>CM060943.1:128816536-133981634 GCA_030765085.1 Allium cepa
TGGAGTGGTTCAGCAGGGGGCATCCCCTAATCAGCAAACAATTATCAATCTAGATGGACCTAGACTCGGAGGCACACCACTAGGTAATGCTGGACCGATCGATGGAGGGATATCAGATGACGCTATGCCACCCGACGCCAACAGGAATATAGGAGTGCGTAACGAGGAGTATGTATCAGAGTTTCCTCGAGGACTTGGAAGGCAGTTAGGAAATATGGATGGGGGGGCAACCCCTGGTAGGAAACATTGGATTAGCTAACGTTATCAGGCGAACTATTTGCGGAGGTCTGATAAACAGAGATTTAGAGGGAGTAAACAAAAGTCCGTTTACCCGTAACATCAGGATGGCTACGAATCCATCCGATTTCAAGTTGTCCACTTTATAAGTATACAACTTTATGATAGATCCCACTGACCACTTGATGAGGTACACAAGACATCTGGAGGTGTTGGGAGCATCAGAGGAGGTTATGGCCCGGTGTTTCCCCCTGTACTTGATAGATATAGTTGCTATGTGGTTTAGACAGCTGGAAGATGGATCTATTGGAACATGGACGGAACTGGTGGATAGGTTCTTGAAGCAGTTTCGAGTTCACATAACAAGGCCGAAGAATGTGATGATAATGATGTCAGTTAAGCAGAGGGTGGATGAATCACTCAGGACTTTCTTAACTTGGTTTAATGCAGTAGTTGCTTCAGTGGATCGACCGGATCCATCAATGGTTTTAACGGCGGCGGTATCAGGAGTCAGGGATAATTCAGATTTCAAAGTATCATTGATACAGGACCCACCAATGGATCTCGGGGAATTCTTTCATGAATTTGAGAGATTTCTTCGATAAGAGGATGCATGTTTGGACATGAGGTCAAAGGAAGTAAACATGGTTAAGGATGGAGAACCGTCCGATGAAAGCTCGAGTAAAGATAAGGATAAAGGAAAGAGGAAGTGGCCGGGAGAACCAAAATTCTCCACTTACACAGGACTGAATGAGACTTTGGAATGGATATACTTGGAAACTCGATATCGCCTTCCATATCGAAGGCCGGTAAGGAGGGAACCCTCGGAATGTGAAAGGGCATTAGGAAGGCACCGCCTCTTTCATGACCTGGACGGGCATGACACTAACAACTGCAGGCATCTAATGGATATAATTGACGAGCATGTAAGGAGTGGTCAGTTGCGGCAATATGCCGAAACTAGAAAGTCGGAGGTAGAATCGGAGCAGCCACCACCTACCTTGAATGACGATGGCACGAGGCCCAAGAATGGTGGTCGGTTGGTCATCAACTAATCATGATGGTTTGGAATAAGTAACAAACTCAGGGAAAACGGATAAATCACTTACTTATGTATGAGGACGAAGGTAACCCTTAGGCATGCTCTGAGATGATGATTGACCATGATGCTCTAGTTTGTGAAATCTGTTTTTTCTTTTCGGTTTGGACACTTGCTTTTCTGTTTTGGTTTTGGAGTTCGGTTTGAACTCCTGGTTTTGTTGGTTTTCTGGTTTGGATTTTGGTTTGGATGCTTGATTTTTTATTTGAATTTTGATAGACTTTTGATATGGATTTCTTGTTTGAATATGGATTTTGGATTGGATTTAGGTTGATTTTTGTCTGGTTTTTGGCTAAATGGTCGTCGAGCATGAACTATGCTCAGTAGGGGTCCGGAGAGACTAGTATCTGGCCTAGACTCAGGGGCACGCCACCAGGAAATGCTTGACCAATCCATGGAGGGATACCAGATGACGTTGTGCAGCCTGACGCCAATAGGAATACTGGAGTACGTGACGAGGAGTATGCGCCAGGATTTCCTTGTGAACTCGGGGGACAGATCGGATGTAGCGGATAAGGATTACACTCGACGACAATGACAGGTTAGCGGAGATGGTCAAATGAGCTGTGAGAGGTGGATTGGTAAATAAAGACTTAGAGGATGTGAGTAGGAGTCCCTTTACTCCAACTATCAGGTGAGCTAGGAACCCATCGGATTTTAAGCTACCAATGTTGGCGATATATGACGGGAGAACGGATCCTGCCATTCACTTGACGTGGTACATGAGGCATATTGAGGTATTGGGGGCGTCAGATGAGGTCATGGCTCGATGTTTCCCTCTATATTCGACGGATTTGCAGCTATGTGGTTCAGACAACTGGAGAGTGATTCTATTGACACTTGGATGAAGCTGACTGAAAGGTTTATAAGGTAGTTTCTGGTCTGTATAGTCAGACCCAAAAATGTAATGACCTTGACATTGATGAAACAATGGAAGGGAGAATCGCCCAGGGATTTCTTAACCAGATTCAACGCGGTGGTAGCTTAAGTGGATCGACCTGATCCATAGATGGTTTTGATGGTGGCGGTTTCAAGAATTGCGGATAATTCAGATTTCAAGATATCATTGGAACGGGACCCATTGAGGGATCTCGGGGAGTTTTACCATGAGACCGAAAGATTCCTAAGGTAGGAAGATGCACAGGCTGAAAGAGTTGGGAGTGAAGATGAAGCTTATGCAGTAAGGGGTAGAGGCCCACCCAGGGAGGATCTAAATAAAGACGATAAAGGAAAAAGGAAAACGGATGGCAATGGTAGCACTCCGAAGAGGCTACGGAGGGAGTCAAAATTTTCTTCTTACACAGATTTAACTCAAACTCTAGAAAGGATTTACTTGGATACTCGAGGGCGCCTCTAGTATCGAAGACCGACAAGAAGGTAACCTTCTGAGTACGAACGGGCATGGGAAAGCATTGCCTATTCCATGTGCTAGATGGGCATAACACAAACGATCGTAGGCATTTGAAAGATATCGTGGAGGAGCGTGTAAGGAATGGTCACCTACAACAGTACATAAGGAATCGAGCTGTAGCAATGGAACGAGAGCGGCCACCGCCTTCCTCGAATGAAGGTAGCGCTGGGTCAGGTCACTGCCGGCTTGTTATCAACTGAATGGTTTTATGGTTCTAAATAAGTAATATAACACAAAGCAATACGGCTAGGTCACTTACGCACATACAGGATCGAGGACGATCCCTAGGCATGCTCTGAGATGACGAAAAACCGTACTGCTTGGGTCTATGAAATCCTGTTTTCTTTCTGTTTTTATGCAAACACTGGTTTTTTCTTTGGTACTTTGGACATTTAATTCCCTTTTTTGTATGAACTTTTGCTTTGATAACTAAATTCGGTAGTGATTGGATTTGGATCAATGTAACAAATAATACAGGTCTTGCAATCACGGTCTTGACCAGAGAGACGGGGCAGTGATCGAAAGTTACGAGTCCCTTCGCTGGAGAGCAATAGAATGGACTCAAATACATATAAGAAGTCCTTGACCAGAGAGTCGAGGCCGGAGAATATAAAAGTCCTTGACCAGAGAGTCGAGGCCGGAGAATATAAAAAGTCCTTGGCCCGAGAGCGAGGTCGGACAATATAAAAATCCTTGACCAAAGAGTCGAGGCCGAAGAATATAAGAAGTCATTGACTGGAGAGTCGAGGCCGGAGAATATAGAAGCCCTTGACTGGAGAGTCGAGGCTGGAACGGGATAACGTGAGCCAACGAGGTCTACGATTTCAAAGACTAAACCCGAAGAGGTAAGGGATTCGGATTCCGGCTTAGGATAAATGGACCCGGTGAGGTCTTGGATTTGGCAAAGGGCTCGAAGCGGTCTTGAGTTTGAATATTGACCTAGAAAGATCATAGATTTGGCTATTGGTTGTTGATGGATTAAAACTTGGTTGACGGATAGGATGGCTTGGTATTAGATTGGATTATGGGTCGAATGGTATGGTTATGAATGAAACATAGACTTCGAATATCGGATTTGAGGCTATTCAAAACACACCTTCCAATAGCAAGGCATGTTTTAGGGGGAAAAATGTTAACCTGGCCTTTGTTAAGGCCATAAACATGCGGATTCAACCTAACTAACTTCACAATTGTCGAAGCTCGAATATGATGGATTCGGTTTAAATGGATGGAGATTTAATATAAAGTCAAGATTAAGCATGATCGATGGGTAAACGACGTAGCGTGCTTGGAAGATGGATCCGCATAGGCTGGATTAACATAAGCGTGGATCGAGGGTCTCCGTGATATGGGTCGGCCACGTCGTTCGGTAATGGTGTGAAGGTAGGAAGGTGGTTCGACCAAATTGGAGTGGATCGGTCAAAGGTGGTTTGGCACCACCTTGGGTCGGTACTTGGGTGAAGTACATTTTGTTAAGAGGTCGTTCGGTCAGAATGATGTGGATCGGTTGAGGAAAGGTGGTCGAGCATGGCTCGGTTATTGGTGGTTCGGCATTGTGGTGAGGTTGGGGTCGCTTGGCATTGTGGGGAGGTCAGGGTCGCTCGGCATCATGGTGGCCAGGATGGCTCGTCATTGTGGTGAGGTTAGGGTCGCTCGGCATTATGGTGAGGCCAGAGTGGCTCGACATCATGGTGATGCCAGGATGGCCTGGCATTATGGTGAGGTCAGGGTCGCTCGGCATTGTGGTGAGGTCAGGGTGGCTCGGCATTGTGGTGAGGTCAGAGTCGCTCGGCAAAGTTGGTTTGGCACCGTGGCTCGTCGACGTGGCTCGATCGTGAATAAGGAAATAAGGTGGCTTGGTCATTGGTGGAGCAGTTTGGCATAGGCCGATTGGCACAGTAGTGTGGGTCGGTCGTGATAAAGGATATTAGCTTGGCCGTGGCCCTGATGGGCCTGGACAACTAGAATCCCAGTAACTCGGGATTTGCCTATAAATACAACATGTGGGTCCTAAATGGAGGATCATCTATTCGGCCCTCTTGCTTTCTATTTTCTAAGGCTACTATATCATTTTGTAAATGTAATTGATTCTAACATCAATAAAAAGGATATTTCTAGAGTGGACGTAGGCCGGAGTCAGCCGAGCCACTATAAATTCTGCGTCTTACTGCTTTCTTTTTAATTTTGACCGTTTTTCATATTTATACTCTCTACATATATTCTATCTGTGGGCTATGACTGTTATTTGGAGCTGTCACTTGGATTTAGGTGTTAGTGATCAATTTTGATGCTAACATTTTTGTCCCACCAAAAAGAAGGATTACATATTTAGGCCAAGATTTGATAGTGGGTTCTTTAACTATCAAATAAACAAACATTCAAACGAAGATTTCATTTCCCATGGAAATCACTAAGCCTCTTAGATTAATCTTCCGTTAATTTAAAATCATTTTTCAAATATTTATAAAAATATTCATATACTTATCTCATTGGTATAAGTATATTCACAAACCATTTCTTTACATGAAAATGTTAAAAATAGATATGGAAAGCACCATTCCATGTCGATCGTGGATCGCAGTCTACTCAGTGGTTATGTTGCTATCCTGGCGAATCCACAGTAAAATGTAGGCAATTCCTGCCCCTCGAATTATCCCATAAAAAAATCAACCATTTCATTCCGAATCTCTTTATTCATAAATATGTCAAAATCTATTTATAAAGCTTCTTTATAGTTTTCCAAGTTTAATTAAGAAAAATACTCTTTATAAATCTCAAACCATTTATAACACTTCCCCTTTTTGATCTCTAAAACCCATTTATAAATCCCCTTTCACAAATCATTAAAACCCAATCTCTTTTTCTCGAATCCAAATCCCTTTCTAATTTTTAAAAAAATTTGTTCGATAAAACCCATTTTAAAATATTTCATTTAAAAAAATTCCCTTTAAAATAAACAGTTTATTATTTTTAACCATCTTCTTATAAAACCATTTATTATCCTAACACACCTTTTAACAAAACAAGTCTGTCAACTAAACACTTGTCACATGGCAAGTTATCATTTAAAACACCCTTTATAAAACCCAAGTCGGTTTATAAAACTCTATTTATGGGTCTCGGAAATATTCGTAAATAAATAAAAATGATTTACTTCAGACACTGCATAAAAAAATTGCTAACCTAAAATCATTTTAATAGGTAATAATTATTTACTTCAAAACATCTTAAAAATAATGATAAATAATTTCAAAACATTATTAAATAAATAATAATAATTAAACTTTACCATTATTATAAATAGTAATATTAATTTCCAAAACAAAGTTAATGAATTGTTACTATTAATTTCAAGCCTTATTTGTTATTAAATAATTAACTTTTCAAAATATTAGAATATTGATAAATAACTTTTAAATAACATTAGATGTAAATAAAGAAGCTTTAAAACGATATTAAATATAAATAATCTTAAAAAATATAAATAATCTTAAAATAATTAACTTAGAAAAGACAGAAAAAAGGATTATAGTAAAATATAAATTAAATCCTTTAAAATAAAATATTTTTGAAATCCATTTTTGGATTTTAAAATCATTTCCTATCTCAAAACCAATTCCAATTCAAATGGCAACATATGGTATTTTTAAAATACTAATTTGAGGCTAATAGCTACCACTTCTTAACCCATGTCGATATTGATTTCTTACCACTATAAGGTTTTAATTTTCAAACATATAACAACGTCATAACCATAGTGTCCACAATCAGGTTCATATTCAATAATCATGTAACAGGGATTTTATTGGAATCAATTAACAATAGCGCGGAATCCCGTTGGATCTCTCCAACCTATTTCCCTGCATCAAAAACAATATATAATTATATAATATGGGTTATCCGCTCCAGAGGTGGGAATATATCTAAACCAACTAATAAAACAGCAAACCATCCAACATCCAATCAATAATTTATACCAACTATATAATATTTCTGGTTAGCAAAGAAGGTGTTAGCTCATCATTATTTCAATTGCCGTCGAGGCGTTCTGGTTTGAAACTAAAACCGAACAACGTCAGGTTTTGGCCCAAATTTCAACAGTCTCCAAATATGACCAAACCAGTTCCACCGTGAAGCTAACGTCCATACGAGTGCAATGCAACAAACGCTGTCCGAATTTGACCTCGTATGAAGGAGTCATTTATTTTCAAAATTTTGAACATTTAATTGACTAATTTAAATAACAAATTAAATAAAACCCTCACCCAAACCTAAGGCCCAAACTCCAAACCGCGAAGAACAATGCGTTCTTCTTCCCTATCCTCCCAAACCATGCCTGTACACACACAAGAGTGCATGACCGTGCACGTCTCCCCTCTAACTCGAGCTACACCCCATAAAACAAAACTATACCACTTTCGTTAAACTCCTCTTTGCGATCTCCACTCAACCATCCCCACCACATCACGCCCTCAGCTCTAAAAAAATCATGACCTAATGGGTTTCAAACGTGACCATGAAATTGTTGCTTCCTCCAATCTTCGACTGGACACCATGAAATTTTGCACCTAGGTGTTATTTCACCTTACTAACTCGAATAAGATATCCAATTCGACAATCGGTGCTTCTATCAATGGAAAATCCAAACCGTAATTCGCTGTACACACCTCGACCTTGCGAAAACAGTTGCTACACCTTTTAAAAATCAATCTTTAAGAAGATCCCACTGAATTGAGATTTTTAAAGCTTGTTTCATGATTTTTAGTTTGGTAATCCATTAGAGTTTAATTTTAATGTTTTTGAAATTTTTTCTTTCCTTTGATTTCTAAGCCTGCTATAAAAAAAGTAGGACAGTATGATTTAAAACATGGAGGTATGGGGGTATGACCTGGAACGTGTAGAGGTATGGGTAGATTATGGAATATATATACTATATTTGAAAATATCCAAATTTAAACGTCTGAAAATCTCGCACTCTTAACGAGACATGCCATCTAAGTTCTATATGCAATATCCTTATTCCAAAGACACTAGAACAGTCTCGAGGCTTAATTCATTCATATACAAAGATAGCTTTTCAAACCCAATTATTTTATATATTTCCGAAATTAATTTTTATGCGTTTCAATCTTGCACACCCAAACGTTACATCCATTTGCCACAAATTTGACGTCATATAATAATATACTATTACGGATTCAATGAAACTGGCTTAGTCAAAATCTAAGACAGTGCCTCAGATAGCTTTTTTTACACGTTATTTAAAAAGAATTATTATAAAAAACCAAATTAATCACTTTTATATCCAAATTAAAAGTTTGGCACTACTATTCTTATTAATTTAAATAAATTTTAAAAATATTTCCGAGTCATTTTCATTTACATAGAATTCAGGATTTAATTATTTAAACAATTCCAAATATTAACTTTAACAATTAAATTATCAAACAAATCACTATTTGAAATTCAAGTTATTAACCGATAAAATTAACTTATAAATATTTAAAATCAATTAAATATTCGAAATTTAATTGATTAATAGTATAGGTCGTTACATTCTTCTCTCTTAAAAGAATTTTATCCACAAAATTAGCAAATAAGAAAAATCCCCAAACCCATTAACTTTTTAAAACAAACTACTTGAAATAGACTCCAAATTCTTTTAAGCCTTTAATTTCAAAAATCAATTTGTCGAAACTTTATTACCACCTTTTCTTGAGTCTTAAATTTCATTCATAATTACTAATTAATACCATTCCAAGTTATAATTAAAAATCAAATTTTAGTCATCAAATTTTTTCCAAAATTCTCAAAAAATTTATAAATCTTTAAATTTGTGGAAAATTTCGCCAGCATCTCTTTTGCGAGGTTCGATTGGAAAAATTTACAATATATATAATCACAAATATACATCTTGTTGAATATGCGCTTTGCGCTATATGATTTTTGTTTGATGATAATAAACATATACACATTCATATAAATGTATTTGGTAATGTACTATTTTTATAGTTTAAATAAATATTTGTTGAATAAAATTAAATTTCACAGAATTTGAATTTGAATTCAAACAAAACAAGTTAAACAGATTTTGAATTCAAACAGAAATTTTATTCAAACAAATATTTTGTATAGTATGTATTTGGTTAGATAAATATCTGTTGAATAAAATAAATTACACGGAATTTGAATTTGAATTCAAACAGAACAAGTTACACAGTTTTTTTTTGAATTCAAACGAATATTTTATTCAAACGAATATTTATTACAAACTTGAATAGTACAAATTCATGCTCTCACTATACATATACATTTTTGATTACAATCACATCACATTTACATTGATAACCTCACTACATATCACTCACACTCGTATTTTTGTCTTCAACTGCATTCCGGTTTGAATCCAGCATCTGAGCAATCTGCAAAAATATAAACTAACGCAGTAAAATTGAAAAAGAAATATTTTTGCAATTCAAAAATAAAATATGGTTTTTGAAAATAATATTTGCCTCAGTTATTTGGGTTGTTCGTCATCATTTAAATTTGAATTCATCATACACGAACAACTTGTGACATACACGGTGTATCACTGTATATGCCACAAGGCCGTGCACACCGATATATACACTTGATAATGCTACAGGGACAGGTGAGCACAGGTCAAACCCAAATGCAAAGCCGGGTTCAACGCACGTGCAATATATTTAAAATCACGACACAAGCACAAGGTCAAACCCGAGCTGCAAAACTGGGTTCAACACAGGGCAGGTGCACAGTTACAACCAACTACATGCAAGAGGCAACAAATACAAATCAGTAACATGCTAACGAATTATCAAACTTTATCAAACAATGGCAAATACTGCAGTGGAAGTAATGATTGTAATGCAACACAGTGCAATGAAACAATGAAGCACGCAAACTGCAGTATACAAGTACAAGACCACCAAGCAAACAATGACCAGAACACAAGTGACTGAAACAACTTCACAAAAACAACAGCCAGTGCCGATGAAGATCAAAGCTACAAACATCAAATGTCGACCAGATAGCAATAATGTCAATGAAGAGCACAAACAAACTGAAACATCTCAATATTGTAATGTACCCAGAACTAGTCCAGTAATCAAACTGCAGCAAGGCAACAAGGAATGGCCAGAACCAAGGCAAGACCAAGTGCAGCATCAGTGAAGCCAAAGCATCTTACAGATGAACAAAATGACCAAGTGCAACAACTCAAGATTTCAATAACTACAACATGTATGCAGCATCGAGTCAGGCATGAAAAGAACACAGTGAAGAGACCAAAATGCACATAGGCCACCAGTGAAACAACTTATACACAAGATGAAGTGAATCAAGTCAGTAAAGATGAATGCACATTGCAAGCTACAGTTCAATGCAGACTGCATAATGATCCAAACAACAACAAGCAATTATGCCACCAAGATCAACAATGTCAAGTCAACCAGGCAGCAATGATGAAAGTGTGCAAGTGCAACACAGTTGCAAACAACAGGACAGAGAATCAAAGTAATGCAATATGCTGCACTCACAAGCAATGCTAAAGACCACAGCTACTACACAACTCAGACAACATTGAGTACAATATGCACAGAAGCGTAATCCAATTAAAATACCAACTGCAAATATCCAAAGCCACAGGAGAACAAGACACAGTACACAAATGCAAGTGCACAACTAAACTCGAGTGGAACAGAGAAGCTATGGTACAAGTGCAGTGACCAGAAACTCAAGCTTCAAAAAGCTACAGCAACAATGCAAATCATGGAAATGAAACAACTCCACTGACTCAAATGAACATACTGAACAACACAAACAAACTGCAACACAGCAAACACAAATGGAATGCAACAGTGAGGTTCAACATTATCAGAGAACATATGGAAGGGTACATAAAGCAAACAACAACACGAAGGCAACATGATCAAGAGTTCAGTGCCACAACAATCATGACAACAGCAATACATTATCATGAAGACCAAAATTCACAGTGAAGCCAAATATACACAAGTGCAGATGAACAGATTCAAGCCAAAGTCAAAAATAAATTATCAGTGTTCAACCTCAAAGATCATGGCCGTAGTAATGCAGAGCCATGAGTCACGAAATCATAACAGTGCCGAGATTGCCTTGGCAATGAAGGAATATAACCAAGTCAAAGCCGGTGGTCATCACAAAATCCAACACGAAGTCAACCAGAGAAAATCACGAAATTGATTTTAAAACCGTGTCAACCAAGGAACCAAGTTTATACGATTATGAAAAAGTCAGAATCAATCTCAAACATTCAAGCATTATCAAGTGGCCGAGATGAATATTTGACAAATTCAAATAAATATATACGATCGAAGATTCAGGAAATCAAACGCATATATAACCCAATCATCATCGGCAATCAATGTATCGAATTCCAGAAAGCACAAAATCAGTAAAAGCAAAAGCATTACATACCGAGCAAGAAAGGAATTCGATCAACGAGCAGGCCGAACAATTCACAATTTCAAAGTTAACCACAATCGAATATCAGAGAACAAGCGACGCAAGCCATCAAATCAGAGAATCGAGCATCAGAACGAAGCCCTAATTCGAGAAAGAGCCGAAGCCCTAATTCAAGAAAGAGAGGCCGACATTTTTCACAAGAAAAAGAAGGGAACGGGTTGAAAGAATAGTGGGCCGGCTTAATTATTAAAGGGGATTTAGCTTTTAAAGTTTTTATTTAGGGTCTAAGTAAAAAAGGGGGTTTTTGTTTTGGGCTTTTATTAATATTGTTTTTTTAGGGTTATTGTTTTTAATTTATTGTTTTTTATTTTACGAACCGAAAAGTTAGTAAATCACCACCTAGGTTAGGTAGTGTCAGATTGTCTATTTTGAATTAGTTCAGTGAGCAGGGAGTGCGAGTTTGCAAAGCTCGATAGGCGGGAGCAGTGTTTGCGAGTGAGCGAAACTCTATAGGCGGGAGCAGGGTGTGCGAGTCTAGTAGAGTGTTTGTGAGCGGGAGCAAAAGGGTCTGCGAGTCTAGTAGAGTTGTTGTAAGCGTGATACTGTTTAATTCTAATAGAAATCTGTGAACGCAGCAGTAGGCAGGGGTTGCCGAAGCTGGGTAAATTTTGTGTGTGATTTACTTTTCAGCATATTTATTTCTGCAGTTTATTTCTGTGTTTAAATCGAGAAAATTTGCTATAACCCTATTCACCCCCCCCTCTAGGGTTAATCTAGATCCTACAAGTGGTATCGGAGCCCGGTTTATATTTTTTAACTCTAGAGTCATGAGTCTACAAAATAATGCTTTTTCTGAGGGGCAATCCATTGCTAGGCCACCCATGTTTAACGGGAACGATTATGCTTATTGGAAAGTTAGGATGAGTATTTATCTTAGTTCCGTAGATTATGATGTTTGGGATATTATTGAAACTGGCTATAAACCTCCCACTATAATCGTTGGTGGTACTGAGATTCCTAAACCTAAGGATAGATGGGATGCAAACGATAAGAAATTGAAAACGACAAATGCTAAAGCCATGAATGCTTTGATATGTGCTCTTGATAAAAATGAATTTAATAGAATTTCTCATTGTACAACAGCACAGGAAATATGGCATACTTTGGAGGTGACACACGAAGGAACTTCTCAAGTCAAGGAGTCTCGGCTAGCCCTATTTAGCAATGAATACGAAAACTTTGTAATGGACAAAGACGAGAGCATAAAGGATATGTTTGGACGCTTTTCAACCTTGGTATACAATGCTAGAGCGCTTGGGAAGGTATTCACTGAGGTAGAGCTTGTGCGGAAGATACTACGAGTTTTACCAATGAACTTTGAGGCAAAAGTCACAGCAATCCAAGAATCAAAAGATCTGAGCAAACTAAGCATGGAGGAGTTGATTGGCAACCTGATGACATATGAGCTTGAGTTAAAAGCAAAGGAAGAACGCAACAACTCCGAACCAAAGAAGAAGATGATTGCTTTAAAAAGTAAAGAAGAAAGCGATGAAGAAGATCCAATTGAAGAGCTTGCAATGGCTGTCAATAATCTTAGAAGATGGTCTAGATTCAAGCCACGCAAGAAGAAAACCAAGGGCAATAGGTCAAAAGATTCCGAAAATTCCGATAATGAACTGATATGTTATAACTGCAACAAGCCTGGCCACATCAAACCAAAATGCCCACTTCTCAAAAACAACAAAGAAAAGAAAAAGGCGAAGAAGGTATTTGCAGCGACTTGGGATGATGAAGAAGGAGAGGAAGCTTCGGATAGCAGCCCAGAGGAGGCTAACTTGTGTTGCATGGCAAAATCAGAATCAGAAGCAACCTCCGATGAATCTAGTGAGGCAGGTGAGTTTTCTTATAAAGAACTTGTTTTTATATGTTCTGATCTTACTAAGGTAGTGGATACTCTTGAATCTAAAATTGAAAAACTGAAATCTGATAGGAGAGAATTTGCTCGTGAAAATTTTAGGTTAAAAACTGAACTTGAAAATATTCAAAACCTAGAATGTAACCAATGTAAAATTTTAGATTCGGAACTATCAAAAATTAGGAATAACTCTGAGAATCTTGAAAAAGAAAACTTGAGTCTTAAAGAAAACATTGACACTAGAAAAAAGGACTTTATAAATCGATGCACCTCACTTGTCGCTGAAAATACAACATTAAAAACCAAAGTCCAAAATCTTGAGAAATCTTTGAATAACTTTTCAAGAGGCGAAAAATCTTTCAACATGCTATTGGGAAATCAAATTTTTGCTAACAATAGAAAAGGACTAGGTTTTGGAAAATCACAAGATGATGATAAAGGTAAAAGTGCTGCTCGATCTGAAATAATTGGAAATCATGTTGAAAATCATAGTCATAGGAACACAAAATTTAATCAAGTCAATTTAATGAGCACGTTCTGTAAAGAATTTGGACATAATCGAAATAATTATTGGTATAAACCCAAACACGTGAAAACTATACCAATTTGGGTTCCAAAAGGCACAAATATAAAATCTTTGAAAGTCAAACAAATTTGGGTGCCAAAAGGAACATGTATAAATAGTTTTGAGTCTCCAAAAACATATTTTTCATATTCTGCCACTAACAACAATGGACCTATAAAAACAAATAGGTCACATAAATCTTTTACCGTGTAGGTGTGGAGGCAGGCTAAGGAACAACAACAGTGTTCTCTGGATTTCGGCTGTTCCAGAAACACAACGGGCGACAAAACAAAGTTCCTTAGCCTAGTATAAAGGTGACAGAATCACAATGGGCAATCACGAAAAATTATCGTAAAGGTAAAACAGGTAATTGTTTTTTAAATGTGATTATCTGCACCATACTCTAAATTAAAATCAGCCAATATTGAGATGAACAAAAGATGATGATTTTGATGCTATGATTTTTTTTAAAAAATAATGACTAACCATCTTTAAATAAGAATTACTTGGAGTAATTATGATGGTTGACTGATTCGGATTTAATTGATATGATTTTTTGACTTGTTCTTATTTATGACATTAATTTGTGCTTAATTGATGACCAACCAGATTTTAAATTTTTGAACTAATTTATATAAATTTGTTCAGTCAAATGCTGGTTACTCATGCTACACGTAGATATATTGGTTCTGACATTTTGATCACTGCTTGTAAATTTGCACGATTTCAAATTCATGAGAAAAAGGATTTTAAGAAATTGTTTTTGAAATAATTATGATGTTGATTGACTGTTGATTACTCATGAAAATAATTGTTTATCCTCTGGTTTCTGAATTTATCATCATGATATTTATTTTGAGTGTTAACACGGCTTAAATTCAAAATTCAAAAGAATGATGTTTTGAAATTTTTGGTGCACATCTCATGGTTTGATTCAACAAGTGAATATTGAGTGAAATTTAAATTCAGATGCGGATTACACTGGTAATATAGTTGATAGAAAAATTATTAGTGTAACGTGATTAATTTGTGAAACATTTATTTGCTGCATCGTTTTTTTTAAAGAAAATATCTGCATATTTTTCACTTGAAATAATTTTCAAATAGCAGAAAATTTTCTTATAAAACTTCCTCAAGAAATCATGTTTGACCATATTTACAGCTTAATTATTTTTGAAAAATTGATTTTATAATTTTTAATTTGATTTTAAATGACAAGTTTGACTAATCTGACTCCCTTTGATTATCGAAAAGATAAATAGTGATTGAAAAAGAGATAAGTGTTGATATTTATCATATATTATAACTCGAGAAAGTATAATTAAAAATTTCTTTAGAATTTCATAACAAGAGTTATAAAAACTTTTTGTTGGATAATAATTCCATGACCATTTCTATTTCTATCATCTTTCTATCGAACATCACTCATCAAAATCATATTTAATATGTAAATTTGTGGTAGTTTACAAAGGAAATCATTTGTTCTTCAATATCTTTAAATCAGTGAAGGAAATTATTTGTGCTTCAATTTCTTATATTCAGCAATTAAAAATAAATATCCAAAGTATTCACTCTCATTTAAAAGTCCTCACGGTCATGCATGGGTGAATTACTTGATTTTTTGATTATGTGCTTCCATGCTCATTTAAAAGTCCTCACGGTTATGCATGTATGGAACGCATATTAAAAATAATTGATTTAATAGACAAGTTGATTCTAATCCCATTTAAAAGTCCTCACGGTCATGCGTGGTTAGAAGATACTTGATTTCATTTTTTAAAATTAAATTGGAATACTACTAATCTCATTTAAAAGTCCTAACGGTTATGCATGGTTAGTAGATATTCAAATTTCCAGAAATAAATATACCACAAATAGACATATCTATATGAATTTTTGATGATTCTATCTCCATCACTTCTGAAAGTGGAATATGCGTTTGACAAGGGTAATTATGATTTTTGTTTGAGTTTTATTGAAATTTGATATTTATATTTAATTGAGTTAAATGTTTGATTCATGTCTATCACTTCATCCCTATTTTTATAACACTGTTATTCTTTTGCTGATAACAAAAGGGGGAGAGAAAAGTTAAGATTTTGTCAAATAGAATCAAGCAAAGGCGTCAAATAGAATCAAGCAAAGGTCAAATAACTTTCAATTTGCATATAGGCTCATTTACATACTTTTATTTGTATGCATATATGTAGGGGGAGCCATATATGTAGGGGGAGTATCACATATAAAGGAAACATTCAAATAGGGGGAGCAAATGAAATTATCAAATACATTTAATATATTCAAAATCTTAAATATATGTTTGTTATCATCAAAAGGGGGAGATTGTTGAATATGCGCTTTGCGCTATATGATTTTTGTTTGATGATAATAAACATATACACATTCATATAAATGTATTTGGTAATGTACTATTTTTATAGTTTAAATAAATATTTGTTGAATAAAATTAAATTTCACAGAATTTGAATTTGAATTCAAACAAAACAAGTTAAACAGATTTTGAATTCAAACAGAAATTTTATTCAAACAAATATTTTGTATAGTATGTATTTGGTTAGATAAATATCTGTTGAATAAAATAAATTACACGGAATTTGAATTTGAATTCAAACAGAACAAGTTACACAGTTTTTTTTTGAATTCAAACGAATATTTTATTCAAACGAATATTTATTACAAACTTGAATAGTACAAATTCATGCTCTCACTATACATATACATTTTTGATTACAATCACATCACATTTACATTGATAACCTCACTACATATCACTCACACTCGTATTTTTGTCTTCAACTGCATTCCGGTTTGAATCCAGCATCTGAGCAATCTGCAAAAATATAAACTAACGCAGTAAAATTGAAAAAGAAATATTTTTGCAATTCAAAAATAAAATATGGTTTTTGAAAATAATATTTGCCTCAGTTATTTGGGTTGTTCGTCATCATTTAAATTTGAATTCATCATACACGAACAACTTGTGACATACACAGTGTATCACTGTATATGCCACAAGGCCGTGCACACCGATATATACACTTGATAATGCTACAGGGACAGGTGAGCACAGGTCAAACCCAAATGCAAAGCCGGGTTCAACGCACGTGCAATATATTTAAAATCACGACACAAGCACAAGGTCAAACCCGAGCTGCAAAACTGGGTTCAACACAGGGCAGGTGCACAGTTACAACCAACTACATGCAAGAGGCAACAAAGACAAATCAGTAGCATGCTAACGAATTATCAAACTTTATCAAACAATGGCAAATACTGCAGTGGAAGTAATGATTGTAATGCAACACAGTGCAATGAAACAATGAAGCACGCAAACTGCAGTATACAAGTACAAGACCACCAAGCAAACAATGACCAAAACACAAGTGACTGAAACAACTTCACAAAAACAACAGCCAGTGCCGATGAAGATCAAAGCTACAAACATCAAATGTCGACCAGATAGCAATAATGTCAATGAAGAGCACAAACAAACTGAAACATCTCAATATTGTAATGTACCCAGAACTAGTCCAGTAATCAAACTGCAGCAAGGCAACAAGGAATGGCCAGAACCAAGGCAAGACCAAGTGCAGCATCAGTGAAGCCAAAGCATCTTACAGATGAACAAAATGACCAAGTGCAACAACTCAAGATTTCAATAACTACAACATGTATGCAGCATCGAGTCAGGCATGAAAAGAACACAGTGAAGAGACCAAAATGCACATAGGCCACCAGTGAAACAACTTATACACAAGATGAAGTGAATCAAGTCAGTAAAGATGAATGCACATTGCAAGCTACAGTTCAATGCAGACTGCATAATGATCCAAACAACAACAAGCAATTATGCCACCAAGATCAACAATGTCAAGTCAACCAGGCAGCAATGATGAAAGTGTGCAAGTGCAACACAGTTGCAAACAACAGGACAGAGAATCAAAGTAATGCAATATGCTGCACTCACAAGCAATGCTAAAGACCACAGCTACTACACAACTCAGACAACATTGAGTACAATATGCACAGAAGCGTAATCCAATTAAAATACCAACTGCAAATATCCAAAGCCACAGGAGAACAAGACACAGTACACAAATGCAAGTGCACAACTAAACTCGAGTGGAACAGAGAAGCTATGGTACAAGTGCAGTGACCAGAAACTCAAGCTTCAAAAAGCTACAGCAACAATGCAAATCATGGAAATGAAACAACTCCACTGACTCAAATGAACATACTGAACAACACAAACAAACTGCAACACAGCAAACACAAATGGAATGCAACAGTGAGGTTCAACATTATCAGAGAACATATGGAAGGGTACATAAAGCAAACAACAACACGAAGGCAACATGATCAAGAGTTCAGTGCCACAACAATCATGACAACAGCAATACATTATCATGAAGACCAAAATTCACAGTGAAGCCAAATATACACAAGTGCAGATGAACAGATTCAAGCCAAAGTCAAAAATAAATTATCAGTGTTCAACCTCAAAGATCATGGCCGTAGTAATGCAGAGCCATGAGTCACGAAATCATAACAGTGCCGAGATTGCCTTGGCAATGAAGGAATATAACCAAGTCAAAGCCGGTGGTCATCACAAAATCCAACACGAAGTCAACCAGAGAAAATCACGAAATTGATTTTAAAACCTTGTCAACCAAGGAACCAAGTTTATACGATTATGAAAAAGTCAGAATCAATCTCAAACATTCAAGCATTATCAAGTGGCCGAGATGAATATTTGACAAATTCAAATAAATATATACGATCGAAGATTCAGGAAATCAAACGCATATATAACCCAATCATCATCGGCAATCAATGTATCGAATTCCAGAAAGCACAAAATCAGTAAAAGCAAAAGCATTACATACCGAGCAAGAAAGGAATTCGATCAACGAGCAAGCCGAACAATTCACAATTTCAAAGTTAACCACAATCGAATATCAGAGAACAAGCGACGCAAGCCATCAAATCAGAGAATCGAGCATCAGAACGAAGCCCTAATTCGAGAAAGAGCCGAAGCCCTAATTCAAGAAAGAGAGGCCGACATTTTTCACAAGAAAAAGAAGGGAACGGGTTGAAAGAATAGTGGGTCGGCTTAATTATTAAAGGGGGTTTAGCTTTTAAAGTTTTTATTTAGGGTCTAAGTAAAAAAGGGGGTTTTTGTTTTGGGCTTTTATTAATATTGTTTTTTTAGGGTTATTGTTTTTAATTTATTGTTTTTTATTTTACGAACCGAAAAGTTAGTAAATCACCACCTAGGTTAGGTAGTGTCAGATTGTCTATTTTGAATTAGTTCAGTGAGCAGGGAGTGCGAGTTTGCAAAGCTCGATAGGCGGGAGCAGTGTTTGCGAGTGAGCGAAACTCTATAGGCGGGAGCAGGGTGTGCGAGTCTAGTAGAGTGTTTGTGAGCGGGAGCAAAAGGGTCTGCGAGTCTAGTAGAGTTGTTGTAAGCATGATACTGTTTAATTCTAATAGAAATCTGTGAATGCAGCAGTAGGCAGGGGTTGCCGAAGCTGGGTAAATTTTGTGTGTGATTTACTTTTCAGCATATTTATTTCTGCAGTTTATTTCTGTGTTTAAATCGAGAAAATTTGCTATAACCCTATTCACCCCCCCCTCTAGGGTTAATCTAGATCCTACACATCTCATCTTCAAGGATGAGGCATCCTATAGGGAAAAAATATAAAACACGATATGTAATCCGCGATGTGTGCTTTTTCTTAATATTAGCAAGCATATTCAATCAATATAATGCAAAAGCGAGCTCCAAATGCGAAGCGTATGCCATCTGCACCTACTAATCACTCAACAACCAATAAAGACATGTTTATATGAAGTAATATCAGTATGTAACATAGACTATGCAATAGCCATACGCAAATGTTACAAATGTAACAAGATAAACCATCCGACAACTAATATCCATTCAATTTATTCATAACCATATCAATTTGCATTTTTCTGATGTTAACATTTAATTTATCAAATCCCATAAGATGTACATATATCATACATACACAATACCAAATCTGTCGCTCAGTCGATCACTTAATTTCACTTTGGAACTAGTATAATTCACAATACCACTCTAGTGCGGAATATGATAGAGAATTCTAAAATAAATCAAAAATCCATATCTAGTATTCTCCGTTGAGAATCAAGTGA
The DNA here is from genome assembly GCA_030765085.1 of Allium cepa. Classification (NCBI taxonomy): domain Eukaryota; kingdom Viridiplantae; phylum Streptophyta; class Magnoliopsida; order Asparagales; family Amaryllidaceae; genus Allium; species Allium cepa. Next base: position 128,836,434 of record CM060943.1, read on the forward strand.
AAAATTCTTGTTCGGACCAACGTCAATCATTTCAATATCATGTACTCGAATCTGGATCAAACAGCCATGCAGATAAAATAATATGTGTACAACTTACGTATTTATTTCAATTGGTTTCTCATCATTCAAATTCTTTTATTTATATTCATATATTCTTAATCATTATGCAGATTGCTATCGTTCAATACTCACTCAGACTAACATACATACATGAATAACAGATTAACATTCAATTTTTAAAAATTCAAAGGGTGCAAATGCTCAACTATTGACAAACACAACAACATTTAGCAGTTTGCTATCGTTCAATACTCAGTCACAATAGTGCATAGTACAACAATTGGCAGTCAACAATTCATGTTACCGAAGGTCAGTAAAAGGTTATATCTTTCAACGAAAAGACAACAACTATTCAACATGTCAGATAGAATTATTCAGGATGAAGATTGCAACTTTTCAAAGCATGTCATGTTCTCACAAGACATACTTTGGTAGATAAACGTTATCCTGCCTTTTGGCAAGGCCATGATACCAAGAAATTGACCAAAAACCAAGGATAACTCATCCCGAATGTCGAGTAAGCACAGGTTCACTGTGGAAGTCGATGAATTTTGTCCGTGTCCGGATCAAGCTACAATTGATATGACATGACAAGCAAAGCTATGAAAGCCAACGTTCGAAATTTCAAGTCAATCCGAGTTCTATGCTCAAGGTATGATCGATGCAAGTCAAGGAGGTCAACTCATTCGTTCCCATCATTTTGAATCAATCGAAGTGACAACCCATCATTTCATATCGATCCTTATTCGTATCCCTCGGTGGACATATGTTCGTATCCATCGAAATGCGCCACTTCGTATCCTTCATGTGAAAGGGGTTTGTTCTAGTCCATTTGGCGTCAGTAGTTCGTATCCATCAGGTGACCTTAGTTCGTATCCATCAAATAATCACTACTTTGTATCCATCGAGCAATCACTGTTCGTAACCATTAAGACCAAGCAGAGCCGTCATCTGTTCGTATCCGACAAGTTGGACAACTTTGATCGATACGAACAAGGCCTTACAATCGATACGAGCTGAGCTACTCCCATCGATACGAATTAGGCCACCTCCATCGATACAAACAAGGCAATAACCATTGATACAAACTAGGCGAAAATATTGAGACGACTCGGTCAACTTCGCATCTCAAGCGGATTGATCCAAAAAACATGTGCCAGTCAACTCACAAGCACATACCCAATATCGAGTCGAAGTAATCGATGCGAACATATCGATTCGAACAGAGTAGCCTAAAGAAAACGCAATCTTGTATCGATCATAACTCACAATCCATAAGTAAATGCTATGAAATTTTCATAGGAGCTTGCGTACAACCTAAAGAATGTTCCTGCAAAGTTTCGACTCGATTGAGTCAAATCTTGATTGATACGAATTTCGTTCGTATTGATCACGGATTGAGTCAAAATCGCCTGGGATCGATCACTTGGGCCCACCACATGCCAGAAAAGGTCTCCTAAGATCTGAGCGAGATACTTGCATCCTACGCCTATAAATAGCACCCCAGAGCCTACAGAAAAGCATCTTTTGGCTCTTTGACGTCCAACCTCTGCCGGAACTATTTTTGTACTCCATAACTGCTGCTGTACTCGAATTTCAACACTATAATCTGCTGTAATCGAGGTAATCAGTTGTAATCCGCAAGTGAATATTAATAAAGTCATCAACTTCATAGTGGACGTAGGCCGCCGAACCACTCTAAATTGTTGTGTTTCTGCGTGTTTTCATATCTGTTTTTGAAGTTTTGAAGTGTTTGTTAGATAATCCTCGTTTTACATTTCTATTCTTCAATTTTATCTCTTCAAATACTTTCGAAGAGTGTTGTGCCCAATTTTGGTACAAACACTTCTTCATAAATAACTGCCATCATCATCTCTATCTCGTCTCTGGTGATGAAAGCCGAAGTCTGATTAGCCCCTAATAACGCCTCCTAGCTTCCTTCATGCTGACTTCTCTCTGCTCTTTATCTTCTACTTGATTGCCTTGTCATAGCTTTTCAGATCTCACCCAGATCTCGGGGGACCTCTTCTGGGTACTCGATCGATGTTGCACTGTTCATACTCGATCGATATTGCATTATTCGTACTCGATCGATGTTGCACTATTTGTATCGATCGCTGTTGCACTGTTCTTACTCGATCGATGTTGCACTGTTCATACTCGATCGATGTTGCACTGTTTGTATTGATCGTTGTTGCGTTGATGGATACGAACAGTGGATGCTTGATGGATACGAACAGTGGAAGCTTGATGGATACGAACAGCGGAGGCTTGATGGATACGAATAGTAGGGGATTGATGGATATGAACAGTGCAATAGCGATCGAGTACGAACAGTGCAACAGCGACCGATACGAAGGAGACAGCCTTCGAAAAACACGAACTTGCATCGATCATATCTCACAATCTACAAGTCCAAATGCTACGATATTTTCACTGGAGCTTACGTACAACCTAAAGAATGTTCATGCTCGATTTCGACTTGATTGGGAAAAATCTTGATCGATACGAAATTCGTTCATATCGGTCATGGATCGAGTCAAAATCATATGGGATCGATCGCGTGGGCCTGCACACGTGCCAGAAGAGGTCTCCCTAGTTCAGAGTGAGATATTTATGGTCTACGCCTATAAATAGCATCCTAGAGCCTACAGAAAAGGAAGCTTTGGCTCTTCTACGTCCATACTCCACCGGATTCATCATTGTACTCGAATTTTGTTATTGTAATAAGTTGTAACTCGTTGTAATCAACAAGGATTCATCAATAAAATCATCAAATTCAAAGTGGACGTAGGCCGAATTGCCGAACTACTATAAACTCTGTGATCTTTACTGATTTCTTTTTAATTTTGTGAGTGTTCTTCATTTTTAATTCTCTACATACTTATTATCTGTGATCTATGATTGTAAACGGGTGCTTTCATCGATAACTGGGTGTTTGTGACCAATTTTGGCACAAAAAGTGTACAACTTACGTATTTATTTCAATTGGTTTCTCATCATTCAAATTTTTTCATTTATATTCATTTATTCTTAATCATTATTCACATTGCTTTATTCACATTCACTTATTACTTAGTATATTCTTCCAATACTAGTATCACTTAAGAACCATTCTATCAAATCTTATGTTTAACAACATTTTACTCCATACTAAATTCATATTTGAATCATTTTATAACATTTAAACTCAAGTTTATTAACATTTCATACAACACTTCTCATGTTTACTATCACTTCGCAACTTAAGTCCATATCCATTTTAAATCAAATTCAATTTCATTTAACTCAATTCATTGTTCAATTTCAATATTCAATTCTAAAACATATTCAATTCACTAATTTATTTAATTTGTTCATTTCATTAATTCATCTCAAATCACAATCAATTTCATGTCAAAAATCATTCAATTTGACTTGGCTTAAGTTTCATTTCATTTCATAGTTGATTTACCTAACATTCATATTCAATAATTTTAAAATTTTGTTTGAACTGACTAATTCTTAAAATTTATATGTTATAAAACTTATTTTCTCATATTTCCATAAAATGCTTAAATGAATTTTTTTAGAGTTTCAACATGCTATTCTTATTTCAAATTATTTGAAACAATAATTGCTTAGTATTGCAAATCATGCTTTTGAATCTTAAAATCGAAATAGTTTTACCGAAACAAAACTCTAATAATAGCAATTTCTCTCTTGGAAACGTAAAAATGAACGTCGATGATGCTGTAGTCATCATCAAAATTATTTTTCAACGACCGAAATGAGTTCAGTACTTTCTTTCTCTTTTAAATTCCAATTTAAAATATCTTCATTCAAAAATATTTTCCAAATAATACTATTTCCATTCAAAAATATTTTTCAAATAATATTATTATTACTCTTCCAAAACCTTTGAAAAGAAATATACAAAATCAACTGGATTTTAAATTCTAAAATTCTCATCTTTTAAATCCTTTGTTTATTCACAAATCAAAATTATGAATTTCCTTTATATATAAGTTCACTATGTTTACATAAAACCATTTTGTCAATTGTTTACCTTATTTACATTATAGTATTAACAACTTTTATTAGAGCATAACAACAATAACAAATGGTAATTATCATTCATTAATGACCAAACACACCATATATACTACAATAATTTTTGAAAATTATTCCTTTGGATATAAAATATAATCCAGGTAAAATTATTTCATTTACCCAATTTCAAAACTATACTATGTTAAATTGCTCTATTCAAGTGTTTAGAGATCTCTACCAATAACGTTAATTACTCGTATTGACCGTAATTTGTAAGCCACCCAACAAATTAATCAAATAATATAAAACATTTTTATAGCACTAATAAACACACACTCATATATATGTATACACACACACACACTCAAACTCATTCTACGGATTTACTAACCCTATCGCTAATGAGTACCCCATCAAAGCCAAGGTTCTCGCTTAACCTTCAGTTTTTGTACCAAGTGTAACAACTCAGGATTTTCAACGCTCAAAAATCCAATAATAAGTCTACCATATTGTGTGCCGAGCAATCGAATGACGGAAAACCCGATTGTTAGGGGAAAGAAAGAAGGAAGAAGAAAGAATAAAGAGAGAAGACATGAAGAAAACTAAACAACACAAAAACTCACAGCGGAACTAATAATCTATAATACACAATAAATCTTTACAAAAAAGAAAAACTATAATATTTACATATACAGACATCAATTAGAGTATGCTAACCTATTTCAGCCCGAACAGTTATCACAACCTATCCTCATAATTGTTGATAAATACAACAATGAATGCAATGGAAAAATAACAATATACGCGAATACATCTCTGTCCTCCAACTTGTCTCCTAAAGCTCCAAGCATCCAATCTGAATTTGTAATATGCTCGGTCTGACCCAAGCATTATAATAAAATAACACCCGAGTCAGTTTGGAAAACAGCGTGAGAAAACACTCCCAACTGGATTTTAAAGTTATAGAAGCCTTTGAAATCAGAAGTATCTCGTAAGACCATGCCGCATATAAACACGGATTGTTTTTTTACCTTACGATAACCAAAATGTTTCCTATAGAAAATCCATTCATATTATAATAATATCTAAGGGTGAAAATAATAATAATCGAGTAGTTGTGATGCTTGTGAGTGTACATTACAACAAAAGTAGGTATATAATCAAAACTGATAAGGCATATTCGCTAATTGTGTAGGATCCTATAGGGGTGCCTTTGGTACTTCGAGAAACGGTCATCCTATACAAGGATCAGAGGTATCCTTCTAAAGCAGCATACATCCCTAGTGATTGTAACGACCCGGAATTTTGGTCGTTATTTTTTGAACATTTATTTATTTTAAATGTTGAATGTGGATTGTAAACTGATTTCAAATATGAAGATTTGGTTGAATCCATAAAATTAGTTATAATTTCAAATATGGCAATTTGGTTGAATCTGGGTTTAAAAGGATATGAAAATGGTTTCAAAAACTTATTTAAAGTCTAGTTGAATTTGAATAGTATTAGACCTTTTGATGGAATCAAAAGTCGATAAGTTAAAATTGGAATTTTTATATTAATTTAATAATGGAATTTAATATATAGTAAGAATCTAAATAATCAGATTTTGATTTAAATTAAATCAGAAGATTTCTAATGTGAATATAAATTCTATATGGCCTATAATTAAGTTAGTAAAGTTTTAAAAGTGAGATTTTTAAATGATTTCGACGATTTTTAAAATCGCTCGAATTAAATCGACAAGTTAAAATAGCCTTCCGGGGCATAGTCTCGGAATTCAACGAAACCAGTTCCATTGGATCCGTAAATAGTTAATTAATATCGAGTTTCAAATTTCGTAGCATTTGGAGTTACCGTTCGTTCGTACAGGTGAGAAACGCGTTGAAATTAAAATTGAAAATTTGATATTTTAAACACGATTCAAAAATCTCTCTTCCACATACGATCAAATTAGCCTTCGAAACATGGTCCATTGTGTTCGGAATGCACGTAAAACATTATAAACGCCTGTCGGCACGTTTCAATTGGAATTCGTTGAAAAGTTAAGCAATTGGTGAAAATATATTATTAAATTAATATATAAACCTATATATATTCACGTTTCAAACCCTAGATCTACGATTCACGGCCGCCACTCATAACCAATGGCCGAGACTTCACCCTTTTCTCCTCCAATTTCATTCAATCCAAACGTTTTTACACAAATCTTTCAACATGAATATCGTAGAGGGCTTCGAGATCTATGAAATGGACGGTTGTGATCGAGAATAGCGTAGTAGATTGCCTGGTTTCTGTCCATGAACACACAGTGTTCACGCGCGTTTATTGAGGTGCTGGAAAGGCCAAACATTTCGTTACTCACGGTATGAGTGTGGCGGTGGTATGCGCTTCGTCTATGCTCCCCGATCATCTTTCAGATCGTCGTGGTGGTTGCGACACGCTTTAGGATGTCGGCGCTGATGGGTTTCATGGTATATGTACATCGCATGAAGGAAGAAGGAGGTTCTCTTGTTCGGCCGTGATTTCTTAGTTTAGATGAATGGTTGATCTTGTTTTGGGTAATAATAATAATGGTAAAGAAATTGTTTTAAATTATATTCAAACTTTATAAATCTGTAACTTTTGCATGCATGGTCAGATTCCAACAAAACAGGAAGCGCCGGAATCGCAGTGATGACCTCGTCGCGCTGCAGCAAATATGGAGACGATTGGAGCTCGTGAAAATTTTAAATTTAATCAAAGGCAGTCGATTTATTTTAAAATTGGAACGTCCGTCAACGAAAACTCAAGTGAGTTAATCTCACTCACATCCAGTATACTGGCTAATTTAAATAGTTAAGAATTTAATTATTGGTTGAGTGATTAAATGTGATATTATATATAGGAATATATATATATATATATATATATATATTGGAGCGATTGATATTCCCACATTATATAGCGGATGAGACCCTATGCGTCCCGCATAATAGCGGATGTCTTTTTATACCATGATTTCCCCCTCGAAGTAGGATTGGTATTTTTATATTGTGTAAACATCTATGGATGTAGGAAAACAGGTTGGAGGGATCCAAATGGATTCCTCAAAATATTGGAATTATTTTTCATATCTATGATATGTTATGTGGTATCCTGTGATAGATTGAATTGAAAATTTAGTTATTCGATGCTATGGTTTGAATGAATATAATTTTGTATTTTAAAATATAGAAATAAAATCAATTTAGTTTTTAAAGGAATGAAAGAAATTTTTTAAGTAAACAATTATTGGGAATTTGGATAAATCGAGTAATAAATTTAAAGGGAATTTAAAGCAGGATATTAGTTTGAAATTGATTAGTGTTTTGGAAACTGTGATTTAAAAGGAAATGAGGAATGGAAATTTGTAAACTAGGTTTATAAATGAAGTGGGATATTTATCAGTGGATAAATTTGGAAGTATAGATTCTGGTGGAATTTATAAGAAAAGGTGCAATTCATTTTAAAAATAAAAAGGGTGATTTTATTTTTAAAAGTTGGAAATTATATTTTTACTGGAAAATTAAGTATATTTTTAAAGAAAAGATTTCAAAGTATAAACTAGAAGTTTAAAAAAAATGTCTTTTAAGAACATTTTAGAAAATTTATCATTTATTTATTTTTAGGTGAAAAGTAAATATTTATTTAAGTTAATTATGGTAGTTAATTATTTTTAAAGGTAAATTAGTATTATGATTTTTAAAAGGAATTTTAACATAAGTATTTGATATAATAACTTTATTAAAAGGAAATTTTGGTTTAAATTTTACTCAGAAACTCTTATAAAATTTCTTAAGTGTTATTTTATTTAAGTAATTTAGTAGGCTTACTGTAAATGTTTTAAGTATATATATTTTTTTGAAAGTGATTATAAGGAGATGGAAATGTGTTTTAAAAATAAAAAGTAGTTTTATTTTTAAGGTATTGAAAGAAATTTACGGGATTGGAACGTAAATTAAATTGGGATAAATCGAGCAGGATTTATATAGGATTATATGGGTTATATTCAAATGGAAAGTGTATTTCCCTGAAAAGCTAAGTATATTTTCAAAGGAGATTTTTATGTATAAGTTTAAGGTTTTAAATGTTTAAAAGAATATTTCAGAGAAATTTATTATTTTTAATTGTTCTAGAATTTTAAAGTGAATATTATTCAAATAAATTTTAGTAGTAATTATTTAAAAAGTTAAATTAGTATTACACTTTTAAAAGAAAATATTCTAATATTTATACTTTATATAGAAATTTTATTTTAAAAATGGCTTGTGGCTTAAATTTTACTTGGTAAATTATTATAGAATTTCATAACTATTATTTTTTTGTAAAGTGATTTAAGTAGTTTTATTTGTAAATGTTTTAAGTAAATATTTTGGGTATAGTGATTTAAATTATTAGAAATCTAATTTAATAAGATTTGGAGTTTTCATTGGAAATAAAATAATTGGTCGAATTGATTGTTTATTTGATAGTTAAATAACCGATTATCAAATCTGCACCCAAATAAGATTTTGGAAATATCTAGGAGGAGTACGGGAATTATATGGTACAGTTACTATTCGAGGTGCTATACTGTACGTATTAACTCGTTCTTTCTTCTAGGACGTTTATAAGAAAATCCATCCTCTAACGGTAAGGAGGTGATCTCCGATCTTATATTCGCCTGTGTATTTCCTAAAGAACTAGGGTTGAGTTTATTGGGAAATAACGAACGTTGTTTCGAAGAGACCGGGAGCGGATTTGAGATCCCAAAACAGCTTCGATCCAACGAGTATGTTTTCGTGATGAAGACAAGAGCTTCAAGTCGAAGATGGAGCAGTGAAGTGCAAGAGCTAATCACTACTAATCCTGAGTGCGATTCCAAAATGGATGTAGTAGGAGTAGTGCCTTCGGTTTCATTCAGACCCGGAACAGACTTGTATAGACGAATGCTTTCAGAACATCGTCAAGAGGATGATGAGCATTCTAAGTGAGATGTGTTCTAAAAAGGTAACGGTTAGCCTCGAGCTTCATCAACCGGGAATGGCTGAAAATCAGGGGTTATGCAGTAAGGCTAAGTGGCTGGCAATCAATTGGGGCAAGGTCATTCCTGTCTAGATGTCCCTTTTATTCGGCTATGTGGGCGATTGCTGATCCCAACCGCGGGGTGATCTTATTCGGGCTATCCCGTAAGTGGTAGTCCAGTCTTGTATTGCAGAGGATCAGGGTGGACCCTCGGTATGCTGATCTAGACCAGGTATCGTAACAGGTGGTACCCAGTGCCAAGTCATTAGTTGGAAATCGATTCTCCCTACGTGCCCTTACAATTTTGATTGCAGAGCCTAGTATTGCTGGAATTTAATGAATGTAATAATTTCGGCTATTTGATTTAAGTATTTGTACTTAGACACTATTATAATATCAGATGATTTTGATAAGTAACGTTTTGGTTACCGTAAGGTAAAACCCCAGCATGTTTATTTGTGGCATGGTCTTACGAGATACCTTTGATTTTCAAAGGATTTTGAAAACTTTAATAATTAAGTTGAGTGTATTTTCTCACGCTGGTTTTCCAGACTGACTCGGTTGTTATTTTATTATAATTCTCGGGTCAGACCGAGTATTATAAATACAGGATAGGATGCTGTGGAGCTCAGGAGACGAGCTGGAATGCGAGACGTATCACACATACTTGAAGTATATTCCACTGTGTAGTATAAGCTATATAGTCAGCTTTTGTGAGGAAAAGTTAACATAACAGTCCAGTAATCATTTTGATTATGATGTACTTTGATGATGTAATGTATAAAGCAGATATAGTTTCTTTTCGTGTAAAGATCAGTTGTTACCTATTATATTTTGTTCCGCTGCGATTGTGAGATTCTGTTATTGTTTTAGTTCATTCTCTTCTTCTACCTCCTTCTTTCTTTCGCTCAGCAATCTATCTCTTTTGGCACTCGATCGTCAGAATAATATGCAGTGGAGTATTTGTGTCGATTTTCGAGGGTCGAGAAGGGCAGGTCGTCACATGTGGCATCAAAGCTTAGGTTGGCGATAACCTTGGCTTTGATGAGGAAATTGCTCATTAAAGTTAGAGTCAATAGTACTCTAGAATGAGTTGAGTGTATTAATAGCTATGAGCGCGTATTTGTTAGTGAATGTAAAAACTGTTTTTATATTATGTTGACTTATCGGTTGAGTGTTTATGAATTCTGGTTGGTACGGGAAGTACAACCTTATCGACAAGGGTTTCTAAACTCTTAAACAAGACAAACCAACATAATAATGTTTTTAAAATAGGTAAATGAAATAATTTTACCCAAAATTATATTTTAATATAAATGAATTTTTTTTATATTTAGAATGTTTGGTTGTTAATATTAAAATTAAATAAGAATCTAAAATTTGAAATGGCCTTTATTTATAACCAAATAGAATTATATAAGTATGAAATAGTACAATGGAACATAACCAAAATTTGATTTAAACCAGAATTTAAATCCCGGGAATTTTGGAAAATGTTTTTAAATGAATTTGACCAAAAAGATTGAATTTTTTTGAAATCTTAGGAATTTTTGAAATGTTTTCCAAAGTGTTTGGAAGAAATAATGGAGTATTATTTGGGAAATATTTTTGAATAGAAATTGTTTTGAAATGAATTTGTGGAAGTAAGGAATCACTTAACTCACTTTAGTCATTGAAAAATAATCCTGGTGATATTGGCCACATCATCAGTATTTATTTTCGAGTTTCTAAGTGATGGAATGCTACCGGGTGGTTTGGTATAAAATTTTGTTTGGACTTGGTTGATAAACAAGTTTGTTTTAGAAATTTCAAAAGGAAAATTGTTTTGGTAAAACCAAGTTGTTTTGAAAGATGGAGGTTAGATTTGATATACTAAGAGGGTATGTGTTATATATGATTTCAAAATGATTTTGAAATAAAACTGGGTAATTGAATTCTAGGAATTCTATTTAAATTATGTGGAAAGCCAAAAAGGAATCGATATTGAATTTATAAAATGAAGGTGATCCAAATAAGAAGGAAAATGGAAATTTTAATCCTGGAATTAAAATTTAACTTGAGTAAATCTAAGGGAATAAGATATATTGGTATTTAAATTAAGATAGGTTAAATAAAATTAAAATTTGGTTTGAATTGAATTGGATATTAAGTGGAAAGGTAGGATAATTGTACAAGTTACAATTATTGAATGGGATTAATACACTTAAGTCCTTAAGTGGAATAAATAATCCAGAACTATAGATAGGAATTTAAGCAAATAAGCAAGGTGAACTTATGAATAGGAAAATGGAATTGTAAAACCCAAATAAAATGGTTGAGTATCATGGTAAAAAGAATGAAAGTTTAAAAAATTGAATGCTAAGTGAGATGTGAATTGAAATAAGATAAAGTAAAATATAAAATGTGAATGGACTTAGGTTAGTAAATAAGTTTCGGACTTATAAATTGGAAAATAAGAATTTAAATTGGAATGAGTATAGGTAGTTTAAAATTAAAATGAATTGGATGTAAGCAAGTGGGTTGTAAACCATTTCGAATTAAATGAAAATGGTCTGTGATTTGGTTGTAAGCAATTAAAATTGGATCGAATTGAATTTAACTTAAATTAAATGAAATTGAGATGAATTTAGATTGAACTGAAATCAAAATTCAGTTGAGTTATAAATGATATTGAATGGAATTAAATTCTTATTTAAATTAGTGAAATAAATGGTATGGATTTAAGTTGGTTCAATAAAATATAGTTGAACTTGAATTAAATTGAAAAAGAATTGAATTGAAAGAAAATTTAATTAATTTGGAATTGATATTGAAATAAAAACCAAATGTTGATTTAAGAATGGGAAGTGAAATAATTTGATATCTAACTAGTTAATGAAATCAATATAAATTGAGTTGGAATTAGTTTAAAATGGTTATTAGCGTAAGTAATTGTTATTTGCTTAAATAACATCAAATTTGCATTGAAAATTAGTCGTTTGGTCGTAAATGAAAGTAAATAAAAATTAGTTTTCGAATCAATTGGAATATGTTGAAATTTAATAAAATGGATTTACATATAAATGAAACTGAATTATGTATGTGATGCAAATTAATTAATTTAGAATTGGGGAAGGCGAAATTATGTAAAGTAAGGCATATAAACCCATTTGATATGGATATCAGATTAGTTGGTGCAAATATGAGTTGAATGTAGTGAACTTGGTTGTAAATAATTCCGAGTGGAATAAAATGAAATATGGATTTATGGAGGAAACTAAATTAGAGATGAAACCTTGTGATTGCTTATAAAATATGGTTAGCATGTTGGATTATGAAGTTTATTTGTTTGAGTTATGTAGATGATGTGGTTGGCTAGAAATAATGAAATGTTGTAAAAGTTTCATGATTTTGGAAACTTATGTGCTTGTTTGAGTAAGTATAGGTATGGAAGGAAATCGGTTAGAGTTTGGAGCGCATAAATGCATATACAATCCGCTTGCTTAATAATGCTAAGTATGAGGTATGCCTATGCAATACAAGTTTAGAAATGATAATATATTGCTATATATTTTGTTTTCCGACCATGTGGGTCGATGTATATATTTTTATCATATTTGTGATATTGTAAAACGCTCTCCATTCAAAGGAGACGTTGTCAAAAAAATTTGAAAATTTTGGGAGTCAGAATTTTTTTGAAAATTTTGAAATTTTTGGATAACTAGAAAGTTAATTTTAGGAACAGTCTGAGAAATCTAAGTTTTTGAGTTGAAAATGAAAGCTAAGGATTTTGGATTAAACTAAGAGGTTTTGAGAAGTGAAATAAGGTTTAATTAAGTGGATTTTGGGTAAGTTAATGAGTTTAGGAGCATTTTTCCTACCTTAGAAAATTTCGGGGACGAAATTTTTATAATGGGGGAGGTATGTAACGATCCGGAATTTTGGTCGTCATCTTTTGAACATTTAATTTATTTTAAATGTTGAATGTGGATTGTAAATTGATTTCGAATATGAAGATTTGGTTGAATCCATAAAATTAGTTATAATTTCAAAAATGGAAATTTAATCGGTTTTGGATTAATAGTGATTTAATATTTGAACTTGGGATAATTTTTGAATCTGGGTGTAAATGGATATGAAAATGGTTTCAAAAATTTATTTAAAGTCTAGTTGAATTTGAATTATAGTATTAGACTTTTAAATGGAATCAAAAGTCGATAAGTTAAAATTGGAATTTTATATTAATTTAATAATGGAATTTAATATATGGTAATAATCTAAATAATTAGATTTTGATTTAAATTGAATCGGGATGATTTCTAATGTGAATATAAATTCTGTTTGACTTGTAATTAAGTTAGTAAAGTTTTAAAAGTGAGATTTTAAATGATTTCGACGATTTTGAAAATTGTTCGAATTAAATTAAAGAGTTAAAATAGCCTTCCGAGGAACATTGTTGGTATTCAACGAAACCAGTTCCATTGGATCCATAATAGTTAATTATTATCATATTTCAAATTTCGTAGCATTTGGAGTTACCGTACGTACGGGTGAGAAACGCGTTGAAATTAAAATTGAAAATTTAATATTTAAACTCGATTCAAATAGCTATCTTCGATATACGATAAAATTAGCCTCCAAAACACGTTCCATTATGTTCGGAATGCGAGTAAAACATTATAAACGTCCGTCGGCACGTTTCAATTAGAATTCGTTGAAAAGTTAAGTAATTGGTGAAAATATATTATTAAATTAATATATAAACCTATATATATATATTCATGTTTCAAACCCTAGATCTACAATTCACGGCCGCCACTCACATAAGCAATGGCCGAGGCTTCACTCTTTCTCCTCCAATTTTCATTCAATCCAAACGTTTTTATACAAATCTTTTAACATGAATATCATGAGGGCTTCGAGATCTACGAAATGGACGGTTGTGATCGAGAAAGTGTAGTAGATCGCCTGGTTTCTAGCCACAAACGCACAGTGTTCGCGTGCGTTTATTGAGGTGCTGGAGAGGCCGAACTCCTTATGACTCACGGTATGGGTGCGGCGGGAGTACGCGCTTCGTCTAGTGCTCCCCGATCATCTTTCAGATCGTCGTGGTGGTTGCGGCACGCTTTAGGACGTCGGTGCTGATGGGTTTCGTGGTATCTGTACGTCACATGAAGGAAGAGGGAGGTTCTTTTGTTCGACCATGATTTCTTAGTTTAGATGAATGGCTTACCTTGTTTTGGTTAATAATAATAATAGAAAAAGAAATTGTTTTAAATTATATTCAAACTTTATACATCCGTAAGTTTTGCATGCTTGGTCAGATTCTGACGAAACAGGAAGCGCCGAAATCGCAGTAACGAGCTTGTCGCGCTGCAGCAGATCTGGAGATGATTGGAGGTCATGAAAATTTGAAATTAAATCGAAGGCGGTCGATTTAATTTAAAATTGGAATGTCCATCAACGAAAACTCAAGGTGAGTTAATCTCACTCACATCTGGTATACTGGCTAATTTAAATAGTTAAGAATTTAATTATTGTTTGACTAATTGAATGTGATATTATATATAGTAATATATTATATATATACACATATATATTGAAGTGATGGATATTTCCGCATTATATAGTGGATGAGACCCTATGCACCCCGCATGTTAGCGGATGACCCTTTATACCGCAATATCCCCCTCGAAGTGGGATTGGTATTTTTATATTATGCTAACATCTGTGGATGTAGGAAAACAGGTTGGAGGGATCCAACTGGATTCCTCAAAATATTGTAATTATTTTTCATATCTGTGATATGTTATGTGGTATCCTGTGATAGAATGAATTGGAAATTTAGTTATTCGGTGCTATGGTTTGAATGAATATAATTTGGTATTTGAAAATATAGAGTAGAATGAATTAGGTTTTTAAAGGAAATGAAAAGAAATTTTTTAAGTAAATAATTATTGGTAATTTTGATAAATCGAGTAAAAATTTAAAGGGAATTTAAACCAGGATATCAGTTTGAAATTGATTAAGTGTTTTGGAAACTGTGATTTAAAAGGAAATAAGGAATGGAAATGAGTAAAATGGGTTTATAAATGAAGTGGAATACTTATCAGTGGATAAATTTGGAAGTATAGATTCCAGAGGAATTTATTAGAAAAGGTGAAATTCATTTTAAAAATGAAAAGGGTGATTTTATTTTTAAAAGTTGGAAAGTATATTTTTCTTTGAAAACTAAGTATATTTTTAAAGAAAAGATTTCAAAGTATAAACTAGAAGGTTTAAAAAATATTTTTTTAAGAATGTTTCAGAAAATTTATTATTTTAATTATTTTTAAGTGAAAAGTAAATATTTATTTAATTTAATTATGGTAGTTAATTATTTTTAAAGGTAAATTAGTATTATGATTTTTAAAGGGAATTTTAACATAAATATTTGATATAATAACTTTATTTTAAAAGGAAATTTTGGTTTAAGTTTTACTCAGAACTCATATAGAATTTCTTAAGTATTACTTTATTTAAGCAATTTTAGTAGCCTTAATGAAAATGTTCTAAGTATATATTTTTTTTGAAAGTGATTAGAAGGAGATGAGAAATGTGTTTTAAAAATAAAAAGTGGTTTTATTTTTAAAGTGTTGAAAGAAATTTACGAAATTAGAACGTAAATTAAATTGGGATAAATAGAGCAGGATTTATAAAGGATTATATGGGTTATATTGAAATGGAAAGTGTATTTCCCTGAAAAGCCAAGTATATTTTCAAAGGAGATTTTTATGTATAAGTTTAAGGTTTTAAAATTGTTTAAAAAGAATGTTTCAGAGAAATTTATGATTTTTAATTGTTTTAGAATTTTAAAGTAAATATTGTTGAAATTATTTTTAGTAGTAATTATTTTAAAAGTTAAATTAGTATTATGCTTTTAAAAGAAATATTCTAATATTTATGCTTTACATAGAAATTTTATTCTAAAAATGGTTTGTGGCTTAAGTTTTACTTAGGAAATTAATATAGAATTTCATAACTATTATTTTTGAGTAAAGTGATTTAAGTAGTTTTATTTTTAAATGTTTTAAGTATATATTTTTGGGTAAAGTGATTTAAATGATTAGAAATCTAATTTAATAAGATTTGGAGTTTTCCAATGGAAATAAAATAATTGGTTGAATTGATTATTTATTTGATAGTTAAATAACCGATTATCAAATCTGGATCCAAATAAGACTTTGGAAATATCTAGGAGGAGTACGGGAATTATATGGTACAGTTACCATTCGAGGTGCTATACTGTACGTATCAACTCGCTCGTTCTTCTAGGACGTTTATAAGGGAATCTGTCCACTAACGGCAAGGAGGTGATCTCCGATCTTATATTCGTCTGTGTATTTCGTAAAGAACCGGGGTTGAGTTTACTGGGAAATAGCGAACGTTGTTTCGAAGAGACCGGGATCGGATTTGAGATCCCAAAACAACTTCGATCCAACGTGTACGTTTTCGTGATGAAGACAAGAGCTTCGAGTCGAAGATGGAGCAGTGAAGTGCAAGGGATAATCGCTACAAATCTTGAGGGTGATTCCAAAATGGATGTAGTAGGAGTAGTGCCTTCGGTTTCATTCGGACCCGCAACGGACTTGTATGGATGAATGCTTTCAGAACATCATTAAGTGGACGTTGAGCATTCCAAGTGAGATGTGTTCTAAAAAGGCAATGCTTAGCCTCGAGCCTCATCACCCGGGAATGACTGAAAATTAGGAGTTATGCAGCAAGTCTAAGTGGCTTGCAACCAATTAGGATAAGGTCATTCCTATCTAGA
The DNA here is from genome assembly GCA_030765085.1 of Allium cepa. Taxonomy (NCBI): domain Eukaryota; kingdom Viridiplantae; phylum Streptophyta; class Magnoliopsida; order Asparagales; family Amaryllidaceae; genus Allium; species Allium cepa. Next base: position 128,853,337 of record CM060943.1, read on the forward strand.
TGTCCCTTTTATTCGGCTGTGTGGGAGGTTGCTGATCCCAACTACAGGGTGATCTTATTCGAGCTATCCAGTAAGGGGTAGTCCGGTCTTGTGTTGCAGAGGATCAGGGTGGATCCTCGGTATGTGATCTAGACTAGGTACCGTGACAGGTGGTACCCCGGTGCCTAGTCATTAGTTGAAAATCCATTCTCCCTACGTGCCCTTACGCTTTTGATTGCAGAGCCTAGTATTGCTGGAATTTAATGAATGCAACAATTTCGGCTATTTGATTTAAGTATTTGTAATTATACACTATTATAGAGGATTTTGATAAGAAATATTTTGGTTATCATAAGGTAAAAGCCCGGCATGTTTGTTTGTGGCGTGGTCTTACGAGATACCTTTGATTTTCAAAGGATTTTGAAAACTTTAATAATTAAGTTGAGTGTATTTTCTTATATTGGTTTTCCAGACTGACTCGAATGTTATTTTATTATAATGCTCGGGTCAGACCAAGTATTATAAATACAGGATAGGATGTTGTGGAGATCAGAAGATGAGCTGGATAGCGAGACGTATCACGCGTACTTGAAGTATATTCCGTTGTGCAGTATAAGTTGTATAGTTAGCCTTTGTGAGGACAAGTTAACATAACTGTCCAGTAATCATATTGATTGTGATGTACTCTGGTGATGTAATGTATAAAAAAGATATAGTTTCTTTTTATGTAAAGATCAGTTTTATCTATTATATTTTGTTCCGCTGCGATTGTAAGATTCTGTTATTGTTTTAGTTCCTTCTCTTCTTCTACCTTCTTCTTTCTTTCCTTCAGTAACCTGTCTTTTCCGGTACTTGATCGTTGGCATAATATACAGTGGAGTATTTGTGTTGATTTTCGAGGGTCGAGAAGGGCAGGTCGTCACAGTGATGTACCATAGAAAAAACATAGCTGGTCTTGCTAAGACCGAATGCATCGCCTCATGTTTGCATAAAAACTGTAAGTAACATCTAGGTGGAGCTAACGACACCATATTTGTCTACCAGCCCTACTGACCATGCCTCCTATTTTTGGTTTTAGTCATTACCGCTGGTGAGGCAACGTCCAGCGTTCCAACTCATGCGCCGCCACCAAAATAGATCACAGAATCCCTCATATATTCCCATACCTAACGGATCTCGGAACCACACGTGAATTCCAACATCTCAATATATCACGAAACTCCTTCAAAGAACCGTATATGGTTTCAGAGTGGTTACGGTTTTCGACTCATCTCTTATGAGTATACTCTTCCACTTCCCTAGCATTCAAAAAACCAATCATTGATTTTCAAAAATGCTAAATACCGGTTCTTTAGAAAATAATTTGACAATACATAAGAGCGGGGATCAACCCTAACCGTTTAAGTGAATGGATCTGCTCATCATTTGTCCTAGAAGAAGAAAAAAGAGTTTATGCGTACCGTATAGCACTGCCAATGGTAACTATATCATATAATTCCCATGTTCCTCCAAGATATTTCCAGAGTTAAAATCCTTCGGTATTAAGTAGGTAATATTTCCATACCACCAAAATTAAGAAGGATTATATATTTAGGCTAAGATTTGATAGTCGGTTATTTGACTATCAAATAAACAAACATTCAAACAAAGATTTCATTTCCCATGGAAATCACTAAGCCTACTAGATTAATCTTCCATTAAATTAAAATCATCTTTGAAATATTTATTAAAATATTCATATATTTATCTCATTGGTATAAACATATGCACAAACCATTTCTTTCAAAAATACTTGAAAATGTTTATAAATAAATACGGAAAGCACCATTCCATATCAATCATGGATCCTAGTCTACGTAATAGTTACGTCGCTATCCCAGCGAATCCGTAATAAAATGTAGGCAATCCTTGCCCCTCAGATTACGCCATGAAAAAATCAACCATTTCTTTCCAAAATTTCTTTATTCATAAATATGTCAAAATCTATTTGTAAAGCTTCTTTATAGTTTTCCAAGTTTAATTTTTCTAAGAAAAACACTCTTTATAAATCTCAAACCATTTATAAAACTTTCCTTTTTTGATCTCTAAGATCCATTTATAAATCTCCTTTCTGAAATCATTAAAACATGAACTCTTTTTTCCTACTCCAAAATCTCTTTCCAATTTATAAATCCTTTTTATTGGATAAAATCCTTTTTAAAATCTTTCATTTGAAAACAACTCCCTTTAAAATAAATAGTTTATTATTTTTAACCATCTTCTTATAAAATCATTTATTGCCGTAAAACATCTTTTAATAAAATAAGTCCATCAACTAAACACTTGTCACATAGCAAGTTACCATTTAAAACACCCTTTATAAAATCCAGGTCTATTTACAAAACTCTATTTATAGGTCTCAGAATTCACAAATAAACAAAAATCATTTACTTCAGACACTATGTAAAAAAATTATTAACCAAAAATCATTTTAATAGATAATAATTATTTGCTTCAAAACATCTTAAAAATAATGATCAATAAGTTCAAAACATTATTAAATAAATAATAATAATTAAACTTTTCCATTGTTATAAACAGTAATAATTTATTTCCAAAACATTATTACTAAACCATCATTATTAATTCAAGCCATATATTTTTTAAATAATTTACTTTTCAAAATATTATAATATTGATAAATAACTTTTAAACAACATTAAATGTAAATAAAAAATCTTTAAAATGATACTAAATATAAATAATCTTAAAACAATATAAATAATCTTAAAATAATTAACTTAGAAAAGACAGAAAAAAGGGTTAGCTTAAAATATAAAATAAATCCTAAATATTTATGAAATCCATTTTCGGATTTTAAAATCATTTCTTGTCTCAAAACCAATTCCAATTCAACTTATAGTATTTTTAAAATACTAAATTGAGACCAATAACTACCACTGCTTAACTCGTGTCAATATTGATTTCTTATCACTACAGGGTTTATTTTCAAATATGTAACAATATCATAATCATAGTGTCCACAATCTGGTTCATTTTCCATAATCATATAACAGGGATATCTATTAAAATCAATTCACAATAGTGAGGAATCCCATTGCATCCCTCCACCCTGTTTCCGTGCATCACAAACAATATATAGTTGTATAATATGGGTTATCCTCTCCAGGGGCAGAAATATATCCAAACCAACTAATAAAACAGTAAATCATCCAACATCCAATCAGCAATTTATATCAACTATATAATATTTCTAGTTAACCAAAAAGGTGAGGTTAACTCACAATTATTCCAATTATTACCGAGGCATTCCGATTTTGGAACTAAAATCGAACGACGCCTGATTTTAGCCTAAATTTCTACCATCTTCAAATCCGACCAAATTAGTTTCATCGTGAAGCTAACGTCCGTACGAGCGCGATGCAATAAACGGTGTTCGAATTCGACCTCTTCTGAAGGAGTTATTTATTTTCAAAGTTTTAAACATTTAATTAACTAATTTAAACAACGAATTAAATAAAAGCCTCACCCAAACCCAAGGCATAAGTCTAAACACATGAACAACAGTACATTCTTCTTCCCTATCCTCCTAAACCATGTCTGTACACGCACAAGAGTGCACACCATGCACATCTCCCCTCTAACTCGAGCTACACCCCACGAAACAACGCCAAACCACTTTCGTTCAACTCCAACTCCTCTTTATGATCTTCACTTGACCATCCCCATGCCATCACGCCCGCAGCTCTAATAAAATCATGACCTGATGGGTTTCAAATGCGACCACGAAATTGTCGCTTCCTCCAATCTTCGACCGGGCACCATGAAATTTTGCACCTAGGTGCTATTTCACCTTACTAACTCGAATACGATATCCAGTTTCACAATCGATGCTTCTATCAATATAAAATCCAAACCCTAGATGTAATGACCCAGAATTTTTATTAATTAAAAATTGAGTATTTAATTAATTTTAAATATAAATAAGTGAATTTATAAGTCGAATAAATTTTATTTCGAATAATTGGATTTAATTGAATAATGAAATCGATAATTTAATATGTGAAAATACAGAAATAATTGAAATCGTATATTCATAGATATTGTGAAATATAAATTCACTATGGAATTTATAAATGAAAGGGGAATTTGTTTAAAAATAAATATTGATTTATTTTTGAGGTATTGAAATTATATATCTTGTAAAGATATTTTTGGGAAATAAATAATTTGGAAAATTATTTGGAATCTGGTGATGTTGTGCATATCCATTGATAGTTCAATAACCGACTATCAATATTTACCTTTGAAAGGTATTTGTTGGGATTTGCTGAATTTGAATGCTACACTTATTTTTTTAAATTATTGCGCTCGTTATTCGGATTACCCATTCCGAATAGTGATACGACGTAATGGATAGCATTGATGACCGGTGTTGAAGACCGGGTATTTGCGAGAGCGATAGGATGACCTGTCGATTGACTCTGCACTGAGTTGCTCCGGTATAGAGTTCTCCATATGTGATGGGGAATCCGATCAGGATTATGGATATCCGGATTGCAAGGACTTCTTTGTAAGTGCCTTCGGTTCTGTTCGATCCCGGAACAGACTTGTATGGATTGTGTGTCTGACATTACAAATCGAGATATAAAGCAGATTTCTTTCAAATATATTTCTGTTGGTGGCGGAGAATTTATTCTCTTAGCTTAACACCGTTCTCTGAGATGTACAAGCTCAGAGGTTATGTAGTTGAAGGTTATCAGCAATATATTCCCAATTTGGTAATGTGACATGCTGAGTGTTCCTGTGAAATGATCATTGTGTTGATCATTTGTGATAGGATCATTTGTTTGATCGTTTATCTTTGTGATCATTTCTATGATCATTTGTTGACCCAAAGCATGACTTTGTATAAAGCGTGGCTTTGTGGACGAGACTTCGTCGAACCTCACACCCTAGAATGGTCAAAACAGGAAAGATGCGGCAAGGTTATGAGGGGTAGCTCCCTTTAGGGTATGTGCATTTCCTTCTGGAAAAGGGTGGTATCATGGTATGGAGCCCAGATACTTACTCATGTTGAAACACTTTATTTATGATTGTGTGATGTTGATGATGAGCGCTCGGTTAAAGGTCCCAAAGGACCGAGAGATGGCATACTCGTGTCAGTAGTTACCCAGTTAGGGGTAACCCGGCCTTGTGTTGGCAGAGATCCGGTTTGGTTCTCGGGGACGTTCTTCCAGAGGCGTTCTCATGTGGCAATGGGAAGTTCCTTGGCCTGACCATTCGTTGGAAATCCAAAGAAACAATACGATCTTGTACGGTATTAGTTGTAGAACCTATCATTCACTTATGGTGGCGCCCCACTGTTTGGATGGTAGCTATAGTAGGCATAGTTCGGAATGTCTATGCTGGCTAAGATTTATATCTTTATTTTCGAAATGATTTTCTCTACACTATGCACTAATAATAATATCAAATGTTTCTTTTTAATGTGTATCAAGCATCTTTGACTATCATAAGGAGAAATCTCCTCCGATTCTGCGTTTGCATTGTGTGTGTGTGCGGGAGGCCTTATGGTAGTCTCATTTTTAAAAGCATTGCGAATTGACTTTGAAAATATTCCTCTATTTTGATTTTAAAGATAAATAAACTGTTTTGAGTTCTCACACCAGTCACATGACTGACTTGGAGTTTATTGTTTTCCTTCCTAAACTCTGGGTGCCCACCAATTTTCATACAGGCAGTCAAGAGTTAAGGTTTATCAGGATATTATGGAATTCAAGAGTTGCTAGAGGCAAGTTGGATGGCATGGCATATTATTAGTATATAGTATTTCTTTTCCGCTGTTTGATGTTGTTGTTGTACACTCTGATGTAATGAAATGTAATGTGATGTAATGTAATAACTGATATAGTTCTTTGTTTAAAGATTATTCATTTATCTATTATATGTTGCTCCGCTGCGATTGTGAGATTCTGATATTGTTCTGCTGTTTTCTTTCCGTTCTATTTTCTTTTCTCTCTATTTTCTATCTTCTTATCTCTTCTTCTGTCTTTTTCCTTTTTCTTAAACATTGAGAATTCGTATTTCTGTTCATCTTGAGTTAATCTATGGAGATTAGTGTATATTCAAGGAGTACGGATTTGCGGGTCCTCACAGGTGGTATCGGAGCATATGGTTAAGCGACAACCATGGTTCTATTGGGTATTACTCATTAGAGATAGAGTCAGTAGTACTCTAGAATGAGTTTGAGTGTAATAATAGCTATGAGAGCGTATTTGTTAGTGAATATATAAAATTGTTTTATATTGTGATGATTGATTTATTGAGTGGCATATGAACTTTCGTCAGCACGGTCTGTACAACTATGCCGAAGGGGTTTATAAACACTTGAATAGAACAATTCGACATAATATTGTTTTAAATTGGGTAAATGAAATAATTTTACCTTGATTATTTTTTTATATATAAAGGAATAATTTTTCAGAATTACTAAAGTGTGTATAAGTTGTTGAATAAGATGCTAGAATAATCTAAATAAAAGAATAATTGTATAAGCAAATGAATTATAAGAATTGAATTATAATTAAAGTGATTTACGATTGTGAAATAAACTTATATATATAAGAAGTGAAACTATATGTATATATTTGTCAATATGAGTTGTAATAAAAATGAATTTAAAGTTAAATGGAAATTTACTTTAGAATTGGAATCTGAATTGATTTATAAGTGGGAATTTAAGTTATGTAAAACCAAGTGATGTTTATAAAATGAAGTATAACTTAAGAGATGTTGAATGAAGTTGCTATTGGTATCAAAGTAAATTAATAAAGTTTAGTGATAAATGTGAACTTAAGTTATGTAAATGAAATTCATCTTTTGTAATTGAATTGAATGAATGGATGGAATGTAAACCAAAATGAATGAATATAAGCAAAGGAATTTGGTTGTAATTAATATACATTGGTTGTTATATGATAATTAGTTGATTGTATAAAAACCCATGTACAATTGAGTTAATGAAATTGAAAGCTAAAGTAATTGGAATTCAATTGGAAGTTAAATGAATCTTAAATAAAATTGAATTTGATTTGGAAGTGAACCAACTTGAATATGAATTAGTGAATATAAACTAATTGAAAATGAATGTTAGTAAAAACATCCAATGTAAATGAATCAAATGTGATTAAATTGAAAACCCATTTCATTGAATATTAATGATAATATGAATGAATATTTATTGGTTATGGATGTTAGTTGAATGATAGTTGGTTGATGGTTGAACATATTGCTTTTATTGCATTTGCTATGTTGGCATATATAGTTATTATGTTGTTACATGATGTATATTGATACTATTGTCATATATACATGTTTCTCATCTATTTGTTGAGCGTTTAGTAGGTGCGGATCACGTTTTCTTCGCATTTGGAGCTCGCTTTCGTGCCATATTAGCCGTATATGCTTGCTAATAAAATATAAGGTACATATCTCGGATTAAATAACGTACTTTTACACTTTTTTCCCTGCGGGATGCCTCATTACTTGATGAGATGTATATTTGTGATATATATACTGTCATTTTTTTTTTCGGATCGAGCCGCGCAAAGGAGACTATGGCGAATTTTTCCGAAAATTTAAGGCGTTAGAAAAATTTTGAGAAAAATTGAAAATTTTTGAAAACTTTAACTTTGATTTTTGAATTGAAAGTAAAACAATAGTAGTTTTTTTTTGAAAAGATAACTAAGTATGATTTGGAAACTTAGTAAATTATTGTAAGAAATTTAACTATGAATTTTTGGAAAATTAATAGATTCTGTAACTTTTCTTACTTAGAAATTTCGAGGACGAAATTCTTTCAAGGGGGGAAGTATGTAACGACCCAGAATTTTTATTAATTAAAAATTGAATATTTAATTAATTTTAAATATAAATAAGTGAATTTATAAGTCGAATAAATTTTATTTCGAATAATTGGATTTAATTGAATAATTAAATCGATAATTTAATATGTGAAAATACAGAAATAATTGAAATCGTATATTCATAGATATTGTGAAATATAAATTCACTATGGAATTTATAAAAGAAAGGGGAATTTGTTTAAAAATAAATATTGATTTATTTTTGAGGTATTGAAATTATATATCTTGTAAAGATATTTTTGGGAAATAAATAATTTGGAAAATTATTTGGAATCTGATGATGTTGTGCATATCCATTGATAGTTCAATAACCGACTATCAATATTTACCTTTGAAAGGTATTTGTTGGGATTTGCTGAATTTGAATGCAACACTTATTTTTTTAAATTATTGCGCTCGTTATTCGGATTACCCATTCTGAATAGTGATACGACGTAATGGATAGCATTGATGACCGGTGTTGAAGACCGGGTATTTGCGAGAGCGATAGGATGACCTGTCGATTGACTCTGCACCGAGATGCTCCGGTATAGAGTTCTCCATATGTGATGGGGAATCCGATTAGGATTATGGATATCCGGATTGCAAGGACTTCTTTGTAAGTGCCTTCGGTTCTGTTCGATCCCGGAACAGACTTGTATGGATTGTGTGTCTGACATTACAAATCGAGATATAAAGCAGATTTTTTCAAATATATTTCTGTTGGTGGCGGAGAATTTATTCTCTTAGCTTAACACCCTTCTCTGAGACGTACGAGCTCAGAGGTTATGCAGTTGAAGGTTATCAGCAATATATTCCCAATTTGGTAATGTGACATGCTGAGTGTTGCTGTGAAATGATCATTGTGTTGATCATTTGTGATAGGATCATTTGTTTGATCGTTTATCTTTGTGATCATTTCTATGATCATTTGTTGACCCAAAGCATGACTTTGTATAAAGCGTGGCTTTGTGGATGAGACTTCGTCGAACCTCACACCCCGGAATGGTCAAAACAGGAAAGATGCGGCAAGGTTATGAGGGGTAGCTCCCTTTAGGGTATGTGCATTTCCTTCTGGAAAAGGGTGGTATCATGGTATGGAGCCCAGATACTTACTCATGTTGAAACACTTTATTTATGATTGTGTGATGTTGATGACGAGCGCTCGGTTAAAGGTCCCAAAGGACCGGGAGATGGCATACTCGTGTCAGTAGTTACCCAGTTAGGGGTAACCCGGCCTTGTGTTGGCAGAGATCCGGTTTGGTTCTCGAGGACGTCCTTCCAGAGGCGTTCTCATGTGGCAATGGGAAGTTCCTTGGCCTGACCATTCGTTGGAAATCCAAAGAAACAATACGATCTTGTACGGTATTAGTTGTAGAACCTATCATTCACTTATGGTGGCGCCCCACTGTTTGGATGGTAGCTATAGTAGGCATAGTTCGGAATGTCTATGCTGGCTAAGATTTATATCTTTATTTTCGAAATGATTTTCTCTACACTATGCACTAATAATAATAGCAAATGTTTCTTTTTAATGCGTATCAAGCATCTTTGACTATCATAAGGAGAAATCTCCTTCAATTCTACGTTTGCATTGTGTGTATGTGCGGGAGGCCTTATGGTAGTCTCATTTTTAAAAAGCATTGCGAATTGACTTTGAAAATATTCCTCTATTTTGATTTTAAAGATAAATAAACTGTTTTGAGTTCTCACACCAGTCACATGACTGACTTGGAGTTTATTGTTTTCCTTCCTAAACTCTGGGTGCCCACCAATTTCCATACGGGCAGTCAAGAGTTAAGGTTTATCAGGATATTATGGAATTCAGGAGTTGCTAGAGGCAAGTTGGATGGCATGGAATATTATTAGTATATAGTATTTCTTTTCCGCTGTTTGATGTTGTTGTTGTACACTCTGATGTAATGAAATGTAATGTGATGTAATGTAATAACTGATATAGTTCTTTGTTTAAAGATTATTCATTTATCTATTATATGTTGTTCCGCTGCGATTGTGAGATTCTGATATTGTTCTGCTGTTTTCTTTCCGTTCTATTTTCTTTTCTCTCTATTTTCTATCTTCTTATCTCTTCTTCTGTCTTTTTCCTTTTTCTTAAACATTGAGAATTCGTATTTCTGTTCATCTTGAGTTAATCTATGGAGATTAGTGTATATTCAAGGAGTACGGATTTGCGGGTCCTCACAGGTGGTATCGGAGCATATGGTTAAGCGACAACCATGGTTCTGTTGGGTATTACTCATTAGAGATAGAGTCAGTAGTACTCTAGAATGAGTTTGAGTGTAATAATAGCTATGAGAGCGTATTTGTTAGTGAATATATAAAATTGTTTTATATTGTGATGATTGATTTATTGAGTGGCATATGAACTTTCGTCAGCACGGTCTGTACAACTATGCCGAAGGGGTTTATAAACACTTGAATAGAACAATTCGACATAATATTGTTTTAAATTGGGTAAATGAAATAATTTTACCTTGATTATATTTTTATATATAAAGGAATAATTTTTCAGAATTACTAAAGTGTGTATAAGTTGTTGAATAAGATGTTTGAATAATCTAAATAAAAGAATAATTGTATAAGAAAATGAATTATAAGAATTGAATTATAATTAAAGTGATTTACGATTGTGAAATAAACTTATATATATAAGAAGTGAAACTATATGAATATATTTATCAATATGAGTTGTAATAAAAATGAATTTAAAGTTAAATGGAAATTTACTTTAGAATTGGAATCTGAATTGATTTATAAGTGGGAATTTAAGTTATGTAAAACCAAGTGATGTTTATAAAATGAAGTATAACTTAAGAGATGTTGAATGAAGTTGCTATTGGTATCAAAGTAAATTAATAAAGTTTAGTGATAAATGTGAACTTAAGTTATGTAAATGAAATTCATCTTTTGTAATTGAATTGAATGAATGGATGGAATGTAAACCAAAATGAATGAATATAAGCAAAGGAATTTGGTTGTAATTAATATACATTGGTTGTTATATGATAATTAGTTGATTGTATAAAAACCCATGTACAATTGAGTTAATGAAATTGAAAGCTAAAGTAATTGGAATTCAATTGGAAGTTAAATGAATCTTAAATAAAATTGAATTTGATTTGGAAGTGAACCAACTTGAATATGAATTAGTGAATATAAACTAATTGAAAATGAATGTTAGTAAAAACATCCAATGTAAATGAATCAAATGTGATTAAATTGAAAACCCATTTCATTGAATATTAATGATAATATGAATGAATATTTATTGGTTATGGATGTTAGTTGAATGATAGTTGGTTGATGGTTGAACATATTGCTTTTATTGCATTTGCTATGTTGGCATATGTAGTTATTATGTTGTTACATGATGTATATTGATACTATTGTCATACATACATGTTTCTCATCTATTTGTTGAGTGTTTAGTAGGTGCGGATCGCGTTTGCTTCGCATTTGGAGCTCGCTTTCGTGCCATATTAGCCGTATATGCTCGCTAATAAAATATAAGGTACATATCTCGAATTAAATAACGTACTTTTACACTTTTTTCCCTGCGGGATGCCTCATTACTTGATGAGATGTATATTTGTGATATATATACTGTCATTTTTTTTCGGATCGAGCCGCGCAAAGGAGACTATGGCGAATTTTTCCGAAAATTTAAGGCGTTAGAAAAATTTTGAGAAAAATTGAAAAATTTTGAAAACTTTAACTTTGATTTTTGAATTGAAAGTTAAACAATAGTAGTTTTTTTTTTGAAAAGATAACTAAGTATGATTTGGAAACTTAGTAAAGTATTGTAAGAAATTTAACTATGAATTTTTGGAAAATTAATAGATTCTGTAACTTTTCTTGCTTAGAAATTTCGAGGACGAAATTCTTTTAAAGGGGGAAGTATGTAACGACCCAGAATTTTTATTAATTAAAAATTGAATATTTAATTAATTTTAAATATAAATAAGTGAATTTATAAGTCGAATAAATTTTATTTCGAATAATTGGATTTAATTGAATAATTAAATCGATAATTTAATATGTGAAAATACAGAAATAATTGAAATCGTATATTCATAAATATTGTGAAATATAAATTCACTATGGAATTTATAAAAGAAAGGGGAATTTGTTTAAAAATAAATATTGATTTATTTTTGAGGTATTGAAATTATATATCTTGTAAAGATATTTTTGGGAAATAAATAATTTGGAAAATTATTTGGAATCTGGTGATGTTGTGCATATCCATTGATAGTTCAATAACCGACCATCAATATTTACCTTTGAAAGGTATTTGTTGGGATTTGCTGAATTTGAATGCTACACTTATTTTTTAAATTATTGCGCTCGTTATTCGGATTACCCATTCCGAATAGTGATACGACGTAATGGATATCATTGATGACCGGTGTTGAAGACCGAGTATTTGCGAGAGCGATAGGATGACCTGTCGATTGACTCTGCACCGAGTTGCTCCGGTATAGAGTTCTCCATATGTGATGGGGAATCTGATCAGGATTGTGGATATCCGGATTGCAAGGACTTCTTTGTAAGTGCCTTTGGTTCTGTTCGATCCCGGAACAGACTTGTATGGATTGTGTGTCTGACATTACAAATCGAGATATAAAGCAGATTTCTTTCAAATATATTTTTGTTGGTGGCGGAGAATTTATTCTCTTTGCTTAACACCCTTCTCTGAGACGTACGAGCTCAGAGGTTATGTAGTTGAAGGTTATCAGCAATATATTCCCAATTTGGTAATGTGACATGCTGAGTGTTGCTGTGAAATGATCATTGTGTTGATCATTTGTGAAAGGATCATTTGTTTGATCGTTTATCTTTGTGATCATTTCTATGATCATTTGTTGACCCAAAGCATGACTTTGTATAAAGCGTGGCTTTGTGGACGAGACTTTGTCGAACCTCACACCCCGGAATGGTCAAAACAGGAAAGATGCGGCAAGGTTATGAGGGGTAGTTCCCTTTAGGGTATGTGCATTTCCTTCTGGAAAAGGGTGGTATCATGGTATGGAGCCCAGATACTTACTCATGTTGAAACACTTTATTTATGATTGTGTGATGTTGATGACGAGCGCTCGGTTAAAGGTCCCAAAGGACCAGGGGATGGCATACTCGTGTCAGTAGTTTCCCAGTTAGGGGTAACCCGACCTTGTGTTGGCAGAGATCCAGTTTGGTTCTCGGGGACGTCCTTCCAGAGGCATTCTCATGTGGCAATGGGAAGTTCCTTCGCCTGACCATTCGTTGGAAATCCAAAGAAACAATACGATCTTGTACGGTATTAGTTGTAGAACCTATCATTCACTTATGGTGGCGCCCCACTGTTTGGATGGTAGCTATAGTAGGCATAGTTCGGAATGTCTATGCTGGCTAAGATTTATATCTTTATTTTCGAAATGATTTTCTCTACACTATGCACTAATAATAATATCAAATGTTTCTTTTTAATGCGTATCAAGCATCTTTGACTATCATAAGGAGAAATCTCCTCCGATTCTGCGTTTGCATTGTGTGTGTGTGCGGGAGGCCTTATGGTAGTCTCATTTTTAAAAGCATTGCGAATTGACTTTGAAAATATTCCTCTATTTTGATTTTAAAGATAAATAAACTGTTTTGAGTTCTCACACCAGTCACATGACTGACTTGGAGTTTATTGTTTTCCTTCCTAAACTCTGGGTGCCCACCAATTTCCACACGGGCAGTCAAGAGTTAAGGTTTATCAGGATATTATGGAATTCAGGAGTTGCTAGAGGCAAGTTGGATGGCATGGCGTATTATTAGTATATAATATTTCTTTTCCGATGTTTGATGTTGTTGTTGTACACTCTGATGTAATGAAATGTAATGTGATGTAATGTAATAACTGATATAGTTCTTTGTTTAAAGATTATTCATTTATCTATTATATGTTGTTTCGCTGCGATTGTGAGATTCTGATATTGTTCTGCTGTTTTCTTTCCGTTCTATTTTCTTTTCTCTCTATTTTCTATCTTCTTATCTCTTCTTCTGTCTTTTTTTCTTTTTCTTAAACATTGAGAATTCGTATTTCTGTTCATCTTGAGTTAATCTATGGAGATTAGTATATATTCAAGGAGTACGGATTTGCGTGTCTTCACATTAGATCGCCATACCCACCTCGACCTCACCAAAACAATTGCCGCACCACTTAAAAATTCATCTACAAGATGATCTTATTGAATCGAGATTTTTAAAGCTTGTTTCATGATTTTTAGTTTGTTAATCCATGAGATTTTGATTTTTAAAGTTTTTGAAACCTTTTCTTTTCTTTGTTTTTAAGCTTGCTGTAAAAAAAGGAGGTAAAAATGGTTTAAAACATGAGGTATCGCGGTATTGCCTGGAACTTGAAGAGGTATGGATAGAGTATGGGAATTATATATATATTGTATTTGAAAATATCCAACTTTAAACGTCCGAAAATTTCGAACTCCCAGCGAGACGTGCCGCTTGGTGTTCTATATGTAATACCCCTATTCCAAAAACATGGGAACTATTCTCGAGGCCTAATTCGATCATATACAGAAGATTGCTTTTTAAACCCAATTATTATATTACATTTTGAAATTAATTTATATGCTTTTCGATCTCGCACGCCCAAACGATACGTCCAACTAGATGGTATAAAGAAATACACTGTTACAGATCCAATGAAATTGGTTTCATCAAAATCCGAGACAATGCCCCGGTAGGCTATTTTTTATATCAATTAAAATGAATTATTATAAAAACCAAATCAATCACTTTTATATCAAAGTTAAAAATTTGATATTATCATTCTTATTAATTTAAATAAATTTTAATAAGATTTCCGAATCATTTTCATTCACATAGAATTCAAGATTTAATTACTTAAATAATTCCAAATATTAAATTTAATAATTTAGTTATCAAATAAATTGCTATATTTGAAATTCAAGTTATGAACTTATAAAATTAACTTTCCAATATTTAAAATTAATTAAATATTCCAAATTTAATTGACTAAAATTTCGGGTCATTACGCCGGACACCTATCTAGATATAAATTTCATTTCTCATATATGAATAAATCAATATCGTGATGGAAAATGATTGTACAATAGGCACAAATTCCTAAATTAAATCACATATATAGGTCACCTAACCCATATCTATATATTTAAGTGAGGTCTATCAATAGGATGTGCCAAACTACCACTCTGTTAGAACCAAAAGGGAAACCAATGACTGTCTGCCCAGTCTAGGAGCCTAGGGTCATCTAACTGAATCAGTTCCTACAGTCTTTAATTACCTCGACGAGTATTATGACACATATCCACTAGTGGCTCATCAATCATAGCCTCTTATTCACGACCCTGGTTTTCCAGGTAATAGACTGCTGGCCTATGCAACATAAAAAGGGCTATAGGGCACCTACGCTATGGGTCACCTAATCTAAATCATATGCTATGAGGCACCTACCCTATGGGTCACCTAACCCAAATCATATGATGCATGTTAAAAAATATAATCCAATATAGTGTCATGAATCTAGAGGCGACCCAAGATCAGGCCATTAGGTTGGATTCTAGCCATTTGGTTCTCTCTAACGCTAATAACAGGAGTATATCATGATAATGATTTACAATATCAACAAATATAAGAGCACCTACTCTACTTGCACCTACGAGTATCACAACACATAAGTACAATGTTATAATATTGTTCTCATCACGTGGATGTCTTCTACTCACAATGAATAACCGAATAAATATCACAACAGCTTCTCATACCATTACGTGATACTCAAACAATTATTCACTGCTTATGAACTACGCTCAAACTCCATAATATTCTATATAACGTGTCCAAAGAATAGTTGGAGAAATATTACCAAATTCCCTATTCTAAATGGTATTATAACTCCGTTTATTCAGATACTCATCATATAAACTTAAAATCATCACAAAATCATTAAGAAGGATGTCGTCACCGTATCATACCAAATCACCAAACAAAACAACTCAACGGTGAATCATACATGATATCTAATGCAATGAAAAGGAAAGAGAAATTAGAAAAGTATAATAAAATAAATTCATTATATATATATTGAAAAATTAATTGATATTTAATAATAAATAATTCCCAACATCAAAATTAGTGCAAGAAAAGGAGAAAGCATAAAATGCAGGGATTATACAAAAAATGTCATTTGATTCAAAAATAGAATAATAATAAAATTCAACAAGGCCTTCCATTGCTCAATTAAATATAAAAATTATATATATATATACATAACGTGCATTTTTATAATTCATAAATAATGGTATAAATCATAAAGTACACTTTAAAATGCATAGTTAATTAGAAAATATTTCATATTTTTCATGGTTTCATAATATTTTAAATAATTAATTAAAATCAAATAAAAAAATTCTTTTCAATAAATTCAAATAATTTTTGATATATTTTTGTTCTAAAATCCATAAAAAACCTTAAATATATTATATATATTGAATAATACTTTAACTTTGTTTATATAATTTCCGAAATAAAGATTTAAATACTAAAATTAATTTTCAAATCTCTGCTTATATATTTTAAAACATTCAAGATTACTTGTAACCAAATATCCTTTATTATAGAATTTCCATAATTATATAATAAATTATCGTTTTTAAATAAATAATATATATTCTAAATATGCTATATTTATTTTAAACTATAAAATATAGTTCAATATCTTCACTTTATATTCAAATAGTTAAAAATAAAATATTTTCCATTTTAGAAACAACTTTTATAACCAAATAGTTTCCAGGAAATCATTTTATTTATTTATAAATATACTTCAATTTAATTTTAATATGCCAAAAATAATTTATTGAAGATTTTAAAAACATTTTAAAACCTGAAATCAATTGAACTTCCAAAAATTTAAATCATCAATTATCAATATAAACTATATCATATAGCTTAAGCCGAATTACATTGAATTCTGGCCATCTAAACAATGCACACACAGTTTGATAAACTACACAAATTAAAATGCAAACGGACAACATGTCCTTTGCATTTTGGATAATCCAATGTACACAAAATCTCTCTGTCTAATTTAAAATCATATTTAACATCACAAAATCAATCAACCCAAGAAATTCAACCAAATAATCCAAATAACAATCGAGATAATATATATGTATATATAGTAAGCAACGAATTATAAGTAGAGTTGTGAGTTAGAAAACTAACCAAATCAATTCTCGAGCTACCTAACCAGCGACAACTCTACTTTGGCCAAATCCTAAATCGTTGCTGCCTAAAGTTGCCAAAAGCTTCATTCTACAATTTCCACTATCATATAATAACGCTTAAAAACTCTTTCATAGTCCATTTCACATTTCAATCTATATAAATTGCTCAAACCTCACCAAAGTCGCTAGTGTTCAATGTATATGATTTCTGGCCACTTGCCTTAGTTACAGCCACTAACCACCTATGTTGTGCATTTCACTATTGTGCCACCAAAGATAGCGGTAATTTTAACTTCCAGTCCCCATGCCTTCAATGTCATCATGAGCTATAGGTTGTGTGCGACTCTCGTGCGCCTCTGCCTTGCATCATAGGCATCGAGCTGCCACCTTGAAAGCAAACAAGTTACATCTTTTTTTTCTTTTTTTATTAGTGGTGATTTCCAATTTGAGGGTTAAGGGTGAAAAAATGAATGAGAAATGGGATTTGAAATTGGGTGGAGTTAGAAGAAATTTCTAGAGAAGTAGAAAATGGAATGTAATAAATGGGCTTGGCCTAATCAGACTCTTTTTTAACTTAATTAATTAATCCATTTCTTTCTCTTGTTTTAAGTAATCCATATATCTATTTGTAATAAATTTTAGACAGGTTTAATTTACATTTCATTGTACATAATATATTTCGATAATAGACAATTTCGTTCAATTCAATATTCGATTAGTTTTATTTAATTATTCATTATATTAACTCAAAGTAAATTTGTTTTCAACTATTTCAATACTTTGAAAATTATTTACTATATATAAATATTTCATATTTATTAAAACATTTTTTTCAGTTCCAATATATTTTCTCTTAAAAGAATCTACTAATTAGTTTTAATTTATCAATACAACATCCTTTATAAAATAGAATTTAACCATGTAAAATTCTATTTTCAAAAATAATAGTTATTAAAAATCAAATTCAAACCTTTTATTTTAATTAAAGTTAACTGTTATCACAACATAGAAAGCAAGGTTATTACAAACTCCTGCCTTATGAAAATTGCATCCTTGCAATTCCTTATAGAGAGACATCAAACAACTCATACCCTGACTTTTTTTCGTATCTTTTACCTTCCATCAAACTTAAACTACTCAATCCTCTATGCGGCTCTACTTTCATCTTATCATATGGTACAAATCAAATAGACTCATTTAGCAGCTTTTTATTTGTGCAAACGAAAAACTATTGTGGAATTTTCAAAGTGCCAAATTTTTTGGAAATTTCACCAGAGCCTCCTTTGTACGGAGAGCATTTCAAAAAATTAAAACACGATAATATCATAGTAAAATACCATTCCAATCATTAAAGCATCCCGAAACATTGGGAAACAATATTATATCACATGTATTCCAATATCACATAAAAATGTACATTTTTATTAGCATTTATGATAGGAAATCAAGATATTACTGCAAACTAATCCAAATAAGCTTCAAAAGTACATGTACTTAGCTCAATTTAAGCATTAGTTGCATATAGAAGGAAGTATGGTAAGTGCGCAATCATCTATTATAAAAGCAATATAACATTTATATATTTAACCCACTTTCAAAGGCCGAAATCACCTAATCAATCTATGGTTTCTCAAAGTAAATTGTTATATTATGTGTTAGCTTGTCAATCCATGTTTTGAACTACAAAAATATGGATTATGAACCAAGTTACGTGTAAGTTTCTAAAGATAAGAAACTTAGATTTTGTTAATATAAGCGCAGGTCAGTCCATAAAATGTGTGTTAGCCTAATAAACGTTAAAATTTTGTAAAATGCTTAAACCAAAATCTGTGGCTCATATTCTTCGCTTTTTGGAATAGGCAAAATTATTGAAATCAGATTCCGTTCGAAGGTTATTATTGTTTTGCTACAACACTCAAAATGTAAAATTTTAAATTCTGTTATTGTTTTTCAAATCTTGTATTCAAATTCTATATTTAGATACTTTGATATATTTATACCAATATTTACAATCGTTTTTTAAATTAGTATTCATGGCATTTTAAACCTTTTTATAATGACAATATAGCTTTATCAATTCTTTTCTAGCCAAATGGAAGGTCGTTCAAATACAAATGATGAGTTTAGCTTTTCTTAAATCTTTTATCCAACTTCACTTTATTTCCTTTCCAACATTTACAAAAAGATAGAAATATTTCAAATACCATATAATTTACACTAAAGCCATTTGCACCATCTTAATCCATTAAATTATCTTTCTTGCATTGTTTCATGGTATTTTTGCTCCTTAAAAAACATTATTCACAACTCAAGACATTTAGAGTGTAATCACAAAACATTACACATGTTTCTTATTTTCTAGTGAACTAAAATTGGTATTTTAACAGGGTCCTGATAGTAACCCATTTGCTCTAGCATCACTTTTATCCCAAGGTTTATACATTTATTAACTTTGATAATCATATAACAAATTATGACTCAACCATTCAACAGTTCTCAAGCTTGAATCCATTATGTTAATTATTGTAAGATTACACAAAATTAAAGGTACGATTGAATTTTCACATCAAAACTAACGCATTGCGTCATACATGATCATTGTGTACATCATTTACTTCGCCCAAAACTTAAAGAATGTAAATTGGCGATTATAATTATTAGTAGTGAAATATGACACATTAAAATTCAATGCTTAAAATCATTTTAAGGTTGGTAGTAATATTTGATTAAACTTTATAAACATGGCAAAGAGTTATTGCTCAAATTTTCATATAATGAAGCACAGTGCACATAGGCTTTTGGATTGAGTAATTAAATATTCCAAAATATGTTTCTTTTATTATTATTATTATTATTCCTGTTAGTGCTGCTATATATCACGATAGCTTCAACTGTTTTTTCTTTTTCATTTTCCTTTTCATTTTCATCATCATCCTCATCTACTTTTGCTTCTACAATTTCTACTATAAGGTCATTTAGTGAGTCAGAAAGAAAAAGAGAACACAAAAAACCAAATCCATTGACTCTCGGACTTTCGAGCAAACCATCGATGCGTTGTATCAAAGAAACAAAGTGGAAAAATGATATGTAACCTTAATGCATTCCAAAAACTACAAAAAGATCAACATTGAAAGACCCTGTTTATATCTTATTTTTAATTTTCCAACATATTTGCAATTTCGAGATTTTATAAGTGACATCTCATTTCTTATCATTTTTTTTCTAAAAACACACTTCACACTTATGTCTTATGACTTCATTTTAATTTAGGATTCATCAAATACAATATTTTGTTTTCTATGTTACATATTTTATAATATATAATCTTACTTTTCATTCTTTTACCCAATCTCTATAAATATGCTTTTAGATTGTTTTCCCATAAATCTAATTTCATATTATATATATGGTACTCTTAATAACTTTGTTCGTTTCCAAAATATTGTGTTCATTTTCAAAACATTGTATTCATTTTCAAAACATTGTGTCAAAATGTCTCCTCCTAGTTTTAGGAATCCTTATCGATAACATTGGCCAGACGTATCGACCAAAATTCTTAAAGCACTCGACAGACAAATTAACACCAGAATAAACTGCTAAATTATTTTTGATCACTTCATAAAAAATCAATTTCATATTTTATTAAATTATATGCTTGTTTTAACAAAATATTTATTTCCAAATCGTATAGATATTAAATTCATCAACCAATAACAATGTAGTTTGTCATATAACATCAATCCATAATATTAAACAAGCATTGCACAAAAATACACATCTAAAACAAGCAATAAATGCCTTCAGCGGAAAGCTATTCATCAACTTCCATTATGCACTCTGATCACTATTGGATCAGGCTGCTCTATTCAATGCCACGCAGATCATCTTAACCAATGCCAACACTACTGGTCTGGTTAACAACTCTTTAGTTTATGTTACAAAATCTAATTTTAATTAACATCATTTTTAATTGGATAAATAAAATAAAATAATGTAAATGGATAAGGAGACTGGGATTTGAAAATGAGTATGAGTCAAGCCTTAATTAATGAACTAATGGAATTAATATGAACGTTAGTTAGAAGAAGGTTATATGAGGAGGGCAAAATGGGAAAGGAGCTTGTTTCCTTAACAAATACCTTAACAACTATACTCATTCGCATTTCCTCCTTCATTTCATTTAATACAAACGAAATCAAGGAGTCAAGGTCAGCTATTAACAAGGGTTTTAAAGAGAAGAAAATCTAGAAAAACAAGATCAAAGATAGGGAAATCAAATCAAAATACAAATCTCAACCTTCTTAATCCATTTAATGTGAATAATAGCTATGCACATCAAGTTTTGAATGTTATTTTTGGTTTTTAGTTCAAAACCCAATCTTTTGCTTATATTATGTCATGCTATGATAGCTTGAATGATTATATGCTTAATGATGAATTAATTTAATTTATTTTTGAAATTATTTGATAAGTTTGAGTTAGAAAACCTATCATATGATACCCAAATGACTTGATATTATGATATGATATTAGAAGCATTATTTGGAATTGGGTTTTTATTTACAATTTTTAGATTTAACTAGAACATTAGGTGAATTTTCTAAGGTTGGACAACGGTTTATTTTAGGTTTTGCTTATTAAAAATAATTAAATCTGGTTTTTGGTCCCGAAATTTTTATATGTTAAATAAGATAATAAATTGTATTTATCATGATTACTGAGGATTTTTTTCCAAGTGTTTATGATTTAATATGAACTAATTGAGCTAGAAAGGCTTAATTAGTATATTTAAATATTAATATAAAATGCAAGGTTTGCTAAGTACTTTGGAAATGATAAATCTGCTCCTTAGCAATTTTTTGGAAAATATTTTGATAAAGAAGGTTGTATCCAATAGTATTTTGATAAATGCAAGGGGTTGGTGAATATAAATTATTTTATTAGTAAAAATCAGTTTTTAAAGTAATTATGGCTTTCCTACGCCAAAGATCATGATGGCAAATTTCATCATGCCACCCCTATTGTCTTCGACGTCAACTAAGAGTAATGCATAGGGAATCAACTTCAGTTAATATGGATTGCATTGGCTTAGTCAAAATGGGAAGCCAAGCATCAAGGTCCACATTGTGGACTTCGAAGTGGACTAGGCCCCTTTCCTCAACATATTAGGGTTGCACTTTTAACTATGCCACTATTTTCAACAACATCGCCGACCATAATGGTGTCGAATAGCGGCGGTGATGATGTTGCATGTTTTAAATGTGTTGAATTTGAATCTATAGGCATATGCCACTATTACCGACTTCAGCAATATATGGTGCCTCGTTTTACAACTTTGACCTTAGTGATTATCGACTTAAATCCTTACTGCATATAATCACTTCGGCCCTATTGATGCTTTTTATTTTCCTTAAGGCAGTAAGTCCAAAGTTTATCTATGTCGACTATATTATTATAAGACTTTAAGTATACAAACAAAGATTATCATTTTACAATGTCGACACTCTATGGTGTGAGATGAATATGTTATCGAGTCTATGGACTTATGTATTATAAGTTAAAGGTTTTAAAGCTTTTATAAAAGAAGGGCGACGACTCCAATGGTGATAATGACGTCGAGCTTCATCAATACATAGAGTTTGGTTATCTTAGCCTTATGGCCTATGTTTTGAAAGGCGAAGACCCTCGTCAACTATATCTTGCCATTTTATCAATATGATGACTTTATATTGTTTTAGCTTTATAGCTTATGGTTTTGTAAGGCGTTGACCTTATATGACTTCGAACTCCATCAATATTATTTTGTAAAAGCATATATCATGGTTTAATGGTGTTGAATAAAGAAAGGACTATATTTTCCTTGTTCTGGAAGTATGATTTCAAGAGGTAAATCATTTGTAAAAAAGTATGTTTTCAAGGAAATAAGGGTATTTCACCTAAAATTTTACTAAAGAGATTATTGTTCTGATCATTTTTGTACAGATTACGATAGGATAAAACCGACTCAAAGATTAAAAAACCAGATGGGACTGGTGTAGGGCAGCATATTATACTTCAGCCGTTAGCCTCTAGTTGATATAAGTCCAAAATTCCAATATGTAGGGCTTTGCTAAGGGAAGACAAAACATAGGTTTGCATACAGAAAGGAATACATAAAGATATGATAGGTTATAGGTTCTCCTGCAAAGGTCTTTAAGTTCATAGTAAGCCTAGCAAAAATATGAGATTAACAGATAGTCAGGTGAACACTAGGATAAGTATATTTAGACATACCGTTCAGTTTACTTCTAACAGCCAGTTAGAAAATTTGGTATATTTGGTAGGCCAGAGTCAACCATGTTGGTTGGTATTTACCCGGTGAAAACTAAACATTGGGACAGATAGTCCACTAATCTGACAGATAGTCATAATTACCTATATAGCATGCATGTACATTATTGTTTATTTTAACAGGTTTGGTTGCAGGAATTGATTTGCAAAAGGTATACTTTTAAAGGGATATTAGTGAGGAGAAAACTCATTCCACTCTCTTCCTTCTTGATGTATCTTCTGTCTAATGCATGATGAAACTACAAATCACTTGTTTTTTGAATGCCCTGCTCTCTTTCCTCTTTGGAAGAAACTCATGATAAAATTTGGAAGGCAGCCCCCTAATATAGACCCTGACACTGAATGGAATATTGTTTTCAAATCTGCAAGATGTAAGACTGATAGATCAAGAGTAATTGCAATGTGCACCAAGACATACATAGACATAATATGAAAGGGTAGGAATGACATAATTTTTGAGAAGAAAAGTAAGACTTTAGAAAGCTTGTGGGTGGAGATTAAAAAATGAACACACATGTAATTGAAGTATTCAACCAAGTTTCCTCTTGGTTATATCCTTGTATGTGCATGATTTGGCTTTGATTTTATGTTTGTTCTTTCTTTTGCTTTTGCCTGTTTTTGTGTGTTTATGTTTTTCCTTTTTTGTGTGTTTCTTTTTCCTTGCTTGTTTCAAAGTATGTTTTGATTCCAGTTTTTTTACTGTTTAATTGCAATAAAATCTAGCAGGGGCCATTCAACCTTGCTAGCTTTGCTAAAAAAATCATTTCGGTCCCACTTTATATATATAAACCGACATGACCTATCATTATCACACTAGGCTTTTTGTATGACTCGAAGCTTTTGTTTTCCCCTTAAACTCTCAGGTGTTCATATTTTGATTTGAGTAGGCCGGGAGTAAGGGTATTATTACATGTTAAGTAATAATACACAGGAAACAATACACGGAATTGGAAACAGTCCGAAAAATCCTCAGAATTCTACCATGAAATTTTAAAGCAAAAGTCACCACCGTTCAAGAATCAAAAGATCTGATGCAAATAAAAGTTGAAGAAATCATTGAAAATCTCACAACTTATGAGCTAGAGATCAAATTCAAGGGAGGACGCGAAGGAGGTGACACGGGAAAGAAATCAATAGCTCTCAAAGGAACACGGGAAAGTGATGACGACGACGACGAAGATGGGGCAGCCAAATTGGCTCAGATAATAAAGAGATTCAAAATGTGGAACCACAAATATGGAAATTCAACTCTAAATCAACAATTAAAGAACGGAATTGTCAGTGTAACGACCCGAAATTTTCGAACCCGAAAATTCCATATATTTATGAAAAAGAAGAATGAGATAGAAGAAGAAGAGGTTCAGAAACATCAACATCTCACATTCGCAGTGGATAAAATATAATAATAAACAATAACAGTTTACAAAAGAATATTATTTTGTCGATTACATTTTAATACATCAGAGTTACACACATACTAAAACACTGGACATATACAAATCAGCATGTCTCAGATAATCAAATATAAACTACAGCGGAAATACTCCATACGTTCTTGTCATCCAGCTCGACTCCTAAGCTCCAGAATGTCCCTACTTGAAATCTGTAATACTCGGTCTGACCCGAGCATTACATCAAGTAACACTCGGGTCAGGCAGGAAACCAGCGTGAGAAAACCCATCCAACATGGAATACAAAGCATACAATTTATTTAAAACCTGGGGTAACTCGTATCAATTTACAAAGTCACAATTTATTACAAACATCACTTATTCCACACATCCATTTTATAAGTACCAGAGTTTAGATTTAAATAGTCGAATTCCTTTAAATCACTTCATTCCAGCCTATAGATTTCACATATCAATCAATAAAAATTCGAAGTGGTTTTGGGTATCTTCTAGTACCCGACCCCAGTCTCTTCGAGCCTCGTGTCATCCTAACCCAAGTTATCCAAAAGAAATACACAACATTTCATATTAGAGATATCAACTCAATCAATGCATCCAAGACCATTCAATCATCCATAAGAAATTTGATCACTTCCAAATTAATTCAATTGATTCTAATTGAATTTCTAACCTCAATCACTTAGATTCCTTTATTTAACATTAATTAATTCCAAATCAATTAATTAGTTGACCCTTCATTATTCATCTTAATTAATCACCCTGGATTAATTATTATTTTCAATTACTTTCAAGTGATTATCTTTATTTAAATTTCGCGATATTAATTATTCTTAACCAAAATCAATAAGTAATCTTAATTACTTCATAAATTTATTAAACTATATTAATTGATTATAGATTGATCAATTTTAATTTATCAATCTTTAATTTCATCATTAATTATATAAATTAATGATTTCCAATTGTATTTTAATTTTTTTCATAATCTAAATTAATTACATTAATTAAACCATAGTATTGATCATACTTGATTTATCTCCACCTGAAATTATCTACCCTTTTATTTACTTCATTTAATAAATTAATTCTCCTAAATTAATTATCTTAATTTATCTCTTTATTAATTACAAAAAGTAATTTTATTAATTGCATTAAGTAATTACTTATTAAACCACCCAATGATCATTCTAAATTAATTTAAACTTAATTAATTATCTCAAATTATTAATTTATTGAATTAATTAATTATCCATTTAGATTACCCTTCCTATAAAGGATTTACCAATCATTAAATCCTTATTTACTTTAAAATGATTCATTTTCTTATTTATGATTTAATTTTAAAACAATTTAAAAACCTGAGTACTTTGAGTCAACCCACAATTAACACGAGAACCAACCAAAACCCAAGTCACCAATCGTCAGTTCACAGTGCACATCAAATCAATTCGATCATGCAGCCACATACATAAATTTAACCATTTAAATTTAAATAAAATCAAACAGAGTGAGATTTACTCACCTTTGCTCTTTAAATTTGTAATCCACTCCAATTCGATTTTATCTTCACAGTTTTGACCTTGTATGAACAATTCACGATATGTTAATATCTGAATCAATCAAATAATTTATCACCATTACTTATTAAATTTTCAACTGATTTAAACTATTTATTTTATTTTTTATTTAAACCCCCAAAGTAATTTAAAACCCCTTTTTTATTTTCCTGTTCGTGTCCATATATATTAAATTGAAATAAACTGTATATTCAACTTGTTAAAATCAAACATTTAATTGTATTTGTTTTCTTTTCTGTAGCACACAACAGTAATTTACTTTACTGTAAAGTTTTTTCTCCACATACACTTATTAAACCCTAAAATAAAATCTCTTTCTACCATATATATATATATATTTTTAAAAAAATAGTAAAAACCTGTTTATACTTTAAACTAAGAAGGAAGAGATAATACCCACTGTCTCACACACGACATGATGCTTGCGGCGACCAAAGCCCAACGCTCGATTTCTGCACCAATCGCACGCCATGACAGAAATTGCGACCTCCCAAATCGCTCGCCCCTCCACGAACTGCAGCCACCACACTCGAGCTCGGTTTTGAATCCTCCATAATTGATCGCGACTAACCCTCACCACCATCATTGAAACCCACTTCCACTGATTGTCGTTGCCACCACTCCTTAGCTTTTCCCCTCTTCCCTCATCGCGTCTTCTCAAAAAATTTAGCGAACCCTAGCTCGCACGCGACCCAGGTCGCGATGCTCCGCTGCCAAAACATCGACGCACAAGGCAAAACCCTCGGCCTCCCTTTTTCTCCCGCGGCCGCGCCTCTTCCCCTCTCGAGTTCGAGTCAAACTCGTTTTCCATTTTTTTTGAGTTTAGTTTCGATTTCGATTAATTTGAGGGGGGAAATAGAACGGGGTTTAGGAAAAACAACGGCGATTCCCTCATTTTTTTTTCTTTTTTTATCCGCTCAATTTCTCGTTTAAGCTTAGAGAGGAAGACGAAAATAAAATATCGGTTTGGGGAAATAGTTTCTTGAGTACGCATTATTATTATATTATAAAACCACAAAACGTCTCGTTAATCATCATTTAAAATTTTGAACTCCTCTTAAGGAATGCCGCTAGGCGATTATAAGGTTTTACCCACGTTCCGAACACAATGGAACGTGGTTCGGAAGCTAATTCAATCATATGCCTGAGTTACAAAAGTAAATGATCAATTTTAAATTAAATCGATTAAAATAGTTTCTAAGCGTTTAGGCTGCCTGGGTCAAACGACAACTCCGATTGCAACGAAAATTGAAATCCGATAATAACTAACTATTACGGATCAAATAGAACTGGTTTTATCGAATTCCGAGACTATGCCTCGGAGTGCTATTTTTAAATATCGATTTAAATGATATATTATTAAAACTAAATAAATCACCTTTAAATTAAATTTCAACCATTATATTATCTTCAGTATCATCATTATAAATTTTATTAGCCTTCAAATTATTTTTAACAGGCTTAAAATTTCAGATGCAACAATTTACCCAATTCTAATTATTAAATTCAATAATTTAATTATCAAGTAAATATTGGTACTTGGAATTCAAGTTAAAATTAACTTTTCAAATATTAAAAATCAATTAAACATTCCAATTTAAATTTTTAGAAATTCCGGGTCGTCACATTCCTTCCCCCTTAAAAGAATTTCGTCCCCGAAATTACTAGTTGGGAAGAATGGTCCAATGCGCGTTTACTTTTCCCCCCAAAACCAAGAGTTCAATATCCTACCAACTATCTTTTTATAAAAGACCTCTCATCATTCTTACTAACTTCCCAAACTCTCCCACAGTTTCCAAACAATATCTTTTTTGTCAAACATTCAAATTTCAATTTAAAACCAAATTTTAAATTATCAAAATTTTCTCAAAATTTTTCTAACTCCCTAAATTTTCGAGAAATTTCGCCAGCATCTCTTTTGCGCGGCTAGCTCGTTACAACTACAAAATGCCTCTACGGGCTCCCAAATACCAAATGAAAACAAAAAGCCAAGTGGCTAGATCAAAAACCCAATCCAATTTCATACAGAAATTTAAATACATACCTTTTTGTCGGGCAATTCAAATTTATCTTCTGGAATCACAATCAATTTTCCTTTTCCCTTATAATGCATGCATATCCTGCTTAGCAATAATATCCAATCGTAACCTTTCAAATCATTGTATACATTCCTTACATAAGTTTCATACCCACTTCTATTCAAATTGCTTTTCCCATTTCCATAGTTTGTCTTCAATTCTGAATATTGACTTTATCTTCCATTTATAACTGATTCATATCATTATTTTAAATTAGTTGCATTTGCTAATTTATTTCATTTTCATATTAAAATCGTTTTGTTACTAATAAAAAGTTTCCAAAAAAAATTTCAAAAATTTTCTAACTCCCAAAATTTTCAAATTTTTTTGGCAGAGTCTCCTTTGTACGGAGGAGCTTTTGCAATTTGACAAGAGATATAAATATATATACATCGACCCACACAGTCGGAAAAGGCAAAAACAGTTCATATTTTCTATTTTTATTGCGTAGGCGTACCTTTATTTAGCATTTTAAGCAAGTACCTTATTAATTTTAGCAATTGGCGCAACCAAATCCAGCCAAACAGCTCTCAGGTACCTGTACTTACTCAATTTAAATATGTAAGTGCCATATATAGTAAATTTATTAGCATTTCACTTACTTTCAATAGCTAAACACAAGTATTACATAAACAACAAGCGCCAAACGCTTCCCATAAGCGATTTATATAAGTTTAAAGCTAATTCAAATGCTTTCATCCAATTCATATGCCATTTCATTCAATTTTAATAGTTTACAACTCAAGTGCTTACATTCAATTTATTTTTATTCCAAACAAGCTCATATTCACTTCAGTTAATTCTAAAACCAATTTATTTAATCTCTGTCAACTCATAGAATTTTAATTACTTTTGTTTATGCCAAACGAAAACTATTTTTATGCAATTTCGACGATATTCGCTTAATAGATTATCCATTTTAGTTTATAACTACTTCCAATTAACTTCAACTCATTCTGTATTTAATTCCATTTCATTTCTAATTTATTCACTAACCGTACGTTTGCATTTCATATCATATCCGGATTGGTTTCATTTTAAAACTATTCCATTGAGCTTGACAACATTCGATGCTTATTAATATCCATTTTCCAAATAAATTTAATCCAAACTTTATTTAATGGTCTTCCATTCTTCTCGAAACCAAGCTTTTATTGACTTAAAATAATTTTACCTTCAAATTAATACGCCCCATAACTTAAGTCCATTCTGATAACCCAATACCAATTAAAACTTTGATTTAATTTTTATTCAATCAGGCTTCATCCATTTATTATTTAATTCCATTAACCCATTTATTTCCCCATTTTATATTTTTAATTCACTTACTTAATTCATTTGCGAATTTACTTTATTTATACAAAGCCATTCTCAATTTATTTCGACTCACCTGGGTTTTCGTTTGCAACTCAAACCATTTCTATTATAATTCACTTTCATTCGACAATACTTCCCTTATATCTAATTTACTTGCAAATTTCGTTAAATATTATTCATATCACACTTGAATTTTATTTGTAATTCAAACCATCACTATTTGATCCAACTCTATTTTATTTTTATTTTTACAACATCTCTTCTTATTTAATTCATTATCAAATCCAAGTCGAATTTTATTTACAATCCGAATTCATTTCCAAACTCCATTATTAACTTACAATCCATTTTATTTAACCGAGTTAAATTTTATTAACATACTCTATCGAATAATTATTTAGCTAATTAGCTTACTTTCAACTTTTAAATCAATATTCGATTTTATTACAAAAAATCACTTTATAAAATTTTCCTGAATTCAAAATTTTTCATAATTCCAGTTTGAATTTTCTTTCATTTTCCAAAATTCCATCACTTTTATTTAAAAATTTTAGAAATGATTTTAAATTCTCATCATCCTAATAAAATAGCTCTTTATAAAAATACTTCTTACAACTCGATGTCTCAACCAACCCATCCTTGTTCTCACAGAAATTCAGTCGTACGTTGATCAGGCATAGGACTGAAAATCTATAAGTACTTAGCAGACCCATTTTCAACATCCAGTAAAAATACTTGGAAAATAATTTTATTGAAAATATAGAAAACATTTTTTGAAAATAGAGGAAATATCTTTGGTGAGAATGCTCTGGAAATTATCACCACCATCCATGGTCGCAGTAACATCCTGGGTTACGTTGCCATCGCAGCAAAAGTCCATGTAACCGTAGGCACTCCGCACCCCTCGATTACGCCATGGAACCCACAACAGATCCCAGTTACATTCCAGGGTTACATTGCCATCACAACAAAAGTCCATGTAATAGTTGGCTCTCAGCAGCACACATGACTTTCGCTATCAAAATGAAACTTCTCCACTCCTATATAAGTCGCAGTCTACCGATGTAAAATCAAACGCAGACTGTTGGCTCTTAGCGGCACACACGACTTTCACTATCTTACCATAGTCGCAGTCTACCGATATAAATCAAACGCAGACTGTTGGCTCTCAGTGGTACACACGGCTTTCGCTATGGTATACTCTACTCATAATCCTCAGGAACTAGTTTTGTCCGGACTCCTCACAGGATCAACTTTAGAACCCCCTTGGGGCTCAAGGCAGCACCACTCGGTGGCACTCCTGAGAAGTTCATTTCAAGGGAGCGCCTTTTTCCCTAGAGCCATCATCAGAACACTTTATACTATACACATATAGTATCTTTCAAATCATACACCTAGTATGATCTCTTATAAGGCTCCTTTACACAAAATTGATTATCCCAAAATCTATAATTCTCAAACTAGGCTTTCCAAATTTCAATATTGATTTTACCCAAAAATCAAAAGCCTTTCCAAAACCAAAGGTTCCTAAAACCTTTTTCCAAAATCCTCATAAGATCCTTTATATATATATATATATATATATATATATATATATATATATATATATATATAATCCTTGATAAAAATATTTGGATCATTTTAAACTTGTATAAAACCCTTTTATACTTCAAAAACTTTCAAAATCCTTTTCTTCCATCAATAGATTCAACAAGGGAAGATTTATCTTATATAATAAAGATATATACCTTTGTTTATTCAAAATCAAATATTAAAATTTGATTACTCTTTTCAATATCAATTTCATTCCAAACTGTACAATGTACATTTATCATCTGTATGCTATACCAATCTGATCGCTCACTCGATCATACAATTTCACATCCGAACTAGTATCGTCCACCCGACTTTCTAGTGCGGACTCAGATTTGGTTTCTTGATCAGAAACCGTCTTTCTCCTTGAATAGCCATAACTATGGTAGAGAATATCCAGAACCAATCAACAACTCATATCCAGGTTCTCCGTCGAAAATCGAGTGAAAAATCCCAACTAGGATCGATATAATTATCACGAAATTCTGTGCTCGAATTTGGATCAAATCACTATGCAAATAGAATAATATACATACATCATACCTATTTATTCATTGATTATTAGCCAATCAATTTCTCTTTCTATTCACATTTCCTTGAATTTCTATCCACAATTTACAATTGCTTCAATTCCATTGAATTATCACTTCAATCCTTATCTCAGTTGGGTATTTAATCATAAACAATTTGAACTCCGACCAGTTTATATTTAGAAAATAGCTTGAATTTTTTTTTTAAAATAGTTGAAAAATAATTTTTAGTTTATAAAATAGCTATAAAATAGTTAAATAATTGTAAAATAATTGAAAAATAGTCAAATAGTTATAGAAATTTTAGATGATTGCAAAATAGTTGTAAAATAGTAATTAATTTGTAAAACAGTTGAAAAATAGTAATTAGTTTATAAAACTGTTGAAAAATTGTTAAATAGTTCCAAAAATAATTGTAAAACCAATATAAAATAATTCGACCTTAAAAAGAAAGGTTGTATTTATTAAATAGCTTGGAAGGATAAATTTATATTAAAACAATTTATATTGAAAATAGTCCAGAGTCAAAACTGTTCACTTCCTTATCAATTCAATTTAAATTTCCATTTCCATTTAAATTGACTCAATTCCAATTTGAAGAACTTCAATTTCCATCGAAATTTATTTAATCCCAATTCAAGTTGAATAAATCTTGATTTCTTTCCCAATCTAAATCAACTTCCATTTGATTTTAATCCTGTTCACTTTAATTATAATTTCAAATTATTCCAATCAATTTGGACTTATATCAAATTGAATCCGCTTCAATTTCAAATCATTTCAATTTCTGCTTGAATTAATCCCAATTCCCATTTAAATTTTAAAACTTCAGATTAATAACCTTTCCACTTACGTTTAAAACTTGCTTAACTTTGGGTTTCACATCACATTCCAAATAAAATTCACAACTCAACCTTAGAGTTAATTTCATACTTATTTCCTTTACACTCCAGGTTACCTTTAAATTTTAAACCACTCTTGGTTTTTAATTTCAAAATAAATCCCTTAAGAATCTCCCAAGCATTTCTTGTTTTAAAATAAGACTACATTCAAAATAGTCTGAATTATATTATTTATTATTTCTTTAACTCTTTGAAACAATTGATTGTTTTCTAGACTTAGGTTTTAAAACATCACAATTTTTTTTAAAACCTGCTTTAATTTAGAAGTTATACTCATCTTATAAATTTACTTCATATGGCTTACTTAATAGCAAATATATCATTATTAAACTCAATAACTATTTATGATAATTCCTAAGGTTATCATATCTAGATACCAATTCCTTTTTATATTATTCTTACTTCTATAAATTCAAGATAAAATTCCAGTTTGAATCCATTTCAAACTTACCTTTATTTAAAGTTTTTAAACCATTTAATTTATGAGCTCAAATTCTAGAATTTCATTTCAATCAATTTAATTTTGATTTGGTTGTATTCATATTACCACTTAATTTAATTCTAATTAAAGATTTCAATTTGGTTGTATTTTATATTACTTCTTAATTTAATTTCAATAATTTAACAACCAATCACTTAAAAATTTATTAGAGAGAAATATTGCTTTATACATCAAAATATAATTTTTTATATAAAATCATTTAAAACCTTTATATAAGAAAATAACAATTACGCCCTCATATATATACACATTCAACTCATTCTAGAATACTTCGGACTCTATTTAACGAGTAATCCCCACCAAGGCCAAGGTTCTCGCTTAACCTTTCAGCTCTAATACCACTGTAATGACCCGAAATTTTCGAACCCGAAAATTCCAGATAGTTATGAAAAACAAGAATGAGATAGAAGAAGAAGAGGATCAGAAACATCAACATCTCACATTCGCAGCGGATAAAATATAATAATAAATAATAACAGTTTACAAAAGAATACTATTCTGTCGATTACATTTTAATACATCAGAGTTACACACATGCTCAAACACTGGACATATACAAATCAACATGTCTCAGATAATCAAATATAAACTACAGCGGAAATACTCCATACGTTCTTGTCATCCAGCTCGACTCTTGAGCTCCAGAACGTCCCTACCTGAAAATCTGTAATACTCGGGCTGACCCAAGCATTACATCATGTAACAACCGGGTCAGGCTGGAAACCAGCGTGAGTAAACCCATCCAACATGGAATACAAAGCATACAACTTATTTAAAACCCGGGGTGACTCGTATCAAGTTACAAAGTCACAATTTATTACAAACATCACTTATTCCATACATCCATTTTATAAGTACCAGAGTTTAGATTTAAATATTCGAATTCCTTTAAATCACTTCATTCCAGCCTATAGATTTCACATATCAATCAATAAAAATTCGAAGTGGTTTCGGGTATCTTCTAATACCCGACCCCAGTCTCTTCGAGTCTCGTGTCATCCTAACCTAAGTTATCCAT
Organism: Allium cepa; assembly: GCA_030765085.1. Classification (NCBI taxonomy): domain Eukaryota; kingdom Viridiplantae; phylum Streptophyta; class Magnoliopsida; order Asparagales; family Amaryllidaceae; genus Allium; species Allium cepa. The sequence continues at coordinate 128,887,754 of CM060943.1, forward strand.
ACACAACATTTCATATCAGAGATATCAACTCATTCAAAGCATCCAAGACCATTCAATCATCCATAAGCAAATTTGATCACTTCCAATTTAATTCAATTGATTCTAATTGATTTCTAACCTCAATCACTTAGATTCCTTCATTTAACATTAATTAATTCCAAATCAATTAATTAGTCGACCCTTCATTATTCATCTTAATTAATCACCCTGGATTAATTATTATTTTCAATTACTTTCAAGTGATTATCTTTATTTAAATTTCACGATATTAATTATTCTTAACCAAAATCAATAAGTAATCTTAATTACTTTATATATTAATTAAACTATATTAATTACATTAATCCTTAATTTCTTACATTAAATGAGTCACTGATTATGGATTAATCAATTTTAATTCATCAATTTTTAATTTCATCATTAATTATATAAACTAATGATTTCCAATTGTATTTTAATTTTTTTTTAATCTAAATTAATTACATTAATTAAACCACAGTATTAATCATACTTGATTTATTTCCACCTGAAATTATCTACCCTTTTATTTACTTCATTTAATAAATTAATTCTCCTTAATTAATTATCTTAATTTATCTCTTGATTAATTACACAAAGCATATTAATTGCATTAAGTAATTACTTATTAAACCACCCAATGATCATTCTAAATTAATTTAAACTTAATTAATTTAAACTTAATTAATTTAAACTTAATTAATTTAAACTTAATTAATTTAAACTTAGCCCAACGCTCGAGTTCTGCTCCAAATCGCAGCCATGACAGAAATTGCGACCTCCCAAATTGCTAGCCCCTCCATGAACTACAGCCACCACACTCGAGCTCGGTTTCGAATCCTCTACAATTGATCGCGACTAACCCTTACCACCATCGCCGAAACCCACCTCCATCGATTGTCGCTGCCACCACTGCTTAGCGTTTCCCCTCTTCCCTCATCGCGTCTTCCCAAAATTTACAACGAACCCTAGCTCACGCGCGACCCATGTCGCGATGCTCGGCTGCTAAAACATCGACGCACAAGGTAAAACCCTCGACCTTCCTTTTTCTCTCGCAACCGCGCCCCTTCCCCTCTCGAGTTCGAGTCGAACTCGTTTTCCATTTTTTTTTGAGTTTAGTTTCGATTTTGATTAATTTGAGGGGGGAAATAGAACGGGGTTTAGGAAAAACAATGGAGACTCCCTCATTTTTTTTAATCAGTTCGATTTCTCGTTTAAGTTTAGAGAGGAAGACGGAAACAAAATATCAGTTTAGGGAAATAGCTTCTTGAGTACGCTTAATTATTATATTATAAAACTTCAAAACGTCTCGTTAATCGTCATTTAAAATTTTGAACTCCTCTTAAGGAATGCCGCTAGGCGATTATAAGGTTTTACCCGCGTTCCGAACACAATGGAACGTGTTTCGAAAGCTAATTCGATCATATGCGCGAGTTACAGAAGTAAACGATAAATTTTAAATTAAATCGATTAAAATAAGTTTCTAAGCGTTTACAGTTGCCAAGGTCAAACAACAACTCCGATTGCTACGAAAATTGAAATCCGATAATAACTAACTATTACGGATCCAATGGAACTAGTTTTATCGAATTCCGAGACTATGCCTCAGAATGCTATTTTTAAATATTGATTTAAAGGATATATTATTAAAATTTAACAAATCACCTTTAAATTAAATTTCAACCATTCTATTATCTTCAGTATCATCATTATAAATTTTATAAGCCTTCAAATTATTTTTTACAGGCTTAAAATTTTAGATTCAACAATTTACCCAATTCTAATTATTAAATTCAATAATTAATTATCAAGTAAATATTGATACTTGGAATTCAAGTTAAAATTAACTTTTCAAATATTTAAAATCAATTAAATATTCCAATTTAAATTGTTAGAAATTCTGGGTTGTCATAGTCAGAGTGCTAGACAGCTCCGAAGAGCAGTAGATCATTTGTCACAACTACAATAAACCCAGTCATATCAAGCCAAATTACCCTAAGAATTGACTCGGCAAAGGAAAGAAACCAAAGAGCAGAAGCTTTGCGGAAACCTGGAATAAAAGTGATGAAGATGATGATGAAAGCACTCACAATGAGAGTGAAAAAGAAAATCCGTGTCTTCTAGGAGATATAACTGACACTGATGATGACGAGCCAAGCGAGGTATCAAAACTTACTCACTCAGAATTACTTATATATTTTCATGAGGTAAAAGGCTTTTTTGAAAGACTTAGGGAGAAGCACGCTAAAATTGAATCACAAAGAGATAGTTTGATACAAATAAATAAACAGCTTGATCAATTGGTTAAAAACTATCGAAATAAGAGTCCTAAGTGTGATAAGTGCCCATCATTTGAAGTAGACATTAAAAAATTAGAAATTAAAATTAAATCACTTGAAAATGAAATTCTTATTTTGAAAGAAAGTGAAAATACCAGAGGAGAAAATTCTGTTAAAAAGTGCACTCTATTATTGAATGAAGATCTCTCAAAACATAAGTCCAACAATTTTCTACAACTTTAGGGACATTCTCTGAAGGAGAAAATTCACTGAATATGCTATTAGGGAAACAAACTATCAATATTGTTAGATAAAGACTTAGGTATACTCAATCTGAGCACGTTAGAAGCAAAATTAATAAAGTCAATTCCAAGTGCACGATTTGAGGAAAAATCGGACATAATCATGAGAATTGATGGTGTAGACCCAAACACATGAAAACCATTCCAATTTGGGTTCCTAAAAGCACGAACGTAAAATTCCCTAAAGTCAAACAAATCTGGGTGCCGAAAGGAACAAATATAGATTGTCTTGGGTCTACACAAACTTGTGTTTCAAAATTTTCTGTCACTAAAAATCATGGACCTATATAAATAAATAGGTCACAAAAATCTTCTTGTGTGTAGGTGTGATGGCGGGCTAAGGAACAACAATAGTGTTACCTGGATTCTGGCTATTCCAAGCAAACTACGGGCGAAAATCATAGTTCCTTATCCTAGTACAAAGGTGGCAAAGATGCAATGGGTAACAACGAAAAATGAAATATTATTGGTAAAGGTAAAATAGGAAATGGTATATTTATCTTAAACGATATATTAAATGTTGAAAATCTGCACCATAATATGATTTAATTCAGCCAGTTATGTGATAAGAAAATAAATGTTGATTTTGATTCTGATTTGTGTAAAAATGTTGACCAATCATCTTTTTATCCTTAAACCATTTCATATATATTTGCTTGACTAATGATATTGCAAGTTTAGGTGATAAGAGATGTTGTTTTTTTATTGGTTGATGGTTACTCTAGATACATGTGGATATATTTGTTTATCATACTGCTTCTAGATCTGACACTATGTTCACTAGTTGTTTATGTGCATGTTTTCAATCAAATCCTTAAGGATTTACATTTTAAAAGCTATAAAATGATTACAAGGTATTTGTTGCACATTTAATGGTTTGGTCTATGATATCTATCTAATGATAAGTTTGAGTCAAAGGGGAATTCAGATGCAGATTACACTAGTAGCCTAGTTGATAGAAAAAGTACTAATGGAACGTGTTTTATGTTAAGACATTCATTAGTTGCATCACTTTCATAAAGAAAATATCCGCATAAATTTCATTTCAACTGATTTTCAATTGGCACATATTTTTACAAAACCCCTTCTGGAAAATAGTTTTTGTCGACTGCATCTCAACTCAGGCATTTTAGAAATTTGATTTTATATTTTTGGATTTGATCTAAAATGTCCATGTTAACTAATCTTACGACCTATAAATTATCGAAAAGGAAAATAGAGACTAAAAAAATTTGATGAGTGTTGATGTCAATTATACATTATGACTTGAGACAGTATATTCAGTAAATTTCTTTAAAAATTTAAATAAGATTTATAATAACATTTGTTGGTAAAAATTCGAACCATCTTTATTTCTATCATATTTCTAAGGACCATCACTCATTAAAATCCAATGTAGTATGTCAAAATGTGGTATTTTAAATGGGAAATTATTCATTTTTTAAATTTAATTAGCAATAAAAACATCCAAAGTATTCACTCTCATTTAAAAGTCCTCACAGTTTTGCATGGGTGAATTACTTGGAATATTTGATTATGTGCTTTCATAAAATAATGCTCATTTAAAAGTCCTAACGGTTATGCATGTACGGAACACATATCAAAATTAATTATTAAACAAGCAAGTTGATTCTAATCCCATTTAAAAGTCCTCATGGGTATGCATGGTTAGAAGATACTTGAAATTTATTTTTCTTAAAAATTAAAGAATACTACTAATCTCATTTAAAAGTTCTAACGGTTATGCATGGTCTGTAAGTATTTAATAATTTCCTGTTATAAATATCACAAATGAACACTACTATATGGTTTTGTACACCAACATCATCTCTATCACTCTAAAAGGGAATATGCGCCTAATAGAGTATTTATGATTTTTGTTTGATTTTTATTGAAATTTAGTATATATACTCGATTAGGTGTTAATATTGTATTAATGTCTATCATTTTATCTCTATTTTTCTAATTTCTCATTTCCTAATAACAAAATGGGGGAGAGAGAAGTTAAGATTTTGGAAAATAATTTCAAATATTTTATTTTTTAATTGCATATTCTCATCTAGGCTCATTGCTTGGTTTATCGTTTTTTATTTGCATATTTTTATTTAATTTCATGCACAGACGAATGAGGAGCTTTGTTGTAGGGGGAGCATTCAAATAGAGGGAGCTAATAGATTTAATCATGACCAAATACATTTAATAAAATCAAAATCTTAATATATGTTTGTTATCATCAAAAGGGGGAGATTGTGGAATATGCTAGTATGTGATTTTTGTTTGATGATAATAAACATATATATATGTATATATATTCATTTAAATTTATTTGTTATTGTACTATTTTATTTTTCACATAACTAAATAAATATTTGTTGGATAAAATATATAACACAGAATTCAAATTCAAACAAATATCTTAATACAAATTCGAGTAGTACAAATTTGAGCTCTCACTACATATATACATTTTCAATTACATTACAATCTCAATTACAACACAAAGTTCAATTTACATATCACTACTCACTATAATCACTCAACACTCGTATTTTTATCTTCAACTCTATTCCAGTTTGTATCCAGCATCTACAAAATAAACAATAACGTAGTAAATTTGAAAAAGAAATATTTTGCAGTTCAAAATGAAGTGTGTGTTTTTGAAAATATTTTTTTTCTCAATTATTTGGGTTGTTCGTCATCATTTATTTTGAATTCATCTTACATGAATAGCTTGTGACATGCACAGTGTATCACTATGCATGCCACTAGACCGTGCACACTGATATACACTTGCATGTTAAAACTACATGGACAGGTGAGCACAAGGTCAAACACAAGCAAAAGCTGGATTCAACTCAAGTGACAATGTTCGACCAAAAATTTAACATGAAATGGAGGCAACAACAAAGAGGCCAGAAAATCTGTACATATGACTTGAAGAAACAAGACAACTACAAAGACTCCATCAACATATGTACAAAGTCTAGCCCAAATATGCTCGAACTAGAATGGACTCAACCGCAACACACACATTATGGTGACACATAACAGTTACAACATAAACACAAGGAACAAACCCATGAAATGCAAAAGATCAACAGACCATCACAACTAGAGAAATGAAATGGAGATTTACTCAACATGTCAACAAGACCACACTAGTACCGGATAAGTGAAAAAAATTCAAATATAATTGCAACTGGAAATGAATCCAGTGGAAAAGACTTCCAAGACCACAAATGTGCACAACAACGCAATATGAAGGCTAGACTACAAATTATTCAACAGCAACACAAAACCACACTACACATATATACAAAAAGACCACATGACTCAAGAATACTTCAACTCATCTAAAATAGACCAGCATAATGCAAACAACCACAAACCAGGTCATATGATAATAGACTCATGAAGCCACAATCTCTTCAATGAATGGCCAGTTCAATAATGCATGCAATCAAGCAACACACAAGGCCTACAACCAATTGTACAAAATCCAAATCAATGGCCACATGAACACACACCATACTCAATACAACAGAGAAGACTACATGAAGGCTAACACACTTCAACCAAGCATGGTTTTAGAGGCTTGTACACAAGCAAAGCATGGAACAAAAAGCAGATGAAATAGTGGAACATGATGAACACAGAACCCGATATGTTTCAGTTGACAAAACAATGAAGCAACACTGTATATACATATGCAACAAAATGGACAGTGCAAGAAGACTAAAGAAATTAACAGAGGTCATATGAATAAGCATCGAAATGAAAAAGTCATGGTTCAAAAAGAGAATGGAACAATAGTTCTAATATTATTAGCCAGGAAGAAAATGGAATACGACAATAACAGTTTGATGAAAGTCAAGAAGTTTTTTCAAAAGGAATTGACAAACAAAAATTCAGCAAATGGTCGTACAAACAAGTCAGTGCTAGAAGTCAATTTATATCTATATTCAAATGCCAAAGTCATAGGAACCTACTCAAATCCAAAAAGAACGGAGAAATTCGAATTCATGGATTAATTTGTATATGATGGAAAAAAAATTTCAAAATTCGAAGGGCCAAAGTCAAAAGAGAAATGAATGGTAACGTCTAAAAAATATAAAAATATTCAAGAAAATTCACCATGAACAAGTCAACAATTCATCACAAGAACTCAAAGCAAAGATCGGATGAACAAGTGCAATTCATGTAGAATTCAAACACAAAAATATAAATGAAAATTCAGGGCTTTAATCTCTATAAAAACCCATTACATCATTGGCAAGGGAAGCATTCAAGTTCGACCCCAAACAAATCATCAGAGCATAAAATTGAGCACAATCAAAATCAAAAGGGGCAAATAATCACATACCAATTTCTATTCAGCCAAACTCGACTATTGGAGCTGCCGCGGACAACCAAGGACAGAGAATCGATTGACGAAGTCACTAAGTGAAACCATACTTTGATTGATTAACTTTTCAAGCGAAGCTTCAATCGAATGAAACCCTAGCTTTTGAAGAGGAACGAACAAAGAATGACCAACATTTTTACTCAGAAGAAAATAAAAGAGAAGTCCATATCTTTTAAATTTTTATTGGGCCCGCTTTAAATATTTCCTTTATTAGGCTTAATTATATTTAGTGTTTTATTTTGTTTTAACTTCAGCTATAATTTTCTTTTCTTTTTAAATCATGTAACTTTCTAGTTGTGTGACTAGGTTACGAACAATGGTGGTGTAGCTCAAGAATTCGCAACTCAATGGCGAGTTGTGGTAGGGTTTTGAGCGTAGAGTTAGGTTAGTCATTGGCGGGTGTCACAAGTTTACATGTGTAAGCTTCTAACTACTTAATTTCTAGTAAAAACCTTGGGGGCAGCGCGTAGGCAGGGTTTCGCCGAAGCGGGGTAAATTTGTGTGTGATCACTTATGCAATGTTATCTATGATTGTTTTTATTTCCACATTAATTTTTATTATTATTAGTATCACCTTATTCACCCCCTATAGGGTGAAAATAATCCTACATTATTATCCACTGTGTTATATTAGTCGTTGTATGAATGTATTAATAGTAAATATATATGTCTATTTAGTAACTCTGATCAACCAAGTGGGCATCTTTATATATCGCTCTTGGAGTATTTTGTAATAATTATAACTTATCTGAACCTGGGCGACGTTTAGGATTATGCATTGAATATGAAGTTATGACTTTGAAATGAAATGTGGAAGTTTTCTTTGAAATTATGTTTAAAATTATTTCATATTCATGTGCTTCTAATATTATGGATATCATTAACATGACTGCATTTTGTCCCCCAAAATTAATACTATAGGTGACTACAGCATCTGCAGCATTTAATTTCGGGTCTTAAAATGGGGGATGTTACAACATGGTATCGGGGCATAGGTTTATGTAGAAACCAAAGAATTTTGAATTTAAAAAGAGTTCTAGAAAACATAATCCTCACGAATCAAAGAATAAGATTGAGGTATGGGATAACGTTATAGTAACATACTTGTATTTGTTATATATAAATATATACTTTATCTCTGTTCTCTCTCCCTCTTAAACCGTTCTTCCGTATTTTACTAAGATTCAAATGCATATTTAAGGGAGTAGGATATGGAAGTAGGAAACGTAAGAGTGAATCTCGATGGAGGAAGCACAACTACCAATGGAAATGTCTTTCCCAGTACTAGAAGGAATCTGGATCGACAAACAGTTGCTAACGTAGGTGTAGGAACACTACCGGTTGAGATAGGGGTAATGTATCAGTTCTTTCTCAATATGATGTAAGTAGAAACTACTGCTAGTTGGTGGAAGTTCTAAAGGAGCTAATCGGGAAGTTTCCGTAGTCAACAATTATGCTTTTTTGAGAGAGACTATGGAAGTCTTGGAGGGAAACTGTGACGACCCGCCTTTCTAACCCCAGAAAGACGTATCATCAATAAGAAAAGAAAGGGATAGAAATAGAAAAGATAGAAAGAAAGAATAACAACATCAGAATCTCATAGCGGAATGGAACAAAATATAATATATCACATAACTATTACATAGTTTTACATATATCAGAGTTATACAATATCATACAGATGACAGTCATATACATATCTGTCTCTACATACATCCAAAATACATCATACACTAACTAACACAACGGAACTAGATAGATAGATACATACGTCTGGGCTTCTGCTCCAAGCTCCTCCAGAACTCAACAATCCCAAAAACCTATCACTTGGCTACTCATAAAAATTTGAGTACCTTAGAGTTTATGAAAAACAAAATATAAACTCCGGGTCAGACATGGGTCTGGTGAGAGTAAACGATTTAAAGTTGTTTAACTTTGAAAACCATTTGAAAATAAAGGTATCACATAAGACTTCCCACACATAAACATGGGTAAGTTTTTACCTTACGCTAACCAAAACATTTTATAGGAAATCCAGTGATATTATAATAGTGTCTAGGGTTTTCAAGTAAAATACAGAAATAGCTGAAATGCTTACATCTCACATTCCAACATAGTTGGGCACAATCAAAACGTACGGCTCTTATTGGAAATTGGATTCCATACAATGGCAGGGCTACTGGGGTACCACCCGTCACAGTACGTGGCCTAGATCACCGTACCGAGGATCACTCCCGACCCCCTACAACACAAGGCCGGAACCATTCCTAACTGAACAGTCCCGAACAAGATAACCCCGCAGTTATGGCTAACAACTGCCCACATAGCCAAAATAAAGGGACATCTAGACAGGGGTATATCTCGTCCTGCTTGGGTGCTACCCACCTAACCTTGCTGCATCTCCCCTATTTTAGCCATTTTCGGTTGATGAGGCTTGAGGCTACTATTACCTTTATATAATATATCTCTTAGAATGCACATCGTCCACCTGACTATGTGCTGAAAGCATTCAATCCATACAAGTTCATTCCGGGTTCGAACGAAACCGAAGGCATTATCTCGTTACACTCGTTTTGGAATCATCCTCAGAGTTAACGATAATAACCCTTGCATTCTTAAACACCGTCTCGATCTCCACTTGAGATGCCACGACCTATCGTTTAATTTGGATCGATGTGGTTTTCGGATAATCATAACTGACACCCGATCCCGGTCTCATCGAAATCCAAACGCCATTTTAAAGGCCAAGTTGTTTAAATAGTTCAAACAGTTTAATTCAATACTTGGAATTCACATAACAATTATCACAGATAAATCATACATAGTTATCACAAATATATCCAAAATATATCACAAAGTATCACAGAATATCACCAAATAGATACCATAATCAATCAAACAGAATCATTGATTCATATCAAAATAGTTTAATTAACTTAACTTAATTAATTACTTAAGATTAAACCATTTTATCCAGCTTAGTTAATCACTAATTAACCAACTTATTTAATTTATTAATTACTTCTTAACTACTCACTTAATTAAATAAATTCTTAATTATTAATTAATAACCTTAATTATTAATTAATAAAACTTAATTACCATTTATTAATCATTAATTATTTAATTAATCATTAATTACCAATTAATCAATCATTTAATCCTTCAATAATTACTTGATTAGTTAACTACTATTTATTTATTAATTAACTTTAAGTAGTTAATTAAATTCTTAAGTTCAAATTGATTAAACACAAAATCATTAATATCAATCTTTAATTACACATTTATTAAATCTTAAATTACTTATTTAATTACAAGTATAAATTAATTTCCATTCTTAATTACTTACACTTTAAATTAGATTAATCATCTCACATTTGGAAACCTTCCTAAATAAGTTTTAAATCAAATCTTATCTTAAAAACTCACTAACATTATTTATTTAATTAATATGAAACTTGTTTAACACTTCAACTTACATTTTTGTTAAGCTAACCCCTAAAAATGGCACCCGAAGTAATCAATGCGTTTACTCGAGTAAAACTCGCATCTCCCCTATTCTTTTTTGAGTCCCCTCTCTTCTCACATTTCTTCTTCTTCTAATTATTCTTTCTTCTTCCTTTTTTAAACTTTAAGTTATTAACTGCAGTATTACGCAACTCACTCACGCATAAGGTAATCACTCGAAGCAAACTCCCCAATTTCTCGAGTATCACTCGAGATGACCCATACTTGAACCCACTGACACCATACGCCACCGTGCACGTGCACGGTGGTCCGCCGATGTTTTGGCGAACCTCATCGCCTCCTGCAAACCACATAACGACCATAAACTCGAAATCAAAATCCAATTCAACGCGAAATGCTCGAAATCAAAAAGTACTCTGTCGCTCGAACTAGCTACTCGAACACCCCAAGAGAAAATGCCTCGACCCTCGAACGCCGAACACCAGCGGCGACGCAGCTTCGAGCATACCATGGCCATATCCCCCTCTACCATCTCCCAGAATTGCGTGCAGCTCGGTCGACCCACGGTGACAAAATCCACCAATTTACAGACCACTGCAACTTGAACCCAAAAACCCTAAACTCGATTCAACCAAACAATTTACGCAATAGATAAGTTTTTTAGCATTTTTCCTGTATTCGTGAATCATCAAGCTAGCTCCACAACGAATTTCAACATCTAATATTTGTTGAATCAATAGAAATTTATAAAAATGCATTTTTGACTCATTTTCGAACTGCACCTTGAATACTTACTTAAAAACCATCATTCTTGTTTTAAAAATCTTACCTTTGTGTGTTTATTCTAGATATATAATCAAAATAACAAGTTAAAATATTTGAATTTTAACAATTGATTTCTTTCTTACTGTAAACTTGAATAAACAGTATCTATATTATACTGTCATGCTTCAAACAAATTTCCAGGCTTATGATTTAAGTTAAACAAACTTATTTAGCTTGAATTCCTAAGTTTAAAATGAATTTGCAAGAAGAAGTATCAAATTTCCTATTGTTCTTTGTTCTGTAACCAACAATATAGAAAAACAGATCCTATAACATTTACAGTGCACTGAAAACATACAGATTACTTGTTTAAACTATACAACAAGCTCAGAATTTCATGAATCAATTACCCAGTTTTAAAATTTAAAAAGTAGTATGTTTACTCACTTTTGAAATAGGGATGAAACAGAGAACAATTGTTATTGAAAAACTACAGTTTGAATTCCTGAAAATCTTCTCTGCTTGATGTTGAATTTGTTTGAGTTTGTAAATAGAGATGTTTATTTTCTTATTTTTCTCCGTTTTGCTAAGTTATGAACGAGCTTGAAATAAGATGATGTGTATATATAAATAGCTTGAACAGTGGTAGGTTATAACTGGTACAAGTCTTAACTTGTTTTGATCAGACAAGATTTTTGCTTAATCACTGTAATTTTGAAATGATCTTGTTGTATTTTGGCTGGCCTTACATTTGTACCGAGATATTTCTTTTGTAAATTTGAAATGACAAATGTGTGCTAACATTTAATGAACATGTCTTCATATATGTTTACAAATTATGGTTTGCTGATATTTACATTTGTGTACAAAGATATTTGAATATAAATAGTTTGTCTTCTTCTTGCATTGCATAAATATATTACATAGCAACATATGGTTATTATTTTTCAAAGATTTTGTTTTTGCTTTATGTATTGATTTTTTTGTCTCAGCTAGACATATAGTGTATATTTATGTTTCTATTTAACCATATAAATTGTTGTTGCATAACTTCTTAGTTTCATTCTTATTTGGAGTTTAACTTTCAAATATTTGATTTATAACCTATACCTGTATTTATATATTTTATATTTATATTTATATCTTATATTTATATTTAATATTGATAGGATTGCTTTAATTTAAAACATTATTATTTAGATTACATTTTATATGTATTATATCAAATGTTAATAATATACCACCTTTTAATTTTAATTGAATAAGATGGATTCTATTTTAAATATTTTGAAAGATTCTATTTTAAATTTTCAAATCAAAATTTCCTGTACAAACACATATATAACTGATAAATATCCAAAGATCTTATCAGTTTATAAAATGAAAAAGCTTGTATTTTATTTAAATTATATTAAATACTTATTAAAATATATTGTCAAAATTCCGGGTCGTTACAGAAACCATTTATTGGAATGGATGATGCAATTGAAGTAGAGAATTGGTTGCTTCATATGAAAGGATTTTCACTGATCTTGGTTTAAATGATGAGTAGAAGAGGACATTGGCATCTAGGAAATTGTGAGGAGTTGCGTTGTACTGGTAGAAAAGTGTGACTGTCGGGCTAGTAGAGGAGAATTTGACGAATTCAAAAGGAGGTTTGTCGAAAGATTTAGGTCTGAGATCGCTAAGTCAACTCTATTAAGAAGGTTCTTTGAGTTAGTTGAAGGTAATATGACAGTGCTCGAGTATGCAACCTGGTTTGAGGAGTTGTCAAGATATAGGTATGCTACTGTTGACAAAGTTATCAAAAGGAATGAGAAGTTCATTCATGGACAGAGAACTAAGCGTGCTAGGGCAACTTTGCTACACCTTAGGGATCCTTGTGATGTAGTCATGGAGATGACTTTGAGAAATGAAGAGATGCTTTCTTTGTTCAATAATAACAAGCTAGTAGAGGGTCAGGGTAGAGAGAATCAGAAGAAAATGTTTCACCAAAAGAAGGGAGCTTAGAAGGATGGAGCTACAAAGAAAGGAAAGTCTGAGGTTGTGTGTTACAAGTGTTATAAGAGGGGACATTATGCTCATGAGTGCCAAACTGGCAATGGAAAGGAAGTCGTTGGAAAGAAGAACATCAAGTGCTTTAACTACGACCAGGTGAGGCATTATAAGTTCATGGTTACCTATACAGCATGCATGCACATTATTATTTATTATGACTAGTTTGGGTGAAGGAATTAATTGCAAAAGATATATTTTTAGAGAGATATTTATTGAGGGGAAAATCCATTTCGCTCAGTGGCATGGCCTCGCTTAATATCTATAAACTGAGATGACATATTATTATTCACGTCAGGAATTTTGTCTGACTCAAAGTTTATGTTTTTCCCCTTAAACTCTTAGGTGCTCAAATTTTGATTTGAGTAGGTCGTGAGTAAAGGCTTTACATATTAAGCAGGATTTGGCGAATAAAGCTTCTGGAGAAGTGCAAGAGGAAAAGCTAGCTATGTGGGAGTCTATATATTACTATTATCCGCTATGTTATGTTAGTTGCTGTATGAATGTATTGACAGTAAATGTATGCATCTATGAAGTACATTGCTCAACCAAAGGGGCATCTTCATATGTTGCACTTGGAGTATTTTGCAACAGTTATATTTTATCTAAACCTAGGCAAGGTTTGAGATTATTTACTAAATATCAAATTATGACTTTGAAATGAAATGCGGAAGTTTTCTTTGAATTTTTTTTAAAATTGTTTCATATTCTTGTACTTTTGATATAATGGATACCTTTAATATGACCATATTTTGTTACCGAAAATTAATACTATAGATGGCTGCAACATATTCTATGCTTAGTTTTGGGCCTCAAAATGGGGGATATTACAACTTGGCATCAGAGCATAGGTTTATGTAAAAAGTAAAGAATTTTGAACTTTAAAAAGGTTTTTGAAAACATTGTCCTAATGAATCAGAGAATAAGACTGGGGTATGGTATAATGCTATAGTAACGTACTTGTATTTGCTATATATAATTATACTCCTTATCTCTATTCACCCTTTGTCTTAGACCATTCTTCCATATCTTACTAAGGTTCGAATATAGATTTAAGGGACTAAGATACGAAGGCAGGAAATGAAAGAGTGAATCTTGATAGAATAAGCATAAAAACCACTAGAAATGTCAGGCCTAATAATAGAAGGAATCTGGGTCGACAAACAGCTGCTAACGTAGATACAGGAACACCACCGGTTGAGATAGGGTATTAGTTCTTTCTCAACATGATGCAAGCAGAAGCTACTATAGGGTTAATGATAGAGGAGCTAATAATGAAGTTCTAGTTGTCAATAATTATGTTGTGTTGAGTGGAGACTATGCAAGACTTAAAGGGAAACCATTTATTGGAACGGACGATGAAATTGAAGTGGATAATTGGTTGCTTCATTGTGAAAGGATTTTTGCTAATCTTGGTTTAAATAATGAACAGAAGAGGAGATTGGCGTCCAGGAAATTGCAAGGAGGGGAATTACTAGTGGAATAGTGTGACCATCGGGGTATCAGAGGAGAATTTGACTTGGACTTAATCCAGAAGGAGGTTCAAAAAAATTTATGTCTTGGATTGCTAAGTTAACTTTGTTAAGGAAGTTCATTGATTTGGTGCAAGGTGATGTAACAATGCTCGAATACGCAACTGGATTTAAGGAATTGTCAACATATGGATATGCTACTATTGACACAGTTATCAAAATGAATGAGAAGTTAAATCATGGACTAAGAGCTGAGCTTGCTAGGGCTTCCCTACCATACCTCAGGTGTCCATGTGATATAGTTGTGGAGATAGCTTTAAAAATGAAGAGATGCTTGCTTTGTTCAATAATAACAAGCCAACAGATAGTCAGGGTGGACAAAATCAAAAGAGAAAGTTTTACCAAAAGAAGGGAGCTCGGAAGGACAGAGTTGCCAAGAAAGTGAAGTCCGAGGTTGTATGTTACAATTGTGACAAGAAGGACATTATGCTCATGAGTGCTGAGTAGCAAGAGAAAGGAAGTCGTTAGAAAGAAGAACAATAAATGCTTTAACTACGACCACGTAGAGCATTACAAGAACAAATTTTCGAAAATGGCCAAGGCAGAAAAAGGAAAAGTATTTTCTTTGGAACTGACTACCTCGAGACCAACAGCCGAGGAGAAAGAGAAAGCTGTGATGGGAGATACGCTTTTGAATCATGGTATACATGTTAGACTATTATATGATACCAGTGCATCACGTTCTTTTGTATCTTCTTGTTTGATAGATAAGCTTAACCTAGAACCCTCATACCTAATTACTTCCTTAAGGATTGCGAATCTGATAGGAGGGTATGCAACTCTAGGGATGAGAAATGGCCATTTAAAGTTTGCATTATTATGCCATGTGTTTACTGTAGCTTGCATGTATTTGATTTTGTGGGCTTTTGGATTATTTTTGTTATGGACTGGTTAAGTAAATATGATGCTAGGATATTTTTCAAGATAAGAAAATATCATTATGAAACTCTAATAGTAGCGACTTAATTATACACTTAGTAGAGAATCCAAATTTTGATGTCCCTGCTTTATTGAGTGTAATAGAGGAGGAGGATAAGTTGAATCAGGTTTTCATGGTTAGAGATTTCAGATGTTTTTCGGTCTATTACAGGACTAGCACCGAAATGATCTATTGAGTTTCGAATAGATCTTAGACCCGGAGCTAAATCCCTAAATAGACCACCTAGCAGGATGATACCTATCGAGATAAAGGAGTTGAAGGTGCGACTAGTGGACTTAGAAGGAAAGAGTTTTATCAAGTAGTTTACCTTAAGGAGCAGTCATGGCATTCGTGAAGAAGTTGGATGCGTTGTTAAGATTTTGCATTGATCATCATAAGTTAAATGAAATGATGATAAAGAACCGATATCCCCTATCGAGAATTGATGATTTATTTGATCAGTTGAATGGAGCCAAGGTGTTGTCCTAATTGGATTTAGTGACAGGGTTCCATCAACTAAGGGTGGTGGAAGACTGTATTTCATTGACGATGTTTAGATCAAGATATGGTTCATACCAATGGTTAGTAATTCCATTTGATTGATTAATGTTTCGGCTTTCTTCGTAGACTCAATGAACCGAATTTTCCAAGATCACTTAGATAGATTTGTACTGGTATTCATAGAGGACATTTTGATATATTCTAAGGATGAAAGAGATCATGAATTTAATCTTAGAATAGTGCTTGAGACGCTAAGGCGGCATCAACTAAAAGTGAAGTTTTCAAAGTGTCATTTTTGGAAGAAGGAGTGAGGTTTCTTGGTATTGTAGTTACATAAAAAGGGTTGTCAGTAGATCCAGCTAAGATAAAAGCAATCAACAACTTGAAGAGACCCAGATGGTGACCGACATAAAGATTTTTCTTGAAATAGCTAGCTACTACGAGAGATTCATTAAGGATTTCTCTCTTATAGCAGCACCAATGACTAAACTAATAAGGAAGGTCTTGAAGCATGTCTGGACTGATAAATGTGTGAAGGTGTTCCAGAAGCTAAAAAATTTATTGACCAATGCACCCGTCTTAGTTGTTCCAGATGGAAATTAAGATTTGATGACGTATACTGATGCATGTGGAACAAGACTAGGAGTTGTGTTAATGCAAAGGGGCAAAGTAGTTGCCTATGCTTCATGACAACCCAGATCGCACAAAGTTAGATATCCGACTCATGATTTAGAGTTAGCTGTTATGATACTGTCTTTGAAGGTGTAAATACATTACCTTTTGGAAGAACGATTTGAGTTGTATGATCATAATCCTTTAAGGTACTTATTCTTTCAGAAGGAGTTGAACATGAGACAGTAAAGGTGGTTAGAATTTACAGCTGCTTATGATTTTGGAAATAAGCACATATTGGGAAAAGGAAACAAAGTTATAGATGCACTTAATAGAAAACATCAAAAAGTGGTGTTAGCTATATCAGCTAAATGGAAAGACTTGAAAGCATCGACTAATTGTAGTGTTCAGTTAAGATTGATTGCTAGTTTAGTGAGGGTACCACAATATTATCTTATTTGAAAGTTCAACTAGTATTGACCGGCAGAATTAGTTCTAAGCAAAGTGATGATCCATTGCTAGCTAAAAGAATTAGAAGACAGGAAGATGGGACTAGGATTGATGATTTGAAGGATTTCTATATTGACCAGAATGGATGGTTAAGAAAGAAGGGACGATTTTGTGTTCTCGATGTTGGTGACCCGAGGAAAGAAGTGTTTAGGGAGTGTCACTGATCGAAATTTACTATTCATCTTGGAGGAACTAAGATGTATTTGGATATGAAGGGAAGTTTCTTCTAGGAGGGTATGAAAAGGGATGTAGGCTTATGGGCAAAGTAGTGTCTGAATTGCTAGTAAGTGAAAACCAAACACCAGAAGTCGAGCGGATTGCTTCAGCCTTTAGATTTACCTCTTTGGAAATAGGATACAACATCCATGGATTTTATTGATGGGTTGCCAAGGTAAATCAGGGGAAATGAAAGTATATGGGTCATAGTGGATAGACCGACTAAGATGCACATTTCATTCCCATTAAGTCAACCAGAACAACACTTGTTTTAGCTAAGTTATTCATGAATATTGTTAGAATACATGGAATTCCTAGTAACATAGTCAATGACAGAGATTCTTTATTTACTAGTGAATTCTAGAAGAGTTAACAAGACGAGTACCGCTTTAACAATAAATTAAAGTAAATAATTTGAATGGATAGAAGATTGGAATTCATAATTAGTATGGGTGGAGCCTTAATTAATGAACTAATGAAATTAATTAGAACATCAATAAGAAAAAGGTTATATGAGGAAGTCAAAATGAGAAAGGAGCTTGTTTCCTTAAAAAATATACTCATTCTCATTTCCTCCTCCACTTCATTTAACACAAATGAAATCAAGGAGTCAATGCGGACCATTAACAAGGGTTTCAAAGAGAAGATAAGCTAGGAAAATAAGATCAAAGCTAAAGGAATCAAATTAAAATACAAATCTCAATCTTATCAATCCATTCAAGGCGAGTAGTCGTTGTTCATCTAAAGTTTTGAATGTTATCTTCAGTTTTAAGTTCAATTCCGAATCTTTTGCATATATTATGCCATGCTATAATAGTTTGAATGATTGTATGCTTATTAATTTATTTATGAAATTGATTGATAAGTTTGAGTTAGAAAACCTATCATATGACACCCCAATGACTTGATATTTTGATATAATGTTAGAAACATTATTTTGGAAGTGGGTTATTTATTTCATAATTTTCAGATTTAACTAGAATATTTGGTGCATATCCTAATGTTAGAAAATGGTCATTTCAGGTTTTATTTATTAAAATAATTAAATTAGGTTTTTGACCTCGAAATTTTTATGTGTTAAAGAAGATAATAAATTAGATTTATTAGGATTTTTGGGGATTTTTCCAAGTGTTTATGAGTTAATATGAATTAATTGAGCTAGAAAGGCTTAATTAGTATATTTAAATATTAATATAAAACACAAGGTTTGCTATGTATTTGGAAATGATAAATCTGCTCCTTAGTAGTTATCTAGAATAGATTTTGGTAAAGAAGGTTGTATCCAATAGTATTTTGACAAATACAAGGGGTAGGTGAAAAAGAAATTACTTTTATTAGTAAGAAGTAAGTTTTAAAAGTAGTTACGTTGCCACGCCGAAGCTCACGACACCGCATTTCGTCATGCCACCTCTATGGTCTTTGATGTCAACCAAGAGTAATGCATAGGGTATCAAATTTGGTTGCCATAGAATGCATTGGCTTAGTCAAAGTGGGAAGCCAAGCATCAGGGTTGATGTCGTGGACTTCGAACTGGGCTAGGCCGCTTTCCTTAACACATTATTACCGCACTTTTAACTATGCCACCAATTTTCAACAACGTTGCCGACCCCAATGGTTTCAAAGTGGTTACGACGGTGATAATGATGCTACATGTTTTAAATATATCGACTTCTACTTCATAGGCCTATGCTGCTATTATTGACTTCAACAATATACGATGTTGCATTTTATAACTTTGACCTTAATGATTATCGGCTTAAATCCTTATCACCTATTATCACATCGGTCTTATTGATGCCCCTTGTTTTCCCTAAGGCAGTAATGCCGAAGTTTATCTATGTCGACTATATTCTTATAAGACTTTGAGTATTCAAACCAAGATTTACATTTTATAACGTCGACACTCTGTAGAGCGGGATGAATATGTTATCGACTCTATGGACATAAGCTTTATAAGTTAAAGGTTTTAATGCTTTTATTAAAGAGGAGTAACGACCCCAATGGTGATAATGAAGCCGAGCTTTGTCAATATATAGAGTTTGATTGTCTTGACCTCACGGCCTATGTTTTGAATGGTGAAGGCTCTCGTTGACTATATCTTGCCGAGTTTTATCAATATAATGAATTTATATTCTTTTGGCTTTATAGCCGATGGTTTTGTAAGGCGATGTCCTTATATGACTTCGAACTTCTTTAAAATTATTTTATAAAAGCATATATCATGGCATAATTATTTTGGATATAGTAAAGTGCTATATTTTCCTTGTTTTGAAAGTATGATTTCAAGGGGCAAATCATTTGTAAAAAGGTATGTTTTCAAGGAAATAAATGGGGTATTTAGCTTCGAATTTTACTAAAGCAATTATTGTTTTTATCTCTTTTGGATCGATTGTGATAGGATAAAATTGACTTGGAGATTAGAAAACCAGATGGAACTGGTATAAGGTAGCGCTCTATGCTTTAGCAGTTAGCCTCTAGCTAATATAATTCCAAAATTCCAATATGTAGGGTTTTTCTAAGGGTGAGACAATGTAACGACCTAGAATTTCTGTCATTTGAAATTCAAATATTTAATTGATTTTAAATATCAACAAGTAAAAAATTTATAAGTCGAATAATTTATTTTTCGAATATTTAGATTTAATTGGATAATTCAATCGACAATATAATATTTGAAATTTCGTAAATAATTAGAAATTGGGTTTAATGTGATTAAAAATGATTTATAAAGTTATAATAAATCATATTGGAGTTAGAACAATGTTTGTGAACTTTTGAAATTGAACTAAAAGTTAATTTGTGAAAATTGAATATTTTAATATTTAATCGACTAGTGAAAATAGCCATTTTTCAAACAGTCTCCGATTTCGACGAAACCAGTTTCATCGGATCGTAATGTTATATTATTGTATGGTTTCAAATTTCGTGTCATCGGATTTACGGTTTGTCCGGGGCGAGCTAAAACGCATAGAAATTTGGTTTAATCGATTTAATTTAAATTTGATCGTTTATTGCCGTAACTCGCACAGATGATCGAATTGGCCTCCGAAACCTATTCCATTGTGTCCTGAATGCGGGGTAAACCCTAGAAACGGTAGTCACCGCGCGAGATTTGGTGTTCGGAAAATTTCGAATGAATAGTAATTTGTGAAATTTTCTATAAAAACCCCTTTATTTTCACTTTTGCAAAGAAATTAAAAACCTAGGGCTACAGCCGCCATTTACTTTGTCTGTAACGACCCGTAAATTTTAACGGTTTTAGTAACGTATTTAATTGAAATTTTTGTGAAATTTGTAAAAAAACGATAAAATTTTGAAATAAAATTTGATATTTGAAATGCGTCCAGTTAAACATAGCAACCGGTAAATTTTCGTCCGAAAATATGAAAGTTTATTTCGCGCGTAAATTTACTTCGATTTAATCAGTTAAAAAGCGATGAAAATAAAACGTTTTCAAAACCAAAATATTTTTATATAGAAAAATTCTAAAACATCTTCTGACCAAAATGTCAGTTTGTCATTTTTCCAAATTCGGACATCTTTCAGCCCCGTCGATCTTATTCTTCTGCGTTTTTCTTGCATTTTCCGTAGTAGAAAAGTTGAAATTTTTATAATTCGATCGTACCACTAGTATCTGTATACCGTTTTGATCGCCTCATCGTAATTAACACTGTAGTATATTCATTTCTGTTTTTTTTGAACTCCGGTACGCCATGAAATCGGTAACGGTTAGCCGTTACGTTGCTTGAGCCTTTTGTTTTTCGGCCGACAATTCGTTATTCCATCCATCAATAGCATTTAAATAATTTCAATATCTTTTCATGTCCTACCGAACAACCCAATGGTCACTAGGTATTAATTTTTGCTTAGAACCAACTATTGATCTTCTTTCCTATTCCCACTACGTACGTATTCAGTGCGTTTATATTTCTTCTTTTATAATTTTTTTTTTCATTTCCTACTGAACTACTAATCTGCATTGTTAAACAAAAAAGAAAAGAACCAACCAAACAACTCCTTCGTCCTCCATTTTTCTCTTGTGGCAATCAGAATCTTCCCTCCCTTCGACTTCAACCTCATCTCCGTTCTTTTCTCCAACTCGACCAGCACCACTCCAACCAGATCCACGTCAAACGAACCTCCCTCCTCCGCACGTGAAAACCCTGATCGGCCTTTGCCCACCACAGCTGCCGCATCACCGTAGCCGACGCCGGCCCTCTTCCTTGTAACCGCCTCACATCTCCGCTGAACCCACCTTCGCATGAACAAGTTCTCCGCACCCACCTTGCTCCACGTTGCACCCAGATCGCCACCACCTCACGACTCCGGCCGTTCTCCGTCTCACCGACCATCCTTCTGCACCCACTGCCCTCCGCAACTTCTATCCAGCTCCATCCATTATTTTTCCCACGTCCGCCATGGCCCTTGCCTCGCTTTCGTGCTCGACCGACTACACTCCATGCTGCAGCAGGCCGACCACAACAAGCACCTAGCATCCACCGACCCACCGTCTCCTTCTCGTTGGCCGAGCTTCATTGTTTATATATGCACTAAGGTGTGTTTATATATATATGTAGTAATAGGGTGTACTTATATAAATAATTATATCTTAGTACATACAAGCTGTACGTATGCTTGCATAAATATTGCAAGTGATGTTACCATCCAGAAGAAACTTTATAATAGTTTAATTTATATTGTACCTTTGGTCTGCACTTACAAGTGTTGGATGGTTTGCATACACTATAATCAATGTTCGAGTCTAATATATAGGTTGCTGTTGAATATTGTAGAAAGGCACAGTAGCATGCACTTATATGTCAGTATACTATAATATATATTTTTTATCATATAAGCTGTTATGCATTATGTTCGTGTATATTATTTTGGTTAGTATTTTTCATTGCTTTAAGTATATATGGAGTGGTATATATATTTGTGTATTATAAAAGGTAGTTTGCATATTCTGAAGCAAGCAGCAACCTATTTTGACATTCTCTCCTAAATATAAATTTTGACTTTTTAGTGATTTTTAAATTTAAATATTTATATAAGTGTATGTGATATACATATAGGTTGACTTGATGTTGTTCTGATATACATATAACATTTTTTCCAATAGTGTCTGCATGTCAATGTTATATTCCAGTCTACCTTTTGTACACATATGGCATATTTTGTTAAAGATTTTGTTGTGCGTTTTATTATAATGATAATATATGAGCATGGTCTATATAAGCCTTCAGCTGTATGGTTTGTACCAGTATTATACAATTGGTTGTTTGTATATAGGTATATATAATTAAAGTTGCGTTGTTCTGAAACCTATCAGTTCAGCGTTTCCTTTTAAGTATTGATTTTATTTTTTACGTGTGAAGATTTTTCGTTGATTTTAAAATAAATAACTGCAAAGATATCTTTCTAATATCTGTGGGTTTACGCTTATATGTTGTGTGTAGTCTAGTTAATTTGTGCATTGACGTTTGGTTGTGTATAAGTTGAAAAGTGATCTGTTGAGTTATACATGTGTTATATAAATTATATGATGGGTCTGTTATATAAGTAAGTTTATATGGATAAATATAATAAACATTGATTTGATAATATATATATATATATATACACACACATTTCATTTTAACTATATGTTTTAAATTTTAAATATAGAAAATTTATATATGTAATATATCGTGATCTATTAATCTCGTGCCATTTGACTGACATTCTCAATATCAAATCTATCGCAGCAAGCTTCCAACTTGTCGCTATCCCGCTCGCTTGATCTGTATACTTGTCTTTGTCTATTCGCTTCCACGCTCGTTCATTTCTCTGGCCTCGAAAGGTAAGCGATCACTCACGATTAATATTCTTTTATTTATTAAATTTGATTTCAAGTGAAACGACAATTGAAATATTGCTACTGTTAGTTATTTACACTGTTAAATATATGTTATGACCTGTATCAGTTCACTTGTGATATATGACACTATTATCTGTTATGTATGCAAAAATAATCTAATTTGGTTGATAATTTGATTGATTGTGTGATGTTGACATTGAATGTTAAACTGTTAACGTTGTAAGTCTTAAATAACTTGAAATTGAAATTTGTCATAGGATAGTTTAAAATTTGAACCGACATATACGTTGAATTTGATTAGTTAAATATGACCCTTTTGATTGTTAAATTAATTGACACGTAGAATTGGATAAATTACACTTTGAACCTTGAACGTATATTGGATAAATTGTTGTAGTATTAAAATTGAGATTTGAATTGAATGACAAGTGAAAAACCGTAACGTAATAATTTTTAATCTACATGAAATGATAGTGTAGATTCTAGAAATAATTATATTAATTCGCACAAACAACAATGTGAATTAATACGATTATTTCGGGATTATTTGAATTGATTATTGAATTGTGTTTGTTTGTTGTCATTTCTTGTTTATTTACTTTGACACCATCCCAGTTATCACACTGCAAGTTCCCTTTGTTATGTTTGATTTTTGAATTGAATTGGAATCGGGTTGAAATGATAAATACCCAAATGAATTTGACTTAGGATAGAGAATTAGATAAAATCCGATTGGTCAATAATTTGATTTAAAAATAGAAATAATGATTTTATTCGAATAAAGAATAAGTTTTGAAAGGAAATTGGAATTTGAATTTTTGAAAGGAAAATGTAAAGATTGAAATCTGGAACAAATTTTAACGTAGTAATTGATGAAAGGACGTTGTTTGAAATTTAATTATTTAATAATTAAATTTGGAATTATTAATAAATAATTTGGAATAAGTAATAATTGAGTTCTGAAATTATTAAGTTTGAAACATTTAATAATTAAATTTGAAATTATAATTAAGTTTGGAATTATAATTAAGTTTGAAATTATTAAGTTGAATTTATAATTAAGTTGAAATGATGTGATAATTAAGTTGAAATTATTAAGTTTTGAAATGATTTAATAATTGAGTTTGAATTTAAAATTAAGTTGAGATTATTAAGTTTTGAAATTATTAATAATTAAGATTGAAATTATTTAATAATTGAATAAGATTGAATTATTTGATAATTGGATAAAATTGAATTCTTTGATAAGAGAAATTGAACTTTTGAATAAGTGAATTTGAACTTCGTTAATAAATGAAATTGGGTTTCTTATTTATTAATTTTTGGAAAAATTATTTAAGTAAATTAATAAGTGAGATTGAACTTTTTGAATACGTGAAATGTAGTTTCTTTATCAATTGAGTTTTGAAATTTGTAATTAAGTAAATAAATATGTGGAATCGAATTTCTTTAACAAGAAATAAAATGCGTTTTATTAGAATTAATGTAAGACTGGTAATTTAGAGAATTTGATTTGATGAATTTAATTTAATGAAATTTGAAGTTTTGATATAATGAAGTTGAACGTAAGTAATTGATTTAATAAATTGGAAATTAAATGGAAACTGTTTGTATGATAAGTAACTTAACGAATATTGAATGAAATCGATAAATGAATTTAAATTGATTTGAATGTTAAACTTATTTAATTTAAATGATTTCGGAATGAAATTTATATACGAACTTGAATCAATATTTGAATGGTTTTAAATAAAAGTTGAAATTGAATTGTAAGACTTTGAAATGGTAATTTGGAAGTTTTGAAACGTAAATTTTGGAAATTGATTTTGAAAGACAAATAAAATGTTGATTTGTGAATTCTAATATGAAATTGAATTTGATTTGGTTTTGAAATATATTAAACGACCAATCGTTTAATAATTACGAAAGTTATTAAAGAAACAAGAATCGGTTATGGACATACTCTCTGTCTGAACCGAAAACCACTTTAATAACTATACGTGGAGTGATGATCCAGAATGAAGTGGTTGGAATGATGTATGTGATGACTGAAGAAAGAGAACGATAATGGATAGCCTTGACACTTGTGTCAAATTGGAAATGACTAAAATCAGGAGCCGTGCCGGGCCAAATGGGGTTAGCCACCTCAAGCGGACACACTTCTTCGTAACTACTACTCATTACTTGTGATTGATTGGTGCACCCTCGTACTTTTCAGGAGTGTTGTTTCATGGTGTTGCGATCGCCACGGTGATGCGTTCTCACCAGTCCGGATCAGGCGAACGGTAGTTTCACTACCTTGGGTATTGCCTCATGTGCCTTGTCATACTTGTATCCCTATATACGCGACCACAACGAATTTGTTTTGTGTTATACATATGGAGTACTCCCTGATTTCCCACTAGTTTACGGTGGAGTTTACAATGCTATATAGACTATGATGCTTATTAAAATGTGTTAAGGGGGATAATGGTAACGCCTTAACACTATTTTGATACTTTATATTACTGATTAGCATTATCTATTTAGCGTACACTACTACATAGTAGATAGTTTAACGGATCTTTAGAGGATAGTTATTCCAACATCCTTTGAGTTACTTGTATTTCGATTGCTATTTCACTTGAGTTGGATTTATTGATATGAGAATATTAATCCTGACTCGAGTGTTTAGTGTTTTGCTTTACGCTCGGGTCAGACTGAGTGGTTCAGCTTTCGAGACTCACCTTTGGAGTTGGAGCTTTGCTTGAAGATCCAGCCATCTATTCCGCTTTCAGTATTTGATGATTCCAGTGATGTACTCTGATTTGTACTTGATGTATCGTATTTCTCTTCTGTTGTAAACTCTGATGTATCTTATATATTTATATAGTAGCTTCATGAACTACTATCTCTTTTACTTCCGCTGCATATTATTACTCTGTGTCTGTGATTCTGTGATTATTTATTTACTGTATATCTGAGTTTTGCCAAATTTAAATTAACAATTCGGTATTTTGAATTATTCAAGGCCGACATGTGCGGATGCGAATAGTCCAAAATAGCGGGTCGTTACAGTTGGTATCGGAGCTTTGGTAGCTCTAAGCAAAACTTAGTATATATGGTAAATGTATTTACAGAATCACTACCACTCGAGTTTCAATCTCTCCCATTTGACTCAGTTCCTTTGAATTTTGGAACATTCCCTCGGTTTCGAAATTCATTCTTGTCCCTCACTATTCGAATTCGTCTCAATTCTGGAGCATTCCATAACTCCACTTTGAATGATCTTTATAATGAATCGGCGGTCTCGCCAATCTTCGAATGATTTGTAAATGAGTGAAACTCCTTTACAATAGGCATTGATTTACCGGCGATTTCCGTATCCTCGGTTTACGATGCTATCTATCTCCTGCTATACCTAAATACTATTCCTTAAGATTTGATGTAGATTTGCCTCGGAATTCTGCATCGATCTTATTCTTGAAGTCACGATCGATCCGGTTAAGGTTGCCCATGAATTAAATAAGCTAATCTATTTTCCGATTCTGTTAATTGAATTATCTTATCTTCTGTTTCGAACTTATTATCGAATCAAATTTTTCTTTGGTTTGATTTCCATCAAATTTAAATCTCTATACTTATTTTGAAATCCATTCTTGTATCGTCGAGCGAGGAAGCGTGTTTGTAAATTTTCATTAAAAATGTTATATATATTGTGTTATTCGAGTTGTTGATGTTGAATTGGATTTCGATCAATTCGTCTGATCAACGCTATCGATAGGATTTCCAAAACACTTTAGCAGAGCAAACTGACATAATATTGTTTCAAAATTGGTAAATGAAAATTTTGAATGATAATATTATATATAAGTATAAATTTTTCTAAAATTAAATGTTAATGAACCTGTTGTCCGAAATGATAATATCTTCATTTATTGTATATAAACCATTGACTATTGTATAATATAAATAAATGAATTTATAAACTTGGATATAATTTAAAATGAATTCAAAACAAGAATTCGAGAATTTAATTTTTGATGATTTCAAACTTCGATTTGAAAGTTTAATTCAGAGTGTAATGTATTTAAAGTATTTTCGAATAGAAATCATTTCAAAGAAATTTTAGACGTTTAAATCAGTGCTCTTCTCTTTGTCGCTGGAAAATAATTTCGGTGATGACGGCCGCATCATCGACATTCATTTTCGAGTTTCGAAGTGGAGAAACCATATGTGGCTTGCTACACTCTTGTTTTGAAATGAATTAGATTTGAAAATTTTAAAGTACAACATGATTTAAAATATATATATATATATATATATATATAAGTATTTGATTTAGATTTGATTTGGATTTAATGTATATATATTTACTTCTAAATTGTTTGAAGTTAATCGGAAATTTAATTCTTAAAATTTGGGTAATGATTTCAACTATAAATGAAGCCAAAAGTTTTGACTAAATACTTAACTTGAAATAAGTAAATCGCAAATTTCATTTGGATAATACTCAATTGCATTATATATAACTTACCTAATATTTTCAAGGTTAACTATGTAATTGAATATTATACAATATAAATGATATCAAAGAATTTTTTTTAAATAAATTTGAGTAGTTATAATAAATGTAAATATACTTAATATACCTTATCACATATATATGATATTATTAGGTAGAATAAATGTAATAATAATTTGGAATGAAGAAGAATTAAATTTGTCAAATAAAGTATGATTATAATGAATGACTATTTAAATTTATGATCTTTGAAATTGTAAATTTAAGAAAATTTGATAATATATAATATAAATGGCCTTTATAAATAAAATATGAGTGCATATAATAAATGTTATTCACTAATCTTTAGTTATAAAATGTTTATGGAGATAAATAGAATAATAAGTTGAATAAATAATAAGTGTGATTAATAGAAGAGAATTTGTTTTGAAAGTTAATAAATCGAATTAAATCAACTTAAGGGAGTATCTTGAATTAATTAAGTATAAATTGAATTTCATCTGAAAGAAACCTTTTGTACCTAACATTAACAAATGTGAAACCAAATCAATTTAATGGAAACGTTGAATTTTAAAAATCAATTGTTGAATATTAATTGATTTAAATGGAAATCTATATGGTTTAAATTAATTATTTTATTTTGGAATTCAAATCTATTTTCTTTCTGGTTGATTCTATTCTCGTACCTCCTTCCTTTTCGAGGACGAAAAGTTTTGAGTGGGGGAGAATGTAACGACCCGTAAATTTTAACGGTTTTAGTAACGTATTTAATTGAAATTTTTGTGAAATTTGTAAAAAACGATAAAATTTTGAAATAAAAATTTGATATTTGGAATGCATCCAGTTAAATATAGCAAACGATAAATTTTCGTCCGAAAATATGAAAGTTTATTTCGCGCGTAAATTTACTTCGATTTAATCAGTTAAAAAGCGATGAAAATAAAACGTTTTCAAAACCAAAATATTTTTATATAGAAAAATTCTAAACAATCTTCTGAGCAAGATATCAGTTTGTCGTTTTTCCAAATTCGGACATATTTAGCCCCGTCGATCTTATTCTTCTGCGTTTTTCTTGCATTTTCCGTAGTAGAAAATTTGAAATTTTTATAATTTGATCGTACCACTGGTATCTGTATACTGTTTTGATCGTATCATCGTACTTAGCACTGTAGTATATTCATTTCTGTTTTTTTTTGAACTCCGATACGCCATGAAGTCGGTAACGGTTAGCCGTTACGTTGCTTGAACCTTTTGTTTTTCGGCCGACAATTCGTTATTCCATAGCATTTAAATAATTTCAATATCTTTTCATGTCCTATCGAACAACCCAATGGTCACTAGGTATTAATTTTTGCTTAGAACCAACTATTGATCTTCTTTCCTATTCCCACTACGTACGTATTCAGTGCGTTTTATTTCTTCTTTTATAATTTTTTTTTTCATTTCCTACTGAACTACTGATCTACATTGTTAAACAAAAAAGAAAAGAACCAACCAAACAACTCCTTCCTCCTCCATTTTTCTCTTGTGGCAATCAGAATCTTCCCTCCCTTCGACTTCAACCTCATCTCCGTTCTTTTCTCCAACTCGACCAGCACCACTCCAACCAGATCCACGTCAAACGAACCTCCCTCCTCCGCACGTGAAAACCCTGATCGGCCTTTGCCCACCACAGCCGCCGCATCACCGTAGCCGCCGCCGGCCCTCTTCCCTGTAACCACCTCACATCTCCGCCGAACCCACCTTCACATGAACAAGTTCTCTGCACCCACCTTGCTCCATGTTGCACCCAGATCGCCACCACCTCACGACTCCGGCCGTTCTCCGTCTCACCGAAAATCCTTCTGCACCCACTGCCTTCCGCAACTTCTACCCAGCTCCACCCATTAGTTTTCCCACGTCAGCCATGGCCCTTGCCTCGCTTCCGTGCTCGACCGACTACACTCCATGCTGCAGTAGGCCAACCACAACAAGCACCTAGCATCCACCGACCCACCGTCTCCTTCTCGTTGGCCGAGCTTCATTGTTTATATATGCACTAAGGTGTGTTTATATATATGTAGTAATAGGGTGTACTTATATAAATAATTATATCTTAGTACATACAAGCTGTACGTATGCTTGCATAAATATTGCAAGTGATGTTACCATCCAGAAGAAACTTTATAATAGTTTAATTTATAGTGTACCTTTGGTCTGCACTTACAAGTGTTGGATGGTTTGCATACACTATAATCAATGTTTGATTCTAATATATAGGTTGCTGTTGAATATTTTAGAAAGTCACAATAGCATGCACTTATATGTCAGTATACTATAATATATATTTTTTATCATATAAGCTATTATGCATTATGTTCGTGTATATTATTTTGGTTAGTATTTTTCATTGTTTTAAGTATATATGGAGTGGTATATATATTTGTGTATTATAAAAGGTAGTTTGCATATTCTGAAGCAAGCAGCAACCTATTTTGACATTCTCTCCTAAATATAAATTTTGACTTTTTAGTGATTTTTAAATTTAAATATTTATATAAGTGTATGTGATATACATATAGGTTGATGTGATGTTGTTCTGATATACATATAACATTTTTTCCAATAGTGTCTGCATGTTAGTGTTATATTCCAGTCTACCTTTTGTACACATACGGCATATTTTGTTAAAGATTTTGTTGTGCGTTTTATTATAATGATAATATATGAGCATGGTCTATATAAGCCTTCAGCTGTATGGTTTGTACCAGTATTATACAATTGGTTGTTTGTATATAGGTATATATAATTAAAGTTGCGTTGTTTTGAAACCTATCAGTTCAGCGTTTCCTTTTAAGTATTGATTTTATTTTTTACGTGTGAAGATTTTTCGTTGATTTTCAAATAAATAACTGCAAAGATATCTTTCTAATATCTGTGGGTTTACGCTTATATGTTGTGTGTAGTCTAGTTAATTTGTGCATTGACGTTTGGTTGTGTATAAGTTGAAAAGTGATCTGTTGAGTTATACATGTGTTATATAAATTATATGATGGGTCTGTTATATAAGTAAGTTTATATGGATAAATATAATAAATATTGATTTGATAATATATATATATACACACACATTTCATTTTAACTATATGTTTTAAATTTTAAATATAGAAAATTTATATATGTAATATATCGTGTTCTATTAATCTCGTGCCATTTGACTGACATTCCCAATATCAAATCTATCGCAACAAGCTTCCAACTTGTCGCTATCCCGCTCGCTTGATCTGTATACTTGTCTTTGTCTACTCGCTTCCACGCTCGTTCATTTCTCTGACCTCGAAAGGTGAGCGATCACTCACGATTAATATTCTTTTATTTATTAAATTTGATTTCAAGTGAAACGACAATTGAAATATTGCTACTGTTAGTTATTTACACTGTTAAATATATGTTATGACCTGCATCAGTTCACTTGTAATATCTGACACTATTATCTGTTATGTACGCAAAAATAATCTAATTTGGTTGATAAGTTGATTGATTGTGTAATGTTGACATTGAACGTTAAACTGTTAATGTTGTAAGTGATAAATAACTTGAAATTGAAATTTGTCATAGGATAGTATAAAATTTGAACCGACATATACGTTGAATTTGATTAGTTAAATATGACCCCTTTTGATTGTTAAATTAATTGACACGTAGAATTGGATAAATTACACTTTGAACCTTGAACGTATAATGGATAAATTGTTTAGTATTAAAATTGAGATTTGAATTGAATGACAAGTGAAAAACTGAAATGTAATAATCTTTAATCTACATGAAATGATAGTGTAGATTCTAGAAATAATTATATTAATTCGCATAAACAACAATGTGAATTAATACGATTATTTCGGGATTATTTGAATTGATTATTGAATTGTGTTTGTTTGTTGTCATTGCTTGTTTATTTACTTTGACACCATCCCAGTTATCACACTGCAAGTTCCCTTTGTTATGTTTGATTTTTGAATTGAATTGGAATCGGGTTGAAATGATAAATACCCAAATGAATTTGACTTAGGATAGAGAATTAGATAAAATCCGATTCGTCAATAATTTGATTTAAAAATAGAAATAATGATTTTATTCGAATAAAGAATAAGTTTTGAAAGGAAATTGGAATTTGAATTTTTGAAAGGAAAATGTAAAGATTGAAATCTGGAACAAATTTTAACGTAGTAACTAATGAAAGGACGTTGTTTGAAATTTAATTATTTAATAATTAAATTTGGAATTATTAATAAATAATTTGGAATAAGTAATAATAGAGTTCTGAAATTATTAAGTTTGAAACATTTAATAATTAAATTTGAAATTATAATTAAGTTTGGAATTATAATTAAGTTTGAAATTATTAAGTTGAATTTATAATTAAGTTGAAATGATGTGATAATTAAGTTGAAATTATTAAGTTTTGAAATGATTTAATAATTGAGTTTGAATTTAAAACTAAGTTGAAATTATTAAATTTTGAAATTATTAATAATTAAGATTGAAATTATTTAATAATTGAATAAGATTGAATTATTTGATAATTGGATAAAATTGAATTCTTTGATAAGAGAAATTGAACTTTTGAATAAGTGAATTTGAACTTCGTTAATAAATGAAATTGGGTTTCTTATTTATTAATTTTTGGAAAAATTATTTAAGTAAATTAATAAGTGAGATTGAACTTTTTGAATACGTGAAATGTAGTTTCTTTATCAATTGAGTTTTGAAATTTGTAATTAAGTAAATAAATATGTGGAATCGAATTTCTTTAACAAGAAATAAAATGCGTTTTATTAGAATTAATGTAAGACTGGTAATTTAGAGAATTTGATTTGACGAATTTAATTTAATGAAATTTGAAGTTTTGATACAATGAAGTTGAACGTAAGTAATTGATTTAATAAATTGGAAATTAAATGGAAACTGTTTGAATGATAAGTAACTTAACGAATATTGAATGAAATCGATAAATGAATTTAAATTGATTTGAATGTTAAACTTATTCAATTTACATGATTTCGGAATGAAATTTATATACGAACTTGAATCAATATTTGAATGGTTTTAAATAAAAGTTGAAATCGAATTGTAAGACTTTGAAATGGTAATTTGGAAGTTTTGAAACGTAAATTTTGGAAATTGATTTTGAAAGACAAATGAAATGTTGATTTGTGAATTCTAATATGAAATTGAATTTGATTTGGTTTTGAAATATATTAAACGACCAATCGTTTAATAATTACGAAAGTTATTAAAGAAACCAGAATCGGTTATGGACATACTCTCTGTCTAAACCGAAAACCACTTTAATAACTATACGCGGAATGATGATCCAGAATGAAGTGGTTGGAATGATGTACGTGATGACTGAAGAAAGAGAACGATAATGGATAGCCTTGACACTTGTGTCAAATTGGAAATGACTAAAATCAGGAGCCGTGCCGGGCCAAATGGGGTTAGCCACCTCAAGCGGACACACTTCTTCGTAACTACTACTCATTACTTGTGATTGATTGGTGTACCCTCGTACTTTTCAGGAGTGTTGTTTCGTGGTGTTGCGATCGCCGCGGTGATGCGTTCTCACCAGTCCGGATCAGGCGAACGGTAGTTTCACTACCTTGGGTATTGCCTCATGTGCCTTGTCATACTTGTATCCCTATATACGCGACCACTACGAATTTGTGTTATACCTATGGAGTACTCCCTGATATCCTACTAGTTTACGGTGGAGTTTACAGTGCTGTATAGACTATGATGCTTATTAAAATGTGTTAAGGGGGATAATGGTAACGCCTTAACACTATTTTGATACTTTATATTACTGATAGGCATTATCTATTTAGCGTACACTACTACATAGTATATAGTTTAACGGATCCTTAGAGGATGGTTATTCCAACATCCTTTGAGTTACTTGTATTTTGATTGCTATTTCACTTGAGTTGGATTTATTGATATGAGAATATTAATCCTGACTCGAGTGTTTTGTGTTTTGCTTTACGCTCGGGTCAGACTGAGTGGTTCAGCTTTCGAGACTCACCTTTGGAGTTGGAGCTTTTCTTGAAGATCCAGCTATCTATTCTGCTTTCAGTATTCGATGATTCCAGCGATGTATTCTGATTTGTACTTGATGTATCGTATTTCTCTTCTGTTGTAAACTCTGATGTATCTTATATATTTATATAGTAGCTTCATGAACTACTATCTCTTTTACTTCCGCTGCATATTATTACTCTGTGTCTGTGATTCTGTGATTATTTATTTACTGTATATCTGAGTTTTGCCAAATTTAAATTAACAATTCGGTATTTTGAATTATTCAAGTCCGACATGTGCGGATGCGAATAGTCCAAAATAGCGGGTCGTTACATTGTCAATGGCCGAAAAAGCTCCATTCTTCTTCCTTCTTTTTCTTCTAATCTACTCACTATCATCAAAAACTTCCAACTAACAAATTGAAGAGAATAGTGTGATCTTTACATCCAACGGACGATTTTCGTTAACATCATCGTTTGGATGCAATTTCTGGCCGCGTTTGTCATCGATCGCGCACGTTTCTCAAGCAGAATACACGATCGAGCTCCACAATACCTTGGTCGATAGTAGCACTGCGATGAACTTCGAAACCCATGTCGTTGATTGTCTTCAAATAGCTTGTAGTGGCCGTGAAAATTGACGAGGGGGGGTGGCTGATGGGTTAACTCGTATACGTGAACGCCTGGAAGAAGAACGAAAGGAAAATAGTGTGGCCGTGATTTGCAATCAGGAATGGACGGCCCAGATTGAGTAGGTTATAAAAAATATAAAAAGAAAATTGTAAATTGTTTATATTATAATTCGGGTAAACTTTAAATTAGCGTAACTTTTTCATACGAGGTCGAAAACGCACGAAACGAATTGCGTTGCAACCGTTTTGACGAGCACTACGCAATGGACTGGATTGGGATTGTTTGGAGCTAGTGTGAATTTCGGGTAAAATTAAATGCGCGTTTAATTTTATTCGAAATAAAACGCTACAACTGTTATCGGAAACTAAAGGTGAGAACTTCTCACTCAATCGAATTGTTTCGATTTAAATTTTAAATAGTTAGATTTAAAATTTCTTGATTGTGTGATTGGATGATAAATTGTTATCTGTTGTATTGAAATAGATCCTATACGCCGTATATTAAGCGGATGTTATTTACTAAAAACATATACCTTTATAATTCCAACTTATATGGAATTGATATTATATATGTATTTGGAGCTGATTTTCCCGTATTATATAGCGGATGAGACCCTATTGCGCCGCATAATAGCGGATAGTATTTTATAAATCCCATATACCGCGATATTCCGGTTGAAGCGGAATTGGTATTGTGCTAACATCTTTGGATGCAGGGAACAGGTTGGAGGGATCCAACTGGATTCCTCAAATAATTGAATTGGTTTCAATGTTGTGTGTTGATCTATTTATAATCTGCATGATTATCTTTGTGATTGAAATCGTTAAAGGTTAAATTTTAGCCGAATATATTTTTGGTATCGTTAGATGCCGAAAATAAATAAAATTTGATTTTTGAAAATTTAAGTTAAGAATTCATAGCAAAATTTAATTTTGGAATTTATTCATTTTAAATAAATAAATGTAGTAATTTTTATGTTATAAAAGTTATGATTTTTGTGAAATATAACCGAAATGTGATTTTTGAAATAAGTAGTTGATTAATTTATAAAATGGTTTAAATTGGGATTTTTGAATTATTATAAATGATTTATATAAAAGATTTCTAAAATTGATATTTATAAATTAAAATATTGGAATTATAAAATGAGTTTTTATAAGTGTTAAAAATGAAATATGAATGGATTTCATAAGTGGATGGAATCTATTGATTATACATTGTGAAGTTATAAAATGAATGAATTTTTGTAAAATAAAAGATTTATAAGTAATTAACTTATGTAAATAGGATATGGATAGAATTTGTAAATAAAGTGATTTTATAAGTTAAAGTTGTTATAAAATATAAATGGAATTTACAAACGTTGTTTTATAAATCCGAAATCGACTTATTTTAATAAGTTTAATTATTATAGCTTATTAAAGGAGATATATCCACGATTTGGGACAGTGGGTAATCCTTTGAATAAAATATGTAGAAATTGAATTTGGTTAATGAAGTATATTCACGATTTTGGACAGTGAATAATATATTAAAGATTGGGAAAGTGATATTTTTAAATAGAATTAAAACGATTCAAAAATGTTTTAAAATGTATTAAGTATCGAAAACATAGATTTCAACATTCATTGTTGAAATAGACGTTTTCGAGAAATAGAAGGAAATGGTGGACTATAACACTGTTGTTATAGTATATGATTTCCGAAAGGAAAAGTTTTAAATAGTATTGGGGTTTATATATCTATCTTAATTTCGAATCCCTATAATTGTGGTTTTGGGTTGTCGTAACGATGTTTTACGCAACATTCATTTTGACTCAAATAAATGTGTTTAAGAAAATGTTTTCCTTAAAGAATAAATTATATACTTAATTGTGATTTAAGTATATTGAATATTTTCCGTATGTTGAAAATGAATAAATTTGTGAATTACTTATTATTAAATAAGTATGGAAATGTTTTTCCAATATAAAGTGAATGTTTTGAGATTTTATCTATTAAAGATAAATTGGAAATGAATATTAGAAATCGATTTGGAAATCGTATATTCATAGATATTTTGGAAATGTAAATTCACTATGGAATTTATAAAAGAAAGGGAAATTTGTTTAAAAATAAACATTGATTTATTTTTAAAGTGTGGAATAAATTTACGGATTTAGAACGTAAATCTAATAAATCAGTAAGGATTTATTTAATTGGTTTAAATGAACCATTTTGAAATGAAAGTTGTAAAGGTGAAAATAATTTGAAATTTGGTTTCAAATGGTTGAAGTGTGGAAATTATATCTTGTAAAGATATTTTTGAAAAATAAATAATTTGGGAAATTATTTGAAATCGGGTGATGTTGTGAATATTGATTGATAGTTAAATAACCAACTATCAATATTGACCTTTAAATAGGTATTTGTTATGAATTGGTTGAAATTGAATGCTACACTAATTTTTAAATTATTGCGCTCGTTATTCGGATTACCCATTCCGAATAGTGATACGAAGTAATGGATAACATTAAAGACCGGTGTTGAAGACCAGGTATTTGTGAAAACGATAGGATGACCTATCTACTGTCTCTGCACCGTTAGCTACGGTATGGAGATTTCCTTTGTGATGGGAAATTCGATCGGGATTGTGGATACCCGGATTGTAAGGGATTCTTTTGAAGTGCCTTCGGTTCTGTTCGAACCCGGAACAGACTTGTATGGTTACGTGTATGACATTACATTTTGAGATATAAAGCAGATTTCTTTCAAATATATTTTCGTTGGTGGTGGAGAATTTATTCTCTTAGCCAACACCCTTTGAGGTTATGTAATTGAAGGTTATCAGCGATATACTCCCAATTTGGTAATGTGACATGCTCAGTGCTACTGTGTGTTGATCATTCATTGATCATTTGTTGATCAAAGCATGGCTTTGTGCCTAGCTTTGTGGACGAGACTTCATCAGACCTCACCCCTCGGAAATGGTCAAAACAGGAATATGCGGCAAGGTTATGAGGGTCACACCCTTTAGGGTATGTCATTTCCTTCTGGAAAGGGTGGTATCATGGTATGGAGCCCAGATACTTACTCAGGTTGACACACTATATTTATTACTATGTGATGTTGGTTATCGAGCGCTCGGATAAAGGTCCAAAGGGACCCGGGGATGCCATATTCGTGTAGTAGTTACCTAGTTACAGAGGTAACCTGGCCTTGTGTTGGCAGAGATCTAACCGTAACATTAGGTTCTCGGGACGTCCCGCCAGAGGCGATCCCATTGATAGTAGGAAGTTCCTTAGCCTGACCATTTGTTGGAAAATCCAAAGAAATAATACGAGCCTTGTACGGTTATAGTTGTAGAACCTTCCATTTAATATGGTAGCTATAGCAGGCATAATATAATGGTACCTATGCTGGCTAAGATTTATATTCTATTTTCGAAATGTTTTCATCACTATGCACTAATAATAATATCAAAAATGATTTGTTTTGCATAGTAAGCATCTTTGACTATCATAAGGAGAAATCTCCTCCAATTCTGCGTTTGCATTGTGTGTGTGCGGGGAGGCCTTATGGTAGTTTCATTTTTCAAAAGCATTGCGGATATTTTTCACTTCCCTTGTTGTTATATAGGTTGTTGTTTTAAAAGATAAATAACTGTTTTAAGTTGTTACACCAGTCTCACGACTGACCTGGAGTTTGTTGTTCTCTTCCTAAACTCTGGGTGCCCATAATTTTCCACACGGGCAGTCTAGAGTCAGGTTATCAGGTCATTCTGGATTCAGAAGTGCTATGGAGCTCAAGTGGCGAGCTGGATGGCGAGACTTATTACTTGTATATGATATTATCTCTCCGTTGTAAATTCACTTGTAGGGACATGTTTGTATAACTGTCCATTGTTGTTGTGTTATATATTATTGTTGTACACTCTGATGATAATGTAATGTAATAATTGATATAGTTCTTTGTTTTAAAGATATTCATTTATCTATTATACGTTGTTCCGCTACGACTGTGAGATTCTGATATTGTTTCTGTTCTGTTTTCTTACTTCTTCTATCGTTTTCTTCTACCTCTTCTTTTTAACCCTAACAATTCGGTTTTCCGGCATTCGATTATGCGGCGTTTGATATTGTGGACGTAAAAATGCTGACCTTCGGATCCCGTTAAAACCGCATACA
Source organism: Allium cepa (assembly GCA_030765085.1). Taxonomy (NCBI): domain Eukaryota; kingdom Viridiplantae; phylum Streptophyta; class Magnoliopsida; order Asparagales; family Amaryllidaceae; genus Allium; species Allium cepa. The sequence goes on from CM060943.1 coordinate 128,926,557, forward strand.
TTACAGACAAAAAGTAGGTTTAGGCACAAAAATGAAATACATAAAGATAAGATATGTTACTGGTTGACCTGCAAAATCTTTAGATTCATAGTAAGCCTAATAAAACTATAACATTAATAGATGGTCAGGTAAACAATTGGATAAGTGTATCTGGATAGACCGTCCAGTTTCCTTCTGACATCAAATTAGAGAATTAGGATATCTGGTAAGCCCGAGTCAGCCATGTAGTTTCATAATTATCTTATGAAAACTAAATGTTGGAATGGATAATCCACTTATGGATGAATAGTCATGATTACCTATGTAGCATGTATGCACATTATTGTTTATTTTAACCTATTGGGTTATAGGAATTGATTTGCAAAAGGTATAAGAGATATTAGTGAGGGGAAAACTAGTTCCGCTCTATGGCATAATCTCACTTAATTTCTATTGACTGGGATGACATATTATTATTCACACCAAGAATTTTGTCTGACTCGAAGATTATGTTTTTCCCTTAAATTCTCATTTGCTGAAAATTTGATTTTAGTAGGTCAGGAGTAAGGGCTTTACAAGTTTAGTAGGTTTTGGCGAATGATACTTCTAGAGATGTGTAGGAGGAAAATCTAGCTATGTAGAAGTCTATCTATTACTATTATCCACTATGTTTTGGTAGTTGTTGTACGAATGTATTGACAGCAAATGTATCTGTCTATTTAGTAACTTTGATCAATCAAGGGGTATCTTCATATGCCGCTCTTTGGAGTATTTTATAATAACAATATTTTTCTGAACCTGGGCAACATTTGAGATTATGTATTGAAGAAATTATGACTTTGAAATGAAACATGGAAAAAAATTTGCTTAAAATTATTTCATATTCTTGTGCTTCTGAAATTATGGATACCATTAACATGATTGCATTTTTTCATCAGAAATTAATACTATAGATGGTGCAGCATCCGTGCACTTAGTTTCAGGCATTAAAATGAGGGATGTTACAACTTGGTATTGAAGCATAAGTTTATGTATAAATTAAAGAATTTTGAACTGTAAAAAGAGTTTTTTAAAATGTAATCTTAATGAATCGAATAATAAAATTAGGGTATAGGATAATGTTGTAGTAGCATACTTGTATTTGCTATATATAAGTATATGCTTTATCTCTATTCTCCCTCTCTATTAGACTGTTCTTCCATATCTTACTAAGGTTCGAATGCAGATCATGGGAGTAAGATATAGAGGCAGGAAATAGAAGAGTGAATCTTGGTGTAGGAAGTATTACGGCTAATGGAAATGCCATTCCCAATACTAGAAGGAATATGAATCGCTAGACAGCTACAAACATAGGTATAGGAACACCATCGGTTGATATGGGAGCAATGTATCAGTTCTTTCTCAACATGATGCTAGTAGAAGCTGCTACTCGGTTAGTTGGTGGAAATGCTAGAGGAGCTAATCAGGAAGTTTTGTTAGCAATTATGTTGTTTTGAGTAGAGACTATGCAAGACTTGGAGGGAAACCATTTATTGGAATGAAGGATGCAATTAAAGTAGAGAATTGGTTACTTCATTGTGAAAGGTTTCTTACTAATCTTGGTTTAATTGTTGTACAAAAGAGGAGATTGACATCCTGGTAATTACAAAGAGTTACATTGTACTGGTGGAATAGTGCGACTGTTGGCGTAACAGAGGAGACTATGACTTGGACTGAATTCAGAAGGAGGTTTGAAGAAAGATTTATGTCTAAGATCACTAAGTCAACTCCGTTAAAGAAGTTTGCCGAGTTGGTGCAAGGTGATATGGTAATGCTCGAGTACACAACCTGGTTTGAGTTGTCAAGATACAGGTTTGCTACCATTGATAGTCATCAAAAGGAATGAGAAGTTCATTCATTGACTAAGACCTAAGCTTGCTAGGGAAATTTTTTCACACCTCAGGGATCCTTGTGATGTAGTCATGGAGATGGCTCTGAGTAATGAAGAGAAGCTTGATTTGTTTAGTAATAACAAGCCAATAGAGGGTCAAGGTGGACAGAATCAGAAGAGAAATTTTTACCAAAAGAAGGGAGCTTAAAAGAATGGAGTTGCCAAGAAAGGGAAGTCCGAGGTTGTGTGTTACAAGTGTGACAAGAAGGATTATGCTAATGAGTGCCGAACTGAAAAGGGAAAGGAAGTCTTTGGAAACAAGAACATTAAGTGCTTTAACTACGACTAGGTGGTGCATTACAAGTTCATGATTACCTATATAACATGAATGCACATTATTATTTATTTTAACCAGCTTAGTTGCAGGAATTGATTTGCAAAAGATATATTTTTAAAGGGATATTAATGAGGGGAAAACCCATTCTGCTTAGCAGCGTGGTCTCACTTAGTATCTATAAACTAAGATGACATGCTATTATTATTCACACTAGGAATTTGTCTGACTCGAAGTTTATGTTTCCCCTTAAACTCGGGTGCTCAAATTTTGATTTGAATAGGTCGGGAGTAAGAGTTTTACAGATTATGTAGGTTTTGGCGAATAAAGCATCCAGGGACATGCAAGAGGCAACGCTTGTTATGCAAGGGTCTATCTATTACTATTATCCAATGTGTTATGTCAGTTGTTATATGAATGTTTGACAGTAAATGTATTTATCTATTTAGTAACTCTGATCAATCAATGAGCATCTTTATATGTTGCTCTTAGAGTATTTTATAATTATTATATTTTACCTGAGCCTGGGCAACATTTGGGTTTATGGGATAAATATGAAATTATGACTTTGAAATGAAATTTAGAAGTTTGATTTAAAACTGTGCTTAAAATTATTTCATATTCTTTTACTTTTAATATTATGGATACCATTAATATGGCCGCATTTTGTCACTAAAAATTAATACTATAGATGACTGCAGCATCTGTAGCACTTTGTTTTGGGCCTCAAAATGGGGGATGTTACACTTTACAACTTCCATTCACTGCTTAAATTCTACACAGAAATTATCACTCAAATGTGATAGGGATAAAATTATATATATAAATATACATACACATAGTAGGAAAAAATAACAAGTACGTCCCCAGATGATTATCTCGATAATCATAGTATACACCTATTATTCCTTTAATATAGAGTAATTACCCACACACCCAAGGGGACAAGGACTCTAAGTCTCTCTAAGATCTTGATTCGTGTCTCTTATGTATGATCTATTGTTCTGAATCTAACTCTGATACCAAATTGTAAACATCGCATCTTTATACCCATACTATCCAAGAGTATCATAAGGTAATACTGTCAGATAATACTGAGAACGAGGTTGATGGGGGTAACACATGAATATTCCCTTGGGCTAACACTGGTATGTATTAAAACATTGATTAAATAACTCATCTATATGAACATAGATCAACACAAAATAATAAGCATGTGTGCTTCCAGGAATAAAAAATACACAATATATAGTAAATAATAGAGATTACAGAGTCAATCATAGCAACAATATATATAATATTGAATATATAGAGCATGTCAAATATATATCACTAAAATACACTATAAAAGTCTATACAATACAAATGATAATGTCTATACTAAAATTCTAATCTCCTTTATGCCTAATAAATATAAGCTAGTCTCTTCTTCCCTATACCTGAAATGTATTGGACTAATCTGAGTGTTATACAAATAACACGTGGTCAGATTATATCTACTATAGAGATCGACATATATATAGATGTAGAATGTGCATAGTACAATAATGACGAAATACACATAAAAGTATAACAAAATAGCAACAACTACTAAACTACGCATAAAAACGTCATCACCCATAAATAATCACATTATGTATTATCTAATCAAAACAATATCAATTGGGTAAATCACCCATATAAAGAATCATCATCAAAGTTATGAAAACATCAATAATGAAATATCTTCGAGTATGGTTAGGCTAATTCACAGCAGTGCCCACACTCAATCTTGAGTAATGCAAACATCAATATAAATATAAATATATGCCGCCTATCAAAGAAATCATATACAATAAAAATATAAGAATCCTCTATATTCTGGACACCTATCTAAATATAATCTCATCTCCTCATATATGAATAAATCGATATCGTGGTGGAGAATGACTGTGGACAGACATGAAGTCCCAAGTAAAGTCGTATGTACATCAACATGGGTCCCCTAAACCTAGGTTGCCTAACCCATATCTATATATTTAAGTGAGGTGTTTCAATATAATATGGCAAACTACCACTCCGTTAGAACCATAAGGGAGAATGATGGCCATCTGCCTGCTCTAGGTGTCTAGGGTCACATAACTTGATCTACTCCTACTGTCTTCAGTTACCTCAATAGACATTGTGACACATATCCACCAGTGGCTCGTAAACACGTAGCCTCTTACTCACGACCCTACTCTACCCCAAAAAAGGTAACAAACTACTGGCCTATGCGACATAAAATGGGTTATAGTGCACCTACCTTATGGGTTACCAAACCCAAATCATATGATATGGAACACCTACCCCATGGGTCATGTAACCCAATCATGTGATGCACATCAAATAATAAAATCCAATACAATGTCTTGGATTTGGGAAGTGACCCTAAGATCAGGCCACGAGGGTGGATTCTAACTATCTCGTATTCTCTAATGCTAATAGTAGGAGTACATCTAATAGTGGCACATAATATCAATAAATATAAGGGCACCTACCCTACTCGCACCTAAATGCATCACCTCACACAAATACAATCTCATAATACTATTTCCGTGATGTGAGTGTCATCTACTTACAACGAATAATAGAATAAATATCACGATAACATCCCATACCATTTCATGATACTCAAAAGTTCATACTGCTTATATATTACACTCAAAATCCACAATATCTATATTACGAGTGTAAAGAATAACTAAAGAAATATTATCGAATGCTCCATCCCAAATAGTGTTATAACTCCATTTATTTAGATTTTTCACCACACAAAATTAAAAATCATCATAAAATAATGAAGAAGGATGTCATCATAGTATCATACCAAATCATTAAAAAGAATCAACGTGAATGGTGAATCATACATATTGTCTAATTCAATTAAAAACAAAGAGAAATCAGAGAAGTATAATAAAACATATATATATATATATATATATATATAACAATCAACCAATATTTAATAATAAATCATTCCTGGCATCAAAATTAGTTTAGGATAATGAGTAATCATAAAATGTAGAGACTATACAAATAAAATCTCATTTGATTGAGAAATAGAATAATAATAACATTCAACGCGACCTTTCATCGGATCATTAAATATAAATTGATATTTAAATATGTATAATGCACACTTTTCTAATTAATAAATAAGGGTTTAAATCATAAAATATACTTCTAAATACTTAAAATATTGATCAGAAAACATATCATATTTTTCATAATTTTATTATCTTTTAAATAATTAATTAAAATCAAATATAAAACTTTCTTATTAACAAATCAATAAATTTGGCTAAATTTCTTAAATTAAATTATATTTTGAAATATATAAAAATCCTTAAATATATTATATATATTGAATAATAGTTTTAACTTTATTTATATAATTCCTAAAATAAAACTTTTAATGCCAAAATTCATTTTCAAATCTCTACTTATATATTTTAAAACATTAAAGGTTACTTCAACAAAATTTCCTTTATAATAGAATTTCCACAATCGTAAAATTAATTAGTATTTTTAAATAAATATATATATGTGGAAATTAGGCACAAGGGCCTCTTTAGCAAGTGCAATTAGTTTTTAGGACACACAACTGAAATAATTACTTTTAAGGACAAAACGCAAAATAATTAGTTTATAAGGCTTAAAAACCGATGAATTTATGTCCTTGAAAGTAATTTGACTACTGACTTTGTCCTTTAAAGCAATTATATTGCGGATTTTGGCCTTGAAATTAATTTCTATGGATATGTGTCCTAGAAACTAATTGGATTGCATAGTGAAATGCCCCTAAATATATACTATAAAATATGAAATATTTATTTCAAACTTTACAACATAGTTCAATATTTTCACTTTATACTCAAACAGTTAGAAATAATATTTTCCATTTTCAAAATTACTTTTATATCTAAAATAATTTTTAAGGAATTATTTTATTTATTTATAAATATACTTCGGCCTAATTTTAAAATGCCAAGAATAATTTATTGAAGCTTTTAAAAATATTTTAAAAATTGAAAATCAATTGATCGTCCAAAAATATAAATAATCAGTTAACAATATAAACTATGTCATATGGCCCGAGACGATTACATCGAACTCCGACCATCCAAACAATGCACATACAATTTAATAGATTACACAAATTAGAATACAAATGGATAGCATCTCCTTTGCATTTTGGACAATTCAACATACACAAAATCAATCTAATATAAAATCATATCTAATATAAACAATCTAACAACCTGAGCAATTCAACCAAACAATTCAAATAATAATCGAGATAGTATATATGTGTATGTAGGAAGTAACAAATTATAAATAGAGTTGTGAGTTAGAAAACTCACCGAATCAAGTCTTAAGCTTCCAAAACAGCGACTACTCTGCCTTGGCCAAATCACAAACCAACGCTTTCTAAAATTGCCAAAAGCTGCATTCTACAATTTCCACTATCACATATTGACACTTAAAAACAATTTCATAGTTCAATTTATGCTCCAGTCCATATAAATTGCCCAAAACACAACAAAATCACCTGTGTTCAATGTATATGAGTTCCGGCCACTTGCCTTGGTTACCACCACCAGCTACCTATGTCCAGCGGTTCTCCATCGCGCCACCAGAGTTCGTGACAATTCTAGGTTATGTTAACTCTACTGTGCTTCTGCCTTGCATCATAGGCATCGAATTTGTTGAATCTAAAGTTTTGATTCATGCCAAGATGATCTAGACGATAGAAGAATGGTAGAATGTTCAACAAATCTATGACACAAGAAGGCGACTAGACTAAAAGATCGTATATTAAGCATGAATAAAAAAATTTAGAGTCTAAGTTAGTTCATTTGTTAAATTCTTATCCTCAAATAGCCCACACTCCCTCACTTGTAGACAATGTTTATTTAAATTAAATTTAAATTGCTTTTCATACTATCTTTTATAAATATACAAAGGTCAGTCGACTGACTGCATATAAATAGTCGACTAAACCTGTGCATATTTTTTTCATAAAACGCACAATTCAGTCGACTGAATGCAGTCAGTCCACAAAATCCGTGCACATATGTCTGCACGTATAGGATTTCAAATTCAATCGACTGAATATCATATACCAGTCGACTGACCTGGTTCCAATAGCTATTTTTATGAATAGACTTTTCTTTTCACGAATGGTTATCTTCTCTACAGAGGGTTGCATCCATTGCTATTTCGATAAAACATTTCACCGGATGTTGTACCTCTCCAACTACTATAAATAAGCATGAATTTCAAGATCAATTCACTTAACTTTCTTGCCTTTACTCAAAATCATCTTTTCAAAATTTACTGCTTTGTTGAATTCAAATATCTATTGCTTACAAACATAATTCTATATTTCTTAATCAATTTGAAACTTCCTAATCTTGATACACACACAACTACATTCATTATACTTAAGGAAAAGATTATAGGAAGGGTGTACTTCATTTGAAAAATCTGTGTTGTAACAAGAGCACGCAAAGTCAAGAAAACATTTCATTTGTATCAAAGTCCTATTCGGTTGCTCGGGGAGGAAAATCCTGCTCGGTTGCTCAGGTGGTCAAAGTCTTGTTCGGTTGCTCAGGCGGTATAAACCTCTTCCTCCGCATTAAGTGATAGTTGCTAGTTTAAATCTAGAAGGAGTCTAGGACTGGATGTAGAACAGGAGTTCGAACCAGTATAAAAATATTTGGTGTTATTTTATTTTACTGCTATCTACTTACTTTGTATGCCGCACAAGTGGTTAAGATAATATCCATATTACACGAACCTATAACATGGTGATTGTCATTTGGTATCAGAGCGGGTCATCTTACAACCATAACACAATTATATGATATTTTAGTAATATGGAAAACAACACTAACATAAGTTTTACTGAATGTTAATCTACTGCACGACCACCATTATTTAACGGAATGAACTATAACTATTGATCTACAAGAATGAGAATTTATATGTAAGCTGATGGTTATGAAACCTGGAATATTACTCAACCAGAATATACCATACCTGCTACAAAATATTCACAATGGTCTAACACACAAAAACTGGATGCCACTGCAAATGCCAAAGCTATGAATATGTTATTTTGTGCATTAGACAAATTAAGTTTAATAGAGTCAGCATGTGTAATACTGCTCATGAAATTTGGCGTACACTTAAAATTACACATGAAGGTACTAACAAAGTGAAGCAGAGTAAGATTTCTATGCTAAAAATCAGTTCCAGAATTTCAAAATGAAGCAAGATTAAACAATAAATGAAATGTATTCTAGATTCCAAGACATATTTCATTCTCTCTTAGCATTAGGAGAAAATATATAGACTTTGATATTGTTTTAAAAATCCTCAACTCTTTAATGGATGGGTGGGAACGAAAGGTCTTAGCGATCAAAGAAGTTAATGATATTTCAACCATCAAACCAGAAGAGTTGATAGGAAATCTAATGTCTTATGAAGTCAATCTCCAAGCAAAATGAGTACAGGCACAAGATAAGAAGAATATAGCATTCCGAGCAGAAAAGGATGAATCAGACTCAGATGAAGAGGATGTGGTATTCATTGCTAAAAAATTTAAAAGTTTTTGAAATTCAAAATGAACAACAAATTCAGAAATAACAAGAATAGTTTTAGTAGCAATAATAACAACTAGCCATCATCTTCTGCTCTAGAATGTTATGAATGTCAAAAGAAAGGGCACATCAAGAAAGACTGTCTTGATCGGAAGAGAGATAAATATAAGAATAAGAAAGACAGATTTCAAAAGAAAGCCTGTTACATGGGATGATTGAGAATCATCTTCGTCATCAAATAGGGACATAGATAGCTATTCTGAACAAGTTAATGTCTGTTTTATGGCCACAAATAACGAGGTAAGTGATCTAACTTTTGGATGATTTAATGGAAATAAACTCTGAATTACTTGAAAAACTAAGAAACATCAAAAGAAGATATAAAGAAACTCTTGAAAAATTAAATAGAACTGAAATTGAGGTAAATATGTTAAGAGATGAGGAAGAAATTTTGGAAGAAGAACTTGAAACTTCTCAAGAATCTTGTTCTAATATGATATCTCAACTCTCTATGTTAAGTCAAGAAATATAAACTCAAAAGGAAAAGAATGATGCTCTTAAAGCTAATATTAAAAATATTAGAATTAGATATTTTTAGTCTAAAAATAAAAGTAGATGACATTACTAAAAGTGTCTCTAATTTTAACAAAGGTAGAGAGAATCTTTCTAAAATTATAGAAAATTCTCAGTCAGTTTCAAATAAAAAAGGACTAGTATATAAGCAAGTTTCAAAAAGTATTCCAAATAAAAAGTATTCTTTATATAATAATTTCAAAAAGAATAATAATATTATTGTAAAATCAATTTCAAAGGTTCCAAATTATTCTAAATCAATTAAGATTTTGGTTCCTAAAACAAATAATTCTTTGATTAGAAACAGATATATAAAAAAATTATAGAAACTGTTCACAAGAATAAAAAAATTATTTTTAATGGGAATTCTAAACGTTCTTGGGATTGGTTTCCAAAAGCCTAACATTTTAGAACCCAAATAAAAAGATGGGTACCAATGTTAATTTTATATTTTGCAGGTACCACTTAAATAGAGAGAAAAATGGATATTGGACAGTGGTTGCTCAAAACACAGAATAGGAAACAAAGAGATGCTAACAAATATTACCTACTCAGATGGAGGTTCTATCACTTTTGGAGACAATTCCAAAGGTTATCATCGGCAAAGGCGATGTGAGAAATAATGGTATATCTAATTTGCCTCTTATTACAAATGTCTTACTAGTTAAAAATTTAAAACACAATTGGCTTAGCACTAGCCATCTGTGCGACAAAGGATTTAATATATCTTTTTCTGAAGATAAGTGCGGCATTTTTGATCGAAATAAAAATTTATTTTTGGAGGTTTTAGAGATAAAATAATATATATTTTAAATATGAATATAAGTCTCAACACTAATATGTTTCTAATAACCAAAGAAAATGTAACAACCCGCATATTTATCGATTTTATATTTAAATATTTTATTTAAATATTTTATCGTTCGTCGGATTTTGGTCCGAAAAGCTACTTTTTGCAAACAGTCGAATTGGGACTCGAGACTACCCCCATTGAGTTCAAAATGACGTTTGCGACCTTTTTGAGTATAAACTTCGATATGTTTGGAGATAATAGAATTTTGCTACTTTTTCGCTTAGGGCTTTGGTTTGGGCTGAGCCCATTAACCCCACTTAACTCAGTTCCAACCCTCTTCTCTTCATTCCTTCATAATTTCCTAATACAGTCAAGCTTCATCAAAAATGGGGGAAGAGAAAAAGAATAAGGAAATCCTAAGCCCTAGTTTCCATTAACGAATCCATCTTCTGGCTCCAAATTCAAGTGAACCCTTTGGTAAGCATCTCCTTCTTCTTCTCCAACTCATTCTCCTTCCAATTTTAGAATTTCCTAAACCTAATTTAGGAAATATTTTACTTATAAGCTTAGATTGAAGCTTCTTGAGTTGTTATTGAAGACGAATTGATCTTAGCTTGTTTTAAAAGCTTCTCCTTCATTGATTTGGGTTCAAAGGTGAGATTTTTATCTCACATCTTAGTCTATAATTATCTTCGATTGTTGGGTATGAATTCCTAACACTTATTCTTGTACAATTGATTTTGGTTTGGATTGATTTGGTATATATTCCAATTTTTGGTGTTTTGGTCTAATTTATGAAAATCGTATTATGGATATTTGGACATTGATATTTGAGGCGTATCGAAGAGCCGTTTAGGCTGGGTTGTTGTTCGACGTAATTCCTTAGTTATCGTCATTTGCTCGTTCGATGGTTTCCGATATTCGTTTTGGCCATTTTTGGCCCAGGTTCAGGGAATGCCCTGAATCCTTCATTCAGACATCTGAAACGTAATATTCAGACGTCTGAATATTGTTCTGGGAAGATTTCTATTCCTAGATTCAGACGTTTGAATATATGATTTCAGACGTCTGAATTGGTTCATTTTGAACCAGAAAGGAAATAGGCTAAAAAGTGCCTATTTCAGACGTCTGGATTCAAGTTTTCAGACGTCTGAATTCTGTCTTTGGAAAATATTTATTTTCCAGATTCAGACGTCTGAATCCTTTATTTCAGACGTCTGAATCTGCACTCTTTTTGCCTATTTGCCTATTCGCTTGAGAATTCCAATTTAAATCGATTCGTGATGATCCTATTTTTTATTACCATTTATTATGACTTTGATGACTCCTTTTTAGAGATTTTTGAATATCCATTTCGATGGATTCTTTATCGGTTTCTTTGGAGTTTATTCACGTCTTCGAATGTGAATTTTAGTGATTGATTGTTCCTACAATCTTCTTTGTGATTTGTCACTTTAAAAATATAAAGGTTTTCCATACTAGTAGTAAATATCAAACTCTTTCTTCAAATGATTTCAACACTATTTTATTACAAAGCTCGTTTTCTCAAACCGATTTCTAATCTATTAGTATATACAAACCTTTACCTCACTCGTATGAGAAATCTAATTAAACGGCTTAGTAAAACGAGTGGTATGAAACGCTTGCGTTTACTTCGTCGGTTAATTCTTGGACTTGTTCGATTGAATCTCTTATGACAATTTTCTAGTGGAAATCTACAATTTGTTCGTAAATATTTAAGTTAAGCTAGTGGTTATGGGACATGAAGCTAAGCTCATATATTTACTAGCTTACTGTAATTGACACTTCTCTTTGATCATGACGATCATTTTATGATTTAGATTGGCAATTGTGCGATGTCTTTTTGATTCGGTTCATCGGACGTTACGCTGTACGACGTCGTTGTTCCGTTTTAATTGTGATTTGGTTCATCGGACGTTACGCTGTACGACGTCGTTGTTCCATTTTACTGTGTATTGGTTCATCGGACGTTACACTGTACGACGTCGTTGTTCCTTTTTATTCTACTTTGGTTCATCGGATGTCACGCTGTACGACGTCGTTGTTCCCTTTTATTGTGATTTGTTTCATCGGATGTCACGCTGTACGACATCGTTGTTCCCTTTTTTGTGCTTTGGTTCATCGGATGTCACGCTGTACGACGTCGTTGTTCCCTTTGATTGTGATTTGGTTCATCGGGTGTCACATTGTACGACGTCGTTGTTCCCTTTTATTGTGCTTTGGTTCATCGGATGTCACGCTGTACGACGTCGTTGTTCCCTTTGATTGTGATTTGGTTCATCGGGTGTCATGCTGTACGATGTCGTTGTTCCCTTTGATTGTGCTTTGGTTCATCGGATGTCACGCTGTACGACGTCGTTGTTCCTTTTTATTATGTTTCTGGATCATCGGACGTCACGCTGTACGACGTCGATGCTCCGAATTATTTGATTTTTGGATTTCGTGTGTTGAATTCTGGAATTTATGTTTCACCAACTTTTATGATTGGCATTGATATATATGTCATTTATTGTGGCTTGGTGAATGAAATTAGGAGTATGATATTCCTTTTTATCTTTGAGAAGATCTTTGCGATATTGATTAATCTCTTATTGATTTTTCAATTATTTATTTATCACAGCTTGACATTGTGATTATTAAACGTTTAGTCATATCTCTTATTCTATATCATTTCATATGATATTTATAGCTAGACTGATCCGTTTATTATTTTCTTCTTAAATAATACTCGGGTCAGACCGAGATGTTACAGGTGCTTCTGCTTGACTTCTCTTCTGGGGTTATCATCCTGACTTTTGGTTAACTACTTAGATTAGCAGTTTTTGTTGTATACACTTGAGATATAGACTCATAGTTGTATTCTTTTGTATAGCACGTGTTGCTATCCTTTTGTATTATTATGGATCTTTTTAACCACTGCTCTGATATACACTTTTATGTGTAATATTCATATCTATTTCCGCCTTTGTGATATGAATTGCCTGTGACTGATTTATGTTATGTTTATTTCTATATTTGTTTCCGAAGATTATGTATAGCCACTGTGTAGTAGCTTTGAGTTTGCGTCGGTATGTCGGACTTCCTCTTGAGATGTAATGCATGATATATTTTATCTAGCATATCGGTCCTCGCACAAAGCAATTACACGGATGGTCGCTCCTCAACGGCCTTATTCTCCGTGTTAGTTGACAGCATTACTCCGTAGTGTTCTTGGCTAGCGTGGGTATAGAGGTGGGGTGTCACAGCTTGGTATCAGAGCCAAACTTCGGAACAATGTAAAATAATTTAACAAGGATCATCGTCCTAAGTCCATCTTAGGAGTCGTGCTATAGAATTTTATTCGAGTCTTCGTACCGATTCATCCTATTTTCTTTATGATTCCTTGTTTTATCTATCTAGATTGCTTGGTATTTATTTTGAGAATAACTTTCTCCTCTTCTTTCTTTCTTTCTTAAAGAAGAGAAATGGTTAGACCAGGCCCCCCAGCGCCGGTCAATCTAGTGCTACTCCTCAGGATGGAGTATTTATGTCTTCCCAGCTGCTTCTTGATCTAGTAAATAACGCTCAAGCAACCAGACCCATTCCAGAGCCCACTCATCCTAGATCCAGTTTTGCACGCTTGTGTAGAGACTACACCGATTTGGGTGGAAGGCCATTCAAAGGATCCGAGAGTGTTATAGAAATTCAGGCTTGGCTCAAATCATGCGATCGCATCTTTTCTCGTATGAACGTTATTGATCTACATCGAGTCCAAGTGGCTTCTAGCATGCTCCAAGAAAGAGCATTAGATTGGTATGAGCTTTTAATTTCTGAAATCGTTGAAGCAGATCTCACTTGGGAGCAATTCCGGGAAAGATTCGAATTGAAATTTGTGCCGGAGGCTGAAAAAGTAAATTTGTCCCGGCGTTTTATTGACCTTGTTCAAGGTGAATCTTCTATGATAGACTATGTCGCATCTTTCGAATCTCTGTCCAAATATGGGGTTGAGTACATTAATACCCCGATGAAGAAAAATCAGAGATTTGTCTATGGCTTGAATAAGAATCTTAAGAAGCCATTACTCCTGAAACTTGAAGTTTCGTTTGATCAGCTTATTGATATCGCTCTTCGTCTTGAAGAGGCCGATAGAAAAAGCGATATTGAAGTTGTGCGTGCCAAACAGAACTTCAACAACAACATGAAGAGGCCTATTATATTCAAAGGCCCCAATCTCATCAAGAATGGGAAGCAACAAACTCTGGTAGCAAATACTCCTACCTCTAGTCGTGGACGTTGCTACAATTGTGGTTCCACGGACCACTATGCAAGGGAGTGCCCGAAACCTCTCTTTTGCCGTTATTGCAAAAGTTCGGGTTATCTTATATCTACATGTCCCATTCTTCAAAGTAGGAGAGAGGGAGAGCTGAATATTGTGCAAACTCCTAGTGACACTTCTCTTGGTCAAGGTATTTTTCACTCCATCCTTGATGGCATTGTTTTATTTCATGACCTTCTTATTTGAGTTCTTTTTGATATGGGTTCCATCCCACTATTTTATATCAAAAGAACTTGTTTATTCTTTTTCTTTGGATATTTTTGGGCTTGGTGACTTCTTTGAGAGTTGCGAATCCGGATGGTAGATCCGCAACACTCAATTTGCTTTCTATTGATGTCGAAACTATTTTATGTGGTTTTTCTTTCCGAGCCGATATTTTTACTTAGGCTTCGGAATTGATTTTTGTAAGGATTGGCTTAATCGTTGTGAAGCCCATATCCTATTTTCCGTGTGAACTATTCATCTTCGACATTTTCTATCTGTTAAGCAGATTTCTATTTTTCCTTGTGATTCCGATTTCAAATTTTTGAAGGCATCATTTTATTCTTTAAACCCTCATGATGAGGAAAGTTTTATTTCTCTCATCTAAATAGTTTGTGAAATTTTCCAGTTTATTTGGACTTGTCTTAGGATTTTCACCTAAGCAATATCTTGTGTGGTGATAAGGTCTTTCTAGTTCCACCTTGCCACCGATTTTCATTTGGCTACGAGTCGCGTGAGTTAGCATTCCAGATTCTAATGAATGACTTATTTTGTCATTCAATTTGTCCAGCTTATTTCATCCATTTTATATATCGAATATTCTATGAATATTTCGATGAGACCATTCTTGTATTTATTGGTTTTGGATGAAAATAGAAATTTAAAATTTTGTAAATCTTTTTCATAAGAATTATTTATAAGTAAAATTGGATTTTTGTTCTTGAAACGAGCAAAGAATATTCTTAAAGGTTTTTAAGAAACATGTTTATTATCTAGAAGATGATTTTGTGATTGTATTGCCCGTTGAGTGCTTTAAGAATTTTGGTCGATGCGCTTGATCAACGTTATCGATAGGAATTTCCTAAACGCTTTGATGAGACAATCAGACACAGTATATTAACTTGAAAATAGTAAACTTTTCTAGAAAGATTATTAATGATAAATGTAATTTTTAAAGTTTTAACTTTTCAGGAAAGAAGATTATTCAAAAGAAATTCTTTCTTTTCGATACTCTTGTTCTTGTTATTCCCGAGGGGAACCAAGACTTTATCTTTTGTACCAATGCTTATCGTATTGGTTTGGATGTCGTTCTCTTACATAAGATAACGTGCTATCACTTGTGCATCTAAATCATTAAAAGCCGATTGAGACTAGGTATGCCACTCATGATCTAGAGCTCGCGGCTATTGTTTTCGCTTTTAGAGTTTGGCATCATCATTTTTGGGGAAGAAATTTGTTCTCCATCTCGATCATAAATCTTTGGAATATTTATTTTCTCATAAGGAACTTCATGTCAACTCGAGTTCCTGGCATCTTATGATCTTGATATTCTGGAAATCGTGTTGCCATTGCGCTTTGTCGTAGGCAACAAGTTGTTGATTCTTTGATGTTGTCTGAATGGAATTATCTTTTTATCAAGTTCATCGGACGTTTTGATGTACTTCATTTTACTGAGTTTCATCTCATTTCTTTTATAGACTAGCGTCCGATGTTCTTTTATGGTGTTTGGTTCATTGGACGTACCGTTTTTGTACTACGTCGGCGTTCCGAATTATTTGAACTTCGGTTCATTGGACGTACCATTTTTGTACTACGTCGGTGTTCCAAATTATTCGAGTTTCTAGTTTCTCGGGCGTACCGTTTCTGTATTACGCCGTTGCACTGGCTCAATTTTCTGCTATTCTTGACGTTTTCTGCGTCTTTTAACTATGGAAATGATTTTAGGTTTCCTATTTTATTCTTGAGCCCGGTGATATTGAGGAAATTGAAGTTTCACCAGATTTGACTTATGAGCAACATTCCATTCGCATCATTGCTTCGGAGGTTGAGCGCCTTCGGAATAAAGGTGTTCTTCTTGTGAAAGTTCATTGGTTCTCAGATCCTAAGGATTTCTCTTGGGGTTCCTGGGAATTCATCGAGCGATCCCGTTCAGGCTTACCCTTTCATGCTCTTTATGGTGGACTTCTTGCTTCAAATTTTCTTTTGTGTTGATATGCTTTTATGGTTGTTACTATTTATTTTCTTCTTAAGTATTGCGATGACGCAATTTCTTTAAGGAGGGGAGTCTGTAACAACCCGCATATTTATCGATTTTATATTTAAATATTTTATCGTTCGTCGGATTTTGGTCCAAAAAGCAACTTTTTGCTAACAGTCGAATTGGGACTCGAGACTACCCCCATTGAGTTCAAAATGACGTTTGCGACCTTTTTGAGTATAAACTTCGATATGTTTGGAGATAATAGAATTTTGCTACTTTTTCGCTTAGGGCTTTGGTTTGGGCTGAGCCCATTAACCCCACTTAACTCAGTTCCAACCCTCTTCTCTTCATTCCTTCATAATTTCCTAATACATTCAAGCTTCATCAAAAATGGGGGAAGAGAAAAAGAATAAGGAAATCCTAAGCCCTAGTTTCCATTAGCAAATCCATCTTCTAGCTCCAAATTCAAGTGAACCCTTTGGTAAGCATCTCCTTCTTCTTCTCCAACTCATTCTCCTTCCAATTTCAGAATTTCCTAAACCTAATTTAGGAAATATTTTACCTATAAGCTTAGATTGAAGCTTCTTGAGTTGTTATTGAAGAGGAATTGATCTTAGCTTGTTTTAAAAGCTTCTCCTTCATTGATTTGGGTTCAAAGGTGAGATTTTTATCTCACATCTTAGTCTATAATTATCTTCGATTGTTGGGTATGAATTCCTAACACTTATTCTTGTGCAATTGATTTTGGTTTGGATTGATTTGGCATATATTCCAATTTTTGGTGTTTTGGTCTAATTTATGAAAATCGTATTATGGATATTTGAACATTGATATTTGAGGCATATCGAAGAGCTGTTTAGGCTGGGTTGTCGTTCGACGTAATTCCTTAGTCATCGTCATTTGCTCGTTCGATCGTTTCCGATATTCGTTTTGGCCATTTTTGGCCCAGGTTCAGGGAATGCCCTGAACCTGAACCCTTCATTCAGACGTCTGAAACGTAATATTCAGACGTCTGAATATTTTTTTGGGAAGATTTCTATTCCCAGATTCAGACGTCTGAATATATGATTTCAGACGTCTGAATTGGTTCATTTTGAACCAGAAAGGAAATAAGCTAAAAAGTGCCTATTTCAGACGTCTGGATTCAAGGTTTCAGACGTCTGAATTCTGTCTTTGGAAAATATTTATTTTCCAGATTCAAACGTCTGAATCCTTGATTTCAGACGTCTAAATCTGCACTCTTTTTGCCTATTTGCCTTTTCGCTTGAGAATTCCAATTTAAATCGATTCGTGATGATCCTATTTGTTGTTGTCATTTATTATGACTTTGATGACTCCTTTTTAGGGATTTTTGAATATCCATTTCGATGGATTCTTTATCGATTTCTTTGGATTTTATTCACGTCTTCGAATGTGAATTTTAGTGATTGATTGTTCCTACAATCTTCTTTGTGATTTGTCACTTTAAAAATATAAAGGTTTTCCATACTAGTAGTAAATATCTAAACTCTTTCTTCAAATGATTTCAACACTCTTTTATTACAAAGCTCGTTTTCTCAAACCGATTTCTAATCTATTAGTATATACAAACGTTTACCTCACTCGTATGAGAAATCTAATTAAACGGCTTAGTAAAACGAGTGGTATGAAACGCTTGCGTTTACTTCGTCGGTTAATTCTTGTACTTGCTCGATTGAATCTCTTGTGACAATTTTCTAGTGGAAATCTACAATTTGTTCGTAAATATTTAAGTTAAGCTAGTGGTTATGGGACATGAAGCTAAGCTCATATATTTACTAGCTTACTGTAATTGACACTTCTCTTTGATCATGACGATCATTTTATGATTTAGACTAGCAATTGTGCGATGTCTTTTTGATTCGGTTCATCGGACGTTACGCTGTACGACGTCGTTGTTCCGTTTTAATTGTGATTTGGTTCATCAGACGTTACGCTGTACGACGTCGTTGTTCCATTTTACTGTGTATTGGTTCATCGGACGTTACGCTGTACGACGTCGTTGTTCCTTTTTATTCTGCTTTGGTTCATCGGATGTCACGCTGTACGACGTCGTTTTTCCCTTTTATTGTGATTTGGTTCATCGGATGTCACGTTGTACGACATCGTTGTTCTCTTTTATTGTGCTTTGGTTCATCGGATGTCACGTTGTACGACGTCGTTGTTCCCTTTGATTGTGATTTGGTTCATCGGGTGTCACGCTGTACGACGTCGTTGTTCCCTTTTATTGTGCTTTGGTTTATCGGATGTCACGCTGTACGACGCCGTTGTTCCCTTTGATTGTGATTTGGTTCATCGGGTGTCACGCTGTACGACGTCGTTGTTCCCTTTGATTGTGCTTTGGTTCATCGGATATCACGCTGTACGACGTCGTTGTTCCTTTTTATTGTGTTTTTGGATCATCGGACGTCACGTTGTACGACGTCGATGCTCCAAATTATTTGATTTCTGGATTTCGTGTGTTGAATTTTGGAATTTATGTTTCACCAACTTTTACGATTGGCATTGATATATATGTCATTTATTGTGGCTTGGTGAATGAAATTAGGAGTATGACATTCCTTTTTATCTTTGAGAAGATCTTTGCGATATTGATTAATCTCTTATTGATTTTTCAATTATTTATTTATCACATCTTGGCATTGTGATTATTATACGTTTAGTCATATCTCTTATTCTATATCATTTCATCTGATATTTATAGGTAGACTGATCCGTTTATTATTTTCTTCTTAAATAATACTCGGGTCAGACCGAGATGTTACAGGTGCTTCTGCTTGACTTCTCTTCTGGGGTTATCATCCTGACTTTTGGTTAACTACTTAGATTAGCAGTTTTTGTTGTATACACTTGAGATATAGACTCATAGTTGTATTCTTTTGTATAGCACGTGTTGCTATCCTTTTGTATTATTATGGATCTTTTTGACCACTGCTCTGATATACACTTTTATGTGTAATATTCATATCTATTTCCGCCTTTGTGATATGAATTGCCTGTGACTGATTTATGTTATGTTTATTTCTATATTTGTTTTCGAAGATTATATATAGCCACTGTGTAGTAGCTTTGAGTTTGCGTCGGTATGTCGGACTTCCTCTTGAGATGAAATGCATGATATATTTTATCTGGCATATCGGTGCTCGCACAAAGCAATTACACGGATGGTCGCTCCTCAACAGCCTTATTCTCCGTGTTAGTTGACAGCATTACTCTGTAGTGTTCTTGGCTAGCGTGGGTATAGAGGTGGGGCGTCACAGAAAATGACCCTTGATTATGGCACAAAAGATTTTGCCATATTAATTTCAAAGCTATAAACAATTATCTAAAAATGAATTAGTAAAAAGGTTTACAAAAAACGAATTTTGAACTAAACAATATTTGTGATGCTTGTCAATTAGGTAAATTATCAAAATCATCCTTTAAATCGAAGAAAAATATTTCTACTTCATGATCATTTGAAGTATTTCATTTGGATCTTTTTGGCCCACTCCGTTTCAATCCATAAACCATAACAAATATGTATTTGTTATAGTAGATGATTTTTCGAGATATACATGGACTTTTTTCTAAAATAAAAGTGATACTTTTGACAATTTCAAAATCTTTGCTAAAAGAATTAAAAATCTCAAAAATTAAAAAATTAAAAACATTAGAGGTGATCATGGAGGTGAATTCGAAAATGAAGCTTCTGAACATGTTTTTAATAAAAAGGGAATTTATCATAATTTTTCTTCTCCTAGAACACCACAAAAAATGGAGTTGTAGAAAGGAAAAATAAAACTTTACAATAATGTGCAAGAACTTTATTAAATGGAAGCACTCTACCAAAACATTTTTGCGCAGAAGCTGTAGCAACTGCTTGTTATGTTCTGGATCATGTTTCCATCCAACCGCTAACGAAACACACTCCATATGAACTGTTTCATGAAAGAAAGCCAAATATTTCATATTTTAAAGTTTTTGGTTCAAAATGTTTTATTTTGAACACAAAAGATCGGCTTGGAAAATTCGATCCAAAATTCGATGAAG
Organism: Allium cepa; assembly: GCA_030765085.1. Classification (NCBI taxonomy): domain Eukaryota; kingdom Viridiplantae; phylum Streptophyta; class Magnoliopsida; order Asparagales; family Amaryllidaceae; genus Allium; species Allium cepa. Next base: position 128,947,303 of record CM060943.1, read on the forward strand.
GAATTTTCATAGGATATTCGGAACGAAGTAAGGCTTATCTAATTTTTAATAAAAGAACTCAAATTATCGAAGAAACACTTCATGTTCGTTTGATGAATATTTTAAGATTATTAAGAATATTGAGGATGACGTGATAATAACTAAGACGGTCACAAATACGGTTACTCAAAATAATTTTGAAGAAGATGAAAACAATGTTCATAATTTTGAAGAAGATGAAAACATTGTTCATAATGAAAATGGATTAAGATCTCCACGTACGATTTTACAAGATCACCTAGTAGAAAATGTCATAGGAGAAAGTAATTCACCTGTCAGAACTAGAAATCAACTTAATCAAATGGGTCATGTAACATTCCTTTCAAATATTGAACCTAAAAATGTCAAAGAAGCCTCTATTGATGACTATTGGATTATGCTATGCAAGAAGAGCTAAACCATTCGAACAAAACAAAGTTTGAGAATTAATTCCAAGACCGAGTGATCAAACAGTCATTGGTACTAAGCAGGTCTTCAAAAATAAAGCAGACGAACAAGGAAATATAACTAGGAATAAATCTAGATTAGTTGCACAAGGATATAATCAAGGGAAGGAATTGACTATGAAGAAACATTTTCTCCAGTCGCTCGACTATAGACAAGTCATATCTTATTGGCCTCTACATGTTTTCATAATTTTAAACATCAAATGGATGTCAAATATTCTTTTATAAATGGATATATAAAAGAAAATGTTTATCTTGAACAACCTCCTTTATTTTCATATGAAAAATTTCCAGAGCACGTCTATAAACTCAAGAAAGCTTTATAAGGTCTAAAACAAGCACCTCATGCTTGGTATGAACATCTTAAAAGCTATCTTTATAGATTCTGGTTTTGGAATTGGGAAGGTTGATCAAACTCTTTTATTAAATGAACTAAAAGGATTGTAACATCCTGATATTTCGTGCTATTCGCATCCATACATATTGGATTTGAATTGCTCAAAATATCATATTGCTAATTTATATTTGCAAAACTCAACATATACAGCAAATAAATCAATCATAGAATCACAGATACAGAGTAATATAACAATAAGCAGGGAAACAAATGAATAGTAGTTCATGAAGCTACTATATATATATAACAGAGTTAAACAAGCTACAACAGAAGTCTCGAATACATAGAAGTCGCAATACGATAGTCAAATAAAAAAATCCGCATATATTACCGGAGTCAACTGAATAGCAGAAAGATGAATAGATATAGATGGATCTCCAAGCGAAGCTCCAACTCCAAAGGTGAGTCTCAACTGCTGTGACACTCAGTCTGACCCGAGCATAAAGAAAAACACAAAACATTCGAGTCAGAGTTAACATTCTTATATCAATAAATCCAACTCAAGTGAAATATCAACTGAAATACAAGTAACTCAAAGGATGTTTGGGATACCCATCCTCTAAGGAGACATGGAACTATCTACTATGTGGTACAATACGCTATTACAATATGTCTACAGTAAGGTAAAAGTATTAAAATAGTGTTAAGGCGTTACCCATATCCAACTTAACACATTTTTATATATTCCCATAGTCTATGTAGTATCGTAATCTCCCCCATACTAGAGGTCGTCAGAGGGCACTCCTTAGGTATGGTACAAAACAAACTCATAATGAGCTCGATATGGTAGGTGACACTGCACAACTAGGCAATGCCATGATATACTAATTACACTTTCGGGCTGTTGGTAACGCATAGCCGCAGCTACAGCCCAACTCGATCCACAGTCCCAAAAATCCAATGGTGCACCCAATCAATCACAGTAATATAATGGTATCGAAGAAGTGTGTCCATCAGAGGAGTTACCTCACTTAGCCCGTCAATTGCTCATGTTTTAGCCAACTTAAGCTAACTCATGGGAGTCAGGTCAACATATATACCTCATAGAGAACTGTCACCAACCATCCTACTTCATTATTGAATCTCCATCGTGTACATAGTTGTTAAAGTGGTTTTCGGTATCGATAAAGAGTATGACAATAACCGATCCTGACCTCTTTAAAAACCAAACGTTATTATAACACCGCGGTCATTTCATTTCAAAACAGTTCATACTTAAAAAGCAAAATATCATACCCATTTCAAAACCATAGCAATACAATATCATTTTCACTTAAAATATATCCATTTCTAAAATCATAGCACTTTCAAAGTTATAACAATTTCGAAATTATAGAACTTAGATATTATAACACTTTGAAAATCATAACACTTTGGAAACATAATACTTTGGAAATTATAACACTTTGATGACATAACTTTGAAACCATAATACTTCCCACCTAAACAGTTTAGATATAGAAAATAGTATATATAATAAAATAGTCTGTAAAATAAAATAGTTAGTATATTAAAAATAGTTATAAGTTAAAATAGTTTATATTAAAATAATTAGTATATTAAAGTAGTTTACATTAAAAATAATTTGTATTAAAATGATTTATATTAAAAATAGTTTATATTAAAATAATATTTATATATATATTAAAATAGTTTTATATTAAAAATAATATATATATTAAAATAATTTATAAAGTAAATTTAATTCAACATCTCAATAAGCCATTCATCTACATCAATTTCAAAAATAGATTTGAACTACAAATCAAATTATCTCGATTTCAATAGGTTTCAAAGCTTTAAATATTCAAACATTTACAATAACTCAATGTTGATAAATTCATTTATATTTCAAATTCAACTTTACCATTATTTAATATTGAAATATTCACTTAATCAATTAAATATCATTTAAATAAAAATTTAAATTACAATTTAAATAAACTAAATATTCCCTTCAATTTATTTAAACTTGAAATATTCATTAAATATATTTTATATATTTTAAAATAGTAAAATTATAAGTAAAAATCTTAAAAATTTATAATTTCAAAACTAACTCATAACTTTAAAATTTCCAAACATATATTTTTAAAAATCTAAAATTTAAACCTTTATAAAATAACATATATATATATATATATATAATATCCCGAAATCAATATTTATTAAAACCACATATATTTCTTTTCAAAACCTTGGAAATCATTTTTCAAAATATATATAGACCAACGGTGTCTGTATATAAATTTTCTATCTTATGGTCAAGTGATACGGATATTTATCATTTCAATCCGCAATTTAAATATATACGTGTATATATCTTTTCAACCCTCAATCCCAATTCAGAGTAAATCAAAATCGCTTGGATTTATCATTTCAACCCATAACGATTTTCTTCTATTCTACAAGATTGTTCGGGTATGTACCATTTCAACCCATAGGGAATTCTATACTACTGGGAACTTGCAGAGTGAGAATAGTTATGATAATAATACAACAATCAGCAACAAGCATATACCATCAGTGATGAAAATAAATAACATATCATGGTGTCATATGTCACAGGTGAACAGTTACAGATAATGGCATATCGTATATGGAAAATAAATAATTAACAGTTCAATTTAGCATCATATTTCAGTTGTCGTTCAAATGAAATCAAATTTAATAATTATAAGAATGTTAATCATGAGTGAGTGCTCACCTTTCAAGGCTAGAAAAGATAGATAACACGACAACCTATGATTGAATCACGATCTAGACAATCGACTGACCCAACAACAAATCTCAAATTGAAGTAAGCTGAACACGGATTTAACGGACAAAGCTGATAGATAAGGAATTGATGAAATAAGTCAGAATCTGCATGATATAGAATGAAATGAAATATATATTATTTTATTATATTATTTTCTTGAAGCAATATTAAATTTGGAACTCATATTTAAAATAATATATACACATTTTCAAATAAATACTAAATTTAAACACCAATAAATAAAATCTCAGACTCATGTTTACTCATATATAATTAATACATAAACCTATACAAACGCACATACATATTATAATAAAATAATTATTTATTTTAAGAATCAGCATAAAATTGTTGTAACTTCATTTATAAAATATATATAATCAATCCGATCATACATAAAATCTATGTTTTTTAGCATGCTATATAGATGCAGACACTGTAAATATGAAATTATAATTAAATGTAAAATCGCATGCTACTATATAAAAACAATTATATGCAGACAATGCGAACATTATAGAAAATATACACTAAAATATATTATCTTTCAGGCTAATATGTAGACCCAACTTTGTTCAAATATATAAGCTAATGGATATACATACAAATAGTTCAAATATATATACTATATACAACATACCCTACATTGGATCTATACGTATATATTAATATATATATATATATATATACATACATACTTTGGAATATATGTTATAAAATATATCAATACCAACATATCATATTACTGTAAATAGACAAGTAAACTTATACATATCTATTACATAATAAAATATAATATTATAAAATATATACAACAAATCATGTATAAGCTAGTATAACATATATACACCATTATCTATATATTGTAAATCCATAAACTAATATATATATATATATATATCTTATATATATATATATAACTGCAGATTATAATATCTTAAAACAAATTTCTCAATACCATTATAATAATGAGGGGGAACGGTGATGGCTTGGCCGAGCTTGGCAAGAGAAAAAGCAGGTCGGAGGTAGGCCAGAGGCTGCGGTCATGCTTGGTTAGGGAAGGGTTCAGGTAGGCCAGAGGCGTGGGTTTTGCAGAGTCCAGGCGATGGGAGGAGCCGGTTGCATACGGACTACGATGGAGTGGGATGGTGAGAGGAAGATGAGAGTCGGTGGGTGGTTGCTGGCCGATGTAGAGAGGGGTCGAGAAGAGGGCAATGTCGAACCGGGTTGATGGATTTGGGTCGGTTGCTCATGCGGAGCCTTCGGGTGGCAAGTGGGTCTGAGATGCTTGCGTAGATGTATATATATAAACTTAGATTATAGCAATGTTTCTTAAAGAAAATTTAAAAGTAACCCGTAGCAAGGTGGAACAAGGATCGGCCACTATGAGAGCAGCATTGTTTTCCAATATAATGAAAGCAAACCATACTTGTTTCTTATTAAAAAATTTTCCTAGATAGGAATGAGGAGATAAAACAGAGTACTAAAAGGATAACGAACCAGCAAGGGAAAATGAAACACAAATATATTAAAATGGTAGGAATAGTAAGGGTTAGACATTGATTACCATGAAGAATGAAAAGCTGATGGCTAATCGTATTATACAATGGATAATATAGAAAGACACAAAGAAACCAAAAGTCTCTAGAAATGGGTACTGATATGGCAACCTATTATGTAGGTTTCATTGTGCACCGAATGCCGATACACACAAATGAATTTACTATGCAGATCAGTGTGACGAAACGATTAGAACGGTACATAGGTATCAGCGATATGATCATCCTACCAAAAGTCGATATTTGGTACCGAAAATGCTGCTAAAACGCCGAAAATAAGACAAACAGAGCAATATCAGTCAAAATTTGACGAAACGAAATATGACGACTGACTCAAAAGTTGACATACAAATTTATTATATAAAAATATTCAAGTTTGGAAAATATTTTATTATTATCTAATATTAACTGATTTGAATTTAAATAAAATTTACACAATAAAATAAACTTCCATATTTTCTAATGAAAATTTAACATTTTCTATGTTTATACAGACATATTGAAAATATCAAATTTAAGATTTAATTATTTAAAATTTCACAAAATTTCAGTTCAATATGTTATTAAAACTATTAAAATTTACGGGTCGTTACAAGGATATTTAATTATTCAAATTTATGTTGATGATATTATTTTTGATTCTACAAATGATATGTTATGTCAAGAATTTTCTAACATAATGACTAAAGAATTTAAAATGTCACATATGGGAGAATTATCATATTTTATTGGATTATAGATTAAACAATTATATAGTGCAATTTTTATCAATCAAGAAAAATACTGTAATAATCTAATTAAATGCTTTGGTATCGAAAATACTTCTTCCAAACCAACTCCAATGAGTACAATAATACATCTCGATCGAGGTGAAGATGGCAAGAGTGTTGACCAAAAAATATATCGAAGTATAATTGGATCATTACTTTATCTAAATGCTTGTAGACCTGACATAATGATGAGTGTTTGTTTATGTGCTCGATTTCAAGCAAATCCTGAAGAATCACATATGTGAGCAGTGAAATGAATATTACGTCATCTAAGCAAAACCATTTTGGACTTCTCTATCCAAAAGAATGTCCTTTCGAGTTAGTATCATACAGTGATGCTGATTTTGGAGGATGCCAGACAGATAGAAAAGGTACGAGTGGAACTTGTTGTTCTATTGACAATCTCTAGTATCTTGGTTTAGCAAGAAACAAAATTGTCCTTCCCTCTCGACTTGTAAAGCAGAATATATTTCAGCTGCTTTAGCATGTGCTCAAGTCATTTACATGCAACAGACACTTTAAGATTTTGGAATAAATTTATCTAACAACTATTTTTTGTGTAATACAAGTGCTATAAACTTATCTAAAAATCTTGTAAATCATTCACGAAAAAAACATATTGATATTCGTCATCGTTTTCTTCATGATAATATTGACAATGATATAGTCCAATTGGAATTTGTGTCCTTTGAAAACCAGCTAGCTGATATATTTACAGAACCATTAAAATGAAAATATTTTTATAAAATTAAGATGAGAACTAAGAATTTTATCTTTGAAAGATTTATAACAAATTTTCTTATTTTATTAAGATTTTTTTTTTCAAAAATGGAGCTAGCAAGACTTGATCTCTGGTTTCACAGGTAGAAGTCTCATACATTTCCATTCTGCTACGTAATGTTTCACATCTAAACCTACATTTCAACTCTCTTTATATATTTTTTATTTGTTTTTTATTTTCGAAATTCATACTTCAACCTTGCATTATTTTTTACTTCTGACTAATAATTTCTTTCCTGGTTGTAATTAATTTTACCACTAAATTCATTTCTATTTCTGAAAACTTAAGCCTTATATAAACCATCATTTGCTAAGTTTTTTTCATATCATTCTTTAAATAATTTATCTAGCTCCCTACATCATGTCTTTACAAGAAACATCATAACATTCCTCCTTAGACTATTCTTCCCCAAGTTCTGGCTCTATTAACCTACCCACTCCAACTCCTATTTATAAACCTATTCCAATAGTTCCTCCTAGTTATCATACTGGGTATACACTTGAATCAAAGCGACTACGTAGGAATCTTTGTTTTGGTTCTCCATCTGTTGCTAGATAAATAGAAGATATACATCATAATCAACGAGAATCATTAAGTATACAAAGAGAGATGTACTATGAACAAAAGAATCATGGTAGGAGACTGAGTTTACTCGAGAAATTTGCTCTCAAATTTTGTGGTTCCCCTCTATCAAATAATTGTGTGCATTGACTATCTCCTCAGAGGCCACCTTATTCTCCAAATTCATAGGATCATTCTACTATTCAACCGGCACAAGAAATTACTAAAATCGAGCCGGTGGAATGTACGACTCTCAAGTCTTTTGGATCCTCCAAATGATTCTCTTTCTTTTACTTGTTTCTATTGTTATTATTATTGTTATTATATATATATGATTGTATATTGCTTTTTTATTGCATAATAAAGCTGATTCAGGTTTGTCATTATTTTCAGTCAATTGGTTCAACCCATACAGTCGACTGAATGCTATTAGAAAAATAAAAAATTTCCTATAATTCTGTCGACTGACTATAGAATTCAATCGACTGAAATTCCCAAAAATTCACTATATATTCTCAGGAATGATTCAGTCGACTGAATCATAAAGTCAGTCGACTCAACCTGCTTTTCATTATTTTTTTAATAAGTCTACAGTATCATTCAGTCAATTGATGTTGAATATCCAGTCGATTGAATCTAGTAACTAGGTATTTCTGGTGCAAATGGACATTTCATTTATAATATAAACAACCTAAAATCGACAACTTTTCCTTATTCACAATACCCATTCACTTTATATTTATATCCTACACCAAAAACCTTAATTCCTATATCAATTTCGAAAATCTTTCTCCAAACCCTAAACCCAAAATGCCCCCAAAAAGAGCATGAACTTCCTTCTCCACTCTAGACCATCCAAATCTCAGATTAGAGGTTGACTTCACAATGACAAAGCAGTTCAATGATTTGAAAAAATGAAGAATTCAAGAATCTTCGAAGTCTCTTTCATCAAATATCCTAATTATTCCTCCTATGCAATCCAAGAGCTTGCTAGAAGAAGTGATTTGGAGTCTCTACTTGACTGCAATGCTAATAGTTTGAAGATAAATCATCTTCTTATCAAGCTCTTCTATGCAAATCAAAACTTGGATCACCACAACATCCAAAATCTGGAAGATTGTGTATGGACTATCGTATGCAGAGTAAAGATATTCTTGCCTCTTGCTCGACTTGGAAGGATTCTCTAAGGCCCATTCGAAGGAGTAGAATTAAGCGACACTGAAGTAAACATGGATTCTCAATATAGATTTAGCCATCCTTTTCTCTCCGATGACTTAATGGAACTAAAAGCAATAGCGCTTTGACCAAAGGCTAGAATTATGCATCATACTCTAACTCACACCATCAATCCCCAAAAAGCAAGCAACGAAAAGGTATATTGGCGTGATTTTCGATCGCTATATGCTATTTGGAGACAACGTTCCGTTAACTGGGCTAAGGTAATTCTCGATGAATTTCTAACTTTTAATCAAGCCGTATGAAAATCATTCACTACGGCACTTATATCTTGAGAATTATTCATCATTTTAAGGTTGTTCTCCCCGACTTGGACTATTCTACAGCTGGTTTCCTAAACACCAAAATTCTAAGCCTCACTGGACTCCTAAAGCAATATCGAGGTCATACTATTATAACTTTCGAACATTGGCTAGAGAACCAAGCGGCCGGTCAACCTCAACCTTCTTCAAGACAACAAGCTCCCCAAGTAGAAGCAACAACTTCTTCATAACCACAACCTCCATGGAAATTCAAGGAATTGGACCACAAGCTCAAAATCACGAGAGGCTTTAACAATTCTCCCTAGAAACCAAAAGCATTTAGATAAATGCCTATCTAGTGTCGAGACAAACGTTTCCCATGTCGAGAAAACCGTCACCAAGGTAAATAAAAAGCTAAATCACATTAAGGGGTTCTTGAATAATATTTGGGAAGTGATATTTTATGGAAAATCTTCCTCCACATCCATACATGTACCTATGGCTTTAGGAAAGCGTCCTCAACCACACTTCACTTGTTCAACTTAAGAGGAAGGACGAGAAGGAGAAGAAGAGGGAGAAGAAGTAGGTGGTCAAGGAAGCGATTCTAGTAGAGATGATAAAGAAACTGAAGGGGATTATAAAGAGGGAGAGGAAAGCTTAGATGATGACGGTAATGGTAATGAGTAAGTATCTTACATAGTTTTTGTTCTCAATTTTTTGAAAAAATGGTATGGAACGATGATATGCTCCTTATCTAATTTGTTCTGTGTCATGTAAGTGAATTTCTTTTGTTATGTATATGCTTGATCTTTATATATATATATATATATATATATATATATATATATATATATATGTATACACACACACGCTCTTATGTTATTATGTATATGATCTTATGTTGTTAAAAAATATTTATGCCTATAATGCTCTTAGATTACATCTCTCCTTTTTCCGATAACAAAGGAGGAGAAGCAGTGTTGTACTAACAAGTTTCATGTAGGATTAAGTAAATTTTCGTCTGGGATTCAGGGGGAGTTATATAAAGATTTTTGTTGAGATTTTTCTCATATTTCAGTATATCATATAGAGTTGTCATCAATCAAAAGAGGGAGATTATTGAATCTCAGGTTTTGATTCATGCCAAGATGATTTAGACGATAGAAGAATGATAGAATATTCGATAAATCTACGACTATAGATCTACGACACAAGAAGGTGACTAGACTCAAAGATCATATATCAAGTATGAATATTTTGGTTTTAGAGTCTAAGTTAGTTAATATGTTAAAATCTATCCTCAAGTAGTCCGCAATCCCTCACTTCTAAACAATGTTTATTTAAATTAAATTTAAATTGCTTTTCATACTATCTTTTATAAATATACAAAGGCCAGCTGACTGACTCTATATAAACAGTCGACTGAACATGTGCATATTTTTTTATAAAATGCACAGCTCAGTCGATTGACTCAGTCGACTGAATGCACTCAGTCAGTCGACTGAATCAGTGCATATATGTCTGCATGTATATGATTTAAAATTCAGTCGACTGAATATCATATACTAGTCGACTTGAAACGACCCGGACTCGACCTTCGAAAATCGGCACTGAATACTTCACTTGTACTTGAATGCCGCAGATTCAAACGCCGAATCTGGTATGCCGGAGCTTATGACACTTTAAGTATAATAAAACAGAGGAAGAAAATGAATAATATCATATAACTCCGATGAATACAATATCCAATGATATACAACAATGATCACAAATACATATCAGAGATCTACAACAACACAGCGGAAACACAAAGGCACCAGCAACGGAAATAACTTGAACTCCAAATGGAACTCCAATATCTGCAACTCCATCACAAATCTCTAATCCAAAGATAGCTCGAACTCCTAAGCAAGTTGGATTCAAGCAAACCCGACCCAGAGAAATAAATGTTATCGCCAAATATAAAGGCTGGATGCTATCAAGTCTACACCTACTATTTGGTTATTTGAAAAGTCTAACTCTAGACTGCCGTGTGGAAAATTGTGGGCACCCAAAGTTTAGAAAGAGAACAATAAACTCCTGGTCAGTCATGGGACTGGTATGAGCAAACAAAAACAATTTATCTTTAACAAAAACAAAACAAAAGAATTTAAAAGAAATCCGCAATGCTTTTTGAAAAATGAAACTACCATAAGGCCTCCCCGTACACACACAATGCAAGCACACAATTGGAGGAGATTTCTCCTTATGATAGTCAAACATGCTTACTACGCAAAATCTTTTTTATTTTATATTATTATTAGTGCATAGTGCAGAAAACCTTTCCAAAGTATAATATTAATCTTAGCCATCGTAGGTGCCTTTATATTATGCCTGCTATAGCTACCACCTGAGGTGGCAGGTTATACAACTAAAACCGTACATGGCTCGTATTTTTTTGTTTGGATTTCCAACAAATGGTCAGGCTAAGGAACTTCCTACTACCACATAGGTATGCTTCTGGAGGGATGTCCCGAGAACCTACACGGCTCTCTGCCAACACAAGGCCGGATTACCTCTGTGACTAGGTAACTACTACTCGAGCATGCCATCCCTCGGTCGTTTGCGACCTTTATCCGAGGTACCTCTACACCAACAACCATAAAGCAATCACAAAGTAATAGATTTGCAGTGACCACATGAGTCAAGTATCTGGGCTCCATACCATGATACCACCCTTTTCCAGAAGGGAATCACACACCCTAAAGGGCGTGACGCTCATAACTTTGTCGCATCTTTCCTATTTCGACCATTTTCGAGGTGTGAGGTCCTGATGCAGTCTCGTGTGAGGTCCTGATGCAGTCTCGTCCACAAAGCTACACTTTTTCACAAAGCCACACTTTTTCACAAAGCCATGCGTTGATCAATAAATAATCAACAGCACTTTGTATGCCACATTACCAATTTAGGAATGTATCACTAGTAAATATCAACTACATAACCTCTAAGCTCGTACATCTCAGAGAAGGGTGTTAAGCTAAGAGAATAAATTCTCCGCCACCAAATAGAAATGTATTTGATAGAAACTGGTTTTACATCTCAAAGTGTAATGTCAGACACACATCCATACAAGTCTGTTCCAGATTCAAATAGAACCGAAGGCACTTCACAAAGAAGCCCTTGCAAATCTGGATAATCCCTAATCACGTTCGGACTCCCCATCACAAAGGATGATCAAATCTCTATATTGGAGATCAGCCGGTGTAGAGACATTCGACGAGTTATCCTTTCACTTTCGAAAATATCCGGTCTTCACCAACGGTCTTCAAATGATATCCATATCGTCGTATCATTATTCGGAATGGTTTATATGACACAAGGTCCTCTCCCGGCTAAACCGAATAATGAGTGCCAAATTTAAAATCATATGGATAATGGGATCTCAGTTAAGTCACAACTTATTACCGAAAACTTTTCTTCCAAATGGTTTAACAAATTACCATTTTCAAATCTTTAAACAAAAAGATTCATTTCACAAAGTTCCCAATCTTTCACAAAGATTCATTCACGGCTTTTGAAAACAAATTCCTTTTCAAATTGGATTAACTTATCCAATTATTAAATCAAAGACTTAATTCATAGCTTTCAAAACCCTTTCCAAATATTCATTCATGACTTTCAAAACAACTCCCTATTTCAAATCTTTTATATAAAATATACACCATTTAAAATCCTTTTCGATTTCAAAACAAAGTTTAACAATCTTTTACAAAGATTCATTCATAACTTTCAAAATTATTCTCAATTTCATTTCGAAACTTGAAAATTTTCAACGCAAATTGGAAATCCTTTCCTTATATGAAAGCTATTATTATTTGAAAACAAATAGTTTCCGTTTCGGAAAAATCCAATTACATTTGCATGAGTTAAAGCTCTTCAAGTATAAAATTTGGGTTAAATTCAAATTCCCAAAACAATACTTTTAAAATGGTTTAAAACCCATATAAACACTTTTATAACTTATATAACCTTTTAAAACCATAATTTCCAAATATAAAATTCAATTTCAAATCTTGAATTCAAATTTAAATCAAATTATTTAACTTTCAAACTTTATCAAGTTATTCAAAATAACTTTTATCTTTGAAATTCCTTTTCAAAAGCTTTTCATTTTCCAAAACCATTTGGATTTAAACTACAATTTTAAAACCATTTCAAAAAATCAGCGACTTAACCGATTTCCTCGTGAAATCCATATTTGTGTGTGTATGGTGTAGTCCAGGGGTTTTGCACAATAGTGCACAACATCGATCATCACAGATTCAAGCATATCAATATCGATAAGCGGTTTAATCTATACGCTTATCATCATTCATAGATTCACAGATAGATATGTAAATGCATCATATATAAATATATTAGAGATAAATAATATACACACATAGCTCAATCTAAACAATTCACCTCACAGAATCATTATAGTTCAACTCAAGGCATTCATAAAATTCATACATCCATAAGCAAAATCAATTAATTATTTGATTAATTTAAATCAGATTAATTACTTATAAATAAACACTAATCATGGTTAGTTAATATTAATTAATTACAAACCATCTTAATTAATTAACCTTTAATAAATTAATTCACCTTTAATTATAAATTAATCAACTTTAATTAATAAATAAATTAACCTTTAATCATTAAATAATTAACCCTTAATTATTTATCCTTAATTAATTACATAAATTAATTAACCCTAAATTTATTATCATTTAATTTATTATCCTTAATTAATTACAATAATTACTTAACCCTTAGCTAATAATCATCCCTTAATCACCTTAATTAATTAATTAACTTTTAATTAACTAATTATTCTCCAATTAATTACCTTAATTAATTAGTCACATTAATTAATTACTTTTAATTAATTACAATAAGTGATTATTCTTAACCACTTAATCATCTTTAACCATTAATTAATTACTTTTAATTAAGTAATTATTTTTAAGTAATTAATTAATTACCTTTGATTAATTACAATAAATTAGTCAGCCTTTAATTAAAGTAATTAACCTTTAAGAAATCACATTAATTAAACCTTCAAAATAAATTATCATTATCATATAATTTAACCTAAAACTTTTAAGTTAACTAATGATTTAAAATATTATCTAATATAAACCATTTACCTATTTTAATCACTTCTTAATTAAGCCATTACAAATTATTTCAAGATAACTTAAGAAAACAAAACTCAATTGATTTTAAGTTAAAATAACTATATAACTTTTGTCAACTAAAAATTAAATAAACTTTCATTATGTATAAAAGAAATTGTTTTAGAAAATTTAAAACATGTTTTTATTTTAAATTTTAAAAATGTTATATTTGAACTTGTGACCACTTCGAATCTCAACCCGAGCCAAAATCAAATTTTCCTGAGCCAAAATCAAAAACTTGTTTTTAATCATAACATTCAAAACTATTATATATTCGCATGCCTACTTGAACACATAGCTATAGAACTTCACGAGATCGACTTCGAGACAAATCCCTTCTTTCTCGAGCTCAACATCCCTGACATTATCGTGTATGCATGCACGATGCATATAAATCTGGCCACCTCCGATCGGTCTTGCCCCCACCTACACGTCGACAATGACCACCTTAACCTAACCGACCAACTAGCTCCGCCAAAACCCACCACGAATCAAAATTGAGCACATCGATCCAATACTGGAAACCATTCTGATCGAAAAATAACCCACCAGCCATCACCTCCGACCATTGGAGCATGCGCCGACTAACCAACAACCTCGCCACTCCACGATGAATCGTTAACCCCACACGCGATCAGCCCAGATGCCATCTAGTCGTCGAGATCACCTCGGCAACCAACCCCACCAAAACTGCTCTCAATACCCTATTCCGACGAATTGCTGCCACCGCGACCTCTAGTGATCCCATTGCCATTTTTTGGTGATCCCCACTACCCAGACTACCTCCAGCCCCAACCTCGAGACCACCGAACCTCACGATCGCCGGAATTTACCAAAAACCCAATTTTAGTTCATCTCAAAATTCCTCCCTGAATATAAACTTAGAAATTTTGAATTGATTATCAAAAATCATAATTTTGAAATGCGAATTTGTTCATATAATTAAAATTCGAAACTAAGTCATTCGATTTTCTACTTTATGTTGATCATTACTGTAAATCTTCCAATTTCCAATATATTTTTTCACTAATATGCTTGTAGTTATTTTTAAATTCTGCATTACATTATTATGATCACTTTCCATTTAAAGATCGAATTCTAAAATCAATCAAATGTGATGATTTGAATTTCTCAAACAGGTTTCAAATCCTGTCAGGTATAACAGAGGTATATGCATGTATGTAGCCCTATATATATGTGTGTATATATCATATTTAGATCCATTCAACATATTTCACAACATCATTAATTTCATCCATCATCACAGAATATAGGTCAATATAAAATTTTAGTTTTAAAAGTTTGCTTGCCTGATATTGAAGAAAACAGTGCCTGGAATTGAAATAGAGAAGCAAGCCTGGAGGTTGATAAATTTTGAAAAACTGGAATTTGATTTAATCTGAGAACTCGGTACTTGAATTTCTGCTTAGCGTGATTCAAATTTTTGATTCCAGATTAAACTTGCATGCTTGCATACTTCAGATTTGAATCAGGATGAACTTATTTTGATTTCATTCTCAGGATTTTGATTTGGTTTTAATTCTTTTATTCCTGATTTTAATTTTCCCTTCCAAATCTTGAATTTAAATCTGAAGCTTTTGAATCAGGTTGTTTGCTTGCTTGAAAACAGCTTTTGCTTTTGGTGATTTTCTTGTTTGATTTTGTATGAGGTAGTTTGTTTTTTAGGTTTTGGGATTTTTAGTTTTGATGAAGGGAAAACTAAAATATGGTTTTTCTCTTTTTTTTAATTTTTAAGAAATCTTTGTTTTTTTGCCGCTTGTTATTATAAGCTACACTTGTTAATTAATATGGTTACTTATCAAACATTTGTCTTATTTCCTTGTTAAGATGATTACACATGATAAAACAAATTCAAATTATGTTTTAAACCCTTACTCTAATTTATTTTATAAATTTTGTTTTAACCCTTTATGCATATAAAATTTCATATCTTAACATATGCCTTTATTTTAAGTGTTTATGTTATTATCTTCATATATATTTACATACTATATTTTTAAAAGAAAATGTTCAAATTTAACTTTTAAAAAATTATTATATTAATTTCAAAACATAACTTCCAAATAATTATTACTAGAAAACAATTTTTATAAATTCTAAAATAGTATTTTGAATTCCAATTTATTTTTGAATTTCGATTCCAAATTCAATTTAAAAATCCATTTATATAAATGAATAAACATACATCTTATTTAATTTGGAAATTTTCAAATACAATTTTATAAAATACTTATTTTTGAATTCCAACCCAAAATTCTATTTATAATATAATTTTACTTCCCAATATTCTATTTAATATACATTTTTTTCTTTATTCTAGAATTTCATTTTAGTTCACAGTAATTTTATAATTAAATCCAAAATTTTATATTAATTACTAATTATTTCAAAATTTAATTTCGAAGATTAAATTAATTATCAAATAAAGTAGGCTTAAAAATCTAGGAATGTTACACAACGGACCTAGTTCCAACTACTATTTTTATGAAGAGAGATTTCATTTCACGAATGGTTATCTTCTTTACGGAGGTTTGCATCCTTTGTTGTTTCAACCATAACCTTTCACCAAATGTTGCAACTCCCCGACTACTAAAAATAAGCTTGAGTTTTAAGATCAATTCACTTAACTTTCTTGCTTTTACTTGAATCATCTTTTCTGAATTTACTGCTCTCTTGAATTCAAATATCTATTGCTTACGAACATAATTCTATATTCTTAAGTAATTTTAAACTTCTTAATCTTCATATACGCACAACTGCACATATTATACTTGGGGAAAAGATTGTAGGAAGGGTGTACTTCATTTGACAAATATGTGTTGTAACAAGAGCATGTGAAGTCAAGAAAACATTTCATTTGTATCAAAGTCATGTTTGGTTACTCAGGAGGGAAAATCTTGTTCGGTTGCTCAGGTGATCAAAGTCCTGTTCGGTTTCTCAGGTGGTGTAAACCTATTCCTCCGAGTTAAGTGAGGGTTGTTCGTTTAAATTCAGAAGGAGTTTAGGACTGGAAGTAGAACGGGAGTTCGAACCAGTACAAAATATATGGTGTCATTTTATTTTAGTGCTATTTACTTGCTTTATATTCCACATAAGTATTTAGATAATATCCATATTACACGATCCTATAACATAGTAATTTTTAGAATTTCCGCCTCAAAAGAAAACACGTCTCCTCTTTTTTCCTTTTTTTATTGGTTGCAATTTCCAATTTGGGGGTTAGGGCCAAAATCAATGGGATATGAGTTTTGAAATGGGGTGGAGTCAGTAGAAATATCTAGAGAAGTAGATAAGGGAATGTAATAAATGGGCTTGGGCCTAATCGAGCACTTATTTAACTTAACTAGTTCATTTCTTTCTCTTCTTTTAATAATCCATGCATCTATTTGTAAATAAATATCAAATTAGTTTAATTTAATTTACCTTTTATTTTATAGAATATATTTCAGTAATAGATAATTTTATTCATTTCAATTCTTTGTTAATTTTATTTAATTATTTGATATGTTAGTGTAAAGTAATTTTTTTCCAACTATTTCAATCCTTTGAAAATTCTTTCTATATAAAAACAATTCATATCTATTTAAAACATTTTATTCATTTCCATTATATTTTATCAAAAAAGAATCTATTAATATTTTTATTTTATCAAGACAAAACCTTTATTAAATAAAATTTAATCAAGTAAAATTATAATTTTTGAAATAATAGGCATTAAAAATGAAATTCAAATGTTTTTTCTTAATTAAATTTATTATTATCATGGTGTAGAAAGCAAAGTTGTCATAGAAAAATACTTCGATACTAGAAGGAGTATTAATGGGGGAAACCCATGATAATCCCATTCTTTAGGAGGAGGGCTGAGCCCATCACACAACAGCTTGGCATAATTAGTTCGAACCTCATGAAGGAATTTGTCTTTATGGCCCCCAAAGAAATTGAAATCTAGGCTTGGAAATTGAGTATACATGTGGTGAAGGTCATGATGAAAATAATGTTTTGATAAGAGAGATTTACAAATCAAAGGATAATTTTCTTTAAAAGCACTTTCTGGTCTGACCAATGTACTTAGGTTGTCTGTTGGCATAAGAAATGAAGAATAAAAATGGGTAAATTAGAGGCCTTCGCATAGATGATGATCGAATTAGAATATAAATTCGACAAATCCCATTACAATTTTAACTTAAACAAAATTGAGAAGATATACAACAACATCAGTGTTCGTAAAGAATAGACTCTTTGTAATACGCGGTAACAAATCTATCCATATTAAGCATAACCTTGTAAGTAGGGAGAGAGTCAATAGTTAAAGGCCCAGTGGAGACTCTAAGTAAGTCTCAACACTCTCTCGAATTAGGATTCGATCCGTGAAGATCCAAGTACCTCTTATGGAGACATCTGACCAAGCCCCTACAATCATCGCCAAGAAAAGAGAAGTTGGTCATGGGAAATCAAGCATTTATCAAATGCAAACACTCCACCAACTTAGCCCTATTCTCAATCAACATCCAAAAGAGGGTAGTCAACTCTTCATTTTCATTGCAAATGTCAGTTTGATGAAAGTGCGCTTTCTAAAGTAGAAGTGCAACTCTTTTATTTTTGAAATCATCAAGATACTTAAGACATTTTAATATCCTTATATATTTCTCTCGTAACATTTAAATCCTTGCATAATCTCTCCCCTTCTTTGTTAAGTCATAAAATCTCTCTCTTTTTATCTAATATAATCTCTACATAATTCTCGTTTTTCCTTATATGTTGGTAATTAAGTTATATTAAGAGCTAATGGCTTTAAAGAAAAAACGAGCTAAACAAAAATGGCCAGGAGAAGAAGTAGACGATTCACTGCAATGCCGAGTCTGAAATATCAAACTTGAGGAGCTTCATAAAGAGATTGACCTAGTATGCTTGACTCAGGAGACGCTAATTCACCAAGGGATTTGTTGGAGGAGGAGTTTTGTCATACCTTTATCAACGTCGATTAAAGGAAAATCGAATGCATGACTCGAACCATGGGGAGTTCCAGATCTACCTTAGTTTGGACTATCATCTCCACCCTTTATTGGGAAATTATTTTAAGTAGATTCGCCAGCTTCATCACCATTTTTATCTTCTATTCCTTCAATCCCTGACTCTTCTTCATCATTATCTGATAGGATGTCATTGAAGGCTAGAAATTTAACACGATCGATAAGATCCCCATCCTCAAACTTAGAATAATCCTTTGGGATGCGGTCTAGGAGAATCTTGAACTTTCTATTGTAACTTATCCTAGTATTATGAAGTGAAGGGAAGTCTATGTCTAAGCATCGGTCAATGTTATTCCTATAAGCAGTGAATCGAACAGCATCGAAACTATAGTCTTTCCACAGAGGGAGAACATCGTTCAAGAAGGAGGAAACTTTAGATTTGGCGGAATGTAAAGATGAATTTAGTTCACCAATGGAAAAGACTTTCTTTTCTAAATCTTTTTCCAGAGCAAGAACCCGAGCTAAGGTAACTTTAAGACCATAAATTTCCTTCAAAGCCTAGGTAAGTGTGTCTTCTAAAGCTTTTACTTTATCCTCTTACTCTTAGGATCTCTTCTTTTACAAATCAAAAAGGGTCATAGGTGCAATCCGTTCATTAGATAATGACTCACTATTGGATTAGAGGTCGTGAAGTTGAGCCTCTAGAGTAGATATCTTCTCAAAAAGCAAAGAATTTAGTTCTTGTAACGAGGACATTGTTTGAGAAAAAAGAAAGAATGATTGCTTGCAATCAAATAAATGCCTTCCAATCTAGGCGGAATCATGACATATGTTTGATATTTGAATAATTAAAATTTAAAACATATTAAAGAAGAGGAAGGAGAGAGAAACCATACCAAGATGAGATGTTGCAAAAGATAAGCAAGAGTCTTATTGAGAGTGAAGAAGAAGTTTCTGAGGAGCATAATGAAACACTGGCAAGACAGCAAATAATGCTCATTAATAACTCCTAAAAACTTCAAGCATAAGGAATTTCTGTTCTGGAAGGGGGAGGAGGAACATCATCGAAAGGAGGAGAGTTAAGCCCTAAAGCTTGTTGAAGGAAAGCGATAGAGTCAAAAAGAGTAGAGCTGATAACTGTAACGACCCTAATTTTTGGTAACATTATTTAGGATATTTAATTAGTTAAATTAAATAAAATAATGTAACGAGTAAGGGATTGAGACTTAGTATTAAAAGGGCAGTCGTTCCATGTTAACAAATGAACTAAGGGTGAATTTGAACTTAAAATAAGAGATGGAAATAGGTGAGGACAAAACAAAAAAGAACGCATTCATATACTCTAAACCCTTACAATGATCCACTTCACATGTTCATTTTCTACAAAAAAACCATTGAGGACGACCACCATTAAAGGAAAAATAAGAAGAAGATAAAGAAATTAAAGGAAGGAAGATTAAGCAATCAAATTCATTCTCAAATCTTAACTCTTTAATCAAAAAGCTAAGGTGAATAATGACCACATCTCAAGATTTTAATGTTTTTCAGTATTACTATGAAATCCAAATTATTTGCAGATGTTTTGCCATGTTTTGGATAATAAAATGTATTGTCTATATATATATATATGTGTGTGTGTGTGTG
This sequence comes from Allium cepa, assembly GCA_030765085.1. Lineage (NCBI taxonomy): Eukaryota > Viridiplantae > Streptophyta > Magnoliopsida > Asparagales > Amaryllidaceae > Allium > Allium cepa. The sequence goes on from CM060943.1 coordinate 128,967,934, forward strand.
TGTGTGTGTGTGTTATCGATGATTTATGCTAATAATTCACATAGATTTTGTGATATGTTTTAATACGAGAACCCTATTATATGACATTCAATTGCCTTGCGAATTTAGATTTAGATTAGAAATGATAATTTGAAATGGGTTTCAATTTTTATAATTTTCCAAATTAGTGTGGATTTTATATGAATTTTCTAGTGAAGAAAATGCTATTTTGGGTTTAAAATTAATTACGGTCAAATTATATTGGTTTAGGATCTGAAATTTATATATGATGGAAAATATATTAGAAATGATTTACAGGAATTTTCGTAGAATTTTCCTAAGTGTTTTATTGGACATATAAAATTATTTAAGGTATTTGACTTAAATGTTTTATATATTTATAAAAAGGAGGAGAGGTATTTTCTAAATAATTCAAATTGTTATTTCTGAAAATTGGCAGTAATTTTAGAAGAGAAAATTTGCAAAAATCATAATTTGACAAACAAGGCAGGTTAGGTATAAAGAATTAATTTACAAAGTCAAATCAACATGTTTTTCCTATTTCAATGCTTTCGGTACCAGGCTTCCGACTCCTTACCTCCGCCTTCGACTCCATCGAAACCAATGCACATGGTATCAGATACCTGGTACGTAGTGAATTGGATATAGGCAGAAGTGACTGGGTCGAAACCAAAGGTTTCGAGGGGATAGAAGCATGCTTTGTTTTAAATTGAAAATGCGCCTGCTTTTTCTTTTGAAGGAAGTGCTTTCGACTTGGTTGGCTTTCGGCTGAGTCAAATGTTTCAAAGGAAAGGTTTCGAATGGGTTGGGCCTATTGTTTTTAAGTAAATGCTTTTGAATAGGGTCAAAACCCCTAGCTTTCGCTTTTCTACCTTTCGACGTCAATGGTTTCAGAAGGTGCACTTTGTTTTAAAACTTAGCCGCTTCTTCAATGCTTTCAAAAGGTTGGTTTTGCACCAGTACTTCTTTACTTAGGAATGCTTTCGATAGGGATGCTTTCGACTTAAATGTTTTAATGACCTTTTTGCTCTATAAAAGGTAGAACCCAAATGGTTTAGAAAGAGATAGTTTTAATGGTTTCGAAAGATGATTCCACATGTTATTAATTGAACCCAAATGCTTTCTAAAGGCTTGATATTTTAATGCTTTCAAAAGTTTTTAAGGAAAAGTTTCTAAAAGGTGGTTCTCAAAGGTTTCAAAAGGTCCAAAAGAAAAGTTTTTCCAATGGTTTCGAAAGGCAACGTTTAAGTGTTTTAAAGATAGGATGTCTAAGATTTTAAAGCTTTCGAAGGAGGTGTTTTTCAATGCTTTCGAAAGGATAAATATGAATGATTTCGAAGGGTATGATTTCAAAAGGTATGTTTTGGCCTTCAGCTTAGGGTTGTACTTGTATCCAAAGGGGTACTTCCAATGGTTTCGAAAGGGAAATTTTCAAAGGTTTCGAAAGTGGTACTTTCGAAAGTTTAAACGTTTTCATTAACAAGGTTTTGTGTAAAGAATATGTAACATGGCAAGATGATTTGAGTAAAGCAAAGAGTATGTAAAAAATAATTTCCCTGTTTAAAGAATGATTTAAAGGTTTAAATCAATTTGAAAGAAAAGGTTATAAGGAAAATTTTATGGGCAGATAACCTTAAGTAAAATGACTCAGATATTATAACACCGGATGAGACTAGTATGGGGTCGCGCCCTATACTTTATCTAGTAGCCCTAGGTAAAATAGATTCGAAATTCTATTGTATGGAGCTCTGTCATAGGCAAGACTATAATTATATTACATACAGAAAGAAATCTAGAAAGGAAAAACAGGTTATTGGTGAGCCTGCAAAACCATTAGGATCGGTTAGACCTGGAGAAGTAAGTAAGGACAAACCGTCCAGAAGAGGAGTATCTAACAGATGTTAGATTTTTATATTTTTCTAGTAGGCCAAGTTAGCCAAGGGTCAGTAGTGTATGGACAGATAGTCCATTTGATAACTGATATGTACATATAAATGATATTGCTTTACATGTTTAACCAGTTTTGGTTGTAGGATTATAATTTTCAAAAGATATGTTTTAGAAGGATTAGTGAGGGGAAACTCATTCCGTTAAGCAGCATTGTCTCACTTAATATCAAATAACTGAGATGTATAGTATTATTTACACCAGGCTTTATGTCTAACTTGAAGTTTATGTTTTTTCCTCAAACTCTCGGGTGCGCAAAATTGATTTGATTTGGCCGAGGGTTGAGGTTTATAGGTTTAGGTTGGTGAATAAATCTTTCGTTGATGAGCAGGTAGCTGACAGATAGCTAATTAGGAGTTGCTATTTTATTTTGGATTGATTCCACTGTGTTATATATCTAGTACCATGGTCAACCAAAGGGGCATCATCATATATCACTCTTAGCGTATTTATATTATAACTATATTTTATCTGAACCTAGGAAAGCGATGAGATTATGTAATTTAAATATAAAAAAGTTTTGGAAATGTAATCAAAAATATTGTTTTTTAATTCTGTGATTTTTTTTCATATTCATGTGCTTCTGATATTATGGATACCATTAACATTACTGTGTTTGGTCACCGAAAGTTAATACTATGGATGACTGCAGCATCTATAGTGTTTAGTTTCGGGCCTGCAAATATGGGATGTTATGGTAACATCAATAAATTTGCTTTCAACTGAAAAGTGACCACAGTAGCATTTGTGCTAGATGTATGAGCTAAAGAAACGATGTAGTAAGGTTGATCTCTTTTGGCTTCTAAAGGGTGGCTCAGAAGAAGTAATCACACCACTTGAACTTTTTTGCTTATTTTCCTTGGCTGATGCTAGAATATCTTCCACGTAGTGATAAGAGAGGATAAAGTAGCTTTAGAAACTGGTGACTTCTCTATAACCTTTGATGAAGTAAGCAAAAATGGAGGATCATTATCTAACGACAAAGTGGCAATGCCAATCAGTTACACGTTTGCTGCGTGATAAGTGTTAGATAAAATTCTAACTTCTTCAATGAAAAAGAAGAAAAGAGAAGGAGTGGAACCTGAAGAATATCCAGGACTATACGAGGCCCGATCCTATATCGGTGAATTTATGGTAAAAACATCAAGCTAACAGTAGCAAGGGTTGTCGGTCCAAGTTCTTCTTCATCATCCGAGGCTCACTTAAAGCTCAATGAGGTGATTGGATTAGGGAATATGTCCTTAGTTTTTCTTCAGTATGACTCTTGGAAAACTCAATAATGTCTCGAATCAGTTAACCTTGGCCAGAACCTTAAAATAAATGTCAATCGACTATATAGCTAACAATGTTAATCAAGAATGATTTAATAAAGATTAGTGAAGCTAGTATAAAAAGGGATTGAACGAAGTAGTTAAGACTGTTAAGGTAAAACAACTTACAAAGGACGGAAAATATACTAATGATTTTTGAGTAAAAGCACCATACGTAAAAGAATTGGTAGCTATAGTCCTTGGGTTTGTTAACGAAATCAGAAATTACCCAGCGCCAATAGGGTAGATATAGTATATGAAGCCTTCCGGTTGACCCTTTATCTTTTGGAAAGTAACCAGAGAGGAAAAAATCGATGAGGATAGGTCTTCCAATTTGATCTCCTTAAACAATATAAATAGAGAATTAATGTAGCTGTAGGAATTGGGGTTCTATTAGATAGGAGAGATGTTGAGGAAAGATTAAATGTTGGATATGATGGAGGTTAAAAGGCAGGTAGCAAGAGTGAAAGATGTGGAAGGGACTGAAAGTGTTGACATTACCAGTATTGGCAGCCATTTGAAAACTTTTCAAAAATCAGTTTATCAAAACTTTGGAAACCAATTCCCCGATACCAAATGTAGGAAATGCGGATTACAGATCTTAGGCTGGATTAACATTAGAGGGGAGTGGGTGAATAGCGCTTAATGGATTTTATGGAATTTTTGAAATTTTTTGAAATTAAACACAGACAGATGCAATTCACAAAAAAGAGACAATCATAGAATCATACACAAATGCAAATAGTAAATAAAAGCAGTAAAAAAAACAGAACACACTAGAATTTTATACTAGTTCGGTGTTACCTTACATCCAGTCCCATAAAATTTCTTGTGCAGATTTCTTTTCAAATATAATATCGATATTACATCCTCGATTTCAAGGCCACGAGATACACCCTCCTACCTTCGAGTCCAGGGCAAACTCCCTTGATTTAACCAAGCTACAAGATCACCTAATTGATTTACAGGCTACAATCACACTCAATTGATTTACGGGCCACAATCACACTGTTTCCAATATCACTTTGATAGAAAGAGAGACCTGATACACTTCTTTGATTACAAATGATCCTATAACTCTGAATAGCACTATGATCTTTGAGAGAGAGTGGCAGAGAATCAAACTAGAGATGATCAATATTTATTCACTTAGGATTTCGACAGACTTTTGTTAAAATATAAGAGAATACTTGAGTGGAGAAGAAGGAGCAAAGAAATGAAGAAAAACTAAATTAAAATTTGTTGAAAACAACTAGTATTTATAGAAGAATAATGGTCATGTCCATCGCGAAAGGCTATGATGAATAGACGCTTCTTTTTAAAATTTGAAATTTGAATTCTACGGTCACCATGTCGAATTGGGGATGGGGTATGTCGATATGCCTCTGTATATTTTAGAAATTAATTTTTCTTTAAAATGATTTATATTCTAAACTTGTCAAAACAATTTCTTAACTTTGTAAAACATTTTGAATATAGTTTAAACTTATAAAATAGATTTAAAAAGTAATCTTAAATTTTTTTAATCTATAATATAAAAGTAATGTTCAAAATTAAGTATAGAATATATTTTTGAGATTTAAGCTTATACTATTAAAACCAAGAGATAGTTTAAGAACAACAGATGATTTTGAAATCAAAATATAAAAGATGGTAAGAATAGTTTAAGGCTAAAATATTTAAACCGAGAGAGATGACTTTTAAAAGGATAGTTTTTGGAAAAATATTTGAATAAATCATTTTGAATATTTCGTGGATTCTATTCCACCAGAGAAGGTCGTGGGTTCCATCCCACTAAAGAGGTCGTGGGTTCCATCCCACTATTAAAGCGAGAAGGTGAATTCCATTCCACAATTAAAATTCGAATAAAGATTTTAGTGCTATTACGAAGTTTTAATATAAATCTAGACATTATTGCTTACCTTGAGATCTTGAACTCTTGATACTCATCAGTCTTGGTTTCTTCGATCTTGAATTCGTCAGTCTTGAATCTCTATACTCAACCTTGATTCTTTATACTGCACGGTCTTCATTTTTTAGTACATGCATATGTATATATCCTGTATATACATATATATCTAGACAAGAATATTAGTATATATATATTTTATAACAAGTTCTAAGGTTGTTGTCATCATAACCATCATCTTAAGAACTAACAATCTTCCCCTTTTTGATGATGACAACCTTTGTTTATAAAATCTACTCCACAAAACTTTGATTCTACTCTAACTCCCCCTTACTCCAACAACTCCCCCTTAATCTAAGCCTATCTAACCTATTTTATAATTCTCCCCCTTTGTCATTAACAAAAACTAATCCTAAACTACATAACTCTCCCTGAATCTTATACTATGGCACTATATAGGATAATAACACAGTATAATAGAATATAAGCGAGGCAAATAATAATATGAGTAAAATATCATAAGGTAAATGTGAGAGATATTAAAATTTCAAACATAATCAATCAACATATTTATCAAACCACAATATATTACATACCATGTTCAAATCAATACAAACAATTCAAATCAAATCAAGCCAAAACAAATAATTCAAACCAAATTAAAATAAATCAAACCATACAATTCAAATTAAACATTTCTTGGAACTTCAACCCATCCTTCTTCACCGAAGATAGGATCTGACTTTATAGCATCCCAATCTTCATTATCATTGTTTAGAGTTGCTTCTGGATTTGCTTTGAATTCTTCTTTGTTGAGGGCTAAAATCATCCATCGAATGGCATCAAAGTGCCTTTCTGGTTCCTTTATCATCTGCATTTGGCTTAATTCTAAATGTGGTTGATTGCGAAGGATAGAAGTAAGCATATTCTTGAAATATTTGGGAGTTTCTTCAAGATTCTCACTTAGATTATGAATTGGAGAGGCCATTTTTGATAAAATATGAAGAAATTCAATAGAAAATAAGGGGAATTAAAAATGTGCATTTTTCTAGAAGAAACAGGATTTAAATAGATATAAAGTCGTTTGAAATGAAAAGACACAAGGTAGTTATGTCAATTTCAAAATAAAAATTACTTTCTGGCCGTTACATGTCGACATGGGGGGTAGGGGTTGCCGACATGCTCGTATTGATTTTGGCAATATGCTTTGTTTCTTTACATTACGTACAAGTCTATATATATAAACTTATATAATATGCTAACAAGTCTTCCAGAGATATTTTAGAGCTAATGGTTAGAAATAAACGGTTTTCATTGATAAATTTCAGTTAACATTTCATAAAAAATACATAACATTAACTAATCGAAAAATACAAACAAATACAACTTGAAATGGAACTAGTATTAGTCAGAGGATGATGAAGATGATGATAATCCAAACTTTTGACTCACTTTCCCAAAGAATTATTTCATTTTGCTGGAAATTTTTTCCAACTTTTTACTAATAGATCTTTTGAGAATCCTTTGCTATTCGATTATTATCTTTTGTTTTTTGAGAAGTGTCTTGTTAGATGGATTGTTGGGAGTGATAAGGTATTTAATACTTTCCAATGATGTCTCTTCCTTCTCCTCTCCTTCTTCAATCTCCATTTCCTTCATTTATTCCTACTTCTCTACTTCTTCTTCCATTTCTTCTTGAGCCAACCTTTCATCTTTTTCGGTAATCGTTTCATATGGTTGAAACACAAGTGGGATTTTCATAAGAGAAATATTTGCATGGTTAAACACTTTTCAAGAAACAAACTCCTCTCTTTTATAATCAACTCCAGAATAGTTAAAAATCAGAGTAAGATAAATTCCATGATACAAAGTGTTTTCTCGTAAAGTAAAAATTTTGTGACGAAGTTCATCCAAAATTACTCGCGCCTAATTAATGTCATAGTACCAATAAATAGCAAAAAGAGCCTTACAAACTTTTAAGGTCGGGTGATTGAAATTTCCCGATCTTGGAGTTATGATATGTTGCAAAAGAAGGTTTACAATTCTTGCTTTTGGACGAAAATTTCATTCTATAAATTCAAAGTTATCATCTTCTTCAAAAATGTGACAAAATGTCTCACGATCATGTTCATCAATTTGAAAATCCGAAAGATTCATTCTCGTATACTTACAACCAAGAATATTTCCCAAAATCTCAATATTTAAAAAAAAATTGTGTTCCTTTAACACTACTCCATACTTCCCCTTCATTACCATCATAAAAACCACGATTCAAATTTGCATAAAACATTTTAAGAAGATTTGGATAACAAATAAATTCATTTTGAGAATCATCAATTAAACTAAGAATTAGATTCTCTTCGAAAAGAACATTGAATACATATGAAGGAAAATCACTAAAGATAGCAAATTTTCCCATATGGACTTTTCCAAAGTTTACTTAGCTTATGTAATCTTTGATAACTTCCAAATCATTGTAGAGGAATTCTTTGATAGCTTTGTACAGCCTAATGGTGGAGGGAGTGCTTGAGTAGAGAGCTTGAGAGTTTGAAAGAGAGTTTGAATTTTGAAAAGAAAGTGAAAAGATAAGATGAAGTTAAGGATACAAATAGATACCTAATAGTCAAGTTCTCTGGTCAAGAGACACCTTTTCAAATCTTTGGAGTTGGTGAAAGGTGGATGGAAATTCAAAGTTTTGAATTCATGAATTTTTAATTTCTAGGGGAATGTCGACATAGGGGGTAGGGCCATGCCGACATGGGTCCTATAATACATGTGACTAATTTTTTCTATTTTGTTTAATATATATATATATATATATCCTATAATCTAATTTATATTTTATCTGAAATAATATAATAACACTTTAATATTAATATTTTAATATTTAAAATATTATTAAAATAATATTATTTTGAAAATCAAAATTTTAAATTCAAACAATAAGCAATTGCAAAACATGAAAACAATCGAACATTCAAACATTCAAACACTCAAACAAGAAATTTCAACCAGTATAATTTTAACATGTACCTATTTTTAAATCCATATTTTCAAGATCATCGTATTCGTGAATAGCTGTAAAGTACATATTTGAATTTTCTGTCTTCTGATCTTCACCACTGGAGGATGAGTCTGAATCGTCTAGTGTAGCAGTATACGCCCTCTTTCTTTTCTTTGACGAATCATTGATTGGAGGAAATTTCTTCTTATTTGGATGTGGACAGTCTCTTTTTAATTGGCTTGGCTTATCACAATTGTAGCATTTGACATTGTTGAGAGTTTCATTATTATTTGTAGAATTCTTGTGATCATTTCTCTTGTAGTTGTTCATCCTTTTGTATTTCAGAAACTTTCTAAAATTTCTTGTCATCAAGGCTATTTCTTCATCGTTGCCACTATTTGATTCTGAACCGTCTGTTATTGCATTGAACGCTATTGACTTCTTTTCTAAGGCCTTGCCTTCACTTCTCCCTTGCATTTGTACTTCAAACGACATCAAATATCCAATTAATTCTTCAATTTTCAGTGTACCGATATCATTAGCCTCTTCAATTGCTAGAGTCTTGTGATCCCATTTCGGGGTGAGTGAATTCAGAATTTTTCTAACTTGGTCTTCTTCGAAAAAGTTCTTTCCTAATGCAATTAATGAGTGCATAATGTCTTGAAACGTACTGTACATGTTTGACATGGACTCATTTGGATTCATCTTGAATAATTGAAACTGCTTGGTCAAAATGGATATGTTGGTCTGTTTAACTTTGCTTGTTCCTTCATGAGTAACCTGCAAAGTTTTCCAGATCTCATATGCAAATTTACAGAAAGACACTTTATTAAACTCATTCCAATCAAGTGAATAGAATAGAATATTCATGGCTTTGGAACAGCTTTGTGCAATAGATTTTTTGCTCAGTAGTCCACTATGTAAAATCAATTGTGGGTTCAACATACTCAGTATGTGTGATATTCCAAGTGTCTAATCCTATTGATTGTTAATAGATTTTCATCCTACATGCCTAATGTGCATAGTTACTCCCATTAAAAACCGGTGGTGTGGCAGTAGGCTAACCCTTTACAAATGAGTTAGTGATAGTGTTGACGTTACTGGTGTTGGCAGTCATTTGAAAACTTTTCAAAAATCAGATTTTGAAAACTTTAAAAACCAATGCTCCGATACCAAATATAGGAAATGCGGATTACAGATCTTAAGGCTGGATTAATACTAGAGAGTGAGGGTGAATAGTGCTCAATGGATTTTATGGAATTTTTGAAATCTTTTGAAATTAAACACAGATTGATGCAATTCAAAAACGTAGAGACAATCACAGAATCAGACACGAATGTAAAGAGTAAATAAAAGTAGGAAAAGGAAAGAACATACCAGAGTTTTATACTGGTTTGGACTTACCCTATATCCGTCCCATACAATTTCTTATGCAGACTTCTTTTCAAATATAATATCGATATTACAACCTCGATTTCAAGGCCACGAGATACACCCTCCTTTCTTCGAGTCTAGGGCAAACTCTCTTGATTTAACCAGGCAACAAGATCACCTAATTGATTTACGAGCTACAATCACACCCAATTGATTTACGGGACACAATCACACCATTTCCAATATCACTTTGATAGGTAGTGAGACTTGATACACTTATTTGATTAAAAATGATCCTATAACTCTAAATAACACTGAGATCTTTGAGAGAGAGTGGCAGAGAATCAAACTAAAGATGGTCAAGTTTTATTCACTTAGGATTTCGGTAGAGTTTTGTTAAAATATAAAAGAATGCTTGAGTAGAGAAGAAGGAGTGAACAAATTAAGAAAAACTAACATAAAATTCGTTGAGAACAACTGGTATTTATAGAAGAATAACGGTCATGTCCATTCGTGAAAGGTTATGACGAATAGATGCTTCTTTTGAAAATTTGAAATTTGAATTTTACGGTCACCATGTTGACATGGGGGGATGGGGTATATCGACATGCCTCTATATATTTTGAAAATTAATTTTGCTTTAAAATGATTTCTATTCTAAAACTTTTCAAAATAATTTCTAAACTTTGTAAACCATTTTGAATATAGTTTCAACTTATAAAAGTGATTTAAAAAGTAAATTAAAAAAATATATAATCTATAACATAAAAGCAATGTTAAAAACCAAGTATAGAATATATTTTTGAGATTTAAAGCTATAATATTAAAACCAGGAGTTAGTTTAAAAACAAGAGATGATTTTGAAATCAAAATATAAAAGTTGGTAAGAATAGTTTAAGGCTAAAATATTTAAAGAGAGAGAGAGAGAGAGATGACTTTTAAAAATATAGCTTTGAAAAAATGTTTAAAATAAATCATTTTGAAAATTTTGTGGATTCCATATCACTAGAAAAGGTCGTGGGTTCCATCCCACTAAAGAGGTCGTGGGTTTCATCCTACTATTAAAGCGAGCAGGTGAATTCCATTCCACAACTAAAATCCGAATAAAGATTTTAGAGCTATTATGAAGTTTTAACATAAATTTAGACACTATTGCTTATCTTGATATCTTGAACTCTTGAACTCATGAAATCTTGAACTCTTGATACTCATGAGTCTTCAGTCTTGATTTCATTAGTCTTGAATTCGTCGATCTTGAATCTCTATACTCAGTCTTGAATCTTTATACTGTACAGTCTTCATTCTTAGTACCTGCATATATATATACATATCCTGCATATACATATGTATATAGACAAGAATATTAGTATATATATTTTATAACAAGTCCTAAGGTTGTTGTCATCAAAACCATCATCTTAGGAGCTAACAATATTTATGATGACATTCAGTGATAAAAAAATTTAATTGTAAGAAACCAAACTTCTACAACAAGGCGTAAACATTTTAAATTATAAACTCCAATTCTATAAAAATGGAAAATTCCATCGAGTAAGGTCACATAATAAACAAATAAAACCAAAATGCAAAACATAAAATGATTGATAGTTTGGCATATTTTCAAAATTAAAATTATTTCATTTCTAAATAGAAGATGTTAAAACGTTATTTAAATGTGAAACATGTCCGTATGTTATTTAATGTTACTAATAAGTGTTAGAAGGGAAGGAATATTTAGTATATAAAAAATAGTTGAAATATCTCTCACCTGCAGGAATAATTTTTTTTTATGTAGTGCATATACATTTTCTTTAATTTTTTTATACATTACAGGTGTTTTGTTAACAGTTTTATTATCATTATATTTAAACAAGCACTAAGATTCTAGCATTGTTAAAGTATATCAACTGCCATGGAAGTATGGCTAGAATTCAAAATTAATGCAAGTCTAGTTTATTAGACTATTTTCTTTCTATATACGCTCAACAAAAAGCAAAAGTACTCTTATACATGGCATGATCCTATATACCATAAATGGTTACAAATAGAAATAAATAGGCATTACATTTGAATCACATCTAAAGACTAACTTTCGAATAAAAAGCCACAATATGATAAATTACTCATATATAACTAACCATTAAATGATTAGTTATTGTATAATACATTACTGCGTATTGATAGTAGTAAAGAAAATCAACTTCCTAATAGTAAATCATCATATGGTAATCTACCACGAATTGATAAATAATTTTTTTCGAGTATTGACCCATCGAAATATAAGTTATCGTGTGATGATCTATCGCACATAAATTCCATAATAGCTTTCGAGTATTGACCCGTCAAAATATGAGTTTTCCTACGATGAGCATTTGGCTATTGCATGTAAAATCTATAATAACGTTCAAATATTGATTCATTAAAGTATAAGTTGTGAGTGATAAGCGTTAAGCTCTTTCATATGAAATTTATGATAGCCTTTGAACATTGAACCATCAAAAGATGAGTCATCAGAAGTAAACATCAAAAAATATGAAGAAGCTTTCTAGTGTTGGTTCATCAAAAAGTGAGCTATCGTATGATGACCATTGTACGCTGATAAACTAAAGTTATCACAATAGGTGTTAGGGACGACAAAACCTACCAATAAATAAACAACATCTTAAGAAAATATAATCAAATTAAAATGGAGGTTTAGGAAGAAATCTACGGAAAATTATCACCATAAAATTAATAGTATCAATCTCATAAAATTAAAATTAAGAAGCAGCCAAATTAAATGCGATACCCAAATCAGAATCGATAGTACATGTATTAGCAGCAAGTAAATCATTATTAAATGAAAAGTCAACGAGAAATCAAAGATCGTTAATAAAAGAATGCTCAACATAAATCAGTCTTAGTTTTTAGAGAAATTGGTAAAAGCGGTGAGAGAAAAGAAAGGGGCAATTTATAGGAAAAAGTGGGAAATGAAAATAGCCACTGGATCATAAGTAGATAACATCGACGACTTGGATAGACAAATTTTAGAATACGAAGAGCTATTTATACTAAAGTATAAAACAAAATCGTAAAAGGAAGAGGCAAGGTTTATATCCAAAATGTACTAACTATCACATGAAGAAAGTGAGTCATCATAGGTTGATAATAGCTATCTATCAAAGGTTGATGGCACTAAAAGGTATCACAAGCCAATAAATCAAGCTATCGAAGGATAAAGGCCTTAAAGCTATCACAAGCTCACCAAACTAGCTATCGTGTGGTGAGTCTAAAAGCCATCGAAGGATAACTTTACAAGTTGTCGAATGGTGACCGTGAAAGCCATCGAAGAGCAATTCTTAAGAGCCATCACATGATGAGTACTGAAGGCCATCGAAGGATGACTTGTACGAGCTGTCGCATGGTGATTATAAGAGTCATCGATGAGTGATTCTTGAGAGCCATCGGATGATGAGTACTGAAGCCCACCGAAGGATGACTACACAAGATGTTGCATGATGACTCCGAGAGCCATCGAAGAGTGATTCTTGAGAGCTATCGCATGATGAGTAATGAAGACTATCAAAGGATGACTTATACAAGCTGCACGGTGACTTTGAAAACCATCACATGATGATTTATATAAGCGGTTGAATGATGATTAATAGAAGACATCAAAGGTTGACTTTATAGAGCTATCACATGGTGACTATGAAATCCATCAAAATAATTATTCATATGAGCCATCAAATGATGATTAAAAGAGCCATCGAAGATTGACTTCATAGAGCTATCACATGATGAATAATAGAAGCTATTGAAGAATGATTTATACGAGCTGTCGAGTGATGATTAAAAGAGCCATCAGAAGTTGAGTCTGAAAAGATAATCGCATGATGACAAAATAAGCTAGAAAGGAATGACAATTCAAAGCTATCGTGTGTTGGTGGAGCAAGCTATCGAAGAGTTATAATTTAAAGTTGTCTCATGGTGATGAACTAAGCTTTCGATAAGTGATATGTCTATGCTGTCATATGTTGATTATTCTACATAATAACAATATTCCACCGCTTACATGCTAAGCTGTGATTAGATCATGAACATCACAACATCTTAACCAGAATGGAAAATGTACCACATGCCACTTCAAACATTCGCCATGTCAGCAAATTACGACCGTCAATTTTGGATAGGGTGCCATGTGTCAAGAATCTAATGGCTCAAGTATTCTATAAATAAAAATTTACTCCCCCTTGACAAGAGTATAATTCTAGATTCTCTTCTTCCTCATTTTTCTATTTTCCTTAAGGGCGTAAGAAAGAACTTGAAATTGGGATTTAATGGTCGTTAGGTCAAAGTGAAATCAAAACTTTGTGATCAAGAACATGTACTTCAAAAGATTTTCATATTTGATTTCCTCAAACTATTAACTTACATATACAACCATTTTATTACATGATGAATAAAGGATCCTCTTTCAACTTGAATGCTTGAATTTATGTAAAGCCTAAGTTTCTTCCTAACAATTCCAAAGATAGACAAATAGATGGAGAAAAGTAAATCTAGAAGGAAAATGAAGACGATAAAGAGACTTCTCCAAGCTTTCATATGACCTTTCTAAAGAAGTTACCTATTTTTTTTGAAAGTTTTGATTTTTTTTTGCTAATTGGCCTTTTGAATTTCTTTTGATTTTTGAGAAACTTTTCTTGGTTTTGATGATTATTTGAAATTTTAGCCTAGTTGACCTTTCAAAAACTCTCAAGAGATGTGTCCATCTCTTCTTCTTCCTCCTCTTCCTCTTCTTCTTATTCTCCTATTTCCATCTTTGTTTCTTCTTCCTCCCCTTCTTTAATTTCTTATCGCTCTTCCATCGCAAACCTCTCGTCTTTCTCGGGTAAAATCTCATATGGCTCAAATTTAAAAAGGATGTGCATGAGAGATATTCTTTTTGCTTGAAAAGTTTGGATTTGAGGTTACTCCTTCTCTTAACTAAACTTCAAAATATTGAATTTTTTATATTTAAATACACTCCATGGTAAAGTATATTTTCATATGCAGTGACTCCTTTGGCAACAAAATCCAATAAGATAACTTATCCACAATTTGTGTTATTTTTGTCAAAAATAATAGATAAAGCTTTGAAAACTTTTGAAATAGGATGCATGGTGTCATGCTTTATTGTAAATCAAACTCATAAGTCTTACTTTAGAACAAATTTTTTTTCTTTTAAAATCAATTTCTAGATCATTTTTGAACTAATCATGCATAACATCATGATTGATATAATCATTGTTAAAATTTGAGAGCTCATTTCCTTCATACTTACAACCAAATTTTCTCCAACCAAAGGAGCATCAAAAATAATATTACTGCCTTTAACACTACTCCAAATTTGATCATCATTTCCTTTATAAAATTCGCTATTCAAATTTGCATAAAACATTCTGACAAGTTTGGGATAATAATGAAAATTATTTAAGAGAGTTCCATTAATTTGAAATACTATTTTCATAAGCAAGATCATGTACATCATAATAATTAAAATCACTAAAATTTACAAAATGACAGGAAAATTTTCTAGCCTTATTCTCATATACTACATAAGCTTTCATTGATTCGTCATCATTCTAAGCAAATTTTTATGCCTTGTAAAAAGCCTAAAAGTTTATGAAGGCAAATGTTAAAGTGAAGACATTGTTTTTGGAGAAAAGATAGTGAATAAAGACTCTTTTTGATTTTGAATTTTGAAATAAAGTGTTATGAATGAATGAGAGAGATAGCGTGATTAAATAGACATTGAACAGACATGTGACAATCAATAAAGTGTCATTTTGAATTTTGAATCTAGTGAAAAATAGAGGGAATTTCAAAAGTTTGAAATTTGAATCAATTTGTCATTTCTATTGGCAAAGTGTAAACATACTTGCCGAACTTTTGAAAAACTTTATCTTTTTATTTATATTTTTATAAATTTCGTGACATATTTTTGACCTAAATATGTATTTAAGTATTTTAAATACTACTACATTTATATTATATAATAACTTTGTAATATATTTTTAAATTTTAATTATTTATATATATATATAATATAATATATTTAACTTTTAAATATCCAAGTACATATATATGTATTCAGATATTTTATATAGTTTGTAAAATTCTAACCTTAAATAATTTTATCAATCAATAATAATATATTTTATTTGTATATATAATATGCATATGTATCTTATATATATAATTTAAAATAATTCATTAAATATTAAAATAAGTTATAAACTTTATAAATATTACTCGTATATGCATTTTCTAATTACTTGCACGTCCAAAAATTTAAAAATATTAAAAATACATTAAGGTTCAGTGTTATCGGTTAATATGCACTTTGTTCCTTTTCTTCCAAGAAATACAAGTTAGTATCATTATTATTTAAACTATTATTGGTTGATGTCATGTCTAAATCATCCCATGTTGATGTGAATGCTCATTTTCTTTTCTTGATTGAATCAATGTTGGGTGAGTTCTTTCATTTCTTTGGATTCGGCCAATCTAACTTTAAAGGTCCAAATTTGTCATATTTAAAACACTTAATAACGCTTCCATTTTCTGAATTATTTTCACTATTGTCCATTCTTCATAATTTGTTCCTTTTCCTATACTTCGGTAATTTTCCAAAGTTTCTTTCCATGAATGCGATTTCATCATCAACGTATTTTTCGGGTCCTTGATTCTTCATTGAAGCATTAAATGCTAGAGATTTCTTTTTATTTGCTTGATTTCTTTCCTTCCTTGCAACTGTACTTCACATGACATTCAATTACCAATTAACTCTTTTACTTTCATTATACTAATTTCATTGGCTCCTTCCATTGCAAAAGCCTTTTGATCTCATTCACTAGAATGTGAGATTATGAACTTAAAGACTTGGTCCTCTTTACTGAAATTATTTCCTAATTCACTAGAATGTGAGTTTATGATCTTAAAGACTTGGTCCTCTTTAATGAAATTATTTCCTAATGATATTAGTGCACAGTCCTGAAATCTAGAACACACATCAGAAATAGATTCATTTTATTTCATCTTGGAAAGTTGGAGCAGATTAGTTAACATAGCAATCTTGGTTTATTTTACTTTATTAGTGCCTTCATGCATGACTTGCAATGTTCTCTAAACTTTATATGCACATTTACAAACAGATGCTCTATTGAAATTATTTTTATCTAGGGCGTATAATAAAATATTCATAGCTTTTGAATTATTGAGTGCTTGATATATTTTGCTCATTTGTCCATTTTGTGTAATTAATTAGCGGTTCATTGTACTTTTTATATGACATTTCATATATCTAAACCTTTGCATTGTATATAAATTTTCATTCCATATGACCAACATACATAATTACTATCATTAAAGAGTGGAGGTCTAGCAGTGATTTGACCTTCTACAAATGTGTTAAAAAGATTGTTATTAGTGTTACTAGCCATTTGTACTTGTATTTTTCAAACTTATCAATCAAGAATCACAATTAGGAGCAGATAATAATATAAACGAATAATAAAAAGCAGTAGAGCAAAAAAGAGCGACACTAGAAATTTTTATACTGGTTTGGATTTCCAATTCTACCTCTAATCTTGTACCCCATACAAAATTTTCACTATAACAAAAGTTGCAACTCCATAGGTGGTGGGTACACCAATACCACTTGACTTTGAATCAGGTGTCAAGCACACCTATCATGACTTTCCATAGGTGGCAGGACACACCTAGCTTATTAACTTTCCAATAGTGGTAAGAACACCTATACGATCCTAACTTTTTGTGGGCAACATGGTATACCTTTGCAATCCAAGTTGTAGTAGAGTATTTCCTTAAAAAATCGTACCTTTCGAATAGAAATTCTCATAGTCTTTAATACAATGATCCTATAGACCCTCGGTAGCAGTTTGTAGTTGAAATCTTTAAGGAATAGGATGAGATCAGAGATAAGTTGATAGAAAATTCAAGTAAGAACACTATGATCTTTTGTAGTTGCGAATTCATGAAGCATGAGAGTGAAGTAATATGAATTCACAGAGTATATTCATAAAGTAGTAAGCGAGCTTGATCATAAAGTAATAAAGAAGAAAGAATAAGAGAAAAGAATGAAAATTGTTGAAAAATTCGCATTCAACAGCCACTATATAGAAGATGAAGAGGTGTCCTTTAGTGAAGTGGTGAAAGGATGTGTCTATTATTTAAATTCAAATATTGCATACAAAGTTAGTAAGTTGATATATATTCAAAAAGTTTATCGCTGTATATACATATATACATTATATATATTAATTTTCAAAAGAAGTAAGCGGCTACTATGTCGAAACATATTTTTAGGGTACATCGGCATATGCCCGTTGATTTAAAAAAATGCTATAAAAATTGTTTAAAACTTTATGTTTATTATCAATATTGTACTTATAAAAAATCTTTTGAGGAGAGATTTCAAAAATATACTATCTGACCATTACCAAATATTTCTAAGACTCTTTAAATGCATTTTTGCCCAACAGATGGTCTTATGCTCTTTATCTTTGTTTCTTAGGTCTCATGTATCCTCTTTATATCTTTATTATTCTCCTATCATGTTCTTGATATATTTTATCTGGTTAATTCATTCTGGACTCCTTGATCTACTTGATTCCGTTAGATCTCCTTGATCTGCTTGATTCCTCTTGGTCTCCTTAATTCACCTATATGCCTGTAATATGTTTGAGTAGTATATCTGTATTCATTGCGTTATAATCCATACAACTTGAAAAGTCGTTATTAATAAAATACTAATATGGTTATTGTCATCGAAATCAGTACCTATTCTTCTAACACTTTTTTTGCTATTCCTTATATATTTAATAGTGAAAAGTTTATCAAAGAAATAAACCATCCATTTATTACTTTGTTTAGAGAAATTGATAACCCATGTTCCATATCTTGCTATAGCCAATCTCTTGTTTAAGTATTTTATAATAAACCACGAATAACATGATATATGGAAGAACTAATGGATATTTGAATAAATTAATTTTATTTCAATTCAAATGATTTTATCCTGCAAGTTCACTACTAAAATCATCCTGTTGGCTTATGAAATTGTGAGAAGTTTTAAAGGAAAAGGACCTAAAAATATGAGCGCTAAAGTGGATCTCTAGAAAACCAATGACAAGGTAAGTAAAAAGTTTCTCCGTTAAATGTTATTCAATACAAAATTCCTTGTTATGATGGTTACATTGATAAATGAATGTATATTTACCGCTTTGTTTTCCATCATTATAATGGCTCTCCCATGTGGTTTTATTTAAATCAATAGGATTGAGACAAAGGGACATGTATCACCTTATTTATTCTACATTAATATGTAATACATCTCAATCATGCTTAAAATGAAACATATTCAAGGTAATTTAAACCCAATACATAATCCAAACCCTACTAAAATTAACTTATTGTATGTTGATGATTTACTTGCCTTTACTAGGGCAAGTACTAGTGCATAAGTTATTTGGAATATTATGTGCAATATATAAATATGTATTGAGCTATCATTAATGAGCGTAATACAATTTGTTTACAACAAAAATGGTGATGATAAAGAGGGAATGGCTAATATTATAAGGGTTGGCATTGCAGAGTTACCAATCTCATATTTAAAGGTGCCTCTGTCCAATGCTAAGCTAAAATAGAGATTTTAACAAGCTTATTAAATGAATGGAGTTGAAGGTTCTTGAATATCAGTGAAAAAGTTGAGCTTATTAGAACTGTTATATTCTTTTTATTTAGTTTTTGGCTTTAGATCAAATGCCCGGTGGTATTGTGGAACAAGTGTAAAAATAAGTGTTAATTTCCTGTGGTAATTCAAGAAACATAAATATAACTAGCGTATAGTTTGCAGTCCTAAAAAATAGGGTGGATTGGGTTTGAGAAAATTAAAGGACATAAATGGTGTCATGGATATCAAATTGCTTCAGTGATTCATCTAAACAAGATAGTCTATAGGCTAAATGGAAGAGGCAAAGATATTATGAAAACAAAAGTTTTTGGGTTGCTTCTTTTGATGCTAATACTATACATACATGGAAATTGTTTGCACAAAAAATGGGCAAACACCTCCAAGTCGTATGATTTTGTTGATTATAGGTTGTTCTTAATGATTTGGGTGATCTATGCAAATATATAAAATAGATGGACTAAATAGTAAAAGACACACAGATTTATAGTGGTTCAGCCAGAATGTGCCTACGTCCACTTTATATGTTATTCTCCTTTTCTGTTCAGATTACAAGTACAAAGCTTTTATTACAAGTATCTGAAATTTGTTTGAAAGTTCTATCCGCGCTTGAGCTCTCAAACTTGTCTGCCATTGTTGTACCCGTGCCCCTCTATTTATAGAGTGACGCTGAGGGTAGGGGTCCTGGATGTATATAGCTGCTGGTGGGCCTGGGCTAAAGCAATCCGGCCTGGCAATGTTGGTCTGGTACTCCTTGGTCCGGTAGTACGTTGGTTCGCTGGGGGTTGTTTCGGTGGTGGCCTCCTTTGCTTCTGGTCCGGTGGTGCTACTTTGAGTTGGTTCGGCAGGCATGGGGAGAAGGATGGTTCGGTAGGCACGGGGAGAAGGTTGGTTCGGTAGGCACGGGGATAAGGTTGGTTCGGTAGGCACGGGTAGAAGGTTGGTTCGGCAGACACTTGGAGGACGAGTTGGTTCGGTGGTAGATGGAGCAGGATGGTTCGGCAACACGTGGAATAAGTTGGTTCGGCAGGCATGGGACGTAGGTTGGTTCGACAGTGTCGGACCGGTCGAAACACACCCAACCCTTGCCCCCCAAAGTAGGGCATGTGCATGCAGATGGCGTACTTTGTTTTAGCTTGGACATCCTCATCCGGTCTTGTGTGCCGAGCCAGTTGGTCCAGTCGTTTATGTTTTGCCTATAAATACGGGCCTAATGTTTTCGTTATTCCTTATCAGCCGAACCAAACCCTTGTTTTTGCCGAATCGAACTCTTGTCTTTGCCAAACCAACCGTGTTAGCCGAATCAAACTCCTATCCTTGCCGAATCAACATGTTTAGCCGAATCAAATTCCTATCTCTCCCGAACCAGGTGAGACCCTCTTGCAGAATGAACTTCGTGCTTGAGTTACCGAACGAAATTCTTATTTTTGAATTGCCGAATGAAACTCTTATTTTTGAATTGCCGAATGAAACTTATTTTTGAATTGCCGAATGAAACTCTTATTTTTGGATTGCCGAATGAAGCTCATAATTGAACCACCGAATGAGAATGGGAAAGATAGGTGCCGAATGGATCTTTAGCTTTTTTTTTCGACTTATGAATGAAATTCTAGGCTGTACGCACTTGCTTTTTACTTCCCTCATTCTAATGATGCACTTTTTGTGTTTGCAGATAAATGTCTCGTAAAGTCAAAACTCGATCAGATAAGAGGAAATCTACGGACAGAAGAGAGCCCCCTGTTGTGCCCCCAGCCCAGCCAGGACCGGGACGACAGGGACCCACCCCGAGATCACTAATGGATGGATATGGCCCTCATGAGCTCTTGAACTCTCCTCCTGACTGTTTTCCTAGCTCCCTCAAGGAGGAGCAGCTTGATGTTATATCTCGTTCTTTTGGGATTGAGAGAGCACACATGGTGCTGCCAGGGAATGGAGTTATGCCGTATGACCCTCCTGAAGGGTATTTTGCTTACAGCAGGTACCATTGCATGTGCGGGGCCATTCCCCCAATCAATGCTTGGATAGTCAGCTTCATTACCTATTTGAAGGTGGCCCTTTCAGCTTCAGCTCAATTCTTATGCTATCTTGGTGAGCCTATTCATCATTTTCCAGAGAAGATATGGGCGTCCCCCTTCCAACCAGGAGATCCGATATTTGTTCAACTTGAGGGGCTATAAGAAGGGGTCTCCATACATTAGTTTGGAATCGGTCGTATCCTTCAAGCCGGTCCTGGACTTATAATCAAACTTCAGCATGTTCAAGAAAGAATGGTTTTTCGTCAAGGATGACTTTGTTTCTATCCTTCGCTTCACCTCCGGCTGTAAGTTGAAGCTTATTTATAATTTCTGTTCTGACTGCAATGCTTTTCCTTATGTGTTTTATTTCTTGCTAGCGACAGGTGGCTTTGCAGTCGTGGAGAACGATCACCTGGCTCAGATGGCTGCGGAGATAGAAGCAATTTCGAGAAGTGAGAGGTCAGCTTCTTACCATATCAGGAATGCTACTCTTCTGCAGCACAACTTGATTCTACCACGTCAGTCTATGGTCAAGCAGAGAGACATAGCTGAGGAGAGGGCTGCCAAAGCCAAAGGAGGGGCCACGACAAAGAGCAGCAAGAGGAAACCCTTCTCGACACCTCCAGCTGCCGGGGGGAAGAAGCTCAAGAAATCCGATGGACCCTCCCCTAGCACATGTCCAGATATTCAGGAGGAGGAAAGTGTAGAGGAGGAAAGAGGCGAGGAGGAGAGCGGAGGTGATGGAGAAGGTGATGGTGGCGAAGGACAGAGCGGTGATGGCGTCGGGGCTTTATCTTCTTGGCAAGCAGGGGAGATCCAAGAATGGACAGATGACACTTTCCGCCAGGCTTTTGAGGGGTTGGAGGAAGGATCGGCCTTGGTGGAGAAGCCAAAGGAAACTGATAAGGCCGGGACTGATGCTGGTCCATCTTATGAGAGCATTTTAGCTAGGGCAACTCCGGCGATTCAAGGTGAATCTCTGACTCCTTTTTTAACTTCACATGTTTCTTGGATTATAGTCCCATGCATGCTTGTAACACTTGGTTTTTATTTCAGGAGCGGGTAAGGCGGCCAAGACATCAGACTTTCGGCACCGCCTCAACAATTCAAACTCCTCAAAGCTTTCGCTAAACCAAAGTCTCCGACCAGCCGTTCCGGGGACGTAGTCGGCTACCGTCCTCTTCTCGGAGTTATTGAAGAGGATATTCAAAAGAAAAGGAGGAGGCACTCCTTATTCGAACCTTCACCTGGTCCTCAGCCTCCAACCCAGCCTATTCATGACATCACGGGGGAGGATACCGAGTTCATACCCTCTCCGCATCCGTCTGAGAATCCTACCGTTACTCAGATTGATCGTCCCGGCTTGGCTCGTAATCCCTTTGCGGGTCATCCCGACCTGGATCTGAGTTCTCATGATATTTCCTTTGACGAGGTTACTGGTGAGCACCTTCTCCCTCGCAATCCTATGGTAAGGGTGCTTGATGAGGCCAAGTCCCTGGACCTTGATTTGCTTACTACTCGGATTGTAACTATGGGGGATGAAGCCAAGGCAAATATCGACCGGGTTGCCGAGGAGACTACGAAGTTGATGGGGCATCACGCCCGACTGGTCAAGGCTGGGGAGGAAATTGGAAGTGCCAACATAAGATTGCGGCTAGTGGTTGCCGACCAAGCCAAGCAACTCGTCGATCAGGCCATCCAGATCTCTCAGCACGAGGCTGCCTCCAGACGGCTAAAGAAGACCATGGAAGAGGCTAGCAGGGTCGAACTGCGGAAAATGGAGGCCATCTGCAAAGAGCGGATCGATATGGCCATTGCAACGGTGGACGAGGTTCGGAAAGCGGATCTCGAGCGGGTAGAGGAGTTATCTGGGAAGCTTGAAGCCATGGAGCTTGCTCAAGCCAAGCTGAAGGAGGAGATGGAGGCGATGAGGAAATCCCTTCAGGATGACCGCTCGCGATGTCGATCAGAGAGGGATGCTGCCGTTGCAAAGCTGTTGGCTTCTGAGGTCCGAATGAGGGAGTT
This sequence comes from Allium cepa, assembly GCA_030765085.1. Classification (NCBI taxonomy): domain Eukaryota; kingdom Viridiplantae; phylum Streptophyta; class Magnoliopsida; order Asparagales; family Amaryllidaceae; genus Allium; species Allium cepa. Next base: position 128,991,257 of record CM060943.1, read on the forward strand.
TGAGGAAAACGAGGGGATGATGGATGAGATGCTCCAGGATATGTATTTCCTTACTTGGAAGCAGGGCAACTTATCCTGGATGGATGACTATCTCCGGATCATGGCCAGGATTTATCTCCGGGCTCTGGAGGAGGCCAAGGCTGATGCGGATAAGGAGGGTGGTATGGCCTTCAGGATGGATGTGGTTACGGCCCAGTTCACTAAGGAGGAGAAAGTGGCAGTGAAGAAGAGCATGCGGCTGCTTGCTGCCGAGGAGGTAGGTGTGCAGTTGGGAGATGATGATCAAGGAACGGATGCTGGTAAGTCTTCCCTTTTAGCCTTTTCATAGCTTGGTTGCTTATTGTTTATTCAACGAATTCTTCTCCTGAATTGGACAGGCGGGACCTCTGAAGTGCCAACTACCTCTGGTCAGCACGCTGGGAGCTCTGATCCCGCGGTCAAGTAGACCTCGGAGGGACAGCAGGATAGAAGTGAGGCCTCGATGCAGTCGGCTCCTTGGCTTGATCTGGATATTTTTCAGTTTATTTGACGTTGCTTTCTATGTTAGTCTTAATACATTAATGTATTTTTCGGGCTGTAATTATGTATCGAACAAATTGATTTCTGGCATGTAACCTTATAACGTAAGCTGATTTTGTCATGTTTGAATGCTGTTGTTATTTTGATGTGTTGCATAAAATATAGCTGCGCATGTGTTAGTGATTCAATTGCGTTTGACGCTAAGTTTTTGCTTAAAATATAATTTCATGTCTTGCAATGTTAGTGTGATGTGCGTAGAAATTATAGTTACATATTCATGTATAAGAGAAGAGAGTACTGCCCTTCAAGTTTTTGCTGTAGACGGTAGCTTTGAATGCCTTGGCTAATCGAATATGGAATGTAGCTGAATGACCTGTCATCCAGCTGCGAGTTCTTATTCCCATTAGCGAGTGTCTCCTATTTTGTGTCCTGTACTTTAGTGATCGTTATAGAGGATAGGAGGAGAGTTTTTATAATGAGAAATAGTAAAACTTCCAAACACGGAAGGCCTTCGATGTGCTTAAGTTCGTGGCAAACGGGTTTTGTAGTCACTTTCGCTAGCTGTGGGTCTTGGAGACATTTGTCACCCATCTTACGCCTCTGCGGGGAGTTTTCTTTTTTACCACAGCCGTACTTAAGACACATCCGAGCCGAGATCGCGCACGGTAACTACCCGGGCCATTATGGCCCGTAATCGTGGGTATTATTCGATTCACAGTGGCCGGCTAGCGCGGGTGCCGATCGTCAACCGTGAACTGCCCCTGGCTGGCCATACCTTATGTTGGGGCTTATAATCGGTTCATAGTTGCCGGCGAGCCGAACGCCGTAACGAGCTGCCTAGGCTATTTTCGGCCTCCTCGGTGGCTTATAATCGGCTCATTACAGTTGGCTTTGAGGGCCGTCGCGAGCAATGAGTAAACCCGTAGCAGAGGGATGTTGGAGCAAAAGTGTCTCATTGGCGAGGGTGTAGATTCGTATAGTACCTGTTAGGTCTTGTCCAGGTGAGATTGTATCGTGAAGTATCCAGAATGGAAATGCTGTTACACAGGATTATGTTCAATAGAAAAGGATAAATCTTAACAAGCGGCCAAGATATAAAGGAACAAGTTAAAAAGAGATGAGATTTTTAAAATGGTTCGGCACGAAAATGCCTACGTCCACTGATTCTCATTGTCAATTCACTTCATATGGGCAGTACAAGTTAAGAAAAGTATCGACGAAGGTGTTGGATGTTCCATGCCCTCAGGAACACCTCTCCGTCCACTGTTGACAAAATATAAGCTCCGTTGTGGAGATCTTTATGAATTACATAGGGTCCGTCCCAAATTGGGTCCAGCGCTCCGGGGCGCGGGAAGATCCGCTTGAGGACGAGATCTCCTTCTTGTAAGCTGCGGTGCTTGACTTTGGAGTTGTATTGTGCTGCCACTTTTTGCTTGTGAGTTGTTGCTTTGAGTGCTGCATTATTTCTTCTTTCTTCGATTAGATCCAAAGACATGTGGAGGTGTTCTTCGTTCTCTTCTGGATTGTAGTGGATCCTACGGTGGGATGGCACTACAGTTTCAACTGGGAGCATGGCCTCCGATCTGTATGCCAAAGAGAAAGGAGTATGCCCTGTTGATGTCCTGAAAGAAGTGCGGTAGGCCTAAAGTGCCGTAGGAAGTTCATCCACCCAAGCGCCTTTTGACTTTTCAAGCTTCTTCTTGATTATAGTTTTAAGAATTTTGTTGACAGCTTCGATTTGTCCATTTGCCTGGGGATAAGCCACAAATGAGAAGCTTTTGTGAATTTTGTGTTCTTGGCACCAGTCGGCGAACTCTTCGCTGTCAAACTGAAGTCCATTGTATGATATGATTTTGAGTGGAACCCCATACCTGCATAGAACATTTGATCAAGAAGTTGATAACTTTTGCCGAAGATATTTTATTTAGAGGTTCCGCTTCCACCCATTTGGTGAAATAGTCAACTGCCACTATAGCATATTTGGCTCTGCCTCGGCCCATCGACAGTTCGCCAATCAAGTCAATTTCCCATACTGCAAAGGGCCAAGGGCTGGTCATTTGAGTAATCTCATTTGTGTGTAGTCGAGGAATCTTAGCAAATTTCTGACATCTTTCGCATCTTTTGACGAAGTCTAAGGCGTCTTTGTTTAGAGTGGGCTAGTAATATCCATATCCGAGCGACTTCTTTGCCAGAGTCTGTCCACCAGTGTAATCTCCGCAACTTCCTTGATGGATGTTAGATAAGATTTCCTTGGCTTCCCTTCCAGCGACACACCTGAATAAGGGGTTAGAGAAGCCGCACCGATAGAGGATGCCTTCTTGTATTGTGTAGCGGGAAGCTTTCCTCAAGATTTTCTTAACTTCGTTACGCCCGTCGAGCAGTGTGCCATCCTGTAAATATTTCCGGATAGGAGCCATCCAAGCTTCTTCTTCGATTGCAGTTATCAGATCTTCTTGCTCGAAACTTGGGGCTAGTTGTTTCGAGATGGTTACTACTCCGAAAATGGTGCTGTTCTTCATGTTAGCTTGCTTTGCCAGTTCGTCGGCCTCTCGATTCTCTTCTCGAGGAATGTGTTTGATTAAATAGTGATCCAATTGATCGAGCAGCAGCTTGGTCTTCTTTAGATATGCTGTGAGTCGTTCTCCTCGAGTCTGAAACTCTCCTAGTACTTGGTTTACGATAAGTTGAGAATCACTATGAAGACATAAAGAACTGACTCCAATTTCTAAGGCAAGTTCTAATCCTGCTATTACTGCTTCATATTCTGCATCGTTGTTGATGGCAGCGAATTCTAACCTTAGGGCATAGTGCAGCTTCCTTCCCCTGGGGGTGATTATCACAATACCTGCCCCCGAGCCTTGTTCGTTTGATGTTCCATGTACAAAGAGATTCCACTTGACATCTTTCGTTATTTCAGATTGATCCTTACCTTCGTTGGTAGTGAATTCGGCAATGAAATCGGCCATGGCTTGTCCCTCGACGGCGGTGCGAGGACGGTAGGTGATATCATACTGACTCAGTTCAATGCACCATTCAAGTAGTCGCCCAGAAGTGTCGGGGCAATGGAGTACCTGCCTTAATGGTTGATCGGTTAAAACTCTGATAGAATGAGATTGGAAATAGTGTCGCAGTTTTCGTGACGTGATTAGCAAACAATATGCTAGCTTTTCAAGTTTAGGGTATCTGGCTTCTGCCCCTGTAAATCTCTTGCTTACAAAGTATACGGGTCGCTGTGCGCGGTTGTCTTCTCTCACCAAAGCGGCGCTTAAAGCATGGGACGATAGAGCAAGGTATAGGTATAGTTCTTCGCCTTCATTTGGAGTTGAGAGTACTGGTGGTCTTTGGAGGTGTTCGATTAGGTTAAGGAAGGCTGTCGAGCATTCGCCAGTCCATTCGAACTTTCCTTTGTCTTTCTTTAGAGATTCGAAGAAAGGGATGCATTTGTCGGTTGCTTTAGAGATGAACCTGCTTAGGGCGGCCACTTTCCCGTTTAGGCTTTGCATCTCTCTTCGAGTGGATGGCATCTTGATATCTTGCAAAGCCCGGACTTGTTCGGGGCTTGCTTCAATCCCCCTGGCATGGATGATGAATCCCAAGAACTTTCCCGACGATACTCCGAATGAGCACTTTAGAGGATTCAGCTTCATTCCATATTGGCAAAGTACTTGAAACATCTCGTCCAGGTGTTTTATATGATCGTTGGCTTTCCTCGACTTTACCAGCATGTCATCCACATAAACTTTATAGTTCGTCCTATTAGTTTCGCAAACATCTTGTTGACGAGGCGCTGATAAGTAGCTCCGGCGTTTTTAAGTCCAAAAGGCATTACTCTGTAGCAGTACAATCCCCGGTCAGTGATGAAACTAGTGTGGTCTTGATAGGGGGCGTTCATAGGAATTTGGTTATATCCTGAGTATGCGTCCATAAAGGATAAGAGTTCGTGTCTGGCTATGCTGTCCACAAGTTGATCGATTCGGGGGAGTGGGAAGCAATCCTTTGGGCAAGCGGCATTTAAGTTGAAGAAGTCGATGCATGTTCGCCACTTCCCATTAGTCTTCTTTACCAGTAACGGGTTGCGATCCATTCTGGGTAGATGGCTTCTCGTATGAAGTTGTTGGCATGTAGGTTCCTTACTTCTCCCTCGAGGGCTGCTGATCGTTCTGCCCCCGTGCTTCTCTTTTTCTGTTTTACCGGCTCCTTGGTAGGATCGATGTTCAGTTCGTGGCATGCCACATCTGGGGAGATTCCAGTCATGTCAGCGTGCGTCCATGCAAATACATCCAAGTTGTGGCGGATAAAATCAATGAGTTGATTCTTCAGTTCCGCTCTTAACTGAGACCCGCCTCTCAGCAGTCTACTTGGGTCGTGTTTGTCTACAGATACAAATTCCATAGCCTATGCAGGCTCGACAGTGGCCTCCTCCTCTTTGTCCCTAGGGTCTAATTCGTTGAAAGGATCACTGGTATATCGAAGAGGAGGGGCTTTCTTTAGTTGCTATGCTTCCAAGTTTTTCTTGCAGAGAGAAGTCTCTGCATCCTTCCCTTTATCCTTCCTACGGTTATTGCGAAGTTCAGTTACATAGCAATCTCGAGCGGCATCTTGATCTCCCTCTATTTCTCCTATTCCGTTATCTGTTGGAAATTTCATCTTCAGGCACCACGGGGCTAGGACAATTTGGAAGTCAGACAAGGCTGGTCTTCCCAAAAAGGCGTTATAGGCTGAGTGGTTCTCTATTAGCATAAATTTTTGTTTTCGCACAATGGAGCAAGGATGACTTCCTATTTCGACAAAGAGGTCCAGTTGCCTGAGGGGCATCTTCGCATCTCCAGTGAAACCATGTAGTGGTTTGTTGCAGGGGGACACATCTTTTATTGACAGCTTCATTTTGTCGAAAGCATGCTTAAATAAGATATTTACTGAGCTGCCAGTGTCTACTAGAATTCGGAAAACTTTGGCTGGACCGAACCAGGCAGAGATGACCATAGGATCCATATGAGGGTACTGCCTTCCCTCTAGATCACGCCTACTGAATGTAATGTCATCATTCTCTTTTCGTTTCGGGTGGCGTCTTCCATAACAGAATTAACATAGCCTTTATCATTTCTAAATGACTTACTGTATCTTTCCATCTCTGCCCAGCTTATGTCGGCAATGTATGGTCCTTCTGATATGGTAAGGACCACTATCTTCTCTTGACTAGAGCCGCTAGTGTTGTGATTTCCTCCGCCTACTTCTGGGAGGGGTAGCCTTCGGTTCTCATTGGCAGGAGTTGAAGTCCTGTTCTGACCTTTCACATAGTGCTCCAGTCTCTTCCTTCTGATGTGTTCTTCAATCAAGTCCCGGAGATGATGGCATTCATTAGTGTCATGCCCATGAGATTCGTGGAAGCGACAGAACTTTCCAGACTTAATTGCATTATCTGATTCCTTCTTGTGCGGGAGGCGCTTGTATCTAATTTCATCTTGGGTGGCCAAGAAGATGTTTTTGATTATTTCATTTAAAGGAGTGTAAGAGTCAAATCTCGGTCCTGGCCTATATAAACGCTTTTCTCCCTTCTTGCCCCCAGCACTATCTCTGGAGTTATTTTTTCGAACGTCCTTTGCTACTGCGGGTGTGTTGCCATGAGCTGCTTTGGTTTGTTGCCCTGTCTGCCTTTCATTGGCAGCGTCTTCAAGTCTCATATATTTTCCGGCTTCATGGAAGAAATCAGGTAAGGTAGTTGGCTTTTCTTTCGTTAATCTCCTAGCAAATTTAGTATCCGGATGCACACCACTGCAGAGGGCCATTAGGATAAGTTTCTCATCGGCATCTTGGACTGCGTCCGCTGCGGCGTTGAATCGGGTTAGATATTGTTGCACTGTTTCTCCAGGCTTTTGTTTGATATTGGATAAGGAATAAGCGTCTTTGGGTTGTTCCACATGAATGCGGAATTGGCTGATCAACTTTTCTTTCAACATTTCCCATGAGATGATGGACCCTTGAGGTAGATGGCAGAACCAGGAGGTAGCTAGATCGGACAAAAAGAGTGGAAAGCATTTACACAATACTCCTTCTGTCGCTCCGCTCATGAGCATATGCTGTGTGTATCTCTGTAAATGTACGACGGGGTCAGAGGTTCCCTTGTAAGGCTCCATGGTTGGCATTTTCCATTCTCGGGGGGTGATGGCAATCTCGATATTGCGGGTGAAGGGGCTGGTTACCCTAGCGCCTATCCCTCGATCTCTTTGATCCCGTCGGACGCAGTCTCTGAATAATTGCGCCATCCTTTCATCAAAATTTGGAGTAGATAGAAATGAGCTTGGTTCTTCTCTGCGGGATTGACTCCGTCCAGATGACCTGTAGGGATGGTATCGTCTATCACTCCTAACATTCTCCAATGGCTGCCTCTGGTGTACCGGGGGCACGCTGGGGCCAGCCACAGTTGGCCCTTACCTTGATCTTCCCCTGCTGGGTTCTGTCCTCAGCACTTCCTTGGGTCCAACTTCGGGCTGGACTCCAGCTCGGCCCCGTCTATTGGTGTTTCCATGGTTAGGTAGCATGGCAGGAACAGCTACATCCGACCCCTGCCTGGTACCTCCCCTGTTGGGTTCGGTTCCAAGTGTTTCCTCGGGTCGGAATTAGGGCTGAATCTGGACTCGGCTCCTACCATTGCTGTTTCTGTTGTTAGCCTCTTCGAAGAAGAAAGATCTTTGTCGCCTACTAGATCCTCCAGACTGGGACTCGCCCCATGATTCGGTGTTGCGTTTGGATTCTTCAGCATCCCTTAAGCGTGACATGAGTTGGTCCACCAAGGCTTCTTGTTGAGATGTGAAGCGGTTAGTTACTTCAGTCACAACCCTGTCCAGATTTGCCCTAGTAATTGGTTGTTCCACAACAGGGGCTATCGAATTTGCCTGATTTCCATTTGCTGTTGGAACCGGACGATTGTCTTGATCTCTGATCACTAGATCTGGGATACTGCTAGTTGCGATGTTCTTTCCTTTGCTAACATCTTTCCTTTGCCTAGGAGGCATGTTTTCCAAGCAATGAGCGATGCTGTTAGAAGAAGGTTGAGTGGGAGAAGCTGAAGCTTCTAGCTCGAGTTCTCAGTGAAAGCACCAAAAATGTTTGCATAAAAAATGGACAAAGACCTCCAAGTCGTATGATTTTGTTGGTTATAGGTTTTTCTTAATGATTTGGGTGATCTATGCAAATATATAAAATAGATGGACTAAACTGTAAAAGACACACAGATTTATAGTGGTTCGGCCAGAATGTGCCTACGTCCACTTTATATGTTATTCTCCTTTTCTCTTCAGATTACAAGTACAAAGCTTTTATTACAAGTATCTGAAAGTTGTTTGAAAGTTCTATCCGAGCTTGAGCTCTCAAACTTGTCTGCCATTGTTGTACCCCTGCCCCTCTATTTATAGAGTGAGGCTGAGGGTAGGGGTCCTGGATGTATATAGCTGCTGGTGGGCCTGGGCTGAAGCAATCTGGCCTGGCAATGTTGGTCTGGTACTCCTTGGTCCGGTAGTACGTTGGTTCGGTGGGGGTTGTTTCGGTGGTGGCCTCCTTTGCTTCTGGTCCGATGGTGCTACTTTGAGTTGGTTCGGCAGGCACGGGGAGAAGGATGGTTCGGTAGGCACGGGGAGAAGGATGGTTCGGTAGGCACGGGGAGAAGGATGGTTCGGTAGGCACGGGGAGAAGGTTGGTTCGATAGGCACGAGGAGAAGGTTGGTTCGGCAGACACTTAGAGGACGAGTTGGTTCGGTGGTAGATGGAGCAGGATGGTTCGGCAGTACGTGGAATAAGTTGGTTCGGCAGGCATGGGACGTAGGTTGGTTCGGCAGTGTCGGACCGGTCGAAACACACCCAACAGAAATCGATATTGAATAGAGAACCATGCACCGGATTAGTGTAAAAGAGAATAGAAATTGAAAAAAAACCTTAGCCTTTTGGTTTGACTCTTGGCTGAAGGAGATTCACTAATAATGCACTCGATCGGCATGCTATGAGCATTATTGGAGGCACAAATATGGTTGTGAATACACTAATTTTTGAAAATAAGAGCGTTAACACATAAAATTTACCTATCTCCAAGTATACTAAATAGAAAAATCATTAGCAAAATTTCATATTGTAAGTGTTTTTTGTTTACTGGCTGCTACCTATAATATGGCCTTTTCTTCCTTCGCTATCGTCAACTTCATGTAAGCCTTATGTGCCTCTCTTTGTCCTACAATCCTCATCCTCGTACCCTTTTCCACCTCATCATTAATATGCTTCAGTAGAAGAACATCCCTATCTTATTCAATTCCCTCTAGTTTTGGATCCAACTGGCGATGATGGTGTTTCGCTTATGCACTCTAGAATTTCTTTCAACTCTTATCATCCGTTGTCTACTATGTGCAAGCGATGTAACAACTTTTCCTCTTGACCTTGGATCTTGATACAGTTAGTGGTATGCACTACGGGCAATTATGTAATTTGCTACATATATCTTACTTGATAACCATTCTTGTTCTAAATAAAAGGTGTTTTCATTCTATTTTACGCTTGATATAATATGTTATATGAATTAACTAATTTAATCAAAATTATATTTAATAGCAAATCTACAATGGTATGTTTTTTGATTGTAGTTACAACGCGTTCTAACCATGAGTGATTTATCACAATAAAATAAACATACTGCTTTAAATATTCCTTATGAAATGTATTGAGACTGGATATCGATGCATCTATGAGATTAGAGTATGTAACGCTCACCAAATGTTAGGCAATGTATTATTCATGACTGTTGGGGCACTAAGGGGTTACGTACTGATAGTTATTGCATAACCACTAAATGACTCACTTGATAGTTTTTTGTTGGTTAACATAACTAAAGTCAAATAGAAAATATCGATGTGACAAAATTACACAATTCTCTTAAATTGAGAATACATCTTCAATATGGGAGCTCCACTTTGATTACAGTTGAATAATGGCACGATATCCATTGAATGACTATAGTTGGGTCGAGTGGAAGCATTGGAAGTGAAAGACTATTCAAGAAAGGATTTGTCTCCCCGATTATATGAGGTTAGAGTCACGATCAACTAGAGTCAATCTAAAAGTCAAAGTCTCTGGCCAGAGCAATACTATTAATGATAATTGATATTATTAAACCAAGGATTTTGTGTTTGGATTATAGAGTTGAACATGGAATATTGGAATTTTGACCATTATCGAATTCCATAAATCCAAAGTGATATAATTTTGACAAAGTGAATTAATGTAAATAATTGTCACAATTGAGTAACGCTTAATAATCTAAAATTGAATTTTACCTAAACCAAATAAGCAATAAATTTGCTTATAATGCAACATTGCCTTTGTTCGATATTAATTGTTGACCAAATAACACCTAAGAGTCACATAACCGAAGCGATGAATACTCCTTTTATCACTTAATTTAATTAAATTGTAATCGTTATACATTAATTAATTTAATTGATATTTATAAAATAGTAATTACAAAATGTTTTTATTGATATGTTGAACAATATTAAACAATTTCTTTGTAATACTTATAAATATATTAATTGGAACACGATATTGGTGGATGTTTAAACTTATATCTAAATGCAATGGACATTTTTAGAGATGGAATTGATTTTGAGGCACGTACGGGGAATAAAAATTTCCATCAAAATAGTTTGGATAGGCCAACCAAATGTTCGCAAAAGAGAGAGGCTTTGAATGGTTTAAGTGGATAGAATTGGTAAGAGAGATAAGGATACGATCCATTTTTCTCTCCACTTGACTTTTTATTTGTATGCCACTCTCTACACCATTTATTTGGGACTATTTAATCTCCTTCCTCTTACAAATTTTGCCCAGCAAACCCCATTTAAACCTGAAAGAAATCCAAGCTCAAATACATCAAAATTCTTCGATTCAATCATTGCGGTAAAGCATTTCGGGAGCCAACTACTTTAGAACTTCGAATTTGATTCAAGAACTCATTTCATCATTTCAAAGTGCTATCTCTGGGACTTAGTAAAAGGTATTCAACGTGTTTACTAATGTAGTTAATATTATTATCTATTATTATAATATATTATAGGTCATTAGATTATATTACTGTAATGACATAGAATTTCACAGCCTTAATTTACGAATATTTAATTAATTTTAAATATTAAAATAATAGGTTTTATAATTAAAATATAACTCTTTTAAATAATAACAAATAATGGCAAAATAGATTTATAACCACCCAGGATTTTGCCACTTTGAAATAAGCTATTTAAATATATTTATATGATCAATAAATGGATTTTTATTAGAAAATAAACTTATTTTTATTATTTAATAATGATTATAAAATAGATTTCAAAATTTATTCACCAGTATAGATAGTTAAAATAAAAATAGAAAATGTGACCGAAGAACGCTTTTCGAAATTTCAACTTTTCGACATCCAAACATCGTCAGGAACATTGTGCACACTTGGTTGCAACATGCATACATATTTATGATAGGATTTGTAATAATAAAACACTCTTATTTACACACTAACACGTATTTAATTAAGCATAAAAATTGATGTGACAAATTATGTTATAAAAGACATATATATGCATATAAACATACTTATATATATACGAATGCCACGTCATACCTTAAGTACCCTACAACTTGGCCTAGGGGGAGGAGGTAACGTGTACAAGAGGGAGACGGGAGATATTGGAGTGCATGCATGTGTATATATTTAATTATAACCACTTTATGTGTTTCAATTTTTTTTTCTAAGCCTATATATACCCCTCTCATTCCTACATCCTCTTCTTTGTTTTCATTTACATTTTCATGTCAAAACCCTCTTCTTATCTTCATGTATTTCAGTGGGTTCCGTCTTCAAATTCCTAAGAGAAAAGATAGATAAAGTAGTGTAAAAATATAACTAAACACGTTTCATTCACTTCCAAAACTCTTCTCTTTACAAAGAAAACCCCTGTACCTATAAACCACCAAGGCTGAGCCCAATTTTCCTCTTGGCCAAGCCATGTTGCACCCCACAATCCCACACTAGGTCATATCTTGGAACTAAGGTGATTTCTAGTGTTTAGCCAAGTTCAGTGGTTACGTTTAATTTGATTTAGATAAGTTACAATGAGTAGAGTTCGTGTTTTAAAATTCAAGTATTAACTTTTTAAAGTTGTAAAATCTATGTGTTAAAATGTTGCTTAAGTATGTGCTAATGTTATATGTTATGTATGCATGCATATATGTTGATTTGGTGTCGGTTGCTAATGCCGAAGTTTGAATAGGTGATAAGGATTATACCTTGAATATTGAAAAAGTTAATTAATTTATAAAGTAATATCCATGATTATGATTGTGCTATAATGTTATGACGTGGTATTGTGATTGAATGTTGTATGCATTGTATATGGGTTCATGACATGAAGCTAGCGATTAGCTAACTAAAAGCGGCGTAGAAATCCGGTTTTTGTCGAATTTTGATTTTTATTTCAAAGTGAAAAGTTTTCAAGCTTAGAACCTTGATTTGGCTTTCAGAAGTTTACTTTCATGTTCCAAAGAGGATAAGAGTTCAAAAGGGAAGTTTTAAAAGTTAGAAAAGGTAAATTTCAAGTTTTTGAAATTACTGGTTCGTATAGCGATAGTCGCTATACGCGCAGTTAGGGAAATCTAACTATTTTTCTAATCTTAACTTGTTTTCGCTTAGAATTTTTTTTGGAAATGTTATCTAATTTTAATTAAATAATTAATTAATAATTATTTAATTATTTATTTTTCAATGAATTTTTAAATTAATTAATTAAGATAATTGTACTTAATCATTTGTTAATAATGGTTTTTAAACTTAAATGTTAATCAATTAAGATAAACATGATTTATTATCTTAATAAAAGTTAATTATATTTTTATTATTAATTAAGGGTTAATTATTATTTAACTATTTATTAACATAATAATTAATTAATTATTATTTTAAAAAGGGATTTTATTTATTTAATCTTTGATTAATGTTAATTATGTTTTAATAAGGTCTAATTATTTTTAATTATAATTTAATTATTATTCTATAAGGATTTGATTCCCATTTACAAGGGTTTTAATTTATTTAAAAATCGCTTTAAGATTAAGTAATCAGTTTTGTTTTAAAATGTTTTCTTTCAAATTTGTTTTAAATTAAAGGATTTCTGTGTCACTTCCCATTAAGTAACCCCATATGATTAGGAAACTAATGTCATCTATTAGCAGAACAAAACACCATTTTGCTACTACAATTAACTTGGACATGTACTTAAGTTGATTGATGATTATGTGCGGATCCCTTATATACCTGTTGTTATGTGATGCCATGTTAAACTGGATAAGTAAAACCAAATTAAAAGCACCGTTTTGGTTGTTATGTGCTCGTTTGATTTTGTAAGGATAAATATTTCATTTTCCTTTTGAAATGTTTTCAAAGTTATTACATTTTAACAAGATATTTAAAGGATGAGTAGCAAATGGTTCTTTTAATGATGTTTAACTAATGAGAATGGTTTTCCATGTTATAAAAAGAAGTTTTTATAATGAGTTTTATAAAGGAATTTGGAAATTTATATAGTGCTTTGGGTAAACGGATTTGAGTTTTTAAGCAAAGAAGATTTCGTAAATAAGGAAAATTTATAAAATGGATTTGCTTATTAAATGAAGCTAAATTGATTTAAGGTTATTTAGGAAGTTGTTTAAGTAGGAAAGGTTTACAAATGATTTGGGGTATTTATAAATTGGTTTGTAAATTCATAAAGGGAGTTTATAAAAAGATTTGGATATTTAGAAGAAATTTATATAAGTTTGGATCTTCATAAAAACAATTTATATAAATGATTTTTAATATTTATAAAAGGGTTTATAATGAATTCAAAAATTTAGAAAGTATTTTGAAATGGATTTAGACTTCAAGTAAAAGAGATTTCATGAATTAAATAGATTTGATTAAAAAGGATTTATCGAATAAAGTATAAAAAGAATTTGGTATCTAGATGCCTCTAAACTAACCTTTTAAAAATGGTGGTGCGAAACATCCGTTCCACACTTAACACCGAGGAAATAGCATTTAGGGATGTCCTTACCTCCAATTTAAACAACATTTGTTTAACCCTTTTTAACATGATTCGGAAGTAAGATGTTATTTATAAATATTTTATATGTGTATTTATGTCTGAGAGGTAAGTATATGAATATTTAGACAAATGTCTTGAAAGAGATTTATTTAATAAAGATTTGTTTTGAGGCTTAGTGGTTTCTATGGATAAATAAGTCTCAAATGGAATTGGTTGTTGTTTGTTTATTTGATAGTTAAATAACCGACTGTCAAATATGGACCAAAACATAACACTGGAAATAACTAGGGGAAATACGTGAGTTATATGGCACAATCATCTTCGATGATGCTATACTGTGCGTATAAATCTCATTTTTTTCTCCTATGAAAAATGATAAGGAAATTCGTCCACTAACGGCTAAGAGATGATCTCCGCTATTATCCTTGACTGTTTATTTCCTAAAGACCTGGGGTTGAGTTTACCAAAAAATATCAAATGTTGTTTCGAAGAGACCGAGATCGGATATGTTATCTGAAAACCACTTCGATCCAACTCAAGCATTTCGAAGTGAAGACATCTTGAAGGTGATGGAATTAAAATGGAGCTCTTTGAAGTGAAGGGATGCTTGCTGCTAATCCTAAAGGTGATTTCAAAATGGATGCAGTAGAAGTAGTGCCTTCGGTTTGTCCATCTCCTAAACAACTTATATGGATGAATGTTGGCATTGCATTGTTTCCTAGATGGTAGTGTTGGCATTCCAAATGGTAAGTACTGTAAAAAAGTTAAAACATAGCCTTAAGCCTCATCAACCAGGAATGACTAAAACATTAGAGATGTAGCATGGCTAGGTGGGTCGCTCCTACGTAGGGTATGACTTTTAACCCAAAATATGGTTCAACGCCCTGAATTAAGTGCGAAAGAATCAGCCCTGTTTATCAAGCCAAATAAGATAAGCAATAGTAAACCATAGGAAAAGTAAGTGAACAAGAGATTTTATAGTGGTTCGGTTGTAATGGAGCCTACGCCCACTTTATGGATTTTATAGATGTATTGACTATTAATCATAATTACAAATTGATTACAATTTGAACGTTTGAATTCAAGGAAATCAAGCTGTCATTGAAGGAGACAAAAGGAAGGATCTCAATTGTCTCATGGCTGCCATTGTGAGGAAGAATAAGGTTGAATAATCTTCGTAGTAGAATTTCTCCAGTGATCAGAATACCCTGCTCCCTTTCTATCAATGGTATGGTGGTATTTATAGAATTCTGAGGGCACTTGGGTTAAAACCAGAGAACCAAAGGCCTCTAATCATCACTATGAGGCAGTACATAAATTTTGAAAGTAAACTGAGCTAACTATTTGGACGGTGATGATCCAAATAGTTGAGAAATTCTCGCACAACTTTCATCCCACAAGCTTCCTTATCTGTTAGCGAGGCTTCCCTT
Organism: Allium cepa; assembly: GCA_030765085.1. Classification (NCBI taxonomy): domain Eukaryota; kingdom Viridiplantae; phylum Streptophyta; class Magnoliopsida; order Asparagales; family Amaryllidaceae; genus Allium; species Allium cepa. The sequence goes on from CM060943.1 coordinate 129,006,315, forward strand.
GCAATTCATGATTGTTGACTTGATTTGACGCTGAATCACTAGTAGGTTGGATCAAACTGTTGCATAGGACATGTCCTGACTTCTACAACCCGGATGCTACTTCTCCTTCAGGGGCCGTTACCTCCTCCACTTACGCTGCTACTTCTCCTCTTCCAATTTTAAGGTGAGCTCCTTACTCTCTCCCTACCGGTCCCCCTCTTCTGCAGGCTGTATTTCCCCACTTATTCTTGAGGGGGGTTGTTTACGACAAGCCTAATCTGAAGTCGGTCCGCGTAGAATATTACTCACCCCATCTTCAGGCAATCAAAAGAGGCTTGGAAAAGGCCGGAGGGTGGGAGAAACCATGCATGAAACTTTTTACCATTAACCAAAATAATAACCACGAGGTCCTCTCATTTGAGTTCAAGAAAGATGAATTTGAAAAGCAGCTTGTAGACCGCGACTCAGAAATTCGAAGTTTGAAGGAGAGAGATGATGCCTTAAAGAGGCAAAGTAAGTGTGCTTCTTTGTTCGAGGAGCTGAAGCAGGCGAACGAATGAGCCACGATCATACTCAAAGATGAGATTGAAAGGTGCCATGCCGATGAGGCAGCCCTGAATGAGAAGTTAAGAGCAAGTGAGGCGACGATCGAGGCAGAGTAGGGAGTTGTAGCTAAACAAACCCAAGAAATTACCTCTTTACGTGCTCAAATTTTGGCTTTGGAAGCCGAGAAAAATCAACTAGCCATGGAGAAGGCTAGCATGGAGAGGAGCTCCAAGATACTTTTACAAGAAAAATGGAAGGCTTGGATGCCACTATTCTTAGCTTCTATATTAACTCCACGCTTCATCAAGGTAGCTTCAGTTATTTGGGCACATCGTTCCCTCGCACGCTTACGGCGGTTTGGGAGGAAATTCTGTCCCGGTTTGTGACATGGGTGGCAGTTACTCAGAGGAAGAGCTTTTTCAGGCCTACCTGAATAAGGAATCCTGCCAAGCTCTAGTGGAAGGCCAGAGAATCTTAAAGCTGGAGAAAAAGCATGGATCCACTGTCGCTATGGCTACCACCGAGGCTGCCGTTGAACACTTTCCCTCAGGTTTAGGAAAGTCATTATCGCATTTCCATATTGTTAAGGGGATCGCTGCCACTTCCCCCATGATCATGCAGCCATCAAAGAAAGACAACAATAAAGGCTTCAAAATTGTCGCACATGACCAAACCTCCACTGCGGGTAACTTTCTCATCTTTCCCATGCTTAAAGATTTTCAATCCACACCCAATGAAATCGCTGAATTAACCGCCCTTTATTCTGGTATTATAGATCAACCTCCTCCTACCACCAGATCGCCTTCTCTTAGGTCTGTTGCTATTTTAAAGGAATCAACCGTTGCTTCTACTTCTAGATCGCAACATGGTCTTTATTATGAGAAAATTGAGGCTTAGCATGGTTTGGATGAACCCTTCATTTTTCAAGAGGAGAGCTTGGCAGTTACTGGTGCGCAAGAGTAGGTAGTCCAAGGCTGCCAACCAAAGACAGCGGAAACAGTGCAGTCGAAGATCGAGGAATAGATGGTTTGGTAAAAAAAGGAGAAGGTTGAGGCATTGAGGAATTCATCTAAAAACTCTCAACGTCCTTGCAATCATAATGGGAAAGGAGGCTCCGCTAGTGGTCACGCTTCGAAGAGTGAGGGTTCCCCGGGTAAGGCTAGGCCCGAGACACTACAGATTAGAGGCGGGAAAGGAGACCGAGGCAGCGTTGAGTAGACACCATGATTTGATATGTCTTCCTCCTATTGTTTTGTTTTTGATTACCTTTTGTACAAGTGCAAAGTCTGTGCTCATTAATCTTTTCGTTGCTGTTATAGCGAAGCTTTGTATTTTCCTTTTTTTGGTCGATATTGTGTAGGTACGATCCCTACATTTTGATTTTGTACTGAAAATGCTACAAGTAATACAATGTTAAAATTTTGATTGTGACTTTATCTGTCTATTTATCTTCTTTTACTGCATTTATGTCAATTTTATTTTCTGCTATTTTATCTAGTCCTATAATTACTGCCACAATTCGTTGTTTGGAGTAATGGAATTGTGAAGTAGGTGGATTTTGTTTTTGAGATTTTTTTATTTTAGTATTGGTGTGCCCTTAGTTCATGGGGCTACTTACTTCGGACACTAACAAATGACCGTTTGATCCGAGTGATCTTTTTATGTCTGTAATTGGACCTATTTTGTGGTTCTATCTTCGGAAACTTATGTTTGAGCTACTTGAATTTAGATATATTGTCAGTCAACAATCAGAACTCTCTATTGACTCATAGTTGTTTAACATTTTTGGATTCATACCCTTGCTCTCATAGTGGGAGTGGGTTGATTTTTGTTATCCCTACAATGGATGAGTTTTTGGGTATTGCCTTAAGAGTATGCACGACTTAATAAATGCCCGACTTTTGAGAATGTGCATGGCTTATGGGGTGCACGGCTTTTATGAGTGTTCGCAGCTTATGGGATGCGCGGTTTTTGGGATCGATATAACTCGTCGATCCAGAACGGTTTGGAACTTCTCGACGTTACCAATCTTCAAGCAACATGAGGATTTTATGCTTTGAGAGCATGATTCCATGGCTCAAAAGGTCATGCGTGGCTTATGAGATGCGTAACTTTGCTTTGGGCCTTCTCGGTGCCATCGAAGCAACACCAGTTCTTAAAAGGCGTGGGTCAGGTTTCGTCGATCTAAAGGTTTGAGTCAATTTGCTTCCATCGACCCGACAGATAAAGGGGCATACTTGAGTAGGTTCCACTATCTCAAGCAGTGATTGGATAGTTTTGATCTGATTTGACACCATTGACTTAGTAGGTCACTTTTGTGAACACAATTTTATTGGTTCAGAAAGCAGAGAAATTTTGTTAAGAAAAGTTGGGCAGGTTCTGCCGATTTACAATGCCTTTGGTATTCTAGGATGGTTTATTTGCTGATAACAAAAGAAGTACATAAGATAGTTTAACACAAAGTGATGACATAGCAACTTGCTATTCCATGCTTGGGGAATTTAGATTCCGTTGACGGTTGTCGGTTTGAATGTTCTATCCTCTAGCTTTTGGCTGATCACATATGACCCTTTCCAGTTTGATCCAAAGGTTCTCGGTATGGGGTAGACTTGTTTAAGGACAGGGTCTCCTACTTTGAAGGTTCGATTATGAACTTTGAAGTTAAAGTACCATTCGACCCTTTTTTGGTTAGTAGCAGTCCTTCACTCGGCTTCTTCCCTTTTCTTGTCGATTATGTCAAGCAACTTAAGTAGGAGCAGCTCGTTTGGCTTATGATGGAAATTCGGCCTTCAATGAGAGGGGACTTCTATTTCGATGGGGATCGTTGCTACTGAACCATATGCCAAGGCGAACATGGTGTGCCCGGTTGCTGCTTTATGTGTTGTTCTATAAACCCATAGTGTGAGTAGAAGTTCATCAACCCAATTTCCTTTAGCTTACTTAGTCGATTTTTGATGGTGGACTTGATGATTTTGTTTATTGCTTCCAGTTGCCCGTTTTCTTATGGATGAGCAAACGTAGAAAAGCTCTTCTCGATTCTAAAACAACTGCAAAAGATTTTAAATTCAGCGCTTCCGAATTGGGTCTCGTTTTCAGTGATGGTTTTCTACGGCATGCCAAACTTGCAAATAATGTGTTTACTAGCAAAGTTAATGAATTTCTTTGTAGTAATGGTGGCCAGCGGTTCTGCTTCGGCCCATTTGGTGAAATAGTCAATGGCAACTATAACATATTTAGCCCCTCCTTTTGCCATTGGCAGCACACCAATTAGATCAATTCCTCATATCGTGAATGGCCATGGGCTGGCCATCTACGTTAGCTCTATTGAGGGAGTTCTCTTGATCTTGCTAAATCTTTGGCATCAGTCGCACTATTTGGCGTAATATGCTGCATCGCGGTTTACTATTGGCCAGAAATACTCATATCAGAGGATTTTCTTTGCAAGGATTTTCTCCCTAATATGGTCTTTGCAGTTGCCTTCGTGAACTACTCTCAAGATCCGTTGATCTTCATCGTTGGTCATGTATCTAAGCAAGGGGGTCGAAAATCCCCTTCGGTAGAGTATCCCATTATGTATTATGAACTGTGGTGCCTTCCAAAGAAGCTTTTTCTGATGGTTCCTATATATGGGAAGAGTTCCTGTAAGTAGTCTTTGATTGGTTTCATCCACGTTTCTGGTTCAATGGTGGTTGCAAAAACCCAGTTGATATCCATTTTGCTTATGCTTGGAGTGGTCAGGGTTTCAACCGGGACTAGTCCCAACGATTATGCTTCTCTGGAACTGGCCAATTTAGCTAAGTAGTCAGCCTTCATGTTTGACTCCCTCGAGATGTGAGTTATGGTGTAATGTTTCATATTATTCAGCAACTGTTACAATTTAGATAGATATGGGGCAAGGTTCTCCTCTCGAGCCTAATATTCACCTTTCACCTGGATGACTCACTAAGAGTCGCTATAGATGTGAATGGATTTTATCTTCAGATCTTTCACAATGTTTAACCCAGCTATCAATGCCTCGTATTTTGCTTCCTTATTTGTCACTAGGAACTCTAATTTTAAGGCATAACAAATGGCCCATCCTTTGGGAATTTCAAGAACTACCCCTGCTCCCGAGAAAAGTTATTAGACATTCCATTGACGAAGAAATCCATTGTGTTTCCACTTCTAATGTAATTTCTTCTTCATCATCCCGTTTGGTAATTTCAGCGATGAAATCTGCCAACGCTTGCTCGTTGATTGCCCTTCTAGGATGGTAAGTGATTTCATATTGACCCAATTCGATATTCCATTTGATGAGACACCCAAATGTCTCGGGGTGGTATAATACTTGCTTTACGGGTTGATCGGCCAAAACTTTGATCGAGTGTGCCTGAAAATATGGTCGTAACTTCCTGGATGTGACCAAGAGGCAATACGTTATCTTTTCCAGTTTTAGATAATTTTTCTTCACTCTGGTGAACCGTTCACTAATGTAGCATATGGGTCGCTGGATTCTAGCCTCATTCCATTCGAAGTTCTTCTTTCCTTTCTTTAGTGCATCAGAGAAAGGTATACATCTGCCAGTTGCTTTTGAGATGAAGAGCCGTTGGCTCGCGACTTTCCCATTCAGTCTTTGTAAATCCTTCTTGTTCTTTGGGGCTTTAACTTCTTGTAGGGCAACAATTTGCTCTGGATTTTCTTCGATGCCTCGGGCGCTCACTATGAATCCCAAGTACTTTTCGAAGGCTATCATGAAGTGACATTTAAGTGGATTAAGCTTCATCCCATATTTTCGGGGTATTTTAAACATTTCAAAGAGATTATCCAAGTGATTGGTAGTTATTCACGATTTAACCAGCATGTCATCCACATAGAATTCCATGGTTTTTCAGATATGACACTTGAACATGGCATTTACCGGCCCAGCATTCTTTAAGCCAGCCGGCATTACTTTGTAGCAGTACAGTCCTAGGTTGGTAATAAAACTGGTATTTTCTTGGTCAAGTTCGTGCATCATGATCTAGTTGTACCACAAGTACGCATCCATAAATGATAGCAATTCATATTCATCCGCCTTGTCCACAAGCTAGTCAATTTTGGGTAGAGGAAAACTATCTTTCAAGCAGGCTTTGTTTAAGTCTAAGTAGTCAATACAAGTCCACCATTTCCCATTGGACTTTTTGAGCAAAACCTGGTTATATACCCATTCAAAGTAGGTCGCATCATGGATAAAACCATTTTCCATTAGCTTGTCTACTTCTTCTCCCAATGCCTTGAATCGTTCGATGCCCAGGCTACGCCTTTTCTGCTTTACCAGTGTAAATCCGAGGTCAATGTTGAGTGCATGGCATGCAATTTCATTTGATACCCCACATATATCAGAATGTGACAAAGTGAACACATCCAAGTTGTTGTGAAGAAAATTAGTGAGTTCTAATTGCATCTTGTTTCCCAAGTGCGATCCAATTTTCATGACCCACGCCGGGTCATCCATGTCGATTGGAACAGACATCATCAATTCCGCTGGTGCTGGCTGATCCTCCCCTGAACTCTTCTTTCTAGGGTCTAAAGCCTTGTCTAATCGGCTATAGTCCCGAAGCCAGGCGGCTCTGTAGTTGCTATTTGGTCGGTTTGCGAATGTGGATAGTTTTCCCTATATTATTTCCCTTTTTCCTTTCTTATAGATTCGTGAAGTTCTGCAATGTAACATTCTCTAGTAGCACATTGATCTCTATGACTCTAGTTCCATTCACCATTGGGAATTTCATGGCAAGGCACAACTAGGATAAAGCAATCCTGAAATCTGCCAATGCGGCCCGTCCCAAGAAGATATTGTATGCATAAGTTTCATCTACAATCACAGAAGTTTGGATAATGGTGACTCTTTTGTCGCCTTCCCTTAGTTCTATAGGCAAGTCAATCATCCCGATGGGTTTTTGGTTTTTCCAGTGAATCCTTGAATTTTTGTTTGGCAGGCATATACGTCTTTTATACTGATCTTCATCTAATCAAAGGTGCGTTTGAAAAGTATATTCAAAAAACTGACGCAGACAACCAATACTCGCCGAACCATGGTAGGTTCGATCCTTACTGTCATGACCATGTGATCGAGAGTCGGACCTTCAATTCCTTCGGTGTCATGATTTTGGAATATTATAGCGTCGTTCAGAGTTCTTTGCTTCTTGGCAAAGGTTCCATCTTCGATCACAAAGTACGAATCAGAGCGTGTTTTAATGTGTTCGCATTCTGCTCCATTTCTCCCCAACTCCTTTATGCAATATGAAGTCCTCCAGATATCGTGGAAGCGACAGTACTTCTCGAAATGCTTTTGATGTTCAGTTCCTTCTTTTTTATGGGGTTTCTAGTACTCCTCTATCCCCTATGTTGCGAGATAGATTCTTTCTAGAGTAACATTAGGGCGTAATCTTCAGGCCTGAAGCCTTTAAGTCTCTTATTGTTACAACTTCGTTTGTTGGAATTCTGATTTTTACTTTTCTGGTTTCCGTCTTTTCTCGCACTTCCTTCAGCTGTCCCAGAGGGACTTATGTCCTGGTTCATCGCCATGCCACTCTTCCCAACATTCATCGGTTGTAAGCTAGTAGATTTATTTTCTAACACCTTCACCTTTACCAATCTTAGGTATTGACACGCCTTACGGTTGGAGTCCTTCCTAGTGGTTGGCTGTTTCATTTTGATCCATTTTTCGAACTCAGTTTCTAGGTGGATGGCGTGGACCATGGCCATAAAAACCGTATCCTCATTCGGATTGCTTACTTCTACCACCGCGGTGTTGAACCAATTCATGAAATACTTAAGAGATTCATTTTTCCCCTGGAATGGACTGAACAAGGACATCGCATCTTTAGGCTACGCCGTGTCAATCTGAATTACACAAGGAATCTTATTGATAGTTGATCGAAAGTGGAGATGGATCTTGACAGAAGCCTAGTGAACAACATGGAAGCAATTCCCTCTAGAAAGATTGGACGCGTCTTCATTGAACAATATTCGAAGCATTCGCTCCATCCATGTACCAAGTGTAGTTGTATACATGGGGTTTCGAGTCTCTCGTTCCATCATAGGACAGAAAAGTTGGCATAGTGAAATTTTTGGGTACCTCTCATTAGAGATCTCATCAATGAAGGGAGTTCGACTTGGAGTGGATCCCCATTCATCATCCCTTCCATTCTTGCTCTCATCCATCAGTCGCTTGACCATGTCCGTGATATATGCCTCGGATGTCCGGTATTTTGGGGGTAGCTGTCAATAATTACACCAAGTGTTTGTCTTTGCAAACGATCTTGGTGAGTGGACTGAAGTCTGGGCTCTCTTGTCTTTAGAAGAGCCACTCCCCGGGATTTTGCTGGCTTGCGGTTGGCCTAATGAGGCAGTTTGGACATCCCTTGCGTTATCGAATGCATCAGCATTTCCTTCAAACTTATCGTCATTAAGTTTCTCTCCATCGTCTGAATCGAAGAGGTCCATGGCTATACCTGTAACATCCTGCCTTTTTGTACGCTTTAAATCGATGATAAACCACACACGTCAGACACAAACCGTACAAAAGGGCTGATTGTTATGGGGTAAATAAGAAAAGCAGAGAAAGAAAAACAAAATAGAATCATACAGTGGAACGATAAAATATAATAATCAAATAAACAGTTCATGAAGTTGTTTACAACATTTGATTATACTTATACAATACATATCAGAGTTACACATACCAGAGAATAATAAAATGCAAATGGAGTACATGATGCAGTGAATAATATAATAGATAATAGTAATAATATCTTCGTCTTCGTCCTCTAAATTAAGTCTTCAAATCCTGAAATGCTCAAACTGACCTGAGCGAATCGAAAAGACAAAACACTCGAGTCAGAACTAAAAGATCTTATGTAAGCTAAATCAATAGAAGTAAATATGAGGGTAATGGCATCAGAGATGTTTACGGGATTTGATACCTCTTATCCAGTGTCAAACGTGAGTGAATTAACTTAAGAGATGCTCGGGATTCACATCTACTAAGGATCCGTTAAACTATTTACTATGTAGTAATATTTTGCTATTATAATAATGTCTAATAGTAAAATAAACTTACTTTTAAATAGCGTTATGTGGTTACCCATATAGCCCTTGCCACGTAATAGTCCCATTGGTCCATCCAGTATCAATGCATCTCCAGATCGGGAGACTACCCTAAATACTCCATGGGCTACGGGAGAAAACCAAACTCGTATAAGGCGCACTAGGGTAGGTGACACGGCACAACTAGGCAATGCCAGGGTAGATATACCAATTACGCTTCCGGACAGGTGGTAACGCGTAGCAGCTACTACCGCCCACTTCGAGCCATACCCCCAAAATCAAAAAGGGGCCACAATCAATCACAATGTAATAGAATGGTATCAAAGGAGTGTGTCTGATAAAAGGTGCTACCTTCTTAGCCCGTCAATCGCTCCTGTTTGCCATCTTATGCCAACTCACGGGAGTCGGGTCCACATATATACCTCAAATGAAATGCCGCCGCCATCCTACTTCATTTTGGAATCTCTACCGCGTACACGGTTGTTAAAGTGGTTTTCGGAGTTGACAGAGAGTATGACAACTTTCGATCCCGGTCTCTTTAACAACCAAACGTTATTATAACACCGTGGTCATTTCAAAATAATTTATGCTTCAAAACCAGAATATAATTTCCATTTCAAAACCATATAAATACGATATTATTTCCATTTCAAAACCCAAATCAATATGATATCATTGTTATAAAACCCAAATCAATATAATATCATTTTTATTTCAAATATATCCATTTTCCAAAATCATAGCACTTGCAAATTTATACACTTCAAAACCAAACATTTGAAATTATAACACTTTTAAAACATAATACTTTGAAAATCTTAACTTCGGAACACTTTAATTTCGATAAAACATTTCAATTTCGATACATTTCAAGGCTTTAAATATTCCAAAATTTTAAAACTAAATTTGAGAATTTCAATTCAACAATTAAATTTTCTATTATTTAGTTTTGAAATATTTTGCATAATAAATCCATTATCATTTAAATAAAACTCAAATTACAAATAACTAACTATTTCCTTCAATGCGTTTGTACTTGAAATACTCGTTTAATTCATCTTGACCCCAATGTCAAGTTATAATAATTATCGCCTTTAAAATTTCCAATTTAATAAATTTCACATCAACCCTTTTGAGTTTATAATAAATATAATTTCAAATAAATTTCCAATTTATCTTCCAACCTAAATTTTTTTAAATCATTATAACTCTATATTAAAATATAATTTATATACTTAACCATATTATCTTCCATAAAATCAACTTTATTATTAATCTTATTTTTTTATTAAAACAAATTATACATAACTTAAAATCAAGAATAAAATAAAATTTATAAATTATCTAAAATCAATATTTATATAAAACCATATATTTCTTTATAAAACCATAGAAATCAATTTCAAAAATATTTATATATAGACTAGCGGTGCCTGTACATAATTTCTATCTTGTGGTCAAGTGATACGGATATTTATCATTTCAATCTGCAATTTAAAATAAATATATGGTTGTATATCATTTCAAACCGCAATCTCGAATGAAATAAAATCCATAACAACTTGTAGTTTAATACAGTATAAAATACAACATCCATTCATCCAATATCACGCATCAAACATTTATCACAATCATTATCCAATTCAATCAATAACATCAATATAGAACAGATAATAAATAACAGGCATTTGCTGGTAGCTTATATTCAAAAATAAATTAAATGACTATTTAACTGGCAGTTTATATACAATAATAAATTGAATAACAATTCAATTCGAATAAATTCAATTTAAGTGGGATGATGATTAAAAATATGCCAAACAATCATAAATAAATTTCTAATCGCATCATAAATCAATTTAACAAACATAAGAAATTTTAGAAGTTGTGAGTGGGTTAAAACACCCACCTTTTGAATTTAAATTGAATTTAAATCCAATTTAAAACCAAAATATCAGCAGTCTCCGAATTTTTCAAACCAGCACCAAAATGTCCGGAATTCCGATACGATCCCAGCGGAGAAAACCACGCCCAAATCTGAGTTCATATGTAAAAGTTACATTAGTCAGAACGTTTCAAAATTAAATTTAAATTAAATTACAAAAATACAAACATTACCCAGGCCACATCATCATCCCTGGTTCGACCTCTCTCTTCGTACGCGTGTGAAACCCTACCGGCCGCCGCTTATCTACCAATTATCGTCGCTGCTACTCGCGCCTTCCCCACGATCGATCGTCACCGTCAAGCTACTCACCTCAGGCCGATCTCCGCCATACCCACAACGTGACGCGCGACCCCCCATAAGCCCACTTCGACCGACGTCGTTCATCCCTAAATCGCAGTGAAATCTCTAACTACATCGACCAATTAGCCACATGGATCTAGGCTACTTGACGTCCCCTTTGATGCAGTGCTTCCCGATTGAGCTCTCGTCGCGAATCCGCCGTCAATCAAGGCCACGATCAATGAACGACCGGGCATAAACGAGCCAATTCCAGCCACATAACAACCCATATCAACGAACGAATCATGGAATTGAGTTGCGCTCGTCGAGAGCTTCAAATCGATATAAAATTTGACATTGTTTAGTTTGAATTTTTTTGATTTGATTTTGAATTGCAATTGGCTTTGGAATTGAGAGTTTGTTTGTCTGCCATTGAGGAGAAGAGACAGCTGAATTGTATGTATAGAAAAATGAATATACGAAATAGGCTAGGGTTTATAACGATATATTTATATGTAAATCAAAAAATAGAAACAATTGGATCGAATCGGTTTGAAAGTTGAACGCTACATGGCCCGAAAAGGCCCGTTTCGACTCCGGAACGAAAATGGGTCAACCCATATATCAAAATATATGTTTTCAAATATTTTTAATGCAATGTAATAGGTTTCAAGTCCAAATTCCATCGTATGAAGAATTTATGCTAAAATCAAGTTATTTCAAATTAATTTCAATTAAATTTGATTTCTAGGTGTTTCGAGTCCGTACGATCAAACGACAAGTCCGATCGCTGTGAGACTTGAAATCCTATAATAATTTACTGTTACGGATCCGACGAAACTAGTTTCGTTGAAATCTGAGTCAGTGGTCAAAATGGCTATTTTCGAGTTATTAAATTAAACTGATAATTAATCAATTAAATCACCATTCCAGTTTAATTTTAATTATCTACCATATCCATCATTTTTGATTCCTCGATCATTTATATTAACTTAGGAAAAATTTTAGATGTCAATTTAAAGTTGATTCCATCAATTGCAGTGTTTAATTTCAATTTCACTAAATTCGGAAATTTATAAATTTAAAATTCCAAAGTCCATTTATTTACTTTTAAACCTTGTCATTCAAGTCCTTTATTTCAATAAGGATATAATTAACATTGGTTCATGATTTATTACATTAAAATCTTCAAATTTCATCTTAGTTTCAGTTAACGTAATATTTAGATATTTAATTTCATTTAATTTCAATAAATCCAATTATTATAGTTTAAATCCCAATAAATTGATAAATTTTTATTTCCATTCTTTTAATTCCACAAATTGTACTATTATAAATAACATTAACATTATTTCCAAATAATATTATAATTTCTTACAGAACATTGATTTTATTCAATTACTATTTATTATTATTAATTCATTGATTAATTCAATATCTATGTTCGTTTTCTTGTACTAAATTTATTATCAAGTATACATCTACCCTTTTAACTAATTGGGATTTCATTCAAGTTCATAATAATTAACTATAAATAACATTGTTGCGTTTCACCTTAGTTATTATTTCATTAAATAAATTACAAAATTTCTATATCTTCCAATATTTATTCCCAATTTAATTAAATTAACATTTTTAATTATCGAAAATTACGGGTTGTTACAGTAACTTCAGGTGGGGTCTTTGCTCCTAGATTTAAGTTTGTAGCTAGTTGCCTCATGATCGGTGGTGTGCTTATGTTTCCTTCTTTGTTAATTCCTAAGGTTCCAACTATCACTCCTTTCTGTGGCTACTTCTTGTTCCTTCTGTTTAGGCCAGAAATAGAAGAATTTTCTTGTTCTACGACAACCATGGGTTCTGCCATGGTTCTTGGAGCGGTATGTGAATGCAAGGTCAAGAGGGCATTAAGTTTGTCCATAAGAGCTCTTTGACTGCTTTCCATTTTCTGATTGATTTCTTCAACCATTTTATTCAATTCAGCTTGAGTAACAACTTTGCGTTGATTAGAGGATCCTAGCACCCTGTGCAGTTAATGCGCTTGGTAGATTCAAAGCGGTAGAGGTGCAAAAAGTCATAGCGGGGATATAGCGAGGATATAGCGGGATATAGCAGGTGACTCTAAAATAGCATATAAAACACGCACTTAATGTTTTTACAAATATATAAATGGTAATTAAATGAAAAATTATCATTCAATTGAATTATAAATAATACATAAATAATTTTAAATAAAAACATGTGCGGATATACTTTAAATAAACGAAAGACTATTGTATAACATAATTGAATTTGGTAGAATATTAGAGTATTTTCATTTCTGAAAATATATTAAAAAATTAAATCTAATAAATTAGTTTCATAATTTTATAATGTATAAATGCAATTTTTCAATTCATTTTATTAAAAAAGATATAGCGAAAATAGCGAAATATAGCGAAAATAATGAGATATAGCGGAAATAGCGGGGATTAAAGCGGAAAGGCTATATCTGGGGGCTATATGGAAAAATCGTAGCGGTATAAATCCGCTATGAGATATAGCGGGGTTGTGGCCGGGTAATAGCGGGGCATTAACTACACAGCTAGCACCTGATCTCCTGCGTTGGTGCCATTGACTTTGACTGGCAGATGATTCATCTCTTCTTCAGCATTTATCGTCCCTATGGATCTTCCAAAAGCAGTTATCTTTCTTCCTGGAGCCATCGAGTCTTAGCAGTAGAATTTCAAACTGAGATTAAGGATCTAATTTCTGAACCTATCTGATCCAAAGTAGATAGCTAGATCATTGCCTGAGTTAGGTTCTCAGTGAAAGCATCAAAATGTTAACCTAAAAAATGGATCGACGCCTTTGATTAAGTGTGAAAGCACTAGCCCTGCTTATCAAGGAAAATAAGATAGAAAAAGCTATAGTAAATCGCAAAAAAAGTAAACGAATAAGAGATTTTTATAGTGGTTCATAAAGCCTATATCCATATTACGGATTTTATTGATGTATTGACTATTGATCATAGGTACAAGTTGATTATAATTTGTATGTTTGAATTCAAGGAAATCAATTTTCCATTGAAGGAGGCAAAAGGAAAGATCTCAATTGTTCATGGTAGCCATTGTGAGAAAGAAGAAGGTTGAAGAATCTTCGTAGCAGAATTTCTCCCATGATCAGAATAGCTGACCCCCTTTCTGCTGATGGTAGGATGGTATTTATAGAATTCTGAGAGCATTTGGATGAAAACCAGAGCACCAAAGGCCTCTAATCATCACTATGAGGCAGCACATAAATTTTGGAAGTAAACTGAGCTAACTAGTTGGATCGGTATCGATCCAAATAGTTGAGTAACTCTTGCGCATCTTTCATCCCATAAGCTTCCTTATCTGCTAGTAAGGCTACCTTGCAATTTCATGACTTGTTGGCTTGTTTTTATGCTGAATCACTAGTAGGTTTGATCGAACTATGACTTGCATAGGATAAGTCCTGACTTCTTCTACCTGGATGCTCCGAATGTTATCAAATTGAGTAAATAAGCTTGCAAGTGATTCGAAGCAATAACAAGCCAATAATTTAGATCGGTACCGATCCAATTGGATCGAATCGATGCCGATCAAAATACTTGTATTATTTTCTTCCTAAATTCTCAAGGTTCATTCGTTATGTTCTTTTAGGGATTCAAGCAAAGTTTCAAGTCATTTGGGTTTAGTTTGAATATTCTAACTTCTTCTTACTTTCACTAGGTTAAATACCCTGGTTAACAATGATCATCCTTATCTTGAGTCGATATTAACTCTCATTCGTATGCTTCAGGGACCATTAACATAAGGTTGATCATATTCGGTACTATCCAATAAAGTGTAGGCTGGTTCTGTGTTGGTAGGGGTTGATAGGGTCTACCTCGGTGTTATTTTATATAGAGATGCATCGTGATGGGCGGTACCCCAGTAGCCTAGTCATTATATAGTATCCATTCTCCAGTAAGTACCGTATGGACTTAGTTATATCCAATTATGTTGAAATGTGAGATGTAAGCATTTCAGTTATATTCATATTTTACTTTGACCCCTAGAAATTATTATAATATCAATGGATTTTCTATAGAAAATGTTTTGGTTATCGTAAGGTAACTGTCCATGTTTATGTGCGACGTGTCTTACGAGATGTCTTTGATTTAAAGGTTTTTCATAAAGTTAAGATTTATGCTTTTTACTCACACCAGACCCATGTATGACCCGGAGATTATTTCCACTTTTTCCTAAACTCTTGGGTGCCCAGATTTCAATGGGCAACCAAGTAGTTCGAGTTTTTTCTGCATATTCATTTTGGAGGCTTGGAGCACGTGGCTTCATGATAGCTAGTTATTACTTTTTCTTCCACTGTATTATATGTATATGGTATCTGTTAGGTAGGGACAGACTGATATAACTGTCTTAGGGTAGATTCTGTATTAGTATGACTCTGATATAACATTTCAAAATGGTTTTGTAATATATTATGTTGAGTAATATGTATTGTTCCGTTGCGTTATGAGATTCTATGTTGTTTATTTCTTCTCTTTTATCTTTTCTTTCTTTCACTCCTAATGACCCTTTTTTAAACAACTAAATGATCGACACACAAATACCGAGGATGTAATAAGTTTCGTATTTGGTAGTAAGAAAGGCGGTTCATTATAATAATGAATCTAGCGTATCATTATTATATCATATATTGGAGTGTTGAATATATTAGTGCATCAATATATATATATATATATATATATATATATATTTAATATGTTTGCTGGTATTAAACTCATGGTCTAAAAAATGAAAAAAAAACATTTTTTACAAAATAATATCATACATATGGTTTTATTAATTAATAAATTATATCATAAAGATTAAAATCGTATAATATTTATTTTAAAATAGGAAAAAATTTGATGGACAAATTATCCTAATAGATTAAACATAAGGACACATGGCTTTTTCTATAACGATGGGCCTAAAGCCCATTACAAAATAAATTATTTCCTCTACCTTTCTATTTCCTTTCATTTGACATTCTCCTTCGATTTCAAACTCACTCTTCGATTCCAAAAATGCGACTCCAAACCCAACTCGATCAAAACCAATTCCTAATTTCCCTTCATAAACCATTTTTAAATTACACCCAAATCCAAACACAAAACCCTAATCAAATCTCTTAAATTTCATGCAAATTATTCAAAAAATCTCGTACCAATAGTAAAATCAACGCTCAGTTGAAGAAGAAAGAAAATGTTTGGAGCGTCGACAAAGAAATCACAACTAAAGACATGTCGACTTAGAAGAAGCTTAACAGTCATAAAGGTGGAAGGAAGTGGGGAGGGAGAGTGGTTAAGAAGAAGAAGAAGGATGGATTGGTAATGTTAATGGAAATCGACACCGTGCTTAAGACTTAGATGATTTTTGTTGCTGCTATATTTCTCTTGTATAATTTTTTTTGGCAAAGCCAGTGGAGTTGAATGGCCTCTACCATTTATTTATATCAATAATAAAAACTTACAATATAAATGAGTACAAGGATACAAGGAAGAAAACAGAAAAAATAAGAAGAAAATAGCACATTAGGAAGAGAAGAAGTACACTGCAAACCATTCTACGTCCACTTGACCAGAGTTTGTACATCAAAGGGGTAGGAAGAAAATTTAATCATGGTGTGTATATTTCTACAAATCTCAATGTAAATCTGCATTCGATTCTTGTGGGAATGATCAAATATTCTTTGATTCCTTTCCTTTCATATTACCGTGACTGTAAATTTGAGAAAAATGAAGAGTTCATATATTGATGGTTGCTTCCACCTTGTTCCTTTGTGTATATTCATCCATTCAATCTTATTGTTTTTCTCAACAGATCCATAACGACCTCTAGACTTTATTTTGGTCCAAATGAAGTGAGTAAAGGAGCACGTAAAGTATAAATGATGAATATCAACTATTGAGGAACAAAATAAACAAGAGGTCGAGACATATATACCTTTCATCGCTAAATTTCCAAGACCGTGCAGAGCATTTCTAAGAACCTTCCAGAACATAAAGTTTAGCTTTTCTTCTGCATACATATTCCGAATTCTTTTATACCATAGGAAGTTGTTCAATTGCATCTCACCCGCAAGCGTAGAGTAGACAATATGTGTTGAGTGATCTTTGAGGTCATTTGACCATTTGTATTCTTCATCTTGGATATAGTTGTAAGGAATATTATTAAAAAATATCGCATATAACATTTACAGTGGAATTGCTGGAGTGAGGCAGAGAGATTTTTCCATTTATTATATAGATTGTAGCTTTTGCATTTATAGATATCCAATCTGAGATATATTATCACATGAGAGCATTCTTTAAATTATCGTGCCTTTCTTCATCCAAGGGGTAGTCCAAAATTTAGACACACTAATAAAGGATAGGAGAAGTTTTGTATGAGGAAGAAATATATCTCGTATTTTAATCATAATTTTCCATACCCAACTTCGAGCATGTTTAGAAACATCAGTCCAAATTTCACCATGTTTTAAGTTGTATTTTATGCTCCATTGAACCCACATCGAATCTATTCTGGTAACTAGATTATGAAAGTGTTTGGACAAAGGAGTAATATTCCAATTCTTCATATTCTTTATCCCCAACCTACCTTTGCTTTTTGAAATTTCCATTTTTCTGAATGCTATAGGAGACAGTTTATCAGTATGTATAGATCCAGACCATAAAAAATTTATTATAGCAGATATGATCATAGCTATTAGTTTTGTTGGCAGTAGAAAAGTTCTACTCCAATACACTATCATGGAAAGCATGACTGCATTTATAATTACATGCCTCTCAGGTTGGGATATGTAACAATTCTCCTATCTATTGAAAACTGCAATAATTTTTTCATAAAGAGGTACACATTGTGCAACAGTGATTCTCTATGTTGCTAGAGGAATGCCAAGTTAAGCCATGTCAGTTTCAAGAGGTAACATCTTTGTGATGTTCAAGAAATCTGATATTTGGTGATAAGGCAAGCCAGCAAGTAATATGTGAGATTTCTGTGAGTTTGTTTGAAGACTTGAGAACTTGTAGAAGGAGGTAAGGGTTTTCATAATAGTTTGTAGGGACTTAGCAGTTGGTTTGGTAAAAATTAACAGGTCATCAGCAAAGGCAAGAGATGTCACCATGGGCTTTCTGCATTTTGGATGGAGATCCAAGTTTTCATTTCAACCTGCTTTTCAATCGCTAATGTGAATGTTTCCATGATCATTATGAACAAGTAAGTAGAAATGGGATCTCCATGCCTTAATCCATTATCGCCTTTAAAATCCCCAACAGTATGAGCATTAAAGACTAGTGTATATCTCACTGTCGAGATACATTGATAAATCCAATTACCCAATTTAGTTGGGAAATTCATCCTACCAAGAATGGTCATAAGGGCTGTCCAGTTGACTGTATCAAATACCTTTTTAATGTCTATTTTCAGCATAGCTCTTAGGGATTTATACGGAGAGGAGTAACAATTCAATAATTTGTGAGTCAAAAGGATATTATCTGGGATGGTTTTATTGGGAAGGTAGGCTGCTTGGTTAGGAGATATCATTGTTTAAAGGGCATTTTTAAGCCTAAAGACTAAGATCCATGAAATGTACTTATAGATGACGTTAGAGCATGATATTGGTCTATATTGAGAAACATCAGTACGGTTAGTTGTCTTTGGGACCAGGGCAAGGTTGGTAGAGTTAATGGAGGATAACATTTTGCTTTTATTGAAGAAATTATGGACTGCCTTATACACATCAGGGGAAACTATAGCCCAGTAATGGGTGTAGAAGGAAATTGTGAAACCATCAGGGCCAGGAGATGCTGATTTCCTCATTGTAAAAATGGAATTCTTTATTTCCTCATTAGATATTGGATTGTCAAAGCAGCTTGTAGTTCACTTGATAGCTTTAATATTTAAAGGTTGATAAGAAAAGAGTTGTCAGAAATAATGGGTAGACCACCTACTAAATTTGTGTAATAGTTGAGGAAAGCAACATCAACCAGAGGAGGAGAAGCATGAGATACACCACGCATATCATTGATCTAATGAATCATTGTCTTAGCTTATCTGATTTTTAAAGAAGCATGGAAGATTTTTGTGCTCCTATCTCCATAAGTTGACCAGTTTTTTTTGGTTTTTTGCATAACCATTTTGGCTTCAGTATTAAAGGCTTGCTTAAATTAAGTGGTAAGATTAGTTTCTTTTTGGTTTAAGGCTGGATCTGAGTTTGAATCTAGGATCATTTGTTAGACTTGTTCGAGTTGAGCAGCTTTATCAGTGGAAAGTTTTCACCATATATATATATATATATATATATATATATATATATATATATATATATATATATATATATATATATATATCTTGGCCATGTTCTTAAAGCTGCTTTTGTATTCTTCAATTTCTTCTGCAAGTTGAGCATAGGGTTTCCAAAAGTGGGAATTTTCCATGCATCATTAACTGCCTGCATTAAACTATAATTATGAGCCCACTCATCGTAGAATTCAAAATTAACCTGTTTGTGAATGGCAGCTGATCCAATACTTAGGATTAGAGGGCAATGATCAGATAGGAGTGGCATATGTATATACATATTTATGGAAGGCCATTTCAAAAGAGTTTCATAGTTTATAAAACCATGATTAATCTTAGGGAGAGTACTCGGTCTATGTGGCTTTTGTTGGACCATGTGAAAGTAGAGCCAGTGATGGAATTTCAATCAAAGAGGCATTATGAATGGAATTGTTTAAAGGAGAGAGGTCAGATATGGATAAAGGATTTCCACCACATTTATGCAGGGAAAGAAAGGAGCAATTGAAGTCTCCAATCAGAATCCAAGAATGTGTAGACGGACTAAAATGAGATATGTAGCCACGCATTTTTTACTAATATGAGGAGAGTTATTTTCATATTACATAGAAGTAGCTGAAGGTAGGTGCATAGCATGAGTGTGTATGAACTGGCTGTCAATTAAGATTGGAGATAAGGAGAATATTGATGGATCATAAGAATAAGCAATCTGCCATAAGAGGCATGAGAATGATTGGTTAAGTGTTTCCATCTAGAATTTATGTATTTGGCAGCTCTAGGAGTGAGATTGGAATCAAGTTTGGTTTCAGAGACAGAGATTAGAGAAAGATTGTGTTTATGAATCAGAGATTTTATTTGATCAAGTTTTGCATCTTTGTGTGCTCCCCCTATATTCCATGCAGATATCTTGTTCATTATTGATTAAACTTGGATGAATTTTTGCTCAAGCTTCTTGTTCTTCTAGCAGTAGTATTCTCTAGATAATGTTTCATGGATGAGTCTGATTCATTATCTGAATCAATAGGTGAAAGTGAGAGAGGACATTGAAGTAGGCTATTCCTCATGACTGCAAAAGACTTCTTCTTTTTTTCCTTGGAATAAGGAATCATGATGGAGGGTTTCTTTTTCTTTGAATTATGCTTCTTTTTGGAGATTTTTGAAGAGGTAGAAAAGATGGAAGAAGGATTAGTAGAAATGATAGAGGGATTATCAAAACTGGCAGGTGAAGGTTGTTTAGGTTCTAAATTGATGGGACATTCTATAGGAGAGAAGATGTTGTAGGATCTAATGCTCATTATATCAGAAGGTAAGGAACAGTTGTGGTTTATTTGTTGTGATACCTTGTGCATGTCCGCACGTTTAGGTGATGAGCACAGAGGAGGGTAAATAGTTGGAGTTCGAAGCAATGGTGAAAATTTTGAAGAGGAAGCAATAGTCTGAGATATTGGATATGTTATGATTGATACTAGAGCGGTATAAGTGTGATTAAAGGTGAGTGAATTGAGTGCCTGATCGTTCTGGTGTTGTGCATCAACTGGGGATATATTGTGTGCAGTTTTTATAACTTTGGTCTGTCATAGCATTTTCTTTAGCATTCATGCACTCAGAAACTGGTTGCTTATTGATATTGTGTTGTTTCATTGTTTTATCAGAGATACTCACTTTTGCACTTGTTTTCTTGCCCATCTCTTTCTCATTAAATACAACAGAATTATTTCCTTTAACTCCTCTTTGCACCTTTTTTGCTTCAATAGCAGTTTTATCATTTTTATCAACTTCTTCCTCATCCTTATCTATATCAATACTCACATTATCTACAACCTCATTTATTTCTCCTTCTTCTGTCAAATCAAGGACTGTAAATTTATTTCTCATATGAACAACCTTTATATTCAAATTCTCATTTTCAGTTCTCTTAGCAATCTATCTGCAATATTTTATCATAATCTTCCTAGTTCTGGTCTTATCAGTGTTTACATTCTTAAAGCTAGCTACTTTTGAGTGTTCATCGGCTGTTGTAGAGATTTTCACCGCATTTACATTTTTCTATTTCCTAAAGCTATTTTTTCCATACCCTGTTTTGTTCCACACAAGGTTTTGAACTATTAAGGTTTTTCTCAATTGCAACTGCTGTCTGAACTATTGCATCTTATCTTCTCATCATTACTAGCTTTCAATTCCTCTGGCAGAAACTAGTAGTTCATTCTTTCATGACCAAAAACATTGTAATAAGTGCATATATCTGGTTACCAGAGATAAGATACATTTATAATTTGCATTGTACCATCTGTATTCAAGACAGGGATGGAATCAACAAGTTCTTGGTTGGGTGATATTTCTATAAGGCATTTAACATGTTGTATTCTTTGTAGAGATTCAGTTGCTTCATCTAAACACACCAGTTTTCCCAACTTATTAGCCAACCAAGTGATAACCAATAGAGACCATAGATAAATTGATATATTCGAAAGTTGTACCCAGATTGGTACCGATCTAATCGATCCACAAACATTGCTTATAGAAGGATCCTACTATTTTAATATAAATAGTTTGTTCTTCATAACTATGGGTTCACTTCTAATAATTTTATCTCTATCAGTAGCATCAGATAGGAGAAATAGGAAGATGGAACCATCTAACTTAACTTTAACATTACCTTTCAAATTCCATCTGCATTTCAGATTCTCGATTACGAATGAGTAAGACAAGGGCTTGTCTAGGAAGAAATCAACCACGTAGTCTTTCCATATATCAACACCAACAACAATGACCGTAGGTGGTAGGACCATGGCATCACCATGAAAAGATATATTCGCATGAACAAGCATGTACTTACCTGCATTATGAGGAAGATTCTTGAATAGGGAAGTCCATGCGTGTTCATTAGCTTTTGAAGGGGATAAAAGATGTTCAGAGGAGATATGTGAGATAGAAGGAAGGATGGGTATAGGGGTCGATTGAGAAGAAGATATAGGAGAAGGAAGAACATATACTGCTGGAGGAAGAGGGGTGTTAATGCTGGATCAGGAGGATGAGAGGGCGGTGGAGGAGATGGGTTCGGTACAGGAGGGATGTTAGAAGAGGTACGAACAGAGGACGAGATAGGAGGTCACATGGCAGGAAATAAAGGAGTAGCTGCCATTGAATTGAAACAGAGGATGAAATTGAGTGAAGGTATGAGTTATCTTGTATAATTGTTTGTATATGTACTGTTATTTTCAACTTTGTGGAAGGAGATTACATAATTCTTTATAGGTTGAAATTGGTCTACGCTGTATGGAGATGGAAATGCATAATATTGCAATATATCATTTTCAAATTTACGATATCTTATGAATTCGTTACCAGTATCAAATATATTATTTTTTCTATAAAAAATTGGTACCTACTGACAAAAAATTGATATTAGAATAAAACTAAGAATAATATTGAAATGATAGTTACTTAATATTTAGAACTTGTTACTGTTTGCATTATGATCTTTTATATAAAGTTCTATACATCTTTATATGTCTAGTACATTGAATTGAATGATACACAAGCTATTTTCTTTCAGTTTAGCAAACTTGCTTCAGATCAAAACCTATATGTACATGCACACAAACTGATACTTACAGGCACAAAAACTAATACCTACAGACGCAAAAACTGATACTAAAACTGTATATAACTAAAATAGAAATAAAACAATTATCATGGATCTTACAAACGATACCTACAAGCATTAAAACCGATGCTAACATTCATACTAAAATTGTTAATTATTTCATTTTAAAGCATATGACCTATTTGCACAATTATCTCTTAAATAAAATATTTTATATTTGTTATATATTAGATACTACAAGTGATGCAGACTGATACTAACAATATATTTCGCTTTAAACAGGATCGACTGTGAAATATATGTCATGATATTTATCGTATCACCGAATAAAAGCCAAATTCCAATTGAGATAGTACCTGAACATATGCTACAAACTAGAGCAAGAATTATTTTTAGTTATATTGACAAAGAACAATCACTGTTGGAATTTATCCGATTTCAGTCAAGACTGGAAGAAAAAGAAAATATAAAGAAGTAAATTTGTTGTGAAAATTTCTTTGATGTTTAATTCAACTAATATACATTTGTGATATTTTGTTAGAACTAATTTAATTTAGCTTTATTTTAATGTAGATATAAACACTTGTAGAAATTTTATCAATCTTTTGTAAAAACAATGATCTTATTTCTAATGTTCTAAATATTAGCTTTGTTTAACTTTATCTACTTGTGATACTATATTACGACTATATTTTATTTCCGGTTATACCTGAAACCGATACAAATAGTATGTAAAAAATGATACCATATTTTCTCATACCTCAAACTGATACTATATTTTGTTATAACTATAACTGATACTAATAGTATGCAAGAACTAATACTCTATTTTATAATACCTGAAACTAATATTGATACTGATATAATGCAAAAATGATACCATATTTTGTTATACCTGAAACTTATGATGATATTAATAGATGCAAAAATTGATGCCATATTTTTTATTTGAAACCGATAATAATAGCATGCAAAAATTGATATGATACTTTGTAATACCTAAAAATAATACTAATATCATGCCAAAACTGATACTAATACCTAAAAATGATACTAACAGTAGCAAAAAATGATACTAAAACACTAATATTAAATAAATTAACCCACATCACCACGTAATAACTTACCGCTTGCCATGCCACCTAATCTTCTAGCTACTTACAACATAGTTGATGATCCCATTTTACTCACCAAGCTTCAATTAATGTATAAATAGCAACAGGAAAAAAAGTCATACTCTACACCAACTAATTGAGTACGAATGAAAACCAATCTATACCCGAGATATAATGTTTCTTCAAGCATACCACTGAATGCAATAGCTAACATGATGCCAAAGCTAATCGGATATATATTGTTGCAAATGCTAACCAAATGGCAAACCAGATGGGCACATATTGATGCAAAAGCTAGTCGAATGCCAAACCTAATCTGGTATGTATTGATGCAAAAGCCAACTAGATACCAGACCTAATCGGGTATGTATGGATGCAAAAGCTAAATGGATGCCAAACCTAATCAGGTACATATTGGTGCAAAAAATAACCAATTTTCAAACCTAATCGGGTATGTATTGATGCAAAAACTATTGGATGCCAAGATTAATCGGGTATGTATTGATGTAAAAACTAATTGAATGTCAAACCTAATCGGGTACAGATGAAAACCATTCTATACCCGAGATATATTGTTTAACCGAGCATAAATAAGAATGCATAAGCTAACTGGATGCCAAACCTAATCGGATAAAGCTAACAAAATGCCAAACCTAATTAGGTACATATTTATTCAAAAGGTAGCTGAATGCTTTTCCTATCAATTATAGATGGAAACAAATTCTATACTCGAGATATATTGTTTAACAGGACATACAATCATTCTTTAGTGTTGACTAGAAAATAAACATAGTTTTATTCAAGTTGAACATCATGAATATTCGTTATAAAATAAAACTATAGTACCAGTACTTGTGATCCATTAGAAAATACAGAAGCATCTAAATTAATTTACAATTATTATGGAAATATGGACAATGCCATGGTTTAGAGAAAGAAATTGTTTGAGCATATGATAATGAATCATATGATACTAGTGAATATATTTCAAACTATAAAGGGAAATCACCTTCGATGGGAGCGCGATAAGAGTTGATGAATTCTTTGGATTGATACATATATATGTATGAAATAGTAAGTCTATTAATACAAAAACGGTTTGATATACTTCGTAATATTCACTATTGAGTTATCACTGACATGGACATGTGTGTTTGATACATATATAGTATATCTATGATAAGCTCATAAAAATAAATTGAAAGTTAATAAAGTAATATGCAATGGAATATAAAATTGATTCAATTTAATCGAATAGGTGGGTATAATGGAAGTGTTATGAACGTACCTAGGAATAAACAAAGATTCGATCCTAAAAGTCAGTTCTCCTTATGATAAATAATAATGTGTCGATAAGGCATAATCAAATTTGTTGAACAAAGTATGACTAATGATGAGTGAAATTTGAAAATAACTAAGGATCGTAATATGGAATATTAACTAAGTTATCTACTAGTGCAGAATATAAATATAAAAGTAAAGTAAATGACATCATTGATTTTTATACTGGTTCGAACTTCCCGTTCTACGTCCAGTCCCAAACTCCTTTTATAATTTAACAATCAACCCTCTCTTAACCCAAAAGAACAGGTATAACACCGCCTAAGTAACCAAACAGGATTTCAATCGCCTAAGCAACATAATAGGACTTTAACCACCTAAGCAACAAACATAACTTCTAATACAAAAAGTAAAAATTGCTCCTGAGTATGCTCTTGAACAGCACTGATAAGTCAATAACATACACCCTTTCTATAATCTTCTTCTTTAAGGTATATAGTGTACTTTGTGAAGATAGGAAGTTAATTTAATCACAAATGAAATTGCTTTTGAATGTGCAAGTGATTAGAACGAGAGTTTGAATGCAAACGGCAAGAGTTTAGACAATAAGAATATGAGATAGATCAAAAAATTAGGTGATTAAAACAAATGATTTGAAGGCTATATACAGTGTTTAAGAGTAGTAATTATTCGTATAAAGTAGCTATCAAAAGATACGAAAACAACTCTTGAATCAAGGGTTGTTTTTGTTCAATGAAGTGAAGTGACTTTTCAAAAATATAGCCATTATGCAATTTCAATTGACTGAACAAAAGAATTCAGCCAGTTGAAATATTTAAATTCGAAACAGAAATGAATTAGTACAAAAAACACCTTATTTAGTCGAATGAAATGGGTAGTTCAGTCGGTTGAACATTCATATCAAATTGTGCGTATGCACAGATATTCAGTAGATTGAACTAGGCATTTCAGTCGACCGAATTTCAGGTTTTCTGCCACATTCATGATTTTTCAGAAATATTTTTTTGTGAACAAATGTAATAAGAACTTTGATATATGAACTATGATTCGGAATCTTTGAAATTGCACGTGCGTGTGTGCACATACCACTTTGGAAAGATTTCAACAAAGATTAACTACTAGACTTAGACTATAGACAACCATAAATAATATTGAAGCTTCTACCTAGAATTTGGTCTGCAATCTATTGTCGAGTAGAATTTTATTTTCTCCTGCAAATATTGCTAGTTCACATTATATTTACTTATATAGTTATCACAACCAAAACATTGAAATACAAGGTTCTAACATTCCCCCCTTTTTATGATGACAACTATGTAAGTTTGGAAATTTATTAAAGTAATTTTACTCCTCTTAAATGAATATTTCCCTATCAAACAATTTCTCCACCATTGTCATCGACAAAATGGAACAAATATATATCAAGAGAAATATATACATATAAGTACACAAATTATAACATAGGGAAAGCAGATAAGCTTAGCATAATAAATAGTAAACAAAGAACATGAGAATGTTTATACGAGAATCAAGGAACAAATACACAACAACATCAAGACAAAACAAGCATTCGTAAGTTAATATCTGAAAAAGTACCATAAGATATGCATAAGTAAAATATAAAGACTAGTGTTCCTCACTATCCGAAGCTTCTTCTTCCTCTTCTTCTTTGGAGGTTGACTAAGTAAAAGGTGCGGGGTTTTCGACAACACACGTAGAGGTAGATCCGATACATGACACTTTTTCCTAGATTTTATTTGAAAGCCTTTTATGGAATTTAGCTTTTATTAGTTTTAGTTATATTTTTTCGACGATAGCCAAATGTCGTCCAAGCTTACTTTGATTGCGAGAGAGCGTAACAAGTGCTTGCTTTGGGGTAATGTTACCATGGAGCTCATGAATCTCATCATCGTCTTCTTCTTCTTAGAAGGAAGGTTGTGAGAATGATGATGTGAAATTTGTATCCCTTGGTTGAGGAATCCCTTGATCACGATTTGCAGCCCATTATTGGAAGCTTATTATTTGGAGAGATTCTGGGCATTTTGGAAGACCCATAAGATTTAGAGTCTTCGAATTGAGCTCTCCAATGGTAGTGTAATCTGCATTGAGTAAAGGAACTTCGAAGTTTTGAAAAATACGCATGCTATAGGCTCCATAGTGGATAGTTTTGTAGTTTCTTTTGTGGTTAACAGTAAGAAACTCTTCCAAAATAATATCTACCCAATTTACTCTTTGGGATAGGTAAATAGCATAGAGGGCTTAAAAATCCCTCTTGTAGACTTTCTCGTAGCCATCGGTACGAGGTTGCAGTGATCGAGTGAGAGATCGGTGAGCAATATTTGCCTTTAGATGTAAGGCATTGGATTTCGAAATCGTCAAATCATCCAATAGAAAATGGTGAGAAACTTCATCTCGGTTATACATGCCTCCTTTGACATTATCAATATCCAATCCTTCAGATGGACATCGCAATATGTGGTCAAGTTGTTGTAGAGTGAGATAAATTTTAACTCCGCAAACTAAGGTCCAAATAAAATCTTCCTTATTACGTGGATCTTAGTGGTCTAGATTCATGTTAGTGAAGAATAACTTAATCAAGAGAAGATAAAGTTTGACATTATTTGAGTCATACCCAATGAGATGGTCGATACCACTAGCTTCGGCAAGCTCTCAGATAGCATATCCATTGAAATCAGCAAGGTTGACGAAAGCTCCTTCAAACATTAGTGAGTTTTCCATTGAATTGAATCGAGTTACCGTTGTCTCATTGTGAAGCCAAGAACGGATTTGGCTTTCAGATGGGCCAGCAGTAGATTCACGAGCACGTTTGGATAGGGTGCCACTAATTTGAATAGGTTTTGAGAAAAAATTGAATTTTTGATGTGGAGGCTAGGGTTTCTTTTGGAGTTAAAATGGTTTAGGTAATCGACAGAATGAGGAAGTGAGGTGTGTTAAGTAGTATAAGGGTGAATGGTTGCACTGGAAAGAGTGTATAAGTATTTTAAAAAACTAAAAATATACGGGGCAGTCGATTGAAAAGGGTTGATCAGTCGACTGGTATGCAATGTTTGCATGTCGCACGTTACATTGTAAAATATCGGAACTTAGTCGACTGTATATAGGGTGGCAGTCGATTAGTTGCAGAGTGGAAATTCGAAAAGATTGAAGATTCAGTCGACTGTATTAAGGAGGTCAGTCGACTGATTTATAGGAAAATGTATCCTACATGTATCAGTTCTTTTTTAGGGGATTCAGTCAACTGGTTGGATTGATTCGGTCGAATGTTCGCAGATTAATTTTTTTAACTAGTTTGAATATTCAGTCAACTGAATGCCTTCTCCCAATCGACCGAATCTATTGTTTTTTCCATGGTAAGCATTTCTTCTAACTTTTCCTTAATTTAGCTATGCAATATATATATATATATATATATATATATATTTGTGTGTGTGTGTTTTCTAGTTTGAATTTAATGTTAATCATAAATATATAATTATTATTCTAGAAAACATACAACTTATCTAAATTATAATATAGAAACAAAAAGACTTAAATTCCAGAATTTTTCGAATCATTTGAGTGCGGTTCAACTTGATTTCTTGTATTGGATGGATAAGAGACCATGCATTACTTTGAGCATCACGTTTTCAAGAGTTTGGAAACACTTGAGGACGTTGCGGAGATGGTTGGTGCATATATTGTTTGGAAGATGATCCACAAAACCTCAAAGCAAATTGTTCTAGGAAGCTTAATCATTTTGCATTGACTTTTTGTTCGTAGTACATTTTGCATTGAAGTTGTAGTGTTTCCCATTGATAGTGGATATCGTCAATCTTTTCTTTTATTGACGGAGATCCAAAACCCAACCTTCTTTTAACTCTCTTTCCTTTTGGGGTATACCCAGTATGATGATTTGGTGAAGGTGTAATCTGAACTGGAATGTATACCGGAGTTGAATTGTTTGAGGAATTGGAGGTTGAAGTGCTAAATACAATTGAGGATTGGTTTAAGCTTTCTTGTGAGGACATTGTATTGTTTGTCTATTATTTGTAGATTAAGTTGATTGAATATATATAATGAGCTATATACTACTATCGGCTTTTGCATTTGTGTTGAAAAGTGTTTGAAAATTTCAGCCAACTAAAAAACCGGAGGTTAGAAAAAGTAAGAAATAATGGCCGTAAGTTAAATTGAAGAGATGAAAGGTTTGAATTCAAGAATCAAATTGGAATATTGGAACATCGTGCAACTTCCTCCCAAGAGACCAAAGTTCGAGTGCCATCAGCTCCAGATTTTATTCTAATTTTTTATTATTGATTTTGTACTTGTAAAATTATTATGGGTTAACAATTAATTATAAATCATATAACGACATAATTTCTAGTTCACGTCTTAACTTTATAAAAATAATTTCATTTAAGGGTTTGGTAAATATATCGGCTATTTGATTTTTTGATGGTACAAATCTAGTGATATATTTCCTTTTTCTATATTATAAAGAAAATGATGTCTAATATCAATGTGTTTAGTTCTAGTCTGATTTATAGGATTTTTCGATAAATTTATAGCGTTTTTGTTATCACAGTAAATTGTAGATTTAGAAAGTTTTATTCCAAAATCTTGTATTGTTTGTTGCATGTAGATTACTTGAGCAAATGCCAAAGCAGCATAAATATATTCTGCTTCACATATCGAGCATGAAACACAATTTTGTTTCTTACTAAACCAAGATACTAAAGATCATCCAATGAAATGACAAGTACCACTTGTACTCTTTCGATCCGTTTGATATCCTCCAAAATCAGCATCACTGTATGATACTAACGCAAAAGGACATTCTTTTGCATAAAAGAGACCATAGTCTTTAGTCTTGCTTAAGTATCGCAAAATTCGTTTTACTCCCCACAAATGTGATTCCTTGGGATTTGCTTGAAAGCATGCACACAAACATGCACTCATCATTAAATCTTGTCGACTAGTAATTAAATGAAGTAGTGATCTAATCATGCTACGATATAGTTTTTGGTCAACACTTTTGCCATTTTCATCTCGATCAAGATGTAATTTAGTGCTCATAGGAGTCGGTTTAGCAGAAGTGTTTTCCATATCAAATCCTTTTATAAGGTTATTACAATATTATTCCTGATTAATAAAAATTCCATTATTTAAATTTTTTAATTTGTAAACCAAGAAAATATGAAAGTTCTCCCATGTGAGACATTTCAAATTCTGTTGTCATAATATCTAAATTCTAGACATAAATTTTCAATTATGGAACCAAAAATAGTATCATCTGTGTTATTATAATTTCATTTTTATCTTGTTTTATAAACAATATTTGATCTACTTTTCCAATTTTAAAACCAGAATTGATTAAATAATTTTTAAGACGATCATACCAAGTATGAGGTGCATGTTTTAAACCTATAAAGCCTTTTATAATTTATAAACATGATCTGGAAACTTTTCATGTACAATTAATAGTGGTTATTCTACATATTTTTTTTTATAAAACCATTTAAAAATGCACTTTTTACATCCATTTGATATAGTTTAAATTTATTGAAACACGCATAAGCTAATAAAATAAGTATAGCTTCTAGACGAGCTACATGAGCAAATATTTCATCATAGTCTATTCCTTCTCTTTGATTATAACTTTGAGCAACTAGCCTAGCTTTGTTTCGAATAATATTTCGTTGCTCATCGGTTTTATTTTTGTAAACCCATTTGTTACCGATAACCTCTTGATTACTTGGTCTAGGAACTAAGTCCCAAACGTCATTACGTTCAAATTGATTTAATTCTTCTTGCATAGCTGTAATTCAGTAAAATTAAGTTGAGGCTTCTTTCGCATTTTTAGGTTCAATGTTCGAAAGAAAAGTTACATGGCCCATTTGATTTAGTTGATTTTGAGTTCTTATGTTAGTATTTACTTCTCCAATAATATTTCAACAAGGTGATTTATTAGAAGTCTTGGTGGAGTTCGAATTTAGTTATTATTTGATAAATTATTATTTACATTATTTTCAGTATTTTCAAAATCATCTTCTATGTTACTTGATTTAGTAATAATTTCTTCATCTTCATTTTTATGATTAATTTTGAAATTTTCATAACACATGAAGTGTTTCTTCGATTACTTTAGTTCTTTTATTATAAATTATATAAGGTTTGCCTCATTTCTAATATCCAATGGATATTCCTTCATTAGATTTTGGATAAAGTTTACTAAGTTATCTTTTGTATTTAATACAAAACATTTTGAACCAAAAACTTTAAAATATAATATGTTGGGTTTTCTTCCGTTAAAAAGTTCGTATGGAGTATGTTTTGTTAATGGTCTAATGGAACTCTATTTAAAACATAACAAGCAATTGCTATAGCTTCTGCCTAGAAGTGTTTAGTTAGAGTAGTTTCATTTAATAAAGTCCTAGCTCATTCTTGAAGTGTTCTATCTTTCCTTTCTACAACTCCATTTTTTGGCGGCTATCTAGGAAACTGGAAAATTAAGAAAAATTCCTTTATTATTATAACATTTTTCAAAAGATTCATTTTTGAATTCATCACCATGATCGCTCCGAATATTGTTAATTTTTAAATTTTGAACAATTTGAATACTTTTAGCAAATATTTTAAAAAATTTCAAAAGTATCACTTTTATTTTTCAAAAATATTGTCTAAGTAAATCTAGAAAAATCATCTACAATCACAAAAACATATCTATTATGGTTTGTAGATTGAACATGAATTGGTCAAAAAGATCTAAGTGCAATAACTCAAGTGGTTGTAATGTAGAAATTATTTTCTTTAGCTTAAAAGAAGATTTTGTTAATTTTCCTAACCGACAAGCATTACAAATACTCTTTACTTTAAAATTCATTTAAGTAAACCTTTTACTAAATTATTCTTAGGTAATTTGCTTATTGCTTTAAAATTTATATGACAAAATCTTTTGTGCCATAACTGAGGATTATTTTCTTTGATTACTAGACACATATTGGTGTTATGATTAACTTTCCTATTTAATATGTAAATATTTCATTCTCTAGGTCCTTCAAATATACTATTATTATTTTTATCAAATGTATCGCATTTATTTTCCAAAAAAAGTTATATTAAAACCTTTATTGCATAGTAGACTTATACTAAGAAAATTATGCTTTAAACTCTTAACTAGTAAAACATTTGCAATAATAGGTAAGTTAGATGTACCATCATGGCTCACATCATCTTTGCCAATGATATAGCCTTTAGAATTATCTTCAAATGTAACAGATCCTCCATTTGAGCAGATAATGTTTGTTAGCATATCTTTGTTTCATGTCATATGTTGAGCAACCACTGTCAAGTATCCACTTTCCTCTTTTCTTAGTTGGTACTTGCAAAAATATTGGAATGATGTTGTTACCCATCTTTTATTAGGGTCATAAGAATTAGATCTTAGGAAACCAAACCCAAATGGGCTTAGAATTCCTTGTATATGTAAAATCTTTATTTTATGAACTGAATTTATAAAAGATTTTAATATACTTATTTCTGATTGAATTATTATTATTATTTGGTACCTATATCTTTATAGTATTTGTGTTACGAATTTCTTTCTTTTGAGTGAAATCCGTTGGTTTTGATTTTACAAAATTCTAATGTAAATTGAAATTTTTATATGATGGGTTATTCTTCTTTGAATTAGTCTTTGAAGAATTTGTATATCCTACCTATTTCTTAGTAAAAGTAATTTTGAGAATTACTAATAATCTTAGAAATATTTTCTCTTCCTTTACGAAAATTAGATACATTTTTAGTGATATTTTCTAACTCAGTTTTGAGACTGGCATTGTTTAATTCAAAATTTTGACATTTGATTTTAAATCATGATTTTTCGAAGTTAATGTCATATTATTTTCTTTCTACACTTTTATTTCATTTATAGCATAGTGAGGTTAGACGAATCTTTAGACAAAGATTCTTGTGCTTTAACAAGTTCTTCTTCTAAGATTTTCTTTTCATCTCTTAGCATATCAACTTCTATTTCATTCCTATTTTATTTTTCTAAAGCATCTTTATACTTTCTTTTAACTTATTTTAGTTTATCCAATAGCTCGAAGTTTATTTCTACTAAATCACCAAAAGTAAGATCACTTACATTGTTAGTCGAAGCCATAATGCAAACAATGGCTTGTTCAGAATCACTGCCACTGTTACTAACTGGTGATGAAGAGGATTCTGAATCATCCCATGCAACAGAGAATGCTTTCTTCTTTTGTACTTGTCCTTCTTATTCTTGTACCTTTCATTCTTTCGATCAAGAAAATCTTTCTTTATATGACCATTACATTCAAAACATTCGAGATTTGAAGCTGGTGGTTTCATGGTATTGTCTCTCCTGCTATTTCCGAATTTATTGTTCTTTCTAAATTTCAAAAATGTTTTGAAATTCTTTGCTATAAATACCATTTCATCTTTATTTGAGTTCGAGTCTTCTTATTTAGCCTGAAAAGCTATTTTCTATCTACCTTGAACTTGATCTTGTTTTGCCTGCAAATTAACTTCATACGACATAAGATTTCCTATCAACTCTTTAGGTTTATTGGTAGAAATGTCATTAGCTTCTTCAATAGCTAAGACTTTTCATTCCCGTTCAAAATCTGAATATTTTTCTTCTAGTGCTAATAGTGAATGATATATGTCTTGGAATCTAAGATACATGTCATTTATAGTTTCATCTAGTTTTATTCTGAAATTTCGGAACTGATTTTTAAGCATAGAAATCTTACTTTGTTTCACTTTATTTGTTCCTTCATGTGTAACTTTAAGAGTTCACCAAATTTCATAAGCAGTTTACACATACTTACTTTATTAAATTCATTCTTATCTAAAGTACAAAATAACAATTCATGGCTTTTACGTTTGAAGTAGCGTATATTTTTTTGTATTTTACCATTGTGCATATGGTGTAGTAGGTATAGTGTATTCAATCTGAGTGATATACCAAGTATCATATCCATTTGCTTGCATATAAATACTCATCCAAGTTGACCAATGGTTGTAATTCAAACAGTTAAATAGTGGTGGTTATGCAGTGGATTGACCTTCAATAAAACTTGTGTCTGAGTTATTTTCCATATTAACTGAATATCAAATAACTATGTTTTGGTTATATAATAACCTTGCTCTCATTCCAAATGAAAATAACTAAGGACCATAATATGAAATGCTAACTAAGCTATCTACAAGTGCGGAATATAAATATAAAAGAAAGTAAATGACACGAGGGATTTTTATACTGGTTCGAACTTCCCATTCTGCGTCCACTCTCAGACCCCTTCTTGAATTTAACTATCAAACCTCTCTTAACCTAGAGAAATAGATATTACACCGCCTATGCAACTGAACATGACTTAAACCGCCTGACCAACATAATAGGACTTCAACTGTCTGAGCAACCGAACAGGACTTCTAATACAAATAGTAAAAATTTCTTCTGACTGAGTATGTTCTTAAATAGCACTGATAAGTCAACAACATACGCCCTTCCTATAATCTTCTCCTTTATGGTATATTTTGTAGGTCGTGAAGATAGGAGGTTAATTTAATCACAAATTAAATTGCTGCTGAATGTGCAAGTGATTGGAACGAGAGTTTGAATGCAAATGGCAAGAGTTTAGACAATAAGAATATGACATAGAATCAGAAAATTAAGTGATTAAAATAAAAAATTTGAAGGCTATATATGGTGTTTAACGGTCGTTTCTGTTCGATAAAGTGGCTATTTAGAAATATAGCCGTTATGTAGTTTCAGCCAACTGAACAAAAGAATTTAGCTATCTAAAATATTTAAAATTCGAATCAGAAATGAATCAGTACAAAAAATACCTTATTCGATTGACTGAAATAGGTAGCTTAGTCAGTTGAACATTCATATCAAATTGTGCAAGTGCACAGATATTCAGTCGACTGAACTATGCATTTCAATCGACGGCTCACATTTTTTGCCATATTCATGAACTTTAGAGTTACTCACAAAAGTATTGCTTGATATGACTTTGTACTTTGGTACATATACGTTGAAATGGAAAATTGAAAATAAGGATCTAAAATAGACTATTTGCACATAACAAACAAATTGTCTTGAAGTCAGTGAAAGCAATATTGAGTTTGTGGGTTTTTGATATGATCCAAGAAATGATACAAAAGTATCATTTTATAAGCATCAGAATTAAATAAGTATATTGATAGAAATATCGAATAGTTTGATTTTCATTCAAAATATAGAGGAAACATGTGTCCATAAGAAAGAATACTAAAAGGTACATAGATATTTCTAGATTATAAACAAACAACATATTGCTAATGTAACGATGTACTTATGTTAAAATCAGTAATAGTTTGGTTGTTTTATACTCAATATTGGATTTGCAAATTATATCTTTTATAATAAGTATAAAGGATGTTAGGAATGTCTCAAATGATATGCAAAGACACTATATTAAAATATTTAATATGTAACATGTAAGATTGATTCCTTATGTATTGACAATATGAATTATCATGCATGTTGTATTATCTACAATATCGTAACTTGCTTGTGCATATGATGCAAGAAGCAAATATCAAATCTGAAGTAAGGTCATAAAATGGTATTGTAGAGTGTTCTCGAGTATTTACAAAATACTAGATAATTGTTCACAAAACAACGAACTCTTTACAAAAGAGTGTTTGGACTAGAACTTCATAAGTGATATCGAGTGTTAAATGTCAATATAGATTTCATTTTAAAACTTAATTAAGAAGCTTTAAGTTGGATTGTTCCAAACGAAACATTATGGCCGATCCAATGAAATGGCTATGCACATCGTCTTGAGTAGCACGCCAAATTTATAACTGAGCTAGGGTTGATTCTGAGTATTAACAATACTAATCATTGATATGTGATAAAAATTTAGTAATAAGAGCTTAATAGAAGTTAAGAAACATATTATGAATAGTTACATATGATAAATGTAGTTTATCAGCATTAGCGAGAATTGATTGACATAGTGGATAATTAAACCAACATAGCAGATCCATTCACGAAGGGTCTAACTCGATCATTTCTTATCAAACTAATTGAAAAGATGGATAATCTACTAAAACCCCAAGCGCAAGTGGTAGATTGATAGAGTTAGGGGTATGCCCTATGGGCAATTATGTAATTTATTACGTATATCTAACTCGATAACCAATCTTGTTCGAAATAAAAGGTGTTTTCTTTCTATTATGTACTTGATATAATATATTATATTATACTAATTAATTGAATTAAAAGTACATTTAACAGAAATCCATAAATGGATTGTTTTGTGATAGTAATTATAATGCTTTCTAACCATGGGTGATTTATCATAATAAAATAAACATATCGATTTAAATATTCTATAACATCCCTTATCTAGAGGTCCGAAGCTAAGCTCTATATAATATTAACTTCCGCTGACCAAATATGGTAATGTTAGTGGTATACATAATATTAGAAGCACGTGAATATGAAATAAAATCAGAGATTCCAGAAAAATAACTTTTCTGATTACATTTCACAAAACATGTTTCACGTTGCATTACATAATCCCATTCATTTTCCAAGTTCAGATCAAATATAATTATTACAAAAAATGCCAAGAGAGACATATGAAGATGCCTCCTAGGTTGACTAGAGTACTATATAGTCATACTGACATAATACAACACAACGGAATCAAACAAAATAAAGCAGCAACTCCTAAATAGCTTTTCGTCAGCCACCTGCTTGTCTCTGGAAGCTTTATTCCCCAACCTACTAAAAAATTATAGACCTCCACCCTCAGCCTACTCAAATCAATTTTGAGCACCTGTGAGTTTAAGGGAAAAAACATAAACTTCAAGTTAGACATAAAGCCTGGTGCGAATAATAATATACATCTTAGATTAGTTGATATTAAGTGAGATCACGCCGCTTAGTGGAATGGGTTTCCCCCATTAATATCTTTTTAAAACATATCTTTTGCGAATCATAATCTTGCAACCAAAACTGGTTAAAACTGTGAAGCATTATCATGTAAACATGCATATCAGTTAACAAATGGACTATCTGTCCGAACATTATAGTTTTGCTTGGCAACTACTAACTTTTGGCTGACTTGGACCTACCAAACAATACAAACAAATAATCTAACATATGTTAGATACTCCTCTTCTAGACGATCTGTCCCTAACTTACTTTCTTTAGGTCAACTGATCCTAATGGTTTTGCAGGCTCACCAATAATCTATCTCTGTAAAAATATATATTCCATTCTAGGTGTAACATCATTTTAGTCTTACCTGTGACAAAGCAAGACACATAATAATTTTGAACTAACTTAGCTAGAGGCAAATAGCTAATGTATATGATGCGACCCTATACCAGTCTAATGTGGTATACAGATATCCGAGTCATTTTACTTAGGGTAACTTTCCCTTAAATTTTCCTTGAAAACCTTTTCATCTCAAATTGATTTAAAACCTTTAATCAAACTTAAACAAGAAAAACACATACTCCATGCTTTACTCAAAATCACCTTGCCATGTTGTATATACTTTACTCAAATCTTTGTTGATGAAACCATTTAAACCTATGAAAGTACCCCATTCGAATCCGTTGAAAGTACCCTTTTTGAAACCATGTAAACCTCTTTCTTCACCTTGGCCGAAAGACCAAAACATTCCTTTCGAAATCGTTCATATAAACCTTTCGAAACCACTGAAAAACCATTCCTTCGAAAGCTATAAAATCTTAGATATCCTATCCTTTAAACCTTTAAACATTGCCTTTCAAAAACATTGAAAAACCTTTCCTTTCGAGCCTTTCGAAACCTTCCTTTTATACCTTTCGAAACCATTGGAGAATCACTCCTTCAAAACCATTCTTTAGAACCTTTCGAAAGCATCAAAACCTTTAAAAATAGTAAACCTTTCGAAAGCATTTGGATTTAATTTAAAACATGTGGAAACCTTTCGAAACCATTCAAAACTATCTCCTTCAAGACCTTTGGGATCAACCTTCAATAAAGCAAAAGGGTCATAAAAAATTTAGTTTGAAAGCACTCTTTCGCAAGCATTTCACAAACAAAGAAGTGGTGGTGTCGAAACCAACCTTCTGAAAGCATTGGAGAAGTGGCCAAGTTTTAAAAACAAAGTATACCATCTGAAACCATTGACTTCGAAAGTAGAAAAGTGGCAGCTGGTGGTTGCGACCCCTTCGAAAGTATTTTCCAAGATCCATTTCTCCGTGGCCTTTGAATCGACAATAAATCACACATGTCCAACACAATTTGCACGAAAAGACGAAACATGAAGGGTAATAAAGAAAATAAGACAGAAACGAATCTCACATGAATGGAATAATATATAATATTGAACAAATATCTTTACAGCGGAAAAAAAATTAAAATAAAATATCAGAGTCTAACCTAGCTTCAGCTTGGACAGTTATAAACATCTGTCCTTACAATTGCTAACAAACATCAAACTAAAACTAACAAACCACAGCGGATAATATAATATGTCCATATGTTGATGAATATCTCCAGCTCTACTCTAGAAACTCCAACCATCTTTGATTAACCTAAAACTACTGGGATATGACGCGAGTATTGAAAATACCTAGATCAGGCTTGATAAACCAGCCTGAGAAAACTCAATAATAAATGAAAGTGTCATATATCAGCCTTTGAATAAAATCCTTTGAAAAGAAAGAGTATCTCATAAGACCACGTCCACGCGTAAACACGGACGGGTTTTAACTTATGATAACTTAAAACACTTTTATATATCAAAACATTTGATATTATTTTTAATGACATTTCTTGAAAATATTTGCAAATAAATTTATTAATCTTAGCGAAATGGTTACCCATATAGCATTTCGAGGCTATTCATTATGCCAACACAAACAAAACCGCAGGTTCTTATTGGAGAATGGATTTCCATGTAAATGATCAGGTGAAGAGACTACCTTTCGATGGTTACACCTCTAGATGGATGTCCCAAGGCATAGAACATCTACCCTCTACCAACACAAGACCGACCTACCTCTGTAACTAGATAGTACTGAATATGTCATTCCCCGGTTGTTACCAACCTTTTACCGAGCGCGCTCTAGCATACAAACCACATTAATTTACATCCCGAACGTCATTACAGGAAGAAATATAGCTAGAAAGGGATGATCATAACCTAACTGAGAATGACCCGCTTAGCCTTGCCGCATCTAACCCTGTTTTCGGTCGTTTTCAGTTGATGATGCTTGAGGAAACAATTGCCTTTTCACATAGCACTTCTTCTTCACTTCGAATGCCACACTGCCATTCCTTTGATTACTATTTGACTCCGACAAGCATACAACCTCTGAGCTCGTATATCCCAATGAAGGGCGTTATGCTATGAGAAGTTGACTTCTCCGCCACCAAGAAGATGTATATTTGTAAAAGTCAAACGTTGTGTCTCAGAAATTCAATGTCAGACATTCGTCCATACAGGTTCGTTTTGGGATTGAAGGAAACCGAAGACACTTTCCTCAGCCATTACTAGGCGAGAAGCCCTTGTGGTTTTTGAGGTTTTTCATAACAAAGAGACCATTGCTACAATATAGCAAATTGGAAGTTTATCCCCAATTAATTAACAAGTAGTCCCTCGTTATTATTCATCTTAATATCTCCATCTTCAAACATCTTCGTTCTTCGAACATGTAAATTGGTTTGAAGTGGTTTTCGGATAGGAATCGCCCAAATCCGACCCCGGTTCCTTCGAAGCCAATTTTCGATTTAAAAGATGTTAAGTTCATATGTGGATATCAATCATCAATCAATTGCTTCATCTTTTATTTAAATCAATATCTTTCTTAGATATATTCATTTCAATTTATTACATTTTCTTTTCAAGGGTATGTGAAAACATTAAGCCTCATTTATTAATCATTTAGTTTATTTAAACCTTTCTTAAATCTTTGAATAATTCCAAATCATTTTCGTTTTTAATTAGGAAGACCTTTCTAAATCATTCACTAAATCTTAATCAAAGATTTCTTATATTGAAGTTATAACTTTTAACTTAGGAAAAATATTCTCAAATCATTCATTAAATCTTAATCAACAATTTCTTTCTTAACTTCAAATCCTATTCTTACGAATCAAAGATTTTCATAACAGAGCACTACTACCACTTTAACTATGAATATCTTTGTCTTTATTGATCTTTGTCTTCAATTTGTTTTATTTCGAAAATTAGTTTGAAGGGGTTTACGGATAGGAATCACCCAAATCCGATCCGGGTTCTTCGGATAGGAATCACCCAAATCTGATCTCGGTTCCTTCGTACTAATCATTGATAAAAAGGTGTTAAGTGGTTAGTTAACATTCAAAGAATTTATTTCTTTTCTTTTATCTTGGAAAAACTTTAATACGATCTTTTAGAGCATCCGGGCTTTCCTTTCGATCTGTTCCACCCCTCGTCTAAAAGATAAAGCGAAGGCCAGGTAAGTTTAAAGCGCCGGTTTCTCCATCCTAAACCTTAGTTACACATCTTGTTTTACCGTTTAGCACTCACAGACGGGATAAATGTACTAGTCGTTTCCGCATACTCAGTTTGTTATTATATTCAATATTCTGCAATTATTATTTAAGTGTTAATAAACAATTCCTTTTAACCATTTATTCAAACTCTTATTGATACTTCCAAATCTTCTTTAAATTACTTAATAATTCTTTTAAAATCATTCACAAAATATTTAGGAAAGAATTGTTAAGTTTAAACTCATATTCAAAAGGCTATAGAATTCGCAGCATAAAAGTGCTGTGGAAAGTGCTATATAAGCTTATTTGATTTAAACAACTTTTTAATATTCAAAAATTCATATTTTCCACTCCAAATCTCTTTTAAACCATTTTAATAGCTTTATCAAATTTATTTCATATTTTTAATCATTTGAAAATAACATTTAAAGAAATCCCTTTCTGGATTCCGAACTGCAAAACCATGATGTTTTTATAAAATTGTTTTGAGAATAATTCAAATCTACTAGATGAAATCTTGATTTCCTTTCTTTGTTAGAGAACAATTATCATTGTGGATCAAAGAATTCTTAGTTCGAAGAAATCCGACTTATAAATCATTCTCTACACTAATTTAAAGTACGGGTCGAAATTTATCAACTACCGCTACACGACGAGCTCGATTTTGACCCATTTTGTGAATTGCTTCGGAACTTGTCCGAAACACTTCAAATTTGTTTTGAACCATTTTAAACTATTTTAACTTTTTTAAAACAATATTTTCACCATTTCAAACTTATTTTTCATTTCATTTCCTATTATAATATTATATTATTATAATATCATTTTCAATCTTTTTAGATATTTTGAAATCATTAAGAGGCTAAATAATTTCCATACACATATATGTATGGATTTAATTTCCATATTTACTTTGGTTAATTACTAACCGTTTCTCTTATTATTTATCAGACCAAGTTATCAACTATTTCACAAACATATAATCAACCATAATATCAACCAATATTCAAAATATTAATTTATAATTTAACATGTGTATTATCATCTTAAATTGTATTTAAACAAACTAAGATTTTGAGTACTCATGATTAGTTCAACTCAACCAATCTTTTCCGTAGATCTTCCTTTTGATTCCAACTGCACTTCCTTATCTTTTTCTCGCTCCAGAGCTCTTTGAGCTTGCTCCTCCTTCTTGAGGTTCTCAACCTTGACCTTGGGGAAGGCTATATTACTCAAGGCCTAGGCTGAGGGGAGGTGGTTGGCTCGGGTTTTGAGGTGGAAGGGTTGGTCGTGGGTAGGAAGGAGTAAGAGAGGGGTTTTAAAGCGATTTTGGTGAATTTTTAAGTGGATATTTCTTTAGTAAATAATTTAAGAATATTTTGGCATTATTTTATTAAGAAAAGCCACTAAAGAAGTGAAGAAAAACTTGGAAAAGGGAAAATAAAAAGTAAGAAAGTGGATGCTTATTTATAAAAAATGTTTTGGATTAAATTAATATTTGTAAAAAGATCAAAATACCTTTTACTTCATTTTTAAGCAACCTTATTTTTTTCAACACTAAATGTCACATTTCAAATCATTACTTTATGTCATTTTCACTTAAGAAGTAAGTAAGGAATAGACTAATTATGTTTGTTTGATTTGATGTTTAAGTTTTGCTTTGAAATGACATGTTTGTCTTTTTATGCTTACTTTTTCTTGATTATGTTCTAGAATTTTCTAAGTATGTTTAGTAAAAGTACACTTGATTAGTGAATTAGTTAATGCTTATAATATTTGAATATATGTTCCTATATAAGAAAATAAAGCCCTAACAACGTTGTGACAACTTTTAATCGACAAAACATTAATTTTCGACAAAATGTTTTACTGTCACATTTTGACGTTTTAGTTAAATTATTTATTTATGTAAACTAAATTTAAAAATAAATTTTTATATTGCAATTTAAAAATATAAACACTCATATATAAATTAAAATAATTTATTTTGAAACTTACTTTTCTAAAATCAGCATTTTGTCGCTTTTGTCGGTATAGGCAAATGTTGCTATTTTTGTGTATACTTCTCTTTATATATCCTATCTAATATAATTTGAATCATATAACCTTACCTATTTTATATATAAAATCACTTTAAATAGTATACTTTAAAGCGGTCAAATTCCGGATCATTACATTCTCCTCTACTTAAAAGAATTTCGTCTTCGAAATTACCCAAATGAAAGTTTGCCTAAAACATTTATCTTTAAACTTAATTCCATATAATATACATAGATCCTCCGTATGAAATATCTTACTCGATCTCCTATTGTAATACACAACCTTATTTCCAAACTAGTATCGATTCCCCGATCCACTAGTGCGAACTCTGATCAGGCTTTAGATCAGATACACTTTCTTTCCATCATAGCTCTCAACTATGATAGAAAACTCGAGTAACTAACCACAAACTCTCGTCAATGTTCGTCACCAAGAATCAAGTGATAAATCCTCTTTGGATTGGTGTAAACACCTCAAAATTCCAAACTCGAATCTTAAATCAAAATTGTGCGATGAGATGATCTACGTATAACATATGTATTTATTAACCCTTAAAATCTTTCATAAAAACTTTATCTTAATTTTAAACATTTTATAAAGGTTCTTCTTTATATAATCCCTTTAATTATTTATTTCAAATATTTTAATTCAGGAAAATATTCTAAAGAAACCATTTTCACTCAAAAGATAATTTATCTTT
Organism: Allium cepa; assembly: GCA_030765085.1. Taxonomy (NCBI): domain Eukaryota; kingdom Viridiplantae; phylum Streptophyta; class Magnoliopsida; order Asparagales; family Amaryllidaceae; genus Allium; species Allium cepa. Next base: position 129,049,805 of record CM060943.1, read on the forward strand.
ATTATAAATTTTATTTCCCGCAATCTTTTAACTCGGTATTTTTCCTTTAACACTAATATTATTTACGAATCATTTCGTAAAACTATTACTTAAGTTTATTTCATCTTATAACTTATCCAAATTAATCACTTTAAATACTTAAGTCCAAATTCTTAGTTAAAGCTAGAATTCATTAATAAATCATTTTCCATGTTATAATTACTTTTTTAAAGAGTTATTATTTTACTTAATAGTTCATTACTTAAATCTATTTTTGTATAATAACTTTTTACATCCTAATGGTATATATATACACACACATCCCAAATTCCTAATCGATTTTATATCTGCGTGAATAATAATTTGTTGTAGGTTACTATCATTTCAAATTCATAATTACAAAATTTATTTTCGATTTAACGCTATTATAAATTTCTTCACTTTTTAATCCTTTTTATAATCCTATTTATAAATTATACTTATCCAATTTCATTTACTTAAAACATTTCGCAATGGTTTATCGTTTACCAAAATATTCCATAAATTCCTTAGCTTTGAGTGTGGTGTGATATAGAAATTTTTGACTGTCCAAAATCGTCGAGAATCCCATTTTATCTTATGAATTAGTTATTCCAAATTTGTATTTGGTTTAAATACTTTTTTAGAGATTACTAATCAATGATTCACATTATTTCTTTAACTTAAGAAAATTGTATAGATTGAGTAACTCCAAAATAATACAAGGAACTGGGTACTACCAACTATATCATATATGCTCTTAACGAGAAGAGTAACACTTAAGAGAAGTGTTTATCATCCGAACACATCTCTTGCCCAATTTTAGTTTAGTTTCGAGTCAATTGAACTAGTTATCACAAAATACCTCTTTTTATTTGAAATAATACCATCTTAAGAATCCTTTAGAGATTAATTTATAAAACCTATTTTATAAATTCATTTTATCTTATATTAATTACCTTCATTTGAATTTCCACAATTCTTTTGCTCGAATTTAAATTCTCATTCCTTTTATATTTATCCTTTTACACAATCATTTTCTATATTTAAATACATTTTTATCTTATATGTTCATTCCTTAAACAAATCTTATTATCAAATACCCTATAGTCAAATCGTGAAACTTAATTCACAAGGTATTTGTATATAAACTTTTAAATCAAACAATTAATCAATTTATGATAGTAACTTAACATCATCATTTTTTAATTTACTATTTTGGAATAAGTATTAAAGATCCTAATTACCTTATCAGATTTCTTACTTATCGATTATCTTTATGAAACATCTTATAGTCAACCTGTGAAATTCTAATCATACGACGTTCATATTTAAATTTCATTAATCCTGGTTTCTAACTATACAACTTTTCAAAATATATACTTTATATTCAAAATATAATCCTAGGTAAAGTTATTTAGTTTACCAAATTTTTCAAAATTAGTGTGTCGATATGCCTTGTTAAGAGTTTAGAAATACCGATCGATATAGTTGTACTTCCTATATCGATTAATTTATAAACCACTCAACTGATAAATCAACACAAAATAATATATTAGTCACTAACAAATACACGCTCATATATAATACTCTCAAACTCATTCTAGGGTGTTACTAACCCTATCTATAATGAGTTACTCATCCTAGGGTATTACTAACCAAATCTCTGATGAGACTTACCCCAACAAAGCCAAGGTTGTCGCATAGCCTTCAGCTCTGATACCAAATGTCAAGGCCCGTTTGTCCATATCCTTTGAATCGACAATAAACCACACATATCCAACTCAAATTGCAAGAAAAGACGGAACATGAAGGGTAATAAAGAAAATAAGACAGAACAGAGTCTCACATGAATGGAATAATATATAATATTGAACAAATATCTATACAGCGGAAAATTTTTAAAATACAATATCAGAGTCTAACCTAGATTTAGCTTGGCCAGTTATAAACATTTGTCCTTACAATTGCTAACAAGCATCAAACTAAAACTAATAAACCACACCGGATAATATAATATGTCCATACGTAGATGAATATCTCCATCTTTCTTCTGGAAACTCCAGTCGTCTTCGACTAAACCTGAAACTACTCGGATTCTGACCCAAGTATTAAAAATACCCGGATCGGGCTTGATAAACCAGCGTAAGAAAACTTAATAATAAATGACAGTGTCATACATCGGCCTCTGAATAAAATCCTTTGAAAAGAAAGAGTATCTCATAAGACCACGTGCATACGTAAACACAGATGGGTTTTTACCTTATGATAACTTAAAACACTTTTATATATAAAAACATTTGATATTATTTCTAATGACATTTCTTGAAAACATTTGTAAATAAACTTTTTAATCTTAGCCAAAATGGTTACCCATGTAATATTTTGAGGCTATTCATTACGCCAATACAAACAAAACCGCAGGTTCTTATTGGAGAATGGATTTCCATACAAATGACCAAGTAAAGGGACTACCTTCCGATGGGTACACCTTAAGATGGATGTCCCGAGGCACAGAACATCTATCCTCTACCAACACAAGACCAGCCTACCTCTGTAACTAGATAGTACTCAATATGTCATCCCCCAGTCGTTACTGACCTTTAACCAAGCGCGCCCTAGCATACAAACCACATTAATTTACATCTCGAATATCATAGCAGGAAGAAATATATCTAGAAGGGGATGATCATACCCTAAGTGGGAATGATGCAATTAGCCTTGCTGCATCCTTGTTTCCGTCATTTTCGGTTGATGAGGATCAAGGCAATGATTACCTTTTCACATAGCACATCTTCTTCACTTTGAATACCACACCGCCATTACTTTGATTACTATTTGACTCCCACAAGCATACAACCTCTGAGCTCGTATGTCCCAGAGATGGGTGTTAAGCTAAGAGAATTTGAATTCACCGCCACCAAGCAGATGCACATTTGTAAAAGTCAAACGTTGTATTTCAGAAATGCAATGTTAGACATTCGTCCATACAAGTTCATTCTGGGATTGAAGGAAACCGAAGACACTTTCCTCAGCCATATCTAGGCGAGAACCCTTGTGGTTTTTGAGGTTTTTCATAATAAAGGGACCACTGCTACAATATAGCGAATCAGAAGTTTATCCCCAATTAATCAATAAGTAGTCCCTCGTTATTATTCGTCTCAATATCTCCGTCTTCAAATATCTTCATTCTTCGAACATGTAAATTGGTTCGAAGTTGTTTTCGAATTGGAATCACCCAAATCCGACCCTGATTCCTTCAAAGCCAATTTTCGATTTAAAAGATGTTAAATTCATATGTGGATATCAATCATCAATCAATTGCTTCATCTTTTATTTAAATCAAATATCTTTCTTAGACATATTCTTTTTAATTTATTGCATTTTCTTTTCAAGGGGATATGTAAACATTAAGCCTCATTTATTAAGCTTTTAGTTTATTTAAACATTTATTAAATCTTGGAATAATTCCAAATCATTTTCGCTTTTACATAGTAAACAAATTTCCAAATCATTCATTAAGTCTTAATCAAAGATTTCTCATATTCAAGTTATAAATTTTAACTTAGGGAAAATATTCCCAAATCATTCATTAAATCTTAATCAAGAATTTTTTTTCTTAAGTTCAAATTATATACTTGCAAATCGAAGATTTTCATGACAGAGCACTACTACCACTTTAAATATGGTAAATTTCACTTCCAGGGACTAATGACAAGTAATCCCACATTATGAATGCCTTTGTCTTGAATGATCTTTGTCTTCAATATGTTTTATTTCGAAAATTAGTTTGAAGTGGTTTTCGGATAGGAATCACCCAAATCTGATCTCGGTTCTTCGGATAGGAATCACCCAGATCCGATCCCCGTTCCTTCGTACTAATCATCAATAAAAAGGTGTTAAGTGGTTAATTAACATTCATAGAATTTTTTTCTTTTCTTTTATCTTGGAAGAACATAAATATGATCTTTTAGAGCATTCGGGCTTTCCTTTCAATCTGTTCCACCCCTATTCTAAAAGATAAAGTGAAGGCCAGGTAAGTTCAAGGCATGGTTGCTCCATCCCTAAACATAGTTACACACCTTGTTTTACCGTTCAGCTCTCAAAAGAGGGACAAATGTACTAGTCATTTCCGCATACTCGATTTTTTATTATATTCAATATTCTTCAATTATTATTTAAGTGTTATAAACAATTCCTCTTAACCATTTATTCAAACTTTTATTAAAACTTCCAAATCGTTTTTAAATTACTTAATTATTCTTTTAAAATCATTCACAAAATATGTAGGAAAGAATTGTTAAGTTTAAACTCATATTCAAAAGGTTACAGAATTCGTAGGATAAAAGTGTTGTGGAAAGTGCTATATAAGCTTATTTGATTTAAACAACTTTTTAATATTTGAAAATTCATATTTTGCATTCCAAATATTTTTTAAACCATTCTAATATATTTATCATTTTTTTTTCATATTTTTAATCATTTAACAATGTCATTTATAAAGAAATCCCTTTCTGGATTCCGAACTACAAAAGCGCGATGTTTTTAGAAAATTATTTTGGACATAACTCAAAATCTACTGAATGAAATCTTGATTTCCTTTCTTCATCGTAGAACTATTATCATTGTGGACCAAAGAATTTTTATTTCGAAGAAATCCGAATTATAAATCATTCTCTGCGCTAATTTAAAGTTATGGGTTTAAATTTACAAATTGTCGTTGCGCGACGAGCTCGATTTTGACCAAGTTTGTGAATTGCTTCGGAACTTGTTCGAAACGCTTCAAATTTGTTTTAAACCATATTTAAACTATTTTAACTTACTAAAAACAATATTTTCAACATTTTAAACTTATTTTTCATTTCATTTCCTATTATAATTTTATATTATTATAATATCATTTTTAATCTTTTTAGATATTTTGAAATCATTAAGTGGCTAAATAATTTCCGTACAAACATTTGTATGGATTTAATTTACATATTTAATTTTCCTAATTACTAACCATTTCTCTTATTATTTATCAAACCAAGTAATCAACTATTTCACAAACATATAATCAACCAAGTTAGCATCCAATATCAATTAATATTCAATATATTAATTTCTAATTTAACATGTGTATTATCAAATTAAATTTTATTTAAGAAAACTAAGAATTTGGTAATCATGATTAGTTCCACTCCACCAATCTTTTCCGTAAACATTCCTTTTGATTTCGGCGGCATTTCCTTCTCTTTTTCTCGCTCCGGAGCTCCTTGAGCTTGCTCCTCTTTGATGTGCTCGGCTTTGACCTTGGGAAAGGCTATATTCTTCATATTCTAGGCTAGAGGGAGGTGGTTGGCTCAGGTTTTGAGGTGGAAGGGGTGGCCGTGGGTAGAAAGGAGGAAGAGAGGGATTTTGAAGTGATTTTGGTGAAATTTTAAGTGGATATTTCTTTAGTAAACAATTTTAGAATATTTTGGTATTATTTTATTAAGAAGAGAAGCCATTAAAGAAGTAAAGAAAAACTTGAAAAGGGAAAAGAAGAAGTGAAAAAAAGTGAGAAAGTGGATGCTTATTTATATAAAATGTTTTGGATTAAAATAATATTTTATAAAAAGACCGAAATACCCTTTACTTACTTTTTAAGCAACCTTATTTTTTTCAATACTTAACATCACATTTCAAATCATTACTTTATGTCATTTTCACTTAAGAAGTAAGTAAGGAATATAATAATTATGTTTGTTTGATTTGAGGTTTTTGCCTTGAAATGACATGTTTGTCTTTTTGTGCTTACTTTTTTTAATTATATTCTAGAATGTTCTAAGTATGTTTAGTAAAAGTAAACTTGATTATTGAACTAATTAATACTTAACTATTTGAATATATGTTCCTATATAAGAAAATAAAGGTGCGACAACTTTTATTCGACAAAATGTTTTTTGGTCACATTTTGAACTTTTAGTTAAGCTATTTATTTTTGTAAACCAAATTTAAAAGTAAATTTTTATATTGCAATTTTATAATATAAAAATTCATCAATAAATTAAAATAATTTATTCAACCATTGAAACTCACTTTTCTAAAATTAGCGTTTTGTCACTTTTGTCAATATAGGCAAATGTTACTATTTTTGTGTATACTTCTCTTCCAAATCATATATAATATTATTTGAACCATATAACCTTACATATTTTATATTAAAAATCACTTTAAATAGTGTATTTTAAAGTGGTCATATTCTGGGTCGTTATAGTTATTACTAAAAACAAAAGGCGCAATCCATTCGAAATCATTCCTTTAAAAACATTTAACGTGGTCAAAAGCCAACCGAGTCGAAAGTGCTTCCTTTGAAAGTAAACCAGGCCATTTTTAATTAAAAATAAAGTCATGCTTCAACCCTATCGGAACCTATGGTCTAGACCCAGTACCTTTCAGTTCACTCTGTACCAAATTATTGATACTATGTGCATTGGTTTCGATGGCAATGAAGGCAACAGTACTTGGTCGAAAACCTTGTGCCAAAAGAGGCGTGACATACCAAAAGCATGTAAAACTGATTTTTACTTTAAAAATAATTTCTTTCAACTAACCTTCCTTATTGGTCAAAATATTATTTGTTGCTAATTTTCTTTTCTAAAAGTACTGCCAATATTTCAGAAATAAATAATTTAACTTATATATAAAATACCCCTTCTCCTTTTATAAATATATAAAACATTTCAGTCATATACCTTAAATAATTTTAAATATTCATCGAAACACTTAGGAAAATTCTACAAAAATTCTAGAAAATCATTTTTAATATGTTTTCTTACATATATTAATTTCAGACCCAAAACTTATGTTATTTAGCTGTAAATAATTTTAAACCCAAACAATCATTTTCCTCACTAGAAAATTTGTATAAAATCCATATCAATTAAAAAAATTATGAAAATTAAAACCAATCTCTAGAATATCATTTTGATCTAAATATAAAATCGTAAGGCATTTAGATGTCATCTAGTAAGGTTTTCACATTAAAAAATGTCATAAAACCTATATGATTAAGTATAAATCATCAACAAGCACATATAACATTTAATCATTCAAAAATATGGCATCATCATGCAAAATACTTCCGATTCATCTTAAAACCGAAACAATTTGAAAATTGAGATGTAGTCATTATTTACCTTAGTTTTGAGATTATGGAGTTTGAGTTTTGAATAGCTTTCATTTGATTAATCTCTTTCCTTATCCTTTCTTGTTTATCTCGCCCTTTCTTGCTAATGGGGGCCGACCTCTAGATTTAATTTTTGCAAATGAATGTGTGTGTGAGAAAAGCTAAGGGTTTAGGGTATTAGAATACTCTTATTCCTAATTTACCCCTTCTCTATTTCATTTTAACTTATCTTTGGTTCATTGTTTACATGGCATAGCTACCCCTTAGTTTAATCACAAATTTCAATCCTCTAATAATTGTACACTATTTCATTTATTTTACCAAATTAAATTTTCCTAATAACGTTACTAAAAATATGAGGTGTTACAATCACCTCTCCTTAAAAAATTTCATCCTTGAAATTATGATAAGGTACACATCACATCAACTAAAAAGGTTAAACATACCATCGAACAAATCAGGATAAGCGTCTCTAATCCTACTCTCAATCTCCCAAGTACAGCTTCTCTCATCATCGCTCCACTGGACTTTAACTAATCTGACTCTCTTGTTCCTTAGCCTCTTCTCATCTCTTACGACTATGCGAATCGACTTTCTAACTATAGTCAAGTCGACTCCATTACTAAACCATATAACACAGTCGGTGCTATAGTAGACTCTAGATTTCTAACACACTTCCTTTGATGAGAAACATGAAAAACATCCTGGACTCTTGCCAAACTTTTATATAACTCTACTCTATATGCGAGTTTTCCAATCCTCACTACAATAGGAAAAGGTCCTACGAATCTTGGTGCCAATTTCCCCGATTTCCCAAATCTACTTACATCTTTCATCGGTGATAACTTAATGAAAACATGATCTCTAACGGAGAATTTTAAATCCTTCCGTATTCTTTCTCCATAACTCTTCTGCCTAGACCAAGCATCCTTCATCCTAACCTGAATCAACTTAATCTTTTCTACATCTTCTCTAACCAAATCTAGACCAAGAACCAACCTATCCCCGATCTTTGACTAACAAACCGGTAATTTGCAGGGCCTTCCATACAAAGCTTCAAACATTGCCATTCGTATACTAGTCTGATAACTGTTGGTATACGAAAAATCGACTAAGGTCGATGGTCTTCCCATAATGCTCCGAAATCTAACACACAAGCTCTTAGCAAATCCTCCAACACTTTGTTAACTCTTTCCATTTGCCCAGCGGTCTGTGGATGGTAAGCGGTACGCATCTTGAGCTTGGTTCCTAAAATATTTTGTAGACTCTTCCAGAACTTGCTAGTGAATAAGGAATCTCTATCACTTACTATACCACTAAGAATTCCATACAGTCTAACCACATTCTTCATAAAACAACTTAGCCAAAACTGGTGTCATCCTATTTTTCTTAACTGGAATGAAATGGGCATTCTTGGTCAATCTATCCACTATAAGACATATATTTTCATTTCCTCTACTTTACCTTGGCAACCCCTTTATGAAATCTATAGAAATAGATCCTAATTCCATAATGGAGTATTTAATGGCTGAAGCAAAACTTGGCTTCTGATGTTTGGCTTTTACCTGTTGATAGTTCAAATACTGCTTCACCCATAAGCCAACATCCCTCTTCATACTTTCCCAAAAGAAACTTCTCTTCATATCCTGATACATGTTAATTCCTCCCTGATGAATAGTGAACTCCAAACGATGACATTCATCCAAAACTTCCTTCCTAATGTCCCCTGCATTTGGAATGCATAATCTTCCTTTCTTTCTCAACCACCCGTTCTAGTCAAGACTAAAATCCTTTAAGTCATCTCTCTCCGTTCTATCTCTTAACTTCCTGATCCGTTCAACAAATACTTGATCCTCCATATATTTAGAAGCAATCCTTTCAATCATAAATGGTCAAACTTCTAAACATGACAACACTACAGATCCTGCACCAGACTTACCTTAAATCTCTACTGCGCTCTACAAGTCAATAATGCTTCCAAATCTTTCCAATCTGCTATCGTGCCAACACTGCATTTTGATGCTTTCTACTAAGTGCATCTGCAACCTTATTACCTTTCCCTAGTGTGTGTTCAATTCCAAAATCATAAGCAGCAATAAACTCTAAAAATCTCTGTTGTCTCATATTCAGCTCCTTCTGAGAGAACAAATACTTTAGCGACTTATGATCCATATATAACTCAAATTCTCTCCCAAAAGATAATGTCTCCACACTTTCAATGCAAAAATCACTATAGCTAACTTCAAAACATGCGTTGGGTATCTAACCTCAAGTGGTCTAAGCTGATGAAAAGCATATGCAATAACTTTACCTCTCTACATTAACAAGGCTCCTAACCAGATCCACGCGCATCTGTATAATTTACCAAATCCTGATTCCCTTCCAGAACAACTAATACAGGTGCATGGATCAATAAGTGTTTCAACCTCTCGAATGCTTCCTCACACTTATCGGTCCACACAAAATTCACATCCTTTCGCGTTGGCTTGGTCATCGGTGAGGCACTCTTTATCTTAGTCATTGTCTTGGGTCTCTTCCAATTATTCACTGCTTTACTCTTAGTCAGATCGACAGACAACCCTTTCTCTGAAACTACATGACCAAGAAACTTCACTTCCTTCTTCCAAAAATGACACTTTGAAAACTTTGCCTTCAACTGATGCTACTTTAGCAACTCAAGCATAACTCTAATATGAACTTCATGCTCCTTCTCATCCTTAGAGTATATCAAGATATCATATATGAAAACCAACACGAGCCTATCCAAGTGCTCTCGGAAAATTCGGTTCATCTAATCCATAAAGAATGCTGGCGCATTAGTTAGTCCGAACGACATAACTAACCATTCATACGATCCATATCTGGTTCTAAACGCCGTCAAAGGAATAATATCCTAAGCTACTCTAAGCTGATGGAATCTTGTTGCTAAGTCCAACTGATAAAATACCTTGGCACCACTCAACTGATCGAACAAGTCGTTAATTCTAAGCAACGGATATTGATTCTTATTGTGTTCTTATTCAACTTACAATAACCGATACATAACTTTAAAGATCCAATCGAATTCTTAACAAACACTGCAGCTGCTCCCTAAGGTGAACTACTTTGCCTAGTAAAATTCTTGCCTTCTAAATCCACTAACTGCACCTTCAACTTTCTCATCTCGATAGGTGTCATCCTACTTAGCAGCCTACTCACTAGTTCTGCGCCAGGTACCAAATCTGTCCGAAACTCAATGGATCGTTTCAATGGCAATCCTATTATAGGCTCAAAAAAATCCATGAATTCTCTAACCACGAAAACTCAGCTCAACTCATCTTCTACCTCCACAATAGTCAATAAAGCATTCACCTCACACTAGGGCTTTCTATGGTATATACAATCCAATCACTATAGTTAGGTTGTCTAAGTGATATTTTCCTATCAGGGCAAAAAATCCTATCATCGTACTTACTTACCTAATCCATACCAAAAATAATTCCAAACCCTACAAAGTCAAATACATGTAAACTGCAAACAAAGGTATGACCTAACAAATCAAACTATAGGTGGTCACACTTCATCCCAAGTGTCGCATGCCCTTCTATCGAATTTGCAACCCTTAGGGAAGTAACTAAATATGAGGGTTCCAGGTTAAGCTTATCTACTAAAAAAATGAGATATAAAAGAATGTGATGCACCAGTATCAAACAGAACGCTAATAGACATATCATGAATCTGAAGCGTACCTCTCGACACTGCCTTCCCTTTCTCGTACACTGTTGGTCCCGATGTAGCTGGTTCCAATGCAAATACTTTGCCCCTTCCATCCCTAGCATGTTCTTTGCACTGGTTCTTATAATGACCAATCTGATCGTAGTTGAACCATCTGATATTCTTCTTCTTGATCACTTCCTTGCCTTTCTAATATGACATTCGTTTTCAAAATGGCCTTCCTTATTGCACTTGAAGCAAATCAACTTCTAACGATCTCGGTTTTGAGTCAAATTTAAATTGGTAATTAAAATAAATTTTTTGATTTAAATTGTGAATTAATTTGAAGTTTTTCAAATTAAATAAAATATGTGTTTGTTTAATTATATAGGTAGATTTGTAATTTGAAATTTGAATTTGAAATTTTCCAAAATAAATAATATATGTTGTTTATTTATATGTACACAAATTGATTTTAAATTGAATTTTGGATTTGAGACTCTAAAATAAATATTTTTAAAATGTATAGAATTTGAAAACACTATATTTTAAATTAACAAAATTTGTTATAATATACATATGAAATATATATTTTTTGAAAGTTATATTTTGAATTTGATATAAATAATTTTCAAAAGTTGTTTAAAGCTAAATTCTATATTTTATAACATATATATATGTGTGTGTGTGTGTGTGTGTGTGTGTGTGTGTGTGTGTTTGTTTATTAAAGTTTAATTAAGCTTTAAAATCAATTTCTTTAAAAATTATAAATAAATATATATATATAGAAATGCATTAATTAAATAGTAGAAATTGTATAATAAAAAATATAAGACACAGATATATAACTAAATTGAAAATATGATAAAACATATTTAAAACATTAAAAGACATGTGTCACATTAATAATTTATAAATTAACATGTGTTGTTATTTTAAACATGGATTTAAACATTTGTAGCTAAATAACGACATACATTAACAAGTGTAAACCATGTAATAAGAAATTAAACAAGTGTTATTTATGTCTCTTTATTTTTAAAATGATGAATAAAGTTAAGAAGAGATTATAAACACATATCTACTCCTTCCTTTCTCATTTTCTTTGATATTTAGACCTGAAAATGCAAAACCAGAAAAGGAAAAAAAATAAAAAAAGAATCAAGTTCAGATGCATTACAAACTAAATCAAAACCTGAAAACAAAGTCTAAGCTAAACATCAAGCTTCAGCCTGATCAAAGTAAACAATCTTCAACCTAAGGCTGAAGCAATGATAAATACTTGAAGCTGTTAGTATAAATGTTAAGATGCCTGCATGTCGGTGTGTGTATATATATATATTGTTGGATGCATGTCTGTGTGTATATATATACACATATCTCCGTTTAATAACAGGTTAACAAAATTCAAGAAATTTTTTATCAAAATCTAAGAAGATTTGAGCAATGATCTTTAAATAAAATTTGGTTTATTGACCTAATTCAAATTTTAAAATCATTTGGAAGCATCAAATGCAAATAACATTACAGGAATCAAGGAAATATAATAAAATAAATAAATGTCAGGAAATTCGATTACCAAATTTTCATGGTTTGATTATATGATTAGAATCGAAGTCGAAATTGATGAATTTTAGTCATAAAATCAAAAAAATAGTTTGGAATTGGATGCAAATTTGCGAGATGAACGGAAGACTTGTTTCTGTCGATTCTCCTTGAATGGCGACGAAGTGTTCATCGCGGTTGATACCGGAGATGGTCAGAGGTCTAGAGATCATCGGAAAAATTGTAAGTTGCCGTAGTAGTCTGGCATCATCGATTTGGGGTTTAAACCCAAGTTTTAGTCATGATCGGATATTGTGTTACAGCCGTTTCATCAGGAAGCCGGAGTTGATCGCACCGTTGGTAATCGAAACGACGGAAGTAGGGGGAGCTCTGGCCGGGATTGCATGGACTCTGGTGGTCGAGATCGTCGGAGTGAGGCATTTTCGTTGAGGAGGTTTTGGGTTCCAATATGTGATGGGTAGCTCGATTTCGAGTTCGATGTTGTTGAGGTGATCTGGGTGGTCGGGTGAGTGAGGGTGGTCATCAACGATGTGCTGGTGGTTGCGGCTCTGGTTGGAGGTGACCGGATGATCGGTGCACGTGCACCTATGCACATTTATGCCTGGCTGATCGAGTTGATTGGGGAAGAAGGAGAAAGCTCAAAGAAGGACTCGGGGAAAATGAGAATAGTCTCGGGATTGTTATCTGGAGATCGTGAGTATGTTAACAAGTTTAAAAATGTAAACTAAAAATAAGTTGAAAAAAGGGAAATGACTCGGGGATAGACTCGAGGGATTTTTTATTTGGCTCGGGTTGATACCCGGAGTCATCTCGGGTTTATGATTTCACAGTTTTTAAAATTTTAAAATTAAACAAGTTTTAGAAGTTAATCAAGTTTTAACAAAATTTTGTTAAACTAATTATTTTATACAATATGTTTTTATTTGTGGATTAATTAAAGGTTTTAAATTTAAAAAATTTTAGTTAATCAAGTTTAAAATATTTTAAATATATATATGTGTGCGCTTTCGTAAATTAATTCTTAAGCCTATTTTTTTAAAATAAGAAATTAAATAGCTTAATTAAGAAATGAATTAAAAAGATAAAGATGTTTTTAGTTAACTTAAGGATCTAAGTTAATTTATGGATTTATAATAAATTTAATTCAAAGAGTCAAATGTTTTAAAGATCAAATATTTTGGTTTTAAAATAACTTTTTTTATTAAGCGATTTATCATGTGATCCCTAATTGTTTTCAAATGTTATTTGTTGATGTAATTAATTAAGATAAATGTGTTATCTTAAGATTAAAGGGTCATTAATTTGAAATTTAATTATAATTACTTAATTAAAGGTTAATTAGGCGTTAGTTAAGGATTAATTAATTTGTTAAGAGTTAATTTATTAATGATGAGTAATTAAAGGATGATTACTTAATAAAATTACCTAATGTAATTAAGAGATAGTTATTTTGTGTAATTACATTTAAGGATGATTAATTAATTAAGATTAATTAATGTAAGTAATTAAGAGTAATTAATTACTTAAAAATAATTACTTCATGAAAGTGATTAGGGATAATTAATTAATGATTGAAGGTCGATTAATCAAGTGATTAAAGAATAATTAATTAAAGGATAATTAATTTATGTGATTAATTAATTAAGATAATTAATTCAAGGATAATTAATTAATTTAAAGATTAATTAATTAATGAAAGTGATTAAGGGTTAATTAATGTATGTAATTAATTGAGGATAATTAATTAAAGAATAATTAAATGATTAAAGGTTAATTATTTAATGATCAAAGGTTGATTGATTTATTAATTAAGATTGATTAACTAATAACTAAAGGTTAATTTATTTATTAAAGGTTAATTAATAAATGATTAAAGGACAATTAATTAAAATGGTTTGTAATTAATCAATGTTAATTAACCAGGATTAGTAATTTATTCAGTTTAGATTTATCAGGTGATTAGTTGATCTTACTTATGGCTGATTAGATTCTATTGAGTGCCCTGAATTGTTTGATATCTCCGATATATATTGTTTTGTGATGTGGATTGTTTTGAATTGAGCTGTGAACTCTGATTTATTTATCTGTGATAAATCTATTTGTGTATCTGTGAATGAAAGATAAGCGTTATAGGACTATACTGCTTATCAATATTGTTGTGCTTGAATTGATGATGGTTGTGATATGTTATTATTGTGTGTAAAACCCATGGACTACACCACACATGCACAAATATGGATTTCACGAGGAATCGGTTAATTCACAGATATTTTGAACTTAAATATTATTTTGTTTAAAAGTTGAATTTTGAATCCAAATGGTTTGGAAGTGAAATTAAGTTAAATTTGAAAAGCTTTTGGAAAGGAAGTTTGAAATTGAAATTTAGTTTGAATATAATATATCTTGTTTAAATTCCGAAATTATTTTGGAAATTTTGGTTTGGAAGGGATATACAAGTTATATAGTATATATATGGATTTAAAACCATTTTAAATAAATTGTTTTGGGAATTTTAATTTAATTCATATAGAACATACCGAGTATACGGCAGTTCATTGATTTACTGATCTTATTTTAAAAAGCTATACCTTGCGTAAATTTAATCGGATTTTCCCTGTTAACCCGCCTTTTTACCAGGCCATGGACATGCGGGATTAACATAATCGGTTGCACGTTCGCCAAGGCTGGTGTACGATGGATTCAATCGACTGGATGGATGGATGACGCAACGTGCTTAGGAGATGGAAATATGATTGGATAAAGATGAATCAACAATGGTTTGGGTCTAGGAAATATGGTTCGGCATTGGCAATCATTTGACATTGAAGTACGTCCGGCATTCCTCCACTCGGTATTTGTACTAGGCATTGAAGTACGTCCGGCATTCCTCCACTCGGCATTTGTACTCGGCATTGAAGTACGTCCAGCATTCTTTCACTCGGCATCTTCCACTCGGCATTTGAACTCAGCATTAAAGTGCGCTCGGCACACCTCACCCCAGCATCGATCGGCATGCATCACTCAAATGCCTCGACCGGCGTTATTCTATCAGACTTCGTTCGGCATTCTTCCTCCAGACGCTTCGTTCGGCATGGAACGGGTCGGCATTGATGGCTCGGCATTACATGGCTCGGCATATGTGGACCGGCCATAAACTCGGTGGGCCTGAATCACGCAAAGGCCCAACAACTCAGGATTTGCCTATAAATACAACATGTGGGGGTTCAGAAAAGGGATCCTGATTCTCTCTCCTTCTCTCTAACTTTCTATCCCCTAAGGCTAAGTCTAGCCTATCACTTTGTAACTGTAATCGATTGTTACAGCAATAAAAAAGAAATTACTGGAGTGGACGTAGGCCAGAGTTAGCCGAACCACTATAAATTCCATGTCTTTACCGCTTTCATTTTAATTTCTGTTATTCTTCATATTAAATATCCTCTACATACATCCTACCCGTGAACTGTGATTGTTGTTTGGTACTTTCACTTGGGTTTGGGTGTTAGTGACCAATTTTGGCGCTAACATTCCCAAAATAAAAAGCATTTGTTTTCAAATGATATTGGCTTTCATGTAAAGAAAGAACTTCCAATTTTTGTTGAAAAGATTTCAAGTTTGAAATTGAAATTGTTTTGAAAGTTATGAATAAATCTTTGTTAAAGATTGGTGAACCTTGTTTCAAATTGAAGTGGATTTTAAAGGTGCATCTTTTGTTTAAAAGATTAAAAGTGGAAATTTGTTTAAACCATTCAAAGGAAAGGTTTTGGGCTAAAAGTTATGACTTAACTAAGATCCTAATATATCCATATGTTTTTAAAACAAGCGCTCATTATTCGGTTTAGCCGGTAGAGGACTTTATGTCATAAAACCCATTCTGAATAGTGATATGACGAAATGGATAGCATTCGAAGACGGTGGTGAAGACCAGGTGTTTTCGAGAATGATAGGATTACTTGTCGAATGTCTTTGCACTGAGTTGCTCTGGTATAGAGATCTCCATATGTGATGAGGTGTCCGATCGAGATTGTGAATAACCAGATTTGCAAGGGCTTCTTTTGAAGTGCCTTCGGTTCCGTTCGAACCCGGAACAGACTTCTATTGATGTATGTACGACGTTACACTTTGAGATATAAAGCTGGTTTCTATCAAATACATTTCTATTTGGTGGCAGAGAATTTATTCTCTTAGCTTAACATCCTTCTCTAAGACGTACAAGCTCAGAGGTTATGTAGTTGATATTTACTAGTGATAAATTTCTAATTTGGTAATGTGGCATGCTAAGTGATGCTGATCATTTGTTGATCGAAGCATGGCTTTTGTGAAAAGCGTAGCTTTGTGGACGAGACTTCGTCGGACGTAACACCTCGAAAATGGTCGAAACAGGAAGGATGCAGCAACGTTATGAGGGTCGCGCCCTTTAGGTTTGTGCATTTCCTTCTAGATAAAAAGTGGTATTATGGTATGGAACCAAGATATTTAACTTATGTGGTTGTTGCAATTTGTTGGTGAATCCCGGGATAAAGGTCGGTGACGACCGGGAGATGGCATACTCGTGACAGTTAGTTACCTAGTTACAGAGGTATCCCGGCCTTGTGTTGGCAGAGATCCGGTTAGGTTCTCGGTACGTCCCTCTAGAGGCGTACCCATTCGGTGAAGGAAGTTCCTTAGCCTTGACCATTTGTTGGAAACCCAATCACCCAATATGCGCCTTGTACGGTTTTAGTTGTAGAACCTGCCATCTAATATAGTAGCTATAGTAGGCATACTATAATGGCACGTATGCTGGCTAAGATTAATATTATACTTGCAAATGTTTTCTACACTATGCACTAATAATAATATCAAAAAGAGTTTTCGCGTATCAAGCATGTTTGACTATCATAAGAAGAAATCTTCCCCAATTGTGCATTTGCATTATGTGTGTGGTAGGATGCCTTATAGTAGTTTCACTTTCCAAAAAGCATTACGGATTTCTTTTTATTTCTTTTGTTGTTTGTTTTTGTTCAGAAAAACTATTTTTTTCTGCTCTCACCAGTCTCATGACTGACCTGGAGTTTATTGTTCCCTTCCAAAATTCGGGATGCCTATAATTTTCCACACGGGCAGCCTAGAAGTAGGTTATCCGTGTTTCGGAGCTATCTTGGATGCTAGCTTTAGATTTAGAAGTCTTTTGGAAGCTGTCAGATTTGGGAAGCTTTTGGTTTGGAAATCTTTTGAAAGCTTTGAAGTTTGGTTTAAAGGTGCTTGTGCTGGATTCTCGTTCTCGATCTCTTTCTTTTGAAGACCCTATTGTGTTCCGCTATTCTGTTATTGTTTTGTTGTTGCATCATGTGTATAGCACTCGGATGATGGTGGTTATTTGTTGTAATCAAATGTTGTAACTGTGTTGTTTATCAATGAAATTCATTTTGTTTCCGCGGCGTTATATCATGTATTGTTGTTATAAGCTCCACCGAATTGGAGTCCGACGCTTGAATCTTTGGCATTCGAATATAAGTGAGGTATTTGATGTCGATTTTTGAACGCTAGATTTCGGGTCATGACAAGAGGTATCAGAGCTAAAGGTTGAGTGAGAACTTTAGCTCAGGAGTATAACACATTAGGTGACTCATTAAAGATAGGGATATAAATGCTCTAGAATGAGTATATCCCTAAGATATCTTGTCTGTATGCCTCAGTAATTTCTCTTACTATTCACTGATAGTGAGTATGAATGCAAGAAGAGGACGAGGAAGGGGACAGGGAAATGCCACCGCAAATGGTCGATACCCTATAACAACAAGGAAACAAATTTTTCTATCAATCTCTTTTGATCATCATCCAATTTCAATTCTTTGATGGCTTCCTGGAAGCTAAAAGAAGAAGCTTTGGTGTGGTAGTGGCCCTGCGAATCTTTGTTTACGTTCTTATTTTGTATTCTCTTCATCAGTTCTCTATCAATCTATTCGTTTTAACTTTACTGAATTTGAAATTTTAGTTGGAATAAATTGGTTAATTAAATATGAAGCTAAATTGGATTGAAGCCATTTATCAATTCTTTGGGGTCCTGATATATTCAATGAATGGTTAAGTTATCCCTTTGAATTAACCAATGCCTCTGCATATTTCGTAGATAGGATGACCTGAGTATTTCATAAGGTGCTGAATAATTTAATCTCATATTTATTGATGATATTCTGATTTGGTAAGCCAAATATACAATAGATATTTAGTTTGATCTAGTAAACCAAGTCTCTATCTTTGATGTATTCATCTGTTCTGAGTTGTCTCCCTGTCTAGCAAATTTCGAGGACGAAATTTTCTTAAGGGGGAATTTGTAACGATCTCGGTTTTGAGTCAAATTTAAATTAGAAATTAAAATAAATTTTTGAATTAAATTGTGAATTAATTTGAAAATTTTCAAATTAAATAAAATATTTGCTTGTTTAAATATATAAATAGATTTGAAATTTGAATTTGAAAATTTCCAAAATAAATAATATATGTTGTTTATTTACATGTATACAAATTGATTTTAAATTGAATTTTGGATTTGAGACTCAAAAATAAATATTTTAAAAATGTATTGGATTTTAAAACACTATATTTTAAATTAATAAAAACTTGTTATAATATACATATAATAATATATATATTCTGAGAGTTATATTTTGAATTTGATATAAATAATTTTCAAAAGTTGTTTAAAGCTAAATTCTATATTTTATAATATATATATATGTGTGTGTGTGTGTGTGTGTGTGTGTGTGTGTGTGTGTTTATTTATTAAAGTGTAATTAAGCTTTAAAATCAGTTTCTTTAAAACTTATAAATATATATATATAAATGCATTAATTAAATAATAGAAATTGTATTAATAAAAAAATATTGGACATATATATACATATTTAAAATTAAACTGAAAATATGATAAAACACATTTAAAACATTAAAAGACATGTGTCACATTAATAATTTATAAATTAAGAAATGTTGTTATTTTGAACATAGATTTATACATTTGTACCTAAATAACAACATACATTAACAAGTGTAAACCATGTAATAAGGAATTAAACAAATGTCATTTATGTCTCTTTATTTTTAAAATGATGAATTAAGTTAAGAAGAGATTATAAATTCATATCTACTCCTTCCTTTCTCACTTTCTTTGATATTCAGACTAGAAAATGCAAAACCAGAAAAGAAAAAAGAAATAAAAAAACAATCAAGTTCAAATGCATCTCAAACTAAATCAAAACCTGAAAACAAAGTCTAAGCAAAACATCAAGCTTCAACCTGATAAAAGCAAACAATCTTCAACCTGAGGCTAAGTGATTCAGATCGAAGTTTCAAATCTTATAACCTGAGCACAAATTCAAATAAGATCAAAGTTCCAAATCATTTTCCAGTTCTAGGAAAAAACCTATTCTCTATTTCTTCTAAATTGGTGAGCAAACTACCATTTTTTATTTGAATCTGTTGTGATTTTTGATGCTATGATAAATACTTGAAGCTGTTAGTATAAATGTTAAGATGCCTACATGTCTCTATGTGTATATATATATTGTTGGATGCATGTCTGTGTGTGTGTATATATATATATGTTTAATAACAGGTTAACAAAATTCAAGAAATTCTTTTTATCTCAAAATTTAAGAAGATTTAGGCAATGATCTTTAAATAAAATTTGTTTGTATTTACCTAATTTAGATTTTAAAATCATTTGGAAGTATCAAATGCAAATAACATTACAGGAATCAAGGAAATATAGTAAATATAAATAAATGTTAGGAAATTCGATTATCAAATTTTCATGGTTTGATTATATGATTAGAATCGAAATTGAAATTGATGAATTTTAGTTATGAAATCAAATTTTTTAGTTTGGCATTGGATGCGAATTGCAAAATGAATGGAAGACTTATTTCTATCGGTTCTCGTCGAATGGCGGTGAAGTGTTCGTCGCGGTTGGTACTGGAGATGGTCGGAGGTCTAGTGATCATCGGAAAAATGATCGGAAAAATTATAACTTGCCGTAGTGGTCTGGGTTCATCGATTTGGGGTTTATACCCATGTTTTAGTCATGGTTGGATATTGTGTTGCTGCCGTTTCGTCAGGAAGTCGGAGTTGATCACACCGGTGGCAACCGAAACAAGGGAAGTAGGCGGAGCTTTGGCCGGGGTTGCATGACCTGTAGTGGTTGAGATCGTCAGAGCGAGGCGTTTTCGTTGAGGAGATTTTGGGTTCCAGGATGTGATGGGTAGCACGATTTCGATTTCAATGTTGTTGAGGCGTTCTGGGTGGTACGGTGAGTGAGGGTGGTCGTCAATGATGTGCTGGTGGTCGCGGCTCTGGTCGGAGGTGACCAGATGATCGGTGCACGTGCACCTGTGCACATTTGTGCATGGTTGATTGAGTTGATTGGGGAAGAAGGTGAAAGCTCAAAGAAGGACTCGGGGAAAACGAGAATGGTCTCTGGTTTGTTATCGGGTGATCGTAAGTATGTTAACAAGTTTAAAAATTTAAACTAAAAACAAGTTGAAAAAAAAGGGAAATGACTCGAGGATAGCACGGGGGATTTGGTGTTTGGCTCGGGTTGATACCCGGAGTCATCCCGGGTTTATGATTTCACAGTTTTTAGATTTTTAAAATTAAACAAGTTTTAAAAGTTAATCAAGTTTTAACAAAATTTTGTTAAACTAATTATTTTATACAATATGTGTTTATTTATGGATTAATTAAAGGTTTTAAATTTGAATTATTTTAATTAATCAAGTTTAAAATATTTTAAATATATATATATATGCTTTCATAAATTAATTTCTTAAGCCTATTTTTTTAAAATAAGATATTAAATAGCTTAATTAAGAAATGAACTAAAAAGATAAAGATGTTTTTAGTTAACTTAAGGATCTAAGTAAATTTATGGATTTATAATAAATTTATTTCAAAGAGTTAAATGTTTTAAAGATCAATTATTTTGGTTTTAAAATAATTTTTTTTATTAAGTGATTTATCAATGTGGTCCCTAATTATTTTCAAGTGGTATTTGTTAATTTCATTAATTAACATAAATGGGTTATCTCAAGATTAAAGGATCATAAATGTGAAATTTAATGATAACTACTTAATTAAAGGTTAATTAAGTGTTAGTTAAGGATTAATTAATTTGTTAAGAGCTAATTAATTAATGATGAGTAATTAAAGGATGATTACTTAATAAAATTACCTAATGTAATTAAGAGATAGTTATTTTGTGTAATTACATTTAAGGATAATTAATTAATTAAGATTAATTAATGTAAGTAATTAAGAGTAATCAATTACTTAATAATAATTACTTAATGAAAGTAATTAGGGAAAATTAATTAATGATTAAAGGTTAATTAATCAAGTGATTATAGAATAATTAATTAAAGGATAATTAATTTATGTCAATAATTAATTAAGGTAATTAATTCAAGGATAATTAATTAATGAAAGTGATTAAAGGATGATTTATTAATTAAGGGTTATTAATTAATATAATTAATTGAGGATAATTAATTAAAGAATAATTAAATGATTAAAGGTTAATTATTTAATGATCAAAGGTTGATTGATTTATTAATTAAGACTGATTAATAATAATTAAAGGTTGTAAATGATTAAAGGACAATTAATTAAAATGGTCTGTAATTAATTAAATGTTAATTAAACAGGATTAGTAATTTATTCAGTTTAGATTTATCAGATGATTAATTGATCTTACTTATGGCTGATTGGATTCTATTGAATGCCTTGAATTGTTTGATATCTCTGATATGTATTATTCTGTGATGTGAATTGTTTTGAATTGAGCGGTGAACTCAGATTTATTTATCTATGACAAATATATTTGCGTATCTGTGAATGAAAGATAAGCGTTATAGGACTATACCGCTTATCGATATTGTTGTGCTTGAATTGATGATAGTTGTGATATGTTATTGTTGTGTGTAAAACCCATGGACTACACCACGCACACAAAAATATGGATTTCACGATGAATCGGTTAAGTCACAAATATTTTGAACTTAATTTTTTTTAAAGTTGAATTTTGAATCCAAATGGTTTGGAAGTGAAATTGAGTTAAATTTGAAAAACTTTTGGAAAGTAAGTTTGAAATTGAAATTTAGTTCGAATATTATATATCTTGTTTTAGTTCTGAAATTATTTTGGAAATTTTGGTTTGAAAGGGGTATACAAGTTATACAATATATATATGGAGTTAAAACCATTTTAAATAATTTTTTTGAGAATTTTAATTTAATTCAAATAGAACTTGCCGAGTATACGGCAGTTCGCTAATTTTCTGATTTTATTTTAAAAAGCTATATCTTGAGTAAATTTAATCGGATTTTCCCAAAATAAAAGCATTTGTTTTCAAATGATAATGGCTTTCATATAAAGAAAGAACTCCCAGTTTTTGTTGAAAAGATTTCAAGTTTGAAATGGAAATAGTTTTGAAAGCTATGAATAAATCTTTATTAAAGATTGGTGAACCTTGTTTCAAATTAAAGTGGATTTTAAAGGTAGATCTTTTGTTCAAAAGATTAAAAGTGAAAATTTTTTTAAACCATTCAGAGGAAAGGTTTTGGACTAAAAGTTGTGAATTAACTAAGATCCTAATATATCCATATGTTTTTAAAACAAGCTCTCATTATTCGGTTTAGTCGGGAGAGGACTTTATGTCATAAAACCCATTCCGAATAGCGATATGATGAAATGGATAGCATTAGAAGACGGTGGTGAAGACTGGGTGTTTTCGAGAATGATAGGATCACCTGTCGAATGTCTCTGCACTGATTTTCTCCGGTATAGAGATCTCCATATGTGATAGGGAGTACGATCAGGATTGTGAATACCCGGATTTGCAAGGGCTTCTTTTGAAGTGCCTTCGGTGCTGTTCGAACCCGGTACGGACTTGTATGGATGTATGTCTGACGTTACACTTTGAGATGTAAAGCTGGTTTCTATCAAATACATTTCTGTTTGGTGGCGGAGAATTTATTCTCTTATCTTAACACCCTTCTCTGAGACGTACGACCTTAGAGGTTATGTAGTTGATATTTACTAGTGATATGTTCCCAATTTGGTAATGTGGCATGCTAAGTGTGGTTGATCATTTGTTGATCGAAGCGTGGCTTCTGTGAAATTGTGGATTTGTGGACGAGACTTCGTCAGACGTCATACCTTGGAATGGTCGAAACAAGAAGGATGCAGCAAGGTTATGAAGGTCGCACCCTTTAGGGTATGTGCATTTCCTTCCGGATAAAAGGTGGTATCATGGTATGGAGCCCAGATATTTAACTTATGTGGTTGTTGCAATTTGTTGGTGAATCCCAAGATAAAGGTCAGCGACAACCGGGGGATGGCATACCCGTGACAGTTAGTTACCTAGTTATAGAGGTGACCCGGCCTTGTGTTGGCATAGATTCGGTTAGGTTCTCGGGGCGTCCCTCTAGAGGCGTACCCATTCGATGAAGGAAGTTCCTTAGCCTTGACCATTTGTTGGAAACCCAATCACCCAATACACGCCTTGTACGGTTTTAGTTGTAGAACCTGCCATCTAATATGGTAGCTATAGTAGGCATACTATAATGGTACGTGTGCTGGCTAAGATTAATATTATACTTGCAAGCATTTTCTGCACTATTCACTAATAATAATATCAAAAAGATTTTTCGCGTAGCAAGCATGTTTGACTATCATAAGGAGAAATCTTCCCCAATTATGCGTTTGCATTGTGTGTGTGGCGGGAGGCATTATGGTAGTTTCATTTTCCAAAAAGCATTGCAGGTTTCTTTTTTATTTCTTTTATTGTTTGTTTTTGTTCAAAAAAACTGTTTTTGTTTGCTTACACCAGTCCCATGACTGACCTAGAGTTTATTGTTCCCTTCCTAAACTCTGAGTGTCCATAATTTTCCATATGGGCGGCCTAAAAGTAGGCTATCCGTGTTCTGAATCTAGCTTGGATAGTAGATTCAGATTTAGAAGTCTTTTGGAAGCCTTCGGATTTTGGAAGCTTTTGGTTTGGAAATCTTTTGGAAGCTTTGAAGTTTGGTTTGAAGGTACTTATGATGGATTCTCGTTCTTGATCTCTTTCTTTTAAAGACCCTATTGTGGTCCGCTATTCTGTTATTGTTCTTTTGTTGCATCATGTGTATAGCACTCTGATGATGGTGGTTATTTGTTGTAATCAAATGTTGTATCTATGTTGTTTATTAATGAAATTCATTTTGTTTCCACTGTGTTATATCATCTAATGTTGTTATAAGCTCCACCGAACTGGAGTCCGATGCTTGGATCTCCGACATTCGAATGCAAATGAGGTATTTGATGTCGATTTTTGAACGCTGGATTTCGGGTCGTGACACAACCTTAGACTTTCCTTTCTTCACGGCTCCACCTTTCTGAGCGCCCTTCTTATGAAAGAACTTTCTTTTTCGACTTTTCCCAAACTATACCTCCTTTGCCTTATTTATCTCTAGAGAAGCAAGTATCTTCTCATACCCCAATGCCATCTCTACTACAACATCACTAGGATCCCTAATATGAAGTAATGTAGCCCTTGCTAACTCAGGCTTCAACACCTTTATGAATTTCTCATTTCTCTTTATAACAGTATCCACAGTGGCATGCCCATACCTTGACAACTCCTCGAACCTTCTAGAATATTCCAACATAGACATCTCCCCTTGCTCTAACTCAGCAAACTTTTTGAGCAAAGCAGACTGTACCATCACAGACATGAACCTCTCCTGGAATCTTCTCCTAAACTAATACCATGTCATCGTCTCCTCGTTCACTCCAATCTTCACACAATTCCACCAAGATAAATCTACTCCTTGAAGATGTCTCGAAGCAAGCCATCTATATTGCTCATCACTGAGCCCTATGTCAGCAAAAATCCTCTCACTAATCAGCAACCAGTTCTCCACCTCAATAGCATCTTCAGTTCCGATAAATGGCTTTCCTCCAAGCCTAACATAGTCTCTACTTAAGATAGCATAATTGTTGACCATCGGGGCATCCTGAACTCCTACTCAAGCATTTCCTCCAACCACTCCAGCAGCAATTCCAATTTGCATCATGTTCACGAAAAACTGATACATAACTCCCATATCCACTTGTAGGACTCCCACATCAACATTCCCCACTTGTGCGTAACCATGGTTCCTTCTAGTATTCGGTCCGTCATTTCCATTTGCTATAGTGCTTCCTCCCAGATTCACTCTTATACTTCTAGCATCCAGATATATATCCAAGCCTCATTAGATATAGATAATAGCCTAAGAGAGATAGGAGAATAGAGAAATAGCATATACTTACATATAAAAATACAAGTACGTTACTATAGTGTTGTCCCATACCCCAATCTTATCTCTAATTACTTAGGATTATATTTTCAAAAATCATTTTTAGTTAAAGTTTTTCATAAAACTATGCTCCGATACCAAGCTGTAACATTCCACATCTAGAGGCTCAAAGCTAAGCGCTATAGATGCTGCAGTCATCCTTAGTATTATCTTCCGGTGACCAAATATGGTAATGTTAATGGTATCCTTAATATCAGAAGCACATGAATATGAATCAAAATCATAGGTTTCATAAAAAAACTTTTCTGTTTACATTTCACAAAAAAAATTTCATATTCCAATACATAATCCCATTTGTTTCCCAAGTTCAGATCAAATAAAATTATTTGAAAATACTCTAAGAGCGACATATAAAGATGCCCCCTTGGTTGACCAGAGTACTATATAGACATACTGACATAACACAACATAGCGAAATCAAACAAAATAAAACAATAACTCCTAAATAGCTATTCATCAGCCACCTGCTCAACTCTGGAAGCTTTACTCACCAACCTACTAAAAACCTGTAAACCTCAACCCTTAGCTTTCTTAAATTAATTTTGAGCACCCGAGAATTTAAGGGGAAAATATAAACTTCGAGTCAGACATAAAACCTACTGTAAATAATACTATACATCTCGGATTATTTGATATTAAGTGAAAATTCGCCGCATAGCAGAATGGGTTTCCCCTCACTAATATTCTTTTAAAACATATCCTTTGCAAACCATAATCCTGTAACCAAAACTGGTTAAAACCGTAAAGTGTTATCATGAAAACATACATATCAGGTAGCAAATATACTATATGTCCGAACATTATAGCTTTGTTTGGCTCACTACTAATCTTTGGCTGACTTGGGCCTACCAGACAATATAAATAAATAATGTAACATCTGTTAGATTATCCTCTTTTGGGCGGCTTGTCCCTAACTTACTTTCTTCAGGTCAACTGATCCTAATGGTTTTACAGGCACACCGACAACCTTTCTTTGTACAAATATATATATTCCGTTCTTTGTGTAACAACATTTTAGTCTTACCTATGACAAAGCCAGTCACATTGGAACTTTGGACTAACTTAGCTAGGGGCTAATAGCTAATGTATAGGACGCGACCCTATACCAGTCGCATTTGGTATACAAATATCCGAGTCGTTTTACTTAGTGAAAGTCTTAAATTTTCCTTAAAAACCTCTTCATCTCAAATTGATTAAAAACCTTTAAATCAAACTTAAACAAGAAAAATACATACTCTATGCTTTACTCAAAATCACATTGCCATATATAATTTACTCAAATCTTTATTGATGAAAAAGTTTAAACCTTTGAAAGTACCTTTTTCGAATCCATTGAAGGGACCCTTTCGAAACCAAGTAAAACACTTTCTTTACCAAGGCCGGAAGGCCAAAACATTCCTTTCGAAACTATTCATATAAACCTTTCGAAACTATTGAAAAACCTTTCCTTTGAAATCTATAAAATCTTAGACATCCTACCTTTTAAACCTTTAAACATCGCCTTTCGAAAACATTGGAAAACCTTTCCATTAAAACCTTTTGAAACCTTCCTTTTAAACCATTCGAAACCATTAGGGAACCATCCCTTTGAAACCATTCTTTAGAACCTTTCAAAAGCATCAAAACTTTTAAAAACAGCAAACCTTTTTGAAAGCATTTGGGTTCAAGTTAAAACATGTGGAAACCTTTCGAAACCATTTAAAACTATCTCCTTGGAAACCTTTGGGTTCTACCTTCAGCAAAGCAAAAGGGTCATAAAACATTTAAGTCGAAAGCACTCTTTCGAAAGCATTTCCTAAGCAAGAAGTGATGGTATCGAAACCAACCTTTCAAAAGCGTTGGGGAAGTGGCCATGTTTTAAAAACAAAGTATACTTCTGAAACCATTGACTTCGAAAGGTAGAAAAGTGATATCTAGGGGTTACCCCTTCGAAAGAAATTACTTAAGATAAAAGGCGCAACCCATTTGAAACCATTCCTTTAAAACAATTTAACCTGTTCCAAACCCAACCAAGTCGAAAGCGCTTCCTTCGAAAGCAAAGTAGGCGCATTTCTAATTAAAAACAAAGTCAAGCTTTAACCCCATCAGAACCTATGGTTTCGACCCAGTACCTTTCTCCTTAGTCCAATTCACTCTATACCAAGTTTTTGATACTATATGCATTGGTTCCGATGGTAATGGAGGCGGCAATACTTGGTCGATACCCATGTGCCGAAAGAGGCGAGACATGCCAAAAGCATGTAAAAACTAATTTTTACTTTAAAAAGAATTTCTTTTCAACTAACCTGCCTTATTGGTCAAAATATTATTTGTTGCTAATTTTCTTTTCTAAAAGTGTTGCCGGTATTTTAGAAATAAACAATTTAACTTCTTTATAAAATACCACTTCTCCTTTTATAAATATAAAAAACATTTAAGTCCTACACCTTAAATAATTTTATATATTCATCAAAACACTTAGGAAAATTCTACAAAAATTCTAGAAAATCTTATTTAATATGTTTTCTAACATATATTAATTTCAAACCTAACTTATACTATTTAGCCGTAAATAATTTTAAACCCAAATAATCATTTTCCTCACTATAAAATTAATATAAAATCCACATTAATTCAGAAAATTATGAAATTTGAAACCCTTCTTTAAAATATCATTTTTCATATAAATCAAAAGTCGCTAGGCATTTGGATGTATTTTAATAGAGTTTTCATATTAAAATATATCATAAAACATATATGATAAGCATAAATCATCAACAAGCATATATATACACACACGCGCGCGCATACACACACATTTAATCATTCAAAAACATGGCATAATCATGCAAAACACTTCAGATTCATCTTAAAACCGAAATAATTAGAAAAATGAGATGTATTCATTATTCACCTTAGCTTTGAGATTTGAATAACTTTGATTTGATTAATCTCCTTCCTTAGCTTTTTTTTTGTTTATCTACCTCTTTCTTACTAATGGTGGCCTATAAATTTAATTTTTGCAAATGAATGTGTGTGTGAGCATGGATTAGGTTTTAGGGTATTAGAATACTCTTTTTCCGAATTTACCTCATCTCTATTTCATTTTAACTTATCTTTAGTTTATTTTTTACATGGCATGACTACCCCTTAGTTTAATCACAAATCTCAATCCCCTAATAATTTTACGTTATTTCATTTAATTTACTTAAATGTTCCTTATAATGTTACTAAAAATATGGGGTGTTATATATTCCTAGTCAAGATGTAAATGACTAGTTATCCATGTGTTCATTGAAACTAGATTACGTAACGCTATCCAAATGTTGGATAGTATATTACTCATGACTGCTGGGGTACCAAAGGGTTACGTACTAATAGTTATTAGATAATTGTGGAATGACTCACTCAATAATTTTATTTTGGTTAATATAACTAAGGTCAAATAGAAAATATCAATGTGACAAAATTACACGGTTTTCTTGACTTTAGAATACAGTTGATTTTCAATGTGGAAGCTCCACTTTGATTGTAGTTAAATTATGACATAACATCTACCAAACGACTATAGTTGGGTATAGTGGAAGCATTGGAAGTAAACACGATTCAAGAGAGGATTCGTCTCCTTAGTTTTATGAAGTTAGTATCGGGATCAATTGAAGTCAACTAAAAGTCAAAGTCTTTGGCTAGAGCAGTATGATTAATAATAATTGTTATTATTATACCAATGACTTTGTACTTGAAAAGTAGAGTTAAATATGAATGATATTAGAGTTTTGACCATTACCAAATTCGATAAATCCAAAGTGGTATAGTTTTGACGAAGAGAATTGGTGCAAATAACTATCACAATCGGGTTGCACTTAATAAAGTAAAATTGAATTATACCAAAACTAAATAAGCTACAAATTTGGTCATAATGTCACACTACCTGCTACGTGATGTATGAGCGTTAATATTTGACTTGTTTGGTATTGATCGCTGACCAAATTTTCACCTAAGAGTCACATAAGTGAAATGATGAATACCCCTTTTATCACTTGATTTAATTAATTTGTAATTATTATAAACTAACTAAATTAATTAATATTTAATTTTTTATGTATTTTATATGTTGAATAATGTTCAAAATAATTATTTATAATAACTATAAACATATTAATAATATGTAATAGCGGTACCGTTTAAATTTAAATTTAAATGCAATGGACATTGTTCATGCAGGAATTAGCTTTAAAACCCATATGCGGCATGGAAATGTCAACCAAAATAGCTAGGACGGGCTAACCAAATGTTGGCAAAAGGGTAAGGCTTTTGAATGTTTTAAAAGAGTGGAATTGATAAGTGAGAGAGAAGAATATGATCTACTTTTCTCTCCATTTGACTTCCTATTTATATGCCACTCTCTATATCATTCATTTGGAGGCATTTTAATTTCCTTCTACAAATTTTAACAAACCCCTTTAAACCCTAAAAGAAATCTAAGATCAAATCACATAAAAATTCTTTGATTCGATGGTCGGTGGTAAAGCAGTTCAGAAACTGGCAACTCTAGAAGTTGGAATTTGATTCAAGGAGCAATTTCATCATTTCAATATGAGATCTCTAGTGTTATCCTGGTATTTAACCCAGCAGAAAGAAACGAAAATCAAGGTAACCTTGAGCGGCGGGATGATTCAAGAACTAACTAGAGATGTTACGACTAGAGTTTGACAAGGACCAAGCTACACGTTAAGGTGACGACGGAGTTAAGGAAGCCAAGAGACCAACATTTCTGCGGATCAACAGGTATTTAAGTATAAGCAGCCAACGACTTTCCATTAGCATGCAACTACATTGATGAATGGTTGAGAAGACCTCTCCAATTTTGGAATCCAGTATAGCCTCTGCGACCGAATCAACAGCAACTCATGTACTCCTTAATAACCACGAACAAACAAATTATGAAATACGACTAAAGGAAGAAGAATTCAACGGGCGAAAATGGCCAATGGGTCGCAGCGATCCATGGCCCATGGGTCGCCGGTGACCCATGGAGTTTGACAATTTTCGACCACTGAAACCTCATAGGTCGCATGTGCCATATCCGAGACCTGAAATGGTGGGCTTGGCCCAGGAACCCTTCAACCTCTATAAATAGAATACCTCTTGCAACATAATAGGGATCTTCTGAATCTGATTGTTGAAGCCCTGATGAGCTTATTCATTACTTCCAACCTCTCTCACAACGATCTTTGAAGGAACACACCGTGATTCTCCGGTGGATTCTAAATTTAGAGGTCCAATTCAGCTTGGAATTAGCCAAAGCTTTGTAACCAAACAACCTTTGTAATAGCAGTCAACTTATAATAAAACTACAAAGTGGACGTAGGCTTCGTTAATAGCCGAACCACTATAAAAATCTTCTGTCCGTTTTCCTTTATTGCTTCTTTTTTAATTTTTTAATCTGTTATATTGTTCTGTGAAGACAGAGCTGGTGCTTTTAAATCTAAACTAGGGTGTTGGTCCATTTTTTAGGTCAATATTTTGGCGCTGTCAATGAGAGCTGCAACTCAAGTTCTAAATCTAGTTATCTATTTTGGATTTCATAAATCCAAAAGTTAGATCTTCATTTTCAACCTAGAATCCAGATCTTGCTATCTACTTTGGCTTGCACAGATATAGAAGTTAGATCCCCAATCTCTTCTTAAGGATCCTACTATCTTCAAAAGTCAATGACTCCTGGAAGGAAAAGGACTGCTTCTGAAAGGTTCATAGGGACAACAATAGCCGTGGAATGAGTTGGTATCCAACAGGCTGAAGTAAATGCTATTGGCTTAGGGAATCAAGCACCATGGTCCTCTAGTCAGCATAAAGTTGTTACCAGAGATGAGTTAAATAAGATGGCTAAAGAAATCAACCAAAGAATGGAAAATAGTCAAAAGGCTCTAATAGAGAAGCTCGATGCCCTAATAACTCTTCAATTAAATCCCGTTCAAAGAACTATTCCTAAACCAGCTACAACCATAGAATAGGAAAACTCCTCTATTTTCGACTTACACGGGAGAAATGAAAAATAGCCATTGAGAAGAATGACAATGGGGTATAACTAGGAAGAGAATGAGAACACCCCACTTGACCCAAGACAACCAAATCTGAATTTGAATCAAGGAGCTAAAACCCTACCGAAGGATATGGTTATGAATCTCTCTCATTCGAAGGGCAGAGAGTAGGGTGATCAGGTAGAGGAAGATGCTAATGCATTTGATAGCATTAAAAACATCCAGACTACCCCAGTTAGGCCAAATGCAAGCCAACGGGGTCCCATGGGAATTGTTCTTCCGAAGATGGGAGAGCCTAGGCAACAACCCACGCGCCAAGATCTTTTGCTGAACCAAACACTTGGTGTAGTGACCGACTTCCACCCTTAGGACCATCGAACATCACAGGCATACATAGCAGACATAGTCGAGCAGTTGATGGAAGAGAGTAAGAGTCAAAAAGACGTTGAATGGGGATCTGCCCAAGTCGGACCCCTTTTACCGACGAGATCCTGAACGAAAGATACCCAGAAAAGTTTACCATGCCAACCAACCCCTCCTATGACGGGACTAAGGATCTGAAATCCCATTTGTGCAAATATAGTTTGTACATGGACGGAGCCAACGCTCTGAAGGCCGTATGCTGCCGATTTTTTCCCATTTTCGTAGAATACGTTGTATCCATGTGATTTACCAAACTTCCCTCAAGATTTATCTCTACTTTTGATTCTACTTGCAACAAATTTCCTTGAACAGTTCAGACTTCATGCCGCCCAACCGAAAGACGTCATGTCTCTATCAAGACAAGTTCAAGGGCGTAATGAGTTATTGAGATCATTTATGAACATATTCAACAAGGCGATAATAGAGGTGAGTAATTCTAATAAAGACTTGGCTTTTAGGGCCCTAGTCCGTGCTATTCATCTGGATACGGAGTCCAGGAAATGGATGAAGATGATGCAGCCCACCAATAGGAAAGGTTTCAACAACAAAGCGAGATAATACTTAAGGTTGGAAGAGGCACAGGAGATTGAAGAAAGGTTGCTGGAACACAACAAACGAACATCGTGCAGAATGGCTTGGCTTCTGATCAGAATACACGCAACCCTGGGGATAGCCAAGTGGCCACAGGGGAGAATGGAAGCCAGAAGAGAGGTAATCAGAACTCTGATAAGAAAAATGGTAGTGGTTGTAACAGAAGGTTTAGAGAGTTTGTACCAGGAGATTATATCCCCCTGAATGAGACCCCAAAAAATATTTATCTAGCAATGCAAGAAACTGAAGAGTATAGGAAACCCCTCAAAAGGAGGGAACGGAACAATAGAAGCACTCAGGGAAATTCTGTCACTTCCATGAGACATATGGGCACAACACAAATGAATGTCGCCACATCAAGGACCTCATTGAAGGATAGATCCATGACAACAAGATTCAAAAATATGTAAAAGGGCCGCGAAAACCTAGCCACGATATAGTCCCTCAACCACCCAGGGAGCAAGGTAATCAGGCTGGAACTAATGACTAAGGGTCAAAAATGAACTGACCAAAGGCTCCTTGTCGAAACAATATCAGGAGGACCGCATCCTGCACAAAGAAGTTGAGGGAAGGTGGAGAGATATGCAAGCTCGCTAAAACATGTCTTGAAGGGGTAGTGTATTACAATAGATGGTGATACTCCGGTTAAGCAGCAAAAGGTGCCGAGCAATGATATAATATTTTGCGATCGTGATACCGGAGGAAATGAGGCATCAACTCTTGATCCAATGGTGATGACAATGGGAATCGGGCCCATAGTTGTCCGACGAGTATTGTTGACAATGGAAGCTCGGTTAATATACTTATCAAGCGTACCCTCGATCAGATGAAGATAGGTATAAAAAGTGCATCTACATGCCAAATGAAGTTCCAGGGTTTTTTGGAGAACCTAAGCAGTCGGTGGGAACCATTGACATACCTGTGGAGCTCAGAAGGGGGAATGACGAGTCACACTCATTCAGACTTTTATGATTGTAGATGAGATGTGAGCCTATAATGCATTTTTGGAAAGGCCTATTTTAGCCGACCTCAAGATAGCACTGGCTCAATAGTGCTTCATGGTGAAATTCACTATCAAGCATGGAGTCGGGATTGTAAAAGGAGACTAAAGCATGGCTAGAGAGTGTTATATTGCAGAATTACGTGAATATAAAAGAAGGGAGAAAGGAAAGGATGTGGGGAAAGCTCTCCACATCCATGAACCCTCTAAATAGAAACTACAGAACTGCCCCTGGCTTCAAGATCATAGCCGATTCAACAAGGCTTTGGACACTAGGAAGAAGAAATCAGGGGAGGATAAGGCGGCACCAGCTGAACTGACGGTGTCTGTCCCGGTTAGTATGGATAACCCCATAGGGGTCTTGAGAATCGGGTCGCAGCAGCTTGGAAACAAGATGCGATCAAAGTTGACCAAATTCCTTTTTGCCAACTTAGATGTTTTTACCTGGACGCATGTTGATACGTGGAGTATCGCCCAAAATTACCTGTCACGCCCTTAAAATTGATCCCAAATTCACTTCAGTAAAACAGAAAAAGCACAGCTTGGGCCCTGAACGGTCCAATGGCTTCATCGGGGATGTACCCTACCCCGAATGGGTATCAAATCCAGTACTAGTCAAGAAATCTAATGGAAAATGGTGAACCTGTATTGATTTTTAGACCTTAATAAAGCCTGTCCAAAGGATAGCTTCCCACTGCCCAGAATTGATCAACTGGTGGACGTAATAGTGGGACATGAATTGCTGTCATTTATGGATGCATACTTAGGCTATAACCATATCCTAATGCACGAACTAGATCAAGCATATACCAGCTTCATCACTGACTTAGGGTTTACTACTATAGAGTGATGCCGTTTGGTCTAAAGAACGCGGGGGCCAAATATCAAAGACTAGTGAATACTATGTTTAAGTTCCAGATCGAGAAAACTATGGAAGTTTATGTAGACGATATGTTAGTCAAATCCCGAGTAGCCGCTAACCATCTAGATAATCTTGCTGATATTCGAGATACTCCGTAAGTATGGAATGAAGATTAACCCACTTAAATGTCATTTTGGGGTGTCTTCTAGGAAGCTCTTGGGATTCATAGTGAGTGCCGGGGGCATTGAAGCAAATCCGGAGAAAAATAAAGGCATTAGTGAAGTCCAAGCCCTTAAGAATAAGAGAGATCTTCAAGTTTGAATGGAAAATTCATGGCACCAAGCCATTTTATATCAAAAGCTACAGACTAGTGTATACAATTCTTTGACGTGCTAAAGAAGGGAAAAAAACTTTGAATGGAATGAAGCTTGTCAAACAGCCTTCGTGGAACTGCTGCGACATATGGAAACTCCTCCAATCTTATCAAGACTAGTCGATGGAGAAGACATATTCATTTACTTAGCAATTTCCCCGCACGCATTGAGCGCAACTTTCGTATGGGAAGTAGCGGGGATCCAATTACCTATGTACTACATTAGTAAGCGATTCACCGGAGCCGAGAAGAATTACCTGAAATTAGAGAAGCTAGCATATTGCCTTTTGATCGCATCCTGAAAATTACGGCCGTACTTTCAGGCTCATCCAATTAAAGTATTGACCGACTAGTCATTAAAACAAGTTTCATACAGACCAGAAACATCTGGGCAATTACTTAAGCGAAACATAGAGTTGAGTCAATATGATATCACTTACCACCCAAGAAAGGCAATCAATGGGCAAGCACTAGCCGATTTCATTGCTGAGTTCACAATAAGGGACGATGAAGAGGATGTTCAGTCGCAAGTAGACACATAATGGAAGCTGTTTGTCGATGGAGCATCCAACAACTCCTATTCGGGCGTAGGGTAGTGCTTGAAACCACTGAGGTGTGGGCCATTAGCTATGCTCTACGTCTGGAGTTCCCCGCCAAAAACAACGAGGAGGAATATGAAGCGCTGATCGAAGGGCTGAAGGTTGTGAAGGAACTCAAAATAAAGTTCGTTCATATATGTAGTGACTCCCAGTTGGTTATGTGTCAAGTGAAAGGAGAGTATCAGGCGCACGCTGAGAATCTGGATCCATATCTCTCCAAAGAGCAAGAGCTACCGAGCGACATTGAACATTGCACCATAACCCACATACCGTGGGAGCAAAACACCAAGGCAGACTTTATGGCCAAGTTGGCAAGATCAGGGGAATCCCAATCGCAGGGAGTTATCCTAGTCGAAACCCTAACCAATTCAAGCATTAACGAAATGGATGTAGAATGGATTCTTGAGACCACTGTGAAACTGGACACGTGGATGACACCAATAAAAGATTATCTTCTGGCAGGATCTCTTCCGGCAGACCGAAACCAGCAAAAGAAATTACCCAGAAAGGCGCCGCAGTTCATGATACAGGATGGAATACTCTACTTAAGGGGATTCTCGACCCCTTTTCTCAGGTGTGAGACCGAAGATGAAGCACACTAAATCCTGTAAGAAGTGCACAAAGGTGAGTGCGGAGACCACACCGGGGGGAAGACTCTGGCAAAGAAAGTTCTTCGATATGGGTATTTCTGGCCAACATTAAAGCTGCCGTAGATCGTGCTAGGAGATGTGATCGTTGTTAGAGATTTAGCAAGATTAAGAGAACTCCATCAACAGAGCTAACACAAATGGTCAGCTCATGGCCGTTTTCGATAAGGGGGATCGATTTGATTGGCGTCCTTCCGATGGCAAAATAAGGAGCCAAATATGCAATAGTGGTCGTAGATTATTTCACGAAATGGGCCAAAGCGAAACCGTTGGCCACCATAACTACAAAACATTATTGACTTTGTTGCTAAAAATATCATTTGCAAGTTTGACGTGCTACAGAAAATCATCACAGATAATGGAACACGGTTCGAAAGCGCCAAGTTCAAAGACTTCTGAAAGCGCTTGCAGATTGAGTAAAGCTTTTCTACATTGGCTCGTCCGTAGGCAAACAGGAAAATGGAGGTAATAAACAAGATTGTCAAGTCCACTATCAAAAATCGATTGACAAAAGCAAAGGGAAACTGGGTTGATGAGCTTCCACTCGCACTATAGGCTTACAAAACAACACACAATGCTGCTACCGGCCACATTCCATTTGCATTGGGGAATGGTTCAAAGGCGATGATTCCCGACGAACTAGAAGTCCCCTCTTATTGAAAGCTGAATTTCAACCAAAAATAAAATGAGCAACTCCTACTTGAGTCACTTGACATGGTCGATGAAAAGAGAGAGGAAGTAAAATTGAGAATTGTCGTCCACCAAAAAAGGGCCGCATGATACTTCAACTCCAAAGTTCACAGTCAAACCTTCGAACATGGCGATCTCATGCTCAAGCGAGCTTACCTGATCCTGGGAGCCTTCGAACTTAATTGGGAAGGACCATTCATCATTCATCAAAAGCTTGGTGATGGGACCTTCAAGTTGATGATTGTTGACGGGATCACCATCCTGAGAGCCGGGAATAGCGAATCGCTCCGTGAACGTTTCATTTAAAAGCAACTTTACGTATTTTCTTATTTATCATCAAAAAATCCATTACGGGAATGCCGGTAGCATTGTAATAGGCAAAGAATTTTCCATGCTTTTCTTAGTAAAATCTGCTTTTTGAATCTTTTAAATTGTGTGCCTAATAATTACCCGACGAGCCGACCGACCCTCTGAGAAATAATGTTGCCCAGCTGCATCAGGAGGGCCACGAGCCCAAGTTTCTCACGTCGCCCAGCAATAAGGCGACGCTAAAGAAACTTCGAAATCAAGCTGATGGCGTTGCCCGGAGATAGGCGATGTCGAGGAGCCCCATATTCAAGTTTTTCGCATCGCTTGATGATAGGCGACGTCGAGGAACTCAAGATGCAAGCTTTTCGCGTTTCCCAAAGATAGTCAATGTCGAGGAGCCCTAGATTCAAGTTTCTCCAACGCCTGGAGATAGGCGGCGCCGAGTAACTCAAGATGCAAGATTCTCACGTTGCCCGAAGATACGCAACGTCGAGGAATCCTAGATTCAAGTTTCTCGCATCGCCCAGAGATAGGTGACGCCAAGGAACTCAAGATGCAAGCTTCTCGCGTTGCCTGGAGATAGGCAACGCCGAGGAGCCTTAGATTCAACTTTCTCATATCGCCCAGAGATAGGCAACCTTGAGGAACTCAAGATGCCAGCTTCTCGCGTTTCCTGAAGATAAGCAACGTCGAGGCGCCCCAGATTCAAGTTTCTCGCATCACCCGGAGATAGGTAATGCTGAGGAACTCAAGACGTAAGCTTCTCGCGTTGCTCGGAGATGGGCAACGCCGATGAGCCCCAAATTCAAGTTTCTCGCATCGCACGGAGAGTGATACACCAAGGAACTCAAGATGCAAGTTTCTCGCATTGCCTGGAGATAGGCAACGTCGAAAATCCCCAGATTCAAGATTCTCGCATCACTTGGAGATGGGCAACGATGAGGAAGGCTAGATTTCCGCTTATCGTGTCGCCCGTAGATAAGCGACGTCGAGATAACCCAACAACTCACGCTGCTCGAGAACAAATAGTGCTAAGCAACCCCAGAAGCCGCGCACTCGAGGGGAAACTTCTTGCGTTGCTTGGAGGCTTTGGATACTTGGACTTTGTTTGGAGTGAACAACCCTATGAACTGCGGGGGATATACTTGCATAAAGATATCATCTGAATGCAAAGAGTCCATAAGTCTCATCACTTCAAACAACAATAAACTCACAATTTTTATCTCAAAAGTTAACAAGAGTCCTAAGCGGGAGCTAACTGCCTAAGGAAAATTTGAACGTCCTTATGAATAGCCTTGTAAATAGGCTTGTGAATAGCCCTGTGAACTAGGGGTATATATATGCATAAAGACAACATCGTTGAAGAGTACGTATGAAATGAAATGAAAATTTGGAAAATCCTCTAAGTGTTGTTAGAAAAAGTATGAAATGAAACCTATGCATGTGCACAAAGTATGTATAAAAAGATTGACAAGGATAAAGTCAAAATGCCATTGTATTGTCTTCAATCTTATGAACACAAAATCAAAATATAGGGGCCATACCCACAGAACATCGGCCAACAAAGAAAAAATTATTATTATTATAGACTCAATGATAAGGACCTAAAATACATACCCGACACTCAGGCATAAGAACACAAAAGGACACACAATAGGTCAGGTCGCTCATAAGCTACATAACAAAATGCAGTCCCCTATCGAACAAGCCATTCGACGCCTTTTGCCACCGCTTCCTTTCTCGCCTCTTGTGGGAAGCTTCTGCTTCTTTTCTGGAGAAGCGTCACTGCTAGTAATGTCGACTTGTATTTCTTCAGTGATCTCCTCCTCCTCTGAGTGCTTTCCAGTAGAGCTTACCAAACCCTTGCGTTTTCTCTGCTTCCAGGAACTCTTTGAGGCCTTGACTGCCTCCACTTTCTCTTTCTTTGGCAACCAAATCATGCGAAGTCTTTGGTGGCTGCTTTGTCAGTGTCTCCTTCTCTTTGGCCTCAACGACAGTCATATCACCTTTAAGGGACACCGAAGGATCGTCCAGGCCATGAAGCGCCTCAATCTTTTCAGCTTCTAGTCTCGGTTGCGAGCTAGGTATTGATGTGGGGGCAGGAACAAGAACAGAAATAATTTTAAAAGATGTAAAGATTGCAGTATGCACAAGCGTCGAAGTAAAAGGCAATTCAACAGGAAGAGTAAAGGGACCTATAAGATCAAAAAGAAAAGCATTCAACTCCTCTTGCTCCTGTAGCGTAAGATAGAGTCCCCCGAATTCAAGGGAGGGTTGATCATTACCTACACTGGAGGTAGGTGGCAGATGGCAAATTCAAACTCATTTCCTTGACCTCCTTTGGAAATCTCTGTCACATGGGAAACAACATCGAGCACCAAACTCGTCGGTTGATCATAAGGCTGCCCCGAAGGTTCACCCACATCAGAGATTACAGACTTGGCAGCGCATCAGTGGCATCCATCAGAGATGATTCTGCGGTTTCCATCTCCCATTCTGCTCGGAGAATTTCTTGGCCTTCAAGCAACACCTTCTTGGATTGCTCATTAATATAGGCCTGCAACTCCTAATCTGTATATACGTCGCCATTCTTGGAAAAACAAAGCAGATTTTTTTCCCAAACAAGGGCAAGAATATGTGGGAACTTCGGGTCAAGATAAGAGAGACTCCTCTAATGCAATATAGAGTTGACATAGAAATTCAAGATCGTCAAGTCTAACTTCTCCACCTTCTGGTCAAAAGTATGCTAGAGCTCTAGATAATTTGTCGTCATCATAGCCTTCTCCGGCTCAATTGCAATTTTGTCAACATTAAGTTGTGCGACCTGAGCTTGTAATCCTACAATTTTCCCCTGCAACTCCTTAATTGTCTTGGCCAGATCGAAGATTGTTTTGGTATTGTTGATTATGCGATTATATGATTTTTGTTTGATGATAATAAACATATATATATTCATGTAAATGTATTTGTTAATGTACTATTTTATTTTTCATAGATTAAATAAATATTTGCTGAATAAAAATAAATAACACAAAATTTGAATTCAAACAGAAATTTTATTCGAACAAATATTTATTAAAATCTTTGAATAGTACAAAGTTCAAGCTCTTACTATATATATACACATAATTTCAGTTACAGTATAATTTTGATTACATCACGATTCACATTTACATTTGACCTCACTACATATCACTCATTCAATCAACTCGTATTTTATCTTCAACTTCACTCCAAATTGAATCCAACATCTGAGCAATCTGCAAAAGTAAATATTGATACAGTAAAATTGAAATGGAAATATTTTTGCAGTATAAAACAAAATGTGGATTTTGAAAATAATATTTGCCTCAGTTATTTGGGTTGTTCATCTTCATTTAATTTTCAATTCATCATACACAAACAGCTTGTGACATACACAGTGTATCACTGTATATGCCGCAAGGCCGTGCACACCAATATATACACTTGATAAAATTATAGGGACAGGTGAGCACAGGTCAAACCCAAAATACCGGATTCAACTCGGTGCAATAAAATAATGTCACAACTTTCAGAACAAGGTCAAATCCGAGCTACAAGATGGATTCAACTCAAGTGTAATTCGAAAAACAAATCCAAATGCATATCAGACAATGTCACGAGACTT
The DNA here is from genome assembly GCA_030765085.1 of Allium cepa. Classification (NCBI taxonomy): domain Eukaryota; kingdom Viridiplantae; phylum Streptophyta; class Magnoliopsida; order Asparagales; family Amaryllidaceae; genus Allium; species Allium cepa. The sequence goes on from CM060943.1 coordinate 129,090,756, forward strand.
AGAATGTACATGATGGCAGCTGAAACACCAAAACAACATACAAAACAACCAAACACACATATATATACATAGTTCAAACTCAAAAATGAATGAAACTTCAATGAAACAGACTACAGGTACACGACCAAACCAACATAACAGCAACAACAACAATCATAAACCAAGTGCACCAAATATATGGCAACACAACACCAATGCACAAAGGCTACAGCAACCAAAACATACTTGAACCGATGGCCAGATCCAAAGAACAGTGCACAAGGGCAGTTGTACCAAACAAGTGAAAACAACAGTTGACAATGCATACAAATGCACATACAGGAACTGGCAGTGAGCAAGACTCAAGTGTAATGCACAGTCCAACTGTAACATAAAGTCAACATGCTCACATATGTAAACGACTCAAGACTGCACAATTCAAGAAGGAACCAGACTACAAAGTCAAGCAATGGACAGGAAAGACAAGCACATGTATGCAATAGTGAAAAGCAACAAACTCAGTGAAGCTCAAAGCCACACAACAATGAAGACTATAAGTGATACTGAGTAAACATGACGGCCAGAATGAACAAAAACAAAAATATGCTATAGAATAATCAGCCACCATATGTACAAATAACTGGACAAGCTATAATGGATGATAAAACTCCAATGCAGACCAGTGAACAGCAAGCGGCCAAAGTAACAAGCTAGAGTGACTTCAACACAAAACACAAATCAAAGCCGTAATTAACAAGTAAACAACTGCAGTTCAATATCAAAGAAATGGTGATGGCCGAAGATAATACAAAGTCATGGAATCGCATACACAAAATCAAGTGACCGAAGTCAGATGCAAATCAAGCCGTGGTGGCCACGAAATCAAACAGTGCCGTGATGACCAAGGCAACAAGTTCGAACCAAGTCAGAAATCATCAAACCGTATAAATGAACAAGTCAAAAAAAATCGAACGGTTTAGAATTGGAGCCGTGAGAAGCAAGTATCAATTTATACGAATTTGATTAAGTCAGAGAAATCAACATCCAAACATAATCTAATGGCCGAAGCACAGTATTGAAAAAATCAGACGAACGAAAAACAAGGAGATAGAATCCATATAAAAATCCACAATTATCATCGGCAATTAGCAATCGAGTTCAAGCATTCAACCAGAAAAGTAAAAAGAGCAAAAATTACATAATGAAGCCTTCTCGAACTCAATCAAATTCGAAGCATTCGAAGTAAATAAAAGAGACCATTGATTGACAGAAATGGAACGCTGAATCGTCTATCCAATCGAGCATTTAAAGTCGCTTCTTCGAATTTCACAGAAGCCCTAATTTTTGAAGAAAGAGGAACGAACGAGAAACTAGACTGCCATTATCACAAACACAAAGGAACGGACCAAAATATTAAAGAAAAAAAAGGGGACCGGCCTTTTAATTGTCTTAAGTTTATAATTATATAAGGCACATAGATTAAAAATTAGGGTTTTAATTTTAATTGTTTTAAATTTGTATTTCTCTTTTTAAACCGTTGTAATTTCTAGTCGTGTGACTTGGGGACAAACTACGTGACGTAGTTTGAGAATTCGCAACTCAGTGACTGAGTTGTGGCAGAGTTTTGAGCGTAGAGTTAGATTAGTCAGTAGCGGGTGTCATGAGTTTACATGTGTAAGCGTGTGACTACTTAATTTCTAGTAGAAACCTTAGGGGCAGCACGTAGGCAGGGTTTTGCCGAAGCTCGATAAATTCCGTATCGTTCTATTTTTGCATTTATTATTCTGCTATTATCTGTGCTGCTATAATTCTAATTTATTTGTGTTGAAATAATTTAATAAGCTTCCGCGATTAATTTTTATAATTATCTGCATCACCCTATTCACCCCCTCCCCCTCTAGGGTGAAATCGATCCTACAGGTATGCCCCTCTACAACCAGATTGTGGTTGGCAATTGTCTTCTTTTGGGCTTCGATAATAGCATTGCAGGCAACCACATCTTTCTTCAGCTTGGCTTCTTCCTCCGCATGCATCTTAATTTCATCTCCCTAGACTATTTCGGCTCTCTCGTGTGCATGTTTCATCTCCTGCATCAAGCTGGTAGTCCTCATGCTGTCCCGAAGTGCTGCCTCTTTTTCCCCCTCCAGTTGTTTAATGCTAACATCCCCCTATGTTAGCACCTTTTCAAAATCATCTTTTTCGGCTTTGAAGGAGAGGATCTCCTGATACAATATCTTAAGATCCATAAGTCCAATGCATATGACATTTTATGAGCAAGATATGGGTAACTCAGAGAGCCTACCCTAGGGATTGTACCTCAAAAGGATGAAATAAGAGGGATCAACACTCTCCTCTCAATAGGGATCGACTAAAGTCAAAAAACAACTCAAATTGAAGGCACCGATCCCTATTTGAAGCCATAATCTAACTACCATAGGGATTGCACCCTAAAATTCCTCTAAATTAAGGTTCGGCACCGATCCCTATTCCTTGGGATTTAGGCATGCGATCCCTCTAATAAGTCCATATGTTTTTGGAAAACCTTCTATTGAATTTCCAGGGAGATATTTTGCGATCTTTGTCTATAAATATAGGCTTGGTTGTTCATTTTCAAGAATTTACAGTATTAGTTGCTTTGTACTCTATTCTAACTAAGGATTTCAATCCGATCCCTATTGTACTCAGTTTACAAAGTGATTAATAAGGCTTTCTATTTAAAGTGTATGTAGGCAAACAACGTCAAACCACTATAAAACATTGTGTTCGTGTTATTACTTTGATTACTACTATTTCATTGCTATTTCCCTCCGTTTTCATTTTATATTCTTCATTTATTCCTCATCAGACATCTATGGGGTGTTTGTGCCAATTTTTGGCACAAACAAGTATCGATCCATGATATTTTTATTGGGACATTCTTCAATTTCTCAAGGATGCTTGGTCGATTTATATCGTTATCTTAGACATTTGGTTGCATCGAGATGGAGAAGAACTTGAGTGAATTCCTTAGTTCGAAGGTTGGACAAAAAGCACTTGACCTATCATTGATCCTTTTGTTGGGAATAGTGAGTGAACTATTCTAAATGGCATATGCTAATTAGCAACTACTCCAAATTGATGTGGCGATTCACATGTTAGTGAGGGATCGGTACCAATCCATGGTCATGGATCAATATCGATCAGTAAATTCACTTGTTTCTTGGGCTTTAGCTTTTGCACTTGGAATTGGATGTTACATGGGATATATTTAAAGGTTCTTGGTATGTATATGGCTTTACGTTTTGCTGTTGCTTGACATTTGAGCTTGGAAATTATTGCTCTGGATTCCTGCTTAGCTAATCCCTTATCCGACCGATCTGATTTGTTCGAATATGGCTTGGATACAAGGCATGATAACGGTATTATTAATGTTTTAACTTTGGAATGATTTTTAATATATCGAAGGTGGTCAATTTTTTGTAAAGTTTAATAATGATAATAAATAATATTCGAAATGAATTTCAAAAGAAAAGGAAATTTTATTTCACGTATAAAAGGATATTATGACTTTATTATTGAAAATGGGCTTGATAATAAAAATACAAAAATAATTATTTAGATGGGTTAAACCACAGAAAATAATTATTCAAAAATTATTAAATGATAGAAAAACACTTATGAAAAACAAAGGTGAATTTCATTTGGTAAATTTAATCTAATTGAATGTTGTAGAAAATTGATTAGTACAGGAAAAAAAGAAGAAAAATATCTATTTTATATTTTCATGAAGTCGAAGCTTCTAATGCAAGCCCATTTAGCCCATCATAACACTTAAGAAATTATCCCCACCCTCAAATTTATCTCGACTGGTATAGAACTCTCCACTTAGCCTCCATATTCACTTCAGGTTTACACATTTCCATCTTTATCTCCTTAATCTCAAATATGAAATCATAATCCACGTAATCTACAAAAAGTCATGTAAAATCAAATATATTACCAAAAATTATGAAATTTAAAATTTAGCTTCTCAGCAAACATATGCATCTCTAGTAATCTTCAAAATAAATTTTTTGAGTCACTTTGGTGTCATGTGACCTTTCTAGTAAGGAGGAGAATTTGGTTTTGTTGGAGCTATGAAGTGCTATAGGATGTATGGAGCTTTTGCTTGGCTAAGGTGAGTTATTTCAACTCACAAACCTATGTTTAAAGATTGAATTGCTAATCGAATAATGAAGATATAAATTGTGTGTTTCTTTGTCCTCATGAAACAAGTGCTTTGCATTTCCATGATTAAGTTATTGTGATATTATTGTGATTTGAATTGTGGAGTTTTGGAAGCGTTGTTATAGAATAGCCATTACTTTTGATTTTATGGATGGATTTAATTGATCTTTCTTTCATTATGAAGTTTACTATCATTTCCATGTAACGAGAATATTGAATAAACGAAGTTATAAGATCGATTGGTATAGGAATTTCAATGATATTTCTTAGATTATTCTTTGGACTTGTTATATAGAATATTATCGTGTAAAGTTCTATATGGTGAGAATTTTAGGTGAATGAATTAGTAACGTCGTCTGGTATGGAACATTTGGTAATATTATTTTGATTACTCTTTTGACTCATGTATAAAATATAAATATGGGTAGCGAGTGTAGTTTATAAGCATTGAGTAAACAAGCGAGTAATACCAGATGGTATGGAACACCTGTGTTGATATTGGTTTGATTACCTTTAGTAAGTGAGGAACACTCATATATCCTAGGTTAATGCCTAGAGGAAAGGTTAGTCATGTGCCTACTTGTGTTGTGTTTTATTTATCCAAATAGATTGGTGTCCATCCTAGGTAACTGATCATGGGTCATGCCTTGAAACCGTAGCATCACCATATAATTTGTGTTTTGTGCTAATATTTAGATAGAGTGATGATATGCCCTGATGCCATACTAGCCAAAAAGTTCATTACCATTCGGCAATAGGCTCATGACCATAGTGTATAGATGGATATAGAGTCATGATGATCGGTAGTAACTAAGACTACGGGGTATGTTATTAGTGTTGTGTGTTGTCCCATTGAATGTGTTGTGTGCTGTCCCCTTGAATGTGTTGTGTGCTACCATTTGGCATATGTGAGATTATATGATTATACTATATTATTTAGATACATATTCTCAGCATATATGCACGAGCTAGGACCTCTTAACCCATAGGACCTGCTGTGTGCGCAACCATCGCTATGATAGCCTTTATGCCTATATATGTATTATTTGGGCAAGTTGTGTGCTTGCTCATTGTTTGTTAGGTTTTATTTGTAAGCATTATGATGAGTTTGCATATGCTATTGGTTATCTATCTCCTAGGGTCATGCAGTTGAGAGCCTTCATCTCTCATTAGGACTGATGTTCGAGATATACATCATTGTATCATTTTTGGCATAGTAGTTCATTTTTACATGATGTTTCACTAATATTACCCATGTGCCATTGATGAGACGATTGACTACTCTTTACCATGTGTGATATTAGTGCATGGTTTGGTATGTGATTATTGTATGTAGGATGTTATATTTTAATTTTGAGATACTTTTGTTTACACCATGCTAGTTACTATTATTTAGTAACATCTACATTCTAAACATAGTCTGACGCGTGTGTTATTAATAATTCTTGGGTCAGTCTAAAACATTACAGGTTCAGGGATAAAGTGCTAACTTATGATTGTTAGGCATAGAGGTGGACAGTTATGTACATTATAGAGTTGAGTATCATTTTAAATATTTGTAGACATGTGTACACGTGTCGCTGACGTATATATTAGACATGCTATGTATATTTTTGATGATAGTGGGTATTTGACTATTTTTGTAGACTCACTTGGACATGTATGTTTATATTATATTATATTTTATCATTGCATTGATGATTTTGTGTCCTCTATGATTTATTTTATGTTGTGTATTGCTTTATCTTAGAAGAGCGCATATCTATTGCTTTGTGCCGATACTGGGTATGTATAGGTGAGAGATTTAAATGATTTTGAAATAAGTACAAGTGTTAAACCAAGGGAATATTCATTAATGACCATCCAATATTGCCTCATTTTATGTATTAATAGATAATATTACCTAGTAATACTCTTTGGTAGTATGAGTATGAAGGTGAGTGTTACATTTGGTATCAGAGCAAGATTCAGAATAGTACATTACAAATAGACATAAGTCTGACCTTAAATGAGACTTAGAACCTCTATTCTTTGATGTGTTGTGTAGTTACCCTATAGTAAGAAATAGTCAGAGTATATCTATGTTTATTATATAATGATTACTAGGGTAATTATCAAGAGATGTATTTGTATTTTCTTACTATATAATATTTATCTCTTCTACCATTTGGAGTGTAAACCTCCATATGAGCTACTGAGTAGTTCATAAGTATAAAGGTAGTATTTTTAGATACATATAGTAGTGTCGGCTTTGTGCATGAATATTAGATATTTGTATGGCTTTGAAAAGATTAATCTAATTCATTAAGGATCACAGTGCATAATGGAAGCCGATAGATCACTTTCCGTTGAACAACTTAGTTATTTAGTTGTATTTGGCTTGATTGATGTTTTGATTTCCTTATGTGATTATATTGATTAATGATATTTTGTTTGAGGATTCACCTTGAGTGTGGAATATAATAGGAACAATCATTCATGGTGAATATCTCATTCAAATCTTGATATTTGGATCCTAGCAATGTCTTCGGTAGTGAAGTGACCACAAGTGACAATAGAAATTCTATTCACATAAAAATAAAATAGTATATTTTATGTAAAAATTAAAATGTGATTAAAATGAACATGAAGATAAATGCTTATTTGTTTATTTGTATGAATGGTAGATCAGTTATGGTTGGATTATTGTAAGTAAAGTATTTTTAATAATATTCCCATGATTATTTACGAACATTTTAATACAAACTAGCATATGCTGGATTAAAAATATTTAAAATATATGGACATAAACATAAGTGTGGTGTTAGATGATGCTTTAATATAATCAAATAATTCTTTAATGAAGCAAGTTTATTGGAATATATATAGTTCTAAAATGAAGTTTTATAAGAAGCAAGCAATTTTTTTATAAAGATCAAATTTTTTGTAGATATACTAAAATGAATTTTTGAAACTAACATCATATTAATCCGTTCATTTAGTTCTTTAATAATTATGATCAATATGCCGGATCAATGTTATTGACAGGGATTCCTAAGCGTTAGGACTAGACATATTGACACAAAGTTTTGAAAAATAATGAAATACTTTGAAATGAAGTAAAATATTCAAAACTATACTGAAATCAATGTTTTGAAATAATATTATAAAGAAAGTTATATAGATGATTTTCGAAGAGATTAGAATGATATGAAGAATATTTTGAAATGAGCAAAATGTTTTAGAGAATAAAGAGTTATTATTTTGATAGAAGAAGATAATTTGAGGAATAGTGTAAGTAATAATTTTTTGAGGAAAGTGTTTTGAAAGAAAAATAATATTTTAAAGAAGCATTTGAGCTATGTTTTTAAAAAGAATATGATACTTTAGTGAATTATATTGTGATATCTCGAAAATTTTTGGCAATATAAATTTAATAATCTGTGTTAAAAATTAAATTGATTTGATAATAATTGTTAATAAGATTTGAATTAATTTAATAATCTTCTTTTAAATAAATATTTAACTGATAATTTATCTTTTAAAAGCTAATTTGAATTGTTTTCTATTTGTAGTATGTATATATTTGTATATATTATAAATAGATAAGCTCTGTTTTAAATTTAACAAAAAAAGACATGTTTTCTAATTTTAATATTTTCGATAATTTGGAAATTTGATTTAATTAGGTATTAGCTATTAAATAAATAACTGTATGGTTTTAAATACTTAATATAAATGTTTAATAGTTAGAATTTATTCTAGCTTAAGTTAAATTTAAAATTTATTAACAAAAAGATTGTTTTATTTTCTTTTTAGTATAGCTTGATAAAAATATGTTTTATTTATTGAAGATAAAAGTTATTTGTTTAAAAGTATTCTAGCCTAAGTCTAAATTTAAATAAAAGTTTGTTCTATTTTCTTTTTAAATATAGTTTGGTTAAATAAGTAATTTCTTAAATAAGAGACAATTTCTTTAATAACGAGTTTTGTTAATCATGTAATATTTTACAAATGGGGATTGCTATTTCAAATTTATTTGTATAAATAGCTATAATTTGAAAGATTAAAAGTAAGTCTTTTTAAAATGTTAAATTAAAAGAAACCTTATTAACACTAACATAAGTATAAAAATAAAAGAGAAATAAAAAGAAGCACATATGTTAAGTAACAAACCAATACAAGTGACTAAAACAACCTTGTATTTACTTTATTATACACATGAAGCATAGAAACAAAGTAAAGTAAAAATAAAAAGGCAGGTAGCCTGTAAATAAAGATTCAGACAAGTATGAACATCAAGTATGAAGCAAACCAGGTTTGTGTAAAATAAAATAAAATGCTGATAGCTTGTAGATAAAGACTCAGGCAAGAAAAAGGAATAAAATGCAAAGCAAAGTAATAAGTAAGAAAAATATCCATGTACTAATAAGATTTGTAGGAGACATTAAGTACATTAGCATTAAATGACTCCATTTCTTAGCAGCTAACAAAGTCATTTTGGATTGTTTTAAAGATCATTTCAGCCTCCCTAATACAAAAATCTGGCCTGGTACAAAAAAAAATAGTGTACCTGCAAATTGCTTAACCCAGTAAACACCTTCCCCCATCCTAACTTTTATTCCTATATATCTATACTTATTTTCATTCGTTCAACATAGCAAATCTGAAATAATAACAAATGCTTCCATTTATACAACTGGAATAATGTTTGCAACTCAACAAAGACAAGAAGATTTGGAGATCATAAGCAAGGCCATTCTCAGTTTTTAAAGTTCAAAGCTTTTCAAAATAAAATGCTCTATTCATTCTCAATAATGGTGAGTAACTTAAATTTAAAAATGCTTAAGTATGTTCACATATGTTGCTTGTGTCTGAAATTGTATGTTTATATGAATATATATATATATATATATATATGTATGTATGTATGTATGTATGCAATACTATGAATATATGATGCCTACCTGTGCAATAGTCTAGAAAACATCTCTGTTTATAAAAGGTGAAGCACAGATTTAAACAAAAAAAAAATCATCTCCGCTTAAATCTATTGATTGATAGGACTTAATATCTAAACAAGATAGGTTTGTTTAATCATAAAGCAAATTTTAAAATTTGAATTTGAGCTCGCAAGGTAAAAATGCTCGGTAAAAACATAAGGAACAGGAAATGTTTAAAAAAAAGTGAAATGCCAAACATTTTAAAACATCAATTCAAGTTTATAACTTGAATTCTAATCTGTAATTAGGATTATTTAAAACTATAATCACATTTTGTGTTTAGTAATTAAAGAGTATTTCTGTGATGATTGTTTTGGGGTTTTTAGAGGGTCTCTGGTGATCTAAGTGGATTGGGGGGTCGGATTTGTGGCTGGAGATAGTGGAGTGACCGGAGCATCTGGGAAAAATTCTAGATGGATGATCAATTCATGGTGGGAAGTGCGGTGGTGGATTCTAGTTTAGAACCCTAGTTTAACTAGGCTTTGTTGTTCGATCAACCTCGAGTGCTATAGTGGTCCGAGTGCATCGTGCTTTTGGGGATGGGTAGAAGGATGATAGTCGAAGCGGTGACCGGAGTTGGGTGGCCACCGGTGGTCAGAGCGTTGAGAAAGTGGTGTTGACAGGTTTCGAGAGGGAACCTAATTTTGTTTCCAGGTTGAGTTTGGAACTCGATTTTGTTTTAAGTTGCCGTGATGGCTTTGGGTGGTCGTGTTCGTATCTGGTGATGGTTGGCGTCGTGTTGAAATTCTAGTGGGTGGCCGGAGGTGGCTGGGGCCACGGTGCACGTGCAGCGTGCCCATTGAAGTGCTGAAGCATTTGTGGTTAGGTGCAGGGTTTTTGAGCTCGGGACATACTCGAGTCACTCGAGTATGAGACTCGAAGCAGGGGAAGGGATGACTCGAAGCAAACCTGGGTACACTCGAGTCAGTGTTTGTTCAGGTATTAACAAACCTGATTTGTTTCAGGTTTATTTTAGTTCAAATTTTTAAAACAAGCTTAAATCCAGTTTGAAGTTTGAATTCAAGTTTATTTTTGAATTCAAACTTGAAATGAAATCAAAGTTTAAAATGTAAAGGTGGGTTTTCAGGTTTAAAAACCTGACAAGTTTTCAGATTTTAAATTAATTTAAAGTTTGAAAACAGAATTTAAACTATGATTTAAATTCAAAAGATTTAAAGTATAGATTCAAATGAACATTTGAATCTTAAGGTTTTAAAATGGATTTGGATTTGAAAATCAAGTTTTTAATTCAAGTTTTTAAAAGGAAGTTTAAATCAAAGTTTTAAATTCAAAGTCAAACTAATGAATTCAAGTTTTTCTTGAATTCAAATCTGAAATTTAAATCAGTTTTTAAATCTAAGTATATAAAACCAGTTTAAACAAAGTAGTTTTGAAAGGTAAATTTGTTTCAAATAAATATTTGAATTGATTTTGACATAGTTCTTTTTAAAGGGGTTTTCGAATAGAAGTTAAATAAATTATTTTAACTTGAATTTGCAAGTTAAAATATTAATGTCTTTTGGAAATTTAAATTTAAATAAAGATTTAAGTAGTTGAATTTAAAGGCTTTTCTTATATAAGTTCATATGTAAGTAATAAATGTTATTTACATTTATTTAAAAGATTATAAATTGAATTTAAATTTGGTAAATGTTTAAATAATAACATTTTGAATCTTAAATTCAAAATGGAATTTGAATTTAAATTTAAAATGTAATGTTCTAATATACTTTAATATTAATGAAGTCATTAATAAAGAAACTCTTAGGAATAATTAAGATATTTAAATGATTAAATGAATAAGTTAATTAAGGAATGACTTATGTATTTAATATATAAATTAATAATTTAGATTAATTTATAACTAGAGATTAATTAAGAAGTAAATTAAGTAATGTTATTGGTTAATGAAGATAATTAACTAAGGATTATTAATTAATTAATTAATGTGATTAATTTTGATAATTAATTAGATTAACTAGATAATCTATTGTAAATTGATAAATGTAACTGCTCGATAAAAGTAATTAAGAGATTAATTACTTTTTGTAATTAAATTTGATGATAAGATTAAATTAAGTTAATTAATTTAGTTTAATTAATTTAAGAAAATCATTTGATGATTTTGATAAATGTAATTACTTAGTGTATTCAATGGAGCAAAATTACTTAGGGAAGTAATTAATGTTAATTACTGAATGTAATTAGTGAAAGATAATGTGTTAATGAAGTAATTTGGATAATTACTTTTGTAATTAATCAAAGGATTAATTAATGGAAATAATTAATCATGGGTTAATTAATTTATTAATATAAGTAATTAAGGGTAGTTAATTACTGGAATGTTATTAACCACGGATGATTGATAATTGTGTTTAATTAAAGATTAATCACTTAATGTAATTAATTTAAATAAAGTAATTTAATTTAAATCCGAATTAGAGATCATTAATTAATATAATTAGTGATGTAATTAAGAATTGTTTAATTAAGGAATAATTAATAATGTGGTGATTAAATTATGTAATTTATTAAGGATAAATGTAATTAATCATATTTAATTAATAAATGAAGTAATTAATTTAATTTACTTTAAATTAATTAGAGATAGAAGTAGTTAATTCAATTCATTTTAAATTAATTATAGATTGTGATTCATAAATCATTGCTTATGGATGAATGATATTGATATTTCGTTTGATGATTGTGATCTTAGATATGAGATGAGTAATATCTATGTGGTATGGATGGTTGGTTTAAGTATGATAATATTGATTATCTGTTTATGATGATGATGTGATTATCTACCGTGATTGAATTATCTATCTGTGTGTATATTGATAATATTGAATTAAACTGTTAAGACTAAATAGACAACTTGCCTTAAAAGATACATTTTGAATTAAAGAATCATATATGGACATCCGAAAACCACATCGATCCAAATTAACGATAGGTCGTGAATCTGAAGTGAAGACGAAGATTCAGAGTGCAAGGGTTATTGTCGTTAACTCTAAGGGTGATTCCAAAATGAGTGTAACGAGATAATGCCTTCGGTTTCGTTCGAACCCGGAACGAACTTGTATGGATTGAATGCTTTCAGAACATCGTCAGGTGGGCGATGAGCATTCTAAGAAATGTATTCTCTAAAAGTAATCGCAGCCTCAAGCCTCATCAACCGGGAATGGCTAAAACAGGGGAGGTGCAGCAAGGTTAGGTGGGTCATGCCCAAGCAGGACAAGATATTCCCCTGTCTAGATGTCCCTTTACTTTTCGGCTGTGTGGGCGGTTGATTGCAACAACTGCCGGGGTTATCTTGTTCGGGACTGTTCAGTAAGGAATGGTTCCGGCCTTGTGTTGCAGGGGAGCGGGCGTACTCGTCGGTACGTTGATCTAGGCCACGTACTGTGAAGGGCGGTACCCCAGTAGCCCTGCCATTGTATGGAATCCACAATCCAATAAGTGCCAACGGTTTTGATTGTATTACCCACTTTTAAGGCTAGTAGCTGGAATTTAATCATGTAACAATTTCGGCTATTTTCTATTTACTTGAAAACCCTAGACCTATTATAATATCACTGAATTTCCTATCAAATGTTTTGGTTAGCGTAAGGTAAAAACTTACCCATGTTTATTTGTGGGGAGTCTTACGTGATACCTTTTGTTTTAAAAAGGATTTTCAAAATTAAGCAACTTTAACCTGTTACTTACACCAGACCCATGTTTGACCCGAAGTTTATTTCTATTTTTCCTAAAATCTCGGGTACTCAAATTTTTACGAGTAGCCAAGGGATTCAGGTTTGCTTTGTCGAATTCTAGAGGAGCAATGGAGCAGAAGGCTTTAGCGTTATAGATATATATAGTTCCGCTGTGATGGTATCTTTGAGTTATTTGTTTGAGTTGTATTGAGTTGTATAACTAGACAGGTGTCTATAACTGTCTAGTATGTGATGTATTATCTGTATAACTTTGATTGATGTTGTATATTATGTAAATACTATGTGATTAATATAATTTATTCGTTCCGCTGTGAGATTCTGATGTTGTTGTTCTTTGTTCTCTATCTTTTCTATTTTCTCACCCCTTTCTTTCTTCAAGACGATATGGTTTTCTGGTAGTAGAAGCCCGGGTCGTCACATATATTGAGATGAAGATATATATAATATTTTGAAGTGTTAGAAATTGTTTTTAACTTGAGAATACATACATACATACGTTCGTACGTACGTACATACATACATACATATAAGTTTAATTATTATTATTATGGTAAAACAATACATTGATTTGTAAGTTATAAAAGTTTTTTCATATGTTTAGATATTTTATATGATGATTGCAGCCATCAAGCATTAGTGGATAGCTGAAGTAGATGGTGAGGCAATGTTGATCGCACGGTCAATACTGCGGCCAATCGACGAAGAAAATCATTGGAAATTAGTGGCTGGACACCGTGGGTATATTTATAGATAAATTAGAATTTGTATGGTATATAACGATGGGATTGTTTGCCTGCCATGTTTTATGATTGGTTATCACTTAGATAAGTGTTGTGAATTTATTTGTGATATGATGCATTGTGACATAAAATTTTATACATATAAGTTTTTAACTGGAAATAATTTTTGAAACTAAAATAATGTTACGAAGCTTAAGTAAATGATTGATTATTTTGAGAAAATTATTTTTATGGATAACAAGTATTTTGAGAACAATTTTCAAGGGTATTTTATGACTTTGAAATTTAAGGTTTGAAGGAATTATCCAAAGAAATATGTGCCATAATATTGTCAAGTTTAATAAAGATTTTTCATCAAAGTGATAAAGAGATGCGGTTTCTGTGAAGTGAATTTAGGAAGTACTTATATTCTTATTCATTTTTATTGAAAATAATTTCTAGTTAAAAAGGGGTATAAATTTGAATTGTGAACAATTAACTGTAGGGTAAAAGGATTGTTTTGATGCTTATGGAAATTAGATTTTTGGTGTCAATGAATTACGTTGGAATTATCTTGTGTTTTAAATAAATAAATACCATTTTGGAAAAATGAGTTTTTGTAAGTAAATGAATACTTTGGTAAGTTGGGATTTTGAATAAAAGGATTATTTGGAAGACATTTTGAAAGCTTATTTGGAAAAATAAAATCTGAGTTAAGTTTCAAAGTTATTAATCATAGATTTCAAACCATGTTATGTTTGATTATTTTTTATTTAATTTTTTTAGATTAAGCTACAAATTATTTTTCAAGTGCTTTATAAATTTTGAGACTCGTTTTGTAGAGATGTAATTTTTATAAGAGGACTAGTTTATATAATTTGGACATTTTTGAGAATTTGAAGTATTGAGCATTATGAGTGCTTATTTGGTCCTCTACACTATGTACCTATATATGTGAAAGGTTTTTGAGAAGAAAAAGGATTTTGTGTATAAAGAAGATTTACAAATTAATTCAAATGTACATTTCATATAATAACAAATAACTAGTTGCTTTGACACCTTGAGTTTAACTAAAAGCTTTTGCATTTATAAATAAAGAGGTGTTTGTTGTGTGAATGAATGTTATGGAATATAAAATGTTTATGTGTTGTGGATTTTTGGAATGCACTTCGTACCATAATGATCGCTCCAAAAAATTTCGAAAATTTCAACACTAAAGTGTATTTGTCGTTGAGAGACTTGGGTATTGTTCTAAATGAGTTTATTCAAACTCATAGCCCAGATCACCTACAATGGGAAAAGGAAGATAATCCATTGATTAAGAAGCAACTGAAGGGTCTGATAATTGCTGTTATGTTTACATTATGTTGGATGTTTATGATTGGTTTTGTTGATTGCATGTTTGTATTAAATGGTAAAAGAGTATACTAAAGCTAGAATTTTAGTTTGTCATGGATTTTCTTATTGGAAATTGCAATGACACAATTTTATTAAAGGCGAAAGTCTATAACAACCCGATATTGAGAAGCATTAATTAAGATTTATAATGAATATATTAATGATTAAATAAGTTTTAAGAATAAAATAAGAATAATTTGGAATTTAAATATAAATATTGAAGTATTTTGTGAAAGTAAGAACTCCGACGATGAAGTATTTATTGCTAAGGTTCAGCAATAAGATGATTTAAGTATTAATTTTTATTGTTGGGGAAAATTTTATTTGTTGAAATGAGTATGAAATGAACAATTTTGGTATTTTATATTTTCAAAGTCATAAATGTGGATTTTGATTATTTTAAAGTATAATTAATGTTTTAACTTTGAAAGGATTTTTAATATATCAAAGGTGATTAAATAATTTTTATAAAGTTTAATATATATAATAAATAAGATTAAAAATGCATTTCAATGGAAAATAAAATTTTATTTCACTTATAAAAGGTGATTATGAATTTATTACTGAAAATGGGCTTGATAATATAAATATGAAAACAATTATTTAAATTAGTAAAATCATAGAGAATAATTATTCAAAAATTATGAAATGATAGAAAAACGCCTATGAAAAATAAAGGTGAATTTTTTTGCTAAATTTAAAAAATTGGAATTTGTAGAAAATAGATTGGTAAAAGAATAGAAGAAGAGAAATATTTGTTTAAGCATTTTCATGAAGCCCAAGCTTCTAATCCAAGCCCATTTGGCTTATCCTAAAATTTAGGAAATTATCTCCATCTTGGAATTTGTCTTGAGTGGTCTAGAATCCTCCATTTGGCTTTCGCATTCACTTCGCATATATGCATTTGGATCTCCATCTCCTTAATCTCAATTATTTGATCCTAATCTACTTCATTTTCAAAATTCATATAAAATCATTTAAATTACCAAAATTTATGAAACTTAAAAGCAAGCTTCTTAGCAAGCATTTACACCCTTAGGAATCTTCAAAATGGAATTTTGAGCAACTTTGGCATCATGTAGCACTTTTCATAAACAAGAAAAATAGGTTTTCTTGGAGCTATGATGTGTTATAGGATGTATGGAGCTTTTGCTTAACTGTGATGAGTTATTTCAACTCACAAACCTATGTCTAAAGGCTGAATTGCTGGTTTAATAATGAAGTCATAAATTATGTGTTGCTTGCTCCTCACGAAAGCGAAGGCTTGCATTTTCATGATTTAATTGTTGTGATATAAATGTGATTTGAATTATGGAACTTTGGAAGTCCTATGACAAAAAAGCCATAGTTTTTTATTTTGTGATTGAATTTAGTTTATCTTTCATTCATTTGAAAAGTATACCCATAAATCACAACTTTGATGTTTATCATTTTTCTAAAATTTGAAGTTTATTAATGCAAAAATGCGTGCAAAGATGAAACAAAGTCTCCGGCCTGCGCCTTAAAATTCTAAGTTAAAGCATCATAGTATTTTGATCATAACTTTCTAACCTCTTATTCGTTTTTAACGAATAAACTCCCCTTGGAAAGCAAAGATAATAATATAGAACAACTTCCTTAGAGTTTTATGTAAAAATTTGAGGTTTACTAGGTGAAAATGGCATCTTAAAAGAGTGGTCCTGCCTTTTAAATTTCATTTCATAATTTTTATTATTTGGTAAAATTTCCATAAGTTTCAATGCACTCCATATTTTTTAGATTCGAAATAATTTTTGAAAAGCTATTTGATTATTATATAACTTTTCATTTAAAAGCATCAAATTATTTACTGATTTTGGCCTCTTGAACATAGTCGAAAGTTGCTTGTATGAACTGTTGTTTATAGTAAGCACTAGCTATAAAAGGATATAGTATATGTTTTGAAACTTTGAAAATTATCCAGTTTTATGTTATGATATGGAGAGCTAGTGAATAAATAAATATGAAAGTACATTATTCCATAAATATGGGTATTTTTTCAATTAATAAAGAAGGTTAAATTACATATTTAGTAGTAAATAAATAAAAATAGTATTACTATGTAAGTTAAAATATATGAACATTTTAGAAATAAAAGAACAATTTTCTATATTTAAAATCTTTTTACAATAATAGGATGGTTTCTGTCATTTTTGTGTAATGATGATAAGGGATAAATAAAGTTATAATTTTGATTAGTATGGGAGTTTAAGTGATATTTCTTCGGTTATTCTTTGGTTGTATAGAGTATTATCGTATGAAGTTCTGTATGGTGATAATTATAAGTGAACGGACTAGTAAAACCGTTTGGTATGGAACATTTGGTAATATTATCCTGATTACTCTTTTGACTCAAGGTATAGAATATTGTTATTATGACGACCCGGAATTTTAAGCAATATCAATTTAATAATCTTTGGTAATAATTAAATTGATTTGATCATTTTACATTATAAATTGACAAGTTAAAATTATTTTGAAGGCTAATAATAACAATTTGTTAATATCTATCAACAATTTTCTTAAAAATATAAAATTTGACAAGTTTAATTCTTTTAAAAATTTATAATATTTTAAGTTGGAAATATTTATTTTAGCAATTTAAAATTGGTAAGATTTATTTTTCAGAACCTAATCAAAAATATTTTCTATTTATAATATATATGTATTGATATATATTGTAAAGAGGAAGTTTTAATGGAATAAAAGTTTTTATTCAAATTGTAATATACATGAATGTATATATTATGATTTGGTTTATGTTCAAAATTCAATACAGTAATTATCAAATATAATGTTAAAATGTTTTTCTATTTGAAATGTGTATATATATTTTTATATATATATATATATATATTTGAAATAGGAATTTTATTAATTTGAATTTAATAAGTATTTGCAAACTTTAATAAACATATAGTTTTTTAATTTGAAATGTCAATTTGATTTAATGTTTTTGAAATGATATTTGAAATTTAAAATTTTAATAACAAAATTTATTTCTTATTTATTATAAATATATACATTAAGCTATGGTTTTAAATAAAATTTAGATTAAAGTTTCATTTGTTTTAATAGTCTTTCATTTTAATTTTAACATAAGATAAAATTGTTTTGAATTTTTTTTATAAAGAGTTAAACTAAGTTTCCCAAATTTATAAACAAGTGATAAAATTAAATTGATTTAAAATATAAGTTATTTATAAATGCCTATATGAATTTACTTTTAAGATATTTATTAAAGTCTAAAGTTTATTTATATAAGATAAAATACTCATTACTTATATATACACATTACATAAATACATGTATATAGCTTAAATAGATTATTAAATAGGAAAAGTAACATTTATAAAACATTAATTAGACATTAAAACAACACTTGTAAACATTATAATACATATTAAAAACACTTGTTAATCTTTGAGCTTAGGTGTTCGCAAATTAGAGTAATAATGGGACAAGTGTCACTTATTTTAAAAATCTAAAAAAAAATGGTTAAGAAAGAGTTTTAATTTTCAGCTAGTTCTTTTATTCATTCTCAACTAAAAATGAATGTAAATGCAAATCAAAAACAAAGATCTGAAAACAAAATGAAGAAATCTGGATAATTTAAATCAAAGGCAAAAGAAAGCTCAACATCAAAGCAAGTTTAATCAAGCAACAAGATGTAAACATCAACATGCAAGCTGGAAATCAACAGCAACTAGAATGTTTTCAACATGCAAATCAATTCAAGAACATGCAAAGTGAATTTCAAAACTGAAAAATGCAGCCTTATCTTCTGCTTTGTCATCTGCTTCTATTCAAAGGTGAGTAAATGGATTTTTTTTAAACGGTTCTTGATTTTTGAATCTCATCTTGATCTTGTGATTGATCAACATGATGTTGAGGAATTATTTTGATTTAAATTCGAATGCATGATTGAATTTTGAATTTTTGATTTGCCTAAGAAGTTAAACTTATGTTCTGTATAATGTATCAGGCTCCAATTTCATATTAAAATCAGTAATCCCATATTGAATTTGTTTTTGCCTTTGATATGTAAAGAAAAGATGATTGTAACTAAATCATCTAGCATCTAAAAATAGTTACAAGTTGTTAAATTAAATAATTAACTCAAAATTTTAATAATTACAGTAAATTTATAAATTGGGTCAAAAGTTTTCGAATGCAAACTTAAGTTTTGATTTTATAATCATATTGCAAATAAGAAATCATGATTTTTGAAACTCGAATCACGATTTTTAGATCAGTAACTTGTGTGAATTTGGGATTTGACTGTTTTTGACATTTTGTCTAATCCACGGCGAACTACGGCGAAGTGGTGATCATGGTTGTGCTCGAAGGGGGAGGGGTCAGCAGTGATCATGGGAAAAATAGGTTGGTGATTTCTTTTTGGATGGGGTGGTCGAATTTGCTCGAGATAGGGTTTATTATACTGTATATGTCGTCGAAGTTCCTTGGGTCTGCGCAGCGTCAGTGGGCAACCAGGATTGATCGCATATGGCTCTGGGGTTGCGAGGAAGTGAGACGGGGCTATGGTAGAGGAGGCATGATGTCTAGTGAGGGGGATGATCGGCGGTGAGTGTTGTTCAGTAGCAATGGCTGTAGCAATTTTGAGTTGAAGGGTCGAATTTCGATCTTCGATCGAAATTTAGTTTCTGGGTTGCGCGATGGGTAGTAGGGGTTAAGGGCGACTTGTAGGTGGTCGGCGTGGAGTTCACCAACGTCCATCGGCGACATGCACATTTACGTGCACGTTCGTGTGTTACTGCTGGGTTCTGGGAAGAAAAGGGGGGAAAAACTCGAAGATGGTCTCGGGTTTGTGTGGGTTGAGCTCGAAGCAGGTATAGGGTAGGGGAAGACTCGGTATTGTCGTGTGTTTTTCTATGGTTGGCTCGAGATTTGTCGCGTGAATTTGCAGTGAGTTGCTCATGTTTGATCGAGCAGGGGTTTTGTGTTTGGGGTTCAGCTGTTTTAAGGTTTTTAGAATATAACTGAGAGTTTTATAAATAAAAGAAGTGGGGGTTTTAACAAGCTAATTTGATTTTGTACAAGTTTTAAACAAGAGTGAAACAAGCCTTATTTATAAATTAAATTTATTTCAAAACCAAATTTAAACATGTTATATATATATATATATATATATATATATATAATTTATGGAAGCTTTAATATAAAATAAGTGAATTTTGAAATAAATTAGTATAAGTTTTATTAAATAATTTTGGGAAAAGTTTTAAAGATTTAAAGGTAATTTAAAATGTGTTTAACTATAAATTGATTTCTAAAATGTTATATTTTATTTCAAAATAAAGTGAAATGATCAGAATTTGGAAATTCAGTTTAATAAAGATTTACCTTATGTGAATTTAGAATTTTGATATAATTAAAGCTAAATAAGTCTGTGGAATAATTAAGATAGTTCAGTTTTTATTAGTAATCAAAGTATTTTGGTAAATATAAATGATTTAATTTAGAAAATGATTTCCTTAATTTGGGATCTTTTTAATATAAGAAGTTATGAATCATTTAATTAAATTTAAATGACTAATTAAATAATTAATTAAGTAATAAATTTGTGATTAAATTAAGTTAATCATTTATGAGTTACTATAATTACTTGATGGAGTAATTAAGTAACTAAGTGGTTAATTACTAGAAGTAATTAAGTAAGAAATAATTATTTATGAAAGTAATTAAGTGGATGTGATTTAGGATTTATCACTTGAGTTATTAATTAAAGTATTAATTAATAAAATTAATTAAAGGTT
Organism: Allium cepa; assembly: GCA_030765085.1. Classification (NCBI taxonomy): domain Eukaryota; kingdom Viridiplantae; phylum Streptophyta; class Magnoliopsida; order Asparagales; family Amaryllidaceae; genus Allium; species Allium cepa. The sequence continues at coordinate 129,111,554 of CM060943.1, forward strand.
TAAAATATTTAATTAATGACTAATTAATATAAGGATTAAGAGTAATTAATTAAGTGATTAATTACTTGTTAAAGTAATTAATTAAGGAAGAATTTAATTAATGGAAGTAATCATTAATTAATGGGAATAATTAACTAATTGTTAATTAATAATTTAAGGATAATTAAGCTTTAAATTGCTAAATGTAATTAGAAGTAATTAATCATAAGTGATTAATTAAAAGTAATTAATTAAAAATGATTAATTAAAAATGATTAATTAAGTATGATTAATTAAAGATAATTAATCAAGAGTGATTAATTAAGATGATTAATTAAATTTGTGATTAAGGAATAATTACTTATAGTAATTAAGTACTAATTAATCAAAGATGATTAATTAAAGAGAATAATTAAGTGATGTTTATTAATTAATTTGTAATTAATTAATTAATGGTAAGATGGATTGATGATAATCCAAGTAATTAAATAAGAATTAATTTAATTAAGGATGAATTAAATTAATTAAAGTTGGATCAACCTTATGGATGATGAATGATTGATTGATAAGTATCATTGGATGAGTTAATGATATTGGATGATATTATATGTCATTAGTTGATATGTGATGATATGAATATGATATATCTGAAGTGTGATATATATGCTGCTTTGTGATATGTATGAATGAATGTGATAATAATAGATTATCTATCTATGTTGTGAATCATCCATTTATGTTTAAGTGATATTTCTGAATATCTATTGTTAAATCCCTTAAGTACAACTTAGACATTTAAAATGGCATTTGGATTCGGTGAGACCGGGATCGGGTTTCCACATTTGGATATCAGAAAACCACACCAATCCAAAATAAACATTAGGTCGTGAATCCAAGTGGAGTGCAAGTGAAGACTCGAGGTGTAAGAATTATACGTCCGTATAACTCTGTGGGTGATTCCATAATGAGTTTGACGGAATAGTGCTTATAGATTCGATATGGTGATTCAGAGTGCAAGGGCTATGGTCGTTGATTCTGAGGGTGATTCTAAAATGAGTGCAACGAGATAGTGCCTTAGGTTTCGTTCGAACCCGGAACGAACTTGTATGGATTGAATGCTTTCAGAACATCGTCAGGTGGACGATGAGCATTCTAAGATAGATGTGTTCTATAAAGGAAATCGCAGCCTCAAGCCTCATCAATCGGGAATGGCTTAAACAGGGGAGGTGCAGCAAGGCTTCGTGGGTAGCTCCCACTGGAGAGCAAGATACATCCCTGTCTAGATGTCCTTTTTATTTCGGCTTTGTGGGCAGTTGGATCTGCAGCCAACTGCGCGGTGGTCTTGTTCGGGACTGTTCAGTAAGGAATGGTCCCAGCCTTGTGTTGTAGGAGAGCGGGCGTACTCCTCGGTACGATGATCTAGGCACGTACTGTGACGGGAGGTACCCCTGTAGCCCTGCCATTGTTGAAAACCCATTCTTCCTACGAGACCCTACGGTTTTGTTTGTATTACCCACTTTGTGGCTAGTAGCTGGAATTTAATAGATGTAACAATTTCGGCTATTTCATATTTACTTGAAAACCCTAGACACTATTATAATATCACTGGATTTCCTATCAAATGTTTTGGTTAGCGTAAGGTAAAAACTTTTCCATGTTTATGTGTGGGAAGTCTTACGTGATACCCTTTCTTTTCAAAAGGATTTTTCTAAAGTTACGCAATCTTAAACCGTTTACTCACACCAGACCCCTGTCTGACCCGAATGTTTATTTTCTTTTTTATTAAACTCTTGGGTACTCATATTATGTATGAGTAGTCAAGTGATTCAGGTTATCTCTTGACGAATCTGGAGGAGCTTTGGAGCAGGAGGCTTCAGCGTGTAGATATAGTTAGAGTTTCCGCTGTGTTGTTATTCTGTGTTGATTGTTCTTGTATTGTATTAGACAGAAATGATATAACTGTCTAAATTGAGATGTTTAGTTGTGTACTCTGATGTATATGATACTATGTATATGTTCTATATTCTATTTAAATCGTTCCGCTGTGAGATTCTGATGTGTTGTTGTTCTTTTTCTTCTCTTTCTTTTCTTCTTCTATCCCTTTCTTTCTTAATTAGTGATGCAATTTTCTGGTGATAGAAAGTCGGGTCGCTACAGTTGGTATCAGAGCATTAGGTTGAGTGAATACCTAGGCTCTGGAATGGTGTCTATCTTGAGAGGGCGTACTTGTAATTTTTATATATAGATATATTTATAAATCTACCTTATCTGTTGGGTTATCTGTTCGGATTTTCCAACATAGGTTATAAAGGTAGATAAGGTAGAAGTGTGTGGAACACGACTACCACTAATGGAAGAGACTCATACATTGTGGTTGGAGGTGTTTGTCGAGATTGTAGACCTAATACTGTCTCGAATAAGTTTTGTAGACTGGTGAAAGGATTTCATTGATTCCAGAGTAAGTATTTGCAGGAATTAGGGTATATTTTGGAGTTTGGGGTTGATTTGCTCTCGAGTGAGCGGGATTTCCAAGAGTTGAATCTATCAGCTAAGCAGAGAAAGTGATGGTATATTGGTGACTTCAGGAAGGGATAGCTGTGTGGTAAGATGCAGTATCCATAGATGGTTCTGAGGATGTTCTTTTGGAGTAAGATTAAGACGGTGTTGAAGGAACAGTGATGTCTACTGCATTGAAGATTCTGATGTTTATTGATTTTTCTGGATCTCAAGTAAGGGTATCTTATCTATATTGAATTATGAGGCTAAGGTCGATGAGTTACCTCATTTCGGACATGGTCTCATTTGTTTTCCTTAAGAAGACAAGTGGTTGGGGTTAGTTTGGAGCCGAGTTTCTTGAGGAGATGTCTACTCGTTTCAAAGAACTTTTAGTTGAAATGGGGTGATAGTTTTGTGTTTCAGGAGCTTGTGGTTAAGGATGATCATTTGGCTTAGCGGTATCTTTGAAGTGAAGTTTGGAAGCAGCAGCATGGATTCGTTTCTTCAATGATTCAGAAATCTTTGGGGTTCTACTATCGAAAGTTCCGGCAGTAGTGAAGGCTTATCCATTTCTTCGGGAGGCTCATTGGAGTAAGATATTTGTTGGAAGTGGTCTATCAGTTTTTTCTGGTTGGTGAAGATAGTTCTTTGGAATCTGAACTGGTTGTGATCGCAAAAGTGACTTGCGGTTAGTTTGGAAAGCTTTGAGTATTCTTTGGTTGGGAGTTGAGGCATCTCAAGTAGAGGTGAAAGCTATGAATGTAGTCGGAGATTCTCTAGATGTTTTTGAGGAAATCAGAAGTCTACCCGAATCGGAAATTGAGTTTTCTTATCGACTTGGATTCTAAGAGCAGTATTGATGGTTCAGCCTTGTGGAGAGATGACTCTTGGAGGGAGAAGAGTTGGTGAGGCAGCTCAGGATTCTTTGGAAAAGGATTAACCATCTAGTTCTAGTTGAGATTCTACTGGGATGTTTTGATCAAGTGGAAGGGTCACTAAGATTTTATAAGTCGGATGACTGTGTATGGAGAAAGATTGTGCTCGAGTTCTTCGATAGCATTCTTACCTGCTCTAGATTAGAGTTGTGCAGCGAAAGCGAGATAGCAGTTGTTCTAGAGTGGGAGCAACCGGGAGTTGCAGTTTTTTTGGATTAAAGGATTTCTATAGGGAATTTAAGTATAAAGAAATTTTTTGGATTTGGTAGGCAAGGTTGTCAGGTGCAACTGTTTGGCTATTCCAGATAAGAGATGTAGGTTTGAAGTCCACTGATGCTTGTGGAGTAGAGTTGTGTATTGGATTTCAGCAAATTTTTGGGAGAGTCATTTTGTTGAGTAGGATCTGGAAATTGGTTTAATTTTTGGTCTAGATTGTTTCATGAAGTAATCAACAAGAGTTAAGCTGATCAGGAATATTGGAGGTGGCTTAGAGCATCAGAAGAATTGTACAGTTGAGAATTGAGGAATTTTGGAAATGAAGTTAGAATGTGGATATTGCTTTAGTTTTATCCAATCAAAGGAGATATAAGACTGGGTAAAACTGGAGGGTTAGGTCCGGAGGTATTTTGAGTTTTTTCTGTGTTCTCTGAAGATTAGATTTGTATCTACATGATTTAATTGCCAGTTCGGATAACTGGAATTCATTATAATTCATATATTTCTGAGGAATTTATGTATGATTCATCAAGTGATAGAATCAACAGTTCAGAAGGATTTGGTAGTTGAGCTGGTTTTGATTTTAATCTGATATCTTGTTCAGATTTGTAGGATCGGATGCGAGAGTTCTTGGTTGTAGTAGTATAGTTACTTAATATTCATTAGAGAGAGTAATCCAGTATAGGTACCTGGAAAACTCTTGATAATATTAGGAAGTTCTATTCAGAATTTTCTAGATAGATAAATTGTTTGTTTGAATTGGTTGCTTTGATTACTATAATTGATAGTGTATGATTGATTGTTTGATTGCTGATAGAAATTGAAATTCTTTTGCTGGGTTATTAAATTATCTTTGCTTTTAAATTTCGGGGACGAAATTCTTTTAAGGGGGAAGGAATGTGACGACCCGAAATTTTAAGCAATATCAATTTAATAATCTTTGGTAATAATTAAATTGATTTGATCATTTTACATTATAGATTGACAAGTTAAAATTATTTTAAAGGCTAATAATAATAATAATTTGTTAATATATATCAACAATTTTCTTAACAATATAAAATTTGACAAGTTTAATTCTTTTAAAAATTTATAATATTTTAATTTGGAAATATTTATTTTAGAAATTTAAAATTGGTAAGATTTATTTCAGAAGCTAATCAAAAATATTTTCTATTTATAATATATATGTATTGATATATATTGTAAATAGGAAGTTTTAATGAAATAAAACTTTTTATTCAAATTGTAATATACATGAATGTATATATTATGATTTGGTTTATGTTCAAAATTCAATACAGTAATTATCAAATATAATGTTAAAATGTTTTTCTATTTGAAATGTGTGTATATATATATATTTATATATATATTTGAAATAGGAATTTTATTAATTTGAATTTAATAAGTATTTGCAAACTTTAATAAACATATAGTTTTGTAATTTGAAATGTCAATTTGATTTAATGTTTTTGAAATGATATTTGAAATTTAAAATTTTAATAGCAAAATTTATTTCTTATTTATTATAAATATATACTTTAAGCTTTGGTTTTAGATTTATATTAAATTTTCATTTGTTTTAATAGTCTTTCATTTTAAATTTAACATAAGATAAAATTGTTTTGAATTTTTTTTATAAAAGTTAAACTAAGTTTCTCAAATTTATAGACAAGTGATAAAATTAAATTGATTTAAAATATAAGTTATTTATAAATGCCTATATGAATTTACTTTTAAGATATTTATTAAAGTCTAAAGTTTATTTATATAAGATAAAATACACATTACTTATATATACACATTACATAAATACATGTATATAGCTTAAATAGATTATTAAATAGGAAAAGTAACATTTATAAAACATTAATTAGACATTAAAACAACACTTGTAAACATTATAATACATATTAAAAACACTTGTTAATCTTTGAGCTTAGGTGTTAGCAAATTAGAGTAATAATGGGACAAGTGTCACTTATTTTAAAAATCTAAAAAAAATGGTTAAGAAAGAGTTTTAATTTTCAGCTAGTTCTTTTATTCATTCTCAACTAAAAATGAATGTAAATGCAAATCAAAAACAAAGATCTGAAAACAAAATGAAGAAATATGGATAATTTAAATCTAAGGCAAAAGAAAGCTCAACATTAAAGCAAGTTTAATCAAGCAACAAGATGTAAACTTCAACATGCAAGCTGGAAATCAACAGCAACTAGAATGTTTTCAACATGCAAATCAATTCAATAACATGCAATGTGAATTTCAAACCTGGAAAATGCAGCCTTATCTTCTGCTTTGTCATCTGCTTCTATTCAAAGGTGAGTAAATGGATTTCTTTTAAAAACGGTTCTTGATTTTTGAATCTCATCTTGATCTTGTGATTGATCAACATGATGTTGAGGAATTATTTTGATTTAAATTTGAATGCATGATTGAATTTTGAATGCATGATTGAATTTTGAATCTTTGATTTGCCTAAGAAGTTAAACTTATGTTCTGTATAATGTATCAGGCTCCAATTTCATATTAAAATCAGTAATCCCGTATTGAATTTGTTTTTGCCATTGATTTGTAAAGAAAAGATGATTGTAATCAAATCATCTAGCATCTAAGAATAGTTACAGGTTGTTAAATTAAATAATTAACTCAAAATTTTAATAATTACAGTAAATTTATAAATTGGGTCAAAAGTTTTCGAATGCAAACTTAAGTTTTGATTTTATAATCATATTGCAAAGAAGAAATCATGATTTTTGAAACTCGAATCACGATTTTTAGATCAGTAACTTGTGTGAATTTGGGATTTGACTGTTTTTGACATTTTGTCCAATCCACGGCGAACTACGACGAAGTGGTGATCGTGGTTGTGCTCGAAGGGGGAGGGGTCAGCAGTGATCATAGGAAAAATAGGTTGGTGATTTCTTTTTGGATGAGGTGGTCGAATTTGCTCGAGATAGGGTTTATTATATTGTATATGTCGTCGAAGTTCCTTGGGTCTGCACGGCGTCAGTGGGCAACCGGGATTGATCGCATATGGTTCTGGGGTTGCGGGAAAGTGAGAGAGCTATGGTAGAGGAGGCATGGTGTCTAGTGAAGGGGATGATCGGCGGTGAGTGTTTTTCAGTAGCAATGGCTATAGCAATTTTGAGTTGAAGGGTCGAATTTCGATCTTCGATCGAAATTTAGTTTATGGGTTGCGCGATGGGTAGTAGGGGTTGAGGGCGACTTGTAGGTGGTCGGCGTGGAGTTCGCCAACGTCCATCGGCAACGTGCACATTTACGTGCACGTTCGTGTGTTACTGCTGGGTTCTAGGAAGAGAAGGGGGAAACTCGAAGATGGTCTCGGGTTCGTGTGGGTTGAGCTCGAAGCAGGTATAGGGTAGGGGAAGACTCGGTGTTGTCGCGTGTTTTTGTGTGGCTGGCTCGAGATTTGTCGCGTGAATTTGCAGTGAGTTGCTCGTGTTTGATCGAGCAGGAGTTTTGTGTTTGGGGTTCAGCTGTTTTAAGGTTTTTAGAATATAACTAAGAGTTCTATAAAAAAAAGGGGGGGGGGGGGTTTAACAAGCTAATATGATTTTGTACAAGTTTTAAACAAGAGTGAAACAAGCCTTATTTATAAATTAAATTTATTTCAAAACAAAATTTAAACATGTTTTATATATATATATAATTTATGGAAGCTTTAATATAAAATAAGTGAATTTTTAAATAAATTAGTATAGGTTTTGTTAGATAAATTTGGGAAAAGTTTAAAGATTTAAAGGTAATTTAAAATGTGTTTAACTATAAATTGATTTCTAAAATGTTATATTTTATTTCAAAATAAAGTGAAATGATCAGAATTTGGAAATTCAGTTTAATAAAGATTTACCTTATTTGAATTTAGAATTTTGATTTAATTAAAGCTAAATAAGTCTATGGAAATAATTAAGATAGTTCAATTTTTATTAGCAATCAAAGTATTTTGGTAAATATAAATGATTTAATTTAGAAAATGATTTCCTTAATTTGGGATCTTTTTAATATAAGAAGTTATGAATCATTTAATTAAATTTAAATGAGTAATTAAATAATTAATTAAGTAAAAAATTTGTGATTAAATTAAGTTAATCATTTATGAGTTAATATAATTACTTGATGAAGTAATTAAGTGGTTAATTACTTGAAGTGATTAAGTAAGAAATAATTATTTATGAAAATAATTCAGTGGATGTGATTTAGGATTTATCACTTGAGTTACTAATTAAAGTATTAATTAATAAAATTAATTAAAGATTTAAAATATTTAATTAATGACTAATTATTATAAGGATTAAGAGTAATTAATTAAGTGATGAATTACTTGTTAAAGTAATTAATTAAGGAAGAATTTAGTTAATGGAAGTAATCATTAATTAATGGGAATAATTAATTAATTGTTAATTAATAATTGAAGGATAATTAAGCTTTAAATTTCTAAATGTAATTAGAAGTAATTAATCATAAATGATCAACTAAAAGTAATTAATTAAAAATGATTAATTATAAATGATTAATTAAGTATGATTAATTAAAGATAATTAATCAAGAGTGATTAATCGAGATGATTAATTAAATTTTTGATTAAGGAATAATTACTTATAGTAATTAAGTAATAATTAATCAAAGATGATTAATTACAGAGAATAATTAAGTGATGTTTATTAATTAATTTGTAATTAATTAATGAATGGTAAGATGGATTGGTGATAATCCAAGTGATTAAATAAGAATTAATTTAATTAAGGATGAATTAAATAAATTAAAGTTGGATCAACCTTATGGATGATGAATGATTGATTGATAAGTATCATTGGGATGATTTAATGATAATGGATGATGTTATATGTCATTAGTTGATATGTGATGATATGAATATGATATATCTGAGGTGTGATATATATGCTGCTTTATGATATGTATGAATGAATGTGATAATAATAGATTATCTATCTATGTTGTAAATCATCCATTTATGTTTAAGTGATATTTCTGAATATCTATTGTTAAATCCCTTAAGTACAACTTGGACATTTAAAATGGCATTTGGATTCGGTAAGACCGGGATCGGGTTTCCATATTTGGATATCCGAAAACCACACCAATCCAAAATAAACGTTAGGTCGTGAATCCAAGTGGAGTGCAATTGAAGACTCGAGGTGTAAGAATTATACGTCGGTATAACTCTATAGGTGATTCCGTAATGAGTTTGACGGAATAGCGCTTACAGATTCGAGATGGTGATTCAGAGTGCAAGGGCTATGGTCGTTAACTCTAAGGGTGATTCTAAAATGAGTGCAACGAGATAGTGCCTTCGGTTTCGTTCGAACTCGGAATGAACTTGTATGGATTGAATGCTTTCAGAACATCGTCAGGTGGACGTTGAGAATTCTAAGATAGATGTGTTCTATAAAGGTAATCGCAGCCTCAAGCCTCATCAACCGGGAATGGCTTAAACATGGGAGGTGCAGCAAGGCTTCGTGGGTAGCTGCCACTGGAGAGCGAGATACATCCCTGTCTAGATGTCCCTTTTTATTTTGGCTTTGTGGGCAGTTGGATCTGCAGCCAACTGCGCGGTGGTCTTGTTCGGGACTGTTCAGTAAGGAATGGTCCCGGCCTTGTGTTGCAGGAGAGCGGGCGTGCTCCTCGGTACGGTGATCTAGGCCACGTACTGTGACGGGCGGTACCCCAGTAGCCTTGCCAATGTTGGAAACCCATTCTTCCTATGAGACCCTACGGTTTTGTTTGTATTACCCACTTTTGTGGCTAGTAGCTGGAATTTAATAGATGTAACAATTTCGGCTATTTCATATTTACTTGAAAACCCTAGACACTATTATAATATCACTGGATTTCCTATCAAATGTTTTGGTTAGCGTAAGGTAAAAACTTTTCCATGTTTATGTGTGGGAAGTCATACGTGATACCCTTTCTTTTCAAAAGGATTTTTCTAAAGTTACGCAATCTTAAACCGTTTACTCACACCAGACCCCTGTCTGACCCGGGTGTTTATTTTCTTTTTTATTGAACTCTTGGATACTCATATTCTGTATGAGTAGTCCAGTGATTCAGGTTATCTTTGACGAATTCTGGAGGAGCTTTGGAGCAGGAGGCTTCAGCGTGTAGATTATAGTTAGAGTATCCGCTGTGTTGTTATTCTGTATGATGTCTTGTATTGTATTAGACAGAAATATTATAACTGTCTAAATCGAGATGTATAGTTGTGTACTCTGATGTATATGATACTATGTATATGTTCTATATTATATTTAAATCGTTCCGCTGTGAGAATCTAATGTGTTGTTGTTCTTTTTCTTCTCTTTCTTTTCTTCTTCTATCCCTTTCTTTCTTAATTAGTGATGCGATTTTCTGGTGATAAAAAGTCGGGTTGCTACAGTTATGGTTGGATGGTGTACTTTACAAGCATTGAGTAAACGAGTGAGTAACATAATGGCTACATTGGTATTTTTTTGATTACTTTCTGTAATCGAGGGACAATCTTATTTTGTGGGTTAATGTCTAGAGGAATGGTTTGTCATGTGCCTACTTTTGCTATGTGCTGTTTATTCAGATAGACTGGTGTCCATCTTAGTTGGTTGATCGTGGGATCTTGCCCTAGATCCATGGAGTCACCTTATTATACGTGCTATGTGCTTATATCAAGATGGTGCAATGATATGTACCAATACCACACTAGCCAAATAATCTATTACTACTGGGGAGTAATCTTGTGACCCTAATGTATAGATGGATATAGAGTCATGATGACTAGGAGTAACTAAGACTGTGGGTGTGTTGTCAGTGTTGTGTGTCCCTTGGAGCGTGTTGTGTGCCATGAGGCTCTTTTTTGGAATATGTGAGATTATACGCTTATATTATAGTTTAGATACCCCTTCTATACATCTATACAAGGGCAAGGGCCTCTTAACCTATAGGATCTGCTATATGCTCGTTGATCTCTATGATAGCCTTTGTGCCTATATGTGTGTTATTGGGGAGAGCTGTATGCATGCCCATTGTGTGTTAGATTGTATTTTTAGGCATTATTATGAGTCTGTATGCTATAGGTTATCTATCTCTTATAACCATGTAGTTGGGAGCCTTCATCCCTTATTAGCACTGATGGTTGAGATATACATCATTGTATTAATTTTGGCATAGTAGTTCATTGTCAGATGATGTTTCATGTAACGACCTGGAATTTTGGACGATTCGCATTTAAATATTTGAATTATTTAAATATTTGAATCTTTCATTTAACGTAATTAAATTGATTTTATAACTTTATTAACCCCTTTTAAAAAAAACCAATTTTCTGTCATTAATTATTATCTAGAAAGGGGGTTAATAAAGTTATAATCAATTTAATCACATTAAATACAAGATTAAAATATTTAAATAATTTAGATATTTAAATACGAAGTGTATAAAGTTCCAGGTTGTTACATTCTCTCCTATATAGAATATTTCGTCCTCGAAATTCCAACATGAGAAACCAAAAAAACAATCACACGTCAATAATTAACAGTATTACAATTACTAGCAAACAACCTTAGGTTATTACTTTGTCGATTATTCACAGTACTTCAAATAATTCGAAGAGTAATTCCCCAAACTCTCTATAAGCATATAAATATACTAATGCCCGTACAATGTATATGGACCATCCGTATGCAATATCAAACATTATCGCTTGCTCGATCAAATAGATTTTCGCTTCAAACTAGTATAGATCACTTGACCTCTCTAGTGCGGATTTGATCAGCCTCCTTGTTTAGACACCTTTTTTTCCTTACATAGCAATTGAAACGACCCGCCTTTCTCTTCCCAGAAAGACGCATCATTTTAAAGAAAGAAAGGGATAGAGAAGAGAAATGATAGAGAAGAAAGAAAGAAACAACATCAGAATCTCCACAGCGGAACGAATAAATTATATTAATCACATAATATATTACATAGTATCATTTACATCAGAGTTACACAGCTTATACAACACATACTAGACAGTTATAAACACATGTCTAGTTATACAATTCAATACGCAATACAGACAAACGACTCAAAGAACACACAGCGGAATATTATATATCTATACGCTGAAGCCTCATGCTCCATTGCTCCTCCAGAATTCGTCAAACCTAACCTGAATCCCTTAGCTACTCGTAAAAATTTGAGTACCTAAGAGTTTAAGAAAAACAAAATAAACTCCGTGTCAGACATGGGTCTGGTGTGAGTAAACGGTTAAAGTTGCTTAACTTTAAAAATCTTTTGGAAAGAAAAGGTACCACGTAAGACTCCCCACACATAAACATGGGTAAGTTTTTACCTTACGTTAACTAAAATATTTTATAGGAAATCCAGTGATATTATAATAGGGTCTAGGGTTTTCAAATAAATATGAAACAACCGAAATTGTTACATTTATTAAGTTCCAGTTACTAGCCACAAAAGTAGGTAGTACAATCAAATTCGATGGCACTTATTGGATTTTGGATTCCATACAATGGCAGGGCTACTGGGGTACCGCCAGTCACAGTACGGGGCCTAGATCACCGTACCGAGAATTACTCCCAATCCCCTACAACACAAAGCAGGAACCAATCCTTACTGAACAGTTCTGAATAATATAACCCCACGGTTGTAGCTAGAAACCGCCCACACAGCCGAATACAAAGGGACTCTAGACAAGGGTTCATCTCATCCTACTTGGGCATGACCCACTTAGCCTTGCTGCACCTCCCCTGTTTTAGCCATTCCCAGTTGATGAGGCTTGAGGCTATGATACCTTTATAGAACACATCACTTAGAATGCTCATCGTCCACCTGACGATGTGCTGAAAGCATTCAATCCATACAAGTTCGTTCTGGGTTCGAACGAAACCGAAGGCATTATTTCGTTACATTCATTTTGGAATCACCCTCAGAGTTAACGATAATAACCCTTGCACTCTAAATCTTCATCTTCACTTGAGATTCACGACCTATCGTAAATTTGGATCGATGTGGTTTTCGGATATCCAAATCTGGAAACCCAATCCCGGTCTCATCGAAATCCAAAACGTATCTTTTAGGTCCAAGTTGTTTTAAGGTTTAAAACAATTCAATTTCATTATCTATATACACACAGATAGACAATTCACATGCCACAATAGATAATCATCATTATCATCACAAACAGATAATCCATATTATCATCACAAATAGATAATTCATATTATCATTATACTTCAACCAAAGCATCCATATCACACAACATCACTTATCTCATATCTGAGATATCAAACCATTCAAGGCAATCAATATTATCATCCATACATAAGCAAGGATTAATCGCTATCTATAATTAATTTAAAATGAATTAAATTAATTACTTCATCTCTAATTAATTTAAAATAAATTAAATTAATTACTTTCATCACAATAAATCTTGCTTACTTATCCATTGATTAATTACAAACAAATTAATTAATCACCCTTGATTAATTATTCTTAATTACATTAAGTAATTAACTCTTAATTAATTATACAAATTAATTATCTACAAGCCATTAAAGTAATTAACCTTAGTTACTTTATTGACTATAATTAATTACATTAATCCTTAATTAATTACAATTAATTAATTACCTTATAATCACATATTATTGATTAATTAATCTTAATTGACCAACCCTTAATTACAATCATTAATTACACTCATTAATTACATAAATTAATGATCTTTAATTAATTACTTCCATCAATTAATTAACTATAACTAATTACATTATTCCTTAATTAATTACATTAATTAATCAAACTTTAATTAATTACTTCCATTAATCAACTTTAATTAATCATAAACAGTCATTATTAACCTGTAATTACTTACCTTAATTAATTATACCAATCCTTTGATTAATTACACCAAGTAATTAATCTTTAATTACATCCACTAAGTAATTATACTTTAATTACTTCCCATCAAGTAGTTCCTTTTAATTAATTACATCATGTAACTATATATATATATATATATATATATATATAACATACCCTAAGCAGTTACACTTATCCATCTCATTAAGTAATATACTTAATCAATCACCAAATGATTATCTTTAATTAATCAACCCATTTTATTAACCCAAATTAATCACACTTATTTGATTAATTACTATTGGGTAATTCATCCCTTAATTACCCCTTTTAAATAAATTAATTAATCTTTTATGACAGATTAATTAATTCTTAATTATTAATTAATAAACCTTAATTATCAATTAATAAAACTTAATGATTAATTAATTAATCCTCAACTAATCAATCCTTATTAACAATTAATTAACCCTTAATAACAGTTAATTAATCCTTAACTAACTATAATTATTAATTAATTATTTCTTAATTATTAATTAATAAATACTAATTATTAATTAATAAAACTTAATTAAAATTAAGTACCTTTTAATTACTAATCAATTAATCTCTAATTTCAAATTAATCAACCTTAATTACTTAATTAATTTCTAATCATTAACTAATTATCTCTAATTATCTAATTAATAATTCTTAATTATAAACTGATTATCCTCCAATTAATTAACTTATAACTCTTAATTATTAATTTTAAATTAATTAATTAATTAGATTAATTAATTATTCTTCTTAATTAGTTCTCAATCATTATTAATTAAATTAATTAATCATATCTAATTTCCTTAATTAATTTAATTAATATCAAGATATTAAAACCTTAATAAATCTTAAGATAAAACATTATCTTATTAATGTCTTCATTTACATTTACACTTTTAAACCATTACATCCTTATAATTAACTATACTTAATTAAATCAATAATTAAGTTTCTAAAATACTCATTTAAATTGGTAAGTTAAGGTTAACAAAACATAACATATTTTAAATGCTTTAACCATTAATAAGTAATATTTTCAAAAATATTTCAATCTAAATTCAAAAACTTGTCTTTATAAACTTTTTTTTAAATTTCCATTCAAGCTTAAGTTTGAATATAACTTTAACCTTTACTAAACAAAATTTACATTTACCAAATTTCAAAATTTCTTGACAAAATGTTAATGAAAATATTTATTACATATAAAATAATTTATATATGAAAGTTTTCAAACCAATTTCATTTTTTTTTTAATTTTAAAAACCCTTGTTTAAATTTTTTAAAACTACTAAATCTTTTTGCTTTGGGTCAAACCCGAAGGCCACTCGAGTCATAACCGAGTCTACTTTCCATTTCAATTTTTTTAGTCTTTAATTTAAGTTTAAATTTTAAAACCTGTAACCACTACAACAGTTAACAGGTTAAATCATTACTAGCTACTTCGAGTTCCCACTCGAGTCATGCTCTCAAACACACGAGCATCCATTCGAATCACCCACGAACCGTCTTCCCAGACACGAGAAAGCATCGTCGTGCACATGCACGGCCGTTCGCCAGCGCTCCGGCGAACTTCATACATTCAGGCAAGTCGCAAATCACCTCAGCAGATGATTCAAGCTAACGAATCGACACCATCAACTCCAGATCGAAAACGAGTACCCAACTTGAAACTGGAACTCGTCCTAACCAGAAAATCTATCTCACAACCACGTTTCCGACCGTCGAAGTTGCTGCAACTCCGGCCGCACCATGCCAACAAGCCACGCTGCTATTTCCCAAAGCCATGAGTCACTCGATCATTTTGAGACAATGCAGAGATCCCAAATCCAAACTGGACCCAAATTAGGGTTAAAACCTTGCCCCGACCACCGCCGACGCCTCTGCAACTTACCCACCCACCAAATATTTTTGCTTGGACCACCAGACCTCACTCCATCTCCAATGATGATCTCGAACACCCCAAACCTTGTGATCATCAAATATAACCAAAAATCCAAATTCCAGTCAAATCCCAAATTCTCATTTATTTCAAATCTAAAAAATTCTGATGTTTGTTTTAAAAATCATAACTTCCAAAATGTATTCAAGTTATAATCTTAAAATAGTGAATTAAGATGATTGATTTTACATGTTTTAAATATCTCTACTGTACTTTCCAGTTTTTAACATAATTTAAATCTTAAATATTTGAATTTATTCTCAACTTTTGTATTAAGCTTGAACTAAACTATCTGGTTTAAACTTCAAAGTTTAACAGTGAACACATGCAAAGAATTGAACTTTGATCAAATCATAGATTTTGAACTAAGAACAGAGGAGTTAAAAAATCAACAGATCAGCACATATTATATATGCACAAAGGCCTATTTAAATACATACATACATGCAGAGCATCATCACAGAATTTCACAAGCAACCATATATTTTTACTTAAGTTTTTAATTTAAAAGCTTACTCACCTAGAAAATGCAGAAGACTTTTGAAAAAAAAAACTGGGAAGCTTGAAAACTGGAAGGCTTGCAAAACAGTTTGAACTTGAAAACTTATATTGCTTTATCATTTTAATTCCAGAGAACTCTATCTTGCTTGTAACTTAAAAAGATTTGATTTTTTTTAAACTAGAGTTCTTGAAAAACTGGAACATGTTGAGGATGGTTCAAACTTGCTTCCAAGCTTTCAGTTTTGAAAGCATTCCAGGTTGCAATTTGAAATTGAACTTGCTAGAAAATCTTACTACAGGCTTTGATAAAAGGAGTTATTTGGTTTGAGAATATTGCAGACTTTTGGCTTGAGATGGTAGTAGAATTAAAAATGTTTCCATGGTAATCTGAGTTTGATAAATGGTTTAAGGCTACACTTTGTTTTAGAGGAGATTACAGATTTGCTTTAATTTGTTTCAAAGGTTATGAATTACCGGTTTTAAACTTTGGTTTGAGGAATGAACTTCAGGTTTGAACTGGGCATTGGTTTAAGATTTGTTTTCTTGAGGAATGAATTGAGAAAAGAAAACGAACTGATGCACGAAGGTATGTGTTTATACAAGCTAATTTAGATTTTATTCAAATTTAAGGAAAATAAACTAAATGTGACACTTGTCTCTTGCCATAAATAATTGCTTAACACATGTTACTTAAGAGGTTTAGATCTTAACACTTGTATTAACTTGTTTTTATATTATTTATAAATGATTTTAAAATCTTTTTAAAATATGATTTCCTAATTAACTAACACATTTCTAATTTAAGAAAGGCCTTTCTAATTTTAAATAAATAAAACTTTTAAAAGAAAATAAAATAAAAACCAATTATCTTTTAAATAAAATTATATATAATATTTTAAACTCATTTTTAAATGCTAATTCAAAAAGCCTTTGTATTTATTCCTATTAAATAAATACTTTTCCAAATTACTATAAATAAATTTCTTTAAAGAGAATAATATAAAACAAATCTTATTTTTAAATAAAAACTTTCTCCATATATTTTAAATCCAAAATATATTATTATTTTAACTTATATATATATTATTTTAAATTCCATTTTTAAATTCAAATTCAAAGTCAGTTTAAAATCCAAATTTAAAGTCAATTCAAATAAATATAGATATCAATTTTAAACAAACACATTATTACTTATAAATAATTTATTCTATTTAAAATCAATATATAATCATAATTTAAAACATCACATTATTTATTGTTTGGCTATTTATATTTGAAAATAACGATTTTATCAATTTTAAACAATTTAATTAAGAGATTATCACATTTTAAATTCCTTGAAATTCCGGGATATCACATTCCTCCCCCCTTAAAAGAATTTTGCCCTCGAAATTTAAAACAAAGATAATCCAAAGTTTTATTTTATTTCAACCAATTCAAACATACATATCAGCCATATATGACCAATCAAACAATTTCATCCAAACAAACAATTCAACCAAACAACTCTAGCTATCTGGACACAGATCCGGATAAGCTTCCTAAAATTATTTCGAGTTTCCCAGGTACAGACACAGGGATACTCGCTCTACTAAATCCAAACTAGCTATACTACTAAGCTACTGAGCTCCTACTCATCTAGATCTATAATCTGCACAAGATATCAGACCACAGACAAGGCTGATCAACAACTAAATCCTTCAGGACTACTGGTTCCAAAACCAGTGATGGACCAGACACGTACTCCCTCAGAGACCCGTGAAATACCGTGAATCCCAGTCTTCCAAACTGACAATTCAACTCTTCGGAGCAAAGCATTGATCCTTACAAAAACTCAGAAGAATCCAATATACCTCGGAGCTAACCTCATAATCTTACCAAATCTTATTGCTCCCTTCCACCGGAGAAAATCTCAGCAGAAACAAAGTCTCCAACTTCGGATTCCAAATTCCTCCGTCTCTTAACCTCAAAACTATACTTACGATCCTGGGCTTTTTATAGATCCTTTCCGATCATCTCAAACTTCGCTGATGCTTCTTGAAACAAATGGATCAAAAACAATCCAACACAAAGATTCTCTCAAGATCTACCCAAATCAAAATCACAAACTCTACTCCATAAACATCCGTAGACTTCACACTTATTTCACCTATCCGGAAAAGATAGAACAGGATCACTCGCCAACTTGCCTCAGATCCTGAAAAACTCCAGTAGAAACTCTCCAATCGAAAACACTGCAACTTCTGGTTGCTTCCACTCTAGAATAGCTGTCACCTTGCTTCCGCTGCACAACTCTGATCTGGAGAAGATGAGAATGTCGATGATGAACACAGGCATAGACTAGGCAGCACATCCTAGAAATATGATTCAACTGATCCGTAAAGAGAAACTCAGAAGTTCCAAGAAATAGTGAGCTGCTTTACCAAAACCTTCCTCCAGAAGCTATCCTTCTACTTAGCTGAATCACTAGTAGCTTCATGAACCAAGTCGATATGAAACAAAATCTCTAATCAAGATAAACTTTTGACTTCCCAGAAAACATCCAGAAAATCTTTGATAACCCAAGAGAACACTCAACTATCGCAAGTCACTTTTGCGATCTTATCCATTCCAATATCCAAAGGTACCGTTCTCTCTTCACCAATTAGAACGGCTTATGCTCGATCAACTAATCTATCGAAGAAACGGGTCCACACCACTGCTTCTGATTTCCACCTCTAGGAAACTGCTACGTCATAGGTCTCTGTTGGAATACAGAACACTCCGAGCTACACTGCTGACACAAATGCCTAAGATTTCCTAATCTAAAGCTCCTTGATCTTCGAAGCCAGATCAACCAATCCCACAAAGAACCTTGAGATGTGCAGACATCTCCTCAAGAAATTCGGTCTCAAACCAGACACAAACATCCTGCCGAACTCATCCATAACACCGAAGCAGACAAACTTCCTTAAACTTGCTCCAAAGAAGACATTTTTGGAGACATCCATAGTCACTGCGTCTCATTACGCTGCTACTTCTTCCTGAGGTGCCAAGATACCATCACTTGCTTCTGCGTAACCGATAGACCAAACTCTCAAAAAACCGCTCACACGATCGCGACAAAACTTACACTTCAATGATAGACTCTAAACCTTAACAGGTTTCCTTCAGAGATTAGTGAAATCCTTACACCAAGCTGCAAAGCTTACTCGAGACAATATTGGGTCTACAATCTCGACAGATACACTTCCAACCTCAAACATTCAAACTCCAACCATTGGTAGTCGTGTTACACACAACTACCCTATCTACCTTTATAACTTATGTTGGAAAACCCAAACAGGTAACCCAACAAATAGGTAGAAATATATATATATATATAGTATATATATATATATATATAAATTACAAGTACGCTCTCTCACGGAAGACACCACTCCAGAGCCTAGGTATTCACTCAACCTATGCTCTGATGCCAAGTGAAACGACCTGCCTTTCTCTTTCCAGAAAGACGCATCATTTTAAAGAAAGAAAGGGATAGAGAAGAGAAATGATAGAGAAGAAAGAAAGAAACAACATCAGAATCTCCACAGCGGAACGAATAAATTATATTAATCACATAATATATTACATAGTATCATTTACATCAGAGTTACACAGCTTATACAACACATACTAGACAGTTATAAACACATGTCTAGTTATACAATTCAATACACAATACAGACAAACGACTCAAAGAACACACAGCGGAATATTATATATCTATACGCTGAAGCCTCATGCTCCATTGCTCCTCCAGAATTCGTCAAACCTAACCTGAATCCCTTGGATACTCGTAAAATTTTGAGTATCCAAGAGTTTAAGAAAAACAAAATAAACTCCGGGTCAGACATGGGTCTGGTGTGAGTAAACGGTTAAAGTTGCTTAACTTTAAAAATCTTTTGGAAAGAAAAGGTATCACGTAAGACTCCCCACACATAAACATGGGTAAGTTTTTACCATACGGTAACCAAAACATTTGATAGGAAATCCAGTGATATTATAATAGAGTCTAGGGCTTTCAAATAAATATGAAATAGCCGAAATTGTTACATTTATTAAATTCCAGCTACTAGCCACAAAAGTGGGTAATACAATCAAATCCGATGGCACTTATTGGATTTTGGATTCCATACAATGGCAGGGCTACTGGGGTATCGGCCGTCACAGTACGGGGCCCAGAACACCATACCGAGGATTACTCTCAATCCCCTACAACACAAAGCTAGAACCATTCCTTACTGAACAGTTGCGAATAAGATAACCCCACGGTTGTAGCTAGCAACCGCCCAACAGCCGAATATAAAGGGACTCTAGACAGGGGTTCACCTCATCCTACTTGGGCATGACCCACTTAGCTTTGCTGCACCTCCCCTGTTTTAGCCATTCCCAGTTGATGAGGCTTGAGGTTACCTTTATAGAACACATCACTTGGAATGCTCATCGTCCACCTGACGATGTGATGAAAGCATTCTATCCATACAAGTTCGTTGCGGGTTCGAACGAAACCGAAGGCATTATTTCGTTACACTCATTTTGGAATCACCCTTTCAGAGTTAACGATAATAACCTTTGCACTCTAAATCTTCATCTTCACTTGAGATTCATGAACGATCGTAAATTTGGATCGATGTGGTTTTTGGATATCCAAATCTAGAAACCCGATCCCGGTCTCATCGAAATCCAAAACGTATCTTTTAGGTCCAAGTTGTTTTAAGATTTAAAACAATTCAATTTCATTATCTGTATACACACCGATAGACAATTCACATGCCACAATAGATAATCATCATTATTATCACAAACAGATAATCCATATTATTATCACAAATAGATAATTCATATTATCATTATACTTCAACCAAAGCATCCATATCACACAACATCACTTATCTCATATCTGAGATATCAAACCATTCAAGGCAATCAATATCATCCATCCATACATAAGCAAAGATTAATCACTATCTATAATTAATTTAAAATGAATTAAATTAATTACTTCATCTCTAATTAATTTAAAATAAATTAAATTAATTACTTTCATCATAATAAATCTTGCTTACCTATCCATTGATTAATTACAAACCAATTAATTAATCATCCTCTAATTAATCACCCTTGATTAATTATTCTTAATTACATTAAGTAATTAACTCTTAATTAGTTATACAAATTAATTATCTACAAGCCATAAAAGTAATTAACCTTAATTACTTCATTGACTATAATTAATTACATTAATCCTTAATTAATTACAATTAATTAATTACCTTATAATCACATATTATTGATTAATTAATCTTAAATAATCAACCCTTAATTACTCTCATTTATTACATAAATTAATGATCTATAATTAATTACTTCCATCAATTAATTAACTATAATTAATTACATTAAGTTTAATTAATTACATTAATTAAACTTTAATTAATTACTTCCATTAATCAACTTTAATTAATAATAAACAGTAATTATTAACCTGTAATTACTTACCTTAATTAATTAACTCCTTAATTAATTATACCAATCCTTTGATTAATTACACCAAGTAATTAATCTTTAATTACTTCCACTAAGTAATTATACTTTAATTACTTCCCATCAAGTAGTTGCTTTTAATTAATTACATCTTGTAATTATATATTAATAACATACCCTAAGCAGTTACACTTATCCATCTCATTAAGTAATTATACTTAATCAATCACCAAATGATTATCTTTAATTAATCAACCCATTTGATTAACCCAAATTAATCACACTTATTTGATTAATTACTATTGGGTAATTCATCCCTTAATTACCCCTTTAAAATAAATAAATTAATCTTTAATTACAGATTAATTAATTCTTAATTATTAATTAATAAACCTTAATTATCAATTAATAAAACTAAATGATTAATTAATTAATCCTCAATTAATCAATCCTTATTAACAATTAATTAACCCTTAATAACAATAAATTAATCCTTAACTAACTTTAATTATTAATTATTTATTTCTTAATTATTAACTAATAAAGTCTAATTATTAATTCATAAAACTTAATTACAAATTAAGTACCTTTTAATTACTAATCAATTAATCCCTAATTTCAAATTAATCAATCTTAATTACTTAATTAATTAATTTCTAATCATTAACTAATTATCTCTAATTATCTAATTAATAATTCTTAATTATAAACTAATTATCCTCTAATTAATTAACTTATAACCCTTAATTATTAATTTTAAATTAATTAATTAGAATAATTAATTTTTCTTAATTAATTCTCAATCATTATTAATTAAGTTAATTAATCATATCTACTTTCCTTAATTAATTTAATTAATATCAAGATATTAAAACCTTAATAAATCTTAAGATAAAACATTATCTTATTAATGTCTACATTTACATTTACACTTTTAAACCATTACGTCCTTATAATTAACTATACCTAATTAAATCAATAATTAAGTTTCTAAAATACTCATTTAACTTGGTAAGTTAAGGTTAACAAAACATAACATTTTTTAAATGCTTTAACCATTAGTAAGTAATAGTTTTAAAACTATTTCAATTTAAATTCAAAAACTTGTCTTTATAAAAAAAATTAAAATTTTAATTCAAGCTTAAGTTTAAATATTACTTTAACCTTTACTAAATAAAATTTACATTTACCAAATTTCAAAACTTCTTGATAAAATGTTAATGAAAACATTTATTACACATAAAGTAATTTATATAAGAAAGTTTTTAAACTAATTTCATTTTTTTTAATTTAAAAAACCCTTGTTTAAATTTTTTTTAGAACTACTAAATCTTTTTGCTTTGGGTCAAACCCGAAGGCCACTCGAGTCATAACCGAGTCTACTTTCCATTTCAATTTTTTTTAGTTTTTAATTTAAGTTTAAATTTTAAAACCTGTAACCACTACAACAGTTAACAGGTTAAATCATTACTAGCTACTTCGAGTTCCCACTCGAGTCACGCTCTCAAACACACGAGCATCCATTCGAATCACCCACGAACCATCTTCCCAAACACGAGAAAGCATCGTCGTGCACATGCACGGCCGTTCGCCAGCGCTCCGGCGAACTTCATACATTCAGGAAAATCGCAAATCACCTCAGCAGATGATTCAAGCTAACGAATCGACACCATCAACTCCAGATCGAAAATGAGTATCCAACTCGAAACTGGAACTCGTCCTCACCAGAAAATCTATCTCGCAACCACGTTTTCGACCGTCGAAGTTGCCGCAACTCCGGACGCACCATGCCAACAACCCACGCTGCTATTTCCCAAAGCCACGAGTCACTCGATCATTTTGAGACAATGCAGAGACCCCAAATCCAAACTGGACAAAAACTAGGGTTAAAAACTTGCCCCGAGCACCGCCGACGCCTCTGCAACTTACCCACCCTCGAAATATTTTTGCCTCGACCACCAGACCTCACTCCATCTCCAATGATGATCTCGAACACCCCAGACCTTGTGGGTATCAGATATCACCAAAAATCCATATTCCAGTCAAATCCCAAATTCTCATTTATTTCAAATCTAAAAAATTCTGATGTTTGTTTTAAAAATCATAACTTCCAAAATGTATTCAAGTTATAATCTTAAAATAGTGAATTAAGATGATTGATTTTACATTTTTTAAAAATCTCTACTGTACTTTCTAGTTTTTAACATAGTTTAAATCTTAAATATTTGAATCTATTCTCAACTTTTGTATTAAGCTTAAACTAAACTATCTGGTTTAAACTTCAAAGTTTAACAGAGAACACATGCAAAGAATTGAACTTTGATCAAATCATAGATTCTGAACTAAGAACAGAGGAGTAAAAAAAATCAACAGATCAACACATATTATAGATGCACAGGGCCCTACTTAAATACATACATACAAGAAGAGCATCATCATAGAATTTCACAAGCAACCATATACTTTTACTTAAATTTTTAATTTAAAAGCTTACTCACCTAGAAAATGCAGAAGGCTTTTGAAAAAAAAACTAGGAAGCTTGAAAACTGGAAGGCTTGCAAACCAGTTTGAATTTGAAAACTTATATTGCTTTGTCATTTAATTCTAGAGAATTCTGTCTTGCTTGTAACTTAAAAAGCTTTGATTTTTTTTAAACTGGAGTTCTTGAAAAACAGGAACATGTTGAGGATGGTTCAAACTTGCTTCCAAGCTTTCAGCTTTGAAAGTGTTCCAGGTTGCAATTTGAAATTGAACTTGCTAGAAAATCTTACTACAGGCTTTGATAAAAGGAGTTATTTTGATTTGAGAATATTGCAGACTTTGGGCTTGAGATGGTAGCAGAGTTAAAAATGTTTCCATGGTAATCTGAGTTTGATAAATGGTTTACGGCTACAATTTGTTTTAGAGGAGATTACAGATTTGCTTTGATTTGTTTCAAAGGAGATGAATTACCGGTTTTAACCATTGGTTTGAGGAATGAACTTCAGGTTTGAACTGGGCATTGGTTTCAGATTTGTTTTCTTGAGGAATGAATTGAGAAAAGAAAAAGAATTGAAGCATGAAGGTATGTGTTTATATAAGCTAATTTAGATTTTATTAAAATTTAAGGAAAATAAACTAAATGTGACACTTGTCTCTTGCCTTAAATAATTGCTTAACACATGTTACTTAAGAGGTTTAGATCTTAACACTTGTATTAACTTGTTTTTATATTATTTATAAACGATTTTAAAAGCTTTTTAAAGTATGACTTCCTAATTAATTAATACATTTCTAATTTAAGGAAGGCTTTCTAATTTTAAATAAATAAAACTTTTAAAGAAAATAAAATAAAAACCAATTATCTTTTAAATAAAATCATATATAATATTGTAAACTCATTTTTAAATGCTAATTCAAAAAGCCTTTGTATTTATTCCTTTTAAATAAATACTTTCCGAATTCCTATAAATAAATTTCCTTAAAGAGAATAATATAAAACAAATCTTATTTTTAAATAAAAACTTTCTCCATATATATTAAATACAAAAATATTATTATTTTAAGATATATATTCCTTTAAATTCCATTTTTAAATTCAAATTCAAAGTCAGTTTAAAATCCAAATTTAAAGTCAGTTCAAATAAATATAGATATCAATTTTAAACAAACACATTATTATTTATAAATAATATATTCTATTTAAAATCAATCTATAATCATAATTTAAAACATCACATTATTAATTGTTTGGCTATTTATATTTGAAAATAACAATTTTATAATTTTATACAATTTAATTAAGAGATTATCACATTCTAAATTCCTTGAAATTCCGGGATGTCATAGCTATATACCATTATAGAATACCTCAAAATCATATCAAAAATTAGTATCAAGTGTTCTCCATTAAGAATCTAGTGAAAAATCATTTTTGGACCAATGTAAATCATCTCGAAATCATGGACTTAAATATCATATCAAGAACTATCATGCGAATAAAATAATCCATGTATAACGTACGTACTTTATACCGTTGGCTTCTTAACTACACCAATTTCTTTTTAGTTCACATTCATTTTTTCTTCCATATAGTATTTCTTATTTGATATTAAAATCATTAATGAAGCATTTCATATAATATTATTTACATTTTATACAGACTTATCTTTATTTATAAAACATTTCATTAAGATAAAATTTCATTTCAAATAACTTTAAGACTTAAGTTCATTACTCCTATAATACTATACTACATCATAAGAGTATATAGAAAGCAAACTATTTATTTTATTTAAAAACAATGTTCAATAAATTTTATTCTTGCTTTAACTTATTATCTTTACAAATTAAGAGTCACATAACTTATCTTTTATATTTTCACGAAAACACTTAGTTTAAATTTCTATATCAATTCGGAAGTTTCCGACTGTCCAAATCCATTTTTATTTCAACAAATGAAAAACTATCAAATTACTTATCATTAAAAGATTCATAAACAAAACTATCCTAATGCACATGATTCATGCATCCATAAAATAACTTAATAAGAAAACTTTAGAACTAAACACCTGAATTTATTTCAAACCATTTAGAAATAATAATATATGCGTATAACTTTTTTATATCAGATATACTTTTGGGATTTAAATCAAAATCCATTTTACCATAACAACTTGTAGCAAACTACAATAGTAGCATTCCCGACTTTGAAAGTCGAAAATAAACGTCGATGATGCTGCAATTATCACCAAAATTGTTTTCCAACAACAGAAGTGAGTTCAGTACTTTCTTTCTCGTTCAATACCTTTTTAAAATATTTCTATTCGTAGTTCATTACTTCCTTTCTCCTTCAATACCTTTCTAAAAATTTTCTATTCATAATACTTTCAAATAATAGTATTATTATTTTCAAAGACCTTAAAAACCATTTTCAAAACACCAGGATTTAAGTTCTTAAATTCTCAGTTTAATTCCTTTTATTTATAAACCATATTTATATAAATTTACTTTCTTATACAAAACCTTTTCACAAATATTTATTCTAAAATATCTTCATTTCTTTTAAATTATAAATAACATCTTTTATTAAAGTTAACTTTTTAACCTAACATTATCACTGAAGGCCTTATAGTCAAACAGTGGAACTTAATTCACAAGGTGTTTGTTCCAATGTTCCTATAAATTACTATATATCCAACCTATGTTGTAAAAAGGTAAACTACTTATAACTGGTTAAACACAAAACAATAATCAATGCTCATAAACTGGCCGAGCATGATTAAGTTAATAATAAGGGGCAATAATAAACATCATTAATCCCTACATTAACCAACTGGACTATCAACTAATACTTATATATATATATATATATATATATATATATATATATATATAACACTAATATATAACAAATATATACACGTTCTCATATATAATACACTTAACTCATAGTAGAACATTCCATTATCCAATCTCTTAATGAGTTATACCCCACCAAAGCCAAGGTTCTCACTTAACCTTTAGCATTGATAACGCGATGTAACGATTGTCATTTTCGACCTTCAAATGTCAAAACTAATATATCCATGATATTCACATGTCAAATACCCAAGTTGTAACGACCCTAGATTTTGATTTAATTTAAATTGATAATTAAAAGAAATTTTGAATAAAAATTATAAAATTAAATATAAATGGAAGCGAGTTTCCTCGATTCAAATAGAAAATATATTAAGTCATATGGGTTTGAAAATTTGTATATATGAGAATATATATGTATATATTGGATTTTAAATAAATTCTTAAATAAATGATTTTGAAAAAATAAATAATATACTTTGGGCACAAGTATAAAAATAAATAAATAAATTGATTTATAAAAGATGATAATTTGAGATATATAAAATATATGTGTATATAGAGAATGTAAAATGATAATTTTTAAAGTAAAATTTATGATGATTATTTAAACCAAAAATAGAAGTAAATTTTTTTTTTTTTTTTTTCGCGTCTCCTCTGTAACTTCAGACCCCTCCCTTCCTTCTTTTCTGATCCCCTCCCCTTCCACCCAACTTTCTCTTCTCATACGTCCTCCCTTCATTCCATGCCGAAGTCCAAGTCTTCGCGTCCTTCGTCTTTGTCTTCAGATCTGGCTCGTATTTCTGGCGAGCTTTTGGTTTCTGCTCGTACGATTTGTGCACCGGATTTGCCTCTTGCTGAGCTTGTTTCGCCGTTGCCGCTGTCAGGTTTGCTGTCTGAAATCGCGTCTTCTGTCTCGTCCTTGCCTTCGGTGCTTGGACCGATGCCTAATTCTGGTAAGTCCTCCTTGTCAACGTTTTTAGCTGCCTCGCCTTTGAACGCTTGGTCGACATTGGCCGTGAGTCTTCCTGTTGACTCTGGTTTGGAAGTTGTTAATGATTTACCTGATAGGCCTGGCTGTAATTTGGATAAGGGGGTGGTTACGGCCGCTGTTATTGAGAATGATACTTGTTATACTTCGGTGTCTACGGATTCTGTTGTTAATACGGATATCAGTATTGATACTAGATTGGGAAGCAAGACAATTTCTGAAGCTATTTTGGGTGGCACATCATCTGTTCGATGTTTTGACAATGCAAAAAAACCTATGACAGTTGTATCTCAAGACCCGCTTGTCCCTGCTCTGGCACGACCTGCATCTAGTTGGTCTTCATTGTTTACCAAGCTCCCTAGTAATGCGGGTATTCACTCTCCTCGTCGTTTTGAATTAGTTGAGAACGATGGAGCTATGGTTCCACCCGTTGAGGTAATTGAGGCCGGCGTGGACTATTGGAAAGACCATTTGGTTGGTTTCTTTCTTGATTCTAATCCTCCCTATCACGTAGTTAAATCTAGGTGTAATATGGTGTGGAAGCCTAAAGGTGGTTTGTCTGTACACTATGATAATGAAATGTTCTTTTTTAAGTTTGCGCGTAATGATGAAAGGCAACGTATTCTGGAAGCTAACCCTCTCCTTATTGATG
Organism: Allium cepa; assembly: GCA_030765085.1. Lineage (NCBI taxonomy): Eukaryota > Viridiplantae > Streptophyta > Magnoliopsida > Asparagales > Amaryllidaceae > Allium > Allium cepa. Next base: position 129,140,032 of record CM060943.1, read on the forward strand.
GTAAACCGTTCATTATCACTACGTGGAGTCCCACGGTGGATCGTGCGAAGGAACAAGTGTTATCTATTCCCGTCTGGGCCCATTTTTCTCATATTCCTTCTGTTCTCCAACCTCTAATTGGGATTGACTGGCTTGCCGGTCTGGTAGGTAAGGTGATATGTTATGATTCTAATACTGTGGCCAGAAAGAAGCTTGTATATGCCAAAGCTCTAATTGAGATCACTCCTGACAAACCCTTGCCTTTGGTTTTAAAGGTCAAACTTGATGAGAGACATATAGCTGAAGTTAGAGTACGCTATAGTTGGAAACCTGAGATTTGTGATTCTTGTCAGTCTTTTGGTCATTGTGCTGTTGCCTGTCCTGGACTGGTTGTCCCCTTCGTTCACCGGACGCCTCTTCCTCGTCCTCCTTGCCGTACTTGGGTTAGGAAGGTTGCTGATCCTGCTCCTTCTGTTCCTTTAGCTGATGTGCCTCTTGCTCCAGATTTAGACCCCCCTATTGTGAATCCTTTTGCTGTCCCATTGGCTGAGGTTGCTCCTTCTGGGTCTGTGCCTGCTCTTTCCCCTAGCTCTGGCTCGCCTCCTTCTTCTCTTGAGGTGGAACCTTCTGCTACTGCTTCTGATATGATTTCCTGGTTTTCGGATGAGCGTGCTTGGGTTCACTCTCCTTCTAACATGAGATATTCACCTGAGAAGGACATTTTTTATGCCTTTATTTCTGAGACTGGTGGCGAGAGTCGTTATCTTATGTATCATATTGTGGGTGAAGGATTGTGCCTCATTACTGATGGTGAGTTAGGGGAGGAGAACAAAAGTAAGTTTTACGATGTCACATGGGATAGGAAATATCTATACTCGCCTGGTTCGGTTGGTTATGACCCTCGATTGGCTGCTCTCTTCGCTGGGTTTTCGCATGTTATTGGTCCGTCAGTGATTGATGGACAACGTCATTCTTCCTCTTCTCTGGAAGAATGATTCTGTTGTATTAGTAGTTTAGGCTTTTCTGTCTAACTCCTGTACTTTAATTTTTTTCTTCTTTCTTTTTTCCATCATAGCTGCTCTGCGCATGTGTAGAGCACCTGTTCTCCCCTATTTATATACAGTGGCACGGCCCACTTTAAAGCCGGCTAGCTTTGCTAAAAATAAAAGTTAAGTATGAAACCAAATAAATATATAAAACATCTATGTACAAAACAAAGTTATAGAATTTCAATTATATTTTAAAGTAAGTAGATAAAATAAAATAAACATAAACAAAACAAAGTAAGATATATAAACAAAGTAAAATAAGTATTAGCAATAAATGTTTTAAATAAATTTATGGTCAGAAATAAATGTTAAAGTTAAATTAGAATTCAATACATAAGTAAAATTAACTACAAGCAAAGTATAAAATATAAATCTATGTATGCACACTTAAACAATATGCAGGCAAAACATAAAACTAAAACAAAGTAAAAATAAAACCCAAACAAAATGTACAAAGCAATATGTATACTCAGCTGAGAATATGAAGTGTAGTATTAACAATTGTATATAAGAAGACAGTAAAACATGTGTATGCAGGCAAATAGAAAGTAAGTATAAAAACAAAACAAATGTATGCATATGAACAAATACAAATATAAATAAGGAATGAAACAAACTAAAATACATACAAGTATGTAGCTTGCAAAATCAAGTATCAGGGTATAAAAATAATAAGGCAAAAGAATGTTGCCTGTAAAAAAAAAAATGCAGCATGGAAATAAAGTACCATCAGCCACCATATCAATATATCACTTCAGCCATGCTTATTTTACAAATATACATCACCCTGTATACTTTCTTCTTTTTCACCTGCGCAAGCATATTCACCCATACCCTATCTTTATAAATAAAATAAAGATAGCCTGTAAAACCTCTTTTATATATATCAACAATCCTCATCTCAGTTCATTCCTTGAAGCTAAAATCTGAAGTAAATATTACTTCATACTTAAACAAAGATTCAAAATTTAAATAACAATATAAATCAAAACAAATGACTTCAAACCAGAGAATCAAGGAAGAATGAAGTTTCAGCTTGCATTTCCAGGGCTCCGTTTCAATATGAAGCTCTGTCTTTTTTTCTCAACACTGTGAGCAAACTTCACCCTCATTATTTTTGATGTGAGTACCATTTCCTTTTAAATGCAGTTTATACCTCTGATGCTACTAAAAATGTTGTGATGGGAGTTGCTTTGAAATATGGTATGAGTATGGATATGAATCTGACATAAGTATGCATTTATAAAATGTCTGTGTGAATACAAAATACTCCTCTGTCTTCTTGTTTCAGAGCACCCACCCTGATCCAAACTAAATATCTAAACATTCGATTGTTATTAGGCTTTGTTTCCAACAGCAAAGATGTGAGTTTAGGTATGAATTCAAACCTAAAAATAGTTTCAAAGGAAAAAAAATTGATGAATGGTTTACTGGGAAAGGTAAAACACAGTTAGATTCAAAAATATACCCAAATTCGATTTGGATAATTTATTGATTCATTTATATAATCGGTTTCGTAATCAGAAATCATGATTTTTAATATAGTTCTCAAGATTTTTAAGCCTGGGGTGTACGAGAATTTAAGGGTTGAACGAAAAAGGTGTTCGGTCCAAATTCTGACGATCGATGCAATAGGAAGGGTCGGGGTTGTTCTTGGAGGGGGAGGAGGACTCAGGCATCACCAGAAAAATATAAAATGAATTTTTAGATGACGGTGGCGATGGCGGCGTGGGATTTTTATTCGTAGACCTAATTTTTCTAGCGTTCGATCATTTGATCGCCGCAACCTCCACAGAGCGTCGAGTTGCACGTCATTGGAGGAAAAGGAAGCTAGGTGGGTGGCGGAGAGGTGACCGGAGTTTGGAGTCGCCTAGTGGTCGGAGCGCCAAGAACTCGACGTTGACAGGTTTGGGTTATCGTGCGTGTTATTTGATTCCAGGTTTGGTTAGCAAGCTCCATTTTGATTCGAGCCAGTGTGATGTTTTCTGGGGGTCGTGATCATCTCTGATGATGATGGGCGATGTGAAGCAACTGTAGGTGGTGGCCGGAGATGGCCAGAGCCACGGTGCACGTGCACCGTGCATATTGAAGCACTGATGAACTTTGGGTTTTGGGGAGAAGGTGCACTCGGGTTGAGCTCGAGTTATTCCAGCACTTGACTCGAAGCAGGAGATGGAAAGACTCGAAGCAATTTGCTTTGCCTCGGGGTAATTTTAACAGGTTTCAGGTTTTTGAAACCCTGACTGGAATGTGAGAAATTTTTTTAAAACAAGCTTAAAGTCAAAGTTCAAAACAAAGTTAATCAATGGATTCAAGTTCCTTTGATTTCAAATTGTGACTTAAATCGGTTTTTTTTTTCTGAATGTTTTTAAACAAGTTCAAATCAAACAGCCTTTTAAAAGTAATTTGTTTTCAAATAAATATTTGAATTGATTTTTATAAAGTTCTTTGATAAAAAGGATTTTGAATAAAGAATTAAAAACTTGAATTTTTGTAAGATAAATTAAAATGTAATTCAAAAGCTTAATTTCAAAATAAAGATGAAGTGATTGAGTTTAAAGGTTTTTTTTTCCCTTATATAAGCTTCCTATAAAAATAAATAAATAAATAAATGTTCTTTACATTTATTCTAAGGTTTATAAAATGATATTGAATTTGATTAATGTTTTAGATAGTTAATCAAATTTGAATCTTAAATTCAAATGGAATTTTAATTTTTATTTAAAAGTGTAAGGTTAAAAATACACTTAAATATTTATGAAATCATTAATAAAAAAATTAATTGTCTTAGGGATAATTAAGGCAATCAAATAATTTAATTTATAAAATAATTAAAGAATGATTAATCAAGGAGTTTAAGTATAAGTACTTGATGTAATTAAATTATGATTTATTAAAATAAGTGATTTGGGATAAGCACTTATTGTAGCGAGTAAAGGATAATTAATTGAATGATATTAAATTAAAGATTTATTAATGAATGAGTTATAATCAATTGAAGATTAATTAATTGTAAGTGGTTAATTATTAAAGTTAATTAACCAAGTGATTAAGATAAAATTACATTTAATGTAATTAGAACGTTGATTTATTTATAAAGATAATTAATTATTTAAAAATAATTATTTAATGAAATAAATTTAGGTTAAATAATTTTGTAATTAACCTAAGGTTAATCTAATTAATTTATTAATTAAGGATAATTAATTAAAGTGTTGATAAATTATTTATATCAAATTATTAGTGATTAATTTATAAATCAGAATTAGATAATAAATTCATATGTAATTAATTTACTAGGAAATAAATTGAATTGATTAGGATTGAACGAATAATTAATCCTGTTTATAAATGTTTATCAAATGCTTGACCTTACTTATGAATGATTGTATTGTATGAGATGCTTTGAATTGATTATCCTATCTGATTTGTGATATTTTGTTCTGTAGATTGAGTAGTGTATATTTATTTGCAATTGTATATTATCTGTGAATCTGTGAATGGACGATGAGCGTTATAAGTTTTATATCGCTTATCAACTATATTTCTGCGTTTTGATCTGTGATGATTGAATGATGTTGCACTATTGTGTTAAACCCCTGGACCACACCATACACACAATTATGGATTTCACGAGGAAATCGATTAAGTCACAGATTTTGAAATGATTTATAAAATTGAATATTTAAATTCAAATGTTTTGGAAATGGAATCGGAATAAATGTGAAAAGCTTTTGGAATGGAATTTCAAAATAAAAATTTATTATTTTTAAATTACTTGATTAAGTTTTGGAATTTAAATAATTTGATTTAAATTTAAATTCAATACTTGAAATTGAATTCTGTAATTTGAAACTAGGGATTAACGATATTATACTATTCATTAAGAGTTAAATCATTTTTAAAGTATTATTTTTGGGAATTTGAATTTAACCCAAGGATTTCAACTCGTATAAATGAATCAGATTTCCAAAATGAAAACGGTTGTTTTCAAATGATAAACACTCTTAAATAAGAACTGAGATTCCAGTTAATTAGGGGAATTTCAAGATTGAACGGAGAAATGATTTTCCTAAGTTATGAATGAATTCTTTTTGAAAGCTATGAATTAAATCTGTTTATTTTTAACAGATTTAAATTGATGATTGTTTAAATCAAATTGAAATGAAATTGTTTTGAAGGCTATAAGTTAAATCTTTGATTTAAAGATTTAACGAGTTAATCAAATTGAAATGAAAATTGATTTGGAAAATCTGTGAATAAATCTTTTGTTTAAAAGATTAAAATGTGAAAATTGTTTAAACCGTTAAAGGTTGTGAAAATGAATCTTTTTGTTTAAAGATTGAAAATGGTAATTTGTTAAACCATTTGAAAGAAAGTTTTGAATTATTAAGTTGTGACTTAATTGAAATCCCATTATCCATTTGTTTTTTGAAAAATCGTGCTCACTATTCAGTTTAACCGGGAAAGGACCTTTGGGTCGTATAACCCATTCTGAATATGTGATTCGTCGTTATGGATAGCATTTGAAGACCGGTGATGAAGACCGGGTATTTGCGAAAGCAATAGGATGACCTATCGATTGTTTCTGCACCGAGTCGCGCCGGTATAGAAACTCCCTAAGTGATGGGAAATCCGATCGGGATTGTGAATATCCGGATTTCAAAGACTTCTTTGTAAGTGCCTTCAGTTCTGTTCGAACCCAGAACAGACTTGTATGGATTGTATGCCTGACATTACAAGTTGAGATATAAAGCCGATTTCTTTCAAATATATTTCTGTTGGTGGCGGAGAATTTATTCTCTTAGCTTAACACCCTTCTCTGAGACGTACGTGCTCAGAGGTTATATAGTTGAAGTTATCAGCGATATATTCCCAATTTGGTAATGTGACATACTGAGTGTTGCTGTGAAAAGATCATTGTGTTGATTATTTATGATAGGATCATTTGTTTGATCGTCTATCTTGGTGATCATTTCTATGATCATTTGTTGACCCAAAGCATGGCTTTTGTATAAAGTATGTTTTTGTGGACGTGACTTCGTCGAGCCTCACATCCCGGAAATGGTCAAAACAGGAAAGAAGCAGCAAGGTTATGAGGGGTAGCGCCCTTTAGGATATGTGCATTTCCTTCTGGAAAAGGGTGGTATCATGGTATGGAGCCCAGATACTTACTCATGTTGAAACACTTTGTTTTTATGATTGTGTGAATTGATTAGAGAGCTCTCGGATAAAGGTCCCAAAGGACCGGGGGATGGCATATTCGGTCAGTTGTTACTCAGTTAGGGGTAACCCGGCCTTGTGTTGGTAGAGATCCGGTTTGGTTCTCGGGGATGTCCATCCAGAGGCATTCTCATGTGGCAATGGGAAGTTCCTTGGCCTGATCATTCGTTGGAAATCCAATTCCCAATAAGAAACTTGTACGGTATTAGTTGTAGGACCTGCCATTCACTTATGGTGGTCACCACTGTTTGGATGGTAGCTATAGTAGGCATACGATAATGGTCGTATGTTGGCTAAGATTTATATTCTACTTTCGAAATGAATTTTTCTACACTATACACTAGTAATAATATCAAATGTTATTTTAAATGCGTATCAAGCATCTTTGACTATCATAAGGAGAAATCTCCTCCGATTCTGCGTTTGCATCGTGTGTGTGTGCGGGAGGCCTTATGGTAGTCTCATTTTTAAAAAGCATCGCGAATTGACTTTGAAAATCTTTTGTTGAATGTTTTAAGAGATAAACTATTTTTGTTGCTCACACCAGTCCCACGACTGATCCAGAGTTTATTGTTTCTTTCCTAAACTCTGGGTGCTCATTATATTTCTACACGAGCAGTCTAGAGTTGGGTTTTTCAGATAGTCAGATGTAGTAGATTATCTGGAGTTAGTTCAGTTTTTGGTTCGCACCAGTCTTGCTTATCTTTGTGCATCGTTATTGAGAGTTCGAGCTATTGCTGGATTGATTCTTGGAAATGGAGTTGCAGTTCTCGGAGTTCTCTTTTGAAGACTATTTTAGAGTTATTTGTTCCACTGCTAGATGTTATCTATTTTTCTTTTCCGCTGCTATTTTATTGTATCATATCTCTGATGTATATTGATATCTATTGGATCATCTGTTGTGTCAGATATTGTATCAAAGCTGTATATCAATGTATTATTCTTTTATTCTGCTGTGTTGTTTACTTAATGATTGTTATAAGCTCCGGCGAATCGGATTTGAACGATCGAATCTACGACATTCGAATACGATTTGAAGTATGGGTGTCGATTTTCGAGCGGGCAAAATCCGTCTCGTTACATGTGGTATCAGAGCTAAGGTGAAACTTTAGCTCAGGAGTATAACACGTTAAGTAACTCATTAGAGATAGGGGGAAGTAAACCCTAGAATGAGTGTATTCCTAAGAAATCCGTTTGAAAGCCTCAGTAAATTCTCTTGCTATTCACCGATAGTAAGTATGAGTGCAAGAACAAAACGAGATAGGGGACAGGGAAATACGGCTATAAATGGCCGATACTCTGTAACAACAGTGGAAACAATCTTTTTTATCAAATTCCTTTGATTCATTTCCAAATTCTTTTGATTTCTTCGTGGCAGTTTCAAGAAGAAGTTTTGGTGTGTTGATGCTCTACGAATCGTTGTAGAAGATTCTTACTTCGTATTTCATCAGATTCTTATCAGTTTTGGATTTAAACCTTAATGAAAATAAATTGGAAATTTTATAAATTGAGTTTAATTGGTTAATAGAATATGAAGGTAATTTGAATTAAATCAATAAAACGATTTCGTTTAAAACTAAATTTGAAATTCTATTATAATTTCTTGTATCTATTGTTGATATTCTTATTTGGTGAGCCAAATGAAGAACTGATATCCAGTTTGATCTGAAAAGATATTTCTCTATCTTTCATCTATCCTTGTTGTTTTCGTGCCTGCGAATTTCGAGGACGAAATTCTTTTAAGGGGGGAAGTTTGTAACGACCCTAGATTTTGATTTAATTTAAATTGATAATTAAAAGAAATTTTGAATAAAAATTATAAAATTAAATATAAATGGAAGCAAGTTTCCTCGATTCAGATAGAAAATATATTAAGTCATATGGGTTTGAAAATTTGTATATATGAGAATATATATGTATATATTGGATTTTAAATAAATTCTTAAATAAATGATTTTGAAAAAATAAATAATATACTTTGGACACAAGTATAAAAATAAATAAATAAATTGATTTATAAAAGATGATAATTTGAGATATATAAAATATATGTGTATATAGAGAATGTAAAATGATAATTTTTAAAGTAAAATTTATGATGATTATTTAAACCAAAAATAGAAGTAAAATATTTGAGTTATAAATAGAGATAAATAAAAGTTAAGTATGAAACCAAATAAATATATAAAACATCTATGTACAAAACAAAGTTATAGAATTTCAATTATATTTTAAAGTAAGTAGATAAAATAAAATAAACATAAACAAAACAAAGTAAGATATATAAACAAAGTAAAATAAGTATTAGCAATAAATGTTTTAAATAAATTTATGGTTAGAAATAAATGTTAAAATTAAATTAGAATTCAATACATAAGTAAAATTAACTACAAGCAAAGTATAAAATATAAATCTATGTATGCACACTTAAACAATATGCAGGAAAAACATAAAACTAAAACAAAGTAAAAATAAAACCCAAACAAAATGTACAAAGCAATATGTATACTCAGCTGAGAATATGAAGTGTAGTATTAACAATTGTATATAAGAAGACAGTAAAACATGTGTATGCAGGCAAATAGAAAGTAAGTATAAAAACAAAACAAATGTATGCATATGAACAAATACAAATATAAATAAGGAATGAAACAAACTAAAATACATACAAGTATGTAGCTTGCAAAATCAAGTATCAGGGTATAAAAATAATAAGGCAAAAGAATGTTGCCTGTAAAAAAAAAAATGCAGCATGGAAATAAAGTACCATCAGCCACCATATCAATATATCACTTCAGCCATGCTTATTTTACAAATATACATCACCCTGTATACTTTCTTCTTTTTCACCTGCGCAAGCATATTCACCCATACCCTATCTTTATAAATAAAATAAAGATAGCCTGTAAAACCTCTTTTATATATATCAACAATCCTCATCTCAGTTCATTCCTTGAAGCTAAAATCTGAAGTAAATATTACTTCATACTTAAACAAAGATTCAAAATTTAAATAACAATATAAATCAAAACAAATGACTTCAAACCAGAGAATCAAGGAAGAATGAAGTTTCAGCTTGCATTTCCAGGGCTCTGTTTCAATATGAAGCTCTGTCTTTTTTTCTCAACACTGTGAGCAAACTTCACCCTCATTATTTTTGATGTGAGTACCATTTCCTTTTAAATGCAGTTTATACCTCTGATGCTACTAAAAATGTTGTGATGGGAGTTGCTTTGAAATATGGTATGAGTATGGATATGAATCTGACATAAGTATGCATTTATAAAATGTCTGTGTGAATACAAAATACTCCTCTGTCTTCTTGTTTCAGAGCACCCACCCTGATCCAAACTAAATATCTAAACATTCGATTGTTATTAGGCTTTGTTTCCAACAGCAAAGATGTGAGTTTAGGTATGAATTCAAACCTAAAAATAGTTTCAAAGGAAAAAAAATTGATGAGTGGTTTACTGGGAAAGGTAAAACACAGTTAGATTCAAAAATATACCCAAATTCGATTTGGATAATTTATTGATTCATTTATATAATCGGTTTCGTAATCAAAAATCATGAGTTTTAATATAGTTCTCAAGATTTTTAAGCCTGGGGTGTACGAGAATTTAAGGGTTGAACGAAATAGGTGTTCGGTCCAAATTCTGACGATCGATGCAATAGGAAGGGTCGGGGTTGTTCTTGGAGGGGGAGGAGGACTCAGGCATCACCAGAAAAATATAAAATGAATTTTTAGATGACGGTGGCGATGGCGGCGTGGGATTTTTATTCGTAGACCTAATTTTTCTGGCGTTCGATCATTTGATCGCCGCAACCTCCACAGAGCGTCGAGTTGCACGTCATTGGAGGGAAAGGAAGCTAGGTGGGTGGCGGAGAGGTGACCGAAGTTTGGAGTCGCCTAGTGGTCGGAGCGCCAAGAACTCGACGTTGACAGGTTTGGGTTATCGTGCGTGTTATTTGATTCCAGGTTTGGTTAGCAAGCTCCATTTTGATTTGAGCCAGTGTGATGTTTTCTGGGGGTCGTGATCATCTCTGATGATGATGGGCGATGTGAAGCAACTGTAGGTGGTGGCCGGAGATGGCCAGAGCCACGGTGCACGTGCACCGTGCATATTGAAGCACTGATGAACTTTGGGTTTTGGGGAGAAGGTGCACTCGGGTTGAGCTCGAGTTATTCCAGCACTTGACTCGAAGCAGGAGATGGAAAGACTCGAAGCAATTTGCTTTGCCTCGGGGTAATTTTAACAGGTTTCAGGTTTTTGAAACCCTGACTGGAATGTGAGAAAAAAATTTAAAACAAGCTTAAAGTCAAAATTCATAACAAAGTTAATCAATGGATTCAAGTTCCTTTGATTTCAAATTGTGACTTAAATCAGTTTTTTTTTTCTGAATGTTTTTAAACAAGTTCAAATCAAACAGCCTTTTAAAAGTAATTTGTTTTCAAATAAATATTTGAATTGATTTTTATAAAGTTCTTTGATAAAAAGGATTTTGAATAAAGAATTAAAAACTTGAATTTTTGTAAGATAAATTAAAATGTAATTCAAAATCTTAACTTCAAAATAAAGATGAAGTAATTGAGTTTAAAGGTTTTTTTTTTCCCCTTATATAAGCTTCCTATAAAAATAAATAAATAAATAAATGTTCTTTACATTTATTCTAAGGTTTATAAAATGATATTGAATTTGATTAATGTTTCAGATAGTTAATCAAATTTGAATCTTAAATTCAAATGGAATTTTAATTTTTATTTAAAAGTGTAAGGTTAAAAATACACTTAAATATTTATGAAATCATTAATAAAAAAATTAATTGTCTTAGGGATAATTAAGGCAATCAAATAATTTAATTTATAAAATAATTAAAGAATGATTAATCAAGGAGTTTAAGTATAAGTACTTGATTTAATTAAATTATGATTTATTAAACTAAGTGATTTGGGATAAGCACTTATTGTAGCGAGTAAAGGATAATTAATTGAATGATATTAAATTAAAGATTTATTAATGAATGAGTTATAATCAATTGAAGATTAATTAATTGTAAGTGGTTAATTATTAAAGTTAATTAACCAAGTGATTAAGATAAAATTACATTTAATGTAATTAGAACGTTGATTTATTTATAAAGATAATTAATTATTTAAAAATAATTATTTAATGAAATAAATTTAGGTTAAATAATTTTGTAATTAACCTAAGGTTAATCTAATTAATTTATTAATTAAGGATAATAATTAAAGTGTTGATAAATTATTTATATCAAATTATTAGTGATTAATTTATAAATCAGAATTAGATAATAAATTCATATGTAATTAATTTACTAGGAAATAAATTGAATTGATTAGGATTGAACGAATAATTAATCCTGTTTATAAATGTTTATCAAATGCTTGACCTTACTTATGAATGATTGTATTGTATGAGATGCTTTGAATTGATTATCCTATCTGATTTGTGATATTTTGTTCTGTAGATTGAGTAGTGTATATTTATTTGCAATTGTATATTATCTGTGAATCTGTGAACGGACGATGAGCGTTATAAGTTTTATATCGCTTATCAACTATATTTCTGCGTTTTGATCTGTGATGATTGAATGATGTTGCACTATTGTGTCAAACCCCTGGACCACACCATACACACAATTATGGATTTCACGAGGAAATCGATTAAGTCACAGATTTTGAAATGATTTATAAAATTGAATATTTAAATTCAAATGTTTTGGAAATGGAATCGGAATAAATGTGAAAAGCTTTTGGAATGGAATTTCAAAATAAAAATTTATTATTTTTAAATTACTTGATTAAGTTTTGGAATTTAAATAATTTGATTTAAATTTAAATTCAATACTTGAAATTGAATTCTGTAATTTGAAACTAGGGATTAACGATATTATACTATTCATTAAGAGTTAAATCATTTTTAAAGTATTATTTTTGGGAATTTGAATTTAACCCAAGGATTTTAACTCGTATAAATGAATCAGATTTCCAAAATGAAAACGGTTGTTTTCAAATGATAAACACTCTTAAATAAGAACTGAGATTCCAGTTAATTAGGGGAATTTCAAGATTGAACGGAGAAATGATTTTCCTAAGTTATGAATGAATTCTTTTTAAAAGCTATGAATTAAATCTGTTTATTTTTAACAGATTTAAATTGATGATTGTTTAAATCAAATTAAAATGAAATTGTTTTGAAGGCTATAAGTTAAATCTTTGATTTAAAGATTTAACGAGTTAATCAAATTGAAATGAAAATTGATTTGGAAAATCTGTGAATAAATCTTTTGTTTAAAAGATTAAAATGTGAAAATTGTTTAAACCGTTAAAGGTTGTGAAAATGAATCTTTTTGTTTAAAGATTGAAAATGGTAATTTGTTAAACCATTTGAAAGAAAGTTTTGAATTATTAAGTTGTGACTTAATTGAAATCCCATTATCCATTTGTTTTTTTGAAAAATCGTGCTCACTATTCAGTTTAACCGGGAAAGGACCTTTGGGTCGTATAACCCATTCTGAATATGTGATTCATCGTTATGGATAGCATTTGAAGACCGGTGATGAAGACCGGGTATTTGCGAAAGCGATAGGATGACCTATTGATTGTTTCTGCACCGAGTCGCGCCGGTATAGAAACTCCCTAAGTGATGGGAAATCCGATCGGGATTGTGAATATCCGGATTTCAAGGACTTCTTTGTAAGTGCCTTCGGTTCTGTTCGAACCCAGAACAGACTTGTATGGATTGTATGCCTGACATTACAAGTTGAGATATAAAGCCGATTTCTTTCAAATATATTTCTGTTGGTGGCGGAGAATTTATTCTCTTAGCTTAACACCCTTCTCTGAGACGTACGTGCTCAGAGGTTATATAGTTGAAGTTATCAGCGATATATTCCCAATTTGGTAATGTGACAGAGTGTTGCTGTGAAATGATCATTGTGTTGATTATTTATGATAGGATCATTTGTTTGATCGTCTATCTTGGTGATCATTTCTATGATCTTTTGTTGACCCAAAGCATGGCTTTTGTATAAAGTATGTTTTTGTGGACGTGACTTCGTCGAGCCTCACATCCCGGAAATGGTCAAAACAGGAAAGCAGCAGCAAGGTTATGAGGGGTAGCGCCCTTTAGGATATGTGCATTTCCTTCTGGAAAAGGGTGGTATCATGGTATGGAGCCCAGATACTTACTCATGTTGAAACACTTTGTTTTTATGATTGTGTGAATTGATTAGAGAGCTCTCGGATAAAGGTCCCAAAGGACCGGGGGATGGCATATTCGGTCAGTTGTTACTCAGTTAGGGGTAACCCGGCCTTGTGTTGGTAGAGATCCGGTTTGGTTCTCGGGGATGTCCATCCAGAGGCATTCTCATGTGGCAATGGGAAGTTCCTTGGCCTGATCATTCGTTGGAAATCCAATTCCCAATACGAAACTTGTACGGTATTAGTTGTAGGACCTGCCATTCACTTATGGTGGTCACCACTGTTTGGATGGTAGCTATAGTAGGCATACGATAATGGTCGTATGTTGGCTAAGATTTATATTCTACTTTCGAAATGAATTTTTCTACACTATACACTAGTAATAATATCAAATGTTATTTTAAATGCGTATCAAGCATCTTTGACTATCATAAGGAGAAATCTCCTCCGATTCTGCGTTTGCATTGTGTGTGTGTGCGGGAGGCCTTATGGTAGTCTCATTTTTAAAAAGCATCGCGAATTGACTTTGAAAATCTTTTGTTGAATGTTTTAAGAGATAAACTGTTTTTGTTGCTCACACCAGTCCCACGACTGATCCGGAGTTTATTGTTTCTTTCCTAAACTCTGGGTGCTCATTATATTTCTACACGAGCAGTCTAGAGTTGGGTTTTTCAGATAGTCAGATGTAGTAGATTATCTGGAGTTAGTTCAGTTTTTGGTTCGCACCAGTCTTGCTTATCTTTGTGCATCGTTATTGGGAGTTCGAGCTATTGCTGGATTGATTCTTGGAAATGGAGTTGCAGTTCTCGGAGTTCTCTTTTGAAGACTATTTTAGAGTTATTTGTTCCACTGCTAGATGTTATCTATTTTTCTTTTCCGCTGCTATTTTATTGTATCATATCTCTGATGTATATTGATATCTATTGGATCATCTGTTGTGTCAGATATTGTATCAAAGTTGTATATCAATGTATTATTCTTTTATTCCGCTGTGTTGTTTACTTAATGATTGTTATAAGCTCCGGCGAATCGGATTTGAACGATCGAATCTACGACATTCGAATACGATTTGAAGTATGGGTGTCGATTTTTGAGCGGGCAAAATTCGAGTCGTTACACAAGTGCTAGAAAGACTGCACATTAGGGTAAAGAAAAGGAATAAAAAAGCAGAGAATAAAACATCATAATATCACAACGGAATGATAATATATAATATCAAAAGACGGTACATAGAGCTACTCTGATATACATATTATTTAAAAGTTACTAATCAGAGTACTATCATTAGCCTAGGCAGTTATAACAGCCTATTCTTATAATTGATGATATATATACATAAATTAAAGTAGCGAAAATAAGAATACTATGGTAGGCAAACATCCCTCGCGTCTCCAAGAGCTCAATGAACATTAATGAAAACCTACCTTTCTTAGACTACTCGAACGAGCACCTCGTAGAAATAAGGAAAAAATAAAAACATGGGTCAGACATAAGTTTGGTGTGAGAAACTCAAGAAATATGTGATCAGTGTATAACGGTATTTTTCATATCATCGTAACGGCTATCCCCTTTAAAGAACCAACAGTCTGATAAGTACATATAGCGATATAATAAATAATGTCCAGGGTGAAGAATATAGATCAAAAAATAACTATGATGCTTATATTAATCACACCACAGCAATATTGAAGTACGATCAAAACAGCTAAGATGCGTTCGCATATGGATTTTCCATGTATATGTCTTAGCTAAAAATCTAAAGCGGAACTCCATGATAAAGATAAGAAAATACCTTTTGAAAATTGTATATCTCTAGATAAAATATACCATAAGGTAAACACAGTATGCCTAACGCATGAACACTTTTGTGCCCCATGTGGAACCAAGTATCAACAATTTCTCGTGCGCAACATATCAATGATCATACTCTAGATATGGAGTCAATATACCACCATTGGTTAGCTAAACCCAGGATTGTGCATCATACTCTGCCATTAGTTATATATTAATGGTGAAGTCATGTTCAACATCTCAAGACATGAGCCAAAAATCGAACAGATCATGAATCCCCAACTGGATTCCAGCATCTTGAACAGATCACAAACATATACATGGGTTCGAGCATCACGGACAATCCCCAAATCTCCACATGGATTCCAACATCTCGAATAGATAACAAACCTCTTTCAAAGTATAGATCACGTATATGGTTTTGCAATGGTTATGGTTTTAGGTCATCTCATATAAGTACACTCCTTTACTTACTGAATGCTGTAAAACCAATCGACAGATTTCCAATTTAACTCAACCATGGTTCTTTCAGAAATAAACAAGTAATACGTAAGGGTGGAGATCATCTCCTATCTAAATGGATTTCCTTATCATTATTCCAGAAGGGAAAGACAAATTATATGAAGTTTATATCATCACCAAGTGAATAATCATACCGTATAATGCATGTGTTTCCTTTAGATATTTCATATGTTAATTTAGTCAAATTCAAACACAATGAAACAACCGCATATAGAAACTACCTCTAGTATACTTATCACATTTCCAACCTTTTAAACTTACGCTATCCCTCGGTCAAGAGAGAAGGCCGATAGATTAGAGCACTATCACTTCTAAACCCTACTCTAATCATCATTCTTAACTCTCATGGATATAATCAAGTCTACTTCGTCACCTTTTAGTACACGATTAAATACTTTCCATAGACAAGCGAATACATAAAGCATGATTAACACACACAAAGCACGATGTCCCTTAAACAACTTTTAATCCCTTTGTTAGAGAGTGGTTAGTGAGAACTCTTATTTTAAGAAAAGAATATTTTGCAGAAATATTCTTTATAGAAAATATTATACAATTTTAGAAAGGTTTATTTTAATGATATTTTACAAGAAATTATTTACATAAAAAGATGTTTATTTTGAAGGAATTATTTTCTCAACGGAAATATTTGACATATATATATATATATATATATATAAACACACACATATATAGTAGAGATGTTTTTTAATTAAGAAATTAAATTATTGGTGGAAAGAGTTTGATGGATGTATTTTTTAGAAGTATCGCTTTGAAATGAACAATGCGATACAATATCTATTTTAGAGAAAGGTTTTATCAAAGGAGCATATTTTATTTTAGAAAATGTTTTGTATGGAAATGGTTTTGGTTGTAAGAATTTCCGCTTAAAAGGTGCTGTGGTAAGTGATGGTTTGAAAAGTACATTTTTGTTTAGGTAAAGAGTTTGGTTGGCAAAGACCTAGTTTGAAAAATTTATTTGATAAAATATTTAGAGATATATTATTAAAGAAATGATATGGTATAAAATAACTAGTATTACAATACCTAAGGCAAATGTTTGAAAAAAGAGTAAAGTATTTAATTAAGTGACAAACTTTAGAGGTGTTTGTTAAAATGTATTTTATTAAAAAGATGTTTTAGTCGGGAATTTTAATTGAGGACTACAAAATTAGACTTTGTAATAGGGGATGCAAGATGATGGGGTAGAGTAGGTTTTATGTCTACCTAATATCCATTATGACGACGTTACCTTATGACTATTATGTGTGAATTTACCTTAGGAGTTGTGGAAATATCTAGTTATTCCCATCCATAGAGGAGGTTGGGAAATGATGTAGGGACTGCCCATTTTGGCATGTGGGATGATGACCATTTACTTATGATTGCTTATTTTTGTTGAATTGCTTATATTATTTATGATTAAGAAAACTTTACTCTTGTTTGCCTATGTTTACATATTACTTCATGTCATACTTGTTTGAATTAATTTCTCTTACTCATATTATGTTGTTGATTGTTCTTTACTATGGTTGGTTGAATTTTGTGTCCATTGGCTTATCAACTATTTGATTAATTGGTTGTTATTTATTTGGCTCTTTACTTATTCCCTTGGTCATTGTTGATTCTCTATTTACTACTATTAGTTGTTTTGTTGCCTCATATTTTCTTATTTATTTGTCTACTATGTATGATAATTGTGCGATGATGTGGTTAAACAATGTCATCTAGTAAGCGGAACATTGAGGAAACTTGCAAGGGTTAAGGGTCATATTTGACTTAGTCATAGCGGAATGAAATAGTTTCCAAGACTGACAAAGACTGGATATTGGAATGCACTAAGAGACGAGAAGATTATCCCTAAAGAAGTGTGATGGTGATTAGAAGATTTTGATGATTAAAAGCTTGATGGGTACCACAGAGGAATCAAAGATAGACAGAAGGTTCATTACATTGAGATTTTAAATGTGTTAAAACCTATTTTTATGCAAATGACTACTGGATTCCATAACTATTTTTTTAAATTTAGTTATGTATAAAATAATGATTTATCAAAATTATTTTGAATTTATTTTTAGTGGTGGAAAATATTTCTAGAAATTGTTTTATAAATCGATGATAATATTTTAGGAAGGACTATTTTGAAAATTGGTACTCCCGCCTCATTAAAAACCCATACAATATCAGTGTGGTGTTGTATAGTAAAAAACAAAAGGTTTCTTTATTGCTAAATAAGAATATTTAAATCGATACATTGCAATACAACATAAGGGATTCACACGATAGCGTAAATGTAATAAAGAAATGCAAAAAGCAATGTTATAGTACCAAGGAAAATTCTTGTCGTCCTCACTTCCATTACATGTTACAATTTAATCGGTTGTCATAGTCTCCAAACACGTTTATCTATCAACTATAGTTTAGAAATTCATCCTCTCTGATTTGACAAATATAAGATTGATGCACTGACTAGTAGTAATTTGGAATTAGCAAATTCCTATCAATCTCAGATGGATCAGAGAATGGCTAGCGGAAGATTATAAGCTTTATCCTTTGTCTTTCAAGTCAATTCCCTACCAGTTTAAGATCTTACGATTGAAATCATTCCTTACTGTTCTTCTTTCTGAAACTATAACTTGATAATCAACATCAACAGCAATCCTTCTTATAAGCTCCAATTTGTCATGCTTAGAGTTGTCAAAGATATGAGAGTTCCTTTATTGCCTAATATAATTTACAAAAATGACAAATTTGCATCTAGCTAGGTCTTGAATCTAATATTTTTCTTGAAATTATTGCTGATATCATTTAGTTCATCCAACATTTTTAAAGAGCTACGTGGACGAAGTTTAACTTTAGGATGAACTGAGATCTAAATTAAAGCACTGATATTACATTTTAAAAAAGATGTTCTATGCTTTCATTATCTATCTCACAAAGAGCACATTTTTGGTCAATAGAGTTATATTAGAATTAATTTGTCTTTAGTGTCGAGTCTGCTTGTAAAAGCCTGATAAGCTCGTAAAAGCCTGATAAGCTCGTAAAAGCCTGATAAGCACAAAAAGCTATTTTATGACTAAAAATATTATGCCACACCATGTTTGTCCAAGATTGAATATCATAATGGGTTCTTAATCTCAAGCACCTTTGAATGAGAATTTAACATTGTCCCATTCCCAGTAATCCTCTCTGCTATTAGTATAGATATTAATTTGTTTGATTGAAGCTTCCAATTCTGTTGTTTTAGAGAAAATTGACGGTTCCAGTTGTTTATCTCTTATTGATGAACGTATTTTTCTGCATTTTAAACCGTTTGTTTCATATATTTTTATTTTAATAATGTGGTATTATAAGGGTATTTTGTTGTGGTTTTGTAGAATATCGATTCCGAAGTGCAACGTTGAAATTAATCGGTTGTGTCGTCCAGTGGTCCAAATGACATGCGAAAAAAGAGTGCAACGGTTTGAGTACCAAATAATTCAAAGAGAAAGTACATATCATTCATGAAGAAATGCATCTCACGTCATCAATATGTGTACTATTCATGCAAGAAATCAATTGCAAATGTTGAAAATACACTTTCAAAGTTTAGCCTAAAAATCTCTCAAAGCAAGGCCACTTGTTAATCAAATAACAAAGCAAAGACCAATTCAACGTAAGGTAGCCTTATTATTCTCCAAATATCAAGCACATGGACCTAAATAGTAGGATTATTTTTGGAGGCTGAAGTCTTTAAATAGAGAGAGCAATGCAGATGGAAAATCATCTCTTACCCCATCACTCTTCTTGAAGTTTAATTTTAAATTCAGTAGTGTTTTTATTTTCGTATAGAATATGTAGGATTGTTGATTAGGTTTAGCAATTTATTTATTCTTATTCATAGTTATTTTTTGCACTCTTTTCAGTTAGTTAATAAATATTTCAGTTGTTTGCTCTATTATTTTCTTTTTCGCGATTTCAATTTCTGTTTTGCTTTTTACAATTTTATATTTTGTTTGCAATTTCGATTAGTATTGGAATCGAATCGGAGTATATTATTGTTTTTATTTTCTGTTCAAATTCACCGTCGAATTCGTTTAACACGCCTAAGATTTAACTATGGATTTCAATTGTTTTAAATACAATTCCCTGTGTTCGACCTGCATACTACACGCCTGTGTGCTTGCAGAATTTATTAAAATTTGTGCTTTTCTAATCAATAGAAAAGTAGCAACAAGTTTTTGGTGCCGTTGCTGGGGAATTGCTATTTTGAAATTTTCGATTTTTTGTTTTTTTTAAGTCTATTCGTGTTAATTTATTATTTTTGCATTAGTTTTCAAAAGAAATTTTTTTCTTTTTTTAGTTCCTTTCACTAAAGTAGCATTCTACTTTAAAAAAAACTCATTTTTTTTCTTTTCGCTGCATATTTACGCTGTTTTAATTCCTTTCATTCATTGTTTCATATTTACTTTTCACATGTGTTGTTTTGCATGTCAGTCAGTTGCATTCTCGCATTATATTTTGCACTTACACTTTCCGTTATTTTTCACATTTGCATAGTCCTCACGTTTTCACAGTTATTCACGTGTGGCAGCGTTTCACATAATCCATATATAGCCCAGGTTGCATTTTTACGAATTAATATTCACTTGCAACCATTCACCCAAATGGTTTCACGTAGCCACTTGCTTTTCAGTTTATTTAGCATTGTTCAGCGTTTTACGTTTCAAATAACTCCAACTAAAACATACATTCACCTTGCTGTTACACAATTCGTTTTGCACGTTAATTGTATTTTCACTTTGCTTCCGCATTCATTCACTTTGCACTCATTTTCACCACAAAACACGTTAGTTGTATTTTACTCTCACATTTTTCAGTGATCACTGCAGTACACATTTTCATGTTTCCTTATTTCATTCACACATAGTTTTTCACATAATCAAAGCATACTTCATTGCATTATTTCATCAAGTTACATTCCATTTAGTTTATTTCAGTCACGTTTCATTTATATATACACACGGCTGCAATTTCAGTTTTCCTAAGCTTATCAGCTCTTAGATATCTGACAGGTAGCAACAACAACCACAAACTTTGGAGTTTGATCCTCTAGCGCTACTCAGTTGCATTGGACGGACTGTCATATCCCTCTGTAAGTAATTTTCTACTCTACATGTGCCCAACTGAAAGCTATTTAAATTTACTTTTGGCTATTACACCTTGATTTGTTTATGCGCGTTTGGGCCAAAAATAATTTTAACCGTTTAGAAAGCCAAAATATCTCAGTAAACAAATCAACGGAAATTTCAAATCAAACAAATATGAGCAATCATGGTTCACAACATGGTTCACATCACAGTTCACAAAAATCGTCGCCTAAATCACATGTTGGAGATCACGAATTTCATAAGAACCGACCATTATCCCTTAGAGACCAATGCTATCCAACTAGGTCGTTCAACCTTCGGTTATTTCATTTCCACCTGCCGAAGGAAATATTTTGAGCTAAAACATTTTTTTATCTAAGGGGTACCAAAATTCACTAGGCCTGAAAATGCATATGAATTTCTTAGTGAATTTGAGTTATATGCTTCTACAACTAAAATGCAACAACTATCTAATGAATCCATCAAGCTAAGGCTTATTCCATTTGCACTTCTAGAAAGTGCGAAAAGATGGCTTAATTCTCTTCCTAAAAATTTACTTAAAAGTTAGGACAATTTCGTTACTATATTTTGAAAAAGTTTTTTCCTTTCCACAAAACTCTTAAAATTCGAACTGAAATCAACCAATTCTCTCAGAATGAAGGAGAAACTTTTTCAAAATATTTTGAAAGGTTCAATCAATTGTTATATAGTTTCCCACATCATGCAATCCCTAAACACGTTTTGTGCCAAATCGTTTATGAAGGGCTTAACTATCAAACAAGATCCCAACTCGAATCAATGTGTGGAGGAGAATTCATGGCAAAAAGAGACGAGGAAGCTTGGGAATTTTTAGAAGAGTATTCAGAAAAGGATATGCAATGGGAAACAATTCGTGTTCCAATTCGTACTCCAAATAGAGGAGTACATGCCATTGACCCATCACATCTTCCTATAGATGCCCAAATTCCTCAAGAAGGAGGACTACCTCATTACTACACACAAGACCAAATCAATGCTATAGCACAAAACAGTCCTTATTCATCCACATACAACCTAGCTGGAAGCATCATCCTAATTTTTCGTGATCAAATCCTAACAATGTGGCTAATCCATCGCATATGTATCCGATGATGCCAAATCCGAATTATCGTTTCCAAACATCTAACGCTCAAAATTCACAACCAACTCCTCAAACAAAACCTTTGAATTAACCATACAGACATCCTAATTTCAATCCATCAATCCAACCTTCTTAGCCTTCATAAGAAATTGCTCGATTGGAAAAACAATTCTCTAAACAAAATGAACAAATCACTAACCAAGATGCAAAAATTGAGCAAATCACCAAACAAAATGAACAAATATTGATAATGATGAAGGATCTCATGAAAATCAATGAGAAAGGTAAACTGCCTAGTCAAACCGAAGTGAATCCAAAGTATAATTCTCGAGCAGCAAATCTTTGTGAGGACGAAAAAGTTCATCCGGTTAATGCTGTCACCACATTAAGGTCTGGAAAGAAGGTAGACAACCACGTCGAAAACCCCAACATCCTTCTTAAATCTTCCCATGTTCCAAATTCTAAAAATCATTCGACAACCACGATTGTCAATCCAAACGACTCTAATTCTTCATCTAAGGTTGGAAATCCCGACCACTCTTCACCTTCTGATGTTTGCAACTCCAACTTTCCAGCTTCCTTATCTTCACCCTCTAATATAACACATTCTTATTTGAATGAAAAAACTTCCGAACGAGTCTATAAATCTATTGATCCATTTCCCAATAGACTCAACAAAAAGAAGAACCCCGCTAATTTTGACCAAATTCTTGAAATCTTTAAACAAGTTCGAATCAATATTCCACTTCTTGATACCATTGAGCAAATTCCTCAATATGCCAAATGTCTGAAAGAGCTATGCACTCAAAAAACATGTCATTAACATTCCTAAGGCTGCATTTCTAACTGCAAACACGGGCTCTATTCTTTCCAATCCATCCCCAATCAAGTATAAGGACCCCGGTTGTCCTATAATCGGTTGTAAAATCGGTAACGCTCACATTAGTCATGTCTTACTCGACCTTGGAGCAAGTGTGAATCTTTTGCCTTATAACTGTGTACTGTCAACTTGGACTAGGGAAATTAAAAGCTACAAACATCACAATTCAACTAGCTGATCGATCTGCCAAAAAACCATTGGGCACAGTTGAAGATGTTTTGATACAAATCAAGCAATTCTATTTACCAATCGATTTCATAGTCCTAGAGACTGCACCTGTCTCAAATCCCAATGGTCAGATTCCTTTGATATTAGGTCGTCCATTTTTAGCAACATAAAATGCTATCATAAATTGTAGGAATGGTCAACTCCGACTTTCCTTTGGGCACATAACCATTGAACTAAATATTTTCGATCTTTACAGACAACCAAGGGATCTTGAAACAGAAGAAGTTGACATGATCCAAAAAATTGTAGAAAATGATTTTAGTGATACTACTGAGTCTCTTAACGTGCCTAGATCATTTTAATTTCAACTTCCATGAAGATGAATACATTTATGAATTAAATGATATGCTCTGCTCTTATCATAATTCACTAGAATTCAATCAGTTGATGTCTACTGAAGCCTCAATTGAAGTACGCCCTAAATTAGACCTCAAACCTCTTCTGAACGATCTGAAGTACGCATACTTAGTTTCTTCGGAAAATTTCCCTGTAATTTTGGCATCCGATCTCATTAAGGACCAAGAAGAACAACTTTTAAAAAATTTAAGGGAAAAATAAATAGGCAATAGGATAGGTAATCGCTGACATTAAGGGAATTAGTCCATCAATCATTGAACATCGAATACATTTAGTCGACGAGGCTAAACCCACTCGCGAAGCTCAAAGGCGATTAAACCCTAATATGAGAGAAGTGGTAAAGGAAGAAATTATCAAATGTTTAGACAGTAACATTATCTACCCTATCTCTGATAGTACTTGGGCCTGGTACAAGTTGTGCCCAAGAAGTCTGGAATCACTGTGACCAAAAATGAGAATAACGAACTTGTTCCGACAAAAGTCAAAACAAAATGGCACGTTTGCATCGACTATCGAAAACTCAATGCAGCAATAAGAAAAGATCATTTTCCCCTCCCTTTCATTGATCAAATGCTCGAACACTTAGCCGGTCATGAATATTATTGTTTTCTTGATGGTTACTCCAGCTATAATCAAATTCCCAATGCACTAGAGAACCAACATAAAATGGCGTTCACATGTCCCTCCGGAACTTTCGCTTATCATCGCATGCCCTTCGGTCTTTGTAATGCTCCCGCTACCTTTCAGAGATGTATGATGAGTATATTTTCTGATATGGTGGAGGATTTCTTAGAAATATTCATGGACGATTTTTCAATCTATGGGCCATCTTTTGATCAATGCCTCCTTCGTTTAGAACATGTCTTAAAGCGATGTAAGGAGAAATCTCTTGTTCTTAATTGGGAAAAATGTCATTTATGATTAAGCGAGTAATAGTCTTAGGTCTTGTTGTCTCTAAAAATGGCCTAGAAGTTGACAAATCTAAAGTTGATCTTATTGTTGGCCTTCCTCCTCCAAGGTCTGTACAGGAAATAGCTCATTTCTCGGCCATGCAGAATTTTATAGAAGGTTCATAAAAGATTTTTCAAAAATTTCAAAACCTCTTTCGAATCTTCTCGCTAAAGACGTTAAATTTGAATTTTCCAATGAATGTAAAACGTCTTTTGAAACCTTTAAATCGATCTTGACCACTACACCTATCATCCAACCTCCAAATTGGACTTTGCCTTTCAATTAATGTGTGATGCTTCTGATTATGCCATTCGAGCCATCTTAGGTCAACGAATCGATAAACTTCCTCGAGTGATCTATGCTAGAAAAATAATAAAGCTCAATTGAATTACTCAACCACTGAAAAAGAGTTTTTAGCGGTTGTCTTTGCCCTCGATAAGTTTAGATCATATCTCGTAGGTTCTAAGGTCATAGTTTACACCGATCATGCCGCATTGCGGTATTTACTCACGAAAAAGGATGCCAAACCCCGCTTAATCCTTTGGATTCTCCTTCTTCAAGAGTTTGACCTATAAATACGGGATAAAAAGGGTTTTGAAAATGTCGTAGCTGATCATCTTTCTCATATTGTTCATGAAAACATCGATAACTCTCAAATCAACGATCATTTTCCCGATGAACAAATTCTTTCTTTCTCCAGTGCACCATGGTACGCGGACATCGTAAATTATCTTGTCACAAATGAAACACCTTCCCATTGGTCAAAAAAAGATAAACAAAAATTTCTCTCCAATGTTCAAAACTTTTACTGGGACGATCCTTATCTCTTCAAATATTGCACCGATCAAATCATACGTAGATGTGTCCCTGAACATGAATTCCATAGCATCCTCTCTTTTTCACATAATCAAGCATGTGGAGGACATTTTGAAGCAAAGAAAACTGCTGCCAAGGTGTTACAATGCGGTTTCTATTGGCCTTCTCTTTTTCGTGATGCCCACCAATTTTGCTCCAAATGCGCTAGATGTCAACAAACAGGTCGTATTTCCAAACGTAACATGATGCCCCTAAACCCAATCCCTTTCATCGAAATTTTTGATGTTTGGGGCCTCGATTTCATAGACGCTTTTCCTAATTCTTTTGGAAATCTCTACATCTTACTTGCGGTAGATTACATGTCTAAATGGGTTGAGGCCATTCCCAGCAAAACGAATGACGATAAAGTTGTTGTCAAATGTTTGAAAGAAAACATATTTTCCCGTTTTGGCACACTTCGAGCCATTATAAGTGTGATATCCTAGAATTTCAAGAAATTTAAAATGTGAAAATCTCTTAATTAAATTGTTTAAAATTAATAAAAATTGTTATTTTCAAGTATAAATAACCGATTAATTAATAATGTGATGTTTAAATTATGATTATAGATTTATTTGAATTTCAATTTTGTTGCGAGTAGCTTTGTTGCAAATGTTCGTTGGTGTATTTCTTTTCGGGTTGTATTTGTATTTCGTTTGGGCTTTAGTCTGTTGGGCTGTCCACATCTCATCTCTATATATATACTTCTTTGTATGGTTTGTATTTTTGAGATCGAATAAATAAAAGTTTTCCCTCTTAAATTATAACATAGTATCAGAGCAGCTCGATCCAAAATAATTCCTCGTTTATTCTCCCTCCTATTTCCTGATCGATTCTCAACATGTCGGAAGGTAAGTCGATCATGGATGTAATGCCTGTAATGTCGAAAATTACTGAGCATAAATTGGGGGAATCAAATTATTTTGATTAGAGCAAGACTATTCGACTCTACCTTCGAAGTATTGATAAGGATGATCATCTTCGAAAAGATCCACCTGCACAAGATTTAAATGTTAAAGAGGATCAGGTATGGCTTAGGGATGATGCTAGGCTATTTATTCAAATTAGGAATACTATTGACAGTAGTATTGTTAATTTGATTAATCATTGCGAGTTTGTGAAAGAGCTGATGGATTATTTGGAATTTCTGTATTCTGGAAAAGGAAATCTAAGCAGAATGTATGATATATGTAAGTCATTTTATAGAGTAGAGAAACAAGATCAGGCATTAATGAATTATTTCATGAATTTCAAAAAAAATTATGAAGAATTTAATCTGCTATTGCCTATAAGTTCGGATGTGAAAATTCAACAACAACAAAGGGAGCAGATGGCTATTATGAGTTTTCTTGGAGGCCTTCCATCTGAATTTGAATCAGCTAAAGCACAAGTATTGTCTGGATCTGATGTTAAATCTTTACAAGAAGTATTTAGTCGAATTTTGAGATCTGATAGTTCAAGTAGTCAAAACCCTACTGCATCTAACAATTGTGCTCTAATTAGTCAAAGAAATTATGGAGGAATGTTTAGATCTGAAAATAGAGCTATGAACTCTTCAAACTCATGCTCTTATTACAAAAAGACTGGACATACATATCAAAATTGCTGGAGACTTGCTAAACAAAGACAAAATAATGGAAATAGTGGATCATATAATAATAAACGGCAAAGTTCACCAAATCAGAATGCAAATGTTGTAAAGAAGACTGAAGATGGTTCTGTGTTAGTCAATGCAGAGGAATATGTGAAGTTCACTGAATATAAAGAAGGGCTGAAGAATGCATCAAATTCTGTATCAACGGTGGCTAGATCCAGCAGGTGGATAATTGATTCAGGGGCAACAGATCACATGACAGGTAACTCACATTTATTCACTGAATTTCAAGAGAATAAATATGCTCAATATATTACATTAGCTGATGGCTCAGTAGCAAACACAAATGGATCTGGGATTGTTTATCTCACTTCACAGTTGTCATTAACCTCAGTCTTACATACTCCAAAGCTAGCTTTTAATCTATTATCAGTTAGTCAGCTAACCAGAAAGATGAATTGTTGCATATCCTTTTACCCCAATCATTGTGTATTCCAGGAATTAGAGAACATGAGGATTATTGGTGAAGGTTATGAGCAGAATGGATTATATGTGCTAGAGGAGGATCAATCTATTGTTGTAGCCTGTATAAGTAAAGATGAAGCACTCAAGGTTCATTGTCAATTGGGTCATCCATCTTTACTTAATTTTAAAAAATTATGTCCTGAATATAATTCTCTACAAGTTCTAAATTGTGAGTCATGTCAATATGCTAAACATCATAGGTTGACTTCAAATCCAAGAATAAATAGAAGAAGTAATTCTATATTTGAGCTTGTTCATTCTGATATATGGGGACCATCTGCTATCTTTTCTAAGCCTGGTTTTAGATACTTTGTCACGTTTGTGGATGATTATACACGCACATAATGGTTATTTCTTATGAAGAGTAGATCTGAATTATATTCTATTTTCTGTAAATTTTATGCTGAAATTGAAAATCAATTTAATACTGTGATTAAAACTCTGAGGAGTGATAATGCTAAGGAGTATACATCTGAATTATTACAGAAGTTTATGAGTGGTAAAGGTATAATCCATGAGACTTCATGTGTAGATACTGCTTCTCAAAATGGTGTTGCAAAACGTAAAAACAGGCACTTACTGGAAACAGCAAGAGCTTTAATGTTCCAAACAAATATGCCAAAATATTTTTGGGCTGATGCTATGTCAACTGCTTGTTTCCTCATAAATAGAATGCCATCATCAGTGCTAAATGGTGAGATACCATATAAACTCTTGTTTCCAGATAAATTGTTGTACCCAGTTAAACCAAGATTATTTGGATGTACTTGTTTTGCTAGAGATGTCAGGCCAAATTTGTCCAAACTTGATCCTAAGTCTATTAAGTGTATATTTGTGGGATATTCACATGTTCGAAAGGGCTATAGATGTTATTGTCCAAGTCTTGGAAAGTATCTTGTGTCTGTTGATGTAACATTTCATGAAGACATACCTTACTTTCAAGCTTCGCAAAATTTATCAGGAAATACTCAACAGGAGAATGATGAAGTCGATGATTTTGTTATATACATTTTGAATGATAATACACAAGAAGAAGCAACTGTTGCTCAATTAGAAATTCCAGTCCATGAACCAATTCCTACAATTGATCCAGAACTAAATCTCCCTATTGCTTTGAGGAAATGTAGAAGACAGTGTACATATCCTATATCATCATATGTGGCATATGATCATTTATCATCTCAAACATGTTTACTTCTCAAATCTCTTGATAGTGTTACTACACCAAAGAATATCACTGAAGCTTTATGTGATATTAAATGGTATGATGCTATGGTAGAAGAGATGAATGCTTTGAAAGCAAACAAAACATGGGATTTGGTTAAATTACCTCAAGATAAGAAAGCTATTAGGTGTAAATGGGTTTATTCAAGTAAGGTCAATCCAGATGGAACTATTGCAAGGTATAAAGCCAGACTTGTGGCAAAGGGTTATGCACAAATATATGGGGTAGATTACTTGGAAACATTTTCTCCAGTGGCTAAGCTAACTTCAATTAGATTACTCATTTCTCTGGCAACTGTGTACAACTGGAAACTGCATCAATTAGATATTAAAAATGCTTTCTTACATGGTGACTTACAAAAAGAAATGTACATGTCTCAACCTCCTGGATTCAAGGTTAAAGCTGAAGATGAGTTGGTGTGTAAGCTGAACAAGACCTTGTATGGACTAAAACAGAGTCCAAGGGCATGGTTTGGAAAATTTAGCAATGTTGTGGAGTCATTTGGTATTATCATAAGCAAGTTTGACCATTCAGTATTCTATAAGAAATCTGGTGCAGGTATCATTTTTTTCGTTGTGTATGTTGATGATATTGTTATTACAGGAAGTGATGAAGCAGGAATCATCTCCCTAAAACAGTTTATTCATAAGCATTTTCATACTAAATAATTTGGAGAATTGAGGTATTTTCTGGGTGTTGAGGTTATCAGAAATAAGGAAGGAATATTTTTATCTCAAAGAAAGTATATTTTGGATCTATTAAATGAGACTGGGAAACTTGGAGCGAAGCCATGAAAAGTTCCAATGATACCAAATATTGATCTGTCAGTGGAAGGAGAAGTGTTCAATGAGCCTGAAAGATACATAAGGTTAGTTGGAAAGTTAAACTATCTCTCTGTAACCAGGCCTGATCTGGCTTATGCTGTTGCATAGTGAGTCAGTATATGAATGCACCAACTGTGCATCAATGGAAAGCTATTGAACAAATATTAGGGTATTTAAAAGGAACTGTTGGATATGGTCTTATGTATATGAATCATGGTCATACGGAGATAGAGTGTTTCTTTGATGCAGACTGGGCTGGTTCCAGAGGGACAGAAAATCTACAACAGGTTATTGTGTGTTTGTAGGAGGGAATCTAATATCATGGAAGAGTAAGAAACAAAATGTTGTTGCTCGATCAAGTGCAGAGTCTGAATACAGGGCTATGGCAAAAGCGGTATATGAAATTATGTGGGTAGATCACTTAATGTCTGAAATTGGTTTTGAAGTTCAAAAGCCAATTACTTTGGGTTGTGACAATCAAGCTGCTGTTTATATTGCCTCGAATCCAGTTTTTCACGAGAGAACTAAACATATTGAAGTGGATTGCCACTTTGTTCGAGAGAAGATGCAGCAAGGTTTGGTGTGTGCTAAGCATATTGGAACAGAGGAACAAACTACTGATGTGTTTTCTAAGGCAATTGAAGGGAAGAAAATAGAGTATTTGAGAAGCAAGTTATGCATGGTGAATTTACATGCACCAACTTGAGAGGGAGTGTTGCGAGTAGCTTAGTTTCAAATGTTCATTAGTGTATTTCTTTTCGGGTTGTATTTGTATTTCGTTTGGTCTTTAGTCTGTTGGGTTGTCCACAGCTCATCTGTATATATACTTCTTTGTATCGTTTGTATTTTTGAGATCGAATAAATAAAAGTTTTCCCTCTTAAATTGTAACAAATTTAAAAATGGAATTTAAAGGAATATGTATCTTAAAATAAAAATAATAATATAGTTTGGGTTTAAAATTATGAATGAGTTTTTATTTAAAAATAAGATTTGTTTTACATTATTCTCTTTAAAGGGAAATTTAATTATAGAAATTTGGAGAAGTATTTATTTAATAGGAATAAATATAAAAGCTTTTTGATTTAGCATTTAAGAATGAGTTGAGAATATTATATATGACTTTATTTAAAAAATAATTTGTTTTTATTTTATTTTCTCTTAAAAGTTTTATTTATTTAAAATTAGTAAAGCATTTATGAGAAACATATTAGTTAATTGGGAAATCATATTTAAAAAACTCTTAAAATTCTTTTAAAGATAAATACAAATGGAAAAGACAAATGTAATTCAATTAAGAAGTTAAGTAACAAGTGTTAAGATTTAAAACCCTTATTGTAACATGTGTTTAGGAATTAAGTAAGGTATGAGACAAGTGTCCTCTTTTTATTTTCTTTTTCCTTTATTTTTATAAAATCTAAATTAACTTATAAAAATCCCTAATCTTCCTCCTCATTTTCTTTTTACTATCTTCTTCTCAAAAATTAAGAAAAAAAACTCAGTTCAAATTCTAAAAAACAGAAAACCTGGAAAAAAACTTCCTCAAGATTCAAATACAAACACTTTCAAATCACTCAGACCTGTAATCATTCTTTCAAAACCTGTAATATTTTCCTAAAAAACAAAGCTTGTAATCAAATTACTAAAACCTGAAAGCAATCTCCTCAAAACATTTTCAAAACCCTGGAAACTGTTTATGTTCAAAGCCTGATACCTCTTTTATCGAAGCCTGCAACAACAAGTTTCAGAGCATCAAAGTTCTAGTTTTATATTTCTGCTAGATCAAAGCCTTTCAAGCTTTAAGCATTCAAAGTTTTCCGGAAAATAAAACTCTCTGCATTGTAGGTGAGTAAACTGCTCTTTAATTATATCAAAAATCCAACTACATCTTGATTTGTATGGAATGATTATCGAAGTTTGGATGAAAACTATGCTTGCATGATTGTTTAAAAGTGAAATAATGTATATGCATGTTAAAAAATTTGTGCATGTTTGAACAATAAGTTTTCAGGAAATATAAATCAAGCATGTCTTCTCAGATTTTCAAAACCTGACTTTTCAGTATAAAGAAAACTCTGCATCATCAAAGAGATGAGTAAATTAAAAATTTAAACCTGTTTAAAGTCTGAAATCATGCAGAAAATCGATTTTAAATTGTGACTATGATTTTCTTGATTAATTCATGTGGTTATATGTAAAGATATATGGATGCATTCATGTGCCTGTCAATATTTAAATGTTGTGCTCTGTACTTTGCGTGCATAAACAGGTGAGTAAATTAATAATTTGAAGTTGGAAATTTGTTAACTTTGATTGCATGTGAAGAGCTTAAAGCATGTTGAAAAAAATGTTTGCAAAGATCCGTACGCATGTATATAAAATGGGATTGATTGAGTTTGAAGGTCTGTATATAAATATGTGTCACTGTCTTTATTATCATCAGATCATTTCAAAATTATATTTCTTACTTTCCAGTATCCTATGAGTAATAATCTTTAAAGAAGACTTGGATCTGATAACCAAACTTGATTTTTTAAAATTATTTTTATAGCTTAACTAACAAGTTATTTTACTGGAAAATGGAATTACAGTGAAAATCTTATTCAACCTGGAAAATCGATTCTTTATATTTCATAATTATATTATATAAACTAAATTGTATTGGAAAATGGTATTTTTTTGAGATTTATTTCAAGGTTTTTAAGTGAGTAAATCAATGGGAAACTCGAGTTGAACAATTTTGGCCTTCGAACAATCTCTGATGATAGGAGAGGTTGGGAGTCTCGAGGTCAGCACTGAAGCAAGTAGGATTGATGGAGGTCACAGCAAAAATGGGAGGTGGGTCATCCGATGGACGTGGCGGCGGGGACGAGATGATTTGGGTTTCAAACCTAGTTTTCGTCAAGCTGGTAAATTGAATCACTGTCTTGCCTCTGGTGATTCGAGTTACTCAAGGCTCTGGGAAATGAAGGTGGGATGGGTCAGCAAACCATTGCCGGAGTTGTAGCAGTTTTCGTGACTGGAATCGTGGATTCGAATGGATTTTATGATGATGGATTTGGGTTTCCATTCATCCGGGATGCTCGATTTTGAATCAAGGCTGGAGACGAGGTTTGGATGATCGTTGTTGTTCGCTGGGATGTTGGGTGACTTGACGATGTTGTCATTGATGGTCGGAGTAGTCTCAGGTGATGGGACATGTGCACGTAATGGCGGTGCGTGTCAAGGAACTGGGACTGTGAAGATCTCGAAGTCAACTTCGGGTATTTGATCGGGCAGATCGTGTTCATTCTCGGGATTTATTGGAAGTGTTTCCTATAGGAATTTAAAACTTAATTTTTAAATCAAAGCTTTAATTAAAATTGGAAGAAGATAAACGCGGGTTTGACTCGAGTAAGTTTCGAGTACAACTCGAAGCAGAGAATGTTAAACTGTTACAAGGGGTTTTAAAAGTTTTAAACTTGTTCTTTTGAAATTTTAAACTTTAAATTGGTTTAAACTCTCTATTTGATGTTTAATAAGTGTTGCTTAAACATTTTGATTTAACATGTTGTTAAGTGACAATTAAGGTATTATAGGATAAGGTTTTATCTTTAGATAATTAAAGTTATCAGGTTTTGGGAATAGTTAGTATAATTAATTAATTTGATAAATTAATTATAAAGGATTAATTATGTGATTAATTAAGAATAATTAATTTGTAAATTAATAATTAAGTGAGGGTTATAAATCGATTAATAAAAAGTTAATTAATTGTGATTATGAATTAATTAATTTGTAACTAAGGTTTTTAATTAATAATTAAGTTTTATTAATTAATAATTAAGATATAGTAGATTTGTTAATTTGAATTAGGAGATATTGATTAATAATTAAGGTTGTTAATCAATAGTTGATGGTTAATTATTCAGTAAATTAGAGGTTAATTAAATGATTTATAAAGTAAATTAAGGATATATTACTTTGTATTAAAGGTGATTAATTGAGTATTAAAGGATAATTAATCTATGATTAGAGATTAATTGGTTGGTTGATAAGGTAATCAAGGAGCAATGAATTAATTAAATGATTGTAAATTAATTAATGGTTAATTAAGCAGGATTAGATGATTAATTATGATATGAATGGACAATGCTTGCTTATGGATGATTGTTGTTGAATAAATTGAATGATATCTAGTGGATGATGTGCTGTGACATTTTATTGATACGGTATTTGGGTGATGTTTATCTATGTTATTGCTGTGTTAAGTGACATCCAGTAGTTGAATTTAATCACTTGAATAACTTGGTATAAAATGACATTGGATTCGAAGAGACCGGAGTCGGGTATTAGTTAATATCTGAAACCACTTCGATTCTTTATAATTTGATGTGTGGAATCAATAGAATGAAATGGAATGAATAAAGTGAATTGGACATTTTAATCTAAGTTTGGTATTTAGAAATTAATGTGTGATGTAAGTAATGTTTATAACAGCTTGTGAAGTTGTAAATTGATAAGTTACCCGGGTTTTATATGAGTTGTATGTTAAGTATTTTATGATGTATGGGTTTACTCACGTTGGTTTTCAGCCTGACTCGGGTGTTACTTTGATGTAATGCTCGGGTCAGACCGCGTATTATATATTTTCAGGTAAGGACGTTCTGGAGCTCAGAAGGCGAGCTGGATGGCTGGAACATATGGAGTGCTTACCGCTGTGTATAGTATTGCTGGCTTGGACATGTTGTTTTAAACTGTCCGTTGTATTGTAATGGTTGTAACTCTGATGTATAAAAATATAATTGTACTGATAATGATTCTTCTTTGTAAAACTGGTATTTATGTGATATTATATTTTGATCCGCTGCGAATGTGAGGTTTTCTGTGTCTTGTTCCTGTTTCTTCGTCTTTCTCTTTCTTTTCTTTTCTAACTATCTGGAATTTTCGGGATCGAAATTTCTAGGTCGTTACATTTGGTATCAGAGCAGAAGGTTAAGCGAGAACCTTGGCTCTGGTGGGATTACTCATTAAGGATAGGGTAAGTGATACACTAGGATGAGTTGAGTATGTATATATATATATATATATATATATACACATATGAGAGCGTACTTGTAATTTTCTTATATAAAAGATTTTAAAAGATTTTATATGAGGATATATTTTGATATATGTGTGTGTGTGTGTATAGCAATATTTCTTTCTAATAAATATTAAGGGAATTGGTTGTTAAATTTTGGAATTAAATTAAGAAGCAATATAATATAACCAAACTGAAATTAAATAAAGATAAGTTTGAAATGGCTTCAAACTAAAATTGAAAACTTATATTGGAGAAGTGTTTCAGAATAAGATAATAATGAATTGGTTTCTAGATATGATAATCTTAGGTATTATCATAAATAGTTGATATGTTTAATAATGAAATGTGTGTTAATGAGTAAGCAAAATGGAATATTTTAAGGAAATAAACCATTTAGGTAAGTCTGGGTTATAAATTGAAATTGGAATTGATCTAACTTGTGAAGTTTGAATCTTAAGATTTAAAAGCATTTGAATTTTTTTTCAAATTATTAGAAGGAATAATAAGTAATATTATTTGAATGAGAGAGCTTGATGCAAACAAGAGTTGTTTAAAGATTTAAAGGAATTTGTTTTGAATTAAAAATCAAGAGTGGTTTAAATTTTATAGTATAGCCTGGATGATTAAATATATATAAGTATGGATATGCATAATACCAAAGATGGTTTGAAATAAACTATAAATATTGTTTTAAATCTGGAAAGCGAGGTGAAAACCCAAAGTGATAATTTTTTGAACTCATAGATGGGAAAGAATTTTGAAATTCGAATGGGAATTCAAATTGTGTGAATTTGACTGAATTAAGTGTATTATATTTAACTTAGAGGAAGTTAAATGAGTTTGAATGGACAGCCTGATTTGGAAATTTCAATATAAAATTGGAATTTAATTTGAGAAGTTAAATGGTTGATTTGAATTAGGAAGATTGAGTGATCTCAAAATGGGTTTGAGATCCGAAAATTGGAAAAGAACGAATGTTTTAAGAATAATTTGAATGATCCCATCCCATTGTTATTATAATCTTTAATCTGAAATTAGATTTGTTTAAATAAATGAGAAATGAAGTGTGGTATAATATGTTAGGTCTGAACTGTGAATTGAATTGTATGAAAACCTTAAAGGTAATTTAATTTAAAGGTAATTTAATTTAAAGGAATTAAATCAACATTTGAAGTATTAACTCGAATTTATATAATTCGAGATGGTTTAAATTTGGAATTTGAATTAAAATTAGTTCAAATCGAATTTGATTTGAATTAACTGAAATTGTGATTGAAGATGTATAAATATAAAATTCAAATGGAAAATTTGAATTTGATTTTAATAGTTTTAAATTCAAGAGGAATTTGAATTGAATTTGGAAGGAAATCAAGAATAATTCAAATTGATTTGGAAATGGAGTTTGAAATTAGGATTAATTCAAACTGGAGTTGAAATGAATTGAAATTGGAACTAGTTCAATTGAAATTTATTTGAATTAGTAGAATTTGTGATCAGGATTGAATAAAGTTAAATGTGGAAAGAAACTGAGGTTAATTCAACGTGAATTGGGGTTGAATTAATTTCAATGTAAATTGAAGTTATTTAAATTGGAATTGGGTCAATTTAAATGGTAGAGGAAATTTAAATTGAATTGATGAGCATGGAGATTGGGAAGTGAGCAGTTTTGACTCTAGACTATTTTTAATATAAATTAATTTAATATAAACCTATTTTTCCAAGCTATTCATTATATATACAACCTTTCTTTTAAAAGCCAAATTATCTTATACTTGTTTTACAATTATTTTGGAAACTGTTTAGCAATTTTCCAACTGTTTTATAAACTAATCACTATCTTATTATTATTTTGCAATTATCTAAAATTTCTATAGTTATTTAAACTATTTTCTAACTACTTTACACCTATTTATAAACTAGTAATTATTTTCCAACTACTTCTTTATTTTTAACTTTTTAAGCTATTTTCTAAATTTAAACTGCACAGAGTTCAAACTGTTAATGGTTAAATACCCAATCGAGATAAGAATTGAGGTGATAATCCAAATGAGGATTTAAGCAGTTGTGAGTAAGTGAATAAATAGCAAAGTGAATGTGAATAGAAATGGAATTGATTTGGCTAATATCCAATAAAGATAAATACGTAGGGTATACATATGTTATTCTATTCACATAGTGATTTGATCCAGATTTGAGCACAAAATTTCGAGATAGTTATATCGGTCCGAGTTGGGATTTTCCGCTCGATTTTCAACGGCGAACCTAGATATGGATTGTTGTTTGGTTCTGGATATTCTCTATCATAGTTATGACTATGAAAGGAGAATGATGGTTTCTGATCAAGAAACTAGGTCCATGTCTGCACTAGGAAGTCGGGTGGACGATACTAGTTCGGAAGTGAAATTGTGTGATCGAGTGAGCGATCAGATTGGTATAGCGTACGAATGATATGTGTACATCGTACGGATTTGAATGAAAATGATATTGAAAGGAGTAATCAAATTTGAATATTTGATTTTGGATAAATAAAGTTATATATCTTAGTAATATAAGATAAAACTCCCCTTATTGAATCTTTTGCCAGAAGAAAAAGGGTTTTTGTAAATGTTTGAAGTATAAAAGGAGTTTTATACAAGTTTGAAATGATCCAAAGTTCAAAAAAATTTATATATATCTATATATATATATATATATGTAAAGGATCTTATGAGGATTTTGGAAAAGGTTTTGGGAACCTTTGGATTTGGAAAGGCTTTTGATTTTTGGGTAAAATCGATATGAGAATTTGAAAAGCCTAGTTTGAGAATTATCGATTTTGGAATAGTCGACTTTGTGTAAAGGAACTTTGTATGGGATCATACTAGGTGTATGATTTGAAGATACTATATATGTATAGTATAAAATGTTTTGATGATGGCTTTGGGGAAAAAGGCGCTCCCTTGAAATGGACTTCTCAGGAGTACCACCGGGTGCTGCTGCCTTGAGCCCCAAGGAGGGGTTCTAAAGTTGATCCTGTGAGGAGTCCGGACAAAAATAGTTCCTGGGGATTATGAGTAGAGTATACCATAGCGAAAGTCATGTGTGCTGCTGAGATCCAACAGTCTGCGTTTGATTTTATATCGGTAGACTACGATCTACGTAGGAGTGGAGAAGTTTCATTTTGACAGCGAAAATCAGAGGCCGCTGAGAGCCTGCAGTTACATGGACTTTTGCTACGATGGAAACGTAACCCTGGAATGTAACTGTGATCTGTTGTGTGGGTTTCATGGCGTAATCGAGAGGCCGCGGAGAGCCTACAGTCACATGGACTTTTGTTGCAATGGCAACGTTACCCTGGAATGTAACTGTGACCATGGATGGAGGTGATGATTTCCAGAGCATTCTTACCAAAGATATATCCTCTATTTTCAAAAAACTATTTTCTATATTTACAATAAAATTATTTTCAAAGTATTTTCACTGGATGTTGAAAATGGGTCTGCCAAGCACTTGTAGATTTTCAGTCTTACGCCTGATCAACGTATGACCGAATTTCTGTGAGAACGAGGATGGACTTATTGAGACATTGAGTTATAAAAGTATTTTTTATTAAAACTATTACTGTAATTCTATATAGATTTTAAAGTGTTTTAAAATGATCAAGGAAAATTTATCTGAATTTAAGCATTTTAATAATTCTGGCTTCGTTCCTTTTCGGTGACGAAAAGATTCTAAGGGGGGAGGAATGTGATATCCTGGAATTTCGATAAATTTAAAATGTGAAAATATCTTAATTAAATTGTTTAAAATTAATAAAAATTGTTATTTTAAAATATAAATAACCAATTAATTAATAATGTGATGTTTAAATTATGATTATAGATTTATTTGAATTTCAATTTAAAAATGGAATTTAAAGGAATTTATATCTTAAAATAAAAATAATACTATAGTTTGGGTTTAAAATTATGAATGAGTTTTTATTTAAAAATAAGATTTGTTTTACATTATTATTTTTAAAGAGAAATTTAATTATAGAAATTTGGAAAAGTATTTATTTAATAGGAATAAATACAAAAGTTTTTGATTTAGCATTTAAGAATGAGTTGAGAATATTATATACGACTTTATTTAAAAGATAATTGGTTTTTATTTTATTTTCTCTTAAAATTTTTATTTATTTAAAATTAGTAAAGCATTTATGAGAAACATATTAGTTAATTAGGAAATCATATTTAAAAAGCTCTTAAGATTCTTTTAAAGATATATATAAATGGAAAAGACAAATGTAATTTAATTAAGAAGTTAAGTAACAAGTGTTAAGATTTAAAACCCTTAAGTAACATGTGTTTAGAAATTAAGTAAGGTATGAGACAAGCGTCCTCTTTTTATTTTCCTTTTCCTTTTATGAATCTAAATTAACTTATAAAAATCCCTAATCTTCCTCCTCATTTTCTTTTTACTATCTTCTTCTCAAAAATTGAGAAAAAAAAACTTAGTTCAAATTCTAAAAAACAGAAAACCTGGAAAAAAACTTCCTCAAGATTCGAATACAAACACTTTCAAATCTCTTAGACTTGTAATCTTCCTTTCAAAACCTGTAATATTTTCCTCAAAAACAAAGCTTGTAATCAAATTACTAAAACTGAAAGCAATCTCCTCAAAACATTTTCAAAATCCTGTAAACTATTTATGTTCAAAGCCTGAAACCCCTTTTACCAAAGCCAGCAACAACAAGTTTCAGAGCATCAAAGTTCCAGTTTTATATTTCTGCTAGATCAAAGCCTTTCAAGCTTCAAGCATTCATAGTTTTCCAGAAAATAAAACTCTCTGCATTAGAGGTGAGTAAACTAAAACTCTCTGCATTAGAGGTGAGTAAACTGCTCTTTAATTATTTCAAAAATCCAACTACATCTTGACTTGTATGGAATGATTATCGAAGTTTGGATGAACACTATGCTTGCATGACTGTTTGAAAGTGAAATAATGTATATGCATGTTAAAAATTTTGTGCATGTTTGAACAACAAGTTTTCAGGAAATATAAATCAAGCATGTCTTCTCAGATTTTCAAAATCTGACTTTTCAGTGTAAAGAAAACACTGCATCATCAAAGAGATGAGTAAATTAAAA
Organism: Allium cepa; assembly: GCA_030765085.1. Lineage (NCBI taxonomy): Eukaryota > Viridiplantae > Streptophyta > Magnoliopsida > Asparagales > Amaryllidaceae > Allium > Allium cepa. The sequence goes on from CM060943.1 coordinate 129,179,683, forward strand.
ATTTAAACCTGTTTAAAGTCTGAAATCATGCAGAAAACTGATTTTAAATTGTGATTATGATTTTCTTGATTAATTCATGTGGTTATATGTAAAGATATATGGATGCATTCATGTGCCTGTCAATATTTAAATGTTGTGCTATGTACTTTGTGTGCACAAACAGGTGAGTAAATTAATAATTTGAAGTTGGAAATTTGTTAACTTTGATTGCATGTGAAGAACTTAAAGCATGTTGAAAAAAATGTTTGCAAAGATCCGTATGCATATATATAAAATGGGATTGATTGAGTTTGAAGGTCTGTATATAAATATGTGTCACTGTCCTTATTATCATCAGATCATTTCAAAATTAGATTTCTTACTTTCCAATATCCTATGAGTTATAATCTTTAAAGAAGACTTGGATCTGATAACCAAACTTGATTTTTTAAAATTATTTTTATAGCTTAATTAACAAGTTATTTTACTGGAAAATGGAATTACAGTGAAAATCTTATTCAACCTGGAAAATCGATTCTTTATATTTCATAATTATATTATATAAATTAAATTGTATTGGAAAATGGTATTTTTTGAGATTTATTTCAAGGTTTTTAAGTGAGTAAATCAATGGGAAACTCGAGTTGAACAATTTTGGCCTTCGAACAATCTCTGATGATAGGAGCGGTTGGGAGTCTCGAGGTCAGCACTGAAGCAAGTAGGGTTGATGGAGGTCGCGGCAAAAATGGGAGGTGGGTCGTCCGATGGACGTGGCGGCGGGGACGAGATGATTTGGGTTTCAAACCTAGTTTTCGTCAAGCTGGTAAATTGAATCACTGTCTTGCCTCTGGTGATTCGAGTTACTCAAGGCTCTGGGAAATGAAGGTGGGATGGGTCAGCAAACCATGGCCGGAGTTGTAGCAGTTTTCGTGACTGGAATCGTGGATTCGAATGGATTTTATGATGATGGATTTGGGTTTCCATTCATCTGGGATGCTCGATTTTGAATCAAGGCTGGAGACGAGGTTTGGATGATCGTTGTTGTTCGCTGGGATGTTGGGTGACTTGACGATGTTGTCATCGATGGTCGGAGTAGTCTTAGGTGATGATGCATGTGCACGTAATGGCGGTGCATGTCAGGGAATTGGGACTGTGAAGATCTCGAAGTCAACTTTGGGTATTTGATCGGGTAGCTCGTGTTCATTCTCAGGATTTATTGGAAGTGTTTCCTGTAGGAATTTGAAACTTAATTTTTAAATCAAAGCTTTAATTAAAATTGGAAGAAGATAAACGGGGGTTTGACTCGAGTAAGTTTCGGGTACAACTCGAAGCAGAGAATGTTAAACTGTTACAAGGCGTTTTAAAAGTTTTAAACTTGTTCTTTTGAAATTTTAAACTTTAAATTGGTTTAAACTCTCTATTTGATGTTTAATAAGTGTTGCTTAAACATTTTGATTTAAGATGTTGTTAAGTGGCAATTAAGGTATTATAGGATAAGGTTTTATCTTAAGATAATTAAAGTTATCAGGTTTTGGGAATAGTTAGTATAATTAATTAATTTGATAAATTAATTATAAAGGATTAATTATGTGATTAATTAAGAATAATTAATTTGTACATTAATAATTAAGTGAGGGTTATAAATCGATTAATAAAAAGTTAATTAATTGTGATTATGAATTAATTAATTTGTAACTAAGGTTGTTAATTAATAATTAAGTTTTATTAATTAATATTTAAGATATAATTGATTTGTTAATTTGAATTAAGAGATATTGATTAATAATTAAGGTTGTTAATCAATAGTTGATGGTTAGTCAATCAGTAAATTAGAGGTTAATTAAATGATTTATAAAGTAAATTAAGGATAGATTACTTTGTATTAAAGGAGATTAATTGAGTCTTAAAGGATAATTAATCTATGATTAGAGATTAATTGGTTGGTTGATAAGGTAATCAAGGAGCAATGAATTAATTAAATGATTGTAAATTAATTAATGGTTAATTAAGCAGGATTAGATGATTAATTATGATATGAATATACAATGCTTGCTTATGGATGATTATTGTTGAATAAATTGAATGATATCTAGTGGATGATGTGCTGTGACATTTTATTTATATGGTATTTGGGTGATGTTTATCTATTTTATTGTTGTGTTAAGTGACATCCAGTAGTTGAATTTAATCACTTGAATAACTTGGTATAAAATGACATTGGATTCGAAGAGACCAGAGTCGGGTATTAGTTAATATCTGAAACCACTTCGATTCTTTATAATTTGATGTGTCGAATCAATAGAATGAAATGGAATGAATAAAGTGAGTTGGACATTTTAATCTAAGTTTGGTATTTAGAAATTAATGTGTGATGTAAGTAATGTTTATAACAGCTTGTGAAGTTGTAAATTGATAAGTTACCCGGGTTTTATATGAGTTGTATGTTAAGTATTTCATGATGTATGGGTTTACTCACGCTGGTTTCCAGCCTGACCCGGGTGTTACTTTGATGTAATGCTCGGGCCAGACCGAGTATTACAGATTTTCAGGTAAGGACGTTCTGGATCATAGAAGGCGAGCTGGATGGTTGGAACGTATGGATTGTTTACCGCTGTGTATAGTATAGCTGGCTTGGACATGTTGTTTTAAACTGTCCGGTGTATTGTAATGGTTGTAACTCTGATGTATAAAATATAATTGTACTGATAATGATTCTTCTTTGTAAAACTGATATTTATGTGATATTACATTTTGATCCGCTGTGAATGTGAGGTTTTCTGTGTCTTGTTCCTATTTCTTCGTCTTTCTCTTTCTTTTCTTTTCTAACTATGTGGAATTTTCAGGATCGAAATTTCCGGGTCGTTACAATAAGTGATAACGGTTCTCATTTTTGTAATCGTGCTTTTGAATCTTTTCTTAAGAAATACTCTATCACTCATAAACTATCTACTCCATATCATCCACCGACCAACGGTCAAGTCGAGACTTCCAGTAGACAAATTAAACAAATTCTTGAAAAGACGGTTAACTCCAACAAAAAAGATTGGTCATCTAAATTGATAGACGCCCTTTGGGCATTTCGCACAGCTTATAAAACCAATCTAGGAACGTCACCATACCGATTAGTCTTTGGAAAAGCATGCCATTTATCCGTTGAGCTCGAGCACCACGCACTTTGGGAAATCAAATACCTTAACTTTGACATAGAAAAAGCTTGATCGCATCGTAAATTACAATTGTCAGAATTAGAAGAACTAAGAAATGAAGCATATGAAAATGCAAAGATTTATAAAGAGAAATCCAAATTTTATCATGATAAATCCATACTTCGTATGACATTCGATGTAAGTCAGAAAGTTCTCTTATATAATTCCAGACTTCATTTATTTCCGAGGAAATTGAGATCCTGTTGGGAAGGTCCATATATTGTGAAAACAGTATACCCTTGTGGTGCAGTTGAAATTGAAAATCCTAGGGACAGTTCCATTTCAAAGGTCAATGGACAATACTTGAAGCCATTTCTAGAGTTTGAACAACACGAGGACGACGAGTTCGAGGATCTCCATGAACCTAGCTACTTGGCATAAGCCACTCACTATCTTGTACATATCAGGTTGTATATTTTTTATTTTATTTTTCTATTTTGCATTCGCATTTTGTTCGACGGTTGGGACACTATCTCATTCTAGTATGGAAGGACGCATATCTCATACTGTTTGTTCATATTTCACAGTGTGGCATTATTTAAAAAAATCATCTCATTATTTGTTTTCAATTTTTTTTTCATTTTTCAAGCTTCATCTCATTTTCCATTTTTTTAAGACTTTGATTTATTTTTAATTAGTTAAGACAAAGTAAGTAAACAGTTAAAGTTAATTGACGAAGATTTTTGTGAATCACTGATTTTAAATGTAAAATATAATGAAAAGTTGAATTACAAGCGATAATAGTGAGGTTAGTATATAGGGGGATTCGTAGGTGATGCTTATGAAATCCTTTCTAAACTGTAGTCTTTGTTTAAAAAAATGGAAGATTTAAAGTACATGTGTTGATATTTCAAATCATAAAAGTTAAGTGGTGCTAAGTTGATTTGCCAAACTCTCTTTAGTTAATTTCAAAAAAAATGTAACAAGAAACACCTAGAGTCAATAGGTGTACACGCTTATGAAAGTGTGTGCACTTGCCATGCTCTGTACTCTTCTCACGTAATCCCGCAAGGCAGTGCATGGATGGTATATCTGGCCTCAGCATTCTAAGTTAGGTGTATAAAGAAATTAATAAATAATCACCTAAGGTTTACCGACCTTTTCTGACATAGTCAGCGTTGGTTTGCACAATCTGCCAAGCTTTGTCCCAACTGTCATGTAAGCCCGTGAGGCAGTGCATGGGTGGTGTATCTTGGTCCAAAAGTCAGGTGTATAAAAAAAATTAGTAAAGAGAGACAAAGATTTGAAAGCCAAACACTCTTTGACTTTATTGATTTGGCTTGTTATACAAATGGAACTGAAAAATACCATTTTGAAAAAAAAAACTGCGATTAACAATGAAGAATTTATTTCATGGCTGCACTATGTTATCGACCGAAAGAACTGGCCAAACTAGAATCTAATGTATGAAAACTTGAGTTATATTGAAATTTGTGTAGAGAGGAACCAAAAATTTGAAGAAGTTGACAAAAACTGATATACATTATTTTGTTGCAACTATTCTGAAGTAAATCGAGTCTCCATTTAATTAAAATTTTGCATTCATGTAGTACATTAGAATCATCACATACTGCATTTGGATTTTGTGGGTAGTATCCACTGAAAACCCTCACGAGACATCACTCGTCCTACTAAGGACACCTAGAGGTTTAACGGCTTATTGCATATGCTCAATGCAATCGTGTTTCCTACAAAAAAGGAATTAGTTAGTTTTTATTTTCTCGTTTATTCGAGGACGAATAAAGTTCAAGTATGGGGGTATTTGATGAACGTATTTTTCTGCATTTTAAACCGTTTGTTTCATATATTTTTATTTTAATAACGCGGTATTATACGGGTATTTTGTTGTGGTTTTGCAGATTATAGATTCTGAAGTGCAACGTTGAATTAATCGGCTGTGCCGTCCAATGGTTCAAATGACATGCAAAAAAAAGAGTGCAACATTTTGAGTACCGAATAATTCGAAGAGAAAGTACATCTCATTCATGAAGAAATGCATCACACGTCACCAACATGTGTACTATTCATGCAAGAAATCAATTGCAAATATTGAAAATACACTTTCAAAGTTTAGCCTAAAAATCTCTCAAAGCAAAGCCACTTGTTAATCAAATAACAAAGCAAAGACCAATTCAAAGTAAGGTGGCCTTATTATTCTCCAAATACCAAGCACATGGACCTAAATAGTAGGATTATTTTTGGAGGCTGAAGTCTTTAAATGGAGAGAGAAATGCAGATGGAAAATCATCTCTTACCCCATCACTCTTCTTGAAGTTTAATTTTAAATTCAGCAGTGTTTTTATTTTCGAACAGAGCACATATGATTGTTGATTAGATTTAGCAATTTATTTATTCTTGTTCTTAGTTATTTTTTGCACTCTTTTCAGTTAGTTAATAAATATTTCAATTATTTTCTCTATTATTTTCTTTTCCATAATTTCAATTTCTGTTTCGATTTTTACAATTTTATATTTTGGTTGCAATTTCGATTAGTTTCAGAATCGATCCGGAGTATATTATTGTTTTTATTTTCTGTTCAAATTCACCATCGAATTCGTTTAACACATCTATGATTTAACTACGGATTTCAATTGTTCTAAAATACAATTCCCTGTGTTCGACCTGCATACTACACGCCTGTGCGCTTGCAGAATTTATTAAAATTTGTGCTTTTCTAATCAATAGAAAAGTAGCAACACTTATAATACCGCTCGCTTATTATCTGCTACCCCACTAGTTTCATCTCTATCCCATCCCGATAAATCTACCATTAATTTCTCATCAGTCCATGGATCAAATCAAAGAGAAGTGGTTTCATCGTTGGAAATAATTCTGCTAATGTAAAGTATACCTTCTCTCTAGCTTTGAAAATAGTTTCCCTAGGGGAAAAGTTATTATTGTCAATATTCATAGTCTAATTTTTTTTATTCAAGCGGTATTTATTATGAAGCTAGTTAGACCACTTGTTATTTTTAGTCAAGAAATGCCACATATGTTTCATACCTACTGTTTCGCTGAGCTCAATAAAGTTTTTCAGACCCGTTTTCCCCTTTTTTAGGTCTATAGATCACGTTCCATCCTATTTTATGAAATCTTCTTCTCGGAAAAAGTCTACACATATTCTACTAATTTTTCTAATAGAAGAAATGGGAACTTGATATATCATCAACCAATATAAAATCATAGGGGTACTTACTAAATGAATAAGTTCTGCTTTACCAGCAATTAACAGTAATTTTTTGTTGCAGTTTTCCATACTTTCTTTAATTTTATAAAGGAGGTTCCTGCAATTAGAATAGTGAAGACGACTGGAGGGTAAAGGAACTCCCACGTATTTAACCTATAAAGAATCTTCTTCTACTTTCAAAATGCTTTTAATGAGAGTTCTGTTTCTACAGCCATTGCTGAAATAAATTTTGGATTTATTCTGATTAATACTCAAGCCTATTGTAGATCCAAGATGATTAAAAACATCTAGTAAATTGATTGCGCATTTCTCACATGCCTGCATAGAGTAGATGAGAAATTATAGAGGTGATTTTATTTATCCATTCTACCTTTCTTTCATCTATGTACTTTTCCATAAGAATGCAAAAGTATTCCATAGCAGTGCATAAGCGATAAGAGTGGTGCATTTGTCTAACTCCACGGATCTAGTAAAGAAACCTTTTGGTATCCCTTGAATCAGAATAGAAAATGCCGGGGTAGTAATGCATTTCTGTGATAAGATTAATCATTTTCAAGAGGAATCCAATAATTTTAAGCGTGTGGCAAATGAAAAATCTATTAATCCAGTCAAAGGTTTTTAGTAAATCAATTTTTGTACAAAACTTATCTGAACCTTTCCTTTGAAGCCTGATGTTTTTAGCAATGCATCTCTATAAATGGATGTCGATTATTTTTCTAAAATTAAGAATGGAAGAAGATATTTAATTCTATTATTGATTATTTTAGAAATAATTTTGTAATACATATTACGGCATGACATGAGAAAACTGCTTCTCTTATTTCTCCATAGAAATAGGTTAAGAAAGAATTTTTCTTCCTTTTCCATTGATCAATCATTTACACTATACTATTGGAAATAACAATTATAGAGATCGAAATAAAATTTAATGGCTTCCTTTTCAATGATTCAACATTATAGATCAGTTCCCCTTTCCATTGAGGACGGCGAGTAAATCATTTCTATGTCTTCCTATAGACATTTTAGAATGGAAGAATCTTGAATTAGTGTCCCCTTCTTGTAGCCATGGAATTTTATATTTTTCATTAGCATTATCATGAAAAAGTTTCTTTTGAAATTTCATGCTGTTATTAACTTGAACCAATTTGTCAAATAAATCGCAATTAGTAGGGTCATCATCTAACTCTTTCAAAGCCGGTTGCGTAACACCCCATATTTTTGATAACATTATTAAGGATATTTAATTAGTTAAATTAAATTAAATAATGTGTTGATTATGAGATTGAGATTTGAATTTATTAAGGGGTAGTTGTTCCATTTAATTAGTGATTTAAAATAAGATTTAAATTGAAATAAAGGAGGGGTAAAATAGAAAAGAGGTCATTCCTATATCCTTAAAACTTGGCCGTGTATCCTATACATGTTCATTTTCATTTATTCAAAATTTTAAAAGCTTAAGGCTGGCCACATTAACAAGAGAAAGAGGAAGAGGATTAAGAAAAAGCTAAGGAAGAATCTTAATCGAATCAAATCCATTCACATCTCAATCTCTTTAATCTCTAAAACTCAGGTGAATAATGTTTACATCACATATTTCTTTTATACTTGGTTTTAAGATGAAATCCAAAATGTTTGCATTAGTTTGCCACGTTTTCGTATGATGGTATGATATGTATATTTGTTGATGATTAATGGTTGTTCATATAAATTTTATGACATGTTTTGGTATGACAACCCTATTAAATGACATCCAAATGTCTTGCGAATTTTAATATAGACCAGAAATAATATTTTAGAGATGGTTTTCAATTTTCAAAATTATATGAATTTTTGTGGAATTTATATAAAGTTTCTAGTGAACAAAATGTTATTTTGGATTATAAATTATTTACGGTAAAATAATAATTGATTTGGGGATGAAATTTATAAGTAGAAAACATATAAAAGTGATTTTCAAGAATTTTTATAGAATTTCCTAAGTGTTTTATTGGATATATAAAATTATTTAAAGTATGGGACTTAAATGTTTTGTAAATAAATTCAAATTTTTATTTCTGGAAAGTCTGCAGTACTTAGAGAAACTTGCAACCAATCACAATTTGACAAACTAGGCAAGTTAGGTACAAAAAAATATTTTAAAAGGAAAAATAAAAATATTTTTCACTGTTTCGATGCTTTCGACCCTAAGTTCCGCCTCTTTAGCTTCGCCTCCGACACAGTTGAAACCAATGCATATGGTATCAGGGAAATGGTATATATTGAATTCGATGTAGGCGAAAGGTATGGAGTCGAAACCTGGGGTTCTAAAAGGGTTGAGGCATTACTTTGCTTTTAAAAGAAAATGTGCCTGCTTACTTTCGACCGAATAGCTTTCGACTAGGTTGGCTTTCGAACAGGTCAAATGATTTTAAAGGAAATGGTTTGGATTGGGTTACGCCTTTGTTTTAAATGACTGCTTTCGACTAAATCAAAACCTTATGCTGCTGCTTTCTACCTTTCGACCCAGATAATTTCACAGGGGTTGCTTTGTTTTTAAAATATGGCCATTTCTCCAAAGCTTTCAATGGGATGATTTCGACACTATCACTTCTTTACTTAGGAATGATTTTGAATGAAGTGCTTCAATTTTAATGGGTTTCTCCTTTTGCTCTACTTGAAGGCATAATCCAAAGGGTTTCGACCGAAATAATTATCAAAGGTTTTGAAGGAGTAAATTTTTGAATGGTTTCGAAAGGTTTCCGCATGTTTCAAATTGAACCCAAAGGCTTTCCAAAGATTTAGTATTTTAATGCTTTCAAAAAGGTTTCAATGAATGGTTTCAAAATGGTGGTTCCCCAGGGTTTCGAAAGGGTTGAAAGGAAAGATTTTTCCTATATGTTCTTGAAAGGCAATATTTAATGGTTTTAAAGAAGAATGACTAATGTTTTGAAGCTTTCGAAGGAAAGGCTTTTAATGGCTTCGAAAGGGGTACTTTCAATGGTTTCGAAAGGGTTACTTTCAAGGATTTTGAAAGGGTTGTTTAGAGGTTTTAAACAAAGGTTTCAAATGTATTAACTAGGCAATATAGCCTAAGTTTATTCGACTTAAAAAGGGTACTAACGTGTTTCGAAAGGATAGCCAATCGCTATTAAAATTAATCGACATTATTTTGAGTAAAGTATATATAACATGAAAAAATAGCTTAGAATAAAGCTATGAATGTATTTTCCCTGTATAAGTATGATTTAAAAGGTTATATCATTTTGAAAAGGTTTTCAAGGAAAAGTGAAGGGTAGTTAACCCTATGTAAATGACTCAGATTAGAAGACCAGATAGGACTTGTGTAAGATCGTGCCATATGCTCATTAGCTATTAGCTCTAGCCTAATTTAGTCTAGAATTCCAATGTGTAGGGCTTAGTCACATGTAAGACTAAAATGACGGTTACACAGAGAAAGGAATATTCATGTACAGAGATAGGTCATTGGTTAGCCCGCAAAACCATTAGGATCGGTTGACCCTTGGAGAAGTAAGTTAAGGACAGACTGTCTACAAGTTTTGTCTAACAGATGTTTGGAACATTTTATATTTTATCCGGTAGGTCCGAGTAAGCCAAAGGAACAGTTAGTCCAATTTGTAGGCAGTTAGCCCAGATTTTGGACAGATAGTCCATTTATTACTTGTTTTAGCATAGCGGATGTTGCTATTATTATTGTTATTATTATTATGATCGGTTTGATTAACCAGTTTGGTTGCAGGAAAAGATTTTCAATTTGAAACGGATATTAGTAAGGGGAAACCCGTTCCACTAAGCAGCATAGTCCTACCTAATATCAATAAACAGAGATGTAATAGTATTATTCACACCAGGCTTTAATCCGACTCGAAGTTTTTTCCTCTTAAACTCTCGGGTGCTCAAAATTTATTTGAGTAGGCTGACAGTTAAGGTTTTCAAGTTTTAGAAATATTGATGAATAAATGTGATGACCCATTTTGGAGGGTTTAAATTGACAATAATCCACACATGTCCAATCCAAACAATTCGGAACATAGATAATCATTGGGGTTAAATAAGAAAAATAAGAAAAGAAGAAGAAACTAACACAAAATCTCGTTGCGGAACGACAAAATATAATAATCAAATAAACAGTTCATGAAGCCATTTGTATAATAAATTTGATTATAATCTATAGAACATTTATCAGAGTTATATACATATATTAGGAATGAATAAAGTAATGCAGCAGACAACATCATGCCGAAGTAATAATAGTAATAACATATCAAATCTTCATCTTCGTCCTCAAGAATAAATCTTCAATAAGCTGAAAAACTCAAGGTCGACCCGAGCGTAATAAAAGAAAAAACACTCGAGTCAGGACTAAAATATTCATATGTGAGTCAGATAGATATCGCATATAAAATGAGTGTTGTGGCATCAAAGATGTTTACGGGATTTCACATCTCCTATCCAATGTATAATGTGAGTACAGTAGCTCAAGTGATGTTATGGGATTTTCCATCTCTTAAAGATCCGTCAAAATATTTATATGTAGTAGAATACGATATATATATAATGTCTAGCCAATAAAATAAATATTTTCCTTAGTTTTAAGGCTTTACATTAACCCCCTCAACGAGTTTTCAAGCATTGGCATACAATTTGCATTTGACAACACCAGTAGAACGTCGGTAGTCAAGAATGCACCGTGATACGATAACACTAAACCAAAATCGTATGGATCTCGTTTAGGGATAAAAGTATGATAAGGCATGTAAGGCAATGCCCAAGGTAGGATACTATCAGTTTACCCTTCCCGGCTGGTGGTAGCGCATCATAGCCATGATCGTCCACCGTGCCCAGCACTCCCATAAAATTGGAGGGTGCGCACCAATCAATCACAATGTAAATGGTGGTAATACGAAGAAGTGCGTCACTCGGGGTAGCTATACCATATGGCCGGTACGGCTCCTATTTTAGTCACTTTAAATTGGCACAAATGTCAGGATAATCCATCATCGTTCTCTTTCTTCAAATCCAGCAAATGCTGCCAAATCCAACCACTTCTTCTCGATCATCACTCCATGTACACAGTTGTCAAAGTGGTTCTGGTATCGACATAGAGTATGCCCATATCTGGCTCCGGTCTCTTTAACAATCAAATGTTGTTTTGCACACTGGTTGGTACTTTTACATTTCGAAATAGTTCATACTTGATATCAAAATATCATATTCGCTTCAAAATCAAATCCATTTTGAAATCATCATATTGACTCAAAATATACCATTTCACTTCAAAAATCATGTTCGTCTTAATATCTTGATTTCAGTTTCAAAATTGTTTAGAATTTCAGTTTGGGTTATAACTTCATTTTAACCCAATTGGTATTTAAATTCATGATTTAAAAATAAACAATTTACCCACTTGATCAGTTTGAATTTAATAAAAAATAGTTTGAATAGTTTAAAAATAGTTTGAATAATTAAAATAGTTAAATAGTTTAAATGGTTAAAATAGTTTAATATAAAATAGTTTAAGTATTAAAATAGTTTATATAGCAAAATAATTTAGCAAACCAGAATAATTTTAATATTTAAGAAGATATAAATAGTTTTATATTCAATAATTTATTGGAAATAGTTTCGAAGTCAAACCGATCCAATTCCAACTTCCTAATTCAAATCAATTCCAATTCTCATTCAATCAATTCTATTTCGATTTCGATTCAATTTTGATTTCGATTCAAATCAATTTCAACTTCAATTTCAAATTAATTCAATTCCATCTTCAAACCTAATTAATTCAATTTTAATTTATATCGATTTCGAGCTCAATCTTCAAAATATCGATTAAAAACATTTAAATTAAATTATCCATCAATATTCAGTTTAAAATCCCAATTTTCAAATATAGTTCAATTCCAAGCTCAATTTCGAAGTATCATTTTTATATTTTACTTAGTAATATTAAAAGTTCAAAATAAAGTTCAATCTTTTAAAACAAATCGATTTCCAAAAATTCAAATTATATTTCGATTATAACGTCAAAACCTTAACATCGTTTATTTAAACAAATTCTATTACCAAATTTAAATTTCAACATCCAGGGCTCAAGTTCGAAAATAATTTGATTTCTTTAAATTTGATTTTTACTTCTTTTAATCAAAATCATTTAAATAATTTCAAATCAAACATTAAAAATAATTTAATTCAACTAATCCAGTGTCCGTATATAATTTTCTATCCTATGGCCAAGTGGTCAGATATTTCAATTAAATTTCAGGGATGGACATATATCATTTCAATCCAAATCTCAATGTCATAGGTATATATCATTTCAACATATTTCTTAATTTATTTGAATAATTCAATTTTACAGTTTTATACAATGTAAATAATATACAGGGCGATAACATGATATATATAAATAAATAAACATCCAAACGTCCAAATATCAACCAATTTGCATCCATCGCAATCAATCATACAAACAGACAGTATAATTCACAGCAATTTCATAGTTCTTAGTATCATGTAATTTACTGGTGATTAAATTCCAATTTCAATTTGACTGTCAATTTTGATTTTTAATAGTTAATTCAATTACAATCTAGATGACAATTAATTTTATCAAACAATGACCAATGAAATTTATATAACTTCATAATACCAAATTTAACTAGCATAAAAATATTCCAGTACGTTGTGAGCATTATAAAACACTCACCTTGAGTTTTCAATTTTAAATCAAATCAAACGACATTCGATTTAACCTAAAATTTTAGTTAGCTCCAAACGTCTTCAAACCAGCTTCATCGCGTAGTGTTCACGACGACAGACCCAACGCAATTCGTTTCATCCGATTTTGACCTCGAATGAAAGAGATATAGAATTTATAAGTTATATGATTTTATAATTAAAATAATTAACAAAATTAAAAAAATTTCTAATTAACCTAGATCTAATCTGCACTGTTCAATCAAAAAGGAAGGGAATTTGGGCCATTTGTCCCATCTTCTCGTGCCTGTCCATGAGAAATGGGAAATCGAACCAACATTGACGTCTTTAATCGCTTGTCGTGCCCACGAAAGCTCGCCCAGAGCTTGATCGAAGACCACCGTTTGAACGCCCCTTGCGAGCTCCACAAACGACCATGACCATGCCAAACTCAGCTGCAAATCTTCCCTCGAAATCCCCCACGAACGGCAGCCTTTTAAGGAAGAATTGTTTTAGATCTACTGCATTGTTTCCGATCATAGCATTGGATTTGAAGCTCTCGACGTGCTCTAGATTTTTATAGTTGAAAGATTTTGAAGATAGTTGATGGATCGTGTAACAATCCCGGTTTTTGAGATTACCTATTAATATTAAATTATAACGGTAGTTAAAATTTAATATTGTAAATTAAATAAAATTGGAGGTTTTATATTGTTTATTTGGAGTAAACAATAAATTTTGGAAATAAAATGAGAAAAATAAGTTTGGGACTTTATTTTATTCGTTTGGGTTGATAATGAATGGAAAATGGTTTTTATTTTGAGAAAATGCAATAATTGTATTAACTAATGCTAATTACTTCTTTTAATAATTTTTAAAAGAAGTATTTGATTTTTAAAGGTTGTTTATTTAAATAAAAAGGTCGACATTGCTTTTAAAATGTGTTTTAATTATAAATTTGTGTTCAAAGTGGTTTGTTATATTTTTCCAAGTAAGAAAATATTTTTTGTTGAATTTTAGAAGTTAAAAATGTAGACTTTTACATTTATTTGGTGTAAATAATGTATTTTTGTAAATTAAAGGTTTTTAATAATAAAAAAGTCTTAAAAATTAAAAAGTTTTCTTTTTATATGGTGGGAAATGATTTATTTTATAAGTATGTAAGTTTACATATTTTTCTTGTATAAAAATTGGAAGAAAAATGCATTTTGTTTTGTGTATATTGTAAATATGAACACCTTTTTGATTAAGTATGAATTAAAACTTATGCCATTGATTTTTCTTTTCGTTTTGGGCCATGGCCCATTAATAGTACTTACCTGTTAATTGAGAAAAGAAGAGAAAAATAATTCAGTACGTTCAAAACGTCTGCCTTCTTCATCCTCTTTACAGTAAAAGAAAACCCACCTCTCTAAATTTCAAAATCCAAGTTTTTCTCCAAATTAATTCAACAAATTAAAATCTTTTGCAAACTAGAGTGTAATCAACAGGTAATCCAAACTCAATAATTTCATCAAATTTCTAATTTGAGATTGAGGTTTCTACTTTGCTGTTTATCTTTTTTGCATGCATTTTAATTCATCTTTACAGGTTTCTAGAGGTCAATATTCAAGCAAAAGCTTCCATCTTTCAGCCAAAATCTGGGTATTTGCATTCAAACAGCAAGGTGAGTGATAGACTCATAATTACTAGCTGAAGTAGAGCTTCAAAAATTAAAATTTGAGCTTTTGTAATCATTTCTTTTGTTGATAGTTTTCTTTCTGTGAATCTAGTTTAGATTGCTTCTTTGTATGCTTATATCTTTTGTTCCGGTAATGAAATGCTGCCAGATTTTCTGCATTTGGTAGGTTGTATGTTGAAATTTGTTTCGGCAAAATTTGATTGAAAAATATTGTCATTTGTGTGTTCAAACCATTGCTGAAAATCAACAAAACTCGGTTTTTCTGCCTATAGAAATTGTGTTCTCTGAGTTGCTGCAAACATGGTCTAAGTCCATGTTTGAGATAGCATAACTTCTTCATTTCTAACTGAAATTGCGTGATTATTTTTTTCTTGAAAGATAATGTTTTTTACTATAAGCATACCAAATTTCAAGTGATTTTGACCCATATAACTTATAGAAATATGCCGCCGAACTTTGATTCAGAGCATGTCTTTGCCCAGATTTTTACAGTAAAAACACTACCTTGGTTCAACTTTGAAACATCATAACTTTCTCATACTTTATCCAAATTGCATGAAAACTAAACATTTCTATTATAGGCCTATCAATTTTCAGCTCAATCCAAGGTAATTTGATCATATGTTTCATGCCTGGAAGTTGAACACAAGATGGTTTTTAGGTCTGGGCATTTTTCTTTTTGAACTGTTGCAAACATGGTCCGAGTACATGTTTGAGATAGTGTAACTTTTTCATTTCTAGTCGAAATTCATTAATTCTTTTTTTTTGAAAGATGAAGTTTTCTACTTTGTGCATACCAATTTTTTGTTCAATCAAAGGTCGTTTGGCCAAAATTTTCATATCCGAAAGTTGAACCCAGAGAAGATTTTAGACCTGAGTATTATTTTGGCAAAGTGTTTTTATGTTCTTTCTCCGTTTGATTTTTGACTTCTACTTCATGTTTTTGTGATATTCCTAAAATGTTTTGAGGGCTATGATGCTTATCAATAGGCTAGCCAAGTTTTGACGAACTTGGAATTCAAGATTGAATTAAATTTGAATGACAGTTTTGAGTGATTTCTTTGATTTCAAGCACGGATTATTCCAAACAATTTTGAAATAACTCTTAAAATAAATTGGCATTTAAAATAATTATTATGTAATATTTTTAAATTGTTTTTAGCTGCAAAATTTATTTATTCTCTATAATAAGGAAATTTTCAAATATCATCTTCAAAATTAATTTCGGAAAATAGTTTTAAAAGCTTATTTTCTCAAATAAATTATTTTATATATAAAATATACATTTTTTCACTATTCGAGCGAATGAGAAAAGAATTAAATGGTTTGGTAAAACATGTGGTATGGGACACGTGCATTTATCTTGTCTATTAATTCCTGACTTGTCCGTTTGATCGTTTTGACATTCAGGTCGAGTTTATCGATGAGATGAGATAAACTTTTTACTGCTTTGAGTGTGTAATTTAGTAGCATTTAGTAAACCGTTTAGATCGAACATGATGGGATGTACGTTAACACTATTCGTGTTCCTATTCGAGAGTTTGTGACATATTTTCCATTACGGCGTGCCAATAGTGGACCTTTGGGTCATTGCCATTGCGACGTATTTGTCTTCAAGACATTTGCCAATGTGGCATATTTGCCAGTGCGGCGTATTTTCCATTGTGGCGTATTTGTCATTGTGACATTTTGCCTTCGGACGAGGTACCTATTTGAGATAACAGTACTTCACAAGGCTTCGGCGACATGCACTGCAAATACTTTTAAGATGATTTCTTTGACTATTTTCCCTAATGTACCGGCCCTTTTCGGAATAGGTCCTTTAAACCATTCGATATATTTGTGGCGATTACCTTTTAAGAATTTAAACTCTAGGGAGTTCTATCTTTTAGATTTGAGTTTCCTACACTGGCATTATTTGAGATTTGCCTTTTGGAATTATTATTGAGATTTGCATATTGGCGTTATTATTGAGATTGCCTTTTGACGTTTATTTGGGATTATATTCTCCTATGTTAGAGAGTTATATTTGATTGCCTTGTGACGTATTTTTGAGATGGTGATTTCTTTGAGATTTCTTTGAGTTTGCCGATATGGCGGGTTTTGGGATTTCTCCTTTTTAGGAGTTATTTTTCCCTAAACCACTATTGATGATTTGTGATATGCCGATGATATGAGGCTTGCTATATTTAGTGTTTTATGGATTGTTTTATATATTTTGAGATCGTATGTTTGTGTAAGTTATATCACCTCATCACTTAAAGTAACCATACCATACTTATACTCATGCTTATACTCAGTATTGTTCCTTCTTGTTTAAGAAGAACATTACCCTTATTCTTGTGCATTTATTACCACTTATCCTCTTAAACTGATATGTTTGGCTAGATTGACCCATGTATTTTATACTCGGGTCAGACCAAGGTGTTTCAAGTTAGTTACCCTTATGGACTTAGCCTAGTCTGCTTCTGCATGGACTTTTCTGCTTCCCTTTTGTTGTAGTCCTTTTTGTTGCCACTTTGATATGTATATTGTTTTGAATCATGTATATTGTGGTCATCATACCACATATGTGATGTATCATTTTGTTTACTCTTTGATGTATCTGTATATGTGTATATTCATGATTATCTGTTGTTCTATGATGTGTTTTGCATTTGAGTTGTTATATTTTATTCTCATAGATCCTATTGCCACCTATGGCTTTGTATTAAGTATTTATTGGATATGTAGATCCACCTGAATCAGTAAAAAAATATAGAGCATTTTGTCGATGTATTCGATAGATATTTAAGACGAGGCAATAGATGGTCGCTCCTAAGCAGCCATATTCTCCGCATTAGCAGACAGTATTACCTAGTAATACTCTTTGTTAATGTGGGCCTCAGAGTGGGGCGTCACAGTTTGGTATTAAAGTCAGGTTCAGAACAAAATATGATAAACACCAAATAGAAACACATATTGTGGTTCATCTAAGTGTTATACAAGTGTTACGAATTCCTTTATCATCGTGTCCTATACTTTATCATGTCCTTTGAGATAGAAGCTTTGGATATGTCTAGGAATATATTTTATTCCATAGTATTCCATGATAGAATTTATAATATCTTATCGTAGCAGTAATCTTAATTGTGATTGTTCTATTCGAGTCCTCTTAGATACGGGTGCTTGACACTATCCGTATCGGAGGAATTTGTTGATGCTTTTTGATGTTCTTATCTTGTGATTTCTATGAGGACTGTGAATCCTATTGAGGAGATCCGCAACATTTGGTGTGATGTTTGAGGATTTTTGGATTGTTCCTTATAGTTTATCTTTTAGTGTGAATTAGCGTGCTATTTTTCTATAGAGCTTGGAATGGTTTGAGATGGAGTGGCTTGCATATTATCAAGCCACATTCTGTGATTTGAAGGATCCTATATATAGTTATCCTAATTTGGCTGATTCGTTGTTTCTTTTTCTCTCGAAATGTTAATGATGATTCTGAAGTATCTGTATTCACACTTGAGTTTCGAGATGTTGACGATATATCTCAAATTCCAATCATTGTGACTCTGTTGATTTTTATAAGTCTGTTTCGGGTATGACACCCAATCGGGCAATTGAATATTTTATTGACATCATTTCTGGTTCTTAGCCTTTCGGTCATCCTCCTACGAGGATGTCCACTAGGGAAATGAGGTAATTCGTTGAATTTATTTGATATTGTCATTCTTGCCTCCTTTTGAGATATCCTCTTATACTTAATTGTTAATATACTTTGTAAAATTACTTCACTCGAAGTAATGATATATTGTTAATATTCTTCTTATCATTCGAGAAGATATCTTAACCTTACTCTTATATCTCATTTCTCTATTTTTTTAATCTATTGTGGTGCTAGGGTCATTCCTTAGCTTGATCTTACATCGATTTTTCATGAGCTATGAGTCGCGGAGGATAGCATTACTCTTACTGCATTCCACACTCGTTATGAGTCTTGTGAGTGGTTCTTTATACCGTTCGAAATAATGCACACTCCAGACTATTCCTTCAGTCTTGTGAATCGAGTATTCTTGGAATATCTCGATGAGTTCTTCTTGTGTCTTTGATTTTGAGAGTAAGTAATAAATTGTGTTTTCAAAATTTTTTTTCAAAAATTGAAGATATGTTCCTAAGAGAAATTGGATTTTCTTTTTGAAAAAAATCAAAGAATATTTTGAGTATTATATATGAGATATTTCTTTTTAAAGAAAATAAATTTTTGTGTTAGGTTGTCCGCCTAGTGCTTTAAGAATTCTGGTCGATACGTTTGGCCAATGTTATCGATAGGAATTTCCTAAACTCTAAGACAGTCAGACATGATAAATTGAGTTTTAATAAGTAAAGTTTGAAAATAATGAATATGGTGGAGTATTAATTTTTATTTTAAATGTTTAATGAAACCATTGAACCATAGTGAGCGCTGGATGAGCGGCGAGGCGGTTTTGATCATTTGATCAACTATGTTGCCAATCAATGGGGTCATTCAGAATAAACCAATGGTGAGGCAATGCCCTTATATTATTTAAAAATTTAAGATATGGTAATTTGGGTAAGTAAAAGTGAATAATTCTAATTAAGGGGATATCTTAATTAGAAGAAAATGCCATTTGATGCTTTGTTTAATAAAATGTTGTATTGGAGGTAAGGAATACTTTGGTTTGAAAAAAATTTAAAATATTGATTGAACAATTTAGTACAAGTTATTAATGATGACTATAAAAATTTGTTTTATCACTTAGTTATTTGAATAATAGCACAAGATATATATAAAACTCTATCTTAAGAGAAAATAAGAAGTGTTATTTTGGAACACTTATTATAAATTTGTGAGCTAGTTTTTGTTTTAAACTATGGTATTAAAACTTGTAGGTTTGAAATTGCAAAATTCTTTTGAAAACAAGTTTGAATTAATTATCAAATAATTAGTTTCATGTTGATAATTAGATCAAAATTTAATTTTTATGACATGTGGAAATGTGAATTTGGATTGTTTTGATAAATGAACCATTCATGTAGTATAATCATTTAAAATTATGAGAATAATTTTAAAACTTTATATATATCCCAAAAGTTTATTTGGTGGATAATCAATAATCATCTCTTGATAATGGAAGAGATTAGTTATCTCTTCCAAAATGATTTTTCATGGTTAATCATTTTAAAGCTAGATTTTGGAAAGTAAGGAAAGTATTTCCACTTAATGAATTATTTTTTTGATATTACATAAAGTTGATTATAATTTTGTATGTCTTAGCTTTCCAGGGAAAAAGGAGATCATTTAATAAATGATACAGCAAAAAGCTTGTTTGAAAATGTAGTTTGAGAATAAAATGGTTTGGGTAAATTTCAAATTTTAAATTGATTTAAAAGCTCAAATTTTGTTTGGAAATATGTTGTACTAAAACAGCGATAACTTGAGATTTATAACCCCTTTCAGTAAGCTATAAAGTTTCTTTTACAACCTTAAACAATTTTGCATTTTACTGAGTCTAAAAGAGATTTGAAAGTGGATAGGCAGTTCTGCCCTATTACAAAAATCTCCAAGTAAGAAGCTGTAGGAATTTTCAAGTGTTGAAAATTGAGAATTTTAAATCTTGAAAATAATGGGTTGGAAAACTTTAAGAATATTTGATTGGTACGAAAGAATTTAAAAATCTATTCCTTGTGTTTATCTTGCCTTTGTGCAATTATTTTATGAGTTGCATTAATGCAGTCGTATTAATTTGGTTGTATTGGGGGAAAACCATTTACCTCTTATTGGGTTTTTTCCCCATAATAGTTGTTAATCTATTATCGCTATGACTCCTTTCATAGTGTTATACGAAAAGTCGTATCGATTATTGTCTTGTGGACTGAAGTTTGGGATAAAAGTTATGACTAAATCCGGACTGTATTCGTGAAGCTTTTTAGGAATCAATCTCACCCGATTTATCTATTGCATAACATCCTATCTGTATTTTGTTTCGAAGGTAGAACGCCTTCGAAATAGGGATGTATTGCTCGTAGAAATTCAATGGTCCGCAAATCCCAATAATTCCACTGGAAAAAACCATAAAATTTATCGAGCAATCTTATCTTGGTCTTCTTTCATCTTGAGTTGAAGTTAGGAGTTTTGATCTCGTGCTTGTATATCCTTCTTTTGATTGATGAAATAATTGTGTTGAATACAAACTCTTCTCTAGAAATTGCGAGAATGCAATTTTGTCAATAGGGGGAGTTTGCAACAACCCCGGTTTTTTAGATTACCTGTTAATATTAAATTATAATGGTAGTTATAATTTAAAACTGTAAATTAAATAAAATTGAAAGTTTTATATTGTTTATTTGGAATAAACAATAACTTTTGAAATTAAAATGAGAAAAATAAAGTTTGGAACTTTATTTTATTTGTTTGGGTTGATAATGAATGGAAAATGATTTTTATTTAGAGAAAATGCAATAATTGTATTAACTGATGCTAATTACTTCTTTTAATAATTTTTAAGAGAAGTATTTGATTTTCAAAGGTTGTTTATTTCAATAAAAAGGTGGAAATTGCTTTTAAAATGTGTTTTTATTATAAATTTGTGTTTAAAATGGTTTGTTATATTTTTCCAAGTAAGAAAATGATTTTTGTTGAATTTTAGAAGTAAAAATGTAGACTTTTACATTTATTTGGTGTAAATAATGTATTTTTGTAAATTAAAGGTTTTTAATAATAAAAATGCCTTAGAAGTTAAAACTAATCTTTTTATATGGTGGAAAATGTTTTATTTTATAAGTATGTAAGTTTATATATTTTTCTTGTATAAACATTGGAAGAAAATGCATTTTGTTTTGTGTGTAGTGTAAATATGAACACCTTTTTGATTAAGTATGAATTAGAACTTATGCCATTGATATTTCTTTTAGTTTTGGGCCCATGGCCCATTAGTAGTACTTACCTGTTAATTGAGAAAAGAAGAGAAAAATAATTCAATAAGTTCAAAACATCTGCCTTCTTCCTCCTTTTTACAGTAAAAGAAAACTCACCTCTCCAAATTTCAAAATCCAAGTTTTTCTCCAAATTAATTCAATAAATTAAAATTTTTGCAAACTAGAGTGTAATCAATAGGTAATCAAACTCCAAACTCAATAATCTCATCATATTTATAATTTGAGAATGAGGGTTCTAATTTACTATTTATCTTCTTTTGCATGCACTATAATTCGTCTTTACAGGTTTCTAGAGGTCAATATTCAAGCAAAAGCTTCCATCTTTCAATCGAAATCCGAGAATTTGCGTTCAAACAATAAGATGATTTATAAAATCATAATTTCTAGCTGAAGCAAAGTTTCAAAATTTGAAATTTGAGCTTTTATAATCATTTCTTTTGTTGATAGTTTTCTTTCTGTGAATCCAGTTTGGGTTGCTTCTTTGCATGATTATATCTTTTGTTCCGACAACGAATGGTAGCTTGTATGTTGAACTTTATTTCAGCAAAATTTGGTTGAAATATATTGTCATTTGAGTGCTCAAACCGCTGCTGCAAAATTAACAAAACTCAGTTTTTCTGGCCGTAGAAATTGTGTTCTCTGAGTTGCTGCAAATATGGACTGAGTCCATGTTTGAGATAGCATAACTCTTTCATTTCTTACTGAAATTGCGTGATTCTTTTTTTGTTTGAAAGATAAAGTTTTTTACTATAAGAAAACCAAATTTTAAATGATTTCGACCTATATAGCTTATAGAAATATGCTGTCGAACTTTGATTCGAAGCATGTTTTTGCCCAGATTTTTACAGTGAAAACACTATCTGGGTTCAAATTTGAAACATCATAACTTTCTAATAATTTATCCAAATTGCATGATTCTTTTTTTGTTTGAAATTTGAAGTTTTCTATTATACCCATATCAATTTTTAGCTCAATCCAAAGTAATTCGTTCCTCTGCTTCATGCCTGAAAGTTGAACCCAAGATGGTTTTCAGGCCTGGGCATTTTTGTTTTTGAACTGTTGCAAACATGGTTTGAGTCCATGTTTGAGAGAGTATAACATTTTCATTTCTAGTCGGAATTCATTGATTCTTTTTCATTTGAAAGATTGATTTCTATTTTATGCACTCTAATTTTTAGTTTAATCAAAGGTGGTTGGCACATGATTTATATCCGGAAGTTGAACCAAGAGAAGATTTCAAATCTAGGTATTATTTTGGCTAAATGTGTTTATGTTCTTTTTTCATCCGATTTTTGATTTTACTTCATATTTTTGTCTGAAATGTTTTGAGGGCTATGATGTTTATCAATAGGCTAGCCAAGTTTTGATGAATTTGGAATTCAAGATTGAATTAAATTTGAATGACAATTTTGAGTGATTTTTTTGATTTCAAAGATAGATTATTCCAAACAATTATGAAATAATTATTAAAATAAATTAACATTTAAAATAATTATTATGTAATATTTTTAAATTATTTTAAGCTATGAAATCTATTTATTCTCTATAATAAGGGAATTTTCAAATATCGTCTTCAAAATTGATTTCAGAAATGGTTTTAAAAGCTTGTTTTCTCAAATAAATTATTTTACATATAAGATACACATTTCTGCACTATTCGAGCGAATGAGAAAGAGAATTAAATGGTTTGGTAAGACATGTGGTATGGGACACATGCGTTTATCTTATTGATTAATTCTTGACTTGTCTGTTTGATCGTTTTGACCTTCGGGTCGAGTATACCGATGAGACGAGGTAAACTTTTCACTACTTTGAGTATGAAATTTACTAGCATTTAGTAAACCGTTTAGTACGAACGTATGATAAGGGACGTATGTTAACACTATTCGGGTTCATATTCAAGAGTTTGCAACACATTTGCTATTGCGGCGTGCTAGTACTGAACCTTCGGGTCATTTCCATTGCGGCGTTTGCCATTGCGGCGTATTTGTCTTCAAGACGTTTGCCATTGTGACGTATTTTCCATTGCGGCGTATTTTCCATTGCGGTTATTGTGACGTTTTGCCTTCGGGTAAGGTATCTATTTGAGATAACAGTACTTGTCAAGGCTTCGGCCACATGCACGTGCAAATACTTTTGAGACGATTTCTTTCAGTATTTTCCTTCATGTATCGTCCCTTTTCGGAATAGGTCATTTGAACCATTTGATATATTTGTGGCGATTACCTTTCGAGAATTTGAACTCTAGGGAGTTCTATCTTTTAGATTTGAGTTGCCTACACTGGCATTATTTGAGATTTGCCTTTTGGCGTTATTATTGAGATTTGCCTATTGGCGTTATTAATGAAATTGCGTTTTGGCGTTTATTTGGGATTATATTCTCCTATGTTAGAAATTTATATTGATTGCCTTGTGGCATATTTTTGAGATGGTGATTTCTTTAAGATTTCTTTGAGTTTGCCGATATGGCGGGTTTTGGGATTTCTCCTTTTTAGGTGTTATATTTTCCCTAAACCACTATTGATGATTTGTGATATGTCAATGATATGAGACTTGCTATATTTATCGTTTGTGGATTGTTTTATCTCTTTTGAGATCGTATGTTTGTGTAAGTTATATCACCTCATCTCTTATAGTAACCATGCCATACTTATACTCATGCTTATACTCAGTATTGTTCCTTCTTGTTTAAGAAGAACATTACATTTATTCTTGTGCATTTATTACTGCTTATCCTCTTAAACTGATATGTTTGGCTAGATTAACCCGTGTATTTTATACTTGGGTCAGACCGAGGTGTTTCAGGTTAGGTACCCTTATAGACTTAGCCTATTCTACTTCTGCATGGACTTTTTTGCTTCCTTTTTTATTGTAGTCCTTTTTGTTGCCACTTTGATATGTATATTGTTTTGAATCATGTATATTGTGGTCGTCATATCGCATATATGATGTATCATTTCGTATACTCTGTGATGTATCGTTGTATGTGTATATATCTAATTATCTGTTATTTTGTGATCTGTTTTGCATTTGAGTTGTTGTATTTTGTTCTGATAGATCCTATAGCCACCTATGGCTTTGTATTAAGTATTTATTGGATATGTCGATCCACTTGAATCAGGAAAAAAAATAGAGCATTTTTTCGATGTATTTAATAGATATTTAAGAAAAGGAAATAGATGGACGCTCCTAGCCAGCCATATTCTCCACATTAGCTGACAGTATTGCCTAGTAATACTCTTTGTTAATGTGGGTCTCGGGGTGGGGCATCATAGGTCGAGAGTTATTGGAGGGAGAAATGGACGAATTTCAAGCCGTATGTTAATGGTGGCGGCGGCTCAAAGAAATAGGGTTAGGGTTTTTACTGTGCAAA
Organism: Allium cepa; assembly: GCA_030765085.1. NCBI lineage: Eukaryota > Viridiplantae > Streptophyta > Magnoliopsida > Asparagales > Amaryllidaceae > Allium > Allium cepa. Next base: position 129,204,744 of record CM060943.1, read on the forward strand.
GTATTTATAAACGTGAACATGTTATTTTATTATTATTTTCAACCTTTTCCGGACGAACTCCAAACGAAGCATGCTGCCTGATGTTTATAATGTTTTACCTCTATTCGGTACACAATGAAACATGTTTCGAGGCCTAATTCGATCATATATGCAAGATAGCTTTATGAATCGAATTAAAATATTAAACTTTTGATATCGTTTAACGTGTTTCTTACTTATACGACCAAACGATAACTCCAAACACTATGGAAACTTAAAATTTGAAAAAATAAACTATTATGGATCCAATGGAACTGGCTTCATCGAATTCCAAGACTGTGCCGCGGATCGCTATTTTTAACGTCTCGATTATAATATAAAATTTCTAATTTCTTATTATTCAGTTTTAAATTCAATTTTTAACGGTTAAAAATCTTTATTGTTGTTTAAATAAAATTTACTTCAACTTTCGATATCATTATCAATTATATTAAACTCAGAATTCAATTATTCAAATAATTTCCCACATTAAATTTAAACAGTTTCATCGTTCAATCTTCAACAAATTGCAATATTAGATTTTAATTGAATTTTAGTTATCAATCAATTACTTTATTCACATCTAATGCATTTAACATTTATTCCTTAAATCTTCGAGATCATTTATTTCAAAATTTTATTCAAGTTTTTATCTGAAACTTACATTTAAAATCATTAAATTTTTACTTTTAACCATTTCTATTTAATAATAATATTAAATTTAATAATTTAAAATGGCTAAAAATATGGGTCGTTACAATCTCTCCTACTCCAAACTTATTGTCCCTAAAAAGGTATTAAGTGAAGAATTTGACATTTGATATAATTTATTTAAAACAATCGACTTATAAAATAATAAATTTCATTTGTAAAACCATTACTATGTTTCTGCAATGCTACTGCAATCGGCTTATAGAAAATACAAGTTAGTTATAAAAACAAGTTATAAAATTTTTAAACTTCAAAAAATTTCTAAACCCAGATTTACGGAAAATTTCAGCAAAGTCTCTTTTGTGCGGCTCGATCGGAACAACTACAAAATGCCTCTGTGGGCCCCAAACCAACAAAAGAAAAGAAAAGCCAAGTGGCTCTATCATAAAACCATCAAATCGAATGACAAAATAAACATGTACCTTTCTGTCGGACCATCCAAATTTTCTTTATTTTAAATACCTGCATCTTATCTACCGATGATATCCAATCATATAACTAAAATCATTTTATATTTTTCATTTTCAATTTCCAGTATTTTCTGTACTTAAGCATGTACGGTGTACACATATCATCCGTACGCAATATCAAATTGGATCGCTCACTCAATCATACAATTTCACTTCCGAACTAGTATTATTCTCACCACTCTCTACTGCGGACTCGGATTTGGTTCCTTGACCAAAAACCATTATTCTCCTTGCATAGCCATATACTATGATAGAGAATTTCAGAATCAATCAAAAATCCATATCCAGGGTTTGCTTTCGAAAATCGAGTGAAAAATCCTAACTCGGATCGATATAAATTATCTCATAATTCTGTACTCGAATCTGGATAAAATCGTTATGCGAATAAAATAATATACATATAACTTACGTATTTATTTCCAATTGATTCTTAACTATATTAAATTCTTTTCATTCACATTCATTTTCATAATTTCCTTTAATAACAAATTTATTTGTGAAACATTTAATTAATCATCACTATAGTTTATAATCTTTCTATAAAAGTCATATATAAGAAGTTGGACTTTATCTAAGTTTATAATTATCTCAAAAGTTTTAAATTAAATTTCACAATTTCTTTGCAAATTTATATTCAATTCTATAACCAATTTATAAAGATATTATTTGATTCATCTGTCTACTTTCTTAAATTCACTTACTTATTCCATTTAGTCATCAATCATTTCATATTATACTTAAGTACTTATACATTTATTATTACAACTAAATTGCCATTTATGTATATTTAAATTATTTTTAAGTTTTGTTTACTTGTATAATATTCCATTACATCCAAATCATCATTTTAACTTTTAACATTTGGTAAGTCCTATAGTATGCCATTAGAATGCAATTTTGTATTATACAAATTAATCCAATTCATTTTACTTAATTAGAACGTTCACTATTTCAACTTGTTTAAATTTTCTTTACTTTCAATTAAAGAGTTGCAAACTTCAACTCTAAAGTTTCTTAAAACATTTAGCTTAGATTTCTTAATTCTCTTATTTTATAAGTTCTGGTTTTTCAAATATTTCATTTCATTCAAATAATTTTAAGATTATTAATTAACAGAACTTAAAATTTTAAACACCTGATTCATTTCAAATCATTTTGAAATATGTATGTATACTTATATCCTTTCATATATTAAATCATACTTTTGGAGTTTAAACCAAAATCCATTTATCAAAACAATTTCGAAGCAAAGCTTCTCAGAAGTCTTTCCCACTTTGAGACTCGAAAATGAACATTGATGATGCTGGGCAGTCATCACCGAAATTATTTTCCAACGACAGAAGAGAGGCGACTGAATTCATTCTTTTAAAATTTATTTGAAAGTTTGTATTTGTATATATTTTAAACAATACTAACATTATTTTCGAAACCTTGAAAACCATTTTCAAAAATACCAGAATTTAAATTTCTCAAATTCTCAACTTTATATTCAATTTACTTGTAATTTATATTTTATAAATCACACTTATACATTTTCATTTTCTTATAATCATATAATAGCTAATAGTTTAGGAATACTGACTATTCAAACAATAAACGATAATGATCAATATTATCATTTCTTACTACCTATTCACGCTATAAATATACCATAATAATTTCTAAAAACTATTCCTTTATATACAAAATGTAATCAGGGTAAAATTATTTCATTTGCTCAATTTCAAAACAATACTATGTCGAATCTGTTCAATTGTTTAAAGATCCCTATCAATAATGTTAATTACTCGTATTGACTAGAATCCATAAGCCACTCAACAAATCAACCAACACAATATAAAACAATTTTAATATTCACTAAAAAATACACACTCATATCTATTAATACACTGAAACTTATTCTAGGGTGCTACTGACCCTACCTCTAATGAGTTACTTCATAAAGCTAAGGTTATCGTCGAACCAAAGCTCTGATACCAACTGTGATGACCCACATTTCAAAGGGTTTAAATTGACAATAATCCACACATGTCCAATCCAAACAATCCGAAACATAGATAATCATTGGGGTTAAATAAGAAAAATAAGAAAAGAAGAAGAAAAAACACAGAATCCCATAACGGAACGAAAACATATAATAATCAAATAAACAATTCATGAAGTTGTTTATATACTACATTTGATTATAATCTATACAACATTTATCAGAATTATATACATACATCAAGAATGAATAAAGTAATGTAGCAAACAAAATGATGCAAAAGTAATAATAGTAATAGCATACCAAATCTTCGTCTTCGTCCTCTAGAATAAATCTTCAATAAGCTGAAAAACTCAAGGCTGACCCGAGTGCAATGAAAAGACAAAACTCTCGAGTCGGGACTAAAGTATTCTTATGTGAGCCAAATCGATACCGCACATAAAATGAGTGTTGTAGCGTCAGAGATGTTTACGGGATTTCACATCTCTTATCCGGTGTATAATGTGAGTGCAGTAACTCAAGAGATATTACGGGATTTTCCATCTCTTAAGGATCCATCAAAATATTTATATGTAGTAGAATACACTATCTATATAATGTCTAGTCAATAAAATAAATATTTTTCTTAGCGTGAAGGCTTTACATTAATCCCCCTTAATGCATTTCTAAGCATTGGCATATAGTTTTCATTTGACACCACCGGTAGAACGTCGATAGTTTGGGATGTGCCGTGACACGACTAAACCAAAATCGTATGGGTCTCGTTTAGGGGAAAAAATGATAACGCACGTGAGGCAATTCCCAAAGTACGATACTACCGGTTTACCTTTCCCGGCTGGTGGCAAAGCATCATAGCAGTGATCGCCCACCGTATCCAACCCTCCTATAAAATCAAAGGGTGCACACCAATCAATCACAATGTAAATGATGGTAATACGAAAAAGTGCGTCCGCTCGGGGCAGCTAACTCACTTGGCCGGTATGGATCCTGTTTTAGTTATTTCAAATTGACACAAGTGCCAGGCTAATCCATCATCATTCTCTTTATTCAAATCTAGCAAATGCTACCAAATCCAACCATTTCGTTCTGGATCATCACTCCACCTACACAATTGTCAAAGTGGTTCCGGTATCGACAAAGAGTATGCCCATATCTGGCTCTGGTCTCTTTAACAACCAAACGTCGTTTTACACACTGGTTGGTACTTTTACATTTAGAAGTGGTTCATACTTGATATCAAAATATCATATTCGCTTCAAAATCGAATCCATTTTGAAATCGTCACATTTACTCAAAATATACCATTTCACTTCAAGGATCATGTTCATCTTAATATCTTGATTTCAATTCCAAAATTGTTTCGAATTTCAGTTTGAGCTGTAACTTCATTTTAACCCAATTGGTATTTAAATCCATGATTTAAAAATAAACATTCCACCCTTTTGACCAGTTTGAATTTGAAAAAATAGTTTGAATAGTTTTAAAATAGTTTAAATAATTAAAATAGTTTAAATGGTTAAAATAGTTTAAGTATTAAAATGGTTTATATAACAAAATAATTTGAAAAAACAGAATAATTTAAATATTTAAGAAGATATAAATAGTTTTATATTCAACAATTTATTAGAAAATAGTTTCAAAGTCAAACCGGTCCAATTCCAACTTCGTAATTCAAATCAATTCAAATTCCCATTCAATTGATTCGATTTCGATTCAAATCAATTTCAACTTCGATTTTCAAATTAATTCTATTCCATTTAAAAATCTAATTAATTCAATTTCGATTTATATCGATTTCGAGCTCGATCTTCAAAATATCAATTTAAAACATTTAAATTAAATTATCCTTCAATATTTAGTTTAAAATCCCAATCTTTAAATATAGTTCAATTCCAAGCTCAATTTTGAAGTATCATTTTTATATCACTTTTACAAAGTAATATTAAAAGTTCGAAATAAAGTTCAATCTTTTGAAGCAAATTGATTTCCAAAAATTCAAATTATATTTCGATTATAACTTCAAAACCTCAACTTCGATTATTTAAACAATTTCGAATAACAAATTTAAATTTCAACATCCAAGGATCAAGTTCGAAAATAATTTGATTTCTTTAAATTTGTTTTTATTTCTTTTTAACAAAACCATTTAAAATATTTCATATCAAATTTTTTAAAATCATTTAATTTAACCAATCTGGTGTCCGTACATAATTTTTGATCATATGGCCAAGTGATCAGTTATTTCAATTTAATTTTAGGGGTGGATATATATCATTTCAATCCAAATCTCATGTCATAGGTATATATCATTTCAACCTATTTCTTAATTTATTCAAATAGTTCAATTTTACAGTTTTATACATCGTAAATAATATACAAGGCGATAACGAGATATATATATAAACAAATAAACATCCAAACGTCCAAATGTCAACCAATTTGCATCCATCACAATTAATCATACAAAAAACAATATAATTCACAGCAATTTCATAGTTGTCAATATCATGTAAGTTACTGGCAATTAAATCGCAATTTCAGTTTGACTGTTAATTTTAATTTTTAACAGTTAATTCAATGACAATCTAATGATAATAAAATTTATCAAACAATGACCAATAAAATTTATATAACTTTATAATTACCAAATTTAACTAACACAGAATATTCTAGTACATTATGAGCGTTATAAAACACTCACCTTGATTTTTTAGTTTTATATCAAATCGAACGACGTTCGATTTAACCTAAAATTTTAGTTAGCTCGAAACATCTCCAGACCACCTCCATTGCATAGTATCTGTGAAGACGAACCCAACGCAATTTGTTTCGTCCGATTTCAACCTCGTATGAAAGAGATATAGCATTTATAATTTATACGATTTTATAATTAAATTAGTTAAGAAATTAATTTTTTCTAATTAACCTAGATCTACTCTGTAGCGTTCAGTCAAAAAGAAGGGAATTTGGGCCGCGTTTCCCTTCTTCTCATGTGCATGCATGAGAAATGTGAAATCGAACCAAGCGTCGACGTCTTCAATCGCTTGCCACGGCCACGTATGCTCGCCCAGAGCTTGATTGAAGACCACCGTTTGAACGCCCCTTGCGAGCTCCACCAACGACTATGACCACGTCAAAACTTGGCTGCCTATCTTTCCTTGAAATCCCCCATGAAAGATAGCCCTTTGACCCAGAATTATCGTCTATCTACCGCATAGTTTTCGATCATTGCCGTTGGATTTAAAGCTCATGATGAGCTCTAGATTTTTGTAGTTAAAAGTTTTTGGAGATAGTTGATGGATCGAGATTTATTTAGGGAGAAATGGACGAATATCAGGCTGTACTTTAATGGCGGTTGTGGCTCAAAGAAATAGGGCTAGGGTTTTTACTCTGTAGAGTATTTATAAATGTGAACATATTATTTTGTTATTATTTTCAACCTTTTCCAGACGAACTCCAAATGAAGCGTGTCTGGCGTTTATAATGTCTTACCCCCATATTCTGAGCACAACGAAATATGTTTCAATGCCTAATTCGATAGTATGTGCAAGATAGCTTTTTGATCGAATTAAAATATTAAGTTTTTGATATTATTTAACGCGTTTCTAACCCGTACAACCGGACGATAACTCCAAACGCTACGAAACTTGAATATTGATAACAATACACTATTACGGATCCAATGAAACTGGTTTCGTCGAATTCCGAGTCTGTGCCTTGGATCGCTATTTTTAACGTCTCGATTATAGTATAAAATTTTCGATTTCTAAATATTCACTTTTAAATCCAATTTTTAATTGTTAACAATCTTTATTGTTGTTTAAATAAAATTTACATCAACTTCGGATATCGTTATCAATCATATTAAATTCGAAATTCAATTATTCAAATAATTTCCCATATTAAATTTAAACAATTTCATTATTCAATCTTCAACAAATTACAATATTAGATTTTAATTGAATTTTAATTATCAATCAATTACTTTATTCACATCTAATGAATTTAATATTTATTGCTTAAATCTTCGAAACCTGTTATTTCAAAATTTTATTCAAGTTCTTATCCAAAACTTACATTCAAAATCATTAAATTTTTATTTTTAACCATTTCAATTTGATAATTGCACTAAATTTAATAATTTAAAATGGCTAAAAATATGGGTCGTTACAATAAAGCTTCCGAAGACGAGCAGGTGGCTGACGGATGGCTAATTAGTTATAGTTTTATCTTGTTTTGATTCCACTATGTATATTAAGTAATATATGACTATATTGACTCTGATCAACCAAGGGGCATTGTCATATGTCGCTCTTGGCGTTATTTTTATAATGGTTATATTTGATTTTTACCTAGGAAACAATACGGGATTATGTAATTTGGATATGAATTTGTTTTAAAATGTAATCAGTAAAATGTTGTTTTTGAAAATCTATTAACATGTTCTTATTCAAGTGTTTCTGATATTATGGATACCATTAGCATTACCGTATTTTGTCGCTAGAATTTAATACTACGGATGACTGCAGCATCTGTAGCACATAACTTTTGGTCTCAAGATACAAGATGTTACAAACCTAAACTTAAATTCACTATTAGTTAGATTATGATTGTCCTTCTCTCTGGTTCTATTTCATCTTTTAGGTCCCCTATTCACTCGTCTCAATTTATGTATTAGATTATGTTGAACATAACCCTAAGCTTGATATTCAAAACCGGACATGAAACACACTAAATAGTTGTGCAAAAGATGCCAAGTGTTACAATATCTAAAAGAATAACTCTTAATATTATTGTGAAGAGGTTGAAATTTGCTCAAGATAGGTTATGACCACTAGAATAATTTGGAAGAGTAATTGAAACAAATTAGGGAAAAGGTTATAAGATTAGTAGTTCGCTAAAACTCTATCTTACTTGATAGCCTTGCCTCTTTTTCTCCAAATAAATTTAAAACCCTATAATATTGTGTCTAATAGACCAAATGCCATTAGAAAATTATTAAAATCTCTCATGGGATTGAAAGGAATTGTTTGTCCATCATTTTTTTTCATTATGATTATGGCGTTATTAAAATCCCTTATAAGTATTAAAGATTTATCAATCGCGTTGATTTCTTTGCTTAAGAGATCCTACAACATTTCTCCATCTTTTAGAGATTTACTAGCATAAATGAACGAGATACGAAATTCAAACTCTCCCTTATTATACACATTATAATTATCATGTTGCTGGCTTTTAGAACAAATTTGAAGATCCAAAACTAGTGAGTCCCAACAAATCAAAATTCTACCTTTTGCACTAGTATCATTATTATGAATTAATCTCCAATTAGTTGGTAATTGGAGTTTGTCTATACCTTTTATTTTAGTTTATTTTCCAATTGACTAACTATATCATATTAGGTTTATGATACGTTAGGAGTTTCCTTTTTGTCTATTGTCTAAATTCATACCCTTAACGTTCCAACTCAAAATAGTCATTTATTTCTCGTAGTGCTCCTTAAGTTATCACTTTAAGAGGAGCAATAATAGTGATTTTTTTTCTTTCTACCCCTTTTCATTTTTCGAATTTCATAATTCGGATTATCACTAACATATCCTGAAAAGTCGTCGTCTCGTTCATTAATTATAGGATTTACCTCAATAACATTAGCTATGTGTTCAATTAGTATATTTTCCTCTTTAAAAATATCATCTTTGGATTCATCTAGTCTATTGGAATTGTCAGAAAATATACTTTTTGCTTTTACCTATTTTCCCCTCAGTTGAAATAGAAATATCGGCTCCAATTTTAGCAATAGGGAAGACACATTTAGTATTGTCTTGGACTGCACATCTTTTAGTTGTTTACTCTTGCGTATTCGGTCATCTACCCTGGTTGTAGTATTCGGTCTATTATCAACTAATTTGTCTATAAAGCTAGCTTTAACTTCTTTAGTATTCACTTCAAAAATGGGGCATGCACGTTTATTTCTCTATGCTTTATGCAATTGTTTGGCTTAAACAATCAAATCTTCGTGTTTATTTTCATTCATTTTCGCCTATCGTATTTGACTATTCACTTTAGTCATGCATAGTCATTCATCTATTTCACTAAGTCCACATGCATACCTGTATCTCTATGCACGTTACCTGTCATCTTAGCCTCTTTTTGACTATCAATCATTCCAGTCAAGCACACATGCTCCACTGGAGCATCTCTTTGCTCTCTACCATCTTACCTGAGTCCCCATTCCCCTATTCAAAAACTTGTTTACTTAAACACACGTTTCATATATGCACACTTGCTCACTTGACATCATATCCTCAACCCTAAATCCACTATTTTAGGACAGTTAGCATTTGTCACCTTTTCTTCTACCTTGTCAACCATATTTCCTACATTTAGTTTAGCCTCATCTATTGCATCCCCATGCTATTTTTAAACACCTCCTCAGATTCATATTCTTCCTCTAGTTTTCCACTGTATTTTCCACAGTGGGACCATTTATATCAAATACACATCGCTTTGCTTCTTTAAATTTTTCTAGAGCATTAAAATCATAGACATTTTGTTGAACCGCACAACATTCATTCGTGATTTTGGAGAATATAATTTTAGTTTCTGAATCAGTCTCTATTGATGTAGGCTTTGTGAACTAAGTTTTCCCTTTTTTCGAATTACCAACTTTGGAAATTGTCTCTTTGTTATTCTAGGTGCTTTTATATTCAATTTTTTTGTCCATCGTTATTCTTTGTATGCATTGTAGAAGTATATCCTCTGTAGTTTCTACGATCTCCTTATTGATATCTAATTCCCAATCAATGTCCTTTGAAGGTGGTTTAGGAAACCCAACCTGATTTTCTTCCTATTACATTGAGAATGGAAATATCCAAATACTTTGCATACACTGCATCGACTTGGTTTGAATTCATTTTCTATTTTAATTGAAATTTCCTCAACGTTATATAAAGCCACCTCAATTTCTTTAGGAAATTTGAGTTTAGCATTCATATCAACTAAAACACGAGTGAAATAGAGACTAGATTCTTTAGATGTAATTTCATCTAGTTCACTAGGGTTCCTTAGAGCACTAATATTGATCCTTAGTGCCTCCACATCCTAAAAATCAAGATGCAACTGTAATAGTATTACCCGTACAGGAATAGTGGTGAGAATATCTCTATCAAATTTATGGGCCAGACACCACTTTATTATTATTATTATTCTAGAATCAAATGATAAGCACCACCTTCCAGAATTTTTTCAAAATCTTTTTTACCTTCAAATCGCACTAGAAAGAAACTGTTATGCCTAGAAAACAATTCATAGTTTCTTTTCGATTTCCATACTCATATATATATGCTCTAAAATGGATATAATATGGGATAGTCTTGGAAATATACACTACTATAGAGTTGCCCTGTTTTGTTCAGATCTATGAAATATTTGTTCATGTAGGTTTCTAAACATTATTCTGTTTACATTCCGGTATCACATATGTCAATTTTTTTTTATCCCTTGTTCTCCCCTCCTTGATATTTATCCTTGTTGACAATAGTCCCTTTAGCTATATCAGCCTATGATCTCTTGTTGTTAAAGTCAACATTAGTGAAATTCAAACTAGAATTCATGTTTGTTTTATATGAGTCGAAATATTAAGGTTCCATATATTTCTATTGCTATAGCTCTTTTGTCTTTGTCCAACAATCCAATATGCTCAAGCTTACTGAATCAATACTTTTATTGATTCTAATGTGATGCACTCCTATGTTAGCAGGAGTATTTTGACCATATGTCCAGTTGGCCCCAATGGCTAATCGATTAGGAGTAAGAGCAGCACCAGTTTTGAAGATAGGAAACGCAGCTTCGTCTCGACAAGAACTCCCTTATCCTCCAGATTCCATAGATGAATTTGAATTCTTGTCTTGTCGTGCGAGATTAATTTTGTTTTGTTTTAATGAAGATGGAAGCTTTGATCTGAAATCAAAAAAAAAAAATTGCATTTAAAATGTATTAGAGTTCTCCTCTAATAGATTCCTCTTTGGTATTTTAGTTAGATATTCCAGTCAGCCGATGGAGAAATCATTATAAGAGGATTGGAACAAGGTAACTTATGACTTATGAAGGATGTCTAGAGGAGTTTCGATGATGGTGACTCGATGATGGGAGTCGTTATGATGATCCATGAGGAAGAGTTTAAGGAAGGGAGCTTGTAGGTGTGACGATGAGGTGTTCTACTATTGGATATGTGCACCGGGATCGAAGATGGCCAAAGGCTTTGATGAACGCTTGTAAAGAAGGGAAATGTGGAGACACCTACCTAGATCATGCAGATTCTATATCCTTTTGTAGATGGCTTACCCTAGAACTTATGCCAATGGTCGAGTTCTTAGCGGTCTAATTATTAAGGTATCAGGCATTCATGTAGTCACGATGCTCTTATGAGCATGAGTATTCGCTAACTTTACGAGGATTGCGATAACTCGGATTTTTTGACATCTGTTAATTGGTAATTAACTAATTTTAACTATTGGAATACTGATTTTATTTGGTTAAACAAATAGAATTTTGATAATTTAAAAATATCTGGATATATATAAATGGATCTGAAACTATAATAAATGTTGTATTATAAATATCTGGCAATGATAAATCTTATAATAAATTAATATATATGTAAATAGATATATGTAAACTTTATAATGTTGGAAATTTCAAGTATATACGTACAGGTATATAAGTGTGTGTGTGTGTATGCCTTGAGAAGTAGAATAAATGGAAGTTTGTAAAAGTGTGGATAAATATATATATTTTATGATTTGGAAGTTATAGTTTGAATATAATAATGCGCAAAAGATATTTAAAGTTAAGATTCTCTATTTTCAAAAACATAAGAGATTATTAAAAATATATGTAAGTAAGTGTATATTGTTTTCTTTGAATTATATACATAAGAATAAAAAGAAAGTGTAAAAAAAGTAAAGATATATGGTATAAACATAGATTAATAAGAATATACTTATAAAAACATATAAAAATACATTAGAAATATATAATAAAAAGTTTTAAAACATTTGTAAGCTTTGTAATACATGAAAGTAGCTTGAGATAACATGCATCATAACAAGTGGCATGATTTTTTTTAATTTGAATTATAAATGAATGTTAGAGAATAGGCTGGTGGAAGTTGAAAACTTTTATTCTTAATTCTTTCATCCTCCTTCAAAACTAAAACCAGGAAAGAAGTAGAGAAATCAAAACTATTTCAAACTAAAGCAACAACTTCTTTCAAGTCTGAAGCTTCAAACAAGCAAGATTCAGTCAATAAGGAGATCAGATTCAATTCAAACTCAACAAAGATCAAATATTTAACAGAGTAAATCAAGCCTGTTGTTTCAAATCAAGCCGCAGTCCCAAATTTGCTCCGTTCAAACCAAATACAGTGAGTAAACTTAGCTTTTGAAAAGCTAAACCTTCTTATATATGTATGCATGTAACATTTGATTGTAAAATGCCTTGATTTTTGCTTGCATGGATGGATCAAACTGTTTGATATATATATATATATATATATTATATATATATATATATAATTGAATTGCGGTGTACATATATACATATACATATATATATATATACATATACATATACATATATCTGTGTGTGTGTGTGTGAATGTGTGTTCTGGCTTCTGTTTTTGTTTAACAGATCCTAAATTTTGTTCAAAAATTAATATCTCTTCAATCAATCATCTCTGGATTTTGATCATTAAAGGAAATTAGTTTGTAAATAAGAAATCTCATTTTTTTTAAATGTTTTATATGAAGATTAGTAAATACTGTACTGAGAGGAAGGTAATTTCAGTGGAAATGAAGCATCACTAAAAATCAATCATTTTAATCTCCTGTTTCACCTATATAAATCAGTTCGTTTTTGAAATTGATGATTTTTGATAGAAGTTTTGAAATTTTTAAGTTTGTATATGGAGAGAAATTGAGGGATGATCGAAAATTGGTCATGGGTCAAATCTCGACAAACATCTTGATTTGGTGGTTCCCCCTTAGGCATGAAGGAGGGTGAGAAGATGGCGAATATGAGAAAAATGGTAAGGAAATTTTTATACGGAGGGATGGAGTGCGGCGAGATCGTTTAGGGTTTGAGGAGTGTTTCCGTTGGCTTCTGTTCTGGACCGAACTGCGACAAAGGAAGAGAGAGAAAGGTATGCGGTCCTGGTGGAGATCAAAGAGGATGGATGGCGCACTTTCCGGTGAAGTTTGGGTGATGGTCAGCGTTGGGTATGGTGGCGAACGAGGAAATTGGGTGAACGAAGTTTTCGTTCCAGTGCAATGGAAGTTCGAAGTTCGATTTAGGGTTTTTGCCGATGTTTTAGGTGGGGTAACATAGGAAGGCGGTCGGCGGTGACTCCGGGGTAGCGTCGATGTTGATCGTAGTGACATAGGTCGCGTGTGCATGTGCACGGTGCACTGGTTTCTAGGTTTGGGTTGCTTGCTGTAGTTTGAATCGAAGAAGGAGAGCAGAGAAGGAAGATCGAGCGTTGGATCGGGATTTTGGGCCTTGGGCTCGAGTCGTTCACGAGTTTTATCGAGGGAAGTAGTGGAGAGATGTTGGGCTCAGGGTGTTTGTTGTTTAACCAGTTTTTTTTAAAAATATAGCAAAAACAAGTTTAAAAAACAAATAAAATTTGTAGCAAGTTTCAAAAGCAATTATTAAACAAAGTTTCGAAGCTAAATGAAAATAAACAAGTTTTCAAAACAAAAGTATTTAACCATATTTTCAAACAAGTTTCAAAGATTAAATGTTTTTAAATTTAATTGATTTGGTTTTGAAATAGTTATATATTAGGTTAATAATCTTATTAAATCTCAAATTGTTTTCAAAATAAAAGGATGTGATTAAATAAGTAATTATAGATAAATGTGTTGGATTCTAATTAATCATAAGTGCTCAAGTGATTTGGTATGTCAATATTACATTAATTTTCAAACATTTAATTTAATAATATTTAAATGATTTAATTAAGAAACTAATTAAGATAATGGTTTGTCTTAGATTAATTAAATACTTAAGTAATATAGGGTAATTAATTAATGTGATTAATTAAAGATTAAATAATTAGTGTAAATAATTAGGATAATTACTTAATGTAATTAATTAAAGGATAATTACATAATCTAATTAATTAAGGATCATTAATTAATGTAATTAATTATAGTATAATTAATCAATATAAGTAATTTAAGGTTAATTAATTAAGATGGATAATTAAAGGATGACTAATTTCACTAATTTATTAAAATAATAATAAATGGTTTATAATTAATTAAATTAAGCAGAATAAAAAAAGTAACTAAAGTAATTAATTTAATTTGATTGGAGATCAAATTAAATTAATCAGGAATTGTATAACTAATCAATCTTGCCTATAGATGATTAAATTGTACTGAGTGTTTGAATTGACTTAATATCTCTAGTATGATAATTTGTGATGCTCTATGATATGATATGTTTGATTATCTGTCGATGATGAATTGCTGTGTAAAAATGACATCTTGTATTTAAAATAAAATTGCATTAACTTAAACAACCTGGCTTAAAGATAGTAGTGGATTCGAAGTGACCGAAGTCGGATATTAGCAATGTTCGAATCCACTTCGATTAGTAATCTATTATTCTTTCTATATTTGATTTTAAATCAGTGGGCTAGAATGGAATAAATTAAGTGAACAGGGTCATTTAAACTACGTAACGATACTTAGATATTTTTTTGTGCAATGAGGGGTTGGTTATAACATGATAAAACTCGTAGTGAGGTACGAGTTACCCTGGGTTTTCAATAAAGTTTTATACCTTAGTATTTCATGTTATATGGGTTTACTCACGCTGGTTTCTAGCCTAACTCGGATGTTACTTTAATGTACTGCTCGGGTCAGACCGAGTATTAAAGATTTTAAGGTTAGGACGTTCTGGAGCTCAGGAGGCGAGCTGGAAGGCAGGAACGTATGAAGTATATTCCGCTATGTTTTGGAGTTGTATTGTTTGTTTTCTGTGACGAGTTGTTACAACTGTCCTGTTTATTTTTAATTATGGTTGTGCTCTGATGTATTGTAACGACCCTGAAATGCAGACTCAGTTTAAAAATTTTAAATCGCTTATTTGATGTAGAAATTCGAATTTTCACAAACAATTTCCGTTGCCAACCAAACTTCACATTTGGAATGCGTCTAGATAGACATAGGCGTGCGCCAAATTCCGTTGAAAAATATTGAAGTAAATTACGCTCGTTGCATTTACATATCAGTTAAATCTTTTGTATAAATTTCCTATCGTCCGAACTCAAATATTTTCTCGATGTTGCATAAGAAAAATATTCTGAACTTGACGGCGCATT
Organism: Allium cepa; assembly: GCA_030765085.1. NCBI lineage: Eukaryota > Viridiplantae > Streptophyta > Magnoliopsida > Asparagales > Amaryllidaceae > Allium > Allium cepa. The sequence continues at coordinate 129,220,318 of CM060943.1, forward strand.
TCGTTTCGTCAAATTTCGCTTTTAATTGCTAGTAAAATATTCATTCGTGCAAATGGTTAAATAAGAGTAACCACTTCTCAAACAATTTCAAACCATCAATATCTTCATACCGTTGTGTTCGCCTCGACGTGCTGATCAAAACGGTATATTTATTTGTGTCAATCGGAGTTCGGCGTTGCGAATTATAAATTTTAACGGAGCGAGAACCGGTCCATTACGCAGCACAAATCAGTACCAAACTTCTCAGCATTCAAAATTTTGGAGCCATTCAGCTGCCTTGGGAACCCAAATAGTCACCATTTTGAAATCATCATTGCACTGACGTATGCACTTTGAATCTCGTGTATATATCCCTCTCCATTATGACACTGTACACAGCTCATCACATTTATTGCTGCATCACTTTTCACTTCGCCTCAGAAGAAAGAAATTGGTACGTTGCTCTGCCCTCCTCTCTGTCTTCTTCGTTCATAAATTTTTTTCTTTCTTTCCATTTTATTTCTGAGAAAACTACAAACCCAACACCTCAGCCTCTTATTCTCTCCTCCCTCCCCATCTTTTAATTCACGTTCTTTTGTGTTTTCTTCTTCACTTCCCCTCACTGCCATCACCCCCTCACCTGTTCGGCCACCCCATGCTGCTCCGCCCTCGCTGCCATCAGCCGCCTCACCTACCTCACCGGCTCCGCCTCCCCGCGTCCCGCAGCCCATACGGCCGTCTTTCCCCATGCAGCCGCCTCCACATACACACCACCCCTACCACAAACGGCCACGCACCCCATCAGCTCACATCGACCACCACCCACGTCCCACTCGGCCTCCACTGCAAACCCCACAGCCACACGACCCAAACGGCCTCCACTGCCAACCCCACACCACCCGCTCCACTGCGAACTTCCCATGCAACCAACCCACCACACAGCTCCGCCAAACGACCACCCATCACCGCCTTCTCCCAGTCACAGGCCCCACGGCAGCGACCACCGCCGCACTATGTCCCTCTCCGCCACCCACTGTTCCACGACCGCTGCTCTACCCACTTCCACTCGGTCACCACTTCACCCACCCCCGACCAGCTCCAACCCACTACACACGCCCCCTCCTTCCACACCACACGGCCCCGCCCCATGCAGTCACGTCCCCATCAGCCCCCCTGCTCCACTCCGCCTCATATCTTTTAATAGGCAGTGTATAGTTTACTCAGTTGTGATGAATGGTTATACAAGTTATTCATAAGTTAACATGATATATACAGGTTATACATGGTTATACAAGCTTCGGTTGCAATATATTAACATGTTATTCATAAGTTAGCATAAGGTGGTACAAGTTTATACCTCTGTTTTGTTTACTTGTGATGTACAGTATAAATTTTTATATATAGTTATAGAAAGATATATACAAGAGTTCTGTTGGAAAAAAATATTATATTTAAAAAAAAATAAAAAAAATAAGGGTACATGTTTTAGTTTGGCTTCGGCTGTTGATTTGTTGGTTTCCAGGTTGCATATAAAACTTTATATATGAGTTACAGTACAAACTTTATAGAACTTTATATATGAGCTGTTATTATATAAACTTTAGTTGTCTAGTAAAGTTATGTAGTTTTATACGGCAGTGTTTTATATATTTTAATAAACTTTTCATGTTGTTTCAGCCACCGCTCCGGATTCTTAGGACATCGCTTCGGCTCATTCACTCTCATCCCGACTTGTTTGGTACGTTTTATATATACAAGTGTTATATATATATGTCAATCGATTGTCGAATAACTTCCTTGTTTGAATTTCAGTTGTAGCTAATCCGGAATCTCAGGCCTAGGCTCCATCTACCTTATTTGCATTTAGTTGTTTGGTATGGTTTATATATATACAAATGATATATATACACTGTATTAAACTATTGTTGAATAATCTTTTGTTCGATTTATAGTTCGTATTCGTGCTTGTGCCGTCTATCTAGTCTATCCATTTTCGTGCTTCGCCGTCATCTTCTTCAACCACGCAAGGTGAATATTTCATTCACGACTTGACCTATTATGCTATGATAATCAAGTGATAATTGTTGTTTATATTAATTTGGATGTTAAATTGTTGATTGTTGGAATTGTTGAAAAAAAAATTGTAAATCGCTATGCAAGTTAAATTTGAATATTGCTAGTTTACGACAAATAGTTGTGACACTAAAATATTATGTGATGTTGGATTTGGTTGTTAATATAAGTGAAATTTAATATGAAATTGAAATTGATATAGGATAGTCAACAATTTAAAATGGATTATATATGTTGAACTTGACCCCTTTAAATGTTAAATAAATCATCGCGTAGAATAGCGTTAACTACACTTTGAACCATTGAATGTATGATTGATGTAGTAATTTGATAATAGACACCAAGTGAAAACCCTAACGTAATAATCTTTAATCCGCATGAAACGATAATGTGGATTCTAGGAATAATTATATTAATTTGCATAAATAACAAATGTAAGTTAATACGATTATTTCGGGATTATTTAATACATTGTTAAATTGTTATGTATGGTTGCTATTACTTGTTTATTTACTTTGACACCATCCCAGTTATCACACTGCAAGTTCCCTTTGCTATACTTTGCTTTATATTGAATGATATTGGGTTGAAATGATAAATACCCATTTAAACAACTTGGCCTAGGATAGAAAATAAAAATAAGAAACCCGATTGGTCAACAAACCATTTTCGAAATTGAAATATATTTTAAATTAAGGAATGAACTTAACAATTTGTTTGGAAATTTGGTAACGATTTTAATGGATGTAATTGAAATAAATTTCACGGATTTAATTGAGATAAATTTTATGGATTGGATTGAAGTAAAATTAATGAATAAAATTGAAACGGATTAATAAACCTATGTAATTAAATAAAATGAATTGACAAATTTATTGAAATGAGATTTAGAAACAAGTAAGTTTTAGAATTTGATAACTTAAAAATTTATTAAATTGTTAGGTTTAGATTAAGCTCGGTTTTAATTAAATAGATTTGGAATATGTTGCAAATTTTATTTGGAAATTTAGAAATTTGACTTAGGAGGAATACGAAACTAACCAATGTTCTACGGATATAACTTTGTGATAATTTAAATTTTAAAAATGATTTTAAACTTACAAATTAATCAAATCAGGACGTTGTAATGTAATTGAAAATGGATTTCTTTGATTTGGAATTTAATTGAATAGGTAAATAAATCAAATGAGGTTGATAAAAAGGAATTTAGTTAATGAAATTGATTTATCGGATTTATGATAACAGTGGATGTAAACATGAAGTGACATAAATTGACCTTGATTTAATGATTTAAACTAAGTTTACCATTAAATTGAATTCATTGATTATGACTAAACTTAATAAGTGACTTTTAGACCTTATTAAATTGAACTTGAATACTTAATTTTATCGTTAACTCAAATGTTGAACTAAAGATCGCATTTGGAAATATGTTTTAAAATATCTAAATAAACTGAATCATGAATTGTCAAATTTTGGAAGTCAAGTTTGCACCTTGACTTTTGGACTTTGATTTGTTTAAACGTTAATTTAACCGACGATCGGGTAATAAATACGTAGTTATTAAAGAGACCGGGATCGAAAATGGACATACTCTCTGTCGATACCGAAAACCACTTTAATAACTATTATACGCGAAGTGTTGATCCAGAATGAAGTGGATGGTTTGATGAACGCGTTGACTGAAGAAAGAGAACGATATTGGATAACCCCTGACATGACTAAAACAGGAGCCGCGCCGGGCCATTGAGGATTGCCACCTCTAGCGGACACACTTCTTCGATACCATATCTATTACTTTTGTGATTCGATTTGGTTACACCCTTGATTTGGGAGTGTTGTTTCGCGGTGTTGAGATAGTAGCTACTATGCTCAACATCAGTTCGGATCACGCAACTACTAGCATCCTAGTTGGTATCGCCTCATGTACCTTGTCATACTAATTATTCTATTCGCGACCACTACGTTTTGTTTTGTGTTATACCGATGGGGTACCCTCTGATAACCACTAGTTTACGGTGGGGTTTACGGTGCTGTATAGACTATGGCATTATAAAATGTGTTAAGGGGAATTATGGTAACGCCTTAACGCTATTTTAATATCGTACTTTACTGATTAGACATTATCTACATATCGTATTCTATTGTATATATAGATAGTTTATCGGATCCTTAGAGATGTTTTATTCATCTTTGAGTTATGGATTTTATTCCCTGTACTTGATTATCCTGTATAAGATTTTGAGTCCTGACTCGAGTGTTTCTTTTTGTATATGCTCGGGTCAGTCTGAAGCTATCCAGTTTGCTGATCAAGGTTGGTTGAAGATGCTGAAGACTTAGCATTTATCTTTATCAGTCTATTTTGATGTCCGTGTCTGTTGGACATTTATGTGTTTCCTTTCAGTCACCTTTTGTTTATACATTGTTGTACTTTATGTAGTAGCTTCATGAACTGCTATTGTGACGATGTATTTTCCGCTGCATTATTCTGTGACTGTTCTGTGACTGTGATGTTGTATTGATTCTCATTTACATTTATATATTTATAACCCCATAATGATTCGTGTTTTGTATTATTTAAGTTGACATGTGAGGATTATTGTCAATTTAAATGGTCCAAATATACGGGTTGTTACAGTTGGTATCAGAGCTTTGGTTTCCCTAAAACCTTAGTTTGGGATTTTATAAACTCATTAGAGATAGGGTAGCAATATCCTAGAATGAGAAGAATCGATTCAATATCCCGATCCTTTAAAATTCAAACTTCTTTGATTCGTTCATTAGATTTTCTTCAAGCTATATGATTTTCTATTCTTGGTTCTAAATCTCTTCGATATTTCAGGATGAGCACCGGAAGAAACAATAGGGGAGGAAGAGGCCTTGGTCCTGCCCAGGCTGCACCTGCCACCCCAGCTCCAGTCAAATTCACCACTCTTAGCAAGGACTATACACAGTTAGGAGGTACTAAGTTTTCTGGATCCGAGGGCATTATCGAAGCCCAGCAATGGCTCAAAGGCTTAGAGAAGATATTTTCTGGATTGGAGATCACTGATGCTCAGAAGCGTCAGCTTGCTGCGTGGCAACTTCAGGATGCCGCGCAAGATTGGTGGGAATCGGTTACTTCCCGTATCGAGGAGAACACCATCACTTGGGCCCAGTTTAGGTATAAATTTATTTGGACTTCGTAGTCTAAATTCTTCTTTCAATCTTTGGAATATTATTTATTTACTCTATCTTTTGATTAGGGATACTTTCTCGGCGCAATGGATGCCCGCTGCTGGGAAAACCCAACTTTATAGAGCTTTTATGGATTTTAAGCCAGGCAGTATGACTTTTTCTGAGTACAAGAGGAAATTCAACGAACTCTCTAAGTTTGGCCCGGGACTGATCGATACACCACTTCTAAAGAACGAGAAGTTCATTATGGGAGCTAGACCTGAGTATTATGACTTGCTTACTGGCCACACTCACTGCACCTTTACAGAGCTTGTTGATTATGCTCTTAGATATGAGGCAAAGCCTAGGGGACCTACTGCTAAGGCCATTCCTACTCAGCCCTCTTCTAGCCAGCTCGAAAAGAGGAAGATGAACTTTGATCAACAAAAGAAAGCTTGGCAAAAGACTACAGGATTAGGATATGCCCAGAAAAGCCCCATCGACCTTTCTAAGATCACTTGCTTCAAATGCGATAAGAAGGGCCATTAAGCAAATAGTTGTCCATCCACTGGAGCTGCTATTCCACCGCCTCCTCAGATGAGGAATGATTTATGCCATGTCTGCCTCCAGCCAGGTCACTTCAAGAGAGACTGCCCATTGAAGAAGAAAGGCACACCATCAGGAGTATATGCTGTCACCACTCCTGCACCACTTCCACCACCTGCTCAGGATGACCGAGGTACCTTACGAAGTACTTTTTCATTACGTAACTTACCTGTTAGGGTATTATTCGATACTGGTGCATCTCATAGCTTCATATCTATTGATCTTTGTAATAAGCTCAAATTAGAACCTACTCTTGCTGCTACTTCCTTATGTGTCTCCAACCCTATTGGAGGACTTGCCAACCTCAGTCGAATTTGTAAAGAGGTTGCGCTTTTGTATGGAAGATATCGATTCACTTGGGATTTTTATGTGCTTGGCTTCGTAGCATTCGACATTTTGTTGGGTGCTGATTGGTTAAGAAAATTCGATGCTATTATTTCTTGCAAAGCTCGATCTATTTCTCTAGTTAATGACAAGGGTCTACCGCTTGTCATCGAATGCAAATCACCTCAGAAATATGCCGGAAGCTTCATATTCTCTCTTGATGCTCACCCGGATGACCTTAGTACTACTCCTATTGTTCAGAAATTTCCCGATGTATTTGGAGAGGTCGACTCTCTACCGCCAAAACGAGAGATCGATTTCCGCATTGACCTTATTCCCGGAGCTACTCCCGTAGTTCTCCCTCACAGAAGGATGGCTCCTAAAGAAAAAGCTGAACTTAAAACCCAAATTGATGATCTATTTGCTAAGGGTTTGATCAGGAGAAGTTGTTCTGAATGGGGCGCCACAGTTGTCTTTGTCACCAAATCAGATGGGTCTCTTCGCATGTGTGTTGATTACTGAGAATTAAACAAACGCACTCTCAAGAACCGCTATCCGATGCCTCGCATCAATGATTTATTCGATCAGCTCCATGGAGCTAAAGTTTTCTCACAACTTAATCTAGCCACTGGGTTCCACCAACTCAGAGTAGCAGAAGATAGTATTCATAAGACAGCTTTCCGTACCGAGAACGGATTCTATGAATGGTTGGTTATGCCATTCGGTTTGACCAACGCACCTGCTTATTTCGTCGACTTAATGAATAGAGTCTTCCGTGATGTCCTTAACAAGTTTGTTCTCGTCTTCATTGATGATATTCTCGTCTTCTCCAAAGATGAGAAGGAGCATGAGACACATCTTGCTTATGTTCTGGGAACTCTCCGAAATCATCAGCTTAAAGCCAAGTTCTCTAAATGCCACTTCTGGCGAGACGAAGTACGATTCCTTGGCCATATTGTTTCTGAAAATGGGGTTTCGGTCGATCCAGCTAAGATCGCCGTAATCAATGTAAGTTCTATCCTATTTGTTATTTCTATTCGATCCATCTTATTCCTTTCTAATTTGAAAACTTATCTACAGAATTGGGAGACTCCCAAAACTCCTACTGATATCCGTAGCTTCTTGGGCCTAGCCGGTTATTATCGCAGATTCATTGAGCGCTTTGCCTGGATTTCTGCCCCACTTACTGCTTTAACTCGAAAGGATGTCAAGTTTATTTGGAGTGAGAAGTGTGAATCAGCTTTTAATGAGTTGAAGCGTAAGTTAACTTCAGCCCCAGTTCTTGCGGTAATTGACGAGACTGAAGGATTAACTGTCTATACTGATGCTTGTCGAGAAGGTTTAGGCGCTGTCCTTATGCAAAATGGAAGGGTTATTGCTTATGTTGGTCGTCAGTTGAAGACTCATGAAGTAAACTATGCAACCCATGATTTAGAGCTTCTTGCAGTTGTATTCGCTTTGAAACTATGGAGGCACCATCTTTTGGGGACAAAGTTTGAATTATTCACATATCATAAGTCCTTGCGGTATATTTTCTCTCAGAAGGACTTGAATCAGAGACAAGTCCGATGGCTCGAATTCTTAGCTGCATACGATCTCGACATCAATTATACTCCTGGAAAAGCAAATGTTGTAGCTGATGCTTTGAGCCATGGCAAAGCATTGTCTTGTTGTAATCTTGTAGAAGGCATGCTATTTCAGCTTGTTATCTCCCCATCTCTTTTGGAGCGCATCAAAGCTAAGCAATATGAGGACACCTTGCTCTATCGCATGAAGGAGATAGTTCTTGGTAGAGTTGGAAATGCTGACAGTAAAGTGGGAGCACAGATAGATAGTAATGGAGTTCTGAAGATTGACAACCGTATTTGTGTTCCAAATGTTGACGGATTGAGACAAGAAGTGCTTAGAGAGAATCATCAGTCGTCACTTTCATTTCATCCTGGTGTCACCAAGATGTATCGAAATATGAAGCGTTTATATTGGTGGAGTGGGATGAAGAGAGATATTTCCATATATGTTAGTAGATGCACCACTTGCCAGCAAGCCAAGGCCGATCACCAGAAGACGGCAGGATTACTTCAACCCCTAGAGATTCCGTGTTGGAAATGGGACCAGATTTCTATGGACTTCATTCACGGATTACCGAGGACCAGAAAAGGGAACGAGAGTATATGGGTGATTGTTGATAGGTTGACAAAATCTGCTCACTTTATTCCCGTTAAGACCACTCGTACTGCTTCGAGTTTGGCCGAGGTTTATATGAGAGAGATTGTCAGACTTCATGGAGTTCCATCTAGTATTGTATGCGATAGAGATCCTTTATTCACTAGTAAATTCTAGAAGGCATTTCAGGACGTCTTGGGCACTAAACTAAATCTGAGCACGACTTATCATCCTCAAACAGATGGCCAAACTGAGAGGGTAATCAGATTTTGGAAGATCTGCTCCGAGCTTGCATTATTGATTTCGGTGGATCTTGGGGAGACCACCTCCATTTGGTTGAATTCACTTATAATAACAGCTATCAGGTAATCCAAAATTTTCAAATTGAATAAGTAAAAATTTGAATTGAAATATAACTATCTTTATAATCAGGCGAGTATCGATATGGCACAGTTCGAAGCTTTATATGGACGGCCATGCAAATCGCCAGCTTGTTGGATTGAGCCTGGTGATCGATTAGTTCTTGGCCCGGATATGATTATGGAAGCGTCAGAGAAGGTCAATGAGATCAGAAGGAAGATGAAGACCGCACAGGATAGACAAAAGAGCTATGCCGACAGGCGTAGAAGAGAGTTAAAATTCCAGGTTGGAGATGAGGTCTTTCTTAAAGTACCACCATTGAAGAATGTTATTCGATTTGGTCGTAGAGGGAAGCTCGCTCCTAGATTTGTTGGACCATTCACTATCACTGAGAGGATTGGTACACTAGCCTACAGAGTTGCACTGCCGGAGAAATTTGAGGGCGTGCACAACGTATTCCATGTTTCACATCTCCGGAAGGTTGTACACGATCCATCCATGACCATTCCTATTGCTCAGTTAAATGAGGTGGATATTGAGCCGGATTTGACTATAGAGAGGAGACCGCTTCGTATCGATGATAGGATACAAAGCAGCTTAGAAGGAAGACTGTTAGCCTAGTCAAAGTCCAATGGAGTCCCGATGATCGTGATTGTACTCGGGAAACCGAGGAGAGTATCCGAGATTCTAGTTTGTTGAAGGTAAATTCCATTCTATATTCTTTACTTTATTCGATAATCTATTCTATATCTATCGTACCTCTTTTATAGTTCTTCCACTCTTTCCTTTGTTCCTTTTCGGGGACGAAAAGTTTTGAGTAGGGGAGAATGTAACGACCCTGAAATTCAGACCCAGTTTAAAATTTTTAAATCGCTTATTTGATGTAGAAATTCGAATTTTCACAAACAATTTCCGTTGCCAACCAAACTTCACATTTGGAATGCGTCTAGATAGACATAGGCGTGCGCCAAATTCCGTTGAAAAATATTGAAGTAAATTACGCTCGTCGCATTTACATATCAGTTTAAATCTTTTGTGTAAATTTCCTATCGTCCGAACTCAAATATTTTCTCGATGTTGCATAAGAAAAATATTCTGAACTTGACGGCGCATTTCATTTCGTCAAATTTCGCTTTTAATTGCTAGTAAAATATTCATTCGTGCAAATGGTTAAACAAGAGTAACCACTTCTCAAACAATGTCAAACCATCAATATCTTCATACCGTTGTGTTCGCCTCAACGCGCTGATCAAAACGGTATATTTATTTGTGTCAATCGGAGTTTGGCGTTGCGAATTATAAATTTTAACGGAGCGAGAATCGGTCCATTACGCAGCACAAACCAGTACCAAACTTCTCAGCATTCAAAATTTTGGAGCCATTCAGCTGCCTTGGGAACCCAAATAGCCACCATTTTGAAATCATCATTGCACTGACGTATGCACTTTGAATCTCGTGTATATATCCCTCTCCATTATGACACTGTACACAGCTCATCACATTTATTGCTGCATCACTTTTCACTTCGCCTCAGAAGAAAGAAATTGGTACGTTGCTCTGCCCTCCTCTCTGTCTTCTTCGTTCATAACTTTTTTTTCTTTCTTTCCATTTTTTTTCTGAGAAAACTAAAAACCCAACACCTCAGCCTCTTATTCTCTCCTCCCTCCCCATCTTTTAATTCATGTTCTTTTGTGTTTTCTTCTTCACTTCCCCTCACTGCCATCACCCCTCACCTGTTCGGCCACCCCATGCTGCTCCGCCCTCGCTGCCATCAGCCGCCTCACCTACCTCATCGGCTCCGCCTCCCCGCGTCCCGCAGCCCATACGGCCGTCTTTCCCCATGCAGCCGCCTCCACATACACACCACCCCTACCACAAACGGCCACGCACCCCATCAGCTCACGTTGACCACCACCCACGTCCCACTCGGCCTCCACTGCAAACCCCACATCCACACGACCCAAACGGCCTCCACTGCAAACCCCACAGCCACACGACCCAAACGGCCTCCATTGCCAACCCCACACCACCCGCTCCACTGCGAACTTCCCATGCAACCAACCCACCACACAGCTCCGCCAAACGACCACCCATCACCGCCTTCGCCCAGTCACACGCCCCACGGCAGCGACCACCGTCGCACTATGTCCCTCTCCGCCACCCGCTGTTCCACGTCCGCTGTTCCGCTCTACCCACTGCCACTCGGTCACCACTTCACCCACCCCCTACCAGCTCCAACCCACTACACACGCCCCCTCCTCCCACACCACACGACCCCGCCCCATGCAGTCACGTCCCCATCAGCCCCCCTGCTCCACTCCGCCTCCTATCTTTTAATAGGCAGTATATAGTTTACTCAGTTGTGTTGAATGGTTATACAAGTTATTCATAAGTTAACATGATATATACAGGTTATACAAGGTTAACATGGTTATAAAAGCTTCGGTTGCAATATATTAACATGGTATTCATAAGTTAGCATAAGGTGGTACAAGTTTATACCTCTGTTTTGCACAAGTACAGTATAAATTTTTATGTATAGTTATAGAAAGATATATACAAGAGTTCTGTTGGAAAAAAATAATATATTTAAATATATATATATATATAAGGGTACATGTTTTAGTTTGGCTTCGGCTGTTGATTTGTTAGTTTCCAGGTTGCATATAAAACTTTATATATGAGTTACAGTACAAACTTTATAGAACTTTATATATGAGCTGTTATTATATAAACTTTAGTTGTCTAGTAAAGTTATGTAGTTTTATACGGCAGTGTTTTATATATTTTAATAAACTTTGCGTGTTGTTTCAGCCACCGCTCCGGATTCTTAGGACATCGCTTCAGCTCATTCACTCTCATCCCGACTTGTTTGGTACGTTTTATATATACAAGTGTTATATATGTACGTCAATCGATTGTCGAATAACTTCCTTGTTTGAATTTCAGTTGTAGCTAATCCGGAATCTCAGGCCTAGGCTCCATCTACCTTATTTGCATTTAGTTATTTGGTATGGTTTATATATATATAAATGATATATATACATTGTATTAAACTATTGTTGAGTAATCTTTTGTTTGATTTATAGTTCGTATTCGTGCTTGTGCCGTCTATCTAGTCTATCCATTTTCGTGCTTCGCCGTCATTTTCTTCAACCACGCAAGGTGAATATTTCATTCACGACTCGACCTATTATGCTATGATAATCAAGTGATAATTGTTGTTTATATTAATTTGGATGTTAAATTGTTGATTGTTGGAATTGTTGAAAAAAAATTGTAAATCGCTATGCAAGTTAAATTTGAATATTGCTAGTTTACGACAAATAGTTGTGACACTAAAATTATTATGTGATGTTGGATTTGGTTGTTAATATAAGTGAAATTTAATATGAAATTGAAATTGATATAGGATAGTCAACAATTTAAAATGGATTATATATGTTGAACTTGACCCCTTTAAATGTTAAATAAATCGTCGCGTAGAATAGCGTTAACTACACTTTGAACCATTGAATGTATGATTGATGTAGTAATTTGATAATAGACACCAAGTGAAAACCCTAACGTAATAATCTTTAATCCGCATGAAACGATAGTGTGGATTCTAGGAATAATTATATTAATTTGCATAAATAACAAATGTAAGTTAATACGATTATTTCGGGATTATTTAATACATTGTTAAATTATTATGTATGGTTGTTATTGCTTGTTTATTTACTTTGACACCATCCCAGTTATCACACTGCAAGTTCCCTTTGCTATACTTTGCTTTATATTGAATGATATTGGGTTGAAATGATAAATACCCATTTAAACAACTTGGCCCAGGATAGAAAATAAAAATAAGAAACCCGATTGGTCAACAAACCATTTTCGAAATTGAAATATATTTTAAATTAAGGAATGAACTTAACAATTTGTTTGGAAATTTGGTAACGGTTTTAATGGATGTAATTGAAATAAATTTCACGGATTTAACTGAGATAAATTTTATGGATTGGATTGAAGTAAAATTAATGAATAAAATTGAAATAGATTAATAAACCTATGTAATTAAATAAAATGAATTGGCAAATTTATTGAAATGAGATTTGGAAACAAGTAAATTTTAGAATTTGATAACTTAAAAATTTATTAAATTGTTAGGTTTAGATTAAGCTCGGTTTTAATTAAATAGATTTGGAATATGTTGCAAATTTTATTTGGAAATTTAGAAATTTGACTTAGGAGGAATAAGAAACTAACCAATGTTCTACGGATATAACTTTGTGATAATTTAAATTTTAAAAATGATTTTAAACTTACAAATTAATCAAATCAGGACATTGTAATGTAAATGAAAATGGATTTCTTTGATTTGGAATTTAATTGAATAGGTAAATAAATCAAATGAGGTTGATAAAAAGGAATTTAGTTAATGAAATTGATTTATCGGATTTATGATAACAGTGGATGTAAACATGAAGTGACATAAATTGACCTTGATTTAATGATTTAAACTAAGTTTATCATTAAATTGAATTCATTGATTATGAACTAAACTTAATAAGTTACTTTTAGACCTTATTAAATTAAACTTGAATACTTAATTTTATCGTTAACTCAAATGTTGAACTAAAGATCGCATTTGGAAATATGTTTTAAAATATCTAAATAAACTGAATCGTGAATTGTCAAATTTTGGAAGTCAAGTTTGCACCTTGACTTTTGGACTTTGATTTGTTTAAACGTTAATTTAACCGACCATCGGGTAATAAATACGTAGTTATTAAAGTGACCGGGATCGGAAATGGGCATACTCTCTGTCGATACCGAAAACCACTTTAATAACTATTATACGCGAAGTGTTGATCCAGAATGAAGTGGATGGTTTGATGAACGCGTTGGCTGAAGAAAGAGAACGATATTGGATAACCCCTGGCATGACTAAAACAGGAGCCGCGCCGGGCCATTGAGGATCGCCACCTCTAGCGGACACACTTCTTCGATACCATATCTATTACTTTTGTGATTCGATTTGGGTGCACCCTTGATTTAGGAGTGTTGTTTCGCGGTATTGAGATAGTAGCTACTATGCTCAACATCAGTCCGGATCACGCAACTACTAGTATCCTAGTTGGTATCGCCTCATGTACCTTGTCATACTGATTATTCTATTCGCGACCACTACGTTTTGTTTTGTGTTATACCTATGGGGTACCCTCTGATAATCACTAGTTTACGGTGGGGTTTACGGTGCTGTATAGACTATGGCATTGTAAAATGTGTTAAGGGGAATTATGGTAACGCCTTAACACTATTTTAATATCGTACTTTACTGATTAGACGTTATCTACATATCGTATTCTATTTTATATATAGATAGTTTATCGAATCCTTAGAGTTGTTTTATTCATCTTTGAGTTATGGATTTTATTCCCTGTACTTGATTATCCTGTATAAGATTTTGAGTCCTGACTCGAGTGTTTCTTTTTGTATATGCTCGGGTCAGTCTGAAGCTATCCAGTTTGCTGATCAAGGTTGGTTGAAGATGCTGAAGACTTAGCATTTATCTTTATCAGTCTATTTTGATGTCCGTGTCTGTTGGACATTTATGTGTTTCCTTTCAGTCACCTTTTGTTTATACATTGTTGTACTTTATGTAGTAGCTTCATGAACTGCTATTGTGACGATGTATTTTCCGCTGCATTATTCTGTGACTGTTCTGTGACTGTGATGTTGTATTGATTCTCATTTACATTTATATATTTATAATCCCATAATGATTCGTGTTTTGTATTATTTAAGTTGACATGTGAGGATTATTGTCAATTTAAATGGTCCAAATATACGGGTTGTTACATGTATTGAATGTAAATTGACAAATACAGCTTTTCTTTGTATAAATGCTATTATTTGATATTATATTTTGATCCACTGCGAATGTGAGTTTCTGTGTTTTGTTTTCTGTTCCTCTTCTATCTCTTTTCTTCTTTACCCTAACAATCTGAAATTTCCGACGTTCGATTGTTCGGCACTTCTACAGTGAATGTATTAGTGTCGAATTCTCGAGGTCGAAAATTTCGGGACGTTATAAGGATGGTCACTTGTTTCATCATCCCAAAGAAAAATACCCTAAAGATGATGGGTATTCACTAACCTTATGAGGTTAGTCATTTGGAAAAGACCTTAGGATGTGGGTTTGAAGATCTAGGATTGATTCAGCTGTCGCATGAGTATATGGCCATATTATTTTGAGGATGTAGTGAAGACTGTGCATATATTATTTCGTAGATGTAGTAATCACAAGGAGCAAATCATTCTAAAAGGTTGGCCATCAGTGAGCACATGAATTATTTTGGAAACTGTAATAATGAGGTGGTACATCGATTATTTTAAGAATGAGACCATGAGAAAGTTCATTGAAAACATTGAAGATACACATATTAGGATGGTTATGTAGCCAGCACAGGGATTAACATACACGTGTTATTTGTTGATATGGTGATGTGGTGATTTCCCTTTGGGTGTGTGCACTTTATTTTTTATAAGACATGCTAATTGTTTATTTATGTATATTCTTGTTATGCATGCATATTTGGACCATCCTAAATTTTGTTATGCATTTCTGCTATAGGTGATTACATTTAGATTGCTAAGATGCTTGTTTTGACTTGTATGCATTTGAACTATGGTTGGGCTCTTTGCCCTTTATTAAAGTGTTATTTTTGCATAATATAGTTTGGATGCATGATTGAGAAATTATAGACGTTGCTATAGTATGCGTGTTGAATTTATTATTGTGAGTTAATTGTGGTGTGTCATGGTTGATTATGTTGTGCGGAGGTCATGTATAACAATTAAAGATGGTTAATTATGATTAATATGATTCTCCATATTTTGTGATTAAACCCATGACAAGAATTTATTGATCGATCGATTGTCGTCTATGGGAAATTATGAAGGCACAATTCTTTTGATGGGAAGAATCTAACAATTCGCAAAGTTGACATTGCAAAATATTAAATCAAATAAAAATGAATTTTTAATTAAATGGTGAATAAGGTATCGTGTTTATAACCATTTCAAAGGTCTTATCGAGACTATCGGTTCAATATATAATTTTTGTGGGTTTGGGTTACAGTTTGTGAAAAAAGGGCATTACGGTGTTTAAACAGCATACATAGCTGTTTCGAACCAAATTGGAAATACAGCCTATTGCCCATCCTAACAACTATATAAGTTGGCATTGAAACCTTAGCCATCAGCTCTATCTTCATTTTTTTATTTCTGATCCAAAAATCTATCCTAGCCACTCTCTAATGGCGATTAGCAAATTAATTAAAAGTGATTAAAAATTAAACTACCCAAACCTTATCAGATTATATGCCACTGCAAAGCTCTCGATCAATACAGTCAATGGGTGGTGTCCGTTTGTCATAAAAAGTGCTCGATTCAATAGCCAAACTTTTTCAAAGTTTCATGTAGCAAAACAGTAAGCATCGACTTTGGATTTTTTAATTTAGACAGCAATTGATGAAATTAATGACATAACTGGATAAAGCTTGACAAGATGAACCCAGATCTACATTCAATTTTGTGAATGGATCACTAGAGCTTCAAAAATTATGGAAAGAAGGCTGGGGGGAAATGTCAACCATGGTCGATTCTGGCAAGGAGGGTGATCGCGAGGGTGCTAGGAGATGGAGTAGGTGGCGGCAGGTTCGATGATAGCTGAGGCGAAGACAATTGCAGCACAAGGGGCGGTTATCAATAGTCAAATATTTTGATAGGCAATAGCATTGGGTTTCTTCATACGACTGGATTGGTGAGTAGAAAAGTGATTTTACTTCTAATCCCCTATAAATCGTTTATTACAAACTGAACCCTACATCTTCTAATCATGAAATAGTTTGCGTATGTATTCAGATTCACATGCAATTTCTTCTCTTGTACAAATAGCGCAATTCCAGACGATTTGGCACTAGGTTTTCTAAGTTTGGAAAATATTGGAAAAAAGCATATTAATATGAATTATTTAATTTAACTAATTGAGTTTTAAATTATAAAATAGATATCTATTGATGAAAATCATAATAATTAATATATATACTGTTCTGTGGATGAATATTTGTTTGATATGAAATTTTGTATGTATTGTCCCTTGGTCGGGTAATTATCGTTGATTACTGTATTTTTGGTTGTTAAATTGAATTAAATATTTAAACTGAATTGAATATTTAAATTTAATTTGGAAAGTAATTAATTGAAATAAAATGGATAATAATGGAAAAACTAGATAAATAAATGATATATGTCATTATTTGCAATTTTATGTGATATTGTAAAAAACAATGGTTGAAAAAATTAGAATTAAATTAATGGAAGAAATTTAATAAGGTTATTATTTATGAATTCTGAGGAGACTCATAAATAATTAAGAAAAACGCATTTTAAACTAAAATTGAATGTATTGCTATAATTATTTAGCAAAATGATATTTTTAAAAAATAATATGGTGTTTTTGAAAATACGATGTTTTAAGAAATCTGGAGTAATGAGATTATAATAAAATATTTTAAAGCATATTTTCATTTTGGAATAATTTTTATTGTTTTGAGATAACTAGAAGGTGCTTTATGATAAACGATAATAAAATGATTTTTATACTTAAGAGAAAACAATGGCCGTAAATATGATATTCTAGATGGATGTGACATGTGATTAATATTGATTTTAGCTATCACATATATTTTATGTTTGATAACAATATTGTATTTTGATGAGTATGCGATATTTTACTGTTATTGCTGCTAGACGATATGTAAAGGCCCGTAACTCTGTACCCTTTAAGTCGACAATAAATCACATGTGCGCAACTCAAATTAAACGAAAATACGCATCTTTACTGGTAAAGAAGAAAAGGAGATAGAAGAAACAGGAACAATAATCTAGAATCTCACAATCGCAGTGGAGCATATATAATAGATTATAACATATTTTTATACAAAGAAGCTCTAACTGTTAATATACATACAATTATCATAGTACATCAGTCAACAAATCAATCTGGACAGTTATAATAACTTGTCCTCACCACTATTGAATATACAGTTTATCACACACAGTGGAAATAAAAAAGTACGTGAAATGTGTCTGAAATCCTCCAGCTCCTCACCTGAGCTCCATAGCATCTTAACCTGAATCTGTAGTACTCGGTCTGACCTGAGCATTATAATAAAATAACATCCAAGTCAGTCTGAAAAACCAGCGCGAGAAAACACATTCAATTTGAATTATTACCATTATCAAAATCCTTGAAAACAAAGGTATCTCGTATGACCACACCACCCATAAATACAACGGGTTTTTACCTTAAGATAACCAAAACATTTTATATCAAAATCATTTGATATTATAATCATGTCTATAGAAAATAAAGTATAAAATAGCTGAAATGCTTGCATCTCACATTTCAACATAGTTAGGCACAATCAAAACCGTACATGCACGTATTAGAGAATGAATTTCATACAATGACTGGGCTACTGGAGTACCGTCCACCATAGTACAACTCTAGAAAAATGTACCGAGATCTTACATATAGATCCCTACCAACATAGGACTAGCCTACCCTTGTTGAATAGTGCTGAAAATGTTATCACCCTAGGTGTTCCCACCCTATCGAGCACTCTCTATTCCATGCACAACCATATCTATAATTTTAATATATCTTAGGGTATCTAGAAAATTGATAACATACCCTATTTGGGTGCGACATACTTAGCACTGCTGCATCTCTCATGTTTTAGTCATTCTCGGTTGATGATGCTTGAGGCAACGTATTGCCTTAAGAATAGCATTCATATCTAGAATGCTATGCTTTCCAAGCAACAATGCAATGATAGCATTCATCCATACAATTTGTTCTGGGTCTGAACAAATCGAATCTCCGAAATCACCGTCTTCACTATCTTCAAAAAATCACATTTCATAATGGTTAAATTGGATTGAAGTGGTTTTCGAATAATTAAATCTGATCCCAATGAATTTGGCCAGATTTGATAGTCGGTTATTTAACTACCAAATAGCAATCATTCAAACATAGATTACATTTCACACGGAAACCATTGAGCCTCTCAAATTTATTTTAAAATCACTTAATATGCATGACTTATCAGAATAAATATATATACAGAAAACATTCTTTCAAGATTATTAAAATTCTTAAAAATAGATTTGGAAAGCATTATTCCACTACCATGGATCGGAGTTGTAACGACCCATGGGATTTTCGACCCTCGAAAATCAACATCAATACATTCACTATATAGTATGTCGAGCAATCGAGTGCCGGAAATACCAGTTCATTAGGGGTGAAGAGGAAAAGGGATAAAAGAAAATAGAAACAGAAACAACGATACAAAATCTCACAATCGCAGCGGAACAAAATATAATATATAAATACAGATCTTTATACAAAAGAAAACTGTGACTGTTAATATACATACAACCATCAGAGTACAACAATCAACAATCAATATATACAGTTATAATAACTTGTCCTCACAATACTGAATACACAACATGACCCACACAGCGCAAATAACCAAATACATATAATACGCTTGAGAATCCTTCAACTCGTCTCCTGAGCTCCATAGCATCCTAACCTAGATCTGTAATACTCGGTCTGAGCCAAGCATTGTAATAAAATAACACCCGAGTCATTCTAGAAAACCAGCGTGAGAAAACACACTCAATTTGAATTTATTACTGTTATCAAAATCCTTTGAAAAACAAAGGTATCTCGTAAGACCGCGCCACACATAAATACGATGGATTTTTACCTTACAATAAAAAAACATTTTACATCAAAATCATCGAATATTATAGTACTATCTACAGAAAATAAACTAGAAATGGAAGAAATGCTTGCATCTCATGTTTCAGCATAGTTGGACACAATCAAAACCGCACGGGCTCATAGTGGAAACTAGATTCCATACAATGACTGGGCTACTGGGGTATCGCCCATCACAGTACCCCCTAGAAAAATGTACTGAGATCGTACCTAACGATCCCTGCAAATATAGGACCGGCCTACCCCTGACCTGGATAGTACCGAATATATTATTACCCCGGGTGTTCCCACCTTAATCGAGCGCTCTATTTTCCATGCACAACCATATCCATAATTATAATATATCCGAGGGTATCTAGAAAAGTAATAACATATCCTACTTAGGTGCGACCCACTTAGCTTTGTTGCATCTCCTCTTTTTTTTCATTCTCAGTTGATGAGGCTTGAGGCTACGTTTACCCTTAGAATAGCATTCATAATTGGAATGCTAACACTACTTTCTATGCAACAATGCAATGATAGAATTCATCCATACAAGTTGTTTTGGGTTTGAACAAATCGAATCTCCTTCAATATTACCATCTCCATTATCTCGGGATATCACAATTCGTAACGCATAAATCAGATCGAAGTGGTTTTAGGATAATTAAATCTGATCCGGTCTCTTCGAAATGATTAACGAATTTGGTCAAATTTGATAGTCGATTATTTAACTATCAAATAACATTCATAAGCAGTCACCAGGCCCTACTTTATAAGTTTTCAAAACATTTATTTCAAAATATCTTTACAAAGATATATATTCAAATCTCTGTTGTATTGCAATATTTGAAACAAATTTAAAATTCTTATATCCATAATAGGGTAATTCCAAATTATATCTTATTTCAACACTAAGTGAAATATTTCCAAATTGATTTATAACCCATTACTTAGAAAAATATTTCTATGTAAATCATTCCATAGTTAAAATACTTCTAAACTTTTTAAGCTAATACTTGGAAAAATAATTACAAGTATATCTTTCAAAAGCATTTCTAATACCATCCTTTGAGAATATTCCCTAACTTACCTCGGCTGATAAGTATATTCACAACATAGGAGATTTCCCTTTTTTATTTTTCATTTGAAACATTTACAAATTCTCAACCCGTTATGACTCATTTTATAACTTTCCAGAATCAATTCCCAATTCTCTTTACAATTTTCCAAAAACTCGATTATACATATTTATAATCCCATCTAACACTTATAACTTCTTTTATGAATTCAAACTAATTTTTAAAGTTCTCGTACCTAACATTTAGGAAATTTCCTTAAATTTCAAAATTCCGTCATGAGATTTCTCTTATAAAATCACATTTGTCCAAATAAATTCGATCACAAATCTCGAGAGAATTTGTATATAAAAATCCAATCTCTATATAACAATCTCTTTGCAAAAAAAAAATTACTCCTTGGTACCCAATCCGTTTTAAAATTCTGATATAACCAATTTCACTTTATAAATCTCCCTCGATTTATACACATCGATTTACGATTCCAATTTCATAACCACTTTCAGTTCTCCAAATAGAATCCACTATTTCTCTCTTTCTAATCCAGATTTCCATATCTCGTTTTTAAAATCCACATTGTGGGCTTATAGTTCCAATTTATCTATTTATAATCATTTCACACTATTTATAAACATCGGTTGTAAATTTATACTTTCTGATTTTAAATATCCTTATTTATAAAATCGGCTTTAGCTCTACTCTTTGATAAACCTTATTAGTTTACCAAATTCATTCAAATACCTATTTAAATCGTTTCCTAATTTCATCGATTTATAACCATCCCACTCTGTTTATAAATATCGTTTATGAGTTCATAAACTCATTCTTGGTCTTTCCCTGTTGATAACATGGTTATATTATAAAATCCATTTATAATCGAATTCTGTTTAAAATTCCATTTAGAACTCTATTTCTCAATAAATCCCAATTATAGTTCAAATTCATTCAAAAATTTGATTTCAACAACTATTTTATAAATTTTTGAACTATTATCAAAATCTATAGTTTCAAATTCCTTATATAAATTTATTTCAAAAAGATTTATTCGAAATCACTTTACGAAATAGCTATGTAAATTCTGAAATCAAATCCTTTTATTTAATTCAAAACTTTCCCTTGTTGATTATTGGAACTCAATATAAAATATGTTTTTATTTGCCCTTAAATTTCTTATTTTTCTAATAAAATTCAAAAATATTATTTATGGTATTTAAAATACCAAAATTTAGGGCCAGTACTATTGTAGCATCCAATAAGTTACATGACATCATAATCTATAACTGATTATTCAGCACATCGTATATTACTATATATGAAAATAAAAATCAACATTTTGAGGAATCAAGTTGGATCCCTCCTACTTGTTTTCCCTGCTTCCACAGACATTATATAACATAAAATACCAACCCCGCTTCGAGGCGGGATATCGCGGTAATATAGAGTCATCCGCTATTATGCGAGGTGCATGGTGTCTCATCCACTCCAATATGTGGGAAATATATCCAACTACTAATATATATACTAATACATGTAATATAACATTCAACTGATAACAATAATCTATCATCTCATACAATCAGCCGATAATTAATTTTATTTCTTATAAATTAAACCAGTCAACAAAATTGAGTGAGATTTACTCACCTTGATTTTAAATTCGCTAATCGTTCCTATTTTAAATTAAATCGAACGACATTCGATATAATCAAAAAATCCCAGCTGATTTTGAAATATTCCAAACCATTTCCATAGCTAAGATAATGTCGATACGAACCTAACGTGAACGACCTCGTTTAATTCTGACACTGTATGAAGGATTTATTAGCTTTCTAAGATAACGATTAATTTAAGATAATTTAATTTCACTAATTACATTATTAATAAACTGCTTACCCTAAAACAAATTCTAATCCATCTTCCCCCATCGAACTCCTCTTGTCAAAAACTGAACCTGCTTCTCTAGTCCACAACACACAGTCGCACTCCTGATCGAAGTCGCACCTCAGGCGCATGCGTGCCTCCTCCTCCAGCCTCGCTACGAGTGTCGCACTCCTCTTGGATAGAAGACATAGCCCCTCCTAATCGAATCAACTTGCTCGCGACCTCCGAAACATCGCGTTCGCCATCGCCCTCCCCTTCAGCTCGTGATTCCTATCAGCCCCTTACAGGCTAACATCGGCTCACCCCACACGGCACCGCACTACACCTAATCGCAGCTGCGACCTCACAACGACCACCACCCTTTACAAGATTGTCGTCACTCAAAGCTTCCACGATTTCGAGAATTTGGAGCTGGTTCTCGATTTCTCTTTTTTTTTAATTTTGAATCGATTTCATTCTAACTGGAGAAGAAAGGAAGAGGGTGCAATTTAAATTGAGCAGTACATAGGTCGGCTATATGCAGGGTTAGGGTGGCACATAGGGTGGCTGACCGATAATATATATATAATTTATATTCAAATATATCTCATTTACATACCACAAAATCCTGAACCCCTATCGAGGCATGCTGGTTGACATTCCTAATGATATACGCCTATTCCAAACCCAATGGAACAAGCCTCGAGTCCGAATCCGATTGTATGGGGAAGATAGCTTTTTAAATCGACGACTTTAAATTAAATTATTTCTATGCATTTTCAGCTCGAACGACCAAACGGTAACTCCAAACGTTGCAAAATTTAAAATCCGATAATAATACAATATTATGGATCCAATGGAACTGGTTTTGTCAAATTCCGTGACTATACCCCAAATCGTTATTTTAACGCATCGATTAAATCGACGACTTTCAAGATTGAAGAAATTACTTGGAATTTCAGTTTTAAACTTATTAACTCGATTCAAGTTTAAATAGAATTTACAGTCACATCAGAAATCGTTTTGATTCATATCTAACTCAAATTTCAATTATTCAGCTTTTTCGTATTACGATAATCATTATATTTGAGACTTAAATTCATTCGATAATTTCAACCAAAAACTTCATATCCAAAAATCAATTTACATTTCAAATCCAATATTTAAAACCACTTAAATATTCAAAATAAAATGACAAAAAATCTTGGTCTTTACATTCCTCCCCCCTTAAAAGAATATCATCTCCGAAATTGCTAAGGTAGGACAAATGATCCAAGCCCATTATGTGATGCCCCACCTCTATACCCACGCTAGCCAAGGACACTACGGGGTAATTCCGTCAACTAGCGCGGAGAATAAGGCTGTTGAGGAGCGACCATCCATGTAATTGCTTTGTGCGAGCACCGATATGCCAGATAAAATATAACATGCATTTCATCTCAAGAGGAAATCCGACATATCGACACAAACTCAAAGCTACTACACAGTGGCTATATATAATCTTCGAAAACAAATATAGAAATAAACATAACATAAATCAGTCATAGATAATTCATATCACTAAGGCGAAAACAGATATGAATATAACACATGAAAGTGTAAATCAGAGTAGTGGTCAAATAAGATCCACAATATTACAAAAGAATAGAAACAAGTGCTAGACAATAGAATATGTATACATCAAGGAATCTATATCTCAAATGTATACAACAAAAACTACTAGACTAAAGTAGTTAAACAAAAGTCAGAAGATGGTTCCAAATAGGAAGTCATGAGGAAGCACCTGCAACATCTCAGTCTGACCCGAGTATTATTTAAGAAGAAAATAATAAACGGATCAGTCTAGCTATAATTATCAGATAAAATGAGATGTAAGAAGAGATGTAATAAAAATGTATGATTACCAAAAATGTCATACTGCGACCAGTATACATAGAAAATCAACTAAATCATACAAATATCTCAAGAATCTCATAGCATCAAAAAGAATATCATATTCTTTATTTACTTAACCAAGCCACAATAAATGACATACATATCAATGCCAATCGTAAAAGTTGGTGAAACATAAATTCCAGAAATCATCAATTAGAAATCCAGAAATCACAAGAAAAAGAGGATGGCCAATCCCATAAACTGGACATCGATGCACCTAGAAAGACACGCCTCATGCACAGTCGAACATCGACGCACCTAGAAAGATACGCCCCATGCATAAATAAACATCGACGTACCTAGAAAGATACACCCCATGTAAAGACGAACATCGACGCACCTAGAAAGGTACGCCGCATGCTCTAGCATCGACGCACCTAGAAAGATACGCCTCATGCATAAATAAACATCGATGCACCTAGAAAGATACACCCCATGTAAAGACGAACATCGACGCACCTAGAAAGGTACGCCCCATGCTCTAGCATCGAAACACCTAGAAAGATATGCCCTATACATAAATAAACATCGATGCACCTAGAAAGATACACCCTATGTAATGTCTAACATCGACGCACCTAGAAAGATACACCCCATGCACAGTCGAACATCGACGCACCTAGAAAGAACGCCCCATGCATAAATAAACACCGATGCACCTAGAAAGATACACCCTATGTAAAGACGAACATCGACGCACCTAGAAAGGTACGCCCCATTCTCTAACATCGACGCACCTAGAAAGATACGCCCCATGCATAAATAAACATCGATGCACCTAGAAAGATACACCCCATGTAATGTCTAACATCGATGCACCTAGAAAGATACACCCCATGCAAAGTCGAACATCGACGCACCTAGAAAGATACGGCCCATGCATAGACGAACGTTGACGCACCTAAATAGGTACGACCCATGCGAGAAATGAGACGAAGCTCAATAAAATAAAGTACAGTCCTCCACGTGGACAAAGAGACATCGCACATTGCTAGTCTAAACCACAAAATGATCATCATCGATCATCAAGAAGTGTAAATTACACTAAGCTAGTAAATATATGAGTTTAACTTCATGTCCCATAACCACTAGTTTAACTTAAATATTTACGAACAAATTGTAGATCTTCAGTCGAAAATTGTCACAAGAGATTCAATCGAACAACTCCAAGAATTAACCGATAAAGTAAACGCAAGTGTTTCATACCACTTGTTTTACTAAGTCGTTTAATTAGATTTCTCATACGAGTAACTGTATATACTAGTAGATTGGAAAACGGTTTAAGAAACGAGCTTTGTAATAAAATAGTGTTGAAATCATTTTGATGAAGGAGTTTTGATATTTATTACTAGTATTAAAACCTTTATATTTTTAAAGTGACAAACCATAAAAATGATTGTAGAAATAATCAATCATTAAAATCCACATACGAAGACGTGAATCAAATCCAAAGAAACCGATAAACAATCCATCGAAATGGATATTCAAAAATCCCTAAAACGGAGTCAGCAAAATCGTAATAAATGATAACAACAAATAGGATCATCACGAATCGATTCAAATTGGAAATTCAATCCCAAAAGGCAAAGTGGGCTGAAACAGCAAATTCAGTTGACTGAACAGAGATTTCAGTTGACTGAATCATGCCTTAAAACTTTCTGTTTCCAGGTTCAGTCGACTGAACAGAGATTTTAGTCGACTAAATCATACCTGGAAACTTTCGGGTTACAAGTTCAGTCGACTGACTCAGAGATTTCAGACGACTGAACTGGAATTTCCAGTATTTTCAGCCTAAAAATGAAGAGGCAATCTCTACGCAAATGCAACCGGACGAGCAATGGGCGCTAGAGGTTTATGCCAACGACGACCCAGCCCTGTAAGCTCTTCGATGCATCACCAAAAGCATGAACAAGCATCAAAGCTATCATTTTTAAAGATTTAACTTCAAAACACTAAAAATTGGAATATTCACAAAACCAATCCAAATCAAGAGCAAATGCACGTGAAGAGGTGCTAGGAATACATACCTAACAACCAAAGATAATTGTAGTCATAGATGTGAGATAAAAATCTCACCTTTTCACAAAAACAATGAAGAAGAAGCTAGAAAACAAAGGAGGATCCACCACTCTTCAATCCCAACTCAAGAAGCTTGAATCTAAGTAAAGCTTCTTCTTGAATTTGGAGATAGAACTTAGATTTGCAAATGGAAACTAGGGCTTGGAGTTTCTAATTCTTTTTTCTCTTCCCCCATTTTTGATGAAGCTTGAATATATTAGAAAATTATAAAGAAATGAAGAGAAGAGGGTTGGAGCTTGGTTGATAAGTGGGGTTAATGGGCTAAAACACAACCCAAAGCCCTAAGTGATAAACTAGCAAAATTCTACTAACTCCAAACATATCGAAGCTTATACTCAAAAAGGTCGCAAACGGCATTTTGAACTCAATGGAAGTGGTCTCGAGTCCTAATTCGACTGTTTGCAAAAAGTTGCTTTTCGGACTAAAATCTGATGAACGATGAAATATTTAAATAAAATATTTAAATATATAATCGATAAATATGCGGGTTGTTACAGACTCCCCTCCTTAAAGAAATTGCTTCCTCGCAATACTTAAGAAGAAAATGAAGAGTAACAACCATAAAAGCATATCAACACAAAAGAAATTTGAAATAGGAAGTTCACCATAAAGGGCATGAAAGAGTAAGCCTGAACGGGATCGCTCGATGAATTCCTAGAATTCCCAAGAGAAATCCTTAGGATCTGAGAACCATTGAACTTTCACAAGAAGAACATCTTTATTCCGAAGGTGCTCAACCTCCGAAGCAATGATGCGAATGGAATGTTGCGCATAAGTCAAATCTGGTGAAACTTCAATTTCCTCAACAACACCGGGCTCAAGAATAAAAATCGGAATCCCTAAGGCATTTCCGTAGTAGAAAGACGTGAGAAAACGTCATGAATAACAGAAAATTGAGCCGGTGCAATGAGGTAGTATAATAACAGTGCGCCCGAGAAACTAGAAACTCGAATAATTTGGAACAATGGCGTAGTACAATGACGGTACGCCAGATGAACCAAAGCTCAAATAATTCGGAACATCGACGCAGTACAAAAATGGTACGTCCAATGAACCGAAGCTCAAATAATTCGAAACAACGACGCGGTACAAAAATGGTACGTCCGATGAACCGAAGCTCAAATAGTTCGAAACACTGATGCAGCACAAAAACGGCACGTCCAATGAACCGAACACCATAAAAGAACATCGGACGCAAGCCCATAAAAGAAATGAGACGAAGCTCAAAAAAGCGAGGTACATCGAAATGTTCGATGAACTTGGTAAAAAGATCATTCCATTCTGATATCATCAAAGAAACAACCACTCGTTGCTTACGACTAAGAGCATTGGCAACATGATTTCCCTTTCCAAAGTATAGAGAATATCAAGATCATAAAATGAATGAACTCGAGCCAACATTAAGTTCCTTATGAGAAAATAAACATTTCAAAGATTTATGATCAGAGTGGAGAACGAATTTCCCCCCCAAAACTAAATGATGATGCCAAACTCAAATAGTGACAACAATAGCTGCAAGCACTAGATCATGAGTGGCATACCTAGTCTCGATCGGCTTAAATAATTTAGAAACAAAAGTGATAGCACGTTCTCTTTTGCAAGAGAACGGCATCCAAACCAATACGACTAGTATCGGTATAAACAATAAAGTCTTGGTTCCCTTCGGGAATCACAAGAATAAGAGTGTCGGAAAAGAGTTCTTTTAATCTTCTTTCCCGAAAAGGTAAAACTTTCAAAATTACAATTATCTCAATGTAAAAATCTTTCTAGAAAAATTTACATTTTACAAGTCAATATATCGTGTCTGATTGTCTCATCAAAGATTTTAGGAAATTCCTATCGATAACGTTGATCAAGCACATCAACTAGAATTCTTAAAGCACTCAACAGGCAATACAATCACAAAAACATCTTCTATATGATGAAAATATCTCTTAAAAGTTTTGAGAATATTCTTTGCTCGTTTAAGATCAAAATCCAATTGTACTTATAAATAAATCTTATGAAAAAGATTTGCAAAATGTTAAATTTTTATTTTCATCCAAAATCAATAAATACAAGAATGGAATTATCGAGATATTCATAGAATACTCGATTTATAAAATGGATGAAACAAGATGGGCAAACTGAATGACATAATAAGTCATTCATAAGAATCATAACGAGTGCGGAATGCGGTAAGTGGAATGCAAACTTCCGTGACTCGTAGCAAACAAAAATCGGTGGCAAGGTCGAACCAAAAAGACCTTAACACCACACAAGATATTGCTTAGGTGATGATCCTAAGACAAACTCCAAAAATACCGAAAAATTCTCAAACTACATGAATGAGAGAAATAACACTTTTCTCATCATGAGGGCTTAAAGAATAAAATGATGCCATCAAATTGGAATCAAAATCACAAAAGAAAAAAAATAGAAATCTGCTTAACAGATAGAAAATGTCGAAGATGAATAGTCCACTCAGAAAATAGGATATGGGCTTCACAATGATTAAGCCAATCCTTTCCAAAAATCAATTCCGAGAAAAATTCACATAAAATAATTTCGACATCAATAAAAAGAAAATTGAATGTTGCGGATCCACCAATCCGAATTCGCAATTCCCAAAGAAGTCAACAAGCCCAAAAATGTTTAAAGAAAAGGAATCAACTAGTTCTTTTGATATTAAATAGTGAGATGAAACCCACATCAAAAAGAACTCGAAAAGGAAAATCATAAAACAAATGTCATTAAGGATAGAATGGCTACCTTGACTAAGAGAAGAGTTGCTAGGGTCTTGCACAATATTTAGCTTTCTCGTGTCCTTGTTCAAAAGTTTGGGACATGCAGAATAAAGATGACCCGGTTTTTTGCAATAGGAATAGGAATGGGGTTTCGGACACATATTTGCATCGTGTTCCTTAGAATTACAATTGTAGCATCCTCCACGATTAGGGATTGGAGTCTTTGCTACAAAAGTAGTTTGCTTCACTCTCTTATTGGGATTAAGGCTCTTGAACTTAATATGCCTCTTCTTGGAAATCTCAATAGCACTAACACTTCCTTTACCAACCTCTTCATATCGAAGAGTTATATCCACAAGCTGACTGAAAGGAACTTCAAGTTTCAAAGGTAAAATCTTTTCGGGGTTCTTACCCAAAGCACAGATAAACCTTTGATTCTTTACAAGATCCAAAAGTTGTTGGGAAGACATGAATGCGCCATCCAGAGAAGGGCTACTGGATTGACCAGTGCTAGAACTGCCAGATCCAACCATTTCTTCTTCTTAAAGAAAGAAAGAAAGAAGAAGAAAAAATTTATTCACAAAATGAATTTCAATCAAACTTGATTGATAAAACAAGGAATCATTAAAGAAAATAGGATTAGACGGTATGAAGACTCGAACAAATCCTAAGGCACAACTTCTAAGAAAGACTCAGGACATGATCCTTGCTAGATTATTCCACATTGTTCCGATGTTTGGCTCTGATACCAAGCTGTGATGCCTCACCTTTATACCTAAGCTAGCCAAGGACACTACGGGGTAATGCCGTCAAATAGCGTGGAGAATAAGGTTGTTGAGGAGCGACCATCCCGGTAATTGCTTTGTGCGAGCACCGGTATGCCAGATAAAATATAACATGCATTTCATCTCAAGAGGCAATCCGACATATCGACACAAACTCAAAGCTACTACACAGTGCTATATATAATCTTCGGAAACAAATATAGAAATAAACATAACATAAATCAGTCACAGATAATTCATATCACTAAGACGGAAACAGAAATGAATATAACACATGAAAGTGTAAATCAAAGTAGTGGTCAAATAAGATCCACAATATCACAAAATAATAGATACAAGTGCTAGACAAAAGAATATGTATACATCAAGGAGTCTATATCTCAAATGTATACAACAAAAACTACTAGACTAAAGTAGTTAAGAAAAAGTCAGAAGATGGTTCCAGATAGGAAGTCATGAGGAAGCACCTGCAATATCTCAGTCTGATCCGAGTATTATTTAAGAAGAAAATAATAAACGGATCAGTCTAGCTATAATTATTAGATAAAATGAGATATAAGAAGAGATGCAATAAAAAGGTATGATAACCAAAAATGTCATACTGCGACAAGTATACATAGAAAATCAACTAAATGATACAAATATCTCAAGAATCTCATAGCATCAAAAATATATCATATTCTTTATTTACTTAACCAAGCCACAATAAATGACATACATATCAATGCCTGTCGTAAAAGTTGGTGAAACATAAATTCCAGAAATCATCAATTAGAAACCCAAAAATCACAAGAAAAAGTGGATGGCCAATCTCATAAACTGGACATCGACGCACCTAGAAAGACATGCCCCATGCATAATTGAACATCGACGCACCTACAAAGATACGCCCCATGCATAAATAAACATCGATGCACCTAGAAAGACACACCCCATGTAAAGACGAACATCGACGCACCTAGAAAGGTACGCCCCATGCTCTAGCATCGACGCACGTAGAAAGATACGCCCTATGCATAAATAAACATCGATGCACCTAGAAAGATACACCCCATGTAAAGACGAACATCGACACACCTAGAAAGGTACGCCCCATGCTCTAGCATCGACGCACCTAGAAAGATACGCCCCATGCATAAATAAACATCGATGCACCTAGAAAGATACACCCCATGTAACATCTAACATCGACACCCCTAGAAAGATACACCCCATGCACAGTCGAACATCGACGCACCTAGAAAGATACGCCCCATGCATAAATAAACATCGATGCACCTAGAAAGATACACCCCATGTAAAGACGAACATCGACACACCTAGAAAGGTACGCCCCATGCTCTAGCCTCGACGCACCTAGAAAGATACGCCCCATGCATAAATAAACATCGATGCACCTAGAATGATACACCCCATGTAATGTCTAACATCGATGCACCTAGAAAGATACACCCCATGCAAAGTCGAACATCGACGCATCTAGAAAGAAACGCCCCATGCATAGACGAACATCGACGCACCTAAATAGGTACGACCCATGCGAGAAATGAGACGAAGCTCAATAAAATAAAGTACAGTCCTCCATGTGGACGAAGAGACATCGCACATAGCTAGTCTAGACCATAAAATGATCATCATCGATCATCAAGAAGTGTCAATTACACTAAGCTAGTAAATATATGAGTTTAGCTTCATGCCCCATAACCACTAGCTTAACTTAAATATTTACGAACAAATTGTAGATCTTCACTCGAAAATAGTCACAAGAGATTCAATCGAACAAGTCCAAGAATTAACCGATAAAGTAAACGCAAGCGTTTCATACCACTTGTTTTACTAAGTCGTTTAATTAGATTTCTCATACGAGTGAGATAAAGGTTTGTATATACTAGTAGATTGGAAAACGGTTTAAGAAACGAGCTTTGTAATAAAATAGTGTTGAAATCGTTTTGATGAAGGAGTTTTGATATTTACTACTAGTATTAAAACCTTTATATTTTTAAAGTGACAAACCATAAATGATTGTAGAAACAATCAATCATTAAAATCCACATACGAAGACGTGAATCAAATCCAAAGAAACCGATAAACAATCCATCGAAATGGATATTCAAAAATCCCTAAAAAGGAGTCATCAAAATCGTAATAAATGATAACAACAAATAGGATCATCACGAATCGATTCAAATTGGAAATTCAATCCCAAAAGGCAAAGTGGGCTGAAACAGCAAATTCGGTTGACTGAACATAGATTTCAGTTGACTGAATCATGCCTTAAAACTTTCTGTTTCCAGGCTCAGTCGACTGAACAGAGATTTCAGTCGACTGAATCATACCTGGAAACTTTCGGGTTCCACGTTCAGTCGACTGACTCAGAGATTTCAGTCGACTGAACTGGAATTTCCAGTATTTTCAGCCTAAAAATGAAGAGGCAATCTCTACGCAAATGCAACCGGACGAGCAATGGGCGCTAGAGGTTTATGCCAACGACGACCCAGCCCTATAAGCTCTTCGATGCATCACCAAAAGCATGAACAAGCATCAAAGCTATCATTTTTAAAGATTTAACTTCAAAACACTAAAAATTGGAATATTCCAAAACCAATCCAAATCAAGAGCAAATGCACATGAAGAGGTGCTAGGAATTCATACCTAACAACCAAAGATAATTATAGTCATAGATGTGAGATAAAAATCTCATCTTTTCACAAAAAC
Source organism: Allium cepa (assembly GCA_030765085.1). Taxonomy (NCBI): domain Eukaryota; kingdom Viridiplantae; phylum Streptophyta; class Magnoliopsida; order Asparagales; family Amaryllidaceae; genus Allium; species Allium cepa. The sequence goes on from CM060943.1 coordinate 129,252,986, forward strand.
AATGAAGAAGAAGCTAGAAAAAAAGGAGGATCCACCACTCTTCAATCCCAACTCAAGAAGCTTGAATCTAAGCAAAGCTTCTTCTTGAATTTGGAGATAGAACTTGATTTGCAAATGGAAACTAGGGCTTAGAGTTTCTAATTCTTTTTTCTCTTCCTCCATTTTTGATGAAGCTTGAATGTATTAGAAAATTATAAAGGAATGAAGAGAAGAGGGTTGGAGCTTGGTTGATAAGTGGGGTTAATGGGCTAAAACCCAACCCAAAGCCCTAAGTGATAAAGTAACAAAATTCTACTAATTCCAAACATGTCGAAGATTATACTAAAAAAGGTCGCAAATGGCATTTTGAACTCAATGGAAGTGGTCTCGAGTCCTAATTCGACTATTTGCAAAAAATAGCTTTTCGGACTAAAATCCGATGAACGATGAAATATTTAAATATACAATCGATAAATATGCGGGTTGTTACACATTGACTTTTTCCAAAACCCACTAAATTAAACTTGATATTTCACTTCACTAAATCTTTTAGTTCCATTCAAAACGATTAGTTTCCATTTCTAAACCAAGATCCCTTATTTCAAATACAATTCAAAACCCAACTTTTTTTACTTAACAAAAGTTTTCGAAAGTTTTCAAAAAATTTCTAACACGCTAAGTTTTCGAAATATTATTGCAGAGTCTCCATTTTATGGACAGCCTATATGATAAAAATAATATACATCGATCCACATGGTCGGAAACATAATATTTATTAATATTTATTGTCATTTTCGCTTTTAATGCGTAAGCGTATCATATATTATCTTTATTAAGCAGCTCGCTCAATTTATATGTAATTTCGCAACCTGAATCTAGCCCAATAGCCTCCTCGTACCTGTACTTACTCAAATAAAACCCATAAGTTCCACAAAAATGAAATTTAATAACATCATATCCTTTTAACTCATTAATTCACCTAAATTTCATAAATAAAACATGTTATAACATGTATATTTAGGATGCGTAAACAATTGCAAGGATCAAACATTCGATTATTCATATATAGTCAATTTATATATCGTTTCATTCACATTCACTGGATTCAAATCCATTTTATTAAACTTCGGAATCCTTCCATGCAAATCAATTCTCGAACAATTCAGCTCAGGTTTATGCACTTGCATTCATATTAATTTCACTTCCAACTTATATTTCTTCCTTTCCGTTCACTTTCATTTAATTCACACGGTGTTATTCACTTCATTTTATAGTGAATGACATTTCATTCCATGCTAATTTATCAATAAATCATTTCATAAAATTATTACTAAGGTTTATTATAAACATTCCATACCACTACTTAAGTTCATCTTTCAGTCTTATCAACCAATATCCCAAACTAAATCCAATTTATTTACACTTAGTTTGAATTACATTCCAATTCACTTTCGAATTTAATTCATTCAATTTCAATTCACTATCCATTTTATTTCAATCAGCAACATTCAAAACACAATTAATTCGCTTATACTTAAGTCGATTTCCATTTATAACTAAAGTCTCATTCTTACTTAACTTAGGTTAAGTTTCGTTTTTGGAAATCATTAAATTTAACTTGACTTGTGTTCCATTCCATTTTATAATCCCAATTCGAATTTCTCATTTCCTTTAACCAAATATTTAAACATTTTTTTTGAATTTGGTTCCACCTTCCCATTTGTCCATTTTTATAAGTTATACAACTTACTATTCATAGTTCCATAAATTTTCACTTAAATTTTATTGTCATTCCATAATCATAACTTACAGTTATATAACCATTTACCATTAAAATTTTGTTTAACCTCATTCCGAATTCTATTTCAATTCGATATTGTTTCAAGTCTAATCCAAATTTATTTATCTTTTCTTAAGTTAAAATTTTAATTTCATATTAAAATTCACCTTTCCAGTTTATAAGTTCAAAAGTTTATTTTCTTTCCGCTTTCACAAACCTTCAAATGAATATCCCATTCATTCACGCAAAATTAATTTTCATTTAATTAATTCACATTCATGGGTTCACATTTATATCCATTTACACATTCCTTTATCACTCTCATTTATATTCTCCATATTCAAAGTTGCATTCAATTAATTATCGTCTAATCTATTTAACTAATTCATTAATTCTTTTATTATCACAATCACTTCATTTATTTATTCCATCTATCTTTGCTTAAGTTAACTCCCATTTCATTAATGCACTTTATTAATTCAATTCAAACCCAAATCAATTTTATTTTAAAAAATAATTTATTTAACTTAAGTTGAATTCCATTTAATTTCATATCTAAACTTTTAGAATTTCCTTTCTAACCTATTCTACTTTTCAAATTATAAGTTCAAAAACTTATTCTCCATATAATTTCTACCCATCACTTAAATAACAATTTCAGAATCCAAACACCCAGTTTTATTTCAAATCAATTTGAAATCATATATACATATATACGTATCTCGTTTGTATATCAAATCCAAAACCTTGAATTATTAAAATCAAACTTTTTATAAAAACAAGACTCCAATAACAAATTAATGTGGTAGCAATCAATCACTTAGAAACTCGAAAATGAATGCCGATGATGTCGTGATCATCATAGGAATTATTTTCCAATGACCGAAGTGAGTTCAGTGCTTTTATTCTTCTAAAATTCGTTTTAACATATTTTCATTCAAAAATACTTCCAAATAATACTATTATTATTTTTCACAATACTTGAAAATATTTCAAAAATACGGGATTTAGATTCCAAGATTCTCTGTTTAAATCCATTTTCATTTATAAATCACATTTATAAATTTACTTGTATAATTCATTTCATAATTATTTATCATTGTTTATTTTATAATAAACATCTTTTATTAAGGCACAACAACCAATTAATGATAATAATCAATATTATCATTCCTAACAACCAAACACACTATATATAACTATAATAATTTTCGAAAAATTGGAGAAATGCTTGAATCAAGAACTGGAAATTCAGATTTGAATTGCAGAGGAAATGCTTTGAAACTAAGGTGTTCTTGTTTGCTTCTTAACTTGAATTCGAATCTGAGCTTTAGATTTGAAATTGTGGAGAGAGCATTGAATTACTTTTTACTGGAATTTGCTTACAGGGTTTTGTTTTTGAGTTGATTATATGTTTACAGGTTTTGGTATTTTGCTTGTAGATTTGGAAATTTTGAAATGAACTTGAGTTTTTTGTTTGAAAAGTAGAAGTTGATATAATTCAGATTTGTAAATTAATGGCTTTTTCTTAGCTTTTAGAAAATGAGATGGGAAAAAAATGAACGAAGAAGATGAAGTAAAGTGTTATAGATTAAGTTTTTGATTTATTAAAATTAAGAAAATAATATAAAAATGTGACACATGTCACTAAACATGCTTAATTAGTTAACACATGTAATTAGAGATATGTACAAGTTAACACATGTAGTTTCATGCAAAAATAGATTTTTTTTTAAAAAGCTTTTATAATTAGTTTTCTAATTTATAATCACATATTTAATTTATATAAATATATTTCCTTAAAAAAAATATGAAACAAATTTTATATTCTAAATAAAATCATGAAAATACATTTTAAAACCAAAGTATGATTTAGGATATAAATAACTATACTTTGAATTCCAATTTAATTTAAATTCAAATTAAATTTCAAATTCAATCTAAAAATCAATTTAAAAATCAATTTGATATATGCATATAATTTTAACAAGTCCAATTTCCATTTGTATATAATAATCCTATTTAAAGTCTATATATTTACAACACAATTATCATTATTGTTTAAAGTATTTTATCAATTTTAATTAATTTATTAAAAGAGATTATCACATTTAAATTTGGTTTGAAATTTCGAAATATCACATTTCCCTCCTTAAAAGAATTTCGTCCCCCAAATTTAAAAAAAAAAGATAATCCAAAATTTCCATTTCATTTCAACAAATTTCAAGCAGACATATCATCCATACATAAGCAACCAACAAACAAAACATCCAAACAATAATACATCCAATACAAACATCACTAGCTATCCAGACACAAATCCGGATAAGCCTTCCTAAAACTATCTAGAGTCTCCCAGGTATTGTCTCTGGGATCCTCACTCCAGTGGACTTTGACAAGCTTCACTATCTTGCTCCTGAGTTGCCTCTCGTCTTGATCAATAATCTGAACAGGATGTCTGACAACTGATAAGTCTGGCTCAACCTCTAAGTCTTCCTATACAGCTGGCTTCACAATAAGAGATGGATCGTGCACGTGTTTCCTTAGATGAGATACGTGAAAAACATTGTGAATTCCAGCCATCCAGACTGGCAATTCAATCCTGTAAGCTACTGCACCAATCCTCTCGAGCACTCGGAAAGGACCAATATATCTTGGGGTGAGTTTTCCCCTCTTTCTAAATCTTATTGCTCCTTTTATCGGGGAAACTATGACAAAGACAAAATCTCCAATCTCAAATTCCAATTGTCTTCGTCTTTTATCTGCATATTTCGTTTGACAGTCCTGAGCAGCTCTAATCCTCTTCTTTATAAGTTCAACTTTTGCAGATGCTTCACGGATCAGATCTGGTCCAAGCACAAGACAATCTCTCGACTCTATCCAACAGGATGGGGATCTACACGGTCTTCCATATAGAGTTACATGGGGAGCCAACTAAATACTCGCCTGGTAACTGTTATTGTAGGAGAATTCCACTAGATGAAGATGGTCTTCCCACGATCCACCAAACTCCAATACATATGCCCTCAGCGTATCTTCTAGAATTCGGTTAAGCCTCTCCGTCTGCCCATCTGTCTGGGGATGATATGATGTACTCAATCTCAAACTCGTTCCCATAGCTTATTGCAAAGCCTTCCAGAACTTGCTGGTGAAGATAGGATCTCGATCACTTACTATGTTGATTGGAACACCATGCAATCTGACTATCTCTCTCAAGAAAATCTCTGCTAGAGAAGCTGTAGTACGAGTTGCCTTAACCGGTACAAAGTGGACGCTTTTGGTTAGACGATCTACAATCACCCATATTCCTACGTTTCCCTTCTTGGATCTAGGCAAACCATCAATGAAATCCATCGAAATCATTTCCCATTTCCACATCGGGACTTCCGAAGGCTGCAACAATCCTGCTGACTTCTGCTGATCTCCTTTAACTTTCTGGCAGATAGCACAACTATTGACAAAAGCAGCTACATCCTCCTTCATACCCTTCCACCAGAAGACTCTCTTCATATCTTTATACATCTTTGATATTCCCAGGTGGATATTCAGTCTGGAGCGATGACCTTCAGATAAGACTTCTTGACTTCTGCTGATCTCCTTTAACTTGCTGGCAGATAGCAGAACTATTGACAAAAGCAGCTACATCCTCCTTCATACCCTTCCACCAGAAGACTCTCTTCATATCTTTATACATCTTTGATATTCCCGGATGGATATTCAGTCTGGAACGATGACCTTCAGATAAAACTTCTTGCTTCAATTCCTTAAAATTCGGAACATAGATCCTTCCGTTGATCCTCAATGTCCCTTGGTCACCAATCTTAAAACTGGAACACTGACCCTTCTTAACTCTCCTAATGATTCCTCTTAACCCACTATCCGATTCTTGCTTGCTCGAAATCCTTTCCAGAAGAGATGGAACCACTTTCAAAAGAGTCAGAACTGTGTTTCTGCTAATCTGCCACAACATTTTCCTTTCCCAGGGTATATAGGATATCCAAATCATACGATGCCAAAAACTCGACCCATTGTTGCTGCCTCAGATTAAGGTCCTTTTGAGAGAAAAGATACTAATGGTTTGTGATCCGTGAATAACTCGAACTTCTCTCCCAAAAGATAGTGCCTCCAGATCATTAAAGCAAAAACAATGGCCAACAACTCTAGATCGTGCGTAGCGTAGTTTCTTTCATGAGGCTTCAATTGCCGACTCGCATATGCAATAACTCTACCATTTTGCATCAGAACTGCTCCCAATCCAACAATACAGGCATCCGTATAAATCTCAAACTTGCTCTTCCCATTCGGAATAGCCAACACAGGAGCACTTGTCAGCTTCGCTTTCAGATTCTGAAAAGCCTCCTCACATTCAGGGGTCCACTTGAATTTTGCTCCTTTCCTTGTCAGCTTAGTTAGATGTGAAAAGATCTTGAAATAATCCTTGATAAATTTCCTATAGTAGCCAGCTAATCCCAGAAAACTGCGAACTTCAGTCAGTGTCTGTGGCTGCTTCCACTCCAGAATAGTCTCAACCTTAGCTGGATCTACAGAGATTCCTTCTCTAGAAATAACGTGCCCCAAAAATTTGACTTCTGATTTCCAAAAATGGCACTTAGAGAACTTTGCCTTCAGAACATGCCTTCTTAGAGTCTCTAACACTATTCTCAAATGTTGCTTGTGCTCTTCTTCAGACTTAGAGTAGACCAGAATATCATCGATGAATACCAAAACAATTCAACACATCTCTAAAAACTTAGTTCATCGGATCGACAAAGTAAGCAGGAGCGTTGGTTAACCCAAAAGGCATAACCAACCAGTCATAGAAACAATTTGGTCCCTTAAATGCAGTTAAGGGAATACTGTCCTCAGCTACCCTTAACTGATGGAAACCTGAAGCTAAATCCATTTGAGAAAAGACAGAATCTCCATGCAGCTGGTCAAAGAGATCATCAATACGAGGAAGATGATACTTATTTCGAATGGTCGCTTTGTTCAACTCTCGATAGTCAACATAGAACCTTAGCGACCCATCCGACTTGGTGACAAACACCGCAGCAGAACCCCAACAAGAAAAACTGGGCCAAATCAATCCCTTCTCTAAGAGATTTTGAGTTTGCTTCACTAGCTCCTCCCTCTCTCTAGGAGCCATCCTCCTACTAGGCTGAATCACTGGTACTGCTCCTGGAACCAAATCAATGCGAAACTCTATCTCTCGGTGCGGAGGTAAACACTTGACTTCCTCGAATACATCTGGGAAATCTTGGACCACATCTATATCTTCAACCTTCTCTTGAGAAGTCTCAACTCCATGTAAAAGACTACTCAAGTGAATTTCAAAATTATCACACATCACTCTAGCAATCCTGCCCAAATCAGTTTCCAATGAAACTGTTCTCTCATTACAATTCAGGACAGTCTTATACTTATCAAGCCAATCCACCCCCAATATAAGGTCAAACCCCTTAAAATCCGACACATAAGGGTCACAAGAAAAACTATGGGACAGATAGGAAGTCCTCAAATCCTTACAGATCATATCTAATTTGGTTACTCCTCCTATAGGATTAGATACAAAGATGGGATGGTCAACAGTACTAGGGGTAAGAAAGAACTTCTCTACTGATTCTAGAAAAATAAAACTCAAAGAAGCACCCGAATCAAACAAAACTTTAATATACTTGCCATCTAAAAGTAACATACCTTCCATTACTCCCTTGCCTTTAGATGAAGTTGATGGTGCACCCTCCAAAGCAAGCACTTTGTTCTGTTAAGCTTTATGAAGGAGCGGACAATCTTTGATCATATGACCTGGTTGGTGGCAGTTGAAACATAGAGATTTCTAAACCAAAGCCGAACCTGGTCCACTTTGATGCGGCTGCTGTTGAGATCCTTTCCTGGGACAGCTATTCGCCAAGTGACCTTCTTGTTGACATATATAGCACTTGCGAGGTCCTTTGTTACTTCCAGACTTCTTCTTGTTCTGCTTCTTCCAATTGGGATTGAACTTCCTCTTATTTGGGTTAGAAGATTCCCTCCAGATGCTGCTACTGGTGCCACTGATCTCTTATTCATCAAATCCTCGTATCTCAGAGCGATATCAATTAACTCAACAAAAGATCCCTTCAAATGTGCTGTCATCTTTCCATGAAATTCTGGCCTTAATCCTTGCACAAACATTTCGTTCTTTTTGAGGGGAGTATCAATGAGCCCTGGTCCATAGCAAGATAGTTCATTGAATTTGGTCTCGTACTCTGCTATAGTCATGCTCCCTTGCTTCAAATTCAAAAAATCCCGGTACAGACGAGTTTTCCCTGCTATTGGCATGAATTGCTCCTCAAACAACTCTTTAAATCTTTCCCAAGAAATGTCGTCCTCAGAGTCATTTGCTGTCACCGCATCCCACCAGGCTGCAGCACCTTCTTGTAACTGCCATGAAGCCATTACCCTCTTCTGCTCATCCGAAAATTTCAGAGTCTTAAAGATACGCTCGCAAGAGCGTAGCCAATCTTGGACCTTAATTATAGTCTCTGACCCTTTAAATGGTTTACCTCCAAGGTTAGTGAAGTCCTAGCATAGAGCAGCAAAACTGACTTGAGGCGGTGCTGGATTAACAGCCTCATTATCAGCCTAACCTCTCCTATCATTGGTTGATGTGCTTCCTACTGCTCTGCCCCTTCTGCCTCTTGAACTCATTTTGGCTACCTGAATAGGTAACCCAACCAATTTAGATAGGGATATAGTTATATAAGAAAACTACAAATACGCACTCTCAAGATAGATACTACTCCAGAGCCTAGGTATTTCTCAACCTATGCTCTGATACCAACTGTGATGACCGTCTTTCATTCCACAGAAAGACGTATCATCAATAAGAAAAGAAAGAGATAGAAATAGAAAAGATAGAAAGAAAAGAACAACAACATCAGAATCTCACAGCGGAAACGGAACAAAATATAATATTACACATATCTATTACATAGTCTTACATATCAGAGTACATAGAATAATACAACTTCATTACATTAAACTGTTTTAAAGTTCTGCCTAACCATTACATACAAAATATATCATTCCAAAAGTCACCACAGCCGACATATATAGATAAATACGTTTGGACTCCAGCTCCGGCTTCCCTAAACATTTGATAGTCCTAGCCTGATCACTTGGCTACTCATAAAAATTTGAGTACCCAAGAGTTTAAGAAAAATAAAGTAAACACCAGGTCAGACATGGGTCTAGTGTGAGTAAACAGGTTAAAGTTGTTTAACTTTAAAAATCATTTGAAAACAATGGGGTATCACGTAACACTTCCCACACATAAATATGGGTAAGTTTTTACCTTAGGCTAACCAAATCATTTGATAGGAAATCCAGTGATATTATAATAGAATCTAAGGTTTTCAAGTAAATAAGAAATAGCCGAAATTGTTACATTCATTAAATTCCAGCATACTAGCCACAAAGTGGGTTGTACAATCAAAATCGTAAGGTCACGTAGGTATGATGGGTTTCCATCAATGGCAGTGCTACTGGGGTACCGCCCGTCATAGTACGGGGCCTAGATCACCATACCGAGGATCACTCCCGATCCCCTGCAACACAAGGCCGGAATCATCCCTTACTGGACAATCCCGAGCAAGAAAACCCCACAGTTGTGGCCAACAACTGCCCACACAGCCGAAATAAAAGGGACCTCCAGACAGGGGTAAATCTCGTCCTACTTGGGTGCTACCCACTTGACCTTACTGCACCTCCCATGTTTTAGCCATTCACGGTTGATGAGGCTTGAGGCTACGATTACCTTTATAGAACACATCTATCTTAGAATGCTCATCGTCCACCTGACGATGTGCCGAAAGCATTCAATCCATACAAGTTCATTCCGGGTTCGAATGAAACCAAAGGCATTATCTTGTTACACTCATATTGAAATCACCCTCAGAGTTAACGACAATAACCCTTGCACTCTAAAACTCCACCTCGATCTTCACTTTGAGATGTCACGACCTAACATTTAACTTGGATCGATGTGGTTTTCGGACAATCAAACTTGATTTCCGATCCCGGTCTCATCGAAATCCAAACGCCATCTTAAGGGTCAAGTTGTTTAAAGATTTAAACAATTCAATTCAATTTTAAACATTGAATTCACACAGCATTAACCATCGATAATAACAACATCTATCACATATATACACAATATCTCATCGCAGAATATCACAGATTATCATTCGATAGATATCAACCAAATCCGGACATTCTATTCAAAACAATCATCCATAAGCAAGCATCTTTAATCCATATTATAATTAATTTAATTATTTCAAATTAAATTAATTACTTAAGAATTAACCACTTAATCTTGCTTAACCAATCATTAATTAATTAATTACAATCATTTAAATAATTAATCACTTCTTAATTCACCTCAAAATCAATTAATAAATTAATTAATTATCCTTAATTAACAATTAATAACCTTAATTATTAATTAATAAAACTTAATTATAAATTAATCATTCCTTAATTATTAATTAATTAATCCTCATTTAACAATTAATTAATCTTAATTAACAATTAAATAATTCTTAATTACTTAATTAATTAATTCAAATTATAAATTAATTTATCTTAATTACTTAATTAATTATCCATGATTAATTAACCTTAATCACATAATTAATTAGCCCTGATTACTTGATTAATGAATCTTAATTACTTGATTAATTAATCCTTAATTGCTTGATTAATTAATCCTTAATTATTAATTAATTAACCACTAATCACATAACTAATTAATTACTAATCATTGATTAACTACTCTTTAATTACTTAATTAATTAACTATTAATTATAAATTAATTAATCCTTATTTACTTAATTAGATTAATTCTTAGTTATTAATTAATTAATCCATAATTAATTAACTAAACCTTTATAAATTAATTAAACCAAAATTATTAATTAATTTAACTTTAATTACCTATTAATTAAAGAAACCTTTAATCATAAAAAATTAACTAACCTTTAAAATAAAACAATTTCATTAATCACTTAAAATTAATACATGTTTAAACATTTCATTTTTTTTACTTATTTACTTTTTTAAAAATCAAATTTAAAAGAATACATAAACATCTCAAATTTAGTTAACAAAGTATAAAACTTTCTTTAATTAAATAGTTTTAAACATTTATCAAAAGAAGTTTAAACTATTTTTAAAATTTAAATTTTAAATTAGTTTTGAAAAATCTTTTTAAAGCACTCAACTCCACTTCGGGTTCGACCCGCTTCCAACAGGAGTACTGACTCGAGTTTCCATCTTCTTCTCTCCCCCTTTCTCTTTTTTCTTAAATTAACTTAGATTTAAAATTTTGAAAATTGCTGATGTTCTATTCTCACGCGAACTCGTGCTCCACCCCGTGACACTCGTCCTCCCGCTCGAGAACACCCCGCGTCATTCACGCAACCATCACCTGACACGCCATTATCATCGTCCATGTGTAAAGGTGATCGCGACGACGTCGCTCACCGACCACACCCCAAATACATCCATGATCGTCCCACGACCAAGTTCCAACCCTCACATCCTAATCACAAACCCAAATTCGAAAACGAGGAAACTCGCGCAACACCTGGACAACAGCCTCATCTGAAAACCCAACGAACCCACGACGCCGACCACCGTACCAACTGAAATTCCGGCCACAACTCTGCAAGCCTTCCACGCAACCATCCCCTTGATCTGGTGCCACTCAATTCACCATAGATGACCCAGTCGTTTCATTTCCGACAACGATCAATCAAGAGTATTAAACCCTAGTCCAACCAAATTCTAACAACACGATGATCGATCACCTCTTTCACCATTTTCCCGACTTCGCCAGTTGCCACACTAGCCTCGATCGAAATCTCAACATCCAATATATCGTCGATCGCCAGAAAATGGTAAAAACCCATTTCCTGCTCAACTCTTTAAATACTAAACTAAAAATCACCATTTAAATCTTAAAAATCCTACTTTCTAAAGATGATTCAACTTCCATAATTGAATCAACAATTTACAACATTCGAATTTAACATGTTTTTTTTTTAATTTTTCTCTGTAAATCTAGATTTCCAAATGCCATATATCACAATCATGCTTAAAACTATTTTTAGATCTTAACTCCTGTTTAAACAATCTTGTTTTGTTTTGAAGACTATGGCCTAACAGAGATCAGAGAAGAAGATTTTGAATTTTTACTTTGTTTTGAACTCTGTACTTTGGAAGCAGAGAAGAACAGACACTCAAACATGCACAAACCAGACACACACACACACACACACAGAGATTCATATCTATATATAAACATGCAGCACAAAAATCATCTAGAAATACACATGCACTAACATTTATCACCCTGAGCATTTTAGTTAAGTGTTTACTCACCTGATAGAGTTTGAAGCAGATAATAGAGTTTGAAGCAGATCTTATAGAAATTGGTAAACTTGCTAAAATGCTTCAATTGGAGAAATGCTTGAATCAAGAACTCGAAATTTAGATTTGAATTGCAGAGGAAATGCTTTGAAACTGAGGTGTTCTTGTTTGCTTCTTAACTTGAATTCGATTATGAGCTTTAGATTTGAAATTGTGGAGAGAGCTTTGAATTTCTCTTTACTGGAATTTGCTTATAGGGTTTTGTTTTTGAGTTGATGATATGTTTACAGCTTTTGGTATTTTTGCTTGTAGATTTGGAAATTTTGAAATGAACTTGAGTTTTTTATTTGAAAAGTGGAAGTTGATAAAATTCAGATTTGTAAATTAATGGCTTTTTCTTAGCTTTTAGAAAATGAGATGGGAAAAAATGAATGAAGAAGATGAAGTAAAGTTTTATAGATTAAATTTTTGATTTATTAAAATTAAGAAAATAATATAAAAATGTGACACTTGTCACTAAACATGCTTAATTAGGTAACACATATAATTAGAGATATTCACAAGTTAACACATGTAGTTTCATGCAAAAATAGATTTTTTTTAAAAGCTTTTATAATTAATTTTCTAATTTATAATCACATATTTAATTTATATAAATATATTCCTTTAAAAAAGAAAATAATATAAAACAAATTTTATATTCTAAATAAGATCATGAAAACACATTTTAAAACCAAAGTATGATTTAAGATATAAATAACTATATTTTGAATTCCAATTTAAATATTCAAATTCAAATTAAATTTCAAATTCAATTTAAAAATCAATTTGATGTATGCATATAATTTTAACAAATCCAATTTCCATTTGTATATAATAATCCTATTTAAAATCAATATATTTACAACATAATTATTATTATTGTTTAAAGTAACAATTTTATCAATTTTAATTAATTTATTAAAAGAGATTATCACATTTAAATTTGGTCTAAAATTCAGGAATATCATAAGCTATACATTTTTGATTTTAAGGATATTGTTTAAGAAGGGAAAATGTTTACTTTTTGACATAAAGCGATTGTGAAAAAAATTTGTTGAAAATAAAGTATATAATTTGGTAAAACAAAATATTTTCATAAGAAAGAGTAAATTTTGTAAAAATATTTTGTTTCAAAACTGAATTTAGACTTTGAAGAAGCATTTTAGTATGGGAAAATTCGCTTATTTTCGAATCATCTTTTGGAATGTACTTTTAGAATGGTATTATGGTTTGGGAACCCTTTGTTAACAAAGAAAGATTTTATCTACGGGAAGAGAAACTTTTTGCTAAAGATTGTTCCATTTGAAAATTGATTTAATAAAAGGATGTTTTGGTTTAAAATATTTTACTTTGAAATGTTATTAATAAGAACATCTTAGCTATAGATTGTTTTATTTGGGAACATCTTTCCAAAAAAGTATATATTGAAATAGTATTTTGTAACTACATTTTTCTATTTAGATTACTTTGTGAAAATATTCCATTATCGGGCATTTTGGAAAGGTATATTTTTGGTTCACAAATATTTCAAAATATATACTGTAAAGTTGAAGGACGTATTTGCTTCAAAAGGATGTTTTGAGGGAGAAATCTATTTTAATGATAGCAAAGAATTTGAAATATTTTTGTCAAAAGTACCTTGTTGGAGAGTGGTCAGTGAGAACTCTTATTTTAAGTAAAGGAATATTCTTTACAACTAATATTATACGATTTGGTAAAGTTATATTTTAAAGATACTTTGCAAGAAGGTTTTTTTTGCGTAAAAAGAGGTTTTATTTTAAAGGAATTTTTTTCTCAATAGAGATATTTGAAATATATATATATATATATATATATATATATATATATATTAGGAGAAGTATTGGTGAAAACATTCTTCTAGCACATGAACTTATTCTAGAATTTTCCAAACGAGGCAAACAACAAATATGCATTAAGCTTGATCTACAAAAAGCCTATGCCATGGTAAATCGGGAGTTTGTCATTCACATGCTTCATTCGATGGGGTTTCCTACACCTATAATAGAGCTTATATTGTGATGTCCCGGAAATTTAAGAAATATTTATTTAGTAATTTCATTAATAACTATTTTAAAATGTCAAATATTGATATAATAATTTAATTCAAACAGAAATTATCTTTTGAAGATTAATTATTATTTAATTTGATAACTGATATTTATAATGATGATAATAATAATAACTTTTGGGAATTTTATTCTTTTTAAATGTTAAAAATATTTAAGTAATAAAATTATTTTTCTAAGCCGATTTAAAGATATTTATTTATGATGTATATATTTGTATACATTGTAAATATGAGTTTTGATTTTAATTTATTTTTTTATAAAGAATATTTTCCAATTTATTTTACATATAAGATGTATGATTTATGAATTGATTAAATTGATTTAAAATCAGTATTGAAAACTTTTCAAAAGTTGTTTTAAAAAGGTCTATCTTATATTTTCATAGAAATATAAGTAAATATTTATTTTGTTTATAAATATATAATAGTTTGTTTAAAAATAAAATAGTTTAAAATTTGAATTTTATAATAAGAGTTTATTTTGTTTTATTTTAAGAATTGCTTTTCTTTTGAAATAAGATTTAGTTTATTTATATTAAAGTATAATACTTTGATTTGAAAACTTTTGAATAAAATTGAATTTAACATTTCTTTTCTTTTTAAAATTTTCTCTTTTGAAAGTTTAGCTTTAAAAAACATTATTTTGAAAACATTTAAATAAACATTTAAATTGTGTATAATTTTATAAAGAAGGTTTGTATGTAAGCATGTAAAAAACTAAATGTAATTAAACATTTGAAACATGATTAACTAAGTAAGAAATGAACTTAAAAACCTTTATAAAATTTAGAAATTTCTTTTTTATTATTAAAATGAATATGTGTCAAACACTTAACACATAGAAAGACACTTGTAAATCTTTTGTTTTACTTAAGTAACAAGTGGCAATGTAGTTTATTTTTGAAAATAATTAATATAGATAAGTAAAATTTGAAATGCATTTTTGTTAAAACCATTTTTTTTCAAATAAGAAACTAAAAATCAGATTTTTTTGATGAAATCTGCAAAACTATTTCTTGTTCAAAATCAAAACCCAAATACAATCTAAATCTACAACCCAAATTCATGTTTAAAATCTGCAAAAATAAAACCTACTCCTATATTCAACGTTAATTTGCAACTTCAACTTCAATTCAAGCATATGAAGATGGATCTGCATGCAGTTTCAAAATTCTACAGCAACAAGTAAATTCAATTATCAAATGGAAGCTTAAACACAGATTCATCAAGCAATTTCAAATCAACTGCATCATGCAAAACAGGTTTCTGGATAAGGAAAAATACTTCTCTGAGTTGCTTCTCTTTTTCTTCATTTAAAGGTGAGTGAACTTCTATGTTTAAAAACAGTTTTTCTTATAAAAATCAGAGCTAAACATACTTATAGAACTCAAGTTTCAAACAAACTGTTATATAAAAAGAAATCAATCAAACTGCTATTGATAAAAGGGAAAAAAAATGCTCCGTCTTCTTTTAAGTAAGTAACCTTCTATATGCAAAAGCTTGAGTTATCTGTTGCATGTTTATTGATATAAATAATCATGTTGTATGACTGTATTGTGATTCTGTGTGTATATATATATATAGATATATATATATATATGAGTTTCAGGATTTTATATATCTGTTCTTGGCCTTGAACTATGTTTTTAATAAGAAATCCATTATCAACTAGTTTGATCTCAGTTTGGATTTTGTTATGTAAATAGAAAATGTTTGTTTAGTATGAATATAAGTTTATAAATTATAATTATGTTAAATTGAAAACTGTTTGTCTTTGAAAATCTGTAAGAACAGTTAATATTGAAAGTAAGCAGAAAAAAAAAATTAAACTTCCTAAAATATTAAATCAGAGTAATAATATGAATACACATATGAAATCGTGATTTCTAAAACAAAAATCCCATTTTTTTAAAGTAACTATAGAGGGGAAATTCTGGGTTGAACATAATTGGGTTGTTGTCGATTTTTGGGCAATCAAGTGGACTGGGATGTTCGGGGTTGCTTGTGGTGATGGAGGAGTGATTAGAGGGGCGAGGAAAAATAATGGGAGGCGGTGCAGTTGGACGCAGTGGCAACGGCGGCGCTTTCTTTTGTGTAAACGTAGTTTTGTGGGTGGTCAGTTGTTTATTGCTGTTTGATTTCTGTGGAGCATCGAGTGATGTAGAACTTTGGGGATTGGAAGAGGAGACATAGGCGAATGGATGGCCGGTGTCGTAGGTGATAAGATGGTCGGAGGTGGGTTTGTGCGGTGATGACAGGTTTGGAGTAATGCTGTGTGAAGATTTCCAGGTTACATTTGTTAACTTGACTTTGATTCAAGTGGCTGTGGGGAGTTTGGTGATCGTGATCATGCTTGGGGGTTAGATGGTGACTTGGTGGAGTTGGTCAGGGTGGTTGAAGATCGCCGAAGTGCCGGTGCATATGCACCGTGCACAAATTTTCTGGTGAACTTTTGCTTGGTTAGTGCAGGCAAAATGACTCGGGTACTACTCGGGTGAAATAGGTTATTGACTCGGGGCTAGGGCTTTGAGAACTCGAAGTAAATTTTTGAGGGCTCGGGGTAGTTGTTTGGTTCAGGTTGTGAAAACCTGGAATATGCAGTTTTAAAATTTTAAGTTGGAATTCAAATTTTTGAATTAGAATTTCAATTGGGATTTTTAAAATGCAAAGCTTAAAATATTAGTTCAGATGAACTTTTAAATTCAAAGTTTTAAATTGAAATTTTAAATTTTTAAGCAAGATTTACATTAAGTTTAAAATCAGGTTTAAATTACAGATTTCAGGTTACTTGAATCCAGTATAAATTTATACAGTTTTGTAAATTTTAAAATGTTGATCAAATTCAATGTTTAAAGTAAATTTTAAAGATGAATTTGATTTCAGATAAATGTTTAAACTTGTAGATTTCTTTCTGTAATATTTGAAAAGTTATGGAATGTTTAACTTGAAATTTGAGAAGTTTTAAATAATCAGTTTATTATAAAAATTTGATTTCTTTAATAAACTTAAGTAAATTTGGATTTAAAATTTTCTTACATAAGTAATGAATGTTTTCACTTTCATTTTAAAGTTATAATTTATTTAAATTGGAATAATGCTTAAATAGTAAAACATTTTGAAATCTTAAAGTTTAAAATGGAATTTGAATTTAATTTAAAGATGTATTATTTAAAATACATTTTGAATGTTAATGAAAACATTTATAATTAAATAAATTATCTTAGGATAATTAAGATAGTAAAAGAACTTAATTTGGAATTTACTTAATTGATTTTAAATAATGATTTAGAATTAATTTAATTAGAAATGATTAATGATGATTAATCCAAGATAGTTTTCTTAAGGAAATAATTTAAGGAAATATTATTAATTAATAATGATAATTATCTAAGGATAATTAAGTAATTAATTAATATGACTAAAATTTTGATAATTAATTAGATTAATTAATTTAAGGTAATTAGTTTTAAATTGTTAAGTCTAATTACTTCATAAAAGTAATTAAAGAATTAATTAATTATTGTAATTAATTTTGATAATGTGATTTGTTAAGTTAATTAATTTAGTTTAATTAATTTAAGTAAATCATTTGTTGGTTTAATAAGTGTAATTACTTAAGGTAATTAATGGAGCAGGATTACTTAGAGAAGTAATAAGTGATAATTACCGGAATGTAATTAATAAAGATGATTTTAATTAAGTAATTTTGGGTAATTACTTTTGTAATTAATCAAGGGATTAATTAATGGAGACAATTAATTGTGAAGAAAATTAATTTGTTAATGTGAAATTAAGGGCAGTTAGTTACTGGTTTAATATGAATCAAAGGTGATTAATAATTGTATTTTAATTTTAGATTAATTACTAAATGTAATTAATTTTAAATAAGTTATTAATTTAAATTAGAAATCATTAATTAATATAATTAATGATGTAATTAAGGATTGTTTAATTAAGTAATAATTAATTATTAAGTGATTAATTAATGTAATTAATTAAGGATAAATGTAATTAATTATAGTTGATTAATGAAGTAATTAAATGTTAATTACTTATGATTAAGGTTAATTAATTTTGTAAAATTTATTTAGAGACTGATTACTTGTTGTAATTAGTAAATGATTAATAAAAAGGTGTTTAATCAAGTTGAATACTTAGAGAATGATTAATTAACTAGGTTGATTAATAATTGGAATTAAGCAGGATTTATAGATATAGTAATAAATTTAATTTATTTTAAATTAATTAGAGATGGAAGTAATTAATTTAATTCATTTTAAATTAATTATAGATGATGGTTGATAATTCCTTGATTATGGATGATATTGATTGAATGGTTGTGATCTCAGTAATGAGATGAGCTGTATCTGTATGATATGGATGTTTGGTTAAAGTATGATGGTTTGTGATGGATTATCTGAGTGTGATGATTATTTGTTTGTGATGTTGATAAAGATTATCTGTTTATGATAAGGATATGATTATCTATTGTGATATGTAGTTTATCTATTTTTGTGAAATGGATAAAAATGAAGTGAGTTAATTGTTTTAAAACCCTTAAGTACAACTTGGACATTAAAATGGCGTTTGGATTTCGGTGAGACCGGGATCGGATTTCCATATTTGGATATCTGAAAACCACATCGATTCCAATTAAACGTTAGGTCGTTAATCCAAGTGGAGCAAGTAAAGACTCGAGGTGTAAGGGCTATATGTCAGTATAACTCTGTGGGTGATTCCGTAATGAGTTTGACGGAATAGTACTTATAGGTTCGAGATGGTGATTTAGAATGCAAGGGCTGTGGTCGTTGACTCTGAGGGTGATTCCAAAATGAGTGCAACGAGATAGTGCCTTCGGTTTCGTTCGAACCCGGAACGAACTTGTATGGATTGAATGCTTTCAGAACATCGTCAGGTGGACGATGAGCATTCTAAGATTGATATGATCTATAAAGGTAATCGTAGCCTCAAGCCTCATCAACCGGGAATGGCTAAAACATGGGAGGTGCAGCAAGGCTTCGTGGGTAGCCCCCACTGGAGAGCGAAATTTACCCCTGTCTAGATGTCCCTTTTTATTTCGACTGTGTGGGGCGATTGCTAGCTAAAATCGCCGGGTGGTCTTGTTCGGAACTGTTCAGTAAGGAATGGTTCCGGCTTTGAGTTGCAGGGGAGTGGGCGTACTCCTCGGTACGGTGATCTAGGCCACGTACTGTGACGGGCGGTACCCCAGTAGCCCTGCCATTGATGGAATCCAAAATCCAATAAGTGCCTGTGTGGTTTTGATTGTGCCCAACTATGTTGGAACGTGAGATGTAAGCATTCCAGCTATTTCTGTATTTTATTTTGAAAACCCTAGACACTATTATAATATCACTGGATTTCCTATCAAATGTTTTGGTTAGCGTAAGGTAAAAACTTTTCCATGTTTATGTGTGGGAAGTCTTACGTGATACCTTTTGTTTCAAAGGATTTTCTAAAAGTTAAGCAAATTTTAACCCCGTTTACTCACACCAGACCCCTGTCTGACCCAAGTGTTTATTTTCTGTTTTATAAAACTCTTTGGTACTCATATTACGTACGAGTAGTCAAGTGTTTTCAGGATTGCTTTGACGAATTCTGGAGGAGATAATGGAGCAGGAGGCTTCAGCGTGTAGATATATATAGTGATTCTGCTGTGTTTGAGTTGTATCTGTTTTCCCTGATGTACTTGAATTGTAATTGCTAGACAGAAGTTTATAACTGTCTAGTTTGTGTTGTATTAGTGAGTAAAACTCTGATGTATATGATACTATGTAAAGTTTTATGTGATATAATATAATTTATTCGTTCCACTGTGAGATTCTGATGTTGTCTGTTTCTTTCTTTTCTCTTTTCTATCCCTTTCTTTCTTCTTAATGATGCGTCTTTCTATGGAATGAAAGGCGGGTCGTTACATATATATGAATGTATTTCTATGCCTAACTTCTCTATTATGACTGATGGGAAACCACATGGTTTTATACATTCTAACAGAGGGCTACGACAGGGGGACCCTCTATCCCTGCATCTCTTTTGCATTGCAATGGAATATTTTACGCTACTAATGGAAGAGGGATTAGGAGATGGATATATGAAGCCTATATGTGTTGTTCAACATACTATAACTCATCTTTTGTACGCCGATAATGTCATGGTATTCCTTTCTGCTACCACAAATAATGCAATCTTTATGAATCATGTTTTATCTACAATGGAAGATACTATTGGCCTTAAAATAAATCAAAGCAAATCACAAATTTTTTCAGCAATGATGCAAACTACAAATCAGAGATTTCACGTATAATTCAGATTCCTACACATTAACTACCTATCAAATATCTTGGTGTGCCTTTATTATTGGTGGATCACATCCACTCCAGACATTGCTTAACCCTGCTATAAAAAATCAGCAACAAATTAGAAGGGTGGGAATGTAAGTTGTTAACTACAGTAGGTAGAGCGGAGTTATTGCACAATACAATAACCCCCCTCGTTCTATATTGGTTATTGATATATAATTTATCCCAAACTGTTCTGAACAAAATAGATAAAATGTGTTCATATTTTTTCTGGAAAGGAAAGTTTCACAAAGTTTCATGGGAGAATTTATGTAAGCCTAAAATAGAAGGAGGGATTGGACTGCGTAAACTTATGGATCTGAATTCCACTGCTAAAATTAAATTATTATGGATTTTATTAACTACAGGCTGTTTATGGTCTAGATGGATGAAGGCCAAATACATTTCTCGAGGAAATTTTTGGGTTATACCTATAGACAATAATTATTCTTGAACCATGAAATCAATCCTACGACAACGTGATAGTGCTGCATCAATAATGAGTCGCATTATTGTTAATGGAGAAAGTACAGATCTATGGTTTGATCCTTGGGTAAACCATAAATCCTTGGTTCACTTACTCGAATGGAATAGAATCTCTTTAACTAATACAGCTAATGGTAAGTTGGAATCATCATAAGTGAGGGTCAGTTTCAACCACAACCACTGCCTGAAACTAGAGACGTTGCGAATCAAATTTAACAGGTGTAAATTTTCTCTGATTATCATGCTGACTATCAGAAAATATGTGAGAATAGACAGTTTGTTTTTCATACTATCTGGAAGAAAATTAGATTAGCGATTGATTTAGATGACAACTTCAAACTAATATGGCATAACAAAACAGCTAGAAAATTTCGTTCACTACATATATGGCATATCTACAGTGTTTACCTATGATGGACAGATTATCAAATTGAGGGATTACTACTGATCTAAGTTGTGTGTTATGTAATGAACAAAACGAAAATCACCATTATCTATTTTCGTAAGTGCAGTACTTATCTTTGAGAATCAACGATGCTTAAACTCGCCATCCAATCGGTAGCATCCAATTCCTTATATGACCATTTTTCCACGTTGAGGCTCACACTCAAATCAAAATTCAAGATCTGGATTTTGTAGCGGCTTCGACTCTCTAACATCATATCTGGTTGAAGAGTGTTAGGCACCGATTCAAAGGACATTGCTGCTCAAGAGAGACACGCATGAAGCTGATTGAGGTGGACGTTCAACTACAATTAGCACAACGTTTCCATCATCAAGAAGCACACTCGACTGATCGTCATCTTTTGCTTCAATGAGGGATTGAATTATGGGATACGGGCCGATTGTCTTATGGCATTGTGGACACGAGATGTTTGGAGATTAGGGATTTGTCTCTGTGTTGTTTTGGGTTGGATCGGGTGGCTAATTGCATGCGGCGATGTGTTTTTTACTTGGCCTAACATTTTGGTTCTGGTTTTTTGTCTGTATTTCTTTGAGTGATTTTGTTGTTTGTTTTATCAGCTATATTACAGCTTGTATATATAGAGGACGTCGTGCTCTTTTTCCTTACCACAATGGTAAGGTTTTTTAAGGAGGCGAATCTTGCTATACTTAGGTTCTCATTCGTCTTTAATAAAGAACATTTTTCTTTCTTTCTATATATATATAGTAGAGATGTTTTTCAATTGTGAAATTAGATTATTGGTGGAAATAGTTTGGTGGATGTATTTTTTAGAAGTATCGTTTTGAAGTAAAGAATGCGATAAAATATTTATTTTAGAGAAATTTTTTATCAAAGGAGAATATTTGATTTCAAATTTTTTTTTTCAAATTGATCTCGGTTGTATGAATCTTCAATTAGAAGGTGCTTTGATAAATGATGGTTTGAAAAGAAAAACATTTGCGTTTTGGTAAAGAGTTTTGGTTGGAAATGACCTAATTTGAAAATTGTTTATTCATGAAAATATTTGGAGATATATTATTAAAGTAGTATAAAATATCTAGTTTTACAATACCTTGAAGAAGAAAATATTTTACTAAGATGAAGATGATTTAATTTGAAAGGCAAATAGTTGAAAAAAAGAGTAAAATATTTAATTGAATGACAAATTTTAGAGGTGTTTGTTAAAAGAGTATTTTATTAAAAATATGTTTTAGTTGAGAATTTAAACTGAGAACTATAAAACTAGACATTGTAATAGGGATGCAAGATGACGGGGTAGAATGGGTTTTAAGTCTACTAATGCCCATTATGACGATGTTACCTTATGATTATTATGTGCGACTTTCCCTTTGGAGTTGTGGGAATGTCTGGTTATTCCCATCCATAGAGGAGGTTAGGAAATGATGTAGGGACCACCCTTTTGATGTGTGGGATGGTGACCATTTACTTATGATTTCTTACTTTTGTTGAATTGCTTATATTATATAAGATTATGAAAATGTCACTCTTATTTTCCTATGTTTATGTATTACTTCATGTCATATTTATTGAATTGATTTCTCTTACCCACATTATGTTTTTGATTATGGTTGATAGAATATTTATTTGGTTGCTTATCACTTATTTAATTAATTGGTTGTCATCTGTTTGGTTGTTTACTTACTCCCTTGGTCATTGTTGAATTTTTGTATACAATGATTAGTTGTTTGTATGCCTCTTGTTTGCTTGTTTGTTTGTCTACTATGTATGATAATTGTACGATGATATGGTTTACCGATGTCCACTTTTAGTAAGCGAAACATTATTGAAACTACCAAGGGCTTAAGGGACATATTTGACTTAGTCATAATGGAATGACATAGTTTCCTAAGCTGAGGAAGACTGGATATTGGAATGGACAAAGAGATGTGAAGACGTTCCTTGAAGATGTGTAATACTAATTAGAGAATTTTTTTATGACTAAAAGCTTGATGGATTTTATTGAGGAATAAATATACGAGGGAGGTTCATTATTTAGAATTTTAAATATGTGTGTAGAAACCTATTTTTATGCAAACGATTACTGGCTTCCATAGATATTTTTGAACAAAAAGTTTTGATTTAATTATATATATAAAAATGATTTTCTCAAAATTATTTTGAATTTTTTTCGAGTGGTGGAAATTATTTCTAGAAAATATTTTATAAACCGATGAGTACTTCTAAGAAGGAATTTTTTTTGTTTCAATGAAGATGGAAGCATTGATCTAAAGTTGAAAATGATTTGCTTTTAAAATGTATTAGAATTCTCCTCATCAGTAGGTCCCTCTTTGGTATTCTTGACGGGTTATTCCAATCAGTCGATGGAGAAATAGCTATAAGACGATTGGATCAAGGTGATTCTATGACTTACAGAGGATGTCTAGAGGAGTTTTGATGTTGGCAACTCGATGATAGGAATCATGATGATGGTCCAAGAGGACTAGTTTAAGGAGGGGAGCTCGTGGGTAAGACAATGAGGTGTTCTACTATTATATGTGTGTCATGGGATGGAGGATGGCCAAAGGCTTTCATGAATGCTCGTATACAAGGGGTATGTGGGATGCCCACCCGAATTATGTGGATTATGGGTTCTTCTGTGGTTAGATTACCTGGACCTTATATGGACAGTCTAGTTCCTAGCTACATAGGTATCAAGGAATAGGGCATTCGTGTAGCCATGTTGCTCTTATAAAGATATTTATTCACTGATTTATGAGGATGGTCATTTTTGTCATCATCCTAAAGGAAAATACCATAAGGTTGATGGGTATTCGTTGACCTTATGAGTATGGTCATTTGGAAGAGACCTTAGGATGTGGGTCTGAAGATCAAGGATTAATTCAACTACAAAATGAGTATATGGCCATATTATTTTGTAGATGTAGTCATGACTAGGTGCTTATTATTTTGAAGATGTAGTCATGACTATGAGCAAATTATTATGAGAAGGTAGCCATGAGTGAGCACATGAATTATTTTGAAAGGTTTAATAATGAGGTGGTACACCGATTATTTTGAAGATGAGACCATTAAAGACAAATATTTGAATGGAAGTGTATTCAGAATAGGGATTAACACACACGTGTTATTTGTTGATATGGTGATGCGATGATGGCCTTATTGGTGTGTGTACGCTTTATTATTTATGAGCTATGTTGATTGTTGATTTATGTATACTCTTGTTATGCATGCATGTTTGGACCATTCTAAATTTTATTGTGTATTTCTACTATGGGTGATTGCATTTGGATTGCTGATATGCATGTCTATGACTTATGTATGGAGTTCAACTATGGTTGGGATTGTATCACCTTTTATTGGAGTGTTATTTTTATATATTATTATTTGGACGTATGATTAAGAAATTATAGATGATTATAGTGTGTGTGTTGAATTCATTATTATGAATAAATTGTGGTGTGTCATGATTATTTTATTGTGCGAAGGTCGTGCACAACAATTAAAGATGGTTGATTATGATTAATATAAGTCCTCGTATTTTGATCAAACCCAAGATGTGTCTTTATTGATTTGATCGATTGTCGTATGTGGGTAATTACCAAGGTGCAATTCTTTTGAAGGGAAGAATATAACAATCCATAAATTTGATACTACAAAGTAATAAATCAATTAAAAATGAAATTTTAATTAAATGGTGAACAAGGTGTCAGGTATATAGCAATTGCGTAGGGTTTTCTAGGACGGTCAGTTTGATATATAATTTTAATGGGTTTGTGATTATGGTTTGCAAAATAGAGGCGTTAAAGTGTTTAAAAAGCATACGGAGCCGACGGACCAATTTGGATACATGACCCATAATCCAGTCTAACTATTGTATAAGTAAGGCAACAAAAACCTAACTATCCTCTCTATCTTCAGTTTTCTTCCCTAATCCTGAAATCAACCCTAACTACTCTTTAATGCGATTCGCAAATTAATTAAAAGTGATTATAAATCAGATTATCCAAACCCTATCAAATTATATAGTTGCAAAGCTCTTGACAAATAAAGTCAATGGGTGGTGCCAGTTTGTCGTGAAAGTGCTTGATTCAACAACAAAACTTGGTCGAAGTTTCAGGCAACAAACTCTAAGCGCCGATTTGGATTTTTTTATTGTGCAAGCAAATGATGAAATTAATGACACAATTGGATAGAGCTTGACCAGACAAACTCAAATCTACATTCAATTTGTTGAAAATATCGCTAGAGCTCCAGAAATTATGGAAAGAAGCGGGGATGGTGGTCTTGACCATGGCGGATTCTAGCCAGGATGGGTCATCATGAGGGTGTTTGGAGATGAAGCAGGTGGCCGCGGGTTTGGTAATGGTAGCGACGAAGGCTATTCCAGCATAAGGGGGCGACAATAGTCATCAAAGTATGTTGATTGATATTAGCAATGAGTTTCTACATGCGATTGGAATGGTGAGGAAAAAGCTGATTTTACATGTAAGCCTCTATAAATTATTTATTGCATACTGAATCCTACATCTTCTAATCGTGAAATCATTTGCCTATGAATTTAGGTTTACACATGATTTCTTTCGTTGAACTCATGTTGGAATTCTGACGATATCGCACTAGGTTTGTTGAATTTGGAGACTGTTAGAATAAGCCATTGGCATGAATTATTTAATTAAATTAATTAAATTTAAAATTATGAAATAGATATCTATTGATGAATTATAATAATTAATCTGCGTTTTATTATGTGGATGACTATTTGGTTGATATGATATTATGTATGTATTGTGCCTTGGTTGGGTAATTATAGTTGATTGTTGTATTTTGGATATTTAATTGAATTAAATATTTAAAATGAATTGGAAAAATAATTAAGTGAAATAAAATGGATAATAATGGGAAAACTAGATAAATAAATGATGGACGTCATTATTTGCGATTTTTGTACAGTATTTATCAAAAACAGTGGTTGAAAGAATTAGTATGAAACTAATGAAAGAAATTTAATAAGGTTGTTATTTATGAATTTCTCAAGAATACGTAAATAATAACGGAAAATGTATTTTAAACTAAAATTGGAAGATTTATTATTATTATTCAAATAAATGAGATTTTTAAACAATAATATGGTTTATATGAATTTACAATGTTTTAAGAAACTTGGAAAAATGTCTTTACAATAAAATATTTTGAAATATATTACTATTTGGAAGAATTATTTTGTTTTGAGATAAGTAAAAGGTTTGTTTTATGATAAACAATAATAAAATAATTTTTATATTTAAGAGAAAATGATGATCATAATTTGATATTCTCAATGGATGTGATACATAGTTAATGGTTGATTTTATTTATCACATATATTTGATGTTTGATGATGGTATCGCATTTAGATGAGTGTGAAATACTTTACCGTTATTACTAGGAGATGACAGAAAGTTAATTATGATTATTTGATAATGGATGTTGTGTTACTAATATTAATTGGATTAGTACACATTTGATGTTATTGATGATTGTATTACTATTGTGGAGTGATTAGCATACACTGGACGATTTATACTTACATTGAGATGTATTATTATAGTTGATAATTAATAATGTATGTAAGTATATTTATATTGTGATTTCCTTATTTGGTGGATTACGTTATAATTGGATATTGTTGGTGTTTGATGACTGTGTGCTATTATTGTTATGGTTGCGACATATGATGATTTTTGATAGATGTAGTGATACTACTTTTTGCTTCTACTATCTGCATTGATTGTAATAGTTGAAATGGTTATATTAGTTGTATTGATTGCATTGGTTATGATGGTTGCAATGGTTGCACACATTTTATGGTCGTAATGTACTAACAAGTATTTGGATGTAGGAGAAGAGTAGAAAACAGAATTACTTAGGTTTGGTCCCCAAAAAAGAGATACATAGGCAGTCTTTTCCTATGCAATAGCTATCAAGCCTATGGTCGTAGTGTATAGGGTTTTGGCACGGTCCAAACATAGTTGAAACCTTTTTTCTTATACACACACACACACACACACACATATATATATATATATATATATACACATATGTGTGTGTGTGTGTGTGTGTGCAGTTATGAAGCTGCAAGTAGAAGCAAAAGAGGAAATGGAAGTGTAGATTGTTAGGCTATATCAAGGATAGCCGATTTGGTATATTCTTTTATACCACGGTTATCATTTATGAATTGATGATAATTGACGTACTGAAATGTCAATTGATGGGATAATGTTGTTAAATAATTATATTATTGAGATAAAGTTCATTTCTCTTGATATTTGATTCCACTGTGAGGTTTTTCCTTTTTATTCGTTATTTTAAAAAAATTAATTTTTATATCCCAGGGTCCACTGCATTTAATATCTGAAATTAGTTGCGAGTGTAACTTGATGTCATTTATAATTGATTTTAGATTCTAAAAATAGTGGGTCGTCAAACCTTTGATCAAAGGCATGTTGAACTCTAGGACTTCAAACGAATCATGAAGATCACCATAACTTAGATGCTATGGTAGATGCTTCAAGGTTGAATCCCAGATCTAAGTTTGGAGGATGTGAATCAAAGCCCATTAATCCCAAGCATTTGATATGCTAGTAATCCACTTGATTTCAAGCTACCTACATTGGAATTGTATGTCGGAAGAACATATCCTACAGTATATCCGATGAGATACTATGAACACATTGGAGTCTTGGTAGCATCAGAGGTAGAGATGGGTCATTGATTTCCACTGTATTTAACTAATTTCGCTACCATGTGGTTTCACAAAAACTCTATAATGGATCTATTAGCACATGTTTCGAATTAACTGAGAAGTTCATGAGCAAATTTAGGGTTTATATTATTCAACCAAGGAATGTGATGTCATTGTCATGCAAAACAAAGGGAGAATGAATCATTTTGAAGTTACTTAAAGGAAATAACGCTTGGTAAAAACAACTTCTAGGTTCGAGTTACTATGGCTAACCATCGGATTTGAATGATGAAGTGATGTCGATCGATCCATTGATTAGTATCGATCCATCCAAATCTTGATATTAGGCCTACTTTACATAACTATGATTCAGTAGACCACTTCAAAGAGAGAAAAAAAAGTTTTAAAGATGGAACATCGATGGGTACTGATCGATCCAAACTACAATCTTTCCTTTGTAGACTTGACCATTCTTGAAGAAAAGGTTGAAGAATTGGTCAAACTATTGATCATTATAGATCCATGGATTGATTATTACATATCAATCTAATCTTTGAAAATGTGCTCTGTTGACTTGTTTTTTACGCTGAAAACGAAGATTTGGAATGATCGATTCAAACAAGATCTAATGATTCTAGTGCATGGATTCATCTAAAAATAGAAAATTACAATATATAGAAAAAGATTTTTTTTTATTCAATTTTGACACTTTGTACAGCTTTCTTAAGTAAGAACTCTGACTATCAGTGGATCCAATCGCTGAACTAAGAAATTCTCTTATAAAATTGGTTATTTTAGCAAAGATTAATTAATAAAAACGACTAAGTGGACGTAGGTCAGTGATTGGCTGAACCGTACAAACGTATTGTGTATCTTTTCTTTCTTTTCTCTTCGAATGGATGGTATACTAGTATTCCATGATATGTTTGTTATTTAGTATAAGAGCTTTTTGCTCTCTTTTTTTCTAGTGACTTGGTAGCTAAGTTAACCATTAAATAAGAGATCAATTAAAAGCTGTTGGAAGTGTCAAATCCTGTATAGGTTCGACAAACCTATGTATGATTTATTGTGGTGTTGAGTTGAATCATAGTTGCATGTTTGTGTGTGACATTCTTTCTACTTAAATTTTTTTTGGGTTCGAGATTATATTAAGTATAGATTGGCTTGAGAAAGTGGCATGGTACTTGACTATTAAAGGGAATGGTTACTTTGGGAAATGATGAAAGTATGCGGAAGCTAGAGTTACATCACGGACCAGAGAGTTTGATGATGATAAGCAACTTATAGTGTAACATCCCTAATTTTTGATAACATTGTTCAAAAAATTTAATTAGATAAATTAAATAGAATAATGATGATAAGGGGATTGAGATTTGAATAAATTATATAAAGGGCGTGCTTATTAATATAGTAAATGGGCTTATAATTGGTTTAAAGGTTAACTAGTTCACACATTGGAATATTAGTAAAATAACCTTTTCATTTTACACGGCTATGACCTTTTTTGATTGTCCATCGTGTTCGTTTTTTCTCAGCTCAAAAATAAACGCAAAAATCCTAAGAGCAGGCCATTAACAAGGAGGAAAAGAGGAAGATTATAATCTAAAGCTAAGGATCAAAGCTATAAAGGATTAATCAACAATAAATCTCAAATTCCTTATCATATCTAAGGTGAATAATGATTCATTACCATCTCTATTCTATTCTCTGATTATATGTTTTCGAATTTATGATTAATTTTTTTTAATGATGCTACGGTGATGATATGCTAGAACTATATTATGTTTCATTTATTTTAGTTTAATTGCATATGAATTAGCACGGTTTTAGGGTAAAACCGAGAAATTATGATCTTAGAATGCCATAGAAAAAATTTATGTTTAAGTAAAACAAGATTTTAAAGATGGGTTTTAATTTTCAGAATTTTTCGAGCTATAGAAAATTTAATACGAATTCTTAAAGGAAATATAATATAATTGGGTCTAAAATTTATTTCGAGTATTTCAAAAAGAAATTAGGTCTGAAATTTTAATATGTTTGATTACATGATAAAATTGAATTTCTATGATTTTTAGGGATTTTTCCCAATTGATTTACTGGGGAAAATAAATTATTTCAAGAGAGAGACTTATTTGCAAATGCGGGTTTCGTTAATGGAATGGCTTAAACGTTAAAAATTGTTGAATATGCGATTATATGATTTTTGTTTGATGATAATAAACATATATATATTCATGTAAATGTATTTGTTAATATACTATTTTATTAAATAAATATTTGCTAAATAAATATCAATAACACAGAATTTGAATTCAAACATAATTTTTATTCAAACAAATATTTATTACAATCTTTGAATAGTACAAAGTTCAAGCTCTCACTATATATACAATTTAAATTATAGTACAAGTTTGATTACATCACGATTCACATTTAGATTTGACCTCACTATACATCACTCATTCACTCAACTCGTATTTTATCTTCAACTTCACTCCAAATTGAATCCAGCATCTGAGCAATCTGCAAAAATAAATATTGACGCAGTAAAATTGAAAAGGAAATATTTTTGCAGTATAAAACAAAATGTGGATTTTGAAAATAATATTTGCCTCTGTTATTTGGATTGTTCGTCATCATTTAATTTCCAATTCATCATACACGAACAACTTGTGACATAGACAATGTATCATTGTATATGCCACAAGGCTGTGCACACCGATATATACACTTGATAAATTTACAGGGACAGGTGAGCACAGGTCAAACCCAAAACACCGGGTTCAACTCAAGTGAGATAAAATAATGTCACAACTTTCAGCACAAGGTCAAATCCGAGCTACAAGCTGGATTCAACTCAAGTGTAATGCACAGTCCAACTAAAAGTCAACATGCTCACAAAAGACTGCACAATTCAAGAAGGCACAACAAATAACAGTGCACAAGGGCAGTTGTACCAAAACAAGTCGATGCAAACATTCATGAACACACATATATGGTCTGAAACTCCAAGATAACTATTCAATTACAAATGCATATTAGACAATGTCACAAGACTCGGCATGTACATGATGGCAGCTGAAACATCAAGACAGCAATACAAAGAAATCAAACAAGGTCAGGTCTGGACAAACCATCTAACCAAAATTCAAAGATGCAAGCATGTACATGTGTGGTCGGTGAAACCCAAAGCTAACAGCAACTACAAACTACAACTACAACACAAAATGCAACAACCAAAACAATAGTGCATCACCGACCATACCAAAACAAGCTCAATTGGACAGTACAGATGCAATCATGCACAGCAACTAGTAGAGCAGGCTCGAATGACCAAGTGCACCAAAGATATGGCAACACAGCAAGGCACAGCATAAAACAGTA
Organism: Allium cepa; assembly: GCA_030765085.1. Taxonomy (NCBI): domain Eukaryota; kingdom Viridiplantae; phylum Streptophyta; class Magnoliopsida; order Asparagales; family Amaryllidaceae; genus Allium; species Allium cepa. The sequence goes on from CM060943.1 coordinate 129,284,667, forward strand.
ATGATACAAGTATAACAACATGAAGGAACCAGACCACAAAGGCAATCAAAGTGGTCAGGCAATCTAAAATACAAAGCAATGCTCAATGCACAGCATACATATGAATCAAGCTCATATATACTGCAATAATTTGAAAATGCAGCAAGTACATAGTTCAAGACGAAACCAAACACACTACGGCAACACATGGAGTTCAAGACAGCCATAACATCAATTAACAACAATATGATGAAGTTCCAAATCAACATAACTCGGCTAGCTAACCAAACCACAAAAAAAATGCAAAGGCCAGCAACATTGAAATGGATAGAACTGTAGTTCAACTACAAGTCAAAAGCGTATATGCATTTAAAGTGCATCTGAAATTAGACTCGACTAATCCTACAACAAGACCACCAAGTTCAAAAGTCGAGCATCATCAACAAAGTGATACAATAGTCAAATTCAACAGAGAAGCCGAAGTCATAGCATAAAGTGCACATGGCACATTGAACAAGTCAAGTGTGCTATAGGGATGAACAGACATGCCAATAAAATGAACGACACAAAAAACTAACCAATGCAACTATATACAAGTGGAAACCAACGCAAACTACTGAATTCCAATGATGAACAGTGATCAAGCATACAGGTCAATGAAGTTTCAAGTCAAGGCCGAAGCCATCAGAAATTCACGGAACCAAAAATGACAGAAATCAAAGCCGTGGCTGTCAAGAAATGGATCGATTCAAAATTGAAACCGTGTCAACCAAGTAATATCAATTTATACGAATTTGATTAAGTCAGATAAATCATCAACATCCAACAATAATCTAATGGCCGAAGCATAATATTGAAAAAATCAGACGAACGAAAAACTAGGAGATCGAATTCATATATAAACCCACAAATCATCTTCGGAAAAGCAATCGAGTTGAAGCATACAACCAGAAAAGAAAAAGAGCAAAAATATTACATACCGAATCCTTATCGAACTTGATCAAAATTTGTAGCAGTTGAAGTAAAAAGGAGACCATCGATTGACAAAAAGGAACGTTGAATCATCTAATTCAATCGAGCATTTGAAGTCGGCATCTTTGAATTTATGAAATCCCTAATTTTTGAAGGAAGAGGATTGAACGAAACAAGAGCCGCCATTATCATATAAAAGGACGGGCCAAAGAATATAAAAGAAGGAAAAAGGGGCCGACCTTTATTTTAATCTTTGGGTTTATAGTTATTAATAAGGCTCTAGTTAAATTAGGGTTTATTTGATTTTAAATTGTTTTAAATTTGTATTTTTCCGTTTTAAACCGTTGTAATTTCTAGTCGTGTGACTAGGGGACAAACTGCATGGCGTAGTTTGAGAATTCGTAACTCAGTGGCTGAGATGTGGCAGGGTTTTGAGCGTAGAGTTAGGTTAGTCAATAGCAGGTGTCGCGAGTTTACGTGTGTAAGCGTGTGACTACTTAATTTCTAGTAGAAACCTTGGGGGTATCACGTAGGCAGGGTTTTGCCGAAGCTGGATAAATTCTGTGTCGTTCTATTTCTGCATTTATTATTCTGTTATTATATGTGCTGCTATTATTTTGATATATTTGTGTTGAAATAATTTTATAAGCTTCCGCAATTAATTTTTATAATTAATAGCATCACCCTATTCACCATCCCCTCCCCTTTCTAGGGTGCAATTGATCCTACAAGTGGTATCGGAGCTAGGAATAGAAGTCAACTTTTATTTTAAAAATTCGGTTTTCAAAAATCAGTTGTTGTTTTAAAAAATTAAAATTTTAAAATGTCTTCTTTTAATAATGCTTTTGCTGAGGGCCAGTCCATAGTTAGACCACCAATGTTCAATGGCGAATATGCTTACTGGAATAATAGGATGAAATTTTTTCTAAAAACCATTGACGCTTGGAATATTGTTGAGACAGGTTATAGAACACCAACAATAACTATAGATAATCAGGAAATAAAGAAACCAAAGGATCAATGGATAGAACTAGAAAATAAATTACAAAATGCTAAAGCTATGAAATCTATTATTTGTTCATTGGATCAATTTGAATTTAATCGTGTCTCACATTGTCTAACTGCACAGAAAATATGGCACACACTAGAAGTGACTCACGAAGGAACATCTCAAGTCAAAGAATCTCGGCTTGCCATGCTAAGCAGCGAATACGAGAACTTCACAATGGCATAGGAAGAAAATGTCAAAGAGATGTATGGCGACTTTCTAATATCGTATACAAATCAAAAGCTCTTGGAAAATCGTACACAGAGTTGGAGATAGTCCGAAAAATCTTCATAGTCCTTCCACAAAGTTTTGAAGCCAAAGTGATTGTCATTCAAGAATCGAAAGATTTAAAACAAATGAAAGTAGAAGAACTCATCGGAAATCTCACCACTTATGAGCTAGAAATGAAATTCAAGGAAGAGCGTGAAGGAGGAGTTACTCGAAAGAAATCAATAGCGCTCAAAGGAACAACCGAAAGTGATGATGATAACGATGATAATGATGAAGCAGTAGAATTGAAGCTGATAATAAAGAAATTCAAAAGGTGGAATTACAAATACGAAAATCCAGCTCGAAATCAAAAGCTAAAAAGCAGAATAGCCAAAATACTAGACTATTCAAAAGAACAGAAGATCATCTGTCATAAGTGCAATCAACCTGGACACATTAAGCCCAATTGTCCTTAAAATCGACGCGACTTTAAAAAGAAATAAAAAAGGAGAAGTTTTGGAGCCACGTGGAATACAAGTGATGAAGATAATCAAAGTTCTAACAATGAGAGTGAGAAAGCAGATATGTCCCTTTAAGGAAATATAACTGATAGCGACGATGACGAGCCAAGCGAGGTATCAAAACTCACTCACTCAGAATTACTTATATATTTTCACGAAGTAAATGGCTGTTTTGAATGACTTAGGGAGAAGTATGCCAAACTTGAATCACAAAAAGATACTTTGATATAATTAAATGAACAACTTGACCAATTGGTTAAAAACTATCAAAGTGGGATCCTTAAGTGCGATAAGTGTCCAACATTCGAAGAAGAAATTAAAAAATCAGAAATTAATATAAAATCACTTGAAAATGAAATTCTGATTTTGAAAGAGAGTGAAAATACTAGGAGAGAGAATTCTATTAAAAAGTGCACACAATTGTTAAACGAAAACGAATCTCTCAAAACACAAGTCCAACAATTGTCAACGACTTTAGATAATTTTTCAAAAAGTAAAAAAATCGTTGAATATGCTATTAGGAAAGCAAACTGTTAATGCGGTTAGTCAAGGACTTGGATATAATCAATCTGAAAATGTTGAAAGCAATATTAATCAAGTTAATTCTATATGCACAATTAGTAGTAAATACGGACACGATCACAATAATTGTTGGTATAGACCCAAACATGTGAAAACTATACCGATTTGGGTTCCAAAAGGCACAAATATAAAATCTCTCAAAGTTAAACAAATTTGGGTGCAGAAGGGAACATATATAAATAGTTTTGGGTCTCCACAAAATTATTTTTCTAAATATTCTACCACTAACAACCATGGACCTATAAAAACAAATAGGTCACAAAAATATTTTTCCGTGTAGGTGTGGTGGCAGGCTAAGGAACAACAATAGTGCCACTTGGATTCTGGCTGTTCCGAGGACACAACAAGTGACAAAGCAAAGTTCCTTAGCCTAGTACAAAGGTGACATAATCACAATGGACAACAATGAAAAACATCGTAAAGGTAAAACAGGTAATGGTATATTTATTTGAACGATATATTAAAAGTGATAATCTACACCGCAATCTAAGTTAAATCAGCCAATAATGAGATTAAGAAATAATGATGGTTTTGATTCTGACTTATTCAAAATTGTTGGTCAATTATATTCTTATGCCAAAAACACTATAAAAATCTCTAGATTCTTTGAATTACTTCATATATATTAGTTTGGATTAAAAATAGTGTTTTGTTGAATGATAATACATTTGGTTATAATACGGCTAACTCTATATTCACGGTTTCTGATTATTTACACGGCTTCAATTCAAATTCAAGAGAATGTCATTTAAAATGCTATTAAAATTGAGTTTGAAATTTTTGGTGCACACTTCATGGTCTATCAAATTCAATTAGTGATAATTTGGAGTGAAAGAGAAATTCATATGCACATTACACTGGTAATCTGGTTGATAGAAAACTTACTAGTTGAACGTGATTTTTGTTGAGACATTTAGTAACTGCATCGTTTTTTTTAAGAAAATATCTGCATATTTTTCAATTCAAATAATTTTCAAATAGCAGAAATTTTTCTCATATAACCCCTTCGAGAAAATCATTTTTGACCATACTTTCAGATCAGTCATTTTGAAAAATTAATTTTATAATTATTTTTAAATTTGATTTTAAATGATATTTTGACTAATCTGACTCCCTAATGATTATCGAAAAGATAAATAGTGATTGAAAAAGTGATGAGTGTTGATATTTATCATACATTATGACTCGAGACAGTATAATTAGTAAATTTCTTTAGAAATTTGAACAAGAGTTATAAAACTTTTGTTGGTAAACATTCCATGACCATCTCTATTTCTATCATATTACTAAGAACCATCACTCATCAAAATTCTATATAGTTTATCAATATGTGGTACTTTAAACAGGAATCATTCGTTTTTCATTTTACATTTTTTAATAAAAAAAAAATATAGTAGATAAAATTTAAAAAAAAATCCAAAGTATTCACTCTCATTTAAAAGTCCTTATGGTTATGCATGAATGAATTACTTGGAATTTGTTATGTGCTACCATGCTCATTTAAAAGTCCTCATGGTTATGCATGTATGGAACACACATCAAAATTGATTTTTTAAAATAAACAAGTTGATTCTAATCCCATTAAAAGTCCTCACGGTTATGCATTGTTAGATGATACTTGAATTCATTTTTTTTTAAAATTAAAATTGTAATACTACTAATCTCATTTAAAAGTCCTAACGGTTATGCATGGTTAGTAGATATTCAAATTCCTGATATAAATATACCATAAATAGACACAACTATATGGTGATATCGTTCCCATCATTCTAAAAATGAAATATGCGCCCAACAAAGTTTTTATGATTTTTGTTTGATTTTTTATTGAAATTTAATATTTATATTCAATTGAGTTTTAATGTTAGATTAATATCGATCACTTTATCCCTATTTTCTCTAACACTATTACTCTTTTGCTGATAACAAAAGGGAGAGAGAAAAGTTAAGATTTTGTCAAATAAAATCAAGCAAAGGTCAAATATTTTCCATTTGCATCTAGGCTCATTTGCATATTTTTATTTGTATGCATATATGTAGGGGGGCTTTGTGTAGAGAGGAAGCATTTAAATAGGGGGAGCAATTAGAGTATATCAATGATCAAATACATTTAACATATTCAAAATCTTAAATATATGTTTGTTATCATCAAAAGGGGGAGATTGTTGAATATGCGATTATATGATTTTCGTTTGATGATAATAAACATATATATATTCGTGTAAATGTATTTTTTAACGTACTATTTTATTGAATAAATATTTGCTGAATAAAAATAAATAACACAGAATTTGAATTCAAACAGAATTTTTATTCAAACAAATATTTATTACGATCTTTGATAGTACAAAGTTCAAGCTCTCACTATATATACAATTTCAATTACAGTATAACTTTGATTACATCATGATTCACATTTACATTTGACCACATTACACATCACTCATTCACTCAACTCGTATTTTATCTTCAACTTCACTCCAAATTGAATTCAGCATCTGAGCAATCTGCAAAAATAAATATTGACGCGGTAAAATTGAAAAGGAAATATATTTGCAGTATAAAACAAAATGTGGATTTTGAAAATAATATTTGCCTCAGTTATTTGGGTTGTTCGTCGTCGTTTAATTTTCAATTCATCATACATGAACAGCTTGTGACATACACAGTGTATCACTGTATGTGCCACAAGGCCGTGCACACCGATATATACACTTGATAAATTTACAGGGACAGATGAGCACAGGTCAAACCCAAAACGCCGGGTTCAACTCAAGTGCAATAAAATAATGTCACAACTTTTAGAACAAGGTCAAATCCGAGCTACAAGCTGGATTCAACTCAATGCACAGTCCAACTAAAAGTTAACATGCTCACAAAAGATTGCACAACTCAAGAAGGCACAACAAATAACAGTGCACAAGGGCAGTTGTACCAAAAGAAGTCGATGCAAACATTCATGAACATACATATATGGTTTGAAACTCCAAAACAACTAGTCAATTACAAATGCATATCAGACAATGTCACGAGACTCAGCATGTACATGATGGCAGCTGAAACATCAAGACAGCAATACAAAGAAATCAAACAAGGTCAGGTCTGGACAGTACCATCTAACCAAAATTCAAAGATGCAAGCATGTACATGTGTGGTTAGTGAAACCCAAAGCTAAGAGCAACTACAAACTGCAACTACAACACAAAATGCAACAACCAAAACAATAGTGGACCACTGACCATACAAAAACAAGCTCAACTGGACAGTATAGATGCAATCATGCACAGCAACTAGTAGAGCAGGCTCGAATGACCAAGTGCACCAATGATATGGCAACACAGCAAGGCACAGCACACAACAGTAATGATACAAGTACAACAACATGAAGGAACCAGACCACAAAGGCAATCAAAGTGGTCAGGCAATCCAAAATACAAAGCAATGCTCAATGCACATCATACATATGAATCAAGCTCATATATACTGCAATAGTTTGAAAATGCAGCAAGTATATAGTTCAAGATGAAACTAAACACACTACGGCAACACATGGAGTTCAAGACAGCCATAACATCAATTAACGACAATATGATGAAGTTCCAAATCAACATAACTCGGCTAGCTAACCAAACCACAAACAAAATGCAATGGCCATCAACATTGAAATGGATAGAACTATAGTTCAACTGCAAGTCAAAAGCGTATATGCATATTAAAGTGCATCTGAAATTAGACTCGACTAATCCTACAACAAGACCACTAAGTTCAACAGTCGAGCATCATCAACAAAGTGATACAACAGTCAAATTAAACAGAGAAGCCGAAGTCATAGCATAAAGTGCACACGGCAAATTGAACGAGTCAAGTATGCTACAGGGATGAACAGATATGCCAATAAAATGAACGACACAAAAAACTAACCAATGCAACTGTATACAAGTGGAGACTAATGAAAACTACTGAATTCCAATGATGAACAGCGATCAAGCATACATGTCAATGAAGTTTCAAGTCAAGGCCGAAGCCATCGGAAATTCACGGAATCAAAAATGACAGAAATCAAAGCCGTGGCTGTCAAGAAATGGATCAATTCAAAATTGAAACTGTGTCAACCAAGTAATATCAATTTATACGAATTTGATTAAGTCAGAGAAATCATCAACGTCCAACAATAATCTAATGGCCGAAGCATAATATTGAAAAAATCAGACGAACGAAAAACTAGGAGATCGAATTCATATATAAACCCACAAATCATCATCGGCAAAGCAATCGAGTTGAAGCATACATCCAGAAAAGAAAAAGAGCAAAAATATTACATACCGAATCCTTATCGAACTCGATCAAAATTCAAAGCAGTTGAAGTAAAAAGGAGACCATCGAGTGACAAAAAGGAACGATGAATCATCTAATCCAATCAAGCATTTGAAGTCGGCATCTTCGAATTTACGAAAGCTCTAATTTTTGAAGGAAGAGGATCGAACGAAACAAGAGCCACCATTATCATATAAAAGGAACGGGCCAAAGAATATAAAAGAAGGAAAAAGGGGCCGGCCTTTATTTTAATCTTTGGGTTTATAGTTATTAATAAGTCTCTAGTTAAATTAGGGTTTATTTGATTTTAACTTGTTTTAAATTTGTATTTTCCATTTTAAACCGTTGTAATTTCTAGTCGTGTGACTAGGGGACAAACTACGTGGCGTAGTAACTCAGTGGCTGAGTTGTGGCAGGGTTTTGAGCGAAGAGTTAGGTTAGTTAGTAGCGGGTGTTGCGAGTTTACGTGTGTAAGTGTGTTACTACTTAATTTCTAGTAGAAACCTTAGGGGCAGCACGTTGGCAAGGTTTTGCCGAAGCTGGGTAAATTCTGTGTCGTTCTATTTCTGCATTTATTATTCTGCTATTATCTGTGCTGTTATCATTTTGATATATTTGTGTTGAAATAATTTTATAAGCTTCCACAATTAATTTTTATAATTAATAGCATCACCCTATTCACCTCCCCCTTCTAGGGTGAAATCGACCCTACAAAAATTTCTTTGATTTAGATCTAGTTAAATGCAACAGTTATAATTGTAAAGTATTTGAAACGTTTTAAAGTAATCAATCAAGGAATTACAACAGGAAGGTTAGTTATAAAGTAATTGCCATACTTAGCTAAAAAGCAGTGTTTCGGAAAAAGGTTGTTCCGCCTAATTCGAAAGCACCTTTCGACTCCTTTACCTCCATATCAACCTAGTTGAAACCATTAGAGTCAAAACCAATGCACATGGTATCAATGAAATTGGTACGAAGTGAACTAGTAAGTAGCGGAAGGTACGATGTCGAAAGCAATGCTTTCGTTAGGGTCGAAACCAAGGTTCACTTTTCAAAGATAAGCGCCTGCCTAGTTTTTGAAGGGCTTTCGACTTTATTGATACCCTATAAAGTCGAAACCTTAGTTTGTTATATAAATTTAAATTCCTGCCTTGATTTACTTAAAGCTTTCAACATAGTCGAAAGCCATGCTTTTGAAAGGGAGTTTATAAATAAGCTTTCGAAGGGGTACTTTTTCCTTAAATAAGAGCTTCCAAAAGAATTGGTTTCGACTAAGTCGAGACCAAGCCGCTAATTTACCTTTTGATTGTATTGAATCCATCTATGTTTTCGAAGGGTTGCCTCTGTTTTATCTTAAACTAAGCCTTTTCCAGAATGCTTTAGAAAGGGGTTGAGTTTCAAAGGCAATGGAGTCAGAAGCGGGTTCGACTCTTTCCTTCCAAGTTTTAAGTTAATGGATTATGCTTTCGAATAGATGGTTTCGACATCATTAATTTTTTCCCTAAAATAATTTTATAACTGGTTTCGAAAGACATGCTTTCATATATAATCATTTTGACCCAAAGGATGTTTTTAAATAGTAAACTAAATGCTTTCGACGGAGTACTTTTATTTGTTTCGAAGCTATGTTTTAAAGAGTATTTTGATACCGTCGAAAGGTACCATTAGTTTTGAAAGTGAACATATAACAAGGCTTCGAAAGGTCGGTTTATTATGTTTTGAAAAGAATCTTATGCTTTCGAAGGAGGTCATCCAGAGGGTTCGAAGGTGATGTTTTAAAGTTTCAAAACAAATAACCCACTCTCACTTTTAAAGAGGAACTACCATGGTATAACTAAAGATTTTATAAGTATTACTTCTTCATATAGTTATTCACATTGTAATTAACCCATAACAGTACTTTGGAGAAGGGCAGAATAACTAGTTAGGTTGACCCAGTAGTGAATATAACTTAAGAAATGTAAAATCTTAATTAAAGATATTGGCGGGGGATAATAGGTTTGCAGTAAGCTCATGAAAACCGAATATGACTAATGATATTAGCATGGGCCAATAGGTTCATAGTCAGCCCATGAAAACCATGACTTGATACTGGCAGAGGCCAGTAGGTTTGTAGTTAGCCCATGAAAACTATATCTGGATTAAGGTATTGACATATAGTTAATAGGTTCCTAGTTAGCCCATGAAAACTAGGATAAGAGATAAGGTATTAGTGTTACCAATAGGTTCTTAATGATCCCATAAAAACTATGATATTAAACAGATAGTCCATAAACATTTAAAAGGTTAATAGTAAACCAAGAAACTATAATTTAGACGGATAGTCTGAATGAATGGGGATGGGTAATCCGGATTTTTTTGCTTGTTTTTTATATCATCATATTTTTTTCAAAATACTATGTTTTAACCATTATGGATGCAGGAGCACGATATATGGTTTTAAAAATGTTTTAGGATACCAGTGAGGGAAAAACTTGCTCCGCTAAGCGGCGTGGTCTCACTAGATATCTAAATGGTTTGAGATGGTAAATTATTGTTCATACTAGACTTTATGTTTGACTCGAGGTTTTTGTTTTCCCCTTAAACTCTCAAGCACTCAATTAATTTTGGGTAGGTTGAGAGTTGAGGTTTTTCAGGTGTTCTTTTAGATGAATAAAGCTTCCGGGGACGTGTAGAGGCAAACTTGATATTTGAGTTCTTTTATTCCGTTGTTTGTTTTGTCTGTAAAGCAAATTTGTTTTCTTGCTTATTCATATACTCTGACCAACCAAGGGGCATCTTCATATGTCGCTCTTAGCGTATTTTGTATTAACTATATGTTATCTGAACGTGGTCTATGAACTAGGATTATGTAATCAATTTGAAATGGAATGTGGAACTTGTTTGATGTTTAAATTGTTTCCATATTATTGTGTTTCTATATATCAATGTATCTAATATTGCCGTATTTAGTCGTCGAGGATTAATAACTATGGATGGCTGCAGCATCCATAGCTGTTAGTTTTGGGCCTCCAAGTAGGGAGATGTTACATATAGTTGCTTATTACCTCACAACCTGAGTTATCATCATTAACTATTATGTGAAAGTACCCCAATGTTTTGAGGAGGTTTCTGGTTTACCTCCACATCAAGAGATTGAGTTCTACATCGATCTTCAAAACAATGTGAGGCCAATAATTTCACATATTAGGAGAATGGCACCTAAAAACTGTAAGAGTTAGAAGTGAAAACCAATAGGTTACTGGAGAAGGGATTTATACTGAGGAGTACATCTAAATGGGGTCACCAATAGTATTTGCCTCTATGGTGGTCGGTTCCTTAAGGCTGTGTGGTTATCATATGCAGATTAAAGTGACAAAGAAGAATAGTATCCTCTTCTATATATTAGTGACTTGTTCGACGAGCTCAGCCATGCAAAAGTTATTTCTCAGTTAGATACGACAATAGTCAATTGAGAACTAGTTAGATAAGACAATAGTGGATTAAGAATTGTAAAGGATAGTGCGCACATCATAACTTTCTGCACACCATCGGGATCTAATGAGTGGTTGGTCATGTCTTCTAGGATAACCAATTGTTACCTAGAGGTTTGACCAAGATACTAAAGGCACGGCATGAGCATCGGTCGGCAATGAAGAGGTCGCTCGGCATTAGTGTACCGTTCGACATCCAGGCTCGACCGACATCCAGCACCGTTCGACATCCAGGCTCGACCGGCATCCAGCACTGTTCGACACAGCAAGGTCGTTCGGCATGAGCCTCGTTCGGCATTGCAGCCTCGTTCACCATCATGCCTTGTTCGGCATTTCAGTCTTGTTCGGCATTCATTCCTCGTTCGGCATTTCTGCCTCGTTCGGCACATGGCCTTCCTCGGCATAAGTATGTCGGTCGGCATCTCCCCTCGATCGGCATCGGATCTCGTTTGGCCTACATGTTTCACTCAACACACTACCTCGTTCGGCTTGGAGATATGGCTTGGCATTTTTCGTTTGGCATTTGTGGCTCGGCATACAGAAGTCACTCACCATGGGCCGAGGTATCTCGCTCCTAGGCCCATTAAGGAAGTCCATCCCATCTTCGTCTATAAATAGAGGGGTAGGGGCATAGTGAAAGGGACCTTTTTTCGAGAACACTGTGGAGACTCTACCGCTTTCAAGACTCACTTTATTTCATTTAGCATTTGTATTCAAGTCTTTATAGTATGACAGTCACTTGTGAAAGCAATAAAGATCAAAACTTAAAGTGGACGTAGACAATTACGCTGAACCACTATAAATCCGGTGTTCTTGTTTTCTGCATTTAACTTAGTATACAGTTCTCCATTTTAATTTACTTTCTTCATTAATCTCTCTACACAATCTAATCTAAAGGGTGTTAGTGACCAATTCTAGTGCTAACATTTTGGTGCTTTCACTGATAACCGAATTATCAGGCCGATAGGATCTACTTTGGAGCTACTGGATTGAATAAATCCCCCGAAGGAGATCCGACCTACTCATAGGACGTCTGTTGAATCTACTCATAGTTTCGACCAACAACTCTACTGTGGGAAGACCACGTACCCGATCAGCCTCTCAAAATGCGAACGTCAACGAGACTACTAGCGTGCAACAAGTTGGACCTAGCAATCAACAAGCAAATTTAGGTGCAAGGACTACCGCCCAAACTCAAAGGGAAGTCATCACCAGGACGGAGTTCAATGACTTGATGAGGGAACTCAGGGAAAGTAGAAGTCAACTCGTTGAGCAGATTCAGGCCAACGCTATTCTCGTGACTCAGCTTACTCAACAGCAGCATCAGAATGCTGGAGGTAGCTCTTCCCCTTATTCTTCATCTGATAGCTCGACTTCAGCCGATGAACCTTCCAGGAGTAGACGCCGTAAGACCGAAACTGCATAAGCAGGTGCCACTAATCGATCAACCAGGGATCAAGCACGTGAGGAGACCGGATGCCCGACTCACCAAGATCCTAATGAAGCTGGCCTTCAAGATGCACGTTTGGCCGATCGCCAACAGAGGGGACATCAATCTGAGTGGTCCCGTAGAACAGAACCCAACCTTCCATCCTCCATACGAACTCCGGACTTATCAGCTATGGTCAGGCAGCTGATGAGAGAGAATCAAGGCTTGACCAATGAAGAATGGGGAGTATCCAGGAGTCATACTCCCTTCACAGGTACTATCCTGCAGGCCGAGTATCCTAGGAAGTTTAGTATGCCAACTATACCGGCCTATGAAGGGAAGACTGATCCCACATAGCACGTAACGAGGTATGAATGGATGATGGATTCTTCACGAGAAAATGATGCGACCAAGTGTGGGTGCTTCCCAATCACTTTATCGGGAATCGCCACTATGTGGTTTACTCGACTTCCCCCGCGGTCAATATCCAGCTTTGACGAATTGGCAATGAAATTTGTAGAACAATTCAGGATACATGCTACTCGTCCAAAGGATGTGATGTCCTTATCAAGCGTACTCCAGGCTCCAGGAGAGTCATTGAAGGCATACTTGCAGAGATTTCATGCTGCGGCCATTGAAGTTAGCAATCCTAACGACCACGCAATTCTGATGGCGGTAATGTGAGGAGTAGATCCAGATTCAGAGTTTAGAGACTAGTTGGTAGGAAAGCCTCCAACAACGCAGGAGCATTTCTTTTCAAAGGCTCATCAATTCATAAGGAGGGAGGAAGCTCGATGGACAAGGCGAGATAAGGCACCAGGGCCTGTTCAGAAGACTCTGAAAAGTAACATCACTGTAAAGCAATCCGACGACAACTCGGGAAAGGTTCAAGTCAATTTTCAGAACAAGCCTGGGCAATCTAAAGGGTCCGAAGGAGGAAATCCTAAAAAGAAAAGGGAAGCGAGGAAATTGAAGCCGAGGATTCCAGCTTACAATGAATACACCCTCCTAAATATGTCTCTTGAAAATATTTATTTATCAACCTATAACACCTTTCAATACAAAAGCCATGCCCAAAGGAGTCCACAGAGGAACAGAAGCAGATAGAGAAGTACTATCGCTTACATGAGACTCAAGGGCACAATACTGAGGAGTGTAGACACCTCTATTACGCCATAGAAAAGTTGATCACGCAGAAAAATCTACGGGAATTTGTTAAGAACCCACAAGAGGGTAGGCAAGGAACATTAGACCCCGGACGTGGGCCGGCTTTACGCCATCCAGAGGAACCTGCCCGAAACGTGGGTAGATTGATCATAAACTCTATAGTCAGAGGACCTCACCCTGTAGAAAAGAATTGGCAAGAAATGGAACGATATGCTACCTCCTTAAGGCACGCGGATTATGAATGTTGTTCGAATGTGGAAAATGGAACCCCCGCAAAACAACAATGCGTGATGACAGACGATATAGTGTTTAGGAGTCGAGATGCAGACAAGGTGGAGGCTCCTACCATCGACCCGATGGTCATATCTGCGACGATCGGGCCAGCTTACGTCAAAAGGATTTTAATTGAATGTGGAAGCTCCGTCAACATCATCTTTAAAAAGGCTTATGACCAAATGAAGATGGAGACAAAAGATTAAAGTCATCTAAAGCCCGTATCCATGGCTTTAATGGTGCAACAACTGGCGCGCTGTGGTATGTCGAGTTGCCAGTTGAACTGGAAGAAGGTGAGCGTAGTAGGGTGCGAACCTTACCGTTCATAATGTTGGATGTTGACTCTCCATACAATGTATTTCTGGGTCATCCGACCTTGGCGGAGTTTAAGGCAGCTTTGGCCCTATGGTGTTTGACATTAAAATTCCCAACAGACAAAGGAGTCGGTGTAGTGCATGGCGATCAGGTGACAGTCACGCATGTTATGTGGCAGAGTTGAGAGAGGCTCAGCGGAGAGAGAAAGGAAAGGTTGCGGACAACTTCGTCCGCATCCAAAACACTGGCAATTGATAAGTAGTGCCCGAGCCCTGGCTCGGGAGACATTCTCGAATCTATAGGGACATAGATCCGAGAGATGGTGATGAGGGACCGAGGTAAGAGAATGCAGCATCGGCTAAGCTGACGATTAACATTTCAGTCAGCTGGGATGACCCGTCACGAATTCTTAAGATTGGATCGCAACTTGTCCCGTCACTGGCCGAGGATCTAACTGATTTTCTTCGAGCGAACCTAGACGTTTTCGCTTTGACACATTCTAATATTTGCTGGATTTCTCCCGCTATCACGAGTCATATGTTGAACGTAGACCCGAAGTACATCACAGTAAAATAGAAACGTAGAGGCATGGACCCAGAGTGGTCCGCCGCCTTCAGAGATGAGGTGGACAAACTCAAAGCCAATAGGTTTGTCCGCGACGCCCTCTACCTTGAATGGGTATCTAACCCTGTGCTAGTGAGGAAAGCGAATGGGAAGTTGAGAACTTGCGTTGATTATTCTGATTTTAACAAAGCATGCCCGAAGGATAGTTTCCCCTTACCTAGAATCGACCAACTGGTCGATTTAATGGCCGGACACGAGCTACTGTCATTTATGGATGCGTATTTGGGATACAATCAAATCCCGATGCACGTTCCAGATCAAGAACACACCAGCTTTGTCACAGACGTTGGGTTATATTGCTATGTAGTGATGCCCATCAGATTGAAAAATGCGGGAGTAACGTATCAGCGTCTGGTGAACTGAAGGTTTAAAGATCAGATTGGTAGAACGATGAATGTCTATGTGGACGACATGCTCGTGAAGTTACGACAGTCAAACGACCACATTCGAGACTTAGCAGAGATGTTTGATATATTTAGGCATTATGAGATGAAAATCAACCCTTTGAAGTGTTCTTTTGGCGTCGCGTTGGGGAAGTTCTTGGGTTTCATTGTGAATGCACGAGGAATTGAAGCTAACCCAGAGAAGATTCAGGCTATTCATGACATACAAGTGTCTAGAACTATAAAGCAAGTATAAAGCTTGAACGGAAAGGTGGCCGCGCTGATTCGATTCATATCCAGAGCTACGGATAAGTGCATTCCCTTCTTCGATGTGATAAAGTAAGGAAAGAGAAATTTCGAGTGGACGCCCGACTGTGAGGAAGCATTCCGAGCTCTAGTTAGACATTTAGAAAGTCTCCCAGTGCTATCAAAACCAATTGACCATGAAATGATGTAGGTGTACCTGGCTGTATCCCAACACGTTATCAGTATGGTTTTGGTTTCCGAGGAGGACCGAGTTTAAAAGCCAGTGTATTATGTTAGTAAACGTTTGACGGGGGCAGAAAGAAATTATCCCAAGATTGAGAAACTAGCTTACTACTTGGTGATTGCATCACGCAAGCTTTGTCCATACTTTCAGACACACTCAATCAGTGTTTACACTAATCAACCCTTGCGATAGGTACTCCAACGACTGGAAACTTCTGAAAAGATGTTAAAATGGAATATCAAGTTGAGTTAGTTCGATATTACCTATTTTCCACGAAGGGTCATATAGGGGCAAGTGTTAGCAGATTTCATTGCTGAATTCACCATGTAAGACGAATCAAACGGCCATAATGTCATACCTCCCATTCGATGGAAGATGTACACCGACGGGGAATCCAACGACCGTTGTTCGGGGGCTAGCATAGTTCTTGTGACTCTTGAAAACCGATCAATTTGTTACGCTTTGAAGCTTGAATTCACAGCAACAAATAACGAAGCCGAGTATGAAGCATTGATCGCTGGCTTGATACTTATCAGAGAATTGGAGGTAAGATCCGTTGAAATCTGTTTTGACTCAAAACTGGTGGTGTATCAAGTTTGGGGGCACTATCAAGCAAAGGGGCAGAGACTTTCCCCGTACCTGGCACGGGTTCAAGAGCTGCAAGCGAATCTGGACTATTATGATATTTCACATGTCCCGCGTGAACAAAACAGAGCAGCCGATTCATTAACAAAATTTGCAAGCACTGGCGATGCACAGCAAATGGGATTGTTTCCCGTTGAAACCTTACATGCTCCGAGCATAAATATTATGGAGGTAGATTTCATGTTAGAAACAAAAATCGAGAAGGAATCATAGATGACCCCATTAAAGCAATACTTGTTACACGGGGTCATACCCAAAAAAAGGAGCGAAAGACGACAAGTCATTCGTAAGGCTTCGCGATATGTAATGCAAGACGACGTAATGTATCGGAGGGGATTCTCGACCCCCTTACTCCGGTGCATAGCCCGTGATGAGATAAAACTAGTCCTGAAGGAAGTCCATGAAGGAGAATGTGGTGACTATATCGGGGGCAGACGTTAGCAAAGAAAATCCTCCGTTATGGATATTGTTGGCCGACTGTAAATCGAGATGCTGCAGACTATGTGAGAAGTTGTGACAAATGTCGGAAATATGCAAAAATCCCGAGAGCTCCGTCGACGGAACTCACACAAATGGTTAGTCCCTGGCCGTTTGCAATGTGGGGGATCGACATAGTCGGTTCCTTACCCATATCCAAAGGTGGTGCGAAATACGCGATAGTTGCAGTCGATTACTTTACCAAGTGGGCAGAAGCAGAGTCTTTGACCATTATCACCACCAAAAAGGTCATTAATTTCGTTCTACGAAATATTATATGTCGTTTTGGCCTTCCACGGACCATCATTACGGACAAAGGAACTCAATTCGAAAGCAAGGAGTTCAAGGAGTTTTGCCAAAAATATGGTTTTGAGAAAAAGTTTGCAGCGGTTGCTCATCCGAAAGCCAATGGACAAGTGGAAGCCGTGAACAAAATAATCAAGTCTATATTGAAAAAGCATTTGAAAAAGGCTAGAGGCAAGTGGGTGGATGAACTTCCAACAGCGGTTTGGGCTTATAGAACCACCCACAAATCCACGACTGGCCACACTCCATTCGCATTGGCATATGGCATGGAAGCTGTTATACCCGTAGAACTTGAAGTTCCATCACATCGGGTAACTTATTATGACTCTGAGTCGAATCAGGATCTTTTGCTGAAATCACTGGACTTCTGATAAAAAACGCGAAGAAGCTAATTTAAGAGCGGCCGCATACAGACACCGAGTTACCCGATATTCTAATGAAAAGGTCCGACTGAGAATCTTTGATGTGGGTGACCTTGTTTTGAAAAGACTTTTTCCAGTTCCATCACATATGAGCCCCGCATGGGAAGGTCCATATGTCATTGAACGAAAGCTTGGAGAAGGAACTTTCAAGCTAGCGACAGTTGATGGTGCGGCACTCCCCCGAGCATGAAATAGTGAGCATTTGCAGCATTATTATACTTAGTTCATTTCTTGCATATTTTAGTTGCAATTATTTCCAACATGTTTTTAATCCATTGATTCTTAGTTAATGACATGTAATAAGACAATTTCTCTTGTTTTCATTAATAAAGGCTTGAAGCCATTTTTTCCATGGATTGTTGATGTTTTTGTGTATGATAACTCTGTGGCAAACAACTAAGAGGTACATTGTTCTGTATGACGTATGAACGCGCACGAGCACTCAAAATCTCCAAGTCCCCTGAGTGCGGACTGGAGTACTCTAAGTCCCCTGAGTGCGGACCAAAGTATAAATGAACTAAAATCTCCAAGTCCTCTGAGAGCGGACTGGAGTACTCCGAGTCCCCCGAGTGTGGACCAGAGTATAAACGACTCAAAATCTTCAAGTCCCCTGAGTGCGGACTGGAGTACTCTGAGTCTCCTGAGTGCGGACTGGAGTACTCAGAGTCCCCTGAGTGCGGACCAAAGTATAAACGACTCAAAATCTCCAAGTCCCCAGAGTGCGGACTGGGGTACTCTGAGTCTCCTGATTGCGGACCAGAGTATAAACGACTCAAAATCTCCAAGTCCCCTGAGTGCAGACTGGAGTACTCTGAGTCCCCTGAGTGCGGAACAAAATATAAACGACTCAAAATCTTCAAGTCCCCTGAGTGCAGACTAGAGTACTCTGAGTCCCCTGAGTGCGGACCAGAGTATAAATGACTCAAAATCTCCGAGTCCCTTGAGCACGGACTGGAGTACTCTGAGTCCCCTGAGTGCCTACCAGAGTGCAATCGACTCAAAATCTCCAAGTCCCCTGAGTGCGGAATGGAGTACTCTGAGTCCCCTGAGTGTGGACCAGAGTATAAACGAACCAAAATCTCCAAGTCCCCTGAGTGCGGACTGGAGTACTCTGAGTCCCCTGAGGGCGGACCAGAGTATAAACGACTCAAAATCTCTAAGTCCACTGAGTGCGGACTGGAGTACTATGAGTCCCCAGAGTGCGGACCAGAGTATAAACGAACCAAAATCTCCAAGTCCTCTGAGTGCGGACTGGAGTACTCTGAGTCCCCTAAGTGCGGACCAGAGTATAAACGACTCAAAATCTCCGAGTCCTCTGAGCGCGGATTGGAGTACTCTGAGTCCCCTGAGTTCGGACCAGAGTGTAAACGACTCAAAATCTCCAAGCCCCCTAAGTGCAGACTGGAGTACTTTGAGTCCCTTGAGTGCGGACCAGAGTATAAATGACTCAAAATCTCTGTGTCCCCTGAGCGCGGACTGGAGTACTCTGTGTCCCCTGAGTGCGGACCAGAGTATAATCGACTCAAAATCTCCAAGTCCCCTGAGTATGGACCAAAACATAAACGACTTAAAAATCTCTAAGTCCTTGGAGTGCGAGCTAGGACACAAATGACTTGAAGTCATCAAGTTCCTGACATACGGACTAAAAAATATTCTAAGTGCTTGAAGCATGGAATAAAAGATGAAAAAATCCAAAGAGTTTCAGAGTTATATGAAGATAAATTAAGAAGTTTATGTAACTCACAATATCTTGGGTTTCGACCATAATCTTACAGAAAGCTGAACGATAAAAGTCTTTTGAAAGACAAAAGAACAAATCTTTATTTATTCAAAAATAAGTTTATGCTATAACTCCTCCAAAACTTGGAGTCAAAAGTCTATGTACATGGACTACGAAAATAAGTAAAAATAATTACATAATCTAAACTAACTCTCGTTGAATGAGAGTAACAATTACTTCTTCGATTTCTTTGACTTCTTCCCCTCCTTCGTCTTCTCGGACGACTCCTCTCCCGTGCATTTTCCCTTGGTAATTTTCTTTGATGGGGAGGTAACGACCAGAGAAGTACGGGGAACCTCCAATGGCCTAGACCCGCCATGAAGGATAACCTTCAACGGCTTGTTCAGGGGATCATCTAAGTCCACGACTCGAGGCTCAACTTTGATTTCGGCCATCTTTTTCTTCTCCTCCTTGAGCTATTCCTTCATGCTCATTTTAGAAGTATGTTCAGAGGAACTTGTGATCTCGATTTCATAACTTCCCTCGATGGAAGATGAAGTCTCGGACTTATCCTCATCAAGTGCCCCAATCACCTGAGCATCTGGACCGGGAGCCTCCCCTACGTGAGTAGCCTCACTTGTTTTTCCCTTCACCTCCTTGGAGACATCGCTCCTCGGAGTGGGCTCGGGATCCGAACAGCCTACAAAAAATCATGGAAAACAAACATTAGAATACAATAGCCTCTCGTCTAAAATGACCACTCTTGGAATGTTAAAGTGAAGGGTTATGTACCAGCTTCTGGCTGACTCTCAGACGTCCGAGGTGCCTCACCCTCTGGAATGGGAGATAGAATATGAACGCCGAGGCCAGGGTCCTCCGAGACATAACCAATATGTTGCTCAAATGGATCAAATATCGGCCAATCGGCCGACTGATTAGGAGCATGAGTTGGAGACTCCGTCCTGGATGGACCAACAATAACATCTTTCCCTTTCGATGAGGAGGAACCTTTGCAGTAAAGAGCTTTCGCCGTAGACGGGTCTGAAGGCTCATTCCTCTTAAGAAATTCTTTTGTTAAAAGCATCTTCATTGACCTCCTCGGTGCCAAGTTCGACCTTCCTTATTTTTATTAAAGTCTCCCACGCCTCAGCTAGGGATTCGAGGTAGCCCTCATCCAGAAAAGTTATGTCTCGATGCATGAGGACGCGGGCGTTGAATTCTGCAATCAATGGGTCGAACATGCATTTGATCTCCTCCCTACCAGCCTCTTTAGCCGCCTCTAGGCGAGAGTCAATCTCCGCAGATGCTATTTTCTTTCCCTCTTCACGGGCTTCTTCCTTTAGCATCCCGACCTTACAAAGCTCATCATCAAGCTTCGCCTTCAGAAGTCGTGTAGCAACGATCTCGTCATAATATCGTTGCAACTCTTCTTGGGCAGTAGTCTTCTCCTCTCTTTCTTTGCGGAGTTGCTCCTCCAGTTCTTTGACTCGAAGGGCAAATGCATCCCTTTCTTTCTGCATTGAGTCCTTCTCTAAAGCTAGGACCCCACAGCATTGGACCGCCTCGTCAATTTTTTTTTACGAGTTGACTCCAAACGATTGACGGCCTCTGTAGTATCTTTAGCGTTCTGTTGGGCGGCTTCAAGCTGAGACTTGTAAGAAGCAAGCTCCTCGTCTTAAGCTTTAATAATATCTTTATCATGGATAACCTCGAGCTTTAGGTGATCAATCTCATGTTAATGCTCTATGGAGACTTCTGAAACTTTTTTGGCTAAGTGCACAAATGCATCGTGCTGAACATAAACATCATTAGTGCAAGCAATAGCACTTTGCTTGACATGCCCTGGAATCTGGTGAATCGTCGGAAGAAATTTTAAGCCATCGAAGCATATCTTTGGAAACGAGGCTTTAAGCTCAGCAAGTCGTTCTACGACCGATGGATCAGAAACAGGACTAAGAGGAGTCTGTTTGGAGACCACAGGTGTTCTATGGGGATCTCGAGATTGCCTGGTACTTGATGAACCGGAGTGTTGATCCCGATGAGCCTCAACTGAGACCCCTTATGTGCAGGTTTCTCTTTGCTATACTCCGGTTGAGAAGGAGGATCATGAGGGTAGGAGGGTCGACTATAAGTTTTTCTCCGGTAGGACGATTCTCGACGGTGGTAGTCTCGATCACCGTAGTCGTCTCTATCTCGACGCTTGCCGGAACCCGAACCCCGGCCGGATTGGTGAAAAATCGTTGAACCGCGAAGGCGGTCAAGTCCATGTGTGCGCCCCATGTCACCTACATAGAGTTTAAGTAATGACGAGTTAGCAAAGAGTAGGGTGATGACAAAAAAATTCAAGTGTAAGGTGAAGTGCATGCGTTTGTGTGTGTCCTAGTATTCCCCCCCAACGGACCAGTTTCTTTACTAATAGGAGTTTTTTCACCCTAGTTTTGAGCTTGAGCGCTTGAATTGCCTCTCGCAGGCGAGTGAAGCTTAAGGGCCTTTGGATCGTCGAAACCATAGTTGAGCAGATCATTGGGTATGGTAAGGTTTGACAGACCTTTTAGAGAACTTTTCAAATGCTGCGAGGAAGCTTCTTTCTCTACTGGAACAAGAGTAACTTTAGAAGTTCCGCCCACTGTTTTCTTCCTCATCTTGTATGTTAGTTTCTTCTTCCCCTTCGAAGGGGAAGGCATCATTTCAATGTCATGAATTTCGACCACTGGGTCCCGAGATGGACTAACATTTTCGCCCTGTACTTCGGGCGTATCGGCTTTTTAATCTCACCCTCCTCTAGTGTGTCAGGGGCGTTATGAGCGGAGGACTCAGCCTTCTTTCTTCCTTTGCCCGAAGCAGGCCTGAGTACGGTAACACCTTGGGGGAGGCTTATCCGGCGACCTTCTACCAACAACCCAAATTTCGTGAGCGGCTCATTCGAAATGAGAGTTATGATGTCTCGGTCTTCGACGAGAATGGCTCGGATAGCTTCGACAGCATCAGAATATCCGGGGCCCTCGGGATGTGGGTTAATACCTGAAAAGATGGAAGAAGAGTTAGAAAAGGTACAGCTTCGACCAAACACGAGTATTGATCCAGGAAAAAGACTTACTTCCTTCCACCCATCTCCTCACAAAGCCGGGAGGACAGCGCGCATAGAACCACTCCTGTTTATATTGGGAAAACTTGCTTCATGCCCCAGTTAAATATTGAGACTTGTTGTGCAACTCGAGGAACATGAAAGATGGGCCATCCGATCGTCTCTTGATGCGATAGATATATCGGATATCGTCCGGAGTCGGAAGCCTGAAGAGGACACTCGTGAAGAGGATGCAGGTGCCGTATATGAATGCGTGGTTGTTCGGATGCAGTTGCGATGGGGCAATCTCGATATACTATAACACGTCTCGAAGAAAGGAGTTGAAGGGCGCAATGCTACCAACCCAGCACATGAATCTGTTACACGCTTTGTATTCGATTGGGGTCAAGTGAGGATGATCATGCCCCGATGGAACTAACACATCGTCGAAGGGGATTCCATGGACAGAACATATCCGACGGAGCGTACTTTCGTTGATCCTTGAGGCCTAGGAATCGATTGGATCGTCTAAGAAAATCACTGCCTCCAGAGCGTCGGGAGCCAAGTCGACAGATGCAGTCGCAGGGCTCGGTTAGTCTTGAGCAGGAGTAGTTGACGGATTTGAAGTTCCTACAACTTCTTGTTGAGAGGATGGCCCAGGTCTGTCTGAGATCGTAGTAGAGTTGGATTTCCTAGACATCTCTAATGAAGATTGAATCTGACAAAACACCTGTTTGAACTACACTTGGAAAACAATCGACATTAGACTTAACAAATAAATGTTCCCCCTGTGTGGTGTGTGAACTAGTGCGTTCATTCGAATATAAGTGCCAAGAAATGAAAAGCTACTTAGTTGATGAAATAAGTTTGATCTTTGAATTGTCGTCTACGAAGACCGTCATCGATGACCGTCCACGAGAGCTTGTCATAAGGTGGTTTATGTTTTAAACTTGGCATCGACACTGCATTAGAAAGGTTGTTAACTGTTAAGCAAGTTAAGTCCAAATTTTCAGTTGTTTAGACACCGGAGTTATCAGTTCGGATTGTCCGATATGCTTTGTTGTTTAAGTCTGTTCTTGTTCACTATCATATGTTCAGGCATGAAATGTGTTAAGACTACTGTGCATTAGGTTCGACTAGCATTCTGTTGTGCATAACTCTCCTATCATCAACCATTACCGTTCGACATGCGGCAAGGCGTATCGAACCGCATTAGTGCCAAGCCGCGTCATTCGACACTCCACTCTTCCATCTGTCCTCTCCACCGTTCGACATAAGGGAGTCATGTCGAACCACACTAATGCCGAGCCGCATCGCTCGGCTTCTATCCTCCACACCAACGCTCTTCCACCTATCCACTTCACTGTTCGGCATGCGGCAAATCATGCCGAACCACAATTATGGCGAGCTGCATCACTCCGCATTCTGTCCTTAACACCAATTTTACTCCTTTCCTCCATCCCTACAGACCGGCACGGTCGAGTCCTTCGGCAAGTCATACCGAGCCATGTCGATCGGCATTTTACCAGGCTCCTACTTCTCTCCATGATTCCCTCCTACCTCATTCGGCATGAGAGAATCATGCCGAGCCGTGGCCGTGCCGAGCTGCATCGCTCGGCATGTCGAACCTTAACTCCAATTTAACTTCTATACATTCGCTCCGTCTCTCGGCATAAGGAAGCTTACCGAGCCTCATCAATACTTCTTCCACCAACACCCTCCTTCGAACACTTCTAACGCCTCCTTCCTTCTGTCACTCTGCCTATCCCTGAAACATGTTTTGACCTTGAATTCATTGTCCTTTATCCATGCGGTTCCTACCATCCTCGGTCTTACAGAGATTCACGAGTTCGAACCTTGTTCTATGTTTCTTATTTGGGAGTAAAGTGTTTAAGGGAAAGGCTATTACCTAAGATATAACTCGAAGCTTGGGGATGTTCTGGGGTAGGAAGCACGACTCTGGTCGGGTTCGTTGATTTGGGAAAGGGGGAGAGGCAATGTATCGAGTTTGAAAAGAGAAGGGAAGGGTAGGTAATTTGTAGAGGTTCGAGGCGAATTTGTAAGTACTGAAGAGTGGAGGTAAAAGTAAAAGGGAGAAGAAGGAGCATCGGCTTATATAGAGAGAAAAGAAGTCGAAGGGACAGCGAGCGGTAAAACCAATTAAAACACCTCCTTCGTTTGGCATTAAGCTCGTTCGACATTTGTATGTCGTTCGGCATGCAATGCCTCGATCGACATTTGGAATAAGGGCTCAAAGAAAGGCACGGAGAACTCATGATTCAAAGTGCATCATGTTCAACCACATGATGCACTTTGGGGGGCAAGTGTTACCTAGAGGTTTGACCAAGTAACTAGAGGCACAGCATGAGCACCGGTCGGCAATGAAGAGGTCGCTCGGCATTAGTGTACTGTTCGGCATCCAGGCTCGACCGACATCCAGCACCGTTCGACATCCACGCTCGACCGGCATCCAGCACCATTCGACACAGCAATCGTTTGACATGAGCCTCGTTCGTCATTCCAGCCTCATTCGGCATTCCAGCCACGTTCGACATTCATGCCTCGTTCGGCATTCCAGCCTCATTCAGCATCCATGCCTTGTTTGGCACATGGCCTCGCTCGGCATAAGTATGTCGCTCGGCATTTCCCCTCTATCGGCATTGGATCTCGTTCGGCCTACACATTTCACTCAACACACTGCCTCGTTCGGCTTGGAGATATGGCTCGGCATTTGCCATTCGTAATTTATGGCTCGGCATACAGGAGTCACACACTACGGGCTGAGGTATCTCGCTCCTAGGCCCATTAAGGAAGTCCAACCCATCTTCGTCTATAAATAGAGGGGCAGGGTCACAATGAAAGGAACATTTTTTCAAGAACACTGGGGAGACTCTACCGCTTTCAAGACTCGCTTTATTTCATTTAGCATTTGTATTCATGTCTTTATAGTATGAATTGTATCTGTATTCAGTCACTTGTGAAAGCAATAAAGATCGAAACTTAAAGTGGACGTAGGCAATTACGCTGAACCACTGTAAATCCGGTGTTCTTGTTTTATGCATTTAACTTAGTATACAGTTCTCCATTTTAATTTACTTTCTTAATTAATCTCTCTAAACAATCTAATATAAAAGGTGTTAGTGACCAATTCTGGTGCAACACCAATGTACCAACATACTTTGTGGAATTAGTGAATAAGGTTTTTAAAAGTCCATCGAATAAGTTTGTTCTTGTATACATTGATGAAATTCTAGTATACTGGCAGATAGAATAGAAACATAAGATACACTTGAGGGAAGTACATAAGACATTGAGGAAACATCGGTTGAAAGCTAAAATTTTGGAATGTTACTTCTAAAGAAAAGTAGTGTGATTCTTAGGACCACAATCCCATTGAAAGGCATTGATGCCAATCCTACAAAGGTAGCAATTATCCAAGATTGGGGAAGACTTATGAATGCAATTGATGATAGAAGTTTTTTGTATTTGTGGGATATTATAGACAATTTATTGATTATTACTCCAAGATAGCAACACCATTGATTCATCTTGCGGAGATGAACTAGTTTGATTAAGCTATTGGGGTTCGACTCCACAAACTTTTGCATCGAATGCAAAATGTCAGCATGTATTCATTAAGCTGATGGAGTGTTTAAATATTAGCTATTCCAAATTGGAATGAGAAGTTTACAATATACATTGATGCATGTTGTACTAATCTTCGAGCGATATCGATGCTGAGGCGTAGAGTTTTTGCTTATGAAATAAAACAACTAAAACCATACAAGAAGAGGTATCTAACTCATGTTATAAGGTTAGCAGCTACTGTATTTGCTTTGAAAAATTGGAGACATTATTTATTAGGAGTATGGTTCGCACTATTCATCAAAGACCAATTGTTAAAATACCTTTTATCTCAGAAAGACTTTAATATAAGATAACATAAGTGGTTGTAGCTCTTATCATCTTATGACTTCATCATTTCTTGTAAACATAAGTGGTTGTAGCTCTTATCATCTTATGACTTCATCATTTCTTGTACACTCAAAATGAGAAATGTGATCATAAAAGCATTGAGTAGGAGATATGCTAATTTAGGAGCAATGTTCCCAGTGTGGAAGAAATTGGAATATAAAGTTGGATTTGACTTTCGATCGAAAAGAGGACTTGGACCTGATATATGCTAGCGAGCTTATCAGCGGGATTACTCTCATAAAGATAACTGGAGCTAGTTAGCATAATTCAAATCCCTAGTATATTGGAAGGTGGTGTAGAGTCTGAAGACTACAAGTAGTATAGAGTAAATTGATATAGTGACTTTCGTGAAAGTTATAGACTATATGTTTCAAATTTTGATGGACTTGATTAAGAAGTATTGAGAGAAATCCATCATTTAAGATTAATTATTTAACTTGAAGGGAATAAGATGCATAGATATGGAAAGAATGTTGGGAAGGAATGAAAAATGATGTTGGAAATTCATTATAAAGTGTATGAATTGTCATAAATTGAATGATGAACAGAAGAAACCAAACAGCTTGTTGCAACCATTCGAAATCCCTTAGTGGAAATAAGAGAAGATATTAGTAGATTTATACAATGGACTTCCAAGGGTAGGGAAACAGAGTAAGAGAATATAGGTTATAGTTAACAAATTGACTAAGAGTGCACTATATATAACATTGAAATCCACAAGGATGACAACAAAATTGGTCGAGTTATATATAAGTTCGGCTATTAGATTCAATGGTGCTAAAATTGTTATATGTGATTAAGATCCACTATTGATGATCGATGTTCAAAATCTTTGCAAAAACAATAGGAACAAAGTTAAGCTTGAGTATAACTTATTACCCACAGACCAACGGTCAGACGGAGAGGGTGAATTAAGTATAGAAAGATCTTTTAAGAGCCTGTATTATTGATTTTGGAGGTTCTTGGGAGTACAATTTGGATGTAATATAGTTCACATACAACAAAAACTATCAAATAAGCATTGGTATGACCTATTAGAGCCCATATATGATATCCTAAAGGAATTGGGTCAGTTCGCGGCGGGTTAAATGGAAGAATTTCAAAAAAATTCCTTTGATCTTTATTGGATCTATAAAATCCAAATGGACTTTAGATCCAATCTAGAATATTTATTTCATTTTATTTGTTTAAAAGAAATTAAGTCTTAATTTCTAAGAGTATCAAATACATTTATATGTGTATAGTGCAAGTGCTATAAATATGAGGTGTGCGTAGCTAATATGACCGCATATAAGTGCCATGATTTACACCGTAACGAACCCATTTGTCTCTTAATATATGCCTTTGTTGTCCATAGTTTTTAATTATATATATTATAGTAATTAGATATTATATATACATCTGGTGTGTGTGTTTTAAAATTAAGTTTGACTATTATATGTTTTGAAATCCAGAATTAGCAATTTCAAATTAGGTTTTTGTTGGAATTAGGCCAGACTGTAGTGGAAGTTTGAGTGAATTTAAAATTTTTTTACCCTAATGAATCTCTAATGGGCTTATGAAGTGTAATTTATTTATAAAATTTCTAAATTTAATTTAAATAAAATCTTTATTTCTTTTAAAGTATAATTAATTGATAAAATTCTATTTAATTTATATTTTAAATTAAGTATAATATTACACATATGTATCATATACATATGCTTATGTGTATGCATGTGTAACATAACAATCCATGCAACGTGTAACATGCTTATATATAAATGTTGGGATTTGCATCGTAGTGTTAGCTCATCTTATATGTATTATATGTTATCCAAATATATGTATGTATGTATATACACACACAAACTTGTTATTTTAAAAGAGTGTTAATACAGTATGAATATTTGCATATATACATATATAGAGTATATGTATTACATAAATTTGAAATACTAATATATATACATACATATATATATATATTTGTGTTTGTATATATATTAAGTTAGATAATAATTTGATGAATGATTATATATTAACGTATATATATAAATTATGCAATGTGTTCTGTTTATTTTTTTATTTTTTTATTTTTTTATTTACAAATGTATGTTTCACAGCAATAAAATTAACGTGTGTGTATATATATGTATTTATTTATAATAATATTTTTAATATTTATAAATGTATGCATTTAGATATATACATATACATATACATATACATATACATATATATATTACATAATTATATCGACTATAAAATTAATTAAATTATATATATATATATATATCATAGAATATGCTAGTATATGATTTTTATTTGATGATAATAAAAATATACATATTAGTTTAATTGTATTTGTTATTGTACTATTTTATTTTTCACATAACTAAATAAATATTTGTTGAATAAAATAAATAACTTAGATTTCATATTTAAACAAATATTTTATTCAAAAAAATATTTTATTATAAATTTAAATAGTACAAATTTGAGCTCTCACTACATTTTCACATTTTCAATTACATTACAGTCTCGATTACAATACAATTTCCAATATACATATTACATCTTACTACATATTCATTCTCACTCGTATTTGATCTTCAACTCATGCCAACTTGTATCCTACATCAGAATTATTTGCAAAATAAACACTGACGCAATAAAATTGAAAAAAAAATATTTTTGCGGTGTACAATGAAGTGTGTGTTTGAACATATTGTTTGCCTTAGTTATTTGGGTTGTTCGTCGCCATTTTTCTTTTAATTCATCATACACGAATAATTTGTGACATGCATAGTGTATCATTGTACATGCCACAAGGCCATGCACACCAATATACACTTGCTTGTTAAAACTACATTGACTGGTGAGCACAAGGTTAAACTCGAGCCAAAGCTGGATTCAACTCAAGTTCAGACTCGAGTGAACCAGAGAACATCACAACCAGAGGCAACAACAAATTAGAGTCCAATTGGAACAAGACTCAATGTAATGTTCAGGTGCAACATCAAGACCACCATACATGTTATATGGAATCAAGTACAAGAAAAATGTAAGAGCTACAGTTTATGTTCACAACAGGCCAGTACAACATGAAAACCATATTTCCAGTGAACCAAGCAAGTCAGAGAATATAAGTAACAATGCAACAACAAAACTCAACACAAAGTGATACCAGATCATATGATAACAGACTCGTGAAGCCATGATAGTTTAGATTTCAAGGCTACATTAACACACACCAGAGAATACAAGTGTAAAGACATGAACCCACACATGCACATACCAGATCAGAACAAAGGCAGTTTCAAATACAAGACCACTTCAAATTTCAACATGGAGATGAACCAAAAACCAGATTTCAAGAGGTGACAACAAAATGCACAACTCAGGAATGATAACACCTTGAAGTACACAGACTTCAACATACAAGAAAACTGAACACCACCACACTGAAACACTAACCAGTGAACATGAATTAGAGGAAACAATCTCACCATACCAGTGGAACATGACCACTGAATCATACATGTACAAAGAAGCAATGGAATTCAACATGAATGCATATCCACACATGCAACCAGTCAAAGATCAAAATGAAATGTCAGACCACAATGCACCAGATCAGTGAAGCAGAAAGCAAAGCAACATATGTATGTACATATGCATATAAGTACATACACATACATCAGGTCAGAGGCATGAACAACCAAAGTGCATACTCAAAGCAACATGAAGACAAGACCAATGAAGGCTACATTCATATGAAATAGGATAGTAGCTCTACACATGTACAAGTTTATATGCAGTGATAAATATATACAGTTAAATTTTTCAAAATAGCGAAGCAACATGTATATACATATGCAATAGAGTGGAGTGCAAGGCTACCAAGTCTAGTTATTAACAGCAGTAGTTTTGAACTTGTCAACCAGGGAATATATTCAAAATATATATATGCAGTCGAAGTAACAAAACAGAAGCAGTTCAATGAGTCAAGGCCGAGTTAAAAATCAATAGGGTTCAAACATATTCGAAGACATTTCAAATTCGTATGTGTACTAACACGATGAACAAGTTAGAGCAGAAAGGAATCGAACAAGTTGAAGTCAAGTTTATCTCAAAATTCACGATGCCAAAGTTATAGCAAAAAACTACGAAACCGAAATTCAAATATATTAGAGATGAAAAATTCAGAATAATCACAAGCGCTCAAGCAAAGATCAAATGGACAAGTGCAATTCGCGAAAAAATAAAACTCGAAAATACGAACGTAAATTTAGGTTTTCAATCCTTATAAATACCGATAATCATCATCGGCAATTAAGCATTCAAGTTCAAGACTAAAATCAGTGAGCATACTTAGAACAAATCAGAGAATATATTCAAAACTCGAATCTGCCAAAGTCGAGCCCAATCAAATCGAAAAATCACGTACCGCATTCGAGCTCGACAACTGAAGCAGCCTCAACATTCTCAAAGCCAAGAGATCGATTAACATAGCCAATCAACTTGAAGCATACTCTCAATCGATCAATTTTCTAAGCGGAGCTCCAATTAATCAAAAACCTAAATTCCAAAGAGGAATGAAGAAGGAAACAACTGAAGTTCTACATAGAAGGAAAAAAGGGGAGACGACCTCTTTTATTTACAAATTGTGCCAGTCTAATTTTAGTGTTGGACTTTAATTTTTAAAATAGGGTTTTTTTCCTATTTTTATTTTTATTTTGTAATTTTCTTTTTAAAATGTGTAATTTGCTAGTCGTATGACTAGTTACAAACTACGGGGAGTAGTTTGAGAATTTGCAACTCAATGGCTGAGTTGTGGTAGGGTTTTGAGCGTAGAGTTAGGTTAGTCATTAGCGGGTATCGTATGTTTATCTGTGTAAGCATCTGACTACTTAATTTATAGTAGA
The DNA here is from genome assembly GCA_030765085.1 of Allium cepa. Lineage (NCBI taxonomy): Eukaryota > Viridiplantae > Streptophyta > Magnoliopsida > Asparagales > Amaryllidaceae > Allium > Allium cepa. The sequence continues at coordinate 129,315,963 of CM060943.1, forward strand.
AACCTTGGAGGCAACACGTAGGCAGGTTTTTGCCGAAGCTGGGTAAATTTTTGTGTGGTAACTTCTACATTACTTTTCATTATTTTTTATTTCCGCATTAATTTTATTATTATTAATATCACCCTATTCACCCCCTCCTCTAGAGTGAAAACGATCCTATAAGTGGTATCAGAGCAAGGTTAGTAGCAAGGATGTCTAACCCTAGTTGCAAATCTAGCGAGAGTCGGTCCGGTATTATTCCCCCTATTTTTGGTGGAACAGATTTTTAAATTGGAAATTAGAAATGGAATTTTATTTAAAATCTGCTAATTTTAAATGTTGGGATACTATTGAAAATGGGTGTGATATAGTAGACAAGAAAAATACTTCGATTAATGCTCTTACTATACATATACTATATCCTTATATTAATCAAGACAATTTTAACTTTATCTCTCACTTTGAAAGTGCACAGAAAATCTGGAATACTTCGATGCAATATAAGGTGCAAAAGTCAACAACGGTGAGAAATCCACCACAATCGACTCAGTTAAGGAAATGTGCTTGACAGGATTTGCGAAAGACAACAGTGATGAAGATTCAATAGCCGATGAGACAAGTGATCATTCATTCAATGATTTGGTTCTCTTGTGCCAAAAATTAATTGAAAATAATAAAGCTCTTGAGATGAAAAATAATAAGTTGAAAAGGGAACAATCTAAACTGCGTCAGAAAAATAATGATTTGGAAAATGAGCTTAAAAATATTAAGAAAAATAAAAATTCTAATTGCAAAAGGTGTGTAACGACCCGGAATTTTCAATTTCGAAAATTCCAGATAGTTAGGAAAAAAAGAAAGAGATAGAAGAAGAAACAGAAAAAAACCAAACTCAAAATCTCACATTCACAGCAGATAAAATATAATATCAACTAATACTTTACATAAAGAAAACTTTATCAGTTAATTACATTTAAATACATCAGATCACAACATATATGCAAACACTGGACAGATTCAATCAACTTGTCCCAGACAAGTACAATATATCACAGCGGAATGCACTCCATACGTTCCTGCCATCCAGCTCGCCTCCTGAACTCTAAAACATCCTTACCTGAAAATCAGTAATACTCGGTCTGACCACTACCCTATACACCACTAACCTAAATCGATAGCCTACTCTAGCGGCTACCTCCCATGCCAAAATCTCGCGTTCCGGTTGCGATTCCCTGACCCAAATAAATCGCATTCCCGAGGCAAGATTGAAGATTCCAAAACCCTAAATCCCGTCGTCCTACCCTCCTCTACGCCCAGAAAAATGTGATACCATTTTTCCTTCATTCCCAGGTCTACAATCTAGCTCTGGCCCCAACTCTGATGTCCCTGACCATCTCGTTCGCTTGAATTTGACGAAATACCCAAACTCAGCCATCTTGCTAATTCACATTAACCCCAAGTGTAAAAAATCATTGGGTTACTTCCGAAAATCAACCTTTTCAAATACAAATCGATTCAAATAATCAAAACTTAGAATTCTAAAAATCAAATTTTGGACTTGAATTTATTTTTTACTGTCCGTTCTTATTTTATAAATGAATACTTTGTATATGTATCGGAAAATATCTTTAAAAGTTTAAATCTGGTAGATACACAAAAATTTCATTTAAAGATCTAATCATAAAATTGTTTATATCATGAAATATAGATTTTTAAACATGGTTTTTAGTCTGTTAAAGAAGGATAGAGGTTTGCATATATCCACACAGACAAACATACCAGATAACACATTTACACATTCATGCAAAGCCATTTCACAATATCTCTACTACTATTTCCCACATTCATCAAAGTATAAAGCAGATTTAACTTTAAAGGAAGTGGTTTACTCACTGTTAGAAGAAAACAGAGGACAGCTTGTTAATTGATCTGCAGCTTGAAACTTGATTTTGATCTTCTTGTTTAAAGCTTGAATTTGAATCTTGGTTTTGCTTCAGTTTTAAATATTTGAAAGAGTTGTTGATTCTGTTTTCCTTGGCTTTGAGTTTTCTTTTTTAAGATGGAATAGGATTTTGAAGTGGAATGTGAGAAATTTTTGTACTGAATATAACTTGGTTTCAATTCATATTACTTACATATAATTCATTTTAAAAAAATGAAGAAAGACACTTGTTATTTTAAATGGCACTTATGCTACAAGTGTTGCTTCTATGCATTAGAGAGCTTACAAATGTATAAGGCCTAATGCATTTTTTTATGCATTAGTTTTATATACTTAAATTATATATATATATATAAATTAAAATTAGCACATTTAAATTAGATAGAAAGAATATTAGTACTTGATGAATTCTTGTTTACATTTTATACTTAAGTTGTTATTGTATTTGAATTGATATATACAAGTACTAGTGTTAAAAATGTAGAATTCAATTTTTAAACGACTCTCGAAAATTATCATATTAATTTTCAAAACATAACTTCCAATCCAATATATATATATACACACACTTACATATTATATACTATGTGTGACGACCTGGCTTTCACTCCACTGAAAGTCGTATCATCTTAAAGAAAGAAAGTGGCAGAAAGGAGAAAAGATAGGAAAAAAAGAAAGAAACAACATCAGAATCTCAACAGCGGAATGAATAAATTATATTAATAACATAAGTATTACATAATATACAACATCAATCAGAGTTACACAGACAATAAATCACATACTAGACAGTTATAAACACCTATCTAGTTATTACAACTCAATACAATACAAAGAAACCACTCAGAGATACCAACACAGCGGAACATTATATATCTACAGCGCTAAAGCCTCCTGCTCCATTGCTCCTCCATAATTTGTCAAAGCTAACCCGAATCCCTTGGCTACTCGTAAAAATTTGAGTACCCAAGAGTTTAAGAAAACAGAAGATAAACTCCGAGTCAGACATGGGTCTGGTGTGAGTAACATGTTAAAGTTGCTTAACTTTGAAAACCTTTTAAAACAAAAGGTATCACGTAAGACTTCTTATACATAAACATAGGTAAGTTTTTACCTTACGCTAACCAAAACATCTGATAGGAAATCTAGTGATATTATAATAGGGTCTAAGGTTTTCAAGTAAAATACAGAAATAGCTGGAATGCTTGCATCTCACATTCCAACATAGTTGGGCACAACTAAATCGTACGGCACTTATTGGAGATTGGATTCCATACAATGGCAGGGCTACTGGGGTACCGCCCGTCACAGTACGTGGCCTAGGTCAACGTACCGAGGATCCACCCTAAATCCCATGCAACACAAGGCAGGAACCATTCCTTACTGAACAGTTTCGAACAAGACAATACACGCAGTTGTGATTAGCAACCGTACCACACAGCCGAAATAAAAAGGAACATCTAGACAGGGGTAAATCTCGTCCTACTTGGGCATGACCCACTTAGTCTTGCTGCACCTTCCCTGTTTTAGCCATTCCCGGTTGATGAGGCTTGAGGCTACGATTACCTTAATCATAACAGATCACCTAGAATGCTCATCGTCCACCTAACGATGTTCTGAAAGCATTCAATCTGTACAAGTTCATTTCGGGTTCGAACGAAACCGAAGGCATTATCTTGTTACATCGTTTTGGAATCACCTTCAGAGTTAACGACGATAACCCTTGCACTCTGAATCTTCTCTTCACTTCAGATTAACGACCTATCATTAATTTGGATCGATGTGGTTTTCGGATATCCAAATCTGGAAACCCGATCCCGGTCTCATCGAAATCCAAAACGCCATCTTTTAGGTCCAAGTTGTTTTAAAGTTTAAAACAATTCAATTCTTTTATCTATATATACACAGATAGATAATTCACAATATCACAATAGATAATCTACATTATCATCACAAACAGATAATCCATATCTCATGACAAATAGATAATTCATATTATCATCCCAATGCAACCAAAGCATCCATATCACACAGCATTACTTATCTCATATCTGAGATCTCAAACTATCAAAGGTAATCAATATCATCCATCCATCATAAGCAATGATTTACTTAATCACATCATCTATAATTAACTTAAAATGAATTAAATTAATTACTCCATCTCCAATTAATTTAAAATAAAATAAATTAATCATTTTTAAATCCTGCTTACTTAAACATTAATTAACTACAAATCAATTAATTAATTATCCTCTAATCTCCATCTTAATTAATCACCCTTGATTAATTATATTTTAATTACATTTAAGTAATTATCCTTTAATTAATTTCACAAATTAATTTTTCTTAACCACTTATAGTAATTAAACTTTGATTACTTCATTAATTAATTAACTATAATTAATTACATTCATCCTTAATTAATTTCATTAATTATATTAATTAATGATTCTCTAATTACATTTTAATTAATTATTCTATTTAAATTAATTACCTTAAGTAATTAATCTTTAATTAAACCACATTTATTAATCACTCTTGATTAATCACATTCAGTAATTAACTACTCTTTATTACTTCATTAAATAAATTAATTACTTCTTAATTAATTATCTTTAATTAATCCCTCGATTAATTATACAAAGTAATTAAATCCAAATTACTTTCATTAATAAATCATCTTCATTAATTACATCCAGTAATTACCATTAATTACTTCACTAAGTAATTACACTTTATTAATTACATCAAGTAATTATGCTAACAAATCATCTAGTGATTAACATAAATTAATTAAACTTAATTAGTCAACTTAACTAATCACATTAAACTTAATTAATTACAATGAGTAATTAATTCCTTAATTACTTTCATTAATTAATTACACTTAAACAATTTTACAAATGATTATCATTAATCAATTAATCTAAATAATTTTTAAAATTAATCACATTAATTAATTATTGAATAATCTTAAGTTAATGACCTTCATTAACTATTAACAATTCTTTAATTACTTTTCTTAAGTAATTAACTTAGATTAACCATTATTAATTACAAATCAATTAATCTTTAATTACCAATTAATTAATCTCTAATTATATGATTAATTAAGTGTTAACTATAACTAAGTTAATCTTTAATTACTTGATTAATTAATCTTTAATCATTAATTAAAATCTAATTAGTAATCCTTAATTACAAATTAATTATTCCTTAATTAATTAATCTTAAACTTTAATTAATTAATTTAAACCTTTAATTGCTTATTTAATTAATCCAAATCATTAATTAATTAAATAAGTTAATTATCCATTTTAATTACAAATCATTAAATCTTTATTTATTTAAAGATAAAACATTTTTCTTATTAATGATCAAATTATCATTAACAAAGCATTTAAAAACAATTTACTTTTAAATTTACTTTCAAATTTCATTTTAAATTTAAGATTTAAAATGAATACAAATTAACTTTAACAAAGTTTAAAAACAATTTAAAACCCTTTTTATTTCGCAAGTAAAAGAAATATTTATCTTATAAAGAAGTTTAAAAGAATTTAAAAACCAATCTTATTTTTGATTCAAATCAATTTAAAATAGACTTTAACATTCAAAGTTGTTTTAAAACAATTCAAATTTAAAAAACTTCCTTCAATTTCAAAACTGGAATACAGATTAAATCTTTATTCCAGATTTAACTTAAATTTAAAAACTTTACTTACATTTTAAAACTTCATTTTAAAATTCAAACCATTTAAACATTTTAAAGTAGTTAAACAATTTAAATTTATAAACTTTATTTTATTTTGAAATTGAGAGTCAAACTAAATTTAAATCAGATTTAAACTTTGATTTAAAACTTGTTTTAAAACTTTGCTTTACAATTTAAACTTCAGGTTTAAATTTTAAAGCAAAACAGGTTTCTTTTAAAACCTATAATTCAACAACTACCCGAGCCACCATCAAATGACTTCGAGTCAAAACATACTTGACTTCGGGAAAAAACCTAATTTACTCAAGAAAAACTCAAGACCACTAAAACTCAAAGTTTAAACCCAATCATTCCCGAGGATCTTCACCCATCGGAAATCACCTTAGCACCCCCTCACGATCATTGGATCATTCTTCAAATTTCGAAATGGAATTCGAGCTTCATATCCCAAACGTGGAACAACTGGAACCACCACATCCAAAACTTGGAAAACACCTCGTCTTCGCAACCTCGATCACCAGAAGGTCTGACACTCCGGCTACACCTTCGTCAACACTCCAGCTTCCATCACTCATAATCTCGTAGCACTCGATCAATTAGAGAATACGAGATGATTAGAATACCTAACCTAGTTAAACTAGGGTTCTAGACTCAAAACATCAACCACCACCTCCACCGTACTTTGATCAACTTGCTGGCAATTTTCCCTAACTCACACATCACTCCACTACCTCTAGTGGAAACCCAATCATTCCCGATCACTTGGATCATCAGAACTTCCCCAAACAACCATTTCTGTTCAACCCAGAAATGCACACTCATCCCTTAACTAAAAATTATAATTTCAGTTTTAAAAATCATGTTTCGGTTCAAGGACTTAATTGATGTTCTTGAATTTATGAATTGAGAAGTTTGAATTTTTCACTTTATACTAATTTTGTTCTGTTATTTTATTTCCAGAGCCAATACAAAATTATTTAACTTATATAAAATTTTAAACTTTACTTTATCATGTAACAAACAAGTTTCATTAAAATACTAAGTCTTAACAGCAACCAGATCAAGAGAAAAAGAATTTTGATCAACTTGAGCTTGAACTGGAAACAGACAGTGACTCAGGTGAAGCAGACATGCATTCATTCATACATATATATATATACACACAACAATGTATTTATTAATATATACAATCCTACTTATTTCCATAGATAAATCAAATAACCAGTTTTACATACTTAAAATTTTAAAATGTGAAGTTACTCACCAGAATTGAAGAAGGAAGACAGAGCCTTCATTTTGAAAAACAGCTTTTGATGCTTTTTAAAACTTAAGTGCTGAAATGCCTTTGATTGATTTAAAACTTTAATTGCTTGTTTGAAAACTTTAGTGCTTGATTTATAAACTGCATGCACTAGATCTTGGTTCATATTTCATTAAGGAAATGTTACAGGCTTGCTCTTGAAAATGTATAGGTTTGCTCCAGATTTGAAACAGTTACAGGGTTTTAGATTTGCATTATGATTTGATTTGTTTTTGAGATGGAAGGATTTCTGGTTTTGATTCTAAGATTTGTTTTAGAGTTAATGAGTTTCAGCTGAGAATTTTTCTTTAGTTTAGGAATGAAAATGAGAAAAAAAAAGAGAAAGGAAGAAGGCAAATGCTTATATAACCTGAAATGATTTAGAAATAAAAATAAAAGAAAAATAAATAAATTTAATGACACTTGTCATCTTGAATAAATTTTTACTTAATACTTGTGCTTAGATTGTATTACTAACTTACATTTGTAACTTTGCATGCAAAATAAATTTATAAATGTGAATAAAGCTTTTATTAATTAATTTCCTAATAACTAAATACTTATTTTAATTTATATAAATAAGAATCCTTTTTAAAGAAATAGAATAAAACAAACTATATTTTTACAAAATCATTTATGTCATACTTTTAAATCCAAAATCTATATTGAGATATACATATCATCTCTTTTGAAATCCAAATATAAATTTAATTCAATTTTTAAATACAATTTAACATTAATTTAAAAATTAATTTGATATATATATATTTAAACAACCACCATTTCAATTTAAAAATAATATTCTACTTAAAATCTATATTTACATATATATATATATATATATATAACATTACTATTATAGTTTTGAAAATAACACATTTATCAAATTAAAATAATTGATAAAAAAAATATCTCTTTATTAATAAATTACTTATATTACCAAGCTATATTTAAAAAGAAATAAAACAAACCCTTCGTTAATTAATTTAAATTTAAACTTAAGCCAAAATCATTTTAAACAATTTACCTTAACAATTTAAAATCATATAGTTATTTATTTAATAGCTTTGAAAAGCTTATATTAAATAAAATCAAATTACCAAAAATATTAGAATTAGAAAAGAAGCTTTATTTGTTAAATTTAAAACAAAGCTTATCTATTTACAATATAAACCATATATTTAAATTATAAATAGAAACCAATTTATTAGCTTTAAAAGATAAAATCTACTAATTAAAATTTATTTGATTGGATTATTAAATCAATTCAAATCTTATTAACAAAAATTATCAAATCAATTAAATTTCTTATACAAATTATTAGATTTATATTGACAAAAATTCTGGGATATCACATTCCTCCCCCTTAAAAGAATTTCAACCCCGAAATTTAAAAGCAAAGGTAATTTAACAATCTCATTAAAAATTTAATTTTAAATCACAAGCACATGTCATTAATCATATACTAACAACCATAACAACCAATTCATCCAATCAAACAAATCTAACTATCTAGACAAAATTCTGGATAGAATTTCCTAGAGTTTCCTAAGTATAAATACCGGGATACTCACTCTATAAAATCCAAACAATCAGTAGTACTAAGCTACAAAGCTCCTACTCATCTAGATCTACAAAACTAAACAGGACATCAAACCACAGACAAGTCTGACTCAACAACCAAACCTCTCCCAAAACGGCTGGTTCCATAACCGAGATGGATCATACACGTACTCCCTCAGAGACACATGAAACATACTGAATCCCAGTTATCCAAACTGGCAATTCAATTTTGTAGACCAAACACTTATTCTCATAAGAAAATAGAAAAGATCCAAACATCTCGGAGCTAGCTTCCCAGTCTTACCCAAATTTATAGCTCCCTTGGATCGGAGAAAAACTTATCCAAAACAAAATATTCAACTTCGGAATCCAAATTCCTTCGTCTCTTATCCACAAAACTCTTCGAACAATCCTAGGCTGATTACATCTTTACTGATCAGCTCAACCTTCGCTGATGCTTCAAGAAACAAATAGAACCAAACAACTCAACAGAATGATCTCTCCAAGATCAACCAAAATCGAGAACAAACTCTACTCGTTAAACATAAGAAAACTAAACTTACTTCTCCTATCCAGAAAAGACAAAACAGAAACACTCCCAAACTGCTTCCACTGCATAACTCTGATCTGGAGTAGATGAGAATGCTGATGATGAACACAAGCACAACTAGATAACCCATCCTAGAAATATGGTTTGACAGGCCCATAAAGAAAACTCAGAAGTTCCACCAAAATCTGAGTTGCTTCACTAAACTCTATCTCTAGGAACCATCCTTCTACTAACTGAACCACCGGTAGCACTCTTGGAATCCTAGTAGATAAGAAAAACTCAATCTCCAGATGCGGCAAACCTCTGACTTTCCTAAAGACATCCGGAAAAATCTCCGATAACCCAAGAGAATACTCAAACTATCGTAAGTCACTTTTGCGATCAACCCAGCCTAGTTTCCAAAGAAACTGTTCTCTCTTTAAAAATCAGAACAGCTTACGCTTATCTATCCAATCCATCGAAGAAACGGATCCACTCTGCTGCTTCTGAACTCCTCTTCCAAAAAACTGCTAAGCCAGATGACCTCCTTGCCGGCACACAGAACACTCCGAGCTGCATTGCTAACACATATGCCAAAGAATTCCTAATCCAAAGCTCTTCGATAAACTCGGACCTCAAACCAAACAGAAACACCCTGCTGAACTCAGCTTCATCACTGAAACAGACACACTTCCTTAAACTTGTTCCAAAGAAAACATCTTCGGAGATATCCATAGTCACTGCATCTCATCACGCAACAACTACTTCCTAAGGTTTCCAAGATACCATCACTCACTGCTGCCTAACTGAGAGATCCAAACTCTACTCATCCAACTTCAAATATGGACTCCGAACCTTTAAAAGGTTTTCTTCAGAGATTGATGAAACCTTAACACTACTGCAAAGCTCATTCGAGACGGTATTAGGTCTACGGTCTTGACAGATACACTTCCTACCTCAAACAATCAAACTCCAACCATTGGTAGTCGTGTTACACACACTACTACCCCATCTACCTTTATAACTTATATCGGAAAACACGAACAGGTAACCTAACAAATAGGTAGAAACACACACACACACACACACACACACACACACATACACACAAAAAAATTACAAATACGCTCTTTCAAGAAAGAAAACACTCCAAAGACTAGGTATCCACTCAAACTAGCGCTCTGATACCAACTGAGACGACCCACCATTCACTCCATAAAACGACGCATCATCTTGAAGGAAGAAAGGGATAGGAAAGAGAAAAGATTGAAAAGAAAGAAAGAAACAACTTCAGAATCTCAACAGCGGAACGAATAAATTATATAATAACATAAGTATTACATAATATACAACATCAATCAGAGTTACACAGACAGTACATCACATACTAGACAGTTATAAACACCTGTCTAGTTATTACAACTCAATACAATATAAAGAAACCACTCAGAGATACCAACACAGCGGAACACTATATATCTACAGTGTTGAAGCCCCCTACTCCATTGCTCCTCCAAAATTTGTCAAAGCTAACTTGAATCCCATGGCTACTCGTAAAAATTTGAGTACCCAAGAGTTTAAGAAAATAGAAGACAAACTTCGGGTCAGACATGGGTCTGGTGTGAGTAACAGGTTAAAGTTGCTTAACTTTGAAAACCTTTTAAAACAAAAGGTATCACGTAAAACTTCCCATACATAAACATGGGTAAGTTATTACCTTACGCTAACCAAAACATTTGATAGGAAATCCAGTGATATTATAATAGGGTCTAGGGTTTTCAAGTAAAATACAGAAATAGATGGAATGCTTGCATCTCACATTCCAACATAGTTGGGCACAACTAAATCTACGACACTTATTAGAGATTGGATTCCATACAATGGCAGGGCTACTGGGGTACCATCCATCACAGTACGTGGCTTAGATCAACGTACCGAGGATCCACCCAAAATCCCCTGCAACACAAGGCCAGAACCATTCCTTACTGAACAGTTCCGAACAATACAACCCTGTAGTTGTGATCAGCAACCGCACCACACATCCTAAATAAAAAGGGACATATAGACAGAGGTAAATCTTGTCCTATTTGGGCATGACCCACTTAGCCTTGCTGCACCTCCCCTATATTAGTCATTCCCGGTTGAAGAGGCTTGAAGCTACGATTACTTTAATCAGAACACATCACTTAGAATGCTCATCGCCCACCTGACGATGTTCTGAAAGCATTCAATCCATACAAGTTAGTTTCGGGTTCGAACGAAACCGAAGGCATTATCTCGTTACACTCGTTTTGGAATCACCCTCAGAGTTAACGACGATAACCTTTGCACTCTGAATCTTCATCTTCACTTCAGATTCACGACCTATTGTTAATTTGGATCGATGTGGTTTTCAAATATCTATGTGACGCTCCACCTATATACCTATGCTAGCCAAGGACACTACGGTGTAATGCCGTCAACTAACGCGGAGAATAAGGCTATTGAGGAGCGACCATCCGTGTAATTGCTTTGTGCGAGTACCGAGATGCCAGATAAAATATAAATTTTCATCTCAAGAGGAAATCCGACATACCGATGCCAACTCAAAGCTACTACACAGTGGCTATAATATCTTCGGAAACAAATATAGAAATAAGCATAACATAAATCAGTCACAGATAATTCATATCACATAGGCGGAAATAGATATGAATATTACACCTAAAAGTGTACATCAGAGTAGTGGTCGAATAAGATCCACAATATCACAAAAGAATAGATACAGGTGCAAGACAAAAGGATAAGTATACATCAAGGAGTCTATATCTCAAATGTATACAACAAAAAACTACTAATCTAAAGTAGTTAGCCAAAAGTCAGAAGATGGTCCGATAAGGAGTCAAGCAGAAGCACCTGTAAAATCTCAGTCTAACCCGAGTATTATTTAAGAAGAAAATAATAAACGGATCAGTCTAGCTATAATTATCAGATAAAATGAGATATAAGAAGAGATATAATAATAAAACGTATGATAACCAAAAATGTCATACTATGACAAGTATACATTAGAAAATCCACAAAAGTCATACAGTATCTCAAGAATCTCATAGCACTAAAAAGAATGTCATATTCTTTATTTGATTCACCAAGCCACAAAAAACTGACATACATATCAATGCCAATTATAAAAGTTGGTGAAATATAAATTCCAGAAATCAATAACTAGAAATTCAGAAACCACAAGAAAAGGATGGCCAATCCCAAATGGGACGCTATTCCATAGACCGAACATCGATGCACCTAAATAGAGACGCCCTATGCACAGTCAAATATCAATGCACCTAGAAAGACGCACCCCATGCAAAGTCGAACATCGACGCACCTAGATAGATACGCCCCATGCATAGACGAACATCGACGCACCTAGAAAGATACGCCCCATGCATAAGTAAACATCGATGCACCCATAAAGATACGCCCCATGTAGTGTCTAACATCGATGCACCTAGAAAGATACACCTCATGTAAAGTCGAACATCGACTCACCTAAATAGGTACGACCCATACGTAAGCAAACATCGACGCACCTAAATAGGTACGAACCACGCAAGAAATAAGGCGAAGCTCAATAAAACGAGGAACAGTCCTCCACGTGGACAAAGAGACATCGCACAATGCTAGTATAAACCATAAAATGATCATCATCGATCATCAAGAAGTGTCAACTACACTAAGCTAGTAAATAGATGAATTTAGCTTCATGTCCCATAACCACTTGCTTAACTTAAGTATTTACAAACAAATTGTAAATCTCCACTAGAAAATTTGTCACAAGAGATTCAATCGAACAAGTCCAAGAATTAACTGACGAAGTAAACGCAAGCATTTCATACCACTTGTTTTACTAAGTCGTTTAATTAGATTTTTCATACGAGTGAGGTAAAGGTTTGTATATACTAATAGATTGGAAAACGGTTTTATAAACAAGCTTCGTATTAAAAATAGAGTTGAAATCGTTTTGAGGAAAGGGTTTTGATATTTACTACTAGTATAGAAACCTTTGTATTTTAAGGTGACAAATTACAAAAATGATTGTAGAAACAATCAATCATCAAAATTCACATACGAAGACGTGAATCAAATGCAAAGAAATCGATACCAAATCCATCAAGATAGACATTCCCAAAAATCCCGAAAAGAAGTCATCAAAGTCGATAATAACGATAACAACAAATAGGATAATCACGAATCGATAAAATTGGAATCCAAGCAGAAATAGGCATAATAGGAAAACATGAACAGGTCAGTCGACTAGTTCTCTGAGAACAGTCGACTGAACTCAGTCCCTAAAAATCCGTGGGATGCTGGTCAGTCGACTGAACTCAGAGAGTCAGTCGACTGACTGTAGAAAACAGAGCCCCAAAGCCTCTGCACACAGCCTTTGGAATGCTTATTAGCTACAGTCAGTCGACTGACAGTAAAGGTCAGTCGACTGATTGGTGCTTAGGCAGTTTTTTAGCCTATATAATTGATGTGCAATCTCATCCAATTCGCGACCGAATGAGCAATGGCGCTAGGGATTTATGCCAATCGGCAATCCGGACCTATAGGCTCTTCGATGCATCACCAAAAACTTGTTCAAACGTCCATAAAAGGATTTTCATAGATTTTGCTTTCAAAACACCAAAAGTTGGAATATGTACCAAATCAATCCAAACCAAAATCAAGTGCGCATGAATAAGAGTTAGGAATTCATACCTAACAATCAAAGATAATTATAGACTTAGATGTGAGATAAAAATCTCACCTTTTCACAAAAATAATGAAGAAGAAGCTATAGAGCAATGGCAAGAACAATCACTCTTCAATTCCAACTCAACAAGCTTGAATCTAAGCTTAAAAGAGAATCATTTCCTAAGTTAGGTTTAGAAATTTCTTAATTTGATAAAAGAATGAGTTGGAGAAGAAGAAGAGAGGGCTTACCAAAGCTTCTTCTTAGAATTTGGAGTTATAACTTGATTTGCAAATGGAAACTAGGGCTTGGAGTTTTAATTTCTCATTCCTCTCTCCATTGTTGCTAAAGCTTGAGTATTAGGAATTAGAAATGAAGTAATGAAGAGAAGAGGGGTGTAGCTTGGGTCTAATGGGCTGAAACAAAACCAAAGCCCTAAGTGAAAAAGTAGCAAAATTCCACTAACTCCAAACATATCAAAGTTTATACTCAAAAAGGTCGCAAACGTTATTTTGAACTCAATGGGGGTGGTCTCGAGTCCTAATTCGACCGTATGCAAAAAGTAGCTTTTCGGACTAAAATCCTATGAACGATGAAATATTTAAATAAAATATTTAAATATACAATCGATAAATATGCGAGTTGTTACAGACTCCCCTCCTTAAAGAAATTGCGTCCTCGTAATACTTAAGAAGAAAATAAATAGTAACAACCATAAAAGCATATCAACACAAAAGAAAATTTGAAATAAGAAGTTCACCATAAAGGGCACGAAAGAGTGAATCCGGACGAGTTTGCTCGATGAATTCTCTGGATTCCCAACAGCAATCCTTAGGATTTGAGAAACATTGAACCTTTACAAAAAAGAATATCTTTATTTCGAAGGCTCTCAACCTCCGAAGCAATGATGCGAATAAAATGTTGCTCAAAAGTCAAATAGGCGAAACTCTAATTTCTTCAATAACACCGGGCTCAAGAATAAAATCGGAATCCCTAAGGCATTTCTGTAGATAAAAGACGTGGAGAATGTCATGAATAGTAGAAAAATTGAGCCGGCGCAACGACGTAGTACATTAACGGTACGCCCGAAAAACTAGAAACTCGAATAATTTGGAACAACGGCGTAGTACAATAACGGTACGCCAGATGAACCAAATCTAAGATAATTTGGAACACCGACGCAGTACAAACGGTACATCAAATGAACCGAAAAGCCGGGACATCGATGTAGTACAATAACAGTACATTTGATGAACCGAACACCATAAAAGAACATCGGGCGCTAGTCCATAAAAGAAATGAGATGAAGCTCAAAAAAGCGAGGTACATCGAAATGTCCGATGAACTTGGTAAAAAGATCATTCCATTCTGATATCATCAAAGAAGCAACCACTCGTTGCTTACGACTAAGAGCATTGGCAACACGATTTCCCTTTCCAAAGTATAGAGAATATCAAGATCATAAAATGAATGAACTCGAGCCAACATTAAGTTCCTTATGAGAAAATAAACATTTCAAATATTTATGATCAGAGTGGAGAATGAATTTCTCCCCCAAAAATAAATGATAATGCCAAACTCAAATAGTGATAACAATAGCCGCGAGCACTAGATCATGAGTGACATACCTAGTCTCAATCGACTTAAATTATTTAGAAACAAAAGTGATAGCGCGTTCTATTTTGCAAGAGAACGACACCTAAACCAATACGACTAGTATCGGTATAAACAATAAAGTCTTGGTTCCCTTCGGGAATCACAAGAATAAGAGTATCGAAAAAGTGTTCTTTTAATCTTCTTTCCCGAAAAGCTAAAAATTTGAAAATTACAATTATCTTTATGTAATAATCTTTCTAGAAAAATTTACTTTTTTTTACAAGTCAATTTGTTGTGTCAGATTGTCTCATCAAAGCGTTTAGGAAATTCCTATCGATAATGTTGATCAAGCGCATCGACCAGAATCCTTAAAGCTCTCAAAGGGCAATACAATCACAAAATCATCTTCTATATGATAAAAATATCTCTTAAAAACTTTACGAATATTATTTGTTCGTTTCAAGAACAAAAATCCAATCATACTTATAAATAAATCTTATGAAAAAAGATTTGCAAAATTTTAAATTTCTATTTTCATCCAAAATCAATAAATACAAAAATGGAGTCTTCGAGATATTCGTAGAATACTCGATTCATAAAATGGATGAAATAAGCTGGACAAAACGAATGACATAATAAGTCAATCATATGAATCATAACGAGTGCGGAATGCGGTAAGTGGTATGCTAACTTCCGTGACTCGTAGCAAACAAAAATCGGTGGCAAGGTCGAACTAAAAAGACCTTAACACCTCTCATAAGATTGCTTAGGAGATAATCCTAAGACAAACTCAAAAATACCAGAAAGTTTCACAAACTATTTAGATGAGAGAAATAACACTTTCCTCATCATGAGGGCTTAAAGAATAAAATCGATGCCACCAAAAATGGAATCGAAATCACAAAGAAAAAATAGAAATCTGCTTAATAGATAGAAAATGTCGAGGATGAATAGTCCACTCGGGACATAGGATATGACTTCATAGTAATCAAGCCAATCCTTTACAAAAAAATCAATTCCGAAGTCTAAGTAACGCATAACATGCAAATCGGCCCGGAAAGAAAAATCACATAAAATAATTTTGACATCAAAACAAAATAAATTGGGTGTTGCGGATCCACCAACCGGATTTGCAATTCTCAAAGAAGTCTTCAAGCCCAAAATGTTTAAAGAAAAAGAATCAACAAGTTCTTTTGATACAAAATAATGAGACGAACTCATATCAACAAGAACTTCAGAAGGATAATCACAAAACAAATATAATCAAGGATTGAATGAGAAATACCTTAAACAAGAGAAGTGCCACTAGGGGCGTGCACTACATTGAGCTTTCCCTCCTTTCTACTTTGAAGTATGGGGCATGCAGTTATATGGTGACCCGAAATTTTGCAATAACGACAAAAGAGAGGTTTCGGACACCTATTAGCATAATGGTTTGTGGAACCACAATTGTAGCATTGTCCTCGACCAGAGGTAGGAGTCTTTGCTGCCGGAGTTTGTTGCTTCCTTTTCTTATTGGGAGTGGGGCCTTTGAATTTGATAGGCCTCTTCATGTTATTGTTGAAGTTCTGTTGGGCACCCACAACTTCAACATCACCCTCATTATCGGCCTCTTCAAGTCGAAGAGCGATATCAATAAGCTGATCAAAAGAAACTTCTAGTTTCAGAAGTAATGGCTTTTTAAGATTTTTATTCAAGACATAGACAAATCTTTGGTTCTTCTTCAATGGGGTGTTTATATAGTCGACCACGTATTTAGAAAATGACTCGAATGATACGACAAAGTCTGCCACGGAGGATTCACCTTGAACATGGTCAATGAAACGACGAGCCAATGTCACCTTCTCAGCTTTTGGCACAAACTTTATTTCGAATCGTTCCCGGAATTTCTCCCAAGTAAGATCCACCTCATTTATTTCATAAATCAGAAGCTCGTACCAGTCTAATGCTCTTTCTTGGAGCATACTAGAGGCCACCTGAACTCGGTGAAGATCAATAAGATTCATGCGAGAAAAGTTGCGAACGCATGACCTAAGCCAAGCTTGGACTTGAATAACGCTTTCGGAACCCATGAATGGCTTCCCACCCAAGTTGGTATAGTCACTGCACAAGCGTGCAAACGCGGATTTAGGGTGAGTAGGCACCGAAACGGGTCCGGCTGCTTGAGCATTCTTTACAAGATCAAGAAGTTGTTGTGCAGACATAAATACTCCATCTTGGGGAGTAGTACTAGATTGACCGGCGCTGGGACGGCCAGGTCTAACCATTTCTCTTCTTTAAGAAAGAAAGAAAGAAAGAAGAATAGTGTTATTCACAAAATGAATATCAAACAATAATGATTGATAAAACAAGGCATCACAAAAGAAGATAGGATAAGACGGTACGAAGACTCGAATCAAATCCTAAGGCACGACTCCTAAGATAGACTTAGGACGATGATCCTTGTTAAATTATTCTACATTGTTCCGAAGTTTGGCTCTGATACCAAGCTGTGATTCCCCACCTCTATACCCACACTAGCCAAGGACACTACGGTGTAATGCCGTCAACTGACACAGAGAATAAGGCTGTTGAGGAGCGACCATCCGTGTAATTGCTTTGTGCGAGAACCAAGATGCTAGATAAAATATAAATTTTCATCTCAAGAGGAAATCCGACATACCAATGCCAACTCAAAGCTACTACACAGTGGCTATAATATCTTTGGAAACAAATATAGAAATAAGCATAACATAAATCAGTCACAGATAATTCATATCACATAGGCGGAAATAGATATGAATATTACACCTAAAAGTGTACATCAGAGTAGTGGTCGAATAAGATCCACAATATCACAAAAGAATAGATACAGGTGTAAGACAAAAGGATAAGTATACATCAAGGAGTCCATATCTCAAATGTATACAACAAAAAACTACTAATCTAAAGTAGTTAGCCAAAAGTCAGATGATGGTCCGATAAGGAGTCAAGCAGAAGCACCTGTAAAATCTCAGTCTGACCCGAGTATTATTTAAGAAGAAAATAATAAATGGATCGGTCTAGCTATAATTATCAGATAAAATGAGATATAAGAAGAGATATAATAATAAAATGTATGATAACCAAAAATGTCATACTACAACAAGTATACATTAGAAAATCCACAAAAGTCATACAACATCTCAAGAATCTCATAGCACTAAAAAGAATGTCATATTCTTTATTTGGTTCACCAAGACACAAAAAAAATGACATACATATCAATGCCAATTGTAAAAGTTGGTGAAACATAAATTCCACAAATCAATAACTAGAAATCCAGAAATCACAAGAAAAGGATGGCCAATCCCAAATGGGACGCTACTCCATAGACCGAACATCGACGCACCTAAATAGAGACGCCCCATGCACAGTCAAACATTAATTAACTATAATTAATTAAATTCATCCTTAATTAATTACATTAATTATATTATTAATGATTCTCTAATTACATTTTAATTAATTATTCTATTTAAATTAATTACCTTAAGTAATTAATCTTTAATTAAGCCATATTTATTAATCACTCTTGATTAATCACATTTAGTAATTAACTACCCTTAATTACTTCATTAAATAAATTAATTACTCCTTAGTTAATTATCTTTAATTAATCCCTCGATTAATTGTACAAAGTACTTAAATCCAAATTACTTTCATTAATAAATCATCTTCATTAATTACATCCAGTAATTACCATTAATTACTTCACTAAGTAATTATACTTCATTAATTACATTAAGTAATTATGCTAACAAATCATTAAGTGATTAACTTAAATTAGTTAAACTTAATTAGTCAACTTAACTAATCACATTAAACTTAATTAATTACAATGAGTAATTAATTCCTTAATTACTTTCATTAAGTAATTACACTTAAACAATTTCACAAATGATCATTAATTAATTAATCTAAATAATTATTAAAATTTATCACATTAATTAATTATTGAATAATCTTAAGTTAATGACCTTCATTAACTATTAACAATTCTTAGTTACTTTTCTTAAGAAATTAACTTAGATTAACCATTATTAATTAAAATTAATTAATATTTAATTACCAATTAATTAATCTCTAATTATATAATTAATTAAGTATTAACTGTAACTTAATTAATCCTTAATTACTTGATTAATTAATCTTTAATCATTAATTAAAATCTAATTAATAATCCTTAATTACAAATTAATTATTCCTTAATTAATTGATCTTAAACTTTAATTAATTTAAACCTTTAATTAATTTAATTAATCCAAATCATTAATTAATTAAATAAGTTAATTATCCATTTTAATTACAAATCATTAAATCTTTATTTATTTAAAGATAAAACATTTTTCTTATTAATGATCAAATTATCATTAACAAAGCATTTAAAAACAATTTACTTTTAAATTTACTTTCAAATTTCATTTTAAATTTAAGATTTAAAATGAATACAAATTAACTTTAACAAAGTTTAAAAACAATTTAAAACCCTTGTTATTTCACAAGTAAAAGAAATATTTATCTTATAAAGAAGTTTAAAAGAATTTAAAAACCAATTTTATTTTAGATTCAAATCAATTTAAAATACACTTTAACATTCAAAGTTGTTTTAAAACAATGCAAATTTAAAAAACTTCTTTTAATTTCAAAACTGGAATACATAGTAAATCTTGATTCCAAATTTAAGTTAGATTTAAAAACTTTACTTACATTTTAAAGCTTCATTTTAAAATTCAAACCATTTAAACATTTTAAAGTAGTTAAAACAATTTAAATTTAAAAACTTTATTTTATTTCGAAACTGAGATTCAAACTAAATTTAAATCAGATTTAAACTTTGATTTAAAACTTGTTTTTAAACTTTGCTTTACAATTTAAACTGAGATTCAAACAAACAGGTTTCTTTTAAAACCTGTAATTCAACAACTACCCGAGCCACCATCAAATGACTTCGAGTCAAAACATACTTGACTTTGGGTAAAAACCTAATTTACTCAAGAAAAACCCGAGACCACTAAAACCCACAAACCAATACTTCACCAGAAATCCACAGTGCACCGTGCACATGCACGATGGCGCTGATCGACTATGGCCATAACCGAGGATCTTCACCCATCGGAAATCACCTTAGCACCCCCTCACGATCATTGGATCATTCTTCAAATTTTGAAATCGAATTCGAGCTTCATATCCCAAACCTGGAACAACTGGAACCACCACATCCAAAACCTGGGAAACATCTCGTCTTCGCAACCTCGATCACCAGAAAGTCTGAAACTCCAGTTACACCTTAGTCAACACTCCAGCTTCCATCACCCACAATCTCGTAGCACTCGATCAATCAGAGAGTACGAGATGATCAGAATACCTAACCTAGTTAAAACTAGGGTTCCAGCTTTAAAACATCAACCACCACCTCCACCGTACACTGATCAACTTGCTGGCAATTTTCCCTAACTCACACATCACTCCGCTACCTCCAGTGGAAACCCCATCATTCCCGATCACTTGGATCATCAAAACTTCCCAAACAACCATTTCTGTTCAACCTAGAAATGCACAATCATCCCTTAACTAAAAATTATAATTTCAGTTTTAAAAATCATGTTTTGGTTCAAGGATTCAATTGATGTTCTTGAATTTATGAATTGAGAAGTTTGAATTTTTCACTTTATACTAATTTTGCTCTGTTATTTTATTTCTAGAGCCAATACAAAATTATTTAACTTATATAAAATTTTAAACTTTACTTTATCATGTAACAAACAAGTTTCAATCAAATACTAAGTCTTAATAGCAACCAGATCAAGAGAAAAAGAATTTTGATCAACTTGAGCGTGAACTGGAAACAAACAGTGACTCAGGTGAAGCAGACATGTATCTCATTCATACATATATATACACACAGCAATGTATTTATTAATATATATACAATCCTACTTATTTCCATGGATAAATCAAACAACCAGTTTTATATACTTAAAATTTTAAAATGTGAAGTTACTCACCAGAATTGAAGAAGAAAGACAGAGCATTCATTTTGAAAAACAACTTTTGATGCTTTTTAGTACTTGAGTGCTGAAATGCCTTTGATTGAGTTAAAACTTGAATTGCTTGTTTGAAAACTTTAGTGCTTGATTTATAAACTGCATGCACTAGATGTTGCTTCATATTTCATTATGGAAATGTAACAGGCTTGCTCTTGAAAATATACAGGTTTGCTCTAGATTTGAAATAGTTACAGGGTTTTCGATTTGCATTATGATTTAAATTGTTTTTGAGATGGACGGATTTTTGGTTCTGATTCTCAGATTTGTTTTAGGGTTAATGAGTTTTAGCTGAGAATTTTTCTTTAGTTTAGAAATGAAAATGAGAAAAAGAAAGAGAAAGGAAAAAGGCAAATGCTTATATAAACTGAAATGATTTAAAAATAAAAATAAAAGGAAAAAAACTAAATTTAATGACACTTGTCATCTTGAATAAATTTTTACTTAACACTTGTGCTTAGATTGTATTGATAACTTACATTTGTAACGTTACATGTAAAAAATTTATAAATGTGAATAAAGCTTTTATTAATTAATTTCCTAATAACTAAATACTTATTTTAATTTATATAAATGAGAATCCTTTTTAAAGAAATAGAATAAAACAAACTATGTTTATACAAAATCATTTATGTCATACTTTTAAATCAAAAATATATATTAAGATATATATCATCTCTTTTGAAATCAAAATATAAATTTAATTCAATTTTTATATACATTTTAAAATCAATTTAAAATTAATTTGATATATATATATATATTTAAACAACCACCATTTCAATTTGAAAATAATATTATACTTAAAATCTATATTTACATATATTCATATATAACATTATTATTATAGTTTTGAAAATAACAAATTTATCAAATTAAAATAATTTATAAAAGAAATTATCTCTTTATTAATAAATTACTTATATTATTAAGCTATATTTAAAAAGAAATAAAACAAACCCTTTGTTAATTAATTTAAATTTAAACTTAAGCCAGAATCATTTTAAACTATTTACCTTTACAATTTAGAACCATATAGTTGTTTATTTAATAGCTTTGAAAAGCTTATATTAAATAAAATCAAATTACCAAAAATATTAGAATTAGAAAAGAAGCTTTATTTGTTAAATTTAAAACAAAGCTTATCTTTTACAATATAAACCATATATTTACATTATAAATAAAAACTAATTTATTAGCTTTAAAAGATAAAATCTACTAATTAAATATTTATTTATTTGGATTATTAAATCGATTCAAATCTTATTAACAAAAATTATCAAATCAATTAAATTTTTAATACAGATTATTAAATTTATATTGCCAAAAATTCTGGGATATCACATTATGATTAGAAAATCATTCTATTCACTTTGAAAAGATAAAACTTGCCAAATTAAATTATTGTATAAATATATTTACTGTGATTATATATTCACAATGGATTTGTATATGTATTCACTTAAAATTTCAATATTAAAGAGTTTACACATATCTATTTATATATTTAATAATTTACTATAAGATTCATCATTTTAATTCAGATATTATTATACTTTCAAATCCACTTATATATATATATATACACACACACACATATATATATATCCAGACATTTTTAATTATCAAATTTTATTTGTTTTAATCCAAACAAAATCAATATCTTAATAGTCTAAAATCAGCTAATTATCCAATTAACAGATATCCAAAATCCAGGTTATTACAAGTTGTTTGGACTATGAAAAAGAATTTGCCTGTTTTCATGAAAACTTTCTAAAGTTAGAAAACGAAATTTTAGTTTGGAAGAAAAACAAAATTGAGTTGATTTGAAAAAATAATATTTTGCAAAAAGAGTTGAATAGTTTTAAGAAGTCGAAAATTCTTAATGTGCAATTTTTAAAAAGAAATTAAATGAGTACAATAAAAATTTCACAACCCTTGAAAAGAAAATGTAATTTTGAGCAAATCTGAAATTATTCGATCAAATCATTAGTTTGAAAAGGAGATTTGAAAAAATTGAATTTAAAAAACTCTAACTCTTTGCAACTGAGATGCTAGAAATTGAGACTAAAATCAAAGAAAATATGGGCTTGAAAATGAATAATTTTAAAAAGAGAGATAGTACCATTAGTTGTTGTTCGAAGCTAATAAATGAAAATAAACTTTTAAAATCCAAAGTTAGTAAACTTGAGTTGAGTACTCGGAAATTTTTCCCTAGAGAAAAATCATTTAATGTGCTCTTAGAAAATCAACTCCTCGTTAATAAAAGGAAAGGATCTGGATTTGTGAAAGTGTCAAAATATGAACAAATGACTAATAACACTATTAAAGGGAAAGAGAGATACCCAAATGCGTAAAGTGCAGAAATATTTCTCAAGGCAAGTATAATTGTCAAAATATATACAAACACAAAACCGTTAAACAAATATGGATTCCAAAAGTTACGAATATAAATGGTTTGAAATTTAAACAAATTTGGATTCCTAAAGGTACAATTGTAGATGCTAATGGTTTGTTATATAGAAAAATTTGGGTACCAAAGATCTGAATAGATAATAATAGTGGTCCTACATCCTTAGTTAGACCACTTGCCATCTCCAAAATTTGGACACATAAGTGGGCCAAGGAACAAATTTGATGGAGATAGATTTTGAGTTGTTCTAGGTGATTGATAAACTTAAAATTTAAATGTTCCTTAGCCTATAAAGATTAGATGGAGATCGTCGCATTTCAGATATCACAGAATTGAAGGAAAGTGAGGTATGATCTCTTAACTCAATTTTGTTCACATATTGTCAACTGTGTTTTGACTGACATTATTGAAGTATTTCTGCCATATCTTGAACATCTCAACTTTGATTTGTAAATTTTTGAATTTCAGGAAAGCTAACCGATAATGCTACAACTTTTCCATTTTTAGTTTTTATTGATTCATTTTGGAATGTCATGAAAAATTGCTTCGACGAATTTTTTGAGTGTGTGTTTTTTCTCGATATAGATTACTTTACTTATGCTTGATATAAATGAACGTGCTAAAAATTTCAAAAAACCAATTCAAGTGTTGAGGAGTACACGTTTTTCTTATGTACCACTATATTTCACCATGAATATCTGAAATACTAGTGGTATCTGATATCATCTCATGTTGAAATCATTTTTGCAATTATTTAATTATTTATATTGATTTTCAACCAGAAGTCATTTTCACAAAACCCCCTTACAGAAAATTAATTTTCACTTATGTTAATTTTTGAAACTTGGGTTTTCATCATGATAAAAATACTCTAGTTTATTTCCATAAGAGATTTACTCTAGAAAAGATAATTATTGACTAATTGAATCTTTTGGAACTTATCAAAATTATTATAGTGCTTGAAAAGTGATGCATAGTGATTAAAATATATTTCATAACAAGAGGAAGTATAATTTTATAATTTCATGAAAATTAAACAAATTTTATAACATTTTTCGATCAGTACTTATTCCACGATTATTTCTACCACTTTCACCTTTCTGTCAATCGATACATCATAATATAGTGTACAGAATTTGGTATTTCAAAATAAGGAATTTTTTTTGTAAATAATGATACCCTAAAGTATTCATTGTCATTTAAAAGTCATCGCGATTATGCATGGGTGAATTACTTGAATTTCTATATATGGGCTTCCATTCTCATTTAAAAGTCCTCGTGGTTATGCATGGAGGGGACGCATATAAGAAAATGATAAATATCAAGTATATTCTAATCTCATTTAAAAGTCCTCACGGTTATGCATGGTTAGAAATTACTAGACATATTATTATTATTTATAAAAAGCCTATGATTATGCATGGATAGTAAGTGCTTTCCATTTTTTGTATAATATTTGAAAAGGAAAAATGCATAAATTGTTCCTTTATTGAAAATATTAAACCCTTGTCACTATATAAAATTTTCCATAATCCTACCATTTCTCTGAAGTAGAGTTTTGTTTCTAATTAATAAAATATTATGATTTTTATTTGATTAATTGGAATTTGAAATTAATGTTTCCCTCTTGATTTTATTTTATGTTTTTAATCAAAATCATAGTTATTTCAATTACTATTATTATTTTTGATGATAACAAAAGGGAGAGAGGTTAAGATTTTGATTTTTGATGACATCCTCACTAATATCCGAGAGTGCTTTTATTCAAAGTTATTTTTAATTAATTTTTCAATTTTAACAACACGCATCTGTGTAGGAGGGCTTTATTGTAGGGGGAGCATTCAAATAGAGAGAGCTAATTGAATTCATCAAAACCAAATACATTTAATAGAGTCAAAATCTTAATATATGTTTGTTATCATCAAAGGGGGAGATTATAGAATATGCTAGTATATGATTTTTGTTGGATGATAATAAACATATATATATATATATATATGTTTAAATGTATTTGTTATTATACTATTTTATTTTTCACATATTTAAATAAATATTTGTTGAATAAAATAAATAACTCAGATTTCATATTTAAACAATTATTTTATTCAAATAAATATTTTATAACAAATTCAAATAGTGCAAACTTGAGCTCTCACTACATTTTCACATTTTCAATTACATTACAATCGCGATTACGTTACAGTTTTCAATTTACATATTACATCTCACTACATATTCACTCTTACTCATATTTGTTCTTCAACTCTATTCCGTCTTGTATCCCATCTGAATTATCTGCAAAATAAACACTGACATGGTAAAATTGAAAAAGAAATATTTTTGTAGTGTACAATGAAGTACGTGTTTGAAAATATTGTTTGCCTCGGTTATTTGGGTTGTTCGTCATCAATTTTTTTTAAATTCATTATACACGAACAACTTGTGACATGCACAGTGTATTACTGTACATGTTACAAGGCCGTGCACACCGATATACACTTGCTTGTTAAAACTACAGGGACATGTGAGCACGAGGTTAAACCCAAGCCAAAGCTGGATTCAACTCAAGTGCAGACTCAAGTGAACCAGAGACCATCACAATTAGAGGCAACCACAAATCTGAGTCCAATTGGAACAAGACTCAATGCAATGGTCAGGTGCAACATGAAGACCACCATACATGTTCAATGGAATCAAGTACAAGAAAAATGTAAGAGTTACAGTTCAAGTCCATGGCAGGCCAATACAACATGAAAACCAGATTTCCAGCGAACCAAGCAAGTCATAGAATGCAAGTTACAATGCAACAACAAGACTCAACACAAAGTGATACCAAATCACATGATAACAGACTCGTGAAGCCATGACAGTTCTGATTTCAAGGCCACATGAACACACACACCAGAGAATAAAAGTGTTAAGACATGAACCCACACTTGCACGGACCAAATCAGAACAAAGGCAGTTTCAAATACAAGACCACTTCAAATTTCAACATGGAAGTGAACCAAAAACCAGATTTAAAGAGGTGACAACAAAATGCACAACTCAGGAGTGATAACACTTTGAAGTGCACAGACTTCAACATACAACAAAACTGAACACCACCACACTGAAATACAAGCCAGTACAAATGAATCAGAGGAAACAATCTCGACATACCAGTGGAACAAGACCACTGAAGCATACATGTACAAAGAAGTAATGGAATTCAACATGAATGCAAATCCACACATGCAACCGGTCAAAGATCAAAATGAAATGATAGACCACAATGCACAAGATCAGTGAAGCAGCAAGCAAAGTAACCTATGTATGCACATATGCATATAAGTACATACATATATTAGGTCAGAGGCATGAACAACCAGAGTGCAGACTCAAAGCAACATGAAGACAAGACCAATGAAGACTACATTCATATGAAACAGGACAACAGCTCTACACATGTACAAGTTTATATGCAGTGAAAAATATATACTGTAAATATCTCAAAATAGTGAAGCAACATGTATATAAATATGCAACAGAGTGGAATGCAAGGCTACCAAGTCTAGTTATTAACAGCAGCAGTTTTGAACTCGTCAACCAAGGAATATATTCAAAACATATATATGCAGTCGAAGTAACAAAATATAAGCAGTTCAATGAGTCAAGGCCGAGATAAAAATCAACAAAGGTCAAACATATTCGAAGAAAATTAAAATTCATATGTATACTAACACAATGAACAAGTCAGAGAAGAAAGAAATTGAACAAGTCGAAGTCAAATTTATCTCAAAATTCACGATGCCAAAGTCATAGCAGAAAACTATGGAACCAAAATTCAAATATATCAAAGATGAACAAGTCACAATAATCACAAGCGCTTAAGCAAAGATCTAATAGACAAGTGCAATTCGCAAAGTTCAAACTCGAAAATACGAACATAAATTAAGGGTTTCAATCCCTATAAATACCCATAATCATCATCGGCAATTAAGCATTCGAGTTCAAGACTAAAATCAGTGAGTATACTTAGAACAAATCAGAGAATATATTCAAAACTTGAATCAGTTGAAGTCGAGCACAATCAAATCGAAAAATCACGCACCGCATTCAAGCTCGACAATTGGAGCAGCCGCAACATTATCAAATCCAAGAGATCGATCGACATAGCCAAATAAGTGGAAGCATATTCTCAATCGATAAATTTTCCAAGTGGAGCTTCAATTAATCAAAACCTAAATTTTGAATAAGAACGAAGAAGGAAACGACCGAAGTTTTACACAGAAGGAAAAAAGGGAGACGCCCTCTTTTATTTTCAAATTGGCCAGTCTAATTTTTGTGTTGAGTTTTAATTTTTAAAATACGGTTTGTTTTTTCTATTTTTATTTTTATTGTGTAATTTTCTTTTTAAATTGTGTAACTTGTTAGTTGTGTGACTAGCTACAAACTACGGGGCGTAGTTTGAGAATTCGCAACTCAATTGCTGAGTTGTGGAAGGGCTTTGAGCTTAGAGTTAGGTTAGTCATTAGCGGGTGTGCAAGTTTACGTGTGTAAGCATCTGACTACTTAATTTCTAGTAGAGACCTTGGGGGCAGCACGTAAGTAGGGTTTTATCGAAGCTGGGTAAATTTGTGTGTGGTCTCTTCTACATTACTTTCTGTTGTTGTTTTTATTTTCGTATTAATTTCATTATTATTAGTATCACCCTATTCAAACCCCCCCTCTAAGGTGAAAACGATCCTACATATATATATCATATAACATTCCAGATCCATTATAGGGCATAAAAATATTTATTATAATATTATACTATTTAATTATTTATATATAACATCATTTGCCAAAATGCAATAAAACAATATTAAAAATAATTCATGACATATTTATCAAATTTTAATTTTTTTTGAAATTCAAATATGATATAATAAGGTCACGAAAAAATTTCCATAATTTTTTGAGTTGAAATTATATTTTTTATTATTTAATTATTTTTGGTCGTTATTATAAATAATTTTTAAGAATACTAAATTTTATTTTTAAATTCTGTTATTTTGACCGAAAGTTAATGTGATAATGGAATTTTTTTATAAAAAATAATATAATTTTCAAATCATATATAATTTTATATTGATTATATAACCTTTATTTCGATTTAAATAATATCAAAAATAGTAAATAATTACAAAGAAATATTTTTTGTTACCTAAAATTATATTTAGTATAAATTTTCATATATAAAATATTAGATCAATTTTTAACATGATATGGCGATACAATGAATTATAGGTTATTTAAATTTGTATAATATGACTTATTAACATAAATATTATAAACTAATAAATATATAAATTAAAATAAATAATTTCGACTGTGCATACATCAGATCTATTTTTTTTTAATTACACATACATATGCATAACCTTTCAATATGTGACAATATTCATACACATAAGATCTCCCCTAACTAACAAAATAAATATGACACACACACACACACATATGTACAAGTAATGGAATATTATACATGAATTGTAGGTTATATAAAATAAGAAAACGTACTGATACTATGCCTTAAAGTACACCTTGTTACGATGAATATCCCTTCTTAGAACTCTTTTACTTTGGCGGACTGTTAATCTTTGAATTGTAGACCGTTGACTATCCAATAGTTGTAAACTAATTTGAGATGGACTTTGATGGAGCTATACGTAAATGTGGTCGGCTAGCAAGGAGATGAAAAAGGAGACCAAAAAAGATCAATATGCATTAGGGTTAGGAGCCTTTTTACAGTGGAAGGAATAGCGAGAAAGGAGGATCATATCTCTTAACCTTTCTCCCTAAATATGAGTCATCCATCTAAAATACCTCTAGCCCATTTTTTAATTGCCCCTACATCTTTTTGGTCAAATTGCTAATCCCTTTTGGGCTTTAAACCTAGTTTAAGCCCAAATAAACATTATTAACTAAATCTAATTTAATTGCTTATCGATATTGCAAATCGGTCGATATATATATATATATATATATATATATATATAACTAGTATAAATATATAATAATATTTATTCCTTAAAGAATATTCAAAATTTTGGAATTAATATTACCTAAATATTAATCGATTTATAATAATTATAATTATTTAAATCATTTGATCCCAAGATAATTCATCATATCGGCTGTGTGACTCGTCAGGTGTAAATTTAGTTCAACGATTAACATCGAACTATTAGAATGTTAATGTTCACACTTCACTTAGCAGGTGGTGTGACATTTTTGCCAAATTTATCATTTCCTTAGTTTTGGTAGAATCTAATTTTACTTTATTAAGCATTACCCCATAATTTACACCAATTCTCTTCGTCAAAACTATATCACTCTTGACTTATTTGACTTGGTAATGGTTAAAATTCCAACATCGTCCATATTCAACTCTATAGTTCAAACATAAAGTTCTTGATTCAATAATAATAATAATTATTAACCGAAATGCTCTGGCCAAAGACTTTGATTTTGAGTTGACTTGAGTTGACTATGATACTAACCTCGTATAACAAAGGAGACGAATCCTCTTTTGAATAGTGCTTCACTTTGAATACTTCTACTCAACCCAACAATAGTCACTCAATGGAACGACATGCCATGTTTTGACTGTAATTAAAGTGGAGCTTTCATATGGATGATCCACGGTGTTCTCAATTCGAGAGAATTGTGTAAATCAATCACATCGATATTTTCTATTTGACTTTAGTTATATTAACCAAAAGAAAACTATCAAGTAAGTCATTCCATAGTTATCCAATAACCTTCAGTATATAGCCTTTAGGTTCCTTCAGCAGCTATGAGTTATATAGTATCCAACATTTGAAGAGTGTTACATACTCTAGTCTCAACGGATACATCGATATGCAGTCTCGATGCACCTTGACTACGAACATTTAAAATGGTATATTTATTTTCATTGTAATAAATTACTCATGGTTGCAACACTTTGTAACTACTATCACAAAATATACCATTCATGGATTTTCTGCTAAATATACTTTTAATTAAATTAAGTAATATAAAATATTATATCAAGTTTATAGTAGAAAGAAAACATATTTTATCTCAAACAGGTTAGTTATCGAGTTAGATATATATATAAAATTACATAGTTGCCTCTAGGGAATAACCCTAACTCTATCAGTTTTAACTTAGGAAGGGTTTTTAATTAAATTTATAATTTTATGCAATAGTCCATTTTATAAACTTTGAGTTAAAATAACACACATATGTATACATATATATATAATTGCAAACTATGTTTTAAATTTAAAATAGCATATGTATGTAAAGTTTGTAATTTAATATATGTGTTTAAGTTTAAAGTTAACAAATTGAAATATAACTTAAACTTAAGAAGGAAATAATTTTTTTTATAATTTTACATAAGTGTCCGTTTACGAATTTTAAATTGGAATAACCTTTATACTAATGTAAACAATTACCCAATGTATTATATTCAAAACAACAAACATATAACACATGTATTCGAGTTTCAAAGTAAGTTTAGATAATCAACATATGTGGCTTATTTGTCTATGCATACTATAAGTTAAAAAAATTATATCAATTAATAAAAAAAAATTAAATCAAAATTTTTTTTGTTAAATAATAATTTCTAAAACAACAACAAAATTGATCAAATGACTTAGGTACATATAAATTTGTTGTAAAAGATTTAGATCTAAACTATACAAATAATACAAAAAAATAATCAAATGAGATGAAGGTCTTAGTATATATAAACATAATGAACATACAGTCAATTGAATTTTAGCATAAAAGGGATCTAAATTCTATTAACATGATGAACATGTAAATAATTAAGGTTTGGCATAAAAGAGATCTGCATCATATTGCAAGATAAATATAAACATATGAGATGTAACTTGTAAAGGATCTAAACCATGTAAACATGACAAATGTATGATTAATTAAAATTAGAATGTCACCTTAAGATGTAGAAAAAAATCACATATTAAATGACGAAGCTCCTAGATTTGATTGAATCAGCCTATGGATTTAGCAAGGATCAAAAGACAACAACCACCTTAAATAATTTGCTTTTGTTTGGTTTTTGATTTTTTGATTTGTAAGCACTACGGGCTATGGAATTTTTGGCTATAGTTGGATTGAGGAAGAGGGAAAAAGGATCAAATGAAAGAAGGAAATAAAGGAGAATTAACGGCTAAGGACCTTTTGCCTTTGTTTAATTACTCCTTTGACTTTTCAATTAAAAATTGAAATACTTCCTCCCCTAACCCTGTCTTGCGATAGATGAGGCATGATGGGCCTCAGATTCTCCCAAATCCATGTATTTATTCTATTTCAATCTAATTTAATTATTCTATCGATATCATACACCGATACGCATAAACATAACTTTCACTTATACATATTTCATTAAATACTAATGGTATTCAAACATCAAATAAAATTTAATAGTTAATACTTCATTAATATTAAATTATTTGATTAATTTACAACAATTATGAATTAAGTATATACTATGGTTTATTCAGAGTATTCACTATTACGGTTGGGTAACTCTATAAATTCAACCAACAATTAATATCGAATAATTCGAATATTAACATTCACGTTTCACTTTAGCTTGGGTGTGATAGTTTAGCCAAATTTATCGCTTTCATATCTTCGTGGTAAAATCCTATTCCACAACTATAAGAGGTACATGGTAGCAACAATTATTTACATCAATTTCTTGTCAAAAACTATACCACTTTAGGAATAATAGAATTCGATTTTGTTCAAAATTCAGATATCATCCACATTCAACTTAGTAAGTCCAGATACAAAATTCTTGGTTTAATAATACAATTATTATTAAATATACTAATCTGGCCTGAGATTCTTACTTTGAGATGACTACAGCTGATGGTGGGAACAGTGTTTCACTTCGAATGCTTCAGCTTAGACCAAACTATATTCATTCGATGGACATCACACCACGATTTAACAATAATCAAAGTGGAATGTCCACATTTAAGTTCAACAGTATTCTCAAGTCGAGAGAACTATGTAGTATTATCACTTTGAAATTTTTCTATATGACCTTAGTTACATTAACAAATAGAAAATTTTCAAGTGAGTCAATCAACAGATATTCAACAACTATCAGTACATGACCCCTTGGTGCCCCGAACAACTATGAGTAATAAACTACCCAACACTTGGAGACTGTTACGTACTTTAGTCTCAATGGATTTATCGATATTCTATCTCAAAACATCTTAACAAGGAATATGTAAAATAATATGTTATTTTTAACGAGATAAATTTCATATGATCACAACACATTATAATTACTATCACGTAACATATCATTTAAATATTTTTTTCTATTTAACATACTCGTCGTGCCCCAACCAAATTAGGGTGAATGAGCTAGTACTTAAATATATAATTAATTAACATATCACAATAATGACAAGTATATAATAGAAAGATAAACACTTTGTATTTCAAATAAGATTTTATTATAGAGCTAATAATTTCCAACAAATCACAAGACTTCCCTAGAGCGTACCCTTAACTCTATCAGTCTCCCTCTTGCACTTGGAGTCAATCATGAAATCTCAATCCTATACCTTCGATCAGATTTCTAAGATTTGATCGAGTTAGGCCCTTCATAAATATCTGCTATGTTGTCCTTGGTAGAAACTATCAATCACAACTTCTTTATTAGTAAAGAACTTTCTAATAGGGTGGAACCTTCAAAGTATGTGCTTTGACTTCTTGTAAGGTACTGGTTCCTTTGTAAATTTGCATCATAGCATTGTTTCCATAAACAACGTCATCGGATTCACAATGTTTGGAATCACCCCTAGTACAATCATTATTTTGCACGTCCAGAGCACTTGTTTAGCTGCTTTGTTGAGGGTATTAGTCCTCCATATTTGAGTTTGATGTTGTTTCTTATTTGGAATTTTTCCAACTAAGAGCCTCACCGTTTAATGTAAACACATAAACAAATACAGACTAAATATCGTCGATATCACTTTAAAAGCAAGAATACGTATACCTTTATAAGGAGGTCTTCATTCCCGCATATGAGGAATAAATATTTAGTATTTCTCAAATAATTAAGAACATATTTTATAGCTGGCCAATGCTTCTCACCTGGACTGGTATGACTTATGCATCCTGATGCATAAGCCATATTCGATCTTGTGCATAGCACAGTGTAGATTATGGAACCAATAACGGATGCTTAGGATATCCTCTTCATATGCTCCTTCTCCTTATTAGTATGAGGAGCATCCTTTTTATAAAGAATGGTTCCATATTGCATCGGTTCATTCTCGTGGTTCGAATCTCGATATTGAACCTTTTCAGTATGGTATATGTGTATAGGGACTAGGACAATCCCAAAAACCACTTGGATCTATCCTTATAGATCTTAATACCAAGTATGCAAGCTACAACTTCTAAATCCTTCATGGAGAAGTTCTTGGACAACCACGCTTTCATTGATTGCAATAATGGCTTGTCATTGCTTATCAGGCGTAGGACATTGACGTGCATGATTATGAACTACACTTCCCTATTCTTTTCGATATACACATGCTTCCTCTATGTTTTGAGAAAATCCTAACAGTTTGATTACTTTATCAAAACACATATTCCAACTATTTGAAGGTTGATTAAAATCGAAGATTGATCTCAATAACTTGCATGCTTTTCCCTTGCTCCCATTGAATTTGAAACCCTCTGGTTGTGACATGTGAATGGTTTCTTCTAAGTCACCATTTAAAAATGACGTTTTCATATCTATTTTTCATATTTCAATCACAAAGTACGCAATATCAAGCATTATTGTAACGACCCGTAAATCCGTACCCCTTGAGTCAACACTATTCTATCTAAATCAACTCAAGTTGTACAGAAATACGAACCATAAGGGTTAAAGAAGAAGAGGTAGAAGAAGAAAAATAGAAAACAACATCAGAATCTAACCATCGCAGCGGAATAAAATATAATAGATAGTAAATAATCTTTACTCAAAATCAAATATATCTGTTTACATATTACATCATCAGAGTACATCAATCACAGCTCAACATCAATATCATACAAATGGATACACAACAACTCAACACAGCGGAATATATGTATATAAACAAGTACGGAAGTACGTATCGTCATCCAGCTCGTCTCCTGAGTTCCATAGCATCCTCCTGTATTCTATAATACTCGGTCTGACCCGAGCATTACAGTTAAATAACACCTGAGTCAGTCTGGAATACCAGCGTGAGAAAATTTCACCCAATTAATTATTATAGTTTCAAAAATCCTTTGAAAACAAAAGCATCTCGTAAGACCACGCCACAAATAAACATGTTGGGTTTTTACCTTACGATAGCTAAAACAATTTTTATAGAAATCCTCTGATATTATGATAGTGTCTATATACAAATACTTATAAAATAGCCGAAATTGTTACATGATTAAATTCCAGCTACTAGCCACAGAGTGGGTAATACAAACAAAACTCATAAAAGGCTCGTAGGGAGAATGGATTTCCAACCAATGACTAGGCACTGGGGTACCACCAGCCACAGTACGGGGCCTAGATCACCGTACCGAGGAGTACCCCCGCTCCCCTACAACATAAGGCCGGAACCATCCCTTACAGGACGGTCTCGAGTGAGATCACCCCGCGGTTGGGATCAGCAACCGCCCATTAAGCCGAAATAAAAAGGGACATCTAGACTGGAATGACCTCACCCTGCTTGGGTGCTACCCACCTAGCCTTGCTGCATAACCCCTGATTTTCAGTCATTCCTATTTGATGAGGCTTGAGGCTAAGCGTTACCTTTTTATAACATATCCCTTAGAATGCCCATCGTCCACTTGACGATGTTTCGCAAGCATTCATCCATACAAGTCCGTCCCGGGTCCGAACGGAACTGAAGGCACTATTCCTACTACATCCATTTGGAAATATCCTCAGGATTAGTAGCGACTAGCCCTTGCACTTCACTGCTCCATCTTCGAATCCAAAATCGTTTATACGAAACGTACAAACCGAATCGAAGTGGTTTTCGAGAAATAAATCTCGATCCCGGTCTCTTCGAAATGATTAAGGTATTTGGCCAATATTGATAGTCGGTGATTTAATATCAATTTATATTCACAAACAACCATCAACCAATAAATAATTTCCCAAATTATTTATTAACCTCAAAATATCTTCACAAGATATATTTCTATTTTCAATCCTTTGAAAATAGTTTCAAATCATCTTTCCTTTTAAAATAAACTTCCCATATATATTTCTATCTCCACTGAAATCACCAAGTACAACACTTAAATTTTTAAAATAATTCCAACACACTTTATTGTAAAATATGTTTAACATTTAATTTAGAAAATTTATCCTAGTTCTTAATTTAAAATAATACTTTAGAAATAATTAAAATAAGTTTACTTATAAATATAACAAGATTTCCTTCTTTAAACAAAACACCAAATCATTCTCTAATTAATTATTATAATAGATTTAAAGAAAATACTTACTTTGGAATTTACCTTAAAACGTTTAAAGTTAAAACTACTTCAATGTTGGTTGAAAATACATACTATATAAATCTTTGAAAATACGGTTACTTTAAAAAATATAAAACTAGGTTCTCACTCTTTAAGACAACACACTAAGTTACACTTTATAAATAGTTACTATCATAATATATTAAATGGAAAAACTTACTTTAGAGTTTAAATATTACAAATAATAAATTTTCCAACTCTCGCTTTTTTTTAAACAACTTTAAAACTTTTACTTATATTTTAAATTTTTACTTTGAAAAACGTACTCGGTTATTCAGGGAGAATTTCCAATCTCAATCACTTAAATCAATTTCCCAAATTGATTTCCAATTTACCCCATTTGAGATAAATTTCATTACTTACTCAATTCATTTCAAAATTCATTAATTATGGACTTATTATTATTGTTATTATTTCCGTTTGATTTAAATCTCTTACCTGAAATATACAAATTCAGGTCTTCCTCAATTCTTCTTTATTCCTTTCCATAATTTAAATCTTAAATTTTAAATAAATGTTTGTTCTCTTAATAATGACACTACAGTTTAAAATTCATTAATTTCCTTTCTATACTCTAGTTTTATTTATTAAAATTTTAAAGTCACTTTATTTCTTTCCAATTCATTCTTAAATTTATTCAAATTTCTATAATTGTTTTACTTACAATTCCACTCCTTTTAAAATCCAATTTATATATTTTTGGTAATTCATTATACCAAATTATATCCAATCAGACCATAGCATTCAACATTCCAACATATTTCATCATAGAATATCAAAAAATCTCAACAGAGGTTATTAAATAATTTAAATAAACGTTGAGGGATCCAGTTGGATCCCTCCAACCTATTTTCCCTGCATCCACAGACATTAGCACAATATTAAATTGCCAATCCCAAAATATACTATACTATGGCACACCAATCAATTCAACCATCTAATTTTTTTTTAAATTCTCAATTGAAATTTAAATTTAACTTCAACTGAGTGAGATTAACTCACGTTTGTCCTTCTCGTTTGGCAATCCAATTCCATCTCATCTTTTATCTCCCAATTTTGGACCTTGTATAAATATTTATAAAATTTATTTAATATACGAGCCAATCGAACAAATAAATAAAATTTCATTGGAAATTTTATTTAACCAATAATTTATCTCGATTAATAATTGGATTATAAGTAAATTTTCTTTAATATTTCCATGGACTAAGATTTGAATAGGTTAATTTAACAAGCTGATCATCATAATATTTTATTTCCTATTTCAAAATTCCTTATACCCAATGACCCACGACCTTATATATATATATATATATATATATATATATATATATATATATATATATATATACACACACGTTTTTTTATATATATCATACCCTACTGTAATTATAAAAATTTCTTGTACACACATATATATATAAACTCTAGAATTTTAAAACTAGCCAGTAAACACATTTTTTTTGAACATATTCACAAAAATCGAGTTAAAATCAAAATAGGTTTCACTTACTGGATCAGATGTACATCCCTACTCGACACCGCAACCCTAATGCAGCCGCCTCTCTGGCCACGGCCACCATACCATCGCGCCCGAGCTGTCACGTCATCACACCCAAACTCACGCGACCTATCACCACGCTAGCAACCGCCTCAAACCCCGAGCTTCGCGACCCCTTTTACGTGAAATCGTCGCCTGCCATCGAAGCTACCCTTACGGCCATGGCACCCTCACACAGCCGCCTCGCTTCGATCTCGACGCCCAAATCAAGGACCGCACCTATCGCTTCCCCAAGATTCTTATGCCTTCCCGCGCTCTCGAGAATTGAATCGAGTAAACTCGATTCACCTTGCATCGGTTGATGAAGAGGAACATGCGTTTGAAACGCACGGCCATGCCCCTTATTATTATTTTTTCCTCCCTCGTTTGATTTATTACTTTCGAATGCGTCTGTACTTAATGAAAGATTGAGGGAACAGGAAAAAAAAGTAAGCGTGCAAATTGTTTCTGCGTATCGGCAACAACAGAGATAGGCCGGCTAAAAGAAAAACAGGGTGACGGCTAATTTGATTTGATTTTTTTTAGATAATTGTATTGATACTTATCGTCTAAACGTTTATATCCCGTACGATTACACGTTAATTCCGAAAGGTACGAAATTTGAAATCCGGTAATAATTCAATATTACGGACCTAATGGTATTGGTTTCGTCGAATTCTGAGATTGTGCCTCGGAAGGCTATTTTTAAATCCAATTTAAACGATATAAATTTTAAAACTGAACAACCCACTGTTTATTTCAATTTTACAACTTCTATTATCTTCAGTGCTATCAATATAGATTTTACAAGCCTATAAATTATTTTTAACAGGCTTAGAACTCCAGATTCAACATCTTACACAAATTTTCAAATTATTAAACTCGATAGTTTAATTAACAATTTATTAGTAATATTTGAATTCAAGTTAAAATTTTACTTTTAATTATTTCAAATCAATTAAATATTCCAATTTAATTTGCTTAAAAATTCCGGGTCGTCACATTCCTCCCCCCTTAAAAGAATTTCGTCCCCGAAATTACTAGTTAAGAAGAATGGTTACATACCCGTTACTTATCCCAAAAACCAAATAATCCAACATCTAACCATCCTTTATAAAAGACCCATTATCATTCTTATTAACTTCTCAACTCTCCCATAGTTTCAAACTATACTATTTGTTTAACCATTTAAGTTTCAATTTAAAACCAAATTTTGAATTATCAAAAATTTATCAAAAATTTTTCTAACTCTCTAAATTTCCAAAAAAATTTGCCAGTGTCTCCTTTGCGCGGCTAGCTCGGTACAACTACAAAATGGCTCTACGGCCTCCCAAATCCAAAAGAAAACAAAATGCCAAGTGGCTCAATCCAAATCCCAATCAAATTTCATACCAAATTTAAATACATACCTTTTTGTCGGGCATTTTCAAATTTATCTTCTTGAAACCAAAAACCAATTCTCTTTTCCCTTTTATAATACCTGCATATCCTGCTTAGCACTAATATCCAATCACAACATTCCAAAAACATTTTATCGACTTCCATACCAAATGTCAATATTCATCCAAATATCAACTTAGAATACATTTGCAATATTCAATTTCCAATTAAGAATTGACCATTCCTTACTTAAGTTAACATAAGCATTTTATATGTTTCATATATTTATTTTCATCCTACCACTTTAATTTATATCCATTACTATTCAAATCGATTCTTTCATTTCCATATGAATTCAATTTATCTTTAACTCTGCATATATAAATTTTATTTGTCATTTATTACTAATTCATGTCATTACTTTAAATTGGTTTCATTTACTAACTTATTTTAGTTTCCAATTTGAATTTGTTTGTCGTTAACAAATTTTCCAAAAGTTTTCAAAAATTCTAACTCCCAAAATTTTTGAAAACTTTTCACAGAGTCCCCTTTGTACGGAGGAGCTTTTGCAATTTGACAAAAGAGATAAATATATATACATCGACCCACAAGGTCGGAAAAACCAAAAACAGTTCATATTTCCTATTTTTATTGCGTAGGCATACCTTAATTAGCATTTTTAAGCATGCGGCTTATTATTTTTAGCAAATAGCACAACCAAATCTAGCCACACGGCTTCCAGGTACCTGTACTTGCTTAATTTAAACATGTAAGTGCCAAATATATGAAGTTTAACAGCATATCACTTATTTGCAATAGTTAAAACATATGAATTCTAAAGAAATTCACACCAAACATTTTTCCGTAATCTATTTATATAGTTTTCATACTAATTCAACTGTTCCAACTTATTCATATCCATTCTCATTCAATTTGAATGGTTTAACACTCAATCACCTACATTAATTTATTTTTAAGCAAATTGAATTCATATTTAGTTCAATTGCTCTCAAAACCAATTTATTTTACTTCTATCAATTCATAAAATTTTAATTACTTCCATTTACATCAAATGACAATTAATTCTATGCAATTTGACGAGATTTATGTGAATAAACAAGTATTTATGTTTTATAACCATTTTAAATGGATTTCAACTCAATTTATACTCAATTCTATTCTATTTTTAAATTTATTCACAATCCATATATTCTCATTTTTATTACGTTTTAAATTTGAATCCATTCCCTTGCATTTCATTTTATTATCTAAACCAGTTCATTCAAAACCATTAACAATTTAAGTTCATCTTCATTGCCAATTAAATTTCCTTTTTATTTCAATTCATTCACGACCATTTATTTAGCTTGACCCATTCAAAGTTTGCATATTACTACCCATTCCCGAATGAATTCAAACCAAGCTTTAATTTTATTGGTCTTCCAATTTTACTCGTGGTCGAGCTTTTAATTATTCTTAACTTAAGTTAATTTACTCAATTTATTCCACTTCAAACTTAAGTCACTTCCATTTGATTCTTATTTATCCCATCCATTTATTTATTCAATATAATTAGTTTATCCTCTCAATCCATTTTGAATTTTCATTTCCTCAAATATTATTTATAGCCCACCAAATTCTATTTCGATTCAAATTTATTTTTACTTGATTTAAACCCAACCCAATATCATTACACTTAGTTTTAAGTTGAATTTTAATCCAACTCTTCCATTTGTTTAGCTTAAGTCAACTTACTTCATTTTATACTTAAGCTCATTTTCATTTTACAACTTAATTCTCTCTCAATTAAATCTCATTTTATATTTGCAATTTCATTTAATTGGTTATTATAGAATTTAACTTTCCAGATTCAACTCATTCAATTTATTACCTGGCTATTTTCCAATTTATCTTCACTTATTTGGATTTTATTTGCAATTCATACCATCACTATTTTAATCCATTTACATTTTTATTCGATACACTTCAATTATATTTAATTTGTTAACACTTTACGTTAGATTTTAATTAATAACTCAAGTTCTGAATCCATTATCCATTTTCAATTTACCCCCAAATTTCATGAACTCACCATTCATTTACATTTACCTCATCGACAATTTAAGTCGGATTTAATTTATAACTTGAGTTTTATTTTCAACCTTCATTATTAACTCACAATTCAACTTTATTTAACTGCAATAGACTCCATTTACACATTTCATTATCTAATTATCATCCCTTTCCCCAACTTATAAACCAAAACTTGATTTTAATCTCTAAATCTCTTCATTTAAATTTTCCTAAGTTCAAATTTATTTTATAATTCAAGTTTGGATTTTTATTCGTTTTATTATCCAAAACATCAAACAATATTTATTTTGGATTTTCTATCCCACCCTTCAAATTTAATAAGTCACAACTTATTGTTTTCACAATTCCATCCATTATAGGCTTGAATATATTCATCTTTTATTTTTAACTCAAGCCTTCTATTTATTTATAGCCCAAGCATATTTTATTACTATGGATTTTTAATTCTCTTACAAGTTATTCTAATTTATTTATTTCAATTCCAACCCTTATTCAATTTATTTTTCATTTATTTAAGTAAGAATATAATTCCATTCATAGTTCAATTGAATTCTTATTCCAATCCAATTTTATTTGTACTCAGTTTTATTTAACTCAATTCGATTCAATTTTATTCATCAATCCAAGTAAATCTCATTTTTTAACTTCTCACTTTAAATTTAAATTCCAACCTTCAAAGCTTATATTCCATTCCTAATTTAAAAATCATCTCAATTAATAAGCTTACAACCCATCCTATTAGGATTTTTTTTTAAACTCCCGGCTTTGGTTTCAAATCATTTTGAAATCTCCAACATCTCAAATCACATTTCTCAAAAGTTAACCAATCCTGGTTTTATTCCCAACAAATTTCCTTTGAGATTTCAAAAACAAACAGGTTTTCCTGAACAAATCAATTTGGTAGCAATCTGTCACTCAGAAATTCGAAAATGAAAACTGATGATGCGGCCGTCATCATCAGAATTATTTTCCAGTAATCCAAGTGATTTCAATGCTATTTCACTTTCAAAATCTATTTAAAATAGATTTCCATTCAAAAATATCTCCAAAACAACAATACTATTATGTATCTCCAAACACCTCGATAAACATTTCCAAATTTCTGGGATTTTAAATTTCCAAAGCCTGCTTAAATAAATTTTAACTATAATTCATTTATACAGCGTTATGTTTATACAAATTGCCATTTAATGTTATTCCAATTCATGAATTACCTTTATAATTCATATTTATAAATTTTATTTTAAAATGAATTTATTCCCTTAAATTTTAGTTATACTTCAATTTCTAGTTAAATTTTCACTTAACAATGATAATACTTTAATATTATCATTTCTAACATTCAAGCAACCATATATTAGCTAAAATAGTTTACAAAAACTATTCTTTATATCAAAATATGTTTTTGGGTAAAATTATTTCATTTACCCATATTTAAAACAATATCGTGTCGATTGTTCTATTCAAGTGTTTAGAAACCCCTTCAATACACTTGCGCAGACTTTGTCGACGAAGGTTCATATGCCACTCAATAAATCAATAACCACAATATTAAAACAGTTTATATTCACTAACAAATGCGCGCTCATATATATTAATACTCTCAAACTCATTTTAGAGTACTATAGACTCTATTTTAAATGAGTAATTCCCACCAGAGCCAAGGTTATCACCAACCTAAGCTCTGATACCAACTGCAACGACCCACAAATCCGTACCCCTTGAGTCAACACTATTCTATCTAAATCAACTCAAGTTGTACAGAAATACGAACCATAAGGGTTAAAGAAGAAGAGGTAGAAGAAGAAAAATAGAAAACAACATCAGAATCTAACCATCGCAGCGGAATAAAATATAATAGATAGTAAATAATCTTTACTCAAAATCAAATATATCTGTTTACATATTACATCATCAGAGTACATCAATCACAGCTCAACATCAATATCATACAAATGGATACACAACAACTCAACACAGCGGAATATATGTATATAAACAAGTACGAAAGTACGTATCGTCATCCAGCTCGTCTCCTGAGTTCCATAGCATCCTCCTGTATTCTATAATACTCGGTCTGACCCGAGCATTACAGTTAAATAACACCCGAGTCAGTCTGGAATACCAGCGTGAGAAAATTTCACCCAATTAATTATTATAGTTTCAAAAATCCTTTGAAAACAAAAGCATCTCGTAAGACCACGCCACAAATAAACATGTCGGGTTTTTACCTTACGATAGCTAAAACAATTTTTATAGAAATCCTCTGATATTATGATAGTGTCTATATACAAATATTTATAAAATAGCCGAAATTGTTACATGATTAAATTCCAGCTACTAGCCACAGAGTGGGTAATACAAACAAAACTCGTAAAAGGCTCGTAGGGAGAATGGATTTCCAGCCAATGACTAGGCACTGGGGTACCACCTGCCACAGTACGGGGCCTAGATCACCGTACCGAGGAGCACGCTCGCTCCCCTCCAACACAAGGCCGGAACCAACCCTTACTGGACAGTCCCGAGTGAGATCACCACGCGGTTGGGATCAGCAACCGCCCACTAAGCCGAAATAAAAAGGGACATCTAGACTGGAATGACCTCACCCTGCTTGGGTGCTACCCACCTAGCCTTGCTGCATAACCCCTGATTTTCAGTCATTCCCATTTGATGAGGCTTGAGGCTAAGCGTTACCTTTTTAGAACATATCCCTTAGAATGCCCATCGTCCACCTGACGATGTTTCGCAAGCATTCATCCATACAAGTCCGTCCCGGGTCCGAACGGAGCCGAAGGCACTATTCCTACTACACCCATTTGGAAATATCCTCAGGATTAGTAGCGACTGCCCTTGCACTTCACTGCTCCATCTTCGAATCCAAAATCGTTTACACGAAACGTACAAACCGGATCGAAGTGGTTTTCGAGAAATAAATCTCGATCCCGGTCTCTTCGAAACGATTAACGTATTTGGTCAATATTAATAGTCGGTGATTTAACTATCAATTTATATTCACAAACAACCATCAACCAATAAATAATTTCCCAAATTATTTATTAACCTCAAAATATCTTCACAAGATATATTTCTATTTTCAATCCTTTGAAAATAGTTTCAAATCATCTTTCCCTTTAAAATAAACTTCCCACTATCTCTACTGAAATCACCAAGTACAACACTTAAATTTTTAAAATAATTCCAAAACACTTTATTGTAAAATATGTTTAACATTTAATTTAGAAAATTTATCCTAGTGCTTAATTTAAAATAATACTTTAGAAATAATTAAAATAAGTTTACTTATAAATATAACAAGATTTCCTTCTTTAAACAAAACACCAAATCATTCTCTAATTAATTATTATAATAGTAGATTTAAAGAAAATACTTACTTTGGAATTTA
The DNA here is from genome assembly GCA_030765085.1 of Allium cepa. Lineage (NCBI taxonomy): Eukaryota > Viridiplantae > Streptophyta > Magnoliopsida > Asparagales > Amaryllidaceae > Allium > Allium cepa. The sequence goes on from CM060943.1 coordinate 129,360,796, forward strand.
CCTTAAAACGTTTAAAGTTAAAACTACTTCAATGTTGGTTGAAAATACATACTATATAAATCTTTGAAAATACGGTTACTTTAAAAAATATAAAACTAGGTTCTCACTCTTTAAAACAACGCACTAAGTTACACTTTATAAATAGTTACTATCATAATAGATTAAATGGAAAAACTTACTTTAGAGTTTAAATATTAGAAATAATAAATTTTCCAACTCCTGCTTTTTTTTAAACAACTTTAAAACTTTTACCTATATTTTAAATTTTTACTTTGAAAAACGTACTCGGTTATTCAGGGAGAATTTCCAATCTCAATCACTTAAATCAATTTCCCAAATTGATTTCCAATTTACTCCATTTGAGATAAATTTCATTACTTACTCAATTCATTTCAAAATTCATTAATTATGGACTTATTATTATTGTTATTATTTCCGTTTGATTTAAATCTCGTACCTGAAATATACAAATTCAGGTCTTCCCCAATTCTTCTTTATTCCTTTCCATAATTTAAATCTTAAATTTTAAATAAATGTTTGTTCTCTTAATAATGACACTACAGTTTAAAATTCATTAATTTCCTTTCTATACTCTAGTTTTATTTATTAAAATTTTAAAGTCGCTTTATTTCTTTCCAATTCATTCTTAAATTTATTCAAATTTCTATAATTGTTTTACTTACAATTCCACTCCTTTTATTTCTTTCAAAAATCCAATTTATATATTTTTGGTAATTCATATACCAAATTATATCCAATCAGACCATACCATTCAACATTCCAATATAATTCATCATAGAATATAAAAAAAATCTCAACAGAGGGTATTAAATAATTTAAATAAATTTTGAGGGATCCAGTTGGATCCCTCCAACCTGTTTTCCCTGCATCCACAGACATTAGCACAATATTAAATTGCCAATCCCAAAATATACTATACTATGGCACACCAATCAATTCAACCATCCAAATTTTGTTTTATAATTCTCAATTTAAATTAAAATTTAACTTCAGCTGAGTGAGATTAACTCACCTTTCTCCTTCTCGTTTGGCAATCCAATTCCATCTCATCTTTTATCTCCCAATTTTGGACCTTGTATAAATATTTATAAAATTTTACTAATATACGAGCCAATCGAACAAATAAATAAAATTTCATTGGAAATTTTATTTAACCAATAATTTATCTCGATTAATAATTGGATTATAAGTAAATTTTCTTTAATATTTCCATGGACTAAATTTGAATAGGTTAATTTAACAAGCTGATCATCATAATATTTTATTTCCTATTTCAAAATTCCTTATAACCAATGACCCACGACCTTTATATATATATATACCTTTTTATATATATAACATACCCTACTGTAATTATAAAAATTTCTTGTACACACACATATATATAAACTCTAGAATTTAAAACTAGCCAGTAAACACATTTTTTTTGAACATATTCACAAAAATCGAGTTAAAATCAAAATAGGTTTCACTTACTGGATCAGATGTACATCCTTACTCGACACCGCAACCCTAATGCAGCCGCCTCTCTGGCCACGGCCACCATGCCCTCGCGCCCTAGCTGTCACATCGTCACACCCAAACTCACGCGACCTATCACCACGCTAGCAACCGCCTCAAACCCCGAGCTTCGCGACCCCTTTTACGTGAAATCGTCGCCTGCTATCGAAGCTACCCTTACGGCCATGGCACCCTCACACAGCCGCCTCGCTTCGATCTCGACGCCCAAATCAAGGACCGAACCTATCGCTTCCCCAAGATTGTTATTCCTTCCCGCGCTCTCGAGAATCGAATCGAGTAAACTCGATTCCCCTTGCATCGATTGATGAAGAGGAACATGCGTTTGAAACGCGCGGCCATGCCCCTTATTATTATTTTTTCTCCCTCGTTTGATTTATTACTTTTGAATGCGTCTGTACTTAATGAAAGATTGGGGGAACAGGAAAAAAAGTAAGCGTGCAAATTGTTTCTACATGTCGGCAACAACAGAGATAGGTCGGCTAAAAGAAAAACAGGGTGACGACTGATTTGATTTGATTTTTTTTAGATAAGGATATTTTAATTGTATTGATACTTATCATCTAAACGTTTATATCCCGTACGATTACACGTTAATTCCGAAAGCTACGAAATTTGAAATCCGGTAATAATTCAATGTTACGGACCCAATGGAACTGGTTTCGTCGAATTCTGAGACTGTGTCTCGGAAGGCTATTTTTAAATCCAATTTAAACGATATAAATTTTAAAACTGAACAACCCACTGTTTATTTCAATTTTACAACTTCTATTATCTTCAGTGCTATCAATATAGATTTTATAAGCCTATAAATTATTTTTAACAGGCTTAGAACTCCAGATTCAACATCTTACACAAATTTTCAAATTATTAAACTCAATAGTTTAATTGAAAATTTATTAGTGATATTTGAATTCAAGTTAAAAATTTACTTTTAATTATTTCAAATCAATTAAATATTCCAATTTAATTTGCTTAAAAATTCCGGGTCGTCACAATTATCCCAATGGACATAAGCTTGGCCATAGGCGAAAATGTTTCATCATAATCAATACATTGAATCTAATGAAACCCTCTCGAAATTAGCCTTCCATAAAAAATCTATAGTAACTCTTTGGAGTGTAAGATTCCCTACTAGATATTTTAAAAGATTACATGTTTTCGTATAATGGTGAATTTGATTCATCAACTAGTTCAACATCTGTGTTAATTTCTCGAATCTCATCCAAGTCTACAATCTCACTGTTAATTTATTTTACAAGAATTTCTTCTCTAAAATCATAACATGTTGAGAAATAATAACCATGTTTTCCTTGTTATTATAGAAAATATATCCTATTGAATTCTTTGGATATCCTATAACTTAACACAATGTCGATCTTGCCTTAAGTTTATTTGGGCTAGCATTCTTTATTAGGGTTAATATTCTTAATGTAGGTTGGACAACCTCACGCATTTAAATACTTAAGTTAGGGTTTCTTCCTAATCCACATCTCATATGGGTCTTAGGCAATTATTTTATTTGCATCAAATTCAACATATGTGCCATGGTTTCCAATGCGTATCCCCAATAGGAAAAAAGTAACTTGGCTTTACTCATCAAGGAACGTACCATATCTAACAAGTTTGATATCTTGTTTTTGAAACACCATTGTGCTATAGAGTATAGGGTGGAGTAACATGTGAGATAGTCCCATTATCTTTTTAGTGTTGTTGGAGCTCATATCCAACATACTCACCTCCTCGATCAGATCAAAGTAGTTTAATCTTATTGTCTATCTGATTTTCAACCGTATTCTTATACTCTTTGAATTTTTTGAAAATGTCAGATTTATTCTTCATAAGGTATGTATATCCTAGTCTCAAAAAATCATCAGTAAAAGTTACAAAATAATAAGAATTATCTTTAGTAACTATAAGCATTGAGCCTCATTGTTTGCGCCAAAATTGGTCACAAACACCCAATATCACGAAAGCACCCGTTTGTCAACACAGATCAACAATAACAAACACAGAACTCAGATCTAAGAGATAGTAAATGCAGCAAATCACGAGTGACAGTAAATGACACAAGATTTATAGTGGTTCGGCGTTCGTGCCTACGTCCACTTTGAAGGTTCTCTCTTTATTGATTCACTTGATGATTTTCAATCGATTACAGCAAATTACAGCAAGTTGTAGCTTTGATACTTAATTACAATGATGATGGAAAGACTTAGAATTGAATCTGGCAGAGTCTGGGCTTGCTTTCTCTCTCCTGAATCTTCGACCCCTTTTCTGAATGACCTGGGGCTCTATTTATAGGCGTTGGGGGCTGATATTTCTCCTAAAAGTCAGGTGGACCACTTCTGGCACGTGAGGGGGCCCACATGGCCGAAACCTGAAGATCCGGGCCCACATTGGGATCGATTCGACCCTTGGTTCGAATCGATCAAGAAATCGTCCAATCGTGATGAAACTTGGCGTGGACATTCTTCGACATGTAGACGAACTCCTGTAAAAATTTCATGGGATTTGGATCAGTGGATTGAGAGTTATCATCGGTTAGAAATGATGTTTCTCGGTACGCTGTCGTGTTCGAATCGATCAATTCGAATCGAGCACTTCGAATCGATCTAAGGGCGTGTAAGTGGGTTGACGTGGCGCGCCTTCTTCGAGTCGATCCATATTTTTCGCCGAGTAGATTGGGTCGACTCCGAGTTCTTTGTCGTGTTGACCAAGTGGTTCGAGTGTTGGATTCGAAGATCGCCTTCGAATCGATGGAATGGTATTCATTCGAATCGATCCAACTGCGCTACTTCGGATCGATTTGAAGTCGTCTCTAACATGTTGGATTCGAAGACAGCGTGAAGCCGCATGATGGGTTTATGGTCGTGTGAAGATGGATTCGAAGCAAGGTTATCTGGGGGCTTGCTTGATGGAGTCGAAGCAAAGGTTTAGTTCATGGATTCGAAGGTGAGTCACTGTGATGGTGTCGAGGCCGATGGAGTCGAAGCAGGGACATGGAGTGGTTTCAGTTGGATGGAGTCGAAGGAAGATGTTAGCTGATGGATTCGAATGTCACCTCTTCGTATGGATTCGAACATGATGGGTGCGAACTAGATGGGTTCGAACGTACGAAAGGTGATGGGTTCGAACTGAGCAATGTCCATCCCTCTTAACTTGGATCCATCATAACTTGAGCATACGACCTCGGATTGACTTGAAATTTGAAATGCGGACTTCTATGATCTCACTTGCCATGTCCTATCAACTGTGGCCTGATCCGGATTTGGACAAAATTCATCGATATCCATAGCGGAGTGAAGCACGACTAATTTCTGAGACGAGCTGTCTTTTGTTTTTGACCGATCTTTTGCTATCACAGCTTTGTCCAAAAAGCGGGATAACATTTGCCCTCCAAAACATGCCTTGTGGTAGGAAGGTGTGTTTTGTAATGCCTTGAGTTGGATGTTCGTATCCTATTATCAACCTGCAAAGAACTTGATAGTTTCATATGGCCTCAAGTGACGATCGTTCGGGATCGAGCTATTTGAGATGAAGCGCGGCCGTTCGTGGTCAAGCACTTAACTTCAAATGACGATCATTCGTGATCGAGTCATTCGAGGTGAAGTGCGACCGTGCGCGGTCGAGCATATAAATCCATGCGTCGATCGTTCGGGATCGCATGCTGCTTGAGGTGAATCGGGACCGTTCGCGGTCTGCGCCATTCGTGGCATAGGATGGAATAGGACCGTTCGCGGTCGATGCCGTTCGCGGCAAACGATGAGATGGGACTGTTCACGGTCGATTGCCGTTCGTGGCAAATGGTGATTGTTCGCGACCAAGTGTCGTTCAAGGCGAATGGTGACCGTTCGAGGTCGGGTTTCTTAATTAGTGAATCATGACCGTTCGCGGTCGGTGCCGTTCAAGGCAGAGAGTGATCGTTCGCGATCGTGTGCCATTCGAGGCGAATTTGTGACCGTTCGTGGTCGGGTGTTGGACCTCAAGTGACGACCGTTCGCGATCGAGCCATTTGAGGTGAGGTGAGTTGTGACCGTTCGAGGTCGGATTGTGACCGTTCGAGGTCGGATGCCGTTCGAGGCAATAAAGTGTGCCCGGGAGGGCTTGATGTTATCGATGCCAGGGTCACGTTCGGGTGAGTTCCTAGATCGTTTGTCAGGGCAGTTCATCGCCATCTCAGAGCATGCCTAAGTATCGTTCATGATCCCATACATGTGTAAGTAGCTTAGCCATTCCATAATTATCAGAATCAAATATCTATTAAACGGGTGAGTTTTAAAACAGACATGTCCAAACAAGCAAAGTCTAAACGTTCAAATCAAAATGAAACGAAAGAAAAGCATGGATGTCAAAGTGTAAGTTCCCACTACGAAACGGTTAATGATCACTCAGAGCATGCCTGGAGATCGTTCGCGATCTCGCACATGGGTAAATGATTTAATTTCGTTAGTGGAAGCTTACAACTTGTTCATCGTTATTTCACTCAATTGATAACCAAACGGTGCCTTGATTCAGGGTCGCCTCTAGTTGAAGTGGATGGTAGTCGCTCTGGTTCCGCCGCAGGAGCTCGCCTCCTTACATATTGAAGGAGCATACCGTTCCTGATATGCCCTTCCACCTCGTCCTTCAGGTGCCTACAATCATTAGTGTTATGACCGTTTAATTCATGGAATACACAAAACTTATCTGATTTCCTTTCGTCAGAGGTTGGATCCCTTCGCATTGGCCTACGATACGGAATTTGATCTTTGGTATCCTGATAAATTCGTTCCAGGCTCTCATTCAGCTCAGTGTAGGTGGTGAATCGCGGCTCCCTCCGTTGCCGCTTTGATCTGTCTACGTCATTCTCGGTCTTTCTTTTACCTTTATCCTTGTCCGAGTCCCTTTTAGGAGGCTTTTCGTCTTTAAGTTCATAAACTTCTATCCCATCTCCTTCTTCTCATTCTGCATTCACATCCTCCAATCGTAAAAACTTTTCTGCCTCATGATAGAATTCTCCCATATCCACAGGTGGATCCTTAGTTAATGAATTTTTGAACTCCGTTCCATCAGCTATTCCAGACACAGCCGCCATCATAACCATGGATGGATCTGGTCGATCTACCGAAGCTGTTGCCGCATTGAACCGTGTCAGAAAACTTCTCAATGTTTCTCCAGCCTTCTGTTTTAAAGTTGCCAACGTCATCACATTCTTGGGTCTTGTAATGTGAACCCTGAATTGCCTCATAAATCTCTCAGTTAAATCATTCCATGTTCCGATGGATCCACTTTCCAGTTGCCTGAACCATAACGCCGCAATATCTGCCAAGTACAATGGGAAGCACCGGGCCATAACCTCCTCTGATGCCCCCAGCACTTCCATATGCCTCATATATTTCGTCAGATGGACCGTGGGGTCCGTTCTCCCGTCATACATATCCAATGATGGTAATTTGAAATCCGGTGGGTTCCTAGCTTGCCTGATTGTTGAAGTAAAAGGACTCCTATTAACATCCTCCAAATCTTTGTTCACCAAACCACCTCTCAAAGCTCGCCTAACCATCTCTGCCAACCTGTCGTTGTCTCCAAGATGTAATCTTCGTTCACTACTTTCAACCTGCCCCCCGAGTTCATGAGGGAACTCTGGAATCTGCCTCCTTGACTGAGCGTTCACCCCTTTACTACCACCGAGTTGCGCAAATGCTTCTCTTTCTCTGTCCGAAATTGGATCAACGTTCTCCATGGGTGTGCCCCCTAATCCGGGTGCGACGCCGGATGGTCCTGCTTCGTTCTGGACTCCATTGGCTCCTCTATTCTGTGCTCCAAGCTGTCCTATCTGTTGAAATAAACTCTGAATCAACTCCTCTTGCTTCTTCATCATAGTCTCCATCTCGTCCCTAGTGATGAAGATCGATGGTTGATTCGCTCCTGAGGAAGCCTCTTGACTTCCTTGTTGTTCGCTTCTCTCTGGCCTTGGCCTTCTACTCGATTGTCTCATCATAATTTCTCAAATCTAAACTTTCAAATTTTATCTGAATCAACTATCAATTGGTAGAACTCCTGAGTTCAGTTCTCAGTGAAAGCACCAAAATGTTTGCGCCAAAATTGGTCACAAACACCCAATATCGCGAAAGCACCCGTTTGTCAACACAGATCAACAATAACAAACACAGAACTCAGATCTAAGAGATAGTAAATGCAGCAAATCACGAGTGACAGTAAATGACACAAGATTTATAGTGGTTCGGCGTTCGTGCCTACGTCCACTTTGAAGGTTCTCTCTTTATTGATTCACTTGATGATTTTCAATCGATTACAGCAAATTACAGCAAGTTGTAGCTTTGATACTTAATTACAATGATGATGGAAAGACTTAGAATTGAATCTGGCAGAGTCTGGGCTTGCTTTCTCCCTCCTGAATCTTCGACCCCTTTTCTGAATGACCTGGGGCTCTATTTATAGGCGTTGGGGGCTGATATTTCTCCTAAAAGTCAGGTGGACCACTTCTGGCACGTGAGGGGGCCCACATGGCCGAAACCTGAAGATCCGGGCCCACATTGGGATCGATTCTACCCTTGGTTCGAATCGATCAAGAAATCGTCCAATCGTGATGAAACTTGGCGTGGACATTCTTCGACATGTAGACGAACTCCTGTAAAAATTTCATGGGATTTGGATCAGTGGATTGAGAGTTATCATCGGTTTGAAATGATGTTTCTCGGTACGCTGTCGTGTTCGAATCGATCAATTTGAATCGAGCACTTCGAATCGATCTAAGGGCGTGTAAGTGGGTTGATGTGGCGCGCCTTCTTCGAGTCGATCCATTTTTTTCGCCGAGTAGATTGGGTCGACTCCGAGTTCTTTGCCGTGTTGACCAAGTGGTTCGAGTGTTGGATTCGAAGATCGCCTTCGAATCGATGGAATGGTATTCATTCGAATCGATCCAACTGCGCTACTTCGGATCGATTTGAAGTCGTCTCTAACATGTTGGATTCGAAGACAGCGTGAAGCCGCATGATGGGTTTGTGGTCGTGTGAAGATGGATTCGAAGCAAGGTTATCTGGGGGCTTGCTTGATGGAGTCGAAGCAAAGGTTTAGTTCATGGATTTGAAGGTGAGTCACTGTGATGGTGTCGAGGCCGATGGAGTCGAAGCAGGGACATGGAGTGGTTTCAGTTGGATGGAGTCGAAGGAAGATGTAAGCTGATGGATTCGAACGTCACCTTTTCGTATGGATTCGAACATGATGGGTTCGAACTAGATGGGTTCGAACGTACGAAAGGTGATGGGTTCGAACTGAGCAATGTCCATCCCTCTTAACTTGGATCCATCATAACTTGAGCATACGACCTCGGATTGACTTGAAATTTGAAATACGGACTTCTATGATCTCACTTGCCATGTCCTATCAACTGTGGCCTGATCCGGATTTGGACAAAATTCATCGATATCCATAGCGGAGTGAAGCACGACTAATTTCTAAGACGAGCTGTCTTTTGTTTTTGACCGATCTTTTGGTATCACAGCTTTGTCCAAAAAGCGGGATAACACTCATACATCAGTATGCATGAGACCCAAGCGTTCATTAACATCATTGCTCGTATTGAAGGGTGTTTGTCATTCATCCTTTTAGACACTACTCACATGTTTCAAACAATTGAGAATATAACGATGGTAGAAAATCTTTGGTTTTCAATTTGTGCAATAGTTCATCATTGGTATGACCTTGCCAATAATGCCATAGATAATTATTTACATCATTTGAAGCAATATTAACTACACAAAGTTAATTGAGATTCAGCACATAATGTCGTTGTCCATAACACCATCATGGATATTATTTCCACCAAACCAATATTCATAATATTGTTATTAACATAAAAACCATAACCAGTTTTGAAGCAGATATAATATCACAAATAAATTTCCTTACATAATAGCAATTATTCAAGACTAAATCAAAGCTACTAGGAAAAAGTAATGGTAGTCTCTAATTGCAGTTGCATCAATCATAGATCCATCAGTGACTTGAAGCCCCATTTTCACCTTTTCCACAAGCCATCTACTCCTGAGTCCCTATAACGAATTATAGATATGAGTCCTAGATCCAGTATCTAAAACCCATGATAATTTGTTGATTGGAATTGAATCATAAACATACCAGTAGTATAGGTATAACTATTCATTTTCTTCTCTATAACAAACTTTAAGTAGTCCAAAAAGTTCCATTTACAATGCGCCTTACTGGAAAATCATGACATTCACTCTTGTCATTAGGAGCAGTCTTCTTGCCTTTTTTATTAACACGCCTTTTCTTTTTCGAACCATTCGAAGGCTATATCTTTCCTTTTATAGGGAGCACTATGCCTTGATCCTTCAATGAGCTTTAAGCCGATCTTGACAGATTAAGTAGCCCTACGAGGCCCATATTCAGCTGGTTCGTGTTTTAGTTCAATATAAATGTCTTGAACCATGGAGTGAGAAAGCCTACGATCAAGTTCACTTGTAGCTCATGTTGAATATGCGCTTATATGTTTTTGTTTGATGATAATAAACATATATATTCATTTAAATGTATTTGGTAATGTACTATTTTGTTTTTTCATAGATTAAATAAATATTTGTTGAATAAAATAAATTACACAGAATTTGAATTTGAATTCAAACAGAACAAGTTACACAGATTTTGAATTCAAACAGAAATTTTATTCAAACAAATATTTATTACAATCTTGAATAGTACAAATTCATGCTCTCACTATACATATACATTTTTGATTACATCACGATTACATCACAAATATTTTTACATTGATAACCTCACTACATATCACTCACACTCGTATTTTGTCTTCAACTGCATTCCAGTTTAAATCCAGCATCTGAGAAATCTGCAAAAATATTCACTAACGCGGTAAAATTGAAAAAGAAATATTTTCGCAATATAAAATGAAATACGATTTTTGAAAATATGATTTGCCTCAGTTATTTGGGTTGTTCGTCATCATTCACACTTGATTTCATCACAAAATAGTGCACATAGATATTACAGGGACAGGTAGCCATAAGTGGCTGCAATACACACGTGTACATTCATACACGTGTGCACTGCCTCGCCAACTCGTGTGCGCAGCCAACAAGAGCAAGTGTACAACAGTGTCAAGTTGCAAACAGTTCAAAGCTTCGACAAATCACAACAGACCAATTCCAAATGACTCAGTGAAGTCAAAGTATGCAACTACGTGACATAAATGCAACTACAACGATGCAAGCGAAGAACCAAAGTCAGTGGCAAGCTTCAAACTGCATAAGTGACCATGCAAACTGACTCGAACCAATACAGTGACAATATGCAGCATACCAGAGGTCTCAACAAGAAAATCAAGTACAAGAATCGAGTCAGTAAGGCAATGCACAAAGGAAGTAACAGTAAGAACAGAGACCATAGCAACTGCATAGCAACAGCAACAAGATCAAGTGACAACATAGAGCAGTCATAATGAAACTGCAGTGCAACTACAATGAACACCACTGACCAGTGAATACAAGAACAAGTTGAGATGCACAATGCCACCAAGTAAACAAACTCAAGATTACAGGGCAGTGGACAGAAGACAATGCCAACAACAAAGACCACAAAAGAAATGCCATCAGACATGACCAAAGAGAAGTAGTGCAAGCATATGAAATAAGAACTCAGTGATATATGCAACAAGTTCAGATAAACAAGCCAGAGCCACCAAAGTGCAGAGCAACTACAAAGTGGCAGCAGTGAAGATAACATAGCAGAAACGACCAATGTACAACAATGCATCAGTAACCAAACTGCAAGACCTCAAGTGACATGGTGAAGCAGTATAAAACCAAAGTTACAAGCATACAAAATCATCAATACAATGCAGACACAAGTACAAGCAAATAAGTGCAATTCGATCTAACATGAAGTACACATAAGTGACACGGTGAACCAAACAACAAGTTCATGTTTGAACTAACTCGAGTGCAACAAAGAAGCTATGGTACTATGCAAATACATGGCAGTACCAAGTGACTAGTGAAGATGGCCAGAGATGAAGACAGGGACAAACACAAGATGGCCGAAGCAGTGTCAAGTCAGAATTTTCGAAAATAGGATGCTAAAGTCAAGTCAGAGAATTCAACAAAAATATTCGTCTTTGAAAAAAGTCAGCAATGAAAAAGGGGAAGTTTTAATGCCGTGTGAATCAAGAAAATCGAACGCAACACAATCAAAGCCGTGCGTATCAAGGTGTAATTAAAATCATGAAAGCATAATTTAGGAAAGTATCGAATCGATACAAGCAAAATCAAGTGTCCAGAATTCATATAAATACAATCCCAAAATCATCATCGGCTGGGGAGAAAAATCGAATCAAATCCAAACACAAACCCAAGTTCATCATCGGCAATCGAGTTTGAGTTCTAAAATCACAAAAGCACAAACAAGCAAAGAATTTACATACCGCAGCAGTAAAATCAATCATAAGAAGCAGCTGCTAACAATTTGCAACCTCGAAGTCGACGCAAATCAATCGTCAGAGAACGAGCAAGCCGAGCAACGCAATCTCAAAGTCAACCGAATCATCAGAGAACAAGTCGCGAAACATCAGAGAACGAGCACGAGCAAAGAGTATCAATTATCCAGAGCCGAAGCCCTAATTCGAAAGAAGCCGAAGCCCTAATTCGAAAGAAGCCGAAGCCTTAATTCAACAAAGAAATCGGCCATCAGTGTTTACAGTAGAAAGAAGAAAAGAAGGAATGGGTCAAAACAACAGTGGATCGGGTTAATGAAAAACAAGGGGCCGGCCTTGTTCAATTATAAAAGGGCTTAAGTTTTTTTTGTGTTCAATTATAAAAGGGCTTAAGTTTTTTTTTTGGGTTCAATTATAAAGGGGTTTTTTAGTTATTTTGTTTTGAGCAAAAATTACGCATTCAAGTTGTAGTTTAATTTTTGCTCCGGTTTTAATTTTGAAGTTTGTTTTTCTTTTCGAGTCGAAGAATTTGTAAATCACCACCTAGGGATTAGGTAGTGTCAGATTGTCTATTTAGAATTAGTTCAGTGAGCAGGGTGTGCGAGTTTGCAAAGCTCTATAGGCGGGAGCAGTGTTTGCGAGTGAGCGAAACTCTATAGGCGGGAGCAGGGTGTGCGAGTCTAGTAGAGTGTTTGTGAGCGGGAGCAAAAGGGTCTGCGAGTCTAGTAGAGTGTTTGTAAGTGTGATACTGTTTAATTCTAATAGAAATCTGGGAATGCAGTAGTAGGCAGGGGTTGCCGAAGCTGGGTAAATTTTATGTGTGATTTACTTTTCAGCATATTTATTTCTGCAATTATATTTCTGTGTTTAATTTGAGAAAATTTGCTATAACCCTATTCAACCTCCCCCTCTAGGGTTAATCTAGATCCTACAAGTGGTATCAGAGCCTGGTATTTTTATTTAACTCTAGAGTCATGAATTCATTAAATAATGCTTTTTCTGAGGGGCAATCTATTGTTAGGCCACCCATGTTTAACGGAAATGATTATGCTTACTGGAAAGTTAGGATGAGTATTTACCTTAGTTCCGTTGATTATGATGTTTGGGATATTATTGAAACTGGCTATAAACCTCCCACTATAATCATTGGTGGTACTGAGATTCCTAAACCTAAGGATAGGTGGGATGCTAACGATAAGAGATTGAAAACGACAAATGCTAAAGCCATGAATGCTTTGATATGTGCTCTTGATAAAAATGAATTTAATAGAATTTCTCATTGTACAACAGCACAGGAAATTTGGCACACTTTGGAGGTGACACACGAAGGAACTTCTCAAGTCAAGGAGTCTCGTCTAGCCCTATTCAGCAATGAATACGAGAACTTTGTGATGGACAAAGGCGAGAGCATAAAGGACATGTTTGGATGCTTTTCAACTTTGGTGTACAACGCTAGAGCACTTGGGAAGGTATTCACTGAGGTAGAGCTTGTGCGGAAGATACTACGAGTCTTACCAATGAACTTTGAGGCAAAAGTCACGGCAATCCAAGAATCGAAAGATCTGAGTAAGCTAAGCATGGAGGAGTTGATTGGAAACTTGATGACATATGAGCTTGAGCTAAAAGCAAAGCAAGAACGCAACAACTCCGAACCAAAGAAAAGACGATTTCCTTAAAGAGCAAAGAAGAAAGCGATGAAGAAGGAGAAGATCCAATTGAAGAGCTTGCAATGGCTGTCAACAATCTTAGAAAATGGTCGAGATTCAAGCCACGCAAGAAGAAAACAAATCGTAATAGGCCAAAAGATTCTGAAAATTCCGATAATGAACCGACGTGCTTTAACTGCAAGAAGCCCGGACACTTCATACAAAAATGCCCACTCCTCAAAAACAACAAAGGAAAGAAAAAGACGAAGAAGGTATTTGCAGCGACTTGGGATGATGAAGAAGGAGAAGAAGCTTCGGATAGCAGCTCAGAGGAGGCTAACTTGTGTCTTATGGCGAAATCAAATTCAAATTCAAGCTCAAAGGAATCTAGTGAGGAAGGTGAGTATTCCTACAGAGATCTTGTTTTTATGTGTTCTGATCTTACTAAAGTAGTTGATGCTCTTGAATCTAAAATTGAAAAGCTGAAAACTGATAGGAGAGAACTTGCTCGTAAAAATTTTAGGTTAGAAACTGAATTTGAAAATATTAAAAACCTAGAATGTAAAAGATGTAAAGTTTTAGATTCAGAATTGACAAGACTTAAGAATAACTCTGAGAATCTTGAAAAAGAAAACTTGAATCTTAAGGAAACCATCGACACTAGGAAAAAGGATTTTATAAATCGATGCACCTCACTTGTCACTGAAAATACAACACTAAAAACCAAAGTCCAAAATCTTGAGAAATCTTTGAATAACTTTTCAAGAGGCGAAAAATCTTTCAACATGCTATTGGGAAATCAAATTTTTGCTAACAACAGAAAAGGACTTGGTTTTGGGAAAACACAAGCTGAGGATAATGCAAAAGGGAAAAGTGTCTTAATTGGACATCATGTTGAAAATTGTAGTCATAGGAACAAGAACACAAAATTTATACAAGTTTGGGTTCCTAAGAATTCTACAAACAAATTTCATGTCTATTGGAACAAGAATAAAAGGACTAAACAAGTTTGGGTTCCAAAGGGTTTGTTTATTCGTAATGTTTCTGCCACTAACAATCATGGACCTAGAAATATGTCACAAAAATCTTTCATCGTGTAGGTGTGGTGGCAGGCTAAGGAACAACAACGGTGTTCTCTGGATTTTGGCTGTTCCAGAAACACAACGGGCAACATAGCAAAGTTCCTTAGCCTAGTATAAAGGTGACAGAATCACTATGGGCAATCATGAGAAATTATCGTAAAGGTAAAACAGGTGAAGGTATAATCTGCACCATATTCTGAATTAAATCAGCCAAAATTGTGATAATGATGTGATGATGACTTTAATTCTGACTTATTCTCAATTGATATGATTTGTGCTTAAAAGTAGACCAACCATCCTTTCATCATTGAACTTAATCTGTTTGGTCAAATTATGATGTTGATTGATTACTGTCTACTCATGCTACACGTAGATATATTGGTTTTGACATTTTGGTCACTGTTTGTAAATTTGCACGATTTCAAATTTCATGTGAAAGCTGTTAAAAAGGATTTTAAGAAATTGTTGAAACTTAAAGAAATTGCTCTGAAATAATAATGAAGTTTTAATGACTGTTGATAGTTGTTCATCCTATGGTTTCTAAGTTTAAAACTATGATATTTGTTTGAGTGTAAACATGACTTCATTTCAAATTTCATTCTGAAATAGTTTGTTGAAATTTCACAATCTGGTCTTTGACATCCAACGAGTGAATATTGAGTGAAATTTAAATTCAGATGCAGATTACACTGGTAATATAGTTGATAGAGAAATTACTAGTGTAACGTGATTAATTTTTGAAACATTCATTTGCTGCATCGTTTTTTCCAAAGAGAATATCTGCATATTTTTCACTTGAAATAATTTTTCCATTTAGCAGGATTTTTTTTCTTATATAACCCCTTCGAGAAAATAATTGTTTGACCATATTTTCAGATCAGTTATTTTTATTTGATTTTAAATGACAAATTTTGACTGATCCGACTCCCTACTAATTATCAAAGAGATAAATAGTGATTGAAAAAGTGATGAGTGTTGATATTTAACATACATTACTCAAGAGAGTATATTTGGAAAATTTCTTTAGGAATTAAAACAAGAATTATAAAACTTTTTGTTGGGTAAAGATTCCATGACCATTTCTATATCTATCATTATTTCTATCGACCATGGTTTATCAAATATTCAATATAGTTTGTCGATATGTGGTACTATAATCAGGAATCATTTGTTTCTCATGTCATATTTTTTAAATAAATAAATAAATATCCAAAGTATTCACTCTCATTTAAAAGTCCTCACGGTTATGCATGGGTGAATTACTTGGATTTTTTTTATTATGTGCTTCCATGCTCATTTAAAAGTCCTTACGGTTATGCATGTATGGAACGCATATCAAAATTAAATTGCTTAAATAAACAAGTTGATTCTAATCCCATTTAAAAGTCCTCACGGTCATGCGTGGTTAGAAGATACTTGATTTCATTTTTTTAAAATTAAATTCGAATACTACTAATCTCATTTAAAAGTCCTAACGGTTATGCATGATTAGTAGATATTCAAATTCCTGATATAAATGTACCACAAGTTGATTCAACTGTATGATTTTATATGAAAACCATATCCATCATTTCTAAAAGTGGAATATGCGCCTAACAAGGGTAGTTATGGTTTTTTGTTTGATTCTTATTGAAGTTTATTATTTATATTCAATTTGAGTTTAATGTTGGATTAATATTGATCACTTAATCTCTATTTTTCTCTAACACTATTATTCTTTTGCTGATAACAAAAGGGGGAGAGAAAAGTTAAGATTTTGCCAAATAGAATCAAGCAAAGGTCAAATAATTTTCCCATATGCATCTAGGCTCATTTGAATATATTTCTATTTGTATGCATATATGTAGGGGGAGCATCATGTAGAGAGGAAGCATTTAAATAGGGGGAGCAATTAAAGTATATCATTGATCAAATACATTTAACACATGTACAAAATCTTAAATATATGTTTGTTATCATCAAAAGGGGGAGATTGTTGAATATGCGCTTATATGTTTTTGTTTGATGATAATAAACATATATATTCATTTAAATGTATTTGGTAATGTACTATTTTGTTTTTTCATAGATTAAATAAATATTTGTTGAATAAAATAAATTACACAGAATTTAAATTTGAATTCAAACAGAACAAGTTACACAGATTTTGAATTCAAACAGAAATTTTATTCAAACAAATATTTATTACAATCTTGAATAGTACAAATTCATGCTCTCACTATACATATACATGGCTCGGCTAGGCTTTGGTGGGCCCAAATTACTCAGGAGACCCAACAACCTGGATTTGCCTATAATACAGCATGTGGGTCTCCAGATGGGGGATCTCCTTTCTGTTCTCTGACTTTCTCTTCTCTAAAGCTAAGACACTCAGTCATTGTCAAACTTTGGATGTATCTGTAATCGATTATTACAGCAATAAGAAGGAAACTTTTGGAGTGGACGTAGGCCGAAGTTAGCCGAACCACTATAAATTCTGTGTCTTTACTACTTTCATTTTAATTTTTACCGTTCTTCATATTTATATTCTCTACATTCAATCTATCTGTGAGTTGTGACTGGTACTTGGTGCTTTCATCTGAATTTGGGTGTTAGTATCCAATTTTGATGCTAACAGTTATGTTGATCATTAATTCAAATAAATTACGATTACATCACAAATATTTTTACATTGATAACCTCACTACATATCACTCACACTCGTATTTTGTCTTCAACTGCATTCCAGTTTAAATCCAGCATCTGAGAAATCTGCAAAAATATTCACTAACGCGGTAAAATTGAAAAAGAAATATTTTCGCAATATAAAATGAAATACGATTTTTGAAAATATGATTTGCCTCAGTTATTTGGGTTGTTCGTCATCATTCACACTTGATTTCATCACAAAATAGTGCACATAGATATTACAGGGACAGGTAGCCATAAGTGGCTGCAATACACACGTGTACATTCATACACGTGTGCACTGCCTCGCCAACTCGTGTGCGCAGCCAACAAGAGCAAGTGTACAACAGTGTCAAGTTGCAAACAGTTCAAAGCTTCGACAAATCACAACAGACCAATTCCAAATGACTCAGTGAAGTCAAAGTATGCAACTACGTGACATAAATGCAACTACAACGATGCAAGCGAAGAACCAAAGTCAGTGGCAAGCTTCAAACTGCATAAGTGACCATGCAAACTGACTCGAACCAATACAGTGACAATATGCAGCATACCAGAGGTCTCAACAAGAAAATCAAGTACAAGAATCGAGTCAGTAAGGCAATGCACAAAGGAAGTAACAGTAAGAACAGAGACCATAGCAACTGCATAGCAACAGCAACAAGATCAAGTGACAACATAGAGCAGTCATAATGAAACTGCAGTGCAACTACAATGAACACCACTGACCAGTGAATACAAGAACAAGTTGAGATGCACAATGCCACCAAGTAAACAAACTCAAGATTACAGGGCAGTGGACAGAAGACAATGCCAACAACAAAGACCACAAAAGAAATGCCATCAGACATGACCAAAGAGAAGTAGTGCAAGCATATGAAATAAGAACTCAGTGATATATGCAACAAGTTCAGATAAACAAGCCAGAGCCACCAAAGTGCAGAGCAACTACAAAGTGGCAGCAGTGAAGATAACATAGCAGAAACGACCAATGTACAACAATGCATCAGTAACCAAACTGCAAGACCTCAAGTGACATGGTGAAGCAGTATAAAACCAAAGTTACAAGCATACAAAATCATCAATACAATGCAGACACAAGTACAAGCAAATAAGTGCAATTCGATCTAACATGAAGTACACATAAGTGACACGGTGAACCAAACAACAAGTTCATGTTTGAACTAACTCGAGTGTAACAAAGAAGCTATGGTACTATGCAAATACATGGCAGTACCAAGTGACTAGTGAAGATGGCCAGAGATGAAGACAGGGACAAACACAAGATGGCCGAAGCAGTGTCAAGTCAGAATTTTCGAAAATAGGATGCTAAAGTCAAGTCAGAGAATTCAACAAAAATATTCGTCTTTGAAAAAAGTCAGCAATGAAAAAGGGGAAGTTTTAATGCCGTGTGAATCAAGAAAATCGAACGCAACACAATCAAAGCCGTGCGTATCAAGGTGTAATTAAAATCAGGAAAGCATAATTTAGGAAAGTATCGAATCGATACAAGCAAAATCAAGTGTCCAGAATTCATATAAATACAATCCCAAAATCATCATCGGCTGGGGAGAAAAATCGAATCAAATCCAAACACAAACCCAAGTTCATCATCGGCAATCGAGTTTGAGTTCTAAAATCACAAAAGCACAAACAAGCAAAGAATTTACATACCGCAGCAGTAAAATCAATCATAAGAAGCAGCTGCTAACAATTTGCAACCTCGAAGTCGACGCAAATCAATCGTCAGAGAGCGAGCAAGCCGAGCAACGCAATCTCAAAGTCAACCGAATCATCAGAGAACAAGTCGCGAAACATCAGAGAACGAGCACGAGCAAAGAGTATCAATTATCCAGAGCCGAAGCCCTAATTCGAAAGAAGCCGAAGCCCTAATTCGAAAGAAGCCGAAGCCTTAATTCAACAAAGAAATCGGCCATCAGTGTTTACAGTAGAAAGAAGAAAAGAAGGAACGGGTCAAAACAACAGTGGATCGGGTTAATGAAAAACAAGGGGCCGGCCTTGTTCAATTATAAAAGGGCTTAAGTTTTTTTCGTGTTCAATTATAAAAGGGCTTAAGTTTTTTTTTGGGTTCAATTATAAAGGGGTTTTTTAGTTATTTTATTTTGAGCAAAAATTACGCATTCAAGTTGTAGTTTAATTTTTGCTCCGGTTTTAATTTTGAAGTTTGTTTTTCTTTTCGAGTCGAAGAATTTGTAAATCACCACCTAGGGATTAGGTAGTGTCAGATTGTCTATTTAGAATTAGTTCAGTGAGCAGGGTGTGCGAGTTTGCAAAGCTCTATAGGCGGGAGCAGTGTTTGCGAGTGAGCGAAACTCTATAGGCGGTAGCAGGGTGTGCGAGTCTAGTAGAGTGTTTGTGAGCGGGAGCAAAAGGGTCTGCGAGTCTAGTAGAGTGTTTGTAAGCGTGATACTGTTTAATTCTAATAGAAATCTGGGAATGCAGCAGTAGGCAGGGGTTGCCGAAGCTGGGTAAATTTTATGTGTGATTTACTTTTCAGCATATTTATTTCTGCAATTATATTTCTGTGTTTAATTTGAGAAAATTTGCTATAACCCTATTCACCCCCCCCCCCCTCTAGGGTTAATCTAGATCCTACAGCTCATTGCTTATATGAATGTTAAAATGTAAAAGTTAATCAATTTATCCTTTCATCCTTAGACTGCATGATTACCCTTTGTCATCTTTGCATTGAATGGTTTCTTAATAATCTCATACCTTGTGGCATGAGATTGCTCCCAAAACAATGCTTTGAGGCTATCGAAGATTCAATGAATAATCATGTTGTCTTTGCAATAGTTTGTCAAAAGCAGACAACAGGTAATTTCAATATCTTCCCTTCATTTATTATAAGCTAACACTAATTTGGATTCACATTTTCGATAGTTTCCTTTAGGAATTTTTTATATAGATGACCATAAACATTCATAAATTAGCGCTATTTTGATTGCTTCTAGCTGGTAAATGTAAGGTCCGGTAATTTTTTTTTATTTTTTGAAAATAAATTTGGTATGGACATTTTCTGTAAATTTGATTTTGAATAGCGGCATCTGCCTAGGCGGAGTTCAAATATGGGGATGCTATTATCAAATCTACTTCCATGGGTACAACTAAAAATGCATGCACGTTGTGATTAAGTGCAAGCCCACCTGGGCGTGCATATGTACTCGTTATTAGTAAGGTTTAAATACATTTATTTCATTTTATTAATAAGCTCCCAACATATTTTTATATTTCTAGAAACCTAAAGAAATATAGAACCTTTGACATCTCTTGTAACGCCCCACTATTTTTAATATCTGAAATCCATTACAAGTGCCAAAAAAATCGGTTGCAACTAATTTTCAATATAAAATCAAAGGGATTGTTTATTTTATAAGTTAGACTTTCAAAAACTCGGAAAGTAAAAGAAAAAACTCGCAATGGAGTCAAACATCAATATAAATGTATATTATCTCAGTAATACAACTATTTTTAAGGTAATCACATCAGTCTGCATTCCAATACATTAATTATCACTAACTTACAAAATGTATAACTATGCTATAAAAGAATACACCAGTCAAAAATCACAACTATAGCATACATCATCATTTTCATTTCCTCCTCTGCTCCTACTTACAACTTTACAACTGTGTGTTTGTGTATAAGAGAAAAAGTAACAACTACGTTTGAACAACGCCTAATCATATACACTCCACCCTAAGCTTGAGAGCTATTGCATAATAAATGATGGCTTACGTACCCCTTTTGGGGCATCAAGCTTACGTAGTTATATTTTGTGCTCTTCTTCTACATCCAAATACTTGTTAGCACATAACAACACAACATCCATGCAGCCAATGCAAGGAGAAAACACTACTCTTACTAAACAATCATAATCGATCATCAAGAATATGAGGGTAATAACAATAATAGCACACATAGCCATTAAACATCACATACATTTGACAATACTCAATGTCAACTTCAAACATCAAATAAACTAATCACAACATATATACTCACACGTATACTTATTATCCACTATTATTATTACATCATCAATGCAAGTATAAATCAATCAAATGTGTACTAATCCACTTTATTAGTAACGCAAACACCAAGTCACAAAATTTATACTGATCCAATATATTAGTAACACAACACCAAATCATAAAATGTGTATTAATCCACTATATTAGTAACACAAACACCAAATCACCAAATGCGTATTAAGCTACTACATTAGCAACACAAACATCAACACAATAAAACCATAATTAACCACACAAATGTTGTAATAATGACAAAATATCATGCATACATTCAAATGTGATTTCTTCTTATAAAACAACATATGTGATAATTCAAATATATAATTAATCACCTATTACTCCTATCCAAAACATCATATTTACCAACAATATTTTCTCTTAAATACAAAATTATTTTATTTTATTTTTTGCAGGCAAAACAAAGTATTATTATTTTACACGGGCAAGCTGGTTTGATAGTGGACTTACTACTTTATATAAATTTATAGGTGTGAAGCATAGATGCTTCAGCGGCTACTGCAACTTATATACCGTACATCACATGCCAAATTCATAAAACTCGAAAAAAGCTACTAAAAGCATACAACTAAATAGTCTAATCAAAATACAAAAATAAAAACATGAAATCATGTTGGAGCAATAGTTTAAGAGACGAGAGCATTTTGGGCAAACCATACTCAAAGCCTTCATCAAGTTCATCAGTGTCTGAAAAGTCAAAGTCTGGAGTGGAAGGTGAAGGGGAGTGAGACTTACTATGATGGGATCTGGTACATTTACCATTAGGGTGGAAGGTGTGGCCTGAGAGGCTTGGAGATTCTCCGAGGAATCTTCTGAATAAGTGTTAGATGAAACATCGGGTTGGGCTATAGTAGGGGTCTTGACACACCACTCTCTGGCTTTAACTTTACACAAATGGGATAAAGGTGGGATCGAAAACCACTGGAATGGACTCATCAGTCGACAAAGAATAAATACATGCAAAATCAGTATGCCCAAAAGAACATTAAGTAGAGCAAACATGGAGTTTCCAAAGGAAATAAACCTATACATGACCAATACCGTGCTCAGAAAGTAAAATAGGAATGGAAGTAGGAAGCTCTTTCTTAAGACATAGCTCAACCAGTGCTCATGTGTAAGCCATCTCTCTACACTCAGTGGCTTCATCGAAGAGTTTCCCCATATGGCTAAAAATCCAATCTAGGCCTTCTAAGGTTTGGTAAAGCGATGGAATATTAGAAAGTTTAACCCAAACTCTGATTGATTCAACTTGTTCACGAGCTCTATCAATGGTAGAAGTCCACTTAGTGATGGTGGAAGCTTTATCAAAAAAATAAAAGGGTCTGATTCCAATATTCTAGCTCTATCATCTAAATAAGAGAAACTAAAGTAAAACATGTCCTTGTCATAAATTACTTTGACCGTTCCTTTGAGTTTCCATACACGAAGAAGGTGTTTAATCACAACATGATATGGTAAAAAAAAATTCTAAGAAGAAAGAAACAAGGTAATTCTTCTAAAATGACTTTCCAACATCAATTACTTCACTAAGCGGTACAACACCATCTCTAATTTTATAGTTTTTGGTGACACGCCTGCCAACGTTACTCAGTTTGCGAGAGAACATAGAGAGCCAATTCCGATTCTCATGAACAGATTTACATTGTGGCACATGTAAAGAAGCAAAAATCTTGGCAAAATTATTTGAGTCATCGGGTTTGGATACTTGCCAATGATAGAGCCATTGGGTTTGGAATGCATTAGAGTGGCAGGCTTATTAGAAATAACATTTTCTTCAACAAATAGTGTACTGTCAATGACAAGCATATATTGCCTAGAAGCAATATTATCTCTAAACATGTGAACATCATTTCCAAGTGCGACGACATCTTGAGTCGGTCTACAACTATCAATGATAGCTAGGAAATCATAAGGAATTTTACAAGAATACGGGTTTACAATGCTTCCGTCAACAGATACAACACCTTGCTTGGCTTTAGCTTTTGACGAAGACGATGCCCCATTCCAAATTGAGCTGAGCTTCGGAAACTGGTCTTCATCAAGATTGAGAGGCAGCCTGACCTTACCTGAACAAGTGGTCGATAGAATAGATTCATCGAATCTGAGAAAACCCTTTTTTATATCAGATGGAGCGTAAGTCTTGATAGGAGGTGAAACTAAATCAAGATGAAATGAAGAGAAGTCAGAAGGAAGAGAGAAGGAAGCAAGGCGAAAGAAACAGTGCGTGGATGTCATGAAGGTGGCTATTGGGGATGATTTAGGCCACAATTTTAAAGGTTTCTGAAATAAAATCACAATATGATTTTGACAAGGTTTTCCAAAATTATTTCATCATGGTATTATTTGATTGTTATTTATTAGAAAATACCTTTGTTTATCTCAAAACAATAATAGTTCTTCCGAAATGATAATATACTTCAAAATCTTTGAAACATCGTGTTTTCCATCAAAAATAGTACGTTTAACCAAATTAATTTTCAAAACAATAATATTATTATTATACATCAAAAAAAATATTGATACCTCGTTAATATTTCCCAAAACCAATTTATTATATTTACCTTAAAAATAACAATATTCTACATTAAACTCCAAAACTCCTTTTATTGCTATTTGCTTTAGAATATTAATAATTTCAATCAAAACACTTTTAAAAACATTTCATTACTACTATTATTATTATTTTAAAAATCTTTTATTTTATATTACAGAAAGATGGTCTTATTACAACTTTTTGTTTTCAATGTTCGTTGACTGGCAATTATAATAGGGGTCTTTAACAATTGTTTTTCCCTATCATTTCTAATAAATTTGTTTTTAACAACTGTTTATATATTGTAATCGTAATAGATCTCTTACCAAATTTCACTAAATTAATGTTGTAAATATTAATTTATAGCAACCTTAATTTATAGTTGTCTTTCTCTTTCAAGAAAATGTGGTTAACAACTGGCGAAAATTCCGAGTTATCTATTAATAAATAATTTATAATTATTTTTTATAACTAATAATTTTTTACTATGATTAATAATTAACAAACTATAATTTATAATAATAATGTATAAATCATAATATACATGTGATATATAATAGTTTATTATAATTAATGATTCAAAAATTTATAATTAATGATTAATAATTTAGAATTTAGAATTCATTATTTATTATAATTAATGTTATAAATAATAATTTATATTTAATAATTAATGATTTACAATTAGTAAATTATAGTTAATAAATTTATTAATATTAATATATAAATAATAACCGATAATTGATAATATATTAATACATGCCAGGTAAGAATTAAAATTATAAGGCTTGCTGCTCCCTTTTTAAATTCAACTCGCTGCTTAAATTTTCTCTAACCCTAAATCTCAAAGGCAAATTCTATTTGAACCCAGAGATGTGTTGGGTTGCCTTCAAATTCTGAAAATAAATTTAAAAAAACCCATCATTTTGTTGAGTCGTCCCCTTTTAAATAAATCCAAAAACACCATTCCACATAGTTGTTCAATGTGGTGCATTCAGGGCACCATGCATTGGCTCTAAGTGATGCTCTAAAGGCACCACATGGTTGCCCTATGCCCTAATGGCATCACATAGTTGCTCTGCATGGTGAACAGAAAATTTAAAAAAATTAAAACATACATTTAGAGAAGAATTATCAAAGGGGTATTTTTGTCCTTAATTTTTTTTGTAAAAACGGGGGGCAACTCAGCATTTTTGCGATTTGAATAAGGCCCAACCAATCCCAAATCGCCTACATCTCCGTTGCTATTCCCATAGCCTATCATTGACCAAAAAATATCCAATCAGGGGTCTCTCTTCGCTATCCCAAACCCATATGTAATCCAAAATATTATCTCAGTCATGGAATCCTATAACAACCACACAATGTTGCCATGATTTTGGAGAAGGAAAACTTCCGTTTACACCGGATAATGTTAGCCTCAGAATCATTTCAGCAAATAGTATGAATAAGGTAGTTCATAGAGGCATTTCCACAAACACTTTGCGTCCACAAACACTGCTGAAGCTTTTATCACCACCAACATTGTTCCAGCAGCCATGGCAACAAATAAAGAGTACCAAATTATTCATGAAGATGAAGTGGGCTCTCTATGCCCAAGATGTAACAATTCTTCTATGATGGTCATGGTAGCAAGTTGTAGGAATCTGAAAATCAAGTTCTGACCAAATTCACCAGAGTTCGGCCTCCAGATCATCGAAGGTGGTGCTCAGGGATGTCAGTAAGGCGGAAGAGGCTCTAGATGATGGAAATATAGGCTGAGGATAAAGATATTCAGGCATATCAATGTGTGCATGTTGTGCACATGCATAATTGATGCACTGTATTTGCTGGGTTATTTTCATATACTTGAGTCAGTTTTATGAGGCACATACATTTGATGGTTTGTGGGCTTATGTAGGCTTGTAAGTGGATCAGATTCATGTCAATTGAGTCAACTGAGCTTGCATGTGCATAAGTGTATATATAAATATACTTGTATTTGTCAGTTTTTGTGATTGAGAAATCTGAAGCAATTCAATTCATTTTCTTTCATTTCCTATTACAATTTTATATCAGTTCCTTCCCTCTTTGATCTTTTTATCACTTAAATTATTGTTAATTATATTTACTTTGGTTATAGTTCATCTCCTTGTTCGGTTTTTGCTAATTCAATTCTCTGTTATTTTTTTTCCTTTAACAATTTTCAATTCTTCTTGTTCCCTTTAACTTCCATTACCATTTCCTGTTGGTTGTTTTTCTGCATTGCACATTTCCAGTTCTTATTTTTGTTGCAGTAGCTTTAACCCTCCATTTTTTTAATTCTTGCAATTTATATCTTTCCCATACTTCTGCAATTTTTACATTTCATTTGCCCTTTTATTATCACAATTCTTGCCAAAGCTTGTATTCCTTCAACTGTTCTTCTAAATTGCAATTATTTTTAGTTCATCTACTATATAAATCTACAACTTATATCTTCATTGTCATTCATTCATGCCATTTCTTATTCCATTTCTTTGCCTACATATTCAACAGCCACCATATCAGCACTTCCTTTTGCATTTCTGATACATGCACATATACATTGCCTATTATCATCAACACACTTTATCAAATCATCTCATATTATCACCAATACTTCATCTTTCCAGCATGAACAAGGAAGCAGTTCAACCTGGTCCTTACAAATTGGTATCAAAGCCACTGACTGGGGCAACCTATGATACCATTCAGGTCCTAACCTCACCACCACCTATTCGCAAATCTTCCCTCCAAATCAAGGTCTAGGATGTACATGGCAAGAAGAAATCAGCGACCAAACCCACTTTTATGTGAGAAATATTGAGCATATCCCTCAAGGTTTAAGCACCAAGTTTGAAGGCAAACACACATCTTAACTACCATTTCCCATGACTTCCAGCAATTCAAGAACCAGCCACCAGTTATTCCTACATCACACATGCACCGCCATGACCCAAATATTCCTCGACCACCTCCCATACCATACCAAGATCCTCATTTGCCAAATCCTTACCTTATGAATGCTAGTATTTTCTCAACCAACACCATAGCCTCCATCAAGAATCCCTAAAAAGCTCCAAGAACCTCCAATTTTTCATCAAGAACCACCTTACCACCCGATAATTCAAATCACTTCCAAAGCTCAAGAACTGCTGCCAACAATACCCTTAACATCCCTCAAACCCAAGATTTTGAATCACCATCATAGATAATATTATAATTGAAGCATTCAGTCAAGGTCTTGGAATCAATGGAGTTAAGGCGCCATAATGATGCTCATCGAATCTTTCTATTGTAGCAGCCAATTAGCAACGTGTCTTTCAAAGTTTGAGAAAAAAAGGATCATTAGGATTTCTTATAGAATTTGGAATATCTGCATCGATTTGAAAAAACACTATCCAACATGTTATGATTCATTTATTAATGAATTTGGCTTCTTTTTTGTGATCTTGGATGAACTTTCAAAGAAAACTTGTACTGCTGATTTCTATGCTGTGATGATTCTTCTTATGAGAGTAGCCTAGGTGGACTTGATTTGTCGATTCCCCAAATTTTTGAAGATTTGGTTAGTAAGGACGACTCACTTTCTGATACCTCTTACCTACATGTAGATCAAAACAGAGCTATTATTAAAACAGCAAAAGAGCCGTATTGTTATCTAAAATAGAAAAAATGGAGGAAAAAGTTCTATTTCAATCAAAAGTAAACACTAAAACCCAAACTTCATGCTAAGCTTTATTCAAGCATGTTCTTAGTGACCAAGAATGTTTTTATGAACCTATGATTAGAGATATAGATTTAGATAATGTTTTTATGAACCTATGATTGGAGATATAGATTTAGATTTAAAAGAATCACTTGATATGTTTTTGAAGAAGCAATTATTTGGAGAACATCGATAATTTTGAATATGAAGTGAAGGGTGCAGGTTGTCTTTGAAAGTATATTTCAAACTCAATACAATCAATGAAGTAAGGGATGAGAGAATATTCTTTTCATTTGTAGATGTCATTACCAATGAGAGTTCATATAAACCACCATGGCCATCTCCTTTGCAACCACTTGACCTTGAGGAAAAGGTCGTTCTCGAAGGGGAAAGGAGATGTAACAACCACACAATGATTGCCATGATTTTGGAGAAGGAAAAATGCTGTTTACACTGACTAATGTTAGCCTCGGTATCGTTTCAGCAAATAGTTTGGGTAAGGAAGTTCTCAGAGGCATTTCCACAAACACTTTACGTCCATACCACTATTGAAGCTTTTGCCACCTCCAACGATATTCCAACAGCCAAAGAGTATCAAAGTAATGATGGAGATGAAGTGTGCCTCTATGCCCAAGATGTAACAATTCTTCGGTGATGGCCATAGTAGCAAGTTGTAGGAAATCTGAAAATACAAGTTCTAACCAAATTCACCAGAGTTTGGCCTCCAGATCGTCAGAGGTGGTGCTCAGGGATGTTAGTAAGATGTTAGAAGCTTTAGATGATGGAAACATGGGATGAGGATAAGTGTATGCACTAAAAAATGATATTTTGAAAATAATGCGAGACAGTAAGTCTGCTTATTATCAAATATAACAGTTACAAATCTACATAAATGTAAATATAAATAGAATAGCTAATTTATAAGATAGCATATTTTATTTACAAAAGGGATAAATCATTTTTTTAATCATTTTGTTCTTTTAAATATCAAGGTTAATGTAACGTTTACGATTTTTCGACGCTTGAAAACCAACATCTATACATCCACTTTATCAATTGCCGAGCAATCGAAGGCCGGAAAACCGTACCGTTAGGGTTAAAAAAGAGGTAAAAGATAGAAGAAGAGAGAAAGGAAAAGAAAACAACAGAAACAATGACAGAATCTCACATATCGCAGCGGAACAACATATAATAGATAAATGAATAATCTTTAAATAAAGAACTATATCAGTTATTACATTTCATCATATTACATTACATTACATCATCAGAGTGTACAACAACAAACAACAACAAACAGCGGAAAGAAAATACTATATACTAGTGCATACGCCATGTCATCCAGCTTGCCTCCAGCAACTCTTGAATTCCAGAATATCCTGATAACCTAACTCTAGACTGCCCGTGTAGAAATTGGTGGACACCCAGAGTTTAGGAAGGAAAACAATAAACTCCGAGTCAGTCATGTGATTGGTGTGAGAACTAAAACAGATTATTTTTAAAATAAAGTACAGAATAATTTTAAAATAGATTCGCAATGCTTTTTAGAAAATGAGACTACTATAAGGCCTCCCGCACACACACACAATGCAAACGCAGAATCGGAGGAGATTTCTCCTTATGATAGTCAAAGATGCTTGATATGCATTAAAAAGAAACATTTTATATTATTACTAGTGCATAGTGTAGGAAAAAATCATTTCGAAAGTAAAGATATAAATCTTAGCCAACATACGACCATTATCGTATGCCTACTATAGCTACCATGTTCAATAGCAGGTTACCACCACATTCCATGGCAGGTTATACAACTAAAACCGTACAGGGTTCGTATTGTTTCTTTGAATTTCCAACAAATGATCAGACCAAGAAACTTCCCATTGTCACATGGGTACGCCTCTGGAAAGACGACCCGAGAACCTAACCGGATCTCTGCCAACACAAGGCCAGGTTACCCTTCAAACTAGGTAACTACTGACACGAATATGTCATTCCCCGATCGTAACCGATCTATATTCGAGGATCCTCGATTCCAACAACCACAAAGTAATAAATTTGCAGCAACAACACAGGTTAAATATATGGGCTCCATACCATGATACCACCTCTATCCAGAAGGAATGGCATACACTAAAGGGGTGCTACCCCCTAATAACATTGCCGCATCCTTCCTGTTTTGATCATTTCCGGGGTGTGAGGTCCGACGAAGTCTCGTCCACAAAGTCACGCTTTATACAAAAGATGTGCTTTGATCATCAAATGCTCAACAGCACTTCGTATGCCACATTACCAATTTGGAAATGTATCACTAGTAACCATCAACTACATAACCTCTAAGGGTGTTAAGCTAAGAGAATAAATTCTCCGCCACCAATGGAAATATATTTGATAGAAACCAGCTTTACTTCTCAAATTGTAATGTCAAACACACATCCATACAAGTCCGTTCCGAGACCGAACGGAACCGAAGGCACTTCTAAAGAAGTCCTTGCAAACCGGATATTCACTAATCATGACCGGACTTCCCATCACAAAGGGTAATAAATTTCTATATCGGGGATCAGCCGATGCAGAAACATTCGACGGTAATCCTTCCGTTTTCACAAATATCCGGTCTTCAACACCATCATCAAATGCAATCCATAACGACGTATCACATATTCGGAATGGGTTATACGACCCTAAGGTCCTTTCCCGGCTAACCCGAATAGTGAGCGCTTATTTTAAAAATAAGTGTAGCATTCAAATTCAAACAAATCACAACAAATACCCATTTAAAGGTAAATATTGAGAGTCGGTTATTTAACTATCAATAGGCGTGTTCAACATCACCAAATTCCAAATAATTTTCCAAATTATTTATTTTCCAAAAATATCTTTACTAGATATATAATTTCCACACTTCAACTATATGGAAACAAATTTCAATCATTTTCCTTACGCGAAAATACTTTCATTTCAAAATGGTTCATTTAAACCAATTAAATAAATCCTTACCGATTTACTTTATATTTACGTTCCAAATCCGTAAATTTATTCCCACACTTCAAAAATAAATCAACGTTTATTTTTAAACAAATTTCCCTTTCTTTTATAAATTCCATAGTGAATTTACAATTTCAAAATATCTATGAATATACGATTTTCAAATCGATTTCTAATATTCATTTTCAATTTATCTTTAAAAGATAAAATCTCAAAATATTCACTTCATATTGGAAAACATTTCCATACTTATTTAATAATAAGTAATTCACAAATTCATTTATTTTCAACACTTGGAAAATATCCAATATACTTAAATCGAAATTAAGTATATATTTCATTCTTTAAAGAAAACGTGCGCTTAACCACATTTATTTGAGTCAAAACGAATGTTGCATAAAGCATCGTTACGACAACCCAAAATCACTAGTATAGGGATTCAAAATTAAAATAGGTATATAAATCCCAATACTATATAAAACATTCCCTTTCAGAAATCATTTACTATAACAACCGCGTTATAGTCCACTATTTCCTTCTATTTCTCGAAAACGTCTATTTCAACAATGAATGTTGAAATCTATGGTTTCGATGTTTAACACAATTTAATACATCGTTAAAACAATTAACTTCATTTGATAATATTCATTTTCCCAAAACATATCCATTTTATTTAATAATATATTCATTGTCCAAAATTGTGAATATACTTCACTAACCAAATTCAATATTTTCTACACATTTTATTTCAAGGATAATTCGCTATCCGAAATCGCGAATATATCTCCTTTAATAACCATCTATATTTAAATTTATCAAATTCAATTGATTTCGGATTTATAAACAATGTTTATAAATTCCATTTCTATTTATAAAAACTTCAATTATAAAATCCCTTTTATAAATCAATTCAATTTATAACTCAACTTTATACCCAAAATCTGATTTATAAGTTAATTATTTATAAATCTTTTATTTTATAAAATCTATTCATTTCATAACTTCACAATTTATAAATCTATAAATTTTATTCACTTGTGAAATCCATTTATACTTCATTTTAACACTTAATAAAATTCGTTTCACACCTATATTTTAATTTATAAATATTAATCTTAGAAATCTTTTATATAAACCGTTTATAATAATTCAAAAATCTCAATTTAAATAAACCAATCCTTTTAATAATTTACAAAACGTTATTTAAAACTTATATAACTCCAAAATCATACTTAAGTACTATTTTCCAAAAATATAACTTTTATAACAATAAAATTATAATGTTTATTTATTTTAACAATTCAAAATTTAATAAAACCTATACTTTCAAAAATCACTTTAAAATTCTTTTTAAATTCAAAATCATTATTTTAAAACTTCAAAAATGGATCCGATGATGCAACAGCACCAAATAGTCAATCACGACAACAAAGACATCTTATATCAGTATATGATAATCAACAAATATCACAATATCTGTAATCAAATAAATATTGGTGAGGAATCCAGTTGAATCCCTCCAACCTGTTTTCCTGCATCCATAGATGTTAGCACAATACAAATTCCGTTCCAATACGGAATATCGCGCTATATGGGATTCATAAAATATTATCCGCTATTATACGGCGCAATAGGGTCCCATCCGCTATATAATGCGGAAAAATCAACTCCAAATACATATATAATATCAATTCCACACAAGTTGGGATTATCGCGGTATATGTTTTTAATAAATAACATCCGCTTAATATACGGCATATAATGTCTATTTCAATCATCAACAAATAATAGTTTATCATCCAAGCATACAATCATCAATTTTAAATCTAACTATTTAAAATTTAAATCGAAACAATTTGATTGAGTGAGACGTTCTCACCTTGAGTTTCCGATATCAGTTGTAGCGTTTTATTTCGAATAAAATTAAACGCGCGTTTAATTTCACACGAAAATTTTCACTAGCTCCAAATGACTTCAATCTAGCTCCATTGCATGGTGCTCGTCAAAACGAAGCCAGTGCAATTTGTTTCGTCGAAATCCGACCTCGTATGAAAAAGTTACGCTAGTTTAAAGTTTACACGATTTTAAATACAATAATTTTACAATTTATATTTCAATTTTTCAACCTAAATCATCCAGGTCGTTGGATCTTGCTAGATTGCATCAGGGCCATGCCCTATCTCTTCTCCCCCCTCACGCGTTTTTTCCCCAGTTCGAACGAGCAACCTACCCACGGCCGCCGTTTTACTTTGGATTTTCGTGATCACCACTTCGATTTTGAACACGATCTGACACCATCATCTCGAAGCTCACGCTCCACCGTCCCTACTCCCAAATCCACGTAGAACTCGATCATGCCCTCGGCCCAAAAAACGTGCGCGAACCCTAAGCAAACGCGGCAAGAAATTTCATTCAAACGACGATGATAGCCGAGATCCACCGTTGGATAGGTAGACGTTGAGGTGATCTTCGACTTTCCAGTTGGAAGCATCCCCTAAAACTCGATGGATTGATCGATAATTGAAGATGAAAGCTAACGTTTTTCGGCCATTGATAATATAGAGGCGGCTAGGGTTATTTCTGATTACGGTTTGCAATTGTGAAATATTGATGTGCTTTTATAGAAAATTTCGCGACACTATTCACCTGAAATTTTTTTGAACTCCAAACGAAGCGTGCCACCTGGCGTTTATAAGGTTTACCCCACGTTTCGAACACAATGGAACATGTTTCGGAGGCTAATTCAATCATCTGTGAGAGTTACGGAAACAAACGATCAATTTTAAATTAAATCGATTTAAACTAATTTCTATGCGTTTTAGCTTACCGGGGACAAACGGTAAATCCGATTGACACGAAATTTGAAATTATACAATAATATAACATTACGGATCCGATGAAACTGGTTTCGTCGAAATCCGAGACTGTTTGAAAAATGGCTATTTTAACTCGTCAATTAAATATTAAAATATTCAATTTTTACAAATTAACTTTTAATTCAATTTTAAAAGTTCTATAACATCATTCTAACTCCAATATGATTTATTATAACTTTATAAATCATTTTCAATCATATTAAACCCAATTTTCAGTTATTTCTGTACTTTCCAATATTAAACTATCGATTTAATTATCCAATTAAATCCAATTATTCGAAATAAATTTATTCGACTTATAAATTTCACTTATTAATATTTAAAATCAATTAAATATACAAATTTTAATTGACAGAAATTCTGGGTCGTTACAAACTTCCCCCCTTAAAAGAATTTCGTCCTCGAAATTACCAAGTAAAAAAAAGTTACAGAATCCATTAACTTTCCAAAACAAACCATTCAAATTGGATTTTTTTCAAATCTCTTAAGTGTTTAACTTTCCCAAAATTCATAGTTAAACTTCTTACAAAATCTTTACTAAGTTTCCAAATCATACTTAGTTATCTTTTCAAAAAAATTCAATTTTCTCAAAAATATTCTAACGCCTTAAATTTTCGGAAAAATTAGCCAGAGTCTCCTTTGCGCGGCTCGATCCGAAAAAAAATGACAATGTATATATATCACAAATATACATCTCATCAAGTGATGAGGCATCCCGCAGGGAAAAAGTGTAAAAGTACGATATTTAATCCGAGATATGTACCTTATATTTTATTAGCGAGCATATACGGCTAATATAGCGCGAAAGCGAGCTCCAAATGCGAAGCAAGCGCAATCCGCACCTACTAAACACTCAACAAACCATGAGAAACATGCATATATGAAAATAATATCAATATACAACATATATCACTACAACAACTACATGTGCCAACATAGCAATGCATTCAATCAACAAATGCAACCATCAAACAACTATCATCCAATAAACATCCAACAAATCCATAACCAAATCAATATTCATATTCTCATTAATATTCAATGAATTGATTTTTCAATTGAAATCACATTTGATTCATTAACATTGGATTTACTAACATTCATTCATATTCAATTTCAATTAGTTTGCATTCACTAATTAAATTCGCATTAGTTCACTTTCAATCTGAATTCAATTACATAGCTTTTAATTCCGTTAATTCAATTTCATTAACACTTAATGAATTATAAACAATCAACTAACAAGCAAATAACAACCAATGTTTATTCAACATAACCAAATTTATTCAATTTACATTCGATTTGGTTCAACACTTTTAATTCCAATTTGTTCATATTAAATTGACTTTCATTCAATTATTCAATTTCTCAACTTCATTAGCTTCTAATGAATTAACACTTACATTTATTATCCCATATCAATTTTATTTACATTCAATTGATTTACATTCAATCCATTTATTAATTCAACTGCTAATTCATTTAACATTTAAAGTTGAATTTCATTTATATAACTCAAGTTCATATTCATCACTTCTCTTGATTAATTTACTTCGACACTTAAATCAACTTCATTTATACTTACTTAAGTTATATTCCATTTCAACTATCATATGTTTAACTTAACTTAAGTTTCCACTTATAAATTCAATTCAGATTTCAATTCTAAAGTAAATTCCATTTACTTTTACCAAAGTCAAAGTTATTATCTCATATTATAAGTTCAAAACTCTTTTCACTTATATTCAATTCAGATTTCATTTCTATTTAACTTTTTACCAAAGCCAAATTTTCATCACTTATTCAAATTCAGATTTGTTTTTCTTAACAAATCGTTTAACCATTTTAATAATTGGTTTCACTTACATTTTCTCATTTTATAAGTTATACAACTCATATTCAACAATTACCACTTGGATTTTTATTGATTCGCTTATACTTCCTTTAATTTAACTCTATCCTTTAAGTTAAATTTATTCTATCAAAATTCAAATTGTATAAGTTATCAACTCATTTATCATTCCCATAAATATTTTTAATAGGATTCCAGAGTCTTTTCAACCTTTCAAAACCATTTTTGAAATCAATTCAAATTTTCTTTTGAATTTCCAAAACCAAATCCAAATTTTCCAAACGACTTTCATTTAAAATAATCTGGCAGCAATTCCTCTTTTGGAAACCCAAAAATGAACACCAATGATGTTGCAATCATCATCGGAATTATTTTCCAACGACCGAAAAGAGTTTAGAGCTTTAATTTCTCTAAAACAATTTTCCAAAATATCAAATCCTTTCAAAACACTTTTCTGGAATTTTGTTTTTAGATTATAAATCGCATTTATAAATCTTTTACTTATATAATTTTACTTCTTATATATAAGATTATTTCACAATTGTAAATCACATTAATTATAACTTCATACTTATAATTCATTTGCTTATACAATTATTCTTTTACAATATGTTTCATTTAACTTATATATATATATTCTTACATTTCAACAACCAAACAATCAATTTTATATACACTTTAATAATTCTGAAAAATTATGCATTATATATAAAATATAATCAAGGTAAAATTATTTCATTTACCCAATTTAAAATGATACTATGTCGGTTTATCTCGTTTAAGAGTTTAGAAACCCTTATCGATAATATGGCGTCCCATCTACCGAGCAGAATTCACAAACAGCTCAACGGATAAGCAAACACAATATAAAACATTTTTTATATTCACTAACAAATACGCTCTCATAGTTATTATTACACTCACACTCATTCTAGAGTACTACTGACTCCATCTCTAATGAGTAATTCCCAACAGAGCTAAGGTTGTCGCTTAACCATAAGCTCTGATACCAAATGTAACGTTTACGATTTTTCGACGCTTGAAAACCGACATCAATACGTCCACTGTATCAACTGCCGAGCAATCGAAGGCCGGAAAACCGTACCGTTAGGGTTAAAGAAGAGGTAGAAGGTAGAAGAAGAGAGAAAGGAAAATTAAACAATAGAAACAGTGACAGAATCTCATATATCGCAGCGGAACAACATATAATAGATAAATGAATAATCTTTAAACAAAGAACTATATCAGTTATTACATTTCATCATATTACATTACATCACATTACATCATCAGAGTGTACAACAACAAACAACAACAAACAGCGGAAAGAAAATACTATATACTAGTGCATACGCCATGCCATCCAGCTTGCCTCCATCAACTCTTGAATTCCAGAATATCCTGATAACCTAACTCTAGATTGCCCGTGTGGAAATTGGTGGGCACCCAGAGTTTAGGAAGGAAAACAATAAACTCTGAGTCAGTCATGTGACTGGTGTGAGAACTAAAACAGTTTATTTTTAAAACAAAGTACAGGATAATTTTAAAATAGATTCGCAATGCTTTTTAGAAAATGAGACTAGCATAAGGCCTCCTGCACACACACACAATGCAAAAACAGAATCGGAGGAGATTTCTCCTTATGATAGTCAAAGATGCTTGATACGCATTAAAAAGAAACATTTTATATTATTACTAGTGCATAGTGTAGGAAAAAATCATTTCGAAAGTAAAGATATAAATCTTAGCCAACATACGACCATTATCGTATGCCTACTATAGCTACCATGTTCAATAACAGGTTACCACATTCCATGACAGGTTATACAACTAAAACCGTACAGGGTTCGTATTGTTTCTTTGGATTTCCAACAAATGGTCAGGCCAAGGAACTTCCCATTGACACATGGGTACGCCTCTGGAAAGACGACCCGAGAACCTAACCGGATCTCTGCCAACACAAGGCCGGGTTACCCTTCAAACTGGGTAACTACTGACACGAATATGTCATTCCCCGATCATAACCGATCTATATCCGAGGATCCTTGATTCCAACAACCACAAAGTAATAAATTTGCAGCAACAACATAGGTTAAATATCTGGGCTCCATACCATGATACCACCTCTATCCAGAAGGAATGACATACACTAAAGGGGCGCTACCCCCTAATAACCTTGCCGCATCCTTCCTGTTTTGACCATTTCCGGGGTGTGAGGTCCGACGAAGTCTCGTCCACAAAGCCACGCTTTATACAAAAGATGTGCTTTGATCATCAAATGCTCAACAGCACTTCGTATGCCACATTACCAATTTGGGAATGTATCACTACTAACCATCAACTACATAACCTCTAAGGGTGTTAAGCTAAGAGAATAAATTCTTCGCCACCAACGGAAATATATTTGATAGAAACCAGCTTTACTTCTCGAATTGTAACGTCAGACACACATCCATACAAGTCCGTTCCGGGATCGAACGGAATCGAAGGCACTTCCAAAGAAGTTCTTGCAATCCGGATATTCACTAATCACGACCGGACTTCCCATCACAAAGGGTAATAAATTTCTATATCGGGGATCAGCCGATGCAGAAACATTCGACGGTAATCCTTCAGTTTTCACAAATATCCGGTCTTCAACACCGGTCATCAAATGAAATCCATAACGATGTATCACATATTCGGAATGGGTTATACGACCATATAGTTTAAATCTTCAATTTCGTTCATTCCTGCCATTTCTTGTTCCATTTCTTTGCCTGCACATTCAACTACCACCATATCAGCACTTCCTTTTGCATTTCTATTGAATTTTAGAGGAGAAGAGAGAATATAATGAATAATTAGTTTTATTGCTAATTTTTTCGATTCTACAAGCTCTTTGTATATGATTATATATAGATTAATCCCATTAGACGTTGCTCATGTTCCGGATTTTAATTCTAATAGTCGTATCTTATTTCCTAAATTATAATTGCTTAATTACACTTAATTATAGGTAAGTACCAAGTATAGCCGGCAGCTGTATAATGGATGCTAGTCTTTTATTTGTTTTCTATTTTCGACCTATGATGAAATATTCTGGGGCTATCATTCCTATTTCCCCTCAACTGGGGTTCGAATAAATTTATAGAACCCAACTTGTCGAGTATGTTCGAATGTCTGGCTTTATGAGTGCTTTTGCGAAATTATCTGCCAATTGCTCTTTGCTTTTGACAAACGGAGTTTCTATTTCTTTCGATTGCACTTTTTCTCTAATAAGGTTACAATCTACCTCTATATGTTTTGTCCTTTTTGGAAGACTGGATTAGATGCAGTATGACGAGTAGCTTGATTATCATAGTGCATTTGCATTGTTTTTGTATGCTTTATCTTCATGTCACTGAGTAAGTGCTTAATCCAGATAAGCTCACTTGCTGTGGATGTCATGGCTCGATATTCTACTTATGCACTTAATCTCACAATATTCTGCTTCTTGCTTTTCCAAGTGACCAAGTTACCACCTACAAACATACAAAACCCTGTGGTTGATTTTCTATCGTAGCTTCCGGCCTAATCTACATCAGAAAAACCAACTATATTGTTAGAATTATTTTTCTTCATCCAAATTCCTTGACCTAGAGTGACTTTAAGGTATCTCAATATCTTATCAATAGCACTCAAGTGGCAGGTATGTAGAGCATGCATAAATTGACTTATGACACTAACTGCAAAGATAATGTTAGGTCTGCTTAATGTAAGGTAAATTAATTTGCCTACCATCCCCTGATATTATCTTATGTCAGATAATGTCTCACCGTCTTTAACTCCAAGTTTTATATTCATCTCTATTGGAGTATTAGCTGGTTTAGCTCCAAATTTACTAGTCTCGTTTAACATATCAATTACATATTTTATTTGTGATAGAAATAATACTTTACTTGAGTGGGCTATTTCTATTCAAAGAAAATATAAAAGTTTTCCAAGGTCTTTGATGTCGAATTCCTTTTTAAATATTGTTGAACCCTTTTAATTTTTTCATTATTATTTCCAGTGATGATAATATCGTCTGCATAATCCAAAATAATAGTAGTGGTATTTTGTGAGTGTTTGTTGAACATAGTGGAATCGACGGTAGTTCTTAAAAAATTAATCTTTAAAAGAGAAAAGCTTAGTTTGGCATACCATGCCCTTGGAGATTCCATTAGACCATAGATCATATCTTTTAATTTGCACACCAATGATGAGTTCGCCTTACTTTTGTAGCCCGAAGGAAGAGTCATATAGCTTCTTCTTCTAAATTTTCTTGAAGGAATGCCTTTTTTACATCCATTTGGAACAAATTTCATCCCAAGTTGGTGGATATTGACAGCAAAATTCTAACCGTATTCATTTTTTCTACTAGTGAAAAAGTCTCTTAGTAGTCAATATCATAAGTTTGGGTAAATCCCTTGACCACTAACGTAGTTTTATACCTTTCAATAACACCATCACTATTGTATTTCATTTTATATGCCTATATGCAATCTACAAGTTTTTTTTTTTTTTTTGGTAAATTAATAATATCCCATGTGTCATTTTTTCTAAGGCTTGAAGTTCTTCGTTCATAGCCTTACATCAAATTAGGCTTTGATTGGCTTCACTAAAGTTTCTTGGTTCCATTTGGTCAGTGATATTACTCATGTAGGCTTGATATGAAGGGGAAACCATGTTATATGAAATAAAGTCCTGTATTAGATACATCACCTATTAGGATACATAGTCCTTTAATTTGACGGGAGGCCGACTTTGTTTTGTAGATCTTCTTATGGCGTTTTCTTCATGAGTTGGTTCTTTATGAGTTAGTTCTTCACTTGACTCATTTATCTCTTCTTCTCCTCCTGAAGGAATTGGACTTGTTTCTCCGACTTATTCTTTATTTATATGCTCAGCCAATTTTTAATTTGTTTCTTCGGGAAACATAAAATTATTTGGGGACAATATGACTGGTTTACCTTGTGTATTTCCTTATTCACTTGTTTGATAATTTGGTTCATTTTCAAAAAATGATACATCTCGAGATATATAAAGTTTATGATTGTTTGGATTATAACATTTATACCCCTTGTTTAAGGATGAGTATCCTAAAAATACGACTTTAACAATATTTTTATCAGCTTGTTATGTCTTTTTATGTGTATGAACTATGTGGACCCAAAAACTCTTATGTGATCAAGATTTATTTTCGTATTCTTAAGAATTTTTAGGAGACTCGTATTTTTAAGCATGACACTTGGCAATTTATTTATGGCGTAAGTCACAGCTGGCACAACATATGACCAATAAGATTTTGGAACGTTGGTTTGAATAAGAAAAGATCTAGCGACATCGAGTAAATATTGATTTTTTTCTTTTTGAAACTTCGTTTTGTTAGAATGTATTAATACAAGTAGTTTGGTGTAAAATTCTTTTTTGTTGAAAAATTCCATGAAATCTTTATTTGCATATTCTATCCTATTATCAAATTGAAAATTTTTAATTCTTGCATTATATTGATTTTCTATCAAATAGAAAACTTCTTGAAAACATGAAAAAACTTAATTTTTTTCCTTTTAAAAGATAAACCCAAGTAATGTGAGAAAATCATCAATAAATGTGATAAAATATTTAAATTGGTCGTAAGATTCAATACAAGCTGACCCCAAACATTAGAATAAATTAAATTAAAGTATTTTTTCGACTTATTAGTAGATAAAGAAAATGGTAATCTAGCTTATTTGAAAGCTTAAATCATTATAATTTTTAAAATCTAATTTATAATGAAAAAGTTTATTCATAATTTGATCAGATGGATGGCCAAATGTCCAATGCAGTAATTTTTCACGATCTACTAAATTTAATGATATACGACATTTATTGGTGTTTTCATCAAGATAATAAAGGTCATTTTCCAGACATCCTTCACCAATCTTCTTTTCTGATTCTTGATCTTAAAAGGTCACTTTATATGGTGAGAATATAACATTGCAATTCAATTTATGGGTTATTTTACTAATTGAAAACAAATTAGAATTAAATTTTGGCAAATATAAAATATTTTTCGCATCTCTTGTAAAAAAATTAGTTGTACCATAACCATGAATTTGGACTTTATCTCCATTAGTAATATTTACATATAGAGGGTCTATATTTTATGTAACGGTGGTTAATTTATTTTTGCCCTATGTCATGTGATCAGTAGCATGTGAATCAATTATCCATCTATTTGTATCCGACACATTTTGCAATAACAATTGACTTTGGATGGATTAAAAATAGCATTAGAATGTAGAAAACCTGAATTTTGTTGCTGTAATAAACTGTTCAATTGAGTTAGAAGTTGATTTAGTTGCATCATTTGAGTCATAGAAGATCCTACTGAATCAAAGGTATTATTCGGTTGAGTCCATTGAGTCGATTCAGATTCTTCCACTACTGTCTCCACTCCTTTTCTAAAACCAATGATTTTTTTCTCCCTTTTTACGCCGCCCCAATTACTTCTCTACAGCAGTTCTATCTGATCGGTCGGAGGTAGGGATGGAGGAACCAACAGCCATCGCGGTTGTACCCTACATTTCTTCTGGTTGTGTAACTGAAATTAAGGTTAGAGTGTTCTACCTGAAACACCTTGTTCTCTTGATTTTTCAATTGTCATGGTTTCATGGGGGCCAGCCGTGATTGCTCTTGCTCAATTCTTGTCACTACATGATTAAAATTTAGCATCTCAACTGATGCCATGACATGAGACCTAATTGATTTGGCTTGGATCGAGAGCTCCCAAGTAGGTAAAGATTAAGTATTGTTTGGATCTTTTTTGGATTTCAATTAGGGTGTTGTTGGTGGGAGATAGATGTTGAGGTCTTTCCATTTTGACATAATTTCGGTAACTAGTTCGTTACTAATTTGGGTACTTTGTTTAATTTGGGCAAGCTCTTGTTTAAGGCTAAAGATATAGGTAAAAAAAATTGTTGGCCATACCTTTACTTGGCTTTGTCCCAAACCTCCTGTGATGTGCTGAAGTACAAGAGTGCATTCGAAATCTGGGGTTCCATTGTGCTAAGAAGCCGTGACATGGTTAATTGGTCGGTTGTCTCGCATTCTTCTATTCTTCTTTCTCTTAAAGAGCTGACTCATTGGTTTTATTGCTTTTGGTTTCTCCTTTTCTCCAATGACAAAGATTAATTTTCCTTTGCCACCAAGACCAATGATATTAGGATTTTTTTTGGTGATACAATATTTCCAAAATTAATAGATTTTGGAGATATTTAGTTACCCGTTCTGTTCATGAAAGAAATGGAAAGAAAAATTAAAGAGATAGGGATGTGGAGATATTTGCCATATATATTTGATTGCCATATTTTATAAAAGGAGAAACAAAAGGAATCAAATAGGGAAATAATTGATTGATGGAGAAAATGGAATATTATCAATCAATTACATGGCAAGGCAATTAATGGGAATATTATTACTCCATGAATTGATTTATTTACATAAATCAATTGCTTCATCCCTAAGTAACTTTTCTCTATATATAAAGAGAGGCATAGAGAATGTTAAGATATCAGATATGAGATAACAATCTCTTGTTTATTTTTCTTCATTTCTTTACTCTGTAATCTCTTCAAATAGTAATAAATCTCTTCCCCATTAAAGTGGACGTACACTATCTCGCGATGGTGGAACCACTATAAATCTGTGTGTTCTCTCTTGTCTCTATATATATTTTTTCTGTGATCTATAACTATCTGTTTGTTCTATCACGCCAAATTGCAAGATCCTATTTTTCTGCTGAGAGGGATTGATCACCCCTCCCCCTAACAACTGGTATCGGAGCTAGATTCGCAAAGAAGGTGTTTTGATAGAATGGCAGGAGGAGATGAAAATAGTACAAATAGTACTTTAGCGCCAGTAGTTGCTCCATACGTCAGAGGCACCTATGTGGCTTCAGGATCACAGTTGACGATAGAGAAGTGGAATGGTGAAGGAGATTTTGAAAAATGGCAATGGATGATGAAAGCAGTTTTGAGGAGAAATCACGTTCATCGAGTAGTATTTGATACAGAGACATTGCCTGCTGATATTTCATCAGTGGAATTAGAAGAGATGGAAGAATGAGCCTTTACTACTCTCCAGCTTGCTATGGGAAAGAATGTAATTTCTGAAATCAGTCAGGAAACCACAGCCAAAGGCATTTGGAAGAAGTTGGAGGACATCTACATGAAGAAATCCCTAACTAACCGTCTGATCCTATTGAAGATTTTTTCACTTATAAAATGAAGGAAGGTTCTTCAATTAAAACACACCTAAGTGTATTTGATGACCTGTTGATGAAGATGAAGTCTGTTGAGTTGAAAGTTGATGAAGAACAGAAAGCAATGATTCTGTTGTGTTCGCTTCTAGAACGATACACTGGTTTCGCTAACAGCCTGATCTATGGTAGAGATACATTGACATTAGATGATGTGAAGACAGGTTTGCTCAGTGAGGAGTTGAGAGATCAGATGAAAGAGTTTGGTGTTGGTGATAGTAGTGGAGGAAGTAATAGTAGTTCAGGTTTATTTGTTGAGAGAGGTAGAGCAGAGAAGAAAGTGAAGAATTACAAGGGGCGTTCCAATTCTAGGAAGCCTCATTGGCGGAGTAAGTTAAAAGATGGAAGGTGTCATCATTGTAAGAAACCAGGCCATTGGAGAAGAGACTGCCCAGATTTGAAGAAGAAGACTGAAGGTTCTTCATCTATTGCGATGGAGAAAGATGATAGCGATTTATTGACAGCGGTTGTATCAGATGTTGCAGACCACTGGGTATTAGATTCTGAAGCATCATTTCACATGACTCCTAATAAGGATTATTTTTCTTCCTTTGATGCTAAAGAAGGAAGTTCCATCCTTATGGGAAACGATGCTACATGTAAGTCTATGGGAGTTGGTTCAGTTCGCATTCGCATGTATGATGGGATTGTTCGCACACTTTCAGATGTTCGCTATGTTCCTGGTCTTCGGAAGTCATTGATATCATTAGGCCAATTGGCATCATTGGGATGCAAGATAACCATTGTCAAAGATGGTTTGAGAGTTTCTAGAGAGGCACTTGTATTGATGAAGGGTGTTATGGTAAGAAATCTGTATTTGCTGATGGGTACCACTGTTCGTGGAGAATTATGTATTGGAGTTGATAGTTCTAAAAGTTTGGATGCTACCAAGCTTTGCCATATAAGACTAGGTCATACTTCGGAGAAGAACTTAGAGTTGCTTCGTAAGAAGAAAAAGATCAAGGGAGAAATCTTCAACAAGTTGAACTTTTGCAAGGAGTGTGTAT
Source organism: Allium cepa (assembly GCA_030765085.1). Taxonomy (NCBI): domain Eukaryota; kingdom Viridiplantae; phylum Streptophyta; class Magnoliopsida; order Asparagales; family Amaryllidaceae; genus Allium; species Allium cepa. Next base: position 129,405,541 of record CM060943.1, read on the forward strand.
TGGCAAAGCAAACCAGAGTTTCTTTTGGTGACGGTATGCATACTTCTAAGAGTGTACTTGATTATGTACATTCAGATGTTTGGAGGCCATACCCTACTGCTTCTATTGGTGGAGCTTATTATTTTGTTTCATTCATTGATGACTACTCGCGCAAGGTTTGGGTGTATGTAATGAAAGCTAAGTCGGAAGTATTTCAGAATTTTAAGGTTTGGTTAGCTCTTGTTGAAAACCAAACAGGAAAGAAATTGAAGATTCTTAGATCCGATAATGGTGGCGAATATGTCTCCAAAGAGTTCCTCGACTACTGCAGACAACGCGGTATTAGAAGACATTTTACTACACCTGGTGATCCGCAATCCAATGGGGTTGCTGAGAGGATGAATAGGACTCTACTTGAGAAGGCCCGTTGCTTGATATTGACTGCGGGTATGTCTAAGGGTTTTTGGGCTGAAGCTGTTTCGACTGCAGCACATATTATTAATCGGATTCCGTGCTCAGCCATTGGTGGGAAAATTCCAGAGGAGTTATGGAGAGGTAAAAGCACTTTATTAAGTTATTTTCGTATATTTGGATGTCCAGTTTGTGTTCACAATACAGGACAAGATAAGTTGGAGCCTAGGGCCTCCAAGTGTGTTTTTCTTGGTTATACAGATGGAATAAAAGGATACATAATTTGGAATCCAGTTACGAAGAAAGTTATATACTCCAGACATGTGACTTTTGACGAGTCAACGATGTTTAAACCTTTGGAAGGTTTATCAGACGGTTCAGATTCAGTTGATGAGAAGGCCGAAAAGACCGAGATTCCCAACTTTCAAACCCGAAGTACAGCTATTACTATTGGCAATAGTGATAGAACAGTTGATGATACATCACATGATAGTCCACAGATTTCCTCTAGTAGTGATGGAGATGATCATGAAGCTAGAGAGGATTCAGCTCAAGATGGAGCTTAAGGTGGAGCTAAAAGAGAGTCAGGCGATATAGTCATTCGGGCTAGTCAGAGACCAAAGAGAGCTCCAATTAGATATGGAGATTGGGATTATGCAAATTTGAGCATTGATGATCAGTTTGAGTATGCTTTACATGTTGTTCATGATGAACCATTAAGCCTTGAAGAAGCCATGAAGTCGAATGATAATTCGAAGTGGAATTGCGCTATGGAAGAGGAGATACAGTCTTTGCAGAAGAACAAGACTTGGGATTTGGTACCACTACCTCAAGGAAGCCGAGCCATAGGTTGCAAGTGGGTGTTCAAGCTGAAAGACGATGGTAGATACAAGGCAAGATTGGTAGCCAAAGGGTTTTCACAAAAAAAGGGGTTGGAGTATGATGAAATATTTGCTCCAGTTGTTAGACAAACTTCAATTCGAATCCTACTTGCGATAGTTGCTGCTCACGATTTGGAGTTAGAACAACTTGATGTGAAGACTGCTTTCTTGCATGGTGATTTGGAAGAAACCATTTACATGAAGCAGCCAGAAGGATTTATTGTAGATGGAAAATCAGATTGGGTATGCAGGTTGAAGAAATCTCTTTATGGTCTAAAACAGTCGCCTAGACAATGGTACAAAAGGTTTGATTCTTTTATGCTTTCACATGGTTTTAATCGTAGTACTAAAGATGCATGTGTTTATTTCAAGCATTTAAAGAATAGTAATTGGGTGTATTTACTTTTGTACGTGGATGATATGTTGATTGCTTCTAAGGATAAAGCTGAAGTTGATGAGTTGAAGTTGAAAATAAAAGCGGAATTCGAAATGAAAGACCTTGGAGAAGCAAAGAAAATTTTGGGGATAGAAATCCAAAGAGATAGAAAGCTTGGACTTTTGAGACTTACTCAAAAGGAATATATTCAAAAGGTGCTTGCTCGGTTTAGCATGGATGGAGCAAAGACTATCAGCACACCCATGCCTTTGCATATACAGCTCTCTAACAAAGGCTCTCCGATCTCAGAAAAGGATAAGGCCTACATGAAAAAGGTGCCTTATGCGAGTGCGGTAGGTAGCTTGATGTATGCTATGGTGTGCACTAGACTTGACATTGCTCAGGCTGTTGGATTAGTTAGTAGATATACAGCAAATCCGGGAAAATCGCATTGGGAGGCAGTGAAATATATTTTTAGATATCTTAGAGGAACATCAGATTATGGTCTTGTCTTTGGCGGCAGAAATAAAGATTTCAACTTGATTGGATTTTGTGATTCAGACTATGCCGGAGATAGAGATAGAAGGAAGTCAACCTCAGGCTATGTGTTCACTCTTGGAGGAACGGCTATTAGTTGGAGAGCGAGGTTGTAGACTATAGTTGCTTTGTCTACTACAGAGGCAGAGTTGATAGCTGCAGTTAAGGCAGCTAAGGAGGCACTTTATTTGAAGAAGTTGTTGTGTGATTTGGGCTTTGTACAAGATAATTGTTTGGTGAATTGTGATAGTCAGAGTGCAATTCATTTAGCTGAAAATCTGGCTTTCAGCTCTAGAACAAAGCATATAGAGATAAGAGAGTCTTTCCTTATCTTCATGAATGAAGAGAAGTTAGTTCGCCTTCAGAAGGTTCATACAAATGACAATGCAGCAGATATGTTTACGAAGGCCTTACCTGCTATTAAGTTCGAGCATTGCTCGAACTTAATTCACTTGATGAAGTGCTAGGTGCCACATGGTGGCACTATGGGGAAGAGAGTAACTTGGTTGAAGTTAAGAGAAGATGTGACATTCTTCTTGTATGAAGTGATATGAGTTTATTTTTGGTTGCACAACGTCTGCCTTATTTTTTTGGAGTGTTTCCAACACTTTGTTGGTGGGCGGTGGCCTTACCGGAGTTCATTAACAAAGTGCAATGAGAGGTGGCATTTGCAGGAACTCATTGGGAAACATTCATTTTGGAGTATCTTGGTTTGGAAGAGATATTGTATCAAGGTGGAGATTATTAGGATTTTTTTTGGTGATACAATATTTCCAAAATCAATAGATTTTGGAGATATTTAGTTACCCGTTTTGTGCATGAAGGAAATGGAAAAAAATTTTAAAGAGATAGGGATGTGGAGATATTTGCCATATATATTTGATTGCCATATTTTATAAAAGAAGAAACAAAAGGAATCAAATAGGGAAATAATTGATTGATGGAGAAAATGGAATATTATCAATCAATTACATGGCAAGGCAATTAATGGGAATATTATTATTTCATGAATTGATTTATTTACATAAATCAACTGCTTCATCCCTAAATAACTTTTCTCTATATATAAAGAGAGGCATAGAGAATGTTAAGATATCAGATATGAGAGAACAATCTCTTGTTTATTTTTCTTCATTTCTTTACTCTGTAATCGCTTCAAATAGTAATAAATCTCTTCTCCATTAAAGTGGACGTACACTATCTCGCGATGGTGGAACCACTATAAATCTGTGTGTTCTCTCTTGTCTCTATATATATTTTTTCTGTGATCTATAACTATCTGTTTGTTCTATCACGCCAAATTGCAAGATCCTATTTTTTTGCTGAGAGGGATTGATCACCCCTCCCCCTAACAAATGATACTAATCTGGACTAGGGAATGTAATTTCTGTTGTCATGGAGATGATATTTGTGAGTTTAGTGTTGTCGAATTGAGATATGTTAAACTGGCAGGTGTTCTTTGATATCTGCAGCTATTGATGTTGTTGAGGAACTTTTGAGTCAGGATTTGACATGCTCTGATATCACATTTTAAATTTAGAGAAGAAGATAGAAAATGATGAATAATTAGTTTTATTGCTAATTTTTATGATTCTATGAGCTGTATAATGGATGCTAGACTTTTATTTGTTTCCTGTTTTCAGTCTATAATAACCTATTCTGAGACTATCATTCCTATTTTTCAATAGTTTTCTGATATCTGCAAAAATACATTGCCCTTATCACCACACTTCATCAAGTCATCGCATATCATCACCAAAATTTCATCTTTCCACTATGAACAAAGAAGCAGTTCAACTAGTCCTTACAAATCCCCTATTTCAATCCCTAACCCAAAACCCTAACTCAACAGCCGTGTAAAAAAGAATAAAAACACAATCGATATGAAGCAGGGCAGGGAAGGTTGCATGCCTATAAAGGAGTGGGGTGTGAGCTAGTGACGTGCGTGCATTGTGGAGTGGTTGTCCGCAAGTCGGTGGCCAAACTAAAGGAGCATTGGCTTGGAGTGGTCATGCGCAAGTCGGGAGCCAAACTCAAAAACATGGAAGTATTAAATGGAGTGGGTACACAACAGAATGCATGAGCAATATGTAGATGAAACAGAGCGATATTGGTAAGTTCAATCATGAATCTATTTAGTCCCTAATTTGTTTGTTGCATTTTGGATGAGCAGTATTCTTATCATATTCTAGCATAGCTTTTTCATCGTATGTGTACTGTCTGATATATTTTTCCAATGCTAAGTAAATTATATATATCTGAAAGATTGTCTTATATGTAACATTGTTAAGCTTCAAGGTTCTAGACACATGCATAAAGAAGTTGCAAGATGAACTATTGCAATTTCTCTTATGGGTGCATCAGTAAACCTTGCACATCATAGACTTACCTATTATTTTAATTGATCAAGTATAAGAACATCATGTGCACCCACAAATTGCCGAGAGTTCCACTTGGAAAGAAGAAAAGGAAACAGTAACAAATATGCTACATGTACTATTTGGATACTCAAAATGGTTAAAAGGTTCCAAGGACTGAATGCCAAAATATAACCTAAAGCAATGATACTGAAAATATTTATCCAAAATTTCAATTAACGGTTGATTAGTGGTGTTTTTAAGCCAGACACATGAGGTATATTTGAGAGTGTAGTGATTACTAATAGCTACAATAAACTGAGTGATACAAGCCAAAGCTTGACAAATTTATCAGTAAATAGTCATTGATAATTCAATACAACCACTTCATTATTTGAGATCGTATTAAGCTCTGGTTTTCCTATTTAATGGTGTGGTTAATTTCACTAATGTCAAAGAAGGTTAAAAACATAATAGGAAAAAACATATTTTGGTTGAGGGAGAAATCTAGAGATGGGTAAGAGCTTTGCTGAGTCGATATGAAACTTGTCTGTATTAAAATATGAAGTGGAAATGATCTTTATTAACATTTTAAAGCCTTTGATATTGATTTTCCCCATCGCAACTTGATTTCTCTTCAACTATGGATATACATACATACATACATACATACATACATACACACACACGCGCGCGTGCGCACACACACACATATATGGTTAAATAGCTCTGGTGCAATTTGGGTATCCGTAAATGGAAATTCAAAATGGTGCGGTATTTTTCAGATAAGGTAAAAACTAGTGTGTTTTTTTTTGTATTTAGAAACCCCCTTTATAAGTGAATAAGAGAATATTGGGTATGCCTTAGTGTAATTCAGTGTATGCATGGTACTCTATATTCGTATGGAATTGATCAATTTATACATTTTTTCTTCTTATATGTTGGAGTTAGAATGCATGTACATCCAATTTTAGCCCACTTACTACTTATATATGGAAAATCTAGGGACTACAGGTTATCGCAAATTCCAAATTCAGTACTTTATATCATACTAGCATTGGACAAATCACGTGCAAGGATGTAGGTCTGTTGCTATTGCGAATTTAGCGGTCAGCTTTATATTTTTTGATATTTCCTCTTATGGCTACTAAAGAAAACTACTTAGGTTGTTTTACAACAATATATATTTTGGGGGTTGAGTGGTCTAATTTAAACTATAAACTGAAAACTAATGTGATTTTATCTTTCCATGGATCTTGCTTAACAGTCTACATGATAGTGGGAGGGCCAAAAACTAAATCCAACTATAGTTGGAAAAAGTCGTGACTTTCAAAAGTAAGAAATTATTTCTTGCCTCTAACATTTACACTTCATGTTAAAGTAGAATAGATTCTTGAGTTCCTTTATTCCTAAATCATAATGGCTAACCAAGCATCAGACTTAGGATTTTGTTTCATATGTTTTTAGTATTTGTACCTTTCATTTTTGATCAAAGCATATATAATATATATGTGGAGATTGGTTATTAAATTGAAGCTAACACTCAACAATGCTTCTGTAAAGGGATGCATGCTTTTGTTATCAGAACCCACTCACTTATGACTGTACGTAGGTTTTCGAGCTTTGATTTACGGTTAATTTTATTTTGTTTTTACTTATCTTCTACTTTATATTTTTATGCAGATGTACTTGACCAAGACTGTTTTTATTGGTTTCCAAAGCCATGTCTGATGATTTTATGGCTTTCAAGGTAAAATTTAATATTTGATGTAATTTTCAAACAAATTTATTGAATTGCATGTTCTCCAGGTATGCATGATGAATGCGTGTATGTGCACGCACGTGAGTATGAATAGGTGTGTTGTGTGCATGTATGCGCATGTGCATGCATCAGGTACATTTATCATGATCATTTTATCATTTACACTTCATCTTATATTAAATTATTATCAGTTAAGTTTCTATTCTATCTAATTTGGACTCATTTGTCATTCTCAGGTACATGATAGTGCAATTAGCCAATGCAAAGGATGTTACCGTGAAACTTAAGCCCAAAGGTATTATCACAACTCATATGATAGATGGGTTGATGTTCATAGTTGTAGTAGTATTTGAGCCTCAACTCCAAGTAGTTTTATTATATCTTCAATGAGATATTTAAAGATGGTGACATAATCTTTTGCATGATGCAGCGGAATTTGGCGCAGGTTCTGCTGATTCATATGTCTATGTGGAAGTTATGCATAAATAAGAAGGTGAATTAGTTTTATGCTTCGCTTTCTTTTTTCTTCAGCTTACATGCACAATTTAAACAATTAGAAAGTCGGTTATCGAAAATCAATAGTCAATAAATAGTAGTTCCACAAAGAAGTTTATAGTTGCTTGAACGGTTCTTCTATGTTCCTTCATATTCGATCGTTTTATTCAAATATAACATTATAGCTCAACTCATTTTGGTTTTTCACTCTGAAATTTTTCAACCACTAACTTCCATATAAAAGTCCCAAAAAATCAATATTAGAATATGGTCCACGTGTTTACCAACATTATCTAAGAAATGACTGGTAATGGGTTACTAACAAGTCGCGTAAAGATCGAAAGCCTAATTATGGTTCTACTGCTAAAGCTGGTGGAAACATTTTACTGTCACATCATTATTCAATTTTGGGTCTTGACAAGTACCGGTAATTATGCATGTTTCTTTTCCATTTTCATTAGATTAATATTGTTTATTAACGTTTTAAAGTATTGCATGTTTGTTTGCAATAAGCAGTCTATATTAACTTCAATATTCTGCACTTATTGATTGTTTTTATAAAAAAAATTATATTTATAAAAATATTGGTTAACGTTTACTAGTTACATATCAATATTTGTTTTGGTGGATTAATGGAAATTGAAACTATCTAAAGCTCTTGTCCATCAAATCTCTACCTAAATATATCCTTGTATCTAAAATCAATTTTCTTAATATTATTTTGACTTGTAAATAAACTTGGAATTCAAATATTCGTAGTTTAAAAGGTGTTTTTTTATAGTTATAGGAACATTTTCCAAAATCAAATATTCCAACAAAAGCTAATAACTTCATGGAATAACTCCAGTCTTGACTTTCTTCATCCTTTTAAATATCAAATTCAAAATACTACAAGGAAAATATGGTACATGACTGTTTCCTAAACATATTAGCTTGAATATACTGTTAGTTTAATTTTTGGTTCAGTTAACATTACATTTAAGTCTTTCCTGACCTTGGTCTAGTTCTTGTTAATTTATATCTTATATTTTAAACTTTTCTTATACCGTTTGTTTTCTTCTTCTTTTGCAGTGCAAACGGAAAATGCTACTGGTGATCATCTATAATTATTACTCTATTACCATAAGTAAAATACTAACCTCACAAACTCTTAGTGTCATTGCTTGTTGAAATGCGTTGCTATGATCCATGGTAATTAACTAGCAGTTGATTTCTACTTTCCATTGTATTTTGTATAGGAATCAAATGTAATACACCTATATACCCCTTGATATTACCTATAGAAAGTATTATTCTTTAAATAATAGAATGGTATGACTACATTATGACTTTATCAATGATGTGAATATATAAATCATTTTAGCTTTTCTGAAATGTTATTCTTTCATGTTATTTTTAGTAAGTGTGAAATTTTGGTTGTTATTGGTATGATATTAGTTTCGGCTGCAAAATGATATTAACTCTATAGGTACATGCTGCATCAATGCTCAGTCTTTTTTTATTTTGCATTTTTAAAAAACTGAAAAAACAGTTATATAAGAACTATTACATTAGGCAAAAATAGTTGTAAAAACCTATTATAGCAGACAAAAGTAGTTGTAAAAGACAATATTACACAAGTCCAAAACAGTTGTAAAATGGTCTGTTCCTATTATAACTTCGCATATTAAGACTTCTAGTTAACCGTTGTCATAAGCTTATTACAACAGTTGTAACACTCCATGGTTTTGGTGATAATTAATTAATGGAAGTTAATTAATAAATAAAAAATATTGAAAATATAATTTTTAGAAACATCTTTATTTAGCTACGAAACTTGCACCATTAGGTTCATGACAATTTTCTTATCAATTTTCATATACAAAGTTTTCTGATCATTTTTCAAACGAAAAAGTTATTAATATTTGAAGTTTTAGAGTTGAAAATAATCATATATGTAATTAAGGAAAAAAATCAACAAACAAACGTTAATGGAAATCAAATCCCACGAAATGTATATATAATGTAAGTAAATTATCTCAGGGAAAGAAATCAGAAACAAATTGGAGCACTTGGTTAAATAAAAAAATAAAATTAAAAAAATCAAACATACTAAAAGATTAACGAACATAACACACCACAAGTCGATCAACAAAGCACCTAGGTTGACCAGTAGTGATCGATCCTAGTTAAGGGGCAGTTGACCCATATTGTGTAAAATTTGTATAATGAGCATGTGATTGAACGACATCAATTTATCCAATTATTTTTCTTCTGTACAAAGTAATTGATGTGCTTCTTGAAAAAAAAAATTGCATTAGATAAATCTAACACTCCAAGTTAACTGCAAACCCCTATAATACAAGCCTAGTTTTTACTTTTCTTCTTATATTTTTTGGAGTGAAGCTTTGCCACTCCCTTTTCCCTACGATTTTTAGATTTCTTAAAGTAAAATATTATATGTGCGTATGTGTATAAGTGGAATAAAGCGGAAAATAAGAGAAGATAAGAGTAAACAAAAGCAATTTAGAATGACAACTAAAAAGGTAAACTTGAATCTAAAATTCTAATCTAAAGTCAATTCAATTCTTTCCGTAGATCTATAATTTTAATAAATGAGTACCCTTTTATTATTTTAGATTTGAAGTAAGATGAAGTCGAATTAAAAGGGAACAAATCTAGATCTAGAGAATTAGAAAGCTAAAGCAAGGTGAGTGGGAAAATTACATGTTTTGTAATAAGATTAGATATATATCATTATGGTCTATTTCATTGATGCTTAATTATAATCGATTTGGATATTTAATTGTAAAGTGCATAATGATTATATATAAATTTCAGTTTTGACAATTTTTTTTAGCAAAGCTAGCCGGCTTTATATGGGTCGTGCCACTGTATTAATAAATGAAAAACAGATGCTATGCACATGCACAGAACAACTATGATAGTTTTGTAGTGGCCATATTCCAAAGTTTGGATAACTTATTGTTTACGCATAATGAATTAGTGTAAATAATGAAGTGGATAATGAATTGTATATGCATAATGATTATGGGATAGATCTGGTGAAAGTTATTATGGTATGGATTTGATGAAATTGAAAAACTTGCCTTCATATTTTGTATTATTAACTTATTATGAATTTGTTAATAATAAATTGGTATTTGAACAAAGGATAAAAGTGTAGACAAAAATAATTCTATTTAGATTTTAAGGGTTTAAGTGATATTTTAATTTGTTAGAATTTAGGATGTTGCAAATAAATATCTATGTGTTATCAAGTTTAAAATAAATAAAAATACAATGTTTGAAATGACAACGAATAAACACAGAAAGGAATAGATACAAAATATGGATATTCACCGTATATTGTACCGTCTACTTGAAATAATGAAAAGATAGTTGCAACGACCCGGAAATTTTGATCCCGAAAATTCCAGATAGTTAGTGAAAAGAAGAAAGAGAAAGAAGAAGAAACAGAAAACTCAAACACAGAATCTCACATTCGCAGCGGATAAAATATAATATCACATAAATAATAGTTTTACAAAGAAGATCTGTATCTTTACACTTATATTTTTATACATCAGAGTTATAACCATTACACAACACTGGACAGTTTAAAAGAACCTGTCCTAGATAAACTATAATATATCGCAGCAGAAATACCCCATATGTTCCTGCCATCCAGCTCGTCTCCTGAGCTCCAGAACGTCCTTACCTGAAAATATGTAATACTCGGTCTGATTCGAGCATTACATCAAAGTAACACCCGGGTCAGGCTGGAAACCAGTGTGAGTAAACCCATCTAACATAAATTTCAAAAGCATACAACTTATATATAACCCGGGTAACTTGTATCAATTACAATTTCACAAATTGCTATCGACATTATTTATTTCACTCACCAATTTCTAAGTACTAAACTTAGATTAAATGGTCTAATTCACTTAAATCATTCCATTCTAGCTTATTGATTTCACCTAGAAATTTATAAAGAATCGAAATGGTTTCGGGTATTTACTAATACGCGACTCCGGTCTCTTCGAAACCAATATTATCTTAACTTAAATTATTCAAGTGAAATACAATTCAATTTTAAATAAAGGATGTCACATAATTCATCATCAATAGATAATCACATCATCACAATTTAAATCAAACATATCTTTTCACATAACATCACAAACCACATATTAGGAATAACAATTAATCAAAGGCTTCCAATATCATTCTATTTATCCTTTAATTACATTTAAGTAATTAACCATTAATTAATTTCACAAATTAATTATCCTTAACCCAATATGGTAAATAACCTTTAATTACTTTAACCCCTAATTACAAATTAATTGACCTTAATTAATTAATCTTAAGTCTTTAATTAATCAATTTGAAAATTCTTAATTATTTAATTAATCATCCTGTCATTAATTAATCAAATAATTAACTACCCATCTTAATTATCTTAATAATTTAATGAATCCAATCATTAAATTTTTATTTATCTTTAAGATAAACATTTCTTACTTAATCAAAGTATTTAAACAATTTGTTTTCAAATTTATTTTAAATTTCATTTAAAACTTTATTTTTAAACTTAAGATACAAATTTAACTTAAACAAGGTTTTAATTCAAAACCTTTTTATCTCATATGTTAACAGAATAACCATTTTATAAAATAAGTTTAAAAGAATATAAAGTTCAAATCAATTTAAACATACACTTTAAACATTCCAACTTTTTTAAAACAAATTCAAATTTTTTTTTAATTTACTTTTATATTTCAAAACTGAAATACAGCTTAAATCTTGATCCAGATTTAAACTTAAATCTTTAAAGTTTTTCTTACATTCCAAAACCATTTTAAAGTTCAAATCATTTAACCATATTTTTAAAGAAATTAAACAATTTAAACTGAAAACTTATTTTATTTAAAAACTGAAGTTTAAACCCAATTCCAGATTTCAAAAACTCAGATTTAAACTTATTTCAAATTTCTAATTTACCAATTTAAAACTTACAGTTTAAATTCAAACCCCATATACTTTTATACTAAAAAGTTTTAAATCCAAATTTAAAATTTCAAAATTTAAATTAATTCAAAACTCAGATTCAACTACTTTGAATTCAGATTCAAATTCAGTTTAAACTTAGTTTAAAATTTTCAATTGCATTTAAACTTTAATTTTAATTTTAAAAACAGAAACAGGTTTTCTGTTTTGTTTAAAAAACCTGAAACAAAGTGATATACCCGAGCAACCTTGTAGCGACCCGACTTCCTATCACCAGTAAGACGCATCACTATTAAAGAAAGAAAGGGATAGAAGAAGAAAAGAAAGAGAAGAAAGAACAACAACACATCATAATCTCACAGCGGAACGAATGAAATATAATATATAACATATACATAGTATCATATACATCAGAGTATACAACTATACATCCCAATTTAGACAGTTATAACATTTCTGTCTAATATACAATAGAAGAACAACTATACAGAATACACACAGCGGAAACTCTATCTATATCTACACGCAGAAGCCTCCTACTCCAAAGCTCCTCCAAAATTCGTCAAGGATACCTGAATCACTTGACTACTCATACAGAATATGAGTACCCAAGAGTTTAATAAAATAGAAAATAAACATTCGAGTCAGACAGGGGTCTGGTGTGAGTAAACGGTTTAAAGTTGCTTAGAAAATCATTTTGAAAAGAAAAGGTATCACGTAAACTTCCCACACATAAATATGGAAAAGTTTTTACCTTACGCTAACCAAAACATTTGATAAGAAATCCAGTGATATTATAATAGTGTCTAGGGTTTTCAAGTAAATATGAAATAGCTGAAATTGTTACATTATTAAATTCCAGCTACTAGCCACAAAAGTGGGTAATACAAACAAAACCGTAGGGGCTCATAGGAAGAATGAGTTTCCAACAATGGCAGGGCTACTGGGGTACTGCCCGTCACAATACGTGGCCTAGATCACCGTACGGAGGAGCCACCCTAACTCCCCTGCAACACAAGGCCAGGACCATTCCTTACTGAACAGTCCCGAACAAGACCACCCCGCAGTTGGCTGCAGATCCAACCGCCCACAAAGCCGAAATAAAAAGGGACATCTAGACAGGGGTAAATCTCGTCCTATTTGGGCATGACCCACTTAACCTTGCTGCACCTCTCCTCTTTTAGCCATTCCCGATTGATGAGGCTTGAGGCTGCGATTACCTTTATAGGACACATCTATCTTAGAATACTCATCGTCCACCTGACCATGTTCTGAAAGCATTCAATCCATACAAGTCCGTTCCGGGTTCGAACGGAACCGAAGGCACTATCTCGTTGCACTCATTTTGGAATCACCCTCAGAGTCAACGACCATAGCCCTTGCACTCTGAATCACAATCTCGAGCCTGTAAGTACTATTTCCGTTAAACTCATCACAGAATCACCCCAAGAGTTATATTGACGAATAGTTCTTACACCTCGAGTCTTTACTTGCACTCCACTTGGATTCACGACCTAACGTTTATTTTGGATCGGTGTGTTTTTCGGATATCCAAACATGGAAACCCGATCCCGGTCTCACTGAATCCAAACGTCATTTTAATGTCCAAGTTGTACTTAAGGGTTTTAAACAGTAGATATTCAGAATATCACTTAATATAAATGGATGATTCACATTACACAGATAGATAATTCCATTATTATCACATTCATCCATACATATCACAAATCAGTATATATATATATATCACAAAGCAGTATATATATTACATCTCAGATATATCACATTCATATCATCACATATCAACCAATGACATACGATATCATCCAATATCATTAACTCATCCAATGATACTTATCAACCAGTCATTCATCATCCATAACAAGGTTTGATCCAACTTAATTTATTTAATTGATCCTTAATTAAATTAATCCTTACTTAAACACTTGGATTATCATCAATCCAATTTACTTGTTCATTGATTAATTACAAATTAATTAACTAAACATCACTTAATTATCCACTTTAATTAATTTCCCTTGATTAATTATCTCTTAATTACTTTAAGTAATTATTCCTTGATTACAAATTTATTAATCATCCTGATTAATTACTTCTTAATTATACCAAACAATTATCTCTTAATTACTTTTTTAAAATTAATCACACCTGATTAATCACCTCATTAATTAATCATACTTGATTAATTACTTTTAATTAAATACTCTTGATTAACTACTTTTAATTAATCACATTTAATTAATTACCTTTAATTAATCACATTTGATTAATTAGTTTTTAATTACATTTAGTAATTAAAACTTAAATATAAATTATTTATCCTTAAATTATTGATTAACAATTAATTAATGATTTCCATTAATTAATGACTACTTCTATTAATTAAATTTCATTTTAATTAATTACTTTATCAAGTAATTAATCACATTATTAAATACTCTTAATCCTTTTATTGATTAACCATTAATTAAATAATTTAAACCTTTAATTACTTATATTAATTCATTCTTTAATTAATAACACAAGTGATTAACCCTTAATCGCATCCACTTAATTACTCTCATAAAGTAATTATCTTTTACTTAATTACCTCCAGTAATAATCACTTAATTACTTTACCAAGCAATTATACTTAATTAACTCCAAAGTGATTATCATCAATTAATCACTAATTAATTATTTAATTAATTATTAATTTATCATTTAAATTTAATTAAATGATTCTTAACTTCTTATATTATAAAGATTCTTAATTAAGAAAATCATTATCTTAATTAGGTTATTAATATTAACCAATAATACTTTGATTATTACAATAATTGAATTATTCCAATTATCTTCATTTTTTTTCTTTAAATTAACCAAACCTCTAAATTACTCAAAATAAATCTTTATTATAATTAATTACCAAATTCTTAATCATTATACTTTATTTAAAATAAAATAAAATATATTAGAAATCAATTATAATTAAAATAATTTAAACATTCAAATAAACTTTTAAATCTTAAACTTTCCAAAGTTATTACATAAAATTTAATACAAACTTTATTATTAAAATTCACTTATTTTATTTTAAAACTTTCATAATTTAATATATATAAAACATGTTTAAAATTTAACTTTGAAACAAATTTAGTTTTAAAAATAAAAACTTGTTTAAATCTTATCTTTGAAACAAATTAAGTTTTATAAGTAAACTTGTTTCACTTTTGTTTTAAAACTTGTATTATCTACAAAATCATATTAGCTTGTTTAAAACTTTTAAAAAACCTTACTATTACATTTTTAAAAACCTTAAAACTTTTTTTTTTAAATATCCAGATCCCAAACTAAAAGATGCTCGACAACTCAAGCAACCCACAGAAATTTCACGTGTCAACCCCGAGTCACCCCAACCCTATGCCTGCTTCGAGCTCAACCATCACATACCCGAAGTCGTCTTCGAGCTCCTACCATCATCCTTCCCAAAACACAACCCACTACAGAAAACACGACACCGTGCACATCAACGTGCACATCGCCGCCGGTCGACGGTGAACTCCCCTCATGCCTCCGACAAGTCGACCTCAACCACTACAATAACTAACAAACCCAAAAAACCAAATTCGATCGACAATCGAAATATGACCAACGAACCCATACTGTTCGAACCACCATCACCAGAAAAAACACCTTCCACGGCAACCAAAGCTTCGAGACAACCCACCATCTCCATCGTAGCTACATCACTACCTCCAGATCCCACGGCAACCCCTGCGATCACCTTCGGTAGCCCCTAGTTACCGTGAAAACAAGATGAACACGACGCCAAACTTTAGGGAGTTAAACCCTACTTCAACAAATTCCGGCCAACACACTCCTCAATAAATTATCAAAGAAATTTTCCCATGATCCCTGACTTCACCATAATCTTCATGCTCAACGGCGCCGCTAATCTCGCCGTAGTTCGCCATGATTTGGCCAATATGCCCAAATCAATCAAACTTCAAATTCACACTAAATACTATTCTAAAAATTGTGATTCAACTATTAAAATTCGTAATTTAACATCACGAATTAAATTATGTAATCAAAACTTAAATTTGTTTTGATAAATTTTTGACCAAATTTAAATTTTACTGTATATTCAAAAATTTAGAACCATTTATTCACTTCAGAATCCTATAACTATTTTTAACTGATAGATTACTTGATTACAAACAAATACCATTTACAATTCAAAGTCAATTTCGAATTCAAAAACTAGTTATTGAATTTTATTATAAAAATGGAAACTGTTATTTTACACAGAGCCTAAATTCTAACAACACAGGTATTTCAAAATTCATCAATCAAATATGCATCCAGTATAATTCAAGTTATTTTAGATAACATCATGTTATTCAATCATAAGAACAAGTTGAATCCAATGTTTAAAACTGTTTTTAAAAGATATTATTTACTCACCTTTTATTGCAGATGATTAGAACTGTTCCAGGCTTTTGAAATTTCCGCATGTTGAATTGCTTGATTAATTCCAGCTTGCATGTTAATAAATCTTCTTGCTGTAAATTCTGAATTGCTTGTTGATGTTCCTGAATTGATTGTTTGTATTGATGAAGAAATTGCATGTTGATTGAATCTCCAGTTATCTTCCTCTTTGTTTCAGATTTTCCAGGTTTTCATTTTATTTCAGGTTTTACAGATTATCCTGTTCTTATTTCTTTTATTTTTTTATCTTTATTTGATTTACATTTTGGTTGAGAATGAAGAAATAAATTTGCTGAAAATAAAACTCTTCTTCTTATCAATATTTTTAATTTAAAACCTATTTATCAAAGAGAATGACACTTGTCTCTTTAATGTTTATATTCTTACAAATGTCCCTTACATAAATTAATATACTTACAAGTGTTTTTAAGGTTTAATTAATATTTACAAATGTTATTTTTTTATTTATAATTTATTTAAGTTATATATATATATGAGTAATTGTGTAATGTCCACAAGATTATAAAATGTTTTTATCTTATATAAATAAGCTTTAGATTTTAATAAATATTCAAAATCAAATTCATGTGATCATTTATAAATAACCTATATTTTATTCAATTTAATTCTATCATATGTTTATAAATTTGAGAAACTTATATTAATTCTTTATGCAAAAATTTTAAAACAAACTTGACTTATGTTAAAAATTTTAAAAGAAAAGATTATTAAAACAATTGAACTTTTAAATTTAAATCTTAACTAAAACTCAGGTTTAAAATATATGTTTATCATAAATAATAAATTAACTTTGTTATTTAAAATTTAAATCTCAAATGTTATTTTCAAAAGTATTAAGACAAATTAAAATTTCAAATTTCAAATTATATGTATATTAAAGTTTGCAAATACTTAGTAAATTCAAATCAATACAATTTTCCATTTCTAATATATACAAATATATACATATTTCAAATGGAAAAACATTTTAACATTATATTTAATAATTACTATATTAAATTTTGAAACACAAACCAAATCATAATATATATATTTATATATTCATATATATATATATATATATTCATATATATTACAATTTGAATATATAGCTTTATTACTTTAAAACTTCCTATTTACAAGATATATCAATATATATATTATAAATAGAAAATATTTTGATTAACTTTTGGAAAAATAAATCTTACCAAATTTTAAATTGCTAAAATAAATATTTCCAAATTAAACTATTATTAGTTTTCAAAGAATTAAACTCGCCAATTTTATATTGTTAAGAAAAATGTTGATAGATATTACCAAATTATTATTATTAGCCTTTAAAATATTTTTAAATTGTCAATTTATAATGTAAAATGATCAAATTAATTTAATTATTATCAATGATTATTAAATTGATATTGCTCAAAATTCCGGGTCGTCACATTTCTCCCCCCTTAAAAGAATTTCGTCCCCGAAATTTAAAAGCAAAGATAATTTAATATCCCAGCAAAAGAATTTAAATTTCAATCATACACTGTCAATGATAGCAACCAATTCAAATAAATAATTTTAATTATCCAGACAAAATTCTGGATAGATCTCCTAATATTATCTAGAGTTTCCAGGTACCTATTCTGAAATACTCACTCTACAGAATCTTAAGTAACTACACTACTATAACCAAGAACACCCCATCCGGATCCTACAAATCTGAACAAGATATCAGACTAAACTCAAAACCAGCTCAACTACCAGATCCTTCTGAACTGCTGATTCTATCACTCGAAGAATCATACACATATTCCTCAGAGATATGTGAAATACAATGAATTCCAGCTATCCGAACTGGCAATTCAATCCTGTAGATCAAAATCAAATCTCCAGAGAACACAGGAAAAACTCAAAATACTTCCGGAGCTAGCTCTCCAGTTTTACCCCGTCTTTTATCTCCTTTGATCGGATAAAACTAAAACAATATCCAAATTCCAACTTCACATTTCAAATCTCCTCAATTCTTAACTGCATAACTCTTCTGATGCTCCTGAGTCACCTTCAACTTCCTGATCAGCTTAACCCTTGCTGATTGCATCATGAACAATCTGGACCAAAATCAAACCAATTACCTGATCCTACTCAACAAAATGGCTCTCCCAAAGATTTGGTGAAATCCAAAACACAACTCTATTCCACAAGCATTAGTGGACTTCAAACCTACATCTCTTATCTGGAATAGTCAACAGTTGCACCTGACAACCTTGCCTTCAAAATCCAGAATTTTTTTTCATACTTGAGTTTCCTTTAGAAATCCTCTAATCCAAGAAAACTGCAACTCCTGGTTGCTCCCATTCAAGAATAACTGCTATTTTGCTTCCGCTGCACAACTCTGATATGGAGTAGATAGGAATGCTTTCGAAGAACTTGAGCACAAACTATCTCCATACCCTGTTCATCCGACTCATAAAATCTTAGTGACCATTCAATTTGGTCAAAACATCCCAACAGAACCATAACTAAAACTAGATGGTCAATCCCTCTCCAAAGAATCCTGAGCTGCCTCACCAAACTCTTCTTGCTTCAGGAGTCATCCTTCTACATGGTTGAACCATTAGTATTGCTCCTGGAATCCAAGTCGTTAAGAAAAATCAATCTCCGATTCGGGTAGACTTTTGATTTCCTCAAAAACCTTTGGGAAAATCTCTGACTACCTACATAGATTTTACCTCCATATGAGAGACCTCAATTTCCAAACCAAAGAATACTCAAAGATTCCCAAACTAATCGCAAGTCACTGTTGCGATCTTACTCAGTTCAGATTCCAAAGAAACTGTTCTCCCTTCACCCACTAGAACAGCTTTCCTAATCAAAATCAGTCTTCAAGAATGGCTTATTTACTAGAAAATTTGATAGATCACTTCCAACAAATATCCTGCTCTGCTGAGCTTCCCGAAGAAATGGATAAGCCTTCACCATCTGCCAGGTCTGCTGATAGTAGAATCCTAAAGATTTCCGAATCATCGAAGAAACAGGTCCACGCTGCTGCTTCCAAACTTCACATCAATGATACAACTAAGCCAAAGATCATCCTTAACCACAAGCTTCTTAAAACATAAAGAAATCACCCAATTCCACTAAAAGATCCTTGAGATGGGTAGCCATCTTCTCAAGAAACTCGGCTCCAAATCAAACACCAACCACTTGTTCTTCTTAAGGAAAACAATGAAACCATGTCCGAAATGAGGTAACTCATCGACCTTAGTCTCATACTTCAATATTGATAAGATTCCCTTACTTAAGATCCAGAAAAACCCTAAACATCCGAATCTTCCCTGCAGTAGGCATCACCGGTCCTTCAACACCTTCTAAATCTTGTTCTAAAAGAACATCTTCAGAACCATCTATGGATAGTGCATCCCATCACACAACTATTCCTTCCTGAAGCTATCAAGATACCATCACCTGCTTCTGCTCAGCTGACAGATTCAACTCTTAGAAATCCCGCTCACTCGAGAGCAAATCAACCTCACACTCCAAGAATATACTCCAATCCTTGAAAAGACTTCCTTTAGGATCAATGAAATCCTTTCACCAATCTACAAAGCTTATTCGAGACAGTATTAGGTCTACAATCTCGACAGATACACCTCCAACCACAACATATGAGCCTCTTCCATTAGTGGTAGTCGTGTTCCACACACTCCCTTATCTATCTTTATAACCTATGTTGGAAAATCCGAACAGATAACCCAACAGATAAGGTAGATATATAAATATATCTATATATAAAAACTACAAGTACGCTCTCTAAAGATAGACACCACTCCAGAGCCTAGGTATTCACTCAACCTAATGCTCTAATACCAACTGTAGCGACCCGACTTCCTATCACCAGAAAGACGCATCACTATTAAAGAAAGAAAGGGATAGAAGAAGAAAAGAAAGAGAAGAAAGAACAACAACACATCAGAAACTCACATCAGAACGAATGAAATATAATATATAACATATAAATAGTATCATATACATCATAGTACACAACTATACATCCCAATTTAGACAGTTATAACATTTGTATCTAATATACAATACAAGAACAACTATATAGAATAACACACAGCGGAAACTCTATCTATATCTACACGCAGAAGCCTCCTGCTCCAAAGCTCCTCCAGAATTCGTCAAGGATACCCGAATCACTTGACTACTCATACAGAATATGAGTACCCAAGAGTTTAATAAAACAGAAAATAAACACTCGGGTCAGATAGGGGTCTGGTGTGAGTAAACGGTTTAAAGTTTCTTAACTTTAGAAAATCCTTTTGAACAGAAAAGGTATCACGTAAGACTTCCCGCACATAAAAATGGAAAAGTTTTTACCTTACGCTAACCAAAACATTTGATAGGAAATCTAGTGATATTATAATAATGTCTAGGGTTTTCAAGTAAATATGAAATAGCCGAAATTGTTACATTATTAAATTCCAGCTACTAGCCACAATGTGGGTAATACAAAAAAAACCGTAGGGTCTCGTAGGAAGAATGGGTTTCCAAAAATGGCAGGACTACTGGGGTACCGCCCATCACAGTACATAGCCTAGATCACCGTACCGAGGAGCCACCCTAACTACTCTGCAACACAAGGTCGGGACCATTCCTTACTGAATAGTCCCGAACAAGACCACCCCGCAGTTGGCTTCAGATCCAACCGCCCACAAAGCCGAAATAAAAAGGGACATCTAGACAGGGGTAAATCTCGTCCTACTTGGGCATGACCCACTTAACCTTGTTGCACCTCCCCTGTTTTATCCATTCCCGGTCGATGAGGCTTGAGGCTGCGATTACCTTTATAGGACACATCTATCTTAGAATACTCATCGTCCACCTGACAATGTTATGAAAGCATTTAATCCATACAAGTCTGTTCCGGGTTCGAACGGAACCGAAGACACTATCTCGTTGCACTCATTTTGAAATCAACGTCAGAGTCAACGACCATAGCCCTTGCACTCTGAATCATCATCTCGATCCTGTAAGTACTATTTCCGTCAAACTCATCACGGAATCACCCCCAGAGTTATATTGATGAATAGTTCTTACACCTCGAGTCTTCACTTGCACTCCACTTGGATTCACGACCTAACATTTATTTTCGATCGGTGTGGTTTTCGGATATCCAAATACGGAACCCCATCCCGATCTCACTGAATCCAAATGCCATTTTAATGTCCAAGTTGTACTTAAGGGTTTTAAACAGTAGATATTCAGAATATCACTTAATATAAATGGATGATTCACATTACACAGATAGGTAATTCCAATATTATCACATTCATCCATACATTTCACAAAGCAGTATATATATATATATATATATATATATATTACAAAGCAGTATATATATTACATCTCAGATATATCACATTCATATCATCACATATCAACCAATGACATACGATATCATCCAATATCATTAACTCATCCAATGATATTTATCAACCAGTCATTCATCATCCATAACAAGGTTTGATCCGACTTAATTTCTTTAATTGATCCTTAATTAAATTAATCCTTACTTAAACACTTGGATTATCATCAATCCAGTTTACTTATTCATTAATTAATTACAAATTAATTAACTAAACATCACTTAATTATCCACTTTAATTAATCTCCCTTGATTAATTATCTCTTAGTTACTTTAAGTAATTATTCCTTGATTACAAATTTAATTAATCATCCTGATTAATTACTTCTTAATTATACCAAGTAATTATCTCTTAATTACTTTTTTTTAAAATTAATCACACCTGATTAATCACCTCATTAATTAATCATGCTTGATTAACTACTTTAATTAAATACTCTTGATTAACTACTTTTAATTAATCACATTTAATTAATTACTTTTAATTAATCACATTTGATTAATTACTTTCTAATTACATTTAGTAATTAAAACTTAATTATAATTAATTATCCTTAAGTTATTGATTAACAATTATTTAATTATTTCCATTAATTAATGATTACTTCCATTAATTAAATTTCTTTTTAATCAATTACTTTATCAAGTAATTAATCACATTATTAAATACTCTTAATCCTTTTATTGATTAACCATTAATTAAATAATTTAAACCTTTAATTACTTATATTAATTCATTCTTTAATTAATAACACAAGTGATTAACCCTTAATCACATCCACTTAATTACTCCCATAAAGTAATTATCTTTTACTTAATTACCTCGAGTAATTAATCACTTAATTACTTTACCAAGCAATTATACTTAATTAACTCCAAAGTGATTATCATCAATTAATCACTAATTAATTATTTAATTAATTATTAATTTAAATTTAATTAAATGATTCTTAACTTCTTATATTATAAATATTCTTAATTAAGAAAATCATTATCTTAATTAGGTTATTAATATTAACCAATAATACTTTGATTATTAACAATAATTGAACTATTCCAATTATCTTATTTTTTTCTTTAAATTAACCAAACCTCTAAATTACTCAAAATAAATCTTTATTATAATTAATTACCAAATTCTTAATCATTATGCTTTATTTAAAATAAAATAAAATATATTAAAAATCAATTATAATTAAAATAATTTAAACATTCAAATAAACTTTTAAATCTTAAACTTTCCAAAGTTATTACATAAAATTTAATACAAACTTTATTATTAAAATTCACTTATTTTATTTTAAAACTTTCATAATTTAATATATATAAAACATGTTTAAAATTTAACTTTGAAACAAATTTATTTTAAAAATAAAAAATTGTTTAATCTTATCTTTGAAACAAATTAAGTTTTATAAGTAAACTTGTTTCACTTTTGTTTCAAAACTTGTATTATCTACAAAATCATAATAGCATGTTTAAAACTTTTAAAAAACCTTAATGTTACATTTTAAAAAACCTTAAAACTTTTTTTTAAAAAATTTCCAGATTTCAAACTAAAACATGCCCGACAACTCGAGCAACCCATAGAAATTTCACACGTCAACCCCGAGTCACCCCAACCCTATGCCTGCTTCGAGCTCAACCATCACATACCCGAAGTCGTCTTCGAGCTCCTACCATCATCCTTCCCAAAACACAATCCACTGCAGAAAACACGACACCGTGCACATCAACGTGCACATCGCCGCCGATCGACGGTGAACTCCCCTCATGCCTCCGACAAGTCGACCTCAACCACTACAATAACTAACAAACCCAAAAAACCAAATTCGATCGACAATCGAAATATGACCAACGAACCCATACTGTTCGAACCACCATCACCAGAAAAAACACCTTCCACGGCAACCAAAGCTTCGAGACAACCCACCATCTCCATCGTAGCTACATCACTACCTCCAGATCCCACGGCAACCCCTGCGATCACCTTCGGTAGCCCCTAGTCACCGTGAAAACAAGATGAACACGAATCCAAACTTTAGGGAGTTAAACGCTACTTCAACAAATTTAAGTTTTACTGTATATTCAAAAATGTAGAACCATTTATTCACTTCAGAATCCTATAACTATTTTTAACTGATAGATTACTTGATTACAAACAACTACCATTTACAATTCAAAGTCAATTTTGAATTCAAAAACTAGTTATTGAATTTTATTATAAAAATGGAAACTGTTATTTTACACAGAGCCTAAATTCTAACAACACAGGTATTTCAAAATTCATCAATCAAATATGCATCCAGTATAATTCAAGTAATTTTAGATAACATCATGTTATTCAATCATAAGAACAAGTTGAATCCAATGTTTAAAACTGTTTTTAAAAGATTTTATTTACTCACCTTTTATTGCAGATGATTAGAACTGTTCCAGGCTTTTGAAATTTCCGCATGTTGAATTGCTTGATTAATTCCAGCTTGCATGTTAATAAATCTTCTTGCTGTAAATTCTGAATTGCTTGTTGATGTTCCTGAATTGATTGTTTGTATTGATGAAGAAATTGCATGTTGATTGAATCTCCAGTTATCTTCCTCTTTGTTTCAGATTTTCCAGGTTTTCATTTTATTTCAGGTTTTACAGATTATCCTGTTCTTATTTCTTTTATTTTTTTATCTTTATTTGATTTACATTTTGGTTGAGAATGAAGAAAGAAATTTGCTGAAAATAAAACTCTTCTTCTTATCAATATTTTTAATTTAAAACCTATTTATCAAAGAGAATGACACTTGTCTCTTTAATGTTTATATTCTTACAAATGTCCCTTACATAAATTAATATACTTACAAGTGTTTTTAAGGTTTAATTAATATTTACAAATGTTATTTTATTATTTATAATTTATTTAAGTTAAATATATATGAGTAATTGTGTAATGTTCACAAGATTATAAAATGTTTTTATCTTATATAAATAAGCTTTAGATTTTAATAAATATTCAAAATCAAATTCATGTGATCATTTATAAATAACCTATATTTTATTCAATTTAATTCTATCATATGTTTATAAATTTGAGAAACTTATATTAATTCTTGATGTAAAAATTTTAAAACAAGCTTGACTTATGTTAAAATTTTTAAAAGAAAAGATTATTAAAACAATTGAACTTTTAAATTTAAATCTTAACTAAAACTCAGGTTTAAAATATATGTTTATCATAAATAATAAATTAACTTTGTTATTTAAAATTTAAATCTCAAATGTTATTTTCAAAAGTATTAAGACAAATTAAAATTTCAAATTCAAATTATATGTATATTAAAGTTTGCAAATACTTAGTAAATTCAAATCAATACAATTTTCCATTTCTAATACATACAAATATATACATATTTCAAATGGAAAAACATTTTAACATTATATTTAATAATTACTATACTAAATTTTGAAACACAAACCAAATCATAATATATATATATATATATTCATATATATTACAATTTGAATATATAGCTTTATTACTTTAAAACTTCCTATTTACAAGATATATCAATATATATATTATAAACAGAAAATATTTTGATTAACTTTTGGAAAAATAAATCTTACCAAATTTTAAATTGCTAAAATAAATATTTCCAAATTAAATTATTATTAGTCTTCAAAGATTTAAACTCGCCAATTTTATATTGCTAAGAAAAATGTTGATAGAATTACCAAATTATTATTATTAGCCTTTAAAATAATTTTAACTTGTCAGTTTATAATGTAAAATGATCAAATTAATTTAACTATTATCAAAGATTATTTAATTAATATTGCTCAAAATTCCGGGTCGTCACATTTCTCCCCCCTTAAAAGAATTTCGTCCCCGAAATTTAAAAGCAAAGATAATTTAATATCCCAGCAAAAGAATTTAAATTTCAATCATACACTATCAATGATAGCAACCAATTCAAACAAATAATTTTAATTATCCAGACAAAATTCTGGATAGATCTCCTAATATTATCTAGAGTTTCCAGGTACCTATTCTGAAATACTCACTCTACAGAATCTTAAGTAACTACACTACTATAACCAAGAACACCCCATCCGGATCCTACAAATCTGAACAAGATATCAGACTAAACTCAAAACCAGCTCAACTACCAGATCCTTCTGAACTGCTGATTCTATCACTCGAAGAATCATACACATATTCCTCAGAGATATGTGAAATACAATGAATTCCAGCTATCCGAACTGGCTATTCAATCCTGTAGATCAAAATCTAATCTCTAGAGAACATAGGAAAAACTCAAAATACTTCCGGAGCTAGCTCTCCAGTTTTACCCCATCTTTTATCTCCTTTGATCGGATAAAACTAAAACAATATCCAAATTCCAACTTCACATTCCAAATCTCCTCAATTCTTAACTGCATAACTCTTCTGATGCTCCTGAGTCACTTTCAACTTCCTGATCAGCTTAACCCTTACTGATTGCATCATGAACAATCTGGACCAAAATCAAACCAATTACCTGATCCTACTCAACAAAATGTCTCTCCCAAAGATTTGCTGAAATCCAAAACACAACTCTATTCCACAAGCATTAGTGGACTTCAAACCTACATCTCTTATCTGGAATAGTCAAACAGTTGCACCTGACAACCTTGCCTTCAAAATCCAGAAATTTTTTTCATACTTGAGTTTCCTATAGAAATCCTCTAATCCAAGAAAACTGCAACTCCCGGTTGCTCCCATTCAAGAATAACTGCTATCTTGCTTCCGCTGCACAACTCTGATATGGAGTAGATAGGAATGCTTTCGAAGAACTTGAGCACAAACTATCTCCATACCCTGTTCATCCGACTCATAAAATCTTAGTGACCATTCCATTTGGTCAAAACATCCCAACAGAACCATAACTAAAACTAGATGGTCAATCCCTCTCCAAAGAATCCTGAGCTGCCTCACCAAACTCTTCTTGCTCCAAGAGTCATCCTTCTACATGGTTGAACTATTAGTATTGCTATTGGAATCCAAGTCGTTAAGAAAACTATCTCCGATTCGGGTAGACTTTTGATTTCCTCAAAAACCTTTGGGAAAATCTCTGACCGCCTTCATAGCTTTAACCTCCGTATGAGATACCTCAATTTCCAAATCAAAGAATACTCAAAGATTCCCAAACTAATCGCAAGTCACTGTTGCGATCTTACTCAGTTCAGATTCCAAAGAAACCGTTCTCCCTTCACCCACTAGAACAGCTTTCCTAATCAAAATTCGTCTTCGAGCTCCTACCATCATCCTTCCCAAAACACAACCCACTGCAGAAAACACGACACCGTGCACATCAACGTGCACATCGTCGCCGGTCGACGGTGAACTCCCCTCATGCCTCCGACAAGTCGACCTCAACCACTACAATAACTAACAAACCCAAAAAACCAAATTCGATCGACAATCGAAATATGACCAACGAACCAATATTGTTCGAACCACCATCACCAGAAAAAACACCTTCCACGGCAACCAAAGCTTCGAGACAACCCACCATCTCCATCGTAGCTACATCACTACCTCCAAATCCCACGGCAACCCCTGCGATCACCTTCGGTAGCCCCTAGTCACCATGAAAAAAGATGAACACGACGCCAAACTTTAGGGAGTTAAACCCTACTTCAACAAATTCCGGCCAACACACTCCTCAATAAATTATCAAAGCAATTTTCCCATGATCCCTGACTTCTCCATAATCTTCATGCTCAACGGCGCCGCTAATCTCGCCGTAGTTCGCCGTGATTTGGCCAATATGCCCAAATCAATCAAACTCCAAATTCACACTAAATACTATCCTAAAAATTGTGATTCAACTATTAAAATTCGTAATTTAACTCACGAATTAAATTATGTAATCAACACTTAAATTTGCTTTGATAAATTTTTGACCAAATTTAAGTTTTACTGTATATTCAAAAATTTCGAACCATTTATTCACTTCAGAATCCTATAACTATTTTTAACTGTTAGATTACTTGATTACAAACAACTACCATTTACAATTCAAAGTCAATTTCGAATTCAAAAACTAGTTATTGAATTTTATTATAAAAATGGAAACTGTTATTTTACACAGAGCCTAAATTCTAACAACGCAGGTATTTCAAAATTCATCAATCAAATATGCATCCAGCATAATTCAAGTAATTTCAGATAACATCATGTTATTCAATCATAAGAACAAGTTGAATCCAATGTTTAAAACTGTTTTTAAAAGATCTTATTTACTCACCTCTTATTGCAGAAGATTAGAACTGTTCCAGGCTTTTGAAATTTCTGCATGTTGAATTGCTTGATTAATTCCAGATTGCATGTTAATAAATCTTCTTGCTGTAAATTATGAATTGCATGTTGATGTTCCTGAATTGATTGATTGTATTGATGAAGAACTTGCATGTTGATTGAATCTCCAGTTATCTTCCTCTTTGTTTCAGATTTTCCAAGTTTTCATTTTATTTTAGGTTTTACAGATTATCCTATTCTTATTTCTTTCATTTTTGATCTTTATTTGATTTACATTTTTGTTGAGAATGAAGAAAGAAATTTGCTGAAAATAAAACTCTTCTTCTTATCAATATTTTTAATTTAAAATCTATTTATCAAAGAGAATGACACTTGTCTCTTTAATCTTTATATTCTTACAAATGTCCCTTACATAAATTAATATACTTACAAGTGTTTTTAATGTTTAATTAATATTTACAAATGTTATTTTCTTATTTATAATTTATTTAAGTTATATATATATATATATATATATATATATATATATATATGAGTAGTTGTGTAATGTTCACAAGGTTATAAAATGTTTTTATCTTATATAAATAAGCTTTAGATTTTAATAAATATTCAAAATCAAATTCATGTGACCATTTATAAATAACCTATATTTTATTCAATTTAATTCTATCATATGTTTATAAATTTGAGAAACTTATATTAGTTCTTTATGTAAAAAATTTAAAACAAGCTTGACTTATGTTAAAATTTTTAAAAGAAAAGATTATTAAAACAATTGAACTTTTAAATTTAAATCTTAACTAAAACTCAGGTTTAAAATATATGTTTATCATAAATAATAAATTTACTTTGTTATTTAAAATTTAAATCTCAAATGTTATTTTCAAAAGTATTAAGACAAATTAAAATTTCAAATTATATGTATATTAAAGTTTGCAAATACTTACTAAATTCAAATCAATACAATTTTCTATTTCTAATATATACAAATATAAGCATATTTCAAATGGAAAAACATTTTAACATTATATTTGATAATTACTATATTAAATTTTGAAACACAAACCAAATCATAATATATATATATATATATATATATATATTCATATATATTACAATTTGAATACAGCTGTATTACTTTAAAACTTCCTATTTACAAGATATATCAATATATATATTATAAATAGAAAATATTTTGATTAACTTTTGGAAATATAAATCTTACCAAATTTTAAATTGCTAAAATAAATATTTCCAAATTAATTTATTATTAGTTTTCAAAGAATTAAACTCGCTAATTTTATATTGTTAAGAAAAATGTTGATAGATATTACCAAATTATTATTATTAGCCTTTAAAAAAAATTTAACTTGTCAATTTATAATGTAAAATGATCAAATTAATTTAATTATTATCAAAGATTATTAAATTGATATTGCTCAAAATTCCGGGTCGTCACATTTCGGCCCCCTTAAAAGAATTTCGTCCCCGAAATTTAAAAGTAAAGATAATTTAATATCCCAGCGAAAGAATTTAAATTTCAATCATACATATCAATGATAACAACCAATTCAAACATATAATTTTAATCATCCAAACAAAAATCTAGATAGATCTCCAAATATTATCTAGAGTTTCCAGGTACCTATTCTGAAATACTCACTCTACAGAATCTTAAGTAACTACACTACTATAACCAAGAACACCCCATCCGGATCCTACAAATCTGAACAAGATATCAGACTAAACTCAAAACCAGCTCAACTACCAGATCCTTCTGAACTCCTGATTCTATCACTCGAAGAATCATACACATATTCCTCAGAGATATGTGAAATACAATGAATTCCAGCTATCCGAACTGGCAATTCAATCCTGTAAATCAAAACCTAATCTCCAGAGAACACAGGAAAAATCTCAAAATTCTTCCGGAGCTAGCTCTCCAGTTTTACCCCGTCTTTTATCTCCTTTGATTGGATAAAACTAAAACAATATCCAAATTCCAACTTCACATTCCAAATCTCCTCAATTCTTAACTGCATAACTCTCCTGATGCTCCTGAGTCACCTTCAACTTCCTGATCAGCTTAACCCTTGATGATTGCATCATGAACAATCTGGACCAAAATCAAACCAATTACCTGATCCTACTCAACAAAATGGCTCTCCCAAAGATTTGCTGAAATCCAAAACACAACTCTATTCCACAAGCATTAGTGGACTTCAAACCTGCATCTCTTATCTGGAATAGTCAAACAGTTGCACCTGACAACCTTGCCTTCAAAATCCAGAATTTTTTTTCATACTTGAGTTTCCTGTAGAAATCCTCTAATCCAAGAAAACTGCAACTCCCGGTTGCTCCCATTCAAGAATAACTGCTATCTTGCTTCTGCTGCACAACTCTGATATGGAGTAGATAGGAATGCTATCGAAGAACTTGAGCACAAACTATCTCTATACCCTGTTCATCCGACTCATAAAATCTTAGTGACCATTCCATTTGGTCAAAACATCCCAACAGAACCATAACTAAAACTAGATGGTCAATCCCTCTCCAAAGAATCCTGAGCTGCCTCACCAAACTCTTCTCGCTCCAAGAGTCATCCTTCTACATGGTTGAACCATTAGTATTGCTATTGGAATCCAAGTCGTTAAGAAAACTATCTCCGATTCGGGTAGACTTTTGATTTCCTCAAAAACCTCTGGGAAAATCTCTGACCGCCTTCATAGCTTTAACCTCCGTATGAGATACCTCAATTTCCAAATCAAAGAATACTCAAAGATTCCCAAACTAATCGCAAGTCACTGTTGCGATCTTACTCAGTTCAGATTCCAAAGAAACCGTTCTCCCTTCACCCACTAGAACAGCTTTCCTAATCAAAATCAGTCTTCAAGAATGGCTTATTTACTAGAAAATTTGATAGATCACTTCCAACAAATATCCTACTGTGCCGAGCTTCCCGAAGAAATGGATAAGCCTTCACCATCTGCCAGGTCTGCTGATGGTAGAATCCTAAAGATTTCCGAATCATCGAAGAAACGGGTCCACGCCGCTGCTTCCAAACTTCACTTCAATGATACAGCTAAGCCACAGATCATCCTTAACCATAAGCTTCTTAAAACATAAAGACATCACCCAATTCCACTAAAAGATCCTTGAGACGGGTAGCCATCTTCTTAAGAAACTCGGCTCCAAATCAAACACCAACCACTTGTTCTTCTTAAGGAAAACAATGAGACCATGTCCGAAATGAGGCAACTCATCGACCTTAGTCTCATACTTCAATATTGATAAGATTCCCTTACTTAAGATCTAGAAAAACCCTAAACATCTAAATCTTCCCTGTAGTAGGCATCACCGGTCCTTCAACACTATCTAAATCTTGCTCCAAAAGGACATCTTCAGAACCATCTATGGATAGTGCATCCCATCACACAACTATTCCTTCCTGAAGCTATCAAGATACCATTACCTGCTTCTGCTTAGCTGACAGATTCAACTCTTAGAAATCTCGCTCACTCGAGAGCACATCAACCTCACACTCCAAGAATATACTCCATTCCTTGAAAAGACTTCCTTTGGGATCAATGAAATCCTTTCACCAATCTACAAAGCTTATTCGAGACAGTATTAGGTCTACAATCTCGACAGATACACCTCCAACCACAACATATGAGCCACTTCCATTAGTGGTAGTCGTGTTCCACACACTCCAACCTTATCTATCTTTATAACCTATGTTGGAAAATCCGAACAGATAACCCAACAGATTAGGTAGATATATAAATATATCTATATATAAAAATTACAAGTACGCTCTCTAAAGATAGACATTACTCCAGAGCCTAGGTATTCACTCAACCTAATGCTCTGATACCAACTGTAGCGACCCAACTTCCTATCACCAGAAAGACGCATCACTATTAAAGAAAGAAAGGGATAGAAGAAGAAAAGAAAGAGAAGAAAGAACAACAACACATCAGAATCTCACACCAGAACGAATGAAATATAATATATAACATATAAATAGTATCATATACATCATAGTACACAACTATACATCCCAATTTAGACAGTTATAACATTTCTGTCTAATATACAATACAAGAACAACTATATAGAATAACATACAGCGGAAACTCTATCTTTATCTACACGCAGAAGCCTCCTGCTCCAAAGCTCCTCCAGAATTCGTCAAGGATACCTGAATCACTTGACTACTCATACAGAATATGAGTACCCAAGAGTTTAATAAAACAGAAAATAAACACTCGGGTCAGACAGCGGTCTGGTGTGAGTAAACGGTTTAAAGTTGCTTAACTTTAGAAAATCCTTTTGAAAAGAAAAAGTATCACGTAAGACATCCCACACATAAACATGGAAAAGTTTTTACCTTACGCTAACCAAAACATTTGATAGGAAATCTAGTGATATTATAATAGTGTCTAGGGTTTTTAAGTAAATATGAAATAGTCGAAATTGTTACATTATTAAATTCCAGCTACTAGCCACAAAGTGGGTAATACAAAAAAAAACCGTAGGGTCTCGTAGGAAGAATGGGTTTCCAACAATGGCAGGGCTACTGGGTACCACCCGTCACAGTACATGGCCTAGATCACCGTACCGAGGAGCCACCCTAACTACTCTGCAACACAAGGTCGGGACCATTCCTTACTGAATAGTCCCGAACAAGACCACCCTGCAGTTGGCTGCAGATCCAACCGCCCACAAAGCCGAATTAAAAAGGGACATCTAGACAGGGGTAAATCTCGTCCTACTTGGGCATGACCCACTTAACCTTGCTGCACCTCCCCTGTTTTAGCCATTTCCGGTTGATGAGGCTTGAGGCTGCGATTACCTTCATAGGACACATATATCTTAGAATACTCATCGTCCACCTGACGATGTTATGAAAGCATTCAATCCATACAAGTCCGTTCCGGGTTCGAACGGAACCGAATGCACTATCTCGTTGCACTCAATTTGGAATCACCCTCAGAGTCAACGACCATAGCCCTTGTACTCTGAATCACCATCTCGAGCCTGTAAGTACTATTTCCGTCAAACTCATCACGGAATCACCCACAAAGTTATACTGATGAATAGTTCTTACACCTCGAATCTTCACTTGCACTCCACTTGGATTCACGACCTAACGTTTATTTTGGATCGGTGTGGTTTTCGGATATCCAAATATGAAAAGCCGATCCCGGTCTCAACGAATCCAAACGCCATTTTAATGTCCAAGTTGTACTTAAGGGTTTTAAACAGTAGATATTCAGAATATCACTTAATATAAATGGATGATTCACATTACACAGATAGATAATTCCACTATTATCACATCCATCCATACATATCACAAAGCAGTATATATATTACATCTCAGATATATCACATTCATATCATCACATATCAACCAATGACATACGATATCATCCAATATCATTAACTCATCCAATGATACTTATCAACCAGTCATTCATCATCCATAACAAGGTTTGATCCAACTTAATTTATTTAATTGATCCTTAATTAAATTAATCCTTACTTAAACACTTGGATTATCATCAATCCAATTTACTTGTTCGTTAATTAATTACAAATTAATTAACTAAACATCACTTAATTATCCACTTTAATTAATCTCCCTTGATTAATTATCTCTTAATTACTTTAAGTAACTATTCCTTGATTACAAATTTATTAATCATCCTGATTAATTACTTCTTAATTATACCAAACGATTATCTCTTAATTACTTTTTTAAAATTAATCACACCTGATTAAACACCTCATTACTTAATCATTCTTGATTAATTACTTTTAATTAAATACTCTTGATTAACTACTTTTAATTAATCACATTTAATTAATTACTTTTAATTAATCGCATTTGATTAATTACTTTTTAATTAAATTTAGTAATTAAAACTTAATTATAAATTAATTATCCTTAAATTATTGATTAACAATTAATTAATGATTTCCATTAATTAATGATTACTTCTATTAATTAAATTTCTTTTTAATTAATTACTTTATCAAGTAATTAATCACATTATTAAATACTCTTAATCCTTTTATTGATTAACCATTAGTTAAATAATTTAAACCTTTAATTACTTATATTAATTCATTCTTTAATTAATAACACAAGTGATTAACCCTTAATCACATCCACTTAATTACTCCCATAAAGTAATTATCTTTTACTTAATTACCTCCAGTAATAATCACTTAATTACTTTACCAAGCAATTATACTTAATTAACTCCAAAGTGATTATCATCAATTAATCACTAATTAATTATTTAATTAATTATTAATTTATCATTTAAATTTAATTAAATGATTCTTAACTTCTTATATTATAAAGATTCTTAATTAAGAAAATCATTATCTTAATTAGGTTATTAATATTAGCCAATAATACTTTGATTATTACAATAATTGAATTATTCCAATTATCTTCATATTATTTTTTTCTTTAAACTAACCAAACCTCTAAATTACTCAAAATAAATCTTTATTATAATTAATTACCAAATTCTTAATCATTATACTTTATTTAAAATAAAATAAAATATATTAGAAATCAATTATAATTAAAATAATTTAAACATTCAAATAAACTTTTAAATCTTAAACTTTCCAAAGTTATTACATAAAATTTAATACAAACTTTATTATTAAAATTCACTTATTTTATTTTAAAACTTTCATAATTTAATATATTTAAAACATGTTTAAAATTTAACTTTGAAACAAATTTAGTTTTAAAAATAAAAAATTGTTTAAATCTTATCTTTGAAACAAATTAAGTTTTATAAGTAAACTTGTTTCACTTTTGTTTTAAAACTTGTATTATCTACAAAATCATATTAGCTTGTTTAAAACTTTTAAAAAACCTTACCGTTACATTTTTAAAAACCTTAAAACTTTTTTTTTAAATTTCCAGATCCCAAACTAAAAGATGCTCGACAACTCGAGCAACCCACAGAAATTTCACACGTCAACCCCGAGTCACCCCAACCCTATGCCTGCTTCGAGCTCAACCATCACATACCCGAAGTCGTCTTCGAGCTCCTACCATCATCCTTCCCAAAACACAACCCACTGCAGAAAACACGACACCGTGCACATCAACGTGCACATCATCGCCGGTCGACGGTGAACTCCCCTCATGCCTCCGACAAGTCGACCTCAACCACTACAATAACTAACAAACCCAAAAAACCAAATTCGATCGACAATCGAAATATGACCAACGAACCCATACTGTTCGAACCACCATCACCAGAAAAAACACCTTCCACGACAACCAAAGCTTCGAGACAACCCACCATCTCCATCGTAGCTACATCACTACCTCCAGATCCCACGGCAACCCCTGCGATCACCTTCGGTAGCCCCTAGTCACTGTGAAAACAAGATGAACACGACGCCAAACTTTAGGGAGTTAAACGCTACTTTAACAAATTCCGGCCAACACACTCCTCAATAAATTATCAAAGCAATTTTCCCATGATCCCTGACTTCACCATAATCTTCATGCTCAGCGGCGCCGCTAATCTCGCCGTAGTTCGCCGTGATTTGGCCAATATGCCCAAATCAATCAAACTCTAAATTCACACTAAATACTATCCTAAAAATTGTGATTCAACTATTAAAATTCGTAATTTAACATCACGAATTAAATTATGTAATCAAAACTTAAATTTGCTTTGATAAATTTTTGACCAAATTTAAATTTTACAGTATATTCAAAAATTTAGAACCATTTATTCACTTCAGAATCCTATAACTATTTTTAACTGATAGATTACTTGATTACAAACAACTACCATTTACAATTCAAAGTCAATTTCGAATTCAAAAACTAGTTATTGAATTTTATTATAAAAATGGAAACTGTTATTTTACACAGAGCCTAAATTCTAATAACAAGGTATTTCAAAATTCATCAATCAAATATGCATCCAGTATAATTCAAGTAATTTTAGATAACATCATGTTATTCAATCATAAGAACAAGTTGAATCCAATGTTTAAAACTGTTTTTAAAAGATTTTATTTACTCACCTTTTATTGCAGATGATTAGAACTGTTCCAGGCTTTTGAAATTTCTGCATGTTCAATTGCTTGATTAATTCCAGCTTGCATGTTAATAAATCTTCTTGCTGTAAATTCTGAATTGCATGTTGATGTTCCTGAATTGATTGTTTGTATTGATGAAGAAATTGCATGTTGATTGAATCTCCAGTTATCTTCCTCTTTGTTTCAGATTTTCCAGGTTTTCATTTTATTTCAGGTTTTACAGATTATCCTGTTCTTATTTCTTTCATTTTTGATCTTTATTTGATTTACATTTTGGTTGAGAATGAAGAAAGAAATTTGATGAAAATAAAACTCTTCTTCTTATCAATATTTTTAATTTAAAATCTATTTATCAAAGAGAATGACACTTGTCTCTTTAATCTTTATATTCTTACAAATGTCCCTTACATAAATTAATATACTTACAAGTGTTTTTAAGGTTTAATTAATATTTACAAATGTTATTTTCTTATTTATAATTTATTTAAGTTCTATATATATATATATATATATATGAGTAATTGTGTAATGTTCACAAGGTTATAAAATGTTTTTATCTTATATAAATAAGTTTTAGATTTTAATAAATATTCAAAATCAAATTCATGTAATCATTTATAAATAACCTATATTTTATTCAAATTAATCCTATCATATGTTTATAAATTTGAGAAACTTATATTAATTCTTTATGTAAAATTTTTGAAACAAGCTTGACTTATGTTAAAAATTTCAAAAGAAAAGATTATTAAAACAATTGAACTTTTAAATTTAAATCTTAACTAAAACTCAGGTTTAAAATATATGTTTATAAAAAATAAGAAATTAACTTTGTTATTTAAAATTTAAATCTTAAATATTATTTTCAAAAGTATTAAGACAAATTAAAATTTCAAATTTCAAATTATATGTATATTAAAGTTTGCAAATACTTATTAAATTCAAATCAATACAATTTTCCATTTCTAATATATACAAATATATACATATTTCAAATGGAAAAACATTTTAACATTATATTTGATAATTATTATATTAAATTTTGAAACACAAACCAAATCATAATATATATATTCATATATATTACAATTTGAATGTATAGCTTTATTACTTTAAACCTTCCTATTTACAAGATATATCAATATATATATATTATAAGTAGAAAATATTTTGATTAACTTTTAGAAAAATAAATCTTACCAAATTTTAAATTGCTAAAATAAATATTTCCAAATTAAATTATTATTAGTTTTCAAAGAATTAAACTCGCCAATTTTATATTGTTAAGAAAAATGTTGATAGATATTACCAAATTATTATTATTAGCCTTTAAAATAATTTTAACTTGTCAACTTATAATGTAAAATGATCAAATTAATTTAATTATTATCAAAGATTATTAAATTGATATTGCTCAAAATTTCGGGTCGTCACAAACTTTATATATTACTTCGAGTCAAAAACTTATCTACTTCAAGCAGAAACTCAAATTCCCCGAGACCATCGCGAGGCAACCAAAATCCTGTGACCAACATTACACCGGCATATTCCCGGAAAACTCTTTGCACATGCACCCACAACGTCGCCTTCTTCGATCAACTCCGATGACTGGAACAAGTCATCGATCACCCAGGCATCCTATATCCATCACCATTACCCAGTTTCCCCCTCGAAATCAAAAATCGAGATTAAATTCCAACCTGAAAACAAACTGGAACTGAAAGCACCTACTCAACCAAAACCTGTCAACGACCCTCGTTCACGCGCCTCCGACCACCGTTGCCCCTGAATCTCTGGCGAAGCCTTCGACAACTCACCATCTTCCAATACCCAAGAAATAGTTAAACTCGATCAACTATATTTGCCGAAATGCTCGATTCTTCCTAACCCAGGAAACTAGGGTTCAAATCTTCAAAACAAAATCATCCTCACCAAAATACAATGCATCTCAAACAAATAATTTTCCTATCCTCACTGATCTCCCCTCCACCTCCAGAAACAAATTCAACTCAATCGAACACATAAATCATCAGTGCTAACCAAAAAGGTAAAATACAGTGAAATTAAAACTGCACTCTGGTTCAAGCATTATAAATTGTAATATTAAATTTGAAATTCATGATTTTTCATGATGTTTTGATATATAACCCTGAAACATTGATTTGTAATGTTTAACTTTTTCACTTTTACAAATTTTAGCTTATTATTTATGTTTCCAGACAATACAAAAATTTATTCAACTTATATAAATTTTTAAAATTTTCTTTATCATGTAATAAACAAATTCTCATTCAATTCCTAAGTCATAATAACAACCAAAACAAAAGAAAAGAAATTTTGTTAAATTTGAGCTTGTATTTTGCAGACAGTAGCTTAGGAAATCAAACATGCATCAATCCATACTTATATAAACACGGCAATATATTTAATAGTATATATATAAAATTCTACTTATTTCTACAGATAAATTAAACAACTATAATTCATACTTAAATTTTAAAATCTAAAGTTACTCACCTTACAAATAGAAGACAGAGCCATTTTGAAAATGCTTTGAAAAATGAAATCCCTTTTGCTTTTAAAACCTTTGACTTAAATGCTTCTGTTTTTAAACTTGAGTTGCTTTGATTTATGAACTTGCATTTGTCCCCAGGTTTGCATGCAGTAGCCTGATTTCCAGACTTTAGAGCAGATTTTCAAATTTGCTTTTTGTATGAAAATGGCAGGTGCATTGATTTGAAGATGCAGGCTTTTGTTTATAAATTTCATGTGAACAGGTGATGCATGATTGAAAATGTTACGGGCTTCAGATTTGAACATAGAATTGATTTGAAGAAACGTGTTTACAGATTGATAAAAAGCTCTGCAAACTTGATTTGGAAAGTGATTTACATGTTTTATTTTATGAGGAGTGATTACTGATTTGGTTTTGAAAAATGGTTTACAAATTTTCTCAGATTTGTTTTTAAAAAAAATGTTTCAACTGAGAATTTCTTTTATTTTCTTAGAAAAAAAATGAGAAAAAGAAAAAGGATGGAAGATGGCAAGCTTATATAACTAAATTTATGATTTATTAAAAATCAAAGAAAATAAAAATAAAAATTTGACACTTGTCTCTAATATTAACACTTGTAAATTACCTTGTTTAATCTCTTAACACATGTTGTATTAGATCCTAGGATGTTTACACATGTCCCTTTTAATTAATTAGTATTTAAAATTAAAGTTAATGAAAGTTTTTAAACTAAATTAATTAGTTTTTAATACTTAGTTATATATAGATAATAATTTTTAAAGAAATAAAACCATTATAAGTATAAATAAAACAATACACATATCAATTATTTGAAAATAACATTTTTAATTATCTTAAATAAATTTATAAAAGAGGTTGTAAATTGCTTGTTAAATTTTATTAACAAAAATTATCAAATCAATTTAATGTTTAACATAGATGATTAAATTTATATTGCCAAAATTCCGGGATATCACATTCCTCCCCCTTTAGAATCTTTTCGTCCTCAAAAAGGAACGAAGCCAGAAAATGTTTAAAATCATATAGATTTTCTTTGATTATTTTTAAAACACTTTTAAAATCTATTTTATATTATATAATAGTTTTCATAAAAAAAATACTTTTTTTGTAACTCGATGTCTCAACAAGTCCATCCTCGTTCTCATAGAAATTCGGTCATACGTTGATCAGGCGTAAGGATGAAAATCTATAAATACTTAGCCGACTCATTTTCAACATCCAGTGAAAATACTTGGAAAATAATTTTATTGAAAATATAGAAAACAGTTTTTGAAAATAGAGGAAATATCTTTGGTGAGATGCTATGGAAATCATCACCCCCATCCATGGTCGTAGTTACATCGTGCGTTACGTTGCCATCGCAGCAAAAGTCCATGTAACTGCAGGCTCTCCGCGGCCTATCGATTACGCCATGGAACCCACGACAGATCGCAGTTACATTCCAAAGTTACATTGCCATCACAGCAAAAGACCATGTAACTGCAGGCTCTCTGCGGCCTCTGATTTTCGCTGTCGAAATGAAACTTCTCCACTCCTACATAGGTCGCAGTCTACCGATATAAAATCAAACGCAGACTGTTGGCTCTCAGTGGCACACACGACTTTCGCTATGGTATACTCTAGTCATAATCCCCAGGAACTAGTTTTGTCCGGACTCCTCACAGGATCAACTTTAGAACCCCCCCTTGGGGCTCAAGGCAGCACCACCAGGTGGCACTCCTGAGAAGTTCATTTCAAGGAAGCGCCTTTTTCCCCAGAGTCATCATCAAAACATTTTATAGTATACACATATAGTATCTTCAAATCATAAACCTGTATGATCTCATACAAAGCTCCTTTACACAAAATCAATTATTCCAAAATCGATAATTCTCAAACTAGGCTTTCCAAATTCTCATATTGATTTTACCCAAAAATCAAGAGCCTTTCCAAATCCAAAGGTTTCTAATGTTTGCGCAAAAGTGGTCACAAACCCCAAATACCGTGAAAGCACCAAAGTATGAATATAAATCAGCGATATCCCAAGCACAAGTCACAGTCACAGCAAATTACAAGTAATAATCCAAAAGTAATAACAGAGACACAAGATTTATAGTGGTTCGGCTATCTCCGGCCTACGTCCACTTCAAAGTTTTACCCTTTTATTAATGATCCTAGCTGGTTACAGACGATTACAGCAGTTGTAATGAAGAATTTCGAGTACAATAGTTGTATTGAAGTGTAGAAATGAATCCGGCAGAGTCTGGACGTCCAATGGCCAAAAGATCCTTTTTCTGTAGGCTCTGGGCTCTATTTATATGCGTAGGAGGCTGAGATCATGCTCAAACTTCGGGAGACTTCTTATGGCACGTGAGTGGGCCCACGCGACCGACCCCACAAAGTTTCGACTCGATCTGTGATCGATACGAAGTGATTTCGTATCCATCAAAAAAATGATCCAATCGAGCTAAAACTTGGCAGGAACATTCCTTACCTTGTATGCAAGCTGCTATGAAAATTTCGTTGCATTTGGATCAGTGGATCTTGAGTTATGATCGATTCGAAATTGGGTTCTCCGTTGGCTGTCGTCTTCGAATCCATCTGTTCAAATACATCACTTTCGACTCCATCAAAAGCGCACGCGCGCAATGACGTGGCGCTATCCTCCTGGACCGATTCGACTTTCGCGGCGTGTTGACTCCACTTGGTGCGCCGGGTTGAACGCTTCCTTCCTGGAGACGCGCACGAATCCACGCTTCATGCTTGCACGTGTCCATCACTCCACCACGTACTCAACTGTTTGCATCGCATGTCCTCTCGTATCGATCGCTGGGGAGTATTTCGTATCGATCTAATCAATACGAAAATATTGAATTCTATCGATACGAATGAAAGGCCAACAGATGGGTACGAAACCATACTCAATGATGGATACGAACGAAGCCTTACCTGATGGATACGAGCGAGATTTTACCTGATGGATACGAGCTTGGATAGCCTCCCATGGATACAAAAATGACTAATTCCATCTGCTATCGATACGAGAGTATCGATTCGAAACATATCACCTCTTCCCATATTGATCGATGCGAAATCATCGAGTCGAGTTCATGCTGATCGATACGAACGATATCGATTCGAAGTCCTTCACTGTACTCTGTCCTCGATCGATACGAACAGTATTGGCTTGAAATGCCATCCATTGATCGATGCGAAGCCATCGATACGAACCACCTTCTGATCGATGCGAAGCCGATCGATACGAAATCCCAAGTACCTGATCGATACGAAATGTATCGACACGAACCATCCTTGAGTGCCGATGGATACGAACAACATGTTCTTCCTACCTTGCATCGATCATATCTCCTTCATACGAACTCCGATTAACCTGAAATTTGAAACATAGCCTCTCCTAATCCTTCTCATCATCTCCAACCAATTTCGTCCCGATCGGAGCTCAACCAAATTTTGACGACATCGATTGCGGCATTGATTCCAATCGATTTCCAACCCCAATATCCATCATTCCTTGCCAATTTGTTGATATTCCAGCTTTGACCAAAAAGTGGGATAACATTTTGCCCCCGAAAACATGTCTTGTGATAAGAAGGCGTGTTTTGAATAGTTTCAAATCCGATATCCGAAGTCCATAGCCAATTCCATGTCCATCTGAACTCGACAACCGAGTCCTAATCCATCCTTATCCAATAGCCAATAACCGAATCCAGGACCTCTCCGGGTCGATATCCAAATCCATAACCTCTCTGGGCTCTTGCCAAGCGCAATCCACACTTGACGACTGTGGTCCAGTGTCCCTGGACGTTCAGCTAACCTCTCTGGGTTCTTGCCAAGCGCAATCCATACCCGACGACCGTGGTCCAGTGTCCCTGGACGTTGTAAAATGCCGTG
This sequence comes from Allium cepa, assembly GCA_030765085.1. Classification (NCBI taxonomy): domain Eukaryota; kingdom Viridiplantae; phylum Streptophyta; class Magnoliopsida; order Asparagales; family Amaryllidaceae; genus Allium; species Allium cepa. The sequence continues at coordinate 129,448,069 of CM060943.1, forward strand.
GCTTAAGTCCTAAGCCGAATCCTGGTCTCTGCAGACCCTTGTTGAGCATAGTCCATGCTCAACGACCTGAAACAATAATCGATAATATGAGGCCTAAATACTAGGCCGAATCCTGGTCTCTCCACACCCCTGTCGAGCATAGTCCATACTCGACAACCTGAAAATAACAATTGATACTATAGGGCCTAAGTCCTAGGCCGAATCCTGGTCTCTTCGGACCCTTGTCGAGCATAGTACATACTCGATGACCTGAATGAGTCAATTTACCACGTTCGGGCAAAGCGACTCACCCCTTGCCAGGCATGATCCATACCCGACGACCGTTTATCAAAAACCAGATAAAAATTCTATCAAAATCCAATCCAAGATCCAATCCAAAATCCAAATCCAAAATCCAAATCAAAACCAGAAAATCAGAAATCCAAACCAGCATCCGAAACCGAAAACAATCATCCAAAGGAAAATCCAAATCAGAAAGCAAACAAATCCAGGAGTTCAATCCAAACTCCAAAACCAAACCAGAAAAAGAATCAGTATCCAATCCAAAAGAAAATGACAAATTTCACAAACCATAGCACCGCGGTTTATCATCATTCACAGCATGCCTAGGGGCTATCTCCGTCCCCATACATGTGTAAATGACTTGGCCGTTTGCCAGTAGCTTGTTACTTATCTTATATTATCCTGGTCAATGGATAATCAATCGACCGTCATTCTTGGGCCTCACATCGTCATGGTGTGAGGTAGTTGGTGATTGCTCCTGTTCCACCGCTGCATTCCGAGTTCCGACATATTGTCGCAACTGTCCATTCCTTACATGCTCCTCGATTATATCCTTTAAGTGCTAGCAGCTATTGGTATCATGACCATCCAAATCATGGAAGAGATAGTGCCTTCCTGATGTCCTCTCCCGTTCTGATGGTTCTCTCCTAGCCGGCCTTCGGTAGGGAAGGCGATTCCGAGTATCCAGGTATATTCGCTCCAGCGTCTCGTTCAATCCTGTGTATGTAGAAAACTTTGGATCCTTCCATCGCTTCCTATCTTTTCCAGAATCATCGTCCAACTTCCTTTTTCCTTTGTCTTTATCCGAACCTTTTCTGGATGGTCCTCCACCCTCAGTTGCATTCACCTCCTTCAATTTTAAATCTGCACACGCATCCTCTTGTTGGAGGAACCTCTCAGCTTCGTGAAAAAATTCCCCGAGATTCAGTGGTGGGTCTCGTATCAAAGATACCTTGAAATCTGAATCCTCCCTGACTCCTGATACTGTCGCCATTAAAACCATCGATGGATCAGGCCGATCCACCGAAGCAACCGCCCCATTGAATCGAGTTAGAAAATCTCTAAGCGATTCATCCATCCTTTGCTTTACCGACGTCAATGTCATCACATTCTTCGGCCTCTTGATATGAACCCAAAACTGCCCCAAGAACCTATCCACCAATTCCCCCCAAGTCCTGATAGATCCTTCTCCTAGCCGCCTAAACCACATTGCAGCTAAGTCCGTCAAGTACAAAGGGAAGCATCAGGCCATCACTTCCTCCGATGCCCCCAGCACCTCCATGTGTCTGGTGTACCTCATCAAGTGATCATTTGGGTCTGCCTTGCCATCATATACTTCCACACTAGGTAACTTAAACTTAGGTGGATTCTGAGCTATCCTTATTTCCCGAGCGAATGGACTCCTGTTCACTCCTTCCAAGTCTCTATTAGTCAAGCCTCCACGCATGGTTTTCCTGATGATCTCCACTAATCCAGCATTGTCTATCAGGGTTTGCCCTCCATGCCCCCAAGGGAATTCCAACACATATTCTTCATGTGGCTCACTAGCAGCAACGTTAGCTCTAGTCTGTTGAACTCCTTCCAAAGGTCCTCCTGTGTTGGATCCTGTGGGCCTGCCCCCAAGCCCTTGTTGATTGACTTCCGGCTCTGTATCCTGTCCTCCATTGGGTCCCACAACCCTAGTCCCTTGTCCTGCATCCACAGCCGTTGAAGTCGTTCCTAAGTTCTGCATCCCTGCAGCTCTCATTTGCTCAAAGAAAGTCTGCATCATCTCTTGTTGACTCTTCAACAACCTCTCTTGTAGTGAATTTATTATAGCTTCCATTTCGTCTCTGGTGATGTGGATGGAAGCTTGCCCTTCTCCAGCTCCGGAGGATGCTCCTTGGCTTCCTCCTTGTTGGCTTCTCTCAGCCCTTTGCCTTCTACAATTTTGCCTAGTCATTGTTTTCAAGTCAAAACTCCTCAAACTCTTCAAATCTGAACTTCAAATCCGATGTAGCGAGTGCTAGTCCTGAGTTCAATTCTCAGTTAAAGCACCAAAGTGTTTGCGCCAAAAATGGTCACAAACCCCAAATACCGTGAAAGCGCCAAAGTATGAATATAAATCAACGATATCCCAAGCACAAGTCACAGATCACAGCAAATTACAAGTAATAATCCAAAAGTAATGACAGAGACACAAGATTTATAGTGGTTCGGCTATCTCCGGCCTACGTCCACTTCAAAGTTTTATCCTTTTATTAATGATCCTAGCTGGTTACAGACGATTACAGCAGTTGTAATGAAGAATTTCGAGTATAATAGTTGTATTGAAGTGTAGAAATGAATCCGGCAGAGTCTGGACGTCCAATGGCCAAAATGTTAACTCTTCTTTTTGAGCGACCTAGCGACCTAACTTCATAAGCGACCTAAAGATAGAACGGTCCTAACGACCTAACACAGCAAGCATTATGACTTAGTAATCTATAACAGGCCACGACCTAAAGAATTAAAGCGATAGCGACCTAGTAACTAAATAAAGAGCTCAGCGGCCTAAGGGTTGAACGACCTAGCGGGTTAATAAGGGGAACGACCTAACAGGGAAGAAGTTCTGCAGCGAGCTAAGGTGTGATGACCTATTCCTAAGTCGCTAACGACCTAAACATACCAAAGGAGCTTCCTATGCCGCTTCCTACCTAGGTCGGCCACGACCTATGACTTGTTAGTTTATCCAGAATGATCAAGTGTACCATATTTAAGCTGTAAACCATGACCTACGACCTACCCTAGGTCACCTACGACCTACCGACTCATTCAGAAGAAACCAAGTGCTACTCTGTTGAGCTGTCTGCCGTGTCTTCTAGGTCGCTCACGACCTACGACCTACACCTAGGTCGTTCGCGACCTACGACCTAACTCTGATATCCCCCTATAAATACAGCACTAACTCCAACTGAAAAAGGATCTTTTGGCTCATTCCTGGAACGCCGATACTCTGCTGAATTCTCGACTCACTCAACACTTCAAACACGAAAGACATCTCAACAAATTTCAAGAGGAAAACTAACACAATCAACATAGATTCAAAGAATTCTTCTACATCGGAGTTCTAGTTGTTTGTCTCATCAGTATTGTAATTGAAGATTGTTGTAAGGTTGTAATTGATTCAGTAATAAAGAGGATTAAAGTGGACGTAGGCTTAACCTGAAGCCGAACCACTATAAAACTGTTGTCTTTTACTGCTTTCTCCGTGACCTTTCTACTTGTGTTTAATTCCCGTGTTCACGGGTGGTGCTTTCACTTAATCTCTACATACACCGGGGTGTTAGCGTTTAATTTTTAGCATTAACATTTTTGGTGCTTTCACCGAGAACCCAACTCAGGCTATCTTCGTCATTGCTTCGCAAAAGTTTGTCGAAAGGATCTCTCTCAAAACCTGAAGTCTATCAGAGATAATGGCTCCTTGAAGAAAGCGTGGATCTACAAGACCTAGTAATGTCCATGAAAATACTGCCACTTCTCCTTCATCAAGTCAAGCAGCACCAAGTGCCGGAATTACACGAGCGGAGTTAGATGCTGCAGTATCCGGATTATACCAGCAGATGAAACTCAGAATACTTTAATGCTTGAGAGGTTAAATGCATTGCTCGGAGCTAACCGTCAACCGGTGAATAATGAAGAAAACCTTGCAGATTATGTTCATGATCCTGAAGAGAGGAATATTCCTCAAAGAGCAGCTAGCCCCGTCAAAGAAACACCTCCTCAAGCTGGAGGATCGAGACCACAGCCAACTCTCCGCGAACGTTTGTCCAAACAAACTTCCGAGAAAATGGCCGAAGTCTGTCCTGTAGATCCTTTAAATGATGAGGAATATCTTTCGGGCATGGTGCGACAAATCATGAAAGAAAGCATGCAGAGGGATGAAGATGAGAAGGAATGGGGATTCGCTCCGAGCAAAACTCCGTTCACTGAAAAGATTCTAAAGGCGGAATTCCCAAGGAAGTTTGTTCCTCCTACCATCCCGGCCTATAAGGGAACAAGCGACCCCAATCAATTCCTGTATAAGTACGATTGGCACATGACTGGTGTCAGAGCGTCTGATGAGATCAAATGCCGGTAGTTTCCGGTATACTTGGAAGGAGTGGCTTTGCTCTGGTTCACAAAGCTTCCCGTCCGATCCATAGACCAGTTCGCCGATTTGACTTGGAAGTTTAAAGAGCAATTCAGGTTGTATGCTTCAAAGGCAAAGGATATTATGTCTCTATCAAGCTTGGAACAGAATATTGGGGAATCTATCAGGTCTTTCTTGAACCGCTTCAACATAGCTTTGGCTGAAGTGGACAATGTAGAGCCACGAATGGTCTTGACATACCTGATGAGGGAAATTGACAAATCAAGCGAATTTGGGAAGTGGCTGAAGATGAAAGAACCGAATTCGCTTGATAAATTCTATAAGAAAGATGATGAATTCATGCGCTTGGAAAGCCTTCGACCACCAGTTAAAGTGGCATTGACAGAGGTTAAGAATAACACTACTGCTCCTACCAAAAAGGAATCCGGAAGTCAGAAAAGGGAGAATAATGGCGGGAAGAAACAGAAAGATATGAAGAAACTTCGCTTCTTAAAATCTTCAGATTTCACTCCTTTGACTGACACTCCGGAGAATATCTTTTTTGCTACTAAAGATGCAGTGGAATATCCTAAACCGCCGGAGATGAGAGTTAGCAAAAAAGCTGCTCAAAGTGGGAGATTCTGTCGGTTTCATAATCAACCCGGCCATGATACCAACGAATGTCGCCATCTGAAAAATTTAATTGAAGAATTTTTGAGAGAGAACAAGTTGCAGAAATATGTTAAGAGAAGTAGAAATGACCCAACTTTGTCCACTAAGGGCCAGCAACTTCCTGCTTATCCATCTGGCTCGGGTGAGAGGGATACCGTGCATGAATCGGAAAGGCCAATTATTAATGTGATTACAAGAGGGCCTCACCCAGCAGGCAGAAGCTGGGGCGAGATGGAAAGATATGCCCGTGCCTTGAAGTATGCACCAACAGAAGAGAGTGTTTTTGTGCTAGAAGATGCTGCACCTTTGAAGCAGCAGAAAACTTTTAATGATGATATTGTGTTTAGAGCCAGGGACTCTATGGGCATTGAAGCTCCAACCATGGATCCCTTGGTCATCTCTGCAGGCATTGGGCCGGCTATTGTGAGAAGAGTGCTTGTAGATTGCAGCGCTTCTTGCAATATTCTCTTCAAAAAGACGTTCGACCAAATTAAAATTCCAATGGCTGATGTTCAAGCCTCATCTCAGAAAATTATTGGGTTCACTGGGGAACTGAAGCAGCCAATTGGAACTATTGATTTGTTCATCGAGCTTGGAGAGGGGAAGAAAAAGGTGGTTCGAAAACAGACTTTTGTAATTGTTGATGAATTTTCTGCCTACAACGCCTTTCTAGGCGGACCAACTCTTGCGGATTTTAAAGCAATTCTCGCCCCGTGGTGCCTCACTATGAAATTCCCCATGGATAACGGAGTTGGAGTTATTAAAAGGGATCAGAACGCTGGGCGAGAATGTTATCTGATAGAGTTGCGCGAAGCGTGGAAGAGAGAAATGGGAAAAGATGCGGCAACCCTAGTCCGCATCAAAGAACCAACCTTGTAGCAATTACAGGTTGGACCCTGCACTGGCGAGCATAGCGGGGCACGAAGAGAAATGGATCTCAGAAAAGCTAGTGCAGGAGAGAATAGAATGGTACCAGTTGAAGTAACGATGCCGGTACCTGTTGACCCGAAAGATCCGAACAAAGTGGTGAATGTGGGTTCGCAGCTTAGTATGACAGTTCAAAATTCCTTGGTAACATTCTTGAAAGCTAATCTGGACGTATTCGCTTGGACTCATGCTGATATGTGTGGAATATCCTCGGAAATTGCAGTACATACTCTGAACATTGATCCGAAGTTTACACCAGTAAAACAGAAAAGAAGAACCCAAGGTCTCGAAAGGTCAACAGCTTTGAAAGAAGAGGTAGACCGGCTTATGGAGAATGGTTTCATCAGGGAGTCTACTTATCCGAATTGGGTTTCAAATCCAGTACTGGTTAAGAAAGCTAATGGGAAATGGAGAGTTTGCATTGACTTCTCAGATTTAAACAAAGCCTACCCCAAAGACTGCTTCCCATTACCCAGAATAGATCAGTTGGTGGATGGAACAGCGGGGCACGAATTGTTACCTTTCATGGATGCTTACTCCGGATACAACCAGATTATGATGCATGAGCCAGATCAGGAGGACACAAGCTTCATCACCGATGTTGGTCTCTACTGCTATAGAGTCATGCCTTTCGGACTTAAGAATGTAGGGGTAACTTACCAAAGGCTCGTCAATGCTATGTTCAAACCACAAATTGGAAAAACTATGGAAGTTTATGTTGACGATATGTTGGTGAAGTCAAAGAAAACGGTAGACCATATGGACCACTTGGAGGAAATGTTTGCAATCCTCCGAAAGTACGGAATGAAACTTAATCCTTTGAAATGTTCGTTTGGGGTGGAGTCCGGAAAATTCCTGGGTTTCATTGTGAGTGCTAGGGGCATTGAAGCTAATCCTACTCAGATTGCTGCCTTAAAAGAAGTAAAAGCTCCTAGAACGAAGAAGGAATTGCAAAGTATTAATGGAAAAGTCGCTGCCGTGAGTCGATTCATTTCCAAAGCTACTGATAAATGCATTCCATTCTTTGATGCACTGAAGAAAGGAAGGAAAATTTTTGACTGGACTCCTGAATGCCAGAAAGCTTTCGATGAATTGACTCGTCATATGGAAACGCCTCCAATACTTTCTAAGCCCGACGATGGTGAGGATCTTTTCGTATATTTGGCAATCTCATCTCATGCTCTTAGTGTAGCGTTGGTACGGGAAGACGCAAAAATTCAGCGCCCAGTTTATTATATCAGCAAGAGGTTCACCGGGGAAGAGATGAATTATTCAAAATTGGAAAAGCCCGCCTATTGTCTACTGATTGCGTCAAGAAAGTTGAGGCCGTATTTTCAAGCTCATCCTATCAAAGTCCTCGCTGATCAACCTCTAAAGCAAGTCCTGTTTCGCCCTGAGACTTCAGGTCATCTTCTGAATGGAATATTGAACTCAGCCAATACGACATCACTTATCATCCCCGGAGAGCAATCAATGGACAAGCTTTGGCGGATTTCATCGCAGAATGTACAGATAAAGGTGTTTGTGAGGAAGAAGTGACTGATAATCCCCCAATTCGATGGAAATTATATGTTGATGGTGCAAGAAACGATTACTGTTCCGGAGCTGGGGTTGTGCTTGAAACCCCTGAAGGCGGTCATTGTGCTATGCATTGAGATTGGAATTCCCTTCGACAAACAATGAAGTAGAATATGAAGCTCTTATTGCCGACTTGAGAATTACTAAAGAATTGAATGTCAAAGTGTTGCAGATTTTCAGTGATTCACAGCTTATTGTATGTCAAGTCAAGAAAGAGTTTCAAACTAAAGGAGGAAATCTGCCTGCCTACTTGTCAAGAGCCTAGGAACTTCTCGATGATCTTGACTATTATACGATAAGTCATATATCCCGGGAAGAGAACATGAAGGCAGATTCTCTCGCAAAGTACGCAAGCACTAGTGAAGCTCAATTATTGGGATTAGTTCCTGTGGAAGTCCTGTCATCTCCAAGCACTAATGAGATGGATATTGACTGGATCATGACTATATCTCAAAAGCAAGAATCATGGATGACTCCGATAATGGAATATCTGCTCAACGGTTCTCTACCAGAAAGTTCAAAAGAACGTCAAAAGTTGCTAAGAAAAGCCTCCAGATACATAATTCAAGATGGCCGATTGTACAGGCGGGGATTCTCAATGCCATTACTCTGGTGTGTGACCAAGGAAGAAGCTAAGACAATTCTAGCTGAGGTACGCGGAGGAGAGTGTGGAACCATTTAGGTGGTCAAACTCTAGCAAATAAAATTCTCCGTTATGGGTATTTTTGGCCAGATATTAATCGTGATGCTGCAAGCTACGCCCGAAAATGTGACCGATGCCAGAGATTTTCAAAAATCCCAAGAGCACCTTCCACTGAGATAACACAAATGGTTAGCCCGTGGCCATTTGCTATTGGGGAATAGATCTCATCGGGCCTTTGCCAATTGCCAAATCCGAAATCAGATATGCTATTGTTGCTGTTGATTATTTTACTAAATGGGCTGAATCTGAACCATTAGCTACTATTACCTCTAAAAAGATGATAAACTTTGTAACTAAGAATATCATTTGCAGGTATGGTGTACCTCAAAAGATAATCACATATAATGGAACCCAATTCGAAAGTGAAGAGTTCCAAGATTTTTGCAAGCGATTCAAGATCCAGAAAAGCTTCTCAGCAGTGGCCCATCCGTAGGCAAACGGGCAAGTGGAAGCAGTAAACAAAATTATCAAATCAACCATCAAAAAACAGCTGGAAAAAGCGAAAGGTGGTTGGGTCGATAAGCTTCCACTAGCACTATGGGCATATAGAACTACCCACAAAACTGCGACCGGGCACACTCCATTTTCATTAGCATATGGATCAGAAGCAATGATTCCAGTAGAGATAGAAGTCCCTTCACATAGAAGAATTCATTTCAACCAAGTTGAAAACGAAGAGTTGCAACTTGAAGCACTTGACTTCCTTGATGAAAAAAGGGAAGAGGCTCAGCTCAGAATTGCAGCCCATCAGCAAAGAGTTGCCAGGCATTTCAATTCCAAAGTTCGCCAATGCAGCTTTGAGATTGGAGATCTAGTCTTGAAAAGGGTCATGACAGCAACAGGAGTGTTTGCGCCAAACTGGGAAGGGCCAAATGTCATAGGCCAAAAACTTCTTGATAGCACTTTCAAACTAACAACTGTCGAAGGAGATCCAATTCCAAGAGCTTGAAACAGCAATCATTTGCGTCCATATTTTGCTTAAAAGATTTGCTTAAGTTTGTAAAAAGAATTATGAATGTATGATTCTTGTATTGAAAGCCATTGTAAAGCCAGTGCAAGTGAATAATAAGAACTATAAAGTGGATGTAGGCTAAGTTATTGGCCGAACCACTATAAATTTTGTGTTCTCTACTGCTTGTTTTATTTCGATATATAAAGTACTTCAATTGTATTGCTAAAATGTCGATTTAATATTGCAGGCCATTAAAACAAAGCTTACCCATCATAAGACCAAGCGATCCTTTACATCACTCAACAAATGAATATCTAGCCACAAAAATTCCAGATTCAAATCCTATATAAGAAGTGCTTCAAGCAAACAGTTAGTGGTTCCGCCGGAGGTAGACCCTTCCTAACTAATTGTGATCGTTTGTGCAAACAAACATTTAATTAATTAGCCCGTGTCTATCCCTGCGAACTCATTTAACAATGAAGTACACTTCTTTGGATAGAATAAGCTACTTGCAAAAGAAAGGAATGTGCGCTTGGAAATGATAACAGGAAACCGCTAATATGAGAAAATGGCGAAAAGACATGGGCGAGCAGGCAGCAAACAGCAAAAGACCTCCTCGGAGGCACAAGCCCTTTTCGAAGGCACAACTCTTCGGAGGATAAAGACCTCTAATGGGACTTGCCAGAAAAAGAGAGTTGTCTTTCTCGACAGAAAGTTGTGGACTGACCGGTGGCACAGGACACTCGTTAACTAGCTGAGAACGTTTGTGCAAACAAACAATCCAAGTAACTTGTGTCCGCTCCGTGAATCCATCCAACTGAGAGAAGGAAACTTCAAACTTCCAGGCAACAGCCTTACTCGGAGGCACGCATTCCACCGAGATCTGAAATAAAACTTCACAAGTGCTGGAATGTGAAAAGCCCTCTTCGGAGGCCCATTTCACCATAATTGAAATGCTAAAAGACCTTTAATGGGACTAGCCAGAAAAAGAGAGTTCTCTTTCTCGACAGAAAGTTGTGGACTGACCGGTGGCACAGGACACTCGTTAACTAGCTGAGAACGTTTGTGCAAACAAGCAATTTAAGTAACTTGTGTCCGCCCCGTGAATCCATCCAACCGAGAGAAGGAAACTTCAAACCTCCAGGAAAAAGCCCTACTCAGAGGCACACATTTCACCGTGATATGAAATAAAACTTCACACGAGTCGAAATGTGAAAAGCCCTCTTCGGAGGTCCGCTTCCCAGCGGACAGGGAAAAAATAAAAGCCTCTCCCCAGAGGCACAAACAAAAAAGCCCTTTCCCCAGAGGCACAAACAAAAAGCCCTCTTCCCAGAGGCACAATCAAACAAAAAGCCATCTTCCCAGAGGCACAATCAAACAAAAAGCCCTCTTCGCAGAGGCATAATCAAACAAAAGCCCTCTTCGGAGGCACAAGCAGGTCAAAGCCTTTTTTCGGAGGCCCACTTTACCACGAAGGAAAAGTCACTTGCCAAAATAAAAATGACTTTCTCCAAAAGTGAAGTGTAAAAACTTCGCAACAAAAAAGAAAAGAAAAAAGATAAGACTTCTCCAATACGAGGCGCATTCTACTAAATCAGAAAAAAAAAATTCCTTAAAACGGAAATATTATCCTGTAAAGTACAAATGCAAATCTCCTTCAAATGGAAAAGCTGTTCTCTAAAGAAAGAGTGCAAGTCTTCTCGAAACAGAAGAGTTGTTCTCCAAAAATTTTTCAATGTGAAAGAGATTGCAATAAACCATGGTATGGGGGCAATATAATACAGTTACAAAAATAAAAACAATGCTCAAACAACATACCATAAGTTTACTGCAACATCACACAGAGAAAATAAAGAAACCTGTATAAAGAAAAGAAGAAGAATAAATGCATTCTCAAATACAGACAAAAGTTTGTACAAGTAAAAGAATCATTTTATTCCATGCTATAAAAATTTTATACATGTGCACGTTCCAAAACAAAAGAAGGTGGGGACCGGTACCCGCACAATCTTCGTTCAACACAAGTCTTTATATATACAAGCAAAAAAGCAAAAAAGCAAAAAGCAAGACAAAAAGCATAAGTCCCAAACCCATCATTTCTTCTTCCTGCCACCTTTCGAGCCCACGCCTGGCTGGATGATCAACTTTTGGGGCCGACTTGTGAGAGTAGGGGAAGAAAGAGGAAGAGGTGCAATTGGACGTTCTTTTGTTTTTTCCTCGCCAGCAGAAGCTTCTCTCTTTTTCTTTGAGACTCCGCGTTTCCCCCTCTTCTTAGAAGAAGATTCACTGCCCGGAGAGAAAAGAGTGGATAATGTTATGTCATCAGAAGCAGTCTGCTCCGGAGTTCTCTCCCCTTCTTCAGGTTCTTCGACCTTTTGTTCCTGAGAAGCAACAGGATCGTCCAAGTCACGAAGAGCTTCTATCTTCTCTTCTTGCGACCCCGGTTGAGAGATAGAAGGGGGAGTAATCTAAAAAGGCGGAGAAGAAACAACTGGAAGAGTGGAAGGCTGAGCAACACTTGGCGCTTTCACTACATGAGAAGAGAAGTTAAAGTTAGTATCTCTCATGAAAAGAGGAGAAAGTGGCGTGTCAAGATTTAAGTAATAATCAAAAAGTTCATCAAGCTCATGTGAAGAAAGCAAGCAGTCCACTTGAGCAAGATCAACATTGAGGTTACCTGGAGAAGCAGACTTCACTATATCAACTTCGAAGTCCTGCGCTTCAGCACTTTCCTTAGTCTCATCTCCAGTGCAGGCAGCGGCACTTTCAATAACGACTTTAGCAGGAGGAGGGGAATGGGAGCTGGAGCCAGCAATATCGATATCGGTCGAAACCGAAGGTAGAACTGGGTCGATTGAGATTGTTTTTCCTAAATGTTCTCCTTCTGTCATTTCGGCCCTCTCTTTAGCAAGTTGCTCCTTTCCCCTGGCAAGAGCGGCACATGCATCATCATCTAGATAGTGCGCCATTAAATCTACTTCGGCATATCCGACTCCTCCAAGCATATCAAGTATGGCCTTCCACACTTTGGCCAAAGTGATTTCATATGCCGGTCCCAAAAACTTAAGGCTACCGTGCCCCAAAACACTATGGATGTAAAACTCGAATAGAGTAGAGCTGACTTCAGCTTTGGTTGCCATATGAGATTCTTCGGCTGCAGCTTTGTCGGCAACAGCTTCATCACGCTCCTTTTCAGCTTTAGAAAGTCGAGCTTTGAGCAGTTCAATCTCCAAGTTCTAGGAGTTGGTTTTCTCTCGGAGTTGAGCAACATCAGCCCGGTAATTTTCTACAGCTTGCTGCTGCTTCAAATTTGGCTTCAGCATCTCTCACTTGCTTTTGAAGCATTTCTTCTCTCAGAGAGTAGGAAGTGGAAGAAGTGGCGAGCTCTTCCTTAAGTTTTTCAACTTCTGCTTCAAGCTTCTCATTATAAGTGGCTATGCTCCTCATTTCCGCGTCATGCTGCTCAAGAGTTTTCTGCCATTCAGATTTGTCGTTTTACATTGTTAGCATGGCCTCGAGATTTGCACGGTTTACCCTCTGAAGCTCATCGAAAAGCTTTTGCCAACCCGACATTCTCTCAATATTGAGTTTGACGGCATCAAGATTGCGCAGCATAGCTTGCTTGTCAATCGGGACCAAATCAAGGTCAAAGCGCACTCCCTTCAAGCACCAATGCGGAAACCGACTTTGAAGAGTGGCCGGGCCTTGTCCAACCTGATATGAGGGCCTGCCAATAATTGTTTGAATATCAGTATGAGTAAGGGCAGGAGATTGAGAAGGTACAGGAGCAACGGGCCTTTCAGGAAGTTCGGACGCCGGCTTTTCGCCATGTTTGGCCATTTTACTCACATCTTCAGGGATGTGGCTTTTCCCTTTATCATCACGGGATTTCCTTTTATGAGAATCATTTTCCCTCTGGGAAGAATCATGTCGCTCATCTCGTCTTTCGTGGCGTTCTTCATAGGCGCGCCTTTCACGAGCTCTTCTCGCAGCTCTTTCTTCGTCAGTTTCCCAAGAGGCAGGAAGATAACTCCTGGGGTCATAAGAACCGCGCTTCCCATAACGCTGGAAATCATCGTAATAGGAGCCACTTATTCCCATTGGAGAATCTGATAATAGAAAATAATATAAACTCAGAAATCCTGAAAGCAAGAAAGTTGAACGCATATAAGTGCTGAAAAGTCCTAAGTGTGTGTAACGTGAAAATTACGTGCGTAGAATCACGAACCACTCCTGGGTTAGGAGGTGATGATGGATTTAACAGCCAGTGTCAGCTCTTGTGCTGATGGAGTTTGTTGCAGAACGGATGTCGCTTCAACTGCTGGAGAAGTAACTTTAGCAGTGATAAGATCATCTTTAAAAAGCTCCTGTGAAGTAATCATCAGGTCGCTCAACCCCTCAAAAGTATCATCACCGTTGTGCCTGGCGGGACTCGCTCTCCCAGTTCCTTCGTCACCAGATTTCCCGGATTGTTGGGGAGGTTCCTCTTCTTCGATGACCGGGGCAAGTGCAAGTTTGCCGGATGACCCCGCAACATCAATTAAAGTAGAACACTTTACCAACGAAGCCTCAACAGTATGTTCTTTCGGTGTAAGTTCTTCGACGGAAATTAGGGCATCCGATGTCTTTACTGGAGAGTCGGGAACTTCATGAGTTTGGGTAGAACGAGCAGGGTGCAAAAGCCCGTATTGGTGCAGAAGTTCATCTTTCAACAAAAACTTATACTTCTTTCTTCAACTGGCACGACACTTAATCTATCAAAAGCCGTCCTGTGACTGGGATTTCTAGAAGGAGGAGGAAGTGCTGTAAAAGAAAAGAATGACATTAGCACTTAGCAATGGATCTCGAAAAGCTTAAAAGGAAAGAACAGGGATGAGCAATCTTACTTTCTATTCTCCAGATGGCATAAAACCCTGAGGGGCAGCGAACGAAGAAGAACTGATTCAGAAAACTGTGAGCACTTTCGAAAAGATCGGTAATAAGTTTACGGTTTCTGGCACTTCTCACGAATATGATGGAGGGGTGGTCTTTATTCTTTGCAAATGTGCATAAATAGCAAATTTCTTCGAAGCTCGAAAGACGGTTAAGTGTCCTCCTGAATAGAATGCACAAGCCCATCAGGATGGCGTAGCCATTGGGATGCAGTTGAAAGGGAGAGATGGTTAGTCGGAGAAGGAGTTGTTGAAGAAATTCATTGAAAGGAGGAATGACACCACAAAGGCACATCTGACGGTTGACGGCGAAAAAACCGAGAGGCGGCCTGTCAGCGGTATCATTTGGCCCAGGAAGAATTGCATCCGCTTCGGCAATCCCAAATTGAATACGTAATTGGTTGAATGCCCGCTGACTGAGGGTAGTTGGAGTTTTTTCCGGAGGATTATCCAATGGGATGGCTATCGGGAAGACTCCTTCAGATTTCTCTATGATCTCTTCTTGAGAAGACATTCTACACAAGGAACTGGATATTCAAATATGAAGGTGCACGTTTCCTAAATGTGTGAAGTGTTGTGCAAAACTAATAAAACGACAAGCAAGTATAACTGAAATAAACTAATATGCAATTGCCAATTTTAAAGTTTCAGGGCTTGTTGTTTTAAGTCCGAATACAAGTGCAGTGTTGATGCAAGCAAGTCAGTTTTAATTGATTAATATAGCTTTGCTTTAATACTTTACTCGAATTTGTCGATTCACGGCATTTCGTAAAATTTCTTTAAGATGATTAACTTTTATCGACTAATCTGTCATTCGATGTGGGCGATCAATGACAGTATAGTCGCCCAAGTTTTTTTGCAAATGTTGTGTTTAACAGGTTATCAGCATTAAAGTTAATATAATCATAAACAAGCTCAAGTGACTCATCATAGGTCAAAGTCCATCAATCAAGCCTAACGACCTAACATAAGTCGAATTATCTTAAGTCGTGTTATCCGAGTTAAAGAATTCAAGGCATGAGGCCGCAGGTCAGAATTAAACAAAAAATTGTCCAAGTTCTAGGTCGGCCGCGACCTACAACCTATGCCGCACAAAGTTAGGTCGTTGGTCTTATAGGTCGTCCTGCTTGGAGTTCATATGCTATTCTGGCAAGTTAAGACACAACAAGGTCGCGAGTTACATAAGTCGAACTCTTCTAAGTTACGTTGTTCAAGTCAAGACAGTGTATATTTTGTTAAGTGCTAAGTCGCCTACGCGACCTAAAAGTTAAGTCGCGCCGATTCTTTGAGCCGTTTTCCGAGCTTAGTCTCGTGGTTCCTGTTCAAACTGCTAAGGCCCTAGGTCGCTCGTTCCTCCTCAATGTGTCAATTCGCCTAATTATTAGCTCCTAACCCGTTAACCCGTTAACTTCTCCACCAACAAAAACCCTTGTCTCTCCATACCGTCGAATCACCCTAAAGACCAATTCGAATCACCTTGAAATCACTACAAATCAATGCACTGCCGTTTTATCTCAAATCACAGCAACAAAATGATCGATGGCAGTTGCAGATCAATTAAAAAATGGTTCGTGAAGAAACACGGCACAAAAAGTGGTTTGGAATCGGAAAATGGGAGGGTCAGAAGATCGATGATAAGTGTAGTTGAGCAACAACCAGATCCACTTACTTAATGTGACGAGATGACGATCAAAGCAACGAGTAGATTCGCTTCAAAAAATTTCGAGCTCAAGGGTGGCAATGGCGGCGGAAGTAAGCAACTGAGTGAGGAGGAAGAAACGAGTTAGCAATTTATATGGAACAAAGAGAAGGAGACGAAGGGGTTCGCGAGTTTGCAGAAGTCTTAGGTCGCTCATGACCTAACGGAATTAGATCGAAGCATACGACCTATGACATAGGCCTGTACTTCGAGGGGCAAGTGTTAACTCCTCTTTTTGAGCGACCTAGCGACCTAACTTCATAAGCGACCTAAAGATAGAATGGTCCTAACGACCTAACACAGTAAGCATTACGACTTAGCAATCTATAACAGGCCGCGACCTAAAGAATTAAAGCGGTAACGACCTAGTAACTAAATAAAGAGCTCAGCGGCCTAAGGGTTGAACGACCTAGTGGGTTAATAAGGGGAACGATCTAACATGGAAGAAGTTCTGCAGCGAGCTAAGGTGTGATGACCTATTCCTAAGTCGCTAACGACCTAAACATACCAAAGGAGCTTCCTATGCCGCTTCCTACCTAAGTCGGCCACGACCTATGACTTGTTAGTTTATCCAGAATGATCAGGTGTACCATATTTAAGCCGTAAACCATGACCTACGACCCACCCTAGGTCACCAACAACCTACTGACTCACTCAGAAGAAACCAAGTGCTATTCTGTTGAGCCGTGTGCCGTGTCTTCTAGGTCGCTCGCGACCTACGACCTATACCTAGTTCGTTCTCGACCTACGACCTAACTCCGATATCCCCCTATAAATACAACACTAACTCCAACTGAAAAAGGATCTTTTGACTCATCCTGGAACGCCGATACTTTGCTGAATTCTCGACTCACTCGACACTTCGAACACGAAAGACATCTCAACAAACTTCAAGAGGAAAACTAACATAATCAACATGGATTCAAAGAATTCTTCTACATCGGAGTTCTAGTTGTTTGCCTCATCAGTATTGTAATTGAAGATTGTTGTAAGGTTGTAATTGATTCAGTAATAAAGAGGATTAAAGGCGACGTAGGCTTAACCTGAAGCCGAATCACCATAAAACTGTTGTCTTTTACTGCTTTCTCCGTGACCTTTCTACTTGTGTTTAATTCCCGTGTTCACGGGTGGTGCTTTCACTTAATCTCTACATACACCGGGGTGTTAGCATTCAATTTTTAGCGTTAACACAAAAGATCCTTTTTCTGTAGGTTCTGGGCTCTATTTATAGGCGTAAGAGGTTAAGATCGCGCTCAAACTTTGGGAGACTTCTTCTGGCACGTGAGTGGGCCCACGCGACCGACCCCACCAAGTTTCGACTCGATCTGTGATCGATACGAAGTGATTTCGTATCCATCAAAAAAATGATCCAATCGAGCTGAAACTTGACAGAAACATTCCTTACCTTGTATGCAAGCTGCTGTGAAAATTTCATTGCATTTGAATCAGTGGATCTTGAGTTATGATCGATTCGAACTAGGGTTCTCTGTTGGCTGTCGTCTTCAAATCCATCTGTTCGAATCCATCACTTTCGACTCCATCAAAAGCGCACGCGCGCAATGACGTGGCGCTATCCTCCTGGATCGATTCGACTTTCGCGACGTGTTGATTCCACTTGGTGCCCCGGGTTGAACGCTTCCTTCCTGGAGACGCGCACGTATCCACGCTTCATGCTTGCACGTGCCCATCACTCCACCACATACTCAACTGTTTGCATCGATGTCCTCTCATATCGATCGCTGGGGAGTATTTCGTATCGATCTGATCGATATGAAAATATTGAATTCGATCGATACGAATGAAAGGCCAACAGATGGGTACGAAACCATACTCAATGATGGATACGAACGAAGCCTTACCTGATGGATACGAGCGAGATTTTACCTGATGGATACGACCTTGGATAGCCTCCCATGGATACGAAAATGACTAAGTCCATCTGTTATCGATACGAGAGTATCGATTCGAAACATATCACCTCTTCCCATCTTGATCGATGCGAAACCATCGAGTCGAGTTCATGCTGATCGATACAAAGGATATCGATTCGAAGTCCTTCATTATACTCTGTCCTCGATCGATACAAACAGTATCGGCTTGAAATGCGATCCATTGATCGATGCGAAGCCATCGATACGAACCACCTTCTGATCGGTGCGAAGCCGATCGATAAGAAATCCCAAGTACCTGATCGATACGAATGTATCGATACGAATCATCCTTGAGTGCCGATGGATACGAACAACATGTTCTTCCTACCTTGCATCGATCATATCTCCTTCATACGAACTCCGATTAACCTGAAATTTGAAACATAGCCTCTCATAATCCTTCTCATCATCTCCAACCAATTTCGTCCCGATCGGAGCTCAACCAAATTTTGACGACATCGATTGCGGTATTGATTACAATCGATCTCCAACCCCAATATCCATCATTCCTTGCCAATTTGTTGATATTCCTCCTTTGACCAAAAAGTGGGATAACACCTAAAACCTTTTCTAAAATCCTCATAAGATCCTTTATATATATATATACAAATATATATAATTTTTAAAACTTTGGATCATTTCAAACTTGTATAAAACTCCTTTTATACTTCAAAACATTTTCAAAAACCCTTTTCTTCTGGCAAAAGATTCAACAAGGGAAGTTTCATTTTATAAAACAAAGATATTCAACTTTGTTTACTCAAAATCAAATATCCAAATTTGATTACTCCTTTCAATATCATTTTCATTCAAATCCGTACGATGTACACATATCGTCCGTACGCTATACCAATCTGATCGCTCACTCGACCACACAATTTCGCTTCTGAATTAGTATCATCCACCCAACTTCCTAGTGCGGACACAGATCTGGTTTCTTGATCAGAAACCGTCATTCTCCTTGCATAGTCATAACTATGATAGAGAATATCCAGAACTAATCAACAATCCATATCCAGGTTCGCCGTCGAAAATCGACTGAAAAATCCCAACTCGGATCGACATACTATCTCGCAATTCTGTGCTCGAATCTGGATCAAATCATTATGCGAATAGAATAACATACGTACACCCTACGTATTTATCTTTATTGGTTATCAGCCAAATCAATTCCATTTCTATTCACATTCACTTTGATTTTCATTCACTTACTCACAATTGCTTCATTCCATTTGGATTATCACCTCTATTCTTATCTCGCTTGGGTATTTAACCATTAACAGTTTGAACTCTGACCTGTTTATCTAGAAAATAGCTTAAAAAATTTAAAAATAGATAAGTAGTTGGAAAATAATTACTAGTTTGTAAAATAGGTGTAAAATAGTTAGAAAATAGTTAAAATAATTATAGAAATTTTAGACAACTGCAAAATAATAGTTAGATAATAATTAGTTTTGTAAAATAGTTGGAATATAGTAACTAGTTTATAAACAGTTGGAAAATCGTTAAACAGTTTCAAAAATAATTGTAAAACAAGTATAAGATAGTTTGGCTTTTAAAAGAAAGGTTGTAAATACAATGAATAGCTTGAAAAAATAGGTTTATATTAAAACAATTTATTTTAAAAATAGTCCAGAGCCAAAACTGCTCACTTCCCAATTTCCATTCTCATCAATTCAATTTAAATTTCCACTTCCATTTAAATTGACCCGATTCCAGTTTTAAATAACTTCAATTTCCATTGAAATTGATTCAACCCCAATTCAAGTTGAATTAGCCTCAGTTTCTTTCCAAATTTAACTTTATTCAACCTTGATCTCAAATTCCACTAATTCAAATAAATTTCAATTGAACTAGTTCCAATTTCAATTCATTTCAACTCCAGTTTGAATTATTCTTGATTTCCTCCCAAATTCAATTCAAATTCCATTTTAATTTAAAACTATTAAACTTTAATTACAATTCCAAATTATTCAAATCAATTTGGACTAATTTCATATCGAACCCACTTCAATTTCAAATCGTTTCAAATTAATCCAATTCAAATTTTCCATTTGAATTTTATACTTATACATCTTCAATCACAATTTCAATTAATTCAAATCAAATTCAATTTGAACTAATTTCAATTCAATTTTTTAAGTCCACTTCCAGAATTTCATTTTAAATCAATTTAATCTTTCAAAAACCAATTTATTAACCAAATTCAACCTTAAAACCAATTTTCAACAATTTGAAATGAAATTCTATTTTAAACACCCAGATCTCAAGTCCAAAGTGATTCCATTTCTCTATTTTCAAACTAAGGTTAAATTTTCTTTTTATCTCAATAATAGATATATTACTATAGTCCATTTCTTCATTTATCAAATCCAATTTCATCTTAAAGATTATTAATAACAACGGAATGGTATTATTCAAATTATTTTAAAACATCCATCCATGTTGAATTTTCGGATCTCAAACCCATTTTGAGATCACTCAAATTTCCTAATTCAAGTCAACCATTCAACTTCCCAAGTTAAATCTTAATTTCATCTTGAAATTTTCAAATCAGGTTGATCATTCCAACTTATTTAACCTTTCCAAAGTTAAACTCAATTCACTTAATCCTGTCAACCTTACCCAGTTTGAACTTCCATCTTAAATTTTGAACTTTTCATAAATAATCTTCCCACTTATTAAGTTCAAAAACTTATCACTTTGGGTATCATATCTCATTCCAAATTTAAAACTCAATATTTAGAGTTTATTTCAAATTATCCTTGATATCATGTATATCCTTACATATATACATATTTATTTCTTGGCCCTCCCAGCCATGTTTTTAAATTTTAAACCACCTTTGGTTTTAAATTCAAGTCCAATCTTCAAACAACTGATTGTTTACAACAAGTCTCTTTTATTCAAATAATACTTATTTATTCTTTTAGCACTTTGAAACAACCTTTCAAATTTATGGACCTAGATTTAAAATTCCACAATTTAGGTATTTTCAATTTCAATTTATAAGTCATACTTTACATAAATGTTTATTTCTTTAGAATATTTCATTTTTCTTACTCATTAATACACATCTTATTATTAGACACACAACTATCATTTAGAATAATAACCAAGATTATCATATCTAAAGCCATTCATTATCATCTTATTCTGAAACACTTCTCCAATTTAAGATTTCAATTTCAGTTTGAATCCATTTCAAATTATCTTTATTTAATTTCAGTTTGGTTGTATTTCTAATACCACTTAATTTAATCCCAAAAATTTAACAACCAATTCCCTTAATATTTATTAGAAAGAAATATTGCTTTATATATCAAAATATATTCTTATATAAAATTATTTAAAATCTTATATAAGAAAATAACAAGTACGCTCTCACATATATATATATATATATATATATATAGACACACACACACACACACACACACACACACACACACACACACACACACTAAACTCATCCTAGGGTACCACTTACCCTATCATTAATGAGTAATCCCACCAGAGCCAAGGGTTCTCGCTTAACCTTCAGCTCTGATACCAAATGTAACGACCCGAAAATTTCGATTCTGAAAATTCCAAATAGTTAGTGAAAAGAAGAAAGAGAAAGAAGAAGAAATAGAAAACTCAAACACAGAATCTCACATTCGCAGCGGATAAAATATAATATCACATAAATAATAGTTTTACAAAGAAGATCTGTATCTTTACACTTATATTTTTATACATCAGAGTTACAACCATTACATAACACTGGACAATTTAAAAGGACCTGCCCTAGATAAACTATAATATATCGCAGTAGAAATACCACATACATTCCTGCCATCCAGCTCACCTCCTGAGCTCCAGAACATCCTTACCTAAAAATATGTAATACTTGGTCTGACGCGAGCATTACATCAAAGTAACACCCGGATCAGGCTGGAAACCAGCGTGAGTAAACCCATCTAACATAAATTTCAAAAGCATACAACTTATATATAACCCGGGTAACTTGTATCAATTACAATTTCACAAATTGTTATCGACATTATTTATTTCACTCACCAATTTCTAAGTACTAAACTTAGATTAAATTGTCTAATTCACTTAAATCATTCCATTCTAGCTTATTGATTTCACCTAGCAATTTATAAAGAATCGAAAGGGTTTCGGGTATTTACTAATACCCGATTCCGGTCTCTTCGAAACCAATATTATCTTAACTTCAATTATTCAAGTGAAATACAATTCAATTTTAAATACAGGATGTCACATAATTCATCATCAATAGATGATCACATCATCACAATTTAAATCAAACATATCTTTTCACATAACATCACAAACCACATATTAGGAATAACAATTAATCAAAGGATTCCAATAACATTCTATTTATCCTTTAATTACATTTAAGTGATTAACCCTTAATTAATTTCACAAATTAATTATCCTTAACCCAATACGGTAATTAACCTTTAATTACTTCATTAATTAATTACTAACCATAATTATTAATCACCTTTGATTAATAACATCAGTAATTAGCTACCCTTAATTACTTCATCAAATAAATTAATTACTCCTTAATTAATTATCTCTAATTAATCCCTTGATTAATTATACAAGGTAATGTAATCCAAATTTCTCTCATTAATAAATCACTTATTCAATTAATTAGCACTTGATTGATTAATTAATCTTAATCATTAATTAAAATTAAATTAATAACCCCTAATTATATATTAATTAACCTTAATTAACTAATCTTCAGTCTTTAATTAATCAATTTAAAAATTCTTAATTATTTAATTAATTATCCTGTCATTAATTAATTAAATAATTAACTACCCATCTTAATTATCTTAATAATTTAATGAATCCAATCATTAGATTTTTATTTATCTTTAAGATAAACATTTTTACTTAATCAAAGTATTTAAACAATTTGTTTTCAGATTTATTTTAAATTTCATTTAAAACTTCATTTTAAACTTAAGATACAAATTTAACTTAAACAAGGTTTTAATTCAAAACCTTTTTATCTCATATGTTAAAAGAATAACCACTTTATAAAATAAGTTTAAAAGAATATAAAGTTCAAATTAATTTAAACATACACTTTAAACATTCCAAGTTTTTTAGAAACAAATTCAATTTTTTTTTAAATTTACTTTTAAATTTCAAAACCGAAATACAGCTTAAATCTTGATCCAGATTTAAACTTAAATCTTTAAAGTTTTTCTTATATTCCAAAACCATTTTAAAGTTCAAATCATTTAACCATATTTTTAAAGCAATTAAACAATTTAAATTGAAAACTTATTTTATTTAAAAACTGAAGTTTAAACCCAATTCCAGATTTCAAAAACTCAGATTTAAACTTATTTTAAATTTCTAATTTACCAATTTAAAACTTACAGTTTAAATTCAAACTCCATATACTTTTATACTAAAAAGTTTTAAAACCAAATTTAAAATTTCAAAATTTAAATTAACTCAGATTCAACTACTTTGAATTCAGATTCAAATTCAGTTTAAGTTAGTTTAAAATTTTCAGTTGCATTTAAACTTTAATTTTAATTTTAAAAACAGAAACAGGTTTTCTGTTTTGTTTAAAAAACCTGAAACAAAGTGATATACCCGAGCAACCTTATATATTACTTCGAGTCAAAAACTTATCTACTTCGAGCAGAAACTCAAATTCCCCGAGACCATCGCGAGGAAACCAAAATCCCGTGAATAACATTTCACCAGCATATTCCTAGAAAACTCTATGCACATGCACCCACGACGTCGCCTTCTCCAATCAGCTCCGATGACTGGAACAAGTCATCGATCACCCAGGCATCCCATATCCATCACCATTACCCAGTTTCCCTCTTGAAATCAAAAATCGAGATTAATTTCCAACCTGAAAACAAACTGGAACTGAAAGCACCTACTCAACCAAAACCTGTCAACGACCCTCGTTCACGCGCCTCCGGCCACCGTTGCCCCTGAATCTCTGGCGAAGCCTTCGACAACTCACCATCTTCCAATACCCAAGAAATAGTTGAACTCGATCAACTATATTTGCCGAAATGCTCGATTCTTCCTAACCCAGGAAACTAGGGTTCAAATCTTCAAAACAAAATCATCCTCACCAAAATGCAATGCATCTCAAACAAATAATTTTCCTATCCTCACTGATCTCCCCTCCACCTCCAGAAACAAATTCAACTCGATCGAACACATAAATCATCAGCGCTAACCAAAAAGGTAAAATACAGTGAAATTAAAACTGCACTCTGGTTCAAGCATTATAAATTGTAATATTAGATTCAAAATTCATGATTTTGCATGATGTTTTGATATATAACCATGAAACATTGATTTGTAATGTTTAAATTTTTCACTTATACAAATTTTAGCTCTGTTATTTATGTTTCCAGGTAATACAAAAAATTATTCAACTTATATAAATTTTTAAAATTTACTTTATCATGTAATAAAAAAAATTCTCATTCAATTCCTAAGTCATAATACAACCAAATCAAAAGAAAAGAAATTTTGTTAAATTTGAGCTTGTATTGTGCAGACAGTAGCTTAGGAAATCAAACATGCATCACACCCATACTTATATAAACACAGCAATATATTTAACAGTATATATATATAATTCTATTTATTTCTACAGATAAATCAAACAACTATATTTCATACTTAAATTTTGAAATGTAAAGCTACTCACCTTATAAATAGAAGACAGAGCCATTTTGAAAATGCTTTGAAAACTGAAATCCCTTTTGCTTTTAAAACCTTCGACTTGGATGCTTCTGTTTTCAAACTTGAGTTGCTTTGATTTATAAACTTGCATTTGTCCCCGGGTTTGCATGCAGTAACCTGATTTCCAGACTTTAGAACAGATTTTCAAATTTGCTTTTTGTATGAAAATGGCAGGTGCATTGATTTGAAGATGCAGGCTTTTTTTTATAAATTTCATGTGAACAGGTGATGCGTGATTGAAAATGTTACAGGCTTTAGATTTGAACAGAGATTTGATTTGAAGAAATGTGTTTACAGATTGATAAAAAGCTCTGCAAACTTGATTTGGAAAGTGATTTACAAGTTTTATTTTATGAGGAGTGATTACTGATTTGGTTTTGAAAAATGGTTTGCAAATTTTCTCAGATTTGTTTTTAAAGAAAATGTTTCAGCTGAGAATTTCTTTTATTTGCTAAGAAAAAAATGAGAAAAAGAAAAAGGATGGAAGATGGCAAGCTTATATAACTAAATTTATGATTTATTAAAAATCAAAGAAAATTAAAATTAAAATTTGACACTTGTCTCTAGTATTAACACTTGTAAATTACCTTGTTTAATCTCTTAACACATGTTATATTGATCCTAGGATGTTTACACATGTCCCCTTTTAATTAATTAGTATTTAAAATTAAAGTTAATGAAAGTTTTTAAACTAAATTAATTCGTTTTTAATACTTAGTTATATATAGATAATAATTTTTAAAGAAATAAAACCATTATAATTATAAATAAAAACAATACACATATCAATTATTTGAAAATAACATTTTTAGTTATCTGAAATAAATTTATAAAAGTGGTTGTAAATTATTTGTTAAATTTTATTAACAAAAATTATCAAATCATTTTAATTTTTAACACAGATTATTAAATTTATATTGCCAAAATTCCGGGATATCACAATAGTTTTCTGTAATTACAAACATCACACAAATCTCTCTTTTTGGATAAGATATGGAAATTTATGGTGTTAACATTTTATGATAGAAATGTAGTTCCAAGACATTAAAATGTAGTAAACCCCAAGAGTTAAATAGGAAGATATGGACGCGATAAGAATATCCTAAAATGATAAAATGTGAAGTACCAAAAAAATGGAAAGTAAAAGAAGGAAATCCGAAGGATAGGCAAGAAGAAATAAAAAGACAAAATGGGAATAGATAATATAAATGGAAAAACAGAAAAAGAGAATGAAAAATGATATTATGAATCCAATAAAAGGAAAGCGGTAAATGAACTTAAAGTGAAGGAAAAGGATAAACGCGTTATGAAATGAAGACCTAGGGTCAACAGTAAACTATAGAGGCAAGGTAATTAGGTAAGTGTGAATGAATATATGTATGTATGTATGTTTGTATATATATATCAGATTTGTGTGTGTGTAGCCTCAAATATTCATTTACGATGGGTGTAAATTATTATAGTTAAAGTATAGTTAAATGAATGATATGACATTTGGTCATTAGAGTAGGCTGAAATGCGAGGTTAGTAGTGTTACACAATAGAAGTCAGCCACCGCAAGGGGTTACCAACAGTTGTGTAACGTTATACTGATGTGAGACATATCCAAATGTAGGACCTGCCGAGTATATACATTTGCGTATAGATAAAGGAATACCCCTAATAGATAGGGTAGTCTTCTTCAAAAATAGTTTTTAAGCAGGTATTTTCTTGATTGCATTAGGTAGTCTAAATGGGATGATGAGCGGGATTGGGTACAATGCAACATGGTTGGTATATACGGTATCACCAACTACGACATAATATTACGAACAATCGTAAGGGGTAGGGCTGCATAGGGCGATACATCATCAATCCTTAGCGGTCAACGGGAAAGACATGCTTAAACCTAACTAGTCTTCGCCTCCTACAAGTGTAGGCTTAGTTGGGCTATACACCACCGAAGTTGTTTTCTAGTTTATTTATCAGGGCAATGCTAGTTAACCCAAAGAGAGTTCTTTCAAATTGGCTGGGGTGGTCCGTGGAACCGAGTCCACAATAGGAATCAGACAAAGTAGTAAATCCCCAAAGCGAGATAGAGTACGGCATAATATTTTGAAAAGCCATCGTTAAGCACTATAGGAGTTCTTTGAGTTATACGGTGATGAGATCGTGACACACGATGGTTCCTTACAGAGTGTTGATTTAGAGGTACTGGCGGGGATAATATCTAGGTCCATTGGGGACCGTGATACTTATATTATATGTATGTATGTAGCGATGATTCTATAAAGGGAAAGTGGGAATGGATCGCACGCAAACGTGGAGTCGAGACGACTAATTAAAATGCAAACAGACATAACATGAAATAGAGAACAATTGGCATGAATTAGTATTATGTACAAAGTATAAAAAATTTATGTCATCAAAATGTTATTCTGACCTCATTACAACCCATAGGATAGTTTGAAGGGCGGGTACTAGTGCTTGGTGTGTTCAGTGCTAACAAAGATGCTTAACTTTGAAACTACCAAATCTTGGTCAGTAGTTATGTGACTTATTATATTTTATTATTCCACTTTATGTTATATCGTTAGTGCTATGTTATGCATTCTCTTATTTATTTGTAGGATATCAAACCAAAGATTTGTATTTTGGTAGACTTGGGTTTTTGTTTTAGCAAAAATTTAGACACACTGGGGTGTAGATTGTTGCAACGGTAATTGCAAGTTGTGAAATGAGTATTTTGTTGTAAGTTATTATTCAAATAATAATATTTTCCAATAAATACTACCACTTCTCAAAACAACATAATCGTCATAGAACCATATTATTATCTATGAAATATCAATTTATTTTATGAATAATAGTAAATCTCCCAAATTCAGTTTAAAATAGATTTTTCGCTATTATTTATGATTTTCACCTAAAATTCATAAATAATAACCTTATTGAATTCCATATTTTAGTTTCAGTTTAATTCATTAAATCACCACTATTGACAAATATCATCCAAAAACTGCAAGCAGCTTTATCTATCATTTATTTATCTAGTTCTTCTTGTTATTACACAATTTCATCCATATTAATTTAATTAGTTACATTCAAAATATAAATCTATCATGTTTACAATTAAACATTCGATAATACAATCATTAATAACAAATTATCAACAAGGCATAACATATCCAAAATATTCACAATATCCATATTGCTACCAGACTTTTTGATCAAGCAGATTTTCACTGAAATTAGAGCATTAGGATGAAGACTAAACGATTCACGGACTTAGGAACATGCTTGGAAAGACTATTGGAAGGAACTAAAGAAGTTATAGAGAAATTAGGGCAAAGCAAAGCACTCGATATCGAGTACCCCTACTCGGTACGGACCACTATTTTAGCCTTCCAATTCTATGTTACATGGAAATATGGCCTAAGTGATCGTCGTGAAGTATGTAATTAAGGAATGGACGAACAACTCTAAGGATTCTCTAAAAGAAATCAAACATGTACAGCCAGCATCAGAACCTCTTAGAAACAACACGACCTTGTAGAAAAATTACTCGAAACACAATGAATCAGGGATAGAAGACCATAGAGGGAAGGAGAAGTCGCTCTCCAAAATTTATTTTGGTACCGACCACTTCTGGTCTACCGAGTAGAATTTATAGCTCGGGAGGCCCCAACTTCCCTCTAGCATTTTTGGATATCTAGATCTGGACTTGGTATCTCATAGGCATTCAGTTCTACTAGAAGATTTTTCTATAAATGCATAATCTACAACAATTGGAGAAGGACTTTTTTTGCTTATCATCTTCTTCATCTTTTATCTGTCCTCACTATAATCACCAAGGCAGATATTATTGGATATTCAAGGCTATACGAACATGTCAATCCCTTGTACCAGTGAATCTCAATCAAATAATTAACAAATTACAGTGGGCGTAGACCAAAGATTGCCGAACTAGTTTAAAAATCCAGTTGTTTCATCTATTTTCTATTTACTCTACAAGATTTCAATATCTATATAGGAATTTGTGTGTTGTGCCACTTTTGGCTTCAACATTTTGGTGCTTTCACTGGGAAAGGAGATTCTCAAGCATAGATCTAGCTTTATATTTTAGGTTGGAGTGTCCAAAGGTCAAATCTAAAAGATTTGCATTTAGGAATTTAAAGAATTAACATAAAAGGTTCAATGGTTGGTCTACTATAATAACAAGCAGTTTTCTAGAGCTGAAAAGAATTATCTGAAGTTGGAAAAATTTACATATTGCTTGTTGATTGCATCGAGGAAGCCGTGGTCATATTTTCAGGCTTATTCGATTAAAATTCTGATGGAACATCCCTTAAAGTAGGTGCTATACCGACTTGAAACTTTAGGGAGGTTGCTAAAGAGGAACATAGAGTTGAGTCAGTATGACATCACCTATCACCCGAAGGGAGCTATAAACGAGCAGGCACTAATGGATTTCATCGCCGAGTTTACCATGCGGGATGGTGAAAAGTAAGATGATATGGTCACACTTTCATATTGGAATTTGTTTGTGGATGGAGCTTCAACCAAACATAGTTCAAGTATAGGAGTAGTGATTAAAACCTCAGAAGGATAGTCAATTTGTTATGCACAGAAACTAGAATTTCCTATAACTAATAAAGACCCTAAGTATAAGGTGTTGATAGCATGGATAATGATAGCAAAAGTGCTGGGAATAAGGATGCTACGCATATTCAATGATTCCTAATTAGTGGTTTTTCAAGTGAGGAAGGAGTATCAAGCCAAGGGTGCAGGACTTGCTCCTAACCTGATGAAAGCGCTGGAACTATTGGATGATATAGAGCATTATACTATTATGCATATCCCCAAAGAGGAGAATGCAAATGCTGATTCATTTGCTAAACTGGCTAGTTCTGGGGAAGCACAAACAATGAGTTTGGTTCTAGTAGAGGTTTTGAGGGCTCCAAGTATCGATCAAATTGATGTCGAGTGGATTCTAGAGACCATGAAGGAAGAGGGTTCATGGATGACTTCGATCAAGGATTATTTTTTCAAGGGAGTCCTCTTGAGAGATAGGAAAGAGCGAAAGAAATTACTTTGAAAAGTACCTCGGTTCATGATGCAAGGAGTGCTGTACAAAACAAGATTCTCTACCCCATACTTCTGTGAGTAACCAAGGATAAGGCTAGGAAAGTCCTCATGGAAGTCTATAAGGGTAGTTGTGGTGACCACATCAGAGGGTAGGCTTTAACAAAGAAGGTACTTCTCTATAGATATTTTTGGTCGATGATAAATTGGGATACAACTGATTATGTTAAACAGTGTGACCATTGCCAGATATTTGCGAAGATCCCAAGAGCCAATCTATAGAGCTTACGCAAATGGTTATCCCACGAAAATTTGTGGTTTAGGGAACTAACATTATTAGGGTGCTATCGATGGCAAAAGGAGGAGCTAACATGCAATAGTTGCGGTGGAGTATTTCATGAAGTGGGTCGAAGTAGAACTGCTTGCCATGATCACAATGAAATAGGTGATCAACTTTGTAATTAATAACATCATCTGCAGGTTCAAAGTGCCTCAAAAAATTAAAATGAACAATGGAACTCAGTTTGAAAGTATCGAGTTCAAGAATTTCTACAACTGGAACATGATCAAAATGTGATAACCCGGATTTTTGGGCATCTGATAATTGGATAATTAACTGGTTTTTACTATCGAGATACTGATTTTTATTAGTTGAACAAATAAAATTCTGATAACTAAAATATCTGGATATATAAATGGATTTGAAACTATAATAAAAGTTGAATTAGAAATATTTGGAAATGATAAATCTTATAGAAAATATATATATATATAAATTTATGCAAATCTTATAATATTGAAAATTATAAGTTTATATATATATATTATAATTAGAATACAATGTAATATATATATATATATATATATATTGTGACGCCCCACCTCTATACCCACGCTAGCCAAGAACACTACGGTGTAGTGCTGTCGACTAGCACGGAGAATAAGGCTGTTGAGGAGCGACCATCCGTGTAATTGCTTTGTGCGAGCACCGATATGCCAGATAGTAAAGACGTACATTTCATTTCAGGAGGAAATCCGACATGCCGATGCAAACTCAAAGCTACTACACAGTGGCTATAATAGTCTAGGACAAAATATAAACTAATAACACAGATAATATGAATGCGGAACACAGATGAAACAGAAAATCTCATGTACATATATAATAACTGATGTCAGTTACAATACATTTGACACGGTACATGTGATACAACTACAACAGTCGACTCAGGAAGTTATATATACAAGTACATTATCGACTAATATACATGAATACATATCAACCTATACTATGACACGACAACTCTAAAAGATATGAAAAGTCTTCATAGCTCAAGCAGCATCCCAAAGCAGAATATCAACAACCTGAAAATACTCGGTCTGACCCGAGTATTAAATTTCAAAAGAAAATAATACTCGGGTCTGTCTAATTCAAACTCGGTTATTAATGCACAGAAGCAATAATAATTAAATAATAAGTAGATGACAGTCACAGAAATAAATTTACCTATCCGATTCTTAAATAAGAAATCGGATAACGGTAAATATAACGTGAACCGATTCAAAACAATTGGAACATCAATTAAAAGATCAACACGAGTAGGGCTGCAGTATACGCACGCGTATACTGCCTCGCCACTACAGCATATGGAATACGAAATAGATCCATAAATCAAAAGCAAAAGAAATAACACCAAAACCAATACCGTGTGGCTGCAGTTCACGCTTGCGTGCACTGCCGTGCCACTATAGTGATGAGGTACCCAATAAAGATTCACAAGCATCGCCGTGAATTTCATAAGGCCGAGTGTCGATTAAATTGCAGAGAGAAATGCGAGGTCAAGCCCAATGAATTTTAGGCTCAACACAAGGCAATGAGGAAAGTAGCAAGTCATGTACACCAAAACAAAATCAAGAAACATATAAATGCACATGAACAAGTACTGTGCATATACAATTGCACAGTTCAAAGTTAAAGTGAATACTACGAGATGGAACACCGGACCAATACACATGAATGCACAGTGCAAACAAATGCACTAAGTAAGTGCCACAGCGATCGCGACAACAAGCAACAGTGCAGCATCAGGTCGAGCACGATGCAAATACAATAAGACAACACATAACTCGAACAATCTCACTTAAATAAGTAGATCATAAATGCTCAAAGATAAGGAAATGCAGCAGCGACACAGCTCACAATAGTGGTGAGTCAGGTACAACCACATGAAGGGACCAGGCCACAAAGAAAAAATCAAATGGTCAAGCAATCCAAAATACAAGATAGCTGGGTGCACAGTATAAAATGAATCACGTTCATATATACTGTGCCACCACTAAAACAATAAAAGCTGCTGTATGAAGGCAGCAAAGCCAAACTATTAACAATAATGCAATGATCAAGCTACTGACCAGACACACAAGTGCACATAGGCACTGTTACTACATAAAGTCATCAAAAATGAAGGTGGGGGCACCATAAACATGGCACCACAACACAACATAAAAGAACATAGAGAGTCGGTACCCAACAGAGGCAAGTCCAAGTAAAACACATAGGAAAATTGAAATCAACAAGGTTGCATGCATGCATATGTATGAATACACATACATATTACACCAATTGAAATAGCACTTAGCATAGGCAATTGCCAAAGATAGTTCGATCAGAACCATTAAAACTGGGTCGAACCCAAAGTTAAAATGCAGCAAGCACAAATAAAGGCAAGGCAAAAATTGAACAGCAAGAACAAGTCAGAAATCAGGTCAGAGAAACAAACATGCGGAACAACAGCAAGTGATGTACACATGAATGCAACAATGAAACTTCTACACCAAAATGCATCAAGCAACCAGAATAGTCACTTGAGAATATGATCTGTCTCAAAATATAACAAATACAACATGTATGCATGTAGTGACACTATAAAATCACGCTGCAACATGTACACAATGACGACCAGGTAGCAACAGAGAATCAAGAAAGACTCGAGTGCTACAAAACTCAAAATCAATGTGTGAACATGAAAATTAAAACCAATGTACAGTTCGAATAAATTTGCATCAGCAAGGAATTGTTTTAAAAAAACTGCCAATGAACATCAACTAATCTGTTTAGTCAGACAAGGCAACCTAAACAAAGAATTTAAGGTAACAATTAAATGAACAAGCAGTAGCAATTTATACGAATTTTGCTTAGTGACTGGAATCAAATACGTGTATCCACTTTGAACAAAACAGAGAACCAGCAAACCTAAATCAGTGCCATGGTGGTGGGTTCGAACAAAACTCAACAGTACGAGGTCAAGCATTGTTGAAGACAACATAAAAAATCGAACACGGCAAAAGTCGAACAAGCCAAATTCCAAAACAGTTAGAGCCATGATATTCACGAATTCATTTCAATAAGAGTCAGGAAATCAAAGCAACAAAGGAAAAAGAAAACGACTTGAATTAGATGTGAGTGTAAGGCTACTCACCTTGTCGACGAATTGAAGCAGAAATGGTTACGAATCTAGCGGCCGCGAGCACCACGAGAGACGAGCAACCATCGGAATCGAAACCCCCAAATTGGAGCGAAGAAACGAAGCCCTATATGTTAGAAGAGGGGGAACGAACGAGACCGCCATTTTCTCCCTTCGTTCGTTTTAGGGCTAGTGAATGGGAAAAATGAAAGAAAGGGGGACGGGTTTTAAAAATAATAAAAAAAAAGAACGACAATTAGCCCTGTAAATTTTTCACGGCCCAATATTAAATGGACCACCATTTAATTACTCAAAGCCCATCAATCTCACTAAAAAATTTGTAAAGGAATTTTAATTCAAATTTAAAAACTTCATTAGGCAAATTTGGAACCATTTTAATCGTTTAAGTGTCGATTATTAATAGTTGCGAAGTACCGGGTTGTTACAGACTCCCCTCCTTAAAGAAATTGCGTCCTCGCAATCATAAGAGACAAATGGACAAAAGGTAACAACCATAAAAGCATATCATCACAAGATGAAGAAAATTTGAAATAGGAAGTTCACCGTAAAGAGCATGAAGGAGCAAGCCAGAACGTGTTTGCTTAAAGTCAAATCTGGGGAAACTTCAATCTCTTCAATAATACCGGGCTCAAGAATAAAAATCGAAATCCCTAAGGCATTTCCGTAGAAGGAAGACGCATGAAACACGTCATGAATAACAGAAAATTGAGCCGATAATAAGAGGCGATAAGCCAAGAAACCAATACGTTTAGTGATGGGAAATGGCCCAATATATCGAGGCACTAACTTTCCCGACCAACTGAAACGCACAACACCTATCATAGGTGAAACACGAATAATTTGGAACAACAGCGTAGTACAAAAACGGTATGTCCAATGAACCGATCAACATAAAAGAACATCAGACGTAAGTCCATAAAAGGAATGAGACAAAGCTCAACAAAACGAAGTACATCGAAACGTCCGATGAACTTGGTAAAAAGATGATTCCATTCGGACATCATCAAAGAAACAACCACATGTTGCCAACGAATAAGTGTATCGGCAACACGATTTCCCATCCGGGAGTGGTAAATAATATCAAGATCATGAGATATATAAGAAACTCGAGTCAACATGGTTGACGCAAATCATGTTCCTTATGAGAAAATAAATATTCCCAAGATTCATGATCAGGGTAGAGAACAAATTTCTCACCCAAAAATAATGGTGCCAAATTTTGAAGAATGAAATCAATAGCCAAGAGCACTAGATCATGAGTAGCATATCTAGTCTCAATAGGCATTAATGATTTAGAAACACAAGAGACAACACGTTCTCTTCTGTAAGAGAATGGTATGCAAACCAACACGATTAGCATTGGTACAAACGATAAAGTCTTGGTTCCCACGGGAATCACAAGAATAGAAGTGTCGGAAAAGAGTTGTTTTAAATAGTATTCTTTCCTAAAAAGCTAAAACTCTCGAAATTTACAATTTAGTTTATGTGATTATCTTTTCAGAAAAATTTACATTTTAAAAATTCAATTTATTGTGTCTGATTGTCTCATCAAAGCGTCTAGGAGATTCCTATCGATAACGTTGATCAAGCGCATCGACCAGAACTCTTAAAGCACTCAATGGGCAATACAATCACAAAATATTCTCTTAATTTTATAAAAGGAATTTACAAATTTTCACCCTCAAACGGACAAGTCCGGAATTAAACGAATCAGTAAAAGAAAGGGGTCATAGTCCTCGATTTTGCTGAAACGTTTAAATCGCTTCATCATTCTTTTGAAAGCGTAAACTATAAAAAATTTGAAAACGATTTTTATTTTGAAACAATTTTTAAAACACGTGATTAAAACAGCGATATCAGTAGCAACTTCGATAAGTGGATTTTCATTCATCAAAAGTGTCACAAGAATCTTCTCAAAGATAGAAAGGGATATCATACCCTAAACTTGTACTCATAACAAGTCAATGACACACGAATTCACCAATGCACAAGAATTGATAAAACTTATCAATAGAAATCACGAAAATTGGTGAAGCACAAATTCTAGAAATCTACACAAGAAATCCAGAAATCACAAGATAAGAGTATGAAAACTCGAACGGAGTATGTAAACTCGAAGGAGAGTATGAAAACTCAAACGGAGTTTGAAAACTCGAACAGAGTATGAAAACTCGAACGGAGTATGAAAACTCGAAGTAGAGTATGAAAACTCAAACGGAGTATGAAAACTCGAACAGAGTATGAAAACTCAAACGGAGTATGAAAACTCGAAGTAGAGTATGAAAACTCAAACGGAGTATGAAAACTCGAACAGAGTATGAAAACTCAAATGGAGTATGAAAACTCGAAGGAGAGTATGAAAACTCACCTACACGCGAGCATGAAAATTCATCAACACATGTAACGCATAACGAGAACGGGAGCACGAAAACTCACCTACACGCGAGCATGAAAACTCATCAGCACATGTAACGCAAAGCGAGAACGGGAGCACGAAAACTCACCTACATGCGAGCATGAAAATTCATCAGCACGTGCAACGCATAACGAGAACGGGAGCACGAAAACTCACCTACATGCGAGCATGAAAACTCACCAACACGTGCAATGCAAAGCGAGAACGGGAGCACGGAATCTCACCTACACGTGAGCATGAAAATCACCAACACGTGCAACGCAAAGCGAGAATGGGAGCACGGAATCTCACCTACACATGAGCATGAAAAATCATCAACACGTGCAACGCAAAGCGAGAACGGGAGCACGGAATCTCACCTACACGCGAGCATGAAAAATCATCAACACGTGCAACGCAAAGCGAGAACGGGAGCACAGAATCTCACCTACACATGAGCATGAAAATCATCAACACGTGCAATGCATAACGAGACGCTGTCTCATGGTTGCAAGCCATTAATTTTGACACACGAATGGCCCGAAGACCGTGGGGCGCTACCCCACATGTGTGAGTCAGAATCACACAGATTGAGGTCAAAACTAACCTCGCAATCAAAAGAAAAGTATGTGTGAATGAAATCACACAAGTGGTGTCTAGACAATCCTCAAAGCCCAAGAGATATGTGTGAGACGAAATCACACCGATGAGGCCTAGTCTAACCGTAAAAATGATCGTCATGATCAACGAGAAGTGTCAATTACACTAAGTTAGTAAATATAAAAGTTAAGCTTCATGTCCCATAACCACTTGCTTAACTTAAATATTTACGAACAAATTGTAAATCTTCACTAGAAAATTGTCACATGAGGTTCAATCGAACAAGTCCAAGAATTAACCGACGAAGCAACCGCAAGCGTTTCATACCACTTGTTTTACTAAGCCGTTTAATTAGATTTCTCATCCGAGTGAGGTAAAGGCCTGTATGTACTAGTAGATTAGGAAACGTTTGAGAAAAAGAGTTTTGTATTGAAAATAGAGTCAAAAACATTTTGATAAAAGAGTTTTGATATTTACTACTAGTATAGAAAACCTTTATATTTTTAAAGTGACAAATCACAAAAATGATTGTAGAAACAATCAATCACAAGAATTTCACATACAAAGACGTGAATAGAATCCAAAGAAATTGATACCGAATTCATCGAAAGATATGTTCACAAAAATCCCGAAGAAAAGGTCATCAAAGTTGCTAATAAATGATAGCAACAAATCGGGAAATAATCAAGAATCGATTAAATTCGAAAACCAAATCAATTCACTAAGATTCACATTCGAAGACGTGAATAAAATCCGAAAGAATTCGATTCCAATCCATCAAAGTAGGAATACCCAAAAATTCCTGAAATAGAAGTTATCAAAGTCGACAAAGGTGATAACAACTAATCGAAAAGAAGAATCGATCAACAATTGGAAAAACAAAGCAGAACGAGCCTAAATGCTTGAATGACTTTAGCAAAAGTAAAAGTCAAGTCAATGTCGATATCGACCAGGCAAAGTTCAAGACAATTTCTTTTATACCAAAGAAATTTTAAAACTATCAGAGAGAGGCACATGAAAACCAAAAACCATGGATAAGCAGACAGAGTCGACAATTGAAATGCAATTTGTCTCAAAGATTGATACCCAAAAACCCAATTGTATGGAGACTGCATTAAGTACACGAATCAGAGACAAGAATGCATATATACAGCAGTTCGAATAAACAATGCGAGTTCAAATTGAAGTGGTACGAGTTGCAGCAATATGCAACTTGGTAAAGCATATACACAATGATACTTAGCAGTGCATACAGAATTGAGCAAGTGCAATAGAGAATAGCAGCAATGCTCATGAATAAGAGTTAGGAATTCATACCTAACAAATCAAAAATGATTTTAGATAAAAATGTGAGATAAAACATCGACAAATAGTTGTAACACATGTACTATCTAAGTTACGTTTTATACTTGTTCTAAACCCCAGGCTTTGATACCAAGCTGTGACGCCCCACCTCTATACCCACGCTAGCTAAGAACACTACGGTGTAGTGCTGTCGACTAGCACGGAGAATAAGGCTGTTGAGGAGCGACCATCCGTGTAATTGCTTTGTGCGAGCACCGATATGCCAGATAGTAAAGACGTACATTTCATTTCAGGAAGAAATCCGACATGCCGATGCAAACTCAAAGCTACTACACAGTGGCTATAATAGTCTAGGACAAAATATAAACTAATAACACAGATAATATGAATGCGGAACACAGATGAAACAGAAAATCTCATGTACATATATAATAACTGATGTCAGTTACAATACATTTGACACGGTACATGTGATACAACTACAACAGTCGACTCAGGAAGTTATATATACAAGTACATTATCGACTAATATACATGAATACATATCAACCTATACTATGACACTACAACTCCAAAAGATATGAAAAGTCTTCATAGCTCAAGCAGCATCCCAAAGCAGAATATCAACAACCTGAAAATACTCGGTCTGACCCGAGTATTAAATTTCAAAAGAAAATAATACTCGGGTCAGTCTAATTCAAACTCGGTTATTAATGCACAGAAGCAATAATAATTAAATAATAAGTAGATGACAGTCACAGAAATAAATTTACCTATCCGATTCTTAAATAAGAAATCGGATAACGGTAAATATAACGTGAACCGATTCAAAACAATTGGAACATCAATTAAAAGATCAACACGAGTAGGGCTGCAGTATACGCACGCGTATACTGCCTCGCCACTACAGCATATGGAATACGAAATAGATCCATAAATCAAAAGCAAAAGAAATAACACCAAAACCAATACCGTGTGGCTGCAGTTCACGCTTGCGTGCACTGCCGTGCCACTATAGTGATGAGGTACCCAATAAAGATTCACAAGCATCGCCGTGAATTTCATAAGGCCGAGTGTCGATTAAATTGCAGAGAGAAATGCGAGGTCAAGCCCAATGAATTTTAGGCTCAACACAAGGCAATGAGCAAAGTAGCAAGTCATGTACACCAAAACAAAATCAAGAAACATATAAATGCACATGAACAAGTACTGTGCATATACAATTGCACAGTTCAAAGTTAAAGTGAATACTACGAGATGGAACACCGGACCAATACACATGAATGCACAGTGCAAACAAATGCACTAAGTAAGTGCCACAGCGATCGCGACAACAAGCAACAGTGCAGCATCAGGTCGAGCACGATGCAAATACAATAAGACAACACATAACTCGAACAATCTCACTTAAATAAGTAGATCATAAATGCTCAAAGATAAGGAAATGAGCAGCGACACAGCTCACAACAGTGGTGAGTCAGGTACAACCACATGAAGGGACCAGGCCACAAAGAAAAAATCAAATGGTCAAGCAATCCAAAATACAAGATAGCTGGGTGCACAGTATAAAATACAAGATAGCTGGGTGCTGTATGAAGGCAGCAAAGCCAAACTATTAACAATAATGCAATGATCAAGCTACTGACCAGACACACAAGTGCACATAGGCACTGTTACTACATAAAGTCATCAAAAATGAAGGTGGGGGCACCATAAACATGGCACCACAACACAACATAAAAGAACATAGAGAGTCAGTACCCAACAGAGGCAAGTCCAAGTAAAACACATAGGAAAATTGAAATCAACAAGGTTGCATGCATGCATATGTATGAATACACATACATATTACACCAATTGAAACAGCACTTAGCATAGGCAATTGCCAAAGATAGTTCGATCAGAACCATTAAAACTGGGTCGAACCCAAAGTTAAAATGCAGCAAGCACAAATAAAGGCAAGGCAAAAATTGAACAGCAAGAACAAGTCAGAAATCAGGTCAGAGAAACAAACATGCGGAACAACAGCAAGTGATGTACACATGAATGCAACAATGAAACTTCTACACCAAAATGCATCAAGCAACCAGAATAGTCACTTGAGAATATGATCTGTCTCAAAATATAACAAATACAATATGTATGCATGTAGTGACACTATAAAATCACGCTGCAACATGTACACAATGACGACCAGGTAGCAACAGAGAATCAAGAAAGACTCGAGTGCTACAAAACTCAAAATCAATGTGTGAACATGAAAATTAAAACCAATGTACAGTTCGAATAAATTTGCATCAGCAAGGAATTGTTTTAAAAAAACTGCCAATGAACATCAACTAATCTGTTTAGTCAGACAAGGCAACCTAAACAAAGAATTTAAGGTAACAATTAAATGAACAAGCAGTAGCAATTTATACGAATTTTGCTTAGTGACTGGAATCAAATACATGTATCCACTTTGAACAAAACAGAGAACCAGCAAACCTAAATCAGTGCCATGGTGGTGGGTTCGAACAAAACTCAACAGTACGAGGTCGAGCATTGTTGAAGACAACATAAAAAATCGAACACGGCAAAAGTCGAACAAGCCAAATTCCAAAACAGTTAGAGCCATGATATTCACGAATTCATTTCAACAAGAGTCAGGAAATCAAAGCAACAAAGGAAAAAGAAAACGACTTGAATTAGATGTGAGTGTAAGGCCACTCACCTTGTCGACGAATTGAAGCAGAAATGGTTACGAATCTAGCGGCCGCGAGCACCACGAGAGACGAGCAACCATCGGAATCGAAACCCCCAAATTGGAGCAAAGAAACGAAGCCCTATATGTTAGAAGAGGGGGAATGAACGAGACCGCCATTTTCTTCCTTCGTTCGTTTTAGGGCTAGTGAATGGGAAAAATGAAAGAAAGGGGGACGGGTTTTAAAAATAATAAAAAAAAAGAACGACAATTAGCCCTGTAAATTTTTCACGGCCCAATAATAAATGGAACACCATTTAATTACTCAAAGCCCATCAATCTCACTAAAAAATTTGTAAAGGAATTTTAATTCAAATTTAAAAACTTCATTAGGCAAATTTGGAACCATCTTAATCGTTTAAGTGTCGATTATTAATAGTTGCGAAGTACCGGGTTGTTACATATATTATAATTGGGAGGTTATGTTTTGAATTTAATATAATAATTTTCAAAAGCTATTTCAAGTTAAATTTTAAAAACCTAAAGACAAATATTATTAATTAAAGTATGACAGTTAAAATAAGATATAATAAAAGAGTTTCTTATGCTTTCTTTTTAAATATACATGTACTAATTATGATTTGTATATAAAGATATAAACATAGATTAATAAAAATAAATGGGATTTAAAACTCTATATTTTAAAACTAGTATTTGTATATATGATTACTTATTTTTTGCTTTCTTTAAAGATTATATAAATATTAAAAACTAATTGAAAATATAATATAAAAAATGTATAAAAACATATTAAAACATAGATTCATGCAAAATTACAAATGTAAGCAAATTATTACATGCAATTAACAAGTGTAGGCTAATTTAACAAGTGTCACATTTTTATTTTTATTTTATTTTCTTTTCATTTTTAAATAAATATAACTTGGCTATGTATATCTCCATCTCTACTCTCTTTTCTTTTCTATCTTACATTTTTTTTTCAAATCAAAACCAGAGAAAGGAAACTCAAAACTTAAGAACCAGAAAAGATATAAAAGTAAAAAATAAAACCTAAGGCAATCTAAAACCAGAGAACTTAAAACCAAAGCAAAAAAGCAACTGATCAGTTTCAAGATCATTTAAATCAAGTATCAAGCTAGGATTCAACTCAACAAGGCAGATCAAATTCAAGTTTACAACTTCAAAATACTTTTCAGTTTTCAAGATTAAAACAATTTCTAGATCAAAGTTCCCAGTTTTTAAAATTCAAAAAAAACCAAGTTCCAGTTCAAAAGCAAGTTTACAGGCTCTCTGTTCAAACATTTGCAGGCGAGTAAAAAAACTTAAAATCTGTTGAAAACTTGTTGCATGTGATAATCTTTGAATGTTATGATATGAAATATGCTTTGCATGGTTGTGTAAATGAGATTGAATGTATATATGTATGTGATATAAGTGTGCATGTATGAGAATAAGAAATTTTGCTATGTTCTTGTTTTGCATGTTTCAAAACTCTTTCAAAAAAATCAAATCTCATCCTCTAATTTTTTTTATACTTTGTTGTTCAAATAAAAACTTTTTAAAATAGTAATATCTTAATTTTAATAATAATTCAAAGTATAATTAGTTTATAGATTTCTGGAAAATCAAGAAAGACAGTGGAAAACTTTAAAACATGTTAAATTCAAACATCACAATTCCTGATTCACCTACGTAATTTGAATCCTCTTTAAAATTCTTGAATTTTAAAAGTAAAATCCATATTTTTAATGTTGATTTGAGTGAGAATTCTCGGGTTGATCAGAGTTTGGGTTTTAAGCATTTTCTTGTGATCGGGGAACTCTGGGTGGTCGGGATCGCGACTGGAGGTGGCACGAAGGTCGGTGGCCTTGGGAAAAATTCTCGCTGGATTTATCATCCACCATGGTGGCCGATCGATGAAGTTTTAGGGTTTAACGACCCATTTTGATCGACGTCGAAGTCGAGGCAATTGCATCGACGAGGATGCACCAGACTCGATCGGATGTGGGGAAATACTGCGTGGGTCTTCGACAAGGCTAGGGACGAGGTGGCAAGAACTCAGGTGGTCGGAGGCGTCAGGACGAGGTGGTTTTTGGATGATGGGTTCGTTTCCAATTTGTTTGAGATTGCTCGATTTCGTTTTTGAGTTTATGTTGAAAATTTGGTGGTCGGGACCAAAGGTGGAGATGGTCAACGATGTGCTGGAGGTAGCATCGGTGGTCAAAGAAGCTAAGTTCATCGATGCACGTGCACGACGGGTCTGTGTATCGGTGGTTTGGGGAAGACGGCAGTGGCTCGGGGGAAAACTCGGGGAAACGATGGAGTAGCCCGGGTTTGGTTTCGAGTCACTTGTGAGTGGATTTCATGTTAATAGGTTTTCAAATTTTAAATTAAGCTAAGCTAAAAAAAGGGAAGTTCTCGGGTTGGACACGGGTGAGTACCGAGTTGAACTCGACTTTTAATTATAACAGTTTTAAAATTTAAATTAAGCAATTTTTAAAATTTAAAATAAAACAAGTTTAAACTATTTCTTAAATCAATATTCTTTGTATAATAAATGTTTTTAAATAATTGGTTTAAGAAAGTTTTATGGTTTATTTTACTTAAATTTATAAATTCTTAAATTTATTTTAAAGTTTAATTTAAGTATGTGATTAAGTAGTTAATTATAAAGGTAAAAATAATAATTTATATGTGAATGATAAATTAATTCCAAGATTTATTTAAATGAGATCTTAATAATGGTTTAGTAATTAATAAAGATAAAATGGTGTAACAACCCGGAATTTTTGACAGCATATTTAATGGATATTTAATCTAATTCAAATTAAATGTAAGCTTGTCAATGTTTGAATTGATGAGATCTTGGATATTTAACAGTTATATGTTTTATAAAAGAAAGTTTTGATTTGAAAATTTAAAATAGAATGCTTCGAAAATCATTTAAAACAAAATCTGTCTTTTACACTAAAATCAAAGATTTTATATGGTTGATATTTAATCTAGTATACCTATAAAATGAAATTGAAATAATAATGTTTAAAATAGACAAGTATAGCAATATTAAACATAAACATGAAATCTAACATATAAGTTTAAAACAATATAAATGATTATAAATATAAACGTAAAACTAGTATAAAACATAATCATAAATTATAGAATGTAACTAAAGTAATAAATATACGAATATAAGTTATAACTTGAACTATATAAATACAAGTGTATGAACATGAGAACACTATAATATTAATATAAGTATAAATAAAACTTATATGCTGCTGAGGTTTATGTGTATAAGAAAACAAAAGCTTCTACTACAATATAATAAAACAAAGGTTTCACTTCAAATATAAAAAAAACAGAAAAAAACAAAATCTGTGTCTGTCATAAAACATGTTTGGCCGAAATAATAAATATCTTTGTACCATACATAAGTAAATATCAACAAACATTTAATACTTGTTATCATAATTAAAAGCATAAACATTTAATAGCATAATTTCTTGTTTAACAAGTACATGTAGCCGAAATCCCTATGTCGTTTCATACTGCAAAATATTACTTGGCCAATAAGAAGAAAGAATGGCAATGCAAACATATAAACTGTCCAGTTATCACCTGTATTGTTCAAGCATCTATATATATCCAATATATATATATCATCAGTCATTTATAAACACTTAACTAAACTTAAAAAGAAACCTGAGAAACATTTATTTTCTTTGCAAACATATATTAACTCAAAGCAGGAAAACAAGAGAAGGTTTCAGGATAGTTTCAACTGCAGTTTCTTCAACAAATATTTTTGGTGAGTAAACTTACTATTTTCAAAATTTAAACCTGT
Source organism: Allium cepa (assembly GCA_030765085.1). NCBI lineage: Eukaryota > Viridiplantae > Streptophyta > Magnoliopsida > Asparagales > Amaryllidaceae > Allium > Allium cepa. The sequence continues at coordinate 129,491,999 of CM060943.1, forward strand.
GTATTTAACTTGAAATGGTATGTGCTTTGATGTTTATGTTAAACAAGTAGTACAATGGACTTTCTGTTGCTCTGGAAAATATGGTATGGCTGTTCTTCAATGTTCTTTCCAAGTTTCTGAATACAGTAAAGCAAAGAAAATGTAAATACTTCTACATATAAATATTTTGAACTTGGATATTCATGCTAATTTAAATTGATTACCCAAATCAAGGCCTGCAACTTTATTTGAGTTTTACAGTATTTTCATACATACTGTTTCTCAAGCTTCAGGCAAAATAATTTAAAGGATCAAATTTCAAATGTTTAAATTTGTCAATTCCATAACATATTAAGAATCCATACACATAATTACGATTTTTAACATAAAATTTAGAATTTTTAAGCAAGGGTATGAAGAGCAGTTTTTAAGTGAAACTAAAATGGATTTTCGTCAAATTTGGATGATTGAGTTGATTTTAATTTCTGTAAATCGATAGGAAGCAAGTTTGTAAACCATTTGATTTAAGAAAAATGTCAAAATAATTTTCGAATGCAAGGAGTTTGGGTTTGAATTGAAGATAGGGTTTACTGCTTACATTTTCAATGCTCTGTAAAACAATTGATTTCGTTCGGCATCATGGAGAGACCGGGTTGAATGCGATTACAGGAGGGGTGAGTGTGATCGAGGCTTTGGTGGAGTTTCATCACCTCCGGTGATGGATGGTGGCCGCACGAAGGAATTGTCGGTGGACGATGCGTCGCATATTTCGAGCTTCAGGCAAATTTTTTTGCCTGCGATCGATTCGTGTTGTTTTGAGAGATGTAATCGTTTGAGTGGATAATTTGTGGTTTGTGGGGGCTATCGCGAGGCGCCGGAGGCCAAGCGCACCACCGTGCACGTGCACAGTGGCATGAGTGTGTCGGTGAAGTCGTGGTGACTTCGTATCGTGTGATACTCGAGTGGAAGGGGAGGTGACTTCGGGTCGTTCTCGTGTGTGGCTTCAGCTGTTTTATAACTTTAACTAAAAAAAAGGAGAAGAAGAATAGAAACTGGGGAGAAGAAAGAAGGAGATGGGAGAGAGAAGGGTAACACTCGGGAAGAAACTCGTGTATGTCACGAGTTGAAATGGAAGGGTCTCAGGTATCTTACTGGATAAACGTGAATAAAAATTTTAGTTTAGTATGTGTTATAACTAAGTCAAGTTAGCAATTAGTTAGTTAGGTTAATATCTGATTAAAGGTTAGTCTGTAAAGGTAGGTGATTAAACAAGTAATTAGAATTTAAATTAAATTATATTTGAAATTTAATTGATAACTTTAAATTGGTTGTGGTGATTAAAATAAATCATATGTTAAATCAATTTAAACTTAATAGCGTTAGCTAATTACTTGAAGTTAATTAATGGAAATTAACTTAAATGATTAATTAGGAATTATACTTTAATTAAATTGATAATAATTGATTTATTAAAGTAATTTGTGGAAGTTAAATGAGTAATTACTTTTTAATAAGTGAGTTATTAATTAACAATAAAAAAATAAATTAATTAACTGAGTAACTAAGTAACAGTTAATGAATAAAAGTTAATTAAATAAGTAATTAAAGATTAGAAAAACTAATAAATTAATAATTAATGATTAACTAATTAATTAATTGATCAGTAATAAGTTAATTAATCAGTAATTAATTAAATAGAATAAAGTAGTTTATTCTTAAGCAAATAATTTAGCTAAGTAAAACCAAACTATTTGGTATGCATTGATAATTATGTTTGATTGACTTTGATATCTGTTGATGATATTTCTGTGATATGTTGTGATATATTATGGATATCTGTGATAACTTTGTATGATTTATCTGTTATATATGTTATGTTAATTCTGATATTAAATTGAACTGTTAAGTTAAATAGACAACTTGGCCTTAAAATGGCGTTTGGATCCGATGAGACCGGGATCGGAAGAATCAATTTTGATTCCCCGAAAACCACATCGATCCAAATTAAACTATAGGTCGTGACTTATCAAATGGTGATCGAGATGGTGTTTCAGAATGCAAGGGTTATCGTCGTTAACTCTGAGGGTGGTTCCAAAATGAGTGTAACGTGATAATGCCTTCGGTTTCGTTCGAACCCGGAACGAACTTGTATGGATTGAATGCTTTCAACACATCGTCGGGCGGACGATGAGCATTCTAAGAATATGTTCAATAAAGGTAATCGTAACCTCAAGCCTCATCAACCGGGAATGGCTAAAACAGGGGAGATGCAGCAAGGTTAGGTGGGTCATGCCCAAGCAGGACAAGATTGTCCCCTGCCTAGATGTCCCTTTTTATTTCGGCTGTGTGAGCAGTTGTTGGCCACAACTGCGGGGTTATCTTGTTCGGGACTGTTCAGTAAGGAATGGTTCCGGCCTTGTGTTGTAGGGGGTCGGGGGTGATCCTCGGTACGGTGATCTAGGCCCCGTACTGTGACGGGCGGTACCCTGGTAGCCCTGCTATTGTTGGAAACCCATTTTCCCTATGAGACCCTACGGTTTTGATTTGTATTACCCACTTTCGTGGCTAGTAGCTGGAATTTAATCATGTAACAATTTCGGATATTTTCTATTTACTTGAAAACCCTAGACACTATTATAATATCACAGAATTTCCTATAAAATGTTTTGGTTAGCGTAAGGTAAAAACTTACCCGTATTTATTTGTGGGGAGTCTTACGTGATACCTTTATTTTCAAATGATTTTCAAAGTTAAGCAATTTTAACCTGTTTACTCATACCAGACCCATGTCTGACCCGGAGTTTATATTTTGTTTTTCATAAACTCTTGGGTACTCAAATTTTTATGAGTAGCCAAGTGATAGGTATTGGAAGTGTTGATTTTCTGGAGGAGCTATTTTGGGAAGAAGACCAGACGTATGTATCTATATATGTAGTTCCGCTGTGTGGTTAGTGATGCTGTATTTTGGATGTATGTATGGACATATATGTATATGTCAGTCCTGTTATATGATATTGTATGACTCTGATGTATGCATAACTATGTAATAGTTATGTGATGTATTATATTTTGTTCCATTCCGCTGTGAGATTCTGATGTTGTTATTCTTTCTTTCTATTCTTTTCTATTTATATCCCTTTCTTTCTTAATGATGAAACGTCTTTCTGTGGTTGAGATAGGCGGGTCGTCACAGTTGGTATCAGAGCGCTAGGTAGAGCGAGTACCTAGGCTCTTAAGTTATATTTATCTTGAGAGTGCGTATTTTGTATTTTCATATAATTATATATACCTATCTAAATTGGTTGAGTTACCTGTTCAGGTGACCGACATGAGTTCAGGAAGAAGAGGCAGAGTTAGGGCCAGTACTTCAACAGATAATAGATGGAGTCAAAATGTTAGTGAGGCTGTCAATCCAGTACCGCCTCAAGTTAGTTTTGCAGCTTTATGCAAGGATTTCAAACATCTCGGAGGGCAACCATTCAAAGGTTCAGAGTCAATAATTGAAGTTCAAGATTGGCTACGCTCTTGTGAGCGCATTTTCAAGAGCATGAGATTGACGGATGAGCGTAAGAGGCATATGGCATCGTGGAAATTGCAAGATGGTGCAGCAGCATGGTAGGATTCAACTATTGCAAATATTTCTGAGGATGACATTTCATGGGACAGATTCAAGGAGTTGTTTGAAGAGAAGTTTGTGCCAACGGCAGGAAGAACCCAATTGTATCAGGATTTTCTGTATTTGAAGCAGGGTAGTATGTCCATTTCGGAATATGAAACCAGATTCAACGAACTCTCTTGTTATGGACCAGGACTCATCGATACTCCTCTGAAAAAGAATGAGAAATTCATGCAAGGGTTGAGGCCTGAATTCCATGGGAAATTAACAGTGCTTCTGAAGGGGTCGTTTGTTGATTTGATTGATATGCCATTGAGATATGAAAGTTTGATGAGTAAGAAACAGGTGGCTCCAGTTACAACTTCAGGCGGGTATTTCTGTATCAGAGATGGTGTTTCAGAATGCAAGGGTTATCGTCGTTAACTCTGAGGGTGATTCCAAAATGAGTGTAACGAGATAATGCCTTCGGTTTCATTCGAACCCGGAACGAACTTGTATGGATTGAATGCTTTCAACACATCGTCAGGCGGACGATGAGCATTCTAAGAATATGTTCAACAAAGGTAATCGTAACCTCAAGCCTCATCAACCGGGAATGGCTAAAACTGGGGAGATGCAGCAAGGTTAGGTGGGTCATGCCCAAGCAGGACAAGATTTTCCCCTGTCTAGATGTCCCTTTTTATTTCGGCTGTGTGAGCAATTGTTGGCCACAACTGCGGGGTTATCTTGTTCGGGACTGTTCAGTAAGGAATGGTTCCGGCCTTGTGTTGTAGGGGATCGGGAGTGATCCTCGGTACGGTGATCTAGGCCCCGTACTGTGATGGGCGGTACCCCGGTAGCCCTGCCATTGTTGGAAACCCACTTTCCCTACGAGACCCTACGGTTTTGATTTGTATTACCCACTTTCATGGCTAGTAGCTGGAATTTAATCATGTAACAATTTCGGCTATTTTCTATTTACTTGAAAACCCTAGACACTATTATAATATCACAGAATTTCCTATAAAATGTTTTGGCTAGCATAAGGTAAAAACTTACCCGTATTTATTTGTAGGGAGTCTTACGTGATACCTTTATTTTCAAATGATTTTCAAAGTTAAGCAATTTTAACCTGTTTACTCATACCAGACCCATGTCTGACCCGGAGTTTATATTTTGTTTTTCATAAACTCTTGGGTACTCAAATTTTTATGAGTAGCCAAGTGATAGGTATTGGAAGTGTTGATTTTCTGGAGGAGCTATTTTGGGAAGAAGACCAGACGTATGTATATATATATGTAGTTCCGCTGTGTGGTTAGTGATGCTGTATTTTGAATGTATGTATGGACATATATGTATATGTCAGTCCTGTTATATGATATTGTATGACTCTGATGTATGTATAACTATGTAATAGTTATGTGATGTATTATATTTTGTTCCATTCCGCTGTGAGATTCTTATGTTGTTATTCTTTCTTTCTATTCTTTTCTATTTCTATCCCTTTCTTTCTTAATGATGAAACGTCTTTCTATGGTTGAGATAGGCGGGACGTCACAAATGGTTTATCTTTTAATTAATTAAGGTCTTAGGTAATAATTACTGAATGTAGTTAATTAAAGGATAATTATTGAATGTAGTTAATTAAAAGAATAATTACTTAAAGTAATTAATTAAAGAATAATTAATTAATGGAAGTAATTGATGGATCATAAATTAATTAATGTTAATAATTAAAGGTTAATTAATTAATGATTAATAATTAAATGTTGATTTCATTAATTCATTAAAGTGATGATAAATGGTTTGTAATTAGTCAATGTTAAGTAAGCAGGATTTAAAGGTAATTAATTTAATTTATTTGGAGATTATACTAAATTAATTAGGAATTGAACAACTAATTAATCTTGCTTATGGATGATTAATTATATTGAATTCCTTGGATTATTTGATATCTCTGATATGTGATTTGTAATGCTATGTGATATGATATGTTTAGGTTGAACTATGATAATATGGATTATCTATCTGTAATGGAATCATTGTGTGAATATGTTACTCTGAATATAAACTGAATTGTATTCACTTAAAAATTAGATTAAAAATGGTATTGGATTCGAAGAGACCGGGGTCGGGTATTAGCAAATACCTGAAATCACTTCAATATGTAATCTACAATAATTCTTTATGGATTTGACTTTAGAATCATACAGGGTGGAATGAAATAAATGAAGCAACATGGCCATTTAAACTGAGTAACAATTATTATATATAATTTTGTGAAATAGGTATTGACTATAACAAGTTAAGAACTCGCAGTGAAGTACGAGTTATCCCAGGATTTCAAATAAGTTTTATATCTTAATATTCCAAGTTATATGGGTTTACTCACGCTGGTTTCCAGACTGGCCTGGGTGTTACTTTAATGTAATGCTCGGGTCAGACCGAGTATTACAGATTTTCAAGTTAGGACGTTCTGGGGCTCAGGTGGCGAGCTGGAGGCAGGAACGTATGGAGTTTATTCCGCTGTGTATTGAAGTTATATTGTTTGTATTCTAGGACAAGTTGTTATAACTATCCAGTTTATTTGTGAATGGTTGTAACTCTGATATATTGTATATAAATTGACAGATATAGCTTTTCTTTGTATAAATGCTATTATTTGATATTATATTATGATCTGCTGCGAAATGTGAGATTTTGTGATTTGTTTTCTATCTCTTCTTCTACCTCTTTCTTCTTTACCCTAACAATTTGGGATTTCAAGCATTCGATTTCTCGGCACTTCTACAGTGAACGTATTAGTGTAGAATTTTCAAGGTCGAAAATTCAGGGTCGTTACATTTGGTATCGGAGCTGAAGGTTAGGCAAGAACCTTGGCTCAGGTGGGTTTACTCATTAAGGATAGGGTCAGTAGTACCCTAGAATGAGTTGAGTGTATTATATATAAGGCCGTATTTGTTGTTTTCTTATATAAAGATTTTAAACCGGTTCTAAATTAGTTTTTATATAAGCTTATTTTGATATATAAAACAATAATTTTTCTAATTATTATATATATTAAGGAAATTGGTTGTTGGTTATTGAAATTGAATAGGATAATAAAAATATAAGTTGGAATTCTACTAATTAAGTCTAATATAGGTTAGGAAGTCCCACTATATCCAATCTTAGAGAGAGATGGCTAAGAGTGAAGAATGGAAGGCTAGACGCAGAGAGAGAACAGCAGCTACGCGTAAGGATCGAGAAGAAGCAATTCGGGAGTATGAGAAACAGGTTAAGGAAAAGGTTGGACCAGGACCTTATGATAATGTCACCTGCTATAGATGTTTCAATAAGGGTCATTACACAGCCAAGCGCAGTAAAACAAGGGAGGAATTGAAGAGTACATTCCAACGGTTACGCTCTGTGATCTTGTGCTTTAAGTGTCATAAGAGAGGACATTTCCTAAACCATTGCCCTGAAGTGAGGAAGGTGAAACATAAACCTATAGAACCTATTAGCGAGTCGACTATTTACTATCATTGTCAGAAGACGGGATACATCGCTAGAAATTGTCCCAAGAGACAGAAGAAGAGTAAGGTTATGGAACATCCTGCAGGAGGCATAAGGGTTATCTAGATGGATGGAAAAGTAGAGACCTTTTGCGATAAATGTTATAGGTAGGGACATCCTATTGAAAAGTGCATGTTCGGGCTTTGCCCATTGGAAGGGAGTCCCTAGATTCTTGTATGATTACTAAGGCTCTATTCTTTTCCCTCTAGGTAATGGAGAAGGCGTCTAGATTTATGACTTCTGTAAGACTTTATATTGGATAAATGGATGTAATAATGTTTAAATTACTAGTGTGTAGACTATCAATGTATGGAATATTCTGTGGCAGTGCAATCTAATATAAAAATTATCTTTATTTATTTGAGAATAGAATTGGAATTAATTCAAAAGTGGAATTGTAATGAATTAATTGAAATTTGAAATTGAATTAAATTAATTAGGAATAAAATCAAAGTTAAATAAGTTTAGAACGAACAACTTGAATTGGAAATTTCAAGATGAAATATATCCATTTCTGAAATGAAATGAGAATTCTAATTTGAAATTATTTAAATAATTTTGATTTTTAGAAATAAAATTGAAATTATGGAATCATTTTGAACATAAGATTTAAATGTTAAAAATGATCTTGCAAACTAAAATTGTTAAGAATTGGTTTCAGAGTCGAAGTTAAAATTAGGTAATAAATGGGATTTTAAGAATTAAATTGTTTAAAAAGCTTTGAACTTCTACTTAAACCATGTGTAACGACCCGGAATTTTGGACAATATAAATTTAATAATCTGGATTTAAATTTATATTGAATTGATAATTTTGTTAATAAATTTGATTTGATTTAAATAATCTTCTTTATTTAAATATTTAATTTGTGAAATTATTTTTAATAAGCTAATAAATCTATGTTCTATTTAATAATGTATATGTATTTATATATTTTAAATAGACAAGTTGTTTTAGTTAAATTAGTATAGTATAATTTTAATATGTTTTAAAAATAGAAATGGTGATTTATTTTTGGATTTGAGCTTTTCAAAAATATTTAATTAAATAACTATATGATTTTAAAATGAGACAAATGTTTAATTAGTTTCAAATTCATTTTTAATTCAAGTTGTATATTAAATTATGTTACAAACTCTTTTATAAATTTGTATTAAAAGTATCTTTTTTCAAATGAACTACTTGTATATTATAATAATACTTTGTTTATTTCTTTAGAAATTATTTATATTCATAATTATGTATAGGAATTAATTAACTAGGTTTAATACTTATTTAACTTTAATTATAAACACTAATTAATCATAAAGACATGTGTAAGTATATCAAAGCCTTGGATTAACATGTGTAGACTTATCACATTTTAAAATGACAAGTGTCAATGTATTTTTTTTCTTTTTCTTTTAATTAATTTAAATTTGAAAATACATTCATATTAACTTGCTCTTCATTCATATTCACTTTTATTCATTCCTTAATAAAGAAAACCAAACTTCATTCTCCACCATATACAAGTCTGCATCATTATGAATCAAACACCTACATTTACAAAAAAATCTGTAACTCCTCTTTCCCCAAACTACTACCTGCATTCAAGAAACCTGCACAACAATCTTCTACAAATTCAAAAAAAAAAAAAACCTGATAACATATGCATTCATTTCCAAATCTGAAATTACATTCTTCAAACCTTATTCAAACCTGCACAACAACTGGAAGCTCTGCAATTTCATGCATTAGAATTCTGCACATCATTTTCAAACAAAGAAGGCTCTGCATTTCATAACTTTCAAGCCTGGAACCTGCAAGTTGTATCAGCATTAAATTCAAGCTACTGCATGCATTAATTTTCAATATGGAACCTGCAATTGGAATGATACCTTGCAGTGTGCTCTGCATGTTACCATTTAGAGGTGAGTAACACTTAACTTAAATAAAGTTAGGTAGGAATGCATGTTTGCTTAATTGTTGAGTTAAATTTTTGTACATGTTTTTCTACTGCCTGTGCATATATGAATGCAATGCATGTCTGATTTCTAAGATTCTGATTATTTTTAGTTTGAGTTTAAATTTGATAAATAGTTTTCTTCTTGATCTGGATGTTATTATGGATTAACATTTGAATGAAATATGTTAGGTTCATAATTAAGTAAAGTTAAAACAGTTTATATAGGTTAAATAAAATTTGAATTGCCTGGAAAATTTATAACAGAGCAAACAGTAAATTTGTAAAAAAAAAAAGATAATTTCAAGTATGAAGATTTGATAAATCAGTTATATAAAATGAAACCCTATACTAAAACATGATTTCTAAGATCATAATATAACTTTTTAGAATAGGATTGGAAATGCAGTTTGGAATTAACTGTATTTTACATTTTAGTCAAGCTCAATTGATCCTTGCATTGGATTGGAGTGAAATTGGTTCTGGAATGAATATAGCTAGCAATGATCATAGAAAAATTATTGAATTGGTATGCAAATCAAGTTTGAGATTGGAATTTGGGATTTAAGTTTACGAACCCTAGTTTACTGGGTTTAAGTGAATTTGGTGCTGCGGCTTCCTCAGTGATTCGAGTTCTATGATTTTGTGGGTATTGGTGGATGGTGAGGTGAAGAAGCTATCACCGGAGTTTGGTCGATGATGTTGGTCGGAGATGAGAGAAATTGGAGTTGACAGGTCTTAGGAAGTTTGGGGGTAAGGCTGTTTCAGGTTTGGGGGTTGGTTTTGGGATAGCAGTGTTTTGACTCGGGATGGACTCGGGTTAACTGAAGGGAAACTCGAAGCATATAAGCTTCTGACTCGAAGCAAAATTTATGGTGACTCGAGTATGCCATTTTGTTTCAGGCTTTTACAAACAGAGCTGTTCTGTTCTGGTTTTTAATTTTTTTTTTAAAAGTTAAGTTTGAATTTAAATCTGGAGTTTAGCTTAGGATTTAAACTTAAACCTAAGGATGAATTCAAACTTGTTTGAATTATTTTTCTGTAATAATTTAAATGCAGAATTTTAATTTGGTTTTAAAGAAAGAAAAAAAAACAGAAACTATTTCTAGTTTATGAAGTTAGAATTAAAGTGTAAACTAAGTTGTGACTTAGAATTTTGAAAACTGAATTTTAGTTGAATTCAAATAGGTTTGAATTATGTTTTTGAAAATAGTTTAAATTCTGGGAAAAATTCAAAGTTTGACCTTTCTTGATAAAACAGAAAACTGTTTCTGTTTTAAATAAAAAAGGTAAGTTTAAATTTTTAAGTGGAGATTTAAAACTGAGATCAAGTTTGAAATTTGAATATGAATTCAAATTTCAATTGTCTGAAATTTGAAACCCTATTGTGATTTTAAATTTAAATTTGATTTGAAAATCTCAAGTATAAATGCAAATGTGATTTGCAATTGAGCTAGAAAGTTAAGTATTTAAATTAGGAATTCAAATGAATTCAAAACTGAGTTTAAAATCTGGATTTAAATTTTTAAGCTTCAGTTTTAAAATAAAGATTTAAAATTTAAATTGCTTCCAAATGATTTACATTTGAATTGAAGGAGAAATGGTAGAAAGAGTTTTAAAGAGTTTAAACTAAATTGAAAATGGGAGTTATATTTCAATTTTAAAATTTAAAGATGTTTTTAAAATTGATTTGAATTTGATTTGAATTGAAATTTAAATCCTTTTCAATTTATTAATTAAGTATATGTTTCTTGTAAACATATAAGATTAAGTGGTATTGTTTAAAATCTTATTTTAAATAAGTTGAGTTTTAAAGTTTAAAGAAATGTTAATTGGAATTTAAAGTAAAATTTAAAAACATTTTGTTTTTAAATGCATAATTTAATAAGAAATGTTTATCTAAAGGATAAATAAATGTTTAATGATTTGATTCATTAATTATTAAGGAAATTAAGATGAATATTAATGATGTAATTAATAATATGGATATTTTAAATAATTAATGATTTTTAATTTGATTTGAGATTAATTAATTAAGTTTAATTAATCTATAATTAAGGATGGTTAACTAAATTTTAATTTATGATTAAGATTTATTTAATCAAGTGATTAATGGTAATTAAGTTTTTAATTAACACTTAGTTAATTAATAATTGGAGATTAATTAAATAGTAATTAAATATTAATTACTTAATAACTAATGATGATTAATATAAGTTAATCTGTTAATTAAGTAATTAAGAGATGTTAATAAAGTCATTAACTTGAGGTATTAACAATTAATTAATGTGATTAATTTTGATAATTAATTAATTAATTAATAATTAATTGTTTAGGTTTAATTACTTAATGAAAGTAATTAGTGAATTATTACTTAATGTAATTAATTAAGGTTAATGTGATTTGTTTAGATTAATTAATTAAGTTTAATTGATTTAAACATTTATGGATTGTTGATAATTACTTTATGTAATTTATAAATTTGTAATTACTTAAGGAAGTAATTAATTAATAATTACTGAATGTAATTAAAGATATTTGATATAAAAGTAATTTGGATTTAAATTACTTTGAAATTAATCAAGGGGATTAATTTAGATAATTAATTAAGAATAATTAATTATTGTATTGAGTAATTAATGTAGTTAATTACTGAATGATTATTAATCAAGGGTGATTAATATATGTGTAGGGTTTAATATAATTAACTTGTGTGATTAATATTAAATGCTAATTACTTATTGTAATTAGAGATAGTTAGTCAGTAATGATTAATTGAATGATGATTTATAAATTGATTTGAAATCAATGGATGGTTAAGTTAAGTAGAAATTTAATGATGAAGTAATTAATTTAATTCATTTTAAATTAATTAGAGATTGAGTAATTAATTTAATTCATTTTAAATTAATTATAGAAGGTGTGATCATTAGATTATTTGCTTATGTTTGATGAATGATATTGGTTGATTGGTTTGGTTTGTAATCTCAGTTGTGAGATGAGTAGTGGATGTGATATGGATGCATTGGTTGCTTCTGGATGATAATATAGATTATCTGATTATGATATGATTATCTGTTGATAATGATAAGATTGATTATCTACTGTGTTGTGAATTATCTATCTGTGTATATTTAGATAATGAATTGAATTGTTTTAAACTTAAAACAACTTGGCCTTAATAAGACACGCTTTGGATTTCGATGAGACCGGGATCGGGTTTCCATATTTGGAATTCCGAAAACCACATCGATTCCAATTAACGTTAGGTCGTGAATCCAAGTGGAGCGAGTGAAGACTCGAGGTGTAAGGGCTATACGTCAGTATAACTCTGTGGGTGATTCCGTAATGAGTTTGACGGAATAGTACTTATAGATTCGAGATGGTGAATCAGAGTGCAAGGGTTATTGTCGTTAACTCTGAGGGTGATTCCAATATGAGTGTAACGAGATAATGCCTTCGGTTTCGTTCGAACCCGGAACGAACTTGTATGGATTGAATGCTTTCAGAACATCGTCAGGTGGACGATGAGCATTCTAAGTGTTATGTCCTATAAAGGTAATCGTAACCTCAAGCCTCATCAACCGGGAATGGCTAAAACAGGGGAGGTGCAGCAAAGCTTCGTGGGTAGCCCCCACTTGAGAGTAAGATTTACCCCTGTCTAGAGGTCCCTTTGTATTTCGGCTGTGTGGGACGGTTGATCATGACAACCGTCGGGGTTGTCTTATTTGGAACTGTTCAGTAAGGAACGGGTCCGGCTTTGTGTTGCAGGGGAGTTAGGGTGGCTCCTCGGTACGGTGATCTAGGCCACGTACTGTGACGGGCGGTACCCCAGTAGCCCTGCCATTGTATGGAATCCAAAATCCAATAAGTGCCAACGGTTTTGATTGTATTACCCACTTTTGTGGCTAGTAGCTGGAATTTAATAGATGTAACAATTTCGGCTATTTCTTATTTACTTGAAAACCCTAGACACTATTATAATATCATCAGATTTCCTATCAAATGTTTTGGTTAGCGTAAGGTAAAAACTTTTCCATGTTTATGTGTGGGAAGTCTTACGTGATACCTTTTCTTTTCAAAGGTTTTTAAAAGTTAAGCAACTTTAACCTGTTACTCACACCAGACCCATGTCTGACCCGGAGTTATTTCTGTTTTTCTTTAACTCTTGGGTACTCAAATTTTTATGAGTAGTCAAGGGAATTCAGGTTAGGATTCAGGATTGCTTTGACGATTTGTGGAGGAGCATATGGAGCAGGAGGCTTCTGCGTATAGTTATTTAGTTCCGCTATGTTTGGTATCTCTGAGTCTTGTGTTTGATTTGAGTTGTATAACTAGACAGGTGTCTATAACTGTCTAGTATGTGTTGTATATGTCTGTGTAACTCTGATATTTGATGTATACTATGTAATACTTTGTTATTAATATAATTTATTCGTTCCGCTGTTGAGATTCTTGTGTTGTTTCTTTCTTCTCTTCTTTCTTTTCTTCTTCTATCCCTTTCTTTCTTAATTCATGACGCGATTTTCTGGGAGTGAAAGTCGGGTCGTGACATCTTGGTATCAGAGCTGTAGGTTGAGTGAATACCTAGGCTCTGAAGTTTATTTTTCTTTAGGGAGCGTTAGGTTGAGTGAATACCTAGGCTCTGGAATGGTGTCTATCTTGAGAGAGCGTATTTGTAATTTTATATGTATATATATATATATTTATTGGTTCTACCTATTTGTTGGATTACCTGTTCGGGTTTTTCCAATATAAGTTATAAAGGTAGATGAGGTAGAAGTGTGTGTAACACGACTACCATTGGTTGGAGTTTGATGGATGAGGTTGGAAGTGTATTTGTCGAGACCGTAGACCTAATACTGTCTCGAGTAAGTTTTTCTTGGTTGAAGGACTTCATCGATCTCTGAAGGTAACCTGTTAAGGTTCGGAGTTCATATTTGAAGTGCAGAGTTGAGTTTTGATCTGTCAGTTGGGCAGAAGCAAACAAGTAAAGGTGTCTTGATATCTCAGGAAGTAGTAGCTGCGTGATGAGATGCAGTGACTATGGATGTTTCCGAAGATGTTTCTTTGGAACAAGAATAAGAAGTGAGTCTACCGGTGTTGTGGCTGAGTTTGGCTGAGTATTTTGAGTTAGTAGGGAGTCTTCTGGCTGGGTAGTTTTTCTGAAGTGGAGTTCAGAAGCAGCAGAGTGGATCTTTTCTCTGGTAAGTTGGCTAAGTCAGCATAAGCTGTTCTGTTTGGTTGAGAGAGAGCAGTTACCTTGGATTAGGCTGAGTTGATCGCAAAAGTGACTTGCGATAGTATGTTCTCTTGTGTTTGTTGGAGATTGTCTGGATGTTTTCTGGAAGTCAGATTTTGTCTGCATCTGGAGATCGAGTTTTCTTTCCAGGATTGGTATAGGTGGTTCAGTTAGTAGATGGATGGTTCCTTGAGGTAGAAGTTGGTGAAACGACTCAGGTTTGGGAGGAACATCTGAGTTTTCTTATGGATATATGGAGCCATATTTCTGTGCTGGGTTGTCTGGTCTGTGCTTGTGCTCTTCTTTAGCATTTTCTTCTGTTTCGGATCAGAGTTGGCAGCGGAAGCAGTTTGGGATGTTTCTTTTTTCTTTTCCGGATAAGGAGAAGTTTGTTCTTTCTTCTGTTGTTGAGAAGCAGGGTTTGTGTTCTTGGTTTTTGAGTGATCTTGAAGAGATCATTGGATTGTTTTGCTTCAGTCTGTTTCTTTTGGAATCAGCAAGAGTTGAGCTGATCAGGATGGATGTTGGTAGCATAGGATCATCCGAAGAATTTTTATGGATAAGAGACAGAGAATTTGGATTCTGGAATCGGAGATTTGATTTTGGTTAAGTTTTCTCTGATCCAAGGAGCTATAAGTTTGGGAAGCTAGCTCCATAGTGTTTTGGTTTCTTCTGTGATTGGTAAGATCAGTGTTTGGTTTTCTGGAGTTGAATTGCCAGCTTGGATAACTGGGATTCAGGGTGTTTCACATATCTCTGAGGGAGTATGTGTTTGATATTTCTGGTTGATGGACCAGCAGTTTAGGATGGTTTGTTTATTGTGTCAGACTCGTTTGTAGTCTGATATTCTGTATAGAATTGTTGTTAGGAGCTCTATAGTTTAGTAGTATTGATTGATTGTATTCTATAGAGCGAGTATCCCGATATATATATATATATACCGGGGAAACTCGTGAAGATTTTATCCAAAATTCTTTTGGATAATTAGATTTGTTTTGATTGTGTGAATTGGTTGCTTTGGTTGTTGGCATATGTTTAACATATGCTGTGTTTTAAAATAAAATCTATAAATAGATTATTAAATTGCCTTTGTTTTAAATTTCGAGGACGAAATTCTTTTAAGGGGGAAGGATTGTAACGACCCGGAATTTTGGACAATATAAATTTAATAATCTGGATTTAAATTTATATTGAATTGATAATTTTGTTAATAAATTTGATTTGATTTAAATAATCTTCTTTATTTAAATATTTAATTTGTGAAATTATTTTTAATAAGCTAATAAATCTATGTTCTATTTAATAATGTATATGTATTTATATATTTTAAATAGACAAGTTGTTTTAGTTAAATTAGTATAGTATAATTTTAATATGTTTTAAAAATAGAAATGGTGATTTATTTTTGGATTTGAGCTTTTCAAAAATATTTAATTAAATAACTATATGATTTTAAAATGAGACAAATGTTTAATTAGTTTCAAATTCATTTTTAATTCAAGTTGTATATTAAATTATGTTACAAACTCTTTTATAAATTTGTATTAAAAGTATCTTTTTTCAAATGAACTACTTGTATATTATAATAATACTTTGTTTATTTCTTTAGAAATTATTTATATTCATAATTATGTATAGGAATTAATTAACTAGGTTTAATACTTATTTAACTTTAATTATAAACACTAATTAATCATAAAGACATGTGTAAGTATATCAAAGCCTTGGATTAACATGTGTAGACTTATCACATTTTAAAATGACAAGTGTCAATGTATTTTTTTTCTTTTTCTTTTAATTAATTTAAATTTGAAAATACATTCATATTAACTTGCTCTTCATTCATATTCACTTTTATTCATTCCTTAATAAAGAAAACCAAACTTCATTCTCCACCATATACAAGTCTGCATCATTATGAATCAAACACCTACATTTACAAAAAAATCTGTAACTCCTCTTTCCCCAAACTACTACCTGCATTCAAGAAACCTGCACAACAATCTTCTACAAATTCAAAAAAAAAAAAAAACCTGATAACATATGCATTCATTTCCAAATCTGAAATTACATTCTTCAAACCTTATTCAAACCTGCACAACAACTGGAAGCTCTGCAATTTCATGCATTAGAATTCTGCACATCATTTTCAAACAAAGAAGGCTCTGCATTTCATAACTTTCAAGCCTGGAACCTGCAAGTTGTATCAGCATTAAATTCAAGCTACTGCATGCATTAATTTTCAATATGGAACCTGCAATTGGAATGATACCTTGCAGTGTGCTCGGCATGTTACCATTTAGAGGTGAGTAACACTTAACTTAAATAAAGTTAGGTAGGAATGCATGTTTGCTTAATTGTTGAGTTAAATTTTTGTACATGTTTTTCTACTGCCTGTGCATATATGAATGCAATGCATGTCTGATTTCTAAGATTCTGATTATTTTTAGTTTGAGTTTAAATTTGATAAATAGTTTTCTTCTTGATCTGGATGTTATTATGGATTAACATTTGAATGAAATATGTTAGGTTCATAATTAAGTAAAGTTAAAACAGTTTATATAGGTTAAATAAAATTTGAATTGCCTGGAAAATTTATAACAGAGCAAACAGTAAATTTGTAAAAAAAAAAGATAATTTCAAGTATGAAGATTTGATAAATCAGTTATATAAAATGAAACCCTATACTAAAACATGATTTCTAAGATCATAATATAACTTTTTAGAATAGGATTGGAAATGCAGTTTGGAATTAACTGTATTTTACATTTTAGTCAAGCTCAATTGATCCTTGCATTGGATTGGAGTGAAATTGGTTCTGGAATGAATATAGCTAGCAATGATCATAGAAAAATTATTGAATTGGTATGCAAATCAAGTTTGAGATTGGAATTTGGGATTTAAGTTTACGAACCCTAGTTTACTGGGTTTAAGTGAATTTGGTGCTGCGGCTTCCTCAGTGATTCGAGTTCTATGATTTTGTGGGTATTGGTGGATGGTGAGGTGAAGAAGCTATCACCGGAGTTTGGTCGATGATGTTGGTCGGAGATGAGAGAAATTGGAGTTGACAGGTCTTAGGAAGTTTGGGGGTAAGGCTGTTTCAGGTTTGGGGGTTGGTTTTGGGATAGCAGTGTTTTGACTCGGGATGGACTCGGGTTAACTGAAGGGAAACTCGAAGCATATAAGCTTCTGACTCGAAGCAAAATTTATGGTGACTCGAGTATGCCATTTTGTTTCAGGCTTTTACAAACAGAGCTGTTCTGTTCTGGTTTTTAATTTTTTTTTTAAAAGTTAAGTTTGAATTTAAATCTGGAGTTTAGCTTAGGATTTAAACTTAAACCTAAGGATGAATTCAAACTTGTTTGAATTATTTTTCTGTAATAATTTAAATGCAGAATTTTAATTTGGTTTTAAAGAAAGAAAAAAAAACAGAAACTATTTCTAGTTTATGAAGTTAGAATTAAAGTGTAAACTAAGTTGTGACTTAGAATTTTGAAAACTGAATTTTAGTTGAATTCAAATAGGTTTGAATTATGTTTTTGAAAATAGTTTAAATTCTGGGAAAAATTCAAAGTTTGACCTTTCTTGATAAAACAGAAAACTGTTTCTGTTTTAAATAAAAAAGGTAAGTTTAAATTTTTAAGTGGAGATTTAAAACTGAGATCAAGTTTGAAATTTGAATATGAATTCAAATTTCAATTGTCTGAAATTTGAAACCCTATTGTGATTTTAAATTTAAATTTGATTTGAAAATCTCAAGTATAAATGCAAATGTGATTTGCAATTGAGCTAGAAAGTTAAGTATTTAAATTAGGAATTCAAATGAATTCAAAACTGAGTTTAAAATCTGGATTTAAATTTTTAAGCTTCAGTTTTAAAATAAAGATTTAAAATTTAAATTGCTTCCAAATGATTTACATTTGAATTGAAGGAGAAATGGTAGAAAGAGTTTTAAAGAGTTTAAACTAAATTGAAAATGGGAGTTATATTTCAATTTTAAAATTTAAAGATGTTTTTAAAATTGATTTGAATTTGATTTGAATTGAAATTTAAATCCTTTTCAATTTATTAATTAAGTATATGTTTCTTGTAAACATATAAGATTAAGTGGTATTGTTTAAAATCTTATTTTAAATAAGTTGAGTTTTAAAGTTTAAAGAAATGTTAATTGGAATTTAAAGTAAAATTTAAAAACATTTTGTTTTTAAATGCATAATTTAATAAGAAATGTTTATCTAAAGGATAAATAAATGTTTAATGATTTGATTCATTAATTATTAAGGAAATTAAGATGAATATTAATGATGTAATTAATAATATGGATATTTTAAATAATTAATGATTTTTAATTTGATTTGAGATTAATTAATTAAGTTTAATTAATCTATAATTAAGGATGGTTAACTAAATTTTAATTTATGATTAAGATTTATTTAATCAAGTGATTAATGGTAATTAAGTTTTTAATTAACACTTAGTTAATTAATAATTGGAGATTAATTAAATAGTAATTAAATATTAATTACTTAATAACTAATGATGATTAATATAAGTTAATCTGTTAATTAAGTAATTAAGAGATGTTAATAAAGTCATTAACTTGAGGTATTAACAATTAATTAATGTGATTAATTTTGATAATTAATTAATTAATTAATAATTAATTGTTTAGGTTTAATTACTTAATGAAAGTAATTAGTGAATTATTACTTAATGTAATTAATTAAGGTTAATGTGATTTGTTTAGATTAATTAATTAAGTTTAATTGATTTAAACATTTATGGATTGTTGATAATTACTTTATGTAATTTATAAATTTGTAATTACTTAAGGAAGTAATTAATTAATAATTACTGAATGTAATTAAAGATATTTGATATAAAAGTAATTTGGATTTAAATTACTTTGAAATTAATCAAGGGGATTAATTTAGATAATTAATTAAGAATAATTAATTATTGTATTGAGTAATTAATGTAGTTAATTACTGAATGATTATTAATCAAGGGTGATTAATATATGTGTAGGGTTTAATATAATTAACTTGTGTGATTAATATTAAATGCTAATTACTTATTGTAATTAGAGATAGTTAGTCAGTAATGATTAATTGAATGATGATTTATAAATTGATTTGAAATCAATGGATGGTTAAGTTAAGTAGAAATTTAATGATGAAGTAATTAATTTAATTCATTTTAAATTAATTAGAGATTGAGTAATTAATTTAATTCATTTTAAATTAATTATAGAAGGTGTGATCATTAGATTATTTGCTTATGTTTGATGAATGATATTGGTTGATTGGTTTGGTTTGTAATCTCAGTTGTGAGATGAGTAGTGGATGTGATATGGATGCATTGGTTGCTTCTGGATGATAATATAGATTATCTGATTATGATATGATTATCTGTTGATAATGATAAGATTGATTATCTACTGTGTTGTGAATTATCTATCTGTGTATATTTAGATAATGAATTGAATTGTTTTAAACTTAAAACAACTTGGCCTTAATAAGACACGCTTTGGATTTCGATGAGACCGGGATCGGGTTTCCATATTTGGAATTCCGAAAACCACATCGATTCCAATTAACGTTAGGTCGTGAATCCAAGTGGAGCGAGTGAAGACTCGAGGTGTAAGGGCTATACGTCAGTATAACTCTGTGGGTGATTCCGTAATGAGTTTGACGGAATAGTACTTATAGATTCGAGATGGTGAATCAGAGTGCAAGGGTTATTGTCGTTAACTCTGAGGGTGATTCCAATATGAGTGTAACGAGATAATGCCTTCGGTTTCGTTCGAACCCGGAACGAACTTGTATGGATTGAATGCTTTCAGAACATCGTCAGGTGGACGATGAGCATTCTAAGTGTTATGTCCTATAAAGGTAATCGTAACCTCAAGCCTCATCAACCGGGAATGGCTAAAACAGGGGAGGTGCAGCAAAGCTTCGTGGGTAGCCCCCACTTGAGAGTAAGATTTACCCCTGTCTAGAGGTCCCTTTGTATTTCGGCTGTGTGGGACGGTTGATCATGACAACCGTCGGGGTTGTCTTATTTGGAACTGTTCAGTAAGGAACGGGTCCGGCTTTGTGTTGCAGGGGAGTTAGGGTGGCTCCTCGGTACGGTGATCTAGGCCACGTACTGTGACGGGCGGTACCCCAGTAGCCCTGCCATTGTATGGAATCCAAAATCCAATAAGTGCCAACGGTTTTGATTGTATTACCCACTTTTGTGGCTAGTAGCTGGAATTTAATAGATGTAACAATTTCGGCTATTTCTTATTTACTTGAAAACCCTAGACACTATTATAATATCATCAGATTTCCTATCAAATGTTTTGGTTAGCGTAAGGTAAAAACTTTTCCATGTTTATGTGTGGGAAGTCTTACGTGATACCTTTTCTTTTCAAAGGTTTTTAAAAGTTAAGCAACTTTAACCTGTTACTCACACCAGACCCATGTCTGACCCGGAGTTATTTCTGTTTTTCTTTAACTCTTGGGTACTCAAATTTTTATGAGTAGTCAAGGGAATTCAGGTTAGGATTCAGGATTGCTTTGACGATTTGTGGAGGAGCGTATGGAGCAGGAGGCTTCTGCGTATAGTTATTTAGTTCCGCTATGTTTGGTATCTCTGAGTCTTGTGTTTGATTTGAGTTGTATAACTAGACAGGTGTCTATAACTGTCTAGTATGTGTTGTATATGTCTGTGTAACTCTGATATTTGATGTATACTATGTAATACTTTGTTATTAATATAATTTATTCGTTCCGCTGTTGAGATTCTTGTGTTGTTTCTTTCTTCTCTTCTTTCTTTTCTTCTTCTATCCCTTTCTTTCTTAATTCATGACGCGATTTTCTGGGAGTGAAAGTCGGGTCGTGACACCATGAAATAAGTTAAGACTGGAATTGGAATTAGTTCAAATTGAATTTGATTTGAATTTAATGGAAATTGTGATTGAAGTTGAATAAGTTTAAATTCAAATGGGAATTGATTTGAATTTGGATTGGAAATCGAATTTAATTCAAATTTGAACTGAAATTGAATCAATTTGAATGGAAGTGGAATTCTAAATTGAATTGATTTAAATGGAGATTGGAAGTTGAACAGTTTGGCTTTGGACTATATTAATATTAAATGTTTTAAATCTATTTTCCTAGCTATTTACTATACAAACTTTCTTTTTAAAATCCCAACTATCTTATACTTATTTTTCAACTACTCTGGAACTAATTTCAATTTTACAACAATTTTTCATCTTTTTTATAAACAAATTACTATTTTATAACTATTTTGCAACTATTTAACTATTTTATAACTACTTAACTATTTACAGCTATTTTACAATTAATAACTATTTTTCAACTCCTTAACTATTTTAAACTTTTCAAGCCATTTTCTAAATTCAAGCTGGTCAGAGTGCAAACTGTTTATAATTAAATACCAATTGAAATTTGAATTGAAGCAATTGTGAATAAGTAAAGAGAATCAAAATGAAGGTGAATAAAAAGAAAAATTATTTAGTTAATAATCAATGAAGATAAATACGTAGGATGTACGTATATTATTCTACTCGCATAATGATTTGATCCAGATTTCGAGCGTAGAATTTCGAGATAGTATATCGATCCGAGTTAGAATTTTTCACTCGATTTTCGACGGCGAACCCTGGATATGGATTTTTGATTGGTTTTGGAAATTCTCTATCGTAGTTAAGGCTATGCAAGGAGGATGACATTTTTTGATCAAGAAACCAGATCTAAGTCCGCACTAGGAAGTTCGGTCGACGATACTAGTTCGAAAGTGAAATTGTGTGACCGAGTAAGTGATCAGATTTGATATTGCATACGGACGATATATGTACATCATACGTGCTTAAATGTAATAGATATTAAAATTTTGAAAAAAGTATGATTTTTGAAAAGAAAAGTATATTTTGAGAAATATATATGAATAAAAGTGGAAGTTGGATATCTTTATAATTGAAATTCACTTTATGAAAAGTAAGTGATATGGTAAATAACTTTATAAAGGAAATAAAACTTGAATATTTAATTTGGCATAACTAAAGTTATATGTTTGTTACATATGATAAACTCCCCCTCGTTGAATCTAAAACCAAAAGAAAAGATTTTTAAAAAGATTTAAAGTATAAAAGGAAATTTATATAAGTATGAAGTGATCCAAAAAAATTCAAGATTTATATATATCTACATATATATATGTATATGATTTTTGGAAAAAGATTTTTGAAACTCACTGATTTTGAAAGACTTTTGATTTTTGGAAAAAATCAATTTTGGAAATTTGGAAAGCCAAGTTTGGAACTATCGATTTGAGATATCGATTTCGTGTAAAGGAGATTTTTATGAGAATCATAAAAAGTATGATTTGAAAGATGCTATATGTGTATAGTATAAAATGTTTTGAGATTGGCTCTGGGGAAAAAGGCACTCCTATGAAATGAACTTCATAGGAGGTCCACGGGGTGGTTCTGCCTTGAGCCTTAAGGGGGGACTCTAAATTTGATCATAGGAGGAAGTCTGGACAAACTGAAGTTCCTGAGCATTGTGTGTGGGTAGCGAAAGTCGAGGACACTAATGCCTACAGAGGCATTTGGGTTATGTCGTGATGACAGTGTAACTCGATATCACTGCGATCTACTACGGACCATCACGGAAGTCGTGTGGCAGGAAGTGCCAAGGGTCTACGTTTGATTTCGCCGGGAGGGCGACGTAACATCGGTAGACTGCGATCTATGAAGACACAATGAAAGTCGTGTGGCAGTGAGTGCCTACAGGCTACATTGGGACTCGACTGATGCAGTTTGCGATCTATGTAGGAGTGGTGAAGTTTCATTTGGCAGCGAAGTTCGAGGGCGCTGATGCCTACTGTTACATGGGTTTTTGCCATGATGGCGACGTAACCTCGGGTGAAGCTGCGATCTGTGGCGAGTTCCATGGTGTAATCGAGGGGCGTGGAGTGCCTACAGTTTTCTTTGGATTTTGCCGGGATGGCAACATAACCATTAGGTTAACTGCGGCCATGGAGGGGGTGATGATTTCCAGAGCATTCTCACCAAAAATGTTTTCCATATTTTCACAAAACTATTTTTCAAGTATTTTACTGGGTGTTGAAAATGGGTCTGCTAAGTACTTATATACTTTCAGTCCTACGCATGATCAACGTATGGCCGAATTTCTGTGAGAACAAGGATGAACTTGTTAAAACATCGTGTTATAAAAAGTATCTTATAAAACTATGTTGATAATATTATGTGGATATTAAAAAAAAGTGTTTTAAAGAATTTTAATAAATAGAGTTTAAATTTAAAATTGTTCAAAGAGTAATTTAACTAATAATAAGCATTTTAATGAATTATGGCTTCGTTCCTTTTCGAGGACGAAAGGATTTAAAAGGGGAAGGAATGTGATAACCCGGATTTTTGGGCATCTGATAATTGGATAATTAACTGGTTTTTACTATTGAGATACTGATTTTTATTAGTTGAACAAATAAAATTCTGATAAGTAAAATATCGGTATATATAAATGGATTTGAAACTATAGTAAAAGTTGAATTAGAAATATCTGGAAATGATAAATCTTATAAATAAATATATATTTATATATATGCAAACCATATAGTATTGAAAATTAAAAGTGTATGTATATATTACAATTAGAATACAATGTAATATACATTATAATTGGGAGGTTATGTTTTGAATTTAATATAATAATTTTCAAAAGCTATTTCAAGTTAAATTTTATGTATTTTAAAAATCCTAAAGATAAATATTATTAATTAAAATATGATAGTTAAAATGAGATTTAATAAAAGAGTTTATTAAGCTTTCTTTTTAAATATACATGTACTAATTATGATTTGTATATAAAGATATAAACATAGATTAATAAAAATAAATGGGATTCAAAACTCTATATGTTAAAACTAGTATTTGTATATATGATTACTTATTTTTTGCTTTCTTTAAAGATTATATAAATATTAAAAACTATTTGAAAATATAATATAAAAATTGTATAAAAACATATTAAAACATAGATTCATGCAAAATTACAAATGTAAGCTAATTATTACATGTAATTAACAAGTGTAGGCTAATTTAACAAGTGTCACATTTTTATTTTTCTTTTTCTTTTCATTTTTAAATAAATATAACTTGGCTATATATATCTCCACCTCTACTCTCTCTTTTCTTTTCCGTCTTACATTTTTTTCAAATCAAAACCTGAGAAAGAAAATTGAAAACTTAAAAACCAGAAAAGATATAAAATTAAAAACTAAAACCTGAAGCAATCTAAAACCAGAGAATTTTAAACCAAAGCAAACAAGCAATTGATCAGTTTCAAGATCATTCAAATCAAGTATCAAGCTAGGACTCAACTCAATAAGGCAAATCAAATTCAAGTTTCCAGCTTCAAAACACTTTTTAGTTTTCAAGATTAAAACAACTTCTAGATCAAAGTTCCCAGTTTTTAAAATTCAAAAAAAAACCAAGTTCCTGTTCAGAAACAAGTTACAGGTTCTCTGATTAAACATTTGCAAGCGAGTAAACAAACTTAAAATCTGTAAAAAACTTGTTGCATGTTATAATCTTTGAATGTTATAATATGAAATATTCTTTGCATGGTTGTGTAAATGAGATTGAATGTATATATGTATGTGATATAAGTGTGCATGTCTGAGATCAAGAAAGTTTGCTCTGTTCTTGTTTTACAGGTTTCAAAAGTCTTTCAGAATAATTCAAATCTCATCCTCTAATTTCTTTTAGACTTTGTTGTTCAAACAAAAACTGTTTAAAATAGTAAGTTCTTAATTTTAAGAATAAATGAAAGTATAATTAGCTTATAGATTTATGGAAAATCAAGAATGACAGTGGAAATGTTAAATTCAAACATCACAATTCTCTGATTCACCTATGTAATTTGAATCATCTTCAAAATTCTTGAATTTTAAAAGTAAAATCTAGATTTTTAATGTTGATTTGAATGAGAATTCTCGGGTTGATCAGAGTTTGGGATTTGAGCCTTTTTTGGTGATCGGGGAACTCTGGGTGGTCAGGATCGTGGCTGGAGGTGGCTTGGAGGTCGATGGCCTCGGCAAAAATGCTCGCTGGATTTATCTTCCAACGTGGCGGTCGGTCGATGAAGTTTTAGGGTTTAACGACCCAGTTTGATCGACGTCGAAGTCAAGGCAATTGCATCGACGAGGATGCACCAGACTCGATCAGGTGTGGGGGAAATGAAGCGTGGGTCTTCGGCGAGGCTGGGGATGAGGTGGCGAGAAGTCTCGTGGTCGGTGGCGTCAGGTCGAGGTGGTTTTTGGATGATGGGTTCGATTCCAGTTTTTTCGAGATTGCTCGATTTCGCTTTTGAGTTTATGTTGAAAATTTGGCGGTCGGGACCGAAGGTGGAGATGGTCGACGATGTGATGGAGGTAGCATCGGTGGTCGGAGACGCTTTGTTCATCAGTGCATGTGCATGAGGGGTCTGTGTATCGGTGGTTTAGGGAAGAAGGCAATGACTCGGGGGAAAACTCGAAGAAACGATGGAGTAGCCCGGGTTTGGTCTCGAGTCGCTCCTGAGTGGATTTCATGTTAACAGGTTTTAAAATTTAAAACTAAGCTAAGTTTAAAAAAATAAGAAGAAAAGGGAAGTTCTCAGGTTGGACACGAGTGAGTACCGAGTTGGACTCGGGTTTATAATTATAACAGTTTTAAAATTTAAATTAAGCAAGTTTTAAAATTTAAAATAAAACAACTTTAAACCATTTCTTAAATCAATATTATTTGTATAATAATTTTTTTTAAATAATTGGTTTAAGAAAGTTATATGGTTTATTTTACTTCAAATTTATTAAGTTAAATTCTTAAGTTTATTTTAAACTTAATTTGAGTATGTGATTAAGTAGTTAATTATAAAGGTAAAATGTTTTTAATCTATGTGTGAATGATAAATTAATTCCAAGATTTATTTAAATAAGATTTTAATAATGATTAAGTGATTAATAAAGATAAAATGGTTTATCTTTTAATTTAATTAAGGTCTTAAGTAATAATTACTGAATGTAGTTAACTAAAGGCTAATTATTGAATGTAATTAATTAAAAGAATAATTACTCAATGTAATTAATTAAAGGATAATTAATTATGGACATAATTGAAGGATCATAAATTAATTAATGTTAATAATTAAAGGTTAATTAATTAATGATTAATAATTAAAGGTTGATTAGTTGATTTCATTAATTGATTAAAGTGATGATAAATGGTTTGTAATTAATCAATGTTAAGTAAGCAGGATTTAAAGGTAATTAATTTAATTTATTTGGAGATTAAATTAAATTAATTAGGAATTGAACAACTAATTAATCTTGCTTATGGATGATTAATTATATTGAATGCCTTGGATTATTTGATATCTCTGATATATGATTTGTAATGCTATGTGATATGCTATGTTCGGGTTGAACTGTGATAATATGGATTATCTGTCTATAATGGAATCGTTGTGTGAATATGTTAATTTTCACTTAAACAACTTAGATTAAAAATGGTACGTGATTCGAAGAGACCAGGGTCAGGTATCAGCGAATACCCGAAACCACTTCGATATGTAATCTACAATAATTCTCTATGTAAACTGAGTAACAATTCTTAGATATAATTTTGTGAAATAGGTATTGACTATAACAAGTTAAGAATTCATAGTGAAGTACAAGTTACCCCGAGGTTTCAAATAAGTTTTGTATCTTAGTATTTCAAGTTATATGGGTTTACTCACGTTGGTTTCCAGCCAGACCCGGGTGTTACTTTAATGTAATGCTCGGGTTAGACCGAGTGTTACAGATTTTCAGGTTAGGACGTTCTGGAGCTCAGATAGCGAGCTAGAGGTAGGAACGTATGGAGTTTATTCCGCTGTGTATTGAAGTTATATTGTTTGTATTCTGGGACAAGTTGTTATAACTGTCCAGTTTATTTGTGAATGGTTGTAACTCTGATGTATTGTATATAAATTGACAGATACAGCTTTTCTTTGTATAAATGCTATTATTTGATATTATAATTTGATCTTCTACAAAATGTGAGATTTTTGTGATTTGTTTTCTGCCTCTTCTTCTACCTCTTTCTTCTTTACCCTAACAATCTGGGATTTTCGGCGTTTGATTTCTCGGCACTTCTATAGTGAACGTAATAGTGTTGAATTTTCGAGGTCAGAAATTCCGGGCCGTTACATGAAAAGAGCTTTTCAGTTGTAGCACAGCGGTTGAATTGACAAGTGGAGGCGATGAATAAAATCATCAAGTCCACCTTGAAGAAATGGTTAGCTAGAGCCAAAGTGAACTAGGTAGATGAGCTTCTATTAGCATTATGGGCTTATAGGACGACCTACAAGTCAGCGATTGGACATAGACCATTCGCCTGGCTTACAGATCGAAGGCGATGTTCCCGATAGAATCAGAAGTCCTTTCTCAACGTAAAGGGTTCTATGATCAAAATTTAAACAAAGAACTCTTACTTAAGTATTTGTTCTTAATTGAGGTTTTTATGATTAAATAAATCATCGTCCAAGGTAATGGTTATTAGTTTTTAATTGCCACCTTGTTAAGCTCTCGGTAATCGATACAGAAGCGAAATGTTCCATCATGTTTCTTCACAAATAACACGGTTCTACCCAAGGACATTTACTTGGTCTTGTAGATCCTTGATCCTTCATCTCCTTATTTTCTTTCTTTAATTCTTGATTTTCTACAGTAACCATACAATAAGCTGCTTTAGCAATAGCATGGCACTGAGAACTAACTTGATACAAGAATCAATTTCCCTTTTTGGTGGTAATCCCGGTACATCCTAAAAGTCTTCTTTGAATTCCTTTACCACAGGGATTTGGACGACCAATTGACCCTTATCCTTAATATTGATATGAGCTATATGTCCAGATATAAAGGCATCTCCAAGTTTATCACGTGGGCAAATAAAGGTTTAATGTTCGCGAATAGTAAAACTTATGGTTTTGTTGCGGCAATTCAAAATGGCCCGATATTTGAAAAGAAAATCCATCCTAAGAATGATATTAAAATGTACCATTTGAATGATAATTAAATTGGTCATCGTATCCTTACCCCCAATGTTAAGGACATTGTTTTTACATATACTTTCGAGTTTAGTATTTCCTCCTACTAAATTGTCTACTACTAAAGGGCTAAGTAATTTCTTAATGGGTAATCCTAACATAGTAGCAAACATTACGGATATAAGAGAGTGTGTAGCACTAGTATTAAATAAAACATTAGCTTGAAAGTCAAAAATAATTATGGTACTGTTATCCAGCCTTTTGACCAAGCGATATTCTAATAGCGTAGACAAACTGAACTTGTAGTTATCGAGCTAGAAAGTCGAGAGAGATAGCCCAAGGGTCCAAAAATCAAGCACAGATAGAGTCATAAGGCTAATGTAAGAACAACACAATGCAAGACAATAATGAGACTCTCCAAGTTAGGGATCGGTACTGACCCCAACTTATGGGTCGGTGTTGGCTCCTAGTTCCACTTAAGGTGGACCCCATCTCCTACCTACATGCCTTACCTAATACCAAGAGCCTATTTCTAAAATTATTTTGTTAATTCAATGAAATTCTCCATTGATCTCCATGAACACTTGAAACTTCAACTTTTCTCTTCCATAAATCCATCATTTGAACTCGAAAACAAGCTAATATTGATGCAAAAAACTATGGAATCATAAAGGTATCTGTAACGATCCCAAATTTAATTACTGTTAAATTGATAATTAAATTCATTTTTGATTTAAAATTGTGAAAATTAAATGATAAATTGATTCGAGTATTTCCAAATTCAAATAAAAATATGTTATTTATTAAAATAAAGATAGTTTCTTTTATAAATTGTTTTAATTAAATAATGAGTTGTATTTAAACAATATTAATAGTATAGTATTTTTACAAATGGATTTTTATAAATAGAAATGGTTATTTCAGATTTATTTATATATATGTATATTTTTAAAGAAAGCTATGATTTGTGAATTTAAAAACAAAATAAATTACAAACATAATTAAAATAGAAGATTATTTGCAATACAAAGTAAACTAAACAAAATAAGAAACAACGTTGTAAATAAAATATGCCTTTAAAACAAATACAAAAATAATCCAAACCATACCTTTACATATTTGTACAGCCAAGACAAGCAAGTAAGTTATGTTATGTACATATAGGAGTAAAAACAAACCTGGTAAAGCAAATAAAATATAAAGTGTTAACAATACAAATGTAAGTTAAGAAAAGAATGCAAGGAAATAAACAAAGTAATAAATGCTTTCATCTCTAGCCCAATACTACATCATCTCAGCCGAGCTAAATAGACAAAGCATAAGGGAAATATCTTCATATCTTGTACAACTGAGATTAAAAAAAAAATATGGTACAAACAAATTAATGCAGCCACCAAGTATTACAAATAAACAAAGCATAGGCTTGAAAAAGTAAAGCACTTGGCATTAAATGCTAGCCACCTTGTTTCTTATCTCAGCCACCATGAACAAAGAAAGATCTCTGCCTATGGTACAAACAAATATAAAAGAATATATACATCACTTGTACAAAATGTATACCCTGTACCCTTCTTTGCTTTATATCCCTGTCTTTCCACATTGTGCTCGTCCATAAGCTATGCAAATAATAATAAAAAAAAACTGAAATGAATATTATTTCAGAACTAAATTTTTTTTTATCAAAACAATAAACCCAAAACCAGAGATCAAGGGGGGATTTTTAGCTTGCAAGTTCATTTTTCAAATCATTAGCCTACATTTCTTCAATCTGGAATCAACTCAAAAGCATGCAAGCATTCTTCTTTAATCTTCCTACATGCATCCTGAGACAATAAGGCAAGTGTAAATCATAAACCAGAAAAAAAAAAAGAATGTAAACATCATCATCTATAAAAAGAAAGAAAGGGAAAGCTACAACTAGAAAACAATTATCATCAGCAAGACAAGAGGCCTCTTTTCTTTCCTGGAAATCAGGTGAGCAAACATCAAATTCATTTGTTCCTGATTTAAAGATTAGATTTAAACTTAAGTTGGAATACATATATTGCTTATATCATTGGCTTAGTTTTAAAATTGTTAAAGTTCAAACCAAATTGCATTTTGCACTGGAAAAGCACAGTACTGAGAACATCACTATATATACAAAAATTCAAATGTTTTAATTCTCGAATTCAATTATGCGATTTGAATCCTTATACTCTGATTTGAATTTTAAGACAAGAATTGGAATTTTTAGATAAGGGTGGGAAGTGTAGTTCGGGGTTGTTCGAAAGTTGGGTTTTAGTGATTTGCCGAAGAACAACATGATAATTTAAGCTAGGACTTTGGTCAAAGCTTGCTAGTGGATGAGTGATGATGGGAAAAATATTCAAGAATTTTTCCAGTATGTGAATCGTTGGAATCGTCTAAACTAGGGTTTAAGCTTATAATATAGTTCGGCTTGGATGTCGTGACATTACGTCTGGAATACTTGACCGGAGAGGATTGCGAGTGGGGGAATGGGTGCTGGAAGGTGTGTCGCAGCTTCGGTGAAGGTGGCCGGTGGTTTCGAGGTCGGAGGCGACGTGGAAGGTGAGTTTTCCGTTGTGTTGTGTTTTGGTTTGGTCGAGATTTTATCTCGATTTCGACTCAGTTGGTTTTCGCGAAATCTGGGTACATCTTCGTGATCGAGGGAGATCGTGGGGTCGTGGAGCATTGTCGTGACGATCGTCGGTGGTCGGCCGTGCTCGTGCACATACACGTGCACGTTTGGGCTGCTGGGTTTTGGCTGTGGGTTGCTCTTTGGGGAAGAAGAGAGAACACGGGACGTTGCTCGAGTTTTAGCTTGAATGACTCGAAGCAGCCTGAGTTCGAACGATTTTGGAGAAGAAGGAAGGAACTCGGAGTATATTGCATGCAAATGAAATATTTACTCGAAGTGGGTTGGGTTTGTTTTCTCAAAGCTATTGATGTTGTCTCGGGTGGTTTTGGTTGGCTTCACATTTTACAGAGAACCTGTTACCAGTTTTTTTTTTATAAAATTAAAAGCTAAGTCTAATGAAAAGCAAGGATTTAAAACAAGTATAAATCCAAGTTTAAGCTGGTTCAAGTAGATTTGGAATCTCAGTTTTCAAAATAAATAAAGTTTTTTTTAAATTGTTTAAATAGTTTTAATGATAAAGTAAATCAATCAAATGGATTTGAATTTAAATGAAATTGGGCTTAAATCCTTTTAACTTCTAGTATAGAGAAAGAAAATTTCTTGTAAAATAAAAAGGATTTGAAATTGTTTAAAACCTGGTTCAAGTTAGACTGTCTTCATTTTTAATCTTAAATTTAAAATGAAATTTTAAAGGTAAAATTTGGAATTTAATTGTTTAAGTGACTTGTTAATGATAACTTAATTCATTAATAAGAAAAGATTTTATCTTTAAATAAATAGAGATTGATTAATTAAAGAGTTCAAATAAACTAATCAAGGTTTTAGCTAATTCATCTAGGATAAGTTAATTAGTAAATGAAGATCATTTATTTAAATAAGGATTTGAAATTTAAATAAATGGCTGGTAATGAATTAATCAAGAATAATTTAATTAAATAAGGTGATTGATTAATAAATTGATATCAAGTGATTTGTAATTAATAAATCAAGATTGGATATTTAATTCAGAAGCAATTTATTTAATTGGAAATAAATTGAATTAATTAGGATTAAACAATTAATAAATCCTGCTTATAAATGATTATCAAATGCTTGACCTTACTTAGGAATGATCGTATTATATGTGATGCCTTGAATTAATTGTCCTATTTGTTCTGTGATATGTTGTTCTGTGAATTGGATTGTGTATAATTTATTCATTTATATTATCTGTGAATCTGTGAATGGACGATAAGCGTTATAGTTATATCGCTTATCAACTATATTTCTATGTTTTTAATCCGTGATGATTGAATGATGTTGCACTATTGTGTTAAACCCCTGGACCACACTATACACACACAAATATGGATTTCACAAGGAAATCGATTTAGTCACAGATTTTTGAAAATAGTTTTAATTTGAATTTTTAAATTCAAATGGTTTGAAAATAAGATTGGGTTTAAAGTGAAAAGCTTTTGAAATGGAATTTCAAAAATAAAGTTTATTTTGAATAACTTGATAAAGTTTGAAATTTAAATAATTTGATTTAAATTTAAATTCAAAATGTGAAACTGAATTCTATAATTCGAAACTAGGGATTAAAAGGTGTTGTACCAGTTATATATGAGTTAAACTATTTTAGATGTATTAATTTGGGAATATGAATACAAATTAAGGCTTTAACTTGTGCAAATATAATTGGATTTTTCTGAAACGAAAACTATTCGTTCTCAAATAATTAAAGCTTTCACATAAGTAATGAACTTCCAATTTGTGTTAAAAAGAATTTCAAGTTTGAAAATGAAAATGACTTCCAAGTTATAGAAACAGTTTGAAAGCTATAAGTTAAATCTTTGATTTAAAGATTTAACGAGTTAATACAGTAGAAATGAAATTGTTTTGGAAATCTATGAATTGATCTTTTTGAAATAAATCTTTTGTTAAAAGATTTGAAATGAAATTGGTTTAAACCATTTGAAAGAAAGTTTTGAATTATTAAGTTGTGACTTAATTGAAATCCCATATCCATATGTTTTAAATGTTGCGCTCACTATTCGGTTTAGCCGGGAGAGGACCTTTGTGTCATATATCCCATTCCGAATATGTGATACGTCGTTATGGATAGCATTTGAAGACCGGTGGTGAAGACCGGGTATTTGTGAGAATGATAGGACAACCTATCGATTGTCTCTGCACCGAGTAGCTACGGTATACAGATTCCCTAAGTGATGGGAAGTCCGATCGGGATTGTGAATACCCGGATTGCAAGGGCTTCTTTGGAAGTGCCTTCGGTTCTGTTCGAGCCCGGAACAGACTTGTATGGATTGTGTGTCTGACATTACATTTTGAGATATAAAGCAGTTTTCTTTCAAATACATTTCTGTTGGTGGCGGAGAATTTGTTCTTTTAGCTTAACACCCTTCTCTGAGACGTACGAGCTCAGAGGCTATGTAGTTGAAGGTTATCAGCGATATATTCCCAATTTGGTAATGTGACATGCTAAGTGTTGCTGTGTAATGATCATTGTTTGATCATTTGTGATATGATCATTTGTTTGATCATTTATCTTTGTGATCATTACTTTGATCATTTGTTGACCCAAAGCATGGCTTTGTACCAAAGCGTGGCTTTGTGGACGAGACTTCGTCAAACCTCACACCCCGGAATGGTCAAAACAGGAAAGATGCGGCAAGGTTATTAGGGGGTAGCGCCCCTTTAGGGTATGTTCGTTTCCTTCTGGAAAGGGGTGGTATCATGGTATGGAGCCTAGATACTTACTCATGTGGAAAACACTCTATTTATTATGGTGTGATGTTGGTTATCGAGCACTCGGTTAAAGGTCCTAAAGGACCGGGAAATGGAATACTCGTGTCAGTTGTTACCCAGTTAGGAGTAACCTGGCCTTGTGTTGGCAGAGATCCGGTTAGGTTCTCGAAGACGTCCTTCCAGAGGCGTTCTCATGTGGCAATGGGAAGTTCCTTGGCCTGACCATTTGTTGGAAATCCAAAGAAACAATACGAGCCTTGTACAGTTTTAGTTGTAGAACCTGCCTCCTCAGGAGGTAGCTATAGCGGGCATAATATAATGGTACCTATGCTGGCTAAGATTAATATTCTACTTTCGAAATGCTTTTCTGCACCGTGCACTTATAATAATAATATCAAAGAAATTTTCTGCATATTAAGCATGTTTGACTATCATAAGAAGAAATCTCCTCCAAGTCTGCGTTTGCATTGTGTGTGTGGCGGGAGGTCTTATGGTAGTTTCATTTTCAAAAAGCATTGCGAATTTACTTTAAAATTCTCTTGTTGATTGTTTTTAAAGATAAACTGTTTTTGTTGCTCACACCAGTCCCATGACTGACCTGGAGTTTATTGTTCCTTTCCTAAACTCTGGGTGCTCACTAATTTCCACACGAGCAGTCTAGAGTTTGGTCTTTCAGATAGTTAGGTCCAGTGGATTATCGGAGTTAGTTCAGTCTTTGGTTCGCACCAGTCTTGCTTAGCTTGGTGCATCGTTATCGGGCGTTTGATCTACTGCTGGATTGGTTCTTGGAAATGGAGTTGCAGTTTTTGGAGTTCTTTCTTGAAGGCTATCTTAGAGTTATTTGTTCCGCTGCTAGCATTATCTATATTTCTTTTCTGCTGCTATTTTCTTGTATCTCTGATGTATATTGATATTCATTTTATCAATGTATTATTCTTTTTATTCCACTGTGTTGTTTACTTAATGTTGTTATAAGCTCCGGCGACTCGGATTTGAACGGTCGAATCTAGGGCATTCAAATACGATTTGAAGTATGGACGTCGATTTTCGAACGGGCAAAATTCGCTTCGTTACAGTAACCACCAGACAAGCCAAGATGAATTGTTGAAGAAAGCTACTTAGGGTTCGGTGTTGACCCCAAACTATGGATCGGTACCAACCTTACTTCTTAATGATGTGGCATCTACTTGCGTGGAAGATTTTGTCTGAATTGTGTGCAACGGCTTGAAGATATTTTTGCGAGATATTAGACTCCCTATCTCTATAAATAGGAGAGGAGGCTCATTTTTCAAGATCTTTTGGCTCTATTTCTTCCCCACTCTATATTCTTATAATTTTGAAAATATAATTGTCGAAGTTATACCGACCCTTAAGAACTTCTACCTCCAAGTTAGAGATAAGAAATAAAATCTTAATGTGGACATAAGTCTTACTTTGCCGAACCACTACAACCAATTGTGTATTGTTTATTCCTCATTTTCATTTATATTTCTTCATAACTTATTCTCTACATAAACTTTTGATTATTTGCGCCATTTTGGTTCAAACATATACTATTGGATTTCCTATATCCAAGAGATAGATCTAATTTTTTAATTTTTTAATTCTATTAATCAGATTTGCAAAATCTACTAAAAATTTTGTACCATGGCCCATCGAGAAGAGACCGTTCGACCAACTCCAGAGCTACATCTGAAGCTAAGAATCAAAATCCTCAGCAAGGAGATGGGGTTGTCCAACCTACTCAAATGGAGATCTAGACTCCAGCTGACATCGTGACATGAATACAGATGGATATGATGATGAAGCAGATGGAAGATAGATTCCAAGCTTGTCAGAATAAGATGAATCAGCAGATGCAATAGAGCTTGAGACTGCTGAATGAGCTAATTCAAAATAACCGTAGAAGGGACTCTAGTTCTTAATCTGAAAGCTCCTCATCATCAGAGCAGAGGCATAGGGAATTGAAACAGAAGAGGACTCGGTACATTGTTGAAACATTGTACTAAGGAAGAGGACAATCCCTAAACACAAATTTAGGGACTAGTACCAACCTAAGGTTAGGGGTTGGTACCGACCCCTCTAATGGGGACCCATAGCCTGCCCTCTAGAAAGCGGCATGGACTTGGCTTTAGAATACGCTGCTAGTGGCCAGAATCTGAAGAATCATGCTACCGCTGATGATATTGCTCATGAAAATCTAACAGGGGTACTGTTAGATGAATGGATCTACTGGAGACTGGAGAACTTAGGTACCGAGAGCCAATCCGAGAGTGTTTGCTGAACCGGACACTTGGAGCTGAGCTCGATTACGGACATTCAGTTTAACCTGTTGACCCGGACCGCCTAGAGGATATGGTCAGGAGACCTTTTAGCAAACATCATTTCAGAAGCAACGATGAATGGGGAACCCCTACCAGTCAGAATCCGTTTACAGAGAACATTCTATATGGGAGATACCATTGGAGATTTTCAATGTTAACTATGCTATTGTATGGAGGAATGACGGACACTAGGCAATACTTGATGAGATATGAATGGCTTATGGATTCATCCCGAGCCTTCGATGTCGTGAAATGCTGTTGTTTCAGGATTTTCTTAAAAGAAGTAGCTACGATGTGGATCACGCACCTTCCACCAAGGTCCTTATCATTTTCTAAGCTGAGGGAGAGTCGTTAAAGGATTTCTTGAACCAATTCCATATAGCCGTGACAGAAGTTACGGATCCCAAGGATGACATAGTGCTGATGGCATTGATTAGGGGAATTTATTCAGATATGGAGTTTAGGGAATGGTTGGAAAGGAAGCCCTCATTAATGATAGATGCTTTCTATAAAAAGGCTAATGAAGACTTAAGCTTGGAGGAAGCGAAGAAACGTCCATGGAGGACTAGTGCAGGAAATTCGAATGAAATGATACAAAGCAATGTGGCCGTAAAGCAATCTGGAGGAAGCTCTGAGAGTGTGGATACGAAATTTGGTAATCAAAATAATAATCGAAAAGGAAACGATTATGAGCTAAGAAGAAGAAGCCAGATAACAGGAGTCATAATAGGACTCCTAAATATGATAACTACACAAATTGAGCAACTGGATAGAGAATATCTATCAGGCAACTCAAAATACTGAACTATATAGAAAACCGACTCTTATGGAGACAACTGAGGAGGAAAGGAAGTCAGGCAAGTTCTACAGATTCTATAAAACTCATGGTCATAATACCAACGAGTGTAGACACTTGCAGATATGATTAAGGAGTTGATTCGCAAGAAAAATTTACAAAAAGCATGAAAACTCCGTAGGATGACGGGTATGAAACTGTAAAGCCCATTCGGCCATCTTCCCAATGGAGAAAAGCTGAACCTGGTACGGATGCATTCAGGCGGCTAGAAAAACAATTAGTGATTAATGCTATCATCGGCGGGCCACAACCTACCTATAAAAGTCTAGCGGAGATGGACAAATATGTTAGTGCAATAAAGAATGCAGAGAGTGAAAGTTACTTTGCTATTGAAGATGGGACTCCACCAAAATAATATAGAACAATGACTGACAATATTGGGTTTCGAAATAGAGATATTGATGGAGCGGAAGCTCCAATGATTGACTTACTCTTAATCACAGCCACGATCGGTCCTGCTATTGTTCGTAAGGTGCTGGTTCACTTTGGGAGTTCAATCAATATCTTGTCCAAGAGAGCTTTTGATAAAATGATGCTGGAAGAGAAGGATTTGAAATCTTACAAGTCTCGACTACAGGGGTTTAATAGGATGGCTATTGAGGCTACTGGATATGTAGAGTTACTATGCAAGGCGTTCCCTCTGTGATATTGGATATGTACTTAGTTACAATGCTATTTTAGGCCGAGTGGCTATGGTTGAGTTCAGAGTAGCAATCGCTCCCTGGTGCTTAACTATGAAGTTCCCGACAGAGAACGGAGTAGGAATCGTGTAAGGAGATCAAGTGGCTGGCCGTAAATGCTATATCGTTGAGCTAAAAGAGGCAAGGTAAAGGGAGAAAGGAAAAAAATTTGGAGGGGACCTTCTACATTAAGGCTTTAGATGCATAACAACTGCAGTCTGAGCCCTAGCTCAAGTAGCCCAGTCGTTTCCATAATGACATGGCTTGATGTAAAGAGCCAAAACATGGAAGAGCTGCTCTTGTCGAGTCAAAAATCATTGTTTTGATCAGCCGGGATGATCTTAATCAGGTCTTAAAGGTCGGATCGTAGCTCGGCACATGAGGGATGAAGGAATTGGTTGGTTTTCTCAAGGCAAAACCTAGATGTGTTTTCCTAGACACACTCAGATATATGTGGGATCTCACCAGAGATAGCGAGTCATGCATTAAATATAAAGGCCAAATGTGTTCTTGTGAAACAGAAATGACGCAGCCTGGATCCGGAGAGATCTACTATACTCAAAGAAGAGGTAGATCAGTTGAAGGACAATGGCTTCAACTGCGATGCCTTATACCCAAAGTAGGTATCTAACCCTATCTTGGTGAGGAAAATGAACGGATAGTGGACGACATGCATCGAGTATTTTCTTATTTAAATAAGGTATGCCCAAAAGATAGCTTCCCACTCCCAAGGATCGATTAGTTGGTGGATTCGACAGTTGGACACAAGCTACATTCGTTCATGGATGCATACTCGGGATATAACCAAATCCCAATGCACGTCCCGGATTAGAAACACACTAGCTTCATAACCAACCTCAGACTATATTGCTACCTGCTCATGTCCTTTTGATTGAAGAATGCAGGAGCAACTTATCAGAGGCTTTTTAATTGGATGTTCAAAGACCAAATTGGATGCTCGATGGAAGTCTACATGGATGACATGCTTGTAAAGTCATGGTGCTCAGGAAACCACGTTGAAAATCTAGCAGAGATGTTTGTTGTCCTATGAAAGTATGGAATAAAGCTCAATCCCTTAAAATTCTCTTTCAGCATAGCGACAGGGAAATTCCTAGGTTCCATTGTGTACTTCTATTAGATTGAAACCAATACGGAGAAAATCGAGGCATTGAGAAAGTTAAAGCCCCAAAGGTGATTAAGGAGGTTCAAAGCTTTAATGGGAAGGTTGCCGCCCCGGGTCAGTTCATTTCCAGAGCCATAGATAAATGTACCCTATTCTTCGAAGTGATTAAGAAGGGAAAAAGGAACTTCAAATGGAATCACGAGTGTAAAGACACATTCTAAGCTCCGATGAATCACTTGCAGAGACCCCCAATCCTTTCAAATGCAGTGGATGATGAGGACTTGTTTATAGTCTTGGCAGTGTCGGTGCATGCTTTGAGCACTGCACTTGCACACGAGGAATTTCTCATCCAACAACTCGTCTATTATTTCAGTAAGTGGTGAACGAGCGCAGAACAAAACTAACCGAAGCTGGAAAAGCTTATATACTGCCTTTTGATTGCTTTGAGAATGCTCTGCCCTTACGTCCAGCCAAATTCCATCAAAGTTCTTACCGACTGGCTTTACGACAAGTCTTGCAGTGACCCGAGACTTTTGGAAGGCTATCGAAATGGAACATTGAATTGAGCCAATATGATATAACTTATCAACCTTGAAGGGCAACCGAGGGTTAGGCTTTAGCAGATTTCATAGATGAATTCACTACTCGAGATGATCCTCCGAAGAGCACGGTCAGAAAGATAATGGATGGAAAATGTACACGGATGGTGCATTTAAGGAACAATGTTCTAGTGCTAGAATTGTACTTGTTACTTCCGAAGAACACCTGAACTGTTACGCCTTAAAATTTCAGTTTTCTAGAAACTAATAATGAAGACGAATGCGAGGCTCTGATTGTAGGACTCAAGATTGCCAAAGAGCTGGGATTAAAGATTTTACATATTTTTTACGACTCTCAGCTGGTGATTTTCCAAGTTCGGAAAGAGTTTCAAGTAAAAGGAGCGAGATAGCTGCTTATCCAAATCGAGTCCTTGAGCTGCTCACTGAAATTGAATATCACACAACCACTAATATTTCTAGAGAGGAGAATGAGAAGGCCAATTCACTGGCTAAGCTGGCCAGTTTTGGAGATGCGTAGCTCATGGGTTTGGTTTCGGTGATAGTACTTTCGGCTCTGAGCATCGACCATATGGATGTGTATTGGATCTTAGAGACCGATCCTGAAAGGGAATCATGGAAAACTTCAATTTGAAATTATTTTCAATAAGGAATCGTTCTGGAGAGAAGGAATAAACGATGAAAGCTAGCGAAAAAGATCCTCCGTTGTGAAGAAGATCCTCCATTGTGGATACTTCTAGCCAACTATAAACCAAGACGCAGCTGATTACACTCGTAGATGAGACAAGTGCCAAAGGTTTGCTAAAATACTGAGAGCCCCATCGACGAAGATTGCTCAGATGGTCAGTCTAGGCCATTTGGAATCTAGGGAATTTATATCATTAGTATGTTGTCGATATCCAAAGGTGGCATGAATTATGCCATCGTTGCAGTTGATTACTTCACCAAGTAGGCTGAGGCGGAGTCGTTAGCAACAGTCACCACAAAGAAAGTAATCGATTTTTTTATCCACAATATCATTTGTATTTTAGAGATCCACAGGCAATCATTACCGATAATGGAACTCAATTCAACAGTGTCGAATTCAAATATTTCTACTATCGACATCACATAGATAAGAGATTTGCTGCGATGGTACATCCTCCGGCAAATGGATAGGTTAAACATGCGAATAACATTATCAAGTCAATTCTTAAGAAGCACTTGGAAAAGGAAAAGCGCAAGTGGGTCAACGAACTTCCATTAGTATTATGGCATATCGAACAACTCATAAGTCAGCCACTCTCCATTTGCCTTAGTCCACGAATCAAATGCTATGATTCCGGTTGAACTAGAGGTAACTTCTCATCGCGGAATTCACTATAATCCATGAATTAATGAGCAGCTCCTACTACAGTCTCTTGATATAATAGAGGAGAAGCGCGATGCAGCTGAGTTGAGGGCATTAGGATGCCAACACCAGGTCGCATGATATTACAACACTAAGCTCGGGAATCAGACCTTTGAAGTTGGCTACATGGTTCTCAAACAAAACTTCCCTAGCCCTGGAAACTTAGGCCCAACCGAGCAAGGTTCATACACAATAGAGCAGAAGCTTGGAGATTAAACTTTCAGGCTTGTGACGAGAGATAGGATCCTGCTCCGGAGGGAGTGGAAAAGTGAGCACTTACGCTGCTATTTCGGTTAGAAATAGATCTGTAAATAAGCCAGAGCCATGTAATAAAACGGATTTTTTCATTTTCCATCTTTTATAGAATAAAATGGCTTCTTAAGTCCAAGACTCTATCTTTCCATTACTTAAGAGTTGTGAATTAACTGACTCAAATGAATCTCCATGTTAATAATGTAGGTGTGCAGGTACTCGAAGTTAGGTGCCAACCAAAAATTTTATGGTTCATGATCGAAACCTCAATGTACTTCCCAAGATAGATACTAGCTATCCAGGCATAGGGGGAGGAGTATAAACTAAATGGACATGACTCGACCGTCTGTTAACTAACTCTTGTCCTTGAATTGGGGGCATGAGTACAAACTAAATGGATGTGATCAAACTGTCCATTAGCCAACTCTTGTCCTCGGAATGAGGGCAAGAGTATGAACTCAAACTAAATATGGCATACTTGTCCATGCACAAACTCTTGCCCTTGATGTGGGGGTAGGAATATAAATCAAAACAAACGTGATACAATCGTTCACTCTCTCAAATCTTCTCTTCGAATTGGGGCAGGGGTATAAACTAAAGTGGATGTAAAAAGATAGTTCAACTATTGACAATCTACCAAGAGTAGGCGAAACCAAAGGTCCATGCCCGGCATAAGGTGGGATCTTGCCTGTGACCTTTGAATCGACACCCAGAGTTAGGCACGATTAGAAGTGCACATCCTGGACAAGGATGTGTGAACTACGATAAGTTAATTCAGATTAGTACCTAGAGCTCATTGCGATCAAATATTGTGATCTTGGAAAAGGATACCCGAACCGTTATTCTAAGTGGTTAACTTGAATTGATGCCTAGAGCTTGGCACTTCAACCATTATTTTTATTCGCAGGAATGATCAAAGGCCGATAAATTATAGAATGGGCTAAAGGATTCGGCCTAACAATAATACTAAAATGCATAGATTGCAAGTACATTGAATGGAAAGCGTATTTCTTAAGTGCTTAGGCAAATCCATACAAGGTGTTAATGAAACAAAAATGTTTGTTATTCACATGAAATTTGGAAAGCTAAGTACAAGTGTTATTGAAACTAGAAACAAAAAGCAAAAGCGGGGGCCGAATCCATACAAAACCGGCCAAAAACCAAAAATATACTATAATTGATATTAAAACGTAATTCTACCTACACCGAACAAACCGAAACTCATTTTTTTCACCTTCGTTCTCCTTTGCTTCTTTTTCACACCAAGAGATGCTTTGCTTGAGCTCTCATCCATCCTCTTTCCTCTTTTCCCTTATTTCCTTAGCCCTTAGATGGAGTGCTCTGTGATGATCCAGCGGGCGCAATTTGAGCACACCTAAATGGAGTAATAGAGTCTAAAATGCTCTGCGAGGATCCCACAAGTATGCTTTGAGCACTACCAGGTGGGTGAATATGGAATAGCACGAAGATATTTTGCCCGGGCAAGGCAATTGATAGAGGTGGAGGAATAACTTCAATCTTCTCCTCCTTGATCTTTTGGCAAGGAGGATGTCTTTTCCAAGTTCTCGCTCAAGCTCGTGCATGGTGGGACTAGACAGTGGTTTTGAGACCCCTATAATAACAACATCTTCCTCAATCTTAGTTTCCTGAGTCCCACTGGCTCCTTCGTCCAACAGAGCATCAATAATCTGCTCATCAAGGCCTGGAGTATCTTCAAACGGGATGGTTGGTGTGACAGCCCGCAAATCTGTACCCCTTGAATCAACACTATTCTACCTCTATTAACTCAAGTGGCACAAAATTACGAACCATTAGGGTTAAAGAAAAGAGATAGAAGAAGAAGAAACTAAACAATATCAGAATCTCACATTCGCAACGGAATAAAATATAATAATGAATATAGAACTTTACACAAAATGAAAACTATCACTGTTTTACATATATCACATCATCACAAATCAGAGTATCTCATACATCAAATTACCAATCAGACATACCAACAATCACAGCAGCGGAATGTACATATATATATATAGATAATACGTCTCGGGCTCCAGCTCCTCTCCTGCTCCAAAGCATCCTGTCCTGTACAAATAATACTCGGTCTGACCCGAGCATTATAATGAAATAACACCCGAGTCAGTCTGGAATACCAGCTGATAATAAATATGCATCCAAATTGATTATTAAAGTTTCAAAAATCCTTTGAAAACAAAAGCGTCTCGTAAGACCACGCCACAAATAAACATGTTGGGTTTTTACCTTACGATAGCTAAAACAATTTTTATAGAAATCCTCTGATATTATAATAGGGTCTATTTACAAATACTTATAAAATAGCCGAAATTGTTACATTCATTAAATTCCAGCTACTAGCCACCGGAGTGGGTAATACAAACAAAACTCGTACAAGTCTCGTAGGGAAAATGGATTTCCAACAATGACTAGGCACTGGGGTACCACCTATCACAGTACGGGGCCTAGATCACCGTACCGAGGACTACTCCCTTCATCCCCTGCAACACAAGGCCGGAACCATTCCTTACTGAACAGTCCCGAACAAGATAAACCCCGTGGTTGGCGCGACCAACCACCCACTAAGCCGAAATATATAAGGGACATCTAGACAGGGGAAATATCTTGTCCTGCTTGGGCATGACCCACCTAACCTTGCTGCATATCCCCTGATTTTCAGTCATTCCCATTTGATGAGGCTTGAGGCTAAACGTTACCTTTAGAACGTTTTCACTTAGAATGCCCATCGTCCACCTGACGATGTTTCGCAAGCATTCGTCCATACAAGTCCGTCCCGGGTTCGAACGGAACCGAAGGCACTACTCCTACTACATCCATTTTGGAAATATCCTCAGGATTAGTAGCGACTAGCCCTTGCACTTTCACTGCTCCATCTTCGACTTCGAACGCGTTTTCCGCACGAAACGTACAAACCGGATCGAAGTGGTTTTCGAGAAATAAATCTCAATCCCGGACTCTTCGAAACGATCAACGCATTTTCCAATAT
This sequence comes from Allium cepa, assembly GCA_030765085.1. NCBI lineage: Eukaryota > Viridiplantae > Streptophyta > Magnoliopsida > Asparagales > Amaryllidaceae > Allium > Allium cepa. The sequence continues at coordinate 129,536,013 of CM060943.1, forward strand.
TGATAGTCGGTGATTTAACTATCAATTAATATCCATAAGCATCCATCACACAATAAATAATTCCCAATTTATTTATTTGCCTCAAATATCTTTAAAAGATATGTTACCCAATTTTCAAACCTCATTTGAAAACATTTCCCAAAATTTCTCCTTTACAAGGTAAATCATTTACCATATATTCCCATTGGAAATATCCAAGTCCAAAACAGTTTAGATTTAAAAACAATTTAAAACATTTTAGTTTAAAATGTATACTTTAAGATAGGTAAATTTACTACTAATTATTTACTCAAAATATAATTTCAAAATATTTAAAGCGAAACTATTTTATAGGATATAACTTGATTTAAACTAAGGTTTTAGTTAAACTATATTTAAAAATAGAGTTGTAAAAAGATTAAGACTTATTGCCATATACTTAGGTCAAAACTAGCTTTTTAAACAAATCCATTTGTAAAAGAATAATTACTTTACTATTACTAATTAATAAATAGTTACTTTAAAAATAATAATTTTCAAACACTCTTTTAAACAAGTTTAAACTTCAAAACTTCCTTTTTATAAAATCAATTTAAACTCGAACTTGTTTTTTCCCAAGGAATTTCATTTCCACTTAAACATCACAGCAATCCTTCTCACGATTTCTGTCAATTTATTTCAATTTAGTTTCATAGTTTAATAACATAAATTTACTTTCATATGTGTCAACTGATAACATTTCTCTTGTTTATCATTCTAGATTTTACAAATTTTCAATTTCCATTCTAAATAGATTTCAAATTTTAATTCTTAAAAATTCATTAATTAACAATATCCTTTATTATTCTAAAATTCAATTTATCCATTTACAATTAATTATGGATTTATAATTTACTCAGCATTATTCCAATTAAATTTTATTTCAGTTTTCTATCCAATAGATCCAAATTGTTGTATTCTTTTAAAATTCCTTATTTATTACTTTTCTTAATTTCCTTTGAAACTCAATTCAATTCCTTTATAATTAAACTCCAAATTTCTTATAATTAATATTATGGATTGGTAATTTATACCACAATATCACAATACTGATAATTCCAAAATTTTCATCCACAATATATAAACAGGCATCATCATCGATTATAAAAATAATACTACATTGCGAGGAATCCAGTTGGATCCCTCCAACCTGTTTTCCCTGCATCCACAAATATTAGCACAACCAAATATATATCAATTCAATTTGATAATAATTAACATATTCAACTAAACATCCAAACAAACAATCAATACTAGCTGTCTACTTTACTAGTATCCAGAAGTGAGTGAGAATAACTCACCTTGAGTTCGGCGAGCGTTCGAAATTCAAATTAAACCGGACGGCGTCCGATTTAACCCAAATTTCTACTTGCCCGGAATGACTCCGGATCTGCACCATCGCGTAGTACTCTTTCCTGCGATTCCAACGCTACCAAATTTGTTGAATTCTGATCACACATGAACTAGATATGAATTTTATAATTTGACAAGTTTTAAAACAAATTTTACTTTATTTTAATATTTAAATAATACCAAAACAAACACGGGCCGACCCCTTCCTCTTCCTCTACAATCACGCGATGTCCAGGAACAAAGAAACCCAACGCACGCGACTTAGGTTTAGATGCCGCTCCACACACGAACTCCGAGAGAACGATCAAGCACCACCACGCGGAAGCTCGTCTCGACCTCCACCTGCACCCACCACGCGCGCGAGCTCGGTCGCCACCTCGCACCAGAAACCGTGCGCGAATAGTACACGAACGCGGCTCCCCCACGCCTCCAATCGACGACGATACTCCGAATCACCCGTTGGATCTGAAGCCTACGTCGATCTCTACGATATTCTATTTGAAAATTTTGCGAAATAACGCGAGGATTGATTGCAAATTGGAGGAGAACAAGGATCATTTTCGGCCATAGAAGCTAAATGAGGCGGCCGATGAATAATAGTTAGGGTTTAGTGATTTTTAAATATATATATAATAGTTTTAATATTATTTTATTAATAAAACTCTCAATTAAACAACTTATGCAAACGAACCCCAATTCTCACGTTCCGACAGGCGATTCTAAGGTTTTTCCGCGTTCCGGACAAAATGGAACAAGTTTCGTAAGCCAATTCGATCGTATGCGCGAGTTACGGAATTAAACGATCAAATTTAAAATCAAACCGATTAAAACGATACCGATGCGTTTCGAGCTGCCGGGGTCAAACGACAACTCCGATCGCTACGAAAATTGAAATCCGATAATAACTAACCATTACGGATCCAATGGAACTGGTTTCGTCGAATTCCGAGACTGTGCCCCGGAAGGCTATTTTAACTCGTCTATTAAATCCAACGATTTTCGAAATTATCGAAATCACTCAAAATTTTCACTTTTAAAATTTTATTAACTTAACAACAATTCATATTAAATTTATAATCACATTAGAAATCGTTCTTGCTCATTCTGGACCAAAATCTGATTATTTGCATTTTAATAATATTAAATTCATTTTTAAATTAATAAAAAAAATTCCAAATAGTAATTTATCGACTTCAAAATTCATCTAAAATTTCCACCACGCTATTTACACTCAAATAGCCCAAAATAAACTTTTAAAACCATTTTTATCACTATTTACATCCTGAATTACCTTTTATCTCAATTTCGAACATTAAATTATTATTATTCAAATTCCAATTAAATCCTCGTATTTGAAATTTGACCAATTTTATTATCTTAACCAAAGTCATTTATTTAAAAATTCAAATTATAATCTATATTAAACATTTAAAATGAATTAAATGTTCAAATCTGGCGACCCAAAATTCTGGGTCGTTACATTCCTCCCCCCTTATAAAAATTTCGTCCCCGAAATTTGTATAAGGTAGAACATACTTTCAAACCCATTTACTTACCCTATTTGCTTAGTTAAAAGCTTATATACACTTCACAAAATCTTTTTGTTCGATTCCCAAACCTATTTGCTTTATTAACTCTAAAGCTTAAATTTTTACTTATAACTTCCCAAGTTATTTAACTTTTCCCAAAACCCCAAAAATTTTCTAACTCCCAAAATTTACGGAAAATTTCGACAGAGTCTCCCCTGTACGGAGGAGCTTCTGCGATATCGCAGGATACACAAATATATATACATCGGCCCACACGGTCGGAAACCAAAATATAACACAATATATATATCATTTCCCAATTATATTTTCGTAGGCGTACCTTTTTAGCAAATTTTTAATAGCAAGCAGCTAATATAATGCATATACTCACTCCAACTCTCTCAAACGCCTCCCGCACCTGTGCTTACTCAAACACATTCATCAGTTATCAAAATATGAGCAATTTAACATCATTTCCAATATAAATGTAAGCCAAACATAACTATTTACATTCCAAACAACACTTTGCATAATTTCATAAGTAAACTGTATTTTATAACATGCACAAAGTTCATTTTCCCATGCTAACTCCAAGTTAACTCAAATGATTTACATACAGATTCTGCTTTTTCAATTTATATCATTTCATAACCAAAACCAAGCAACTTCCATAATTATGCATGCTAACCACCTTTATAAACAATTTCACAATTTCAACATTGTTTAAACTCTCACTACAAACCCAAATTTCTTAGTTTAACAATGTTACCATACTTTATTTACAATTTAAAGATGTCAATCACCTTTCAAAACTCTTGTTCAAGTCTAACTTCATTCCTTTTTTTTTTTCCCCACTTGAAAGATTTAAATTCAAGTACTCCATTTTATTTCCACCAATTAGTTTCCATTTCAATATGACATTGATTCACACCAAATTCTTATTTCGAATTTTGGAGCATTTGCATTACTATGGTAACCCATTTTCATTCATATGTAAAGTCACTTGAGAAATTTCCAATCCCTTCCCATCAATTAAAAAACCAATTCAATTTTGAATACAATAAGACAACTCATTCATATTCACTTCAATATTATGAATATGTACTTTAATTCATTTATATGCAACACTATTTAATTTGATTTACAATCAAATCCTTATTTCCAATTTGAAACACTCACATTTCCTTTATGATTCATTTCCATTCATATGCAAATATTGCTTATTAAAATGTTAATTCATGCCAATTTGATTCAAAATCAATTCCATTTGCTACTTAAAACAAATTCACTTGCGTTCATTTTCAAACTCTTTGAAATAGATTTCAATCCATATCAATTTATTCAAAAACCAACTCAGTTGCTATTTAAACAACTCAAATTCTAAATACATTCAGATATTCAAGTCATTCAAGCAAAACAATTGCCACTTAAGCTTATAACCATTAAAATTAATTCCAACTTAAATTTATATTAGTTTTACTCCATCACAAGGTTCACAAAACAAACATTTCCTCTTTCCAATGCAATTGTTAAATCATATTTTCTTACATCTTATTCCATTAACCAATCCAAGTTTATATTGATATCTTTCCACTTACAATTAAATTTTTAAATAAACAGTGGAGAAGTTATTAATTTAAAATCCATTCACCCTTATTTTGTTTTACCTTCAATTTGCTTAAATTCTTTCCCAATATTTCCATTATCTTTTTATCAAATTAATTTTATCTCCATTTGATTCTTATTCAAATCAAATTTCAATTTACATACAAAGTTTATGCTCTTTGTTTAGATATCCAATCCATGTTAAGTTTATTTTATTCACAAAGAGACCATTTAAATTATTTCACACATTTGAATTTTATTCACAATTCAAATCATCATTAATATAGCTAATTCCATTATTCATTCACCCTTCCAATATTTATTTCCTTATACTTCTTTAATAGAATCTAAATTTCTTTCAACATTATTTATTACACAATTGAAATTAAATTTCAATTTTATTATCGAGACAGATTTCTCATTGTCCCATACATAAGTCCAAAACTTATTTGCTAACTTATGTACATCCACCTTCAATTCTTACTTGCTTTATTACACTTTACATTTCATTTATGGTCAAATTTTAAATTTGCCACACCATTCAACTCTCTCCATTTATAGATTACAATTTCACTTTCATTTAAGAGTTTAGATTTCTTATTTAGGTTCACTTCCATTTTACATTCACAAATTTAAATTATAACACTTAATAACTTAAGTATGTGGATTTCCTTATGCAATTATAAACAATTTATATTTCACCTTTATATCCATTTACTTTAATGCTAATTCTTTTAGATTTTATTAAATTCCAATTTCTCAATTTTAATTTCCCATTTCATCTAGATTTACTTCAATTTCAAGTTCAAAATTTTAATTCTCCAAATACAAGTTCAAAACTTGTTTACTAAGTGAAGTTCATTCACTTCTTTATATCCCACTATACATTATCTCAATTCATATTTCATTTGAGATTAAGTCTCAAATTCACCATACTATTCAACTATTTCCCATTTGTGATTATAATCTCACTTTCAATTTATAAGTTCTCCAACTTATTTATTTTAAAAGCTTACATAGCTCATTTTAATCCATTTACATCCTATAATCACAATTTCAAATTATATATATATCACTGAATTCTTAAGGTTACCAACCTTCTTACACCTTAATTCTTTGCTAATTCCAAATCCATAGTTTCAACTACAAGCATACACCTGATAGCTCAGGAGTTCAATTCATTTCACAATGACCCATAATTCCAAGGTCATCTTACATTTTAATTTGATTCAAATCATTTTTATTTTAAGTTCAATTTATTTATCTTATCCAAGTTAAATTCAAATTTTCTATTTATTTCAACATATTTTATTCACTTTCAATTACTCAAGTTAAATTTAATTTTTAATTCCAAGATTAAAATTTTCATTTCTTCCTTCTCATTAGCATCAGCTTTACTTTACAAATTCAATACTTAATCCAATTTAAATTTATACATTATATAATTAGAATTTTCTTCCCAGAATCCAATTTACCCGGTTTTATTTCAAAATCATTTTAAAATAATAATCAACACCTACCCATTAGGTATATTTAATCAAATCTCCAGATTTCCAAAATAATTTATTTATACCAAAACAAATTTCCTTCTTTGAGATTTCCCAAACAACTAGCATACCCAAAATCCAAACAATACCATAACCAAATACTAGGGAAGCAATCCATCACTTTAGAAACTCGAAAATGAATTCTAATGATGTGGCCAGCATCATCAGGATTATTTTCCAGCGACTGAAGTGAGTTCAATGCTTCTTACTTTCCCAAATTTTTTTCAAAACAGTTTTCCCATTCAAACATATTACTCAAAACAATATTTCATCATTACCTTCAATACATTGGAAAACATTTCAATCCTTCCCAGGATTTTAAATTCCCCAAATCCTTTTATTTCCATTACCTTTAAAATCCTTTCCAAAACTTCCGGGATTTAAATTCTGGTTCAATTCAAATTTTAATTTCACTTCTTACTCACAACATATTTAATTAATTCTATTGGGTTATAAACCATTTTAATATTTAAATTATTATTAGCTTATTATTTCAAATTTTGATCAAATTCAAGATTCTTACTTGATCATGGTATTAACAACCAACAAACACCCAATATATAATAAGCTAGAAAATCATTTCTTTTATATCAAAGTATAATTTTGGATAAAATTATTTCATTTACCCACTTTAAAAATAATACTATGTCGGTTTATCTTGTTTAAGAGTTTAGAAACCCCTGTCGATACGGTTGTACTTCCCGCACCGACCAGAATTCATAAACACTCAACCGATAAGTCAACACAGTATAAAAATAATTTTATATCCACTAACAAGTACGCTCTCATATCTATTATTACTCTCAACTCATTATAGAGTACAATTGACTCTGTTTAATGAGTAATTTCCCCACCAAAGCCTAGGTTGTCGCCAACCTAAGCTCTGATACCAAGTGTGACAGCCCGCAAATCTGTACCCCTTGAATCAACACTATTCTACCTCTATTAACTCAAGTGGCACAAAATTACGAACCATTAGGGTTAAAGAAAAGAGATAGAAGAAGAAGAAACTAAACAATATCAGAATCTCACAGTCGCAACGGAATAAAATATAATAATGAATATAGAACTTTACACAAAATGAAAACTATCACTGTTTTACATATATCACATCATCACAAATCAGAGTATCTCATACATCAAATTACCAATCAGACATACCATACAATCACAGCAGCGGAATGTACATATATATATATAGATAATACGTCTCGGGCTCCAGCTCCTCTCCTGCTCCAAAGCATCCTGTCCTGTACAAATAATACTCGGTCTGACCCGAGCATTATAATGAAATAACACCCGAGTCAGTCTGGAATACCAGCTGATAATAAATATGCATCCAAATTGATTATTAAAGTTTCAAAAATCCTTTGAAAACAAAAGCGTCTCGTAAGACCACGCCACAAATAAACATGTCGGGTTTTTACCTTACGATAGCTAAAACAATTTTTATAGAAATCCTCTGATATTATAATAGGGTCTATTTACAAATACTTATAAAATAGCCGAAATTGTTACATTCATTAAATTCCAGCTACTAGCCACCGGAGTGGGTAATACAAACAAAACTCGTACAAGTCTCGTAGGGAAAATGGATTTCCAACAATGACTAGGCACTGGGGTACCACCTATCACAGTACGGGGCCTAGATCACCGTACCGAGGACTACTCCCTTCATCCCCTGCAACACAAGGCCGGAACCATTCCTTACTGAACAGTCCCGAACAAGATAAACCCCGTGGTTGGCGCGACCAACCACCCACTAAGCCGAAATATATAAGGGACATCTAGACAGGGGAAATATCTTGTCCTGCTTGGGCATGACCCACCTAACCTTGCTGCATATCCCCTGATTTTCAGTCATTCCCATTTGATGAGGCTTGAGGCTAAACGTTACCTTTAGAACGTTTTCACTTAGAATGCCCATCGTCCACCTGACGATGTTTCGCAAGCATTCGTCCATACAAGTCCGTCCCGGGTTCGAACGGAACCGAAGGCACTACTCCTACTACATCCATTTTGGAAATATCCTCAGGATTAGTAGCGACTAGCCCTTGCACTTTCACTGCTCCATCTTCGACTTCGAACGCGTTTTCCGCACGAAACGTACAAACCGGATCGAAGTGGTTTTCGAGAAATAAATCTCAATCCCGGACTCTTCGAAACGATCAACGCATTTTCCAATATTGATAGTCGGTGATTTAACTATCAATTAATATCCATAAGCATCCATCACACAATAAATAATTCCCAATTTATTTATTTGCCTCAAATATCTTTAAAAGATATGTTACCCAATTTTCAAACCTCATTTGAAAACATTTCCCAAAATTTCTCCTTTACAAGGTAAATCATTTACCATATATTCCCATTGGAAATATCCAAGTCCAAAACAGTTTAGATTTAAAAACAATTTAAAACATTTTAGTTTAAAATGTATACTTTAAGATAGGTAAATTTACTACTAATTATTTACTCAAAATATAATTTCAAAATATTTAAAGCGAAACTATTTTATAGGATATAACTTGATTTAAACTAAGGTTTTAGTTAAACTATATTTAAAAATAGAGTTGTAAAAAGATTAAGACTTATTGCCATATACTTAGGTCAAAACTAGCTTTTTAAACAAATCCATTTGTAAAAGAATAATTACTTTACTATTACTAATTAATAAATAGTTACTTTAAAAATAATAATTTTCAAACACTCTTTTAAACAAGTTTAAACTTCAAAACTTCCTTTTTATAAAATCAATTTAAACCCGAACTTGGTTTTTCCCAAGGAATTTCATTTCCACTTAAACATCACAGCAATCCTTCTCACGATTTCTGTCAATTTATTTCAATTTAGTTTCATAGTTTAATAACATAAATTTACTTTCATATGTGTCAACTGATAACATTTCTCTTGTTTATCATTCTAGATTTTACAAATTTTCAATTTCCATTCTAAATAGATTTCAAATTTTAATTCTTAAAAATTCATTAATTAACAATATCCTTTATTATTCTAAAATTCAATTTATCCATTTACAATTAATTATGGATTTATAATTTACTCAGCATTATTCCAATTAAATTTTATTTCAGTTTTCTATCCAATAGATCCAAATTGTTGTATTCTTTTAAAATTCCTTATTTATTACTTTTCTTAATTTCCTTTGAAACTCAATTCAATTCCTTTATAATTAAACTCCAAATTTCTTATAATTAATATTATGGATTGGTAATTTATACCACAATATCACAATACTGATAATTCCAAAATTTTCATCCACAATATATAAACAGGCATCATCATCGATTATAAAAATAATACTACATTGCGAGGAATCCAGTTGGATCCCTCCAACCTGTTTTCCCTGCATCCACAAATATTAGCACAACCAAATATATATCAATTCAATTTGATAATAATTAACATATTCAACTAAACATCCAAACAAACAATCAATACTAGCTGTCTACTTTACTAGTATCCAGAAGTGAGTGAGAATAACTCACCTTGAGTTCGGCGAGCGTTCGAAATTCAAATTAAACCGGACGGCGTCCGATTTAACCCAAATTTCTACTTGCCCGGAATGACTCCGGATCTGCACCATCGCGTAGTACTCTTTCCTGCGATTCCAACGCTACCAAATTTGTTGAATTCTGATCACACATGAACTAGATATGAATTTTATAATTTGACAAGTTTTAAAACAAATTTTACTTTATTTTAATATTTAAATAATACCAAAACAAACACGGGCCGACCCCTTCCTCTTCCTCTACAATCACGCGATGTCCAGGACCAAAGAAACCCAACGCACGCGACTTAGGTTTAGATGCCGCTCCACACACGAACTCCGAGAGAACGATCAAGCACCACCACGCGGAAGCTCGTCTCGACCTCCACCTGCACCCACCACGCGCGCGAGCTCGGTCGCCACCTCGCACCAGAAACCATGCGCGAATAGTACACGAACGCGGCTCCCCCACGCCTCCAATCGACGACGATACTCCGAATCACCCGTTGGATCTGAAGCCTACGTCGATCTCTACGATATTCTAGTTGAAAATTTTGCGAAATAACGCGAGGATTGATTGCAAATTGGAGGAGAACAAGGATCATTTTCGGCCATAGAAGCTAAATGAGGCGGCCGATGAATAATAGTTAGGGTTTAGTGATTTTTAAATATATATATAATAGTTTTAATATTATTTTATTAATAAAACTCTCAATTAAACAACTTATGCAAACGAACCCCAATTCTCACGTTCCGACAGGCGATTCTAAGGTTTTTCCGCGTTCCGGACAAAATGGAACAAGTTTCGTAAGCCAATTCGATCGTATGCGCGAGTTACGGAATTAAACGATCAAATTTAAAATCAAACCGATTAAAACGATACCGATGCGTTTCGAGCTGCCGGGGTCAAACGACAACTCCGATCGCTACGAAAATTGAAATCCGATAATAACTAACCATTACGGATCCAATGGAACTGGTTTCGTCGAATTCCGAGACTGTGCCCCGGAAGGCTATTTTAACTCGTCTATTAAATCCAACGATTTTCGAAATTATCGAAATCACTCAAAATTTTCACTTTTAAAATTTTATTAACTTAACAATAATTCATATTAAATTTATAATCACATTAGAAATCGTTCTTGCTCATTCTGGACCAAAATCTGATTATTTGCATTTTAATAATATTAAATTCATTTTTAAATTAATAAAAAAAATTCCAAATAGTAATTTATCGACTTCAAAATTCATCTAAAATTTCCACCACGCTATTTACACTCAAATAGCCCAAAATAAACTTTTAAAACCATTTTTATCACTATTTACATCCTGAATTACCTTTTATCTCAATTTCGAACATTAAATTATTATTATTCAAATTCCAATTAAATCCTCGTATTTGAAATTTGACCAATTTTATTATCTTAACCAAAGTCATTTATTTAAAAATTCAAATTATAATCTATATTAAACATTTAAAATGAATTAAATGTTCAAATCTGGCGACCCAAAATTCTGGGTCGTTACAGTTGGAATTGTTGGTTAAGTGGTAACAGTAACCAATTCTATTATAGGCACTATGAATCAGCAGAATATAGATCTTAAGGATAAATTACCACAAGAGGGGGGTTGAACAGTGTTTAATGGATTATATGAATACTTTTCAAATTCTTTAAGATTCTATCTAGAATGTTGTAATTAACAATCAAAGAAACAACATAGAATCAAAGTGCAGACAAAAGTAAATGCAGTAAAAGTAACAAGGAAAGAATATACCGGGATTTTATACCGGTTTGGAGTTACCTTACATCAAATCCTGCACAATTCCTTATACGGATTACTTTTCAACCAGAAAATGCAAATACAGTCTTAATTTCAATGCTATGAAACACACCCCCCAAATTCAAGACCTTTGGGGAGTCACTTGATTTCCGGGATATAAGCACACCTATTAGATTTACGGGCTACTAAGCATACCCAATTGATTTTACAGGCTACAATCACACAGACAAGTATAGTAGTATATCTGATAGAGTATTACAGACTAAAATCTTCGATCTTGATTGCAATTGATCCTATAACTCTTGAGGAGCATTTTTATCTTGGTTTGAGTAAGAGAGATGAGAGAAATCAGAGAGTAGATGAAGGAGAATCAAACTAGTGATGATTGAATTTGATTCTGAATGAATTTCGGTAGAGTTTCGGTATATTTTGATTTAGAAATGAGAGAATGGAAGGAGGAGAGAGGAATAAAAAATGATGGTTAAAAATTCGTTTAGAAGTCTGGTATGTATAGTGGAACAACGGTCATATCCATTCATGAAGAGATATGATGAAAAGACATTCTTTTGAAATTTAAATTTTGAAAAAATCAGCCAATATGTCGATATACATACATAGAGTTTGTTGACATACTTTTAAAAAAAATGAAAAATACTTTAAAACATTATTTTGAAAACTCATTGTTCTGTAAATTAGTTTGATACTTTGTAAAATCATTTAATCATAGTTTATACATATTTTAATCATAATAAAACTTTATATAACAATTTTGAATATTTTAATATAATGTAAATAATATATATAAATATAATCAATATAATTGCAACATATTAATGTATAAACAAAAATTCAATATACACAAACTTAAAAACACTAAAATAATATATTTATAAGTACAAGAGATTGAAAATCATTTTGAGAAATATTTTGAAAAATGATTAAAAAAATTAGAGACGGAGAGAGAGATTAGGAAAGTGCTGTCAAGGTTTAACATAAATTCTACTACTCTATAACTTACCTAGAATATCTTGATATCTTAAACTCTTTAAATACTCATGAATCTTCATTCTTCAACTCTTGAAACGCAGCACTTTGAATCTATTCTTGATACCGTAAGTCTTCTTAATCAACACTACTATGCCACAAAGTGAATCAGACAATAGTGATCATACAACATAAGGTAGATTCTCTGTTATCGCATTTTGTCACACAACACATGGGAAAAATCATCTTTAGTGTGGCACAATAGTGATCAAACAACATTTACTTTTAGATAACATTTATCTATTGTTTGATTGAAATTATCGAAAATTTTGTTTTTCCTCCTTATCAAAATTTTTGTCCCTCTCAATATTGCCCAAATTATTTTGGGGCTAGTTCCTTCACTTATTTCCCTCCCTCTTTCATTTGGTTCTAAAAGGAAAAAATGTCTTCGATTTATTAGTGGTCGCCTTATTTCCTTTAATTATTTTCCCTCTTATCAAAATATCAGACATCTCGATACTCTCTCTCTCTAAACTTAATCTCACGAAATAGAATTGCACAGCTAGATAGGAACAACTACAAAATATCTCTAAAGGACCCAAATTTTCAAAAGAAAAACAAAAGCCAAGTGGCTAGATCAGAAAATCATCAAATTTCATATGCCAATTTTAAAAACATAACTTTTTTTGGGCAATTCAAATTTATCTTCTGAAATCAAAAACATCAATTTCCTTTTGCTTTTAAAACACATGTATATCCTACTTAGCAATAATATCCAATAACAGAACTCAAAACCGTTTTATTCATTTCTATTCAGAATTTTCAATATTTGCTTTACTTAAGTCATACGATGCACATAAATCATCCGTACGCAATACCAACTCTGATCGCTCACTCGATCGCACAATTTCACTTCTGAACTAGTACCGTCCACCCGACTCCCTAGTGCGGACACAGACCTGGTTTCTTGATCAAAAACCGTCATTCTCCTTGCATAGCCATATACTATGATAGAGAATTTCCAGAATCAATCAAAATCTACATACAGGGATTGCCGTCGAAAATCGAGTGAAAAATTCCAACTCGGATCAATATAATTATCATGAAATTCTATGCTCGAATCTAGATCAAATCGTTATGCGAATAAAATAATATACGTACATCCTAAGTATTTATCCCAATTGATTATTAGCTATATCAATTTCCTTTTTATTCACATTTATTTTGATTTCCATTTACTTATTAACAGTTATCATTTCACACATCCTTATTAAGTCTTCATCCAAATACTTAGTATTTTCCTCAATTCCGAATTTTCTTAAGAATTCCACCATCCTTTTCTTAAATTCACTATAAATATTTTATACATTTCTTATATTTATTTTCACTTTACCACTGAAGCTTTTATATATATTTTCATCGAAATTAAATTTCAATTCTATTTGAATTCAATCTATCTTTAAATTCCGAATACTGAATTTTTATCGACTATTTTCCATTCACATCTACCTATACCATTACTATGAATTAGTTCCATTTACTAATTTATTTCAATTTCCAATCAATTTTAATTCTTTGAACTTTGTTCTTTTAGTCAACTCAAACTAAAATTTTCAATTCCACTTTATTCAACATAATTCAAATTGATTCCAATATTCAATTTTCAATTCATTTGCTTACAAATGTGAATTCATTTGTTCCTCTACCCATTTATTTTACAATCTTAATAAACTTATTTTCAATAGTAATTTCCTTTAGCCTACTTAGACTTTTTCCTCAAACTTTACTTTTATTTAACTTAATTCAGTTAAATTCCATTTTAGTACAAATTTTCAGCTTCGACAAGTTTTTCCAACCTATTTAAATTCCATTTACTAATCTCCTTTGATTTACCTTTTTTTAATTGGTTTACTTTTCTAATTTATTTCATTTTCACACTTACTTTAATTTTAACTCTTCTTAAGTTAAACTTTATTCTAATGAATTTCAAATTTTTACAAGTTTCCAAACATATTTATATTTCATAAACATTTTAATTAAACTCCTAGAGTTTTAAACAATTTCTTAAACATTCAAAATCATTTTTGAAATCAATTTTATCCAAAATCTTTTGGTATACCAAATTATCCCCTTGAATTTCAAAATCAAACTCAACTTCTTCAAACACCAACTCAAAACATTCAGATAGCAATTCCCCTCTTGGAAACTCGAAAATAAACACCGATAATGCCGCGATCATCATCGGGATTATTTTCCAGCGATCGAAAAGAGTTTAGTGCTTTATCTCTTTAAAAACCCTTTTCAAATATTTTTAAATTCCAAATCTTACCAGATTTCAAATCTAATTCAAAAAAATATTTCTAAAATAATATCACTATTATTCCATCAAAACCTTTGAAAACCATTTCCAAACTCTAAGGAAATTAAATTCTCTCGAATTTTCAAATTTCAAATCCTTCCAATTCATATTCAAGTATTACTCTAGAGTTCTATCCCATTAATTATAAATCATATTTATATTTCACATTTCAAATTCCAATTTGTTATATAAATTTATTTCTCAACTTTTGGTTATAATTTCAATTCCTCATTCCATTTCCACACAACAATGATAATAATTTAATATTATGATTCCCTAACAACCAAGCAACTATAATAGTTTATGAAAATTATTCCTCTTATATACAAAAATAATTTAGGTAAAATTATTTCATTCACCCTATTTAAAACAATAAAGTGTCGAATTATTCTGTGCAAGTGTTTAAAGATCACTATCAGTAACGTTAATTACTCGTATTGACCAGAATCCATAAACCACTCAACAAATAAATCAACACAATATAAAATGATTTTATATTCACTATCAAATACGTGCTCATGTCTATTAATATGCTCAAACTCATTCTTAGAGTACTACTGACTCTATTTTTAAATAGCGATCCCCACCAAAGCCAAGGTTCTTGCTTAACTTGCTTGGATATCAAATGTAACAACCCACAAATCCATACCCCTTTGAGTCGACAATATTCTTCATCAGTCTAACCCCAAATGGACGGAAATATGAACCATTATGAAAAAGGAAGAGGTGGAAGAAGAAATAGAAAACAACATCAGAATCTCATAATCGCAGCGGAATAATATATAACAGATAAATGAATGATCTTTATACAAAAAGAACTATAGCTGTTTTATACATTACATCATCAGAGTACAGTACAATCAATAGCAAAATACTGGACAGTTATATTAACTTGTCCCCACACAACTGCATACACATCTTACTGCACAGTGGAATATACATCAAGTACGTGTGATACGTCTGGCCATCCAGCTCATCTCCTGAGCTCCACAACATCCTATCATGTATCCTATAATATTCAGTCTGTCCCGAGCATTGTAGTGAAATAACAGCTGTGTCAGCCTGGAATACCAGTGTGAGAAAACACACTAAATTGGATTATTAAGGTTTCAAAATCCTTTGAAATCAAAGGCATCTCGTAAGACCACGCCACAACTAAACATGTCGGGTTTTTACCTTACGATAACCAAAACAGTTCTAATAAAATCCTCTTCTATTATAATAGTGTTTAAGTTCAAATAATTATTCAAATAGTCCAAATTGTTACATTCATTAAATTCTAGCAATACTAGGTTCTACAATCAAAACCGTAAATGGCACATAGGGAGAATGGATTTCCAACTAATGACTAAGCACGGGTGTACCACCGATCATCGTACCTGGTCTAGATCAGCATACTGAGGACACCTCCCGATCCTCTACAACACAAGACCGGAACTACCTTTTACTGAATAGTCTGAATAAGACTACCCCGCGGTTGGGATCAGCAACTGCCCTACGCAGCCGAAAAGGGATATCTATACAGGGATACCCACTTAGCCTTTCTGCAAATCCCTTGATTTTAAGTCATTCTCGGTTGATGAGGATTGAGGCTAAGCATTACCTTTTTAGAACACATCTCACTTAGAATGCTTATTGTCCTCCAAGGATAATGTTCTAAAAGATTTCATCCATACAAGTCCGTTCTCGGTTCCAACGGAACCGAAGGCACTACTCCTACTACATCCATTTTGGAATCACCCTTAAGATTAGTAGCAATTATCCCTTGCACTTCATTACTTCATCTTTGCAACAACCCGCATATTTATGATTGAATATTTAAATATTTTATTTAAATATTTTATCGTTAGTCGGATTTTAGTCCGAAAAGTTACTTTTTGCATACGGTCGAATTAAGACTCGGAACCACTTGCATTGGGTACAAAACTCCGTTTGCGATCTTTTTTAGTATAAACTTTGATATGTTTGGAGTTAGTGGAATTTTGCCACTTATTCACTTTGGGCTTTGGGTTTAGTTTAGCCCATTAGCCTAAACTATTAATTCTAGCTCAACCCCCTTCCCTTCATAACTTCACTTTCATTTCCTAACACTCAAGCTTCATCAAAAATGGAGGAAGGAATGGGAAATTAAAACTCCAAACCCTAGTTCATTTGCAAATCCAACATCTAACTCCAAATTCAAAGAGAAGCCATTGATTCTTCCTTTGCTTTCAAGCTTCTTCTTCATTGATTTTGTGTAAAGGTGAGATTTTTGTCTAACATCTTTGTCTATAACTATCTTTGGTTGTTGGGTATGAATTCCTAACACTTGTTCATATGAATTTGCTCTTGGTTTGTATTGAATTGGTGAAAATCCCAATTTTTGGTGTTTTGGGTTCAAATCTACAAAAATCCTAACTTTGATGATTGAACACGTTTTTGGTGATGCATCGAGGAGCCAACAGGACCGGGTAGCCGATGGGAGTAATCCCCTAGCGTCTGTGCTCGATCGGTTGCAAATTGAGAGAGTTTTTGCATTTCTATGGCTTAGGTCGTTCGGCCTGCACACGTTACTCTCGGCCTGCCTTAGGTCGCAACCCATTGGTCGCTCGTCTTGTGTTAGGCTGTTCCATGACTTAGGTCGCAACCCCCTTAAGTCGCTCGCCTTGGGTCATTGGATACATAAGTCGCTCGGCCATGTTAGGTTGCGCCATACTTAGGTCGCGCCATGCTAAGTCGTCCCCACATAGGTCGCGCCATGCTAGGTCGTCCCCACGTAGGTCGCTCGGCCTGTTTTAAGTCTCATCTGCTGCTAGGTCGCGCCATGTTGGTCGCACCATTTCCCAAGCCGCTTGCATCTTAGGTCGTTTTCGGTCCTTAAGCCGCTTGCATCTTAGGTCGTTTTCGGTCCTTAAGCCGCTTGCATCTTAGGTCGTTTTCGGCCCTTAAGTCGCTTCCAATTTAGGTCGCTTGGCCTGCTTTTATAGGTCGCGCCATGATTATGTCGCAACCACTTAAGTCGCTCGGCCTACTAGGTCGCGCCATGTTTAGCCGCAAGGGTATTTCCACTTCGATGGATTTGGAACCGAATTCTTTGGACGTTAGTCACGTCTTCGAATGTAATTTTTTTATGATTTATTGGTTCTACAATCATTTTTGTGATTTGTCACGTTATCTCACTCGTACGAGAAATCTAATTAAACGGCTTAGTAAAACAAGTGGTATGAAACGCTTGTGTTTACTTCGCCGGTTAATTCTTGGACTTGTTCGATTGAATCTCTTGTGACAATTTTCGAATGGAGATCTACAATTTGTTCGTAAATATTTAAGTTATGCTAGTGGTTATGGGACATGAAGCTAAGCTTATTATTTACTAGCTTACTGTAATTGACACTTCTTGATGATCGTTGATGATCATTTTTGTGATTTAGACTAGCAAATGTGCGATGTCTCTTTGTCTACGAGGGAGACTAAACCCTGTTTCTGTGGAGCTTCGGCTCAATTTGGTGGGATAGCGACCCATGGTCTTCGGGCCGTTTTGTGGAGCTTCGGCTCAAAATTAATGATTAGCAACCATGGAATAACGTTCCATTTTGTGATACACGTGTTGGTGAGTTTTCATGCTCCCGTATTGTGATAGGCCTCCCTTTTTTTGTGATTTCTGGATTTCCATTGATGATTTCTAGAATTTGTGTTTCATCAATTTTCGTGATTTACATTGATATGTTTTATCAGTATTTGTGCATTGGTGAATTTGTGTGTCATTAACTTTTTTGTGAATAAAAATATAGAGTATGACATTCCTTTTTATCTTTGAGAAGATTCTTGTAATATTGATTAATTTCTTATTGATTTTCAATTACATACTTATCACAGTATGGCTTTAGGGTTATCATATGCTTATGTCAATCTCTTATTCTATATCATTTTATCTGATATTTATAGCTAGACTGATCCGTTTATTATTTTCTTATTAAATAATACTCGGGTCAAACCGAGATGTTACAGGTGCTTCTGCTTGACTTCACATTTGGGATTATCACCTGACTTTTGGCTAACTACTTAGATTAGTAGTTTTTGTTGTATACATTTGAGATATAGACTCATTGATGTATCCATATTCTTTTGTCTAGCACTTGTAGCTATTCTTTTGTGATATTGTGGATCTTGTCTGACCACTACTCTGATGAACACTTTCATGTGTTATATATTCATATCTATTTCCGCCTTTGATATGGATGTCTATGACTGATTTGTGTTATGTTTATTTCTATACTTGTTTCCGAAGAATTTATATAGCCACCGGGTAGTAGCTTTGAGTTTGTATCGGTATGTCGGATTTCCTCCTGAAACCAAATGCATGTTGTACTATCTGACATATTGGTGCTCGCACAAAGCAATTACACGGATGGTCGCTCCTCAACAGCCTTATTCTCCGTGCTAGTTGACGACATTACACCATAGTGTCCTTGGCTAGCGTGGGTATAGAGGTGGGGCGTCACAATCTTCGACTCCAAACTCTTGTCTTCATCACGAAAACGTTCTCGTTGGATCGAAGTGGTTTTTGGGTCATAAATCCGATCCCGGTCTCTTCGAAACAACGTTCGCTATTTCTCGATAAACTCAACCTCGGTTCTTTAGGAAATACATAGACAAGAATAAGATCGGAGATCACCTCTTAAAAGTTTAGTGGAAGGATTTCCTCATAAACGTCCTAGAAGAACGAACAAGTTTATATGTATAGTATGGCACCTCGAATGGTAACTGTACCATATAATTCTCATACCTCTCCTAGATATTTTCAAAGTTATATTTTGGGTCCAGATTTGATAATCGGTTATTTAACCTCAAATAAACAATCAATTCAACCAATTATTTTATTTCCATTGAAAAACTTCAAGTCTTATTAAAAATTGGATTTTAATAATTTAAATCACTTTCCCAAAAAAATATATACTTAAGACATTTTAAATAAAACTACTTAAGTCACTTTTTCAAACAATAGTTATGAAATTCTATAATAATTTCCAAGTAAAACTTTAGCCAAAACCACTTAAAAATAAAATTATTATATAAAGTATAATATTTAATAATTATCCTTTTAAGTCATAATACTAGTTAAACCTTTTAAATAATCACTTATATAATTAACTTAATATATATTTATTTAAAAATATTAAAATGATTAAATAATAATTTCTCTAAAACTTTCTTTTTTAAACAACTTTAAAACTTCCAACTTATACATAAAAATCTTCTTTGAAAATATACTTGGCATTACAGGGAAATACACTTTCCATTTCAATATAGCCCATCTAATCTTTTATAAATCTTGCTGGATTTATCCCAATTTAATTTAAGTCACAATCCCATAAATTTCTTTCAACACTTTAAAAATAAAACCACTTTTTAATTTTAAAACACGTTTCCCATCTCCTTATAAATTCCCACCGTGAATTTATACTTTCAAATTTATCCACTGACAAATATTTCACTTTATTTATAAATCCAGTTTATAAATTTCCATTCCTTATTATCCTTTAAATCATAGTTTCCAAAACACATAACGATTTCAAACCAATTTCCTAAGTTAAATTCCCTTCAAAATTTATCTCTTGATTTATCCAAAATCAATTCCAAAATCCATTAACACCAAATTCACCCTTTATTATGATTTAAAATCCCTATTTAAATTTGAAACATCAATTTCATTCTTTATTCCAAAAATTCTCTTTTCATTTCCTTTAAGAACTCAATTCATTATATTTCTATATTTAAAATACCAAAATAGATTCATCCAAATCATAGCACCGGATAACTTAGATTTTCAATATAATCTATCACATGATATCAATAAAACATATCACAGATTATGAAAATAATTTCCATATTTTGAGGAATCCAGTTGGATCCCTCCAACCTGTTTCCCTACATCCATAGATGTTAGCACAATATAATAATACCAATCCCACTTCGAGGGGGATATCGTGGTATAAAGGGTCATCTGCTATTATGCAGGGCGCATAAGGTCTCATCCACTATATATGCGAGAATATCAATCACTCCAATATATATACAACTATATATAATAGCACATCCAGACTGATAATAAATCATCAGTTCAAGTAATCAACCAATAATTTAAATTTAACTATTTAAATTAGCCAGTAATCCAGATGTGAGGAGATTAACTCACCTTGGCTTGTTTTTGCAATCCACTTTGATCTCGATTTGATTTCACGATTTTTTTCGGACCTTGTATAAACATTATATGATTTATTAATATTTGAACCAAAAGAATAATCATTCACCATTTAAATAAATTTAGTTAACTAATTATTTAATTAAACTATTAATTTCCTTTTTCTAAAAATCTCTTGGTGACTAAAATAATTAAATTAGCTAATTTTAACAAGTTAATCTCCTTGAATCCATTATTTTAAAATAAACTAGTAAGTCCAAATATATATATATATATATATACCTACATTTTCTTTTCCTTTTTTTGAAACCCACACTTATAAAATTAATTTATATAAATTCAAAAATCTA
Source organism: Allium cepa (assembly GCA_030765085.1). Classification (NCBI taxonomy): domain Eukaryota; kingdom Viridiplantae; phylum Streptophyta; class Magnoliopsida; order Asparagales; family Amaryllidaceae; genus Allium; species Allium cepa. The sequence continues at coordinate 129,557,232 of CM060943.1, forward strand.
GTTTTTATAAAACTCTTCAGCATTTAAAATTCCTATATATTTTTCCCAAAATCTTTTCTATATAAATTTTTTTTTCTTTTATCTACATATATTTGAACTGAAACAGGTATATGTATATTCATACTTATATTATACATTTTATGAATTTAAATTAAAATAGAAATATCTATACCTTCACTGCCTCAAACTAAAACCCGAGATGCCCGAAACCCACATCCACGACGTCGCCTGCTCCTTCCACGACACTATCACAGGCCAACCTCGCCAACAAGCTTGAGTTCGTCGACGCCGAGCCTCACCATTACCGCGAAGAAGAAGACTAATATGAGAGAAATTCTCGTGAGTGCCTCCTGCCTCTGCCGCAAATTCTTCAACCACCCAGCTTCTCGATACCTGACAATGATGCTGCTCAACCTCGCCATTTCCTAGCCACCTCCCCATCAACATCGATGCCGCACTGAACTCCTACCTCCATCTCGACCTAAGACAAAGACTAGGATGAAGAGATCGGCTCGGGATCTCAATTTCGAATGCCTCCATTTTAAAAAAAACAAAAGATGAGAAGAAGGAAGTTGTGGCCATTACTTTTTATTTGTATTCTTTTCATTTTATCTCGTTTTATTTGTTTTTAAAATACTCGGTTGAATTTTGTTCAGAAGGAGGAGAGAACGTGCTTTTGAAAAGAAAAGGGGAAACACGTGTAGATGGTTGCGTGCTTTACCCAACACGCTACAGTGATACAGAAAGGATGAGAAAAGTTATGATGTTAAATTAATTGACTGGTCAAAATACACGGTATATATATAATATTATTTAAATTTAAATTGTCACGAATTTGGCAACTCAAAATCTTTACTTCCACTCAAGATATGGCACTAGGCATTCATAACGTTATACCCCTATCCCTAACGCAAAAGGTTTCGAGTCCTAATTCGATCGTATGGATAAGATAGCTTTTTGAACCCAATTATTATATTAAATTTTCGATATAGATTTCAGCGCGTTTATATATCGTACGATCACACGACAAAATCAAACGCTACGAGTATTGAAATCCGATAATAATTCACTATTACGGATCCAATGGAACTGGTTTCGGCGAATTTTGAGACTATTCCCCAGAAGGCTATTTTTAAACGTCAATATAAACGATATATTTTCAAAACTAACCAAAACACTTTCAATTTCACTTTTAACACTTTTACTATCTTCAGTATTATCAATATAAGTTTATAAGCCTCTGAAATATTTTTAATAAGCTTAAAACTCAAGATTTGATATTTTGCCCAATTCCCAGTAATTAAATTCATTGATTTAATTATCAAATAAATCGAGATATTTGAAATTCAAGTTAAAAATTAACTCTCTAATATTTAAAATCAATTAAATATTCTAATTTAAAATGTCCAAAATCCCAGGTCGTTACATTCATTCCCCCTTAAAAGTCCTCGAAATTACTAGTTAAGAAGAATGATCCATAACCTGCTAACTATTTTCCCAATCCAAATAGTTTTTAACAACTTCCCAAACAATCTTTTATTAAAGACACACTATCACCCTTACTAACTTTCCCAAACTCAACCATAGATTACAATTAATATTCTTGACTCAATCATTTAAAATTATAACTTAAAATCAAATTTCAAATTATCAAAATTTTCTCCTTTTCTAACTCTCTAAATTTTCGAAAAATTTCTCCCGCGTCACCTTTGCACGGTTAGATCAGAACAACTACAAAATGCCTCTATGGGCCCCAGACTTTCAAAGGAAAAACAAAATCCAAGTGGCTAGATAGAAAATCATCAAATTTTATATGCCAATTTTAAAAACATACCATTTTTGTCGGGTAATTCAAATTTATCTTCTGAAATCAAAAACATTAATTTCCTTTTGCTTTTAAAACACCTGTATATCCTACTTAGCAATAATACCCAATTCCAGAATTCAAAACCATTTTATTCACTTCTTTTCAAAATTTTCAATACTTGCTTTACTTAAGTCGTACGATGCACATATATCATGCGTATGCAATACCAACTCTGATCACTCACTCGATCACACAATTTCACTTCTGAACTAGTATCGTCCACCCGACTCCCTACTGCAGACTCAGATCTAGTTTCTTGATCAGAAACCATTATTCTCCTTGCATAGCCATATACTATGATAGAGAATTTCCAGAATCAATCAAAAATCCACATCCAGGGTTCGCCGTCGAAAATCGAGTGAAAAATCCCAACTCGGATCGATGTAACTGTCTCGAAATTCTGTGCTCGAATCTGGATCAAATCGCTATGCGAATAGAATAATGTACGTACATCCTATGTATTTATCCCAATTGATTATTAGCTATATCAGTTTCCTTTTTATTCACATTTATTTTGATCTCCATTTACTTATTCACAATTATCATTTCATACACCCTTATTAAGTCTTCATCCAAATACTTATTATTTTCCTCAATTCCGAATTTACTTAAGAATTCCACCATCCCTTTCTTAAGTTCACTATAAATATTTTACACACTTCTTATGTTTATTTTCACTTTACCACTTAAGCGTTTATACATATTTTCATCCAAATTAAATTTCAATTCTATTTGAATCCAATCTATCTTTAAATTCTTAATACTGAATTTTTATCAACTATCTTTTATTCACAACTGATCCATATCATTACTTTGAATTAGTTCCATTTACTAATTTATATCAATTTCCAATCAATTTTAATTCTTAGAACTTTGTTCTTTTAGTCCACTCAAACTAAAATTTTCAATTCCACTTTACTCAACATAATTCAAATTGATTCCAATATTCAATTTTCAATTCATTTGCTTACAAATGTAAATTTATTTGTTCGTCTACCCATTCGTTTTACAATCTTAATAAACTTATTTTCAATAGTCATTTTCTTTAGGCTACTTAGATTTTTCCCTCAAATTTTACTTTTATTTAACTTAATTCAGTTAAATTCCATTTAAATTCAAATTTTAAGCTTCGATAAGTTTTTCCAACCTATTTAAATTCCATTTACTAATCTCCTTTGATTTACTTTTTTTAATTAGTTTAATTTTCTAATTTATTTCGTTTTCAAACTTACTTTAATTTTAACTCTTCTTAAGTTAAACTTTATTCTAACGAATTTCAAATTTTTACAAGTTTCCAAACATATTTATATTCCATAAACATTTACTTAAACTCCTAGAGTTTTAACAATTTCTTAAACATTTAAAATCATTTTTGAAATCAATTTTATCCAAAGTCCTTTGGTATACCAAATTACACTATACCAAAAAGGTGTATTTGTAACGAACATAGTCGTGAGCGGTACAGGCGTGAGGTATGTCGTTACAAATAACTATAACGGCCTCTACCCGTTATTAGATATATCACTTACCAACGGACTTTGTCGTTAGAAATCTAAACTTTTGTAACGAAAAAGTTTGTTATTAGTTGAATCGGTTTGTAACGAGTATTTTCCGTTACTTAGTTTCCCCTTTCATGGTAGAAGAAGGGGTTGTCATTCTAAATTATCACGACCTTGTCCGTTACAAATTTCATCAATATTAACGTACATGTTCGTTACCAATTTCATCAATAATAACGACTATGCTCGTTATAAATTTCGTCTTTAGTAACGAATATGTTCGTTACAGCTACCAAACCATGTAGAGCTGCATTTTTTCTAGCATTTACACTACAGAATTGTTTATTATAATACAGTAGGTACATACATATCAAAAATTATAGAATTTCGATAATAATAAGCAATTATGCATCCAAACATACAACTTAAATTGCACAAATATTTGACAACAAATTAAAGGAAGATTCGAAATTTCACAAGTTCATCATACATAACTAAAGAGTATGAAATCAAAATATTACATGTTCTAACATTACTTCAAAATAAATTCTAGATCCTACAAACAACGAACACGACACTCAGACCAAATAACAAAACCTCCATCAATTATGTCAAATAGCTTGTAATTACCATTTTGTGGTGCTTCATAAATAGATGCTTCTGGATCAAACACTTTCTCCACCCATACAACTCTTTCCCCATGCATCACCTCTCTATGGTGGCATATATTTTGTGTCCCAAGATGGCCCTTAGCAACCTCTTTCAACTCTTCTAACAATAAGACTACAGATTGCCTATCTCTTGTGGATGATCCAATAGCACCATTGGATTGTACACCCAAGCTAGCTTTAGGACTATCATGCTGACTGTTGGAAGCAACTTCATTTCTTGGTGTCGCATTCCCTCCAAACTGAATCATAAATTGTAACAAACTTTGTTGCATACTCATCATAGTCGCATGCATCGATCTAAATTCTTCGGTCAGTCTATTTTGATTGTTCTCCATCTTTGCTTTCCATTTTCTATCTTCATCTTCCTTGAAATTAGCTATTGCTTTTGATGCTTGTGTAAGCTTCACTTGCTTCATAGTCGATGTAGAGCTAATTGCACGACAATAGTTTTCTCTTTTCTCCTTTCCAAACACTTCAGCAATGGGATCATTCTCAAAATCTTCAAAACTTCTACTTCCATTGCTACCATTGACATTAGAGTTTTCCTTTTGTCTTTCCTCCGCTGCTTCAACTAATGCCTGCATAATACCCAAATAAATTATAAACAAAAGTTGAACTTGAAAATATTTTGCATACTAAATAAAGTAAAAGCATAAACTGAAGAATATACTATCAATATCTTGCATATTGGTTGATAGAAAATGATGAACATGTGAATACTGTAAAAAAAAATTCCTGTCAAATTATGAATACTGTAAAACAAAATATGGAGGAGATAAACTATAATGCATAAGATAAACTATAAAAGCAAGTTCAATCATATAAACAACTTTTTTCTATGGGAATATGAACTATAGTGGTATGACAATGAATGATCTAAATCACAATTTGGAAAATGCATGGCAGAGTGATATTTTTAAGCAGGAACAATTCACAGTGATGCAAGACATGATTCTTTATCAAACTCACTCAAGAAATACAAAGAATCAGCTGCATTGTCCCCTACCAATCCAAAAATAATAAAGTCCCAATAAAATCCCCACATAAAATCAAGAAATCCATGCAATAAACTCTGTTTTCAATTTTTTCACCCCACTAACAACTCTTGCTGAAAAAAATTCAAACATCTATATGGAACCAAACACATGCAACTCGACAAATATTCCCTCCTGACCACTTATACACAATCAACCAAATTCCCTCCTCTAAAATAAATTGAAACATCTCCCAATCTACAGCCATCTCTCCCCTACCCTTCGAACACATCACCTCAAAGCCGGACATGCACACAGTCACATCAGACTTACATACACCTTCAGATCCATCTTCATAAGCACAAATACCAAGATTTTCTCAACAAATCCACATTGGTTCCACAAAACAGTGAGTACCCCCCTCCCCCTTTTAACTTCATCTACACTTACGCTAGATCAACCTCATCATACATGCACATAAGGTAAATCTCCTCTTACCATATATCAACCTACCACAGTCAACAACAGCTACTTCAGTATGGTACAAACTTCTCATGTGCAATTATCAACTCCACGTCTATCTGCTATAACATTTACAATCACCACCATTTCCCTATATCTTCACCTGGCTTCACCTAATCATATCCCTCTCCCACCTCCTCCTCCTAACCAAATCCCCCCTCCTCAACACCCACCCATACAGCTACAAATAGGAAAAAGCACAGGAAAGCTTCTGTAATGATGGTGATGACATTAACAATGGTTTTAACTTCAATCCTGATGAAGCTGCCCCTCACACAAATAATGCAAACTCAAACCACTCATCTTCCTCCTCCAAGCACACCAAAAACGACCCCGCTTCCTTACACTCCCACTACCAATATGAATCTGCACAACATAGCTTTTTGGAACATAATATGAACTATAATCGTTAGCCTGGTTTCCTCTGCCCAGCAAAACTCAGTTCAGGTTTTCTTCCCAAACAGAGCAACAAAATCATCTTAACTACTTTAACAGTAGAAAAAAACACTCATACTTAACATAAACCAACACCGTTTAAATAAATCTTATATTCATTTTAAGCTGAACCATTACTTGTCATGATAAATGGAATTAGCACCTCTTACGTTTCAATTTTACATTAACCATGCGGCCATTTTTTTCAGGCTTAAATGTGTAAATCTTATATGAACAATCATATATGAATCTTTTATGACAAAGAGAGCACAATCTAAAAAGCAGGACCATACTAATTATAGTTCGATACTGCTTGCAAGGGGTAGGGTTCTACTTATATGCTCTTTGCAATTATATCTCAATAAGTGCTTCTATTATACTATACATATATGCTCTTCCAACATCAATAATATTGATAGTCATACGTAAATAAAAGCTCTATCTAACGTAAAATACATACAAGCTGCCCAATGTATGAATATGGCATATCATCAAACATTATTTAAGCTCTATCTATCTAACGTAAATTGATTTTCCTATCTTTGCAAGCTGTTAGATAGTTTGCTTATTCATTTATTTTTCCAATTAGCAGATATCATTTTCTGGCATTAATCATTCAAATTTGGGGTATTTTATAATTTTGTAAATAGATAATGATGCTAATTCTCAAGTCTGATCCTGTATACAAAAAATGATAAAACTTTTTGCAGCTAAAAATATGATATGATTGAACTAAGTAAACTAATATAACTGATATAGAACAAATAACCATGGGATGTTCTGTCCTGGATACCGATACAGTCTTGAATAGATGTTGAAGTACTTACAAATTTTTCGGCAGCACATGGAATCACCTTTCCCGATTTTCTACTTGTATGAGCCACTTTCCATGCCACTGTACGTGTGATCTTCTATCCTGGATTCTTAGCTGCCTGCGTTTGAATAATTTCATAAAGTATATTTTTGTCACTGAAATATTAGCCTAAAAAATGTTTTTACATACCAATTCTTCATATAGTCTAAGATAAGGTTTCCTTCCCAATGTATAAGTTAGAGTACTTTTGGCCTTGTTTCCGGAATTTGTCTTGCATTCTTTCATTTTTTTTGTCACTATATTCGACGTCAACAAACCTCTTCCACCATACTTTATCAACGTCATCAGGACGACTATTAAGTGCAACATGTTTAGGCATGAGTTATCCATCTTATTGAGGAATCTCTGACGTACCGTTGCTTTTAATGTTCGATAACATTGTGAAAACTTCTTCTCCAATATTGGTCTAGCTACCATGGGGTCGATATTCAAGTCAAACTCTTTCTGTTGAAACAAAAAAATCAAATAACAATGTCAATTTTTTGTTATTCAATCGAGAAAATATGAAAAATGGATGGAGCAGACAGTGGTTTGTGTTGAACGAGTGACCTGAAAAGTTAATGAGATTATTTGATCTTTAAACTTTTAGCATCATCAATATTTTAAACATAATTTGGTTCCTAACCTGAAAAGTTAAAGACAGTTAAAGACACAACAGCTAAACAAAAAGGGCAAGAGTACAAAAAAACAAGTTGTAGATGAACCGGACAAAACAAATTGAAGCATAATGAAGTATAAACATTTACGAATAAATAGTTAAATATATTATGAATAAACAGTTACATACCATTAGTGCTTTCCACAGGCTATCTTTGAAAACAACATCTACATCATTCCATCCTTCATAACCAATCGGAATGAGAGAACGAAGCAAAACACCACAACGAGAGGCCCATTTTTTTGCATCACTGCCTTTTTCACCTTCTAAGTCCACAATTATTGAGTACTTTTTATTTGGAGGGGGAGGAGGAACATCAACTTCCTCTGCGTCATTTGTATGTAGTGACGTGGCATTACAATTGCCTGACATTCTACAATGCAAATAATTTAAAGACGATGAATGCATATTAAAGCATAAAAGAAAATTTGTAGGATAATGGCTCATCCAAGATGTAGAACATAGCAAAGGCTTAATCCATGTTTATTTATTGTTCATACCAATTCATATTTGTAAAAGGTATCAGTTATACACAAAAAGATTAAATCATAACATTAATATGATGCGTTCAAGACAAGTGTAATAACTTCAAAAATATTCAACAATAGAGAAACATACCCAAGTGTATAGTAATCAATACAACATTGTAACAAGTAAACAATATAATTATTGTTCAATCAAGTGTTTCTATTTTGATTCGATACATTTCAACAATGCAGTTAAATTAGGCCGCTCCTTCAAAATAGATTGAAAGCTCATTGGCATATCATAATCATCTATGTTATCATTCATGCTCTTAGGCGAGTGTTGTACGATGGACCAATTAGGATCATGCATGTCACTTATGTAAAAGACTTGACTTGCTTCGGACGATAGAATGACGGGCTCGTCATATTCTCCACTACTGCTTTTCAATTTCCTTAGATTCACCATTAACAAATTGGAGTCGCTACAAATCTTACAGCTATTTGATTTATCTGCTACATTGATCCAATAACAATAGAATACTACATATTGAGATTCATAATAATCAACTTCAATAATCTCTTCGATAACACCATACCACGTAGTATCATCATCCATAGGATTTAAATCTTTCGCACTTGCAACAAATGTTGTAATCGCATTCATGCAAACACCACTATTTTGGGTTGATAATGTGTTATCATAATGTTGTGGAGAGAATACATAACCATTGATTCTATACTTAAGATGAGTTCTAGCTTCCTATTGTGGTCCACTAACATAACGCCACAACATTGAATCCATGCTTTTTTTCTTCAATTAGCTGTTAAATCCACTGAAATATATTAAACATTATTATTTTTATTATTAAACAATGAACTAGGAAGCAAGTTCGACAAACCTTATTGTGCAACCAATCAATAAATTCATATTGTACTACCACTTCCGCCTTTGTCTGTAGTCTTTTTTACCACGCTGAGCATCTTATAAGGACAACCGATACTCGCTACAAATTATAAGTAATATTCTCAATAAATATAATGTTATACCTTATGAAATGCACAAAAAATACAAACCTATAATAATCATCTAGATCTGGTATGTCAATTTTGAAAAGTATCCATCTTCGAATCTGCATATGTTGCACACTAGATAACTTGATATTTTTGCCTTCCATAATTGAACATTCGTATATATCATTGTCGATCTCATCCAAAAATGACGCTTGTGTAGAACTATGGTTACCCATACATGGATTTTTCATATATTCCATTGCATATCTAATAGATTCTGAAACAAGATACGCTTCAGAAATTGAGCCTTCTACATATCGCTTGTTACTTGGTATGTTCTTACACTCCTTCATAGCTCTAGTCAAGAAACAAAAAATATATTACCTTATATATATTTTTAAATATAAAACAAGTAATTTTATAAAGATGTATCGTACCTCTCAAACGGATACATCCATATATAATTAACAGGTCCACAAAGTAATGCTTGATCAGCTAAATGCAACATTAGATGTATGCTTATATCAAAGAAGTGAGCAGGAAAGTAGTGAACCAACACACATAACGCCTCTGAAATCATATCTTTAGCAGCTTGGACATGCTCTCGAACTAAAACCTTCGAACAAATAATTTTGAAGTATAAACATACTTGCAAAATTGCACGTCTTAAGTCGAGACATTTTGGATAGGCATGCTGAAGCATGATTAGAAGAAAATATTGAAGAATGATATGATAATCATATGATTTTCTAACGCTCAAGCTAGGTGGTTGAACGTTGACTAAATTGCGTATCTTTGTTGAAAAGCATGATGGAAGCTTTGCACCTTTTAAGACTTGGCATCATTGAATTTTGTAAGTCTTATCAAATGCAAACTTGGAAGATTGTTTCCTATCAAAAAACAAGTTAATAAGACGCTCTGCTACATTCTTTTCAGTATGCATCACATCAATCGTATGTCGAACTTTATGACTACTCCAATACTCTGAGGTAAAAAGAATCGACTTCTTATACCACGCTGGTCTTTCTTCATTGTCATTCTCATTTACAAAATGATCTTCATCACCATCATCAAATTCTTTACATTTTAATTTTTTTTACCCGGTACATATTTGATATGAGCAAGCTTTTCCAAAAGTGCCGATCCTACCAATCGTGTGGGAGGTTCCTTATGCTCTACATCTTTGTACCATCCATGTTTCAATGCTCTATATGGATGACCATTATTCAAAAATCTTCTATACTTTGTATAAACAATCTTATTACCAATATGTTCTGACTCGGTCTCAGTAGCACAAACCAGACATGCTTTGTAACCATGTGTCACACAACCGGATAAATTTCAAAATGCTGGTAAGTCATGAATTCCCCACAAAAGCATCGCTCTCAGTGTAAATTGCTCTTTCTTATCCATGTCAAATGCAGGCACTCCAATCCAAAGCTGCTTTAAGTCATCCATAAGAGGTTCTAAGTATACATCAATGTCTTGGCTTGGTGATCTAGGTCTAGGAATCAACAAACATAACATTTGAAAATCGGATTTCATACATAATGAAGGGGGCAAATTATATGGGATCATGTACACGGGCCAACAACTATAACTATTAGATTGAGCTCCACTAGGATTAAATCCATCAGTAGTAATGCCAAGCCAAACATTTCTTCCGTTAGTAGCAAAATCCGGCCATCTATTTTTAAGCGATCTCCATTCAGCCGAATCAATAGGATGGCGCATGGAGTCCCAAGAAGGCTTTGCTTCAGTATGCCATAACATTTTTCGAGCTATCCAAGGTACAGTGTACAACCTAGTTAATCTAGGAATAATGGGAAAATATTTCAAAACTTTTCTTAGTTGTTTTGTGACTTTGACTATTTTCCCATGTTCTTTAACTTTAAATCTCGAAGTATTACAGTGCGGACATTCCAATGCATCTTCATACCCCTTCCAAAATAATATACAATCATTTTCACAAGCATGTATTCCTTTTACATTCATTCCTAGATCTTTTAATATATTTTTCATTGTAGGGTACTTATTGGGTAGTGTGTTTTTCTTTGGAAGCCATAGTTTCAACCTCTTTAACAACTCGGACATACTGTTTCCTGACCAGTTGAATTCTTTTTTCAAGCCATGAAGCTCTATGAGGACACTAAATGTTGTAAGACCATCTTCACAAGAAGGATATAATTTTTCACTTGCTTTTCTTTTGTATTCATTATACTTTTTTTCATGGTTTCCACCAAAATTTGCTTGTGTACTATGAGATAATCCATATACATCATAAACAATATTTCCAAGACCACCTTCTATTGGGTTTTCCTCTTGAAATTGATGAGACACGAAATCATCATTCACAACACGGGGTGTAGGATTGACCACTACTTCAATGCCATTACTTTCTCCATGAAAAAACCATTCATCGTATGCTGGATCCATAACATAAAGAATTAAGTGCTTCTCAACTATTTCAAAAGGCAATTTTTTAGAAAATCTACACTTTATACAAGGACAATAGCATATTTCAAAATCAGGTGGTGAATGACGCTTCACGGAATTCATAAAATATCGAACACCTTGAATATATTCGTTTGTGTTCCTATGTCGAATTCTGATCCAATCTCTCGATATAGGTTCTGACATTAGCAAAAACTCGTAGATCACCTAATTCATTATGAAAATAAAGATTATTGATTCAATGTCGTTTCTTATATGAATGGAGCAAAAGCACATATAGTAAAATATTACGGCAAAAAATGACACAACGATTCAAATTCAGTCAAAGTTCTCAAAATAAGATTCAAATTCAGAATTACCATTGTCTACACATTTATATTTCTACTAAAATATTATAATTTATACATTTAAAACAGCCATTTTGCATCTACCTTGTTTTTAGCATAATTTAGATCATTTCACACAAGCATTCTTATTCCTTGTTATTCTACCATGCTCTTATCTAGAATGTTGAGTTGTTTTTTTGCATTATTCTCTGTTTAGCATAATTTTAAACCGTCACACAACTTCCAAACATCATTTCTAAGCTGTTACCCTACCATGCTCTTATCATTAGGGAAAGGGAGTTTCCTATTCATTGTTCCATATTTTATTACAGCGTACTTATTCTGTAATTTATACATCAACTTTAGTATAGCAGGGGTCCAGTAATTACTATGTGGCAACAAATGGACAATGATATCAAAAACTATCACTAACTAAAGCTATAATTTGAAGTGTAATGGCATGAAAATTAATGAGTTGATACTAAATTGCAGAAATAACAAAGAACTGAAAATGAAACAAAGAACTAAACAGAATTGGATAGCTGGAAGCGTAATTGCATGTAGATAACAAGTATGAAATGATAAACTACAGCTAGAAAAGAAAAATGAAGAAATAAACTAAGATTAGCTAACCAAAGCTAGGCTATGAACAAGAATTAAAGTAAAGAGTCTAAAGACTAGTACTGGAATTTTAAGAAACAGGAAATCAAATTGACGTGAATTATAACACCAGATTTTTCTTTTCTCTCTCTCTCTCTCTCTCTTTTACAATGCAACAACGGTCCCTATTTATACACTTTGATCACAACCCTATTTTTGATATTAGAAAATTTTAAAAGACATTTTTTACTAAATAAAATAAAAAGGTTTTCAACAATATGCTTCTAGGCATATATTTATTGCAGTACAGTAAGAAGTAGTCGAACTTCTATCTTGAGCAATTCTTTATTATTACATTTTAGACTACCTTCGAACTTCTATCTTGAGCAATTCGTTAGTAATTCTAGGCAACTTTCTTAAGATATCTTGATCAACTGTCCATTTCGGGAAAAAATAAAAAATTAATTGATGTAACGATTATTTCAGCAAATATTTTCTGAACTATACATTTCAAAAAGTAGCATGCAGAATTTTCATGCGTCGAGACTAAATAATAGTTTAACGGAAGATTAAATCTGAATGAGCTTTCTGAATTATGCTTTACGATAGCAATTTACACTTTTTTCCTGGTTAAAATTGTATGTTTCACCAAAATTTTCTGTAATAAGGTTATGAAAAGGCATTATCCTCTCTAACCAAATGTCTTTGTGGTGAACATTCAAGGAGGGGTGCTGACTGAGGAATGAATGTACATTATGATGCGTTATACACGTCTTTTCATCGTACCATTATCTCTACATCCAAATGAGCATTGACCTCATGGCCTTTTCATTTATACCTGCTATCTGTTATTCATGAAATGAAATGATACGTTCGCTCTACATTGCTTTCACACTGACTTCATCTCTCCTTTTATTTTCTTGACCTACTATTCGTTTGAAGCATGGCCCATATATTCCGGTGCTCTTAAGTAGGCTCCGATAATCAGAATATATATATTTTTGGTGACTGTCATGGTCCACTAAACCAATTCAAAGAAAACATTAAACTTGGTGGTGTGATGACTGTTAGTAAAATCATATTACAAGGCTCAAAATACCAAGGCCCGTGAGATATGCACAATGTGTTAGTCGACACCATTCAGTTTTGCAGTTTCCATTCTCCATTGTACAATTATAATACTGCAATAAATATATGCCTCGAAGTCATTACACTTCTTCTACTACTTCTCACTGCAATAAATATTTTTGATGAGAAATATTCAGTATTACCAGCAACTGGCTACTTTGGCCGTATCCATGTAAATCAACCCTTTAATCCAAAAAATATCATCAGACGCTCAAGTGCTATCCTCACTCATCTACCTATCTTTCATCAAGTTGACTAGTTACACTTCGAGCCACTTACTTAACTGGGACCATACGGCGTTCTCATCATTTCACCCCAATCTAACACATGATGCATACATATCAGTACAGATCTAACTTGCAGTAGATCAATATCATAATTCAATATTGCAACTGAAAGCATCACCACTTACTTAAATATTTTCCCAGTTCTCTAAAAGATCATGGAAATTCACATCTATGCCTAAAGAACTCGGTAACGACGTATAAAACTTCAAATTATATTATTACTTCACAGCACCATATGCAATTTAAATTTCACATTCTGAAAGTCTTCATTTACAACTCATTCTATTTATTTCTGCCAGTATCTTTGTGTGTATAAATAGGTAGAGACATTTGTTCACGCTATACAATCGGCATGACATATATGTCCTAGTTTCTACTTTAGCAAATATTGGAAATTCCCCTAACCCAAGTTTCCTAATCTACACTAAATCTGGACAGAGCAATTATAGACATTTCATACAAAGAACATAGTGAATTCACGGTGTTATTACCATTAGTTATAACTAATATCAATGTGGGGTGAAGATTAGCTGTCTTCTCTTGTATTCACAATTTTCCTTTCATATGATTTGATATGGCATGGAAAATGTACATATAATTTAACATGTACTTGTTCTTTTATGTCCTAGTTTCTACTATAGTAAAATTTGTCTGTTTTGTATCAATATAGACCTTCAAAGTAGATAGATTAATCTCTAGTTCAAAATTAAAGTAAGGATGCTCTGGTTACTTCCACTAAATCATGATTCTAATAGCCTACTCAGATGCCCTGGTACAGCTAAAATATGCTAATCTTTAGAACCTAAAGTGCAAGTGCCTGATTAAAAATGCATTATTATACTGTATTTTGCTATTAAGAATGTTGTAACAACCCTATTTTTTATATTAGAAAATTTTAGTTATAATAAAATACTCGAATTTTATTTTTGATAATTAGCATTTTGGAGATAAGATTCAACTAATTGAAGTTTATTTAATAACATATTTTTGTTTCAACAAATTGAACTGATTAATAAAATAAATTTCAGAAGATAAATTAAACTGGATACTATACATGAAAAATCATTTTATGCAAAATCTAATTCAAGGTTCTCGCATATAAGAAATTTTATAATGTTTAAAACTTTGTTAGGCATGTTCGTCATTGACAGTTGCTTAAAATTTCGTACTCCTATAAACCATCAACGACTATAATGTGCTTTCTGCTATCAATTCGAATTAATCAGAAACCATCAACTAATAGTAGTTATCTTTGACAATAAAGCACAATAAAGCTAAATCCAAGTCAGAAACCATCGCTGATTCAAAATTATTTGTTCGAAGGTTTTGTGTAATCCAAGTCAGAAATCGAACCAAATTACTAGAAAGCACAATAAAGCTAAATCCAAGTCAGAATTCCCATTAAATTGAATGTCCAAAATTAAAACGCAATCAAGAAATAAGCGAAGAAATCAAAACGTTTTAATAGTTCAAACTCAAGCAACTAATAGTAAGAAATCAACAGATTTTAATAAAAACTAAAAGCGTTGATACCTTTAGTTGATTTAGCCCTTGATTTTGCTTGAGAAGGTTATGCGATTAGAAAAGTAAAAGCAATCATGAAGCGCGAATTGGGGGAGGAAATGGGGATTTGGCGGAAAGTGAAAATAATTTGGAGATTTGGCGGCCAAAGAAAGTGGAAAGCGTAATGAGCTTAAGCGTTGTGAGTCCAGATGTCATTTTCCATCTTTTACCCTTTTGTTTTTAATTTATTTTCATTTTTACCAAATTTTATAATGGTGTAAAGCAGTGATAAACTATTTACAGCTCCTTTTACAACGGCTTTGAAAGTTTTATAACGGGATTTAAGTGTTATTATTTTATAACGGCATTTGATTGTTAGTAATTCATAAATATTTTTGTTGGGAATTTCATGTTATGGTGTAGTGTTATCCCCTTGAATTTAAAAATCAAACTCAACTTTTTCAAACACCAACTCAAAACATTCAAGTAGCAATTCCTCTCTTGGAAACTCAAAAATGAACACCGATGATGTCGCGGTCATCATCAGAATTATTTTCCAGCGACCAAAAAGAGTTCAGTGCTTTATCTCTTTAAAAACCCTTTTCAAATATTTTTAAATTCCAAATATCACCATATTTCAAATCCAATTCAAAAATATTTCTGAAATAATATCACTATTATTCCATCAAAACCTTTGAAAACCATTTCCAAACTCTAAGGAAATTAATTTCTCTCGAATTTTCGAATTTCATATCCTTCCAATTCATATTCAAATATTACTCTGGAATTCTATCCCATTAATTATAAATCACGTTTATATTTCACATTTCAAATTCCATTTTGTTATATAAATTTATTTCTCAACTTTCAGTTATAATTTCAATCCTTATTCCATTTCCACACAACAATGATAATAATTTAATATTGTCTTTCCCTAACAACCAAGGAACTATAATAGTTTATGAAATTATTCCTTTTATATACAAAAATAATTTAGGTAAACTTATTTCATTTACCCTATTTAAAACAATAAAGTGTCGAATTGTTCTGTACAAGTGTTTAAAGATCTCGACCAATATCGTTAATTACTCGTATTGACCAGAATCCATAAACCACTCAACAAACCAATCAACACAATATAAAATGATTTTATATTCACTATCAAATACGTGCTCATATCTATTAATATGCTCAAACTCATTCTTGGAGTAATACTGACTCTATTTTTAATGAGCGATCCCCACCAAAGCTAAGGTTCTCGCTTAACCTCGCAATGATACCAACTGTAATGACCCACAAATCCGTACCCCTTTGAGTCGACAATATTCTCCATCGGTCCAACCCAAAATGGAAGGAAATACGAACCAATATGAAAAAGAAGGAAGTAGAAGAAGAAATAGAAAAGTACACCAGAATCTCACAATCGCAGCGGAATATTATATAATAGATAAATGACTGATCTTTATACAAAAAGAACTATATCTATTTTATGCATTCCATCATCAGAGTACAACACAATCAATAGCAAAATACTGGACAGTTATATTAACTTGTCCCCACACAACTGAATACACAGCTTACTGCACAGCGAAATATACATCAAGTACGTGTGATATGTCTTGCCATCCAGCTTGTCTCCTGAGCTCCACGGCATCCTATCCTGTATCCTATAATACTCAGTCTGACCCGAGCATTGTAGTGAAATAATACCCGAGTCAGTTTGGAATACCAGCATGAGAAAACACATTAAATTGGATTATTAAGGTTTCAAAATATTTTGAAATCAAAGGTATCTCGTAAGACCCAACCACAAATAAACATGTCGGGTTTTTACCTTACAATAACCAAAACAGTTCTTATAAAATCCTCTGATATTATAATAGTATTTGTGTTAGCACCAGAATTGGTCACTAACACCCTTAAGAGAGATTGTGTAGAGAGATTAATGAAGAAAGTAAATTAAATAGAGGATAATATGCAGATTTAAATGCAGAAAGTACGAACACTAGATTTATAGTGGTTCAGCGTAATTGCCTACGTCCACTTTGAGGTTACTTTTTATTACTTTTCTCGATAATCGATTACAGATAATCCGTATACCAACTATATTGAATACAATTGCTTAGGCTAAAAGATAAGTCTTAAATGCGGCAGAGTCTCCCCGGTGTTCTCCCAAAAAAGCTCCCTTTCACCGTGCCCCTGCCTCTCTATTTATAGACAAGGTAGGTTGGACTTCCCTGGTGGGCCTAGCAGCTTGGTATCTCTGCCCAAAAAGAGCGATCTCTGTGTGCCGAACCAGAGAGGCCAAACGGTAAAATGCCGAGCAAGGCATAAATGCTGAACGATGTTCTCATGCCGAACGAAGTAATGCCGAAAAACCTGAATGCCGAACGAGGCATTTGTGCCGAACGATGTTCTCATGCCGAACGAAGTGATGCCGAACAGTATGGAGTGCCAAATGACTCTGCCATGCCGAACATCCATAGATGCCGATCGATATTCAATACCGAACGTCTCTCAATGCCGAACGCTCTCGCATGACGAACACTCTCGCATGCCGAACGTCCCATGGATGTCGAATGATATACAATACCGAACGTTTCTCAATGCTGAACACTCTCGCATGCCGAACACTCTCACATGTCGAACATTCCATAGATGCCGAACGATACAATACCGAACGTTTCTCAATGCCGAACGCTCTCGTATGCCGAACACTCTCGCACGCCGAACGTCCCATAGATGCCGGACGAACTTGAGTGCCGAACGAATCATATGTGCCGGACAACTCTAGAAACCGAGCACTTTCGAATGCCGAACGCTCCTAAATGCCGAGCGTTCCTTTATGCCGAGTGTTCTTCTAATTCCGAATGCTCTTGACTACCGAACCATTTTGTCATGCCGAACAACCTTCAATGTCGATCGACCACAGGTGCCGAACGGTATGATCTTGCCGGACGAGTTTGCTGAGTCCTTAGTTGCCTGGTCAAACCTCTAGGTAACACTTTCCCCCTAAAGTGCTTCACGTGGTCGAACGTGGTGTGCTTTGAACCATGAGTCCACTGCCTTTGCTTCGAGATGTGGTTCAGTTTCCTCGATGGTGACTTCCCTTGATCACTAGTTGAGGTGGTGTGTGCCGAACGATATGCAAGTGCCGAACGATAAAGCCGAAGATGAATGCTCCATGTATGCCGAATGATATCGTTTTGACCGGTTCTACCAGTCATTACCTCTTCAACTTCTTCTTCTTCCCTATAAAAGCCAGCATTTCCCTTCTCCTCCACTTTTTCACTTTTTACCTCCGTGACTTTCCAAGAACACACAAACTACTTCCCTTGAGTTTCATTCACTCCTTTGATCTTCCCTTCCTAGTTGGTATCCATCACGCCCTTTCAAGTTAAGCTCGATCAACCCCCAATCCTAAATTTGCAGACCCCCTAGTCCCTGTCGTACTCTTTAGGTAAGAACTTTTTGATCACTCTCTTAGATTAGGAAGTATCACTCATTATTGATGAATAGAAGTCCGAGCGCGCTCTAAGGTTGAAACTTAGCATGCTTCAGATGACCTTGAGATGGATGGATTGGAGAAGAGGAAGGTGGAGGATGCATTGCAGTGGCTCGGCATGACCCTTTAATGCCGAGCGATATTGGAGGGAAGAATAGAGGAGGAGCAAGAGTTGGTTATAATGCCGAACAACACGGTTCGGTATGATTTGCCGAACGGCTCATTCACGTTGTTTGGCATGGATGGAGCAAAACGACAAAATCGTTGTTAAGGATGGAGTGCCGAGCATTGGGACTCGACGTAACTTTGGTTCGGCATGATTCGTCACATGCCGAGCAGTGGAGTGGAAGTGCAGGAAGGAAGCACGAATTGGATAGAGTGCCGATTGATACCTCGGCTGAACAGCACTTTGGCCGAACGATATTTTGACCGAACGAACCCTAGGCCGAGCAATGCTTTGGCCGAACGATACCTAAGGCGAACAATGTTTCGACTGAACGATAGTTTGGCCAAAAGATATTTCGGCCGAATGATACATAGGATGAACGATAGTTTGGCCGGACAATACTTAGGCCGGGCAACATTTTAACGGAACGGTACCTAGGCCGAACAACACTTCACCTTGCCTAAACATAAGACAAAAACAAAGACATGGACCTAATCAAACTGGCAAATCGAACTAATCTAGATTGATAACTTCCTAGTTCCAATTATCACAAGCCTGAACTGGAGTCGATAAAAGTAGATAAAAGCTTTTGGCATACAATGTCAATGTCCGAGTCAGATATTGAAAACATTGCAAGGCTGATTTTCGAAGACGACGGTTCAAAGTTCAACTTATACCATCAACTCTGTGACTTATAATTTCCCAACACTTATACTTGAATCATCACACTAGTTCACACACCACACGGGGGAATACTTGTGTTGTTAAGTCTGACGGCGATTGTTTTTCAAGTATAGTTCAATCAGGTACTCTGCTGGATTCAATTTCTATCAAAGATGTCCAAGAAATCTAGCTCTGCCACAATCTCAGATAGACCTGGGTCGTCTTCTAAATAAGGTGTTGTAGATACTTTTAACCCGTCGACTTCCCCTGCTCATAACTTAGCTCCCGACGCCCTAGAGGCATCAATTTTCTTGGACAACCCGGTCGATTCACAGGCTTCGAAGATCAACGAAAGTGTAGTCCGTCGGATATGCTCCATCCACGGAATCCCCTTCGACGATGTATTAGTTCCATAGGGGCACGATCGGCCACACCTTCCCCAGATGGATATACTGCTTGTAATAAGTTTATGTGCTGGGTCGGCAGTGTGCCACCGTTTAACTTATTTCTTTGGGACGTGCTGCAATACATCGACATTGCCCTGTCACAATTGCACCCTAATGGTCACGCCTTCATCTACGGTACCTACATCCTTTTCATGAAGTTCTCTCTAGGCCTCCAACCCCGGGTGACATCAGATTTATATATATGATCAAGAAGCAGAGAGATAGCCCCTCTTTCATGTTTCTCGAGCCGCACCACAAATGCCAAATCTTGACTTATGCATGCAGCAAGATCGCCCTGTATAAACAGGAATGGTTCTATGTGCGTTGCCCTCCTGGTTTTGCAAGAAGATGGGTGGAAGGAAGTAAATCTTTTCTATGGATTGATATTCATACTTGGTCAAAGCCATGCCTCTTCTAATTCTTTTTTCCATCTTTTTAGGTATCAATCCACGTCCCGATGGTCGTGGGTATTCTGAAGCCGTCGAAGCCATTAGAGCTCTCCCTACCGACGAACGGGACATCCGAACTCTCATTTCAAATGAGTCACTATCGAGGTTTGGACTGTTAGCAGAAGGTCGTCGGATAAGCCTTCTTGAGGGCGTTTCCATACCCAGGCCCGCCTCCGGTATAGGGAAAAAACAAGCTGAGTCTTCAGCACGCGGCGCTCTTGGCGCACTAGAAGAAGGAGAAATCAAAGAAAATAAAACACCCGAAGCACAAGATGAGAACGTTGGGCCTACTGAGGACCCGCCAGTTGAAGTTCATGACATCGAAACGTCATCCTCCCCTTCGAAGAAGAAAAAGAAACTGACGTACAAGATAAGAAGGGAAAAAGCTGGCGCAACATATGAAGTTACTCTTATCACAATAGAGAAAGAGGCTTCCTCTCAACGCTTAGCAAGTTCTCTAAAGGGCCTTTCGAACCTCTCCATTCCTGACGATTTACTTAATTATGATTTCGATGATCCGGAGGCACTTAAACTTCAATCGCCCACCAGAGGCGATGCAGGCATTCAAACCCACTCTCAGGGAGAGAAAACTCCCATGAGTAAAGAAACTGGTCCGTCAGGGGGAAACACTAGGCCACATACACAAACACATGCACTTTGCTTCGTACTTAAATTTTCGTGGTCACACTACTCTTTGCTAATTTTTTATTATTTAAATTCAATGTAGGTGACATGGGGCGTACACACGGCATTGATCGCCTCCGCGGGTCATCTGTTTTCCATCACTCTGGACGTGACTCAGGTTCCGGGAGACGTCGAGACAGAGACGGTGATGGCGATAGGGATTATCATTCTCGGGACTCATCATCTCGGAAGAAAACATATTATCAGCCCAAGTACCACCAACATCCCTCTTCTCACACGGAACAAAGCAAAGATAAGCATGGCTATAAGGGGTCGCAATCCGATGTCCCCTGTGACCAACACTCTGATTCCTCTTCCACACGACAATCTCGGGATCCTCACAGGAGAGCTGAACTTTCAAAGCTGTCTCCTCCTGTTCCCGCAACAGATCCAACAGTATCGGAGAAACTGGCCGAGCTTAAAGCTAAATTTCCAAAGATCTGCTTTGATGGTCCGAAGTTCCTCCCAGTGATCCACCATATACCTGGAGATGTTAAACAGAGCGCCATCGCCTGCACCAGCGATGTCTATGTTCAACATGATGCGTTTGTTCATTTGGCTGAAAAACTTTCAAAAGTCTCCATGGAGCGCCAACATGAGATCGATCACCTGAAGCTTGAGGCTATACAAGACAAAGATATCATTAAAGCTCAGGACGAAGAGATTGCGACTTATAAGTCTGAACTTGAGGCCTCCTAGTAGAGCGCCAAGGATAACGCCGAAGCCTTAACTCGTCTGGAATCGACTCACAAAAAAGAACTCAATGAGGCGGTACAATGCTGTGGGGCTTTGTCTTTGGAAAAAGATTCGATGCAAAAGGAGAGGGATGCATTCTGTCTCTGGTTTAAAGAACTTGAGGAGCGACTCCGCAAAGAACAAGAGGAGAAGGTTGCTGCCCAAGAAGAGTCGCAACGGTATTGCGACGAGATTGTTGCAACGCGACTCCTAGAGGCGAAACTTGAGGGCGAGCTTGCTAAAATTAAGGCACTGAAGAATGAAGCCCGTGAAGAGGACAAAAAGATAGCCTCTGCAGAGATCGACTCCTGTCTTGAGGCGGCCAAGGAAGAAGGTAGAGAGGTAATCAAAACCAAGTTCGACCTGCTTATTGCCGAATTCAATGCCCGCATTCTCATGCACCGGGAATTAACATTTCTGAGCGAGGGCTATCTCGAATCTCTGGCCGAAGTGTGGGAGAATTTAATTGAAATCAAGAAGGACGAACACGGTATCGAGGAGGTTGATGAGGGGTCCTGATAAAAGAATTTCTCAAGGGAAAAGAGCCTTCGGACCTATCAGCAGCTAAAGCTATTTATTGCAAAGGCTTCCCTTCAACAAAAGGGAAAGAAGTTATCGTCGGTCCATCGGGGATTGAGTCTCCAGCTCGTGTGCCTACCCAGCCGACCAGCTGGTCGATACTTGATCGTTTGGAATAGCACATCGGCTATGATCTGGAGGACCCCGGCCTTGGAGTTCATGTTTTGTCACCTATTCCAGAGGGCGAGACTCCCCTGACGGTTGAGAGCCAGCCGGAACCTGGTAGGCAACTCTTTCACTTTAACATTTCAACAGTTTTTGCTTTCCACTAGAAGCTATCGCATTCTAATACTTGTTTTTTGTTATTTTATGCAGGCCGTTCTGATCTTGAGCCCACTCCGAGAAGCAATGTCGCCAAGGAGGTTAGGGGAAAAACGAGTGAAGCCACTCATGTAGGAGAGGCTTCCAGTCCCGATGCTCAGGTGATCGGAGCGCTTGACGAGGACAAATCTGAGACTTCCTCCCCCATCGATGGGAGTTATGAATTCGAAATTACAGGCGTCACCGAGCACACGTCCGAACTGAGCATGAAGGAGCAGCTTGATAAAGAGAAGGAAAAGACGATCAAGATCAAAGGCGAACCTCAAGCTGTGGACCCGGACGACCCTTTGAACAAGTCGTTGAAGGTCATTCTCCCAGACGGGTTCAAACCCATGGATGTTCCTCATACTTCTTATACTGTCACTCCCCCGTCAAAGAAAACTGTCAAGGGTAAACGTATCGGGAAGTAGTCATCGGGAAAAAGGTCGAAGAAGTCAAAGAAGTAGATTTTGCTCTCGTTCAATAAGAGCTAATTTAGATTATGTAATTATTTTTGTTTTCGTAGTTTATGTAAATAAACTTTTGACTCCGAGCTTCGGAGGAGTTGTAGTAGAAACTTATTTTTGATGAATAAAACTTAGTTCCTTTTGCCTTTCGGAAGATTTCTGATCTCCGGTTCTCTGTATAATCATGGTAGGAACCCAAGCTATTGCGAGTTACATCAGCTTCTCAATTCATTTTCAAATAAGTTGATAATCTTTTGGCACTATACATTTTTTATTCCACGCTCTGGGTACTTAGATTATTTTCCAGTCCATACGCCATGGGCATGATGACTTCAAGTCATCTTATGTCTGATCCACCTTCTGGGGACTTGGTCATTTAAATCGTTTATACTCGAGTCCGCGCTCTGGGGACTTAGAGTACTCCAATTCAGACTCCGAGGAATTAGAGGTATTGAGTCGTTTATTCTCGAGTCCACACTCTGGGGATTTAGAGTACTCCAGTCTACACTCCAGGGACTTGGAGGTTTTGAATCGTTTATACTCGAGTCTGCACTCTGGGGACTTAGAGTACTCCAGTCCGCACTCCGGGGACTTGGAGGTGCTGAATCGTTTATACTCGAGTCCGCACTCTGGGGACTTAGAGTACTCCAGTCCACACTCCGGGGACTTGGGGGTGTTGAATCATTTATACTCGAGTCCGCACTCTGGGGACTTAGAGTACTCTAGTCCACACTTCGGGGACTTAGAGGTTTTGAATAGTTTATACTCGAGTCCGCACTCTGGGGACTTAGAGTACTCCAGTCCGCACTCTGGGGACTTGGAGGTATTGAATCGTTTATACTCGAGTCCGCACTCTGGGGACTTAGAGTACTCCAGTCTGCACTCCGGCGACTTGGAGGTTTTGAATCATTTATTCTCGAGTCCGCACTCTGGGGACTTAGATAACTCCAATCCAGACTCCGAGGACTTAGAGGTGTTGAATCGTTTATACTCGAGTCTGCTCTCTGGGGACTTAGAGTACTCCAGTCCACACTACGGGGACTTGGAGGTTTTGAATCGTTTATACTCGAGTCCGCATTCTGGGGACTTAGAGTACTCCAGTCCGCACTCTGGGGACTTGGAGGTTTTGAATCGTTTATACTCAAGTCCACACTCTAGGGACTTAGAGTACTCCAGTCCGTACTCCGGGGACTTGGAGGTTTTGAATCGTTTATACTCGAGTCCGCACTCTAGGGACTTAGAGTACTCCAGTCCGTACTCCGGGGACTTGGAGGTTTTGAATCGTTTATACTCGAGTCCGCACTCTGGGGACTTAGAGTACTCCAGTCCGCACTCCGAGCACTTGGAGGTTTTGAGTCGTTTATACTCGATTCCGCACTCTGGGACTAAGAGTACTCCAGTCCGCACTGCGGGGACTTGGAGGTTTTGAATCGTTTATACTCGAGTCCACACTCTAGGGACTTAGAGTACTCCAGTCTGCATTCCGAGGACTTATATGTTTCGAGTCGTTTATGCACGTTCGTACGTCAAACAAAGTAATGTATCTCTTAGTCATTTGTTACAGCGTTATTATACATAGAAACATCGACAATTCATGAGAAAAGGAAATGGCTTCAAGCCTTTATTAATGTAAATAAGCTAAATTGTCTTTTCACATGCCATAAACTAAGAATAAAAACTTTCTGGAAATAAATGCAACTAAAATATGATAGAAAAGAACTAAGTGTAATAGTGCCGCAAATGTCCATTATTCCATGCTCGGGGGAGTGTCGCACCATCTACGGCCTCTAGATTGAAAGTTACTTCTCCAAGCTTCCGTTCAATGATGTATGGACCTTCCCATGTGGGGATCATGTGTGATGGAACTGGGAAAACTCGTTTCAAAACGAGATCACCTACTCCAAAGATTCTTGATCAGACTTTTTCATTATAATATCGAGCAACTCAGTGCTTGTATGCGGCCGCCCTTAAATTAGCTTCTTCGCGTTTTTCATCAATGAAGTCCAAAGATTCCAGCATGAGATCTTGGTTAGACTCTGGGTCATAATAAGTTACCCGATGTGATGGGACTTCAAGCTCCACGGATATGACAGCTTCCATGCCATATGCTAGTGCGAACGGAGTGTGGCCAATCGTGGACTTGTGGGTGGTTCTGTAAGCCCAAAGTGCTGTTGGAAGCTCATCCACCCACTTGCCTCTAGCCTTTTCCAAATGTTTTTTCAATATGGATTTGATTATCTTGTTTACGGCATCCACTTGCCCAATAGCTTTCGGATGAGCAACTGCTGCAAACTTTTTCTCAATACCATATTTTTGGTAAAACTCTTTGAACTCTTTGTTTTCAAACTGAGTTCCGTTGTCTGTGACGATGGTTCGTGGAAGGCCAAATCGACATATAATATTTCATACAACAAAATTAATGACCTTTTTGGTGGTGATAGTGGCTAAAGGTTCTGCTTCTGCCTAATTGGTAAAGTAATCGACCACAACAATCGCGTATTTTGCACCACCTTTGGATAGAGGTAAGGAACCGACTATGTCGATTCCCTACATTGCAAATGGCCAAGGACTAACCATTTGTGTGAGTTCCGTCGGCGGAGCTTTTGGGATTTTTGCATACTTCTGACATCTGTCACATCTTCTCACATAGTCTGCGGTATCCCGATTTACAGTTGGCCAATAGTATCCATAGCGGAGGATTTTCTTTGCTAACGTCTGCCCTTCGGTATGGTCGCCACATTCACCTTCATGGACTTCCTTCGGGACTCGTTTAATCTCATCATGGGCAATGCATCGGAGTAATGGGGTTGAGAATCCCCTCCGATACATTATTCCATCCTGCATTACATAACGAGAAGCCTTACGAATGACTTGTCGTCTTTCGCTCCTTCTCTCGGGCACGGCCCTGTGTAACAAGTACTGCTTGAATGGGTTCATGCATGAGTCCTTCTCGATTTCTGTTTCTAACGTGAAATCTACCTCCATCATATTTACGCTTGGAACATGTAAGGTTTCAATGGGAAACAATCCCATCTGATGCGCATCGCCAGTGCTTGCAAATTTTGCCAATGAATCAGCTGCCCTGTTCTGTTCGCGCGGAACATGTGAAATATCATAATATTCGAGATTCGCTAGCAGCTCCTGAACTCGGGCCAAATATGGGGCAAGTCTCTGTCCCCTTGCTTGGTAGTCTCCATGCACTTGATACACCACCAGTTGCGAGTCGCAAAAGATTTCAACCGATCTTATTCCCAGTTCTTTGATGAGTCTTAAGCCGGCAAACAATGCTTCGTACTCGACTTCGTTATTTGTTGTTGTGAATTCGAGCTTCAATGCGTAGCAAACTAATCTTCTCAAGAGTAACTGAAACTATGCCAACCCCCGAACAACGATCGTTAGATGTCCCATCGGTGTACATCTTCCATTGGGCGGGAGGTATGACATTGCGGCCATTTGATTCGTCTGTCATGGTAAATTCAGCGATGAAATCCGCTAGCGCTTGTCCCTGTATGGCCTTTCGTGGTAGGTAAGTAATATCGAATTGACTTAATTCAATATTCCACATTAACATCCTTCCGGAAGTTTCTGTTCGCTGGAGTACCTATCGCAGGGGTTGATCAGTGTAAACACTGATTGAGTATGCCTGGAAGTATGGGCGAAGCTTGCGTGATGCAATCACTAAGAAATAAGCTAATTTCTCGATTTTGGGATAATTTCTTTCTGCCCCCGCAAGCGTTCACTGACATAATATACTGGCTTTTGAACTCATTCCTCCTCGCGAACCAGAGCCATACTGATAGGATGCTGGGATACTGCCAAGTATACATACGACATTTCATGGTCGATTGGTTTCGATAGCACCGGTGGGCTCTCCAAATGCCTTATCAGAGCTCAAAATGCTTCCTCACAGTCAGATGTCCACTCGAAATTCCTTTTTCCCTTCTTTATCACGTCGAAGAAGGGAATGCATTTAACCGTAGCTCTGGATATGAATCGGCTCAGCGCTGCCACCTTTTCGATCAAGCTTTGTACTTGCTTTCAAGTTCTGGGCACTTGTATGTCCCGAATAGCCTGAATCTTTTCCAGGTTAGCTTCAATTCCACGTGCATTCATAATGAAACCCAAGAACTTTCCTGATGCCACACCAAAAGAGCACTTCAAGGGGTTGATCTTCATACCATAATGTCCGAGTATATCAAACATTTATGCCGAGTCTCGAATGTGGTCGTTTGAATGTCATGACTTCACGAGCATGTCATCCACATAGACTTCCATCGTCTTACCGATCTGGTCTTTAAACATTCAATTCACCAGACGCTGATAAGTTGCTCCCGCGTTTTTCAATCCAAATGGCATTACTACATAGCAATATAGCCCCATATTCATGACAAAACAGGTGTGCTCTTGGTCTGGAATATGCATCGGGATCTGATTATATCCTAAATACACATCCATAAATGACAATAATTCGTGTCCGATGGTAGAGTCGACAAGCTGGTCAATTCTAGGTAAAGGGAAACTATCCTTCGGGCATGCTTTATTCAGATCAGAGTAATCAATACAAGTTCTCCACTTTCCATTTGCTTTTTTCACTAGCACTAGGTTAGATAACCATTCAAGGTAGAGGGCGTCGCGGACGAACCCATTGACTTTTAGTTTGTCCACCTCCTCTTTGAGAGCTGCAGACCTCTCTGGTTCCATACCTCTCCTTTTCTGTTTTACGGGAACGTGTTTTGGGTCTATGTTCAACATATGACTCGCAATTGCTAGAGAAATCCCATACATATCAAAGTGTGTCCAAACGAAAATGTCCAGATTCGCCCGAAGGAAATCAGTAAGATCCTCGGCCACAGAGGGGTCGAGTTGTGATCCAATCTTAAGAACTCGTGATGGGTCATCCCGGCTGACAAGGATGTTGATCGTCAGCTCAGCCGGTGCTGCGTTGTTTCCCTGGGTTCCCCATCATCATCTCTCGGATCAATGTCTCTAAGGATCCGAGAATGCTGCCCGAGACAGGGCTCGGGCACTACTTATCAATCATTAGTCTTTAGGATGCGGACGGAGCTGTCCGCAACCTTTCCCTTCTCTCTCCACTGAGCTTCTCTCAATTCCGCCACATAACATGCGCGATTGGTCGCCTGATCGCCATGTACAACACCGACTCCTTTGTCTGTCAGAAACTTTAATGTTAAACACCATAGGGTCAAAGCAGCCCTAAATTCTGCCAAGGCTGGACGACCCAAAAAGACATTGTATGGAGAGTCAACATCCATTACTATGAACGGTAAGACTCGCACTCTCCTACGCTCACCTTCCCCCAGTTCAGCTGGTAGCTCTATATTCCCCATTGCGTCGGTTGTAGCACCATTAAAGCCGTGGATACAGGCTTTGCATGGTTTCAAATCTTTCGTTTCCATCTTTATTTGGTTATAAGCTTTCTTGAAGATGATGTTAACGGAGCTCCCGCAATCGATTAGGATTCTTTTCACGTGAGCTGGCCTGATTGTTGCAGATATAACCATCGGGTCGATAGTAGGAGCATCCACCTTGTCCACGTCTTGACTCCTAAACACTGTATCATCAGTCATCATGCGTTGTTGCTTTGCGGGGATTCCATCTTCCACATTCGAACAACATTCGTGATCCGCATGCCTTAAGGAGGTAGCATATCGTTCCATTTCCTGCCAATTCTTGTCTGCAAGATGAGGGCCTCCAACAATAGTGTTTATAATCAATCCACCCACAGTCCCAGTAGGTTGTTCTGGTTGGCGTGGAGCCGGCCCGCGTCCGGGGTTTGACGTTCCTTGCCTTCCATCTTGTGGGTTTTTGACAAATTCCTGCAATTTTTTCTGTCTGATTAACTTTTCTATGGCGTCATGGAGGTGTCTACACTCCTCGGTATTGTGCCCATGGGTCTCATGGAAGCAACAGTACTTCCCTATCCGTTTCTGTTCTTCAGTGGACTCCTTTGGGCGTGTCTTTCTGTATTCAAAGGTGTTACAGGTAGATAGATAAATGTTTTCAAGAGAAGTATTCAGCTGGGTGTATTCATTGTAGGTGGGAATCCTTGACTTCCATTTCCCGGCTTCTCTTTACTTTCCGGGATTTCCACCTCCGGATCCTTTGGACTGCCCAGGCTTATTCTGGACGTTGACTTGAACTTTTCCCGAACTATCGCCGGACTGCTTCACGGCGATGTTACTTTTCACAGTCTCCTGAACATGCCCTGGTGCTTTATCTCGTCTCGTCCATCGAGCCTCCTCCCTCCGTATGAATTGATGAGCTTTGGAATAGAATCGTTCCAATGTAGCTGGGGGCTTTCCCGCCAACCAATCTCCAAACTCTGAGTCTGGATCTACACCTAGCATTACCGCCATCAAAATTGCGTGATCGTTAGGATTGCTAACTTCAGTGGAGGAAACATGAAACCTCTTTAAATATGCTTTCAAAGACTCTTCCGGAGCCTGCCTTACACTTGATAAAGACATTACGTCATTTGGACGGGTAGCATGTATCTTGAATTGTTCAACATATTTCATTGCTAACTCGTCGAAGCTGGTTATAGATCGCGGAGGAAGCCGAGTAAACCACATAGTGGCAATTCCGGACAGAGTGATTGGGAAACACCTACACTTAGTTGCGTCGTTTTCCCTTGCTGAATCCATCATCCATACGTACCTCATCACGTGTTGCCTAGGGTCAGTCTTCCCTTCATAGGCTGGGATAGTCGGCATAGTACTTAGCCTGTAGGATAACATCTATGAAGAGAGTATGACTTCTGGAAACTCCCCAATCCTCGTTGGTCAGGCCTTGGTTCTCTCTCATCAACTGTCTGACCATGGTTGATAAATCTGGAGTTTGTATAAAGGGTAGGAGGTTGGGTTCCGTTCCGCGGGACCGTGCGGGTTGGTGTCCCGCCTGATTTGGGTCTTGGTGATTCAGGCATCCGGTCTCATCACGTGCCTGATCCTTGGAGGATCGATCAGTAGCACCTGCTTGTGCAACTTCATCCTTACGGCGTCTACGCCTAGGAGGTTCATCAGCCGTGGTTGAGATATCAAATTCAGAATAAGGAGCAGGACCACATCCAGCATTCTGATGCTGCTGCTGGGCAAGCTGAGTCATGAGATTAGTATTGGCTTGAATCTTCTCAACAAGTTGCCTTCTATTTTCCCTGAGTTCTCTTATCAAGTCGTTGAACTCTGTTCGGGAAACGACCTCTGCTTGGTTCTGGGTGGAGGTTCCTGCGCCTTGAATTGCTGGTTGGTTGCTAGGTCCTATCTGTTGTACACTAGCAGTTTCGTGGACATCTGCGTTGTGAGAGGCCGATCTAGTTCGTGGTCTCCCCATGGTAGAGTTGTTGGTTGTAACTCTGAGTAGGATCTACAGATGTCTTGTGAATGATATGGATCTCCTTCACGGGATTTTTCAATCCAGTAGCTGCAAAGTAGATCATATCGTCCCAAGAATTCGATTCTCAATGAAAGCACCAAAATATTAGCACCGGAATTGGTCACTAACACCCTTAAGAGAGTTTGTGTAGAGAGATTAATGAAGAAAGTAAATTAAACAGAGGATAATATGCAGATTTAAATGCAGAAAGTACGAACACCAGATTTATTGTGGTTCGGCGTAATTTCCTACGTCCACTTTGAGGTTAATCTTTATTGCTTTTCTCGATAATCGATTACAGATACAGTCTGTATACCAACTATATTGAATACAATTGCTTAAGCAAAAAGATAAGTCTTGAATGAGTCTTGAATGCAGCAGAGTCTCCTCGGTGTTCTCCCAAAAAAGGTCACTTTCACTATGCCCCTGCCTCTCTGTTTATAGACGAAGGTAGGTTGGACTTCCCTGGTGGGCCTAGCAGCTTGGTATCTCGGCCCAAAAGGAGTGATCTCTGTGTGCTGAACCAGAGAGGCCGAACGGTAAAATACCGAGCAAGGCATAAATGCCGAACGATGTTCTTATGCCGAACGAAGTAATGCCGAACAACCTGAATGCCGAACGAGGCATTTGTGCCGAACGATGTTCTCATGCCAAATGAAGTGATGCCGAACAGTATGGAGTGCCAAATGACTCTGCCATGCCGAACATCCATAGATGCCGATCGATATTCAATACCGAACGTCTCTCAATGCCGAACGCTCTCGCATGCCGAACACTCTCGCATGCCGAACATCCCATAGATGCCAAACGATATACAATACCGAACGTTTCTCGCATGCCGAACACTCTCGCATGTCGAATGTTCCATAGATGTCGAACGATATA
The DNA here is from genome assembly GCA_030765085.1 of Allium cepa. Lineage (NCBI taxonomy): Eukaryota > Viridiplantae > Streptophyta > Magnoliopsida > Asparagales > Amaryllidaceae > Allium > Allium cepa. The sequence continues at coordinate 129,588,779 of CM060943.1, forward strand.
CAATACCGAATGTTTCTCAATGCCGAACGCTCTCGTATGCCGAACACTCTCGCACGTCGAACGTCCCATAGATGCCGGACGAACTTGAGTGCCGAGCGAATCATATGTGCAGGACGACTCTGGAAGCCAAGCACTTTCTAATGCTGAACGCTCCTAAATGCCGAGCGTTCCTTTATGCCGAGCGTTCTTCTAACGCCGAACGCTGTTGACTGCCGAACCATTTTGTCATGCCGAACGGCCTTCAATGCCAATCGACCACAGGTACCGAACGGTATTATCTTGTCGAACGAGTTTGCTGAACCCTTGGTTGCCTGGTCAAACCTCCAGGTAACAGTTTGAGTACAAATACTTATTCAAATAGCCGAAATTGTTACATTCATCAAATTCCAGCAATACTAGGTTCTACAATCAAAATCGTAAAGGGCACATAGGGAGAATGTATTTCCCACTAATTACTAGGCACTAGGGTACCACCAATCACGGTACCTCGTCTTGTCAGCATACGAAGGACCCCTCTAGATCCTTTGAACAGAAGACCGAAGCTACCCTTTACTGGATAGTCTGAAAAAGATCACCCCGTGGTTAAGATCAGCAGCTGCCCCATATAGCCGAAAAGGAACATCTAGACAGGTATGACCTTACCCTAATTAGGTGCTACCCACTTAGCCTTGTTGCAAATCCCTTGATTTTCAGTCATTCCCGGTTGATGAGGCTCGAGGCTAAGCGTTAACTTTTTAGAACACATCTCACTTAGAATGCTCATTGTCCTCTAAGGACAATATTCTGAAAGCATTCATCCAAACAAGTCCGTACCCGATCCGTATGGAACCGAAGGCACTACTCCTACTACATCCATTTTAGAATCACCCTCAGGACTAGTAGCGATTATCCCTTGCACTTCATTACTCCATCTTCGACTCCAAACTATTGTCTTCATCACGAAAACATTCTTGTTGGATCGAAGTGGTTTTCGGATCACAAATCCGATCCCGATCTCTTCGAAACAGCATTCGTTATTTCTCGATAAACTCAACCCCTGTTCTTTAGGAAATACACAGATGAGAATAAGATTGGATATCACCTCTTAACCGTTTAGTGGATGGATTTCCTTATAAACATCCTAGAAGAAGAACGGGTTTATACGTACAATATGGCACCTTGAACAGTAACTGACCATATAATTCTCATGCCTCTCCTAGATATTTCCAAAGTTATATTTTGGGTCCAGATTTGATAGTCAGTTATTCAACTATCAAATAAACATTCAATTCAACCAATTATTTTATTTTTGTCTTATTAAAAATTAGATTTTGATAATTTAAATCACATTCTTCAAAAATATATACTTAAAACATTTTAAATAAAACTACTTAAGTCACTTTATTCGGACAATAGTTATGAAATTCTACAGTAATTTCCAAGTAAAAATTTAGCCAAAACCACTTAAAAATAAAATTATTATATAAAGTATAATATTTAATAATTATCTTTTTAAATCATAATACTAGTTAAACCATTTAAATAATCACTTCTATAATTAACTTAATAAATATTTATTTAAGAATATAAAATGATTAAATAATAATTTCTCTAAAACATTCTTTTTTAAACAACTTTAAAACTTCCAACTTATACATAAAATTTTTCTTTGAAAATATACTTGGTTTTACAGGGAAATACACTTTCTATTTCAATATAGCCCATCTAATCCTTTATAAATCCTGCTCGATTTATTCCAATTTAATTTATGTCACAATCCCGTAAATTTCTTTAACACTTTAAAAATAAAACCACTTTTTATTTTTAAAACACATTTCCCATCTCTTTATAAATTCCCACCGTGAATTTATACTTTCAAAGTTATCCAATGATAAATATTTCGCTTTATTTATAAACCCAGTTTATAAATTTCCATTCCTCATTATCCTTTAAATCACAGTTTCCAAAACACTTAATCGATTTCAAACCGATTTCCGGAGTTAAATTCCCTTTAAAATTTATCTCTTGATTTATCCAAAATCAATTCCAAAATCCATTAACACCGAATTCACCCTTTGTTATGATTTAAAATCCTTATTTAAATCCGAAACATCAATTTCATTCTTTATTCCAAAAAATCTCTTTTCGTTTCCTTTAAGAACCCAATTCATTATATTTCTATATTTAAAATACCAAAATAGATTCATCCAAACCATAGCACCGAATAACTTAGATTTCCAATATAATCTATCATAGGATATCAATAAAACATATCACAAATTATGAAAATAATTTCAATACTTTGAGGAATCCAGTTGGATCCCCCCAACATGTTTCCCTGCATCCACAGATGTTAGCACAATATAATAATACCAATCACAATTCGAGGGGGATATCGTGATATAAAGGGTCATCCGCTATTATGCGGGGCGCATAGGGTCTCATCCGCTATATAATGCGGGAACATCAATCACTCCAATATATGTATACTACTGTATATAATATCACATCCAGACTGATAATAATTCACAAGTTCAAGCAATCAACCAATAATTTAAATATAATTACTTAAATTAACCAGCAATCCAGATGTGAGTGAGACTAACTCACCTTTGCTTGTTTTTGCAATCCACTTCAATCTCGATTTGATTTCACGATTTTTTTTCCAACCTTGTATAAACATTATATGATTTACTAATATTTGAACCAAATGAATAATCAATCACCATTTAAATAAATTTATTTACTAATTATTTAATTAAACTATTAATTTCCCTTTTTCTAAAAATCTCTTAGTGACTAAAATAATTAAATAAGCTAATTTTAACAAGTTAATCTCCTTGAATCCAGTATTTTAAAATAAACTAGTAAGTCCACGTATGTATATATTTATAAATATATATATACACACACACCTACATTTTCTTTTCCTTTCTTTGAAATCTACACTTATAAAATTAATTTATATAGATTCAAAAATCTAGTTTTTACAAAACTCTTCAACACTTAAAATTTCTATATATTTTGCCCAAAATCTTTTCTATATAATAATTTTTTCTTTTTGTCTATATATATTTAAACTAAAACAGGCATATGTATGTTCATACTTATATTATACATTTATGAATTTAAATTGAAATAGAAATATCTATACCTTCACTGCCTCAAACTAAAACCCGAGATGCTCATAACCCACATCCACGCCGTCGCCTACTCCTTCCACGTCAGTATCCGAGGCCGACAATGCCAACAAGCTTGAGTTCATCAACGTCGAGCCTCATCATTACCGCAAAGAAGAAGACTACTACGACAACCATTCTCGCTAGCGCCTCCTGCCTCTGCCGCAAATTCTTCAACCACCCAGCTTCTCGATACCTGACAACGATGCTGCTCGACCTCAAGATTTCCTAGCCACCTTCCCATCAACATCGATACCGCACTGAACTCCCACCTCCATCTTGACCTACGACAAAGACTAGGATGAAGAGATCGGCTCGGGATCTCGATTTCGAATCCCCTTTTTTTTTAGAAAAAACCGAGAATTGGCTGTTAATTCAAAAGATGAGGAGAAGGAATTTGTGGCCATTAATTTTGATTTTTGTTCCTTTTGTTTTATCTCGTTTTATTTGTTTTTAAAATACTCGGCTAAATTTTGTTCAGAAGGAGGAGAGAACGTGCTTTTGAAAAGAAAAGGGGAAACATGTGTAGATGGTTGTGCGCTTTACCCAACATGCTATAATGATATGGAAAGGATGGGAAAAAGTTCTGATGTTAAATTAATTGACTGGTCAAAATACACAGTATATATATAATATTATTTAAATTTGAATTATCTCGAATTTCGCAACTCAAAATCTCGACCTCCACTCAAGACGTGCCAATAGGAATTCATAATGTTGTACCCCTATCCCGGACGCAATAAAGAAGGTTTCGAGTCCAAATTCGATCGTATGGATAAGATAGCTTTGTGGACCCAGTTATTATATTAAATTTTCAATATAGATTTCCACACGTTTATATATTGTACGATCACACAACAACTCCAAACACTATGAACATTGAAATTCGATAATAATTCACTATTACGGATCCAATAGAACTGGTTTGGTCGAATTCCGAGACTGTGCCCCAGAAGGCTATTTTTAAACGTCAATATAAATGATATATTTTCAAAACTAACCAAAACACTTTCAATTTCACTTTTAACACTTTTACTATCTTCAGTATTATCAATATAAATTTTATAAACCTTTGAAATATTTTTTAATAAGCTTAAAACTCAAGATTTAATATTTTTCCCTAGTCCCGGTAATTAAATTCAATGATTTAATTATCAAATAAATGAAGATATTTGAAATTCAAGTTAAAAATTAACTTCTAAATGTTTAAAATCAATTAAATATTCTAATTTCAATTGTCCAAAATCCCGGGTCATTACAGTGCGACTGTGCACATGTATACATGTATATACATATATGTATATATGTGCACATAACTGAAGTTATGTTTGGTGCACTTGAGTATTGCACTTGTTGAACCCATGCACACATCCTTGCATTGTTGAAATGCCTGGACTTATTATTATGTGATACTCTTCCATGTATATACATACATATGTAATTCATTTGATATTTCATATGTACACTTGAGTTCCACTTGCATTACCATGTCTGAGTTCTTATGTACACTTGAGTTCATGTTCGAGTTAGTGTACACTTGAGTTCATGTAAACACTTGTCTCTACTTTGTACTTGTTGTATTCTCGATGGTTTGAACTTCCATGTATATACATCATATATACATATGTACATATGTGTGAATGTTTATGGCATTGCCTTGTTTTATTTTGTGGCACTGCCTTGTTTTTTTTGTTTGTTTGTTTTTTGTGCACCTTTATGAATAGGTTTGAGCTGAACAAATTGTTGAATTGCTTGAGCTGAACCATTTTGAATTACTTGAGCTTGAACCATTTTATGAACCATTTTGACTTGAACTTGTTTTGAGTTGTATTTTCACTAGCATTTGACCCATTATTAGTTTGTGCCACTGCCTTGTTTTGATGTGTGAATGTTCGATTTTCGTGGAGCTTTGATACTTACGTTGGATGTCGGTTCACCCATGTATGTACATGCATACATATGTACGTATATAAATGTTCTATTGTTTCTATATCATTGCATACATATCTTTGCAATGTTCTATTGACGAGCCAGTGCACTGGTTGTTCATTACTCTTTAGCCTTTACATATAAAGTTATTTCTAGGTATGTGTTTCTAGTTATGTGTACATCAAACTGAGGTAGTTTGATTTCTGAAAATAGACTTAAGAAACCATATTGTGTTTCTGATTTTCTATTTGAATGTTTCCATATATATGTATGTTTATATCTACATACCCACTGCATGTGTGTGTGTGTGAACTTCCATATATATACATAAATACATATGTATGTATATATGTGTGAATGTTCTTATATCTGCATATATATGCGTGAACTGCCTTTTGTACATAAGTCTGATCTGGTTTATATCAAGTAGTTTGAGACTTCCATGTATATACATATATATTTACGTATGCGTGAATGTTGCCACTACTTCTGTTGACCCAAAAAATGGATCAACATCCTGGTTGGAGCTTGAAAGCGCCAGCCCTGTTTTGACAAAGCAATATCACATGTCACAAATATAGGAAAAGAACAGTAAAAGAAAGTGGATAGAGAATTTTTATAGCGGTTCGGCTGTTAATGAAGCCTACGTCCATTTTATAGTTTTATTAAAGACTTATTGATGTTACAAGAGAGTTTGATTACAAGGCTTTGATTATCTTTAGCTAGATTGGATCCCCAAAGTTGGAATCCACTGGAGAATCACAGTCAATTGCTTCAGAGATTGTTGTGAGGGAGATAGAGAGTGAAGAAAAATTCCAACAGAGCTTCAGTAACCAGTCCGGAGAAGATCCCGTTTATGTTGCAGGTAGGTTAGTATTTATAAAGAACAAAGGACTTCTAGGCCAGGCCACTTCATCCACTGCTCGCAGGTAGGTAAGGAACGACCCAAGGGGTTTGGCTCGCAAACCAAGGCAAACCCAGTGACCCATAGAGTTTGTTAACTTGCAAGCCAATGCCTTGGCCTCTTTTCATTGCATCGTTAGTTAGTTCATTTGAAGATTCGAGCATAGGCATAGGTCGTTAATGATCCAAGCACTTAGGAATTTTTTGGAGTTTGGAATTGGAGATGTCTCCATAGTCTTTTGTCGTCATTGTTCTGGTAATATAACTTGGCTCTTGTTAACTTCTTGCCTTAGCCTTTCTGGTTAAGTTCAAAACCATTCCAATAAAACCAGACTATTCTGTATCCTATTAGATCCTGCTGGATTAAAAACCGGGATAACATTTGCTCCCTAGAGCACATCTTTGTTGTAAAACAAGGCGTGTTCTTGATGTTATCACTCTCAATATCCATCCATTAATTTCCAAATGATTGCGTTAAAGTTTTACGAATATGTAGCAAGTTATGTTGTTGGTCATCTTGCTTTGGTTTTGACTGCTATTGCTTGCCACAATGGATCAAATTTCTTCTTGTAGCTTCTCGAAATGCTTTGGAACGATAGATAAATGTCATAGGGTGAGCTTGAGAAAAAGTGCCCCCAACACTATGGGTCGCTAGCGATCCATAATGTTGAAAATTTTCTTTGGATTGGGTCACTAGCGATCCACGATGGATCGCATGCGACCCGATGCCTTAGGAAAAAAAATTGCCTCATTTTTTCCCTGCCTATTTATTCCCTCGAACTGACCTAGTAGCTTTATTCGACCCGAGCCCTCGCTTTATTACATAATCTTATTCTAGCACAATCCGATTCCAGGTGATTCGTACTTTTGCTCGACTCAATCGATTGCCTCCTTAGATGCATCTCCACGCCATTCAAGCACTTCTCATGAAACCCTAGCCGACGCAAACTTCTGCTGTTGATCCATTTATTTGAATTTATACCCTAGCTCGCCTTTGAACTGTAGCTGACCCATCTCCTGGCTCGCCAGCAGTCCATCCACGTCTCGTTGGCTCTACGTCTTTGATCTCTTGTGTGTTCTTGAATTCAGTCAAAGGTGGGTTCACTTAATTGGCTTGCTAATTACTGTGTTTGTGTAATGATTTGATAAAGAGCTTCTATTTGCAATGTTGATTGTGAGAAGCTCGAGTTGATAGCGATTTAATATTGGAAGATAGTAAATCGAGTCTCGAGTTGTTTTTCGAAATGGCATTTGGGCTTTAGCCCAGTGCTTGACACGTTATACAATCTTCGTCCATTAGACCAGAATTGACTTGTGTCTAGTTCCGCAGCTGTTGCTGTATGTCACATTACCAGTCGACCATGATGTTTTCGTAGAATTTGGACTTATCATGCTCGCTTGTTGCACACTCAGTGTTTCTGTAGTGAGAAGAGTTTTCTGTGTCACTTCGGACAACGGATCCGTTATCAATCATGGATCGATAACGGGTAAGTGTACAAGAAGTAGAAACAAAAGTTGAAAATGAAGTGACATGGGAAGTTCTTTTCTTCTTCCACTGCGAGCGAACTACCTACACGGGATAGGGTGTTGGCAGTGTATCGAGCACCGAGTTTATCCCAAATAGATAACACACTGCACTTGGCCCAGTCCACACTTGAAATCCAACATGGTGATTACAAGGTAATGTTTCTTCAAAATTCAAGTGTGGCAGGGGAAGCTATTAGTTTAGAATAGATTTACCCGATTGCTTTCGGATGTGAGTTCTGTTATTTAGAATGAAGCATTCATTCACGCATCGTAAGTCAATCGAGGGAAGTCCGGCCCTCTCAAAAGCCAAGTCATCATCCACTTCGCAGGCTCAGTATGGCCAGCTAGTCCCGGTTGGGCCAATCGTGGATCGTATGCCTCCTAACTTTAGAGTTTTGCTTAATCCTCCTGAGAGAGCTTCATCAGTTGTTCCGCCAAGGTCTTTCATAACATCTATGCACAACATGGAATTCCCAAAGAGAATGTTCGTCGACTAGAGAAGGATGAATGCGCTCATATGCCTCCCCTGGGGTACATCGCTTGCCACTGATAAATGTATTTGAATGGAGCCGTGCCTCCCTTTAATGACTTTCTGCGTGAGACTCTCTCGAATTTGGGTATTGCCACATTTCAGCTTCATCCGAATGCCTATGCCATCCTGACTTGCTTGCATGTTCTTTTCATGCGGGTGCTCAAATGCGCTTCAAGTTTTGAAGAGTTGCGTACTTTCTGGTGTTCAAAAGGAGAGATGATTGTCCCTCCTTGATTATAATCGAAGCTGATAAAACCAAGAAAACATCAAGCGTTTGTAAAGCAACTTATCACAATTCAAGCAATATTTCTTTGTCAAATGCCCCGAGATGTTCAACCGTCGGTGGACAATAGGGGATAAGCTTCCTTTTATTCATTGAGCTTTTGATGCGTTGCAATGGAGTTCCTAACCAACTATATGTCTCTTATAGTTATTCCAAGGACATACAGAGATGCAGCATTCAATGAAGTTTGTCAGACTTTAAAGGCTAGCGATGCCAAGGAAAGAAGCGGTAATGTATTACTGAATGATGAAAAATTTTGTCGATATGGACTACTGGCTCTAAGTAGATCTGCCATTCAAGTTGAAATTCCCTCTCCTGCTCGATCCAGGGTTCATACGAGATATATTTCCTCCTCTCATGATTCCGAAGAAGGTGCCTCTCAATAGAGAGAAAGCCCATCCAAAGGATCCACCGATGAAGTCATGAAAGGGAAGAGGCTGTTTCGACTAGACTAAGCGGCCTAGGTAGAATGCCTCCAATTCTTGAGGAAGCAGAAGAAGAGTTTAAATAAAGAGAAGGCAAGGCCATGTTGGACTCGGAAAAGGAAAAGGGAGAGTCCGAATGTAGTAGTGATGAGTCCACTGCCAGTGATTACTTCTTGTCTGAATCCGACGGTGGGGATTCAGAATCTTGTAGTGAAACTCTGGGTATGAGTCCTGTTCTTTCGAGCTTGTCTCTCCCTAATATAAGTGATAAAGGAAGAGCTCCAATGTCCGAAAGGCATCGAGACTCTCTAGGTAAAGACATCGGAGTGGAGTTCGGGGATTTTAGCAACGTTTATGTTGAACTTGATGAGCTCATGAAAGATGATTTTAAATTTGTTATGGCGCCTCACAGAGCAGGTGATATCGCACCAGAAGTGTGACGACCCGACCTTTCTAGCAATTTAAATTTGAATAGTTAATTAATTTTAAATTGTTTACAAGTTAATTTTAACTTGAATTTAAGATATCGATATTTACTTGATAATTAAATCATTGAATTATAGGGTTTAAGAAATGAATTTAATAATTGAAATTGGGTAAATTGTTGAATATGGGATTTCGAAGCCTGTTTAAAATAATTTGAAGGCTTATAAAATTTATAATAATGATACTGAAGATATTAGAATGGTTGAAATTTTAATTTAAAAGTAATTTGTTCAATTTTGATAAAATATTGTTTAAATTGAATTTAAAAATAGCCTTCCGAGGCACAGTTTCGGAATTCAACGGAACCAGTTCCATTGGATCCGTAATAGTTAATTATTATCAGATTTCAATTTTCAAAGCAATCGGAGTTGTCATTTAACCGTGGCAGCTCAAAACGCTTCAAACTATTTTAATCAATTTAATTTTAAATTGATCGTTTAATTCGTAACTCGCGTATACTTTCAAATTAGCCTCTGAAACACGTTCCATTGTGATCGAAACGCGGGTAAAACCTTATGAACGTCTGTCGGCATGTGTGATTCGGGATTTCGTGTTTTGGACACGAGATACTTTCATATTTAATTATTTAGTTTTCACGCGTGTTCAAGAAGCTTCTCACCCCCGTATCTATTTTAACCGTGTATACTACTTTTCCTTCCCCATTTGTTTTCAGTTCGCCCAAAAACCCTATCTATCCAAATTAACTTCAGAAAAGAAAAGAAAAAAAAATCGAACGCAACCTAAAATCGAAAATCGAAATGGATTTCGAACCAAAGCCGTGACCTTTCCCCTCTAGATCGAAGCAACTCTCTCTTCCTCGAAGCTATTTGCTCGTGTCTCGATTCGTGAGGCTAGGTTTTAGGCCTCTCGAGCATGCGATCACTGTTTGAGACTTTGGGCGCAGCAGTTCGTGGCGAGGTCACTGTTGTGGGCTCGAGGCTTGAGAAGGAGTGCGCCGCCATATCGTGGTGATGACCGAGGTAAAGGAGGATCGATTAGGAGTAGCCGTTCGTGGGTAGCTACGGTGAAGGGTAGCGGGGTCGGTCGAGGCTCTGTGGTACTCAAGTGAGGTTCGAGGCAGGGTCGTGATCGCTCTAATGCTTTCAGGAGAGATGTCAGGGCGAGGGTCGAACAGGGCTCGAGCCACTCTAGCGCGGCGAATGTTGGTCGCGTGTTTGTCGAGCTTTGCTGTGAGGTATCCTCAAATTTTATTAATCTTGATTTACACATACAAATATATTTTGCTGAACAGTAATTATAGAAACAGTGGATTTTAGAAAATGATTAAAGATTTATGTATTTACAGTAAAATACTGTTGTTGTTATTATATATGATTTTTGAAAAAAAGAAAATAAAAATAGGAATTTTAAAATGTGTAGAGTTTATAATAATAAATAGATAGATATACATACAGATCTTCTAGTTATTCTAAAATATTGTGGTATGGGGGTTAACCTATTTTATTAACTGATTAAATTATTTTATTTACTATAAGTTTTACTTTCTTAAAGGATTTCTTTTTTTTTTAAATTTAAGATTAAACTATCAGCTAATTCATCAACGGAAATTAATAAGGTTTTAATGATTGATGATGAATTTTGTTAATTAACACATTTAATTATTTTCGTCACTAAGCAACTTATTAAAGGAAAGTTCAAATTTAAATTTATTGAGTGGAAAATAAATTGTTTGGTTAATTTAAATATTAATAAATTGTATGATGTTTATTCAAGGTTTAAAATCATGGAAACAAGTCAGTTTGGGAGGATTTTTCAAACGGCAGAAGTTAAGGTGAGTAAACCTCACTCTGTTGGATTTTATTTAAATTTAAATGGTTAAATTTAAATATGATGGTTGAATGATCGAATTGAATTGGTGTGCACTGTGAATTGGTGATGTGACTTTGGTTTGGTTGATTCGCGAGTTAATTATGGTTTGACTCGAAGTGTTGGGGCTTAAAGTTGTATAAAATTTAAATCATAAATAAGAAAAGGATTTTCAAGTTGAATTTAAAAGAATTATGATTCACTTAAATAGTAGAGTAATTTAAAGGGATAAGAAATTAATCCAATTAACCAATGAATTAGATTAATTAATTTAGAAATTGAGGATTTGAATTAATTAATTAAGGTTTAAGTTAATTAATTAAGTTTAATTAGATTAGAATAATCAATGGATGGTTTGTTAGATAATTACTTAATGTAATCAATAAAATAGAATTACTTTGCGTAATTAATTAAGAGATTAATTGAAATAACAAATGACGAAGTAATTAATTTATTAATGAAATAAATAAGAAGACAGTAAATTTTCAGGTTGAGGGTGATCGAGAATGAATAATATTATGGTAAATAAAGTAAATATAATTGGAAATCGTTAAATTGTATAATTAACGATGTAAATAAAGAATGATTAATTATGATTGGTTAATCCATGATAAGTGACATGTGGTAAATTAATTTATATAAGAAATTAAGGATTGATGAAATTAATATAATTAATTTATGAAGTAATTAAGAGTACTTATTGATTTTGGGTTAGGTGAAATTAATATCGTGAAATAAATCAAAGACAATTACTTAAATATAATTGAAAGATAATTAATCCAAGGTGATAAATTAAGGTGAATAAATAAGAAATGGTTGATTGATCAAGTGATTTGGAATTAATTAATAAAGGAATCTAGGTGATTGAGATGTGAAATTCAATTAGAATCAAATGAATTGATTTGTATGTGGCTAAGCTTTGCTTATGAATGATTGGATGGTATTGAATGCTTTGGATGAATTGATATCTCTGATATGAAATATTGTGTATTTCATTTGGATAACTTGGGTTAGGATGACATGAGTTCGGAGAGACCGGGGTCGGGTATTGGGAAATATCTGAAACCACTTCGAATTTTTATAGATTGATATGTAAAATCAGTAACCGGGGATGAATGATTTAAGCAAATTGGATTATTTATCTAAGTTTGGTACTTAGGAATTGATGAGTGAAATAAGTGTTGTCTATAGCAAATTGCGAATTTGTTAAATTGATATATGTTACCCCGGGTTTATATAAGTTGATTGTTTTGGTATTCCATGTTAGTTGGGTTTACTCACGCTGGTTTCCAGCCTGACCCGGGTGTTACTTTGGTGTAATGCTCGGGTCAGACCGAGTATTACATATTTTCAGGTTAGGACGTTCTGGAGCTCAGGAGGCGAAGGGTATAGCAGTATCGTATAGAGTTTATCTGCTGTACTTATATTACTGTAAATCTGAGACATGATAATTGTATATATATATATATTCAGTAACTGTATAAATGTGAAACTCTGATGTATATTAAATGTAATGGACAGATAGTATTCTTTTTGTAAACTGTTATTATTATTGATTATTATATTTTATCCGCTGCGAGTGTGAGATGTTTGGGGTTTCTGTTCTTCTTCTTCTATCTCTTTCTTTTTTTCATAACTATCTGGAATTTTCGGGTTTGGAAATTTCGGGTCGTTACATTTGGTATCAGAGCTGAAGGTTAAGCGAGAACCTTGGCTCTGGTGGGGATACTCATTAAATAAAGTTCGTAGAACTCTAGAATGAGTTGAGTGTATATATATATATGAGCGCGTACTTGTTATTTTCTTATATAAAGATTTTAAATGATTTTATGTAAAATATATTTTTGATATATATAAAGCAATATTTCCTTCATATAAGTATTTGGTGATTGGTTGTAAATTATTGTGATTAAAATTAAGAAATAATATAATACAACCAAACTGAAATTTAATGAGGATAAGTTTGAAATGGATTCAAACTGAAACTGAAGTTTAGAATTGGAATTAAATTAAGTAGAAAAGAAAAAGAAAAAAAAATTAAAATTTAAGTGATTGGAAATGAAATTCAAAATATAATCCCGGAATTTGAAATATAGATTGGGAATGAAATTTATAAGTTGAAACAAACTTAATAAATAAATGAGATTATAAGTTGAAATAAAATTCCAGAGAATATTGAAAATAATGTAAGATGAAAATTCCAGAGTAATGTTTAAATATGAATTGGATGGATTGGGAATTTGGAATTTTGGGAAAATTTAAAACCCCTTTGGATTTGAAAGTGGTTTTCAAATGTTTTGGGGAAAGAATAGTATTATTTCAAAAATATTTTTGTGTTGAATTTGAAATTTGGGAGATTTGAAATCAAAAATATTTGGAAGTGTTTTTAGAGAAATGAAAGCATTGAACTCTTTTGGTCACTGGAAAATAAAGTCGGTGATGACTGCAGCATTATCGATGTTTATTTTCGAGTTTCTAAAAGAGAAAGTTGCTACCAAATTGTTTTAAATTGGAATTGTGTGTGAACTGGGCTTTGTTTTGAAATTCAAAGGGATAATTGAATTCGCCAGAGAATTTTGGATAGTTGAATTCTACAGTGATATTGGAATTTTGGAAATTTGTTTAAACTCTGGAATCTTGATTAAAATATTATGGAATAATAAAAATACATTGGATAAATAAAATGTATAACTCCAAGTTAAAAGCAAATGTGAATGTAATTGATTATAAATAGAAGTTGAAAGATTTAAATTATAATTAAAGTTGTACAAGTTTAAAATTCAAATGGGAAATTTGTATTGGATTAACTTGAAAAGGGTATTGAACTTGAAGAGAGTTCAATTGATATTAGTCCAGATTTATGCGAATAATTTGGAATTAAAATTAAAGTGGAATTGGTTTAAGATCAAATGGAATTTGATTTGAAGTTAGAAAGAAATTGAGAATTAATTCAATTGAGTTGGGAATGAATTAAGTCCAATGGAAATTGGTGTTATTGAAATTGGGTCGATTTAAATGGAAATTTAAATCGCATTGTTGGGGAAGTGAACAGTTTCGACTCTGAACTATTTTTAATTTAATTGTTTTGATGTAAGCTTATTTTTTCCAATCTCTTAAATATATACCACTTTTCTTTCTTAAAGCCAAATTATTTTATACTTGTTTTACCATTATTTTGGAGTTATTTGACTATTTTTCAACTGTTTTCTAAATTTATTACAATATTTCAACCATGTTACAAATTAATTACTATTTAACAACTATTTTGTAATTATCTAAAATTTCTATGACTATTTAACTATTTCTCAACTATTTTATAATTAGTTAACTATTTTACACTTATTTTGCAAACTAATAATTATTTTTCAACTACTTACCTATTTTTTTAAACTTTTCAAGCTATTTTTCTAAATTGGTCGGAGTTCAAACTGTTATTGATTAAGTACCCAACTGAGATAAGGATTGAAGTACTAATCCAATTGGGGATTAATGTAAAGGTAAATAAGGAATGTGAAATGGTTCTTTTGAACTGAAAGAATATTTTGAGAAATATGAAATGAATACATATGAAAATTGGTTATTTCTATGGTTTTTGAGAGTGTTTGGAGTATAAAAGGTGTTTTATACAAGAAAGTAAGGATCCAAAGTTTTAAAAATTTATTTATATATATCAAAATATGTATAAAGGATCCTATGAGGATTTTGAAAAAAAATTTGGGAACCTTTGGATTTGAAAAAGGCTTTTGAGTTTTGGGTAAAATCAATATTGAATTTGGAAAGCCTAGTTTGAGAATTATCGATTTTGGAAATAATCGATTTTGTGTAAAGGAGCTTTGATAAAATTCATACTAGGTGTATAATTTGAAGATACTATATGTGTATAGTATAAAGTGTTTTGATGATAGCTCTGGGGAAAAAGGCGCTCCCTTGGAATGGACTTCTCAGGAGTGCCACTGGGTGGCGCTGCCTTGAGCCCCAAGGGGGGTTCTAAAGTTGATCCTGTGAGGAGTCCGGACAAAACTAGTTCCTGATGATTATGAGATGAGTTTACCATAGCGTAAGTCGTGTGTGCCGCGGAGAGCCAACAGTTACATGGACTTTTGTTGTGACTGCAACGTAACCCAGGATGTAACTGCGACCTATGGTAACATTGCGAAAGTCGTGTGTGCCGCTGAGAGCCAACAGTCTGCGGTTGAGTTTATCTCGGTAGACTGCGACTTATGTAGGAGTGGAGAAGTTTCATTTCATCAGCGAAAATCAGAGGCCGCTGAGAGCCTGCAGTTACATGGACTTTTGTTGTGACTGCAACGTAACCCTGGTATGTAACTATGACCATGGATGGGGGTGATGATTTTCAGAGCATTGTCACCAAAGATATTTCCTCTATTTCAAAATGTTTTCAATATTTTCAATAAAATTATTTTCCAAATATTTTTACTGGATGTTGAAAACGGGTTTACCAAGTACTTATAGATTTTCGGTCCTACGCCTGATCAACGTATGACTGAATTTCTGTGAGAACAAGGATGGACTGGTTGAGACATCGAGTTATAAGAAATATTTTATAAAAGCTATTTTAATATTATTATGAGATTTTATAGGCATTTCTAAAAAAAATATTTAAAATAAAGGAGATGAAATTTTGGAAAATCAAGGGAAGTTCAAACTGAAATTGTAAAATAAAAATTGAAACTCGGGAAAATTTTAATGAAGTGACTCCTTGTAATTAAAAATCCAATGTTGAATTAAAAGTGGAAGTAAGATAATTATCTAAATAAATTATTTAATAGAGAATGTTAATAAAATTTAACCTAGATAACTAAAATGGATTGTAAGTAGATAATGAAGTTTGGAAATGAATTCGAGTTATAAATAGAATTCGACTTGGGTTTGATAATGAATTAAATAAGAGAAGATATTGTAAAATAAAAAAATGAAATAGAGTTGGATTGGAAAATGTGATGGTTTGAATTGCAAATAAAATCCAAGTGTGATTTGAATAATATTTAATGAAATTTGCAAGTAAATTTGATATGACGGAAATGTTGTAGAATGAAATGCAGTGAATTATAATAGACTGATTTGAGTTACAAACAAAACTCAAGTAAATAGAAATAAATTGAGAACGGCGTTGTATTAATAAAATAAATTCGATAATGAATTATATGATAAATTAAAGAGTTAAAATGAGTTAATTGAATTAGATAATAATGGATGAAGTCTGATTTAATAAAGACTAAATCAAAGATGTGATTGGAATTGGATTATTAGACTGAATTTAAGTTCGGTGACATATTAATTTGAGGTATAAATGAGTTAAGTATGTGTTGCATATTATTTTGATAAGATGAGTAGGTGAATTAAAATTAAAATTTAAGTAATTAACTTAAGTTTAAAATTATTTGAAGCTTGGTTTCGAATAAGGCTAAAAGCCCATTAAATAAAAGCTTGGATTAAATTAATTTGGAAATGGTTATTAATTTAGAAGTATTGAATGTGCCAAACTTAATAAATAGTTTGAATGAAGTCAATGCAGAGAAGAAATGAAAAGCGTATGTATGGTTTGCGAATAAATTAAGAACGAAACGGAATTAAATACAGGATGAGTTAAAAATTAATTTAAAGTGGTTATGAATTGAAATGGATACTCTATTAAGAGAGTATCGTCGAATTTGCATCAAAATAGTTGTCATTGATGTAAACAAAAGTAATTAAAATTTTATGGGTTGAAAGAGATTAAATAAAATTGATTTGAATCGTTTGATGTGAATAGGTGCTTGTTTGGGTTAAAAATCGATTGAATGTAAATACTTGAGTAATAAATCATTTAAAATTGAATGAAATGGAATGTGAATTGGTTGAAAACAATGGAATTGGTTTTGAAATCATAGCAATTGCTAGTGAAAGTTATCTAGAATGCATTTCTTCTAGAGTTGATGTGTTGTGGTCGTTTAAGTAAGAGAAATATTATAAAACTTCATATATATGGCACTTACATCTTTAAATTGAGTAAGTACAGGTACCTGAAGACTGTTTGGTTGATTTGGATTGCGCAAATTGCTTAAATTAATAAACTGCTTGCTTAAAATGCTAAATAAGGTACGCCTACGCAATAAAATTAGGAAATATGAACTGTTTTTGCTTTTTCCGACCGTGTGGGTCGATGTATACATATTTATATCTCTTGTCAAATTGCAAAAGCTCCTCCGTACAAAGGAGACTCTGCCAAAAAAAATTTGGAAGTTTTGGGAGTTAGAAAATTTTTGGAAAATTTTGGTTAACGGCAAGACAATTTCAAATGGGAAACTTAAAATAAACTAGTAAATGAAACTAATATGAATCAGTTTAAATGAAAGATATAACTCCATATTAGGAATCGAAAATAAATTGAATTCATATGACACGGTGGAAACTAAGTTGAATAGAAGTAAAGTGAAAGCTTCTGTAAGAAAATGTATACAATAATTTGAAAGATTACGATTGGATATTGTTGTTAAATAGAATATGCAGGTATTAAAGGGAAAAGAAATTGGATTTGGTTCCAAAGGATAAAATTGAATTGCCCGATTTAAAAAGGTATGTATTTACTTTCGGTATGATATTGGATTGGGTTTTTGATATAGCCACTTGGCTTTTGTTTTCTTTTTGGAATTTGGGAAGCCCGTAGAGGCCTTTTGTAGTAGTACCGAGCTAGCCGCGCAAAGGAGACGCTGGCAAAAATTTTCGGAAATTTAGAGAGTTAGAAAAAAAAAAAATTTAAGAAAATTTTGATAATACAAAATTGGGTTTTAAATTGAAATTTGAAGGATTGAGTAAAGGGGTATTGCGTGAAAACTATAGAAGGTGTTGGGAAGTTGGTTAAGGATAGTGGGACTTTAATAAAAGACAATTGGTAGGATGTTGAGTTGTAGGTTTGGGAAAAAGTAAACGGGTATTTGACCATTCTTCCTAATTAGTAATTTCGGGGACGAAATTCTTTTAAGGGGGGAGGAATGTGACGACCCGACCTTTCTAGCAATTTAAATTTGAATAGTTAATTAATTTTAAATTGTTTACAAGTTAATTTTAACTTGAATTTAAGATATCGATATTTACTTGATAATTAAATCATTGAATTATAGGGTTTAAGAAATGAATTTAATAATTGAAATTGGGTAAATTGTTGAATATGGGATTTCGAAGCCTGTTTAAAATAATTTGAAGGCTTATAAAATTTATAATAATGATACTGAAGATATTAGAATGGTTGAAATTTTAATTTAAAAGTAATTTGTTCAATTTTGATAAAATATTGTTTAAATTGAATTTAAAAATAGCCTTCCGAGGCACAGTTTCGGAATTCGACGGAACCAGTTCCATTGGATCCGTAATAGTTAATTATTATCGGATTTCAATTTTCAAAGCAATCGGAGTTGTCATTTAACCGTGGCAGCTCAAAACGCTTCAAACTATTTTAATCAATTTAATTTTAAATTGATCGTTTAATTCCGTAACTCGCGTATACTTTCAAATTAGCCTCTGAAACACGTTCCATTGTGATCGAAACGGGGGTAAAACCTTATGAACGTCTGTCGGGATGTGTGATTCGGGATTCGGGATTTCGTGTTTTGGACACGAGATACTCTCATATTTAATTATTTAGTTTTCACGCGTGTTCAAGAAGCTTCTCACCCCCGTATCTATTTTAACCGTGTATACTACTTTTCCTTCCCCATTTGTTTTCAGTTCGCCCAAAAACCCTATCTATCCAAATTAACTTCAGAAAAGAAAAGAAAAAAAAATCGAACGCAACCTAAAATCGAAAATCGAAATGGATTTCGAACCAAAGCCGTGACCTTTCCCCTCTAGATCGAAGCAACTCTCTCTTCCTCGAAGCTATTTGCTCGTGTCTCGATTCGTGAGGCTAGGTTTTAGGCCTCTCGAGCATGCGATCACCGTTTGAGACTTTGGGCGCAGCAGTTCGTGGCGAGGTCACTTTTGTGGGCTCGAGGCTTGAGAAGGAGTGCGCCGCCATATCGTGGTGATGACCGAGGTAAAGGAGGATCGATTAGGAGTAGCCGTTCGTGGGTAGCTACGGTGAAGGGTAGCGGGGTCGGTCGAGGCTCTGTGGTACTCAAGTGAGGTTCGAGGCAGGGTCGTGATCGCTCTAATGCTTTCAGGAGAGATGTCAGGGCGAGGGTCGAACAGGGCTCGAGCCACTCTAGCGCGGCGAATGTTGGTCGCGTGTTTGTCGAGCTTTGCTGTGAGGTATCCTCAAATTTTATTAATCTTGATTTACACATACAAATATATTTTGCTGAACAGTAATTATAGAAACAGTGGATTTTAGAAAATGATTAAAGATTTATGTATTTACAGTAAAATACTGCTGTTGTTATTATATATGATTTTTGAAAAAAAGAAAATAAAAATAGGAATTTTAAAATGTGTAGAGTTTATAATAATAAATAGATAGATATACATACAGATCTTCTAGTTATTCTAAAATATTGTGGTATGGGGGTTAACCTATTTTATTAACTGATTAAATTATTTTATTTACTATAAGTTTTACTTTCTTAAAGGATTTCTTTTTTTTTTTAAATTTAAGATTAAACTATCAGCTAATTCATCAACGGAAATTAATAAGGTTTTAATGATTGATGATGAATTTTGTTAATTAACACATTTAATTATTTTCGTCACTAAGCAACTTATTAAAGGAAAGTTCAAATTTATTGAGTGGAAAATAAATTGTTTGGTTAATTTAAATATTAATAAATTGTATGATGTTTATTCAAGGTTTAAAATCATGGAAACAAGTCAGTTTGGGAGGATTTTTCAAACGGCAGAAGTTAAAGTGAGTAAACCTCACTCTGTTGGATTTTATTTAAATTTAAATGGTTAAATTTAAATATGATGGTTGAATGATCGAATTGAATTGGTGTGCACTGTGAATTGGTGATGTGACTTTGGTTTGGTTGATTCGCGAGTTAATTATGGTTTGACTCGAAGTGTTGGGGCTTAAAGTTGTATAAAATTTAAATCATAAATAAGAAAAGGATTTTCAAGTTGAATTTAAAAGAATTATGATTCACTTAAATAGTAGAGTAATTTAAAGGGATAAGAAATTAATCCAATTAACCAATGAATTAGATTAATTAATTTAGAAATTGAGGATTTGAATTAATTAATTAAGGTTTAAGTTAATTAATTAAGTTTAATTAGATTAGAATAATCAATGGATGGTTTGTTAGATAATTACTTAATGTAATCAATAAAATAGAATTACTTTGCGTAATTAATTAAGAGATTAATTGAAATAACAAATGACGAAGTAATTAATTTATTAATGAAATAAATAAGAAGACAGTAAATTTTCAGGTTGAGGGTGATCGAGAATGAATAATATTATGGTAAATAAAGTAAATATAATTGGAAATCGTTAAATTGTATAATTAACGATGTAAATAAATAATGATTAATTATGATTGGTTAATCCATGATAAGTGACTTGTGGTAAATTAATTTATATAAGAAATTAAGGATTGATGAAATTAATATAATTAATTTATGAAGTAATTAAGAGTACTTATTGATTTTGGGTTAGGTGAAATTAATATCGTGAAATAAATCAAAGACAATTACTTAAATATAATTAAAAGATAATTAATCCAAGGTGATAAATTAAGGTGAATAAATAAGAAATGGTTGATTGATCAAGTGATTTGGAATTAATTAATAAAGGAATCTAGGTGATTGAGATGTGAAATTCAATTAGAATCAAATGAATTGATTTGTATGTGGCTAAGCTTTGCTTATGAATGATTGGATGGTATTGAATGCTTTGGATGAATTGATATCTCTGATATGAAATATTGTGTATTTCATTTGGATAACTTGGGTTAGGATGACATGAGTTCGGAGAGACCGGGGTCGGGTATTGGGAAATATCTGAAACCACTTCGAATTTTTATAGATTGATATGTAAAATCAGTAAGCGGGGATGAATGATTTAAGCAAATTGGATTATTTATCTAAGTTTGGTACTTAGGAATTGATGAGTGAAATAAGTGTTGTCTATAGCAAATTGCGAATTTGTTAAATTGATATATGTTACCCCGGGTTTATATAAGTTGATTGTTTTGGTATTCCATGTTAGTTGGGTTTACTCACGCTGGTTTCCAGCCTGACCCGGGTGTTACTTTGGTGTAATGCTCGGGTCAGACCGAGTATTACATATTTTCAGGTTAGGACGTTCTGGAGCTCAGGAGGCGAAGGGTATAGCAGTATCGTATAGAGTTTATCCGCTGTACTTATATTACTGTAAATCTGAGACATGATAATTGTATATATATATATTCAGTGACTGTATAAATGTGAAACTCTGATGTATATTAAATGTAATGGACAGATAGTATTCTTTTTGTAAACTGTTATTATTATTGATTATTATATTTTATCCGCTACGAGTGTGAGATGTTTGGGGTTTCTGTTCTTCTTCTTCTATCTCTTTCTTCTTTTCATAACTATCTGGAATTTTCGGGTTTGGAAATTTCGGGTCGTTACATGAAGTTAGCCTGGTTTCGGCCACAACAACCGAACTTAGTCTGATTCCACCTACGATGGTCATCTGTCCCGGTCTGTAATGATGTTTTAGGCTCACCGTAGAAACACAATACATGTCATGATAGGATTACACTCATTTTCATTCATTTCTCTATGTTCATAGTGTTTATCTTATGTTTTTGAAACTTTTTATGTATGTTTTATGCCAGATACGACGAGAGGACTAGGTTTCTATAACAACTTTGAAGAGTTTACTGACTCATAGCGATATTCCAAGCGCACCTCCAGTCGTTATCAATCCTAAGAAATGGAGGAGGAATATAGGACAAGGAAAGAACTCGAAGCTGAAACCCACCATCAAGAGGAAAGGAACCGAAACTGATCGTATAAAGGCGGGTATGAGAAGAGGGGATCTCTTAAGGAGAAGGTTGAACCATCAAAAAAGTCAAAGTTTGAACACCATCCACATTCTTCAAAGCTCTCTCTAAAACACTCTTCTGTGGGCCAAGAAATTCCTATTACTTATGCCCCGCTTCCGCCATCGACTCACATTTCATCTTTTTCCATAGTTACTGCTGCCCCCGGTGCTTCTCGCTTACAACAAAGCCCCGCCCATTCCCTTCCTTTGGGCCTCCCTAAACTTAAGACAACGCTTCCTGTTTGGTTCTTAAAGGGAGTTAAGTTCGACCTGGATCTACACCCCATTCACAAGGGTTCCTGCATGCCGCATCTCTAAGCTATTCAGAGCGACCTAGAAAAGGCTGAAGGATGGGAGAAGCTTTGTAAACAGTTGGCGGATATGAACAGAAATAATTATCAGGAGATCCTTTCTTTTGAATCAGAGAAGGACAATTTGGAGAGGGCATTGGCCGACCACGATGCTAAGATTAAATAGTTAGAGGAAGAGAAGGAGGTGGCCCTTCATGAAAAGGGGAGGAACGTGATCTGATGGAGGAGTTGAAGGATGCACATGCAAAAGTTGAGATCGTCTGGAGGTGCGAGTTTAAAAAGACTCATGCGGAGGAGGCTAAGCTGAAAGAAGAAGTTGTCGCTTATAATGCCATCATCGAGGCTCAGAGGAAAACTATCACCGACCACAATATGATTGTTGAGGGGCACAACAAAACTATTTCCGACCAAGTAAAGAACATCACCAAGCTACAAGCTCAGGTCGCGCAGCTCAATGCCGATAAGACTACCACTGAAGTTGAGAAGGCTGCCATGAAAGTGGATTACTTGGGCCTCCAAAATGCCTACGACAGGAAAATGGAGAAGCTGGATGTGACTATTCTGAACTTCTGTGTCAACTCTCTGTTGCATCAAGGAAGTCTCAGCTATCTCGGCCCGAAGTTTCAGCGCACTCTTGCCTTAGTTTTGGAGGAAATCTTATCTCATTATGCCGATAGAGGCGATGTTTATTCTAATCGAGAGTTGCAGGATGCCTATCTTAATGATGAATCCAAGAAGGCGTTACTTGAGGGCCAGGAAATTCTCCGAGTTGAAAGAGAGAAGGAGGCCATCGATGATACCTTGACAACTGCCGCCGACGTGCTTACCAAGCCTACTATTTCTGACGTGGTGAATTAACGGAGTAGCCCCACGATCAGCCAAGGAGTTCAGGGCTTGAAATTCTTCCTCGAGTGGTGAAGCCATCAAAAGAAGGCGAAGGAGGTGAATTCGAGGTTGCTATTCTCGATCATTCCTCTGGTGCAGGTAACGTACTTGCTTCCCCAGAATTTGGGTGCTTCCAACTTACGCTGCAAGAGCAGGAAGAATTTAATGCTTTCATTTTTAATCATATAGGTCCATCTACCTTTCATGTTGACGTGCCAACTACTTCGGCGCCCGCACCTATCGCCATTTACACATCTTCTATGGTTGTTTCTATTCCCGTTCCGGTTCCCACATCCTTTGTTCGGTTCACAAATAGAGCTAGAAGCTGAAAAGGTAGCTGCACTTCATGGCCTAAACAACCCTTCTATGTCATTGGAAGGAAATGTAACAGCAGCAGAGGCCAAGGAGCAGGAGACTCAGATGGAGCAACCGTAGAAGACTCAACACGAATTGACTACTATCAAGAGGAAAAAGTTCAAAGCGATAAAAGCCTCTAAAAGCTCCCGCAAATCACGAAAGGGATAGATGAAGGGAGAGACTTCTGAGAAGGCTTTGGAGGGAGATGAGGGCATTTCCACGGAACTGTTTGTTGACATCACCGGTAGTGACACCACTCCTAAGAAGAAGTAGAAGCTACCGATTAAGGGCAGAAACGGGAGCAGCGGAAAGAAGCGTTGAGCAGCTTGTCGGAAGACTACTTTAATTTTGGTTAACAGCTTGCATGTAGATTAACTTGTTTTCGTTTCTTTTTTGAGTCATTTTGTTCAAGTATAAAATCTGCACTTTGCGTCTTTACTATGGAGTCTATATTTTCTTTTTGTTGGCTGGTGCTGTGTGAGTACGGCCCTCACATTTTGATCCTGTGTATAGAAAATTATAAGCAATATATTGATATTTAGACTGTACTCTTATCTGTCTGTTCATATGTGTTTTGTGTACTTGTGCTTGTTTTGTCTCATACTTTTCTAGTTCTATGATTATAGCCAAAGCCCTTCGTTCGAAGTGACATAACTTAGACATTAATAGAACTTAGACATTAACAACATTTTATAAATCATTAGAACTTTAGAAATTAACAAAACTTAAGAGTTTCTTTGTTAACTTCTTTGTTTAGAGTGACAGAACATGTGAACCTAATATTCTCATGCATTTCTATCCAAGTACTAGTGTATGCCCCCAATTCACAAGGCTATTTACTTCAAATAATTTTCAAATGATTAGGGTTTACATAATCTTTATTGAAAATTTAGCTAAGTTATGACTCGATTCTCCTTTCTTGGAAGTTTTCCAACTTTAGCACACAATCCAAGCTTCTTACATATTTCAACAAGTATGCAATACATATGTATTCTAGAGGCACACGGTGCATAGGTTAATTCAGGGAAGTTTTAACCCTTTAATGTCTGTAATGGAGAATCTTCAGTTGGTTTACTGCATTCCAATCTTGTTGGAGTTGTGCCCATTATTCCTGATTATAGGAGCGGTTGGCACTGGTTATGAGATGCGTGGTTTTGGTGCTCCTCGATGTTGCCTATCTTCGAACCATGCGAGGAGCGTGTGCTTTGGAATTTAGCGCATGGCTTGAGTGCACGGCTTTTAGTCCTCCTCGGTGTTGCCTATCTTCAGGAAACGTGAGGAGAGTAAGTGTTAGAAGTTAGTGTGCGTCTTACGAAATGTGTGGCTTTTCGTTTTTCCTCGGTGTTTCCCGTCTTCAGGCAGTGGGAGGGGTTATTATTTTAGTGTGCGGCTTATGGGATGCACGGCTTTTAGCGTTCCTCGGCATTACTATATTCAAGAAATCGCGAAGTGTTGATTTTAGCCTTCCTGATGTTGCTGGAGCAACGCCGATTTTTAGAAAGCCAAGATCAGATTCCGCCAATCCAACGGTTTGAGTTGATTTGCTTCTGTCGACCTAGCGTGTAATCATTATGAACACTATTTTGTTGGTTCAAGAGACAAAAATTATTAAGGAAGGCAGGGCAGTTTTTGCCAATGTACAATACCTCTGGTATCTTGGGATAGCATGTTTGCTGGAAAATAAAAAATACATAAGATAACATTCAGACAGAGTAAAGGCAAAGCGATTCGCTATTCCACGCCCTGGGAACTCGATTTCCATTGACGGTTGCTAGCTTGAACGTCCCATCTCTTAGCTTTCGATTAATGACACATGGTTCCTTCTAGTTTGGTCCGAAGGCCCCCGGAATGGGGTAAACTCGCTTGAGCATAAGATCTCCCACTTCGAAGGTTTGATTGTGAACTTTGGTATTGAAGTACCATGCGACCCTTTTTTAGGTGGCGGTGGTTCTTTGCTCTGCTTTTTCTCTTTTTTCATCAACCATATCAGCGATTCAAGTTGGAGCTGTGCATTTTGTTTTTGGTTGAAATTCTGCCTTTGGTGCGAGGGGACTTCTAATTCAACAGGAATCATTGGTTCTGAACCATATGTTAGGGTGAACAGAGTGTGGTCGGTTGTTGCTTTATGGGTAGTTCAATAAGCCCATAGTGCGAGTGAAAGTTCATCAACCCAGTTTCCTTGTGCTTTTTTTAGTCGCTTTTTAATAGTGGACTTGATGATCTTATTTTTTGCTTCCACCTGCCCGTTTGCTTGTGAACGAGCCACTATGGAAAAGCTCTTTTTAATTTATAAGCGCTTGTAGAAGTCTTTGAACTCGTCACTTTCAAATTGAGTTCCATTGTCGGTGATGATTTTTTATGGCACGTCAAACCTGCAAATGATGTTTTAGTAACAAACTTAATAACTTTCTTTGTGGTTATAGTGGCCAGCGGTTTTGCTTCGGCGCACTTTGTGAAATAATCAATGGCAACTATAGCATATTTGGCTCCTCCTTTTGCTATTAGCAAGACGCCAATCAAATCGATCCTCCATATTACGAACGACCATGGACTGATCATCCGTTTTAGCTCTGTTGAGGGAGTTCTCTAAATTTTGTTGAATCTTCGACAGCGATCGCATCTCCTGGCATGATCTGCAATGTCGCGATTTGTCGTTGGCCGGAAATACCCATACCGAAGGACTTTCTTCGCAAGGGTCTACCCCTAGTGTAGTCTCCACATTCACCTTCATGTACCTCTTTTAGGATTCTTCGTGCTTCATCATGGGTCACACACCTAAGAAGAGGGGTTGAGAATCCCCTTCGATAGAGTATCCCATCCTGTATCATGAACCGTGGCACCTTCCGGAGGAGCTTCTTCCATTGATTTCGGTCAGATGAAAGGGTTCCTACAAGTAGATAGTCCTTTATCGACGTCATCCATGTATCTAGTTCGATAGTGGTCTCGAGAATCCAATCTATGTCCATTTCGTCTATGCTTGGGTTGGTTAGAGTTTCAATCGGGACCAACCCTAACAACTGAGCTTCTCCAAAACTTGCCAGCTTAGTCAAATAATATGCCTTAGTTTTTTGCTTCCGTAGGAGGTGAGTTATAGTGTAGTGCTCGATGTCGCTTAGCAGTTCCGTACTTAAACAGGTAGGGGCAAGATTATCTCCACGCACTTGGTACTCCCCTTTCACTTGATAGACGGCCAGCTGGAAGTCGTTGTATATGTGAATTGACTTTATCTTGATTCCTTCACAACCTTTAGTCCAGTGGTCAGTGCTTCATATTCTGCTTTGTTATTTGTTGCTAGGAATTCCAAGCACAAAGCATAGCTAACGTCTCGCCCCTTGGGGTTTCAAGCACTACCCTTGCTCTCGAACAGAAATTGTTGCATGCGTTGTCAATGAAGAGCTTCCATTATGTACTTAATTCTCATTGAACTTCTTCCTTTTCATCTTTACTAAATTTAGGGATGAAGTCGGCCAATGCCTGCCCATTGATGGCTTTCCTAGGGTGAATGCAATGTCATATTGACTTAGCTCTATATTTCACTTGAGTAGTCATCCAGAAGTTTCTGGCCGGTATAGAACTTGCTTTTAGGGGTAGGTCAGTCAATACTTTTAATGGATGAGCCTGGAAGTATGGGCGTAATTTTCGGGATGCGATCAAAAGGCAATACTCTAGCTTCTCCAGTTTTGGGTAATTCTTTTCAGCTCGATGAATCGTTTGCTAACGTAGTACACAGGCTATTGTATTCTCACTTCTTCCCGCACGAAAGCGGCGTTCAACGCGTGCGGGGAGACTGCAAAGTAAATGAATAGGTCTTCTCCGTCCAACGGCTTTGATAAGATTGGAGGAGCTTCCATGTGTTATACGAGTTATTCAAAAGCTGTTTGATAAGCTTCATTCTATTCGAAGTTTTTCTTTCCTTTCTTCAATGCATCAAAGATGGTATGCACTTGTCTGTAGATTCTAAGATAAATCGGCTTAGTGCTACAACTTTTCCATTTAAATTTTGAAGTTTTTTATTATTTCTCTGGGCTTGGACTTCTTGTAGTGCCATTATTTGTTCTGGATTTGCTTTGATGCCTTAGGCACTTACTATGAACCCAAGAATTTCCCAAAAGCTACTCCAAAATGACATTTGAGTGGGTTGAGCTTCATTCCATACTTCTAAAGTATTTCGAACATTTCAGCAGGATTCTCTAAAGGCTTAGTAGCTATCCGGGGTTTGACCAACATGTCATCCATATAGACTTCCATAGTCTTTCTGATCTAACATTTGAACATAGTATTTACTAGCCTTTGGTATGCAGCCTCGACATTCTTTAACCCGAATGGAATTACTCTGTAGCAGTATAGTCCCAATTATGAAGCTAGTGTTTTCTTGATTTAGCTCATGCATCAGGATCTGGTTGTAGCCACAGTATACATTCATTCAGCAATTCATGCCCTATAATTCCATCCACAAGCTGATCGATTATGCGGAGTGGGAAGCTACCTTTCGGACAAGCCTTATTTAGATCTGAGAAGTCAACACAAGCTCGCCATTTCCTATTAGACTTTTTGACAAAAACAGGGTTCGATACCCATTCAGGGTAGGTTGTATCCCGGATGAAGATGTTAGCCATTAACTTATCAACCTCCTCTCTCAATGCTTGGACCATTCGGGGTCCAAGCCATGCCTTTTCTTTCTTTATCGGTGTGAATTTGGGGTCATTAAGCGCGTGGCAGGCAATTTTAGGTGATACCCTACAAATATCAGAGTATGTCCAAGAAAATACGTCCAAATTAGCGCAAAGGAATCTGGTTAGTTCTGACCGCATCTTGTTTCCAAGTTGCAACCCAATTTTCAGGACCCGCATTGTGTCATCCATACAGACTGGGACAGACACCGTCAATTCTACGCGTGCTTCCCGATCCTCCCTTGAGCTCATCTTTCTAGGGTCCAAAGCCTTGTCGTATCGGCTTTGGTCCCCAAGCCAAGAGCGGCTCCATAGGTTCTATTCGGAGGGTTCATAGATGTGGAGGGCTTTTTCCACATCCTTTCCTTTTTCCTTTCTTCTTGACTCACACAATTCTATACTGCAGCATTCCTGGGCAGCACTTTGGTCTCCTTTCATAATTCCGACTCTGTGTTCTGTAGGGAACTTTATTGTAAGGCACCATTGGGCCAGTGCTATTCTGAAGTCGGCTAATGCGGGCCGTCCCAAGAAGGCATTGTATGCTGACATTTCATCCACGATCAAAAGTACGAATGACGGTGACCCTTCATTTAAACTCTCCAAGCTCCAGAGGTAGGTCAATCGTTCCCACTGTTGTTTGGGTTCATCGATAAACCCCAGTATCTTTGTCTGGCATGCTAGCACACTTTTCATGCCAATTTTCATTTGATCGAAAGTGCGTTCGTAGAAATTTTTAACAGAGCTACCAATGTCAACCAACACCCTCCAAACTACAATAGGTCCAATTCCTATCGTTACCACAATCAGATCGAGAGTTGAGCTTCGATCCTTTCAGTGTCTCGATTTTGGAACACAATATCGTTATTCAAAACCCTTTGGATCTTAACTGAGTTTCATCTTCCACAGCCAAACATGGTTCCTTCAGAGCATGCTTCAACGACGCTCCATTTCTCCACAACTTCTTTGTGCGGGATGTGGTCCCAGAGATATTGTTCCAATAATGAGCCTTTAGTCAGTTCATTTCGACCCTTCTTCGCTAGTTCCTGCTTGATTCCTTCATTCTCTTGGGTGTTGAGGAGTTGCAGATTGATCGAGGTTTTGCGGTTGTCTTACGTGCTGCTGGAGTTTGTTATTTTGGATCAGTTCCTCAATGAGATTCTTTAGGTGGTGGCATTCATTCATATTATGACCGTGTGTCTCGTGGATGCGGAAGAATTTTCCTGAGCACTTCTACTGCTCAGTCGCCTTTTTTGGTGGCTGGGTGGTTTTTTCATTCTTTAGTTACTTGAATTGCGAGGAAAATGTTTTCTGGTGTGTCACTTAGGGGACTGTAGCCTTCTGGCCTAAACCCTTTGAGATTTTTATTACTGCCATTACCATTCTTCTAATTGGAGTTCTGGCCTTTTCTCTTTGGATTCCCGTCTTTCCCGGTGGTCCCTTCAACAGTTCGAGAAGTGTGCGCATTTTGATTCATTACTACATCACTTTGCCCGACGTTTGTCGGTTGCACACTAGTAGACATCAAATTCCTACGCTTCATCCAACCTTAGGTACTGACTTGCTTCGCGATTGAAATCTTTCTTAGTGGTAGGTTGCTTTATTTTAATCCACTTTCCGAATTCATTTTTTGGGAGAATGGCACAAACTAATGCCATAAAGCCATGCTTTCATTAGGGTTGCTTACTTCCGTCACTGCGATGTTAAACTTGTTCATGAAAGATTTCAATGGTTTGTTATGCCCTTGGAACAACCCAAATAGGGACATGACATCTTTTGGCTGCGCGGCATGGAGTCTGAACTGATCAAGGAACCTTGTTGCTAGTTGGTCAAAAGTAGAGATGGACCTTGGTAGAAGCCTGGTTAACCACATTGATGCGACCCCTTCGAGAAAGATAAGGAAGCATCTGCATCGAACAGCTTTAGAGGCATTTGCTCTGTCTATATACCAATTGTATTTTTACAAGTGAGGTTTCGGGTCCATCATCCTATCATAGGATTGAATAGTTGGCATTGTGAATTTTCCTGGGTATCTCTCATTCAAGATTTCATCGGTGAAGGGAGTCCGACTTTTCACAGATCCCCATTCTACTCTCCTCCATTAATCATTTAACTATGTCCGTTATATGTATGCCTCTGATGTTCGGTAGTCCCGAGGATGGCAATCAGTCACTGCGCCAAGTGTCTGACTTTGCAAATGGTCTTGGTGAGTTGGCTGAGGCCTAGGCTCTTCTGTCTTTGGGAGAGCCACTCCTTAAGGGTCCCATTGACTTGTAATTGGTTTACTTGGGGAAGTTTGGATATTCTTTGCATTATCAAATGCATTGGCATTTTCTTACAAAGGTTTGCCCCCTGACTTGAATTCAAAATAGATGGCCTTTTGGCAAATGGAGTACTTGCATTTCCATCGATGTTAAGTCCTGTTGTCACCCCCTTTTGTGGCTGCTATCTGTTTCTTCTACTTAGACTAGAGACGGAGTAATTTTCTTGTTTCATGGTAGCCGCAAGTTCAGGCATAGTCCTTGGAGCGGGATCCGATTATAGGCGCATGAGAGTGTTAAGCTTATCCATTAGATCCTTTTGGCTACTTTCCATCTTTTGATTGATCTCATCATCCATTTTATTTAACTCATCCCTGGTAACAACTTCATGTTGGCTGGAGGAGGCTGGTGCCTAATTCCCTAAGTTAGCGCCATTTACTTCGGTCTATTGGGGATTAGCATCTTCTACAGCTACCACTGACCCTACGGAACTTCCAGAGGCAGTTCTTCTTCTTCTAGGGGCGATTGTTTCCAAACAGTGGATTCTTCAAGAAAAGATTAAGGATCTAACTTCTGGACCTATAGGATCTAATGTAGATATCTAGATTTGGGTCCTGAGTTGGATTTCTCAGTGAAAGCAGTAAAATGTTAACTCAAAAAATAAATCAACACCCTGGTTAGATCTTGAAAGCACCAGCCCTGTTCTAACAAAGCAATATCACAGATCACAGATGTAGGAAAAGAACAGTAAAAGAAAGTGGACAGAGAATTTTTATAGTAGTTCGGTTGTCAATGAAGCCTGCGTCCACTTTATTGTTTTATTAAAGACTGATTGTTGTTACAAGAGATGTTTGATTATAAGGCTTTAATTATCTTTATCTAGATTGAATCTCCAGAGTTGGAATCCACTGGAGAATCACAGTTAACTCCTTTGGAGATTTTTGTGAGGGAGATAAAGAGTGAAGAATAATTCTAGCAGAGCTTCAGCAACCAATCTAGAGAAGATCCCATTTATGTTGCAGGTAGGTTGGTATTTATTGAGAACGGAGGACTTCTGGGCTAGCCACTTCATACACTGCTCGCAGGTAGGTAGGGAACGACCCAGGGGATTTGGCTCGCGAACCAGGCAAAACTATGGGTCGCTGGCGACCCATGGTCTATGGGTTGCTGGGTACCCATAGACTTGGCTCGTTTGCGAGCCATGCCTTGGCCTCTTTCCATTACATCTTTAGTTAGTTCATTTGATGATTCGAGAAGAAGCATGGGTCGCTAATGATCCAAGCACTTAGGATTTGTCCAGAATTTGGAATTGGAGATGTTTCCATAGTCCTTTATTGTCATTATTCTGGTAATATAGCGTGGCTCTCGTTAACTCCTTACCTTAGCCTTTCTGGTTAAGTTCCAAACCATTCCAAAAACACCAGACTATTATATATCCTATTAGATCCTGCTATGTTAAAAACCCAAATAACAGCTTCATATTAAGTAATTTGTGGCACTTCCATTCTTGCACCATTTTAGCATTTAGTTGAACTTATTTTCAGTTCTGAACCATTTTGGATTGCATTTGAGTCAATGTGTGTGCTTGGTTTTGCTGCTTAGTTCAAAGCAGTGTTGAGATGTATTTCATTATGCCGTGAATCTAGTTTGATGCTCGACTTTATGCATCTCCATGTAAACTGAACTTGTTTATGCACTTTGGCTTCGCTTGCTTGGGCATTGCTTGCTTACTGGTTTGCCATGAATTTGTTTGCTGCTTTCTTTGACTTTGTGCACCTCCATTCTGAGTTGTCTGCGCTTGTTTATGTGCACTATCTTGAATTCTTGCCTAGTTTTTGTTCGGTTTAAACCTGTGAATTTCCAATATGTCCATGTACTATCTTCTCCTTGTTTTTGCTTGGTTTATACATGTGCACTTCAGCCTTATTCATGATGCCTTGAACTGCTCCTATATGCACTATGCTTAGACTGTTTTGAGATATCTTGCCTTGTATACACTATGTAACCTTGAGTTGTTGAATTGCTAAAACTTGTATTATGATATGTGCACCTGAGTTGAGCTCGAGGAGGCTTGGGCTTGACCTTGTGCACAGTTGCACTATGTTGAGTGTAACATCCTATATTTTTTGTAACAATATTTAGAATATTTAATTAGTTAAATTAAATAAAGTAATGTATTGATTAGGAGATTGAGATTTGATTTAATAAAGGGGTAGCTGTGCCACTTATACAATGAATTAAAATAAAATTTAAATTGAAATAAATGGTGGATAGGTGTAAAATTGAAAAGAGGCCGTTCCTATATACCTTAAGCATAGCCGTGTATACCTATACACATTCACTTTTCACTTTCAAATTTTTCAAAAGAGGCCGGCCACCATTAACAAGAAAAAGAAGAAGAAAAGCTAAGGAAGAAGCTAATTCAAATCAAATCCATTCACATCTCGATCTCTTTAATCTTCAAAGCTAAGGTGAATAATATTTACATCTCATTTTGATTGTATTTTCGGTTTTTAGATAAATGCCTAATATTTTGCATTGATTTGCCATGTTTATGAATGATGGAATGATTATATATACCTATTGATAATTTATGTATGTTCATATTGATTTTATGATAAGTTTTAAGATAAAAACCCTATAAAATGACATTCAAATGCCTTGCGAATTTTTACGAAGATCATAAATGTTATTTTGGAAATGGGTTTCAATTTTCAAAATTTTCTGAAATTATGTGGAATTTATATGAATTTTCTATTAGAGAAAATGTTAATTTGGGTTAATAATTATACGGCTAAATAATAAAAGAATTGGGTCTGAAATTTTTATATGGTGGAAAACACATTAAACGGTATTTTTTGGAATTTTTGAAGATTTTTCCTAAGTGTTTTAATGGTTGTATAAAATTATTTAAGGTATGGAACTTAAAAGTTTTATATAATTATGGAAGGAGAACGGGCTTTTTGCAAAATAATTTAAATTTGTTAATTCTGAAAGTATGTAGCACTTTTGAAAAATTGCAATACTTTTTATTGGTAAATAAAGAGACAACCAATCACAATTAGACACGTAAGGTAGGTTAGGTGGAAAGAACTATTGCTACATGTTTTTCACTGTTTTGACACCATCAACATCAGATTCTGCCCCCTCATCTTCACTTCCGACATAGTCGAAACCAATGCATATAGTATCAGGAAAATGGTGAATTGGATAAAAGTGGAAGGTATGGAGTGAAACCATGGGTTCCAAAGGGGTTGGGAAATTACTTTGTTTTAAATCAAAAGTACGACTGCTTGCTTTCAACTAAATGGATGTCGACTAAGTAGCTTTCGACTAGGTCAAATGATTTAAAGGAAATGGTTTCGATTGGGTTGCGCCTCTGTTTTTATAATAATTTCTTTTGACTAAGTTGGAGCCTATTTACTATTTCTTTGTACCTTTCGACCCAGATGGTTTTGAAAGGGTTGCTTTGTCTTTAAAATATGGCCACTTCTCCAATTCTTTCAAAGGGATGGTTTCGATACCATCACTTCATTACTTAGGAAATGGTTTCAAAACAGATGTTTCAACTTAAATGTTTTAAAGACCCTTTTTCAATAATTGAAGTAAAACCCAAATGGCTTCGAAAGAGATAGTTTTAAATTGTATTGAAATAGATGCTTTCGACTTTAATGGGTTTATGATCCTTTTGCTCTATTCAAGGCAGAATCCAAATGGTATCGAAGGGGAAATTTTTTGAATGGTTTCGAAATGTTTCTGCGTATTTTAAATTGGACCCAAAGTGCTTTTGATAGGATTGAGTCTGGCTGTTTCGAAAGGTTTTATTGAATGGTTTTGAAAGGGGTGGCTCCCTAGATTTTTGAAAGGGTTGAAAGGAAGGGTTTTTTCTATGTTTTCGAAAGGCAATATTTAGAAGGTTTTAAAGGAGGATGTCTGATATTTTGAAGCTTTTGGAGAAATGAAAGGAAAGGTTTTCAATGTCTTCGAAAGGGTCACTTTCAATGGTTTCGAAGGGGTCACCTCCAAAGGTTTTGAAAGGGCTGTTTAAAGGTTTTGACAAAGGTTTTGAATGTATTAAATAGGCAGTATAGCTTAAGTATTTTCAAGTTACAAAGGATTTTAATTTGTTTTGGAAGGATAGTTAATCCTTAGTAAATCTCATTTACATTATTTTGAGTAAATTATATATATATCATGGTAAAATAGCTTAGAGTAAAGATAAGAAAATATTTTCCTTGTATAAATATGATTTAAGAGGTTAAATCATTTTGAAAACGTTTTCAAGGAAAAATATGAAGGGTAGTTAACCCTAAGAAAATGATTCGGAAAGTTAGTCCATTTTGATCCAGACAGTTAGTCTAGTTTGCGAAAAGTCAACCCAGTTTTATGGACAGATAGTCCATTTGTTAGTATAACGGACCATGTTATTATATTATGGACAGATAGTCTACTTATTACCTACCTTATGGACAAATAGTCCATTTATTAGCATAAAGGATATTTCTATTTTGATATAGTTGGTTTGATTAACTAGTTTGGTTGCAAGAATTTTTTTGCAAAGTATATGTTTTATAGAGGATATTAGTGAGGGAAAACCCATTTTGTTAAGCGGCATGGTCTCACTTAATCTCAGTAAACTGAGATGTAAAAGAATTATTCACACTAGGCTTTATGTCTGACTCGAAGTTTTTGTTTCCTCTTAAATTCTCGAGTACTCAAAATTGATTTGAGGAGGCTAATGGTTATGGTTTTCAAGGTTTAGTCATTTTGGAGAATAAAGCTTCCGAAGACGAGCAGGTGGCTGATGGATAGCTAATTAGGAGTTGTAGATTTTTTTTGTTTATTTTCGCTGTGTATTAAGTCAGATATGACTATATTGCTTTGATCAACCAAAGGGGCATTGTCATATGTCGCTTTTGGTGTATTTTTATAATGATTATAATTAATCTTTACCTTGGAAAACGATATAAGATTATGTAATTTGGATATGAATTGGTTTTGAAAGTAATCGGTAAAATGTTGTTTTTGAAATCTGTGATTTTATTCATATTCAATTGCTTCTGATATTGTGGATACCATTATCATTACAATATTTAGTCACTATAAGTTAATACTATAGATGACTGTAACATCTATAGCACTTAGCTTTTAGCCTCCAGATATGGGATGTCATATTGAGCCTTTGGGCTTGACCTTTGCAATAGTCTTTGAGATTTAATCGATGCACGGCCTTGTGACATTCATAGTGATACAATGCGCATATCATATGCGCATATCATAATTTTTTTGTGCACATATATATTTGTCCCCGTCTAGAACATGAGAAGGAAACAAACTTATGAACTAAGAATGTATTAATATTCAAACTCAATTTTTTATTTCTTTTTGCAATTTAGGTTTGTTTACTTTTTCATTTTACCACATTATTTATTTGACAGGTTGTAACGACCCGTTATTTTGGACCATTCAAATCGACAATAAAACCGTACATGTCCGACTTGAATAATTCAAAATACCGAATTGTTAATAAAATTTGGCAAAACTTAAAATATACAGTAAATAAATCAATCATAGATCACTTACACAGAGTAATACAATGCAGCGGAATAGATAAAGAATAGTAGTTCATGAAGCTACTATATACCTTAGAGTTAGAAATAAAATACAACCGAATGGTTCAAATGCAGTGAAGTCTCCAATGCAACAGATGACTTCTCTGAACCAATCTACTGGATGAATGAAGGAATAGATAGCTGGATCTTCAAGCAAAGCTCCAACTTCGAAGATGAGTCTCAAATGTTGTATCTCTCAGTCTGACCCGAGCGTAAAGCAAAACACAAAACACTCGAGTCAGGATTAACATTCTTATATCTATAAATCTAACTCAAGTGAAATATCAACTGAAATATAATTAACTTAGAGGATGTTTGGGATAACCATCCTCTAAGGGTCCATGGAACTATCTAAAAGATAGAAATATACACTATAACACCGTAGTCTTCTCAACTTAATTTATACTTCAAAACCAAATATCATTTTCACTTCAAATATCTCTATACTTCCCAAATAGTATTTTTATATATTAAATAATTTGTACAGTAAAGAAATTTCAATTCCCTCAACTTAACAAATCGT
This sequence comes from Allium cepa, assembly GCA_030765085.1. Classification (NCBI taxonomy): domain Eukaryota; kingdom Viridiplantae; phylum Streptophyta; class Magnoliopsida; order Asparagales; family Amaryllidaceae; genus Allium; species Allium cepa. Next base: position 129,625,431 of record CM060943.1, read on the forward strand.
TTAACATCAACCCGACCACCCCATTTAAATCTATTTCAATCTTAATTTTTTAATTTAAATTCAACTCAATTTCTAAAATAACCACTTCAATTTTATCGATCTCAAATTCGGATTTGAAATCACAAAATACCCTTTATATTCAATATATTTCAAAACTTTAAGTATTCAACGTTTCAAACTAACTTTTTAAGCAATTTAGTTTCTAAATAATAAATTCCACTATACTGATTTCAAATACATATCCGAATCTCAAAATAAACCATTTAAATCCCAATATAGTTCAAAGCTTTAACATTTAATTAAATGTTCAATTTAATAGTTCCATATAGATCTCGATTTAACCTCATTATTATCTAGTCTTAAAATAATCCCTCATTAGATACAATATCATTTAGGTAACCTTAAATTACATTTTACTCAATATTTTCTTTAATTTGTTTAAACGTGAAATATTCATTAAATCACTTAAATAAAAATCCAGTTACAAAATCATACCCTTAAATTTCCCATTCAATAATTTCAAATTGATTTAATTGAGTAAATCCTTATTTAAATACCATTTAGATAAACCCACATTTATCTCCCAATCGTAGTAAATTGCAGAATTCTTTTTGGAATAAAATTTACATAAATATTTAACATAATTTATGTATTAAATCAAATTTTGACTAAATTAAATATTATTAAATCTATATATCATTACCCTTTATATATAAAAAAATTTAAGGATTAACATTTAATAAGACCATATATTTCTTTCCAAAACAATGAATTAAATTTCAAAATATTTATATATATGGACCAACGATGTCTGTATATATTTCTTATCATATGGTCAAGTGTTACGGATATTTATCATTTCAATCCGTACACTAAATGTATACGGGTGGATAGCATTTCAACCCGTAATCCCAATTCAATTAAATGAAAATCGCTTGGTTTTATCATTTCAACCCATAACGATTTTCTCCTATTCTAAAGTCTGTTCGGGTATGTATCATTTCAACCCATAGTGATTTCTATACTAACAGGGAACTTGCAGAGTGATAACGGATATGTAAATAATAATAACAACAGGCATATATCATCAAAATAAATATATAAACAATAGGATATGGTGTCATATCCCATAAGTGAATAGTTACAGATAATAGCATATATAACAATTTAAATAACTACAGCCTCATAATTCAATTGTCGTCTCAATTGAAATTAAATTTAGTAAATAAAAGAACGTAAATCGTGAGTGATTGCTCACCTTTCGAGGTTAGAGGATATAGACAACGAAGTTGAGTTATGAAATCCAAGCATGGATTACGAAGCAAAGCACGAAGGACATGGGTTTGTCAGACAAGCTGATAAATAGGAGTTGACGAAGTCAAATCAGAACTGGATTGATAAGGATAGATGGTATAATTGAATAGATACACCGTATAAAGTTTATGTATGCCTATATACAAACCATATTCAAATTTTTAAACCCATATTGATGTAATATATATATTATTTTCTCTTCTTAAAAATCAATATGTTACTTTAAGGAAAATAAATATACAACATAAAATCATCGGTTTAAATTTTTAAACCCATGATGCAGCTATACAAATAAACGTATAACAAGTAGATTCTATGTTAAATATATTTATGCTTATAGTTTATAACCAGACTTATACATAAAGAAACTGTCGATTATAACTTAATATAGTACGCGTGTAAACTCAGGTATTAAAACTGACACACTTACACAACTTAAAGTATATAGACTGACCTGTTACAAATATCCTATAATATAAAATCGATAACTTTATTTAATAACTACAAATCCCTTAACTTATATACGCGTAAATTATAAATTATATACAGCAGCTTATGTGTATACTAACCAACATCTTTAAACTAATATATGAATGTACCTAGCTTATAACTTTTATAAACCTTACATATAAATGTACAGTGTTGTGTTTTTTTTTTAAACACATTTCAAATAAATATATAAATATGCTCACTTTAAAAATCAATGTTATTACAACATATTTAAAAACAAACTACAGACTAATATAAATTTATATAAAAACTATGACACGTATCATCAATCAAATCTACCTTTAAAAAAAACTGTACCAAATCTATAACTTACTATATGTATACATAACAATTTACATTTACTTATGTATGCTAACAGAATACATTAAACCTTTAGAACCGAATGCGAAATTTGAGAAGTATAAAACAACGGATACAAAGCTTGATATATATAACTAATTAATAGGGCACGTGCCTAAATTATTCATGCCGATTTTTATAGGCGAAAGAGGAAGGGTAGGCAAGGTAAAAATATATATGCAGTTATCACTTTATATACTTACCACATAATATCTTCCATTCAAAAATACAGAGGCGAAAGAGGGGATAGGAACAACTTCACGGCAAGGATGGAACGTTGGCTGGAAGAGCAGCATGCGGGAACGGAGGTGAGGTGATTTTGATGGGTTGAGGGATGAAGGAAATTTTTATTTTTTTTATTTCACAAAGAAGTGGGTTGCCTTTTGTAGTAGATAGGAGAGATAAAAGAAGTAAGTATATATCAGTAAAGAGAGGAAACGTAAAGGAAGAAATAAAAGAAATGAATGGATGCGTAAAGAACGTATAGAATTTTATACGTTTCAAAATCAACGGTGCAATTAAAGCAATTTTTATTATTTGTCAGGTTATACGTTTTATATTTATTTCTTTCCTAGATCTCAATTGATATCCGATTATAATATGCAGATTTATTATTATTATCAAACGTTCAAAAAAGTTATCACCCAAAATATAGAAATGGCATATCAACGTCTAGAAGCATAGATTTAGGAAAAAATATTGAAACAATAAATTAAAGGAAATATAAAAAGATAGGTACCAATCAATAGTCAAACCCTGAATTCAGGGAATAAAAAGGTGAGCTACTATTTGGTCTTACCCGATAGAAAATTTGAATGGACATGTAAATAAACGTAATTGATACTGTGAAGTCCCCTGATTTCGGGAGAATTATTTAGCAATTAATTGTTTACCTTGGGTAGCACTTTCAAATTTGAAACTGAAGGAAGAATGAATAAGAAACGGCTACAGATCAATTAAAGAAGGAGAGGAGTGTGCGAATTTGTATTCCCAAAGCAAAATGGAAAAATATAAAGAGAGGCAGAAGAATAAATTGAAAAGGAACGTTACGCATGATTTCAGAGAAATAAATAAAAGTAACGACTATTGGTATAAAATCAACGCGCAAATTGAATGGTTTAAAGGAAGGAATCAGTGGACTGAAGGAAAGGAAAGGAAAGGTCAGCAATTAATAATTGTGACCCTAAAATTTGGAAAAATATAAAAGCAATGACTATGATTTAGCTGAAAATAATTTATGCCAAGAATAGACAGCACGTTTGAATTTTGAAATGGAAGGAAGGGATAAAGGAGCAGACAGAGGCAAATAAAAGAAATGAACAGAGAAAAAAAAACAAAGAAACGTACCATATGAAATAAAGTGTAATGATGAGAATGGTAACGTCTGTCCATTGACATACTTATTTAAAGAAATTAAAGTGAAACGAAAGGAACGGTGAAAAATTAGCCCGGAATTCAGGCAGAAATAAAACAAATTTTTATGTACTAGCAACGGTCACCCATTTATTTAGCTAACAAATATTAAGGCAATTGATTTATGCGCGTTTAAAATTTGAAACGCAAAAGAAATCAGATGGTCACGGATCTGGAGGAGGATATTTAGGAATGGTATATGAAGAGATATTGAAATACATTTGTGTCCATAAATAACGTAGATAGTGGACTAATAAATGAAATATCAACGTTTGATACATTGATTCAGCAGAAAAATTAAAGCAAATTTGTTACCATAGTTTGGAGAGCAATAAGGGGGAACGGATATTATTATTAAAAATGAAGGATCTATGATTTAGAATTTTCTTATGTAAAAATATTCAGGCTTAGAAATAAAATTTTTTTTTCCAGCAATATTTAACTGATATAGATTGAAATAGAATTATAAAAAAATAAACTCCCATATAATTTAGTGAAAATTCACTATTTGCTGTATCTTCATATACGTATTCTAAATATAAAATTTTTATTTCAAAATTCAATTATTTAAAATTTTCTCAAAATTGAATTAAATATGAAAATAAAACCATTCAAAACTATTGAAATATTACGGGTTGTTACACTGGTATAGGAGACGCCTAGACACAAGCTGGAGCAAGTAAATCAAGATCAACATCAAAATTAAACTTGAGTGAGTGTGAATGAGTGCTAGTAAAAAAAATGTTATATATGAGAGTGTACAGAAAAGTTGTATATATGAGAGTGATGGTGGAAGTTGCATTGTACATGGAAATGTAAGTATAGTGAAAGTTGTTTTGTATTTAAAGTTGATTTGAAATAAAATATTTTTTAAATAAAATTATGATTCATTATTTCATTCAGAAAATATGATATAAGTTTTGTCTAATAAGAAATTCTAAAAATGATAGTATAACATCAAACAACGTATTTTCTTCAAATTGGATTAACTATAATTGTTAGGGATATGAAACGATGGGGAATATATGTTATCCGATGTGCAATGAGACGGCATGGGATTTAACGACGGATAGATATGCAATTAGACAATGGAGCATATCTATCATTTGATGCATTTTTTCCCCATGGCGACTTGTCTAATATCCTGCACTATGTATTATATATAACTTGATAAAACATTAATATCTATATTTTATATAATGTCCTATAGTTTTTATCATCAAAATCAATACCTAAGGTACCAAAGGCACTTGAAGTCCCGGTTGAGAGTCCTTGTCAGGAAGCGGAGCAACATGGGGCTGACCTAAGGCTTGAGAAACAAAGAGAGAGATTAGCTATGTTAATTGGCGAGACATCAAAAATACAGGTTAAGTCAATGAGATATCTTCTTCATATTGGATTTCTCTGCAGATGGAGTTCTGCCGGAGTCCCCCTTAAGAATCGATGAGAGAATGCTAGGCCTGTGGATCTTAGGCCCCTCAGGATCGTACCCAGCTATCCTAGCAACTTGGGACCCAAGCATTTGGCTGGCAGTAGCATCATGCTACGTTGATCTGAAGCCTTCACCCAATTTTTTATGTACCATCGAGGCAAGCATCGGATGAAGAATAAGCAGACAATCTTTCAGAATCTCGCACATTTCCTACCAAGACTTCTTTCTCTCGTTGCTCCAAATCCGCCTCGCCACCTTCGAGGAAAGTTTTTCTTCTTTGAAAATACACTCCCAAGAAAGGGTGTGGATTCTGGGATAATCATCTTTGAACCACTCTAGATTTCAGAATTTGAGCACATTAGTATTGTACTAGTTCAGTAGCGGTTCAAACCTTCCATCACATGCTTTCTACGGCCTCGACTTCTATTTTGATGAGTGCATCAACATCTTTTGCAAGCTCCAGCGCTATATCTCTTTCCTTCCTGGCATAGAGCAACTCATCACAATAAGCCTGAGCATGTTGGAGTGCTTCATCTTTTTCTTTTTTCCATGCTTCAGCTTGGTTTTTCAACTCAGCCGCATTTCTGTTTATGGCATCCCTCTCCATTATCAAAGCATGGTTTCGATGGAAAGCTTTCTCCATTCATATTGATGCTTAAATCCGGAACTATCCGTTTAAGATTCTTGTCTATCTAGCTTATCTTCTTTGTTTCTCTTCTTTCGTTCCTTTTCGAGGAAGAAAAGTTCTTAAGTGGGGGAGAGTGTAACAGCCCTAGTTTTTAGATATTTATTTTATTATTAATTATTTAATTTTAAAAATGTATTTATATAAATTGTGTTTAACAATATAGTTAATTATTTAATTTGAAGATATATTTTATAAAATTGTATATGTCAATAAAATTTAATATTAACTGTAAAAAATTTAAGCTATGTTTAAACTGTAAAATTTCGCGTTTAAAAGACGCGTCAAATTTTAGGGTATAAAGCAACGTAATAAAACGTGTGTTTTTAAAATGTTATTTTACAGAAATTTTTGATATTTTGACTGCGTCTGTTTAACGTAGTGTAAAAATCGTGTTTCCAAATATTTTGGAGAGAAACATCAGTCAGTGATTTTATACCAAACATTATTTTATTATTCGTTAACTGACCGATTGATAAAATAAATTGTATTACATACGTTCATCCCTACATCAGTGCAAAATCAACCCCTGTGTACAAATCTTTTTGTTACCGTTCACATCTAAGAAAATCAACTCTCCCTCTTTTAAATTTCCGTTTCAGTTTTGATTTTTAAGTAACGTTCAAATCCCTCTCTGATATTTTTCCTTTGCACTTATATCAGCCATCAAACTTAAATCACGCATACATTAAATCCAGTTGTGTAACTGCCTAAATCTTATATCACACTGTTTAGTTTGCAACAAATGGGATATTAAAAGTTTGCATGTCTAAAGATAAATCAACGTATGCCTTAAACCAAGCTTTTGCGTTACAGCCAAGACATATTATTGGAAGCAAATTCCAACCTTTCCCATTTTCTGCTTGCAAATGGCTCTACCTTAAATCACGCATATAACACATTTACCTTCCTATAAACTGATAGCTCTCTCTCCCTTTGACCGTGCAACAGTTTAAAACATTCAAGTGCAAGGTTAGAAATTGTTAATTATTTGAAACGGTTAACATTTACCATTCTTATGTGACATGCTAAATCAGGGGTTTCCTTAATCACGTAATATACTCATTTACACTTGCCTCCGCATGTCAGTTTTCTTTCATAAATTAATTCTTAAGTCTAGCCATTTCATTTATTTTAATCAAACTAAATAAGGGATTTAAAGCATGCTGAAATCACGCATTCATATTTACATATTTTCAAACTTTATATGTGGTGTAACTCTCGGTCCCTCCCTTTATTTCATTCCTTTTGTAACTGATGTCATAAACCACTGATTGCTCTTCCTCTGATCTTGCCACAGATCATATTTTTCCAATTTTGCAACGTCCAAATACATTTGTAAACATATTTAATACAAATCAAAATTTATTTAAAAATAAATGAATCATCACACACGTATTCATATTTACACAGTTAAAAATAAAACTGATACTTAAGAAAACAAATAAAACTGAGACGAATCAAATGCATGGTCCAAATATTTGTCAGTATAAAAATCAAGTTTTCTACTAGAAACGTTCGAACCTCTTACCTATTTTTAAAGAATAACTGATGCACTCCTTCCTTTCAGCCATGTAACTCACTGACTTTTGCATTCACACATATTTTCATACAAAGATTTAAACCACTATTTATCAACAAATCAAGGCTTGCAATTCTGGCATCTCGCATAAATTATAACTATTGATTTATCTCCTCCACTGATGTAGCTCATCAGTTACATTCAAACCACTATATATCTATCCCATTCCTTAAATCACGTAAGTAAAAGAAACTGATGCCTCAAAAATTAAGTTTTACTATATAACGTTCGAACTATGCACCTATTCATAGCCTACATACATATCAAAAGTACAATCACACATGAAAAAGCTCTTTAAAAAAAACTGATGCGTTATCTACACTTATGATCCCCATGGAACTTCACAAACATCATCTATATTTACACCAGCTCTTTTTTCCCTTCCACTATTCGCTCTGCCTTGCCTCCTTCTTGAGCCCGAGATCTATCAGGTAATAGCATTTTTTCCTTTCGTCCAGATTTGCTTCTTCTTCATTTTCTGATTTTCTTCATCACCTTGCTCGGCCTCCCCATGTTGTACGAGTTATGTCCATAATTATTGTGTGTAGATCTGTGACTTGTTGTCTAGGCTAGGAAGTTTGGCAAGTCTGCATATGATTATGATATAGGTGTAGGTCAGTTGTGGTATAGGCTGAGTGAAGATTCACATACTAAGTTGTGCACCTGTGCACATTCGCACCAGAGAGATCAGATTTGGATGAAGACTGGGATATTTAGTTGAGTAAATAGTGATGCTAAATAGAAGTAAGGGTGGATGCTTTGTTCAAGATCAATGAGTTGAAAGGGGTTAATGGTTTCAGAGATTTGAACAGATTGTCACTGCATGATTGGATGTTTGGTTGCTAGTTGCTGTCATTTGCTCAATTTACTTGGATTTTTAAATTGATAATAACAGATACTATTTGGTTTGTTTTAATTCTAATAAGAACAGATACTATTTGATTTTTTTTTTTTTTTTTGTGTTTAAACTGTTAAGAACAAATGATATCAATTTTTGATTTAAACTGATAAGAACAGCTGCACCAAGTTTTTGTTTTTAAATCGATAAGTTGGTAAGTGCAGATGCTACTAAAATATTTTGTTTAATTAAGTAGTTGAAGTGCATAATTGTTCTTGTAATAAAGATATGTACTGAGTATTGCATGCCTCATGTTGCTCCAGTCTTCATTTCCATTTTGTTTGCCTATTTGTATTGCATTTTCTTGGCATTGACTTGTATTCAGTCACATTGCACTGTCCATGCATGATGATCCTCACTTTGCACTTTGAATTGTTGTATGCATTTGAGTTCACCCTCATTCGAATTGTTGCAGTCTTGTACAGGTATTAATAGCTTGTCCCTTATAACCTGGTTGCATTATTGATCCATTTTTTTTTTGACAGTCTGCATTAGTTGGTTTATTTGAGTTGGGTATTTTCACTTGAATTGGTCTTGTGGCAGTTTGCATGTCAAGTTGCACACTACTGTCTTATATTACTTTGATAAAATGTGAAATGTTACATGTTGCTTCGTACCATGCTTTAGTTGTCTGCATCCCATATCTCTGCTCTTACAATATGAACAGACCCTTGAAACCATATGTTATCTTGTTGTTTGAATCATAGCTTGATGTTATATATGTATGTAGATAGTGTGTCTGCTTGTCTGCATTGAGGTTGTATTCATATATACCTGCTACTGTTGCATTATTTGCTTCACTTGAGTTTTGTAACTGTAGCCTATTGGGTTCATTTTGAAACTTTGTATTTTCAAAATTTTTGATATGTTCAGTCTTCATATCCATTCCAGTTTACATTATCTAATATGTTTCAGTTTCATATCTATATTGCATCCATAATGTTGCACTTTGGTCTGGTCATTGTTTTCCTGGGTGTTGAAGTCTTCATCTCCATTTTATGTACTGTTAGTACTTCATCCCTGTTGTGCATGTCTGCAAATTTAGTAATACATGCCTGCATATTTAGTTAGTATCAGCCTGGGTAGAAATGGGGAACAACTAGGTTTAAAAAAAAAAAAAAAAAAAAAAAAAAAAAAATCTGATGGTGAAGCTGAATTCTAGAAGTAAATATGAGTTAGAAGATAGTTGGGCAACACAAACATGGGCATCTGTAAGTATTCGGATAACAGAGAAATAGGGATAAGTGTTCACCAGTTTTGCATATGACCCGTAGATTTGACATATTTAACTCGAAGCAATATAGGTGCTGACTCGAAGCAACGACTTGCTTGGCCCGAAGCAGTTGAGTTTTTCTCAGGGTAAAAAAATTTTGGACACAGGGTAGTGTTATGTTCTATTCATGGCGTGAGTTTGCATGGGATACGAGTGTGCACATGTACAAAGTATAGAGTAGGAAAACTTCACCTTCTGTCAGTCAGCCTTTAGAAATTTTGTCGTAGTTTAGTGTTACCCGGTTCTCGTTTAGGGTATGTTTTGGTCACGGTACACGGTGGAGTGGTCGAGCAAAGCAAACAAACCCCGTTCTATTCTCATTTTCTTTGATCGTAAATTTTTAAGTCACGTATTCCATAATTGAAATTTTGTTCTAGATTTGAATCTACGTCAGAAGAATTTGATCGTTATTCTCTGTCGTGCTTTATCGGTGAATCGTCGTTTTGTATTCAAATTTTCTGCAACTTTCAGGTGAGTATTCCTCACCAGACATATGTACATATATTTTGTGAATTATCGCAAGTGTATGTGTAAAAATTTTATTTAAATATTATCTGTCTGTAGTATAACGTAGAATGATGAATCCCATTTAAATTGACACCTCATCAGTTATTATCTGTTGTATTATTTCTGCAGTTATATTATATTATTGTTTATTTACTGCTTAAATCACCACTGCAAGTTCCCTGTTAAATTTAGATTGTTGTGGGCTGAAATGATAGGCCTAAATGATGATTACTGTGCTATTATTATGTTAACTGTTTAACTGTTAACTTGGGATTGCGGGTTTGAAATGATAGAACCCGGGGTTTGTAAATTACGGATTGAAATGATATAAATCCGTATCACTTGACCTAGGCTAGAAAACTATATATAGGCCCGTGGTCCTTATAATATTTTCTGAAATATTTAAAATTATTTTGGAAGTTAAATATTTGATTTAATATCTTTAAAGGATTTTATATTGATTTTGAATGAGTTATAAATGTTAATAAATAAATAAATAAATATTTGAATAAAATTTTGGAATATAACTTATTTTGGAAATTCTGGATTTTTGAAAGGATAAGATTTCAGTTAAGAAATATATATATAAGTTATATTTGGAAATATTTATTAAGTTAAACAATCTACTAAAGCATTTAAATGCTGTCTTTTGAAATTGGACTAGTTTTACCCGTAACTTTAGGTAGCATTTCCTAAGTGCTATAGAATCTGGAATTTGATTGTTTTGAAATTTAAGGAATTTGATAAATTATATTTATGTTTAAGTTTTGGAGACCTTTAAGATATGAGATTTATAACTGGATTTTTCTTAATAAATTTAAGATGAACATTCTAGTGTTAAGTAAATTTTGAAATTATTTAATGGCATAATTTTGGAGTTTTATCTATGGAATTTATGGGAATATTCAAGACGAAATAATAAACACTAATTTGTTGAAAGAAAAAATATCCAACCTTAGTTTTGAATATTAATACTCCAATTGGATATATTTATAGGAATTGAAATGGTCTTGGGAACATGAAGTGATATTTAAATTATGGTTTAAAATAAAGAAATATATTTGTAAAGCTATGTAAATTATCTTCTTTACAAAGTAACCATAAAGTTAAACCATTTATATCCAAACCATTTGTGTTTTGGGAGTTATGTTTTTTTTAAAGAAAAATTTCCAATATATTATGGTTTAAAGGTATAATTCAAATATTTGGTTTCCAGATATTATAAATTTTAAGCAGTATGGTTTTGGAAAAGAATTATATTTGAATATAACGATATTATGTTGTTTTGGGTTTTAAATGATATCGTATTTATAGTTTTGAAATGGAAATGTTTATACTGGTTTTAAAGTATAAATTGTTTTTAAATGACCACGGGTTATAATAACGATGGGTTGGCAAAGAGACCGGGATCGGATATGGACATACTCTCTGTCGATACCGAAAACCACTTTGACCAACCGTGTACGCGGTGGAGATTCCAGAATGAAGTAGGTCGGTGGTGGCGTTTCCTGTAAGGTAAATACGTGGACCCGACTCCCGTGAGTTGGCATAAGGTGGCTAAAACAGGAGCAATTCCAGGCCAATGAGGTCATTCCTCTGATCGGACGCTCCTCTTCGATATTATACTATGATTTTGGATTGATTCGGTGGCCACCTCTATATTTTGATTTTGGGGAGTTAGTCCGAGGTGGGCGGTAACTGCGGCTACGCGTTTCCACCAGCCTGGATAGCAATTGGTATATCTACCCTGGCATTGCCTAGTTGTGCCGTGTCATCTACCATACCGAGCCTTGTACGAGTTTAGATTTCTCCCGTAGCCCGTGTGGTATCCTCTAGTTGCTTCCCGATCAGGAGGAGCTATGATATTGGATGGACTACTGGGACTATTACGTGTTAAGGTGGAAAATGTAAAGCCTTAATGCTATTTAAAAGTATGTTTATTTTATAAATAGACACTATTATAATAGCGCAATATACTACATAGTAAATAGTTTGACGGATCCTTAGAGGATGGGCGGTCCCAAGCATCCTTTAAGTTACTTGCTCTATATTACAGTACACTTGAATTAGCTTACGTTATATAAGTATGTATGTCCTGACTCGAGTGTTATGTTTTATTTTTCGCTCGGGTCATCCTGAGTTGCAGCTTCAATTTCTTCTCCGTAGCTAGGACACCCAGTAGATCATTCGCGCTGCTGGAAGTTGTTTCAGCCTTTATCTTTTCTGGAATTCAAGACTTTGAAGACTCTATCTCTATTTATGTCTTAAAATTTGTATTGAGGATTATAGACAATGTAAGTTCTGTTTTGTTGAAGTTATATCAGTGGCTTCATGAACCACTAAATTTTTAATTTCCGCTGCGAGATTCTGATATCTGTGTATGTGATTCTGTGATCTATTTATTGTATATTCTGAGTTTTGCCAAATTTATTCTACAACGCAGTATTTTGAACAATTCAAGTCCGACAATGTGCGGATGCGAATGGTTGAAAATATTGGGTCGTTACATTTGGTATCAGAGCTTTGGTTCTAGGCAAAACTTAGAATGTATGGTAAATTTGATTTACAGAATCACGTTCATTCGAGATTGAACCACTCTCTTTTCGAATTTTGGAACATTCCCTACGGTTCCAAAGCTCATTCGTATCCCTCACTTTTTCATCTGCTTTAGATTCTGGAGTATCTCATAACTCCACTTCGGATGATCTTTATTGTAAATTGGCGGTCTCGCCATTATTCTAATAAAGGGGTGAAACTCCTTTACCATTAGCATTGATTCACCGGAGATTTATATTTATCCTCGGTTTATATGCTAGTATCTTTGGTTATTCCAAATTCTATCTCTTCGGATCAAATGTAGATTTACCCCAACCACATCGATATGGCTCTTTAAGTCACGGATGACTAGGTCAAGGTTGTCCGCGACTTATATAGACTTACCCAGTTTCCTTATTCTGATCTTCTATTTCAATTTATCTTGAATTCTATTTGATTTGAGTTCATCAAATTTGAGTCTCTATCCTGGTTTGAGAAGTTTATTCCTATATTTGAAATTAAAATCTAATATTATATATATGAGTATAATTTTCAAAATTTTATAATTAATTTAACTAGTTGTCAAGAGATAATAGTTTTGATTTTATTTATGGTGTTGTAAGCCATGTGTTTGTCTAATAAATAAGTGAATATAAAACAATGGTTATAAATTAATTTGGAAACAGAAATGAATTTAAAACTAAAACTTGAGAATTAAATTTCTGATGATTTCAAACCTTGTGTTTAAATTTTAAAAGGATGTAATAAGTATTTTTGTATAGAAATTTGTTTCCAAAGAAATTTTAAAATTAGTGCTTTTCTCTTTGTCACTGGAAAATAATTTCGGTGATGACTGCAGCATCATCGACATTCATTTTCGAGTTTCGAAGTGAAAAGACCATTCTGTAGTCTGGCTACAGTGTTTCCTTGAGATTTTAATTGATTTGAATTTCTAAAGTATGACTTAATATATATAATTTATATTTTATTTGACATATTATGTATATATATTTATTTATCTCTAAATGGTTTGAAGAAGAATCAGAAATTTAATTCTTAAGTTTTATCTTGAGGAATAATTTAATAAAAATAAATTTGAATAAGAAATTCCAACAGGAAATAATTGAATTTGAAAGTTTAGTTGTATAATACTCAATTCCATTCAATATAACTTACCTTGAGTTTCAAAAGTTAACAATGTAATTGGATAATATACATTATAAAAAGGGGATTTTATAATTAAAATTTAGGTGGTTATAATAAATGTTATACACTAAAATTTTAGTTGTAAAAGATAAATAGAGGTAGATATAGAAAAAGGAATTTAAGAAATTTATTCAAAGGAACCTAATAATCAAAGTTGATTTAACATGGAACCTTAAATCTAACTAAGAAATTCTAATTAAAGTTATTCCCTAAGTGAATAATTATGATTTAAATAGTTAGGACATATTCTAATATTGCTAAATTTGATAATTGAGATTTTGGGTTTCGGATAAAAATTTTTATTGAAGGAATATCTTATTTTTTAAAATAGGTATTTCAAATAAAGTGGTTAGGATATTTGTTAAGAATTTAGAGTTAAGAAAATAATAAACTGATTAGGAATACTATCATATCTACTATAACATATTATCAGTGCTGCTATTCTAAAAATATAATGTTTGAAAATTTATAATTGAATAAATGAAGATTATTTTAAAAGGGTTATGATTTTAGTAGTATGATTTCCAAATGATAATATCTATAAATCGTAATGATTTCCAAAATATTATGATCTCAAATTTATTATCTTATTTTGTTTTGAACTATCTTTAAATGTCCTTGGTTTCCCTATCTGCTACAGAATGAGGAGGCTATTGCTTATACCAGTCTATTTAGAAATCTTTCTATAATCTTTGAGATCTTTGTTACTCATCGGGACCTGAGCACCGCTGAGCACCCATAGACTGACAGTCAAACTGAAGGGGTAAAACCAATTCTAGAGAACCTTCTTCGTGCTTCAAATCCGGAACTATCCGTTTAAGATTCTTGTCTATCTAGCTTATCTTCTTTGTTTCTCTTCTTTCGTTCCTTTTCGAGGAAGAAAAGTTCTTAAGTGGGGGAGAGTGTAACAGCCCTAGTTTTTAGATATTTATTTTATTATTAATTATTTAATTTTAAAAATGTATTTATATAAATTGTGTTTAACAATATAGTTAATTATTTAATTTGAAGATATATTTTATAAAATTGTATATGTCAATAAAATTTAATATTAACTGTAAAAAATTTAAGCTATGTTTAAACTGTAAAATTTCGCGTTTAAAAGACGCGTCAAATTTTAGGGTATAAAGCAACGTAATAAAACGTGTGTTTTTAAAATGTTATTTTACAGAAATTTTTGATATTTTGACTGCGTCTGTTTAACGTAGTGTAAAAATCGTGTTTCCAAATATTTTGGAGAGAAACATCAGTCAGTGATTTTATACCAAACATTATTTTATTATTCGTTAACTGACCGATTGATAAAATAAATTGTATTACATACGTTCATCCCTACATCAGTGCAAAATCAACCCCTGTGTACAAATCTTTTTGTTACCGTTCACATCTAAGAAAATCAACTCTCCCTCTTTTAAATTTCCGTTTCAGTTTTGATTTTTAAGTAACGTTCAAATCCCTCTCTGATATTTTTCCTTTGCACTTATATCAGCCATCAAACTTAAATCACGCATACATTAAATCCAGTTGTGTAACTGCCTAAATCTTATATCACACTGTTTAGTTTGCAACAAATGGGATATTAAAAGTTTGCATGTCTAAAGATAAATCAACGTATGCCTTAAACCAAGCTTTTGCGTTACAGCCAAGACATATTATTGGAAGCAAATTCCAACCTTTCCCATTTTCTGCTTGCAAATGGCTCTACCTTAAATCACGCATATAACACATTTACCTTCCTATAAACTGATAGCTCTCTCTCCCTTTGACCGTGCAACAGTTTAAAACATTCAAGTGCAAGGTTAGAAATTGTTAATTATTTGAAACGGTTAACATTTACCATTCTTATGTGACATGCTAAATCAGGGGTTTCCTTAATCACGTAATATACTCATTTACACTTGCCTCCGCATGTCAGTTTTCTTTCATAAATTAATTCTTAAGTCTAGCCATTTCATTTATTTTAATCAAACTAAATAAGGGATTTAAAGCATGCTGAAATCACGCATTCATATTTACATATTTTCAAACTTTATATGTGGTGTAACTCTCGGTCCCTCCCTTTATTTCATTCCTTTTGTAACTGATGTCATAAACCACTGATTGCTCTTCCTCTGATCTTGCCACAGATCATATTTTTCCAATTTTGCAACGTCCAAATACATTTGTAAACATATTTAATACAAATCAAAATTTATTTAAAAATAAATGAATCATCACACACGTATTCATATTTACACAGTTAAAAATAAAACTGATACTTAAGAAAACAAATAAAACTGAGACGAATCAAATGCATGGTCCAAATATTTGTCAGTATAAAAATCAAGTTTTCTACTAGAAACGTTCGAACCTCTTACCTATTTTTAAAGAATAACTGATGCACTCCTTCCTTTCAGCCATGTAACTCACTGACTTTTGCATTCACACATATTTTCATACAAAGATTTAAACCACTATTTATCAACAAATCAAGGCTTGCAATTCTGGCATCTCGCATAAATTATAACTATTGATTTATCTCCTCCACTGATGTAGCTCATCAGTTACATTCAAACCACTATATATCTATCCCATTCCTTAAATCACGTAAGTAAAAGAAACTGATGCCTCAAAAATTAAGTTTTACTATATAACGTTCGAACTATGCACCTATTCATAGCCTACATACATATCAAAAGTACAATCACACATGAAAAAGCTCTTTAAAAAAAACTGATGCGTTATCTACACTTATGATCCCCATGGAACTTCACAAACATCATCTATATTTACACCAGCTCTTTTTTCCCTTCCACTATTCGCTCTGCCTTGCCTCCTTCTTGAGCCCGAGATCTATCAGGTAATAGCATTTTTTCCTTTCGTCCAGATTTGCTTCTTCTTCATTTTCTGATTTTCTTCATCACCTTGCTCGGCCTCCCCATGTTGTACGAGTTATGTCCATAATTATTGTGTGTAGATCTGTGACTTGTTGTCTAGGCTAGGAAGTTTGGCAAGTCTGCATATGATTATGATATAGGTGTAGGTCAGTTGTGGTATAGGCTGAGTGAAGATTCACATACTAAGTTGTGCACCTGTGCACATTCGCACCAGAGAGATCAGATTTGGATGAAGACTGGGATATTTAGTTGAGTAAATAGTGATGCTAAATAGAAGTAAGGGTGGATGCTTTGTTCAAGATCAATGAGTTGAAAGGGGTTAATGGTTTCAGAGATTTGAACAGATTGTCACTGCATGATTGGATGTTTGGTTGCTAGTTGCTGTCATTTGCTCAATTTACTTGGATTTTTAAATTGATAATAACAGATACTATTTGGTTTGTTTTAATTCTAATAAGAACAGATACTATTTGATTTTTTTTTTTTTTTTTTGTGTTTAAACTGTTAAGAACAAATGATATCAATTTTTGATTTAAACTGATAAGAACAGCTGCACCAAGTTTTTGTTTTTAAATCGATAAGTTGGTAAGTGCAGATGCTACTAAAATATTTTGTTTAATTAAGTAGTTGAAGTGCATAATTGTTCTTGTAATAAAGATATGTACTGAGTATTGCATGCCTCATGTTGCTCCAGTCTTCATTTCCATTTTGTTTGCCTATTTGTATTGCATTTTCTTGGCATTGACTTGTATTCAGTCACATTGCACTGTCCATGCATGATGATCCTCACTTTGCACTTTGAATTGTTGTATGCATTTGAGTTCACCCTCATTCGAATTGTTGCAGTCTTGTACAGGTATTAATAGCTTGTCCCTTATAACCTGGTTGCATTATTGATCCATTTTTTTTTTGACAGTCTGCATTAGTTGGTTTATTTGAGTTGGGTATTTTCACTTGAATTGGTCTTGTGGCAGTTTGCATGTCAAGTTGCACACTACTGTCTTATATTACTTTGATAAAATGTGAAATGTTACATGTTGCTTCGTACCATGCTTTAGTTGTCTGCATCCCATATCTCTGCTCTTACAATATGAACAGACCCTTGAAACCATATGTTATCTTGTTGTTTGAATCATAGCTTGATGTTATATATGTATGTAGATAGTGTGTCTGCTTGTCTGCATTGAGGTTGTATTCATATATACCTGCTACTGTTGCATTATTTGCTTCACTTGAGTTTTGTAACTGTAGCCTATTGGGTTCATTTTGAAACTTTGTATTTTCAAAATTTTTGATATGTTCAGTCTTCATATCCATTCCAGTTTACATTATCTAATATGTTTCAGTTTCATATCTATATTGCATCCATAATGTTGCACTTTGGTCTGGTCATTGTTTTCCTGGGTGTTGAAGTCTTCATCTCCATTTTATGTACTGTTAGTACTTCATCCCTGTTGTGCATGTCTGCAAATTTAGTAATACATGCCTGCATATTTAGTTAGTATCAGCCTGGGTAGAAATGGGGAACAACTAGGTTTAAAAAAAAAAAAAAAAAAAAAAAAAAAAAAATCTGATGGTGAAGCTGAATTCTAGAAGTAAATATGAGTTAGAAGATAGTTGGGCAACACAAACATGGGCATCTGTAAGTATTCGGATAACAGAGAAATAGGGATAAGTGTTCACCAGTTTTGCATATGACCCGTAGATTTGACATATTTAACTCGAAGCAATATAGGTGCTGACTCGAAGCAACGACTTGCTTGGCCCGAAGCAGTTGAGTTTTTCTCAGGGTAAAAAAATTTTGGACACAGGGTAGTGTTATGTTCTATTCATGGCGTGAGTTTGCATGGGATACGAGTGTGCACATGTACAAAGTATAGAGTAGGAAAACTTCACCTTCTGTCAGTCAGCCTTTAGAAATTTTGTCGTAGTTTAGTGTTACCCGGTTCTCGTTTAGGGTATGTTTTGGTCACGGTACACGGTGGAGTGGTCGAGCAAAGCAAACAAACCCCGTTCTATTCTCATTTTCTTTGATCGTAAATTTTTAAGTCACGTATTCCATAATTGAAATTTTGTTCTAGATTTGAATCTACGTCAGAAGAATTTGATCGTTATTCTCTGTCGTGCTTTATCGGTGAATCGTCGTTTTGTATTCAAATTTTCTGCAACTTTCAGGTGAGTATTCCTCACCAGACATATGTACATATATTTTGTGAATTATCGCAAGTGTATGTGTAAAAATTTTATTTAAATATTATCTGTCTGTAGTATAACATAGAATGATGAATCCCATTTAAATTGACACCTCATCAGTTATTATCTGTTGTATTATTTCTGCAGTTATATTATATTATTGTTTATTTACTGCTTAAATCACCACTGCAAGTTCCCTGTTAAATTTAGATTGTTGTGGGCTGAAATGATAGGCCTAAATGATGATTACTGTGCTATTATTATGTTAACTGTTTAACTGTTAACTTGGGATTGCGGGTTTGAAATGATAGAACCCGGGGTTTGTAAATTACGGATTGAAATGATATAAATCCGTATCACTTGACCTAGGCTAGAAAACTATATATAGGCCCGTGGTCCTTATAATATTTTCTGAAATATTTAAAATTATTTTGGAAGTTAAATATTTGATTTAATATCTTTAAAGGATTTTATATTGATTTTGAATGAGTTATAAATGTTAATAAATAAATAAATAAATATTTGAATAAAATTTTGGAATATAACTTATTTTGGAAATTCTGGATTTTTGAAAGGATAAGATTTCAGTTAAGAAATATATATATAAGTTATATTTGGAAATATTTATTAAGTTAAACAATCTACTAAAGCATTTAAATGCTGTCTTTTGAAATTGGACTAGTTTTACCCGTAACTTTAGGTAGCATTTCCTAAGTGCTATAGAATCTGGAATTTGATTGTTTTGAAATTTAAGGAATTTGATAAATTATATTTATGTTTAAGTTTTGGAGACCTTTAAGATATGAGATTTATAACTGGATTTTTCTTAATAAATTTAAGATGAACATTCTAGTGTTAAGTAAATTTTGAAATTATTTAATGGCATAATTTTGGAGTTTTATCTATGGAATTTATGGGAATATTCAAGACGAAATAATAAACACTAATTTGTTGAAAGAAAAAATATCCAACCTTAGTTTTGAATATTAATACTCCAATTGGATATATATATAGGAATTGAAATGGTCTTGGGAACATGAAGTGATATTTAAATTATGGTTTAAAATAAAGAAATATATTTGTAAAGCTATGTAAATTATCTTCTTTACAAAGTAACCATAAAGTTAAACCATTTATATCCAAACCATTTGTGTTTTGGGAGTTATGTTTTTTTTAAAGAAAAATTTCCAATATATTATGGTTTAAAGGTATAATTCAAATATTTGGTTTCCAGATATTATAAATTTTAAGCAGTATGGTTTTGGAAAAGAATTATATTTGAATATAACGATATTATGTTGTTTTGGGTTTTAAATGATATCGTATTTATAGTTTTGAAATGGAAATGTTTATACTGGTTTTAAAGTATAAATTGTTTTTAAATGACCACGGGTTATAATAACGATGGGTTGGCAAAGAGACCGGGATCGGATATGGACATACTCTCTGTCGATACCGAAAACCACTTTGACCAACCGTGTACGCGGTGGAGATTCCAGAATGAAGTAGGTCGGTGGTGGCGTTTCCTGTAAGGTAAATACGTGGACCCGACTCCCGTGAGTTGGCATAAGGTGGCTAAAACAGGAGCAATTCCAGGCCAATGAGGTCATTCCTCTGATCGGACGCTCCTCTTCGATATTATACTATGATTTTGGATTGATTCGGTGGCCACCTCTATATTTTGATTTTGGGGAGTTAGTCCGAGGTGGGCGGTAACTGCGGCTACGCGTTTCCACCAGCCTGGATAGCAATTGGTATATCTACCCTGGCATTGCCTAGTTGTGCCGTGTCATCTACCATACCGAGCCTTGTACGAGTTTAGATTTCTCCCGTAGCCCGTGTGGTATCCTCTAGTTGCTTCCCGATCAGGAGGAGCTATGATATTGGATGGACTACTGGGACTATTACGTGTTAAGGTGGAAAATGTAAAGCCTTAATGCTATTTAAAAGTATGTTTATTTTATAAATAGACACTATTATAATAGCGCAATATACTACATAGTAAATAGTTTGACGGATCCTTAGAGGATGGGCGGTCCCAAGCATCCTTTAAGTTACTTGCTCTATATTACAGTACACTTGAATTAGCTTACGTTATATAAGTATGTATGTCCTGACTCGAGTGTTATGTTTTATTTTTCGCTCGGGTCATCCTGAGTTGCAGCTTCAATTTCTTCTCCGTAGCTAGGACACCCAGTAGATCATTCGCGCTGCTGGAAGTTGTTTCAGCCTTTATCTTTTCTGGAATTCAAGACTTTGAAGACTCTATCTCTATTTATGTCTTAAAATTTGTATTGAGGATTATAGACAATGTAAGTTCTGTTTTGTTGAAGTTATATCAGTGGCTTCATGAACCACTAAATTTTTAATTTCCGCTGCGAGATTCTGATATCTGTGTATGTGATTCTGTGATCTATTTATTGTATATTCTGAGTTTTGCCAAATTTATTCTACAACGCAGTATTTTGAACAATTCAAGTCCGACAATGTGCGGATGCGAATGGTTGAAAATATTGGGTCGTTACAATTATTTAGCAATTAATTGTTTACCTTGGGTAGCACTTTCAAATTTGAAACTGAAGGAAGAATGAATAAGAAACGGCTACAGATCAATTAAAGAAGGAGAGGAGTGTGCGAATTTGTATTCCCAAAGCAAAATGGAAAAATATAAAGAGAGGCAGAAGAATAAATTGAAAAGGAACGTTACGCATGATTTCAGAGAAATAAATAAAAGTAACGACTATTGGTATAAAATCAACGCGCAAATTGAATGGTTTAAAGGAAGGAATCAGTGGACTGAAGGAAAGGAAAGGAAAGGTCAGCAATTAATAATTGTGACCCTAAAATTTGGAAAAATATAAAAGCAACGACTATGATTTAGCTGAAAATAATTTATGCCAAGAATGGACAGCACGTTTGAATTTTGAAATGGAAGGAAGGGATAAAGGAGCAGACAGAGGCAAATAAAAGAAATGAACAGAGAAAAAAAAACAAAGAAACGTACCATATGAAATAAAGTGTAATGATGAGAATGGTAACGTCTGTCCATTGACATACTTATTTAAAGAAATTAAAGTGAAACGAAAGGAACGGTGAAAAATTAGCCCGGAATTCAGGCAGAAATAAAACAAATTTTTATGTACTAGCAACGGTCACCCATTTATTTAGCTGACAAATATTAAGGCAATTGATTTATGCGCGTTTAAAATTTGAAACGCAAAAGAAATCAGATGGTCACGGATCTGGAGGAGGATATTTAGGAATGGTATATGAAGAGATATTGAAATACATTTGTGTCCATAAAAAACGTAGATAGTGGACTAATAAATGAAATATCAACGTTTGATACATTGATTCAGCAGAAAAATTAAAGCAAATTTGTTACCATAGTTTGGAGAGCAATAAGGGGGAACGGATATTATTATTAAAAATGAAGGATCTATGATTTAGAATTTTCTTATGTAAAAATATTCAGGCTTAGAAATAAAAAAAAATTTTCCAGCAATATTTAACTGATATAGATTGAAATAGAATTATAAAAAAATAAACTCCCATATAATTTAGTGAAAATTCACTATTTGCTGTATCTTCATATACGTATTCTAAATATAAAATTTTTATTTCAAAATTCAATTATTTAAAATTTTCTCAAAATTGAATTAAATATGAAAATAAAACCATTCAAAACTATTGAAATATTATGGATTGTTACACTCTCCCCCACTCAAAACTTTTCGTCCCCGAAAAGGAAGGAGGTAGGAGAATAGAACAACCAGAAATACAGGTAGATTGAAAGTCAAGGGTAATTTAAATTTTTAAACTATATAAATTTTACTTGAAATATTCATTTGCAATTCAGTTATCTTTAATACTTTAAAATTTTCAAAACTCATTGGAATTTAATATGTTTAACTAACATCTTTATACATATGTGAAAGCTATTTGAAAACAATTATTTGCATCATTAGTTATATTTACAAAGAAGCTATTGAAAACATTAAATCCATAATTCATAAATTTATAAATTTATCTCAAGATACTTTTCAAATATTATCAATAAATTAATAATCATTTTCTTTAAATATGTTTTATTTAATTAATAACTTCAAAGATATTTATACCATTAAAATTTTATATAAAACAATGCAGTATACAAATAAGCAATATTTAAAAGATTTATTCAAAAAGGAAAGGAAGGTAGATTCCGAAAACGGAATATAGGTGAAAAATGAAGCTGAGCAGATGAGGTAGATTCAAAAGAATAGAATCGGGCACGAATAATTTATTTCAAACCATAAGAATTTAAATTTCAAATATTTATTCAAAATTTCTTTGTTGGGAAAAATACTTTTATAATAAAATACCTTTATAAATAAAATATTTTTATATCAAAACCACTTTTTCTTTCGAAAATACTTTTATAACTCAATGTTTTAACAAGTTTATCCTCGTTCTTGCAGACTCTGGCCATGCGTTGATCAGGCGCAAAGCTAGAATTCTTCAAGTACTTAGTAGACTTGTTTCAACACCCAGTGAAAATACTTGAAAACCTTTAAAAAAACAGATATGGAAAGTACAATCCAAACAAAACAACCAAACCAAAACCTTTGTCCGATCATGGTTCGCAGATACACAATGGTTACGCCTGGGTCCCCCAGGAAACAATCCATATCCGTAAGCTTTCTCAGCCCTGCGAGTTACGCCATGATGACTAGTAGAGTGCAGGATACACAATGGTTACGCCTGGATCCCCCAGGAAACAATCCGTACCCCCAGGCAAGACTCAGCCAGGCACTTGCGCTACTATTCGCGACCTACACAGATTGCAGGATACACAATGGTTACGCCTGGATCCCCCAGGAAACAATCCGTACCCCTAGGCAAGACTCAGCCAGGCAATTGCGCTATGCACTCACGAGAAAAAAAACCATGGGTTACGCCACGGTGGGAAACACTCGAGTATTACATCCGGAAAACCGAAAATCAGAGAGAATAATATCGATAGAATGAATCCACGATGTGGCCACAAAGCGGATATCAAGCAGAAGGCACTTTCCATATCTTTACTTCGAAAATATATATCATATAGTACCTTTTCAAATCACTTTCAAATATCATACTTATATAAAGTCCATTATATATAGGATTCCCTTTTTCCCAAATCGAATACTTTCCAAATCAATAGTAGATCAAATCATACTTATATAGACTTCGATTATATAAAATCTCTTTCCAAATTGAGTACCTTTCAAATCAATAAATTTCAAATCAACTTCATACTTATACAATCCATTTTATATAAGTTCGACCACTCCCAAATCAAGTGCTTAGTAATCTAAGGTTCTCAATTTCAAATCATTTCAATATCAATTCAGTTTCAAAATCATATATGATTTCACCAAATTTTCTTCCGAATTAAATATCTAATATTTCAAAGTTCCCTAAAAAAATAGGTTTATAAAATTATCCCAGTTTCCAAATTAAAATAATTCAAGTCAAACAAATTCATTTCCAAAATCACCATATAAGTACTGGTTTTAATTTCAATTAAATTTCAAAACCAAATATTTTCTCAAAATAAATTATACTAAAAATAGTTTCCAAATTTATAAGTATCCCTTTAAAACTTTTAAACTATCTATTTCTATTTAAAATATCCAATTTACCTTTCTGAAAACCATTTTTCAAAACCATATTTTTTTCAAAACATTTCAAAACTAAATTTATATTCTTTATCAAACATTTTATACTCCTCGAAATTTCTTAGCTTTGAAAATTTAATCTCGATTTGGAAGTGTTCGAACATTCAAAATAGTTAGGGAAATCAAATTTTCAATTCAACAGTTGAAAATCAACAATAAATCAATAAACCAATTATTAAATCCGAAACTCGAGGACTGAACACCGGTCTCATTTTAAATTGTTTCAAATATATACTTATATCTTTCTAAAATATCAAATTATACTTCAGAATTTGAAATCAAAAACGGTTTTACAAAATCACTTGCATAGCGAAGCTATTAAAGTGGCCACTCCCCCACTCTGAAACTCGAAAATCAATGTCGATGATGCGTGCACTCATCACCGAAATTATTTTCCAGTGACATAAGTGAGTTCTGGATTTCTATTTTCTTGAAAACTTCTTTGAAATTTCTTCAAAATTATTGGAATTCATTTGAACTCATTTGAAACATTTCTTATTCGGAAAAATACTTTTAAATCATATTATTTTTATATATTTTCCAAAATCTTAAAACCAATTTCAAAATACCGGAATTCAATTCTCGAATTTCAAATTTAACCTTTCAGTTATAAATCATTTTTATATGAATCACTTTCTTATAAATTTTTTGAAATTTCCAATCCTTTCAAAACTTTTATATATAGAATAACATTTCTTATTCGTTTTATATATAGGTATATAATCCTTATCGAAAACATTTTCACTTTTTATATAGAATAAAATCATAATTATCAAAATAATAATTTCGATATATAAAACAATTTCAAAAATGCAAATATACTCGATTTTCAAAGAATAATTTTAAGAATGGATTTCAAAACAAAGATAGAGATTTGAATTAGAGGAACTCCAATCAATAGAATTCTGATTCGAAGATAGACTCGATCAAAGATGAGATAATTAAATTACAAAATAGAAGATGGATATACTTCTATAAATCGCGGGCGACCTTAACCGGGTCAACCGTGACTTCAGGGATATGATTGATGCGGAATTCTAAAACAAATCGACATTCGATTGCCAGAGATGGAATTCGGCATATCAAGATATAGCAGCATCGTAAACCGAGGATACAAAAATCTTCGGTGAATCGATGCCAATTGTAAAGGTGTTTTCACCCCCTTTACAAAACATTCGGTGGAGTTATGGGATACTCCAGAATCAAACGAATATAAATAGGAAGAGACAAGAATGAATTTCGGGACCGAGGGACATTCCAAAACTCAAAGGAAATTGAGTCAAAAAGGAAGAGATTCAACTCGAACGAAAGTGATTCTGTAAATAAATTTACCATATATGCTAAGTTTTGCCTAGAGCCAAAGCTCTGATACCAACTGTAACGACCCGCTATTTTGGACCATTCAAATCGACAATAAAACCGTACATGTCCGACTTGAATAATTCAAAATACCGAATTGTTAATAAAATTTGGCAAAACTTAAAATATACAGTAAATAAATCAATCATAGATCACTTACACAAAGTAATACAATGCAGCGGAATAGATAAAGAATAGTAGTTCATGAAGCTACTATATACCTCAGAGTTAGAAATAAAATACAACCGAATGGTTCAAATGCAGTGAAGTCTCCAATGCAACAGATGACTTCTCTGAACCAATCAACTGGATGAATGAAGGAATAGATAGCTGGATCTTCAAGCAAAGCTCCAACTTCGAAGATGAGTCTCAAATGCTGTATCTCTCAGTCTGACCCGAGCGTAAAGCAAAACACAAAACACTCGAGTCAGGATTAACATTCTTATATCTATAAATCTAACTCAAGTGAAATATCAACTGAAATATAATTAACTTAGAGGATGTTTGGGATAACCATCCTCTAAGGGTCCATGGAACTATCTAAAAGATAGAAATATACACTATAACACCGTAGTCTTCTCAACTTAATTTATACTTCAAAACCAAATATCATTTTCACTTCAAATATCTCTATACTTCCCAAATAGTATTTTTATATATTAAATAATTTGTACAGTAAAGAAATTTCAATTCCCTCAACTTAACAAATCGTTTAACATCAACCCGACCACCCCATTTAAATCTATTTCAATCTTAATTTTTTAATTTAAATTCAACTCAATTTCTAAAATAACCACTTCAATTTTATCGATCTCAAATTCGGATTTGAAATCACAAAATACCCTTTATATTCAATATATTTCAAAACTTTAAGTATTCAACGTTTCAAACTAACTTTTTAAGCAATTTAGTTTCTAAATAATAAATTCCACTATACTGATTTCACATACATATCCGAATCTCAAAATAAACCATTTAAATCCCAATATAGTTCAAAGCTTTAACATTTAATTAAATGTTCAATTTAATAGTTCCATATAGATCTCGATTTAACCTCATTATTATCAAGTCTTAAAATAATCCCTCATTAGATACAATATCATTTAGGTAACCTTAAATTACATTTTACTCAATATTTTCTTTAATTTGTTTAAACGTGAAATATTCATTAAATCACTTAAATAAAAATCCAGTTACAAAATCATACCCTTAAATTTCCCATTCAATAATTTCAAATTGATTTAATTGAATAAATCCTTATTTAAATACCATTTAGATAAACCCACATTTATCTCCCAATCGTAGTAAATTGCAGAATACTTTTTGGAATAAAATTTACATAAATATTTAACATAATTTATGTATTAAATCAAATTTTGACTAAATTAAATATTATTAAATCTATATATCATTACCGTTTATATATAAAAAAATTTAAGGATTAACATTTAATAAGACCATATATTTCTTTCCAAAACAATGAATTAAATTTCAAAATATTTATATATATGGACCAACGATGTCTGTATATATTTCTTATCATATGGTCAAGTGTTACGGATATTTATCATTTCAATCCGTACACTAAATGTATACGGGTGGATAGCATTTCAACCCGTAATCCCAATTCAATTAAATGAAAATCGCTTGGTTTTATCATTTCAACCCATAACGATTTTCTCCTATTCTAAAGTCTGTTCGGGTATGTATCATTTCAACCCATAGTGATTTCTATACTAACAGGGAACTTGCAGAGTGATAACGGATATGTAAATAATAATAACAACAGGCATATATCATCAAAATAAATATATAAACAATAGGATATGGTGTCATATCCCATAAGTGAATAGTTACAGATAATAGCATATATAACAATTTAAATAACTACAGCCTCATATTTCAATTGTCGTCTCAATTGAAATCAAATTTAGTAAATAAAAGAATGTAAATCGTGAGTGATTGCTCACCTTTCGAGGTTAGAGGATATAGACAACGAAGTTGAGTTACGAAATCCAAGCATGGATTACGAAGCAAAGCACGAAGGACATGGGTTTGTCGGACAAGCTGATAAATAGGAGTTGACGAAGTCAAATCAGAACTGGATTGATAAGGATAGATGGTATAATTGAATAGATACACCGTATAAAGTTTATGTATGCTTATATACAAATCATATTCAAATTTTTAAACCCATATTGATGTATATATATATTATTTTCTCTTTTTAAAAATCAATATGTTACTTTAAGGAAAATAAATATACAACATAAAATCATCGGTTTAAATTTTTAAACCCATGATGCAGCTATACAAATAAACGTATAACAAGTAGATTCTATGTTAAATATATTTATGCTTATACTTTATAACCAGACTTATACATAAAGAAACTGTCGATTATAACTTAATATAGTACGCGTGTAAACTCAGGTATTAAAACTGACACACTTACACAACTTAAAGTATATAGACTGACCTGTTACAAATATCCTATAATATAAAACCGATAACTTTATTTAATAACTACAGATCCCTTAACTTATATACAAACCAAACTTATATACGCGTAAATTATAAATTATATACAGCAGCTTATGTGTATACTAACTAACATCTTTAAACTAATATATGAATGTACCTAGCTTATAACTTTTATAAACCTTACATATAAATGTACAGTGTTGTGTTTTTTTTTTAAACACATTTCAAATAAATCTATAAATATGCTCACTTTAAAAATCAATGTTATTACAACATATTTAAAAACAAACTACAGACTAATATAAATTTATATAAAAACTATGACACGTATCATCAATCAAATCTACCTTTAAAAAAACTGTACCAAATCTATAACTTACTATATGTATACATAACAATTTACATTTACTTATGTATGCTAACAGAATACATTAAACCTTTAGAACCGAATGCGAAATTTGAGAAGTATAAAACAACGGATACAAAGCTTGATATATATAACTAATTAATAGGGCACGTGCCTAAATTATTCATGCCGATTTTTATAGGCGAAAGAGGAAGGGTAGGCAAGGTAAAAATATATATGCAGTTATCACTTTATATACTTACCACATAATATCTTCCATTCAAAAATACAGAGGCGAAAGAGGGGATAGGAACAACTTCACGGCAAGGATGGAACGTTGGCTGGAAGAGCAGCATGCGGGAACGGAGGTGAGGTGATTTTGATGGGTTGAGGGATGAAGGAAATTTTTATTTTTTTTATTTCACAAAGAAGTGGGTTGCCTTTTGTAGTAGATAGGAGAGATAAAAGAAGTAAGTATATATCAGTAAAGAGAGGAAACGTAAAGGAAGAAATAAAAGAAATGAATGGATGCGTAAAGAACGTATAGAATTTTATACGTTTCAAAATCAACGGTGCAATTAAAGCAATTTTTATTATTTGTCAGGTTATACGTTTTATATTTATTTCTTTCCTAGATCTCAATTGATATCCGATTATAATATGCAGATTTATTATTATTATCAAACGTTCAAAAAAGTTATCACCCAAAATATAGAAATGGCATATCAACGTCTAGAAGCATAGATTTAGGAAAAAATATTGAAACAATAAATTAAAGGAAATATAAAAAGATAGGTACCAATCAATAGTCAAACCCTGAATTCAGGGAATAAAAAGGTGAGCTACTATTTGGTCTTACCCGATAGAAAATTTGAATGGACATGTAAATAAACGTAATTGATACTGTGAAGTCCCCTGATTTCGGGAGAATTATTTAGCAATTAATTGTTTACCTTGGGTAGCACTTTCAAATTTGAAACTGAAGGAAGAATGAATAAGAAACGGCTACAGATCAATTAAAGAAGGAGAGGAGTGTGCGAATTTGTATTCCCAAAGCAAAATGGAAAAATATAAAGAGAGGCAGAAGAATAAATTGAAAAGGAACGTTACGCATGATTTCAGAGAAATAAATAAAAGTAACGACTATTGGTATAAAATCAACGCGCAAATTGAATGGTTTAAAGGAAGGAATCAGTGGACTGAAGGAAAGGAAAGGAAAGGTCAGCAATTAATAATTGTGACCCTAAAATTTGGAAAAATATAAAAGCAATGACTATGATTTAGCTGAAAATAATTTATGCCAAGAATAGACAGCACGTTTGAATTTTGAAATGGAAGGAAGGGATAAAGGAGCAGACAGAGGCAAATAAAAGAAATGAACAGAGAAAAAAAAACAAAGAAACGTACCATATGAAATAAAGTGTAATGATGAGAATGGTAACGTCTGTCCATTGACATACTTATTTAAAGAAATTAAAGTGAAACGAAAGGAACGGTGAAAAATTAGCCCGGAATTCAGGCAGAAATAAAACAAATTTTTATGTACTAGCAACGGTCACCCATTTATTTAGCTAACAAATATTAAGGCAATTGATTTATGCGCGTTTAAAATTTGAAACGCAAAAGAAATCAGATGGTCACGGATCTGGAGGAGGATATTTAGGAATGGTATATGAAGAGATATTGAAATACATTTGTGTCCATAAATAACGTAGATAGTGGACTAATAAATGAAATATCAACGTTTGATACATTGATTCAGCAGAAAAATTAAAGCAAATTTGTTACCATAGTTTGGAGAGCAATAAGGGGGAACGGATATTATTATTAAAAATGAAGGATCTATGATTTAGAATTTTCTTATGTAAAAATATTCAGGCTTAGAAATAAAATTTTTTTTTCCAGCAATATTTAACTGATATAGATTGAAATAGAATTATAAAAAAATAAACTCCCATATAATTTAGTGAAAATTCACTATTTGCTGTATCTTCATATACGTATTCTAAATATAAAATTTTTATTTCAAAATTCAATTATTTAAAATTTTCTCAAAATTGAATTAAATATGAAAATAAAACCATTCAAAACTATTGAAATATTACGGGTTGTTACACTGGTATAGGAGACGCCTAGACACAAGCTGGAGCAAGTAAATCAAGATCAACATCAAAATTAAACTTGAGTGAGTGTGAATGAGTGCTAGTAAAAAAAATGTTATATATGAGAGTGTACAGAAAAGTTGTATATATGAGAGTGATGGTGGAAGTTGCATTGTACATGGAAATGTAAGTATAGTGAAAGTTGTTTTGTATTTAAAGTTGATTTGAAATAAAATATTTTTTAAATAAAATTATGATTCATTATTTCATTCAGAAAATATGATATAAGTTTTGTCTAATAAGAAATTCTAAAAATGATAGTATAACATCAAACAACGTATTTTCTTCAAATTGGATTAACTATAATTGTTAGGGATATGAAACGATGGGGAATATATGTTATCCGATGTGCAATGAGACGGCATGGGATTTAACGACGGATAGATATGCAATTAGACAATGGAGCATATCTATCATTTGATGCATTTTTTCCCCATGGCGACTTGTCTAATATCCTGCACTATGTATTATATATAACTTGATAAAACATTAATATCTATATTTTATATAATGTCCTATAGTTTTTATCATCAAAATCAATACCTAAGGTACCAAAGGCACTTGAAGTCCCGGTTGAGAGTCCTTGTCAGGAAGCGGAGCAACATGGGGCTGACCTAAGGCTTGAGAAACAAAGAGAGAGATTAGCTATGTTAATTGGCGAGACATCAAAAATACAGGTTAAGTCAATGAGATATCTTCTTCATATTGGATTTCTCTGCAGATGGAGTTCTGCCGGAGTCCCCCTTAAGAATCGATGAGAGAATGCTAGGCCTGTGGATCTTAGGCCCCTCAGGATCGTACCCAGCTATCCTAGCAACTTGGGACCCAAGCATTTGGCTGGCAGTAGCATCATGCTACGTTGATCTGAAGCCTTCACCCAATTTTTTATGTACCATCGAGGCAAGCATCGGATGAAGAATAAGCAGACAATCTTTCAGAATCTCGCACATTTCCTACCAAGACTTCTTTCTCTCGTTGCTCCAAATCCGCCTCGCCACCTTCGAGGAAAGTTTTTCTTCTTTGAAAATACACTCCCAAGAAAGGGTGTGGATTCTGGGATAATCATCTTTGAACCACTCTAGATTTCAGAATTTGAGCACATTAGTATTGTACTAGTTCAGTAGCGGTTCAAACCTTCCATCACATGCTTTCTACGGCCTCGACTTCTATTTTGATGAGTGCATCAACATCTTTTGCAAGCTCCAGCGCTATATCTCTTTCCTTCCTGGCATAGAGCAACTCATCACAATAAGCCTGAGCATGTTGGAGTGCTTCATCTTTTTCTTTTTTCCATGCTTCAGCTTGGTTTTTCAACTCAGCCGCATTTCTGTTTATGGCATCCCTCTCCATTATCAAAGCATGGTTTCGATGGAAAGCTTTCTCCATTCATATTGATGCTTAATCCGCTCTTCATCAAGTGCCTTGATGGACTCCTCGGCTTTAACTTAGGATGTCTCGGTTTCTTAACCTCGGCATTGAGATTAGCAAGCATTCTCTTATTGTCGGCTTCGATGAGTTTTTGATTGTCGATCTCTAGCTGCCTATCCCTAGAGAATTCAAAAAATTTCTCATCTAACTTCGACCATTCATTATACTAATTATTAAACATTGATCACACAATCGATGGTCATCTTTTGTACGTCAGCCGAGATTCTTTTTAGATTAGGTACAAACATAATAACATCAAAGCAAATGTTTGGAAATTCCTCTTTTTGTTTGCCCATTCTGGTATTGGCTACAAGTTGTTCCTATGTAGGGACAGGTGGGACTATAATGTTTTCTTTGTTAGGCCTGTGGTAGGAAGTTTCAGAACCACTCTTATGATGCCTGCGGCCAGAGGACTGATTGGAGTGAGATGGTGTTGGAGGTTGCACAGGGATGGAAGCCGGAGGTGGAGCACAAGAAGCGTCACCAGAGGAGATGTCATCATGACGATTGAGTTGCCTGTCTAGACCTTAAGGAAAGGTAATCTAGACCTAAGGCAACATTTGGAAGCAGAGTCATGTGATGAGCGATCTTTGTCGCAATTGCTTCTATATTGGTCATCTCTATCTAGGCTAAACGATAGCCTGACTCGTAATCGCAACCATTTCCCTAACGATATGAACTCAATTGAGGCCTTTATGCTTGGGATGATTTCTCCTCTAAAGATCAATATTTGTATTTCCTTTTCTGTATGGATCCTACAAGGAAAACAACAACAAGTAGATCCAACAAGCAAGGACACATCTTAAGTGTGAGTGTTGTGAAGTGCATGTACGCGTGAGTGTCCTAGTGTCTCCCGGACGGACCATAAGGTGGAGTTTTACTCATATGAGTAACCTCTCCATACCAATAGGGATGAAATCCTTATCAACATGGATAGTGTAACGACCCGACTTCCAAATACCAGGAAGTCGCATCGTTAAGAAGAAAGAAAGGGATAGAAAAGAGAATAGAAAGAAGAGAAGAAAGAAACAACACATCAGAATCTAACAGCGGAACGAATAAATTATATTAATAACATAAACATTACATAGTTTACAACAATATCAGAGTACACAGATATACAACACATACTAGACAGTTATAAACACCTGTCTAGTTATACAACTCAATACAAGAAACAACTCAGAGAAAACTACATAGCGGAATACTATATATGTCTACACGCGGAAGCCTCCTGCTCCATTGCTCCTCCATAATTCATCAAAGCAATCTAAAATCCAAACCTGAATTCCCTTGGCTACTCGTAAAAATTTGAGTACCCAAGAGTTTATGAAAAACAAAAATAAACTCCGGGTCAGACATGGGTCTGGTGTGAGTAACAGGTTAAAGTTGCTTAACTTTTAAAAACCTTTTGAAAAGAAAGGTATCACGTAAGACTTCCCACACATAAACATGGAAAAGTTTTTACCTTATGCTAACCAAAACATTTGATAGGAAATCCAATGATATTATAATAGTGTCTAGGGTTTTCAAATAAATGAGAAATAGCCGAAATTGTTACATTTATTAAATTCCAGCTACTAGCCACAAAAGTGGGTAATACAATCAAAACCGTTGGCACTTATTGGATTTTGGATTCCATACAATGGCAGGGCTACTGGGGTACCGCCCGTCACAGTACGCGGCCTAGATCAACGTACCGAGGATCACTCCCGACCCCATGCAACACAAAGCCGGACTCATTCCTTACTGAACAGTTCCGAACAAGACAACCCCGTGGTTGTAGCTAGCAACCACCCACACAGCCGAATATAAAGGGACTTCTAGACAGGGATCAATCTTGCTCTCCAGTGGGTGCGACCCACGAAGCTTTGTTGCACCTCCCCTGTTTTAGCCATTCCCGGTTGATGAGGCTTGAGGCTACGATTACCTTTATAGGACATATCACTTAGAATGCTCATCGTCCACCTGACGATGTTCTGAAAGCATTCGATCCATACAAGTTCGTTCTGGGTTCGAACAAAACCGAAGGCATTATCTCGTTACACTCATTTCGGAATCACCCACAGAGTTAACGACAATAACCCTTGCACTCTAAACCACCATCTCGAAATCTATAAGAACTAATTCCATCAACTCATTACGGAATCACCCACAGAGTTATACTGACTCATAGTCCTTACACCTCGAGTCTTCACAAAGCTCCACTTGATACACGACCTAACGTTATTTGGAATCGATGTGGTTTTCGGATGTCCAAATATGGAAACCCGATCCCGGTCTCATAGAAAACAAAAGCGTGTCTTTTAAGGTCCAAGTTGTTTTAAAGGTTTAAAACATTACAATTACAGTATCTATATATACACAGATAGATAACTTATAAATCATAACTGATAATCAACATTATCAAATAACAGGTAATCCACATTATCAATATCAAATAGATATTCCATATATCACCATCACAATAGATAACCTATGTTATCATCACAATACAATCAAACATCCATACCACACAATACCATTTATCTCATTACTGAGATCACAAAGCATCCAAGTCAATCAATGACATCCATTCATACATAAGCAATGATTTACTCATCATCATATAATTAATTTGAAATGAACTAAATTAACTATCTCTATCACTAATTAATTTAAAATGAATTAAATTAATTCCTTCATCTTTAATTAATTTAAAATTAATTAAATTAGTTACTTCATCAAATTATAACTTGCTTACTCAACCATTTAATTGATTTCAATCAATTAATCAATCATTCAAAATAAATTACCTTAATTAATCACTCTTGATTAATTACTCTTAATTACACTCAAGCAATTATCCTTAATTAATTTCACAAATTAATTATCCTCAAACAAAACAGTAATTAACCTTTAATTACTTCAATTAATTAATTAATCATAATTAATTACATTAATCCTTAATTAATTATATTAATTAATTACCTTAATTACCTGTTATTGATTAATTAATCATAATTAGTCAACTTTAATTACATCATTAATTATAATAATTAATGATCTTTAATTATTTCTTAAGTAATTAACTCATAATTATTAATTACCATCACAGATTAATTACATTTAGTAATTAACTAACTTAATTACTTTATTTAAACCAAATTAATTATCCTTAATTAATTTCTTAATTAATCCCTTGATTAATTATTAAATAATTAACCCAAATTTTCATACTTAAACATCTCCATTTAATTACAACTGTAATTATTAAACAATTACTTAACTAAGTAATTTCCAAATCATTAATTACATAAAGTAATTATTTTTAAAACTCAAGTGTTTATAAGTAAATAAACTTAATTAATTATAAATAAACAATCTCATTAAACTAAATTAGTTACATTAAGTAATTAATTCCTCAATTACTTTATCAAGTAATTATACTCAAACCATTTACAATTGATTACTATTAAATTAATTAATCTAATTAATTATAAAAATTAACCTTATTATTGAATTATTAAATAATCCTGGTTAATGACCTTCATTAACCCTCCTCAAATTATTTTATAAGGTAATTAACTTAAACTAATTACCATTTATATTATCTTTAATCATTCATTAATTAAAATTAATTATTAAATTAATTAACCTTGATTTAAAACTTAATTACATAATTATTAATATTCATTCATCATTAATTAATAATCTAATTAATGATCTTAATTATAAATTGATTAATCATTAATCAATTATTAATTCCAAATTCAATTAATGAATTAAATTAAT
The DNA here is from genome assembly GCA_030765085.1 of Allium cepa. Classification (NCBI taxonomy): domain Eukaryota; kingdom Viridiplantae; phylum Streptophyta; class Magnoliopsida; order Asparagales; family Amaryllidaceae; genus Allium; species Allium cepa. The sequence continues at coordinate 129,661,449 of CM060943.1, forward strand.
TAATAAATCTTAATTACCTTATTAATTAAATAAATCCTGAAATATTAATCCTAATTTAAATTTCAAGATAAAACATAACTAATTATGTTTAAAACAATTTAATTCAAAACTAAGTACTTATGAAATTACCTTTAAATTCCAATTTAAATTCAAGTTTAAAATAGAATAATTTCAAAACTTATCAAAGTTTTTAAATAATTTAAAACTTTTTAAATTTCAGGACAAATCAAAAGTTTATTAATGAAATCATAAAATTTGAAGTTGAATTCATTTCAATGTTTTAGAAATTTCCAACTCATTCATAGTTTAAACTTCCATTTAAATCTTCTATTTAAAACTGAACTTTATTTTTAAATTTAGATTTCCAGATTTCAAATTAATCTTTAAAATCTTACTCACATTTTAAAAATCTCATTATTAAAAAGTTTAAACTATTATATTAACACAAATTGCTAACTAAGTTAAATTTCTGAAAACTTTTTATTCTATTTTAAAAAAACTGGGATTTAAAATTGAATCTCAAATTCAAACTTGCATTTGAATTTACACTTAATCCTTACTTTAAATAAAAACTACAGATTTTAAAAGTTTTAAAACCCATATTTTTAAAGCAAACACAGTTTTACTGTGAACCCTGTAAACTACAGATCAACCCGAGAAAACAAATTCTACTTCGAGTTTCCCTCCCATTTACTCCGAGTTTTCTCCCTACTGACTTCGAGCCAATCACTGACCTACCCTGCAACACCGAAAACTTCAATACCACCAAAATCTTCATCGCCAGAATCTCATCGCTGTCTCTGATCATCAGTGACGATCAAACTTCAAGCAATAACTCACCCATGCCCTACCACAATCACCAGATCGAACAATAAACAAGCATTCAAAAATTAGCTCAAATAACCCAAACCTGAAAACATTTTCCAGGTTTTTGCCCCTACCTGTCAACGGCAAGTTCGTGTCGTTCCGACCATCAGGAAGTCCACCTCTTCGGCCATGAAACAACCCACACATCTACTACACCTCCACCAAAAACCAGAACACTCGATCACCCCAACACTACACACTGTCCCAATCTTAAACCCTGTTCAAAACTAGGGTTCACACCAAAAAATTTCAAATTGCTACCAATCTAATAATCATTATACACTTCTCTGATTTTTCCAAGGATCTATGATCCTTACTTAATAACTCAAAAGAAATTTGAGTTTCCACACATCACAGATTGTAAGAATTTGCACAAATTCATATTCTTGTTCAAGAACAACTTATAAATGAAACATACCCCTAAAAATTCCAATACTTGATTTAAAAATCAAGTTTCAGTTTATATTTTGATTTGTATTACTAATTTACCATATTAATTTGACTGGGTTTGGAAAAAAAATTAAACATACATGATGGTTCTACAGTTTCCAGAGTTCAAAAAAAAAATAAGTTTATTATCCTAAATAAAATCTAACACTTTAATTAGGAAATACTACATGTTTGTTTGAAAATTTGCATCTAAACATGGTTTAGATCTTGAGTTCATAAATTTTGAATTGTATCTTTAGTCTGGAATCTAGATCAGGAAAATAAATCATCAATAGCAAGCAGGCATTCAACTCATCATATATGCAGACATTTTCTTCATACTCATCAACAAACAATTCAAGCAACTATATAAATTTAAATTAGTTTTTAAAATAAATTGTTACTCACCATTAGAATGCAGAGCTCAGTTGAGTTTTGCAGAAAACACCAAAAATGCAGGCTTTATAAAAATGCAGGTGTGCTTTCTCTGATTTTTAAATCTGAGTTGAACTTTGATGAAATGCTCATGATCCCTTCCTAGTTACTTGCATGTAGATGTAGATGATGCAGTTGTTAATTTCCAAACGCATGCTAATGCTTTCACTACTCCCAGGTTTACACAGAATGTAGAGAACAGAAAATAGTGCAGGCTTCATTTTGATTTTGAGATGAAGTGTGGATTTTATTTTTAGGAAGTGAATATGCAGATTTGCTTGAATTTTGTACAAGTTTATAAATTTTGGAAATGCAGATTTATGGATTCTTTTAGGAAATGCAGATTTACTTGATTTGAGGGGTTGCAGATTTGAATATGGTTTTGGGATATGCAGACTTGATCTTTGATTTAGATTTTGCAGATTTTTAAAGAGAATGTATGTATGAAGAAAATGAGTTTGATCTTTGTTTTGATTAGGGAAGAATGAAAATGTAATATGAAATGAAGATGCATACTAAACTCAATGTATTTTCAGATTTTAATGAAAGCAAAGGAAAAAAAACTAAAATTTACACTTGTCAATTTAACAACACTTGTCAAATTGAATGCATATGAATTTAACACTTGTTTTCTCTTTAAGATAATTAGTATTTAAAATTAAAAATTAGTGTGTGTGTAATCCTAAGTTAATATGTTAGTTTATATTTAAACATGTGTATGTATTCACAAAAGAAATAAGAACAAACAATGTTTTACAAATTAACTTATACATATTAAAAATTAAAATAATTAAACAATTAAAAATTTATACTTGGGAATTTAAATTCAAAATAAATTTCAAAATCAAATATTTCTGAATCAAGTTATAAATATAAATTCAATAAAAATTACAAATTCTTATTCAAAATTTATTTAGAAAGACAATACAATATTAATATTGCTTTCAAATATCTTTTTACTAAATAAAAATCATTTTTCAAGAAATTATATTTTTATTAATAAAATATCCATTTTATTAAACCATAAAACATTTTATGAATTTATTCTAAATTTAAAACTAAATCCAATTTAATTTAAAAACATTCCAATATTTTTCTAATCAATTTTAAAATCATATTTTTATTTATGAAATAGTTTTAAAACTCAATACTAATTTAAAACAAGATTCCCAACTTAAAATGTAAATATTATAATTTTAAAACATGATTCAGTATTAAATTTAAACCAAAACCATTTATTTAACTTTGAAAAACTTAAATATTAAATAAACAAATTTTCCAAATTACTATAAATAATAAAACTAGAAAATATGCTTTACTTGTTAAAACTAAAACAATACCAATCTATTTAAAATGTAAACCATATATATAAAATGGAAATCAATTTATTATTTAAAAGATAAAATAACCAATTTGAATATTTATTAAAGAAGATTATTAAATTTATTTGAATAATTATTAACAGAATATCAATATCAATTTAATTCTAACTACAGATTATTAAATTGATATTGTTAAAAATTCCGGGATATTACAGATAGGGGAGCCGATGCCCTCAATACTAATATTACTAACATCAGAAGAACCAAACTCTGCAAGAATTGGCCCTAAACCAGCAAATGTGCTTGTCGAAGGAAGAGATGGAATTTTCTCTACATCTATAACTGGTAGTGGATGGATAGAAGTCTATGCTTTGGAGATTTTCATGATTAATCTCTTCTTCAGAGCAGATAGTTGATTATCCCTAGATTGCTTAGGATGAGACACATAACCCACATCGATGTCACATATTCCAGCCTCACCGCTTTCACCAATAATTTCACCTTCCTCAGCATCTTATGGTAATTGTTCAATATTTCCTTCAACTCTAGCCCCAGGACTTAGGATTGGGGGTAACTCGGGATCAACCTCGCCTCCTCCACGTGGGTTGTTATCATTGTCATCATCTGAAAGCTATTCGAATGATGCTGGTGTGCGACCCTCTTCTAATAAGCCATGAGCGAGAAGATTCTCGTCCAACAAAAGAGTCCTTATGTTCCTATCTCCTTCCGAAATTACCATAAGAGCACTAAAAGGTTATAAAAGTGCCGAACTATTGGGTCGTGCCGGAATATCTGTGTAATAAAGGAAAATAAGCTAAGTTTGTGGACTATAAGGTAAATTCATGTAAAATGTTTGAAACGGAACTAACGTCCAGATTTCCATCTCCATTCAAACTCAAGTGGGAAACAGATATAAAACCACTCGCTTTTAAAGTTGCCTAACTTGTTGCATGCCCTAGTGACTGCTCTATAACCCGCATCGCTTCTAAGTAGATCAGGAATGGATCTCTTTTTGGCTGTTGAAGCTGTAAATGTATAGGATCTCCTCGTCATTGGACACTCAATTTAAGTGCTCAAAGAAAATCATGTATGTGCCGAGGAGTAAAGCATAGATGTTCGGGTGCAGCTGCACTGGACCAATCTCATGAAATTGAGAACTCGTCGTCCAAACTGATTAAATTATGGAAAGCAACCCGCCAAACACATATATCTATTGCAGGCAGTCTTCCCTTCTGGTGGGATATGTGGTCTTTGATTACGAGAAGGAGCTAGAACGTCTACAAACGGGATCCTGTGCTTGTCACATATTCTACAAAGCGATCCTTCATTGATCTTAAAGGAAATAGAACCACCCTCTAGTATTTCAGCATCCTCAATAGTGTCGGGTGCGGGATCTATTTCTGGCCTACCTACCAGCTTAATTGATTTCTCAAGAACATATTGCTCAGATTAAGGATTTTCTAAATTTGGCTATAAAACCTGTAGAATCTCTTGCTGTTACTCCTATTGAATTGGAGCTTATTGAACATATGGAGGTGTCACGAACTTAACTCCGCATTGGATTCAATATATTTGGAAGTGGATGTAGGCTTTAGTGGCAAGGCGTTTGGGAACGTCTTTGATCCATTTCTATATAAAAAATCAATAGATAATCAACATTAGAAGATTAAATACGAACCATGCCCCGTGTTTTAAAGTGGATTTTAGTAGGTGTCATGTAGTTTTGTGAAGTTTAGATCTTTTAGATATCATTTAACTGTTTGTTTTAGTAGTGCATTCTTGAATTCTGGATAACGCTCGACATGACTATCACCGAAGAATGTCCTGATAAGTTTTACATCAATGGTTGTGCTTTGGAATAGGCTTAGTAGCAAGAAAAGTTGTTAGGACACGAAGCAAAATTCTCTTGTGGACTATGAAGTTCTGAAATTTTCCTAAGTATTGGAGTTGCACAACTCCAACACTCAAAGAAATTCCACCCTTTATCCTTCTTCTTCCACCTTCACAACTTCTCAAATCATAACCATCCACATCCCTAATCACTGACGTCCATTCAACCACGTCCATCTCCATCATCAAGCTCATCATACATCTACCGATTTCTATGCAATTCAAAGTTCAAAAGGAGGATTTGTTCGAGTAAAATGGGTCCACAAAGCTAAAGTATGGGTAGATGGAGATGAGTCTAGCCAAGGAGGATGAGCGATGTCTGGTGCAAGCAGTGATAGTGGCAATGGTTTAGGGCTCGGGTAAAGGTAGCTTCATTTAGAGATCAAGGGTTTTAATGGCAAGAGTTTGGATCGGTGCGAGATCAAATGAGCAAGTGAAGGAATGAAGTGGACAACGGTGAGTTATATATCGGCGAACCCACATTCTCAAGCAGACTTGAAAATTTTCCAAGTCCAGAGTCGATACTGACTCTTAGATTAGGGATTGGTACCGAGTCCTAAACCAAAAAATGGAAAGAGAAAAACATATATGTATGTACTTGTATATGTGTGTGGGAATATACTAGTGCATGTGCATATGATTGACTATGCACATGTACTCTTGCCCACTCAAGAACATGCACGTGAATGTGTGTACGTGTGTGTCTATACACACACACACACACACACACACACATATATATATATATATATATCCAATACCCGATGACTAGAGTCAAAGGGAAATCGAATTCAAACCTGAATAATCCATGGATGCAATTAGTTTGAGATCATCAAACATGGAATAACATATTAGAAGATCATATTCTAGATATATAATGCCGAATTCTGATAAAGCATCATGACAAATTATTATAGACATAAATTCCATGGAATCGATTCACAAAAAGGATAATGACCATATAAACACATAGTGGAGTCCTTCATGGCGATTCCAGCTTGTCTCGATTCAAAGCACATTATATTTGAAACGAGTTGTACTTTGAGAGGCAAGTGTTATCCAACCTTTTAATCGGGCAATATTCGAGCAGAGTGGATGAACTAAACTCGGAGTTATCGAGGCATGAAGCCCAGAAAGATAGCCCAGGACTCTATAGACCAAGCATAGACAGAGTCATAAGGCCAATGCAAGAACAACTCAAAGCAAGACAACAATGGCACCCCCCAACTTGGCGTTCGGTATCGACCTCACCCTATGAGTCGGTACCGACTCCTAGTTCCACATGAGGTGGACCCCATCTCATGCCTAGATGACTTAGTTAATGCCAAAAGCTTATTTTCGAAGTCATTTTGTTGATTCAATGCAATTCTCCGTTGATCTCCATGAATACTTGAAACTTAAACTTTTCTCTTTCATAAATCCATTATTTGAACTTGAAAACAACTTAATATTGATGCAAACAACTATGGAATCATGAATATAACCATAAGTGAGCCAAGATGAAGAGTTGAAGAAAGCCATTTTGGTTATCTTAGGGTTCGGTACCGATTCGGTACCGACCCCTACCTATGGATCGGTACTGATCCCTACTTCTTGATGAAGTGGCACATACTTTCTTGGAGGTTTGGTCTAAATCAGGTGCAATGGCTTGGAGATATTTTGCGTGAGATGTTAGGATCCCTCCCTTTATAAATAGGAGGGCAGCGCTCATTTTTCAGGATCTTTTGGCTCTAGTTCTTCCATATTGTATATTCTTGTATTTTTGAAAATCTAAGTGTCAGAATTGTACCGACCCCTAAGAACTTCTGCCTCCAAGTCAAAGATAAGTAATAAAATCTTAAAGTGGACATAGGCCTTGCTTTGTCGAACCACTATAAATGATTATGTCTTGTTTATTCCTTCTTTTCATTTACATTTCTTCATATTTTATTCTATATAAACTTCTGGGTGTTTGTGCCATTTTTGAATCAAATAGGGACCTTCCTCCTGAGCTTGTTTAGAAACTACTACATTTACTCTTCCTTGGTTTCTTTATTGTATCCTATTATCCTTCTTTGGCTTCTTGCAGCTTCGACTAATGTACCCAGGTTCATTGCAATTGTAACAAACAATTTCTTTTCTTAGACAATTGGGAGCGATTTTTCATGTTTCATTGCACTGGTAACATTTCTTGAGATTGTCAAGTTTCTTCTCTTTTCCCATTGATCGTGCGACAAGAGCGACCACTGCCCACCTCGAGCAAAGATGGCAATGGATCTAGGCATCGCTAGCTTATTATCAGCTAAATAAATTTATGGCTTTGAATAAATAATAGAGATCGAAGTAATATGGCTAAGTCACTTACACATGTACAAGATCGAGGACGGTCCCTAGACATGCTCTGAGACGATGGTAAACCGTGTTGCTCGAATTTGTGAAATCTTGTTTTTTCTTTTCATTTTCCTGAAAACTTTTGTTTTTTCCTTGGATATATAGGCATTTATTTGGTTTTCCCTAGATGTAAAAACTTTTATTTTGAATGACTGGATTCAGATTAATGTAATAAATAATACAGGTCTCGCAATTGAGGTCCCGACCGGAGAGACATGGTAGTAATCGCAAATTCGAGTCCCTTTGCCAGAGAGCAATGGAATAGACTCGAAAACAATATAAAAGTCCTCGACCGGACAGCCGAGGCCGGAGAATATAAAAAGTCCTCGGCCAGAGAGCCGAGGTCGGAGAATATAAAAGTCCTCGGTCGGAGAGCTAAGGCCGAAGAGCCGAGGTCGGAGAAGATAAAAAGTCCACTGCTGGAGAGCCGAGGCCGAAGAATATAAAAAGTCCTCCGTCGGAGAGCCGATACCGAAGAATATAAAAAGTCCTCCACCGACGATCCGAGGCCGGAGAAATATAAAAAGTCCTCCACCGGAGAGCCGAGGCTAGAGAAATATAAGAAGTCCTCGACCAGAGAGCCGAGGCTGGAGATAATAAAATTCCTCGATCGAAGAGCCGAGGTCGGAGAATATAAAAGTCCTCGGCCGTAGAGCCAAGGCCGGAGAATACAAAATGTCCTCGGCTGGAAAGCCGAAACCAGAGAATATAAAAGTCCTCGACCGGAGAGCCAAGGCCGGAGAATATAAAAGTCCTCGACCGGAGAGCCAAGGCCAGAGAATATAAAAGCCCTTGATCGAAGAGTCGGGGTCGGTATAGGATAATGTGACCTGGCGAGGTCTATGGATTTAAAGTAAAACCCGGAGTGGTCCCGGATTTGGATATCAATCCAGAAAGTTATGGATTTGGTTATTGGTCATTGGATACTGACGGGTTAAGGCTCGGTTGATGGATTTGGATAGCTGCAGAATTGGCCAAGGTTTTGGTTACAGGACTTCGAATTGGACATTTACTTGGAGCAGTCGTGGACTTGGATACGATGGCTTGGTAATAGATTAGATTATGTATCGGATGGTATGGCTATGGATGGAATATAGACTTCGGGTGTTGGATTCGGAGCTATTCAAAACATACCTTCATACCACAAGGCATGTTTTGGGGGGCAAATGTTATCCTGCCTTTTGGTCAAGGCCGGGATATCAACAAATAGGCTAAAAAAGATGGAAACCAATATTAGAGATCGACTGAAAACAAGGCTACGATCGATATCATCAAAATTTAAACGAGCTCCGATCAAGACGGGATCGACTGGGAATGGTGAATAAGGCTAGGAAAGGCTACGTTTCAAATTTCATGTCGATTGGAGTTCGTATGCTCAGCTTATGGATTGATCAAATTCTGTGAGAAGTACGTTCTATTCGTATCCATCAGTTCGCATCAATCCATTCGTATCCATCAGGTGAGAAACACTTTATATCCATCGGTTAGGCATCGGTTCATATCCATCAATAAACTACCGTTTCGTATCAATCTCATCCATATGTATTTCGCACTAGTCTCACCATTAACTCAATTCGTATCGATTAGCCATCAATCGATATGAAACATGCCACTAAAAGACATCGATACGAAGGAAGTATGGAATGATCGATACAAAATGGAATCCAGGTTATCGATATGAAATACACAGACTCGTATCGATACGAATCGGCCTCCAGCCATCGATACGAATTGACCTCCAAGCATCGATACTAACAGAGCCCCACATGATCGACATGAATGAGGCGCATCCATAAAAAAGAATCGGTCAATCGGCATAAAAAGTGGATCGATCCTAAAGGTTAGCACCACGTCAACTAGCATCATGTTCCCAGAAGCGATGCGAATAGATCAATGCGAACAGAAGCGATGTGCACTCCGCAATCTTCAGCAAACCTAAAATTGCATTGATCATAACTCAAAATCTACAAGTCCAAATGCTACCAAATTTTCATAGGAGCTTGCGTACAACCTCAAGAGTGTTCATGATCAATCTCAACTCGATTGGGTAATATTTGGATTGATACGAATCTTGTTCGTATCGATCATGGATCGAGTCAAAATCCCCGGGATCGATCACGTAGGCCCACCTACGTGAGGGAAGGAGTCTTTTGAACTTTGAGACGGATATTTCCAGCTTACACCTATAAATAGCAACCCAGGGTCTTCAAAAAAGGGATCTTTTTGGTGATTTTACGTCGTTACTCTGTCGAACTCCATTGTAACTCAATTATTATCAATTATATTCTTGTAAACAGTGAGTGATAATCAATAATATAGCAACTCTTCAAAGTGGACGTAGGCCAGAGACAGCCGAACCACTATAAACCTTATGTCTTTACTGCTTTCCTTTTAATTTTCGGAGTGTTCTTCATATTTATATTCTCTACACACTAGTTATCTGTGGTTTGAGATTGTGGATGGGTGCTTTCATCGGCAATTGGGTGTTTGTGACCAGTTTTGGCGCAAACACACATAAGCTTTTCATATTACTTATAATCCTTTTATCTACAAACAAAATTTCGGTGTTAAATCAAAACCTTTCTAAGAACATTGATTATACCATACACTACTTGAACTATAAACTAGATTTTCACTTCTTAATTCATATTCTTTCTAGTTTATCCATCCATGCATCGATGGAAAAGGGTCTTGTATATATATTATTCCATGCATGAGGAGGTCCATGAACTTCTTGAGAGTAATCATTGGAGCCAACTGACTCAAACTCCTCCTCGTCATATTGGATCACTATCTTGGTTGGGAACCTTTTACGTTTGATATGTTCTACCAGTGGTGGAAGTGCTCCATTTTATCTTAGAAATTCTCAAGCTTTAATATATTCAGTCCTTCCCGCTAACTTTATCGCCTTCTCTAATTTCTTCTTCTGACTTAGATGATAAATAAAAATCCCTTTGTAAAGCTTCTTCATAATTGTTTTACCTATTAGATACTTCATACATCTCATCGAGGAGAACCCTTTATGTGCTCCTCTTGAGTAGTTGTTTTTCCGTCGTTTGATTAGTAGCAGCCAATCATTCGTTAGGTTTAGTATTGCAGTTAACACCACCCCAAGAATCTCTCATACCATAGATTTGTTGGCTTAGTACAATTTATAACTACGAATATTTATAAATATGTCAATGTAATGTATAAACTTCATATTCTGATAAAGCAAATTTTGATACTATAAAGTTCTATAGAAAGCATCCCTTAAACCTAGACTCTGATACCACTAACTGTAACACCCCGCTCCTGCACCCTTATTCGAAGTCGAGGATGCTACATCCAAAATACAGTGTTGTCACATTAGTATCACAACTTAACAAGAGTATATCGAAACACAAAATAATTCAGAGTTCATAATTTTAAGCAGAAGTAATATTATATATTCATTTCTTTATACAACATGATTATATAACAATCAAAAGTCTAGCCTTCTCATATTTATATAAGTACATAAAAAGATAATTTACATAATATAAGTCTTCACTTTAATGCATCCAACTAACTTTTATGATCGAACTACTAACCATCTAAACCTAAAAGTTTTAAGTGTAGCATCATGACCAACACGGACAAAGTGAAAAGGCTATCTAATATATTGTTTTCAAATCATGTCATAACGAATCGTACTATATGAATTTTTAAGTTTATCATCAAGTAATTCCATTGGGATAATACTATGTCAAAAATTGAAGATGATATTCAACATAAATTTCCAAATATTATCTATAAAAAATCAAACAAGTTTGCAATAATAATTTTGGTTCAAATTTTTTTATCAAAACTAAGATCATATTCATCTAAATTCATTTTGACACTCAGTCCTGAATCTGGACAACACACTTAGTTTGGATTATATCCTAAAATATTTTATCCTACTGCGGTCAACTTTCGAACACCAAGTAAGGACATGCTCTACTTGTTGCAATACCAATATGTAGCATAGAGTAATAGTGCACTATCCAAAATTTATTGTCTTATATCGCACATCCAAAGGTAATCATCATCGATGAAATGATCCATAAAAACTCTTTTATAAGTAGAAGCAAGGTATTCTTGTGAGAAATGCGGATTACGGATCTTAAGGCTAAGATTAACACTAGAGGGGAGTGAATAGTGTTAATAAAGAATTACTAAATCTTTTTAACTTATGTTAATTTAGACACAAAAGTATGCAATATACAGAGACAGATATGATCATAGAAACAATCATAGATGCAGAAATAAAATAAAATCAGTAAAGGAAAGAACACACCGGATTTTATACTGGTTCGGGGTTACCCTACATCCAGTCCTGCAACACAAGTACGGATTTCCTTTCAAAAGAAATTGTACAATTACACCCTCGGTTTCAAGGCTACGAGGTACACCCTCCAGAATTTCGATCCTTTGGGTAGAGATACTTGATTTCCGGGCCACAAGTTTATCCAATTGATTTACCAAGGCTACAATCACACCTATTCCCTTTTGATTGATTTCCAAGGCTACAATCACACATTTTCTCGCTTAATAGTTTACAAAGAAGTCTATAACTCTGAATAGCACTAAGAATCTTGTAGAGATAGTGATAGAGAATCAAACAAGAAGTAATCGAGTATGATTCAATGTTGATTTCGACAGAGTAATGATAAGAATATGTATTAAGAAATGAGGAAGAAGAAGAGGAGTGTAAACCAGAAAATTACGATTAAAAATTCATTGAAACTGACCCTTATTTATAGAAGAACACAACCATGACCGTTCATGAAGAGTTATGGCGAATAGACACTTCTTCTGAAATTTGAATTTTTGAATCAAACTGTCACCGTGTCGACATGGCCATGCTAGGCATGTCGACATCCCAAAGGATTTTTTGGTGTTTTTGATTTTCTTTGAAAATAACCTTTATCTTATATAAAAACTATTTTAAACGTTATAAATATACTTGACTATAGTTAAAATTCATAAGTAAATATAAAGAATAATATATATAGATTTTAACTATCATTTTATATTTAAATGTAAGTATAAATATTTAAAAATTAAATATATTATTTAAAAAGATAGTTTAAAATCAGGAGTAATTTGACTTTGAAAATATAGATGTTTTTGAGGCTAAAATTATTTAAAATCAGGATCGAGGGTTTGAATTTTTTAAAAGGAAAGTTTTGAAAACATTTTGAAAACAGGATATAATTTTGAAAAATCATTTTGAATAAAAGTTAGCGGATACAAAACAATGTTCAACTAGATTTTTCGTAGGTTCCATCCTACTTAGGGTTCCATCCCTTTAACGGGCTCAAAGTGGATTCCATTCCACGAATAAATTGGATTTTAAGATGCCGGTGTTTTTCTACGAGTTTTAACAAAAATTCCTAATAATAATAAAAAATACTTATCCTTGAAATCTTGAACTCTTAATGATCTTGATACTCATGAGTCTTCTATCTTGATATTTTATCTTGATATCTTGAATCTCTATACTGTACAGTCTTCATTCTTAGTACATGCATGGTTAAATCATGCATATACATATATGTCTAAACTTATAATGTTAGTATTTATATTTTATAATCTATTCTAAGGTTGTTGTCATCAAAACCATCATCTCACGGACTAACAATTCTCTTAATATACTTTTATATTTTGTAAATCATCGTCTAACATAGGTAACTCTTTACTTTTGCAAAACCCAAACCTTCAACTTAGGAAATCATTTAGGAGGTATTAAGTAGGAAAGGTTTATCCAAAAGAATTATCTTTTTCGAATCATTTGACGGACCATAAAATATTACATGAGTCAAAAGTTATGGTGTTTGCATTAAAAGGTGTCAAATTTGAATGATAAGTTTTAGTCCAAAAACATAGGTTATTTTGTAATAGGCTTTTGGGATAGTAAACATTCAAAATTTGTCCATGAAACAAAACTTGTAGATATTTAAACTAGATTTCCAACAAGAAAAATTTCGATAAAATCTATTTACAGAATCAAATGTTATGGTCAATATACTATAAGTGTTTTTGGATGGTCCTCCTAGTCATTTCGACCTAGGAATAGACTCAACTTTGCACCTCAATTTAAGTTATTAAGATATTTGAATTTGGAAAAGGAATAAACGTGTGAAAGTTGTAGTTCTTTTAGTTAGCATTTCGTAATATTAAAGAAATCTAAATTTCGATTAGATTTGCAAAAGTTATGGCTGAATTACTAAGAGGTGCTTAAGAAATTTCAAGCTAACATTATCAATGCTAAACAATCTTATTATCGCATTATGGATTGCCATAAATACATATATTTAAATAGCATTTCTCACCCCAAATGTTGTGTAGTCTTTGATTTAATCATGTTGATCCTCCTTATTTCCCTTAGCTTTGCATGCCTTTACTAAATTTATTTTTGATATGTTACTTTGTTTGAATTTAAGAGGAAAAAAGAGATGCAAGGTGATTAAGGGAAGAAGAAAAAAGAAAGAATAATGCAAAATTGATGTGTTCTCTCCCTTGTGTGTGGATGTGTATTTATAGGTTAATAAAGCTTTCAAGAGAAGCTACTAAGACAAAGCTTTCAACAGAAGGTAAGAAAAGCTTCTCAAGACAAAGCTTTCTCAAGAAGATAAATAACATGAAGTGTATTCAAGAGGCAAAGGTTAAATTAGCTTCCCAAAGAAGATAGCAACCAAAAGAAAGCTTCTAAGCAAAGCTATTAAAACAAGATCCACTAATGCAGTAATTCGCTACATAAATTCACAGTCGCGTATGAATCACGAACGGAAATAAAAATACAATTTTTTAAGTCAATTAAATACTGAAATTCGAAGACTTAAAAATTATGGGTTATTACAAGGGTCGGAAAGTATAATTTTAGGGGTCGAACGGATAATTCGACCCCAAAGAACTAGCTCCATTGGTCTATGATTAGGACCGGGGAGAATGAGAATAGGGGTCGATCGAATAATTCGACCCCGACATTCGAGTATTTTTTTATGCCCACATATAGGCAACATCAAGAAGGAAGGATCACACAGGGGTCGATCGCATAATTCGATCCCGACCTTTAGATATCTACCATTGATTGGAGATAGGCAGTGTCTAAAAGGGGAAACCGAATAAGGGTCAATCGAATAACTCGACCCTGACTCTTAGTTTTGGTCATTGCTTGGATTTAAGCGAAAAGGAATCCTTGGAATCAGAAAATTAAAGCGCCAATTTTCAAAGATAAAGTCTAGTGCATAGTTAAAATCTCTACGACCATGCTTGCTACCTGATAAGATAAGCTAGGCTGAGTTTAGGCAAGGACGGTCAATGGATACTCCCGGTCAACACTCGGAGCTAGGCAAGACTAGGAACAGATGCCTAGATGTAGGTATCCAAAAGCACATGTTCATGGATATTTGAACTAGTGCATGATCAAAACCCTCACGACTATGCTTGTGGCCTAATGAGACATGCTTGGATGAGGATAAGCGAGGATGGTCATTAAAGATTAAAAACAGGTACTACCAGTTTCTTCCAGTCCAGGATCATGGCTGGAAAGGTATAATCAGACTACATGGCAATCGAATAATTTGCCCCATGTGATTAAAATATCGATCATGCCCGGTTGCCAAAAAATTTGGGGATGTTAGGAATTAGACGTTCGAATCGCTATTCCTTATAAATAAGGAACGGCACAGAGCTTGAATTATCAATAACTCATTGAAGACCGAAGGAAACTTGACTTAATGCAAATAGGAATAACCATATAATGGTTAAAATATATGTCTTAGTTTTTCCAAACGGAACATTAGGTAGCTCTAAACAAGGCTAACTAATAGAATATAATTAAAGAAATTGCATGAATTTTATTTATACGCATAGAGCTACAGTAAATAAAAGCGTTACACGGAAATAAACATGTATAACGTGGATAAATTGCAATACAGATAATTATAGTATATAAGCAGGCTATTGTATATAGGCATGTACAATATATAAAAGTATGAAAAAGTAAACAAAACAAAGATTAAAATAAGAAAAGTGGTCTTTCATGACTAAAGCTGTCGTATACAAGGTAGAGAGAGTCGTTCCCGCACGAACACGGCTTATTTACATCAAAAAGAAAGACCAAAAGGATAATAAAAGAAGCCATTGGCCTGCGAGTCCCCGAGAATCTTCTACTTATTCTTCCCTCTCTTGTTGCCCTTATAGCTGAAGCTGCTGAGTTGCCTCTTGTGCTTTTGTCCATCTTTGGCTTTATGTTCTTTGGGAGAGTCACCTTTGAATTGGGTAGTTTTCCCTCAGTTGTTGCATAGAGCTCATCGGTCTTTTCGACAAGGATATCAGAGAATTTAACTTTAGAGGCTTCAGGTTGTTCGAAGGAATTTTGATAAGAGGGCTTATAGGTGTAGAGTTGATAGATTTTTTTAGTGTCAGACTCAGTTTTGATTTTAACTTTGAACAGTTCTATCATCAATCTCTCTGCCACGGTGATTTGATCTATTAGGCCCACAACACTGGTGATGGCAACATCTCTCTCCATGGACAAAGATACATCCTTCAGGTTTTCCAATGCGGCTATTCTCTTGGAATCAGGCCCTATGTTGAAAGTGAAAGGAGGAACCAAAGTGTTGAGTCCCATGGAGAGGAGGTCGACGTAGTAAAGACCATTGTAGAACCCAAGCCTTGAGTGCCCGACGGTAAAGGTGGTAAATGTGGATAACCTACAAGTTGGAGAAAAGAATGGTAAATGTTACAGAAGGATTTGCACGAGAACTGAAGTTTCTTGAAAATCGATGAGACAAGAGATATACCTTCGCCTAGAATCGATTGTGAAGAAGAAGATTTAGAAATTTCACCTTCTTTGGGTCAGTGCTGGATTGGTTGATCAATGAGGATGGGAATATAAGGTTTAATAAAAGTGGTCACGCAGATGCCTTGAATGATCTGGGTGGCTTCAAAGCTAGATCCCATGGTAAAAGGAATGACCGTCAAGCACTCCAAGGATTTTTGAGCTGGAGATTCAGGCTGACCTAAAGCACTTAGGCTAAATGAAACCTTGATAGCTACAACAGCAGTGACGACATCTTCTTTGGTTAGGATGGCCTTTCTCTCCTCAAGTTTTGCTATATCGTCTACGTCAAGGTATTTCGCCATAAGTTCTTTGTTGTGAGGCCTTCTATGACTACTTTCGAATGGCACAGCACATCTTCCCAAGTATCGGCAAGGGTGATGGCATATGTACTCCTCAACCATTTCAGATTCTTTAACTGAATCACGTTGACAAATAATTGCTTAAGAGTATTGTTCAATTCTTCCCTTTCTTTTGCCTCTCCCTCTTTGAGGTCTTTTAGCTCTTGTGTGGCAAAGGAATAAAAACTTCCATATCCAACTTTCCAATCTTCACCAATAGTAGGCTGTACTTAAGCTTATCTTTTTTCCATGTAAAGCTTTTGAATATCGACTGCCTACTCCTTAATGATTTTGTCCTTGGCTCGGATGGCCTCACCTTTTGCAGTAAGGGCCAGGTACTTCTCATCAATCTACATCTTCAGAGCAGCATTGTCTTCATGAGCAATTTTCAGCAGGTCTTATAGCACAAGTTCTGCATTCGTATGGGCTATCCTTATTTCCACCATAAGGCTATTAGCACTAGCTTTGGATTTCAGAGCGGTGTCTCTTTCTTCCTTCATCCCCTCCAAATCTCATTTATATCCCCTTAATGAAGCTATCATTTTCTCAGATTCGAAGGATTGGATATTCATATGATTAATGTGGTTCACTTTAGAGAGGGCATAACAAAGTTTCTTCCACTCATAGCACTAGTCAGTGTGCATTTGAATCTGATGTACATCTTGATCTGCTTCATCCTTCAGAATGTAATGCCATGATCAAACAAGTCATCATGTAAGAAGAGGTTTGGAAAACAGCCTATAGGCGGGGCAGTGTAGTAGCATTAAGAGTTGGAGGAGAAAAGATTCCCTTGGAATGAGGGGGAATAGTTGTGGTTAAAGAGCAAGAAGTGGAAGTTTGTTGATATGTAAGAATTTAGGTTTTTATGCGGGGCGTAGAAATGTTGGAAGAAGAGTCTTAACGATCGTGCGAGTCTTTGTGATGCTTTCTTAGATTGCTAGGCTGCTTTTCTTCAACCTGCCTTTTCTTTCCTTTTTTGCATGCTGCTCATCGTCAGTTTTTTGTTCTATTTCCTTGCATCTCGCTCTCTATTCTTCGGTCTCTTAATAACACTAGCAGTTAAAATAAGGTGGATATAGGCCAGGCGTCCGCCCACTCGATTCTCCAATACCATGTTGGAGCTTGCTATATCTATCTCTGGCTATGATACTTGAAATAGGAAGAAAGATTGTATAAGTTTTGGGATTATGGAATGAAAATGAGTGCAAGGATGTGTGTTTGCGATCCTAGTGTAGTATATATTTTCGATGACCCCTATAAGTACTCTACGGATTATGTTCGAAACCAATTAAAGATGGAAGCTTTCCACCTTCATCTAGGATACCCCGAGGTAGGAAGTTGAAGTTTGGAGAAGCTTCCTTAAGGAGATCTCAAATGGAAATATCAAAGTCACTCAAAGATTCGAAGACGTCTGTGAAAGACTTGATTGGAGGAATCGTATCGGTTACTAGCGACGTACACATTTCTATGGCCTTCTTTAGGAACTTAGTAATTACACTTTTTTTATGAGGAAACACGAGGAGCATAGTGCCTTTGGGAGACGTCTCACTAAATAATTCATCTTCCTCCGGACTAACATCATAGTCTTTCTCAAGCTACTTGGAGGGGTGGTTGCAACAACAACAAAGTGTTTAAGATGCAACAAGTGGCACCGTCGAAGGATTTCGAGTGTCAAAAGGTATTTAGTGGTGCGATGCTAGAAGCTAACTCCCTTCAGAGCCTCCAAGGTATTAGCATGCACCCTATTGGTATCTTGAGCAAGAATATCTACAAAGGAGTTGGATTAAGAGTTAAATTCTTGGACATTGTAAATCCAGGTACAAGAAGAAAGAGAGAAAGAGAAACTTATTATTGGAAATCCATGGTCGGTGTAACCCATACAGATAGCGAATGAAGTACTCATTCTTCAAATATGTGTTTGTTGTGGAGCTTCTCTATGACTTTATACAACGGTATCATGTCTTGATGATCATGTTGGATGGAGAATCATGCCTTTGCTTGGAGCTCAGGAAAAAAGTTAGCTCGTTGAAAATTTTAGGTCATTGAAAACTGTCCATGAATAGCACATACAAGGAAATCAGGAGTGCGTATCCATTAGGATGAACTTGAGATAGAGCTAGCCCAAGTTCTTGGAGAATCGTGCATAAGAATGTGTTGAATGGCTGAATGGCACCTCCCAAGCACATATATCGATTGCATGTTGTATAATCCATCGAAGAAATGTGTGCTCGTTGGATTTGAGTTGGGAGAAGCATGTCGTCTTTGATGCGTGTTGTCTGCATATATTCCGGCGCATCTTGGCAGTTCGGGTTGTTGGCACATGCTCAGGCGGATCATCTAGAACTCATAAGCCAAGTATTCATTCAAAGGAGGAGGTGAATCCTGCATTAGTTCTAATGGTACATTCATTCTTTGAATTTCAACGGTAATTGAATGCTTAGGTACAGAAGTTATAGAGTTCAAGGTCTAGGAAGTAGTAGAAACATCTTCGAGAGGAGTAGATGTCCTAGCACTGGTTTGGAAGTAAGAAGATTGATGAATCATTCTATATAGGAAAACTTAGCATTCAACATGGTTAGGTATGCTTTATTTGGGAATTCTATTTTGATTTTAAACTCATATAATCGACGTTCGAAGTTCAACGGATGTTGACATGTGTTGACTAATTGAACTTCAAAAGTCGACTATGGCAAATTGAAGTGTAAATCTATGTAGTGTGAGTAGTATGTCATGTACACAACGAATGGACCATCCTATGTGGAAAGCCCGCTCATTCTAGAGAAACAAGCCATGCCACACAATGGAACTGTGCATCCGATCTTATCCATTATCATTGGATTGTTGATAATGGAACTGTTGTCCGGAGCAATGGGGAAAATATTCTTTTATAGGAACACTGGAATGGTGCAGTAATTGGATATGTTGTGCAATGGAGTCACTTGGATATTGGAGAACGTTCAATGTGACCGTTCTTTGGAAGAGAACTGTCCTACTAGTATGTAAATGGCAATATGTGATCGATCGTGTGTCGACCAAAATTAGCTAAGGCACTTTGGAATGCAAGGACTATAAACTCAAGCAATTAGATATATTTCAAGTACAACCCGAGTAGAACCCAAAGAAAACTTAGGATGTGCCTTAACCAACCCCATATCATGATCACCCAAAGTCACCATAACCAATCTAAGGTCGTTCAGCAACCATGATGTAACTCTTAATCATAGTCGATGTTGGAAGGTAGCAACCCATCATATGGAACTTTATATTTGAATCGAGGTTTAAGAGTGATTAGGTTCGAGCAATCTAGGAGAGGCTGCGGTGATCGGCTAAAGCATTTAGCAGTGGTGGTGGCGTCAATAGTTGGCGGCAACGTGGAGGAGTCAACAACGGCTGATTTAGATGTAGGACTTGGGTTTAGGTGAGGTCGGCGATGAGCTCAAGATCTCAGTAGGGAAGGTCTCGGGATAAAATGCTTTAGGTCTGAAAAGTGAAGAGTGGGAAAAAATGTCTAATTACTTATAGCACCAAAGAGATCAGAAAACAACTCGGTACCGACCAAGAGTGGTTGGTTCCAACAAAAAATTTAAAAAAAAAAGGTAAATGGAAGAGAAGGATCTCAAACCTGGCTAAGGCGTGGAATAATCTCCGGAGTGTGAGTCTTGGAATTTCTGTTATATGGTTAAACGGATATCCACAGAATGAAGGCAGTGCTATAAAGCAACATTTGGATCACCTAATCACGTGGATGGAAAACAGCATGTGTGTAACAGCCCAATATTTTCAACCATTCGCATCCGCACATGTCGGACTTTGAATTGTTCAAAATACTGCGTTGTAGAATAAATTTGGCAAAACTCAGAATATACAGTAAATAAATCACAGAATCACATACACAGATATCAGAATCTCGCAGCGGAAATTAAAAATTTAGTGGTCCATGAAGCCACTGATATAACTTTACAAAGCAGAACTTACATTGTCTATAATACTCACTACAAATTTATAACATAAAGAGAGATAGAGTCTTCAAAGTCTTGAATTCCAGAAAGGATAAAGGCTGAAACAACTTCCAACAGCACGAATGATCTACTGAGTGTCCTAGCTACGGAGAAGAAACTGAAGCTGCAACTCAGGCTGACCCGAGCGTAAAATAAAACATAACACTCGAGTCAGGACATACATACTTATATAATGTAAGCTAATTCAAGTGTACTGTAATATAGAGCAAGTAACTTAAAGGATGCTTGGGATCGCCCATCCTCTAAGGATCCGTCAAACTATTTACTATGTAGTATATTGCACTATTATAATAGTGTCTATTTATAAAATAAACATACTTTTTAATAGCGTTAAGGGGTTACCCATATAGCCCTTAACACAGAATAATGCCAATAGTCTATACAGTACCGTAAAACCTCCTGATCGGGAAGCTACCAGAGGATACTCCATAGGTACGACACAAATAGAAACTCGTAGTAAAGGCTCGGTATGGTAGATGACACGGCACAACTAGGCAATGCCAGGGTAGATATACCAATTGCTATCCAGGCTGGTGGAAACGCGTAGCCGCAGTTACCGCCCACCTCGGACTAACTCCCCAAAATCAAAATATAGAGGTGGCCACCGAATCAATCCAAAATCATAGTATAATAGCGAAGAGGAGCGTCCGATCAGAGGAATGACCTCATTGGCCTGGAATTGCTCCTGTTTTAGCCACCTTATGCCAACTCACGGGAGTCGGGTCCACGTATTTACCTTACAGGAAACGCCACCACCGACCTACTTCATTCTGGAATCTCCACCGCGTACACGGTTGGCCAAAGTGGTTTTTGGTATCGATAGAGAGTATGTCCATATCCGATCCCGGTCTCTTTGCCAACCCATCGTTATTATAACCCATGGCCATTTAAAAGCAGTTTATACTTTAAAACCAGAATAATCATTTCCCTTTTCAAAACTATAAATACGATATCATCTTAAAACCCTAAATAATATGATATCGTTATATTCAAATATAATTCTTTTCCAAAAACCATCCTGCTTAAAATTTATAATATCTGGAAACCAACTATTTGAATTATATCTTCAAACATATTATTTTGGAATTTTTACTTTAAAACCATAACACCCAACACAAATGGTTTGGATATTCAACGGTATATAGAATAAATGGTTTAACTTTATGGTTACTTGGTAAAGAAGATAATTTACATAGCTTTACAAATATATTTCGTTATTTAAGGTTTTAAACCATAATTTAAATATCACTTTATGTTCCCAAAACCATTACAATTCCTATACATATATATCCAATTGGAGTATTTACTATTCAAAACTAAGGTTGGATTTTATTCTTTCAACAAATCAATGTTTTATTATTTAGTCTTGAATATTCCCATAAATTCCATAAATAAAACTCCAAATTTTAGCTATTAAATATTTTCAAAATTTACTTAATACTAGAATATTCATCTTAAATTTATTAAGGAAAATCCAGTTATAAATATCATATCATATCTTAACATAAAATATAATTTATCAAATTCCATAAATTTTAAACAATCGATTCTAGATTCTGTAGCACTTAGGAAATGCTACCTAAAGTTACGGGTAAAACTAGTCCAATTTCAAAAGGACAGCATTTAAATGCTGTAGTAGATTGTTTAACTTAATAAATATTTCCAAATATAACTTATTTATTTATATATTTTTTCTTAACTGAAATCTTATTCTTTCGAAAATCCCGAATTACCAAATTAAGTTATATTCCAAACTTTTATCCAAATATTTATTTATTTATTAATATTTAACTCCTTCAGAACCAATAAAAATCCTTTAAAGATATTAAATCAAATATTTAACTTCCAAAATAATTTTTAAATATTTCAGAAAATATTATAAGGACCACGGGCCTGTATATAGTTTTCTAGCCTAGGTCAAGTGATACGGATTTATATCATTTCAAACCGTAATTTATAAAACCCCGGGTTCTATCATTTCAAACCCGCAATTTATAAAACCCCGGGTTCTATCATTTCAAACCCGCAATCCCAAGTTAATTTATAGTAGTTAACAGAATAAATGAATAATAAAAATCATTTAGGCCTATCATTTCAGCCCATACAATCTAAATTAACAGGGAACTTGCAGTGTGATTTAAGCAGTAAATAACAATAATATAATATAACTGCAGATATAATATAACATATAAATAACTGATGAGGTGTCAATTTAAATGGGGTTCATCATTTTATATCACCCTACAGACAGATAATAGTGAAATAAAATTTTACACATACACTTGCGAAAAAATTACAAAATATAAATACGTAGGTCTGGTGAGAAATACTCACCTGAATGTTGCAGAAAATTTGAATTCAAAACGACGATTCACCAGTAAAGACCGACAGAAAATAACGATCAAATTTCTCGGATGTCGCCTAGATTCAAATCTAGAACAAAATTTCAAAATATTGAATACATGACTTTAGATTTTTCGGTCAAAGAAAATTAAAAATGGAAAGAGAATTGGTTTGATTTGCTCGACCACTCCACCGTGTAACATGCCCAAAATATACCCAAAACGAGGACCGTGCTAACACAAAATTTTACGACCAAAATTTATAGAGATGTCTAAGGCAAAATGTTGGAACACAAATACACGTGCACACAAACTCCTCTCTGCTCATGTTGCATGTACGTGCACACTTTCTTCCCCCCAGTTTACTCATGTATATACACACTCACGCCAAACATAAACATCACCTTTTACTACCAACATTTATCCTATTATCGAATCAGTTTTAACAACATGGTCTCTGCTTTGCTCTTCAATTCATCTGCCAAATAATTTCCAGCCTTTAACATAAATCAGTCAACTACCCAGATACATACCTTCCTTCAAAAAAAACAAAAGTTGCTCCGAGTAGAATTATTCAAGGCTTCGAGTTCCATTATGTAGGTCTTTGAGAAAGTCACGCAACTTCTCTGTACATTTTTTTTTTTGATAACTCTACCCTTTTAACAACTCCTGACAAATCAAGCCCCTGCAAATCTATGCCCCAAGTATGTTTTCCCCTTTGACATATAATATGAATACCACTCTATAAATTACAACTACTCTAGGCTCGGTCAGACACAAAATGCAAACTTAAGCAAATATGGTAGTCTGGATGCATGTATAGGTGATACAAGAACATGCACGCTCTTACAGTAAATATGTACAGCCTGATACAAATTTTTATATATATATATGCAGACTTTTGTGAGACCTGAATGCAATTTGGAAAACTTACTCACTATATGTACTATCATTTCTATCACTACACAACATATGTTTAATCTTTGCCTAAGCTTCCTACCATAACTTATCCAATTAATGTTTCCAGACTTTCCAGGCAAACCCCAACTACCCGAGTCCTCTGCCCACTTACTCCGAGCCAACCTAACAGCTGCTTCGAGGAAATCAATCAGTTGCTTCGAGAAAATTTTCACTAAACTGAAGCTGATGCTTAGAATCAGAACAGTTGCCTACCTCCCTTATTCCTTGTATCACAACAGCTTCAATCTTCACTACATACGCATTTCATCTCTTCCTCTTGTTCCATTACCATCCTCCATTTTTTTCCATCATACTCCCAGATTATATGGCATAGTATAAGCATATACTGATATGGCCGTGCACAGGTGCACAACCTAGACCATGCACACTGAACTCACTTGCCTCAATGCAAATTTCTCTGTCCCCAAACACCTCTCCCTCTGGAACACAATATGTGTACTCCTGCCAGGTAGATAAACTCCATACTTCACTGCAACACAACCTCACATATGAACCCTACCCAGTCCTACAGCTAATGCATGTATAAACAAGAGACATGGTCACTAAACAGGAACACCATGCGGGTTGATGCAATCCTAGCCTAAGACCTCAACTAGATGTCAATCATACTTGCTAAAATCCAGAACCTAAGTCTGTTTGACTCGCTCCTACTTCTCTTTCTATCAGACTCACCAAGTTCTATCGGAGAATGGGCACACTGAAACTTAAATAAGACAACTGCTATCTTCCTACCTCCAATACTATCATCCACTACTAACTAAATCAAAACCTGGGAAAATCTAAATCAAATCAACTATCAGCCTCAGTCTTATACTATTTATCTATGCACAACATAACTTATAAACTTTCCAGCTCTTGAAACTGCAAAGATACAAGGCCAACCTATGACATAGACTATAGTCACATTTCACTTATATATGCCAATTAGCTTCTTATATCATAACAGAGTTTCCAGACTTTATATTTATATATATCTTAAATCTAACCTCCCAGTTAGCTACTCTGCTTCCACAATTAGAACTATACCAGGGCGAACTCGTTCAACAAGTAGAGCAATAGAGATATGCAGTCAGTCTCTATGCTATCTATGCACACGTATCCTAATACCCTAGTCACACAAAGCATCGCACTTTCAGTCTTATCTCCTTTACTGTTTTATTGCATTCCCTTAAATCTACCTGGCAACATCCCCTGCTCCTATTTATTAACAGCCACTCCAGCCAGCTACTAGGCTTGTCTAACTGAATGGATGTGTGCTCCTCTGGGAATACATAGTTTTAAGATCCATACATATGCAAGGCTACACATCCTAAGTCACTACAGGCAAGCATGGCAAAATAAAATGGAATGGCCGAGCAAGGCATCTAGGAAAGGAAAACGAAGAAGCTGAAGAAGAAAACAATCGGATTATTACCTGGGAGACGCTTGAATGTAAGAGGAGGTGAAGGCAGATAGGTTGAGATCCAGAAAAGAAAAATTGATGAAGTGTGAAAATATATAGGCAGAGGCTTTCGACTTATCAGAGGAAGTACTGGAAAACGTATCAGTTTTTTTTTCTTTGATATCAATTTGTTGATATGAATGCGAAATTTTTTGCATTGGTTCAAAAGCAAAAGATAAGTTCTAACGTTGCAAATTTAGAGGGTGCGATCTGTGGCAAGATCAAGGGAAAAGAAATAACATCCTAGTGTTTATAAAGCATCAGTTATATTGATAAAATGTGTAAATGTGACTGTTATGAGAAGTTCATGCTGAAAGTATGCGTTACTTTGGGAAGAAAATAAGTACTAAAGTTCTTACGTTTACATATTAAAGGCAGATTTAAGGAATGCACTGACCACTCAAATTGTTTGTTCTCTGAAAGTTATTATATGCGTGCAATTTGTGGTTTGAAAGCAGCAGTTGCACAAATGTATTTTGTTCTGATATGCCTTTGATTAGCTTCAGTTATAATTGCTTTAAAGTATCAGAGCAAACTATATTTTTATACATATGAAAACGTGGTTTAATGCTGAGGAGATGGCCTAATTAGTTTCTCTGATTTAAGTTTGGAAGCAAGCAATTTATCTGATTGAGATAACGAATGGCCAGTGGCATACAATTTTTGAACGGTTACTATGTTGAGATAAAGCAAGAATTTAATGATATTTTGAACGGTAGATTCTTTTTTCGTTTAATATAAATGATGAAGTGGTGAAATTTATGTGCAAAGTTTAAGGAAGAAACGTATGCAAATTATTAAAACCAAAACTGACTTTTAAACCAGAATAACGTTTGGTATAAACACTGACTGATATTTTTCTTCAAAAAAAGTTTGAAAATATTATTTTTACACTACGCTAAACAGACGCAGTCCAAAACATCAAATATTTCTGGAAAAAAAAAATCATTTTTAAAAACACACGTTTTATTACGTTGCTTAAATCCTATAATTGACGCGTCTTTTAAACGCGGAATTTTACAGTTTAAACATAGCTTTAAATTTCACAGTTGTTATTTAATTTTATTGACATATAAAATTTTATAAAATATACCTCCAAATTAAATAATTAAAAGAAATAAATAGTTATAAAACTAGGGCTGTTACACTCTCCCCCACTTAAGAACTTTTCGTCCTCGAAAAGGAACGGAAGAAGAGAAACAAAAGAAGATAAGCTAGATAAACAAGAATCTTAAACGGATAGTTCCGGATTTGAAGCACGAAGAAGATCCTCTAGAAGCGGTTTTACTCTTTCAGTTTGACCGTCAGTCTAAGAGATAATGCTCCGATCCTGATGAGTAAAAGAATTCAAAGATTATAGAAAGATTTCTAAATAGACTAGTCTAAGCAATAGCTTCCCCAATCTGTAGCAGATAGGGCAACCAAGGATATTTAAAGATAGTTTGAAAACAAACAAGATAATAACTTTGAAATCAAAATGCTTTTGAAATCATAATACTTTGAAAGTCATTAAGATTTTATAGATATTATTATTTGGAAATCATGCTACTAAAATCATAACTCTTTAAAACAATCTTCATTTATTCAATTATAAATTTTCCAAAACATTTTATTTTTAGAACAGCAGCACTTATAATATGCTATAGTAGATATGATAGAATTCCTAATCAGTTTATTTTCTTAACTCTTAAATTTAACAAATAGCCTAACACTTTATTTTTATAGATAAGATATTCCTTTAATAAGTTATACTTGAAATTTCCATTTGGAAACCAAATTCTACATTATCAAATTTTAGTGATATTTCAATATGTCTTAACTATTTAAATCATAATTATTCACTTAGACTTCAGTTAACTATGATTTTTAAGATAAGTAATCCTTACTACAAAATATCCTTTTCAAATATATATATATATATATATATATATATATATTAGATACATTGCTTATTGCACAATTGAAAATTGAGAGTTATTTAAATAAATTCCTTAAACTCCTTATTTACCTCAATTATTCTTTTATAACTAAAATTCAAGTGTATAACTTTTATTATAACCACTCAAATTTTATTTATAAAATCCCTTTTATATTGTATATTATCCAATTACATTGTTAACTTTTGAAAATCAAGGTAAGTTATATTTGAAATGAAATTGAGTATTATACAACTAAAACTTCCAAATTCAATTATCTCCAATTAGAATTTCTTATTTAAAATTTTATTTTCAAGGTAAACTTTAAGAATTACATTTCTGATTCCCTTCAAACCATTTAGAGATAGATAAATATATATACATAATATGTCAAATCAAATTTGAATTATATATCTATATATATTAAGTCATATTTTAGAAATTCAAATCAATTAAAATCTCAAGGTAACACTGTAGCCAGACTACAGAATGGTCTTTTCACTTCGAAACTCGAAAATGAAAGTCGATGATGCTGCAGTCATCACCGAAATTATTTTCCAGCGACAAAGAGAAAAGCACTAGATTTTAAAAATTCTTTGGAAATAAATTTCTGTACAAAATACTTTAAATAATATATCCTTTACAAATTTTAAACATAAGGTTTGAAATCCTCAGAAATTGAATTCTCAAGTTCTTGTTTTAAATTCATTTCTATTTCTAAATTAATTTATAACCATCGTTTATATTCAATTATTTATTTTAGACAACACATGGTTCATAAATAAAATCAAAACTATTATCTCTTGACAAATAGTTAAATCAATTTTTAAAAATTCTGAAAATTTTTCTTATATATATATATATAGATTTTATTTTCAAATAGGAATAACTTTTTCCAAAACAAGGATAGAGACTCAAATTTGATGAACTCCAATCAAATAGAATTCAAGATAAGTTGAAATCAGAAGACCTGATGATTAAAGAACAGAATAAGGGAATTGGGTAAGTCTATATAAATCGCGGACAACCTTGACCTAGTCATCCGTGACTTAAAGAGTCAGTTCGGTGTGTTTGAGTAAATCTACATTGATCTGAAGAGATAGAGTTCGGAATAACCAAAGATACTAGCATGTAAACCGAGGAAAAATATAAATCTCTGGTGAATCAATGCTAATTGTAAAGGAGTTTCACCCCTTTATCAGAATAATGGCGAGACCGCCAATTCACTATAAGGATCATCCGTAGTGGAGTTATGGGATACTCCGGAATCTAGAGAAGATGAAAAGTGAGGGACACGAATGAACTTTGGAATCACAGGGAATGTTCCAAAATTCGAAAAGGAAGAGATTCAATCCCGAATGAAGGTGATTCTGTAAATCAAATTTACCATACATTCTAAGTTTTGCCTAGAGCCAAAGCTCTGATACCAAATGTAACAGCCCAATATTTTCAACCATTCGCATCCGCACATGTCGGACTTTGAATTGTTCAAAATACTGCGTTGTAGAATAAATTTGGCAAAACTCAGAATATACAGTAAATAAATCACAGAATCACATACACAGATATCAGAATCTCGCAGCGGAAATTAAAAATTTAGTGGTCCATGAAGCCACTGATATAACTTTACAAAGCAGAACTTACATTGTCTATAATACTCACTACAAATTTATAACATAAAGAGAGATAGAGTCTTCAAAGTCTTGAATTCCAGAAAGGATAAAGGCTGAAACAACTTCCAACAGCACGAATGATCTACTGAGTGTCCTAGCTACGGAGAAGAAACTGAAGCTGCAACTCAGGCTGACCCGAGCGTAAAATAAAACATAACACTCGAGTCAGGACATACATACTTATATAATGTAAGCTAATTCAAGTGTACTGTAATATAGAGCAAGTAACTTAAAGGATGCTTGGGATCGCCCATCCTCTAAGGATCCGTCAAACTATTTACTATGTAGTATATTGCACTATTATAATAGTGTCTATTTATAAAATAAACATACTTTTTAATAGCGTTAAGGGGTTACCCATATAGCCCTTAACACAGAATAATGCCAATAGTCTATACAGTACCGTAAAACCTCCTGATCGGGAAGCTACCAGAGGATACTCCATAGGTACGACACAAATAGAAACTCGTAGTAAAGGCTCGGTATGGTAGATGACACGGCACAACTAGGCAATGCCAGGGTAGATATACCAATTGCTATCCAGGCTGGTGGAAACGCGTAGCCGCAGTTACCGCCCACCTCGGACTAACTCCCCAAAATCAAAATATAGAGGTGGCCACCGAATCAATCCAAAATCATAGTATAATAGCGAAGAGGAGCGTCCGATCAGAGGAATGACCTCATTGGCCTGGAATTGCTCCTGTTTTAGCCACCTTATGCCAACTCACGGGAGTCGGGTCCACGTATTTACCTTACAGGAAACGCCACCACCGACCTACTTCATTCTGGAATCTCCACCGCGTACACGGTTGGCCAAAGTGGTTTTTGGTATCGACAGAGAGTATGTCCATATCCGATCCCGGTCTCTTTGCCAACCCATCGTTATTATAACCCATGGCCATTTAAAAGCAGTTTATACTTTAAAACCAGAATAATCATTTCCCTTTTCAAAACTATAAATACGATATCATCTTAAAACCCTAAATAATATGATATCGTTATATTCAAATATAATTCTTTTCCAAAAACCATCCTGCTTAAAATTTATAATATCTGGAAACCAACTATTTGAATTATATCTTCAAACATATTATTTTGGAATTTTTACTTTAAAACCATAACACCCAACACAAATGGTTTGGATATTCAACGGTATATAGAATAAATGGTTTAACTTTATGGTTACTTGGTAAAGAAGATAATTTACATAGCTTTACAAATATATTTCGTTATTTAAGGTTTTAAACCATAATTTAAATATCACTTTATGTTCCCAAAACCATTACAATTCCTATACATATATATCCAATTGGAGTATTTACTATTCAAAACTAAGGTTGGATTTTATTCTTTCAACAAATCAATGTTTTATTATTTAGTCTTGAATATTCCCATAAATTCCATAAATAAAACTCCAAATTTTAGCTATTAAATATTTTCAAAATTTACTTAATACTAGAATATTCATCTTAAATTTATTAAGGAAAATCCAGTTATAAATATCATATCATATCTTAACATAAAATATAATTTATCAAATTCCATAAATTTTAAACAATCGATTCTAGATTCTGTAGCACTTAGGAAATGCTACCTAAAGTTACGGGTAAAACTAGTCCAATTTCAAAAGGACAGCATTTAAATGCTGTAGTAGATTGTTTAACTTAATAAATATTTCCAAATATAACTTATTTATTTATATATTTTTTCTTAACTGAAATCTTATTCTTTCGAAAATCCCGAATTACCAAATTAAGTTATATTCCAAACTTTTATCCAAATATTTATTTATTTATTAATATTTAACTCCTTCAGAACCAATAAAAATCCTTTAAAGATATTAAATCAAATATTTAACTTCCAAAATAATTTTTAAATATTTCAGAAAATATTATAAGGACCACGGGCCTGTATATAGTTTTCTAGCCTAGGTCAAGTGATACGGATTTATATCATTTCAAACCGTAATTTATAAAACCCCGGGTTCTATCATTTCAAACCCGCAATTTATAAAACCCCGGGTTCTATCATTTCAAACCCGCAATCCCAAGTTAATTTACAGTAGTTAACAGAATAAATGAATAATAATAATCATTTAGGCCTATCATTTCAGCCCATACAATCTAAATTAACAGGGAACTTGCAGTGTGATTTAAGCAGTAAATAACAATAATATAATATAACTGCAGATATAATATAACATATAAATAACTGATGAGGTGTCAATTTAAATGGGGTTCATCATTTTATATCACCCTACAGACAGATAATAGTGAAATAAAATTTTACACATACACTTGCGAAAAAATTACAAAATATAAATACGTAGGTCTGGTGAGAAATACTCACCTGAATGTTGCAGAAAATTTGAATTCAAAACGACGATTCACCAGTAAAGACCGACAGAAAATAACGATCAAATTTCTCGGATGTCGCCTAGATTCAAATCTAGAACAAAATTTCAAAATATTGAATACATGACTTTAGATTTTCCGGTCAAAGAAAATTAAAAATGGAAAGAGAATTGGTTTGATTTGCTCGACCACTCCACCGTGTAACATGCCCAAAATATACCCAAAACGAGGACCGTGCTAACACAAAATTTTACGACCAAAATTTATAGAGATGTCTAAGGCAAAATGTTGGAACACAAATACACGTGCACACAAACTCCTCTCTGCTCATGTTGCATGTACGTGCACACTTTCTTCCCCCCAGTTTACTCATGTATATACACACTCACGCCAAACATAAACATCACCTTTTACTACCAACATTTATCCTATTATCGAATCAGTTTTAACAACATGGTCTCTGCTTTGCTCTTCAATTCATCTGCCAAATAATTTCCAGCCTTTAACATAAATCAGTCAACTACCCAGATACATACCTTCCTTCAAAAAAAACAAAAGTTGCTCCGAGTAGAATTATTCAAGGCTTCGAGTTCCATTATGTAGGTCTTTGAGAAAGTCACGCAACTTCTCTGTACATTTTTTTTTTGATAACTCTACCCTTTTAACAACTCCTGACAAATCAAGCCCCTGCAAATCTATGCCCCAAGTATGTTTTCCCCTTTGACATATAATATGAATACCACTCTATAAATTACAACTACTCTAGGCTCGGTCAGACACAAAATGCAAACTTAAGCAAATATGGTAGTCTGGATGCATGTATAGGTGATACAAGAACATGCACGCTCTTACAGTAAATATGTACAGCCTGATACAAATTTTTATATATATATGCAGACTTTTGTGAGACCTGAATGCAATTTGGAAAACTTACTCACTATATGTACTATCATTTCTATCACTACACAACATATGTTTAATCTTTGCCTAAGCTTCCTACCATAACTTATCCAATTAATGTTTCCAGACTTTCCAGGCAAACCCCAACTACCCGAGTCCTCTGCCCACTTACTCCGAGCCAACCTAACAGCTGCTTCGAGGAAATCAATCAGTTGCTTCGAGAAAATTTTCACTAAACTGAAGCTGATGCTTAGAATCAGAACAGTTGCCTACCTCCCTTATTCCTTGTATCACAACAGCTTCAATCTTCACTACATACGCATTTCATCTCTTCCTCTTGTTCCATTACCATCCTCCATTTTTTTCCATCATACTCCCAGATTATATGGCATAGTATAAGCATATACTGATATGGCCGTGCACAGGTGCACAACCTAGACCATGCACACTGAACTCACTTGCCTCAATGCAAATTTCTCTGTCCCCAAACACCTCTCCCTCTGGAACACAATATGTGTACTCCTGCCAGGTAGATAAACTCCATACTTCACTGCAACACAACCTCACATATGAACCCTACCCAGTCCTACAGCTAATGCATGTATAAACAAGAGACATGGTCACTAAACAGGAACACCATGCGGGTTGATGCAATCCTAGCCTAAGACCTCAACTAGATGTCAATCATACTTGCTAAAATCCAGAACCTAAGTCTGTTTGACTCGCTCCTACTTCTCTTTCTATCAGACTCACCAAGTTCTATCGGAGAATGGGCACACTGAAACTTAAATAAGACAACTGCTATCTTCCTACCTCCAATACTATCATCCACTACTAACTAAATCAAAACCTGGGAAAATCTAAATCAAATCAACTATCAGCCTCAGTCTTATACTATTTATCTATGCACAACATAACTTATAAACTTTCCAGCTCTTGAAACTGCAAAGATACAAGGCCAACCTATGACATAGACTATAGTCACATTTCACTTATATATGCCAATTAGCTTCTTATATCATAACAGAGTTTCCAGACTTTATATTTATATATATCTTAAATCTAACCTCCCAGTTAGCTACTCTGCTTCCACAATTAGAACTATACCAGGGCGAACTCGTTCAACAAGTAGAGCAATAGAGATATGCAGTCAGTCTCTATGCTATCTATGCACACGTATCCTAATACCCTAGTCACACAAAGCATCGCACTTTCAGTCTTATCTCCTTTACTGTTTTATTGCATTCCCTTAAATCTACCTGGCAACATCCCCTGCTCCTATTTATTAACAGCCACTCCAGCCAGCTACTAGGCTTGTCTAACTGAATGGATGTGTGCTCCTCTGGGAATACATAGTTTTAAGATCCATACATATGCAAGGCTACACATCCTAAGTCACTACAGGCAAGCATGGCAAAATAAAATGGAATGGCCGAGCAAGGCATCTAGGAAAGGAAAACGAAGAAGCTGAAGAAGAAAACAATCGGATTATTACCTGGGAGACGCTTGAATGCAAGAGGAGGTGAAGGCAGATAGGTTGAGATCCAGAAAAGAAAAATTGATGAAGTGTGAAAATATATAGGCAGAGGCTTTCGACTTATCAGAGGAAGTACTGGAAAACGTATCAGTTTTTTTTTCTTTGATATCAATTTGTTGATATGAATGCGAAATTTTTTGCATTGGTTCAAAAGCAAAAGATAAGTTCTAACGTTGCAAATTTAGAGGGTGCGATCTGTGGCAAGATCAAGGGAAAAGAAATAACATCCTAGTGTTTATAAAGCATCAGTTATATTGATAAAATGTGTAAATGTGACTGTTATGAGAAGTTCATGCTGAAAGTATGCGTTACTTTGGGAAGAAAATAAGTACTAAAGTTCTTACGTTTACATATTAAAGGCAGATTTAAGGAATGCACTGACCACTCAAATTGTTTGTTCTCTGAAAGTTATTATATGCGTGCAATTTGTGGTTTGAAAGCAGCAGTTGCACAAATGTATTTTGTTCTGATATGCCTTTGATTAGCTTCAGTTATAATTGCTTTAAAGTATCAGAGCAAACTATATTTTTATACATATGAAAACGTGGTTTAATGCTGAGGAGATGGCCTAATTAGTTTCTCTGATTTAAGTTTGGAAGCAAGCAATTTATCTGATTGAGATAACGAATGGCCAGTGGCATACAATTTTTGAACGGTTACTATGTTGAGATAAAGCAAGAATTTAATGATATTTTGAACGGTAGATTCTTTTTTCGTTTAATATAAATGATGAAGTGGTGAAATTTATGTGCAAAGTTTAAGGAAGAAACGTATGCAAATTATTAAAACCAAAACTGACTTTTAAACCAGAATAACGTTTGGTATAAACACTGACTGATATTTTTCTTCAAAAAAAGTTTGAAAATATTATTTTTACACTACGCTAAACAGACGCAGTCCAAAACATCAAATATTTCTGGAAAAAAAAAATCATTTTTAAAAACACACGTTTTATTACGTTGCTTAAATCCTATAATTGACGCGTCTTTTAAACGCGGAATTTTACAGTTTAAACATAGCTTTAAATTTCACAGTTGTTATTTAATTTTATTGACATATAAAATTTTATAAAATATACCTCCAAATTAAATAATTAAAAGAAATAAATAGTTATAAAACTAGGGCTGTTACAATGTGCTTGCCTTGTTCCAGAGCATGCTTTATTTTCAATAAAAGCATACTCTAGAGGGAAAGTGTTACCTGTTTTTTGACCGAGCAGGTTTTCATTGGAATTAGAACATCAAGCTGAGGACTAGATGGTTCACGGACTTAAGAATTGCTTGGAAAGACTATAGGAAGGAACTTACAAAGTTGCAAAACAATTGGGGGAAAGATAAGCACTTGGTATTGAGTACTTCGATTCGATACCGACCACTATTTTGGCCTCAAGTGGGTCCCCGGTTCTATATTACAAAACGATATGGCCTAAGTGATCGTCGTGAAGTATATTTCTCAATTAATGAATTAACAACTCTAAGGATTATCTGAAAGAAAGCAGACAAGAACAAGCGGTATCAGAACCTCTTAGAAAGAACACAACCTTGGAGGAAAATTTCTCAAAATGTAATGGATTAGGTGTAAAAGACCACAGAAGGGAAGAAAGAAAAGCCTCCTCCAAAATCCATGCCCATACCGACCACCTTTGGTCGGTACCAAGTAAAATTTATAGCTCAAAGGGCCCCATCTTCCCTTCAACATTCTTGGACTTGGATCTGGACTTGGTATCTCATGGGCCTCCAGTTCTACTAGACAATTTTTATATAAATATAAACCCTACAGCAATTGAAGAAGGACATTTTTGGCTCACTATCTTCTTCATCTTCTATCTCTACTCACTATAGTCACTAATGCGAATACTATTAGCTGTTCAAGGCTGTAAGAGATTTTCTATCCCTTGTACTAGTGACTCTCAATCAAATAATTAATAAATTATAGTGGACGTAGGCCATAGATTGCTGAACTACGTTAAAAACCTTTTGTTTTATCTGGTTTTTACTTACACTCTGCTAGATTTCAATATCTCTAAAAGAGTGCCAGTTTTGGCATCAACACATACAGTCATCAATATAACACAACATAGATCAATAATTATAAATTTTCATCAACAGATATGCATTTAATATTTTGAACTTAATTAATTAAAATAAGCAAACCATATCAATGCGCTTTTGCAAACAACCTCAGAACTAAGCAAACAAAACACCAAATCATTCGTAAATCCACCATGAGTCCAACAGAACAAACTACATGTGAGTTTGTATGCAAAGGTTATTGCAATTAGAGGTTATTACAGAAAATTTGTAACTTAGCAAATGAATTAATAAAATAATTACTCACGCTATGCCACAATACCATGTTTTCCTGATTTCTGGTCCTGTAACATCAACTATTAACTTTAGCATGTTTTTGCCACTGCCACATGTACTATTGCCCTGATTCAAGCCTATCCATGAATCCTCCACCTCTAGCCCCACCAAACCATACCAATCTTGTTCACAGTGAATGCCGCCTCATCGTGCACCTCATGGCGGTCACCATAACTTCATAACTGTACTCTAACAAAACTGACACTTTCAACAAGATCAAAACCAATGGATCTACTACTCGTTACCTCCTCTCTGCTCTGGTACCTTCAACATGGTGTTTATCTAAAATTATTTCCTATGTATCGCAGTTTTATTTTATTACAAAATTTTGATGTATAGAAAGATTGAAATGATCTATTTATTATAATGGACCTTACATGTTTTATTTTTATTTTGATCCATTTTGAGGTTTTTCTCTTTTATTGTTCATTATTTAGATTTTTTTAATTTTGTATCATAATGAAACACTTCTTTTAATGTCTAAAATTAGTTTCAGCTATATTATGATGGAATTTGTAACCGGTTTGAGACATTAAAAATAGTGGGTCATCACACTTGATACAAAGTGTGACATTCATCTTATCTGGATGGTTGCTGCAAATGGAAACCTCGGCTAATGATTTTACTGATAGTCGCTCGAGTTCTTTAGCAAACCAACCCTAGGACATGAAAGGGTAAGAGATAAGGCTTTGCCATGGTTCATAGTGCGAGAACCCCTTATCATGCAACAATCAACTCTGATGCCAAGTGTGGTGCCTCTCTATTTTTAAAGACCACTAATTACAAATGCCAGAAAGTATGCTTGAACTAATATACTCGATACGAAAAGCAATGGATCGTTTATCTGTAATTAAAATTTTCAAAAACCACAAAGGTAAAAGGAAAATCTCAGAGCGTAATTATATATCAA
This sequence comes from Allium cepa, assembly GCA_030765085.1. Classification (NCBI taxonomy): domain Eukaryota; kingdom Viridiplantae; phylum Streptophyta; class Magnoliopsida; order Asparagales; family Amaryllidaceae; genus Allium; species Allium cepa. The sequence goes on from CM060943.1 coordinate 129,698,393, forward strand.
AACAAATGTACACTACCTCAATAATACAATTATATTACAAGGTAATCAAATCAATCCATATTTAAATACATTGATTATCACTAACTCATGAACTGTATAACTATGATATAAAAGAATATTCCAAATCATCTATCCGTAAGCCTACATTTACATTTCCATTCCCTCCTCTGCTCCCAGCTACACTTCATAACTATATAGATATAACAAAATAAAAAGGGAAAAGGTAACAACTATGTTTGGATTGTGGCTAATTTTATACACTTCAGCCTAAGTTCGGGATCTATTGCAAAGGAAAAGATTCCCCTCGTACCTCTTTTGGAAGATCAAGCTTACATAGTTCTATTTCCTACTCTTCTCCAAATCCAAATACTTGTTAGCTCATAATAACACATCATCCATGCAACTAATGCACGTAGAAAACTCTACTTCTATAAAACCATCATAATCAATCATCACAAATATAAAAATTCATAAATTGAAAAAAACTTACAACCTTCCCATGTCCTTCCCCTAAAACCCAAACCCGAACCTTCATTTCCCACCCAATGAACCATCGCTCTCCGATCCTCCTCTTTTTCCTCTGACCCATCTTATCCCTTCTCTCTTCTCCTCCTCCCTTCTCCTACTTGCCACTTCATCCTCTCACAACGGGTATCCATTTTAACCCCCATCTTTCTTGCATTTCCCCATCTTTCTCCACCACCCCTTCTCCTATGTCAACCCCCTCCAGCCTCTAAGTTTGGCCATCTTTGTTCAAGAAACTTCCTCGTAATGCTAGTAAGTACATGCCTAGGAGCTTCACTCATGAGTTCTCTAAGTCAATAGCCATCTCCTCCTCGAGAAGTTTATCTTGAAGGAAATAAATATTAGGGCAACATCCTTTTGGTTTCTTCCTCAATAAATCTCTCCCTTAATTATTTTATGTTTCTTTATTTCTTGCATCTGGTCTAGAGTAACCTACATGGCACTCAAGTAAGTCTGATGGTAAAAAAGTTTCCTTCGAGTTTGAAGATGAAGCAAGAAGAGAAAAAGTTCTTGAGGAAGATCCAATTATCATTAAAGGTAAAGTTTTCATCATTTTTCAATGGGATCTTGCTATGGAGTGCATTCATGAACAAATTAAACCTGAACCTATATGGGTCCTTTTGTCTTGTATTACATCGGTGCATTGGACTATAATGGGATTGATTGGATTGCAAGTTATTTAGGGAAAGTAGTTTGTTTTGATGGAAGTACAGAAAAGCTGAAGAGATCTGAGTATGCCAAAGTGTTAGTTGAAATTACGCCCAACAAGTTTTTCCTAATCAAATTTCGGTTCAGTTGAAAGAAGGGAAAGATGTTATGGTCAATGTAGAATATTCATAGAAGCCTGATGTATGTGAGGCATGTTAGGTTTTTGGTCATAAAAGAAAGGAGTACATTAATAATTCAACTTCAATGCAAAGTGAAGTACAAAAGGATACAAGGTTCAATAAACTTCAAAATCAAAGCAAGGTGGACAAGTGGAATAAACAAGTGAGCAGCGGGCTGCAGTTCAAAATAAAAGGCAGCATGGAACAAGGAAAAGGCTAAATCAGAAGAGCTACAAGCCTATTATAAAAGCAGTATGCATATCGAAACCAATGCAGGGAAATGGTGTCATATTAACCCAAAGAACTCATATCCCTGTAGTGCCAAGTTTCAAGGAAAGAATGGAAGTAATTTGGTGCCTTGTACAGCAAGAATGGAAAATCGAAAAGATATGTAAACAAAAAATAAATTTGCTGCATTAGAAGAGGTCAAGCCAAATGACAATCTGTTGCATAGTGCAACGAGCTATGACCTTGTGAATAAAAACGTTTAGAAAACAAAAATAATGAAGGGAATAATCAAGAAAGGGTTAGTGGCTTGTTTTCTACGGCTAACAAAGATGGAACTAACTAATAGCAAGATAGATGAGACGCCACTTGTGCAGGCGGTTGCTTCTGATATTAAAATAGACTTTGATTTTAGCCCATAGACATGAAGTGGAACAAGGCGAAATATTGGAAAATTCAAAGCCATGATGACTATGTGGTTGTGCACAACCAGCATGTTAAACTCTCCAACCCTAAACCTTCCACTTTGGTTCTACCATCAAATATCACCTCTCCACTTATTTCAGCCCCAATTGCTCCTGATGGTCTGGTTGATCCCAACCAAGCATATCATGTTCCTAACATTACATATTGCAGCATCCCACCCGTCTCTTTTGGACTTTTCAATTCTATCTCAATCGCGATGAGTCATGCTCTCTCCCTACTTAACCTAACCTGTCCTTACTTCAAGAAACTGGTTCAAAATCTAGCAGTGTGCAGCACGCACACATGCATAATGCATCCCCCAATCCATACCATTTAACTTTTCATTGCCTAAAACCAAAATTCCAAATTTTTGCCAAGAGTAATGAGAAGCAAGTCTTTAGACAAAGATCAAGGTAGATAATATAGAAAAGATAGCATTAAGATAACAACCCAACCCCTCTTTAACAGATCAAACAGACCAACAGTAAATCCAAAAGTTCTTCCATCATGCTAGCTCCACCACCACTCTCTACTTCTCAACCTTTTCTCCATGATTAACAACATTCTAGTTTGGAATATTAGAGGCAGGAACGATATTGCTAAGCAAAATAAAAATCCAATTATTGATCAAATCCCAAAACCTGGAAATGTTCGCCAATTTAGAAAATAAGTTTTACACTAACACTATTGATAAAGTAGTATGTTTTATCAAACCATCTTGGTCTTTCATCGACAACTTGCAACATTCCCCCTTGGGAAGGATTCTAGTAATGTAGAATCTAGAGGTCTTTATTGCCACTTCAATTTCTTCCTCCAGCAAAGCTTTCCATCATCTTATTAATCCCTCTTATTATAACCATGCATTTTTCTGTACCTTTGTTTACTCTGATAATAGCATGTCCCTCTGGAACTCCTCTTTAGACTCCCTTCATCTTCTCATGCTTACCAACATGTCATGGATCCATTTAGGAGATTGGAACAGCATGCTATACTCCTTTGATAGACATGGAAGCCACCCCCTTCAACCTAGAGACTTGAATCCCCTTAATTACAAAATATTCAATGCTAACTTGATCTAATGTCCTTAAATTAGTTTACACTTCACTTGGAACAATAAACCAAGGTCTGCAGTTAGGATTTTGTCCTACCAAGGTCGCATCTTTATCAGTTCCTGCTTCTCTTCTCATTGGCCTACCATGCACTATCATGTATTACTCCCTATACTTTCTGACCATTCTCCCTTTGTCTTATCATTTGATCCCCCTATGCTGAGCCCCCCTAACTTAAAATTCTTCAACACTTGACGGAACACTCTAACTTCCTCAACTTAGTTGCTTCAGTTTGGACCCTCCATGTCCATGGCAATCCCATTTTTACCCTATAACAAAACTCAAAAATATCAAATTATCCTTGAAAGCTTGGAGTAAAGAGCACTACGATCATGGTAGTAAGCTGTTCACGAAATAAAAAATATAAGACAAGCTAGGTACAAACAGATATGATAAATTTCCCTTAAAATATTAACTTTTCTATGCATGACCATGAACTTGTTGAAGAATTCGCCAGAACGCATCAATTTAAGGCTAATGTGATGGGGTAGAAGCAAGGTTTAAAATTCCGTTTTCCGTTTCCGTTCCGGCCATTAGTAATTTTAAAATTTCCGGTTCCGTTCCGAAAATTCCGAAAGTTCCGTTTTAATTCCGGTTTTCTAGTTCCGGTACTTTTTTGTATTAATTTGCTATATATGCTAATAAATATCAAATATTATCATAAATTTCTAGTACGTTTTTTACATTACATATGCAATGCACACTTTAATTAAAAATGCATTGTGTAAGATTCTGTTATTTCATTTGACATTTTAAAACTTTGATTAATTTTGAAAATTTTGAATTTTTTATTATGATTCGATGTAAATTAACAAAAGTATAACAACTTTTTTTATGAAACTATATGATTTCTTCTCCATTTATTTATTGTCTTCATTAAATTTTTTCTTTTTTTTAATTATTATATATTTGTTGTATTTTTTTATAATTTTTTTTTCAATATTTGAAAATCAAATCCGAAATTTAGACCGGAACCGAAATTTTGACCGGATTCCGTTCCGGTTAACCGGAATAACCGGAATTCCGTCGGAATTTCGAACCATGGGTAGAAGTGTAGGGATCAATGGGATATGCAAGGAGACAAAAATTCTGCCTTTTACCAAAATACTTAAAGAACAAATCTGGAAAAAGGATAATATTCAAAATCAAAGACAGTCAAAACCAGACTCAATAAGGCCATGAAAATGTTAGCAAAGCTTCTGTGGATCACTTTAGTAATTTGTTAGGCAGCAATGCCCTCAACCTTTCAACTCCTGTAGCATTGACAATCTTCCTTTCCCTACTATTTCTAGGTAGCAATTCTATTTTTTGGATAAAGATATTAATGATGAATAAATAAAGCTGAGTTATTCTCAATTCCTAAAAGTAGTATTAGAGGTCCCGATGGAGTCAACTCCTTTTTTACCACTTGCCGGGATGTCATTAAGAGAGATTTGTCAAGGTAGTTCATATTTTTTGGGCAAGAAAATGCTTCATGGAATCAACTGCACTACTATTTGTCTAATTTCTAAACAAAAAGTTTCATCCTCTGTAAGTAACTTTAGACCCGATAAGTTGTTGTAACACTATATATAAGTACACTGCTAAGGTTCTCGCTAATAAGTTAGAAAGTTTTGCCTAACATTATCTCTCCAAACTTAAGTGCTTTCCTTGAAAGGAGGAACATAATAGACAACATTTTAATGATGCATGAGCTAATTAAGGGCTACGAAGTGAACTACTTAAGCCCTTAATGTTGTATTAAGATTGATCTCATAAAAGCATATGACACTATCAAATGGTCTGTTGTGACCTATGCTCTTGAAAGAATGAACCTTCCTATAAGGTTTCAAGCAATGGATAGAAGCTTCATCACCACTACCAAATTATTAGTTCTGATAAAGGGTCGATAAATGGTTTCTTTGATAGGAACCAAGGATTAAGGCAAGGTGATCCGCTAAGCTCGTACTTATTCCTCACTGCCATGCAAATGCTTACCATTTTGCTTAACCATCATTACTCCATCAATCAAATTGACTATCACCCTAAATGCAAAAGTCCAGCCATCTATAGCCTTTGCTTTATTGATTATATGGTCCTATTTACCAAACCAAACTACAAGTCCTTAGATAACATCGGAAGGTGCACGTTGGATTTCAAGTGCATCTCATGTTTGTAAATGAACCCTTCAAAGTCCACCATCTTTATCTCTGGTCTACTACTTGAACAAGTAATGCAAATTTGTACTAGTTATAACCTAGACTTATAAATTTATGGAATGAAATACCTAGGAATGCTATTAACAAATTCTAGAATCAAGAAGCATTATTGCGTAGAGCTATATGAAAATACAACAACGAGGCAAAACAGTTGGCAAAATAAGTATTGTCTCATGTAGGAAGATTAACTATCATAAAATCTATAACATTTTCAATGCAACTGTGACGTTCTATCTTTCTTACTCCTAAAGATGACATTTAATACATCCACGATATTCGTATGTCGATCATCTAGATGTCCGAAAGACATACCGTTATGGTAAAAGAAAAGACAAGAAAAATGAAACATAGAATCTCACAAGGCAAGGAAATCATATATAATAGAACATAAGACAGTACAAATGGTCACTTCCAAAATAAAACAACAGAGTCATGACAAGTACTATGTTTAGCCAGGGACGGTTATAACTGCTTGCCCCTACAATGCTGAGACAAACTAAATACACATGGCGGAAATAAAATAGTTAACTAGATAACAATGAAGCCTTCTACTCCATACTCCTTCAAAATTCATCTGTAAGAACATGTACTACTTGGCTACTCCAAAATTAGAGAACCCAAAAGTTTAACGGAAAAGAAAAAAATTCCGGATCAGACTGGGGAATGGTGTGAGTAAACTCAAAACATATGAATTATTATACTTATAAAACCTTTCAAAAATAAAGGTATCTCTTTAGACCGCACCGCATATAAACATGAACATGTTTTTACCTTACGATAACCAAAACCTTTCTATAGGAAATTCTATGATATTATAATAAAGTCTAAGTGTATAACATAGCTAAAATGCCTACATCTCATATTCCAGCATATTTGGTATACAACTAAGTCCGTAAAGCACATAGTGGAAAATGGATTCTATATAATGAAAAGGCTACTGCGGTACATCCTATCACAGTACATCTCCAAAGAATATGTACCTCGGGCCTCACCGGGACCCTCTGCCAACACAAAATCGGTCTACCCGTTACTGGATAATACCAAATAAGATCATCCCGCGGTTGCGATCAACAATCATATTGGTACTTGAAGCATACATCAAAAAAGAATAATATCGATCTAGATCAGGGTTGATCATAACCTAATGGGTGCGACCCACATAGCCCTACTGCATATTGTTTGCGCAAAAATTGGTCACAAACCCCAAGTATCGTGAAAACGCCAAACAATGAATATAAATCAACGATTTTCAGGCACAAGTCTCAGATTCAAGCAAACAACAAGCAGCAATACAAAGATAACAACTAGAAACACAAGATTTATAGTGGTCCGGCTATCTCCGGCCTACGTCCACTTCAAAGTTTTAACTTTTATTGATGTTCTTTTCTGGTTACAAGGGATTGCAGCGGTTACAATGATTGAATTTTGGCTATAATAGCTATGGAAGGAAATAGAATCGAATCCGGCAGAGTATGGACGTTGAATGGCCAAAAGATCCATTTTCTGTAGGCTTCAAGAGGCTATTTATAGGCGTAGGAGGCTCAGATCTCAGTCAAACTCTGGGAGACTTTTTTTGGCACGTGAGTGGGCCACGCGACCGGTCCCACCAAGTTTCGACTCGATCTGTGATCGATACAAATTGATTTTGTATCTATCAAGAAATGATCCAATCGAGATGAAACTTGACAGAAACATTCTTTACGTTGTGCGTAAGCTACTGTGAAAATTTCGTTGCATTTGGATCTGTGGTTTGGGAGATACGATCGATACAAGATTGTGATTTTCGTGTGTCGCCGAGTTTGAAACCATGATTTCGTATCCATCCTTTTCGAATCCATCCGAAGCAGGTATGAAGCAGGCGCGCATGGTGATGCGGAGTGACGTGGAGCGAGATTCTCGGATCGCTCCACCTTTTATGCCGAGTTGAAAGAGTATTATTCGCATCCATCATCGGAGTCGAGTTCGTGTTGACCCCTTCGTACCGTTTGCATCGATAGTAACAGCGCCATTCGCATCGATTGTTTATAAGCGTTCGCATCGTCCGATCATTGTGAAATCCGATCGATACGAACAGTCAGTGCATGGATGCGAACCAAGCCCTCACCATCGATACGAGTTGTGCTACTGATGGACCGATACGAAGCGGAGTCCCCCGAGATCGATACAAATAACATGACTCCGGATGGATACGAACCAATCGTCAAGTATGATCGATTCGAAGCACGATGGATACGAATAGTTCCACACTGATCGATACGAACTCGATGGATTCGAACTAGGTGCGGAGATTCTTGATCGGTTCGAACAGAGCTGAGGTGAGGCCTATCTGATCGCTTCGAAACTGATCGATTCGAAGACGATCGATTCGAAGACGATCGATTCGAAGTCGATCGATTCGAAGTCGATCGATTCAAAGTCGATCGATTCGAAATGACTAACCCCTGATGGATTCGAACAGGACAAAACCTGATGGATACGAATTCGATCGTTTGATGGATACGAACAGCATATTTACATAACTTGTATCGATCATATTTCGTTCATATGAACTCCGAGTAACCTGAAATTTGAACAGCTGGCTTCTACAGCTTTGCTTGTCATGTCCTGTCAACTGTGGCCCGATCAGGACTCAGAGAAAATTCATCGATATCCATGGTTATCCTGCAATGCATAATTGATATTCATGACTAATTATTATTGATTTTCAGTCAACTTTGGGTATATCAGCTTTGCCAAAAGGTGGGATAACACATATCCTTTGTTTTAGTCATTCCCAGGTGCGAGGCTCAAGCAACGATTATATTTTTCTAGCAATTCCACTTGGAATACTAACACAGCGCTGTAGACAATAATGCAATGCCAACATTCATCTATACAAGTTTTTCAGGATATGAAAAAACCAAAGGACTACTTCTTCTACATCCCCTTTTGGAATCACCCTCGAGATTAGTACCAAGTAGCCTATGTACTTCAAAGACTCTATCTTTGTTCCATCATCTTCAAAAATGCTTCCAATTTGAATGCATATGTTGGTTCAAAGTTGTTTTCAAATAACTCATGCTTATCTAATCTTGGTCTCTCCAAACCAACAATCGATAGTTTCAAAACTGATCAAGTTATCGACAGTGTCAAACTACTATGTAAGTGTAGGTATAGTTTTCATATGAAAAATAAGGCTTTTTATACTTATCACTACTTTTCGATTTCAACCAGTGTTATCCTTTGATTAACAATGGAGTCGAAAAAATTAGAAAACTATCGATGCCTTGATATACATTCTTACTTCACGGGATAGAAACGAGTTTCCATACCTTGAAATTTGGTATCAAGTATACGGTGCAGTGCCTTTCATATACTTAATTAATCATGTCCCATTTATTGAATTTAACCCTCTTATACTTATCTTGTTTCCAATATATCGACATCTCTATCCCACACGTAGAAACTATCTCATAGATAGAAGAAAGTCTACTCATCATCTTTTAGTGATAAATAGAAGATGACTTGCTTTCCATAAACATGTCAACTTTTTAGTATAATGATGTGCATGTAAATGTGCATATTTTTACCACCATATTGAATCTATTTAGATTAAATAAATGAACATATTGGGTATTTTAACTTGTTTTAACCAAAATCCATATTAATTCCAAATTGTCACATATCCATCTTCATATAGGGGTAAAACGGTCATTTGTGTGCATATATTAATTTGAGAGAATTTAATTAGAAATTTCTATAATATTTTGTAGAAATTTAGCTTCTCATATTAGTGGGTTCATGAAGAAACATGCATGCACAAAATGGATATAAAGGAATGAAGATGGAAATAATTCAAAGTGAAGTTCATGGAGGACCCCACCTACCCACCTACCTTAATGTACAAATTAAAGGCTAATGCACATGCTTATGGAATTAATGGTTTCATGTACACTTAATGGGGGATTAAGACATGTTAATGATTACTTGGCCTCCACACTTCCTAAGGGGCATTTTGGGCATTCCCCAAAAAGTGAATTAGGGTTTTAAAACTTGTATATATACCCCTTATGTTTCATGTAATCTCTCTCTTCTCTTAGCCTCTCTTCTCTTAGTCTCTCTTAGGCCTCCTTCTCTTTAGTTTAGTTTAGATCAAAAATAAAATGAAAGCTCCTCTTTCTCTTTTCATAGCTACTTAGCCATTTTTATTTTATGTAATCTTTTTTATTTTATGCAATTTAATACATGCTCTTTCCCTTTCATGTTCATTTATTTTTATGTTGTAGTGTATATCTCTTCTCTTTTATGCAAGTAGAATAATTTTTCCTTTCATTTTGCTCTCTTTTTTCTCTTCATTTTGCTTTCATGTTGTTAGCTACATTTGTTAATAAAATGACAAATATGAGAGGCTAAACCCCTTCAATTTAGAGGTAATGAAGCTCTCTAATTAATGTAGCTTCAACATTTTGTCAATTCATGCTCTCTTTTTATGCTTAATGACAATGCTTGAAGTGGTTTAATTTGTTGTCTTTGCTTTGAATTTGATAGTCTATATTGTTGACACCAAATAGGCTATGTTTAAACAATCACTAACACAAATGCCTCTTCATGAATATATGATTATGGCATAAGAAAGTGATTTGAAATTAAAATTTGATGGTCTATATTTCTAATTAATAGTTAATAGGTCATACTTAAAATAGATTTCATTTTCATTTTCTTTGTCAAGTTTCATGAAAGTTAGTAAGTGTTTTAAGGGGTGTGTTATAGTTTGTTGGCTTATGTTGGCTAATCAATAGCTCAAATATGTCATACTTATGATAAACACATCAATTAAAACACTAATGACCACAAAAGAAAGATCATGATTTCATGTGTTGAACTACATGATGTAGAGAGTGGATTTATTCTCTAAATTGTCATTTAACTCTCATATTTGCTTTTCTTTTCTTTTTGTTAGTTAGTTCATATTCTCATTTTCTAGCTTAAACACACTCTCGACTTTGGTATAATTTGATTGAGTAGGAAATTTAAATCAACAATTCCCTGTGGGTCGACCCGTATTCGCCGCGTGCTACATTACTACACCGTGCGCTTGCAGTTATTTTTTTTTCTAAATTCGTTCGACGGTTTTCTAAACCGATAGAATTTCCGTCGACAAACAAGTTTTTGGCGCCATTGCCGGGGATTTGCTTTGATTTTTAATTTTCTATTCTTCGAATTATTTTCGTCTGAATTTTTATGTGTTTTATTTTGTGTGCTTGTTTGTAACAAAAAAAAATATTATTGTGTGTTTGTAGCTTGCATTGGTTTGTGTGATTGTTGTTTTCTATTTGTTTTGCATTTGCATTGTATGTATTTTAAAGAGAAAAAAACTCCACAAACATTTCTCCAAATTTGCATTGCATTTCATTTCTTATTGTACAAATTTACATTGCATTCTCATTTTTCAATTACACTCACATTTCATCAATTTCTATTTTCTATTTACATTTTACCCTTCTCTGTTACTGTTACACTGCCTCTGTTTTCTGTTTTCTGCACAGTGATACAAGCAATCACCATTCCCTTCCATTGTTGACGTTGCTGACAGTCATTAACTTCTTCATACTTTACCCACTGACTTGCTTCAACTCTAACCTACTGTCCATTGCCTTACTGCCCAACTTAAACTTCTCCCCATTACTTCAACCCTGCTACCATCACTGCCCTGTTGCTCAACACACTGTTGTACAACTCCATACATCACCACTTCCAGTTGTACAACACCATTACAGCAACCACTACCATACCATACCACAACCACAACATCAACCTTTATTCACTTATACTCCCACTGACAATCTCCTTTAAACCACTCCTCAAAACTTCAGCCAATCACTGCACTTCATCTGCTGCCATACATAGCCTGAAGCATTTCAGTCATACACCAAGACCAGTGCCATCTCATAACAGCCTCTACAACCCCTATTCAGCAACTTCCCACTTGCATTAAATAGTGTACATACAGCTACCATCCACCAAGCAACATATTTCATTACTCACAGTACCACTTCACTGTCTCATCTTCAAATCACTTCCAATCACAACATTCACTTCCTGAAGCCAATTCATACCTCCTGCTACATCATCCAAACCACCAAGCTCCTTCATACTTCACTGACAATTTCCAGCATACATTCACCATCACCATCCACTTCTGCAACTACTACACACCTCCATCTCTTCCATTCATCATCTACCCTCACTGCTTCAATTTCTGCCAAAAACCAAACAACATCACCTGTCATCCAAACTGCCTACCTGCTTGCAAAACAATACTACATCAACTTCTGCATGTCACGGTGCTGCCAACACCATCTAATACCCATCCTCCTGCCTTTTACATTCATCATCCAACTGCCTTGAACATCAACTCCACAACCATCCCACTGCAACCACAAACAACTACAACATCGCCTGACTACTTTACTGTCAACACTTCCATCACCTCCCATTCGCTTGAACCACTTACTGCCTGTCCCCTGCTAACATCAATAGCCACTACTGCCAAAAAAAACAAATTTACCTTCCTCTCCATCGAATCAGCAACCGCCGCACCCAAGACTTCACTTCCTCTGCCACAAAACCACTTCACCATAAAACTGCTGCCTGAACCCCTACATCACCCCCCTTCTGCCAACTCCACCCACTCAAAACTCAACAACATCGACAATCCCCTGACCACCAGTATTTCACAGCAGCAAAACATAGTTCAACCACATCACCATCAGTATCACCAAGTCACCGCGAACTCGACTTCTTCCAATAGCAAGCCACACGAACTCAATTCCGCCACTGTGCTTTCAAGCAAGCCAGACTTCGCCCCTAAGCAAATCGCGAGAATCACCAATCCCATCACCATTCCGCAACCCAAGTCCACACACTATCACAAGCAAACCACAATTTCTCATCACCCAATCGCTAATAACCGAAACTGATTGACTCACAACTACTCGCGTGACCATTGACTTACCTCTAGAACCCTAACTCGAACCGCCTCTGCTTGAAATTGCGATTTGATTTGGCTATTTTGATTTTTGCGACACAATTTTATTTTCAAATTTCACGTCTTTATTTCTGGAACTTCGATTTCTTCTGTTTAAGGTGAACTGTGGTTCCATTATTTGATTAGTGAATTGCGATTTCTGCTATAAGATGATTTGCTAATTATTATTTTGAGAAAGGGAGAACGTGTTATTTGGGTGTTGGGCTTGTTATTGAGCCTGTGTTGGATTTGTGGTCAGTCATTTTGTATAAATTGCTTTGTTTAGCTGTTTAGTTTATTGTATATATTTTTTTTTGTTTTATTTATTTGGTTCTTGTCTAAAAACCGAGGAAAAAAAACATACAAACAAACAAGTCTCAATTATCTTCATTTGTTTTGTGTTGACTTGTTTTAATTCCCTTGGAAAAAAAAGTTTGATTTTATTTTCATTTGTTTTGTTTTTGACTGTTTTCATTTGTTTTGTTTCCACTTTTTTTGTTTTCAATTTCATCCTTATATGTGTGTGTGTATAAACTTGTATATATCTTGTTTTTATTTTCAGGTTGTCAAAGCAAAAAAAACAAGAGGAGTTGCTTGCTTCGTTAGCCAAAATAAATTGCTCTGCTGCTAGCTCAAAAAAAACATTAAAAAAAATAATAAACTGCCTGCTTGCTCTATCTCTTATTTTTATTTGTTTTGCATTGTTGGTTGCTTGCATTTGCATTAAAAAAACAAAAATTCGTAGTTGCATTGTTAATACACGTTTAATTTCTGCTTTGCATTTCATCTTAGAATCTGTTAATAATAGCGGTTAGACATCGATAACACTTAACTGTATATTGACAAATTGTCTTCTTTGAACAATTTAATTTCTTGGTGTCTAGGCTACGGTAGAGTAATAACCATTTATAAATATTACGGTGATTCGTAAATATTAGTGTGGTTGTTCCTCTGAAGGTACTTAAACCTTTGGCTGCATTGCTACGGTGATTCGTGGTGCACCGATAAATCCTGCTCGTTACCTGGCTGAGAACTATCTTGTTTATTTAAGACAGTTTGTGATTATACAGTTTTGGGTTAACTTAGGATAAATTATTTGTAATTAACCCTTGCATTCATTTAGTAGCATTAGTTCATGCATATTTAAAAAAAACAAAAAAAATTCAAAAATCCAAAATTGAAAATTGAAAATTGAAAAAAATTGTAAATATTCCCTTTATTTTTCTTTGAAATTTGTAAATCCTTTTCCTTTGAAATTTCAAAAATCTAGAAAAATTAGAAAAACAAAAATCCAAAAAAAATTATAAAATCTTTTCAAAAGCCAAAACAAATATTGAAAATTCAAAAGACAAAACGAAAATCAATTTTCCATTTTGAAAATAAATTCTACTTGTAAATATTTTCTTTATAAAAAAACCAAAAAAAAGAAATCTTGAAAATGTCTGAGTTTCCTTTTTCTTACTCACTTGAATTTAACAGTGAAAATCAATATAATCCATATGAGTTCACTCCAAATTCGCATGGATATTTTAACAACTTTTGTGTAAAATTCAAATTTCGAACAAACTTTTTTTTAAAACGATGACCAACCTTCGACTCTTGAAAATAGCATTGAAATGATTTCATCTTTACTCGAACTTTCTACACGAAAAAATCAAGAGATAAATGATTTATGTAATTCTTATTTGCGTAATAACTCGAGTCAAGGATTTCAAAATTTGAATTCAATTCAAAATTCAAACGATTACGATTATAACCCATGCCAATTTAATTTCGAACTCCAAAATGAATTTCAAACTCAACATGAAAATGGGAACAACTTTTCAAACGAATTTGGCAATGGGAATAGTTTCAATAGCGATACGATTGAAAACTTTGGTTATCAACAAATTCAAAATGAAAATTTTCAAATTAATAATCATGAATTTGATTTTGTTGACCAAATGGAAAAGGATAACGGGGATTTATTACTTTAAAGATACAAAACTTTTCGTGAAAATCATAGTCAAATCTCAAATTGCGAAGAATCAAATAATAATCTACCGTTTATCGAAATTGACAATTCTTGTTCTCAACAAGTTCAAATCAAAAAATTTCAAGTTAATAATTACAAATTTGACTTTGTTGAGCAAATGAATGAATTTACGATGAACACACGAATTTGTTGATTAAAACATTGGAAAATTTTCGTGAGAAACAACATCAAATTTCAATGAGTGACGAGTCAAACAATAATCCATCTTTTACCCAAATCGATAATTTTCAAATAACAACTTTTGAAATTGATAATGACGAACAAGTTTTTGAAAATAACAATCTTAATCAAGTTGTTGAAAATAGGGTAATTAAGTTGGATTTCAATTCTTTTGAGGGTGCGAAGCTCGATTTAAACTTCGATCTTCCTTTCTTTGAAAATTTGAATACGACAACTTTGAATTTTAAACTCGATTTACATGATGAAGTTGTTGATAATCCAACAAAGGAAGTCGAATTTAACGAACATGAGTTTTATGGACTTTTTAAAAATGAGATGCTATATTCTATAGGGGGCGATTTGAATCACCATTTTGACTTTGAAATCGATGACAAACTTGAATTTGGTGAAAATAAATTTCAAGCAATTGTTTTATCAACCCCGAAAATCATTGAAAATAAAAGAACTCATTCAACTTTTGATAAAACAAAATTCATTTTTCCAAATCAACATTCAACTTTAAAATCTTTAAAGGTTTGGTTTTTCGCGCTTAAGCTGTGTCTCGCACATTTGACGAGACGAATGGACCGGTCTTTGGAAGACCGTTTCATTTACTTTTTGACGATATACTTACTGAACTCCTGTAAATAATAATCCTTTTGATAATCCTTTTGTTTTCATGTAAATTTTTTTTTGTTGTTTTATTTTTGTTTATTTTTTTCTCTCCTTCCACTTGGGTTGACTGTGGGGACACAATCAAAATCAAGTATGGGGGAGACTCATCTTCATTTATTTTTTTCATGGTTTATTTTTGCTTTAAAATCTTAAAAAAAATCCAAAAAATATATTTTTTTTCTTTTGATTTATTTTAAGAAACGCTATAAGATAAATATATGGTTTTGGTTTATTAAATTGAAATTTTTGAAAATTTATTTGTCTTAACAAAAATAAAAATGAAGTTTGATTACAAATAATAATGGTTTAACTAGTATATAGGAAGATTCATATGTGTTAATTATGAAGTACATCCTAATTGAAAATCTTTGTTTTAAAAAGTGGTTGATTTAAAGTAAAGGATAAAACATTTTTTTGTCTTCTAAGTTAAATGGTGCTAAGATGATTTTGCAAAGCTCTCTCTCTCTTAAAAAAATATAAAGCTAAAAAGTAATAACATCCAAGTATCCACTCTCATTTAAAAGTCCTCACGGTTATGCATAGGTGAATTACTTGGAATTTTTGACTATGTGCTTTCATACTCATTTAAAAGTCCTCGCGGTTATGCATGTATGGAACACATGTAAAAAAACAGACTTAATAAAAACCGCCTACGGTCGATAGTGTATGCATGAAAGTGTGTGCACTCGCCATGCTCCGTACTCCCCTCACATAAACCCGAAAGGCAGTGCATGGGTGGTATATCTGGCCTCAGTTTACCTGAGCTAGGTGTGTAATTTTTCTTGCAAATAATGAGAGAGCAAGCAATTGAAATCCTAGCACTATTTTTACTTATTTGATTTGACTTGTTATTGAAAAGAAACGAAAATACCACTTTGTAAACTTTGATAATCAACTAAGGATCCATTTTATAATTACACTTTGTTATCAACCGAAATAAGTTAAACTGTAGTCTGTTTGTTATGATAACTTGATTTTTGTTGGAAATTTTGACGAGTAAATGACATAAATTTTCAAGATAATAACCAAAACCTATATTTAACTTATTCATGTCAATTTAGAAATAAATCCTTCATTTGTAAATATTTTTAAAAAAATTTGCATTCATCTCTTTGTAAATAAATCTTGCATTTTGTAAATATTTTCATTCTGCATTTGGATTTTGTGGGTAGTATCCGCTGAAAACCCTCACGAGACAACACTCGTCCTACTGGGGACACCCAGAGGTTCAACGGCTTATTGCATACGCTCAACGCAATCGTGCTCCCTATGAAAACGGATTTATCTTAGTTTTTCTTTATTCGAGGACGAATAAAAAGATAAGTGTGGGGGTATTTGATGTGCATGTAAATGTACATATTTTTACCACCATATTGAATCTATTTAAATTAAATAAATGATCATATGGGGTATTTTAACTTATTTTAACCAAAATCCGTATTAATTCCAAATTGTCGCATATCCATCTTCATATAGGGGTAAAACGGTCATTTATGTGCATATAATAATTTGAGAGAATTTAATTAGAAATTTCTATAATATTTGGTAGGAATTTAGCTTCTCATATTAGTGGGTTCATGAAGAAACATGCATACACAAAATGGATATAAAGGAAGGAAGATGGAAATAATTCAAAGTGAAGATCATGGAGGACCCCACCTACCTACATACCTTAATGTACAAATTAAAGGCTAATGCACATGCTTATGGAGTTAATGGTTTTATGTACACTTAATGGGGGATTAAGACATGTTAATGATTACTTGGCCTCCACACTTCCTAAGGGGCATTTTGGGCATTCCCCAAAAAGTGAATTAGGGTTTTAAAACTTGTATATATACCCCTTATGTTTCATGTAATATCTCTCTTCTCTTAGCCTCTCTTCTCTTAGTCTCTCTTAGGCCTCCTTCTCTTTAGTTTAGTTTAGATCAAAAATAAAATGAAAGCTCGTCTTTCTCTTTTCATGGCTACTTAGCCATTTTTATTTTATGTAATCTTTTTTATTTTATGCAATTTAATACATGCTCTTTCCCTTTCATGTTCATTTACTTTAATGTTGTAGTGTAGATCTCTTCTCTTTTATGCAAGTAGAATAATTTTTCCTTTCATTTTGCTCTCTTTTTTCTCTTCATTTTGCTTTCATGTTGTTAGATACATTTGTTAATAAAATGACAAATATGAGAGGCTAAACCCCTTCAATTTAGGGGTAATGAAGCTCTCTAATTAATGTAGCTTCAACATTTTGTCAATTCATGCTCTCTTTTTGTGCTTAATGGCAATGCTTGAAGTGGTTTAATTTGTTGTCTTTGCTTTGAATTTGATAGTCTATATTGTTGACACCAAATAGGCTATGTTTAAACAATCACTAACGCAAATGCCTCTTCATGAATATATGATTATGGCATAAGAAAGTGATTTGAAATTAAAATTTGATGGTCTATATTTTTAATTAATAGTTAATAGGCCATACTTAAAATAGATTTCATTTTCATTTTCTTTGTCAAGTTTCATGAAAGTTAGCAGTGTTTTAAGGGGTGTGTTATAGTTTGATGGCTTATGTTGGCTAATCAATGGCTCAAATGTGCCATACTTATGATAAACACATCAATTAAAACACTAATGATCATAAAATAGAGATCATGATTTCATGTGTTGAACTACATGATCTAGAGAGTGGATTTATTCTCTAAATTGTCATTTAACTCTCATATTTGCATTTCTTTTCTTTTTGTTAGTTAGTTCATATTCTCATTTTCTAGCTTAAACACACTCTCGACTTTGGTATAATTTGATTGGGTAGGAAATTTAAATCAACAATTCCCTGTGGATCGACCCGTATTCACCGCGTGCTACATTCGTACACCGTGCGCTTGCGGTTATTTTTATTTCTAAATTTGTTCGACGGTTTTCTAAACCGATAGAATTTCCGTCGACGAACATATAACTTATCACATTTTTTTTATGTTACTTGATGGCACAGACAAAGAAATCCCTTATATTTAAAACATTCTTTTAAAGGATAATTGCTTTTAAATAAACCCCGACCTTTGGACAAAGTGGTTAGAATTTAAACCTCTTGTTTAGATAATTAAATAATTCTTGAAAATATATTTAAAATTTCAAACTTCCTTTTTAATACATATAAACACATTTTCAAAAGACTTTTCGAAAATATCAAATGAAGAAACTTTTTTCTTTTACCCAAAAATTATCCATTAACAAACTGCATCCATAACGACTATCCTTATAACTTTTAGAACTTGTATTATAAATCAAAATTTCTTTTAAACCTTTTCTTCCTATATTTTAAACCTCTTTAATAACTTTGTAAAAGGGTTTGAAAATAAAATTTAAGTTTGGAAAATATTTTAAAAACATTCTTAGAAAACAAGTAGTAAACTAGTTTTAAGAAACACAAGATCTCGATGTCGAATAAAAACCAATTCAAGTAGGGTAGGAATGGCTCGGCCTGAGTTTAAAAATGGGATCTTGGGTTTGTTTTTTAGTGAATAAATAGTGTAGAGAAGAGTAGAGATTGTTTTAGCAAATTGTTTATGGATTAAAAGAGAAAAAGGAATGATTTAAATATAATTTATTTTAAGAAAACATGAAATAAGAAGAGAAGAGAGTGGAAAGGAAGATGAAAGAAATGAAATGAAGTAAAGTGGAAAAGAAAAGAGTGTAGTTGTTTTCATGGAATATAGAAAATAAAAAATTACCAAATTATCCTTAACCAGCACCCTCCGCAAAATGATGACACATCACCCTTCCTTCACCACGATGCACACATCACCCTCATTGTCACTCCATGGCATCGCATCTCCTCTTTTCTGATGTACTTTGTCCTTATCTTTTGTGCTACTTTTCTTTTTAAATTAAAAATGAAAAGTCCACTTTCTTTTTATTAACTTAAATTTGCTTTTAAACTTATTTTAATCTAATCAATTCATTAGCCAAAAGAATATGTTATTCTCATATATGTGTGCATATATGCACAACAACATGTTCCTACAACTTTTAAATGATGAAAAGTCAAAAATCCGAAAAAAGATTTCTGTTAACATTTCAGATTTTTCTCCGAACTAACTATTTTTGTAAACTAAATTTAAAACAAATTTTCCATCATTAATTGTTGTTTAAAAGTAATCTGTTTGAGTTATAGATTACATTATTTGATTATCTAAAAATTTATTAAATATCTATATATAACGTGACAAAATTACGAGTAGTTACAACAAGTGTATTACTCTAGAATATTTATCCTTCCTAAGAAATTGTTCAACATGTTCGATCAAGTATGCAACCACTACTCATGGTCTCGAAATTTGTACTCCAAAAAGCCAATCCCTATCTGTTGAAAAAAAATCAAAAAGGAGGGAGGCCTTCGAATAATTAACCTTGTTAGTTAGTACCAAGTAGAAACTTTACTCATCTTAACAACCTTATTGTTGACACTTAAATCTGTTTGGAAGGAATGGTGTGTGAAGAATTACGTTGGTAACAAAGACTTTTTGTCAATAGAAGAGAAAATTAATATAATCCGGGTTTGGAGAAGCCTATTAAAAACTAGAGATGACTTGAAACACCATATACAACTAGCAATGAAAATGTCATGCAATACTCTTTCTGGACCTCTCCTTGGGCAGGAAGGGGTCTAGTTCTAAAAGAGCACCTGACTTACATGGAAATTGTTCTTACGGGCATTCCACTTCATAAAGATAGGCCTTATATCAATGATAACATAGTTTTAATGCCTTATAGTAGCTATTAGAGAGTTAGACACGTGTAGCAATGAATCTTCAACATCTACATACCATCTTCTGATCAAGATAAACTAGTATGGGGTGACCCTCTAAATCATGCTCCATTAAAAATGTTTACTCTCTTATTCAACCTCATATCGCCAGAGATCCTTGGAGCACATTTGGGATTCTTTAAGTAATCGGGCTAAAAGCTTCTTCCCTTGGAGAGTGGTTAAGAATGCTCTTCCCACTTAAGACAAACTATGCCACTTAACCAGCTCGTCTTGTAGCCTTTGTGAACAAGGGAATGAAACCAACGGTCGTACTTTTTAATTCCCTTACACTAGATGGATCTGGAAGAGCTTGTGCGGGTCGTAGTGTTTTCAACCCTCATGTTGAAAGTGCAAAATAATGGTTTTTGATTTTTCAAGCGACTAGATGGAGAAGCTACTATACTATAACCCTGTTTCTTTCTACGAAAGTGATCATGCATGAAATTTGGGTTGAACAAAATGCAAGATTATTCAAATTTACTAGCAAGAGGAAGGAGAACGTGCTAAGGGAGTATGCTAGAATGATAAGAAGTAGGATTATTGGTTAGGATATTTCTAGTATTAATAGCAACAATGACAAAATTGTGTATAATAGGTGGATATGGTTTTGTTTGTAAACCTAGCTTTTTGTATCATTTATTTCTTTTTTTCATATAGGGATAAGGGCCTCTTTAAATATCCTTGCTTAAAATCTAAAATAAATCATTATGAATATGTGGTAACGGCAATAATGGCACAATTAGCAATTAAACACCAAATACATTTGACAATACTCAATGTCAACCCTAAATATCAAATAAAATAATCACATATACTAATAGTAATACACCATCGATGCAATTACAAATCAATCAAATGTGCACTAACCGACGACTAAGTCACAAAATGTTTACTAATCCACTACATTAGTAACACAACACCAAATCATCAAATGTGTACCAATCTACTATATTAGTAACACAAAAAATAAATCACCAAACGTATACTACGTTACTATATTAGTAACATAAAAATCAGCATAATAAAACCATGCTTAACTACACACAATGCAGTAATAATGACAAAATATTGCATATACATCCAAATGCAATTTCAATGACATAAAATAACATAAGTGATAATTCAAATATAATTAATAGAATGTTACACCCATATAAAATATCATATTTACCACCATTTTTTATCTTAAGTATAAAGTTATTTTATTATTGCTTATTAAAAAACACCTTTATTTATCTCAAGGCAATAATAGTTCTTCTGAAATGATAATATACCTCAAAAATCTTTAAAACATCATTTTTTCCATCAAAAATAGTAACTTACATCAAAAAATTTGAAAACGATAATTTTATTATTTTACTCTAGAATAATATATATATATATATATATATATATATATATAAACCTCTTTAATATTTCCCAAAAACAATTTATTACTATTTACCTCATAAACAACAATATTCGATATTAAACATCAAAACTCCTTTTACTGCTTTTTGCCTCAAATTAGTAGTAATTTAAACCAAACACTTTTAAAACATTTCTACACTATTATTATTATTTTGCAAATATCTTTATTTCGCTAAGAAAATAATAATATTTTCCTATAAACACTATAAAAATATATTATACTGTCACTTACTCAAAACAATATAATCTTCACAAAACTATATTATTATCTATGAAATATCACTTTATTTTTTAAATAACAGTCAACTTCCCAAATTTAGTTTAAAAATAGATTTTTTCACTATTATTTATGAATTTCCAAGAAAACATATAAATTATCATCTTTTTAGATTCCTTACTTTAATTCCAATTTAATTCATTAAAGCATCATTATATGCAACCATCATCCAAAATTTACAAGTAACTTTCTTTATCAATTATTTTATCTAGTATTTTCTTTATTACGCAATTTCATCCATTTTTTTTCAATTAATTACATTCAAATTCTAAATCCACAATTAATCACAATTAAACATTTAATAACACAAACATTAATAATAATAAAAATCTAAAATATTCACAATATCCATACAATCGTTAACATAACACAAAGTAAATTAATAAATGTAAATCTTTATTGATGGATGTGCATTTGATATTATAAATTTTAATAATTAGAATAATTTTGCACTCAAAACTACAAACCAAGCACCAAATCGTCCAAAAATCCACCATGAGTCCAATGGAACAAACTGCATGGGAATTGGAGTTCATATGAAGAAGTTATTGCAATTAGAAGTTACAAAAGCAAATTTGTAATTTCATATTTGAATTAATTAAATAATTACTCATGCTACACTACAGTGCCAACGTTTCCTCGACTTTCTCCCACCTTTACAATCAACTTCAACTCAGCTTTTCCATCGCTATATGCGCCCCGATCCAACCACACCATTGAGCCTTCCATCTCGTGTTGCACCAACCCAGATTAACCTTATCCACCGCTAACGCAGCCTAAGCATGCTCCTCGTCACAGCTATTATGACTTGATGACAATATTTTGGCAAAACCTAACACTTCCAACATGATCGAAACGAATGGATCTATTGCTCATGACCTCTTATCCACTTTGATACCTTTCAATCGAACGATTGAAGGTCATTTCTTATTGATTCGAAAACTCTAGATTTAATGGTTGTGAATACTTCAAAGATTTTTGGTTGATTCAAGCACTTCATTGACAAATGGGTACTTGCCACTCATCTATTCATTTAGAGCTTCGAAAATATATATAATTCAACATGGTTTGGCTGCTTCGAATTTTTAATCGCTTTTTAATTAATTTCTCTAATTACCATTGGAGAGGAATTATGCAATTTAAAGATTAGAGGGGAGAGACTGATGTGATGGCTGCTATCTAGTGTTTCCAAGCATCATTTATATACAAAACAAGGCGGGTTCGGTTTTATATAATCGTTTAGCCAAAAGTGGCGGTGTACCCTACTTAAACACTATAATGTCTATATTTCACAAACTGTAAGTCCAAATCCAACAAAACTATATACCAAATTGATCAGCTCAGAAATACCTTCGCAACGGTTATCCACGATACCTTCTCTTTTTAGTTAAAATCCATTTTATTCAATCTAATATTAACGATGTCAAATTTGTTGGTCGTTGCATCTCTAGTGAGTGTTAGGACTCACTTGCCATGGGATTTTGATGTTGAGTTTTCTCAACAAATCATAGGCCCATAAGTGATGGATAACACATTATCAGTAATATCTTATAGAACTCCTAACCCATGGTCTTTGTCGTGATCTTATTTTGACTTTGAGTTTGCTTAATGAATTGAAAGAGATTATTCACTTAGACCTATCATTTCATGGTAACCTAAGTATAATTTATGTATCCTGAGTTTTCTCATCAAATACATATACTTATCTTACTTTGTCTAGTTAATATATTAATAATACTACATGTAATATGTCTAGCTTGAGTTTATTCAACAATTAAAGAGTATGTACGTAATTTATTGACATATAAATGGGAGATAATGACATTTATATTAAAGATTCTTGATCTTTTAATAAATTTATTCGAGTGACATTGATTTAGGGAGTAATGTATTTCTTATGAAATATCATTGAGATTCAAGCATCAAACACATCTAAGATCATGATATATGTACCATATATATGTATTTATTTCTTGAACCTAATTTGGATTTCTAATACTCCCACTGTATTAAATTTAATTCAATTTATTGATTAAATCAAATTTAATCGATTTAATAATTATTTAATGAATTAACACTTTAGCTAATTTAATTTAAATTTCAACCGTTGAGTTTTTATTCATTCACCCTTAAAATTCTAAAGATGAATATAGACTATAACATGTATAGTGATAATATATATACATATATCACTATACATGTATATAATTTATTAATTAACCTTTAATTAATTTAATAAACTAAAATAATATTTTAATTGATATAATTTTAATTAAATTCGAATTTTCATCATTTACCTTAAGCAAGTCAAGATAAATACATATTTTATTGTATATGTGCTCTAATTTAATTAATTAATATCAATTATGTATTTATTTATTAATTGGTCCAATTAATTAAATAATTAGGATAATATTTCAAAATCAATTTATTAATTCCAAGAAACAATCTTTTGAAAAATTTATAGCATTTATAACATGTTATATTTTAAACTTAGCTTTTTAATTTAAAATATTGTCCTAAATCTTCAAAAACTATTTTGAAAAATTAGCCTAAGGCTCCAATTTAATTTAGATCTTTATATTGGGGATAGCTATGAGCGTACATAATCCTTCGGGCCAGGACAGTAGCAATATAGAGCTAAGGACTTGATTACCCAAACCTAATCTTATACACTACCTTTCTAGACACCCTAATAATGAGTAGGCTTTAATCAGTTAGCCCCAGTATCTCTTATTTAGAGTGCATAAGCTATTGGCATCTGATACCATTGAAGGAACTGGACCAGGTTGTAATAGGTTTAATATGTGAATTTAAAAAAATCCTTTTAGATCTTTATTAGGCTAATGAAGTCAAAATGGATTTTAGGTCTAATCCAAAGTATTTTAAATAAAATCTTTGTTTTATTTTATTTGTTTAAATTGTTTTAAAGTTTTAATTTATAAGTGTATCAAATACACTTTTATATGTATAATGCATATGCTACAACAATGACATGTATATGGCTAATTTGACCATGGATAGGTGCTAAGGTTTACATCGCAATGAACTCAATTATCCCTTTATATATGCCTTGTTTTTTCGACAAGGCCAATCGGTTTTATAGTGGGTCGTCCACTTTTGTTACCACAAATCAATAGTTAATACATGAGCAAGGCAGCATGCCTCAACTACTAAAAACGGAAAGTACAAAACAAGAGTTGCCCAAAAGGGGCCTAAGCTACTATAAAAGCCTAAAGCTAGTCCTCCTTAGAAGAGGAGGATCCACTTCCATCATCCGAAGAGTCTAGGCCTATCATATGCAAAAAGCCCACAAATAAAGATAAAATATTCGAAATATAACCAGAATAATCCACGCAATATATAAATTTCCTTTCCCAGCTATCATCAGCAAGAACATCCCTTTTTCTAGCAACAAAGGCACCAATAACTATAAGTACAAGACCTTCCCAACCAATAGTGTAGTGCAGTCACCTAGAGTTACCATCAACTTCATTAATAAACATATGGAAATCATGTCGAACAGAGTCATATCTCATCTCAAACGACTCATGTATCCACACTTTCTCAAAAGAATTCACTCAATAGCATCAACATGGGAGGAACTAAATGCCACGGGATTAATAGTAGTACCAGAAGGAGAGACCACAGGGGAAGTAATACCCTCAATAGAAGGTATGGCAGGATGAGGCACTATCACAAGAGGAATAAATACAGTTTCTTCAGAGATAGTGGAACATCTAATGGGAAATGGTCCATAGACTTTAAAGAGTTGTTCCTAACCTTAAGAACCCACATATGCACAGGGGGACAAGTTAGAAAAACCTTGGGGGAGCCGTGAAGGGAAATTACTGGAGACTGTAAGAGTCAGCAAGCTGGCCAAATGAATGATAAGTCGTGCATATGTCAAGCACCCAACCATATATCTACACGAACTTCCACTGCATTACCAACAACACTTTGAACTCTAACTGAAGAAGGTAGCAGGTTATCAGGTGTTACTTCAATAAGTGCCTTGGCATAAAACAATCAGTCATGGGCCACCGCATTAAATTCAAAACATTTCAATTTACCAACGCAAATTCCCATAGACTACAAAAGTTAGCAAGGTGGCCAAATGAATGACGAGCGGTACATATGTCAGGAACCCAACCATATCTAACATGAACTTCCGCTAGACGGCTAACAGCAATCTAAACTCCAATCGAAGAAGGTAGCGGCTTATCAGGTGTTACATTAATAAATGCCTTGGCATAAACCAATATCACATAAGCCATCGTATTATATATAACTTGGTAGTCCATGGTTTATATATATAATAGTAAATATATATACATAGATACATACATACATATATATATGACCGTTTTCACCCTAGAGGGGGGTGAATAGAGTGATACTAATAATAATAATAAAATTAATGTGGAAATATATATAATAATTGCAGCACAGATAATAGTATAATAATAAAAGTATAAATTGAACAACATAGATTTACCCAGCTTCGGCAATAACCTGCCTACATGCTGCTCCCAAGGTTTCTACTAGAAATTAAATAGTCAAATGCTTATATACGTAAACTTACGACACCCGCTATCGACTAACCTAACTCTACGCTCGAAACCCTGCCACAACTCAGCCACTAAATTGCGAATTCTCAAACTACTCACCGTAGTTTGTAACCTAGTCATACGACTAGAAGATTGCACAAGTTAAAAGAATAAATTATAAATAAAAATAAAAATTAAATAAAAAACCCTATTTAATAATCTTAAGCCAAAAATAAAATAAAATAGAGTCTGGACCAATATAAATATAAAGGCGTCTTCTTTTCTTTGTATATGTGGTCGTTCCTTTTGCTCTGTAATGTCTGCGTCATTCTTCTTCCAAAAAATAGGGCTACGTGAAATTTGAAGCGCCGATTCAAAAATTGATCGATTGAGTGTTGAATTCACTTCGGCTTGGCTTTATCAATTGATCCTGGCTTCGATTAATATACGGCGGCTTCAAGTTGCGTCGAGCTTGAATCCTATGATTTGGTATGTGATTTTCTTGTTTGATTTTGAATTTTGCTCGACTTCGATTTGAGTTATAGATTTTTCGTGATTCAATTTCTTTCTCTCTTGTTTCTCTTGAACTCGAATACATGCTAATGATGATTTTGGGTTTAATTTATAGGGTTCGAACACCCTATATTTTTATTCGTATAAATATGTTTGAATATTTCATGATTTTGCTTGGCTATTAGATAATTTCTTGAACTATGGTGATTGCACTAACTTGTTCATCACTGATAAGTTTTGAATTTTCTATGAATCGACTCCTGTGACTTCAGTTATTTGAATATTTCATATTTGTTATGCTTGTTCATCAAGATCTTTCCATTTTTAAATATTTTTGACACTTCCTTGACTTGATACAATCTGAATTATTCATTTTCGTGCTACTTTTGCAAATTGAATTCTTTTCTGGCTTTGACATTATGACTTTATTCAAACTGCTACCTTGATGACCCACGACTTCTGACCATTTCATTGTTAAACCATACTTGTTGTCACACACTGTCACTTGATCCTGGTCTGGTACCATATGTTGGATGCTCTTACTTGTTCTTGCATTTGTGTTCAAGTGTATGTTTACTTGAGTCTACATTGTGTGGTTGACTTTATCCTTATGCGCATTGGTTCATTAATGACCTGCTTCTTTATTACATTTGCTTATTGCTGTCCTTGTGCACTTGAGTGTTGAGGCAGTGTTGATGTTTCTGGTCCATTGAGCTAGCTGTTCCCTTGCTCGAAACTGTTTTACTGGGTATTTCCATGTATATACATACATACATACACATATGTATTTATATATGTGTGTGAAAATGGCATCAATTTTGGTTTCGAGTGTATGCATACATCTATGTATCATTTGTATGTAGTTTTCATTGGTCTTTGTTTATGCATCCAGTTGCCTACATACTTATGCTATAATGTGTATGTATATAATTGCATGTATGCATACATATAAGTTTGTAGCTCTAGCCAGTTAGTCCACAGTTATATTGCCTTTTTGTTGCCTGGGCTTGTTTTGCAATATTGTTGTCTTGTTCTGCTTAATACTTCATGTGTAATTGAATCTGGTGTGTGGGATGTTGCTCTACTGGGTTGTGTTGTTTGGTTACTTTGTGTAGTCTTGTCTATGATGCTCCTAACAATTTATGCCGGTGCTAAAAACTTTGTATATGCCTCTGATTTGTTGTTTCCTCTGGTCTGGTTTACTTGAGTCTGGTCTTGTGACATGTCCGGTGTTGCCTTGTATTTTGGTCTAAACTTCATATTGATTTTCATCTCTCTGGTTTCATTTGTATTCGAGTCTCTTTGTTTCGTATGTATGCACTGTGTATATACATGTGTGAACATACATGTGTATATGTATGTTGTAGCTTGATTTTGGAGTGGTGTGCACTTGATACTTGGAGTGGTGTGCACTATATACATGTATGCACTGTGTATATACATGTGTGAACAAATGGGTTCATTGATGTGTTGAACCTGATCGTGTACATTTGAGTCCGACCATTTTATTGAACTTTTATTCATGTTCATTGACTTCGTAATTGACCATTCTATTTTTGTTTTTGCACTTGAGTTGAATCCCCCATTTGGTTGGGTTTGACCTTATGCTCACTCGTCCCTGCAATTTTATCAAGTGTATATCGGTGTGCACAGCCTTGTTGCATGTATAGTGATACGCTGTGCATGTCACAAGTTGTTCGTGTAGAAATGGATTCAAACGAAATAAATGATTTGTTGAGACTTGGTTTTGATTCATGACACAGTGCATTCATATACAACGCATAGATTTGACGACTGCTACAAAAAGAGAATATATACTACAAGGAGACAAGACTTCAAAACTGGTGCATCAATTTTATATTTTGAATGTTTGAGTCTTAGATTAATATTGTCAAAATCTCTCCTCAGTTAAAAGTATATATATTAGTTTATATAGACATATAATTAAGTTATAAAAGTATATATATTAGTTTATATAAGAATATAATTAATTTATAAAAGTTTAAAAATAATATATATATATATACACAAAACTGTGCATATTGCACAAAATTTACCAGGTCAGTCGACTGACCATATAGTCCAGTCTGTTAGTCCGTGAGATGATGGTTTTGATGATAAAAACCTTAGAATAGATTATATAATATAAATACTAACATTATAAGTTTAGATATATATGTATATGCAGGATTTAACCATGCAAGTACTAAGAATGAAGACTGTACAGTATAGAGATTCAAGATATCAAGATAAAATATCAAGATAGAAGACTCATGAGTATCGAGACTATCAAGAGTTCAAGATTTCAAGGATAATTATTTTTTATTATTATTAGGAATTTTTGTTAAAACTCATAGAAAAGCACTGGCATCTTAAAATCCAATTTATTCGTGGAATGGAATCCACTTCGAGCCCGTTAAAGGGATGGAACCCTAAGTAGGATGGAACCTACGAAAAATCTAGTGGAACATTGTTTTGTATCCGCTAACTTTTATTCAAAATGATTTTTCAAAATTATATCCTGTTTTCAAAATGTTTACAAAACTTTCCTCTTAAAAGATTCAAAACCCTCGATCCTGATTTTAAATAATTTTAGCCTCAAAAACGTCTTTATTTTCAAAGTCAAAATTACTCATGATTTTAAACTATCTTTTTAAATAATATATTTAACTTTTAAATATTTATACTTAAATTTAAATATAAAATTATAGTTAAAATCTATATATGTTATTCTCTATATTTGCTTATGAATTTTAACTATAGTCAAGTATATTTATAAAGTTTAAAATAGTTTTTATATAAGATAAAGGTTATTTTCAAAGAAAATCAAAACACCAAAAAAACCTTTGGGATGTCGACATGCCTAGCATGACCATGTCGACATGGTGACAGTTTGGTTCAAAAATTCAAATTTCAAAAGAAGTGTCTATTCACCATAACTCTTTATGAATGGTCATGGTTGTTGTTCTTCTATAAATAGGGGTCAGTTTCAATGAATTTTCAATCATAATTTTCTGGTTTTCACTCCTCTTCTTCTTCCTTATTTCTTAATACATATTCTTATCGTTACTCTGCCGAAATCAACATTGAATCATACTCGATTACTTCTAGTTTGATTCTCTATCACTATCTCTACAAGGTTCTCTGTGCTATTCAGAGTTATAGACTTCTTTGTAATCTACTAAGTGAGAAAAGGTGTGATTGTTGCCTTGGAAATCAATCAAAAGGGAAAAGGTGTGATTGTAGCCTTGGCAAATCAATTGGGTAAACTTGTGGCTCGGAAATCAAGTATCTCTACCCAGAGGATCGAAATTCTGGAGGGTGTACCTCGTAGCCTTGAAACCGAGGGTGTAATTGTACGATCGTTGTTGAAAGGAAATCCGTACTTATGTTGCGGGACTGGATGTAGGGTAACTCCGAACTAGTATAAAATCTAGTGTGTTCTTTCCTTTACTGCTTTTATTTTATTTCTGCATCTGTGATTGTTTCTGTGATCATATCTGTGTCTTTATATTGCATACTATTGTGTTTAATTAACATAAATTCAAAAGATTTAGTAATTCTTTATTAACACTATTCACTCCCCCCTCTAGTGTTAATCTTACCCTTAAGATCCGTAATCCGCATTTCTCACAATTGGTATCAGAGCAAGGTTTACAAAGTTTCATAATCTGATTTTTGAATATTTTTTTAAATGGCTATATTCTTTAATACTAATTTAGAAATATTCAAATCATCATTGTTTCATAAGTTTGTGTATAATCAATATTCAAATTCAAGTTATCTACCAAAATTGTTTGATGTGCAGGAATCATGCTTTATGGGTGTTGAGGAATCAATCCACAACGGATAAATTGTGCAGATCAGAAAGAACAAATGGATACTTGATAGTGGATGTTCTAGATACATGACTGGCAATCCAGATATACTGAATGATATAATATACAAAGACGGAGGATTGGTTAACGTTGGAGACAATTCAAAAGGATATGTGATTGGCATCAGCAAAGTCGGTAATTCTGAAACTCCTACTATTACTAATGTTTTGCTAGTTAAGAATCTGAAACATAATCTGCTAAGTATAAGTCAACTATGTGATAAAGGTTATAAAATTAAATTTGAAAAAGATAAATGTCACATTGAAGATAACAATTCAACCATTATATTTAAGGGAGGCGGGAAAAAGAATATATATATATATATATATATATTCTTAGTATGAAAGTTTCAAATGATAACCTGTGTCTGTTGGCAAATACAAGTGACCCTTGGATTTGGCACAAGAGATTTAGGCATTTGAATTTCAAACTCCTATCTAGACAATTAAAACATGATCTAGTAAGAGGCCTCCCTAAAATGAATTTTAAAGTAGATAGTTTATGTGATGCTTGTCAATTAGGAAAACTTAGAAAAAAATTCTTTTAAGTTAAAAGATATGATTTCAACTTCAAAACCTCTTTAATTACTTCATCTTGATTTATTTGGTCCATCTCAAATTCTATCAATAAATCATAGTAGATATGCCTTTGTAGTCGTAGACGATTATTCTAGATTTACATGGAC
The DNA here is from genome assembly GCA_030765085.1 of Allium cepa. NCBI lineage: Eukaryota > Viridiplantae > Streptophyta > Magnoliopsida > Asparagales > Amaryllidaceae > Allium > Allium cepa. The sequence continues at coordinate 129,729,725 of CM060943.1, forward strand.
AATATTTTTGAAACATAAAAGTGATACTTTTGAATGTTTTAAGACATTCTCAAAAAGAATTCAAAATCAATTTTCTCTAAAAAATTATAACTATTCGAAGTGATCACGGTGGTGAATTTGAAAATGAAAGGTTTGAGGAATTCTGCAATAAAAAGGGAATAACTCACAATTTTTCATTTCCGAGAACTCCACAACAAAACGGAGTAGTAGAACGTAAGAATAGGACGATTCAAGAGTGTGCGAGAACTATGCTTACAGATAGTAATTTACCAAAGAATTTTTGGGCAGAAGCAGTTGCTACTGCTTATTATATTTTGAATAGAGCTTTAATTAGATCTCTAACTGATAAGATATCTTATGAACTTCTTTATTCAAAGAAACCTAAGGTATCTTATTTCAGAATTTTTGAAAGTAAATGCTTTATTTTAAATACAAAAGATAATTTAGATAAATTTGATCCTAAATCCGACAAAGGTATCTTTATCGGATATTCTAATAGAAATAAAGCGTACAGTGTTTAATTTAAAAACTAATACCATTGAAGAAACAATGCATGTTTCATTTGATCAAAATTTCAAAAATTTTGAAGATACAAATGATGAAGAGGATTTAATCACTCAAAATCAAGAACCTGTTGAAACTAATAATGAAATTGATCATCCTAATAAAAGGACAAAACTTTTAAAAGATCACCCTATAGAAAATATACTGGGAGATATGCAATCTGTTGTTAAAACAAGAAATCAACTAAGTCAAATGAGTAATGTAGCTTTATATCAACTATTGAACCCAAAAATCCAATAGAAGCATCAACTGATGATTCATGGATTTTGGCTATGCAAGAAGAATTAAATCAATTTACTAGAAATGACGTTTGGGAACTTGTTCCTAGACCAAAAAATAAAACTATAATTGGAACTAAATGGGTTTATAAAAATAAAATGAATGAACAATGTAACATCCCGAAAATTTTGAATTTAAAATTTAGTAATATATTTGAAACTTTTTGAAATTTAAATTGAAAAGTTATAAGGAAATAAAATATGAACAAAGTTTAGTGTTTTTAGTTAAAACTTTTAATAGAATTTAAAATTGTTAAAGTAAGTTATGATAAATTTATAAAAATTCAAATCGCATAATTATAATCTAACAAGTAAACATTCAAACAAATAAACAAATAAACCTATGAATAATTAAACAAGTAAACAATTAAACAAATAAACAAATAAACAAATAATCTAACATTTAAGCAATATAAACATATAAACAAATCAAACAAGATAACACTTATAAAAAAATATAAAAACATATGAACTGTACCTATAAAAGAAAATGCAAGAAAGTAAAACATTCAAACAAATAAACATGTTAGTAAATCAAATCAGGTAAGTCTAAGAACCTAAAACAAAACAAAATATGCTGAAATTAGCAAAGTAACTACAAACTAGTCAACTAAAATATGTAAGTAAAAGAAAATAAAAGAAAATAAAACAAACTCTTACATTAGCAAAATAAACAAGACAGCATGCTGAGAATATACAAAGCATGAAACACTACATACTTTCATTAAATGCAAGCATCTACAAAGAACATACCTGCATTCAATGCTTTTACTTCCAGCATGGTTTATCCTGTACTTGTTTTAATAAACCTCAATAAACAATCTGTTATAAATAAACATCAACCTGCCTCTTTGTTTCATTCAAACAAACTTCTGCAAACCTAAAAAAAAAACATAATATTTCATAAATTCAAAAGCAGTCAGGTGATCAAAACAGAAAATAAAAAGAAGTTAAAAACCAAACCAGAGAAGAAGAATCAAACTGCAGTTAAAAAGAAACAAAAGTATTCTCTGTTTCTATATTGTTCAGGTGAGTAAACCTATATTTATTTGAAATATAAATACTTAATCCATGAATTTGTGTTTTGTTGTATATAAACAAAAAAATATTGTTCTGCATATTGTTCTGTGTTTCTGGGAAAAAAAACCATAGTGCTTTCTGTTTCAAAACAAACAAGTGAGTAAAATAATCTTAATAGCTTAAATTTATTTAAACAGTTTAAACTTCATTTATAAGCTGTTGTATATGCTTCAGTTTATAAATAGGATTTTGTATGCTCTGCATTTCATCTTCTCTGTATTTATCACATCACTTGATCATTTATTCAAAGAATTAGATTTATTTACATTGAAACATTGTTAAGTAATAAAAATCTTAAACCAAAATATGTTGTGTAAACTTAACTCACAGTTTAAAATTTTATTTTAAGTTTGAAGTGAAACTTTTTGGCTGTGCAACCTCAAACCTTACAGTAAATCAAAATGGTAATAAATTCAAGTGTGATTAATCATTGATTTGATTGTATAATTCGAGTAAGTATACAAAAATGGGATTTTTTAAACTAAATATGATGATTTTTACTTGGGTATCTTAGGAGCAGTTTGTATTTTAGCAAATGTTGCTTTTAAGTCAATTCCTGTAAATCAAAAGACTTTTGAATGTTGAGATTTCGCGTGGAGCTAGTTTAATACTCAAGAATGTTGGGAAAAATACAAATTTATTTTTCTATTGCGTGAATGGGGAGTACGAGCTCGAAGTAGGGTTTAGTTTTCGAAATTGATACGGTCTGTAAACTGGATGCGTATGCTACCGTGGATGCATCGAGTTCGAAGATTTTGTGGGTGATGATAGCATGGGGTGTTGTCGAACTATGGACGAAGTTTCTGGGTTTCTGGCGGCGTCTGGTGGCGTGGCGAGGCGTTGACAGGGACGGTGGTAGTTCCAGTGTATGTTGCAGGTTTGCGTGCTCGAACTAAAATTTGAATTCGAGATGATAAATAGGTTTAGGTGATCGGGGATTGGACTAGGGGGGAGTTCTGACTTACTCATCGATGCAGCGACGCCTGAAGATCATCAATGGCGTTGTGCATGTATACGTGCACGAATTTATGACCTGGAAGAAATTTGATTTCCTGAAGCATTTCAGGTTTGTACTCGTGTGGGTGACTCGAAGTTCTGATCGGGGAAATAGGGCAGAGACTCGAAGGGAGACTCGGGAGGTTTCAGGGTTTTATCGTGACAAAAATTGGGACTTAGCAAAATTTGCAAAATTTTTAATCACTCGGGTAGCTTTGGGAGGAAACTCGAAGCAGGAAGTGTTTGAACTCGAGCGTGACTCGGGGGAGACTCGGGTTGGCCACCTGAAACAGCAAGTTCAGTTGAGGTTTGTCGAAAACTTAAGTTTAAACAATGTCTATAAGCATTGTTTATAAAATGAAGAAAGTTTGTAAATGGAATGTGAAGTTAATAAATTAATGATAAAATAATTTATGATTTAAAATTACTTTTTTATTAATAATAATAAATAAATAAAAGCAATTAAATTAAAGTTGTAAATTTAAAAATCATTAAGTTGATAATTTAAAATGATTGATTCAAAATTGATAGTTACATTAAGATAATTTATTAAGGAATAATAAATTAATATAGTCAATTGAGATTTAATTCAATTGTAATTATAAATAATAAATCATCGTTTTAAAGTAATCAAGAAAAATAATAATAATAATATTTATATGGTTAATTTATTAAATCCAGATACATCATTTTACAAAATTGTTTAATAAGTAAATAATGTAGTTTAAAATGATAATTAAGGTAATTAAATTGATTTATAAACAATTAAGTGTTTAAATGAATTTGTAAGTAAGAATTTGTAAATTTTGAAACAATAAATTGAGTAATCAAAATTTAGTTTATTTATCCAAATTCTCGTCATTAAATTAAATTAATTTAGTGGTAAATTTATTTAAATCACATTGGGAAGTAATTAACTATTTTTGTTAACTTATATTGATATCTCTGTTCTGTTTGTAATTCTGTATGATGTAATTGCCATGTTATTGCACTGTGATTATGATTTGTTCTGTATTGATGTGAAAACCCTGTTGTCCGTAAAACGGCATTTAAACTTCGATGCGACAGGGGATCGGATTTCAGTTTGTTATCCGAAACCCACATCGACTCTGTGAATATTTGTGAATGACATCCTTATGTTTTGAAATTTAACACCCACTATTCGAATTAGCCGGGAAAGGACCTTTGTGTCATAAAACCCATTTCGAATATGTGATTCGACGTTATGGATAGCAATTGAAGACCGGTGTTGAAGACCGGGTATTTGCGAGAGCGATAGGATGATCTATCGATTGACTCTGCACCGAGTTGCTCCGGTATAGAGTTCTCCATATGTGATGGGGAATCCGATCAGGATTGTGGATATCCGGATTGCAAGGACTTCTTTGGAAGTACCTTCGGTTCTGTTCGAGCCCGGAACAGACTTGTATGGATAGTATGTCTGACATTACAAATTGAGATATAAAGCCGATTTCTTTCAAATATATTTCTGTTGGTGGCGGAGAATTTATTCTTTTAGCTTAACACCCTTCTCTGAGACGTACGAGCTCAGGGGTTATGTAGTTGAAGGTTATCAGCAATATATTCCCAATTTGGTAATGTGACATACTGAGTGTTGCTGTGAAATGATCATTGTGTTGATCATTTGGATAGGATCATTTATTTGATCGTCTATCTTGGTGATCATTTCTATGATCATTTGTTGACCCAAAGCACGGCTTTTGTATAAAGTGTGTTTTTGTGGACGTGACTTCGTCGGACCTCACACCCCGAAATGGTCGAAACAGGAAGATGGGCAAGGTTATTGGGGGTAGCACCCCTTAGGGTATGTGCATTTCCTTCTGGATAGAAGTGGTATCATGGTATGGAGCCCAGATACTTAACTTATGTTGATATCGCAGATATATATATATATATATATATGATTTTTTGATTTGTTGCTGGGGCCCCGGTTAAAGGTTGGTTACGACCGGGAGATGGCATACTCGTGTCAGTAGTTACCCAGTTAGGGGTAACCCGGCCTTGTGTTGGCAGAGATCCGGTTTGGTTCTCGGGGACGTCCTTCCAGAGGCGTTCTCGTGTGGCAATGGGAAGTTCCTTGGCCTGACCATTTGTTGGAAATCCAAAGAAACAATACGAGCCTTGTACGGTTTTAGTTGTAGAACCTGCTTCCTCAGGAGGTAGCTATAGTAGGCATAATATAATGGTACCTATGCTGGCTAAGATTTATATTCTACTTTCAAAATGATTTACTTCACTATGCACTAGTAAAAATATCAAAGAATTCTTTTCTCGTACCAAGCATATTTAACTATCATAAGAAGAAATCTCCTCCAATTCTGCGTTTGCATTGTGTGTGTGGCGGGAGGTCTTATGGTAGTTCCATTTTTAAAAGCATTCCGAAAATTCTTTTATAAATCTTGTTTATTTAAATACAACTGTTTTGTTTACTCATACCAGTCCCATGACTGATCCGGAGTTTATTGTTTTCTTTCCTAAACTCTGGGTGCCCATTATTTCCACACGGGCAGCCTAGTAGCAGGTTTCTATATTTTGGAGTAGCAGTATTTTGGAGCTCTTATCTTGGATATATCTTAGGAGCTATTGGAGATTACAGGTGTTTAGCTTTTGGGAGTTCGTTATCATCTCTCTCGTTTGAGAACTTTTGGATATATGTTCACTGTTGTATTATCATGATGTTGTATTTGGAGTTGTAGTGTATGTATTATGTACTCTGTTGCAGTATGGATATTATGTTGATGTTGTAACAGTGATGTTTTTTTTATGATATTGATTCTGTTCCGCTGTTTTATATTCATCTAATTGTTGTTATAAGCTCCGGCGATGCGAATTTGATGTCGTTTATTGGACATCGAGTTTGGGTCGTCACAAATTGGTATCAGAGCTGTTGGTTGAGTAAGAACTTTAGCTACGGAGTATAACACATTAGATGGCTCATTAGAGATAGGGTGAAGTATACCCTAGAATGAGTATAATCAATATTGAAACTTTGAAATTTCTTAGTCTATTTCTTTTTACTGCTGATATTCCTTAAGATATTTCGCCTGCATATCTGAATCAATTTTCTTACTAATTTCAGATAGTGAAAATGAGTGGACGCAGAGGAAGAATTAGGGGTCAAGGCAATGCTGCAGCACCAAATCAAATTCCCGCAGCCGCAGAAGCAGTAATAGAAATTCAGCAGCAGCCGGACTTGGCTGAATTATATAAGAAGTTTGAAAAGCTTGGTGGCAAACCATTTATTGGCAAGGAGTCAATTATTGACGCTCAAGCTTGGGTAAGATCGTGTGAAAAGATTTTTAAAGGGCTAAAATTGCAGGATGAGCAGAAAAGACTTATAGCTTCTTGGCAACTCCAAGGAGAAGCTTCAGCTTGGTGGGAAACCATCATTATAGATGAACCCGAGGAAGAATTTACTTGGGATCGTTTTAAAAAAGTGTTTGAGAAACGTTACATGCCATCGGCGGGAGTTTCTAGAATGTATCAGGAATTTCTGGATTTGAAACAAGGAAGTTTGTCGTTTGAAGAATACTTGAATAAATTCAGTGAACTATCTCGGTTTGGCCCGGAATTGCTAAATACACCTCTAAAGAAAAACGAAAGGTTTATCCGGGGAATGAACCAGAAATATCATGGAAGAATGACGGGTCATGTTAAAGAATCTTTTTCAGATTTGGTAGATATGGGGTACAGGTACGCTACTCTTGATATACAAGAAGCAACTATGGAGAAAGGAAATTCAGGTAGTCAGAATTATAAAAAGCGAAAATTCGGAGGCAAGAAACCTTGGCAAGGCAATGAGAAGAAGAGGAACACTCAAGGAAGAGCAACAGAAAATGTCACTTGTTACAACTGCAAAGAGAAAGGCCACTATTCAAATGACTGCCCAAAACCGAAGAAACCAGCTAGAGAATGTTACAATTGTCATAAACCGGGACATTTAGTTAAAGATTGCCCAGTGATGAAGCCAGCGCAAGTGGCAAAAGTTTACACGATAAAGGAGGACCCCTCATCTTCAAAAGCTGACAAAGGGAAAGGTGTTTTGGAAGGTAACCTTACTATTAATAATAGAACTGTTAGAGTTTTATTTGATACAGGAGCTTCACATAGCTTTATCTCCCAACAAACCGTAAATGAATTAGGACTTGAAACTAAATTTGCTGACGATCTTATTTGCGTGAAAAATCCGGTTGGAGGTCCCGCAAATCTTAGTTCATATTGTAAGAGAGTTCCTATTTCATATGCTAGCTATAAATTTCCTATCAACCTTTATGTCCTCGAATTTGACGAATTTGAAATCTTACTCGGTATGAACTGGTTATCGAGATACGATGCTAGATTGGAGTGTAGTAATCGGACAGTTTTAATCAAAACAAGTTTTGGAAATTTTATTGAAATCTCTTGTGAGAATCCTAGTCCAAGGAGTGACAGATTGATGTATACTTTGGGAAATCTTGAACCCACTTTGCAGTCTATACCTGTTGTTCGGAATTTTTCCGACGTATTCGAAGAAGTGAAATCTTTACCTCCTCATCGAGAAATAGAATTCCGAATCGATCTTGTACCTAATACTCGTCCTGTTGTTCACGCAAGTCGCAGGATGGCACCCAGGGAAAAGATTGAATTGGTTCATCAAACTAATGAGCTACTAGCAAAAGGATTAATTCGACCCAGTGTTTCTGAATGGGGCTCAGCGGTCGTATTTGTTGCTAAATCAGACGGATCTTTAAGATTGTGTGTAGATTACCGCGATCTAAATAAACAAACTCTCAAGAATAAATTTCCACTGCCCAGAATTGATGATCTATTCGACCAACTTCATGGCGCTCGTTTCTTTTCAAAGATGGATCTAGCCCAGGGATTCCATCAATTACGAATCGCCGAAGATTGTGTACATCTGACTGCTTTCAGAGGTCCTAATATGTTCTATGAATGGTTGGTTATGCCTTTCGGGCTAACCAATGCTCCAGCATACTTCGTAGATCTTATGACTCGTGTGTTTCGGGAAGTTTTGAATAAATTTGTACTAGTGTTCATTGATGATATTTTGATCTATTCTAAGACTAAATAAGAGCATGCCGAGCATCTTAGAATTGTCTTAGAAATTTTAAGGAGAAATGTTCTATATGCAAAATTTTCCAAATGCCATTTCTGGGTCAATGAAGTAAAATTCCTTGGCCATATTGTTAATGAAGAAGGAATTTCAGTAGATCCTAGCAAAATTTCCGCTATTCTTGATTGGAAACAACCCACTACTCCAAGAGAAGTTCGAAGCTTTTTGGGTTTAGCAGGTTATTACCGGAAATTTGTTCAAGATTTTTCTAAGTTAGCTAGTCCGCTGACTAAGTTAACAATGAAGAATGCAAAGTTCATTTGGACTTCAAGATGTGAAGAAGTTTTTCAAGAGTTGAAAAAGAGATTGACTACTGCTCCTGTTCTCACTATTGTTAATGGGAACCGAGGCCTATCTGTCTATACTGATGCATGTGGTGAAGGGGTAGGTGCAGTATTGATGCAAAATGGAAAGGTGGTTGCCTATGCAGGTAGACAATTACGTCCGCATGAGAAGAACTACCCAACGCACGATTTGGAACTTTTGGCTGTTGTTTTCGCTTTGAAAATATGGCGACACTATCTCCTGCGTAAGAATCTTTTCAGCTTTCTTAACAATTTGCGAAATTAACTAAAGAAATATACTTAATAAACTCTCTTTATTTTAGGTGAAAAATTCGAATTATTCACCGATCATAAAAACTTGAAATATCTTTTCACCCAGAAGGATTTGAATCTGCGACTACAACGTTGGTTGGAATTTCTAGCATCTTATGACTTAGATATTCTGTATACACCCGGAAAAGCCAATATAGTTGCAGACGCTTTAAGCAGAAGTTATGCTGTTCTTGCTTATCTTGTTATCACTCCTACTCTTCTTGAGAAAATTGCCAGTAAACAAAAAGGGGACGAGTTCCTTCATCAAATTTATGAGAAAATCCGTCATGGTGAAGATACGAGTTTTGAAGTTGACGACAATAAAATCATTAGATTAAAAGGCAGAATTTGTGTCCCTGACATTCCAGAATTGAAACGTGAAGTATTGGATGAATGCCACAAGTCCAAATTCAGCATCCATCCAGGAGTCAACAAAATGTATCGAGATGTTAAAAGAACATTCTGGTGGAAAATGATGAAGAGAGACATATCTATTTATGTGAGTCGTTGTGCTACTTGTCAGCAGATCAAGAGCGACCAAAAGAAAGTGGCCGGTTTACTTCAACCTTTAGAAGTACCGAAATGGAAGTGGGATCAGGTATCGATGGATTTCATCGATGGATTGCCTCGTACCAAGAAAGGCAATGAAGCGATTTGGGTTATTGTGGATCGCCTAACCAAAAATGCTCATTTCATTCCAGTTAAATCTACCCGGACTGCAGCAAGCTTGGCAGGTATTTATATAAAGGAAATTGTTCGCCTCCATGGTATTCCCAGTAGTATAGTGAGTGATCGTGACCCGATCTTCACTAGTAGATTTTGGAAAGCATTTCAGGATGCATTGGGAACGAAATTAAATTTCAGTACTGCTTATCATCCGCAATCTGATGGGCAGACTGAAAGAGTTAATCGAATTTTAGAAGACCTACTGCGTGCTTGTGTTCATGATTTTGGTGGTTCTTGGGAGGACCATTTGCATCTGGTTGAATTCTCTTATAATAATAGTTATCAGGCCAGTTTAGAAATGGCTCCTTTCGAAGCTTTATATGGTCGTCCGTGTCGATCACCTACATGCTGGATCGAATCAGGTGACAGACTTGTTCTTGGACCGGATATGATAAAAGAGGCCACTGAGAAGGTAATTTTTATTCGAAAGAAGTTATTAACTGCCCAAAGCCGTCAGAAGAGCTACTATGACCGTCGAAGGAGAAATTTGGAATTTCAAGTTGGAGATTCTGTATTTCTAAAAGTATCTCCGATGCGGGGTGTGTTGAGATTCGGGAAAACTGGAAAGTTGGCACCACATTATATTGGTCCTTTTCCTATTCTGGAAAGGATTGGTTCTCTAGCATATAGAGTGCAGTTACCCAGCTGGTTGTCTGGCGTACATGATGTGTTCCATATTTCTAATCTTCGGAAATATGTGCACGATCCAGATGATATTATTGAAGAAGCTGCTCAGCAGGATCTAGAAATCACTCCCAATTTGGCAGTTAGAAGGGAACCGATAAAAATAATTGATCGTGATGAGAAGCGATTGAGGAACAAAATTGTGAAATTGGTCAAAGTTAAATGGAGTGGCGATCCAAAGGACTGTACTTGGAAGACTGAAGAGAATATGAAGAAATCATATCCCAAATGCAGAATTGACATCTCGACTTAAAACTGTAAGTCATTTCCTTGTTTCCGAATTCGTATATTATTTGTTTACGTTTCTCTCTCTTTCAATTTCGAGGACGAAATATTCTTAAGGAGGGGATATTGTAACATCCCGAAAATTTTGAATTTAAAATTTAGTAATATATTTGAAACTTTTTGAAATTTAAATTGAAAAGTTATAAGGAATAAAATATGAACAAAGTTTAGTGTTTTTAGTTAAAACTTTTAATAGAATTTAAAATTGTTAAAGTAAGTTATGATAAATTTATAAAAATTCAAATCACATAATTATAATCTAACAAGTAAACATTCAAACAAATAAACAAATAAACCTATGAATAATTAAACAAGTAAACAATTAAACAAATAAACAAATAATCTAACATTTAAGCAATATAAACATATAAACAAATCAAACAAGATAACACTTATAAAAAAATATAAAAACATATGAACTGTACCTATAAAAGAAAATGCAAGAAAGTAAAACATTCAAACAAATAAACATGTTAGTAAATCAAATCAGGTAAGTCTAAGAACCTAAAACAAAACAAAATATGCTGAAATTAGCAAAGTAACTACAAACTAGTCAACTAAAATATGTAAGTAAAAGAAAATAAAAGAAAATAAAACAAACTCTTACATTAGCAAAATAAACAAGACAGCATGCTGAGAATATACAAAGCATGAAACACTACATACTTTCATTAAATGCAAGCATCTACAAAGAACATACCTGCATTCAATGCTTTTACTTCCAGCATGGTTTATCCTGTACTTGTTTTAATAAACCTCAATAAACAATCTGTTATAAATAAACATCAACCTGCCTCTTTATTTCATTCAAACAAACTTCTGCAAACCTAAAAAAAAACATAATATTTCATAAATTCAAAAGCAGTCAGGTGATCAAAACAGAAAATAAAAAGAAGTTAAAAACCAAACCAGAGAAGAAGAATCAAACTGCAGTTAAAAAGAAACAAAAGTATTCTCTGTTTCTATATTGTTTAGGTGAGTAAACCTATATTTATTTGAAATATAAATATTTAATCCATGAATTTTTGTTTTGTTGTATATAAACAAAAAAATATTGTTCTGCATATTGTTCTGTGTTTCTGGGAAAAACAAAAACCATAGTGCTTTCTGTTTCAAAACAAACAAGTGAGTAAAATAATCTTAATAGCTTAAATTTATTTAAACAGTTTAAACTTCATTTATAAGCTGTTGTATATGCTTCAGTTTATAAATAGGATTTTGTATGCTCTGCATTTCATCTTCTCTGTATTTATCACAGCACTTGATCATTTATTCAAAGAATTAGATTTATTTACATTGAAACATTGTTAAGTAATAAAAATCTTAAACCAAAATATGTTGTGTAAACTTAACTCACAGTTTAAAATTTTATTTTAAGTTTGAAGTGAAACTTTTTGGCTGTGCAACCTCAAACCTTACAGTAAATCAAAATGGTAATAAATTCAAGTGTGATTAATCATTGATTTGATTGTATAATTCGAGTAAGTATACAAAAATGGGATTTTTTAAACTAAATATGATGTTTTTTACTTGGGTATCTTAGGAGCAGTTTGTATTTTAGCAAATGTTGCTTTTAAGTCAATTCCTGTAAATCAAAAGACTTTTGAATGTTGAGATTTCGCGTGGAGATAGTTTAATACTCAAGAATGTTGGGAAAAATACAAATTTATTTTTCTATTGCGTGAATGGGGAGTACGAGCTCGAAGTAGGGTTTAGTTTTCGAAATTGATACGGTCTGTAAACTGGATGCGTACGCTACCGTGGATGCATCGAGTTCGAAGATTTTGTGGGTGATGATAGCATGGGGTGTTGTCGAACTATGGACGAAGTTTCTGGGTTTCTGGCGGCGTCTGGTGGCGTGGCGAGGCGTTGACAGGGACGGTGGTAGTTCCAGTGTATGTTGCAGGTTTGCGTGCTCGAACTAAAATTTGAATTCGAGATGATAAATAGGTTTAGGTGATCGGGGATTGGACTAGGGGGGAGTTCTGACTTACTCATCGATGCAGCGACGCCTGAAGATCATCAATGGCGTTGTGCACGTATACGTGCACGAATTTATGACCTGGAAGAAATTTGATTTCCTGAAGCATTTCAGGTTTGTACTCGTGTGGGTGACTCGAAGTTCTGATCGGGGAAATAGGGCAGAGACTCGAAGGGAGACTCGGGAGGTTTCAGGGTTTTATCGTGACAAAAATTGGGACTTAGCAAAATTTGCAAAATTTTTAATCACTCGGGTAGCTTTGGGAGGAAACTCGAAGCAGGAAGTGTTTGAACTCGAGCATGACTCGGGGGAGACTCGGGTTGGCCACCTGAAACAGCAAGTTCAGTTGAGGTTTGTCGAAAACTTAAGTTTAAACAATGTTTATAAGCATTGTTTATAAAATGAAGAAAGTTTGTAAATGGAATGTGAAGTTAATAAATTAATGATAAAATAATTTATGATTTAAAATTACTTTTTTATTAATAATAATAAATAAATAAAAGCAATTAAATTAAAGTTGTAAATTTAAAAATCATTAAGTTGATAATTTAAAATGATTGATTCAAAATTGATAGTTACATTAAGATAATTTATTAAGGAATAATAAATTAATATAGTCAATTGAGATTTAATTCAATTGTAATTATAAATAATAAATCATCGTTTTAAAGTAATCAAGAAAAATAATAATAATAATATTTATATGGTTAATTTATTAAATCCAGATACATCATTTTACAAAATTGTTTAATAAGTAAATAATGTAGTTTAAAATGATAATTAAGGTAATTAAATTGATTTATAAACAATTAAGTGTTTAAATGAATTTGTAAGTAAGAATTTGTAAATTTTGAAACAATAAATTGAGTAATCAAAATTTAGTTTATTTATCCAAATTCTCATCATTAAATTAAATTAATTTAGTGGTAAATTTATTTAAATCACATTGGGAAGTAATTAACTATTTTTGTTAACTTATATTGATATCTCTGTTCTGTTTGTAATTCTGTATGATGTAATTGCCATGTTATTGCACTGTGATTATGATTTGTTCTGTATTGATGTGAAAACCCTGTTGTCCGTAAAACGGCATTTAAACTTCGATGCGACAGGGGATCGGATTTCAGTTTGTTATCCGAAACCCACATCGACTCTGTGAATATTTGTGAATGACATCCGTATGTTTTGAAATTTGACACCCACTATTCGAATTAGCCGGGAAAGGACCTTTGTGTCATAAAACCCATTTCGAATATGTGATTCGACGTTATGGATAGCAATTGAAGACCGGTGTTGAAGACCGAGTATTTGCGAGAGCGATAGGATGATCTATCGATTGACTCTGCACCGAGTTGCTCCGGTATAGAGTTCTCCATATGTGATGGGGAATCCGATCAGGATTGTGGATATCCGGATTACAAGGACTTCTTTGGAAGTACCTTCGGTTCTGTTCGAGCCCGGAACAGACTTGTATGGATAGTATGTCTGACATTACAAATTGAGATATAAAGCCGATTTCTTTCAAATATATTTCTGTTGGTGGTGGAGAATTTATTCTTTTAGCTTAACACCCTTCTCTGAGACGTACGAGCTCAGGGGTTATGTAGTTGAAGGTTATCAGCGATATATTCCCAATTTGGTAATGTGACATACTGAGTGTTGCTGTGAAATGATCATTGTGTTGATCATTTGGATAGGATCATTTATTTGATCGTCTATCTTGGTGATCATTTCTATGATCATTTGTTGACCCAAAGCACGGCTTTTGTATAAAGTGTGTTTTTGTGGACGTGACTTCGTCGGACCTCACACCCCGAAATGGTCGAAACAGGAAAGATGCGGCAAGGTTATTGGGGGTAGCACCCCTTAGGGTATGTGCATTTCCTTCTGGATAGAAGTGGTATCATGGTATGGAGCCCAGATACTTAACTTATGTTGATATCGCAGATATATATATATGATTTTGTGATTTGTTGCTGGGGCCCCGGTTAAAGGTTGGTTACGACCGGGAGATGGCATACTCGTGTCAATAGTTACCCAGTTAGGAGTAACCCGGCCTTGTGTTGGCAGAGATCCGGTTTGGTTCTCGGGGACGTCCTTCCAGAGGCGTTCTCGTGTGGCAATGGGAAGTTCCTTGGCCTGACCATTTGTTGGAAATCCAAAGAAACAATACGAGCCTTGTACGGTTTTAGTTGTAGAACCTGCTTCCTCAGGAGGTAGCTATAGTAGGCATAATATAATGGTACCTATGCTGGCTAAGATTTATATTCTACTTTCAAAATGATTTACTTCACTATGCACTAGTAAAAATATCAAAGAATTCTTTTCTCGTACCAAGCATATTTAACTATCATAAGAAGAAATCTCCTCCAATTCTGCGTTTGCATTGTGTGTGTGGCGGGAGGTCTTATGGTAGTTCCATTTTTAAAAGCATTCCGAAAATTCTTTTATAAATCTTGTTTATTTAAATACAACTGTTTTGTTTACTCATACCAGTCCCATGACTGATCCGGAGTTTATTGTTTTCTTTCCTAAACTCTGGGTGCCCATTATTTCCACACGGGCAGCCTAGTAGCAGGTTTCTATATTTTGGAGTAGCAGTATTTTGGAGCTCTTATCTTGGATATATCTTAGGAGCTATTGGAGATTACAGGTGTTTAGCTTTTGGGAGTTCGTTATCATCTCTCTCGTTTGAGAACTTTTGGATATATGTTCACTGTTGTATTATCATGATGTTGTATTTGGAGTTGTAGTGTATGTATTATGTACTCTATTGCAGTATGGATATTATGTTGATGTTGTAACAGTGATGTTTTTTTTATGATATTGATTCTGTTCCGCTGTTTTATATTCATCTAATTGTTGTTATAAGCTCCGGCGATGCGAATTTGATGTCGTTTATTGGACATCGAGTTTGGGTCGTCACAAACAAGGAGAGGTAGTTAGAAATAAAGCTCATTTAGTCGCTTAAGGTTATTGTCAAGAAGAAGGAATAGATTTTGATGAAACCTTAGCTCCCGTAGCAAGATTAGAAGCCATTAGGATTCTACTTGCTTTCGCAAATCATAATAATTTCAAATTATTTCAAATGGATGTTAAAAGCGCCTTTTAAAATGGATTCGTGAAAGAAGAAGTATATGTCGAACAACCACCACTTTTTGAAAATGATAAATTACCAAATCATGTTTACAAACTTAAAAAGGCTCTATATGGTCTAAAACAAGCTCCTAGAGCCTGGTATGATAGACTAAGATCTTATTTATTGCAATCTAATTTTGAAATTGGTAAAGTAGATAATACTCTTTTTACTAAAAGAAGTAAAAATGATATTCAACTAGTACAAGTTTACGTAGATGATATCATTTTTGGTTCAACCAATTTTGAAATGAATAAAGAATTTTCTGAAATAATGAAAAAAGAATTTGAGATGAGTCATATGGGTGAATTAAATTTCTTTTTAGGATTACAAATAAAACAATTAGATAATGGTATCTTTATTAGTCAAGAAAAATATGCTAAAGACCTAATTAGTGAATTTGATTTGACTACTGCGAGTGGAAAACCCACTCCCATGGCAACAAATGAGTACCTTAGTAAAGATGATCTCTCGAAAGATGTAGATCAAAAATTATATAGAGGAATGATTGGCTCATTACTCTATATTTCTGCTAGTAGACCTGGTATCATGCATAGTGTCTGTCTCTGTGCCAGATATCAATCCCAACCTAGAGAGACTCACTTAAAAGCCGTGGAACAAATCATAAGATATGTTAAACACACGTCTGATTATGGTTTATTCTACCCTAAAAATGATTCATTTGACTTAATATCTTACTGTGATGCTGACTATGCTGGTTGTAAATCAAGACCGAAAAAGTACAAGTGGGACTTGTCACTTTTTGGAGCATTCTCTGATTTCTTGGCTTAGTAAAAAGCAAAACACAGTTTCTTTATCAACAACTGAAGCAGAGTATATTTATGCTGCTTTGGCTTGTTCTCAAGTAATATATATGCAACAAACCTTAAAAGATTTTGGTTTAAAATTTTCATAATCACCAATTTATTGTGACAATACGAGTGCGATAAATTTATCCAAAAATACTACTCAACATGCTCGAACTAAACATATTGATATCAGACATCATTTTCTCAGAGATAATATAAGTAAGGAAGTAGTTACTCTCGAGTATATCAATTCTGAGAATCAAATTGCTGATATCTTAACCAAACCCTTAAATGAATCAATATTTACTAAATTAAGAAGAGAATCGGGTATTTGTTCTATAACTGAAATGTAAAATATAAATAACAAGTATAATTAATAATTAATATTAAAATAATTCAAAGAGTTAAATTTTAAAAAGACCATGTCGACTTCCCCTAGGTATACATGTCGACATATAACGTTTTTGATTTTTTTTTTAAATTTTCCCACCAAAATTCAAAAATTTAGTTATATATTCTTCTCAATTTCGACTTTTCATTCATTCTCTCTATTTTCTCTTCATTCTCTCTTCTGAAATAAATAAAATCATGGCTTCATCCTCAAAATCAAACATAAAATCAACTTTCTCATTTCCCTCTCCTACTTCTGGTCCATTCCAATGCACTATTCTTGCTCGTATAACGAAAATAGAGGAGTCTATGATTGATGTACTTTAGATGTTAACTGAAATTCAAGTGACTCAACTTCGTATGGAAAAGAAATAGGAAAGGAAAGGCAAGATTCTTAGGAATTTGCAAAATTCCTAATGGATAACCAGGCCAACCCTATCTTGATTGATGAAGACTCTTCACTCAATCAAGAACAAGAGGCCAGCGAGGAAGAAAAAGAAGAAGAAGAACCCATGGAAGAAGCGCATGAGGAGGATAATGACCAAGTAGTGTGTGTTGGAGAAGTGTGTTTTGACAAAAATGGGAATCTTGTCGAACAACGTGGAAATTTCTGTTTCCACTATCCAAACTGTTCGATTCATAGATCTCCTATGTTCAGAAACACACATTAGTTTCTTCTCTTTCCTTCTGTTGTTGTTTGTGTTTTTATGTTTTCAAACGCAAATGTAAATACAACCATATACGTAATAAATAACTCGTGTTCTTATATGTGTTTTCATTATAAGTATTATTATGAATTCTTAGTTAGGATAGTTGATAGTTTAGAACTATGTTTTAGTATTAGACTTAAGTGTTGATGATAACACTATCATTATAATCACATGTCATAGAGTAATAGTTTTAGGGGGAGTTACATAGTTTGGAGTTATCTACTTTAGACAAAGTTTTTGTTGATGACAAAGGGGGAGAAATATAAAATTGGATAGTTAGGTATATATTAAGGGGGAGTTGTTAATTTTATATTAGAATAGAAATAATATTTTATAAACAAAGGTTGTCATCATCAAAAAGGGGGAGATTGTTAGTCCGTGAGATGATGGTTTTGATGACAACAACCTTAGAATAGGTTATAAAATATAAATACTAACATTATAAGTTTAGATATATATATCTATGTATGTATGTATGTATATGCAGGATTTAACCATGCAGGTACTAAGAATGAAGACGGTACAGTATAGAGATTCAAGATATCAAGATAGAAGACTCATGAGTATCGAGACTATCAAGAGTTTAAGATTTCAAGGATAAGTAGTTTTTTTTATTATTAGAATTTTTGTTAAAACTCGTAGAAAAACACTGGCATCTTAAAATCCAATTTATTCGTGGAATGGAATCCACTTCGAGCCCGTTAAAGGGATGGAACCCTAAGTAGGATGGAACCTACGAAAAATCTAGTGGAACATTGTTTTGTATCCGCTAACTTTTATTCAAAATGATTTTTCAAAATTATATCCTGTTTTCAAAATGTTTTCAAAACTATCCTTTTAAAAGATTCAAACCCTCGATCCTGATTTTAAATAATTTTAGCCTCAAAAACATCTTTATTTTCAAAGTCAAATTACTCCTGATTTTAAACTATCTTTTTAAATAATATATTTAACTTTTAAATATTTATACTTAAATTTAAATTTAAAATTATAGTTAAAATCTATATATATTATTCTCTATATTTGCTTATGATTTTAACTATAGTCAAGTATATTTATAAAGTTTAAAATAGTTTTTATATAAGATAAAGGTAATTTTCAAAGAAAATCAAAACACCAAAAAATCCTTTGGGGTGTCGACATCCCTAGCATGACCATGTAGGCATGGTGACAGTTTGGTTCAAAAATTCAAATTTCAAAAGAAGTGTCTATTCACCATAACTCTTCATGAATGGTCATGGCTGTTGTTCTTCTATAAATAGGGGTCGGTTTCAACGAATTTTCAATCATAATTTTTTGGTTTTCACTCCTCTTCTTCTTCCTCATTTCTTAATACATATTCTTATCATTACTCTGTCGAAATCAACATTGAATCATACTCGATTACTTCTAGTTTGATTCTCTATCACTATCTCTACAAGGTTCTCAGTGCTATTCAGAGTTACAGACTTCTTTGTAATCTATTAAGCGAGAAAAGGTGTGATTGCAGCCTTGGAAATCAATCAAAAGGGAAATGGTGTGATTGTAGCCTTGGTAAATCAATTGGGTAAACTTGTGGCCCGGAAATCAAGTATCTCTACCCAGAGGATCGAAATTCTAGAGGGTGTACCTCGTAGCCTAGAAACTGAGGGTGTAATTGTACGATTGCTGTTGAAAGGAAATCCGTACTTATGTTGCGGGACTGGATGTAGGGTAACTCCGAACCAGTATAAAATCCAGTTTGTTCTTTCCTTTACTGCTTTTATTTTATTTCTGCATCTGTGATTGTTTCTGTGATCATATCTGTGTCTGTATATTGCATACTTTTGTGTCTAAATTAACATAATTTAAAAAGATTTAGTAATTCTTTATTAACACTATTCACCCCATCCCCCCTCTAGTGTTAATCTTAGCCTTAAGATCCGTAATTCGCATTTCTCACACAGTCGACTGACAATGGGTAAAATGTGCAACATGCACAGTGCACGTATATTTGAATTTGAATATTTAAATTCGTTTGAATATTCAGTCGACTGACCCTGTAGTCCAGTCGGCTGAATTTCTACAACAGCAATATTTTTGAAAAGACACGACTTTTGTGAAGAGTTGCGAACATTCAACGAAAGGATTCGGGTGCAACACGTCGATCGAAACTCTTCACAACATTTGTAGCTTTCTAACATTTATAAATACAAAATCCAAACTCATTTCAAATCACTGAATTATAATCGATTTCTCTTATTCTCTGATCTAACTTTCTGAAATCTATATGCAATCATACTCTCGATTATTCTGCATAAAAGCAATTTATACCTTTCTATTCTTCATATACTTCAAATATAAACATATATACTCGAGGAGAAGATTATGGGAAGGGTGTACTACAAGAGACAAATCCGTATTATCAGAACACATCAGTCAAACTATTTTCTGTAAATTGTTAAAGTCATGTTCTGCTGCTCAGGCGAGTAAAGTCCTCTTCGGCTGTTGAGGCGAAATCCTGTCCTACTGCTCAGGTCCCTGTTCGGCTGCTCAGGGGACCTGTTCCTCCAGGTTAAATGAGGGTTGTTGTTTAGTGAAATTCCAGAAGGAGTCTGAGACTGGACGTAGGACGGTGCTCCGAACCAGTATAAAAACATCTGGTGTCATTTTACTATACTGCTTTTATATTCCACACTATTTACAATAGTAATTCATCACCATACTCTGTATTATCATATATCCATATTACACGATCCACACTGCACTTTCATTTGGTATCAGAGCAAGGTCATCTTATAACCGTTACACAGTTATCTGATATCTTGTTAATATGGAAAACAACACCAACACTATCACTAATACTAGTTTTATTGAAGGTCAGTCCACTGCACGACCTCCATTTAATGGTTTAAACTATAATTATTGGTCTACCCGTATGAGAATCTATATGCAATCAAATAGTTTCGAATCATGGAATATC
Source organism: Allium cepa (assembly GCA_030765085.1). Classification (NCBI taxonomy): domain Eukaryota; kingdom Viridiplantae; phylum Streptophyta; class Magnoliopsida; order Asparagales; family Amaryllidaceae; genus Allium; species Allium cepa. Next base: position 129,750,035 of record CM060943.1, read on the forward strand.
ACACAGAATGAATACACTCTTCCTACTAGAGAATATTCCACTTGGTCAAACACACAAAAATTAGATGCTACTGCCAATGCTAAAGCTATGAACATGTTATTTTGTGCACTAGATAGAAATGAATTTAATCGTGTTAGCATGTGTCAAACTGCTTATGAAATACGGAGAACACTTAAAATCACTCAAGAAGGAACTAACAAAGTCAAATAAAGCAAAATTTCCATGCTCAAAAATCAATTTCGAAACTTTAGAATGAAACAAGATGAATTCATCAATGATATGTGCTCTAGATTTCAAGATATCTATCATTAACTATTAGGATTAGGAGAAAAGTACACTGATTTTGATATTGTATCAAAAATCCTAAACTCTTTAATGGATGAATGGGAAAGAAAAGTCTTGGATGTTGAAGAAGTTAATGACCTCTCTACCATAAAACCTAAAGAGTTAATCGAAAATCTAATGTCCTATGAAGTGAATTTGCAGGCTAAAAGAGTTCGGGCTCAAGATAAAAATAATATAGCATTTCACGCAGAACAAGAAGAATCAGATTCGAACAAAGACGATCTAGCCATTATTGCCTAGAACTTCAAGAAATTTTTGAAATACAGAAAAGGAAACAGAAACAATGGGAAGAGAAATTTAAGCAGCAATAAACCACCATCTTTATCAGTTATGGAATGTTATAACTATCACAAAAAGGGGCACATGCAGAAAGATTGTCTAGATCAAAAGAAAGAACATTGAAATAAAAGGAAGGACAAATTCAAAAGAAAATCCTTTTCAGTCACTTGGGATGATTCAGATTCCTCATCATCTTCCTCGGGAAGTGAAAGTGAAAGTGAAAGCGATAATGAATAAGCTAACGTATGTTTTATGGCTAAAGCTAATGAGCTTGGTGATTTTACTTTTGATGATATGATAGAAATAAACTCTAAATTATTAGACACCTTAAAAAATCTTAAAAAGAAATATAAAGAAGCTGTAGTAAATCAAAAAAAGGCTGAATTCGAAAGAGATATGCTCAAAGATAAGAAGAAAATATTGGAAGAAGAACTTGAGAAAACTCAAGAATCTCTCTCTAATGTTAATTCTCAACTTACATTATTGAGTCAAGAAATTGAAACTCAAAAAGAAAAGAATGATATTCTTGTTTCTGAGAATCATGTTTTAAAAACTAATATTATAATGGTAGAACTAGAAAATTCAAGTCTATAAACTAGATGGAATCACTAAAAATGTTTCAAATTTTAATAATGGCAGAGAAAATTTATCTAGGATTATTGAGAATTCACAATCTGTTAATAATAAACATGGTTTAGGATATAAGAAGGAAGTTAAAAAGTCTCAAGCTAGTAATTTGAACAAAGTTAAATCTAATAAAGCATCCATGTCTTTAAATAGACCAATTTCTAAAACCATAAGTATATGGATACCTAAAACCAATAACAAATTAATAAGAAAGAAATATATTAGTTCGTTCATGGAAGATGTACATTATAACAAAAATTATATTTATAAAAGGGATACTAAACCCTCTTGGGTTTGGTTTCCTAAGATCTAACTCTTAGGACCCTATTAAAAAGTGGGTACCAACGATAATCTCATATTTTTTGCAGGCCCCACTCAAGAAAAGAGGAAAATGGATACTCGACAGTGGTTGTTCAAAACATATGACAAGAGATAAAGAAATGTTGATAAATATTACATACTCAAATGAAGGTTCTGTCACTTTTGGAGACAACTCCAAAGGATTTATCATCGGCAAAGGCGATGTGAGCAATTACGGTACATCTAATTTACCTCTTAATACAAATGTTTTATTAGTTAAGAATTTAAAACATAACTTATTAAGTATAAGTCAACTATGCGATAAAGGTTTTAAAATTTCATTTTATGAAAATAAGTGTAGTATTCTTGATCAGAATCAAAATCTTATTTTCGAAGGAAATAGAGATAAAAATATTTATGTTTTAAATATGAAAGTTAATCGTAACTTAGATTTATGTTTAATAGCCAAAGAAAATGATCCATGGATATGGCATAAACGATTTTGTCATATCAATTTCAAAAATATAAACAAAATTTCTAAAAATAATCTTGTAAAAGGATTACCTAATATGAATTTTAAAGTTGATAATATATGTGACTCATGTCAATTAGGTAAACTAACCAAATCCTCGTTTAAATCTAAGAAAGTTATCTCGACATTACAACCGCTCAAATTACTTCATATGGATTTATTTGGCCCTACCCAAATTCAATCCATAAATCATAATAAATACGTATTTGTAATAGTTGATGATTTTTCTAGATATACGTGGACTATTTTTATGAAAAATAAAAGTGATACTTTTGAAAATTTCAAAATTTTTGTCAAAAAATTCAAAACTTAAAAGGTATTAAAATTAAAAATATTAGAACTGATCACGGAGGAGAATTCGAAAATATACAATTTGATAACTATTGTAAAAAGAAAGGAATTTTTCATAATTTTTCATTTCCTAGAACTCCACAACAAAATGAAGTTGTAGAACGAAAGAATCGAACTCTACAAGAATGTGCAAGAACTTTATTAAATGAAAGCACGTTACCAAAACAATTTCAGACAGAAGCTGTTGCAACTGCTTGTTATGTTTTGAATCGTGTTTCTATTAGACCTCTCACCAAAAATACTCCTTACGAACTTTTTAATGGTAGAAAACCAAACATATCTTATTTTAAAGTATTTGGATCAAAATGCTTTATATTAAATACTAAAGATCAGCTTGGAAAATTCGATTCAAAATGTGACGAAGGAATATTTCTTGGATATTCGATTCGAAGTAAAGCTTATCGAATTTTTAATAAACGAAAAAATTCTATCGAAGAATCACTCCATGTATCCTTTGATGAAAATGCTTCTATTAAAATTAATAACAATGACTTACTCAATAAAACAAAAACAATTATAAATAATTCAAACGACGACGACGATATCATTTTGTGTAGAGAAAATGAAAAAAATTGTTTATAATTTAGAAAATAGAAATATTACTAATACAATAAGATCTCCGCGATGAGTTTTACGAAATCATCCTATAGAAAATATAATTGGAGAAATAAATTCGAATGTTCGAACTAGAAGTCAATTAAACTTAATGAGTAATGTAGGATTTATATCTACTATAGAACCTAAAAGCATTAAAGAAGCATCATCCAATGAAAATTGGATTATCGCTATGGAAGAAGAATTAAATCAGTTTGAACGAAATGAAGTTTGGAAACATGTACCCAGACCGACCGATCAGACGGTTATAGGAACTAAATGGGTTTATAAAAATAAAATAGACGAATTAGGAAATATAACTAGAAATAAAGCAAGACTAGTAGCACAAGGATATAACCTAGAAGAAGGAATAGAGTACGAAAAAATGTTTGCTCCAGTTGCTAGACTAGAAGCAATACTAATCTTATTGGCATATGCGTGTTTTAATAATTTTAAACTTTATCAAATGGATGTTAAAAGTGCATTTTTAAATGGTTATATTAAAGAAAATTTTTATGTTGAACAACCTCCTTTATTTATTCATGAAAAATATCCAGATCATGTATATAAACTTAAGAAAGCTTTATATGGATTAAAACAAGCACCACGTGCTTGGTATGAATGTCTTAAAAGCTATTTAATTAATTATGGATTCGAAATAGGAAAAGTAGATCAAACACTATTTATAAAAGAATCTAAAAATGATATATTAATAGTTCAAATATATGTCGATGACATTATATTTGGATCAACTAATAATGAATTATGTGAAGAATTTTCGGAAATAATGACTAAAGAATTTGAAATGTCTCATATGGGAGAATATCATATTTTTTAGGACCAAAAATTAAACAAGTTTCAAATGGAATATTTATTAATCAAGAAAAATACTGCAATAATCTTATTAAACGTTTTGGAATGGAAAACACTTCTGCCAAACCAACTCCTATGAGTACAACAGCACATCTTGACAAAGATGAAAATGGAAAAAGTGTAGACTAGAAATTGTACCGTAGTATGGTAGGATCATTACTATACTTAATAACAAGTAGACCAGGTATCATGATGAGTGTATACTTATGCGCTCGATTTTAAGCAGGCCCGAAAGAATCACATCTACGTGCTGTAAAATGAATACTATGTTATCTTAGTAAAACTACAAATTTCGGACTATTCTATCCAAAAGACTATTCGTTCGAATTAGTATCGTACGGCGATGCTGATTTCGGAGGATCACGAACGGATAGAAAAAGCACAAGTGTTACATGTCATTTCATCAGTAAATCGTTAATTTTATAGTTCAGTAAGAAACAAACTATGTCTCCTTATCAACTTGTGAAGCATAATATATTTCTACAGCACTAGCTTACACACAAGTGGTTTATATGCAACAGACACTTAAAGATTTTGGAATAAATCTATCAAAATCAACAATTTACAGTGATAATTCTAGTGCAATAAATATCTAAAAATCATGTAAATCACTCGAGAACTAAACATATAGATATTAGACATCACTTTTTACGCGATAATATAGAAAAAGATATAATAAATCTAGACTACATACCTTCTGAAAATCAGTTAGCAGATATCTTTACTAAACCATTATTAGAAAATATGTTTATAAAATTGCAACATGAACTCGAGATAATCACAAGTAAAGATATATAAATAAAAATATAAATTTTTTAACTAAAAAGTCAAAAATAAAAGTTTTAAATTTTTTTTCGAAATTCTAACGATGCTGAGACTCGAACTCGTGACCTGTTATGAATAACCCAGGTGTCTTAACCACCTAAGCTATTAATGTTTTCTGTTCTACTCTTTTATGGCCATCTTATTGAACAGTTACGTGTATTTTATACTACTGTAGATGTAATAATTATCTTTATACTACAGTATTTTCTATATTATTAACTTTATACATATTATAACTGCTCAAATAACCAAGCCAACAGAATTCCACTGACTCTACGTACATTTAGCCTAAAATTAATAAGATTCATCAATCCAAATCCTATTTTTTCTACATATACAACTATAAATAGCAACATTTTTCCCATTACTAAGCACTGAAAAAATAAAGTATTCGTTACTCTGAAATATAAAATCCATCAACATCAGCCTTTACAAAAATGTTAACATCATCCACTACCGATTCTATTGAAATCCTTGCCACACTAAACTCCCTAAAAACACCAAAACACCAAGGTTCGCCATCATCAACTTACCATACCGGATACACACCTGAAAAGAAAAAAGGAAAAAGAACCACAAATATCTCACCAAATACAAAACAAAAAATCGATGATCTTCATCATTATCAACAGGAGTCTCTTATGCTTCAACGAGAGATGTATTATGCAGAAAATTAATTCCAGACGTATTGGTATAATCGAACATATTGCAATGAAATTCTGCAGGGCTTCGTTACACTCAATTGACGAAAATGATGTTTCACCGATTCGACGTCCTTCGACTTCGTCTCCTCCGTGACCTCCATCCTCACCAAACTCATGGGATCACAACAAAGCGTCGAACATTCGTTGGAAACAACTGAAAGAATTCAAAACACCAAGCCCAAAGAAATAATTTTTGTGTTTGATAATTTCTTTCGTTGTATGCTTAATAAATTTCCTTTACTATGTACGTTTATATATCTTTGCAATAAAATTATTTCCCGTCTAATAAACAAACAATTTAAAAATAAAAGTTATTCACAACAAACTAAAAATTAAAATTATATTAGTGGACTAAATAGAATATACACATTTTATATTATAAAATAAATTTATTATGTAAGAATTATACAGGTCAGTCGACTGGTGCAGGTTCCCAGTCGACTGGACCAGTAGATTGAAAATATCAATCTTCTGCATCAGTCGACTGAGTGCCTGCACCAGTCGATTGACGCTGAAACATTGATATATATGTATACACAAATTGTCAGTCGACTAATGCAGGCCCTCAATCGACTGGAACAGAAGGACGAAAATTAAACATCCTTCAGCTTCAGTCGACTGAACGTCTGCACCAGTCGACTGTGCCGTAGATATGAAAGGCTATTAACCTTTCCACCTACTCTTTCACCCCTCTTTATATTCACTTAACTCTTTTCCTCTTCTTCCCAATTCAGTTTTTTAAACTACTCCAAACCCTAAGCTCTACAAAACTCAAATTTTTCTTCTTTAAACCAAAATTAAATGGCACCAAAACAAAAAGGCCAAGCCTCCTCCTCATCTCAACCACCCTCAACTGAACAAATTCAGCAATGGTTGTTTGATGACACCGCAATAAAGCGATGGAGAAGGATGCAAGATTCTAGAATATTTGAAGGTTCATTCATCAACTTTCCTCATTTCTCACCTTATCATATTTAAGAATTAGCCCGCCGTAGCAATTTGGAATCGTTAATTGATATTAATGACAATAAACACAAAACTAACCAAATTATGGTTAAATTATTCTTCGCTAATCTCAATTTGGGTCATCAAGATGTTCCGAACCAAGAAGATTGCATATGGAGCCTAGTATGTGGTAAGCCCGTCTTCTTTTCTTTAGATCGTATGGCTCATATACTAAAAACAGACAATGATGGAGTTGAATTGTCTACTATTGATGGCGATTTGGTGGTTAGAGACCGTGTTAGCCATTTATTTCTTAAAGATGATTTGCGTCAATTAAAATCAATGTCTTTACAACCAAAAGCCCAAATAATTCATCGTGCCTTAATGAAAACCGTAACTCCTAGAACCGGGAGTTTTGAACTTGTCTATGAGCATAATTTTAGAGCCTTGTATGCTATATTTGGAAACATCAAAATCAATTGGCTTCGTTTAATGCTCGACGACCTTTTAAGCTTTAACAAAGGTAAAATGAATATAATTTATCGTGGAGAATATATTATGCGTCTACTCAAAGCTTGTGAAGTTCCAGAACCGGATTCACCAGTTTCTACAGTTGGATGCTTAAATGAGACGTCAAATGTCTCACGTTCAACCACAACAAGGCGAGTCCTCTCACCAACCATCTCATCAAACTTCCACTCGATATCAGCAAGAAGAAATTATAATTCCGGATGAAGGACTTCAACCTCGTGCCGCCATCAATATCATGTGTCGTAATCAACAAATCCTTCAATCTAACATTCAAAAAGTGGATAAGAAGCTCGATAAAGTGAAAGGATTTTTCACAAATTTATGGTAAGCAATATCGTGCTCTTCCGGTACTTCTACATCTACTTTGGGTGATCTGGGAAAGCAACCCGTATTCACATTGTAACGTCCCGCCTTTTCGAACACTTCAAATCGACACACATGTCAATTCAAACCATACGAAAGGGCGGATTGTTATGGGGTAAAAAAAAACATAGAAGAAATAAAACAAAACAGAATCTCACGGCGGAAGGATAAAATATAATAATAAAATATACAGTTTATAAAATTGTTTACAAAACATTTGATTCTATTTGTACAATACATATCAGAGTGCACATACCATATAACAATGCAGCGGAACAATATGAGCGAAGTGCAATAATATAAATAATAATAATACGGATCTTCGTCTTCGTCCTCCAGAGCTAAAATCTTCGATCCTGAAACGCTCGGACTGACCCGAGCGAATTTGAAAAGACAAAAACACTCGAGTCAGAACTAAAGATCTTATGTAAGTTAAATTTACAGAAATAAATATGAGTGCAGTAACTCAAGAGATGCTCGGGATTTACATCTCCTAATGATTCGTTAAACTATTTACTATATATAGTATATTGCGCTATTATAATAGTGTCTATTTGTAAAATAAACTTACTTTTTAATAGCGTTAAGGGGTTACCCATATAGCCCTTAACACAAATAATGCCAATAGTCTATACAGTACCGTAATACCTCCTGATCGGGAGGCTACCAGAGGATACTCCATAGGTACGACACAAATAGAAACTCGTACAAGGCGCGCTAGGGTAGGTGACACGGCACAGCTAGGCAATGCCAGGGTAGATATACCAATTGCTATCCGGGCTGGTGGAAATGCATAGCCGCAGCTACCGCCCACCTCGAACTAACACCCCCAAATCAAAGAAATCAATAGTGGCCACCGAAACAATCCAAAGTCAGAGTATAGTATCGAAGGAGTGCGTTCGATCAGAGGAATGACCTCATTGGCCCGAGAATCGCTCCTGTTTTAGCCACCTTATGCCAACTCACGGGAGTAGGGTCCACGTATTTACCTTACAGGAAACGTCGCCACCAACCTACTTCATTCTGGAATCTCCACCGCGTACACGGTTAGTCAAAGTGGTTTTCGGTATCGACAGAGAGTATGTCCATATCCGATCCCGGTCTCTTTGCCAACCCATCGTTATTATAACACCGCGGTCATTTAAAAATAGTTTATACTTTAAAACCCAAAATAAAATTTCCCATACGATATCAAATTAAAACCCAAAATAATATGATATCATTTTATCTCAAATATAATCCTTTTCCAAAATCATACTGGTTTAAAATCTAAAATATCTGGAAACCAAACATTTGAATTATACTTTCAAAACATAATATTTCGGAATTCATACTTTTAAAACCATAACTTCTAAAACTTGAATGGTTTGGATATTCAACGGTATATAAAATAAATGGTTTAACTTTAAGGTAACTTTGTAAAGAAAAATAATTTCCATGGCTTTACAAATATGTTTCTTTATTTAAAGTCTAAACCAAAATTTAAATATCACTCTCAAGTTCCAAAACTACTTCAATTTCTATATATATATATCCATTTGGAGTATTAATATTTCAAAACTAAAGTTGGAAATTTTTCTTTCAGCAAATTAAACGTACTATTATTTAGTCTTGAATATTTACATAAAATCCATAAATAAAACTCCAATTTCTAACAATTAAATATTTTCTTCAATTTAATTTATCTAACATATTCATTTTTAATTATCTTGGAAAAGTCCAGTTATAAATATCATATCTTAAAATTTCCAACTTAAACATTAAACATATGATATAATTATCAAACTCCATTTTCTCAATTTTTCCCTTTTTATTTAAGAGATTTATACACAGCTTAAATTCAAAATCTCTAACTTCATATGTATATATATAGAAGAAAATATCAAAATTAAAAATTATAAACCGTATTCCATACAAACCATAGAAATCACTTTAAAATATTTTATATATAGACCACGGTGCCTGTATATAATTTTCTATCCTATGGTCAAGTGATACGGATATTTATCATTTCAATCCGAAATTTAAAAATAAAACTTTGCGGTTGTATATCATTTCAAACCACAATCCCGAATGAAATGGAAAATGCATGATAACTTGCAGTTTAATGATATACAATAAAACATTCATTCATCAAAATCATCCATCATCCAAATCAAAATCATCATCTAATAATAAATCAATATCAATATATATCTGATAATATATAACAGGTAATAACTGGCAGTTATATTCAAAATAAAATTTAACAACTATTAAACTAACAGTTTATATGCAAATAAATAACTATAACTGTCAATCTATATGCAGTAATAAAATTTAATGAACAGTTATATTAAATAAATGCGATTTAACAGATATGATGAATAAAACATGCCAAACAGTCATAAATAAATTTCTACTCATATCTAAAATAAATTTAACAAACAAAAAACTTTTAGAAGTTGTGAGTGGGTTAAAACACTCACCTTTTTGAATTTAAACTAGATTCAAATCCAATTTAACCCAAAATTTTGACCATCTCAGAATTCGTTCAAACCAGCGTCATCAATTCCGGAATTTCAATACGATCCTAACAAAAGAAACCGCACGTAAAACGGATATCGTACGTAAAAGTTATAACGATAAATGCGATTTGAAATCAAAAATTAAATTAAATAAGATGAGAACAAAATTACTTGCCACGTCATCCTTCTTTTAGTCCTTGTACATCTCCTTGCGCACGCAAGAAGAACATGCTACAGGCCCATCACTCACGCAATAACCCATCGGACAGAACTTCGAAACCCTACTAGCTCGCGCGCCGCCTTAGATTCCAGCCGCCGCATCCATGCGAGGGTCGCGCGACCCCGCCTTAGTTGCCTTCGGTCATTCACAGTCGCGCCAAAATGAACGGCCGCCACAAATACTCAAAACCCTAATCGAAAACTGCATGAAATCCAACCGTCAAAACAACGAACTAACTATGCCGATGCGATCCCCTCGGTCCACTTTACAAAACCCAGAAACAGTTTCTCGATCCGATGACTTTTGTTGCGACGATGAAGAATGGCCGAAAATGGTTTGAATTTTACTGGAAGAACGATAGCTCCAATCAAAAAACAAATCACACCAGCAGATTACGAACCCTGAGAATTATGACATATATTTTTGTGGAATTTTTCTGGAAAGTTTGAATTTTCATTGAAATTTTGAATTGAAATAGATCTAGGTTTTGCAACCATTGAGGAAGAGAAAGAGATGAAGAAAATGAACGTATAGACAAATGATAGAAGATGGAGGCTAGGGTTTATAATCGTCTATTTCTAAGTAGGTTTGGATTGGAGTAGATAGACCAGATAGATGAACGTACGGAACAAACTATGGCCCAAAAACCCGTTCTAACCCCGGAACGAAATATGTTAAACCCATATATCAAAATAGGTATTTTAAAATATTCTGAACGCGATGGAAAAAGTTTCACGTCCAAATTTGATCGTATGAAGAAGTTATGCTGAAAACAAAATTTCTAAATTGATTTCAAATTGATTTTAATTAAATCGATTTCAAGGCGTTTCGCATCCGTACGATCAAACGACAGGTCTGATCGATACGAAACTTGAAACCCTATAATAATTCACCGATACGGATCCGATGAAACTGGTTTCATCGAAATCCGAGTCCGTGGTCAAAATGGCTATTTTTATATTCATTAATTAAATTAAAATAAATTATAAAAATTCAATTTTTAATATCTAAATTCCAGAATTGACCAAATTTTATCGCTTAAATATTTCTTAATCAATTTAAATGATTTAACAAGTTTAGATGTGAATTAAAAGTTGACAAGTCTATAAATTTCAGTGTTAATTTCATTTATTGCCATTTATTCAATTATTGAAATTAACTTAATTTTTTTTTTCCATTCCTCTAAATTCAGTCAAACCATTATCCTATGGGTAAATTTTACATTACTGAAAAATTCAATTCCCTAATTGTATTCCAGAAATCAACTAAATTTATCAACGTAGTGATTAATTACGTTTTATTGAAATGGATTTAGATCTAATTCACTAAATTATATACATAGGTAAACAATTTATAGTTATCACAATAAGCCAACTCTATTCCCATACATACCTATTAACAATATACTAAAATAAAATTTCTTATCTATCATTGATTAAGTCAAATTACAATTTTACTGCGTATTATTTCACCAATTATTATAACTTGAATTTAACTTCCAATTTGTTGATTTCAATAAATTAAAACTTTACCATCTGTTTCAATAAATTGGGTATGCACAGATTTAGCTATTCAATCAATTTCAATTTACGGTACAATTAGCATGGTTTATAACATATTGCCTTAATATCTCTATTAATCTTAATTCAAATGATTGAATATTAAATTCCATTCACTACAATAAATCCAACTTGTTATATTATTAATGAAATTAACATTGGTTACATCCTCTGGAATTTACAATCTTTTACGAAAAATCAACTTATCCTAACTGAAAATTAGGTCACTTAACTGCAATAAATTTTACATCAAATTTTATAAATTACCAATTTAAAACTTTAACAAATCCGTTACTTGATTTAAAACCTTGTTATTATATAAATTGACATTTATAGGTGAAATTTGCATTGACTTATATTTCATATCATAAATGCATACTTATTTCATATTATTTAGTTATATTTACCAACCATGTCCACAAATTTACTATTTATATCCTTAATTAATTTATTACTATTTTAAGTACGTTTATTATTGACAACATTCATTAAATTTTACTTATCTACACTTATTGCATTGGTTTATTCAACGGTCACTTTTATTTATTCATTATCTATTTTATACCCAAATGTAACAATCTCCACTAATTTTTTTTTTATTTTTTTTTATTTTTTTATAAATGAATCCCATTCAAGTTAATATTTTTATTAATATTCACTAATTCAACATTTATATAGGTTTCTTATATTTAACTTAAAACTAAGTATGAAAATTTACATTATTCAAATCTATTGCCATATAAATATTAAATTGTTACATTAAATTACAATTACTATATCTAATTCCTACATTTACTCAAATAAAATCTTAAGACTTTTATTTCATTCATTTATGGGCATTGCATTGAAATTTATTTATTAACTAATATCAACGTTATTATCATTAATTTAAATTGGATTTCCAATTACATTCAATACCTTGAACAAATAACATATATATTAATCAAATCCCTACATTTGTATTTCTCGTATTCCATAAAATCAAATCATAACATTTAAATGATTTTATTAAATTGGAATCTCATTCAAGTCGTAATCTATTAACTGGAACTAATATGATTCCTTAATTTATTCCCCTTTACCGTTTAAAATCTTTCATTGCATTAAAACCATTTAACATTTTCATAAATTTCTCATATTAAATTCCATATCCAAGTGAGAATCTTTTTCTACTTAATTCATTTGGATTTCATTCTAAATTAAATTAGAAATCCTATTAAATTATCACATTTAAAATCATCGAATTTAACGGGTCGTTACACACATGGTCTTTTACTTCTTCTTCTGGAGACGATCAAGCTACTACTGATGAAGGAGGTGATGGAAATGAAGGATATGGTGGTAGGGGTAAGGGTCCGATGGTGTAAGAAGTTTATTTCTTTCTTTCTTTTTTAACCCAAGACAATTGTTTAAATTCATATGGCTAGTACTTAAGTAGCCATTCTAATTTGTTGTGCTTTTAAACATTATTGTCTATGGATATTAGAATGTGCGAGTGTTTGTTTCATTTCATATTATCTCTCACATTACAATATCAGATTGCTTATTCCTTTTTGTCGACGACAAAGGGGAATAAATATTATTGCTACTAAAAAAATGCAGGATAAAAAGCATCAGAGATTCAGGGGGAGTAAGTATTTATGTTGTTTTATATATACAGTCGAAATCTACATCTATTTTACAGGTTGTCATCAATCAAAAAGGGGGAGAATGTTGAGACTTGGTTTTGGTTCATGACACAGAGCTTTAATCTACAACGCGTAGATTTGATGACTGCTACAAAAAGAGAATATATACTACAAGGAGGCAAGACTTCAAAATTGGTGCATCAATTTTATATTTTGAATGTTTGAGTCTTAGATTAATATTGTTAAAATCTCTCCTCAGTTAAAAATATATATTAGTTTATATAAACATATAATTAAGTTATAAAAGTGTATATATTGGTTTATATAAGCATATAATTAATTTATAAAAGTTTAAAAATAATATATATACAAAACTGTGCATATTGCACAAAATTTACCAGGTTAGTCGACTGACCATATAGTCCAGTCGACTGATACTGGGTAAAATGTGCAACATGCACAGTGCACGTATATTTGAATTTGAATATTTAAATTCGTTTGAATATTCAGTCGACTGACCCTGCAGTCCAGTCGACTGAATTTCTACAATAGCAATATTTTTTAAAAGACACAACTTTTGTGAAGAGTTGCGAACATTCAACGAAAGGGTTCGGGTGCAACACTTCGACCGAAACTCTTCACCAACAGTTGTAGCTTTCTAACACTTATAAATACAAACTCCAAACTCATTTCAAATCACCGAATTACAATTGATTTCTCTTATTCTCTAATCTAACTTTCTGAAATCTATTTGCAATCATAGTCTCGATTATTCTGCATAAAAGAAATTTATACCTTTCTATTCTTCATATACTTCAAATATAAACATATATACTCGAGGAGAAGATTATAGGAAGAGTTTACAACAAGTGACAAATCTGTGTTATCAGAACACGTCAGTCAAACTATTTTCCGTAAATTGTTAAAGTCTTGTTCTGCTGCTCAGGCGGGTAAAGCCCTCTTCGGTTGTTGAGGCGAAATCCTGTTCCACTGCTCAGGTCCCTGTTCGGCTGCTCAGGGGTGTATAGACCTGTTCCTCCAGGTTAAGTTGAGGGTTGTTGTTTAGTGAAATTCCAGAAGGAGTCTGGGACTGGACGTAGGACGGTGCTCCAAACCAGTATAAAAATATCTGGTGTCATTTTACTATACTGCTTTTATACTCCGCACTATTTACAATATTAATATCATCACTATACTCTGTATTATTATATATCCATATTACACGATCCACGCTGCACTTTCATGATTAACAACCCGAATAACTAAGGCAAATAACATTTTCAAAATCACTCGCTTTAATTTGCACTGCAAAATATTATCTTTTTTAATTTTACTGCGTCAGTTTTTATTTTATAGATAATTCAGATGTTGGATACAAGCCGGAAACAAAGTTGAAGATCAAATACGAGTGAATGAGTGATATGTAGTGAGGTCAAAATTGTAAATTGAAATTTGTGATGTAATTGAAATTGTAATGTAATTGAAATTGTAATGTAATTGAAATTGAATTGTAATTGAAATTGTGTAAATGTAGCGAGAGTTGAAGTTTGTACTAATTAAATTTGTAATAAAATATTCGTTTGAATAAAATATTTGTTTGACTAAGAATTCTGTATTATTTATTTTATTCATCGAATATTTATTTAATTATGTGAAAAATAAAATAGTACAATAACAAATACATTTAAATAAATAAATATATATAAGTGTGTATGTGTGTGTGTGTTTATCATCAAACAAAAATCATATACTAGCATATTCAACAATCTCCCCCTTTTGATGATGACAAACATATATTAGGATTTTTAATGTATTAAATGTATTTGGTTATTGATGAACTATATTTTCTCCCCTTATTTGAATGCTCCCTCTTTATACAAAGCTCCTTTTCGTATATGCATGAAAATAAATAAAAATATGTAAACGAACCTAGATGAGAATATGCAAAGAAAAAATAAAAAAACATTTGAACTTTATTTGGCAAAATCTTAACTTTTCTCTCCTCCTTTTGTCATCACCAAAAGAGTAATAGTATTAGAAGAATAGAGGTAAAGTGATAGATATTGATACAACATTAATACCCAATCGAGTATAAATATTAAATTTCAATAAAAAAATCAAACAAAAATTATAAATACTCTGTTAGGTACATATTCCACTTTAGAGCGATAGGGGTGATGTCGACATATAAAACCATATAGTTGTGTCTATTTGTGGTATATTTATATTAGGAATTTGAATACTTACTAACCATGCATAACCGTTAGGACTTTTAAATGAGATTAGTAGTGTTTCCAATTTTTATAAAAAAATGAATTTCAGACATCTTCTAACCACGCATAACCGTGAGGAATTTTAAATGGGATTAGAATCAAGTCGCCTATTTAATAATCAATTTTGATATATGTGTTCCGTACATGCATAGCCGTGACGACTTTTAAATGAGCATGAAAGCACATAAACTAATATTCTAAGTAATTCACCCATGAATAACTGTGAGGACTTTTAAATGAGAGTGAATACTTTAGATGTTTTAATTGCTAAAAATGAAAAAATAAAAAACAAATAATTTCTTGTTTTAAAATACCACATTCTGACATACTATGTTGGATTTTAATGAGTGACCGTAATTAGAAATATGATAGAAATAGAGAAGGTCATGGAATTTTTACCAATCAAAAGTTATTATAACTCTTGTTTAATTTTTTAAAAAGAAATTTACTAAATATAATGTCTCAAGTCATACTATATGAATAATATCAACGCTTATCACTTTTTCAGTCATTATTTATCTTTTCGATAATCAGTAGGGAGTCAGATTGGTCAAAATAGGCATTTAAGATCAAATCCAAAAATAAATATAAAATTAATTTTTTTTTAAATGCCTAATCTAAAACGAAGTCAACAAAAACTATTTTCTAGAAGGGGTTTTATAAAAAAAATGTCTGCTAATTGAAAATCTGTTGAAATGAAAAATATGCAGATATTTCTTTAAAAATGATGTGATTTATGAATGTCTCAACATAAAACACGTTCCAGTAGTACTTTTTCAATCAACTAGGCTACCAGTGTAATCTTCATCTGAGTTCTCCTTTGACTCAAAGTTATCATTAGACGGATATCATAGACCAAAGCGTGGAGTGTGCAACAAATACCTTATAATCATTTTACAGATTTTAAAATGTGATTCCTTAAGGATTTGATTAACAACGTGTACAGAAATAACCAGTGAACATAGTTTCATATTTAGAAGCAGTAAGATAAACAAATATATCCATGTATGTCTAGAGTAATCATCATTCAATAAAAGACAACATCTCTTCTCATCTAAATACGCAATATAGTTAGTCCAAGCAAATCTATATGAAATAGTTCAATGATGAAAAGATGATAGGTCAATATTTTTGCACAACTCAGAATCAAAATCAACATTTATTTCCTTATCACATAACAGGTTGAATTAAATAAGATTCTGGTGCAGATTTTCAAATTTAGTAAATCATTCATGATAAATATACTGTTACCTATTTTATCTTTGCCGATAATATTTCGTTGTTACCCATTGTGATTCTTCCACCTTTGTACTAGGCTAAGGAACTTTGATTTGTTGTCCGTCGTGTGCCTGGAACAGCCAGAATCCCGGTAACACTATTGTTGTTCCTTAGCCTGCTACCATACCTAAATGAGAAAAGACTTTTGTGATCTTTTTTTTTTATAGGTGCATGGTTGTTAGTGATAAAAAATTTTGAAAAATATGTTTGTGTAGACCCCAGATAATTTATATTTGTTCCTTTTGGCACCCAGATTTGTTTGACTTTAAGAGATTTTATATTCAAGCCTTTGGGAATCCAAATTGGAATGGTTTTCACGTGTTTAGGTCTATACCAACAATTGTTTTGGTTGTGTCCAATTTTCCTACAAATTGTGCACTTGGATTTGACACGATTGGTTTTACTTCTAACTTTTTCAGATTGAGTGTATCCAAGTCCTTGTCTAACAGTATTAACAGTTTTTTTCCCTAATAACATATTTAGTGATCTTTCTCCTTTTGAAAATTTTCCTAAAGTTGTAGACAATTGTTGGACTTGTGATTTGAGAGATTCATTTTCATTCAATAATAGAGTGCACTTTTCAATAGAGTTTTCTCTCCTAGTATTTGCACTTTTTTCAAAATAAAATTTTCATTTTCAAGTGATTTAATTTTAATTTCTGATTTTTTTAATTTCTTCTTCGAATGATGGACACTTATCGCATTTGTGGCTCTTATTTCAATAGTTTTTGGCCAATTGATCAAGCTGTTTATTTAATTCTATCAAACTATCTCTTTGTGATTCAATTTTAGCATACTTCTCCCTAAATCTTTCAAAACAACCATTTACTTCATGAAAATATATAAGTAATTAAGAATGAGTAAGTTTTGATACCTTGCTTGGCTTGTCATCATTACTGTCGGCTGTTTCTATTTGAAGTCACAAATTTTCTTTTTCACTCTCACTTCCAATGCTTTTATCAGCATCATCGGTTTCATCCCAAGTAGCTGCAAAACTTCTCCTTTTTGGTTTCTTTCCTTGGTTGAGTTGATTCTGAGGACAATTGGGCTTGATATGACAGGGTTTATTGCACTTGTGACAAATGATCTCCTGCTCTTCTGAATTGTCTAGTACTTTGACTATTTTGCTTTTCAGTTGTTGGTTTTTGGCTGGATTTCCTTATTTGAGGTTCCACCTTTTGAATTTCTTTATTAGTAGTGCTAGTTCTAATGCACCATCGTCGTCGTCGTCTTCACTTTCAATTGTTCCTTTGAGAGCTATTGATTTCTTTCGCGAATCACCTGCTTCGCGTTCTTCCTTGAATTTGATTTCTAGCTCATAAGTGGTGAGATTTCCGATGAGTTCTTCAACTTTGATTTGTTTCAAATCCTTTGATTCTTGAATGGCGATAACTTTCGCTTCAAAATTTCATGAAAGGACTCTGAGAATTTTTCGGACTATTTCCAATTCTGTGTATGGTTTTCCAAGAGCTTTTGATTTATATACGAGATTAGAAAGTCGTCCATACATCTCTTTGACATTATCATCCTTGGCCTTTGTGAAGTTCTCGAATTTTCTACTAAGCATGGCAAGGCGAGATTCTTTGACTTGGGAGGTTCCTTCATGAGTCACTTCAAGGGTGTGCCAAACTTCCTATGCAGTTAGACAATGCGAGACACGATTAAATTCAATTTGATCCAATGAACAAATAATAGAATTCGTAGCTTTAGCATTAGCATTCTTTAATTTATTTTCAAGATATGTCCATTGATCCATCAATTTTTCGGTTTCTTGATTATCTACCGCTATAGTTGGTGTCCTATATCCCGTCTCAACAATATTCCAAGCACCAATGCTTTTTAGAAAAAATTTCATTCTATTTTACTAGTAAGCATATTCACCATTGAACATGCGTGGTCTAACTATGGACTGACCTTCAGCAAGCCGTTTAAAAAATCAAATTTTTAAAACAATAATTGGTTTCTGAAAAATCAAAATTTTAAAACAAAAAATGGTTTTTGTTCCTAGCTCCAATACTACTTGTAGGATCGATTTAACCCTAGAGAGGGGGTGAATAGGGTGATACTAATAATAATAAAAATTATGCGGAAATATATATAATAATTGCAACACAGATAATAGCAGAATAATAAAAGAAGAAATAGGACAACACAGATTTACCCATCTTCGGCAATAACCTACCTACATGCTGCCTTCAAGGTTTCTACTAGAAATTAAGTAGTCAGACGCTTACACACATAAATTTACAATACCCACTATCGACTAAATAACTCTACGCTCAAATCCCTGTCATAACTTGGCCACTGAGCCGCGAATTATCAAACTACGCCCCTTAGTTTGTAACCTAGTCACATGACTAGAAGATTACACAAGTTAAAAGTATAAATTATATCTAAAATGAAAAATTAAATAAAAAACAAAACCATATTTAATAATCTTAAGCCCAAAATAAAATAAAATAGGGGCTGATCCAATAAAAATATAAAGGCGCCTTCTTTTCTTTGTATATGCGTCCGTTCCTTTTTTTATGTAATGTATACATCATTCTTCTTCCAAAAACTAGGGCTTTGTGAAATTTGAAGCATCGATTCAAAAATTGATCGATTGAGTGTTGAATTCACTTTGGCTTGGCTTTATCAATTGATCCTAGCTTCGATTAATATGCGGCGGCTTCAAGTAGCATCGAGCTTGAATGCTATGATTTGGTATGTGATTTTCTTTTTTGATTTTGAATTTTTCTCGACTTCGATTCGAGTTATAGATTTGTTCATGATTTATTGTTTTCTCTATTATTTCTCTTAAACTCAAATACATGCCAATGACGATTTTGGGTTTAATTTATAGGGTTTGAACACCCTATATTTTGGGTTTAAATATTTTTGACACTTCCTTGACTTGATACAATCTGACTTGTTCATTTTCATGTTACTTCTACAAGTTGAATTCTTTTCTGGCTTTGACTCGATGACTTTATTCAAACTGCTACCTTGATGACCCATGGCTTCTGACCATTTCATTGTTGAATCATACTTGTTGTCACACACTATCACTTGATCCTGGTCTGGTATTATATGTTGGATGCTCTTACTTGTTCTTGCATTTGTGTTCAAGTGTATGTGTACTTGAGTCTTCATTATGTGGTTGACTTTATCCATATGCATATTGGTTCATTGATGACCTGCTTCTTGATTACATGTGCTTATTGTTGTCCTTGTGCACTTGAGCGTTGAGGCTGTGTTGATGTTTCTGGTCCATTGAGCTACTCCCTTGCTCGAAACTGTTTTATTGGGTATTTCCATGTATATACATACATATATGTATGTATGTATATATGTGTGTGAAATTGGCATCAATTCTGGTTTCAAGTGTATACATACATCTCTGTATCATATGTACGCAGTTTTCATTGGTATTTGTTTATGCATCCAGTTGCCTACATACTTGTGCTATTATGTGTATTATATAATTGCATATATGCATACATATAAGTTTGTATCTCTGGTCAGTTAGTCCATTGTTCTATTGCATTTTTGTTGCCTGGGTTTGTTTTGCAATATTTTTGTCTGGTTCTGGTTAATACTTCATGTGTAATTGAATTTGGTATATGGGATATTGTTCTACTAGGTTGTGTTGTTTGTTTGATTTGTGTATTCTTGTCTACGATGCTCCTAAACATTTATGTTGGTGCTAAAAACTTTGTACATGCCTCTGATTTGTTGTTTCCTCTGGTCTGGTTTACTCAAGTCTGGTCTTGTGACATGTCTAGTATTGCCTTGTATTTTGGTCTAAACTTCATAGTGATCTTCATCTCTCTTGTTTCATGTGTACTCGAGTCTCTTTGTTTCGTATGTATGCACTGTGTATATACATGTGTGAACATACATGCATATATGCGTGTTGTAGCCTGATTTTAGAGTGGTCTTCACTTGATACATTGTACATATGGTGGCATAGGTTCATTGATGTGTTGAGCCTAATAGTGTACATTTAAGTCCGGCCAATGTATTGAACTTTTATTCAAGCTCATTGACTGTCGTACTTGACCATTCTATTTTTGTTTTTTATTGCACCTGAGTTGAACCCACCATTTGGTTGTGTTTGACCTTGTGCTCACCTATCCCTAGAATTTTATCAAGTGTATATCGGTGTGCACGGCCTTGTGGCATGTACAGTGATACACTGTGCATGTCACAAGTTGTTCATGTAAAAATAGATTTAAACAAAATAAATGACGAACAACCCAAATAACTGAGGAAAATAACATTTTCAAAATCACACACTTTAGTTTGCACTGCAAAATATTATCTTTTTCAATTTTGCTGCGTTAATGTTTATTTTTCAGACAATTCAGATGTTGGAAACAAAGTTGAAGATCAAATACGAGTGAATGAGTGATATGTAGCGAGGTCAAAATTGTAAATTGAAATTTGTGATGTAAACGAAATTGTAATTTAATTGAAATTGAAATGTGATTGAAATTGTGTAAATGTAGTGAGAGATGAAGTTTGTACTATTTAAATTTGCAATAAAATATTTGTTTCAATAAAATATTTGTTTGAATATGAATTCTGTGTTATTAATTTTATTCATCAAATATTTATTTAATTATGTGAAAAATAAAATAGCACAATAACAAATACATTTAAATGAATATATATACATATATGTTTATTATCATCAAAAAAAAATCATATACTAGCATATTCAACAATATATGTATATACGTTAAAATTAAGTTTGACTATTTTATTTATTTTGAAATCTAAGATTAACAGTTTCAAATCTCGTTTTAACTTAGGAAAGATTTAAATTAAATTTATAATTTTGCACAGTAGCCTATTTTTTAATCTTTGAGTTAAAACAACATACACATATGTATACATATACAAATAATTGCAAACTATGTTTAGATTTAAAATAACATATGTATGTAAAATTTGTAATTTAATATAAATGTTTAAATTTAAAGTTAAAATTTTTTAATTCTTACTTAAACCTTGGAAGGAAAAAAAAGGTTTAAGATTTTGGACAAGTGCCCATTTATGAATTTTAAATTGAAATAACTTTTATACTTATGTAAACAATAACCAAATGAATTATATTCAAAACAACAAGCATGTAACATACATTTCAATTTTCAAAGTAAGTTTAGATAAGCAACTTATGTAGCTTATTTATGTTTGCGTATATAATAAGTTATAAAAATTATATCAATTAATAAATAAACTTAATCAATATTGTTCTTTATTTTTTTGTTAAACAATAACTTTTAAAACAATAACAAAGTAGATTAGACAGCTTAAGCATGTATAAGTTCATTGTAAAAAAATCATATCTAAATTATATAAATAATATGAACATATAGTCAAATGAGATGTAGGATCTAAATATATATGATGAACATACATTCAATTGGAGTTTAGCAAAAGTGGATCCAAATTTTACCAACATGATAAATATTAATTAATTGCAGTGTGGCATAAAGGGGATCTAAACGATATTGCAAGATAAACACATAAACAGATGAAATATATCTTGTAAAGGATCTAAATCAAGTAAGCATGATGAACATTTGATTAATTAAAACTAGAATGTCACCTTAATATGTGGTCAAAAATCTCACATTGAATGATGAACAAAGCTCTTAGATTCGATTGAATTGGCCTTTGGATTTAGCAAGGATCAAGAAACAACAACCACCTTAAATAATTTGATTTTATTTGAATTTTGTTTTTGGGATTTTTAAGCCTTGGAGGTCATGGAATTTTTGACTGTAGTTGGATGGAGGAAGAAGGAAAAAACATATTATATGAAATTGTTTTAAGAAGGTAATAAACAAGAATCAAAGGTTGGGGATCTTTTGTCTTCCTTTATTTACTTCTTTTCCTTTTTAATTCAAAATTGAAATACTTCCCCCAGTCCTCCCTTGATCCTACCATAGAAATAGGCATGATGGGCCTCAAATTCCAAACCCATTTAGCATTTATTCCAGTTAAATCCAATTTATATACGGTATCGATGTGGGTAAACATAACTTTTATATATACGAATTTCATTAAATACTAATGGTATTCAAATATCAAATAAAATTTAATAATTGATATTTCACAAATATTGATTAATTTGATTAATTTACAATAATTTATGTATTAATTAAATCGTGTGGTTTATTAGGTGTATTCACATTTCACCATTACGGTTATGCGACTTAGACATGTAAATTCAATCGACGTTTAATATTGAATAATTTTAATATTAACATTCACATGTCATCTTAGCTAGTGGTACGATACTTAGTTGAATTTATTGCCTAAACATCTTCTTAGTGAAATCCAAATTTAATACTATAAGTAGTACCTGGTACCAATGATTATTTACACAAATTCTTTTTCTTATAACTATATCATTTTAGGACTTCTTGAAATTCATTTTGGTCAAAATTCCAATATCGTCCATATTCAACTTAGTAAGTCCAAGCATAAAATCCTTGGTTCAATAATAACAATTATTATTAACCTTTCTGCTCTAGGTAGGGACTTTGACTTTTAATTGATCACAGTTGACTATGATGCTAACCTCGTATAACCGGGAGATGAATTCTCTATTGGATAGTGTTTTACTTTCAATGCTTCAACTTTGATCCAACTATATTCATTTAATGGATGTTATGCTATGATTTAACTATAATAAAAGTGGAGTATTCATATTGAATTCAATGGGGGTTCTCAAGTCGAGATAACAATATAATGCCGTCACTTCGAGATTCTCTATTTAGCCTTTTTACATTAACCAACAGAAAACTCTCAAGTAATTCATTCTATAGTTATCAAATAATCATTAACTTTGGTGCTCCGAATAGCCATGAGTAATATACAGCCAACACTTGGAGAGGGTTATGTACTCCAGCCTCAATGGATGTGTCGATATCCTTTCTTGAAACATCTTAAGTATGAATATTTAATATGTTATTTTTACTATGATAAATTTCTCGTGATTACAACGCATTCTAATTACTATTACATAATGTATATTGTTCATGGATTTTCTATTTAATACACTTAAATTATATAATTAATTAAAATATCATAATATGACAAGTATATAACAAAAAGACAAATAGCTTTTACTTTGAATGAGATTTTATTGTAGAGTTAATAATTTCTCACATATTATGGAATTTCACCCAGGGCATACCCCTAACTCTATTAGGATCATGCACTAAAACTTCAAGATGGTGGGAAGCAACTGATGAATTGATACTTGGACTAGATATGATAAGGGAGCCTTTTAAGAAAATAGAGATTATTCAAAAGCGAATGATGGCAACGCAAGATAAAAAAGAGTACACAAACAAGAGGCAACGAGAGTTAAAGTTTATAGTAAGATAATTAGTATTTATCAAGATATCACCATTAGGGAATGTAATCTGATTTAGCAGGAAAGGGAAGTTGGCACTAACACTTGTAAGATGTTTTTAGATTATAGTGGATAATTTGACATATAGAGTCAACTCACCTAAGAAAATAGCTGGAATGCACAAAATCTTCCATGTCTTGCATCTTAGGAAGTGTATATGTAACTGTTGGGGATGCGGATTAAGGATCTTAAGGCAGAAATAACACTAGAGGGGGGGTGAATAGTGTTTTAAAGAATATACGAACTATATGACTTAATTAAAACTTTCAACACAAATCTAAATAGAATTCTAACACAGAATGATCACAGAACATATAAAAAATGCAAATAGTAAAGTAAAGTAAGTAAAAGGAAAGAACACACCGGATTTTATACTGGTTCGGAATCCTCCTACATCCAGTCCTGCACCAAGGCAATATCCTTGTACAGATTTTTATAAGCCAATATCCAAATTAAAACCCTCAATTTCTAAGGCCTTGTCCTATCTCCGAGTCTGGGGTAAACTCTCTTGATTTACGGGACACAAGATCACCCTAATACTTCTTAATAACAATCCTTTTGAATGGATAGACTCTATGGACTTTTTGAATACAAATTAATCCTATAACTCTGAATAGCACTTTGATCTTTATTAATGATGGAGAATCAAATAAAGAGAGTATCTAAATGATTTGCTATTGAGAATTTGGCAGAATGATGGCACGATCTTGAAAACATGAAGTTTTATGGATATGGAATGGTGGAGAAGAAAGAGTGAAGAAAATAAGAAAGTAGTTATTAAAAAAATTCGTTTTGGAAGCCTTTATATAGATGCACAACAGTCATAACCATTGGCGAAAGGTTTTCGAACGAATGGACACTTCTTTTGAAATTTGAATTTTGAATCCAACTGTCACCATGTCGACATGGGGTATCCCCTTATGTCGACACCCCTCGGTTCAAAATTATAGAGATGTTGTTTTGTAAAGACAATTGAATTTAAAACAAGTTGAAACTTCTCTGAAGCAAAGTAAAGTGTTTAAACAATATTTTGAGATAGAGAATGAATATAAAACATTATTTTAAATGTATGCATATAATTGATATAGACCGTTAATTATATAAGTAATATTTAAAATCAGAATAAGTTTTGATGTTTTAAAAATAGAAGTTTTTAAAATCAGAATAGAGGAATATTTCAAGGCTAAAACAAAGTTTGAAAATCTTTTTGAAAACATGATTTTGAAAGCTAAAACATTTTGAAAACAGATTTAAAAACATTTTGAAAAATCTATTCAAACTGAAATTGAAAGAACCTTCCTACAGAGCTCCTCCATAGGACTCGAGAACTTGTACAAAGTAGTTTAAATGATTTTGATTTTCGTGGGTTTGTAAGCCACTTGTCGTAGGTTTGTAAGCTACTTGTCGTGGGTTTGTAAGCCACTGGTTTCGATAGAAATTGGGTTTCATCCCAAAAGAAAATTGGAAGAAAGATGAGAGTGCTATTATGAAGTTTTAAAAAAATACTAGACACTTATCTTGAGATCTTGAAATCTTGAATCTTGAATCTCTAATCTTCATCTTGATGCTTGAGTCTTTATACTGATCAGTCTTCGATGATACCTGCATATACTTCCTATGTACATATATATATCTATCTATATGGAAATGTTAGTATATATTTTATAAAGTAAAGTATAATAACTATATAAGGTTTGTTGTCATCAAAACATCATCAACTCAGTTCCTAACAATCTCCCCCTTTTTAATGATGACAACCTTTATTTATAAAATATTCTTACCATACCATAACTCTTCATAACTCCCCCTTACTCCGTGACTTCTTCTTAAAACTACAACTCCCTTTTATTCCATGACTCCCCCTTACACCAAGCACATATATTTTTATAACTTTCTCCCCCTTTGACATCAGCAAAAAGGAATAAAAGATTTACCTGTTCTAAGATAATCGAGTATATATAGAATAAAAGTGTAAAGTGAACGTGTAAGTGATCAAGTGTGTGAGCATATATATAAGTGTAAATTGACAATCAAATCAATGTCATACATAGCAAACCAATCATGTATAGTATATGAAGTTATATACAAACCAAATCCAAATCAAACTTAAGTAAACAATTCAATCAAATCCTAATCAAATCTAAATCAAATCAAATCAAACAAACAAACAAACATACATAATGATCAGACATTCCTTGGGACTTCCACCCATCCATCTTCTCCAAAGATAGGATCAGTTTTGATAACATCCCAATTATCTTTTTCGAGAGTGACCGGTGGATTTGCTTCGGGTTCGTCTTTGCTAAGGCTTGAGATCATCCAACGAAGTGCGTCGAAGTGTTTCTCTTGCTCTTTGATCATCTGCATTTGGTTTAATTCTAAGTGCCTTTGATTTCTAAGTATAACAGAAAGAATATTCTTGAAAGAAGTAAGAGTTTCTTCAAGATTTTCACTTAAATTCTTAATTGGAAAAGCCATAATTTAAGAAATAAGTTGAAGTATGAGAGGAGATGAATAAAAAGGGAGGTAGAGAAGTTTTTCTGGAAGAAATAGGTATTTATAGGAGTTATTGGCCGTTCAAAATGAATTGTCACTTGGTAGTTACAAGAATTTGAAGTTAGAAATTGCAACTACTTTCTGACTGTTATATGTCGACATGTTGGGGATGGGGCATGTCGACATGGTCTAGACAGAATGACCAAGTTGAGTTATTTTTGATTTCTAAGTTTATTTTTATACTAGTGGACCTATATAAACTTAAAATAAATAACTACCAGAGATATATAAAGCTGGAAAACAGAGAATAAGATAGCATTGCTTATATTAGTTAACATTACATAATATTAACCAAAAAAATAGAAAATACAAAGATAGATAAACGATAGCTAGAGAGATAATGGCTAGGATTAGTTTGATGAAGATGATGATGAGGACAAGCCAAGTTTCCTGCCTATCTTCCCAAAGAACTTGTCGATCTTGGTAGAGATTTTTATCCATTTTCTTGCTAATAGATCTCTTAAGAACCTTTTGGTTTTGAGCAAGTATCTTTTGGTTCTTGAGTATGGTTTTGTTGGACGGATTGGCGGGTGTATGTGGATACTCTATACTTTCCAAAGAGGTTTCTTCATCTTCCTCTTCTTCTTCAATTTCCATTCCTTCCCCTTCTTCTTCCTCTTCCTCTCCGTCTTCTTCCATCTCTTCATGAGCAAGTCTCTCTTCCTTTTCGGTAAGTGTTTCATACGGTTGAAACATAAGTGGGATTTTCATAAGAGAAATGTTCCCGTGATTGAACACTTTCCTACTTACAAACTCTTCCTTTTTAACATCCACACCAAAATAATTGAAAATCCGAGTAAGATAAATTCCATGAGAAAAAGTGTTTTCTCCCATAATAAAATTTTTGGGTCTTAACTCATCCAAAATAGTTTGTGCCCAATTAATATCATATTTTCCAAATATAGCAAAAAGAGCTTTACACACTTTTGAGGTGGGATTATTGTAGTTTTTCGACCTAGGAATAATGGTGTGTTGAATAAGAAGGTTGACAATTCTTACTTTTGGGCGGAAAGCGATTCTTAAAATCCATGTGGTCATCGATTTCAAAAATGTGATGAAAAGTCTCTCGATCAGTTTCATTGATTTGAAATTGCGAGAGATTCGTACCGGTAGATTTGCAACCCAAAATAGTACCCAAAATATCGGAATCCAAAACAATTAGTGTTCCTTTAACACTACTCCAAATTTGATCTTCATTTCCGTTATAAAATTCACGGTTTAGGTTTGCATAAAACATTCTGACAAGGTTTGGATGACAAACGAAATCATTTTGCTTGTTATCAATCAAGCTAAGAATGGAGTTTTCTTCAAAAAGTTGATCGATTTCATAAGAAGGAAAATCATCAAAAATAGCAAATTTTCCCGTATTGACTTTACCATAGTTTACATAATTTATGTAAGCTTTGATAGCCTCCGGGTCATTAGAAAGATCGTTTTTGATGGATTTGGTCAGCCTCATAGTTGATGGGGTACTTGAGGAAGCCATTGATGAGTGTTTGAGAGAAGTAGAAGATAATGAAGAAAGTTTGAATTATGAAAATAAAGTGAAAAGAGATGATAAGAGAAGTATATTAAATAGATTCTCTAAAGTCATGTTCTCTGGTCAAGAGGTATCTTTTCAGAATTTTGAAGTAAGTGAAAAGGTGGAGGGAAATTCAAAAGTTTGAATTCAAATTTTGAAATCAAATTTCTGAGAGACATGTCGACATGGGGTATCCTGGCATGTCGACATGTGCCTGTTAAATTTGAAAAGAGGTGTCTATTCCTAAAATCTAAGAAATTCCTAAAATCTTAAGAAAACTAATCTATATTCTATATCTATATATAATTCCAGTAATAACATTAAATATAATAATATTAAAATATTTTAATATTTAAAATATTATTAAAATAATATTATTTTGAATTTAAAAATTCAAATTTCAAAGGGTGATTTTGAATTTAAAAATTCAAGGAATTGCAAACAAAATCAAAAAAAACAAGCATCCAATAAAATTAAAATAAATGTGTACCTATTTTTAGATCCAAACTTCGATCGTCTTCCGATTCGAGAATAGGAGTGAAGCACAAATTTGAATTATCAGTTTTCTTCTCGTCATCACTGGATGAATCTGAATCGTCAAGAGTTGCTGCATATGCCTTCTTTCTTTTCCTTAGTTGCTCGTTGTTTGGTTGAAATGTCTGTTTGTCTGGATATGGACAATCTATCTTGTAGTGCCCTATTTTGTTGCAGTTGTAGCATCTATCACCATTGTTGTTGTTGTTGTTGTAATTGTTGTTGTTCTTCGAAGTATTTTTGGAATTCCTTTGATCATTTCTTTTAAAGTTATTCATCTTTCTATATTTTAGAAACTTTCTGAATTTCTGGTCATGAAAGCAATTTCTTCGTCACTATCTTGTTCTGAGTCTCCAGTTGTTGCTTTGAATGCGATCGATTTATTTTCCGTTGCCTTAGATTCTTTTCTCCCTTGTAGTTGAACTTCATAAGACATTAGATTACCGATTAACTCTTCGATCTTCATTTGACTAACATCATTTGCCTCTTCAATAGTAAGTGTCTTTTGATCCCATTCTGGAGTGAGTGAATTGAGTATTTTTCTGACATGATCTTCTTCTGAGAAACCCTTTCCTAAAGCAATCAATGAATGTACAATATCTTGAAATCGACAATACATGTCGGAAATGGACTCATTTTCATGCATTTTAAACAATTAAAACTGGTTAGTTAATATGGAAATTTTAGTCTGTTTTACTTTGCTTGTTCCTTCATGAGTTACTTGCAAAGTTTTCCAGATTTCAAATGCAGACTTACAAACAGAGACTCTATTAAACTCATTCCTATCTAGTGAACAAAATAGTATATTCATAGGCTTAGAATTATTTTGTGCAACCGTCTTTTGCTCAGTAGTCCACTGGGAAAAATTATTAGTTGGTTCAACATATTCAATTTGTCTCATATTCCAAGTATCTAAACTTATGGATTGTAAATAAATTTTCATCCTCCATGCCCAATATGCATAATTACTGCCATTAAAAAGTGGTGGTCTGACAGTAGACTGACCTTCTACAAATGAACTAGTGTTAGTGCTTGTGTTGACAGAAGTAGTGGTGACAGGAGTGACATTATTAATGTGTTGTGCCATTAAAACTTTTCAAAATTTCAGATTATGAAAATAATGAAAACCAATGCTTTGATACCAATTGTTGGGGATGCGGATTAAGGATCTTAAGGCAGAAATAACACTAGAGGGGGGTGAATAGTGTTTTAAAGAATATATGAACTATATGACTAAATTAAAACTTTCAACACAAATCTAAACAGAATTCTAACACAGAATGATCACGGAACATATAACAAATGCAAATAGTAAAGTAAAGTAAGTAAAAGGAAAGAACACACCGGATTTTATACTGGTTCGGAATCCTCCTACATCCAGTCCTGCACCAAGGCAATATCCTTGTACAGTTTTTTATAAGCCAATATCCAAATTACAACCCTCAATTTCTAAGGCCTTGAGGAACCCTCCTATCTCCGAGTCTGGGGTAAACTCTCTTGATTTACGGGACACAAGATCACCCTAATACTTCTTAATAACAATCCTTTTGAATGGATAGACTCTATGGACTTTATGAATACAAATTAATCCTATAACTCTGAATAGCACTTTGATCTTTAGTAGAATGATGGAGAATCAAATAGAGAGAGTATCTAAATGATTTCCTATTGAGAATTTGGCAGAATGATGGCACGATCTTGAAAATATGAAGTTTTATGGATATGGAATGGTGGAGAAGAAAGAGTGAAGAAAATAAGAAAGTAGTTATAAAAAAATTCGTTTTGGAAGCCTTTATATAGATGCACAACAGTCATAACCATTGGCGAAAGGTTTTCGAAAGAATGGACACTTCTTTTGAAATTTGAATTTTGAATCCAACTGTCACCATGTCGACATGGGGTATCCCCTTATGTCGACATCCCTCAGTTCAAAATTATAGAGATGTTGTTTTGCAAAGACAATTGAATTTAAAACAAGTTGAAACTTCTCCGAAGCAAAGTAAAGTGTTTAAACAATATTTTGAGATAGAGAATGAATATAAAACATTATTTTAAATATATGTATACAATTGATATAGACCGTCAATTATATAAGTAATATTTAAAATCAGAATAAGTTTTGATGTTTTTAAAAATAGAAGTTTTTAAAATCAGAATAGAGGAATATTTCAAGGCTAAAACAAAGTTTGAAAATCTTTTTGAAAACATGATTTTGAAAGCTAAAACATTTTGAAAACAGATTTAAAAACATTTTGAAAAATCTATTCAAACTGAAATTGCAAGAACCTTCCTACAGAGCTCCTCCATAGGACTCGAGAACTTGTACAAAGTAGTTTAAATGATTTTGATTTTCGTGGGTTTGTAAGCCACTTGTCGTAGGTTTGTAAGCTACTTGTCGTGGGTTTGTAAGCCACCAGTTTCGATAGAAATTGGGTTCCATCCCAAAAGAAAATTGGAAGAAAGATGAGAGTGCTATTATGAAGTTTTAACAAAATACTAGACACTTATCTTGAGATCTTGAAATCTTGAATCTTGAATCTCTAATCTTCATCTTGATGCTTGAGTCTTTATACTGATCAGTCTTTGATGATACCTGCATATACTTCCTATATACATACATATATCTATCTATATGGAAATGTTAGTATATATTTTATAAAGTAAAGTATAATAACTATATAAGGTTGTTGTCATCAAAACATCATCAACTCAGTTCCTAACAGTAACAAAACACATTTTTATTATTGATATTTTAATAATTAATTTAGATATTGAATCGTTAATTAATATAAGGTCCAACATTCGTCTTTTTGCATACGTTTGTAGAATTCGAGACTACTTTTTTGGGTATGGATCGACGTTACAAATCAAAGAGAGTATAAATATCATTATATCTGAAGTCACAGTACTATTACGATTTACGTATTGTTAGACGTATTTGATAAAAATATATGCGTAGTCGGTCCAGTAGGATCTCGACTGATGGCTTGTGTTTCTAGGGTGATGACTTCATTATAAAAAAATTGAAGAATTTATGGCATCGGATAATTTGATGGCCAAAACAACCTTGAAATGCTTGAAATTATCATGTCAAAGTGCCTTCTTAAACGACGACGAAATTTATACCAACGGGACCGAAAAATGAGGTAATGTGCATCGATAAGTTTTGTGGAAATTCAATGTGATATTTATATATACATACTCATTCAGACTACTTTTCTTCTCTTCATTCTATCTCCCTTGAAAATATCCAAATTAGATCCATAACTTTTAGGCATCGGATTACCTTATTTCGGGGGCTTCAGATCATGTTAGGCGATGAGGTTGGATAAGTTGGACTCGAAGAGAGAAGAGCTTCGCATTTATGGTAGCTTAGTTGTGTGCAGCAATGGTTAAGGTGGTCAGCATCTATAGACTGCTGATTAGGGTTCGACATGGCCAATGATTGATGAGAAGCTGGGCAAAATGGTTATCACCATTGAGTTTCTCTTTGCGAAGTGCATCTCACTATGCTAACCGCAGTGCTTCTGGTGGACCATAGTGATAAACAATAATGGAAACTGACATAGGGGAGAATCAGGTCGTGATCCAAGGGGGAGGAATAGACTTTGAATAGTTAGGTTTATCATGAAGTGCGTGCAAAGTGGAACATGAAGGAATGGACTGTTCATCGTTTCGTGGAGTATTGGTGAAATGTGGGGAAAGACGTACACACATGCGATGATGATTTTGGAGAGAAAAGACTAGTGCTAATTAATTTGACTATTTTAGTTATTTAATTCAATTAATCTCCTTTCATATTTAATTCGTATCTCTCGCACATTAGGTCCCATCAAGATGCAGTTTTCGTTATTGCACTCGTAGTAAGATTATGTACAGCATTGTTGCAGTTTGGATTGGATTCAAACAATTGAGAAATTACAGTTTTACTGAGCAGAATTATAACTTTGAATTTATATTTCTGTATATATCTCCATAATTTTATATATTAAAAAATATTAACTAGAAGAGGTAGAATAATATAAGTAATTATTGACTCGTTTAATTGGATTCGTTGAAGTAGATATTCGAGATAATTGATTATTATCCAATGGGTGTGTGTGTGTGTGCATGTGTATGTATGTAGGTATGTATGTATATGTGTATGTATGTATGTATGTATGTATGTATATGTATATGTATACATATGTGTTCTATTCGTGTTGCATAGAATTAGATGGAGACGATATTAATTTATAGCATGGTTATAAATTAATTAAACTCCAATTTGTAGTTATGTTAGAAACAGAAATATTATCATCTATTTTTTCGATATTTAGGAAAATTGATTAAGATCCCATATGTGTGTGTGTGTGTATAGTGTCCTATTCATATTGAATAGAGTTAGATGGAGCCGGTATTAATTTATAACATAGCTATGAATTAATTAAACTCTAATTTATAGTTGTGTTAGGAATAGAAATATTAATAGGTGTTTTACTTTAAATATTCGGGATAATTGATTAAGAACCCATGTATATAATATTGTGTTCTATGCGTATCGAATATAGTTAGATGGATTTTATATTAATTTATAACATGGTTGTAGATTGTTTAAACTCAAATTTGTTTATATATTAGTGATAGAAACATCGTTATATATTTTTACTACTAATTAGAAGTTAAAAGTACGACCTTTAAAATAAGCCTTAAGGCTAAAATAATGATTTAAGCATGTTAAACTTATAATAAAATGGCTTTTTAGTTTATGTGGACTTGACATTGGTTTATTATAGTGTAAATCAGTAATTAACTAACTAGTGATGGAATTCATTATACCATTAAGGCACAGGACATGTAGATGTGGTCCCGAAGCAAGGGCCAAGAGAGATTAGAATGCTACTCTAGACTAGGTCATATATTGTTCCGTACTACGAACGGTGCTATGGTAGGACCTAACGGCCAACTTATTTTGAAGTGTTGGCCTTCATGGGAGTCCACCAATCAGTTGTGGCTCTCGATAGGTCTCTTGGGTAGCCAATGACAATTTTATGAGAATATTATTTTATAGAATAAGTTTGAGGCTTCTATAAAATAATACGAGGAAGAAAATATTGTTAAATTGGTTACTTAAGTAAGACGCATTTTTTTTGAATTGTTTATATGATCGTATGTTTGATTATTATTGATATTAAGATGATATGTTTGTTACTCTAGTTGTGTATTGCCTTTATGTATGTAAATGTGCACAAGATGTGTTTATTACTTCCGTATAGTTGGACTAGTTACACACACACATATATGAAAATATATATATATATATATATATATATATATATATATATATACACACACACACCTACATAAAGTTTATGTGATTCATATATGTCTCTATGTATAAATATAGTTTTGGTATGTTAGACTTGGGGCTACTGACCGTCGCATGGAATCATCGTACATTGAGACATACAACCTACCAACATGGTCCCGAAGCAAGGATGGAGAGAGATTGGGATACCAGTCTAGAGTAGGTCATACGATATTTCATAGTATGGACGAGTGCTATGAAAGGAACTACTGTCTAACTTCTTTTGAGGTATTGATTTTCAAGGGAGTCTAAATGTTAGTTATGGCCCTCGATAGGTTTCTTTGGTAACTAATGGAATTTCAAAACAATTTATCAATACACAATTTAAGCATATTTGTAGTTCGGTATTCCCTACTTGGAGTTACCATATAGTGGAAAAAATATATTATACAAATGTATAAACATGTGGTTCAAGTGATTATATATATATAATTATAGAGTGTTAATCTTGGGTGAGTTATGTATGTTGATTTTTATGCCTGACTTAGGGCAACCGGGTGGTGCGAAGCACTTCAAGAACGAATCACGATCCATACAGGGACGACAAACTTTGATGTTGTATATACATATAGGAAGGGTGCATGTAGAGTTTAGAATTTACATATGTTTCCAGCATGTCGGTGTAGACAACCGGAAGGAAAGTATGCAAGTGACGCAATCCATTTTACCACTCAGGCACACAATGTACAGACAAGGTTCTAGAGAGGAGCTGAGAGAGACTGGATTGCCAATCTAGATTAGGTTATATATTGTTCCATAGTACGATTGGATGCTACAACAAGACCTATAGGCTAACCTCTTTTAAGGTAGTTTTCAGGGGAGCCCTTAAGTTAGTTGTGGCTCTCAATAGGTCTCTTTGGTAGCTAATGGCAATTCAGCGTGGGTATCATCTATAGAAATTCGTATTTTGGTTTTGGATATGGAGATGTTATGTTAGTAGCATAGTTATATCATTGTATTTGTTTTTCACTTCAGATACTTCGATGGGGATTTAGATACTTAGAACACTATTGCTTGTGAAGTGTAGTATTACTCCTTTGTTCTTTTATATTAGCAGTATAGTTATATCATTGTATTTGTTTTTCATTTCAGATGCTGTGATGGAGATTTAGATATTTAGAACACGGTTGCTTGTGAAGTGTAGTATTACTCCTATGTTCTTTTTTCATATTCAGTAGCATGGCTTGCTATAGTAGGTAATGTTTTAATTAGAGAACCTCTATAGTGTATCGTCCTAACTTATTGGTATATGGATAAAGTAGGGGGAAGTATGATTAGTATTTCCCATTGATCCTTGCTTATGTTTATTAGATGTATATAGGGTGCATGTAATACAGTACTTAGAGATAGTTCCCTTCACACCAAGCTTTATGTCTGATCCATGTTTTGTCCTTGTATGTTTATGTCATGACAAATCTCGATTACTCAATTGAGAAGTTTAGGAGTCAAGTGCTTTTCGATGCATACTTACAGGATAGATGGAGCATTCTAAAGGTGTTAAGTCAATATATTGAATTGGTATACTTGTTGCTGAAGTAGTACATGGCAAACAGGCTATTTTGTATATGAGAATTGTGATATCAGATACTAAATTCAGAACTCTATATGAATGGAGTTAATGTATTATGACTTTCTATATTGATATTTATTTATCAGCTGCTTCCACTAGTGCAGTCTCCTGTATATCGTTTATCCTATTTTGTTCATGTATATTCAATATATTATATATTATCTTCCAATTGTGAGATTGTATTGATGTGCCTTAGTATGGTTAATTTTTTCCTTAATAGACTATCTTTTGGGGTATTCAAAAGTCAGATGTTATCATCCGATGTTTATTCAAGGTATTACGAAGGGTGAGCTATTGCAGCTGGTATTAGTGCATAGGCTTAGAAATTAAGACCAAGTAGACTAATTTGAATTAACAACCTGGTAGATGGAGATACGTTGAGAGAGAGTGTGTGTAATTGTATTTTCCTACATATAATACTACATACACCGCTTATCTTCTGGACTTTGATTTATTCGGTCACTATTTGATATGATATCTTTGTTTAAGGCTATTTGTATGAGCTGACGGGGTGCACGAGCGACTGTGGATTGGTGGTCTGAGAGGCATGATTGGTTTGTAGACTATTTGGATACCGCATGGGATGTTCCATCACCCGCAAACATTCCAATAGATGCGGTGGTTGTTGGAGGTGGTGTAGCTCTTCAGTTATAGTTTTAGAAGGGGTTGACGAGTAGGCCATGAATTGTGTTGATTCTAGATGTAGCTTTGAGTCTTGATTTATTTCTAAGATCAATAAGGATGTGCAGCTTAAGCATTTCATCCATTTACAGCAGGGTAGCTTGTCTATAAAGGAGTATGTTCGCCAATTTAAGATTTTGGCTATATTCAGAGTGGAGATGGTTATTACTCCTTTGAAGCAGACAAGGATAATTTCCTAGGATCTTAATTCATGGATTTAGGATTCATTGCTTAGTCATATCTCATTCTCGACCCCTCGTATTATAGGTAAATTGTTTTGTAATATTTAATCTTATATAGGGAACCTTGATTGTTAAGCTAAGGAATAGCAAACAAGAGCACTGCTATTCGAACATGATGCACGAGTTCTGTAGTAGAGTGGGGTTATTCGGTGAAATGTGATTTCGATTCTGTATCCAAGTAGGATCCAATGGTCACCCAAAGTGAGCAAGGACCGAGCGGACAATGTAACGACCTGTATTTTCATATCGGAGTATCGTAAAATATCTTTATTTTATTCATATGAGGTCGTATGACTCTAAAATTTTGGAAAGTGACTCTTATGGATATCTTCCATATTTATGGTTTTTACTAAATTTCTATGTGACCATTTTGACCTTGAAAGTCTTGTTTGGACTTTAACTTATAGGAGCTGAATTATGGTCTCAAACCACTTCTATTACTTGAGGATAATGGCTTCACAATCTGCAGAATGTTTGTAATAGAAAAACGGACTTGCCATTAGAAAGTTATAGCTGTTTTAAGTTTAGAATGCTGCTGGTCCGTTTTAATGGATATTTAACTAATCCCGTGCTTTGGCCCATTAACACAGCTCAAAAATTATGCTAAGGGAAGGATATAGGAACTCATCGAAGTCATTTCCATCTTCCCTAAAATAGCTAAAAACCTCCATTAACCCAAATTTCATCAAAAATCACACCTTTTTCACACTAATATTAGCCAAATCATTTATTAAGGGGTTGATTAGCATAGGAAAGCTTTAGATTATTATTTTTCTAATTTGGGTTCATCTTCTTTGCTATCTACTGCAGACGTAAGGAGAAAAATTGGTATTTTTGGTATTTGGTGAGCGATTCTTGATCTCTCACTCTACTATGCATGTTTATATAGTTAAAAATGATGTTTTTGACATGATTTTGACCTTAAAATATTTTCTAACCTTAATTACACTACAGGTTCAAGGATAAATTTAAAGGTTTAAATGTGGATTTTTAATGGCTTTGCAATCCCCCATATGCATATGCATATTCTAGTATAGAAGTTAGATCTAGATTAAGATTTGCTTGATTATCACATTTTTATGTATTGCTTGCATGAATGGATGTATGAGCATGGTTTTCTATGATTGTATGTTGTGCTTTGATGTTGTCTACTAGTGTAGTTGGAGAATAGGTTAGTGAATTCGACAAATCAAAGGTAAAGATGGCCAGAACTGGATAAAACTTGGAGGAGGGATTCTGGAGTATAGGAGAAGTTCGAATTACAAATTGCAACAAAAATGGGGTTTAAAACATGGGTCGATATCGAGTTATTATAGCTTGGTACCAGTTATTTTTGTTGTATAAAATAGAAGGGCAAGTTTATGGCTCAGTGGGGAAGGTCTAGAGGAAGTGGAAAAGGGCAAGAAGCAGGAAAATGATTAAGGATTGGGTATTAGGCCGTACTATTTCTAGAAATTGGAAACCATAGCTTTAAGTTGATGTCGAGCTATTTTGAAAGATGGGTCAGGGTCCAAAGCACTTTGGGAATGAAGTAATAGAACTAGGGAAGGAGACTTAGCCAAAATTGGTTAAGCATATAGCTTGTTGTCGAGCTATTATAACTCGGTACCTAGTTATTATGTTGATGGAATTAGAGTGCAACTTCCAGGAGGAGAAGTAGAGACTCTACAGGTCATGCTGAAGGTGGTTGTTTGTTCGCTTGGGGTTTGATGGCGGCATAGTAGCATAATGATAGTTTTGGGATGTTGAACTCGATGGTGAAAGGAGTTAGGTTCCGATGATGGCGGCTCGATGTTGAACGGAGTTGTGAGAATGGTTATCGACAAAGGTCGAGTTCTAAGAAAGGTGGATCATGGATAGAGCGGTTGAATGTAACTATCTTGGAGTGGAAGAATGTTGAAAGGTTCCTCGAGAATAATGGAAGCTGGACAGAGTATGGAAAGGGCTCGGATATGCATGTAAGGGAATATTGATACTCGGGTGTTTTCTAATGTACTCAAAGCAAGGGTATTGTGAAGATGCTTATGGGTACTTTGAAAGGCTACCTCGGATTGGTTGAATGGATCCATGTACCTTGGATTAGCTAAATAGGTCTAGTATCAGCTTCAAGCTAAAGAGAGTACACTTAATGCCAGGATTTCCATTAGTCCCTAGTAGTTGAAAGTTAATATGAGTTATCATATATCCCAAGCACACTTGGTAACAGTGAAGTTTATTTGATGGATGCATTGGTTGTCTTGATTGTTCTTTTGTAGTCTATCACTCTACGGATGTCATGGCAGATAGGTATTGGAGATAAGGATAATTGGAAACCCGTCATCACACTTGGTTTGCAGTCTACTTTTACTATATTTGTACGGTAGCATATTATGTTCGTTATGTGCTAAATTGTTGGTTGTAAGGACAAGTCAAGTATGGTTCATATACCCTTATTCCTTAAAATATCGACTTGTATAGTATTTTGAGATCATTTACCACTCAAACCAGACAGTTGTTCGACTCAAGGTTTTATGCTTTGCTTCTTAATATCTCGAGTACTTTTAAATGAGTAGTAAGCGAGTTTAGAAGCGACGTAGTAACTGTGTATAAGATGAGCTAGATGGAGCTATCTCGTATTACATATGGATTTTTGTGCTTATTCCACTGTGTAACACTAGGGTGCCTTGGTAGTGTTTGCTTATTATTATGAGATGGTTATTTGAGTTTATTTCTGTTGTATAAACTCCGTTACACATTGTATAACTCTGTAAATCTGTACTCTAATATCTGGATCACTTAATATCTCTCCTATTTTGTATATTTGATGTATATTATATTTATTCCATGCGTTTTGAGATATATGACAAGTTCTGAGATGTTTAATTCATGTTAGAACCTTAATGAACATTCTACATTAGCCGAGCACATCCGTAGTGCACTATCTTATATATATGGGGTGTTGGTATTATAGGGAGGTCGTCACATTTGGTATAAAAACTTAGGTTACACAATTAACCTGAGTTTGTACCGTAGTCCAGAAGAGATAGCGAAGGAGTTATCACCCTAGATTGGATCGAGAATATATATACACTAGAGAGTGCATACTTGTTATATATTTTGGTTTTCAAAATTATATAGTATTGTACATAGTATATAAGCTGCATGCACACACAAGTACATTGACATGGTTTTCTTTTTGAGAGACTGATCATTCTTTTTATAGATCAAGAATGAGCTGGAACATAAGAAACATTATGACAAAATCCATCTCTGGAGTTAAGGAAGGAGCAGGCTCGAGGGCTGCTAACCCTAAATTGCAAGCTATATTCAATGCGATGATGGAAAACATGCTTCAAAATGATAAAGCGACCACTCAAAATGTTGCTATTAGTGGTGGTGCTCAGGTGCAAGCACCAAGAGCTGAATTTGCCAAGTTATGCAAAGATTACTCCACCTTGGGAGGCAACCCATTCTTTGGAACAGAGTTGGCCATCGAAGTGTAGGATTGGTTGGACACCTGCGACCGCATCTTTGGTGATATGGAAATAGATGATGCTATAAAGATGAAGTTGGCTTCCAAACAGCATCAAGGGTAGGCCATGAATTGGTGGAATTCCATTACCGTTGCTGCACCTGAGGATCGATTCACTTGGGACCAGTTCAAGGCCATGTTTGAACATAAGTTCATTTCGGTTGCTCAGAAGTTGGTGCTATTCGGAAAATTTGCTAATTTAAAGCAGGGAGTTAAGTCTACCTCCGAATATATTGCTAAGTTTGATTTATCGAAGTATGGGATATCTTTCATCGATACTCCACTGAGAAAGAATTAGATGTTCATTATGGGTTTGGATGACAACTTGGAGAAGAAGTTGGTTAGTCATATCGATGAGCCATTCGAAAGACTTGTCGAGAAAACTCTTCGCCGGAAGAGTTTATACCACAAGTCCAAATCACCAGTTGTTGCTAAGAAAGAGCCGAAACCACAGCAAAGCGGTGGTGGCAAGAAGAAGTGGAATGGAAATAGGAAGCTATCTTAAGGAAAGAACGCTCGAAAGAAGGCAGAACGGGATCCCATTTGTTATGGTTATGGAGACAAGGGTCACCTATCAAAGACTGCAAAACTAATGGGAAGAAGTGTTATAACCACGGCAAACCTGGACATATACTAAAGACTTTTCTAGAACCACCGTAGAGGGAATAGATAGTGAAGGCATATGCTTTGGACGCCATTCCAACTTCATCGAGTGCTCCATCGGCAAAAGAGAAGGGGAAAGGCATTGTTTTGACAGCAATGGGTGTGCAGTGCGGGGCTACACAGCTGAGACTAAGGCTAATAAAGTAATATAGTTCGACCAACATGCCTGGTCGATAGCCAAGAAAGAGTTCCGAAACCCTACACAAACTGTTTACAAAACCCAGTTCCTAATTACCCAAGAGTTACAATAAGAATAGACACATCAACCTATTACACAAGTAATGAGTCAGTCAGCCCACGCATTATCCCAGGATGGTAGCAGTCGAGTGGAGGGTAGCCTGCATGAAGAACCTGTCCAGATAGAGTATATATAAGCAACTCGATTACATATCTCATCAATAGTTCTCGTAGGTTTGTTAAAAATGCGTGCGTTTCTCTCTTTCCATAAGCACCAGCTAAAGATGGCTATGAAGGAATCAAGATACTTGTCCAAAGTGCTAAATTGCCAGTGCTCAAAAAACGAGCGAACGACAGGGACATAACCAAGGAGCGAAGCGCAAGTAGTGGCCCAAATGTGGTAAGAGAAGTCACAGTCGAAAAAAAGTGGGTGATTGACTCATCATGCTCGGAACACAGGACACGTGAGGGTTCTACCGAGACATTCAAGCACCTAAGCCTGTCTCTGGTGTTGATGCGGGCATGACCAAGGCACCATTGGAAGGATAAAATGCACGGGGGGAGCTTACATTTCCAAATTTTTGCAAATGAGAATGATCTGCCAGGATGGTTAAGAAAAGAGTACCAGGAGGAGACCGAGAAGCCATGTGAAGGAGATAGAGCCCATGTGTACAAATCTGGAGAGGCGGAAAGGTGTACTGAGGAAAGTAAGGCTGAGACTGAGACAAGCTCAGTCAAAGTGTTTAGGTCAAAGAGGGAAGGGGGGCAAAAGGAAATTTGGACCCATGGCAGTGATTTCGCGAACAGATGAGAAGTTATGTGAGGTAAGAGAATAGAGGTTAGGGTAGGAACGGGCTGGGGGGTTTGACCGCACCAAGTGTCTAACCAGAAAAGGCAACTACCACCATTACCAAGAGTGACATGAAAAAGATTTTTGACTCGGGGGATGATACGAACCACTCCAGCCCAGAAGGGAGAGAGTCTGAGAAGGGGGGTGGAGTGAAGGACCAGGTGAGGGTTGGCTTGATAGAGGAGCTGAAGAATCCAATTATTCCATAGGAAGTCACCCGGAGAGATTACTCGCCAGAGCCATTTGGATAAGAGAGCTGTGTTGAAGGAGGCGAGGTTGGAAATGCCGATACCTCCATGATCCTGATGTAAACAGATCGATTTCCAATTGAGTAAGCATCTTGATTTGTTACCATTCCAAAGAAAAGACCGCCTACTGGCATCAATTTTGAGAATAACCCAGTTTGGCAATTTATGGAACGACATCCAGTATGTCGGCGGGGCAGAGAGGACAGATTTGACAAGTATAAGACGGCCTGCAGAAGAAAGCGAGTTAGCTCTCTAGGATGTAAGGCGTGATTCAATCTTAGAGATGAGGGGGAGCCAATCGGACCGGGCAAGTTTGATTGGATGTAAGGGGATGTCGAGGTATGAGATGGGAAAGTGACCCAGTGTACAATTGAGTAGAGAAGCTAAAGATGGGCCGAGGTGATCAGAGTTACCAAGCATGATAAGTGAGCTTTTGCCAAAATTAATGGATAAACCAGAGATAAGTTCAAAGGTATAAAGGAGGAACTTAAGGCAGTGCATATGAGCTGATTCAGGGGAGATCATCAAAATTGTATCGTCCGCAAATTGAAGGTTGGCGATCGAGAAGTTCGAGTTGGGAAGATGGATGCCCTTTAACAGGTTGTTGGAGATTGCAAGCTTAACCATATGATTGAAAACATCCGAAACAAGGACAAAGAGAAGAGGTGATAGGGGGTCCCCCTGCCTTAGTCCGCGAGCCGACTTGATATGTCCACCTAAGGAGCCGCAAATGGAGATCGATGAAAAACTTGAGGTAAGAATACACTTTATCCAGTTGCACCAAGAATCTGGGAAACCCCTGTGTTTCATGAGATCAAGCAAAAAGGACCAGTTTACCGATTCAAAGATTTGGAAAAGTCAAGCTTAAGCAGGGCTCCAGGGGTGTTTGAGTAGTGACAGTATGAAATGACCTCCTGAGTTGCCGCCACACAATCCAAAATATTTCTGCCAAGGATGAAGGCCGATTGCTCAATACCAACTAGGGAGCAAATAACCCTTTAGAGACGGTTGGCTAAAATCTTGGTGATGATCTTGAAAGTGGTGTTGAGGAGACTAATGGGTCTAAAGGAGGGAAGAGTGACGGAGCCAGGGGATTTAGGTAACAGGATGATATTAGCATA
Organism: Allium cepa; assembly: GCA_030765085.1. Lineage (NCBI taxonomy): Eukaryota > Viridiplantae > Streptophyta > Magnoliopsida > Asparagales > Amaryllidaceae > Allium > Allium cepa. Next base: position 129,793,207 of record CM060943.1, read on the forward strand.
ATTAATAAGAGCTATAAAGGCAGGATCGTTATGAAATCCATGACACATCTTTATTATGTCCGACTTAACTGTGCTTCAGAAATGTTTGAAGAACAGGGGATCAAAACCGTCTGGGCCGGGGGCTTTGTCATCTGCCATGCCGCTGAGGGCAGCCCAAATCTCATCATCCGAGAAGAGGTGATCAATGGAGATCGAGGAGGGATTAGGGTAGAGCATATTCCAGTCCATGGGCGGGGGCAAGGAAGGCGGGTTGCCTAAGATATTACGGTAGTAGTCGGTGAAAAGTCAGAGAACGTCAGATTGGTCCGAGAAAGTTGAACCATCATGGCAGATTTCTGAGATGAGGGCAGATCTGCGGTGGCCATTGGCGAGTCTGTGAAAGTAAGCGGTATTTTTGTCACCCTCCTCAATCCATTTAGCTTTAGAACGTTGCTTCCAGCCAATTTCCTCTTGTTTGATTAGTCTGTCAAGCTCAAATTCCATCTCGCAAAGCAGATCGGATTCTTGGGAAGATAAGGGGCGGGATTCTTGAAGAATATTAAGCTACAGGATGTTATCTTGGGTTGTCTCAATACGGGTTCTGATCGAGCCCCAAATAGATTTGGCCCAAGGTTTAATTAACTTTCTGAGATCTTTGAGCTTAGAGACTACACGCTTGGTTTCTGTTGAATCAGGCAGGGTTGGGTCCATGCGAGTTTAACGAAATCATCAAAAGATGGTTCGAGGAGCCAAAGTCTTTCGAATATGAATGGTCAATTTAGAGGGAGATTGCTACTGGTATCAAGTAGAAGAGGACAGTGATCAGATAGGATGGAGGCGAGGCCAGAAACCGTGAGAGGGGGTGATGGTCATCCCAGGCGGAATTAAAAAGGAAACGGTCAAGTTTTGCAAGGACGGGGTCGTCTCTTCGGTTGGACCAGGTAAAAAGACGGTTGCTGATTGGAGGGTCGATGAGAACGCAGGAGTGGATGAAGTTGTTGAAGGCTTCTGAATCAAGAGAATGGGTGCCGGAGCTTCGCTTGTGGGAGGATCTGGTAGTGTTGAAGTCCCCACCGATAATCCAAGGACCACTGATAAGTGAGGCGAAGTTTGAACAATTGGACCAGAGTATGGATCTGCCCTGGGTGGTATGAGGGCCGTATATATATTAGAGAAAGAATAAAGTAAGCCCGAGTGAAGATGGCGGAGAATGACATGTAGGGCCACGGGTGGGTAATGACTTGACAAAGCGACCATAGCGATTCATTCCAGGCAGTAATAATTCCACCCCTAGAATCGATCGCATCTATGTGGGCCCACCGAGACAGATAGGGTCCACAAAGCAGTCTAAGATGAGTTGGGGAAGGGTCCACTAATTTGGATTCTTGGATAAACAAAATGTCAATTTTTTATGGGGCTAGGACGAGATTAACAGCATGACATTTAGATAGATCTCCCAGCCCACGAACATTCCATGAAACAATTTTCATTGGGAACGGGACCTACGCTCGTTTACCAATAGTTGCATGGACGAATAGTGCTCATCCAATAAAATTACTCTCATACAACGTGCCATTTTTTTATTTACTTTAGAATTAGATGATGAAAACACTACGAGTTGAAGAAAACTACCCGAGCTACCAGGAATGGAGTCAGCCGAGTTCAGGCGGTTGCTTCTTCTGACCAGGGAAGAGGAGAATGGAGCAAGCTGCCTGGAGGCTTCCTGGGTTTCATGGCCAGGCGATTGGGAGGCCAGGTGAGGGGACGGCGGCTCGGACTGTTGAGAGGATTGGTGAAACAGCGAAATGGAGGGGTCTTCAACGGAAAATGGATCCCAGCGGGGCTCAACAGAACAGTCTCCCCACCTGTTTGAGTCCAATACCTCAAGGGATTCATCATTTGGCCGAGGGGCGGAGGGGAGGTTCGGCGGAGACATGTAAGCTTCATGATTTATGGCATCGAAACGCTCGTCTTGGTCTGATACATCGAAGGGTATGTTGAGTGGTTCGGAGAAGCACCGCCAGTCCCGGTCAAAGTCCGATCCCAAGATGAGAGTCTCATGTCGCCGGTTGTGGTGTGCATGCTCCCACCGCTCCACCATCAGCAAGTACTCTGTATTGTTTAATCTAACAACAAAGGTGGAGGGTGTGACTATGCCGCTGAAAAATTGGAACTGCAAATAAAGATAATGATGATCAAAGTAGGACCAATCACAATCATCCAGACCAATCGAACGGCCGATTGAGCTAAGGGCATCAGTAACTACTTCCAAGTTGTCCCTTAGGAGTACCGGGAATCCATGTACTCTCGCCCACGATGGAGGTTCGAGGGTAGGAACATTTGGAGGAACGCCATTTGACCACGGCTGAATGCTAATTGAGCCTGAGTTCGCCGGTTTACATATTGTCCCCAGCTGCAATTCTCTTTTGCGGATGGACATGGAGGGGCAGTAAACGAGGAAGGTATTGTTAGATAAGATCCATATAGGACATTTCCGGAGGCCAGGCTGAGCCAAAAAGGCGACCGCGAGGGTTTCAATGGTCCAGAAGCCGCTGATGATTGTGGCCGTGAAGTACATCGAGAGGTCGTCCAGGGGATACTGGTGAGGAGATGGAGGTTTGGGATTTTGGCAAGTAGAATGAGCAGTTTGAAAAGTTTTGATAGGGGGATGAGAGGATTGTTGCGTGTGGATCTGTTTTTGAAAAGAGACTTTATGCTTGGCAGATGATTTTGGGACCCACATAGTCTGCGCAGAATGAATGTCCTTGGGAGCTGGAGCTTTATGCACGGTAGACGAAGCATTTTTATTGGGGCAGGTTAGCTGGGATTGACCAAAGAAGCCGCTGAAAAAACAAATCTTTGATTCTCTGCAATCTTTGGCCACGTGCTCTCTTCCAGCACATCTGAGACAGCGACGTTTCAATTTTAAAAAGTCGATGGTGACGCGGGTCGTTTTGAAAATGGGAAGGAACTTATGACGCCTGATCACTGGAGGGTTGGGAAGTAGGGGAGGGCATGCCTGGGAGGCCACCGCATGGGCGTAGGTCTTCACCGAGGGCGGGCAGGTACGATGGACGGGATGAGGAGAGACAGGAATATCGAGGGCCCGGTTGGATGAAGGCGCCGCCGACAAATGGGAGATGCGAGTGGGGTTGGTTGGGCAACCATCACCAGAAGCTGACGAGGTGTTGGGGGGAGCGGAGACTTTGAGGGAATGGAACAGGGAGGCTTAGGAGTTTGGGAGGAGGAAAGGCATTGTTATTCAAGGTATGCTTTATATTTACGATGTTCCAGTATGCGTTTTATTCGATGTCGGAGCTTCACATTCCTTCATATCCAGTGATTTGGTAGATATGCTGGGATTGAAACCCAAAATAGTTGATCGACCTTCAATTGTGACGAACCCTGTTGGAGGCTCCACTAGCTTGTGCATGATTTGTCATGGTTTGACCTTATTGAGTCATGGATGCTCTTTTGTTTGTGATTGCTTTGTTTCGAATTTCGTTGGGTTTGGGATTATCTTGGAAATGAATGGTTAAGGAACTATGCAGTATTAGTGGATTGTGAGAGGCCGTTGGTGACGATTGGGGCTATGGAGGGGCGAACAGTAGTGATTGGTTGCCTGCCAAAGGATGGGGTTAAGATTATCTTTTTATATTCACTTGAGACTCCACAAGATGGATTGCCATCTGCGCCTATAGTTAGAGAGTATTTGGATGTGTTTTAGAAAGTGACCGGATTACCACCGCATAGAGATATTGAGTTTCAAATAGACTTTGTAAAGGATGTTCAGGCCAATAGTTATGACTTTGAGGTGTACAACACCTAGAGAGCTAAAGAAATTGGAGGTACAAGTAAATGACTTGCTGAAGAAGGGATTCATTCTTAAGAGTATATTTGAGTGGAGTGAACATGTAGTATACGCCACTAAGGAAGATGGCTCTATGAGGTTTGTGTAGATCACCTTGAGCTGAATAAAGTGACGAAGAAGAATAAGTATCCACTCCTACATATTGATGACCTTTTCAATCAACAGGATTTCACCAGTTGAGAGTAGCAAAGGAGAGTGTGTCGATCACTGTATTTCATACGCCATCTAGTTTCTACAAGTGGTTGATTATGTCATTCAGGCTAACCAATGCTCCGGCATACTTTGTTGATCTCGTGAATTGGATCTTTAGGGATCACCTAAACAAGTTCGTGTTTGTGTTCGTGGATGATATTTTGATCTATTCTAGGACAGAGGAAGAACAAAAAATGCACTTGAAGGTTATGCTTGAAGTGTTGAGGAAACACAAATTGAAAGCAAAGTTTATAAAATGTCACTTCTAAAGGAGAAAAGTGAGATTCTTAGGTCATGCCATCTCGGAGCAGGGCATTGCAGTACATCCTACTAAGGTGGCAACAGTTCAGGATTAGAACCAACCCAAGAATGCTATGGATGTGAGGAGTTTTCTAAGGCTAGTAGGATATAACAGATGTTTTATCAAGGATTTCTCAAAGATAGCAGTACCGTTGACCAATTTAATAAAGAAGAATCAGGTTTTTGTTTGGGACACGAAGTGTGAGCATACGTTTGTAAGTCTGAAAAAGAGATTGATGAGTGCACCGGTATTCACCATTTCTAGTGGGAATGAGGAGCTGACAGCATATACAGAAACCTGTGGTATTGGATTAGGTGTGGTGTAGATGCATAAGGGAAAGTTATCGCCTACGCTAGTCAATGATTTTAGCATTTCTTATACACCTGGTCAGTATATGTGGTCATCGAGCATTGAGAAAAAGACATGTCAGTTTGGGAACGATGTTTATGGAGTGGAAACAGTTGGAATATATTGGCAATTATGACTTCAATCCCTATTACGAGTTAGAACCAGAGATGTTGGCGAGTTTAACTATTGGTCTACTCTTATTGAGCGGATCAATGCTAGTCGGAGGCCTACTCTGATTAAGTGGATTGGTGAAAGTCGGAGGTGGGGTGCTAGACTAGCAGAGACTATGGTGAAAATAAGAGGAAGAGTAGAGTCTGAAGATTTGAAGCAATACAGAATCAACCGAGAAGGTTGGCTCTATAAGGATGGGAGACTATTTATTCCCGATGTCGATGGATTACGAGACAAGGTGCTACGAGAGTGCCGCCATTCTAGGTTGACTATACATCCCGGTGATAATAAAATGTACCATGATATGAAGCAGACCTATTATTAGAAGGGGATGAAAAAGGATGTCGGGACATTCATTTCAAAATGTATGAACTACCAGTTTGTGAACGCAGAGCAAAAGAAGGGTGTTGCAACTTCTTGAAATACCCGAATGAAAGTGGGATCAAGTATTGATCGACTTTATTGATGGATCGCCCAGGACTCGAGCAGGATACGACAGCATATAGGTCATAGTTGATCGATTGACCAAGTACGCTCATTTTATACCCATCAAGTCAAGTAGGACGGCAGCCAAACTTACCAACTTGTATGTGAAATGGGTTATATGATTTCATGGTGTTCCAAAGAGCATTATTAGCGATCGAGACCCGTTGTTCACTGGTGGGTTTTGGAGAGCTTACAAGAGGCATTGGGTATCGAGCTGCATCTCAGTATAGCTTATCACCCACAAATAGATGGACAGACCGAGACAATGAATCATATACTAGAAGATCTCCTGCAAGCTTGCATACTTGATTTAAAAGGCATGTGGGATGATCGTCTGCATTTGTTGGAGTTCAAATATAACAATAGCTACCAATCTAGTATCGGTATGGCACCGTACGAAGCATTATATCGTCGACCGTGTAACTCTCCTTCATGTTGGTGGAAAGTGGGTGAGAAAGTGATACTTGGGCTAGATATGATGAGAGAAACCTTGGAGAAGATCGATATCATTCGACGGCGAAAGAAAGCTACATAAAATAGGTAGAAGGGCTCTGTCGATAGGAGATTTAGATATTTGGAATTCTCCGAAGATTTCTCCTTTGAAGAATACTTTTCATTTTGGTAGTAAGAGGAAATTGGCATCGAGATCTGTAGGTCCTTTTTTGGTAACAGAGAGGATTGGGAACCTAGCTATAGGATTGACTTGCCTCAAATGATGGCGGGTGTGCACAATGTCTTCCACATTTCTCACTTAAAATTTGTGCACATCTCAGGCATGAACGTTACACCAGATCAACTAGATGATATAGAGATTGAACTAGAAGCTTTGAGACATCATAGGTCGGTTCATATTGTCGGACGTGATACAAAACAGCTTAAGAGAAAGACGGTGGAGTTAGCGAAAATTCAATTGGGCAAAACTGAAGACTATTGCATATGGAAAACCAAGGAGAGCATGAAGGCCACTCATCCAGAGCTCTTTGTCTAGTAAGGCCTACTGTTTATCGCATTTTCTTTCCCTTTTAATATCATATAGGATAGTTTAATATCTTCCATGCTAGGATAGGCTTATCTACACTACAGATTGCATGGTCGCTTGTTTGATATGTATGAGGGTTGCATATGATTGTTAGGCATGTGAGGTAATCATGTTTGATTTATTTTTCGATTTTTTGGGGTGAAATTCCTAATGAGGGGAGAGTGCAACTACCTATGTTTTATGTATCGGAGGTTCATAAAATATTTTTTTATTCATATGAGGTCATATGACTCTAAACTTGTGGGAAGTGACTCTTAAGGACATTTTCCATGTCTATGATTACTATCGAACTTCTATGTGACCATTTTGACTCGGAAAATTTTTTTGGACAATAAATTTTAATAGGAGCCGAACTAGGGTATCAAACCACTTAATTGCTTCAAACTGATGCTTTCACATTCCGTAAAGTTGTAACAATAGAAAAACGAACTTATCATTCGAAAGTTATAGCTATTTTAAGTATTGGCTGTTGTTGGCCAGTTTTAATAGGTAATTAACTATGTCCCGTGCTTAGGCCCATTAATCCATTTCAAAAATTATGCTAAAGGGAGGCTGTAGGAAGTGATCTAAGTCATTTCCATCTTCCCTAAAATAGCTCTAAACCTCTATTAACCCTAATTTCATTAAAAATCACAGATTATGCTTAATAATCTTAGCCAAATAATTGATTAAAGGAGTGATTAGCATAGGAAAGCTTTAGATTAATATTTTTGCTTATTTGGGTTTATCTCCTTTGTTGTCCTACTTCATATCTAAGGATAAAAATTGGTATTTTTGAGTATTTGCTGAGTGGTTCTTGACCTCTCACTCTACCATGCATGTTTATATAGCTAAAATGATGTCTTTGACATGATTTTGACTTTGAAACATTTTCTAACCTTAATTGCACTTTTATACATGATCAAGGATGAATTTTAAGGATTAAAAATGGTTTTTAAATGGTTTTGCAATCCCTTGTATTCATATGCATATGCTAGTGTAAAAGTTAGATCTAGATTAAGATTTGCTTGATTATCACATTCTTATATATTGCTTGTATGAATGGATTTATATGCATGGTTTTCTATGATCATATGTTGTTCTTTGATGTTGTTTACTAGTATTTAGGTAGTTAGAGAATTGGTTGGGAATTCAACAATTCAAAGGCAAAGATAGTCAAAATTGGATGAAACTTGGTGGAGGGGTTTTGGAGTATGGGAGGAGTCCAAGTTACAAGTCATAGAAAAAATGAGGTTAAGGACATTCGTAGTTACAAAGTTATTATAGCTCGGTACTGAGTTATTTTTGTTTGCCAAAATAGATCGACGAGTTGATGGCTTAGTAGGGAAGGTGTAGAGGAGATGGACAAGGGTAAGATGTAGGAAAATGGCTAAGGATTAGGTACTATGCCAAGCAATTTCTAGAACTTGGAAACCATATCTTTAGATTGATGCCGAGCTATTTTGAAGGATGGGTCGAGGTCCAAAGCACTTAGGAATGAAATACTAGAACCAAGGAAGGAGACTTATCCAAAATTAGTTGAGTATATAGCTCGTTGTTAAGAAAATATAGCTCAGTACCGAGTTATTTATGTTGATGGGATTGGAGTAAAACTTCTAGGAGGAGTAATAGAGGGGTTTGTTTGTTCTCTTGGGTTTGATGAAGGCATAGTAGCACGATGATAGTTTCGGGACTTTGGTGATAACTCGATGGTGAAAGGAGTTAGGTTTCGATGATGGCAGATCGATGTTGAACAGAGTCATAAGAATGTTTATCCACAAAGGGCATGTTCTAAGAAAGTTGATCCATGGATAGAACTGTTGAATGGTTCTATCATGGAGTGAAGGGATATTGAATGGTTCCTCAAGAATAACGGAAATTGGATAAAGAAAGGAAAGGGCTTGTGTATGCATGCTAAGGGATTGTTGATACTCGAAGTGTTTTTTGATGTACTCAAAGCGTGGGTATTGTGAGGACGCTCATGGGTACTTTAAAAGGCTACCTTAGATCGGTTGAATGGATTCGTGTACCCTGGACTGGTTGAATGGGTCTAATATCAGCTTCGGGCTAAAGAGAGTACATGGAAAACCAAAATTTCCATTAGTCCCTAATGATTGAAAGGTCATACAACTTATCATATATCTAGAGCACACTAGGTGATAGTGAGGTTTATTTGATGGATGTTATGGTTGTCTTGATTCTTCTTCCATAGTCTATCGCTCTATGGATGTCATGGTGATAGGTATTGGAGATACGAATACCTGGACACCCGACATCACACTTGGTTTGCAGTGTACTTTTACTATATTTTTACAGTACATATTATACTCGTTATGTGCTAACTCTTTGGTTGCAGGGATTGGTCAGGTATGGTTCGTATACCCTTATTCCTTACTATATCGACATGTATAGTATTTTGAGATTCATTTATTGCTCACACCAGACAGTTGTCTGACTTGAGATTTTATGCTTTGCTTCTTATCATCTTGGGTACTCTTAAATGAATATACTAGATAGTAGGTCTAGGTGCGACGTAGTAGCTATGTAGAGGACATCGTATATTATTTTAATGATGTTTATTCATTGTGAATTTATATGTATAGTGTAATTTAGTTATGATATCTTATGATAGTTCGAGGCATGATTTTTGACTAATTTTTTAACGATTCGGATAATCTTCTAGGTGATGATATGATACTCGCCTGGACGAGTATCGTAGTGCATTTAATATATTATCCTTATTACCATTATGCGGGTAAGGTGAGTTTGAACCCGAGCGAGCCTAAGAATTTGTAGATTGTCATTTAATAATGACTTAATTAGTAAAGTTTTATCTTTTGGAGAATGAGTTCTATTCAGAAGAAAAGGAAAGTTGAGACTTGGATGGCCGGGTTTGTTTGAGAGTTTTGAGGATCGATGATCCAGCATATCATATAAGTATCATTTTTAGAGTGAGAGGTGTGATAATATTTCTTGTATTGTATGCATGAAAGAGAGTTGCATCACTTAAGCATTTGGGTCTTCTCCATGTCAAACAGTGTCATGGGAGTTTACAGCCTGACATGCGTGCTATGATTATTATTGGTTATCGTGCATGTTGTTATAGCCTCCTTTGGAATGATTAGTTGTTTAACCGTTGTTGATTGATTTTTGTTGCTTACTGATTGGTTTTTATTTTTTGTTAATTGATTTTTATTGCTTATTGATTGGTTGTTTATTTTTGTTGATTGATTTCTATTGCTTGATTATTGATTGATTGTTTATTTTATTGATTGATTTTTTTTGTTTCTTCTTTATTACTTGATTACGGATTAATTGTTTATTTTTGTTGATTGATTTTTGTTGCTTGTTGATTGCTCATTATTGATTGCTATTGATGGCATATTGGGTTAATTTTCCTTTTTCATAGGAGGAGGGCACGATGTATTTCATGTATTTTGTTCATATAAGTGTGAAATTCCAGCGATGTCGATGTGATGAGTCAACTAGAAAATGTTGATGCGAAGTGGATGTGGCTTTAGACCTCGAAGGCCTATTATATTTTTAGGAATAGAGCTATGTGGCTTTAGAATGACAGGTCTAAGCATATTTGTGGTTGATGGAGCTTTTTATTGGTATGCCTCTAATTATTTAAGGAAAATTTTGTTTTCCTTTTTTTTTAACATGAAGAAGGCATAATGAAGAGCTTGCTTTGTTGTTGCTTGTATTTTACAGGTGTACTTGTTGTTTTCAATGATAACATGTTATTTAAGATGCATGTTGCATTAGAGATGCATGTTACATAGTTAGTTATAACATGTTTATTTGAGAGGTTTGTTGCATTGGAGATGCTTATATCATTAGATATGCTTGTCGCACAGTTTGTTATAACATGTTTATTTAAGATGCTTGTTGTATGGTTTGATATAGCATATTTATTTGAGATGATTATTATATAGGATTTAGCATGCTTAAATTCATGATATAATGTTGCAATTGTGTTTAATCCTCTTTGTTGAGTGCATGATTAGGTACCTGGAAGAAGCTAGAGGGATGCTTATTTTCCTATATTTGCATCTAAATGACAAGCTCTTGTTATGAAAGAGGTACATAAGATCTGTAATGTAGATAGTTTGGATGTGTGTGTGTGTACTCCTATATGTCCTTAGAAATGAGAAGCCTCGGATGTAGGATGCCTCGGATATGAGATATGCGTTTGTTGTTTTGGGATTTTTCGAAGCTAGCCGCACAAATGAGGTTCTGCCAAACTTTTCCAAAACAAGAGGGCTTTCGAATCCTAGGAGTTAGGATTTATATTCCGTGCTTTTGAAGTTTTCGTAATGCTAACTGCCTAAGGAAAGAACTGCATAAATTTTCAGAAGCAGATGCCTGAAAATTTAGAGCAGTCAGGTTACATTATTATACTCATAATAATTTCAGGGACCAAATTCTTTTAAAAGGAGTGGAGAATGTAATGGCTTGCATTCTTATGACTAGATATTTAAATAATTAATTTAAATATAGAATCGTTAATCAATGTACGATCTAAAATATGATCCTTTTCAAATACGATTAAATTAGAATTCAAGATTACTTCTGTCGTGTATATATCAAATTTGTGAATCAAAATGAGCATAAATATTGCTATATTTGGAGTCATGGTATTTTAACTATTTACATATTGTTATATGTATTTTATAGAAATATAAGCATAGTCGGGGCCAATGGGATCTTGACTGATGACTTGTGTTTCTAGGATGAGGACTTCATTATTAAAAGTACAACTGAAGATTTTTTGGAATTGGACGATCCAATGGCCAAAACAACCTCGACTTGCCTGAAATCATCATCTCGAAGCATTGTCTTAGATGGTGACGAAATTTATACCATTGGGACCAGAAAAATGAGGTAATGTACGTCGATGAGTTTCATAACGATCCAATGTGTTGTTTGATCATATGAGCTCAAAATATTTGGCAATTTATTTAAGAAATTAAGTTATATATGTGTGTGTGTGTGTGTGTGTGTGTGTGTGTGTGTATGTATGTATGTATATGTATATGTATAAATTCTCTCACTCCAACTAATTTTATTCCCTTTATTTCTATCTCCCAAGAAAATATCCAAATCGGGTTTGTAACTTTTGGGCATCAAGTTTCCCTTGATTCAAGGGGCTTCCAGCGACGTTAGGCGACGACGTTGGATTCGTTGAACTCGGGGAGAGGAAAACTTCGCATCTATGATAGCTTAGTTGTGTGTAGTAGTGGTTTAGGTGGTTGGCATCTAGAGACCGTCAATTAGGGTTTGTATGGGAAAATATTGAGGGGGAGTTGGGAAAAATGATTATCACCGTTGAGGTTCTCTTCACGAAATGCATCTTCTTATGCCAGCAGCAGCTTCTCCAGTGGACCACAGTGAAAAGCGACAATGGAAGACAACATAAGAGGGTGCCATGTCACGATGCAAAGGGGCGAACTTTAAATGGTTGGGTATGTTGCGGAGTGCACGTGAAATGGAGTGCGAAGGAATCGTCTGTTCATTGTTTCTTGGGGTATTGGCCGAGATCTGGGAAAGGTGTGCATGTGGTGGTGGGTTTGTGTATCATTATGCATGGGTAGTGCTGTTGAGAAGGAAAGGTTAGTGTTAATTAATTTGATTATGTTAACTGATTAATTTAACTAATCTCCCTTCGTATTTAATTCATATCTCTTGCATACGAGGTGCAATCGAGACATGGTATGCAACATTCCACTTGTAGTTAAATTACCTGCACCAAAGTAGAGGTTTGGACTGGATCTATACACTTGAGAAATTATAGTTCTAGCGAGAAGAATTATAACTCTGAATTTATATCTCGGTATAAATCTTCGTAATTTTATATATTGAAAAATATTACCTAAGAGAGGTAAAATATAAGTAATTATTGCCCACGTTTGATTTGATTAGTTTGAGTAGATATTCAAGATAATTGATTAAGATCCCTTATTTATTTTGTGTGTTGTATTCGTATTGAATAGAGTTAGATGGAGTTGATATTAATTTATAATATGGTTATAAATTAATTAAACTCCAATTTTTAGTTATGTTTGAAAAGGAAATTATATTATATATTTTTTAGATATTCAGGACAATTATTTCAGATATATATATATATATATATATATATAAAGTCCTATTCGCATAGAATAGAGTTAGTTGGAGTTGATATTAATTTATAACATGGTTATAAATTAATTTTACTCTAATTTATAGTTATGTTAAATATAGAAATATTATTATAAATTTTACTTTAGATATTCGGGATAATTGATTAAGACCCCTTATGTATAAATATTGTGTTTAGTTCGCATCGAATAGAGTTAAATGGAGTTGGTATTAATTTATAACATGATTATAAATTAATTAAACTCAAATTTGTTGATATATTAGTGAGAAAATTAACATTACATATATTTAATACTAATCAGAAGTTAAAAGTATGATCATCGAAATAAGCTGTAAGGCTAAAATAATGATTTGTGCATGTTAAACTTATATTAAAATGGTATGAAGTTTATCTGGCCCTGATATTGGTTTACAGTGTAAATCAACAATTAACTAACTAATGGGGGAATTCATTGTACCATTGAGGTGCACGATCTGTAGACGTGGTCCCAGAGCAGGGGCGGAGAGAGATTGGGACACCAATCTAGAGTAGGATGTACACGGTTATGTGGTACGGACAGATGCTACAACAGGACCTATAGTCCAACTTCTTTTGAGGTGTTGGTTTCCAAGGAAACCACAAGTCAGTTGTGGCTCTGGATAGGTCTCTTTGGTAGCTAATGACAATTCTATGAGAATATTATTTTATAGAATAAGTTTGAGACTTCTACATAAAATAATACGAAGAAGATGAAATAATTAGATTGGTTACTTAATAATGATGCATTTTTGTTGTATGATTATATATGTAAATTTTTATTGATATTGAGATGATATATTTGTTGCTTTCATTGTGTAATGCGTTTGTGTTTGTGTATGTAAATGTGCATGATATGTATTTATTGGTTCCATATAGTTGGACTAGTTTTATATATATATATATACACATAGTTTATATGATTTATACACATCTGTATGTATAAATATATTTTTGGTGTGTCTAATTTGGGGCTACCAATTGGCGCATAGATTCATTTTACCATTAAGACGCATGACTTGCATATGTGGTCCCGAAGCAGGGGCGGAGAGAGATCAGGATGCTTATCTAGAGTAGGTCGTATATTGTTTCATAGTATGGACGGGTGTTGTGATTGGACCTGCATGTTAACTTGTTTTGAGGTGTTGGTTTTCAAGGGATTCCACAAGTTTGTTGTGGCTTTCGATAGGTCTCTTTGGTAGTCAATGGTAATTCAGAATGATTTATTGATACACAATTGAAAAGCATATATAGTTTGGTATGCCCAACTTGGGGTTACCGAATAGTAGACGAAATATAATATGCAGATGTATAAAAATGTGGTTCAAGTGATTTATATATATATAATTATAAATGAATGGTTTAGACGATTTATATATGTATATATATATATATATTGGTTTAGTATGCCTTTCTTGGGGCAACTGGATAGTGAGAGGCACTTCAAGAGAAAATCGCGATCCATACGGGGATGATAATACTTCGGTCTTGTGTATACATGTACAATGAGTATAGGTAGGGTTTAGCCTTTACATACGGTTTCAGTATGTTGGTGTGGATAATCGAAAGGAAAGGACACTAGTGAGGGACTCCATTTTATCATGGAACGCACAATCTACAGAAGTAGTCCCGGAGTAGAGGCGGAGAGAGATTAGAACGCCAGTCTAGAGTAGGTCATATACTGCTTTGTAATATGATTGGGTGCTACGACAGTATCTTTAGGCCAACTTCTTTTGACGTGTTGGTCTTCATGGGAGACCATAAGTTAGTTATGTCTCTTGGTAAGTCTCTTTGGTAGTTAATGATAATGTAATTTGGCATGGATATCAGTAATAGATATTTGTATCTCGGTTTTGGGTATAGAGATCATATGTTAGTAGCATAGTTATATCATTGTACTTGTTTTGCATTTCAGATGATTCAATAGGGATTGAGAGATCTGTAATATTGTTGCTTGTAAAGTGAAGTATTACTCTTACACTCATTTTTCACATTTGGTGGCATGGCTTATTATAGTAGGTAATGTTTTAATTAGAGGGCCACTATTATGTATCATCCAGACTTGTTGATGTATGGAATAAGGAGGGCGAAGTATGATTAATATTACCCACTCATCCTTGCTCATGTTTATTAGAGGTATATAGGTTGTATGTATATACAATACTTAGAGGTAGTTCCCCTCCCAACAGGCTTTATGTTTGACTCGTATTTTGTCACTGTCTGTTTATGTCATGACAACTCTTGGGTACTCGATTGAGTAGGGAGTCAATTGCTTTTGGGGGTAGGCTTACAAGGTAGTTGGAGCATTCTAGAGGCATGAAGTCAATATATTGGATAGGTATACTTGTAGGTAATGTAGTACATGGCAAATAAACTTTCTATATTGATATTTACTTATCAGTTGCTTCCACTAGTGCAGTCTCTTGTATATTATTTGTCATATTTTATTCATGTATTTTTGATATATTATATGTTATCCCATTGAGAGATTGTATTGATGTACCTTGGTATAGTGTTTTTCTTTAATTTTTACCCCTATGGATTGCCTTTTGTGGTACTCAAGAATCAAAATTGTTATTCGACATTGATTCAAGGTAGTGCAAAGGGCCCGTCATTACAGTATGCTTGACTCGGGGGTTGTAGCTAGGCCTGTCAATGGGTCGAGTTCGGTTTGGATATCATAAAACCCGAACCCTAGTCCGATTACAATAATTAAAACCCAAGCCTGGTCCGATCCCGCAGGGTATTTCAAACCAATACCCGAGCCCAGTCCGTCGGGCTTTTTAAGCCCTTTGGGTAATACCCATACGTAACTCAGAATACTTAAGTTAAAACCATATTTTAAAATTGCAATTTTGATAAAATTTGTATACAAACATTGTTAACATATAAATTGGACAGTGATATAGTCAAGTTCACAACAAAAATAAGCAAAAACATCTACATATAAATAAAGAAAATAGTAAAAAAATAATATACACACTCGTGTTTTAACACGACAAAAAACTAATAGTCGGGTCGGACCCTAACTATGCTGGGTTTGGATAAAACTATACCTAACCCTAATAGTAACCGTTTCAGGCTTGGGTAGTAAAAGGCAAAACCCATACCCGCGTTAATAGGGCAGGTTCGTGCTGGACTCGGGCCGAAACATGTACCATTGATAGCATAGTTGTAGTCAACCCAAATCAACTCGAAAATTTAGATGTCAAACAAGAAGCAACTAGATTGAGGAGTCATGTTTGTATAGTTGGACATGATATGAAACAGATTTGGAGGAATGTTGAGTTCAAAAATTGCAAGGAGCAAAGATGAAAATGACTCCACTTAGGAGAAAGAGGAAATCATTCAAGTTTCATATTTAGATCCATATTTATGGATGGATGCTCTATTTCAGCTTGTTGGTTGCTTGGTTTAGTGCATTGTTGTGAAGAAATGCATGATGCATTTATTCGGTATGAGCATTTTGCCTATTTCATCATGTATTCTTGCGTTTTTGGACGTTTTACTATGTATACTTAAGTATATGGTGGAATTTTAGGAATGAATTCCTAAAGTTAGTCAATGTAACAACCCATATTTTTGGTAGTGCAATATGCAGAAAAAATATAATTAGAATGTTTAAATGGCCTTTATTGAGATAAATATTTGTAGGAATAAAAATTTATGATTTTTCAAATTTTGGGCAAAGTTATGTAACTTTTTGAGGCTGCTACACTACTTTGGCCATAACTTATGATAGAAGCCAAATTAGGAGACCGTTTTCATTCCAAACGAAAACATTGGTTCCCTAACGTAAAGTGGTTATATTAGCAATTTGGCCTAGTCATTTTAAATTTGTTACCATCTTAAGTTTTCAGCATGCAGTAGTCGGCAATTAGCAGATAATTAATTGAGGCCCAAATCCATTTTAGAATTAACCATCTTAGTTAGGTTTTACACAAGACAAAAATCATTTCTGAAGTTCCTAAAACATTCCCGAACTTAGCCTCCGTTATAATATTTAAATTTCAAATCAATCAATGACTTTTGAAGAGAAAATGATAGTGTCAAAGTAGATAACAAAAGATACCTAGAGCAATCAACAAATCAACCAATTTGGGGTGGGTTTTCTTCACTGGTTGGGATTTGTTTAGATTACTTAAAAACTCTTTGGAGGATTAAAGCTTACATTTGGTGAGTGATTCATAACTATTTACTGGTATATGTATATTTTAGATTTAAAAATACATTCTTAAACTAAAATACATGATTATTCTTCACTGTTCATATTTTTAAATACTTTTAAATTGATGTTTTAATGACCTGGTATATATTTGAATATATGTTATGATCGTATATGTTTGTATATGTAATCTAAATGTTTGTTGTTTTGTTTGAATGACTTAATATGCTTGATTTTGTGTTGTCTGTATGTTTGAATTACATATTTATGCTAGAATGATTGTTTGGGGCTTGAGAATGCTCTTGCAAGCATTGGAAAAACTTTGCTCGATATATAGATGTTCGATTTGAATTAGGAAAAATATGAAAAAGAGAAAGTGGGGAGCGTGCAAAGCAAAGGATGTCGGAAAATGGAGTTTTGGCTAAAATTTGGAATCTTGAATAAAGCCACAAAGAAAACTTTATAGCAGGGACATGGCAGACCTAGAACAAGCTCCGGATCATTCTTCAAAGTAACTGACCCGAAGCATTATTTAGGTTAGAGGCATGTAATACCTGGAGCATGCATTAGGTTCTGAAATGTATCTTAACTAAATTTGGCCAAGGAAATGAGTCGATCAAGAACCAACCAAAATAGTTCGGCAGGTGCATAGCCGACCCGTAGCATGATTCGGACCAGGGTTTTGCTAACCCCGAGTTTCTACTCAAGGAAGACCTAGACCAATTTTAACACCCAAGTCTTTGCATGGGTGTTTAGAACATGTCCGAGCTAGGGAAATCCCCTAGTCAATGCTTCGAAAGCCCGAAGAGAACCAAGGGTCAGCCCTAGTGTTATCTTAACGCTAAAACAAATTTATATTCTAAGTCTAAATTCAACACAACGTGGATCGTTAAGCTAGAATTTCAAAGCCACACCTTAGTAAAATTTGATTACATTTTGAGAAGTCTAATTTTTGTTCGATGGAACGTCGAACATATGTTGAAGGGGCGAAATGAGCATCTCTTGAGTGAATTGAGAATAGAATAAATGAATAAGTGCATAGGAACTATCAAAGGAAAATATGAGTTGATGTCTACTTAAATAAGTAACTGGAGCACAGATTGATGATGTTTCGCAATAGAGACGAGTTTAACAGGGAGCATGATCAAGGCACATCGAGTGTTATAAGGAGATGGTTACCAAAGGTGGGGATGCTAACCATGAGAGTATCAGTGATGGGGCCACTAACAAGGTCTTCATTTATGCATAATTTATTGATAAAAATGAATACTCTTTTATTTTGGAAAATACTATTACTTGAAATTAAGCCTGGTAATGGATATCTAAAAATTACAAATCTATTTACATCCATATCCGAAAAGTGTATAGATATCTCATATTCGAAAAAATGGATAAAGATGCGAGTACGAAAACATCTACATCCAAAAATTATTCATCTTGGTTTTGTCAAGATTGTGGTTTATATTATGTGTATTTCATACAATGTAAGATATGTATTTATTGTTTTATTGAGTTAATAGTTTATATTATGCATATTAACTGCTCAAACCATATATCATCGTCATATTTATTGATTTTACATATTTTATAATTAGCGAGATTGAAAAAACACATTAAAATAAAATTTTATATTTACATTTCTTGATATCGATCATTAATAGATAAGATAATTATTCGATATCCATCTATGGATGAAGATGCAAATATCTGATATTCGAAAATGATTTCAAATCCTGATATGGCAAAATCCACATCTGAAATTTTCCATTGACATGCCTACATGAAATTCTTTGTATAAATTTTTATCATGGTTGTTATTACCTTTGAATAAGACTTGACATCATGCCCTAAAATAATTATGTTATGGATCTTTCAAAATACTTAGAACTTCAAATTACGTTTGGCAATATCCACAATGACAAAAACAACATATATAAGCTTTGCATGAATAAATTTGAAAAGTAATTGCTTTTTGAAAATTAATTTGGAACCGTTGTTGTTTTTTTAAAATAATTGCAAATATTTTGAAAATACCTTTGAATACTTGCAACTTGGAGAATCTCAAGTACTTCTTTTTTAAACCACATTCAATTTATCTAAAATTGAAGTTGTAATAGTTTTTTGAAATTGTATAATGTTTTTTGATAATTCTTTTGTGCTTTGGAAAATACTTTGTAAATGTGAGGCATCTTGTTTATGATTAATTCTTTAGGGGCATTATTAGATTAAATAACTCAGAGCTTTGATTTTGTGTTCATTAGTTGATTGTGGAGCATTATGGGTTGTTCTGTTTTATCTTTGGTTTATTTATTCTATCTTGATTGATGTCATAGGTGTAGCATGTTTTTCAAATCTGAGGGTGTATGGCCATTGTAAAGAAGTGGTTAAATTACGACACACTGAGACTCCAACCCATGTCGGTTTTGAAGGGCTTGGACCTTCCTTCCACATCCTTTGGAGGTCATTAACCAAACTTACCTTTTTTAATTAGGACTAAAGCTTGAAGATATTTTTACTTTAAAACTTCTTATTATTATTAATAATAATGAAGCATATTCGTTTGTGGGTGGAATTGAACAGTTAAATACTTCATTTCATGCAATGAATAATGAAGTAGAGTAATAAGGTACCTTGTCCTTATTATCATGCAACTTTACAAGGCGAAGAACATTTTTCTTTATCACAGAAATATATGCATTCTAATGAATGCATATTCAGTTTTTTCTTTTACTTTTTGAAAAATCATCGATTCTTGAAAATATTTGAAAACGCATAAGGGTAGGCCATTGAACACTCTCCGAGTATACAAGATCAATATAAAATGAATGAACGTTACTATAGGATACAAATGTTCTGTAGGTGTTAAATTACATCAAGCTTGATTCCACATGAGTCAATCATATAGAAGTATCACTTGCAAATAACCCATATAAGTCCAAATAACCTATAGAAGACAATAGAAATAAAAGAATTGATGGTATACCCTAGAGGCAATTATATAATTTGTTGCATATACAAAACTCTATAGTCAATCTTTTTCATAGTAATGGTGTTTGTTCTCTTTTATATATTTTGTTATATTGTGATATGATTAATTAAGTAATTAATTTAAAATATATTAATAAGAAAATTCGTGAATAAAATGTGTGTGATTTTAATTTGTAATTGCAAATAGTTGCAATCATGGGTAACTAACCAAAAAGTAAAACAACATTTTGGTTTTGACTATTTCTGGTCAAGATGTTTTGAGAAAAGATCCATTGTGACCGGCGTGTGATGCTCTCCCGATGTTGAGCAATTTGGGACACGAAGAAGTCACATACTCGTGGTTATTGGATAACTGTAAAATGACTCGTCCGATAGTTTCCAATTCGTTGATAACAACTAGATCAAACAGAAAATCTTAATATGACAATGTTATGTGATTCCTTCGACTTGAGAATTGTGAAACTTCAATGTCAATACTTCACTTTGATTACAGTTAAATCATGGCGTGGTGATCCATCAAACGACTATAGTTGGGTCACTGTTGAAGCATTGGAGTATTAATTAATAGAGAATTCATCACCTCGGCTGTATGAGGTTAGTACCACGGTCGACTACAGTAAACTAATAAAGTCAAAATCTTTCGCCAGAGTATTACACTTAGTAAATGTTATTATTGAACCAAGGACATTGTTAATAGACTAAGTAAGTTGAATGACGACGATATTAGAATTTTGACGGAGAGCAAATTTTATAAATTCTAATGTGATATGGTGCTGACGTAAAGAATGTGGGTAAACTATCATTACTAAAAGGTAACGTTTAAGAAATATAAAATTGGATTTTACTCAAGATCTAAAAGCTATAAATTCAGTCAAACTCTCACACCGCTAGCTAAGGTGTCATGTAAACGTTAATATTTGAATTGTTCAAAACTAATCGCTGACTGAATTCACACCTCTAAGCCTCACAACCGTATTTGTGAATTCTCCAAATTAATTAATATTTGAGAAATATTGATTATTATTAATTTATTTAATATTTTTAGAGTTGTTTATGATCATTTGAATGCATATACAAAATTTATATTTACGTGCATCGAGATATGCTATCGGCATGTTTTTAACAGGTTTAAAAGATAATTGTTTGAAAGAATTTTGAAAATTTTGCACCATATAAGTAACAAATAATTGTCCATCGTAGATAAAAAGATAAGGGTGGGGTGAGAGAAAATTAAGAAATTAGTTAGGAAACTTTTAGTTAGAAGAATGAGAAATATTAATCCCTCGATTAAAACAAATCCGCTACTTTTATTTCTTTCATTTGTTTCCTTATCTCACCTTCTCCCCTTCCATGGTCGAAATCATCTTCCTCCTCTTCTTAAAAAAAATCAACTCCAAAGCTAATAAAAATATCAAATAAACATAAAGGTTACATGATTCATCCTCCTCATGCAAAATATGATGTAGATTCAAGAATCTAAGAAGAGAATTGTATATCAAAATGGTATTTATTGGCTAAATATGAAAGTTATATTCTAAATTTAATTTGTTTTCTTAGATGCAATACATTTATCACAATTCCATGTTTTTAAATTAGTAAACATATTAAACAAAATCATTTGATAAATGTTTCTATTTGAATTTTTGTTCAATCCTAGAACATAGAGCTTGTTAATATCTTGTTTAATTTGATATATGAATTTTTTTTTGATACGAATTTGATTGTAAAAAAAACAAATTTCAATTTCGGGCATAATTTAAAACAGTTACGTTTGTCATGTTTGATCATGGTGGGATTTTTTTAATAAAAAATGCCAATAGCCGACTAGAAGTATAGCGCTCTCGTAGGTTTTTGGAAGAAAGCGTGATGAGTTTGGTGTCTTGGAGCAAGTTCAAGTGAACTTTCGTACTTGGACGTGGATATTGCCAGACTTTGTGATCTCGTAGTAAGACGTGTTTTCAAAACAAAAATTCTACTAGCCAAAACAAAATAACCTTGTAAGCTGGCAATTTTAACCGTTGTTTGATGTGGATGAAAAGAAACAAACAAGCCAATGACTAAAAACATCAGAACGAACGAGGACCCACTAACTTGTAATCGACTTATTTCAAAATCAACGACCAACCCAAAATAATTAGACAGCCTACAATTACATTATGTATTAAAGGTAGGAATAAAAAAATACTAACCTTCCTAATAGTTATATTACTTGTATAATTTCTAGTTTAATGTCAACATAAATAAGACACGGGCGTATATCAGTTCTGCTAATGAAAATTTGGCTTCTAGGCTGCAAGATAAATAATGTAATAAACCAGAATCAGTTAGCATGCTGCTATGAGTAATCATCTTCATCTGCATCACTGTTTTCATCACTATCTTGATCATAAATCTGAAATTCTCCATCACTTGATTCAGCATTTTGATATTCATTTCCCAAATTAAAATTCTTTCCGTCTTTACAGAAAGGAAACTCGCTTAAAAGATCTTGCAAATAATCATTAGCCATGTTGTCTGCAGTTTGAACTGTTTCAATGTTAAGGGAACATTTTCAATTTTTTTGCCATTCCTAGAACGAGAATGAAGTGAGTTACTTTAATGCCCCGTTTGATTTGTCATTTTTAGTTTTGGATTTCAGTCCAAAACTAAAAAAAAGGCATGACACATTAGTTTTGAAGGACAGCTAACTTGGAAAACAAAATTAACATATAAATAGAAAACAAATTTATTTTATTAACAAAAGCATGGAAACAATCAATCCTCTCCGTCGTTGTAATGACTTAGAAATTTAAATATTCTCCCCCACTTTTCTCATGTTTTTTAATGCATTTTGAAAATGCAAAAACACACCACTCCAAATAAAATGAAACGGGCCCTAAACTACGGAAAATGGTAAATGAATTTCGGTAACTAAAAATGCAATACACGGTAAAGAAGTTGATGCTAATTCTTTGAACAATTAGATGATCAAATTAGATGTCAAAGCCATTAACCAATATTTGACTTAGTTTTGAGACATCGCTTCTAAGTTGCTACTTAACCAATGTTTGCTGCGGTTCTTGAGAGCTAAGTATTCTGTAAAGTGGAAATTATGTTTTCACTCTCGGGAATTTTCTGGCCAAACAAAAAAAACCCGTCAACCCTTTCAAGTTATAGATAACACCTCTAGAATTTATGCAAATTCAAAATAGACCACCGTTTTTAAGCATTATTTACAATTCAACATTAAAATATGTTGCGTTATGCAAGTAAAATACCATTTAAAATAAAAATAAATATTATTAACAACAGTGTTCATAATAACGTGCTTATATATAATTTAATGCTTATATATAATTTAATTGCTTTTATTGTATGTTACACTATTCACAATCATTATTTGTAGTGCAACAATCTATCAATACATTGTTATAGTACAACGTACAATGTGCATATTGATTTTAAATTTGTATGTTTTTGCTAAAATAATTTAAGTTATAGTTAGAGAAATGTTGCATTTCATGAATGATATAAACATATTACATGTTTGAAATTCTATCACTTTTGCTTCTTTATTTGTTGCATTAAGCATTGCATTTTAAATAATGCAAGCTACATGATTCGTCATTTTTTCATTTGATTTCAAGATTTTTGATTTGGAATTTTGATTTTCATTACTAATTTTGTGTTACAATGAATCGGAAAATAGTATGGAGGGTAAAATTTCAATATTTTTCAACCGTTAGGACTTGCACTTTATTTTTGTGCGTGAAGGTCAAACATTCTTGACGACAAGACACGTTAAATTACGGCTGCATTTATTCAAATTTGGATGATGGAGAAGAGATGCGGGGATCTAGACGGTGGTGCATCAAACCTTGGCGGCTAAATAAGCGAAGGCGATGGTGGTCAAGTTGGGTTTTTGTGAGAGCGCGAAGTTGAGGTTTTTGACGATGCAGTGGTGGCAAGTAACGATGGAGAAGGGGTGGCTCTGGTGGCAAGTAACGATGGATAAGGGGTGGCTCTGGTGGCGGCAACGATAGTGAAGGAATGGTGTTAGAGAAGAAGCGGCAAATTATAAAGGCAGCGGTAAATTGAAAAAGAAAAGGACAATGTGTATTAATGCTACTGTATAGTATTTTTTTTAATAAATACAATTATGTATATTTCTGTTCATAATGCTTTTTTATAGTATCATTTTATGAATTGCAATGGCTTTTTTTAAAATTTGCGATAGCATTTTATAAACGATTGTAACATTTTTTTATATGCGTACAGTAATAAATAAATTGCATTATATATATTTATGTTTGTAACGTTATGCTATTTTATAGTAATGTTTTATGAATTGTAATAGCAGTAGCTCTGAATTGTATCGATTTTTTTTGAAATTGTAGTATCAGTAAATAAACATTTGTAATACTTTTTTAGATATTTGTAATGACGCTACTGTGTGTAGTATCATTTTTGTTTCTTTTTAAACTAAATTACATTATGTATATTTATATTTGTAATGCTATTTTACAGTAGCATTTTGTGCAGGGTAAGTTTGGCTCACATCCCTAATAAATTTCAAAATAGAGAAACATCCTTTCCAAACTAAACTTACATTTCAGGTTCCTATTTTCAATTTGCGTACGCAAAAAGACCCCAATACCCTTTATGTTTTTAATATTTCAGACGCGTATAAATTTATGTAGAAAAATCGGATCAACATACCGTTTTCACCAAAGATCACAAATTTTATCATTTTTAAAATGAGATCCATTGTTCATACCAAAAATTCATATTTGTAGTAAATGTGCAATTATTTCATATATTTGTAGACAATTTAGCAAATTTTGAACATTTTCGATTTTTTTTTCAAATTTGCAAATAATTACAGACATTTCTGTAACTATATGGTATAGTTGCAAAAATGTCTGCAACTATATGCTATAGTTGCAGACATTTCCGCAACTATTGCATATTTGCAGAAATGCAACTATTGCATATACTTGCGGAAATGTCTGCAACTATTGCATATAGTTGTAGACATTTCTGCAACTATTGCATATAGTTGCAGAAATACAACTATTGCATATTCTTGCAGAAATGTCTGCAACCATTGCATATAATTGCAGGAAGAAATGTCTGCAATTATTGCATATAATTGCATAAGTGTCTGCAACTGTTGTGTAAAGTTGCATAAATGTCTGCAACTGTTGTGTAAATTTGCAGACATTTCTGCAACTATTGTGTATAGTTGCAGTTTTTCATTAAAATTGAGAAAGATGAGCTCGTCATTGAAGAAGAAGATGAAATCAAGAAAGATAAGTTCGCCAACGAAGAAGAAGATGAAATCAAGAAAGATAACCTCGTCATTAAAATCAATCATGCAAGAAGCCGAGGGATATTTTAGGGGAAAAAACAGCCGAAATGAAAAACAAGGGACCTACAAAGTATGTGCTCTTGCGGGAAGAGTTTTAGTGAATTAAGTTTACTTTTAGGGATGCTTGCCTAATATTCACTTTTGTGAATTATACTAGCAGTTTCTGAATTATAGTAATTTTTTAACTATAGTAGCAGTTTACATTGTAGTATCTAAAACAGTTTACATTGTAGTATCTAAATTATAGTTTACATAAAAAAATTTAACTATAGTAGCAGTTTACATTTAAAATCTAAATTACAGTTTATATAATTTATTTTCACCATGGTAGCAGTTTCTAAATTATAGTAATTGCAGTAGCAATTATAACATTATTTTAGACGTGTGTGATAATGCTACATTGTAGGATCATTTTTGTTTTTTAATAAATTACATTACGTATATTTATATTTGAAATGCTATTTTATAGTAGCATTTTGTGAACTGTAGAAGCAGTTTCTGAGTTGTAGAAGTTTTAAAATTTCTAGTAGCAGTTTATAAACAATTGTATTGTATCTCACATGCTTATTTTATAAACAGCATTGGTATCGATTTTACATTCAGTGAATTTAAAACAAAAGAATACAGCAGTTACATCTTAATTTTATCATGTAATAACTGACTTTACCTTGTGATATTTTTTTTTAGTTAAATGAATATGATTCAGTAGCATTTTGTACTCTCTATATTTATTTTTACATCATTTTCTCGTATAATGATACTGTAAGGTATCTTTTTTAACATGTTTGGTATTTTTTCAGTAATTGATGATTGGCGAGCAAGATGAGATGAGGAACGATGTTATGTTTTGGAAGCTGCAGACGGCACGATAGGCGGCGAGAAGAAGCATGATTTGTTTTTTAGGGTTATGTTTTGAGGAGACGGCGACCAGGGAGGTGGCGGCTGTGGAAGGCGACGGCTATAAGCAATGGCGAAGTGGAGGTGTAAGGCGGAGTGGAGTGAGGTATCATGGGGTGCAGCGGTGTGGGGTTCAACGGCGTGAGGTGCGGTGGGCATGTAAAACTGTGATTTGTCATGCACATAAAAATGTGTCATTGTGGCTAAACTTTGGAGCTGTGTCCTAGAAGTTAAAAAAGTTTGGAAGTTTGTCGTTTAAACAAAATTACCCTACAATGAATTTATGTGTGACTTTATTTTCACAAATTTTAGGGGTTTAATTTATAGTATGAAAAGTAAGAAGGGTTTTTTTTTCCTATTATGACAACCAATAAGGGTGTTTTTCAAAAATTCTCTTTTGTAAATCTTGTTTGGCTATTTTTTTTATAATTTGGGAGATCGATCCTTTTGATTTTAACATTAAGTTGAATGTTGAATGGCAATGTCATCATTGGGACTGCTTTCTCTTTTGCATGAATGAACACAAGGTTTATGTCCAAGAATATTCCTATTTTGCACGAATGAACACGAGGTTTATGTACAAAAACATTTTACTTGGTAGATGATGTTTATGTCTTACAAATAATCTATTAATGATTTACAAGATTGTTCCACTTCTGGTAATTAGTGTTTGTGCTGTTCAAGCCATTCTTATGAAAAAATCTTATAATTTGAATCTCATTTCAAATTGGATTTCTCACTCTACAATTCGATATAGATTACGATTCAAACTCAATTAAACCAGAAATTGAGTAAACTCATTCAATCCATATTGATATATTCTATACTTATTTGGATTAACAATTCCAATTCTGGTGTTTTCTAAGTAAAATAAAATTGGAAAAGGTTTTTTGGTTTAGACGTAAAGTTCAAACATCAAAATCAACTTTGAAGCATGTACAAATTTGGATATTCTGAATCTAGAATCTAGCCATCTATGAACATTATTCACGATTTAAATCCCACAATTTAATGTTTGAGTTTTACGATTTACAATTTGAATTCCATTTTGAAAAACCTTAGTTCAAGGAGCATATGTCTGTGTAGGTGCTGTGAAGAATATTAAGGATCTAAACTATACTACAGTGCCAACTTACAAAACCGAAAGAAACAATAAGGAAATAGAATGTGCATCTTTTAAGGATACAAGTGGTGGGGTCCAACGAAAAATCAACATCTTCAGCTGTCTTTAAAAAAAAAATCAAGAGAATGGTGAATTAGAAAGTGAGGATAAAACATAAGACGGAGGACAAATTACTTATGCACCGTTAACAATATTATTTGCAGTGTCACCTTAGCTTGAGATCCAAATATATCCTCCTCCTCCTCTTCTTCATCTACCTCCTCCTCTTCCTCTTCCTCGTTATCCGACACTTGATTTTCTGGAATGGCAGAACCAATGTCTGCAGCTGGCACAGACATATCAGAAGCTGCAAGTCATGAAAATCATGCAAGGTTGATACAAAAATATATAAACATCAAGGTAATTTGAGAATGATGTTGAAGGTAGTAGGTAACCTTGGTTCATTTTTAAAAATTGTCCAGTTCTTATGAGAGCTTCCTTTTTCTTACATTTTTCAAACTTTTCACGGACTGCTCGCAATACGATTTTAGCACTCTCACTTGGACAAACTTGAAGAAATCTCAGTTTCACTTGCAATCTCAAGGTTTTGATAAGGTGCTCAGAGAACCATCCGCTATTAAGCTACAAAAATATAAATTTGTGCAACAAACTTAGTAAATTAATATAATTTTTTTTTCGGTATGGCCCCACTTCACAAAACAAATAACAAATGTAACCCACTTTGGAAACAAATTGCAAACTTAGGTCACTCATTGTCATTCTAGCACCAAACCAGCGACATGGCACAATTTCAAATCGCTCCAATATGTGAGAGAGAGGGAGAGGGAGAGGGAGAGGGAGAGGGAGAGGGAGAGAGGGATTAATTCAAAATTGAACCAAAACAAAATGCTGACTTGACCAGAGTGGCTTTTAATTTTAAAAGATTAATTTTCAACCATGGGCAGATGGGCTATTAACACCGAAGTGACCAGAGTGATATTTAATTAAATTTGATGGCAGATGGACTAATAAAGCAAGGATATAGTAGAATTCTTTATTTCTTTTAATCCACGTGTTATGATTGATATTGTTATATCTACCATCCAGAAAGTAAATTAATATTGAATATTCAAATTATAAGCCTTAACCAAATAATATGGTTACAACAGCAAATGAAATAAATACAAGAAAAAGAACGTATGTTTTCTGTCTGTTCAAAAATTGTCAAGAAATGAGGGTTTGAAAATGAAGATAACTGGATCTCGCGTTGTCCCTAAAGCAAGTGTGGAGTACCATTTTAGACGAGTGAACAGTCACATTGATCTCAATAATTATGAACATAGGTATGACAAACATTTAAAAATATTCTAGGGTCATTCATTGCAAGAATGATCAAGTTTCAAGGTTTAGATCATAATGAAAATATTTAGGCTGTTAGAAAGACAATAATTTTTCCTTCATAAATGAAATTTATTTTTATATACGTTTTTGTAGGACTGAATGTCCAGACATGTTCCCAGTTTTGTAGGAGTTTAAGTAAAAAAATCAGTTGCAAACGATTTGCTTCCCTAGATAGAGCGTAACTTATATCCGCTAAAAATAGAAAAGAAAAAAATACGGTTGGTGTGATATAACTTTGTATTTCCTATCTGTCTTAGTACAACTTACAAGCAGACAATGCTCATTTACTGCAAAACAAACAGGCCTTTACTATAAATAGCCAATATGATTTAAATTAGTATTTTAAATAAAGAATGATGAAAAGTGGTGACCATTAACAAAAATTCAATGTGGATGAACAATCTATAACTAAAAAGCTTCCTCTAAGGAAGCGTTAAAGGTAGCTTAATATCGTATGTCTTGTATTTCAGTGTGAATGCAAGTTTTGAAGAATTGATTATTTGGGGGAACGTGTCATTCGTTATCACTGACCAGTTTCAGAGAACAGTATAGCAAACATGTTTTGCATATGTGTATGTACACGCACACATATATAATAAAATTGCTCTAACTTAACGGAGGATACAAATGCAAGATAAGGACGAGCCGGAGTTAAAGTTATAATGTATATATCAAGTTGCTACAAATTGAACACATCATTCCCTTGACATACATAACTAAATGGGTTAAAATAGCTGAGTAAGAAATAATCCCGCTCTCCACGCTCTTTATGTTCACCTCTCTACTTCCAAGTAACCCCCTCTCCGTCGCCAAATTATTCCCAAATACAAATCGATTTCTACATCGTTAAGAGTTTGTCTCGCTTCTTCCCTCTGGATGTTCTCTCCATGTATTAATGAAATTTTTGATAGCAAAGTCTCACAAATCGAGGAACGGGGAGAGGAAAAAAATGTTAGTTTAAGGTACGTTATTCTTCACCGTAAAATTTTCCTTCAATTTACATAGAAACGAAGAAGATATTTGAGTATATTTAGGAATAGATGGTTTCTTTCTATTTTTCAAGTTTGTAACGCAATAATCTCAATTTATGCAACAGTCATATCTTATATAGAGTTTGAATTATCTGAAAGATGTCATCTTTGAAAAAAAGCAACCTCTTTCTATGATCATCATTGCCTCAAAAAGGAAAGCCGGTTTCTTTTGTGACATTTTTTTGTCTCTCTTTCCAGTTTATTAGCCCATTAATTCCTTGTTGGAATATTAATTTTTGATCTATGCAGTTTCCAACAATCATGAAATTGAAAAGAGTACAGGTCTTTAAAAGGAACGATTAATGATGGTTTTCAACTTGATTTAGAGAATCAGCTCCCTTAGGTAATTCTCCCACTGACATATTTGTAGTGTTTCCCACAAAAAACCCTCCATATCACGCTATTTATTAACAATTTCATTTATTTAGCATTAAAAACTAATTTCCTCAAGCGTTAGATCTGTTAGCCCATGATTTGCTAATCCACTGACTATTAATTTTAAATTTAATTATTTTGATCAACATTTTCCATGCATTTTTTGTTTCTAAATTTGGTTTTCAACATTGGAACCAACTTTTCCTACACGGTATTAAACAGACCATTATTTCTTTGATGCTTACCTCTTGAAATATTTCCTTTTTTAGTTGTACATCACTTTTTGCGTCTAAAATTACTTTTAAACGTTGGAATCATATTTCTAATTATTTATTTGAAATAATTCCAAGTGTTGTCCACCTTCAATTGGAAGTCAATTTTTTACAACAGGATTTGAATCAACTAGATTTTGGTTTGCTACATAGGTTTCCCAGCATATGTCAATTATGTGTTTATTTTTCAAGCTTGTAATTTTATTTCCTTTATCATGTTAACGTTGTGGATATTTAGTGTTACACTTTAATGCCAGCAATAATTTTTGTTCAAACATGCTCACTTCCATCCCTTATGATATTGCAGGGCTAATAATTTTGTTCAATATCGATATTTAGACTTATTTACGCAGAACATTGTCTTATCTTTTAGCACACATAAAAGTATCAAGTAGTTCATCAAATATGAATTAGCTGTAAAGATCACGTCTCTGTTTCTTAAAAAAATTGATGTTGTAATTAAAGAAGGTGTGTGTTTGTTTTAATATAAAAAACTGCTATCGACTTTATAACGACATTCCATAATTTAATTTGCATGCATATTTAATAACATAAGACTTCACTAAAAGGTTCATAGCCGCAGGAAAATATTATTTATGTTGTTTACTTTTATATTGTTCATTTTCTATCTCTTTAACTT
This sequence comes from Allium cepa, assembly GCA_030765085.1. Lineage (NCBI taxonomy): Eukaryota > Viridiplantae > Streptophyta > Magnoliopsida > Asparagales > Amaryllidaceae > Allium > Allium cepa. Next base: position 129,823,954 of record CM060943.1, read on the forward strand.
TTATCATTATTTCCAGGGCACTGATGATTTAGAATTTATTACTACTTATTAGGTGATGGTATGTCAGGTGAATTGCTAGGCTTCATACCTTGCCAAATAAAATCAATTATTTCCAATTTAATTGTTATGTTATTTAATTTTCATTCTTTACCGTAACAAGGCAAAAGTGGTTCTTACCAAATGTGTTTTTTTGGACATGTTCCCATTTTAGACTAATTTATATTTATAAGCTACAAGTTTTTTGGCATTTCTTTCCAAATTACAAATTCTTCTTTATCGACATATTGTAAGTACAATCACGCTATATTAATTAATTAAAATAACATCACACTTAACTTTTTATACTTATCCGTTATTCTATTGTTGCACAATGAACGATTAGTATTCAAGATATAATTTCCAACATCAAAACTTTATAATTAATTTTTTTAGAGAAATTGTCAACAAACAAGTAACATATAAAATATGAAAGTTAATTAGGAATAGATTGATTTACTAACAAGTTAAAGCCAATGAACCCAACAAATCTGTTTCATTTCCCTTTTCTTCCTACTAAAATCTTGAAGGAACTTTTCAAATTTTATAATGTTTCTTACTGCGAATATGAGGAAAATGTCAAATATATATCCAAATTACTAAGGGCTTTGAGTTTTGTGTTTTTAATATGTAGTTCAAAAGCGTGGGAGATGAGAAAATGGAACATACTAACCAGTGCAATAAAGGGAGGAAGATGAAGGAATAAGATAGTTTTTGGTATTTTTCAAAAGACAGATAATAAGAACCGATCTCTTTCACTTTTGTATGTTATAGCCATTTTCCAACCTCCTCTTCTCTCCTCTCGCATGCCTTCTGAAGTACATACTAAAAACACAACACAAACCTCATTTTTGGAGCCAAATATACCCTGATTCTTCTCGAAATTTCATAATGGTAATTGTATAGTTTTTCAACTCTTTGAACCAGCCAGCAGTAAGAATAATCGATTGCTGAGTTAGGTGATATCATTTTTGCAAATCAGGTACTCAAATTATTACCTTGACTTTCATCATGACATTTAATCTAATAAATATGAAAACTATTGTTCGTTTCTCTTTTAGAATTAATCTATATAGCATTATTTGTAGTTTACGAGTACTTTGGTCAATTATATGAAAACCTTTCTTTTTTATGCAATTAAAATTTAGATAATAAATTAATGGTGTAGTAAAACATATTGTTGGTACTAAAATTAGGTTAAGATAATTTGGAACACTTAAGTAGGTCTATACACCTGGTCAAAAACGTTGATCATAAGTTAATGGATGGTAAGTTTGCATTCTTGAGCTGTCGTTATGCAATTTCTTTATTGCCTAAGTCTTTTTATACAAAATTACAAATCATGAATAGCGTTGTCGGCCATTAAAGCTCTCAAATCAAGCTCTATTTTTGTAAGGTAGAAAAAAATGAAAATGAAGAAGAAGGTCTGATCAGAATTTTTCCATCCCCTTTTTACGGAGTTATCCATGTATTTATAGAGGATTTTAGCTGTTGGATTGGCGCCACGCGTCTTCTAGAGTGAGCGAACGGCGGACGTGATTTTCACAAGGAAAAGCTGGCATCGCGGGAAGATTGATATGTGATGACTTCAAGAAACATTCACAATAACTTCCTTTTCTTATTTCAATTCACAAATTTACCTCGCAACAGCTCATGTATACCATGAAGGCTTCACTTAGTTCCTGATGGTTTCTCAATGATTGGTTTAGTGACTCATCGTGATGATCTTGTAATTTTGCTTCATGGGAACAACTCATGACGGCTTCAAAAGAACACTTGCTAGTGTTTTTGGAGATTCTTTGCAATGACCCTATCAAACCTCCCGCGAAACATTCATTTGTGTTATTAGTTTGTGTTGCTTTGTCTGCGTGCGACGGCTTGATTGCTTTGTTTTGTTACTTGGAGATGGATCATGAGGGCCTTGCAGGATTGCTCGTGATGGTTTGTTATCTTGTCAAGCGATCGCTTCAAGATATATCGCAACGGTTCTATTTCTTAGCGATGGCTTCATTCATCCACAATAATCATATGTATGTACAAGGCTTTCTTATACGCGATGGCGTCAACTATACATGATGGCTTAAATTAGGCACGACGACTTCCATTAACACATGAAGGCCCCCCAAAATAAGACGCGGTGAATTCAAACTTGTTCTTGGAATTTTGGATGTAACACCTATTATGGGTTCTCATTAATAAAACCCAGTGTATTTTTTAGTAGAATATTTACAGTTATACATAAGTACGTAAATTTAGTTGCATTAGTTATTTATCAATGTTAATTATTTTTATAATTTGTTACAGGAATGATTTGATTATTGTAGCTCATATTATGAGATAAGTAAATATCTTTGGGAGTATTTATTAGCATCTAACAAGTAGAATTCTACTAGCAATATCTAAAGGAGGTTTTGGAGACTTCATTATCCGTTTAGTTTTTGCAAAACGAAAGCTAAGCACCACATTTAGTTTTATAAGGAATCATGATGATCATAGTGGTGGCAATGAAGTATACTTTTTTATATCATGTTTAAATGCAAAATGTACATGATACTAATTGTATTTAATGTGTTGTTTTCAAATTTATTCTTTTCTTGGGTGTAATTAATAATTGATGATTGATTATATGCTACAAACCAAATGTGCTTTTAGAAATTTTATGTGGTGTGAATTAGAATTCATATTTGTACCATGTCATCGTCATGGGCTTCATACTACACACACATATGTATGTATGTATATTTATATGTGTGTACGTATTTGTATGTATAACAAACATCTAGTGGATCAAAATAAATAAAGCTTAAACGATTCATGATTTTATCCCATGAACTTTTATTATCCAAGTAATAAAAGCATTCAAAAGTGCATATATGACAGCGGTCTATCAAAATTCCAAGTCATTTGATTCGGGTTTTAAAGTAAAGTCGCAAATATAAAACCAAAACTACTGCTGGAAGTAAAAATGTCATAATAATCAGGATACGCAAATCCATTTAAGTTCAACTATTTGACCTTTGAACCTAATTTATTTTTCTAAGTTTATTGTTGTTATCATATCGAGTGCACATCTATAAAAGGAACATATGATAAGTCTGAACAGTACGCAAAAGTATAGAATAGAAAGAAATTACCATGCAAGTTGACTCACTTGGCGGCTTCTGAATCTCTTTCTGGATAAAGTCATCATCGAGTTCACAGAATTGTAAGCTAATAAAGTTTTTCCATGGAAATACTTGAAAATGACATATATCTTTCCATTTATACTTCAAACTGCGACTGAGACGATCAAAATTGGATTCATATCAGATAATAGAGAAGGGAATAAAACGATTTACAAAAAACAACCAATTAAATGGTTAAATCATCAAAAATTCAATGATCCCTAAAGTATCAAAGAAATGTTTTTTTATGTCCTTGGTATTAAATACACTAAATAGTTTAGGTTTTAAAGAAAGAAACCATGGAGCAGTATCTAAACAATGACCAAAAAGACATAACTAAAGGCACCCATTGAACAACTCACTTGTCATCGATGTTTGCGTAGACTGTTCTTAATTGTGCTGGCACCCGAAAATCAATTTTTTGGTATCTGTTTAATGCCAAATGTTCAAAACTATCAACATATTACTGAAATGATAAACAGAAGCATAATAAAATCCTGCAAATCCATATCAGTACCGACTATTCCATGAAAGATAAGAAAGTTTTATATGATAATCATTTCAAACATCAATAAATATTGGAGTCCAAATTTCATACAATTACAGGGTCGAAAGCGTATATATATAATGGTCAGAGTGTATTTGAATCTCGATGATACATATCAAAAAATTGGTGATCGAAAATGAACGAGTTGTCAAGTATTAGGAGTGCAAGTACTGTGAATAGGTGGGAGAACTGCAAACATTCAGACAATTGAAGAAGTTTGTACATAAATGAATAAAGTTTTATATCGTTACAATGTTAGCTCAACCATGCATGAGTTTGTTTTCATTTGGTAATCAAATAGAAGATACTTGTAGACTATTTGCAGACTATTTGTAACTGAGAAAGAGTGCATATCAACAAATAACATTTTGCATCAGTCCCTACAACGTTAGATCTATCATTCATGTAAGGTTACTAAGTACATCCACGTAGACTATTTGTTGTTGAAAAAGATTGTATATCAACAAATAGTTTTACATCCTTCCTTGCAATGTTAGCTCTACCATGCATGAGTCTGATTCGTTTGTTAATCAAATAGAACATTCATAATACTATTACTGTTTACATTACTTCCTACTTTTGTAACCAAATATTGGATCCATCCTTCTTTATTTAGTTACAATTTGGAGTTGCAAGACTTTAATTTTGAATGCAAGCTAAAATGTTGAAAATATTGCTTTGACTGTTAAAAGCTTTGTACTCGATAATAATGTAATAATATGTTTTTTTTTTCATTCATCTTACATCTACTCAATATATGTGATAATGTTGACATTTTTAATGAAATCGTTATTTAGTCAATATTAAGTTGATAATATTATTTTACCCTCTAATTTTAAAACTAGTTTTCACGGATATGGTTTTTAGTTCTTTTTGGGGAATCACTTTTATAGAAGTGGTTCAAACATCAGGTCGGGTTCATGATACTCTTCCGCTGCCAGACTCAAAATTGCTATTGACAAACAGGAAAAATAGCCAACACTAGTACAAGTGTTGTAAACATATAATGATTTTGTGTTGATAAGTAGAGTTAGTGAATGAGGCTTAACTCTAATTGATTAAGAAATGGAAAATAGTTTCAAAGCCGTAATTAATAAAGATAACTTGGTTCATCAGTTGCAACCAAAAATTGTAGTTGAACCAGAAGAAGTTGTTCAAAAAAATTCAAAGCATAAAGGAAAACCAAATATATCAAAATGAGATACAGAGAAATATTCAGAAAAGGAGATTATATTTCTTTCGAAAAGAGAGGTTAAAAGAATCATGATAAAACATAATATGATTGTAATTTGTCGGTTGATGTAAAGAAGGAATAAAATGTGAAATTATGTTTTTGTATTCAATAGTAGAGTATATAAGCATGTGTTATACTGTTTCTTCTTCTTTTTTCTAGTACAATGATATTATCTAAACTTTAAAATATAGTTAGCATTTAAATGTTAAAATTTTATTATCAATAAGTTTAGTGCCAGGGTAGAACCTGTGCTATGGTTCATCCTTTTTGACTTTGATAAAATTATAAGGTCAATGTTGGTTTGCTCATGCGGTACTATAAAATAAACCGAGTATACTGTAAGATGAAGCGGTTATGGACAAAACAATGCTATTATGTGACAAGACGATTGTATGCCTGCAGCTCAAAACATATAAATAATAATTCAACTGAATTCGGAGTTTTGTGTAAAAAGAAGAAAGATGAAGGGGGGCCGCAATCGAAAAGGCATGATGCAAAAAAACGAGGTTGTACTGTTGAAAAATGGGGTTTGGGTTTATACTTTTTTTTCATGTTGAAATTGATTATGCATATATCATAAATTTTAATTTTTGTATTTATGCCTATATATAATATTACATTAAGAAAGTTTCCAAAAGTTCTAGTTTCTCCTCCCTTTATGAGTCACACAAATGCTACAATCACAGGGAACTATGTATGAGATTGTTTAGCATTAGTATACCATAATATGATTTTTGCATACAAACTTTTTGTTGAAAAAAAATTGTGTTACGGTAATGCCATTAGAATCAAATATAAGCTTTTTATAAAGTTTCTAAACACCTAAGATTCCCTTTGCCGGTGGGAACAAAGTAATATAGTTAAATTAATTCTAGCGCTGCAACATGTAATATTTAAGTTTATTTAATCGCATAAAGAGGGTGGTATCCATCTTTCATACATAGATATGATATATTGGAACAAGGACTCTTCGGTGTAAATGAAAAATGCTATAATTCTATTATTTGAATATATTATGCATAAAAATTGTCACAAAATTAACGCACTTTCAAATGTATTCATATTTTTAATTTTTGTTACAAATATCAAACCACCAAACAAGTATGGTAAGATACTACAACAACAACAACATTATGAAAGATAAAATTTAAGATACTCCTTGGTATATCCTCCTTTGTGGTAAGATACTACTTAAACAAAATATAAACTGGCTAAAGTAAGCAGTAAGATAAATGCATTTCAAATTTTCAAATATTGAAAGTTTTCAAACCCTAATACATTTTAATATAACGAAAAATCAAGTTTCACCTTTTTGAGAAATAATATCCATTATTATTCTTATTTTCATGTTTAATAGAAAACATCATTGACATTCTTTTAAAATAGTTCAAATCAGTTGTTTAAGCTTTTTTTTTTCAAACTCAAATTTTGAATAATATTAAAAATCTTGATTTTGAAGAAAAATATTGAGCGTAGAAGTTCCCCAAATTTCAATTTTAATTAAAAAAATGTTTTATCGAATAAAATATTTGCTTTACATTTGTCTCAGTTTGCATAATTTCTATAGACTTGATTAAAAATTTAAGAAAAATATTTTATTTTCATAAAAAAAATCATTTTATTATTTGTTGGTATTCTAAATGTTTTTAAAAAATAATCCATATTAACCATTATCAAAATTTGTTACAGAAATAATCTTTAAAAAAATTATGTTGAACAATTAAAATAGACAGGTGTTAAATTTTATTTGAAATTCATCTTGGTTTCAATGTCGTCTGCAGGTTTATCATATACCAAAGTACTAATTATCCAGAATTAATTTATCACTAACAAACATAATTGAAATCCAGACTTTTAACCAAGAGAAACAGAAAAAAGATGCTGCAATAAACATAATTAAAATTTATTTTATATTATAATTATATATAATAGTTGTTGTCATTATTACTTCCGTGATTCAGGATCTTTTCGGGGATCGTATCCTTTTCTGATCCAGAATCGAGCAAATGGTCCAGTAGAGAAATAGTAGCCACTTCTAAACAAAAGCCTGTAGAATCAACAAATAAACAAAGAAACATTAAATCGTAATGTCAACATTATGAAGTATATTCTTTACTTAAGTATGATACTTTGAAAATATATATTGGACAGCAGAAAAGAGTAGTTGAAACCTTCTTATCATGTGGTCAGTGACGGGCACTCCATTATCAATCAATTGTTCAAGAAGCGATCGTCTTGGCCATATGGGTCGCTCCTCAAATAACTTTGATATAGCAGATTGCCACTTCCATTCTGCTGAATCCGTTGGAATATACTCTTTCCAGTTAAAATATTTGGGGACATGTATGCAAATTAAGCCAAACAATCACCAAAAATAATATTGATACGTACCATACAAAAAAAGATTAAGTGCAGCATTGCAAGAAGTTAGACAATGGTGATTGAAACGTGACATTTTGTTCTAAAGTTTTCTTAGTTGATGAAATGAAGTCAACCTCAAAAAATTTCCTCGAAAACCACTTGGCGGAGAAAGATTTAAAATGAGCTCTATATGTATTTTTCTTATGTAAGAAGTATGTGTGTGTGTAATATCTAAGTTCGTAAAATAGTCAGTCATGTTCGATTACAAATTGCCGGAGCATAATTCGGTTTAGAATTTGCTGTTACTCCATCAACAAATACCTATTTACTTTTATATATCGATGATTGTATGCTCTCTTTATGTATTTTGACATGCTTAATATTATCAATGAAAAGTTATAACAAATTGTGAAAATTGTCGTGCTAAGAAAAATATCTTCTTTCTTCATTTTTGTTTTATCTAAAATTGTCTGTTTTAAAAGTGTCCATTCCATGCCTTTCAGAATAAAGTGAATTCTAGTAAGAAAAATTGACTTGATTGCAAATACAAGAAAAACCTTAATTGTGAGTATCAAATATAATTATTGCTTGTTAGGTGAGAAAAATATGGAGCTCATATCCCTTGATATGTTGAAAGGTCAAATTTTAAATGAAAGTGTAGTAAAGTACCAGTGAATGGAGTTCGTGAAGTATTTCTAGGTAAGAGTGCAGTACAGGTGAAAATATGATAGGTTAAAATAATACAAAATATTAAAACAAGGATATTTTCCACGGTGAAGCTAATCCGATAGCAGTCTTCAACATCCATCTGAATGCAAACAAATATAAGATTGTTTAAATGCCACTTTTCAACAAACGCAATGTACTCAACATAACAAATGTAACAAAATAAGCAACTTGTGTATCCTTAAATACAAATTAGACCAACAAAAGTTGTCAATGATACTTAACAAAAACATATATTACACAAAGTATAAGACGCCAATGACATCATTAAAGCTAAAAATAGTTCAGATGGAGCTTGGAGAAAAGCTTCATAACTTCTCCATCATTAACGCAACTAGACTCTTAAAAAGACCGAGACATTTGTGATGTTGTAGGAATGTAACAAATATCGTAAAATTGCGGAAATCGGATGAAATTCATAACAAATCAACCAGTATTTGAAAGGAAAATCCCATAAAATCCTTTTGTTAAGCAATTAGCATTTGGAATAAAATTTTATTAGTTGGTTAAGATTTCATATTATGTTTATTCTTTACTCCTTAAAATAGAGTTTTAATGATTTCCACAAATTTGGAGTTAGTTTAATTGCTGGTAAGCACTCAGAATAAGAGATCCCATTTATAAAGTACAGAGTAAGTTTGGTCAAGACTAATTCAAACACTGAGTTCAACATCCAATCCAAACATTGAGTTCAACATCCAATTCCTCACGATACTTTTTTTTTAATATGATACGATAGGTGATTTTAGATTGTTTGATTGCACATTTTGGGTTGTTGGATCTTGAATTATAATGTTATGGACTTCTATTTTGAATTTGGGCAGTTTTTGACAATATAAAATAAATGGTTCTGTTTCCATCATCCAACTCCATAATTATTTTAGCATAATCTGATGAAAAACTAATTGAAAATTAAAAAATGAATTGTGTCATTCATATTGAATTTATAAGGTCATTTGTGTTCATACAAAATTTCAGAAGTTCGTGAAAGGTGAAAAAACGTCGATAATAGTGCAAGCAGAATTTTTCATCAATAAATTTTACCATATTCAGGTTTTAATTTGGACCATGGTTGTATTTTAAAATTTAATAGAACGAACGACAACAGAAATTATATTGAAGATATCATTGAAATGCAGCGGAGAAGGGGAAAAATTTTGAATGTTTAAATTTTGTAGAAAGTGAAAAAGGGATATCATTGGATAATTAATTTTTCCTTGACCGAAATCTCTTAATAAAGCCGTCATAGTTTTCTAAATCCTATTTGAACTTCAGGAAATTCAATAAAAATATTAAAACCTCATTTAAGAATGGTGTCACGACTTTTTGGTGTAAACACAAATTTTTCAAAATTATGTTTTTGTTTAATGAAAAAGTTAATGTATCGCATGAATTGACTTGCATATCCATCAAAAATTATTAGAAACAAATTTGGTACGGGTTTGAATCTCTACAATAAAATTATAGATAGATGCGACAATTTATAATTCATTTTCTTTATTTATTTAGACAAGGTAACTGGACAATTTATGTTGTATTTAACCAGTTAAAACAATGAAGTTTCATCTTTTACATATTGTCATTTAACTTATGTTTATCAAATTATAATGTTTAATGATAAAAAAAGCATGAGAGATTTTGGGCAAATGACATACATGCATATATAAAAAATTATAAGTGTGACGCCTACCTCCCAACGGTGAACTACAACATTCTTTTGAAGATTCTTTGATGCCAACACGGGTGGTGGATTCAGCCTGGAAATGGAGAAAAAATTGTTTGTTATCTAATTGCAATGTATTTTTTACAGTTAGTAATAATGGAAAAGGATCGTGCATTCTGTTCTTGTAAAAGCCTTTTAGTTCATTTATATAATGACGAATTTTCACTTAGAACATCAAATTTCATTTTATTTATATTATCGACAATTTAGAATTTGTACATGCACTCCAGATAACATCATTTACGATAAATTGCTATGAAATCTTGCAGTTTGAAATCAAACCCTTCTCTTGCATGAACAAATGACCAATTAAACAACAAATAGTGCTCAAGGGATTCGTATAGCATCTTATGTGTTTCATTCAAGAAATTGGTAAACCGTTTGTTATATTTTTGTACAGATATATATAATTTTTTTATGTTTTAGTAAGAATGATATAATAGTTTTAGCAATGAGATTTAACATTGATTTGTCAGGGAAAAAGATATAGGTATATTTCTAGGTTTTAACTTATTTACTATTTTGAAGAACGTGCAAGGTAATATATACAGTATATGTTAAAGTACAAAAATTAAAGTACGAAAATTAAAGCAAAAAATAGTTAACTTTAGTTTCATATATTGCACAGCTTTTCAATTCTTAATGCTTCTTATTCTTTATATACTCACTTTGTTTTTCTGAAACTTTGAATGACAAATGCCAATACATAAATTAGCATACTCAAGTGTAAAACTAAGCATGAAAACTGAAGATAACAAGTAAAAATCAATTTAACATTTTGTGTGAAACTAAACAAACTTTTAATGTTCCGAAGAAAAAAATTAAGTTAACTTTATCTTGTATGAACAAAATGTTATTATGCAGTAATGTCCTATTCCTAGCAATTTTGTTAAAGATATGACTTCTATTTTTTCTAGGACAACAATATAAAGGTCCATATAAAAGTTATCAAGATTATAGCAATGCATTTGATACATAATATTTAAATTGATGACAAATACAATCTTCAGCTCAAAATAAACAATGGGTAATTGATGTAATGGTAAAAAAGATGAATATATGAACTTAGAGCAATCACAAAAATAGTTTACAAGACTAACTTGTGATAGTGAAAATAATAGATAACATAAGAAAGTCATTAGAATGTTCTAAATATCAAAACACTCTAAGCTTGCATGGAAAATAATATATTTATTATTGTATGCTCGATGGTCTTTGATGGGCTTGGGTTTACTTTAATTGAATATTGTCTTCTCTTTTCTTGAAACATTATTAATTCAAGTAAATAGCCAACTTTTTGTGCTATACTCATATCTCACCATGATCCATATCTTTAAAGTAAATTATAAATTTGAAATATGCACATTATTGAGTTAGACCATAATTTATATATACAAATATTGTTAAGATTAAATTATTTTATTTTTAAATGCACATTCATGGATTTAACATTTTTTTTCTTGACATATTTGCATAAATTAAAGTTTGCATATTTTATTCTCGAAGCTTGGAATCAAATCCAAAAAGGAAATTACATCGGACAATCAAACATAAATCATATTATACTATGTTTTGGTGTTATATTAAAAAATTATACTCATTCCTAAATCATGCATCATGATTCTAACTGTCATCAAATTACCTGCAGTTGAGTCAACTCCAACCATTCATCAAAGTCTCAAAATAATTATTTTAACTCTCGCAAACAATCCATTTTCTCACCTTTCTCAAACTAACAAATCTTATGGTTATAATATTACCTCCATTTTTATTGATCATTTTATCAACGTCAATCGTTGATCTTTTTGAATCTAATTACTCTTTCACCTTAAACTTTATATAGACAATATATCATAATAGATAACTAAAGAAAATTATTAGCAATGTTCTAAATATCGAAACACTCTAGGCTTGCATGGAAAATAATATATTATTGTATGCTTGACGGTCTTTGATGGGCTTGAGTTACTTCAATTGAATATTAGCTTCTCTTTTCTTGAAACATTATTAATTCAAGTAAATAGTCAACTTTTTGTGCTATACTCATATCTCACCATGATCCATATCTTTAAAGTAAATTATAAATTTGAAATATGCACATTATTGAGTTAGACCATAAATTATATGATATTGTTAAGATTAAATTATTTTATTTTTAAACGCACATTCATAGATTTATTTATTTTTTCATGACATACTTGCATAATTTAAAGATTATATATTTTATTCTCGAAGCTTGGAATCAAATCCAAAAAGGAAATTATGCCGGATAATCAAACATAAATCGTATCATACTATGTTTTGGTGTTCTATTAAAAAATTACACTCATCCCTAAATCATAAATCATGATTCTAACTGTCATCAAATTACCTGCAGTTGAGTCAACTCCAACCAATCATCAAAGTCTCAAAATAAGTATTTTAACTCTCGCAAACAATCCATTTTCTCACCCTTCTCAAAATAACAAATTTTACGGCTATAATACTATCTCCATTTTTATTGATCATTTTATCAATATCAATCGTTGATTTTTTGAATCATATTACTCTTTCACCTTAAACTTTGCACACAATACATATTTATTATTATTATTATTTTATATATATAATATAATTATATATATATATATATATAATATAATTATATATATATATAATATAATTATATATATATATATCATTTGTTAATCTCTAACCAAAGTTTTAAAATGCAAAAGCAAACACGAGGCATCCTTTTGCTCGCGAGGCGAGGTGCATGCCTCAAAACATTAAGGCGTAAGTTTTTCAAGTAAACATTGAGATATAAGTTGTTATTGTTTTGTCATTACTAATTTTTGAATTTTGATTAATAAATAAAAAATTAACAATTAATCATATAAAACTATAAATAAGTAACAATATAAATATCTAACTCTAGAGTTCAGTCCTAATCATTATTTATTATTCATTCACAAAAATATAAATAATTAAAACTATAAATAAATTAAATTTAAGCACTTGCTAATATATATAAATATAAACGATTCAATCCTTGTTAGAATGTTTGGAGAATGCATATTTAGTTTTTCAACTCCGCAATTGTATGTATGTATTTTTTTCCTTGCTTCCTTCATTTGCCTTCAAAAAAATTCTATATTTTTCAAAACGATATTTGATCGATTCTACTGAAATCGTCTTTATTACAAGCAGTAGAAAATCGTGTAAGCTATATTAGTTTATTTATTTGTTTAAATCGATTCATTCAAAGGTTCGCTGATGACAATTCAGAAATTTTCTTAAACGGCATTTAAGAAAATTCATTCCGTAGCTCTCGATCGTTGTTTCAAAATTAATCTTCCTTAATCATATCGATATTAAAATTTAAAAAAAAAAAACTCACTTCCATTTTCTTTAAAAAAACGCTTGCTATTAAATAATTGAATTTTTTATAAGTTTAGTTAGTGTCAATATTCATATTTAAAAGTATACAAATTCTTGAGTCGCGTGCCTCAGCGGTTTGAGGCACACAAGGCATACATGTTGTATGTTTCATACGCTTAAGTTGGTTGATGCATTAGCCTTAAGTAAAAGGCCTTTTTGAGAAAGCCTCGAAGCGTTTTATATCCCATTGTCTTCAAGCACTCCTTAAGGTGAGTATGAAGGCAAGTTTTTAAAACATTGTCTCTAACTAATCTTATTTATCAATACTACAAATGTAATTAAAACTTATTTCAAAATTTATGCCCATGATAGTTTAATCATAATTTTAGATGAGCCTGCTATCGGGTTTTTTTAATAATAATCTATAAGCATCAATTAATCAAACAAAATGACTAATATTATAAAATTAAATGATGAAAATTCCATTTTAAAGTGTATATTATGTAATTATACGGGTACACTAGTTTGATTAAAAAAATATGCGTGTGCGCTTTTGTGTGAATGTGTGAGAGTGTGTGCGTGCGCACGCAAGCACACGCAAAGTGAAAAATATTATTGTTGTCTCTTAGAGTTTCCTACATTAAGTTAGGTCTTTGAGGTTTCAATTCGAAGAATGAAATAAAAGAGACGGATTGAAATGAATACTACATACAGATAAAATATCCTAGGTATATTTCATTTTGAGTCTTTAAAGTAGAGGAACTTCAAGAGTGGGTTGGAGATGGCCTTATGCTCTTAAGCCCCATACTTCAATCATTTCATGTGAAAAGTAATAAAGTAAGAAGTGTGATCGTACAAAGCAAATTGTGGATGAAATTCAACCAAAAAAAAAAGTTAAGGAATAGAAAAGCTCACACTATCTCTTCTGGAATGTTCTTATGTGAAAAGAGTGGTGGTGCTAGCATCATTACTTCCGTCTCTTCTTCTTTTATCAACACGATATCACAACAGGTCAAATTATTATGACACGGTTGGTTCAATCATAACAATATTCCATTATTTGCATCTTACCTAAGTCATTTTCTTCATCAAAAGGACAGCGACGTTTCTTCCTCCTTGCCTCGGCAGCATGAACAGCAGGCACGTATTGATAATCCACCATTCCTTGTTACAACAAATCAGAAAAAGGGATGAGTGCTAGCTAATTTAGTAGATTGAAGAGCAGGCACACACATGCCAACTATGACAACAAGTTTGCTACAACATTCGTCACAGCAAATTATTAAGATATAACATCTATATGAGATTCACAGTAAATAGCATGGACAGATGAACATTAATCCAAAGTAATAAAAATAAATGGCATGAGTTCTTTTCCTCTAAATAATATTTGGTCATGACATTTATATGGGCGGAGTTTAGTGTGGCCTGGATGGTTGATGCCTAATTGGATGACAAAGGCAAAGAAAAGAATATCATTTATTTGTTCTGCTGCCATGCCTCAACATAAGAGTTCAATTAAACAACTGAATACTTTAACAAACAAAATAATGTAGTTATGTCTTGCCCTTAATCGCATTTTCTCCCTTTTCATACCATAATATGGATAACACAATTACACTTAGTTTTACAATTTATCGTCAGTTAGGACATTAATGATCACTTTAATCGCTTCCATCAAAATTCTATGAAAAATGGATATTTATGTTTTTAATAAAATCAAATTTTACATGTAACAGAAATGAAGAAAAAATGAACTTTTTTCCTGAAAAGAAACAAATCAATTTTAATTTTCAAATGACTGCATAAAGCATGTGGATAGTCTGTCCTATCTCTTACCAGCGCCCCCACTGAACATATATATAGGCGCAGCATTTTGTTAAGAAGTGTCGATCACACTCACCATTGAAATCATAGGCCTCATTAACCCTGGCAATGATTCCACCAGACAGGCCGCTCTCTGATTTTGATAATTTAAGAACCAAGCCTGTATAGGTCCGCCTCTCACCAAATGTCGGATGGCAATATGGATCCTCTGGTCGAAATCGGAGCTCTAGTTTCCCTTGCTCTGTACTTCGCACCTAAGAAAACTGATTTGGAATAACGACGTTTCAATTAAAAATAATGAAATAAAACTAAAGATGGAAAGTCTTACTTTCTCAAGTTCTTTGGAGCCGCCAATAGTATCGATGGCGCGCGAGAGGGAGGTTGGATACCCAGGATAGTTAATGGCAAAGGTGAGGGTTGCAGGGAGCACACCGGTGATTGTGCCATTAGTAATGATGGAGGCAGCAGCAGTGGGGTCTACCATCGAGGCAGGTCCGGCCCAATAGTCTCCGATGCCCTAGTCGAACAATAATTTTTTTTGTTTTATGTTGCCTCTTCATTTAATAAGCAATAGTAAGCTTATATGTATTAAACAAAATGCAATTTATTTTTATAAACTTTAACATCGATCACAAAATATTAGTCAACTAGGTCATTTAGATTATATGGAAAAAAACCTAAATGCCAGCATGAAATCCTAACCTATCTCATACATATCGAAAACAACTTCTCCTTGCATTTTTTAGGAAAAAGTCATCTATTATCTCTCATAGTTTAGACATATTTAAGTAGTCCAAATATATGCTTTTAACTTTATATCAATTTCAATTATGAAAAACTTTTATCCACCGAACCATGCATAACTAAAGTGGTCAATAAAATTGATAAGAAACCAAGCGTTTAAAATCCACTTTCATCCTGATAAAACCTCAAGAAAGTAACATTATCAATTGATGCAGTTGCTTGTGATGGTGGACATTAATTTCTACTTCAACGTTTTCATTAATAGTCTTCATGGATATCAATTTAGAATCAATATTTTCATGCTTCCAGGTTTTTTTTCAATTTGGCTTGAATTTGAAGTTTGAGAATTTTTATATTTTGCTTGATATAATTTGACGTTTGGTTAAAGTCTCTATTAAGTTTCAAAATGCACCAAACATCCTTACAAAAAGTATGTATTTTAGGTCCCTATAATTATTCAGTGAATAATCGCATACATTTATGCAATTATATCTAAAAATTGCAAACATTTTCGCAATTATTCACTGAAAAATGGCAGACATTTATGCAATTTTTTAAAATAATTGCATAAATGTCTGCAATTATTCACTGAATAATTGACATATTTTACGAGTTTTCGTGTATTAAGTTTGATTTTAAGGACCTAAGTCTAATATTAACATTTTGAAATTTAACCGATTTATGATTTTGCTTTTACATTTTTGAATTGCCTTTTGTCTTTCTATTTTGATATCTGGGATTTTGTTTTTGATTCATATCTCATTTTGGAAGTTGCAACACAATATTGTTATTTGTTAATGCAAAAGGTTTCATACCAAAAAATGCACAGCCAAAAATTTTAATTTTAAGTTGTGCATTATTCATGTTTTAATATTAGTGCTTCATATTTTGTTGTTCACATGAGATGATAAATCATAATTTCAGTTTAACCATTTTTCTCACTGCCCAAGTATATTTCTACCGTGAGCTTTATAGAATTATAATTCAAAATTTCCTTTCTTCATCAGTTTTCAGTTGAGATACAACAATATTTACAATATTGCAGATATATTTCTACCACAACCTTATTTTATATTATCAGTTAACTTAACTTGTTTACCGTTAATTCAGCCAATAAAAAAATAGTAGAAATAACCATTGGTTCACTACCACTTACACAATTTATTAGTGGGCAGCTGAGCTGATTGTGTTGAGGAATTGAAGTCGACCTTCTATTTTGAGTGGCTGGAGTCTGTTGGGGGCAGCGCGAGGCGAGGCAGTTGAAGGACAGAACACAGCGGTGTTCAAGCGGCGATGGGCGAGAGGCGGTGGAGCTGTTGGTTGCAGATCGGTTCGATGGCGAGATGTGGAAAGTAAGAACGGAGCGATGATCAAAATGCAATTTCGATTTTTTTTAATTTTTGTTGCCCCTTCTGAGTTGGTGCCCTAGTCGAGGACCTTATTGGACAAATTAACGAAGAGTTGGATGGATTTAAATACAGACCCGTTGAAATGGAGCCCTGGGAGAAGAAAGATGAGTGTCAAGGGAATGGTGCGCTGGACAAGCCCAAACAATGGGCTGTCAAATCCAACTTAGGTTAGCGTTTCCTTAGTAAAGCTGACAGTTTAGTAGGATAATTTCAACAAAATACATTTATTGTAATTTAAGATTGATTTAAGAACTATACTATTAATAGTCACTTTAGGACAACCGCAAGCAGTACTCGCTACAGAAGTGGCTAAATAAACAATTGTGAATCTCAATGTGGAATTGATAAAAAATAAATTAACGTAGGACTAATAGAATGGAAAATTTGTTTCATAATCACTTTCAGAGGCTGTGAATAGCAAGCCTTTTAATTTAATTGAACATGCAATAATGATAACTGAACAAAAAATAATATTAAAACATTGTATTATGGCAAATAAGTAATCTTGTCATCTTTGTCGTTCTATCAATGTTATACTTAAATCAAAGCAGACTTGCAATCGATACTTTGGTATTAGGGGAACAACAATAATATATTAAAAGGAAAAGCTTAACATTTGGATTCATGTCAAGCATCAAAGAGAATTTCATTTAAATTCAGATATGCCGCTGAAGAAAGTCTAATCTAACTTTTCCGTAAAGCACCACCTACCTCAACTCTTCGCTCCATCCCAAAATTTCAAGTCTCATCCATCACCAACCAAACCACATCCCACATCCAACACCATCTTCTCCACCTCGACACCAGAATCATGCCTCCTTCTTCATAGTTTGCTATTTTAATTCTCGTACAACATAAAAAAGGCAACATTCATTTTGATCAAAAAATATAATACATGTTCTTTTCTTAATATAACAACGGTGTATTCGTGCATAAGAGATTCCATCAGAAAACGTCTATACCTAACTTTTATAATCAAGTTTGTCAATGTAAACTACAACTTTTCTTACCTATTCAATAATGATCCATGAAAGTCAAGACTTGCTATTCCCACTCTTCTTCACGTTTATACTCAACTCAAACTTTAGTAATTTGGGTATCTTTTGAAATACTTTTGCATACGACATAAATTGTAAGCCTCATCAAATCATTGTTTTCTAATAATTTAAATATATTTGAAAATCACTTCGTACATATCACATACAACAAGCTTTACTCGTATTTGAACGCCATGAGCAGAAAATGTTGGAGCTTGATCCGACTGTAGAAACTCTTCAATATACTCAATAATTTTTAAAGTAAACTTCTTCAGATTTAAATCCATATACTAAACTTTACTTTCTAAATTAACATACATCGTATCATCAACAAAAATAAAAATAAAAAAATAAGCACTAAGCTTATAAAGATTTTGTATAACTTTAAAGTCTGATATATATCATATATGTTAATTTTTCCAATGGTATTATTTTGTTAACTACAATATATGCATATCATACATATACACACACATACATATATACATACATACATATATATGTATGTGTATGTATGTATATATGTGTGTGTATGCATTATATCTTAAGAGAATGAGTTTTCCCTCAAACTGTATAAAATATTTTTGAGTATTGAAACGCTCAAATAGTATGAAATCTAAATATGATATTGACCATTTAGATGTCCAATGGCAAGGTTTTTGTGATCATGAACCATTAGAATGGATAATTAATCCTCCACATAACAATCCAAACATTGTATTTACACAACACTTCATTCATTTTTATGTACGACTAATCATTCTTAACACAAATTCAATGCACGTAACTGTAACGATCCGCCTTCTCGACCCTCAAAAGTCGACATTAATATATCCACAGTATTCATATGTCGAGCATCCAAGTACCGGAAAGACAGATTGTTGGGGTGAAAGAAAATAAAAGACAGAATAGAATCTCAGATCGTAACGAGTGAACTATAATAGATACCATGGTCTTTAACAAAAGAAAACCGTAATATATATACATCAATCAGAGTACTAATCTATCATCAGCCTAGATGGTTATAACAGGCTGTCGTTATGATTGTTGATAAATACAACAAACAGAGAATGCAGGGAAAATAAAAAGATACATGAATACGTCTCGGGGCATCCAACTCGTCTCTTGAAGCTCCAAAGCTATCTGACACATACTCGGGCTTACCTGAGCATTATAAGAAAATAACGGTTGAATCAATCTGGTAAACCAGCGTGAGAAACCTCGATCAAATCATATTGATTTCTATATTTATAATTCCTTTGGAAAAACAAAGGTATCTCATAAGACCACGACACACATAAACACGGACGGGTTTTTACCTTATGATAACAAAAACATTTATATTTAAAATCTTCTGATATTATCATAATGTCTAGGTTTAAAATAAATATGGAATCATAGCTGAAATTGTTACATTATCAAATTCCAGCATAATACGTATACATCAAATCCAAAGGCTCGTATTGGAGAATGGATTCCAACTATGAAAGGGTAAGGGTCTATGTAACAACCCTTATCGAGATTACCTAGAATTAAAATTTAAAAATATGATTTAATTAATTAATTGAATAAATTTGGGGAATTTATGATTATTGTGTTTCCAAATTAAAAAGGGACTTGGAATGAAAATAAATTGACAATTTATTTAATTTTCCTTTTTTATAGCTAATTCTTATATTTAATAATATAAGAACAATTTGGAGAAAATGAATAACTAAATTGTGTGAAAATAATTTCGTTGTTTGAAATATGATATCTCAGTTAATGGTTTATTTTATTAAAAATATAGAGAATAATTTTCATTTTAAAAAGTTGTATTTAATTTGATAAAATATTTCAATAAAGTAAAAAATGAGATTTTGACATGTTCTTTATTTTGGGAAAATTATAGAAATCAATGTTAGTTAAATCAGAACATTGTTTAAATCAAATTAGTATTTATAAAGTGTTAAAATAAAACAGTACAAATCAACAACACTTTGTTTTAGAAAAACTAGTAACACTTGGCTAATGGATCTACATATTAACCATTTTAGCCCGAACTAGAGAAGTAAGAAATGAGAACGTATATATATTATTCCTCATTCTTATATAAACAATGAAACCAGAAAATAAAAAAACAAAAAAAAACACTATAAGTCCAAAAACCCTAGTTCCCAAATTTCCAAATTAAAGATTGAAATCAAAGGGCTTTTATTCAATTCAAGTGTATATTGATAAAAGGCAATCTCTCTACCTTTCTACGCATCTAATTAGGGATTTAATTTAGTTTTAATTTTTGATTTTGATCATTCTTATCCAATCTTCGATCATAGCCTAGGTTGAAGTTGAAATAGGAAGACATGGGATGTTCTAAGCTAATATCTTCCATTCCGTGTTTTTTAGGTGAGGTTATCTCATAATTTCTTGTCTAAGATGAATGTTTGTTGTTGTTATATGAATTTGGTCAAATTTCTAGTGTATATGATTCAATATATTGATGAATCCTTTATCTATTTGAATTGGATTCTCTGTTTCTGAAAACCCACTTATGAAATCATGATTTTCATTCAATTGTACATGTATATATTCTTGCATATTTGCTAGTTCGGTACCCCAGATCATTAGAGAAGCAATATAAGAAAACTGTGCGGAATCTGATTGTTGGAGAGCCACCGAAATAGCCTTGGAGTTAGCACCAAGTGAGGCAATCGGTGGACTGATATGTCTTACCAACGCATCGACCGTATTCTAGACTTGACTCCCAGGTTATGTTCCCGTGTCCTTCGATCAACCCGTTCGCCACTTGTTTGCCTAGTTGATTCCCTGAGTTGATTGCTTGATTTTGGTGTTGCATTTCACATCAATTTAATTGATGTTTACAGATTCTGATTATGAATTATGTTTACGGATTCTGATTATGGATCTTGGGAATAAGACACTTTTTGATGCATGTTTTCAAATCAAAAATCAAACCATTTTATGAAAATATTTTCAAATACAAATCTAATTTCGATATAAATAGTTTTAGAAATATATACAATGCTATTCTCTTCGAAAATAGTTTTAAAAATAATTTGAAGCAATGATTTGAAAAGCGTACTTATATATATATATATATATATATATATATATATATATATATATTTACGCTATAAATCAATGTTTTACCAAAAATGATTTTAAAGTGGAGAATTTTATAAAAATTGCACGACATCGATTGAATGAGGAATTGATTTAAATGATTAAATAAAATGAGTGGTATGGAATGCTCGCATTTGTTTAACGATTACTTCTCGAACTTGCTCGACCGAACCACTACTACACATAAGTGGGGTTTATTATTATATAGTAAACAATTGGGTAAACCCGTGTGGTATGGGATATATGTTCATTATCTATTCGGTTGCTATATGAAAGTACTTAACACTTTTATCGACGAGTTTATGACTCGCTTTTGGAGAGCTTATAGGTCTCTTACTTAGTTGTTTGCAGGACTTGTTCCTACCTTGATGTTTATAGGTCTCATACCTATCTTGATGTTTATAGGTCTCGTACTCATTTTGGAGATTATAAGACTTGTTCCTTTCTTGATGTTTATACGTCTCGTACCTATCTTGATGTTTATAGACCTATACGTCTATCTTGGAGTTACATGCATCTAGGTGAATTTATTTCATCAATCTTGGAGTTTGGCGCCTACCTCCTTTTTGTGAGATTTCTATATTTCTATTTGTGATATTTCTAGAGTTGATGTTAATTGAATTATCACCAAATCATTCAGGGATTTTTGCTTTTAATAAGCTATCTTGAGTTTTAATATTTGGTGATTTGAAGTTATTGATGCATATTTGATATTTGTCGATATATGACTATATTTGATTTCTAGTTCACTTTATCTATCATTTGTTTTTTCTCACGTATTTATCTTAGTCTAAACTGACTTGTTTGTTATTTTTATAATACTCGGGTGAGATCGAGATGTTTCAGGTCCTCCAGTTTGATGCTTTAGAGTGGATGTCATATCTGTTAGGTAGTGGTATTTTTGTCATATATGTATATATGTGATGTTATGTTGGATCTTATGTTGAGCTAGACTACTTCTATGTACATATTCATATTTTGAGATGTAGCATTTAGTATATGTTTAGTCTACATCATGTATCTATTTTAAGTCGGTTCAAACTTGTATCTATTTGTATTCTGCTGTATTTTCTGTGATCTATATTTATTATATGTTGTTTTGGGTTTTCTTGTACCCACCGTAGTTTTTTAAGCTTGAACTGTATACATCTATTCCACTTGATTAAAGAAATGTATAACATATTAATCGATGTATCGATGCTCGTTAAAGTAAAATTCATGAATGGTCGCTCCTAATCAACCATATTCTCTGCACTAGCTAACAATATTACTTTGTAATACTCTTTTTTAGTGTGGGCCTCAGGGTGGAGCGTCAAATCTTGGTATCGGAGCTGAGTTCGGAACAAATTATGATATTACGGATACGAATCGTGGTTTAGTCAAGTCTTAGGAATCGTCCCTTAGGTTTTCACAATAGTATATCCTTTTGTGTCTATCTATAGAATTTCCAATGTCAAATCATATGACTCTTAAAGAATCTTGTGAAGTACCATTTCTTTGATCTTCGAAAATGAACAATAATACACCCTCGATATTCATATGAAGAAGAGGCAGTTCTTTAAGGGTATGAAAGAAAATAAAGACAGAATTGTTAGCGCCAAAATTGGTCACTAACGCCTAAATCCAGACGAAAGCACCAAACCACAGTTATAGATCACAGATAGAGTGTATGTAGAGAGTATAAATATGAAGAACGGTAAAAATTAAAAAGAAAGTAGTGATAACACAGGATTTATAGTGGTTCGGTTGACTTTGGCCTAGTCCACTTCAGAAATTTTCTTTTTATTATACTGCAAGTTGATTACAGTTACAATCTAGAGTTTTTAAAGCAACAATGGCAGAGTAGCCTTAATAGGGAATAAGAAGGGAAGCAGAATGAAGATCTTTTTTCTAAAGCCCCGTCTGTTGTATTTATAGGCAAATTCTGAGTTACTGGGCTTCCTAAGTGGTCCGGGCCCATCAATACCATAGTCGATCCCGTCCTTTAACATGCCGACCCACAATTTTGTTGCTGACCTACTTCCCCTATGCCGACCCGGGGATATGCATAGACCGACCCAAAGCAAATAACTCCCACTCCATCATACCGACCGACCCTGAGTCCAAGATGACGACCAAGCGTATTCGAGTGTTGTCCCGAAGCCTACTGCCTACCGACCTGAAGTAGGAATCGGGTGCCGACCCAGGTGCTCTTCCCATGCCGATACCATGTTCACCGTTCCAAAACCAATTCACCGACCCATCCAAATTCCAAGCCATACCACCGAAACCGAACCACTTCAACATGTCGAACCACCTCAATATGCCGAACCACCTTAGATTAACTATCTTGGCCGATCCACACATGGCCGATCCACACATGGCTGATCCACTCCTCATCGTCTGCTAGCCTTTCTACTGAATGACTCCAACATGACCGATCCAGAAATGCCGAACCACAATGACTGAACGCTCATGACTGACCCACCTTAGCTGAACGAGTTTAGCCGATCCACTAGTGCCATACAATTTCAACACGCCGACCCACACCACCAAGACCGATCCACGCCATCAAGACCGATCCACAACGTGCCGAACCACAACGACCGAACCAGGCCCAACTGACCTATCTTTGCCCACCCATGCACGAACTCCAATCCTTGACCGAGCGGCACCTGCGGATCTACCTAGGCCGAGCCATGCACGAACTCTATCCTTGACCGATCGACACCTGTCGATCCACCTAGGCCGAGCCGTATACGCCAAACCATCCATGACCGACCGTCTATCCATCCAGTTGACCAAAACCCATCGTATTCCAGCCTCGACAAATGAGCAGTCGATTTAGTTAAATCCGCCTGTCTACGGCCTTGCCAAAAGGCGGGTTAACATTTGCCCCCCAAAACATGTCTTACTATTGGAAGGTGTGTTTTGAATAGTCTTAAATCCGATATTCGAATTTCATATGTTATCCATAGCCATACTGTCCAATTCATAATCTAATCCATTTTGTCCAAGTGCCATTGCCGTATCCTTATCCAAATCTACGACTGCTCCGAGTCGATATCTGATTCCTATCCAGTAATCAAATCCTTATCCAATTCCACATCCATCCAAACCCGACAACCGAGTTCTAATCCATCCATATCCAATAACCAATAACCACATCCATGACCTCTCTAGGTCGATATCCAAATCCGGGACCGCTCCAGGTCCATGCCCAAATCATTAGTTGTTCATAGCCAATATCCAAATCTGTAACCTCTTCGAGTTCTTGCCAAGCGCAATCTGGATCTGACGACCTATATCAAGTAATGCCATGGTGTTCCTGGTTCAATGTCCCTGAACATTGAGTAATGTCTTGGCTTAAGTCCTAAGCCGAATCCTGGTTGCTCCGGACCCTTGCCGAGCATAGTCCATGCCCGACGACCTCAAATAGTAACCGATAGATAATAGGAGGCCTAATTCCTAGGTCAAATCCTGGCCTCTCCAGACCCTTGCCGATCATAGTCCATGCTCGACGACCTTTTAACCAAAAACCAAACAAAAAGTCAACCAAAATCCAAAATCCAGATTCAAACCAGAAAACCGGAAATCCATATCAAAAGTCCAAATCAAAAGGCAAGCATCCAAACCAAAATCCAACCTAAGAAACCAACAAAACTGGGAGTTCAAACCGAACTCCAAAACCAAAGCAGAAAAAGCAAATGACCAAGCCGAAAGGAAAAAACAGATTTCACAAACTAGAGCGTCTCGGTAAACCATCATCTCAGAGCATGCCTAAGGGTTATCTCCGACCCTGTACATGAGTAAGTAATTTAGCCATTTGCTCGGAGTTTGTTACTTATTCCAAACCAGCATGGTTAGTTGATGACCAAACGACCACCATTCCTGGGCTTGTGCCATCGTCGTTCAAGGCAGGCGGTGGTTGCTCCTATTCCACTATCGCATTCCGAGTTTCGACTTATTGTCGCAATTGACCATTCCTTACATGCTCCTCCACTATATCTTTTAGATGCTGGCAGCTGTTAGTATCATGCCCGTCTAGGTCATGAAAGAAACAGTGCCTTCTCGATGCCCATTCGCGTTCTGTGGGTTCCCTCCTTGCTGGCCTTCGATAAGGAAGGCGATCCCGAGTGTCCAAGTACATCCGCTCTAATGTTGTATTCAGTCCTATGTAAGTAGAGAATTTTGGTTCTCCCCAGTGCTTCATCTTCCCTTTATCCTTGTCCTTACCTGAGCTTTCACCTGGCGATCCTCCATCCTTCACCATGTTTACTTCCTTTAACTTCATATCCAAACATGCATCCTCTTGGCGAAGAAATCTCTCAGCTTCATGTAAGAATTCCCCGAGATCCAATGGTGGGTTCCGTATCAACGATACTTTGAAATTTGGATTATCCCTGACGCCTGATACCGCGACCATCAGAACCATAGATAGATCTGGCCGATCCATCGAAGCAACTGCTACATTAAACTGAGTTAAGAATGTCCTGAGCGATTCATCCACCTTTTCTTAACTGATGTCAGTGTCATCGCATTCTTTGGCTTTTTTATGTGAACTCGAAACTGTCTCAAGAACTTATCCACCAGCTCTGTCCATGTTCTAATAGATCCATCCTCTAGCTGTCCAAACCACATAGCAGCTATATCGGTCAAGTACAAGGGGAAACACGAAGCCATAACCTCCTATGATTCCCCCAGCACTTCTATGTGCCTTGTGTACTCATCAAGTGGTCAGTGGGATCCGTCTTACCATTGTATACTTTCAGAGTGGGTAGCTTGAAATCAGGTGGATTCATAGCCATCCTAATGTTACGGGTAAACGGACTTCTGTTTACTCCCTCCAAATCACTGTTGGTCAGACCTCCGCGAATAGTTCGCTTGATGATGTCAGCCAATCTGGCGTTACATGCCAAGGGTTTCCCCCATCTCCATTTCCTAAGCGCCCTCCAAGTCCTTTAGGGAATTCCGGTACATACTCCTCGTTACGCAGTCCTGCATTCCTGTTGGGGCTGGACTGTGTAGCGTCATCTGGTATCCCTTCATAGGTTGGTCCAGCATTACCTGGTGGCATGCCACCGAGTCTAGATCCGCCTAGATTGATAGTTATTTGCTGATTGGGGGCTGCCGCTGCTGAACCACTCCATCTACTTGCCGATTGAGTCCTTTTGATCCAGCTCCATGGATCTAAGCTTCTACAGTTCCTGCTTGTCCAAATTGTCTGAAAAGTGCCTACATCATTTCCTCTTACCTTTTCAACTGTTCTTGCATGGAATTCATCATGACCTGCATCTCGTTCCTAGTGATGTAAACGGAGGCTTGATTAGCTCCAAAGGAAGCCTCCTGACTTTCCTTCTGCTGACTTCTTTCCATCCTCTATCTCCTAGTTGATTGCTTTGCCATAGTCTCCAGAATCCAAGTTTCTATGCCTTTAAATCCAAACTCCAAGCTTCTGAATCCCTGAGTGCCAGCTTTCTCGGTGAAAGCACCAAAATGTTAGCGTCAAAATTGGCCACTAACATCCAAATCCAAACACCAAACCATAGTTATGGATAGAGTGTATGTATAGAGTATAAATATGAATAATAGTAAAAGTTAAAAAGAAAGTAGTAATAATACAGGATTTATAGTGGATCGGCTGACTCCGGTCTACATCCACTTCAGAAATTTTCTTTTCATTATACTGCAATTTGGTTACAGTTACAATCCAGAGTTTTTAAAGCAACAATGGCAAAGTAGCCTTAATAGGGAAG
Source organism: Allium cepa (assembly GCA_030765085.1). Taxonomy (NCBI): domain Eukaryota; kingdom Viridiplantae; phylum Streptophyta; class Magnoliopsida; order Asparagales; family Amaryllidaceae; genus Allium; species Allium cepa. Next base: position 129,850,980 of record CM060943.1, read on the forward strand.
AAGAAGGGAAGCATAATAAAGATCTTTTTTCTAAAGCCCATCATGTTGTGTTTATAGGCAAATCCTGACTTACTGGGCATCCCGAGTGGTCCGGGCCTATCAATACCATAGCCGATCCCATCCTTTAACATGCCGACCCACAATTTTGTTGCTGACCTACTTCCCTTATGCGGACCCGGGGATATGCACAGACCGACCCGAAGCAAATAACTCCCACTCCATCATACCGACCGACCCTGAACCCAAGATGATGACCAAGCATATTCGAGTGTTGTCCCGAAGCCTACTGCCTACCGACCTGAAGTAGGAATAGGTGCCGACCCAGGTGCTCTTACCATGCTGATCCCATGTTCACCGTTCCAAGACCAATTCACTGACCCATCCAAATGCCGAGCCACACCACCGAGACCGACCCACTTTAACATGCCAAACCATCTTAGCCTAAATATCTTGGCTGATCCACACATGACCGATCCACACATGACCAATCCACTCCCCGTCGTCTGCTAGCCTTCCTACCGAACGACACCAACACGACCGATCCGGAAATTCCGAACCACAATGACCGAACGCTCATGACCAACCTACCTTAGCTGAACAAGTTTAACCGATCCACTGGTGCCATACGACTTCAACACGCCGACCCACACTACCAAGACCAATCCACGCCATCAAGACCGATCCACAGCATGCCGAACCACAACGATCGAACTAGGCCCGACTAACCTATCTTTGCTGACCCATGCACGAACTCCCATCCTTGACTGAGCGGCATCTGCCAATCCACCTAGGCCGAGCCATGCACAAACTCCCATCCTTGACCGATCGGCACCTGCCGATCCACCTAGGCCGAGCCATATACGCCGAACCATCCATGACCGACCGTCTATCCATCTAGTTGACTCAAACCCATCGTATTCCAGCCTCGACAAATGAGTAGTGGATTTAGTTAAATCCGTCTGTCTACGGCCTTGCCGAAAGGAGGGTTAACAAGAATATAATCTTACACGAATGGAATAACATATATTATTTCAATATATATATATATACACACCTTTACAGCGGGAATTTTAAATATACTTATCGGAGTTAAATATGGACAGCTATAGATATCTATCCTTACAAATGTGGAATACAATAGTATACAAGTGTGGTGAAAAAGAGGTAATAGTCTACTAAATAATATTCTAACTCCATGCTCCGAGCTCTTCCAAAATTCTTCAACTTAAATCTGACTACTAGGCTGCTCAAAAAAAAATAGGGCACCCAGAGTTTAAGGAAAGGGAAATAAACTCCAGGTTAGTCATGGGAATGGTGTGAGATACTTAAAATATGGTACTTGAAAACAAATGATATCTCATAAGACCATGCGGCACATAAACAGGGAACGAGTTCATCCCTTGTGATAACCAAAACATTTGCTATGCAAAATCAAGAAATATAATTTTTAATGACATTCTTTGAAAAACATTTTTCAAATAAACATATATTAAAATAGCCGAAATTGTTACATTGGTTCAATTTGACGGCATAATAGGTTTACAACTAAGTCCGAAGGCACTTATTGGAGAATAGATTTCCATAAAATGGCAAGGTAAGGAACTACCTTCCGTACGGTACATCTCTAGAGGAATGCACTGAGTATCGACATCTTCGAAACCTCTACGATTCAGTAGTGGCGGATATGAACGAATATGACATCACCCCGGTCATAATCGATCTATCTATGGCCACAGCATACACAACATACTCCATATATATAGAGTAATCTAGAGGATGATGACCTTACCCTTATGGGCGCGACCGACTTAGCCCTAAAGCAACCTTGTTTAACCATTCTCGGTTGATGGGGCCTGAGATAACTATTACCTTTCATATAGCGCACATTCCACTTTGAATGCCACATACCATTACATGATCACACAACTGATTTCTATAATCATATAACTCCTAAGCTCCTATGCCTCAAGAAAGGGTGTAACCTAAAAGAAGTTGCCTTCTCTGCTACCAAATAGAATACATGTTTATAGAGATCAATCAATGTGATTAGAAATGCAATGTCAGACATTCGTCCATACAATTTATCCAGGAACAGGACAAAGCGAAGGAACTTTCCTACCATATCCTGTCGGTAATCAACCCTAGGATTAGTAACTAGCAGCCCTTGCGTCGAAGATCAAATGAAGACAATACTACCACATATATATGATATGGGAAATTTTCACCGAGGATCGGTGAAAAGCAACCCTTCATTCCATTTATTATCATTCCATGTCTTCACTTCGAATAAGTAAATTGGTTCGTAATGGTTTTCAGATAAGAATCACTAAAATTCGACCTCGGTTCCTTCAAACTAATCATCAATAAAAAGATGTTATGTAAATAGGTGCTTATCATTTGATTAGTTACTTTATTTTTATCAAAATATATTCTAGAGATATATATCTTTAAAAACCTCTCTTTAACTTTGGAAATAGCAAATCATTTTCATAAGTCATATTGGGAACATTATTAAGTAAAAAGGGTTAATATAAATTATACTAATTCTACTCAATATCAATTTCCATATTCAACCTTTACTATCCGTCGAAAAACGGTAAAATTACCTTTTAAATTCGCACGGATAGTATGGGTTCCCTTCTCGGAATTTAATACTAAGTATAAGAAGATTATCTCTATACAATGCAAGTTGTATTAAATTAAATTTGAAAAATTGAATCTTTTATACTTGCCTCGTTTCCGACATTTCAACCTTAACTATTCCTCGCCCGTGAAAGAGACGAGGTGAGATAGGGCTTTGGTTGATCCTTAACATCTCCTTAGTTTGATCATCCCACTTTGGATCTCTCGAATAGAAAAATCCAGTCTACTCGTCGACTTTTAGAGCCAAGATTAGATCACTTTATCATAACAGCTTTTCTTCAAATCATTTATTTAATTTTTTTTTAAAATAAACTATAAAATCTCCAAATCATTATTAAACACTTAATTATTTATTTTAAAATATTTATAAAAGATTTGGGGAAGAATACTTAAGTTTAAAGCCATATTTCAAAAGCTATTAAAAGTGCTGCAAAAAGTGCTGCCTAATGGTACTGCGAATAGTGCTTTTAAGGCTTATTTGATCAAAACAACTTTTCGATCATTTAGCAATCCATTTTTATAACTCAAATATCTTTTAAAACACTTTAAAAGATTTATAGAATTTATCTCGTATTTTTAAAGAATTAAAAATATCATTTATAAAGAAGTTATCGCTTTGGTTTCCGAACAGCCGAAGCTCGATTACTTTGAAAACTTGATTTGCTTGTATTTTAAAAACATACTAAATGAAATCTCAATTTTTTTCTATTGTTTGAAAATTGTGATTATAAGATCTCGAAAAATTCTTATTACAAAGATTTCCAACTTCGAATCCATCATATACATGGATTTAACTTTCTACGATGCAAAATCGCGAACTGCTGTTAGGCGACGCGCCTACTTTTCGCTCAATTTTCATAAGTTTTCAAACTTCACCAAATTGTATTTTAATGTTTATAAACCATTTTCAACAGGTTTAACAATCTCATATACACCATTTCATTTATTAAAGGAAAGTGATTTCCATCGTGATTTTCAACGTGTACTAAACGTGACTTGTTAATACAATCATGCCATTATCATCCAAACATGATAAACAACCATAATAAACGAGCATAGAAAACCATGTTATATCATCCAATATATAATATATATATATAAATATAGAGTTTCTCACCCTTTGATTTGGATCACACTAATTTCAAAATGGCTGTAATTTCGCGACGATCTCTCTAGAGCTTATGGATCCTAGCCTAAGACCATAAGAAAGCACGACCTATGATTGAATGAGGTAGAGGTTCATCCTTAATCTTGATATGGAAGGTGGACGAAAATATGGAAGCGAAGTGGTGGAGCTTCGACCTTGAATTCATAAAACTAGACCCGAAAATAGGTCATCTTCTCTTGGCTTTTTGACAATATTGTGCTTAAAATTTGGAAATGCTGTCAACTATAAAGTTCTTTGAAATTTTCTTCGCTTCAATTTAAAAAAATAAATAATTTCTTAATTTTGAGTTGTTTTGAAGGAGATATAGTATAACAACCTGGATTTTGGAGATTACCATTAATATTAAATTATAATGCAAATAATAATTTAATATTGTGATTATTAATGAATTAGAGGAATGAAATGTGAGTTAACATTGTTTTATGTGGTAACACCCCACCCCGAGACCCACCTTAGCAAAGAGAATTAACAAGTAATTTTGTCTACTAAAGCGGAGAATAAGGCTGGTTAAGAGCGATCATCTATAATTTAATGGCGTCCATTCTTGCTTCTTCTTCTTTCTCTCTTGATTCTACTTCTTTTCCCCCTCTCTCTACCTTACCGTCTTCATCTTCAGATACTTCATCTACTTCCTCTGCCTATGTTTCTTCTTTTTCTTCCCTTCCCAATTCTGTGCCAGTTAATCCTGATTCTTTGGCATCCTCCATTAACATTGTTTCTCGTTCTTTGAAATCGAACTGGTCATCGCTCTTCAAATCTCTTCCTAGGAATGCTGGATCTTATAAACCGATTCATTTTGATATCTCTCGTGATAAGCCTTCCACTGATTTACCGGATTTAGTTAAAGAAGAAGGAATAAAGTACTGGAATGATCACTTAGTTGGGTTCTTTTTGGATGGTACGCTATCTTTTTTTACTGTTGTTAATTTCTTGAAAAGATTCTGGAAACTTAAAGGTGAAGTTGAGTTTAAATCGGATGGTTTTAATTTCTATTTCAAATTTTCCAATCAAGAAGATAGGGATCATGTTCTTGATTCGGATCCTATCTTCATTAGGGGTAGAATGTTCATAATTACAAAATGGGATCCTTCTATTGGTTTATCTCAAGCTCAGATTAAAAAAGTACCTATTTGGATCCATTTTCATAAGATACCCATTATACTTTGGACCTTAGTTGGTATTAATTGGCTGGCTTGTCATGTTGGCAGATTGATTTGTTTTGATAGTAGCACTGAGAAATTGCAAAGATTTAAGTATGCAAAAGCACTGGTAGAGTTTCACCTGATTGTGAATTACCAGATTCTATTCATATTCCACAATTGGGTAGTAACTGTCCTGATGTTCAATTGTCTTATGACTGTAAGCCTAGAATTTGTACTCACTGTAAAAATTTTGGACATCACACTGTATCCTGTGAATTTGTAAACAAGCAGTGTGTTGGGGGGTGATACTGATGAAAGTAAAAAGCATGTGGTGGGAGTGAATGTTAATAAGAATCAAGGTGGTGATAATGATGTTAATACAGTTGATCATACTTGGAGAGTTGTTAATAAAAGAAATAAAGGAGTATGGAAACAGAAGCAATCAGTGGTCAAGGAAAATAATAAATCAAAAGTTGATTCAGTTAGTGATATGGAAGTTGGCAGGGCAATTGAAGCTGTAGTTCATCATGTCAATACTTCATGTCTCTCAGAAAATCCTAATTCCTTTGAAGTTTTAAATGACTCCTCTCTTGTTACAAATAAGGATAGTGTCAGTGAAGCTTTCACATTTTTATCTACACTAAATCATTCCATGCATTCATCTGAATCTGGTCCTAAAGTTGTTTCAGCTGTTAATGATTATGATCCTTCTGCTACTTTCTTAGTAGCTGAAACACTATCAAATCTATCATTTGCAAATAAAGTTGTCTCAACTGTTCTCCCTTGTGCTACCACATCTACTTCAGCTTCTTGTTCCTCTCAATTTAGTTAAAAATCTCCTATTCCTAATCCTTCCTCACCTTATTTGCATTTGTCTCCACCAAATCATATTTTGTTACCTCCACCTTCTGTATCTAATGAGTGTTCTGATGTCATATCAAATTCTGGCAAAAATAATGTTATCAACACTGATGATCTCAACAAAGGTAAAAACTATAAACCTTATGAAGTCTTACCTTTATCCTCATCAAAAAATAATTCCCATCATAGGCATACTAGGAAAAATCCTTCACCTTTGTTTCCTCCACTCCCTCTTAAATGAATAATATTGCTTTTTGGAACATAAGAGGGGCTAATTTATCATCTAAACAATTTGAGATTAAAAATCTTATACAGGAAAAGAATATTCAATTAATGTGTGTATCTGAAACTAAGCTTGATATACAATCTACTATCAAGGCTATGCGTTTAATTGCTCCATCCTGGTTATATGATGATAACTTTCTTGAAGCTAATTATGGCAGATTACTCACTTTATGGAATCCAAATTTTTTCAAACTTTCCAGGTTAAATGCTTCTGATCAATATATTCACTACCTTTGTATTCATTTGCCATCCAATGTTTCTTTTCATCTTACCTCTGTTTATGCTCAAAACTCATTATCTTTAAGACAGGTTTTTCTGGATTCTCTTCCTTCTTTAAACTCATCTTCCACTCCTTGGCTAATTGGTGGTGATTTTAATTGTATGTTTGCAAGCAATCAGAAATGTGGTGGCTGTCCATTATCTCTGAAGGATATTTCTCCATTAAATAGTGCCCTAATTCAATCAAATCTTATCTCTGCTAAATATATTGGTTTAGATTTTACTTGGTCTAACAGTAATAGGAGTGGTAATTCTACTTTATGTAAGCTTGATCATATTTTCTTAAACATTCCTTTTCTTCATCTTTGGCCAAAATCCTTTTATCATATCTTACAACCTTCTTTATCTGATCATTGTCCATTATTATTTCATTGTGGAGCTAATGATTTTCGTGGTGGGAAGCACTCTTTTAAATTTTTTAATTTCTGGACTAAACAAGTTGATTATCATGTTATTTTAAAGCAGGTGTGGAATATGCAATATGGCAAGGATCCTCTTACAAATATTATTTTCAAAATGAAAGCTCTAAAATTTCAACTTAAGAAGTGGTCTGTTGTTAACTTTGGTAAGGATTCTAAACTATCTACTCAGATTAGGAATGAGCTCTTTAAAATTCAAGCTATGCTGAGTGATAGACCTTTTGATGCTTCTTTACTTCATATTGAATTGCAATTAAAAAATGCTCTGCATCAAGTTATACAAAAAGAAGTTTCTTCAATCAAACAGAAAATTCACTTGAGAATGGAAAGAGAGGCTGATAGGAATACTAAGTACTACCATAATTTTCTAAAAGTAAAAAGGAATCATGAATATATTTTTTAGATTAAGGATACGCTTGGAAACATGGTGAATACTTTTGATGGAATAAATGAGGCTTTTGTTCAGTATTTCAAATCTATTTTAGCTCCATCCAACTTATTCATTCCTGATATCAATTCACTTTATGGCATTAACCTTCCTACCATAACTGCCTCTCAGTCAAATACTTTGATTAGTGCAATATCAGGGAATGAAATTGAATCTGCAGTTTTAAGCCTAGATAGTGATAGTTGTGGTGGTCCGGATGGATTTAATGCACATTTTATTTAGAAGATTTGGAAGATAATTGGATCAGATATTGTTAAGGCCATTCAGCATTTTTTTCTTCATAATAAGCTCCCTGTTGGTCTTGCTGCAACTGTTATTACTTTAATTCCCAAAATAAATAATCCATCTTCAGTTGCTGATTTTAGGCCAATTTCTTGTTGTAATATTATTTACAAAATTATATCAAAGGTTTTGGCAAATAGATTACAAATAGTCTTACCATCTATAATTACAAACAATCAAGCTGCATATATTACTGGTAGATCAATAAGTGATAATATGCTCTTAACTCAAGAATTGTTGTATGGATATGAGAGGACAAATATTTCTCCAAGGTGCATGTTAAAACTAGACATTAAAAAGCATTTGATTCCATTGCTTGGCCTTCTATTTTAGCTATAATGTCTAGAATGAACTTCCCAAAACCTTTTTTAGCTTGGATCTACACATGTATATCATCACCTAAGTATTCTACTTCGAGAGAGGGTGGATTGTATGGTTATTTTAAAGGTAATCAAGGTGTTAGACAAGGTGATCCAATCTCAGCTTATTTGTTCATAATAGTTATGGAGCTTCTGAATTCTATCATGAAGGATCTTGCAGTTCAAAATAATTTTCAGCTTCATCCCAAATGCAAAAATCCAATTATCACTCATCTTCTTTTTGCGGATGATCTTATAATCTTTACAAAGCCTACTTATCATAATATTCAATGTGTTACTTCATCACTAAAATTTTTCCATTCAATCACTGGCTTGCAAATTAATCTTCATAAATCAAATATCATGGTTGCTGGTTTAAATTCATTCCAAAAGAATGATATCATAAAATTTTCAGGTCTTCAAGAATTATCTAAGAACTCTTACTATTTGGGTTTACCCATCTTAAGTTCTAGAATTACTAAACAAAATTGCTTGCCACTCTTTGAGAAGATCATTGAAAGACTTCGAGTATGGCCTATTGATAAGCTATCACAAGCTGGTAGGCTTACTATCATCCAATCCATTGCTGTGGCTATGACCAATTATTGGACAAGACATTACATACTCCCTGTAAAGTTGATAAACATGATTTCTAGTGCTATTAACAAATTCCTCTGGCTTTGGTGATCCTTTTTCTAGAAAACTCATCCCAATTTCTTTTTATAAACTGTTTGAATCTAAGAAGAATGGTGGTCTTGGTATAACTAATATTTTTCTTTGGAACAAGGCAGCCATGTCAGTATACTTCAATAAGATCTTTGAATCTGATAGAAATTTATGGTCACATTGGGTTAATCATAATTTGATTGGTAAGAAGAATTTTTGGACTATGCAAATTCCACAGAACTGCAGTTGGAGTTGGAGAAGTATTCTTAAGCTTAGGGAAATTTTTATCCCTCTCTTACAATGCAACTATGCTCTAATTAAAGGTTTATCATTCTGGCATTCTCCGTGGGCTAGACAAGGTTTGATTTTAAGTTCTGTTGTTGATTTTAATCTGAGAAGGAATTCTGGTATTTCTGATTTCGCAACTGTTGATGACTTTATACAGGGTGATAGTATTGTTTTACCATATTCTAGTTCTTTTCAGCTCAGAAATTTATGGAATGTTATTAGCAGTAATCCCATTAAGAATAATGGAAATGTTTTGATCTGGTCAGACAAGGGTAAGCTTCATTCTATTAGGCATGTGTATAAATCTCTCTGTGGAGTTGGTTCATATTTCCCATGGCATTCAAGAATTTGGAATATTGGTGGAAGTGCTAAAGAAAATTTACTGTTGTGGAAAGTGATGGCAAATGCATTAAACACTAAAGATAAGCTTTGTAGAATGGGTATTATCTCAGAGGATATTTGTGTTTTCTGCAGATCAGAATCAGAAACAAATACACATTTGTTTTTTGAATGCACTTTTGTATATCAGATATGGTATAGGCTTTTGTCAAATGGTGGATTTTATAAGCCTTCACCAGTTAGTGCTATTGAGTGGTTTAATGTGTTTAAAGCAACTAGATGGAAGACCAGAATGACTAAACTGCTCCTTAAGCTACTGAAAAGGTTGATATATGCAGTTTGGATAGAAAGAAATAATAGAGTGTTTGGTATTGCTATTAAAAATTCTTCACAACTCTATAATATGATTCATGGTAGTATTCTTAGAGATTTGAAAACGGACTGTAACTAATGCTTGCTTTTATTTCTTGGAAGATCTGCAGATGATCATATTCTAAGTTTGTTTAATATGATGTGCCTGGATACTCAGATTTTTAATATACTGTCATTATTTGAAGTAGGAAGTTTCTACCAATGCTGGCATGAGAGCAACTGGATAGCCTGTTCTGAACATGAATCTGTATAAAAGATTGTTGTATCACTTGTTTGTTTCAGTACGCTTTGAGTTAGTTGTCACTTTGTGTATTTTTGTTCTGTATTATTGGTATTGATTGTAGTCAAGTGTAGGGTTGTAACTGACTGTATCATGTGGTTTTGTAATTGTTTGTTGTAATGTTGATTAAGTCAATAAAATGAGCTTAATGCTCTTTGCTTTTCAAAAAAAAAAATTCAACTCAAGTGGATCGACATACCCAGTAAATGCTTAATCCAAAACTATAGGTGGCTAATGGATCTATCAGAACAAAATACAATAAATGAATGTAAATCACATCACAAAACAGTAACCGACATCATATATATACATATACATGGATACACATTCAGTACAATACGATATGAATACAATAATGGTGGTACACGACCACACCATATACATCGACTCAAATGTAAAAACATCAGAGTATGTGGAAGAAATAAACTACTCAAGAGAAAGAAGAGCTGATATTCAACATCAACTTCAAGCTAAGCCAAATAGATGATACTGAAATAACTCCGTCTGACCCAAGTGAAAATACACGGGCCAGGCTAGCTAGAACTTATCATTAGTAAAGGTGATGATAAGAAATAAGGGGGAAACCATTCCATCGTTACCAATGGAATGATATAGGTCATCAAGTTATCTCTAGAGTGATACATCAATGGTTCATCATGATTGCATAGAGGAATACAATATGTATATTAGATAGACATAGTTTATCTAATTATATATATAACCGAATGAAATAGGTGAGCATATGGACCATAAAGTAAATCTTCATAAGATAATTAAAACTTCAAGAATCCATCATAAATGAAACTCGTCTAATAGAAACTTCTTAATTATTATACCTTATCTCATTGGTATAAATGTAAGTACATCTCAAATCCATCATTAAACTCATAATAAAGGAACCTCCATAATCACTTATACCTCATATCATTGGTATAAATATAAATATATCTTAAATCTATTATCAACACTCATCATAAAAGCAATACCATAATTTAAACCTCATCTCATTGGTATAAATATATATAATGTCTCAAATCCATCTTGATAGAGCCTGGAAAGAATCCAAAACATCATATTCGAAATCACAAATAAAACCATGTATGTCAATAAGCCTTTTTCTTACATAAGGCTATACTAAAGCATCATCATCAAAATAGTGAAATCGAAACACCTAAAACCTCATGGAAAATAACACGTGCATTTACATCTTGACTAGTACTACCATTATTTGGTACCATTCATCGTGATGACTTGGGGTCACATAACATCATAACATCGTGATCATCTTGATTGACTATAGTCGGAAACATCTTGATGACATCCAGTCACAAAAACCCGAGTAATAACATCGTGATGATTGGAGTCGAGTAATAACTTCATGAACATCGTGATGACTCCAATCGAGTACTCGGTTTGTAGCACTAGTAACATCGTGAATGTGTCTCAACTTCTCGAATAGGAACCCAATAGGCGTCAACGTACGTCCCATACCATACGTTCATACCTATTGGTTTACTAATCGTTAGTCGATGCCACATTAGAAAAGCATCATAAAACATCATCAAATAAACACTGCCTCATCTCATCGGCGAGTATAAGATACCTAACTCGTCTTATCTCTTACTTGGACGAGTATTAAGTGACATCGAGACTTGTCTCATTTCATCGACAAGTAAAAATTCATCATAAATATCGAAATCATAATCAATCCATCATAACAACTTGCCTCATCTCCTAGGAAAGTAAAAGAACATCGTGATGGTTATTTCTAACCATAGTTGCAAATTAAAACTTAACATCAATATTGCCTCATTTCATCGGCCATCACAAAATGCGTCTAGATTGGTTCATCGTCGAATGTACTCAAAGAGTAATTCTCAAACTAATAATCTTCACAAAAATTTGGCAACTTCTAAATCAACTCAAAATAACACTTCAAATTGGCTTCATGAAAACCGTGCTCGAAAACAATGAAAACTAAAAGGGATATCTCAAAACCGATAACTTGAATTCAATATGAATTCTATTCAAATTTAACCCAAATCAATTCAAATTCCATTTAAAATTTAAATTTCAAATTCTCCAAATATAGCTAGCCTACTGATAAGCATCATAGCTCTGAAAATATCTCAAAAACATCATTAAAACCGAAGAGAATGAGAGCAAAGCGAGCTAATACAATTCTAAGGTCAACGATTGTTGTTGCTGTCATTTTGCTCTCAGGACAGCAACATACAACCATAATTTCGACCAAAGAAACTTCAAAATTCCAAAAAACATAACGAGTGAAACTTGTAGCATATGGCCTAAGCTTTCCGAAACATCTAAAATTATCAAATTTGGTTAAGAAACGAAGAAGTTATGGTCAAATTTGTTTCGGTTTCAAACACCGAGCAAATATTGATTTTGCTCTCGGGTTAGCAGTAGAAAAATTAGATTTTGACATAGCTAACCTGAAAACTACAGAAAACTCAAAACATAAAAGTTGTAACACATGATTTATTATTTTCGAAACATCTAAAATTATCAAAATCAGTTAAGAAATGAAAAAGGTATGACCAATTTCATTTCAGCTTCGAGGACAGAGCAAATATTGGTTTTGCTCTCGGGATAATAGAATAAAAGTTCGATTTTGACATAGCTAATCAATAAATTACAGAAAACTCAATGCATGAAAGTTGTAGTACATGATTTAAGCTTTCCAGAACATCCAAAATTATCAAAATAGGTTAAGAAATGAATGAGTTATGGCAAAAATAATTTCTCAGACTTATGATTGTTGTTGATGTCATTTGCTCTCGGGACAGCAACAAACAAGTACGATTTTGATTAAGAAAACTTCATAATTTTAGATGAAACTTGTAGTCCTTTGTCTGTTCTTTCCAAAACATCCAAAATTATGAAATTTGGATAAAAATTGAAAAGGTTATGGCCAAAACAATGTGGCAACAGAAAACAGAAAATAACAAAGACGAAAAACGTAACCTTATTAATATGAAAATTCAACTCAAAACTTTGATTTTGGCTGGCATTTGTAAGCTTTTACACATACCAATTGATTTTCAGTGAATAAGTGAGGATTTGCAAGCAAGATTGAGCCTTTAGCATAAGATTGGAGCCCTAAACATCTGAAAATAGAAAGGGAAAAAACAATACATGCAAAGAAGAAATTGATCAAAACAAAATTTACAGTAAACAATTTTAGGGTTTTAGATGGATTCTAAGATAGAACAGGTTGGAGATTACCTTCTTTTATAATTCTAACTTGAATTAGGCTTTTAAATTTGCAAAGATTGAGCTTGGAAGATTAAATTTTGAAGAGGGTAATCATTGTATTGTACTTTGAAGCTTTTTTTCTTTTCTGATTTAGGTTTTACTGTAATGAGTTTTGGGAGAAAAGGAACGTACCTCATTAGAAAACTCTAGAATTTGGGTTATTGGATGTTTATTATACCCAATTAGTCCATTCTCATACTTAGAAAATTATTTAGGCTAATATACATAGGCTTTATACTATTTTTAACCTAACTTTCTCTATTAACTTCTTTTTACATGAGACAAAATGCATTCTTCATATTTTAACAAGGTGAACATGATTAACACAATAATATTTTTTTTACACTTAAAAGTATTAGTTTCCCAATAGACTACTAATTTACATAATATTTGACAATATTGTTATTTTTAGACAAAAAAACTACAATTTTAAACAATCTGAGTCGAATAAAAATTATTTCTTAACTCAAATAAGTGTATTAAATGTTTTATCACTTTCTAAAATATTACAACACTATTTTTAATCATTAATACACTTTGAAAAATTCATTATTTTCTCATTTGCCCTTTTTATTCACTATAAAAGGCTATTATTGGAATAAAATCTCAACACTTTCCATTTTGACTCAATAAATAACTAACATCATTTATTTTCAACCACTTTCACAAATAAAATATTTTATGCTTATTTTCACTCATTTATATTTATTCCAACCATCAATATGTTGAAATAACATCTTATGAGATAAATTAACTCACATAAATTAAAAACCCAAGTTTTATTCATCAAAACATTGTTTATATTAAATAAACAATATTAACTCACATTTCATTCCTCTAATTCATTCATAATCACAATATTAAATTATTATTTGCATTATAATTTAATATTAACGGTAATCTCCAAAATCCGGGTTGTTACAGACTTCCCTCCTTAACAAAATTACGTCCTCGCAATTTCTAGAGGAAAAGGCTGTAAACAACACTAAAGATACAATCATCGAAGGATAAAGACAAGCTCGAATTCCTAACCGTTCATACTCTCAATATAGAATGGTAGAAGGAGACAAGGAAAAACTCACTTTGTTAATTCAATGGCCCATCTTATGCTAATATAGTGATTAGCAAACCATTGAATTTTCCAAGCAACTCGAAAAAATTTCGAAGATCTCCCGTCTCGAATCAAAACTCAATAAGATGCTTAACAAATAATCAATCGAAAATGATTGATTGCTTTAAACTCCATGAATAGAGTTGGGATCAAACTCACTCAAACCCAAACTCTAAACAATAAAGAAGATCATCAACAAGATTTTCCGCATAATAATACGGAAAGAACATCCTCATAACAAGATAAACACAATAGACAAGATTGATAAATCACAAGATGGCTTCTCAAAGGCCACGCACTCGAACGACCATGAAAAATGCACGTCGTTAATAATAGCTCGAAGATAGAATATACTCAAGAACAAGGATATAGACTCGAATTAACTTTTAATCCAAAATATTTAGAATTTTGAAATCTCAACATCTTTTAAATTTTAAATCTCAATTTTCAACATTTGAAAATTTTCAAACTTTTTACTATATTACTTAGTAAGTTATTTAAAACTCAAAGTAAAAGTCCAAATTTATTCTCTTACTTCATAGTTAATTTCCAAAGAAATTTGTAAATCCATAATAATATTCCTCAAAATAAATTAAGGGTTTAAATTATCTTTACTCTTTTTATTAAACAGCTTAAGTAGTTTAAAAACAATCTTCAAATTCTCTTATAGCTCTTCTCTTAAAACATCCAATGTATACAATATAGATTCTAAAATCCCAAAATATATTTCCAATAAAGCACAACTCAAAAATAATCTCATTTATATTCTCATCTTTATAATTTAAAAATAAATAAATGGAATTGCCTCGCTATTGAATCTCTAATAAATAAATGTATCTGTTGGCTGCAGAGTAGATCGAACGATCAAAACTGCCTTGCCACTCTATTACTCGTCTCTAAAATTAATGGCTGCAATTACCATTTGAAATAAATTTAAATTTAATCTCAAAATATTATTTTCAAAATCTCAATTTTTAAACACAAACCATCGTGTCTGATTACCTCATCATAGCATTTAGGAGATTCCTATCGATAACGTTGATCAGGCGTATCGACCAGAACTCTTAACTACTCGATGGATAACCCAACACTCTCATATTATTTCTATGAAAGAATACTACTCATATAAATATATTCTCAAAACATTCTTTTATTTTTAAAATATCTCAAAACTCTAATTTCCCTTTTTAAAACTCATATATATATATATATATATATATATATATATATATATAGCTACAAAAACTCAAACCAAAGAACATTAAGAGAATGCATCGAGATATTCCTAGAATACATGATTCTCAAAATCAACAGAAGGAGATAGAGTGTTAGTCAATCTTACGATGTCATGAGCCACTCCCAAAAGTCATCAAGATACAGGATAAGCAAGATATTCTTCTCGAAGGAGAAGAAACACACAATCCATGAATCACTACTTCGAACGGAGTGATGCTAAAGGATAACTTTGATTGAGTATCTGAAAAGGATAACTCAAAAATTGAATGATAAACTCAATCAAACTCGAACAATCTAGAAACTCACCTCATTCCTCAGTGGATATCCTCGTTGAAGGATAATCGAAGAGCGAAGAGCTAGGAATAAGGTTACCTCAACACTCGATTGCCCAATTGGATGTCAATTTCAAATGGACTCAAAAAAACTCAACAAAGTCACTATGACTGGAATTTGAGATAGATCATCATCATATCGATACTCAAGAGTGAAATCAAAAACTTTGGAATCACCATTAACATTCCAAAGTGACAGAAATAATAAACCAATCAAATTAGGATGCCAAAATAAATATAGGATCCTATAACAACAAAAGGATCAGACTTTACATCAAATAAGTCAATCTATCTCAAATCAGATACATCTCGAGATGATGAGTAATAAACAAATACTCACTAAAACAACAACAAATAAAAAACTCAAAATGCTCACAACAAGCCAATCGTTGTGGATCCCTTCAATAGGATTCACAACTCTCAAAGGAATGCAACAAGAATGCCCAAAGAAATCAATCAGCTCCATCGATACGAACTCACTCATATTGACAAAAATAAGAATCTAATAATCCCAAATAAGATTTTATGTAAGATAAGATGACATCAAACTCTATTATGGAATACTACGGAATACAATATATCTATATTCCTAGACATATTCCATCTTAACAATCGCAAAACTAAAAAAAGAATCAAGGCTGGATTCAGAAACAAGCTTGAATAAAGGACAATGATTCACCCGTATTGTACTTCGATGTATCATGATGTACATACTGTTCTGTGTTTATTCTACTTTGTTCTGACCTGGCTCTGATACCATGCTGTAACACCCCACCCCGAGACCCACCTTAGCAAAGAGAATTAACAAGTAATTCCGTATACTAAAGCGGAGAATAGGGCTGGTTAAGGGCGACCATCTATAATTTTGTCTTAAACATCCATTGAATACGTCGATAAATGCATTATAATTTTTCAACTCAAGTGGATCGACATACCCAGTAAATGCTTAATCCAAAACTATAGGTGGCTAACGGATCTATCAGAACAAAATACAATAAATGAATGTAAATCACATCACAGAACAGTAAACAACATCATATATATACATATACATGGATACACATTCAGTACAATACGATATGAATACAATAATGGTGGTACACGACCACACCAATACATCGACTCAAATGTAAAAACATCAGAGTATATGGAAGAAATAAACTACTCAAGAGAAAGAAAAGTTGATATTCAACATCAACTTCAAGCTAAGCCCAATAGCTGATACCTGAAACAACTCGGTCTGACCCAAGTGAAAACACACGGGTCAGGCTAGCTAGAACTTATCATTAGTAAAGGTGATGATAAGAAATAAGTGGAAAACCATTCCATCGTTACCAATGGAATGATATAGGTCATCAAGTTATCTCTAGAGTGATACATCAAGGGTTCATCATGATTGCATAGAGGAATACAATATGCATATTAGATAGACATAGTTTATCTAATTATATATATAACCGAATGAAATAGGTGAGGATATGGACCATAAAGTAAATCTTCATAAGATAATTAAAACTTCAAGAATCCATCATAAATGAAACTCATCCAATAGAAACTTCTTAATTATTATACCTCATCTCATTGGTATAAAAATAAATACATCTCAAATCCATCATTAAACTCATTATAAAGGAACCTCCATAATCACTTATACCTCATTTCATTGGTATAAATATAAATATATCTTAAATCTATTATCAACAATCATCATAAAAGCATTACCATAATTTAAACCTCATCTCATTGGTATAAATATATATAATGTCTCAAATCCATCTTGATAGAGCCTGGAAAGAATCCAAAACATCATATTCGAAATCACAAATAAAACCATGTATGTCAATAAGCCTTTTTCTTACATAAGGCTATACTAAAGCATCATCATCAAAATATTGAAATCGAAACACCTAAAACCTCATGGAAAATAGCACGTGCATTTACATCTTGACTAGTACTACCATTATTTGGTACCATTCATCATGATGACTTGGGGTCACATAACATCATAACATCGTGATCATCTTGATTGACTATAGTCGGAAACATCTTGATGACCCCAATCACAAAAACCCGAGTAATAACATCGTGATGATTGGAGTCGAGTAATAACTTCATGAACATCGTGATGACTCCAATCGAGTACTCGGTCTGTAGCACTAGTAACATCGTGAATGTGTCTCAACTTTTCGAATAGGAACCCAATAGGCGTCAACGTACGTCCCATACCATGCGTTCGTACCTATTGGTTTACTAATCGTTAGTCGATGCCACATTAGAAAAGCATCATAAAATATCATTAAATAAACACTGCCTCATCTCATCGGCGAGTATAAGATACCTAACTCGTCTTATCTCTTACTTGGACGAGTATTAAGTGACATCGAGACTTGTCTCATTTCATCGACAAGTAAAAATTCATCATAAATATCGAAATCAACATCAATCCATCATAACAACTTGCCTCATCTCCTAGGCAAGTAAAAGAACATCGTGATGGTTATTTCTAACCATAGTTGCAAATTAAAACTTAACATCAATATTGCCTCATTTCATCGGCCATCACAAAATGCGTCTAGATTGGTTCGTCGTCGAATGTACTCAAAGAGTAATTCTCAAACCAATAATCTTCACAAAAACTTGGCAACTTCTAAATCAACTCAAAATAACACTTCAAATTGGTTTCGATGAAAACCGTGCTCGAAAACAATGAAAACTAAGAGGGATATCTCAAAACCGATAACTTGAATTCAATATGAATTCTATTCAAATTTAACCCAAATCAATTCAAATTCCATTTAAAATTTAAATTTCAAATTCTCCAAATATAGCTAGCCTACTGATAGGCATCGTAGCTCTAAAAATATCTCAAAAACATCATTAAAACCGAAGAGAATGAGAGCAAAATGAGCTAATACAATTCTAAAGTCAACGATTGTTGTTGCTGTCATTTTGCTCTCAGGACAGCAACATACAACCATAATTTCGACCAAAGAAACTTCAAAATTCCAGAAAACACAATGAGTGAAACTTGTAGCACATGACCTAAGCTTTTCGAAACATCCAAAATTATCAAATTTGGTTAAGAAACGAAAAAGTTATGGTCAAATTTGTTTCGGTTTCAAACACCGAGCAAATATTGATTTTGCTCTCGGGTTAGCAGCAGAAAAATTAGATTTTGACATAGCTAACTTGAAAACTACAGAAAACTCAAAAAATAAAAGTTGTAACACATGATTTATTCTTTCCGGAACATCTAAAATTATCAAAATCAGTTAAGAAACGAAAAAGGTATGACCAATTTCGTTTCAACTTCAAGAACAGAGCAAATATTGGTTTTGCTCTCGGGATAATAGAATAAAAGTTCGATTTTGACATAGCTAATCAACAAATTACAGAAAACTCAATGCATGAAAGTTGTAGTACATGATTTAAGCTTTCCGAAACATCCAAAATTATCAAAATAGGTTAAGAAACGAATGAGTTATGGCAAAAATAATTTCTCAGACTTGTGATTGTTGTTAGATGTCATTTGCTCTCGGGACAGCAATAAACAAGCATGATTTTGATCAAGAAAACTTCATAATTTTGAAAACTCAAAACATGAAACTTGTAGTCCTTTGTCTGTTCTCTCCAGAACATCCAAAATTATGAAATTTGGATGAAAATTGAAAAAGTTATGGCCAAAATAATGTGGCAACAGAAAACAGAAAATAACAAAGACGAGAAACGTAACCTTATTAATACGAAAATTCAACTCAAAACTTTGATTTTGGCTGGCATTTGTAAGCCTTTACACTTACCAATTGATTTTTGGTGAATAAGTAAGGATTTTCAAGCAATGTTGAGCCTTTAGCATAAGATTGGAGCCCTAAACATCTGAAAATAGAAAAAAAAACAATACATGCAAAGAAGAAATTGATCAAAACAAAATTTACAGTAAACAATTCTAGGTTTAGATGGATTATAAGATAGAATAGGTTGGAGATTACCTTCTTTTATGATTCTAAATTGAATTAGGCTTTTAAATTTGCAAATATTGAGCTTGGAAGATTAAATTTTGAAGAGGGTAAACATTGTTTTGTACTTTGAAGCTTTTTTTTCCTTTTCTGATTTAGGTTTTACTGTAATGAGTTTTGGGAGAAAAGGAACGTACTTCATTAGGAAACTCTAGAATTTGGGTTATTGGATGTTTATTATACCCAATTAGTCCATTCTCATACTTAGAAAATTATTTAGGCTAATATACATAGGTTTTATACTATTTTTAACCTAACTTTCTATATTAACTTCTTTTTACATGAGACAAAATGCGTTCTTCATATTTTAACAAGGTGAACATGATTAACACAATAATATATTTTTTTACACTTAAAAATATTAGTTTCCCAATAAACTACTAATTTACACAATATTTGACAATATTATTATTTTTAGATAAAAAAACCACAATTTTAAACAATCTGAGTCAAATAAAAATTATTTCTTAACTCAAATAAGCGTATTAAATGTTTTAACACTTTTTAAAATATTACAACACTATTTTTAATCATTAATACACTCTGAAAAATTCATTATTTTCTCATTTGCCCTTTTTATTCACTATAAAAGGCTATTATTGGAATAAAATCTCAACACTTCCCATTTTGACTCAATAAATAACTAACATCATTTATTTTCAACCCGCTTTCACAAATAAAATATTTTATGCTTATTTTCACTCATTTATATTTATTCCAACCATCAATATGTTGAAATAACTTCTTATGAGATAAATTAACTCACATAAATTAAAAACCCAAGTTTTATTCATCAAAACATTGCTTATATAAAATAAACAATATTAACTCACATTTCATTCCTCTAATTCGTTCATAATCACAATATTAAATTATTACTTGCATTATAATTTAATATTAACGGTAATCTCCAAAATCCGGGTTGTTACATATAGTCAAAAGAAGAAGAGGTATTCTTGGATTTACAAAAATCAAACCCGAAAATGGGTCATCTTCTAACTGATTTTTGGAGATGTTTCTCAAGGAATTTTGAAAATTTGTCAAAGGAAAATTTCTTAAAAATTATTTTTTCCACAATTAAAAAAAAACAAAATCTTGATTTCGTTTTTTTGAGGGAGATATGATCAGAAGAAAAGAAGGTATTCTCGGACCTAAAATATGGGCCCAAAAATGCACTGTGAAGAAGTGAGAATTTGACATGTTTAAGCTTAAAACTATAAGAAGTGGTACACAAAAAACCTGTAGCAACTGAAATTTACATGGTTTGAAAAAAATAATTACTTTATTTGGTTTGATTTGAAGAAGTTACGATAGAATTAAGAAGATGGAAAAATGAGTAGTGAAGGTGGGTATTTATAGCCAAAGTTTGGAAACAAATATCTACAAGTGCTTTTACCTTCCTACCCTCAACCCACATCTATCCTTTCCCATCACCTTACACAGCCCAAATCCTCTCCCATGTGCCAACATCACCTCAATTCACTCCCAAGCCATGTGTATTAACTTATGGATGTTTAAGTATTAAGAAAACTAAAATATCTTTGATTTTTTTCTTATATATATGTATATATGTAAATGTGTGTGTGTGTGTGTATGTTTATGTTTTCATGTGCACGTTTTAAAGTGTGCATATATATGTTATATATGTGTACATGACATATGAACAAGGTTGTAACAACTTTGAACAACTTCCATTCGTTAAACCGTTGAAAATCGAGAAACTGATTATCGGTCATATTTTCACTTATAAATTAATTTACATATAAATGTAAACAAATTTGAAACTCATTTCTTATCATTGTTAATTAATTAAAATAATCACATTTGATTTATAAAACCCCGTAAATAAATATTAAACAATTGTTTGTAAAAAGTGTTGTTATATCTATAAGCGATACGAATTTTCTTATATTTTCAAATAAAGTATATATCTCTATAAAACTATTATAATTGATTTATTACCACTTCATAAATAATTAAAATAAATTATTATCATTTTAAAAATATTATTTTAATAATTTTAATAACGATTAAATCATTAAATCTCAATTTAAATTCATAAATTAATATTTAAATATAAGGGCATTACTGATGATGTCATAAATGCCTTTATTTTCCCAAAAAATAATATTTTTATTTCATATTCTTGTTCAATTATAAAAATAAGTATATGTATCCAGCTCCGTGTGCGATGTCTATTAATTATAGAACCGTTTATTGATAAAATAATGTTTGACCATTTTGTCAATATTTTTCCTAAGTGTATATTTTGTGATTCGTTACTTAAAACTTGATTATTTATTGAAAAATAATCCATATTTGAATATTTAAAATATATAAATATCTTTAATTAAAGTGATTAAATTATGGGTCGTTACAGATCTTTTATATTATTTTATTCGTTTTAGATTCTTAGATAGCTGGCGGTAGACCACCTATTCATTCTGTTGGTGGGCAATCTAATGGCCCTTCTCGGGATGGAGTGTTTATGTCCGCTGAGCGGATCATGGAACTCATTAGGAATACTTAGCCTTTCGGACCTCCTCCGGATCTTTCTGTTGGCAAGTCGAGTTTTGCACACATGTGCAACAACTTTTCGCATCTTGGTGGCAAGCCATTTAGAGGTTCTAAGAGTATGATTGAGGTGCAAGCATGGCTTTGGACATGTGAGTGGATATTTTCTTACATGGAACTTTCTAATTAGCATAGAATTCAGGTAGCATCTAACCAGCTTCAAGAGCAAGCTCTAGAGCGATACGAGCTTCTTGTTGTAGAGATGGATGAGTCTACCATGTTTTGGAAGCAGTTTAGGGAGCATCTTGAGTTGAAGTTCATTCTCGAATCTAAAAAGGCCTCGTTGACTAAGAGGTTTATTGAGTTGAAGCTGTCACTACCAAATTCCATTTCGACCTTATCGAAACCTGAATGAGTAGAAGACAAAGAAGAATAAGAGATAATAGCCCCAGCAAGACCTTTCGAAAGAGTCAAAGGGATGGTACCGCCAAAGGCTGGAAGTATTACAACCTTTCGAAGGGGTCGAAAGGGTCAAAAGAACCCTTCTGCTTTAGTGCATCCCTTTCGAAGCAGGTACTTCCACATGCATAAAGGCCTTTCAAATGAGTTGAAGAAACACCTTTTGAAGACAATGGATAACAACCCTTCATATGCACACCAAACCTTTCGAAACCAAAGGTTTCGCCTTCATTCAAACTACTCGGACAAATGTCTTGATCAGAACAACCCTTTCGAAAGCAGAATCATGCCTTTCGAATCAGTCGAAGCCTTTAATATCCAGTGAAAGTTCCACATCAATTCGCAAACATACATTTGGAAGCTACCTGGCATGTCGGAACCATCAATGCTTCAACAACTTTGAAACCACAGGAAACTATCTATTGACAAAATCGAAAGCTCGTACATTTTCTTCTTATGACAACAAAGCAACACAAAGAGAAAAGCACAACCATCCCTTTCGACAAAGACGGAAGCGTTCAAGCCCATTAGAAATCATTCTAGAGGAATGCACAAGTGTCAAAGGAGTTGGAAGGTATTTGAAACCACCTTTCGACTAGGTCGAAAGCATTGGGTCGAAAGGTGTCGGCTCACATATATAAATAAGACCTAAGGGGTGTGGTTTTAGGGATCCGAATTCATTCACTCTATACTTGTATTTTATTAACTTTGCAAATTTGTAAACCCTAATTTTAAATCAAATTGGGGGAAATAGTAAGCACAGTCATCGTTGGATTAATAAAGAAAGATTCTACATTTTCGATTATGTTACTATTTGAAGGCTTTGGTTTGATTTAACTGTGTTCTACAGGCTTCAACCTTGTCTTACGATCGAGTCGAATCCCCGTATTTTCCTAAATAACCTAGGTCCTTAACTCCAAACCATATCCATCATACACTCACTTAACAATGAGTCGAAACTTAGAGCCAAGCTCACATTACCTCAGATTTCAGAGTCAAAGTCTTTTGAGGTACTAGCTTTCAATGGGGTCGAAACCAATTTAAACAAACTGTACTCTTGAACCCTTAGCATCATCCTTTAGTGTTTCGCAACCAAATCGAATGGAAGGCTTCAAAAGGATAACCAAGCAACTTCATCAAGCTTGAAAGACTTAAAAGAAAGGGGTATAAGAGTTTCAACTAGGTCGAAAGGTCATAAAGGAACGAGTTGTTACAACAAAGATTTATTCAACGGGTTAATCAAGGAAAGCAAATAAGAGCTTTATCTTTTCTACTCAATCAAAAGAAGCTTAGAAAGAAATTTCTACACCTTTTATCCTAATTTGGGATGTTAACAAGTTTTTTTGTTAACATTTTGGTGCTAGGAGTGCTCGAACCTCCGATCTTGTTAAACATCCAACACCATTTTCCTCTAACCCTATTCTATTTCAAGCTTACCCATTTTAGACTTTATTTCATCATGATTGGCAAAATCAAAAGATCTGAGCAAGGTTCCTCGAAGCTACATCTAATTGGATTCTCTCATAAGACAACTAATGACAGGAATCTACAAGAAGATCAACTATTAAGGATGAAAGCTTTAAGGATCATAATCGAAATAGAAAGTCAAAGCCAATTATCAACTTAAATGGAGTTTAAACACTTTTCATATTGGTCCCACCCCAATCTTTGCCTTAGGATAAAAGAAAAATAGGAGTGACAATTTATTTGAACAAATGAGGAAAACAATTCAACATTATACCAAAGGCACAATCTTTGAAGAAGGAATAATGGCTAATTACAATGCCTTTGCATACAAATGGGATCAAGTAACAAGTGGAACACTTCGTACACCAGAACTAAAAAGAGTTTTAAAGAGAAAATCGACTGAAAAAGGTGTAATTTTAGAGCCAAGTAATAAAAGACCTAGAAATCACCCTCGAGAAACAATCTTCAAGTCAAGACTTCCAAAAGAATGCAATTTAACAACATCTATTGAGAATGTCTACTTTCTAACTAAGGATGAACTCAATTATTGGCCATCCCAAAAGAAAAGGCCTAAAAATAAAAGAAACTTGGGAGATCCTACTGCCATTACCATATGATAAATGGTAATGAAACTAACCACTGCAAAGCCCTGGAAGGGATGATAATCAACTTTTTTCGTCAAGGAAAAATTAATAAGTTTGTAAAGAGATCATGAAAGAAGTCAATAAAGAACAACTTTGCTAAGAAAAATCTGGTTGAGAGTGAAAATACTCCTTTCATTTGGATACTACCATTAACAGTCAAAGCCTCTGTCTGTGCCGAATCGGCTAGGACAGAGCACCACCTGGAGGGAGGAGTGTAAGTCTTTATCCGCGCTACTCTATGGCTAGGTTAAAGCATTGACAAGCCCTTGACCGTGCCATGCTATGGCCAGGTTAAGGTACCTCCTGAAGGAAGGATGGAGTAAGCCCTTGGTCCTACCATGCTATGGCCTGGCCAAGGCAACGAACAAGCCCTTGACCGCACCACGTTATGGCCAGATCAAGGTGCCTCCTAGAGGGAGGACGGAGTAAGCCTTTGGTCCTGCCACGCCATGACCTGGCCAAGGCACCTAACAAGCCCTTGATCACGTCACGCTATAGCCAGGTTAAGGTGCTTTCTGGAGGAAGGCTGGGTAAGTCCTTGGTTCCAGCTTGAGAATAAGCTAACCAAGCACTCCAGACAACAATGGACTAAGACGTCCAAGCCCAAGAAGCAGCACATCAAACAATGGACTAAGACGTCCAAGTCCAAGAAGTAACACATCAAACATTGGACTAAGACATCTAAGCCTAAGAAACGACATGTTAAACA
This sequence comes from Allium cepa, assembly GCA_030765085.1. Lineage (NCBI taxonomy): Eukaryota > Viridiplantae > Streptophyta > Magnoliopsida > Asparagales > Amaryllidaceae > Allium > Allium cepa. The sequence continues at coordinate 129,876,575 of CM060943.1, forward strand.
TCAGACTAAGAAGTCCAAGCCCAAGAAGTGGCACATTAAACATCGAACTAAGACGTCCGGGCCCAAGAAACGGCATATCAAATGATGAACTAAGACGTCCAAGTTCAAGAAGTAGCCAATCAAACCGCAACTACATACAAGGCTAAAGAGCTTACACATGTCAAAGAAGATAAAATCTAAGGAGTAGAATATAACTATGCTTATTAGTACCCAAATTTGGGTTTCAGGTCTCTCATTTTGAGACATCATCTGTTAATACCCCAATCTGGGTTTTGAGACTATTACTTAATTTCACCCGAATCTGGGTTTTGAGACTATTACTTAATGCTTGAATTGGGCCTAAGACATCTATTAAGAAGATTATCATGGATATCTGGTTATTATCCACTAATACCCTAATCTGGGTTCCAAACTTCCTAACTGTTGAATTTCTTTTGTTAACGCCCGAATCTAGGTCATTGGATCTATCACAAGTGTTCAGACAATGATCTCTGGACTTCTATTAAATGGTCATTGTTAACTTTCTTTTAGCTATCTCCAGAGGATGACTTTCTAAAACATTTATATCCTTGGTTGAGATAATGGTTTTCTACCATCAAACTTCAAATATTCCAACAATATGTCTAAAGTTGAATTCCTAGTTATCTCTTATCATTGCCAAAGATGGGTTTCAAAACATTCCATCAAAAGCAATTACTTTTCACTTATTGTTATATGTTGACATAATGATTTATTAATCTCCGCAAATGATGTGGATTAACTTTTATATAGATTTCAAACTAACGATAAGAAATATTGTTTACTTCGTGCTTTTCAAGAAAAGCAGAACGGTAAAAAGGATTGAAAGATCCAACAAATACAGTTTTTATGGAACAAGTTATCAAAGAGATGATTCAACAACAACATTATAATAAAGGATCATAAATCGGGTGATATTTAAAAAAATTATGACTTACATAATTTATGACATTATTTACACGTGTATAGAAAAAATATATACATTTCATAAATATAAATCATTCATAAATCTTGAACAACTTTATTTAAATTCTCAGCAATTAAAGGATCCACGATGTGATGAATAGCGATGTGAAGAACCTCTTTAAGTTTCTTTTCTTTCTTTCTCTTCTTGTCTTCGTCATATATAGCCTTGATGTTGGTTTTCAAAGCACGATTGAAAGCTTTGTTTGGGCCTTTAGGAGTTTTAATCTCCCTTTCCAAATCAGTAATGCGCTTCAAGAGGAGATACTTGTCGCGTTCAAGCTTTTAAATTCTAGCAGCATAATCATTTATGCATTGCGAGTATCTCATCTTCTGTTGCTCATTAAAATACTTCATCATTTCGAATTTGACTTTCTTGCATCATTCTCCTAATATTTTTTCATCTAAACCAAGAGGAGGATTATTCGTAGTAGGAAACTTTTGGATGGCAAGAGAAGTAGACCTTGTTAGTTTTGCAACAGAGGGAACAATGGAAGAAGTTGGAGAATCAACATTTGAAGAATTACTTCCCATAATGAATTCGAGCGATTCATGCTGAGCTTGACTATTTTTCAACATAATTTCCAAGTCACTTACTTGTTGAAGAAGTTCCGACATCTAATGGTCAAATTCAATTGAAAGATTTTGCTTGATGCTTCAATGTGGAAATCACTTCGTGTTTACTTTTAACATATGTGCCTCAAAATTGGCAATCTAATCGTTGAGATTCCTGATAATTGTTTTCTGAAGCAAAAATTTCCTATGCCATTTTAATACTTCGGTGTTACCTTGGAAACAAGTGGATAAAGGATCGTCAAGGAGCTTCCTCTTTTCAAGATCTGTTAACAACTTATCTTTAATATTGGTAAAGCATGATGCTAAATCTAACGAGAGAGGCGTTACAGATAGTTGTAGCTCCTATTTAAACAAACAAATAAAAATAAATTAAAGTGAAGACTTGAGTAATCTATCTCTTTATTATAACGATGGAAGATTACAACTTAAGTAAAAATGAAACTAAAAAGTATAATTAAACATTTGTTTTACATCTAATGTTAGGAAATCGCATTTCCAAATTTATTCAATGAATTAGAAGAAAGAGTAATTGTTGAGTCAAAAGGAACATTAAGTCCTTCTAGAGTAATAACCAGAGGATATTTGCTATAGTCCTATTCCCCAACAGGACGACTATCATAACCAAATATTAATTTGGTCTGAAATGTCCGGATTTCTTTAAGTAGCCTTTCTTTTTCTTCACCAAGAAAATCGAAGCAGAGACGAGGGTGTTCCATGTAAAGTTTTTTTAAATCTCTAAGAAAAAAATAACTGGCTAGTTTTGACGATTTCAAAATTAATGTCTTTTTGAGATAATCTCTTCTTAGTTTAACATACTGGCTTAGATAATCTCTAAAGACATAATTGCCAAAGGGACAATCACTTTGTGATAACGTAATGAAATACAACTAAGTATAAAAGGTAAACTAAAACGAATATTCACAAATCTCTGTTATTACATAATTACGACTATACATTAGGTTCATACAAAATAGACTTCGTAAATAGTTCTGAAATAAACTTGTACTTATAGTATTTTAGCTTATCTAAAGGCAAATCTTAGGAAAATGATCTGACTCATGGCAAGTTCCAACATGCTCCAAGATGCAGGTCGGATCCAAATTCGTCCAAGTATCTCTTGTGTAGATGCCTAAATAAACCCCTACTAAAGTCACCTAAATATGAGAAATCTACAGTTGGGTGTCTATAATAGGCTTTGTATAGGAAATCTGTCAAATGTTTCTCTCCTCAATCAACATTCAAAAGAGTGCGATCAACTCCCAAATCTCTTTTAAAAGACTATCACATTGGAGGCACGCCTCAATTGCGGGGTAGCTTCTTGATGTTTGAAGGATGCTAACACTGTCACACTTCTGTTAAGCCTATGATAATTATCCGAAAGAATGTTGTATTCTTTCAACTGTTTATCTAACTCCCTATACAAATTTTTGCTTATTTTCTTTCAAGCTTGGTTTTATAGGGGTGACGGGTTTCCTCCTTACCTAAAATAAAGGATTTAAAACTATTATTATCTTCAAAGTGAAAGTTGTTTAAATAGAGAATCACATACCTGAGAAATGAGAAATGATGCTTGAGAAACCTGCTCTTTCTCTTTTGATTCTTCAATATTAATATAAGTAGGATCCTCTTGAGGGTTTGAAGGTGCAGGGGGTTTAGGTGGGCTAGCTTCATGAGAAGATGGATTGGGACTGACTTTTTCAGAAGTTCTTATGCTTTCATCTCCATCATTCCAAGGAGCATCGGCGCGACCACACCTATTTCCACTTGAACCTTAGCCTTCATTAATGTTGTCATCATCGTTGTCATCATCGCCATCAAGATCATTATCATCATCATTGTTGTCGCCTTCTCCTTCGGAAACTTCATCTTTGTCACCTTCCTCTACGGAGTCGGATTCTATTTCGAAGGAAGGGACATCAAAAGATAGAATTTTTGGAGGCGTAGATCTCCTCTCTCTTCACAACTTTAACCCCCTGCTCCATCTTTTTTATTTTTTCCATGACCCTATTGAAAAGAGCAGGGTCGAGTGAGGGGAAGCTCAATTCAGGGCACTTATCGACGTTGCCAGCATAGGCGAGCATCATAGCATCTTCAAAAGAACTCATGTCGAGAAATTGAGACACATGCCGCTTAGCATCAGAAATGGTGTCGATGGCCAACTTTAAAGAACTTTTACTTTTATTTAGCTTTTCCTTTAAAGAAGATTGTTTGGCTGCCATTCAAGTCCTTTCCTCCTCGGACTCTTACAGAGTCATTTACAATGCTAAATTTTCATTAGCATGGAGTAGATGAGCCTTCCTCTCTTTGGAAATAGTAGAATCTGACTGAGCGAGAGAAGCTTTTAATCTCTCTAATTCCATTATTGCTTCATTCTTATCTGCGGACAAGGAAGTGACTTGGCTGTTTAAGTCTGAAAATTCTTCTCAAAATCTCTATGTCTCCATGGAAAATTTTGATGTACCATCTTGCAAGGAGAACCAGCTCTAGGAAATCTAAAAGGAAAGTACAACATAAGGCAAAAATTTGAGGAAAGGCATAATAATAAGGTTAAGTGATATGAAGCCTATCAGAAGTTGTTCTTCAACTAGAGAGCGACAATGATCCATTAAGTTAGGAACATAGGAAGGTGGTAGAATTGAAGCAAAAGATAAAGAGTTTATGATAGATTGGACCATCTTTTCAAAGTCGCTCGAGAGCATAGGAAATGGCGGTCCAGGAGGATTCAGCTCTTGAGAAGGGGTCGAAGTGCCTAAATCCTTTTGCGTCTGCTCGATTACAGTTGGGGAGCTGGAGACGGCAATGTAAGAGGGTGGATAAATTTTTGAAAGAGTCTTCTTAGATGGATCAAGAGGGGCCTCGATAATAGGACTCTCCAAGGATTTATCAATGTCCACAAACTCCCCTTCTTCCAATGGTGGAGAATCAGGAACTTCTATAATTTTGGATTCCTTTGGGAATGCTTCCACCACAGTCGTTTTCCCCAATTTTCTTTTGGCGGCCATCTTTGACCTAGCAATGGCTTGGGAAAAAGATTACATACTAGAAGTTGAAGTAGTAAGAGCTAGATCACTTGAAGATTGTTCAACCCGAGTAGTAGCTGCAGAAAATTCGAATAAGTTATGAGTCAATGAAGTGATTTGAAAAGTAATGCAGCAATAATCTATAGGTATAACATTTAAACTTACAAGAGTGATCGAGACAGATTAGTGACATCCGAGAGAAGTTATGCGGGTCTCCCAATGAGAGGAAGCGCTTGCTTCAGGATGTATGCTGGACAAGAGGAGGTCGACCAAGTACCCTCTGACCAGTTGGCATGAGGGAATGTTTTTGTAAATTGGAGGGGTTCAACAGAGTTAGCCTGCTCCCAATCCTATAAGAGGTAGCAATCAGTGACTTCACAGTTCTCCTATCTTCTTCATTTACCTCTATAACATAAACTCCTGACAAAGAAGCATAGATTAGCAAAGGAAAATAATTAAATGGAAAAATAAAGTCTGAGATTAACTTATGGGGAGAAGAGAAAACCCCACTAATGTTGGGAAAGCACATGACAAAGAAGAACTATGTCTTCCAGTCCCTAAATTTATTTATCCCCTTAGATATTAGCTTCTTGAGGGGATTGGCTAGACGATTTGTTTGTTCAATGTAACATGTCCCTACTTAGAGGCCTAAAACTAATGGCTACGAATGCTACAGTCATCCATAGTTATTAACTCTCGACGACCAAATATGGCGATACTAGATACACTGATACACAAAAACACAAGAATATGGAAAAAAATTAAACAGCAAATCAATTCCACATTCCATTTCGAAATATTCTAAATTGATTACATAATCCCTGTTCGCAGACCACATTCAGATAACATATAATTAATACAAAATACACCAAGAGTGACATATGAAGATGCCCTCTTGGTTGATCAGAGTATATCATAAGACATTAAACAGTTTGCCTTTACAATCAATCACACAACGGAAATAAAATAACTCTAATAACAAGCTTGCCTCATGCATATCATTGGAAGCTTTATTCGTCTAATGGAATACCTGAAAACCTTAACTCTCAACCTACTCAAAATCAATTGAGTACCTGAGAGTTTAAGGAAAAAACAAAAATTTCAAGTCAGACATAAAGCCTAGTATAAATAATAAACTATCGTCTCAAACCATTTAGATATCTAGTGAGACCATGCCGCATAGCGGAACGGGTTTTCCCCTCACAAGCATTCTAAAACATTTATAAAACCAGATACTGTGCTCCTGCATCCACAATTGTTGAAAATAAAGTATTTCAATATATTATGAAGATATGCAAAATAAATCAAATCTGGATTACCATCCCCGTTTATTCTAACTATCCGTCTCAATTACAATTTTAAGGGATACTATTACCCTTTTAAATATTTATGGACTATATGTCCAATTTCATAGTTTTCATGGGATAACCAAGAACCTATTGGTAACTCCAATATTATTTTACATATCCGAGTTTTCATGAGCTAACTACGAACCTATTAGCTACCGTCAATATCTTAATCCAGATATAGTTTTCATGGGCTAACTACAAACTTACTGGCCCATGCCAGTATCAAATCATAGTTTCCACATGCTAACTATGAACATATTGGCCCCTGCCAATATCTTTAGTTTTAAGGTTTTAACATTCCATAATTTATGTTCACTACTGGGTCAACCTATCTGGTTATTCTGCTCTTCCCCCAACATACATTTATGGGTTAATAACAGTGTGGATAATATTTCCAAAATCTTTATTTATGCCATTGTATTTCCTTTTAAAATGAGGATGGGTTATTTGTTTTGAAACTTTAAAACATCACTTTCAATATTACTGGATGACCTCCTTCAAAAGCATAGAAAGCCTCTTTTCAAACCTCTAAGCATATACTTTTCGAAAACAATGATACCTTTCATTGGTATCAAAAACATTCTTTAAAACATAGCTTTGAAATAAATAAAAATACCCATTTCGAAAGAATTGGGTTTACTCTTTAAAACATTCTTCGGGTAAAGTTGATTATATACGAAAGTATCTCCTTTGAAACCAATTATAAAATTGTTTTAGGGAAAAGTTGATGGGGTCGGAACCATCTAGTCGAAAGAAATAACCATTTAAATTAAAACATTGAAGGATAGTGTCAAAACCCCCTTTCGACACCATTGCCTTCAAAACCCTCAATCCTTTTCGAAAGCTTTTAGAAAGTGGCTTAACTTTAGTTAAAACAGATATAACCTTTCGAAAGCATAGATGGCTTCAATGCAGTCGAAGGGTAAATAAGTGGCTTGGTCTCGACTTGGTCGAAACCAATCCTTTCGGAAGCTCTTATTTAAGGAAAAAGTATCCTTTTACATGTTATAACAACCTTCTTCGAAACCATTTATAAATCCTTTTTGAAAGCATTTTTTCGACCGTGTCAAAAGTTTTAAGTAAAACAAGGCAAGACTTTAATTTTTGAGATCAAAGCAGGGTTTAGACCCCGTCGGAAGCTTACCTTTCGACACCAAGACTTCCGCCTTCCTTCAAATCCACTGCATACCACTTGGTGGTACCTTGTGTATTGGTTTCGACTATGCGGGGTTTCGACTAGGATGAGGCGGAATCATTGGAGTCAAAACTAATTGAGGCAGAACACCTTTTTCTGAATTAAAGGCTGAAATGCTGCTTCTTTTAGTAATTGCTTTATAACAACTTGTCTATTTATAAACCATCGATTGACTGCCATAAAACTTTTCAAATACTTTACCGCACTTATATCATATTTAAACCATAAAAATGCGGCGTTTAAGCCCTTCCATATACCAAAAGCAATTATTTCTAAAAAGTCCTTCTTTTAGAATAATTTACTTTCCTTAGTAAATTAATTGGGAAAAACCCCAAAAATCACAGAAATTCGATTTCATCATGTAATCCAACATATTAAAAATTTAGACTCAATTTCTTCCTGGAATATTCAAAATAAAATTTAAACCCAATTACATCATATTTATCATCAAAAATTCGTAATAAAATTTACATAGCTTGGGAAGTTCTGAAAATCAAAACCCATCTCTAAAATTATGTTTCACTTAACATAAAAATTTTCCATGGCATTTTAAAATCAATATTCCATGGTTTTGTCCCTAAAACCATAATTTCATGTGCAAATAAATTATCTAAATCAAACAATTCATAAATTAAGCATATCGTCATCCAATATATCTTAGAAACAAAGTAAATACTCAAATCTGAAATCATATGATCATAAAACCAAAAAGAGATGGAATGAATTATTATTCACCTTAGATTTGATAAGGAATTTGAAATTTGTTGTTGCTTAATCCTCCTTAGCTTTGACCCTTGGTTTAAGGTTGTAATCTTCCTCTTTTTCTTCTTATTAATGGTCGGCTCTTAGGGTTTTTGCATTTTGTTTTTGATTTGAGAAAAATGAATGTGAATGGACAATGGCGAGAAATGTATAGCTGTGTGGAAATAAAAAGGCTATCTTACTAATATGTCCATGTGTGAACCGGATGTCCTTTAAGCTAATTAAAGCCCATTTATTTAGTTGTTAAGCACAACCCTTTTACATAATTTATTCAAATCTCAATCCCCTTATCATCATTGTTCTATTTAATTTATCTAATTAAATTTCTTGAATAATGTTATCAAAATTAGGAATGTTATAGGCTCCCCCTCTTAAAGTGTTTCGTCCTCAAAATTCAATAAGGACTAAAAACTAAACATAGCAATCATCTGTAACAACTCCTAACAGCCATACTAGTCTAACTGACTAGCAACCATCTATATAAATCTAATATAGACATACCCTCAAAGCAGATCAGGATGAGTATCTCTAATCCTGTCCTCTGTCTTCCAAGTACAGTCCTTTTCGTTGTCGCTCCGTTGAACTTTCACCAACTTAACTGTCTTGTTTCTTAATCTTTTCCCATTTCTAGATAAAATCCGAATTAGTTGTCTAATAAAAGTCAAATTGGGCTCTACTACTAAGTCTTCTAACCCTTATGAGGAATAATAGTCTTGTGATCATGCACATACTTGCGAAGATGAGATACATGAAATACATTATGGACACCTGCCATATTGTTTGGCAACTCTACTCTATATGCTAGCTTTCTAATTATCTTTGTAATCTGGAATGGACCTACATATCTTGGGGCTAACTTCCCTGACTTCCCAAATCGTATCACATCCTTCATAGGTGACACCTTAATGAAGACCTTATCTCCAACTGAGAATTCTAGGTCCTTATGCCTCTTATCTACACAGCTCTTCTGTCTGGATCGAGCTTCCTTCGTCCTTTCTTGGATCGGCTCAATCTTTTGTGACGCCTCTTTAACTAAATCTGGACCTAAGACTAACCCGTCTCCAGTTTCTAACCAACATGCTGGTGATTTGCATGGCCTTTTATACAAAGCTTCAAACGATGTCATTCCTATACTAGTTTGATAACTATTATTATAGAAAAATTCAACCAAAGATAGGTGATCTTCCAAGATCCACCAAAGTCTAATGCAGAATCTCTTAATAAATCCTCGAGTACCTTTTTGACTCTCTCCGTCTGCCAATCCGTCTGAGGGTGATATGTTGTACTCATATTAAGCTTGGTATCCATTGCTTCCGGTAGACTCTTCCAGAATTTACTAGTGAACAAAGCATCTCCATCGTTCACTATACTACTAGAAACTCCATGTAGTCTAACTATATTCTTTATTAACAACTTAGCTAAAATAGGTGCCATCCTGGTTGACTTAACTGGAATGAAATGGGCACTCTTGGTTAATATGTCCACTATAACCCATATACTTTCATTATCCTTATTTGTCCTTGGCAGCTCACCTATAAAATCCATGGATATCGAATCTCATTTCCAAACTGGAATCTCCAAATGCTGAAGCAACCCACTCGGTTTTTGATTTTCATCTTTCACTTATTGACAGTTTGCAAACTGCGTAACCTATAAGCCAACATCCCTCTTCATGCCTTCCCAATAGAAGCTCCTCTTCATATCCTGATACATCTTGGTTCCTCCAGGATGAATCGTAAACTTGGATTAGTGACACTCTCTAAGAACTTCTTTCCTCAAGTCCTCCATATTTGGAACACACAACTGTTCCTTATTTCTTTACCATCCTTTCCGGCAAGGTTAAAATCCTTTAAATAATTGATCTCTGTTCCGACATCCAGTCTTCTGACCCATTTAGCTAGTACTGGATCCTCCTTCTGCTTAGAAGCAATTTTCTCAATCAATACTGGTCAGACTTCTAAATAAGACAACCTGGGAGAACTCTGACTAGAACCAACAGCCGATCTTAACTGCACATCGCAACTGACTAAGGCTTCTAAATCCTTCTGTTATCCCAATTTTTGGACAAAACTGGAATATCCATGTTGAGCGCGTTTCCACCTCGAAGAAGCAGCCAACAAGCGTATACAAGTTGAAGATTTCATTCATAACCCAAGTGCAAAAGCTCATTCGATATTAAGAAGTTTTAAGGTTTCATTCGGCATAGCCCATTCGGCCATAAGAAGCAAGGCCTCATTCGGCACTCGGAGCACGTAGGTTCATCCGGCGTTCCCAGCAACAATGTACATTCGGTATTCATCCATTCGGTAGTATGAAGCAAAGCTCATTCGGCATCCACAACCAAAGGCATCATTCGGCAGATCCATTCGGTGATACCCCACGCCGAACCAAGCCTCCCTACCACCGAATCACCATCTCCATATCCCTTCCCATCGAATTAGCTACAACCGAAACACCATCTCCATGCACTACCGAGCCAAACACACCTCTCATCAACCACCGGACCAATCCTTCTCAAGCCATCACCGAACCACACTCCTCTATGCAATACCGAATGACCTTCCAAAATACCTACCACCGGTCCACTCCATCACCGGACCAACCTTCATACCGAACCAGAGTTGCCAGTCCAGATTGCTTCAGCCCAAGCCCCCCAGCAGCAATATACATCCAAGACCCCTGCCCCCTACCTCACTCTATAAATAGAGGGGCAGGGGTACAACAATGGCAGACAAGTTTGAGAGCTCAAGCCTGGAAGGAACTCTCAAACAACTTTAGATACTTGTAATCAAAGCTTTGTACTTGTAATCTGAAGAGAAAAAGGAGAATAACATATAAAGTGGACGTAGGCACGTTCTGGCCGAACCACTATAAATCTGTGTGTCTTTTACAGTTTAGTCCCTGCTTTTCATATATTTGCATAAATCACCCAAATCACTAAGAACAGCATAAAATCAATCAACTCATACGACTTTGGGTGTTTGCGGCCATTTTTTACGCAAACACCTTCCACTCTGCAAACATAGCTAATACTACATTTTGATGTTTTTTTGCTGAGAGCATCTGCTACCTTATTACCTTTTCTTGGTGTATACTCCATACCAAAATCCTAAGCAACCAAAAACTCTATGCACCTCTGCTGTCTCATATTCAACTCCTTCTGAGAGAATAAATACCATAAAGACTTATGATCGGTTTATAACTCAAATCTCTCCCCTAAGAGTTAATGTCTTCAAATCTTCAATGTGAAGATCACTGCTGCCAACTCCAAGTCATGAGTAGGATATCCTACTCATGCGGTCTAAGCCGCCTGGATGCGTAGGAAATAACCTTACCATTTTACATCAACATTGCTCCCAATCCAGTTCCACATACATCAGTATATACCACCAACCCTTGGTTTCCGTCTTAAACCACTAACACGGGTGCATTGGTCAACAAATGCTTTAACTTAAGGAATGCTTTCTCACATTTGTCAGACCAAACAAACTTCACTTCCTATCTGGTTAGCTTAGTTAAGGTGTTGCTATCCGCAAGAATCCATAATGTATCTCTGGTAGTAGCCAACAAGTCCAAGAAAACTTCTGATCTCAGTCACCGTCTCCGGTCTCTTCCAATTATTTACAGCTTCGATTTTGTGTGGCTCAACTGACAATCCTTTCTCCAAAACAACGTGACTAAGAAATTTTACCTCTTTCTTCCACAAATGACACTTGGTAGCTTCGCCTTTAGCTGATTCTGATTAAGTGTCTCAAGCACCATTCTAAGATGAACTTCATGCTCTCTCTCATCCTTAGAGTATACTAGAATGTCATCTATAAATACCAGAACAAACCTATCCAAGTACTCTCGAAAAACTCGGTTCATCAAATCCGCGAAGAAAGCAGGTGCATTCGTTAATCCTAACTACATCGCTAACCACTCATACGAACCATATTTAGTCCAAAATGCCGTCAAATGAATATAGTTCTCCAACATTCTCAATTGATGGAAGCCTGCCGCCAAATCCAATTGGGAGAACACTCTGGCTCCATTCAATTGATCAAATGGATCACCTATTTTTGGCAAAGGATATTTATTCTTGATCGTCCTTTCGTTCAACTTACGATAGTCGATACACATTCTCAATGACCCATCTGATATCTTGACGAACACCGTGGCCGCTCCCCAAAGCGAACTACTTGGTCTAATAAAATTCCTTCCTTCTAACTCCACTAGCTACATCTTCAATTCCTTCATCTCAATTGGTGTCATTCTACTAGGTGGTCTACTCACAGGTTCCGCTCCAGATATAAGATCTATTCTAAACCCAACACCTCTTTTTGGGGGTAGTCCAGTGACTGACTCAAAGACATCTGCAAACTCTTTTGCTACCCGAACCTAACTTAACTCATCTCCCATCTCCATAGCACTAAGCAAAGTACTAACACTTTGGTTAGTATTCTCTACTGCGAATATCACTCGGTTATGACTATCAGGGTGTCTCAGTGATATCTCTTTATCTAGACAAAATATTCTAGCATCATACCTACTCAACCATTCCATACCCAAAATGATCCCAAAATCTACGAAATCAATAACATACAAACTACATGCAAATTTATGACCTAACAAATCAAGTTTTAATCGGTCACATCTTAACCCTAGTTGCATATCCTCCTATTGGATTCGCAACCCTTAAGGAAGTAACTAGGTAGGTGGGTTCTAAGCATAACCGATCAACTAAACACTGAAAAATAAATGAATGCGATGCATCGTTATGAAAAAAGTACTCTAACTGGAACTATGAATCAAAAGCGTACCTTCCATCACAATCTTTCCCTTATCAGTTGCTGTAGGCCTAGCTGGTCCAATAGCAAAGACTTTTTTTTATCCTCCCTAACTGGCTCTGGACACTAATTCTTGTAATGTCCAACTTGATCACAGTGAAGCACTTCACGTTCTTCTTGGTTGCATCTTTCTTCCCGTTTCGAGACCGACACTCATTCGTAAAGTGACCCTTCTTGTCACACTTATAGCAAACTACCTCATGCTTTGACTTCTTACACTACCTTAAAAGTGTGCTATGGATCGGTAATATGGATATATGATAATACAGAGTATAGTGATGATAGTAATACAATAAATAGTGCGGAATATAACAACAGTATAAGTAAAATGACACCAGAGAGTTTTATACTGGTTCGGAGCACCGTCCTACGTCTAGTCCCATATTCTTTCTGGAATTTCACTAAAACGACAATCCTCATTTAAACTGGAGGAACAGGTCTATACAACCCCTGAACAGCCAAACAAGGACTTGACCAGTAGAACAGGATTTCGCCTCAACAGCCGAAGAGGACTTCACACGCCTGAGCAGCAGAACATACTTCAATAAATACAAAAATAATTTTGACTTTATGTGTTCTTAATAACACGAATTTGTCACTTGTATTACACCCTTCCTATAATCTTCTCCTCGAGCGTGTGTGTATATATATATGAAATTTATGAAGAATAGAGAAGTATAGTGTTGCTTTAATGGAGAATAATTGAAAGTATAATAGCAAATAGATTCAAGAGTGTTAGATTAGAGATAAAAAATTTTGGTAGTAAATCAGATTGTAAGTAAGTTATTTTGAATCAAGTTGGAGTATGTATTTATAAAGGTTAGAAAGCAGTGACCGTTGATGAAGAGTTTCGATTGAAGTATTGCATCTAAATATTTTAGTAGAGGTTCCTCACTCTTTCGAAAAAGTCATGTCTTTTTAAAAAGTAGCTGTTGTAGAAATTCAGTCAACTGAGCCTCTGGGTCAGTCGACTGAATATTCAAACCAATTTTTAAATATATATCCATATATATGTACACCTATGCATGTTACATAGATTTTCCAGGGTCAGTCGACTGAACCTCTGGGTCAGTCGACTGAACCTCTGGGTCAGTCGATTGACCTGGTAAAATCTGTGCAATTTGCACAGTTTACACAAGTATAGTAATATATATAACTTTAAATACTTTTTATATGCTTATATATATATATATATAATATTTGAGAATAAGATGATTAAATATATAAGCTAATATATACGTAATCGAGGAGAGATTTTAACAAAATTAACCTAAGACTCAAAACTAAAATAATATAATTGATGCATCGGTTTTGAAGTCTTGTCTCCTTGTAGTATATATTCTCCTTTTGTCGTAGTGGTCGTCAAATCTGTATGTTGTAGTGATAGCTTTGTGTCATGAATCAAAACCAAGTCTCAACATTCTCCTCCTTTTTGATTAATGACAACCTGTAAATAAATATAGATTTCGACTGTATATATAATATAAATACTTACTCCCCCTGAATCTTTGACACTCTATATCATGCATTATCAATGTTAGTAATAATATTTCTCCCCCTTTGTCATCGACAAAAAGGAATAAGTAATATAAAAGCATAAAGCCATAAAGTCATAGATATTATGAAGAAAACAACCATTCATACATTAAACAACCATAAACAAAAGTCTTGAAATACGAAAAGTAGTGAATGTTTTAATACAAGCTTAAAATAAAGACTAATGTTCGTATAATATAAAATAACAACTCAAGCCATCCTTTGTTTACCCCTATCATCATGCGATGTTTGACCACCACTAATCCCTTCATCTCCATCGTCGTCATTTTTTGAAATAAGTTTAGAGTTCTTATCAAAAGATATACGAAGTGACTCTTCTATAGTATTAGTTCGTTTATTAAAAATTCGATAAGCTTTGCTTCGATTCGAATATCTAAGAAATATACCTTCGTCACATTTTGAATTGAATTTACCAAGCTAATCTTTGGTATTTAATATAAAACATTTTGATCCAAATATTTTAAAATAAGATATGTTTGGTTTTCTTCCGTTAAAAAGTTCATAAGGTGTATTCTTGGTGAGAGGTTTAAAGAAACATGATTCAAAACATAACAGGCAGTTGTAACAGCTTCTGCTCAAAAATGTTTTGGTAATGCGCTTTCGTTTAGTAAGGTTCTTGCACATTCTTGTAGAGTTTGATTTTTTCGTTCTATAACTCATTTTGTTGTGGAGTTATAGAAAACGAAAAGTTATGAAATATTCCTTTCGTTTTACAATGTTATCAAATTTTCCTTTTCAAATTCACCTCTGTGTTCTAGTAGCTTTTAAATTTTGAATTCGTTTAACAAAAATTTTGAAAATTTTAAAAGTATCACTTTTATTTTTCATAAAGATAATCCATGTATATCTAGAAAAATCATCAACTATTGCAAATACGTATTTATTATAATTTATGGATTGAATTTGGGTAGGTCTAAACAAATCCATATGAAATAACTCAAGCGGTTGTAATGTCGAAATGACTTTCTTAGATTTAAACAAGGATTTAGTTAATTTACCTAATTGACATGAGTCATATATATCACTAACTTTAAAATTCATCTTTGGTAATCCTTTTACAAGATTATTTTTATAAATTTTATTTATATTCTTGAAATTGATATGACAGAATCGTTTGCGCCATATCCAGGGATCATTTTCTTTAGCTATTAAACACATATCTGAGCTATGATTAACTTTCATATTTCAAAATATAAATGTTTTATCTCTATCTTCTTCAAAAATAAGGTTTTTATTTTGATCAAGGATATTATATTTATTTTCATAAAAAGGATATTTTAAAACCTTTATCTCATAATTGACTTATACTTAATAGGTTATGTTTTAGATTCTTAACTAATAAATCGTTTGTAACAAAAGGTAAATTAGATGTACTGTAATTTCTCACATAGCCCTTGCCGATGATATATCGCTTGGAATTATCTCCAAAAGTGGCAGAACCTCCATTTGAGTATGTAATATTTATCAGCATATCTTTGTCTCCTATCATGTATTTTGAGCAACCACTGTCGAGTATCCATTTTCTTCTTTTCTTGAGTAGGACCTTATTATCTTTGGCCATAAAGCATACGCAGGTTTGTTCTTTATCTCTCTCACTCTCACTTCCAGAAGAAGAGGAGGAATCTGAATCATCCATGTAACTGAAAAGGCTTTTCTTCTGAATTTGTCCTTCCTTTTATTTCGATATTCTTTCTTTTGATATGGATAGTCCTTTTGTATACGCCTCTTTTTATGACAGTTAAAACACTCCATAACCGATGATGACAGTGGTTTATTGCTGTTTGAGGTTCTCTTGCCATTATTTCTGTTTCCTTTTCTATATTTCAAGAATTTCTTGAAGTTTTTGGCAATAAAGGCTAGGTCGTCTTTATCTGAATCTGATTCTTCTTGTTCAACATGGAATTCTATATTCTTTTTATCTTGGGCTTGAATTCGTTTAGCCTGCAAATTTACTTCATAGGACATTAGATTTCCTATTAAGTCTTCCGGAGTTATTTTGGAAATATCATTCGCTTCTTCAATAGCGAGAACTTTTCTTTCCCATTCTTTCGTTAAAGAATTAAGGATTTTGGATACAATATCAAAGTCTGAATATTTTTCTCATAGTCCTACTAATCAATGATAAATATCCTGAAATCTTGAGAAAATATCATTTATGGATTCATTGTCTTTCATTCTAAAATTTTGAAACTGACTTTTGATCAGGGATATTTTGCTTTGTTTGACCTTGTTAATTCTTTCATGTGTAACTTTGAGTGTACGCCATATTTCATATGCAGTATTACACATGCTAACATGGTTAAGGCAGAAACAACATATAGTGATGATATGGACGTAGTATGGATATATGATAATATTGAGTATAGTGATGATAGTAATATAGTAAATAGTGCAGAATATAAAAGCAGTATAAATAAAATGACACCAGAAATTTTTATACTGATTCGGAGCACCGTCTTACGTCCAGTCCCAGATTCCTTCTGGAATTTCACTAAAATAACATATTCATGGCTTTTGCATTAGCTGTGGCATCCAGTTTCTGTGTATTTGACCAAGTAGAATACTCTTCAGTAGGAATAGTATATTCTATCTGAGTTATATTCCATGAATCAAAACCATTTGCTTGCATATATATTCTCATTTATGTGGCCCAATAGTTATAATTCATGCCATTAAATAATGGTGGACGTGTAGTGGATTGTCCTTCAATGAAGCTAGTGTTAATGTTAGTGCTAATGCTAGTGTTGGTGTCCATATTATTAAATTATCAGATAACTGTGTTACGGTTATATTTTGACCTTACTCTGATACCAAATAAAAGTGTGCTATGGATCGTGTAATATGGATATATGATAATACAGAGTATAGTGATGATAGTAATACAGTAAATGTGTGGAATATAAAAGCAGTATAAGTAAAATGACACCAGAGATTTTTATACTGGTTTGGAGCACCGTCCTATGTCCAGTCCCAGATTCCTTTTGGAATTTAACTAAAATAACAATCCTCACTTAACCTGAAAGAACAGGTCTATACAACCCCTAAGCAGCCGAATAGGGACCTGAGCTGTAGAACATGATTTCGCCTCAGCAGTCGAAGAGGACTTCACATGCCTGAGCAGCAGAACAGGACTTCAACAAATACAAAAATAGTTTTGACTTTGTGTGTTCTTAATAACATGGATTTTTCACTTGTAGCACACCCTTCCTATAATCTTCTCCTCGAGTATATATAAATATAGTTGAAGTATATGAAGAATAGAAAGGTACAGTATTGCTTTAATGCAAAATAATTGAAAGTATAATAGCGAATAGATTCAAGAGTATTAGATTAGAGATAAGAAAATTCGGCAGTAAATCAGATTGTAAGTAAGTTATTTTGAATCAAGTTGGAGTATGTATTTATAAAGGTTAGAAAGCAGCGACTGTTGATGAAGAGTTTCGATTGAAGTGTTGCCTCCAAATCTTTTCATAGTGGTTCGTTACTCTTCACAAAAAGTCGAATCTTTTCAAAAAGTAGCTGTTGTAGAAATTCAGTCAACTGAGCATCTCGATCAGTCGACTGAATATTCAATTGAATTTCTAAATATATATCCATATATCTATGCACCTGTGCATGTTGCACGGATTTTCCAGGGTCAGTCGACTGAACCTCTAGGTCAGTCGACTGACCTGGTAAAATCTGTGCAATTTGCACTGTTTACACAAGTATAGTAATATATATAACTTTAAACACTTTTATATATTTTATATGCTTATATATATGTATAAAATATTTGAGAATAAGATGATTAAATATATAAGCTAATATATACATGATCGAGGAGAGATTTTAACAAGATTAACCTAAGTCTCAAAACTAAAATAATATAATTGATGCACCGGTTTTGAAGTCTTGTCTCCTTGTAGTATATGTTCTCCTTTTGTCACAGCAGTCGTCAAATCTGTATGTTGTAGTGATAGCATTGTGTCATGAATCAAAACCAAGTCTCAACATACCTCACTTCTGGGCTCCCTTCTTTTTAAAGAACTTCCTCCCCTGAGAACCCTCAGTTTCTACCGACTTCCCTTTAGCTAGATCAACAAGTAACTCCTCATGGCAAATGGCCATCTCCACCTCTATATTATAAGGACCTCGGACATGTGTCATGGTCATTCTGGCAAGCTCGAGCCTCAATCCCCTAATGAACTTCTCATTCCTTTTTATGTTAGTGTCTATAATAGCGTATCCATATCGAGACAGCTCTTCAAACTTAGTAGCATACTCGACTACTGACATCTCTCCTTGAACTAAATCCATAAACTTCCTCATTAGCTCAGACTTAGAAAACTCAGATACAAACTTCTTCTCAAATCTTGTTTTAAAATCAACCCAAGTTAACATCTCTTCTGGCACTCTGGTAGTAACACTATTTCACCAGTGTAGTGCCGACCCCTGTAACTGTCTTGAGGCCAACCTTCTCTTTTGCTCATCATTTAGACCCAAATCAGTAAATATATCCTCATAATGCAACAAACAACTCTGAACTTCTATGGCACTTTCTGTTCCCAAGAATGGCTTCCCACCCAAACTGATGTAGACTTTACTCAGCAAAGCATTATTCCCAACTAGAGCCACATGATTAACTCCCCCTACATTTCTAGCAACTCCAGCAGTAGCTCCTGCTTACATCAAAACAATAAAGAGCTGATACATCGCCTCTATATCTATTGGTGGATTTCCACATTGGCTTCAACATTTTGGTTACAAGCATTAGCCAGTTGACCCGGGTTTCTCTTGGTAGTGGATCGAGCATTTCCATTAGTTGTGGTGCTTCCTCCATCGAGATTTCCTCTTCTGTTTCTTGCTTCCATATCTCCTTTCTCGTAAATCTGCGTACAAGCCTTAGTAAGATGTAGAAGAACGATCGTAGAGAATGGGGAATACATACTAATGTGTGTGTGTGTATATATAACTATATATCAAATACAAGTACGTTACTATAGCATTAACCCAAACCCCAATCTTATTATCTGATTCACTGGATTATGTTTGAAAATTCTTTTAGGTTTAAGTTTCTTTTAAAGTCTCAAAATCCTATGCTCTGATACTAACTAATAACACCCTCCTACTTGGAGGCCCAAAACTAACAACTACAGATGCTACAGTCATCCATAGTTATTGATCCTCAGTGACCACATACGGCGATATTAGATACACTGATACATAGAAACACTATAATATAGAGAGAGTAATTTAAACAGCAAATTAATTCCACATTCCATTTTAAAATATTCTAAATTGATTACATAACCTAGTTCATAGACCACATTCAAATAACATATAGTTAATACAAAATATGCCAAGAGTGACATATAAAGATGCCCCTTGGTTGATCAAAGTATATCATACGGCATTAAACAGTTTGCCTTTATAATCAAACTCACAACGAAAATAAAATAACTCTAATAATAAGCTTGCCTCCTGTTGGCACCAAAATTGGTCACTAACACCTCCGAGAAAGATTGTGTAGAGTGATTAATGAAGAAAGTAAATTAAACATAGAACTGTATGCTAAATTAAATGCAAAAACAAGAATACCGGACTAATAGTGGTACGGCGTAACTGCCTGCGTCTACTTTGAGTTTTGATCTTTATTACTTTCACAAATGATTGAATACAGATACAATCCGTACTATAATGACTCAAATACCAATGCTAAGTAAAATAGAATAAGTCTTGAATACAGCAGAGTCTCCCCAGTGTTCTCGAAAAAAGGTCCATTTCACTGTGCCCCTGCCCTTCTATTTATAGATGAAGATGGGTCGGACTTCCCTAATGGGCCTAGGAACAAAGTACCTCGGCATGTGTTAACTTCTATGCGCTGAACTATAGTTGTCAAACGGGAATTGCTGAACGAGGTTGGTCCAACCAGAGAATGTCGGGAGAGGCCTCAGTGCCGAGCGATACTCGTATGCCGAGCCACATACCCAGGCCGAATGGAATTCGTATGCCGAGCGAGGGATATGCATTGAATTGCGCTCGTATGACAAACGAGGTGAAATGCCGAACGACCCTTCTATGACGAGCGATGTGAGATGCCGAACGACCCTTCAATGCCGAACGAGGTGAGATGCCGAACGACCCTTCAATGCCGAGCGTGGTGCTGTGCCGAATGACCCTTTCATGCCAAATGAGGGAAGATGTCGAGCGACCTCTCTATGCCGAATGAGGCAAGATGCCGAGCAACCTTTCCATACCGAACGAGGCCTTTTGCCGAGTGACCACTCTATGCCGAACGAGGGAAGACGCCGAGCGACCTTCCATGCTGAACGAGGCCTTGTGCCGAGCGACCAATCTATGCCGAACGAGGCCTTGTGCCTACCGGCACATCTATGCCGAGCGAGGAGAGGTGTGCCAAACGAGGCATGTGCCAAGCCTCTTGTTACATGGTCAAACAACCGAGTAACGCTTGCCCCCCAAAGTGTATCATGTGGATGAACTTGATGCGCTTTGAACCATGAGAACTCTGCGTTTTTCTTTAGGCCCTTGTTCTATTTTCTCGATAGCGTTTTCTTACGGCCTCCTGAATGCCGAACGAGGCATTGATGCCGAATGAGGCCTTGATGCCGAACAAGATACGGATGTCGAGCGACTCCTCAACGCCGAATGACATACTAATGCCGAACGACCGAGGTACCTTGACCGGTTCTACCAGTCACTGTCTCTTCACCTTCTTTCCTTCCTACTATAAAAGTCAGTACTTATCTCCTTCTTCCCTTTTTACCTTTTACCTCCGCTTTAACATCCTTGCGAACCTACCTCCTTCCAGACTTTTGCCAACACTTTAACCTCCTTTTTGACTCCCGAGTCCTACACGTTACGTCTCGACTGCCCTCAACAACAAATCCGAGAGGATTCCACTTCTAAATTAAGCACCCTATTAGACTTCGACCCCATCTACTAGGTATGAACCTTTCACTTGCTCGACTTTCTTCAATTAGGGATTTTGGACAAGACTTGAATTTACAACCTTCCCTTAATCCACGAATAATGGAAGCCATGTAGGTAAGGAAAGTGGATCCGAGGTTTAAACAAGCCTTAGGATTAGATATAGAGGAGGATGGAAGAGGGTGGCGGCCCAGTAGGAATCGGTGAGGGTCGAGATGGTCGGTCGAAGGTGGCGTGCAAATTGGGGTGGTGATCGACTGGCCACCTAGGAGGGTATCTAGTTTATTCGAAGAAATAAGTTGGAGGAGGACGTATGGCTGTGGTTTGGCAAGAATTCCGCATGCCTAACGATGTGAGGGAGTGTAGGAGTGAACTTAAAGTTAGGTTTTAGTCATGGCGAGCGACGTGGCTCGGCATGACCATGGCTCGGCATGACTCCCTTATGGCGAACGAGGTAAGAGGAAGCGCAGGAGAAAAATATGAAATGCGTAAAGTGCCGAGCGATGCGGCTCGGCATGACTTTCCGAGGGACTCATCCGTGCTAAGTGGTTGAGATGGAGGGTAGGAAGGAAGTTGGAGTTGAGGGCAAAGTGTCGAGCGATGCAGCTCAGCATGTCTGCGATCCGGCATGATTGCGGTTCAGCGTGACTTGCCACATGCCGAACGGTAGAGATGGATGGTAGGAGAGTGGTGTACAACAATAATACTAGTCGAACATAATGCATAGTTGACTCAACCTATTTTTATGACCGAACATATGACAGTGAACAAGTACGAGGACTTAAGCAATTAAGCATATTGGACAATCCGAACTGATAACTCCTCTGTTTTAACAAATACACACCTGAATTTAACTTGATTAAAATGGATAACAACCTTCAGCGTACAATGTCGATGTCGAATTCAAAACATAAACCATTTTATGACCAGCTCTCGTAGACGGTCAACGATGACGGTCTTATTTGAAGATGATAGTTCAAAGGCTAACTTTATTTCATCAACTCTGTGACTTTTAATTTCTTGGCACTTATACTTGAATGATTGCACTAGTTCACACACCACACAGAGGGAGTATTTTTGTTGTTAAGTCTAATGTCGATTGTTTTTCAAGTATAGTTCAAACCGGTGTTTCATCGGATTTTACACACATTAGAGATGTCTAGGAAATCCTGTTCCGCCACGATCTCGGACAGACCCGGGCAATCTTCTCAACAAGAAGTAGTTGGAACTTTAAAATCTGTCGACTACGCTTATACAAGACATGCCGATCCCCACGATAGCATCTGTCGACTTGGCTCCTGATGCCCTGGATGTAGCAATCTTTTAAGACGACACGATCGATTCTCAAGCCTCGAGAATTAACGAATGCGCACTTCATCACATATGCTCGGCACACGGGATTCCTTTCGATGATGTGTTGGTTCCATTAGGACAAGATCATCCTCACCTGCCCCCAGTCGGATACACGGCCTGCAACAGATTTATGTGTTGGGTTCGTAGCGTGCCGCCATTCGACTCCTTCCTCCGCGATCTGTTACAGTATATTGAGATGGCTCCATCGCAATTACATCTAAACAGTCACGCGTTCGTGTACGGCACGTGCATCCTTTTCATGAGCGTCCTTTTCAGGCTCTCGATTCATTGCGATTTTCGATACATTTATCGTTTCAAGAGACGATCAGACAGCCCATCTTTTGTATTTCATGAACCACACAACAAGTGTCAAATTCCGACCGGGGCATGAAGCAAATTCATCCAGTACAAGCAGTAGTGGTTCTACGTGCGTTGTTCCCTGGCTTCGCAAGGAGATGGCTAGAAGGAAGTAAGTTTCTTTTGTGGATTAACACTTGCATTCGATGGTAATTGCTCCTTTTCTAACTCTTTATCTACTTTTACAGGTATTAGCCCACGTCCGAAAGGCTCCGGGTATTGTGAAGTTGTTGAGGCTATCCGAGCTATCCCCGTAGGAGACCGAGACATCAGATCTCTTATTTCGAATGAACCGGTCTCGAAGTTTGGGCTGCTGGCGGCAGGCCATCGGATAAGCCTTCCTCAAGATGTCACCATAACAACATCTACCTTGGGTAAAGGCAAAAAGCAAGCCGGGCCTTCAACACACGAAGCCCCTGACACACCTGAGGAGGGGGAGATTATGGAAGATGAAACGCCCAAAGTACCTGGTGAGAATGTTAGTCCCGGTCTTGTGCCGGTAGTCGAGGTGCACGATATCGAAGTTACTCCTCCCCTTGCGAAGGGAAAGGAAAAGTTGACTTACAAACTAAGGAAGAAGACAATGTGTGGAACTTCTAAAGTCACAATCACAGCGGTGGAGAGAAAGCCTTCTCCTCACACTTAGAGAGTTCATTGAAAGGCCTTTCGGACCTCACTATTCCCGACGATTTTCTTAACTACGGCTTCAATGATCCGAAAGCACTCAAACTTCATTCGCCCGCAAGAGGCGATGCAGGCGCTCAAGCCCATATTCAGGGAGAAAAAACTCCCATAAGTAGAGATAATGAAACTGGTCCGTTGGGGGCAAACACTAGGACACACACGAACACACGCACTTCACTTTGCACTTCAATTTTAACCATCACTCTATTCTTTGCTGACTTGTCATTATTACATTCCACGCAGGTGACATGGGACGCACTCATGGACTCAACCGTCTTCGTGTATCATCTATTTTTCACCACTCCGGCCGGGATTTGGGTTTCAGCAAACGTCGAGACAGAGACGACACCGGCGATCGAGACTACCGCCATCGAGAAACATCCTACTGAAGGAAAATCTATAGCCTGTCTTCCTACCCTCACGATCCTCCTTTTCAATCGGAGCAAAGCAAAGAGAAGTCCGCGCATAAGGGGTCCCAGCCTGAGGCCCATCGAGATCAGCACTTCGTTTCATCCTATACCAGGCAATCCCAGGATCCCCACCAAACACTTGTAGTCTCCAAACAGATTCCTTCCACTCCTGTATTTGATCCATCAATAGCAGAACAGCTTGCTGAGCTTAAAGCCACGTTCCCAAAGATATGCTTTGATGGCTTGAAATTTCTTCCGGCGATTCATCACATTCCGGGACATGTCAAATAAAGTGCTATTGCTTATACTAACGACGTCTACGTTCAGCAAGACGCGTTTATCCACTTAGATGAGAAAGTCTTGGAAGTCTCTGTCGAGCGTCAACACCAAAATTGAACGCCTGAAGCTGGAGGCTGTTCATGGTAAAGACATTATCAAAGCTCAAGACGAAGAGCTCTCTTGATACAAGTCTCAACTCAAAGCTTCCCAAAAAAGCGCTGAAGACACAGCGGAGGCCGTTAATCGTCTAGAGTCGTCACATAAGAAAGAAATTGATGAGGCGGTCCAATGCTGCAGGGCCTTAGCTTTAGAGAAAGATTCCATTCAAAAGAAGAGGGATGCATTCGCCTTGCGAGTCAAAGAGTTGGAAGATCTACTCCATAAAGAGAGAGAGGAAAAAACAGCTGCTCAGGAAGAGTTGCAACGATATTGCGATGAGATTGTTGCTACACGACTCCTGAAGGATGAAGCCCGTGAAGTGGGAAAAAGAGTAGCATCCACAGAGATTGACTCTCGCATCGAGGCAGCTACGGGGGCTGGCAGGGAGGAGATCAAGTGCTTGTTCGACCCGCTTATAGCAGAATACAACGCCCGTGTCCTTACGCATCGGGACTTAACTTTTCTTGATGAGGGCTACCTCGAATCTCTAGCCGAGGCATGGGAAACTTTAATAAAGATTAGAAAAGTAGAGCTGGGCACCGAGGAGGTTGATGAGGAGGCTTTGATAAAAGAATTTCTCAACAGGAATGAGCCTTCGGTCTTGTCTGCATCAAAGGCCCTCTACAGCAAAGGTTACTGCTAATTGAAATGAAAAGTTGAGATCGTTGGTCCGTCTAGAACCGAGTCTCCAGCTCCTCTCCTTACTCAATCGACCGTTGGCCAGTACTTGACCCGTTCGAACAACATGTCGGCTATGATCTAGAAGCCCATGGCCTTGACATTCATGTACTATTTTCCAATCCAGAGGGTGAGACTCCGAGGACAGTTGAGAGCCAGCAAGAAACTGGTAAATAACTCTTCCTCTTAAAGTTCAAGAGCCATTGTGTTCGGCGTGAGTTCATTATATTCTAACATTTGTGTCTTGTGGTCTTGCTTAGGCCGTTCCGACCCCGAGCCCACTCAGAGGAGCGGTGACGCCAAGGAGAAGAAGGAGAAAGCGAGAGAGGCAATTCGAGCGGGAGAGACTCCTGGCCCTGATGCTCAAGTGATTGAGGCGCTTGACGAGGAAAAGTCCGAGACTTCGTCTCCTATCGAAGAAATTTATGAAGTTGGGATTATGGGCGCCTCTGAAGACACTTCAAAAATGAGCATGAAGGAGCAACTCGCGAAGGAGAAGAAAAAGAAAGCCGAAATCAAAGTTGAGCCCTGAGTTATGGATCTTGAGGATCCTTTGAACAGGCCTTTGAAGGTCATCCTTCCTGGTGGGTCCAGGCCACTAGAAGTTCCTCGTCCCTCCTCGAGTATTACTTCCCAATCAAGCAAAACGTCCAAACAAAAACGCATGGGGGAAGGGTCATCTAAGAAAACAAAGGAGGAAAAGAAACCCAAGAAATCAAAGAAGTAGCTGTTACACTCGTTCAACGAGAGCTAGCTTAAATTATATAATTATTTTTATTTATATTCGTAGTCAATGTAAATAGACTTTTGACTTCAAGTTTTGGAGGAGTCATAGTGGAACCTCATTTTGGATGAATAAATAAAACTTAGTTCTTTTGTCTTTCAAACGACTTTTACTGTTCAACTTTTTGTATTGTTGTGGCCGAAACCCGAGTTATTGTGAGTTACATAACCCCCCAATTTATCTTCATTTAACTCGAAAATTCTTTGAAATCGTACATCCTTTATTCCACGCGTCGGGTACTTAGAATATTTTTCAGTCCGTATGCTGGGGACTTGATGACTTTAACTCAGTTGTACTCTAGTCTGCACTCCGGTGACTTAGAGATTTTTAAGCTGTATATACTCTAGTCCGCACT
This sequence comes from Allium cepa, assembly GCA_030765085.1. Classification (NCBI taxonomy): domain Eukaryota; kingdom Viridiplantae; phylum Streptophyta; class Magnoliopsida; order Asparagales; family Amaryllidaceae; genus Allium; species Allium cepa. The sequence continues at coordinate 129,902,833 of CM060943.1, forward strand.
CAGGGGACTCAGAGTACTCCAGTCCGCACTTAGGGGACTTGGAGATTTTAAGTTGTTTATACTCTAGTCCGCAGTTAGAGGACTCTAGAGATTTTAAGTCATTTATACTCTAGTCCGCACTCAGGGGACTCAGAGTACTCTAGTCCACACTCAAGGGACTTGGAGTTTTTAAGTCGTTTATACTCTAGTCCGCACTTAAGGGACTCAGAGTACTCCAGTTCGCACTCAGGGGGCTTGGAGATTTTAAGTCGTTTATACTCTAGTCTGCACTCTGGAGACTCAGGGTACTCCAGTCCGCACTCAGGGGACTTGGAGATTTTAAGTTTTTTATACTCTAGTCCGCACTCAAGGGACTCAGAGTACTCCAGTCCACACTCAGGGGACTTGGAGATTTTAAACCTTTTATACTCTAGTCCGCACTCTAGGAACTCAGAGTACTCCAGTCCGCACTCATGGGACTTGGAGATTTTAAGTTGTTTATACTCTAGTCCGCACTCAGGGGACTCAGAGCACTCCAGTCCGCAACTAGGGGGCTTGGAGATTTTAAGTCGTTTATACTCTAGTCCGCACTCAGGGGACTCAGAGTACTCTAGTCCGCACTCAGGGGACTTGGAGCTTTTAAGTCATTTATACTCTAGTGCGCACTCAGGGGACTCAGAGTACTCCAGCCCGCACTCAGGGGACTTGGAGATTTTAAGTCGTTTATGCGCATTCATACGTCAGACAGAATAATGTAACTCTAGTTTTCTACCATAAAATTATCATATACGGAAACATCAATAATTCATGGAAAAAATGGCTTCAAGCCTTTATTAATGAAGCGGGCTAAATTGGCTTATTACATGCTGAAAACTAAGAATCAACAAAATGAAAACATACTAAAAATAACTGCAACAAAGATAGAAAATGAATAGACTACGTATAGTAATGCCGCAGATGCTCGCTATTCCATGCTCGGGGGAGTGTCGGCCATCAACGGTTGCTAGCTTGAAAGTTCCTTCTCCAAACCTCCATTCAATGACGTATGGACCTTCCCATGTGGGATTTAGATGCGACGGGGCCAGAAAAATCGTTTCAAAACAAGGTCTCCCACATCAAAGATCTTTGCCGGACCTTTTCTTTATAATATCGAGCGACTCGGTGCCTATATGCGGCCGCTCTTAAATTAGCTTCTTCATGTTTTTCATCAATGAAGTCCAGTGATTCTAGCAAAAGTTCTCGATTCGTCTTGGGGTCGGAATGAGTTACCCGATGTGACTGAACTTCAAGTTCTATGGGTATAAGAACTTCCGTGCCATATGCCAATGCGAATGGAGTGTGGTCAGCCGTGGACTTGTGGGTGGTTCTATAAGCCCATAGTGTTGTTGGAAGTTCATCCACCCACTTGCCTCTAGCCATTTTCAAACGCTTTTTCAATATGGACTTGATTATTTTGTTCATGGCTTCCACTTGTCCATTGGCTTTTGGATGAGAAACTACTGCAAACCTTTTTTCAATGCCATACTTTTGAAAAAATTCTTTGAACTCTTTGCTTTTGAATTGAGTTCCGTTGTCTGTATGATAGTCTATGGGAGGCCAAAATGACATATTATATTTCGTACAACGAAATTAATGACCTTCTTGGTGGTGATCGTGGCTAAGGGATCTGCTTCTGCCCACTTGGTAAAATAATCGACCGCAGCTATCACGTATTTCGCACCACCTTTAGATTTGGGTAAGGAACCGATTATATCGATCCCCCACATTACAAATGGCCAAGGACTAACCATTTGCGTGAGTTTCGTTGGTGGAGCTCTCGAGATTTTTGCATACTTCTGGCATTTGTCACATCTCCTTACGTAGTCTGCAGCATCCCGATTCACAGTTGGCCAGTAGTATCCATAGCAGAGGATTTTCTTTGCTAATGTCTGCCCCTAGTATGGTCACCACATTCTCCTTCATGAATTTCCTTCAGGACTCGTTTTATCTCATTGTGGGCAATGCACTGAAGTAGGGGGGGTCGAGAATCCTTTTCGATACATTATTCCATCTTGCATTACATATCGCGAAGCCTTATGAATGACTTGTCGTCTTTCGTTCCTTTCGGGAAAGATCCTGTGCAGTTAATATTATTTGAATGGGGTCATCCATGACTCCTTCTCGATCTTTGTTTCTGACACGAGATCTATCTCCATTACATCTATACTTGAAGCATGTAAGGTTTTGAAAGGAACCAATTTCATTAGCTATGCATCGCCAGTGCTTGCAAATTATGCCAATGAATCGTCTTCTTTGTTTCGTTAACTTAGGACATGCGAAATTTCATAATATTCTAGATTTGCTAGCAGCTCTTGAACCCGTGCAAGGTATGGAGCAAGTCTTCATCCCTTTGCTTGATAGTCCCCCCGCACCTAGTATACCATCAATTGCGAGTCACAAAAGATTTCAACCGATTTTACCCCCAGCTCTCTGATGAGTTTCAAGCCAGCAACCAATGCTTCATACTCGGCCTCGTTATTTGTTGCTGGAAATTCGAGCTTCAAAGCGTAACAAACTGATCGGTTTTCGGGAGTCACAAGGACTATGCCAGCTCCCGAGCAACGGTTGTTAGATGCCCCGTCGGTGTACATCTTCCATCGAACGGAAGGTATGACATTGTAACAGCTTGATTCGTCTAACACGGTGAATTCATCAATGAAGTCTGCTAGCGCTTGCCCTTGTATGGCCCTTCATGGCAGGTAGGTAATATCGGACTGACTCAACTCAATATTCCATTTTAACATCCTTCCAGAGGTTTCCGGTCGTTGGAGTACCTATCGCAAGGGTTGGTCGGTATAAACGCTGATTGAGTGTGCCTGAAAGTATGGCCGGAGCCTGCGTGATGCAATCACCAAGCAATAGGCTAGTTTATCAATCTTAGGATAATTTATTTCTGCCCCCGCTAAACGTTTACTGACATAGTACATCGGCTTTTAAACTCGGTCCTCCTCGCGAACCAAAGCCGTACTGATAGCATGCTGGGATATAGCCAAGTACACGTACAACATCTCATGGTTTACCGGTTTTGATAGTACCAGATACTTTCTAAATGCCTTATCAGGGCTCAGAACGCTTCCTCGCAGTCGGATGTCCATTCGAAATTCCTCTTTCCTTTCTTTATTACATCGAAGAAAGGAATACACTTATCCGTGGCTCTGGATATGAATCGACTCAGCGCGACCACCTTTTCATTCAAGCTTTGTACCTGCTTTATAGTTCTGGGCACTTGTACAACTCGAATAGCTTGAATCTTCTCCGGGTTAGCTTCGATTTTCCGTGCATTCACAATGAAATCCAAAAACTTTCCTGACGCAATGCCAAAGGAATACTTCAGAGGATTGATTTTTATTCCATAATGTCTGAGTATATCAAACATCTTCGCTAAGTCCTAAATGTGGTCGTCTGACTGCCATGACTTCATAAGCATGTCATCCACATAGACTTCCATCATTCTACCAATCTAGTCCTTAAACATTTGATTCACCAGACGCTGATAAGTCACTCCCGCGTTTTTCATTCCAAAAGTATCACTACATAGCAATATAACCTAACGCCAGTGACAAAACTGGTGTGTTCTTGGTTTGGAATATGCATCAGGATCTGATTATATCCCAAGTACGCATCCATAAATGATAGTAATTCGTGTTCGGCCGTTGAGTCGACCAGTTGGTCGATTCTGGGTAAAGGGAAACTATCATTCGGGCATGCTTTGTTCAAATCAGAGTAATCAACGCAAGTTCTTCACTTCCCATTTGCTTTCCTTACTAGCACGACGTTAGATACCCATTCAGGCTAGAGGGAGTCGCGGAAGAACCCATTGGCTTTGAGTTTGTCCATCTCCTCTCCGAGAGCAGCGGACCTGTAACGACCCGTAAATTTTCGATAATTAAAATAGCTAATTTAATAAGATTTCGTGATTTAGTGTCAGAAAAAAATTTGTAAGTCGTTTGGAATAATAATAACTGGAATGAATTACAACAATAATTATCCAAGTAATGAAAAATAAAAGCTACTTAGTGAATGCCTTTGCAATCCATAGTTGAATAGGATAATAAATGTTGAATTCATTGGGTATAATAGAGTAATTGATTGATAAGGAAAATCTATTTAAAATCAAACATTGAATATTGAACAGGTAAATTGTTTAAATTAAATATTTAAAACTTATTGAATAATTGAATAACTGTAAAATGAAAATAGTGTTCTAAATTGTGAATTGGTTTTAAAAGTTGAATCTTATAAGTTCAATTTCAATATTTCAAAAGATAATGAATTATTGGATAAGCGAAAGTGTTTAAATTTAATATTTGGAATTTATGGAATAATTTAATAATGGGAATTGAATAACCGTATAATGGAAATGGTTGTTCTATAATCTAAATTCTTTTCAAAAGTTAAATTTTAAGTTCGTTTTGAATATTTCAAAAGATAGTGATTTAAGAACAATCAATTTGTTTAAATTTAATATTACAAATGTTTGAATAATTAAATTCCGAATTTGATACGATTAATTTGATATTGAAATTTAATATATGAAAATCGAGTGAATAATTGAAATTTGATTTAATATGATTCAAATTGGTTTTCAAAGTGAATGTAAGTTATATTGGGATTATAATAAAGTTAATAAGGTTTTAAATTTGGAATTATTGGATAATTGAATAACGGGTTTAATATGATTAAGAAATGATTTGTAAAATTTTATTTTATCATATTAAAGTTAGAATGATGTTTAGAACTTATAAAATCGAACTAAAACTAAATTTGTGAAAATTGAATATTTTAATATTTAATTATCGACTGAAAAATAGCCAAATTTTGAACAGTCTCAAAATTGGACGAAACTAGTTCCATTGGATCTGTAATAGTTAGTTATTATCGGATTTCAATTTTCGTAGCAATCGGAGTTGTCGTTTGACCGTGGCAGCTCGAAACGCGTTGAAATTGTTTTAATATTAATTTGGCGAGTTAAGATAGTCATTTTTCAAACGGTCTCGGATTTCGACGAAACCAGTTTCATTGGATCCGTAATGTGATATTATTGTAAGATTTCAAATTTCAGGTCAATCGAATTTACCGTTTGTCCGGGGCGAGCCAAAACGCATAGAAATTCGTTTAATCGGTTTAATTTAAATTTGATCGTTTATTGCCGTAACTCGCATAGATAACCGAATTAGCTTTCGAAACATGTTCCATTGTGTCCGAAATGCGGGGTAAACCCTAGAAATGCCGGTCACCGTGCGTAAATCGGAGTTCGAAATTTCCGGGATGAATAGTGCTCGTTATATTTTCTATAAAAGCACCTACCAAATTCATTTTGCAAAAAAAAAGAAAACAAAACCATAATTTCTTGCTTCAGCCACCACTTTTCTGTTAATGGCCGAAAATGATTCTCCTTTCTCCTCAATTATCTTCAAATCCACAAACAATTAGAGGAAGTTATCAACTACAAAGTTGAAGAGCGTATTGAGATCTACAACTTCAACGGTTGTGATCGATTTTGAGTGAGTGGATCAACGGCAAATGGAGCTTGAAGGCAACAGCTCCTCTCACGTTTTACAGCAGTAGGTGGGGCCGAGTTCAACTTCCTTGTGGCCGTGGGTAGGGCTCGGCTGTAGCTTCGAGGTGGCGCTAGTTGATCGATGCAAAAGTGATCGTGGTGGCCGCGATTTGGAACCCTAGGCCGCGTTTAATAGGTTCTATGTTGCGTCTCTAACTTGGGAGAAGAACGTGAATTGGAGGGAGAAAGAAGGTGCGGTCCAGATTGTTGAAGGCAAGAATCAACGGCTCTGATTGAGTTGGGTATAAATAATATAAAAGAAATTGTAAAATTGATTATATTAAAATTGTACAAACTTTAAACGTGTATAACTTTTTCATACGAGGTCCGTTTTGGACGAAACGAATTGAGTTGGCTTCGTTTTGTCGAGCACTACGCTATGGAGCTAGATTGGAATCGTTTGGAGCTAGAGAAAATTTCGGGTAAAATTAAACGCTCGTTTAATTTTATTCGAAATAAAACGCTGGAACTACATTGAAATCAAGGTGAGTGTTTTATAACGCTCACAACGTACTGAATATCTTTATGCTAGTTAATTTTAATATTATGAAGTGATATGAATTTTATTTGTCGTTGTTTGATAAAATTTAATTGTCGTATAGATTGTCATTGAATTCACCGTTGAAAATTAAATTGACGGTCAAGTTAAAATTAGAATTGAATTGCGATTAAATTACCTAACATTGATAACTATGAAATTGCCGTGAATTGTATTGCCTATTGGATGTTGTAGTTCGATGGATGCTATTGGTTGATATTTAAATGTTTGGATGTTTATTTGCTTATATATATATATCCTGTTATGCATACATATGAAACCGTGATTTGATTTAAGTGATATATATTCATCCCTGACATTTAATTGAAATAAATAATTACTTGGCCATAGGATAGAAAATTATATATGGACACCGAATTGGCTAAATTATTTTTTTTAAAAAATCATCGATTTGAAATTTATTTAAATGTTTGATGTAAAAGTTATAAATAGAAATCGAATTTATAGAAATCGAATTTATCGAAAATTGAGTTGGAATGTTGAAATAAATTTTGGTTAAAGAAATTGTTAAATAATTTAAGTGGAGACTTTGGAATTTGAAATCGGGATATGATTGAATTCCGAAAATTGCTTTATTTAAAGATTTAACCTTAATTCGAGCTTTGAACATTACTAAGTAAAAGTGATATAAAAATGATATTTTGAAATTGAGCTTGAAATTGAATCATATTTGAAATTTGGATTTAGATTTGAATAATGACGGATAATTGTGTTAAGTGGTATAAATTGGTATTTTGAACATCAAGCTCCAAATCGATATAAATTGAAATTGAATAAATTAAAGGTGAATGTAAAATTGAATTAATTTGAAGTAAAAGTTGAAATTGATTTGAATTGAAATCGAAATTGAATCGGTAGAATGGAAATTGAAATTGATTTGAATTGGAAAGTTATAATTGAAATGGATTGGTTTTGAAGCTGTTTATTTTGTTTTCCAAATTTCTCGGTTATATAAACCATTTTGAATACTTAAACTATTTTAATCTATTTTAAATCTACTTAACCCAATTTAAATTATTTTAAACTAAATTTATCTATTTCAATTCCATTTTAAGATTTCAAGTATTTTAAGTATTTTAATTTTTTTTTAAACTACTTTAATCTACTTAAAACTATTTTCTAGAATTCTAAGCTGGTCAATAAAGTGGAATGTTTATGTTTAAATCTTGAATTTGGACACGAATTGGATTAAATGAAGTTGCAACCTAAATTGAAATTCGAAATGATTTTGAAATCGAAATGAGATATTGATGCGAAAATTGATTTTTGAAACGAAACCTTACATTTGAGTAGATACGATGATATTTGAAATGGATTTGATTTTGAAGCGAATATGATATTTTGATATAAATTATGAATCGATTTGAAATGTAAAAGAGCCAACGGTGTAATAATACGTAGTTATTAAAGAGACCGGGATCGGATATGGACATACTCTCTGTCGATACCGAAAACCACTTTAATAACTATTATACGCGGAGTGTTGATCCAGAATGAGTGGATGGTTTGGTGAACGCGTTGACTGAAGAAAGAGAACGATTATTGGATGACCCCTGACATGACTAAAACAGGAGCCGCGCCAGGCCATTGAGGTTCGCCACCTCTAGCGGACACACTTCTTCGATACCATATCTATTACATTTGTGATGCGATTTGGATGCACCCCTTGATTTGGGAGTGTTGTTTCGCGGTGTTGGGGTAGCTGCTGGCTATGCTCAACATCAGTCCGGATCACGCGACTACTAGTATCCTAGTTGGTATCGCCTCATGTACCTTGTCATACTGATTATCCTATTCGCGACCACTACGTTATGTTTTGTGTCATACCTATGGGGTACCCTTTGATAACCACCAGTTTACGGTGGGGCTTACGGTGCTGTATAGACCATGGCATTATAAAAATGTGTTAAAGGGGATTATGGTAACGCCTTAACGCTATTTTGATACTTTATATTACTGATAGACATTATCTACTTAGCGTATTGTACTACATAGTAGATAGTTTAACGGATCCTTAAGAGATGGAAAATCCCGTAACATCTCTTGAGTTATTGCACGCACGTTGACACTGGATAGGAGATGTCAAACCCCGTAAACATCTCTGACGCCGTTACACTCATATTTATTTACGATTGATTTAACTTTCATAAGGATATTTAGTCCTGACTCGAGTGTTTTGTCTTTTCATTACGCTCGGGTCAGTCCTGAGTTTTACAGATTTTTGAAGATCTATTCTGGAGGATGAAGACGAAGATTTGGTATACTATTACTATTATTACCCTTGCATCATGCTATCTGCTGCATTATTTTAATTGTTCTGTTGTATATGTATAACTCTGATAAATGTTGTATAAATAATTGTCAAAGTATAGTAAACAGCTTCATGAACTGTTTATTTGACTATTATATTTTACCGTTCCGCTGCGAGATTATGCGTTGTTTCATTTCCTTTATTTCTCTTTCTTTTCTTTTCTTATTTACCCCAATAACCATCTGCCCTTTTGAGTGGTTTTATATCGACATGTGTATTTGATCGTCGGTTTAAACTGTCCAAAAAGGCGGGTCGTTACAGTTGGTATCAGAGCTTTGGTTTAGCGCTAAACCTTGGCTCTAGTGGGGAATAACTCATTGAAATTGAGGTAAACTATATGAATGACTTGAGTGTATATGAGAGGGCGCACTTGTTATTTGATATAAAATGGTTTTATATTGTGTTAACTTTGTTCCGTTGAGTATTTATGAATTCTGGTCGATACTTGGGACGCCAAGTCGTCGATAGGAATTTCTAAACACTCGAATAGGACAAACCAACACAATATCGTTTTGGAATATATTTTATATAAAAGAATTATTCGAATATTTATTCATTTTGATTGAATTGATTGTTAGGAGATGATAATATTAGATTATTATCGTTATTGTTTGATCAGTCAATATTTACAACAATTGATTAAATAACAATGGATTTAGGAAAATGAAATCTTGTAGACACAATTGATAATGAATATAAATGAATTTTAACTTGGATTTGGGAATTTAAATTCCGGTGTTTGAAACTAACTTACAAGAATTTGAAAAATATAATATGAGTATTATATGATAGTATAATTGAGTTGAAATTGTTTTCGAAGGATTTTTTTTATGATAAGTGTTATATTCCCTACTCTTGACGCTAGAAAATGATTTCGGTGATGAGTGCACGCATCATCGGCGTTTATTTTCGAGAGTCCGAGTGGGCGAAGAACACTTAATAGCTTGTCTAAACCTTGTTTTGATTCAAATTTTATTTTATTTTGTATTCTCTATAGTATGATTTGATATATAAATTATATAAGTATATATTATTTCGAAACTTGATTTGAAATGAAACCGGGATTGGAATTCTTAAGTCCTTTAATAATTAATGATTTTTTTTAAATGATTGAAATGAATTTAGACTTGAATCATTAAGGAACTTCTGAATTGTGAAATGAGAAATGAACCTCAGAGCTAAGTGAAAATATCAATTGAAGTAGAAATCCTTAGAATTAGGAAATCATGAACTTAAAATAAAATTGAAACTGTAAAACTCGCATAGTATTAAATTTCATTCTATAGCATAGATATAACTTACCAAAATATTTAAGAAGTTCAAAAATGTTATATGAATTGTTAATTGGATAATATACAAGTATAGGTTTGAATAATGAAATATGCATTTAATTATTAGTTTGCAAATATAAATAAAATTGTTAGTAAATAATTGGAATTTAAATTAACATTTAAAGGTGATTCACAATTATGTTAATATAAAATGTAAATACTATATGTGAATGTAAATGTGAAATTAAATTATAATGTAATTTAAGTAATGACTTAAGAATTGATTAATTGAAAATTCAACTTTAAATGAAAAGAAGTTGTATGTTGTTTAACTACATTCTATTTGCATAACTATAACTTACTAAATACTTAAAAGGTTTAAAATGCAAATAAGGATAAGTAGAGAAATAATATACCAGTGTGAGAATGAATAATAAAATGTGAAGATCTATTGATAGTTGTAAATATAAAAGAAATTTAAGCTGTAAAATGAATGATATATATAAGTGAATGAATAAAATTTAAAATTAATGAAAAATAAAATTGGTAAATGGAAACTAATTAAATTTGAATATAACTAAATGTCAATAAACTTGGAAGTGTATGAAATTAAAATTGATTTGGAAATGTATAATTGATTTAGTGTAGATTTTGGATGGATGTTTATGTTTGATATGCATTGGTTGTTAGATGGATGATAATTGATTAAGTAGAATACATTAGTGTTAATGGAATTGAATAAACGGAATAAAATTTAAAAAAAAAATTAAATTCAAATTTGAAGCAAAGTGAAATTAAATATAATTGAATTCAATTTAAATTGAAGCAAATTGACTTGAATTTAAAATGTGAATGAAACAAACTTGAATAAATCGGAAACAAATTGAATGTAAACCTATTGCATGGATGAATAAGAAAATAAATGACTTTGTGTTTATGATTGTTCTTTAGAAAATTTGAAGTTTTGATGGTTTGCACTTTGAAATAATAAAAGCAAATTTTTGGGAAAAATCCAAAATTGTCCAATATATGCTAAAACGAAAACAACCATAACTTCTAAATGGCTGAACGAAATTCAACGATCTTGGACTTTTCTAAAATCTTAGAAATTATAGCACAACTTTTGTTTGGATAACTTGAGAAAATTCCTTCGTCTAATAGGTTAAAAACTTGAATGTTACTCGCTGTCCTGTGTAAAAATAAGTAAAATCAGTAGTACACACGCTTAGTATTTTTGCCATATCTTTTGACTGGTTCATCGGATTTTGATGATCTAGCACTTTCTAGAAAGCTAAGAACTTAAGTTAAAATTTTTGTTTTAAGTGTTTTGTGTTTTGATGTCGTTTAGAAGGTCGAAAACGTGAGTGAACGTCGCTGACCTGAGCAATTCATTGCCCAGGCTGAGGCGTATCCTCTGAGTAAAACGGCTATATTTTTTGAACGTATGGTCCGAATTCGATGATTTTGGACATTTCGGAAAGCCTGAAATGAATTCAACAACTTTTGTTTAGATTCTGTTGCCGAATTTTAACGTTTAGATGACCTAAAACTAGGATTTGTTGGCTGTCCTGAAATTGGAATCTTAGTTTTGAAGCTAAATATGTTATATATATGTTGTGTAGGCTAAGTATATCGATCTATCCTTATATGCATGGTTCTAACTTAGTTATTGAGTGTTTAGTAGGTGCGGATTGCGCTTGCTTCGCATTTGGAGCTCGCTTTCGCGCTATATTAGCCGTATATGCTCGCTAACAATATATAAGGTACATATCTCGGATTACATACCGTACTTTTACACTTTTTCCCTGCGGGATGACTCATCACTTGATGAGATGTATATTTGTGATATATATACTGTCATTTTTTTTCCGATCGAGCCGCGCAAAGGAGACTCTGCCGAAATTTTCCGTAAAATTCGGGTGTTAAATTTTTTTTTCAAGTTTTAAATTTTTTTATATAACTTGTTTGATAACTAACTTTTAGAGTTAGAAAACCGTTCGGAGTAACTTAGTGGAAGTGTAGTAACGATTTATAAATGGAATTTCATTGTTTTATAAGTTGATAACTTTGAATAAAATATGGCTAGTGTTGAATTCTATACTTAGTTTCTTTTCCCTTCTTTTTTCTTTTCGGGGACGAAAAGTTTTGAGTGGGGGAGAGTGTAACGACCCGTAAATTTTCGATAATTAAAATAGCTAATTTAATAAGATTTCGTGATTTAGTGTCAGAAAAAAATTTGTAAGTCGTTTGGAATAATAATAACTGGAATGAATTACAACAATAATTATCCAAGTAATGAAAAATAAAAGCTACTTAGTGAATGCCTTTGCAATCCATAGTTGAATAGGATAATAAATGTTGAATTCATTGGGTATAATAGAGCAATTGATTGATAAGGAAAATCTATTTAATATCAAACATTGAATATTGAACAGGTAAATTGTTTAAATTAAATATTTAAAACTTATTGAATAATTGAATAACTGTAAAATGAAAATAGTGTTCTAAATTGTGAATTGGTTTTAAAAGTTGAATCTTATAAGTTCAATTTCAATATTTCAAAAGATAATGAATTATTGGATAAGCGAAATTGATTAAATTTAATATTTGGAATTTATGGAATATTTTAATAATGGGAATTGAATAACCGTATAATGGAAATGGTTGTTCTATAATCTTAATTCGTTTCAAAAGTTAAATTTTAAGTTCGTTTTGAATATTTCAAAAGATAGTGATTTAAGAATAATCAATTTGTTTAAATTTAATATTACAAATGTTTGAATAATTAAATTCCGAATTTGATACGATTAATTTGATATTGAAATTTAATATATGAAATTAGAGTGAATAATTGAAATTTGATTTAATATGATTCAAATTGGTTTTCAAAGTGAATGTAAGATATATTGGGATTATAATAGAGTTAATAAGGTTTAAATTTGGAATTATTGGATAATTGAATAACGGGTTTAATATGATTAAGAAATGATTTGCAAAATTTTATTTTATCATATTAAAGTTAGAATGATGCTGTAGAACTTTTAAAATCGAATTAAAAGTAAATTTGTGAAAATTGAATATTTTAATATTTAATTATCGACTGGAAAATAGCCAAATTTTGAATAGTCTCAGAATTGGACGAAACTAGTTCCATTGGATCCGTAATAGTTAGTTATTATCGGATTTCAATTTTCGTAGCAATCGGAGTTGTCGTTTGACCGTGGCAGCTCGAAACGCGTTGAAATTGTTTTAATATTAATTTGACGAGTTAAAATAGTCATTTTTCAAACGGTCTCGGATTTTGATGAAACCAATTTCATCGGATCCGTAATGTGATATTATTGTAAGATTTCAAATTTCAGGTCAATCAGATTTACCGTTTGTCCGGGGCGAGCCAAAACGCATAGAAATTCGTTTAATCGGTTTAATTTAAATTTGATCGTTTATTGCCGTAACTCGCACAGATAACCGAATTAGCTTCCGAAACATGTTCCATTGTGTCTGAAACGCGGGGTAAACCCTAGAAACGTCGGTCACCGTGCATAAATCGGAGTTCGAAATTTCCGGGATGAATAGTGCTCGTTATATTTTCTATAAAAGCAACTACCAAATTCATTTTGCAAAAAAAAGAAAACAAAACCCTAATTTCTTGCTTCAACCGCCACTTTTCTGTTAATGGCCGAAAATGATTCTCCTTTCTCCTCAATTATCTTCAAATCCACAAACAATTAGAGGAAGTTATCAACTACAAAGTTGAAGAGCGTATTGAGATCTACAACTTCAACGGTTGTGATCGATTTTGAGTGAGTGGATCAACGACAAATGGAGCTTGAAGGCAGCAGCTCGTCTCACGTTTTACAGCAGTAGGTGGGGCCGAGTTCAACTTCCTTGTGGCCGTGGGTAGGGCTCGGCCGTAGCTTCGAGGTGGCGCTAGTTGATCGATGCAAAAGTGATCGTGGTGGCCGCGATTTGGAACCCTAGGCCGCGTTTGATGGGTTCTATGTTGCGTCTCTAACCTGGGAGAAGAACGTGAATTGGAGGGAGAAAGAAGGTGCGGTCCAGATTGTTGAAGGCAAGAATCAACGGCTCTGATTGAGTTGGGTATAAATAATATAAAAGAAATTGTAAAATTGATTATATTAAAATTGTACAAACTTTAAACGTGTATAACTTTTTCATACGAGGTCCGTTTTGGACGAAACGAATTGAGTTGGCTTCGTTTTGTCGAGCACTACGCTATGGAGCTAGATTGGAATCGTTTGGAGCTAGAGAAAATTTCGGGTAAAATTAAACGCTCGTTTAATTTTATTCGAAATAAAACGCTGGAACTACATTGAAATCAAGGTGAGTGTTTTATAACGCTCACAACGTACTGAATATCTTTATGCTAGTTAATTTTAATATTATGAAGTGATATGAATTTTATTTGTCGTTGTTTGATAAAATTTAATTGTCGTATAGATTGTCATTGAATTCACCGTTGAAAATTAAATTGACGGTCAAGTTAAAATTAGAATTGAATTGCGATTAAATTACCTAACATTGATAACTATGAAATTGCCGTGAATTGTATTGCCTATTGGATGTTGTAGTTCGATGGATGCTATTGGTTGATATTTAAATGTTTGGATGTTTATTTGCTTATATATATATATCCTGTTATGCATACATATGAAACCGTGATTTGATTTAAGTGATATATATTCATCCCTGACATTTAATTGAAATAAATAATTACTTGGCCATAGGATAGAAAATTATATATGGACACCGAATTGGCTAAATTATTTTTTTTAAAAAATCATCGATTTGAAATTTATTTAAATGTTTGATGTAAAAGTTATAAATAGAAATCGAATTTATAGAAATCGAATTTATCGAAAATTGAGTTGGAATGTTGAAATAAATTTTGGTTAAAGAAATTGTTAAATAATTTAAGTGGAGACTTTGGAATTTGAAATCGGGATATGATTGAATTCCGAAAATTGCTTTATTTAAAGATTTAACCTTAATTCGAGCTTTGAACATTACTAAGTAAAAGTGATATAAAAATGATATTTTGAAATTGAGCTTGAAATTGAATCATATTTGAAATTTGGATTTAGATTTGAATATTGACGGATAATTGTGTTAAGTGGTATAAATTGGTATTTTGAACATCAAGCTCCAAATCGATATAAATTGAAATTGAATAAATTAAAGGTGAATGTAAAATTGAATTAATTTGAAGTAAAAGTTGACACTGATTTGAATTGAAATCGAAATTGAATCGGTAGAATGGAAATTGAAATTGATTTGAATTGGAAAGTTATAATTGAAATGGATTGGTTTTGAAGCTGTTTATTTTGTTTTCCAAATTTCTCGGTTATATAAACCATTTTGAATACTTAAACTATTTTAATCTATTTTAAATCTACTTAATCCAATTTAAATTATTTTAAACTAAATTTATCTATTTCAATTCCATTTTAAGATTTCAAGTATTTTAAGTATTTTTTTTTTTAAAACTACTTTAAACTATTTTCTAGAATTCTAAGCTGGTCAATAAAGCGGAATGTTTATGTTTAAATCTTGAATTAGAACACGAATTGGATTAAATGAAGCTGCAACCTAAATTGAAATTCGAAATGATTTTGAAATCGAAATGAGATATTGATGCGAAAATTGATTTTTGAAACAAAACCTTACATTTGAGTAGATATGATGATATTTGAAATGGATTTGATTTTGAAGCGAATATGATATTTTGATATAAATTATGAATCGATTTGAAATGTAAAAGAGCCAACGGTGTAATAATACGTAGTTATTAAAGAGACCGGGATCGGATATGGACATACTCTCTGTCGATACCGAAAACCACTTTAATAACTATTATACGCGGAGTGTTGATCCAGAATGAAGTGGATGGTTTGGTGAACGCGTTGACTGAAGAAAGAGAACGATTATTGGATGACCCCTGACATGACTAAAACAGGAGCCGCGCCGGGCCATTGAGGTTCGCCACCTCTAGCGGACACACTTCTTCGATACCATATCTATTACGTTTGTGATGCGATTTGGGTGCACCCCTTGATTTGGGAGTGTTGTTTCGCGGTGTTGGGGTAGCTGCTGGCTATGCTCAACATCGGTCCGGATCACGCGACTACTAGTATCCTAGTTGGTATCGCCTCATGTACCTTGTCATACTGATTATCCTATTCGCGACCACTACGTTATGTTTTGTGTCATACCTATGGGGTACCCTCTGATAACCACCAGTTTACGGTGGGGGTTACGGTGCTGTATAGACTATGGCATTATAAAATTGTGTTAAGGGGGATTATGGTAACGCCTTAACGCTATTTTGATACTTTATATTACTGATAGACATTATCTACTTAGCGTATTGTACTACATAGTAGATAGTTTAACGGATCCTTAAGAGATGGAAAATCCCGTAACATCTCTTGAGTTATTGCACGCACGTTGACACTGGATAGGAGATGTCAAACCCCGTAAACATCTCTGACGTCGTTACACTCATATTTATTTACGATTGATTTAACTTTCATAAGGATATTAGTCCTGACTCGAGTGTTTTGTCTTTTCATTACGCTCGGGTCAGTCCTGAGTTTTACAGATTTCTGAAGATCTATTCTAGAGGATGAAGACGAAGATTTGGTATACTATTACTATTATTACCCTTGCATCATGCTATCTGCTGCATTATTTTAATTGTTCTGTTGTATATGTATTACTCTGATAAATGTTGTATAAATAATTGTCAAAGTATAGTAAACAACTTCATGAACTGTTTATTTGACTATTATATTTTATCGTTCCGCTGCGAGATTCTGTGTTGTTTCATTTCCTTTATTTCTCTTTCTTTTCTTTTCTTATTTACCCCAATAACCATCTGCCCTTTTGAGTGGTTTTATATCGACATGTGTATTTGACCGTCGGTTTAAACTGTCCAAAAAGGTGGGTCGTTACAGGACCTCTCCGGGTCAATGCCTCTCCTTTTCTGTTTTATAGAAACGTACTTCGGGTCTATGTTTAACATATGACTTTCAATAGCGGAAGAAATCCCGCACATGTCAGAATGTGTCCAAGCGAAAACATCCAGGTTCGCTCGGAGGAAGTCAATGAGATTCTTGGCCATTGACGGGTCGAGTGGTGATCCAATCTTAAGTACTCGTGATGGGTCATCTCGGCCGATTGGAATGTCAATCGTCAGTTCAACCGGTGCTGCTTTTGCTTCCCTGGGTTCCCCATCATCATCTCTCGGATCTATGTCTTTATAGATCCGAGAATGTGGCCCGAGCCAGGGCTCGGGCACTACTTGTCAATTGTCAGTATTTTGGATGCAGACGGTGTTGTCCGCAACCTTTCCTTCCTCTTCCCGCTGGGCCTCTCTTAGCTCAGCCACATAACATGCGCGACTGGTCACCTGATCGCCATGCACAACGCCAACTCCTTTGTATGTCGGAAATTTCAAAGTCAAACAGCACGGGGCCAAAACTGCCCTAAACTCTGTCAGGGCCGGTCGACCCAGAAACA
This sequence comes from Allium cepa, assembly GCA_030765085.1. Taxonomy (NCBI): domain Eukaryota; kingdom Viridiplantae; phylum Streptophyta; class Magnoliopsida; order Asparagales; family Amaryllidaceae; genus Allium; species Allium cepa. The sequence goes on from CM060943.1 coordinate 129,920,094, forward strand.
CATTTTATAGAGAATCAACATCCAAAACTATGAAAGATAGGATTTGCACCCTCCTACGTTCACCTTGTCCCAGTTCAACTGGCAATTCAACATACCCCACTGCATCTGTCACTGCACCATTAAAGCCATGGATACGGGCTTTAGATGACCTTAAATCCTTCGTCTCCATCTTCATTTGGTCATACGCCTTTTTGAAGATGATGTTAAAAGAACTTTCACAATCAATCAAAATTCTCTTCACAAATGCTGACCCGATTGTCGTAGAAATGACCATCGGGTCAACGGTAGGGGGCCTCCACCCGGTCTGCATCTCTGCTCCTGAAAACTATATCGTCCGTCATTGTCCGGTGCTGCTTAGCTAGGGACCCGTCCTTAGTATTTGAACAACACTCAAAATCCGCATGTCTTAGGAAGTTGGCATACAACTCCATTTCCTGCCAATTCTTATCTACAGGGTGAGGTCAACCGACTATCGTGTTTATGACCAATCTACCCATGGTTCGGGCAGGTTCTTCTGGTTGGCGTGGAACCAGCCCGCGTCCAGGGTTTGATGTTCCTTGCCTACCCTCCTGTGAGTTCTTGACAAACTCTTGCAATTTTTTCTGTCTAATCAGATTTTCTATGGCATCATGGAGGTGTCTACACTCTTCTTTATTGTGCCCGTAAGTCTCATGGAAGCGACAGTACTTCCCAGTCTGCTTCTGTTCCTCTATTGACTCCTTTGGGCACGACTTTCTGTATTGAAAAGTGTTACAAGTTGACAGGTAAATATTTTCAAGAGATGCATTCAGTGGGGTGTATTCGATTTCCCTGTCTCTCTTTTCTTTTCAGGATTTCCTCCTCCGAACCCTTTAGATTGCCCGGGTTTATTCTAAACATTGACTTGAACCTTTCCCGAGTTGTCACCAGATTGTTTTACGGCGATATTGCTTTTCACAATCTCCTGAACAGGCCCTGGTGCCTTATCTCGCCTCATCCATCTGGCTTCTTCTCTTGTTATGAATTGATGAGCCTTTGAATAGAAACACTCCAGCGTAGTTGGAGGCTTTTCTGCCAATCAATCTCCAAACTCTGAATCCGGATCCACTCCTCGCATTACCTCCATCGAAATTGCATGGTCGTTAGGGTTGCTAACTTCAGTAGCCGCAACATGAAATCTCTATAAGTACTCTTTCAATGACTCCCCTGGAGCCTGGATTACACCAGATAGGGACATCACATCCTTGGGACGAGTGGCATGTATCCTAAAATGTTCCACAAATTTCGTCGTCAATTTGTCAAAGCTGGATATAGACCGTGGGGGAAGTCGAGTGAACTATATGGTGGCAATTCCGGATAGAGTAATTGGAAAGCATCTACACTTGGTCGCGTCATTTGCTCCAACCGAATTCATCAACCATTCATACCTCATCACATATTGTCTGGGATCAGTCTTTCCTTCGTAGGCCGGGATAGTTGGCATGCTAAACTTCCTGGGGTACTCGGCCTATAGAATAGTGTTTGTAAATGGAGTATGACTCCGGGATATACCCCAATCTTCATTGATCAGGCACTGATTTTCTCTCATCAACTGTCAGACAATGCCGATAAGTCCGGAGTTTGTATGGAGGATGGAAGGTTGGGCTCTGTTCTACAGGACCGCTCAGGTTGGTGTCTCCACTGTTGACAATCTACCAAGCGTGTATCTTGGGGACCAGCTTCATTAGGGACTTGGTGAGCCGGACATCTAGTTTCAGCACGCGCTCCTACTCCTAAATTTTCTGCTTCAGCCTGGGTGTGGTCTCCAAGATGTAAGTGATCCCTAGTTGATCGATCAGCAGCACCTGCTTATGCAGTTCCTTTTTTGCGGCGTCTACGCCTGGGAGGTTCATCAGACGAGGTCGAACTATCAGATGAAGAATAAGGAACGGGGCCACCTCCAACATTCTGATGCTGTTGCTGAGTAAGCTGAATCATGAGATTAACGTTAGCATGAATCTGCTCAGCAAGTTGTCTCCTGCTTTCTATGAGTTCTCTCATCAGGTCGTTGAACTTCGTCCTAGTAACGACTTCCATCTGGCTATGAGCTCCAGCAGTCCCTACACCGGGATTTACTTACTGATTGCTAGGTCCTATCTGTCATACGCTAGCGGTCTCGTTGACGTCTGCATTATGAGAGGCTGATCTGGTACGTGGTCTTCCCATAGTAGAGTTGTTGATCGAAACTCTGAGTAGATTCAACGGATGCCCTGTGAATAAGCTGGATCTCCTTCGGGGGATTTATTCAATCTAGTAGCTACAAAGCAGATCCTAGTGGCCCAAGAATTCATTCTCAGTGAAAGCACCAAAATGTTAGCACTAGAATTAGTCACTAACACCCTTGAGAAAGATTGTGTAGAGAGATTAATAAAGAAAGTAAATTAAATAGAGAACTGTATGCTAAATTAAATGCAAAAACAAGAACACAGGATATATAGTGGTTCGGTGTAACTGCCTACGTCCACTTTATGTTTTGATCTTTATTGCTTCCACAAATGATTGAATACAGATACAATCCATACTATAATGACTTGAATACAAATGCTAAGTAAAATAGAATAAGTCTTGAAAGCAGCAGAGTCTCCCCAATGTTCTCGAAAAAAGGTACTTTTCACTGTGCCTTTACCCTTCTATTTATAGACGAAGATGGGTCGGACTTCCCTAGTAGGCCTATGAACAAAGTACCTCAGCCCGTGTTAACTTCTACGCGTCGAACCATAGTTGCTGAACGACAATTGCTGAACGAGGTTGGTCCAACCAGAGAATGCCAGGCGAGGCCTCAGTGCCGAGCGACACTCGTATACCGCGCCACATACCTAGGCCGAACGACATTCGTATGCCGAGCGAGGCATGTGCGTTGAATTGCGCTTGTATGCGAACGAGGTGAAATGCCGAACGACCCTTCTATGATGAGCGAGATGAGATGCCGAACGACCCTTCAATGCCGAACGAGGTGATATGCCGAACGACCCTTCAATGCCAAGCGAGGTGCTGTGCCGTATGACCCTTTCATGCCGAACGAGGGAAGATGCCGAGCGACCCTTCTAAGCCGAACGAGGCAAGATGCCGAGCGACCTTTCTATCCCGAATGAGGCCTTGTGCCGAGCGACCAATCTATGCCAAACGAGGGAAGATGCCGAGAAACCTTTCCATGCCGAACAAGGCCTTGTGCCGAGCGACCTATCTATGCCGAATGAGGCCTTGTGCCGACCGGCACATCTATGCCGAAATATGTTCTATGCCGAGCGGGGGGAGGTGTGCCGAACGAGGCCTATGCCGAGCCTCTTGTTACATGGTTAAACAACCGGGTAACACCTCCTGCATGTCGTCGGAAGCTTTATTCGTCTAATGGAATACCTGAAAACCTTTTCTCTCAACCTACTCAAAATCAATTGAGTACTCGAGAGTTGAAAGGGAAAACAAAAACTTCGAGTCGGACATAAAGGCTGGTATGAATGATAATCTACCATCTCAAACCATTTAGATATCTAGTGAGACCACGCCGCATAGCGGAATGTATTTCCCCCTCACCGGCATCCTTAAACATTTGTAAAACCATATACTATGCTCACGCATCCACAATGGTTAAAAATAAAGTATTTCAAATTATTATAATGATATGCAAAAAAATCAAATCTGGATTACCCATCCCCATTTATTCTGACTATCTGTCTCAATTACAGTTTTAAGGGTTACTATTACTCTTTTAAATATTTATGGACTATCTATCCCATTTCATAGTTTTCATAGGATAACTAAGAACCTATTGGTAACTCCAATATCATTTTACAAATCCTAGTTTTCATGGGCTAACTAGGAACCTATTGAATGTCCATCAATATCTTAATCCGGATGTGGTTTTCATGGGCTAATCACAAATCTATTGGCTCCTACCAGTATCAAATTATAGTTTTCATAGGCTGACTATGAACCTATTAGTCCCTACTAATATCTTTAGTTTTAAGGTTTTAACATTCCTTAATTTATGTTCACTACTGGGTCAACCTATCTAGTTATTCTACCTTTCCTCAACATACATTTATGGGTTAATAATAGTGTGGATATTATTTCCAAAATCTTTATTTAAGCCATGGTATTTCCTTTTAAAATGAGGATGGGTTATTTGTTTTGAAACTTTAAAACATCGCTTTCGATATTACTGGATGACCTCCTTTGAAAGCACGGAAAACCACTTTTCAAAATTCTAAGTATATACCTTTCAAAACCAATGATATCTTTCGAAGGCATCAAAAACATTCTTTAAAACATAGCTTTGAAATGTATAAAAATACCCCTTCCGAAAGCATTAGGTTTACTCTTTAAAACATTCTTTGGGTTAAGTTGATTACATACAAAAGTATCTCCTTCAAAACTAATTTTAAAATTGTTTTCGGGAAAAGTTGATGGTATCAGAACCATTTAGTCAAAAGCAGTAACCTTTTAAATTAAAACATTGAAGGATAGTGTCGAAACCCCTTTTCGCCACCATTGCCTTCGAAACCCTTAATCCCTTTTGATAGCTTTTAGGAAGCGGCTAACTTTAGTTAAAACAGAGATAACCTTTCGATAGCATAAATGACTTCAATGCAGTCGAAAGGTAAATAAGCGACTTGGTCGAAGCCAATCCTTTCGGAAGCTCTTATTCCAGGAAAAAGTACCCCTTCTAAAGCTAACCCCTTTATAGCAACCTTCTTCGAAACAATTTATAAATCCTTTCGAAAGCATGTGTTTTGACTATGTCGAAAGCTTTAAGTAAAACAAGGCAAGACTTTAATTTTGAGATCAAAGCAGGGTTTCGACCTCATCGGAAGTTTACCTTTCGACATCAAGGCTTTCGCCTTCCTTCCAATCCACTGCTTACCAGTTGGTGATACCTTGTGTATTGGTTCGATTATGTAGGGTTGCGATTAGGATGGGGTGGAATCATTGGAGTCGAAAGAGGGTTACAAATTGAGGCGGAACATCTTTTTCTGAATTAAAGGCTGAAATGTTGCTTCTTTTAGTAATTGCTTTATAACAACTTGTCTATTTGTAAACCACTGATTGACTGCCATAAAAAATTTCAAATACTTTACAGTTGAAACCGTCACACTTATATCAGATTTAAACCATAAAAATGTAGCGTTTAAGCCCTTCTATATATCAAAACCAATTATTTCTGAAAAGTCATTCTTTTCAAATAATTTACTTTCCTTAATATATCAATTGGGAAAAATCTCCAAAAATCATAAATTTTCGATTTCATCATCTAATCCAACATATTAAAAATCCAGACCCAATTTCTTCCTGGAATATTCAAAATAAATTTTGAACCCAATTCATCATATTTATCATCAAAAATTCATAATAAAATTTCTATAACTTGAAAAATTCTGAAAATTAAAACCCATCTACAAAATCATATTTTACTTCACAAAAAAAAATTTCACGGCATTTTAAAATCAATAACCCACGGTTTTTCCCCTAAAACCGTACAAATTTCATGTGCAAATAAATTGTTTAAATCAAACAGTTCATAAATTAAGCATATCATCATCCAGTATATCTTAGAAACAAAATATATACTCAAATCTGAAATCATATGATCATAAACCAAAAAGAGATGGAATGAATTATTATTCACCTTAGATTTGATAAGGAACTTGAGATTTGTTGTTCCTTAATCCTCCCTAGCTTTGAACCAACTCCTAAGGTTATTGCGTTTTGTTTTTGATTTGAGAAAAATGAGCGTGAATGGACAATGGTGAGAAATCTATAGCTGTAACGACCTAGAATTTTAGTCATTCAAAATTAGTATATTTAATTGATTTTAAATATTCACAAGTTAATATAAGTTGAATAACTTATATTTTGAATATAATGATTTATTTGGATAATTAAATTGTTAATTTAATATTTGAAATTGCGTAAATGATTGGAATTTGAATTTAATGTAAATGAAAATTATTTATAAAGTTGATATACATTCTATTTGAATTTGAATGATGTTGGTAAACATTTGAAATTAATTTAAAAGTAAATTTATAGAAATTGATATTTTAATTTTTAATTAACGTGTAAAAATAGTCATTTTTGATACTGTCTCGGATTTTAACAAAACTAGTTTCATTGGACCGGTAATATTATATTATTATAGGATTTCAAATTTCATGTCAATAGGATTTATGGTTTAGTCGTGGAAAGCTGAAAGTCGTAAAAATTCATTTAAGTAAATTTTAAATTAAAATTAATCGATTCAAAATGCCATTTTTCAAATATGATCAAATTGGCTTCCGTTATATATTCCATTATGTTCGAAATAGGGGTAAAACATTATAAACGCCAGACGGCACGCTTCGATTGGAGTTTGAAATATTTTCGGGTGCTATGAGTTTGGTTTCAAGAACACGAAAGTCACCTTGTAATTTTGTTTGAAATGAAACATCGCCTCTCCTCTTTTTTCCTTTGCCGACCTTTTTCTCTCCTTCCCCCTCCTTCCCCATAAAGAAACAAAACTCCGCCACTCCCTTCAGCCTTTTCACCTCTTACTCCACTACGAATCGATTTGCTACTTTTCCGCTTTTCCCCGGTTGTCCGTCCTTTCTGCCGCCTTCGCTTGCCAAATAAATTTAAACTCAATAGCCGCGGCTCTTTCTTTTTCTTCCATTCCCCAATTTTCCTTTTCCACTTTTTCACCCTACAACCTAAATCAATTTTCCTTTAACCTAAATCGTGTTCCCCAATTTTACAACCACAACCACCAAATCTCGATGAAGAAGATTTTGCTGCCTGTGGTGAAGTGTGGATCTGCCTTCATCTGGTTCGTTGCCCCAGAAGAGATGGATTGACTATCGACATTGGTTATAGTGTTTTGTTTTGACCTCTATTTCCATCAATTTGATTTACCTGATTTTTAATAAAACCCTAGCTTTGCTAATCAACCGCCTTAGAAATATGGATGCTCTGCATTGCAAATCCTTTTAGCCTCCTATTCATCTTGTAAATATTAATCCATGCTCCTTTGTTTAACTTTTTCCATATTTGTTCTTCTGTTTGTTTGCATTTCAGATAGTTTTAAATCCCAGATGTTCTCCATTTTTCCCTGTTCTTTAATTGATTAAATTTTTTTCGACTGTTCTTCCTTTATCGATTTAAACTATTTTAATTTTTTTTTGCCTGAATCGGCTACACCTACTTATGATTTAAATCCACCATTGTTGCTTCGTTTGCTGACTTTAAATGCGTTTCAATTATGAACTTCATCTGATAATGATTGAAGATTAGCTAATTATTTTTATTTCAATGATTGAATTTCAATTTTCACTCATTTTCTTATATTTGATAATGGTAGGTACAGTAAACTCAAATATGTACATCATCAGTTTCCACCCATTTTCAATGCTATTAAATTTTGTTCTAGCTGTTTCAGTAAACTCAAAATCTTATTAATTTCCACCATAGATTGTTTATGCATTATCGAGTCATGTTGCTAGATCTGATCTTTTTAATCAACTGTTATTGAAAATGAGATTTGTTCATTATCACTTTATCCAAACATCGCCATCAATCCCAAGTCAGGTATTGTATGCATATCCAAATGTATAATTTTGTTTTTAAAATAGCTTATCTTTGATTATGCTCTTGAATATCATTCATTTATTTGCTTTAATTATGTTCAGTTTCTAGGATCTGTCATTAAAAATGGAATCAATTGTATATAAGGTATTTTTAATATTTGCACACTGTCTAATTATATGATATTGTAACATTTGAACACTCAATATTTATGAATAGTATATGGTGAGACATTATTCAAAATTGAAATATTTTGTAGGTGTAAGTACTCACTCCCTATATATCTAGTGACTAGTTTTCTTTTAGAGAAGAGGAGATCAAAAAGAAAAAAAATTAACAATTGATGATAATAAGATGGATATGAATCAGATTTTACTTCACTAAAAAGGTTCTCAAGATGAGGTATGATTATTTTGTCATATATAGATATTGCAATATAATTCAAAGTTGAAATATTACTCATTTACAGTGCAAGTATTCACTCTCAATATCTGTATGCTAATTAATTTTCTTTTAGAGAAGGGGGTCAAAAAACAAAAAATTAACAACTGAGGGTAATAAGATGGATAAGAATCCGATGCCAGTTCACTAAAGAGGTTCTCAAGATGATGTATGATTATTTTGTCATATGACAATATGTGCCCTTATTCCTTATTAGAACTTCTCTGAAAAGATTCTAAATTTTATTGATATTCTGACAATATTGTAAATGAAAGATATATATATAGACACACACTTTTGGATGTCCATTTTAAATTTTTTTACTTGGTTGAACCAATAGATAAAACATTTGGGCGAGCCTTCTAAGAAGTTAATCAGAAATCATCAAGCTTTATTAACTATCATGGAGTTGAATGCACATGTCCGAAGTTACTCGCAAAATGATGATATAACTGCATATTAAAGTAGGAAGTCAGATTGAAAAACTTTATAATGTCAGTCATTAACTGTCAAACTTCGTTGCTCATGTGCTAACAATAATAACATTTTGATTTGAAATTACCATTGCTATTAGTTTTGTTGATTTTTCTACATAATTATATTTGCTCGATTGCTATATGAGGTTAGTTGATGAAATTTCATAGCTTTAAAACATGATCCATCAATTTATTTAAGATGCTACAAAATAAAAAAGTTATTGTATCTCTTCTTTACTACGCTTCTTTAGCATTAGTTGATTAAAGTAGCATTTATACTTGATATATGCTTAGTTAATTTTATACATAAAATATTGCAAGCAAATTAATATGAAATTAATGTATTTGTAGTAAATATACATTAATATTTTGACATATTGAAGACGATTCTCTCTCAAATGAAAGAAAATAACCTAAGTCATTAATGGTGCAGAACATCGATCGCCTTATGTTCCTCATGTTCCACGTCAAGATGGCTTTTTATTTTCTTTCTCCACCCTATTTATAAGCCCGCTTCACATTGTTTTCCCCCTTTTCCATTCAATTACAACCTATTCTGATTCCTTACAGGTAATTTCCAACTCTACTTCTTACATCTTCATGTGTCTTTATGCTTTACTAATTCCATTCTCTTGCTTCGTTTAATTCAATTTGGGTATGCAATTTGTCTCATCTTTCATCTCCAGTTGCATTATTTATTCAGATTCAAGTATTTTCCTTACCCACTTTAATGTGCCTTTTTTCCACGCTTAACATGTGAATTATGTATCAAGTTTTTAGCCTTAACTTTGATTGTAGATATTTGAACTAAGTGCACACAACTTCTGGTATGTAGTTCAATCTCATGTTTTGTTACATGAAATGTGGATCACGAGTGCAAATTTTAGGTATTAAAATGATTACAAATATGCATTTTTCACGCTTTAGGGAATTTGACATTCTAGATTTGTAGGATGCCGCCTTTTGTTTGAAACTTAAAGGGTCAAGGAATGGTTAGTTATAGTTGGGGGTTGAATTTTTTATTTACAAAATTACCTTTTCTGTAATCATTCAACATAGTGATTGTGATCTGTAAATAGAATTTTGCCTGCACGGTAGTACTTAAATTTTCATGTTTATAATTTTCTATTTTAGTTAATTTTGGGTTTCAAAATAGTAGATTCTTCTTCTTACCATTATCTTGGTTATGAGTTTTATGTTCATAATTTGTGATTTGTTTATTTATGCTGTAGACTTTAAGTACATTAGTTCCTTTTATCTTTAGTGTACAAACATTAAAATTTGTTTGCTTCCTATTCAATTTAACTTTAGACTTTAAAAATGGAATTTTATGATCTTGGACTTTTCTAAATAATATGTACACCATTTGATATACATTGAAATTTTTTATGAAAACTCTATACGTTTCCTCTCTTCTTTTAGTACATTATTATCTAAAATTTTGATTTTCTTACTTTAATTTATATCCAACACAATGAAAATGAAATTTTTATATATTGGTATTTTTTGAATTTGAAACAAGTGGAGTTATAATTTAGTTTGGCTTTTAATACACTTTCCAAATTTTACAGTTTGAAAAAAGATTCACCTCACTTTTATTTTTATTTTTTAACAGTTTGTAGACATTTAGTTTATCATTTAACTCTCTTAGGTTCATTTGAATTATGTAAGTGCCTTCAACAAGTCTACTGGCTGACTATAAAAAATAGTTAAAATAAAAATCATTAGATCGATGATAAACTAAATGGATAGTTTATGCTAATCAATGCACTACATATAATTAAATATTAAAGCAAACAAGGGCTTAACTTAAACTTATGTAACAAAATGATGCTTATATGATCTGCTATTTCATAGTAGCAGATCTAAAGTATGTTTGGCCTGACGGAAACACAATACTATATGGATTTAAGCATCAAATTATGGTGGAGCATATTTGACCTATGTTCGACCTAAGTGTAACACATCTGAAGCAATGTACGATTAAACATTAAATTGTAGCTCAATTCAGCAAAGCACAATACTGCATGGATTTAAATGATATAGCTAAAGCAATTGAGGCTCTACATTTACATCTGACGTGGACATTCAGGACTTCACATTACTTCATAGGTACAGTGAGGATTATATTAGGTGCAATCAGACTGAAATAAAAGTCTGGGAGTTCGAATGCTATGATGAATGGAGAGCTGAAGCGTATCATTGTTGCATGTATCACTGTCTATACATATTTAGCTTTGTAGTTGCATATTATCTTTCTAGACTTGCATCAAAACTTGAGGCGTTACCATAAGCAAAATTGAAGTAAAACGAAGCTGAATATCAACTTCGTGGACTTGAGGAAACTGGTTGTGGCATAGATATGAAGTTTAAGTTCTAAAACTGTTGCAATGAAGGAAAGAGGCAGAACTTAGATAAGATGGGTAGTGACTGGAACTACATAATGGATTCTGTGATGAATGTGTACAGAATGAAGCTACATACAAGATTATGGTTATTTTATTTGTTTTTTGAAAATATAAATCGACAAAATTTGAGAAATGTCTCAAGATATGGTTTTCATTCTTTTACAATATTTTTTATACTCTTTTGTTTTTTTAGATTTAGAAAATATCCAATATGTTTTTCATTTAATATACACCTTAAATTGGTAATATTCTATGTAAATAGTGGACTCTTACTCATTCTCCTTATAGCTACTAAAATGATTTATTGTTTATTTTTAATTTTGTGTTTCAGATTTGGTGCAATAAAGTTGCAACTGTTGAAATAAAGGAGCGGGACAGAGCATGTAAGTTTATGCTTGATATTCATAAAGTTGTAGCTAAATGAAAGTTTTTTTATACTCAGTGTTCCACTAGCAGGACGCTGAATTCTGTTTCATTATGCTTATTAATCAATGTGGTTTCTAATTTTTTATATTGATTGAATATATGAATATATGGTACACTAAAAATGTTTATAATATATTTACTAGTTCTTAAACATTATCCCATATTACGTTAGTTCCAACTGTTTTGGGTTATGTGTGCATTAACATTGTATTTTTGATGGATAGGGTTATTTTATTGTTTTTTGAAAATATACATGAACAAAACTTGAGAAGTGTCTTAAGATATGGTTTTTATCCTTTCACAATATATTTTTATGCTATTCTATTTTTTTAGGTTTAGAAATAACCCAATATGTTTTGCATTTAATCTACACCATAAATTGGTAACATTCTATGTAAATAGTGAACCTACTCATTCCGTTCGTTGCTATTAAGAAGATTTATTGTTTATTTTTTATTTTATGTTTCAGATTTGGTGTAATAAAGTTACAACTGTTGAAATAAAGGAGTAGGACAGAGCATGTAACTTTATGCTTAATATTCATAAAGTGTAGCTCAATGAAAGTTTGTTTTTTATGCTCAGTGTTCCACTAGCAGGACATTGAATTCTGTTTCATTATGCTTAATATTCAATGTAGTTTCTAATATTTTACATTGATTGAATATATGAATATATGGTACATTAGGTTATCTTTATGCTTGACTTAGAATTTTCGAAAGTTTTTATTGCTCCTACACCTTTGCAATTAGTGGGTAGATAATTAATTTGTTGTTCCACTACCCTATGCTGTAGCCACATCCCACTGATTTTGCTACCATTGAGAATTTTAGTTTTGTGTTGGAAAACCTTAAGAGTTAAGATCCCTTGGAGTTTATGGTTTAGATAAATATAATATTCAGCTAAAATACATATTGTATGCTTATTTAATACCTAATAGAGTAAAAACATAGTATCTAACATTAATGGCCATGACAATAATAGTAAAGTATGTAACGATCAATATTTCAGTAAGTTGAAGTTCAACATTTTTAGTATGGATATGTTTTAGGTATGCCAGAACATGGTTTTGTAAAAATTCACTATACATACTAAATAATACTTAAATAGTCAATAGTTGAATAAACTGGAGTTTAAAATTATTTACATGTATATTTTTAGGTGTGGTAATGAGAAATTGAAAACGATTTTGGTAATTGGAGTAAAACATGAAGATAAATGCTTTTTTTGGTTCATCATAAAAAATTCATATTTACCATAGAAAAATTCATGCCTTTGATGTCAAATTTTTACCATAGAAAAATTCCATTTATTGTTGATTTAATTTTTTTTGTTTCTTTTATAATCATTGTTGTTCATGGATAAATATTGTAAGAGGGTCCTGCTCTTCGATTAAAACAACATCTATAATGGCATGAAAGAGCTGTATACAGAAATCAATAAAAAAAGAAATGAAGTACCCAATCATTAAAGAAACTTTAGGGAAAAACTAAAATAATGCTCAAACAAATGTGAGATCTAATCTCAACAATTGTACAGTGACAATAATACTTAAAAGAATGAAAAATAAATTAGCATTTGTTTATATTTTCTTATATTGAGTTTAACTTATAAAAAATTAAATTCACATGCAATTGTAAATGATGATAAAAGATGAAGTATTTAAAAATAGAAAGATAATTTTTTACATGTGTATGCGTGTATGCTTGCAGAACCATGTTCCTTTTTTTCTGGATTTTCAGTGTTAGTTGCTTCTTTTTCTATTATAGGATAATTTAGTCAAGATAACCATATATTCCATGGATAGTTAGCATGATTTGATGACATATTTTCCAAAAAAAAAAAACAAAGTTAACAATAATATTGCAGATGTGTGATCTAAGAAAAGATTTTGGCAAATAAACCATATTTTCATGTCCAAAACTCTCTTAGTCTAGAGACCCAACATAGAAATGTTAATCTATAAATACTATGCATCAAAATAGTAAAAGCGTAAAGACCATGCCAATAGTCCATCTCTTTTCAATTTGTTGCAGCAATATGTTAAGTTGTATTTAAGTATCTTACGTCCCTCCGTTCTATCTTGCAAACATCCATATAACTTCATGTTTATTCACTAGTCATTCGTATAGTTTAATTAGACTATCGTAGGAGTTCAATCTTATAATGTGTATCCCAGAAACCAAAATTAAATAGTGTCATAAAGTTTTAAGAGAGTGGGGTACTACATGATTAACAGTGTAACGGATGTATTCTTTAGTTGTGTAATGGATACCATTATTACGCTAGAAACTCATTAAAAACTAACATCGTATTACATATCCAATGTTCAAAGTATATTGCACTGTAGTTTGATGTCCAAGAAATACAATATAACATGTTTGAAAATCCTAAATTCAGGGTATGTGGTGGAGGAGTTTAGGTTGTTATAAAGATGCCCAGTTCAAATAAACTAAAATGAAGTCATGAGTAAAAAATGCTTAATTTGGCAGAAAATCCAACATCTCAAGAGATTCATTGCATTATCAAACTGTGAATAAAAACAAAGAGCAACGCGTATCATGTGCATTCATATAGTATAATTGATTTAATACGAGTCATGTAAACTATATCTGGAAAATACCTCCAAATTAGCAGATAACAATAAAAAGTATATGAAAAATAAAGTAATACCAGCAAAGTAAAAGCAAAGCTTTTTATGAAATTGAAAGTACGCTCCTTTTGTCTTGGGAGTTTTTGAAACCAAATAAATCAAACTCATCATCAAATTATACCTACATATGTCCTAAAACTATAATTAAATGTTCTTTTAAATGTGTTTTTATAACAAACAAATGTAAACGATAGAATATTGAAATAGTCAGAACAAAATCTAATTGCAATTCAGCAAACAAAATCGGCGCACATATAATATGAGATAAAAATAAATTTAAAGAATGGATAAAAAAACTAAGAGGGAAAATGATTTTCAGGTGTCAGCATTTTTCTATAAGTATTATAATGAAAGGTGTTCTCAAAATTGTGGGAAAAAGCTGCTGTGAATTGAATAATAATTTATATTGTAGGATTTTAATGCTCTATTACTAATGTTTCACCTTCACAATTGAAGACACGAGTTGAATGTAAACTTCATATTAAAAAATGAGTTCAAAAGTAATTGGAGCAACAAAATTAATTTAAAGCATCAAGGAAAAGAAGAAAATGTTAGAACATAATTACAGTAAGTAACAAAGAGCCTTTTTGTTAAACTACACAACAACAAATCTTCTATGGACAACATCGAAAGGAAGTGAAGTACCACAGCAATGAAATTATGAAAAAAATATTTAATAAAATAGGAGCACAAAATAATTTTTGAAGATTGATGAGAAATGAAGTATCATGCTCACCTTTTAGTGATCTGTTATGTTCACTGGGAGAAGATCAATAGAGTAGGGATAATAGAGTAGGGATGAAGGTTACACTTCAAAAATAAATTTTGAAATTGTCATTTATTTCATAGTTCATGCATTTCGTTTACCACTGTAATTTACTGAGAATCTAATTTGGGATTCAAGGGTCGTATCTTTTTTTTCCTCAGGTTGAGGGGCTGCTTAAAAGGTGAACGTGCATGGCAGAGAGACAATGTTTTATTTAAAAAAATTGAGACAAGTTTCATATTATATAGAATAGATAGACGGTATTTGTATGAATACTAAGTACAATTCTGAAATTGATTTTATTCTCTTTCATATTCAATGTTGTTTCCCTTTATAATTTCCTTTTATTTAAAATTCATTTATTTTCATTGCCATTATTAACAAACCAAGCCATTGTATAACGTATACAATTTTCATTGCAAAACAAAATGGAGGGACTTGAGATACTTAGACACAATGTTTGGTTTGTTTATTTCCATTCAAAATCAAAATTGCAATGTTTGGCATTTTTAAGTATATTGTAAATAAGCGCAATATTTGTTTTCTTTTTTTGTTCTTTGTTGCAGGGACAAAAGGGTTTGGTGCTGATAATGTTCAACCAATTACAATGCATAACTTTTGCAAAAGATAAGGGTTGTTACCCGCCCTAAAGGCCAAATTTATACAAAAAAGCTAGCAATTATTTCAAAATTTGAACATAAAATTTGACTTATGATATAACTTTTGTTTTGTCTATGAAGATGAATGTTTATTATAATGCAACAACATGTGCAAATAATCATCCAAGGCATAGTTTAGCAAATACATGTTCACGATCTGAGGATATATTGAAATTATCATATATATAAACTAGATATATGAAGAGTTATTAATACACAGATTGAATCCCCGGTCTATACACTAAATATATTTGAGTGCTTCATCTACAAACTTGGGAGAATAACTATGAAGATATATATATCACTTTTTTCTTTTGTTATCATGCTACTGTAATAAAGGCAGACAGTTATGGATTCAGACTATATATTTGCTATAACAACTATGATAGATATATTTATTAATATTATAATTTAGTAAACCTAGTTCTTTGTTAATACTTATCATGTATATCGACAGTATCATATACTGATTGTTCCGTCTATGTTATATAGCTAATTAAAAAACAAGGTTAACACAACCAAATATATATCACGTTTTCTGTGTTGCATTAAAGTAGGATTCTATTTAGTGAACAATATACCGTGTAGTGGAAACATTATTTTATGACACACCTTTAGTCCTATTTTATAGGAGCCGTGTTTTTTACTGCTTTTGTATTTCACCATATCGCATCTGCTGTTTTTGTTATTATCACTGACAAATCCACTTTACCATTTTAACTCTTTTTCCTACATGTACGTTTGAGATCATTCGGTCATATTACTACATTAACTCAATAAGGATTGTATACTAATTTTAATACTTATATTTGATACTATAATAACTAGTATGGGCCCGTGTTTCGCACAGGGACGTTTGTATTATTGTATACGTTGATATTTTGTTTGAGCGTAAACCTATAAACGAAAGGCAAGGGAATTTTTGGAAGTTCAAAAAGACACCGAGTAAATTAGTTGAACGAATTTTCTTTATTCGTAGTAGAGATGTTTCTAATTCCTTCGCGTAAATACTATGTTCTGATCATTTTTCAAAATAATTTAATTTTCTAATTGTAACAAATATGTTTTTACCACACCCGTGTGCAAAGCACGAGGTCACACTAGTTTTCTATAAAAGGCCACATTTTTTTCCTTTTTGCACAAACCTAGGGTTAGAAACCCTAGCCACCACTTTGAAATAAATGGCCAGGAACTCCCATCCTTCCTCCTCAATTTCTGATCAATCCATAAATAATTACGTAAAACCTTCAACTATAATATTGTAGAGCTTGGTGAGCTCTATAAATCCAACGGTCAGTTTACGTTATCATCATCGAGTGGAGGAAAAAGGGGCCACGTGTGTTCATGCTTTGGACCCTATTTCCAACCGATAGAGAGGCTGAGCTTGCTGTACTCAAGGGAGGTGGTGCATCAGGCGTAGGCGCTTCAAATGGCGTCACTCGATCGAGTTTCGCTTTTCGTACGGTGGTGCGGCATCGAAGGACATGGCCGCGTGGATGGGTTTCATCGCGTGCGACATCTTTGGAAATGAACATATGGGGAAGAAAAGACGTTCAGCCCAGATCTCTTTATAGCAAAACGAATGGCCTGGATTAACGGTTAAAAATAAAATAAAAATTGTAAATTATATTATATATAAATTCGTATAAACTTTATAATGTTATAACTTCTTCATACGAGGTTCGTTTTTGGCAAAACAAATTGCGTTAGGTCCGTATTGACGAGCACGACATTTTAGAGCTGGTGTGGAGTTGATTGAAGCTAGTGAAAATTTTAGGCAAAATTAAACGCTCGTTTAATTTTATTCGAAATAAAACGCTGCGACGGTGATTGGAACCAAAGTGAGTACAACTCACTCTATTTGACTCGCTTATATATATTTATATAAGTGAGAATAAATTTATTTGTGTTGATTGATGATTGTTTGGATGATATATTATATATATTGATTGGTATTTGGATATATTCCTGCCAATTGGAGTAGAATGAGATGTAACGATCCAGAATTTTCGATCCCGAAAATTCCAGATTGTTAGGGAAAAAGAAGAAAAGAGATAAAAGAAAAAGAAGAAAACGGAAATACCAACATCTCACATTCGTAGCAGATAAAATATAATATCAAATAATATTCTTTACACAAAGAAAGTTCTATTAGTCGAATACATTTTAATACATCAGAGTTACACATATACTCAAACATTGGATAGATACAATCATGTCCTAAATAACTACAATATATCACAGTGGAAAGCACTCCATACGTTCCTGCCATCCAGCTCGCCTCCTGAGCTCTAGAATGTCCTTAACAAGGAAAGCTATCATACTCGGTCTGACCCGAGCATTACATCAAAGTAACACCCGGGTCAGGTTGGAAACCAGCATGAGTAAACCCACATAATATGAAATACCAAACCATAACACATGAGAAAATCAAGGTAACTAGTACCCTTTTACGAGTCCTTTTAGTCAACATTTATCACACAACAGTTTTCAAGTTAAATATCCATATTACACAATTCATTCCATTCCAGCCTCTTTAATACCACATATCCAACACAAAGAATTTTGTAGATTATAAATCGAAGTGGTTCCGGGTATTTACTGATATCCGACTCCGGTCTCTTCGAATCTCATGTCATCTTAACCCAATTTATTAAATTAAATACAATTCAACTTTAAATACCATTTTTTTACACAGCAATTCATCATTGATAGATAACCACATGATCACTGTCCACCAAACATATCATATCCCAAAACATTCCATATCAGAGATATCAACCAATTCAAGGCATTTAACATCATTCAATCATTCATAAGCAAGATTGATTGTGAGGACCCGCAAATCCGTACTCCTTGAATATACACTAATCTCCATAGATTAACTCAAGATGAACAGAAATACAAATTCTCAATGTTTAAGAAAAAAAAGAAAAAGAAAAAGGATAAGAAGATAGAAAATAGAGAGAAAAGAAAATAGAACGGAACAGAACAGAAAGAAAACAACAGAACAATATCAGAATCTCACAATTCGCAACGGAACAACATATAATACATAAATGAATAATCTTTAAACAAAGAACTATATCAGTTATTACATTACATTACATTTCATTACATCATATCATCAGAGTGTACAACAACAACAACCTCAAGCAGCGTAAAAGAAACACTATATACTAATAATACGCCATGCCATCCAGCTTGCCTCCAGCAACTCCAGAATATCCTGATAAACCTTAACTCTTGACTGCCCGTGTGGAAATTTGTGGGCACCCAGAGTTTAGAAAGGAAAACAATAAACTCCGAGTCAGTCATGTGACTGGTGTGAGAACTCAAAACAGTTTATTTATCTTTGAAAACAAAATAGAGGAATATTTTTAAAATCAATTCGCAATGCTTTTAAAAATGAGACTACCATAAGGCCTCCCGCACACACACACATGCAAACGCAGAATCGGAGGAGATTTCTCCTTATGATAGTCAAAGATGCTTGATACGCATTAAAAAGAACATTTGATATTATTACTAGTGCATAGTGTAGAGAAAATCATTTCGAAAATAAAGATATAAATCTTAGCCAGCATAGACATTCCGAACTATGCATACTATAACTACCATCCAAACAGTGGGGCGCCACCATAAGTGAATGATAGGTTCTACAACTAATACCGTACAAGATCGTATTGTTTCTTTGGATTTCCAACGAATGGTCAGGCCAAGGAACTTCCCATTGCCACATGAGAACGCCTCTGGAAGGACGTCCCCGAGAATCAAACCGGATCTCTGCTAACACAAGGCCGGGTTACCCCTAACTGGGTAACTACTGACACGAGTATGCCATCCCCCGGTCCTTTGGGACCTTTAACCGAGCGCTCGTAATCAACATCACACCAAATAATAAGTGTTTCAACATGAGTAAGTATCTGGGATCCATACCATGGTACCACCCTTTTCCAGAAGAAAATGCACACACCCTAAAGGGAGCTACCCCTCATAACCTTGCCGCATCTTTCCTGTTTTGACCATTCCGGGGTGTGAGGCTCGACGAAGTCACGTCCACAAACACACTCTTTATACAAAGTCATGCTTTGGGTCAACAAATGACCATAGAAATGATCACAAAGATAAACGATCAAACAAATGATCCTATCACAAATGATCAACACAATGATCATTTCACAGCAACACTCAGCATGTCACATTACCAAATTGGGAATATATCGCTGATAACATTCAACTACATAACCTCTGAGCTCGTACATCTCAGAGAAGGGTGTTAAGCTAAGAGAATAAATTCTCCGCCACCAACAGAAATATATTTGAAAGAAATCAGCTTTATATCTCAATTTGTAATGTCAGACATACAATCCATATAAGTCTGTTTTGGGCTCGAACAGAACCGAAGGCACTTACAAAGAAGTCCTTGCAATCCGGATAATCTCTAATCACGTCCGGACTTCCCATCACATAGGGAGTCTCTATATCGTAGCTACTCGGTGCAAAGACAATCGACGAGTTGTCCTTTCGCTTTCAAAAATATCCGGTCTTCAACACCGGTCATCAATGCTATCCATTACGTCGTATCACTATCCGGAATGGGTAATCCGAATAACGAGCGCAATAATTTAAAAATAAGTGTAGCATTCAAATTCAGCAAATCACAACAAATACCTATTCAAAGGTAAATATTGATAGTCGGTTATTGAACTATCAATGGATATGCACAACATCACCAGATTCCAAATAATTTTCCAAATTATTTATTTCCAAAAATATCTTTACAAGATAATAATTTTCACACTTCAAAAATAAATCAATATTTATTTTTAAACGAATTCCACTTTCTTTTATAAATTCCATAGTGAATTTTCATTCCAAAATATCTATGCATAGACGATTTCAATTATTCATTTCAATTTATCTTCAAAAAGATAAATTCTCTAGACTTTTCATTTCACATTGGAAAAACATTTCCATGCTTATTTATTTATAAGTAATTCACAAGTCCATTTATTTTCAACACTTGGAAAATATTCAATATACTTAAATCGAGATTAAGTATATATTTCATCTTTTAAGGAAATCATTCTCTTAAACATGTTTATTTGGGCCAAAACGAATGTTGCGTAAAACATCGTTACGACAACCAAAAATCACTAGTATAGGGATTTGAAATTAAAATAGATATATAAATTCCAATACTATACAAAACATTTCCTTTCGGAAATCATTTACTATAACAACAATGTTATAGTCCACCATTTTCTTTTATTTCTCGAAAACGTCTATTTCAACAATCAATGTTGAAATCTATGGTTTCGAATCTTAACACATTTTAAAACATCGTTAGATCGTTTTAATTCTATTTAAAAGATCATATCCAAAACATTTTCTTTAACATATTATTCACTATTCAAAAACATGAATATACTACGTTAACCAATTTCATCCCTTCTATTCATTTTATTTTAAAGGATTATTCACTGTATAAAACGTGAATATAACTCCATAAATAAGTTATAACAATTTACTTATCAAAATAAGTCGTTGCGAATTTATAAACAATGTTTATAAATTCCATTTCTATTTATTTTATAACAACTTCCTTTTATAAATATCCTTTATTAACCTATTCGATTTATATCTCAATTATGAACCAAAAGTCCATATTATAAGTTAAACACTTATAATTTATTTCTTTGCAAAATCGTTCCTTTAACTTCCCAAATTATAAATCTTATAACTTATAAGATTCATTTATTTATCCGAAACCATTCTTTTAATAACTTTATAAATTTTATGAACCTACTGCTTATAAAATTCCATTTATAACTTCACCGTTTATAATTCTATAAATTTCATTCATTTATGAAATTCATTTACAATTCATTCTAACACTTATAAAAACTCGTTTTATAATCCCAATATTTTAATTTACCAATTATCAATTTATAAATCCCTTATATAAATCAATTTAAATTATTATTTCAAAACGTCTTTAAAGTCCTTTATAATTTCACCATTTTGATTTATAAAATAATTAAATTTTATAAATCCTATTTTAAACTTTTTACAATAAATTCAAAAATCCCAATTTAACTATTTCATAAAATCATTAACCCCATATTTTCAAAAATCAGTTTTTATCTATATTTCTCAAAAATCATAATTTTATAACTTCTAAAATTATAACGTTTATTTATTTAAAATGGATCAATTCCAAAAAATATTTTATAAACGTATACTTTCAAAAATCACTTTAAAATCCCTTTTAAAAATTCCAAAATTTGGTCCAATGATGCTACACACCAAATAGTCAATCACGGCAACAACGATATCATATATCGATATGATAATCCATCAAATATCAAAATATCTGAAATCAAATAAATACTGTTGAGGAATCCAGTTGGATCCCTCCAACCTGTTTTCCTGCATCCAAAGATGTTAGCACAATACCAATTCCGCTCCAGTACGGAATTATCGCGGTATATGGGATTTAAAATATTATCCGCTTAATAGACGGCGCAATAGGGTCTCATCCGCTATACAATGCGGAAAATCAATAACTGCGATATATACATATGCCAATATATATATATTGCTATTATATATAATACCAATTTCACTGTTTATGAAATATTCGCGGTATATGTTTTTAATAAATAACATCTGCTTACTAACGGCGCATAATGTCTATTTTAACAATCAATAGATAACAATCATCATTCAAACATGCATTCAAGAATTTTAAATCTAACTATTTAAAATAAAACCGAAATCGATTCGATTGAGTGAGAAGTTCTCACCTTGATTTCAATTTCGTTTTAGCGATTTATTTCGAATAAAATTAAACGGACGTTTAATTTTACCCGAAATTCTCACTAACTCCAAACGACTCCAATCCAATTCCATCGCGTAGTGCTCGTCCATACGATTCCAACGCTTCTGATTTCGCGTGTTTTCGACCTTGTATGAAAAAGATACGATTTTTCAAAGTTTACACGATTTTATATAAACAAATTTACAACCTTTATTTTAAATTTTTAACCTACACGAAATCATAGCCCTTGATTCCTGCATCTCCACATCAGGCCCGTCCATATGCTTCTTCTCAAACGCACGTTGCTCTCCAGTAAGCAAACACGCGCAACAAAACCCATCTCATATCATTAGGGTTTAATTTTGCTCCTTCATCGTCGACATCCACCACGATCAAACATGCCCACATCGAAGCCCATAGCTTGCTCCACTCTCGGCCTAAAGAGCATGAAGCTCGGCCACCTGTAGTTCCTCAATATGCGTGCGCAACTAGCAGGCGTCGGCCCCCCTTGCTCCCTCCACGTCGCGCCGTTTTCGATCATCTCCGTATAGAATCAAAGCTCTCAGGATGCTCTACAAGTTTCATGTTTAACACTTTCTCTAAATGTTTATGGATTGGAAGTAATTGAGGAGAAAAAGATGTTAATTTCTAGCCATTGATGTTAGGGGGGTGGCAGCCGCAGTTTTTTTTTTTAACCTAGGTTTTAATAATTTTGTAAAAATGAAGAAGGGGGGGGGGGGTTTATAGAAAATTTTCCAATTTACTATTCACCCGGAATTTCCGAACTCCAAACGAAGCGTGCCGGTTGGCGTTCCTAACGTTTAACCCACGTTCCGAACACAATGGAATATGTTTCGGAAGCTAATTCGGTCATCTGTGCGAGTTATGGCAACAAACGATCGATTTAAAATTAAACCGATTTAAACGATTTTCTAGGCGTTTTAGCTTGCACCGGACAAACGGTAAATCCGATTGACACAAAATTTGAAACCATACAATAATATCACATTACGGATCCGATGAAACTGGTTTCGTCAAAATCTGAGACTTTTTGAAAAATGACTATTTTAACTCGCCAAATTAATATTAAAATAATTTCGATGCGTTTCAAGCTGCCGCGATCAAACGATAACTCCGATTGCTACGAAAATTGAAATCCGGTAATAAAAAACTATTACGGATCCAATGGAACTAGTTTCGTCCAATTTTGAGACTGTTCAAAAATTGACTAATTTCACTAGTCGATTAAATATTAAAATATTCAATTTTCACAAATTAACTTTTAATTCGATTTTAAAAGTTCTAAAATATCATTCTAACTCCAATATGATATAATAAAATTTTACAAATCATTTTCAATCATATTTCACCCAATTTTCAATTATTTCCATAATTTAACATATTAAATTATCGATTTAATTATCCAATTAAATCCAATTATTCCAAATAAAATTTATTCGACTTATAAATTCACTTATTAATATTTAAAATTAATTAAATATTCAAATTTTAATTAATAAAAATTCTGGGTCGTTACATACTTCCCCCCTTAGAAGAATTTCGTCCTCGTAATTATTAAGTAAGAAAAGTTACAGAATTCATTAACTTTCCAAAAATTCATAGTTAAATTTCTTACAATAACTTTACTAAGTTCTCAAATCATACTTAGTTATCTTTTCAAAAACAACTACTATTGTTTAACTTTCAATTCCAAATCAAAGTTAAAGTTTTCAAAACTTTCCAATTTTTCTCAAAAATATTCTAACGCCTTAAATTTTCGGAAAAATTCGCCAGAGTCTCCTTTGCGCGGCTCGATCCGGAAAAAAATGACAGTATATATATCACAAATATACATCTCATCAAGTAATGAGGCATCCCGCGGGGAAAAAGTGTAAAAGTACGATATTTAATCCGAGATATGTACCTTATATATTATTAGCGAGCATATACGGCTAATATAGCGCGAAAGCGAGCTCCAAATGCAAAGCAAACGCGATCCGCACCTACTAAACACTCAAAAAACAAATGAGAAACATGTATATAGACAATAGTATCGATATACAACATATAACAACATAATAACTATATATGCCAACATAGCAAATGCAGTAAAAGTAATATATCCAACCATCAACCAACTATCATCCAACTAATTCATAACCAATAAATATTCATTCATATTCTCATTAATATTCAATGAAATAGGTTTTCAATTTAATCACATTCGATTCATTAACAGTGGATGTTTTTATTAACATTCATTTTCAATTAGTTTATATTCACTAATTCATATTCAAGTTGGTTCACTTCCAAATCAAATTCAATTCTATTTAAGATTCACTTAACTTCCAACTAAATTCCAATTACTTTAGCTTCCAATTCCATTAACTCTTAATGAATTATATACAATCAACTAACAATCATATATCAACCAATGTATATTAATTACAACCAAATTTCTTTGCTTATATTCATTCAATTTGGTTTAACACCATCACTTTCAATTGGTTTAATTAAATTGATTTTCATTCAATTATTAAACTTCTAATAACATGAGATTTTAATGAATTAACACCTACATCCATTATTTCATACCAACTTAATTTACATTCAATTGATTAACATTCAATTCATTTATTCAATTCAATTGGTAATTCATTTAACCATCTTAAGTTGAATTCCATTTACATAACTAAAGTTCACATGTATCACTTAACTTTATTGATTTACTTTGATACCAATATCAACTTCATTCTACATCTCTTAAGTTATATTTCCATTTTATAAACATCACTTGGTTTTACATAACTTAAATTCCCACTTATAAATCAATTCAGGTTCCAATTCTAAAGTAAATTTCCATTTAACTTTAAATTCATTTTTATTTACAACTCATATTCATAAATATATTCATATAGTTTCACTTCTTATATATATATAAGTTTATTTCAAAATTGTAAATCACTTTAATTATAATTCAATTCTTATAATTCTTTTGCTTATACAATTATTCTTTTATTTGGATTATTCAAACAACTTATTTAACAACCAAACAATCAACTTACATACACTTTAATAATTTTGAAAAATTATCCCTTTATATATAAAATATAATCAAGGTAAAATTATTTCATTTACCCAATTTTAAAACAATACTGTGTCGAATTGTTCTGTTCAAGTGTTTATAAACCCCTTCGGCATAGTTGTGCATACCGTGCTGACGAAGGTTCATATGCCACTCAATAAACCAATCATCACAATAAAAAAAACAATTTTATATTCACTAACAAATACGCTCTCATAGCTATCATTACACTCAAACTCATTCTAGACTCTATCTCTAATGAGTAATACCCAACAGAACCATGGTTGTCGCTTAACCATATGCTCCGATACCACCTGTGAAGACCCGCAAATCCGTACTCCTTGAATATACACTAATCTCCATAGATTAACTCAAGATGAACAGAAATACGAATTCTCAATGTTTAAGAAAAAAAGAAAAAGAAAAAGGATAAGAAGATAGAAAATAGAGAGAAAAGAAAATAGAACGGAACAGAACAGAAAGTAAACAGCAGAACAATATCAGAATCTCACAATTCGCAACGGAACAACATATAATACATAAATGAATAATCTTTAAACAAAGAACTATATCAGTTATTACATTACATTACATTTCATTACATCATATCATCAGAGTGTACAACAACAACCTCAAGCAGCGTAAAAGAAATACTATATACTAATAATACGCCATGCCATCCAGCTTGCCTCCAGCAACTCCAGAATATCCTGATAAACCTTAACTCTTGACTGCCCGTGTGGAAATTTGTGGGCACCCAGAGTTTAGGAAGGAAAACAATAAACTCCGAGTCAGTCATGTGACTGGTGTGAGAACTCAAAACAGTTTATTTATCTTTGAAAACAAAATAGAGGAATATTTTTAAAATCAGTTCGCAATGCTTTTAAAAATGAGACTACCATAAGGCCTCCCGCACACACACACATGCAAACGCAGAATCGGAGGAGATTTCTCCTTATGATAGTCAAAGATGCTTGATACGCATTAAAAAGAACATTTGATATTATTACTAGTGCATAGTGTAGAGAAAATCATTTCGAAAATAAAGATATAAATCTTAGCCAGCATAGACATTCCGAACTATGCCTACTATAGCTACCATCCAAACAGTGGGGCGCCACCATAAGTGAATGATAGGTTCTACAACTAATACCGTACAAGATCATATTGTTTCTTTGGATTTCCAACGAATGGTCAGGCCAAGGAACTTCCCATTGCCACATGAGAACGCCTCTGGAAGGACGTCCCCGAGAACCAAACCGGATCTCTGCCAACACAAGGCCGGGTTACCCCTAACTGGATAACTACTGACACGAGTATGCCATCCCCCGGTCCTTTGGGACCTTTAACCGAGCGCTCGTAATCAACATCACACCAAATAATAAGTGTTTCAACAAGAGTAAGTATCTGGGCTCCATACCATGGTACCACCCTTTTCTAGAAGGAAATGCACACACCCTAAAGGGAGCTACCCCTCATAACCTTGCCGCATCTTTCCTGTTTTGACCATTCCGGGGTGTGAGGCTCGACGAAGTCACGTCCACAAAAACACGCTTTATACAAAGTCATGATTTGGGTCAACAAATGATCATAGAAATGATCACAAAGATAAACGATCAAACAAATGATCCTATCACAAATGATCAACACAATGATCATTTCACAGCAACACTCAGCATGTCACATTACCAAATTGGGAATATATCGCTGATAACATTCAACTACATAACCTCTGAGCTCGTACGTCTCAGAGAAGGGTGTTAAGCTAAGAGAATAAATTCTCCGCCACCAACAGAAATATATTTGAAAGAAATCAGCTTTATATCTCAATTTGTAATGTCATACATACAATCCATACAAGTCTGTTCCGGGCTCGAACAGAACCGAAGGCACTTACAAAGAAGTCCTTGCAATCCGGATAATCTCTAATTACGTCCGGACTTCCCATCACATATGGAGTCTCTATACCGTAGCTACTCGGTGCAAAGACAATCGACCAGTTGTCCTTTCACTTTCAAAAATATCCGGTCTTCAACACCGGTCATCAATGCTATCCATTACGTCGTATCACTATCCGGAATGGGTAATCCGAATAACGAGCGCAATAATTTAAAAATAAGTGTAGCATTCAAGTTCAGCAAATCACAACAAATACCTATTCAAAGGTAAATATTGATAGTCGGTTATTGAACTATCAATGGATATGCACAACATCACCAGATTCCAAATAATTTTCCAAATTATTTATTTCCCAAAAATATCTTTACAAGATAATAATTTTCACACTTCAAAAATAAATCAATATTTATTTTTAAACGAATTCCACTTTCTTTTATAAATTCCACAGTGAATTTTCATTCCAAAATATCCATGCATATACGATTTCAATTATTCATTTCAATTTATCTTCAAAAAGATAAATTCACTAGACTTTTCATTTCACATTGGAAAAACATTTCCATGCTTATTTATTTATAAGTAATTCACAAGTCCATTTATTTTCAACACTTGGAAAATATTCAATATACTTAAATCGAGATTAAGTATATATTTCATCTTTTAAGGAAATCATTCTCTTAAACATATTTATTTGGGCCAAAACGAATGTTGCGTAAAACATCGTTACGACAATCCAAAATCACTAGTATAGGGATTCGAAATTAAAATAGATATATAAATCCCAATACTATACAAAACATTTCCTTTCGGAAATCATTTACTATAACAACAGTGTTATAGTCCACCATTTCCTTTTATTTCTCGAAAACGTCTATTTCAACAACCAATGTTGAAATCTATGGTTTCGAATCTTAACACATTTTAAAACATCGTTAGATCGTTTTAATTCTATTTAAAAGATCATATCCAAAACATTTTCTTTAACATATTATTCACTATTCAAAAACGTGAATATACTACGTTAACCAATTTCATCCCTTCTATTCATTTTATTTTAAAGGATTATTCACTGTATAAAACGTGAATATAACTCCATAAATAAGTTATAACAATTTACTTATCAAAATAAGTCGTTGCGAATTTATAAAACAATGTTTATAAATTCCATTTCTGTTTATTTTATAACAACTTCCTTTTATAAATATCCTTTATTAACCTATTCGATTTATATCTCAATTATGAACCAAAAGTCCATATTATAAGTTAAACACTTATAATTTATTTCTTTGCAAAATCGTTCCTTTAACTTCCCAAATTATAAATCTTATAACTTATAAGATTCATTTATTTATCCAAAACCATTCTTTTAATAACTTTATAAATTTTATGAACCTACTGCTTATAAAATTCCATTTATAACTTCACCGTTTATAATTCTATAAATTTCATTCATTTATGAAATTCATTTACAATTCATTCTAACACTTATAAAAACTCGTTTTATAATCCCAATATTTTAATTTACCAATTATCAATTTATAAATCCCTTATATAAAACAATTTATATTATTATTTCAAAACGTCTTTAAAGTCCTTTATAATTTCACCATTTTGATTTATAAAATAATTAAATTTTATAAATCCTATTTTAAACTTTTCACAATAAATTCAAAAATCCCAATTTAACTATTTCATAAAATCATTAACCCCATATTTTCAAAAATCAGTTTTTATCTATATTTCTCAAAAATCATAATTTTATACTTTTAAAATTATAACGTTTATTTATTTAAAATGGATCAATTCCAAAAAATATTTTATAAACATATACTTTCAAAAATCACTTTAAAATCCCTTTTAAAAATTCCAAAATTTGGTCCAATGATGCTACACACCAAATAGTCAATCACGGCAACAACGATATCATATATCGATATGATAATCCATCAAATATCAAAATATCTGAAATCAAATAAATACTGTTGAGGAATCCAGTTGGATCCCTCCAACCTGTTTTCCTGCATCCAAAGATGTTAGCACAATACCAATTCCGCTCCAGTACGGAATTATCGCGGTATATGGGATTTAAAATATTATCCGCTTAATAGACGGCGCAATAGGGTCTCATCCGCTATACAATGCGGGAAATCAATAACTGAGATATATACATATGCCAATATATATATATATATATATATATATATATTGCTATTATATATAATACCAATTTCACTATTTATGAAATATTCGCGGTATATGTTTTTAATAAATAACATCCGCTTACTAACGGCGCATAATGTCTATTTTAACAATCAATAGATAACAATCATCATTCAAACATGCATTCAAGAATTTTAAATCTAACTATTTAAAATAAAATCAAAATCGATTCGATTGAGTGAGAAGTTCTCACCTTGATTTCAATTTCGTTTTAGCGATTTATTTCGAATAAAATTAAACGGACGTTTAATTTTACCCGAAATTCTCACTAACTCCAAACGACTCCAATCCAATTCCATCGCGTAGTGCTCGTCCATACGATTCCAACGCTTCTGATTTCGCACGTTTTCGACCTCATATGAAAAAGATATGATTTTTCAAAGTTTATACGATTTTATATAAACAAATTTACAACCTTTATTTTAAATTTTTAACCTACACGAAATCATAGCCCTTAATTCCTGCATCTCCACATCAGGCCTGTCCATATGCTTCTTCTCAAACGCACGTTGCTCTCCAGTAAGCAAACATGCGCAACAAAACCCATCTCATATCATTAGGGTTTAATTTTGCTCCTTCCTCGTCGACATCCACCACGATCAAACATGCCCACATCGAAGCCCATAGCTTGCTCCACTCTCTGCCTAAAGAGCATGAAGCTCGGCCACCTGTAGTTCCTCAATATGCGTGCGCAACTAGCAGGCGTCGGCCCCCCTTGCTCCCTCCACGTCGCGCCGTTTTCGATCATCTCCGTATAGAATCAAAGCTCTCAGGATGCTCTACAAGTTTCATGTTTAACACTTTCTCTAAATGTTTATGGATTGGAAGTAATTGAGGAGAAAAAGATGTTAATTTCTGGCCATTGATGTTAGGGGGGTGGTGGCTGCATTTTTTTTTAACCTAGGTTTTAATAATTTTGCAAAAATGAAGAGAGGGGGGGGGGGTTTATAGAAAATTTTCCAATTTACTATTCACCCGGAATTTCCGAACTCCAAATGAAGCGTGCCGGTTGGCGTTCCTATGGTTTTCCCTACGTCGAACACAATGGAACGTGTTTCGGAAGCTAATTCGGTCATTTGCGCGAGTTATGGCAACAAACGATCGATTTAAAATTAAATCGATTTAAACGATTTTCTAGGCGTTTTAGCTTGCACCGGACAAACGGTAAATCCGATCGACACGAAATTTGAAACCATACAATAATATCACATTACGGATCCGATGAAACTGGTTTCGTCAAAATCCGAGACTTTTTGAAAAATGACTATTTTAACTCGCCAAATTAATATTAAAATAATTTCGATGCGTTTCGAGCTGCCACGATCAAACAATAACTCCGATTGCTACGAAAATTGAAATCCGGTAATAAAAAACTATTACGGATCCAATGGAACTAGTTTCTTCCAATTCTGAGACTGTTCAAAAATTGACTAATTTCACTAGTCGATTAAATATTAAAATATTCAATTTTCACAAATTAACTTTTAATTCGATTTTAAAAGTTCTAAAATATCGTTCTCACTCCAATATGATATAATAAAATTTTACAAATCATTTTCAATCATATTTCACCCAATTTTCAATTATTTCCATAATTTAACATATTAAATTATCGATTTAATTATCCAATTAAATCCAATTATTCCAAATAAAATTTATTTGACTTATAAATTCACTTATTAATATTTAAAATTAATTAAATATTCAAATTTTAATTAATAAAAATTCTGGGTCGTTACATACTTCCCCCCTTAAAAGAATTTCGTCCTCGAAATTATTAAGTAAGAAAAGTTACAGAATTCATTAACTTTCCAAAAATTCATAGTTAAATTTCTTACAATAACTTTACTAAGTTCTCAAATCATACTTAGTTATCTTTTCAAAAACAACTACTATTGTTTAAATTTCAATTCCAAATCAAAGTTAAAGTTTTCAAAACTTTCCAATTTTTCTCAAAAATATTCTAACGCCTTAAATTTTCGAAAAAATTCGCCAGAATCTCCTTTGCGCTACTCGATCCGAGAAAAAAATGACAGTATATATATCACAAATATACATCTCATCAAGTAATGAGGCATCCCGCGGAGAAAAAGTTTAAAAGTACGATATTTAATCCGAGATATGTACCTTATATATTATTAGCGAGCATATACGGCTAATATAGCGCGAAAGCGTGCTCCAAATGCGAAGCAAACGCGATCTGCACCTACTAAACACTCAACAAACAAATGAGAAACATGTATATAGACAATAGTATCGATATACAACATATATCAACATAATAACTATATATGCCAACATAGCAAATGCAGTAAAAGCAATATATCCAACCATCAACCAACTATCATCCAACTAATTCATAACCAATAAATATTCATTCACATTCTCATTAATATTCAATGAAATAGGTTTTCTATTTAATCACATTCGATTCATTAACAGTGGATGTTTTTACTAACATTCATTTTCAATTAGTTTATATTCACTAATTCATATTCAAGTTGGTTCACTTCCAAATCAAATTCAATTCTATTTAAGATTCACTTAACTTCCAATTAAATCCAATTATTCCAAATAAAATTTATTCGAATTATAAATTCACTTATTAATATTTAAAATTAATTAAATATTCAAATTTTAATTAATAAAAATTCTGGGTCGTTACATTGATCATTTCCGAAAATTAATTTAATTTATCTCTAATTAAATAAATTTCTAATTTTAATCACTTAGATTACCTTTACTTAATATTTATCAATTATAAATCAATTAATCAATCATCCTTTAATTATCCTTCTTAATTAATCACCCTTCACTAATTATTCTTTAATTACAATAAGTAATTAACCCTTAATTACACAAATTAATCATTCTAAAATCACTTACATTGTTGATAAATCACACTCATTGATTGACTAACCCTTGATTAGTTTCCCTAAACCAATCAATCCTTAATTAATTACACTAAGTAATTAGTCCATAATTACTTCTATAAAATAATTATCCTTTTATTTTAATTACACTTAGTAATTATCCATTAATTTAATCACACTGAGTAATTATACTTAATCAGTTACATTAAGTGATTATCCTTAATTACTTAAATTGAATTAATTATTTTAAACCAGTTACATTAATTAATTATCTTTAATAAGATATAAATTTAATTAAGATAAACCATTTATGTTAATTAGGTTCTTAATCATTTATTTTTTAAAAAGTAGGTTCTTGAATTAAATTCATTTAAAAATACTTTTATTTATTCAAGTTTAATTACCCTTGCTTATCACTCTTAATTCAAACCTTAACTTATTATTTTTGATAACACATAGTATTTTATTCTAAAATTTACCAATATATATATCCAATTAAAAATTAACAATTTAAATCATTTAACCTTACTTCAAACTTGAACTTGTTTAACAATTACCTTGCTTAAAACTTTGTTAATACACTTTGAAATATAAATTAATTAATACTACTTTGCTTTTATCTTGTTACAGAATTATACTAAGTTAACGTGAATCACCTATCAAAATCATTCACTTTAAATTCCATATTAAAACCTGTTTCTTAAAAATTGATAACAGATACTGCTATAAACTAAAATCCGAGCCTGCTTCGCCCCCTTCCCGAGATGAACCCCGAGCTAGTGAGTTACTCAACAACATCGAGTTCAACACGCCAAGCTCCTCGAGTTCGACCTGCACATTCTCCTTCTTCCCAAATCCAACCAAAACCAGATACCACAAGTTGCACCGTGCACATGCACACGCATTCCTATCATCGTCGATCACTGCCACGACCACCAGCACACCACCCACGATCCTCCCAAACCTTCTGACCATCCACTTCAACGCAATCGACCAGAATCAAATTCGAGCTTGACGAAACACCATCGAACCCAAACTTGCCGATGTAAATCTCCTTGCCTCGTCGATCTAGTTCATCAGAGATCATGACGACCCACCAGAAATCATCATCCCCGACTTACGCAACATTTCCACCCACTCCGATCAAGCTCGATCCATCCTCCCCGTTACGATGATTCTTGATTCATCGTCGAACCCATAAGACCATAAAACCCTACAATCTCTTTGTGTCGCCGCCCCGATGATTGCTGAAACCAATCAACCATTTCCCTATGTTTTTGACCCGTGGACTTCTTCGACCAAAACCTTAATGTAAAAAGCTTCCGCGATCACCAGCAAACGTCGAAATTCCAATCCCCGTTCATTATTCAATATCTCTTGAGTTACTTAATTAAAATTCATGATTTTAATTTTAAAAATCCTAGAATTCAAAATCAAAAACAATTATGTACTTGAAGCAAACAATTATAATGATTGGGATTTCAGATTATTTCCATAGGTTATTGTTCTTTTCCTTTCTGCTTCAACCAACTATTGGTTTAACTTGAAAATATTTTTATTATTGATATCTTGATGAAACAAACAATTTTTACAATTTAAACCCTAAAGAAGATCAAGAAGGAAGATCTTATAATTTTTATCAGATTTCTGCCTGAACCACAAACAGAACATCAATTTAATATAAACCTGCACGTACACTTCACTACATATACATACATACATATATGTATGTATTTATCTTTAAAACAAACATGCACACATATTATCAAACATGCGTGTAAAATACTTCTCAAACATTAAGGCCTAAATTTAACTAGAGGTCGAGATACTGATTTTGAAGGGTTGATCATCCTGGAAAAACTAAACAAAGGCAGTACACAGAAAAAATAAGTGTACCCAAACATCTCACAAATTCAACCGCACATCAAGGATCATCATATGCTGATCGGGATACAGACAAGTTTAAGGAGTTAAAGGGTGGTTTACTCACCTGTTTTTGGAAAACAGAGAAAACCCCTTTTTATATTTTTACTGGAAGTTGCTTAAGCTCTTGAGACCTGGATGTTGTTAGATTATGAACTGTAGCTTGAACTTGCTTTAAAATTTGATACTGAGCTGCTTTGATCTGGAAACAGCAATTTGAATTATTGAATTGACTTGAATTTACTTTTAATGTTGATCTGAATTGGATTTCACTGAGTTGATTCTTGCTTGATTAGATTTTGGAAACAATTTGAAGTATTGTCTGTTGATTAAATTTCTTAAATTTTGTTTACTGTTTTTTTTTTGTTTCAGATTTTCTTTTCTTTTTTTTATTTGAAAATGAAAATAAATTAATCTACATGTCATTTGTACAATTTTGATAATACTTGTCACTAAACACATTTCTTTTTCTTACATTTGTTATTTTGTGTTTTAAAATTTTAACACTTGTCTTTAACATGAGAACCTTTACTATATAATGCATATATCTTTTATATTACTTATATTGTGTATATATATATATTATAAATTTAAATCTAATTTCATTTTAAAATAATTATCTTTTAGATTTCAAATATAAATCCAAATTCAAATTCAATTTAAAATCAATATAAAAACACAAATTCAATTTGAAGACAATAATTCTATTTAAAATCTATTTATATAAATTTGTTTTGAAACCTATATATAAACAGTCATTCTTATTTGTTTTGAAATAAATAACAATTTTACTAATTTTAAATAATATATAGAAGAGATTATCACATTTGAATTTGCTTGAAATTTTCTGGGATATCACTGATATCCTTTATTATATTTTCAAATTCATTTACACATCCAAATATCTTTTACTATCAAAATTCTTATCTATTTCATTCTATAAACCAGATAATTATCCAACTATAAGATGTTCAAAAATATCGGTTATCACATTCCTCCCCCCTTGAATCTTTTCGTCCTCAAAAAGGAACGATGCCAAAATTATTAAAATGATTATTGTCAAAAAAATTACTCTTTGATAAATTTTAAAACGTTTTAAAACATTATAGAATAGTTTTATAAAGATACTTTTTATAACTCGATGTCTCTACGAGTCCATCCTTGTTCTCACAGAAATTCGGTCATACGTTGATCAGGCGTAGGACTGAAAATTTATAAGTACTTAGCAGACCTGTTTTCAACACCAAGCGAAAATACTTGGAAAACATTTTCAAACACTTTATAACGATATAGAAAACATTTTTAAAATTGAGGAAATATCTTTGGTGAGAATGCTCTGGAAATCATCACCCCCATCCACGGTCCCAGTTAACCCGATGGTTACGTTGCCATCCCGGTAAAATCCATACATAACCGTAGGCCTCCGCGCCCCTCGATTATGCCATGGAACCCGCTACAGATCGCAACTACAACTGGGGTGACATTGCTATCATAGCAAAAACCCATATAACTGTAGGCATCAGCGCCCTCGAATTCCGTTGCCAAAAGAAAGAAACTTCTCCACTCTCACATAGGTCGCAGACTACATCAGCGAAGTCCCAATGTAGCCTTAGGCTCTCACGGCCTCTCGACTTTCGCTATGTCTTCATTGATCGCAGTCTACCGATGTTACGTTGCCATCCCGACAAAATCAAACGTAGACCGTTGGCTCTCAGCAGCACACATGACTTCCGCTATGGTCTGTAGTAGATCGCAGTGACATCGAGCTACACTATCGTCACAGCATAACCCAATGTCTCTGTAGGCATCAGCGCCCTCGACTTTCGCTACCCACTGCACATAATCCTCAGGAACTAGTTTTGTTCGGACTCCTCACAAGATCAACTTTAGAACCCCCCTTAGGGTTCAAGGCAGTACCACCCTGTGGCACTCTTGAGAAGTTCATTTCAAGGGAGCGCCTTTATCCCCAGAGCCATTTTCAAAACACTTTATACTATACATATATAATATCTTCCAAATCATACACCTAGTATGAACCTCAAATAAATTTCCTCTCTCGAAATCGATTATTCCAAAGTCGATAATTCTCAAATTAGGCTTTTCCAAATTCCAAAATTGATTTTACCCAAAAATCAAAAGCCTTTCCAAATTCAAAGGTTCCATAAACCTTTTCTCAAAATCATTCTCATGAAATCCTTTATATATATATAGATATATATATCCTTGAAAAATCTTTGGATCATTTCAAACTTGTATAAAACCCCTTTTATACTTCAAAAACTTTCAAAAATCTTTTCCTTCCGGCAACAGATTGAACAAGGGGAGATTTATCTTATATAACAAAGATATATAACTTTTTTTTATTCTAAATCAAATATTCAAATTTGATTACTCTTTACGAAACCACTTACTATATTACTTACTTCCATAAAGTAAATTTCTATTATAGAAATATCCAATTACCCTTTATTTTATCATATATTTCACGAAATATACCTTTCATTTCAAAAACCATTTAACATTTCTTATCCATAAATTCCCAGTATCAATTTCATTCAAACCCGTACGATGTACACATATCATCCGTACGCTATACCAATCTGATCGCTCACCAGATCACATAATTTCTCTTCCGAACTAGTAACGTCCACCCGACTTCCTAGTGCGGACTCAGATCTGGTTTCTTGATCAGAAACCGTCATTCTCCTTGCATATTCATAACTGTGATAGAGAATATCCAGAACCAATCAACAATCATATCTAGGTTCGCTGTCGAAAATCGAGTGAAAAATCTCAACTTGGATCGATAAACTATCTCGAAATTCTATGCTCGAATCTGAATCAAATCACTATGCGAATAAAATAATATACGTACATCCTATGTATTTATCCTCATTGATTATTAGCCAAATCAATCTCCTTTCTATTCACATTCACTTTAATTTTCATTCATTTATTCACAATTGCTTCAATCCCATTTGGATTATCACCTCAATTCTTTCCTCAAATGAATATTTAATCATCAACAGTTTGAACTCTGATCAGTTTAAATTTAGAAAATAGCTTGAAAAATTAAGAATAGATAAGTAGTTGAAAATAATTACTAGTTTGTAAAATAGCTGTAAAATAGTTAAGTGATGATAAAATGGTTATAAAATAGTCAAATAGTTATAGAAATTTTAAATAATTGCAACATAGTTGTAAAATAGTAATTAGTTATCAAGTAGTTGAAGAACAGTAATTAGTTTATAAAACAGTTGAAAAATTGTTAAATAGTTCCCAAAATAATTTTAAAACAAGTATAAGATAGTTTAAGGTTTAAAAAGAAAAGTTGTACAGTAAATTGTTTGGAAAAATAGATTTATATTAAAATAATTTATTTTGAAAATAGTCCATGTTAATACCCTAGGTATTGATTTTGATGACAACAACCATATAAATATTAATACTAACATATCTTCGAGTTATGTAGTCATATCAGATTTATTATGGAGACATTTTAGAGATAAACAAGAATATAGTGGAAGCATATGAATCATAGAAGAAGGTCAATCATAGAAATTGAAGAACAAAATCCAATCAGAGAAGAATGCTGAAGGATAAAGGTGTTTGAAGTGATGAGGAGTTGGTTGAATCTTAGAATATCTTGTTAAAGATCTCATGGCAATTATACTTGAAGATCATCAGCCATTGACCTCAACCGAATCACAAAAATCCACAAATATAAGGTAATTTGAAATGCTGAAAATTTGCAACACTTATTAGTGTTGCTGTTCATTTTGCAACACACCCATGTCGACATGGGGTACTTGGGCATGTCGACATACAAGCAACTTTTCAGAATTTCAAATTTTAAACGAAGAGACATTTTCCTCCACCTCTTCACCAAAAGACACGTCTCTTCAACCACTATATAAAGGCTTCTGAAAACGAATTTCAACATTAAGAATTCTCATTTTCTCTTACTCCTTCTCCAAACATTTGCAAAAGAAATCCATTGCATACTCTTCAAATCTCCTTGCAAATTGATACTATTTCACTCCATTTCTTCACTGATTTTCAAGCCACATAATATCAGAGAGTTGTACTGTAATTCACATCATTCTCTCTCTGATTTCATCCTATTCCTCAAAGAATTCAAAGATATATTTCCATTGGAGGTCTATAGGATCATTGTACCGAATCTACAAGAATCTGTATTGAAGATACGAGTACTTGCCATAGTTTGTTGTTGCTGATAAGGAGAAGAATTGTTCTTGTAGCCTGTAACATCCAGCCTTTTCGCACACTTTAAACCGACACACGTGCCAATTCAAACCATACGGAAGGTCGGATTGTTATGGGGTAAATGAGAAAGATAGAGAAGAAATAAAACAAAACAGAATCTCACAGCGGAAGGATAAAATATAATAATCAAATATACAGTTCATGAAACTGTTTTACAAAATAATTTATTTTTCTTGTGCAATAAATATCAGAGTTACACATACCAATACAACAATGCAGCGGAATTAAATGGTGTAGTGCACTAGTATAAATAATAATAATACAAATCTTCGTCTTCGTCCTCCAAAGCTAAATCTTCAAATCCTGAAACGCTCGGACTGACCCGAGCGAATTTGAAAAGACAAAAACACTCGAGTCAGAACTAAAAGATCTTATGTAAGTTAAATTTTACAGAAATAAATATGAGTACTGTAACTTAAGAGATGCTCGGGATTTACATCTCCTAAGGATCCGTTAAACTATTTACTATGTAGTATATTGCGCTATTATAATAGTGTCTAATTGTAAAATAAACTTACTTTTAAATAGCGTTAAGGCTTTACATTTTCCACATTAACACAGAATATATTCCCATAGTCTATACAGTACCGTAATCTCCCCCGTACTGGGCGTCGTCAGAGGGCACTCCATAGGTATGGTACAAAACCAAAATCGTATAAGGCGCGATAGGGTAGGTGACACGGCACAACTAGGCAATGCCAGGGTAGATATACCAATTACGCTTCCGGGTCGATGGTACCGCGTAGCCGCAGCTACCGCCCACCTCGAACAAACTCCCCCAAAATCAAAAATAGAAGTGGCCACTGAATCAATCCAAAGTCGAAGTATAATATCGAAGAGGAGTGTCCGATCAGAGGAATGACCTCATTAACCCGTCAATCGCTCCTGTTTTAGCCACCTTATGCCAACTCACGGGAGTCGGGTC
This sequence comes from Allium cepa, assembly GCA_030765085.1. Taxonomy (NCBI): domain Eukaryota; kingdom Viridiplantae; phylum Streptophyta; class Magnoliopsida; order Asparagales; family Amaryllidaceae; genus Allium; species Allium cepa. Next base: position 129,959,530 of record CM060943.1, read on the forward strand.
CACGTATTTACCTTACAGGAAACGTCGCCCCAACCTACTTCATTCTGGAATCTCCACCGCGTACACGGTTAGTCAAAGTGGTTTTCGGTATCGACAGAGAGTATGTCCATATCCGATCCCGGTCTCTTTGCCAACCAATCGTTATTATAACACCGCGGTCATTTAAAAATAGTTTATACTTTAAAACCAGAATATAATCCATTTCAAAACCATAATATTACGATATCATTTCTTCTTTAAAACCCAAAAAGATTCATTTTGATATTATTTTATAAAACCCAAATCAATGATATCATTTCCCAAATATAAATCTTTTTCAAAAATTATGCCACTTTTAAAATTTATAATTCCTTGTAACCAAATATTTGAATATTAACTTTCAACATAATACTTCGAAATCCATAGTTTTTAAAACCATTACTTTCAAAACTAAATGGTTTGGATATTCAACAGTATATAAAATAAGTGGTTTAACTTAAATGTTACTTTGAAAAGAAATATTTCTCGTGGCTTTACAATACATTTCTTTATTTAAAGTTAAAACCAAAATTTAATATCGCTTCAAGTTCCAAAACCATTTCAATAAATTCATATATATACGTATATCCATTTTGAGTATAAATATTTCAACTAAAGTTGGATTTTATTCTTTCAAATCAAATGTTCTATTAATTAGCCTTGAATATTCACATAAAATCCATAATTTATAAGACTTCAATTTCTAGTAATAAATTATATATATTTTCCAATTCAAGTTATACTAGAATATTCATTTAATTTATTTTGGGAAAATCCAATTATAAATATCATATCTTAAAATTTCCAACTTAACATTTAAACATAGGATATAAATTATCAAACTCCATTTACTAAATTTTCTTCCATTTTAATAAAGAGATTTATACACCTTTTTATTTAAAAATTTTCAACTTCATATGTATATAAATATGGAAGAAAACATTTATTCAGTATAAAATTTAAGATTTTTATAAACCGTATTCCATCCAAACCATAGAAATCACATTAAAAATAGTTATATATAGACCGCGGTGCCTGTATATAGTTTTCTATCCTATGGTCAAGTGATACAGATATTTATCATTTCAATCCGCAATTTAAAATAAAAATAAAACTGCGGTTGTATATCATTTCAAACCGCAATCCCGAATGAAATGTAAATGCATACTAACTTGCAGTTTAATGATATCCAAATAAAACATTCATTCAACAACACATCCATCATCCAATCACAATATCGATCAATATCAATCAATAACAATTATATATATGATCATATATAACAGGTGATAACTGGCAGTTTATTCAAATTAAATTTATCAACTATTAATCTAACAGTTTATTCAGTAATAATTTATACAACTGTTAACTAGCAATTCATATGCAACAAAAATTTCCAACAGTCAATTAATACACAATAAATCAATTAAATTAACAGTTAAATTTAATAAAATGCAATTCAACAGATATGAATGAAATAAACATGCCAAATACTCATAAATAAATTTCTATTCATTTCTAAAATTTATTTAACAAACATAAAAGCTTCTAGTAATTGTGAGTGGGTCAAAACACTCACCTTTTGAATTTAAATCGAATGTAAATCGGATTTAAACCCAAAATTTGACGGTCTCTAAATTTATCCAAACCAGCGTCATCAGATCCGGAATTTAATTACGATCCTAACAAAAGAAATTTCGTGTGAAACGGAGTTCGTATGTGAAAGTTATCACAATTAAACGATTTGCAATTGAAATAAAAAAAAATTAAAAATAAACAAAACAAAAATAAAATACCGTGCCGCATCCACCTTCCCTCGTGAAAAACGCATATGCTTCTTCTTGATTGCTAACTTTGTTCCGTAATTTTTCTTTTATTTCGATTTACTTTAATTTTCCTCCTTATTATATGAATGTATGTATTTTAAAAGGTTTGAAAGAAAAAGAAGATTTGAAAAAGAAGAATTGAAAAAAAATGATTAAAATAAGAACTGAAAACGGAAGAGAAGATCTAGATTTGAAAAGAAGAATGTTTGAAATAGAAGTAAATTTGAAGAAGAAGAAGAAGAATATTTGAAGAGAAAGAAAAAAAATTAAAATGAGAGATAATAAGGAGCTTTGAGAAAAACAAGAAAAAAGAAGAAGAAGAAGAAGAAGAAGAATAGCATGGAGGCTAGGGTTAGAGTTAGGAGAAACAAAATGTAATAGAAGAATAAGAAGTAGGTTATTTATAAGGTTAGAGTTAGGTTTAGGGACAAATAGATTTGAAAGGAGAGGCTGCTATTAATTAGAAATAAAGTGAATATGAACACTTGGTATTGAAATATAGCAAATATGAACAGTCCTTTTTTTTTTATTAAAGTAGCAGGTATTAAAAAGAGGTATTTATTAATTAGAAAGAAAATGAATATGGAGGGACAAAAATAAATGACACGTTTCGTTAGTTTGATTCTAAATTAATTAAGTGCTAGATACAGAAAAATTTGAATACATCATATATATATATATATATATATATATATATATATATTCATACTTTAACTGTGTGACAAAATTGCTAAACATACATCAAGTACGATTAATTGGTGACAATATATAGGAATAATCAACAATAAATGTGGATGCAATCACATAAGGATCTAATAGGGAAGGAGATAAAAGTAACAACGTTGATTAATTCCACTTTCCCACTTTAGCCAATCCAATTACAAAATTTAAAATTTTATAAAATTTCTCTCCTTTGATTTCTTAAACAATTTTAATAACTAACAACAAGTTCTATGTTAATTCAATCATTAATCATTTCGCCAATTACCAAATTAATTTTCAATTATTCGCAATAAATCAAATTTTAAATTTTTCATTCCAGTAAATAAAATAAATCTTGATTTTTTTTTCTTCCATCCTTATTAATTCCACAACTTGTTCAATTTGAAAGTCATTATCATATTTTCCAAATGTTACCTTAATTTAACACTTATGTAACGTATTATTAGATTCGTTGCAAGATTTCAATTTCAATCCCCATTTCTTAATATACTCAAATTCTGGACATTTTTATTTCCTTACCCATAAGTGTAACATTTATTGCCAATTCCATCCAAATTTAACAGGTAACCCTTAACAATGTTTTCAATCCAAAGGTTATACTTAAGTTTACGTTGTATTCTACAACTTATCATATTATGAAGAAAATTCACATTATTCCCCAATATTACCTTAATTCATATTAACTTAACATTAAATTTACTCTTCATTCTATTATTAACCTATTAGTATTAAATAGATGAAATTAACATTGGTTTTACACTCTATTACGTAGATATCCTTAAATTTTATCTAAGTTTATATTTACATAATATTCCAACATTAAATTTCATCCAATTTTTTTTCTTCCTTTTTATTTTAATTAAATCCAATTTCCCTAAAGTTACATTCAAACAAGTAAATTTTGATTTCCAATCAATCATTATACTATAACATTCTTAACATTTTTTCATTACACTACTAAATTCTACCTTGATAAGTTTACGCTTCTATTGCTTTACTTTCACACTTCCGTTAAAATATAAATTAATTCTAAAGTAACGTTTATTGTTGACCCCGCCATTTTAATTACTCATATTTAGATGAACGTTATTTCAAATAAGTTCATTGACTCATTTAAATTAGGTAGTTTATAGTAGTTGTTATCCCACCCTTACAATTATTTCCTACTAACGTGCTACCAACTCCTTTAATTAAAATTTGAATTCCAAACCTTATTTAATATACCAAGTAAGATAAATAACATATATAGATTGCTACCAACTTTCCTTTTCTTGCATCTATGTGTTTATTACTTGACACACCAGTAAATATTACATATACACAAAATTCCGTTATCACTTGCCTAACAAGGTTATTATCACTTAAGATCTCACTGCATCCACATTTTCACATTTTCATTTCCTAGTTTCTTTACTTTATTCTACATAATTTATTACAAATGGGATTTTCTTTGGTTTACATCTTATTTGTATTTAACATTTCTCAATCACCAATTCATTTCACTTTAACTGCGGTAAATTGGCGGATAAATTGAATTTGATTCCCAAAATCTAAATTAACAAGAAACAAGGGTAGGTAACATACAATAGTCATTACTCCAAATTCTAGTCACCTAAATAGTCTTTTATTCCTTGCAAATAAATGTTACTATTTATTTTCATAGTACAAATCTCAATGATTATCCCATTTTAATTTGCTTAGGCCATTTATTTCACTATACATATCTACATAAATGGGTAATTTATTCAATTCATTAAGTGTCAATTCTATTAAGCCCTGTTTATATCTTTATGCATTCTTCTATAACTTTACAAAAGGGAATAACTTTTAAACTCATACACTTAATAACAAAACCGTTATAAATCCAATAAACTTCCAAATCCAAGTTTGTACACATTTTACACAACTATTATGATTTCTCACAAACGTTGAATTTATTAAATGACCATTTATTATAATTTAATTCCCTTAATTGAATCAAATGCTTATTATTATATATATTCTTTTCATTCTACCATTCCTTCCCATTATAAATTCATTAACGTATTTACATATCTCTATCTTTCAAATATAAAATAACCAAACTGATTACAAACACTGTTTCTATCAATTTTCATAAGTTTGTTCAAAACTATACTTTTGTTTACATAAAATAAATTTTATGTTTCTATTAGTTTTCTTTTCCTTTCACTACAGGCATAAATTATTACTATCTACACTAATTACATCTTTGTATTAATGAACACCATTTAAGTTAATATTTATTCTAACATTCACAAATTCAACATTTATTTGTTTCTTAAAAATTACTTTAAATCAAGTTGTGACAATTTACATTATCCACATCTATTATCATAAATTTTTATAGTTACACTAAATTGCAACCACTATACCAAATTTCTACATTTATTTTTAACCAAATTAGAAATTATATTAATTCATTTTATTAAATATCATAAATTTAACGGGTCGTTACAATCTCCCCCACTCAAAACCTTTCGTCCCCGAAAAGGAAAAAGAAGGGAGGAGGAAGATTTACAGTGCATCTTATTTCAAATATTAACTTATAAACAATATTTTACTGGATTAATTTCCTTTAATGAAATATACTTGTTTTATAATCATTATATCCTTTAATACTTGAATTATTAAAGTTGGAAAAATACTTTCACAAAATTCTAAGTCCAAAATTTACGAATTTTTTTGGCAGAGTCTCCTTTGTACGGAGGGACTCTGGAGAAAATATAATATCCAAATATACAATATATTACATATATATCCAAAATAAAATATCCCAACACGGGAAAATATATAAAATAGCGCTTTATACGTAATCCGGAAACGTACCTATTTGTCGGACACTATACGTTTTTTTTATTTTGGAACCAAAAGCAGTAGCAGTTGCTTCCATCACCTGTATTCACTTATATAGTCTAAAAGTTAAATATTTATATTACAGTGAAATGTTTGGGTAGATTCAATCATTCATATCCAATCAAATGCAACAACCATAAATTTTAACAAACAGCACATGCCACCAACAGACAACCATTCAATCAAACAATCAATTTGTTGTTCGGGTTCAAATTCTGAAATTGTACGGAATGAAGAATAACTATCAATTGCATCCGTTACTCAACAGTCTTAGATGGAACAAAGATAGATTATTTGTTCATCCCATAACTCCAAAATTTCTTACCCAACCAACATACATCAACCAAACAATCCAAACCAACACCAAAATAGTTTATTTACATTTATTTCATACTTCAGTGGTTTGATTTTCTTCCCTTCATTTATGAGGGATTTCTTTGTTCTTACAAGTTTTATTTTCCAATTATCACCAAATTTATTATATTTGTATTTCCTTTTTATTACTTAAGTTTATAAAATAATTCTCATTAATAACAACAAATATTTTGAATATCTTCCTTTCTTTACTCTTTACTTGTAAGGTTTCCCTTAAATTCTTAATCTGCTAACATTCATTCTTATAAGTGGAAGTTTTTATTTATCTATTAACTATGGATTACAGTCATTTAAATTCTTCCTACTTTCCATTATATTAGAATAGGGAAGATTAAAACATACTTAAGTCAATAATCATACAATCAATTCTTATTTTGAATTTCATTTTATATACTTAGGTTCATATCATCTATTAATAATTCTTAACCCTTTTTCAGTAAAATTTCAATGATAACCTAAGTTTATACCATTAAATTCTTATTATAACAGTAATTTATTGAATACTTCATTTTTCTAAATTCCTACTTGTAAAATATTCAATTCCAGTTTCTCATTTAACACTTCAACTTTTATATTTGGGTAAGTTATTTATGTTAAGGAAATTGCAATTGAACTTATACAAGTTTAATCTCCATTCTTTTAATTAAATTTAATGTTTATCCATATTACTCTTTGTCTCATATGTATGCAAATTCCTCTTTATAGCTTTGCAATTATTCTCTTATTTCAATTAGAGGTTTCAATTCATTTATTACTTAACTTTTATTTCACTAACAAATTTTAAACAATTAATTAACGGAAAAATTTAGAATTAAATACCGGGTTAAATTTCAATTTATTTCAAAATAATAGATAAATAAGTTCTTACAACTCAATATCTCTAATTATAGTTAGAGCAATAAAAGAAAATTTTTAGAAAAGTTCAAAATAAATCTGCAGTAAAATTTACTACAGTGGCCTTTCCCCTTCGAAACTCGAAATGAAAGTCGATGATGCGGCCGTCATCACCGAATTTATTTTCCAGCGACAGAGAGGAAAGTACAGAATTTAATTTTTTTTTTCCCAAAATCTTCTTTAAAACAATTCTTCCAAATTATACGAAATATTTATATAAGAAATTTCTTATAAACCAAATCAATAAATTTCACAAATTCTTTGAAAGCAGATTTGGAAAAAATCGCGGACTTAAGTTCTAAAATCGCCAATTTGATTTATCATAATTTCAACTTAGCTTCAGTTATTATAAATATTTTATTTCCTAACTCCCAATCTATAGCAACCAAATATATATATATCTTTATAAAAATATTTTTATATATAGAAAATATAATAGGCAAAATTCTTTCATTCACCTATATTAAAACAAATATTGTGTTGGTCTGTCCTATTAAGTGTTTAGAAATCCCTATTGATGACATAGCGTCCCATGCATCAACCAGAATTTATAAATACAAAGCGGAACAGATTAACACAATATAAAAATCCTTTTATTAATACTAACAAATACGCTCTCTCATATATATACACTCAGCGACTCCCATAGGATATTACTACCCTATTAACAAAGAGTCAAACCCCACAAAGCCAAGGTTTATCGCTAAACCAAAGCTCTGATACCAGATGTAACATCCGGCCTTTTCGCACACTTTAAACCGACACACGTGCCAATTCAAACCATACGGAAGGTCGGATTGTTATGGGATAAATGAGAAAGATAGAGAAGAAATAAAACAAAACAGAATCTCACAGCGGAAGGATAAAATATAATAATCAAATATACAGTTCATGAAACTGTTTTACAAAATAATTTATTTTTCTTGTGCAATAAATATCAGAGTTACACATACCAATACAACAATGCAGCGGAATTAAATGGTGTAGTGCACTAGTATAAATAATAATAATACAAATCTTCGTCTTCGTCCTCCAAAGCTAAATCTTCAAATCCTGAAACGCTCGGACTGACCCGAGCGAATTTGAAAAGACAAAAACACTCGAGTCAGAACTAAAAGATCTTATGTAAGTTAAATTTTACAGAAATAAATATGAGTACTGTAACTTAAGAGATGCTCGGGATTTACATCTCCTAAGGATCCGTTAAACTATTTACTATGTAGTATATTGCGCTATTATAATAGTGTCTAATTGTAAAATAAACTTACTTTTAAATAGCATTAAGGCTTTACATTTTCCACCTTAACACAGAATATATTCCCATAGTCTATACAGTACCGTAATCTCCCCCGTACTGGGCGTCGTCAGAGGGCACTCCATAGGTATGGTACAAAACCAAAATCGTATAAGGCGCGATAGGGTAGGTGACACGGCACAACTAGGCAATGCCAGGGTAGATATACCAATTACGCTTTCGGGTCGATGGTAACGCGTAGCCGCAGCTACCCCCACCTCGAATAAACTCCCCCAAAATCAAAAATAGAAGTGGCCACTGAATCAATCCAAAGTCGAAGTATAATATCGAAGAGGAGTGTCCGATCAGAGGAACGACCTCATTAACCCGTCAATCGCTCGTGTTTTAGCCACCTTATGCCAACTCACGAGAGTCGGGTCCACGTATTTACCTTACAGGAAACGTCGCCCCAACCTACTTCATTCTGGAATCTCCACCGCGTACACGGTTAGTCAAAGTGGTTTTCGGTATCGACAGAGAGTATGTCCATATCCGATCCCGGTCTCTTTGCCAACCAATCGTTATTATAACACCGCGGTCATTTAAAAATAGTTTATACTTTAAAACCAGAATATAATCCATTTCAAAACCATAATATTACGATATCATTTCTTCTTTAAAACCCAAAAAGATTCATTTTGATATTATTTTATAAAACCCAAATCAATGATATCATTTCCCAAATATAAATCTTTTCCAAAAATTATGCCACTTTTAAAATTTATAATTCCTTGTAAACAAATATTTGAATATTAACTTTCAACATAATACTTCGAAATCCATAGTTTTTAAAACCATTACTTTCAAAACTAAATGGTTTGGATATTCAACAGTATATAAAATAAGTGGTTTAACTTAAATGTTACTTTGAAAAGAAATATTTCTCGTGGCTTTACAATACATTTCTTTATTTAAAGTTAAAACCAAAATTTAATATCGCTTCAAGTTCCAAAACCATTTCAATAAATTCATATATATACGTATATCCATTTTGAGTATAAATATTTCAACTAAAGTTGGATTTTATTTTTTCAAATCAAATGTTCTATTAATTAGCCTTGAATATTCACATAGAATCCATAATTTATAAGACTTCAATTTCTAGTAATAAATTATATATATTTTCCAATTCAAGTTATACTAGAATATTCATTTAATTTATTTTGGGAAAATCCAATTATAAATATCATATCTTAAAATTTCCAACTTAACATTTAAACATAGGATATAAATTATCAAACTCCATTTACTAAATTTTCTTCCATTTTAATAAAGAGATTTATACACCTTTTTATTTCAAATTTTTCAACTTCATATGTATATAAATATGGAAGAAAACATTTATTCAGTATAAAATTTAAGATTTTTATAAACCGTATTCCATCCAAACCATAGAAATCACATTAAAAATAGTTATATATAGACCGCGGTGCCTGTATATAGTTTTCTATCCTATGGTCAAGTGATACGGATATTTATCATTTCAATCCGCAATTTAAAAAATAAAATAAAACTGCGGTTGTATATCATTTCAAACCGCAATCCCGAATGAAATGTAAATGCATACTAACTTGCAGTTTAATGATATCCAAATAAAACATTCATTCAACAACACATCCATCATCCAATCACAACATCGATCAATATCAATCAATAACAATTATATATATGATCATATATAACAGGTGATAACTGGCAGTTTATTCAAATTAAATTTATCAACTATTAATCTAACAATTTATTCAGTAATAATTTATACAACTGTTAACTAGCAATTCATACGCAACAAAAATTTCCAACAGTCAATTAATACACAATAAATCAATTAAATTAACAGTTAAATTTAATAAAATGCAATTCAACAGATATGAATGAAATAAACATGCCAAATACTCATAAATAAATTTCTATTCATTTCTAAAATTTATTTAACAAACATAAAAGCTTCTAGTAATTGTGAGTGGGTCAAAACACTCACCTTTTGAATTTAAATCGAATGTAAATCGGATTTAAACCCAAAATTTGACGGTCTCTAAATTTATCCAAACCAGTGTCATCAGATCCGGAATTTAATTATGATCCTAACAAAAGAAATTTCGTGTGAAACGGAGTTCGTATGTGAAAGTTATCACAATTAAACGATTTGCAATTGAAATAAAAAAAAATTAAAAATAAACAAAACAAAAATAAAATACCGTGCCGCATCCACCTTCCCTCGTGAAAAACGCATATGCTTCTTCTTGATTGCTAACTTTGTTCCGTAATTTTTCTTTTATTTCGATTTACTTTAATTTTCCTCCTTATTATATGAATGTATGTATTTTAAAAGGTTTGAAAGAAAAAGAAGATTTGAAAAAGAAGAATTGAAAAAAAATGATTAAAATAAGAACTGAAAACGGAAGAGAAGATCTAGATTTGAAAATAAGAAAGTTTGAAATAGAAGTAAATTTGAAGAAGAAGAATATTTGAAGAGAAAGAAAAAAAATTAAAATGAGAGATAATAAGGAGCTTTGAGAAAAACAAGAAAAAAGAAGAAGAAGAAGAAGAAGAAGAAGAAGAATAGCATGGAGGCTAGGGTTAGAGTTAGGAGAAACAAAATGTAATAGAAGAATAAGAAGTAGGTTATTTATAAGGTTAGAGTTAGGTTTAGGGACAAATAGATTTGAAAGGAGAGGCTGCTATTAATTAGAAATAAAGTGAATATGAACACTTGGTATTGAAATATAGCAAATATGAACAGTCCTTTTTTTTTTTTAAAGTAGCAGGTATTAAAAAGAGGTATTTATTAATTAGAAAGAAAATGAATATGGAGGGACAAAAATAAATGACACGTTTCGTTAGTTTGATTCTAAATTAATTAAGTGCTAGATACAGAAAAATTTGAATACATCATATATATATATATATATATATATTCATACTTTAACTGTGTGACAAAATTGCTAAACATACATCAAGTACGATTAATTGGTGACAATATATAGGAATAATCAACAATAAATGTGGATGCAATCACATAAGGATCTAATAGGGAAGGAGATAAAAGTAACAACGTTGATTAATTCCACTTTCCCACTTTAGCCAATCCAATTACAAAATTTAAAATTTTATAAAATTTCTCTCCTTTGATTTCTTAAACAATTTTAATAACTAACAACAAGTTCTATGTTAATTCAATCATTAATCATTTCGCCAATTACCAAATTAATTTTCAATTATTCGCAATAAATCAAATTATAAATTTTTCATTCTAGTAAATAAAATAAATCTTGATTTTTTTTTTCTTCCATCCTTATTAATTCCACAACTTGTTCAATTTGAAAATCATTATCATATTTTCCAAATGTTACCTTAATTTAACACTTATGTAACGTATTATTAGATTCGTTGCAAGATTTCAATTTCAATCCCCATTTCTTAATATACTCAAATTCTGGACATTTTTATTTCCTTACCCATAAGTGTAACATTTATTGCCAATTCCATCCAAATTTAACAGGTAACCCTTAACAATGTTTTCAATCCAAAGGTTATACTTAAGTTTACGTTGTATTCTACAACTTATCATATTATGAAGAAAATTCACATTATTCCCCAATATTACCTTAATTCATATTAACTTAACATTAAATTTACTCTTCATTCTATTATTAACCTATTAGTATTAAATAGATGAAATTAACATTGGTTTTACACTCTATTACGTAGATATCCTTAAATTTTATCTAAGTTTATATTTACATAATATTCCAACATTAAATTTCATCCAATTTTTTTTTCTTCCTTTTTATTTTAATTAAATCCAATTTCCCTAAAGTTACATTCAAACAAGTAAATTTTGATTTCCAACCAATCATTATACTATAACATTCTTAACATTTTTTCATTACACTACTAAATTCTACCTTGATAAGTTTACGCTTCTATTGCTTTACTTTCACACTTCCGTTAAAATATAAATTAATTCTAAAGTAACGTTTATTGTTGACCCCGCCATTTTAATTACTCATATTTAGATGAACGTTATTTCAAATAAGTTCATTGACTCATTTAAATTAGGTAGTTTATAGTAGTTGTTATCCCACCCTTACAATTATTTCCTACTAACGTGCTACCAACTCCTTTAATTAAAATTTGAATTCCAAACCTTATTTAATATACTAAGTAAGATAAATAACATATATAGATTGCTACCAACTTTCCTTTTCTTGCATCTATGTGTTTATTACTTGACACACCAGTAAATATTACATATACACAAAATTCCGTTATCACTTGCCTAACAAGGTTATTATCACTTAAGATCTCACTGCATCCACATTTTCACATTTTCATTTCCTAGTTTCTTTACTTTATTCTACATAATTTATTACAAATGGGATTTTCTTTGGTTTACATCTTATTTGTATTTAACATTTCTCAATCACCAATTCATTTCACTTTAACTGCGGTAAATTGGCGGATAAATTGAATTTGATTCCCAAAATCTAAATTAACAAGAAACAAGGGTAGGTAACATACAATAGTCATTACTCCAAATTCTAGTCACCTAAATAGTCTTTTATTCCTTGCAAATAAATGTTACTATTTATTTTCATAGTACAAATCTCAATGATTATCCCATTTTAATTTGCTTAGGCCATTTATTTCACTATACATATCTACATAAATGGGTAATTTATTCAATTCATTAAGTGTCAATTCTATTAAGCCCTGTTTATATCTTTATGCATTCTTCTATAACTTTACAAAAGGGAATAACTTTTAAACTCATACACTTAATAACAAAACCGTTATAAATCCAATAAACTTCCAAATCCAAGTTTGTACACATTTTACACAACTATTATGATTTCTCACAAATGTTGAATTTATTAAATGACCATTTATTATAATTTAATTCCCTTAATTGAATCAAATGCTTATTATTATATATATTCTTTTCATTCTACCATTCCTTCCCATTATAAATTCATTAACGTATTTACACATCTCTATCTTTCAAATATAAAATAACCAAACTGATTACAAACACTGTTTCTATCAATTTTCATAAGTTTGTTCAAAACTATACTTTTGTTTACATAAAATAAATTTTATGTTTCTATTAGTTTTCTTTTCCTTTCACTACAGGCATAAATTATTACTATCTACACTAATTACATCTTTGTATTAATGAACACCATTTAAGTTAATATTTATTCTAACATTCACAAATTCAACATTTATTTGTTTCTTAAAAATTACTTTAAATCAAGTTGTGACAATTTACATTATCCACATCTATTATCATAAATTTTTATAGTTACACTAAATTGCAACCACTATACCAAATTTCTACATTTATTTTTAACCAAATTAGAAATTATATTAATTCATTTTATTAAATATCATAAATTTAACGGGTCGTTACATAGCCTGTAAAATCAAGAGGTTGTGTCTTGTAGCCCATGAAACCAAGATTGTAAAGGTGTTCTTGCCAACCATGGAAAGCAAGCGATTATAGTGGAATTCTACACGATAGAGTGCAGGACTGGATGTAGGATTGGTTAATCCGAACCAGTACAAAAATCCGGGTGTTATTTACACTATTGCATTTTACTTTATTACTTATTTATTCTCTGATTACTTCTTTCTGTTTGCAATTTGAGTAAATGCAGTTTTATACTCATAAATAAGTAGTTAATACACAATTCAGAACTTCTAGTGTCTGAATAGCCTTAAGATCCAACATTGTGTTATAGCCACCCCAGTTTTTTACATTTGGTATCAGAGCATTGGTTTTCAAGGATTCATAACTTGGTTTTTGAAAAGTATAAATGGCTAATGACACCAATAACATAATTTTTAACACTTTTGTAGAAGGGCAATCTACCACTAGACCCCCTCTATTTGATGGCAGTAGTTATGCATATTGGGCTTGTAGGATTGTGACGCCCCACCTCTATGCCCACGCTAGCCAAGAACACTACAGTGTAGTGCTGTCAACTAGCACGGAGAATAAGGCTGTTGAGGAGCGGCCATCCGTAGTTAGGCCTTACACTAGTACTGGTTATCTCGATAGGAGTGGTATATATATTCTTTCATTTTTCATCTCTGATTTATTTACTCCCATCGACATACCCCAATTCCAGTATAAGACGAACTACGATGGTTCATAATAGTTTAGAACAAAATATATTATAATAACACAGATAATATAAATGCGGAACACAGATAAAAACAGAAAGTCTCATATATATAATAACTGATATCAGTTACAATACATGTGATACAATACATATGATACAACTACAACAGTCGACTCAGGAAGTTACATATACAAGTACATTAACGTATATAATATACATGAATACATATCTTCCTATACAATTACACGGACTACTATAATTGACGACGACTACTACGAAAGATATGAAAGGACTTCATAGCTCTAGCAGCAACCCAAAGCAGAATATCTACAACCTGTAATAACTCGGTCTGACCCGAGTATTACATTCAAAAGAAAATAATACCCGGGTCAGTCTAATTCAAACTCAGTTATTAATGCATAACAGCGTTAATCAACAAATCAGCAAATTCCCAAAATATTGAATTAATCAAAATAATTCAAGTAATTGAGATATCCATTTAAAATGCCAACTCGGGTAGGGCTGCAGTACACGCACGCGTGTACTGCCTCGCCACTACAGCCTGGGGAATACGCAAAAGATTAGTAAATCAAAAAGCAAATAGAATATTAATAAAAGCAATATCGTGTGGCTGCAGTTCACGCTTGCGTGCACTGCCTTGCCACTTCAGTGATGATGTACACAAAAGATCAACGAACCAAAAACAATGAAGGTTCAAATATCAATGCCACGGCCTTATTAAAATGTTAAAACTGTGTGGCTGCGGTACACGCACGCGTGTACTGCCTTGCCACCATAGTATATAAAATCATCACAACACCAAATGTAACTCAGCAAAACAAAACTACAGAGGTCAAGCCACGGCTAGCATGACTCAATATAACTGCACAAAAGCAAACCAGTATGCACTTGACAGATTCCAGAACAGGCAAGCCCAAATAAATGCATAAATTCAAGTCAAACCATATACAACTGCCTCAATGAATCGAAAGCAAATGGCACCAACATAATTCAAAATGAGAAGTGACATGCACCAGAATGTACACATCAATTCTACATATGAACCAGGTTCATATATACAACAAACCCAAAGTCAACAGAGTGGAAATAAAACAATGTTAATGAATGCAATGCTACGACACTACAAATGATCAAGCATCGGGTCAAAAGCAATGTCGAAGTCACAATAGTTCCAAGCAAAGAATCGAACAAGTCAAAACATCGAAGCCGAGGCCAACAAATAAAAATGCACTCTGTCTCAAAGAGTGATACAGAAACCAGTTGCAAATATAACAACCACGCCAGCCTCAATAACGAAGAACCAATTTCAAATGCAGTGACACCACTTACTCAAGTGCACATTGCAAATGAATTCAATGAAGTATTTCACAAGCCAAAGACAACTGCGGTTCCGAGCAAATGTCGAAACTGCAACAAATACAAACTACAGGAAGACAGTGCATAAACATGTATATACACATGTATGACAGCAAAAACTCCAACCAAATGAACTAAATGCAACTGCAACAGCCGGAATGGCGACATACAGTATGCAGGTGTGATATTGGATAGTGCAAGTAATGACACAGACTCGGGTGGCACGGTGAGGCAAATGAATACAAGAAAAACAATGTGAAACTGGACAGTGTAAGTGCAGAACATCGATAGGTCAGCCTCAACCATGGGAAAGTCATGTTCACAACTCGATACGAGGGACTGTATGATGGACAAGTATGTAACAGAGACTTAAAACATATGCAGTGAAAACAAAGGCAATGCCCAAGTCAATACCAGATTCATGTATACAAATGAAGGCACCAATAAATGCACGTATGTATATGTTAGGAGTAACAACAAATGTAACAGCAGTGTAAGTATCGACATGAATCAAGACTACGAATCAAATCAGTAGACATATATATAGAACAATGTATCCAAAAATTCAACAAGCCACAAGTGTCAAACTAATGATCCATGTACTCGAGGTCAAGACCGTACAAGCATCACCCTCAAGAACAAGGCATAGTGCCGAAGCAAAAAGGAAAAAGCCAGCAACATTGAAATGAATCAAGAAAGTGCAACGATTAAAATATATTGCTTTTTCAAAACAAAATCTTTGGATTCAACAACTGCCGTTCGAATTTATAATGACCAGTAAACAAAATCAGTACCATGGTGGTGGCCGAAGCTAATATAGAGTCATGGACTCTCATACTTAAAACCATACGACCGAAGTCAAAAGCAGATAAACCCGTTGTGGTCACGAGTTACCACAGTGCCGTGATAACACAAAAAAATCAGATGAAATCATCAACATCTCAACAAAAACAGTGCCGAGGCAACCAAGCCAAAATTGTCCCCAATATTAAAACAAAATCGAATGGCCAAGATAAATCATCCACCTCAAAATACACTCGAATGGCCGAGACAAAAATCAAGCAGCAAATTCAAACATACATATACGAACCAAATAAAGGAGAGCGAACTGAAATAAACGAAAACTCAAGAATTCAAAGCCGTGGAATCACAAATCACATATATACGGGGTTGAATTAGATGTGAGCAATAAAATCACTCACCTTTGTTTTTGAAGAGCATGAATTCACAAGTTTCGAATCGAAGCCGTGGGAATCGAAGGACCAATCGACAAAAACCCGAAACCCTAATTTGAAGAAAAGGGGAACGAGCACGCCATTTCTTTTCTCGTTTTATTTTGTTTTAGGGTTACGAAAATAATGAAAATGAGGGGGAAAAAGGAACGGGCCGAAGTAAAAAGAGGGATAAATTTTTTTAGGGTTTAAAAATTGAAAATGATGGAGAGAGAGTGGAACGGTATTGACTGTTATCACCCTCCAACAACAACCATGGGTCAAGATATTTTAAAACCCACACCCTTATTGAATATTCAAAAAGATTTAAACTCGATTTAAAAACTTCAATTAGCAATTAGCAACAATATTAATCGTCATTAATCATTTAACAATGATTATAAATTGGTGAAAAATCTCGGGTTGTTACAGACTCCCCTCCTTAAAGAAATTGCGTCCCTGCAATTTTCATAATTAAGGTCGTCTATAACAATTATTTTTCTAACATAAACTGGTTAAGCTAGGAAAATAAAGGTTAAGAGTACAAGCGCCAAAGAAGTCCTTTAATTCAATTAAAAGAAATTCACAATTTCTCAACAAAACCTAATTATCAAATAGATAATTAGAAAACAACAAAACTGAATAAATGCAATTATCAGCAATATTCAATTATCAATTAGATAATTAGAATACAGAAATCACAAAACAGCAATATCTAATTATCGATACGATAATTAGAAAACAGCAAAATCTAATTATCAACAAAGATAATTAGAAAACACAAATCAAAATTCGCAAAATTGCAAATATCTAATTACCAAAAACGATAATTAAATCTCAAATCACAAATATTTAATTATCTCAAACGATAATCAAATCACAAATATTTAATTATCACAAACGAAAATCAAATCACAAATATTTAATTATCAAAACGATAATTAAATCAACAAATATTTAATTATCACAAACGATAATTAAATCTCAAATATCTGATTATCACAAGCGATAAATCAGAAACAAGAAATATCTAATTATCGAAAAGATAATCAGGAATTACCACAACGGTAATCAAATTTCAAATCAACAAATATTCAATTAACGAGTCTGGAATTAACCAAAATAGCAAACGCACATGTCCCATAACCACTAGTTTTACTAAATCGTTTAATTCACTTCATCGTTTCCTTGAAAGTGCAAAATTGTGTATTTAAAAAAAATAACATTTCACATTCTCAAACGGACAAGTCCAGAATTAAGCGAATCAGTAAAAGAAAGGGGTCGTAGTCCTCGATTTTGCTGAAATGTTTAAATCGCTTCCTCATTCTTTTGAAAGCGTAAACTGTAAAATTTTTGAAAACAATTTTAATTTATATTTTGAAACAATTTTAAAGATAGCAAATTTTTAAAACACGTGATTAAAACAACAACATCAGTAGGAACTACGACAAGGAAATTGCACTTCTCAAAATACCGTAAAAACGGACAACAAAACCAGCATTGCGGGATAACAGCTTGAAAAATCCATTTTAAAATTGACGGTTACTGAAGTTAATAGGTCAAAATCTCATCGAAATAATTGGCATCAAAATATAATACCAATGAATTTTCATTCATCAAAAATGTCACAAGAATCTTCTCAAAGATAGAAAGGGATATCATACCCTAAACTTGTATTCATAACAAGTCAATGACACAAGAATTCACCAATGCACAAAAATTGACAAAACTTATCAATAGAAATCACGAAAATTGGTGAAGCACAAATTCCAGAAGACTACACAAGAAATCCAGAGATCACAAAATGAGAGTATGAAAACTCAAATGGGAGTATGGAAACTCAAATGGGAGTACGGAAACTCAAATGGGAGTACGGAAACTCAAATGGGAACTCAAATGGGAGTATGGAAACTCAAAGGGGAACTCAAACGGGAGTACGGGAACTCAAACGGGAGTACGGAAACTCAAATGGGAGTATGCAAACTCAAATGGGAGTATGAAAACTCACCTACACGTGAGCATGAAAAATCACCAACACGTGTAACGCAAAGCGAGAACGGGAGCATGGAAACTCACCTGCACGTGAGCATGAAAACTCACCAACACGTGTAACGTAAAGCGAGAACGGGAGCATGGAAACTCACCTACACGTGAGCATGCAAAATCACCAACACGTGTAACGCAAAGCGAGAACGGGAGCATGGAAACTCACCTACACGTGAGCATGAAAACTCACCAACACGTGCAACGCAAAGCGAGAACGAGAGCATGGAAACTCACCTACACGTGAGCATGAAAAATCACCAACACGTGTAACGCAAAGCGAGAACGGGAGCGTGGAAACTCACCTACACGTGAGAATGAAAACTCACCAACACGTGTAACGCAAAGCGAGAACGGGAGCATGGAAACTCACCTACACGTGAGCAAGAAAAATCACCAACACGTGTAACGCAAAGCGAGACGCTATCTCATGGTTGCAAGCCATTAATTTTGACACACGAATGACCCAAAGACCATGGGGCACTACCCCACATATTGATGGCGAAACATCACACAAATGCGATGGCGAAACATCACAAGAGCGGGGTCTAGTCTCCCTCGCAGACAAAGAGACATCACACAGTTGCTAGTCTAAAACACAAAAATGATCGTCATGATCATCAAGTAGTGTCAATTACACTAACTAGTAAATATAAAAGTTTAGCTTCATGTCCCATAACCACTTGCTTAACTTAAATATTTACGTACAAACTGTAAATCTTCACTAGAAAATTGTCACAAAAGGTTCAATCGAACAAGTCCAAGGGTTAACCGACGAAGTAAACGCAAGCGTTTCATACCACTTGTTTTACTAAGCCGTTTAATTCGATTTCTCATTCGAGTGAAGTAAAGGCTTGTATGTACTAATAGATTGGAAAACGGTTTAGGAGAAAGAGCTTTGTAATAAAATAGTTTTGAAATCATTTGGAGAAAAGGGTTTTGATATTTACTACTAGTATAGAATACCTTTATATTTCTAAAGTGACAAATCACAAAAATGATTGTAGAAACAATCAATCGCAAGAATTCACATACGAAGACGTGAATGGAATCCAAAGAAATCGATACCGAATTCATCAAAAGGCATGTTCACAAAAATCCCGAAGAAAATGTCATCAAAGTTGCTAATAAATGATAGCAACAAATCGGGGAAATAATCAAAAATCGATTAAATTTGGAAACCAAATCGATTCACTAAAATTCACAGAATAAAATCCAAAGAATTCGATTCTAAATCCATCAAAGTAGGAATACCCAAAAATTCCAGAAATAGAAGTTACCAAGGTCGACAAAGGTGATAACAACTAATCGAAAAAGAAGAATCGATTAACAATTGGAAAAACAAAGCAAAACGAGCATAAATGCATAAATGACTTCAGCAAAAGTAAAAATCAAGTCAATGTCGAAGTCAACAAGTAATGGCCACATCAGCATATAAAGAAATAACAACAAGGCACAAAGGCCAATGCTCAAGAATTCACAGTGCAAACAAATGCAATAAGCAAGTGACAGTAGTGAAAAGCTTCCACCAAGTGAATGTGAAATATGTACACTGCAAATTCGATAAGGTAGCGGACTACCACAAAATGCAAGGATATCAAAATAGCTTTAATTGGCCAAATTCAAACAAAATCAACGTCGGCTAAATCAATTCAAAGCCGAAAAGACAAGAACAACATCCTCATCATCAAAAATCCAACTTGAGTTCGTAAAGAAAACGGAGGCCGAAGCCAAAATACTTTCACGAAATCAAAATCAAAGGCACATGAATAAGCGTTAGGAATTCATACCTAACAATCAAAGATAATCATATGCAAAGATGAGAGATAAAATATCGACAAATAGTTGTAACACATGTTCCATCTAAGTTATGTTTTATATTTGTTCTAAACCCCAGGCTCTGATACCAAGTTGTGACGCCCCACCTCTATGCCCACGCTAGCCAAGAACACTACAGTGTAGTGCTGTCAACTAGCACGGAGAATAAGGACGTTGAGGAGCGGTCATCCGTAGTTAGGCCTTACACTAGTACTGGTTATCTCGATAGGAGTGGTATATATATTCGTTCATTTTTCATCTCTGATTTATTTACTCCCATCGACATACCCCAATTCCAGTATAAGACGAACTACGATGGTTCATAATAGTTTAGAACAAAATATATAATAATAACACAGATAATATAAATGCGAAACACAGATAAAAACAGAAAGTCTCATATATATAATAACTGATATCAGTTACAATACATGTGATACAATACATATGATACAATTACAACAGTCGACTCAGGAAGTTACATATACAAGTACATTAACGTATATAATATACATGAATACATATCTTCCTATACAATTACACTGACTACTATAATTGACGACGACTACTCCGAAAGATATGAAAGGACTTCATAGCTCTAGCAGCAACCCAAAGCAGAATATCTACAACCTGTAATAACTCGGTCTGACCCGAGTATTACATTCAAAAGAAAATAATATCCGGGTCAGTCTAATTCAAACTCAGTTATTAATGCATAACAGCGTTAATCAACAAATCAGCAAATTCCCAAAATATTGAATTAATCAAAACAATTCAAGTAATTGAGATATCCATTTAAAATGCCAACTCAGGTAGGGCTGCAGTACACGCACGCGTGTACAGCCTCAGGAATACGCAAAAGATTAATAAATCAAAAAGCAAATAGAATATTAATAAAAGCAATATCGTGTGGCTGCAGTTCATGCTTGCGTGCACTGCCTTGCCACTTCAGTGATGATGTACACAAAAGATCAACAAACCAAAATCAATGAAGGTTCAAATATCAATGCCACGGCCTTATTAAAATGTTAAAACTGTGTGGCTGCGATACACGCACGCGTGTACTGCCTTGCCACCATAGTATATAAAATCATCACAACACCAAATGTAACTCAGCAAAACAAAACTACAGAGGTCAAGCCACGGCTAGCATGACTCAATATAACTGCACAAAAGCAAACCAGTATGCACTTGACAGATTCCAGAACATGCAATCCCAAATAAATGCATAAATTCAAGTCAAACCATATACAACTGCCTCAATGAATCGAAAGCAAATGGCACCAACATAATTCAAAATGAAAAGGGACATGCACTAGAATTTACGCATCAATGCTACATATGAATCAGGTTCATATATACAACAAACCCAAAGTCAACAGAGTGGAAATAAAACAATGTCAATGACTGCAATGCTACGACACTACAAATGATCAAGCATCGGGTCAAAAGCAATGTCGAAGTCACAGTAGTTCCAAGCAAAGAATCGAACAAGTCAAAACATCGAAGCCGAGACCAACAAATAAAAATGCACTCTGCCTCAAAGAGTGATACAGAAACCAGTTGCAAATATAACAACCACGCCAGCCTCAATAACGAAGAACAGATTTCAAATGCATTGACACCACTTACTCAAGTGCACATTGCAAATGAATTCAATGAAGTATTTCACAAGCCAAAGACAACTCGGTTCCGAGCAAATGTCGAAACTGCAACAAATACAAACTACAGGAAGACAGTGCATAAACATGTATATACACATGTATGACAGCAAAAACTCCAACCAAATGAACTAAATGCAACTGCAACAGCCGGAATGGCGACATACAGTATGCAGGTGTGATATTGGATAGTGCAAGTAATGACACAGACTCGGGTGGCACGGTAAGGCAAATGAATACAAGAAAAACAATGTGAAACTGGACAGTGTAAGTGCAGAACATCGATAGGTCAGCCTCAACCATGGGAAAGTCATGTTCACAACTCGATACGAGGGACTGTATGATGGACAAGTATGTAACAGAGACTTAAAACATATGCAGTGAAAACAGAGGCAATGCCCAAGTCAATACCAGATTCATGTATACAAATGAAGGCACTAATAAATACACCTATGTATATGTTAGGAGTAACAACAAATGTAACAGCAGTGTAAGTATCGACATGAATCAAGACTACGAATCAAATCAGTACACATATATATAGAACAACGAATCCAAAAATGAAACAAGCCACAAGTGTCAAACTAATGATCCATGTACTCGAGGTCAAGACCGTACAAGCATCACCCTCAAGAACAAGGCATAGTGCCAAAGCAAAAAGGAAAAAGCCAGCAACATTGAAATGAATCAAGCAAGTGCAACGATTAAAATATATTGCTTTTTCTAAACAAAATCTTTGGATTCAACAACTGCCATTCGAATTTATAATGACCAGTAAACAAAATCAGTACCATGGTGGTGGCCGAAGCTAATATAGAGTCATGGACTCTCATACTCAAAACCATACGATCGAAGTCAAAAGCAGATAAACCCGTTGTGGTCACTAGTTACCACAGTGCCGTGATAACACAAAAAAATCAGATGAAATCATCAACATCTCAACAAAAACAGTGCCGAGGCAACCAAGCCAAAATCGTCCCCAATATTAAAACAAAATCGAATGGCCAAGATAAATCATCCACCTCAAAATACACTCGAATGGCCGAGACAAAAATCAAGCAGCAAATTCAAACATACATATACGAACCAAATAAAGGAGAGCGAACTGAAATAAACGAAAACTCAAGAATTCAAAGCCGTGGAATCACAAATCACATATATACGGGGTTGAATTAGATGTGAGCAATAAAATTACTCACCTTTGTTTTTGAAGAGCACGAATTCACAAGTTCCGAATCGAAGCCGTGGGAATCGAAGGACCAATCGACAAAAACCCGAAACCCCAATTTGAAGAAAAGGGGAACGAGCACACCATTTCTTTTCTCATTTTATTTTGTTTTAGGGTTGCGAAAATAATGAAAATGAGGGGGAAAAAGGAACGGGCCAAAGTAAAAAGAGGGATAAATTTGTTTAGGGTTTAAAAATTGAAAATGATGGGAGAGAGTGGAACGGTATTGAGTGTTATCACCCTCCAACAACAACCATGGGTCAAGATATTTTAAAACCCACACCCTTAACGAATATTCAAAAAGATTTAAACTCGATTTAAAAACTTCAATTAGCAATTAGCAACAATATTAATCGTCATTAATCATTTAACAATGATTATAAATTGGTGAAAAATCTCGGGTTGTTACAAGGATGAAATGTTATTTGCAATCTAATGGTTTGGATATTTGGAACATTACCCAAATAGAGTATATAGAGCCTCAAACTGAATATTCAAAATGGACACTAGACCAAAAGACACAAGCACTTAATAACTCTAAGGCCATAAATATTTTATTTTGCTCCTTAAATAGAAATGAATTTAATCGAGTGTCTATTTGTAATTCTGCATATGAAATTTGAAAAACACTGCAAGTCACACATGAAGGCACCAATAAAGTAAAATAAACAAAGATATCTATGCTATCTAACTAGTTTCAACTCCTTTAAATGAAACCAAATGAGTCTATTTCTGATATGTATTCTAGATTTCAAGATATAGTACATGCCTTAATATCATTAGGAAAGAAAATTACTGAAGAAGACCAAGTCAGAAAGATCCTGAATTCGCTTCCTAGTGAATAGGATCAGAAGACTCTGGCAATTGAAGAAGCCAATGATACTAGTATTATGAAAATAAAAGATTTAATTGGTAATCTAATGTCTTATGAAGTAAAGTTGCAGATTAGAAAAGAGAACCAAGCAAATGAGAAGAAATCACTAGCACTCAATGCTATGATCGACAAAGATGAACCAGATGATGATGCTATTGATGATGATATCGAGTTTATGACCAAGAAGTTCAAGAAATTCTTGAAGTATTGGATAACAAACAAACTTCGAAAAAATAACAATAATAATTCTAGAAATGGAAATGTTGTTAAGTGTTTCGAATGTGATAAACCCGGTTATTTGAAAAGAGACTGTCCCAAACTGATGAAATCAAAGTCAAACACTTTCAATAAGGAGAGGAAACAAGCATTCAATGCAAAATGGGATGATTCAGATACATCATCATGTGATAGTGATTCAGAAACAGAAAACACCAACATGTGCTTCATGGCAAAGGATGGCCAGGTATGAAATTTTAATAAAGAAATTACTAATGTTTTAAATGATATGAATCAGGGATATAAAATACTTAGGAAAGAGTACAACAATAGTTTGACAGAGATAGATAGATTAAAAATATTTAATGAAAGGTTAACTGAAGAAAAACAATGTCTAAAAGATGAAATTGAAAGACTTAATGGGTATAATGATGAAAAGGATTTTACATTTGGAAGTTATGAAAAACTAAAAAGTGAAAATGAATCCTTAAAATCAGAAAATCTTTCAATGAAGTCACAGATCACTGATTTGAATGACAAAATAACATCTCTAGACAATGTTATTCTTAACCGTAATAAGGATTTTGACAAAATGGAAACTGATGTTGATAAATTTAACAAAGGGAAGGATAATCTAGAAAAATTATTGTCTACATCTAAACACACTAGGAATAAACATGGATTTGGATACACCCCTAAGGCTAAATTAAAGAAAAATAGTATTCAAAATACTAAGTTTGTTAAGGATACCAAGTTCAAACCAAAATGTAACAACCCGCATATTTATCGAGTTTATATTTAAATATTTTATTTAAATATTAAATCGTTAATCGGATTTTGGTCCGAAAAGCTACTTTTTGCAAACGGACAAATTAGGACTCGAGACCACTTCCATTGAGTTCGAAATGCTGTTTACAACATTTTTAGTATAAACATTGATATGATTGGAGATAGTAGAATTTCACTACTTTTTCACTTGAGACTTTGGGTTGGGCTTTTAGCCTATTAGAACCAACCTTCACCCCTCCTCTTCATAACTTCATTTCTATTTGCCTAAGCCTTCAAGCTTCTTCAAAAATGGTGGAGGGAATGGGAAATTAAAATTCCAAAACTCAAATTCAATTGCAATCCATCTTTCTACTCCAAATTCAAGAAGAAGACGTTGGATTCAAGCTTCTTGTGCTTAGATAGAAGAGGGATTGATTCTTGCTTGCTTAAAACTTCATTTTCATTGATATTTGGTGCAAAGGTGAGATTTTTATCTCACAATTTTAGCCTATAACTATATTGGACTATTTGGAATGATTCCCTATCATGTTTGCACACACATTTGCATTTGGTTTGGAATGGATTGGCGAAAAACTCCAATTTTTAGCGTTTTGGTGAATTTCCTGCATTTAAGTCGTTCTGCCTGGATTTGGCTCGCTCGGAGTTAGGTCGTAGGTCGCAAGGTCGCTAGGCCGTGGGTCGTTTGGGTCTAGGTCGCTCGTCATGACTCTGGGTCATCGAAATGCTTGTTTGAGTTAGGTCGCGCCTCTTTTAGGTCGCGTCTCCTTTAGGTCGTGCCTCTTTTAGGTCGCGTCTCCTTTAGGTCGCTCTCCACTGGAACCCTTAAGTCGTTTGGCCTTAGGTCGTTGCACCGTTAGGTCGTTGGAAACCACTTGATCGTATGACCTTGCTAGGTCGTTAGGTCGCGATGGCTTTAAGTCGCGCACCTATTAGGTCGTTCGCCCCTTTTTGTCGTTAGGTCGCTCGACTGTTTATGTCGTTAGGTCGCGAACCCACTTAGGTCTCTTAACCTTGTTTTCCTCTAGGTCGCGTGGCCTTTAGACCCTTAGGTCGTGAGCAGTTAGGTCGTTAGACCTAGGTTGCCTTTTCCCCTTAGGTCGTTGGACTGATAGGTCGCTTCACCTGTGCTCACGTTAGGTCGTTTGACCCATTCATCTTTAGGTCGTTCCACTTGCCTATCTCGTAGGTCGCGTTCCACCTAAGTCGTTGGACCCTTAACTCGTAGGTCGTTGGACCTTATCCCGATAGGTCGCTCCCTTCACTAGGTCGTACCGTTTTGGTCGGGGCGCTGCCCCGCACCCCGCCGGGGGCGCTGCCCCGCACCCCGCCAGAGGCGCTGCCCCCTTGACCCCCGCTACCTAACCGGGCAGGTCGAACCCCGTAGCGGTGGCGTTGCCCCCGCACCCCCACCTTGGGGGGTTGCCACCCCCCCTGGACCCCCCCTATGTAGGGGATCTTAGATGAAAGGTGCATTTTGAGCTGATTTCCTTGGATTTCATTCACGTCTTTGAACGTGAAGTTTTTTGGTGATTTGTCACTTTAATAAAATAAAGGTTTCAAAACTAGTAGTAAATATCAAAACTCTTTCAATAAAAGGATTTCAACTTTATTTTTAATAACAAAGCTCTTTTCTTAACCCGTTTTCCAATCTATTAGTATATACAAACCTTTACCTCACTCGGATGAGAAATCTAATTAAACGGCTTAGTAAAACAAGTGGTATAAAACGCTTGCGTTTGCTTCATCGGTTAATTCTTGGACTTGTTCGATTGAACCTCTTGTGACAATTTTCTAGTGAAGATTTACAGTTTGTTCGTAAATATTTAAGTTAAACAAGTGGTTATGGGACATGAAGCTAAACTTTTATATTTACTAGCTTAGTGTAATTGACACTTCTCGTTGATCATGACGATCATTCTTATGATTTAGACTAGCAATTGTGCGATGTCTCTTGTTTGCTTAGTTAGACTAGACACCACTTGTGTGATTTCATTCACACATACTTTTTTACCTTCTTGGTTAGTCTAGACACCACTTGTGTGATTTCACTCACACATACATTTTTGTTTGCGAGG
Source organism: Allium cepa (assembly GCA_030765085.1). Taxonomy (NCBI): domain Eukaryota; kingdom Viridiplantae; phylum Streptophyta; class Magnoliopsida; order Asparagales; family Amaryllidaceae; genus Allium; species Allium cepa. Next base: position 129,986,957 of record CM060943.1, read on the forward strand.
TTAGACTAGACACCACTTGTGTGATTTCACTCACACATACCTTTTTGATTTTTGGTTAGTCTAGACCTCATCTGTGTGATTTCGACTCACACATATGGGGTAGCTCCCCATGGTCTTCGGACCGTCATGTGATAGGCTTCTTTCCCCTTTTCTGTGATTTCTGGATTTCTCTTTTTATGATTTCTGGAATTTATGTCATTGACTTGTTATGAGTACAAGTTTAGGGTATGATGCCCTCTTTGGATCTTTGAGAAGATTCTTGTGATATCGATTTATCTCTTATTGATTGATCTTCTGTTGGTCATCATTTGCATACTTATAGTAGTATGTCAGTATGGATATTTTTATGTTATGCCATACCTTTTATTTTATACCATGTCATCTGATATTTATAGCTAGACTGATCCGTTTATTATTTTCTTAAATAATACTCGGGTCAGACCGAGATGTTACAGGTGCTTCTGCTTGACTTCTTCCCAGGATTTGCTACTCTGACTTTTGGCTAACTATTTAGATTAGCAGTTTTTGTTGTATACACTTGAGACATAGACTCATAGTTGTATTCTTTTGTATAGCACGTGTTGCTATTCTTTTGTATTATTGTGGATCTCTTTGACCACTACTCTGATGTACACTTTCATGTGTTAGTTATATATATTCATATCTTCTTCCGCCTCTGTGATATGGATGCTGTGACTGATTTGTGTTATGTTTATTTCTATGTTTGTTTTCGAAGATTATTTATAGCCACCGTGTGATAAGCAATTACATGGTTGGTCGCTCCTCAACAGCCTTATTCTCCATGCTAGTTGACAGCACTACACCGTAGTGTCCTTGTCTAGCGTGGGTATAGAGGTGGGGCGTCACACAAAACCTAGGAAATTAAAGTTAAAACCTCCAAATAGATTCATTAATTTATGGGTTCCAAAAAGGGTGGATGATATTGAAAAAGAAAAATATATTGATAATTTTATTAATAAGGTTCATTCATCTAATGATTATATTTTTAAAGGACATTCAAACTCTTCATGGGTTTGGCGTCCCAAAACTTAACCCCATGGACCCAGAATAAAAAGGGTACCAGTGTGCATATTTTATAATTTTTCAGGTACCAAACAATGTATATCAGATAGCAGATTCTCAAAGCATATGATAAGAAATCTATTGTACATTGGATAAATACGAAAAGGATTTATTATTGGTATCAGCATCAGTAATTCTAAAACCCATCTTATTATTTGGTGAGTTTATTTTATGTTTTGAATTGATTTGGTTTCCCCTCAAGTGTTTTATTTTTTAGCAATTATCTCTATATACAAACTCTACATATTGTCTAGCAGTGATATAAGTGACTCTTTTTCTCCCTTTTTGTTGATGACAAAGGGGGAGAAAAAGGTATAAATATATTAAGCAAAATGATAGGGGGAGTGCATAGAGTTAAGGGGAGTCAAATATAAAAGTATTATATTTTATCTCTCACATATTTATATGGTTTTCATCATCAAAAAGGGGGAGATTGTTAATACCCTAGGTATTGATTTTGATGACAACAACCATATAAATATTACTACTAACATATCTTTGAGTTATGTAGTCATATCAGATTTATTATGGAGACATTTTAGAGATAAACAAGAATACAGTGGAAGCAAATGAATTATAGAAGAAGGTCAATCAGAGCAATTGAAGAACGAAACCCAATTAGAGAAGAATGCTGAAGGATAAAGGTGTTTGAAGTGATGAGGAGTTGGTTGAACCTTAGACTATCTTTTTAAAGATCTCATGGCAATTATACTTGAAGATCATCAACCATTGACCTCAACCGAATCACAAAAATCCACAAACATAAGGTAATTTGAAATGTTGAAAATTTGCAACACTTATTAGTGTTGCTGTTCATTTTGCAACACACCCATGTTGACATGGGGTACTTGGGCATGTCGACATGCTAGCAATTTTTTAGAATTTCAAATTTTAAATGAAGAGACGTTTTCCTCCACCTCTTCACCAAAAGACACGTCTCTTCAACCACTCTATAAAGGCTTCTGAAAACGAATTTTAACATTAAGAATTCTCATTTTCTCTTACTTCTCCTTCTCCAGACATTTGCAAAAGAAATCCATTGCATACTCTTCAAATCTCCTTGCAAATCGATACTATTTCACTCCATTTATTCACTGATTTGCAAGCCACACAATATCATAGAGTTGTACTTTAATTCACATCATTCTCTTTCTGATTTCATCCTATTCCTCAAAGAATTCAAAGATATATTGAAATTGGAGGTCTATAGGATCATTGTACTGAATCTGCAAGAATCTGTATTGAAGATACGAGTACTTGCCATTGTTGTTGCTGATAAGGAGAAGGTGTTCTTGTAGCACGTGAAACCAAGATTGTAAAGGTGTTCTTGCCACCCGTGAAAAGCAAGCGATTATAGTGGAATTCTGCATGATAGAGCGCAGGACTGGATGTAGGATTGGTTAATCCGAACCAGTATAAAAATCCAGGTGTTATTTACATTACTGCATTTTACTTTATTACTTATTTATTCTCTAATTACTTCTTTCTGTTTGCAATTTTAGTAAATACAGTTTTATATTCATAAGTAAGTAGTTAATACACAATTCACCACTTCTAGTGTCCGAATAGACTTAAGATCCAACATTGTATTATAGCCACCCCAGTTTTCTACAGTCCAGAGTCAAACTGTTCAATTCCCAATGTGACGCCCCACTCCGAGAGCCTCGTTAACAAAGAGTATTACATAGATAATACTGTCGGCTAACGCGGACAATAGAGTATAATGGAAGCGACCATGTGCAATCTTACCTTAACTATTCACTAAATATGTCGAAAAGTAGAAACACATTAAAATCCGACCTATTCAATAAATATTTAAAGCAAAACTACAATGGCTATAGGATCTATCAGAAGAAAATATAACAACTCAAATGTTATATACATCACAGAACAGTCGATCATAATATACACATACACAGATACACCACAGAGTATACAAATAATACATGTCAAGTGGTACAGGAGACCACCATATACAGACGAGACGAAAGAGTATAAATCAAAGTTATAACAGATATGGACTACAAAAGACGCTATAACAAAATGAAGCTAGCGAATAGTCCATGCGGAAGCAAAATAGGCGAAGTCCCCAAAAGCACCTAACCTGAAATATCTCGGTCTGACCCGAGTATAAAATACACGGGTCAGTCTAGATAACAAATCAGTTAGATAAACTGAACACTAATAAACCTGCAAGGTCATACAGTATAATAAATATCTCTAGGGGAGATAACACAATCATCAACAAGAGATGAATCATATAGAACAAGCCTCATATCATCGGCAACATATAGAAACAAAGGATACAAATATCCCAAAACAAGCCAATAGGCAAACAACAAATACCAATAAGGTATACAAGTTCCACAAGGTAAACGCTATACTTCATGCGGCTCAAAAAGACCAATACCGAAGGGCGATACCAAGGGAATATACATATCAATGAAACATCATAAAATTTGCTCGAGCTCAGTACTGTACAAACAAGGATCCATGAGCCCGAAGACTCCAAACCCAAGTATCACCCATGCGGCACATAAGGCCAACATCAGAGCGAAACTATATAGGGCAACAAACCCGAAGGCACACACCCGAAGGCAACACACCCGAAGGCAACAAACCTAGGGAGACAGTCCGAAGACACTATCCCAGAGGCAACAAACCGTAGTGGTGAAGGTCGAAGACCCAGTACTGGACACCACTAACTGGCGAAATCATGCCTGGAAACTCTCGGGTTTCAGGTTCAGTCGACTGTGCAGAGTTTTCAGTCGACTGAATCATGCCTGGGCTGTTTTCCAGCCTTATTCAAATAAAGAGCAAACTCTCCCAAAATGCAATCGGACGAACATTGGCTCTAAGGGCTTATGCCAATCGACAACCCGGCCCTATATGTTCCTCGATGCATCACCAAAACATGATTAAAACATCAAAGTTAGGATTTCAAAGATTTGAACCCAAAACACTAAAAATTGGTATATTCCCCAATTCAACCCAAACCAATTGCAAGTGCATATGAACAAGGTGTTAGGAATTCATACCTAACATCAATGAAATCAAGAGAAGTAGATGTGAGTTCAAAACTCACCTTTTTATGCAAAACAAAGAAGATGAAGAAGCACAATTGCAAGGGATCAACCAACTACACTCCACTTCAACACTACAAGCTTCAATCTAGAATCAAAAGCAAGTATTTCCTAAGTTAGGGTTAGGAAATTACTGAAATTGAAGAGGAGAAAAGATGGAGAAGGTGGAGATGAACTTACCAATGGATTCTCTTTGATTTTGGAGCAAGAATCAAGTTACAAAGGAGAAACTAGGGCTTGCTAATTTCTATTTCTCTTTCCTTTCCCCCATTTCAGTTTTTAGTTTGAGAAAGATGAAATGAAGAGAAGGGTTGAGCTAGAGGTTAAGTGAGTTAGTGGGCTGAACCCAACCCCAAACCCAATAGGAAAAGTAGCCAAAATTTCACAAACTCCAAACATATCAAAGATTATACTCAAAAAGATCGCAAACGCCATTTTGGACTCAATGGAAATGGTTTCGAGCTCCGATTCGGCCATTTGCAGAAAGTAACATTTCGGACCCCAAAATCCGAATAACGACGGTATATTTAAATCAAACATTTAAATATAAAATCGTTAAATATGCGGGTTGTTACAGATCTCCCCTCCTTACAAAATTGCGTCCCCGCAATTCCTAGAGACGATATTTGTAACAACTACATACATACAACATACAAAAGAAAGAATAAACTTTAGACACAGAAATAGACTTACCACTACGAAGCAAGGATAGAAAACCTGGATAAGATCGCTCGATATACTCTCTGGTTTCCCAAGTACAGTCATTGGGATAAGCGGACCATTGAACTTTAACGAGCGGCACGCCCTTGTTCCGAAGGTGTCGCACCTCCGTGTCAAGCACGCGAATAGGTTGCTGTACAATAGATAAGTCCGGTGAGATCTCAAGCTCTTGCAAATCAGGAGAATCAATTACAGAATCCGATTCTCGAAGACACTTCCGAAGTTGCGAGACGTGAAACACGTCATGAATGCCAGATAAATGAGCTGGAAGTGAAACTCTATAAGCCACAGGGCCAATACGTTCAGTAATAGAAAACGGTCCTATATAACGAGGAGCCAATTTTCCAGTCGCACTGAAACGCATAACCCCTTTCAAAGGAGAAACACGAATAAAAACAAGATCGCCGATCGAGAACTCGAGAGGCTTCCTACGGTTGTCCGCGTAGGATTTCTGGCGACTCTGTGCCTCTTTCATCCTCAATCGAATAAGATCAATCTTCTCAGAAGAATGACGAACAAAGTCCGGGCCAAGAATAAGCTTCTCCCCAGATTCCAACCAACAAGAAGGTGATCGACAAGGCCTTCCGTATAAGGCTTCGAAAGGAGCCATACCGATACTAGACTGAAAACTATTGTTGTAGGAGAACTCTACAAGAGGTAGGTGATCCTCCCAACAACCACCGAAATCAAAAATACAAATACGGAGAAGATCTTCCAAAATACGATTCACCCGTTCAGTCTGTCCGTCAGACTGCGGATGATAAGCTGTAGAAAAATTAAGCTTTGTTCCCAAAGCTTGCTGAAGACTCTTCCAAAAATGACTCGTGAATAAAGGATCACGATCACTCACAATAGAACTAGGAACACCGTGAAGTCTCACGATTTCCTTGACATACAACTTAGCCAAATGCGAAGCTGTCCTATTAGACTTAATAGGGACAAAATGAGCAGACTTGGTGAGGCGATCAACAATAACCCAAATACTAGAATGACCTGATCTCGAACGAGGTAGGCCGTCAATAAAATCCATAGAAATTTGATCCCACTTCCACAATGGAATCTCAAGAGGTTGAAGAAGTCCAGAAGGACGCTGATGTTCGGCCTTCACACGTTGACATGTCATGCAGTTGCTCACATAACTCGCCACATCGCGCTTCATGCCTTCCCAATAATAAAGACGATGCATATCGGCATACATCTTACTACTACCGGGATGAATGGTATACTTAGAACGATGGCAATCATCAAGAATGTCATGCCTAAGTGCAAAATCAGAAGGCACAAAAAGACGGTTCTTCTTACGAAGACACCCATGAGAATCAATGCTAAAATCTTGCATCGTCTCATCACAAGATCCAGACTCACAAAGCTGAATAAAATGCAACAAATCAGGATCACGCCGCTGAGCATCGGTAATACGATCCAATAAAATAGGTCGAGCTCCCAAACTAAATAATAGAATAGGAGAATCAGAAGATGAACCTTGATCACGAATTTCACAAAAAGATAGAGTCTCAAGAATATTCCATTCGGCAAGCATCATAGAAATAACAGCCGAATGTTTGCGACTAAGCGCATTTGCAACACAATTACCCTTACCAGGGGTAAACTGGATATCAAAGTCATAGGAAGAAAGAAACTCGAGCCAACGCTATTGTCTCATATTGAGTTCCTTCTGAGTAAACAAATACTTCAAAGATTTATGATCGGTATAGAGAATGAAGCGCTCGCCCAATAAATAATGTCGCCAAATCTTCAAGGCAAAGACAATGGCGGCTAACTCAAGATCATGAGTGGCATAGCGAACTTCATTCGGACGCAGTTGCCTAGAAGCATAAGCAACTACCCGATCTCTCTGCATAAGCACAGCACCGAGACCACTACCACAAGCATTGGTGTAGACAACAAGATCATGATTCCCTTCGGGAACCACAAGAATAGGAGCATTAGTGAGAAGTTCTTTCAATGTCTGAAAGGAAGCTTCACACTTGTCGGACCAAATAAAACGAATGCCTTTCCGAGTAAGGCTTGTGAGAGGAAGCACAACACGGGAAAAGTTCTTAATGAACCGCCGGTAATAACCCGCCAATCCAAGGAAACTACGAATCTCATGCACATTCTCAAGCCTCTTCCAATACTGGATGGCTTCGATCTTTGAGGGATCGACAGAAATGCCATCGGAAGATACAACATGGCCTAAGAACTTAACCTTATTCTCCCAAAAGTGGCACTTGGAGAATTTGGCTTTAAGCAGATGACGACGAAGAGTACTCAAGATAATTCTCAAGTGATTAGCATGCTCAGCTTCAGACTTAGAATAAATAAGGATATCATCAATGAAGACAAGAACAAACTTATCGAGATATTCCCGGAATACCCGATTCATGAGGTCAACAAAGAAAGAAGGAGCGTTCGTCAAACCGAACGGCATAACGAGCCACGCAAAAGAACCATAACGAGTGCGGAAAGCGGTAAGAGGTATGCTATCCTCCGCGACTCGTAACTGATGAAAACCTGTGGCAAGGTCAAGCTGAGAAAAGACCTTGGCACCACTCAATAAATCGAACATATCATCGATCCTAGGCAATGGATACCTATTTCTAATGGTCAACTCGTTAAGCTTGCGATAGTCAATGCAAAGCCTAAAAGTTCCATCAGACTTCTTCACAAAAACGACCGCGGATCCCCACGGAGAAAAACTGGACTGAATCAACTGCTTGGACTCGAGCTCTAAAAGCTGCTTCTTGAGTTCCTCATTTTCCTTTGTAGACATCCTCGTGGGAGGACGACTAACTGGCTGCGTGCCTGGAATGAGATCAATGCGGAACTCAATTGCCCGTTTGGGTGGCAAACCCGAAACAGGTTCAAAAACATCAGAAAAGTCACAAGCAATAGGAATACGAGATACATCATCACCATCTCGCGAATCAAGAGAATACAAAGCCATCTCGGAATTATCCACATCCCGAAGAACAAGAGATAACTGAGAAGGTGAATCAGGATGACAAAGAGATAGAATTCTCTCGGAACAAATAATCCTGGCATCGTACCTCACTAGCCAGTCCATACCAAAAATCATATCAAAACCCAAATGAGAAACAACGTGCAGATTCGCACGGAAAGAAAATCCACATAAAACAATCTCAATATCATCACAAAGCAAACTAAGGGTCGCGGATCCCCCAATAGGATTCGCAATCCTTAAAGAAGTAACCATACAAGAAACATCCAAAGATAAATCATCTACAAGCTTCTTCGATACGAAAGAATGTGAAGCACCCGTATCGAAAAGAACTCGTATACTATGATCATGAAATAGAATTGAACCCTCCAAAATAGATGGAGTCATACCTTTGGATTGAGAAGGACCTCCAGAAGCATTAGCCACATTGAGCTTGCCAGATTTTGCATTAGCAGGAGCAGTAGGACAAGCAGAAACATGATGACCTTCCTTCTTGCAATTACGGCAGAAGAGAGGCTTTGGACAAGCTCGAATAATATGATCCGGAGAACCACAATTAAAACACTTTCGAACGAAAGGTGTTCCGGAAGATTGAGGCTGAGAGCTAGGACCACCGGTCTTCTTCTTCTTATAAGGAAAAGGCTTCTTCTGAATTGGAAACTGCTTCTTGTTGGGGTTTCTGGAAACCTCAACATCAACATCACTATCACACTCCTTCTCGACGGTCTCGAGATGAAGCGCCGAATCAACCAATTCCTCAAAAGAAAGTTTAAGCTGGAGCAACAAGGACTTCTTAAGATATTTTTTAAGGCCTGAAACAAACTTCAAATTCTTCTTATAAGAAGTGCTGATGAATTCAAGACCATACTAAGATAAAGCCTCGAACGATGCGACATACTCAGAAACAGAAGATTTCCCTTGCTTCAACTCAAGGAAGCGACGGGTTAATAAAACTTTTTCAGATTCAGGAACGAACTTGAGTTCAAATCATCCTCGAAACTGAGTCCAAGAAAGAGTAGACTCATCAATTTCAGCTACAAGAAGCTCATACCAGTCAAGAGCACGCTCTTGTAATAAGCTAGAAGTTACAAGAACTCTATCATGGTCAGAAAGATCCATGCAAGAGAAAATACGCTCGCACGTGCGAAGCCAAGCTTGGACTTCAAGAACAGACTCGGAGCCCTTAAACGGCTTTCCTCCAAGATGAGCAAAATCACTGCACTGACGTGCAAAAGCAGACTTGCGAGGTGGAGACACTCGAGGAGGAACGGGAGGCTGAGTGCTCCTAAACAATTCCAAAAACTGATCGGCAGACATATATACGCCATCCGGATGCGAGCCACTAGATTGCCCAGCATCCGAACGTCGACCCCTGCCTCTTCCAGACATAAGCTGAAAGTAAGATAAGAACAAGATTATTCACAAGGTAGATATTACAATATGGGATACTACGGAATAAAATGCATTCCTAGACGTATTTCCAATATCTATCTAACCTTGATGGAATAAAGAGACACGACGACTCAAGGATCTGTATCACTTGTACACTTTGATGTACCATAATATGTGCATCTATTCTGTGTTTATCATATTTTGTTCTAAACTCAGCTCTGATACCACGCTGTGACGCCCCACTCCGAGAGCCTCGTTAACAAAGAGTATTACATAGATAATACTGTCGGCTAACGCGGACAATAGAGTATAATGGAAGCGACCATGTGCAATCTTACCTTAACTATTCACTAAATATGTCGAAAAGTAGAAACACATTAAAATCCGACCTATTCAATAAATATTTAAAGCAAAACTACAATGGCTATAGGATCTATCAGAAGAAAATATAACAACTCAAATGTTATATACATCACAGAACAGTCGATCATAATATACACATACACAGATACACCACAGAGTATACAAATAATACATGTCAAGTGGTACAGGAGACCACCATATACAGACGAGACGAAAGAGTATAAATCAAAGTTATAACAGATATGGACTACAAAAGACGCTATAACAAAATGAAGCTAGCGAATAGTCCATGTGGAAGCAAAATAGGCTAAGTCCCCAAAAGCACCTAACCTGAAACATCTCGGTCTGACCCGAGTATAAAATACACGGGTCAGTCTAGATAACAAATCAGTTAGATAAACTGAACACTAATAAACCTGCAAGGTCATACAGTATAATAAATATCTCTAGGGGAGATAACACAATCATCAACAAGAGATGAATCATATAGAACAAGCCTCGTATCATCGGCAACATATAGAAACAAAGGATACAAATATCCCAAAACAAGCCAATAGGCAAACAACAAATACCAATAAGGTATACAAGTTCCACAAGGTAAACGCTATACTTCATGCGGCTCAAAAAGACCAATACCGAAGGGCGATACCAAGGGAATATACATATCAATGAAACATCATAAAATTTGCTCGAGCTCAGTACTGTACAAACAAGGATCCATGAGCCCGAAGACTCCAAACCCAAGTATCACCCATGCGGCACATAAGGCCAACATCAGAGCGAAACTATATAGGGCAACAAACCCGAAGGCACACACCCGAAGGCAACACACCCGAAGGCAACAAACCTAGGGAGACAGTCCGAAGACACTATCCCAGAGGCAACAAACCGTAGTGGTGAAGGTCGAAGACCCAGTACTGGACACCACTAACTGGCGAAATGTGTCACAACTCTCGAAAAGGAATCCGAAAAGTGTTAACGTATGTCCCATAACCACTCGTTCGCACTAAACGGTTTACTATCCGTCAGTCCCTTTCACACTCAAAGCAGTACAAAGTTTACCTCATATCATCGATAAACCAAACCCGAAGGTCAAAACAATCAATCGAATAGGTCGAGGATTAATCGAAAAGATAAACGCACAGATTCATGGTCCGTGTTTTGCCCAACCATTTAATCACCCTTCCACTTCGTTCGAAGTGCGAAAGTGTGTGTGTTTTAAATAGAATTTATAAATTAGAAAAACGAACTTTTAAATGCGATTCGAGAGATTATTTTATAAAAACCCATGGATTAAAATTAAAAGGAACCATCAAAGTCAAAACAATTGATAATCATACATAGGATCATCATGAATCGATTCAAATTGAAAATTCAATCCCAAAAGGCAAAGTGGGCTGAAACAGCAGGTTCATTCGACTGAACAGAGTTTTCAGTCGACTGACCCTATACCTGGAAAGTTTTCCAGGTTCAGGAAACTTTCTGTTTCCAGGTTCAGTCGACTGTGCAGAGTTTTTCAGTCGACTGAATCATGCCTGGAAACTCTCGGGTTTCAGGTTCAGTCGACTGTGCAGAGTTTTCAGTCGACTGAATCATGCCTGGGCTGTTTTCCAGCCTTATTCAAATGAAGAGCAAACTCTCCCAAAATGCAATCGGACGAACATTGGCTCTAAGGGCTTATGCCAATCGACAACCCGGCCCTATATGTTCCTCGATGCATCACCAAAACATGATTAAAACATCAAAGTTAGGATTTCAAAGATTTGAACCCAAAACACTAAAAATTGGTATATTCCCCAATTCAACCCAAACCAATTGCAAGTGCATATGAACAAGGTGTTAGGAATTCATACCTAACATCAATGAAATCAAGAGAAGTAGATGTGAGTTCAAAACTCACCTTTTTACGCAAAACAAAGAAGATGAAGAAGCACAATTGCAAGGGATCAACCAACTACACTCCACTTCAACACTACAAGCTTCAATCTAGAATCAAAAGCAAGTATTTCCTAAGTTAGGGTTAGGAAATTACTGAAATTGAAGAGGAGAAAAGATGGAGAAGGTGGAGATGAACTTACCAATGGATTCTCTTTGATTTTGGAGCAAGAATCAAGTTACAAAGGAGAAACTAGGGCTTGCTAATTTCTATTTCTCTTTCCTTTCCCCCATTTCAGTTTTTAGTTTGAGAAATAAAATGAAATGAAGATGAAATGAAGAGAAGGGTTGAGCTAGAGGTTAAGTGAGTTAGTGGGCTGAACCCAACCCCAAACCCAATAGGAAAAGTAGCCAAAATTTCACAAACTCCAAACATATCAAAGATTATACTCAAAAAGATCGCAAACACCATTTTGGACTCAATGGAAATGGTTTCGAGCTCCGATTCGACCATTTGCAGAAAGTAACATTTCGGACCCCAAAATCCGAATAACGACGCTATATTTAAATCAAACATTTAAATATAAAATCGTTAAATATGCGGGTTGTTACACCCAACCTCCATTTCCCATCAATTCAATTTAAATTTCTACTTGCATTAATTATTTCAATTCTAATTTAAATAACTTCAATTTCCATTGAAATTGATTTAAACCCAATTCAAGTTGAATTAATCCTCAATTTCTTTCCTAAATTCAAATCAAATTCCATTTGATTTTACTTATTCAACTTCAATCACAATTTCAATTAATTCAAATAAATATCAAATTGAACCAATTTCAATTCATATCAATTACAGTTTGAATTAATCCAAATTCCCATTTGAATTGAACTCATTCCACTTCAGTTTCATTTCAAATTAATCCAATTCAAAATTTCCATTTGAACTTTTAAACTTATCCATCTTTAATCACAATTCCAATTAATTCAAATCAAATTCAATTTGAGCTAATTCAATTCAAATTTAAAATTTAAACCATCCCGAATTATATAAATTCGAGTTAAATTTTTAAATGTTGATTTAATCCTTTAAATCAAATCAACTTATATCTTTAAACTATTTAATTTTGAATTCAAATTCCATTTTTAACCTATTTCAAAGGTCAAATAATAATCCAAACCCTTTATAAACAACTAAATCTTTAAAATTCAATTTATCATCAAATTTCAATTTTGAAACCAAACCTTTGAAGTTTTATCTTAAACATTCAAATCTTAAGTCCAAAACGATTCCATTTTATGTTAATAATGGATATATTACCACACCCCATTTCTTAATTCATTTAAACAAATCCAATTTCAGCTTAAAGATTATTAATAACAACAGGATATATCATTTATATTATCTTAAAACATCCATCCATTTCAATTTTCAGATCTCAAACCCATTTTAAGATCACTCATAACTCCCATTCAAATCAACCATTTAACTTCCCAAGTTAAATCTCAATTTTCATCGTGAATTTCCAAATCAGGTTGTTCATTCAAACTTATTTAACTTTTTCTAAGTTAAATTCAATTTAAATCCTGTTAACCTTCCTCAAATTTGAATTCCCACTTCAAATTTCAAAATTATTTCCCGCTTATAAGTTTAAAATTTATGTCACTTTGGGTTTTCTCATCTTATTCCAAATAAAAATTTAAAATTCAACATTTAGAGTTTATTTCAAACCATCTTTGATATTATGTATGTCCCCCCCCCCCCCACACATATATATTAATTTCCCTTACACACCAAGTTATGCTTCAAATTTTAAACCACTTGGTTTTAATTCAAAACAAATTCTTTTAAATTTTCAAACACCCCTTTTTAAAACAGGACCCTTCATTCAAATACATTAAATAACATTATTTATTATTTCTTTATCACCTTGAAATTATTCAAATGTTTCTAAACTTAGATTTAAAACTTCACAATTTATATCATCTTCAGTTCTAATTTATAAGTCATATTTACCTAAATGTTTTACTTCCCCAAAACATTTCATTTTGCTTACTCATTAAAGCACATTTTATTATCAAACATAACAATCATTTATGATAATAACCAAGATTATCATAGCTAGCAACCAATTCATTATTATCTTATTTTGGAAATTCTTCTCCAAATTCAAGATTTTAATTTCATTTTGAATCTATTTCAAACTTATCTTCATTCAATTTCAGTTTGGTTGTATTTCTATTACCACTTAATTCTCATTATTTACTTTTCAAATAATACAACAACCAATTACCTTAATATATAATGGTTAGAAGAATCGTTGCTTTATATATAAACTTATATAAAAATTATTTACCTTTAAAACCATTATATAAGAAAATAACAAGTACGCTCTCTCATATACATTACACTTAACTCATTCTAGGGTACTATTGACCCTATCCTTAATGAGTACGCCCACCAGAGCCAAGGTTCCCGCTTAACCTTCGGCTCTGATACCAAATGTAACGACCCAGAATTTTTGATGCCGAAAATTCCAGATTGTTAGGGAAAAAGAAGAAAAGAGATAGAATAAAAAGAAGAAAAAAGAAACACCAACATCTCACATTAGCAGCGGATAAAATATAATATCAAATAATATTCTTTATAGAAAGAAAGTTGTATCAGTCGAATACATTTTAATACATCAGAGTTACACATATACTCAAACATTGGACAGAAACAATCATGTCCCAAATAACTACAATATATCACAGTGGAAAACACTCCATACGTTCCTACCATCCAGCTCGCCTCCTGAGCTCTAGAACGTCCTTAACCTGAAAAGCTGTAATACTCGGTCTGACCCGAGCATTACATCAAAGTAACACCCGGATCAGGTTAGAAACCAACGTGAGTAAACCCACATAATATGAAATACCAAACCATAACACATGAGAAAATCAAGGTAACTAGTACCCTTTTACGAGTACTTTTAGTCAACATTTATCACACAACAGTTTTCAAGTTAAATATCCATATTACATAATTCATTCCATTCTAACCTGTTTAATACCATATATTCAATATAAAGAATATTGTAGATTACAAATCGAAGTGGTTCCGGGTATTTACTGAAACCCGGCTCCGGTCTCTTCGAATCTCATGTCATCTTAACCCAAGCTATTAAATTAAATACAATTCAACTTTAAATACAAGATGCCACTTTTTTACATAACAATTCATCATTGATAAATAACCACATTATCACTGTCCACCAAACATATCATATCACAAAACATTTCATATCAGAGATATCAACCAATTCAAGGCATTTAACATCATTCAATCATTCATAAGCAAGATTGATCATTTCCAAAAATTAATTTAATTTATCTCTAATTAAATTAATTTCTAATTTGAATCACTTAGATTACCTTTACTTAATATTTATCAGTTATAAACCAATTAATCAATCATCCTTTAATTATCCTTCTTAATTAATCCCCCTTGACTAATTATTCTTTAATTACATAAGTAATTAACCCTTAATTACATGAATTAATCATTCTAAAATCACTTACATTGTTTAATAAATCACACCCATTAATTGACTAACCCTTGATTAGTTTCCCTAAACCAATCAATCCTTAATTAATTACACTAAGTAATTAATCTTTAATTACTTCCATAAAATAATTATCCTTTTATTTTAATTACATTCAGTAATTATCCATTAATTTAATCGCATTGAGTAATTATACTTAATCAGTTACATTAAGTGATTATCCTTAATTACTAAAACTTAATTAATTATTTTAAACCAGTTACATTAATTAATTATCGACCTAAATTTAATTAAGATAAACCGTTTATCTTAATTAGGTTCATAATCTTTTTTTAAAAAAATTAGGTGCTTGAATTAAATTCATTTAAAATACTTTTATTTATTTAAAGTTTAATTACCCTTAGTTATCACTCTTAATTCAAACCTTAACTTATTATCTTTGATAACACATAGTATTTTATTCCGAAATTTACCAATATATATATCCAATTAAAAATTCAACAATTTAAATCATTTAACCTTACTTCAAACTTGAACTTGTTTAACAATTACCTTGCTTAAAACTTTGTTAATACACTTTGAAATATAAATTAATTAATACTACTTTGCTTTTAATATCCTGTTACAGAATTATACTAAGTTAATGTGAATCACCAATCAATATCATTCACTTTAAATTCCATATTAAAACTTATTTCTTAAAATTCGATAACAGATACAGCTATAAACTAAAACCCGAGTCTGCTTCTCTTCCTTCCCGAGATGAACCCCAGCTACGTGCGTTACTCAACAACTTCGAGTTCAACACGCCATGCTCCTTGAGTTTGACCCGTACATTCACCTTCTTCCCAAATCCAACCAAAACCAAATACCATAAGTTGCATCGTGCACATGCATTCATATCATCGTCGATCACAGCCGCGACCACTAGCACACCACCCACGATCCTCCCAAACCTTCTGACCATCCACGTTCAACGCAGTCGATCGAAATCAAATTCGAGCTTGACGAAACACTCTCGAACCCAAACCTGCCGATGTAAATCTCCTTGCCTCGTCGATCTAGTTCATCAGAGATCATGCCGACTCACCAGAAATCATCATTTTTGACTCACGCATCATTTCCACCCACTCCGATCAAGCTCGATCCATCCTCGCCGTCATGATGATTCCTGATTCATCGTCGAACCCATGAGACCATAAAACCCTATAATCTCTTTGTGTCGCCGCCCCGATGATTGCTGAAACCAATCAACCATTTCCCTATGTTCGTTGACCCCGTGGACTTCTTTGACCAAAACCCTAACGTAAAAAGCTTCCGCGATCACCAGCAAACGATGAAACCCCAATCTCCATTCGTTATTCAATATCTCTTGAGTTACTTAACTAAAATTCATGATTTTAATTTTAAAAATCCTAGAATTCAAAAGCAAAAATTATGTACTTGAAGCAAACAATTATAATGATTGGGATTTTGTATCATTTCCATAGTTATTTGTTCTTTTCCTTTATACTTCAACCAACTATTGGTTTAACTTGAAAATAATTTTATTATTGATATCTTGATGAAACAAACAATTTTTGTTTACAATTTAAACCCTAAAGAAGATCAGGATGGAAGATCTTATAATTTTTATCAGATTTCTGCCTGAACCACAAACAGAACATCAATTTAATATAAACCTGCACATACACTTCACTATATACATACATACATATATACATACATACATATATACATACATACATATATATATATATATATATATATATATATATATGTATTAATCTTTAAAACAAACATACAAACATATTATCAAACATGCATGCAAAATACTTCTCAGACATTAAGGCCTAAATTTAACTAGAGGTCGAGATACTGATTTTTGAAGGGTTGATCATCCTGGAAAAAACTAAGCAGAGGCAATACGCAGTAAAAAAAAGTGCACCCAGACATCTCATAAATTCAACCACACATCAAGGATCATCATATGTAGATCGGGATACAGACAAGTTTAAGGAGTTAAAGGGTGGTTTACTCACCTGTTTTTGGAAACAGAGAAAACCCCTTTTTATAATTTTACTGAAAGTTGCTTAAGCTTTTGAGACCTGGAAGTTGTTAGATTATGAACTACAACTTGAACTTGCTTTAAAATTTGATACTGAGCTGCTTTGATCTGGAAACAGCAATTTGAGTTGTTGAATTGACTTAAATTTGCTTTTGATGTTGATCTGAATTGGATTTCATTGAGTTGATTCTTGCTTGATCAGATTTTTGAAACAATTTGAAGTATTGTTTGCTGATTAAATTTCTTAAATATTGTTTGTTGGTTTTTTGTTTTAGATTTTCTTTTCTTTTTGTTTTTTTATTTGAAAATGAAAAGAAATTAATCTATATTTCATTTATACAATTTTGATAACACTTGTCACTAAACACATTTCTTTTACTTACATTTGTTATTTTGTGTTTTAAAATTTTAACATATGTCTTTAACATGAGAACGTTTACTATATAATGCATATATCTTTTATATTACTTATATTTTTTTTATATATATATTATAAATTTAAATCCAAAATTATCTTTTAGATTTAAAATTTAAATCCAAATTCAAATTCAATTTAAAATCAACACAAATTCAATTTGAAGACAGTAATTCTATTTTAAATCTATTTATATCTATATATAAATAATCATTATTATTTGTTTTAAAATAAATAACAATTTTACTAATTTTAAATAATATATAGAAGAGATTATCACATTTGAATTTGCTTGAATTTTTCTAGGATATCACAGATATCCTTTATTATATTTTCAAATTCGTTTGCACATCCAGATATCTTTTACTGTCAAAATTCTTATCTGTTTCAATCTATAAACTAGATAATTATCCAACTATCAGATGTTCAAAAATCCGGGTTATCACATGAGACCCTATACATTCCCGTGTATGAGCGGATGACCCTTTTGCGCTTCTGCCTCGAAGCGGACATTGTACATATTTTCTCATATGTATATTTGTTACAGGTGACAGATTAGAGGGACCCAACTGGATTCCTCACCAGTATTGATTTTTATTTACAGATATTGTGATATATGCTTTTATCATATGATATATGATGTTGTGGATGCTAGGACTCATATGATTGATGTGATCACCTTGTTTATCATTTTTGCAGCATTGGGCTATATTTTGGAATTTTAAAAATATTAAAGTGATGATTTCAAATTAAAAAGGCCGTTTAAGTGATTTTTGAAGTTATATAAGTTTTAGTAATAAGTTGTAAATTATTAAAAGAAGAAGTTTATTTAAATGTAATCAACATGTGATTTTTGAAATATGGAGTTAACCATTTTATAAAATAAGTTAAAATTGAGAATTTTGGATTTATGATAAATGGTTTACACACACACACATATAAGATTTATAAAATTGATATTTTATAAATAAAAATAATGGAATTATAAAGGAGTTTTATAAGTGTTAAAATGAAGTTATAAATGGATCTTATAAGTGAATAAGATTTATAATTTATGAAGTTCTAAAAGGAATGAATTTGTAAATAAAGAGATTTATAAGTAAATTAACTTATAATTGGATTTTAGAATATAAATGAGATAAAAGTGAGATTGGGTAGTAAGGGAATCTTGTATATGGAATCTATAAACATTGTTTTATAAATTCGAAATCAACTTATTTTGATAAGTTAAATATGGAAGTTTATTTAAAGGAATTATATTCACGATTTTGGACAGTGAATAATCCTTTACTTAAATGTGTAGAAGTTTTGAAGTTGGTAAATGACGATTTTGGACAGTGAATAGTCCTTTAAATTAAATAAATGTTTTAAAAAGTGATCTTTTTAATGGAGTTAAATGATTTGAAGATGTTTTAAAATGCATGAGCATCAAATACATAGATTTCAACATTCATTGTTGAAATAGATGTTTTCGAGAAGTAAGGAAAGAATGGACTATAACGCTGTTGTTGTAGTAAATGATTTTCGAAAGGAGATGTTTTGTATAGTGTATGATATTTATATATCTATCTAATTATCGAATCCCTATATTAATGATTTTGGGTTGCCATAACGATGTTTTATGCAACATTCATTTTGACCCAAATAAATATGTTTAAGAGAATATTCTCCTTAAGGAATAAAATATATACTTAATCACGATTTAAGTATATGTAATATTTTCTAAGTGTTGAAAATAAATTGATCTGTGAATTACTTATTATTAAATAAGTATATGGAAATGTTTTCCAATATTGAAATGGTTTTGGAATTATATCTTTTTAAAGATTATCTAAAGTGAATATATGGAAAGTGATTTAATTAATAAAAGATTAATTAAAAGAGCCTAGTGATTGCTTATGGTGCTAAATATTTGTTTGTTGCTTTGATAGTTAAATAACCGACCATCAAATTTTACCATATTAGTTCCTCGATTTAATGTGGGAACTATTTAGTCGTACACTTAGTACATAGCCATCTGTATAGGCTTGATTATTGTTTGTGTTGAGGATGTTGATTCGTGTAGTGCGAAGTATTACTCCAATCATCGAGCTTCCTTCTTGGCCGAAGGATAGCAAGTTGAAAGTTGGAGACATGATAAGTCTATGAGGCTTAGTTTCTGTGTGAGGTTGAGAAACGCTTTTGCGTTGTTGGTGCGAAGAGACCGGGATCGGTTTGTCCAAAAACCACTTCGGACCAATGCATATGCGTTCAATTGTGCAGGTTGTGATGATATTGATATTTAGGATTTTCATAGTGGAGGACTACTTGTTGATCATTTGGGGTTAAAATCCCAATATACATCCAGTAGCAATAGTCTCTTCGTTATGAAATATCCAATGCAAGGGCTGTCGCTACTAATCCTAGGGATTTCCCGATAAGATGTGGTAGGAGAGTACCTTCGATTTGTCCTGTTCTAGGACAAATTGTATGGACATTTGTCTGACATTGCATTTCTAAGATTACGTACATTAGTTTTTTTACAAACATACATCAGTGGTGGTGGAGAAGGCAACTTCTCTTAGCTTAACACGCTCCTTGAGACATACGAGCTCAAGGGTTGTATTTTTATGGAAGGCAATTAGTAATTAACGAAAATTGCTATATGGCATTCAAAGTGTTGTGATATGTGGTATGTGAAAGGTAATCGTTACCTATGGCCTCATCAACCGGAAATGACCGACATAGGTTATATGTGGCAAGGCTAAGTGGGTCATTCCCAATTAGGATATGATCATCCTTTTCTAGATATATTTCTTCCCTCTATAACATTCAGGATGTAAATTAATGTGGTTTGTATGCTATGAGGGCCCTCAGAAAGGTCGATAATGACTGAGGATGATACATTCGATACTATCTAGTTATAGAGATAAGTCGGTCTTGTGTTGGTAGATGTTCCTTTGTGATGTTCCTCGGTACATTCCTCTAGAGATGTACTGCTGGAAGGTAGTCCCTTCACCTGGTCATTTGTATGGAAATCCAAACTCCGCTACATGCCTGCCATTTTAATTGTAGTACCCATTTTGGGCTATATGTTGGAATTTAATCAATGTAACAATTTTGGCTATGATTAATATTATTTGTATACTAGACACCAGTATAATATAAGATAATTTGATATGAAAGGTTTTAGTTATCGCAAGGAAAAAACATGTCCATATTTATGTGTGGTCGTGTCTTACGAGATACTTTTATTTTGAAAGGAAAAGTTTGATAATTTAATAAATTCAGTTGAGCGTGTTTTCTCACGCTGGTTTACCAAACTGATCTAGGCGTTCTTCCCTTTCAATGCTTGGGTCAGACCGAGTATATTTACAGGTTCTGATTTGGTGCTTTTGGAGATTTAGCAGGAGAGCTTCATTTTCGAATACACATATCTGTTTATTATCCGCTGCATAGTTTGTTGTTTATATTATAAGCAATTGTAAGGACAAGTTATTATAACTGTCTAGGCTGATAACTAGTGATTGATTGTTGAACTCTGATTGATGTATATATATAGTTTCTATTTTGTAAAGATTGTTGATATGATATTTTATGTTTTCCACTGCGATATGAGATTCTGTATTGTTCTATTTTGTTCTTTCTTCTCCCTTTCTTCTCTTCTCTTCTTCTCTCCTCTGTTCTTTCTCATGACTTTCTGTCAGTTTGTGCTTTTTGGGTCGGACATGTGTGTTTTATTATCGATTTAAAAGGTATGTATTTGCTCGTTGTCACGATAGTAGTGTAAAATAAAGAGGCTATTCTACTAATATGCCCATGTGTGAACTAATTGTCCTTTAAACCCATTAAAGCCCATTTATTTAATTGTTAGGCACGACCCTTTTACATAATTTATTCAAACCTCAATCCCCTTATCCTCATTATTCTATTTAATCCATCTAATTAAATTTCCTGAATAATGTTATCAAAATTAGGGGTGTTACATTAAATTTGCTAAGCTTAACCAACCAAACAAGATAATTCAGCACTTTTGCATTAAGAGTAGGAATGCCAGACTCCAAGGCCGTGAGCTCCAAGAATAGAATTTAAGTGTGCACGTTGGGTGTTAGTTAAATGAGAGTAACTCAAAGGTAGGTTATAAACTTGGATAAGAAGTCCGAAAAGGGAAGGAATCCTCCATGCCAGATATGGATTTCCGTGTAGGCAAAGAACCCTTCAGGAAGGTTGTGAATGGTGTCATTTTCAGAAGGGGAATGGCTTCCATCCCAGTAATTCCAAACTCATTGAGAATCACATCCACCTCATTCTGGGTGGATATTAAGCAATGTTTGGATGTAGCTTCAATCTTCTTGGGTGAACTCATGATTCTGCCAGGTGAAATTATTTCAGTTAGAAATTATAGTATGTTATGAAGATATTGAAAACCTATTACAACAATTAGAAGGTCAAACAAAAACCTGAAATCATATATTTTGAAAGAATGTTAAAATTTTAAAAAAGAGATTTATTGAGCTTTCGACAAAGTCAAAAGGAAAAATAGAAGTTGACTCCTAATAAACACCCTTCAACAATGTCGAAAGCCCAAGTATGAAATTTACCGACCTTTCGACAGGGTCGAAACGCAGGTTGGAAGTATACGTCCAACAAACTCTTTTCAACAATGTCGAAGGCTCAATAGAAGTTTTGTTATTGAAAAAAGTAGTTAAGACTTTCACAATTTTTTTTAATAAAATATACATCATAAACATTTAATGAACAATTTAAAAGAACATTTCGACGCTGTCGAAAACCATAAACTTTATTTTTTTCAAAGGAATATGAATGCCGTCGAAACCTTACATGTCAATTAAGTCGAACGTTTTTGAGTTTGAGTCATATTGATAAAAAATGAAAAGGAGTTAGGACGTTTTGATGATGTTGGAAAAAGACAATGATTGAATCATAATTAGTTATAAAAGGTTTCGTTAGAGTCGAAAGGGGAGCATGTTTTCGAAAGCATACCAACAACTAAATTTTAGTCAATACAATAGGTTTCAACTAAGTCGAAATGTTTGGCTTGATTCGCAACTCACACAAAGTATGCTTTCTTCAACCCAATTTATAAAATATATGCATCTTTAACTTAAAAAATTTGGACATAAGTATGTACTAAAGGTTGTGAAACTTATAAGACAAAGTCTATGCTATTGAAAGAAAGTATTAGGCAATTATTTAGTAGGACACATTAGCCAACTTCTTCGAAAGGTATTAGAATACACTAAAGTATAAAACTGCTTTTGAAAAGGTCGACTTCATACTAACTATAATATACAACCTTTCGATGGGGTCAATTAAATGAAGCTCTAGGTTACCTTGCGACCCCATCGAAAGAGGCTAAGAAAGTAAAATAAAAATTATCGCCTTAATCCCATTCAAAGGTGTAGAATGGTAAAATTATAGTGCTTGGTTTGTACATCTCAAAACTTCTCTGCGAAATAAATAGAAATTTCCTTTTTCCCCAAATCCGGTTTCAACCTAAAAATTCAAAAATAATCAATGACCAAATGGATTCAATCTTGAAATTACCATTCATAATTTGCAAAATTGAGATGAAAATTCAAATCCTTTAAAAATAATAACAACAACAATAAAATCTAAATCACATAGATTTAAAATAAAGTTAACTGTAAAACAAATCGAATCAAGGTATGGAAGTAAATTATAGAACGCTTTCAAGCAAATAAAAACCTAAATGATTTTTATTGAATCAATATAGTAATATCTGAACCGAGAAAGTTTTAAAAATCGAAATTCACTACGAAATGGAAAGTTCAAAAAGTAAGATAATAAAGACTTACTTTGGATCTGAATTCTTGTTTGTCAAAGATAGAGATTATTTGAGAATTTAAGAACTTTGATTTTTGCTCGAAGTTTATTTTGATTACAGATGAATGAAAGAGGAGAATAAGAGAACATGGTTTATAAGAAAATTCAGCAAAGATGGCAAACCATTCGATCAAATTTAAATGAACGACCAAGGTTTACTCTGGATTATGAAAAGGTGGATACATTAAGTGTTTCGAAATGATTGACTTAGAAAGTCAAGGGCATCCCTTCGTGAGGAGTGGGGGAGGGGGAAAATGTTACTACCAAATTCCCTTTTGACCGTGTTGAAACCTAAATAAGTAGAAGATAAAGAAGAATAAGAGATAATAGCTACAGTAAGACCTTTCGAAGGAGTCGATGGGATGCTATAGGCAAAGGCCATAAGTATTACAACCTTTCGAAGGGGTTGAAAGGGTTAAAAGCACCATTCCGCTTCTATGGTTCCCTTTCGAAGCAGGTACTTGGCATGCATAAAGGCCTTTCGAATGAGTTGAAGAAACACCTTCCGAAGACAATAGACAACAACCTTTCATATGTGCACTAAACCTTTCGAAACCAAAAAGTTTTCACCTTCATTCAAACTACTCAGACAGATGTCTTCATCAGAACAACCCTTTCGAAAGCAGAATCACGCCTTTCCAACCGGTCTAAGCCTTTAATATCAAAGGAAGGTTCTGCATCAATTTGCAAGCATACAGTTGGAAGCTACCCACCGTGTCAGAACCATCAACACTTCAACAACTTTGAGACCACATGAAACTACCTACTGACAGAGTCAAAAGCTCGTACCGTTACTCCTTATGACAACAAAACAAAATAAAGAGAAAAGGCACAACCATCCCTTTTGACGAAGATGGAAGTGTTCAAGCCCATCTGAAAGCATTGTAGAGGAATGCGCAAGTGTCAAAGGAGTTGAAAGGTATCTGAAACCATCTTTCGACTAGGTCGAAAGCGCTGGGTCGAAAGGTGCCAATCTACATCTATAATTAAGACCCAAGAGGTCTTGTTTTGGGGTTCCGAATTCATTCACTCTATACTTGTATTTTTTTAACTTTGCAAATTTGTAAACCCTAATTTTAAATCAAACAGGGTAAATTAATAAGCATAGTCATCATTGGATTAATAAAGGAAAGATTTCAATATTTTCAATTGTGTTACTGTTTGAAGGTTTTCGTTTGATTTAAACGTGTTCTGTAGGCTTCAACCTCATCGAAACTCGCCTTTCTATTGATTCGAAACCCTTTATTTTTCTAAATAACATAGGTCCTTAACAACAAACCATACCCATCATACACTCACTTGATAATGAGTCGATATCTAGAGCCAAGCTTGTATTACCTCAGATTTCAGAGTCAAACCCAAGACATTTGAGAAACTAGCTTTCGATGGGGTCAAAACCCATTTAAACAAGCTATACTCTCGAACCCTTAGTTCCATCCTTTAGTGTTTCGCAACAGAATTGAAAGGAAGGCTTCGAAAGGATAACCAAGCAACTTCATAAAGCTTGAATTTTTTTGAAAGAAAGGAGTATAAGAGTTTCAACTAGGTCGAAAGGTCATAAAGGAAAGAGTTGCTACAACAAAGATTTATTCAAAGTGTTAATCAAAGAAAGCAAATAAGTGCTTTATGTTTTCTACACGATCAAAAGATGCTTAGAAAGACATTTCTACACCTTTTATCCTACTTGGAGTGTTAACAAGTTTTCTTGTTAACAAAAGTAATGGAAGACCTCCATAGCGGAGTATGTGTTGGTCTTCAAATCCCTTTCCAAATACGGGGCTAAGCCCATTAGTACACCACTAAAGAAGAATCGGAAATTTATGGAGGGGTTAAGAAAGATTCATATGAAGGTGTTGTTGTTGTAGTTGAATATTTCTTTTGAAGTGTTAGTTGATTTGGTCCTTAAGCTTGAGGCGGTTGAGAAAGATAGTGGTGAAGAAGATGTGGTAGAGAAGAAGAGTTTTCAACCTAAGAAGAAGCAACCTTTCAACATGTCCAAGCCTTTTCATCCTAATAAGAAGATCAAGAAACAATGTTCTAGCTCCACTCAAACATAACCATCTCAAGGAGAATGCTACAATTGTGATTCCAAATAGCATTTCATTATGGATTGTCCTAAAGCTTCAATTTGTCATTATTGCAAGAAGGAAGGTCATTTTGTAGCATCTTGTACTCGAGCGGTTAAAGGACTCACTTCTAGGAAGCTTACTATTGTGTAAGCATCAGGTGGAGCTTCTCGGCATCGAGGTATATCTCCTTCTATTCTTGAAGGTGTTATTGTTTTTTAAAATCTTCCTATTCGGGTTCTTTTTAATACTGGTGCATCTCCCTCATTCGTATCAAAAGAACTTGGTGATGCTCTATCTTTAGATGTTGTGTGCTTAGGACTTTGATGAGAATGGTTAATCTGATTGGTGGGTCCACAACCCTCATTATGCTTTGCAGAGATGTTGAGATTATCTTATGAGGCCATTCCTTTCATACCGATCTTCATGTGATGCATTATCTTAGATTTGGAATGATTTTGGGAACGGATTGGCTTAACCATTATAAATCACATATCCTATGTCCCAAAAGAACTATTCACCTTCGACATCCAGAATATATTGAGCGAATTTCTATGATTCTTCATGATGTTGATTCTGATTCGATAGCATCCTTATTTTCTCTTAAGTCTCGAAAAGTTGATGATATTTCCTGATTCCTGTTGTTCGTAATTATCCTGACATCTTTAAACCCATTTTAGGATTGCCTCCCAGGTGGGCTATTGAGTTCCAAATTGATCGTATCCCTAGAGCTCAACCTGTTAGTCGTCCTCCCTATCAGATGTCTACTAGGGAGAATGAAAAGTTAAGGAAGCAGCTGTCAGATTTGGAAGTGAAATAGTTTATCTAGTCTAGTTCTTCTCCTTGGGGAGCTTCTGTCATGTTTGTGAAGAAAACTGATGGTATTATTAGGCTTGCATAGATGATCTCAAGCTTAATAAGGTTACCATTAAAAATAAGTATCCCCTGCTTAGGATTAATGATCCTTTTTCTTAGCGATGCTAAGATCTTTTTCTAGTTAAACTTAGCGGCCGGTTTCCATCAGCTGCATGTGGCAGAGGATAACATTCCTCTGACTTTATTCTATACCTATTATGAATTCATTTTGATGTTTTTTACCATAGAGTTGTTCTATGGATCTTGGGAGTAAAACACACTTTTAATGCACGTTTTCAAATCAAATTTATAAAAGGTTGATTTCTAAATCAAACCATTTTATGAAAATCTTTTTAAGTACAATTATAATTTCTATATAAATAGTTTAAGAAATATATATAATGTTATTTTCTTTGAAAATGGTTTTAAAAATGATTTGGAGCAATGATTTGAAAAGAGTACATATACACACACACATTTCCGCTATAAATCTATGTTTTACCAAAGATGATTTTAAAGTGAAGAATTTTATAAAAATTGCACAACATTGATTGGATGAGGAATTGATTTAAATGGTTAATCAAAACGAGTGGTATGTAATGCTCGTGTTTTTTACCAGTTATGTGATAACCCGGATTTTCGGGCATCAGGTAATTGGATAATTATCTGATTTTAATTATTGAAAACACTAATTTATAAGTTGAACAAATAGATCTGATAATAAATATTTATATGTGGATAAATATTTATTTGATAATCTCCTAATATAATTATTTAAAATTGGCATAATTATTATTTTCAAACAAATTAAATATGTGTTTGTTATATATATATATATATATATATATATATATATATGAGTTGATTTTAAATTGAATTTGAATTTGAGATTGAAATTCAAAAGATAAATATCATAAAATAAATAGGATTTAAAAATAATATATATTTTATTTTTATTAGTATATATTAGTTCTATATTAGTTTCTTTAAAAGATTTTGTAAATATAAATAAAGTAAAACGTATTAACTAAACAAAAAATAAATATAAAGATTTATTAAAACATATTAATACATGATAATTACAAATGTAAATTAATTTTATATGCATAATACAAGTGTAAGCAATTTATATCATGCAAATGACAAATGTGAGATAATCTTAACAAGTGTCATAATTTTTATCTTTCTTTTCATTTTTAATAAAGGATAAAACAAAGTTATATAAACATCTCCACTTTATATCTTATTTCTTTTTCTATCTTTCCAAATTCAAAACAAAAGAAAACAGAGCCATAAAAGAAAAATCAGACCTGATGAAAATTAAAACAACCAAAACTTTTTCAA
Organism: Allium cepa; assembly: GCA_030765085.1. NCBI lineage: Eukaryota > Viridiplantae > Streptophyta > Magnoliopsida > Asparagales > Amaryllidaceae > Allium > Allium cepa. The sequence continues at coordinate 130,014,578 of CM060943.1, forward strand.
AATCTAAACATGGAAACAAATCAAAACAAGAAGATAAACAACTTCTGTTCAAATTCAAACCTGAAAGTTCAAGTTCGAACTCAAAGAAGAGTTTAAAATCAAATTTGAAAGCTTGTAGATCAACATCAAAATCAAGTATCATATTATCTCAAACAAATCAAAGTTCAACATCCAGAAAACTTCCAGATTTTTCAAATTAAGTATGTTCCTCTGTTCAAACCTAGACAGGTGAGCAAATTATTTTTAAAAAAAATGTTAAATCTGTTTTTAACCTGAAAATTTAGATGAAATGATGTGAAATGCTTTGCATGATTGTTAAGTATGATTTCAGGCATATATGTTGATGTTTATGTATGCATGCCTGTGTAGATATATATATATATACACACACACACACATACATATTTCTGTTGTTTTACAGCCTCTGATCCACTAAGAAAATTCGTATCTTCCCAATAAATTAATTATAGACTATGATCTCCAAAGAGAAAATGTTTGAAACAAGATTACACCATTTTTAATAATTGTTTCTAGTGGGATTATTTAGAAAATATTTTGAAAATTGAATATTACAGTGGAATCTCTTTTTAAACAGAAAAATCAATGCATACAATTTCAAGTTTTGATTGTATAATTTGATTCGCATGTGAAAATAATGAATTTTAATATCAAAGTTATGACTTTTAATGTTATGGTTGTTGTGATCTTGCGAGTTGAACGGGATTTGGATATTTGCCAAATCTCGGCGAACCAGTGGGTGCCGCGAGTCGAGTGATGGCATAGAGAAGGCTCAAGGGTCGGGTAGTTCAACAAAAATGGTGGTTTCTTTTCTCTGACGTCGTGGAGGTGGGCCGGAAGAGATTTAGGGTTTTAGGATTTGGTTTGATCGAGGACTTTGCGTGGCAATTCAGAGTTCGTCGACACATCAGACTTGGTAGGGATAGGTGGATTGGGAGCGTGAGGCTCTGGCGAAGGATTGGGCTCGTTGACGTGCTGTTCGGTGGTCAATGGCGACGGTGCGAGGCATTTTCGTCTGAGATTGGTTTTCCTGTAGGTGCTCAACTGTAGGTGCTCGAATGGTTCGATTTTGTTTTCCGACGATGTTGTGGGTTCTGGGTGGATGGATTGACTCAGGGGAGGATCATCGACTCATTGATGATCGGAGAATTGGTCGGAGTTGGTCAGATCGCTGGTGCACGTGCACGCGTTTATGTTTGTTCTTGGGCGATGTTGAAGGATTGGGGAAGAAAGAAGATGCTCGGGTTTGTCTTGAAGGCATGGCGAGTTGATCTCGAAGTAGAGTAGGTACGTGAGTGTATCGTGAGCTGCTCGAGTGTGATCTCGGAAATATAGAGGGTTGGGCTCGGGTTATCATTTTAGTAACCTGGTTTTAAAATGTGAAGTAATTTCTATAACCGGGTTTTAATAATTTCTATCAAGGTGATTTATTAATTGAAATGATTAATTAAACGTTAATTATTCAAGGAATTAATTTAAAGGTCAATTGATTAAGGAAATAATTAATTAAGGATAATCACTTAATGGAATTGACTAAGTATAATTACTTAATGTAATTAATAAAGTATAATTTCTTAGTGTATGTAATTAATGGATAATTATTTAGTGTAGTTAATGGGTAATTACTGAATGTAATTAATAAAATGAAAATTACGTAGTAAAAGTAATTAAAGGACAATTACTTAATTGCGACAACCCGATTTTCTACCACCAGAAAATCGCATCATCTTTAAGAAAGAAAGGGATAGAAAAGAGAAAAGATAGAGAAGAAGAAAGAAACAACATCAGAATCTAAACAACGTAACGAATAAATTATATTAATCACATAATACTCTACATAGTATCATATACATCAGAGATACACAGCATAATCAACTCATATTAGACAGTTATAAAAACACTTGTCTAGTTATACAACTCCATACAACTCAAAACAACAACTCAGAGAACACACAACGGAATACTCTATAGCTATACGCAGAAGCCTCCTGCTCCATTGCTCCTCCAGAATTCGTCAAGCCAATCTAAAATCCTAACCTGAATCCCTTGGCTACTCGTAAAAATTTGAGTACCCAAGAGTTTAAGAAAAACAGAATAAACATCGGGTCAGACATGGGTCTGGTGTGAGTAAACGGTTAAAGTTGATTAACTTAAAAATCTTTGAAAGAAAAGGTATCACGTAAGACTTCCCACACATAAACATGGAAAAGTTTTTACCTTACGCTAACCAAAACATTTGACAGGAAATTCTGTGATATTATAATAGTGTCTAGGGTTTTCAAATAAATAAGAAATAGCCAAAATTGTTACATGATTAAATTCCATCTACTAGCCACAAAAGTGGGTAATACAATCAAAACCGTTGGCACTTATTGGATTTTGGATTCCATACAATGGCAGGGCTACCGGGGTACCGCCCGTCACAGTACGTGGCCTAGATCACCATACCGAGGAGCCACCCTAACTCCCCTGCAACACAAAGCCGGACCCGTTCCTTACTGAACAGTTCCGAATAAGACAACCCCGACGGTTGTAGCTATTCAACCGTCCATACAGCCGAAATAAAAGGGACCTCTAGACAGGGGTAAATCTTACTCTTCAGTGGGGGCTACCCACGAAGCTTTGCTGCACCTCCCCTGTTTTAGCCATTCCCGGTTGATGAGGCTTGAGGCTACGATTACCTTTATAGGACATATCACTTAGAATGCTCATCGTCCACCTGACGATGTTCTGAAAGCATTCAATCCATACAAGTTCGTTCCGAGTTCGAACGAAACCGAAGGCATTATCTCGTTACACTCGTTTTGGAATCACCCTCAGAGTTAACGACAATAACTCTTGCACTCTGAATCTCCATCTCGAATCTATAAGATCTATTCCGTCAAACTCATTACGGAATCACCCACAGAGTTATACTGACGTATAACCCTTACAACTCGAGTCTTCACAAAGCTCCACTTTGACTCACGACCTAACGTTATTTGGAATCGATGTGGTTTTCGGATATCCAAATATGGAAATCCGATCCCGGTCTCATCGAAATCCAAAGCGTGTCTTTTAGGTTCAAGTTGTTTTAAAGGTTTTAAAACAATTCAATACAGTATCTATATACACGCAGATAGATAACTCATAGAACAATAATTGATAATCAGCATTATCAAATAACAGGTAATCCACATTATCAATATCATAATAGATAATCCATATATCAACATCCCAATTGATAATCTATGTAATCATCACAATGCAACCAAGCATTCATATCACACAAACATACTTATCTCATTTCTGAGAACACACACCATTCAAGACAATCAATGTCACCCATTCATACATAAGCAATGATTTACTCATGCCACAATATAATTAATTTAAAATGAATTAAATTAACTATCACTATCACTAATTAATTTAAAGTGATTAAAATTAATTACTTCTTAATTAATTTAAAATTAATTAAATTAATTACCTTCATCAAAATAAATCTTGCTTAAATAAAAATTAGTTAAATCAATTAATTAATCATAATCAACCTTGATTAATTAACTCTTAATAAAGAAATAAATCCTTAGTTATTTTCATTAATCATATCAATTAATGAACATTACTTAATTAATCATGCTTAGATTAATTTCTTTTAATTAATCAACTCAAATACAGTAATTAATTATTCTTAATTACTTCTTAATTACTTTATAAATTCATTGTTTATTACACCAAGTAATAAACCTTTAATTACTTTAACAAGTAATTTACCCATTTAAAAATTACTTTCCAATCAGTAATTTACCTAACTCAATTACCTCTGTAATTAATCAATTACTTATCTTAAGTAACTAGCCTTACCAAAATTTTATTAAGTGAACATACTTGACCATTTATCAAGTGACTATATTTAATTAATTAACAAATTAATTAATTACTTAATTTCAATCATCTCATAAAACAAAATTGAGTAATTCATCCCTAATTACCGGTTAACCCAAATTAATCTTCAATTATCAGATTAATTATCTCCAACCATTAACTAATAAACCTTAATTATTAATCAATCCTTTAGTACAAAGTAATTAATTACTAATTACTTTATAATTAATTAATTAACCTTAATTAACTAATTAATCCACTCTTAGTTATAATTAATAAACTTAATTATGAATTAATAAAATCTTAATTTCAAATTAATTAATCCATAATTAAAATTAATTAATTCTTAATTACAATTTATTAACCTAAATAAAACAGTTAATTAATTCTTAATTAACTTTCATTATAAATTAATAATCCTTTAATTATTAATTAAGAAAACCCAATTAAAACTTAATAAAACCTTTATTAATTAATTACTATTTTAATTAACTCTTAATTACTTAGTTAATAAGTATTTACAAATTAATTAGTCATTTGTCATTAATTAAATCATCATCTTAATTAATAGTTAATTAAATAAATAATTATACTTAATTAATTACTTAGTTAACCCCTTTTTAAAATAATAATTAAATAAATGAATTAACTTAAAATTCTTTAATTAATCAACAAATTACAAATTATTAATACTTAATTAATTATTTTAAGATAAAACATTATCTTAAATAAATCTTGAAATCTTTATCTTAACCTAATTCATAAATTAAATTAAGATATAAAATAATCATTAATTACTTTTCCCTTAATTATTAATTAACAATTTTTAATTCCAAGTAAATAAATTATCTTAAACTTAATTGTTAATTAATAAATCATTTATAAATTTCCTATTTTAATTTCCACAGTAAGTTTTGAAAAATAACATTAAAAATTTAAAACATTCATACAAATTTCTTTTATAAAAACAAATAAATTTAAATGATGAATTTTAATTTAACTTAAACAATTTAAGGTTTAAACTTACTTATTTTAAATTTCAAATTTTGTTAAGTATTTCCATTTTGATTCAACCTATATACATGAATCTAAGGAAACAAGCACATCTTCTTTTCTTCTTATTTTTTTTTAAAAAACAAATTTGATTTTGAAATTTTAAAAACTATTTCAATTTTAAACTAAAACTGTTAACACATAACAGTTACACCCTGCAACAAAAAAACTCCTGAAACCACGCAAGAAATTCCCGAGCTATCTCCCTTACTACCCGAGACCTACTTCGAGAAAACATGGTAACTCCAACAACCCAAAAAAAAACCCATCTCACAGACACAACAGCTCCAACGTGCACCTGCACCGGTGCCGGAGCCTCCCCTGGCCAACGGCGAACCCACCCACACGTCACCCAAACACCCCGCAACCCTCTACGACCAGCAGAATATCCCCTCTTGCCTCGATCCAAAATCGAGCCTATCAGGTGAATCTGAACCCAAACATCATCAGGAACTTCCCCTGAAACCACGCCTCCGATCAAGTAGATCCTACAACTTCGGCCATCTGTTACTGACTCGCCGCGCCTTCTTTAACCAAGATCTCATTCAACTCGATACGATAATGAAGATGCAGTGATCAATTTTCCAGTAGGCTTCCAAAACTAGGTTTAAATCAAATCTCTGTCAAAATCAAACTCCATAATGATTTGTAAATTCTTCAACTATTTTTGCCGAAATCCTCAAACATGATTCTAGCTCCAACAACAATCATGTGTCACCCAAATGCACAGAATCAACAAAATTTGCAAAATCCCAAATTGCAGAAAACCTCCAAATTCACATTCAATATTTACTAAAAATTGTTATTATGATTTTAAAAATCATAACTTTCTAAGATGATTCAAGTTGTATATTCTAATCAATATAATTTAACATTGGATTTTATCAAATATCTTAGATTTACTGCATTATCTATGTTCCAGTAAATTTCCAAACTAAAATTAAAATACTTGAACTTGTCTTTTAAAAACTATATGATGTTTAAACCAAATCAACTTGTTTAGAATCAAAACTCCAAAGTGATTTGATAAGAGTTTGGGTCTTTTGGTTCATTTTAATCTCTGTACAAAAAATAACAGAGAGTAGCAGTAAAAACCCACATGCAAACTCAATACAGTTTTAAAATTTTTGAATTTCTTTTCAAAATTCATGATTTCCAATGACACTCCAGATTATAAAGTTATTTCATCAAATTTTATCATTTGATTTCACACATTGGTGAGTAAGTATCATTGCTATATTGGTTTACCAGAAACTTCAAATATCAAGACTCTGTTCATCTTTAAATCCTAATTCATACTCAAACTAATTTACCTTGTTTAAATTTTAAGACTTAACATTTGTTTAAATATAATAGCTTGCAATTCCTGATTATATCTTAATCTACAGTAAGGTGAAACATGAATATATCATGCACATATTCAAGCCTTACAAAATTTTACCAATTTATCTACACAGACAAAAATTCATATTCACTACAAACATCATTATAAACTCATAGCAACAGTTAATTAACTAATTAATTTTTAATAAAAATGTTTACTCACCTTATTTATGAAGTGCAGAGCAGAGTTATGAAGAAGAGCAGGAAATTGCAAAAGAATTGAACTTGAAGCTTTATTGAAACAGAGAAACCTTCAGATATTCTTCAACAATTTGTTTTCAGGTAACACTTGCATGCATAAGAACATTTGATGCAGACATGGGTAATTGCAGACCTCAATTGATAGCTTGCATGTATTTGAATAATTTGCAGAACTGGTTGAAATTTCATCAAGCTTTTTTTTTGAAATCATTCTGCAGATTTGAGTTTAAACTGTAATGCCCTTCAGGTTTTTGGGTAATCAGGGATTTATATTCGAATTGGAGAAATGGATGCAGATTTGGTAAAATAGTTTTCAGGAAAACAGAATCTGTAAAATTGTTTTGAAGAGAATTTTGATTTGAACAATGATCTGAAGGTTTAAGTTTGAGAATTGGTTTAAAGATTGTTTGAGTAGAGGAGCTTCAGATTTTGTTTGAATATTTTCTGGTTTTGGGTGTTTGAATGAAGGTTGCATTAATGGTTTTTCTTTTTCTTTTTAAGCATGAACAAAAATTTGAAAGAAAAGAAAATGAAGAGAAATAATATTGGTTTATATAAGTTAATTTCAGCTTTATTGAAGTTAAAAGAAAATAAAATAAATTTGACACATGGCTTCAACATTCATTATTATGTTAACACATGTTATCATAGTGTTTTAAAATTAAACACTTGTCACTTTTTATTAAATTTTATTCTAAAAGAAATTTTAAAAAGCTTTTAAAATTATTTTCCGAATTAACAACATGATTTTTCTTAATTTTAAAAATACTTTCTAATTAAATATCAAATAAACAAATATATTTATACACTTATAAAAGCTTTCTAAATTTATACAAAATACAATCATTAAAAAGAATGAACTAAATATAATTTAAATAAAATTATACAACATTTCAACCTTACTTTAAAATGTTATTTCAAAAGCCTTGCATTTATTTTATTAAATAAACACAAATCAAATTTGTTTAGATAAACTTCTATAAAAGAAAAATAAAACAAAATCTTATTTCTAATTAAAATATTATCTATATATTTTAAAACCAAACTATATATATTATTTTATTTAAGATATATGTATTTCTTTGAATTCAAATTTGTGTTCAAATTAAAGTCAAATTTGAAAACCAAATCCAAAATCACTTTAAATAAATGAATATCAATTTTTAAATAAGCTTATTATTTTTAACAAATAACATATCCTATTTTGAAATCAATTTAAAATACACAGATTTAAATACATTTTAAACATACTTATAAATTTTGAAAACAATATACCAATTTAGAATTTATTTACACAACAAAAATAATTAATCTTAATATAAAACCAATTTATAACCAAAATTATAATATTACTTGATTAATTATCTTTGAAAATAACAATTTATCAATTCAAATAATTAAATTAAGAGATTATCAGCATTTTAAACTCCTGGAAATTCCGGGATATTACAATCCTCCCCCCTTAACAGAATTTCGTCCTCGAAAATTTAAAACAAAGATAATCCAAAGTTTATTTTATTTCAACCAATTCAAACATTCATAACAGCCATACACTATCAATCAACAAACAATTTCATCCAAACAACCAATTCAACCAAACAACACTAGCTATCCAGACACAGATCCGGATAAACTTCCTAAATTATCTCGAGTTTCCCCAGTACAGACACATGGATACTCGCTCTACTAAACCCAAACTAGCTATACTACTAAGCTACTGAGTTTCCACTCAGCTAGATCTATAATCTACCCAAGATACCAGACCATAGACAAGTTTGATCAACATCTAAAACCTCACAGAACTATTGGTCTCCAAAAAACAGTGATGACCAAAACACGTACTCCCTCAGAGAAACGTGAAATGCTTTTGAATTCCAGTTTTCCAAACTGGAAATTCAACTCTTCAAACCAAAGCACTGATCTTTACAAAAACTCAAAAGAATCCAATCTCAAATCTCATTACTCCCTTTACCAGAGAAAACCTCAACAACATCGAAGTCTCCAACTTCGAATTCCAAATTCTTCCGTTACTTAACCTCAAAACTTTACCCGATGATCCGGGCTGCCAACAGATCCTTCCCGATCAACTCAACCTTCACCGATGCTTCTACAAACAAACTGGATCAACTCACAAACTGATCCTCACAAGATCAATCCAAAATCAAACCAAACTTTTCTATCAACAGAAGAAAACAACTCCTCCCATCTGGAAAAGACAGAACATAATTCACTCGCCAACTTGCCTCAGATTCTAAAAAGAAATTCAGTAGAAACTCTCTAACCCAAAATACTGCAATTCCCAGTTGCTTCTACTCAAGAACAACAACCACCTTGCTTCCGCTGCACAACTCTGATGTGGAGCAGATGAAAAATGTCGTCGAATGAACACAAGCACCGACCAAACATCACATCTCGGAAATAAGGTTCAATAGAAATTCTAAAATATACAGAGCTGCTACACCAAACAATCAACTTAGGAGACAACCTTCTACCCAGCTGAATCACCGGTATTACTCCTGACAAGTCGATTCAGAACTCAAACTCCAATGCGGGCAAAATCTATAACTTCCCTGAAGATATATCCAGAAAAATCTTCAGCAATCCTTAACTTCTACATCCTCTAAAAATGCCACAAATCCAAACAAAGACTATCTAAGATAATTACCAAACCATCGCAAATCACTTTTGCGATCAACCAATGCAATATCCAAGATACTGTTCTCTCTCCATTAATCAGAACAATTTATCCTTGAGCAACTAATCCATCGAAGAAACAGATCCTCACTGCTTCTTCTGAAATCCACCTCCAGGAAATGCTAAGCCAAAAAGATCTTCCTGCTGAAGCACAGAACACTCCCGAGCGGCACCGCTAACACAGATGCCAAAGACTTCTTATCCAGAGTTCTTGGAGAAACTCGGACCACCAACTAAACACAAACAACATGCTGAACTCAGTTACAACCCCAAAGCAGACACACTTCCTTAAACTTGCTCCAAAATAAACATCTTCAGAGACTTCCATAGTCACTGCATCTCATCACGCAGCTACTACTTCCTGAGGTATCAAAATACCATCACTTACTTCTGCCCAACCGACAGATCCAAATTCTCAAAAATCCGCTCACACGAGCGCAACCAAACTTACACTTCAAAGGTGAACACCGAACCTTAACAGGTATCCTTCAGAGATCAAATGAAACCCTTACACCAAACTGCAAAGATTACTCGAGACAGTATTAGGCCTACACTCTCAACAAAACACTTCCAACCTCAGGCATTCAAACTCCAATCAATGGTAGTCGTGTTACACACACTACTACCCATCTACCTTTATAACTTATATCGGAAAACCCGAACAGGTAATCCAACAGATAGGTAGAAATATATACATAGTAATATATAATAAAAATTACAAGTACGCTCTCTCAAGAAAGACACCACTACAAAGCCTAGGTATTCACTCAACCTAACGCTCTGATACCAAATGCGACGACCCGATTTTCTACCATCAGAAAATCGCATCATCTTTAAGAAAGAAAGGGATAGAAAAGAGAAAAGATAGAGAAGAAGAAAGAAACAACATCAGAATCTAAACAGCGGAACGAATAAATCATATTAATCACATAATACTTTACATAGTATCATATACATCAGAGATACACAGCATAATCAACTCATATTAGACAGTTATAAAAACACCTGTCTAGTTACACAACTCCATACAACTCAAAACAACAACTCAGAGAACACATAGCGGAATACTCTATAGCTATACGCAGAAGCCTCCTGCTCCATTGCTCCTCCAGAATTCGTCAAGCCAATCTAAAATCCTAACCTGAATCCCTTGGCTACTCGTAAAAATTTGAGTACCCAAGAGTTTAAGAAAAACTGAATAAACTCCGGGTCAGACATGGGTCTGGTGTGAGTAAACGGTTAAAGTTGCTTAACTTAAAAATCTTTGAAAGAAAAGGTATCACGTAAGACTTCCCACACATAAACATGGAAAAGTTTTTACCTTACGCTAACCAAAACATTTGATAGGAAATTCTGTGATATTATAATAGTGTCTAGGGTTTTCAAATAAATAAAAAATAGCCGAAATTGTTACATGATTAAATTCCAGCTACTAGCCACAAAAGTGGGTAATACAATCAAAACTGTTGGCACTTATTGGATTTTGGATTCCATACAATGGCAGGGATACCGGGGTACCGCCCGTCACAGTACGTGGCCTAGATCACCGTACCGAGGAGCCACCCTAAGTCCCCTGCAACACAAAGCCGGACCCGTTCCTTACTGAACAGTTCCGAATAAGACAACCCCGACGATTGTAGCTATTCAACCGTCCACACAGCCGAAATAAAAGGGACCTCTAGACAGGGGTAAATCTTACTCTCCAGTGGGGGCTACCCACGAAGCTTTGCTGCACCTCCCCTGTTTTAGCCATTCCCGGTTGATGAGGCTTGAGGCTACGATTACCTTTATAGGACATATCACTTAGAATGCTCATCGTCCACCTAACGATGTTCTGAAAGCATTCAATCCATACAAGTTCGTTCCGGGTTCGAACGAAACCGAAGGCATTATCTCGTTACACTCGTTTTGGAATCACCCTTAGAGTTAACGACAATAACCCTTGCACTCTGAATCTCCATCTCGAATCTATAAGATCTATTCCGTCAAACTCATTACGGAATCACCCACAGAGTTATACTGACGTATAGCCCTTACACCTCGAGTCTTCACAAAGCTCCACTTTGACTCACGACCTAACGTTATTTGGAATCGATGTGGTTTTCAGATATCCAAATATGGAAATCCGATCCCGGTCTCATCGAAATCCAAAGCGTGTCTTTTAGGCTCAAGTTGTTTTAAAGGTTTTAAAACAATTCAATACAGTATCTATATACACGCAGATAGATAACTCATAGAACAATAATTGATAATCAGCATTATCAAATAACAGGTAATCCACATTATCAATACCATAATAGATAATTCATATATCAACATCCCAATTGATAATCTGTGTAATCATCACAATGCAACCAAGCATTCATATCACACAAACATACATATCTCATTTTTGATAACACACAACATTCAAGACAATCAATGTCACCCATTCATACATAAGCAATGATTTACTCATACCACAATATAATTAATTTAAAATGAATTAAATTAACTATCTCTATCACTAATTAATTTAAAGTGAATAAAAATAATTACTTCTTAATTAATTTAAAATTAATTAAATTAATTACCTTCATCAAAATAAATCTTGCTTAAATAAAAATTAGTTAAATCAATTAATTAATCATAATCAACCTTGATTAATTAACTCTTAATAAAGAAATAAATCCTTAATTATTTTCATTAATCATATCAATTAATGAACATTACTTAATTAATCATGCTTAGATTAATTGCTTTTAATTAATCTACTCAAATACAGTAATTAATTATTCTTAATTACTTTATAAATTCATTGATTTATTACACCAAGTAATAAACCTTTAATTACTTTAACAAGTAATTTACCCATTTAAAAAATACTTTCCAATCAGTAATTTACCTAACTCGATTACCTCTGTAATTAATCAATTACTTATCTTAAGTAACTAGCCTTACCAAAACTTTATTAAGTGAACATACTTGACCATTTATCAAGTGACTATATTTAATTAATTAACAAATTAATTAATTACTTAATTTCAATCATCTCATAAAACAAAATTGAATAATTCATCCCTAATTACTCGTTAACCCAAATTAATCTTCAATTATCATATTAATTATCTCCAACTATTAATTAATAAACCTTAATTATTAATCAATCCTTTAATACAAAGTAATTAATTACTAATTACTTTATAATTAATTAATTAACCTTAATTAACTAATTAATCCACTCTTAATCATTAATTAATAAACTTAATTATTAATTAATAAAATCTTAATTTCAAATTAATTAATCCATAATTAAAATTAATTAATTCTTAATTACAATTTATTAACCTAAATAAAACAGTTATTTAATTCTTAATTAACTTTCATTATAAATTAATAATCCTTTAATTATTAATTAAGAAAACCCAATTAAAACTTAATAAAACCTTTATTAATTAATTACTATTTTAATTAACTCTTAATTACTTAGTTAATAAGTATTTACAATTTAATTAGTCATTTGTCATTAATTAAATCATCGTCTTAATTAATGGTTAATTAAATAAATAATTATACTTAATTAATTACTTAATTAACCCCTTTTTAAAATAATAATTAAATAAATGATTTAACTTAAAATTCTTTAATTAATCAACTAATTACGAATTATTAATACTTAATTAATTATTTTAATATAAAATATTATCTTATATAAATCTTGAAATCTTTATCTTAACCTAATTCATAAATTAAATTAAGATATAAAATAATCATTAATTACTTTTCCCTTAATTATTAATTAACAATTTTTAATTCCAAGTAAATAAATTATCTTAAACTTAGTTGTTAATTAATAAATCATTTAAAAATTTCCTATTTTAATTTCCACAGTAAGTTTTGAAAAATAACATTAAAAATTTAAAACATTCATACAAATTTCTTTTATAAAAACAAATAAATTTAAATGATGAATTTTAATTTAACTTAAACAATTTAAGGTTTAAACTTACTTATTTTAAATTTCAAATTTTGTTAAGTATTTCCATTTTGATTCAACCTATATACATGAATCTAAGGAAACAAGCACATATTCTTTTCTTCTTATTTTTTTTTAAAAACAAATTTGATTTTGAAATTTTAAAAACTGTTTTAATTTTAAACTAAAACTGTTAACACATAACAGTTACACCCTGCAACAAAAAAACTCCTGAAACCACGCAAGAAATTCCCGAGCTATCTACCTTACTACCCGAGACCTACTTTGAGAAAACATGGTAACTCCAACAACCCAATACAAAACCCATCTCACTGACACAACAGCTCCAACGTGCACCTGCACCGGTGCCGGAGCCTCCCCTGGCCAACGGCGAATCCACCCACACGCCACCCAAACACCCCGCAACCCTCTTCGACCAGCAGAATATCCCCTCTTGCCTCGATCCAAAATCGAGCCTATCAGGTGAATCTGAACCCAACCATCATCAGGAAACTTCCCCTGAAACCACGCCTTCGATCAAGTAGATCCTACAACTTCGGCCATCTGTTACTGACTCGCCGCGCCTTCTTCAACCAAGATCTCATTCAACTCGATACGATAATGAAGATGCAGTGATCAATTTTCCAGTAGACTTCCAAAACTAGGTTTAAATCAAATCTCTGTCAAAATCAAACTCCATAATGATTTGTAAATTCTTCAACTATTTTTGCCGAAATCCTCAAACATGATTCTAGCTCCAACAACAATCACGTGTCACCCAAATGCACAGAATCAACAAAATTTGCAAAATCCCAAATTGCAGAAAACCTCCAAATTCACATTCAATATTTTACTAAAAATTGTTATTTTGATTTTAAAAATCATAACTTTCTAAGATGATTCAAGTTGTATATTCTAATCAATATAATTTAACATTGGATTTTATCAAATATCTTAGATTTACTGCATTATCTATGTTCCAGTAAATTTCCAAACTAAAATAAAAATACTTGAACTTGTCTTTTAAAAACTATATGATGTTAAACCAAATCAACTTGTTTAGAATCAAAACTCCAAAGTGATTCGATAAGAGTTTGGGTCTTTTGGTTCATTTTAATCTCTGTACAAAAAATAACAGAGAGTAGCAGTAAAAACCCACATGCAAATTCAATACAGTTTTAAAATTTTTGAATTTCTTTTCAAAATTCATGATTTCCAATGACACTCCAGATTATAAAGTTATTTCATCAAATTTTATCATTTGATTTCACACATTGGTGAGTAAGTATCATTGCTATATTGGTTTACCAGAAACTTCAAATATCAAGACTCTGTTCATCTTTAAATCCTAATTCATACTCAAACTAATTTACCTTGTTTAAATTTTAAGACTTAACATTTGTTTAAATATAATAGCTTGCAATTCCTGATTATATCTTAATCTACAGTAAGGTGAAACATGAATATATCATGCACATATTCAAGCCTTACAAAATTTTACCAATTTATCTACACAGACAAAAATTCATATTCACTACAAACATCATTATAAACTCATAGCAACAGATAATTAACTAATTAAGTTTTAATAAAAATGTTTACTCACCTTATTTATGAAGTGCAGAGCAGAGTTATGAAGAAGAGCAGGAAATTGCAAAAGAATTGAACTTGAAGCTTTATTGAAACAGAGAAACCTTCAGATATTCTTCAACAATTTGTTTTGAGGTAACACTTGCATGCATAAGAACATTTGATGCATACATGGGTAATTGCAGACCTCAATTGATAGCTTGCATGTATTTGAATAATTTGCAGAACTGGTTGAAATTTCATCAAGCTTTTTTTTTTTGAAATCATTTTGCAGATTTGAGTTTAAACTGGAATGCCCTTCAGGTTTTTGGGTAATCAGGGATTTATATTCGAATTGGAGAAATGGATGCAGATTTGGGAAGAATGGTTTTCAGGAAAACAGAATCTGTAAAATTGTTTTGAAGAGAATTTTGATTTGAACAATGATCTGAAGGTTTAATTTAGAGAATTGGTTTAAAGATTGTTTGAGTAGAGGAGCTTCAGATTTTGTTTGAATATTTTCTGGTTTTGGGTGTTTGAATGAAGGTTGCATTAATGGTTTTTGTTTTTCTTTTTAAGCATGAAAAAAAATTTGAAAGAAAATAAAATGAAGAGAAAGAATGTTGGTTTATATAAGTTAATTTCAGTTTTATTGAAGTTAAAAGAAAATAAAATAAATTTGACACATGTCTTCAACTTTCATTATTATGTTAACACATGTTATCATAGTGTTTTAAAATTAAACACTTGTCACTTTTTATTAAATTTTATTCTAAAAGAAATTTTAAAAAGCTTTTAAAATTATTTTCCTAATTAACAACATGATTTTTCTTAATTTTAAAAATACTTTCTAATTAAATATCAAATAAACAAATATATTTATACATTTATAAAAGCTTTCTAAATTTATACAAAATACAATCATTAAAAAGAATGAACCAAATATAATTTAAACAAAATTATACAACATTTCAACCTTACTTTAAAATGTTATTTCAAAAGCCTTGCATTTATTTTATTAAATAAACACAAACCAAATTTGTTTAGATAAACTTCTATAAAAGAAAAATAAAACAAAATCTTATTTCTAATTAAAATATTATCTATATATTTTAAAACCAAACTATATATATTATTTTATTTAAGATGTATGTATTTCTTTGAATTCAAATTTGTATTCAAATTAAAGTCAAATTTGAAAACCAAATCCAAAATCACTTTAAATAAATGAATACCAATTTTTAAATAAGCTTATTATTATTAACAAATAATATATCCTATTTTGAAATCAATTTAAAATACACAGATTTAAATACATTTTAAACATACTTATAAATTTGAAAACAATATACCAATTTAGAATTTATTTACACAACAAAAATAATTAATCTTAATATAAAACCAATTTATAACCAAAATTAAAATATTACTTGATTAATTATCTTTGAAAATAACAATTTATCAATTCAAATAATTAAATTAAGAGATTATCAGCATTTTAAACTCCTGGAAATTCCGGGATATTACAATCCTCCCCCCTTAACAGAATTTCATCCTCGAAAATTTAAAACAAAGATAATCCAAAGTTTATTTTATTTCAACCAATTCAAACATTCATAACAGCCATACTCTATCAATCAACAAACAATTTCATCCAAACAACCAATTCAACCAAACAACACTAGCTATCCGGACACAGATCCGGATAAACTTCCTAAATTATCTCGAGTTTCCCCAGTACAGACACAGGGATGCTTGCTCTACTAAACCCAAACTAGCTATACTGCTAAGCTACTGAGTTTCCACTCAGCTAGATCTATAATCTACCCAAGATACCAGACCATAGACAAGTTCGATAAACATCTAAAACCTCACAGAACTATTGGTCTCAAAAAAACAGTGATGACCAAAACACGTACTCCCTCAGAGAAACGTGAAATGATTTTGAATTCTAGTTTTCCAAACTGGCAATTCAACTCTTCAAACCAAAGCACTGATCTTTACAAAAACTCAAAAGAATCCAATATACTTCGAAGCTCACCTCAAATCTCATTACTCCCTTTACCAGAGAAAACCTCAACAACATCGAAGTGTCCAACTTCGAATTCCAAATTCTTCCGTTACTTAACCTCAAAACTTTACCCGATGATCCGGGCTGCCAGCAGATCCTTCCTGTAACGACCCAGGATTTTAAGTAATTAAAATTTGAATATTTAATTTATTTTAAATATTAATAAGTGAATTTATAAGTCGAATAAATTTTATTTCGAATAATTGGATTTAATTGAATAATTAAATCGATAATTTAATATGTTAAATTATGGAAATAATTGAAAATTGGGTTAAATATGATTGAAAATGATTTGTAAAATTTTATTTTATCATATTGAAGTTAGAACGATATTTTAGAACTTTTAAAATCGAATTTAGAGTTAAATTGTGAAAATTGAATATTTTAATATTAAAATCGACTAGTGAAAATAGTCAATTTTTGAACAGTCTCAGAATTGAACGAAACCAGTTTCATTGGATTCGTAATAGTTAGTTATTACCGGATTTCAATTTTCGTGTCAATCAGAGTTATCGTTTGATCGTGGCAGCTCGAAACGCATCGATTTATTTTTAATTTTAATTTGGCGAGTTAAAATAGCCATTTTTCAAAAATTCTCGGATTTCGACGAAACCAGTTTCATCGGATCCGTAATGTGATATTATTATATGGTTTCAAATTTCGTGTCAATTGGATTTACCGTTTGTCCGGTACAAATTAAAACGCCTAGAAATCGATTTAAATCGGTTTAATTCAAATTGAACGTTTATTGCCATAACTCGCACAGATGTCCGAATTAGCTTCCGAAACCTGTTCCATTTTGTCCGAAACGTGGGGTAAACCCTAGAAACGCTGGTTACGGCGCGTGAATCGGAGTTCGGGATTTCCGGATGAAAAGTGTTCGAAAATTTCTTATAAATAGCCCAAAATTTTCAAAAAAATAAAAAAAAAATAAAAACCTAACCCTAATCAACGTGTAGCCGCCACCCCAGAATTCTAAGGCCGAAAATCACCATTGCTCTTCCCCATTTATCTTCCAATCCACTCAACAATTCAAGAATCTTCCAACTAGAAGATTGAAGAGCTCGATGAGATCTTTAAGATCAACGGTCACGATCGAGATTGGAGCTGTATTTTGGGAGATAGGAGGCCGCGTTCTCCACCATTCACGCACGCATTTCCAAGCACAACAGGCGACCGAGCTCTATGATGCTGGGGGCAAGGGTAGAGGAGGGGAAGGGCTTCACGATGGTGTATCCTGATCATGCTAGAACTCGACGTGGAGGTGGCGATTTTTAACCCTAGATTTGAAAGATGGGTTCGGCCTTGGTAGGTTGTGTACGTGAACGAAGAAGAAAGGGAGGGGGCGTGCACGGCTTGGATCTGATGACTTTGAGATGTGCGGCCAGGATAAAATCAAGGGAAAGAAAAAAAAATTATAAATGTTGTAATTATAGTTATTAAAATCGTATAAACTTCAAATATTCATATCTTTTTCATTCGAGGTCGAAAACGCGCGAAACCAGTTGCGTTGGAATCGTATGGACGAGCACTACGCGATGAAATTGGATTGGAGTCATTTGGAGCTAGTGAAAATTTTGGGTAAAATTAAACGTCCGTTTAATTTTATTCGAAATAAATCGCTAAAACGAAATTGAAATCAAGGTGAGAACTTCTCACTCAATCGAATCAGTTTCGATTTTTATTTTAAATAGTTAGATTTAAAATATTTGAATGCATGTTTGAATGATGATTGTTATCTATTGATTGTTAAAATAGACATTATGCGCCGTTAGTAAGCGGATATTATTTATTAAAAACATATACCGCGAATATTTCATAAACAGTGAAATTGGTATTATATATAATAGCAATATATATATATATATTGGCATATGTATATATTGGAGTTATTGATTTCCCGCATTTTTTGTTTAGCGGATGAGACCCTATTACGCCGTTATTAAGCGGATAATATTTTAAATCCCATATACCGCGATAATTTCGTACTGGAGCGAAATTGGCATTGTGCTAATGTTTGTGGATGCAGGAAAACAGGTTGGAGGGATCCAACTGGATTCCTCAACAGTATTTATTTGATTCTGAATATTTTGATATTCGCTGATTATCATATCGATATATGATATCGTTGTTGTCGTGATTGACTATTTGGTATGTAGCATCATTAGACCAAGTTTTGGAATTTTAAAATGATTTATAAAGTGATTTTTGAAAATATACTATATGTTTGGAATTTGATTTATTTTAAAATAAATAAACGTATAATTTTTTAATGTTATAAAAATTATGATTTTTGAGAAATATAGTTAAAAACTAATTTTTGAGAATATGATGCTAATGATTTTATAAAATAGTTTAATCGGGATTTTAGAATTTATTGTGAAAAGTTTAAATATAGGATTTATAAAATTTAATTATTTTATAAATCAAGAGAACGGTGAAATAATAAAGGAGATTAAAAGACGTTTTAAAGAATAATATAAATTGATTTATATTAAGAGATTTATAAATGGATATTTATAAATTGAAATATTGACATTATAAAACGAGTTTTTATAAGTGTTTGAATGAAGTGAAAATTGATTTTTGTAAATAAATGGAATTTATAAAATTATAAATGGTGAAGTTATAAATGAAATTTATAAATAGTAAGATTTATAAATTTCATGAAATTATTAAAGAATATATTTGGATGAATAATTGAATCTTATAAGTTATAATTATTAAAGATTTATAATTATGAAGTTCAAAGAAACGATTTTGTAAAATAATCGTTTTATAAGCATTTAACTTATAATGTGAACTTTTGGTTTATAATTGAGTTATAAATCGAATAGGTTAATAAAGGAATTTATAAAAGGAGTTGTTATAAAATAAATAGAAAAGGAATTTATAAACGTTGTTTTATAAAATTCGCAAACGACTTATTTTAAGAAGTAAATTGTTGAAACCTATTAATGGAGTTATATTCACATTTTTGACTGTGAATAATCCTTTAAAATAAAATGAATAAAAGGATGAAATTGATTAACGTAGTATATTCACGTTTTTGAATAGTGAATAATATGTTAAAGAAAATGTTTAGAATGTGATGTTTTAAATAAAATTAAAACGATCTAACGATGTTTTTAAATATGTTGAGATTCGAAACCATAGATTTCAAAAAAATATTGTTGAAATAGATGTTTTCGAGAAATAAAAGGAAATAGTGGACTATAACACTGTTGTTATAGTAAATGATTTCCGAAAGGAAATGTTTTGTACAGTATTGGGATTTATATATCTATTTTAATTTCGAATCCCTATACTAGTGATTTTGGAACGTCGTAACGATGTTTTACGCAACATTCGTTTTAGCCCAAATAAATATGTTTAAGAGAATGATTTCCTTAAAGAATGAAATATATACTTAATCTCGATTTAAGTATATTGAATATTTTCCAAGTGTTGAAAATAAATAAATTTTTTGAATTACTTATGAATAAATAAGTATGGAATCGTTTTCCAATATAAAGTGAATATTTTGGGAATTTATCTTTTTGAAGATAAATTGAAATGAATAATTGAAATCGTATATGCATGGATATTGTGAAATATAAATTCACTATGGAATTTATGAATGAAAAGGAGAATTTGTTTAAAAATAAATATTGATTTATTTTTGACATATTGAAATAATATATCTTGTAAAGATATTTTTGGAAAATAAATAATTTGGAAAATTATTTGGAATCTGGTGATGTTGTGCATATTCATTGATAGTTCAACAACCGACTATCAATATTTCCCTTTGAATGGGTATTTGATGTGATTTGTTTGAATGTGAATGCCACACTTATTTTTGAATAAGCGCTCACTATTCGGGTTAACCGGGAAAGGACCATGGGGTCGTATAACCCATTCCGAATATGTGATACGTCGTTATGAATTGCATTGAAGATCGGTGTTGAAGACCCGATATTTGCGAGAGCGATAGGATGACCTGTCGATTGACTCTGCACCGAGTTGCTCCGGTATAGAGTTCTCCATATGTGATGGTGAATCCGATCAGGATTGTGAATATCCGAATTGCAAGGACTTCTTTGTAAGTGCCTTCGGTTTTGTTCGAGCCCGGAACAGACTTGTATGGATTGTATGTCTGACATTACAAGTTGAGATATAAAGCCGATTTCTTTCAAATATATTTCTGTTGGTGGCGGAGAATTTATTCTTTTAGCTTAACACCCTTCTCTGAGACGTACGAGCTCAGAGGTTATGTAGTTGAATGTTATCAGCGATATATTCCCAATTTGGTAATGTGACATGCTGAGTGTTGTTGTAAATGATCATTGTGTTGATTATTTGTGATAGGATCGTTTATTTGATCGTCTATCTTGGTGATCATTTCTATGATCATTTGTTGACCCAAAGCATGGCTTTTGTATAAAGTATGTTTTTGTGGACGTGACTTCGTCGAGCCTCACACCCCGTGAATGGTCAAAATAGGAAAGAAGCAGCAAGGTTATGAGGGGTAGCGCCCTTTAGGATGTGTGCATTTCCTTCTGGAAAAGGGTGGTATCATGGTATGGAGCCCAGATACTTACTCATGTTGAAAACACTTTGTTATGATTGTGTGAATTGATTACGAGCGCTCGGTGAAAGGTCCCAAAGGACCGGGGGATGGCATATTCGGTCAGTTGTTACTCAGTTAGGGGTAACCCGGCCTTGTGTTGGTAGAGATCCGGTTTGGTTCTCGGGGATGTCCATCCAGAGGCATTCTCATGTGGCAATGGGAAGTTCCTTGGCCTGATCATTCGTTGGAAATCCAAAGAAACAATACGTGACTTGTATGGTATTAGTTGTAGAACCTATCATTCACTTATGGTGGCACCCCACTGTTTGGATGGTA
Source organism: Allium cepa (assembly GCA_030765085.1). Classification (NCBI taxonomy): domain Eukaryota; kingdom Viridiplantae; phylum Streptophyta; class Magnoliopsida; order Asparagales; family Amaryllidaceae; genus Allium; species Allium cepa. The sequence continues at coordinate 130,036,277 of CM060943.1, forward strand.
GCTATAGTAGGCATACGATAATGGTCGTATGTTGGCTAAGATTTATATTCTACTTTCGAAATGAATTTTTTCTACACTATACACTAATAATAATATAAAATGTTCTTTTAAATGCGTATCAAGCATCTTTGACTATCATAAGGAGAAATCTCCTCCGATTCTGCGTTTGCATGTGTGTGTGTGCGGGAGGCCTTATGGTAGTCTCACTTTTAAAAAGCATTGCGAATTGATTTAAAAATATTCCTCTATTTTGATTTTAAAGTTAAATAAACTGTTTTGAGTTCTCACACCAGTCACATGACTGACTCGGAGTTTATTGTTTTCCTTCCTAAACTCTGGGTGCCCACCAAATTTCCACACGGGCAGTCAAGAGTTAAGGTTTATCAGGATATTCTGGATAATCTGGAGTTGCTGGAGGCAAGCTGGATGACATGGCGTATTACTAGTATATAGTATTTCTTTTTCCGCTGCACTGTTTGTTGTTGTTGTTGTTGTACACTTTGATGTAATGTGATGTAATGTAATAACAGATATAGTTCTTTGTTAAAAGATTATTCATTTATTATTATATGTTGTTCCGCTGCGAATTGTGAGATTCTGTTGTTGTTCTGTTCCGTTCTTTCTTTCCGTTCTATTTTCTTTATTTTCTATGTTTCTTTCCCTCTATATTTCTACTTTCTATTCTCTATTCTTCTCTCTTTTCTATCTTTTTCTCTCTTTTTCTTCTTTTCTTCTTTCTTAAAATCCTCAGTGTTCGGTTTTCCGTCGTTCGATTACTCGGCAGTCGATAAAGTGAGTATCGATGTTGGATTTTCGGAAGACGAAGAATCGGGTCCGGACAATGTGGTATCAGAGCTTATGGTTAAGCGACAACCATGGTTCTGTTGGGTATTACTCATTAGAGATAGAGTCAGCAGTGCTTTAGAATGAGTTTGAGTGTAATAATAGCTATGAGAGCGTATTTGTTAGTGAATATGAAATTGTTTTATATTGTGATGATTGGTTTGTTGAGTGGTATATGGATTCTGGTTAATACGAGTAATTAACGTTGTTGATAGGGATCTCTAAACACTGGAATAGAACAATTCGACACAGTATTGTTTTAAATTGGGTAAATGAAATAATTTTGCCTTGAGTATATTTTATATATAAAGGAATAATTTTTCAGAATTATTAAAGTGTATATAAGTTGATTGTTTAGTTGTTTGAATAATCTAAATTGAAGAATAATTGTATAAGTAAAGAATTATAAGAATTGAATTATAATTAATGTGATTTACAATTATGAAATAAACTTATACATATGAGAAGTGAAACTATATGGATTAATAATAATCAATTGAATGTAAATTAAATTGATATGAAATAATGAATATAAGTGTTAATTCATTAAAGTATAATGTTATTGGAAGTTGAATAGTTAAATGAAAATCAATTAATTAAACCAATTGAAAGTGATGGTGTTGAAACCAAACTGAATGAATATAAGTAAAGGAATTTGGTTGTAATTAATATACATTGGTTGTTATATGGTTGGTAGTTGATTTATTGTATGTAATTCATTAAGTGTTAATGAAATTGAATTAGCAAAATTTGAAGCTAAAGAAATTGAATTCAAATTAGAAGTAAATAAATTTGAATAGAATTGAATTTGATTTGGAAGTAAACCAACTTGAATATGAATTAGTGAATATAAACTAATTGAAAATGAATGTTAGTAAAAACATCCACTGTGAATGAATCAAATGTGATTTAAATAGAAAACCATTTCATTAAATATTAATGAGAATATGAATGAATATGAATTTGTTGAATGCTAGTTGGTTGATGGTTGAATATATTGCTTTTGTTTCATTTGCTATGTGACATATATAGTTATTATGTTGCTATATGTTGTATATCGATACTATTTTCATACATACATATTCTCATGTTGTTTGTTGAGTGATTAGTAGGTGCGGATCGCGTTGCTTCGCATTTGGAGCTCGCTTTCGCGCTATATTAGCCGTATATGCTTGCTAATAAAATATAAGGTACATATCTCGGATTACATACCGTACTTTTATACTTTTTCCCTGCGGGATGCCTCATTACTTGATGAGATGTATATTTGTGATATATATACTGTCATTTTTTTTCGGATCGAGCCGCGCAAAGGAGACTATGGCGAATTTTTCCGGAAATTTAAGGCGTTAGAAAAATTTGAGAAATTGGAAAATTTTGAAAACTTTAATTTTGATTTGGAGTTGAAAGTTAAACAATAGTAAATGGTTTGAAAAGATAACTAAGTATGATTGGAAAACTTAGTAAAGTATTATAAGAAGTATTAACTATGAATTTTGGGAAAATTAATAAATTCTATAACCTTTCTTACTTGTAAATTTCGAGGACGAAATTCTTTTAAGTGGGGAAGATTGTAACGACCCAGGATTTTAAGTAATTAAAATTTGAATATTTAATTTATTTTAAATATTAATAAGTGAATTTATAAGTCGAATAAATTTTATTTCGAATAATTGGATTTAATTGAATAATTAAATCGATAATTTAATATGTTAAATTATGGAAATAATTGAAAATTGGGTTAAATATGATTGAAAATAATTTGTAAAATTTTATTTTATCATATTGAAGTTAGAACGATATTTTAGAACTTTTAAAATCGAATTTAGAGTTAAATTGTGAAAATTGAATATTTTAATATTAAAATCGACTAGTGAAAATAGTCAATTTTTGAACAGTCTCAGAATTGAACGAAACCAGTTTCATTGGATCCGTAATAGTTAGTTATTACCGAATTTCAATTTTCGTGTCAATTGGAGTTATCGTTTGATCGTGGCAGCTCGAAACGCATCGATTTATTTTTAATTTTAATTTGGCGAGTTAAAATAGCCATTTTTCAAAAAGTCTCGGATTTCGACGAAACCAGTTTCATCGGATCCGTAATGTGATATTATTGTATGGTTTCAAATTTCGTGTCAATTGGATTTACCGTTTGTCCGGTACAAATTAAAACGCCTAGAAATCGATTTAAATCGGTTTAATTCAAATTGAACGTTTATTGCCATAACTCGCACAGATGTCCGAATTAGCTTCTGAAACCTGTTCCATTGTGTCCGGAACGCGGGATAAACCCTAGAAACGCTGGTTACGGCGCGTGAATCGGAGTTCGGGATTTCCGGATGAATAGTGTTCGAAAATTTCTTATAAATAGCCCAAAATTCTCAAAAAAATAAAAAAATAAATAAAAACCTAACCCTAATCAACGTGTAGCCGCCACCCCAGAATTCTAAGGCCAAAAATCACCATTGCTCTTCCCCATTTATCTTCCAATCCACTCAACGATTCAAGAATCTTCCAACTAGAAGATTGAAGAGCTCGATGAGATCTTTAAGATCAACGGTCACGATCGAGATTGGAGCTGTATTTTGGGAGATAGGAGGCCGCGTTCTCCACCATTCACGCACGCATTTCCAAGCACAACAGGCGACCGAGCTCTATGATGCTGGGGGCGAGGGTAGAGGAGGGGAAGGGCTTCACAATGGTGTATCCTGATCATGCTAGAACTCGACGTGGAGGTGGCGATTTTTAACCCTAGATTTGAAAGATGGGTTCGGCCTTGGTAGGTTGTGTACGTGAACGAAGAAGAAAGGGAGGGGGCGTGCACGGCTTGGATCTGATGACTTTGAGATGTGCGGCCAGGATAAAATCAAGGGAAAGAAAAAAAAATTATAAATGTTGTAATTATAGTTATTAAAATCGTATAAACTTCAAATATTCATATCTTTTTCATTCGAGGTCGAAAACGCGCGAAACCAGTTGCGTTGGAATCGTATGGACGAGCACTACGCGATGAAATTGGATTGGAGTCATTTGGAGCTAGTGAAAATTTTGGGTAAAATTAAACGTCCGTTTAATTTTATTCGAAATAAATCGCTAAAACGAAATTGAAATCAAGGTGAGAACTTCTCACTCAATCGAATCAGTTTCGATTTTTATTTTAAATAGTTAGATTTAAAATATTTGAATGCATGTTTGAATGATGATTGTTATCTATTGATTGTTAAAATAGACATTATGCGCCGTTAGTAAGCGGATGTTATTTATTAAAAACATATACCGCGAATATTTCATAAACAGTGAAATTGGTATTATATATAATAGCAATATATATATATTGGCATATGTATATATTGAAGTTATTGATTTCCCGCATTTTTTGTTTGGCGGATGAGACCCTATTACGCCGTTATTAAGCGGATAATATTTTAAATCCCATATACCGCGATAATTTCGTACTGGAGCGAAATTGGTATTGTGCTAATGTTTGTGGATGCAGGGAAACAGGTTGGAGGGATCCAACTGGATTCCTCAACAGTATTTATTTGATTCTGAATATTTTGATATTCGCTGATTATCATATCGATATATGATATCGTTGTTGTCGTGATTGACTATTTGGTATGTAGCATCATTGGACCAAGTTTTGGAATTTTAAAATGATTTATAAAGTGATTTTTGAAAATATACTATATGTTTGGAATTTGATTCATTTTAAAATAAATGAACATATAATTTTTTAATGTTATAAAAATTATGATTTTTGAGAAATATAGTTAAAAACTGATTTTTGAGAATATGATGCTAATGATTTTATAAAATAGTTTAATCGGGATTTTAGAATTTATTGTGAAAAGTTTAAATATAGGATTTATAAAATTTAATTATTTTATAAATCAAGAGAACGGTGAAATAATAAAGGAGATTAAAAGACATTTTAAAGAATAATATAAATTGATTTATATTAAGAGATTTATAAATGGATATTTATAAATTGAAATATTGACATTATAAAACGAGTTTTTATAAGTGTTTGAATGAAGTGAAAATTGATTTTTGTAAATAAATGGAATTTATAAAATTATAAATGGTGAAGTTATAAATGAAATTTATAAATAGTAAGATTTATAAATTTCATGAAATTATTAAAGAATATATTTGGATGAATAATTGAATCTTATAAGTTATAATTATTAAAGATTTATAATTATGAAGTTCAAAGAAACGATTTTGTAAAATAATCGTTTTATAAGCATTTAACTTATAATGTGAACTTTTGGTTTATAATTGAGTTATAAATCGAATAGGTTAATAAAGGAATTTATAAAAGGAGTTGTTATAAAATAAATAGAAAAGGAATTTATAAACGTTGTTTTATAAAATTCGCAAACGACTTATTTTAAGAAGTAAATTGTTGAAACCTATTAATGGAGTTATATTCACATTTTTGACTGTGAATAATCCTTTAAAATAAAATGAATAAAAGGATGAAATTGATTAACGTAGTATATTCACGTTTTTGAATAGTGAATAATATGTTAAAGAAAATGTTTAGAATGTGATGTTTTAAATAAAATTAAAACGATCTAACGATGTTTTTAAATATGTTGAGATTCGAAACCATAGATTTCAAAAAAATATTGTTGAAATAGATGTTTTCGAGAAATAAAAGGAAATAGTGGACTATAACACTGTTGTTATAGTAAATGATTTCCGAAAGGAAATGTTTTGTACAGTATTGGGATTTATATATCTATTTTAATTTCGAATCCCTATACTAGTGATTTTGGGACGTCGTAACGATGTTTTACGCAACATTCGTTTTAGCCCAAATAAATATGTTTAAGAGAATGATTTCCTTAAAGAATGAAATATATACTTAATCTCGATTTAAGTATATTGAATATTTTCCAAGTGTTGAAAATAAATAAAATTTTTGAATTACTTATGAATAAATAAGTATGGAATCGTTTTCCAATATAAAGTGAATATTTTGGGAATTTATCTTTTTGAAGATAAATTGAAATGAATAATTGAAATCGTATATGCATGGATATTGTGAAATATAAATTCACTATGGAATTTATGAATGAAAAGGAGAATTTGTTTAAAAATAAATATTGATTTATTTTTGACATATTGAAATAATATATCTTGTAAAGATATTTTTGGAAAATAAATAATTTGGAAAATTATTTGGAATCTGGTGATGTTGTGCATATTCATTGATAGTTCAACAACCGACTATCAATATTTCCCTTTGAATGGGTATTTGATGTGATTTGTTTGAATGTGAATGCCACACTTATTTTTGAATAAGCGCTCACTATTCGGGTTAACCGGGAAATGACCATGGGGTCGTATAACCCATTCCGAATATGTGATACGTCGTTATGAATTGCATTGAAGATCGGTGTTGAAGACCCGATATTTGCGAGAGCGATAGGATGACCTGTCGATTGACTCTGCACCGAGTTGCTCCGGTATAGAGTTCTCCATATGTGATGGTGAATCCGATCAGGATTGTGAATATCCGGATTGCAAGGACTTCTTTGTAAGTGCCTTCGGTTTTGTTCGAGCCCGGAACAGACTTGTATGGATTGTATGTCTGACATTACAAGTTGAGATATAAAGCCGATTTCTTTCAAATATATTTCTGTTGGTGGCGGAGAATTTATTCTTTTAGCTTAACACCCTTCTCTGAGACGTACGAGCTCAGAGGTTATGTAGTTGAATGTTATCAGCGATATATTCCCAATTTGGTAATGTGACATGCTGAGTGTTGTTGTAAATGGTCATTGTGTTGATTATTTGTGATAGGATCGTTTATTTGATCGTCTATCTTGGTGATCATTTCTATGATCATTTGTTGACCCAAAGCATGGCTTTTGTATAAAGTATGTTTTTGTGGACGTGACTTCGTCGAGCCTCACACCCCGTGAATGGTCAAAACAGGAAAGAAGCAGCAAGGTTATGAGGGGTAGCGCCCTTTAGGATGTGTGCATTTCCTTCTGGAAAAGGGTGGTATCATGGTATGGAGCCCAGATACTTACTCATGTTGAAAACACTTTGTTATGATTGTGTGAATTGATTACGAGCGCTCGGTGAAAGGTCCCAAAGGACCGGGGGATGGTATATTCGGTCAGTTGTTACTCAGTTAGGGGTAACCCGGCCTTGTGTTGGTAGAGATCCGGTTTGGTTCTCGGGGATGTCCATCCAGAGGCATCTCATGTGGCAATGGGAAGTTCCTTGGCCCGATCATTCGTTGGAAATCCAAAGAAACAATACGTGACTTGTACGGTATTAGTTGTAGAACCTATCATTCACTTATGGTGGCGCCCCACTGTTTGGATGGTAGCTATAGTAGGCATACGATAATGGTCGTATGTTGGCTAAGATTTATATTCTACTTTCGAAATGAATTTTTTCTACACTATACACTAATAATAATATAAAATGTTCTTTTAAATGCGTATCAATCATCTTTGACTATCATAAGGAGCAATCTCCTCCGATTCTGCGTTTGCATGTGTGTGTGTGCGGGAGGCCTTATGGTAGTCTCACTTTTAAAAAGCATTGCGAATTGATTTAAAAATATTCCTCTATTTTGATTTTAAAGTTAAATAAACTGTTTTGAGTTCTCACACCAGTCACATGACTGACTCGGAGTTTATTGTTTTCCTTCCTAAACTCTGGGTGCCCACCAAATTTCCACACGGGCAGTCAAGAGTTAAGGTTTATCAGGATATTCTGGATAATCTGGAGTTGCTGGAGGCAAGCTGGATGACATGGCGTATTACTAGTATATAGTATTTCTTTTTCCGCTGCACTGTTTGTTGTTGTTGTTGTTGTACACTCTGATGTAATGTGATGTAATGTAATAACAGATATAGTTCTTTGTTTAAAGATTATTCATTTATTATTATATGTTGTTCCGCTGCGAATTGTGAGATTCTGTTGTTGTTCTGTTCCGTTCTTTCTTTCCGTTCTATTTTCTTTATTTTCTATGTTTCTTTCCCTCTATATTTCTACTTTCTATTCTCTATTCTTCTCTCTTTTCTATCTTTTTCTCTCTTTTTCTTCTTTTCTTCTTTCTTAAAACCCTCAGTGTTCGGTTTTCCGTCGTTCGATTACTCGGCAGTCGATAAAGTGAGTATCGATGTTGGATTTTCGGAAGACGAAGAATCGGGTCCTGACACTTCCCGATCAACTCAACCTTCACCGATGCTTCTACAAACAAACTGGATTAGCTCACAAACTGATCCTCACAAGATCAATCCAAAATCAAACCAAACTTTTCTATCAACAGAAGAAAACAACTCCTCCCATCTGGAAAAGACAGAACAGAATTCACTCGCCAACTTGCCTCAGATTCTAAAAAGAAATTTAGTAGAAACTCTCTAACCCAAAATACTGCAATTCCCAGTTGCTTCTACTCAAGAACAACAGCCACCTTGCTTCCGCTGCACAACTCTGATCTGGGGCAGATGAAAAATGTCGTCGAATGAACACAAGCACCGACCAAACATCACATCTCGGAAATAAGGTTCAATAGAAATTCTAAAATATACAGAGCTGCTACACCAAACAATCAACTTAGGAGACAACCTTCTACCCAGCTGAATCACCGGTATTACTCCTGACAAGTCGATTCAGAACTCAAACTCCAATGCGGGCAAAATCTATAACTTCCCTGAAGATATATCCAGAAAAATCTTCAGCAATCCTTAACTTCTACATCCTCTAGAAATGCCACAAATCCAAACAAAGACTATCTAAGATAATTACCAAACCATCGTAAATCACTTTTGCGATCAACCAATGCAATATCCAAGATACTGTTCTCTCTCCATTAATCAGAACAATTTATCCTTGAGCAACTAATCCATCGAAGAAACAGATCCTCACTGCTGCTTTTGAAATCCACCTCCAGGAAATGCTAAGCCAAAAAGATCTTCCTGCTGAAGCACAGAACACTCCCGAGATGCACCGCTAACACAGATGCCAAAGACTTCTTATCCAGAGTTCTTGGAGAAACTCGAACCTCCAACTAAACACAAACAACCTGCTGAACTCAGTTACAACCCCAAAGCAGACACACTTCCTTAAACTTGCTCCAAAATAAACATCTTCAGAGACTTCCATAGTCACTGCATCTCATCACGCAGCTACTACTTCCTGAGGTATCAAAATACCATCACTTACTTCTGCCCAACCGACAGATCCAAATTCTCAAAAATCCGCTCACACGAGCGCAACCAAACTTACACTTCAAAGGTGAACTCCGAACCTTAACAGGTTTCCTTCAGAGATCAAATGAAACCCTTACACCAAACTGCAAAGATTACTCGAGACAGTATTAGGTCTACAGTCTCAACAAAACACTTCCAACCTCAGACATTCAAACTCCAATCAATGGTAGTCGTGTTACACACACTACTACCCCATCTACCTTTATAACTTATATCGGAAAACCCGAACAGGTAATCCAACAGATAGGTAGAAATATATACATAGTAATATATAATAAAAATTACAAGTACGCACTCTCAAGAAAGACACCACTACAGAGCCTAGGTATTCACTCAACCTAACGCTCTGATACCAAATGCGACGACCCGATTTTGTACCACCAGAAAATCGCGTCATCTTTAAGAAAGAAAGGGATAGAAAAGAGAAAAGATAGAGAAGAAGAAAGAAACAACATCAGAATCTAAACAGCGGAACGAATAAATTATATTAATCACATAATACTTTACATAGTATCATATACATCAGAGATACACAGCATAATCAACTCATATTAGACAGTTATAAAAACACCTGTCTAATTATACAACTCCATACAACTCAAAACAACAACTCAGAGAACACACAGCGGAATACTCTATAGCTATATGCAGAAGCCTCCTGCTCCATTGCTCCTCCAGAATTCGTCAAGCCAATCTAAAATCCTAACCTGAATCCCTTGGCTACTCGTAAAAACTTGAGTACCCAAGAGTTTAAGAAAAACAGAATAAACTCCGGGTCAGACATGGGTCTGGTGTGAGTAAACGGTTAAAGTTGCTTAACTTAAAAATCTTTGAAAGAAAAGGTATCATGTAAGACTTCCCACACATAAACATGGAAAAGTTTTTACCTTACGCTAACCAAAACATTTGATAGGAAATTCTATGATATTATAATAGTGTCTAGGGTTTTCAAATAAATAAGAAATAGCCGAAATTGTTACATGATTAAATTCCAGCTACTAGCCACAAAAGTGCGTAATACAATCAAAACCGTTGGCACTTATTGGATTTTGGATTCCATACAATGGCAGGGCTACCGGGGTACCGCCCGTCACAGTACGTGGCCTAGATCACCCACCCTAACTCCCCTGCAACACAAAGCCGGACCCGTTCCTTACTGAACAGTTCCGAATAAGACAACCCCGACGGTTGTAGCTATTCAACCGTCCACACAGCCGAAATAAAAGGGACCTCTAGACAGGGGTAAATCTTACTCTCCAGTGGGGGCTACCCACGAAGCTTTGCTGCACCTCCCCTGTTTTAGCCATTCCCAATTGATGAGGCTTGAGGCTACGATTACCTTTATAGGACATATCACTTAGAATGCTCATCGTCCACCTGACGATGTTCTGAAAGCATTTAATCCATACAAGTTCGTTCCGGGTTCGAACGAAACCGAAGGCATTATCTCGTTACACTCGTTTTGGAATCACCCTTAGAGTTAACGGCAATAACCCTTGCACTCTGAATCTCCATCTCGAATCTATAAGATCTATTCCGTCAAACTCATTACGGAATCACCCACAGATTTATACTAACGTATAGCCCTTACACCTCGAGTCTTCACAAAGCTCCACTTTGACTCACGACCTAACGTTATTTGGAATCGATGTGGTTTTCGAATATCCAAATATGGAAATCCGATCCCAGTCTCATCGAAATCCAAAGCGTGTCTTTTAGGTTCAAGTTGTTTTAAAGGTTTTAAAACAATTCAATACAGTATCTATATACACACAGATAGATAACTTATAGAACAATAATTGATAATCAGCATTATCAAATAACAGGTAATCCACATTATCAATATCATAATAGATAATCCATATATCAACATCCCAATTGATAATCTATGTAATCATCACAATGCAACCAAGCATTCATATCACACAAACATACTTATTTCATTTCTAAGAACACACAGCATTCAAGACAATCAATGTCACCCATTCATACATAAGCAATGATTTACTCATACCACAATATAATTAATTTAAAATGAATTAAATTAACTATCTCTATCACTAATTAATTTAAAGTGAATTAAAATAATTACTTCTTAATTAATTTAAAATTAATTAAATTAATTACCTTCATCAAAATAAATCCTGCTTAAATAAAAATTAGTTAAATCAATTAATTAATCATAATCAACCTTGATTAATTAACTCTTAATAAAGAAATAAATCCTTAATTATTTTCATTAATCATATCAATTAATGAACATTACTTAATTAATCATGCTTAGATTAATTGCTTTTAATTAATCAACTTAAATACAGTAATTAATTATTTTTAATTACTTTTTAATTACTCTATAAATTCATTGATTTATTACACCAAGTAATAAACCTTTAATTACTTTAACAAGTAATTTACCCATTTAAAAATTACTTTCCAATCAGTAATTTACCTAACTCAATTACCTCTGTAATTAATCAATTACTTATCTTAAGTAATTAGCCTTACCAAAACTTTATTAAGTGAACATACTTGACCATTTATCAAGTGACTATATTTAATTAATTAACAAATTAATTAATTACTTAATTTCAATCATCTCATAAAACAAAATTGAGTAATTCATCCCTAATTACTCGTTAACCCAAATTAATCTTCAATTATCAGATTAATTATCTCCAACTATTAATTAATAAACCTTAATTATTAATCAATCCTTTAATACAAAGTAATTAATTACTAATTACTTTATAATTAATTAATTAACCTTAATTAACTAATTAATCCACTCTTAATCATTAATTAATAAAATCTTAATTTCAAATTAATTAATCCATAATTAAAATTAATTAATTCTTAATTACAATTTATTAACCTAAAAAAACAATTAATTAATTCTTAATTAACTTTCATTATAAATTAATAATCCTTTAATTATTAATTAAGAAAACCCAATTAAAACTTAATAAAACCTTTATTAATTAATTACTATTTTAATTAACTCTTAATTACTTAGTTAATAAGTATTTACAATTTAATTAATCATTTGTCATTAATTAAATCATCATCTTAATTAATAGTTAATTAAATAAATAATTATACTTAATTAATATCTTAATTAACCCCATTTTAAAATAATAATTAAATAAATGAATTAACTTAAAATTCTTTAATTAATCAACTAATTACAAATTATTAATACTTAATTAATTATTTTACAATAAAACATTATCTTAAATAAATCTTGAAATCTTTATCTTAACCTAATTCATAAATTAAATTAAGATATAAAATAATCATTAATTACTTTTCCCTTAATTATTAATTAACAATTTTTAATTCCAAGTAAATAAATTATCTTAAACTTAATTGTTAATTAATAAATCATTTATAAATTTCCTATTTTAATTTCCACAGTAAGTTTTGAAAAATAACGTTAAAAATTTAAAACATTCATACAAATTTCTTTTATAAAAACAAATAAATTTAAAGGATGAATTTTAATTTAACTTAAACAATTTAAGATTTAAACTTACTTATTTTAAATTTCAAATTTTGTTAAGTATTTCCATTTTGATTCAACCTATATACATGAATCTAAGGAAACAAGCACATCTTCTTTTCTTCTTATTTTTTTTTAAAAACAAATTTTATTTTGAAATTTTAAAACTGTTTCAATTTTAAACTAAAACTGTTAACACATAACAGTTACACCCTGCAACAAAAAAACTCCTGAAACCACGCAAGAAATTCCCGAGCTATCTCCCTTACTACCCGAGACCTACTTCAAGAAAACATGGTAACTCCAACAACCCAAAACAAAACCCATCTAACTGACACAACAGCTCCAACGTGCACCTGCACTGGTGCCGAAGCCTCCCCTGGCCAACGGCGAACCCACACACACGTCACCCAAACACCCCGCAACCCTCTATGACCGGCAGAATATCCCCTCTTGCCTCGATCCAAAATCGAGCCTATAAGGTGAATCTGAACCCAACCATCATCAGGAAACTTACCCTGAAACCACGCCTCCGATCAAGTAGATCCTACAACTTCGGCCATCTGTTACTGACTCGCCACGCCTTCTTCAACCAAGATCTCATTCAACTCGATACGATAATGAAGATGCAGTGATCAATTTTCCAGTAGACTTCCAAAACAAGGTTTAAATCAAATCTCTGTCAAAATCAAACTCCATAATGATTTGTAAATTCTTCAACTATTTTTGCCGAAATCCTCAAACATGATTCTAGCTCCAACAACAATCACGTGTCACCCAAATGCACAGAATCAACAAAATTTGCAAAATCCCAAATTGCAGAAAACCTCCAAATTCACATTCAATATTTTACTAAAAAATGTTATTTTGATTTTAAAAATCATAACTTTCTAAGATGATTCAAGTTGTATATTCTAATCAATATAATTTAACATTGGATTTTATCATATATCTTAGATTTACTGCATTATCTATGTTCCAGTAAATTTCCAAACTAAAATAAAAATACTTGAACTTGTCTTTTAAAAACTATATGATGTTTAAACCAAATCAACTTGTTTAGAATCAAAACTCCAAAGTGATTTGATAAGAGTTTGGGTCTTTTGGTTCATTTTAATCTCTGTATAAAAAATAACAGAGAGTAGCAGTAAAAACCCACATGCAAACTCAATACAGTTTTAAAATTTTTGAATTTCTTTTCAAAATTCATGATTTTCAATGACACTCCAGATTATAAAGTTATTTCATCAAATTTTATCATTTGATTTCACACATTGGTGACTAAGTATCATTGCTATATTGGTTTACCAGAAACTTCAAATATCAAGACTCTATTCATCTTTAAATCCTAATTCATACTCAAACTAATTTACCTTGTTTAAATTTTAAGACTTAACATTTGTTTAAATATAATAGCTTGCAATTCCTGATTATATCTTAATCTACAGTAAGGTGAAACATGAATATATCATGCACATATTCAAGCCTTACAAAATTTTACCAATTTATCTACACAGACAAAAATTCATATTCACTACAAACATCATTATAAACTCATAGCAACAGCTAATTAACTAATTAAGTTTTAATAAAAATGTTTACTCACCTTATTTATGAAGTGTAGAGCAGAGTTATGAAGAAGAGCAGGAAATTACAAAAGAATTGAACTTGAAGCTTTATTGAAACAGAGAAACCTTCAGATATTCTTCAACAATTTGTTTTCAGGTAACACTTGCATGCATAAGAACATTTGATGCAGACATGGGTAATTGCAGACCTCAATTGATAGCTTGCATGTATTTGAATAATTTGCAGAACTGGTTGAAATTTCATCAAGCTTTTTTTTTTGAAATCATTTTGCAGATTTGAGTTTAAACTGGAATGCCCTTCAGGTTTTTGGGTAATCAGGGATTTATATTCGAATTGGAGAAATGGATGCAGATTTGGGAAAATGGTTTTCAGGAAAACGGAATCTGTAAAATTGTTTTGAAGAGAATTTTGATTTGAACAGTGATCTGAAGGTTTAAGTTTGAGAATTGGTTTAAAGATTGTTTGAGTAGAGGAGCTTCAGATTTTGTTTGAATATTTTCTGGTTTTGGGTGTTTGAATGAAGGTTGCATTAATGGTTTTTTTTTTCTTTTTAAGCATGAACAAAAATTTGAAAGAAAAGAAAACGAGGAGAAGAAATGTTGGTTTATATAAGTTAATTTCAGTTTTATTAAAGTTAAAAGAAAATAAAATAAATTTGACACATGTCTTCAACTTTCATTATTATGTTAACACATGTTATCATAGTGTTTTAAAATTAAACACTTGTCACTTTTTATTAAATTTTATTCTAAAAGAAATTTTAAAAAGCTTTTAAAATTATTTTCCTAATTAACAACATGATTTTTCTTAATTTTAAAAATACTTTCTAATTAAATATCAAATAAACAAATATATTTATACATTTATAAAAGCTTTCTAAATTTATACAAAATACAATCATTAAAAAGGATGAACCAAATATAATTTAAATAAAATTATACAACATTTCAACCTTACTTTAAAATGTTATTTCAAAAGCCTTACATTTATTTTATTAAATAAACACAAATCAAATTTGTTTAGATAAACTTCTATAAAAGAAAAATAAAACAAAATCTTATTTCTAATTAAAATATTATCTATATATTTTAAAACCAAACTATATATATTATTTTATTTAAGATGTATGTATTTCTTTGAATTCAAATTTGTATTCAAATTAAAGTCAAATTTGAAAACCAAATCCAAAATCACTTTAAATAAATGAATATCAATTTTTAAATAAGCTTATTATTATTAACAAATAATATATCCTATTTGAAATCAATTTAAAATACACAGATTTAAATACATTTTAAACATACTTATAAATTTTGAAAACAATATACCAATTTAGAATTTATTTACACAACAAAAATAATTAATCTTAATATAAAACCAATTTATAACCAAAATTAAAATATTACTTGATTAATTATCTTTGAAAATAACAATTTATCAATTCAAATAATTAAATTAAGAGATTATCAGCATTTTAAACTCCTGGGAATTCCGGGATATTACATAATGGAAGTAATTAAGGATTAAATACCTGGTGTAATTAATTGAAGAATTGATTAATTAAGGTAGTTAATCAAAGGGTTAGTTAATGAATGAATGTGATTAATTAAAAGATAATTAATCAATGTAAGTGACTATAGGATAATTAATTAATGTAATTGATTAAGGATCAATGTAATTGATTATAGTTAATTAATTAATGAGAGTAATTAAAGGTAATCAATGTGAATGGTTGAAGGATAATAATTTGTATAATTAATTTAAGGAAAATTACTTAATGTAATTAAAGAATGATTAATTATGGATAATTAATTAAGATGAAAATTAAGGGATGATTAATTAATTGGTTTGTAATTAATTAATGTTAAGTAAGCAAGATTTCAAAGGTGATTGAAGTAATTAATTTAATTAGAAATGGTGTGACTAATTAATCTTGCTTATGGATGGTTGAATGATATTGAATATCTTGGATTATTTGTTATCTCTGGTATGTGATTGTGATGCTATGTGATGTTTGGGATATGGATTATCTATTTGTTATAGAATCGCTATGTGAATATGTTACTCTGAATATGAATTGATTTGTTTTCACTTAAACAACTTGGATTTAAGATGACATTGGTTTCGAAGAGACCGGGGTCGGGTATCAGCAATTACTCGAAACCACTTCGATATGTAATCTACAAAAATTCTTTATAGATTTGATATGTGAAATCAACAGGCTGGAATGGACTAATTTAAGCAAACTGGACCATTGAAACTATGTAGTGGTACATAGGGATTGTTTATGAAATAAGTGTTGGCTTTAATAACATAAGAACACGAAGTAAGGTATGAGTTACCCCAGGTTTTCAAATATGTTATAATTCAGTATTTCAAGTTATATGGGTTTATTCACGCTGGTTTCCAGCCTGACCCGGGTGTTACTTTGTTGTAATGCTCGGGTCAGGTCGAGTATTACAGCTTTTCAGGTTAGGATATTCTGGAGCTCAGGCGGTGAGCTGGATGGCAGGAACTTACGGAGTATATTCCGCTGTGTAATAGAGTTGTATTGATAGTAATTTGGGACAGGTTGTATAACTGTCCAGTTTAATTGTAAATGATCGTACTCTGATATATTGTTGTAAAAGTAACAATCACAGCTTTCTTCGTAAATGCTATTATTTGATATTATATTTTATCCGTTGTGAATGTGAGATGTTGATGTTTTCTATTCTTCTTCTATCTTCTTCTTCTTTTCTCTAACAATATGAAATTTCCGTCGTTCGATTGCTCGGCACTTCTACAGTGAATGTATTAGTGTAGAATCTTCGGGGTCGAAAATTTTGGACCGTTACATTTTTGGTATCAGAGCTGAAGGTTAAGCGAGAACCTTGGCTCTGGTGGGTTACTCATTGAGGATAGGGTCATTAGTACCCTAGAGTGAGTTGAGTGTATATATACGTGAACGTACTTGTTATTTTCTTATATAAATAATTTAAAATAGTTTAAAAAAAATTGTCTTTATATAAGCTTATATTTTGATATATAAAGCAATAGTTTTTCTAATTATTACATATAAGAGTAAATGGTTGTTGATTATTGAATTAAATGTAATAATAAGAATTAAGTGGTAATAGAAATACAACCAAATAAGAATTCGATAATATGAACTATAAAAATAAAATAAGCTAAAAATGGATTCAAACTGATATTAAAATTCTGAAATTTATAGAAGAGTTTTCAGAATAAGATAATAGTGAATTGGTTTCCAGTTGTAATAACCTTGGTTATTATCATTAAATGTTTGTTGTATCTTAATAATGGGATGTTTATTTTTTAAAATAAACAATGATAAAGTAGAATGAAATGTTTTAAGGAAGTAATAATTTAGATAAGTATGACTTATAAATTGAAATTGAAGATAATTAAAATTGTGAAGTTTTAAATCCGAGTTCAGAAAATTTGAAATTGATTCAAAATGTTAAAAGATATAACAAATAATATTTTTAAATCCGGAGATCTAATTTTATAACAAGAGTTGTTTTAAAATTAAAAAAAAGAATTTGTTTTGAAACTAAAAACCAAGAGTGGTTTAAGATTTAAAGTATGACTTGAAGTTCAAAAGAAACGAATATGTATATATGTGGGATTTACATAATATCAAAGATGATTTGAAAGAAACTCTAAGTGTTGAAGTTTTCCTTGGAATGTGATATGAAAACCCTAAGTGAAATAAGTTTTTAACTGATAGGTGGGAAGATTTTTAAGTTTAAAATTTAAAATGGGAATGAAAATTGGGTAAAATTGACGGGATTAAAAGAGTTGAATTTAGCTTAGGGGAAGTTAAATGAATTTAGAATGAACAACCTGAATTGGAAAATTTCAAGATGAAATTAGATTTAACTTAGGGAAGTTAAATGGGTTGAATTGATGGGGAGTATGTGTGATCTCAAAATGATTTTGAGATTTGGAAATGGATGCTATTGATGAATGTTTTAAATAATTTGATGTTTATTATTTATGACTTATTCTGATTCATCCTGTTGTTATTAATAATCTATGAAATTGAGAATTGGATTATTTTAAATGAACTAAGAAATGGATTGAGGTAATATACATCCATTACTAAAATAAAATATAAATATGATTGAATTTATGAAAAGGAAATTTCTTTGAACTGAAAGATTTAAATGTTAGAAATGAGCTTACTGAAAATTTGATAAGAATTGGTTTCGAATTTAAAACTGAGTAAAAACTGGATTCTGAAGATTAAATCATTTAAAAAAGTTTTGAACTCTTATTTGAACTTTGAAATAAGTTAAGTAAAGGTAATTTAAAATGGAATTTTTAAATTGGGACTCAGAATTAAGTGGTTTAAAGTTGAGATTTGAATTGAATTAGTTCAAATTGAATTTGATTTGAATTAAATGGGAAGTGTGATTGAAGTTGAATAAGTTTAAATTCAAATTGGAATTGATTTGAATTTGGGATAGAAATTGAAGTTAATTCAAATTGAATTGGAATTGAATCAATTAAATGAGATGAGAAATTGATTAGAAGTGGAGATTGGGAAATTGAACCAGTTTGACTCTGAAACTATTTTCAAATAAAATTATTTTAATATAAACTATTTTAAATCTATTTTCTTAACTATTTGCTATACAACCTTTCTTTTTAAAGCACAAACTATCTTATACTTATTTTACAATTACTTTGAAAACAAATTACTATTTTACATCTGTTTTACAAACTAATCACTATTTTACAACTACTTACAAACTAATTACCATTTTACAACTATTTTGCAACTATCCAACTATTCTACAACTATTTAACTACTTTACACCTATTTTAAAATTACTTAACTATTTTACTACTATTTACAACTAATAGCTATTTTACAATAACTTATCTATTTTAAACTTTTCAAGCTATTTTCTAAATCAAGCGGTTAGAGTGCAAATGTTTATAATTGAGGTGATTAATCTAGTAAAATGAAGCAATTTTGAATAAGTGATAGAATCAAAATTGAAGGTGAATAGAAATAATATTGATTTAGCTAATAATCAACGAAGATAAATACGTAGGATGCACGTATATTATTCTATTCGTATAATGATTTGATCCAAACTCAAGCATAGAATCTCGAGACAGTTATCGATCCGAGTTGGGATTTTTTCACTCGATTTTCGACGGCGAACCCTAGATATGGGTTTTTGATTTGATTCTGGAAATTCTCTATCATAGTTAGGCTATGCAAGGAGAATGATGGTTTTTGATCAAGAAACCAGATCTGAGTCCACACTAGGACGTCGGGTGGACAATACTAGTTCAGAAGTGAAATTGTGTGATCGAGTGAGCGATCAGATTTGATATTGCGTACGGATGGTATATGTACATCGTAAATGCTTAAATGAAATAGATATTGAAAGTTTAAAAGAAATGAAAAGTGATGATTGAAAGGAAAAGTAGATTTTGAAAAATATATGATGAATATCTTTGAAATTCACTTTATGAAAAGTTAGTGATATGGTAAATAACTTTTTAAAGAAAACCAAACTTGAATATTTGATTTGGTATAAATAAATTTATATACGTCTGTTATATATGATAAACTCCCCCTTTGTTGAATTTAAAACTAGAAGAAAGGTTTTTGAAAAATATTTGAAGTATAAAAATGGAATCTATATAAGTGATCCAAAGATTATTTTCAAGTTGGAAAGGATAAGCTATATATATATATATATATATATATGTATATAAATGATTTTATGAGAATGATTTTGAAAAAGGTTTTGGAACCTATGGATTTTGGAAAGGCTTTTGATTTTTGAGAAAAATCAATTTTGGAAATTTGGATAGCCAAGTTGGAACTATCGATTTGGGATATCGATTTTGTGTAATGGAGATTTTGATGTGAATCATAAAGGGTATGATTTGAAAGATACTATAAGTGTATAGTATATATTTTTTTGAGATTGGCTTTGGGGAAAAAGGAGCTGTCATTGAAATGAACTTCATAGAAGATACATGGGGTGGTTCTACCTTGAGCCCAAAGGGGGAGGCTCAAAATTGGATCCTGGGAGGAAGTTTGGACAAACTGAAGTTCCTGAGGATTTTGTGTCATGGGTTGCGAAAGTCGAGGGCGCTGATGCCTACAGAGACATTTAGGTTATGCTGTGACGACAGTGTAACTCGATGTCACTACGATCTAACGCAAACCGTAGTGGAAGTCGTGTGGCTGTGAGGGCCAACGGTCTACGTTTGATTTTGCCGTGATGGCAATGTAACATCGGTAGACTGCGATCTATGAAGACATAGCAAAAGTCGAGAGGCCGTGAGAGCCTAACGCTACATTGGGACTCGACTAATGTAGTCTGCGACCTATGTAGGAGTGGTGAAGTTTCATTTGGCAGCGGAAATCGAGGGCGCCGATGCCTACAGTTACATGGATTTTTTCCATGATGGCGGCATAACCTGGGTGTAGCTGCGATCTGTAGCGGGTTCCATGGCGTAATCGAGGGGCGCGAAGTGCCTACAATTATCTATGGATTTTGCCGGGATAACAACGAAACTATCGGGTTAACTATGACCATGGAGGGGGTGATGATTTCCAAAGCATTCTCACCAAAGATGTTTCCTCTATTTTCAAAAGTGTTTTCTATATTTTCGACAAAATATTTTCCCAAATATTTTCACTGGGTGTTGAAAATGGGTTTACCAAGTACTTATAGATTTTCAGTCCAACGCCTGATCAATGTATGACCGAATTTATGTAAGAACGAGGATGAACTTGTGGAAACATCGATTTATAGAAGTATTTTTGTAAAAACTATTTTGGTAATATTATGTAGATTTTAAAGTGTTTAAATTTTTTAAGTAAAAAGAGTTTATAGTTGAAATGATCAAAGAATAATTTAACTGATAATTAGCATTTTAATCAAATTCTGGCTTCGTTCCTTTTCGAGGACGAAAAGATTTAAAGGGGGAGGAATATGATAACCTAGATTTTTGAGAATCAGGTAATTGGATAACTATCTGATTTTAATCATTGAAAACACTAATTTATAAGTTGAACAAATCAATCTGATAATAAATATTTATATCTGGATAAATATTTATTTCATAATCTCCTAATATAATTATTTAAAATTGGCAAAATTATTATTTTTAAACAAATTAAATATGTGTTTGTTTAAATATATATATGAGTTGATTTTAAATTGAATTTGAATTTGAGATTGAAATTCAAAAGATAAATATCTTAAAATAAATAGGATTTAAAAATAATGTATATTTGATTTTTGTTAGTATATAATTGGTTCTATATTAGTTTCTTTAAAAGATTTTGTAAATATAAATAAAGTAAAATGTATTAACTACATAGAAAATAAATATAAACATTTACTAAAACATATTAATACAAGATAATTACAAATGTAAATTAATTTTATATGCATAATACAAGTGTAAGCAATTTATATCATATAAATCACAAATGTGAGATAATTTTAACAAGTGTCATAATTTTTATCTTTCTTTTCATTTTTAATAAAGGATAAAACAAAGTTATATAAACATCTCCACTCTCTACCTTATTTCTTTTTCTATCTTTCCAAATTCAAAAAAAAAGAAAACAAAGCCATAAAAGAAAAATCAGACCCGAAGAAAATTAAAACAAACAAAACTTTTCAAAATCTAAACCTGGAAACAAATCAAAACAAAAAGATAAACAACTTCTGTTCAAATTCAAACCTGAAATTTCAAGTTCGAACTCAAAGCAAAGTTTAAAATCAAACTTGAAAGCTGGTAGATCAATATCAAAATTAAGTATCAGATTATCTCAAACAAATCAAAGTTCAACATCCAGACAACTTCCAGATTTTTCAAATTAAGTCTGCTTCTCTGTTCAAACCTAGATAGGTGAGTAAACTATTTTTTGAAAAGAAGTTAAATCTGTTTTTAACCTGAAAATTTAGATGAAATGTCGTGACATGCTTTGCATGATTGTTAAGTATGATTTCAGGTATATATGTTGATGTTTATGTATGCATGCCTGTGTAGATATATGTGTACATATTTATGTTGTTTTACAGTCTCTGATCCACTAAGAAAATTCATATCTTCACAATAAATCAATTACAGACTATGATCTCCAAAGAGAAAATGTTTGAAACAAGGTAACATCATTTTTAAAAATTGTTTCAAGTGGGATTATTTAGAAAATATTTCGAAAATTGAATATTACAGTGGAATTTCTTTTTAAAAGGAAAAATCAATGTACACAATTTCAAGTTTTGATTGTATAATTTGATTCGCATGTGAAAATAATGAATTTTGATATCAAAATCATGATTTTTAATGCTGTGGTTGTTGTGATCTTGCTAGCTGAACGGGATTTGGAAATTTGTCAAATCCCGGCGAACCGGTAGGTGTCGCGAGTCGAATGATGGCATAAAGAAGGCTCAAGGGTCGGGTAGTTCGACAAAAAATGGTGGTACGTTTTCTCTAACGTCGTGGTGGTGGGGCGGAAGAGATTTAGGGTTTTAGGCTTTGGTTTGATCGAGGGCCTTTGCGTAGCAATTCGAAGTTCATCGATGCATCGGACTTGATCGACGTAGTTGGATTAGGAGCATGAGGCTCTGGCAAATGATTGGGCTCATTGACGTGGTGTCCGGTGGTCAACGACGACGGTGCGAGGTGTTTTCGTCTGAGATTGGTTTTCCTGTAGGTGCTCGAATGGTTTGATTTTGTTTTCTGGCGATGTTGTGGGTTTTGGGTGGATGGTTGACTCAGGGGAGGATCGCCGACTCATTGATGATCGGAGAATTGGTCGGAGTTGGTCTGATCTCTGGTGCACGTGCATGCGTGTATGTTTGTTCCTAGGTGATGTTGAAGGATTGGGGAAGAAAGAAGATGCTCGGGTTTGTCTCAAAGGCGTGGCGGGTTGATTTCGAAGTAGAGTGGGCACGTGAGTATATCGTGAGTTGCTCGAGTGTGATCTAAGGAATGTAGAGGGTTGGGCTCAGGTTATCATTTTAGTAACCTGGTTTTAAAATGTGAAGTAATTTTTGTAACCGGGTTTTTAAAAAAAATAGTTTTATAATAGCAAAATGTTTTAAAAAAGATTAAGGTTTTAAGAAAATTTATATTAGGTAAATTAGTTGAATTTATCTCTAATTGTTTTCAAAATAAAACGACTTAATTAAGGGACTAATTAAGAATGGTTTATCTTAAAGTGATTAATAGGATAATTAATCAATGAAATAAGTTAAAGGATTAGAAGATAATTAATTAATGTGATTAATTGAGGATCATTAATTAACGAATTAATTATGGTATAATTAATTAATGTAAGCAATTATAGGTGATTAATTAGTTGAGGTGAATAATTTAAGGGTAATTAATCAAGGTGATTAATTAATTAAAGTGATTAATTAAAGGTTAATTAATTAAGGAATTAATTTAACGGTTAATTAATTAAGGAACTAATTAATCAAGGATAATCACTTAATGGAATTGACTAAGTATAATTACTTAATGTAATTAATAAAGTATAATTTCTTAGTGTAGGTAATTAGTGGATAACTACTAAGTGTAATTAATGGGTAATTACCGAATGTAATCAATAAAAGGAAAATTAATTAGTAAAAATAATTAAAGGAAAATTACTTAATGGAAGTAATTAAGGATTAACTACTTGGTGTAATTAATTGAAGAATTGATTAATTAAGGTAATTAATGAAAGGGTTAGTTAATGAATGAATGTGATTAATCAAAAGATAATTAATCAATGTAAGTGATTATAGGATAAGTAATTAATGTAATTAATTAAGGATCAATATAACTAATTATAGTTAATTAATTAATGAGAGGAATTAAAGGTAATCAATGTCAATGGTTAAAGGATAACAATTCGTATAATTAATTTGAGGCAAATTACTTAATGTAATTAAAGAATGATTAATTATGGATAACTACTTAAGATGAAAATTAAGGGATGATTAATTAATTGGTTTGTAATTAATTAATGTTAAGTAAGCAAGATTTCAAAGGTGATTGAAGTAATTAATTTAATTAGAAATGGTGTGATTAATTAATCTTGCTTATGGATGGTTGAATGATATTGAATACCTTGGATTATTTGTTATCCCTGGTATGTGATTGTGATGCTATGTGAAGTTTGGGATATGGATTATGTATTTGTAATAGAATCGCTATGTGAATATGTTACTCTGAATATGAATTGATTTGTTTTCACTTAAACAACTTGGATTTAAGATGACATTGGTTTCGAAGAGACCGGGGCCGGGTATCAGTAAATACTCGAAACCTATGTAATCTACAAAAATTCTTTATAGATTTGATATGTGAAATCAATAGGCTGGAATGGACTAATTTAAGCAAACCGTACCATTGAAACTATGCAGTAGTACATAGGGATTGTTTGTAAAATAAGTGTTGGCTTTAATAACATAAGAACTCGTAGTAAGGTACGAGTTACCCCAGGTTTCAAATATGTTATAATTCAGGTTTTCAAGTTATACGGGTTTACTTACGCTGGTTTCCATCCTGACCCGGGTGTTACTTTGTTGTAATGCTCGGGTCAGACTGAGTGTTACAGATTTTCAGGTTAGGATGTTCTGGAGCTCAGGAGGCAAGCTGGATGGCAGGAACATATGGAGTATATTCCACTGTGTAATAGAGTTGTATTGATAGTAGTCTGGGACAAGTTGCATAACTGTCCAGTTTAATTGTAAATGATTGTACTCTGATATATTGTTGTAAAAGTACAATTATAGCTTTCTTCGTAAATGCTATTATTTGATATTATATTTTATCTGCTGCGAATATGAGATGCTGATGTTTTCTGTTCTTGTTCTATCTTCTTCTTCTTTTCTCTAACAATCTAAAATTTCCGGCGTTCGATTGCTCGGCACTTCTACAGTGAATGTATTAGTGTCGAATCTTCGGGGTCGTAAATTTTGGGTCGTTACAGGTTGGTTCTTGGACTTGCTCGACCGAATCTTTGCTACACATAAGTGGAGTTTATTATTGTATAGTAAACATTTGGGTAAACCCGTGTGGTATGGGACATATGGTCGCTATCTATTTGATTTCTATATGAAAGTATTTAACACTTTTATTGATGAGTTTATAACTCGCCTTTGGAATTTATAGGACTTATTCTTATCTTGATGTATATAGGACTTGTTTCTATGTTGATGTTTGTAGGTCTCGTACCTATGTTGATGTTTATAGGTCTCATACCTATTTTGGAGATTATAGGATTTGTTCCTATCTTGATGTTTTAATATTTGGTGATTTGAAGTTATTAATGCATGCTTGATATTTGTTGATATTTAACTATATTTGAGATCTAGTTCACTTTGTCTATCATTCATTTTTTCTATCTCATTTAACTTAGTCTAGACTGACCCCTTTATTATTTTTAGAATATTCGGGTCAAATCGAGATATTTTAGGTCCTCCAGCTTGATTCTTTAGAGTAGATGCCCTATCTGTCAGTTAGTTGTTACTTTTGTCATCTATGTATTTATGTGATGTTATGTTGTATCTTATGTCGAGCTAGACTCCTTTTGTGTACATATTCATATTTTGAGATGTAGAACTTTGTATATGTGGAGTCTACATCATGTATCTATTTTGGGTCGGTTCAGACTTATATCTTTTTGTATTCCATTTTGTCTGATATGTGATTCTATGACGTGTATTTATTATATGTTTTTTAAGATTTTATTATAGCCACCATAGCTTTGTTTTGATCATATATTGTACACATTGATTCCACTAGATTAAAGAAATGTATAACATACTAATTGACGTATCAATGCTTGTTTAAAGTAAAATTCATGGATAGTCGCTCCGAACCAACTCTATTCTCTGCACTAGCCGACAATATTACTTTGTAATATTCTATGTTAGTGTGGGTCTCGGGGCGAGGCATCATAATCTAACCATCAAATCAGAACATCTCTAGATAAAATGTTCTAGAGGCCATAACATGTTGCACCTCTGTTACTCAGGACCGACACTATCCCCTACTGGATAGTGCTGAATATGATCACCCCTTGGTTTATCAACAAATAAATTGGGGCCGAAGCTTACATAGATATCGACTCTAAATAAGGGATGATCCTACCCTAATAGGAACGACTCACTTAGTCCTGCTGCACATCCCTACTTTAGTCATTTACCGGATGGGAAGCCTGAGGTTACGCTTTTCCTTCTTTTAGCAATTCCCACTTGGAATGCTAACATTTCCCTTAAAGTAAAAATGCAATGCCAATATTCATCCATATAAGTTCATTCTGGGTCTGAACGAAACCGAAGACACTATCACTACTACATCCATTTTGAAATTACCCTATGGATTAGTAGCAAGTTGCCATTGCACTTCAAAGAGGTCCATCTTCAATCATCATCAAGATGTCTTCCGTTCGAATGCATATGTTGGTTCAAAGTGGTTTTCAGATAACATATCTGATCCTGGTCTCTCCTAACCAACAACCGATAATTTTTAGTTTACTCATTCTCGATTCTTTCAGAAATATGCAACAAGTATTCGAGTTCTCCCCTAGGAACTCGAATATATATAACGTACTTCTAGAGTAAAAACTAGACAAGATTTGATAGTTGGTTATTTAACCATCGAATAACAAACAAACAACAATCCATAGATTTAATTACCCATAGAAAATACCACGCCTCAAAATAAATCTTTCATTTAATTAAATCTCTTTCCAAAATATTTGTTAAAATATTCATATATTTATCTACCGGCATAAGTATATTCACAAAACATTATGGAAAATTTCTTATTTCAAAAATCATATTAAAAGGATCAAAACGAAGTTATTTAAATTAGAGAAAAGATAACATCAAACACTAGTCCTTTGGTGTAAAGCATGTAATAGAAGTTCCACACCACCATAATTAAGAAGGTCAGTTAAATGAAATCCAATCTCAAATTCTTTTATAATTTACTTATATAAATCCTTTTAATAAGTCCCTAAGTTTATTTATAGAACTCTCTATGACTACTCAAAATCATTTATAAAACTTCTTCCCAAATTTCAAGTTTACTTTTCAATTTTTAAAACTCCTTTTATATATTTTCCTTATTTTAAAACAAAACTTCTTTAACAAAATTTAATTAATAAAGTTCCTTTTATAAACAAATCAATTATTTAAAGCACCTTTAAATAAAAAAATTGTTATTTAAAACATCCTTTATTTAATTTATCTTTAAACCACGTTTACAAAATAATGATTTAAAACAATCATTTAAAAAGTATTAAATTAATTCAAAACATCTCTAATAAATTAATTGCTTAATTATCCTTACAATATCATTTTTTAAAATGATTGATTTCTCAAGAATTAGAAAGAGGCTTAATGACCATAATGGCTCTCATTTAATTTGGTTTAACTTTCCAGTTATAACATGGGTACTTACCTAACAAGTAGATACATAAAGGGAATCAACTAATAATAATCAATCCACATATATATAAATTTCCAAGTTACCATAATAGTAGAATTAGATTTTGTTTTTGCTTAAGAGAAATCAACATGATCCACTTGGCAAATTATGGCAGGACTATGATTTATTCTACCAAAAGAATGTCAAATACAATTTAATTAGCAAAACAATGTTTATATCTGCTAAACAGATGTCGTTGGGATTTATATTCAATTGGGATTAGCTAATGGTAGTCGACAAGAAATCCCTTGGATTTAAAATATTCTTTAAAAGATAATGTTTTGAAACAAAACCAATCTTTAGAAGTAAAGCAGTTTAAAACTTTAAACTTTTATATAATAATCAAATAACATTTAAACACTTTATTTAATAATAACTAAACCTTTAATTAATAATTAAATAATAATTAACTATTAATTAAATAATTAAATAATAATTTTCCTTTAAACAAATAATTAAATATTAATCAATCTCAAAACAATAATTAAATAAATAATTATTATCTTAATTAATGATTAGATAAATAATAACTAACAATCATTAATCTTTTAATAAATAATTAAATCATAGATTAAACCTTTATTTAATAATAATTAAATCTTAATTAAGTCTAAATTAAGTCTTAATTAAATTTAATTAGTGATTAATTAATAATTAAACCTTTTTATAAATGAATCATCAATTAACAATTAATCTTAGATTAATATTTAAATAATAATTAATCTTTAAATAATTAATTAAGTAATAAATAACATTTTGTTTATTTAACTAATTGTCATTAACTTAATTAACTAATACTTAAGTAATAATTACCTTACTCGACCAATTACTTAAGTATCAATCACCTTTATAAATTTAATTAAATAAATCATTAAATAAATAAATTAATAAATAATAATTACTTTATATTACTTATAATATGTTTTGAAAATACTTTTCAAAATAAAAACTTAATTGAAACCTTTTAAATTTAAAAAGAGTTCGTTTTCACGAACTGCATTTATAGCGACCATCGTTATACGACCCGTAATTCCAAATCTTATTTGTATGTATCAAATGACTTTTAATTTCTTATTATTTATACTTTTACAACTTTATAATCTTAGAATAAAGTTTTGGAAACAAAAGTAAGATTTTGGAACTTTATTAAAACTTTTCGAGAAAGTAAATTTAGAAAATAAGTTTATGACCAAAGGATTTCAATATCGTTTTAACAAGTTAAGAGCTAAATCTTTAGCATATACAACATAATGAACATCACTACAACCTAACTTACATACCATTAACACAAAAAATAAGATCAATCTTTTTTGAACTTTACCAACTAGCTTGCTTTAACTTTCATACATTTCGAGTTTATACACATCGTAACCAAGCACATATATATGCTTCCAAATCAAAATCAAATTTATCCAATCAAGTATGATATTTAGCAACCAAGACAACAATATTTAAATCAATATCAAATTTATCCAATCAATTTTACACAACATCATAACCAAGCATACATATATATGCATCCAAATCGACATCAAATTTATCCAATCAAGTGTTTCTCACCAAAAGCCATCCAAATAACTTTAACTTCCACTAACACTTTTATACAACCCTAGACCTTGTTTTTAACTTGAAAAAGTGGAGATTTGGTGGCCTTAAAGGCCAAGGTATTTTCAGCCATGATGGTTAAATGGCTCGACCATAGGTGAACAAGGTGTAGAGGTGGAGTTTTGGAAGGTAAAAGATGTAGAAATGGAAGAATGGTGTTTAAACAAAGTTTTTTAAAGAGTTTAAAATGAAAAAGAGTTGATTCCTAAAATTTTGAAATAAGCATGAAAGCCATGGAAAATGTAAGGGAGTTTGGAAGAAGGAAAAGCTTTTAGAAAAAATAAAAATATGAACAGAAAATAAATTAGGAATTTAGTTTTACACTAAGTGAAATCACTAAGTTACCAAATTGCCCTTCGCACCTTACCCTCCACATCCACTTGCCACATCACCACCAAGCCTCCTCGACCTTGTACCTGCGCCCACTATCTTGTCTCCCCCCTTCACATCATATTCCAATGCATTAATGATCCAAGTGTTTCGAAAGGTATCTTTGTATTTTTAATCTTAAGTATATTTGAACCTTTGCAAACTAAGTCAGATCTTACTTTACATACCTTATGTACATATAAATGTATACCATAATATCCTAACTTATTTTTAAATATATATGCATGTTTACCCTAAAGAGTTCATAATATTTCCGATGACTTTTAATTGATGAAAAGTCAAAAATTTAAAGAAAGATTTTCGGTTAAATTTTTGATTTTTCTTCGAACTAAATATTTTTATAATTTTTTTTGAAAACTATTTCACCATCATTATTTATTATTTATAATAGTTTCATTTCAACTATAAAACCTATTATTTGAATTTTTAAATTAATTAAATATTCACAATTTTAAAGTGGTGAAATTACGAGTCGTTACAATAACCCTAAAGGTCTAATGTCTTCTTGTTATACAAAACTTTTTTAGATCTAGCATAAACAGTTTCATGCAATATTTTTTCACTTTAAATTTTATAGAATTTAACTCGGGTTACTTTGTTATTATAATGGTAGTAATTTTTTTGTCAAACCTATAATTTATCAAATAGGTTTAACATGTAAACACAATAGTGAACTTTATATGATTGATGTATGGTTAAAACAGATTATCAAAAGGCCAAAATAAGAATGTAAAAGAGAACTTGCTTACCAAAATGTTGATATTTGTAAGATTTAAAGCTTATGCATATACAAGCCTTTCCATTTAATGACGCTTGAAGATGTGAACAAAAAAATAACACTGTAAAGTTGGTTTCACATATTAACAAAACAATAAGCACTCAGTCTTTTGAAAAGGTGTTTTAATGCAACAACATACAATGTGATTTGATATAAATTATATAGTATAGCCAATTAATAGAAATTTTTGGCATTTTTCAAGCTATGGGGTTAATGCAACTAGTGATGTTCTCGTGTATGTGTAAACTATCTGAGGTTATTATTGTCATAACTATTCAAAATGGAAAGCAAAGCATGGTAAATGAACCTGACTTCTGCCTATCCTAATCATGGGATTAACAATCTCAACTCAAATCCCCAATCGTGCCTTAATGCATTCGCCGTAGATGGTGGCTGCTCCGGTTGCACCATTTCAGTTTTGTTCCTTACATACTGTTGTAACTGGTTATTCTAAACCAGCTCTTCTATCAAATCATGAAGATGTCAGCACTCGTTTGTTTCATGTCACCATTTCTTGAAAAAGACAAAATTTCCTAGATCTTTTCTCCCGATCTATGGACTCCCTCTAGCTGGCTTTATATAGAGGATCTTCCCTCTAGTATCGAGATAAATCCTCTTTACTGTTTCGGTTAAGTCGGTGCAAAAAGATAATTTTGATTCCCCCATTGGTCGCTTTGGTCCTTGGAAGTTATCTTCAAATTTCAACTTTGCTTTGTCTCCACCATATCCTGCTTCAAATGGTCCTCCATCATTTATAGCATTTACTTCAGCGTTCTCAGCTTCACTGTCTTCCTAATGCAAATACCTCTCCCCTTATGATAAAACCCCATAAGATCCATTAGTGGAACCATTTCCAAAGTAATATTAAAGTCCGTCTTATTTGCAACTCCTAAAACCACCACCATTAGAATCACCGATGGATTCGGCTTATGAACAATAGCGGCTGCCGCTTTAAACCTAGTCAAGTAACTCCTTTAGGTCTGTTGGGTTGTTTACTTCATGCTTGATAGCATCGTCAAATTCTTTGGTTGTGAAATGTGAACCCCGGACTATCTCACGAACCTATTCAATAACTCGGTCCATGTGTTTATTGACCCCTTCTCTAACTGCCTGAACCACATTACTGCTAAATCTATTAGATATAATAGGAAGCACCACCTTATCACCTTGTTGGAAGCACCCAACATCTCCATATATCAAATTTATCTCATTAGATAAACTGTTGGATCTGTCTTTCCATCGTACATCTTCAATGTTGGAAGCTTGAAATCGAGGGGATTCCTCGAATATCAGATGTTAAGAGTGAATGGATTCATTTTTATGTCCTTCAAACTCTGGTTTGGGGGTCCTCCTATCACTTCCTTTCTGATCGTCTTAGCTATTTGGTTACTGTCATCTAATGGTAGTCTCCACTCCATAGTTGTGCTTTACCCTCCGCTCCTACGGGGAAACTTCGGTACATATTCCTTTGGTCGCACATTTGCATTCCAATCTGCACTTCTAGATTCATTCTGGCCCTTGTTCCTACAGAGAAGCTCTGGAACATACTCCTCCAATTGCTGTGTATTTGTGTTCTGACTTGCATTTCTAGATCTAGCATCGTCTGTCCTCGTTATTCCAGCTTGACCTAAGACCGAACCAATGTTTCCCCCGAGTAAATTCCTCTCAGTACTGAGGGGATTGAGGTTGGTACTGAGAGGATTGAGTCGTGGGGGTATTTTTCCAATTTTCTCCACTTCGATTCTAGATTTTTCTACGTTGCCATCTATTCTTTGGTTTTGAATTCCAATAGCTCCAGTTACTCATTGCTTTTTTATTCTTGGGAAAAATCCCTCTAGCATTTCCTATTATCGGGACATAATTCCATCTTATATTTCCTTAATCATCATCTCCATCCCCTCTCTGGTCATGTAGATGGAATGGATAGAATTTGAGGACACTTCTTGACCTCCGCCATGCTCTAATTGACTTTCTCCAACCATAGATCTTGTGTTAGGCCTCTTCATCTTCTTCAAACTTCAGATCCAAACTTTAGGTTATGAAATCTAGCTCACTCTCAGTTAAAGCTCCAAAATATTGACTCTAAAGATGGATCAACACCCAAAGACTTGTTGAAATAAATGAGATCTAGCAGAAAATATTAGAAAAATAGCAAGAACACCAAGATTTTATTGTGGCTCGGCAATCTCTGTCCTACGTCTACAGTTATTTTTATTGATTATTGATTTGAGAAAGAGTTTGAGAGGATAAGAGAGATTTAGAAGTCACATGTGTAAAGGACTAATAGGGTCGTAAGCTTAGAATT
Source organism: Allium cepa (assembly GCA_030765085.1). Taxonomy (NCBI): domain Eukaryota; kingdom Viridiplantae; phylum Streptophyta; class Magnoliopsida; order Asparagales; family Amaryllidaceae; genus Allium; species Allium cepa. The sequence goes on from CM060943.1 coordinate 130,069,024, forward strand.
TCCAATAACGTCTTCCCTGGTGACCAACGTGTGAAGGGTGATGGATTATGAAGAAGAAGAAGTGCCAAAAGTATTCTTAGTTGCTATAGGGTTTGTACTTAGGGGAATTCGCCAGTAGAATCGAAAGTCCATGAAACACAAGGCTTGGATTGAAGCCTAAAGGTGTAGGAGAACAGTAGTCGGTCGAATTACCAATCGAAATCACTAGGTACCAGGATGTTTATATTGATGGAAATTTCACTTTTTCCTCCCATTCTGCTTCCTATCTCGATCCTCTACGTTCCAAACACTTTTCCTTGAAGATTGAGTCGTTTCTTATAACTTTTTTTGATATTTGTTGTCTATCCTTACTTTTTTAGCTTTCTTATAGAGAACCCTTAGAGTTGCTCATCTATTCTCTAAGAAAAGCACATCATGGCAATCACTTAAGGTAGTGCTTTAAGTACAAGTGGCTAGGAGGTCTAAAGTGGAGTAAAAACCTCCTGGTACCGAGTGCTTCCTCTTGCTACTGAGTGGTCCACTTTGCTCTTTTTCCTTGAAACTGGTTGAGCACGATCTTATTGATTTTCTAAACATATTCCTAAGTTTATGAATCATTTAGTCTTCATCTTGAAATTCTAATTCCAATTGAAAATCTGCTTGGTCAAAAAGCCAGTTAATACAACCAAAAAATCTCTTTAGTAGTAGATACCATACTAGGATACTCTGCTTTAATTGAAGAATGAGGAACAATAGATTGCTTCTTAATTTTCCAAGATAGAAGAGAAACACAGAGAAAGATACAAAAGCCAATAATTGACTTGCAATATGTGAGATCGCTACCATAATCAGCATCAGAGTAGGTGCGCAATACCAAAGATGAGGTGGATTAAAATAGAAGGCAATGGAAAAAAGTACCACAAATATACCTTAAAATAGAATGATGGCTACCTAGCGAATTATAGTAGGGGAAGCTATAAACTGACTAACAACTTGAATAACATATGATATATCCGGATGAGTGATAGTAAGATAAACTAAGATTCCAACAATGGTATGGTACAAAGTAGGATCCAACTATGGTATACCATCCAAAGGAGAGCATTTTGCATTAACTTCAATAAGAGTGCCAATGACCTTATTATCAGCAAGTCTAGCTTTCTCAAGAATATCTGTAATACATTTTGACTGAGAAAGAAGGTAATCTTTCGGTGAGTATGTTACCTCAATTTCTAAGAAATATTGCAGAGGACCTAAACCTTTTATTTCAATTTTTTTGCTAACTCATTTTTTAATGAAGAAATGCCATGCATGTCATCTCCTGTAATAATAATATCATCAACATATAATGATAGTATGATACATCCTTTATTAGTTAAAAGGGCATTATCATGAAAGATGGAGATAAAGAAAGATTTAACCACGATAGAAAATTTCTCAAACCAAGCAAGAGGTGCTTGCTTAAGTTCGTACAATGCTTTCTTAATCTTGCAAACATATTCAGATTCACATGGAACACCTAAAGGAGGTTCCCTATAAATTTCTTCTTGAAGATCGCAATTCAAGTGCATTTTTAACATTAAGTTGTGAAATAGATCGTTTTCGAATGGAAACTGATGTGCACGTAAAAATGTATATCTTTACTCACACATTTAATTGCATTTTAGCAAATTAAATGTCATAATCGGGTGTTTTTACATGTTTAAAACCAAATTTCAAAAATGCTTTCAAGTCATCATTCATGCATCCACATGGGGTAATTTTTGTGTGTGAATTAATTTGGAAAAAAATTACATGCACATTTTAATTTGTTTTGTAGGAATTTGGATTCAACTTGAAAGTGGCTTCATGAAAATATGCATGTACAAGAGTTGGAAGTCAAAGAAATGAAGAAATAAAGGAATTCATGTAATCATGGAGGACCCCACATACCTACTAACCATGAACCACAATTAAGAGCTAATACACATGTTAGTGGAAACTGAAGGCACATGCACATTTAATGGAAGATTAATTTCATACTAATGATAACTTGGAGATCACATTACATTAAGGGCATTTTAGGGAGTTCCCTAAAAATGATTAGGGTCCTAGTCATGTATAAATAACCCTCTAGTGTTCGGTTATACACGTTGTAGCAACAAAATTAATGAGAAATAAAATGGCTTCCTAAGCCTCTTCTTATTCTTTGTTTTTTACATGCTTTTATTTTATTTTATGCTCATTTTTAATTACATGCTAGCTTTTATTTTTTTGCAAGTAGTCAGTTCTTTTTATTTTAATTAGCTTGCACTTTCCTTTTTGTTTTATATTGCAATCTACATATGTTGAAATGATAAAAAAATTGATAAACTAAGCCCCTTCAATTTAGGGGTAATGAAGCTCTCTTAAATCATGTAGATTCAACATATTTGCAAATTTATGATCCCTTTTTATGCTTCATGGATTGTTAGATGTTGATGTAAGTTTATTAATGAATTTGATAGCCTATGTTTTTTAATCACAAATAGGCTATTTTTACTCAAATATAAACGCAATTTACATTAACAACTAACTAAATGATTCTGATCATGGAATTAAAATAGAATTAAATTTGACGATCTATGTTACTAATCAAAAATAGTAAATAGATCATGCTTAAAATAGATTTTTTTAGTTTCATATTCATTTTCATGACATTTAATAAGTGGTTTTAGTTGTTGTATTAAAGTATGATGGTTTAAGTTGTGTTAATTAATAACAAAATAGACCACACTTATGATAAATACATCATAATTCTACTTAGATTAAAATGAGGGATCATAGATTGATTTTGTGTTGATTTTATGTGAGAGTATGAGAGTGGATTTGCCACTAAATTGTATCTTAATCACATAATTTTCTTCACTTTTGTTTAGTTAATTTTTACATTTCTTTTTAGTTAAAACAATTTCAAACTCTTTAGGTTAATTTAATCGAGTAGAATTTAAAATTTAATTCACTTCCCTAAGGATCGACGTGTACTCGCATACATACTACAATTGTACGGCGTGCGCTTGCTGTATTTTAATGATTATACTTTTAACGGTGATTTTCTAACCGATAGAAAATTCTGCCATTATCAAACAAGTTTTTGGCGACGTTGTCGGGAAATTGAAATTCTATTTTAATTTTACTCTTCGAATTATTTTTGTTTCATTTTATTGTGTGTTAATTCTGTGTGTTGAATTGCATTTTTTTAAAAAGAATATTTTGCTTTATATGTTTGTTTTGTGATTTTTGCTTTCATTTGATCTGTATGCTTTTTGTTTTTCTATTTGCATTTGCACAATTTCATTTCAAAACATAAATATTTTACTTTATTTGTGTTACATTACATTTTTTGTTTTGATTTTACAAATTTCTTTTTAAAAACTGTTGCCTCAAACCACTTCCGTGCCCAAAATTGTGCATTCTTGTGAAAATTGTGCACTGCCACCCCTCTGCTAATTCTCCAACGATCTCTGCTCCTCCACTATACAACCGGCTACCATTACCATATAAGCCCCTTTGCCACCACCTCTACATTCGTCACCTCCCAAACATCCACCTGCTAATAGCGTACAAACATAGCTACACCATTCCAACCGCCACACTTCAATCTTCCATCAACTCTCTATGCATCTTACTATAAAACAAACTACTATCTCTGTCTCTACATACAAACATAAATGTGCAAACTACACATCCACATACCACTCATACTACCCACATTGATGCAACTGCAACCAACACCTGATTGTGCACACCCCATTGCCTACCTCCAAACCACCAACACAATAATATAACAACATCAACATATAAATTCCCCTACCTTTATGCATTTCTGTGCATACACCAACAGCCACTACTGCCTTCCCCTCCATATCAACCTCAAACTGCCACCATCCTTCTCTGACTACTATAGCACTTCTCTGAATATCACTTCCTACATTCAACTACTGCTGCAACCATCCCACTGGTCAACTCCTCACTGTCCAAGCAACGACCAACCATCATTTAACTACCACTACTTCAAACTCCACTCCACCATCCTAGCACTGCTACACTTCACTATTGCCTTCACACAACCCACTACTTTACTGCCATGCCTTATCCACCAACATAACCATCTTCCACCACCTCTGCCTACTTCAACATCACTGTATAAACACCACCCACTACATTGCTCCACCACTACTGTGATGTCCCAGAAATTTAGGAAATATTTATTTAATAATTTCCTTTAATAATTATTTTAAAATGTGAAATATTGATTTAATAATCTAATTCAAACAAAAAAATTATCTATTGAAACTAATAATTATTTGTTTGACAAATGATATTCTTTTCAAAATTTATAATTATGATAATTTATATTTAGGAATTTTATTCTTTTCAAAAGTCAAAAATATTTAAATGATAAAATTTTCTTTCTAAGCTTATTTAAATGATATTTTATTTATAATGTATATATGTGTATACATTGTAAATAGAGAATTTTATTTTAATTTAAATTTAAATTTAATAAGGATATTTTCAAATTTATAGTATATGTATGTGAATAAATTGTAAATTGGTTAATTTGATTTAAATTAGTATAGAAACTTTTCATAAGTTTGTTTTAAAAATCTTTCTTATATTTTCAAAGAAATTTAAGTAAGTATTTATTTTGTTTAAAACTATAAATATAATAGTTTAAATTGTATTTTTATAATAAAAGTTTATTTTGTTTTATTTTAAAATTTGTTTTCTTTTGAAATAGACTTAGTTCATTTACAATAGAGTATAATATTTTAGTTTGAAAACTTTGGAATAAAATTGAATTTCAACATTCTTTTTCTTTTTAAATTTTCTTTCTTGAAAATTTAGTTTTTAAAAATATTATTTTAAAAATATTCAAACAAACATTAAAATGTGTAATTTTATAAAGGAAGTTTATATGTATACATTTTAAGGCTAAATATAGATAAACATCTAAGAACATGTTAAATTAAATTAGAAATTGATTTAGAATAAATTAAAAAAAACATTTATAAAATTAAGAAATCTATTTTTATATTAAAAAGAACATGTGTTAAGTATTTAACTAATAGGGGAGACACTTGTAATGATTTGTCATACTAAAGTAATAAGTGGCAATGATTTTTTTTAAAACAATTTAGTGAAAATTTAGATAAGAAAAACTTAGCAATTCATTCAAACCATTTATCTTCAAATGGGAAATCTGAAATTAGATTTTAGAAAAGAAAATTGAAAACCAAATTCAATAGTAAAATCTGCAAACAAACTCAAAACCCAAATCTGCAAAACCAAAACTGCAAATCTAAAATCTGTTTAAAGATCAAACTCATACTCAAGCAAATGAAGATGGGGTTAGCATGCAGTTTAAAATCAATAGCAAACAAACACCAGAATCAACCAATAAATCAGCCAGTGATTCAACAATCAAATTGGAAGTAAATCCCAGATTCAACTAGCAAATGCAGATTCAAATCAGGTTCCAGGAAATGTGAAATTGCATCTCAGTTGTCCTCTGCTTCTTCATTTAAAATGCGAGTAAACTTTTATTTAAAAAAATAGTCTTTCTTTTAAAATCAATGCTTAAGCAAGTACTAGTACTCAAGATTCTAATGCAAACTGTTTTAAAAAAATCAAAACTGATTATAGATAAAACTGCAGTGCTTAATTTTCTTTTAGGTAAATAACTTCACAATTTTAAAAAGCTTTAATTTATATGTTGCATGTGGATAAATAGAATAAGTTTGCTTTGTATGACTTTATTTTGATAGATATGTGTACACACACACACACACACACATGTGTGTGTGTGTGTGTGTTTACAGGTATCTGGATACCTGTCTCTGTTTGAAACTCAGATTTTTAATGGAAATTCATTTCAAATGGGTTGATCTCTGTTAGAAATTAACGTGTAAACAAATAGATGTTTGTTTAGTAAGAAATTATGTTTATAAATCAAAATTAAGTTAGATTGAAAATCTGTTGCCTTTGAAAACAATAATAACAACTATTATTTTCAATAAGCAGGAATATCAAACATCTTAAATCATTGAAACAGGTTTATAACCTGAATGCATGTTTGAAATCATGAATTTTAAAACATAAATCACATTTTTAAATAATCTGTGGAGTGAGTTTGTCTCGGTTGATCAAATATTGGACTTTGGGATTTATCTGGTGATTCAGTGATTTTGGGAAGTTGTAGTTCTTCATGGAGGTGGAGGGCTGATGGGTGAGTAGGGGAAAATTTTCAGGTGGATGGTCAGAGGTGGTTGGCGATCGTGGTTGCCCATTACAGGTTTCTAGCTCTAGTTTGCTGATGGTCGAAGTTTTGTAACTTCTTGATCTCTATGGTGCTTCGAGTGAGGTAGAGCTTTGGGGATTGGAATAGGGATGTAGTTGGAGAGTTGGCCGGAGTCGTAGGTGATGCTGATGATCGGATATGTGAACGCGAGTGGTTGACAGGTTTGGGAATGTCTTGCTGGGTGATGTTTCCAGGTTGGCTTGTTCAACTCGATTTCAATTTCGAGCTGCAGTGGGATTTATGGCGGTCGTGATCATGTGGGATGTTGGTCGGCGACATGGTGAAGAGTGGTATGGTGGCTGGAGATGGCCTGAGCGCTTGTGCATATGCACCGTGCATATAAGTTCTGATGAACTTGTTGGGTTGTGCAGGAGTAGGTGACTCGAAGCTTCACTCGGGTAGATCGTGTAGTTGCTCGAAGGGGATTAGAGTATTTACTCGAAGCAGTTAGGGGTGGTCTCGAGTAAGTATTGTTTCAGGTTTTGTAAACCTAAAATTGTGCAGTTTTTTTAAAGTATGAATGAAATTTAAAATTTTAAAGCAGGGTTTTAAACAGAGTTTTTAAAATGCAAAGTTTGAATTTGAATTCAAATGAACTTTGGAATCCAAAAGTTTTTAAAATGAAAATTTTAAATTTTAAGCAAGGTTTAAATTAAGTTTTAAAATCAAGTTTAAATAGAGTTTTCAAGATTTCTATGGGTTCAGATTTTTGAATTGAAACAGTTTTGTAAATTTTAAAATATTGAACAAGTTTAAATGTTTTAAAATAGATTTTAAAAATGAGTTTGTTTTCAAATAAGTTTTAAACTTGATGAAATTCTTTTCTTTAATATTTGAATAAAAATTATGAAGTGTGTTTGGCTTTAATTTGAGAAGTTAAATAATCAATTTATTTTAAGCTTGATTTCTTTAATAAATTAAGTAATTTAGTTTTAAACTTTTCTTATATAAGTATCTTATATATAAATAATGATTGTTCTTCACTTTTTAAGGTTTATAAATTTATTTAAAATTTGGATAATGTTTAAATGGTTAAACATTTTGAATCTTAAATTTTAAAATGGAATTTGAATTTTATTTAGAAATGTATTGTTTAAATACATTTTAAATGTCAATAAAGTCATTAATAAGTTAATAAATTATTTTAGAAATAATTAAAGATAATAAAGAGTTTACTTATTTGATTTAAATAATGTTTTAGATTTATTTTTAATTAGAGATGATTAATGATAATTAATCTAAGATAAATTTCTAAGTAATTAAAGAAAATGTTGCTAATTAATAATGATAATTATCTAAGGATAATTAAGTAATTAATTAATGTGATTATTTTTGATAATTAATTAGATTAATTAATTGAAGAAAATCAATTATAAATGGTTAAGTATAATTACTTGATAAAAGTAATTAAGGGATTAATTACTTATTGTAATTAATTATGATAATGTGATTTGTTTAAGTTAATTAATTTAGTTTAATTAATTTAAGATAATCATTTGATAGTAAATAAGAGTAATTACTTAATGTAATTAATGGAGCATGATTACTTAGAGAAGTAATAAATGATAATTACTGGAATGTAAATAGTGAAGATGATTTATAATAAAGTAATTTGGGTAATTACTTTTGTAATTAATCAAGGGATTAATTAATGAAGATAATTAATTAGGGGATAATAAATTTGTTAATGAGTAATTAAGGGTAGTTAATTACTGGATTAATGTTAATCAAGGGTGATTAATAATTGTAGATTAATTACTAAATGTAATTAATTTTAAATTAAGTAATTGATTTAAATAAATTAGAGATCATTAATTAATATAATTAATGATGTAATTAAGAATTGTTTAATTAAGTAATAATTAATAATTAAGTGATTAATTAATGTAATTAATTAAGGATAAATGTAATTAATTATAATTAATTAATAAATTAAGTAATTAAGGGTTAATTACTTATGATCAAGGTTAATTAATTTGTGAAATTAATTAAAGACTAATTACTTATTGTAATTAGAGAATGATTAATCAAAGGTGTTTTACCAAGTTGAATACTTAGAGAATGATTAATTAACTAGGTCAATTAATTTATGGATATATAAGCAGGATTTATAGATGTGGTAATTAATTTAATTTAATTTAAATTAATTAGAGACAGAAGTAATTAATTTAATTCATTTTAAATTAATTATAGATGGTGGTTAATAAATCATTGCTTATGGATGCTATTGATATTTCGTTGGATGGTTGTGATCTCAGTAATGAGATGAGTAGTATCTATATGATATGGATGCTTAGTTAAAGTATGATAATATGGATTATCTGGTTGTGATGATGATACAGGTTATCTGTTTATGATGAGAATGTGATTATCTATGGTGATATGTGAATTATCTATCTGTGTGTATATAGATAACGATGAATTGAATTGATTATTCAAAATAAATTCATTTGGACATTAAGATGGCGTTTTGATTTCGATGAGATCGGGATCGGGTTTCCAAATTTGGGATTCCAAAAACCACATCGATCCAAATTAAACGTTAGGTCGTGAATTTCAAGTGAAGAGTGAAGACTCAAGGTGTAAGGACTATTCGTGTTAATACTCTGAGGGTGATTCCAATACAAGTTTAACGGGGGTAGTACTTTCAGGTTCGAGATGAAGATTCAGAGTGCAAGGGTTATGGTCGTTAACTCTGAGGGTGATTCCAAAACGAGTGTAGCGAGATAGTGCCTTCGGTTTCGTTCGAACCCGAACGAACTTGTATGGATTGAATGCTTTCAGAACATCGTCAGGTGGACGATGAGCATTCTAAGATTGATGTATCCTATAAAGGTAATCGTAGCCTCAAGCCTCATCAACCGGGAATGGCTAAAACATGGGAGGTGCAGCAAGGCTAAGTGGGTCATGCCCAAGTAGGACGAGATTTACCCCTGTCTAGAGGTCCCTTATTATTTCGGTTGTGTGGCAGTTGGCGACGGTCAATCTGCGGGGTGGTGTTGTTCGGGACTGTCCAGTAAGGGATGGTTCTGGCTTTGTGTTGTAGGGGATTGAGAGTGATCCTCGGTACGATGATCTAGGCCACGTACTGTGACGGACGGTACCCCGGTAGCCCTGCCATTGATGGAATCCAAAATCCAATAAGTGCCTGTACGGTTTTGATTGTGCCCAACTATGTTGGAACGTGATATGTAAGCATTCCAGCTATTTCTGTATTTTATTTTGAAAACCCTAGACACTATTATAATATCACTGGATTTCCTATCAAATGTTTTGGTTAGCGTAAGGTAAAAACTTTTCCATGTTTATATGTGGGAAGTCTTACGTGATACCTTTTGTTTTCAAAGGATTTTCAAAGTTAAGCAACTTTAAACCCGTTTACTCACACCAGACCCATGTCTGACCCGAGTGGTTATTTTCTGTTTTATTAAACTCTTGGGCTCATATTATGTATGAATAGTCAAGTGATTCAGGTTTGCTTTGACGAGTTCTGGAGGAGATATGGAGCAGGAGGCTTCAGCCTGTAGATATATATAGTGGTTCCGCTGTGTTTGAGTTGTATCTGTTTTCTCTGATGTACTTGAATTGTAATTGCTAGACAAATGTTTATAACTGTCTAGTTTGTGTTGTATTAGCTGTATAACTCTGATGTATATGATACCATGTAATGTTTTATGTGATATAATATAATTTATTCGTTTCTGCTGTGAGATACTGATGTTGCCTGTTTCTTTCTTTTCTCTTTTCTATCCCTTTCTTTCTTCTTGATGATGCGTCTTTCTATGGAATGAAAGGCGGGTCATTACTACCATAATACTGCCATTATTCATACAAACAAGCATCATTCCATCATCATAGAAAAATATTACTACCTTGCACATTACCTACAACAATTGCACAACCACCTTCACCCAAAACCACTGCTTCATACAACAACTTGGTTAACTGCTCTGTCAACTGCAATGTCCTTTGTCAACTGCTCCTCCACCACTACTTCTGGCTCATCACACCAATTGGAACATAAACCTATACACACTTCCATCCAACCACCACCCACTGCTCTACCTTTAACTACAGCTGACTTCATCAACCAACCTCTTTCTTCAAGCAACTACAATCAGCAACCCACTGCCAAGCAAAACCCGAACCACCTCCTCAAACCACTTCAACCATCACTGCCTTCACTTTCTTGCATCACTACTGCATACATAACCCACCTGAAAACTCCAACCTTATGAGCCAAACACCCCACATTCATTTTCCTAATACCCTCATTCCAAACTTCAACACACCTCCAACCACTACCCGACCATCGCCTCTTCAACAACCGCGACCAACAGTCCTCAAACCTACAGGTTTCCATGACCTCAACCACCTTCCTTTCCTTCTAGCAATCACCTACAACTACCGAAAACCATAAAAAAATCATTAATTTTGATTTCAAAATTTTCGATTTTGGAAGTGTGAACACGAGATTTGCTTTTGAAATGGTGATATGGTGAAAACTGTTTTCGAATTTTCTTTGGTATTCCTTTTTTAGAAAAGGCTTAGTTCATTTCTTTAGGCCATGGTTGAGTGAAGATTTTTTATTTTAAAAAAAAAGTTTTTTTAAGTTTCAATTTTTTAGTGAATTTGGTTTGGCAAGTGAATTTGGTTTCATTTGTTTTAAGTTTCTTCTTTGATATATATAAAAAAATAAAAAATATAACATATATATATATATATTGTTAAACTCTTTTTCAGGTTGCAAAAGCAGAAGGAGAAGAAGTGCTTGCCTAATTTTTTTGCTCTGCTTTCTTGCTAAAAAATCGCTGCTTTGAAAAATAAATAGATTGCTAATAATTCTGCATACTCTGGTATCGTGCTCTTTTATTTGCTTTGTATTGTTGGTTGCTTGCATTTTAACAAAAACAAAATTTTTAAAAACAAATCTCATTCGTAGTTGCATCGTTAATTCATGTTTAATTCTGCTTTGCATTCATGTCATCTTATTTTCTTCTCTCAGTGCACCACTCAAATCCACATAAGTTGGAGGATTTCGTTACCTCTTCCTCGGCCCACAAATTAACAGTTAGACTTTGGACTTAAGGGAGTGACGAGCGCACCTAGGGCTTAATTGTATCTTGACAAGTTGTCTTCTCTGAACAATTTATTTCCTTGGTGTCCAGGCTACGGCAGATCAATAATCGTTTATAAATATTATGGTGATTCGTAAATAATATAATGATGGTTTCTCTGAAGGTACTTAAACCTTCGGTTGCATTGCTACGGTGATTCGTGGTGCACCGATAACTCCTATCTGCTACCTGGCTGAGAATTATTTTGTTGGATTAAGACAAAGTGTGATTATACAATTTTATGGTTGGAGCTACTTAGGACAGAAAAATTGTAATTAAGTCCTTGCATTCATTTAGTTGCATTAGTTCACGCATATATAAAAAAACAACAAAATTCCAAAATTAATTTTTTTTACATTTTACTTAACTTAGTTTTTTTAAAAAAACCAAAAAAAAATCTTTATAAATCTTTTCCTTCGAAAAAAAGAAAGAAATTTTTTCAAATAAAATCAAAAATAAAAAAAACAAGCATTTTATTTAAGTTTGCTTTTTTTCTGCTTAGAAAAACGAAGATAAAAAATCTTTTCAAAAACAATAACAAAAAATTAAAAAAAAATTGAAAACATATAAAAGGAAGAAAATAATTGGAAATCCAAGAAAACAAATTAATCTTCCTTTTTGGTAAATATTTTTCCTTTTCATATATATATATATATATATATATATATATATGTATATATAAAAACAAATTTTCACTTGATTTCATATCTAAACTTTATTTCATTCTCTTAATTCACTTCTTTCTCTCCTTGACTTTTTTTGTGAATGAGTACTTGGACTCGTGACACAACATCAAATCATTGGACTAGTGACACAACAGCTAACCATTTAACCCGGATAAACGATCCTCCAGCAATGGCAAACGAAAATGGTCCGCGAACTCTCATGGATAGAATCTTTTCCGATAGAGTTTTTATCCCTTCTTGTATCACCTTACCCGCCCCTGTGGGTAACCACTTCGAAGTTCAATCCAACCAAATTGTTACTCTTATGAAATTTGGCAATTCTGAACACGATGTCCCTTACATCTTCTTGACGACATTCGAACAAGTTTGTGCAACCTTTAAACTCCAACAACTTAGCAATAATGGTATTAAACCTCGATTAATTCCATTTATCCTTACTGATTACGTTGAAAAATGGTCGTACAGCTTACCATCTAGCTCAATCAAAACTTAGGAATAATTTGTTAAAGTTTTCTTAAAAAAGTTCTACCCCTTGGAAATGACAATTAAATTCCGAAACGAAATTGTCAATTTTCATCAATTTAGGGGTGAACCATAGGGAAAACATTTTGAAAGATTTAAAGAGCTTTTGATAAAATGTCTACACCATAATTTCCAAAAATGGACTGTTTGCCAAATTTTATACAATGGACTTGAAAACGGCTCACGAACCATGCTTGGATCGATGTGCCAAGGCAATTTTCTCTCCCGTATCACGATGATGCTTGGCAATTGCTTAAAAACCTAGCCGAAAAATCATCCCAATAGGAACGTTCTAACGAAAACCAATTTACTCATGATCGAACGTAAATTCAATAGGATCATTTTTGGCTTTGGAAGCTAAGAACGATGCAATGGTTAAAAAAATTCGACAACGTTTTCTCATCCAACCAAATAGACCAAGCTTCCCAACCCATGTGTTATAAATGTAACGATCCGAATCACATAGCTGATTAATGCCCTAGTTCGATTGAACAATTCGATGCTTTCAATAAGGTTAAGAATGACCTATTTTCTTCAACTAACAATCCGATTGGGGAAATCATCCGAACTTTGCTAAGAACCAAAATAATTCCAACATGAATTTGGTTCGTCATAATTTTCAAGCATTTCTGAATAATGCTTCAAATCCTCCCTTTCAACCCAATCATTTTCAACAATATTGTATGGGTCCGTCTCAAAATCAACTGCAACAATCTTTTGCTCCCCAAGGCGATAAACGTTTGACTTCACTTGAGAAAAGTCTTGAAACTTTGGCTAGGGCAACCACTCAAAGCCTTCTATCAAACAGTAATTTGCAAAATTTGTTTACCTCGTACATGCAAAATACGAGTCAATCAATTGCTAAATTTGAAATGCAAATTAGTCAATTAGCCACATATGTAAGTGGACGTGAATGAGGCACATTCCCAAGTTAGCCAGTTCCAAATCCCAGATATCAAAACACGAATTCGAATCAAGCCCATGTTGTTCAAGATAGCAGCATATCCAAATGAATGCTATCATGACTTTACGTTTCGGTGAACGTATCAATAATCAACTTGTTAGTCTAAACGATTTACCGAAAGCCCCTCTGACACTTCAAAAACAGGCGAATCTGAACAAAACATTGAGCCAAATATCAAATCAAATGCCAATCCAAATTCTTCTACTCTAGTAGATCGTCCTACTAAGTTGTTCCATTTCCACATCGCCTTCTACCTAAGAAACACTCTAACCAAATGGAAAAGATGTAGGATATTTTTAAACAAGATAAAGTAAACATTCCACTTCTTGATATCGTTTAGCAAGTCCCAACTAACGCTAAGTTTCTCAAGGACTTGTGTACCCAAAAACGACATACTCATGCGCCCAAAAAAGTTTTCTTAGCTGCCGGACTTAGCAAAGTATTTTCTCATTCAATTCTCGTCAAATATAATGATCCTGGATATCCGACGGTCTCGTGCATGATAGAGGACAAAACGATTAACAAATGCTTGCTCGATTTGTGTGCAAGTGTCAATTTGATTCCTTATTTTGTTTACCAGCAACTTGGCTTGGGTGGACTAAAACCAATGGAAGTAACTCTTTAATTTGCCGATCATTTGATAAAGAAACCCATGGGAGAAATCGTGGAAGTACTCATCAGAATCGGTTAATTCACATTCCTCGTCGATTTCGTCATTTTGGAGACACAACCCATGAACAATCCGATGAATCAAATTCTATTTATTTTAGGTAGACCTTTCTTGGCTACTTCAATTGCTCTAACCAATTGTCCAAACAGTTCTATGAAAATTTCTTTTGAAAACATGACTTTGAATCTTAACATCTTCAATCTTGAAAATCATTATAACAAACCACATGACCAAACGGTGGAAGTTAGCTGCATTCAATTAAATTTTGACAATGGAATAGTTGGCCTTAATAACGAATGCAAGATCGAATATGAACAACTGTTTCAAGACGAGCCTAACAAAATTGAAAATGCACTTCCGTTTGAACCCCATACTGTTAAATCAGAATTCCAACCAAATTGTTGATTGAGTAAACCCCAAGGTTGGACCTTAAACCCCTTCCCGATCACTTAAGTACACATACTTAGGTGATAATGAAATGTTTCTGATCATAATCTCTTCAACTCTCTCTCTCTCTTGATCAAACAACATCATTACTTTCAATTTCTTCAAAAAACAAAGAAGCAATTAGACGGTCGATCACCGATATAAAGGGAATTTGTCCCACTCTTGTTCAACATCACATCCATTTAATTGACGATGCCAAGCCAGCTTGTAATGCATAATGAAGGTTTAACTCAGAATGAAGGATGCAGTTCGTGATGACATTCTTAAGCTTCTTGATAATGGAATCATATACCCAATCACTAATAGTTCGTAGGTTAGCCCAATTCATGTCGTAACTAAAAATTCTAGACTTACCTTTATCTATAACGACTCAAACGAACTTATTCCAACTCGTACTCAAAAAGGTTAGTGTGTTTGCATCGATTAACGATAATTAAATGCTGCAACATGTAAGGATTATTTCCCTCTTCCTTTCATCGACCAAATACTTGCACGACTAGCCGGTCATGAATTTTATTGCTTTCTTGACGGTTATTCCAATTATAACCAAATTTCAATCGCTCCCGTAGATAAAGATAAACCGACTTTCACATATCCCTTTGGCACTTTTGCATACCGATGTATGTCATTTGGCCTTTGCAACGCTTCTGTTACGGTTCAAAGAGCGTGGTCAGCATCTTTTCTGACACTATCGAATGCTTTCTGGAAGTGTTTATGGACAATTTTTCTATCTTTGGAAACCATTTTTCTAAATGCTTGCACCATCTTGAGTTGGTTCTTAAATGATGCAAGGAAAAACACTTAACGTTAAATTGGGAAAAATACCATTTTATGGTCAAACACGACATTATCCTTGGGCATGTCCTTTCTATAACACCCTTAATTTTTAAATAACATTATTTAGGGGGAAATCAATCTAAAGCTAAGAAATCAAGCAAGGGGAATTAATCCAAGATAAAATCTCAAATTTCTTAACTTAATCAAGGTGAATAATAATCAAAACCATCTCTATTTTTGTTTTTACGATCATTTGATTTTCGGGCATAAGTTTAAATCCATTTTGATGATGATATGCTTGGATTTCATGATATGATATATTCAAGCAAGTTTGTTTGATAATTGTTTTATATCGTTTTAAGGAAAAAATCATTTATTTTGGATTTCGAATGCCGTGAGGAATTTATATGTTATGTAAAACATTAATTTGGAGTTGGATTTTAATTTTATAATTTTCCGCGCTAGGGAAATTTATTATGAATTTTCAAAGGAAAATATAAATAAGTGGGTTTAGAAATTTATTTTGGCTATATTATGAAGAATTTGGGCCTGAAATTTTTATATGTTAGATAAGATATTAAAAGTGTATTTATGTGATTTTTGGGGATTTTTCCTAAGTAATTTACTATAGAAATTAAATTATTTTAGATGAAGGACATAAATGGTTTTTTGCTTAAGGAAGGGCTTATTTGTTAAATTATTTAAATTGGATCTGAGATAATTACGGCAGTTTATTTAGAAGGAATTTGAAAAGTTTATCGCAACCAATCAAATGTTCACAAATAGGCAAGTTAGTTTAAAAACAATTACTAAAATAGGCATTAAAACAACCTTTACCTAGAATTTTTGTTTCGCCACTTTCATAGGATACCTTTCGACTCTGTACTTCCGCCTCAACCAAGTCGAAACCACCTAAGTTGAAACCAATACACAAGGTATCAATAAGTTGGTATGTAGTGCATTGGAGAAAGGAGGAAGGTATGGTGTTGAAACCTAGCTCTCGAAGGGTCGAATCCTTTGTCTTACTCTTAAAAGATACGTGCTTGTCTTGTTTTTAAAAAGTGCTTTCAAAGAGGTCGAAACCCCTTCAATGTAGCTTTTGCAGAAGTTGCTTTCGAATATGTTGCCGCCTTTTTGTTTCAAAAAGATAGTTTTGAATATGTTTCCTTGTTTTTAAATTAAAGCTTTCAAAAAGTGTAGTTTCAACCTAGTCGAAACAAGTTGCCGCCCGCCGACCTTATGTCTTTCGATGGATTAAAGCCATCAACTAGATCGAAAGGTAGCTTTTGTTTTATAAATATAATAAGCGAATTTCTATAGCTTTCGAAAGGGTTAATGGTTTCAAAGGCAATAGCTTCGAAAGGGGTTTCGAAGATAACCTTTAATTGTTTTACTAAAATGATTTAATCTTTCAAAAGGATGGTTCCGAAGCCAACAGTTTTCCCCTAACTTATTTATATGAAGGTTAATGGTTTTGAAAGGGGTAAATATATTTTTAAATATAAACCAAATGGTTTCGAAAGAGTTACTTTCAAATAGTTTCGAAGCTATGCTTCTAAAAGTTTATAAGTAATGCTTTAATACTTTCAAAAGGTATGTTTTGAGGGTTTCGGAAGAGATGATTTAAAGTGTTTCAAAAGGCATATGCTTAGTGTTTTGAAAAGAAATGTTTAATGCTTTCGAAGAAGGTTGTCCAATGGTTTCAAAAGTAAACATTTAAGGTTTCGAAAGCCTTAGTTTTCAAAACAAAGAACCCAACCTCATTTTTAAAGGAAAACCATGAAATAATAAAGGAGTTTTAAAATAGCTTTTGAGTATGGAGTTTTTGAAGAAGCTTTCCCTGGGAAAACAATAGGTTAAAGGGATTAACCATGTCTCATATGAAAATGTTTTCAAGGATATTAAACCACATGTGTTGGTGTTGTCATGTTATTATGCTAACTTCTTCTAATATACATTTTCACTTTAAAATGGAACCATAACTGTATTTTGGGGAGAAAGGGCAGAATAACCAGCTAGGTTGACTTACTAGTGAATGTTAATTGACTTTACTCCTGTATGAGTAGAATTGCATCTAGGAGGTCAGGTTGACCAAAACATAGGATGTCTAAATACCGATTAAAGAAGTTATCAGATAGACAGGTTCATAGTAAATCTATGAAAACTAGAAAAAGATGTAGGCAGGGGCCAATAGGTACATTGTAAACCCATGAAAAATATAATTAGAAAGAGTTATTGTCAGGGCCCAATAGGTTTGTAGTGAACCCATGAAAACTATACTCGGATTAAGTTATTGACAGAAGTCACTAGGTTCCTAGTCAACCCATGAAAACTAAGATAAGAGGGAAGTTATTGGAGATACCAACTGGTTCAGGGAGAACCCATGAATAAGTAAGTTATTGGCTGGGGCCAATAGTTTCTTAGTGATCCCATGGAAACTATGAAACTAGACAGGGAGTCCATAGGTTTTAAATAGGTTATTAGTAAGCCAATGAAAACTAATAGGTTAATAGTGACCGTAGAAACTATAATTAAGACAGATAGTCAACATGAATGGGGATGGGTAATCCAGAATTGGTTTACTTGTTTGCATATCATCATAATACTTTGAATTGTTATGTTTCGACCATTGTGGATGCAGGAGCATGGATTGTGGATATAGGAGTATGGATTGTGGATGTAGGAGCACGGTATATGGTTTTATAATGTTTTGGAGGATAGTAGTAAGGGGAAAACATATTCTGCTAAGCGGCATGGTCTCACTAGATAACTAAATGGTTTGAGATGGTAGATATTATTCATACCAGGCTTTATGTCCGACTCTAAGTTTATGTTTTCCACTTAAACTCTCGGAATCACAGTTGATTTTGAGTAGTTTGAGAGTTGAGGTTTTTAGGTACCTCTTTAGACGAATAAGCTTCCAAAGATATATAAGAGGCTAGATAGCTATTAGGAATCCTTTTCCTTTTGATTCCACTATGTTTTGTTGTAAAGAAAAAGTTGTTTAATTGCCTAGTTATATATATACTTTAATCATCCAAAGGGGCATCTTCATATGTCACTCTTAGCGTATGTTGTAATAATTATATTTTCTCTGAACGTGGTTCTCGAATATAAGATTGTGTAATGAATTTGAAATGTTTTGAAATGGAATGTGAAAATTGTTTAATGATTTTAAAATTTTGCATATCCATGTGTTTCTGTTATATCAATGTACCTAACATTATGTATTTGGTCGTCGAGGATTAATAACCATGGATGACTGCAGCATCCGTAGCCGTTAGTTTTGGCCCTCCAAGTGGGGGATGTTACAAGTTTGGTATCAGAGATAGCTTAATGAAACTTAAAAGAAATTTAAACCTAAATTATTTTTCAAACATAATCCAATTAAATCAGTAAATAAGACCAGGGTTTGGGATAATGCTAGAGTAATGTATTTGTATTTGATATATATAAATATATATATAAGTATGTATTCCCCTCTCTCTTAGACTGTTCTTCTATATCTTACTAAGGCTTGTATGCAGATTTACGAGAAATAGGATATGGTGATAGTAAACGAAAGAGGAAATCTCGATGGAGGAAGCACCACAACCAACATAATTGCATGACCCACCAAGAGGAACTCGGGTCGATGGGTTAACGCTAACCCAAATGCAGATGCCAATGTGGGTGCTGGAAATCCACCAGTAGATGTAGAGACAATGTGTCAGTTCTTCGTTAATCTGATGCAAACAGAAGCTATTGCTGGAGTTGTTGGGAATGTTGGAGGAGCTAATCTTGTGGCTCACATTGGGAATAATTATACTAAGCTGGGCAGAGACTATACTAGTCATGGCAGGAAGCCATTTATGTGAACCAAGAATGCCATAAAGGTTGAAAATTGGCTATTTCATTGTGAGAGAATCTACGCTGACTTGGGATAGAATGATGAGCAGAAGAGGAGGCTGGCCTCTAGGTAGTTGTAAAGGGCAACACTTCATTGGTGGAATAGTGTTACTATTGGAGTTCCAGAAGAAGAGTTGACTTGGGCAAAATTTTGAAGGAGATTTGAGCAAAGGTTTTTGTCTGAAGTTTCTAAGTCGGCATTACTGAGGAAGTTTATGGATTTAATGCATGGAGAGATGTCGGTAATTTAGTACGCTACTAATTTTGATGAATTGTCTTGATATGGGTATGCAACCATAGATACCACCATCAGGAGAAATGTGAAGTTTATTCGGGGATTGAGGCCTAAGATTGCTGGGGCGACCCTAACACATCTCTGTGATCCTTGTATTGTAGTTGTGGATATGGCAATTTGACATAAGGAAATGCTTGGTAATTGTGGGAAAGAAAAGCTAGTTAAAATCCAGGGTTGTGAGGGAAAGAAGAGAAAGTTCTTTAAGAATAAGGGAGCCTAGAAGGGAGAAGCTATTAGGAAGGAAAAGGCTGATTTAATTTGCTTCAAATTGACAAGAAAGGTCATTATGCTCATGAGTGCCGGTCAAGCAAGGGAAAGAAGGCTGTAGAAAGGAAAGGTGTGAAATGTTTCAACTACGATCAAGTTGGACATTAAAAGAATTAGTGTCCACAACCAGTTAGGCTACTATTTGATACCGGTGCATCACATTCATTAATATCTTAGTGTTTGATTGATAGGTTATGCTTAGAGCACACATATACTGTTACTTCCTTAAGGGTTGCGAATCTGATAGAAGGGTATGTAACTCTAGGGATGAAATGTGACCAGTTGGAACTAGAATCGTTAGGTCATAAGTTTATATGCAGTCTGTATGTTTTTCGTAGATTTCGGGATCGTCTTGGGTATGGATTGGTTAGGGAAGTATGAGGTTAGGACAATTTTCCAAGATAGGAAATATCACTAAGACACCTTGATAGTCATAACCGAATCATATTCTCAGTAGAAAATTCCGACCGGTAGTTGTGCTTTGTTAAGTGCTATGGAAGTAGGAGAAGAGTTAAGTTGGGTTCAAGTAGCAAGAGACTTTGTACATATCTTTGAGCCGGTTACATAACTACAATCGAAACAAGCTATTGCGTTTCGTATAGATCTTATGCTAGGAGCTGAACCTATCAGTAGACCGCCTAACAGGATGACACCGACCGAGATGAAGGAACTGAAGGTGCAGCTAGTGGATCTAGAAGGAAGGAATTTTATTAAACCAAGTAGCTCGCTTTGGGAACGGCCATAGCGTTCGTGAAGAAATCAGATGGGTCATTGAGGATGTGCATCGACTATCTAAGTTGAACGAGAGGACGATTAAGAATAAATATCCTTTGCCAAGAATAGACGATCTCTTTGATCAGCTGTGTGGACCTAGAGCATTTTCCTAGTTGGATTTGGCGATAGATTTCCATCAGTTAAGAGTGGCAGAGAACAATATTTCTTTGACAGCATTTTGGACTAGGTATGGCTTGTATGAGTGGTTAGTAATGCCATTTGGGTTAACGAATGAACCTGCTTTCTTCGTGGATTTGATGAACCAATTTTTTCAAGAGTACTTAGATACGTTTGGGTTAGTGTTTATTGATGAAATTTCAGTATACTCTAAGGATGAAAGAGAGCATGAGGATCATCTTAGAGTAGTGCCTGAGAAGCTGAGGCAACGTCAGCTTAAAGCAAAGTTTTTCAAGTTTCATTTTTAGAAGAAAAATGTTAAGTTTCTTGGACACATGGTTTCTGAGAAGGGCTTGTTAGTCAATCCAGATAAAAGCGAAGCTGTTAATAATAGGAAGAGACTAGAGACAGTGACAGAGGTTAGAAGTTTTCTTGGACTTGTTGGCTATTACCGAAGATTCATCAAGGATTTCATGCGGATAACAGTGCCTTTGACTAAGTTAACTAGGAAGGGTGTGAAGTTTGTCTGGTCCAACAAATGTGAGTAAGTATTCCTTATGTTAAAGCATTTGTTGACCAATGCAATTGTGTTAATGGTTCCAAATGGAAACCAAGGGTTGATGGTGTATACCGATGCATGTAGAACTAGATTAGGAGCTGTGTTGATGCAGAATGGTAAAGTTATTACCTACCCTTCACGGCAGCTTAGACCGCATGAAGTAAGATATCCTACTTATGATTTGGAGTTGGCAGCAATGATCTTCGCATTGAAGATTTGGAGGCATTATCACTTAGGGGAGAGATTTGAGCTATACATGGATCATATGTCCTTAAGGTATTTATTCTCTCAGAAGGAGTTAAATATGAGACAACAGAGGTGGTTGGAATTTTTGGATGCTTTTGATTTTGGTATAGAGTATACTCCCGAGCAAGGAAATAAGGTAATGGATACTCTTAGCAGAAGACATCAGAATGTGGTGTTAGCTATGTTGGTAGAGTATAAAGATTAAGAAGCTTTGACTACTTATAGTATGCAGTTAAGATCGACTGCTAGTTCTAGTCAAAGAACTGTCATGTTGTCCTGTTTAGAAGTGCGACCAATGTTGATCGAAAAGATTGCTTCTAAGCAGAAAGAAGATCCAATATTAGATGAGAGGATTAGAAGGCTTGAGGCGGGATCAGAGATTGATGAACTAAAGGATTTTAGTCTTGGTTAGAGAGGATGGTTAAGAAAGAAGTGACGGTTGTGTGTTTTGAATGTTGAGGACTTAAGGAAATAACTTTTTAAGGAATGTCATCGATCCAAGTTTACGATTCATCTTGGATGGACCAATATGTATCAAGATATGGAGAGGAGCTTCTATTGGGAAGGTATGAAGAGGGATGTTGGCTTATGGGTTAAGCAGTGTGCATACTATCAACAAGTGAAGGTCGAACATCAGAAGCCAAGTGGATTGCTTCAACCTTGGAAGTTATGAAATGAGGTTCGATGTCCATGGATATTATAGACGGGTTGCAAAGGTCAAATAAAGGAAATGAAAGTATATGTGTCATAGTGGACAGGTTGACCAATTTCGCCCATTTCATTCCAGTTAAGTCAACCAGGATGGCACATGTTTTAGCTAAGTTGTTTATGAAGAACATAGTTAGACTGCATGAAATTCCTAGTAGTATAGTCAGTGACAGAGATTCTTTGTTTACTAGTGAATTCTGGAAGAGTCTACAGGATGTGCTGGGTACCAAGCTTAAGATAAGTACTGCGTATCACCTTCTGACGGAAGGGTAAACAGAGAGAGTCAATAAGGTACTCGAGGACTTGTTAAGAGCTTGTGTATTGTACTTCGGTAGATCTTGTAAAGATCACCTACACTTGGTGGAGTTTTTGGATAATAATAGTTATCATACTAGTAAGGGAATGGTGCATTTTAAAGGTTTGTATGGAAGGCCATGCAAATCACCAACATGTTGGTTGGAGACTGGAGACAAATTAGTCTTAGGTCCAGATCTGGTTAGAGAGGCGTAAAGACCTAGAATTCTCATTTGGAGAAAAGGTTTTCATTAAGGTATCACCGATGAAGGGTGTGGTATGATTTGGAAAATCTGTGAAACTGGCCCCGAGATATGTTGGTCCATTCTTAGTTATACAGAGGATCAGAAAGCTCGCACATAGAGTAGAGTTGTCGAGCAGTACAACATGTGTCCATAATGAGTTTCATTTGTCTCGTCTTCGCAAGTATGTGCATGATCCAGAGACTACTGTAGGATCTTTTTCACCGTAGAAGGGAGGAGGTGTATAGGGTGATACGAATAATAATAAAAAATAATACGGAAATAAAAGCAATCAAAGATAATAAAATAGAAAAATAATGCAGAAGCGATCACACACGACTTTACCAGCTTCGGCAAAACTTTGCCTATGTGCTGCCTCCAAGGTTTCTACTAGAAATTAAGTAGTCAGACGCTTGCACACGTAATCTTACGACACCCGCTAATGACTAACCTAACTCTACACTCAAAACCCTGTTACAACTCAGCCGCTGAGTTGCAAATTCTCGAACTACATCATCGTAATTCGTAACCTAGTCACACGACTAGAAAGTTAAACAATTTTGGAAGAAAATTACAAAATAAAACAAAAGCTAAATAACAAAACCCTATATAATCACTAGATCCCAAATATAATAAATAGAGCAGGCCCAATTGTAATTATTAAAAGTCTGCCCCTTTTCTATTTTTGCTCGTGGCTGAACTATGTTCGTTCTTTATTCGTTCCTCTTTCACAAGCCATGGTTTTGTTCGATTGAAGTCGCCGCTTCGAATGTGATCAATTGAGATTATAATTTCACTCGATTGGTTCGTTAATTGAATACCGGCTTTAGTTGGCTTTCGTCTGCTCCAATTTGTTGAGCTTAAATGTTTAGAAATTGGTATGTGATTATTTTCCCCTTTTATCAATTGATTATTGCTCAACTTGTTTGATTCGAGTGTTGGATAATTTCTGTAATTGGTTCTAAGTATGCTCTCTGATTTTTCTTGAACTCGGATGATCTTTTGCCAGTGATGATCTTTGGTTTATATAGGGATTAAAATCCCTAAATGTTAGTTCATATATTTTTTGTGTGATTTAAGCACTTGCGTTGATTTACAATCACACGGCTCCAGTGCTTCTTGACTCGTTCATGTATTCATCGGTTTGAATTTCTTTGAGTCGATTTGTTCCTATTACTTTAACACTTTTCTCCCACGACTTTGTTATTTTGAATTTACGAACTTCGTGAAGTTTGACTTGGCATTTGAGTTCGATGATATTTGAAACACCTCTAACTTATTCGAACTCCTTTCTGCTATGAATTCTTTATCAACTGTGACTTACCACTGTTTGTTTGTTTCTTTTTGAATCCACTGCTTCATATAGGCTGCTAACTTTCGACTTGTTCCAACTGCTGCTTTATTTCAATTGTTTTAGAAAAATTTCAACACAGTTTTTGTCTGACAATTTCCTTTTGAAAATACTCATGTTCATATTGATATAATACTTGTAATACTGTCTGGTGTAATCCTTGTTAGCCTTGCATTTTTGTAGTCTGGTCTTTAACTTATTTTGCTTGAAGTATGGTGCGTGCATTTGCTCACTTGATATTTCTGGTTGTATTGTTGTTGCCTTTGATCTAGTTGAGTAATTTATAGTCTTGAGTCATGTGTACATTTTATTGATGAGTCTTCATGTCGGTTGTGCTTGAGCTTTTGAAGTGATATGTGTATCTGAACATGTTCATGCATTATCCTTTGTACATGTGACCACTTTGACATGTTGTATGTGTTACCCTTGCACTTGGTTGTTGAGGCCTTATTGTACACACTGGTCTCTTGAGTATTGCATTGCTTTTGATTCATACTTGTATGTGTGTGATCTTCTTGGAGTCTGGCTGCATTTCTAATTCTCTTGAACCAATTGGTGGTCTGGTCCATCATATGTATTCGAGTCTCTGTTTCAGCATTGTGTTTATACGTGTGTGAAGTTGTTGTGTCTATCCTTTTGTTCACTGCCCTGGTCTGCGTTGATGTATGTTTATCTGCACATTCATATTGTACATTACTAGTTCACCCGAGTCTAATTTGAATGGTTGCACATGGTTGGTCTTTACTGTTGCTTCTGATCCAGGCTCACTTTATTCTTGTTGCATTCACTCGTATTACTTTGGTCTTGTTACATGTCTACTCGAGTCTCTGTTTCATGTGGTCTGCACTTGATTCTTTGTACATGCGGTGATCTGGGTTCATTGATGTGTTGACCTGATCTGGTCATATGCATGTTGAGTCTGGTGCTAAAATTTTGTTGTTACATTGCTTCATGTACTGATAATTTCTTTTTCCTACATGGTCTGGTATGGTGATCTTGACATGTCATTGTTCTGTCTATGAACCTACATTTGTGTAGTCTTGCATTTGTTTGGTTGAGTGAATTCTTTATACATGTCTTTGCCTCTGGTCTGATTCGTCTTGCTCATTCATTTCTTCAAGACTGGTTCAAGTGTCATGTCCATTGTTCTATTTCTCGAGTGCTTGCTTCCGTGATATATGTATATATGCATATATGTATGGTGCATTTGAGACTTTGTGACTTTTTTGTTCGAGAGTTATTTACACTTGAGTTGAATCCAGCTTAGTCTTGGATTTTACCTTGTGCTCTCCTGTCCCTGCGATTTTAACAAGCAAGTGCATATTGGTGTGCACGGCCTTGTGCCATATACAATGATACACCTGCATTTCACAAGTAGTTTGTATATGATGATTTAAAAGAAAATAAATGATGAATAACCCAAATAACTGAGGCAAATAACATTTTCAAAACACACACTTCATTTCAACTGCAGAATATTTGTTTTTCAATTTTACTATGTTAGTGTTTATTTTGCAGATAGCTCAAACACTGGATACAGGCTGGAACAGAGTTGAAGATCAAATACAAGTGTTGAGTGAATATATATAGTGAGTTGAAAATTGTAAAGTGAAAATTGTGTTGTACTTGAAATTGTATTGTAAATGAAAATGTGTAAATGTAGCGAGAGCTCAAATTTGTACTTTTTGAATTTGTAATCAAATATTTATTTGAATAAAATATTTGTTTAAATATGAATTCTGAGTTATTTATTTTATCCAACAAATACTTAATTATGTGACAAATAAAGTAGTATAACAACAAATACATTTAAATGAATATATGTGTGTGTGTGTGTGTGTTTATTATCATCAAACAAAAATCATATACTAGCACATTCTATAACTAATATTCCTCCGACGAGGTTAGAAGATTTGATAGTAGAGCCTAATTTGACTTTTGTTAGACAACCAGTCTAGGTTGTAGCGAGAGAAGAGAAAAGGTTAAGGAACAAGACAGTCAAGTTGGTGAAAGTTCAGTGGAGCGACAACGAGAAGGACTGTACTTGGGAGACAGAAGACAGGATTAGAGATAATCATCCCGATATGCTTTGAGGGTATGTCTACATTAGATTTATATAGATAGAAACTAGTAAGTTAGGTTATTATGGTTGTTATGAGATATTACAGATGATTGCAAACGTTTAGTATTTTGTCCTTACAGAATTTCGAGGATGAAATTCTTTAAGGAGGGGAGCCTGTAACACCCTTAATTTTTAAATAACATTATTCAAAAGATTTAGTTTGATAAATTAAATAGAATAATGTAAATATTATAGTGATAAGGGGATTGAAATTTGATACTTTAAGGAGTCGAGATTAATTAATAAATTAAAGAATGGGCTTATAAATGGTTTTGTATGTTAATTAGGAGAGTAATTAATGTGAGGGCTTAATGGGTAAATTGTGCACCATTACCTTTAAATCTCGTTTCCTTTACCATTCACGTTCACTTTTTTCAAAAACTTAAAAAAGTAAATCTAAAGGCTCAATGCCGGCCATTACCTAGGGAAGGAAAAGGGAAAATCAACCTAAAGCTATGAAATCAAGCAAGGGAATTAATCCAAGATCAAATCTCAAATTCCTTATCCTAATCAAGGTGAATAATAATCAAAACCATCTTTATTTTGTTTTTATAATCATTTGTCTTTTAAGTTTAAGTTTAAATCCATTTTGATGATGATATGCTTGGATTTCGTTATATGATATATTCAAACAAGTTTGTTTGATAATTATTTTATACGGTTTTAAAGAAAAAAATCATTTATTTTGGATTTCAAATACCATGAGAAATTTATATGTTACGTAAATTATTAATTTGGAGTTGGATTTTAATTTGTATAATTTTACGAGCAAGAGAAAATTTATTATGAATTTTCAAAGGAAAATATGAACAAGTGGGTTTAGAAATTTATTTCGGCTAGATTTTGAAGAATTTGGGTCTGAAATTTTTATATGTTAGATAGATATTAAAAGGGAATTTTTGTGATTTTTGGGTATTTTTCCTAAGTAATTTACTATGGAAATTAAATTATTTTAGGTGGAGGACATAAATGTTTAATTTGTTTTGCTTAAGGAAGAGCTTATTTGTTAAATTATTTTCATAAAATAATTACGGCAATTTATTTTAGAAAGAATCTGAAAAGTTTATGGCAACCAATCAAATTTTTCAAATAAGCAAGCTAGTTTAAAAGCAGTTATTAAAAAGGCAATAAAACAGCCTTTACCCAGAATTGTGGTTTCACCGCTTTCATAGGCTACCTTTCGACTCTATACTTTCGCCTCAACCAAGTCAAAGACACCCAAGTCAAAACCAATACACAAGGTATTGACAAGTTGGTACGTAGTGCATTGGAGAAAGGCAGAACGTATGGTGTCGAAACCTATCTCTCTAAGGGGTCGAAGCCTTTGTTTTACTCTTAAAAGATATGCACTTTCCTTGTTTTTAAAAGAATGCTTTCGAAGAGGTCGAAACCCCTAAATGTAGCTTTCGAAGAAATTGCCTTTGAATATGTCACCACCTTTTTGTTTCAAAAAGATAGCTTTCAAATGAGTTGCCTTGTTTTTAAATTAAAGCTTTTGAAAAGGGTAGTTTCAACCCAATCGAAACCACATGCCGACCTTATGCCTTTCGAATGATTGAAGTCATCAATTAGATCGAAAGGTAGCTTTTGTTTTATAAATATAATAAACCACTTTCAATAGCTTTCGAAAGGGTTAATGGTTTCGAAGGCAATGGCTTCGAAAGAGGTTTTGAAGCCAACCTTCAATTATTTTACCAAAATGATTTAAGATTTTGAAAGGATGGTTACGAAGCCATCAGTAAACTCATTTATATGAAGGTTAATGGTTTTGAAAATGGTACTTACGTTTATATTCACTTTGACCCAAAAGATATTTTTGAATATAAACCCAATGGTTTCGAAAGAGGTACTTTCAAAAGGTTTCGGAGCTATGCTTCTAAGAGTTAATAAGCAATGCTTTAATACTTTCGAAAGGTATGTTTTAAGGGTTTCAAAAGAGATGATTTAAAGTGTTTCAAAAAGTATATGCTTAGTGTTTTGAAAAGAAATTTTTAATGCTTTCGAGGGAGGATATCCAATGGTTTCGAAAGTAAAGGTTTAAGGTTTTGAAAGCCTTAGTTTTTAAAACAAAGAACCCAATCTCAATTTTAAAGGAAAACCATGGCATAAAAATAATAATTTAAAACAACTTTTAATATGGAGTTTTTGAAGAAGTTTTCCTTAATAAAATAATAGGTTAAAGGGATTAACCGTGTTTCGTATGAAAATGTTTTCAAGGATATTAAACCACAGATGTTGGTTTTATTATGTTATTAAGATTGCTTCTTCTATTATACATATTCACTTTAAATTGGACCCTTAACTGTATTTTGGGGAGAAAGGGAAGAATAACCAGCCAGGTTGGCTCAGTAGTGAATATAAATTGAGTTAACTCTTTTGTGAGTAGATTTGCATCCAGGAGGCCAGGTAGACCAGAATACAGGATGTCTAAACACTTATTAAGAAGTTGTCAGATAGACAGGTTTGTAATAAACCCATGAAAAGTATGTTTAGGAAAATTTATTGGCATGGGCCAATAGGTTCATAGTAAACCCATGAAACTATGATTAGAAAGAGTTATCGGAAGACGCCAATAGGTTTGTAGTGAATCCATGAAAACTATATCCGAATTAAGTTATTGACAAAAGTCAATGGGTTCCTAGTCAACCTATTAAAACTAGTATAAGAGGGAAGTTATTGGAGATACCAATAGGTTCAGGGAGAACCCATGAATAAGGAAGTTATTGGCAAGGGCCTATAGGTTCTTAGTAATCGCATGAAAACTATGAAACTGGACAGAGGGTCCATACGTATTAAACAAGAAATTAGTAAGCCCATTGTGACAGCCCATAAATTTTAGATATTTGAAATTGGAATATTTAATTAATTTTAAATATTTAAAAGTTAATGTTTAACTTGAATTTCAAATATCGCTATTTATTGGATAATTTAAATATTGAATTTGATAATTGGAAATTGGGAAAATTGTTGAATCTGGATGTTCCAGGCTTGTTAAAAATATTTTAAAGGCTTAGAAAATTCATATTGATAATACAGAAGGTAATAGAACTTTTAAAATTGAATTTGAAAGTGATTTGTTTAGTTCTGAATTTATATCGTTTAAATCGACATTTAAAAATAGCCTTCCGAGGCACATTCTTGGATTTCAACGAAACTAGTTCCATTGGATCCTTAATAGTGTATTATTATCGGATTCCAATTTTCGTAGTGTTTGGAGTTGTCGCGAGGTCATACAATATGTAAACGTGCTGAAATTTAAATCGAAATTCAATATAATAATAAGATCTAAAAACCTATCTTCTCCATACGATGGAATTAGGACTCGAAATCTTTTCTATTGCGTTCGGAATAAGGGTATAACATTATAAACATCTAGTAGCACGCCTCAATAGGAGATTGAGATTTAGGCTTCATTTTCAAGACGATTTAAATTTGAATTTAAATTTAAATAAATAGTTTAATTGCATTGAAACTGTTGCAAGTCTATGCAGACACGTAAAAGAATTTATTACAAGGGTTCTTCTTGGTTTAACATGCGTCTAAAATAAAAAAATAAAAAAATCGCTTGTATTTATCTTCAATTCAGCATAATCGAACACGAAGAAAAAAAAGAGGAATGAAATCAAGTCGAATAATGGCGAGCCTCCTTCTCCTTATTTTCGAATTGAATTTCTAAAAAAAAATGGACAGACATCGAAGTCGCGTTCTCTTTCCTCGACTGATTCTCGAATCGATTAAATTGAAAAAGAAAAAAAGGAGGGGATCGCGATCGAATCGCGAACGGCAGCTAGGGTTTCACAAGCTGGATAGCGGCGACATGATGATTGGGCAGTGCTCGAACGTTGGTGGGTTGATCAATCATTTGGGGGTGGGGGCGATGATGTTTGACTGGGATTTGTAGATCGATCGATGTGAGGCCAAAAGCACGGCCAAGGGATGCGCGAGGGGATGCCGACGATGGCGATGCGCGAAGAGGGGAGGGCCATAGTGTTGCTGGTGGAGCTGCATGCGATTTGGGAAAGTAATCGTGGTCTGATCAGAGAGGTATTCTTTTTTCAGTTAAATTTAATTTAAAATTTATATCTATGTATATATATACACCGAAGGAAAAAATATGCAGATAAAGAGATATTTTACAGTAATATATTAGATTTTTATTTTTTATCCGAACTCTATTTATATGTATATATAGGTCAGAAAATATAACACAGTGTTGATTTAAGTTATAAAATTTCTGTTTAATTTAAAGGTAATACAAAGGTATACAAGCACAAAATATATTTATAAGGTCTTGAAAGGAAAAGTAGGAATTTTAAAGGTTGATTTTTTTTTATATAAATTAGACTTTTTTGAAATCCATATAGCTTATTTTTATATAAGTATATACATACATAGTTCCAATGAAATAAAATAAATATACATACATTTTATTTTACTGGTTTATTTTGAAATAATAATAATATTCTGGAGATTAATTTTTTTTATTAACCTATTTAATTCATCATAGTCACTAAAAGATTCTTTGTAAGGAAAATTATCTAATCGAATCTTAGTTAATTAAGTTTATTAAAAAGGATAATTGATTATTCAATTCATTCAAAATATTAATAAAACCCTAAATGTTATACAAGGTCTGAAACCGTGGAGAACAAGTCGAGATGGAATGGGGTTGTAAACAAAATAAAGGTGAGTTAGTCTCACTCATTTGTAATACCTTTTAAATTTAAATAGTTAAATTTAAATTGTGGGTTGTTGCTTGAATTGATAATTTATTATTAGCTTGGATGTGATATGTTATATAGTGTGTATATATATATATATATATATATATATATGTATGTATGTATATATGTATATATATTGGAGTGATTGATTCCCGCATTATATAGCGGATGAGAACCTATGTGCCCGCATAATAGCGGATGACTCTTACACCGCGATATCCCGCCTAGAAGCGGGATTAGTATTTTAAATTGTTGTGCTAACATCTATGGATGCAGGGTAAAAGGTCGGAGGGATCCAACTGGATTCCTCAAAATGTTGAATTCATTTTATACTCTATGATGCGATTTATTTGATGATCTGTGATAGATTACATTGGAAATTGAAATTATTGAATGTTATGGCTTAGTTGAATATATGTAACGGCCCGTAAATTTCGACAATTTAATTTGTTAATTTAATATGATTTTGTAATTAATTTTTAATAGAAATAATAAAGGGGGTAAATTTATATTGAAATGAAGGCTAAAATAAAATATATGAATGGTAATTAAATCCTTTATTTGTAATATGAATAAAATTTCAATAAATAAAGTGGTGTAAGTATTGTACCTGTATATAAGGTGAATTGAATAAATCCTATTTATTGGAACCTTGTTTATTGATATGCGAATGTATAATAAATGATACAAGAGATTGAAATTTAAATAGAATTCTAAATAATGAATAGTGGAAAGGATTATACAGGTGTATAATTTAATGCGAGAAAGGAAAGTATCTAATTGATTTTGTAATAAAAACGTTGAAACGGAAATTGGGATAAATGTTATGAATGAGAGTTGTTGGAATAATTGTTGTAGAGAATAAATTACAAATGTTATAAATTGTATAATGGTGACAACTATTGTTCGTTGCCAATGCATTTAATTAATAGCGATTAAATGTAATTAATCATTGCCTTTTTGTAAGTTAAGCAATAATTGAAAATTTTGAAGGTAAAATCAATAGAAAGGTTAACTATATGCATAAGATGGAAAGTTGAATAGAATTCTAATAAATGATAATAATGGAAAACGTGTACAATCAATGTAGGTAATTGGTAATTACAATGTTGTTGAAAGTAATAAACGTTTCTTGGTTGATAATTTATAAAATAACGGAAAGAGTAAATGTACTCATTAGAATATTAATTGCAATTGGATAGGGATTTTAAGTAACAGTGTTAATGCAATGTAAGTAATGCTAATTTAAGTCAATAATAAAGGAATTGGGATGTATTCAAAATTCGTAACATATGGCTTGTAAACATATATTATAAATTACCTGCTTATTTGTTGATGAAATTAGAAATTGTAGTAAGTGATAATAAAATGAATAAATGTTACACTAAAAGAAAATGAAATAACGTTCGTTTAGAAGTTGAGTAATTATAGGGTCGTATTTATTAAGCGTTACTTTAATAATTAAGGTTAGTTGTGAAATTAATACGGGAAGTATGTAAAGGAATAACTAGGGAAGTAATACGTTATAAATTAAATTTGACCTAAACTTAAGTGTAAGTAAAAGGTTAAAAATTGAAACTAATTCGATTAATTTGAAA
The DNA here is from genome assembly GCA_030765085.1 of Allium cepa. NCBI lineage: Eukaryota > Viridiplantae > Streptophyta > Magnoliopsida > Asparagales > Amaryllidaceae > Allium > Allium cepa. The sequence goes on from CM060943.1 coordinate 130,101,693, forward strand.
CTTATTGAAATAAATTGGATTCAAAGTGCAATAAAGGGATTATTTTTAGAAATTGAAATAAATAATATAATTGGTGAAATAATTTATATATAAAATTGAGATGGGAATTTGTTTAAGGAATTATAAATTTATGAAATATAGAATTTGAATTTTTAATAGTGGGTTAATTTATTTAATTTATAATAATTGGATTTATTACGAATGAATGAAATAAAATATGTAATTATTACGTAATTTAAAAATTAAGTTGAAAACGGAAAATATTTATGGGATAATTTTTAAATCCAATGGTAAACCCTTATATTTGGAATTAACGAATGGAATAAATATAGGTTAATTCAAATAAAAAGGAAATTTTGGAAATTTATCTATAATTTTGAATTTTATGAAATTGGAGATTTATATTGATTTAATCTTTAATAAATTGACATTTAAAAATTGTTAAATCATTTTAAATGTTTGAAAATTTTGGAGTGATAAAAATTTCCAATTCTAAATCTGAAATATAAAAATTTGATTTATTTACTAATCCTTAATTTATTTAATTATTATAAAAATAGCCATTTTGTCACGGACTCGGATTTCGACGAAACCAGTTCATCGGATCCGTAACAGCGAATTATTGTAGGGTTTCAAGTTTCGTAGCGATCGGACATGTCGTTTGATCGTACGAACGCGAAACGCCTTGAAATCGCTTTAATTGAAATCAATTTGAAAATATTGATTTCAGCATAACTTCTTCATACGATGGAATTTGGCCGTGAAACTTTTTTCCATCGCGCTTAGAATATTTTGAAATACCTATTTTGATATATGGGTTTACCCAATTTCGTTTCGGGATCAGAACGGGCTTTTGGGCCAATTATCGTTCAGCACGTTTGTTTATCTGATCCATCTATTCAAATTTCTAACCTACCCATATAAACCCAATTATAAATACTAGTCTCCATCTATTCTCATTTGTTTGTGCGTTCATTTCATCAACTCCTCTTCTTCTTCAATGGCTACAAACCCTAGATCTAAATTCAAATTTCAAAAATCAAATCCAAAGCCTAAAATTTAAAGTTCTCAGAAAAATCTCAAAAAAATATATATCGAAGATCTCAATGATGCGAACCTACGTCTGCTGTTCGTTTTTCGAGACAGTGACCGGATTGATCAGAAATCACGGTCAAAGTCGAATTGGGCGTTTTTGATTTCAACACCAATTGACGAAATTGAAATATGGGTATTGTAGATCTCGTCGAGGGGAGCTGATTGGTGGTTGTTTGGTGGTCTGAAAGTGCTTGGGTTGGCCGGAATTGGCGAACTAGAGTTCGAAAACCCTAGCTTGGAGGCGGCGGCGACGCCAACTAGGGGGCGCGCAATGGTATGGTTAGAAGCGGCGCAAGGAGGAGGTCATGGAGGTGATGTCGGCTTGGCCTACGGCTGCGCTTGGTGACCGATGGTCGTGGTCAAAGTCCATGGTCAACGCGTGTATTTTGGGTTCGAACTTGCTGGGACGTGCACGTTTTCGTGCTGGGAAGGAGCATTGCTCGGTGACGTGGGTCGGTTTGTTTTTCTTTTTTTTATTATTTTATTTTATTTTATTCTAATTTTGTTTTCATTCGTTCAAATAATCATAACTTCTACATCTGAACTCCGTTTCACGCGAGATTTTTTTGTTAGGATCCTAATAAAATTCCGGACGCATTGACGCTAGTTTGGACAGATTTGGAGAACGTTGAATTTTTGGATTTAAATTGGATTTAAATTCAATTTAAATTCAAAAGGTGAGTGTTTTAACCCACTCACAACTTCTAAAATTTCCTATGTCTGTTGAATTGACTTAAGATATGAGTACAAATTTATTTATGACTGTTTGACATGTTTTATTCATCATCTCTGTTAAATCGCATTTATTTAATTTAACTATTAATAAATTTTATTATTGCATATACATTGACAGTTAAAATTTATTTATTTGCATATAAACTGATAACTAAACAGTTAATAAATTTATTATTGAATATAAACTGTTAGTTAATAACTGTTATTTATTACCTGTTATATTTTATATGCTATGTATTGATGTTTGTTTAAAATGATGATGATTGAAATAAATTGGTTGATGATTGATACTGGGTGAATGGATGATGTGTTCTATCTTATATAAACTGCAAGTTATCATGCATTTTCATTTCATTCGGGATTGCAGTTTGAAATGATATACAACCGCATTTTATTTTTAAAGATAAATATCCGTATCACTTGACCATAGGATAGAAAATTATATACAGCCGCCATGGTATATATATAAAATTATTTTGAAATGATTTTATGGTTTGGATATGATACGGTTTAATAAATATTAAATTTGGATATGATATAAATATATTTTATATATACTACATAGTTAAATTGTCGAATTTAAGCTATGCATAAATCTGTTAAATAAAAATGAATAAGTTGAAAAATGGCATTTGATAATTTATATTATACGTTTAAGTACGGTTTAAGATCTCGTATATATATATAGAGTTATAAATGATTCAAATCAATTTAGATTGAAAGATAAATTTGAAATTTAATTAGAATTGAGCTTATTTTGAAATTTTACTCCATAAGTTGATGTTAACTTGTTAAAATTGGAAATTTTAAAGGTATGATATTTATAACGGGATTTAATAAATAATTCTAGTATAAATAAATGGAAGGAAATTTTTAGTGTAAATAAGTTTAGTTTATTTTAAATGGTTATGGATTTATCATGTAAACCTTTCAAACTAAATAATAGGAAAATGAATTTTTGATTTAAATTCCCAACCTTAGTTTTAGAATTCATTAAATACTCAAAGTTTGAAAATATTGAAATCGAAGTGTTTTATTTAGACTGAAAGTGAATCTAAAAGTTATGGGTTTAGACTGGAATTAAAGTGAATAAAAATTTGTGAAGGTGTGGAAATTATTTACTTTTAAAGAAATTTTAAATTCAATTGTTTTATTTTATATACTGTTGAATATCCAAACCATTTAAGTTTTGAAAGTTGTGGTTTTAAAAATATGGATTTCGAAGTATTATGTTGAAAGTTAAAATTCAAATATTAGGTTTCGAGGTATTATAAATTTTAAAAAGTGGCATGATTTTGGAAAAAGAAATATATATGAAAGAAATGATATCATTGATTTGGGTTTTATAAAAATAATATCAAAATGAATTGTTTTGGAAATGGAAATGATATCGTATTTATGGGTTTTGAAATGGATAATTATATTCTTGTTTTAAAGTATAAACTATTTTTAAAGACCGCGGAGTTATAATAACGTTTTGTTATTGAAGAGACCGGGATCGGAAGTTGTCATACTCTCTGCCAACTCCGAAAACCACTTTAACAACCGTGTACGCGGTGGAGATTCCAGAATGAAGTAAGTTGGTGGCGGCGTTTCCGGTAAGGTAAATGCGTGGACCCAACTCCCGTGAGTTGGTTTAAGGTGGCTAAAACAGGAGCGATTGACGGGTTAATAAGGTAGCACCTTTGATCAGACACATCCCTTCGATATTATACTTTGACTTTTGGATTGATTCGGTGGCCACTTTTGATTCTATTTGGGGTGTGGCTCGAGGTGGGCGGTAGCTGCGCGCTACGCGTTACCACCGACCCGAAAGCGTAATTGGTATATCTACCCTAGCATTGCCTAGTTGTGCCGTGTCACCTACCCTATCGCGCCTTGTACGAGTTTGGATTTCTCCCGTAGCTCGTGTGGTATCCTCTGGTGGCTTCCCGATCAGGAGGGACTATGATATTGGATGGACTACTGGGACTATTATTGTGTTAAGGGGAATATTGGGTCACTCCTTAACGCTATTTAAAAGTAAGTTTATTTTACAATTAGACACTATTATAATAGCGCAATATACTACATAGTAAATAGTTTAACGGATCCTTAGGAGATGTAAATCCCGAGCATCTCTTGAGTTACTGCACTCTTATTTATTTCTGTTAATTTAACTCACATAAGATCTTTTAGTTCTGACTCGAGTGTTTTGTCTTTTCAATTCGCTCGGGTCAGTCCGAGCGTTTCATGATTTGAAGATTTAGCTTTGGAGGACGAAGACGAAGATTCGTATTATTGTTATTTATTCTATTACACTACACTCATACTGTCCGCTGCATTGTTATTGGTATGTATAACTCTGATATGTATTATGTAAATAAAATCAAATGTTTTTGTAAAACAGCTTCATGAACTGTATATTTGATTATTATGTTTTATCCTTCCCCTATGAGATTCTGTTTTGTTGTTTTCTTCTTGTTTTCTTATTTACCCCATCACAATCCGCCTTTGCGTATGGTTTGAATTGGCATGTGTGTCGATTTAAAGCGTGCAAAAAGGCGGGACGTTACAGCTGGCATCAGAGCTTTGGTTTAGCGATAAACCTTAGCTTTGTGGGGTCAGACTCTTTATTAATAGGGTAGTAATACCCTATGGGAGTCACTGAGAGTATACATATGAGAGAGCGTATTTGTTAGTGTTATAAAAAGTTTTAATATTGTGTTAATCTGTTCCGTTTTGTATTTGTAAATTCTGATTGATGCATGGGACGCTATGACATCAATAGGGATTTCTAAACATTTAATAGGACAGACCGACATAGTATTTGTTTTTAATATAGGTGAATGAAATAATTTTGCCTATTATATTTTCTATATATAAAATAATTTTTTTTTAATGATATCTATATTTGGCTGCAATAGGGGTTGTTAGGTAATAAAGTGTATAAATAATAATAGAAATAAGATTGAAAAATAAAATAAATGAAATTTGGAAATTTAGAACTTAAGATCCAGGGTTTTGAAATTTTTCGAATAAATTTGGAACATAATAAAATTGTTTATAAGTATTTTCTGATATAAATATTTCAATATAATTCGGAAGAATTGTTTTAAAGAAGATTTTGGAGAAAATAAGTTTTGTACTTTCCTCTCTGTCGCTGGAAAATAATTTCGGTGATGGCGGCCGCATCATCGACTTTCATTTTCGAGTTTCGAAGGGGAAGGCCACTGTAGTAGTTTTACTGCAGATTCATTTTGGAAAATATATAAATTTTGAATTGTTTTAAATATAAATAGTGATATATAAATTGAAGAATATATTTATCTATTGTTTTAAAATAAATTGAAATTTTAACCCGGTATTAAATTCTTAAATTTCTATTAATTAATTGTTTCAATTAGTGTAGTGAAATGAAAGGTAAGAAATTAATAATTGAAACCTCTAATTTAGGTAAGAAATTTAAGGTTAAGTTATAAAGGAAATAAAAAGGAAGTTGAAATTGTAACTTATAAGGAAAAGATAAAAAATTATTGAACAATGAATTAATAAAAAGGAAATGAAACAAACTTGTATAATTTTCAAATTACACCTTAAATAACATATATATAACTTACCAAATATTAAAAGTTGAAATGTTTAATAAGAGATTGTAATAGAATATTATACAAGTAGAAATTTGAAATAATGAAAGTATTCAATGAAATTGCTGTTAAATGAGAATTTAATGTTATAAACTTAAGTTATAATTGAAATTTTACCAAGTAAATATAATGAAAGGTAAGTATGACAATAGATGGTTATAAACTTAAGTAATTAAAGTGTTAAAAAAAAGGGGATGAGGTCATGCAATTATAAATGAATGTAATATGATAAAGAGAAATTGTAAACTTAAGAAAAAGGTTGAAGTTATTTCTAAATAAAATTGAAAGAAATAAATGAAAAAAAAAAGATAAACCGTATATGAAAGAAAAGAATCACTGAATGAATGAAAGAAGGAATTAAACAACTAATGTATGAAATAAAATTAATAATAAGTTAATTTGATTTGTTAGTTGGAATTGTGGTTGTTTGGTTATGGTTGTTTGGGTAAGGAGATTCAAAATTGTTTGGATGAAAAATATAACCTATTTCGTTTATCTAAGGCTATTGAGTAAATGATGCACTTGATGGTTTATTCTTCATTCCGTAGAATTTAAAAGTTTTAAACCCGAACAACTATTTGTTTGTTTGATTGAATGGTTGTTTTGTATTTGTTGTGTATGCTGTTTGTGAAATTGATGGTTGTTGTGTTGATTTGTTGTTAGCGATTGAAACCGCATAAATATTTCACTTTATATAATTGTTAACCCTTTGGAGTTTATAAGTGAAAATTTAGGTTATGGAAGCAATTGCTACTGCTTTTGGTTCCATAAATTAAGCGTAAATTGCCCGACAAATAGGTACGTTTTCGGATTACGGTTTATAGCGATATTTTATATATTTTCCTGTGTTGGGATATAATATTTTGGGTATTATATGTGATATTTTTTTATATTTAATATTTTATTTTCTCTCGAGCTTCTCCGTACAAAGGAGACCATGCCAAAATTTTCCGTAAATTGTGAACTTAGAAATATTTTGAAAATGTTTTCCAAAAAATTAAGATATTTTATCTAAATTAATTAATTTTATAAATTTAATTGCTTATAAAGTTAATGTGTGAATAAAGTATATTGATTTCTTAGTTCTCCGTTTCCCTTCTTTTCCTTTTCGGGGACGAAAAGTTTTGAGTGGGGGAGAGTGTAACGACCCGTAAATTTCGACAATTTAATTTGTTAATTTAATATGATTTTGTAATTAATTTTTAATAGAAATAATAAAGGGGGTAAATTTATATTGAAATGAAGGCTAAAATAAAATATATGAATGGTAATTAAAGCCTTTATTTGTAATATGAATAAAATTTCAATAAATAAAGTGGTGTAAGTATTGTACCTGTATATAAGGTGAATTGAATAAATCCTATTTATTGGAACCTTGTTTATTGATATGCGAATGTATAATAAATGAGTTATTACAAGAGATTGAAATTTAAATAGAATTCTAAATAATGAATAGTGGAAAGGATTATACAGGTGTATAATTTAATACGAGAAAGGAAAGTATCTAATTGATTTTGTAATAAAAACGTTGAAACGGAAATTGGGATAAATGTAATGAATGAGAGTTGTTGGAAAAATTGTTGTAGAGAATAAATTACAAATGTTATAAATTGTATAATGGTGACAACTATTGTTCGTTGCCAATGCATTTAATTAATAGCGATTAAATGTAATTAACCATTGCCTTTTTGTAAGTTAAGAAAATAACTGAAAATTTTGAAGGTAAAATCAATAGAAATGTTAACTATATGCATAAGATGGAAAGTTGAATGGAATTCTAATAAATGATAATAATGGAAAACGTATACAATCAATGTAGGTAATTGGTAATTACAATGTTGTTGAAAGTAATAAACGTTTCTTGGTTGATAATTTATAACATAACGGAAAGGGTAAATATACTCATTAGAATATTAATTGCAATTGGATAGGGATTTTAAGTAACAGTGTTAATGCAATGCAAGTAATGCTAATTTAAGTCAATAATAAAGGAATTGGGATGTATTCAAAATCTGTAACATATGGCTTGTAAACATATATTATAAATTACCTGCTTATTTGTTAATGAAATTAGAAATTGTAATAAGTGATAATAAAATGAATAAATGTTACACTAATAGAAAATGAAATAACGTTCGTTTAGAAGTTGAGTAATTATAGGGTCGTATTTATTAAGCGTTACTTTAATAATTATGGTTAATTGTGAAATTAATACGGGAAGTATGTAAAGGAATAACTAGGGAAGTAATACGTTATAAATTAAATTAGACCTAAACTTAAGTGTAAGTAAAAGGTTAAAAATTGAATCTAATTCGATTAATTTGAAACTTATTGAAATAAATTGGATTCAAAGTGCAATAAAGGGATTATTTTTAGAAATTGAAATAAATAATATAATTGGTGAAATAATTTATACATAAAATTGAGATGGGAATTTGTTTAAGGAATTATAAATTTATGAATTATAGAATTTGAATTTTTAATAGTGGGTTAATTTATTTAATTTATAATAGTTGGATTTATTACGAATGAATGAAATCAAATATGTAATTATTACGTAATTTAAAAATTAAGTTGAAAACGAAAAATATTTATGGGATAATTTTTAAATCCAATGGTAAACCCTTATATTTGGAATTAATGAATGGAATAAATATAGGATAATTCAAATAAAAAGGAAATTCTGGAAATTTATCTTTAATTTTGAATTTTATGAAATTGGAGATTTATATTGATTTAATCTTTAACAAATTGACATTTAAAAATTGTTAAATCGTTTTAAATGTTTGAGAATATTTGAGTGATAAAAATTTCCAATTCTAAATCTGAAATATAAAAATTTGATTTATTTACTAATCCTTAATTTATTTAATTAATATAAAAATAGCCATTTTGGTCACGGACTCGGATTTTGACGAAACCAGTTTCATCGGATCCGTAATAGTGAATTTTTGTAGGGTTTCAAGTTTCGTAGCGATCGGACTTGTCGTCTGATCGTACGAGCGTGAAACGCCTTGAAATCGTTTTAATTGAAATCAATTTGAAATCAATTTGAAAATATTGATTTCAGCATAACTTCTTCATATGATGGAATTTGGACGTGAAACTTTTTTCCATCACATTCAGAATATTTTGAAATACCTATTTTGATATATGGGTTTACCCAATTTCGTTTCGGGATCAGAACGGGCTTTTTGGGCCAATTATCGTTCAACACGTTTGTTTATCCGATCCATCTATTCAAATTTCTAACCTACCTATATAAACCCAATTATAAACCCTAGCCTCTATCTATTCTCATTTGTTTGTGCGTTCATTTTGTCAACTCCTCCTCTTCTTCAATGGCTACAAACCCTAGATCTAAATTCAAATTTCAAAAATCAAATCCAAAGCCTAAAATTTAAAGTTCTCAGAAAAATCTCAAAAAAATATATATCGAAGATCTCAATGATGTGAACCTACATCTGCTGTTCGTTTTTCGAGATAGTGACCGGATTGATGAGAAATCGTGGTTAAAGTCGAATTGGGCGTTTTTGATTTCAACACCAATTGACGAAATTGAAATATGGGTATTGTAGATCTCGTCGAGGGGAGTTGATTGGTGGTTTTTTGGTGGTCTGAAAGCGCTTGGGTTGGCCGGAATTAGCAAACTAGGGTTCGAAAACCCTAGCTTGGAGGCGGCTGCGGCAATTAGGGAGGCACGCGACGGTATAGTTAGAAGCGGCGCAAGGAAGAGGTCATGGAGGTGATGTCGGCTTGGCCTACGGCTACGCTTGGTGGCCGATGGTCGTGGTCAAAGTCCATGGTCAACGCGTGTATTTTGGGTTCGAACTTGCTAGGACGTGCGCGTTTTCGTGCTGGGAAGGAGCATTGCTCGGTGACGTGGATCGGTTTGTTTTTCTTTTTTTTTTTATTTTATTTTATTTTATTCTAATTTTGTGTTCATTCGTTCAAATAATCATAACTTCTACATCTGAACTCCGTTTCACGCGAGATTTTTTTTGTTAGAATCGTAATAAAATTTTGGACGCTTTGATGCTGGTTTGGACAGATTTGGGGACCGTCGAATTTTTGGGTTAAATTGGAATTAAATTCAATTTAAATTCAAAAGGTGAGTGTTTTAACCCACTCACAACTTCTAAAATTTCCTATGTCTGTTGAATTTACTTAAGATATGAGTAAAAATTTATTTATGACTGTTTGGCATGTTTTATTCGTCATTTCTGTTAAATCGCATTTATTTAATTTAACTATTAATAAATTTTATTATTGCATATACATTGACAGTTAAAATTTATTTATTTGCATATAAACTGATAGTTAAACAGTTAATAAATTTATTATTGAATATAAACTATTAGTTAATAACTTTTATCTATTACCTGTTATATTTTATATGCTATGTATTCATATTTGTTTAAAATGATGATGATTGAAATAAATTGGTTAATGATTGATATTGGGTGAATGGATGATGTGTTCTATCTTATATAAACTGCAAGTTATCATGCATTTTCATTTCATTCAGGATTGCGGTTTGAAATGATATACAACCGCATTTTATTTTTAAATTGCGGATTGAAATGATAAATATCCGTATCACTTGACCATAGAATAGAAAATTATATACAGGCGTCGCGGTATATATATAAAATTATTTTGAAATGATTTTATGGTTTGGATATGATACGGTTTAATAAATATTAAATTTGGATATGATATAAATATATTTTATATATACATATATAGTTTAGTTGTCGAATTTAAGCTGTGCATAAATCTGTTAAATAAAAATGAATAAGTTGAAAAATGACATTTGATAATTTATATTATACATTTAAGTACAGGTTTAAGATCTTGTATATATATAGAGAGTTATAAATGATTCAAATCAATTAAGATTGAAAGATAAATTTGAAATTTAATTAGAATTGAGCTTATTTGGAAATTTAACTCCATAAGTTGATGTTAACTTGTTAAAATTGAAAATTTTAAAGGTATGATATTTATAACGGGATTTAATAAATAATTCTAGTATAAATAAATGGAAGGAAAGTTTTATTGTAAAATTTAGTTAATTTTAAATGGTTATGGATTTATTATGTAAACCTTTCAAACTAAATAATAGGAAAATGAATTATTGATTTAAATTCCCAACCTTAGTTTTAGAATTCATTAAATACTCAAAGTTTGAAAATATTGAAATCGAAGTGTTTTATTTAAACTGGAAGTGAATCCAAAAGTTATGGGTTTAGATTGGAGTTATAGTGAATAAAAATTTGTGATGGTGTGGAAATTATTTACTTTTAAAGAAATGTTAAATTCAACTGTTTTATTTTAGATACTGTTGAATATCCAAACCATTTAAGTTTTGAAAGTTATGGTTTTAAAACTATGGATTTCGAAGTATTATGTTGAAAGTTAAAATTCAAATATTTGGTTTCGAGGTATTATAAATTTTAAAAAGTGGCATGATTTTGGGGAAAGAAATATATTTGAAAAAAAATGATATCATTGATTTGGGTTTTATAAAAATAATATCAAAATGAATTGTTTTGGAAATGGAAATGATATCGTATTTATGGGTTTTGAAATGGATAATTATATTCTGGTTTTAAAGTATAAACTATTTTTAAAGACCGTGGAGTTATAATAACGTTTGGTTGTTAAAGAGACCGGGATCGAAAGTTGTCATACTCTCTGCCAACTCAGAAAACCACTTTAACAATCGTGTACGCGGTGGAGATTCCAGAATGAAGTAAGTTGGTGGCGGCGTTTCCAATAAGGTAAATGCGTGGACCCAACTCCCGTGAGTTGGTATAAGGTGGCTAAAACAGGAGCGCTTGACGGGTTAATAAGGTAGCACCTTTGATCGGACACATCCCTTCGATATTATACTTTGACTTTTGGATTGATTCGGTGGCCACTTTTGATTCTATTTGGGGTGTGGCTCGAGGTGGGCGGTAGCTGCGCGCTACGCGTTACCACCGACCCGGAAGCGTAATTGGTATATCTACCTTAGCATTGCCTAGTTGTGCCGTGTCACCTACCCTATCGCGCCTTGTACGAGTTTGGATTTCTCCCGTAGCCCGTGTGGTATCCTCTGGTGGCTTCCCGATCAGGAGGGACTATGATATTGGATGGACTACTGGGACTATTATTGTGTTAAGGGGAATTTTGGGTCACTCCTTAACTCTATTTAAAAGTAAGTTTATTTTACAATTAGACATTATTATAATAGCGCAATATACTACATAGTAAATAGTTAAACGGATCCTTCGGAGATGTAAATTCCGAGCATCTCTTGAGTTACTGCACTCATATTTATTTCTGTTAATTTATCTCACGTATGATCTTTTAGTTCTGACTTGAGTGTTTTGTCTTTTCAATTCGCTCGGGTCAGTTCGAGCGTTTCAGGATTTGAAGATTTAGCTTTGGAGGACGAAGACGAAGATTCGTATTATTATTATTTATTCTATTGCACTACACTCATACTGTCCGCTGCATTGTTATTGGTATGTGTAACTCTGATATGTATTATGTAAATAAAATCAAATGTTTTTGTAAAACAGCTTCATGAACTGTATATTTGATTATTATATTTTATCCTTCCGCTGTGAGATTCTGTTTTGTTTTTTCCTTCTTGTTTTCTTATTTACCCCATAACAGTCCGCCCTTGCGTATGGTTTGAATTGGCACGTGTGTCGGTTTAAAGCGTGCGAAAAGGTGGGACATTACAATATATATTGGTATTTTGAGAAATGGAAAAATATATATAAAGTTTGGATTTTTAAAAGGAAATGAAAATAAAATTCTTAGGTAAATAAATGTTGGAAATTGAATAAATCGAGTAATAAATTTTAGAAGGAATTTAAACCAGGAAATTGGTTTGAAATCGATTTGGTGTTTTAGGAACTGCGATTTAAAGGAAAATGAGAAATGGAAATTTGTAAACTAGGATTATAAATGAAGTGGAATATTTATCAGTGGATAAATTTGGAGGTATAGATTCCGATGGAATTTATAAGAAAGGGTGCAATTCATTTTAAAATAAAAAGGTGATTTTATTTTTAAAAGTTGGAAAGTATATTCTTCCTAGATTACTAAGTATATTTTCGAAGAAAAGATTTCAAAGTATAAACTAGAAGTTTAAAAATGTTTTTTTAGAATGTTTTAGAAAATTTATTATTTAATTATTTTTATGTGTAAAGTAAATATTTATTTAAGTTAATTATGGTAGTTAATTATTTTTAAAAGTAAAATAGTATTATGATTTTTAAGAGGGAATTTTATCATAAATATTTGATATAATAACTTTATTTTAAAAGGAAATTTTGGTTTAAGTTTTACTCAGAGCTCATATAGAATTTCTTAAGTATTATTTTTATTTAGGTAATTTTAGTAGCCTTAATGTAAATAATTTGAGTATATATTTTTGGAAGTGATTTTAAGGAGATGGGAAATGTGTTTTAAAAATAAAAAGTGGTTTTATTTTTAAAGTGTTGAAAGAATTTACGGGTTTGAGACGTAAATTAGATTAGGATAAATCGAGTAGGATTCATAGAGGATTAGATGGACTATATTGAAATGGAAAATGTATTTCCTGAAAAACCAAGTATGTTTTCAAAGCAGATTTTAAGTATAAAATAAAAGTTTTAGAGTTGGTTCTAAAAAGATGTTTTTGGAGAAATTTATCTTCTTAAATTGTTTTAAATTTTTTAAAGTAAATATTTATTAAGTTAATTAGAGAATTGATTATTTTAAAAGGTTGAACTAGTGTTATGATTTAAAAGATAATTATTAAATATTTATATTTTATAAAGTAGCTTTATTTTTAAGAGTAGTTTGGCTAAAGTTTTAATTTAAAATTTAGTATAGAATTTCATAACCTTTATTTTGAATAAGTCTTTTAAGTAGTTTTATTTTAAAGCGTTTTCAGTATATGTTTTTGGATAAAGGGATTTAGTTTGTTTAAAAATCTTAATTCAATAAGATATGGCGTTTTCAGTGGAAATAAACAATTGGATGGAAATTTATTCCATAAGAGGAAAAGTGATTTGAAAACATTTTCAAAGGGTGAAGTGTAGAAAAATATCCTGCGAAGATATTTAGAAATAAATAATTTTGGAAATTATTAAGGCCTGATGGTTATTTGTGGATGTTATATTTAAATAACCGATTATCAATATTGGCCAATGCGCTGATCGTTTTGAAGAGACTGGGATCAGGATTAAATTTTCGAAAACCACTTCGATCCGATTTGAACATTTTCGTGAGGAAGATAAGAGCTTGGAGTCGAAGATGGAGTAGTGAAGTGCAAGGGATAATTGCTACTAATCCTGAGGGTGATTCCAAAATGGATGTAGTAGGAGTAATGCCTTCGGTTTCGTTCGGACCTAGAACGAACTTGTATGGACGAATGCTACCAGAACATCATTAGGAGGACGATGAGCATTCTAAGTGAATGTGTGCTAAAAGGGTAACACTTAACCTCGAGCCTCATCAACCGAGAATGGCTAAAACAGGGGAGGTGCCGCAAGGCTAAGTGGCTAGCAACCAATTAGGGTAAGGTCATCTCTGTCTAGATGTCCCTTTATTTCGGCTGTGTGGGCGGTTGCTGATCCCAACCGTGGGGTGATCTTATTCGGACTATCCAATAAAGGGTAGCTCCGGTCTTGTGTTGCAGGAGAATATGGTGGATCATCGGTATGGTGATCTAGACCACGTGCTGTGACGGGCGGTACCCCAGTAGCCCTGCCATTGATGGAAACCCAATCTTCAATAAGTGCCCATGGACTTGTTTGTATACCTACTATGTCGGAATTTAATGAATGTAACAATTTCGGCTATTTGAATAAGTATTTGTACATAGACACTACTATAATATCGGAGGATTTGATAAGAAATGTTTTGGTTATCGTAAGGTAAAGAACCAATATGTTTATTTATGGCGTGGTCTTACGAGATACCTTTGATTTTTAAAGAATTTTGGAAACTTTAATAATCCAATTGAGTGTGTTTTCTCACGCTAGTTTTCCAGACTGACTAGGGTGTTATTTCACTATAATGATCGGGTCAGACCGAGTATTATAGATACATGAAAGTATGCTGTGGAGCTTAGGAGACAAGCTGGATTGCGATACGTATCACCCGTATTTGATGTATTACCCGCTATGTGTGGTTTGCTGCAAATTTAGTTTCTACGTGGACAAGTTATTATAAATGTCCGGTGTTGTGTTTTGTTGATGTTGTACTCCAATGATGTATATATAAAACAATTACAGTTTCTTTTGTATAAAGATCAGTCGTTTATCTGTTATATATTGTTCTGCTGCGATTGTGAGATTATGATGTTGTCTTCTATTTCTTCTTTTACCTCCTTCTTCTTTAACCCTAATGGTTTGTATTTCCGTCCACTTTGAGTTGAACCATTGGAGAATATTGCCAGCTCAAAGGGGTACGGATTTACGGGTCATTACAGTGGTATCAGAGCTGAAGGTTAAGCGAGAACCTTGGCTCTGGTAGGGATTACTCATTAGAATAGAGTCAGTGGTACTCTAGAACGAGTGAGTGTGTAGATAGATATGAGCACGTAATTGTTAGTGAATATAAAATTGTTTTATATTGTGTTGGCTTATCGATTGAGTGCTTATGAATTCTGGTCAGTACAGTGTAGACAACTGTATCGATGGGAATTCCTAAACTCTTAAACTAGGCAAACCGACACAGTATTGTTTAAAATGGGGTAAATGAAATATTTTTTCCCAAATTATTTTTATATATAAAAGAAATAATTTTCGTAAATTATTATAATATATATATGGTTGCTTGGTTGTTGGAAAGTAATAATATTAAATTATTATCATTGTTGTTATGGTAATTGAGATGAAAAAACGAATTCTAACCAAAAGTGAAGAAATGAATTCATATAACAGAATGGATTTGTAAATGTGATTTATAATTGAAAATAATATGAAATTCCTGAATAATATTTGAATATAGATTGAAATATTAGAAATTTGAAAATTTTGCGAGAATTTAATTTCTTTTGAGCTGAAAATGATTTCAAAGGTTTTGAAGGAATAATAGTGATATTATTCGGAAATATTTTTGAATTGGATTTGAAATCCGTTGAGATTTGGAATCAAAAATATTTGAAAATGTTTTTGAAAAAGAACTAAAGCACTGAACTCTTTTCAGTCGTGGGAAAATAACTTCGGTGATGACTACTGCATCATCGATCTTCATTTTCGAGTTTCCAAGAGAGGAATTGCTACCAAAATGTTTTAAATTGGAGTATTTTGCAAAACTAGGTTTGGTTTTAAATTTCAAAGGATAATTTGATATGCAAATGAATTATATATATATATATATATATAATTGACTTCAAAAATGATTTTGGAATGTTGAGTAATTGTTAAAAGACTTTGGAATTTTATTTAAAAATGTTTATGGAAATATAAATGGGTACGATAACTTATAGGATTTTAATTTGTTAGAATAAAACTTTAACTTAAAGAAGAGTTGAATTAAAGTAGGTGTGAAAAAGAAATAAGTCAACCAATTTAATGAAATTAATTGTAGAGGCTAGTGAATGGAATGTAACTGAATTGACTTAAAAGGGAATGAATCTAAGTAAGCTAAATGGAAATTGGAACCGAACATTTGAATAATGTTTAAATTTGAATTATGTCAAAATAAATGAGATAAAATAACCAATTAAGTGAAATGGTGAGTAAATGAATAGAAATTGAATATTGGGATGATACTTAATTTAGATTGTGTATAGTAAAGTGAAGTTGTAGAATTAATTCGAAGTGGAATAATTTAAGTTTGGAAATAAAGTCCATTTAGATTTAAAATAATTAGTAAGTGGAACTAATTAAAGAAATGGTTAATCAAATGGTTTGAAATAAGATGAATAGAATTCAATATTTAGAAATGAAAAGTAAATTGAATTCAAATGGAATTGAAAATTTAAGTTAAATGGAAATAGATGTGAAAGTTTAAGGGGCAAGGTGAAAATAAATATAAGAAGTGTATAAAATATTTATAATGAACTTATGAAATAAATGTTGAAACTCTTAAGTAAAATCGAAATTAGGAAATATACCAAGTAAAAATGCGAATAAAGGTTTAATAAGGGTGTGTGAAATAATAATTGTGAATAAGTGAAGAGAAATCAAAATAAATGTGAATAAAAGAGAATTGATATAGATAATAATCAATTAAGATAAATATGTAAGATGTACGTATATTATTTTATTCGCATAATGATTTGATCCAGATTCGAGCACAAAATTTTGAGATAGTTTTATCGATCCGAGTTGGGATTTTTCACTCAATTTTTGATGGCGAACTCTGGATATGGATTTTTGATTGATTCTGGAAATTCTCTATCATAATAAATGGCTATGCAAGGAGAATGACAGTTTCTTATCAAGAAACCAGATCTGAGTCCGCACTAGGAGTCGGGTGGACGATACTAGTTCGGAAGTGAAATTGTGTGATCGAGTGAGCGATTGGATTGGATATTGTGTAAGAATGATATGTGTATATCATATGGGATTGAATGAAATGGATTGTGATTTTTTTAAAGAAATGTATATAATGATTTTGAATGCTATAATGGGATATTATTGCTCAGTAGCATCCAGTTATTTAAAAGCAAAAAGGAAATTGGTGTTATGAATTCAGAAGATAAATTGAATTGCTCGACAAAAAGGTATGTATTTAAATTTCTGTATGAAATTTGATGATTTTCTGATCTATCCACTTGGATTTTTATTTTCTTTTGAAATCTAGGGGCCCGTAAAGGCATTTTGTAGTTGTTCCGAGCTAGCCGCGCAAAGGGGACGGTGGCGAAATTTTTCAAAAATTTCGGGAGATAGATTTTTTTTAGAAATTTTGATAGTTTCAAATTTGGTTTTAAATTAAAATTTTAAATGGTTGGGAACCTATGGATGAGTTTAGGAAGTTAGTAAGAGTGATAATGTCTTTAATAAAAGATTGTTTTGGGTGTTGTTGAAAACTGTTTGGTTTTGGAAAAAATAGTAAACGGGTATTCGACCATTCTTCTTAACTAGTAATTTCGGGGACGAAATTCGTTTAAGGGGGAGGAATGTGACGACCCAGAAATTTTGAATAATTGGAAATTGGGAAAATTGTTGAATCTAAATTTTTCGGGCTTGTTAAATATTATTTTAAAGGCTTAGAAAATACATATTGATAATACTGAAGGTAATAGAACTTTTAAAATTGAATTTGAAAGTGATCTTTTCAGTTTTGAATTTATATCGTTTAAATCGACATTTAAAAATAGCCTTCCGAGGCACAGTCTCGGATTTCACCGAAACCATTTCCATTATATCCGTAATAATGTATTATTATCGGATTTCAATTTTCGTAGTGTTTGGAGTTGTCGTGAGGTCATACGATATGTAAACGCGCTGAAATTTAAATCGAAATTCAGTATAATAATAAGATCCAAAAAGCTATCTTCTCCATACGATCGAATAAGGACTTGAAACCATTTCCATTGCGTTTGGAATAGGGGTATAACATTATAAATGCCTAGCGGCACGCCTCGACATGAGATCGATATTTTAGGCTTCGTTTTCAAGACGATTTAAATTTGAATTTAAATAAATAATTTAATTGCTTCGAAACTTTTGCAAGTCTATGCAGACACATAAAATAATTTATTACACGTGTTCTCCTTGGTTTAACACGCGTCTAAAATAATAAATAAATCACTTGTATTTATCTTCAATTCAACATAATCGAACACGAAGAAAAAAAAAGAGGAATGAAATCAAGTCGAATAATGGCGAGCCTCCTTCTCCTCATTTTCGAATCGAATTTCTAAATTTTTTTTGACAAACATCAAAGTCGTGTTCTCTTTCCTCGACCGATTCTCGAATCGATTAAACTAAAAAGGAAAAAAAAAAGGGTGATCGCTAGCGGAAACTAGGGTTTTGCAAGCTGGATAGCGGCGACGTGAGGATTGGGCAGTTCTCGAACATTGGTGGGTTGGTCAATTGTTTGGGAGGGCAGTGACGTTCAACTGGGATTGGTAGATCGATTGATGTGAGGCCAAGAGCACAGCCAAAGGATGCACGATGGGATGCCGACGATGGCGATGCGTGAAGAGGGGTAGGGCCATAGTGTTGCTGGTGGAGCTGCATGCGATTTGGGAGGTATTCTTTTTTTTAGTTAATTTAATTTAATTTAAAATATATCTATGTGTGTGTGTGTGTGTCTATATACAGAAGGAAAAAAATGCAAATAATGGGATATTTTACAGCAATATATAAGATTTTTATTTTTAGTCTGAGCTCTATATATATGTATGTATGTGTGTGTATATATATAGGTCAGAAAATATAACACAGTATTGATTTAAGTTATAAAATTTCTGTTTAATTTAAAGGTAATACAAAGGTGTATAAGTAGAAAATATATTTATAAGGTCTTGAAAGGAAAAGTAGGAATTTTAAAGGTTGAAAAAATTATTTAAATTAGATTTTTCTGAAATTCATACAGCTTATTTTTATATAAGTATATACATGCATAGTTCCAATGAAATAAAATAAATATACATACACATTTTATTTTACTGGTTTATTTTGAAATAATAACAATATTATGGAGATTAATTTGTTTTATTAACCTATTTAATTCATCATAGTCACTAAAAGATTCCTTTTAAGGAAAATCATCTAATCGAATTCTTAGTTAATAAAATTTATTAAAAAGGATAATTGATTGTTCAATTCATTCAAAATATTAATAAAACCGTAAATGTTGTACAAGGTCTGAAACCGTGGAGAACAAGTCGAGATGGAAATGGGTTGCAAATAAAATAAAGGTGAGTTAATCTCACTCATTTGGAATACCTTTTAAATTTAAATAGTTAAATTTAAATTATGGGTTGTTGTTTGAATTGAAAATTTATTATCAGCTTGGATGTGATATGTTATATAGTATATGTATATATATGTGTATATATATATATATATTTGAGTGATTGATTCCCGCATTATATAGCGGATGAGACCCTATATATGCGCTCATATAATAGCGGATGATCCTTATACCGCTATATCCCATCTTGAAGCGGTATTGGTATTTTAAATTATTGTGCTAAAATCTGTGGATGCAGGGAAACATATTGGAGGGATCCAACTGGATTCCTCAAAACGTTGAATTTATTTTATATTCAGCGATGCGATTTATTTGATGATCTATGATAGATTATATTGATTATATTAGGAATTGAAATTATTGGATGTTATGGCTGGGTTGAATATATATTGGTATTTTGAGAAATGGATATATATATATATAAAGTTTGGATTTTTAAAGGGAAATGAAAAGAAAATTCTTAAGTAAATAATTATTGGGAATTGGATAAATCGTGTAATAAACTTTAAAGGGAATTTAAACTAGGAAATCAGTTTGAAATCGATTTATTGTTTTGGGAACTGTGATTTAAAGGAAAATGAGAAATGGAAATTTGTAAACTGGGATTATAAATGAAGTGGAATATTTGTCAGTTGATAAATTTGGAAGTATAGATTCCGATGGAATTTATAAGAAAAGGTGCAATTCATTTTAAAAATTAAAAGGTGATTTTATTTTTAAAAGTTGGAAAGTATATTCTTCCTGGAAAAATAAGTATATTTTTTCAAAGAAAAGATTTCAAAGTATAAACTAGAAGTTTAAAAATGGATTTTTAGAATGTTTTAAAAAAATTATTATTTTAATTATTTTTAAGAGTAAAGTAAATATTTATTTAAGTTAATAATGGTAGTTAATTATTTTTAAAAGTAAACTAGTATTATGATTTTTAAGAGGGAATTTTATCATAAATATTTGATATAATAACTTTACTTTAAAAAGAAATTTTGGTTTAAGTTTTACTCAAAACTCATATAGAATTTCTTAAGTATTATTTTTATTTAGGTAATTTTAGTAGCCTTAATGTAAATAATTTGAGTATATATTTTTGGAAGTGATTTTAAGGAGATGGGAAATGTGTTTTAAAAATAAAAAGTGGTTTTATTTTTAAAGTGTTGAAAGAATTTACGGGTTTGAGACGTAAATTAGATTAGGATAAATCGAGTAGGATTCATAGAGGATTAGATGGACTATATTGAAATGGAAAATGTATTTCCTGAAAACCCAAGTATGTTTTCAAAGCAGATTTTAAGTATAAAATAAAAGTTTTAGAGTTGGTTCTAAAAAGATTGTTTTTGGAGAAATTTATCTTCTTAAATTGTTTCAAATTTTTTAAAGTAAATATTTATTTAGTTAATTATAGAAGTGATTGTTTTAAAAGGTTTAACTAGTGTTATGATTTAAAAGATAATTATTAAATATTTATATTTTATAAAGTAGCTTTATTTTTAAGAGTAGTTTGGCTAAAGTTTTTATTTAAAAATTAGTATAGAATTTCATAACCTTTAATTTGAATAAGTCTTTTAAGTAGTTTTATTTTAAAATGTTTTCAGTATATGTTTTTGGATAAAGGGATTTAGTTTGTCTAAAAATCTTAATTCAATAAGATTTGGCGTTTTCAGTGGAAATAAACAATTGGTTGGAAATTTATTCCACGAGAGGAAAAGTGATTTGAAAACTATTTTCAAAGGGTGAAGTGTAGAAAAATATCTTGCGAAGATATTTGGAAAAAAAATAATTTGGGAAATTATTAAGGCCCGATGGTTGTTTGTGGATGTTATATGATAGTTAAATAACACTATCAATATTGGCCAATGCGCTGATCGTTTCGAAGAGACTGGGATCAAGATTAATTTCCCGAAAACCACTTCGATCCCATTTGAATGTTTTCGTGAGCAAGACAAGAGCTTGGAGTCAAAGATGGAGCAGTGAAGCGCAAGGGCTAATCGCTACTAATCCTGAGGGTGACTCCAAAATGGATGCATTAGGAGTAGTGCCTTCGGTTTTATTCGGACCCTGAATGAACTTGTATGGACGAATTCTATCAGAACATCGTCAGGAGGATGAGGAGCATTCTAAGTGAATTTGTGCTAAAAAGGTAACGCTTAACCTTGAGCCTCATCAACTAGGAATGGATAAAACAGGGGAGGTGCAGCAAGGCTAAGTGGCTAGCAACCAATCAGGTAAGGTCATCCCTGTCTAGATGTTCATTTCTTTCGGCTATATGGGCAGTTGCTGATCCTAACGTAGGATAGTCTTATTCGGAGTATCCGGTAAAGGGTAGCTCCGGTCTTGTGTAGTAGGGGATGTGGGTGGATCCTCGGTACGGTGATCTAGACCATGTACTATGATGGGCGGTACCCTAGTAGCCCTGCCATTGATGGAAACCCAATCTCCAATAAGTACCTACGGACTTGTTTGTATACCTATTATGCTTGAATTTAATGAATGTAACAATTTCGGCTATTTGAATAAGTATTTGTACATAGACACTACTATAATATCGGAGGATTTGATAAGAAATGTTTGGTTATCGTAAGGTAAAAACCCGACATGTTTATTTATGGCGTGGTCTTACGAGATACCTTTGATTTTTAAAGGATTTTGGAAAAGTGTGTTTTATCACGCTGGTTTTCCAGATTGACTCGGGTGTTATTTCACTATAATGCTTGGGTCAGACCGAGTATTATAGATACCGGAAAGTATGCTGTGGAGCTCATGAGACGAGCTAGATGGCGAGACGTATCACCCGTATTTGATGTATTGTCCACTGTGTATGGTTTGCTGCAAATTCAGTTTCTATGTGGGCAAGTTATTATAACTGTCCAGTGTTGTATTTTGTTGATGTTATACTTTGATGGTGTATATATAAAACAATCACAGTTTCTTTTGTATAAAGATCAGTCATTTATCTATTATATATTGTTCCGTTGCGATTGTGAGATTCTGATGTTGTCTTCTATTTCTTCTTCTACCTCCTTTTTTAACCCTAATGATTTGTATTTCCGTCCACTTTGAGTTGAACTGTTAGAGAATATTGTCGGCTCAAAGGGGTACGGATTTACGGGTCATTGCACCCATGAAAACTAATAGGTTGATAGTGACCCTAAAAACTATAATTGAGATATATAGTTAACATAAATGGGGATGGGTAATCCAGAATCGATTTACTTGTTTGCATATCATCATAATACTTTGAATTTTTATGTTTCAACCATTGTGGATGCAGGAGCACGGTATATGGTATTATAAATCTTTGGGGCATACTACTGAGGGGGAAACCTGATTAACTAAGTGGGGTGGTCTTACTAGATATCTAAATTGTTTAAGATGGTAGATTATTATTTATACCAGGCTTTATGTCTGACTCGAAGTTTATGTTTTCCCCTTAAACTTTCGGGTGCTCAATCGATTTCGAGTAGTTTGCGAGTTGTGGTTTTCAAGTGCCTCTTTAGATGAATAAGCTTCCGGAGACATGTAAGAGGCAAGATAATATTAGGAGTTCATTTTCTTTTGATTTCGTTGTGTTTTGTTGTAAAGGCAAAGTTGTTTACTTTCTTAGTTATATATACTCTAATCATCCATGAGGGCATCTTCATATGTCGCTCTTAGCATATGTTGTAATAATTATATTTTCTCTAAACGCGGTTCTCGAATATGGAATCATGTAATTAATTTGAAATGTTTTGAAATGGAATGTGAAAGTTGTTTAATGATTTTAAAATTTTCCATATCCATATGTTTTTGTTATATCAACGTATCTAACATTACATTATTTGGTCGCCGAGGATTAATAAATATGGATGATTGCAGCATCCGAAGCCGTTAGTTTTTGGCCTCCATTGGGGGATGCTACAATTTCAAATAAAGGGATTGAGGTAGATACAGTGAAAGTTGATGTAATTGCGAATCTATCCATTCCTAAATCTGTCAAAGACGTTCGTTCATTTCTTGGACATGCTTGTTTCTATCAGCGCTTGTGAAAGACTTCAATAAAATTGCTCAACCTTTTACAACTCTTCTTGGAAAAGACCTTCCATATGACTTTAATTTTGATCGTGTTTCTGCTTTTGAAGGTCTCAAAATCGAACTCATTTCTGCTTCCATCATTTGCTCACCCAATTGGGATCTTCCTTTTGAATTAATGTGTGACACTTATAACTTCGCTATTGGTGTTGTCATAGGACAACATCAGCAAAGTTCTTCATGTCATCTACTACACTATTATGAGTCTTTACGATGCTCAACTCAATTACATGGCTACTGAAAAAGAGCTTTTAGCGTTGGTCTTTGCGCACGTTAAGTTTCAAACTTATTTGATTGGCTAACAATTACTGTTTACACTGACCATTCAGCTCTTAGGTACCTTTTCGCTAAAAAGGATGCTAGGTCTCGCTTAGTTTGTTGGATCCGTTTTCTCCAAGAATTTGACCATACAATCAAAGATAAAAAGATTGTGACAATGTCATAGCCGATCAATTGTCTTGTCTTCCAAATGCACCATCTTCTTTACTGTTCTATAAGTACTTTCCCGATGAACAACTCCTTTCCACTTTTGTCGATCCATGGTATGCCAGCATAGTGAACTATTTAGTCACTAAGGAAACTCCTTCATTTTCGTCAAAATAGGGTAAATATAAATTTGTTTCCCAAGTCAAGTACTTCTTTTGCTATAATCCATACTTGTTTAAGTACTGTTCTGACCAAATCATTCGACGTTGCATCCCAGATTGCAAAATCAAGAGTGTCCTTTCATTTTGTCATGACCAAGCTTGTAGTGGTCACTTCAGTCCAAAGAAAACTGCTGAAAAAGTACCTCAATGTGGCTTTTGCTGGCCCACTCTTTTCAAAGACTCATTAGAATTTTGTAAAACTTGCGATCGTTGCTAAATGGTAGGAAAAATCTCTCGATGAAATATGATGCACTTAATTTCTATTCTTACAGGCAAAATTTTTGACATTTGGGGTATTGAGTTTATTGAGCCATTTCCAAATTCTTTTGGAAATTTGTACATTCTTCTTGCTGTTGACTACGTCTCAAAATGGGTTGGGGCCATTCCTTGTAAAACGAATGACCATACAGTTGTTGTGAAATTCACAAAAGAAAACATCTTTTTGAGGTTTAGAACACCTGCATAGTAATAAGCGACAACAAAACCCATTTTGCAATATATCATCTGAAACTCTAATAAAGAAATGCTAGATAACCCATAAGATATCCACTCCTTACCATCCTCAAAATTGTGGTCAAGTTGATGTTTCAAATCGTCAAATTATACAAATCTTGGAGAAACCTGTGAATACAAATCGAAAACATTAGTCTCAAAAAATAAATAGACGTGCTTTGGGCTTACCGCCCAAGCAACTGAACAGGACTTGATCACTTGAGCGACCGAACAGGACTTGACCTCCAAAGCAACCGAACATGACTTAATTACAAAATAGATTGTCTTGACTTTGTATGTTCTAATAACATGAATTTGTCACTTGTAGTACACCCTTCCTATAATCTTTTCCTCAAGAATGATGTGTACGATTGTAAGTGTATAAGTAATAGGATGCTTAGAATTGCTTGAAGGATATGGAAGTGAGATGGTAAGCAATGATTGTATGAAATTAAGTAAGCAATAGATTCGAAGAATGTTATTCAAGTTAGATCAAGAGAGAGAAGAAAATTAAGTGATTTGATCAAGTTAGATCAAGTTATACGAATAGCAATGGCTGCATCCCTTAGCGAGGAAGAAATCTCTTCATAAAAGAAGTGTCTATTCAATCAAATGATAGTTGTAGTTTTCAGTTGACTACCTAGGACCATTCAGTCATTGAATTCAAAATGTGCGCATGCATTTGAAAATGCACAGATTCAGTTGATTGAATGATGTCTTTCAGTCGATTAGTCCGTGTATATTTAAAAAAATAATATTATGCATAGGTATAATGGACTGAGGGCATCAGTTTAGTCGGCTGAACTGTGTATTTCCTGAAGCCTGATTGCATGTGAGTTAGAAAATGATAAATTTTAAATCGATTGCAAGTGTATGTGAATATATGAATGAGAGTGATGATTCTTGGGGAAAGATCTTAACAAAGCAACTAGACTTGACTCTATATACATAATACATGACTCTAGTTTAAATATATGGAATATTCAAACCATACATCGAGTCGTTGAGTTCGGTCGTCGTATCAGTCATAGATTCATGAATCGTTGTGTTGCTTGAAATACTTTTCAGCAATCAAAACTAAGATCCAACATTCTCCAACTCCATTTGATATGGATGAATCTCACAAGCTTTGTTGATCTATACCTCCCCTTGAATATATGCTAACAACTATGCCGGTTGTTTCTCCCCCTGAATCTATGCTTATATTTCTCTGTAAATAGTAATTGAGCAATATCTTTCTCCCCCTTTGTCATCGACAAAAAGGAGAGTTTCCAAACTGATAATATTTATAAACTATGAACATATAGTTAACATGGACAATGATATAGGCATTCAGAAATCCTATAAAATCAAAGTACAAGGCATAGCCACATGACCATTGTCAGACAAATATTACATAATCAAAATAAAAATAATACCTACAATTGTTTGCAATAAACAACATATCGGTCTGTTAAATTAATGAAAACAGAAAGTGAATACCTACTCATCACCATCTCCTTCTTTATCGAAGCTATATTCTTCCTCATCCTCCTCGATTTCTCCTTCTTCACCCATAGAATCTCCACCTTGAGTTCTCGCTTCTTCCCTTTCCTCTTCCTCTTCTATTATTCCTTCTTTAGAGGTTGAACAAGTAAAATGTGGTGCAGGTCATTTCCCTTCAGATGTAGGCACATGTACAGATGTAAAAGAAGGTTGTGTACACGAGATTCTTCCTAAATATTGTTTAAGAAACCTTTGATATGATCGAGCTTTTTGTTCACCTTTGTCACGGATTTCTTAACAAGAGAGACATTCGTTTCGACATGAGAAAGATGTTGACCTAGAAGCCTTTGATTTCTAGAAATGATAGTCACGGCTTCTTGTGGTCGAGCTTGCGAACCAATTTCTAGTATCTCGCTCAATTCACTTTAAGGTGGTGGTGGTCGAGAAGAAGTTGTAGCTTCGACATGAGGAGCTTGTTGCCTAGAGGATGGTTGTGGTTGTCCAGAAGCTTGGTTCTCTAGCCAATGGTCGTACGTGATAATCGTATGATCACGGTATTGTTTAGGGAGACCCATTATGCTTAGTTTTTTGGTGTTCAACGATCAAACTGTAGAGAAATCCGAGTCGGGGAATGGAACATGAAAATGCTTAATTATCCTCATAATGTACGCACCGTAATGAATCGTTTTCATTCATCCTCGGTTGCAAGTTTGCAATTCTTCTAGAATTATCTTAGCCCAATTGACATGATGTGCACCCATATGGCATATAGCGATTGGAAATCAAGCCTATAAACCTTTTTGTAGCTTCCAGTTCTTAGGTTGATGGAGTGAGCCAAAGCACGGAGCAAAATTCTTGCTTTTGGTCTTAGCGCAACATCCTTGAGTTCTATAATGTCATCGAAGAGGAATAGATGGCTAGTTGATCTCTTGACCCCATATTTACGAGAATTTCAGCGAACTCTTCTCCTTTAGATGGGCAAGTGAGAATTTGTCCAAGTCAAGCTAGTGGTAGGAAGATCTTATGCTACATAAAAGAGCTCAAGTACAACCACCCCTGTTTTGAATAGTATGGTGGTCTAGATTGAGGTAAGCATAAAATAATTTGATGAGAAGATGGTTGATTTTGATACTATTTGCATTGTAATCGATCAGAGAATCCAATCCACTCCTTCTAGCGAGATCTTGGATGGAATAAGAAGCAAAATCTAGAAATTTAACAAATGAACCATTGAAAATTGTCGAGTTCTTCATCTTATCAAATCTTTATGCCGCTTTCTCATTATATAGCCAACTACGGATCTGAGAATCTGATGGACCAACAATGGATGAAGAATCCCTAGCTCTCTTTGGTGCCATGGTAGGGTTATAGGGGTTTTGAAGGAAAAATCGATAGTAGATGTGGAAATTTGTGAAAATTTTAGAGTGGAGACAGAGAGGTAATGGTCGAATAGTAGTAGAAATGAAAAGAAGCGAAAAGATATAAGTTTATATTGATATTTTAAATGTCTTTTGGCCAAGGGGTACTCGATTTTACCAGTTTCAGTCGACTCAAGCTGCATAACCAGTCGGCTGGCTAGGGTTTAAAAAAATTATATATCTGGGTTCAGTCGACCGACCTATGGATTCAGTTGGCTGAATCATTCCCGAAAGATTATAGTGTATTTTTGGGGTATTCTGTCGACTGAATTTCTATGTCAGTCGATTGAATTGCAGTAAAAAATACAGTTGAAAATATTCATTCAGTCGACCGGTTTACCTTTGTCAATCGACTGTTTTTGATGAAAAGATGCAGAAATGATTTTTATTAAATATTATAAAGAACATACATAAAGATAACCTAAGAATGAGCATAAGAAACAATAGCAAACATATATAAAATATTTATTTATATGACACAGTATATTTTGGAGTCGAGCACTCTCCCGATTCAATTTTGATTATTTCTCTCGCTGGTCGAATAGTGGAGTGATCCCATGAATTGGGCAAGTAGGGACGCCTCTGGGGAGATGGTTGATGAACATATTTGTTCGACGGAGGCGAATCACAGAATTTAAGTTTAAAATTTTCCAGTAAGCGAAGTCTCCTACTGTGATTTTTCTGCTCGTAATACATTTTCCGTTGAATGCTCAACAATTATCGTTGATAATGATGAATACCATCAATCCGACGAGCAATCGATGGGGATCCAAAGCTTAGATTTCTACGGATGCGTTTGGAGTCGGTTGTATATCCTGTGTGATGCCCTAAAGGCACAATAGGCACGGGTTCGTAGATTGGTGTTGGTGTGGGTAAATTTGCCGAGTCGGAACTTGGTGATAAAAAGTCAATGGAAGAGTACTCCGGCGATTCATGAGACGACATGTTTAAAAATGCGGAGAATTTTGAAGAAAAACTTTCTTTTGAGAACAACAAATGAATATATAAAAACTTCTGATGGAGAAAGATATATATAGGCCAACAGCATAGCAGAAATAGTAAAGAGGTTTGTGGTGAAACATCTATAAACCAGAAATGTATGTTTGGTTTAAAAGGAATAAGAAAATGCAAGGCTGAAAATAATTTTTAAGAATAGAAAAAAATTTGTAATAGGAATTGCAAGGAAAACTTAATGTGATGTGAATATTACAATAGTAAAGTGGTAGCAAACAAGCAACCAGAGTTCTAGTCTTGAAAATTTGATTTTTTTTTAATTTTTTTTTTGAAAAAATATAAAAATATTATAAATTTTTTAAAGATAATATTCTTGATTCTCTTCTTAGTTTTATAAAAGCATTCCCATTTCAAAGTTTTGTAAATATATCAGCCAGCTGATTTCTAGAGGATACAAATTATAATTTGACTATATCCTTTTCAATATTATCACAAAGGAAATGATGACGAATGCCAATATGTTTAGCTCGTGAATGATTGATAGGATTTTTTGATATGTTTATAGCACTTGTGTTATCATAAAAAATATTTGATTTAGATAAATTTATGCCAAAATCTTGAAGTGTTTGTTGCATGTGAATGACTTGTGCACATGCTAAAACAGCAGAAATTATTCTGCTTCATACGTCGTTAGTGAAACGCAATTTTGTTTCTTGCTAAACCAGAAGACTTAGGATTATCTAATAAACTGACAAGTCCCCCTCATACTTTTTCGATCCGTCCGACATCCTCCAAAGTTAGCGTCACTGTATGATACTAATTCGAAAGGGCATTCTTTCGGATAAAAAAGTCCGAAATATTTGGTTTTGCTTAGATAATGTAATATTCATTTCACTGGTCGGATGTGTGATTCTTTAGGACTCGCTTGAAATCGAGCACATAAAAAAAACACTCATCATCATGTCAGGTCTACTAGCAGTTAGATAAAGTAATGATCCAATTATACTTCGATATAATTTTTGATCGACACTCTTGCCATCATCATCTCTATCGAGATGTATTGTTGTACTCATTGGAGTTGGTTTAGCAGAAGTATTTTCCATAACAAAGAGTTTAATTAGATTTTTACAATATTTTTCTTAATTAATAAAAATTCCATTTTCTAATTGATTAATTTGTAAATCAAGAAAATAAGATAATTCACCCATATGTGACATTCCAAATTCTTTGGTCATGATAGTTGAAAATTCCTGACATAATTTTTCATTTGTAGAACCGAAAATAATAGCATCTACATAAATTTGAATAATTAAAATATCCTTTTTAGTTTTTTTAATAAAAAAATTTTGATCAACCTTCCTAATTTCAAAACCAGAATCTATAAGGTAGCTCTTATGACGTTCATATTAAGCATGGGGTGATTGATTTAGACCGTATAAGGTTTACTCAAGTTTATACACATGGTCTGGAAAATTTTCATGTGCGAATAAATGAGGTTGTTCAACATACACATTTTCTTTTATATATCCATTTAAAAATGCACTTTTAACATCCATTTGATAAAGTTTAAAGTTATGAAAACATACAAAGGCCAGTAAGATACATATTGCTTAAAGTCGTGCAACTGGAGCAAACGTTTCTTCATAGTCAATTCCTTCTTCTTGATTATATTCTTGTACAACTAATCTAGCTTTATTTCTAGTTATATTTCCTTGTTCATCTGCTTTATTAAAGACCCATTTAGTACCAATGACTGTTTGATCACTCGGTCTAGGAACTAATTCCCAAACTTCATTTCATTCGAATTGGTTTAGCTCTTCTTGCATAGCTATAATCCAATAGTCATAAGTAGAGGCTTTTTTTGCATTTTTAGGTTCAATATTACAAAGAAATACTACATGGCCGATTTGATTAAGTTAATTTCTAGCTCTGACACGTGAATCAATTTCTCCTATGACATTTTCTACCAGATTTCTTAAAATCCTAGAAGGAGATCTTAATTCATTTTCATTATGAACAATGTTTTCATCTTCTTTAAAATTATAAAAAATGTTTTCATCTTCTTCAAAATTATTTTGAGTAACCATATTTGTGACCGCCTTACTGATTATCTCATCATCCTCAAAATTTCTAGTAAATTTAAAATTTTCGTCGATAGAAACATGAAGTGTTTCTTCGATTGTTTTAGTTATTTTTTTAAAATTTGATAAGATATGCTTTGTTTCGATTATCTTACGAAAATTCCTTCATCGGATTTTGGATCGAATTTTCCAAGCTGATATGGAGTGTGTTTAGTTAGTGGTCGGATGAAAACACGATTCAAAACATAGTAGGCAGTTGCTACAGCTTCTGTCCAAAAATGTTTTGGTAAAGTGCTTCCATTTAGTACTGTTGCTGCATATTCTTGTAAGGTTCTATTTTTCCTTTCTACAACTCCATTTTGTTGTAGTGTTTTAGTAAAAGAAAAATTATGGTAAGTTCCTTTTTATTACAAAAATGTTCAAGAGCTTCATTTTCGAATTCACATCCATGATTAATTCTAATATTTTTAATTTTTTAGTTTTTGAGATTTTGAATTCTTTTAGCTAAAAAATTGAAACTTTTAAAAGTATCACTTTTATTTTTTAGAAAAATAGTTCAAGTATATCTTGAGAAGTCATCTACTATAAAAACACACATTTGCTATGGTTTATAGATTGAACTTGAGTTGGACCAAAGAGATCCAAATGCAAAAGTTCAAGTGGTTGTATTGTAGAAATATTTTTCTTTGATTTAAAGGATGATTTTAATAATCTACCCAATTGAGAAGCGTCATAAATATTGTTTACTTTAAAATTCATTTTTGGTAAACCTTTTACCAATTCATTTTTAGATAATTTTTTTATAGCTTTTAAATTAATATGACAAAATCTCCTATGTCATAGCCAAAGATCATTTTCTTTGGATATTAAACACATGTTAGTATTGTAATTTATGTTCATATTTAAAACATATATATTTTTATCTCTAAAACCTTAAAAATAAGATTTTTATTTGATAAAAAATGCTACACTTATTTTCAAAAAAAGAAATATTGAATCCATTGTCACACAGCTGAGTGATGCTAAGTAAATTGTGTTTTAAATTTTTAACTAATAAAACAATTGTAATAAGAGGTAAATTAGATATACCTTATTGCTCACATCGTCTTTGCCGATGATATATCCTTTGGAATTATCTCCAAATGTGACAGATCCTCCATCAGAATAGATAATGTTCGTTAGCATTTCTTTATTTCCTGCCATGTGTTTCAAGCACTGTCCAATATACATTTTCCTCTCTTTTTAGGTGGTACCTACAAAATATAGAATTAACATTGGTACCCACGTTTTATTTGGGTCCTAAGAGTTAGGGCTTAGGAAGCCAAACCCAACAGGGTTCAAAGTTTCTCTTAAAAATAAAATCTTTGTTTTTATGAACAGTTTCTATAAAAGATTTTATATATTTATTTCTAATCAAAGAAATATTTTTTTTAGGAACCCAAATCGTAATTGATTTAGAATAATTTATAACTTTTGAACTAGGTTTTTCAATTATCTTATTATTCATTTTAAAATTACTATATGAATTCTTTTTCTTTGGAATAACTTTAGAAACTTACTTATATCCTAGTCCTCTTTTATTTGAAACAGTCTGAGAATTTTTTATGATTTTAGAAAGATTTTCGCTACCTTTGTTAAAATTAGAGACATTTTTAGTAATATCATCTAATTTTGTTTTAAGACTAGAGATATCTAATTCCAAAATTTTAACATTAGCTTTAAGATCATGATTTTCAATTAATAGAGCATCGTTCTTTTCTTTTTGAGTTTCTATCTCTTGACTTAACATAGATAGTTGAGATGTCATATTAGAACAAAACCTTTGACTAATTACAAGTTATTCTTCTAAAATTTGTTTCTCATCTCTTAACATATCTGTTTCAATTTCAGTTCTATTTAATTTTTCAGAAGTTTCTTTGTACTTCCTTTTGATGTCTCTTAGTTTGTCAAGTAACTCAGAGTTTATTTCCAACAAATCATCAAAAGTTAGATCACTCGGCTCGTTATTTGTGGCCATAAAATAGACGTTGGGTTGTTCTGTATCATTATCTGATGATGAAGATGATTCTGAATCATTCTAGGTGATAGAGAGAGCTTTCTTTTTGAATTTGTTTTTCTTGTGCTTGTATTTTTCTTTCTTTTTATCAGGACAGACTCTCTTGATGTGGCCTTTCTTATGACACTTATAACATTCTAGAGCAGATGATGATGGTTTGTTGCTGGAGCTGTTCTTGTTATTTCTGAATTTGTTGCTCTTTTTAAATTTCAAAAACTTTTTAAAATTTTTAGCAATGAACGCCATATCTTCATTATTTGAATCCGATTCATCCTTTTCTACTTGGAATGTTATATTCTTCTTATCTTAAGTCTGTACTCGTTTTGCCTAGAGATTAACTTCATAAGACATTAGGTTTCCTATCCACTTTTCTGGTTCAATGGCTGAAATGTCGTTAGCTTCTTCGATTGTTAAGACTTTTCATTCCCACTCACCCATTAGAAAGTTGTGGATTTTTAAACAATATCAAAGTCTGTATAAGTTTCTCCTAATGCTATAAGAAAATGATATATATCTTGGACTTTAGAGTACATTTCATTTATTGTTTCATCTTGTTTCATTTTGAAATTCTAGAACTGATTTTTGAGCATTGAGATTTTACTTCGTTTTACTTTATTAGCACCTTCATGTGTAACCTTAAGTGTACACCAAATTTCGTAAGCCGTTTTATACATGCTTACTCTATTAAACTCATTCTTGTCTAATGCATAATATAACATGTTCATGGCTTTAGCATTTGCAGTAGCATCCAGTTTTTGTGTGTGAGACCATTGTGAATATTTTGTAGTAGGTATGTTATATTCAATTGGAGTAATATTCCAGGTTTCATAACTATTTGCTTGTATATAAATTCTCATCCTAGTAGCCTCATAGTTATAGTTTATTCCATTAAATAGAGATGGTCACGCAGTAGGTTGACCTTCAAGAAAGCTAGTGTTAGTTGCAGTGCTAATGTTGTTTGCCATATTAAAATATCTAATAACTATGTTACGGTTATAAGATAGCCTTGTTTTGATACCAAATGAAAGTGATTGTGCTATAGGATTGTGTGTAATATGGAATATGTAATAAATAACTAGTGTGGAAAATGAATGCAAAATAATAATAGCAGTAAAGTAAAATGACACAAGGAATTTTTATACCGGTTCGAACTTCCATTCTATGTCCTATCCCAGACTCCTTTTGGAATTTAAACTAGCAGCCCTCACTTAACCAGAAGGAATAGGTTTACACCGCCTGAGCAACCGAACATGACTTGATCTTTGAGCAACAGAACAGGACTTGAATGCCTGAGCAACTGAACAAGGCTTAATTACAAAATAGATTGTCTTGACTTTGTGTGTTCTAATAACATGAATTTGTCACTTGTAGAACACCCTTTCTATAATATTTTCCTCAAGAATGATATGTATGATTGTGAATGTATGAGTAATAAGAAGTTTAGAATTGTTTAAAGGATATGGAAGTGAGATTATAAGATATGAAATCAAGTAAGCAATAGATTCGAAGAATGTTATTCAAGTTAGATCAAGAGAGAGAAGAAAGTTAAGTAATTTGATCAATGAAAATCAAGTATATTTATAATAGATAATGAGTTGCAACTGCTAGTAAAGAGATCTGTATGAATAGCAATGGTTGCATCCTTTAGGGAGGAAGAAATCTCTTCAAAAAAGAAGTGTCTCTTCACAAAATGACAGTTGCAGTTTTCAGTCGACTGACTAGGACCATTCGGTCGACTGAATTCAAAATGTGTACATGCATTTGAAAGTGCATAGATTCAATCGGCTGAATGATGCCTGTCAGTCGACTCGTCCGTGTTTATTTTGAAAAATATTATGCACAGGTTCAGTCGGCTGAGGGCATCAGTTCAGTCGACTGAACCGTGTATTTCCTGAAGCCTAAATGCATATGAGTTAGAAAATGATAAATTTTAAATCGAGTGCACATTTATGTGAGTATATGAATAAGAGTGATGATTCTTGAGGAAATATCTTAACAAAGTAACTAGACTTGACTCTATATACATAATACATGAATCTAGTTTAAATATATAGAATATTCGAACCATACATCGAGTCGTTGAGTCCGGTCGTCGTATTAGTTGCAAATTCATGAATCACTATGTCGCTTAAAAAACTTATCAGCAATCAAAACTTATGACCCAACATAACAAACCACCTTTCTTACTTCGAAAGATGAGTCATTATGGGTAAAAGAAAAAGAAAGATAAGAAGAAAATTTAACAATCAAAAAATCTCACATAGGGAAGGAACAACGTATAATATATAACATTGGATTATACATAGTCACTTCAATCATAATACATCAGAGCCATAATAGTACCAGCTCTACACTAGGTTAATTATAACTACTCGTCCTTACATCACAATTCCAAAATACATATATATATATATATACATACACAGCGGAAATAGATACTAGCTAGCTATTGGTGAAGCCACCTGCTCCAGCTCCTCCAAAATATTATCGTGAGAAACCTAGATCACTTGGCTACTCATAAAAATTTGAGTAACCAATAGTTTTAGGAAAAGAAAATAAAATGTCGGGTCAGAAAGGGTCCAGTGTGAGTAAACTCAAACAACTTAATTCTTACTTTTATAAAACAATTTGAAAATCAAAGGTATCTCGTAAGACCACGCTGCACATAAACACGGATGGGTATTTACCTTACGATAACCAAAACACTTTGTATTGAAATTCAATGATATTAAAATAATGTATAGGGTTTTCAAGTAAGATAGAACATAGCTAAAATGCTTGCATCTCACATTTCAACATATTAGGGCACAACTAATTCCGTACGACACTTATTGAATAATGGATTCCACGCATGACCAGGTAAGGAACTACCTTCCAAAGATGCACCTTCAGATAAAATAGACCTGGGGTCTGACAAGAACATCTTATACCTCTGCTATACAGAACCGGCCCACCACTTGACTAGTAGTACCGAATACATCACCACCATGGTTGGGATTAGCAACCATACCGGAGCATACAAAAATAATCGGTCAAATATCGATTCTATAGTGGTGACACACCCTTATGGGAGCGACCCACATAGCCCTACTGCATACCCTGTTTTTTCATTTCCGATTGATGAGGCCTGAGGCTACATTTACCTTTTCTTGAGCATTGCTACTTAGAATGCTGTATCGCCTTCCAGATGTTGACACAATGTCAGCATTCGTCCATACAAGTCGTTCAGGAGATGAACGAACCGAAGGCCATATTTCCACTACACCCATTTTGGAATCATCCTCAGGGTTATTAGCAAACAACCCTTGCACTCCAAAGTCTTTATCTTGGACCTTGCCTTTACTATTTTGAATTTAAACGCTTTCGTTGGTTTGAAGTGGTTTTTGGATAACAACTAATATCCGACCCCAGTCTCTCCAAACCAACCTTCGATAATTTAAAACGGTCAAGTTATTTATAGTGCACTATCCCACTATCAGGGTGTGAAGGTTTACATATGAACATATGTTACATATACTTAGATTATCATGACCCGCTTATCCAAATTAACCCCTTGTATTTATCACGTTCTCGAAGTGTGGTATTTGTGATGAATACAAGTCAACTAACTTTCAATAAAACGCATCCTTGTTTTATTACAACTACTTTAATTCATTTGGCTAATTAGTATCATGGATAAGAGATCCTTGTTTTGAAACAATTCACTTAAACAAGAAAATTGGTTAAAGATAAATAACCGATAAGGTTTTTAAAGAATCCTTAAAAACAAATAAATTAACCAAATCATAAGTTTAAACTCAATCAAACCTTAATTAATCTTAATTAAATCATTAATAACCCAAATTTTATTTATAATTAAACCCTAATTTTACTATATTTAATCAACATTTATTTAAGAAATTAAACCCTCATTAAGTGGATAATTAACCTTTAATTAAATAACAATTAATTAAATAATTAACTCTATTTAAAAATTAATTAAAATAAATAACTTAATGAAACAAAAATTAGTTTTATTCTTATCTTAATTAATCATTATTCAAAACTACTTAATTAAAAATAATTTACTTAGTTAATAATTTCTTGAACGCTAATTATTTAATCTAATTACTTAAATAATTAATTAATTACCCAAATTAATTTAAATTAAATAAATAAACGATTAAATAATTAAAATTAAACTTTTGACTTAGTAAATTAATTCAAAATGAGTTTTCATAAACAATCCAAAAGAAAACACTTTAAACTTGAAATCGTAAAATTTTCGAAACTGCATCCATAGTGACTATCGCTATAAGCGCAATTTGCTAGAATTGATTTCTAGGCGAAATTTACATTTGACTCAAGCGACGCCATACTTTTATAAAAAACTTACATGAAAGGTTTTGAAACTTTCAACAAGTAGTAAGTGGGAAAACATTTCCAAAATCAAACCAAAGAAAACCTACTTCTTTCCATCGGATCTCAAATCGCTTTGCGACCATTTTAGCACTAGTTCACAGCCATCTCATTACTAAATTGGGCTCCGTTTTACTACTAAAATTACTAATATATCATGACCAATATAACATGTCTACAACCATTTCCATATAAAACATATACATATCCAAATATATCACATATTTAACCAAATCACTTATCATATTCAAACAATCAACTTGCATTCACATATTATCCAAGTCACATGGTAATTCAACATATTAACCTAGCATATTTAACAACATTTATAGCATCAAAACAAGTTGAATTTTCTTTTACAAAAATTAGAAGTTTATTCATCGAAAGCTTTACAAATCTCAAAGCAACATCCACTAGAACTTTGATATATGCTAGCACTTGGTCCTAACTTGAAAACGTGAAGCTTTTGGATGCCTAAACACCTAGATTAGACTCAGCTATGGTCATATTTGGGCTCGGTCTGATGTTCTTTTGGTGGAAGGGGACTTCATTTTGGAAGAAGAAGTGCAGAGATGCATGTAGAATTGTATTAGTGAGCTAAAGATAATAGTTTGAGTGGAAAAGCGAGATTTTTTTCTAACTTTTAAAACCAAGGAAGCCATTGATAATTTAGAGAGTAAGTTTTAGAAAATGAAGAGGAGAAAGAAAATGAGAATGTGCGTGTAGGTGTATGTTTATAGGCTAAAAAAATTGGAGAAAATTACTAATTTACCCTTTAATGATTTAACATAATATGTCATGATATTGAAAAATCACACCACCTTCCTACTCCTCTCTTTTGTCACATCACCCTCCTTCTCTAGTCAAATCCTTAAGCTCATGATGAGTAATGATGTCTGATTATGATAAATACCAAGATATGTCAACACTTAATAATATATATTTATACATAATGTTTATTATTTTTTAATGTTATGAATTGTCACATCACCTGTCAATTAATTATAATTAACATAAGATAATCTATTGCTAAGTGTATTATTATTTACTTAATTATCTACTATATATGTGTACATAAGGTGTACAAAGTCGAACAACATTCCCGACAACTTTCCGGTGTCTAAAGGTCGAAATTTCAAAAAACGTTCTTTTGTCACCCTTTCTATTTTTCTACCGACTATTTCATTTGGTAAACAAATTTTGAAAATGATTTTTCCCTCATTAAAAATTATTTAACATGAGTTTATTTATTAATAAATCTATTTATTTATTATATAAAATATATATAATTGCCTAGTTAAAACGACCAAATTCAGGGTCGTTACAACTTACTTGAGGAGTACTTATGTATTTGACCTAAAAATTAAGAGGCGACATAATTTGTAGCTGTAGAGAATGAAATTATGAAGAAACTTGTAGTCAGCAAAATGAACAGTTGCACTCGAGGAATTGTGACACAATTTGAACTCTTATTCAAATAATAAATGATGACAAATGTGAATACATTTTTCTGCAGAAAGAGTTCCAATAACAAACTTCTGATTGTTAACCATTATGGATAAAACAACATTCTCAATTGCAGTCTTTGATTCTACAAGCGCAGTCGGTGAAAGATGTAAATATTTTGTCAACACTTGGTTCATATTTAAGAGTTTGTTTGGGATTCAATTTGGCACCCCAAAATTCGATTATTATTATTATTTTCCTTCTCTGTTTTCTTTTTTCTTCCTTTTTCCTTTTAAAGTAGTATAATAATACCCAAGCAATATAGGATTGTTCTCTCCCTTTTTATTCACAAACCAAACCAAAATAACTTAGATGAGGAAATACAACCTGTAAATAAAATGGACTTTAGAAATCATGTAGGTAGGCGTTGAGTAGTAGATGCAGATGCAGTTTGCATGCATCTGGTTTGATGGGTCGCTGAGATGGTTTTTGATATGGTATCTAGGTTAGGTTGCAAGTTGCAAATTATGTATTTGGTTGAAATTCTTTAGTGTAGATATGAGATTTGATTGTAGCAGTTTGTCAATAGCGGATCTGAGTGGAGGTAGAACAAAGTGGTGGCTTGATAATGTAATTTGGAAGCGATGGAGTTGTGATGTTTTTGGATTAGGCAAGATGATGTATGGGTTGTGATGTTTGTTGAGTTTGGTGATGGTGAAAGTAAACAAGGAGAAGAGAGAATGAAAGGGGGAAAAAGTTTATAACAGAATTGATGACATTAACACATTAAATTAGAACACTGCTTTGATACCATGTTGAAGATAATTGGAGAATTAATTTATTGAATACATGAATACTTTATCTCTACTTGATGATGTTATACAATTTATAATCAATTCTTTATAGCCACATTGCTTAGAGACTAAGTAGTTGTACAATAGGAAACAATTATAACAAAGGAATGCCCAGATATTGAAATTTCTCTAATTTATTTCTTAACATATAATAAATATCTCTTAATACATACTATAGATTAAATTACTTGACTTTTAAATCCTACAACAAAATAAGCATGAAACAAAATAAGCATACTATAGAAACATCTCAACTCAAATTTTTGAATAGAAGTGTGAGGTGATGATAAAATCTTCCACTTAGACCAGCATTCAAAATTAAACAGTCTCTAAACATTTCTATGTTAGACATTCTAAATTAGGATTTCAAAGTTAGAATTTAGCTATTCTAAATTGGGAACGGTTACGTTAAACTAGAATTCAGGCTAACTAGGTATGCCGAACCTCCAAAGAAAAGTACGATATTTTAAAAGTTAGTAATCCCACCTTAGACTTTTGGAACTGAAGCAGCAAAGAGGGAAGGTACACACACGTGGTGTTGATGGAGCAGTTTATGGAGAAAGCATGAAGCTCTAAAGCAGTAACAATGTTGATTAACTGAAAAGGTTTTGAAACCCTAGTATTAGAGATGGAGCAGGTAGGAGGGTATGAGTTTGTGAAGAACGCGGGAGATGGAATTAAGGGACTTTATGACATAAAAACCTACTTTTATTTTAATTGTGAAAAAAATTCCTCTATATAAAAAAAGAATAATAACCCCACTTGGAGGGGAAAGTTTATTCTTTGGTTTCAATATAGTGTTACAAAAACAAAGGATATGCACTTGGGCACGAGATCGATGAAACGCATTGGAAATGTAGCTCGGTTGAAAAACAGACGATTCTTCCAGGAAAGAAATAGTCAGTAGGGTTAGAGATTGACTTGGTGCACTCTTTCTTATTATGGACAAAAGAATCTTGCCTAATGCACTAATTCATGAAAAGATATTTAATTTTTTGATTTGAAAGAGAACTCAAAGAGAGATTCTTTTGTAGACAATGATTAATAGAGTGATCCTTAACCATAATTTCCAGCTATGTTAAATTTATGATTAGTAGTAAAACGCAATTAGGAAAAAGTTATATCTTGAAAGATTTCTTGGGATATCTTCATACAAGTTTTGTTATATTATCTATAACCGCTTATATTTTAGGCGGGCAGTCGATAAATAAAAATTCACATGAATGCACCTATCGACACCACTATAAGAATCAATTTTAAACATTACATTCCTCATGTAATAGCACAAGCTCCCATAAGAATCATATTTTTGGTGCATGCATATTTCAAGTAATCCCACTAAATATGGAGTTATTTTCATTATTATCATACAGGCTACTAAA
Source organism: Allium cepa (assembly GCA_030765085.1). Lineage (NCBI taxonomy): Eukaryota > Viridiplantae > Streptophyta > Magnoliopsida > Asparagales > Amaryllidaceae > Allium > Allium cepa. The sequence continues at coordinate 130,142,350 of CM060943.1, forward strand.
ATGAGGTATATTTGCCTAGGACTCGATCTTGCTACTGATCCATAAATGATCAAAATAAAATCGTGAGCCTATTAATAAGGCAAATTTAATGAAACAAAAAATAATATCATTGAGAGTAGGCCATAAAAGAAAGAGTGTTTACCAATTCAATCTATGTAGTTGAAATAATAGAATCCAAGGTTGTTAGGTAAAGTAATCGAAAATCAATCAAATTTATAATTGTGTTCATATTTTTGTTGCTCGATTTTCTCGTAAATAGTTACTATGCCAATTAAAGATAGTCTACATCAATCAAAGCCAACCCAATTACTTTGCCACCAGCCAGCATAGGTCGACACTAGCTTAAGTTGGTCTCAGAATAACCTTCTATTCAGTAATGCACTAAGATGAGGCTTGGTCACCTCATCTCCAAGTAACCTTTGCATCTTAGACAAGATTTGGACTCAGTCCCTCCCGGTCTAGTCAAGCTCGACCCGATAATGATCAACCTTCTTTCAGCATAACTGCAAGTCAACATGGTTACTTTGAACGACCAATCAACTTCATAACCCAACATAGGGAAGCTATCTCTTACCCCCATCACGACCCCATAGCCATTACTCTTGCCTTGGCTAACTCCAATATCATTGGGCCTTCGTGAATAGGGGTAGCTCAGCCAATTTCATGTTCAAGAATGACTTCAAAGATCATAGGCTTCCTACCACTAGCCTCATCCCATGCGCCTTGCTCATTTATGGCTTTGGTGGTGTAGGCATTGTTCCGATGGGCACAACCTCGCTCATAAAAACATTCCGCCAAGATCCCCTTGCTGCAAAGATCTAGGTAAACTTTATAGTAGTTGATTGCCCATCTACTTATAACCTATTAATAGGATGATCGATGCTTGCTAAGTTGGATGCCATCATCTCCTATAACAACCTTATCATGAAGTTCCCTATCCAAGACAAGGTCGGTGAAATCAGGGGCAACCAACGAAAAGCTAGGAAATATTATGGAACTTCCCTTAGGCATGCAAAAAAGGGTGTTCTCATGCTACAGTAAGAACTTTCCATCATCAGCGGTGGGTTTTTCAATAGATCAAACGGGCCGGTCATGCCTTGGTTCTATCTAAGATCGCCCCCACCCATGAAGCAGTTGCAACAACCCCTTCTTTCTTATAATCGACTGCCTCATTTGAAAGGTGGGGTCATCACAACCTTTGGTCTGACTCATCATTATAGATAAGTTCTCATTCAAAATATGTAACATAAATAATTTTCCATTTATCCAGTCCTTATAAGTGGCTACGTATAGCTCGCCTCACCATTAGGTCCTTATGAGTGAGTTGCATATATCCCGCCTCATCACATGTAACTCAGCGTTTGAGCTAAGAAAATGCGCTCTGGTTTGATTCAGGATCAATGGTTGCTTCATGACAAGCGACAGTCACCTAGGAGAACCTCACAGCCCCATGCCCTCAGATTTGAGCCGAGGCTCGTCCACCACTCTACGTTTGACCACTTATAGCTTAAGAGAATCCATGTGCATACTTGTGTTTCGGCTCATGCTATTGCAAACCTCCTTTCTACATTTAGCCATCACTTAGCATGCATTAACGGCTATATCCAACCTACCTTATTATCACCTTGATATTTAACATACCCAAAAAAGAAAGGCATTTGTACAGAATAAATGCGAAAATTGTTGGCTATTTAAGTCATTCCACTCAACAAGTCATACGTAAATAATCAAACAATAGAGCAATGAAATTCTTAGTCAATGTTTGCAACAAAAGATCTGTTTCATTTAGTTCAAAATAGCGTGGGTGCAGAATGCCACCCTGCTAGGCTTACAATGGTATTTTTATCACTAACTAGTTGAAAAGAAGAAAGAGGGGAGAGAGAGAAGAAGAATGCTAATAGTTCTTCATAGGCAGGCCAACCAGCACTCTTATTACTTCCTAGACTTCTCCCAACTATGCCGAGGAAGTACCTCAGATGCTTCAAATGACAAAGAACTTATTAGAGAAGGGGAGTATGTTACCATCTTTGAAGCTTTCCATATCAAATCATGCAAGAGATTTTGAAAGGCGCCTAGTCGGCCTCACCAACAAGGTGACCGAAACTTTAGTTGTGATGTTAAAGACGATAGATATAGCCCCTACACTTTTTAGTAAGGCATTAAAGCGTCCAACGGGCCTCGATGCAAAAACGCCAAAGCAGACTGATGAGAACATCCACCAACATCAGCTGGAGCATTAGCACAATAGCGATGGTCGATTACCATCAGGGACTTAGCCAAGCGGCATTTCATTGTCTATCTCAAGAAGAAGATTTCAGGCAATGGTTTAAACTACAACCAACAACTGGCGGTAGAACACCAAAAGAGCTTTCTCCTTCTTCACCATACTAAGTAAATTTTATAAAGAATATACACACAAAATCATTTAGAAAGGAAATAGATGACGAAGCTAGATGCTTTTTATAAGAATAGAACCGCGAAAGATTTACAGGCTTTGAATTTTTTCCATGGGAAATGATTTTGTGGGTTCAGGAAAGAAGAAGAAGAAGAAGAAGGCGTATTTATGTACATGAACCTTCAATTACATTCGTTGAATTCATAAGGCAAAAATTAACCTCAACCATTCAAAAGAGATTAGTACTAAGTCAAGACACGCACGTGGGAGACGTGACACATCTCTGCCACGTATGGAAAATGAACCTTCACAGCCAATAGCACGAAGCCACATGGAAAGCACATTAATTGCTTTGTAGGGCCGTCAATCGGTAAGATTTGTGTGATCTACAAGCCCGCATGCAGATATGGACTGGAGGGAAAAATATTTCTCAACTTTTCCATAAATAGTTAGCAGGCCGATTAAAGGTAGTCTGACCCAATCAAAGTCAGCCCAATTACTTTGCAACCAGCCCATATAGGCCAATTTGCTATCCTATTTTTTAAACGAGCGGCCTTTAGATGAATCTAAATGTCATGATGAAGACAAAACGATTTACAAACTTAGGAACATGCTTGGAATAACAATAGGAGTAGACACTAGAAATTGGAGGAAGATAGTAGCTAAGGACATAACTCGGTATTGGGCCGATCTACTCGGTGCTGACCACTTTTTTGGCCTCTTATGGGGCTCTGGAGATATGGTTTGGTGGAAATATGACTTGAGCGTTCCCCGTGAAGTTCATCTCTTAAAGAACAAGTGAACAATTCCAAGGAATCTGTAGAGAAAAGCGGACAAGTACAAGTGATATCAGAACCTCTCAAAATCAACGTGATTTCTAAGGAGAAGCACTTGGAATGCAACGGGTTGAAGATAGAAGATCAAAATAAGGAAGACGGAGCTACCTACCCTCCAAAAATAATGTCGGTAGCGAACACTTTAGGTTGGTACCAAGTAGAATACAGGTTCGTTGGGCTCCATCTTCCCCTTCTACTTTTTTAGATCCAAAGCTAGACTAGGTGTTGATATCTAGTGACTTTGTTGGACTTTCTCCCTATAAATACTACACTTGTGGCGTATGGAAAGGGAGTTTTGGAGTTTGGCACATTGCTTTCTTCATCTTCTATCTCTCCTCTACCATGGTAATTGAAGAATCTATTCTTGGCTATTCTAGGCCGTTAGACTTGCCAAATCCTTGTACTAGTGACTTTTAGATCTATAATCAATAACAGAATAGTAGATGTAGGCTATAGATTTCCAAACCACTATAATATTTTGGTGTCCTTTCTAACTTACTTGTTACTTTTGGCTAGATCTCTTTTTTGGGGTTTGTTTTGGGTGCTGTGCCACTTTTAGACTTACCATTTTGATGTTTTCAATGAGAAAGGAGATTCTCAAATGCAGATATAGTATTCTATTTTGGATTGAAGTGTCAAAATGTTACATTTAGAAGATTTTCATTAAGGATTTAAGAATTTACATATAAGAATCAATAGCACCTAGGAGATCTGGAAGATCATTTCAAGTAGTAGCTGGTGCAGATGAAGGAACTTCTCGTCATATGGATGTTAGTAGCTAGCATGCAACAACATTACCAGGATTATCTGCTCCTCGTGAGATGGTACTAGAGTGGAGTTTGATAAGATGATGCGGGAGCTAAATCAGAGGATGGCCGATAGTCAAAAGGCTCTATTTGACAAGATGGATTCTAGCATAACTTTGCTAACCCAACAGTCATAAAGAAGTTGGAGGTGCAAGAGGGAGATTTCACTTTCTAGATTTGAAGAGAACTTATCTATTTTTGGTCAGAATAAAAGAGATGTAAAAAAAGCATAAGTAAAAGGCTATTGGGGAAACAAGAGAAGTTGCCGATGGAAGCAAGAAGGCCCCCCTCTAAAGGGATTATGTTGGAAACGATGTAGTATAAATTATACTAGTATGAACGAATCTTAGGCTACTTTAACACTTGAGGGGGGGGGTAAGTGTTTTATAACTTATATGGAATTTTTCTAAATTGTTTCAAGATTTAAATCCAAACACAGATAATGAACACCGATATATATTAATAACTGTTCATATATGTATATATATATATATATGTGTGTAGTAAAATATAAAGTAAAAGTAAGAGAGATGACACTAGGAGTTTTTATATTGGTTCGAATTGACCAATCCTACATCCAGTCATGTACAATACTATACAATTTTTTTTTCAAATACCTACTTTAATTTGGTAGTAAGCAAACCACAATACAATCTTTATTTTTAAGGCAACAAGATACACCCTTCCGACTTTTCGAGCTCAGGATAGACTCATTTGATTAAACCGCTCAACAAGCACACCCATTTGATTTGAACGAGCAATAAGCACACCCACACAAATTATTAGTAGAGAGTTGTTGATTTCAAATATGAATATTTGTTTTTTGGATATAGAACATCCTATAACCCTTTGATCTTTGAATTGATGAAAGAATGCTCGCAAATTAGAGAGCAGATTATAGAGAATAAATGTAGTAAAGTAGAGATTGAATTTGAGTGAACTTGAAGAGTATAGAAATTGGATTCATGAAATATATATAGGGAATTTGGAGTAACAAGAACAATGAGAAAGTATTTGTTAAAATTCATTTGACTCCCGTTTATATAGTATTTGGAGGAACATGTCTATTTGCAAAGAGATGGAGCCCAAAACCATAACTATTCAAAATTTAAAAAAACATATCTTCAACGGTACATATGTTGACATACAGAGGTAGAGTATGTTGATGTACCTTTGTATTCTGGGAAAAACAATAATATATTTCAAGTGTTATAAATTTCTGATATTTTATAAAATTACATAGTTTTAGTTACTTTAATGTATAAAACTTTTATAAGATATTTGTAGAAATATATTTTGAAAATAAAATAAGTATTTTGATAGTAAAATAAATATTTTGATATAAAAATAAATATATTGATAAGTGAGTATTCAAAGAAATTTTTATTTATTTATGGTCTTTGACAAATTAATCTAATGTCTATTAACTATATTTTATAGTGTGAACTCTTCACGTCTTTGTCTTCAAACTTACTAGTCTTCAATTAGCTTGATCATCCTTGAATTTTGATCTCTAATCTTTTTACTGAATAATTTTCAAATTATCATGCACTTGTATAAACCTGTGTAATATCCTGCAAAATATCCTATACAACTTAGGAGAACATTAGTACCTATATTTATATGGTTGTTATCATCAAATTCAATATATGTAGTATTAACAGATTTCAACTTGGTACCAACAACAATCAGGTTAGTATCGAGAAGAATTTTGGACCCTTAAGGGGACCAGGTGCTAAGGCAGTTGACCTATCTGATTTAGAGGATGCTCTGCATCATAATGGTGATGGTGATGAGCTAGAGGTTGATGTTCGAGATGCTAGTATGCAGACAGCCGCCATGGAACCAAACATGCATCAGAGAAGGCTCGAAGGAGTGGTTCTCCCATGGAGATATGAGAACATAAATGTCAACAAGCAAACCAAGTACGTTTGTAGGGTCAATCACCCGACGTAGCTCCTTACAGTCGACCTTCAGAGTTCCAAGCTAGTGAGGAATACATAGCAGATATGGTTAAGGGTTGGTAGAAGATAATAAATTAAGGAAGAATCAAGAATAGTATTTCACGCTAAGCGAAATCTCATTCACGGAGAACATTCTAAGAGAGGAGTATCCAAGGTGGTTTACGATGCCAATGATGCCATCGTATAATCGAACTATCAATCTTAAGAAACACTCGTACGAATATGAGTGGCATATGGATGATGCCAGGGCGACAGATGTAGTTCGATGTTTTCCTATTTTCCTGGAAGGTGTTGCAACGATGTGGTTTACTTGGCTCGCGCCCAAATCAATATTTATTTTTGAAGATTGGCAAAGAAGATTTTGCAATAGTTTAGGCTTCATACTGCTCAACCTAATGAAGTATTATCCTTGTCGAGCCTTTTTGAAGGGCCTAAAAAGTCATTGAAGTGTTCTAACATTGCAGTATCGAAGGTTAATGTAACACCCCTAATTTCAAATAGCGTTATTCAGGAGATTTAATTAGATAAATTAAATAGAATAATGGAGAGACTAGATGATAAGGGAATTGAGATTTGAGAACTAATTAGGGTCGTGCCTTAATTAAATGAATATATGTGCGATTTATAAATTAGAGATTTAAGAGAATAAGGCAAGGGTAAAAAGGGAATAGTCGTATACCATAATCCCTAAACCCCTTACCTCATTCTCATTTACATTTACATAAACCAAAAACATAAACAAAGGAGAAACAAGGCCGGCCATTACCCTAGGAGAAAAGGAGCTCAAAAATCAACAAGAGGCTAAGATTCAAACTAGGAAGAATAAACCAAGAACAAATCTCAAGTTCCTTATCCAAACAAGATGAATAATGATCTAAACCATTTTATATATGTCTTCACGAATGCTTAAATTCGATTTTAAGGTTTAAAACCGTTTGGTGATATGCTTTGATTATATGTCATGTATAATTTGAATAAGGATTTTTGTAGGATAATATAATTTGATTTTAAGGTTAAAATCATGCAAATTGATTTTCGAATGCCATGATGTTTGAATACGTTACGCAAAACATTATTTTTGAGATGGGTTTAAATTCTCATAATATTTCAAGCTATAGATAATTCATTATGAATTTTGAATGGAAGAAATAGATAAATTTACGTTTAAATTATTTAAGGCAATTAAGCAATGTTTTTGGATCAGAAATTTATATATGTTAGAAGACATATTAAAAGTGAATAATTGTGATTTTTTCGGATTTTTCTTAAGCGTATTATTATGGTTATTAAATTATTTAACTTAGAAGACTTAAATGTTTTGTTAAGGGGAATGGCTTATTTGTTAAAATGATTTCATTTGTTAATTGTTGAATTCAGCAGCCTTTTAGAAAAGAATTTTGTTGAAGAATTGGCAACCAATCATATTTTGACAAATTAGGCAAGTTAAGTAAAAAGGAATTACTATGAAAGGAATAAAAAATAAATTTTGTTTCGAATTACAACTTCATAATTTCCTTTTGCTTGCTTCCATCACCGTACTTACGTCAATGACCTTTCGCACCCATTCGAAACTAATTCACATGATATCAAGCCATTGATACGTAATGTATCGAAAAAAGCCAAAAGGCGCTATGTCGAAGGCATGCTTTCAAAGGGATTGAAGTCGGTTTAATAAGCTTTCAAATCAATCTAACTTGCCTTTGTTTTTAAAGAACCTTTCAAAAGAGTTGCCGCATTTTGAACTCATTCGGTACCTAGCTGTCGCGTTTATACCTTTTGAATTGGTTAAAGGTTGTTGTCCTTAGTAGCCTTATAACAATGAGTTCAAAAAGAAGACTTCCATTTTATTAACAATGAATCCGCCTTCCCAATGCTTTCGAAAGGGTCCATTTAGCCACTTTTATAAATGGTTTTGGAGACCATGGCTTTGAAAGGATGGTTTCGAAGAAATCCTCTACCCTGATACTTTTTCTTAAGATTTGCTTTCGAAAGAAAAGCTTTAAAAAAATTAGCTTTGACCCAGTAGTCATATTTAATGTTAAACCCAATAATTTCAAAAGATATACTTTCAAATGGGCTCGAAGCTATGCTTTCATAAATTCTACTTGAACTAAATGCCTTCGAAAGGTAAGTTTTAAGTGTTTTGAAAGGTATATCCTTAAGTTTTTTGAAAGGAAGTTCAATGCTTTCTAAAGGTAATGGTTTCGGAAGGCCTAAAATTTTAAGTAACGCTTACGAAAAGGAGAGCGACGGAGGGTAACTCATGATGTCACAATGATTCGAAGGATCTAGTCGAACGCCTTAGTTTTCAAATAAGAAACCCAATCTCTTTTTAAAGGTAAAACCCATGGCAATATAAAAGAGTTTTGAAATGGCATTTAACTTTGGAATTTTTAACGAAGCTTTCCTTGCTAAAGATAGTGGGTTAATATTGACCATGCTTCCTTAGAAAAATGATCACAAGGAATTAAATCATAGATGTTTATATTATTATGTTTTGATCATTTATCGTGCATGCTTCTGTAAACATATTCACTTCATAATTAACCCATAATTGAATTTGGGGTGTTAAGGACAAAATAACTAGCTAGGTTGATACAGTAGTGAATATGCATCGAATTAACTCCTGAGGTAGTAGAATTGCATCCAGGAGTTTAGAGATACCAGAATATAGGATGCCCAAAGACTGATCAAAGATTATTGGTCTAGATAGGTTCTTAGTGATCCCATGAAAACTATGTCTGGAATAAGTTATTGAAAGAGATCAATAGATTCATTGTAATTCCAAAAAAAACTATGACATGAGAGACGTTTTTGGAGAATCCAGTAGGTTCATAGTGACCCTATGAAAACTATGATTAGATGATGTTATTGGTAGGCACTAATAGATTCTTAGTGATCCCATGAAAACTATAAAACCGGATAGATAGTCCGTAAATTTGGAACTGGTTATTAGTTAGCCCATGAAAACTAATAGATTAATAGTACCCGAAGAAACTATAACTTGAGACAGATAGTCTGGTAAACAGGGATGGGAAATCCTGAGCATATTGCATGTTAACATATCATCATGATACATTTTACTATGTTATGTCTTAACCATTGTTGATACAGGCGAACAGTATATGGTTATTATAAATTGGGTAAGGATACCGGTGAGGGGAAAACTCGTTCCGCTAAGCGGCATGGTCTCACTATATATATATATATATATATATATATATATATATATATATATATATATTGCTTGAGAAGGTAGGTTATTATTCATACTAGAATTTTTGTCTGACTCGAAGTTTATGTTTTCCCCTTCAACTCTTGGGTGCTCAATTAATTTTGAGCAGTTTGAAAGATAAGGTTCTCAGGTTCTTCTTTAGATGAAGAAGCTTTCAGAGACATGTAGGAGGCAAGATAGCTATTAGAAGTTCTTTCTATTTGATTCCGCTGTGTTATTGGATGTAATGGCAAAGTTGTTTAGTGTCTATATTTAGACTTTGATCAACCAAGGAAGCATCTTCATATGTCGCTCTTAGCGTACTTTGTAATAAATTGTAATTTCTTCGAATGTGCCTTACATATGGGATTATGTAATGAATCTGAAATGCTTTCGGTAATAAAAATAGAAATTTGTTCTAAATTGAGTTTATAAATCTTTCATATTCATGTGTTTCTAGTATATCAATGTATCTAATATTACTAAATATGGTCATTGAGAATTAATACCTATGGATGACTGCAGCATCCATAGCAGTTAGTTTTAGGCCTCCAAATAGGGAATGTTACAAGTTGGTATCGGAGCATAGCTAAATTTAAAAGAAAATTAAATCTAAAAGATTTTCAAAAAGCATAATCCAAAAACTCAGAAAATGAGATCGAGGTTTGGGTTAATGTTGTAACGACTTGCATTTGTTTTATATATATATAAGTGTGTATTCCTCTCTCTCTCTTAGACCGTTCTTCTGTATCTTACTAAGGATCTTATGTAGATATACGAGAAAGGAAGGTATAATGGTAGGAAATGAAAGAAGAAATCTTGGTACAGGATGCATCACAACTAATGGAAATGCTCAACCCAATACTAGAAGGTATCCGAGTAGATAGGCAAATGCTAATCCAAACGCAAATGCCAATGTAGGTGCTAGAACCTAGACAGTAGATATGGGGATGATATATCAGTTCTTCGTCAATCTGATGCAAGCTGGAGTAGCTGTCGGAGCAGTCGGTAATGCTGTGAATGTTTGAGGAGCTAATCCCGTAGCCTTAGTTGGCAATAACTATGCCAAGTTGAGAAAGGATTACACCAGTCTTGGTGGGAAACTGTTTTTGGGAATAGAGGACGCTATTGAAGTTGAAAACTGGTTATTGCATCGTGAAAGGATTTTTGTTGACTTAGGATTAGATGATGAGTAGAAGAGGAGACTTGCTTCTAGACAGTTACAAGGAGTAGCACTTTATTGGTGGAATAGTATTACTATGGGAGTTCCCAAGGAAGAGTTGACTTAGGCAGAATTTCGAAGGAGTTTCAAAGAGAGGTTCTTATCTGAAGTAGCCAAGTCAGTACTGCAGAGGAAGTTCATGGACTCAGTGCAAGGTGAGATGTCGGTGATTGAGTATGATATAAAGTTTGATGAGTTGTCTAGATATAGATATTCTACCATTGACATCGTCATTAAAAGAAATGAGAAGTTTATTCAAGGGTTAAGACTCAAGATTTCCATGGCGACCATGCCACACCTCTGTGATCCAAGTGCAATTGTAGTAGAGATGGAAATCGGGAATGAAGAGATGCTTTCTATTTATGGGAAGGAGAAGCAGGTTGGAACCTAGGATTCTCAGGGAAAGAAAAGGAAATTCTTCAAGAAGAAAGGAGCTCAGAAAGGAGGAGCTGCCATGAAAGTGAAGGTCGATTTGTTTTTACAATTGCGACAAGAAAGGACATTATGCTCATGAATGTCGAACTAGAAAAGGGAAAAGGTTGCAGGTAAGAAAGGAGTGAAGTGCTTCAATTGTGACTAGATTAGACATTAAAAGAATTAGTATCCACAACCAGTCAGAGCGGACAAGGGAAAGGTTTTTTGCTTTGGAACTATCTTCTTCTAGACCAACTGCTGGTTGGAAGGGAAAGACTGTGATGGAAGGTACGCTTTTGATTCATAGTATACCATTTAGATAAATATTTGATACCAGTGCATTGCATTCATTTATATCTTAGCGTTTGGTAAATAAGTTATGTTTAGAACCCTCATACCTTGTTACTTCCTTAAGGGCTGTGAAATCAGTAGGAGGGTATGCAACTGTGGGGATAAGATGTGACCGGTTAGTACTTGAATTGTTAGGTCATAAGTTTGCATGCAGTCTATATGTTTTTGATTTCGTAGGCTTGGGGATCATTTTGGATGTGGATTGGTTAGATAAATACGATGCTAGGATATTTTTCCAAGATAGGGAAATATCGCTAAAATAGCCTAATAATCATAAACGAATTATATACTTGATGGAGAAGTTAAACTCAAATGTTTGTGCTTTGCTGAATGCAATGGAAGTAGAAGAAAAGTTGAATCCGGTTTTGGTAGCAAGATAGTTTGCAGATGTTTTTGAGCCAGCCATAGGGCTACCACCGAAGCGAGCCATTGAGTTTCATATAGATCTTCCGCCAGGAGCATAACTTGGAAGTAGACCACCTAACAGGATGACACCTTCCGAGATGAAGGAATTGAAGGTGCAACTAATGGATTTAGAAAGAAAGAATTTCATTAGAACAAGAAGTTCGTCTTGGGGAGCAGCTGCGGTGTTCGTGAAGAAATTGGATGGGCCGTTAAGGAAGTGTATCGACTATCGTAAGTTGAACGAGAAGACGACCAAGAATAGTTATCCTTTGCCGAGAATCGATGATCTATTTGATTAGTTGAGTGGAGCCAGAGTATTTTCCCAATTGGATTTGGCGAGGATTCCATCAGCTAAGAGCGACAGAGGACGGTATTCCATTGATGGCATTTCGGACTAGGTATGGTTTGTACGGTGGTTAGTAATGCAATTCGAGTTAACGAGTACGCCAGCTTTTTTGTGGATTAGATGAACCGAGTTTTCCAAGAGAACTTGGATAAGTTTGTATTGGTATTTATAGATGACATTTAAATATACTCTAAGGATGAAAGAGTGCATGAAGTTCATCTAGGAGTAGTGCTTGAGAGGTTGAGGCAGCATCAACTGAAAGCGAAGTTTTTAAAGTGTCATTTCTGGAAGAAAGAAGTTAAGTTTCTTCGTTACGTGGTTTCAGAGAAGGGTTTGTTAGTTGATTCGAATAAGATTGAGGCATTTAACAACTAGAAGAGACTAGCAATAGTGATTGAGATTAGAAGTTTTCTTGGACTCATTGGCTATTATTGAAGATTCATTAAGGATTTCTCGCGGATTGCAGCGCCTTTGACTAAGCTAACTAGGAAGGACATGAAGTTTATTTGGTCGGACAAATGTTAGAAGCATTCCTTAAGTTAAAGCATTTGTTGACCAACGAGCCCGTATTAGTAGTTTCGGATGGGATTCAGGAATTAGTAGTGTATACCGATGCATGTAGAATCGAATTAGAGGCCGTGTTGATGTAGAAAGGTAAATTTATTGCATATGCTTCACAACGGATTAGATCGCATGAAGTGATATATCCTACTCATGATCTCGAGTGGGCAGCAGTGATCTTCGCATTGGAAATATGGGGACATTATCTTTTAGAAGAGAGATTTGAATTATACACAGATCATAAGTCATTAAGATATTTGTTCTCTCAAAAGAAGTTGAATATGAGACAACAGTGACGGCTGGAGTTTTTAACAGTTTATGATTTTAGTATAGAGTATACACCTGGAAAAGAAAATAAAGTAGCGGTTGCACTTAGCAAAAAACATCATATTGTGGTGTTAGCTATGTTAACATAATGGAAGGACCTAGAGGCTTTGACTACTTGTAGTATGCAATTAAGATCGATTGCTAGTTCTAGCTAGAGCACTGCCATGTTATCCTGCTTGGAAGTTCTACCAATACTCATCAAAAGGATTGCTTCTAAGTAGAAAGATGATCCATTATTAGCTTGAGAAGATTAAAAGGCTTGAGGTTGGATTGGAGATTGACAATCTAAAAGATTTTAGTCTTGACCAGAGGGGATGGTTGAGAAAAAAGGGACGATTATGTGTTCCGAATGTTGGAAACTTAAGAAGAGAAGTTCTTAGGGAATGTCATCGATAAAAATTTATGATTCATCCTGGGAGAACCAAGATGTATCAAGACATAAATGTTAGTTCCTGAGACAATGGTTTTGATGACACCAACCTTAGGACTTGTTATAAAATATAAATACTAATATTCTTGTCTAGATATCTATGTATATGTAGGAATACATATATATATATATATGCATATGCATGTACTGAGAATAAAGACTATATAGTATAAAGATTTAAGACTGGGTATAGAGATTCAAGACTGACGAATTCAAAATTGAAGAAATCAAAACTAAAGACTCATGAGTATCAAGAGTTCAAGATATCAAGATAAGTAATAGAGTCCAGATTTATGTTAAACTTCATAATAGCACTAAAATCTTTATTTGGATTTTAATTTTGGAATGGAATCCACCTTCTCGATTTAATATTGGGATGGAACCTACGACCTCTTTAGTGGGATGGAACCTACGATTTTCTCTAGTGGAATGGAATCCATGAAATTTTCAAAATGATTTATTTTTTCAAAACTATCTTCTTAAAGTCATCTTTATCAATTTAAATATTTTAGCCTTAATTGAAAAATTATTTTTAATCATATTAATTTCAAAATCATCTCTTGTTTTTAAAACTATCTCTTGATTTTAATATTTTAGCTTTAATATATTTTAAAGAAATTTATACTTAATTTTTAATATTACTTTAATATTATAGATTATATAGTTTAAGATTACCTTCTAAAACTCTTTTATAAGTTTAAACTATATTCAAAATGGTTTATAAAGTTTAGAAATTGTTTTGACAGGTTTTAGAACAGAAATCATTTTAAAGCAAAATTATTTTCAAATATAACATAGGCATGTCGAAATCCCTCATTCCCCCATGTCGACATTGCAGTTGTGTAATTTAATATTCAAATTTTCAAAAGAAGTGTCTATTCGTCATAACCTTTCATGAATGGACATAACTGTTATTCTCCTATAAGTACCAGTTGTTTTCAATGAATTTTAAGTTAGTTTTTCTTCATTTCTTCACTCCTTCTCCGCTCAAATATTCTCTTATATTTCAAATGCCTTAACAAAACTCTGCCGAAATTCCAAGTGAATCAAACTCGATCATCTCTAGTTTGATTCTCTGCCAAACTCTCTCAAAGATCTCAGTGATATTCAGAGTTATAGGATCATTTGTAATCAAAGATCGAAAGATGTAAGTGTATCGAGTCTCTTTCTATCAAAGTGTGATTGGAAACGGTGTGATTGTGGCCCGTAAATCAATTGGGTGTGATTGTAGCCCGTAAATCAATTGGGTGATCTTGTAGCCTGGTGAAATCAAGAGAGTTTGCCCTGGACTCAAAGACAGGAGGGGTTATCATGTGGCCTTGAAATTGAGGTTGTAATATCGACATTAGACTTGTAAAGAAATCTGCACAAGAAATTGTGTGGGACTGGATGTAGGGTAACTCCGAACCAGTATAAAATTCTGGTGTGCTCTTTCCTTTATAGCTTTTATTTACTATTTGCATTTGTCGATTCTGTGATTGTTTCTGTGTTTATGAATTGCATATGTTTAGATTTAATTTGAAAAGATTTCAAAACGATTCACAAAATTGATTAAACACTATTCACCCCCTCTAGTGTTAATTCTGCTTTAAGATCCGTAATCCGAATTTCCTACATTTGGTATCAAAGCATTGGGTTTCAAAGTTATCATAATTTGAATTTTGAAAAAGTTTAAAATGGCAATTTTTGGAGATTTGTTAACACTGGTTCAAAACTTTCCAAATCATTATTGTCTCATAAGTCTGCATATTGTTATTATAGAAAATCAAATTATCTACTGAATTGGTGTGTTGTGCATGAACAGATGTGTTATATGGCTTTTGAAGAATCAATACTTAATTTACAAATGGTGCAAATAAAAAAAACAATCAGATACTTGATAGTGAACATTCAAGACACATGACTGATAATCCAGAGATACTGAATGACTTAATTTATGAAGATGGAGGAATGGTCAACTTTGGAGACTATTCAAAAGATATGTGATTGACATCGGCACTGTCGGTAACTCTAAAACTCATACTATTTATAATGTTCTATTAGTTAGGAATCTAAAACACAACTTACTTAGCATAAGTCAACTATGTGACAAGGGCTAAAAAAATAAATTTTAAAAGGATAAGTGTCACATCGAAGATAATAAATCAAATATTATCTCTGAAGGAATTAGGAAGAAAAATATTTATATTCTCGTATGAAAATCTCAAATGATAACCTATGTCTTTTGACAAATATAAGCGACCCTTGGATTTGGCATAAAAGATTTGGGCATTTGAATTTCAAACTCTTATCTAGACTTTCAAAACATGATCTAGTAAAAGGTCTCCCTAAAATGGATTTTAAAATAGATAGTATATGTGATGCTTGTAATTAGGAATACTAAGAAAGAGCTCATTTAAATTGAAAGATATGATTTCAACTTCAAAACCTCTTGATTTACTTCATTTAGATCTGTTTGGTCCATCTCCAATTCAGTCAATAAATCACAGTAAATATATTTTTGTAATTGTAGATGATTATTCTAGATTTACATGGACAATTTTTATGAAATATAAAAGTGATGCTTTTTATTTATTTTAAACTTTTGCAAAAGGAATTCAAAATCAACTTTCTTTAAAAATCAAAACTATTCGTAGTGATCATGGTGTAGAATTTGAAAATGAAATTTTTTTGAATTTCTATAATCAAAAGGGAATAACTCATAATTTTTCCTTCCCAAGAAATCCATAACAAAACGAAGTGGTAGAACGTAAAAATAGGACGATTCAAGAGTGTGCAAGAACTATGCTTTCAGATAGTAAATTACCAAGAAATTTTTGGGCTGAAGCAGTCGCTACAGCTTGTTACATTTTGAATAGGATTTTAATTAGACTCTAACTAATAAAACACCATATGAACTTCTTTTCAATAATAAACCAAAGTTAACTTATTTTTAAGTTTTTGGAAGTAAATGCTTTATTCTAAATACAAAGGACAATTTGAATAAATTTGATTCTAAATCCGACAAAGGAATCTTTATCGGATATTCTAATAGAAGTAAAGCATATAGTGTTTTCAATTTAAAAACTAACGCCATTGAAGAAACAATGCATGTATCTTTTGATCAAAATTTCCAAGATTTTGTTCAAATAAATGATGAAGATGATTTCGCTACTTTAAATAATGAATCAAATGAAATAAATTATGAAACTATTTATCCTAATAAAAGGAATATGCTTTTAAAAGATCATCCTATAGAAAATATATTAAGGAATATTGAATCTGTTGTTAAAACTAGAAATCTACTAAACAAGATGAGTAATGTAGCTTTTATATCACTATTGAACCCAAAAAATCCAAAGGAAGCATCATTTGATGATTCATGGATTTTTTCTACAAGAAGAACTGAATCAATTCACCAAAAATGATGTATGGGAACTTGTTCCTAGACCTGAGGACAATACTATAATAGGAACTAAGTGGGTTTATAAAAATAAAACAAATGAACAAGACGAGGTCGTTAGAAATAATGCTCGGTTAGTTGTGCAAGGTTATTGTCAAGAAAATGGAATAGACTATGATGATACCTTTGCACCCACATCAAGATTAGAAGCCATTAGAATTGTACTTGCTTTCGCAAACCACATCAATTTCAAATTATTTCGAATGGATGTCAAAAGTGCCTTTTTAAATGGTAAAGAGGATGTTTATGTTGAACAACCTCACTTTTTGAAGAAGAAAATTTTCCAAATCATGTTTATAAATTAAAGAAAGCTTTATATGGTTTGAAACAAGCTCCTAGAGCCTGGTATGACAGACAAAGATCTTACTAATTACAAACAAATTTTGAAATTGGTAAAGTAGATAATATTCTTTTTATTAAAAGAAACAAAAATGATATTCAATTAGTACAGATTTATGTAGAGGGTATAATTTTTGTATCAACAAACAATGAAATGAACAAAGAGTTTTCTGAAATAATGAAAAAAGAGTTTGAGATGAGTCATATATGCGAACTTACTTTCTTTTTAGGATTGCAAATACAACAATTAGATAGTGGTATTTTCATTAGTCAAGAAAAGTATGCTAGGGATCTAGTTATTAAATTTGGTATGACCACTACAAGTGGAAAATCAACTCCAATGAAGCCTTAAATAAAGAAGATATGTCAAAAGATGTTGATAAAAAACTATACAGGGGAATGATTGGATCGCTACTCTATATAACTGCGAGTAGGCCTGATATCATGCATAGTGTCTGTCCCTGTGCAAGGTACTAATCTCAACCCAAAGAAACCCATTTAAAAGTTGTTAAACGTATCCTAAGATATGTTAAACACACTTTAGACCATGGCCTATTTTACCATAAAAATGATTCATTTGATTTAATCTCATATTGTGATGTCGACTATGCTGGTTGTAAATCAGACCCAAAAAGTACAAGTGGAACTTGTCACATTTTAGGACATTCTCTGTTTTCCTGGTTTAGTAAAAAGCAAAATACTGTCGCACTATCAACAACTGAAGCAGAATAGATCTCTGCTGCTTTGGCTTGTTCTCAAGTTATCTATATGCAACAGACGCTAAAGGATTTTGGATTAAATATTTCGAAATCACCAATTTATTGTGACAATATAAGTGTAATAAATTTATCCAAAAATCCTACTCATTATTCCAAAACAAAACATATTGATATCAGACATTATTTGCTTAGAGATAATATAAGTAAAGAGATTAATTCTCTTGAATTTATCAACACTGATAATAAAATAACTGATATTCTAACCAAACCCTTGAATCAATCAACCTTTATTAAATTAAGAAGAGAACTAGGTATTTGTTCTATAAATGAAATGTAGAATATAGATATAGTTACATATATATTTAAATAAATAAAGAAAAACAAAATTATCAAAATTTTCTAAGGGATGTCAACATGCTCCTACCCCCATGTCGACATACAACGGTAAAATTTGAAATTTTGATTTTCACTCTAAAATATGTTTGGTGGTTATATAATCACAACATTTTGAATTTTTCTGTCTTCTTGCTTCATTTTCTCTATAATAAACTTTTAAAAGTAAAAAATAATGCCTCCTCTTCTAAATCAAACCAAAATGCAACATTTTCCTTCCTTTCTCCTAATTCAAGTCCATTTCAACGTACTACATTGACTCGAGTAATGAAGATCAAGAAAATATGAAGAATTCTCTGCAAATGCTGACTTAATTACAAGTCATGAAAATAAGGATAGCAAAGGAATAGAGAAACAAGGCAAGATTCATAGAAATTTGCAAAAATTTCTAATGGATAATCGTGCAAACCTTATTGCGATTGAACATGATTCCTTTAACATACGTATTCATAATTCACTAGAGGACGACGAAGAAGAAGAAGAGGAAAAAGCGCAAATAGATGAAGACAATAAAGTCATTTGTGTTGGAGAAGTCTGTTTTGATAAAAATGGTAATTTGGTCGAACAATATGGAAACTTTTGTCTCCATTACCCTGATTGTTCGATTCACAATTCACCAATTGTCAAGGACTCTCGTTAGATTGTTATTATATTAATGTTTCTATATTTTGTGTACTTGAATATATTTGTGTCTATGTTTCATACATATGTGTAACGTAACATCATATGTAATAAAATTAGTTTTATGTTTCACTTATTATACTTCGTTATTAGCATTTAGTTCCATAGTGTTAGTGTAAGGGGGAGTTATGTAGTTTAGGATTGTTTTTTGTTGATGAAAAAGGAAGAGAATTATAAAATAGGTTAGATAGGCTTAGATTAAGTGAGAGTTTTTGGAATAAGGGGGAGTCGGAGTAGAATCGAAGTTTGTTGGATTATATTTTATGAACATAGGTTGTCATCATCAAAAAAGGAAAGATTGTTAGTTCCTGAGATGATGGTTTTGATGACAACAACCTTAGGACTTGTTATAAAATATATATCATAATATTCTTGTCTATATATATATAGGACGTATATTAATATGCAGGTACTGAGAATGAAGACTGTACAGTATAAAGATTCAAGACTGAGTATAGAGATTCAAGACTGAAGAATTCAAGATTGAAGAAATCAAGACTGAAGACTCATGAGTATCAAGAGTTTAAGATATCAAGATAAGTAATAGAGTCAAGATTTATGTTAAAACTTCATAATTGTACTAAAATCTTTATTTGGATTTTAATTGTGGAATGGAATCCACCTTCTCGCTTTAATTATGGGATGGAACTCACGACCTCTTTAATGGGATGGAACCAACGACCTTCTCTAGTGGAATGGAATCCACGAAATTTTCAAAATGATTTATTTTTTCAAAACTTTCATTATAAGCCATCTATATAATTTAAATATTTTAGCCTTAATTCAAAAATTATTTTTAATCATATTAATTTCAAAATGGTCTCTTGTTTTTTCAAACTATCTCTTGATTTTAATATTTTGGCTTTAATATATTTTAAAGAAATCTATACTTAGTTTTTAATATTACTTTTATATTATGGATTATATATTTTTAAGATTACTTTCTAAAACTCTTTTATAAGTTTAAACTATATTCAAAATGCTTGTTTTGACAAGTTTTAGAATAGAAATCATTTTAAAGCAAAATCTATTTTCAAAAATAACATAAGCATGTCGACACCCTCATCCCCCATGTCAACATGGTAGCCGCAGAATTTAAAATTTTCAAAAGAAGTGTCTATTCGTCATAACCTTTCACTAATGGATATGACTGTTATTCTCCTGTAAATACCAGTTGTTTTCAACGAATTTAAAGTTAGTTTTTCTTCACTTCTTCACTCCTTCTTCTCTACTCAAATATTCTCTTATATTTCAAATGCTTTAACAAAATTCTACCGAAATTATAAATGAATCAAACTCGATCATCTCTAGTTTGATTCTCTTCCACTCTCTCTCAAAGATCTCAGTGCTATTCAGAGTTATATGATCGTTTGTAATTGAAGTTCGAAAGATTGAAGTGTATTGAGTCTCTTTCTATCAAAGTATAATTGGAAACAATGTGATTGTGGCCCATATTGTGTGTGATTATTGCCCGTAAGTCAATTAGGTGATCTTGTAGCCTGGTTAAATCAAGAGAGTTTGCCCTGGACTTGGAGACATGAGGGTGTATCTCATGGCCTTGATATCGAGGTTGTAATATGGACATTATATTTGAAAAGAAATTTACACAGGAAATTGTGTAGGAATCGATGTAGGGTAACTCCGAACCAGTAAAAATTCCGATGTGTTCTTTCCTTTACTGCTTTTATTTACTATTTGCATATGTGTCTGATTCTGTGATTTTTTTGTGTTTGTGAACTGCATCTATTTGGATTTAATTTGAAAATATTTCAAAAAGATTCATAAAATTAATTAAACACTATTCACCCCCCTCCAGTGTTCATTCTGCCTTAAGATCCATAATCCACATTTCATACAATAAAGAAGAGTTTCTATTGGGAAGGTGTGAAGAAGGATGTTGGCTTATGGGTAAAGCAGTGAGTTAACTGTCAACAGGTAAAGGCCGAACATTAAAAGCCAAGTGGGTTGCTTCAACCTTTGGAGATACCAGTTTGGAAATGTGATTCGATATCCATGGATTTTATAGATGGGTTGCCATGGTCGAATTGAGGAAATGAAAGTATATGGGTCATATTTGATAGGTTGACCAAGAGTGCACATTTTATTCCAGTTAAATCAACCAGGACGACACCTATTTTAACTAAGTTGTTTATGAAGAACATAATTAGACTACATGGAATTCCTAGTAGTATAGTAAGTGATAGAGATACTTTGTTTACTAGCGAGTTCTAGAAAAGTCTACATGATGTGTTAGGTACCTAGCTCAAGATGAGTACTGCTTATCTCTCTCAGACAGATGGGAAGACAGAGAGAATCAACAAGGTACTCGAGGATTTGTTGAGAGCTTTGTTACTAGATTATGGTGGATCATGGGAAGATCACCTACACTTAGTTGAGTTTTCTTATAATAACAGTTATTAGACTAGTATAGGATTGGTGCATTTCGAAGCTTTGTATGGAAGGCCATGCAAGTCACTGTCTTGTTGGTTAGAAACTGTAGACAGATTAGTCTTAGGTCCAGATCTAGTAAGAGAGGCAATAGAGAAGATTGAGTTGATCCGAAGTAGGATGAAGGAAGCTCAATCTACAAAAAAGAGATACGCGAATAAAAGGTGTAAGGGTATAGTGTTCTCAGTTGGAGATAGATTTTCACTAAAGTATCACCAATGAAGGGTGTGGTATGATTTAGAAAGTCAGGGAAACGGCACTTAGATATTTTGGACCGTACCCAGTTGTAGAGAGGATCAGAATGCTCGCATATAGAGTAGAGTTGCCGAGCAGTTTGGCAGGTGCCCATATTGTGTTTCATGCGTCTCATCTTCATAAATATGTGCATAATCCAGAGACTACTATTCCTCCGAATGCATTGGAAGACATAATAGTAGAACTAGATCTAACCTTTATTAAGCAACTAGTTCAGGTTGTTGCAAGAGATGAGAAGAGGTTAAGAAACAAGATAGTCAAGTTGGTGAAAGTTCAGTGGAGCGACAACGAGAACTGTACGTGGGAGATAGAAGACATGATTTGAGATACTTATCCTAATCTGCTTTAAGGGTATGTTCTATATTTACTTTATATAGATTGTTTCCTAGTCAGGTATGGTACGGTAGTTAGGTGATGTTACAGATGATTACTATATAGTCATTGCTGAATTTCAAGGATTAAATTCTTTAAGGAGGGGAGTCTGTAACCCCCCTAATTTTAAATAGCAATATTCAGGAGATTTAATTAGATAAATTAAATAGAATAATGGAGAGACTAGAGTGTTAAGGGAATTGAGATTTGAGAAATAATTAGGGTCATGCCTTAACTAGATGAATATATGCATGACTTATAAATTAAAGATTTAAGAGAATGAGGCAAGGGTAAAAAGGGAATAGCCATATATCATAACCCCTAAACTCCTTACCTCATTCTCATTCACATTTTCATAAACCAAAAACATAAACAAATGAGAAAGAAGGCCGACCATGACCCTAGGAGAAGAGGAGATGAAAAAACAATTAGAAGCTAAGATTCATTTGGGAAGATTAAATCAAGAACAAATCTCAAGTTCCTTATCCAAACAAGGTGAATAATGATCTAAACCACCTTATAT
This sequence comes from Allium cepa, assembly GCA_030765085.1. Taxonomy (NCBI): domain Eukaryota; kingdom Viridiplantae; phylum Streptophyta; class Magnoliopsida; order Asparagales; family Amaryllidaceae; genus Allium; species Allium cepa. The sequence goes on from CM060943.1 coordinate 130,164,793, forward strand.
ATGTCTTCTTGAACGCTTAAATTTGATTTTAAGGTTTAAAACCATTTGGATGGATGGATGATGATATGCTTTAATTTTATGTCATGTTATAATTTAAATAAGGATTTTTTATGGGATAATATAATTTGACTTTAAGGTTAAAATCGTGCAATTGATTTTCGAATGCCATGAGGTTTGAATATGTTATGCAGAAAATTATTTTGGAGATGGATTTAACTTCTCATAATATTCCAAGCTATGGATAATTTATTATGAAATTTTAATGGAAGAAATAGATAATTTTGGGTTTAAATTATTTAAGGGAATTAAGTAATGTTTTTGGATCAGAAATTATATATGTTAGAAAACATATTAAAAGTGAATAATGGCGATTTTTGGATTTTTCTTAATCATTTTATTATGGTTATTAAATTATTAAAGTTAGAGGACTTAAATGTTTTATTAAGGGAAATGGCTTATTTGTTAAAATGATTTCATTTGTTAATTGTTGAATTCGGCCTTCGTTCTATTAACATTGAAGCCGCCTTCCCAAAGCTTTCGAAAGGGTCCTTTTAGCGCTTTTATAAATGCTTTCGGAGGTCATGGTTTCGAAGCTATCCTCTACCCCAATTCTTTTTCTTCAGATTAATGCTTTCGAAAGCAAAACTTCCACTTTTGTTCTCTTGGACCCAGTAGTTATATTTAATGTTAAACCCAATAATTCAAAAGAGATACTTCCAAATGGTTTCGAAGCTATGCTTCCATAAATTCTACTTGAACTAAATGCCTTCGGAAGGTAAATTTTAATTGTTTCAAAAGGTATAACTTTAAATGTTTCGAAAGGAAGGTTTCAATGCTTTTGAAAGGTATATTTTTAATAGTTCCGAAAGAGAAAGCCTAAGATTTTAAGTAATGCTTTCGTAAAAAAGAGTGACGAGGGGTAACTCATGATGTCACAATGATCCGAAGGATTTAGTCGAAAGCCTTAATTTTAAAATAAGAAACCCAATCTCATTTTTAAAGGTAAAATCCATGGCAATATGAAAGATTTTTGAAATGGCATTTAACTTTGAAATTTTCAAAGAAGTTTTCCATGTTAAAGATAGTGGGATAAGGGTATTAACCATGTTTCCTTAGAAAAAGGATTACAAGGAATTAAATCGTAGATGTTTATATTATTATGTTTTGATCATTTATCGTGTAGCTTCTATAAACATATCTACTTCATAATTAACCCATAACTACATTTTGGGGTGTTAAGGGCAGAATAACCAGCTAGTTTGACCCAGTAGTGAATATACTTGAGTTAACTCCTGAGTGAGTAGAACTGCATCCAGGAGGTCAAACAGACTAGAATATAAGATGCCCAAAGATTGATCAAAGGATTGTTGGTCTAGACTGGTTCTTAGTGATCCTTTGAAAACTATGTTCGAAATAAGTTATTAAAAGAGATCAATAGGTTCATGGTAATCCCATAAAATTATGACATGAGAGACGTTATTGGAGAATCCAATAGGTTCATAGTGACCCCATAAAAACTATGATTAGATAATTTTACTGGTAGACACCAATAGATTCTTAGTGATCCTATGAAAACTATGAAACTAGATAGATAGTCCATAAGTTTGGAATATGTTATTAGTCTGGAATATGTTATAAGTCAGCACACGAAAACTTATAGGTTAATAGTGACCCTGGAAACTATAACTTGAGATGGATGGTCAAGTAAATGGGGATGGGAAATCCATAGCTTATTGCATGTTAGCATATCATCATGATACATTTTACTATGTTATGTCTTAACCATTGTGGATGCAGGTGCACAGTATATGGTTATTATAAATTGGGTTAGGATACTAGTGATGGGAAAACCGTTCCGCTAAGCGACGTGGTCTTACTGGATATATATATGGCTCGATATGGTAAGTTATTATTCATACCAAACTTTTTATCTGACTCGAAGTTTATGTTTTCCCCTTAAACTCTCGGGTGCTCAATTAATTTTGAGTAGTTTGAGAGATAATATTTTCTGGTTTTTCTTTAGACGAATAAGCTTTCGGAGACGTGCATGAGGCAAGCTAGCAATTATGGGTTCTTTATGTTTGATTCCACCATGTTATTGGATGTAATGGCAAAGGTCTTTAGTGCCTATATTTAGACTCTGATCAACCAAATGGGCATTTTCATATGTCTCTCTTGGCGTACTTTGTAATGAATTGTAATTTCTCTGAACGTTGCTTAAGTATGAGATTATGTAATGAATTTGAATTGCTACCAGTAATGCAAAGAGAAATTTGTTTTAAATTGAGTTTAAAAATCTTTCATATTCATGTGTTTCTATTGATTAGACATATTTTCTATTGGTTAGAAAATCATCAAAAAATTGTAATAAAAATAATCGCAAGCGCATGACATACAATTTTAGTACGTGGCGAGTACAGGTCAATACGTAAGGAATTTAATTAATTTTGAATTCTACTCAATCAAATCAAACCAAGAATTTGAGATGTGTTAACTACAAATTTATAAAAACTAACTAAAACTGAAAGTGAATAAAAATATTAGAGTAGAAGGCAATTTAGAGGCAAATCCATTCTTATGATCACATAAATAACTAGAATGAAATTATGATCTCTCTTTTTGGTCATTTGTGAATTTAGTTGATGCGTTTATCATAAGTACCCAACATAAACCATAAAACTTTAACACTCCTACCAAACCAATTGTTAACCCTCATGAAAATGATAATGAAGTTAAAAATAAAATCTATTCTAAGCAAGATCTATTTACTATTGATTAGTAATATAGACCATCAAATTTGGATTCTAAAATCCACTTCATTACCAACATCATATGTAGATGAAGAGGTAATCTGTGTTTATTTTTGTTTAAGCATAACATGTTTGGTGTCAACATCATAGACTATAAAATTCAAAGTTAAACAACAAAATTTTTACCACATCAAATATTCCATTAAGCACAAAAAGAGATCATAAATTAGCAAATATGTTGAATCTACATGATTAAGAGAGCTTCATTACTCTGAAGAGGTTTAGCATCTCATATTTGTTACCATTCCAATAAATGTAAATTGCAACTTAAACATAAACAAAAGGAAAAAGTGAGCTAATTAAAATATAAAGAGCTAATCTACTTGCACAAAAGAAAGAGATCTAAACTACTAACATAAAAAGAAATAAACAAGAGAAGAACATGAATTAAAAGTGCATGCATTAAAATTACAAATAAATAAATTACATGAGAAAAGGCTAAGAAGCCATTAAAAAGAACAGGAGAATTTGTGTTTACAATTTGTGGCTACCACTAAACTAACTAGAAAGTGGTGCTAAGAGTTTCATTACATGAAATGTAAGAGGTATTTATACATACTTAAAACCCTATGTATACTTTAGGGGACTCCCAAATTTCCCTTGAGGAAGTGTGACCACCAAGTTATCATTAGCATGTAATTAGTCTTCCATTAAATGTGCACGTGCTTTAAATCTACACTAACATGTGTATTAAATCCTAATTGTAGATCATGTGGGTAGGTATGGTCTCCCATGTTGCATGAATTGATTTATTTCTTCATTCTTTTATTTTATCTCTTGTGCATGCATATTTTCATGAAACTTCTTCCTTTTTTAGTCCAAATTTCACAATACAACATAAAAACATCCAAGTAAAATTTCGCAAATTAAATCATACACGATAATGATCATTTTGCCCCTATATGAAGATGAATAAATGATGTTTGAAAATAATTCAAATTTTGGTTTAAACATTTTAAAATACCCTATATGCTACTTTATTTAATTAAATTAGATTAAATATGGAAGTAAAAATATGCACATTCAAATTTGTATCCATCATAATTTGTATCCATCATCAAAGTATCTGTCGTCAAAGCACTGAAAACCAAACCATAAAAGTTTTCAAAGTTGAATGTTGATTTGAAAAAACGAATGTGTTTGTATTACAAAACATAAGAGTTGTTTTATTTTTGAGGTAGATAAAACAATTGGTTGAAGTTCAAGTTTATTTCACCAAATTGAAATTCAAACATATCATTGATAAATTCTTCAAATTTATTGATTTTAAAATCAAAATGGTGATTTAAATCTACCCTTCAGAACTCAACAACTCATCTTCGAAAAGTCCAAAAAAATTATGTTCATCAAATTCACCTTCCCTTGTTGAATTATTCACAACTTCATTACATGTATCAAGTTAAAAAAATCCAAAGTTGTTGTATTCAATTTTTCAAAATTGAAAAAAGGAAGATCAGATCTTAAATTTGGTTCCACACTCTCAAAAGAATTGAAATCCAACTCAATTAGCGCATTTTCAACAACTTCATTAAGATTGCCAGTTTCAAAATTTGTTATTTGAAAATCATCAATTTTGGTAGGATTTTTATTTGACACGTCACACGTTGGGATTTGATTATACTTCTCATGTTGTTTCATGTAGGTCAATAAATCTGTGTGATTTTTGTGAAGTTTTTCCATTTCCTCAACAAAATCAAATTTATAATTATTTATTTGAGAGTTTTCACTTTGAAATTGTTGAGAACAAAAATTGTCCATTGCACTATAATTTAAATTATTCTCATTGCCAAAATCATTTAAAAAGTGGTTCACATGTCCATTTTGACTATGAAATCTATTTTAGAGTTCGAAGTTGTATCTGCATGAGTTATAATTGAAATCATTTGAATTTTTGAAGTGAATTCAAATTTTTATTATTTTGAAATCCTTGAATTGAGTTATTGCACAAATTACTCAAATTATTTATCATTTGATTTCGTTGTTTAAGTAAAGACCCAGTCGTTTCAATACTATTTTCAAGATTTGAGGGTTGGTCATCATTTTGAAAACTTTATGGTGCCAAATTCGAATTGTTTGTACAGTTGTCATTAAAATATCCATAAGAGTTTGATGTGAAACTATATGGATTATATTGATTTTCACAACTGTTATAAAATTCTTGTGAGCAGGAAAATTCAGACATTTTCAAAAATGTTTTTTTATAAAGAAAAAATATTTACCAAAATGAATTTATTTTTCAAAAGGGAGATTTGGTTTTTTTTTTGGATTTTTAAATTTTATTTTAGTTTTAGCTTTCTTAAAATATTATTTTTTTTGTAAAAAACTAATTCAAAATTATTTTTTTTTGGATTTTTGATTGAAAAATTTCAAAGGAAAAGATTTAAAAAGATTTTCTTTTTTGAATATTGGATTAAACAAAAATTAAGTTAAGTAAAATGTACAATTTTTTTAGTTTTGGATTTTGATTTTTTTATAAATATGCATGAACTAATGCAACTAAATGAATGCAAGAACTTAATTACAAATTTTCCGTCTTTAGTAGCTCCTAACCCAAAATTATATAATCACACTTTGTCTTAAACCATAAAATATTTCTTAGTCAGGTAACAGACAGGAGTTACCGATGTACCACGAATCACCATAGCAATGCAGCTGAAGATTTAGGTTCCTTTAGAGAAACAATTAGTATAATATTTATAACCGATTATTGCTTTGTCGTAACCTAGACATCAAGAAAATAAACTATCCAAAAAAGACAACTTATCAAGATACAATTAAGCCCTAAGTGAGCTCGTGACTCTCTTAAGTCAAATGTCTAACCGTTATTGTTAGTCAAAATTCTAAAACGAAGTGCAATTTATGGGTCAAGGAAGGGATGACGAAATCCTCCACCTTATGTGGATTTGGGTATTACCCTTAGAAAATAAAAACAAGATGAGATGAATGAAAAACTGGAATTAAACATGAATTAACAATGCAAGTACGAATGAAATAACTTTTTTTTTGAATTTCTTAAAAATGCAAGCAACCAACAATGTAGAGCAAATAAAAACAAGTGATATAAGCACGATAGCAAAGCGTGCAGAATCATTAGCAATTTATTTAAGCTGCGATTTTTAGCGCAATTAGCAAGCAAAGCGATTATTTTTTTTTTTTTTTTTGCAAGGCAAGCGGGGTTAGCTGGTCCCCTACCAGTTTATTGATAAAAAAGGGAAAAGAAAGGAAAAAAAACAAAGGCCACAAGACCAAACTCATGACACAAAACACACACAAACAACACAGGACAACAGCACAACATAAAAAAGAAACAAGAAGCAAACAACACAAAATAAAAAAGGAAGAGCTACGTCCAGACAGCAGGGCAGTAATCACTGAAATCAAACTTACTATCACGCATACCATTCCTGAGACTAGCCTTCAATGCATTCCAAAGCTGCAGATTGTTTCTTGAATTATTCTCAAAACATCTCTGATTTCTCTCATCCCAAACTAATCTCATGTATTTTTTGATCATAAAAAAGTGCACAAATCTATCCTTTTTCTTCCATTTAGTTGCTTTCCCAATAAGATCCCATTGAAGACTGGAATGCCCCAGATTGTGGTTATTATTCATAGAACTATGAAGCCTAGTCCATAATCCCCTAAGTTCACTACAATCAAGAAACAGATGATCCACAGATTCAGGTTGCATCTTGCAAATGACACAGATAGGATCAACTGCCATCCCATAAGACAGTTACTTGTCCTTAGTTAGTAGAGCTTTGTTTATGACTTTCCACAACATGAAGTTGTCACTGGCACTTGAATTGACAGTCCAAATCACTTTATGCCATTTTATTGCAGGAGGAACAGGAGCTTTATCAAGCAATTTGTATACAGAGGATATAGTGTGTTGCTTGCCATACCATAAAATTTCATCAGAGGCACTTGAAAGGTAAATGTTATCCTGAAAACTGTTCCAAACAGCTCTAATAACCTGGTTACTTGAATATGGCATCTGAAGTTTACCATCATGTATGTAATCAGAAGCTTTAGCATTAGCACTAATACCAGATTGAACAATTTGCTGAGAGGTAAATATGTTCCCAAGTATAAGACCATTGGCCATCCAAGGAACAGACCAAAAATTTGCAGTGCTAGAAGGAGATAACTTGACTCTGATATAAGGGGAAAGATATGGTCTTAAATTCAGCAAAGTCCTCCATGTCCAACTGCAGTTAAGTGGTACTTTCATGGTCCAGAAATGCATATTGCGTAAATTATGAATTTTAGTCCATCTGACCCATAAAGTATCTTTGTCAGCTATCAAATCATTGAGATTTGAGCTAATGGCAGCTCTATTCCAAGTGTGCATATTGAGAATTCCAAGACCACCATTGTGTTTCTGCTGCTCCATGATGGTAAAGGAGCAGGGAATGATTTTCTTAGAGAGGATAGAACCCGTCCAGAAGAATCTTAGCATAGCTTGTCTCACCATATTCACAAGTTTATTTGGAAGAATGAAAACTCTGCACCAATACACCAACATGGATGTTATAACAGACTTGATAAGGACAAGTCTACCAGCTTGTGAGAGAAATCTATTGGCCCAACAATTCATCTTGCTGCAGATTTTAACATACAAAGGCAGGCAATTGGCATTAGTGATTCTTGAGGAGCAAAGAGGGATACCTAAATAGTTCGTATTATTATTCATAGTTTGGATGCCAGAGGATGCAGAGAGAGTAGTTACATGTTCAGCAGCTAAACCAGAGATAAGAATATGAGATTTGTTAAAATTGAGTTGAAGGCCAGTCATTCGGTAGAAACTCTGAAGGGTAGCCTTGATATTGTCCAAAGAACGTATGTCAGGTTTTGTGAATATCATAATATCATCAGCAAAAAGCAGTGAAGATATCCTGAGAGACTTACACTTGGAATGGAACAAAATTTCCTTGTTATCATACTTGCTATTCAACATGACAGTCAGGACCTCCATTACAAGAATAAACAAATATGAGGAGATGGGGTCCCCTTGCCTGATCCCCTGCTTACTTTTGAAAAAACCAGAATTTGAGCCATTGTATTTGATGGAGAAGGATGGGGAGGAAATGCAGATATAAATCCAAGCTACAAAAACTTTAGGAAATCCCATCAAAGCCATAATCCTCACTATAGAACTCCAGTGAATACTATCAAAAGCTTTCTTTAAGTCAAGCTGCAACAAAGCATTCTTGGAAGCACTAGTACTTCCATAACCTTTCAGCAGTTCATGCGTAAGTAGAATATTATCAGTTATGTTCCTCTTAGGTAGGAAAGCAGTTTGATTGTTGGAGATGATTCTGGAAAGAACAGGAACAATTCTAGACGCCAGAATCTTGGATATGCATTTGTACATCACATTACAACATGATATGGGTCTAAAGGAGTCAACAGCGGTGGGAGATTGCACTTTCGGAATGAGAACTAAGTTTGTTGCATTGACTTCCAAAAGCATTTTTGATTTATTGAAAAAGTTGTGAACTGCTCTAAGAAAGTCTTCCTTGATGATATCCCAGCTATGTATGTAAAATTGAACATTGAAACCGTCAGGTCCCCCACATGAATGCTTGTTCATGGAAAAGAGGGTGTCTTTAATTTCATTATCCGTAACTTTGTTCGTTAGAGCATTAGCTTCATCTGGTTTCAGTTTGGGGAGTTGCACAAGGTCAAGCTCCTCAAAAAAAGGAGTGAAATTATCTTTGTTGCCCAGCATTGATTTGAAATATTGCAGAAAGGCATGGTCGACAGCAGAGGGATCAGAATGAAGGACACCATACTCATCATGAATGTGATTGATCTGCTCCCTGGCATGTTTGATTTTAGTTGCAGCATGAAAATAAGCAGTATTGTAATCCCCTTCCTGAGCCCATTTTTGTCTTAATTGTTGCCTCTTCATTTTGCCTTCAGTTGATAAAGCTTCATTAAGTTGATCAAAGATGATTCTTTCATTCTCTGCAGCAGCAGCATCATCAGGATTACTTAGCATACAGTCTTGTGCTTGAGAGAGTTTCTGTCTTAGCTGGGAAGAAACAAGTGAACCATCACCAAACTTATTTTTAGCCCAAGATCTAAGTGCTTCTTTGGTAGCATTGGTTTTTCTGCAAAAAATGTACATAGGATTACCATAAAATTTTGTATTCCAAGATTTATTAATAATATTAGCATACTCCGGTTCATTGACCCAAGTATTATAAAATTTGAAGCTTTTTTTTCCTTTTAAAATCCACTGACCCGTGGAGAAGATCAAAGGGGAATGGTCAGAAAGGACAGGGTTGGGTAACAGAGTTGACATGGTAGGCCAAGCAGATAAGGCACTGAGGTTGGCAAATGAGTGGTCAATGTTTGAGAAGATCCTAGCACCAGACCTACTCCTATTGTTCCAAGAGAATTGAGCTCCAAAGGAGGATATAGGGAGAAGGTTTGAGTCATCAATGGCTTTATTAAGAGGGAAAATGTCTTTGGGAAGGAGAGGAGATCCCCCATGTTTGTCTTCTAAATTGTAACAACAGTTGAAATCCCCAAAGACAAGCCAAGGGTGGGATGATTGCCTGAAAGCAGGAAGAAGGTTGAGAAAATTTTGTCTTGAGTTCTGAGAATTTTGCGCATACACAAAGGATAGGTAGAAAGAGAATTGGGAATTATTCATTTTAGCTTGGAAGTGCATAACTTGGTCAGTGTTGAGAATAGAGGTAAGGGTTATGACAGTGGGATTGTGTAACACCATAATGCGGCCATAGGAAGCTTGAGCAAGGTTGTGGTGAAGAGTCCATGTTGGTTCAATGTGCTTAGCAGCTTTTAAAGTAAGGGTTTCATTCAGCTTGGTTTCTAGCATGGCAAATAAACAGATTTTGTACTGGGAAATAAGGTATTTAACTTGGTCCAATTTAGTAGTGGAATGGGCCCCTCTTATGTTCCAAGTGGCAAAGCTGTGCATCATTTGGAAAACTTTAAGGATTGGTGGATGATGTTTTTCATGCTCCTGGTTGCAGGAGAGTCTCTGGGATCAAAACTTCTTTTTGCCTTATTATGTTGTTTGAATTTTGCTGTTTTGTCTCTGATCAATAAGGTTAGGTTTGGAGAAAGTGGTTTGGTAGGAGAAGATGGGGATGATTTCCATCCTGGTAAGTCACCAGTGTAAGTGTATTGATTGGTGTTGTTATCAAGTGGTCTTTTCATGCACAAAGATAGAATTTCTTTTTCCAGTGCATGTCTGAAGAATGATTCATCAGGCAAGGATAAAACAGTCTTGTCTTGGTTTTTTTCTTGCATGGTAATACCTTGCATGGATTTACTGATTGTTTTAGGCATGGTAGTATTTGTTTCCAGGCTATGGAACATAAGGGATGAACCAATACTGGAAATGTTGCATTGAATTTTTTGACTATCTGCCTGCATATTGCAATTAACTGGATCAAGTTCATTTTCTGCAATAGCACAGTGTATGTCATCTTGAATTTGTCCCTCTTCCAACTGATTCTTTTTTTTACAGAGTTCATTCTCTATGGAATCTTTGCAAACTACATAGCAATCTTCAGATAAGTCTTGATCCATCAACACATTGAAACTATTAGAGACTGGGACCTCATCCAACATTGAAACTATGGTATTTTCTCTGGTCATACTATTGGTAGCTGAAACATGCAATAAAATATTGCCAACACTTTCATTTACATTCATTGTCTTTTTTTGCTTATCTTCTGATATATTGTTTTTTTTTTCTGGCTCTATTATTAACTTATCTCCTTTATTACCAACTTTTTTCCATTCTTTCTTTTGTTTTACATTCTTCAATTCTTTGCCTTGCATAATTTCCTTTCCCTTGCTTTCATTTCTTTCTTTTTGTCTTGTTACTGCCTTTCCATTCTCCTTTGTCCCCATCATCAGGCAATCATCAGTATTGTGACCAAAAACTTTACAACTAGTACATATATCAGGTCTCCATAGATATTCAACAGTGACAACTTGCTCCGATCCATCCATTAACCTTACAGGAAATTCATTCAGAAGTTCATCAAGCGGTGTAACTTCAACCATACATTTCGCGTATCCTATCCTCTCCAACTTTTCAGTTTGTGCATCCATACACATGAATGAACCAAGACGAGAAGCAAGCCAGTTGATTCCTAGATGGGACCAAGCATAAAGTGGTATATTGTGGAGTTTAACCCAAACTGGAACAGTTCTAATAGTGCTACAACTATTCCCAACTGTTTGATCCCACTGTTTAACAATGAAAATTTTGTTCCTCATGATTATTGGGTCTGATTCAATAATTTTCCTTCTATCTTCATCACAAGATAGATTGAAAAGGAACAAGAATCCATCGGATTTCACTTTGATCGAACCTTTAAGTTTCCAAATTTTTTTGAGATGAGTGATTACAGTCATATAAGATAAAGGCTTGTCAAGAAAGAAGCCCACTAAGTAATCACCCCACACTTCATTACCAGCCTTAATAACATCATCAGGTGGTACCAGGACATGTCCATCATAAATGAGGGGAACACGAACTGGGGAATGTAGACCAGCATTACGTGGTTTAACTTTGAACAGCGAATTCCATTGAGGTGAAACAAAGTTGTGAGGGGAGGAAGAAAAGAGGTCAGCAGATGGGGGGTTGGGTGGGAGAAGACGCTGGTGGGGAGCGGTGGACTGCTGAGCTGGTTCAGGCGGGGGTGGATCAGGAGGCACTGGAGGGGAAAACTGGACAGGTGGAGGTATGGTAGGAAGGACGACGGGTAAGTTTGATGGTAAGTGTCGGAAGGGAAGAGATGGGTCAGAGGACATTAAAAAAGTAAAAAGGAGACTAAACCTAAACTTTGGGGACGAAAAAAAAAACTTTGGGGACAGGGAGACTGGAAGCGATTATTTTTTTAGCAAGCCAATCGCCTCATTTTGATTTTCTTCTTTTGCAATCTGAAACTAAAATTAAGAATTATAAATTTTTTATATATATTTTATACTTTTAGACCAAGGAAGAAACTTAAAACAGTTGTGACCAAATTCACCAAACAAACGAAACCTAAAACAATTTTTTTTTTTTAAAGAGAAGAAAGACTAAAACAAATCGTAAACAAAACAAATGAAACTAAAACAATTAACAACAACTTATTGTTTGTTTTTTTTCTAAATAAGATATGAAAAAGAAACTTAAAACTAAAACTAGAAAAGCAAAATTAAAAAAATTGAAAACAAATTAATCAAACTTCTACCCGACCCTAAACAAACCCGCTACCCAACTATTTTCCCATTTCATTCCTTTCTCTATTCAACAAAAATTCGACTTTTCCTTTCAAAATAAAAAAAGAATTATTAGAAGTGATTTTCAAATTTTCCGCTCTGAAAATCGCGAATGGAAATGAGGTTTCGCTGGTGTTGTAGTTGATTTACTGGTCTCGATTTGACAAAAAGGAAATTTCGTAGTGATGTTGCTTCAGTGGTGAATGATTGAAATTTGCGGGTGGTCGGAGGTTGTGGCAGAGGAGTTAGGTTTTGGACAATGATGGTTACTAGTGTTATTGGCGGTGGCAGGGTAGTGAAGTAGTGATGAGAAGTGGAGATTTTGGTTTGTGATGGTAGGTTTATGAAAGAGGTATGTAGCAATTTAGAAAGATGGTGATGGATAGGCAGAAACTTTTGGTTGAGGAATGAGGCAGTTAAGATGAAAAAGTAGACGTGTTACTGTGCACTAAAATATGGTTTGTGGTTTATAGGCAGTGAACAGAGATGAACTGATGGCAGAAATAGCAGCTGCAGGCAGCAGGGTATTTGTGTTTAAATGTGGTAGTATGGCGATGATAGAAAATGCAGTGGCAAGCGGGTGGTAGGTGATGCAACAAGGCAGTTTGAAGATGGGGTATTAGTAAGATGATGATGAAGTGTATGCACTAGGGGATAACAGTAGAGGATATTGATTGTATGAAGGGGTAATGCAGGGATGTTAGGTGTAGTATGTACAGGCAGTGAGGATTGTAAGTGTATGTAGATATGAAGGCAGTGGAAAAGTGTGAGGATGTGTATATTGATCAGAGCTAATGGAATTGACAGAGATGTAGCTGTTGTTTTGGTGGTAGAAGTTTTATATGGTGAAGTGACTGAGAAACGCAGTGCTGTGGCTTTGTAGAAGTGAATAGGCAGTGGTGTGCAACAGGTTGAAAGTGAAAGTATGTGGTGTAGCACTGACAGTGAATGTTTGGAGGTGTGCAGGGTGGGATGTATTGATGTAACAGTTTGTTGCTATTGAATGTGAGCAGATGGTCAGAGGAGTGGCAGCAGTAGGTATAAGTTTGTACATGTGATGAAGTTGGATTATTGTAGTGGAGGAATGACAGAGAGTAGTTTAAATGGCGATGAAGGAGAATGTGAAGGAAGTCGATGTTGCTGTATGTGTGAAGTTGTAGAAGTTGGCAATGGTGTAGTTTGGTTACAGGCAGAGGGTATGTTGTAGCGTGTAGCAATAAGAAAGGTGACAGTTGAAGTTATGTTGTAGTGAGTTGCTGGTGAACTAATGTAGTTGTGGAGAAGGTTGAATTTGCTTTCAAGTATGGTTGCAGTGGGATGGCTATTAGGCAGAGGTGGTTCTGGTGAAACAGAGGTGGTTGACAGCAGTTTGGAGTGGTATAGATGAATGAGTATGGTGAAGTTGGTATATGCAACAGTGATATGGGGGAAGAGCACTGGTATACAGGCAGTAGAAGGATTTGATATGGCAGGCAGCAGAAGACAATGAAGTTGACTGGAAATAAGTGTGATGAAGGTGACAAGGGGTTGATGATGAAGGTTTACGCATGAACATTGATGTGCTGTATATGAAGTTGTGGTTGTGGAACTGGTTGTATGCGTGGCAGAGGGTTTGAAGTTGGCAGTGGATGGAGATAGTAGCAGTTTTGGAGTGATGGGTGGTAGGTGGAGTAGTAGAGATGGAAGGCAGATGTTAGTAAGATGATGGATGTTTGTTGATGGTTCCAACAGAAGCTGTGATGACAATTTGTGTAAAGCGGAGTGGGTATGCGAAGTTTGTGTAGTGGTGCAGTTGTAAGAAGATGGATGATTTTGGAGTTTGACCGTGTTAATGAAATGAGTTGGTGGATAGTATTGGAGATGGTGGAGGAATGGTGAAGTATGTTGATGAAATGGAAGGCAACAGTTTGAGTTGAAGCGGTTTTGTATTGGTGGGTGAATGGTGATGCAGGGTAATGCAGAGATGATATGGAGGGTGGTTTGGATGGTTATGTGTTGATGCTGCTGTTGCTGTGGGGGTTGAAGGTAATAGAATCATAGTATAATGTTTGTTTTTGAAATGAAACCGTGGATGTTTTTTTTACGTAAAGAGTGCAAATGCAAATGAAACTAGAAAACAAGAGACGCATCCAAACAAAACGAAAACAAAAATTACACACAAACACAACACTATTTTTTTTTTTTAAAATGCAAATTAACACACAAAATGAACACATAATAAAATCAAACAACAAATAATTTGAAAAATAAAACTAAAATCAAATTCGAATCCCAGACAGCAGCCCCAAAAATTTGTTGATTCGACGGATTTTCTATTGGTTAGAAAATAACCGAAAAATTGTAACAAAAATAACCACAAGCGCAAGATGTACAATTTTTGTACGTGGTGAGTACAAGTCGATCTGCATGGAATTGAATTGATTTTAAATTCTACTCAATCAAATTAAACCAAGAATTTGAGATGTGTTAACTACAAATTTCTAAAAACTAACAAAAACTAAAAGTGAATATAAATATGAGAGTAGAATGCAATTTAGAGACAAATCCCTTCTCATGATCATATAAATCAATATAATGAAATCATGATATCTCTTTTTGGTCATTTTTGAATTTAGTTGATGTATTTATCGTAAATATGGTCTATTTGTGCTATTAATTAGCCCAACGTAAACCATCAAACTTTAACACACCCACCAAGCCACTTGTCAACTCTTATGAAAATGAAAATGAAGTTAAATATTAAATCTATTCTAAGCATTATCTATTTACTATTTATTAGTAATATAGACCATCAAATTTTGATTCTAAAATCCACTTCACTACCAACATCATATGTAGATGAAGATGTAATTTGTGTTTATATTTGTTTAGGCATAGTCTTTTTGGTGTCAACAACATAGGTTGTCAAATTTAAAGTTAAACAACAAAAAATTTACCGCATCAAACATTCCATTAAGCGCAAAAAGAGATCATAGATTAGCAAATATGTAGAATCTACATGATTAAGAGAGCTTCATTACCCCTAAATTGAAGGGGTTTAGCTTCTCATATTTGTTATCATTTCAAAAATGTAGACTGCAACATAATATAAACAAGAGGAAAAAGAGAGCTAATTATAATAAAAAGAGGTAATCTACTTGCATAAAATAAAGAGATCTAAACTACTAAGTAAGTAGAAATAAACAAGAAAAAAACATGAAGTAAAAGTGCATGGATTAAAACAACATATAAATAAATTACATGAAGAAAAGGCTAAGAAGCCATTAAAAAGAAAAAAAGAGTTTATGTTTACAATTTGTGGCTACCATTAAACTAACTAGAAGGTGGTGGTAAGAGCTTCATTATATGAAACATAAAAAGTATTTATACATGCCTAAAACTCCAATGCACATTTTAGAAGACTACCTAAATTGCCCTTGAGGAAATGTGGCCACCAAGTTATCATTAGCATGTAATTAATCTTTCACTAAATATGCATGTGCTTTTAATCTTCACCAACATGTGCATTAGCTCCTAATTATAGATTATGGTAAATGGGTAGGTGGGGTTCTCCATGTTGCATGAATCGATTTATTTCTTCGTTCTTTAGTTTCCATCTCTTGTGCATACATATTTTCATGAAGCCTCTTCCTTTTCGAATCCAAATTCCTACAAAACAAAAAAATGTCCAAATAAATTTTCTCAAATTAAATCATACACAAAAATGACCATTTTACCCGTATATGAAGATGAATAAATGGTGATTTGAAAATAATTTAAATTTTGGTTTAAACATGTTAAAACACCCTTTATGCTCATTTATTTAATTAAATTAGATTAAATATGAAAGTAAAAATATGCATATTTACGTGCATATTAGTTTCTGTTATATCAATATATCTAACATTACCACATTTGGCACCGAGAATTAAGAACTATGGATGACTGAGAGCGATTAGTTTTGGGCGTCCAAATGGGGGATGTCACAGTTAATAACCTAAAGTAAGATTTGGTATTCATAGCATTGGCCTGTGGCATACATAAGAATACATACTTCGGAAAATGATTGAAATGAAGCAACCAATGGCCATAGAGTAATTTTATCGAAAGGCCAATCAGTTCTTGCGATTGCAAGAAGCAAATCAGATTGCTGGAAAGATTGATGGTGAACATCAAAGGAAGTGATACAGGGTAATGTGGCGATTAAATAGACCGGCAAGAGTTATGGTAATGTAATGGTAAATATAGGAAATTCTAATAATCATAAGAAGAGAAAACAAAGCTTTGGATGGAGGTGGAATGAAGCCAAAAAGTGCCTAAGGAAATCAACCTGAACCCTATGGAGAGGGGCCCAAGCGTGCTGACGGAAGTATAGTTATAAACAACATAATAGGAGGACTTCATCTAATGGAAAAAAGATGGGGGAAAGGAATGGTACACGAGCTCATTGAAGCACATACCACATGAGAGTTGCTTTCTATAGAGCATGAAGCTTCGGCTAAACAACAAAGGATGGTAACATATGATATTGTGTTCAGGATAGGGATTCTGATGGAGTTGAAGCTCCAACCTTCGACCCCGTATCGATTACAACTGTTATTGGCCTAACTACGTAAATTGGGTTTTGGTGGACAGTGGAAGTTCTATAAACATATTATTCAAAAGAACATTTAACTAGATGAAGTTCGGTATGATGGATGCCATTCCTTGTAAATCTAGGATTCAGGGATTTACAGGTGAGGCAAAATAGCCAATTGGAATAATTGATTTTTTCATGAAATTAGGAGACTGAGACCAATAGGTGGTGCAGATTCAAAATTTTGCTATAGTAGACAAATATTTGGTATACAATGTTAGATCGACTGGCTCTTGCTATTTTTAGAATAATACTACCTCTTTGGAGCTTAATGATAAAGTTCTCTATGGAGAACGGGGTTGGATCAATATGTGGAGACCAAAGTGCAGGCACGGAAATTATGTCGCTGAGCTAAGGGAGGCAAAGCGATGGGAAAAAAGCAAGAATGTAGAAAGGACTCTCTATATTAAGAACTCAAAACTATAGCAATTAAAGCCCCGGCTTAGGAACCTTAGCAGGTTCGATAAGTCTTTGGATCCTAGGAGGAAGTTCGGGTGACACTAGCTAAACCAACAGTCAATGTTCTTTTCAATATGATGATCCTACCCGAACTCTTAAAATCGGGTCTTAGCTTAGCACTAGATTGAGGAAGGAATTGGTTAATTTTATTCGAGGGAATTTGGATGTATTCACTTCGGTGCATTCAGATATGTGCGAGATATCGTCGAAGGTAGCATGTCACGATTAAATGTGGATCCAAGGTTTCCGCCAGTGAAGCAAAAAAGACATAGCTTAGGTTCGGAGAGATCTGTTAAATTAAAGGAGAAACCGGGTAAGTTGATGGAGAGTGGCTTTATCCATAATGCTTTATCCCTGGAATGGGTATCGAACCCCGTGTTGGTCAAGAAATTAAATATAAATTGGAAGACATATGTTGACTATTCTGACTTAAATAAAGCGTGCTCAAAGAATAGCTTTCCTTTGCCTAGGATTGACCAACTAGTAGATGGAACCATGGTACATGAGTTGCTCTCAATATTAGTGATTACTCCGGCTATAATCCTATACCGATACATATACTAGATCAGGAGCACACTGGCTTTATAACAAATTTAGGACTATACTATTATCAAGTGACACCATTCGGTTTGAAGAATGCAAGAGCTACATACCAGAGGTTAGTAAATTCTATATTCAGAATGAAAATTGGGCGAATGATGGAAGTATAATAGTATGATATGCTCTTGACTTCATGGCTATCGTGACTATCGAGGAATCACATTAACGACCTTTCGAAGATGTTCGAGGTATTGTGGAAGTATGGGATGAAGTTAAATCTATGGAAATGCTCCTTTAGAGTTGTATCTGGGAAATATATGGGATTCATCATGAATTCATGGGGCATTGAGGTAAATCCAGAGCAAATTACCATTTTAAGGAACATGAGAGACCCAATCACAAAGAAGGAGTTGTAGAGCTTAAATGGGAAGGTTGTCACTTTGAGTCGGTTTATGTCAAAGACAACTGATAAATGTATATCGTTCTGCGATGTCCTTAAAAAGGGTTAGAAGAGTTTTTAACGGAATGAAGACTGTCAGAATTCCTTCAAGAAGTTACTATGGTGAAACACCATCATTTCTATGCAAGTCGTTGGTCGAAAATGACTTATTCATTTATTTGGCGGTATCTGCTTATGCACTAAGTGCAACACTTGTACGTGAGGAGGCAAGAATTCAAAAGACAATTTATTATATCGGTAAATGATTTATTATAATCAAAAGGAACTACCTAAAGTTGGAAAAACTCGCATATTGCTTACTGATTGCATCAACGAAGCTGCAACCTTATTTTTATGCTCTTATGATTAAAGTGGTGATGAATTAGCCCTTGAAACAGGTGTTGTATCATCCTGAAACTTCGGGGAGATTGCTGGAATGGAATATTGAATTAAGTCAATATGATATTACTTACCATCCAAGGAGAGCAATAAACGAACATACATTGGCAGACTTCATCGTTCGTTTACTGTGTGAGATGGTGAAAAGGAAGATGATATGGTCGCTCTTCCTCATTGAAAATTATTTGTTGATGGAGCTTCAAACAAACATAGTTCAGGTGCAGGAGTAGGGCTTGTAACTTCAAAGGGACAATTAATTTATTATGCACTAAGATTGGAATTTCCTGCAACTAACAACGAAGCTAAGTATGAGGCGTTGATAATGGGGCTAAGGATAGTAAAGGAACTTGGAATAAGAATGATGCAAATATTCAGTAATTCCCAGTTAGTGGTTTTTCAAGTGAGAAAGGAATATCAGGCTAAGGGTGCGAGACTTCCTTATTACCTGACAAATGCACTGGAACTATTGGACGACATGGAGCATTGTACGATTACACGCATCCTTAAAGAGAAGAATGCAAAAGCTGATTCGTTGCCAAGCTTGTTAGTTCCAGGGAAGATGGTTGATAGGTTTGGCTCCAGTAGAGCTTTTGGCAGCTCCAAGTATCGACCGAATGGATGTCGAGTGGATTTTATAGACCATAAAGGAAGAAGGGTCATCGATGACTCCTATCAAGGATTATCTACTCAAAGGGAATTCTTCCGAAGGACAGGGATGAACGGAAGAAACTCCTTCGAAAAGCACCATGCTTCATGGTGCAAGAAGGGGTACTGTGCATAAGAGAATTCTTTACCCTCTTGCTCAAGTGTATGACCAAGGATGAGGCTAGGAAAATCCTCATGGAGATCTAAGAGAGTAGTTATGGTTACCACACTAGGAGCTAGACATTAACAAAAAGGTACTTTGTTACAAATATTTCTGGCCATAATAAATCGAGATGCAGCCGATTATACTAAGAAATGCGACCATTGCCAAAGACTTGCCATGATACCAAGAGCCCCATTGATAGAGCTTATACAGATGTCAGCCCGTGGCCATTTACGGTTTAGGAAATTGACATTATCAGTGTGCTATCGATGGTTAAAGGAGGAGCTAAGTTCACATTGTTGTGGTGGATTATTTCACAAAGTGGGCTACAGCGGAACTACTTGCGATGATTACAATGAAAAAGGTGATTAACTTCGTGATGAATAACATCATCTAAAGTTTTGGGGTACCTTAGAAGATCATAACATATAACAGAACTTAGTTTGGAAGTACTAAGTTCAAGGATTTCTGCAACCAATACAAGATTAAGAAAAGATTTTCAGTGGTAGCACATCCTTAGGCAAACAAAAAGTGGAGGCAGTGAATAAAATTATCAAGTCAACCTTAAAGAAATGGTTAACAAAAGTTAAGGGCAACTGGGTCAATGAGCTTCCACCGACATTGTGGGATTATAAGACAACCCACAAGTCTATGATTGGACATACAACATTTGCTTTGACGTACGGATCGGAGGCCATAATCCCAATAGAATTAGAGGTCTCTTTTCACCATAAAAGGTCTTATGATCCAAAGGTAAACGAGGAACTCTTTCTTGAGTCCCTTGACTTGGTTGATGAGAAAAGGATGGAAGTGGAATTAAGGGTAGTTGCGCACTATAGAAGAGTGGTACGACATTTTAACACCATGGTTTGGAACCGTACTTTCGAGGCAAAGGATCTCGTTTTGAAAGGGGTTCTCCTAGGTACATGGGTGCTTAGTCTGAATTGCAAAGGTCCTTATGCAATTGAGCAAAATCTTGGAGATGGAACGTTTAAGCTAGCTATTATCAATGGAATATCGATTCCACGTGCATGGTATAGAAAATTACTATGCAGCCACTTTATTTAGTTTTATTCTATTTATTTTATGTAAACAAGCCACCAAAGGATTATGGAGGTAGTGTAATAAGGCAGGACTTGCCATGTTTTCTTTTATAATTAAAAGTTAACTTCCTGAACCAATGAAACCGTATTCTTGTAAGAAAAATCCTATGCTACGTGATTAGCAATATAATCATGTATGAACTCCTTTGGACCAGGATCGGAACCATGGAGTGTAATTGCAAGGGTTGATTGGATCATTCAACCCTACACACTTAGTTACTCGAAAAAGGTACCGGCTTCTTTGGTCCAGGATCAGGACCGGGGAGGATAAATACATTGGTTGGTCAAATAATTCGAACCGAACCTTTAGATATTGACCGTTGCTTGGACATAGGTAAGGTCAACAAGGGATATATGGACACAGATGGACAAAAGCATCGGTTTTCGAAGATAGAAACCACTGTGCAAACAGAAATTTTTTGACCATGCCAATGGCCTAATTGGATACTTAAGCCAAGGATAAATAAGGATGGTCAACGAATACTCTTGGCCAACACCTGGAGATAGGTGGGTTTAAGAGTAGATGCCCAGAGATAGGCGTCCAAAGGCATAGGTTATCAGATATATGGATCGGTCTATGGTTAGGATATTCATGACTACGCTTGTGGCGTCGCGGAGCACACTTGGCCGAGGATAAGTGAGGATAGTCATTGAAAATCGAAAATAGAAATGACCGAACTCCTCCGATCCATGATCAGGATCGAAAGAGTATAATCCAATTAAGGGAATTAGATAATTTGCCCCCACATGATTAATCACTGACAATGCGTTCGAACTAGACCAGCCCGCAACTGAAGAAATGAGTGAATTCAAATTTTTTACCATTTCGGATCATTAGCGGGTCTATGAAGTCCAAATACGTATAGATGTTATCTAAATTCTCTTTTAAATAAAATCAATATTTTATTTAATTTGGTACTTAAAGGATATTTACATTCAATTCAAATAAATAGGTAATATGATGAATGTATCATATACATTCATGTGTTTAAATGATAAGGAAAAAACATAAGCAGAGCATAAAAGTATGTAAATAAACATGTAAAGGTTAGAGAAAGAAACATTTTATTTCTTTCTCTTAACATAAACAATTAATTAGGGAAAGATGGACCATAAATGTAGAGGGGGAAATCTTTCATTTCTCTCTCTTTAATTGTTAAGCGACAAATTAATGACATTTACCAAAGAATTTACATGCCTTTGTTGTCCAAATTTTATTTTATAACAAGTAAGTGATAGTAAAATATGTGCGCGTGTGTATACACCCACATACATACATACATACATGTATGTATGTATATGTAAGTTCAATTTACACTAATGCATAATATATTGAAAATTATTTTACTAATAGACAAAAGTTAATTTATATTAATAAAATGGACAAGTAAGGAATTAAGGAAGACATTTATGTAAAAGGAAAGAAGAAGAATTTCCCTTATTCCTTTATTCATTCAATGTATGTCAATTCAAATTAATAGTTAAACTCTAAAACATATGTGCATATAAAATAAATTTTAACCATCGTCATAATTTGAAATCTAGAATTAACAAACATAATCAAGCTACAATTTAGGAAGAATTTTTAGATTAAAATTGTGATTTTACACAAAAGTAAAATTTTAAACTTTGAATTAAAACAACACATTCACGCATATATGTAATTAATTGCAAGCTAGTTTAAAATTTAAAATAACAAACGAATATGTGAAGCTTTTGATTTAGTATGTGTTGGAATTAGAAGTTAACAAATTTACACATAAGTTCGATTATGTTTTTTAAACAAAAGAATACAATAATAGAAAAAATCAAACACCAACCATATAAAATCAAATTCAATTCTCAGATGATATAAAATAGACAACATATGTAATTTATATAAATTGAAACAAAATAAATTGTATAAATAAATGGTTTCAAACAGGAATAAAGGGGACAACTTAGGCACATATAAATTCACAACAAGATTTCAGATTTGAACTAAAGAACAACATGAACTATAAATTAGATGAGGTGTAATATTTCACAACTCAAATCTAAGATATGGACATGTAATCAAAAATAGAATAGCACAAAATAGATGTAAATTAATTGATATTATAAACATATATTGTTAAAGAAGATGTGATAAAAAGGGAGTTAAATCATAAACAATATTAACAATAGTTAACACAGATAAACAAAGGATGAAAAACATGTGCAGATTTGAGTTTGATCAAATAATAAACAAGTTATTAATTGAGGAAAAAAGGTTTTTTATTCACATGTTTAAATTATCTATTAAGCACGCAATGAACCATTCATATCCAAACATATGAATGCTAAAACATATAAATAAATAAATCGGAGGCTTACCTTATGATATTGCCGAGAAATCACACCTTGAATGATGATATATCCTGAGAGCTTCAAGATCTACATCCTATCCTTGCAAGAGATGGATAAACCATTTTTGTTTTATTTTATTTGATGTTTTTATTTAGAGTTGAAAGATTTTGAAAATTTTATTTTTTCTATTTTCTGCTATGAAAATTAGGAGGAGAGAAAGAAAAGAATGAATCTGAAGGAATGGATTGTACGTATAGAATGATTAGAGAATATATTTTATTTGAAAGAATGAAATCTTTCCTATTCTTTAAATAAAACTTTGCTAATTAATTCACTTGATTATTTCTCTCTATCCAATCCATTCCATTCCATCAAATGAAACATATTCTCTGATTCATATCGTATATCAATAGGTGCAAATATAATTTTTATAAATGCATTAAAATAATTACAAACAACTTTCAAACATCAAATAAAAAATAATTAACATTTCTTAAAAATCAATTAATTTAATCAATTTACGGTATTTTATAAATTAATTAAATCATGTGATTTTTTTAGAGAATTCGTCATTTCGGTTGTGCGAGTCAAAGATATAAATTCAGTCAGCGATTAACATCGAACTATTCGAATATTAATGTTCACACATCACTTACCAAGTGGTGTGACATTTTCGCTGAATTTATCACTTACACATCTTTTTGGTAAAAGTCCAGTTTTACTTATTATAAACGATACCCGCTAGTGATAATTGTTTACACCAATTCTCTTCGTAAAAACTATATCATATTAGGAGTTATGGATCGTATAAGAACTTATGAAATTTGGTAACGGTCAAAATTCCAATATAGTCCACATTCAACCTTATAATCCATACAAAAAGTCTTTGGTTTAATAATAAAAATTATTATTAACCAAACTGCTCTAGCTAAAGACTTTGACTTTGAGTTATCATCAGTTGATCGTGATACCAACCTCATATAACCGAGGAAATGAATCCTTCTTGAATATTGTTTCACTTCCAATGCTTTCACTCGACCCAATTACAATCATTTGATGGACTTCGTGCTACGATTTAACTATAATCAAAGCAGAGCTTCCTCATTAAAGATTAATAATATTATTAACTCGAGAGAACTGTGTAAATTAGTCACATCGATATTTTCTGTTTGACCATAGTTATATTAACCAACATAAAATAACCGAGTGAGTCATTCCGTAGTTATTTAATAACTATCAGTACGTAACACCTTGGTGCCCACAGGAGCCATAAGTAATACACTGTCCAGCATTTGGAGAGGGTTACATACTCCAGTCTCAACGGATGCATCGATATCCAGTCTCGATACATCTTGATTAGGAATATTTAAAATTGCAATTTATTTTCATTGTGATAAATTACTTATGGTTACAACACATACAACACATTGTAACTACTATCGCCAAACATACTATTTATGGATGTTCCATTAACATACTTTTAATTAAATTAATTAATTAATATAATACATTATATCATGTATATGATAGAAAGAAAATACCTTTTATTTTTGAACTAAATTGGTTATCAAGTTAGATATATGTAACAAATTACATAATTGCCTCTAGGGCATACTCCTAACTCTATCAATCCCCCACTTGCATTTGGGGTCAATTGTGGAATCTTATTCCAACTTCTCCAATCATTTTCCTTAAAACCAATTGGATCAGTCCCTTAGTAAATGGATATGCTATTATCTTTCAGTTATCTATTCCGTCAATCAACTCTCTCTGATGGTGATAAACCGTTTTATCATGTGGAACAATTCAAGGTATGTCTCTCGACATCAAGTGAGCTCTAAGTTCTGATAAGAACTATATCGCGACATTGTTATCATATACTAATGTAAGGGTTTCTCAAAATTTGGAATCACCCTCGACTTAATTATAAATTTGTACATTTATACATTTATATACATTGATTTTGTTGCGGTGCTATTCAAGGTGATGTACACAGCCTTTTTCATTGAATCAACAACAATCTTTCACTTCGAACATTTCCGACTTATAGATTCTTAGCTTAAATTTGTTAAGAGGCCTATTTTTCAAAAGATTGAAACACGTTTCACAAATTATACTCAATATCACATATGAAGTTTGAGTCTGAATACTCCTTCATAAGGATTTTGTTATTTCTATAAACAATTCTCTAGTGTTTCATAAATACACGAGAAAACCTCAAGCAACCATTTGATGATATCATTTTGGAATTGATATTTTCTTTATGTAACATAAATAAATCATAATATCATAGATAACATAACACATATGATAATTCCTATTGTCAATACATAAGGAATCCTTCTTGCACCTTCCTTATTAAACATTTTAATAAGGTGTCCTCATATATCATTTGGGAAATTCTCAATATCTTTTATACTTTCTATAAAAGACACCGTTTACAATCCAAAGTTCAGTATTAAAACAACTAAGGTTGATTTTAACACAAGTATATCGTTAAAATCAATAAAGCATTATTTATTTACAGTTTAGAAATATTAATGTACCTATTAACGTTCTTTCTTATGAACACTCGCTTTCTCTACACTTTGATTTAATACCAAACTATTTGATATTTCTACCAAATACTTATTCGACCTTGATGCTTATGACACTTTCATATTATTTCTTAGATTATATCCAAAAACTCACAACATCTATATCGCTTCCACTTATTTTGAGATACTTTGGCTGTTATGTGCAAACGGTCTACTCTAAATCATTATTTAGAATTTTCTATTTTAGCACATATGTACCAAAATACGAAGTCTTATCAAGTGATAATTTTGTGAGTAAATCCGAATAACTTGAGTACGTTGAATAAAAAATCTATTATGCTAATTTCAATAATTCAAGTTTATGAAGTTATTCTTATCAATTTGCTCAATAAATTCCTACTACATTAGTCCCTTAAAAACACAATCGTAACCAATGGATCACGTCCCTCGAACACGACTACCAAAATCATATTTTGATAACGTACTTGGAATCTCTTCAGATTTGTGCATCGTACTATGTCATAGAGTCAATACTTTTAATGAAATAATTGACAACTGATGATTATCTATTCTCGACATGGATAAGAAATTCATAATTTCTCTTTAGTATGTAAGATTACTTACTAGACACTCTAAGGCATTGTGTTCATTTATGGCAGTCAAATTCATCTCATCTACTCAGTTCTGTCTATGGATTATATCCAATTCCATTTTTCTACCAATAATTCCGCAAAGAAATTCCTTTACAGTGAAGTTGGTATTTCTTGAAATAACAATCGTTTCTCAGTGCAATAAAAAGATGTTCATAACGTCTTATGAATTTCTTTAGTTATAAAACTGATTTGGTTTTAGTTTACTAAACTTATCTTCAGAACATAAATATGTCATCCAATGATAGTCTTTCCCAAAATCCTTTTGGGGAGATTCATACAAGATCCCTCATGAATAATTGTTACGTGCGATCTTTCGACTTGCACAACCAACAACTCCTTGGCCTAGGATATGTTGGAGTTTCTTATAAACCCTTATCTTGTGTGATTTTGTAAACTATTATTTAGATGAAATGACTTGTGTACTACTCTTAAGTACATATCCTTATAAAAAGAAACTAATCCAACTTCACTCACAATTAATCGTACATTGTTCAGCAAATTTTGATTACTCCTTATCGTTGCATCATTACTATTACATGGAGGAGTGTCCTTTGAGATCGAATTTTTATTCATTTTTAGGTATGTTCGGAACTTTTTCCAATATACTCACTCATTCGATCAAATCGAATCATTTCTATGACATGTTATTTTATTTGCTTCTGCTAAGTTTACCATACACATACTATATGTGTATCAAATACACATGTCCATGTCGGTGATAACTTATCGATGAATATGATTAAGTACCCGAAACCATTTTGGTATTAACAGACTTACGATTGCATACATCCATATGTATCAATCCGAAGAGTTCATCAACTCTTATGATGCTTGTAGCAACCTAGGATTTTCGACCCTCGAAATCGACATCAATACGTTTACTGTAAAGCATGCCAAATATTTAAGTGTCGGAAATACTGATTTCTAGGGGTAAAGAAGAAGAAGAGATAGAAGAAAATAGAAACAACAAAATGTAGAATATCACAAATCGTAGCGGAAAATTTATAATAGGTAATAGCGGATTTTTATACAAAGAATTTGTAGTTGTTAATATACACAAAATCATCAGAGTACAACAATCAATAATCAATATGGACCATTATAATAACTTGTCCTCACAAATACTGAATATACAACATGACTCACATAGCGGAAATAACCAAATACGTATAGTACACTTGAGAATCCTCCATCTCATCTCCTAAGCTTTATAGCATCCTAACCTGAATCTGTAATACTCGGTCTGACCTGAGTATTATAATAAAATAACACCCGATTCAGTCTTGAAAACCAACGTGAGAAAACACACTCAATTTGAATTATTATTATTATCAAAATCCTTTGAAAACAATGGTATCTTGTAAGATCACGCCACACATAAATACGATGGGGTTTTACCTTATGATAACCAAAATTTTTTATATCAAAATCATCTAATATTACAATAGTGTCTGTAGAAATAAACAATAAAATAGTTGAAATGCTTGCATCTCGCATTTTAGCATATTTTCTATACAACTAAAACTGTACAGCTCGTATTGGAGATTGGATTTCATACTATGACGAGGTAAGAAACTACCTTCCGATGGTGCATCTCTAGATAAAATGCACCGAGGTCTGACAAGAACATCTTGTACCCCTGCCACACAAGACTGGCCTCGCACTTGACTACTAGCATTGTAACGACCTGCTATTTTAAACCATTCAAATCGACAATCATCCACACATGTCGGACTTGAATTGCTCAAAACAACAGATTGTTAATTTATATTAAGCAAAACTTAGCATACGGTAAATAAATCAATCAAAGAATCACAGACATAGAGTACGACAATAAGCAACATAATAGATGAATAGTAGTTCATGAAGCTACTACAAAATATCATAGTCCGAAATAAATACAACAAAAAATTCCAAGTACATAGATGTCTCAATGCAAAAGTAAATGACAAGTCTGAACATAATTATCTGGAAATAACTGGAATAACAGAAGCTGAATAGATATAAAATAGATCTTTAAGAAAAGCTCTACGCTCTAAAGTCGAGTCTCAAATGCCATGACACTCAGTCCGACCCGAGCATAAAATAAAACACAAAATACTCAAGTCAGGATTAACTTTCTTATGCAAGTAAATCAACTAAAGTGAAATGTCCAAGTGAAGTGCAAGTAACTTAAAGGATGTTTGGGATTCCCATCCTTTAAGGATCCATTTAACTATCTACATACATAATACAATACGCTACATAGATAATGCCTACAACAAAATAAAATATTAAAATGCGTTAAGGCGTTACCTATATCCCCCTTAACACATTATATATATTCCCGTAGTCTATATAGATACTGTAAGCTCCACCAAACTGGTGGTTTACTCAGGGAGCACTCTATAAGTACGGTACAAACCAAACTCATAGAAGGAGCGATAAGGCATGTGACAAGACACACGAGGCAATGCTCAGGGTAGCATACTATCGTTTTGCAAATCTGGACTGGTGGTAATGCATAGCAGCTACTACCGTCCACCACGAGACACACTCCCAAAATCAACGGTGCACCCAATCTAATCACAAAACAATAGAATGGTATCGAACAAGCTTGCTCGATCGGAGGTGCGACCTTACTTGGCCCAACGCGGCTCTTGTTTTAGTCACATCAAGCTGACTTGCGGGAGTCAGGGCTGCATTCATACCTCATATAGACGTCGCCAAACCATCCTACTTTGTTCTGGAATCTCCACCACGTAGATAGTTGTTGAAGTGGTTTTCGATATTGGCAGAGAGTATGACAATATCCGATCCCGATCTCTTTACTACCAAACGCTTATTTCATACCATGATCATTTTATTTCAAATAATTCATACTTCATATCAAAATATCATATTCACTTAAAATCATATAACTTTAGAAATCATATTCACTTTCGAAACCATATCACTTTTGAAATCACTATTACTTTAAATCATATTCTTTTCAAATCAATATTTACTTTAAAAATAGTTATATTGGAATAGTTATACATTAAAAATAGTTTACATTTAAAAATAGTTTATTTATTAAAAATAGTTTTTATATATTAAAAACAGTTTATATCGAAAGTAGTTTCAAACTAGGATTGTTTTTTTCAATTTCACAAATCAATTCAAATCAACTTAATTCTAAACATTCAATTTAAATCAATCTCAGTTCAGCAATTTCAATTAAAAAGGTTAAAGGTTCAATTCAACTTCTCATGAAAACCATTTTTAATTTATATCGATTTCAAATCCAGGTTTGAACTACAAATTTAAACCACTTCCAATTTAATAGATTTCAAAGTTTAAATATTCAAACAATTTACAATAACTCAATTTGATAAATTTCATTTATATTTCAAAATTCAACTTAAATTTTATTTAATTTGAAAATATTCACTTAATCGCTTTTACTAACATTTAAATAAAATCTCAAATTACAAATTTAATCAAAATTAAATATTCAACCTCAATTTATTAAATTTTGAAAATATCCATTTAATCACCTTTAATCAAAATCAAGTTATCAAGTTATAAAATGATATCTTTAAAGTCTCAGGTCAATAAGTTTTCAAATCAATTTTATTTAAATTCAATTCTTAAATAAATTAAATCACAAATCAACTTTAATATATGTTTCCCACTTTTATTTAATAAAGTTATTACAAAACCTATTTTAAAATATTAATATAAACTGTAAATAAATATTTAACACATATTATATATATTAGTTAAATTAAATTCTTATTAAATTTTATTATATTAATTACTATCAAATTAAGTCTTATTATTATAAAAATCTATTTTAAATCATATTTTTTATATTTTAAAAATAATAAAGTTCTAAGTAAAATTTTATAATTTGCATCTTAAAATTTAACTTATAATTTAAAATTTCCAAAATATATAATTTTAAAATTCTATATGAAATATCTTTATATTATATTTTAAAAGTCAATATTTATTAAACCAATCTATTTCCTTGCAAAACTTTAGAAATCATTTTTTCTTTAAAATAGACCAACGGTGTCCGTATATGATTTTCTATCATATGGCCAAGTGATATAGATATTTATCATTTCAATCCGCAATAATTAAATTTTACGGGTATATATCATTTCAACCGCAATTCCAAAATTCAAAATCAATAAAATCGCTTGATTTATCATTTCAACCCATAACGATTTTCCTTGATCTATAAGATTGTTCGGGTATGTATCATTTCAACCCATAAGGAATTCCTAAACTAACAGAGAACTTCCAGAGTGAGAACAAATAAAATAATAGCGTAAAATGGCATAACATATCGATGACAAGCATACATAATAATTAACAATTTAAAATTTAATATATATACTAGCAGGTTATGGTGTCATAGGTTAACAAATTTAAATATTAACGTATCATATTCAATAATTGAATTAACAATTCAAATTTAACAACATATTTCTATCGTCATTTTATGTGAAATCAATTTACAAAACATAAGAATGTTAATCGTGTGTGATTGCTCACCTTTCGAGGCTAAAGAAAATAGACAATCCAACAGGCTATGAATCGAAATCTCGAGCTTCTACAAGCACTACAGATCCAAACGAAGATTCCAAAGCAAATCAGGGTGATTAGACTTGAGCTCAATGAAAACAGCGGTGGACTCGAGTTCGATGAAAACAAAATATATAAATTTTAAAAAATCTAAAATTTACTCACATATTTAAAATAAACCTTTATATATTATATTTTAAAATCAATATTTAATTTAAACACATATCAAACTAAAATCTTTATATATATATATATATATATATATATATTAAAATTAATATTTAATTTAAACACATATTAAAATATAATCTTTATATATTATATTTCAAAATCATTATTTCTTAAAACACATATATTTAAAATCAATATATATATATATATATATATATATTTTAAAAAAACTCAATATTTAAAATCAATGCTTAAAACACATATATTAAAAACACATATTTTAAATATCTATATATATATATATATGAATAAGAGGAAGAGAAGGCCGGACTGGAAGCTAACGAAGGGTTGTAAAGGCCGGATGATCGGTTGCTCTGCAAAGACAAGGTGAAGGACTGATATGGTCTCGGCGGCTACTGCTGTCAGAGGAAAAGGAGAAATGGAAGGCTACTAGGTTCGACTGTTAGGGAGTGAGACTATTGGAGGTGCTCGGTTGAAGGAAATGATGCTATGGGAGTTTGTGTTGCATGGCCATGTTGGGCTTGGAAGGGACGTAGCAGGCTACAGCTGGTTGTTGTGGGTTAAGGCAGGCTGTGTTGGTTCAGAGATGTGGCAGGCGGTGTGTCAAGATGGTCGGAGTAGAGAAGATGGCGCGGAGGCTAGGGGAAGAGGCTGGCGTTCGGGAGGATAACTATAGGGATGAAGGTGTTACAGCTGACGAGGTTGCTGCGTGTTGGCTGTAGGTGGGAGGATGGCTTTTCAATGGAACAGGTTGGCAGTTCGGTGGCTAGTGTGGTATGGCAAGACTGCTACGAGCTAGGCACTGCATGTGTGAGGGCAGGAGGTGCAGGGTCTTAGAAAGGGTGAGATGGTACTGTGGGGCATGGATCTACCGTGGGTTGAGTGGGTGAGGCGATGGTCGTGGCTGTCGTTCGTGTAACAATACGTTAATTTTAAAGGTTTTATTTACGTATTTAATTGAATTTTAATGAGATTTTAAATAATAATATTTTGAAATAAAAATTTAATATTTGAAACACGTCTATTAAAACATAGTAAATAGTAAATTTTCAGTTGATAATGTGGAAGTTATATTTTTCTTGTGTAATTTATTTAAATTAAAATTAGTTAAAATTTGATGATAATAAAATGTTTTACAAACTTGAATACTTTTATATAGTAAATTTGTAAATCATATTTTGAGTGAGACGTCATATTTTGTTTCTCCAAATTTGGACCGCTATTTCTCCGTCTACCTTATTTTGGGCAGATTAGCAGCATTTTCGGTACCGATTATCGACTTTTGATAGGAAGATCGTACCACTAATATCTATATACTGTTTTGACTGTCTCGTCATGCTGATCTCTACAGTATATGCAATTCTGTATTTTGAAGTCCGATAAGCGGTGGAATTTACGAAACGGCAACCGTGTCGATACACGTTTCGTGCCTTTTGATTTCTTATGGCTATTCAATTCCCACCGTGTATTAACCCAACGGTCATTAGCTCTTATCATTCTTGAATTCTAGTCCATTATTTTGTTATTCTCAAAGATTTTGTCCTTGTCTTTTGTTATTCTCTGGTTTCAAATTTTAATCTCTGGCTTGCAGATTCATTGTGGCTCTTCCCCTTATATTCTTTCCGTTTGACAATAATAAACTATATAAAGTACAAATATATTTGGGTCATGGATATTTGTTCGTTCTCCCTTCCTCTTTCACACTTCTTCTTTCAGATCTATTATCGATATATAGAGGAAAATTATATGTATAAACCAAAATATAGGACAAATTTACATATTATATTAGGTGTTCTGTATATGTTGCTGTAGCCTGACATTTGCTTATCTTCTTCCCACCAAACTTTCTCCTCTCCCTCATGACCGTCCGCCATTCCAACGCCATAAGTCCGGCACCATGTCGCCGTACTTTCCATCTCCACACCAACGCCGTCTGCCTACACGCGACTTCGCCACTATCCCTCTTCCCACCACCGCAAGCCAAGCTCGCACCTCCTCCCCTTCACCCAAACCTACCCGCGCCTATCATCTCTCCGCAGGCATCCTCTCCTCTTCTCTGTCAAATATGAACAGCCGTGTACTCCTCCATTTGTTTGGATATAGGTAATGTATTTTCTTAATTGGTAATAAATTTTTTTATACGTAAGTTTATATATTTAAGTTATGTTATATATATATATATTTGTTTTTGTTGTTTCGAATATAAAGTTTTCAATCTATATATATGTAAATCTGTTTATATATATTAGTGTATACTTGTATAATAAGTAAGTATGTTTGTACATAAAGCTTATATATAAAGTACTAATATATATTGATCCTGTGTACTTTTAGCGATCTGTTGTATGTTAAGGTTTATGGTAGTCTATATATAAAAGTTAGATTCATATACTATGACTGTTATATATATATATATACACGTGGTATATTATCTATTTAAGCTCATATATAGGTTTATATATATAAAGTGGATATATGTCAACTTGTTCATATATTAATTTATATTGGTTTTTGTGATATCCCGGAAATTTGGAGCAATATCAATTTAATAATCTACATTAAAAAATTAAATTGATTTAATAATATTTGTTAATAATATTTGAATTGATTTAAAAATCTCCTTTTCAATAAATATTTAACCGATAATTTATCTTTTAAAGGCTAATTTAAATCGTTTCTATTTATAATGTATGTATATATGTATATATATTGGTATATATTATAAATAGATCAGTTTTGTTTTTAAAATTTAATAGATAAACTTATATTTTCTAATTCTATTATTTTTGATAACATGGGAATTTAATATTGTATAAATAATAATAAGATCTTAAAAATACTCTAGATAAATTTAATTTGTTTAAAAAGTATTCTAGTATAGGTTAAAATTTAAATAAAGAATTGTTTTGTCTTTCTACTTCAAATAAATAATTCATTTATGTAGTGATTTCATTTATGAATTATTTTAAATTAGTGATGAGTGATTTTTAAACAATAAAAATAATGCAATATTTTTATAAATAGATTTTAAAATAAAAGAAATTGTTATTTTAAATTCATATATATATATATATAAGTATTTTGAAAAGCTATGGTTTGTAAATTTAAAATAAAGTAAACTTTATAATTATTAAACTTAAGAATAAATTAAATGTGTGATATTTAACATTTAACATAAGTAAAGTTATAAATAATAACTAGAATATAAACAAAGTAAAGTGTTTCAGGCATGTAGAATATATTTGTTGCTGTAAACAACTATGCAGGCAACTAGTAAAAGAAATATAAGGTTAAGAAAATGCAAAGTAAGGTACAAAACAAATCAGGTAAGTATAGAAGTAAATGTATAAACAAAGTAATAGATAAAATAAAATGCAATGCAAAGCAAAGTATGAAACATAAAATATAAATGTTAGTTGCTTGTAAGAGAAGCGCAAAGCTAAAGTAACATATCTAAGGATAATAATGAGTAATAGGAGACATAAGTACATTAACATTAAATGCTTCATTGCTTAGCCTGCAAACAAGGTCATTTCGAATTGTATAAAAAAAATCCTTCAGCCTCCAAAATGTTAAAATATCTCTGATCTAGGTACCTGCTTTTGCTAACCAGTAAGCACTTACCTCTGTAATAATCTTTTCTATATATATTCTCAGTTCAATTCGAATCAACATAGCTAAATCAGAAAATAGCAAGTTTTCTTTTACAAACTTAAAACATGAAACAAACTTAAATAATATTTCCACTAAACAAGCAAGCCTGTACATTAGTTTTCTTCAACCTGGAAATTGTTACTGCATACAACTTCAACTAAACTAAGACAAGGAGGTTTAGAGGGAATCAAGCAAGACACAATTTCAAGTTAATTTCAAGCTTTCATGTTTTCAAATTCAAGTCTCTGGAATCAAAAATAAAAGCATGGAAATTTCATTTCAGTTTCAAGGCACTCTGCATTTTGAGGTGAGTAACATTTTTCTTAAAATAACTTAAGTTTAAACTTGTTATATGTTAGTATTTGAATGCTTAAAATATTTGTATGCATATTTATATTTCTCTGTGCATTGGTGAAATGAAGTATCTGTATGTTGTATACCCTGTAGACATCCTGTTTATGACTATCAAGTTCATACCTTACTTAAAAATTTAACTCTGCTTGATCTAGTGATTGTTTGGACCTAGTATCTAAACAAGTTTGGTTTGTTGGATCATAAAGCAAATTTTAAAATTTGTATTTTTGTTTGCTAGTTGGAGAGGCTCTGTAAAAAAAAAACTAAAAGAACTGGCAAATGTTGATATTAGTAAAATTTCAAACATCATAAATTATTAATTCAGGGTTAAAACTTGAATACTTATCTAAAATTAGGATTTTTAAAAGTAAATTCACATTTTATAGTTAAGTATTGAATTGGCATTTCTGGGTTGTTCATATTGGGAAGTTTGGGTTGTCTCGGCCAGTGTACTTGATTAGAGTGGCCGTAGTCTTTCATGAAGGTAGAGGAGTGACTGGAGTGTTTGACAAAATTTCGTGGTGGTTGACCAGTGGCTGGTGGAGAGTGCGGTGGTGGATTTTGGGTGGGAACCCTAGTTATATCAGTTTGGAAAGATTCGATCTTTTCTCCCTCCATGGATGATCGAGTGTAATAGCTTTGTGGAAGGGGGTAGCTGGGTCAGTGACGAAGTTGTAGCCGGAGCTGTCGACTTTCAGGTGGTCGCGGTGGAGAGAGAGAGCCGTTGACAGGTTTGGGTGATGGTCTTGCACGTGTGTTTCCAGGTTTGAAGCTTCGAGTTGTGGTGATTGGTTCTGGGGGTCCTGTTGTCATCAGGCGATGGACGTTGAAGTGTGGGAGGGCTGGTGGCTGGCCGGAGATGGCCAGAGGGATGGTGTACGTGCACCGTGCCGTTGGACTCTGGGTTGTTTTGAGTGCAGTGTGCATATAGACTGGTAGCAAATGAAGATGGTTTTATCTTGTTCCAGTTTCTTTCACCTGATAGCAAATGCAAGTGAAATTATCTTGTCTCAGTTTGTATAACCTGAGAGCAATTGTTTGAGATTTTTAAACAAGCTCAAATGAATCTTTAAATCTGTATACAAGATTTAACAAAGTTGAAAACAAATGCAATATTTAGTGGGTTTTCAGGTTCTTAAAAACCTGTCGGTTGCTACATTTTGAAATTCTATTTTGAAATCTGGAAACATAAATTAGTTTCTGGTAAAAATTTAAAAGGTTAAGATCAATTTCAAATAAACTTTTGAATCATAAGTTTTAAAATGAATTTGGATTAAATCAAGAATTAAAAAGCAAAAGCAAGTTAAAAACCCAGGTTTTAAATTCAAGGTTAAACTAATGGATTCAAGTTTTCTTGAATTCAAATCTGAAATTCAAATCAGTTTTAAATCTAAAACAAGATTAAATCAAATAGTTTTTTTTAGGTAATTTGATTCAAATAAACATTTGGATTGATTTTGACATAGATCTTTTTAAAGGAAGTTAAACAAATTGTTTTAACTTGAATTTGCAAGTTAAAATATTAATGCAATTGGAAGTTTAAATTTAAATAAAGATTTAAGTGGTTGGGTTTAAAGCTTTTCTTATATAAGTTCATATGTAAGTAATAAAGGTTATTTATATTTATAAATTGAATTTAAATTGGGTAAATGTTTAAACAATAACCACTTTGAATCTTGAATTCAAAATGGAATTTGAATTTGAACTTAAAATGTTCTAATACATTTTAATATTAATGAAGTCATTAATAAAGAGATAAATTATCTTAGAAATAATTAAGGTATTTAGATGATTAAATGGATAAGTAAATTAAGGAATGACTTATGTATTAAATTTCTCTAATTAATAATTTAGATTAATTTATAATTAGAAATTAATTAGGGAATAAATTAAGAAATGTTATTAGATAATTAACTAAGGATTATTTATTAATTAATTAATGTGATTAATTTTATTAATTAATTAGATTAATTAATTTAGATAATCTATTGTAAATTGTTAAGAGTAATTACTTGATAAAAGTAATTAGAAGATTAATTACTTATTGTAATTAATTTTGATGTTATGATTAAATTAAGTTAATTAATTTAGTTTAATTAATTTAAGAAATCATTTGATGGTTTGATAAGTGTAATTACTTGGTGTAATTAATGGAGCAGGATTACTTAGGGAAGTAATTAGATGATAATTACTGAATGTAATTAATACAGGATGAATTGTAGATGAAGTAATTTGGGTAATTACTTTTGAAGTTAATCAGGGATTAATTCTGGAGATAATTAATTATGGAATAATTAATTTATTAAATAAGTAATTAAGGGTAGTTAATTACTGGATTGTTATTAATCAAGGGGATTAATAATTGTGTTTAACTTAAATAAAGGAATTTAATTTAAATATAAACTAGAGATCATTAATTAATGTAATTAATGATATAATTAAGAATTGTTTAATTAAGTAATAATAGATAATGAAGTGATTAATTATTGTAATTAATTAAGAATAAATGTAAGTAATTATATTTAATTAATAAATGAAGGAATTAAATGTTAATTACTATGAATAATTTAGGATAATTAATTTGTGAAATTAATTAAAGACTAATTACTTATTGTAATTAGAGATTGATTAATCAAAGGTGTTTAATCAAGATGAATACTTAGAGGATGATTAATTAATTTGATTTAAAATTAATTAATGATCGTACAAGCAGGATTTATAGATGAAGTAATTAATTTAACTTATTTTAAATTAATTAGAGATAGGAGTAATTAATTTAATTCATTTTAAATTAATTACAAATGGTGTGATTATAAATCATTGCTTATGGATGAATGATATTGATATTCATTGAATGGTTGTGAACTCTGATATTGGATGAGTAATATCTATATGATATGGATGCTTAGTTAAAGTATGATAATATGGATTATCTGCTTGTGATGATTATCTGTTTGGAATGATAATATGAATTATCTGTTTATGATGATGATGTGATTATCTATTGTGATATGTGAATTATCTATCTGTGTGTTTATAGATAATTAAATTGAATTGTTTTAAACTTTAAGACAACTTGGCCTTAAAAGACACGTTTTGGATTTCGATGAGACCGGGATCGGTTTTTCCGCATTAGGAACATCCGAAAACCACATCGATTCCAAATTAACGATAGGTCGTGAATCTGAAGTGAAGATGGAGATTCAGAATGCAAGGGTTATCGTCGTTAACTCTGAGGGTGATTCCAAAATGAGTGTAACGAGATAATGCCTTCGGTTTCGTTCGAACCCGGAACGAACTTGTATGGATTGAATGCTTTCAACACATCGTCAGGCGGGCGATGAGCATTCTAAGAATTATGTTCTATAAAGGTAATCGTAACCTCAAGCCTCATCAACCGGGAATGGCTAAAACAGGGGAGGTGCAGCAAGGTTAGGTGGGTCATGCCCAAGCAGGACAAGGATATTCCCCTGTCTAGATGTCCCTTTATTTTTTGGCTGTGTGGGCGGTTGATTGCAACAACTGCCGGGGTTTATCTTGTTCGGGACTGTTCAATAAAGAATGGTTCCGCCTTGTGTTGCAGGGGATGAAGGGAGTAATCCTCGGTACGTTGATCTAGGCCACGTACTGTGACGGGCGGTACCCCAGTAGCCC
Source organism: Allium cepa (assembly GCA_030765085.1). Taxonomy (NCBI): domain Eukaryota; kingdom Viridiplantae; phylum Streptophyta; class Magnoliopsida; order Asparagales; family Amaryllidaceae; genus Allium; species Allium cepa. Next base: position 130,203,156 of record CM060943.1, read on the forward strand.
TGCCATTGTATGGAATCCACAATCCAATAAGTGCCCACGGTTTTGATTGTATTACCCACTTTTGTGACTAGTAGCTGGAATTTAATGAATGTAACAATTTCGGCTATTTTCTACTTACTTGAAAACCCTAGACCTATTATAATATCACAGAATTTCCTATCAAATGTTTTTGTTAGCGTAAGGTAAAAACTTTCCCATGTTTATTTGTGGGGAGTCTTACGTGATACCTTTTATTTTCAAAAGATTTTCAAAGTTAAGCAACTTAAACCTGTTACTCATACCAGACCCATGTCTGACCCGAAGTTTATTTTTGTTTTTCATAAACTCTCGGGTACCCAAATTTTTACGGGTAGCCAAGGGATTCAGGTTAGCTTTGACGAATTCTGGAGAAGCAATGGAGCAGGAGACTTCAGCGTTATAGATATATATATATAGTTCCGCTGTGTGGTATCTCTGTGATGTATTGTGTATTGTATTGAGTTGTATTAACTAGACAGGTAATTATAACTGTCTAGTACGTGATGTATTGTCTGTATAACTCTGATTGATGTTATATATTATGTAAATACTTATGTGATTAATATAATTTATTCGTTCCGCTATGAGATTCTGGTGTTGTTGTTCTTTCTTCTCTCTCTTTTCTATTTTCTCATCCCTTTCTTTCTTAATAACGAAACGTCTTCCTGGGCGTAGGAGGGCGGGTCGTCACAGTTTTGCTGTTGGATCTATATGAGTTTGGTTTTAAATATAAAGATTACTTGAAGAAACGACTGTCATCTTTGGGTTTTGATTTCTGTTGCATTGAAGATATATGTGTGTATTTTAGTTATATGTGTTAGTTATATGTAAGTTACATCAGATATGTTTTCAATCTATTTTGAATTATATTATATATACATATTATTTTTATCATAGGTTTTATACCTTTATATTTCTCTTTACTTATATTATATATATATATATATAATATGTTGCCGCGGATCATGGGTGCCTTGCTCTGTTTCGATTTTGTCCTAGCCTAATTTGCGTGTATCGGCTTATTTGTATATATTATTATATGTAAGTTTTTATATATATAAAGTTATATAAGTGTTTATTTTTCATTTTATATACATTAATGCGGTCACATAAGTTAGAAATTTCTGTTTATATGGACTGCAAATTTCTACGTATGTATGTATATATATATATTATATAAATTTTTTTATATGGTTAGTGGTATATTATATTATGTATATTATGTTATGAGGAGATAGCGTGAGTTTAAATATGAGTTGGTATAATAAATACTTGTTTATATACATTAGTGAGTGTTGTTTGTTTACAATATAGTATAAGCTTTACGTAAATTGGGTTTACATTGTTAGTGTGCAAGTTCATAATGTATTCGTATTATATAATTGTTGTGTTATAAGGTGAGTCACTTGTTATCTAAATGTATAATATGATAGTAATTATATATGCGATTGTTATATATATAATTATAAAGACGTTTATATGTGTATTGTTCATGAGATCATTTTTATACTTTACTTATTATTTTATGTGTGTCCAGTTATACTAGTTATGGTTATGTATATATGTTTGATTTTATATACATGATTTTTATTTTAAAACAATGATTTTTGATATATATATATATAATTTAATATGTGTTTGAATTTATAATATGATTATTATATATGGTTATATAAAACTAAATTTACTTATACCATTGACCTTCATCAATCCAATTTTGATTTGACTTCGTCAATTCCAAGCGATCAACTTTGCTCGTCAAATTCATGCCAATATAGCTTTGTTTTGGATTCGTAACTCATCCCGTTCTCGTCCCTCTCTAACCTCGAAAGATGAGCAATCACTCACAATTAATGTTCTTATATTTATTACATTTGATTTGAATTGAAACGACAATTGAAATATGCTGCTGTAGTTATTTAAATTGTTATATATGCTATTATCTGTAATCGTTCACCTGTGTGATATGACACCATATCCTGTTGTTTATATTATATTATTATTTATGATATATACCTGTTATATTTTAACATATCTGTTATCACCCTGCAAGTTCCCTGTTAGTATAGAATATCTTATGGGTTGAAATGATACATACCCGAACGTTCTGTAGAATAGGAGTAAATCGTTATGGGTTAAAATGATAAACGCAAGCTATTTTCATTGAATTGAATTTGGGATTACGGGTTGAAATGATATATACCTATATATATTTAAATTGCGGATTGAAATGATAAATATCCATATCACTTGACCATAGGATAGAAAATTATATACAGACACCGTTGGTCCATATATATATATATATATTAAAAAATTATTTCCAAGATTTTAAAAGTGAATATTTTGGTTTTAATAAATAATTGATTATAAGAAATTATATATATATGTTATTTGTAAGGGTTTAAAATTTACATTTTCAAAATTTATATGTTTTGAAAATTGTATGGTTGTAAACAAATTTTGAAATTATATTTCAAATATAAAGTTTATAGTAGAAATTGGTTTGAAATTATATTTATTGAAGAATTATAATTAAATAGGTTGATTTGAAATTTATTAAATTTGAGATTTTACAGGTACGATTTTATAAGTCGGATTTGATTAAAAGCGATTTAAATGAATATTTCAAATTTACGTATATTTAAATGGTATATTTTGTTTTATTTAATTTTTTTGGAAATTTAAGGTTTATTTAAATGATATTGGATTTATTAAGTGAATATTTCAAACTAAATAATAATGAAGTAAAATAAGATATATATGAAATTATCAATTTAGTATTGAAAATGTGGGATATTTAAAGCCTTGAGATATATTGAAATTGAAATAGTTTATTTTATAATTCAAATCTATATTTGAAATTGATATAATTTGAAATGGTTATTGAGAAATTGAATTGAGTTGAAATTGATAAATTGAGATTGAATTAAATTTGAATTTGGGAATTCCAGTTGATTTGAATCGATTTGTGAAATTTGAGAAAACTATTTTATTCTATAAAGTATATTATAAATTATATTTTACTTTATAAATTATCTTAATATAAACTATTTAATATAAACCATTTTTAATATAAACTATTTTACAAACTATTTTATTATATATAGTATTATTTATATCTAAACTATTTAAATGGTGAAAGTATTATGATTTTGGAAATGAATATTATTTTAAGCAAGAAATGATATTATATTGATATGGTTTTGAAATGAAAAATGATATTTTTATTTTGAAGTATAAACTATTTTGAAATGACCACAGTGTTATAATAACGATTTGTTGTTAAAGAGATCAGGATCGGATATTTTCATACTCTCTGCCAATATCGAAAACCACTTTAACAACTATGTACATGGTGGAGATTCCAAAATGAAGTCGGATGGTTTGATGATGATTCTATATGGTATTTACGTAACCCTGACTCCCGTGAGTCAGCTTGATGCGGCTAAAACAAGAGCCATGCCGGGCCAAGTGAGGTGATTCCTCCGATCGGGCACATTTCTTCGATACCATTCTATTGCTTTTATGATTTGATTGGGTGCACCCTTTGATTTGGGAGTGTGTCATGAGGTGGGCGGTAGTAGCTGCTATGCGTTACCACCAATCCGGATCCGCAAATGGTATATCTACCCTGGCATTGCCTCGAGTGCCGTTTGGCATTCCCCATCGCGCCTTCTACGAGTTTGTTTTGTGTCGTATCTATGAAGTGCTCTATGATGGCCCACTCGCGGGTGGAGTTTACAGTATATGTATAGACTACGGCATTATAAAAATGTGTTAAGGGGGATAAGGGTAATGCCTTAACGCTATTTTAATAGTTTACTTTACTTTAGACATATTATAATAGCGTATATTACTACATAGTAGATAGTTACACGGATCCTTAGAGGATGGTTATCCTGAACACCCTTTGAGTTACTTGTATTTCAGTTTATATTTCACTTTAGTTGGATTTAGTGATATAAGAATGTTAATCCCAACTCGAGTGTTTTATGTTTTTCTTTACGCTCGGGTCAGACTGAGTGATACATCATTTGAGACTCACCTTTAGAGTTGGAGCTTCACTTGGAGATCCATCTGCATCTATTCAGTTTTCAGCTTTTCCAGTTGATTTGTTCGGAGATGTCATCAGTTTGTATTTGAGACTTCACCGTATTTGAGATATTCTACTGTATTTTATTTCAAACTCTATTGTTTATATAGTAGCTTCATGAACTACTATTTATCTATTCCACTGCACTATTATTATATTACTTTGTGTCTGTGATTCTGTGATTGATTTATTTACTGTATATGCTGCGTTTTGCCAAATATAAACTAACAATTTGATATTTTGAGCAACTCAAGTCCGACATGTGTGGATGTGAATGTATGAAATACCAAGTTGGTACAATTGGTATTAGAGCTCTGGTTTTAGGAAAAACTTAGCATATATAGCAAATTTAATTACGGAATCACCTTCGTTTGAGCTTGAATTTCTTCCTCTTTGATTTGGATTTCTTACGAACTTTGGAACCCTACCTTTGTTTTGAAATTCATTCTAGTCTCTCCCTGTTCATATTCTTCTTGATTTTGGAGTATCCCATAACTCCACTCCTATTGATCTCTATAATGAATCGACGGTCCCTCCAATCTTAGAATAATGTGTAAAGGGGTGAAACTCCTTTACAACAAGCATTGATTCACTGGAGATTTCTATGTCCTCAGTTTAGATGCTGCTATCTCTTGCTATACTTGAATTCTATCGCTTATGATCTGATGCCGATTTGCCTCAGAATTATGCATCGATATTACTCTTGGAGTAACCGTTGGCCCGGTTAAGGTCGCCTATGATTTATATAAGTCTATCCCCTCTTCTCTTTTGTAATTCAGTTGTCTTATCCTCTTTTCGAGCCTACCTTTTAGTAGAATTCTTTTGATTTGGGTATCTCTAATCTGAATCTCTATCTTTGCTTTGAAATCTATTTTTGAATCATCAAGCGAGGGAGTGTGTCTGTAATTAATATAAAATATTTTATGTTGTGTTGTTTGAGTTGTTAAGTTTAAATTTTGGATTTCAATCGACTCGTCTAGCTAACGCTATCGATAGGAATTCCAAAACATTTGAACAAACAAACTAACACAATATTATTTTTGAAATTTGATAAATGAAATAAACTGTGTATGATTATATTATATATATATATAAGTATGAAATTTTGTATGATTATCTTTTATATTTAAGTATAAATTTTTCTGAAAGATAATTGTTAAATAAACTGGTTGTTAAGGATGATAATATTTGATGTTTATTAATTGTTTTGTAAACCATTGACTATTGTCACTTGGTATAAATAAATAAAATTATAAACATAATTTATAAATTGACTTGGAATTAAAATGAATTTAAATTAGAAATTTGAGATTCGATTTCTGGTATTTTTGAAATTTGGCTTTTAAAATGTTAAGATACATTATTTGAAAGTATTTTCGAATGGAAATTGTTTTTAAGAAATTTTAAATAAAGTAAGGTAGTACTATTCTCTTTGCCACTGGAGAATAATTTTAGTGATGAAGGCCGCATCATCGACGTTCATTTTCGAGTCTCGAAGTGGAGAGGCCCCTTGGTAGCTTTGCTACACTTTTTTTCTAGAAAAGAAAATGGATTTGATTTAAAATTTCTTGTGTATAAATTTATTTATAAAATATTGTATGTATATATTTATTTCAAAATAGTTTGAAGTGAAACCGGAAATTTGAACGTTAAGTCTTATATTAAAATGGTTTCAACTATTGAAAAAAAGTGAAATGTTTGAATAATTTGAATATCTAAAATGATAAATGGAATTAAACCAACTTGAAATAATGAATTTGAACAAACTTATTTGCATAACAACAAATTACATTCTAATATATATAACTTGCCTAGAATATTCAAAAGTTAAAATGTTAGGGTATAATAAATGATTGTACAAGAAGAAAACTTTGGAAATAAATTGTTCAAACCAAAATTTGGCTTAATATAAATATTGTAAAAGAGAAATTCGTATAGCATTTAATTACACTCATAAAAATTTATATAACTTACCTAGAAAAGTTTAAATATACTTAGAAGGTAATTGGATAATATACACTATGATATAGGTAATATGATATCAAAATGATACTTTGTTAAGGAAATGTATAAATAATAAATTGGATAGTAAATTGAATAAATAAAAGAGAATTAATTTATTGAATAATAAATGGTTGTAATAAATGTTTATACACGTAATGTATGTTGCAAAATGTATATTAAGTGAAATAAATTTAATAAATAAAGGAGAATGCTAGTCAAGCAAATAAATAGGAACTTAAGAATAGTGAAATTAAAATTTTAAGGGAAACCAACTTAACTAGGGTAAAATAGACTTAATAAATGGGTAAATAAATGATTTAGATTAAATAAATTTTCTTTTGAAAAGGAGATTTTGTAACAAACGCTAATGAATTGAAATCAAATCTATTGATTGAAATACGTTAAATTGAATCAATAAAATATGCATATAATAAATAGCTATTGATTTAATAAAATGGATTAAACCAAATTGTTAAATATTAATTTACCTAAAATTGATATTTATATGGTTTTGAATAGTCGAAGTTGAATGTTGAGGTGAAATCAACTATGGTTGATCAAATAGATTTAATAGATAAAACAAATTTGGTTGTGATTTTTTTTGAAATAAATGTTAATAAATGGGAAACAAATCAATTGAATATAAAATACGGAAATGAAACCAATCAAATATGAACACCATAAATTTTATTGATTAAATAAAATTGGAATAAATTAATTGGATATAAAACAATTTTAAATTAAATAAAGTTTATATGGTTTTAAATAACTTGTTGTATTTAGTTTCAATTATCTTTCTTTCTGGTTGTTTCTATTCTCCTACCTCCTTCCTTTTCGGGGACGAAATGTTTTGAGTGGGGGAGTTTGTAACAACCCGTAAATTTTAAAGGTTTTATTTACGTATCTAATTGAGTTTTGGTGAGATTTGAAATAATAATATTTTTAAATAAAAATTTATTATTTGAAATACGTCTATTAGAACGTAGCAAATAGTAAATTTTCAGCTGATAATGTGGAAGTTTATTTTTCTTGTGTAATTCTATTTAAAGTCAAATCAGTTAAAATTTAATGATAGTAAAATGTTTTCCAAACCTGAATATTTTCATATAGTAAATTTGTAAATCATCTTCTGAGTGAGACGTCATATTTTGTTTCTCCAAATTTGGACTGCTATTGCTCCGTCTACCTTATTTTCGGCATAGCGGCATTTTTGTTGCGATTATCGACTTTTGATAGGATGATCGTACCACTAAAATCTGTATATCGTTTTGACCGTCTCATCATGCTGATCTTTATGTATATTCAATTCTGTGTTTTGAAGTCCGATAAGCGGTGGAATTTATGAAATAGTAACCTTGTCAGTACACGTTTTGTGCCATTAGATTTCTTGTGGCTAGTCAATTCCCACCATGCATTAACCCAACGGTCATTAGCTTTTACATTCTTGAATTCTGGTCCATTCTTTTGTTATTCCCAAAGATTTTGTCCTTGTATTTTTTTATTCTCTGGTTTCAAATTTTAGTCTCTGGTTTGCGGATTCATTGTGGCTCTTCCCCTTATATTCTTTCCATTTGACAATAATAAACTATATAAAGTATAAATATATTTGGATCTGGGATATTTATTTATATTCCCCTTATATTCTTTCCATTTTCAAATATAAAGTTTATAATAGAAATTGGTTTGAAATTATATTTATTTAAGAATTATACTTAAATAGGTCGATTTGAAATTTATTAAATTTGAGATTTCAAAGATACGATTTTATAACTTGAATTTGATTAAAAGTGATTTAAATGAATATTTCATATTTACGTAAATTGAAATGGTATATTTGTTTTATTTCAATTTTTTGGAAATTTAAGGTTTATTCAAATGATATTGGATTTATTAAGTGAATATTTCAAACTGAATAATAATGAAGCTAAAATAAGATATATATATATATATGTATGTATGTATGTATGTATATATATGAAATTATCAATTTAGTATTGAAAATGTGGGATATTTAAAGCCTTGAAATATATTGAAATTGAAATAGTTTATTTTGTGATTCAAATCTATATTTGAAATTGATATAATTTGAAATGGTTATTGAGAAACTGAATTGAGTTGAAATTGATAATTTGAGATTGAATTAAGTTTGGATTTTGGAACTCGAGTTGATTTGAATCGGTTTGTGAAATTTGAGGAAACTATTTTATTATATAAAGTATATTATAAATTATATTTTACTTTATAAATTATTTTAATATAAACTATTTAATATAAACCATTTTTAATATAAACTATTTTACATAAACTATTTTACAAACTATTTTATTTTATACAGTACTATTTATATCTAAACTATTTAAATGGTGAAAGTATTATGATTTTGGAAATGAATATTATTTTAAGTAAGAAATGATATTATATTGATATGGTTTTGCAATGGAAAATGATATTTTGGATTTGAAGTATAAACAATTTTGAAATAATAAAGAGACCAGGATCGGATATTGTCATACTCTCTGCCAATATCGAAAACCACTTTAACAACTGTGTACATGGTGGAGATTCCAGAATGTAGTAGGATGATTTGATGACGATTCTAAATGGTATTTACGTGACCATGACTCCCGTGAGTCAGCTTGATGCGGCGAAAACAGGAGCCATGCCGGGCCAAGTGAGGTCATTCCTCCGATCGAGCACATTTCTTCGATACCATTCTATTGCTTTTGTTATTTGATTGGGTGCACCCTTTGATTTGGGCGTGTGTAATGAGGTGGGCGGTAGTAGCTGCTATGCGTTACCACCAGTCCGGGTCCGCAAACGGTATATCTACCATGGCATTGCCTCGAGTGCCGTGTCGCATGCCTTATCGCGCCTTCTACGAGTTTGTTTTGTGTCATACCTATGGAGTGCTCCCTGATAGCCCACCCGTGGGTGGAGTTTATAGTATCTGTATAAACTACGGCATTATAAAAATGTGTTAAGGGGGATATGGGTAACACCTTAACGCTATTGTAATAGTTTACTTTACTTTAGACATATTATATTAGCGTATATTACTACATAGTAGATAGTTCCACGGATCCTTAGAGGATGGTTATCTCAAACATCCTTTGAGTTAATTGTATTTCAGTAGATATTTCACTTGAGTTGGATTTATTAATATAAGAATGTTAATCCTGACTCGAGTGTTTTGTGTTTTTCTTTACGCTTGGGTCAGACTGAGTGATACAGCATTTGAGACTCACATTTGGAGTTGGAGCTTCACTTGGAGATCCATCTGCATCTATTCAGCCTTCAGCTGTTCTAGTTGATTTGTTCGGAGATGTCATCAGTTTGTATTTGAGACTTCACTGTATTTGAGATATTCTATTGTATTTTATTTCAAACTCTATTGTTTATATAGTAGCTTCATGAACTACTATTTATCATTATTATTATGTTACTCTGTGCCTGTGATTCTGTATTGATTTATTTACTGTATATGCTGAGTTTTGCCAAATACAAATTAACAATCTGATATATTAAGCAATTCAAGTCTAACATGTGTGGATGCGAATGCACGAAATACCGGGTCGTTACAGTTCGGGTCAACTGCGGCTGTGTGCATAGAGTCTGAGGGTGAAGACGACGAGGCGGGACATGGGAAGAGGAGGAGTAAGGAATGGGCATATGGATGTTAGTGGGTCCGGTTTTGCTAGCTTGGACCAGTCTGGGTTGTTGACATGGAGATTACTGGCAGATGGCGTGAGTAGGAGATCCGAGGTGGGTGATGTGGCAGCCATGAAGGATGGATGAGCTTGGAGTTGAAGTGAACAATGCAGAAGAATGGAAGCAGCGATACATATTATTTCTTTTCAAATGAATGAATAGGCTTCGGGCAAACTTGGGAGGAACACGAGCATGCTTCGGGTTTTTTCGGTGGGAAGATAATTGATGTGGCTAGGCCTGCTTCGAGTAAAAGTATGAGATGCATGAGTAGGTTTGTGGGAGCAAAGCAAGTCACAGATTATAGAAACTGACATATTAATTTATTTATTATTTTTCTTTCAAGTAAGCATAGAACAAAGAAAGGGACAGAGTGAAATGATGAACCAATTTATATTCAAGACAATAGGAATAAGAAAAGACCAATTGTAACGACGTGATATTTTCAACCATTCGTATCCAAACATGCCGGAATTGAATTGCTCAAAATACCAGATTATAATTTTATATTTGGCAAAAGTAATGCAATAGTTTCAAACAATAAATGTATGACAGCTTGCACCAAAAGACGTATCTCTTCACATCATACACAATTTTAAACGACGTGAATATCAAAGAGTAAGAGTTGAAATCAGTAACTATATAACGCAAACGGTTATTTGGTTGTCTAAGTAACAACGGAAAGACACAAGGGATAAAAGAACACGAACGTATACCGATACAGTGTACCGTTTCATAATTTTCGCCGCGTACTGGACACCGAACGCATGAATGAATATACCGCAGAGTTCAGCTCAACGAGGCGATCAAAACGGTATACAAAAGTCAGTGATACGATTGAATTGTAAAAATTCGAATTTCCGCTAGCGGAAAATGCAGCTAAAACGCAGAAAATAAGATCGACGGAGCTATAGAAATCCGAATTTGATGAAACGAAATTTGACGTCTTGCTCAAAAGATGATTTACAACTTTTCTATAGAAAAATATTTAGGATTGAAAAATATTTCATTATGACCAAATATTAATTGATATAAATTAAAATAGAATTACACAATGAAATAAACTTCAATATTATCTGACGAAAATTAACCAGCTGCTATGTTTAAATATGCGTATTTCAAATATTAAATTTTTATTTCAAAATTTTATTATTTAAAATTTCACAAAATTTCAGTTAAATATTAAATAGAACAAATAAAATTATTATAAATTTATGGGTCTTTACACTCTTCCCTACTCAAAACTTTTCGTCCCCGGAATGAAAGGAGGTAGGAGAATAGAACCAACTAGAAAGAAAAATAGGTTGGAAACAAAATAAAACAATTAGTTAAAGCCATATAAATTTAAATTTAATTAAATTTATATTCAAAAATTTGTTTTTAAATTCAAGGTTTCCATTAAATTGATTTAATTTCACATTTATTAATGTTAGATACAAAAAGGTTTCTTTCAAAACAAAAATTCAATTAATTCAGGATATCTCATTAAGTTGATTTTATTTCAATTTATTAATTCCCTCAAAACAAAATTTATTTTATTTATCTCATTTATTATTCTATTAACTTATTATCCAATTATCCTCTATTAATAATTTTCTATAATCATAAACTTGAATAGTCATTTATTACAATCATATTTTATTCAACAAATTTAATTCTTCTTTATTCCAAATTATTATTAAATTTAATCCACTTAATATATCTTATCACATATATTAAGTATATTTACACTTATTATAAGTACTTAAATTTATTTAAAATTTCTTTTAACATCATTTTATATTGTATATTATTCAATTACATAGTTAACTTCTGAGTAATTTAGGTAAGTTATATTTTAGAATGCAATTGAATATTATACAAGTAAAATTTTCCAATTCAATTATTTCAAGTTTAAATATTTATTCAAAATTTTGGCTTCATTTTGTAATTAAAATCACCTTTAACATAAATTCAAGAATTAAATTTCTGATTAACTCCGAACCGTTTAGAGATAAATACATACATACATACATACATACATATATACATACATACATACATACATACATATATATATATATATATCAAAATAATCAGACATCAATATATATTATAAATCAAGCTATACTTTTGAATTGTAAATCAATTAAATTTTCCAAAACAAAGTGTAGCAAAGCTACAAAATGGTCTCTTCGCTTCGAAACTCGAAAATGAATGTCGATGATGCTGCAGTCAAAGAAAAGAACACTAATTTAAAACTTTTAAACATTCTTTGGGAAACATTTCTGTTCGAAAATATTTTAATAATATACATTTTAGAGCTTTAAAACCAAAGTTTGAAATTACCGAAAATTAAATTCTAAATTTTTTAATTTAAATTCATTTCAAATTCCAAATCCATTTATAAACCATGTTTTAAAATTCCATTTATTTATTTGATGAGGCAATAGTCATTGGTTTATAAAACAATAAATGAAAATCAATTATTATCATTTTGTTAACCAATTCCTTTAACTTTTAAATTTCAGAAAAATTACTTATGTCCATATATAATATAATCATACAAAATTATTAATTTTTTTAAACAATTGTGTCAGTTTGCTCTATTTAAGTGTTTTGGAATTTCTATCGATAGCGTTGATCAGACGAATCGATCGGAAACCCAAATCACATTAACAACTCAAACAACACAATATATAAAACATTTTTAACATTATTTTACAAATACACTTGCTCGCTCGACGAAACAACGATGGATTTCAAAGCAAGGGTAGAGATTCAAATTTGATGGACTCAATCAAAGAGAATTTTGATTCGAAGATAGGTTCGAAACAAAGATAAGATGATTTAAATAGCAAAATCGGGAGATTGATAACCTTATATAAATTGTGGGCAACCTTAACCGGGTCGACCGTGACTTAAAGAATAAGATTGATGCAGAATTCTGAGGTAAATCGACATTCGATCGTAAGAGATAGAATCCAAGCATAGTAGGAGATAGACAACATCGTAAACCATGGATACAGAAATCTCCGGTAAATCAATGTCTATTGTAAAGGAGTTTCACCCCTTTACAAATCATTTGAAGATTGGCGAGACCGTCGATTTATTTTAGAGATTGTTCGAAGTGGAGTCATGGGATACTCCAGAATACGAACAGAGAGATAAGGATGGATTTTGAAACCGAAGGGAACGTTCCAAAATTCAAAGGAAACCGAATCAGAGAGGAAAGAACTCAAGCTCGAACGAAAGTGATTCTGTAATTCAATTTACCCTATATGTTGAGTTTTGCCTAAAACCAATGCTCTGATGCCAAATGCAACGACATGATATTTTCAACCATTCGTATCCAAACATGCCGGAATTGAATTGCTTAAAATACCAGATTGTAAGTTTATATTTGGCAAAAGTAACGCGATAGTTTCAAACAATAAATGTATGACAGCTTGCACCGAAGAGACGTGTCCCTTCACATCATATACAATTTTAAACGATGTGAATATCAAAGAGCAAGAGTTGAATTCAGTAACCATATAAAGAAAACGGCTATTTGGTTGTCTAGGGAACAACGAAAAGACACAAGGTACAAAAGAACACGAAAGGATACCGATACAGCGAACCGTTTCACAGTTTTCGCCGCGTACTGGACACCGAACGCATGAATGAATATACCACAGAGATCAGCTCAACGAGACGATCAAAACGTATACAAAAATCAGTGATACGATTGAATTATAAAAATTCAAATTTCCGCTAGCGAAAAATGCAGCTAAAATGCAGAAAATAAGATCGACGGAGCTATAGAAATCTGAATTTGATGAAATGAAATTTGACGTCTTGCTAAGAAGATGATTTATAATTTTTCTATAGAAAAATATTCAGGTTTGGAAAACATTTCATTATCACCAAATATTAACTGATATAAATTAAAATAGAATTACACAATGAAACAAACTTCAATATTATCTGACGAAAAATTTACTAGCTGCTATGTTTAAATATGCGTATTTCAAATATTAAATTTTTATTTCAAAATTTTATTATTTAAAATTTCAAAAAATTTCAGTTAGATATATAAATTATACAAATAAAATTATTGTAAATTTACGGTTCGTTACACCAATATTAATTTCTGGGAATTACAAAGGTTAGTAGCCATTCATTTCTCACGGTTGGACAATTGAATGGACACAAGGAAAGCCAAAAGGTTCAAAACGGGTGCCGATATGGCTAACCATTTCACAGATTTCGCCGTGTACTGGACACCGGAATACACGAATGAATATAATGCGGAGATTAGCATGACGAGACGAACATTATAGTATATGGATATGGGTGATATGACACACCTATCAAAACTTGACATTCGCTACGAAAAACGATACTAAAACGTCGAAAATAATATAAACGGAGTTAGAGCAATCCAAATTTAGCAAAACGAATTATGACGTTTCACTTAGAAAATGATTTACAATTTTATTGTTTAAAAATATTCAAATTTTCAAAATATTTAGTTCCCATCAAATTTAACTGATTTTAAATTGAAAATTTCACGCTGAACAAACTTCCATATTTTCTAACGAAAATCTGACACTTGGAACGTTTAAATAAATGTATTTCAAATATCAAATTTTCATTGCTAAATTTAGTTGTTTAATTTCAAGAAAAATTTAGTTAAATTACGTTATTGAAATTGTTAAAATTTTTGGGTCGTTACAAGTACCGAATATGATCACCACTAATGGCCCAAAATGCATACAATGAAATATAGTGATGATGATACTGTCCACCCTGGATGATTGATGATCATACCCAAATGGGAGCAACTCGGCCTTGCCGCATGTTCTATTTTTTTCATTTCCCGGTTGATGAGGCTTGAGGCTACATTTACCTTAAGAAAATTCATTTTTAGAATGCCAACACTGTCTTCCAAGCAACAACGCAGTGATAGCATTCATCCATACAAGTTTTCTTGGTCTGAACAAACCAATCTCTTCACAGGTCACCATCTCCATTATCTTCGAGATATTCACAACTCGTAATATGCAAATCGGATCGAAGTGGTTTTTGGATAATTAAATCTGATCACGGTCTCTTCAAAACGATTAACAAATTTGGCTAGATTTGATAGTCAGTTATTTAACTATCAAATAACCCATGTAGCAGTCACTAGACCCAATTTGTAAATCTTTCAAAATATTTATTTCAAAAATATCTTTGCAAAGACTATACTCAAATCTCTTTCAATATTTCAATATTTGAAACAATTCAAATACCTATCCATAACAGGATATTTTCAAATCATCTCAGCACTTAAAAATATTTCAAAATCCACTTTATAATTCATTACTTAGGAAAATATTTCTATACAAACAATTTTGTCGCTAAAATATATCCAAAAAATTCTATTTCAATACTTAGGAAAATAATGCAAGTCTATTTTCCAAAATCATTTCTAATATCGACATTAAGAAATATTTTATAACTTATCTCATAAATCTCATGAATTTTTTTATTAATTCCTTTTTACAATTTTCAAAATCGACTATACTTATTTATAATCCCATCTAACAATTTATAACTTCTTTTATGAATTTAGATTCATTTTTAAAGTTCCCGTATCTAAAACATTTTGGAAATTTCTCAAGTTTTCAGAATTCCATTATAAAATTCCTCTTACAAAACTATCTCCATTTAATAACTTGATTTATAAATCTCGAGAGTATTTATAAATCACTTCAATCACTTACCTTTAAACCACATATATATAGAATAATAAATGTTTTTAAAAAATAATAATTTAATTTCAGAACATGATTAAGTAAACACTAAAATACCAAAGCACTTTTTAAATAACGGACAATAACTAATTTCCAAATCATTTGTAAATAATGTTAATCAATTTACAAAGCTTATTATAAAAACTATAATTCATTTCAACCCATATTAAATATTTGATTTAACCAACTTTTCGATATATACCAGTACCAAAAACAGTTTAAACTACATAGTTTAATCCATAAAAATCCCATTTTAAAACAAACTTAACTTCTCGGAAAAAATCTATTTTAAATTTCCAACATAACTATTTCCAATTTATAAATCTCTTTCGATCATAACACATCGATTACATTTTCAATTTCATAACCATTCTCACTTTCTTTTGAGAAAATAATCATTCTCACTTTCTAAAATTGAATCAACTATTTTTCACAAACCGATTTCCATATCTCGATATAAATTCACATTGTGAATTCATATCGTGAATTTATATTTCCAATTTATCCAATGAAAATCATTTGACTTTATTTATAAACTTTGTTATAAATCTATAAACTCAATTCCCGTTCTTCCTCTGTAAATAACATATTCATACTACTAAATCCATTTATAAATCAATTTCTATTTAAAACTCATGTATAAATATATTTCTTAATAAATCCCAATTATATTTCAAATTAATTCAAAATCAAGTTTTCGCCTTCCTTTTCCTATTTTAAGAAATCTCATTTAGAATTCATTGTTTAAAAATACTCAATTTAAAGTTCTTCGTTTGAAACTATTTTATGAAATAGCTAAATAAATATCCAGAATCAAATTATTGATTTTATCCAACCCAATTCCTTTTTAAATAATCCCAAAATTCAATATAAATATTTTCATTTCAAAAATCACTTTTGAATTCCATTTTTGAAATCAAAAATATTATTTATGGTTTCATAATACCAAAATTAGGACTAGTGCTACTATAGCATACAAACAATCAAATCACACAACAATCCATAATATATTATTCAATTTCATCATATATCACTATATATGAAAACAATCAATATATTTGAGAAATCCAGTTGGATCCCTCCAACCTGCTTTCTTTCATCCACGGAATGTTATATACAGTCATCCGCTATTATGTGGGGTGCATAATGTATCATCCGCTCTAACGGTGGGAAACATATCCAACTACTAGTGTATACTATTATATATATATAATACAATATTCAACTGACAATAATATATCAATTCAACCAATCATCCAATAATTAATTTTTAGATTTCTATAAATTAAAGGGGGAATTAATTCAAAGGACAAAAATTTGTATATTTTTAACCTCAAGGACACGACCTCAATATTTTTACCACAAGGACAAACATTCTCCTAAAAATTATTCATAAGGACAAACATTCTTCAAAAATTATTCAAAAGGACAAACATTCTTTCAAAACTGCTACCAAACTAAAAATTGATACCTAAAAACTGCTACCGATACCTAAAAACTGATACCTAAAAACTGCTATCAATGACTAAAAACTGATACTTAAAGAAAGTTGTCCTTCAGGCAAAAATACCGAAGGTTTGTCCTTGAGGCTAATGCTGAGAAATTTTGTCCTTGACAATAATTTCCTGTAAATTAAACCAATCAACCAAATTGAGTGAGATTTACTCATCTTTATTTTTCGAATTGTCGAATGCTCATTTTAGATTAAATCGAATTGACATTCGATTTAACCTAAAATCCCACTTATATCCAGATGATTCCAAATTAGTTCCATTGTGTAGCCTATGTCATTAGAATTTTATAAGTTTGCCCTTATAATTTTCAAAAGAAGTACATAAGTTGACTTATATATGCAAGCTAACATATTGGCCTTTTAAATAATAACCTTAACTTTATAATTCATATGATAACATAGTATACTTTCCTATTTTGAAATCACATACATAATAAATAATCATTTATATAAATTCCTAAAACCTAAATTTAAATAAACTTTCCAAATCAAGACATTTAAAATTCCTGCTTTAAAATCTTATTTTTATGCATAACAATCAAAATCAATTGCATATGTTGTGACAGACTAGATTCTATAATCGAACTCACCAGAACGTTGTTACACCCCCTTCAAACGATGCCCGAGGGAACTGCTTCAGCCTCGTCGATCATCGCCTTCCTCAACACACTACGCCGTTGCTCTACCCTCGTCCATCGTAATCGAGCGCATCTCCCCCTCCCTTCTTGCGTGCGAAATCAACTCCAGAGGGAAAAAACCTGAACATCGAATGAGAACTAGCCTCCTCCCATACACGTTTCGTTCCACCCACAGGGACTACGCGCCGCCTTGATTACAGGCACTCGCGCGCATTTCCACTTCTATTTTTTTTTTATTTCAATTTTTATTTTTTATTATACGAACTAATTTTGTATTAGAAAGAAGTTAAGGAAGGATGCACGATTTAACTGATGCGAGTGGCTCACCAGATGTAGGACGACCCACGTACAAATCAGGGTGGCTTGGGGGGGGGGGTGGTATAAGGTTTGACTTAGAATTTTATAAAATATTTTTTTTCAAAAATATCTCATATATAGTAACTCAAAATCCCGAACTCCTATCGGGGAGTGTCGCCTAGCGTTTCTAATGTTATACTGCTATCATGAATGTAATGGAACAAGTTTCGAGATCCAATTCGATTGTATAAAGAAGATAGCCTTTTGAACCCAAATAAAAATATAATTTTTCCGATATTAATTTCAATACGTTTCCGTCTTGTACGACCAAATGCTACCTCTAAATGCTATGATATTTGAAATTCGATAATAATACACTATTACGGATCCAACGCACATGATTTCGTCGAACTCCAAGACTGTGCAACGAAAGGCTATTTTCACGCGTTGATTAAATCGACGATTTCAAAAATTGGCGAAATCACTTAAAATTTCCAGTTTTAAAATCTATTAACTCAATTCTAATTCAAATAGAATTTATATCAACATTAGAAATCGTTTCGATTCATATTCAACTCAATTTTAATTATTCACCATTTCCGTATATTACGATAAATCATTATATTTGAAATTTAAATTTATTGTATATTTTCAACCAAAATCTTCATATTTAAAAATCAATTTATATTTCAAATCTGTATTTAAAACCATTTAAATATTCAAAATTAAATATCGAAAAATCTAGTTCATTACATTCTTTCTCCCTTTAAAGAATTTCGTCTTCGAAATTGCTAAGGTAGGAAAAATGTTCCAAACCCATTAACTTATCCAAAACCCACTTAGTTCAAAACCCCTACATTTCACTTTCCTAAGCCTTTTAGTTTAATCCAAAATAATTAGGTTTCATTCCTAAATCAAAATCCTTTATTTCAAGTTAAAGTTGCAGATCCGATTTAGTTAGTAAAAAATTTCTAACACCCTAAATTTTCGAATTTTTTTGGCAGAGTCTTCCTTATACGGAGATCCTTTTGCAATATGACAAATATGTTAGAAAGATATACATCGGCTCTCATGGCCGGAAAACACAATATATAACAATATTTTTATTTTCTGCACGCTAAATTCGTAAGCGTACCTTATTTAGCGTTATTAAGCGAGTTCGCTTAATTTATATGCAATTTCGCAAACAAAATCAAGCCAAATGGTCTTCTTGTACCTGTAATTGCTCAATTAAAACATGTAAGTTCCAAAAACATGAAATTTAATAACACTTCATTTATTTAAATAGTTAAACACGTACTTTGCATAACTAAACGTGTTAAACATGTATTTATAAGCAATCACAAGGTTCCAATACTAATTTAGTTGCTTTCAATCACTACATGAAAAGTCCATATTCATTGCATAATTTTTTATATAAATAACAGCGTTTTAACATTAACATTGAACGCCTTCGTTCCTCTTTCAGTTAAACAAAAGTAAATAATGGCTCGCTATGAATTGTTCCCGCTTACTACTTGTTGAAATTTTGTGAAATATTTTGAAGGCCGCTCATTTCACTTTTCTCTGTTTCACTCTTTTCTCCCCAAAACGAAGAAAACCCAAACGAAAGAATGAACTAACCTTAAAAAAATCTCTCTTTCCAATTTGATACCTCTTGCCCTTATTCCTCTCATCTTCCTCTCTCTCACCAAGATTATAAGTCGTCTCATAGAAGCACCTTCAGCAAATGGTTAATTTGGCCTATCTACGAAGAAAAGATTGTGAATCTATGCTTACAAAGGTATCCTCTAACTACTAGTGCCAGGGTTGGAGCTGCGGCTGTTAGTTATATATTTGATGCCGAGAAAGGGAGAATGCGAATTCGAATGAAGGTATTCTTTTCTTTCTCTGGTATTGCTTATACAATTGTGATTAATTTATATAATTACAAGGAAGAGTATTTGCTTCATTTTGATTTCTGATATCAACGCTTGTAGTCGCACGAGCTTCTTTATATTTAGCAGAGGCAAAAATTGATAAAAGACATATAAGAATAGGAAAGTTGGTGCAACAGAGAGGTTTGACTGTAGAAGATTCGTTTTCTGCTGATCTCAATCACAATGGATTCATCAGGTTGGTTGATTTCCCTTCATTAAGCTTGTATGAATCAACTAAAATTTATAAAAATTAACTAAGTTAATCAAGTTTATATAAATTAATTATGACTAACCAAGAGTTTCGAACACACTATGTTGGTAATGCGTGGGGCACCTAAAAAGAGTGGAAGGTTCATGTATGTTTTATTTCAAACACACTAAGACTAATGCATGGGGCACCTAAAGAGAGTGGAAGGTTCATGCAAGAAAATGTTAAGGGACTTCCTGATTTGGTTGATTGGAGAGCCAAAGGTGTTGTTACTACAGTTAAAGGTCAGGGTCAATGCGGTAAGTAAACATCCCATTTTCAGTATGTTTTAGGCTATAATATATCGAGCTATTGATTTCCAAAGTGTATTTAATCTGATCAAAGCACTAAGTTGTGTAATGCAAGATCAGTACCTGTTCTTTAAGAAGTTTTCGGATTGCATCAGGTTTATTAATGTATTGGAAAAAACTCCTTTATGATTTTGTTGAGACCAGAGAAGTCAGGATAAATATGGGCAATTTTTTTTATGAGAGTCAAGAAAGGGATATAGTGTAGACTCCTTTTTTAACCATAAAAAAATATGTTAAAGATAATGATGTTATTTTGTGAATTATGCAGGTAGCTGCTGGGCATTCTCTACCATAGTTTCTACTGAAGGCATAAACAAAATCAAAATAGACGAACTTGTTTCATTGTCAAAATAACAACTTATTGATTGCAATACTGAAAAGAACCAAGGATGTAATGTTGGACTTATGGACTATGCTTTCAAGTACATTGAAAACAACGGTGGTTTAACTTTAGAGTATTCTTATCCTTACATGCAAGAGCAAGGAAGCTGCTCTGCTCAGGTATATATTGCAATTAAATCCTTTATTTTTATCAATTTTCTTCTATACCATGCTAAAAGTGTAATATTATGCTTTGTCTAACAATCCGGTAGTTTCCATTGATCGGTTTCAAAATGTTCCAGCTAACGATGAAGATGCCTTGATGAAGGCTGTAGCACAGCCTGTATCTATGGCCATTGAAGCTAGTGGTATGACTTTCCAATTCTACTCTGAGGTAATCGATCTAAATATAAATTATTTAAATTATGTTGACAAAGCTCACTATATCTTGCTGCAACATCACAAGCTAGTCAATTCTGCTCCTGCTACTCCATTATCTCATCAATGTTTCCTACTGTTTCGACCAGACCGCTCTATACGCAGCAAAACACATTATTTCAGTTGAGAGTATTTTTTTGTTAGTTTGAATCTTTATTTACAATGAATCATTTGTTGGTTACAAACTTCTCAAATTTTAATCTTCATTATAAGTTCATCTAATATGGACAAAGCTTTAATGGTTAGCTCGTCTAGCATTTAGATGTTAAATATGCTGGAGACATGTATAGTATGAGAACATCCAAGGTAGTTTACATCATCACTGCTGTGTGTACACGACTATACTTCAATAGGTGATAACATGAAAGTATAGTGTAGATAGGACATCTCATTAACCTAGAGTTATAAGCCATTATTAAAAAGATATTACCGATTTGTAGTAAAAAATACATCAGTCCGTTGAATCTCACATGTTGCCTAGTTTATTATAAAGCATAAATAGTTTTGAAGATAGCATCAGTACTGAAGTGTTGTATAAGTGCAAGATATTGTAGTTAGCGATTACTTCGAAAATACCCATAGTAAATTAGGGCGGATTTCTGATCTGTTTTTATTTGCACGACAAATTTATTAATTTGACACCACAGTTGTGATTTTTTGGCATGGTTGTGACTCTTGGAAAACCACAGTCGTGATTCTTTCTAGGCACTCATTCTCATGAATTCACCTAAAAAAAGTTAATTTGACACCAGTTAGAGAGCAATTTAACAATTACATCATGATACGCACAACAAATTTATTAATATTATGATGTTTAATCTTCTGAGAGTGGAAAAATATCCTTATCAAATTTAATTTAGGTTATTATGATCAAAGATGCATACATTAATTTTTGATTCGTATTTGATTCTATTTCCCTCATTCCTTGCTGTGGACATTTTCACATACACTTGCTTCATCCAATTTTAAACATTTAATCAAATAACATTTACGATTAGCTAATAGACTTAATTCTATAAGACTTAAACCAAAAAGAAGATTATTTATTAAATCATACAAATAATCTATAAGATTTCGGCATGCATCTAGAGAAATTTTTGTTATATCCTGAGCATTTGCATAGTTATATCAATAAATAGGTAAGTCTATGCATATAGTTTTAAGCAATATTCATTCTTCGACTTTGAATGCAAATTTTTTTGAATAAGTTTCTTAAACTAAGTTTTAGACCCATTCTCTGTGCATATGCACATGATGATGTTTGTGTTGGGTCATGATTCACTCGACTTGATATAGAACATGTCAATGAAGGGAAGCTATGTTGTTCAACATGGTCTTTCGGTAGCCTTTGCATTAGGCTTTACTCTTTCTTCATAACTTATAAATAAACTTCTCTATAGATTTTATTCTTTGTATACTACATACATTTTTAGTTGTTCATCATGTTTTTAGTTGTAACGGTATTTCTGTCATGTTTCAACTTGTCTAAGATCAATTCTGTTTTTTCAGGGAGATTGAGTTTACAGTTCATGCCATGTTTTAATCTCACAATCCAAACCATGTACATGCATAATTGCTTTAGTTACATCTAGAATATAAAATTTCAATTAATTCCTCGTTGTTGACCTTTCTAGTGAATAGCATACCTTTTATCATACGAGTGAATGAGAAAGCCATGTTAACAGTATTACATCCCTGTATAAATCTATTATGGTGTGCATAATTTTTTTATAATTTTTCGAACATTTTAATATGGTCATGAGCAATCATAGCTGCATCTGAAATTGACCAATCTAGAGCGTATTCACTCTGGTTTTAGTAAGAAATTCTAGAGGTGTTTTAATTTGACATGTAGACTTTTAATGGAGACTGAACTGAGGCAATTTCCTCAGTTAAAACTTTTAGACTCGGCTAATCTTTTGTAATATTATGCAATTGTATGTTTATTATAATTGGTAAATGCTACTTGATTTTATGGCATGTTGTTTACTTTGTATTAGTCAATCGCCTAATGAAATAGTGTGATGAATATTTAGTGTTTGCATTATGGATACGATTTAACTTTATATACACTTTTTTGATGAATTGATTCTCAAGCATTACTTTTTCTTTACAGGTAGATAGATGACTGTGATGCAAAGAAAGGTTGCAATGAGCTACGGATCAAAGTTATTTTTACTGCTAGAACTAATTTTTGGTTTTAACGTATGTACTACTTGCTTTTGTTTTGCTATTGCTCCTTGTACTATATTTTGTTTTTGAACTATAGATGACAAACTATTTATGTTTGGTGTAAGAATATTGTGTATTTTGATTATGAAATTTCATACGTTGGTTATCAAATATGTGTCCAAAATGTGGTATTGATATAATATGTTGATTTTGAAATGTGATATTGATATAATATGTTAATTTAGAAATGTGGTATATATATGCACATTATGGTGGATGTTTGCAAAAATACAATTAAAACATTCCACAGCATTTTTTGAAATGCAGTTAAAACGTTCAACAACTTTTAAAAGTAGTTAAACCTTCCACAGCGTTTTTGAAATGCTTTTGAAAGTATTAACAGTGTTTTTAGAACGCTGTTAAAATTTTAACAGCGTTTTAAAAATGTCGTTAAATTGTATCTAAAAACATAAAGCACGATCTATTGCAATAACAAAACACTGTAAATAAATATCACAGCATTGAAAAAACACTATAAAATCTTATCTTAGCATGAAACAAACTCTAAGAAAGATTTATAACTACACCCAACCAAACGCTGTTAAAAAGGACATTCAACAGCGTTTATTTTTTGTTCATTGTATATCCCTGATATATAGCTGCAAGTCGATATACATCATACACAAAAATGCTGTTAAAAGCTTTTACAGCGTTTTTAAAATGCTGTTAAAAGTCCCGTTTGTTGTAGTGAATTGATTTATATACCATTTATCCGATTTTAAATAAATTACAAACAATCCATTTTATATTTGAACGACATTTAATTCCATGTTAATTCAATAACAAACCATTTCTTAAAATTATCACTTAAGGTTTATTATAAACATTCATACCATTACTTAAGTTCATATTCAACTTATAACTTAAATTCCTACTTGATTTAAATCAAGCAATACTCCAAAACATAATTTGGTTCTTTTGCACTTACTTAAAATCCAAATTGTAACGATCCCGTTTTTTAAGCCAAATTAATCTAGTAATTAATTTGATTTTTGGATTAAATTAAGAATTAAGTTGGTAATTAATATGAAATTTTGAATTAAATTGTGAATTTAATTATTAAATTAAAATTATGGGAATAAAAAATATATATTTGTTTATTCATTTATAAATAAAAATTGATTGTATATTAATTTTTGAATTTGAAATTTAAAAATAAATGTTTTGAATAACATATTGGATTTGAAAACTCCATATTTTAAAATTAATTTGCTTTCTAATATTATAATGTATATATAGGTATATATATGTATATTGATTTATGATTCAAAAGTAAATGTTTTATAAATTGAAGTTTAAAATCTTTATATTTTAAAGAACTAATAAATATGTGTAATATAATTTATAATTTGTGTATAATTACATTTTTAATCATTTCTCTAAAAAGTTGTATAAAATAAAATAATGGGGAATGTATATGTGAATAAATAAAAATAAAACAAGGTTTAAAAATAAAATTTTAAATATATCCAAGGGAAGGTCTAAAACATAAATTTGTTTATTTTTAACAAGCGTAAAAATTTAAAAGTATATTAAAACATTTGTAAGCCATGGAACTAAAAATTTAACAAGTGTTAAACATAAAGATAAGAAAATAACAAGTGGCATTACGAAAATCTTTCAAATTTAATTTATGAAAAAAATAGAAAGCTTAACTAAAAGAAAACAGGTTGTTCATATTTCTTTTCATCCTTCTATTTTTTTTTTCTTCTTTCATCATTTTTGAAAAAAAAACAAACCTAAGAAATAATAGAATTGAAAATCATCTCAACAGCAAAGCCTCAAACATCAACCTGGAAATCAAATGCAATCAAGAAAATTAAAAAAAACATGAGAATAAAAGATCAAAGCAAATTTAAGATTTTCAAGCAAAATCAAAACCTGATCCAAGTGCAAAGATCAGATTCAAGCTTCAACAACAAAGTTGCAGATCAAAACAAGAGAAAATTCAAACCAAATCAAAGCTTCAGCAAATATCAAACTTCGGCATCAAGCAAAAAATAAACTATCTTCAACATTTTGATCTAGAGTCAAGTTTCAGTCCAAACTAGAATTCCAGATCAAAAGATATCAAAATCCAGATGTGACGACCCATTCTTCATTCCACAGAAAGACGCATCATCGATAAGAAAGAAAGAGGTAGAAATAGAATAGAAAGAAGAAAGAACTCAACAATATCAGAATCTCACAGCGGAACGGAACAAAATATAATATATCAAATAGAAATTACATAGTCATTTACATCAGAGTTACACAGATACAACAACTTTTCACATTAGATAGTTATAAGGTTCTGTCTAATGCATTACATTCCTAATACAACAGACAAAGACTACAACACAACTCAACACAGCGGAAATATAGATATAGCTACGTCTGGACTCCTGCTCCATGCTCTCCAATATTCGTCAAGCCAAAACCTAATCCCTTGGCCACTCATAAAAATTTGAGTACCCGAGAGTTTAAGAAAAACAGAAATAAACTCCGGGTCAGACATGGGTCTGGTGTGAGTAAACGGTTAAAAGTTGCTTAAATTTTGAAAACTTTTGGAAACAAAAAGGCATCACGTAAGACTTCCCACACATAAACACGGGTAAGTTTTTACCTTACGCTAGCCAAAACATTTGATAGGAAATCCAGTGATATTATAATAGTGTCTAGGGTTTTCAAGTAAAATACAGAAATAGCTAGAATGCTTACATCTCACGTTCCAACATAGTTAGGCACAATCAAAACGTACGGCACTTATTGGAGATTGGATTCCATACAATGGCAGGGCTACTGGGGTACCGCCCGTCACAGTACGTGGCCTAGATCACCGTACCGAGGATCACTCCCAATCCCCCGCAACACAAGGCCGGGACCATTCCTTACTGAACAGTTCCGAACAAGACAACCCCGCAGTTGGTTGCAGACCAACTGCCCACACAGCCGAAATAAAAGGGACATCTAGACAAGGGAAGCTCTCGTCCTACTTGGGCATGACCCACTTAACCTTGCTGTACCTCCCCTATTTTAGCCATTCCCGGTTGATGAGGCTTGAGGCTACGATTACCTTTATAGAACACATCTATTTTAGAATGCTCATCGTCCACCTGACGATGTTCCGAAAGCATTCGATCCATACAAGTTCGTTCCGGGTTCGAACAAAACCGAAGGCATTATCTTGTTACACTCATTTGGAATCATCCTCAGAGTTAACGACGATAGCCCTTACACTCTAAATCTTCATCTTCACTTGAGATTCACGATCTAATGCTTAATTTGGATCGGTGTGGTTTTCGGATATCCAAATCTGAAAATCCGATCCTGGTCTCATCGAAATCCAAAACGCCATCTTTTAGGTCCAAGTTGTTTTAAAGTTTAAAACAGTTCATTTCAATTCAATTCAACACTTGAATTCACACAGCATTTAACATAGATAAATATCACACATTTATCACTGATATATCTAATATAATATCACGAAATATCACAACATATCATCCAATAGATATCATCCAATAGATATTATCCAATGTATGTCATGCAATAGATATTATCCAATATATATTATATACAAACAATCATCCATAAACAGGATTTATTAATCCATGTTATAATTAATTTAATCATCTTAAATTAAATTAATTACTTAAGAATTAATCTCCTAATCATGCTTAAACAATCATTAAGTAATTACAAACATTTAATTTATTAATCACTTCTTGATTATCCTTTCAATTAATCAATTAAACTTTAACCACAGATTAATTACTCTTTAATTCTCAATTAATAAACCTTAATTATTAATTAATTTCCTTCAATACAAAGTAATCAACCCTTAATTACTTTTATAATCAATTAATTAACCTTTAATTAACTGATTAATTATCCGTTAACTATTAATTAATAACCTTAATTATTAATCAATATCTCTCAATTACAAATTAATTAATCCATAATTACTCTTAAAATTAATTAATTAATCATTAATTAACTAATTAATTATCTCTTAATTGTCAATTAATAAAACTTAATTATTAATTAACAATCTAAATTACACATTAATTAATCCATAATTATCAATTAATCAATCCTTAATTATTATTGATTAATTCTTAATTACCTTTGATTAATTCTAAATCACCTTTGATGAATCAATTAATTAATATTTAATTATAGCTTAATCATCCTTTATGTATTAATTAATAAAACCTAATCATTAATTAATAAAACTTAATTATAAATTAAGTACATCTTAAATATTAATTAAGTAACCTCTAATTACTAAATTAACAACTCTCTAATTACAAATTAATCAAATCTTAATAACTTGATTAATTCATTCTTAATTATTTAATTACTCAATTAATTAATCTTCATTCATTAACTAAGAATCTTTAATTAATAATCCTTAATTACAATTAATTAACTTTTGATTAATTAAATAATAACCCTTAATTAATTATTAATTAAGCCAATTAATTACTCTTGATTAATTACTTAATAAATTCTTTATAATTAATAAATCAAATTGAATAAATATACTTAATTTACTTTGTTAAACTAATTAATCCCAAAACATTTTAACCTTAATTATCTTAAGATAAAACATTATCTTATTAATACTTTATTAACATTAACATTTTTAAACCAAATTATCTTCATAATTAATATTATTTAATTTAAATCATTAATTAAGTTTTTTTTAAAATAAATAATCATTTAACTTGATAAAATTGAAGTTTCCAAAAGATAACTTACTCCAAAATAACTTAAACATTATAAATAGAAGTTTTAAAAGCTAATTCAATTTGTAAACTTGCTTTTATAAAGATCTTAAACTTCATTTTAAATTAACGCTTTAAAATCACTTCAAATTTCACAAAACTTAAATCAATTAAATTTTAAAAAACTTCTTAATTTATTGTTAAAGAAAGCAAATAGAAAAGGGTAAGTTTAAACAAGAAAGCTTTAAACTAGATTTAAATTTAAACTTAGATTTCAAAAACAATTTGATTTAAAACAGTTTCATCTCTGCTTTGGGTTCAACCCAAAGGCAACTCGGGTCTACCCTTGAGTAAACTCTCTTTCTTCCCGATTTTAAAATTTAAATTAAATTTAAAATTTTTATAAACCTGTAGCTTATAAACACCAAAATTACTCGAATTTACTCTCGAGTTTACTTCCCAAACACTCGAGCAATGCTTCGAGTAAAATCCAACACCCATCATTAGACGTCACACTCCCTCTGTGCACCTACACAGTCCACACCGACGCCGATAATCACCTCCGATGACATTGACACACCATCCATCACCTCAACATCAACGTTTGATTATCCAAACACGCTCCCAAATCTCAAACCAAAATCGAGTATGGAAGATGAAACCGCAACAAGAAACGTTGCCAGGAAACTATCTCCCAGCCACTACTTCGATCATCGGAGTTTCTACCCCTCCGGCTAACCCTAAGCTACCATAACCCCAAATTCCAAACCTCTCGATGCACTAGATAAACTGAATAAACCAAATTTTCCAGCGCGACCAAAACTAGGTTTAGAAACCTATTTTCTTTGCCGCCGACACCCCAATGATCAGACACCCCATCTTCCATTTTTCCGCACCTCACATCATAGTCCTCCACCACCGGACAAAGCCCCGATCCCTCTAGACCCTTAGGCCATCAGCTGTTGCTAAAAACCCAAATCTAGATATCTTCAAAATACTCAACCAATACAACATTATAAATCATGATTTTCATTTTAAAAATCATGTTTCCTAAGTCAATTCAAGATATAAACTTGAATCATCATCATACAACACTTAATTTTACCATACATTTAAACTGTTGCTGCATTTCTTGGTTCCCGAACTAAATTTAAACCTATATTGTTTTAAATAAATTTTAAACTCCAATATATGATTAAACAAACATATATTTTTTGTATATCTAAACCTAACAACATTGAATGATCTGATTTTGATTTTTGATCAAACTTTTGTTTCCTGAACTAAGAACAGAGATATAAAAGTACATCAGACATTCAAATATTCAACCATTCATATCATATATATGCACAATCAAGCATTATTATCTTAAACTTCACAAGCAAATCAGAAGTATATTAACTTAAATTTTAATTTCATTTGTTTACTCACCATATCTTTAAGAATGCAGAGGCTTGAATGCTTTAAATTGCTAAGGCTTTAAAAACTGGAAAGCTTTTGAAAACTGTGATGATTCAAACACTTGAAACCACCCTGATAATGTAAGATTTGATATTCCAAGATTTGCATTTTGAATGTTTACAGGCTTGAGAGGATTGCTTGACAATAAACTTCAGATTGCATTCAGATTTGAAATAGTTGCAAATTTCACATTTGAGAATGGTTCAGGCTCTTTATTTTTTTTTCAAAAATTTGAACAGAGTGGTTATTTTTGTTCTGAGGAGAAATACAAGCTTGTATTTGATGATTCTTTGCTTACAGATTAGAAAACAAATGCTTGAGGAAGAATTTGTTTACATGGTTGCATTTAAACATTTGAATTCTGTACTTTGAAAACCTGCCGTAATACTTTTAGAATTCAATTTGTTTGAGGAGGTGATTTCAGGTTTATTTGCAAATTACCGATTTGAAAAAAAATGCTACAGGGTTGAATTGTTTGAGGAGTTTTCAGATTTTGATTCTTGAGTTTGAGGTGTTAGCATTAGAAATCTGAAGTTTTGAAAATCTGCTACAGATTTAAAAAGAAAGTTTACAGGATTGCATTTGTTTTGAGGAAAATGGTTTCAGGTTTAATGCAAAAGAAATTTTTGTTTGTTTGTGAAGATAGTTGAACAAGATTGAGTTTTTGATGCTTGAGAAGATAAGAAAAGAATGTGAAAAAGAAGATATATGTTTTATATCATGTAAATTTGGATTTATTTTAAAATTAAAGAAAATAAAATAAATTTTGACACTTGTTTTAAATGCCACCACTTGTCACAACTCATAATTAATCAACTTACATGTATTTTTATAAGCTTTAATAAATTAACACTCGTAATCTTTCATTTTTATTTATCTTTAAGAGATTTTAAAAGCTTTTTATATTAATTTCCTAATAAATAAATACATTTGTAAATCGATAAATGCTTTCTAAAATTTTTATAAATAAATTCTTTAAAAGAAAATAAAGTATAAACCAATTATATTTTAAATAAAATCATATAAAATATTTTTAATCCATTTTAAAATGTTAACATAAACCTTTTGTATTTATTTTTAAATTTAATAAACACGACCTTAATTAATAACAATAAATTCTTTTAAGGAAAACAAATTCTATTTTAAATAAAACTCATTCATATATTATTTTAAATCAAAATACTTTTAAGATATAAATATTCATTTAAATTAAAATTTAAATCTAAATTCAGATTCAAATTTAACTTTAGAATCTAATTTAAAATTAATTCAAATATATATATTAATTATAAACAAACACATTATTACTTTTGAAAGATAATAACTTTATTTTAAAAAAAATCTATTTTAAAATTAATCTTAATTATATATATATGAATTCCTTATTAACTCAAAAATAATAATTCTATTTTAGAATTCATTTATAGATTAATAACAACTATATTTGAAAATAATTATTCCATTTAAAAATCTATTTATAAAACACTACCAATTAAATTTGCAAATAATTATTCTATTAAGAATCCATTTATAACTATACTTAAAATCATCATGTTATTAATTATTTTGGTTATTTATATTTGAAATTTACAATTTCATCAATTTTAAATAATTTATTAAGAAGATTATCACATTTTAAATTCCTTGAAATTCTGGGATATCACATTCCTCTCCCCTTAAAAGAATTTCGTCCTCGAAATTTAAAACAAAGATAATCCAAAATCTTTTATTATATTTAACACTCCAAACATCCATATCAACCATACACTATTAACTAAACATCAATTCATTCGAATAAATAATTTGTTCAAACAAACAATTCATTCAAACAACCAATTTATTTGTATAAACAAATTATTCAAATCAAACAACTCTAGCTATCCGGACACAGATCTGGATAAGCCTTCCTATAACTATCCAGAGTTTCTCAAGATAAACTATGAAATCCTAGCTCCACAGGACCTAAACCAGCTAAACTACTATGATCCAGAGCTTCCTCTTATTACAATCAAAAATCTGAACCAGATTCAGACCACACTAAAAAAAACTAGCTCAACTACTAGATCCTACTGAACTACCGATCCTAACTAAGATGAGTAATTCACGTATTTTCTCAGATGAGATACGTGAATGACAACATGAATTCCAGCTATCCAAACTGGCGATATAATCCTGTAGACCATAATACTAGTCTCTACAAGCACTCAGAACAGACCAAACCATCTTGGAGCAAATTTCCCGTCTTTCCAAATCCGGTAACTCCTTTAAATCGGGAAACTTTGACAAAGACTAAATGTCAAATCTCATAAGCCAATTGTCTTTGTCTCAAGTCCACAAATCCTTTTGACGATCCTGTGCGGCTCTCAAACTCTTCTAGAAGCGCTCTACCTTCACAGATGCCTCTCGGATCAAAATTGGACAAGAACCAGACGATCCCTCAACTCTACCCAACATAATGGGAATCTACAAGGTCTTCCATACAAAACTCCATAGGGTGCCATCTAGATACTTGCCTGATTACAGAACGAAAATTCCATTCAATACATATGGTCTTCCCAAAGTCCATCAGATCCAAAACACAGCCCTCAGCGCAACCCTAAAAATTCTATTCAGCCTTTCCGTCTGTCCGTCGATCTGGGAATGACAGGCTGAACTCAAATTCAAACTCGAACCCAAAGCTAATCTCAAAGTTCCAAAAATCTGCTGGAGAAAATAGGATCACGGTCGCTAACAATGCTGACTGAAACACCAAGCAGTCGTACCAACTCCTTCAAGAAAACTCAACCAAAGATGCTATAATATGGGTTGCCTTGACCAGAATAAAATGGGGGCTCCTAATTAACCGGTCTTCAATTATCCATATTCCATTTCCCTCTTTGTTCCTTGGCAAACCGTTGATGAAATCCAAAGAAATCATTTCTCACTTCACTTCAGAATTTCTAAGGCTGCAACAAATTGCGGTCTTCTGCTGATCACCTTTACTTGCTGATCGACCACACATCTTCCGACGAAAGCAGCTACATCCTTCTTCATGCTCAGTTACCAGAAGATTTCCTAAACTCCATGCCTCAAATCCTTCCAATAATCTTCAAAGTTCCTTAACCATCAATCTCAAGACTGGAACTGACCATTCTTGACTCAATCCATCCATACACAACGTCCGAGTAGACCTCCAACATACTCTTGCCATCAAGAATAGCTAGAATAGGCACACTAGTCAGCCTTGCCTTCAAATCCAAGAAAGCCTCATCACACTCGGGTCCACTTAACTTAGTTCCTTCCCGAGTCACTCGGTCAAGTGCGAAGAAATCTTAGAATAGACTTGAAAAACTTCCTGTAAAACTCTGCCAAATCCAGAAAACTGTGATTGCTTCATTCCTGAATAGCAGCTACCCTGGCTGAATCTACAGAAATACCTCCACTAGATACAAAATGCCTCCTCAAAGAAAACTTGGATCAGCTTCTCCAACTCTTCTCTCTTCTTCGGCGCTATCCTTCCACTATGCTGAACAATAGGCACTACTCCTCGAACTGAGATGATCCAAAAATTCTATTTCCTGATGTGGACAAACTTCACTCCTCCAAAAACATCCGGACAATCCCGAACAACAACGATGGACTCTACACCTTCTAGAGATACCTCGCTTCCAAGTAACAGATGCTTCAAATAACTTCGGAATCATTGCAAGTCACTTTTGCGATTTCTCGCAACTCAGTTTCCAAAGAAACAATCCTTACTATCCATCCAATCCATGTCCAGAAGAAGATCAAACCCTTCGAGATCCAATATCAATGGGTAAAAAGAAAACTATAGGGAAGATAAGAAATCTTAAGCCTCTACAGATCTTATCTAACTCAGTTGTTCCGCCTAAGGACGGTCAACCAAACAAAGAGAAAGATGAAACTTCTTTAGAACTCAAGTTGGAAATCCGAACAGATACCCAACAAATTTAAATAGATATATAAAATTATATAAAAATTACAAATACGATAAACATTGCGATAGTGAAGTGATGGTCTTTTGAAAGAGGAGGAAGAAAGCTATTTGATATTCTCAGACCGGATTTATAAAGATAGTTGAAAGAAGCTTGACTAATGTGTTTTTTCCGAGCATGGGTCAAAGGGAAAGTGGAGGGGGCATCATTTATTTTATGTTGTATGGAAGGCTGAAGTTTTCATTATTAGGCTTATTCTTTGATCCCTTTGTTCTCGTTGGATGCATTCTTTGAACAATCGCGCCATCCTTTCATCAGAACTTGGAGCGGATAGAAATGAGTTTGGTTCTTCCCTGCGGGATTGATTCCGTCTAGATGACCTGTAGGGATGGTATCGTCTATCACTCCTAACATTCTCCAATGGCTGCCTCTGGTCTTCCGGGGCCACACTGGGGTCAGCCACAGTTGGCCCTTGCCTTGATCTTCCCCTGCTGGGTTCGGTTCTCAGCACTTTCTCGGGTCCAACTTCGGGCTGGACTCCAGCTCGGCCCCGTCCATTGGTGTTTCCATGGTTAGGTAGCATGGCAGGCTCAGCTACATCCGACCCCTGCCTGGTACCTCCCCTGTTGGGTTCGGTTCCAAGTGTTTCCTCGGGTCGGAGTTCGGGCTGAGTCCGGGCTCGGCTCCAACCATAGTTGTTTCTGTTGTTAGCCTCTTCGAAGAAGAAAGACCTTTGTCGTCTCCAAGATCCTCCAGACCGGGACTCACCCCATGATTCAGTGTTGCGGTTGGATTCTTCAACATCCCTTAAGCGTGACATGAGTTGATCCACCAAGGCTTCTTGTTGAGATGCGAAGCGGTTAGTTATCCCGGAATTTTTAAGGGGGAAAATTTTTAAGGTTAGATACAAAATACCTCCTCAAAGAAAACTTGGATCAGCTTCTCCAACTCTTCTCTCTTCTTCGGCGCTATCCTTCCACTATGCTGAACAATAGGCACTGCTCCTAGAACTGAGATGATCCAAAAATTCTATTTCCTGATGTGGAAAAACTTCACTCCTCCGAAAACATCCGGACAATCCCGAACCACAACGATGGACTCTACACCTTCTGGAGATACCTCGCTTCCAAGTAACAGATGCTTCAAAGAACTTTGAAATCATTGCAAGTCACTTTTGCGATTTCTCCCAACTCAGTTTCCAAAGAAACAATCCTTACTATCCATCCAATCCATATCCAGAAGAAGATCAAACCCTTCGAGATCCAATATCAATGGGTCAAAAGAAAACTATAGGGAAGATAAGAAATCTTAAGCCTCTACGGATCTTATCTAACTCAGTTGTTCCGCCTAAGGACGGTCAACCAAACAAAGAGAAAGATGAAACTTCTGTAGAACTCAAGTTGGAAATCCGAACAGATACCCAACAAATTTAAATAGATATATAAAATTATATAAAAATTACAAATACGCGCTCTCAAGATAGACACAACTCCAGAGCCTAGGCATTATCTCAACCTATGCTCTGATACCACATGTGATGACCCGTCCTTCATTTCACAGAAAGACACATCATCGATAAGAAAGAAAGAGATAGAAATAGAATAGAAAGAAGAAAGAACTCAACAATATCAGAATCTCACAGCGGAACGGAACAAAATATAATATATCAAATAGAAATTACATAGTCATTTACATCAGAGTTACACAGATAAAAAAACTTTTCACATTAGACAGTTATAAGCTTCTATCTAATCCATTACATTCCTAATATAACAGACAAAGACTACAATACAACTCAGCACAGCGGAAATATAGATATAGCTACGTCTGGACTCCTGCTCCATGCTCTCCAATATTCGTCAAGCCAAAACCTGATCCCTTGGCTACTCATAACAATTTGAGTACCCGAGAGTTTAAGAAACACAGAAATAAACTCCGAGTCAGACACGGGTCTGGTATGAGTAAACGGTTAAAAGTTGCTTAACTTTTGAAAACTTTTGGAAACAAAAAGGCATCACGTAAGACTTCCCACACATAAACACGGGTAAGTTTTTACCTTACGCTAACCAAAACATTTGATAGGAAATCCAGTGATATTATAATAGTGTCTAAGGTTTTCAAGTAAAATACAGAAATAGCTGGAATGCTTACATCTCGCGTTCCAACATAGTTGGGCACAATCAAAACGTTTGGCACTTATTGGAGATTGGATTCCATACAATGGCAGGGCTACTGGGGTACCGCCCGTCATAGTACGTGGCCTAAATCACCATACCGAGGATCACTCCCAATCCACTGCAACACAAGGCCGGGACCATTCCTTACTAAACAGTCCCGAACAAGACAACCCCATAGTTGGCTGCAGACCAACTTCCCACACAGCCGAAATAAAAGAGACATCTAGACAGGGGAAGCTCTCGTCCTACTTGGGCATGACCCACTTAACCTTGCTGCACCTCCCCTGTTTTAGCCATTCCCGGTTGATGAGGCTTGAGGCTACGATTACCTTTATAGAACACATCTATCTTAGAATGCTTATCGTCCACCTGACGATGTTCTGAAAGCATTCAATCCATACAAGTTCGTTCCGGGTTCGAACGAAACCGAAGGCATTATCTCGTTACACTCATTTTGGAATCACCCTCAGACTTAACGACGATAACCCTTGCACTCTAAATCTTCATCTTCACATGAGATTCATGAACTAACGCTTAATTTGGATCGATGTGGTTCTCGAATATCCAAATCTGGAAATCCGATCCCGGTCTCGTTGAAATCCAAAACGCCATCTTTTAGGTCCAAGTTGTTTTAAAGTTTAAAACAATTCACTTCAATTCAGTACTTGAATTCACACAGCATTTAACACAGATAAATATCACACATTTATCACTAATATGTCTAATATCATATCACAAAATATCACAACATATCATCCAATAGATATCATCCAATAGATATCATCCAATAGATATCATCCAATAGATATTATCCAATATATGTCATCCAATAGATATTATCCAATATATATATATTCTATACAAACAATCATCCATAAACAGGATTTATTAATCCATGTTATAATTATTTAATCATCTTAAATTAAATTAACTACTTAAGAATTAATTTCCTAATCCAGCTTAAACAATCATTAAGTAATTATAAACATTTAATTTATTAATCACTTCTTGATTATCCTTTCAATTAAACAATTGAACTTTAACCACAGATTAATTACTCTTTAATTCTCAATTAATAAACCTTAATTATTAATTAATTTCCTCCAATACAAAGTAATCAACCCTTAATTACTTTTATAATCAATTAATTAACCTTTAATTAACTGATTAATTATCCATTAACTATTAATTAATAACCTTAATTATTAATCAATATCTCTCAATTACAAATTAATTAATCCATAATTACTCTTAAAATTAATTAATTAATCATTAATTAACTAATTAATTATCTCTTAATTGTCAATTAATAAAACTTAATTATTAATTAATAACCTAAATTACACATTAATTAATCCATAATTATCAATTAATCAATCCTTAATTATTATTGATTAATTCTTAATTACCTTTGATTAATCCTAAATCACCTTTGATAAATCAATTAATTAATATTTAATTATAGCTTAATCATCCTTTAAGTATTAATTAATAAAACTTAATCATTAATTAATAAAACTTAATTATAAATTAAGTACATCTTAAATATTAATTAAGTAACCTCTAATTACTAAATTAACAACTCTCTAATTACAAACCAATCAAATCTTAACAACTTGATTAATTCATTCTTAATTATTTAATTACTCAATTACTTAATCTTTATTCATTAACTAAGAATCTTTAATTAATAATCCTTAATTACAATTAATTTACTTTTGATTAATTAAATAATAACCCTTAATTAATTATTAATTAAACCTATTAATTACTCTTAATTAATTACTTAATTAATTCTTTATAATTAATAAATCAAATTGAATAATTATACTTAATTCACTTTATTAAACTAATTAATCCCAAAACATTTTAACCTTAATCATCTTAAGATAAAACATTATCTTATTAATACTTTATTAACATTAACATTTTTAAACCAAATTATCTTCATAATTAATATTATTTAATTTAAATCATTAATTAATTTTTTTTTAAAATAAATAATCATTTAACTTGATAAAATTAAAGTTTTCAAAACATAACTTCCTCCAAAATAACTTAAACATTATAAATAGAAGTTTTAAAAGCTAATTCAATTTGTAAACTTGCTTTTATAAAGATCTTAAACTTCATTTTAAATTAATGCTTTAAAGTCACTTTAAATTTCACAAAACTTAAATCAATTAAATTCAAAAACTTCTTAATTTATAGTTAAAGAAAACAAATAGAAAAGGGTAAGTTTAAATAAGATAGCTTTAAACTAGATTTAAATTTAAACTTATATTTCAAAAACAATTTGAATTAAAACATTTTAAAACAGTTTCATCTCTGCTTTGGGTTCAACCCAAAGACAACTCGGGTCTACCCCCGAGTAAACCGTCTTTCTTCCCGATTTTAAAACTTAAATTAATTTTAAAAGTTTATAAACCTGTAGCTTATAAACACCTAAATTACTCGAGTTTACTTCCCAAACACTCGAGCAATGCTTCGAGTAAAATCCAACACCCATCATCAGACGTCACACTCCCTCTGTGCACCTGCACAGTCCACACCGACGCCGATGATCACCTTCGGTGACGTCGACACACCATCCATCACCTCAACATCAACGTTCAATCATCCAAACACGCTCCCAAATCTCAAACCAAAATCGAGTATGGAAGATGAAACCGCAACAAGAAACGTTGCCAGGAAACTATCTCGCAGCCACTGCTCCGATCATCGGAGTTGCTACCCCTTCGGCTATGCCATGCCGACACCCTAAGCTACCATTACTCCAAATTCCAAACCTCTCGATGCACTAGAGAAAGTGAATAAACCAAATTTTCCAGCGCGACCAAAACTAGGTTTAGAAACCTATTTTCTTTGCCGCCGACACCCCAATGATCAGACACCCCATCTTCCATTTTTCCTCACTTCATCGCACAGTCCTCCACCACCAGACAAAGCCCCGACCCCTCTAGACCCTTAGGCCATCAGCAGTTGCTCAAAAACCCAAATCTAGATATCTTCAAAATACTCAACCAACACAACATTATACATCATGATTTTCATTTTAAAAATCATGTTTTCCTAAGTCAATTCAAGATATAAACTTGAATCATCGTCATACAACACTTGATTTTACCATACATTTAAATTGTTGCGGCATTTCTTGGTTCTAGAACTAAATTAAACCTATATTGTTTTAAATAATTTTTAAACTCCAATTTATGATTAAACAAACATATATTGTTTGTATCTCTAAACCTAATAAATATTGAATGGTTTGATTTTGATTTTTGATCAAACTTTTGTTTCCTGAACTAAGAACAGAGATGTAAAAGTGCATTAGACATTCACATATTCAATCATGCATATCATATATATGCACAATCAAGCATTATTATCTTAAACTTTACAAGCAAATCAGAAGTATATTAACTTAAATTTTAATTTCATTTGTTTACTCACCGGATCTTTAAGAATGTAGAGGCTTGAATGCTTTAAATTGCTGAAGCTTTAAAAACTGGAAAGCTTTTGAAAACT
Source organism: Allium cepa (assembly GCA_030765085.1). Classification (NCBI taxonomy): domain Eukaryota; kingdom Viridiplantae; phylum Streptophyta; class Magnoliopsida; order Asparagales; family Amaryllidaceae; genus Allium; species Allium cepa. The sequence continues at coordinate 130,242,470 of CM060943.1, forward strand.
GTGACGATTCAAACACTTTAAACCACCCTGATAATGTAAGATTTGATACTCCAAGCTTTGCATTTTGAATGTTTACAGGCTTGTGAGGATTGCTTGACAATAAACTTCATGTTGCATTCAGATTCGAAATGGTTGCAAATTCCAGATTTGTGAATGGTTCAGGCTCTTGAATTTTTTTTCAAAAATTTGAACAGAGTGGTTATTTTTGTTCTGAGGAGAAATACAAGCTTGTATTTGATGATTCTTTGCTTACAGATTTGAAAATAAATGCTTGCGGAAGAATTTGTTTACAGGGTTGCATTTGAACATCTGAATTCTATACTTTGAAAACCTGCTGTAATACTTTCAGAATTCAATTTGTTTGAGGAGGTGATTTCAGGTTTATTTGCAAATTACTGATTTGAAAAAAAATGCTACAGGGTTTAGTTTCATTTGATCTGAGACCAGGGTTGAATTGTTTGAGGAGTTTTCAGATTTTGATTCTTGAGTTTGAGATGTTAGCATTTGAAATCTGAAGTTTTGAAAATTTTCTACAGATTTAAAAAGAAAGTTGATAGGATTGCTTTTGTTTTGAGAAAATGGTTTCAGGTTTAATGCAAAAGATTTTTTTTTGTTTGTGAAGATAGTTGAACAAGATTGAGTTTTTGATGCTTGAGAAGATAAGAAAAGAATGTGAAAAAGAAGATATATGTTTTATATCATGTAAATTTGGATTTATTTTAAAATTAAAGAAAATAAAATAAAATTTGACACTTGTCTTAAATGCCACCACTTGTCACAACTCATAATTAATCAACTTACATGAGTTTTTATAAGCTTTAATAAATTAACACTTGTAATCTTTCATTTTTATTTATCTTTAAGAGATTTTAAAAGCTTTTTATATTAATTTCCTAATAAATAAATACATTTGTAAATTGATAAATGCTTTCTAAAATTTATATAAATAAATTCTTTAAAAGAAAATAAAGTATAAACCAATTATATTTAAATAAAATCATATAAAATATTTTTAATCCATTTTAAAATGTTAACATAAACCTTTTGTATTTATTTTTAAATTTAATAAACACAACTTTAATTAATAACAATAAATTCTTTTTAAGGAAAACAAATTCTATTTTAAATAAAACTTATTCATATATTATTTTAAATCAAAATACTTTTAAGATATAAATATTCATTTAAATTCAAATTCAACTTTAGAATCTAATTTAAAATTAATTCAAATATATATATTAATTATAAACAAACACATTATTACTTTTGAAAGACAATAACTTTATTTTAAAAAAAATCTATTTTAAAATTAATATTAATTATATATATGAATTCCTTATTAACTCAAAAATAATAATTCTATTTTAGAATTCATTTATAGATCAATACCAACTATATTTGAAAATATTTATTCCATTTAAAAATCTATTTATAAAAAATTACCAATTAAATTTGCAAATAATTATTCTATTAAGAATCCATTTATAACTATACTTAAAATCATCATGTTATTAATTATTTTGGTTATTTATGTTTGAAATTTATAATTTCATCAATTTTAAATAATTTAGAAGATTATCACATTTTAAATTCCTCGAAATTCTGGGATATCACACCAGATCATTTCATTCAAGCCTGGCTTCTCTGTTCTTGTCTGTTTTACATCATCTCTAGGTGAGCAAACTAGACCCTCTTATCTATTTATGCTCGGAATGATTATTGAGAATGATGCTTGATAATGGATTTGAAAGTATGCTCTGTTGTTAGTAAACTATATGTTCATGCCCACTTATCTAGTTTATATTTATTTATAGTATAAACTAGGAAAATGTTAAATTTTGTGTATAGCTTAAGTTAAAAATAGCTTGTAAAGAAATTAACCTGTATAATTCATCTATAACCGGTTTTACAGTAGATAACTATGTTTAAGGAAAAATTCGATATGTTTAATTTAAGAATTCAAGCATGCAATCTGATTATTGATGTAGAATAGAAATTTTGGAAGTAAAATTATAAATTAGTGTGGCATATCTCAAGAAATTGTTAAAAGTCAAATTTTAGTTCTAAAATCAATTTCTGTCGTTCTCGTCAACGTGGGGTGTTATGGCCTGTTCTGAAAGATGCACGTGGTCGTGGGGAAGGCTTCGACCGTGGCCAAATTTTGAAATAAGGTTTAGATTGGGAGAGTGAGTGGGCTTTAGGATTATGGAATGGTTTGGGGTGGTCGGAAAACGCAAGCGAACTGGGAAATGGTGGAGTAACCGGAGTACAAGAGGTTTGGCTTGCAGGTGGCTGCATGGATAAGTTTCCGATCGAGATAGGCAACGTTCGAAGAAGTGGTCGAATGACGGTGAGGTGAGTCAATTTGCGGGCTGTGTTGGATCTTATGGGTTTAGGAGATTCGTGTAATCGATTGATTTTCGAATTAAGGGTTGCAGGACTTTGGCAAGTAGCATTTTTGGATCGTAAGATGGTGTGTGTCTCGGCCGTGGTGTCGCGCCGATGAGATGGTCGTTGGCGAAGATGTGCACGTGCACAACGTGCATGTGGGGAAATCCCCGTCTGGGCAAATCGAGCGAGAGTGATTTTGGGTTCAATTCCCAGTTGTATCTTGATTGTATGAGTTTTGGTGTTCGCAAATGATCAGCGTTGTTTTTTTTGGGTTCGAGACAATGGGATTTGCTGTTGCTGGGTGATCTTGGTATTGGTAGGAAGAGTAGAAGAAAACGAAGGCTTTGGGTTTGTTTTCTTCGGTTGGGGCTTGAGCTCAATTTCCATGTGATAAGTAAATTTGGGTTCGGGTTTGTATTTTAGTTTGGGCTTCAAAGGAAATTATAACTTAAGTTTTCAAAGCTTCAAAGAAATATAAATTAAGTTTCCAAATTAGAATCATAAACAAGTTTTAAGCAAGATTTTAAAGATTTAAATTGAAAGTTGAGAATATTTTCAAATTTTCTTTGGTATTTAAAAATCATATATTAGTTAATTTATTAAATAAATTAACAAGTGTTTTCAAGAAAATATAATGTTGTAATGAAAAAAAGTAATTAAGGAAGTGTATATCTTTCATTAATTAAAAAGATTAAATGTTTGTTTTTCTTAAAGATTTTAAGTTAAATTAGGTTATAATGATAATTTGTCTCAAAGGATACTTGAAATATGATTTAAATGATGATTTGTAATAAATAAAGATAAATAGTTTATCTTTTGAAATTAATTAAGGTCTTGAGTAATTTATTAATGAAATTTAAAGGATGATGTTATTTACTTAATGTAACTAATCAGTGGTTGATTAATTGATGTGATTAATTAAAGGTTAATCTATTTATGATTAAGATAATTAATTTCTTAAAGATAATTACTTAATTAAAAGTAATTAATGGTTAAAGTTGATTAAGTAATTAGGTATGATCACTTATTGTAATTAATTAAAGATAATTAATTTAATAATAATTAATTAAGGGTCAATAAATTAAGGTAATTAAGGATAAATAATCAAAGGATAATAAAAGATTAATTAATGAAAATGATTGAGGCAAGATAATTAATTGAGGACTAATTAATTAATGTAATTAATTGAGGGTAATTAATTAAAGAATAATTAAATAATTAAAGGTTAATTATTTAATAATTAAAGGTTAATTATTTAATAATTAAAGGTTGATTTATTTATTATTAATAAATGATTAAAGGATAATTAATTGAAATGGTTTGTAATTAATTAATGATAAATTAACCTGGACTAGTGATTAATCTAGTTTCAATTAATCAGATGATCAATTAACCTTACTTATGGATATTTGGATTGCATTGAATGCTTTGAATTGTCCGATATCTCTACTGTGTGATGCTTTTTGATATGAATTGAGCTGTGAAGAATGTAATTTATTTAATTATCTGTGATGAATTTATATTTTTTATCTGTGATTCTGTGAATGAAGATAAGCGTTATAGATTATATCGCTTATCGATATTGATATGATTGAAACTGTGATGATTGTTGATGTTGCACTATTGTGTAAAACCCCTGGACTACACCGTACACACACAAATATGGATTGCACGAGGAAATTGGTTAAGTCACAGATTTTAGAAAATAATTTTTAACTCGAATTTTGGAATTCAAATAGTTTTGGACATGGATTTGGGTTAAATATAAAAAGCTTTTGAAAAGGGATTTCAAAGATAAAAAGTTATTTTTAATAACTTAATAAAGTTTTGAAATTTAAATAATGTGATTTGAATTCAAAAATTTGAAATTGAATTTTTATTTGGAAATTATGGTTTTAAAATGATATACAAGATATAAATATGTTTATATGGGTTTTAAAACCAATTTAAAAGTATTGTTTTGGGAATTTGAATTTAATCCAAGTTTTATACTTGAAGAGCTTTAACTTGTGCAAATGTAATCGGATTTTTCCGAAACGAAAATTATTTGTTTTCAAATAATAATAGCTTTCATATAAAGGAAGGTTTTCCAAGTTGTATTGAAAAGATTTCAAGTTTTGAAATGAAATTGTTTTGAAAGCAATAAATGAATGAAAGATTGTTGAACCTTGTTTTGAAATCAAAGAGGATTTTAAATGGTGTATCTTTTATATATAAAAGATTTGAAATTGAAAATGGTTTTGAAAGCTATGAATTGAATCTTTGATTTAAAGATTGGAAGAGTTAATCCAATTTGGAATGGAATTGTTTTGAAAGGCTATGAATGAATCTTGGGTGATCTTTGTGAAGTGAATCTTTTTGTTTAAAGATTTGAAAATGGTAATTTGTTTAATCCATTTGTTTGGGTAATAAGTTGTGAATTAACTGAAATCCCAATATCCATAAGTTTTTAAAATATTGCGCTCATTATTCGGTTTAGCCAGAAGAGGATCTTGCATCATATAACCCATTCTGAATAATGATACGACATTATGGATAGCATTTGAAGACCGGTAGTGAAGACCAGATATTTTTGAAAGCGAAAGGATAACCCGTCGAACGTCTCTGCAACGAATGGCCTTGGTATAGAGATCTACTATGTGATGGGAAGTCCGGACGTGATTAGGGATTATCCGGATTTGCAAGGGCTTCTTTTGAAGTGTCTTTGGTTCCGTTCGAACCCAAAACAGACTTGTATGGATGTGTGTTTGACATTACCCTTTGAGATGTGAAACCAGTTTCTATCAAATACATTTCTGTTTGGTGGCGGAGATTTATTCTCTTAGTTTAACACCCTTCTCTGAGACGTACGAGCTCAGAGGTTATGTAGTTGATGGTTACTAGTGATATGTTCTCAATTTGGTAATGTGGCATACGAAGTGCTGTTGATCATTTGTTGATTAAAGCAAGGCTTTTGTGAAAAGCGTCGCTTTGTGGACGAGACTTCGTCGAGCCTCACAACCCGGTAATGGTCGAAACATGAATTTTGCGGCAAGGTTGCAGGGGTCGCACCCCTAGGGTATGTTCATCTCTTCTGGATAAAAGGTGGTTTCATGGTATGGAGCCAGATATTTACCTAGTGGTTGCTGCATACTTATTGACATGTGGTTGTTGGTGTCGAGCGCTCGGATAAAGGTTGGTTACGACCGGGGGTGGCATATCTTAGGTATTACTCCCGGGAAGGGAGTACACTGGCCTTGTGTCGGTAGGGAACCATTTGGTTCTAGGGGCATCCCTCCAGAGGCGTTCCATTTTTAAGGAAGTTCTTAGCTTGACCATTTGTTGGAAATCCAATCATCCAATACGCGCCCTGTACAGTTTTAGTTATAGAACCTGCCATCTAAAATGGTAGCTATAGTAGGCATACTATAATGGTATGTATGCTGGCTAAGATTAATATTATACTTTCGAAAGGTTTTCTGCACTATGCACTAATAATAACATCAAATGTTTTTCGCGTATCAAGCATTTTTGACTGTCATAAGGAGAAATCTCCTCCAAGTGTGCGCTTGCATTGTGTGTGTGGCGGTAGGCCTTATGGCAGTTTCATTTTCCAAAAAGCATTGTGGATTTCAATGTTTTAAAATCTTTTGTTGTTTGTTTTAAAGATAAAACTATTTTTTTTGCTCATACCAGTCCCATGACTGACCCGGAGTTTATTGTTCCCTTCCTAAACTCTGGGTGCCCACAATTTTCCACACGGACAGTCTAGAGTTAGGTTTTTCAGATAATCGAATAGTAGGTGTAGATTCGATAGCATTCAATCTTGGGATTTTGGCAATCGCATTTTGGATCGAGTTGCTTCACTTCAGCATTGTTGTTGGTTCAAGCTTGTTGGATGGGAGTTCTTTAAGCTTTTGGTTTTGGATGTGAAAGTCTTCGACTATTTGAAGTTTTTGGAGTTTGGCATTGAAGACATTGTCTTTCCACTGCTGTTGTCTCTGTTAATGTCTTGTATCCATCTTTGTTATATTGATAGTCAGTTATATCAAATGTGTTGTATCAAATATTGTTGTATATCAATGATATATTTATTATTCATTTTCTTCCAATGTGTTGTTATACTTAATGTGTTGTAAGCACCGGCGAACCAGATTCGATGTTTGGGTCTACGACACTTGAATACGGGTGACGTATTCGGTGCCAATTTTCGAAGGTCGAGTCAGGGTCGTTATACAAATTCTATCAATCTCTCCTCCAAACTATATTCAATTTGTTCACATTTAGGTTGAGTTTCCATTCTTGTCACTTAAGTTGAATTTATTTATAACTCAAGCCCCATTTTTCAAAAACCAATTTATATTTCAATATCTAATTCGCAACATAATTTATCTAATTAGTTTACTTTCATTTTACTTAACTTAAGCTAAGTTTCAATTCAAAAATCATCTCATTTCACTAACTAAACATATATGTTTTATTACATATGTCACGATCCAAATTCCAGCGTTCGAAAATCGACATCCGTACTCCACTGTACTTGAATGCCGCAGATTCAAACGTCGAAATTCGAGTCGTGCCGGAGCTTATAACACATTAAGTAAATAACATAGCGGAAGGAAAAGAATATGCATATCAATATACAGCATTTGATACAATAACTGATACAACATGAATGATACAACAGAATGGTACAATAGATATCAACACTATCAGAGATACAAAGAATAGCAGCGGAAATAAAAGATAACACCAGCAGCGGAACAAATCTCCAAAATAGTCTTCAAGGAAGAACTCCAGTATCGGTAATCTCCAAAGCACCAATCCAGAATAGCTCGAACTCCCAAATCAAAATGAAGAGAAGCAACTCGATCCAAATGCGATTGCCAAATCCTAAGGCTGAAAGCTATCGAATCTACACCTATTACTGATCATCTGAAAACCCCAACTCTAGACTGCCCGTGTGGGAAATAGTGGGCACCCAGAGTTTAGGAAAGGAACAATAAACTCCAGGTCAGTCATGGGACTGGTATGAGCAAACAAAAACATTTGGTCTTTTAAAACAAACAAAAGAATTTAAATTTGAAATCCGCAATGCTTTCTGGAAAATGAAACTACCATAAGGCCTCCCGGCACACACACAATGCAAACGCACACATGGGGGAGATTTCTCCTTATGATAGTCAAACATGCTTTCTACGAGAAAAATTCTTTGATATTATTACTAGTGCATAGTGGAAAATCTTTCGAAAGTATAATATAAACCCTAGCCAGCATAGGTACCATGATGCTATGCCTACTATAGCTGCCATGTTAAATGGCAGGTTCTACAACTAAAACAGTACAAAGCACGTATTGGATGAATGGATTTCCAACAAATGGTCAGGCTAAGGAACTTCCTACTGCCACATGGGATCGCCTCTGGCGGGACGTCCCGAGAACTAACGTTACGGTTAGATCTCTACCAACACAAGGCCGGGTTACCTCTGTAACTAGGTAACTACTACACGAATATGTCATCTCCCGGTCCTTTGGGACCTTTATCCGAGCGCTCGCAACAACCACAAAGTATCACAAAGTAATAGATCTGCAGTATCCACATGAGTAAGTATCTGGGCTCCATACCATGATACCACCCTTTACCAGAAGGGAATGACATACCCTAAAGGGCGCGACCCTCATAACCTTGCCGCATCTTTCCTGTTTCGACCATTTCCGGGGTGTGAGGTCCTGATGCAGTCTCGTCCACAAAGCTACGCTTTGTGCAACAAAGCCATGCTTTGGGTCAACAGATGACCAAAGCAATGATCACAAAGATAAATGATCAAACAAATGATCATATCACAAATGATCAACCAATGATCATCACACAGCAGCACTCAGCATGCCACATTACCAAATTGGGAATATCATTGATAAATATCAACTACATAACCTCTGAGCTCGTACGTCTCAGAGAAGGGTGTTAAACTAAGAGAATAAATCCTCCGCCACCAAGCAGAAATGTATTTGATAGAGATCAGTTAAATATCTCAAATTGTAATGTCGGACATACAACCATACAAGTCTGTTCCGGGTTCGAACAGAACCGAAGGCACTTCCGAAGAAGCCCTTGCCAACCCGGGTATCCACAATCTCGATCGGACTTCCCATCACTAAGGGAATCTCTATACCGTAGCTACTCGGTGCAGAGACAATCGATAGGTTATCCTAACGTTCTCGAAGACACCCGATCTTCAACACCGGTCTTCAAATGCTATCCATAACGTCGTATCACTATTCGGAATGGGTTATATGACACAAGGTCCTCTCCCGGCTAAACCGAATAATGAGCGCCATATTTTAAAACATATGGATATGGGATTTTAGTCAAGTCACAACTTATAAAATCCATAACTTCCTTCCAAATGGTTAAACAAATTACCATTTTAAATCTTTAAATAAAAAGATCAATCTCACAAAGTTTTACCAAATTTCACAAAGATCTATCCATAGATTTCAAAACAATTCCCATTCAATTTGGATTAACCAAATTAAATCTTTAAAATTAAAGATTTATAGCTTTCAAACCCATTTCCAAAGATTTATCTATAACTTGGAAAACAATTTTCCTTTTAGACTTGAAAATCCTTTTAACACAACTTGGAAGTCCATTTCTTATGAGAAGCAAATCAAATTTATACAAGTTGAAATCTTGAGTTGAATTTAAATTTCAAAACATCACCTTCAAAAATGGTTTAAAACCCATATAACCCATTTGTAAGTTGAATAACTTTTTAAACAATAGTTTCCAAGTCATAGAATTCAATTTCAAATATTGAATTCAAATTTAAATTAATTTATTTACATTTCAAAACTCAATCAAGTTATTCAAATAACTTTTATTTTTGAAAACTCATTTTCAAAAGCATCAATTCTAATTCCAAAACTATTTTGGAAAAAATTCAATTTTAAAACGATTTTAAAATTTGTGACTTAACCCATTTCCACGTGCAATCCATATTTGTGTGTGTATAAGTGTGGTCCAGAGGTTCAACACAATAGTGCACAACATCATAATCATATTGATAAGCGGTATAACCCATAACGCTTATCTATATTCACAGATTCATAGGTAAATTAAACTATCAATCACAAAGATTCGCTAATACGATTCGATGTGGGTTTCGGATAACAAACTGAAATCCGACTCCCTGTCGCATCGAAATTCAAATGCCGTTTTATGGGTCAAAGGGCTTCATATTCATACGACAGTATATTCATCACAAATATAGCAGATCAGCGCAAAGTATCACATAGCATCACATCACATATCAAATATATCAATCCATCACACAACATTCAATAACAATCAGCATCTACAATTAAGATGAATAAACTGGGTGGTTTTAAATTTATTACCTACATGATTACTTTCATTTATTAGTCCTAATTAATTTACTATCCATATTTATTCAATTAATAAATCTTCAATTATTAATTTAAAATCTAATATCATTCAACTAATGATTTCTTAATTACAAATTTATTTTTTCTAAGAAAAAAATTAATCTTAAACTTTAATTAATCAAATTAAAACCCTTAATTACTTTAAATTAATTATCCATTTCATTAATTAATTAATTATATTAATTATCCATTTGTACTACCTTAATAATTAAATGAATTACAAATCATTAAACTTTTCTTTATCTTTAGATAAACATTCCTTATTTAAATTATGCATTTAAAAACAAAAATGTTTTTAAATTTACATTAAATTCCATTTAACATTCTCTTTTAAACTCAAGACTCAAATTTGTCTTAAATAAGAGTTTAAAACAATACACAACTTAATCTTATATGTTTAAAAGAACATATACTTTATTAATAAGCTTAAAACAATTTAGATTTCAATTCAACTTGAATTCAAATAAATTTTAAAAATTGCTTTAAAATCTCAAAACTGAAATATAACTTCCATTTTCAATTTAGTTTAAACTCTTTAAAACTCTTCCTACAATTTCACCTTCAATTCAAATGTAAATCATTTGAAGGCAATTTAAATTTAATTCTTTATTTTAAAACTGAAGTTTAAAAATTTAAATCCAGATTTAAAAACTCAGTTTTCAATTCATTTGAATTCCTAAATTAAATACTTAACCTTCCATTCCAAATACAAATCACATATGCATTTATGCTTGAGATTTTCAAATCAAATTTAAATTTAAAAACACAATATGGTTTCAAAATTCAGACAATTAAAATTTGAATTCATTTTCAAATTCAAACTAAAACTCAGTTTAAATCTCCACCCTAAAAAAAGTATTTTGAACTTATCTTCACATTTAAACAGAAAACAGTTTCTGTTTTATTAAAAACTTAAACTTTGAAAATTTCCAGAATTTAAATAATTTCAAAAGAACAGAATTTAAACTTATTTATATTTGAATTCTGGTTATTAAAGCCTAAGTCTAAATCAAGTTTACAATTTAAACTTTCACTTCAAATTTAAAAACTGCAAACAGTTTCCTGTTTCCTTTATTTATTTTTTTTTAAACCAAATTTGAATTCTGCATTTAAATTATGATAAATTTAGAATTCAAAATTTTTGAATTCATTTTTAAATTCAGGTTTAACCCTAAGCTCAAATTTCCAGTTTAAATTCAAACTTGATTCTTAAAATTCTAAAAAAAAACAGAACAGGTCTGTTAAATAAAACCTGAAACAAAATCACACAAACCCCATTTGACTTCGAGTAAACTACTACCTTGCTTCGAGTTTTCCCCTCCATTTACCCTAGACCAACCCGAGTCAAAAATCCCTGCAACCCAAACAATCTCCTCAACCCTGCACAACATCAACCCCACTGCAGTGACAACCTGTCAACACCAGATTCTCTCAACTCCGACCAACATCATCGACCAAACTCCGGTGATAGCTTCTTCACCTCACCATCCACCATCACTTCCAGAAGCTTCAAACTCGATGCACTGAGGAGTTCAAAATCGACCAAAACTGTAACCCAAAATAAACTAGGGTTCTACACATAAAATCCCCAATCTAAATTCCAAATTTGAATTGCAGACCATATCAATAATTTTCCTATGATCATTGCTAGCTACACTCACTCCAGAATAAATTTCACTCAAATTCAATGCAAGGATCCATTGATCTTGATAAAAATGTAAAATACAGTTAACTTAACACTGCATTTTATTTTCTTAACACTGTAAACTTAGTTTTAGTTTTAAATTCTTGAATTTACTAAATGATTCTGTTAGTAATCTCGAAACACCAATTCATGATATCTACATTTCAAATTTATACAGAAATTAGTTTGTGTTTATGTTTCCAAATATCACAGAACTAAACAACCTATACAACAACAACATTTACATTCATGCAACCAATTTTCACTACTTTGCAGAAACAAGCATAACACATCACATAAATTTAAAGATTGGGTCAAAGAAGTTTGCTCACAAGTTTTGTTGCTCAGAGGAGAACAGAGACATAGGAGTGTTGACAGTTTTAAATGCTTGAACCCTCTCTTTTTTTCTCTTTAAATCTTGAAGTTACAACTGCAAAGCTTGTTAAACAAAACTTTGCTTAGTTCCTGTTGTACTTACTTACTTCAACAATAACAACAATTTTAAATTTTTTTACTTACAACTTTAAATTTTATTTAAAACTTCAAACTTGTTCTATTTTCCCAGCTGCAGGCTTCATGTCTTTTTCTTTTGATTTGTTCAAGTGCTTTGAAACTTTGGATTTCCTTCTGTTAACTGATCAAACATGATTGTTTAAATCTTTTGTTTTTTTTTATTATTACTGAATATCAAATTCAAATTTTAAAGAAAAGAACTTACCTTCATTTTCTTCTTTCCAGAGAAACTTGTTTTCTTTTGCTCGCTCACTATCTCCAGATTTGTTTTGCTTTGCTTCTGATTTGCATTTCAGTTTAAACTTTGAATCCAATTTGCCATTTTTGTTTTGTTACAGGTTGAAGATTAAATTGGTTTCCCAGGTTGAAGACTTTGCATTTCTTGAATTTGCTTTGAACTGCAACCTGAGTTTTGAACTTGCATGCTTGAGTTGCTTGTCTCAGGTTGAGGCAGAACAAGCTTTGATTTACATTCTGAAGTGAATTACAGGTTGCATGCAGAGCCCATTTTCCAGATTTAAGAAAAATGTAGTTGCTTTATGTTTGATTCTAAAACTGGTTGCAGGCTTGAAAACTTTCAGATTATCATTTCCAGGCTTCCACTTTTATTTTTATTGAACAATCTGCAAATTTTTCCAAATTTGTTTTTTTGATGTTAAAACTTGATCTTGCAATCATAATTTACTAACTATAAAGTTAAAATTTACCTGAGATTTGATCTTGCACTTGTTCTCAAACTTGTTATTAAATCTGAAATGATTAGCTCCTGTTGCTTCTTTGTTTTGAATTTAAACTTGCTGTTGAACTTTCTTTCTATCTTTTTTTTTTCTACTTTTGTATTGTTGTTTTGAGATGTTCAAATCTTTTTTACTGTTTTCTTTTCAGACCTGGCTGAGATAAAATATGATTGAGCATGGGGAGATGGAAAGTTTCTCTCAATTTTTTTATTTCTATTATTTTTTTTATTCAGTTATAGACATTGGGTGCCATTTGTTAAAAACAATCTTAAGCTTAAGATCTTGTTAATTCTTCTACTCCACCCTCATGTGTATATGTTTACATTTGTATACATGTTTTCTTTGTTTTAACCTTTGTTTTAAGTTAAATACTTATGTTCATCTTTAAACAATTTAAATAGTTTTAAACATAACTTTATATTGTATTTATTTTCAAGTGAAAAAAAGAAAAGAAAAAGCAATTTGAAATTTTGATTTATGAAACATGATTTATGCTTTTAGCCCTTTATCAATTTATTTACAAGTTACTTACATACACTTGTATTCATTTTATTTTTACAACTTTTGAAATCCATCACATCCTACAACCATAATAAAAATGACTCTTATTTATTAACATATCTTTATTTATTCATACATTAATATTTAAACATACTCAATCACATTTGTGTTTAGATCCTCAGTTCAATAAATTTTAATTTATACATTTTGTTTTTAAACCTTGTTTGATTTTAATTTACAAGATATATCTATCCATTTTATCCCCTTATGTATATATTTATACTTATACAAATTAAAGTAAAATAGTTTGAAATTAAATTATACATTTTTTTATCTATTATTTTGTTTGTTCAACTTGTTAAAGTTTTTAATCTCTAATTTATTTTTAATACATTTTATTTTGAAATTCAATATTGTTTTACAATTCACTTATTCTTAAACTTGAAATTTAAATTTCTATTTAAAATCAAAATTATTTATCTATTCTAAGAATTTTCTAATTAATTCACAATTTATTTTCAAAAATAAATTTAATTGCCAAATTAAACTTGATGAATTTCAGGAATGTTACAGATTTCCCCCCTTAAAAGAATTTCGTCCTCGAAATTGCAAGGAAGACGAGAAAGAAAAGATAATAGATAAAGAAATGATTGATCAGATCAGAATCGAGATATTTATTCTGCATTTGGTCTACCCAAATCAGAATATCAATAATATGAGAACGAACTCATACAATTATTACACAGATATTTGGGTCCACCGGTCTACGAATGTGCAAGGGCATTGATTAGTTCGAAGGGATAACTAATCGTTCGTAGAAATATCGGATCCCAGAGAATAGATAGATAGATTTAATCTTCTATTATTTCTCAAGCACTATATATGGATTCCAAATTCAGGTCGGAATACCCCAAAGTATATACCGATTTGTCCCTCTTCGGGCTTTGATATACACAAGAAATTACAATAGAATTTCAATTCGGTTTTTAACCGATATCGATTTATTGATTCAATTCAAATTTAGCTTCATATTTGTTAACCAATTTAACTTAATTTAAAATCTCTAACTTATTTAAAATTTTCAATTTCAATTTCAAATTTATTAGAGTTTAGAACGAAAAGCTGATAAGAAATTGGATGAAGATATGGGGTAAGAATTTTCTACAACGATTCGTAGGGCCACCATCGCATCGAAACTTCTTTCTGGAGCTGTCACGAAGCAATCAAAAGAATTTGTGAATCGAATCAAAGGAGATTGATAGAGAAAAGATGTTTCCACTGTTGCAGGGTATTGACCATTTGTAGTGGTACTCCCCCGTCCCCTATCTCGTTCTCTTCTCGCACTCATACTTACTATCGGTGAATAGTAAGAGAATTCACTGAGGCATTCGAACGGATATCTTAAGGATATACTCATTCTAGGGTTTACTTCACCCTATCTCTAATGAGTTACTTAATGTGTTATACTCCTGAGCTAAGGTTTTAACCATCAGCTCTGATACCAAAATGTCACGATCCAAATTCCAGCGTTCGAAAATCGACATCCGTACTCCACTGTACTTGAATGCCGCAGATTCAAACGTCGAAATTCGAGTCGTGCCGGAGCTTATAACGCATTAAGTAAATAACATAGTGGAAGGAAAAGAATATGCATATCAATATACAACATTTGATACAATAACTGATACAACATGAATGATACAACCGAATGGTACAATAGATATCAACACTATCAGAGATACAAAGAATAGCAGCGGAAATAAAAGATAACACCAGCAGCGGAACAAATCTCCAAAATAGTCTTCAAGGAAGAACTCCAGTATCGGTAATCTCCAAAGCACCAATCCAGAATAGCTCGAACTCCCAAATCAAAATGAAGAGAAGCAACTCGATCCAAATGCGATTGCCAAATCCTAAGGCTGAAAGCTATCGAATCTACACCTATTACTGATCATCTGAAAACCCCAACTCTAGACTGCCCGTGTGGGAAATAGTGGGCACCCAGAGTTTAGGAAAGGAACAATAAACTCCAGGTCAGTCATGGGACTGGTATGAGCAAACAAAAACATTTGGTCTTTTAAAACAAACAAAAGAATTTAAATTTGAAATCCACAATGCTTTCTGGAAAATGAAACTACCATAAGGCCTTCCGGCACACACACAATGCAAACGCACACATGGGGGAGATTTCTCCTTATGATAGTCAAACATGCTTTCTACGAGAAAAATTCTTTGATATTATTACTAGTGCATAGTGGAAAATCTTTCGAAAGTATAATATAAACCCTAGCCAACATAGGTACCATGATGCTATGCCTACTATAGCTGCCATGTTAAATGGCAGGTTCTACAACTAAAACAGTACAAAGCACGTATTGGATGAATGGATTTCCAACAAATGGTCAGGCTAAGGAACTTCCTACTGCCACATGGGATCGCCTCTGGCGGGACGTCCCGAGAACTAACGTTACGGTTAGATCTCTACCAACACAAGGCCGGGTTACCTCTGTAACTAGGTAACTACTACACGAATATGTCATCTCCCGGTCCTTTGGGACCTTTATCCGAGCGCTCGCAACAACCACAAAGTATCACAAAGTAATAGATCTGCAGTATCCACATGAGTAAGTATCTGGGCTCCATACCATGATACCACCCTTTACCAGAAGGGAATGACATACCCTAAAGGGCGCGACCCTCATAACCTTGCCGCATCTTTCCTGTTTCGACCATTTCCGGGGTGTGAGGTCCTGATGCAGTCTCGTCCACAAAGCTACGCTTTGTGCAACAAAGCCATGCTTTGGGTCAACAGATGACCAAAGCAATGATCACAAAGATAAATGATCAAACAAATGATCATATCACAAATGATCAACCAATGATCATCACACAGCAGCACTCAGCATGCCACATTACCAAATTGGGAATATCATTGATAAATATCAACTACATAACCTCTGAGCTCGTACGTCTCAGAGAAGGGTGTTAAACTAAGAGAATAAATCCTCCGCCACCAAGCAGAAATGTATTTGATAGAGATCAGTTAAATATCTCAAATTGTAATGTCGGACATACAACCATACAAGTCTGTTCCGGGTTCGAACAGAACCGAAGGCACTTCCGAAGAAGCCCTTGCCAACCCGGGTATCCACAATCTCGATCGGACTTCCCATCACTAAGGGAATCTCTATACCGTAGCTACTCGGTGCAGAGACAATCGATAGGTTATCCTAACGTTCTCGAAGACACCCGATCTTCAACACCGGTCTTCAAATGCTATCCATAACGTCGTATCACTATTCGGAATGGGTTATATGACACAAGGTCCTCTCCCGGCTAAACCGAATAATGAGCGCCATATTTTAAAACATATGGATATGGGATTTTAGTCAAGTCACAACTTATAAAATCCATAACTTCCTTCCAAATGGTTAAACAAATTACCATTTTAAATCTTTAAATAAAAAGATCAATCTCACAAAGTTTTACCAAATTTCACAAAGATCTATCCATAGATTTCAAAACAATTCCCATTCAATTTGGATTAACCAAATTAAATCTTTAAAATTAAAGATTTATAGCTTTCAAACCCATTTCCAAAGATTTATCTATAACTTGGAAAACAATTTTCCTTTTAGACTTGAAAATCCTTTTAACACAACTTGGAAGTCCATTTCTTATGAGAAGCAAATCAAATTTATACAAGTTGAAATCTTGAGTTGAATTTAAATTTCAAAACATCACCTTCAAAAATGGTTTAAAACCCATATAACCCATTTGTAAGTTGAATAACTTTTTAAACAATAGTTTCCAAGTCATAGAATTCAATTTCAAATATTGAATTCAAATTTAAATTAATTTATTTACATTTCAAAACTCAATCAAGTTATTCAAATAACTTTTATTTTTGAAAACTCATTTTCAAAAGCATCAATTCTAATTCCAAAACTATTTTGGAAAAAATTCAATTTTAAAACGATTTTAAAATCTGTGACTTAACCCATTTCCACGTGCAATCCATATTTGTGTGTGTATAAGTGTGGTCCAGAGGTTCAACACAATAGTGCACAACATCATAATCATATTGATAAGCGGTATAACCCATAACGCTTATCTATATTCACAGATTCATAGGTAAATTAAACTATCAATCACAAAGATTCGCTAATACGATTCGATGTGGGTTTCGGATAACAAACTGAAATCCGACTCCCTGTCGCATCGAAATTCAAATGCCGTTTTATGGGTCAAAGGGCTTCATATTCATACGACAGTATATTCATCACAAATATAGCAGATCAGCGCAAAGTATCACATAGCATCACATCACATATCAAATATATCAATCCATCACACAACATTCAATAACAATCAGCATCTACAATTAAGATGAATAAACTGGGTGGTTTTAAATTTATTACCTACATGATTACTTTCATTTATTAGTCCTAATTAATTTACTATCCATATTTATTCAATTAATAAATCTTCAATTATTAATTTAAAATCTAATATCATTCAACTAATGATTTCTTAATTACAAATTTATTTTTTCTAAGAAAAAAATTAATCTTAAACTTTAATTAATCAAATTAAAACCCTTAATTACTTTAAATTAATTATCCATTTCATTAATTAATTAATTATATTAATTATCCATTTGTACTACCTTAATAATTAAATGAATTACAAATCATTAAACTTTTCTTTATCTTTAGATAAACATTCCTTATTTAAATTATGCATTTAAAAACAAAAATGTTTTTAAATTTACATTAAATTCCATTTAACATTCTCTTTTAAACTCAAGACTCAAATTTGTCTTAAATAAGAGTTTAAAACAATACACAACTTAATCTTATATGTTTAAAAGAACATATACTTTATTAATAAGCTTAAAACAATTTAGATTTCAATTCAACTTGAATTCAAATAAATTTTAAAAATTGCTTTAAAATCTCAAAACTGAAATATAACTTCCATTTTCAATTTAGTTTAAACTCTTTAAAACTCTTCCTACAATTTCACCTTCAATTCAAAATGTAAATCATTTGAAGGCAATTTAAATTTAATTCTTTATTTTAAAACTGAAGTTTAAAAATTTAAATCCAGATTTAAAAACTCAGTTTTCAATTCATTTGAATTCCTAAATTAAATACTTAACCTTCCATTCCAAATACAAATCACATATGCATTTATGCTTGAGATTTTCAAATCAAATTTAAATTTAAAACACAATATGGTTTCAAAATTCAGACAATTAAAATTTGAATTCATTTTCAAATTCAAACTAAAACTCAGTTTAAATCTCCACCCTAAAAAAAGTATTTTGAACTTATCTTCACATTTAAACAGAAAACAGTTTCTGTTTTATTAAAAACTTAAACTTTGAAAATTTCCAGAATTTAAATAATTTCAAAAGAACAGAATTTAAACTTATTTATATTTGAATTCTGGTTATTAAAGCCTAAGTCTAAATCAAGTTTACAATTTAAACTTTCACTTCAAATTTAAAAACTGCAAACAGTTTCCTGTTTCCTTTATATTTTTTTTTTAAACCAAATTTGAATTCTGCATTTAAATTATGATAAATTTAGAATTCAAAATTTTTGAATTCATTTTTAAATTCAGGTTTAACCCTAAGCTCAAATTTCCAGTTTAAATTCAAACTTGATTCTTAAAATTCTAAAAAAAACAGAACAGGTCTGTTAAATAAAACCTGAAACAAAATCACACAAACCCCATTTGACTTCGAGTAAACTACTACCTTGCTTCGAGTTTTCCCCTCCATTTACCCTAGACCAACCCGAGTCAAAAATCCCTGCAACCCAAACAATCTCCTCAACCCTGCACAACATCAACCCCACTGCAGTGACAACCTGTCAACACCAGATTCTCTCAACTCCGACCAACATCATCGACCAAACTCTGGTGATAGCTTCTTCACCTCACCATCCACCATCACTTCCAGAAGCTTCAAACTCGATGCACCGAGGAGTTCAAAATCGACCAAAACTGTAACCCAAAATAAACTAGGGTTCTACACATAAAATCCCCAATCTAAATTCCAAATTTGAATTGCAGACCATATCAATAATTTTCCTATGATCATTGCTAGCTACAGTCACTCCAGAATAAATTTCACTCAAATTCAATGCAAGGATCCATTGATCTTGATAAAAATGTAAAATACAGTTAACTTAACACTGCATTTTATTTTCTTAACACTGTAAACTTAGTTTTAGTTTTAAATTCTTGAATTTACTAAATGATTCTGTTAGTAATCTCGAAACACCAATTCATGATATCTACATTTCAAATTTATACAGAAATTAGTTTGTGTTTATGTTTCCAAATATCACAGAACTAAACAACCTATACAACAA
Organism: Allium cepa; assembly: GCA_030765085.1. Lineage (NCBI taxonomy): Eukaryota > Viridiplantae > Streptophyta > Magnoliopsida > Asparagales > Amaryllidaceae > Allium > Allium cepa. Next base: position 130,262,110 of record CM060943.1, read on the forward strand.
CAACATTTACATTCATGCAACCAATTTTCACTACTTTGCAGAAACAAGCATAACACATCACATAAATTTAAAGATTGGGTCAAAGAAGTTTGCTCACAAGTTTTGTTGCTCAGAGGAGAACAGAGACATAGGAGTGTTGACAGTTTTAAATGCTTGAACCCTCTCTTTTTTTCTCTTTAAATCTTGAAGTTACAACTGCAAAGCTTGTTAAACAAAACTTTGCTTAGTTCCTGTTGTACTTACTTACTTCAACAATAACAACAATTTTAAATTTTTTTACTTACAACTTTAAATTTTATTTAAAACTTCAAACTTGTTCTATTTTCCCAGCTGCAGGCTTCATGTCTTTTTCTTTTGATTTGTTCAAGTGCTTTGAAACTTTGGATTTCCTTCTGTTAACTGATCAAACATGATTGTTTAAATCTTTTGTTTTTTTTTATTATTACTGAATATCAAATTCAAATTTTAAAGAAAAGAACTTGCCTTCATTTTCTTCTTTCCAGAGAAACTTGTTTTCTTTTGCTCGCTCACTATCTCCAGATTTGGTTTGCTTTGCTTCTGATTTGCATTTCAGTTTAAACTTTGAATCCAATTTGCCATTTTTGTTTTGTTACAGGTTGAAGATTAAATTGGTTTCCCAGGTTGAAGACTTTGCATTTCTTGAATTTGCTTTGAACTGCAACCTGAGTTTTGAACTTGCATGCTTGAGTTGCTTGTCTCAGGTTGAGGCAGAACAAGCTTTGATTTACATTCTGAAGTGAATTACAGGTTGCATGCAGAGCCCATTTTCCAGATTTCAGAAAAATGTAGTTGCTTTATGTTTGATTCTAAAACTGGTTGCAGGCTTGAAAACTTTCAGATTATCATTTCCAGGCTTCCACTTTTATTTTTATTGAACAATCTGCAAATTTTTCCAAATTTGTTTTTTTGATGTTAAAACTTGATCTTGCAATCATAATTTACTAACTATAAAGTTAAAATTTACCTGAGATTTGATCTTGCACTTGTTCTCAAACTTGTTATTAAATCTGAAATGATTAGCTCCTGTTGCTTCTTTGTTTTGAATTTAAACTTGCTGTTAAACTTTCTTTCTATCTTTTTTTTTCTACTTTTGTATTGTTGTTTTGAGATGTTCAAATCTTTTTTACTGTTTTCTTTTCAGACCTGGCTGAGATAAAATATGATTGAGCATGGGGAGATGGAAAGTTTCTCTCAATTTTTTTTATTTCTATTATTTTTTTTATTCAGTTATAGACATTGGGTGCCATTTGTTAAAAACAATCTTAAGCTTAAGATCTTGTTAATTCTTCTACTCCACCCTCATGTGTATATGTTTACATTTGTATACATGTTTTCTTTGTTTTAACCTTTGTTTTAAGTTAAATACTTATGTTCATCTTTAAACAATTTAAATAGTTTTAAACATAACTTTATATTGTATTTATTTTCAAGTGAAAAAAAGAAAAGAAAAAGCAATTTGAATTTTTGATTTATGAAACATGATTTATGCTTTTAGCCCTTTATTAATTTATTTACAAGTTACTTACATACACTTGTATTCATTTTATTTTTACAACTTTTGAAATCCATCACATCCTACAACCATAATAAAAATGACTCTTATTTATTAACATATCTTTATTTATTCATACATTAATATTTAAACATACTCAATCACATTTGTGTTTAGATCCTCAGTTCAATAAATTTTAATTTATACATTTTGTTTTTAAACCTTGTTTGATTTTAATTTACAAGATATATCTATCCATTTTATCTCCTTATGTATATATTTATACTTATACAAATTAAAGTAAAATAGTTTGAAATTAAATTATACATTTTTTTTATCTATTATTTTGTTTGTTCAACTTGTTAAAGTTTTTAATCTCTAATTTATTTTTAATACATTTTATTTTGAAATTCAATATTGTTTTACAATTCACTTATTCTTAAATTTGAAATTTAAATTTCTATTTAAAATCAAAATTATTTATCTATTCTAAGAATTTTCTAATTAATTCACAATTTATTTTCAAAAATAAATTTAATTGCCAAATTAAACTTGATGAATTTCAGGAATGTTACAACATAACATGTCATGGTATGTATATTTTGAATGCATAAACAAATACAAAGTTCAAACATTTAGTTAGTCGCTTCCAATAAATTTAAATATCATTTCATTCAATTTGAATGATTCTCAAACAATTTATTAGCATTCAATTCATATTTAAACACAATATATTCAAATTCTACACAAATTAAATCCAATTCTGTTTTTAACACCAAGTCATTGTAAATCAAATTCCATTCCATTCACTATTTATTAAATTAGTTCATTGGATTAATCCATTTTCGATTATCATCGATTAGGTTTCCATAACCCAAGTCTATATTTATTCCATGGAGTTGTTAAGATTACAATTCAATTCCATTTGGTTTCAACTCCATTTCAATATTCAATTCACTACTTAATTTATCCAATTGGTTCATTTCCATTTTATAATTCAAAACTTGATTTTTATCTCAAACATCACTTCATTTGGTTTTGACTTGGGTTTAATTCCAACTTATAATTCAAATTCTAATTTCCATTCCTTTAACAAATCAATTAACCCATTCAATCGGGTTTTCCTTTCCATTTCCTCAGATTTATAAGTTATTTAAACTTATTTATTCGTAATTCCATAATTTTTCACTTAAATTTTATTCCGTTCAATATTATAATTTATAGTCATATAGTCACTTTACAACTCAAATTTTATATCCAACTCAATTCGATATTGTTTCAAATCCAATCCAATTTTATTTAACTTAGCTTACGTTAAATTTTAATTCACACAATTCTCTTACTAACCCAATCCTTTAATTTACTTAAGTTAAGTTTGTAATTTCATATTGAAATTCATAATTTCCTTTCTTATTTATATCATTCCCGACTTATAAGTCTAAACTTATTTCCTGATATTTTATAAAATATTTAGATAAGAATTTCAGAATTCAAACACCTTGTTTTTATTTCAAACCACTTAGAAATCATACACCCACCCACCCACACACACAGCTCTTTTGGTTTAACAAATCATTCCCTTTGAATTTTCAAAATCAACCGGTTTTATCCAAAATAATTTCTTTTGGAATTTCTAAAATAAAACTGGATTTTACCCCAATTAATTCTGATACAAGGCAACCAGGTAGCAATCCATCACTTAGAAACTTGAAAATGAACACCGATGATGTCGCGATCATCATCGGAATTATTTTCCAATGACTGAAGTGAGTTCAGGGCTTTTATCACCTTCAAAATCCATTTTAAACATTTTCCTTTCAAAATATTCCAAAATAATACCACCATTATTTGTTTTCAAAATGCTTTGTAAAACATTTCTAAAATATTCGAGATTTACATTCCAAATTCTAGCTTGAATCCATTTTTCGTTTAATTCATTTATATAATTCATTCTTATAAATTGCTATTTGGTTATATATATAACCGCTTAAATTTTATAATCTTATTTAGATTATAATACCATCAACCAAACACCCATATATATATATAATAATTTTTCTATTATATCAAAATATAATTAGGGCAAAATTATTTCATTTACCCACTTTAAAACAATACTATGTCGATTTGACTTATTCATAGTTTAGAAACCCATATCGATACAGTTGTCCAGACCGTACGACCAGAATTCGTGAATACTCAACCGGTAAGTCATCACAATATAAAACAATTTATATTCACTAACAGATACCCGCGCATATTTATTAATACACTCAAACTCGTTCTAGGGTACTTCTAACCCTATCTATTATGAGAAATCCCAAACAAAGCCAAGGTTCTCGCTTAACCTGGCTCTGGTACCAAATGTAGCGACCCGGGATTTTCAACCCTCGAAATCGACATCAATACGTTTATTGTATAACATGCCGAATAATCAAGTGCTGGAAATACTGATTGTTAGCGGTAACAAAGAAGAAGAGATAGAAGAAAACAAAAACAATAACACATAGAATCCGAAAAATCGCAGTAGAACAATATATAATATAATAGCAGATTTTTATACAAAGAATCTGTAGTTGTTAATGCACACACAATCATTAGAGTACAATAATCAACAATCAAGCTGGGTAGTCATAATAACTCGCCCTTACAAATACTGAATATACAACATAACTCGCACAACGGAAACAACCAAGTACTATAATACACTTGAGAATCCTCCATCTCATCTCCTAAGCTACATAGCATCCTAACGTGAATCTGTAATACTAGGTCTGACCCGAGTATTATAATAAAATAACACCCGAGTCAGTCTAGAAAAGCAGCGTGAGAAAACAAACTCAATTGAATTATTATTGTTATAAAAATCCTTTGAAAACAAAGGTATCTCGTAAGACCATGCCATACATAAATACGACGGTTTTTATCTTACGATAACCAAAATATTGTATATCAAAATCATCTGATATTATAATATTGTCCATAGAAAGTAAACTATAAAATAGCTGAAATTCTTGCATCTCACGTTTCAGCATATTTGGTATACAACTAAAACCGCACAGCTTGTATTGGAGATTGGATTCCATACTATGACAAGGCAAGGAACTACCTTTTGATGGTGCAATTTTAGGTAAAATGCACCGGGGTCTGACACGAACATCTTATACCCCTGCCATACAAGACTGGCCTAGCATTTGACTACTAGTACCGAATATGATCACCACTAATGGGCCTCGAGACGCATAAATGAAAGATAGTGATGATGATAATGTCCACTCTAGATGAGTGATGATCATACCCTAATGGGAGCGACCCGTTTGGCCTTGCTGCATGCCCTGTTTTTGTCATTTCATGGTTGATGAGGCTTGAGGCTACGTTTACCTTAGGAATAGCAATCATTCTTGGAATGCTAACACTATCTTCCAAGCAACAATGCAATGATAGAATTCATCCATACAAGTTGTTCTGTTTTTGAACATAGCAATCTCTTCACAGATCACCATCTCCATTATTTTCGAGATATTCACAATTTGTAATGTAGAAATTGGATCGAAGTGGTTTTCGGATAATTAAATCCGATCTCGATCTCTTCGAAACGATTAACGAATTTGACCAGATTTGATAGTTAGCTATTTAACTATCAAATAACACACACAGAAGTCATTAGGCCTAATTTATAAATATTTCAAAATATTTATTTCAAAAATATCTTTACAAAGACTATACTCAAATCTCTTTCAATATTTTAATATTTGAAACAACTCAAATACCTATCCACAACAGGATATTTTCAAACCATCTCAGCACTTAGAAATATTTCAAAATCACCTTTATAATTCATTACTAAGGAAAATATTTTTGTACAAATCATTCCATCGCTAAAATATTTCCAAAACCTTCTATTTCAATACTTAGGAAAATATTGCAAGTCTATTTTCTAAAATCATTTCTAATATCGACACTTAAGAAATATTTTATAACTTATCTCATAAATCTCGGGAATTTTTTATTAGTTCCTTTTTACAATTTCCGAAACTGATTATACTTATTTATAATCCCATCTAACAATTTATAACTTCTTTTATAAATTCAGATTCATTTTCGTAGTTCTCATATCTAAAACATTTTGGAAAATTTTCAAGTTTCTAGAGATCAATTATAAAATTCCTCTTACAAAACCATCTCCATTTAATAACTTGATTTACAAATATCGAGGGTATTTATAAATCACTTCAATCAATTAGCTTAAAACCATATATATATATATATATATAATAAATATTTTTAAAGAATAATAATTTAATTTCAAAACATGATTAAGTGACTACTAAAATATCAAAGCACTTTTTAAAACTCGACAATAACTAATTTCCAAATCATTGGTAAATAATGCTAATCGATTTACAGACTTATTATAAAAAATATAATTCATTTCAAGCCATATTAAATATTTGATTTAACCAACTTTCTGAAATAAACCAGTACTAAAAAAGTTCAAACTGCATAGTTTAATCCATAAAAAATCCCTTTTTAAAACAAACTGAACTTCTAAAAAAAATCTATTTTAAATTTCCAATATACAAATCTCTCTTAATTCATAACGCATCGATTATATTTTCAATTTCATAGCCATTCTCACATTTCTAAAATAGAATTCACTATTTTTCATAAACTAATTTCCATATCTCGATATAAATTCACACTATGAATTTATATTTCCAATTTATCCAATGATTATCATTTTGCTTTATTTATAAACATCGTTATAAATCTATAAACTCAATTCATGTTCTTCCTTTGTAAATAACAGATTCATATTACTAAATCCATTTATAAATCGATTTCTATTTAAAACTCATTTAGAAATCTATTTCTTAATAAATCCCAATTATATTCAAAATTAAATCAAAATCAAGTTTCGCCTTCCCTTTCATATTTTAAGAAATTTCATTTAAAATCCATTGTTTAAAAATACTCAATTTGAAATTCTCTGTTTGAAACCATTTTACGAAATAGCTTAATAAATATTCAGAATCAAATTATTGATTTTACCGAACCTAATTCCATTTAAATAATCCCGAAATTCAATATAAATATTTTCATTTCCAAAATCACTTTTGAATTCCGTTTTTAAAATCAAAAATATTATTTATGGTATTCATAATACCAAAATTAGGGATGGTGCTGCTATAGCATACAAACAATCAAACCATATATCACTATAAATGAAAACAACCAATATATTTGAGGAATCCAGTTGGATCCATCCAACCTGTTTTCCTGCATCCATGGAATGTTACATAACATAAAATATCAATCCCGCTTCGAGACGGGATATCGCGGTAATATCGGGTCATCCGCTATTATGCGGGGCGCATTGTGTCTCGTCCGCTCCATTGACGAGAAACATATCCAACTACTAATATATACTACTATATATATATAATATAATATTCAACTAACAATAATATATTAATTTAACCAATCATCCAATAATTAATTTTTATATTGCTAAAGCAGTCAATTAAATCGAGTTAGATTTACTCACCGTTATTTTTCGTTTTGTGGAATGCTCATTTTAGATTAAATCGAACTGACGTTCGATTTAACCTAAAATCCCAGCTATTTCCAAACGACTCCAAATTAGTTCCATTGTGTAGCCTATGTCATTACAAATTTTATAAATCCATATAATTATCAAAAGAAGTATATAAGCTGACTTATCGCATATACAAGCTAACACACTGGCCTTTTAAATAATAACCTTATCTTTATAATTCATATAATAACATAGTATACTTTTCTATTTTGAAATCATATACATAACAAATAATCATTTATATAAATTCCTAAAACCTAAATTTAAATAAACTTTCCAAATCAAGACATTTAAAATTCCTGTTAAAATTTTTATTTTTACGCATAAGAGTCAAAGTCAATTGCATATGCTGTAACAAACTAGATTCCATAATCGAACTCACCAGAATGCTGTCGCACCCCCCTTCGAACGCTGCCCGAGGGAGATGCTGCAGCCTCGTCGATCATCGCCCTCCTCAGCACACCGCGTCATCGCTCTACCCTCGTCCATCGCAATCGAGCGCACCTCAACCTCCTTCCTCGCACGTACGCGAAATCAATTACAGAGGAAAAAACCAATATCGAATGAGAACTTGCCTTTTCCCCTATACGTGTCATTCTACCCCCGCAGACCACATGTCGCCTTGATTACAGGCGCTTGCGTGCGTTGCTTCTTCATTTATTTTTCGATTTTGATTTTTTTATTATACGAACTAATTTCGTATTAGAAGGAAGTGGAGGAAGGATGCATGATTTAACTTATGTGAGTGGCTCAACAGATGTAGAACGACCCTATACAAGTTTAGGGTGGGTTGGGGGTTATAGGGTTTGACATAGATTTATATAATATTTTTTTCAAAAATATCTCATTTGTAGTAACTCAAGATCCCAAAGCTTTATCAAGGCGATCCACTTGGCGTTTCTAATGTTATATCCCTATTCCGAATGCAATGGAACAAGTTTCAAGCTCCAATTCGATCGTATGGAGAAGATAACTTTTTGAACCAAAAAAAATAAAAAATTTCCAATATTAATTTCAACGCGTTTCAATCTTGTACGACCAAACGGTAACTCTAAATGCTACAAAATTTGAAATATGACAATAACACACTATTACGGATCCAATGGAACTGGTTTCATCGAATTCCTAGACTGTACCCCGAAAGGCTATTTACATGCGTCGATTAAATCGACGATTTAAAAAATTGGCGTAATCACTTAAAATTTCTAGTTTTAAAAACCTATTAACTCTATTTTAATTCATATAGAATTTATATCAACATTAGAAATCGTTTCGACTCATATTCAACTCAGTTTCAATTATTCACCATTTCCGTATTACGATAAATCATTATGTTTGAAATTTAAATTCATTCTATAATTTCAACCAAAATCTTCATATTCAAAAATCAATTTATATTCCAAATCCATATTTAAAATCATTTAAATATTCAAAATTAAATGTCGAAAGTTCTGGGTCATTACAATGCTCCCATTAATTGGTTGCATAACTCTTCAATTGAGATATAATTAACCGGTGTCAAATGATTTATAATCATATATTAAAAAGTATTTCCCAAAACTATGACTTGGTCTATAATTACAAAATAATTACAGTAATTTTAGATACTTCTGTATTTTCAATTCATCACTTTTGTTGTGAAAACAAGTGCCACATTATATTTTTATTTCATTACGAATATTCGTAATATTCACAACGAAAGATAACTATGTCTATTTTTCAGTCGGCACCAAAAAAATAGTCATTATTTCGTAAATAATGTTCGGTATGTTTTACGAAAGCAATTTTCGTTATTTAATGCAATCAATAAGTGCTATATAGCTTGCTTCCACTATTTCCGCCAAAACATAATAGTGTACTAAATTTGGAGGTCCATCATTCACTTAATATACTTTATTTATTTCATATACTCTAACTAGTTTACATCGATGAGTTCTTTTATCAATTATTCTGAATCAAAGAAATAGATCTCATAGAAAATAATTTTCTATATGAAGTTACATTCAGAATAGAAATCACATTTCTTATTCCAATGTTAAGTATTATATCATATTATTACAATTTTCGTTTTTGATGTTTCTTTGTGAAGTAGAAGTGTCCATTCATCTTTTCATCCTAACTGTACCTTAAGTCACACCTAATCTTGTACATTCATTATTCTTTCTAAATGGCAGAACAATTAAAAAAACCCTTACTACAATATCCTAACGAACTCTTTACAAAAGTGCATTTGATTATCCTTAATTTTTAAGGATGCCATATATGTTGCGTTTGTGTAAACTGATCAAAATTACATTTCAGTGATCAAGTTCTTAGATTTATATAGTAGTTTTGGTCTAGTGTTACATTCAATATGATACGATCCTTTTATAATTAATCAAATTGAATAGTCGATCTCGCACTAAGGTTTATTTGGTTTTTTGAATGAACTAATTTCATCGAAATATTATATATTACAAAGTTTGACTGTTCACCATATAACAATTATATACGATTGTATATAGATCAAATATTCATAGTCTTGTATTACTTTTAGAGTTCGAAACTCAAAGAATGCAATACATGGTATCGACCAAATAAACGTGTTAGCGACCAAATTATGAATGTTGTAAAATCATGTGCTTGCATGGGTATTGAAACATTAACATACAATAAGCGTTTATTAGTAAGAATATGTTATATTTGCATTTGTCAGTCTTTGATTCAATCATTTGTATATCTAATTGATAAACGTTTTATCAATTGTATTAAATGCATAAATTTATCATTGTATAACATTATACAACATACGTTCTAACAATATTAGAAAGGTTAAATGTTATCATTTCATCTTTCTACTAAGGCTCTCGCTAGTCTTTTATGCTTCACCAAACCCTAGGTGAAATATACAAATCTCTCAACTTCACTACAGGTGTTAGGATTTCTCCATCTTGGAATTCTGACATTGAGTTTGCTCAACAAATGATAACTCTATGGATGATGGATAACTCCTTATCAGTTTTATCATATATAACTCCTAACCTATAGTTCCTTGTTCTTATCTCATTTCAACCTTCAGTTTGCTCAACAAACCAAAATAAATTATTCACTTGTACCTACCATATCGCGACAGCCTGATTATAATATATGTACCTTGAGTTTGCTCAACTAATACATATAGTTATCTTACCTCGTCTATTCAATATATTAATAATACTACACATAACATCCCTGTCTTAACTTTTCTCAACAACAAAGGAGTATACAACTAATTTATTAATATACGATAGAGGACAAAATTATAATGAAGATTCATAATCTTTAATATACTATATCGATTGACATCTACTTATGGAATAATGTATTTCTTATGAAATACTCCGTGATTCAAGTATTAGATACATTGAAAATCATGATATATGTACATTTACGTATGCATTCATTCCTTAGGTCTGTTTAGGTTTTCTTACACTTTTAATTATATATTCATATTATATAAGTTTTATTATTATATAACTTTTATACTTCATATTACTTATATAATAGCTTTATGTATAACATTATATTAATTAAATCTTATTTAATTAATTAACAATTTAATTAACTTTATATCATCTAAATATAACATTTATATAAATGTTTATTACATACTATAACCATTAGGGTACAACACATAAATCGTATATATGTATTTTTTTTAATCAATTAACTATTTACTTAATTTATTTAATTAAACAATTTTACTTAAATTATATTAATTTCAAAATTTATCTCACATACATACATGTATACTTACGTTATCTTAAACACTTTTAAAATAACATAAAATATATCAACATACATAATACATGCATATAAATGTTAAATAATTAACTCATTTAATTAATTTATTTCATTACTCTTATTAATAAATTTTAAATTTCGAAATTAATGTTTAAATACTTTCAAACATTTTAAATTTTCATTACCTCTTCAAACATTTTGAAAATTTATGTTATATTATAACCTTTTATAATAAACATGTTTTTATTTTAGATTTAAATTTCAAATTTAATCTTGTCAGTTATCCAAGGCCCAATTTAAATTGGACTTTTTCTGTTAGGGCAACATTTGGGCTCACTTCACCATTTAGGCCAGACTAGTAACTAGGTAGGATATGGTACTTGATCACCCAATTCCAATCCTAGACATTACCTTTCTAGACACCGTACTAAGTGGGAAATCTTAATTAGTTAGCCATAACATGATTAATTTAGACCACATAGGCTATTGAGCTTTAATATCATTCTTGGAACTAGGTCAGCCCGTAGTGGAAGAACCAGGTGAATTTCAAAAAATTTACCATTTTGGATCATTAATGGGCTTATGAAATCTAAATACATTTAGATCTTATCTAAATTCTCTTTTAAATAAAATCAATATTTTATTTAATTTGGCAACTAAAGGAGATTTAATTTCAATTCAAATAAATATGTAATATGATGAATGTATCAAATACATTCATGTGTTTGAATGACAAGGACAACATATAAGCAAAAAATAAAAGTATGTAAATAAACATGTGAAGGTTAGAGAAAGAAACCTTTTATTTCATTCTCTTAAAATAAATAATTAATTAGGGAAAGATGGACCATAAATGTAGAGAAAAACCTTTCATTTCTCCCCTTTTTAACCAGATTAATCGACAAATTTGTTATCCCGCCTTTTAGCAAGGCCGTGCTACCAAAAGATTAACCGAAAACCAAAGACAGTTCGTCCCGATGATTGGTTATACCCTGCTTAGCTATGGATATCGATGAATTTTTTCCGAGTTCGGATTAGGCTACAATTGACAAGACATGAAAAACAAAGCCATAAAAGCTAGCATTTCAAATTTCAAGTTAATTGGAGTTCGTATGAATGAGATATGATCGATACAAGTTAGAGAAAATGTGTTGCTCGTATCCATCAAAAAGTTAGGATGATGGTCTATTCGAATCGATCAGATTCGCATCCATCAGATTGAGTCTGCCTCGATCAATTCGAATCCATCACGTTCGAAATGATCCACCATCGCACTGTTCGAATCCATTGAACTCAGTCACTTCGTATCGGTCAGGGCTCATACTACTTAACATCCACTCAATAGCCTTGTTTGCGTCAGTCAAGTTCCTTTAGTTCGTATCCGTCGGCAAGCAAGTGTTGGAATCGATCAGGATGTGCCATTTCGTATCGGTCGAGGGAGTATGTATGTTCGTATTGATCTACTCAAAGTTATCCATCGAGGCTCGTTAGTTCGTATCTATCAATCGTACCCATCACGCTTGAGCGACGCGAACATGGCCAATTTTATCGATATGAACGAACCTACTTCCATCGGTACGAATTGGCAACGACTATCGACTCGAACTAGGAAACGGTCTTCGATACGAATAGGGCGAAACTCATGGAAACGACTCGGTCAACTCGGAGCAAAAGGTGGAGCGATCCAACAATCTCGCGCCACGTCGCCACGCTCTCTCGTGTCTAGGTCGATTCAAAGGGATGGATATGAAACTATGGATTCGAACTCAGCAGCATACGAAAATCACAAACTTGCATCGATCGTATCTCACAAACCACAGGTCCAAATGCTACAAAATTTTCATATGAGCTTACGTACAAGCTAAAGAACATTCCTGCCAAGTTTCAGCTCGATTGGATCATTTTTTGATCGATAGGAAATTGGTTCGTATCGATCACGGATCGAGTTGAAACTTTCCATAATCGGTCCCGTGGGCCCACTCACGTGCCAAAAGGAGTCTCTCGAAGTTTGAGCGCGATATCAGCCTCCTACGCCTATAAATAGACTCCTGGAGCTATAGAAAAAGGGTCTGCGAACTTTGGAACGTCCAGACTCCGCCGGATTCAATCTTGCGCTTCCCTACTATTATTGCATTCAAACTTCAGAGCCATATTCAACTGTAACCTGTTGTAACTGATTGAAATCATCAAGTGAATCAATAAAGTCATAAACTTCAGAGTGGACGCAGGCCAGATCGTCGAACCACTATAAATTCTGTGTTGTTTATTGCTTTCTTATGAATTTTCTGAGAGATCTTCATACTTATTATTCATCTGTGATCTGTGATTTTGAATTATCGATTATCGGGTGTTTGTGACTAATTTTGGTGCAAACATTTTGGTGCTTTCACTCAAAATTGAACTCAGGAGTTCTATCATTTGAAATTGAAAGCTTAGAGATTCATACTCGAAGAGTCATGACAAGACAATCAAGTAGAAGACAAAGGGCAGATAGGAGTCAGCATGAGGGGAGTCAAGAGGATTCTTCAGGCGCAAATCAGGCATCAATCTTCATCACCAGGGATGAGATGGAGGCAGTGATGAGAAGACAAGAGGAAATGATCCAGAATTTGTTTCGATAGATTGGGTAACTTGGAGCGCAGAATCGAGGAGAAGATGGAGTTCAGAATGGAGCAGGACCATCCGACGTAGCACCAGGACTAGGGGGCACAGGCCTAGAGCATGTTGATCTAATCATGGGAAGAGAATTAGGAGGAGCCGAGCAACCTGGCAGCGATAGAGGGATGGATGCTTAGCCGGGGGCGGACCCCTGAAAGCTCTCATGGACTCGGGGGGCAGATCGAAGGCAATGAACGAGGACTACAGCTTGGAGACAATGATAAATTGGCAGAGATGGTCAGACGAGCCATGAGAGGCGGATTAGTAAATAAAGACCTTGAAGATGTGAATAAGAGTCCTTTTTCTCCTTCGATTAGGATGGCTAGGAACCCGCCAGAATTCAAACTACCATCAGTGGAAATGTACGATGGGAGGACGGAGCCTGCGGTCCATCTGACAAAGTATATAAGGCACATGGAAGTGCTGGGGACATCACAAGAAGTCATGGCCTGGTGCTTTCCATTATATCTGACAGATATCGCAGCACTATGGTTTACGTAGCTGGAAAGTGACTCCATAGGAACGTGGGCTGATTTAGCCGAGAAATTCATGAGCCAATTCTAGGTTCACATTGCAAGACCCAAGAATGTGATGAGTTTGGCAACTTTAAAGCAAAAAGCCGGGGAGCCTCTGAGGAGTTTTCTGACGTGATTCAATGCGGCAGCATCATCGTTGGACCGACCGGATCCATCCATGTTTGTGATGGCGGGTGTATCTGGAATAGCTGATGGCACAGAGTTCAAAAATTCGTTGACTAAAGACCCGCCTATGGATCTGGGAGAATTCTATCATGAGGCCAAAAAGTTTTTACGATTGGAGGATGCTGGTGCAGAAAGAGAAGAGGGAATCGATGTTTATGCTGTCAAGGGTGGAAATCCATCTGGAAAAGGTGCAGAGATTGGTAAAGGAAAACGAAAGGCTGAGGATAATGATGACGGGTCAAGGCGGCCGCGGAGGGAGCCGTGATTCACCGCTTATTCAGAGCTGAATGAAAGTTTGGAGCGAATCTACCAAGACACCAGAGAGAAAGTTCCCTATCGTAGACCAATGCGAAGGGATCCAACTGCTGACGAGAGGAAATCGGACAAATATTGCTTATTCCATGAACTGAACGGTCATAACACAAACGACTGTAGACATCTGAAGGATGAGGTGGAAGGGTATATCAGGAACGGTAGGCTACTTCAGTATGTGAGGAGGCGAGCTCCGACGGTGGAGCCAGAACGACCACCGTCTACATCAGCTAAGGGTGACCCCGAACCGGGACACCGAATGGTTATCAATTGATTGAAACAATGATGGACAAGTTGTAAATTTCTCACTAACGCGGTTAAATCATTTACGCATGTACGGGATCGCAAACGATCCTCAGGCATGCTCTTGACTATTGACCGTATCGTAGTAAGAATTTGCACTTTGACATCCTAGTCTTGCTTCTATTTAGTTTTGATTTGAACATTTGGATTTGGTTTGTTTGGACTTTTCAGTTAGAGAATTCGTATGAGCATTAATTTTGATATTCGCAATTCTGTAAAAGAAGTTAATTGTATATCCGTTGGATCGCGAACGGTCCATAAGCACACCTTATATGGCGACGAATCGCCAAAGTCGCTAATTCAGAAATTCACTCGAACGTGATATCTGACTCTAGTAATGCTAAACCCCCCTCCTCTCAACATTCGATCGCGAACGATCACATTCTGCCTCATGCGGCATCCGATCGCGAACGATCATACTCTGCCTCTTGCGGCACCCGACCACGAACGGTCACAATTCATCTAGTATGACATCCGATCGCGAATGATCACAATTCTCCATGAACGGCACCCTATCGCGAATGATCACAAATTCCCTCGAATGGCACCCCGACCCTGAACAGTCACCATTTGCCGCGAATGGCATCCGACCGCGAACGGTCCCATATCTCCTCAAATGACGTACGATCTCGAACGATCGTTATTCGTAGCCAGATAAGACAGCCAATTTCTTTACAGATCATCAACAAGATATGGACATCCAGCTTATGATATTACAAAACACACCTTCCTACCGCAATGCATGTTTTGAGGGGCAAGTGTTATCCGACCTTTTAGCAAGGCCGTGATACCAAAAGATTAACCGAAAACCAAAGACATTTCGTCCTGATGATTGGTTATACCCTACTTAGCTATGGATATCGATGAATTTTTTCCGAGTCCGGATCAGATACAATTGAAAAGATATGACAAGCAAAGCCATAAAAGCTAGCATTTCAAATTTTAGAAGTTAGAGAAAATGTGTTGTTCGTATCCATTAGAAAGTTAGGATGATGGACTATTCGAATCGATCAGATTCGCATCCATCAGATTGAGTCCGCCTCAATCAATTCGAATCCATCACGTTCGAATCCATTGAACTCAGTCACTTCGTATTGATCAGGGCTC
The DNA here is from genome assembly GCA_030765085.1 of Allium cepa. NCBI lineage: Eukaryota > Viridiplantae > Streptophyta > Magnoliopsida > Asparagales > Amaryllidaceae > Allium > Allium cepa. Next base: position 130,278,065 of record CM060943.1, read on the forward strand.
ATACTACTTCACATCCACTCAATAGCCTTGTTCACGTCAATCAAGTTCTTTTAGTTTGTATCCATCAGCAAGCATGTGTTCGAATCAGTCTGGATTTGCCATTTCGTATCTGTCGAGGGAGTATGTATGTCCGTATTGATCTACTCAATGTTATCCATCGAGGCTCGTTAGTACGTATCTATCAATCGTACCCATCACACTTCAGCGATACGAACAGGGCCATTTTTATCAATACGATCGAACCTACTACCATCGGTACGAATTGGCAATGGCTATCGACTCGAACTAGGAAATGGTTTTCCATATGAATAGGCGAAACTCATGGAAATGACTCGGTCAACTCGGAGCAAAAGGTGGAGCGATCCAACAATCTCGCACCATGTTGCCACGCACTCACATGTCCAGGTCGATTCCTAGCGATGGATACGAAACTACGGATTCGAACTCAGCAGCATACGAAAATCACAAAGTTGCATCGATCATATCTCACAAACCACAGGTCCAAATGCTACAAAATTTTCGCAGAAGCATACGTATAAGCTAAAGAATATTCCTGCCAAGTTTTAGCTCGATTGGATCATTTTTTGATCTATAGGAAATTGGTTCGTATCGATCACGGATCGAGTCAAAACTTTCCAGAATCGGTCGTGTGGGGCCACTCACGTGCCAAAAGGAGTCTCCCGAAGTTTGAGCGCGATATCAGCCTCCTACGCCTATAAATAGACCCCTGAAGCCTACAGAAAAGGGGTCTGGGAACTTTGGAACGTCCAGACTCTGCCGGATTCAATCTTGCGCTTCCCTACTATTGTTGTATTCAAACTTCAGAGCAATATTCAACTGTAACCTGCTGTAACTGATTGAAATCATCAAGTGAATCAATAAAGTCATAAACTTCAGAGTGGATGTTGGCCAAATCGTCGAACCACTATAAATTCTGTGTTGTTTATTGCTTTCTTTTGAATTTTCTGAGAGATCTTCATACTTATTATTCATCTGTGATCTGTGATCTGTGATTGTGAATTATCGATTATCGGGTGTTTGTGACCAATTTTGGTGCAAACAAAATTAATGACTTTTACTACATAATTAATACATGCCTTTGTTGTCTAAATTTTATTTTAAAACATGCAAGTGGCAGTAAAATATGTGTGTGTATATGTAAGTTCAATTTACACTACTGTATAGTATATTGAAAAATATTTTACAACAGACAAAAGTTATTATATTTTAACAAATAGGATAGTTAAGGAATTAAGGCAGACAATTATGAAAAAGGAAAGATGAAGCATTTTTGTCATTCCTTTACTCATTCAATCAATGTCAATTAAAATTAGTAATTAAACTCTAAAACATATATATATATATATATATATATATAATTTTTTTGACCATTACCGTAATTTGAAATATAGAATTAACCGATATAATGAAGCTTCAATTTAGGAAGAATTTTATGATTAAAATTGTGATTGTACATAAAAGTAAATTTTTTAAACATTGAATTAAAAAATACTTCACACATATATGTAACTAATTGCAAGCTAGTTTAAAATTTAAAATAACAAATGAATATGTGAAAATTTTGATTTAGTATGTGTTCGAATTATAAGTTAACAAATTTACACAAAAGTCCGATTATGCTTTTTCAGCAAAAGAATACAATAATAGAAAAAAATCGAACATAAATCATATAAAATCACATACAATTCCCAAATGTTTTAAAAAAGACAACAAGTTGAAATAAAATAAATCATATAAATAAATGGTTTCAAACAAGAATAAGGGGACAACTTAGGCACATATAAATTCACAGTAAACTTTAGATATGAACCATAAGAACAAAAAATTAAACGAGATGTAATATTTCCCAAATCGAATGCTAAGAATATAAGCATGCAATCAATGATAGAATAACACAAAGTTAATGTAAATCAATTGATGTTATAAACATATATTATAAAAGAAGATGTGATAAAAAGGGAATTAAATCATAAACAATACTTAATATATTTAACATAAATAAAAAAAGGATCAAAAACATGTATAGATCTGAGTTGAATCAAATAATAAACAAGTTATTAATTGAGACAAAAAGGGTTTTTATCCACATGATTAAATTGATCTATTAAGCACACAATGAACCATTCATATCCAAACATATGAATACATAAATCAGAGGATCGCCTTAGGATGTTGCCCAGGAATCATATCTTGAATGATGATATCTCCTCAAATATTCAAGATGCACATCCTATCCTTGCAACAGATTGGTGAACCACTTTTATTTTGTTTTATTTGATGTTTTTGTTTGGAGTTGAAAGATTTTAGAAATTTGATTTTTTTTTCTACTAGGAAAGGTTAGGAGGAGGGAAAGAAAAAGAATGGATGAGAAGGAATGAATTATACGTACAGAATGAATTAGAAAATATGTTTCATTTGAAATAATGAAACCTTTTCTGTTCTTTAAGTAAAAGTTCGCAAATTAATTCCCTTGATTGTTTCTCTCTTTCCAATCCTTTATTTTCATAATGATATGTCATCGATTGACAAAAAATTTCTACAAATCATGTCATTAAATGACAAAAAATTTCCATAAATCATTTAATGCGATTATCCTTAAATTACATCGATATCATATATCAATGCATGCAAATATAACTTATATAAATGTATTAAAATAATTACGAACAACTTTCAAACATCAAATAAATAATAATTAATATTTGTTAAATATCAATTAATTTAATCAATTTACAACATTTTATAAATTAATTAACTCATGTGGTTTTTCAGAGAATTCATCACTACTGTTGTGCGATTCAAAGGTGTAAATTCAGTTAGCGATTAATATTGAACCATTTTAATATTAATGTTCACACATCACGTAGCAGGTGATGTGACATTTTGGCTGAATTTATCATTCACACTTTTGTTAAATCTAATTTTATTTATTATAAGCGGTTCCCGATAGTGACAATTATTTACACCAATTCTTTTCGTCAAAATTATATCATATTAGGACTTATGGAATTGGTAATGGTCAAAATTCCAATATCATCCACATTCAACTTTATAATCCAAACACATAGCCCTTGGTTCATAATAATAATTATTATTAACCGAACTGCTTTGGCCAGAGACTTTGACTTTGAGTTAATATCATTTGACCGTGATACTAACCACATATAATCGAGGAGACGAATCTTCTCTTAAATAGTGTTCCACTTCTAGTGCTTTCACTGGATCCAACTACAGTAGTTTGACGGACAGTATGTCATGATTTAACTATAATTAAAGCGGAGCTTCCATATTAAAGATTAACAATATTCTCAAGTCGAGAGAACTGTGTAAACTAGTCACATCAATATTTTCTGTTTGACTTAGTTAAATTAACCAACAGAAAACTATCGAGTGAGTTGTTCCATAATTTACCAATAGCTATCAGCATGTAACCACTTGGTGCCCCGACATCCATGAGTAATACAATGCCCAACATTTGGAGAGCATTACATACTCCAGTCTCAACAGAAGCATCGGTATTCATTCTCGATTTATCTTGATTAAGAGTATTTAAAATGGTATATTTGTTTTCATTGTGATAACTTACTTATGGTTAAAACACTTTGTAACTACTATCACAAAACATACCATTTATGAATTTTATATTAAATATGCTTTTAATTAATTTAATATAACAAGTATACAATAGTGAGATAACAACTTTTATTTTCGAACAATGCTCGGATTTTAGCATTTGAAGTTATGAGTCGTGGAAACTTGACTCCCATGCAATAAAACTACATAGAAGTTATGGTTTCACTCATGCCTTAACATGATGTGCTTTGCTATGGTTTAATAGTGTAAACTTATGGGCAACGTCGATCCTGCTTCGATTATCAGTGAGATTGGGATGTCGGGAGATAAACGTTCAAACCATTGTTCCCCAAAGGTAAGGAACAATACGAAACTTGGACTATTTATAACTCGTTAATAGTCAAAGATAACTTGGCCTAAAGTAAATAGGAACAGCCGCGGGGTTTGTTAAATTATAGTTTTGTTTAGGTAATCAAAACACGTTGGCAACTATAAATAGAGCTAAATAATGGAATACAGCTAAAGCAATTGTAGGAGTTTTATTTATATACACGAAGTTGTGATAAATAAAAGCAATGCATGGAAATAAACATATATCATATGGATAAAATGCAGTATATGCAATTACATTATATATACATCAATTGTATTTAGGTAAGTAAAAAGTATGAAAGTGTGGAAAAGTAAACGGAATAGAAGTTACAAAAGTAAAGTATCATTTCATTACTTCGACTTTTATATATGGGAATTGCAGAGGCCACTCTGATACAAACACGACATATATACATTAAAAAAAGATACATCCTAAGTAGACAAACCAAAAATGTATCGCATTCATTGGAGGGTAGTCGAGAATTCTATTTCTTCTAACTCTTCCTCTTCTTTTTCTCGACGTTGCTACTTGAGCCGTTATGAGGCCTCTTCCGACCCTGTTCATCCTTTAGTGTGATGCCTCCAAAAGAGTGATGTCGCCTTTGGAAATATTGATGGCAGAAGCTTCAGGATGGCTGGAAGGAAGCTCGAAAGTTTATGTTCCTTTACTTATGAGATGACGCTGAAGCCCTACCTTACACCTAAGGATAATATAGGATGTTGTTAGGCAAAGTCAACATCGTGCATCACTGAAGTTGTCGAGATCAAGCATGTCGAAGCTATGCACTATGATCCATGCCAATTTTTTCTTCTATATATATATGGAACTAGGGGTGTGAAGGGGCGATCATTCTTATCTCTATTGTTACATTTTAAACTTTATAACCCAAAATCGATTTAGGGATTCATAGCCGATTGTAGCACTTGAAATATTGAATTATTGGACTTTGTACTTTCGATGTTATATTGAATGAAAATTAGATTTCTTGAATTATAACTTTCTTTCGAATTCTACAACATATATGATTTATTGATCAAAGATTACATCGAATTTAAAAAGTACTCATATTCTTGATATCTCTTTTGATCGTATGGTTGTCTAAAATGGATTTGCTTCAAGCATATATGATTTTTCATGGCCTTGCATATGATTTCCCTAGAACCTAAACTTGCTTGTCACTCCTCTTAAACCTTATCTCAACCAAATGTCGCGAGTGGCCAATAATTTTTAGGGTTAAACTTCGTCTCTCAAAATTCCATCATCAACTAAGGTTTTCATCTTTGCACTTTTGGGGCTGATGTAGAAATTCGTTAACAATTTGATGCTTGAAGGAGGGCCCAAACTGTTGTCTCCATTGAAACCCTAAGTGGAACTATCCTAGCTTGCATATTTAAGGTTTAAAGGACTTGCCCCAACCAAGCATATCCCATTCCAAGCTAACCCACCGTTAATTCTTAACACCTATTAATCGCAGCAGTTATGCCAAATAATTGTGTTAAAATCTCTAAATAAGGATCCTTCGAGCCTTAAATGACTAGGAAAACTTACCAAATCACTAATGATCCCTAGATTTACAAAGAACAAGTGCTAAGGCTCGTAGCATTACAAGTTATAGAAGAGAAGAAAAGATAAGTGGCTTTGTACAATCCAGAAATAAGAGTTTGAATCCTTCCCTATAGGACTGACACCGATCTTTGCCGTGGGTAGGCAATATAAAAACGATAGCATCTTCTTGAAAATGAGGAAAGAGATTTAACTCAAAGCCAAGGAAACTGTAACAACCTGGTATTTCGAACCATTCAAATGGACAATCATCCACTCATGCCAGACGTGAATTACTCAAAACAACAGATTGTTGATTTATATTTGGCAAAACTTAGCAAATACAGTAAACAAATCAATCACAGAATCACAGACACAGAGTATTACAACAATAAGCAGCGCAATTTATAAATAGTAGTTCATGAAGCTACTATAAAACATCAGAGTCTGAAATAAAATCCAACAGAATCTCAAATGCAAATGAATCTCTAATACATAAGCAACTGACAAGTCTGAACATAAATGACTGGAATAAACTGAAATAACCTAAAGCTGGATAGATAGATCTTCAAACAAAGCTTCAATCTCCAAAGGAGAGTCTCAAATGTTGTGACACTCAGTCTGACCCGAGTATAAAGAAAACACAAAACACTCGAGTCAGGATTATCTCAAATGCTGTGACACTCAAAAGGAACTTAAAAGATGTTTGGGATTTCCATCCTCCAAGGATTCGTTGAACTATCTTGTAACGACTCGTAAATTTGCTATAATTAAAATTGTTAATTTAATAGGATTTTTGAAATTTAATATTGAAGAAAATATAAATTTGTGAATTATTAATAAAAGTAATAACTAGAACGAATTGCAACAGTATGAATGTAAGTGAATGGCTAATAACTTGAATGGAATTCAAGTTAATTGAAATAATGGAAACATTATAATTTGTTTATAAGTGAAATGTAAGAAAAACAAATGTAAGTATTGAATTAATTAATGAAATGATACAGTGTTAATGGTAATTAAATAAAATTAGTGTTATATATGGAAATATAACCTGTGATGGTAAGTCATAAACTTATACATGTAAGTAAAAGTAAATAGGTGACAATTAATATATGTTATTTATTTATTTAGTGTGTTAAATAAAAGGAATGGAAATCAAGATTTACTAATTTATTGAAATTTAAATTATGATAATTGGATTAATTGTAATAAAATAAAATTTAACACTGTATTTGGTAAACTGATAATGTTGAAATTTATATCTGAACTTGTTTAAATTATTGTAATTGTTTGGAAGTCAAAAATGATAAGATTTGTTAATTATGGAATTGAAATTGAAAAGTGATTCAATTAATTAATTTTTAATTTATTTAATTAACTGGAAAATAGCCATTTTGACCACTGACTCGGATTGCGATGAAACTAGTTTCATCTGATCCGTAATGATGAATTATTATAGGATTTCAAGTTTCGTATCGATCGGACTTGTCGTTTGGTCGTACGGGCTCGAAACGCCTAGAAATCAATTTAATTGAAATCAATTGAAATCAATTTGAAATAACTTGATTTTAGCATAACTTCTTTATACGATGGAATTTGGAGTTGAAACCTATTCCATTGCATTTAAAATATTTTAAAACATCTATTTTGATATATGGGTTGACCCATTTTCATTTCGGAGGCTGAATAGGCTTTTGGGCCGACATCGTTCAATCAAATCAGGTCCGTTCTTTCTATTTTCAACCCTACCTATAAATACCCTGTTATAAACCTTAGCAGCCTTTCTATTTCTCATTTATGTATGTATAATTCTTTCTGTTGCTCCTCTTTCTCAATGGCAGACAAAATTTCAAATCCAAACCCAATCGCAATTCAAAATCAAGTCAAAAATTCAATCTTCTCAAACAATATCAAATTTTATATGGATCTGAAGCTCTCGACGAACGCATCTCAGATATGTGATTCGTTTTCGATTGGAGTCATTGTTTGTCCAGGAGTCCATGAATAAATCTCGGCCATCCATCGAGTCGCGATCAACTTCGACCGATCGTTAATTTGGATGTTACTGTTGCGTAGAGATTGACGAGTGCATCCCGTCGCTGCAGTTCGTTGGGTCCGATGACGGTCAGATTATGGCGATTAATTCGGATTAGGGCATGGATTTTTGGCGGCGGCTGTCACTTCGGTTATCGATCGATGAACTTAGGATGGTCGGTGTTGGCCGAGACAGGTGGGGGGCGAGGTCGGCGACGTCAAGGTGGTCTGGAGCCGTGCGACTTCGGTAGGCGATGGCGACGGCGACTTCGTGCGCGTGCGATAAGGGTTTGCTGGAATGATGGTTGCACGGTGACGTGGCCGAGGGTGACGTGTAAGCTTCTTAAACCAATTTTTATTTAATATAAATTTAAACGTATAATGTTCTGATGTTAATAATTTTCACATACAAGGTCCGTTTCACGTGCGGTTTTCTCCGCTCGGTTCGTATTGGAATTCCGGACATTTTGACGCCAGTTTGGACGAATTCTGAGACTGTTCAAAATTTGGGTTTACAATTGGATTTAAATTCAATTTAAATTCAAATGGTGAGTGTTTTAACCCACTCACAACTTCTAAAATTTTTTATGTTTGTTAAAATTGATTTATGATATGATTAGAAATTTATTTATGACTGTTTGGCATATTTTAAATCATTGTCTCAGTTAAATTGAATTTATTTGAATTAAATAGTTATTTAATTTATTATTGCATATAAACTGCCAATTAAATAGTTATTTAATTTATTTTTGAATATAAACTGCCAGTAAATGCCTGTTATTTATTATATGTTCTACATTGATGTTATTGATTGAATTGGATGATGATTGTGATAAATGTTTGATGATTGATATTGGTTGAATGGATGTTGTATTTTATACTGTTATAAACTGCAAGTTGTTATGCATTTTATTTCATTCGGCATTGTGGTTCGAAATGATATATAACCGCATTTATATTTTAAATTACGGACTGAAATGATAAACATCCGTATCACTTGACTATAGGATAGAAATTTTTATACGAACACCGTGGTCTGTATATAAAAATATTTTGAAATGATTTCTATGGTTTTGTAAAGAAATATATGGTTTTAAATAAATATTGATTTTTTATGTTATATAAATGTTATTTTATTCTAAATTTTAAGCTATGTATAAATTGTTTTTATATAGAATAAGCTTAATAATAAGTTTGATTTTATTGAGGATAATATGGTTAAGTATCTATTTAAATTATACTTTATATAGAGTTTATAATGACTTAAATAAAATTAAGGTTGGAAGATAAATATGAAATTGATTTGAATCAAATTTTTTAAGAATTTTACTCAAATAAATTTGATTTGAAATTGAAATAAAATTGAAATTTCAAAGTGTATGATTTTTATAACTTGATTTTGGTTTAGAGTGATTTAAATGAATATAAAGTTGATATAAATGAGTATATCAAGTTAAATAAATTTGAAGAATATCCAGTTATTTGAAGTTTAAAAGTTTTATTTAAAGGATATTGGACTTATTCAGCAAACATTTCAAATCTAAATAATAGTAATTGAATTTGATACATATGGAATTATCAAAGAATTAGTTTTGAAATGATGGAAAATTATATGGAAATTGAAATGGCTTGTTTGGGGGTTTAAATATGTACTTGGAATTGATTTGTGAAACTGAAGAAGCTATTTTATTATATAAAGTAATTTAATATTTACACGGTTTAAGTGATGGAAGTTATGTTTCGAAGTTACGAGTTTCAATGTATTATGATTTGAAAGTGTTATAATTTCAAGTGTTTAGTTTCGAAGTGTGTAACTTCGAAAGTGCTATGATTTTTGAAAAAAGGATATATTTGAATTAAAAATGATATTATATTGATTTGGGATTTCATAAAAATTGTAACAGCCTGCAAACCCGTACCCTTTGAATTGACACTAATCTCCATCAATCAACTCAAGATGAACGGAAATACGAACCATTTGGTTTAAAGAAGAAGAGGTTGAAGAAGAAAATAGAAAACAATATCATAGAATCTTACCATCGCAGCGGAATAAAATATAATAGATAATAATAGATCTTTACACAAAAGAAAAATATATCTGTTTCATACATATATCATCAGAATACAACATCAGAGTTCAATACAATCAACAACACACGCAGGATTATAAAATCCCATCCTTCTAAATCTGAATACACAGCGGAATATACATCGTATACGTCGGATACGTCTCGCCATCCAGTTCGTCTCCTGAGCTCCACAGCAGTCCATCCAGAATCTGTACTCTATAATGCTCGCTCTGACCCGAGCATTATAGTTAAATAACATCCAAGTCAGTCGGGAATACTAGCGTGAGAAATCTCACTTAATTGGATTATCAAAGTTCCAAAATCCTTTGAAGATCAAAAGCATCTCGTAAGACCACGCCACAAATAAACATGTCGGGTTTTTACCTTACAATAGCTAAAACATTTATTATAAAATCCTCTGATATTATAATAGTGTCTATATACAAATACTTATTCAAATAGCTGAAATTGTTACATTAATTAAATTCCAGCATACTAGCCACAAAGTGGGTTCTACAAACAAAAACCGTAAAAGGCGTATAGGGAGTATGGATTTCCAACTAATGACTAGGCACTGGAGTACCACCTATCACAGTACGTGGCCTAGATCACCGTACCGAGGATTACTCCCAATCCCCTGCAACACAAGACCGGGACTTCCCCTTTACTGGATAATCCCGAGTAAGATCACCCCGCGGTTGAGATCAGCAACCGCCCACTAAGCCGAATAAAAAGGGACATCTAGACAGGGATGACCTCACCCTAGTGGGTGCTACCCACTTAGCCTTGCTGCATAACCCCTGATTTTCAGTCATTCTCGGTTGATGAGGCTCAAGGCTAAGCGTTACCTTTTAGAACACATCTCTTAGAATGCTCACCGTCCACCTAACGATGTTCTGAAAGCATTCATCTATACAAGTCCGTCCCAGGTTCGAACGGAACCGAAGGCACTACTCCTATTGCATCCATTTTGGAATTACCCTCAGGATTAGTAGCGACTAGCCCTTGCACTTCACTGCACCACCTTCGAATCCAAACTCCTGTTTTCTATATGAAAACATTCAAACCGGATCGAAGTGGTTTTCAGGAATAAAATCCCGATCCCGGTCTCTTCGAAACGATCAATGCATTGTCCAATATTGGTAGTCAGTTATTTAACTATCAATTAACATTCACAACAACCATCAAACATAAACAATTTCTCCAAATTATTTATTAATCTCAAAATATCTTCACAAGATATATTTCCACTTTTCAACCCTTTGAAGACAGTGCCAAACCATCTTCCTCTCACAGAACACATTTCCCAAATATTTTCTATTTCCATTGAAATCACCAAGTACAAATCATTTAAAACACTTATTATAAAATATACTTTAAACATTTAAATTAAAACTTACTTTAATACTTATTCAAATATATATACTTTAAGAATATTTAAAATAAAACTGCTTTGTACAATATAAAACTAAATTTCTAACTTTTAAAACATAATACCAAGCCACCTTTAAATAATTACTGCTATTAGAAAAATATACTTACTTTAAAATTTAAACATTTAGAAATAATAACTTTTCTAAAACATACTTTTAAAACAACTTAAACTTTTTACTTATACTTAAAAATTTGCTTTGAAAATGTACCTGGCTATCCAGGGAAATACGCTTCTCTTTCACATCTTTTAAAAATACATCACTATTTAATTCTAAACAAATTTACCCATTCCTTTAATAAATTCCCACCGTGAAATTTATACTTCTAAATATCCACTGATATTCGTTTCACTTACAAACCCAGTTTATAGTCACATTCTCCTATAAATTTCCAATTTCACACTTAAATAAATTTCTAAATTGATTTCCAATTTACTCCATTATGAAATAAATTCCTTCACTTACTCATTTATTTAAAAACCCCTTGACTTCGTATTTTTAATTCTTACTTATGATTCAAAATCTTTTAACTTAAAATACCAATTTCATATTTCTCAAATTCCTTCTTTATCGTTTCAAATAAATTTAAACCTTGAATTTTAAAGTAAATTCTTTATTCCTTTAAATAATATCACTTATGTTTTAAAATTCATTATTTCCTCTTTATTCAAAATCTCCTTTCCCATACTTGGAGTTTACTATTAGAATTTAAAAATTCAACTTTCATCCTTTCTAATTCACTTTTTTTTATTTATCCAACTTTCAAAAATTATTTTTACTTAAGAATTCTCTCTTTTTATTTTCTCATCAAAAATCCAATCTATATATTTTTGATAACTCAGTATACCCAAATATAATCAATCAAACACAGCATCCAATATTCCAATTATCAATATAATCCATCACAGAATATCAAATAATCATAACACAGAATTATTAGAACAATATAAATAATTTTGAGGAATCCAGTTGAATCCCTCCAACCTGTTTCCCTGCACCCACAGACGTTAGCATAATACCAATTCCACTTCGAGGTGGAATATCGCGGTATATGGGATTAATATAATATAATCCGCTATAATGCGGTGCATAGTGTCTCATCCGCTATATAATGTAGGAAATCAATCACTCCAATACATACTATATATACTACCATATAATATAGCACATCAAATCAATTCAATCATTCAACCAATTATTTAAATTTAAATAGCAATCCAGAAGAGTGAGATCAACTCACCTTTGATTTTAATTTGCAACCCACTTCCAATCCTGCTTGCTTTCTTTCATATTTAGACCTTGTACAGACATTAGATGATTTTATTAATATTCGAACCAATCGAAAAATTAAATTTTCATTTGACAAATTTATTTAACCAATGATTTTTTTGACTAATAATTTTAGTTTGAACTAATTTTCCTTTAATAAATTATTTTTAGTAACTAAAATAAATTAAATAAGCGATTAAATAAGTTAACCACCTTAATATTTTTTTTTAAAATGAAATAGTAAGTGAATATATATACATATAAGTATATTTATTCTTTCTTTTCTTTTGAAATCTCATATATATATATATATATTTATAAAATAACTTATGTAGACTCAAAAATCCAACTTTTAAATAAACTCTTTAACATTTTAAAATACCTATATTTTTCAAAATCTTATCTTTGAAACTATATATATACACTTATAAAAATAGTTTATATTACCATTTTAAAGCTTCTATTTTCCTAAATCTTTTCTTCACATATTCTTTCTGTTCACTGTTATTATAACTACAAATCAGGACATAAATTAAATCCCTATTCAAACTTACGGCAGGTTCAAGTGTATAATATATATATATATATATATATATATATATATATATTTTAAGTAAACAATACCTCACTGACGAAACCCAAGCCTCAAATCGATCTCCACTGCCACGACGTCGCGGCTACCAAATCCTCGCGCACACTAGAGCGACCCATCTCCACAAAATCAAGATCTAAACGCGACTCCGAGCCACCTCGACCTTGCCATTACCACGCTGCCTTCACGAACTTAATCGCGTGCGCGCCAGCCCCAATTCCAGTTCGCGACCTCCCCCTTCCACTGATAGATGTGCTGCCAAGCCTCCTTAGCCGTCACGACCTCGCGAACACCCTAGCGCCACCATAATTACACGCGAAGGTGCCTTCCTCTCCATCGAGAACGGCCGTCAACGTGGTCACCAAAGCCCTACCACGAAAACTCCTCGACCCTCCATAGCGTCGCCCCTCCACAGTCTGACGAACGTGTGCACGTGCCCCTCACTCGCGGTCGCCTCCTCGCCCATTCGTCCCTCCATTTTCTTCTAATAGCTTTAGGATATTCTGGAATTGAATAAGGGGAATGAGATTGAACAGAGGAGGTTAGAAGAAATAATTGCGATTTATTTCTTTTGAACTTTTCTCTTTCGGCCATTCATTTTGTTTCGAAGTGATTTTGATTTTTAAACGAGCAGAGAGGGAAGGAAGACATGTTTTCATTTATTTTTATTTGGAGTGTCGGCTATGATTTTTTTCGATTGAAATCGACGAAAGAATTGGCCCCTTTAAAAAGCTGAAAAGGAAGAACGGGGGAAACACGATGCGAAGTTACCTTGCCTGCAATCCTATGCCATACTAGCTACTATATTCTGAAGAGGAGACAAAAAGCTTTGATGTGAAAGGAAATACAACTGAAGGGACTAGGGTATATAAATATATTTTTAAAGTTTTTGAATTCAAATTTTCTCGATTTACATAGCTTAAAATCCCGTCCTCCTACCGAAGTGTGCCGCTAGGCGTTTATAATATTATACCCCCATTTCGAACGTACTGGAAAAGGTTTCAAGTCCTAATTCGATCATATGGAGAAGATAGCTTTTTGGATCCGGTTATTATATTAATTTCGATATAGATTTCAGCGCGTTTACATATCATACACTCACATAACAACTCCAACCACTACGAAAATTGAAACCCGATAATGATACACTATTACGGATCCAATGAAACTGGTTTCATTGAAATCCGAGACTTTGCCTCGGAAGGCTATTTTTGGACTTCAATTTGAACGATGTATTTTTGAAATTGAACAAAACACTTTCAAACTCAAATTTAAAACTGCTATTATCTCCAGTATTATAAACATAAGGTTTTCCAAGCCCTTGAAACATTTTTATCAGCTTAAAACTCAAAATTAAATATTTTACCCAATCTCTAATTATTATATTCAATAAATTTAATCGCCAAATTCAAATTGATATTTGAAATCCAAGTTAAACTAACTTGCAAATGTTTAGAATTAATTAAATATTCCAATTTCAAATGCCAAAAACTTCCGGGTCGTCACAAAAATGATATCATATTGATTTAGTTTTTGAAACAGAAATGATGTTGTAATTATATGGTTTCGAAATGGATATTATATTCTGGTTTTGAAGTATAATTATTTTGAAATGACCGCGGTATTATAATAATGTTTGGTTGTTAAAGAGACCGAGATCGGAAGTTGTCATACTCACTGCCAACTCCGAAAACCACTTTAACAACCGTGTATGCGGTGGAGATCCCAGAATGAAGTATGATGATGGCGGCATTTCCTTTGAGGTATATACGTGGACCCGACTCCCATGAGTTGGCATAAGGTGGCTAAAACAGGAGCGATTGACGGGCTAATGGGGTAGCACCTTTGATCAGACACATCCTTTCGATATTATACTTTGACTTTTGGATTGATTCGGTGGCCACTTTTGATTTTTGATTTAGGGGTGTGGCTCGAGGTGGGCGGTAGCTGCGGCTATGCGTTACCACCGGCCCGGAAGCGTAATTGGTATATCTACCCTTGCATTGCCTAGTTGTGTCGTGTCACCTACCCTAGCGCGCCTTATACGATTTTGTTTTGTACCATACCTATGGAGTGCCCTCTGACGACGCCCGGTATGGGGGAGATTACGGTACTGTATGGACTATGGGAATATAAAAGTGTGTTAAAGTGGAAAATGTAAAGCCTTAACGTTATTTTAATTTATGTTATACTTTATTGTAGACAATATTATAATAGTGTATATTACTACATAGTAAATAGTTAACAGATCCTTAGGAGATGTGAATCCCGAGCATCTCTTGAGTTACCACACTCACATTAGACACTGGATAGGAGATATCAAATCCCGTAAACATCTCTGACGCCATTCCACTCATATTATTTTCTGTTGATTTAACTTACATTAGATCTTTTAGTTCTGACTTAAGTGTTTTGTCTTTTCAATTCGCTCGGGTCAGTCTGAGCGTTTCAGGATTCGAAGAATTATCTATGGAGGACGAAGACGAAGATTTGTATTACTATTATTTATTATATTATTCCACTACATTTATACTATTCCGCTGCATTATTTATTATTCTCTGGTATGTGTAACTCTGATATGTGTTGTATAAGTATAATCAAATGTTTTGTAAACAACTTCATGAACTATTATTTGATTATTATATTTTGTCATTCCACTGTGAGATTCTGTTTTGTTTTTCCTTTCTTTGCTTTTTCTTATTCACTCCAATAACAATCCGCCCTTCTGTATGGTTAAGTCTGACGTGTGTGGTTTATCGTCGATTTAAAGCGTACAAAAATGCGAGATGTTACATCTGGTATTGGAGCTTTGGTTTAGCGATAAACCTTAGCTTTGTGGGGTCCGACTCTTTATTTATAGGGTAGTAATACCCTTTGATGATGAGTCACCGAGAGTGTATATATATGAGAGAGCATACTTGTTAGTGTTATAAAAAGGTTTTAATATTATGTTAACTTGTTCCATTTTGTATTTATAAATTCTGGTTGGTGCATAGGACGCTATGACATCAATAGGGATTTCTAAACACTTAATAGGACAGACCAACACAATATTTGTTTGAAATATAGGTGAATGAAATAATTTTGCCAATTATATTTTCTATATATAAAATAAATTTTATGAAGGTTATATTTGGTTGTAATATATTGGTTGTTAGGTTGTAAAATTTATAAATATTGATTGGAAACAAAATTTGAAGGAAATAAAATAAATGAAATTTGGACATTTTAGAACTTAAGTTCGTGGATTTTTGAAAACCGCTTTCAAAGGATTTTGGAATATAATAATATTGTTTATAGGTATTTTCTGATATATATATTTCAATATAAATTGAAAGAATTGTTTTAAAGAAATTTTGGGAAGAAATAAGTTCTGTACTCCCCTCTCTGTCGCTGGAAAATAATTTCGGTGATGAGTGCACGCATCATCGACATTCATTTTCGAGTTTCGAAGTGGGAAGGCCACTGTAGTAGTCTTACTATAGATTTATTTTGATAAACAAATGTAAATTTAAAACTGTTTAATATAATTGGATATATAAATTGTAAGTATATACATCTATCTATTATTTTAAAATGATTTGAAATTTAACCCGGTATTTAGTTCTTAAGTTTTCTTTAATTAATAGTTTCAATTATTTTAGTGAAATGGGTCGTAACTAATTAATAATTGGAACCTCTAATTAAAATAAGAGATTAAATTCTAGGTTATAAAAGAAATTTCAGGAAAGTTGAAATTGTAATCTATAAAACAAATGATATGATTTTTGAACAGTAAATTAATTAAAAGAAATAAAATAAACTTGTATAACTTTCAATTACATTCTTAAAGGCATATATATAACTTACCAAAAGATGTAAAAAGTTGAAATGTTAATAAGAAAATGTAATGGATATTATACAAGTAATAAACTTGAGGTAATGAAAGTATTTAATCTTTTATAAATAAGAATTTGATGTTGTAATTGTTGTGAACTTAAGTTATAATTGAAGTGTTAATGTAATAAGGTAATAGGAAGTAAGTATTGTAAGATTATAAACTTAAGTAAATGAATTAATATGCAAAGAAATTGAATTAAACATGAATACTATAAATGAATGAAAACGAATATTTGTAAATAGTAAATGAAAATAAATGAAATAAACATTGAATCAATGAATAAAAGTAAAAGTTTGTAAGAAGTAAATGAAAATTTAAAGGACGAATCATTATATAAATAAAAGGGAATGAAATAATAAATGTTATGAGATGAAATTAATAAGAATGAACTTAATTTATTATTTGAAATTGTTGTTTGTTTGACTTATGGTTGTTTGGGCAAGGATACTTTAAAATTGCTTAGATGTATGAATAATCTATTGAGTTTGTCTAAGACTGTTGAGTAAATGGAATACTTCATGGTTTTTTGTCATTCTACGTAATTTAAGATGTCTTAACCTGAACCAACCAATTGTTTTGTTTTGACTGAATGGTTGATTTGTATATGATGTGTATGTTGTTGGTTGCAAGTAATTGTTGTTCATATTGATTTGTTGTTGGTGGTTGAAACAACTTTAATATTTCGTTTTATATAATTATTAACTCATTTTGGATTATGTAAGTGAAATACAGGTTATGGAAGAAATTGCCACTGCTTTTGGTTTCATAATTAAGCGTTGTTTACCCGACAAATAGGTACGTTCTTGGATTATGGTTTTATAGCATTATTATATTGTTTTCCCGTGTTGGGATGTATTATTTTGGAAATTGTATGTGATATTTTGTTATATTCGATATTATATTTTCTCCCGAGCCTCTCCGTACAAAGGAGACTTTGCCAAAATTTTCCGTAAATTTTGGACTTAGAAAAATTTTGATAAATGTTTTCCAAACTTTGTTAATTTGAATATAAAAAGATTTAATTATTTATAAATCTATATATTTTATTTAAATTATCTTATTCTGTAAATTTATTGTTTATGAATATAATGTTTTGAATAATATATATTGACTTATAAATTCCTCTTTTCCCTTCTTTTCCTTTTCAGGGACGAAAGTTTTGAGTGGGGGAGAGTGTAACGACCCCTAAATTTGCTATAATTAAAATTGTTAATTTAATAGGATTTTTAAATTTAATATTTAAGAAAATATAAATTTGTGAATTGTTAATAAAAATAACAACTAGAACGAATTGCAACAGTATAAATGTAAGTGAATGGCTAATAACTTGAATGGAATTCAAGTTAATTGAAATAGTGGAAACATTATAATTTGTTTATAAATGAAGTGTAAGAAAAACAAATGTAAGTATTGAATTAATTAATGAAATAATACAGTGTTAATGGTAATTAAATAAAATTAGTGTTATATATGGACTTATAATCTGTGATGGTAAGTAATAAACTTATAAATGTAAGTAAAAGTAAATAGGTGACAATTAATATATGTTTTTTATTTATTTAGTGTGTTAAATAAAAAGAATGGAAATCGAGGTTTATTAATTTATTGAAATTTAAATTATGATAATTGGATTAATTGTAATAAAATAAAATTTAACACTGTATTTGGTAAACTGATTAACGTTGAAATTTATATCTGAACTTGTTTAAATTATTGTGATTGTTTGGAAGTCAAAAATGAAAAGATTTGTTAGTTATGGAATTGAAATTGAAAAGTGATTAAATTAATTAATTTTTAATTTATTTAATTAACGGGAAAATAGCCATTTTGGCCGTTGACTCGGATTGCGACGAAACCAATTTCATTGGATCCGTAACGATGAATTATTATAGGATTTCCAGTTTCATATCGACCGGACTTGTCATTTGGTCGTACGGGCTCGAAACACTTAGAAATCAATTTAGTTCAAATCAATTGAAATCAATTTGAAATAACTTGATTTTAGTATAACTTCTTCATACGATGGAATATGGACGTGAAACCTGTTCCATTGTGTTTAAAATATTTTAAAACATCTATTTTGATATATGGGTTGACTCATTTTCGTTTCGCAGGCAGAACGAGCTTTTGGGCCGATATCGTTCAATCAAATCAGGTCTGTTCTTTCTATTTTCAACACTACCTATAAATACCCTGTTATAAACCCTAGCAGCCTTTCTATTTCTCATTTCTGTACGTACAATTCTTTCTGTTTCTCCTCTTTCTCAATGGCAGATAAATTTTCAAATCCAAATCCAATTGCAATTCAAAATCAAGTCAAAAATTCACTCTTCTCAAACAATAGCAAATTTTATATCGATCTGAAGCTCTCGACGAGCGCATCTCAGATATGTGATTTGTTTTTCGGTTAGAGTCATTATTTGTCCAGGAATCCATGAATAAATCTCGGCCATCCATCGAGTCGCGATCAACTTCGCCTGATCGTCAATTTGGATGTTACTGTTGCGTAGAGATTGATGCATCCCATCACTGTAGTTCGTTGGGTCTGATGAAGGTCGGATTGTGGCAATTAATTTGAACTAATGCATGGATTTTTGGCCGCGGCTGTCACTTCGGTGATCAATCGATGAACTAGGGATGGTCGGTGTTAGCCGAGACACGAGGAGGGCGAGGCCGGCTACGTCAAGGTGGTTTGGAGCGTGTGCAACTTTGGCAGGCGATGGCGGCAGCGGCTTCATGCGTGCACGATTAGGGTTTGCTGGAACGATGGTTGCGCAGTGACGTGGCCAAGGGTGACGTATAAGCTTCTTCAACCAATTTTTATTTAATATAAATTTAAACGTATAATGTTTCGATGTTAATAATTTTCACATACGAGGTCCGTTTAACGCGCAATATTCTCCGCTAGGTTCGTATTGGGATTCCGAACGTTTTGACGCTAGTTTGGACGAACTCTGAGACTGTTCAAATTTTGGGTGTAAATTGGATTTAAATTCAATTTAAATTCAAAAGGTGAGTGTTTTAACCCACTCACAACTTCTAAATTTTCTTATGTTTGTTAAAATTGATGTATGACGTGATTAGAAATTTATTTATGACTGTTAGGCATATTTTTAATCATCATCTCAATTAAGTTGAATTTATTTGAATTAAATTGTTATTTAATTTATTATTGCATATAAACTGCTAGTTAAATAGTTATTTAATTTATTTTTGAATATAAACTGCCAGTAAATGCATGTTATTTATTATCTATTCTATATTGATGTTATTGATTGAATTGGATGGTGATTGTGACAAATGTTTGATGATTGATATTGGATGAATGGATGTTGTATTTTACACTATTATAAACTGCAAGTTGTTATGGATTTTAATTCATTCGGGATTGTGGTTTGAAATGATATATAACCGTATTTATATTTTAAATTACGGATTGAAATGATAAACATCCGTATCACTTGACCATAGGATTGAAATTTTTTATACAGACACCGTGATCTGTAAAAATATTCTGAAATGATTTCTATGGTATTGTAAATAATTATATGGTTTTATATAAATATTGATTTTTGATGTTATATAAATGTTATTTTATTCTAAATTTTAAGCTATGTATAAATTGTTTTAATATAGAATAAGCTTAATAATAAGTTTGATTTTATTGAGGATAATATGGTTAAGTATCTGTTTAAATTATATCGTATATAGAGTTTATAATGACTTAAATAAAATTAAGGTTGGAAGATAAATATGAAATTGATTTGAATCAAATTATTTAGGAATTTTACTCGAATAAATTTGATTTGAAATTGAAATAAAATTGAAATTTCAAAGGGTATAATTTTTATAACTTGATTTTGGTTTAGAGTGATTTAAATGAATAACAAGTTGATATAAATGAGTATATCAAGTTAAATAAATTGGAAGAATATCCAGTTATTTTAAGTTTAAAAGTTTTATTTAAATGATATTGGACTTATTCAGTAAACATTTCAAATCTAAATAATAGTAATTGAATTTGATATGTATGGAATTATCAAAGAATTAGTTTTGAAATGGTGGAAAAATATATGGAAATTGAAATGGTTTATTTGGGGGTTCAAATCTGTACTTGGAATTGATTTGTGAAACTGAAGAAGCTATTTTATTATATAAAGTAATTTAATATTTACACCATTTAAGTGATGGAAGTTATGTTTCAAATTACGAGTTTCAAAGTATTATGATTTGAAAGTGTTATAATCTCAAGTGTTTGGTTTCGAAGTGTATAAATTTGAAAGTGCTATGATATTTGGAAAAAGGATATATTTGAAATAAAAATGATATTATATTGATTTGGGATTTCACAAAAATAATATCATATTGATTTAGTTTTTGAAACGGAAATGATATCGTAATTATTTGGTTTCGAAATGGATATTATATTCTGGTTTTGAAGAATATTATTTTGAAATGACCGCGGTGTTATAATAACGTTTGGTTGTTAAAGAGACCGAGATCAGAAGTTGTCGTACTCTCTACCAACTCCGAAACCACTTTAACAACCGTGCACGCGGTGGAGATTGCAGAATGAAGTAGGATGGTGGAGGCATTTCCTTTGAGGTATATACGTAAACCCGACTCCCATGAGTTGGCATAAGGTGGCTAAAACAGGAGCGATTGATGGGCTAATGCGGTAGCACCTTTGATCAGACACATCCCTTCGATATTATACTTTGACTTTTGGATTTATTCGATGGCCACTTTTGATTTTTGATTTGGGGGTGTGGTTTGAGGTGGGGGTAGCTGCGACTATGCGTTACCACCGGCCCGGAAGCGTAATTGGTATATCTGCCCTGCCATTTCCTAGTTGTGCCGTGTCACCTACCCTAGCGTGCCTTATACGATTTTGTTTTGTACCATACCTATCGGGTGCCCTCTGACGACGCTCAATGCAGGGGAGATTATAGTGCTGTATAGACTATAGGAATATAAAAGTGTGTTAAAGTGGAAAATGTAAAGCCTTAACGCTATTTTAATTATGTTATACTTTACTGTAGACACTATTATAATATCATATATTACTACATAGTAAATAGTTTAACGGATCCTTAGGAGATGTGAATCCCGAGCATCTCTTGAGTTACCGCACTCATGTTAGGAACTAGATAAGAGATGTCAAATCCCGTAAACATCTCTGACACCGTTCTCCTCATGTTATTTTCTGTTGATTTAACTTACATAAGATCTTTTAGTTCCGACTCGAGTGTTTTGTCTTTTCAGTTCGCTCGGGTCAGTCTGAGCATTTCAAGATTCGAAGACTTTATCTTCGAAGGACGAAGACAAAGATTTGTATTACTATTATTTATTATATTATTCCACTACATTCATATTGTTCCGCTGTATTATTTATTATTCCCTGGTATGTGTAACTCTGATATGTGTTGTATAAGTATAATCAAATGTTTTGTAAAACAGCTTCATGAACTGTTATTTGATTATTATATTTTGTTATTCCACTGTGAGATTCTGTTTTCTTTTTCCTTTCTCTACTTTTTCTTATTCATCCCAATTACAGTCTGCCCTTCTATATGGTTTAAGTCCGACGTGTGTGGTTTATCATCAATTAAAAGCGTACAAAAAGGCGGGATGTTACATATCTACTATGTAGTAATATACGCATTATAATAAATATATAGTAAAGTAAACTATTAAAATAGCGTTCAGGCGTTACGCATATCCCCCTCAACACATTTTATATATTATCATATTCTATACAATGCCGTACACTCCACCTATCCGGTGGTTTACCCTAAGGACACCCCATAGGTACGGTAAAAAAAAACTCGTAGAAGGCGCGATAAGGCATGTAACAAGGCACAAGAGGCAATGCCAAGGGTAGATATACCATTTTCGGATCTGGACTAGTGGTAATGCATAACAGCTACTATCGTCCATCTTGAGACACGCTCCCAAATCAAAGGTGCACCAAATCAAATCATAAAGTAATAGAATGGTATCGAAGAAATGTGCCTGATCGGAGGAATGACCTCACTTAGCCCAGCAGGGCTCCTATTTTAGCCACATCAAGCCGACTCATGGGAGTCAGGACTATGTTAATACCTCATATAGAATCGTCACCAATCATCCTATTTCGTTCTGGAATCTCCACCACGTACACAGTTGTTAAAGTGGTTTTCGGTATTGGAAGAGAGTATGAGAATATCCGATCTCGGTCTCTTTAACAACCAAATGCTTATTTCGCACCGTGGTCGTTTCATTTCAAATAGTTTATACTTCATATCAAAATATCATATTCATTTCAAAACCATGTCAATTCGATATCATTATTCACTTAAAAAAAATTCATTTCCAGAATTGTAACACTTTCAAAATCATAACACTTTCGAAATCATAACACTTTCGAAATCATAACGCATTTGAAATCATAACACTCTTGAAATCATAACACATCCGTAATCATAACAATTCCAACTTACGCAGTTTAGATATTCAAAATAATATATATATATATATATATATATTAAAATAGTTATAAATTAAAATAGTTTATATATTAAAATAATTTTATATATTAAAATAGTTTATATATATATTATAAAATAGTTTCCTCTAATTTCACAAATCGATTCAAATCACCTTAAATTCCAAAATTCAATTTAAATCAATCCCTGTTCAACACCTTCAATTTAAAAGGTTAAAGATTTAATTTAAATTCTCAATTTAAATTTTATCAATTTCAAATCCAGGTTTTAACTATCATTTAAATTCCAATAAGATTCAAGGTTTAAATATTCAAACAATTTCAATATAAGTTTCATTTATATTTCAACATTTAACTTCAATTTTTCAAATTTGATAAAATTCACTTAATCATTTTAATAACAATTAAATAAAATATCAATTTATAAATTTAAATCAATATTAAATATTCAGTCTAAATTTTATTTAAAGTTGAGAATATTCATTTAATCACTTTTTTTATCAAATCAAGCTATAAATCTTTCAAAACCTTAAAAATCAATAAGTTTAAATCAATTCTTATTTAAATTCAAAGTCAACATTAATTTATCTTCCCAACATCTATTATTAAAGTTATCAAAATCTATTTTTAAAATATTAATATAAATTTATATAAATACTTATACATATTATAAACCAATTAAATTATATTTTATTAAATTAAATCTTATTATTAAATGTATTTTGTACAAAATCTTATTTTATATATTTTTAAAGTAATAAAATTATAAGAAAAAATCCTAAAAATTATATTTTCAAAACTAACTTATAAATAAAAATTTCTAAAACATATTATTCTAAAATCTAAATTATATATATATATATATAAAAGTAGCCTATATATATTATATTCTAAAAATCAATATTTATTAAAACCCATATATTTCGTTTTAAACTTTGGGAATCATTTTAAAAATATAGACCAGCGGTGTCCATAATTTTCTATTCTGTGTTCAAGTGATATGGATATTTATTATTTCAATCCGAAAATTAAATATTTACGGGTGTATATCATTTCAACTCGTAATCCCAAAATTTAAAATAAATGAAAATCGCTTGGGTTTATCATTTCAACCCATAACGATTTTCCCCTAATCTATAAGATTGCTCGGGTATGTATCATTTCAACTCATAGGGAATTCTGAACTAACAGGGAACTTGCAAAGTGAGAACAAATGTGATAATAACAAAACATATCAACAACAGGCATATATCATCAGCAACAAATTTAAATATAATATATACAACAGGTTATGGTATCATATGTCATAGATAAACAATGGTAGATAATGGCATATCATTTTTAACAATTAAATCACTTAATAATTCAGATTTTACAGCATATTTCAATCATCATTTCATGTGAATTTAAATTTACTAAATATAGAAATGTTAATCGTGAGTGATTGCTCACCTGTCGAGGCTAGAGAAATAAGAAGATGACATAGACATGCAGATGGATATGGACATAGACACGAACTATCGGGACAACAACAAGCTAAGAATTTCTACGACAAATTCGATATTGAGAAGGTAAGTCAAAATGGACAAGAGATCGATGAAAAAAAGTACATACATAATTATTTTAAAGTCTAAAATTCAAAACATGTATTTAAAATAAAATCCTTATAACACACACACACTTGTTTAAAAATCAACCTACTAATATATATTATATTCAAAATTCATACCGACAATATATATTCCTATACCGCCATATACATACAAATTTAAATATAAGGGCAAATATAAAACAACCCACACAAGCCTATAATTATACTAACATATCGTATAACCTTTATATAAATTTATATATACTCAACAGAAAATACCCAAACTTGTATAACTTATATAATATAACAAACAGACAGGTTATATACAAATCTTATATGTATATATATAAATAAATCTTATGTATACTTATATCTATGTAAAAGATAGGTTATATATATGCAAATATATAAATATTATACATATTTGTTAAAAAAACAAGTATATATACAATACAGCTTACATGTTATATATATAAACAAAAACAAGCATTTGTTAAAATCAAGTATATATACAGTACAACTTATATACACATATTATATATAATGAAACCAAGCATTTGTTAAAAATCAAGTGTATTACAGTACAACTTATACATACATATTATATATATAAACGAAACTGGCCTGTTATGAAGCAACAGGGAAAGCAAGGCTACAGAGGAGAGAGCTAGAGGTGATGTTCGGCGAGGGTAAGGGATTGATTGTCGTGACAGTTCGTTTTGGTGCATGGAATGAAGGCAGTACGAGCAAGGCTTGGTCGGAGTGAAGCTTCGGCAGCCATGGATGAAGGGTTTGGTGATGTGAAGTCAAGGATATATGGGAGCAAGGTGGCACAGGCGGCGGTTGCATGCGGCCAGGGTTGTGTTGTGGGAAAACGGAGGCGGTTATAGTTAGGTTGGTTAGAAAGCAAGGCGGAAGGTGATGGGCAAGTAGAGGCAGATCATGGTGGCTATGAAGTGGCATGGGTATTCGGTGCTGCTCCATGCTCGGGGAGGAGGAGGGTCGAAGATTTGGTCAGAGGAAGGCTTGGTCGATGTGGAGAGGGGCCAAAAGGATAGCTGACATGGTGAGTGGTAGGGGATTTCTAAGCTGTTGCATGGATGAAAGGTGTTGCGTGGATGAAAGGTGTTGTCAGGCTGCTAGGGAGAGGGCGTACGGTCATGGTGGTTGCGGGTCAAAAATGAATGATGCGGAGATGGCTTGGTGATGGTCGGGTTTTCCGACGAGTTGGAGAAGTCGGCTGCTGTGGGTTTGATGGTGATTATAAGGTGAGGAGGAGGTTGATTGCGGACATAGGCAGGTCGCAGATGAGATCACATCTTCTCCAAGCAAATGAATGCAAACCTATCTTCTTTTTATTTATTTATATATAATTTTTTTAGAGAGAACGAAATAGAAAAGAAATAAAATGGAAGCGAAGAGAATGAATGGTGAAAGGGAACTGGACAGTAAAAAAACAGATTAAAAAATATATTGAAGAGGTAGGAAGGGGAAATGTTACAGTACAAACGTATATAAAATTGTTTTGATATATTTATTCCACAATGCAGATGAGAATAAGTCAAAAGAATAAATGGACAAACCACAAATGAATTTGGAACCATAGGAAAATGGAGAGTCAGAATTTTAATCTCTAAATATATTAAAAGATAGTGATCATTGGAATTATAAGGTGAATTTTAATGGTCACAGGAACCCAAAAGGTTAAAATTGAGTACCGATACGGTCATCCGTTTTTCGAGATTTTGCCGCATACCGTATGTCGAAATACATGAATGAATATACTGTGGTGATCAGCACGACGAGACGAACAAAATGGTACATAGATATCAACGATACAACAATCCTATCAAAAGTCGATATTCACTGCAAAACTGTTGTTAAACACCGAAAATAAGATAAACGGAGATAGAGAAGTCCAAATTTGACGAAACGAATTATGACGTTTAACTCAGAAAATAGTTTACATTTTGTATTGCATAAAAATATTCAGATTTCGGAAACATTTTTGTCAACATTAACTGATTTTAAATTGAAATTTACACAACATAATTTACTTTCATATTCTCTGTTGAAAATTTACCATTTACTATGTTTAAATAGACGTATACCAGATATCGAATTTACATTGCTAAATTTAATAATTTAATCTACATGAAAAAATTCGATAAAATACGTTGTGAAAGCCGTTAAATTTTTCGGATCGTTATAGGAACCATTTTTGAAAAAAATAACAATTGCTCGATTCACTAGAAGGTGGGAAAATGCCCTTAACCACCCTTAAGAACCAAATGAAACTCGAAACCCTTTAAAAACAAAACTTATTATGGAAGTTAAAGAGCCATCATGCATAAGAGAGACAAAAGGAATTCAGAAGGATCAACTTTCCAAAGATCGCGGCTTTCTAAAAATTGCTCCCTCACCACATCTTGCAAGAATATCTACTTTCAAACTAAAGACAAGCTCAACTATTGGACTTTGAAAAAGAAAAGATCAAAGAATGAAAGGAGTCTTGGAGGGTTATATTATCATTATCATCGCTCTAACAGCCATCACACCAATCACTGTTGAAGCTTGGAGGGAATAATCAACAATGTCTTAGGGAAAGGAAAGCTTAATGAATTTTTTCAAAGATATTGAACAAGTCAACAACAAAGAAAGGGTTTCTTAACAAAATATAAGTATATCTACATGGTTGAGGAATGAAACTCTCCTAAAATAATGGAAAGCATAAACCATTGTCTAAGATGGTAGTAAGGGGCTAAAGCCTTTATCCCCTCCAAGATGGGCTGGTCAAAACACCTCCTAGAGGGAGGTTAAAGTAAGCCTTTGGTTTCGTCTAAAAAGGCCTAACTAGAGCATCTATAAGCCTTCAACGCTTGCCTACGCAGACTGGTTGAAGTGCCTCTTAGAGGGAGGATGGGTAAGCCTTTGGCTAGTCCAAAGCACTGAACCTGCCTTTAATGCTATCATCAAAGTCCTCACCAAAGCATCTTATAAAAGGAAGACGGGTAAGCCTTTGGCCTGTTCAAAGCGCTAGACTAGCCTTTATTATCATATCTATGGCCTTACTAAGGCGCCTCTTAGTGGGAGGTTGGGTAAGTCTACAATTTAGCTAAAAGAAAGCTAGCCAAACGTACTAGACAACAAACCTAAATCATCACAAAAGATGGTGATAAGGGTTTTAATCCAAGTTGAGATCCTCATCTATAGTGGTGGAAAAAAGCAATCGAGTCAACTGCACTCTATCCAAAAGAATGGATTGAAAGTCTTCTAGAGCAAGATCAATCAGATTTAATTCAATCTGAAAGAAGAATTAAGGCTTTTTTTTAGAGGAAGATCTATTAGAATAAGCCAATAAGCAACCCAAAACAAAAATAATCTTCTAGAGGAAGATCTACCAAACTACGAGTCATCAAAGGCCAGGAACTATTACGGAACAGAAGTTCTGGACTTCCATTACTATTGCTGGATAGGAGTTCTAGTCTTCTTTACTACTGCCGGATAGGAGTTCTGGTCTTCCATTATTATTGTCGGACAGGAGTTCTAGTCTTCTATTACTATTTCTAGACAGGATTTTTGGTCTTCTAGTACTATCGCTGGGCAGGTTTTCTAGTCTTCTATTACTATTGCCAAACAGTGTTCCGGTCTTCCATCATTATTGCCAAATGTGGTTTCTGGTCTTCCATTTTAATACCAGATGGGATTTCTAGTCTTCCATTATTAATACCAAATAGGTTTTCTGGCTTTCCCTACTAAATACCAAATGGGTTTTCTGGTCTTCTCTTTGCACTATAACTAGAATGGTTCTTTGGGCTACTATTTAAATTATTGTCAGAAGGATTTTCTGACGATGGAGCTTTGCAAAATCTGCACTCAATTCAGATTTGAATTCATTTAGTGGAAATATTCGTTACTAAACAAGCTACTAGATATTTAATAACGGAAAGGAAAATTTTTATATCTAATCCCAAAAGCTTAATTAGCATGGTTCTTAATTTTCTTAACGAGCAGAGTGTCAATTTATACATCGAATGTTCAAAATATAGAAAAGCAAGGTATTAACCGTCAAGAAGTTTTAAATAAAGACTAGTATTTGATTCAAGGCTGCATACCATACATTCGTGGTAACATACGTCCAAATACAGATTTATTTACAATCTAATACATTATGTACAAAGTCACAGTTACAAAAATTGAATCATAAAAAGATCAACTCCAAGATCTACAAGCTACAAGTCAGAACTATAGGTCAAGTTCTATAGATCATCAACAATTGGGGATGAGTCGGTGATGTGATGGACTGCTAAACTTAGGAGTTATTTAAGTTTCCTCTCCTTTTGCCGGATTGTGTTTGAATCATCTATCAACATAATCTGAGTATTTAATGCATAATCCAGAGTTTTATTTGCTCCCTTTAAAATATTGATCTTTCCTTTAAATTTCTCAATTTCTTGATTGATGGCGTGTTTTTCACACTCAAAACTTCAATCTTAACTTCATAGGCATTGAGATGAGTGGAAACCTTATCTCTTAACTTTCCATCAAGAAATTGCATTTATTCAACCTAACTCTTTGACTCTATTTAGCAATTCCACTATCATTCATGCTTAAAGGAGGATTTAAAAAAGCGGAAAATCTCTCTTGATGAGAAACACTAGATTGGCCTTCGTTTGCGATAAATTCCAGAGATTAACAGTTTACCTGACTTTTAAGCAATTTTAGTTCAAGGTCCAGAACCTTTTGATGTAATTAAGCAATTTCAGCATTAGCTTAAGTGTTCTGAGAAGAAAGCTTATATTGGCTAATAATGTCTACTTTCCTATACAATCTTTGAGTTCTCTTATCCTTTTCTTTAGTTTGTTTTTCTAAATCAAAATTCAATTCCTTCACACCTATAAATGTGGACCTTAATTTATAGTATTTGTCATGCTAGTTCTGTGCATTAGGATTATCAATTGCAAAGCTAGAGTGCCATGTGAAGAGCGTGTAATGCCACTAATTTTAAATAGCATTATTCAAGAGATTTAATTAGATAAATAAAATAAAATAATGTAGAGATTAGAGTGATAAAGGAATTGAGATTTAAGATCTAATTAGGGTCGTGCCTTAACTAAATGGATTTATAAGAATGGTTTACAAGTTAAATACTTAAGAGAATAGGTCAAGGATAATATGGGAATAGCCGAACCCTATAACCCCTAAAACCCATACAACTTTTTCATTCTCATTACATTCTTACAAAAACAAAAACATAAAAAAAAGAAAAAAAGCTGGCCATAACCCTAAGAAGAAAAAGAGAAAAATCCAATTAGAAGCTAAGGTTCAAATAGGAAGATTAAGGTTTAATTTGGGCTTAAGGTTTAAAACCATATAATTGGATGAATGATGATATACTTTGTGATGCCCACCTTTTTGGATGGTTTAAATCAACAATAAACTACACATGTCTAACTCAAACCATTCAAAAGGGAGGATTGTCAATGGGGTAAATAAGAAAATATGAGAAAAGAAGGGAAAAAAGAATCTCATAGCGGAATGACAAAATATAATAATCAAATAAACAATTTTTACATTTGATTACATTTGATTACATAATTTTTACAACAATCAGAGTTATATACATACAACAGGGATAAATAAATAATGTAGTAGACAACATGATGTGGAATGATAATAGTAATAATATATCAAATCTTCATCTTCGTCCTCCAGAAAATGATCTTCAATGCGCTGAAATACTCGGGGATGACCCGAGCGTAATGAAAAGTCAAAATACTCGAGTTAGGACTAAAATATCCTTATGTGAGTTTAATCAACAATAAGTAAATATGAGTGTAATGGCTTCAGAGATGTTTATGACTTTTTACATCTCCTATCCAGTGTATAACGTGCATGCAATAACTAAAGAGATGTTCGAGATTTTCCATCTCTTAAGGATCAGTTAAACTATCCATATATAGTATAGTACGCTATATATATGTAGTGTCTATCAGTAAGTATTAAAACAGCGTTAAGGCGTTACCCGTATCCCCTTTAACACATTTTATAGGTATCGTAGTCTATACAGTACTGTAAACTCCACTGTAACTGGTAGGCTATCAGGGAGCACTCCGTAGGTGCGACAGAAACTAAAATCGTAGTGGCACAATAAGGCATATGACAAGGCACGCGAGGCAATGCCAAGGGTAGGTTCTACCGTTTTGCACGCCCAGATTGGTTGTAATGCATAGTAACTACTACCGCCCACCTCAAGACACACTCCCATAATCAAATCGAGGATGACCACCAATCAATCACAAAGTAACGGATATGGTATCGAAGAAGTGTGTTCGATAGGAGGAGTGATCTCACTTGGCCTAGGATAGCTCCTGTTTTAGTAATATAAAGCTGACGCGGAGGTCAGGACTGTGTTTTTATCTCATACCAGTAACGTTCGTCAAACCATCCTACTTCATTTTGGATTCTCCGCCACATGCATAGTTGTTAAAGTGGTTTCAGAATTGGCAGAGAGTATGACAATATCTGACCCCGGTCTCTTTAACAAACAAATGCTTATTTCACACCGTGGTCATTTTATAAAACATTTTCAATAATAAATCCAGAAAATAGTTTTTACCTTCATATCAGGATATCTATGTACTTATTTTTTGCAAAGCCAGCGGGGTTGAATGACCCCTACCATTTATTTATATTGAAAGAAGAATTACAATAGAAATAGCGAGATACAAAGGGTTGGAAGTAGAGAAAATAAAAGAAAAAAATGACAGGAAAACTAATAGGATAATGCATACAAACAAATGCCAGAGCGCAAGAAAGTTAAGTTCACTTGTCAATTGTTGGTTGGTCAAACGGGTATGTTGAGCATTTTGGCATGCTATTTATTCTTTTGCAGATTTCATAATATAATTGCATTCGAATCTTTCTTCTCCCATTGAATAAAACACTATTTCGTTCCTCCCAAATCACCATTACACTCACTTTAATCATTATTAACAATTCGAATGTAGTCTACTGCTTCCATTTTGTTTCTTTGTATAGTCTCATCCATTCTAGCTTGCTGTCTCTCCTAGCACATAGGAAACCACCTTTCTGTTTTATTTTGAACCATAAGAAGTGCATGAATGAACAGTTGAAGGAAAGATGGTGAACATTTTTAGCTGTAGAGGAGCATAATTTATAGGAGGATGAAACAAATAGTCGTCTATATGAAAGATTACTCAATGTGTGTAGAGCATTACGAAAGACCTTCCACAACATATGATTATACCTTTCATCTGCATATATATTCCATATTCGCTTATACCGAGGAAAATAATCATTTCTCCTTTCTTCAGTCAGTGCTTTGTAGACTGTTTTGGTGGTGTGTTCTTTCAGCTTTCTTGACCATTTGTATTCATTAACATCAGTGAAAGAGTAAGGTAGGTTATTGTATCTATTCCATAGTGCATTAACAGTGGGGTTTCTGGTGAGATGCAGGTAGATTCTACCATTATGTATACAGTTAGTAGCTTTGGCATTCAGGGATATGCCAGACTGTATCATATTATCATATGAGAGTTCCTTTTGCAATATCATTCCATTTTCAATCCAAGGGGTGTTCTAGAATCTCAGAGTACTGTCTGTTGCAAGTTGAAGTTAAGTATGTGGCAGTAATATGTCACTTAGTTTTATTATAATTTTCCAGACCCAGCTATGAGCTTGTTTACTCTTTGCTAACCAGATCTCATCTCCCTTCAAGTTGTTCTTGATAGACCACCGTACCCATAGTGTGTCAGCATTAGATACTAGATTATGAAAATGTTTAGACAAAGCAGCTATATTCCATAATCTAATGTTTTTTATTCGTAATCCCCCTTCTGTTCTTGGTTTTTCCAGCTTATTGAAGGCTATATGAGACAGTTTTTTGTGTGTATGGATCCGGTCTAGAGAAATTTTATTATTGTAGTTCATATCATGGATATTAACTTAGTGGGCAGTGTTATATTTCTAGTATACCAAAATAGAGAATAATTAATTATAAACTCGTCGCACAAGTTTATAACTCAGATTTCCACTACACTGGAATTCTGTAGTAATTATTATAACAATATGAATGTTGTAAATGAATTACAACAACATCGTTATACTATTTTGAATAAATAGTATAACCAGAATAACGGATAGAATATAGAATAATGTATATAAATATACAATTAGTCTAACCGGATTATGTCTGAGGCTCGTCGTAACGATTTCCTTAAGAATTTTATTTCAAAATTCTCCCAAGATACAACAGACGTATTCTGCTCGAGATTGTAACGAGTATATCACTCTGTGATTTTGATTATAAGAACAGCAGTTGTTAGAAGGGAAGAGATAAGAAAATTCAGTGAGGAAAGTGATCAGTTTTCCTCCTTGTTTATAATTAGTCCGTATCCCTTCGAACGGTCGCGTCTACACCCGTTTGTTCAAAACGGTCGCGCCTGTTGCTTTTCACCGCACCTGCCTGCTGTTCGGCCGCGTCTCCTCACTTGGGCCGCACCTGTTCGTTTGCGCGCACTTCAAAAGTCGTGTCTCTTCAGTCCCGCGTCCGTTTTTACCCGTCTGCTGCTTCTCTTCATATTCCAGGCCCAGCCCAGTTTCAGCCGAAGCCCAAAAAACTGTTAACAATGGCCCAGCAAAAGAATGGTCATTTTTAGACCCGTACCCGTACCCGGGCCCGGTCGGTCGGACGAACGGGCGACGGCGCGCGTGTGTGTTGGTGATGCATAATCTCCCTCCTCACAACGAAGCATACATTTGGGAGCTCCAGGCCCCCAACCTCCTCATGAGAAAGCTATATTTAAACCAATATAGCTCTCACAATTTGGAGATGTGGGACTTTGTATATTTCATTCAACTTATTCTTAAGGAATTCCAACAATCCCCCACATGAATGATAATATACATATCCCCCACACAAAGCGAAATATCACAGAGTACATATGGAATAATGCTTTGTCGTGGATAAGTAGATATTTCACTTTGAACTTTCCCTAGTTAAAACTTATCGAATCTGCTTGGCTAATCGGTGAATTATTTCATCTTGAACCGTTGGCCTTTATTGTACATCCAGACAATAAGCTTTACGAAGCATTGATTCCCTTCTCATCCAATCTCTTGGTTGTGTTCATTTTGGTCCTGAACAATTTTTGGTTCTGCGAGTGTTTTTAGAGAATAAAAGCCTTTGAATATTCTCATAGAGCTGACCCAGCTCACACTAACATAGGTGATCGCAACCATTAAGAGTATCCTACATATACCCCACTTGTTATTGTCAAGATATGGTCATCATTAAAAAACATAGTTTTAACCTTTAAACACCTCTGTAGGCATGCATTTATATTTTGCACCATAGGAATGGAGTTGGACTATGTCCACGTAAATGCATTACGTCTTGAGTTATTCAGAACTGGTTTGCCTATTGATCCTAGTACGTGGGATCTCCAGTCGCTAGGATAAGTTTCCGTATAAGATAACACTTGATGGTTTAGGCTTTTAAGCCCATTCCCCTCGATGCGCAGTCAATTTTCTCTCTTGATAAACCTTTAGTAAATGGATCCGCTAGGTTATCATTTGTCTTCACATAATCAATGGAAATAGTTCCATTAGAGAGTAACTGCCTAACTGTGTTATGGCGTCGATGAATATGTCGTGACTTTCCATTATACACAAAATTGTGCGCTCTACTTAGCGCAGCTTGGTTATCACAGTGTATACATATGGCCGGTATAGGTTTAGGCCAAAAAGGAATATCTTCTAAAAAGTGACGAAGCCATTCTGCTTCTTCGCCTGCTTTATCTAATGCAATGAACTCTGATTCCATAGTGGATCGAGCTATGCATGTTTGTTTAGTAGATTTCCATGACACTGCTGCCCCTGCTAGGGTAAAGACATAACCACTCGTTGATTTTGATTCCTCTGAATCTGCAATCCAGTTTGCATCACTATATCCTTCTAAGACGGCAGGATATTTTCCATAATGTAAGGAAAAATTAGTGGTATTCTTTAAATATCCCAACACTCTCATTAGTGCTTTTCAGTGTTCCTTCCCTGGATTACTTGTATACGTGCTTAGTCGACTTACTGCATAAGCTATATCTGGTCTTGTGCAATTCATGAGATACATGAGACATCCTATTACACGAGAATATTCCAGTTGCATTACACTCTCATTAGTGTTTTTATGCAGTACTTCCGATGGATTAAAAGGTGTATTTACTCCTTTAATTACAAAGTTTTGAAATCTTTCAATCACTTTTTCTACATAATGTGATTGAGATAACTCAATTCTATTAGATGTTCTTATTATTTTTATTCCCAAAATAATATCTGCAACACCCAAGTCTTTCATGTCGAAATTGTTGATCAACATTTTCTTTATAGTCTCAATTACCTGAGTATTTATACCGAATATTAGCATATCGTCCACATATAGACGAATCATCACATATAATTGTCCAAGTTGTTTATAATAAACATATTTGTCACATTCATTTATACAAAAACCATTTCTCATCATGACACTATCAAATTTTGCGTGCCATTGCTTTGGAGCTTGTTTTAGTCCATGTAATGATTTGACTAATCTACAGACTTTGTTTTTATTTCCTTTGGAAATAAATCCCTCAGGTTGCTCCATGTAAATCTCCTCATCGAGATTTCCATTTAAGAATCCTGTTTTTACATCCATTTGATGAATCTATAGATTATAGATGGATGCAATTGCTATAAACATTCTTATAGAGGTTATTCGTGTTACCGGCGAATATGTATCAAAGAAGTCAACTCCTTCTTTTTGAAGATATCCTTTGGCTACTAATCTGGCTTATACTTGTCGATAGAGCCATCTGCTTTCATTTTCTTCTTGAAAATCCATTTGCAGCCAATTGGTTTTATTCCTGGTGGAATATCAACAATTTCCCAAGTTTTATTACTTAGAATTGAATCAATCTCACTTTGGATTGCTTCTTTCCAACATGAAGATTCAGAAGATGACATTGCTTCCTTGTACGTTTGAGGTTCGTTCTCTAATACATATGTAAAAAAGTCCGAACCAAATTTTTTGGAAGCTCTAGCCCTTACGCTTCTTCTTGGTTTAGCATCGTCAATTTCATGATGAGTTTCATCTTCATGTGAATCGTTTGATTCTTCCCTTGTCCTTTTTGGGATATTATTTCCTTCATTCCTTTTGTGCGGAAACACATCTTCAAAGAATGAGGTATCTCTTGATTCCATGATTGTATTTACATGAATATCATTTATATCAGACTTGAATACCAAAAATCTATAGGCACTACTATTTTGGGCTGGACCAAGATAATAACAATCTACTGTTTTTGGTCCAAGTTTGACTCTCTTGGGAGGCGGAACTGGAACTTTTGCCAAGCACCCCCACACTTTGAGGTATTTAAAGCTTGGTTTGTGTCCTTTCCATATCTCATATGGAATTGTTTCCGTTTTATTGTGAGGAACTTTGTTTAATATGTGATTAGACATATTTAATGCTTCCCTCCACAAGTTCGTCGGTAGACCAGAAGTTAAAAGAATGGCAGTAATCATGTCTTTTAACGTTCTGTTCTTCCTCTTGGCTACACCATTTTGTTGTGGTGAATATGTTGCTGTTGTTTTATGAACTATTCCATTCTCTGCACAGAACTGTTCAAACGGTGACTCATATTCTCCACCTCGATCAGATCTCAATATCTTGATCTTTTTATTTAACTAATTTTCTACCTCAGCCTTGTATTTTATAAACGCTGTTATTGCTTCATCTTTACTATTTAAAAGATATACATAGCAATATCGCGTATAATCGTCAATAAAAGTAATGAAATACTTTTTCCCACCTCTTGTAGGTAGTGATTTAAAATCACATAAATCTGTATGTACCAAACCTAATGGTTCGGTGCTTCTATCAACAGATTTAAATGGTTGTTTGACCATTTTTGCTTCTACACATGTCTCACATTTGTAGTTCTTATCTACTTGGAAATTTGGAATCAATCCCAAGTTTGATAATTTCTTCATTTTTCGAAAGTTTATGTGTCCTAATCTATCGTGCCATAGTAAAATTTCGTGCTCAAGCAAGTAAGAAACATAAATTTAATTAATAGCACAATCAGAATACATAGTTTTATTGCCGATAACGGCTACATTTGCCTTAAATAGGCCATCACATAAATATCCCCTTCCGATATACAGTCCAGCTTTGGACAGAACTATCTTGTCTAACTCGAACACCATCTTGAATCCCTTCTTTGATAGGACTGCACCAGAGATGAGATTCTTGTGTATGTCTGGAACGTGGAGCACGTTATTCAACTTAATAGTTTTTCCAGAAGTAAACTTGAGGATTACTGTACCACTGCCTTCGATCATGGAAACTGCAGAATTACCCATGTAGAGTTTTTCTTCGTGATCGAATTTCTGATATGTAGAAAACATGGATTTGTCAGAACAGACATGACGAGTAGCGCCTGTATCTACCCACCATTGGTTAGGATTCTGAACCAGATTGCATTCAGATACCACCGCCGAGAAGTTGGACTCGTCTACTTCCATGTTATCTACCATATTTGCCTCTTTATTGCGTTCCTTCTTCAGTCTGCAATCTCTAGCGGCATGTCCAACTTTTCCACAAACCCAACATTCGCCATTAAATTTCTTGGTTCGTTTGTTGTCTTTTGGCTTGTTGCCTTGAGCTTTCCTTTTCTTCTGGAAATTCTTCTTTTTGATTTTGGTCTTTGACCCTTCAGCCACAAATGCCTCCTCGCTTTGTTTTGTTATTCCACGGTTATCTGCCTCAATTTTCAATCGGACTATGAGATCCTGTAAAGAGATTTCCTTCTTCTTATGCTTTAGATAGTTGCGGTAATCTCTCCATGGCGGCGGCAGTTTTCCCGTGATGGCTTCAACCAAAAACGATTCTCTAACCACATGACCTTCCGCTTCGAGTTCATGAATGATGATTTGCAATTCATGCAGTTGAGCAGTCACCGGTTTGGAGTCAACCATCTTGTAGTTCATGAATTTGTCTATAATGAATTTCTTAAGACTGATATTCTGCGTCATGTACTTTGTGGTAAGTGCATTCCAGAGTTCTTTTGATGTCTTTGAAGGCTGATATACTTTGTATAGCATCTTGTCAAGCCAATTCAGAATATAGTTTCTGCATAAAAAATCGGAATGCTTCCACGTATTCACCTCTGCTTCCTTGCATGGTGCAGGAATCGGTTCCTCCTCCTCGAGGTACTTTTGCAGACCAAGTGTGGTGAGATAAAACAACATTTGATTTTGCCATGTCAAGAAATCATCACCATCTCCCTTGAACGGTTCAGGTCTGTTGTGAGTAGAATTCTTTGAAAATTCGACTGCAGCCATCTCGGATTTAGTAAGAAAACAGTAAAATTCTTAAGATGTTATATGTCTAGTATACCAAAATAGAGAATAATCAATTATAAACTCGTTGCACAAGTTTATAACTCAGATTTCCACTACAATCGAATTCTGTAGTAATTATTATAACCATATGAATGTTGTAAATGAATTACAACAACAGCGTTATACTATTTTGAATAAATAGTATAACCAGAATAACGGATAGAATATAGAATAATGTATATAAATATACA
Organism: Allium cepa; assembly: GCA_030765085.1. NCBI lineage: Eukaryota > Viridiplantae > Streptophyta > Magnoliopsida > Asparagales > Amaryllidaceae > Allium > Allium cepa. The sequence continues at coordinate 130,316,588 of CM060943.1, forward strand.
ATTAGTCTAACCGGATTATGTCTGAGGCTCGTCGTAACGATTTCCTTAAGAATTTTATTTCAAAATTCTCCCAAGATACAACAGACGTATTCTGCTCGAGATTGTAACGAGCATATCACTCTGTGATTTTGATTATAAGAACAGCAGTTGTTAGAAGGGAAGAGATAAGAAAATTCAGTGAGGAAAGTGATCAGTTTTCCTCCTTATTTATAATTAGTCCGTATCCCTTCGAACGGTCGCGTCTGCACCCGTTTGTTCAAAACGGTCGCGCCTGTTGCTTTTCACCGCGCCTGCCTGCTGTTCGGCCGCGTCTCCTCACTTGGGCCGCATCTGTTCGTTTGCGTGCGCTTCAGAAGTCGTGTCTCTTCAGTCCCGCGTCCGTTTTTACCCGCCTACTACTTCTCTTCATATTCCAGGCCCAGCCCAGTTTCAGCCGAATCCCAAAAAACTGTTAACAATGGCCCAGCAAAAGAATGGTCATTTTTAGACCCGTACCCGTACCCGAGCCCGGCCTGGCCCGGTTTGGTCAGTCGGACGACGGCGGCGGTGGCGCGCACGTGTGGTGGTGATGCATAATCTCCCTCCTCACAACGAAGCATACATTTGGGAGCCCCATGCCCCCAACCTCCTCATGACAAAGCTATATTTAAACCAATATAGTTCTCACAATTTGGAGATGTGGGACTTTGTATATTTCATTCAACTTATTCTTAAGGAATTCCAACAATCCCCCACATGAATGATAATATACATATCCCCCACACAAAGCGAAATATCACAGAGTACATATGGAATAATGCTTTGTCGTGGATAAGTAGATATTTCACTTTGAACTTTCCCTAGTTAAAACTTATCGAATCTGCTTGGCTAATCGGTGAATTATTTCATCTTGAACCGTTGGCCTTTATTGTACATCCAGAAAATAAGCTTTACGAAGCATTGATTCCCTTCTCATCCAATCTCTTAGTTGTGTTCATTTTGGTCCTGAACAATTTTTGGTTCTGCGAGTGTTTTTAGAGAATAAAAGCCTTTGAATATTCTCATAGAGCCGACCCAGCTCACACTAACATAGGTGATCGCAACCATTAAGAGTATCCTACATATACCCCACTTGTTATTGTCAAGATATGGTCATCATTAAAAAAATATAGTTTTAACCTTTAAACACCTCTGTAGGCATGCATTTATATTTTGCACCATAGGAATGGAGTTGGACTATGTCCACGTAAATGCATTACGTCTTGAGTTATTCAGAACTGGTTTGCCTATTGATCCTAGTCCGTGGGATCTCCAGTCGCTAGGATAAGTTTCCGTATAAGATAACACTTGATGGTTTAGGCTTTTAAGCCCATTCCCCTCGATGCGCAGTCAATTTTCTCTCTTGATAAACCTTTAGTAAATGGATCCGCTAGGTTATCATTTGTCTTCACATAATCAATGGAAATAGTTCCATTAGAGAGTAACTGCCTAACTATGTTATGCGTCGACGAATATGTCGTGACTTTCCATTATACACAAAATTGTGCGCTCTACTTAGCGCAGCTTGGTTATCACAGTGTATACATATGGCCGGTACAGGTTTAGGCCAAAAAGGAATATCTTCTAAAAAGTGACGAAGCCATTCTGCTTCTTCGCCTGCTTTATCTAATGCAATGAACTCTGATTCCATAGTGGATCGAGCTATGCATGTTTGTTTAGTAGATTTCCATGACACTGCTGCCCCTGCTAGGGTAAAGACATAACCACTCGTTGATTTTGATTCCTCTGAATCTGCAATCCAGTTTGCATCACTATATCCTTCTAAGACGGCAGGATATTTTCCATAATGTAAGGAAAAATTAGTGGTATTCTTTAAATATCCCAACACTCTCATTAGTGCTTTCCAGTGTTCCTTCCCTGTATTACTTGTATAACTGCTTAGTCGACTTACTACACAAGCTATATCTGGTCTTGTGCAATTCATGAGATACATGAGACATCCTATTACATGAGAATATTCCAGTTGCATTACACTCTCATTAGTGTTTTTATGCAGTACTTCCGATGGATTAAAAGGTGTATTTACTGCTTTAATTCCAAAGTTTTGAAATCTTTCAATCACTTTTTCTACATAATGTGATTGAGATAACTTAATTCCGTTAGATGTTCTTATTATTTTTATTCCCAAAATAATATCTGCAACACCCAAGTCTTTCATGTCGAAATTGTTGATCAACATTTTCTTTATGGTCTCAATTACCTGAGTATTTGGACCGAATATTAGCATATCGTCCACATATAGACGAATCATCACATATGATTGTCCAAGTTGTTGATAATAAACACATTTGTCACATTCATTTATACGAAAACCATTTCTCATCATGACACTATCAAATTTTGCGTGCGATTGCTTTGGAGCTTGTTTTAGTCCGTATAATGATTTGACTAATCTACAGACTTTGTTTTCATTTCCTTTGGAAATAAATCCCTCAGGTTGCTCCATGTAAATCTCCTCATCGAGATTTCCATTTAAGAATGCTGTTTTTACATCCATTTGATGAATCTATAGATTGTAGATGGATGCAATTGCTATTAACATTCTTATAGAGGTTATTCGTGTTACCGGCGAATATGTATCAAAGAAGTCTACTCCTTCTTTTTGACGGTATCCTTTGGCTACTAATCTGGCTTTATACTTGTCGATAGAGCCATCTGCTTTCATTTTCTTCTTGAAAATCCATTTGCAGCCAATTGGTTTTAGTCCTGGTGGAATATCAACAATTTTCCAAGTTTTATTACTTAGAATTGAATCAATCTCACTTTGGATTGCTTCTTTCCAACATGAAGATTCAGAAGATGACATTGCTTCCTTGTACGTTTGAGGTTCGTGCTCTAATACATATGTAAAAAAGTCCGAACCAAATGTTTTGGAAATTCTAGCCCTTACGCTTCTTCTTGGTTCAGCATCGTAAATTTCATGATGAGTTTCATCTTCATGCGAATCGTTTGATTCTTCCCTTGTCCTTTTTGGGACATTATTTCCTTCATTTCTTTTGTGCGGAAACACATCTTCAAAGAATGAGGCATCTCTTGATTCCATGATTGTATTTACATGAATATCATTTATATCAGACTTGAATACCAAAAATCTGTAGGCACTACTATTTTGGGCTGGCCCAAGATAATAACAGTCTACTGTTTTTGGTCTAAGTTTGACTCTCTTGGGAGGCGGAACTGGAACTTTTGCCAAGCACCCCCACACTTTGAGGTATTTAAAGCTTGGTTTGTGTCCTTTCCATATCTCATATGGAATTGTTTCCGTTTTATTGTGAGAAACTTTGTTTAATATGTGATTAGACATATTTAATGCTTCCCCCCACAAGTTCGTCGTTAGACTAGAAGTTAAAAGCATGGCAGTAATCATGTCTTTTATAGTTCTGTTCTTCCTCACGGCTACACCATTTTGTTGTGGTGAATATGGTGCTGTTGTTCGATGAACTATTCCATTCTCTGCACAGAACTGTTCAAACGGTGACTCATATTCTTCACCTCGATCAGATCTCAATATCTTGATCTTTTCATTTAACTGATTTTCTACCTCAGCCTTGTATTTTATAAACGCTGTTATTGCTTCATCTTTACTATTTAAAAGATATACATAGAAATATCGCGTATAATCGTCAATAAAAGTAATGAAATACTTTTTCCCACCTCTTGTAGGTAGTGATTTAAAATCACATAAATCTGTATGTACCAAACCTAATGGTTTGGTGCTTCTGTCAACAGATTTAAATGGTTGTTTGACCATTTTTGCTTCTACACATGTCTCACATTTCTAGTTCTTATCTACTTGGAAATTTGGAATCAATCCCAAGTTTGATAATTTCTTCATTTTTCGAAAGTTTATGTGTCCTAATCTCTCGTGCCATAGTATAATTTCGTGCTCAAGCAAGTAAGAAACTTCAATTTTATTAATAGCACAATCAGAATACATAGTTTTATTGCCGATAACGGCTACATTTGCCTTAAATAGGCCATCACATAAATATCCCCTTCCGATATACATTCCAGCTTTGGACAGAACCATCTTGTCTGACTCGAACACCATCTTGAATCCCTTCTTTGATAGGATTGCACCAAAGATGAGATTCTTGCGTATGTCTGGAACGTGGAGCACGTTATTCAACTTAACAGTTTTTCCAAAAGTAAACTTGAGGATTACTGTACCACTGCCTTCGATCATGGAAACTGCAGAACTACCCATGTAGAGTTTTTCTTCGTGATCGAATTTCTGATATATAGAAAACATGGATTTGTCAGAACAGACATGACGAGTAGCGCCTGTATCTACCCACCATTGGTTAGGATTCTGAACCAGATTGCATTCAGATACCACCGCCGAGAAGTTGGACTCGTCTACTTCCATGTTATCTACTATATTTGCCTCTTTATTGCGTTCCTTCTTGAGTCTGCAATCTCTAGCGGCATGTCCAACTTTTCCACAAACCCAACATTCACTATTAAATTTCTTGGTTCGTTTGTTGTCTTTTGGTTTGTTGTCTTGAGCTTTCCTTTTCTTTTGTAAATTCTTCTTTTTGTTTTTGGTCTTTGACCCTTCAACCACAAATGCCTCCTCGCTTTGTTTTGTTATTCCACGGTTATCTGCCTCAATTTTCAATCGGACTATGAGATACTATAAAGAGATTTCCTTCTTCTTATGCTTTAGATAGTTGCGGTAATCTCTCCATGACGGCGGCAGTTTTCCCGTGATGGCTTCAACCAAAAACGATTCTCCAACCACATGACATTCCGCTTCGAGTTCATGAATGATGATTTGCAATTCATGCAGTTGAGCAGTCACCGGTTTGGAGTCAACCATCTTGTAGTCCATGAATTTGTCTACAATGAATTTCTTAAGACTGATATTCTGCGTCTTGTACTTTGTGGTAAGTGCATTCCAGAGTTCTTTTGATGTCTTTGAAGGCTGATATACTTTGTATAGCATCTTGTCAAGACAATTCAGAATATAGTTTCTGCATAAAAAATCGGAATGCTTCCACGTATTCACCTCTGCTTCCTTGCCTGGTGCAGGAATCGGTTCCTCCTCCTCGAGGTACTTTTGCAGACCAAGTGTGGTGAGATAAAACAACATTTGATTTTGCCATGTCAAGAAATCATCACCATCTCCCTTGAACGGTTCAGGTCTGTTGTGAGTAAAATTCTTTGAAAATTCGACTGCTGCCATCTCGGATTTAGTAAGAAAACAGTAAAATTCTTAAGATGTTATATGTCTAGTATACCAAAAAGAGAATAATCAATTATAAACTCGTCGCACAAGTTTATAACTCAGATTTCCACTACACTGGAATTCTGTAGTAATTATTATAACAATATGAATGTTGTAAATGAATTACAACAACAACGTTATACTATTTTGAATAAATAGTATAACCAGAATAACGGATAGAATATAGAATAATGTATAAAAATATACAATTAGTCTAGCCGGATTATGTCTGAGGCTCGTCGTAACGATTTGCTTAAGAATTTTATTTCAAAATTCTCCCAAGATACAACAGACGTATTCTGCTCGAGATTGTAACGAGTATATCACTCTGTGATTTTGATTATAAGAACAGCAGTTGTTAGAAGGGAAGAGATAAGAAAATTCAGTGAGGAAAGTGATCAGTTTTCCTCCTTATTTATAATTAGTCCGTATCCCTTCGAACGGTCGCGTCTGCACCCGTTTGTTCAAAACGGTCGCGCCTGTTGCTTTTCACCGCACCTGCCTGCTATTCGGCCGCGTCTCCTCACTTGGGCCACACCTGTTCGTTTGCGCGCGCTTCAGAAGTCGTGTTTCTTCAGTCCCGCGTCCATTTTTACCCGCCTGCTGCTTCTCTTCATATTCCAGGCCCAGCCCAGTTTCAGCCGAAGCCCAAAAAACTGTTAACAATGGCCCAGCAAAAGAATGGTCATTTTTAGACCCATACCCGTGCCCGTGCCCGTCCCGGCTCGGTTCGGTCGGAGTTACGGACGGCGACGGCGGCGCGCACGCGTGTGTGGTGGTGATGCATAATCTTCCTCCTCACAACGAAGCATACATTTGGGAGCCCCAGGCCCCCAACCTCCTCATGACAAAGCTATATTTGAACCAATATAGCTCTCACAATTTGGAGATGTGGGACTTTGTATATTTCATTCAACTTATTCTTAAGGAATTCCAACAATCCCCCACATGAATGATAATATACATATCCCCCACACAAAGCGAAATATCACAGAGTACATATGGAATAATGCTTTGTCGTGGATAAGTAGATATTTCACTTTGAACTTTCCCTAGTTAAAACTTATCGGATCTACTTGGCTAATCGGTGAATTATTTCATCTTGAACCGTCGGCCTTCATTGTATATCCAGATAATAAGCTTTACGAAGCATTGATTCCCTTCTCATCCAATCTCTTGGTTGTGTTCATTTTGGTCCTGAACAATTTTTGGTTCTGCGAGTGTTTTTAGAGAATAAAAGCCTTTGAATATTCTCATAGAGCCGACCCAGCTCACACTAACATAGGTGATCGCAACCATTAAGAGTATCCTACATATACCCCACTTGTTATTGTCAAGATATGGTCATCGTTAAAAAACATAGTTTTAACCTTTAAACACCTCTGTAGGCGTGCATTTATATTTTGCACCATAGGAATGGAGTTGGACCATGTCCACGTAAATGCATTATGTCTTGAGTTATTCAGAACTGGTTTGCCTATTGATCCTAGTCAGTGGGATCTCCAGTCGCTAGGATAGGTTTCCGTATAAGATAACTCTTGATGGTTTAGGCTTTTAAGCCCATTCCCCTCGATGCGCAGTCAATTTTTTCTCTTGATAAACCTTTAGTAAATGGATCTGCTAGGTTATCATTTGTCTCCACATAATCAATGGAAATAGTTCCATTAGAGAGTAACTGCCTAACTGTGTTATGGCGTCGACGAATATGTCGTGACTTTCCATTATACACAAAATTGTGCGCTCTACTTAGCGCAGCTTGGTTATCACAGTGTATACATATGGCCGGTACAGGTTTAGGCCAAAATGGAATATCTTCTAAAAAGTGAAGAAGCCATTCTGCTTCTTCTCCTGCTTTATCTAATGCAATGAACTCAGATTCCATAGTGGATCGAGCTATGCATGTTTGTTTAGTAGATTTCCATGACACTGCTGCCCCTGCTAGGGTAAAGACATAACCACTCGTTGATTTTGATTCCTCTGAATCTGCAATCCAGTTTGCATCACTATATCCTTCTAAGACGGCAGGATATTTTCCATAATGTAAGGAAAAATTAGTGGTATACTTTAAATATCCCAACACTCTCATTAGTGCTTTCCAGTGTTCCTTCCCTGGATTACTTGTATACCTGCTTAGTCGACTTACTGCATAAGCTATATCTGGTCTTGTGCAATTCATGAGATACATGAGACATCCTATTACACGAGAATATTCCAGTTGCATTACACTCTCATGTTTTTATGCAGTACTTCCGATGGATTAAAAGGTGTATTTACTCCTTTAATTCCAAAGTTTTGAAATCTTTCGATCACTTTTTCTACATAATGTGATTGAGATAACTCAATTCCATTAGATGTTCTTATTATTTTTATTCCCAAAATAATATCTGCAACACCCAAGTCTTTCATGTCGAAATTGTTTATCAACATTTTCTTTATGGTCTCAATTACCTGAGTATTTGGACCGAATATTAGCATATCGTCCACATATAGACAAATCATCACATATGATTGTCCAAGTTGTTTATAATAAACACATTTGTCACATTCATTTATACGAAAACCATTTCTCATCATGACACTATCAAATTTTGCGTGCCATTGCTTTGGAGCTTGTTTTAGTTTGTATAATGATTTGACTAATCTACAGACTTTGTTTTCATTTCCTTTGGAAATAAATCCCTTATGTTGCTCCATGTAAATCTCCTCTTCAAGATTTCCATTTAAGAATGCTATTTTTACATCCATTTGATGAATCTACAGACTTTGTTTTCGTATTCCAGGCCCAGCCCAGTTTCAGCCGAAGCCCAAAAAACTGTTAACAATGGCCCAGCAAAAGAATGGTCATTTTTAGCCCGGTTCGGTCAGACGGACGGAGGCGGCGGCGCGCGCGCGTGTGGTGGTGATTCATAATCTCCCTCCTTACAACGAAGCATACATTTGGGAGCTTCAGGCCCTCGACCTCCTCATGGGAAAGCTATATTTAAACCAATATAGCTCTCACAATTTGGAGATATGGGACTTTGTATATTTCATTCAACTTATTCTTAAGGAATTCCAACAGGCAGTACAAAAGTCCTACTCCAGTATCCCACCATCGAGAGCATAACTACATTGGTTACTACAATTCTTCCTGGTTGTGCTATGAACCGATTCTCCCATCTATTCATCACTGCTGTTATTTTTTCATATATGGTGTACACTAAGCAATTGTGATTCTTTTTGTTTCCGAAGGAATGCCAAGATATGTCATGTCAGATAGTAGAGGATGCATATATGTAATTGAGTAGCATACTGCCTTTTGATGTTCAGTGAGATTAGCCAGTAATATATGAGATTTTTCTTGGTTTGTTTGCAGCTTGGAGAAGTTTTAGAAGGAATTGAGGGTGTCCATTATGGTTTGCAGAGATATTGGAGTAGGTTTTGTGAAGATCATCAAGTCATCTGCAAAAGCTAGGGTAGTAACCATTGGGTTTCTACACTTCGGGTGTAGATCAAATTTCTTCAATTCAACTTGCTTCTAAATAAAAAGTGTGAATATTTCCATTTTCAGTATAATTAAATAGGCAGAGATTGGATCTCCTTGCCACAAGCCATTTTTTCCTTTGAAATTTCCAATAGTGTGAACATTGAAGACTAATGAATATCTAACAGTGGATATGCAAGTATAAAGCCACTTAGAGAATGGAGGAGGGAACTTCATTTTGTCAAGGACAGTCATTATGGCAGACCAACATACAGTGTCAAATTCTTTCCTCATGTCAATTTTTAGCATGGCTATAAGGGAAATGTATGATGAAGAATAGCCATTTAGAAGTTCATGAGACAGCAGGAGATTATCTAGGATGCTTTTGTTTGGGAGGAAAGCGGACTGGTTGGGGGATATTAATTGATAAAGGACATTTTTGAGCCGAGAAGCAAGTATACAAGAGATGCATTTTTATATAACATTGCAGCGTGCAATCGATCTTAAGTGGGAGACATTTGTAGGAGTAGATTTTTTGGGGACGAGGAGCAGATTAGTTGAGTTTATAGCAGCATGGATTGCACTTTTATTGAAGAAGTTTTGAATGGCTTTGTACACATCATAAGAAATAATGTCCCAGCAGTGTGTGAAGAAGGAAATAGTGAATCCATCAGGGCTAGGGAAACTCCTTTTCTCATAGAAAAGATTAAGGCTTTTATTTTCTCATTTGACATTGGTCTTATCAGGTCGCTCTGCATTTCAGGATTGAGTTTTAGGAGGGAGAGGTTGTTTAGTATTGAAGAGTCGGAAGGAGAGTGCTGGCCACTAAGTAAATCAGTGTAGTATTTAAGGAATGCATCATCAATCTGGTCTGAGGAGGTATGAGTTGCACCCTGCATATCAGTTATTTGATGTATTATGGACCTTCCTTGTTTTATCTTCAGTGATGCATGAAAGTGTTTAGTATTTCTATTCCCATGGGTAGTCCACTGCTATTTATTATTTTGCTTTATCATGTTGGCTTCAGTAGCTTAGGCCTTTTCAATCATTGCATTCAATTCACTCTCCTCTTTCATTAAAGCCGGTGTAGAGTTTGAGTTCAAAATAAGTTTTTGTAACTGTTCCAGTTGAGCTGCTATGTTTGTTGAGAGCTTATTTCCTTGTCCATATATTTTCCTGGCCCAAATTTTGACTACTTCTTTTATGTTCTTCAGTTTTTTTACAAGTAATGCATTGGATTTCCATATATAATTCTCCAAGCATCTGTAACAACCTGTTTCAATTCAATATTAATAGTCCATTCATCATAAAATTCAAAGTTCACCTTTTTCTGAAAGGCAGCAGTTTGAAGGGTCAGGATTAAAGGGCAGTAGTCAGAGAGGAGGGGCATAGGAATGTGTATGTTGATTGATGGCTAATGAAGAAGGGTGGAGATGTTCATTAAGCCATGTTCAATTTTGGACAAGGTTGGAGGGGATGTGCTGCTTTTATTAGACTAGGTATAAGAGGAACCAGAGCAGGGGATTTCTATCAGTGAAGCATTATGTATGGTATTATTTAATGGAGAGAGCTATGACAAGGATAATGGTCTGCCTCCATTACGGTGAGTTGATAGGAAGCAGTAACTAAAGTTTCCTATTAGAATCCATGGACGAGTCGACTGTCTAAAGTGAGGTATGATGTCATGCAATCTTTGTTTGGTTTAAGGAGAGTTGGAGGCATAGATGAGGGTGTAATACAAAGAAGAATTGGTGGATTACTTATACAAGTCCAGTTGTTACTTATATATTTGGCAGGAGATTGAGCAGTGTCCAATTTAGTTTTTGATATCGAAATTAATGATAATTTATGGTTTGAATGAGTGCTTTGATTTGATCGAGCTTTGGTTGCTGATGAGCCCCTCTGACATTCCAAGATATGTTGTGCATTATTGATAAACTATAGTGGGTTTTTTGTTGAGGCTTCTCGTTCTTCTTGCATTAGAAGATGGTGTATTTTCTAGTATTTGATACATGAGTGTATTTGTTTCTGACTCTGATTCAATAGGAAACAGAGCGATGGGGGTTAGATTGGTGGCATATTTGCTTGTTTTACCTTTCTTTTTTTCTTGCTTTCTTTCAAAGTTTAGGTCAGAGAAGTTGGTTGATTTGTATTTGAGTTGAGGATTTTCTTGGCTGATGTGGTGGTTATAGAGGAAGTTTGAAGGGAGGAGGTATGAGGATCATCAATATTTGATGGAATATTGTTAGAAGAGTTAGTAGTTGGTGTGAAGATGTAGTTCCCACCAATTTTTAGAAGATCGGACTGGTTTTGTAAAGAACTGGTGGTTATAAGAGGTGAGAAATGCACATATGTACAAACAGGGGATGTGAAGAGATTCTAGTTGGAAGGTAGAGTAGGAAGCAATGGTAGAAGAGTAGATATTGGTATACGGGGTCTGGTTGAGGAGGAGGTAGCAAGAGGGTCAGAACAAGGCACAAAGGTTAGTTGAGCTTGACTAGTCTGTAAGGTTTGGGTTGAGTCATTGTTCTGTTGTTTGTGCATTTCAATGATGTGTGCATGAACAGTTTCATGCACTTTGGTTTCATGTTCAGTTCCATTCACTTCGGATTTGCTTTGAGTCATTTCTTGGTTATTCATTGTATCACTTCGAGCTCGGTGTATGCCTTTTTCTTGTGTTGCATTTTTTTTCCTTACTCTTTGTCAGTTGAGTTTTTTTCCATTTGGAATTACATTTTTGCATGTTTCATTTGTTTTTCTTTCATGTTCTATTTCATCGCACTTTTCCACTTCACTTTCACTTATTTCTCCATTTTCTTGCTGTTAGAACCCTTAGTTTACGATTTCGACGATGATAACTATACAATGGAAATCGTATATATATATCATACAACTATACAAATATGAATTCAAAGAAAGAAAATCACTACTGTGATAGGACGATAACTAAAGCACTGAAGAGATTCATTTATAAAGTTACATGAAGATCGAAGAGAGATACACTCAAGAATAATCCTAAGAGAACATCACCTAACAGGTTCAGACGTCTAAATGCAGAACTTCAGACATTTGAACGTAGAATATGAACAAAAATAATAATAGGTTCTCAGACGTCTGAAAACATCATTCAGATGTCTGAAACTGGACTCGGGGAAGATAATTCAAATTACAACTGTTATCTTCGAAGAAACACAACTCTATCTCTCCTCCATAACTCTTCATCTGTGAACAATGACGACTCTAGACTGAAAGGGAAGAGATGTAACTACTAGAAGCAACCTTCTACAACTATATAAACGAGAATCAAGAAGGATCAAAGCACTTTAAATAATTCACTCGACTCTCTATCTTGATCATCTCTTGTTCTAATCATCCACTTGCCGTCTAATCTGCAAATCTGAGATCATACACTTTCGTACTCTCTCGAACAATGTTGTAGTCAATCATTCAAGAGATATAGGAAGTTCAATTGTACTATGTAGTCAAAATCCATGTAATAGAGAACACATTCTTGACAAAGTATCTCTGCTATTGTAAACATGTTCCTCCGGATGAAGTGAGGGTTATTTAATGAAAGGAAATTCCAAAGAGGAGATTCGGGATGGGACGTAGGACGGAAGGTCCGAACAAGTATAAAATCCCTGGTGTGATTATTCTTATTTACATACTTTACTATTGTTACACTATAGTTTAAATTAGTCATATGCTTGTCATCTGTATAATCGATCCACCATACTATAGACTTTCAATTGGTATCAGAACTTGGTTTGATCAAAAGTACTGTAACAAGTTTTTGAATCACTAATATGGCAAGTATCTTTCAAGAAGGTCAAGCTATCGCGCGTCCCCCATTATTTAATGGATCCAATTATGCATATTGGTCAACCCGTATGCGTGTTTTTATGAAAGCTAATGGTCTAGAAATATGGACTGCTACACAAAATAAATATGAAGCACCTGACACTGCTATGAGCACATGGACCGATGCACAAAAAACCTTAGCCTCAAACAATGATAAAACTATGAATGTTTTATTTTGCTTTCTAGATAAAAATGAATTTTCAAGTGTCATGTTATGTACCACTGCGTTGACATTTGGTGTACCTTCAAATTATACGAGAAGGTACAACAAAGGTCAAACAAACTAAGATTTCAATTTAGCATAAACTATTCTCCTCATTCAAAATGAAGCAAAATGAAACTATTGTTGACATGTATTCTAGATTTCAAATTATTCAACATGATCCTATGGCATTAGAAGTTAAGTTTACTGATTTTGATTTAGTTTCTTGAATACTCAACTCTTTAACATCGGATTGGGAAAGGAAGGTATTAGCTATTGAAGAAGCTAATGATCGTTCTAGTCTCAAGGTTGAAGAGTTGATGGGAAATTTAATGTCCTATGAAGCTAACTTATAGGCTAGAAAAGAACAAAATGTTGAAAAGAAGAACATAGCATTTCAAGCAAAGAATGATGACTCAGATTTGGATGAAGGAGAGATAGTTTTCATGGCCAAGAATTGCAACAAATTCAAGAAATTTAGAATGATGACCAAATTCCAAAAAGAAGGAAATCCAATACAACAAATCTATCTCAAATCAAGTGCTATGAATATGATCAATACAGACAGATGAAGAAGGATTGTCCTAAAGGCAACAATGGGAAAAAGAACAAATTTGAGAAATTTAAGAAGAAAAGAGCTTTTAAAGTCACTTGGGACGATTCTGATTCATCATCATCTTCTGATAGTGATAGTGATAGCGATGGAGAACAAGCTAATGTATGTTTTATGGCTAACACTGATGAGCTATGTCCTGAACTTAGCTATAATGAACTATTAGAATTAAGTATGGAACTTGATCATAAGTTTAGATAAATTAAAAAATTGAATAAAGAACACCTGGCCAAAATAAATCGATTAGAACTAGAAATTGGATGATTAAAGGATGAAAAAGTTATTTTACAAGAAGGATTGATGATTTCACAAGAAAAGTGTAAAAAGTCTATCGAATATGATACACAACTTAGTGAAATAGATAGGTTAAAACTTGAGAATAATAATTTGATTAAGGAAAATATTGAAGTAAAAAGAAGTATAGAAAATTCAAAAACTGAAATTTGTGAATTAAAGGATAAACTAGAAAAAATTACTAACAATATTTCAAAGTATAAAAAAGGAAAACAAGATCTTGATAATTTAATTAAAATTTCAAAACCTTCTGGTAATCGAAATGGATTAGGATTTGAAAAAAATTCACAAAATAAAAAAGGTAATACTACAAAGCAAAGTATCTTGTATCAAAGTTTCAAAAAGACACTAAAGTTAAGTAAAGATGTAAAATCTTAAAGTATAAAAATTTGGATACCAAAGTCTAATAATAAGTTAATTAGACAAAACCATATTGATAGTTTTTTATCAATTGTAGTATTTAATAATAATTATGTTTTTAAAAGACCCAAACCCACTTGGGTATTGCTACCCTTCCCTCCTAACATTTAGGACCCTAATAAAAGAAGTGTGTACCAGTTGAATAATTTTTGTTTTGTAGGTACCCAAAAATAAAAGCAAGGAGAAATGGATACTCGATAGTGACTGCTCAAAACACATGACCGAGAATGCCAAGACGCTCTCAAATATAAATTACACCAATGGAGGCACCTTAACCTTTGGAGACAACTCAAAAAGGTATGTCATCGGAATTGGAGAAGTCATAAATGTCGGTATTTCTAACTCTCCTATTATTTATAATGTTTTACTAGTAGAAAATTTAAAACATAATTTACTTAGCATTAGTCAGTTCTGTGATAAAGGTTTTCAAATAAATTTCGAGAAAAATTGATGCAAGATATTTGATAATAATAAAAATTTATTATTTGAATGATTTCGAAATAAAAATATTTATATTTTGAATATGAATATAAAACAAAATTTTGATTTATGCTTTACCGCTAAACTTGATGATCTATAGCTATGGCATAAATGATTTTGTCAAATGAATTTCAGACTTATAAATAAATTATCAAAACATGAACTAGTTACCAAAAATAAATTATAAAATAGACAATTTGTGTGATACATGTCAAATTGGAATATTAAGAAGGAGTTCTTTTAAATCTAAAAATAATATTTCAAAAAACAACCATTAGAGTGTTGCATTTAGATTTATTTGGTCCTACTCAAGTAAGATCAATAAATCATAGCAAGTATGTTTTTGTAATTGTTGATGATTTTTCAAGATATACATGGACTTTGTTTTTAAGACATAAAAGTGACACTTTTGGTATGTTTAAATTTTTTGCAAAAAGAATTAAAAATCAATGAATTTGAAAATTAAAAATATTCGCAGTGATCACAGAGGAGAATTCAAAAATGAACTTTTTACAAATTTTTGCAATAAAAAGGGAATTAATCATAATTTTACACCACAACAAAACGGTGTAGTTGAACGGTAAAATCGAACATTACAAGAATATGCAAGAACAATATTAAACAGTAGTAATCTACCAAAACATTTTTGGGCTGAAGCTATTGCCACGGCTTGTTATGTTTTGAATAGAGTGACACTACGACCAATGACAAAAATTATTCCTTATGAAATATTTTTTGGTAAAAAACCTAAAGTATCATATTTTAGAACATTTGGATCAAAATGTTTCATATTAAGTACTAAAGACAATCTAGGAAAGTTTGATCCTATGGCCGATGAAGGAATATTTGTTAGCTATTCGGATCGTAGCAAAGCTTATGGAATTTATAACAAAAGGAAAAATATTATAGAAGAAAGTTTACATGTTTCTTTTGATGAAAATTTTGTAACTACACAAATTAATGACGAAGAAGAAATACATCCAAATGATTCTACTAACACACCTCATAATAATAATGAAGCTATTGATCAAAATAATAGTCTAGTTTCACCTCCTAGGATCTTAACGAATCATCCTATAGATAACATTATTGGAGATTTAAATTCTAGAGTAGCTCGAAATCAACTTAATCAAATAAGTCATGTTGCATTCATTTCAAATTTTAAACTAAAGAACTATAAAGAAGCTTCTAAAGATGATTTTTGGATTTTAGCTATGCAAGAAGAATTAAATCAGTTCGAACGAAATAATGTTTGAAAACTCGTTCCAAGACCAGAAGATCAATCCATCATTGGAACTAAATGGGTATTTAAAAATAAAGTCAATGAAACCGGAAATATAGTTCGAAATAAAGCACGTATAGTAGTACATGTGTATAATCAAGAAGAAGGAATTGATTACGATGAAACTTTTGCAATTGTAGCTAGATTAGAAGCTATACGAACTCTACTCTCTTTTGCTTGTCATAACAATTTTAAATTGTATCAAATGGATGGCAAAAGTGCATTTTTGAATGGTTTTATCAAAGAAAATATTTAAGTTGAACAACCACCATTATTTGTACAAGAAAATTTTCCAAATCATGGTTTTAAATTAAATAAAGCATTATATGGGTTAAAACAAGCCCCTTGAGCATGGTACGATAGACTTAAAACTAATTTAATCTCATCAGGATTTTAAATAGGTAAAATTGACACGACTTTATTTATTAAAAGAGAAAATAATGATATTTTAGTTATTCAAATTTATGTCGATGATATCATATTTTGATCAACTAATGAAAATTTATGTGTAAAATTTTCTAATATAATGAGAAATGAATTTGAAATGACACACATGGGAGAATAAATTTCTTTTTATGATTCCAAATAAAGCAACTAGAAAATGGTATCTTTATACATCAAGAAAAATATTGCAATGAACTATTAAAACGTTTCGGCATGGATAAAACATCTAGTAAACCTACTCCTATGAGTACTACCGTTCGTCTTGATGAAGATAAAAGGGAAAAGATTTTGAAGAAAAGTTATATAGGAGTATAATTGATTCGTTATTACATTTAATGTCAAGTCGATCCGATATAATGATGAGTGTTTGTCTTTGTGCATGTTTTCAAGCAAAATCAAAAGAATCTCATCAAAGAGCCATTAAACGTATTTTGAGATATTTATCTAACACGAAAAAGTATGAACAATTCTATCCAAAAGGATCTTCCTTCGAACTTGTATCATATAGCGATGCAGATTTTGGAGGATGCAAAACGGATAGAAAAAGTACTAGTGGAATATGTCATTTCATCGGACAATCTCTCGTCTCATGGTTTGGTAAAAAAAAATTGTGTTTCTCTATCCACTTGTGAAGCCGAATATATTTCAGCGGCATTAGCGTGTGCACAAATAATTTACATGCAACAAACCTTAAAAGATTTTGGAAAAAAAATTGAAAAATCCCCGATTAATTGTGATAACAGTAGCGCAATCAATCTATCTAAAAATTTGGTAAATCACTGTAGAACTAAACATATAGATATAAGACATCATTTCTTAAGAGATAATGTCGTAAAAGGAACTATAACTGTAGAATATGTTAACACTGAAAATCAAATAGCCGATATCTTTACAAAACCATTAAACGAACAAACTTTTGTAAAATTACGACGAGACTTAGGCATTTGTTCACTTAATGAACTTTTAAACTAAGAAAAATTTCTTATATCCACAAGTTTATTACTTTGTTAAAAACCTTTAAAAATTTAGACAAGAATTTTGCACCATGAAAAAAAACTACCTATTTTTATATTTGGATTGTTATAAAAACTAACTTTCTGAATTTTTTTTAACATAACAAATATCATAATCAAAATGTAATCTTAAGAAATAACTTCGTATAACTCTGGATCGTCATCCTCAAACGTATCCACTCCTTCTCTTCGTACTCCTTCACCTCCTCGTTTCCTGCCTTTTCCCGACTTGCCAAAAAGTCGATGGGGATTATCACCTCTACCAAAGAAAGCCAAATGAGAAAATCGCCTACAATCCATGAGAAACTTGATGAAATATCACATTATCAATTCGCAATGATGAATGTTCAAAGGGAAATGTACTATAAATAGGAAGGAACAATCAAACATTTGAACTTCCTGGAAAAGGCTCTATATGCTATATATGGTCAATCTCCAACAAAGAAGTGTTTACACAAAAAATCTCCAAGCTTTGTCGAAACTCCTAAAGATGAACCATCAACTTCGTCACCCAAACCTCTTTCCTGGTCCCCAATCAACTATGGTGATCCCACCTACGAACGGAATTCATAGGATCGTCATGAATGGAACCAAGAAAAATAAACTATGACATTTGGAGGCAATTATATACATATCTATTTGTTTGTATTATATTATATTCTATTCAATAAATAAAGTTTTTCTTCACAAAATTCTCAAGAAAAAGCTGATTTGGAGTTTTCAAATGTCTTAAATAGATTCCAGACGTCTGAATAAGATCTGGAACAAATTATATGTTCCCAGACGTCTAAACCAAGTCCAAACGTCTGAAATCACTCTCTGTCTAACATTAAAACTTTCCAGACGTATGATTTTTGATTCCAAACGTCTGGCTTTACTTTCTATTTCTAATTTAGACATCTCCAGACATTTGATCTACTTTTTCAGACGTCTAGAATAGGAAACGACAGTTTTTCAAACCCTATACCTGATCGATCAACCGATATTTCACCACTTCAATTCATTTCCAAATTAAAAATTATCACTCTCAAAATCTCTAAAATCAAATTTCTCTTCAAATTAATGCCACCACGAACTAAAAGGATGGGAATTAAGAAAAGGAAGCATGAAGAAGGATCTTCCTCTCAACCTTTGATGGCGACTGATACTCAAATCAACAATTGGTTATTTCAGAATCCAACAAATATAAGACGGTTTAACAACTTGAAGATTAAGAAGATGCATCTAGGACCTTTCTATAGCCTAATCAAGTTTCCTTTATATGATATGGACGACATATGTGAGCAAGGTGAATTAAAAACCCTTATTTCTTTTAATGCCAACGATGTTTCTATCGATCAACTAGACTATATAACTTTTTTTCGCTAATCTGGATAGTCCATCGGTATAGACTATTGAGAATGATGAAGATTGGTTATGGACGAGTGTCTATGGGACAACAATCAAGTTAACCCCCACTATAATTGGACAATTCTTAGAGTGCTCTTATACGGGTTATAATTTATCTGAAATGGAGGACATGCGATTCAAACCTCGTGATACTATCACTCATCAATTACGGGAAAATCGAATGCCTCAATTTTCAACCAAATTCCTTAGGCCACGTGCTAGGCTCCTTACCCGAATGCTTATAAATACCATTATCCCTTGATTAAGTAGTCATGAACAAATTACTGATCTTGAACACAAAGCACTATATGCACTATTTGGTAGAACTAAGATCAATTGCACTCAGTTCATTTTCTATGAGCTAAAAGGTTTTTGGAATAGATCTCGCCATACCCAGCTTATATTATGCAAATTTTCAAAGCACTAAACATCCCATCGTACATTTCTACTTTTGAGGAGTTACCTATCATATATAGTGGAACAAAAAATTTCAATCTTATGCATTTGCCGGAGGAACCACCATCTTTTATAACTTTTCTAGAATGGAAAAATGCACAAGATCAACCTCCTACTCCTCAACAACAACAACAAGAAGAAGGTGATGTTGAACTACTAAGGCAACCGTCTCCACCTCCTCCTTTCTCCTTTGAATATCACTCTGATATAGAGATTTTGGAAGCACGAACTCAGCCTCATGCTAATGAGAATATTGCTCACTTAACCTTACAAAACCAAGTGCTCCTATCAAGAAATCAAATTATCCTTGGTAAATAAATAGCAAAGCTTGATCATATGTTGTCCATAAGGCTTTCCAATGTTGAAGACTCTCTTGTTTTAGTGGTTTCCAAACTTGATCATGCACTTCAAGAAGTCCTTCAACCTTCTTCTGACTGGTATACACCTTCTCAATCTCCTCACACATCGCCAAAAACCAGCGATAAGGAGAAAGGGAAATTAGACTCCTATCGTGATGAACTACCTTGACTTCATAAGGTAAATATTTTGTTGTACTTAACTCCCTTATCAAAGTTCTAGTAAGACACTATCAATATTCCTCTTTTTGATGTGCTTAATGATGTAATTATAACTTTTTGTTAGTGATATAATTATGTGTGTACATCATACTTGGTTGTGCATTATTTTTTAATTCTTCGATTATTTTTGATAATGATAAAGGGGGAGAAAAATAAATATGCACAACTATAAGGGAAGATCATATGTAGGGGGAGAAACTTTCTGTAATTGTTATCTAAGTACATAATATAGTTGTCATCATCAAAAAGAGAGAGAATGTTAGAACCCTTAGTTTACGATTTCGACGATGACAACTATACAATGGAAATCATATATATATATATATATATATATATATATCATACAACTATACAGATATGAATTCAAAGCAGGACAAATCACTACTGTGACAAGACAATAATTAAAGCACCGCAGAGATTCATCTACAAAGTTGCACGAAGATCGAAGAGAATAAACCCAGGAAAACATCACTTAACAGGTTCAAATGTCTGAATGCAGAACTTAAGATGTCTGAACGTAGAAGTTGATAAAAAATAATAATAGGTTCTCAAACGTCTGAAAACACCATTCAAACGTCTAAAACTGGGCTCGGGGCAGATAATTCAAATTACAACTATCATCTCCGAAGAGACACAACTCCATCTCTCCTCCACAACTCTTCACCAGTGAACAGTGACGACTCTAGACTGAAAGGGAAGGGATGTAACTACAGGAAGCAACCTTCTACAACTATGTAAACGAGAATCGATAAGGATCAAAGCACTTTAACTAATTCACTCGACTCTCTATCTTGATCATCTCTTTTTCTAATCATCCACTTGCTATCTAATCTGCAAATCTAAGATCATACACTTCCATACTCCCTCGAACGATGTTGTATTCAATCATTCAAGATATATATGAAGTTCAATTGTACTATATAGTCAAAATCTATGTAATAGAGAACACATTCTTGACAAAGAAACTCTTCTATTGTAAACCTGTTCCTCTGGGTGAAATAAGGGTTATTTGATGAAAGGAAATTCCAAGGAGGAGCTTCGGGACGTGATGTAGGACGGGAGGTCCGAACCAATATAAAATCCCTGGTGTGACTATTCTTATTTACATACTTTACTATTGTTACGCTATAGGTTAAATTAGTCATACGCTTGTCATTTGTATAATCGATCCACCATACTATAGACTTTCACTTGCATAATCAACATAGAGTCATGATTGTTCATTTGAATTGTAGGTTCATTTCTTATTCCTATTTCCTGACTTTTTTCTTTTCCTCTAAAATTAGTTGTCCTTTTTTCTCACTTTGTTCCTGTACCGTGTCATTTTTTTCATGGCTCATCTTTTTAGCTAAATACGCATCAGATGCTTGTACATTTTCATCAGTTTGTATCCTATTCTTCTTCATAACCTTTTTCCAAACTGATTTTTTTTTCAAAATAGGTTGTAGTCTGTTATCTTTTCCTTTCATCATTCATTTGTGTAAATATTGGCATTTCATTTCCTTCATTTCATTTTCTTTCTCAATTGTTTCATTTACTACTTCCACTGAGTTTAGGTGGCGGTTCTTATCATTATGACCAAATATTTTACATAAAGAACATATGTCTGGCTTTCATAAGTATGATACCTGTATATTCTGCCTTGTCCCATCAGCATTCAAAACTGGAAATGAATCCTATGATGACAGCCCATGACTCCTGCACCAAACAAGGAGATAGTGCGCTGTAAAGTGTGCCAGGCCGCTATGGACGATCATCAAGGTAAGGTAAAACAATAAACTCTATTGTATTACTCACAGCGCATGGATAAAATACAATAGAAAAGTATACATAGTGAAGCTCCAAAGAGCAGAATCTCATCATATAAACTCATAATAGTCTGATACAACAATCTGAAAAGTCAATACAGCAAGCCTCACTACATATCACTCAGAGAATATACAAGCAGCGGAACATCCAGTACATATAGTAAAAAAAACAATATGCAAAAGCCTCCATCTCGTCTTCGTCGTCAAATGCGTTGGTCACTAAGAACAGCACCTTTCACCTGCTACCTAGTCTGCCCATCCCAACACGGATGAACAGCCCAAGGTGATAAGAGATAACATAAAACCTTGAGTCAGACAAAAAAGTCTTAGTGAGCAGTAAATCAACTATCAAACATACCAAAAGAGCATAAAGGGTAAAAAGGAATAGGAACTCAGCCATCCCACTCCACCTCTTTCTACAGTGATAACCCCCAGACACACTAAACAGAAACAAACATAGCAAAGCAGACAATTAAAGTAAAGCAATTATCACCCGAGTCAAGTTCGATGTTTTCCAAGTACAAACCCCCAAGGCCTAAACCAGGATCAGGTAAGCACCCAGAAAGCATCGCTCATGAGACCGAATGATGGTTCAACCAACATCCAAACATCCATGACTCTGGCTATCACTGTTATCATTGCCTCGATTTCACCGTTAATTGAATGACCGGACCATTATTTCATCCGTCTGTCAAAGGCTAATGGTAACCCCGGTTCTAGACATAACTCCGCACGCCGTCGTGACCCGTGCCTAGGACTATCGAATCTGTCCAAAGTACTAACACGTCATTGTGACCCGTGCCTGGGACGTCATCGTGACCCGTCCCAACGTACCCTTGCTTTGATCATGCTAGAACCTTCAACAACGATGAAATCTCAACCTTTTAGTCATCCTCCTCGACGACTATTCACATACTAGCTCAAGCGCCTCTCGAGCCAACCATTATTAACAAACTCGAACCATATCACCGAGTTATCAACATGCTTGGAATGTTCCCGTCTGGATTAAACCAAGGCTATCTCATATCATGCTTTGCTTCATCGCATCATAGCAAAGTCCCATCTCAACATCATGATCAAATCTGTCCATATGAGCTTTA
The DNA here is from genome assembly GCA_030765085.1 of Allium cepa. Taxonomy (NCBI): domain Eukaryota; kingdom Viridiplantae; phylum Streptophyta; class Magnoliopsida; order Asparagales; family Amaryllidaceae; genus Allium; species Allium cepa. Next base: position 130,339,260 of record CM060943.1, read on the forward strand.
TCATCCGCTTCATATGCCACATGCAGCTTTCCTTATTCAAGAGCCTTTCCACTTAGCTTTTGAATCATCTTCGACCAACTTGTCCAAATTCAATCACTGATCAACTAATCAATCAAATCAATCATTAATCCAAGTAATCAAGCATTCAAACAAGATCTAAATAAACAGTTATAACAATAATGGCAATTTCGTAAATAAAGAGTCCAAATCTAACAAGCATGAATTCTAAGTAATATCTTGATGAATGAACTAGCATAGGTTAACATGTAGTAAAGTAGATATCAAAACTTCATGAACAATAAATCTACATGCAGACTTGAGGAAAATGCATGAAATCACTATCTTTAACACACAAACAAGCCACCGATCCAATATACTCCTTTGGGTCCGTGTGAGAGATAACCACCACTCACCAAATCACCTAAACACTTCAAAAGCAGCTAACTTCAGATCTGGACAGTAAAGGATCTAGCTTGATCTGGCAAGATTTCCCTTCAAACGATGAAATCTCTCTTCAATGGATGGAGATCTTCTACTTTGGCTCTTGGATCCTCGATTAGATCTTCAATCTTGGATGGAAGGAAGCACTAGATTAAAGTGGAGAAAAGAAGTGAAGAAGTGTTTGAAGTCGAGCTCTCAAAATGGCAGCACTTCGTCGCTTCAAAATCCGGATACCGAAAATGAAGATGGGCACTTCTATTTATAGGCAGATTTCCTCTTAGGTCGGTCGCTCCTAGGTCGGTCACGACCTAACACACTCTGCCGACCCAACGACCTAACCAGATGCCGACCTAACGACTCAACTCTGCTACCGACCTAACGCTAGAGACGATCTAGCGACTTAACTACATAGCCGACCCAACGACTTACAAATGTAGCCGACCTAACTACCTAACGACTTAGGACCAACCACTCACAGACCTATACGCGACCTATAGCATGCACGACCTATCACGTGCACGCGACTTAACACTTAACCAAACTGGGCATGACCTAACCCTTGCCGACCTAACGACCTACCATAAGTCGCTCAACGACCTAACTCCAACACAGGTTAACCACTAGGTCGCAACCTACCTTAAGCCGCTTCACCGACCTAACTCCAACACAGGTTAACCACTAGGTCGGTCAGTTCCTATAGGTCGCTCACCCCTATAGGTCGGTCCATACCTTAAGTCGGCCAATATCTATAGGTCGTTCGCTTCTCTAAGTCGGTCAATCTCTTAAGCCGGCCAACTACTAAGTCGGCTACCTCCTTAACTCGGCCGATTACTTAAGTCGTCAAAACCCTTAACTCGGTCACACGAGCTAACTCTGGATGACTCAAACAATACTAACAACCTAGTAGCAACTATTTTACGATTTATCGACATGTAAAAATACGGGTCATTACAAATCCATTAGTTCATGGTCTGGTGAAATTTCTACAAGAAATTTTGCATATTGCAACCTATGCACCGATTCTGTTGCTTCATTAAGACATACTAGTTTCCCCAATCTGTTTGCTAGCGAATTGATTCTAAGAGGAGACCATAAGTAAATTGGGATACTCGACATTTGAACCCATATTGGAACTGCCTTAGTCGTTCCACACACATTACTTATGGTGGGATCCCACTGTTTTAGTATGAATAGCTTGTTTTTCATGATTATGGGGTTATCTCTTATTATTATTTTCTGTCAGATCTATCAATGACGAGAAAAAGAAATATAGTTCCAACAAATTACTTGAACATACCCTTTTAGTCTCCATCTACGTTTTAGGCTTTTAATTACATAAGTGAAGGATAGGGGTTTATCAAGGAAAAACCCCACCACATAGTCTTGCCATATATTCACTCTAGCTTCGATGACTTGAGATGGTGCAACCATTGCATCGCCTTCATAGGAAATTTCCATTTGAACATGAGAGTATTTGCCTGTATTTTGTGGGAGATTTTTAAAAAGAGAAGACTATACATGAGATATAGGCATAGAAGCTAAAAGAGGAGGTTCAAGAGGGGAGGAGGAAGCAGAAGGATCGAATATTACATTGTGAGGTAGGGAAGAAGAGGAGGGCATGGTAAGGGATGGGTCCGGAGGTCTGATTGGTGGCGGAAGAGCAGGGGGAGGTATGGGGGGTTTAGGAAAAGTATGTAAAGAAGGGTTATGGGGAAAAGACTGGGCGGGAGGGACTGCTGCCATTAAATTAAAAAGAGGTGAATTTGAAAATCTTTGAAATCCTATTTTATACTTCAGACATCCATATACTTATTCCGAAAGTATAAATATTTTCATAAATACCGAGGAAGATCTCTTTCAATCAATTTTGAAAATAATTTATAAATCTGTCTTAAACCATTTATAAACTATTTATATGCTTTAGAACCAATTAAAAAACTATTTATAAATTTTAGAACAGTTTACAGCTCTTTCCATTTTCATAAACCTCTATGCAGATTTCTTTAAAACACTCCCAAATCCCTTTATACAAGATCTTTTATAAAACCCTTTATAAAATCCTTTAAAACCTTTATAACTCCATTATAAAACCATTATAAAATCCTTTAAAAAAAATCTTTTATAACATCCTTTTATAAAATCCATTGTAAAATCTCTTATAAAACTTTTATAAATTCCTTACAAAGCCTTTTACAAAATTCTAAAATCTTTTACAAAAATCTTTTATCTGTTAAAGTTATTACAAAAGTCAATATTTTTATCTTAAATTAAATTTTTAAATAAATATTTTAAATTTATATTGAATATTTAATTAAATTAAAATTTTAAAGTGTTTTTATTTTATTGCATTATTTAAATTATATATTTTAAAACTAAATAAAATTATAAGTTAAAATCTTAAAATTTAGTTTTTTAAAACTTATATTAACTAAAATATTAATTTTAATATAAAATTTTTAAATTAAATTTTAACGTCAAATTTAATAAATCAAAACATACTTTAATATTTTAGAAAATAATTTAAAACCATATATTAACTTATATTTTGAAACTTTAAGATATCAAATAAATTGTTTTCTAAATATTTTTAAATAAAATCATAAAATTAAATTTAAAAATAAAATTTAAAAATAAAACATACTTTATAATTTAGAAAATAATTTAAAACCGACCAACAGTGTCCATATATAATTTTCTACCCTATGGTCAAGTGATTGAGTATGTATCATTTCAGCCCAAAATAGTTAAATTTCTTGGTATATATCATTTCAACCAGTATCCTGAATCAATATTTTCCAAATCAATGTGTCATAGGTATACACACTTTCAACCAATTTCTTAATTTATTCAATTAATCCCAATAATAGATTTATCTGTTGTCAAGTAATTTACAGGGTGATAACAGGATATATAAAATAAATAGACATTCAAATCATTCAAAATCTCAACCAATTGACATTCATCTCAAACAATCATCCAAACAGTCAATATGTCATAACAATTAACCAATTATCAATAATTGGGAATTTAACTATCAGCTTAATTTCAATTTAACTGTTAATTCAAAATTTCTAACATATAAATTTCTATATCAATTTCCATGTCAGTAAAATTCATCAAACAATAATCAATAATTTAAATCACTTCATAGTTTTAATTTAACTATCAAAAAAATATTTTAGTCAATCGTGAGCGTATGAAACACCCACCTTTGATTTTTAGTCGAATTAAAATCCAAAAGAGCGTCCAAATTCCGACAGTCTCCAAATGCAGCTAAAGAAGTTCCATATTGTTTGGAATTTCAATATGACCGCGAGGGAAGAAACCGCATTCAAATCCGAGTTCGTATGCAAAAGTTACGAACGTTAGAAGTTTGAAATCTAAATTAAATTAGGGGCAATATTGTAATTCTCGTTACCTTACCAAGCCCTAGCATGCTCAACATCGAGCCCGTTCATAGCTACAACCGCCAATGACCAACGTCCAAACGCCACTGATCCACACGTCTTTGACCACATCCAAGCACACCGCCATCACCCCCAAGCCACGCCATGCCATCCCCGACCTCGTGGTTAACTCCATTCCCCTTTCCTACTCAGCCACCATAGCCATAATTTGATCGATTCTGGCGAAATGTAGCACTTCTGAGATGAACGAACCGTATGGATGAGCTCCTCTCAACTCCCTCTATGCTGCGGTATCTTTCGATCGTCGTATAATCGACAATCCAACGCTAACAAAACCCTAATATGGACGGCCGAAACTTCTTCGCCAAATTCTAGCCAAGCTTAGACTCAATTGCAAAAACGAACTGCAAATGTAGATTACGCTCGTTGAGATCTTCATGATGATATATAATTCTATAGATTTTGAGGAATTTGAATTTTTGGAGTTGAATTTGGAATTAGGAATTTGGGGTTTTGATAAATCTGACATTAGGAAGGAAGGATCAGAGGAGAAGTACGTGTAGAAATTGACTGCTAGGGTTGAAGTAAAAATCTATTTATATGGACAGAGATGGATAAGATTGGATGGATATATCGATTTGGGTTGAAACGATGACAACGACCCGGAAAGCCCGTTTTGTTTCTGAAACGAAAGTAGGTCATCCAATATATTGAAATATAGGTTTTCGATATTTTTAAACTCAATGAAACTAGTTTCAAACCCTAATTCCATTGTATATAGAAGTTAGCTTTTAAAATCGAATCATATTCATTCAATTTTCATTAATTGATTTCCATGCGTTTCAAGCTTGCACAACCAAACGACAAGTCCGATCGCTACGAAACTTAAAATCCTATAATAATTCACTATTATGTTCGATGGAACTAGTTTCGTCGAGATCTGAGACAGTGGCTGAAATGGCTATTTTTACTCGTTAATTAAAACAAGTAATTCCAAATTTTTAATTTATTCACTTTTAAATTCAATTTTATATGTTAACAATCTTCATTGTTATTTAAATAAAATTTAAATCAACTTTTGACGTCATTTTCATTCATATTATGTTCAGTATTTAATTATTTAAATAATTCCCAGTATTAAATTTAAACAACTCAATTATTAAATAAATGACATTAATAAATCATAAAATTTCAATTGAAATTTAATTATCAACAATTATTTTATTTTCATCTAAATAATTAAACATTTATTATTCAAGTCCATTTATTGATTATAAACACATTCGATATCTAAAATTTAATTTCCATAGTTGTTGTTTCCAAAATCTTTGAAATTGTTTATTTCAAAATCTTATGAAAGTTCATATTCAATAAATTACAGTAATACATTTTTTAAACCATTTTTATCCAATAATTATATTTAAATTAATAGTTTAAAATAGTTTAAAACTCGAGTCGTTACATGATTTAGTTTATATGCCATGTTATAATTTAAACAAGGATTGTTGTGGGATAATAATTCGATTTTAAGGTTAAAATCATGCAAATCGATTTCCAAATGCTATGATGTTTTAATACATTACGTAAAACATTATTTTGGAGATAATTTTCAGATTTGATAATATTCCAAGTTATGGATAATTATTATGAATTTTAAATGGTAGAAATAGATAATTTCGGGTTTAAATATTTAAGGTGATCAAGTCTGGTTTTCGGGTCTGAAATTTATATATGTTAGAAAGCATATTAAAAGTGAATAATTGTTATTTTTGAGGATTTTTCCTAAGTGTTTTAATATGGTTATTAAATTATTTAAGTTAGAGGACTTAAATGTTTTAAATATTTTGTTAAGGGGGAGGACTTATTTGTTAAAATGATTTCATTTGTTAATTGTTGAATTCGGCAGCTTTTTGGAAAAGAACCTTTTAAAAGGAATTGGCAAACATCAAATTTTGAGAAATTAGGCAAGTTAGGTAAAAAAGAATTATTTGAAAGGTTAAAAAAATCAATTTTTTTTTCGAATTACGACTTTGCAACTTTCATTTACTTGCTTCTATCACTATGCCTAGTAGGCCTTTCACACCCATTCGAAACTAATGCACATGGTACCAAATAATTGATACATTGCGTATTGAAGAAAAGCGGAAGGGACTATGTCGAAGGCATGCTTTTGAAGGAGTTGAAGCCGCTCTTATAAGCTTTCGAATCAATTACTTGCCTTTGTTTATAAAAGATTCTTTCGTAGGCATTGAAGCCATTAGCTTATGAATTAATCAACCTGCCTTTCTATTTAAAAGAAGCTTTCAAAATTATTGCCGCTTTCGAGCCTACTCGATACCTAGCTGCCACATTTATACCTTTCAAATCAATTAAAGGCCGCTTTTTTTTATAATATTCAAAGGGGAAGCTTTCTTCCTTTTAAATTTTAAAGCCACTTCCTCAATGCTTTCGAAAGGGTTGTTTTAGCTACTTTTAATAAGAGTTTCGGAGGCAATGGTTTCAAAAGATTGGTTTCGAAGCTATCCTCTTCCCCTATTCTTTTATTTGAGGTCAATGCTTTCGAAAGAGTTATTTTAACCCCTTTTGATAAGAGTTTCGGAGGCAATGGTTTTGAAAGGCTGGTTTAGGAGCTATCCTCTTCGCTAATTCTTTTATTCGAGATCTACCCTTTTGAAAGGGTTACTTTTGCTTCTGTTGCCTTTGACCCTATAGTTATACTAAATTTTAAATCCAATGGTTTCGAAAGGAATACTTTTAAAAGGTTTCAAAGCTTTGTTTCCACAAACTCCTACTTGAACCCAATGCTTTTGGAGGGTATGCTTTAAGTATTTCGAAAAACATATTTTTAAGTATTTCGAAATGTATATTTTTCGTTGTTTCGAAAGATATATTTTTCGGTGTTTCAAAAGAATGGTTCCAAATATTCAAAAGATATGTTGAATGGTTTCAAAAGAGAACATCTACGGTTTTAGTAATGATACAAAGGATATAGTTGAAAGCCTTAGTTTTCAAATTTGAGAACCCAATATCAAATTTAAAGTAAATACATGGCAATATTAAAGAGTTTTGAACTGGCATTTAACTATGGAGTTTTAGAGGAGGCTTTCCTTGATAAAAATAGTGGGTTAAGGGTATAACCGTATTTCATTTAAAAAACGATTACAAGGAATTTAACCATGGATGTTTATATTGTTATGTTATCTGATCAGTTATCATTAATAATTGTGCAACTATATTCTATTCATTTATAACCCATAATTGCATCCTGGGGTAAGGGAAAAATATTAGGCTAGGTTGGCCCAGTAACAAATATTTATATATTGAATTTAACTCCTATGTTACTAGAATTGCATCCAGCAGGTCTGACAGACTAGAATATAGGATGCCCAAAATTGATCAAAGGACTATTGGTAGAGAGGTTCTTAGTAAGCCCATAAAAATTATCATACGGAAATTGTTAGTGGCAGGGGCCAATAGGTTCTTAGTGATCCGATGAAAACTGTGTCTCGAATAAGTTATTGAGAGAGATCAATAGGTTCATAGACTGTAACACCTTGCATTTTTATATAGTTAAAATGTAACGCATAATGATTAGTAATAAAAATAAATAATTTTGGAATTATTGAAATATGGCTCTGGAAATTATACCATTGCGTCTGGGGCAATTTTCTGATCAGTATCCATATATAACTTGTCAAAATATGAATCAATAAGAAGAAGTTATGAATGAAACAAAAACAAGAAATAAAATGAAATAATAACAATAAATATATACACATACGGGCCGACCATAGGTCGACCCAGTGGGCACGCAGGTCGACCGCACGGTCGACCGGTGCTTAGAGGCGGTTGACTGCCAGGTCGACCCACGTACGACGTGGACGAATTTTTGTCCAGGTACATACAGTGATGTGTTTTCTCATTTTTGCACGATCTAAGCCATACGTTCTTCAATCCTATAGCTTTGAAAGACCCTGTGATTTGGTGGCTTTAGGCTCAATCCAAGAATCCGACGGTCTGAGATCCCCAAGCTCCAATATAAATAGGGCCCTAGGCCTAGCTATCTTCTCACAATTAGATTTTCTCCCATGGGTTCATTTCCCAAGGCTGAGCCCTAAATAGAAAATATTTCTTTGGGTTCTTGGCCTAAGACTGAACCCAAAAAAGAAAACACATTCTAGGGAGAAGATCTTTTAAATTAAAATATTATACACCTTGGAAGGAGGGGATCCGGAAGGAATGTGGAGCCAAGCTAAGCACAAGCAAAGCTAAGGATGACATGTGAGTGGGTTTATTTATATATCTTTTAAGTTTAAGAAATCTTAGACTCCCGTTTAGAAAATTTTGTTCATTAATTAATCATATTTATTAAAATAATGCTGAACTATAGGAAAACTTGCAGTTTATTTATAGTATTAGTATTTATACACTGTTTTCTATGCCTTACTTACATCCTTTTCTAAGTTTTTGATTTTTGTGCAAGCATCATTTTCTTCTATGCTCTCCTTTTTCTTTGCATATGGATTAGAATAATTTAAACGTGAATATGGATTAAATAATTAAGAATACTGAAATGGAGGAAATTAGATGTAAACAGTAAAATTTAGGAATAGAATTAATGTAATAAATTGCATTAAAATGGGAAAAGTTAATTTGAGAGTAATTATTAGATTAATTGGCTGGCTTAGAAAATAGGATACATTTCCATAACTTAATATCTAAAAGATAACGATAAACGTAACTTCCAGAATAAAAGAAATGAAAAGGAGGAATAAGCGTAAAATAGAGAAACCACTGTATTTTACACTACTTCAAGTAGTAAAAGAGATATCTTGTAGTTACAGATTATTATTTATAGTTTTATCCAATATTAACATATGGAAATGGATTATATGGTTTTTATAACCAACAAATAAAATAGAATTACTACCTAAAAAAGCAAACAATAAAGTAAAATATGATTTTAAACAAGAAAATTATTAATTTAAGAATTTGAGGCTATAAATAAATTAATGAGCCTAAGTTTGCATTTACTGTGTAGGCTATTTAACTAGGCAATTATTATGATAAGTGAATTATGTAATATTAGAGAATTAAAGAAAATTCTATATCATAATAAAAGAAGGCAGATTAGAGCACACAAGAAACACTTGTAATTATATAACAAACTATAAAAGAAGAAAAAGTGACAATTACAAGAAGAATTATAACATAGGTTATAATTATGAAATAAGAACGGAAAAGCTTATTATGAGGCTTATAATAAATTTGTAAGCAATGATAGTAGAGAATAATGATAGAAGCTTATTTAAACAACTTACATTAAGTCAATAAGCAAATAAAACAAAAATAATAAAATAGGTTTATTTTATTGAACTTAAGGATTTATATATAAAGTTAAAAAGCAAGATAATGAATGTGGCTCATACTAACAACATTCCCTATTAGACCTATGGTTATCTCACAATAATTGGAAGTGAGATGAGGGAAATAATATGCTAATTAAATTAAAATAAGTAGCCAATAGAATAAGAAAGCAAACTAAGCGCAAATTAAAAGATTAGACTTAGGGTCTAATAGAAGAATCGAAATGCGTTTGGAGCAGTCCAAAGGATGAAGCACCCAACGAATCAGTTCATCACAGATTTCAACAATGGAGAAGCACATCCAACTTAGTATTTTTGGGATTTAAGGAAGTACGAGACATCAATGGAACATGAGGACACTCTAGGATGACCCTTTGGGTACACCTAGCGAAGCTGTATCCCCAGAGACAGGTCTGTAGGTGTTCCATCAAGAGAGTATGCCTTAACTGGATTTGCATTGTAGGCCTAACGAAGCAGACCTTTGTAAGCAGTCAGAAGGGCTTGGTGTTTGGTGTGGGGTATTCGTATGTCCAATACTTGTAAGTAAGTTTACCGATAGTCACATGCAAATATCGGCCAGCATCAAGACCAAAAGCGATTTCAGGAAAGACTAGAGTTAAACCAATAGGCCAATGATTCTTTCACTATCGAGACATTGGATGGGGGCACGGCCAATTGGATGTTGAATTGTTTGCAGTAGGGCACGACCACTTAACTCTTTAGAGGTCTTTCGATTTAGGTGAGGGGTGGCTGCGTGGGGCCATAGCCATGATGAGAAAAGAGACAAACAAATTAGAATATCTGTATTGTAGGCCTAACGAAGCAGTCCTTTACAGATACAGAAAACCCCCGACTGATTTCCGTACAAGGTAGACCTTGTTGATGGGATTCATATAGTAGTCAGTACAAATACGTAGTCCTCAATGTATGCACTTGGTGGTACATTGTGGACGTCCGAGCACTGGTATAGATTAGTGCGGATGCGATTTACATTTTTATAATAAGTAGTGGAGCGTCTGTATTGTAGGCTTTATGAAGCAGTCCTTTAAATATGTAGCTATGAAACACTTGCTGAGCAAAACAATGGAGAATCTATATTGTAGACCTTACGAAGCAGTCCTTTATAGATATAACTGCGGAGCAAGATGATGGAGCATCTGTATGTAGGCCTTATGACGCAGTCCTTTTACATATGTAGTTACGAAATGCTCTCGAAGCAAGACGATGGGCCCTTTTCGAGGAGGATACAGAAGGTACCATGAGTGGTACCTAGGACCAATATAGTCATTGGGCATATAGCTATATATATGTATATATATTAGTTATTAGGTTTTGATCTACTACGGAGTAGATGGGCACGATTCACGAATAGAGGTGAGAATATTGTAACCTAATGAACTTAATATAAGAGTAAATGGAAATAAAATGATATATATAGAATTAAACCTACAAGTATATAATTTATCCATTACAAGAACTTTTGTTCTGACCCCCTCCTCATAACGTCCTATAGGTTGGGTAGATGGCAGAGACTTCTCAGCTATGTGACACTGGCTTAGGAAGTGTTATTATTTTGGTGAGTATTTACTTGCTATTATATTTTAATCAATTCCGCTGTGAGACAATTAATTGAGCACTGGTATGTTTATCTTTGCCTATTTGCACGATACCAGATTCCTAACTTGAGTTTCAGTAGGCTTAGGTTTTAGCATTTTTACAAAAAATTAGGACCCGCTAGAGTTCAGGTTGTTGCATTAGAATTATAACATAGGTTATAATTATAAAATAAGAACGGAAAAGCTTATTGTGAGATTTATAATAAATTGGTAAGCAATGATATGGAGAATAATGATAGAAGATTATTTAAACAACTTATATTTTGTCGATAAGTAAATAAAACAGAAATAATAAAAGTGGCTTATTTTACTGAACTTAAGGATTTATATGTTAAGTTAAATAAGCAAGATAATGAAAGTGGCTCATACTAACAATATTCTCTATTAGACCTTTGGTTATCTCACAATAGTTAGAAGTGAGAAGAGGGCAAGAATACGCTAATTAAATTAAAATAAGTAGCCAACAGAATAAGAAAGCAAACTAAATGCAAATTAAATGATTATGTAACTCTATATGAGTGGATCTTATAGTGTATATATATGCAAGTATAAGTGACTAACTATATAATGTATCTAATATAAACTTGATAGATGATAATAGTAAAGTAAATGGAAATAATCACACCAGGATTTTATACTGGTTCGGACCTCCCATCCTACGTCCAGTCCCGAAGCTCCTCTTCTGAATTCAACTATCAAACACCCTCACTTCGCCCGGAGGAATAGGTTTGGTTACAAAAGCTTGTTCTTGTCAAGTGTGTGTTCTATAACACAGATATTGACTATTAAGTACAAACGCTTCTAATCTATATATCTAGAGAATATTGATTGAAAAGTTTTGAATATATGGAAGATTAAAATACAGGTATTCGATTACTAGAGATCAAGTATAAATCAGAGAATAAGAGTAAAGAGCATAAGTCAGTAAGGTGAGATCTTCTCTTTGATTCTTGATGCTATTTATAGCGGTAGAGAGATTCCTTGAGTGGTTGTATCCATTAACAAGCGTTGTATGGTCGCTCCTGATGGTAATAAAGAGTTGCAGTGAAGAGGAGCGAAAGTGTCTTTTCAATTGTGACAGTTGTTCTTTGTATATTCATAGCCGAATTCAAAATCAGACGTTTGGAAAATGTTTCAGACATCTGGCTCTTTTATATTTTTTCTATATGGTTGCTTTTCAGACATCTGAGTACATTAACCAGACGTCTGATTCCGTCTGATTTGCGAACTAGAGGATTCAATCAGACGTCTGGCTAGTGCACCCAAACGTCTGAACTTGTGCATGTTTCTTTCCTTGTGTCTGTGTCATTGCTCTTCTGATACTATCGACTTGTAGCCTCTTGATACTTCTTTTTAGTCTTGTTCTTGTCTCTTTGGTGATGTTACTTTAACAATTGCCTGTAAATAGAGATATATACACATATTCGATTTCCATTGTATAGTTGTTTTCATCGAAACCATAGAATTGATTTCCTAACAATCTCTCCCTTTTTGATGATGACAACTATTCAATGTACTTATATATAGATTATAAATCTCCCCCTGAATATGTGTTTATTTTTAATGTTTTATGATTATACTTATATTTCTCCCCCTTTGGCATTATCAAAAAGAATTATAAACTAGAAACCAATCGTCAAACCAAAAGAAAATTTCATTAATATGTCGAAATTTGATTACATACATAGATTTTGTCATTTGTACATAAAGTTGATATCCCAAAAAACATCTATGATTCCCAAAATCTATGATTCCTTTGGAGAATCTTTATTTTGATAATCTTCCTTTGGTTCTTCTTTTTCAGAAGTGCTAGCCTTTGTAGGAGATGTCAAAGCTAGCTTGAGAGGTTCATCCACAGAGAGTTTGGAATGTTTTACGGGAGGAGAAGGTACTGGGGTTGGCCAATCTTCAGAAGGCGGTGTTGGACCGCAAACCCGTTGTAGTACTTCTTTAAGAACTGACAAGACAGTTGAATGGGATTCTTCAAATGTGGCTATACGTGTAGCAAATGATGTTTCGAAGTTGTCAATTCGCTTAGCCAAAAGTTTTTTTATTTTGAGATAGTATTTGTTGGTTTCGAAGGGTGAGATCTCGACACTTCCGTTGGATTTGTATCCGTTCGAGTCTCCATAATTTCATCTTGTCTCGGATAATCAAATGGTGCAGGAGGAGGTGGAGTTGCTTCTTGATGTTGTTCCTCCTCTTGGGATGGTTCAATGTGTAGTTGAGGAGGAGGCCCAACTCGTCTGGATTGACGATTGTGCGTCCAATCTTCAAAGGATATGAATTCTGGGGGAATTTCGGGTAGGTGCATCAGAGAGAAGAATTTGGTGGAAGCATATTTAGGTGAGATTTCTTCGAAGGTTGATAGGTAGGATGGAATGTTATGTGCACGAAGAAGTCTCATAATATAAGTTGGGTAAAAATTGATGGCCTTGATCGAGTCCAAAAATGCTTTAGCTCGTCGAAGATGAATTTGGCCCAATTCACCCTTGTTCCACTAAATAGAGGATATAAGGCTTTATGCTCTAATTCGGTTATTTGCTCGTGACTTCCCATACGTGGAACAATTGTATTGATTATCATTCAATTTGGGAGTCGAGCTTTTTGACGTAGATATTTGGAGGCAAATTTTGGCATTTCGTCCTCCCAAATTTGATGAGTAATACTGTTCCATGGCTTGAAGCGCATATCGAGAATGTTGTATAAATCTTCCCCTATGTCAGAGCATCATAGGGTTCTACCTATTATGCCCGGAGTTAATCTAATCGTGTTCCCATACACGCTAGACCAGAGCTAGTTATCCTCATCTTCAGTGTTCCACACTGAAGTACTATCTAAATTTGCGTAGAATAGAAATATCGCTAATTGGTCTATTTGGATGTCATTAGAAGTTAATGAAATTAAGGTTTCCAAGCCGGCATTTTCACATAGTTCATCCAAATCATACATAGGAAACTTAAGGGAATTATAGAATGAACCTATGTGGAGTTTTTTCTTTTGAATATATTCATACCTTTTGATGGAATGTGGCGCTCTATTCATCCACCTTTCGATTTGATCATCGGAGCACACCTGAGGATTTAAAGATGAGGTAGGTTGGTCTTGTTTTGGTTTTTATATTTTGGGATTTTTTGTTCTAGGAAGCATTGTGATTTGATCTTCGCGTAAAAAAAAACGAATTGTTGGAGAAAAAAATCGCCAATGGTGAAATCACAGATGAAAATTTTGAGATGAAAGTAAAAAATGACGTTATGTGCGTTAATTTTAAGAGTCAAATGGATTTCAGACGTCTGGTTTGTCCTAAATTGAGTACAGAAGATAAATTTAGACGTCTAATTTTTGGGTTAGACATCTATTTGGATCGATTTGTAAAATTGGATAGGCAGAGAGATTTATCAGACGTCTGGGTATAAAAAATCAGACGTCTGGATTAGGTTATTTTTGAAAAAAATTAGTGGCAGAGAACTAAGTCAGACGTCCGAAATTCTCTGATTTATATTTTGAGGAGACAGAGAAAATTTTCAGAAGTCTGGGTGGTATATAAGATGTTTGACATATGCACAATGCTTAAAATTTGGACGTATATCATTGTGTCAGACGTCTGAAGTCCATAGCCAGACGTCTGAAAAAACAGTTTGTCTAAAAATAGCCTAAAACTTGATGGTTTTGCTTATTTCTCGAATTTTTATAACAAATCAAAAAGAAATATTATTGTTGTGAAATAACAAATAAACATAGATACATACAATAACAAATATAATTTATTTAGAAGGCAGTGGAGTTTTACGATCTCCTGACTCGTTATCGCTCCATGGTTTAAGTGGAGACCATATATTTCCACGTTCGTGGGTTCTCAGGGAGCCAGAATATCGTCTTGGTGAAGGGTCCGAAGGAGTACGATACGAAGACGAGGGATCCAAAGAACTACAAGGTTTTGGTTGCGGTTCATGGACACCTTTCTTCCGTGACGAACAAAACTCCATCGCCACTTGCTTCAAAAAGCTTAGCCGTTGCGCTGTGATTTTTTTGTTCAAAATATAGTTCTCGTTGTAAGTTCATCTGTTGTTTCTGATAATGATGAATTTCATCAATTTTCTCCTTTGTGCTAGGAGAGACAAACAGAGAACTTTTGGTCTTCTTGTTATCGGGAGTAAAACCCGTATGATATAAGGACCATCTATACGTTGATTCCTGCTTCGGTGTAGGTGTAGGAAGCCATTGTGGTGTGTTAGCCGAGCTATCCATCGTAGGTGTTGAGATGGAGATGGATATATAAGAGTCCCCAGAAGACATGGCTATATTTTGTTTCTTTAAGGAAGATATGAATTGTGTGTATATAATTTTGTGTAACTCTTTATATACAAGTTGAAAAAAATTATTTATAGACAAACTAACTGTCTAAAAAATTAAAGGTTCAGAAATGATTAAGTATAATCTGTGGTAGTAAAATAAATGACTAATCACAGCCTTAAAGTGAAACATTGATTATTTTTAAGGAACAAGATCTTGAAGTGAGCAAATACCTAAATTTCGTCATAGTTTAATAAAAGTTTGTTCATTTAGTGGTTTTGTAAAGATGTCTGCTACATGATTTTTGGTATTTACGTATTCTAGTGAAATAGTTCCTTTTTCAACATTGTCTCGTAAAAAATGACGTGGTATATCTATATGCTTAGTTCGTGAGTGATTAACAGGGTTTTTTGATAAATTTATAGCACTTGTGTTATCATAATATATTGGAGATTTGTTAGTAATTTTGCCGAAATCCGTAAGTGTTTGTTGCGTGTATATCACTTGTGCACACGCTAGAGCAGCAGAGATATATTCGGCTTCGCAAGTAGATAAGGAAACACAATTTTGCTTTTCGCTAAACCATGAAACTAATGATTGTCCGACAAAGTGACAAGTTCCACCAGTACTCTTACTATCTGTTCTACATCCACCAAAATCCGCATCACTATATGAAGCTAGTTCAAACGATGATCCTTTAGGGTAGAACAAACCATGATCTCTAGTACTAGATATAAGATAACGTAAAATATGCTTAACAGCTCTTAGATGAGATTTCTATGGTCTTGCTTGAAATCGAGCACAAAGACATACACTCATCATAATATTGGGTCGACTAGCCATCAAATAAATTAAAGAACCAATCATGCTACGATATAATTTTTCATCGAAATCTTTTCCATTATCATCCTTTTCTAAGTGAACAGTGGTACTCGTTGGTGTTGGTTTGCTCGAAGTTTTATCCATTTCAAAGCGACGTAATAGATCATTACAATATTTTTCTTGATAAATAAAAGTTCCATTTTCAAGTTGTTTTATTTATAAACCTAAAAGAAATTTGATTCTCCCATATGTGACATCTCAAATTCATTTTTCATAATATTTGAAAATTGATTACATAGATTTTCATTGGTTGATCTAAAAATAATATCGTCAACATAAATTTGTACAACTAAAATATCATTATTTACTTTTTTAATAAACAACTATTTTGCCTATTTGAAAACCAGATGTAATTAAATGATTTTTAAGACGTTCGTACCATGCTCTGTAATTTAAAAACATGATCGGGATATTTTTCGTGAACAAATAATGAGGGTTTTTCTACGTATACATTTTCTTTAATAAAACCATTTAAAAATCACTCTTTACATCCATTTGAAATAGTTTAAAATTGTGATGAGTTGCAAAGGCGAGTAATGTACGAATGGCCTCTAATCTTGCTACTGGAGCAAAGGTTTCATCGTAATCGATACCTTCTTCTTGATTATAGCCTTGAGCAACTAAACGTGCTTTATTTTAAACAATATTTCCATTCTCGTCTGCTTTGTTTTTAAATACCCATTTTGTTCCTATAACCGATTGGTCTTCAAGTCTTGGTACTAATTCCCAAACATTATTACGTTCAAATTGATTTAATTCTTCTTACATAGCTATTATCCAAAAATTATCATTTGTGGCTTCTTTATAATTTTTTGGTTCAAAATTTGACACAAATGCTATGTGGCTTATTTGATTGAGTTTATTTCTAGTTACTCTAGAATTAAGATCTCCAATGATATTATCTTTTGGATGATTCTTAGAATTCTAGGAGATGATATCAAAGTGTTATTTTGCACATTTGTTTCAATAGTAATAGAATTTGTTAAATTTGTTAGTGGAATAATTTCTTCTTCATTATTATTGTGACGGTTAAAAAGATTTTCGTCGAACGAAACATGTAAACTTTCTTCAATAGTATTATTTCATTTATTAAAAATTCTATATGCTTTGCTACGATCCGAATATCCGACAAAGATACCTTCATCGGCCTTTGGGTCAAATTTTCCTAAGTTATCTTTTTTATTTAATATAAAACATTTTGAACCAAAAGTTTTAAAGTTGATATATTAGGTTTTTTACTAAAAAATATTTCCTAACAAGTTTGTTTAGTCATGGGACGTATGGTTACTCGATTTAATATTAAGCTGTAGCAATAGCTTTTGCCCAAAATTGTTTTAGTAGACCACTACTATTTAGTAATGTTCGTGCACATTCATGAATGTACGATTTTTTCTTTCCACAACACCATTCTGTTAAGGTGTGCAAGGAAAAGAGAAATTATGAGTTATTCCTTTCTTATTACAAAATTAGTAAAATGATCATTTTCGAATTCTCCTACGTGATCACTTTGAATGTTTTTAATTTTTAAGTCCATTTGTGTTTTAATTCTTTTAGCAAATATCTTAAACATACTTAAAGTATCGCTTTTATGTTTTAAAAACAAAGTCCATGTATATCTTGAAAAATCATCAACTATTACAAAAACATTTTTGTTGTGATTTATAGATCATATTTGTGTTGGACCAAACAAATCTAAATGTAATAATTCTAATGGTTGTTTTGTAGAAATATTATTTTTAGATTTAAAAGAGCTTTTCTTTAGTTTTCCAATTTGACATTCGTCGCATAAATTTTCTACTTTGTAATTTATTTTAGGCAAACGTCTAACTGGTTCATATTTTGCCAATTTATTAATATTCTTAAAATTGATATGACAAAATCGTTTATGCCATAACCATGGATCATCATGTTTGGCAGTTAAACATAAATTTGAATTTTTATTTATATTCATGTTTAATACATAAATATTTTTGTTTCTAACACCTTCAAAAATAAGTTGTTTGTTATTATCTAAAATATTACATCTATCTTTTTCAAAATTTATTTGAAAACCTTTATCGCATAATTGACTAATACTTAGTAGGTTGTGTTTTAGATTTTCTACTAATAAAACATTTGTAATAATAGGAGAGTTAGATATACCAGAGTTGATGACTTTCCAATGCCCACGACATATCCTTTTGAATTATCTCCAAAGGTTACCGTTCCACCATCGATGTATGTTATATTTGATAACATTTTTGAATTTTCGGTCATATGCTTGGAGCATCCGCTATCTAGCATACATTTCTCCTTATTTTTTATTTTGGGTACCTGCAAAATAAAATATATTTTAATTGGTACCCATATATTTTGTTAGGGTCCTAATTGTTAGGAGAATGTAGCCATACCCAAGATGGTTTGGTACCTTTATAAATATAATTTTCATTATAGACTACATTCTCTACGAAATTACTAATATGCTTTTATCCAATCAAATTATTATTTGTCTTAGGAGTCCAAATTTTCATGTTTTTGGTATTCATTTTAGACTTAGGTAAACTTTTAGTTTCTATATAACTGATATTTTTAGCATCATTTCCTTTTTGTTTAGAAGAATTTTTAATCCTATTCCATTTCTACTGGCTGATGGTTTTGAAGTTTTGATAAGATTTTCCAAATCTTGTTTTCCTCTATTAAATTTTGACACATTATTTGTAGTTTTATCTAATTTTTCTTTTAATTCTATATTTTCAATTTTCAATTTTCAATTTTCAATTTTCAATATTTCAATATTATTTTTTAAGTCAACATTTTTTTTAACAAATTATCCTTCACTATTTTAGTGTTTTCAAAATCAATAGTAATAGTCTCACTTTCTATCAAATTATTTTTGATTTTTTCTTGAGATAATTCAAGTTCTTCTTCTAAGATAATTTTTTCATCTTTTAACATTCCTACTTCAAGTTCCAATCTATTTATTTTAGGGGCATTTCACTAGAAGGACAAACTTTGTAGTCGAATTAGTTTCTAGGACACACATCTGGAGAAATTAATTTCAAGGCCAAAGTCAGTAGAATAATTACTTTTAAGGATAAAGTCAGCAATTCAATTACTTTCAAGGACATAATTTCATAGGTTTTTAGG
The DNA here is from genome assembly GCA_030765085.1 of Allium cepa. Lineage (NCBI taxonomy): Eukaryota > Viridiplantae > Streptophyta > Magnoliopsida > Asparagales > Amaryllidaceae > Allium > Allium cepa. Next base: position 130,358,391 of record CM060943.1, read on the forward strand.
CCTTAGAAACTAATTATTTTGCATTTTGTCCTTAAAAATAATTATTTCAGTTGTGTGTCCTAGAAACTAATTGCACTTTCTCAAGAGGCCCTTATGGCTAATTTCCACTTTATTTTAACTATATATTCTTTGTTCAATTTTTTGATTTGTATAAATTTATCATCTAATTCCATGTTAAGTTCTAATAATTCGTCATAGCTATGTTCCGGATGTACCTCATCAGTTTGTGCCATAAAATACACATTAGCTTATTCTCTGTCACTATCGCTATCACTTTCAGATGATGAAGAGTCCGAGTCATCCCATGTTACTTTGAAAGCCTTCTTCTTTCTAAATTTTTCAAATTTTTTCTTCTTTTTATCATTGTTGAGTTTTGGGCAATCCTTCTTCATATGTCTGTATTGATCGCATTCATAACACTTGATTTGAGGTAGATTTGTTGTGTTGGACTTCCCTTTTTTTTGGAATTTGATCATCTTTCTAAATTTCTTGAATCTGTTATAATTCTTGGCAATGAAGAATATCACTTCTTCATCTAAATCAGAGTCATCATTCTTTGTTGCTGGGAATGCTATGTTCTTTTTCTCCGAATTCAATTCTTTTCGTGCCTGCAAATTAGCTTCATAGTATATTGAATTTCCCATCAACTCTTCAATTTTGAGAGTAGAGAGATCATTAGCTTCTTCAATAGCTAAAATCTTCCTTTCCCAATCTAACGTTAAAGAGTTGAGTATTCGAGAAACTAAATCAAAATCAGTAAACTTAACTCGTAATGTCATAAGATCATGTTGGATAGTTTGAAATCTAGAGTACATGTCAACAATAGTTTCATTTTGCTTCATTTTGAATGACGAAAATTGGTTTTGCAAAATTGAAATCTTAGTTTGTTTGACCTTTGTTGTACTTTCATGTGTAATTTGTAAGGTACGCCCAATGTCAATGCAGTAGTGCATAACATGACACGTGAAAATTCATTTTTGTCTAGAGAGAAAAATAAAACATTCATAGCTTAGCATTGGTTGATGCTAAGGCCTTTTGTGCATCGGTTCATGTGTTCATAGCAGTAGTAGATGCTTCATATTTATCTTGTATGGCTGACAAAATTTATAGACCATTAGCTTTCATAAAAATTCTCATACGTGTTGACCAATATGCATAGTTGGATCCATTAAAAAGTGGGGGTCGTGCCGTGGATTGTCCTTCTTGAAAAATACTTGCCATATTAAAGTGATTCAAAAACGTGTTACTATTCTTTGATCAAACCTTGCTTTGATACTAATTGTAACTCTATATGAGTGGATCGTGTAGTGTATATATATGCAAGTATAAGTGACTAACTATATAATGTATCTAATATAAACTTGATATACGATAATAGCAAAGTAAATGGAAATAATCACACCAAGATTTTATACTGGTGCGGACCTCCCGTCCTACATCCAGTCCCGAAGCTCCTCTTCGGAATTCAACTATCAAACACCCTCACTTCGCCCGGAGGAATAGGCTTGGTTACAAAAGCTTGTCCTTGTCAAGTGTGTGTTCTATAGCACAAATATTGACTATTAAGTACAAATGCTTCCGATCTATATATCTAGAGAATATTGATTAAAGAGTTTTGAATATATGGAAGATTAAAGTGTAGGTATTTGATTGCTAGAGATCAAGTATAAATCAGAGAATAAGAGTAAAGAGCATAAGTCAGTAAGGCGAGATCTTCAGCATAAGTTAGTAAGGTGAGATCTTCTCTTTGATTCTTGATGCATTTATAGCGGTATAAGGTGAGATCTTCTATTTGATTCTTGATGCTATTTATAGCGGTAGAGAGATTCCTTGAGTGGTTGTATCCATTAACAAGTGTTGTATGGTCACTCTTGACGGTGATGAAGAGTTGCAGTGAAGAGGAGCGAAAGTGTCTTTTCAATTGTGACAGTTTTTCTTTGAATATTCACAGTCGAGTTAAAAATCAAACGTCTAGAAAATGTTTCAAACGTCTGGCTCTTTTAAATTTTTGTGTATGGTTGCTTTTCAGACGTCTGAGTACATTAACCAGACGTCCGATTCTGTCTGATTTGCAAACCAGAGGATTCAATCAGACGTCTGGCTAGTGCACCCAGACGTTTGAACTTGTGCATGTTGCTTTCCTTGTGTCTGTGTCATTGCTCTTATGATTCTATCGACTTGTAGCCTCTTGATACTTCTTTTGAGTCTTGTTCTTGTCTCTTTGGTGATGTTACTTTAACAATTATTAGTAAATAGAGATATATACGCATATTCGATTTTTATTATATAGTTGTTATCATCGAAACCATAGAATTGATTTCCTAACAGATTAGACTTAAAGTCAAATAGAAGAATCGAAGTGCGTTTGGAGCAGCCCAAGGGGTGAAGCGCCTAACGAAGTACTTCATCACGGATTTTAGCAATGGAGAAGCACGTCTAACTTAGTATTTTTGGGATTCAAGGAAGTACGAGACTTCAATGAGACGTGAGGATACTCTAGGATGGCCCTCTGGGTAGGCCTAATGAAGCCGTATCCCTAGAGGCAGGTCTGTAGGTGTTCCACCAAGAGAGTATGTCTTGACTGCATTTGCATTATAGGCCTAACGAAGAAGACCTTTGTAGGTAGTCAGAAGGGCTTGGTGTTTGGAGTAGGGTATTCGTATGCCCAATACTTGCAAGTAAGTTTAAGGATAGTCGCATGCAGATATTGGCCAACATCAAGACCTAAAGCGATTTCAGGAAGGACTAGAGTTAAACAAACAGGCCAATGATTCTTTCACTAGAGATATTGGATTGGGAGGCATTGCCAATTGGATGTTAGATTGTTTACAGTGGGGCACGACCACTTAAATCTTTAGAGGTCTTTCGATTTAGTTGAGGGTGGCAGCGTGGGGCCAGCCATGATGAGAAAAGAGACAGACTTACTAGAACATATGTATTGTGGGCCTAATGAAGCAATCCTTTATAGATATAGAAAATCCACGACTGAGTTCCGTACAAGGTAGACCTTGTTAGCGGGATTCAGATAGTAGACAGTACGATTACTAGTCCTCAATGTACGTACTGGGTGGTACATTATGGATGTCCGAGCATTGGTATAGATTAGTGTGCACGTAATTTACGTTTTCTTTGTAAGTAGTGGAGTGTCTGTATTGTAGGCCTTACAAAGAAGTCCTTTGCAGATGTAGCTACGAAACGTTCGCAGAGCAAAACGATGGAGTTTCTGTATTGTAAGCCTTATAAACCAGTCCTTTATAGATATAACTACAAAACAAGACGATGGTGCATCTATATTGTAGGCCTTAAGAAGTAGTCCTTTACAGATGTAGTTACAAAACGATCTCGAAGCAAGACTATGGATCCTTTTCGAGGAGGATACAGAAGGTACCACGTGTGATACCTAGGACCAATATGGTCATTAGGGATATAGCTATATATATGTATATAGTAGTTATTAAGTTTTAATCTACTATGAGGTAGATGGGCACAATTCACGAATAGTGGTGAGAATATTGTAACCTAATGAACCTAATATAAGAGTAAATGGAAATAAAACGATATATGTAAAATTAAGCCTAGAACTTTTGTTCTGACCTCCTCCTCATAACATCCTACAGGTTAGGTAGATGGTAGAGACTTCTCAGCTATGTGATACTTACTTAGTAAGTGTTATTATTTGGGTTGAGTACTTACGTACTATTATATTTTAATCAATTCTGATGTGAGATAATTAATCAAGCTCTGATATATTTATCTTTGCCTATTTGCAGGATACCAGCTTCCCAACTCGGGTTTCAGTGGGCTTAGGTTTTAGCATTTTTGCGAAAAATCCGGACCCACTGGAGTTTGGGTTGTTACATTTGGTACCAGAGGCTAGGTTTAGGGTTCCTAAGTAGATAGTGAGTGAACATATTTTATTTGAATAAAATATAAATATATTATGTACTAAAAATCCAAATACTCCCTAATTATAGACTTTAACAAATGTGAAGTTCTTAGAAGTACAATTATGCATAGTTTACTAGTTGGGTTTGGGATGATCCAAAGGTGTTGAGCCCTAAGTTATTACTGATGTATAGTGTACAATAAGCTATGTTTAGAGAGAAGATTGGTATCCATATGTTATAAGAATGGGAAGGTTCCCTAGGGATAGTAAGGAAAGTGTTTCTATTTTGGAAGGAATAAGAGATTTTAGTAAGGAAATAAGATTTCCAAGTTTAGGAAGGATATTCCTAGGGTAGTAAGAAGAATATCTACATTATGTTTAACCCAATAAAAATGAAACTGTTGAATTAAAAACAATTGAAAAATATAACTATGAATATATTTGAGGAAGTAAATATTGGGTTTTTGAAAAAATAAGTGGTATGAAATTTAAATCGGTTTTTATATGATATAAATTATGTTAAAAGTGAAATTCTTTTTGAAGAATTATAGAGCATGTATAGCTCGATAGTTTTTTCATAGGTAAACAATGATTTCAAATATAAAAACCTAGAGCGTGTTAAGTATCAAAAGTGTAGGTTACAACATTTATTGTTGTAATAAATGTTTTCAGTAAAAATAAATGAAGTATAGACTATGACACTATTGTTATAGTAGGTGACTCCCAAAGTAAATGCTTTTACATAGCCTACGGGATTTATTAACATTTATTTTAATTGAATCCATAAACTAGTATTTTTGGATTATAGTAACGGCGTTTTACGCAACATCTGTTTTGACCCAAATGGGTTTTAGAGATAACTTCTAAAGCGGGTTGTACGTACACTTATTATTTACATAAGTAAATGAAAATATTTTCTAGTTATAAAGAAGTTTTAAAAATGATTTCTTTTGAAAAATAATGTACGATAAATTAATAAATTTAGTAGGAAATATCTTATGTAAGTAAATATAGAGTAAACATACATTAATCTGTTGGAATGAAATGAATAATGATATAATTTTCTATGAATCACAAATAAAGATGTTTTGTGAAATCTATAAGGAATACATGAAAGAGATATACAAGGCATGGAAAGCACCATATTTTGTATAGCCTATTTCGAAAAAATATAAATAAGTTCCTTGTAATTCACATAAACATGAAATCCTCTTTTAAAGGATTCGTAGAAGGTTTTAGCATTAATTCTTTCTCATAAGAGAAAGTAGTACATTAAGGTATAGAGTCATTAGGTGTAATAAGAAGTGTAATAATTAGAGACAATGTTAGTTAGAAGGGATAATATAGAGAGCCTTATTAAGAAAGCCAAGCAATGAGAATTTCATATTTTTCCTTGATTATGCACATTTGTTGCTTGCCTTTGTAGAAAGTCCCCATTTGTAGTAAGTTAGAAACTCCTCCAAGGTTAGCTAATTAGAAGAGTAGTAAAGTCAAGAGATTTTTGATAAAATAATTTTTCTTATCTACTCCAATTTTTGTAAATTTGAAAATCTATGAAATGAAGACGTTTTGAAAATATGTGAGGACATTTTTGGAAGTCATGAAAAGAAAATTGTTTTAAGAACAAGCAAGGCATGTTTTAAAGAAAAATGGTTTGGTGAAAAAGTAAATAAGTTTTAGGTGAGAAAAACTTAGTAAACAGTTAAATTTAAAAAGTCCAAATTTTTTGTAGGAAAGCTGTAAAGGTCTTTAAAAGAAAAAGAGGAATAAGTCGTGAACTTAAATTTGTAAGTTTTCTCCTCTAGGTTTGGGGAATTATTTAAATCCAAAAAGCCGTAAAAATGCAAGTCTAGAAAGATAAAATGTTAAGCAACCAAGTACCTTTGAACTTAATAAAAACTTCAAAGTAACACTTTTAAAGGCAAGAATTTTAGGATTTTATGTTTGAAAAATTTAGAAGCTTTACTTTTTAAAATGAAATGAAAAATACCAAACCAAACTTTGAAATATATAGTAGATAGGAATCATTTCCTAGTTATGACGGAAAAAAGGGCAACGCTATGTAGGAGATACAGTGGTTACTTTTAGTAGTAATAATAAAAGTTCTTGTTAAGTGTATAGGACATTGGTGAGAACCTAGGAATGTTGATTCATGTGTGTAGACTATAAAAGAATAGTGAAGTAATATTAATAAGATAGCAAGATACACGTGGTTGGGATAGATAGACCTTAGTTGGGGTAAATGAAAGGCAAAGGTAAAGAGAAAATTTCCCCAAGCTTAGTTGTCATTTTAGATAAAGACTGCATAGATTGAAATCCTTATTCGTTGCAGTAAGTGCGACTTGATTGTTTCATTTTGAGTATGGAATGGAAGAGCTGAATAGATTTTATTCATCATGAGTAATACAACATAAGTTAGTAAAAAGTAATAGACGACAAGAGGAGCATATGAGTTACTTGGATTCCACGAGTAGGACCTTTCTGTGTCAGAGTGGACATGGTCCTAGGCCTCCCAACCCTAGACGATAGATGTGTTTAGTTGCTACATTAAAGGAAGAGTAAAAGCAAATACAAGGTAACTAAAGGAAAAACAGTAAGATCTAAAGAAAGCAACAGAAACGTCAATAGAAATAAATGAGAATTCCAAAAGAAAAATACATATTTCCTATAAATTAAGCTTGGGAAAAAGTTTGAAAAGATTTAAAAAGCTATTTTCTTATGTAAACTGTGTTTGGGAAAATCAAAAGGGATTTTTATAGGATAGTAACCCAAAATTCCAAGTACGGGGAAAGATGTGCGTAAAAGAAAATCAGAGAAATATGCAGTTTCTCCGTTTTTTGTCTTCTTTCTAACATAGGAAATCGAATTCAGAAAATTAGATTTTTCTGAAATTTAAATATTAAAAGTTTTGTTTTTGGATTTGGATGAAAAATTGTTGAACTACACCCGTATTCAATAGGTGTGGGAAAAATTGGGTGAAAATGTTTTAATTTTTCGAAAAATTGCATTCATATAGAAATTTCAAGTATATTTAAGTTGTGTTCATCATGTTTTAAAAGTAAAATTTTAAAATAAAAAGCATTCATATAGAAGGTACCGCTTAGTAGTTTATGTAAATGCATATATTTTGTCTTGAAAAACACTTTGCATGAAAGCATGGATGGTTCATCATCTTGGTGAGTCTGTTTATTATCTTCCAGAGAAAATACAGGCGTCCCTCTTCCAACCGGGAAATTCGGTACCTGTACAACTTGAGAGGCTACAAGAAGGGGTCTCCATATATTAGCTTAGAATCGGCCGTGTCTTTCAAGCCGGCCCTGGACTTATGTTCAAAATTTAGCATGTTCAAGAAGGAATGGTTCTTTGTCAGAGATGACTCTGTTTCTTTCCACCGCTTCACCTCTGGCTGTAAGTTGACTCTTATTTATAATTTCCGTTCTAACTGCAATGCTCCTCCTTATGTGCTTTGTTTCTTGCTAGCGACAGGTGGCTTTGCGGTTGTAGAGAATGATCGTTTGGTTCGGATGGCTGAGGAAATAGAAGTCATTCCGGAAAAGGAGAGGGCAGCTTCTTATTTGATCAGGAATGCTACTCTTTTGGGGCACAACTTGATTCTGCCACGCCAGTCTGTGGTCAAGCAAAGAGACACAACTGAGGAGAGGCCGCCAAAGCTAAAGGAGGGGCTACGGCGAAGAGCAGCAAAAGGAAACCCTTCTCGAAACATCCAATTGCCGGGGGGAAGAAACTTAAGAAGTCCGATGGACCCTCCTCCAGCACATGTCCAGATGTCCTGGAGGAGGAAGATGTGGAGGAGGAAAGAGACGAGGATGAAGGAGGTGAGGCAGAGAGTGGAAGTGGTGGAGAAGGTGATGGTCATAGCGGTGATGGTGGCGACGGACAGAGTGGTGATGGCACTGGGGCTTTGTCTTCTGAGCAAGTAGGTGTGATCCAAGAGTGGACAGATGACGCTTTCCGCCTAGCTTTTGAAGGGTTGGAGGAAGGATCGGCTTTAGTGGAGAAGCCTAAAAAGCTGACAAGGCCGGGACCGGCGCCGATTCATCTTCTAAGAGCGCTTCAGCTAAGGCAATTCCTGCAATTCAAGGTGAATTTTTGACTCCTTCCGACTCCATTTATGATAAGGATTTAGGAATATTTTATGGTCAGCTCCCGTCCTGGAATGAGATCCAGGACTTATTGCAATATCCTACTCCTCCCCAGGGTTTGTATAATAAAAGCGTCTCTTTACTCTTCTTAACTTGATATATTTCTTGAATTATAGCTCAACGTATGCTTGTAACACTTGGTTTTTATCACAGAAGCGGGTAAGGTGGCCAAGACATCAGATATTCAGCACCATCTTGAACTATACAAACTTCTCAAGGCTTCTACTAAACCAAAGCCTCCGACTAACCGCCCTGGAGACGTAGTCGGCTACTGTCCTCTTCTTGGAGTTATCGAAGAGGATATCCAAAAGAAGAAGAGGAGTCGCTCCTTGTTTGAATCTTCACCGGGTCCTTAGCCCCTAACTCAGCCTCTTCAGGATACCACGGAGGAGAATACTGAGTTTATACTTTCTCCGCACCCGTCTGAAAATCCTACCATTACCCAGATAGATCATCCCGGTTTGGCTCGTAATCCGTTTGCAGGTCATCCGGATCTAGATCCGGGTTCCCGTGATATTACCTTTGATGAGGCTACCGGCGAGCACCTTCTCCCTCATAATCCTATGGTAAGAGTACTAGATGAAGCTAAGTCCCTGGACCATGATTTGCCTACCACTCGGGTCGTAACTTTAGGGGACGAAGCTAAGGCGAACATTGACCGGGTTGCTGAGGAAACCAGGAAGCTGATGGGGTATCATGCCCGACTGGTCAAGGCTGGAGAAGAAATCGAGAGTGATAACATTCGACTACGGTTAATGGTTTCCAACCAGGCCAAACAACTCGCTGATCAGGCCATTCAGATCTCTCAACATGAGGCTGCTTCTAGGCAATTAAAGAAAACCATGAAAGAGGCCAGCAGGGCAGAGTTACGGAAAATGGAGGCTGTTTGTAAGGAATGGATTGATATGGCTTCGCAATGGTGGATGAGGTTCGGAAAGCGGATCTCGAGCGGGTACAGGAGTTATCCGGGAAACTCGAAGCAGAGCTTGCTCAAACCAAACTGAAGGAGGAGATGGAGGTAATGAGGAAATCCTTTCAGGCTGACTACTCGGGATACCAATCGGAGAGGGATGCTGCCACTGCAAAGCTGTTGGCTTTTGAGGACCGAAAAAGGGAGTTCGAGGAGAATAAGGGGATAATGGATGAGATGCTTCAGGATATATACTTTTGTACTTGGAAACAGTGCAACTTATCTTGGATGGGTGATTACCCCCGAGTCATGGCCAGGATTTATCTCAGGGCCCTGGAGGAGAATAATGCCGATGCAGATAAGGAGGGTGGCGTGGCCTTTAGAATGGACGTGGTTATGGCTCAATTCACCAAGGAGGAGAAAGCGGCGGTGAAGGAGGGTATGCGGCTGCTTACTGTTGAGGAGGTAGGTGTGCAGTTAGAGGATGATGATCAAGGAGCAGGTGCTGGTAAGTCTTCCCTTTTAGCTTTTCATAACTTGATTGCTTATTGTTTACTTAATGGATTCTTCTCCTGAATCGGACAGGCGGGACCTCTGAAGCACCAACTACCTCTGGTCAACATGCTGAGAGTTCCAATCCTGCGGTTAAGTAGATCTTGGGGGGCCAGTAGGATAGAGGTGAAACTCCGATGCAGCCGATTCCTTGACTTGATCTGGATATCTTTTGGTTTACTTGACATTGCTGTCTATGCTAGTCCCAAAACATTAATGTAACTTTTAGGCTGTAATTATGTTATTCGTAACGAACGACTTTATTCTTGGCATGTAATTTTTAACTTAAGCTGATTCTGTCATATTTGAATGCTGTCGTTATTTTGGTGTGTTGCACAAGAAATGTAGCTGTGTGCATTCCTGTGATTTGATCGTGTTTGATGCCAAGCTCTTGCTTAAAACATAATTTCATATCTTGCAATGTTAGTGTGATGTGCGAATAAATTATAGCTACGCATTCATATACAAAAGAAGATAGTACCGCCCTTCATGTTTTAGTTGTAGATGGTAGCTTTGAATGTCTTGTATGACTGAGTATGGAATGCAGCTGAGTGACTTGTCATGCAGTCGTGAGTTCCTATTCCCATTAGCGAGCGTCTACTATTTTGTGTCCTATACTTTAGAGATTGTTATAGAGGATATGAGGAAAGTTTTTGAATAAAATAGAAATACAAGAAATAGTAAAACTTCCAATCACGGAAGGCCTGCGATGAGCTTAAGTTCGTGGAAAATGGGTTTGTAGTCACTTTCCCTAGCTGTGGGTCTTGGAGACATTTGTCACCCATCTTACGCCTCCGCGGGGAGTTTCTCTTTTTTACCACAACCGTACTTAAGACACTCGGAGCCGAGATCGCGCACAGTAACTACCCGGGCCATTATGGCCCGTAATCGTGGGTATTATTCGATTTACCGTGGCCGGCTTGCGTGGGTGCCGATCGTCAACTGTGAACTACCCCTGGCTGGCCACACCTTATGTTGGGGCTTAAAGTAGGTTCACGGTTGCCGGCGAGCCGAACGCCGTAATGAGCTGCCTCGCTATAGTCGGCCTTCTCGGTGGCTTATAAATGGCTCATTACAGTTGGCTTTAAGGGCCGATCGAGCAATGAGTTAACCCGCAGCAGAGGGATGCTGGAGCAAAAGTGTCTCATTGGCGAGGGCATAGATTCATATAGTACCTGTTATGTCTTGTCCAGTGAAGTCGCGCCGCGATGTGTCTTGAATGGAAATGCCAATACACAGGATTTTGTTCAACAGAAAAGGATAAAGTTAACAAGCAGCCAAGATATAAAGGAACAGGTTAAAAAAGAGACAAGTTTTTAAAGTGGTTCGGCACAAAAATGCCTACGTCCACTGATTCTCTTTGTTAATTCACTTCATATGGGCAGTATTAGTTAAGAAAAGTATCGACGAAGGTGTTGGATGTTCCATGCCCTCTGGAACACCTCTCCGTCCACTGTTGACAAAATATAAGCTCCGTTGTGGAGATCTTTATGAATTATATATGGTCCATCCCAGATTGGATCTAGTGCACCGGGGCGCGAGAAGATTCGCTTGAGGATAAGATCTCCTTCTTGTAAGCTACGATGCTTGACTTTGGAGTTGTATTGCGCTGCCACTTTTTTCTTGTGAGCTGCTGCTTTGAGTGCTGCATCGTTTCTTCTCTCTTCAATTAGATCCAAAGACATGTGAAGGAGTTCTTCGTTCTCTTCTGGGTTATAGTGGATCCTACGGTGGGAAGGCACTATAGTTTCGACTGGGAGCATGGCCTTTGATCCGTATGCCAAAGAAAAGGGAGTATGCTCCGTTGATGTTCTGAAAGATGTGCAGTAGGCCCAAAGTGTCGTAGGAAGTTCATCCACCCAAACGCCTTTTGACTTTTTAAGTTTCTTCTTGATTAGAGTTTTGAGAATTTTGTTGACAGCTTCGACTTGTCCGTTTGCCTGGGGATAAGCTACAGAAGAGAAGCTTTTGTGAATTCCATGCTCTTGGCACCAGTAGGCAAACTCCTCGCTATCAAAATGAAGTCCATTGTCCGATATGATTTTGAGTGGAACTCCGTACCTACATAGAACATTTTTGATTAAGAAGTTAATAAATTTTGTCGAAGATATTTTATTTAGAGGTTCTGCTTCCACCCATTTGGTGAAATAGTCGACTGCCACTATGGCATATTTGGCTCCACCTCGGCCCACTGGCAGTTCGCCAATCAAGTCAATTCCCCATACTGCGAAGGGCCAAGGGCTGGTCATTTGAGTAATCTCACTTGTTGGTAGTCGAGGAATCTTAGCAAATTTCTGACATCTGTCACATTTCTTGACGAAGTCTAAGGCGTCTTTGTTTAAGGTGGGCCAGAAATATCCATATCGGAGTATCTTCTTTGCCAGAGTCTGCCCTCCAGTGTGATCTTCGCAGCTTCCTTGATGGATGTTGGTTAAGATTTCCTTGGCTTCCCTTCAGCGACACACCTTAATAGGGTTAGAGAAGCCGCGCTGATAGAGGATGCCTTCTTGTACTGTGTAGCGGGACGCTTTCCTCAAGACTTTCTTGACTTCGTTACATTCATCGGGCAATGTGCCATCTTGTAAGTATTTTCGAATGGGAGTCATCCAAGTTTCCTCTTCGATTGCAGCTATCAGATTCACTTGGCCGAAACTCAGGGTTAGTTGCCTTGAGATGGCTACTGTTCCGGAAATGGTACCGTCTTTCATGCTAGCTTGCTTTACCAGCTCGTCGGCCTCTTGGTTCTCTTCTCGAGGGATGTGTTTGATTAAATAGTGATCCAATTGATCGAGTAGCAGCTTGGTCTTCTTTAGATATTCTGTGAGTCGTTTTCCTCGAGTCTGAAATTCTCCTAGTATTTGGTTTACAATAAGTTGAGAATCACTATGAAAACATAAAGAACTGACTCCAATCTCTAAGGCGAGTTCTAATCCAGCTATTACTGCTTCATATTCTGCATCGTTGTTGGTGGCAACGAATTCCAACCTTAGAGCATAGTGTAGCTTCCTTCCCCTGGGAGTGATTATTACAATACCTGCCCCCGAGCCTTGTTCGTTTAACGCTCCATCCACAAAGAGATTCCATTTGATGTCTTTTGCTATTTCAGATTGCTCTTTACCTTCGTTGGTAGTGAATTCGGCAATGAAATCGGCCATGGCTTGTCCCTTGATGGCGGTGCGAGGATGGTAGGTGATATCATATTGACTCGGTTCAATGCACCATTTAAGTAGTCGCCCAGAAGTGTCGGGACGATGGAGTACCTGCCTTAGTGGTTGATCAGTTAGAACTCTCATGGAATGGGATTGGAAATAGTGTCGCAGTTTCCGTGATGTGATTAGTAAACAGTATGCTAGCTTCTCAAGTTTAGGATATCTGGCTTCTGCCCCCGTAAACCTTTTGCTTACGAAGTATACTGGCCGTTGCGCGCGGTTGTCTTCTCTCACCAAAGCGGCGCTTAGAGCATGAGATGACATAGCAAGGTATAGGTATAGCTCTTCGCCTTCGTTTGGAGTTGAGAGTACTGGTGGTCTTTGGAGGTATTCGATTAGGTTAAGGAAGGCTGTTAAGTATTCGTCAGTCCATTCAAACTTTCCTTTGTCTTTCTTTAGAGCCTCGAAGAAAGGGACAAACTTGTCAGTCGCTTTAGAGATGAATCTGCTTTGGGCGGCCACCTTCCCATTTAGGCTTTGCATTTCTCTTCGAGTGGAAGGTATCCTGATATCTCTCAGAGCTCGGACTTGTTCGGGGTTTGCTTCAATCCCTCTGGCATGGATGATGAATCCCAAAAACTTTCCTGATGATACTCCGAAGGAGCACTTTAGAGGATTCAGCTTCATTCCATATTGGCGAAGTACTTGAAACATCTCGCCCAGGTGGATTACGTGATCGTTGGCTTTCCTCGACTTTGCTAGCATGTCATCCACATAAACTTCCATTGTTCATCCTATTAGTTCCGCAAACATCTTTTTGACGAGGCGCTGATAAGTAGCTCCGGCGTTTTTAAGTCCAAAAGGCATTACTTTGTAGCAGTACAATCCCCGGTCAGTGATGAAACTAGTGTGGTCTTGATCGGGAACGTGCATAGGAATTTGGTTATATCCTGAGTATGCGTCCATAAAAGGTAAGAGTTCGTGTCCGGCTGTGCTGTCCATAAGCTGATCGATTCGGGGGAGTGGGAAGCAATCCTTCGGGCAAGCGTCATTTAAGTTGGAGAAGTCAATGCATGTTCGCCACTTTCTATTAGCCTTCTTTACTAGTACCGGGTTAGAGATCCACTCTAGGTAGATGACTTCTCGTATGAAGTTATTGGCAAGTAGGTTCTTTACTTCTTCATCAAGGGCTGCTGATCGTTCTGCCCCCATACTTCTCTTTTTCTGCTTTACGGGCACCTTGGTAGGATCGATGTTTAGTACGTGGCATGCCACGTCTGGGGAGATTCCAGTCATGTCAGCGTGCATCCATGCAAATACATCCAAGTTATGGCGGAGAAAATCAATGAGTCGGTCCCTCAATTCTGCTCTTAGCTGAGATCCGATTTTCAACAGTCTACATGAGTCGTGTTTGTCTATAGAAACAAACTCCACAGCCTCTGCAGGCTCGGCGGTGGCCTCCTCCTCTTTGTCCCTAGGGTCTAATTCATTGAAAGGATCGCTGGTATATCGAAGAGGAGGGGCTTTCTTTAGTTGCTATGCTTCCAAGTTTTTCATGTAGAGAGTAGTCTCTGCATTTTTCCCTTTATCCTTCCTGTGGTTATTGCGAATTTCAGTTACATAGCAATTTCGAGCGGCGTCTTGATCTCCCTCTACTTCCCCTATTCCATTGTCTGTTGGAAATTTCATCTTCAGGCACCACGGGGCCAGGACAATTTGGAAGTCAGACAAGGCTGGTCTTCCTAAAAAGGCGTTGTAGGCCGAGTGGTTATCTATTAGCACAAATGTTTGTTTCCGCACAACGGAGCGGGGGTGACTTCCTATTTCAACAAAGAGGTCCAGTTGCCCGAGGGGCATCTTCGCATCTCCAGTGAAACTGTGTAGTGGTTTGTTGCAGGGAGACACATCCTTCATTGACAGCTTCATTCTGTCAAAAGCATTTTTGAATAGGATATTTACTGAGCTTCCAGTGTCTACTAGAATTTGGAAAACTTCGGCTGGACCGAACCAGGCAGAGATGACCTGTAACAGCCCGCAAATCCGTACCCCTTGAGTCAAACTATTCTACAACAACTAACTCAAGTTGCACGGAAATACGAACCATTGGGTTAAAGAAGAAGAGGTAGAAGAAGAGAAATAGGAAACAACATCAGAATCTAACCATCGCAGCGGAATAAAATATAATAGATAATGAATGGTCTTTACTCAAAAATCAAATATCTCGGTTTATTTATTACATCATTAGAGTACATCAATCACAGTACAACAACAATATCATATAAATATATACACGGTAACTCAACACAGCAGAATATATATATATATATATACATATATATATATATATAAAACAAAGTACGTATCGCCATCCTGCTCGTCTCCTGAGCTCCACAACATCGAAACCTGTATCCTATAATACTCGGTCTAACCCGAGCATTACAGTTAAATAATACCCGAGTCAGTCTGGAATACCAACGTTAGAAAATCACACCCAATTGATTATTAAAGTTTCAAAAATCCTTTGGAAACAAAAGCATCTTGTAAGACCACGCCACAAATAAACATGTTGGGTTTTTACCTTACGATAGCTAAAACAATTTTTATAGAAATCCTCTGATATTATAATAGGGTATATATAAAAATACTTATAAAATAGCCGAAATTGTTACATGATTAAATTCCAGCTACTAGCCACAGAGTGGGTAATGCAAACAAAACTCATACAAGGCTCGTAGGGAGAATGGATTTCCAACCAATGACTAGACACTGGGGTACCACCTGTCACGATACGGGGCCTAGATCACCGTACCGAGGAGTATGCTCGCTCCCCTGCAACAAAAGACCGGACCCATCCCTTACTGGACAGTTCCGAATAAGATCACCCCGCAGTTGGGATCAGCAACCGCCCACTAACCGAAATAAAAAGGGACATCTAAACAGGGATGACCTTACTCTCAAGTGGGGGCTACCCATGAAGCCTTGCTGCATATCCCCAGATTTTCAGTCATTCCCATTTGATGAGACTTGAGGCTAAGCGTTACCTTTTTAGAATATATCCCTTAGAATGCCCATCGTCCACCTGACGATGTTTCGCAAGCATTCATCCATACAAGTCCGTCCCGGGTTCGAACAGAACCGAAGGCACTATTCCTACTACATCCACTTTGGAAATATTCTCAGGATTAGTAGCGACTAGCCCTTGCACTTCACTGCTCCATCTTCAAATCCAAAATCGTTTTCACGAAACGTACAAACCGGATCGAAGTGGTTTTCGAGAAATAAATCTCGATCCCGGTCTCTTCGAAACGATCAACGTATTTGTCCAATATTGATAGTCGGTGATTTAACTATCAATTAATAATTACAAACAACCATCAACCAATAAATAAATTCCCATATTATTTATTTATCTCAAAAATAACTTCACAAGATATATTTCACTTTTCAAATTCCTTTGAAAACAGTTTCAAAACTATCTGCCTTTTCCAGAATAAATTCCAAGTATTTCTATTTCCACTGGAATCACCAAGCACAAAACTAGATTTTCTAAATTAATTTAAAACTCTTTACTTTTAAAAATATACTTTTAGACATTTAAGTTAAAATTACTTTAATAATTTGTTGAAAATACATACTATATGAATATTTGAAAATAAGGTTACTTAATAAAATATAAAATTAGATTTCTACCTTTAAAAACAAAATACTAAGTTACTTCTTAATAATTACTGCTAAAATAGATTAAAAGAAAATACTTACTTTAAACTTTAAATATTAGAAATATAAATTTTACAAAACTTGCTTTCTTTAAAAACAACTTTAAAACATTTAATTTATATTTACAAATTTACTTTTAAAAACGTGTACTTGGCCATCTAGAGAAAATTCCAACTTCAAACACTTAATCAATTTTCCCAAATTGATTTCCAATTTATTTTATTTGAAATAAGTTCCTTTAATTTCTCAATTCATTTCAAAATTCATTAGCTATGGACTTATTATTAATGTTATTATTTTCTGTTTGATCTTAAACCTTTTAACTGAAATATACAAATTTCAGGTTTTTCCTAATTTCTTCTTTATTCCTTTCAATAATTTAAATCTTAAATATTAAATAAATGTTTTGTTCTATTAAATAATATCATTGAAGTTTCAAACTTCATTAACTTTCTGTTTATTCAAAAACTCCTTTTTATGTACAAAATTTTATTAATTAGCATGTTGAAACCACTAATATTCTTATCCAATTCACTTTAATTTATATACATTCTTTATAATTATTTCTTACGAGTTCACTTCTTTTATTTCCTTGCAAAGTCCAATTCTATACATTTAGATAAAACAGAGTACGGAAATATTCAAGTAGTCTATAATATTCAATATTCTAATATAATTCATCACAGAATATCAATTAATCACAGCAGTGGGTATTAAATAATTTAAATAAATGTTGAGGGATCCAGTTGGATCCCTCCAACCTGTTTTTCCCTGCATCCACAGATGTTAGTACGATATAATATGCCAATTTCAAAATATCCCATACTATAGCCCATCAAGCAATTTAACCTTTCAAACAATAGTTTAAATTTTATTATTTAAATTGAAATTTAACTGAGTGAGATTAACTCACCTTTGCTAATATTTGCAGTCCACTTCAATGTTGCCTTAGCTTTCTCGATTTTTGACCTTGAATACGCAATTTATAGTTTATTAATTTATTAACATTTGAACTAATCGATCAATTAATTTCATTTAACAAATTTAATTTAATCCAACAAATTTTATTTAAAGTAATTTCCCCTTTATAAACTATTTTTCTATTCCTATCCATACATATATATTCAATTTGAAACTGAACATACCTTACTGTAAAATTATAGACATAGATCTATATATTTATATTAAACTTAATTTAAAAAAACAAATTATTCAATACCTCACTGCCTGCTCGCGCTCGAAGAAAACGAAATCACTTCCTCGCGTCCTCCAGCCCGAGTCTACTACATCAGATCGAATCCCGGTCAAACGTCACCCCCCCAAAACGATCGCATCCCGAAGCCTCCACCAGGCAAACCCTAAATCGAAAGACGTCCCTCCCTCGTCGTTCGTGTGCGAATCCAACCAAAAAGTCGACATCGAACACGACTCGATAACCGCGACAACCCAGCAGCGTCGGCGTCCCCCAAATCGATAACGAGCCGACCTGACTTCACTAGTTCAGAGATAGCTGTGGCATAGGAAGAATAGATGCCCTTCGATTGATCTGGGAAGTCGATTTGGGAATGAACGAACGCATTTTTGGTTTGCGATATAGTTTCGCGACTTCAGTCGCTATTTCTTATTGTTTTTTTTAAGTGATAAGCCTGCGGTTATCAAAGGAAAAAGGAAAGGGGAGCATATTTTAAAAGACTGAAATGAAATGAGGGTTGCATGAAAGAATTGCTTTGCTACGTACTCGATGGGACAAAAAGTGGCTGGCGTGAAAATATCTGACCCGTCAAATTATAATAGCATATTTAAATTTTCAATAGAGATTTA
Source organism: Allium cepa (assembly GCA_030765085.1). Taxonomy (NCBI): domain Eukaryota; kingdom Viridiplantae; phylum Streptophyta; class Magnoliopsida; order Asparagales; family Amaryllidaceae; genus Allium; species Allium cepa. The sequence goes on from CM060943.1 coordinate 130,376,589, forward strand.
AGCGCATTTATATACCGTACGACCACACAACAACTCCAATGATTATGAAATTTGAAACCCAATAATAATACTATATTATGGATCCAATAGAGCTGGTTTCGTCGAATTCCGAGATTGTCCCTCGGAAGGATATTTTTAAATATCGATTTAAACGGTATATTTTTAAAACTGAACAAAACATCTTTAAATTCGATTCTATCAATTTTATTATCTTCAGAATTATCAATGTAAATTTTACAAGCCTTCAAATTATTTTTAACAGGCTTAAAATTCCAAATTCAATAATTTTCCCAATTCTGATAAATAAATTCAACAAATAATTATCCAATAAATACCGATATTTGAAATTAAAGTTAATAATTAACTTTTGAATATTTAAAATTAATTAAATATTCTCATTTCAAATGTCTAAAAATTTCGAGTCGTCACATTCCTCCCCCCCTTAAAAGAATTTCGTCCCCGAAATTACTAGTTAGGAAGAATGGTCCAATACCCGTTACTATTTTTCCAAAACCAACAATTTAACATCCTACCAACTATCCTTTTAATAAAAGACACATTACCTTTCTTATTAACTTCCCAAACTTTTCCAAAACCTTCTATAGTTTCCAAATAACTTACTTGTTCGACTATTCAAATAATAATTCAAAACTAAATTTTGAATTATCAAAATTTTTCCAAAATTTTTCTAACTCCCTAAATTTTCGAAATTTTTTGTCAGCGTCTCCTTTGCGCGGCTAGCTCAGTACAACTACAAAAGGCCTCTACGGGCTCCCAAATTCAAAAAGAAAACAAAATGCCAAGTGGTTCAATCCAAAAACCCAATCCAATTTCATACCAAATTTAAATACATTTGTCGGACAATTCAAATTTATCTTTTGAAATCAAAACCAATTATCCTTTCCCTTTTATAATACCTGCATATCCTGCTTAGTACTAATATCCAATCACAATATTCCAAAACATTTTATCCACTTTCTTACAAACTGTCGGTATTTATTCATTGAAATATTAACTTAGATTATATTTGTAGTATCAATTCCCAATCAAGAATTCACCATTCCCTTCTTAAGTTAGTATAATCATTTTATATGTTTCTTATATTTATTTTCATCTCCCACTTTAGTTTATATCTATTTCTATTCAAATCGATTCTTTCATTTCCATATGCATTCAATTTATCTTTAACTCTGAATATATAAATTTTATTTGTCATTTATTACTAATTCATATCATTATTTTAATTAGTTTCATTTACTAACTTATTTCAATTTCCAATTTGAAACCGTTTCGTTGTTAACAAAATTTTCCAAACATTTTCAAAAAAATAAATTCAAACTCTCAAAATTTTCAGAAAATTTTGGCAGAGTCCCGTTTGCACGGAGGAGCTTTTGCAATTTCACAAAAGAGATAAATATATATACATCGACCCACCCGGTAGGAAAAACCAAAAACAGTTCATATTTCCTATTTTATTGCATAGGCGTACCTTATTTAGCATTTTAAGCAAGCGGCTTATTATTTTTAGCAAATAGCACAACCAAATCCAGTCACACGGCTTCCAGGTACCTGTACTTACTCAATTTAAACATGTAAGTGCCAAATATATGCAGTTTAACTATATTTCACTTAGTTTCAATGGTTAAAACATATGAATTCTAAAGAAATGCACATCAAACATTTTCCGTAAGCAATTTATACCAATTTTCATACTAATTCCACTGTTCCAACTAATTTATAACCATTTTCATTCAATTTGAATGGTTTTAAAACTCAATCGGTTACATTTAATTTATTTTTAAGCAAACCGAGCTTATATTTAATTCAATTGTTTTCAAAATCAATTTATTTTACTTCTATCAACTCGTAGAATTTTAATCACTTCCATTTACACCAAATGACAATTTATTCTATGCAATTCGAAGAGATTTATGTGAATAAATAAGTATTTATGTTTTATAACCAATTTAAATGGATTTCAACTCAATTTATACTTAATTCTATTTCATTTTTAAATTTATCCACGATCCATATATTCTCATTTTCATTGCATTTTAAATTTGAATCCATTCACTCGCATTCCATTTTATTAACCAATTTAGTTCATTCAAAATCCATTAACAACTTAGGTTCATCTTTATTACCAGTTAAATTTCCCTTTTACTTTAATTCATTCATAACCATTTTTTTAGCTCGACCCATTCCAAGCTTGCACATTACTATCCATTCCCGAATTAATTCAAACTAAGCTTCAACTTAATGGTCTTTCATTTTTACTCTTAGTCGAGCTTCTAGTTTTTCTCAACTTAAGTTAATTTACTCAATTTATTTCACTTCAAACCTAAGTTCACTTGATTTAAATCCAACCCAATATCATTCAACTTAGTTCTAAGTTTGATTCAATTCAACTCCCCCATTTATTTAGCTTAAGTCAATTTACTTCAGTTTATTAAAATTTATACTTAAGCTCATTCTCATTTTGCACACAAGTTCTCTTTTCAATTTAACTTGATTCTAGTTCAATCCAATCTCATTTCAAACTACACATTTATTTGATTGGTTATTATTATTTTTCAAATTTCCAAGTTCGATTCATTCTCGGTTCACTTAGATAAATTACAAGGTTATTTCAATTTATTTTTACGTATTTGGATTTTATTTGCAAACCATACCATTTTCACTTTACCATTCACTTTTATGAACTCACAATTCAGCTTCTATTTAACTACATTAAGTTTCCATTACATATTTCACTATCTAATTTATTATCTAAATAATCTTTTCCCAACTTATAATCCAAAACTTGATTTTAATCTCAAAATCTCTTCATTTAATTTTCTTAAGTTCAATTTATTTATAATTCAAGTTTTGATTTTCATTTTATTCTTCAATTCATCAAAAATATTTATTTTGGGTTTCTATCCCATTTTTTTCCAAATTTTATAAGTCACAACTTATTATTTACACAATTCCATTCATCGTAGGCTTGAATATATTCTTCAACTCGAGTTTTACACTTATTTATAACCCAAGCATATTTTATTCCTTGCATTTTAATTCTTTTATAAGTTATTCTAATTTATTTATTTCAATTCCAATTCCAATCCTTATCCAATCTATTTTCCATTTGTTCAGGTAAGAATTTAATTCCATTCATTAGTTCAATTGAATTCTCATCCCAATTCAATTTTACTTTAACTCAGATTTATTTAACTCAATTCGATTTCACTTGATTCGAATACAACTGGATATTATTTTCAGCCCATCCAATTAATGTCAATCCAGTCAAAATTTTATTTTCCATCCAAGTTAATTTCATTTTTAACCTTTCTCTTTAAATTTAAATTCCAACATTCAAAGCTTCTATTCCCTTCCTGATTTAAAAAAAATCATCTCAATTTATAAGCTTACAACTATCTCATCAGGATTTTTAAACACCCGACTTTGGGTTCGAATCATTTTGAAATCTCCAACATTTCAAATCACATTTCTCAAAAGTCAAACCAATCTTGGTTTAATTCCCAACAAATTTCCTTTGAGATTTTCAAAAACAACCAGCTTTTCTGAACAAATCAATTTTTGGCAGCAATCCTCACTTAGAAATTTGAAAATGAATACTGATGATGTGGCCGTCATCATCAGAATTATTTTCCAATAATCCAAGTGATTTCAATGCTATATTACTTCCAAAATCCATTTAAAATAATTTCCTTTCAGAAATACCTCCAAAACAATAATGCTATCATTTATCATCAAACATTTCGACAAATTCTTCCAAAATCTTCGGGATTTTAAATTTACAAATCCTGCTTAAATCAATTTTAACTATAATTCATTTGCATAGCTTATGCTCATACAAATTCTCATTTAATTATATTTCAATTGATAAATTACATTTATAATTCATATTTATAAATTTCATTTTATAATGAAGTTATTTCTTTAAACTTTGGTTATATTTTCAATTTCTAGTTAAATTTTTACACACTGATGATAATAATTTAATATCATCATTTCTAACATCCAAGCAACCATATATTGGCTAAAATAGTTTACAAAACTATTCTTTATATCAAAATATATTTTGGGTAAAATTATTTTATTTACCCACATTAAAACAATACCGTGTCAATTGTTCTTTTCAAGTGTTTAGAAACCCCTTCGATACAGTTGTCCAGACTGTGCCGACGAAGGTTCATATGCCACTAAATAAACTAATCAACACAATATTAAAAAAAATTCACTAACAAATATGCGCTCATATCTATTAATACGCTCAAACTCATTATAGAGTACTACAGACTCTATTTTAAATGAGTAATTCCCACCAGAGCCAAGGTTATCACCAACCTATGCTCTGATACCAAGTGTAACAGCCCGCAAATCCATACCCCTTGAGTCAACACTATTCTACAAAAATCAACTCAAGTTGCACGGAAATACAAACCATTGGGTTAAAGAAGAAGAGGTAGAAGAAGAGAAATAGGAAACAACATCAGAATCTAACCATCACAGTGGAATAAAATATAATAGATAATGAATGGTCTTTACTCAAAAATCAAATATCTCGGTTTATTTATTACATCATCAGAGTACATCAATCACAGTACAACAACAATATCATATAAATGGATACACAGTAACTCAACACAGCGGAATATATATATATATATATATATATAAACAAAGTAGGGAAGTACATATCGTCATCCTACTCGTCTCCTGAGCTCCACAGCATCGAAACCTGTATCCTATAATACTCGGTCTGACCCGAGCATTACAGTTAAATAATACCCGAGTCAGTCTGGAATACCAGCGTGAGAAAATCACACCCAATTGATTATTAAAGTTTCAAAAATCCTTTGGAAACAAAAGCATCTCATAAGACCACGCCACAAATAAACATGTCCGGTTTTTGCCTTACGATAGCTAAAACAATTTTTATAGAAATCCTCTGATATAATAATAGGGTCTATATACAAATAGTTATAAAATAGCCAAAATTGTTACATGATTAAATTCCAGCTACTAGCCACAGAGTGGGTAATACAAAAAAACATTGTACAAGGCTCGTAGGGAGAATGGATTTCCAACCAATGACTAGGCAGTGGGGTACCACCTATCACAGTACGGGGCCTAGATCTCCATATCGAGGAGTACGCCCGCTCCCCTACAACACAAGACCGGACCCATCCCTTACTGGACAGTTTCGAATAAGATCACCCCACAGCTGGGATCAGCAACCGCCCACTAAGCCGAAATAAAAAGGGACATCTAGACAGGGATGACCTTACTCTTAAGTGGGGGCTACCCACGAAGCCTTGCTGCATATCCCTTGATTTTCAGTCATTCCCATTTGATGAGGCTTGAGGCTAAGCGTTACCTTTTTAGAATATATCCCTTAGAATGTCTATCGTCCACCTGACGATGTTTCGCAAGTATTCATCCATACAAGTCCGTCCCGGGTTCGAACGGAACCGAAGGCACTATTCCTACTACATCCATTTTGGAAATATTCTCAGGATTAGTAGCGACTAGCCCTTGCACTTCACTGCTCCATCTTCGAATCCAAAATCGTTTTCATGAAGCGTACAAACCGGATCGAAGTGGTTTTCGAGAAATAAATCTCGATCCCGATCTCTTCGAAACGATCAACGTATTAGTCCAATATTGATAGTCGGTGATTTAACTATCAATTAATAATTACAAACAACCATCAACCAATAAATAAATTCCCATATTATTTATTTATCTCAAAAATATCTTCACAAGATATATTTCACTTTTCAAATTCCTTTGAAAACAGTCTCAAAACTATCTACCTTTCTCAGAATAAATTCCAAGTATTTCTATTTCCACTGGAATCACCAAGCACAAAACTAGATTTTCTAAATTAATTTAAAACTCTTTACTTTTAAAAATATACTTTTAAACATTCAAGTTAAAATTACTTTAATAATTTGTTGAAAATACATACTATATGAATATTTGAAAATAAGGTTACTTAATAAAATATAAAACTAGATTTCTACCTTTAAAAACAAAATACTAAGTTACTTCTTAATAATTACTGCTAAAATAGATTAAAAGAAAATACTTGCTTTAAACTTTAAATATTAGAAATAATAAATTTTACAAAACTTGCTTTCTTTAGAAACAACTTTAAAACATTTGATTTATATTTACAAATTTACTTTTAAAAACGTGTACATGGCCATCTAGAGAAAACTCCAACTTCAAACACTTAAATCAATTTTCCCAAATTGATTTCCAATCTATTTTATTTGAAATAAGTTTCTTTAATTTCTCAATTCATTTCAAAATTCATTAGTTATGGACTCATTATTAATGTTATTATTTTCAGTTTGATCTTAAACCTTTTAACTGAAATATACAAATTTCAGGTTTTTCCCAGTTTCTTCTTTATTCCTTTCAATAATTTAAATCTTAAATATTAAATAAATGTTTTGTTCTATTAAATAATATCATTGAAGTTTCAAACTTCATTAATTTTCTGTTTATTCAAAAACTCCTTTTTATATACAAAATTTTATTAGCATGTTGAAACCACTAATATTCTTATCCAATTCACTTTAATTTATATACATTCTTTATAATTATTTCTTACGAGTTCACTTCTCATTTCCTTGCAAAGTCCAATTCTATACATTTAGATAAAACAGAGTACCGAAATATTCAAGCAGTCTATAATATTCAATATTCTAATATAATTCATCACAGAATATCAATAAATCACAGTAGTGGATATTAAATAATTTAAATAAATGTTGAGAGATCCATTTGGATCCCTCCAACCTGTTTTTCCCTACATCCACAGATGTTAGCACGATATAATATTCCAATTACAAAATATCCCATACTATAGCCCATCAATCAATTCAACCATTCAAACAATTATTTAAATTTTATTATTTAAATTTAAATTTAACCGAGCGAGATTAACTCACCTTTGCTAATATTTGCAGTCCACTTCAATGTTCCCTTAGCTTTCTCGATTTTTGACCTTGAATACACAATTTATAGTTCATTAATTTATTAACATTTGAACTAATCGGTCAATTAATTTCATTTAGCAAATTTAATTTAATCCAACAAATTTTATTTAAAGTAATTTCCCCTTTATAAACTATTTTTCTATTCCTATCCATACATATATATTCAATTTTAAACTGAACATACCTTACTGTAAAATTATAGACATAGATCTATATATTTATACTAAACTTAATTTAAAAAAACAAATTATTCAATACCTCACTGCCTGCTCGCGCTCGAAGAAAACGAAATCACTTCCTCGCGTCCTCCAGCCCAAGTCTACCACATCAGATCGAATCCCGGTCCAACGTCGCCCCCCCCCCCAAAACGATCGCATCCCGAAGCCTCCACCAGGTAAACCCTAAATCGAAAGACGTCCCTCCCTCGTCGTTCGCGTGCGAATCCAACCAAAAAGTCATCGAACTCGACTCGATAACCACGACAACCCAGTAGCGTCGGCGTCCCCCAAATCGATAACGAGCCGACCTGACTTCACTCGTTCAGAGACAGCTGAACGCGTGGGAAGAATATATGCCCTTCGACTGATCTGGGAAGTCGATTTGGGAATGAACGAACGCATTTTTGGTTTGCAATATAGTTTCGCAACTTCAGTCGCCATTTCTTCTTTTTTTTTTAAGTGATAAGCCTGCGGTTATCAAAGGAAAAAGGAAAGGGGAGCATATTTTAAAATACTGAAATGAAATGAGGGTTGCGTGAAAGAATTGCTTTGCTACGTACTCGATGGGACAAAAAGTGGATGGCTTGAAAATATCTGACCCGTCAAATTATAATAGTATATTTAAATTTTCAATAGAGATTTAAGCGCATTTATATACCGTACGGCCACCCAACAACTCCAATGATTACGAAATTTGAAACCCAATAATAATACAATATTACGGATCCAATAGAACTGGTTTCGTCGAATTCCGAGACTGTCCCTCGGAAGGATAATTTTAAATATCGATTTAAACGATATATTTTTAAAACTGAACAAAACATCTTTAAATTCGATTCTATCACTTTTATTATCTTCAGAATTATCAATGTAAATTTTACAAGCCTTCAAATTATTTTTAACAGGCTTAAAATTCCAGATTCAATAATTTTCCCAATTCCGATAAATAAATTCAACAAATAATTATCCAATAAATACCGATATTTGAAATTAAAGTTAATAATTAACTTTTGAATATTTAAAATTAATTAAATATTCTCATTTCAAATGTCTAAAAATTTCGGGTCGTCACATGACCATAGGATCCATTTGAGGGTACTGCCTTCCCTCTAGGTCATGCCTATTAAATGTAATGTCATCATTCTCTTTTCGCTTCGGGTGGCGTTCTTCCATAACAGAATTAACACAGCCTTCATTGTTTCTAAGTGACTTTCCGTATCTTTCCATCTCTGTCCAGTTTCTGTCGGCGATGTGTGGTCTTTCCGGTATGGTATGGACCACTATCTTCTCTTGACTGGAGCCGCTGGTGTTGCGATTTCCCCCTCCTGTTTCTGAGAGGGGTGGCCTTGGGTTCTCATTGGCAGGAGCTGGAGTCCTGTTCTGACCTTTTACATAGCGTTCCAGTCTCTTCCTTCTGATGTGTTCTTCAATTAAGTCCTGGAGATGACGGCATTCATTGGTATCATGCCCATGCGATTCGTGGAAGCGGTAGAACTTTCCAAACTTAATTGTGTTATTTGATTCCATCTTGTACGGGGGGCGTTTGTATTTAACTTCGTCTTGGGTGGCTAGGAAGATGTTTTTGATTGTTTCATTCAAGGGAGTGTAAGCGTCAAATCTCGGTCCTGGCCGATATAGACGCTTTTCTTCCTTCTTGCCCCCAACATTGTCTCTAGAGTCATTTCTTCGGACGTCCTTCGCTACAGCGGGTGTGCTGCCATGAGCTGCCTTAGTTTGTTGCCCTATCTATCTTTCAGTGGCAGCGTCTTCAAGTCTCATATATCTTCCGGCTTCATGGAAGAAATCGGGTAAGGTAGCTGGTTTTTCTTTCATTAATCTTCTAGCAAACTTAGTATCCGGATGCACACCACTACAGAGGGCCACTAAGATGAGTTTCTCATCGGCATCTTGGACTGCGACCGCTGCAGCATTGAATCGGGTTAGATATTGTTGCACAGTCTCTCCGGGCTTCTGTTTGATATTAGATAGGGAATAAGCGTCCTTGGGTTGCTCCATATGAATGCGGAACTGGCTGATGAACTTTTCCTTCAACATTTCCCATGAGCTGATGGATCCTTGGGGTAGATGGCAGAACCAGGAGGTAGCTAGATCTGCCAAGAATAGTGGAATACATTTGCACAATACTCCTTCTGTGGCTCCGCTCATAAGCATATGCCGTGTGTATCTTTGCAAGTGTACAATGGGGTCAGAGATTCCCTTGTAAGGTTCCATTGCTGGCATTTTCCATTCTCAAGGGGTGATGGCAATTTCGATATTGCGGGTGAAAGGGCTGGTTATCCTAGCACCTATCCCTCGATCTCTTTGATCCCGTTGGACGCATTCTCTGAACAATAGCGCCATCCTTTCATCAGAATTTGGAGCAGATAGAAATGAGTTTGGTTCTTCTCTACGGGATTGATTTCGTCCAGATGACCTGTAGGGATGGTATCGTCTATCACTCCTAATATTTTTCAGTGGTTGTCTCTGGTCTTCTGGGAGCATGCTAGGGTCAGTTACAGTTGGCCCTTGCCTTGATCTTCCCCTGCTGGGTTCTGTTCTAAGCGTTTCCTCGAGTCCAACTTCGGGCTGGATTCTAGCTCGGCCCCGTTCATTGGTGTTTCCATGGCTAGGTAGCATGACCGGCTCAGCCACAGTCGACCCTCGCCTGGTACCTCCCCCGTTGGGTTTGGTTCCAAGTGTTTCCTTGGGTCGGAGTTCGGGTTGAGTTTGGGCTCGGCTCCTATCATTACTGTTCCTGTTGCTAGTTTCTTCGAAGAAGAAAGATCTTTGTCGCCTCCGAGATCCTCCCGACTGGGACTCATCCCATGATTCAGTGTTGCGGTTGGATTCTTCAACATCCCTTAAGCGTGACATGAGTTGGTCTACCAATGCTTCTTGTTGGGATGTGAAGCAGTTAGTCACTTCATCCACAACCCTGTCTAGATCTGCCCTAGTAATTGCTGCCGGCTGTTCCACGGCAGGGGCTGTCGGATTTGCCTGATTTTCATTTGGTACTGTTGTTGGAACGTGACGATTCTCTTGATCTAGGATCGCTGGATCTGGAATACTGCTAGTTGTGATGTTCTTCCCTTTGTTAACAACTTTCTTCTGACTGGGAGGCATGTTTTTTGAGCAATGAGCGATGCTGTTGGGAAGAAGGTTAAGTGGGAGAAGCTGAATCTTCGAGCTCGTCCTCAGTGAAAGCACCAAAAATGTTTGCACAAAAAATGGACAAACACCTCCAAGTCGTATGATTTAGTCGATTTTATGTCGTTCTTAGTGATTTGGGTGATTTATGCAAATATGTAAAAAGCAGGGACTAAACTATAAAAAACACATAGATTTATAGTGGTTCGGCCAGAATGTGCCTACGTCCACTTCATATGTTATTCTCTTTCACTGTTCAAATTACAAGTACAAAGCTTTAATTACAAGTGTATAAAAGTTGTTTGAAAGTTCTGTCCGTGCTTGAGCTCTCAAACTTGTCTGCCATTGTTGTACCCCTACCCCTCTATTTATATAGTGAGGCTGGGGGTAGGGGTTTTGGATGTATATAGCTGCTGGTGGGCCTGGGCTGACGTGATCTGGCCTGGCAATGTTGGTTCGGTAGTGCTTTGGTTCGGTAGTTGGTGGAGCGTTGATTGGACTGGTGGTAGGTCGGTTGAGTTCTGGTCCGGTAGTCTTGGTTCGGTGGTGCCTTCTTTGCCTTGATTCGGTAGTATTGGACCGGTGGTGGTTGGAGTGGTTTTGATTCGGTAGTTCTTTGGAGTGGTTTTGGTTCGGTGATTCTTTGGTCCGGTGGCTCCGGTTCGGTGGTGGGTGGGTTGGTCGGTAGCATTCGCTTTGGTTCGAGTTGGTTCGGTCTTCTGGGTGAGAACACGCCCAACAATATTCACCTTAGAAGTCATTTCTTCAGTTAACTGCACAGTTAAATCATGCTCTAAATTAGAAAATTCAATGTTACCTGGGTTGCTCATCATTTTGTTTTGCACAACAGTTAGTTGTGATTTCATCCTTTGTGATAACTTATCACCATTGCCAAATTTATACCTAGCCCATTGTCTCAAAGCATCCTTGGTAACTTTAAGCTTTTGTCGAAAAATATATGATTTGTTACCAAAAAAGGAGTTTTCCAAGCATTCTTCACAATATATAATAAATTTGGATCAGAGATCCAAGAATCAAAAGATTTAAAACTTGAATTAATTTTAATGGCATTACTTCCAAAGGAAATGAATATGGGAGAGTGGTCAGACAGAAGAGAGGGGAGGATATGAGTTGAAGTGTTTGAGAAGGAAGAAGGGGCAATGGAGTTGTAGAAAGACAAATCAATATGACTCATTGTTCTATTACCACTTCGACTTTGGTTATTCCGAGTAAAGGTAGGGCCAATAAAAGGAAGCTCATAAAGTTAGAAGAGATGATAGATTCATTTAAAGGGGCATTGTCATTGAGTGTTAAAGGATTACCCCCCAATTCCGTTAGAGGAGTGAAGCATATAATTGAAATCACCTAAAACAAACCAAGGATGAGTTTCTTGCCTAAGATGAGGAAGGTAGTCCAGCATCTCTTGCCTAGGGGCAGAATGATTGTCAGCATATCGAAGGACACTGAGGAAGGAAGGTGTAGGACATCAAATGTATAAATTGCCTATGTGTGATAATGGGTTGACCTTATAAACTAAGGGATCCGAGATGACCAGAATTATACCATATGGAGGTTTGTCAAGATTATGATGCAAGGTCCACAGCGGTTTGATAAGGGAAACAACTTTGATGGTGAGAGGTAAGTTTAGTTTGGTTTTGAGAAAGGACAAGATACTCAATTTGTTTTCAGTAATAAGAGCCTTTCTTGCAATTTTTTAATGTCCAAATCCACGCCTCTAATGTTCCAGCAGCCAAAGTTTTGTAACATGAGGAAACTATAGGGATATTGGGTAGGAATTGCCTTAATTCTTAAAACATTTGAACTAATTGGATTTATTTCGGGAAGGGTGTCATTATAATTAATAATAAGTCCCTTGTCCAAATCACATGACTTCAGTTTCTTTTTGCATTTACTACTGGGCTAGGGTTTGACACTGGAGTAGGCAGGAGGAGGAGGAGGAGGAGTGGTGTAGGCAAGAGAAACAGGTGGAAGCTACCCAGAAGGAGTGATATGAGAGTAAGGTTGTTTGGTAGAGGGGGAAGAATGAGAAGGAGAAGGAGGAGAAACATGAACACTAATATTGTGTGCATATGCACAAGGTAGTACAACATTGCTGGCATCACAAGCAGCAGAAAGAAAAGTTTGGATACTTTCACTGGATTTGTTCATAGTTTGTGTTTGTTGCAGATTTAGTGAAGCATTATGTATAGAATAAATGAAAAGCTTATCAATTAAGTCATTTGTACCAGCTTCACTATTCATCTCGGTATCATTCTTAGAATTATCAATAACCATGCATTGGTTCATTGGCATTGGAACGCACATTTCCTTCACGTTTTTATCTGGTTGTCTTGGAGAAAATGATCTCCAGACTGCTAATATTTTCTTCAATAACTATAATTCTTTTCCTCTTAATACAATCCTCACTGCCATTTTCTACCGATTGCAAAACTTGAAAACTATTTGTTGTCATTAAATCCACATCTATAACCTCCGTCGGCCCACTCTCTTCTTTTTATTTATCCATACTTTTAGTAATTGATTCAATCACCACTTTCTCATCATTTTCCCCTAAACCAACTTCCCCATTACAAATTTTCCCATGACTTGTATCCTTTTGACTCACCAAAACCTTTCCCAACAAACCATTTTCCTTAGTGACATTTCCTACCTTCCTCCACACATTATTAGGCCTAGCACCTTTTTTTTAATATGAACTTGTGGCATATAATCTTTCTCTTTTGACTGACTTACCCTTTATTTTCAAGTTATCAACCTGCTCTGCACATCCCTCTTCTTTAGCATGATTCAATCAGTTTTCATTATTGTGCCCAAACACTTTCATTTTGAACATTTCTCTGGTTTTCATTGGTAATGGACATAAACAACTTGCTTAGTCCCATCAGAGAGAAGGACAGAGAAACTTTGTGGCATGTCAAAAGTAGGGGTTACTTCTACTAAACATTTTACATAAGTCAATCTCTCTAATCTTTCTGTACTTTCATCTAGACACATGACCCTTCCAACACGGCTAGCTAGCCAGTTTATTCCCATAGGGGACCAAGATATCAGGGGTATGTTTGTAATATGAATCCATTGAGGTACAGAAGTGATGGAGCCACATATATTGCTGACAGTAAGTTCCCATTGTTTAACAATGAACAACTTGTTACTCATGGGAATTGGATCTCCTTCGACTTTCCTTCTTTTGTCTTCTACATTGGAAAGAAGAAATAGAAAAACTGACGCACCAACTTTACCGCTACCTTGAGCCTCCAAACCTTTTGAGGTGCTAAACTACAGAAGTGAATGATAAAGGCTTATCTAGAAAAAACCGACCAAGTAATCTTGCCAAACAAATTGACCACCCTCAAGAACAGCTTGAGGAGGAACTAGAGCACCATCAGTGAATTCATTGGTGAAGTTAATAGGATTGTACTTCACCATATTACGTGACTTATTTTTGAATAAGGAAGTCAATGTTTTTGACCAGGGAAAGCAGGAATTAAAGAAGACAAAGGAGCAAGAGGAAGGAAAGGAGTGGTGGAAAGAGAAGTGGAAGGCTGGAAAGGAGGAGGAGGGGGTGGGTTTGGGTCAAGGAGTGATGGAGAAGGGAGAGGGACAATGGGTAGAGGGTCAGGAGCATAGGAAGGGAGAGGAAGGATAGGGGGTGAGGCAAAGACAAAGGCAGGAGGAGAAAGCTATGCCATTAAGAAGGAAAGGAAAAAGGAAAAAAAAGGTGGATGAAGTCATGGGTTTTTGTGATTTCTCTCTCTCTCTCTCTCTCTCTCTCTCTCTCTCTCTCTATCAGAATCGAATTTAAATTTTGGTATTTCAACTAGGAGACACATCAGAGTATTTATACGAGACTGGAGAAGTGATAGTTTCTTACTCAACTTCATCTCTTGTATTAATAGACACTGTTAAATCTCTTCCTACCACAATGCCTGATGCTACAGATCCTGGATTAAAATTCATTTTGTTTAGGATTGAAGTGCTGTTGAAGAACTTCAAGATATGAAGGGAGCATGCAAACCAGATAATCCATAAAACCAATGCAATATTGAGAATAAATTTAGTAATGTGAACTGTTATATGAATTTGTATGACCCTTCCACTGGGCTTCAGATCGTATTTTAGATTTTGAGCATTCATAATTTTCATAACAAAATCATTTTTGCTATATATAAGGTACCATTTTACTAGTGATTAGATCGCATGATTATGCTCCCTATTTGGCAAGAATGGAATCTTAATCTATAAGTTAGTGCTCCTAGGTTGCATACTTTAGTTATATATAGTTATTGGTATTTTATCAACTTATTCTCATTTTCTCAACGTGTGGGGCTTAGATAGGCATTAGGGAATGAATTCTCTCACAAGTGGTGATTAGAATTCCATCACATAAAAGTGCATAGCAGTTGAAACAAGCCCGACTTTCATGTTTGAAGAGAACAACGATAAATGATTCCAATTTGTATCCACTGCACTAAGAAAAGAATAAAGCAGACAGTAGAAACATTGAAACTTATATTAAAGAGAGATCTTCCGTTGCCTCCTTGGCCCCTATCTTATGCTAATGTTAATACTGGACTTGGCAATTAATATATTGGCAACTCTGTTCTTAGTTCTCCTTCCGTTCTTTGAGTTATAGGGGTAAAACTTATTTGTTTTATGCTCATTCACTATGATTAATGGATGGAAAAGAAAGAACCAACCCATTTTAGTGGAAATAATTAATTATATTCCAATTCTTTATCCCAGTTTACTATGAGATATTGTTGGGAGTAAAACACACCAATAGTGTAGTACTGTCCATTCTATTTACTTATGTGAGTTTGCTTTATGCGTGTAATCTTGACTTAATCTTGATGGATGAAAGGGGAATGAAAGAACAATTTCCTTGTTTGCTTTTCCTATAAGATCTATGATTACTTCGGATTTCATATATCCCAGCATCAATTCAAATTCACTCTTTCTTTCATGGCTAATAGACTATACAAAAAGGAAAAATTCCAATGCCAATACTAAATAGATCAATAGGAGAATAGGGATAAAATATTAAGTATTCCAGATAATTTAGTACAAATTCCTATGTCCTCGAGGAGCCATGCTACCTCTATACTATGTCAAGTCAAATTCATAGAAATTCTATTAAGAAAGTTAGTGAAAGTTCACTTTTGAATGTTACGCTTAACATAAGCAACTTTAAGGTTATCACTTTCAATCAAACCCGTACTACGATAAGAATAGAATGACCAATTCACTAATTGATTGCAAGTCAAATTATGTCATTATGCAACTCTCTCATTTCAATTTGTGTTTGCAACACATTCATGATTCATGAGCAGGTTGGAACAACTGACTAACTAGGTTATTCTTGAAAGCTCATTGTATGAGCATGACCTTCGGGTCTAGTGATAGTGGTTAAACTTTTTGGTTTAGCAGAAATCTTCTATTGAGTTATTAATTCGCTTAAGTTGATTTTTCAACTCTTTGTGAGTCTTGTTTTCAGTATCCCATGCAATGGGAATGACTTGGGAAAGTTTTTGAGCGGAATTATAAACCCAATGCCAGATGCAAAACACATAACGAGGAATCCAATCAACTGGAGAGTTTGAGAAGTAGTCAACGCTTTATTGTTGAGATTATTATGGGAGCAAGTTATTATGGTATCAATTATCTTACAAATTCATTCATCTCACGAAATTGTATTTGCCTAAATTATTCAATAAAGAAATACGTATTTGATATTTTGACTAATGTAAAGGAGTTAGCCTAATATTTTTTGAATATGGTTTTATATGGGTATAAGCCCAAAACTTCTACTTTTATGTTGTTGAATTTTCTTAATGCATGATGACTTTGTACAGTGAATTTGATTTTTTTGGGTGTTTACAGATTGTTATGTTTGATATTTAATTATATCTACTTTCTTTTACCTACATAAATACATATATACACACATATGTACTATATTAACATATAAATGTGTTTTCCACACCTGGTTATAGCTAATGATCGTGATTTGTTTTTCCTACACGATTTCCATGTTATTTAATTTGCTTTCATTGTTACCGCACATACTTATATGAGATCAATCACCGATAAGTTCGACAAGGTAAGCAGTTTTTGTGAAGGTGCCTTTGTAATCCGAGTATCAAATCCTTGTTAGCTGTTTCCTGGAGATTTGACCAGGAAACTTGGTACTCGGCTCAACTGAATTGTTCGGCATATCGTCACGATTGGCATCCAGCAAGTACTCGACATTTAGGAGTGCTCGACATTTAGGGACACTCGGCAGAAAGGAGCGCTCGGCACTTAGAAGCGTTCGGCATTGGAAAGTGTTCGGTAGACAAGTTCGTTTGGCATGGCATAGCACTTGGTATCTGGAGAGCGTTCGGCATTGATAACGCTCGGCATTCAGGGTGTCCGGCATTCAGAACGTTCGGCCTCGCTTCACTCGGCATGGTTCCATATCGCTCGACATCCTAGGTGTTCGGCACAATTACGTTCGGCATGCAAAGAGCGCTCGACATTCATGCTTCACTTGGCATCCCTGGACTATTCAGCATTCTAGCCTCGCTCGGCCTCTTCCTCGTTCGACATTAATTCTCGGTCGGCCTGCACCCCTCACTCAACATATTGCATCGTTCGACACAAAGATAATGGTTCGGCATTTAACCGTTCGACATGTTTGAGTCGTCGCGCAAAGACCACTCCATTCGGGCTGAGGTATTCAACTACCATACCCACCAGGGAAGTCCAACCCACCTTCATCTATAAATAGAGAGGCAGGGGTACAGTGAGAAGGAGGCTTTTTTCGGGAACACTGGGAAGACTCTGCCATTTTTTATACTCTCTTCTTTTCAATTCAAACTTGTATTCAAGCAATTGATTTATTGATTGTATCTGTATACAAGTAATAGAGAAAACAATAGAGATTAACTTCAAAGTGGACGTAGGCAATTACGCGGAACCGCTATAAATTTGGTGTTTTTGTTCTCTGCATTTAAGTTTACACTCTGTTCTCTGTTTTAATTTACTATCTACATTAATCTCTCCAAACAATCTTTCTAAGTGTGTTATTGACCAATTTTGGCGCTAAAATTTTGGTGCTTTCACTGAGAATTGAATTCTCAGGCTGTTAGGATCTGCTTTGTAGCTACTGGATTGCGTAAATCCCCCATAGGAGATCCAAGATCATTCACGAGGTATCTGTTGATTCTACTCAGAGTTACAACCAACAACTCTACCATGGGAAGACCACAAACCAGATCGGCCTCCCACAACACAGATGTCCATGAAACTGCTAGCGTACAACAAGTTGGACTTGAAAATCAGCAAGCAACTAGAGGTGCAGGACCCTCCACCCAGAACCAAGCGGAAGTTGTTTCCCGAATGGAGTTCAACGGCCTGATAAGAGAACTCAAGGAAAGTATAAGGAAACTTGCTGAGCAGATTCAAGCTAACACTAACCTCATGACTCAGTTCGCTCAGCAGCAGCGCCAGAATGTTGGAGATGACCCTGCCCCTTATTCTGAATCTGATAGCTCAACGTCAGCTAATGAACCTCCTAGACGTAGACGTCGTAAGGATGAAGGTGCATAGGCAGGCACTAGGAATCAAGACCGCGAAGAGACCAGACACCAACCCACACGGTCCCGTGGAACGGAAACCAACCTTCCATCCTCCATACAAACTCCAGACTTAACGGGTATGGTCAGGCAGTTGATGAGAGAGAACCATGGCTTGACCAATGAAGATTGGGGAGTAACCAGAAGCCATACTCCCTTTACGGATGGTATCCTGTAGGCTGAGTACCCCAAGAAGTTCAATATGCTAACCATCCCAGCCTACGAAGGGAAGACGGATCCCAGGCAGCATGTGATGAGGTACGGATGGATGATGGATTCTGCAAGAGCTAATGATGCAACCAAGTGTAGGTGCTTCCCAATCACTCTGTTCGGAATTGCCACCATGTGGTTCACTCGACTTCCCCCCCAGCCTATATCCAGCTTTGACGAACTGGCAATGAAATTCATAGAACAATTCAGGATACATACCACTCGACCAACGAATGTGATGTCCTTATCAAGCGTAGTCCAAGCTCCGGGAGAGTCGTTGAAAGCATACTTGCAGAGATTTCATGTTGCTTCTACCGAAATGAGAAATCCAAATGACCATGCAATTTTGATGGCGGTAATGCGTGGAGTGGATCTGGACTCTGAATTTGGAGATTGGTTGGCGGGAAAGCCCCCAACCACGCTGGTGCGTTTTTACTCGAAAGCTCATCGGCTCATAAGAAGGGAAGAAGCTCGATGGACGAGATGAGACAAGGCACCAAGGCCTGTGCAGGAGACTGATAAAAGTACCATCACTATGAAGAAAACCAGCGATAATTTGAGAAAAGTCCAAGTCAACGTCCAAAACAAGCCTGGGCCGCCTAAAGGATCCGGAGGTGGAAATCCCGGAAAGAAGAGAGAGACAGGGAAATGGAATTCAAGGATCCTGACCTACAATGAATACACCCCGCTCAACGCATCACTTGAGAACATCTATTTGTCAACTTGCAACACTTTCCAGTATAGGAAACCACACCTAAAGGAATCAACGGAGGAACAGAAGCGGACTGGCAAGTACTGCCGCTTTCACGAGTCTTATGAGCACAACACAGAGGAGTGTAGGCGCCTCCACGACGCTATTGAAAAGTTGATTAGACAGAAGAAGCTGCAGGAGTTCGTTAAAGACCCACAAGAAGGAAGACAAGAGACATTGGACCCCGGACGTGGGCCAACTCCACGTCAACTAGAGCAACCTTCTCGAACTGTGGGTACATTGGTTATCAACACGATTGCGGGCGGATCTCATCCTGCGGATAAGAATTGGCAGGAGATGGAGCGATATGCTAATTCTTTAAGACATGTGGAGTATGAGTGCTATTCGAATGTGGAGGACGGGACTCCTGCAAAGCAGCAGCGCATGATGGATGATGATATTGTATTTAGAAGCAGAGATGCGGATGAGGTGGAGTCCCCTACCATCGACCCGATGGTCATATCTACGGAAATCGGTCCGGCATTCGTGAAGAGAGTTCTAATTGATTACGGAAGTTCCGTTAACATCATCTTCAAGAAGGCCTATGAACAAATGAAGCTGGAGGCTAAGGATTTGAAACCATCCAATGCCAGGATCCATGGCTTTAACGGCGCAGCAACGGATGTAGTGGGATATGTGGAGTTACCAGTTGAACTGTGGCAAGGCGAGCGTAGGAGGGTGCGGATCCTACCATTCATAGTGTTGGATGTTGAATCTCCGTATAACGTATTTCTAAGACGTCCATCCTTAGCATAATTTAGGGCAGCATTGGTCCCTTGGTGTCTGACGTTAAAATTTCCCACAGACAGTGGTGTTGGAGTGGTACATGGCGATCAGGCGGCCGGACGTGCATGCTATGTGGCTGAGCTGAGAGAGGCTCGGCGTAGAGAGAAGGGAAAGGTTGCGGACAGCTCCGTCCGCATCAAAAATTCTAGTGATTGACAAGTAACGCCCGAGCCCTGGCTCGGGCAACATCCTTGGACCTATAGAGACATAGATCCAAGAGACGATGATGAGGGACCCAGGGAAACAAATGCAGCGCCGGATGAACTCACAATTGACATCCCAGTCAGCCGGGATGACCCATCATGAATTCTTAAAATCGGATCACAACTCGACCCCGTGGTGGCCGAGAATCTCACTAACTTCCTCCGAGCGAATCTTGATGTTTTCGCTCGGACTCACTATGATATGTGCGGGATTTCTCCAACAGTTGCTAGTCATATGTTGAACATAGACCCCAAGTACGTTCCTGTAAAATAGAAAAGGAGAAGTATTGACCCGAAGAGGTCCACAGCTCTCAGAGAGGAGGTGGACAAACTCAAAGCCAATGGATTCGTCCGCGATGCCCTCTATCCTGAATGGGCATCTAACCCAGTGCTGGTAAAGAAAGCAAATGGAAAGTGGTGAACCTATGTTGA
Organism: Allium cepa; assembly: GCA_030765085.1. Taxonomy (NCBI): domain Eukaryota; kingdom Viridiplantae; phylum Streptophyta; class Magnoliopsida; order Asparagales; family Amaryllidaceae; genus Allium; species Allium cepa. The sequence goes on from CM060943.1 coordinate 130,396,989, forward strand.
TTATTTTGATTTAAACAAAGCATGCCCGAAGGATAGTTTCACTTTGCCTAGGATTGACCAGCTAATCGATTCAACTGCCGGACATGAGTTGCTATCATTCATGGATGCATACTCTGGATATAATCAAATCCCGATGCACCTCCCAGATCAAGAACATACCAATTTTGTCACAAATGTTGGGTTGTATTGCTATGTAGTGATGCCCTTTGGATTGAAAACGCGGAAGCAACTTATCAACATCTGGTAAATCGGATGTTCAAAGACCAGATCGGTAAAACGATGGAAGTTTATGTGGATGACATGCTCGTGAAGTCACGGTAATCAAACGACCACATCCTAGACTTAGTGGAGATGTGTGACATACTCAGGCATTATGGAATGAAGATCAATCCTTTGAAGTGTTCATTCGGTGTAGAGTCAGGAAAGTTTCTGGGTTTCATTGTGAATGCGCGGGGAATCGAGGCTAACCCGGAGAAGATTCAGGCTATCCGAGATATACAAGTGCCCAGAACCATAAAACAGGTGCAAAGCTTGAATGGAAAGGTGGCCGCGCTGAGCCGATTCATATCCAGGGCCACGGACAAGTGTATTCCTTTCTTCGATGTCATAAAGAAAGGAAAGAGTAATTTCAAGTGGACATCCGACTATGAGGAAGCATTCCGAGCTCTTATAAGGCACTTGGAAAGTCCTCCGATGTTGTCAAAACCAATAGACCACGAAATGTTGTACGTATACTTGGCTATATCCCAGCACGCTATCAGCACAGCCTTGGTTCGCGAGGAAGACCGAGTTCAAAAGCCAGTTTACTATTTTAGTAAATGCTTGACGGGGCATAAAGAAATTATCCAAAAATTAAAAAACTAGCCTATTGCTTGGTGATTGCATCACGCAAACTTCGCCTGTATTTTCGGGCACACTCAATCACTGTTTATGCTGATCAACCTTTGCGATAGATACTCCAATGACCGAAAACTTCCGGAAGGATTTTAAAATGGAATATTGAGCTAATTTAGTTCGACATTACCTATCTGCCGCGAAGGGCTATACAAGGACAAGCACTAGCTGACTTCATTGCTGAATTCACTATGACAGACGAATCAAACGATCACAATGTCATACCTCCCGTACAATGGAAGATGTACACTGACGGGGCATCTAACGATCGTTGTTTGGGGGTTGGCATAGTTCTTGTAACTCCTGAAAACCGATCAGTTTGCTATTGAAGCTCGAATTCACAGCGACGAATATGACGCGTTGATCGCCGGCTTAAGACTTATCAAAGAACTGGGAGTAAAATCGGTTGAAATTTTTAGCGGCTCTCAACTGGTGGTGTACCAAGTGCGAGGAAACTACCGGCAAGGGGCAGAGACTTGCCCCATATTTGGTCCGAGTTCAGGAGCTGCTAGCGAATTTCGAGTACTATGATATTTCACATGTCACGCGTAAGCAAAACAGAGCAGCGGATTCATTGGCAAAATTCGCAAGCACAGGCGACGCATAACAAATGGGATTATTTCCTGTTGAAACCCTCCATGCTTCGAGTATAGACATGATGGAGGTAGATTTCGTGTTAGAAGCTAAAATTGAGAAGGAATCGTGGATGACCCCAATCAGGCAGTCATACCCGTGGAACTTGAAGTTCCATCATATCGGGTAACTTATTACGACCCCGAGTCGAACCAGAATCTTTTATTGGAATCGTTTGATTTCATTGAAGAAAAGCACGAAGAAGCTAATTTGAGAGCGGCCACATACAGACATAGAGTCGCTAAATATTATAACGGAAAGGTCCGACCAAGAATTTTTGGTGTGGGAGACCTTGTTTTGAAACAAGTTTTTCCGATCCCATCTCATATGAATCCCGCATGGGAAGCTCCATATGTCATCGAACGTGGAGAAGGAACTTTCAGGCTAGCGACCGTCGATGGTGCGACACTCCCCCGAGCATGGAATAGTGAGCACTTGCGACATTATTATACTTAGTCTATTTCTTTCATGTATTATCTACATTTATTTCCAGTTTGCTTTTATTCCTAGTTATGGGCATGTAGTAAGACAAGTTAGCTTGCTTCCATTAATAAAGACTTGAAGCCATCTTTTCCATGAATTACTAATGTTCCTGCATATGATGATCATGTGACAGGCAATGAAACTATTTTATTCTGGCTGATGTACGAGCACATGCAGACACAAAAAATCTCCATGTCCCCGGAGTGCAGACTGGAGTACTCCAAGTCCCCAGACTGAGTATAAATGATTCAAAATCTCTAAGTCCCCGGAGTGCGGAATGGAGTACTCTAAGTCCCCGGAGCGCGGACTCGAGTATAAATGACTTAAAATCTCCAAGTCCCGGAAGTGCGGACTGGAGTACTCAAATTCCCCGGAGCGCAGACTCGAGTATAAACGACTAGAAACCTCCAAGTCCCCGGAGTGCGGATAGGAGTACTCTAAGTCCCCGGAGTGCGGACTAGATTATAAACGATTCAAATCTCCAAGTCCCCGGAGTGCGGACTGGAGTACTCTAAGTTCCCAGAGTGTGGACTAGAGTATAAATGATTCAAAATCTCCGAGTCCCCGGAGTGCGTACTGGAGTACTCTAAGTCCCCGGAACGCGGACTCGAGTATAAACGACTCAAAATCTCCAAGTCCCCGGAGTGCGGACTGGAGTACTCTAAGTCCCCGGAGCGCGGACTCGAGTATAAACGACTCAAAATCTCCAAGTCCCCGGAGTGCGGACTGGAGTGCACTAAGTCCCCCGGAGCGTGGATTCGAGTATAAACGACTCAAAATCTCCATGTCCCCGGAGTGCGGACTGGAGTGCTCTAAGTTCTCGGAGCACGGACTCGAGTATAAACGACTCAAAATCTCCAAGTCCCCGGAGTGCGGACTAGAGTACTCTAAGTCCCCGGAGCGCGGACTCGGGTATAAACGACTCAAAATCTCCAAGTCCCCAGAGTGCGGACTGGAGTACTCTAAGTCCCCAGAGCGCGGACTCGAGTATAAACGACTTAAAATCTTCAAGTCCCCGGAGTGCGGACTGGAGTACTCCAAGTCCTCAGAATTCGGACTCAAGTACAAACGATTTAAATGACCAGGTCCTCTGAAGGTGGACTGGGTATAAATGACTTGAAGTCATCGAGCCTTCGGCGCACGTATTAGAAATTATTCTAAGCGCTTGGAGCGCGGAAGAAAAAAAAAGCTCTCAAAGAATTTCCGAGCTATATGAAGATGAACCGAGGGGTCTATATTATTCACAACAACTTGGATTTGAACCACAATCACGAAGAAAATTGAACGACAAGAGCCGTTCGAAAGACGGAAAAAAGGAACTAAGCTTTATTCAAAAAAAGTTTCTACTACAGGCCCTCCAAAGTTCGGGGTCGACAATCTATTTACAAAGACTACGGAAATAGATGAAAATAATTACACAACTTAAGCTAACTCTCGTTGAACGAGAGTGATGATCACTTCTTGTGCTTCTTCGACTTCTTCACCTCCATTGACTTCTCAGATGGCTCCTCCCCCGTGTGTTTAGCCTTAGTACTCTTCCTTGATGGAGAGGTACCAACTGAAGAGGTACGGGGAACATCCATGGGCTTGGACTTGCCAGGGAGAATGACCTTCAACGGCTTGTTCAAGGGATCGTCTGGGTCCGCAACATGAGGCTCAACCTTGATCTCTGCTGTTTTTCTCTTCTACTTCTCAAGCCAGTCCTTCATGCTTAGTTCAGATGTGCGTTCGGAGATGCCTGTAATCTCAACTTCATAACTCCCCTTGATGGAAGAAGAAGTCTCAGATTTGTCTTCATCCAATGCTCCAATCACCTGAGCATCTGGCCCAGGAGCCTCTCCTGCATGAGCGGCCTCACTTGTTTCCTTCTCCGCCTCCTTGGCGACATCGCTCCTCGGAGTAGGCCTGGGATCAGAATGGCCTGTGCAAAATCATAAAAAACAAGCATTAAAGTGAAGGGTTATCTACCAGGTTTCGGCAGGCTCTCAACCATCAAGGGAGTCTCACCCTCCGGAATGGGAGACAAAATATGGAAGCCAAAGCCGGGATCCTCCGGACTATAGCCGATATGCTGCTCAAATGGATCGAGTACCGGTCGATCGGCCAATTGAATAGGCACATGAACTAGAGACGCAACCCCGGATGGACCGGTAATAACTTCTTCCCCTTTCTTTGAGGGGGAGCCTTTGCAATAAATAGCTTTGGCCGCCGACAAGTCCGAAGGCTCATTTCCCTTGAGATATTCTTTTATCAAGGCCCCCTCATCAATCTCTTTGGTGCCGTGCTTGGCCTTCCTGATTTCTATCAAAGCCTCTCATGCCTCGGCTAAAGATTCAAGATAGCCCTCGCCCAAAAAAGTCAAGTTTCGATGCATGAGAACGCGGGCGTTGAATTTAGCGATTAGCGGGTCAAACATGCTTTTGACCTCTTCCTTGCCTTCTTCTCTAGCCTCCTCGAGACACGATTCGATATCCACGGATGTTATCTTCTTGCCCTCTTCTCGGCTTCACTCTTTGTCGCCTCAACTTTGGAAAGCTCAGCCTCAAGTTTTTCTTTTAAGAGTCGAGTAGCAACAATTTCGTCACAGTATCGTTGTGACTCTTCTTGGGCATCCATTTTCTCTTCCCTCATCCTACAGAGCTTCTCCTTAAGTTCCTTGACTCGGAGGCTGAATGCGTCTCTTTCCTTTTGAACTGAGTCCATCTCCAAAGCCAAAGCCATGCATCGTTGAACCGCTTCGTCAAGTTCTTTCTTATGAGTTGATTCCAGGCGAGTGATGGCCTCATTGGTGTCCTTGGCGCTCTGATGGGCGATCTCAAGTTCGGACTTGTAAGTCGCAATTTCTTTGTCCTGAGCTTTAATGATATCTTTGTCATGGATAGCCTCAAGCTTCAGGCGATCGATCTCGTGTTGGCGCTCCATGGAGACTTCAGAAAGTTTTTCAGCTAGATGAACAAATGCGTCATGTTGAACATAGACGTCGTTTGTACAGGCAATGGCGCTCTGCTTGACATGACCGGGGATAGGATGAATCGCTGGGAGGACTTTCAGGTTATCAAAGCAGATTTTTGGAAATTTATCCTTAAGCTCGGCCAGCCTCTTTGATACTGTTGGGTCTGTTACAGGAGCGGGAGGAGATGGCTTTGAGAGTTCGGCCCTCCTGTGAGAATCTTGGGACTGCCGAGTCGAAGAGAAATCAGAGTATTGGTCCCGGGGAGCATCAGGTTGCGACCTCTTATGGCCACGCTTGTCTTTACTTTGCTCCGGGTGAGAAGAGGTATCCTGGTGGTGTTTTGGCTGATAATAAGTCTTCCTTCGAGATGACGAGTACCAGGAATGATAGTCTTTATCGTCGTCACCATCTCTATCTCGGCGTCTCCTGGAACCCGAGTCCCGTCCGGACTGATAAAAAATAGACGAACCACGAAGACGATTGAATCCATGCGAGCGCCCCATGCCACCTGTACAGAATTCGAATAACAGCGAATTAGCAAAGAGTAGTGTGACAACAAAAATCTAAGTGCAAATTGAAGTGCGAGTGTTCGTGTGTGTCCTAGTGTTTCCCCTCGACAGACTAGTCGCTCTGCTAATGGGAGTTTTATCTCCCTGACTTTGGATTAGAACGCCCGCATCGCCTCTGATGGGCGAATGAAAATTGAATGCCTTCGGATCGTCAAAGTCGTAATTGAGCAAATCATCCGGAATGGAGAGCTTCTATAGGCCCTTTAAAGAACTTTCTACGTGCTGTGAAGATGCCACTTTCTCCGTCGGAATAAGCGTAACTTTCGAAGTTCCGCCAACCTTCTCCTTTCTAATCTTGTACGTCAATCCCTTTTTCCTCTTTGAAGGAGAAGATGACGTTTCAATATCGTGCACTTCGACTATAGGCTCTTGAGCGGGACCCAAATTCTCACCTTATGCTTCGGGTGTTTCATCCTCTTTGATTTCCCCCTCTTCCTGTATGTCAGGGGTGTGGCGTGATGACGACTCAGCTAATTTTTTCCCTTTACCGGATATGGGTCTGGGTAGGGAGACACCCTCAGGAAGGCTAATCCACCAACCTTCTGCTAACAGTCCGAACCTCGATAGTGACTCATTTGAAATAAGAGTTCGGATGTCTCGTTCTTCGGCGAGAAGAGCTCTAATGGCTTCAGAATACCCGCGGCCGTGGGGATGTGGATTGATACCGTAGAAGATAAGAAAAGAATTAGAAAAGGCATGGCATTGACCAAATATGAATATCAATCCAGAGAGAAGACTTACTTACTTCCACTCATATCCTCGCGAAACCAGGGGGTAACGCACATAGAACCATTCCTGTTTGTACATGGCAAATTTGCTCCATGCCCCAGTTAGGATTTGGCATTTGCGATATGGCTCGAGAAACATGTAAAAGGGGCATCTCCCCGCTTCTTGATCATATATATATATATATATATATATATATATATATATATATATATATATATGTATGTATCTGATGTCACCCGGAGTTGGAGGGCTAGAGAGGATGGTCATGAAGAGGATGTAGGTCCCGTAGATGAACGTGTGGCCGTTCGGGTGCAGTTGCGATGGGGCAATGTCGATGTATTGCAGTACGTCCCGAAGAAATAAATTAAACGGTGGCACACTACCGACCCAGCACATAAACTTATTACACTCCATGTATCCAACTGAGGGTAAGTGTGGCCGATCGTGCCCCGACGGAATTAGCACGTCGTCGAAGGGTATTCCATGGATAGAGCATATTCACCGGAGCGCAACTTCGTTGACCTTCGAAGCTTGTGAATCGACCGGGTTGTCCAATAAAATCGATGCCTCCAGGGCATCGGGGGCCAAGTTATGTGCAGGGAAGGATGATGGAATTGAAACATCTACGACTTCCTGTCGAGAGGATGGTCCCGGTCTGTCAGAGATCGTGGAGGAGCTGGATTTTTTAGACATCTCCAATAAATAGTGAATTTGGCAAAACACCTATGTGAACTATACTTGAAAATGTTCGACGTTAGAATTAACAATACAAATATTCCCCCTTGTGCGTTGTGTGAACTAGTGCAATCATTCGTGTGTAAGCACTGAAAAATTGAAAGTTACTAATATAAAATTGAGCTTCGAACCATCGCCTTCGAAGACCGTCATCGCTGATCGTCTCCAAAAGCCCCTGCCTTATGGTGTTCACAATTCCAGGTTCAGAAAATGTTAAAAGAAGTTGCCCGATTATGTCAATTAAAGTTCAGGTTTGAGACAACTAAAACTATGAAGTTATCAGTCCGGATCAGTTCGATATGCTAGTATGCTTGAGTCCTTGTCCTTGTTTTGTTATATGATTAGGCAAGGTAAATAAGTACTCGGCCTAAGCTAAATGGTGGTTCAGCATTCCTGATTGCTCGGCCTAAATGTTGTTCAGCCTAGGTATCGACCGACCAAACTATCGTTCGGCCTGGCCATCATTCGGCCTGAATATTGTTCGGCTAAACTTTTGTTCGGCCTAACTAGCGTTCGGCCTAGGTATCGTTCGGTCGAAGCATCATTCGACCTAGGTATCGTTCGGATAAAATCCTGTTCAGCCGAAACAACGTTCGGCATCCCCACTAATTCATGCTTCCCCTCTAACCTTCCATCCCACTATTCGGCATATGGTGAGTCACGCCAAGCCAGAGTTATGCCGAGCCCCAACGTTCGGCACTCCGCCCTTAACTACGATTTCATTTTTTCCTCTCCTCCTCCATCCACGCCGAACAACAAGAACACATCTTTCGGCGAGTCATTCCAGACCGTGCCGTTCGGCATCCTAACCACCTCCTACTCCTCCTCTATTCTTTCTTTTCTTTCAATTTCATTCGGCACGAAGAAACCATGTCGAACCACAATACATCACCCAACAACTCCCTCGTGTGTTCATCCCTAGCCAATTCTTCCTTCCTTTCCTCCATATCGTTTACCCTAAAAATATCCTAATCGAGTTTTGATTCCCTCTCGGCTACGGTTCTAATTTACGAACTCAAGCCTCTTATTGAAACTATTTAATCATGGAAAGGATTTAGATAGTGGAATCAGTACCTAGTTGGAAGATCGAGGCTTGGGAAGGACTAGTTAAGTCTTTCGTAACCGTTAACAGACGAGGTTAGCAAGTACAAAGTAGCGGAAGTAAAAGTGAAAAGAGAAGAAGAAGGAACATACTGACTTTTATAGGGAAGAAGAAGGAGGCGAAACAACAATGACCAGTAGAACCGGTCAAAGCAACATCGTTCGGCCTCGGTTTGTTCGGCATGCATGGGATGTTCGGCTTTGGTTGTATCACTCGGCATTTACACTACGTTCGGCACACACCTCCACAACTGATGTTCACAAGAAAACAACCCCCAAGAGGGATAAGCCAAGGTTCGAAGCAAAGCACAAAGGACACGTAGTACAAAGCCAATCACGTTCGGTCACGCGATACACTTTGGAGGGCAAGTGTTTCCTGGAGATCTGACCAGGCAACTTGGTACTCGGCTCAACTGGATTGTTCGGCATATCGTCACGATTGGCATCCAGCAAGTACTAGGCATTTAGGAGCACTCGGCATAAAGGGACATTCGGTAGAAAGGAGCGCTCGGCACTTAGAAGCGTTCGGCATTGGGAAGTGTTCGGCAGACAAGTTCGTTCGGCATGGCAGAGCACTCGGCATCTGGAGAGCATTCGACATTGATAATGCTCGGCATTCAGGGTGTCCGGCATTCAGAACGTTCGGCTCTGCTTCACTCGGCACGCTTCCATATCGCTTGGCATCCTAGGTGTTCGTCTCAATTACGTTCGGCATGCAAAGAGTGCTCGGCATTCATGCTTCACTTGGCATCCCTGGACTATTCAGCATTCTAGCCTCGCTCGGGCTCTTCCTCGTTCGGCATCAATTCTCGATCGGCCTGCACCCCTCACTCAACACATCGCATCGTCCAACACAAAGATAATGGTTCGTCATTTATCCTTTTGGCATGTTTAGGTCGGCGTGCAAAGATCACTCCATTCGGGCCAAGGTATTCTGCTACCAGGCCCACCAGGGAAGTCCAACCCACCTTCGTCTATAAATAGAGAAGCAGGGGTACAGTGAGAAGGAGGCTTTTTTTGGGAACACTGGGGAGACTCTGCCATTTTTTATACTCTCTTCTTTTCAATTCAAACTTGTATTCAAGAAATTGATTTACTAATTGTATCTGTACACAAGTAATGGAGAAAACAATAGAGATTAACTTCAAAGTGGACATATGCAATTACGCCGAACCACTATAAATTTGGTGTTTTTGTTCTCTGCATTTAAGTTTACACTATGTTCTCTGTTTTAATTTACTATCTTCATTAATCTCTCCACACAATCTTTCTAAGGGTGTTAGTGACCAATTTTGACGCTAACATTATCCTATTGGCAGTGGTTTATTGTTGTATACATAGACATATCTCCTTTGAAATATCTAGGGAATTTCAATTTGTTAAACTAACAAAGGAAACCCTATTAAGGAATCTAAAGGGAAGTCGATACGGTATTTTAGAAGCACATCCCTTTTGGGTGCCGAAAAGGGATATGACTTCTCAATTCCCTCTTTAGATATTAAAAAGGGGGATTTAGCTTCTTAATTGCTAGAACGCCTCTCCTTTCATCTTCGAAAAGTAGAGTGTATCCGGTTCATTAGTTCCGAGTTTGAGAAAGTTTATGTGCACCGTTAAGGCGGAAATAGTACTACATTGGAACAAAGGGTCCTAGTGGGCAAGCGTTCGATAGTGAACTTCCTATATTAACCGTGATATTCCAACCATAGGCAAATCGGTTCAAAGCCTCTAGCCGAATCTTACCTAAACCTATAGGGGTGCATCAATGTCGGATGCCTCCTAGTCTATGGTGGTCATGTTCGTACAGTTCCCAATCATCAGGAATTTTAATCGATATGGGTTAGACTTAGTTGTTTAGCAAGGATGTAACAATATGCCATTTTCGGTCCTTTGATGTAACACAAAACCAAGATATTTGAACACCAACAACTAAAAAGAACGAGTTATTAGGATAAGATAACAAGAGGAAAATATACATTTCTATCTATACCATTCTAAATCTCCCAATGAAAGGGAAAATATACAATATAAAACAAATTACACTTTATTATTAATCAAACCAAGCAGACCGTATACATCTATCTTAAACAAATTTAATTCAATCCCAAATACATATATACACGAGTAAATGTCAGATGATTACATATATTCAAAACTATATACACAAGTAATGCCATGATCATCTACACCTTCCAAGCACTTGGATAAAAAGACCAAACTCCATCAACCTAATGATGAACAAAAAGGAATAGACATAGAGAGGGACCAGACTATAGCCTAAGTGAGTGTCACAAACCAACTTTGTTACATACTACGATCGCACTGAAAAATTATTGTAAATAACTATGGAGTAAACACCTTACCTTAGTCATATTTCATTTGCAACCAACAAGTTAGTCATACAATATAACATATGTGGTTGATTTGTGAAAAAAACGCCTCGGTCAAGAATTATGACATGGTCTAACATGTATACATACCTAGCCCCTCTTATTTCATTAACACATGGTTTAGTCATAGAATGAATGCAATTCTATATGTTCCCTACTAATTCATTATCATACATTAAAGCACACCTCATATATGTGATTATGTTACCATGATAACCAATAGGGGATACAAGTAATCAAGCAATCAATAGGAAACATCAATCAATAATCATGAAAATATATACACACACACACTTTACATGCATCTATTCATATATGTATTCACTATATCAATTGAAGTGGAAATTCACATCAAAACGAAGTTTAACCATCACTCAAAACACCTAAGAATGATCCCTGACTTCCTATATAACTTAGTCATGCTGGGTCAAGGTTTATTGGACCCAATAAAGCACGACCTTCAATTAGTGGTGGCAACAGGCTAAGAAAAGGAGACTTATTCTTATGCATTGCATTATTTATATTTTTTTCTTTCTTCTTCCTTACGATTTCTTTTGGGATTTGTTTCCAGGTTTTTACATGTTGTTTTAAAATGAATACTCTTCCATTTCATCAAGTTTTCCATGCCAAATTCATCGCTATTTCTTTTATTTCAATTTACTTCATAAATCAAATCTTTTAACCAAATTTATTTTCCACCATCAAATATACATTTTAATATACGTACAAGCACTTATAATTTAGAAATAAAATATATGTTACTTATAAAAACACATCTCTTACTAATCAAAGAAGTTTCGTATGATTTTAACATCATATTTCCATACACACACGCAGATACACACACATACATACAAAAATTATAGTCTACTTCTCATTCTAGATTTATATGTATTCACTATATATAACTTATAAATATGTGTATGTGTGATTAAATTTACATTTAATTTCTGATTTAGACATAAATATTTATTAAATGGAATTCAAATCATTTCAACCAAGTTTATATATTATTTGATTCAATAGAATCACAAAACACTTTCATTATTCATTCAAAGATTACAATTTTCATATTTTGACTTTAAATATCCTTTATTTATAAAATAAATTAGATAAGTTCAGATTATTCACTAACGTTATCATATATGGTTTAAAAACACTTACATTCATTTATATTGTTTTTAATGCGTGTGTCTGTGTGCGCATGTGCATGTATTCACATATCTTCTTCATTTTTCATTGTATGTTATAATATAACTTGTTTAACCCATTTATTGATTTCAATTTAGTAGTTATGTTTGAAGCATGATTCTAATTTATATAATATCATTCATGTTAATAATTATCCTTTAATCGCCTAAATTTTATTCTTAAGGCCATAATATCACTATAATCCATAAGTTAAAGAAAGTACGCATTTAATAGAGAGGGTTCCACTCACAACAATGGTTTTAACCCAAAATAGAGAAAAAATCCTATTCTTTCACCATCTGGAATTGGAAACGCCTCCAAATATGAGTATTTCCCCCAGAAATGGATATTGGCTTGTAGCCTCTGTCACACTCTTTAGTTTGGTAATTTATTTATGAATTTTAATAGAGTATAGGTGGAGATATAAATGAATGAAGGATAATCAAGAAGAGAGAACCTAGAAATGGAGATGGAGATGAAGAACGTACACTATTTCTAAAACTTCTATCTTCTTTGAATGGCCGATATTTATAATAAAGTGTAGTGTTCGTTAGATTTTAGGTTAAGCCAATCCCATTTAAAATCAAACTTTGATTGATGAAACTCTTACAATCCTCTTTGTTAAGATCTGATTCATATAAACTTATATATTGTTCTATCAAAAATGAGCCGATCGAAATGGCACTAGTCTTGTCAAAAATTCAATTATTTGTAAAATTACCATTTTACCCATATAGCCAAAACTACTCAAAAACTATCATTTAATTTAGTATAAAAAATATGGGATAGAATACTCTCTATAACAAACTGGTTTTGAGCGGTAACTAATTAATTAAAATATGGATTTTAAAGAGTAAATAAGGATAATTTTGAATTAATTGGGAGAACTGGAATATAATAATAAAATGTTAAGTGATGGGATTAATTTATTTTAGAAATAATTATATATTAAGAAAAGACTATGGAATGAACTATTTTGGAATTAAATATTTTGGGAATTAATTATTTTTACAATAAATAGACTTAGAATGTGAATATAAGATATTTAAAAACTTAAAATGAGTTAAATTTTGAAAATAATATTTATAGAATCATATATTAAATGAATAGTGTTAGTTTGGGAAAGAAATGATTTTAAAATGGGAATCTAAATTTAGTTGGGTTAATAAATAAACTTTATTATATTGAATTATATATAACAAGTTGAGTAAATAATTAAAATAAATGATAAATTTAAATATTTTGAAGTAATATTTTTATTTTGGATTTGAAATGATTTTATTGAGTTTAATATTAATAGTAAATGATGTTAGATATGTGTGTGTGTGTGTATTTATTTCAAAAGAAATTTGGAATTTATTTAATAAATAAAAATTAAATAAAAAAGGAAAGAAAAAGGAAAACATTTGTTTTAATATTTGAGAAGCCCAAAGTTAAATCCAAGCCTATGTTTTATCTCAAGTCCAAACCCAAATCCCATCATCTTAAAAACATTATTTCCCTAATATGTGGAGTTTTCTATTTTTAGAGTTTTAGTTCGTTAAATAGTTTACGTGTACTCTTTCTTATCACCTATCTCCTTCCTAAAGTAAAAACAATAAAATCCTATTTCTATAATAATTAAAGTAAAATAAAATAAATTGCCCTAAATTATCGAATTTGGATATGTTCATCACGACATCAATATATATCCATAGCGATGAAGAAATCGAAGTTTTGGGTGTTTATTTTGTTTTCTGAATGTTCAAACAAGGAGAAGAAGAAAAGGAAGCTTTAGGTGAGTTTCCGTACTTAGTGTCTATGCCAAAATCTTGCGATTAAATATATATATATATATATATATATATATATATATCTGTGTGTATGTGTGTGTGTGTGTGTGCGCGTGCGCGCGCACGTGTGTGTGTGTCTGTGAGATTGGATTGGTGATATGAATGAATATGATGTTTGTGCATTGAACTAGAGAAGAAAATGAAAAAAGGAGGTGGTTGGAGCTACAAATGGATCGAAACAATCAAGTAGGAAGGAAACGGGGGGTTAATCGGTCAACCCCAAGCTCCAACTGGTAGACCTCTACATGTCGACCGATGGTGCCACCGATTACATAAAGGAGGTGTGACGACCCGGAAATTTTAACGATTCAAAATAGAATAACAAATTGATTTTAATATTAACAAGGTTAATTTTAGCTTGAGTTTCAAATATTAATATTTGTTAGATAATTAACGTAATGGATTATATAATTGGAATTGGATAAATTGTTGAAGTTGAGATTCTAAGCCTGTTTAAAATAATTTGAAGGCGTATAAAATCAATGATGAGGATACTGAAGATAATAGAATGGTTGAAATTTAAGTTAAAGGTAATTTGTTCAATTTTAAAAATATATCGTTTAAATTGATATTTAAAAATAGTCTTCCGAGGCACAGTCTCGGAATTCGACGAAACCAGTTCCATTGGATCCGTAGTAGTTAGTTATTATCGGATTTAAAATCTCGTAGCGTTTGGAATTACCGTTGGCTCACACGGGGAAGAAACGCGTCAAAATTAAAACCGAAAATACAACGAGATATTTTCAATATTAAATTATATTATAAACAGCGTGCTCAAGAAGCCATCTCACTTCGTTATATTTCCAGTATTCTCCACTCTTCCCTTATCTTCTCCAGGCATAAACGAACGAAAAGAAAAAAAAAAGATGAAAACAAGGGCCGAACTTCCTTCTTCTCCATGTCTTCAAATCTATCTGCAAATCAAAACCCCAAACAATCCTTCCATCCTCTTCGTAACACACGCTCCATCCCTTAACCCTAAATTGCGAATTCCAGTAATCGATCAAAAAAAAATGGCCGTAGCCGGCCTCATCAATCTTAAGTGGCGTCGCTCTCTCTCTCTCTCTCTCGTCCCATGCTATCTCGATCGTGATGCTCGGTGAGGGTTTGTTTTCGACTAGCAAGGGCCGATTGAATTTTGTCGCGACGAGAGATAACGCTGGGATATTTGTTTCAGCGTAGGTCGTCGTTGCGCGCGCGAGGTGTGGTCGCGTGAGGCCGGGGTGGCTTGGAGGCGAAAGGATTTGCTCGTCGTCGAATTGGGTGGCCACAGAGGGTTTCGAAAAAAAGGGCTTCGGCATCTCAACATCACCGAAGCAGTGTAGCTTGGTTTCGACTTCTGCACCAAGTATCTCCGTGAGTACTCTTCGATCTGTGCAACTTATTTACTGCTATGAATTTATGAAAGCTCGGGTTATATTGGTTGTTGTTATCTATCTGTGTTGATTTAAAAGAAAAAGAAATTGAAATTTAAAATGATTTCTAAGTTAATTAATTAAAACTTAAGGATAATAAATCACGTGATAGTTACTTATCAATCAAATAAGTATAATTATTTAGGATTGTTAAGGGATAAATACTTGAATATTTAAAAAAAAAAGGATTAATGATTTGGGACTCATTAAATCACTAAAATGATTAAAAACAAGTTGGAATTATTTAACTTAGGAATTAACGAGTTGAATAAATAATAAATTAAATGGTAAGTTAATTAACTAAGTATAAGTAAATTAGAATAATCATTTGATGGTGTAATAAATAATTACTTCATGTAATTAAATAGAATATAATTACTTCGAGAAATTAATCAAGAGATTAATTGAGATAGTTAAGTAAGAAGTAATTAATTTATGAATAAGGTAAAATGAAAGATAGTTAATTACAGTTTGGGGTTAACCGAAAATGATTAATACTGTGGTTTCATAAATATAATTAAACTTGATTAGGATAAATTAAAATATAATTGAAAATCCTTAATTTATGTAATTAATGATGTAATCAAAGAGTGATTAATTAAAATTGATTAATCCATAATAGGTGACTTATGAAGTGAATTAATAGTAATTAAGGATTAATGTAATTAAAATAGTTAATTAATTCATGAAGTAATTGAGATCTCTTATTGAACTTGTTTAGGATAATTAATGTGGTGAAGGTAATTAAGATAATTACTTGAATGTAGTTGAAAAATAATTAATCCAGAGAGATTAATTAAGATAAATAGTGAAGGGTTGACTAATTAATTGATTGGGAATAAATTAATATGGAATGAAGGAATCTTAATGAATGTGGCTAGAAATTCAATTAGAATCAATTGAATTAATTTGTAAGTGATTAAGCATTGCTTATGGGTGATTGAATGATATTGGATGTGTTAATATCTTTGATACGAAATGTTGTGTATTCCATTGAATAACTTGGGTAAGGATGACATGAGTTTTCGAAGAGGCCGGGGTCGGATATTAGGAATATACCTGAAACCACTTCGAACTTTTATAAGATGATTTGTGAAATCAATAGGCTGGAAAAAAATGTTTTAAATGAAGATTGATTATTTCATCTAAGTTTGGACTTAGAAATTAGTGTGTGAAATAAATGTTGTTTATAGTAAATTGTGAATTTGTTGAATTGATGTGAGTTATCCCGGGTTTATATTAGTAGTTTGCTTCGGTATTTCATGTTAGTTGGGTTTACTCACGCTGGTTTCCAGCCTGACCTGGGTGTTACTTTGGTGTAATGCTCGGGTCAGACCGAGTATTACAGATTTTCAGGTAGGTACGTTCTGGAGCTCAGGAGGCGAGCTGGATGGCGATAGCGTATAGAGTATTGCCGCTATATTTCTGAGACATGATATTCGTATATATTCAGTGACTATATATATGTGAAACTCTGATGTATATTAAATGTAATTGACAGATATAATAATCTTTGTAAACTGTTATTGTTATTATTTATTATTATATTTTATTCGCTGCGAATGTAAGTTGTTGATATTTCTGTTCTTCTTCTTCTATCTCTTTCTTCTTTTTCATAACTATCTGGAATTTTCGGGTGTGAAAATTTCGGGTCGTTACAGGAGGTATATTGTGGTGGTAAGGGCTTGTGCTCTTCTTCAAACCTACCCCAGTTTGATTCGTGCACTATGCTATTTTGTATATGTATAGTTTAATAGTAAATATATTATATTTTCATTGAAAATAAATGTGATAAATAGTACAAAGTAAATATATAATTTTATGAAGAAATGTTTTTATATAATTAAGAATTTATATATAATTAAGTTATAATTTATAAAGAAGAATTCATTTTGGGTTTAAAATAATTATTTGGAAATTTGTATAAATTTCTAGGAAATATGAATTTTTTTTCTAAATTATATTTCCAAAGATTTAAACTATATTTTATGATTTATTAGTTTAAATAAGGGATTTTATAAGTGTATTTTTAGTATCCAAGAAAAGAAAATCCGATTTGGGTTCAAAATCATTATTTAAAGATTTATACAAATTGAAATATTTTCTAATTAATAATGTAAGCATTTTAAAGTGAATTTTGGGATTAATAAATTTAAATTGAAGTTGTAATGGCCCATGTTTTTAGGCGGTTTAAATCGACAATAAACCACACATGTCAAACTCAAACCATTAAAAAGGGAGGATTATTATGGGGAAAATAAGAAAAAGAAGAGAAAAGAAAGAAAACAAAACAAAAAATCCCACAGCGGAATGAAAAATATAATTATCAAATAAATAGTTCATGAAGTTGTTTTACAAATAAAATTTGATTATACTTTACAATACAATAGAGTTAATCAGAGTTAAACATAGAGCAGTGAGACAACCCGCCCTTCTCGACCCTCGAAAATCGACACAAAATACTCCACAGTATGATATGTCGACGATCAAGTGCCGGAAAAGACAGATTATTGAGGAAAAAGAAAGAAGGTAGAAGAAAGAATGAACTAAACAATATCAGAATCTCACAATCGCAGCGGAATAAAATATAATACATCATATCAGATCTTTACTCAAAATGAAAACTATATTTGTTTTATATATTACATCATCAGAGTATCACAAACAAACAACATTTACTAGTCATACAATCTCAAACAGTCACAGCAGCGGATATATACAAGTACGGATAATACATCTCGGGCTCCAACTCCTCTCCTGCTCCATAACATCCTATCCTGAACATATAATACTCGGTCTGACCCGAGCATTATAATGAAATAACACCCGAGTCAGTCTGGAATACCAGCTGATAAAAATACACTCAAATTGATTATTAAAGTTTCAAAAATCCCTTTTAAAAACAAAAGCATCTCGTAAGACTACGCCACAAATAAACATGTCGAGTTTTTACCTTACGATAGCTAAGACACTTTTTATAAAAATCCTCTAATATTATAATAGGGTCTATATACAAATACTTATAAAATAGCCGAAATTGTTACATTCAATAAATTCTAGCTACTAGCCATAATCGTGGGTAATACAAACAAAACTCGTAAAAGGCTCGTAGGGAGAATGGATTTCCAACTAATGACTAGGCACTGGGGTATCACCTGTCACGGTACCTGGTCTAGATTAGTGTACCGAGGACCACACCCGATCCCCTGCAACACAAGGCCGGGACTACCCCTTACTGGATAATCCCAAGCAAGATCACCCCACGGTTGGGATCAGCAACTGCACCACTAAGCCGAATAAAAAGGGACATCTAGACAAGGATGACCTCACCCTGAAATGGGTGCTAGCCACCTAGCCTTGCTGCATAACCCCAGATTTTCAGTCATTCCCGGTTGATGAGGCTTGAGGCTAAGCGTTACCTTTTTGAACGTTTCACTTAAAATGCCCATCACCCATCTGACGATGTTCCAAAAGCATTCATCTATACAAGTCCGTCCCGAGTTCGAACGGAACCGAAGGCACTACTCCTACTACATCCATTTTGGAAATATCCTCAGGATTAGTAGCGGCTAGCCCTTGCACTTCACTGCTCCATCTTCGACTCCGAACTTGTTTTTCCCACAAAAACGTACAAACCGGATCGAAGTGGTGTTCGAGAAATTAACCCCGATCCTGGTCTTTTCAAAACGATCAACGCATTGTCCAATATTGATAGTCAGTGATTTAACTATCCATTAACATACATAAACATCCATCACCCAATAAATAATTTGTAGGATCGATTTCACCCTAGAGGGGGGGGTGAATAGGGTGATAGTGTAAATTATAAAAATTAATCGCGGAAGCTTATCAATTAATTTAAATTCAGATCACAGAATAGCAGCACAGATATAGCAGAATATAAATAACAGAACAGAACAACACAGAATTTACCCAGCTTCGGCAAAACCCTGCCTACGTGCTGCCCCCAAGGTTTCTACTAGAAATTAGATAGTCCCTCGCTTACACACGTAAACTCGCTATACCCGCTATTGACTAATCTAACTCTACGCTCAAAACCCTGACCACAACTCAACCACCGAGTTGCGAATTCCCAAACTACACACCGTAGTTTGTCCCCTAGTCACACGACTAGAAAATTAAAAAACGATTTAAAAGAAAATACAATTTAAAAACAAATCAAAATAACAAAACCCTATTTAAAAACAAAGCCCAAATTAATAAACCAAAGGCCGGCCCCTTATTCTCTTCAACCCGTTCCTTTTATTTTTTTATTTTTCTTGTTCGTGAAAAATGGCCGCTCCTCAACTCAATTAGGGCTTTTGTTTGCTCCTTGCAATTCAAGCTAGGGTTGTGCAAAATTGAAGCGCCGCTCAATACAGTTTGATTGTATGCTTCGATGC
This sequence comes from Allium cepa, assembly GCA_030765085.1. Taxonomy (NCBI): domain Eukaryota; kingdom Viridiplantae; phylum Streptophyta; class Magnoliopsida; order Asparagales; family Amaryllidaceae; genus Allium; species Allium cepa. The sequence goes on from CM060943.1 coordinate 130,416,314, forward strand.
AGTTTGCTTTGCTCACGGCTCTTCAATTTTGATCGAGTTCGATTCGTGATTTCGGTATGTATTTTATCCTTCTGCTTGTCTGATTTTGGCTTGTTCGAACTCTATCAATTGCCGATGATGATTTGTGGTAATTTATAGGATTCCAGTTCCTATAATTGCGTTCGTATATTCGTGTTTGAATTTTTCATTGAATCATTTCGGCCACTTGATGATGCTTGAATGAATGAGATTGATTTTGACTACTTCAAATCGTATATTGATGGTCACGGCTTTGATCATATGACTTGTTCGATTCCTTGATTCATACGGCAGAGACTTTCTACTTTTACTTTTCTTTGACTATTTCAAAGAATACGCGTACGCACTTGATTTCTTTTTTCATTCGTGAATTTTGACTTCTCTGACACTTGAATTTTATAACTTGACTTCTGGTTTCTCTGTTTCGTATGTATGCTGTGCATTTGTAGTAGGTTTGAAAACTTTTGTGTTGTAGCTGTCTTGTATAACTTGAACTTGATCTGTGCCTTGTCCATTCTCATGTGTTCATCCCTGTAATATATGCTACTGATACATTTGGAGTTGGTTCATGTTGCATTGACTTGTTTTGTACTGGTGCACTTCTATTTGCTGTCATGTTGCTGGAATAACTTCGACATTGTTTTGATGCATTTGCATGTTGTAAGTGTAAGTGTTCATTCATGTTTTGATTATGACTTCATTATAGTTCCAGTTGATCATTAGGTAGTTGTCACTGTATTGCATTGAGCTCGACATTGTTGTTTACTTCACTTGTGTATTGCCTTCACTGTCCTCTTGAACTTGGAGTCTGCCTTGTTGCTGTGTCATTGCTGTAATATTGGCTTGTGACATTCATGTTGCAGTCCATATTCTTCATTTGATATCGAGTTGCACACTGCTGCAATGTTGAAAATGTTTCATTGTATCACTGCATATTGTAGTGTATTGCTTGCATTCATATTCTTGCTGTTGTTTGGATATTGTGGGATGCCATCTTCATGTACTCGATATTGTGGCATGTGGTCTTTGCTGTCCACTGCAGTTTGTGTTGCTGTGCACTTTTGTGCTTTGGTTTGAACTTGCGGTTAAGAACAGTTGCTTTGTCTCGACTTTATTGGTGCATTGTTGCTGTAGCTTTTTGAAGCTTGAGTTTCTGGTCTTGATACTTGCAGTTGTATCACTTGATATTCATTCCTGTTGTTTGCAACTGTGTTGCACTTGCTTTTGATGTAGCTGATGGTCTTTGTGGTCACTTGTGCAGTTTGGTCTTGCTGTTTGTCGAGTTGCATTTGTGTTACCATATTGATGCCTCTGTTTGCTATGGCTCTGACCATCTGATTGTTGTATTGCATGTTGCTGTTTCATTTCATGCATGTTGAACTGATTTTGCTTGGTGGTCTTGTACTTGTATACTGCTGGTTTGAGGCTGTGTCATGTTTGAACATAGCATTCATGTCATGTCGCCTTGTGTTGAATCCAGTTTTACAGCTCGGGTTTGACCTTGTGCTCGTGTCGTGATTTTAAATATATTGCACGTGAGTTGAAACCCGGCTTTGCATTTGGGTTTGACCTGTGCTCACCTGTCCCTGTAGCATTATCAAGTGTATATCGGTGTGCACGGTCTTGTGGCATATACAGTGATACACTGTGTATGTCACAAGTTGTTCGTGTATGATGAATTCAAATTTAAATTACGACGAACAACCCAAATAACTGAGGCAAATCATATATTCAAAAATTATCTTCTATTTTTGAATTGCAAAAATATTTCTTTTTCAATTTTACTGCGTTAGTTTATATTTTTGCAGATTGCTCAGATGCTGGATTCAAACTGGAATGCAGTTGAAGATAGATACGAGTGTGAGTGATATGTGTGAGGTGCTGATGTAAAATAGTGATGTAATTGAATTTGTATCAAAGTTGTATAGTGAATAGTGAGAGCTTGAATTTGTATACTATTCAAAATTGTGATAAATATTTGTTTGAATAAAATATTCGTTTGAATTCAAATTCTGTGTTATTTATTTTATTCAGCAAATATTTATTTAATCTGTGAAAAATAAAATAGTATATTATCAAATACATTTAAACGAATGAATATATGTTTATTATCATCAAACAAAAATCATATAAGCGCATATTCAACAATCTCCCCCTTTTGATGATAACAAACATATATTTAAGATTTTGAATATGTTAAATGTATTTGATCATTGATATATCCTAATTGCTCCCCCTATTTAAATGCTTCTCTCTACACAAAGCTCCCCCTACATATATGCATACAAATAGAAATATATAAATGAGCCTATATGCAAATGGAAAATTATTTGACTTTTGCTTGATTCTATTTGACAAAATCTTAACTTTTCTCTCCCCCTTTTGTTATCAGCAAAAGAATAATAGTGTTAGAGAAAATAGAGATAAAGTAATCGATATCAATCCAACATTAAAACTCAATTGAATATAAATATTAAATTTCAATCAAAAGTCAAACAAAAATCATAAATATTTTGTTAGGCGCATATTCCACTTTTAGAATGATGGAAATGATGTCATCATATAAAACCATACAGTTGTGTCTATTTGTGGTATATTTATGTCAGGAATTTGAATATCTACTAACCATGCATAACCGTTAGGACTTTTAAATGAGATTAGTAGTATTCCAATTTTATTTAAAAAAAATGAATTCAAGTATCTTCTAACCACGCATAACCGTGAGGACTTTTAAATGGGATTAGAATCAACTTGTTTATTTTACAAATCAACTTTTGATATGCGTTCCATACATGCATAACCGCGAGGACTTTTAAATGAGCATGGAAGCACATAACAAATTCCAAGTAATTCACCCATGCATAACCGTGAGGACTTTTAAATGAGAGTGAATACTTTGGTATTTATTTATTTATTATTTTTTTTTATTTTTTTTTTAAAAATGTGAAAATGAAAAACGAACGATTCCTGTTTAAAGTACCACATATTGACAAACTATATAGAATTTTGATGAGTGATGGTTGATAGAAAACATGATAGACATAGAGATGGTCATGGAATTTTTACCAACAAAAAGTTTTATAACTCTTGTTTAAATTTCTAAAGAAATTTACTAATTATACCGTCTCGAGTCATAATATATAATAAACATCAACACTCATCACTTTTTCAATCACTATTCATCTTTTCGATAATCATTTGGGAGTCAGATTAGTCAAAATAGTCATTTAAAATCAAATTCAAAAATTATGAAACTAATTTTTCAAAATGACTAATCTGAAAATATGGTCAAAAATGATTTTCTCCAGGGGGTTTTAAAAGAAAATTTTCTGCTATTTGAAAATTATTTTAAATGAAAAATATGCAGATATTTTCTTTGAAAAACGATGCAGTTACTAAATGTCTCAAAAATCACGTTCAACTAGTAATTTTTCTATTAACCAGATTACCAGTGTAATCTGCATCTGAATTTCTTTTTCACTCAAAATTATCATTAATTGAATTCGATTGACCAAACCATGAAGTATGCAACAAAAATTTCAAACTCAATTTTTTCAGCAATTTAAATGACATTCTTTTGAATTTGAAATGAAACCGTGTAAATAATCAGAAAAAAAAAAACGTGAATAAAGAGTTAGCCATATTATAACCAATTGTAATATCCAACAAAACACTATTTTTAATCCAAACTGATATATATATGAAGTAATTCAAAGAATCTAAAGATTTTTATAGTGTTTTTGGCATAAGAATATAATTGGCCAACTATGTTGAATAAGTCAGAATCAAAATCATCATCTTTTCATCAATCTCAATATTGGCTGATTTAATTCAAAATACGGTGCAGATTATCACATTTAATATATCGTTTAAAACATACCATACCTGTTTTACCTTTACGATATTTTTCGTTGTTGTCCGTTGTGATTCTGTCACCTTTATACTAGGCTAAGGAACTTAGCTTTGTCGCCCGTTGTGTTTCTGGAACAGCCAAAATCCAGAGAACACTATTGTTGTTCCTTAGCCTGCCACCACACCTACACGGAAAAGAATTTATGTGACCTATTTGTTTTTATAGGTCCATGGTTGTTAGTGGCAGAAAATTTTGAAAAATAATTTTGTGTAGACCCAAAACTATTTATAATTGTTCCCTTTGGCATCCAAATTTGTTTAACTTTGAGAGATTTTATATTTGTGCCTTTTGGAACCCAAATCGGTATAGTTTTCACATGTTTGGGTCTATACCAACAATTATTGTGACCGTGTCCAAATTTTCTACAAAACGTGCACATTGAATTTTCTTGATTAATTTTGTTTTCATCAATTTTCGAATTATTATATCCAAGTCCTTGTCTAACCGTATTAACAGTTTGCTTTCCTAATAGCATATTCAACGATTTTTCGCTTTTTGAAAATTTATCTAAAGTCGTTGACAATTGTTGGACTTGTGTTTTGAGAGATTCATTTTCGTTTAACAACTGTGTGCACTTTTTAATAGAATTCTCTCTCCTAGTATTTTCATTCTCCTTTAAAATCAGAATTTCATTTTCAAGTGATTTTATATTGATTTCCGATTTTTTAATTTCTTCTTTGAATGTTGGACACTTATCACACTTAGGGATCCTACTTTGATAGGTTTTAACTAGTTGATCAAGTTGTTTATTGCATTCTATCAAAGTATCCTTTTGAGATTCAAGTTTGGCGTATTTTTCCCTAAGTCGTTCATAACAGCCATTTATTTCATGAAAATAAATTAGTAATTCAGAATGAGTGAGTTTTGATACCTCGCTTGGCTCGTCGTCATCACTGTCTGTAACTTCACCATGAAGGCACATGTTTGCTTTTTCACTCTCACTCTCGGTGTTATCACTTTCATCTTCGTCAGTTTCATCCCAAGTAGCCGCAAAACTTTTCTTTTTCTGTTTCTTTCCATGGCTGGATTTAATTTGTGGACAATCGGGCTTGATATAGCCGGGTATGTTGCAATTATAACAAATAAACTTTTGTTCTTCTGAGTAGTCTAGTGCTTTGGCTATTCTGCTTTTTGCTTTTTGATTTCGAGCTGTATTTCCATGTTTTTGATTCCATTTTTTGAATTTCCTTATTAACAGCTCCAATTCTGCTGCTCCATCATCTTCATCGTTATCATCATCACTTTCGGTTGTTCCTTTGAGAGCTATTGATTTCTTTTGAGTGTCACCTCCTTCACGCTCTTCTTTGAATTTCATTTCTAGCTCATAAGTGGTGAGATTTCCGATGAGTTCCTCAACTTTAAGTTGTTTTAAATCTTTCGATTCTTGTATGGCAGTTACTTTTGCTTCAAAGCTTCGTGGAAGGACTCTGAGAATTTTCCGGACTATTTCTAATTCGGTGTATGTTTTTCCGAGAGCTTTTGATTTGTATACGATATTGGAGAGTCGTCCGTACATCTCTTTAACATTTTCTTCCCTCGCCATTTTGAAGTTCTCGTATTCGCTGCTTAGCATTGCAAGGCGAGATTCTTTGACTAGAGATGTTCCTTCGTGAGTCACTTCTAGTATGTGCCATATTTCCTACGCAGTTAGACAATGCGAGACACGATTAAATTCAAATTGATCCAATGAACAGATAATAGAATTCATAGCTTTGGCATTAGTATTCTGTAATTTATTTTCTAGTTCTGTCCATTGTTCCTTTGGTTTCTCTATTTCCTGATTATCTACAGTTATAGTTGGTATACTATAACCTGTCTCAACGATATTCCAAGCGTCAATGGTTTTCAGAAAAATTTGCATTCTATTTTTCCAGTAAGCATATTCACCATTGAACATTGGTGGTCTAACTATGGATTGCCCTTCTGCAAAAGCATTATTAAAAGAAGCCATTTTAAAAATTCAAAATTTTTTAAAAACAAAAACCGATTTTTGAAACACGAATTTTTAAAACAAAAATTGATTTTTGAAACACGAATTTTTAAAAACAAAAATTGATTTTTGTAAAATCAAAATTTTAAAAACAAAAATTGCTTTTGTTCCTAGCTCTGATACCACTTGTAGGATCGATTTCACCCTAGAGAGGGGGGGTGAATAGGGTGATAGTGTAAATTATAAAAATTAATCGCAGAAGCTTATCAATTAATTTAAATTCAGATCACAGAATAGCAGCACAGATATAGCAGAATATAAATAACAGAACAGAACAACACAGAATTTACCCAGCTTCGGCAAAACCCTGCCTACGTGCTGCCCCCAAGGTTTCTACTAGAAATTAGATAGTCCCTCGCTTACACACGTAAACTCGCTATACCCGCTATTGACTAATCTAACTCTACGCTCAAAACCCTGACCACAACTCAACCACCGAGTTGCGAATTCCCAAACTACACACCGTAGTTTGTCCCCTAGTCACACGACTAGAAAATTAAAAAACGGTTTAAAAGAAAATACAATTTAAAAACAAATCAAAATAACAAAACCCTATTTAAAAACAAAGCCCAAATTAATAAACCAAAGGCCGGCCCCTTATTCTCTTCAACCCGTTCCTTTTATTTTTTTATTTTTTTTGTTCGTGAAAAATGGCCGCTCCTCAACTCAATTAGGGCTTTTGTTTGCTCCTTGCAATTCAAGCTAGGGTTGTGCAAAATTGAAGCGCCGCTCAATACAGTTTGATTGTATGCTTCGATGCAGTTTGCTTTGCTCACGGCTCTTCAATTTTGATCGAGTTCGATTCGTGATTTCGGTATGTATTTTATCCTTCTGCTTGTCTGATTTTGGCTTGTTCGAACTCTATCAATTGCCGATGATGATTTGTGGTAATTTATAGGATTCCAGTTCCTATAATTGCGTTCGTATATTCGTGTTTGAATTTTTCATTGAATCATTTCAGCCACTTGATGATGCTTGAATGAATGAGATTGATTTTGACTACTTCAAATCGTATATTGATGGTCACGGCTTTGATCATATGACTTGTTCGATTCCTTGATTCATACGGCAGAGACTTTCTACTTTTACTTTTCTTTGACTATTTCAAAGAATACGCGTACGCACTTGATTTCTTTTTTCATTCGTGAATTTTGACTTCTCTGACACTTGAATTTTATAACTTGACTTCTGGTTTTTCTGTTTCGTATGTATGCTGTGCATTTGTAGTCGGTTTGAAAACTTTTGTGTTGTAGCTGTCTTGTATAAATTGAACTTGATCTGTGCCTTGTCCATTCTCATGTGTTCATCCCTGTAATATATGCTACTGATACATTTGGAGTTGGTTCATGTTGCATTGACTTGTTTTGTACTGGTGCACTTCTATTTGCTGTCATGTTGCTGGAATAACTTCGACATTGTTTTGATGCATTTGCATGTTGTAAGTGTAAGTGTTCATTCATGTTTTGATTATGACTTCATTATAGTTCCAGTTGATCATTAGGTAGTTGTCACTGTATTGCATTGAGCTCGACATTGTTGTTTACTTCACTTGTGTATTGCCTTCACTGTCCTCTTGAACTTGGAGTCTGCCTTGTTGCTGTGTCATTGCTGTAATATTGGCTTGTGACATTCATGTTGCAGTCCATATTCTTCATTTGATATTGAGTTGCACACTGCTGCAATGTTGAAAATGTTTCATTGTATCACTGCATATTGTAGTGTATTGCTTGCATTCATATTCTTGCTGTTATTTGGATATTGTGGGATGCCATCTTCATGTACTCGATATTGTGGCATGTGGTCTTTACTGTCCACTGCAGTTTGTGTTGCTGTGCACTTTTGTGCTTTGGTTTGAACTTGCGGTTAAGAACAGTTGCTTTGTCTCGACTTTATTGGTGCATTGTTGCTGTAGCTTTTTGAAGCTTGAGTTTCTGGTCTTGATACTTGCAGTTGTATCACTTGATATTCATTCCTGTTGTTTGCAACTGTGTTGCACTTGCTTTTGATGTAGCTGATGGTCTTTGTGGTCACTTGTGCAGTTTGGTCTTGCTGTTTGTCGAGTTGCATTTGTGTTACCATATTGATGCCTCTGTTTGCTATGGCTCTGACCATCTGATTGTTGTATTGCATGTTGCTGTTTCATTTCATGCATGTTGAACTGATTTTGCTTGGTGGTCTTGTACTTGTATACTGCTGGTTTGAGGCTGTGTCATGTTTGAACATAGCATTCATGTCATGTCGCCTTGTGTTGAATCCAGTTTTACAGCTCGGGTTTGACCTTGTGCTCGTGTCGTGATTTTAAATATATTGCACGTGAGTTGAAACCTGGCTTTGCATTTGGGTTTGACCTGTGCTCACCTGTCCCTGTAGCATTATCAAGTGTATATCGGTGTGCACGGCCTTGTGGCATATACAGTGATACACTGTGTATGTCACAAGTTGTTCGTGTATGATGAATTCAAATTTAAATTATGACGAACAAGCCAAATAACTGAGGCAAATCATATATTCAAAAATTATCTTCTATTTTTGAATTGCAAAAATATTTCTTTTTCAATTTTACTGCGTTAGTTTATATTTTTGCAGATTGCTCAGATGCTGGATTCAAACTGGAATGCAGTTGAACATAGATACGAGTGTGAGTGATATGTAGTGAGGTACTGATGTAAAATAGTGATGTAATTGAATTTGTATCAAAGTTGTATAGTGAATAGTGAGAGCTTGAATTTGTATACTATTCAAAATTGTGATAAATATTTGTTTGAATAAAATATTCGTTTGAATTCAAATTCTGTGTTATTTATTTTATTCAGCAAATATTTATTTAATCTGTGAAAAATAAAATAGTATATTATCAAATACATTTAAACGAATGAATATATGTTTATTATCATCAAACAAAAATCATATAAGCGCATATTCAACATAATTTCCCACATTGTTTATTTTCCTCAAAAATATCTTTGCAAGATATGTTTCATTTTTCAAATCCCGTTGAAAAAACTTTTCAAACCCAACTCTTCTAATGGAATAAATCCCCAAAATTGTTACTTCCTTGAAAACATCCAAGTACCCATACTTAATTTTAAAATGATTAAATTCTTTATTCTCGAAAATACATTAGAACATTTATATTAAAATTTCTTACATACTTAATTTAAAATATATATACCTTCTAAAAATATTTCGAATAAAACTGCTTTATAAAATATAAACTTTTATCTTTAAAATAAAGTCAAGTCATACTAATTTTTAAAATAAAGCTATGAAATCCTATACAAGTTTCAAATAATACTTTGTTTGATTATCTATAAAATAGAACCATTTTATAAAGTATAAATAATAATAATATTCTTTAAAACATAATTCTAATTACCCTTTTTAAAATAATTACTTTCATAACTACTTTGATAAATGTTCGCTTTTAAAATTCTTACAACATAAATAATTTCTTGAAACATTCTTTAATACAATTTCAAACTTCTAACCCTTTTTTAAAAAATCTGCTTTAAAAACGTACTCGGCTTTTCAGGGGAAATACACTTCCATTTTTGGATAACCCAAAGAATTCTTTTTATCAATCCAACATGATTTACCCCAATTCAATTTTTCGTTCATCCCGTTAATTCCTTTCCATATTTTAAAAATAGACTCCTTTTATTTTTAATCATGTTGCTATTTCCTGGAAATCATTTTCAAAACATATGTTTAAATTAAAATAAAGCTTCTAGAAATTATTTAATTGAAAATAATACTTAAGGAAATATATAGAGGTTTTCTAAGTAATTTAAGTAAAATTTAACTTTTTAAAATAAAGTTATTAAATCAAATATTTATATTATAATTTCCTTTTGAATACTTAATACTACTTTGCTTTTGATATAATTAAATACCATAATTACTTAATCAAATATTTGCTTTCACTTAAAAACAAATAATAATAATAATAATTTTTCTAAAATATTTTAAAAACAACTTTAAAAATCTTTCCAGTTTATACTTCGAAAATCTTTCTTTAAAACATGCGTAGTTTCCAGAAAAGCATACACGTCCCATCCTTTAAAAATAAATCTCGCATTAATTTAAAACAATTCACATTTCCTTTATAAATCACAATTTCAAACACTTCAAATTTTCAACCCATTTCTTGAATTCAATTCCTTTTAAATCCGTTACTTAAGAATTCCTTTTATTTCCTTTAAACCCAATTCAACTTATTTATATTTAAAATTCCCAGGTTGTATCCACCCAATCATAGCACAATCACAATTAAATTTTCAACTTAATCTATCACAGTATATAAATAGAGCACGGCATAACAGGATCTAAACAATTTATCACAGAATATAAATGAGATATATCACAGAATATAAATAAATTTCTATTTGTGAGGAATCCAGTTGGATCCCTCCAACCTGTTTCCCTACATCCAAAGATATTAGCACAACAAATAAATATCGATTTAGTTTGATAATAATTATCATATTCAGCTAGACAACCAATCAAACATTTGGTATCCAGATGTGAGTGAGATTAACTCACCTTGAGTTACGTCGAGCGTTTAAATTTCAGAATTAAATCGACCGTGATCGATTTGACCCAAAATTTTTGCTAGCTTTGATAGTCTCCAAATCAGTACTGCAGCGTAGAGCGCGTCGCTGCGATTCCGGCACTCCTTGTTTGGTTAAAATTCGATATTGTATGCACAAGTTATAGTTTAACAAAATTTGGATATAATCATATAAAACAATTTTCTTTTCTATTATATTACAACCTAGCATCCTGGCCGTCAATTTGAAAAAGGGAATCATGGCCGCATAACAGTTCTTCCCCCTCGTTCATGAACTCACGCAAAGAACCCACCGTTCGCTCCCTAGGGTTGATCGTCGTCCCCCCTCCCCCCGGTCATCAATACAACGATCGGTCGCCGCCAAATGAAACCCCTTCACCACTTGACCCTATGCCAGAGGCCGTGACGAGCTTGGCACGCTCCCTTCCTCTGAAAATGCGAAGGAACAGCCGAACTTCATCATCGAACTACCGCCAGTCTATCCTTCCAACCTCGATCATGGCCGGTTGATATATAGCGCTCAACGAGCTCTTGATATTTGTTGTTGAAGTTTTTTGAAATTAGTTTGTGGATTTGGAGAAAATCGAAGAAGAAGGAGGCACATTACCAGTCATTGAAATGAACGAAGACGGCGGCCCAAGAATACTAGGGTTTTGGCCCAAAGAAAATGTGTATATATAAACGTTGATAAACATTATTTTAATATTAAATCCACTTTAAAGCAACTTTTTCACACATCTCCAAACGACGCATGCCGATAGGCGATTATAAGGTTTTACCTGCGTTCCGAATACAATGGAACGTGTTTCGGAAGCCAAATCGATCATATGCGCGAGTTACGGAAATAAATGATCAATTTTAAATTAAATTGATTAAAATAGTTTCTATTCGTTTTTAGCTGCCAGGGTCAAACGTCAACTCCGATTGCTACAAAAATTGAAATCCAACAATAACTAACAATTACGGATCCAATGGAACTAGTTTCGTTGAATTCTGAGACTGTTCTCCGAAAGGCTATTTTAACCCGTCGATTAATTCGAGCGATTTTCAAAATCGTCGAAATCACTTAAAATTTTATCTTTAAAATTTATTAACTCTATTATAACTCGTATAAAATTTATATTCGCATTAGAAATCATTCTGATTCAGTTTAAATCAAAATTTGATTATTCACATTATTATACTATTAAATTCTATTATTAAATTCATATAAAATTCCAAATTTAACCTATCGAGTTTTAATTCCATCCAACAGTCCAATATTATAATTCAAATCCAAATAGACTTAAAATAAATTTAGAATCTATTTTTATATCTATTTACACCCAGAATCACCAATTATCCAAATTCTAATATTAAATTATTATTATTCAAATTTCAATTAAATTCCCGTATTTGAAATTAACTAATTCTATTAACTTAATCAAAATCCTTTTATTTGAAATCGAATTAAAATTCACCTTTAACATTTAAAATGAATTAAATGTTCAAAATCTAGCGACCAAAAATTCTAGGTCGTTACATTTCTCCCCCCTTATAAAAAATTTCGTCCCCGAAATTTGCTAAGGTAGAAGAATACTCCAAACCCAATAGAAAAACTCACTTAGTGAAAATCTCAATTTCACTTTGCCTATATTCTTTAGTTTTCAGATCAAACTGCTAATTTTGATTTCTATTCAAAAATCCTTTTTATTTTAATTTTAATTTGAAATCAATTTGTCGTTAACACAACGTTACAAAATTTTCAAATTTTTTCTAACTCCCCAAATTTCCAGAAATTTTTGGCAGAGTCTCCCTTGTACGGAGGAGCTTTTGCAATATCACAATAGATATAAATATGTATACATCGACCCACGCGGTCGGAAAACCAAAAACATTTCATATTTCCTATTTTTATTGCGTAGGCGTACATTTTTTTGCATTTTAAAAGCAAGCAGCTAAATAATATTGCATATACGCACTCCAACTCTATCTACTGCCTCCCGCATGTGTACTTACTTAAACAAACACATCAGTTTGCAATAATATGAGAATTTATCAACATTCTATTCATTAATCTTAACCAACACATCAATTTCAAAGCCCAAACAACCCATTTCCATAATCCTACATGCTAATCATATTTTATAAGAAATCACAAGGTTCAACACTATTTCAATTTACCTAACAAATCCAAACTTCATTTTATTTCACTTGAATGATTTACATTCCAGTTTACTATTCTCAATCCATATTCACATCAATATGATTACATGTGTATTACTTGCATCAATTTACTTCAATTCAATTCCAAATTTATCCATAACCAAATTTTACTTTCAATTTGATACCTTTGCATTTATATTATGATCTACTTTCATTTTTATGCAAAACTACTCAATTATATTAAACTTATTTCAATTGAGTCAAAACCAACTTTATTTACTTCTTCAAATCAATCCACTTCCGTTTACAACAATCGACCAATTTCTATGCAAAATTAAAGTTATCCAAGCAAGTAACAATCACTTAAGCTATAACCATTTAAAATTAATTCCAACTTAGATTTATATTAATTTTACTTCATTCGAAATTTTCACAATCCCAAATATTCTTATTTCCTTACAATTTTTAAATCAAATCCTTATTCTCACTTCAAGTTCATCATCCAACTTAAGTTTAAATTAATGTCATCCCATTCTGTATTATTTACAACTCATCCATTCTTATTTTATCACAATATTTAATTAAAACCATTTCACTTGCATTTAAATTTTATTATCTAAACAAATTTCATTCAAGACCCCTTATAAAACTCGACCACAATCATTTTTTTTCAATTTGCTTAAGTTCTTACAATACACAATGTTTCCATTTCTTTTTATATCAATTTTATTTCTTTTTCATTTGATTCTCATTCAATCAAATTCCAATTCATTTATAAATTTTAATTTAATTTGTTTACTTACTCAATCCATTTTAAATTTTAATTCATCTTTTAAATTCATTTCTGAATTTATTAATAACATGACCATTTCAATTATTCTAAATCAGAACTGGGTTTTATTTTGCTTTTCAATTTTTTTTAACAAGCTACCACATTTTTATCCATCGCATTACCCTTTTTATTTAATTTAGCTTATGCTAAATTCATTTCCAAACAATTCTTTTTGAATTTAGTTGAGTGAGAATTTAATTATTCAATATCATTTCAATTAAATTTAAACTTTCCTTCAACTCAATTCTTTTCCAAATTAAATTTAAGTTTTAACTAAATTTATTCAGCCAACTTAAGTTCATGCTATTACCTTTACTATTTTAAATAAGAATTTAATTCTATTCAAAATTATTTGTAACATAGCTGAATTTTGATTTTAATTCAATCCAATTTTAATTCTTCATATACAAGTTCAAAACTTATTTACTAACTTAAGTTCATTCACCCTTTTATTTTTTCTTCACCTTATTTCAATTCACATTTCATTTGAGATTAAGTTAGAATTCACCATACCATTTAACTATTTCCCATTTGTGATTATAATTCCATTTTACTTGGGTTTACAATCTGATCTTCTATTCTTAAGTTCACCAATTTATTTACTTAAAAGTTTATCTTGCTCATTTTAATCCATTTACATCTTATAATCACAATTCCAAGTTTTATATATATATATATATATATATATATATATATATATATATATCACTGAATTCCTAAGGATACAAATTTACTTTCAATTTAATTCTTTGCAAAATTTAAATCCACAATTTTGGATTATAAGTATAACTCTTAATAGCTTATGGGTACAATTCATTACACAATGACCCACAATAAAAAAGTCATTTTACACTTCAATTTAATCCAAATCAATTTAATTCTAAGTCCAAGTTATTTAACTTATCCCAAGTTAAGTTCAAATTTCCTATTCACTTCCATATGTTGGGCGAATTCTCACCCAGAAGATCTCGAGACCAAGAAGTGTCAGTTTCACCCGGGTTTGCAACCTCCATTCCATCAGCTCCTATGTCCATTCGGCGATTCGAAGGAACAAGCTCATTCGGCAGTGATGGTCCATCCGGAGTACCTTTTCATCCGGCTATACAAGCCTATTAGCTCATTCGGCACTCCAAGTGTGAAGGTCCATTCGGCATGAGACCATTCGGCATCTCCAATTCATGCCGAACCGAAGGCCATTCGGTCATCCCCACATCCGGTCCAACCATAACCGAACCAAAGCAATTGCAACCACCGGACCAAATGACCTACCGGACCAACCCCACAGCCGGTCCAAACAAGCACCGGACCACCGTTCCACACTCACAACCGGTCCAAGCCTACCACCGGTCCAAGCTCCATGCCGAATGAGACCTCGCCGAACCAGACAACTGCCAGTCCAGATTGCTTCAGCCCGGGCCCACTAGCAGCTATATACTTCCATGACCCCTGCCCCCTACCTCATTCTATAAATAGAGGGGCAGGGGTACAACAATGGCAGACAAGTTTGAGAGCTCAAGCAAGGAAGGAACTTTCAAACTACTTTCATACACTTGTATACAACGCATTGTACTTGTAACCTGAAAGAAAGAAGATAATAACATATAAAGTGGACGTAGGCACATTCTGGCCGAACCACTATAAATCTGTGTGTCTTTTACATTTCAGCCCCTACTTTTCTCATATTTACATACTCATCTAAAATCATTGAAAATCACATATAATCAACTAAATAATACGACTTGGAGGTGTTTGTCCATTTTTTGTGCAAACATTTTTGGTGCTTTCACTGAGAGCTGAACTCAGACTTCATCTTCAGAACTCAAGCTTCATCTTCTCCCACTCAACCTTCTTCCTAACAACATCACTCGTTGCTTAGAAATCATGCCTTCCAAACAGAGAAGGGATGTTAACAAAGGAAAGAACATCGCAACTAGCAGCCTTCCAGATCCAGCAATCACAGATCAGCCCACTTCAACAGCAGTACCAGATGAAAATCAGGAGAATCCAACTGGTCCCGCAACGGAACAACCAATCACTAGGGCAGATCTGGACAGGGTTGTGGCTGAGGTACCTAACCGCTTCACATCCCAACAAGAAACTTTGGTGGACCAACTCATGTCACACTTAAGGGATGCTGAAGAGTCCAACCGCAACACGGAATCATGGGGTGAATCCCAATCCGGAGGATCCCGGAGGCAACAAAGGTCTTCACTCTTCGAACAAGCTACCAACAGGAAAAACGATGATAGGGGCCGCGCCCGGACTCAGCCCGAATTTCGACTCGAGGAAGCCCTGGGAACCGAACCTAGCGGGGGAGGCACCAGGCGAGGGTCGGATGTAGCTGAGCCAGTCATGCCACCTAATCATAGAAACCCCGCTGAACGGAGCCGAGCTAGAACCCAGCCCGGAGTTGACCCCATGGATGTGCTCGGAACAGAACCCCACAGGGGAAGATCAAGGCAGGGGGCAACTGTAGCTGGTCCTAGCGTGCATCCAAGCAGCCAAAGACAACCACTGGATAATGCTAGAGGTGATAGACTGTACCAACCCTACAGGGCATCTGGACGAGATAGATCCCGCAGGGAAGAACCGAGCTCATTTTTGTCCGCTCCAAGTTCTGACGAACGAATGGCACGATTATTCAGAGAATGTGTCCAACGGGAGCAAAGGGACCGGGGAATAGGCGCTAGGGTCACCAGTCCCTTTACCCGAAATATCGAAACTGCCATCACTCCCCGGGAATGGAAAATGCCAACCATGGAACCTTACAAAGGAACTTCCGACCCCATCGTACACCTGCAGAGATACACCCAGCATATGCTCATGAGTGGAGCAACAGAAGGAGTATTATGTAAATGCTTTCCGCTATTCCTATCAGATCTAGCTACCTCCTGGTTCTGCCATCTACCCCAAGGATCCATCAACTCATGGGAGATGTTAAAAGAAAGGTTTATTAGCCAGTTCCGCATCCATGTGGAACAACCCAGGGATGCTTATTCTCTATCCAATGTCAAACAGAAAACCGGAGAGACGCTACAACAATATCTAACACGGTTCAACGCCGCAGCGGCAGCAGTTCAAGATGCCGATGAAAAACTCACTCTAATGGCCCTCTGTAGTGGTGTGCATCCAGACACCAAGTTTGCCAGAAGATTAACTAAGGAAAAACCAGCTACCTTGCCTGATTTCTTCCATGAAGCTGGAAAGTATATGAGACTTGAAGACGCTGCTACGGAGAGGCAGTCAGGGCAACAAGGCAAGATAGTTCAGGACAAGGTTCCCACTGCAGCTAAGGACGCTCGAAGAAATGAATCTAGAGACAATGCTGGGGGCAGAAAGGTTGAGAAGCGCCAATATCGACCAGGGCCAAGATTTGACTCCTACACTCCTTTGAATGAAACAATCGAAAACATCTACCTAGCCACTCAGGGCGAACTCGGATACAAGCGCCCCCCGCACAAGAAAGAATCAGATAACGCACTCAAGTCCGGAAAGTTCTGTCGCTTCCACGAATCCCACGGACATGACACCAATGAATGCCACCATCTTCGGGACTTGATCGAAGAACACATTAGAAGAAGAAGACTGGAACGTTATGTGAAAAGTCAGAACAGGACTCCAACTCCTGCCAATGAGAACTCAAAGCAACCCCTCCCAGAAGTAGGCGGAGGGAGTCGCAACAATCACAACACCAGTGGTTCTAGTCAAGAGAAGATAGTAGTCCTTACCATCTCAGGAGGACCACACATTGCCGACAGAAGTTGGGCAGAGATGGAAAGGTACGGCAAGTCGCTTAGAAATGCCGAAGGATATGTTAACTCCATTACGGAGGAACGCCACCCGAAACGAAAAGAAAACGACAACATCATATTCAGTAGGCGTGATTTGGAAGGAAGACAGTACCCACATATGGATCCTATGGTCATCTCTGCCTGGTTCGGTCCAGCTAAAGTTTTTCGGATTCTAATAGACACAAGAAGCTCCGTTAATATCCTGTTCAAACATGCTTTCGACAAAATGAAGTTATCAATGAAGGATGTATCCCCCTGTGACAAACCACTGCACGGTTTCACTGGAGATGCAAAAATGCCCCTCGGGCAACTTGACCTCTTCGTCGAAATAGGAAGTCATCCCCGCTCCGTTGTGCGAAAACAAACGTTCGTACTAATAGAAAACCACTCGGCTTACAACGCTTTCTTGGGAAGACCAGCCTTGTCTGACTTTCAGATTGTATTAGCCCCCTGGTGCCTGAAAATGAAATTTCCAACAGACAACGGAGTAGGAGAAGTAGAAGGAGATCAAGGTGCTGCCCGAGACTGCTACGTAACTGAACTTCGCAATAACCGCAGAAAGAATAAAGGAAAAGATGCAGAGACTACTCTCTGCATGAAAAGCTTGGAGGCATAACAACTAAAGAAAGCCCCTCCTCTTCGATACACAAGCGATCCCTTCAATGAACTAGACCCCCGGGATAAAGAGGAGGAGGCTACCGCCGAGCCTGCAGAGGCTATGGAATTCGTATCTGTAGATAAGCACGATTCAAGTAAACTATTAAAAATCGGATCTCAGCTGAAAACGGAATTAAAGGGTCAACTCATTGACTTTCTCCGCCACAATTTAGATGTATTTGCGTGGACCCACGCCGATATGACAGGAATCTCTCCAGACGTAGCGTGCCACATGTTGAACATCGATCCCACCAAGGTACCAGTAAAGCAGAAAAAGAGGAGCATGGGGGCAGAGCGATCAGCAGCCCTTGATGAGGAAGTAAAAAATCTACTTGCTAATGACTTCATACGGGAAGCCATCTACCCAGAATGGATCGCTAACCCAGTGCTAGTAAAAAAGGCCAATGGAAAGTGGCGAACATGTATTGACTTCTCCAATCTGAATGACGCTTGCCCGAAAGACTGCTTCCCACTTCCCCGAATTGACCAACTCGTGGACAGCACAGCTGGGCACGAACTCCTATCTTTTATGGATGCATACTCCGGATATAACCAGATCCCCATGCACGCTCCCGATCAGGACCACACTAGCTTCATCACCGACCGCGGATTATATTGTTACAAAGTCATGCCTTTTGGACTCAAAAATGCTGGAGCTACCTATCAACGCCTCGTCAACAAAATGTTCGCAGAACTGATGGGACGTACTATGGAAGTATATGTGGATGACATGTTGGTGAAGTCCAGGAAAGCCAACGACCATGTAAGCCATCTGGACGATATGTTTCGGGTACTTCGCCGATATGGAATGAAGCTGAATCCTCTAAAATGCTCCTTCGGAGTATCATCGGGAAAATTCTTAGGATTCATCGTCCACGCCAGAGGAATCGAAGCAAACCCTGAACAAATCCGAGCTTTAAAAGAAATAAGGATACCTTCCACTCGGAAAGAAATGCAGAGCCTAAACGGAAGGGTGGCCGCCCTAAGCAGATTCATTTCCAAGGCAACTGACAAGTGTGTCCCTTTCTTCGAAGCACTCAAGAAAGACAACGGGAGGTTCGAGTGGACCGACGAATGCTTAAAAGCCTTCCTCAACCTAATCGAACACCTTCAGAGACCACCAGTACTCTCAACTCCAAATGAAGGTGAAGTGTTATACCTATACCTCGCTGTATCATCTCATGCTCTAAGCGCCGCCTTGGTAAGAGAAGAAGACCGCACACAACGTCCGGTTTACTTTGTAAGCAAGAGATTTACGGGGGCAGAAGCCAGATATCCTAAACTTGAGAAGTTAGCATATTGTTTATTGATCGCGTCACGGAAACTGCGACACTACTTCCAGTCTCACTCCATCAGGGTTCTAACCGATCAACCACTAAGACAAGTGCTCCATCGTCCTGACACTTCTGGGCGACTCCTCAAATGGTGCATCGAACTAAGTCAGTATGATATCACCTACCATCCCCGCACCGCTATCAAAGGACAAGCCATGGCTGATTTCATTGCCGAATTCACTACCAACGAAGGCAAGGAACAATCCGAAGTAGCAAAAAACATCAAGTGGAACCTCTTTGTAGACGGAGCATCGAACGAACAAGGCTCGGGGGCAGGTATTGTGATCGTCACCCCCAGGGGAAGAAAGTTGTACTATGCATTAAGATTGGAGTTCACGGCCACTAACAACGATGCTGAATATGAAGCAGTAATAGCGGGATTGGAACTGGCCCTAGAAATTGGGATCAATTCCTTATATATTCATAGTGATTCTCAGCTTATCGTAAACCAGGTACTAGGAGAATTCCAGACTCGAGGAGAACGGCTCACAGCATACCTAAAGAAAACCAGACTGCTGCTCGATCGATTGGACCATTATCTAATCAAACACATTCCTCGAGAAGAAAACCAAGAGGCAGATGAACTTGCAAAGCGAGCTAGTATGAAGGACAGCACCATTCCCGGAGCACTAGTAATCTCAAGGCAGCTAGCCCCGAGTTTCGAACAAGCGAATCTGATAACTGCAATCGAAGAAGGAACCTGGATGACTCCTATCCGGAAATATTTGCAAGATGGCATACTACCCGACAGGCGTGACGAAGCCAAGAAGATCTTGAGGAAAGTTCCCCACTACACAATGCAAGAAGGCATCCTCTACCGGCGTGGTTTCTCTAGCCCCCTATTAAGATGCGTCGCCGGAAGGGAAGCCAAGGAGATATTAACAAACATCCATCAGGGAGGATGCGGAGATCACACTGGAGGACAGACTTTGGCAAGAAAGATACTCCGATATGGATATTACTGGCCCACACTAAACAAAGATGCCCTAGACTTCGTTAAGAAATGCGACAGATGTCAGAAGTTCGCCAAGATCCCTCGACTACCCACAAACGAAATTACTCAAATGACCAGCCCTTGGCCCTTCGCCGTATGGGGAATTGACTTAATTGGCGAACTGCCAACGGGCCGAGGCGGAGCCAAATATGCTATAGTGGCAGTCGATTATTTCACCAAATGGGTGGAAGCGGAACCTTTAAATAAAATATCTTCAGCAAAAGTTATCAACTTCTTGATCAAAAACATTCTGTGCAGGTATGGAGTCCCCCTCAAAATCGTATCAGACAACGGACTCCAATTTGACAGCGAAGAATTTGCCGACTGGTGCCAAGAGCATGGAATTCATAAAAGCTTCTCATCAGTAGCTTACCCTCAGGCAAACGGACAAGTTGAAGCTGTCAACAAAATTCTCAAAACCCTAATCAAGAAGAAACTTGAAAAGTCAAAAGGCGCTTGGGTGGACGAACTTCCTACGGCACTATGGGCATACCGCACATCTTTCAGAACATCAACGGGACATACTCCTTTCTCTTTGGCATATGGATCGGAGGCAATGCTCCCAGTTGAGACTATTGTGCCTTCCCACCGTAGGATCCACTACAACCCAGAAGAAAACGAAGAACTCCTCCTCATGTCTTTGGATCTGATTGAGGAAAGGAGAAACGATGCAGCACTCAAAGCAGCAGCTCACAAACAAAAAGTGGCAGCACTATACAATTCCAAAGTCAAGCATCGCAGCTTACAAGAAGGAGATCTTGTCCTCAGGCGAATCTTTCCGCGCCCCGGGGCACTGGACCCCATCTGGGACGGACCATATGTAATTCACAAAGATCTCCACAACGGAGCTTACATTTTGTCAACAGTGGACGGAGAGGTGTTCCAGAGGGCATGGAACATCCGACACCTCCGTCGATACTTTTCTTAACTTGTACTGCCCATATGAAGTGAATTAACAAAGAGAATCAGTGGACGTAGGCATTTTCGTGCCGAACCACTTTAAAAAATCTTGTCTCTTTTTAACTTGTTCCTTTATGTCTTGGCTACTTGTTAAGCGTTATCCCTTTCTGTTGAACAAAATTCTATGGCATCTCCACTCAAGACGCACCGCGGCCTCATCTGGACTAGGCCTAACAGGTACGCTACGATTCTATGCACTCGCCAATGAGACTCTTTTGCCCCGGCATCCCTCTGCTGCGGGTTAACTCATTGCGCGCCTGCCCTCAAAGCCAACTGTAATGAGCCGATTATAAGTCATCATAAAGGCCGACTATAGCCGATGGCAGCTCATTACGGCGTTCGGCTCGTCGGTAACTGTGAACCTACTTTAAGCCCCAACATAAGGTGTGGCCAGCCAGGGGTAGTTCACGGCCAACGGCACCCACGCTAGCCGGCCACGGTAAATCGAATAATACCCACGATTACGGACCATAATGGTTCGGGTAGTTACCGTGCGCGATCTCGGCTCCGATGTGTCTTAAGTGCGGCTGTGGTAAAAAAGAAAACTCCCCGCGGAGGCGTAAGATGGGTGACAAATGTCTCCAAGACCCACAGCTAGGGAAAGTGACTACAAAACCCGTTTGCCACGAACTTAAGCACATCGACGGCCTTCCGTGACTGGAAGTTTTACTTTTACTATATTTCCATTTCATTTAAATATTTTTCTCCTATCCTGTATAACAAACTCTAAAGTACAGGAAACCAAATAGGAAGCATTCACTCATGAGGCTCTAAGCCTGCGTGCTGGGTGGCAGGGCGCTCAGCTATACCCGTAAACAGTTACACAAGACACTCAAAGCTACCGCCTGCGAATAAAACATAAAGGGCGGTACTCTCTTCACTTGTACATAAATGCGTAACTATAGCTTATTCATACACTGACATTGCAAAACGTGAAATTATATTTCAAGCAAAAACTTAACATCAAACACAACTGGAATCACAGGCATATACATAATTATACTTCTCACACAGCACATAAAGATAGCAACAACATTTAAACATGACAAAATCAGCTTATATTATAAGATCACACGAAGTTATTCTTTGCAAATAATTTTATTACAGTTGCATATCAAAGACTAACATGAACAGTGAAAAAAAAAGAAAACAAAAAGATGGCAGATGCATCCACACTCCATCACCAACTCCCCCAGCCTACTTAGCCGCAGGATCAGAGCCCCCAGCATGTGGATCTGAAGTCCCACCTGTCCAGATCAGAGGAGGAATTCATTAAACGAACGATCAAGTTATGAAAACACGGAAGGAAAAGAAAGGGAAAAGAATAACTCACCAGCACCCGCCGCTTGATCCTCATCATCCAGCTGTACACCCGCTTCCTCTGCAGCAAGCAGCCGCATCCCCTCCTTCACCGCCGCTTGCTCCTCCTTGGAGAACTGAGCGGTAACCGCACTCAAGTTGAAAGCCTCTCCGCCTTTCTTACCCGCATTAACCCTGGCCTCCTCCAAAGCTTGAAGATATACCTTGGCCATGACCCGAGGATAGTCGTCCATCCAAGACAAGCCACCCTCCTTCCAAGTTTGGAAGTACATGTCCTGCAGCATCTCATCCATCATCCCCTCGTTCTCCTCAAACTCCCTCACCCGGGCTTCAGAAGCTTGCAGCTTGGCAACGGCGGCATCCCTCTCTGATTGGTACCTTAAGCAGTCAGCCTGGAACTTCCTCCTCATTTCCTCCTCCTTCAACTTGAGGGACCTCCTCATCTCCTCCATCTCCTCCTTCAACTCGGCCTGGGCCATCTCCGCAGCCTCGAGCCTCCCGGACAACTCCTCTACCCGCTCGAGATCCGCATTTCGAACCTCATCCACCGTTGTAATAGCCATGTTAATCCGCTCCCTGCAGGTGACCTCCATTTTCCGTAACTCCGCCCTACTTGCCTTCTCCATGGTCTCTTTCAGACGCTGGGAAGCTTCCTCATGCTGGGAGATCTGGATGGCTTGGTCGGCAAGCTGCTTGGCCTGATCGGCAACCTTTAGCCTTAACCGAATGTTAGCACTCCCAATCTCCTCTCCGGCCTTGACCAATCGAGCATGATGCTCCATTAACTTCTTAGTCTCTTCGGCCACCCGATCAATATTAGCCTTGGCCTCGTCCCCCATAGTAACTACTCGGGTAGTAAGCAGATCAAGATCTAGGGACTTGGCCTCATCCAGCACTCTTACCATGGGGTTGCGGGGAAGAAGGTGCTCGCCCGTGGCCTCATCAAATGAAATGTCTCGAGAGCTTGGGTCTAAATCGGGATGACCGGAAAAGGGGTCACGAGGCACGGGGTGAGGCATATCGGGACGCCTTATATGAATGACAGTAGAACTCTTGGAAGGAGGAGGAGGGGGGCAGGGCTCCATGCTCTCCTCCGTAGTATCAAGAGGAGGCTGAGTAGGAGGAGGCTGAATAGGAAGCTGCGAAGCAGAAGAAGACTCAAATAGGGAACGGCTCCGCTTCCTTTTCTGAATACTCTCTTCAATGACCCCGAGAAGAGGACGATACCTAACCACGTCCCCAGTACGACCAGTGGGAGGCTTCGCAGAAGCCCTTCTCGACTTGAAGTGTTCGAGGCGGTGTCGAATATCTGAAGTTTTAACCACCTGGCCTGCCCCTGGGATAACGAACGAGTGTTACGAACATACAATAATCCGCAGTTCATGAAAATGTGCTAAGTTAAAAAGAAAGAAAAGTGAGAAGACACATCTATTATACAAACCCGGCGGAGGAGTGGGATACTGCAATAAGTCCTGGATCTCATTCCAGGACGGAAGTGAACCGTAAAAAATTTCTAAGTCCCTATCGAAAATGGAATCGGCAGAAGACAAAAGTTCACCTTGCATCGCCGGGGTCACCCTAGCTGAGGAACCCTTAGAGGATGGGTCAGTGCTAACCACAGCTTTGCCGGTTTCCTCTGCCTTCTCCGTTTCCTTCTCTGTTTCCGACTCCCCCTCTGACTCCCCGAAGGCCCGACGGAGAGCCTCATCCAGTTCGAGGTCCTGCTCAGAGGTTAGAGCAGCAACACCGCTACCACCCTGACCATCGCCATCTCCTCCACCCTCCGACCCTTCTCCAACTTCACCTCCTTCCTCCTCTTCTACACCTTCCTCCTCCGGGACATCCGGGCAAGTACTTGGAGAAGGGCCATCGGACTCCTTGAGCTTCTTGCCTCCTACGACTGGACGTTGTGCAAAGGGCTTCCTCTTGCCACCCTTCGCTGTCACCCCACCTTTAGGCTGGGCAGCCTTCTCTTCTGCCGTGTCCCTCTGTTTGACTATGGACTGATGTGGGAGGATCAAATTATACGACAAGAGCCTGGCATTCCTAATCAGATAAGCAGCTGATCTGTCTCTCCCGGAAATAGCTTCAATTTCTGCTGCCATCCGAACCAAGCGATCATCTTCCACAACCGCAAAACCACCTGTCGCTAGCAAGAAATAAAAGCGCATAAGAGAGTGAATTACAGCCAAGACAGGAATTATGAGTAGAGTTTTTACTTACATCCGGAGGTAAATCGGCGAATAGAGACGGAGTCATCCCTGACAAAGAACCATTCCTTCTTGAACATGCTATACTTCGAGTATAAATCCAAAACAGGCTTGAAGGAAACGGCTGACTCCAAGCTAATATATGGGGACCCCTTCCTGTACCCCCTCAGATTGTACAGATATCGTATTTCCCGGTTGGAGGGGGCGCGCCCATATCTCTTCTGGAAGATAGCATATAAGCATACCAGAATGGCATAAGAGTTGGGCTGAAGCTGGAATGGAGCCACCTTCAGATAAGTGACGAAGCTTAGTATCCAGGCGTTGATTGGAGGAATAGCCCCGCACATGCAATGGTACCGGCTATAAGCGAAGTACCCCTCAGGGGGATCATATGGCATGACCCCTTCCCCCGGTAACAACATAAGAGCTCTGTCTATCCCAAAGGAACGGGATATAACGTCAAGTTGCTCCTCCTTTAAGGAGCTTGGGAAGCAGTCAGGGGGAGAGTTCAAAAGTTCCTGTGGACCACATCCGTCCACTAGAGACTTCGGAATAGGTCGGTGTTGCCCGGATCCTGATTGGACTGGGGGCGAGGAAGAAGAAGGCTCTCCTGTGCCTCTAGACTTCTTTCTGTCTGATCGTGTTTCCGCTTTGCGAGACATTTTCTGCAGCACAAGAAAAACCTAATATTAGAACAAGGAAAATAGAAAAGTAAACAAACAAGTGCGTGCAAGTGTGGAATTTCATTCGCAAGCTGAAGTCTTCCAGATCACAAGTTCATTCGGTTTCCATGTTCATTCGGCTTCCAAGTTCATTCGGTTTCCAATTTCATTCGGTTTCCAAGTTCATTCGGTTTCAACCCCATTCGGTTTTCATCTCATTCGGCTCCAAGGCAGTAGTCCCATTCGGTGAAGCAAGGACATACGTGTGTATTCGGTAATAAGTATATACCTGGTTCGGTATAAGGTTGGTTCGGCAAACACTTGATTCGGCAATGGAATGATTCGGCTCTACTCGTTCGGTAAAGAAAAACAAGGGGGGTACGGCCTCTATATATAGGCAAACTCACAACCACCGAACCAGATGTCTCGCCCAACCGGACCAATGATACCGGACCACCAGAAGCCGGATGAGAATAGCCGGACCAACCAAGAACCGAATGGAACCCTCTATCTACCGTCCAAGACCAGGAACTGGGGGCACGCAGGGCGCTTCACTCAGATAAGTACCGAACTCCAGAACTAACTAATAAAATAAGATTATGACAACGATGAATAAGTCGTAAAACTCCCACTAGCATGAATTAAATCGTTCACACGTGTACGCGACCACGAATGGTCCATAGGCACGCTCTGAATGGTCATTAACCCTATCATCGTGGGAATTTACACTTTGACACGCATTTTTAAGCCCATCGGTCAAATGGATATTTGATAATTGTGAAATGGCTAAGCTACTTACACATGTACGGGGTCGCGAACGATCCCTAGGCATGCTCTGAGCTGGCGATAAGCCACCTTGGCAAACGACCCAGGGACCCACTCTAACGTGAACCTGGCATCGACGATGCTAAGCCCCTTCGGGGCACACTTGCTCGTCCCGAGCGACACAGTTCACTTCATCTCAAATATTTCGATCATGAACGGTCGTTATTTGAAACCACACTAAAACTGTAAATTCCTTTGCAGGACATCAGCAGGATACGAACGTCCAGCCCATGGCGTTACGAAACAAGCCTTTCTATCACCGGGAAACAAAGCGCGACACGTGCAAGCACGCGCCCCACTTTGGGGGGCAAATGTTGGGCGAATTCTCACCCAGAAGATCTCGAGACCAAGAAGTGTCAGTTTCACCCGGGTTTGCAACCTCCATTCCATCAGCTCCTATGTCCATTCGGCGATTCGAAGGAACAAGCTCATTCGGCAGTGATGGTCCATCCGGAGTACCTTTTCATCCGGCTATACAAGCCTATTAGCTCATTCGGCACTCCAAGTGTGAAGGTCCATTCGGCATGAGACCATTCGGCATCTCCAATTCATGCCGAACCGAAGGCCATTCGGTCATCCCCACATCCGGTCCAACCATAACCGAACCAAAGCAATTGCAACCACCGGACCAAATGACCTACCGGACCAACCCCACAGCCGGTCCAAACAAGCACCGGACCACCGTTCCACACTCACAACCGGTCCAAGCCTACCACCGGTCCAAGCTCCATGCCGAATGAGACCTCGCCGAACCAGACAACTGCCAGTCCAGATTGCTTCAGCCCGGGCCCACTAGCAGCTATATACTTCCATGACCCCTGCCCCCTACCTCATTCTATAAATAGAGGGGCAGGGGTACAACAATGGCAGACAAGTTTGAGAGCTCAAGCAAGGAAGGAACTTTCAAACTACTTTCATACACTTGTATACAACGCATTGTACTTGTAACCTGAAAGAAAGAAGATAATAACATATAAAGTGGACGTAGGCACATTCTGGCCGAACCACTATAAATCTGTGTGTCTTTTACATTTCAGCCCCTACTTTTCTCATATTTACATACTCATCTAAAATCATTGAAAATCACATATAATCAACTAAATAATACGACTTGGAGGTGTTTGTCCATTTTTTGTGCAAACACCATATATTTTATTAATATCAACTTCACTTAATAAGTTCAATAGTTGATTCATTTTAACTTTACACATTTTTAAATAGAATTTTCCAGAATTCAATTACCCAGTTTTATTTCAAAACCATTTTGAAATAATAAATCAACACATACCCATTTGGTATATCAAACAAATCTTTGGATTTCCAAATCAACTTGGTTGTACCAAAACAATTTCTCCCTTTAGAATTCTAAAATCACTTGTATATCAAACAAATCTAAACAAATATCATACCCAATTACTATGAAAGCAATCCATTACTTTAGAAACTCAAAAATGAATTCTGATGATGTGTCCATCATCATCAGGATTATTTTCCAACGACTGAAATGAGTTCAGTGCTTCCTTACTTTCTCAAATTTATTTCAAAACAATTCTCATTCAAAATATTTTCCAAAATAATATTCCATCATTGTCTTCAAACACTTTGGAAAACATTTCAGACTTTCCCAAGATTTTAAATTTCCAAACTTTTGTTTTCATTGCATTTAAAATCCTTTCCAAAATTTCCAGGATTTATATTCTGGTTTAATTAAAATTTTAGTTATTCTTCTTTAGTATAATTTATATTCATAGAATTTTATTTGATCATAACTATTTCAAATTTTAGATCAAATTTTAGATTCTTATTTGATTAAGATATCCAAATCCAAACAATCAAATATATAATAATTTCAGAAAATTTATTGTTTTTATATCAAAATATAATTTTGGGTAAAATTATTTCATTTACTCTCTTTAAAACAATACTATGTCGGTTTATCTTGTTTAAGAGTTTAGAAACCCCTATCGATACGGTTGTACTTCCCGCACCGACCAGAATTCGTAAACACTCAACCGATAAGTCAACACAGTATAAAAAAACAATTTTATATTCACTAACAAGTACGCATTCATATCTATTATTACACTCAACTCATTATAGAGTACTATTGACTCTGTTTAATGAGTAATTTCCCCACCAAAGCCTAGGTTGTCGCCAACCTAAGCTCTGATACCAAGTGAGATGACCCGCCCTTCTCGACCCTTGAAAATCGACACAAAATACTCCACAGTATGATATACCGACGATCAAGTGACGGAAAAGAAAGATTGTTGAGGAAAAAGAAAGAAGGTAGAAGAAAGAAGGAACTAAACAATATCAGAATCTCACAATCACAGCGGAATAAAATATAATACATCATATCAGATCTTTACATAAAATGAAAACTATATCTGTTTTATATCTTACATCACCAGAGTATCACAAACAAACAAAATTTACCAATCAGACAATCTTAAACAGTCACGGCAGCGGATATATACAAGTACAGATAATACGTCTCGGGCTTCAACTCCTCTCCTGCTCCATAACATCCTATCCTAAACATATAATACTCGGTCTGACCCGAGCATTGTAATGAAATAACACCCGAGTCAGTCTGGAATACCAGCTGATAAAAATACGCTCAAATTGATTATTAAAGTTTCAAAACACTATACCAAAACAACAAATTTGGCACACCAGGAAGCGGAGATTTGATACGGCTCTAAGCCGTATCAAATTTGATACGGCTCAGAGCCGTATCAAATTGCCTCTGCGATCAACACCCCCCACAACACCTAAAATCTAACCCTACGTTTGAAAGGCCGCGGATCACTACATTTTCCTCGCGCTAGTTTTCATTTCCCGCACTATTTTCATTTCGCTCCATCCCTAAATTACACAATCCCTAAATTAAATCACGCCCTGTTCACAATCCCTAAATCTCATTCCAAGGCTTGAGGAATATCATCGATTCAAAAACAGGACCCATCAAATGAAAATAGAAATAAAGTCGTGCGCCTTCAAAGA
This sequence comes from Allium cepa, assembly GCA_030765085.1. NCBI lineage: Eukaryota > Viridiplantae > Streptophyta > Magnoliopsida > Asparagales > Amaryllidaceae > Allium > Allium cepa. The sequence goes on from CM060943.1 coordinate 130,445,544, forward strand.
TGGGTTTTACTTGGTGGAACTTCACTGAGCATCGCTCTATTGCATCTGGGCTTTGATGGCCAGAACCATGAGGCTTTAGCTTTCGGTTGTAGCTATGATATCCTCCATTTCTAAATTTACTCATGCGCGCTGGAGATGCTCAAAATCCCAAATCCATTCCCACTCCCATGGAAAGTCTTTAATCCCAAATCCATTCCCGCTTAAACTTACAATTTCGCTCGCCCATTGCTAGCTGTAGCCACTAATTCGCCTGGACCTGCCTTGAATGAAGTCAAGATTCAATCTGCATTGAATGAAGTCGCGATTTTTACTTCTACTAGTTCGCCTGGACCTGAAATGCTCGGCTGAGATAATTCGTCTGGACCTTCCTTGAACTCATCTATAGATCTATAGTCACCATTTTGCCTGGACCTGCCTTGAACGAAGTCTCGATTCAAACGACCTCGAATGAAGTAGCGATTTCTGCTTCCAATGTTTTGCCTGGATCTGAAATGCCAGCCTGAGATGATTCGCCTACTGCCGATAATTCATGTTGCTTGGGAAGTCGCGATGTGGCGTTGGAGGCGCTCGACGCAGCCGTGCCATAATCTCCTAAGTATCTGAAGCCACTGTTATGGTACTGGAGTTTTTTGTAAATTATTGGCGGTAAGTATGTAAGTATGTAAGCTGCCGTGCGAGAAGAGGGTTAAGCTGTAAGTATGTTGTGAATTTTTAATCTTAATTGAAAATCAGCTTCTTAGTTTTCATTTTTTATGACATTAGGGATGGTTAAATCACTTGTGTTGGGGGTTGCTGGTTTTTAGTTTTATTTTACTGCAATACTGTTGCAATTTTATTTTCTATTGTGTATTTTATGAGTTTTAGGATAATATGAGGAAATATGGGCTGTATATTTTGACCGTCAGTTCTGAGGTGCTGTACGCAATTTTACAGCCTATCTATGAGCTTTTGAAGAATCCCATAACTGCGGTGCTTGTAATTACTGTTGTGGGAGGAGGTGGCTTTCTTGTCTATCAAGTTGTTAATCTCATGGTGGGTGTTACCGAATTCTCTTACGATTATGGATACTGAACAAGTTAGAAGAGATGATGAAGCCTTTTTTCTTTCGAGTGTTTCTTTTTATCTGGTATTGTGATTTTGTTGTTCATGTATTTTAATATAACAGGATGGTTGCTTTCCCTCCGATGGTAGACGCTATTACATTTACGTGGTTTAGTTAAAGCACGTCCAATTAGAAGAAGCACTCGTTCTTATGATCTTATGCTTATCAGCATCTTTACCTTTTTGTTCCAAGGAATGGTCACATTGTATAATTGTATATCCTATATTCATTTTTATACGTGCTAATCTTGTCCATTTATTTGTATTTTTAATTGACTGTTGACCGTAGGCATCGATGTAGAAGAAGGGAACATGTAATGTGAAAAATAGAGGGCAATGCATTTTTTTTTACTTTAATACATTAATTTGATACGGCCCAAAGCCATATCAAGTTCATGAATTAGGAAATTCTTTGAGCCGTATCAAATTCATGAATTAGGCAGTGCTTTGAGCCGTATCAAATTTTTGACCACGTCAAAATTTGATACGGCCCAAAGCACTGCCTAATTCCATTTGATACGGCCAAAAGCACTGCCTAATTGGCATTTCTGGTGTAGTGAAAATCCCTTTTAAAAAAAGCATCTCGTAAGACCAAGCCACAAATAAACATGTTGGGTTTTTACCTTACGATAGCTAAAACACTTTTTATAAAAATCCTCTGATATTATAATAGGGTCTATATACAAATACTTATAAAATAGCCGAAATTGTTACATTCATTAAATTCCAGCTATTAGCCACAATCATGGGTAATACAAACAGAACTCATAAAAGGCACGTATGAAGAATGGATTTCCAACTAATGACTAGGCATTGGGGTACCACCTGTTATAGTACCTGGTCTAGATCAGTGTACCGAGGACCACTCCTAATCCCTTGCAACACAAGGCCGAGACTAACCCTTACTGGATAATCTCGAGTAAGATCACCCCACGGTTGGGATCAGCAACCGCACCACTAAGCCGAATAAAAAGGGACATCTAGACAGGGATGATCTCACCCTGAAATGGGTACTACCCATCTAGCCTTGCTGCATAACCCTTGATTTTCAGTCATTCCCGGTTGATGAGGCTTGAGGCTAAGCGTTACCTTTTTGAACGTTTCACTTAAAATGCCCATCGTCCATCTGACGATGTTCCGAAAGCATTCATCCATACAAGTCCGTTCCGGGTTCGAACGGAACCGAAGGCACTACTCCTACTACATACATTTTGGTAATATCCTCAGGATTAGTAGCGACTAGCCCTTGCGCTTCACTGCTCCATCTTCGACTCCGAACTCGTTTTTCCCACAAAAACGTACAAAGCGGATCGAAGTGGTTTTTGAGAAATTAATCCTGATCCCGGTCTTTTCGAAACGATCAACGCATTGTCCAATATTGATAGCCGGTGATTTAACTATCAATTAAAATACATAAATATCCATCACCCAATAAATAATTTCCCACATTATTTATTTTCCTCAAAAATATCTTTGCAAGATATGTTTCCATTTTTCAAATCCCGTTGAAAACACTTTTCAAACCCAACTCTTCTCATGGAATAAATCCCCTAAATTGTTACTTCCCTTGAAAACATCCAAGTACCCATACTTAATTTTAAAATGATTAAATTCTTTATTCATGAAAATACATTAGAACATTTATATTAAAATTTCTTACATACTTAATTTAAAATATATATACGTTTTAAAAATATTTCGAATAAAACTGCTTTATAAAATATAAACTATTATCTTTAAAATAAAGTCAAGTCATACTGATTTTTAAAATAAAGCTATGAAATCCTATACAAGTTTCAAATAATACTTTGATTGATTATCTTTAAAATAGAACCATTTTATAAAGTATAAATAATAATAATATTCTTTAAAACATAATTCTAATTACCCTTTTTAAAATAATTACTTCTATAACTACTTTGATAAATGTTCACTTTTAAAATTCTTACAACTTAAATAATTTCTTGGAACATTCTTTAGTACAATTTCAAACTTCTAACCCTTTTTATAAAAATCTGCTTTAAAAACGTACTTGGCTTTTCAGAGGAAATACACTTCCATTTTAGGATAACCCAAAGAATTCTTTTTATCAATCCAACACGATTTACCCCAATTCAATTTTTCGTTCATCCCGTAAATTCCTTTCCATATTTTAAAAATAGACTCCTTTTATTTTTAATCATGTTGCTATTTCCTGGAAATCATTTTCAAAACATATGTTTAAAATATTTAAAATAAAGCTTCTAGAAATTATTTAATTGAAAATAATACTTAAGGAATATATAGAGGTTTTCTAAGTAATTTAAGTAAAATTTAACTTTTTAAAATAAAGTTATTAAATCAAATATTTATATTATAATTTCCTTTTGAACACTTAATACTACTTTACTTCTAAAGTAATTAAATATCATAATTACTTAATCAAATATTTGCTTTCACTTAAAAAAAAATAAAAATAAAAATAATTTTTTTAAAATATTTTAAAAACAACTTTACAAAACTTTCCAGTTTATACTTCGAAAATCTTTCTTTAAAACATGCATAGTTTCCAGAAAAGCATACACGTCTCATCCTTAAAAATAAATCTCGCTATTAATTTAAAACAACTCACATTTCCTTTATAAATCACAATTTTAAACACTTCAAATTTTCAACCCATTTCTTGAATTCAATTCCTTTTAAATCCGTTACTTAAGAATTCCTTTTATTTCCTTTAAACCCAATTCATCTTATTTATATTTAAAATTCCCAAGTTGTATCCACCCAATCATAGCACAATCACAATTAAATTTTCAACTTAATCTATCACAGTATATAAATAGAGCACGGCATAACAGGATTTAAACAATTTATCACAGAATATAAATGAGATATATCACAGAATATAAATAAATTTCTATTTGTGAGGAATCTAGTTGGATCCCTCCAACCTGTTTCCCTGCATCCACAAATATTAGCACAACAAATAAATATCGATTTAATTTGATAATAATTATCATATTCAACTAAACAACCAATCAAACATTTACATATTAGCTATTTAAATTAACTGGTATACAGATGTGAGTGAGATTAACTCACCTTGAGTTTCGTTGAGCGTTTAAATTTCCGAATTAAATCGACCGTGATCGATTTAACCCAAAAATTTTGCTAGCTCCAATAGTCTCCAAATCAGTACTGCACCGTAGAGTGCGTCGCTGCAGTTTCGGGGATCCTTTTTTCGTTAAAATCTGATATTTTATGCATAAGTTATAATTTAACAAAGTTTGAATATAATCATATAAAACAATTTTCTTTTTTATTATATTACCACCTAGCATCCTGGCCGTTGATTTGAAAAGGGAATCAAGGCCGCATAACACTTCTTCCCCCTCGTTCATGAACTCATGCAAAGAACCCACCGTTCGCTCCCTAGGATTGATCGTCGTCCCCCCAACCCCTCCCCCCCACAGTCATCAATACAACAATCGGTCGCCGCCAAATGAAACCCCTTCACCACTTGACCCTATGTTAGAGGCCATGACGAGCTCGACGCGGTCCCCTCCATTGAAAATGCGAAGGAACGGCCGAACTTCATCATCGAACTGCCGCCAATCTATCCTTCCAACCTCGATCATGGCCGGTTGATATATAGAGCTCAACGAGCTCTTGATTTTTATTGTTGAAGGTTTTTGAAATTAGTTTGTGGATTTGGAGAAAAACGAGGAAGAAGGAGGCACGTTACCGGTCATTGAAATGAATGAAGATGGTGGCTCAAGAATACTAGGGTTTCGACCCAAAGAAAACGTGTATATATAAACGTTGATAAACATTATTTTAATATTAAATCCACTTTAAAGCAACTTTTTCACACGATCTCCAAACGATGCTTGCCGACAGCGAGTATAAGGTTTTACCCACGTTTCGAACACAATGGAACATGTTTCGGAAGCCAAATCGATCATATGCGTGAGTTACGGAAATAAACGATCAATTTTATATTAAATCGATTAAAATAGTTTCTATGCATTTTTAGCTGCCAGGGTCAAACGGCAACTCCGATTGCTACGAAAATTGAAATCCGATAATAACTAACTATTATGGATCCAATGGAACTGCTTTCGTTGAATTCTGAGACTGTGCTCCGGAAGGCTATTTTAACCCGTCGATTAATTCGATCGATATTCAAAATCGTCGAAATCACTTAAAATTTTACCTTTAAAATTTATTAACTCTATTATAACTCGTATAAAATTTATATTCACATTAGAAATCATTCTGATTCAGTTTAAATCAAAATCTAATTATTCACATTATTATATTATTAAATTCCATTATTAAATTCATATAAAATTCCAAATTTAACCCTATCGAGTTTTAATTCCATCCAACAGCCCAATATTATAATTCAAATCCAAATAGACTTAAAATAAATTTTAGAATCTATTTTTATATCTATTTACACCCAGAATCACCAATTATCCCAATTCTAATATTAAATTATTATTATTCAAATTTCAATTAAATTTCCGTATTTGAAATTTAACTAATTCTATTAACTTAACTAAAATCCTTTTATTTGAAATCGGATAAAATTCACCTTTAACATTTAAAATGAATTAAATGTTCAAAATCTAGCGATCAAAAATTCTGGATCGTTACAGAGCAGGAATAAAAAATGCAGCGGAACAACATAATGTAGCAGTATAAATATAATAAATAGCATACAAATCTTCGTCTACGTCCTTAGAGATAAATGGTCTTCAATACACTGAAAAGCTCAGATTGACTTGAGCGTAATGAAGAGACAAAACACTCGAGTCATAACTAAAACATTTTATGTAAGTTAAATCAACAGTAAATAAATTTGAGTGTAACGACATTAGAGATGTTTATGGGATTTTACATCTCCTATCCAATGTCTAGCATGTGTGTAATAACTTAGGTGATGCTTGGGATTTCCATCTCCTAAAGATCTGTTAAACTATCTACATACATAGTACAAATAAGCTATTATAATAAGTCTATAGTAAAGTAAAATATCAAAATAGCGTTGAGGCGTTACTCATATCCCTCTTAACACATTTTATATAAATTCCATAGTCTATACAGTACTGTAAACTCCACCATAAACTGGCTTGCTATTAGGGAGCACTCTATAGGTACGACACAAACCAAACTCGTAATGGTCGCGATAAGGCATGTGATAAGACACGCGAGGCAATGCTAGGGTAGGATTACACTATTTGCACTCCCCGACTGGTGGTAATGCATAGTAGCTAGTACCGTCCATCTTGGAACACACTCTCATAATCAAATCGAGGGGCGGCCACCAAATCAATCACAAAGTCATAATATGGCATCGAAGAAGCATGTCCGATCGGAGGTGCGACCTCACTTGGCCCGGTATAGCTCCTTTTTTAGTCACATCAAAATGACTCGAGGGAGTCAGGGCTGCGATAATACCTCATACAGAAACGTTCACCAAGCCATCCTACTTCAATCTAGAATCTGCACCACATACACGGTTGTTAAAGTGGTTTTCGGTATTGGCAGAGAGAATGACAATATCCGATCCCGGTCTCTTTAAAAACCAAATGCTTATTTCACACCGAATGGTTCTTTTACATCTCCAAAACTGACTCATGGTTGATATCAAAATATCATATTCAATTCAAACCATATCACTTTCGAAATCATATTTAGTTTCCAAATCATATTCACTTTTGAAATCATATCGACAAAATAGGTTAAATCCTCATTTCAAAATCATCATATTTACTCCAGTATGTCATTTCACTAGAAAATATCATTTCAAATCCTAACTTAGGTTATAACATCATTTGACCATATTCGCTTTTAAATCAAGGATTTAAATATAAACACTTCAAATTTACACGGTCTGGAATTTAGAAAATAGTGTAGATAGTCATAAATAGTTTAGATGGTTTTAAAAAAGTTTTCAAATAGTTAAAATACTTTAAAATAATTTAAATCATTTAGAATAGTTTTAAATAGATTAAATTAGTTTTAAATAGTTAAAAATGGTTTAAAATATTTTAAAATATTTTAAAATAGGTTAAAATAGTTTAAAAAGAGATTAAAATAGTTAAATAGTTTAAAATAGGTTAAAATAGTTTTAAAATAGCTTTAATACAGTTTAATAGTTTAATATAAAATAGTTTGATTATTGAAAATGGTTTATATAATAAACAGTTTAAAAATCAAAATAAATTTGACTTCAAAATAATATATCTTTAAATAGTTTACATTAAAATAAATTAATATCAAATTAAACCACTTCTTCCGTTTTAACAAATCTGGACCATTTCCAGATTTCAACAAAACTAAACTTTCTTTCAATACAAATACCCAAAATCATTTCAATTTATATTGATTCAAATTCATGTTTGAACCACAATTTTAAAGCACTTCAAATTCATAAATTCCAAAGTTTAGTATTCAAACATTTTAATAACTCAATTTTGAAAAATTTCATTTATATTTCACAATTCAAACTTTGAAATTTCGATTTCAATTTATTTTTACAATTCATTTAAAAAATTCCAATTTCAACATTTAAAGCTTGGATTTTCGAAAATAATTCAGTTTATATAAATCCAAATTTTATTTCAAAATATCATTTAACTGAATTTCAAAGGTTTAAGATTAAAACCATTTAATTTAACCAATTCAATGTCCATGTATAATTTTCTACCCTATGGTCAAGTGTACGGAAATATATCATTTCAATCCGCAATACATTTATATTTACGGGTCTATTTCATTTCAACCCGCAATCCCAAATTTAACTTCAAATCATGAAATTACTTGTGTCTATCATTTCAGTCCTTAACGATTTCTTCCTAATCAATCAGGTCGTTCAGGTATGTATCATTTCAACCCATAGAGATTTTCTAATAATAAACTAAGGAACTTGCAGTGTGATATCAATATATATAAAATAACATGACAACTAGTCATCCAGTATCAATAATTAAATATCCATCACAATCATCATTTAAATCGACCAATAAACAATATCAATTAACTGGTTGTCATTAACAGGTATTTAATTGGCAATTTAAAATTCAATATTAAATTAAATGGCGATTTAATTCAATAAAAGACAGATTTAGCTGCAATGACCATTTAAATATATCAAACAACAATCAATCAACTTCTAATCACATCATAAATTTAATTTAACTATCATAAGATAATCTAGTGTTGTGAGTGGGTTAAAACACTCACCTTTTATTTATCGACGATTTAAAATACAAAAATAGCCCAAAATCTAACAGTCTCAAAATTCGACCAAACCAGTTCAATAATGTTCAGTATTTCAACACGATCACAATGGAATAAACCGCGTCTGAATCCAAGCTTGTATGCAAAAGATACGCATGTTAGAACGATTGTATTTGTAAAATATAATAATTAAACAAACAAATCATAAACAAACACATCACCTGCTCGTTCGTTTGCTCTGATCCACTTGCAATGTCGTGCATGCACTAGGGTTACAATCGCCACCTTCTATCGATTTAACGCTGCCGCCGCACACCATTTCCACCATATCAGAGAGCATCGCCGTGATGCTCATCCAGTGCAGACCTACCAAAGGGTCGCGGCCATCTCCGGTGCACCATGGTCATCGCACCGCTTTAAAGAACTCCCTCCGTTCCCGAGCCAAATCTTGTCAATCCAAGCACCTCCAGCGATAATGAAACCCATGGATGCACTCAGCTTGACGACATCTCTAAGCACATGCTTTCTGATCGTCATGAAATCAACGATCCGCCACTGAAATGACAAACCCCACTATAGACGGCCGAGAAATATTGACAATTTCTGGCCAAATGATGCATCCAATTGAAAAAAAAATTACTGTAGTGGATTATGCTCATCGAGAGCTTTCCAATGATATACAATTCGATATAGTTTGAGGAGTTTTAACTTTTCGATTTGATTTTGATTTGCAATTGAATCTAGGAATTAGGGTTTCTTCCATTTGAGAAGGAGGAATAGACAGATGGAATTGTACGTACTGTAATAAGAAATAGAAAGGCAGCTAGGGTTTAGAAAAAATCTATTATATAGACAAGGCCCGATAAGAAAGAATGAACATGTCGAATCGGTTTGAAATGATAATAACGACCCAAAAAGTCTATACTGCTTTTGAAATGAAACTAGGTCATCCCATATATCAAAATAGATGTTTTCGATATTTTTAAATTCAATGGAATAGGTTTTAAGTCCTAATTCCATTGTATGAAGAAGTTAGCTTTTAAAATCAGCTTATTTCAAATTAAATTCATTAAATTGATTTCTACGTGTTTCGATCCCGCACGATCAAACGACAATTCTGATCGCTATGAAACTTGAAATCCTACATTAATTCATTGTTACAGATCCGAGGAAACTATTTTCGCCGAAATTCGAGATAGTGGCCAAAATCGCTATTTTCACGTTGATTAAATAAATTATTATTAAATTGATTTTATCACTTTTCAAATTCAAATTTTATAACTAAATAATTTTATCACTTTGATTAACTAGAAATTTATAGCCTCTTAAAACAAATTTCCAAGTCCAATTCAATGTTTAGATATTACACTAATTACAACATTCAATTTTAATTGCAATAAATTCATTATTTATAATTTAAATTCCAAGAAATTCATTTATTTTTTTATTTTTATCTTATTATTCAATCAACTATCACTTTATGGACATAATTAACATTAGTTTATGTTTTATTACATCAATAGTCTACGGTTATCATCTTTTACCATATTAATTGCAATATTTAATTAGATTAATTTAAATGGATTTGCAATTTAGTTTCAACAAGTTAAATAATGAAATGATAACTAAACAATTGTTACCACTTACAAAATCAAAACACTGCTATGCTTATTGTTTGCAAACCAAGCTAATAAATTCACATACCGATTAATCATTCTATATTAACCAATTTCAATTAATTACTTAAAATTTCACCATTAAATATGACACTTGGTTTACTTAATATTTATAATTTATAACCAAAATTTATATTTACAATCACTTCAATTTATTGAATTGCATTAAAATAGTTATCAACTACCTTAAATTAACATTATTACATTTCATTCCAGTTATTTTTCTCATTAATAAATCATAAATTTTAATTTCTTCAAATAATAAATCCTAAAATCTTGTTTGGTTTAATATTTTAATTATCGAAAATTACGGGTCGTTACAGAAGTATATTATGTCTATTTATATTTATTAAAGAAAATATGTATTTACTAATTTAAAGTTAATTTAAATATTCAATTTATTTCTAGAATGATTATATGCGATTCAGTTGTTCTTCTATCTATTATATTAAGACTGTATATCATGAGTGATTTAATATTAAATATTGATTTGATGGTTGTATGTATATATATTTGATTAATTTGCGTTATCATATTTTCTTGATTTATTATTTCTTTTATATTGATATAGATTTATAAGAATGATTCACCTTTGATATTGAGTTGGTTAGTGTTTTTATATGATATAGCGATGACATTCTTTTACTTGATTTATTCTATGTAGCAAGAAATATGAATAAACGGAGTTATAATACCATCTAATATGAGATTTTCGGTAATATTTCTTCAGTTATTATTTAGACTCGTTATATAAAATATTATGTGGATTGAGTGTAGGTTATGAGTGGTGAATAAATGATTGAGTATCACATGGTGGTATGGGACATCAATGTGATACTTATTTGGTTATTTATTATAAGTATATGTCACTCATGTGATAGGAAAGGTGATTATAGGATAATACTTACGTGAGGTGATGCTCACTGTATTGAGCAAGCTCAAGGATTTAAGTCAGGTGGGATACCTATATATGTAAATACTACTTGTTCATCTGTCATGGCATACTCCTTAATATTTTGTTAGAGTGAACTAGATGGCTATCATCCAATATAGTGGCCTGATCGTTGGGACGCACCACAGATCCATGGTGCCTTTATTGGATATTATATTAGATGTGCATCACAGGGTAGGTGCCCTTATTCTGTTAGTATTATAGGGTGGTAATCCTTAGCCATTTTTTCACCTAGGTCAGAAGTCTGTTACCATAAGGGTAGGAGCTGGATCGTGACTGGAGAGTCCTCGCATTGATGAGCATATTGATGGATATTGTGTCATGATAACCATGTAGGTAATGGAAGACTGTTGGAACGTATCCATTGGATAGCCTGTGTGCTCCTGGAGGAAGTGGTTAGCTATCAGTCTCCCTTTTGGTTCTAATGGAGTAATAGATAGATATGTGCTATTTATGCCCTTACCTAAGTACTAGCAATGGATTCGGGTAGATAACCCATGTGCTCATGGTGTAAGAAGATAGCCATTAGCTTCATATTTTGAGATATGACTCTACGTAGGACTTCATGTACATCGTACAATCATTCTCCCATCATGATTTATTTCGTGATATTTCATATAAGGAGATGAGATTATACCAATGATAGATGACCATAGTATAGTGGACCCTCGTATCATTTATTATATATCATTACTGATAGGTGGGCTAGATTTTATTATTAAGTTTGAGGGATATACATTGTAACGACCCGTATTTTTGGGTCATTGAATTTGAATATTTAATTTATTTAAATATTCGGATTTGGATTAAATTAGAATAAAATCTGTGTTTCAAATTAAGTCTCGATTTTTGATGACGTCATTTTAATCTAATTTATATAAATTTTTCATTATTTTTAATTTGGAAAATATTAATATTTTCGTTTGACGTGTTTTGCGTCAAACTTCGGTTCTTTTGAAATTTTGCAAAATAAGTTAACTGGCCTATTTTATTACTCTTTTGTCATCGTATAACATTGTTGTGCATGATCACATTTTTATTTCGGTCGTTCACGGTGCATACACGAACGAAGGGTGGTGTAGCGTCGTAACCAAAAACTCTAAATTTTCAAATATAATAAATAATATAAAGTATCTTCTTCGCATGACGCCATTTGCACTCGTATTTTAGCTTCCATTTAATGTGTTTGTACCTTCTTTTCCTTTCCTTAGCAAAGAGCATCTCCAATAGGTGCAGAATTCTCAAATTTGCACCCGAAAATGCTTCCAACAGAGGTCGAGAATCCCGCATAGTGCAGAAAGTAGGGGGAAAGTGTGAGAATAACGGAGAGGACGAGGCGCCTGTTAAACAGGCGTCTGGAGGTCAGGCGCCCACCTATTCTCCCCCCCCCCAAACGGCTACTTTCCAACGGCCATTTTTCTCTCTTCAAATACAACTCCCACCTCTTCTTCCCTTCACAACCAATTTGCTTCCTCCATTACAGTTTTTTCTGCCATAACTCTTACTTGAAAATGTACTCCGATTTCGACGTTGCTGCTGCAAGGTCCAGTTTTGAAGACTACGACTTAGAAGACGTTACGGTTCCGCTCGGGGGAGAAGTAACTAATGAAAGTTGGAGCCCTGCGGAAGACTACGATCTTTGCTACATTTACTGTGCCCTCTCGGTTGATCCTATTCGGGCGACCGATCAAAGCGGTGAATCTTTTTGGGGCAAAGTTACTAATTGCTACAATCGGAAGAACATCGATCGGAAAAGAATGCTATCTTCAGTCAAAGGTCATTATGGAAAAATAAATCGCCAAACGCAAACGTTCGATTCTCAAATGTTCAAGCTAAAGCAAACGAATCCTAGTGGATTTGAAAATGAAACGCATTTGGTAAGCTTTAATATAATATCATTGTTCTACTTTTTATCATAGTTCTCTAACTATACTAATAATTTTTTGAACAGAGAACGGCCGCAAACAAGTTGTTCAAACAAATCTATAAACCTGATAGTAAACAAGGACCACATATTTATCAATTCATGCATGTTTATGACATGTTGGTCGAGCATGTTAAATGGAAATCATCGCTTCAGAAAATCGTTCAACAAGATCAATCAAACAGTGGTCGAGTAAAATGCCTAGAGTTGGAGAAAGCTCTAGTCCTAGAGAATCGCAAGGAAGCTACGGTTTAGGATCAGAAGAAGACCCAATCCCAACCGAAGATCATTTTGTTAGGCTACTAGGATCAAAAGCAGCCAAAAAGAAGCAGACCGCTGGTGCGGATCAAGTTGACATTAACAAACTCATGTTTGAATCTGAAGATAGATTTAACCGGGCAATGGAGACTCGAGCAATTCAACACCAAGAAAAGTTATCAGGACTGGATCAACTTCTTGCTGCAAACCGCCAAAGAGATGAAGATGCAATAATGTTCATGGATACGTCACACATGTCTGCAGATCAACTGGAGTATACGGAGCGAAGAAGGAGAGAAATTATGAGGCGTAGACTTGAAGAGGGTCATTAAATGAATTACAGTTTCTACAACCTCTGTATCTTTTAATTACCGTTATTTGTGTAGTGTTCTGAATGCAAACAATTATTAATATAAGTATTTTCATTGAAATTGCATTGAATTGAAAAAAGATTATAACAACATTACGTTAATTAAAGATAAATAGATTACAATAACAATAATAAGTAACAACAACAGAAACAATAGTAGGAAAAGTAACAACAGAAATATAGTTTCGCTGATTTCCCGAAAACCTCTAAAGATGATCTATGAATGCAATCTGTGATGCAGTTGAACACTGCGTAGGACATTTGGCTTTCTACATGAAACTCGAGTTCTAGTGCGCTGTCAATAATATCGTTGCGCCAAACATGCGGTGGTGTTGAAGCACCCTCATAAAAGTAATCTTCTTCCATGTCTCTTTCATCATCTATAATCATATTATGTAAAATAATACAAGTGTATATTATTTTGATCACTTTAACTGGTGACAAAAGTCTGCATGGATTACTGACTATGGAAAATCTAGACCGAAGAACCCCAAATGCTCTTTCAACGTCCTTCCTCTGCCCTTCTTGCATCGCTGCAAACTCTGATTGTTTATTGTTTTGTGGGTTAGGAATTGTCTTGACAATGGTACTCCATTTAGGATACATACCATCGCCAAGATAATATCCATGGTCGTATGTGTTACCTCCTAAAGTAAAGGTACAAGGAGTTGATCTACCGTTTGATAAATCATTGAACAACGTAGATCGTTCGACTACGTTAAGATCATTATTTGAACCCGGCATTCCAAAAAATGCATGCCATATCCATAAGTCATACGACGCTACGGCTTCAAGAATAATAGAGGACCTACGAGACTTACCTTGATAAGCTCCACCGTACGCCTTTGGACAATTTTTCCACTCCCAATGCATGCAGTCTATACTGCCTAACATTCCAGGCCAGCCTCTACTACCATGCATATTTAATAACATAACTATATCCGCCTCGTTCGGTCTGCGTAAGTATTGATCACCATAAATGTCCACGATAGCTTGACAGAAATACTCCAAACACTCTAATACCGTGCTTTCCGCCACTTTCAAATTTTCATCAAGCGCATCCGTTGGTCCTGCGTATGCAAGCATTCTGAGTGCAGCTGTCATTTTTTGAATTCCAGTCAATCCCATTGTACGAGATGCATTGGGTTTGAAGATAAAATATTTGTCATGCTGTTTGACGCATTCTAGGATTCTAAGAAATAGTGGACGCCGCATGCGGAATCTTCTTCTAAAATCAGCATCTGCGTAAGTAGGATTTGGAACAAAGTAGTCTTCCATCAGTCTGTCGTTGTGCCATGAATGCCTACGATTTTTATACCGACGCCCAACAACCGATCCACCGTGTTTCCTACTCGATTGACCAACCTGTAGTGCAGCCATACTTAATAATTCATTTTCGTCACGAAAATGATCTTCCATCATTTCATCAAATTCCTCGTCGCTATCATCAAAAAATATATAATCTTCTGCCGCCATTTCTTATAGTTGAAATTGTGTGAAATAGAAATGAGCAATAATACTTCTCAGCATCTAACAAGCCTGTTATAGCTTAAACACTATGACTATTGATGCAGTGTCTCATCCCATCATACAACTGTTGACTGTTGATGCAGTGTCTTGTCCAATCATACACTATTAACTGATGATGCAATATCTAGTCTGCAATGCACTGTCTCGTCCCATCATACAACTGTTGACTGTTGATGCAGTGTCTTGTCCCATCATACACTATTAACTGATGATGCAGTGTCTTGTCTGCAATGTAACGTCTGCACTGTCTTGTCCCATCATACAACTGTTGTCATATTCTTAACGCAATAATACAGAAAGAAACAAGTCATTGTTACTGAAACACCCAAACATTAATACAGTCAGCGACAATAAATACACAAACAATAATACATTCCATAATAATACACTCCATAATAATAGACTCCACAGTAGTACAACCATAATAATAATACACTCCATAATAATACACTTCATAATAGTACACTCTACAATAATACACTCCACAATAATATACTCCATAGTAATGCACTCCACAATAATGATACACTCCACTAAGAAACTAGCGGTTACGGTCAAATTGTAAGTTATGCACGATATTTCGAAGACGTCTTATTTCTTGTTCCAGCTCGTTGGCATATGTTATGGCCCTTGGGCAAAGCCGTTCATCAACCCATTCTGCATAATTGCACCCTTCAAGCCAGAATGGACACAACTGGATTCGACGACCACTATCTTCGCCATCAGCTCTAACCACAACTTCAACCTTATAACCACAATGGCAAAATACTGTGTAAGAGTCAGCCTCTTGTTCAACCGAAGGTTGCAAATTTTGTACTTGTTCAACCTCTTGTGATTCTTGATGAACCAACTGTTCGTGTACTTGTTGAACATCTTCTTGAAGTGTGAGTTGGTCAAGATTTGGGAATTCCCGAGCAACGTCCTCATAATGTTGGTGTTGGTAATTGATATTCCAATCTTCATCGGTGTGTTCGCTTTCCGCTGGAACGTACCCAACATCAGAGTCAATAGATGATGACCAGGAAGGCATTGATAGGAGGATGAGAAGACTGAAAGAGCAGAGAACTGAATTGTGTGTTGGAGAAGAAAAGCTCTTGCATATATATTGAAGCGTGTGGACATTAAAATTAATTATGTTTAAATATTAGCATTGTGTTTTGATTTGACAATGCATTAGAAAGTTAAAATTACTCATAAACAAGACAATAATAAATATGCATACATAGAAACAATAATACATTCAACAATAATACACTCTAATTATGGATATCCAAATCGTTCTAGCCAATTTTGGCGTATGATATAAGCCTCATGTCCAATGAATGTGCTGTGGTATTTGAGAAAGCCCTCAAATGTAGAACGGGTTGGTTTAAACAAATTTTCAAATATAACCTCATTGATAACTATACTGTACCGCGTACAGGCGTTGCAGAAGTTCCCATAACCAGTCCTCAACTGCACCAGCATACGTCTACTTCTACCATCAATATTGCTATTGTAATGTTCAGCAAAAGTGTCCCAAAGCTGAGTTGCCATTATATCTTCATCATCGCAAATTTGATCCGTTTGTATATAAAAATTTGCTAACAGTGTCAATTCTGTAGCCGAAAATATTATGTTACACATTGATTGATTTAACTGAACTTTTAAATGTTGTGACATTAGAATATAACACTTTATCTTAAATAAAGAGGTCCTTATCCGCATCAAAAAAATGAAGCATAAGATTAACGTCCACGTGTCAAACATCCATAAAAATTTTGACAAACAAACACAACTGTGTTTGTTTGTTCAACATTCTGACTTCATATACGCTTAATAATAAACAAGCGTAAACTAACATCAACACAATGCAATAATCAACACAAAACATAATCGACACAATGCCATAACATATAGACAATCAGATATAATAGTAGCATCATTACCAACATAATATGCAACCAACTAATGTAAGGTGTGAAAAATACTAACATGGTCTAAAACATCTAAATGCAGCACATCAGTCTATGTGATCGGAACCGCTATCAATCTCCTCATCGTCTCCACTGTCGTCGTCACTGTCATCAAAGTCATGAGGCTGAGGTCCGTCATTGAGATGCTCTTGAAGCTGCTGAATCTGGGTCTGTAATCCCTGTATCTACGCATCATACTGAGTCTGCTGCTGCTGGATCGCAGTCTGGTAACTCTGATACATCATCTGTGTATAATCGAGCGTCATACGCTCAAATGCAGCAATCATCCATCTATCACAATCCATGTACTGAGAGTACTGATATGTGCAAAAAAGAATTATACATAGGTGGAGAATATAATGACAAGTTATTTGAAGAACAGTTAAAATTCGTACAAACCTGATGAGGCTGATACAATCCGGCGGATGGTACACCCGTAATATCGTCATCTCCAGGATACTGGAAGGGATACTCCACCACCTGACCATGTACATCATATGCTCTAAACGAATGTGGAGGGGGGTCGAAAGTAGGAGGCTGCGTGTACTGAGATGATGTAGGCTCAAAGGTGGCAGGTGGCAGTGGAACTCTACCAGAAGAGGTACGCGGACCAATATGATCGGAGTTCAAACCCCGAATATAATCAGGCAACGCGTAAGCACGTGGGGCTACTCGAGCCCAATATGAATCAAAGTCCCCAAGAACTGTAAATGGCTCACCATCCACCCATCCCGCACCCCTCATCGCAAGAATATAAGCTGGTCCAACCCTAATATCACCATACATATCATCTCATGTTAGCGGATCAGATGGAATGCGAACTATACCATACAACTGTAGCCAACACCGCTCCCCTAAATACCATATGAATGGATATGTAGGAACCTGAAAGCAAATCCTGCGTCGCGACATGGAAAACTGAAATGTGAGTGGATGATCGGGACCGGGCTCTAGGAACTGTAAGTACTGATCCCATGGACGAACGAACCACGCCGCTTCATATCCATCTGCTGTCTAGCATCCATCAGCTAATTGTGCACCCCTTGTGCAGCATGGGGGCAAATGCATAGGAGGACCCCAACGACGCAATCTAGGAAAGTAAATATAAGGTGTGACATTCGTCTCTACAATTAGTCGGGGGTGCATATTGGCAGTATACTCGTAGTACCAAAATGGCAGAATGTACCAAAATCCATTCATCTGTCTAGACTGCTGAAGTGCATAAGTATCTAATGCTACGTACAAATAACCAATAATAGCAGTACCGTAATCATATATGTGTAGTCCATCCACATCAACTAATCCAGCCAAAAAACCAAGCCTAATAGTGCCATTATTGTTACTAAAAAATGTAGACCCAAAAAGGTATAATATGAAGGCAAGAATAACCGGAGTGTGCATATCCTCAACAGCCATGTACTCTACTATATACCGCTGTAAACAAGGGAGAGTAACAGCTCCTCCTCTAACTCCTCATCGGCCAAAGTCGGTAAATAAGCTGAATATGACTCGAACTCCTCAAATGAACTATCAAATGGAACATGGAGACGGTCGGGTCTACCAACCTCTATGCCAGTGAGCATATAAAAATCTAGAGGAGTCAATTCTAGCTCAAAATCAGGGAAATGAAATGTGTGAGTGGTAGGCCACCATCTCTCGGTGAGGGCCTCTACCAGACAACGATCTACATGTGCAAATCTAGGTAAAGCAAGAAATTCACCAAAAGGTGACGCATGTAGCCTATCCAAAATCGGCTCCGGTAACTGATAAAAATACTCAGACATACACTATACCAACTACCTCGCATCGCTACGTGACGAACCTAAATATATGATTATTATAACCGTTAAAATAAACAAAGAATTATTATACATAACCGTATATTTACATGGTCGTTCATCAAGCAATAAATAAATAACCGCATACCTGTGGCGTCGCTATAGCTGCAGTAAGTCGATGCGAAACAGTAGGTGGCAAGTCGTACAAAGATCGAAGATCGTCTGGAGTCACGGTAGCATCAGGAGGGACATGAACAGGTCCGATATTGGCATCGGTTGTATATCGAACGGTGCGTCTACCAGTTTTCACCGGACGGATGGCATTTGGACGCAAAACTAAGTTAAAAATTTTTGCTGAAAAGAGTATGAAGGAGAGGAAAATGAGTGGAAAGGGAGAAAACGCGCCTAAAATAGGCGCGTTAACCAGGCGCCTGTTCAACAGGCGCCTGCCCTCATTTCTGTTGTAGAAATGAGGGCTCCAACATTTTGGAGTGCGGTAAATCAAATTTCCGCACTCCAAACTGTTTAAGTTGTAGATTTTCGTAAATATATGCAGACAGGGAGAGATCTAAACACTTTCACATTTCATAAATTTCCTTTTTCCTAAAAGGGTATGAACACATCCTCTTGGACATTCACGCAACAGTAAGACATACTCTGTTCTTTGAGAAAAAAAATGAAAAGGCAACCTTTTCATTGCCTTTCAATCGCTTTTTATATTTTGTTCTATACACGGCTGTGTGTGCGTATTGGAGTTTATATGCGATGATGGAGAAAGAGGAGCGGCGTGTGGGTAGGAGTGTGTCGGGGCTGTCATGGTAGAAGACGGCAAGGCGGAAGTTGATGGGGAGGGTCGTGTGCATGTCCATGCGAAAAAGAAGAAAAGAGAAAAAAAAGAAAAAAGAAAAAAGAAAAATTGGGTCGGAAGCGATGTCAGGTGGAAATGGCGGCTAGGGGATCACGTCTGAGGAGTCGATGGTGGCAGGGTGTGGCTGAGCTGGGGTTTGGGGAAGGGCGTAAGCTTGAAGGAAGAAATTGAGGTGGTTGAAGCTTGTTTTAGCATGTGCATGTCATTCACAGATGAAAGCAAAAAACAATGAAGCACTGTTTGTATAACTAGGATTTGCAAATAACACCCTGTAATTGTGTTTAATTACACTTGAGGAGGGGGCCTTCTTTTCCTTGCGTGAAGATCCCCATTCCTTGGGAAGGTGAGAATGTTAGTTTATATTTAAGTTAATCTTTAGCTTAATATATTTATTTAAGAATTTTTTTTTATCTGAGTTCGGTAAAATGAACGGTAGTTTTTGGTTAGTTTTGTATATGGGTTGTGGGCCTCGATTTTGAATTAGATGAGAAACCCTTTTAAAATTTATGTTTAGTATATTATAAATTGTGTGTAGCTTCTAAAACGTACATCTAGCTCATACGTGATCCTTTTTGCTAATGGATTGTTGCATTGGACTCGTATTAACAAGTTGAATATTGTAGTAAAATCAGTTAGTAAGTTTGAGATGTTTAAAAACTATGACATATGAAAACGAGTAGAATTTAATTACGTTATTTTAAATTATAACGTTGTTGAAATCTATATACGTAAATTTTTAATGTTTATTTGCCCAAATAAAATACTGTTGAGTTAAATTGAATTGAAAGTGGTAAATTGGACATCCATTTAGCAGAATAAAACATCGTTCCACTAATTGATTTAATTGGACATTGTTTAGCGGAAATAAATCACTATTCCACTAATTAAATTAATTGGACCATGTTTAGCAGAATAAACCACCGTTCTGTTATTATTAATTGGATAAGTTAATCTGACATTTATTTAGCAGAAATAAACTCATTCTGTTGTTCTATTAGTGTGGACAATTAATTACATTTCAATCGATAAGTATTGGATAAATGTTGTATTAATAGTTAATTGTTAATAGTGAGTTTTAATTCACATATTTGGTGCTATGTAAATACTGGATTTATAACCTAGATAGTTATTGGAATTAACAGTGACCTTACAAAGTACCATTGGAGTTACTTAGCCTCTATCCAAATTTGGAATTGATTTTGAAACAAAGTTATGTAAAGGATGATTATTATTTATTAATATTAATAAAGTTTTAAAGATAATTAATAATTATTTAATAACGATTAAAGTTAATTATTTAATAATGATTTTAAAGTTAATTATTTTATGATTCATAAAAACTATTATTAATATTTAATTATTGTTTTAAGTTTATTTATTTCTATAAAATGTTTTTAAAATTATATTATAATTGTTAATTTAAGTTATTTTGTAATAATTTGATTTAGAAGTTAATTACTATTTAAGAGTTAATTAGTATTATAATGCTGCTATTACAAGGAAAATTTGTTAAATTTTTAAATATTTAAAAATAATATAGTATATATGGTTAAAGTTAATTAATTTACAATGTTTAAAGTTATTTTTATAATATTAAAAGCTTGTTTTACTATAATTAAATAATGTTTTTGTTCTAAAGTATTGGTTTTAACGAAAGGATTTAAAAAGGAGAGTTTTATAAATGGATTGAGATTTACAAAAGAGTATTTCCTAAATTAAACTTGGAAATTCATATAGAAACTTTATAAGTACTATTTGAGATATTTATTAAGATAAAAGATTTCAGGAAGTAACGGTATATTTTCATAGCGAAATTCAAGGGGCGGAGATTGCCTATAGTGTGGGATGTTTTCGCTGGGATAACGACGTAACCATTGTGCAAATTGCGATCTATGATTTTTTGCATGATGTATATCGGGAGGTAGAGATTGCCTAAGTTAAGTTTGGATTCTAGGACAGAGACATAATCATCGAGCTGCGATCGATGGTCGATATCGAATGGGGCTTTCCAAATTTGTTTTAAAACGTTTATAAATATTTTTGAAGAAATGGTTTGTGAATATACTTAATCCGGTGGGACAAGTATATGACTGTTTCGATGAAGAGGTTTAATTTATTTAAATTAAATTAAATGAGCCTTAGTGATTTCAGTGGGAAATAAAATCTTTGTTTGAATATTTATTTATTTGATAGTTAAATAATCGACTATCAAATCATGGCCAAATATGTAATCCTTCTCAATTTTGGTGGTATGGAATTATTCCCTATTTAACACCGAAGGATTTGAACTCTGGAAAATCTAGGGGAAGCACGGAAATTATATGGTGCGGTTTCCGTTCGAGATGCTATATTGTACGTATAAACTTGTGGATCTTCTAGGACAAATGATAAAAAGATTCATCCACTTAAACTGTTGGGGGTGATCCTCGATCTTATGTAGTAGCTGATTATTTCCTAAAGAACTGATCTTGAGCATTCCAAAAATCGACGAATGGTTTTTAAAGCACCCAGGAAATGGAGAGTGTACTCGTAAGAGATGACTCAGAACCCATGACCTACTCCGAAAACCATATACAGTTAAATGGAGGAGATGTGTGATACTTTGACATGTTGAACTCCACAGTGGTTCTGTGACTCATTGGAGTGCGGGAACATATGCGAGATTCTAAGATTTACTAAAATGTGGAATTCAGGTGTGATTCCGTGACATGTTAAGGTGTGGGAGTCCATGTGGGATTCCATAATTTAATTAGAGATGGTGCATGAGTTGGAATGCTGGACGTGGCCTCATCAGCGGAGATGACTAAAACCAATGATAGGATGCATGGCCAAGGGGTCTATCTAACTCATGAGGGTGTCCTCGTCTCTCTTTCTAGCTTGTCCCTATCATTATTTTATGCATGCTGGGAGCAATGCACTCGGCCTTGGTGGCCAGTTATGTATTTCCTATGATACCCCGGGTAAACAGGTATGATGCTTCGGAAGGATAACTCTGATCCTTGTGCAGAAGGACTATTCTCGAAGTACTGAGGGCAACTCCGTAGAAATCCTACACAATTAGCAAGCGAACTTTATCGGATTTTCTATTATATTACCGAAAATCCTACCGTTCTTGAAGTATCGTGGTGATGTACACAACACATGCATCACAACTATTTGTTATTATTACTTTGGCGATTAGACACTATTATAATATCAGATGATTTTCTATAAAAGAGATTTGGTTATCGTAAGGTAAAAACCCATCCATATTTATTTGCAGTAAGGTCTTATGAGATACTTTTGTCTAAAAAGACTATTAAACTTTAAAATCAAGTTGATTGTGTTTCTCATGTTGTTACCAAACTGACCCGGGCATGATTTTTCCTATATGCTTGAGTCAGATCGAGCATATTTTCTAGGTTTACTTAGATATTTGGAGCTTCAAGAGAGGAGCTGGAGGCCAGAGACGTATTCACATAGATGATTATATTTCCATTGCTTACATTATTGCATATTGTTCAGCAATTTGTGAGGACATGTTGTTATAACTGTCCGTGCTGAAATGGGTTAGTGTACTCTGATTTATGTCTGTATATACTTATATTACAAATTTGTTTTGTGTAAATATTGAAATATATATTATAGGTTATTCGTTCGGCCGTGAGATTTCGTGTTCTTTAGTTTTCTTTCTATCTTCTTTCTACTTTCTTTTTCTTCACGTGTAATTTGGGCTGGACAAGTGTGGTAAATTGCCAGTTTACACTATACGAAAAAATGGGTTGTGACATACATGGGCTATGTTGTGTGCTAGTTTAACTATACTTGATGATATCTCTAGTATTGATGTTTTATGGATTTTTATGATGATTCTGTATATAATGATTCACCCATATGTCATTGATTTTATGATTTCTTATTTGATGTGGTTTTACATGGGTAATGACATATTTATGCATGGTTTTGGGATACTCGACATTTTGTGATACTTTTGGGAATTGTTTGTGTTATTATAATTATATACCATGCATACATTATATATATATATGCATATACTTTAACATTATGGTTGTTGTCTTGTATTATTTGGATGGTGTTGTCATATTTTTATATCCTATGTATATTGAGTTACACATGTATATTAACCCTTAATTTGACATAGTCTAACCCATATGTTATTTACATGATACTCAGGTATATCCAAGATATTTTAGGCTCTAGATGATGAGACCAAATTGTATTTTCTAGGAATAGAAGAGGATGGTTTTTCAGTATTGTAGTATATTATTTGTATTGTAAAGTCTCATGTATGCATATGACATTATGATGCACGTCATTCCATGTATATATTATATTTTATACTTTATCACTGCATTTATTGACTCTGTGTTCTCTATTGTTTACTTTATATTATGTATTATTCTATCTTGAAGGTACACGTGTTTATTACTTTGTGCCGATACCGGGTATGTTTTATGGTGAGATATATTTGATAATACAATACATACCAGTTTTAGCCTAATGGAGTATACACATATGTACCCCCATATAGTGTCATTCTCCTTATTATCTGACAGCATTACCCAATAATACTTTTGGATAGTATAAATGTAGTGCTGGGGTGTTACAAATTGGTATTAGAGATGGTTTAGAATAATATATTGTATATTTGGGACCTGTGCAGTTAAAGCGCTCGACGGATTCAATGAGATGGAGGTGCAAAAAGTCATAGCGGGGATACAACGAAGATATAGTGGATGACTCTAAAATAGTATATAAAACTCGTACTTAATATTTTTATAAATAATTAAATGAAAAATCAACATTCAACTGAATTATAATTAATGCATAAATAATTTCAATCAAAAACATGTTCGAACATACTATAAATAAACGTAATACTATTATATATCATAATCGAATTTAATAGAATATTAGACTATTTTTATTTCTAAAAATATATTAAAAAATTCAATTGGATAAATTAATTTCATAATTTTTATAATGTGTAAATGTCATTTTTAATTCATTTCTTTTAAAGAAGACAGAGCAGAAATAGTGGAACATAGCAGGAATAACGGGATATATCAGAAATTGCGGGGCTTAAAGTGAAAAGGCTAAATTTGAGGCTATATGGAAAAATTGTAGCGGTAGAAATCCGCTATAAGATGTACCAGGCTTATAGCGGGGTAATAGCGGGGCATTAACTGTACAATTTGAGACAAGAGTCTTGACCTTAGATGAGACTTAGAGTACCTGTCCCCTGGGTGTATCGAGTAGTTATCCTATATTAAATGGACGATAGGACTATACGATGATTACTATGGTAATCATCAGGGGATAAAAATTTGTTATTTTTATATATAATATTTTCACTTTTAATTCTTTTGAGTATACATGTATTAAAATGATTGTCCTTTGGTGACTAGGTATGAATTGTTGTATTCTGATCCGTTGTTGATCAAAGTACGCATCGAAAACCGATGAATGATTTTTTCGCTGAGTGCATTGATGTTATGTCTTATGTATGATTGTTGGTTGTTGTTTGCTTGTATTGGTAATTATTGTTAAGAATAATATTGAGTTGGGATTATTAGTTGATGGTTAGGAACCTACTCAAATGTTGATATATAGAACCTCACGGTGTCTTCGGTAGTGAAGTTACAACTAGGGGAAATTGAGAATTATATTTTTGTTCAAGACAAATATTATTCATAAATATTAATTAAAACTATGAAATGAAATTTCGATTTGATGTTTACTTGCTGATATGAATTAGTGAGAATGATGTTTGTTTATAGATGAGCGATATTTGAACTATTATAAGTGCTTATTATGTTAAATATGTATAGAAAGAACATTCGTAAATACTTTTATATAAGTAAACATTTTGTTTAGAAACCTTTTTGACAAAATTATACGGTTATAAATGTGGTATTTGATTAAGTTTTATTATTAGTAAACATGTATTTTCATGAGTAAGATTTAAAAAGGTATGTGTATAAAGAGGTATAAATTTTTGAAATAGGTTATTGTTTTAATGGGTATTTGAAATTGTTTAAAGTTGATTTGATGTTGCTAAGTATTTATTATAAATTAAAATATATGGTTTATGAATATGGTTTGTTAGAGGGTATTTCTATAAAACTAAGTACATGACGTAAATTAGAACTCATGATATAATATAGGTACATAAAAGCGTTATTTGACTTTGCTTTGAAAAAAAAACAAATAATTGTCTATAATAAACATTTTGTTAAAAAGGATATATTTATAAAGTAATGTAAGAAATTTTGAAATAATATTGGTGTTGATTTTTCTGTTGAGTGGTTTATGAATTCCAATCGATGCATTTGGTCAACGTTATCGGTTGGAATTACTAAACACTATAATGAGACATATGTACACACCATTTTGTAAGGGATTTAATGTTTTGAGAAGATTAAAATATTTTGGATGGACTAAAAATATTTTGTACATTATTGGAAGATATACTTTGAAGAGTCGTATAACATTTAGAAAGGTGTTATAAATTATATTTAAAGAAATAGTGTTTTGAAAAGGAAAGTATTATTTGCTAAATATTTTGGCAAATGTTTCGAGATAAGAAATTATTAATTATAATTTTATATAGTAACGAGTTGTTTAAAATGCCAAATACATTTTGTAATTATATGTATGTATGTATGTATGTATGTATGTATATAATGTGTGTTTGGTCAAATTATGTTTGAGGAATTTGTACAAGCTAGTTTTTAAAATTAAATTGTGAATCATTTGAAAAAGGATAGTATTTATAAATTGGTATCGATAAATTTGGAGGAATATTTTATAATAAAAATATGCGAATAAAGTTTATTAAGAGAATTTTTGGAAAAGAAAATTTTAGTGATAAAGTATTTTAGAGATTAAAAGGTTTATGATATGATGGAAATATAATTAATCGAGAATTATTTTGGTAAAAGACATGGTTATTGTTTTGAAATGTTAAATTTTTAAATATGTTTAAATTATTTATAAAATGAGAGTTTTTGGAACAATATTTAGAAATGAATTATTAAAGTAAAGTACTCTGTACTTAGGGAAAGTAATTTCCAATCTTGGTATATACATTTGGAAGTAAAAAGTAATTGACAAATTATAAATTGTTAATTTCTTTGAGGAGTTACTCATGAGTTAAGTACTTCAATATTTTTAAAATGAATTTGAATCTTTTGATAAGCCGCCGATGAAAGGTCTAACTATTGATTCATGTTACTCTATTTGATACTTGACGAGTCAATGCATGTTAATGTATGTAATAATTCAAGGTAGAGTATTGTGAATTTGTTTGGTAATTGTTATTTACCATTTAAATGTGAATTATAGATGGTGTAGTTATAAATTGTTTCCTAAGGGAAACTACGAGGATGTAATTTTTTTAAGCGGTGAAGTATTTTATAACCTAGTTTTGAGCAATAATTAATTAAAATTAATAAAAATGATTTGATTTACTAAAATATAGATTTTAAAGAGTAAATAAGAATAATTTTGAATTATTTAGGAAATTTGGAATATAATGATAAAGTGTTGAGTGATGGGATTAAATTGTTTTGGGAATAACCATATATTAAAAAAAGAATACAGAATGAACTATTTCGGAATTAAACATTTTCTATTTATCGATTTGGAGAAAGCTTATGAAAAAGTACCGATAAAAGTTATATGTTGGGCTCTGGAAAAGTAAAGAGTCCCAATAAAGTACATAACCCTTATTAAGAATATGTACGATGATGTTGTGACTAGTGTCAGAGTATGTGATGATGAAACCAGTGACTTTCCCATTAACGTAGGATTATACCAAGGGTTGGCTTTGAGCCCTTACATTTTTTTCCCTAGTGATGGATGAAGTTATGAAGGGTATACAAGGAGAGATTCCTTGGTGTACGCTCTTTGCCGATTATACTGTGCTAATTGACGAAAGTAGGATAGGAGTTGATAGGAAACTGGAGTTGTGGAGGTAGACTTTAGAATCAAAAGGTTTTTGGCTTGGGAGAACTGAAATAGAGTATATGAAGTGCGGGTTCTGAGAGTTAGGTCAGAGAATGGAGATATCATTCTAGCCCGATAAGTAGTGCCCAAGAAGGAATCCTTTTGATATTTAGGGTCAATGTTGTAATACGATGGTGAGAATGATGAAGATGTTAGTTTTAAAATTCGAGCGGAATGGGTGAAATGGCGACTAGCATATGACATTCTCTGTGACAGGAAAGTCCTATAAAAGCTTAAAGAAAAGTTCTACAGAACGACAATTAGGCCTACGATGTTGTATGGTGCAGAATGTTAGCCTATTGAAAGACAACACGTCCAGAACAAAAGTGTAGCAGAGATGCGTATGTTGCGATGGAGCGGTGGTCATATAATATAAGACCGAATTAGGAATGATGATATATGTAACAAACTTGGAGTAGCACCAATTGAAGAGAAGCTAGTCCAACACCGCTTAAGATGGTTTGGATATCTCCAACGGAGACCTCCCTAGACACCTATGCACGTTGGAATTATAAAGCGCATCTGTAACGTACGCGATTTTTCGTTGCCGAAAAACCGAATAGTTAGGGTTTTAAGAAAAAGAAAGAGACAGAAAAAGAGAGAGAAGGTAGAAAATAGAGAGAAAAGAAAATAGAACGGAAAAAAAATAGCAGAACAACATCAGAATCTCACAGTTGCAGCGGAACAACATATAATAGATAAATGAATAATCTTTAAACAAAGAACTATATCAGTTATTACATTACATCACATTTCATTACATCATATCATCAGAGTGTACAACAACAACAAACAGCGGAAAAGAAATACTATATACTAATAATACGCCATGCCATCCAGCTTGCCTCCAGCAACTCCTGAATATCCAGAATATCCTGATAAACCTTAACTCTTGACTGTCCGTGTGGAAATTGGTGGGCACCTAGAGCTTAGGAAGGAAAACAATAAACTCCGAGTCAGTCATGTGACTGGTGTGAGAACTCAAAACAAGTTTATTTATCTTTGAAAACAAAATAGAGGAATATTTTTAAAGTCAATTCGCAATGCTTTTAAAAATGAGACTACCATAAGGCCTCCCGCTCACACACACATGCAAACGCAGAATCAGAGGAGATTTCTCCTTATGATAGTCAAAGATGCTTGATACGCATTAAAAAGAAACATTTGATATTATTACTAGTGCATAGTGTATAAAACAATTTCGAAAGTAGAATATAAATCTTAGCCAACATACGACCATTATCGTACACCTACTATAGCTAGTATGTTCAATAGCAGGTTACCGCCACATTCCATAGCAGGTTATACAACTAAAACCGTACAAGGATCGTATTGTTTCTTTGGATTTACAACGAATGGTCATGCCAAGGAACTTCCCATTGCCACATGAGAACGCCTCTGGAAGGACGTCCCCGAGAACCAAACCGGATCTTTGCCAACACAAGGCCGGGTTACCCCTAACTGGGTAACAACTGACACGAGTATGCCATCCCCCGGTCCTTTGGGACCTTTAACCGAGTGCTCGTAATCAACATCACACCATAATAATAAGTGTTTCAACATGAGTAAGTATCTGGGCTCCATACCATGATACCACCCTTTTCCAGAAGGAAATGCACATACCCTAAAGGGAGCTACCCCTCATAACCTTGCCACATCTTTCCTGTTTTGACCATTCCGGGGTGTGAGGCTCGACGAAGTCACGTCCACAAAGCCACGCTTTATACAAAAGCTGTGCTTTGGGTCAACAAATGATCATAGAAATGATCACAAAGATAAACGATCAAACAAATGATCCTATCACAAATAATCAACACAATGATCATTTCACAGCAACACTCAGTATGTCACATTACCAAATTGGGAATATATTGCTGATAACCTTCAACTACATAACCTTTGAGCTCGTACGTCTCAGAGAAGGGTGTTAAGCTAAGAGAATAAATTCTCCGCCACCAACAGAAATATATTTGAAGGAAATCGGCTTTATATCTCAATTTGTAATGTCAGACATACAATCCATACAAGTCTGTCCCGGGCTCGAACAGAACCAAAGGCACTTACAAAGAAGTCCTTGCAATCCGGATATCCACAATCTTGATCGGATTCCCCATCACATATGGAGAACTCTATACCGGAGCAACTCGGTGCAGAGTCAATCGATAGGTCATCCTATCGCTCTCGCAAATACCCGGTCTTCAACACCGGTCATCAAATGCTATCCATTACGTCGTATCACTATTCAGAATGGGTAATCCGAATAACGAGCGCAATAATTTAAAAATAAGTGTGGCATTCAAATTCAACAAATCACAACAAATACCTTTCGAAGGTAAATATTGATAGTCGGTTATTGAACTATCAACGGATATGCACGACATCACCAGATTCCAAATAATTTTTCAAATTATTTATTTCCCAAAACTATCTTTACAAGATATATGTTTCAATACCACAAAAATAAATCAATATTTATTTTTAACAAATTCCCCTTTTCTTTGATAAATTCCATAGTGAATTTATATTTACGAATATACAATTTCAATTATTCATTTTCAATTTATCTTCAAAAAGATAAATTCTCAAAATATTCACTTTATATTGGAAAACATTTCCATACTTACTTATCAAGTAATTCACAAATCCATTTATTTTCAACACTTGGAAAATATTCAATATACTTAAATCTAAATTAAGTATATATTTCATTCTTTAAGGAAATCATTCTCTTAAACATATTTATTTGGGCCAAAACGGATGTTGCGTAAAACATCGTTACGACAACCCAAAATCACTAGTATAGAGATTCGAAATTAAAATAGATATATAAATCCCAATACTATACAAAACATTTCCTTTCGGAAATCATTTACTATAACAACAGTGTTATAGTCCACCATTTCCTTCTATTTCTCGAAAATGTCTAGTTCAACAATGAATGTTGAAATCTATGGTTTCGAATCTCAACACATTTAAAAACATCGTTAGATCGTTTTAATTTTATTTAAAACATCACATCCAAAACATTTTCTTTAACGTATTATTCACTATTCAAAAACGTGAATAAACTTCGTAACCAATTTCATCCTTTCTATTCATTTTATTTTAAAGGAATATTCACTGTATAAAACGTGAATATAACTCCATTAATAAGTTACAACAATTTACTTATCAAAATAAGTCGTTTGCGAATTTATAAAACAATGTTCATAAATTCCATTTCTATTTGTTTTATAACAACTTCCTTTTATAAATCTCCTTTATTAACCTATTCGATTTATAACTCAATTATATACCGAAAGTCCATATTATAAGTTAAACGCTTACAATTTATTTGTTTATAAAAAAAACGTTCTTTTAAACTTCCCAAATTTATAAATCTTATAACTTATAAGATTCATTTATTTACCCAAAACTTATTCTTCAAATAACTTTACAAATTTTATAAACCTACTGCTTATAAAATTCCATTTATAACTTCACCATTTATAATTTTATAAATTTCATTCATTTATGAAATTCATTCACAATTCATTCTAACACTTATAAAAACTCGTTTTATACTTCAAATATTTTAATTTATAAATATCAATTTATAAATCCCTTATATAAGTCAATTTATACTATTATTTTAAAACATCTTTAAACTCCTTTATAATTTCACCATTTTTAATTTATAAAATAATCAAATTTTATAAATCCTATATTTAAACTTTATACAATAAATCCAAAAATCCCAATTTAACTATTTTATAAAATCATTAACCCCATATTTTCAAAAATTAACTTTAAACTATATTTCTCAAAAATCATAATTTTTTTATAACACTAAAATTATAACGTTTATTTATTTATAATGGATCAATTCCAAAAATATTTTATAACGTATACTTTCAAAAGTCATTTTAAAATCCTTTTAAAATTCCAAAAATGGGTCCAATGATGCCACACACCAAATAGTCAATCACGACAACAACGATATCATATATCGATATGATAATCAACGAATATCAAAATATCCATAATCAAATAAATACTGTTGAGGAATCCTGTTGGATCCCTCCAACCTGTTTTCCTGCATCCACAAACATTAGCACAATACCAATTCCGCTCCAGTATGGAATTATCGCGGTATATGGGATTTAAAATATTATCCGCTTAATAGACGGCGCAATAGGGTCTCATCCGCTATACAATGCGGGAAATCAATAACTGCAATATATACATATGCCAATATATATATATATATATATATATATATATTGCTATTATATATAATACCAATTTCACTGTTTATGAAATATTCGCGGTATATGTTTTTAATAAATAACATCCGCTTACTAACGGCGCATAATGTCTATTTTAACAATCAATAGATAACAATCATCATTCAAACATGCATTCAAGTATTTCAAATATAACTATTTAAAATTAAAATCGAAACTGATTCGATTGAGTGAGAAGTTCTCACCTTGATTTCAATTTCGTTTTAGCGATTTATTTCGAATACGTTTAATTTTATCCGAAATTCTCACTAACTCCTAACAACTCCAATCTAAATCCATAGCGTACTGCTCGTCCATACGATTCCAACGCTTCCTGTTTCGCGCGTTTTCGACCTCGTATGAAAAAGTTATGCATATTTGAAGTTACACGATTTTTATAATTAAAATTTACAACAATTTCTATTTTAATTATTTTCTTAATCTAATCATAGCCATTAGATCTCCATCCCCTACATCATGACCATGCGCTACATCCTTCCCCAAACTCACGTTCACTCCCAGTAAACAAAACACGCAAGAGAACCCATAGCTTTGATATTAGGGTTTCACTTCGCGCCACCAACACTCGACTAAAATTCGATCAGGCATCTCCATTCAAACGAGCATCTCTCCCTCTACGTTCGGCCACCACCCTATGCAACTCGGCCCCCTGTTGCATCATGATTTGCGTGCGCAAATACAGGAGGACGCGGCTACATATCTTCCTCCATGTCGCACGAAAACTCATCACCTCCGTATGGATCTAAAGCTCTCACGAATCTCTACAACTTTCATGTTGAACACTTTCTCTAATACTTGATGGATTGAGAGTAATTAAGAGGAGAAGAGAAGAAAATTCTGGCCATTGTTAATAGGGGGGGTGGCGGCTGCAGTTTTAGCCTAGGTTTTAATATTTTTTTGCAAAAATGAAGAGAGGGGGGGTTTTATAGAAAATTTTCCAATTTACTATTCACCCGGAATATCCGAACTCCAAACGAAGCGTGCCGGTGTGCGTTTCTAAGATTTACCCCGCGTTCCAGACACAATGGAATGTGTTTCGGAAGCTAATTCGGTCATCTGTGCGAGTTATGGCAATAAACGTTCGATTTAAAATTAAACCGATTAAACGATTTTCTAGGCGTTTTAGCTTGCACCGGACAAACGGTAAATCCGATTGACAGGAAATTTGAAACCATACAATAATATCAGATTACGGATCCGATGAAACTGGTTTCGTTGAAATCCAAGACTTTTTAAAAAATGGCTATTTTAACTCGCCAAATTAATATTAAAAACAATTTCGATGCGTTTCGAGCTGCCACGATCAAACGATAACTCCGATTGCTACGAAAATTGAAATCCGGTAATAACAAATTATTACGGATCCAATGGAACTAGTTTCGTCCAATTCTGAGACTGTTCAAAAATTGGCTAATTTCACTAGTCGATTAAATATTAAAATATTCAATTTTCACAAATTTACTTTTAATTCAATTTTAAAAGTTCTAAAATATCGTTCAAACTTCAGTATGATATAATAAAATTTTACAAATCATTTTCAATCATATTTAAACCCAATTTTCAATTATTTATGTATTTCCAACTATTAAATTATCGATTTAATTATCCAATTAAATCCAATTATTCGAAATAAAATTTATTCGACTTATAAATTTCACTTATTAATATTTAAAATTAATTAAATATTCAAATTTTAATTAATTAAAATTCTAGGTCGTTACATACTTCTGCCTTTAAAAGAATTTCGTCCTCGAAATTAACAAGTAAGAAAAGTTACAGAATCTATTAACTTTCCCAAAAATCCATAGTTAAACTTCTTACAATACTTTACTAAGTTTTCAAATCATACTTAGTTATCTTTTCAAAAACAACCACTATTGTTTAACTTTCAACTCCAAATCAAAGTTTAAGTTTTCAAAAATTTTCAATTTTTCTCAAAAATATTCTAACGCCTCAAATTTTCGGAAAAATTCGCCAGTCTCCTTTGCGCGGCTCGATCCGGAAAAAAAATGACAGTATATATATCACAAATATACATCTCATCAAGTAATGAGGCATCCCGCAGCGAAAAAAGTGTAAAAGTACGATATTTAATCCGAGATATGTACCTTATATTTTATTAGCGAGCATATACGGCTAATATAGCGCGAAAGCGAGCTCCAAATGCGAAGCAAACGCGATCCGCACGTACTAATCACTCAACAAACAATATGAGAACATGTATATAGACAATAGTATCGATATACAACATATAGCAACATAATAACTATATATGCCAACATAGCAAATGCAATAAAAGCAATATGTTCAACCATCAACCAACTAACATCCAACAAATTCATTACCAATAAATATTCATTCATATTCTCATTAATATCTAATGATGTAACGACCCGTAAATTTAACCGGTTTTAATAACGTTACTAATTGAAATTTGTGAAATTTTAACGATTAAATTTTGAAATATAAATTTGATATTTGAAATGCGTCTAGTTAAACATAGCAAACTGTAAATTTTCGTCCGAAAGTATGAAAGTTTATTTCGTGCGTAAAATTACTTCAATTTAATCAGTTAAAAAGCGATGAAAATAAAACGTTTCAAAACCAAAATATTTTTATATAGAAAAATTCTAAATCATCTTTTGAGCAAGTTGTTAGTTTGTCGTTTTTCCAAATTCGGACATCTTTGGCTCCGTCGATCTTAATTTTCTGCGATTTTTACGCATTTTCCGCTGGTAGAAAATTCGAATTTTTATAATTTAATCGTACCACTGATATCTGTATACCGTTTTAATCACCTCGTTGTGCTGATCTCATTGTATATTTATTTTTGTATTTTGAGGTCCGATGCGCGACGAAATGTTTGATCAATTCGTTGTAGCGGTACCGAAATTTTCACTTCATATTTTTCTTTCATATTTTTGAATCTGAAACGTGTTGACAAATCAAATAATTCAAACAGCCAATTGCCATTATTATTCATTGAATTCAGCTCTATATTTTTCTATTCCCAGAGTTTCATAAATTGCTTTGTCCATTCATATTATGGTCACGTTGCCATATTATTTTCTTACTACTACAATTGTCTGTTCCTCTTTCCCCTCTTTCTTTTGCCTGTTACTTTCTTCTGTTTACCACATGCTAGTTTTCTTTCAAAAAAAAATGATAATGAAAACGAAGCTCGTCATTGCCCTCATGCGTGCCGCAACCACATCACCTCCACCTTGCCACCACCTCCACCTTGCCACCGTTCGTCCTCAACCCCTCCGGGCTTCAGCCTGTCTTTCATCTTCCCACAAATAGTCAGCAACGCACTGACATCACGCATCCCCTCTAGCCTCTTCATCCAACACCTTCCACCATTTCAGCCCATCACGTGAACACGCAGCAAGCAACCACGTCCACCTCATCCCTGCCCTTGCTGACATTCGCCTCACCACGGCTCCTCCGCCTCCTATTGCAACTGTCGAGCACCACCTCCCTAGGCCGAAGCTCCTCCCCGCAAATCCCATCGTCGGCCTCACTTCACATGCAACCTATCGCCAGCTTGGTCGTGCTTCAACCCACCTTCCTCCTCTTGTTTGTGGCTCTCGTATATATAGGTTAGCTTTATATACTTATATATTTAATTATACATACCCTTTTTGTTAATATGTGTGTTTTGTATTGGCTTTAGAAATTTGTATGACATATCTATTTGCAGATTTCGTTTATATATGTATATTTGTGTACAAATATATTAAAGTTATATACGTATATAAAATATATGAATTTATAAGCTATTCCTGTTTACATTTTTACCTGTTGTGTTTGAAGCCTGCATATAAATTTTAAAATGCAAGCGTATATTTTGTGTGACTAAAATGTATATAGTTTGTAGATGAAAACTCACTATGTCTTGATATGCAATTTACTATATTATATTATATTTATATTTACAGTTATAATATATGACAGCACTTGAGTTTGAGCTGACGTGCTCTCGGGCCTTCTCTTTCTTATAAGTATTTTTCGTATATCATGGATTTAAAAAAAAAATGAAAATATATACACACAAGATATTTTGGTTAATTGTTTGTAAAAATAATGTTGTTATACCTGGATTCGAAAAACATTTTGATTTTAAACATTTCCTTATATGTAATATATGGGTATGGTGATTTAGCATATACATGTATATAGGTATACTGCTTATACATACTTGATTTTGCAAATGCTTGTTTAATTATATAATATATATGAGCCGTATTGCGTACATAGGTGACTTTTAATATATATGAATAACATAGCAGCCTAGTTTATATATTAATGTTGTCTAATACCTGTTAGTACAAAATATATTATATTTTTATTTATTTATATTTATATTTATATTTACGTTTTCACTTACTATTAAATTATTTATTATATAGCAGAATATATATTTTGGAGACTGCTTCCAATTAGAAGGTTACTTGCATATTTTGTGAAACTATATATATACACTTTGATTTGGTATGTATGATAGTTTATATATAGAGCTGTCTATTTTATAATATGATAAAATGTGATTTAATACGTGTTTAAATATATCTGTGCTATTATATTTATATTGTGTGCAAAAGTTTTATATTTATAAGTAGTTTTCGCATTTGGGAACTGGCTGAAGTCTTTTCTCTTCAAGTACAAATTTTAATTTCTTCGAATTTTGAATATTGGTTTTAAGATAACAATAATAATATAATATATTCTTGTTTCGATTTTTATCTGCATCGATCCAGTTGTGATATGATTTGTTTCATCGATTTTTAATTATCAGCTGTGATCGTCGAACTCGTGTCAATCTCTCTCTGCTTTGGAATTCATGCTTAGATTCATAACTCATCTCATTTCTCGAATCATCTCTAGCCTCGAAAGGTGAGCAATCACTCACGATTAACGTTCTTTTATTTATTAAATTTGATTTCAATTGAAACGACAATTGAAATATGTTGTACACTGTTATGACCTGTATCTGTTCACCTATGATATCTGACACCATTATCTGTTAATTATTTATGGGACGATAATAATATTTGGTTGATAATTGATTGATTGATTGTTGTTTATATTGGATGTTAAATTGTAATGTATAAAGTGATAAGTATTATACAATTGAATTTGACGTAGGATAATTAAAATTTGAATCGACATATATGTTGAATTTGATTAGTTAAATATGACCCTTTTAATTGTTAAATTAATTGACATGTAGGATAGTGATAATTACACTTTGAACCATTGAACGTATGTTGGATTAATTGTTGTAGTGTAAAATTGAAATCAAATGACAAGTGAAGAACCGTATGAATAATTAGTATAATAATCTTTAATCTACATGAAATGATAGTGTAGATTCTAGAGATAATTATATTGATTCGCACAAACAACAATGCGAATTAATACGATTATTTCGGGATTATTTGAATTAATGATTGGATTGTTATTGAATATTGTTATTGCTTGTTCATTTACTTTGACACCATCCCAGTTATCACACTGCAAGTTCCCTTTGCTATGCTTTGATTTTGAATTGAAATGGAATCGGGTTGAAATGATAAATACCCAAATGAACTTGACTTAGGATAGAGAATTAAATAAAATCCGATTGGTCAATAATTTGATTTGAAAATAAAAATAATGATTTTATTCGAGCAAATAATAAGTTTTGAAATGGAGTTGGAATTTGAATTTTATGAAAGGAAATTGTAAAGATTGAAATCTGAAACAAATATTAACGTAGTAATTGAAGAAAGAACGTTGTTTGAAATTTAATTATTTAATAATCAAATTTGGAATTATTAATAGACAATTTGGAATTGGTAATAATTGAGTTTGAAATCATTAAGTTGAATTTATAATTAAGTTGAAATGATTTGATAATTAAGTTTGAATTCATAATTCAGTGGAAATGATTTAATAATTAAGTTTGAATTTATAATTAAGTTTGTAAATTATTAAGTTTTGAAATTAATTAATAATTATGTTTGAAATTATTTAACAATTACATGAGATTTAATTATTTGATAATTTAATAAAATTGGAATTCTTTCATAAGAGAAATTGAACTTTTGAATTAGTGGACTTGAACTTCGTTATTAAATGAAATTGAGTTTCTTTATTTATTAAAGTTTTGGGAAAATTATTTAAGTAAGTTAATAAGTGAAATTGAAACTCCCCGATTTATGTGAAATTTAGCTCTTTATTAATTAAGTTTGAAATTTGTAACGAAGCCAATAAATTAGTGAAAATTGAATTTCTTTAACAAGAAATAAAAATGTGATTTATTGAAACGAATAAGATTTATTGAAATTAACGTAAGGCTTGTAATTTAAAGAATTGATTTGACGAATTTAATTTATTTCATTTTGAATTTGATATAATGAAGTTGAACGCAAGTAATTGATTTAAATGAATTGGAATTTAAATAGAAGTTGTTTGAAGGATAAATTTACTTAGCGAATATTGAATGAAATCGATAAAAGAATTTAAATTGATTTGAATGAAAATTAAACAATTTAAATGTTTTCGGAATGAAATTTATACACGAACTTGAATCAATATTTGAATTAGGTTTAAATAAAAATCGGAATTGAATTGTAAGGCTTTGAAATGGTTATTTGGAAGCTTTGAAACGTAATTTTGGAAATTGATAGTGAAAGACAATTGAAATGTTGATTTTCAAATTGAAATTGAAATTGAAATTTATTTGGTTTTGAAATTTATTAAACGACCAATCGGTGTAATAAATTACGAAAGTTATTAAAGAAACTGGAATCGGTTATGGATATACTCTCTATCTAAACCGAAAACCACTTTAATAACTATACGCGGAGTGATGATCCAGAATGAAGTGGTTGGAATGATGTACGTGATGACTGAAGAAAGAGAACGATAATGGATAGCCTTGACACTTGTGTCAAATTGGAAATGATTAAAATCAGCAGCCGTGCCGGGCCAAATGGGGTTAGCCACCTCGAGCGAACACACTTCTTCGTAACTACTACTCATTACTTGTGATTGATTGGTGCACCCTCTGAATTTCAGGAGTGTTGTTTCACGGTGTTGCGATCGTTGCGGCGATGCGTTCTCACCAGTCCGGATCAGGCGAACGGTAGTTTCACTACCTTGGGTATTGCCTCATGTGCCTTGTCATACTCGTATCTCGATATACGCGACCACTACGAATTTGTTTTGTATTATACCTATGGAATACTCCCTGATATCCCACCAGTTTACGGTGGAGTTTACAGTGCTGTATAGACTATGATGCTTATATAAAATGTGTTAAGGGGGATAATGGTAACGCCTTAACACTATTTTGATATTTATATTACTGATAGACATTATCTATTTAGCGTACACTACTACATAGTAGATAGTTTAACGGATCCTTAGAGGATGGTGATTCCAACATCCTTTGAGTTACTTGTATTTCGATTGCTATTTCACTTGAGTTGGATTTATTGATATGAGAATATTAGTCCTGACTCGAGTGTTTTGTGTTTTGCTTTACGCTCGGGTCAGACTGAGAGTACCAGCTTTCGAGGCTCACCTTTGGAGTTGGAGCTTCGCTTGGAGATCCAGCTATCTTCCCAGCTTTCAGATATTCAGTTGATTCCAGTGATGTATTCTGATTATTGTATTCGACTATTGTATTCGAGACTTCTGTTGTAACTTATTTAACTCTGATGTATCTTATATACTTAGATAGTAGCTTCATGAACTACTATCTCTTTTACTTCCGCAGCATATTATTACTCTGTGTCTGTGATTCTGTGATTATTTATTTACCGTATATCTGAGTTTAGCTAAATTTTAAATTAACAATTCGGTATTTTGAATTATTCAAGTCCGACGTGTGAGGATGCGAATAGTCCAAAATAGCGGGCCGTTACAGTTGGTATCAGAGCTTTTGGTAGCTCTAGGCAGAACTTAGCATATAGGGTAAATGTGTTCACAGAATCACTCTCATTCGAGTTTCAATCTCTTCTTTTTGACTCAATTCATTTGAATCTTGGAACGTTCCCTCGGTTTCGAAATTCATTCATATCTCTCACTATTTATCTTCTTTTGATTCTGGAGTATCCCATAACTCCACTTCGAATGATCTTTATAGTGAGTCGGCGGTCTCGCCAATCTTTAAATTATTCGTAAATGGGCGAAACTCCATTATAACAGACATTGATTTACCGGAGATTTCTGTATCCTCGGTTTACGATGCTATCTATTCCCTGCTATACCTGAATTCTATTTCTTGAGATCGAATGTTGATTTACCTCGGAATTCAGCGTCGATCTTATTCTTGAAGCTACGGTCGATCCGGCTAAGGTTGTCCGTGAATTAAATAAGCTCATCCACCTCCCGATTTTGATAAATTGAATTATCTTATCTTCTGTTTCGAACTCATTATCGAATCAAAATTCTCTTCGATTGGATTTCCATCAATTTAAATCTCTATACTTATTTTGAAATCCATCCTTGTATCGTAGAGCGAGGAAGTGTATTTGAAAATAAATATTTAAAATGTTTTATATATATTGTGTTGTTTGAGTTGTTGATATTGATTTGGATTTTCGATCGATTCGTCTGATCAACGCTATCGATAGAATTTCCAAAACACTTTAACAGAGCAAACTGACACAATAGTATTTTCGGATTTGGTGAATAAAATAGCTTTGAATGATATAAGTATAACTTTTTTTTCTGAAATTAAAATGTTAATGAATCTGTT
This sequence comes from Allium cepa, assembly GCA_030765085.1. Classification (NCBI taxonomy): domain Eukaryota; kingdom Viridiplantae; phylum Streptophyta; class Magnoliopsida; order Asparagales; family Amaryllidaceae; genus Allium; species Allium cepa. Next base: position 130,486,234 of record CM060943.1, read on the forward strand.
GTTTGAAACGTTAAAATTTAATTTTCATTTATTGCTTTGTAAATCATTGACTATTTCATAATATAAATAAATGAATTTATAAGATTTGGTTATAATTTGATTTGGAATTTGTAATGAATTTAAATCAAGAATTTAAGAATTTAATTTCCGACGATTTCAACTTTGATTCAGAAGTTCAAAGTTTGTAGTTTTAAAATATTTTCAAATTGAAATCATTTCGAAGAATTTAAAATTTTAAAATCAGTGCTCTTCTCTTTTGTCGCTGGGAAATAATTTCGGTGATGACGGCCGCATCATCGACATTCATTTTCGAGTTTTGAAGTGGAGAGACAAATTCGTAGCTTTGCTACTGTTTTGTGTTGGAAATTAAAATGATTTTAATTTCTTAAGTATGATTTGATTTATTTATATATAGGTAAATTATTTGAAATTTAATTGGATTTGATATATACAGTATATATATAATTATCTCTAAATGGTTTGAAGTGAAATCGGAAATTTAAATTCTTAGATGTATGATTAAAGATGATTTCAAGATATAAATCGGGGCAAGGATTTTGAATAACTATTTAACTTAAAATAACTGAAGTATAGATTTTATTTGGATAATACTCAATTGCATTATATATAACTTACCTAAATTTTCAAAAGGTTAACTATGTAATTGAATATTATACAATATAAATGATATCAAAGGAATTTTTGAATAAATTTGAATAGTTATAATAAATGTAAATATACTTAATATATATGTGACAAGATATTATGTAGAATAAATTTAATAATAATTCGGAATAAAGAATTAAATTTGTCGAATAGAAATATGATTATAATAAAGGACTATTCAAATTTATGATCTTTGAAATTGTTAATTTAAGAAAATTAGATAATATACAACATAAATTGTCTTTATAAATAAAATGTGAGTGCGTATAATAAATGCTATTGACTTAAATTTTAATTATAAAACGTTTATGGAAATAAATAGAATAATATGTTAAATAAATAATAGGCGAGATTAATAGAAGAAAATTTGTTTTGAAAGATAATAAATTTAATTAAATCAACTTAAGGGAATATCTTGAATTAATTGAATTTGAATTCAATTTCATTTGAAGAAACCTTTTGTACCTAACATTAACAAACGTGAAATCAACTCAATTTAATGGAAACAGTGAATTTATAAACAAATTGTTGAATATAATTTTATATAAAATGAAATTTATATGGTCTAAACTAATTGTTTATTTTGTTTCTCAATCTATTTTCCTTTGGTTGTTTCTATTCTTCTACTTCCTCCCTTTTCGAGGACGAAAAGTTTTGAGTGAGGGAGAATGTAACGACCCGTAAATTTAACCGGTTTTAATAACGTTACTAATTGAAATTTGTGAAATTTTAACGATTAAATTTTGAAATATAAATTTGATATTTGAAATGCGTCTAGTTAAACATAGCAAACTGTAAATTTTCGTCCGAAAGTATGAAAGTTTATTTCGTGCGTAAAATTATTTCAATTTAATCAGTTAAAAAGCGATGAAAATAAAACGTTTCAAAACCAAAATATTTTTATATAGAAAAATTCTAAATCATCTTTTGAGCAAGTTGTCAGTTTGTCGTTTTTCCAAATTCGGACATCTTTGGCTCCGTCGATCTTAATTTTCTGCGATTTTTACGCATTTTCCGCTGGTAGAAAATTCGAATTTTTATAATTTAATCGTACCACTGATATCTGTATATCGTTTTGATCACCTCGTTGTGCTGATCTCATTGTATATTTATTTTTGTATTTTGAGATCCGATGCGCGACGAAATGTTTGATCAATTCGTTGTAGCGGTACCGAAATTTTCACTTCATATTTTTCTTTCATATTTTTGAATCTGAAACGTGTTGACAAATCAAATAATTCAAACAGCCAATTGCCATTATTATTCATTGAATTCAGCTCTATATTTTGCTATTCCCAGAGTTTCATAAATTGCTTTGTCCATTCATATTATGGTCACGTTGCTATATTATTTTCTTACTACTACAATTGTCTGTTCCTCTTTCCCCCTCTTTCTTTTGCCTGTTACTTTCTTTCTGTTTACCACATGCTAGTTTTCTTTCAAAAAAAAAATGATAATGAAAACGAAGCTCGTCATTGCCCTCATGCGTGCCACAACCACATCACCTCCACCTTGCCACCACCTCCACCTTGCCACCGTTCGTCCTCAACCCCTCCGGGCTTCAGCCTGTCTTTCATCTTCCCACAAATAGTCAGCAACCCACTGACAGCACGCATCCCCTCTAGCCTCTTCATCCAACACCTTCCGCCATTTCAGCCCATCACGTGAACACGCAGCAAGCAACCACGTCCACCTCATCCCTGCCCTTGCTGACATTCGCCTCACCACGGCTCCTCCGCCTCCTATTGCAACTGTCAAGCACCACCTCCCTAGGCCGAAGCTCCTCCCCGCAAATCCCATCGTCGGCCTCACTTCACATGCAACCTATCGCCAGCTTGGTCGTGCTTCAACCCACCTTCCTCCTCTTGTTTGTGGCTCTCGTATATATAGGTTAGCTTTATATACTTATATATTTAATTATACATACCCTTTTTGTTAATATGTGTGTTTTGTATTGGCTTTAGAAATTTGTATGACATATCTATTTGCAGATTTCGTTTATATATGTATATTTGTGTACAAATATATTAAAGTTATATACGTATATAAAATATATGAATTTATAAGCTATTCCTGTTTACATTTTTACCTGTTGTGTTTGAAGCCTGCATATAAATTTTAAAATGCAAGCGTATATTTTGTGTGACTAAAATGTATATAGTTTGTAGATGAAAACTCACTATGTCTTGATATGCAATTTACTATATTATATTATATTTATATTTACAGTTATAATATATGACAGCACTTGAGTTTGAGCTGACGTGCTCTCGGGCCTTCTCTTTCTTATAAGTATTTTTCGTATATCATGGATTTAAAAAAAAAATGAAAATATATGCACACAAGATATTTTGGTTAATTGTTTGAATAAATAATGCTGTTATACCTGGATTCGAAAAACATTTTGATTTTAAACATTTCCTTATATGTAATATATGGGTATGGTGATTTAGCATATACATGTATATAGGTATACTGCTTATACATACTTGATTTTGCAAATGCTTGTTTGTTTATATAATATATATGAGCTGTATTGCGTACATAGATGACTTTTAATATATATGTTTAACATAGCAGCCTAGTTTATATATCAATGTTGTCTAATACCTGTTAGTACAAAATATATTATATTTTTATTTATTTATATTTATATTTATATTTACGTTTTCACTTACTATTAAATTATTTATTATATAGCAGAATATATATTTTGGAGACTGCTTCCAATTAGAAGGTTACTTGCATATTTTGTGAAACTATATATATACACTTTGATTTGGTATGTATGATAGTTTATATATAGAGCTGTCTATTTTATAATATGATAAAATGTGATTTAATACGTGTTTAAATATATCTGTGCTATTATATTTATATTGTGTGCAAAAGTTTTATATTTATAAGTAGTTTTCGCATTTGGGAACTGGCTGAAGTCTTTTCTCTTCAAGTACAAATTTTAATTTCTTCGAATTTTGAATATTGGTTTTAAGATAACAATAATAATATAATATATTCTTGTTTCGATTTTTATCTGCATCGATCAAGTTGTGATATGATTTGTTTCATCGATTTTTAATTATCAGCTGTGATCGTCGAACTCGTGTCAATCTCTCTCTGCTTTGGAATTCATGCTTAGATTCATAACTCATCTCATTTCTCGAATCATCTCTAGCCTCGAAAGGTGAGCAATCACTCACGATTAACGTTCTTTTATTTATTAAATTTGATTTCAATTGAAACGACAATTGAAATATGTTGTACACTGTTATGACCTGTATCTGTTCACCTATGATATCTGACACCATTATCTGTTAATTATTTATGCGACGATAATACTGTTTGGTTGATAATTGATTGATTGATTGTTGTTTATATTGGATGTTAAATTGTAATGTATAAAGTGATAAGTATTATACAATTGAATTTGACGTAGGATAATTAAAATTTGAATCGACATATATGTTGAATTTGATTAGTTAAATATGACCCTTTTAATTGTTAAATTAATTGACATGTAGGATAGTGATAATTACACTTTGAACCATTGAACGTATGTTGGATTAATTGTTGTAGTGTAAAATTGAAATCAAATGACAAGTGAAGAACCGTATGAATAATTAGTATAATAATCTTTAATCTACATGAAATGATAGTGTAGATTCTAGAGATAATTATATTGATTCGCACAAACAACAATGCGAATTAATACGATTATTTCGGGATTATTTGAATTAATGATTGGATTGTTATTGAATATTGTTATTGCTTGTTCATTTACTTTGACACCATCCCAGTTATCACACTGCAAGTTCCCTTTGCTATGCTTTGATTTTGAATTGAAATGGAATCGGGTTGAAATGATAAATACCCAAATGAACTTGACTTAGGATAGAGAATTAAATAAAATCCGATTGGTCAATAATTTGATTTGAAAATAAAAATAATGATTTTATTCGAGCAAATAATAAGTTTTGAAATGGAGTTGGAATTTGAATTTTATGAAAGGAAATTGTAAAGATTGAAATCTGAAACAAATATTAACGTAGTAATTGAAGAAAGAACGTTGTTTGAAATTTAATTATTTAATAATCAAATTTGGAATTATTAATAGACAATTTGGAATTGGTAATAATTGAGTTTGAAATCATTAAGTTGAATTTATAATTAAGTTGAAATGATTTGATAATTAAGTTTGAATTCATAATTCAGTGGAAATGATTTAATAATTAAGTTTGAATTTATAATTAAGTTTGTAAATTATTAAATTTTGAAATTAATTAATAATTATGTCTGAAATTATTTAACAATTACATGAGATTTAATTATTTGATAATTTAATAAAATTGGAATTCTTTGATAAGAGAAATTGAACTTTTGAATTAGTAGACTTGAACTTCGTTATTAAATGAAATTGAGTTTCTTTATTTATTAAAGTTTTGGGAAAATTATTTAAGTAAGTTAATAAGTGAAATTGAAACTCCCCGATTTATGTGAAATTTAGCTCTTTATTAATCAAGTTTGAAATTTGTAACGAAGCCAATAAATTAGTGAAAATTGAATTTCTTTAACAAGAAATAAAAATGTGATTTATTGAAACGAATAAGATTTATTGAAATTAACGTAAGGCTTGTAATTTAAAGAATTGATTTGACGAATTTAATTTATTTCATTTTGAATTTGATATAATGAAGTTGAACGCAAGTAATTGATTTAAATGAATTGGAATTTAAATAGAAGTTGTTTGAAGGATAAATTTACTTAGCGAATATTGAATGAAATCGATAAAAGAATTTAAATTGATTTGAATGAAAATTAAACAATTTAAATGTTTTCGGAATGAAATTTATACACGAACTTGAATCAATATTTGAATTAGGTTTAAATAAAAATCGGAATTGAATTGTAAGGCTTTGAAATGGTTATTTGGAAGCTTTGAAACGTAATTTTGGAAATTGATAGTGAAAGACAATTGAAATGTTGATTTTCAAATTGAAATTGAAATTGAAATTTATTTGGTTTTGAAATTTATTAAACGACCAATCGGTGTAATAAATTACGAAAGTTATTAAAGAAACCGGAATCGGTTATGGATATACTCTCTATCTAAACCGAAAACCACTTTAATAACTATACGCGGAGTGATGATCCAGAATGAAGTGGTTGGAATGATGTACGTGATGACTGAAGAAAGAGAACGATAGTGGATAGCCTTGACACTTGTGTCAAATTGGAAATGACTAAAATCAGGAGCCGTGCCGGGCCAAATGGGGTTAGCCACCTCGAGCGAACACACTTCTTCATAACTACTACTCATTACTTGTGATTGATTGGTGCACCCTCTGAATTTCAGGAGTGTTGTTTCACGGTGTTGCGATCGTTGCGGCGATGCGTTCTCACCAGTCCGGATCAGGCGAACGGTAGTTTCACTACCTTGGGTATTACCTCATGTGCCTTGTCATACTCGTATCCCGATATACGCGACCACTACGAATTTGTTTTGTATTATACCTATGGAGTACTCCCTGATATCCCACCAGTTTACGGTGGAGTTTACAGTGCTGTATAGACTATGATGCTTATATAAAATGTGTTAAGGGGGATAATGGTAACGCCTTAACACTATTTTGATATTTATATTACTGATAGACATTATCTATTTAGCGTACACTACTACATAGTAGATAGTTTAACGGATCCTTAGAGGATGGTGATTCCAACATCCTTTGAGTTACTTGTATTTCGATTGCTATTTCACTTGAGTTGGATTTATTGATATGAGAATATTAATCCTGACTCGAGTGTTTTGTGTTTTGCTTTACGCTCGGGTCAGACTGAGAGTACCAGCTTTCGAGGCTCACCTTTGGAGTTGGAGCTTCGTTTGGAGATCCAGCTATCTTCCCAGCTTTCGGATATTCAGTTGATTCCAGTGATGTATTCTGATTATTGTATTCGACTATTGTATTCGAGACTTCTGTTGTAACTTATTTAACTCTGATGTATCTTATATACTTAGATAGTAGCTTCATGAACTACTATCTCTTTTACTTCCGCTGCATATTATTACTCTGTGTGTGTGATTCTGTGATTATTTATTTACCGTATATCTGAGTTTAGCCAAATTTTAAATTAACAATTCGGTATTTTGAATTATTCAAGTCCGACGTGTGCGGATGCGAATAGTCCAAAATAGCGGGCCGTTACAAATGAAATAGGTTTTCAATTTAATCACATTTGATTTATTAACAGTGGATATTTTTACTAACATTCATTTTCAATTAGTTTATATTCACTAATTCTTATTCAAGTTAGTTCACTTCCAAATCAAATTCAATTCTATTTAAGATTCACTTAACTTCCAATTGGATTTCAATTTCTTTAGCTTTCAATTTCATTAACTCTTAATGAATTATATACAATCAACCAACAATCATATAACAACCAAAGTATATTAATTACAACCAAATACCTTTGCTTATATTCATTCGATTTGGTTTAATACCTTTACTTTCAATTGGTTTAATTAAATTGATTTTCATCCAATTATTCAACTTTCAATAACATTAGATTTTAATGAATTAACACTTACATTCATGATTTCATATCAATTATTTAACCTTCAATTGATTAACATTTAATCCATTCGTTCAATTTAATTACTAAAGTTGAATTTTATTTTTATAACTTGAGTTTATATCTATCACTTAACTTTATTAATTTACTTTGATACCAAAATCAACTTCATTCAACATCACTTAAGTTATACTTCGATTTAAACATTATTTGGTTTTACTTAACTTAAATTATCACTTATAAATAAATTCAGATTCCAATTCTAAGTAAATTTCCATTTAACTTTAAATTCATTTTTATTTACAACTCATATTCATAAATATATCCATATAGTTTCACTTCTTATATATATAAGTTTATTTCACCATTGTAAATCACTTTAATTATAATTCAATTTTTTTATAATTCATTTTCTTACACAATTATTCTTTTATTTAGATTATTCAAACAACCAAACAATCTACTTATATACACTTTAATAATTCTGATAAATTATTCCTTTATATATAAAATATAATCAAGGTAAAATTATTTCATTTACCCAATTTAAAACAATATTATGTCGAATTGTTCTATTCAAATGTTTATAAACCCCTTCGGCATAGTTGTACAGACCGTGCTGACGAAGGTTCATATGCCACTCAACAAACCAATCATCACAATATAAAACAATTTTATATTTTCACTAACAAATACGCTCTCATAGCTATTATTACACTCAAACTCATTCTAGAGTACTATTGACTCTATCTCTAATGAGTAATACCCAACAGAACCATGGTTGTCGCTTAACCATATGCTCTGATACCAAATGTAACGCACGTGATTTTTCGTTGCCGAAAAACCGAATAGTTAGGGTTTTAAGAAAAAGAAAGAGACAAAAAAAGAGAGAGAGGGTAGAAAATAGAGAGAAAAGAAAATAGAACGGAAAAAAACAGCAGAATCTCACAATCGCAGCGGAACAACATATAATAGATAAATGAATAATCTTTAAACAAAGAACTATATCAGTTATTACATTACATCACATTTCATTACATCATATCATCAGAGTGTACAACAACAACAAACAGCGGAAAAGAAATACTATATACTAATAATACGCCATGCCATCCAGCTTGCCTCCAGCAACTCCTGAATATCCAGAATATCCTGATAAACCTTAACTCTTGACCGCCCGCGTGGAAATTGGTGGGCACCCAGAGTTTAGGAAGGAAAACAATAAACTCCGAGTCAGTCATGTGACTGGTATGAGAACTCAAAACAGTTTAGTTATCTTTGAAAACAAAATAGAGGAATATTTTTAAAGTCAATTCGCAATGCTTTTAAAAATGAGACCACCATAAGGCCTCCCGCACACACACACATGCAAACGCAGAATCGGAGGAGATTTCTCCTTATGATAGTCAAAGATGCTTGATACGCATTAAAAAGAAACATTTGATATTATTACTAGTGCATAGTGTACAAAACTATTTCGAAAGTAGAATATAAATCTTAGCCAACATACGACCATTATCGTATGCCTACTATAGCTACTATGTTCAATAGCAGGTCACCGCCACATTCCATAGCAGGTTATACAATTAAAACCGTACAAGGATTGTATTGTTTCTTTGGATTTCCAACGAATGGTCAGGCCAAGGAACTTCCCATTGCCACATGAGAACGCCTCTGGAAGGACGTCCCCGAGAACCAAACCGGATCTTTGCCAACACAAGGCCGAATTACCCCTAACTGGGTAACAACTGACACGAGTATGCCATCCCCCGGTCCTTTGGGACCTTTAACCGAGCGCTCGTAATCAACATCACACCATAATAATAAGTGTTTCAACATGAGTAAGTATCTGGGCTCCATACCATGATACCACCCTTTTCCAGAAGGAAATGCACATACCTTAAAGAGAGCTACCCCTCATAACCTTGCCGCATCTTTCCTGTTTTGACCATTCCGGGGTGTGAGGCTCGACGAAGTCACGTCCACAAAGCCACGCTTTATACAAAAGTTGTGCTTTTGGTCAACAAATGATCATAGAAATGATCACAAAGATAAACGATCAAACAAATGATCCTATCACAAATAATCAACACAATGATCATTTCACAGCAACACTCAGCATGTCACATTACCAAATTGGGAACATATCGCTGATAACCTTCAACTACAAACCTCTGAGCTCGTACGTCTCAGAGAAGGGTGTTAAGCTAAGAGAATAAATTCTCCGCCACCAACAGAAATATATTTGAAAGAAATCGGCTTTATATCTCAATTTGTAATGTCAAACATACAATCCATACAAGCCTGTCCCGGGCTCGAACAGAACTGAAGGCACTTACAAAGAAGTCCTTGCAATCCGGATATCCAAAATCCTAATCGGATTCCCCATCACATATGGAGAACCCTATACCGGAGCAACTCGGTGCAAAGTCAATCGACAGTTCATCCTATCGCTCTCGCAAATACCCGGTCTTCAACACCGGTCATCAAATGCTATCCATTACGTCGTATCACTATTCAGAATGGGTAATCCGAATAACGAGCGCAATAATTTAAAAATAAGTGTGGCATTCAAATTCAACAAATCACAACAAATACCTTTCGAAGGTAAATATTGATAGTCGGTTATTGAACTATCAACGGATATGCACGACATCACCAGATTCCAAATAATTTTTCAAATTATTTATTTCCCAAAAATATCTTTACAAGATATATGTTTCAATACCTCAAAAATAAATCAATATTTATTTTTAACAAATTCCCCTTTTCTTTGATAAATTCCATAGTGAATTTATATTTATGAATATACGATTTCAATTATTCATTTTCAATTTATCTTCAAAAAGATAAATTCTCAAAATATTCACTTTATATTGGAAAACATTTCCATACTTACTTATCAAGTAATTCACAAATCCATTTATTTTCAACACTTGGAAAATATTCAATATACTTAAATCTAAATTAAGTATATATTTCATTCTTTAAGGAAATCATTCTCTTAAACATATTTATTTGGGCCAAAACGGATGTTGCGTAAAACATCGTTACGACAACCCAAAATCACTAGTATAGGGATTCGAAATTAAAATAGATATATAAATCCCAATACTATACAAAACATTTCCTTTCGGAAATCATTTACTATAACAACAGTGTTATAGTCCACCATTTCCTTCTATTTCTCGAAAACGTCTATTTCAACAATGAATGTTGAAATCTATGGTTTCGAATCTCAACACATTTAAAAACATCGTTAGATCGTTTTAATTCTATTTAAAACATCACATCCAAAACATTTTCTTTATCATATTATTCACTATCCAAAAACGTGAATAAACTTCGTTAACCAATTTCATCCTTTCTATTCATTTTATTTTAAAGGATTATTCACTGTACAAAACGTGAATATAACTCCATTAATAAGTTACAACAATTTACTTATCAAAATAAGTCGTTTGCGAATTTATAAAACAATGTTTATAAATTCCATTTCTATTTGTTTTATAACAACTTCCTTTTATAAATCTCCTTTATTAACCTATTCGATTTATAACTCAATTATATACCGAAAGTCCATATTATAAGTTAAACGCTTACAATTTATTTGTTTATAAAAAAACGTTCTTTTAAACTTCCCAAATTTATAAATCTTATAACTTATAATATTCATTTATTTACCCAAAACTTATTCTTCAAATAACTTTACAAATTTTATAAACCTACTGCTTATAAAATTCCATTTATAGCTTCACCGTTTATAATTTTATAAATTTCATTCATTTATGAAATTCATTCACAATTCATTCTAACACTTATAAAACTCGTTTTATACTTCAAATATTTTAATTTATAAATATCAATTTATAAATCCCTTATATAAGTCAATTTATACTATTATTTTAAAACATCTTTAAACTCCTTTATAATTTCACCATTTTTAATTTATAAAATAATCAAATTTTATAAATCCTATATTTAAACTTTATACAATAAATCCAAAAATCCCAATTTAACTATTTTATAAAATCATTAACCCCATATTTTCAAAAATCAACTTTTAACTATATTTATCAAAAATCATAATTTTTTTTATAACATTAAAATTATAAGGTTTATTTATTTATAATGGATCAATTCCAAAAATATTTTATAACGTATACTTTCAAAAGTCATTTTAAAATCCTTTTCAAATTCCAAAAATGGGTCCAATGTTGCTACACACCAAATAATCAATCACGACAACAACGATATCATATATCGATATGATAATCAACGAATATCAAAATATCCATAATCAAATAAATACTGTTGAGGAATCCAGTTGGATCCCTCCAACATGTTTTCCTGCATCCACAAACATTAGCACAATACCAATTCCGCTCCAGTAAGGAATTATCGCGGTATATGAGATTTAAAATAGTATCCTCTTAATAGACGGCGCAATAAGGTCTCATCCGCTATACAATGCGGGAAATCAATAACTGCAATATATACATATGCCAATATATATATATATATATTGCTATTATATATAATACCAATTTCACTGTTTATGAAATATTCGCGGTATATGTTTTTAATAAATAACATCCGCTTACTAACGGCGCATAATTGTCTATTTTAACAATCAATAGATAACAATCATCATTCAAACATGCATTCAAGTATTTTAAATATAACTAATTAAAATTAAAATCGAAACTGATTCGATTGAGTGAGAAGTTCTCACCTTGATTTCAATTTCGTTTTAGCGATTTATTTCGAATAAAATTAAACGGACGTTTAATTTTACCCAAAATTCTCACTAACTCCAAAAGACTCCAATCTAATTCCATAGCGTAGTGCTCGTCCATACGATTCCAACGCTTCCTGTTTCGTGCGTTTTCGACCTCGTATGAAAAAGTTATGCATATTTGAAGTTACACAATTTTTATAATTAAAATTTACAACAATTTCTATTTTAATTATTTTCTTAACCTAATCATAGCCATTAGATCTCCATCCCCTGCATCATGACCGTGCGCTACATCCTTCCCCAAACTCACGTTCACTCCCAGTAAACAAAACACGCAAGAGAACCCATAGCTTTGATATTAGGGTTTCACTTCGCGCCACCAACACTCGATTAAAATTCGATCAGGCACCTCCATTCAAACGAGCATCTCTCCCTCTACGTTCGGCCACCACCCTATGCAACTTGGCCCCCTATTGCATCATGATTTGCGTGCGCAACTACAGGAGGACGCGACTACATATCTCCCTCCACGTCGCATGAAAACTCATCACCTCCGTATGGATCTAAAGCTCTCACGAATCTCTACAACTTTCATGTTGAACACTTTCTCTAATACTTGATGGATTGAGAGTAATTAAGAGGAGAAGAGAAGAAAATTCTGGCCATTGATAATAGGGGGGTGGCGGCTGCAGTTTTAACCTAGGTTTTAATATTTTTTTGCAAAAATGAAGAGAGGGGGGGGGGGTTTATAGAAAATTTTCCAATTTACTATTCACCCGGAATTTCCGAACTCCAAACGAAGCGTGCCGGTTGGCGTTTCTAAGATTTACCCCGCGTTCCGGACACAATGGAACGTGTTTCGGAAGCTAATTCGGTCATCTGTGCGAGTTATGGCAATAAACGTTCGATTTAAAATTAAACCGATTAAACGATTTTCTAGGCGTTTTAGCTTGCACCGGACAAACGGTAAATCCGATTGACACGAAATTTGAAACCATACAATAATATCACATTACGGATCCGACGAAACTGGTTTCGTCAAAATCCGAGACTTTTTGAAAAATGGCTATTTTAACTCGCCAAATTAATATTAAAAACAATTTCGATGCGTTTCGAGCTGCCACGATCAAACGATAACTTCAATTGCTACGAAAATTGAAATCCGATAATAACAAATTATTACGGATCCAATGGAACTAGTTTCGTCCAATTCTGAGACTGTTCAAAAATTGGCTAATTTCACTAGTCGATTAAATATTAAAATATTCAATTTTCACAAATTTACTTTTAATTCAATTTTAAAAGTTCTAAAATATCGTTCTAACTTCAATATAATATAATAAAATTTTACAAATTATTTTCAATCATATTTAAACCCAATTTTCAATTATTTCTGTATTTCCAACTATTAAATTATCGATTTAATTATCCAATTAAATCCAATTATTCGAAATAAAATTTATTCGACTTATAAGTTTCACTTATTAATATTTAAAATTAATTAAATATTCAAATTTTAATTAATTAAAATTCTGGGTCGTTACAATATCGAATGCTCAAAGGGAAGTAGAGGTCGACTATGGTTGACATGGAAGGAAGTAGTAAAAATGGACTTGAGGGATGGAATATATCGAAAGAGCTAGTGTCAGATAAGAGCACGTGGAATTAGCGATCCAAGTACCAGAACCATGAATTAGGAGTTTTTTTCTTAGGGTTGGTTTAGGGGTAGTATTATAAGTTTTAGATTATAAGACTAGTGAATAGGAGCCAAAGATATAGTGTTTGGTCTTCGGTCCCTGTTACTATTAGTACCATTATTACTATTAGTATTAGTATTGTTATTGTCATGGTTTTTTTAAAATTTCTTTATCTATTTTTTTTAATTTATTATTATTATTTATTTAGTTATATTACTTTACTTTTTTTATTTTTATTTCTATTTTCAACTTTATATATCTAATATTATTATTATTACTTTTAATTGACTTTGTCATTTAGTTTTGGATTCTATCTCTATCCGACCCCAAGTTGTTTGAGAATAATGACTTAGTTCTTATTGTTATTGTTATTGTAAATAGACTTAGAATGTAAATATGAGATATTTAAAAATAAAAATGAGTTAAATTATGAAAATAGTATTTATAAAAATTGTATATTAAATGAGTACTACTGATTTGAGAAAGAAATAATTTTAAAATGGGAATTTAAATTTATTTGGGCTAATAAAAGAATTTTATTATATCGAGTTATATATAACAATTTGAGTAAATAACTAAAATATATGACTAACTTAGATATTTTAAACTAATATTTATATTTTGGGTTTTAGATGATGTTATAGAGTTTAATAGTAATGGTAAATGATGTTAGATATATATTTGAAAGGAAATTTGGGATTTATTTAACATATAAAGATTAAATAGAAAAGCAAAGAAAAAGAAAACCATTTGTTTAAATATTTGAGAAGCCCAAATTATAAACCCAAGCCCAAATTATAGCTCAAGCCCAAACCCAAATCCCATCATCTTAAAATCCTAATTTCCGTAGTATAGAGTTTTCTATTTCCAGAGTTTTGGTTTAATAAATAGTTTACGTTTACTCTTCCTCATCACTTAGCTCCTTCTTGAAGTAAAAACTATGAAATCCTTATTATATAATAATTAAAAAAAATTCAATAATGTGAAGCCCCACCTCTATACCCACGCTAGCCAAGGACACTACGGTGTAATGCCGTCAACTAGCATGGAGAATAAGGCTGTTGAGGAGCGACCATCCGTGTAATTGCTTTGCGCGAGCACCGATATGTCAGATAGTATAACATGCATTTTATTTCGAGAGGAAATCCGACATACCGATACAAACACAAAGCTACTACACAGTGGCTATATAAAATCTTCGGAAAAAAATATAGAAATAAACATAACACAAATCTGTCACAGATAATTCATATCACAAAGGCGGAAATAGATATGAATATATAACCAACACATGAAAGTGTATATCAGAGTAGTGGTCAAAAGGATCCACAATAATACAAAAGAATAGCAACATGTGCTATACAAAAGAATACAACTATGAGTCCATATCTCAAGTGTATACAACAAAATAAACTACTAATCTAAGTAGTTAGCCATAAGTCAGAGAAATCAATTCCAAGTGAGAAGTCCAGCTGAAGCACCTGTAACATCTCTGTCTGACCCGAGTATTATTTAATAAGAAAATAATAAACGGATCAGTCTAGCTATAAATATCAGATGAAGCGATATAGAATAAGAGGTATGACTAAACACATAATAATCACAATGCCAAGCTGTGATAAATAAGTAATTGAAAATCAACAAGAGATTGATCAATATCACAAAAAATCTACTCAAAGATCAAAGAAATGTCATACTCTTTATTTCGTTCACCAAACCATAAATATTGATGATTATATCAATATCAATCACAAAAGTCAATGACACACAAATTCACCAATGCATAAATATTAATAAAACTTATCAATGAAAATCACGAAAATTGGTGAAACACAAATTCTAGAAATCATCTCAAGAAATCCAGAAATCACACAAAGGGGGAAGGCCTGTCACAAACGGGAGCATAAAGCTCACCAACACGTGTATCAGAAACGGAACGCTAATTCCATGGTTGCTAACCATCACAAATTGAGCCGAAGCTCCACAAACGGCCCGAAGACCATGGGTTGCTACCCCACCAATTTGAGTCGAAACTCCACAAAACGGGGTTTAGTCTCCCTCGCAGACAAAGAGACATCGCACATTTCTAGTCTAAATCACAAAGATGATAGTCATGATCAACGAGAAGTGTCAATTACACTAAGCAAATAAATATATGAGTTTAGCCTCATGTCCCATAACCACTTGCTTAACTTAAATATTTACGAACAAACTATAGATCTCCACTAGAAAATTGTCACAAGAGATTCAATCGAACAAGTCCAAGAATTAACCGACGAAGTAAACGCAAGCGTTTCATACCACTCGTTTTACTAGGTCGTTTAATTAGATTTCTCATACGAGTGAGGTAAAGGCTTGTATATACTAATAGATTGGTAAACGGTTTAAGAAACGAGCTTTGTAATAAAATAGTGTTGAAATCGTTTTGATGAAAGAATTTTGATATTTACTACTAGTATAGAAAACCTTTATATTTTTAAAGTGAAAAATCACAAAGAAGATTGTAGGAACAATCAATCACTAAAATTCACATACGAAGATGTGAATAAAATCCAAAGAAACCGATAAAGAATCCATCGAGATGGATATTCAAAAATCCCTAAAAAGGAGTCATCAAAGTCATAATAAATGATAACAACAAATAGGATCATCACGAATCGATTTAAATTGGAATTCTTAAACAAAAAGGCAAGCAGGCAAAACACTACAGTTTCAGACGTCTGAAACAAGTGGTTCAGACGTCTGAATCTGGAAAAATTAAAAATTTCCAGAACGTGATTCAGACGTCTGAACCAAATGTTTCAGATGTTGAAATAGGCGTTTTTAGCCTATTTTCTTTCTGTTTGAAAATGAGCCAATTCAGACGTCTGAAATCCCAGATTTAGACGTCTGAAACTGGAATTTTGAGGATTTCCTGAACCTCAACCAAAAATGGCCAAAAGAATATCGGAAATGATCGAACGAGCAAATGACGACTAAGGATTTATGCCACGCGACAACCCAGCCTTAACGGCTCTTCGATACGCCTTAAATATCAATGTCCAAATATCCATAATAGGATTTTCATAGATTTTGATTTCAAAACACCAAAAATTGGAATATACACCAAATCAATCCAAACCAAAATCAATTGCACAAGAATAAGTGTTAGGAATTCATACCTAACAATCGAAGATAATTATAGACTAAGATGTGAGATAAAAATCTCACCTTTGAACCCAAACGATTGAAGGAGAAGCTTAAAAGCAAAGAAGAATCAACCACTCTTCAAATCCAATTCAAGAAGCTTGATTCTAAGCTTAAAAGAAGAACATTCCCAAAATTAGGTTTAGGAATTTCTGAAATTGATAAGAGAATGAGTTGGAGAAGAAGAAGAGAAGCTTACCAATGGGTTCTCTTGAATTTGGAGCTAGAAGTTGGATTTACTAAGGAAGACTAGGGTTTTGGAGTTTTAATTTCCCATCTCTCCCACCATTGATGCTTTAGAACTGAAAAGAGGAGGAAGTGAGAGTGAATGGGGGAGTGGTTCAGATTTGAGTATAAGTTAAACATAGGGCTGAACCCAAACCCAAACCCAAAGTGAAAAAGTAGCAAAACTTGACTAACTCCAAACATATCGAAGCTTATACTCAAAAAGGTCGTAAACGTCATTTTGAACTCAATGGGAGTGGTCCCGAGTCCTAATTCGACCGTATGCAAAAAGTAGCTTTTCGGACTAAATTCCGAATATCGATAAAATATTTAAATATAAAATCGACAAATATGCGGGTTGTTACAGACTCCCCTCCTTAAATAAATTGCGTCCTCGCAATATTTAAGAAGAAAATATAGAGTAACAACCATAAAAGCATATTCAACACAAAAGAAATTTGAAATAAAAGGTTCACCTTAAAGAGCATGAGAAAGTAAGTCAAGATGCGTTCGCTCGATGAATTCTCTAGATTCCCAAGAACAATCCTTAGGATTTGAAGATCATTAAACTTTCACAAGCGGAACATCCTTATTTCGAAGTCGTCTGACCTCCGAAGCAATAATACGAACAGGATGTTGCTCAAAAGTTAGATTAGGCGAAACTTCAATATCTTCCACAACACCGGGCTCAAGAATAGAATCGGAATCTCGAAGGCACTTCCGTAATTGAGAAACGTGAAACACATCATGAATAACAGAAAACTGAGCCGGTAATAAAAGGCGATAAGCCATGGAACCAATACGTTCAGTGATAGGAAATGGCCTAATATATCGAGGCGCTAACTTTCCCGATCGACTGAAACGTACAACACCTTTCATAGGTGAAACACGAATGAACACAAGATCTCCCACAGAAAATTCTAACTTCCTTCTTCGATTATCGGCATAGGATTTTTGTCTACTCTGGGCTTCTTTCATTCTATGACGAATAAGATCAATATTTTCTGTGGAATCACGAATAAAGTCTGGACCTAAAACCAGCTTCTCACCGGCCTCAAGCCAACAAGAAGGAGATCGGCATGGCCTTCCATAGAGTGCCTCAAAAGGTGCCATACCAATACTAGATTGGAAGCTATTATTATAGGAAAATTCAACAAGAGGAATATGATCTTCCCAACTTCCACCAAAATCAAGAATACATGCACGAAGAAGATCTTCAAGAGTTTGATTCACGTGCTCGGTTTGTCCATCGGACTGAGGGTGATAAGCGGTGCTAAAATTAAGCTTCGTTCCCAAAGCTTTTTGAAGACTCTTCCAACATCCTCTAGTAAACAATGGATCACGATCACTAACAATAGAAGTAGGAATTCCATGTAATTTAACAATCTCTTTAACAAAGAGTTTGGCCAAAAGAGGAACGGTTCGGTTAGACCGAACGGGAATAAAATGGGCAGATTTAGTAAGTCTATCAACAATTACCCATAAGCTATCAAGACCCGAATGAGAACGGGGAAGGCCGTCTATAAAATCCATGGAAATTTGGTCCAACTTCCAAATTGGAATTTCTAAAGGTTGCAATAACCCACCGGCCCTTTGATGCTCGGCCTTAACGAGTTGGCAAGTCATGCAACGCTTAACGAAGTTAGCGATGTCAAGTTTTATTCCCTCCCAATAATAAAGTCGCTTCATATCCGCGTACATTTTACTACTACCGGGATGAATGGTAAAATTAGAACGATGTGAATCTTCTAAATATCTTTACGAAGATCACTAACTTTTGGCACGATAAGTCTACCAAATTTCCGAACGCCGCCATGAGAATCGATATCAAAGTCTTTCAAACCTTCAATATCAATTTTATCCTTAATATTTTGGCTAAGAAGAGCCAATTCAGGATCTAGCCTTTGAGCTTCAAGAATGCGGTCTAAAAGAGAAGGATGAGCCTCAAGGCTACATAAAACAAGAGATGAACATAAATCGAAAACACGGTCTCGAATTTCGCTAGTGGATAAAATCTCGAGATCGTTCCATTCGGATATCATCATAGAAACAACCGCTTGTTGCTTTCGACTAAGTGCATCGGCGACACGATTACCCTTACCGGGGGTATAAAGAATATCAAGATCATAAGGAGCAAGAAATTCGAGCCAACGCTGTTGACGCAAATTAAGTTCCTTTTGAGAGAATAAATACTTCAAGGACTTATGATCGGTATAAAGAACAAATTTCTCCCCTAAAAGATAATGACGCCAAATCCGAAGAGCAAAAATAATAGCCGCGAGTTCTAAATCATGTGTGGCATATCTAGTCTCGGCCGGCTTTAATTGCCTTGAAGCATAAGCAATAACACATTCTCTTTGCATAAGAACAACACCCAAACCAACGCGACTAGCATCGGTATAAACAATGAAATCTTGATTCCCCTCGGGAATAACAAGAATAGGAGCATTAGAAAGAAGTTCCTTTAGTTTATGAAAAGAAGTTTCTCATTTGTCAGACCAAATGTACTTAACACCTTTCTTCATTAAGCTAGTGAGAGGTACGACAATCTTAGAAAAGTCTTTGATAAAACGGCGGTAATAACCTGCCAATCCAAGGAAACTACGAATCTCTGTCACACTCTCCGGTCTCTTCCAATCTTGAATCTCTTCAATCTTTGAAGGATCCACAGAAATTCCGGATTCGGAAATAATATGACCGAGAAACTTCACACGAGATTGCCAAAAGTGGCATTTAGAAAATTTCGCCTTTAATTGATTACTCCTAAGAGTTTCCAACACAATCCGAAGATGCTTCTCATGTTCCTCCTCGGTTTTTGAATACACAAGAATATCATCAATAAAGATGAGAACAAACCGGTCGAGGAAGTCTTTGAAAACTCTATTCATAAGGTCAACGAAATAAGCCGGGGCATTTATTAACCAAATGGCATAACGAGCCATTCATAAGATCCATACCGAGTACGGAACGATGTCAAAGGAATGCTATCCTCTGCAATACGAAGCTGATGAAATCCAGTAGCTAAGTCTAATTGTGAAAAGACTCTAGAACCACTAAGTTGATCGAATAGATCATCAATCCGAGGTAAAGGATATTTATTTTTGATAGTAAGATCATTAAGCTTGCGGTAGTCAACACAAAGCCTAAGTGTACCATCGGATTTCTTCACAAAAATAGCCGAAGCTCCCCAAGGCGAGGAACTAGAGCGAATAAATTGCTTCGTCTCCAATTCGGATAATTATTTGCGCATCTCTTCATTTTCCTTATTGGACAAACGATAAGGAGGACGAGCAATAGGTTGAGCTCCAGGGATAAGATTAATTCTGAACTGAATTGCTCACTTAGATGGTAATCCTAAAACGGGCTCAAATATGTCGAAAAATTCACGAACAACGTGAATAAGAGAAATAATATCTTCCTCATCATCATTATCGTCATCATGAGGATTTAAAGAGTATAACGATGGAACCAAACTGGAATCCGAATCTTTAAGATTAATAGAAATCTGCTTTACAGATTGAGGATGTCGAAGATGAATAGTCCGCTCAGGACATAGGATATGAGCTTCATAACGGTTAAGCCAATCCATTCCTAAAATCATTCCAAAGCCCAAATAACGCATGACATGTAAATCGGCTAGGAAAGGAAAATCACACAAAATAATCTCCACATCTTTACAAAGCAAACTAAGAGTTGCGGATCCACCAACCGGATTCGCAATTCTCAAAGAAGTCATTAAAGAAACAACACTTAAAGAAAAAGTATCAACAAGCTCTTTTGATATAAAAGAATGGGATGCACCCATATCAAAAAGAACTCGAACGGGTTGATCGCGAAATATAATGGTGCCATCAAGGATTTAATGAGACATACCTTGACCACGAGATGTGTTGCCAGGGGCTTGAGCAACGTTAAGCTTTCCCTCCTTCCTGCCCTGAAGCTTGGGGCATGAAGATATAACATGACCGGGAACTTTGCGGTAGCGACAAGAGAGAGACTTTGGGCACTTGTTCGCATAATGGTCCTTTGAACCACAATTATAGCATTCCCACGACCAAAGGAAGAAGTCTTTTCCACTGGGGTTGCTTGCTTCCCTTTCTTATTGGGATAAGGGCCTTTGAATTTACTGGGCCTTTTCTTCTTGTTGTTGAAGCTTGGTTTGGAACCCACCACTTCAACATCATTCTCCCTATCCGCTTCTTCAAGACGAAGAGCGATATCAATGAGTTGGTCGAAAGAAACTTCTAATTTTAGAAGTAATGGCTTCTTGAGATTTTTGTTTAAGCCATAGACAAATCTTTGATTTTTCTTTAATGGGGTGTTGATAAATTCAACCCCGTATTTAGAGAGAGATTCAAAAGACGCGACATAATCTGCCACGGAAGATTCACCTTGAACAAGGTCAATAAATCGGCGAGCCAAAGTCACCTTCTCATCTTCTGGTATGAATTTTAACTCGAAGCGCTCTCGGAATTTCTCCCAAGTGAGATCCGCTTCATTTATCTTAGAAATCAGAAGCCCGTACCAGTCTAATGCTCTTTCTTGGAGCATACTAGAAGCCACCTGAACTCGATGAAGATCGACGAGATTCATGCGAATGAAGATTCGATCGCAGGTCCGCAACCATGTCTAGACCTCAATGACAGTTTCAGAACCTTTAAATGGCTTCCCACCCAGGTTGGTGTAATCATTGCACAAACGTGCAAACCCAGATTTAGGGTGAGTAGGTTCCGGATTAGAACCAACTGCTTGAGCATTCGTGACAAGGTCAAGAAGTTACTGGGTAGTCATAAAAACTCCATCTTGGGGAGTAGCACTAGATTGACCGGCGCTGGGATGGCCAGGTCTAACCATTTCTCTTCCTTTAGAAAGAAATAAAGAAGAAGAAAAAGGTTATTCACAAAATGAATATCAAGCAATCTTGATAGATAAAACAAGGAATCATAAAGAAAATAGGATGAATCGGTACGAAGACTCGAATTAAATCCTAAGGCACGACTCCTAAGAAGGACTTAGGACAATGATCCTTGTTAAATTATTCTACATTGTTCCGAAGTTTGGCTCTGATACCAAGTTGTGACGCCCCACCTCTATACCCACGCTAGCCAAGGACATTACAGTGTAATGCCGTCAACTAGCACGGAGAATAAGGCTGTTGAGGAGCGACCATCCGTGTAATTGCTTTGCGCGAGCACCGATATGTCAGATAGTATAACATGCATTTTATTTCGAGAGGAAATCCGACATACCGATACAAACACAAAGCTACTACACAGTGGCTATATAAAATCTTCGGAAACAAATATAGAAATAAACATAACACAAATCAGTCATAGATAATTCATATCACAAAGGCGGAAATAGATATGAATATATAACCAACACATGAAAGTGTATATCAGAGTAGTGGTCAAAAAGATCCACAATAATACAAAAGAATAGCAACATGTGCTATACAAAAGAATACAACTATAAGTCCATTTCTCAAGTGTATACAACAAAATAAACTACTAATCTAAGTAGTTAGCCAAAAGTCAGAGAAATCAATTCCAAGCGAGAAGTCCAGCTGAAGCACCTGTAACATCTCGGTCTGACCCGAGTATTATTTAATAAGAAAATAATAAATGGATCAGTCTAGCTATAAATATCAGATGAAGCGATATAGAATAAGAGGTATGACTAAACACATAATAATCACAATGCCAAGCTGTCATAAATAAGTAATTGAAAATCAACAAGAGATTAATCAATATCACAAAAAATCTACTCAAAGATCAAAGAAATGTCATACTCTTTATTTCGTTCACCAAACCATAAATATTGACGATTATATCAATATCAATCACAAGAGTCAATGACACACAAATTCACCAATGCACAAATATTGATAAAACTTATCAATGAAAATCATGAAAAATGGTGAAACACAAATTCTAGAAATCATCTCAAGAAATCCAGAAATCACACAAAGGGGGAAGGCCTAACACAAACGGGAGCATAAAGCTCACCAACACGTGTATCAGAAACGGAACGCTAATTCCATGGTTGCTAACCATCACAAATTGAGCCGAAGCTCAACAAACGGCCCGAAGACCATGGGTTGCTACCCCACCAATTTGAGTCGAAACTCCACAAAACGGGGTTTAGTCTCCCTCACAGACAAAGAGATATCACACATTGCTAGTCTAAATCACAAAGATGATCGTCATGATCAACGAGAAGTGTCAATTACACTAAGCTAGTAAATATATGAGTTTAGCCTTATGTCCCATAACCACTTGCTTAACTTAAATATTTACGAACAAACTGTAGATCTCCACTAGAAAATTGTCACAAGAGATTCAATCGAACAAGTCCAAGAATTAACGGACGAAGTAAACGCAAGCATTTCATACCACTCGTTTTACTAGGTCGTTTAATTAGATTTCTCATACGAGTGAGGTAAAGGCTTGTATATACTAATAGATTGGAAAACGGTTTAAGAAACGAGCTTTGTAATAAAATAGTGTTGAAATCGTTTTGATGAATGAATTTTGATATTTACTACTAGTATAGAAAACCTTTATATTTTTAAAGTGACAAATCACAAAGAAGATTGTAGGAACAATCAATCACTAAAATTCACATACGAAGATGTGAATAAAATCCAAAGAAACCGATAAAGAATCCATCGAAATGAATATTCAAAAATCCCTAAAAAGGAGTCATCAAAGTCATAATAAATGATAACAACAAATAGGATCATCACGAATCGATTTAAATTGGAGTTCTTAAACAAAAAGGCAAGCAGGCAAAACACTACAGTTTCAGACGTCTGAAACAAGTGGTTCAGACGTCTGAATCTGGAAAACTTAAAAATTTCCAGAACGTGATTCAGACGTCTGAACCAAATGTTTCAGATGTCTGAAATAGGCGTTTTTAGCCTATTTTCTTTCTGTTTGAAAATGAGCCAATTCAGACGTCTGAAATCCCAGATTCAGTCGTCTGAAACTGTAATTTTGAGGATTTCCTGAACCTCGACCAAAAATGGCCAAACGAATACCGGAAACGATCGAACGAGCAAATGACGACTAAGGATTTACGCCACGCGACAACCCAGCCTTAACGGCTCTTCGATACGCCTCAAATATCAATGTCCAAATATCCATAATAGGATTTTCATAGATTTTGATTTCAAAACACCAAGAATTGGAATATACACCAAATCAATCCAAACCAAAATCAATTGCACAAGAATAAGTGTTAGGAATTCATACCTAACAATCGAAGATAATTATAGACTAAGATGTGAGATAAAAATCTCACCTTTGAACCCAAACGATTGAAGGAGAAGCTTAAAAGCAAAGAAGAATCAACCACTCTTCAAATCCAACTCAAGAAGCTTGATTCTAAGCTTAAAAGAAGAACATTCCCAAAATTAGGTTTAGGAATTTCTGAAATTGATAAGAGAATGAGTTGGAGAAGAAGAAGAGAAGCTTACCAATGGGTTCTCTTGAATTTGGAGCTAGAAGTTGGATTTGCTAAGGAAGACTAGGGTTTTGGAGTTTTAATTTCCGATCTCTCCCACCATTGATGCTTTAGAACTGAAAAGAGGAGGAAGTGAGAGTGAATGGGGGAGTGGTTCAGATTTGAGTATAAGTTAAACATAGGGCTGAACCCAAACCCAAACCCAAAGTGAAAAAGTAGAAAAACTTGACTAACTCCAAACATATCGAAGCTTATACTCAAAAAGGTCGTAAACGTCATTTTGAACTCAATGGGAGTGGTCCCGAGTCCTAATTCGACCGTATGCAAAAAGTAGCTTTTCGGACTAAATTCCGAATATCGATAAAATATTTAAATATAAAATCGACAAATATGCGGGTTGTTACAAATAATTTACCATAAATCATCAAATTTGGATATGTTCATCATGATAACAATATATATCCATAGAAACGAAGAAATTGAAGTTTTGGGTGTTGATTTGGTTCCTTGAGTCTTCGAACAGAGAGAAGAAGAAATAGAAGCTTTAGATGCGTTTCCTTACTCATGTATCTATGCCTAAATCTTGTAATTGAATGTATAATTATATATATATATAATATATTTGTGTGTGTGCGCGCACGCGCGCGCACACACACATGCATGCGCACGTGTGTGATTGGATTGGTGATATGAATATATATGATATTTATGCATTGAATCCTAGAAGAAAATGGAAAGAACGAGGTGGGTGGAGGCAGGAAATGGATCGAAACAATCGACTGGGATGGCAACCAGTGGATCAACCGACCGACCTCCCAAGCTCCAACCGGCCGACCGCTACATGTCGATGTATGATGCAACCAGTTACATAAAGGAGGTGTGCTCTGGTGGTAAGGGCTTGTGCTTTTTTTCTAATCCACCCAGGTTCGATTGCTACATTATGTTATTTTGTGTGTGTGTCTATATATATATATATATATATATTAATAGTAAATAAATTATATTTACGTTGAAAATAAATGCGAGAATTTGTATAAAGTAATATGTAATTTTATGAATTTTTTATTTAAGCTAAGAATTTGGATATATTTAAAGTTATAATTTATAAAGAACAAATTCATTCTAGGTTTAAAATAAATATTTGAAAGGGTTGCATACGGGAAAATATGAAATTTTTTCTAAATTACATTTCAAAAGCTTTAAAGTGTATTTTATGACTTATCAATTAAAATAAGGGATTTAGTAGGTGTATTATAAGTATTCAAGAAAAAGAAAATCCAATTTGGGTTCAAAATAATTATTTATACAATTATATATGTCAAAATATTTTCTAACTAATAATTTGAGTATTTTAAAGTGAATTTTCAAGTTAATAAGTTTAAATAGAAGTATATAATGTATATATGTGTGTGTGTATTTGATTAAAAATATATGTATGTATTCATTTAAAATTTATTTAAATATTTAATTTAATTGTAGAATCATTATTATGTGATTATGATGTTCTCATCTCTATTATACAACGATTGTATGCCATGAATGATTTACTATTAATTGGCACTTCTTGTCTATCATACGGTTATTCTCCAATTATAAGTTATAACACCCCATAAAATCAACCATGAATGAATTTAGTGAATTAAATTAAATAAGGTAGGGTTGAAAAAGAAGATTTTATAAAGCTGGAATTTGGCCATGAAAATTATTCTGCTGCATTCATGGCGAAATTATGGTCTATTTTCATATATAAAATGTTGAAAACGAAGTTCAAACGAAAAAATTACGAACATATGAAGTTTTCTAATTTAAATCAATTTAGTTTGAATTCAAATTCAAATGAATATTTAAATTTAGGGTCTGAATTTCTAAAATCAACGGTAGGTTTAGTCAGGGTTTAAGTTAAACATTAAGCTAAATAATTAATGTTAAAAATTAATGAGGGAATAAAATAAACGAGCAATAGAAACAAATCAACACACCCCAAATAAGTGAAGAGGTCGACACCTCTGACTCTAAGCAGTCGACCAGTCTATTGGAGGCTGTCGAACCCTATTAAGGATGGCCGCTAGAGTTTTTCAGCATTTAAATGCTCTAGATTTTTTAGTTTTCAGCTAGCTCCATCATATGGTTCTAGTGCGTTTCAACTCCTATAAATAGGACCTTCTCCTCTCCGCCCATTATTCATAAAGATTTGGAAAATACCTTGAACTTCATCTATTTTCTCTCTTCAATTAGATTTAGGAATTCAAGTAAGGATTCTAATCCTTTTCTAATTATTCTTTTAGCCGATTTTCTTCTCCTCCAATCGCTTCGAATCTAACAAAATTATATATATACCCATCCTTCATTATGTGTATATATATCAAAAGAAGGAGATCTGGAAAAGATGCTTCGGTGTTGCAAATCCATACAGGAAGAGCTAAGGATAATCTTTTAGTGTAAACCTTAGTATTTCTTTTTTAGTAATTGATTAATATATGTATATCGATTTGAATATGCCTTAGAGATTTTGGGATTGCGAAAATGAAATAGATTTAAAAAACCCCTAAAATTCCTTTTTATTTTGAAACATCAATTCTAGATGGAGATCCTTAATTGTTTATGTTAATTTGATGGAATTTATATTGTTATGCAATTTTTGATAATTTCACAGTCTATTTCACTTCTTCTCCTTCTTTGATTCAAATTGTCAGTTTTGAATAATGAAATAAGGGTATAGAGCACGAATCCTATTCGTAGTTTACACCACTTATTCCATACAAAATTCTTTTTTATTTCTTTGTAAAAGATGGGTTGAAAAGAATATGAAACTAGAATTGCAATTCCTATTATTTAGGATATTCCATTTAATTGATGTAATAAATTGGGTTTTTGTTTCTATTTACAAGTCTATTTATTGCAGTTTTGGTTATGGATATTTCATCCATGTTATGAATATTAGAATCCATTATTATGGATATTGAAATCTTGAGAATCTGAAGGAAAAGGACTTGTATCAGTATTATGGTTAAAAGAATTGACATTTAACGCTAGTTTAAGGCGTATAAACCATATGCTTAGAATTTACTAGGCACGAATACATATTATTTCTATTAGCGTAATAAATGTATAATTATGGCATATAATTGCGTAATTAATTAGGTAGTAATTGTAATTAATTTCCCTCTTTAGGAAGGTAATTGATATTTTGAGGCATAATAAGGAAGGTTCCTTATTTATAGGGATGCGAGGTCAGTTGAGTTGCACGACAGAAGTCTGTCCTTCACTTTGAGGCTATCAGCAGTTGTGTACACTTCCTATTAATGTGAGACATCTCTTATGATAAATATTTACATGATGCGAGGTCAGTCCTAAATTTTATAGGGTAAGTCTACCCTGCTAATATGGCTACCAGTTTCTACGAATAGTCAAACTAATGTAAGATGTTATTATGAGCATGGATCATAATACAAAGGGCTTGCTTCAGGGTCTTGAGATGTTAAGTGGTTGTTTGAGGGACCACGTATTTTCCCTAAATGAAGGATTAAATGGCCAAGGGGCTAGTTATTAGGCACGAGAGGTGGTACGTCAACGGGATTCCGCTTCGGGATAAAGTATTAAGTGACTGATTTAGGGTCCATCTTTCCACAAAGAAGTATTAAGTGACTTAAGAATTTCATGCGATGTCAGCTAGATAGTCACCTTTAAGGGGTCCGCCTTGGGAATAGGTATTAAATGATGGGGTCTGCCTCAATTGAGTTCCTAAATGGCCAAAGTCTGCCTATTTTCCAATAAAAGGTATTAAGTTGCTTGGTATTATCTCTCATGTTGTTAGTTATTTATGACGTGAGATTTGGGTCATGAGATTTAGAACCTGCTTCGGGAACGAAAGGTATTAAATGGTTGATTAAGGACCCGCCTTCTTTCCTTATAAGAAGTATTAAATGGTTTTATGTATTTAGACATATTCTTATTTTCAACTGCTGAAGTACTAAAATGGTAAGACTTGAGGTTTTTATTCCCCAGATATTTGTTGTTCTCACTCCCTCCTTATTAGAACATAGGTTAAGGACAGAGTGATGAGGGTGGCAATGCTTGAAGGTGGAGTGGCTTAAGCTTGTGGTAGTTATTATTATCTTTTATGATATTTTTATGTTGTAACCATGTATTTGGACAAATGATGTAATGGATCTTATGTGATAGTTTTATGATGTTTTTTATTATGACATTTCAAATGGTTTTGAAATAAATAGGTATAATTTGATATTATATTTTATTCCATCCATCGTGAGTCCTAAAAGAATAGTTTTTGCTACACTATTACTTCATTTTCCAACCAACAACCAACCTTAGAATGGAACTAAGTTTTGATGAGCCTTTTCTAGGTTCAAATATAGGCCTATTTAGAGGTGGGTTGTTACATTTGGTACCAGAGCTTAGGTGCAATGACCCAAAAGTCATAATGTTTCGAATTTGATTTTTTGATTTATTTAGATATTCAAATTCGATTCAGATTTAATAAATTATGAGAAAATCAGTTTTTACTAAAACGACTTGATTTTTGATGACGTATTTTTAATTTAATTTAAATCATTTTCCATAATTTTTAGTTTGGAAAATATTTAAATTGTCGTTTGACATATTTTACGGCACACGTTGAAAATTTTGAAAATATACAGAAATTAATAACCAGTGTGTTTTATTATTGTTTTGTGATTGTGTCACATTTCTACTCATGATCATATTTCTATTTGTGTCATTCATTACTCGTACGCGGATGCGATATGGGATGGTGGGATACATTGAATATTACCAAATAAACACAACAAAATACAGTATACACCCCTCCTTCCTTCAAATCAAAACAATGCAACAATATATACAGGCCTTGTCTCCTCTACTCTTATCCCTCTTGCACCCAGCCCTGTCTACTGCATTTCGTACTCTGCCTATTTCTTTGTCTACCCTTGTCTACTTCCTGTCTCTTGTCCCCTTAGTTTTGGAATATAAGTGTTTGCACCAACAATGGTCAAAAACCCCAAAAGTAGTGAAAGCACCGGTGTTTACACACAAACTCTCAATATCCAAGCGCAGATTACCGATCCAGATAATGTAGAGAGTAAAAGTGAAGAAAAAGCGAATGTAAATGAAAAAGAAAGTAAAGAACACAAGAAATTTATAGTGGTTTGGCTATTTTCGGCCTACGTCCACTTTTGATCTTTTTATTTCCTTTATACTGTGATTATGGTTATAATCCTTCTAGCCAAAAGAGAAGAAGATAAAGAGGAGTCGAGAGAAAAAGACCCTCTTTTAGTTGCAATGAAGGTGCTATTATAGGTGTGGAGTGGGAAATATCTACCTTGAATCTCGGAATACTCCTTCTCAAATCCAGATGGGTCGACATGATCGACCTGGAGTCATTTGTGATCGATCCTTGATCGATCCATAGTGAGTTCATGTCGATCATAAACTGCCCAATTGAGCTACGATCGAGACATTCCCTATGTGTTGTGCAACTTGCTGTGAAAATCTCATTGCATTTGGAGTTGTAGATTCTGAGATATGATTCATCCAAGACCGAGTTTGCAAGTGTAGGCTGATGATTTCATATCCATCATCTCGTATCCATCAAATAACCCCGAGACTTGCGCTGTGATCCATGCTTATGCTCCACCTTGATCGCTTCTTTCGTATTGATCGATACGAACATGATCGATACGAAATATGCCTCCAAATCCATCTAGTGCCCTTGTCTTTGCATCGATCCGATGTGCTCTAGTGAACCATGCTTTTCGTATCGATCTGACGCTACCTTCAATCTATACGGATTGGATCGATATGAATCCTGATCGATCTGAAACCAGATGTAAATGCGCAATCAATAGCCTTATCCATCCTGATGTCGTTTGGTCGATACAAAGTATATCGATACGAAAGCAATGATCCACATCCGTCAACCTGTACCCATTGATCCATAACTATTAATCCATCCATAACTTGAGAATATAAACTCCAATAGACCTAAAATTCAAAGTCTAGCCTCACCAGGCCTTGTTTACCATTCTTGATCGATCCTACCTTGATTGGACCTTGGTTCGATTTTGATGGTATCGATCATAGCCTTATTTCTAATCGATCTCCAATCATGATATCCATTATTTTGTTGATATCCTGGCTTTGACCAAAAAACAGGATAACATTTTCCCCCCAAAACATGCCTTGCGGTAGGAAGGCGTGTTTTGAATAGTTGTAAACCTGTGACCTACAATTCAATTCATTGATTCTCAAGATCATCATTCATGGTCATTCAAGACCGTTAGTTAAAAATGAGGTCGTTCAAGGTAGAGTTTTTATTACAAGACGAGCGGTGGTTGTTCGCGACCGATGGGCGTCCACCATTGGCAAGGACCGTGTGTGGTTGAGTGTCGTTCAAGACGAGGTGAGATCATTCAAAATCACGTGCCATTCAAGGTGTGACATAATCATTCAAGATCAAATGATAAAAAAGCCCAATATAATCGTTTGAGATCGAATGTCGTTCAAGACGTAAAATGATTGTTCAAGAATGAGGATTGTTCAAAGAAGACGATGATCATTCATGATCGAATGTTGTTCAAAGTAGAGGGTAGTCGTTTGAGATCGAGTACCATTCATGGAGGATAGTGATCATTCTAGATCGAATGCTTGTTCAAAGCGAAATGTGATCGTTCGAGATCGAGAGTCGTTCATGGCTTTAGATAGGCCCAATCCACTTCTTGTTTCTTATGAGAGGGCTTGCTTACATTATTCTTTCTCTCCTCTTAAGGTGAGATTTTGGTATTATCATTATCAGATACCACATTCGAGTGGTTTCATAACCAAATAATTAAATCAATAAATAAATAGAGTTCAGAATGTCCACAGAAATAATGAAAACAAATGTCCAAATAGTGCAGTGTTTGTGCCTTTCAGGGCGTGATGGTTTGTCATCATCTCAGAGCATGCCTAAGGACTCTTCGTAATCCCATACATATGTAAGTGACTTAGCCGTTTTATTGGAGAAGCATAATGAAAAATACGTGTTACGTGGTCAAGTTTCAAGTCCTGAACCCGCCCCTTATCGTCGCGTTCAACAGATGACGAGGTGTGACCCCAATTTAAGGTTATTCCTGTTTTTTGATGTGCATGCCGGGTTGTGCCTGTTCTGCCTCTGCACTCTAGAATCTTACGTACTGTGATAGCTGGCCATTCCGGACATGATCTTCAATTACATCTTTTAGATTCCTGCAATCATTTGTATTGTGCCCATTTAACTCATGGAACACACAATATCTTCTCAATCTACTTTCACTCTCAGTGGGTTCTTTCCTCATCCTTTTGCGGTAGGGAACCTGCCCTTGGTTTTCCAAGTATATTCATTTGGAGTTTGATTCAGTTCAGTGTAGGCGGAGAATCTCGGTTCCCTCTAAGGTTGTTTCGGTGCATCGGAGCTATCAATATCTTTTCTCTTTCCGTTGTTTGCCTTGGACCCTCCTCCAGGCGGTCCCTCATCTTGATTAACATTGACATCTTGCTTTTAAACCCCCTTGGTAGCTATTTTCTGATTGGGGCTGCCCCATGTTGGACCGCTCCATCCGATTGTCTATGGCGTCCTTCCGGTCCAGCTCCATGGATCTGTGCTCTAGCAGCTCCTGCTGCTCCTGTCTGTCCAAACTATCTAAGAATATTCTGCATCATCTCCTCCTACCTTTTCAGCAACCGTTCCTGCATGGAATCCATCATAGTTTACATCTTATCCTTGTGATGTAGATGGATGCCTGATCTGCTCCAGCTCCGAAGGAAGCCTCTTGACTTCCCTCTTGATGACTCCTTTATGATAGTGTCCTTCTGGATAATTGCCTAACCATAGCTTCTGATCCAATCCTGTGTTCCAGAGTAGTGGGTGCTAGAGTTCTCAATGAAAGCACCAAAGTGTTTGTGCCAAAATGGTCACAAACACCAAAAGTAGTGAAAGCACCAGAGTTTACATTTAAAATCTCAATATCCTAACATATGTTATAGATCCATATATTGTAGAGAGTAAAAGTGAAGAAATAGGAAATGTAAAATGAACAACAAAGTAAAGAACATAAGAAATTTTAGAGGTTTTGTGACGATCCATCGTTTTGACCCATGACAACGACACTTAATACATCCATGGTATTCATGTGCCATTGCCAAGTATCTGAAAGAAGAGTTGTCATGGGGTAAAATATAGGAAGAGAACATAATCTCACAACGGAATGGTTAAATGTAACATAAAATTAAGATAGTACAAAGGTTACTCCCCAGCATAGAGTTATCAGAGTTACAACAAAAGTACTACTTTCAGTCTAGGTAGTTACAACAACCTTCTTTTAAATATACGTACATAGAACCAACATCTCATAAAAGTGGAAATAAATAGCTAGATAGATATCAAGCCTTCTGCTCATCCACCATCTTCAAAGGAGTCCAAAAAAACCTATCATTTTTGAACCACTCAAATATAAATGAGTACCCGAAAGTTTAGGGAAAAAAAACAATTAGGGTCATAAAATAAGTCCGGTATGAGTAAACTCCAAAAAATACAACACACAAAATAACTAGTGAAACAATGTCGCAAAAACGCAGAACAAGTTTTTCCCTCACAAGGACAACATCCAAGTATAAAAGAATGGGCACAAATAATTAAACATCGCGAAGAGCGTAAGATGCTTCTCGATGCAATTAACAAAGAATCAATCCAAAGATTTAAACCGAAAATAAGGAATGGGAATTTTTTCCAATAATGACTAGGAGGGTACGCCCCCTTATCGAAAGTATACCTCTAGAAAATACACTTGAGAACTACGATGGCTCTCGAAAAGCTCCAAGCCGGATCCCGCCAACCTTACCGAGTATCCGAGTATTTTACATCTCCGTGCGCATACAACCGAAACCAATCTAGATAAGATGTGACAATACCTTAATGGGTGCAACCCCACATAGCTTGGCCCCCACTCCCTCTTTATTTAGTAATTTTCGATAAAGGATATCAATGCTCTAAATTAGCAATAAATCATCTTAGATTGACGAAATGAAAAAAAAGGAAGAATGGTATCGAAACTGATAGTTAAGATATCAACTATCGGGGATCGCAAAACGATCGTATGTGGAAATTAAATATTATACTCTTTCAATGCTTGGAAGATATCCATATACTTATCTCATTGGTATAAATACATTCACAAAACATTTGGGAGGATTTCATATTTCAAAAGCATACTTAAATGGGTCAAGACAATGGTCTACAAGAAAGGCGAATGTTTTCCATACCGTCATAATTATAAAGATCATTTATGGGAATCAAATCTCCTACACTTGTCACATTTCTGATATTCCCGATTTACTCTATCCTTCGTCCAGAAACAAAGCCAGGTAAGTTAGGGCACCGGTTGCTCCTAGCCTTGCCCAAACACTTTGGTTCTAGATCTCACAAATAGAGGATCAGTCTACTCGTTGGCTTTTAGTGCCAAGTATAAGACTACTTACTTTCCATAAATAACTTATTTAAATCGTTATATAAATTTTGAAGCTCCTTTAAAATACTTTAAACCAAGATTTGAAACTTCCATTCAAATCATAACTTAAACCCATTATCTTTAAAGGGGAATACGACCAAGAGGGGTGAAGCTCCCTCTTAATCAAATGAAATAGCTAAAAGGGGTGTTATTTCCTTTTAACCAAAAATCCACTAAATGTCAATCCAAAGTTAAAAGGTGGTGTAAGTTCCCTTTAACTAAACGTCAAAGTTATTGCTCATAAACGGGCCGAGCACAAATCAAACAACCAAACAACCAAACAAGAATAATAACAAACCCATTATTATTAACAATTTACAATCAATAGTTAACACTACAATTATTAAAATGTGAATGTGTCAAAAGAAAGAGATTAAGATTACACTCACTGTAAAATAATTAAATTATACTCATAGAATAAGTTATACCCACTAAACAAAGATAATAAGGAATATACTCACAGAATAAGTTATACCCACTAAACTATAAAAAGAAAAGAATATACTCACAGAATAGTTATACCCACTAAAACAAGGAATATACTCACTTCCTATTTGCATTGATGGAGACTTGGAATACTTCACCTTTGATACTGAATTTTAGTTCTTTTCTTTAGTTTGTGAATGAATTAAAATGAGATATGGACTTGGCTATTTATAGGTGAAGAGAATGGCACTTTAGTCATTTCCTACAGCCTAACCAGGTTCGACCAGATTTTGGTCTAATAGAAACCAGTCTTATGGCCTAATTTGATTCGATCACATTTTGATCCAATAGGAAACATCTTGATGGCCTAATTTGATACGACCATATTTTGATCCAATAGAAAACACCTTGATGGCTTAATTTGATTCGACCACATTTTGGTCCAATAGGAATCCTCTTTATCGACTATGGCATAACATGATTCAACTAGATTTTGGTCCAACGGTAGCCATCCGCATGGCAGAACCTGATTCAACCAGATTTTGGTCCAATGGCAACCATCCGCTTGGAATATAATAATCATTATGTTATTTTGTTTCATTAGGCAAGTAATTATATTGTTATATTTTATTAGGCAAGTAATTATACTATTCTGTTTTATTAGGCAAGATTAATAAGTTTATATTGTTTCATTAGGCAAGTTATTATACTATTCTGTTTTATTAGGCAAGGTTAACAATTCTTTCTTGTTTTATTAGGCAAGTAATTATACTATTCTGTTTTATTAGGCAAACTTATACTTAAATAAATTGGTACCACTAACTGCCTTATAACTCAAATCGTCTTTAAACTAACATTTTACATTAGTTTTAAAAAGGCGAATATTAGTCACGCGTCCCTAAACCCAAAGTTAATTCAAACGACATCCTCCTTAAAAAAATGTTGTAGAGCGGGTCCCTATGATTATTTTACTATAGCAGCATGTATTTTTCGTGTTTTTTACGGCCAGTGCTTAAACAAATTTCAAAAAATTATAAATATTATAACTAGGTTTCTGAAAGAAAAAAAGAAATTGTAGACATATCTACAATTATTCCATATAATTGCAGATATATCTGCAATTATTCACTGAATAATTGCATTCGATAAACATGTGAATGATTGCAGATATGTATGCGATTATTCTATATGATTGTAGACATGTATGCAATTATTCACTGAATAACCGCGTTGAATAAAAATCTATATAATTGTAGACATGTCTGCAATTGTTCCATATATTTGCAGACATGTATGCAATTATTCATCGAATAACAGCATCTTGATTTAACAATTAAGATACTTACGTAGATATCTACACTAATCCCTTAAAATTGCAGACATGTTTTCAATTTTTAGTTGCAAAGGCATGTTATCCTAAATGAGTGCAGACATGTATGCAATCATTCTCTAAAATTGCATACATGTCTGCAAGTATTCTTGAAACATACCTTGTGTAATTTTTTTTCCCTTTCTTCCTTGTTTTTGATTTTTTTTGACATGAATACGAAGATAAATATTAATTGAAATAAGTTTTAAAATTTGAAAGTTTTTTTTTGTTTTTTTATGTTTTTTGATGATTTTCGAGAAATAAGGACCAATTTACATACTTTTTTCCACTGGGTTTTTATGAATTTTGAAACCAATCAAGGACCTGTGCCAAAAGTACCCTTAAAAAATCCATTCGAGATGTTTTATCCAAATTTTTATTCTTGATATAAAATCCATTATTTAATCATTTGAAAACATACTGACTATTCAAGTTCAAAGTGATTAAATTATGGATCGTTACACCCTCCCCTCCTTAAAGAGAAATTAGTCACATAGACTCAAGATATCAAATAAACCTACATGATATCGTATATATCAGACAAAGATACAAGGAAAGTGATCTTAACACAATTGGTGAGTACATTAAAAAGAAATAACTAAATACAAACAACAACTACATCAACTTGGGATAGGAATTCCTAATATAGTCCTAAGTTTCCCAAGTACAATCTCTAACATCTTTACTCCACTGAACCTTAACAAGATTGATACCTTCTTCCTTAAGCACTGTATGTCTCGAGCGACAATATGATTAGGCCACCTAATAATGGTTAGGTTAGGCTGAACCTCTAAATCAACTTGTTGTTCCAGTTTTACTATCATCGAAGGGTCGTGTACATAATTACGTAAATGAGATATGTGAAATACGTTGTGCACATATGATAGTTGATCTGGTAACTCCACTTTATTTGCAAGTTTACTAATCCGCTCCAGTATGGGAAAAGGGCCAATATATTGAGGGGCTAACTTCCCTGTTTTCCTAAATCTCACAACACTTCTCATAGGAGAGACTTTTACAAATACCATGTCCCCGACTAAGAACTCTAGATCTCTACACCTTTGATCTGCATAGCACTTTTTTCGATCTTGCGCTTCCTTCATCTTTCCTCGAATATCAGCTACCTTCTTATTGGCTTCTAAAATCATGTCAGTTCCAAGAACAAGTCCATCTCCAGATTCAACCCAACACAAAGAAGAATGACATGGACAAACATAAAGATCTTCAAAAGGAGCCATACCAATGCTTGCTTGATAGCTGTTGTTATAAGTGAATTCGACTAAGGGTAAATGATCTTCCCAAGAATCCTCGAAGACCAGAATGCATGCTCGCGATATATCTTCCAAGATCCGGTTCACTCTCTCCGTCTACCCATCTACAAAAAGTCACAAGTCTACCATTCTATCTCCCTCTTCTCTTTTAGAGCCATCCTTCGTAAGGGTTGTATAATAGGTCTAGTTCCCAAAACCAAATCAATACGGAACTCGACTTCATGGTGAGGAGGTAAACCTTGCACCTCATCAACAATATCTGTGAAATTTCGAACAACCGGCACATCTCCAGCTAGCCACTTCGAGTGAATGGAGAAAACACTCATTAACTGTTCTTAGGCTCTTCACAACTAATGTCAACACCAGAATCTCCAGCATCACAAACTCTGATGATCATTCTACCACAATCCAAGATAGCTTTAAACTTAGATAACCAATCCATTCCCATTAACACTCCAAAATTCATAAATCCAAGAACAAAGAAGTCAAAAGGAAAGAGTTAATTTCAACAAAAAGTAGGTACATTTAGACATACTGTGTCAAGATTTGTCGGACCTCCAATTGCGTTTGACACATAAAGAGGATTCCTCATGATAACGCATTTAAGGTTTAGTTTGTTCATTAGATCAAAAGAAATAAAACTATGGGAAGATCCTGTATCAAATAGCACTCTTATAGGAATACAATATAAGGATAATATACCTCGCAACACTTGCTTTCTTTTTTGATCTGAAGAAGTGAATGGTATCTCTTCAATGGTAAAAGTCTATCCTTAAGATCCCTTTTTAGGAAAAAGGCACTCATTCTTCATATGTCCTGGTTGGCCACAATTAAAACATGTGGCAATCGGGCAATGATTTGCAAAGTGTCCATCTTATTGCACTTGAAACAAAGAATGTTGGCCAAGTTGGTTTGCTTCTTCTATGCTATAGCACCATCTTCGGGTTTCTTCCCTACACCCTGCTTCTTTCCCTTAAACTTATGCTTGAAGTTTGGTTTTCCTTTAACTGGTATAACCGATAAAGGCTTGGCACTTACTATTGGTACTACACCTTTCTGGAGTCCTTCCTTAATATCAAGAGCTTAAAACCTCAAAGCCATGCTAACATTGTTGGTAAATGTACTCATAAGATGATTGGTCATTTCACAATAGAACTCTGGTCATATTCCATTCATAAACATTTCATTTTTCTTGAGCGGTGTGTCTATCAATCTAAGTCCAAAACGGGACAAAGCA
Source organism: Allium cepa (assembly GCA_030765085.1). Lineage (NCBI taxonomy): Eukaryota > Viridiplantae > Streptophyta > Magnoliopsida > Asparagales > Amaryllidaceae > Allium > Allium cepa. The sequence goes on from CM060943.1 coordinate 130,524,631, forward strand.
TTGAACTTATGCTCATACTAGAACACCATCATATCACCCTGCTTTAAGTCAATGAAACTTCTAAATAACTGAGTTCTTCCAGCTTCTAGAATAAACTATGCTTCAAAAACTTCCTTGAACTGGGTCCAAGAAAACTCCCCCTCCGGAGTACTACCTGTTAATAAATCCCACCAATCCATCGCCGACTTTTGAAGTTGTCGCGATGTCAACAGCCGTTTCTCTGCATCTTCCAACCGAAGATCTCTAAATATTCTTTCACGCGTTCGAAGCCACGTCTTCCCTCCAAGAATGTCGTCAGTCCCATAGAATGGATTCCCACCCAAAGTGGTAAAATTCTTACATAAATATGCAAAGTTCATAGGGGTCTGAACTTGCACTAACATTTACTCTACCGGATCTACCGCTGACATAACAGCATTTCTAGGTACCCTACGTTGGTAGCCATGCTAGTTCTAGATCCTTTCCTTCCTCCTCTTCTTGTATTCATTTTCTATTATCTGAACAAATAACAAGTATCTTTAGAATACCAAAATAAGGTTAAAATGGTTTAAGGAAATAACACCAATGGATCTAAAACTAGACTTTAGATGACAAATATTATTATTATAATAATGGAAAATATGCTCTCTCAAGATTAACTCATTCTAGGGCATCACTTACCCTATCTCTAGTGAGTTGTACCCCAATCAGGCCAAGGTGTTCGTTCAACCGAAGCTTTGATACCAACTATGACGAACCAACCTTTCTTACCCTTGAGAATGACACTTAATACATCCATGGTATTCATGTGCCATTGCCAAGTATTTGAAAGATGAGTTGTCATGGGGCAAAATATAAGAACATAACAATAATCTCACAACAGAATGGTTAAATATGACATAAAATTAAGACAATATATAAGGTTACTCCCCACCATAGAGTTATCAGAGTTACAACAAAAGCACTACTATAAGTCTAGGTATAACAACCTTCTTTTGAATATACATTCATAGAACCAACATCTCATAACAGCAGAAATAAATAGCTAGATAGATAAGGAGCCTCCTGCTCGTCCACCATCTTCAAAAGAGCCCAAAGAAACCAGTCATTTTTGGACTACTCAAATATAAATGAGTACCCGAAAGTTTAGGAAAAACAAACAATTCGAGTCAAACAATGAGTCCGGTATGAGTTAACTCCAAAAAATACAACACACAAAATAACTAGTGAGACCACGTCGCAAAAATGCAGAAGGGGTTTATCCCTCACAAGGACAAGATCCAAGCATAAAAAATGGACACAAATAATTAAACTTCACGAAGAGTGTAAGATGCTTTGGATGCAATTAAGAAAGAATCAATTCAAAGATTTGAATCAAAAATAAGGAAAGGGAATTTTTTTTCCAACAATGACAAGGAGGGTGTGCCCTATTTATCGAAAGTATACCTCTAGAAAATATACTTAAGAACTATGATGGCTCTTGGAAACCTCCAACCGGACCCCGCCAACCTTACCGAGTATCTGAGTATTTCACATCTCCATGCGCATACAACTGAAACCAATCTAGAGTAGATGTCACAATACCCTAATGGAAGCAACCCCACATAGCTTGGCCTCCACTCGCTCTTTATTTAATCATTTCTGATCAAGGATATCAATTCTCTAAATTAGCAAAAATCGTCTTAGATTGTGGCAACGAAAATAAAAGGAAGAAGGGTATCGAAATCGATAGTAAAGATATCAACTATCGGGGATAACAAAACGATCGTATGTGGAAATTAAATCTTATACTCTTTCAATGCTTGGAAAATATCCATATACTTATCTCATGGAGAATTGTAATATTTCATCTTTGATAATGAATTTAGTTCTTCTTTTTAGTTGGCGAATGAATTAAAATGAGATATGAACTTGGCTATTTATAGGTGAAGAGAAGGGTACTTTAGTCACTTCCTACAGCCTAACTAGTTTCGACCAGATTTTGATCCAGTAGAAACCAGCCTTATGGCCTAACTTGATTCGACCATATTTTGGTCCAATAGAAAACATCTTGATGGCTTAATTTGATTCGACCACATTTTGGTCTAATAGAAAACATCTTGATGACACATTTTGGTCCAACAGGAATCCTCCTTATCAACTATGGCATAACATGATTCGACCAGATTTTTGTACAATGGAAACCATCCGCATGACAGAACCTGATTCGACCAGATTTGATCCATTGGAAACCATCCGCATGGAATATAATAATCATTATGCTATTTTGTTTCATTAGGCAAGTAATTATACTGTTGTTATATTAGTCAAGTGATTACACTATTCTGTTTTATTAGACAAGGTTAATAATTCTCTCTAGTTTTATTAGGTAGGTAATTATACTATTCTATTTTATTAGGCAAGGTTAATAATCCTTTCTTATTTTATTAGGCCAGTAGTTATATTATTTTGTTTTATCAGGAAAACGTATGCTTAAATAAATTGGTACCCCTAACCGCCTTATAACTCGAACCATCTTTAAACTAACATTTTACATTAGTTTAAAAAATCCATTTGAGACGTTTTATCCAAATTTTTATTCTAGTTAAATAAATCCATTATTTAATCATTTCAAAACATACTAACTATTTAAGTTCAAAATGATTTAATTATGGATCATTATAGGGTCGGCTACCTCCAGCCTACTTCCACTTTTAATTGATCCTTTTATTTCCTTTATATTATGATTACAGTTACAATATTTTGAATATCAATAACCAAAAATGGCAGAGTCTATCCAAAAGGGAAGAAGATAAAGAGGAGCCGAGAGATATGGAATAGGAAATATCTTCCTTGAATCTTAGAATACTCCTTCTCAAGTCTAGATGGGTCTACATGATCGATCTAGAGTCATTTCGAATCGATCCTTGATCAATCCATAGTGAGTTCGTGTCAATCATAAACTGCTCTAATTGAGCTGCAATTGATCGTAGACGTTCCCTATGTGTTGTGAAACTTGCTATGAAAATCTCAATGCATTTGGAATTATAGATTGTGAGATATGATTGATCAAAGACCGAGTTTGCAAGTGTAGGTTGATGATTTCGTATCCATCTTCTTGTATTCATCAGATAACCTCGAGTCTTGTGCTGTGATCCATGCTTTACGCTCCACCTTGACCGCTTCTTTTGTATTGATCGATACGAACATGATCCATATGAAATATGCCTCTGAATCCATCTAGTATCCTTGTCTTTGCATCGATCCGATGTGCTCTGGTGAAGTATGCTTTTCGTATTGATCTGACGCTACCTTCAATCAATACGGATTGGATCGATACGAATCCTGATCGGTCCGAAACAAGATGCAAAATGCGCTATCAATACCCATATATATCCTGATGTCAATTGATCGATACGAATTATATCAATATGAAAGAAACAATCCACATCCATCAACTTGTATCCATTGATCCATAACTATTGATCCTTCCATAACTTAAGCATATGAACTCCGATTGACTTGGAATTCAAAGTGTAGCCTCAACGGGCCTTGTGTATCATTCTCGATCACTCCCACCTTGATTGGAGCTTTGTCCAATTTTGATGATATCAATCATAGCCTTGTTTCCAATCGATCTCCAATCCTAATATCCATCCTTTTGTTGATATCCTTGCTCTGACCTAAAAATGAGATAATAATAAGTACTCAGGGTTTGGGTTGGGATTTACTACTTCTTCTTTGAGTGTTCATCGACACTGTTTAGTTCATTTTCCCAGCTTCAAAAATATTGTTCAAGACTTCAAAAATTGATTTCACTCCACCAGCTTCGAGTTAGATGGTGTTGTTAGTGTCATTAGGTTTGTATAGTGCTGTAGTATATTTTTGGTGGTTTTTGTGGAGTTTCGTGATGGACAATGACGATGGTTGAAAACTAGGGTTAAGGTTTATCGGTATTATAGGCAACATAGCTCAAACGAAGGTAAGCGTTGGGTTTATGGAGGCGAGGGGCACCTTGTGGCCGAGTTTGGTTGGGTCCGATGGTTGTTTGGGAGTCGCGATCATCTCACGTTTGAGAATTCCTAGGTGCTCTCCTAGTTTGGTTTCTAGAGGTTGGATCTTGATGCAGTGGATTGAAGTCAAGGTCGTGGGTAGCCACATGATGAGCTTGAGATGAGTAGTTGGTTGGTGGCCTTGGTTCGTTCGCTCGTTGGAGGAATTTCAAGTGCACATGCACGGCCGTGCACGTATATATAGGTTCTAGGATTTTCGAAATTGAAGAAGAGAGGAATGAGAAGAACCATGTAAGCTTGCGAGTTTGGGTCTAGGAAGGAATTGGGCCTTGGGGCTTAGAATTGGGGTGAGAAATATGTTTAAAAATTAAGCTAATTTTAAAACTAATGTGTGTGTATTTTTAAACCGTGAAAAATTGCTCATACATGGTAAGTTTAATACACGGATTTTAGCGTTGTACTCATGAACATTGTAGTGTAATTTGCTCGTAGATTTGGGGTGTTTAAAAATTATGATATATTAAAATGGATAGAATTTAATTACATTATTTTAATTAATAATGCATTAAATAAATTATAGCTTAACCGATGATATCTATTTGGCCAAATAAATACTGTACAGCTAAAGTAAATTTAATAGGATAATATGGATACCTATTTAGCGAAATAAAAACACCGTTTCGCTAATTAAATTGATTGGTCATTTAGTTAGCAGAATAAATCACCATTCTTCTATTTTATAGATCTGGATATCTAATTATATGACTTTAACTGATATTTTACTTTAAATAAGCGTTGTGTTAACCATTGGTGGTTAATTTTTGAGTTTACCGACATAGATATTAATTATGTGAATGCCAGTTATTAACTCGGAAAGTTAAATTGAATTATATGACGGTTTGTTTAGGTACCATCGTGGTCGCTAAGCCTCTTTTGAATTAAGAAAGTTGTGGACATAAGTCAACTTCAATTTTAAATAATTTTAAATGTTTTATATAATTATTATTTTAGCAAAGTGTTTTATATAGTTATTATTTTATTAACAGTGTTTAAAGTTAACTTAAATATATATTGTTAATATGGTTCAAAATTATTAAATTATATTCTAATAATTGTTTAATTATTTATTGTTATTTTATAACTATTTGTATTATTATTTAAAGTTACCTCTATTTATAAGTTAATTATTATTATTATTTTAAGAAAAATGTGTGATCCTCTTAGATTAGAGGAGAGCACGCATGTAACTATATATATAACACAAATCAAGGTGCTGCCAAAAAGCCTGGCAGGTAGCAAATCTAAGTACAAGTAACAATGGAATAAATCAAGTTCCCCTATAATGAGCTTCGATAAGGCCACCGCCCATTACACCTCAATATCGAGCTCCAGCGTGGCCACCATCCAATATTAAGGTGTTAGAAGTACTTGAAAAACACAAGGCCAATGAAATCGGAAGCCAGCACCATCTAAGAAGTGAGCACCATACAGTTGACTCTGGAGGAATGAAGATGTGTCTAATCTGGGGTGGAACTACTAGTGATCCTGGATGGAAAAAAATCCTCTCTGAAACGGGAAGAAGTGCCAATCCGAGTAGTGAGTCCTCCTGAATCTGGAATGTCCCAAAGAAGATGATGATGAATATGTACTAAGAAGAATTCCTCATTGCAATCATCAATCCTGCAATCAACAGTCCTATGTACCTACAAAGAGAAACAAGCACCCTATCTAGCCTAGACCTGTATCTGAAAAGCAACTAAGTCAAATTTTTAGAATGACACACACACAGATATATATATATATATATATATATATATATATATATAGACACACACACACACATGAAATTTATATACATACAAATGTATAAAAGTGATAATGGTGAAGGAATATTATTGAAGCTTATAGACCTGAAAAAAGAAATGATAAGAAAGTAAAGCTAAAAGGAAACATGATCTAAAGAACTAAAAAACTAAAGAATATAACAACTTAAAACTAAAACAGTAACTAAAACGAATCTAAACTCAACCTTATGACCCTTTGATCAAAAGTAAATTATGATACACAGTGAAATCACCATTTAAATTTGAATAAATATTAATACTTCAATAGTAAATATCAAAAATATTATTATTATGTTTAAATAGATTTTTGGCTAATTTAAATTTAGGATTAGAGATCCAATTAAAACAAGAGGAAGATATTATAAAAATCAATTTGTTAAAGTGACTAATGTTATTATTAAAAATTCTATGATTTCTTTCAAACCAAATATACAAGTTAATTCTTATTTTAAAGTTACTTGTTATTTAAAATTAATTATTTTATCTAAAAGTTTTTTGTTATATTATTAATATCTTAAAAGTTTATTTATTGTTATAATAATATTGCTTAAAAGTTTATTATTATTATTATATTGTTTTAAAGATAATTTATTATTATAATAATATTGTTTAAAGTTAATTTATTATTATAATGATATTGTGTTTAATGTTTTACTTTTAAAATGTTAAAGTCTTATTATTATAAGTATTAATAAGGTTTAAAGTGTTTTATTATTATTATTATTATATTACTTTAACTTGTGTAAAGTTTATTATTATTTTATTTTATTTTTTTGAAGCTTATTATTTTATTGATGATTGTTCAACGTTATTATGTTGCTAATGTTGTCTAAAGATAACCAATTGTTTTAAATAGCTTTATAAAAGGTGTTTAAAAATAACAAACTATTTAACTTTAAAGAAATTAATTTTTTAAATGAAAAGATTTATTTAAAGGTTTTATTTAATAAAAATAATTTACTTAAAGAGTTATAAATTGGAAAGGGATTTTGGAAATTGGAGAAGAAGTTTTGTTTTAAAATAAGGAAGGTTTATAAAAGAAGTTTTATAAAATGAAAAGGAGATCTTGAAATTTGGAAAGAGTTCTATAAATGATTTTGGATATTTATAAAAGAATTTTATAGCTAATTTTAGAAATTTATGAAATAATTTTACAGATGATTTTGGATATTGCAAAAGAGTTTATAAAGGGTTTGATATTTATAAAAGAATTTTGTAAATAGATTTAGGGATTTATAAAAGAATTTTATAAATAGATTTGGAGTTTTGATAAAATAGATTTCCATAAATGAAAGAGATTTATTAAATGGGTTTATAAAAGAAATTTATAAAAGAGTTTGAGATTTGGATTTCCTTTAACTGGCCTTCTTAATTACAGTGGTGTGGAATTTTTCGTTCTATGCTTAACATCGAACGAATAATGCATATGGTTATTCTTATCTCTAATTAAAGTAACATTTGTTTTGATCCTTTTGATATGATTTTGAAATAAGAAATCTTTCATAATGTTTTATGAATATACTTATGCCATTGAGATAAGTATATGGTTATATTTTCTAAGCGTAAAAAATATAGTGTTTTGTGATCATACTTATCCTATTGAGATAAGTATATGGAAGTGATTTTCAAGTATTTACAAAGTGATTTTAATTAATGGAAGATTTATTTTGAGAGGCTTAGTGGTTTCTATGGGAAATGCAATCTTTGTTTGAATGTTTGTTTATTTGATTATTAAATAACGACTATCAAATCTTGGCATAAATATGTAATCCTTCTTAATTTTGGTGGTGCGGAAATATTCCCTACTTAACACTGAATGATTTTAACTATGGATATATCTAGGAGAAACATATGGATTATATGGTATAGTCACTGTTAGAAGTACTAGCTTGTTTTGGTCTTTTAGGAGAAATGATATCAAGATCCGTCCGCATAAATGGTTAAGGGGTGATCCCTGCTCTTAAGTATTGTCAGATTATTTGCAAAAGAACCAGTATTGAGCATTCCAAAAATCGATCGATTGGTTTCGGAGCATCTGATAAGCGGAGGACTGTTCTTGTAAGAGATAACCCGAAACCATAACCACTCCAAAACCATATACGAGTTCTATGCTTGGCGGAGATTAGAGATCTGTTTTAGATGTTGGAGTCCATTCCGAGACCTTTGGGGCATGAGAATCCATGTGTGATGTCGAAATCTTTGTTGAGGTATGGGAATCCATGTGTGGTTCCGAGACCTATTGAGGAATGAAAATCCGTATGTGGTTCGAAGATTTGTTCAGGTGGAGGCGCATGAACTGGAATGCCGGTTGTAGCCTCACTGGCGGTAATGACTAAAACCAAAGATAGGATGCATAGCTAGGGGTTTAACTAAACCATGAGGGTGTAGTCATCTCCTTTCTAGAGTTACCTACAATTGTTATGCGTGCATGGACGATGCATTCGGCCTTGGTGACCAGCTAGTTATTTCCTATTGTACATCACAAGGGATGTATTATTGCTTTCGAAGGATAACTTTTATCCTTGTGCATGAGGACCGTTCCCAAAGTACCAAGGGCCCCTCCATGGAAGCCTTCACAATTAGCGAATGCGCCTTATCAGTTTTTGATTATACAAATATTATTATCGTGATGTACGCTCACGAGTATCACATTTACTTGATTATCATTATTTTTGTTCTTAAACATAATTATAATATCATGGGATATTATGTAGAAAGGTTTTGGTTATCGTAAGGTAAAAAACCGTCCATGTTTATGTGCCGCGTGGTCTTACGAGATACCTTTATTTTGAAAATTTTATTCAAACATTAAGAATTCTTTTGATTGTGTTTCTCGAGCTGGTTTACCAGACTGTCCCGGGCGTTGTTTGTCTATAATGCACGAGTCATCCCGAGCATATTTACTTGATTTAGCTGGATGATTTGGAGCTTTCAGAGGACGAGCTGGATTCTCCAAGACGTATTCACGTATCTTATATTTTTCCATCATTTTTGTTGTTCTTTATTTCTGTCTGTGTTTATCAGCAATTATAAGGATAGGTTGTTATAACTGTCCTGGGTTAATGATAGGTTAGTTTATTCTGATTTATGTTAATAAAGATGATTTCTTTTTGTAAAGATCTTGTATATAGCATAGATCTTCTCATCACGATGTGAGATTCTATTCTATCTTTTATTTCTTTAACCCTAACAATCCATTGTTATGACACTTGGGATATTCAATACATGAATACCATGGATATATTAGTGTCGATTTATAAGGGTCAAAAAGCGGATCATTACACGTGGTATTAGAGCTTAGGTTGAGAAAACACCTAGGCCTTGGTAGGGTAAACTAATTTGAGATTAAGTAAGTGACACCCAAAAATGAGTTGAATGTGTGTGTGTGTATCAGAGCACATATTTACTAGTGATGTGAAAATGTTTTATATTGTGTTGTTTGATCTACAGAGTGGTTCATGAATTCTGTTCGATATGTTTGGCCAATGTTATAGATAGGGATTCCTAAACACTTAAACAAGGCCATTTAATACAATATTGTTTTTTGAATCAGTAAATGAAATAATTTTACTTAGCAATATAATTTATATATAAAAGAATAATTTTTCAAAAATCAATATACTTATTTTTGATGTGTTTGTTTGGTAGGAAGTGATAATATTTAATTATTATCATCTAGGGTTCGATTAGTCATGCTCGCCTAGTTTTGAGCCTTGACTTTCATTTGTTAATCTATCTATAATCTTCCTTTTTAAAACCAGGGTTGGTTAGATAGAAATTTTAGAAACATTGAAATGAACACCTTATGAATTAAGTTTCATAATTTGACTATAAGGCATCCTTTTATAATGATGAGTTAAAATTTGATTTTAATATTAGTTGTTTATTAAAAGAAAATTAGAATATTCTAAAATAAATATTTGGTAATTGATTTTATAAAAATGATTTCATAAACTTGGTTTATAAAAAAATGTGTTTTGTAAATAAAATGATTTTTGAGGACTTAAATCTCTGTATTTTTGGAAAAATTTGTTTTCAAGTGTTTGGTAAAAATTTAGAATAGCATTGTTTGAAACTATTTTTGAATAAAAGTATTTCTAAGGATTTTCAAGGAGTCATAAAGCACTGAACTCACTTCGGTCGCTGGAAAGTAATTCCGCCCATGACTGTACCATCATCGATTTTCATTTTCGAGTTTCTAAGTGAGGAAATGCTACCATTGAAATTTGATATAAAATTATTTTGATAAAATAGATTTTTATTTGATCCCAAAAGCATCTTTTGATTTACTAAAAAGTAAATATTTATATTATTATTTCAAATTATTTACGGAGAAAAGAAATAATAGTCTTACATAAGAGAGTTTGTAATATAAATATATTTTTTTAGCAAATCCAGCCGGCTTTGAAGTGGACCATGCCACTATGTATATAAATATGGAACAGGTGTTCTGTATATGCATAGAACAGCTAAAATCTTGTTTTATAGTGGCCAGACCACATAGTACAAGAATAAACGGAACAACACAGGAGCTAGACAAATGGTCTTAACTACTCAGAAGGGCACAAGACCCCATCATTACTGATATCAACATCAGTACCGGGACATAACATGCTGAGCAGTAGAAAAGTACTTAGCTAGATTCGGATCATAAGACCTCGAAAGAGGGGTGTGGAGATAAATCTGGTCCCATGTAGAATCTAAGAACTACCACCAATTTTTAGCACCATCAATACCACTTGTCGATAGAGTCGCCCTCAACATGATACACTAACCTCCTAGTCTCATCAGGACCACCTAAGAACATGTGATAACTATGCGTCTACGGGTCAATCTCATTTCCATCACCTCGTGAATTCAAGAACTCTCTTCAGGTTCCCAAGTAACAACCTCATCATTGGAAATCCTAACTGCTAGTGAATCCATATATGTCTCCACATCGGGAGAAGCAAATACAACAAGATCAAAGACAGGTGGAGCACTAACCTTGGGAACCCACTTCATTTCCGTCCTAGGGAGGGGAATTTTTCCAAGAGGAGATAGAGGAGCTTTCCTAGAACACTTTTCCACAGAATGTCCAAATGACTAATAATTAGAGTCAATGTCAGGCTTCCAACTATAGTTAACTTTTATTTCCACCTCACGACCTTATATGATTCTTACTTTTAATATCGTCGATAACGGTTACTCTAGGGTAATTTCAATCAAAGCCATAGCATATAATAGGTTCTTGCGCACAACAGTATTTGCATCAAAGCATTTGAAATCCCTAATTAGGCTCGCAAGCTAGTTCGGACCAATCAGAGGTTGAAGGACAGACGAGATATTAGAGAAAGTGGCCCAAACCAGAATAGATAGAATATGCTCTCTAGCACTGTTTATACCATGGCTCCAAGGAGTCACAATAAAAGTTTTTCCCTCGATAATGAGGGGGCTAGTACCAAGCGCTATAATTCTATTTTCCTTATTTCTGAATTTAAAGTAGAAAAAGGAATGTGATAATTGGACATGAAGCGAACCTTTCAGTTTCCATGCTCCCCTACAATGCTCACAAACAACCAGTATGATGATGGAGCATATAGAAAAAACCTACTAAGTGGCAGACCAGTGGCTCTCTGCTTCCCAAAGAACAATAGTAGGAATAACCTTAATCACATCAATGACTTGAGATTTGAAAAACTAGAGAGAGTATGCTCCAACGTTTCGAGGCAATTCCTTAAACAATGAGGACCATACGGGCTTGTCAACCATAATATCAGCATCATCACAAGAGTGGGCAGAATGCTCATTGATACCAGGCACAACATAAGATTCTGGTATAGGCTAAGATGTAGAAACAGTATTAAGCTTAGTAGCAGTATAAAACCCAAACAGTTCAGGTGGATTACCGTTCTCAACATTGATCGAATCTTTAGCAGTAATAGAGCCTTCGCGACCTACAGATTTAACAAAATTAAAAGGAGCAATGACTTTGGAAACAATAAAGCCTTCAGCAATAACAGGTGGATTACTATTTTGCTTAGAAGCGTAGCCATATGAAATATTCTCAAGCCCAACATCATCACCAACCCAATTATCTACAGATTTTATCGAATTCGAGATAGGCATAGAGGATGGAGCTACAATGGAGATACCCGATGGAGGGCCACAGCCGTGGAAGAAATAGCAAGGTCCAATACGAAAATCAACAAAGTGTTTTGCATGCGAATCTGTTGTCATTCTCAAAAGCAGGCAGTGGAGAAGACTGGAGCAAAATCGAGACTGCAACGGAGGCAATAGCTGAAGGGGAAACTGGAGGCGAAAGTCGCGAGACATTCAATGAGAAAGAGTATCCAGATCTAGTAATCAAAGAAGATCTAGAAGAGATGAGAGCAGCTTATCCTTTCTATTCTTTGCAATCGGAAAGAGAAGTAGTGAAGGGGAAAAAGAGTGGACGATTAGGGGATGACGGGAAAAAATTGTCGTAAGAGATGGTAGAAATGGTTTACTTAAAAGTATTCTTAAGTGTAAATACTTTTGAAAGAATTTTTTTATAGAAAGACTTGTTTTATTTGATTTGGTTCGAGGGGTGAGTCCTAATTTATTTTGTAATGATGAGAATAATCTTCTAAGTGACGATCGGGTGTTTGCTTAAGCGAACATTGTAGTGCGCAGTAAATTATTCTCTTTATTATTGTACAGGCATAACGAATTCAAATCCAAATGAACCCAAAGAAAACTGGAAATTGATATTTTTGGTGAAAATATTTATTTGGAAATGTATATAGCGTTGTTTTAAAATGGGCTTAAGCAAGAAGGAAAGTGTTCTCAAAGTAACTAGTTCGAGTGGCTCGAAAATAACAAAAAATGGGTAGGAGATGTGTTTGGATGGTAAACACTTCTCCTAAGTATTACCCTTCTTAGTAAGGGAATGTAGAATACCATTTGGTAATACCTAGTTCATTGGTATAATTTTAGAGTTAGTCGATTTATATGTGTATTTTTAGTGGTCAAAGTAAATATAATTATTTCAAGGGTTTTGAAATAAAACCGGGTTTAGTTCTTAATATCCTATAAAGGGATTTAATATGAAATAGAAGATTACTTTATAAATAATTTTATATAAATCTTGAATAAAGGTGAAATAATTTAATACGGGTTTAATGGGTTAACTTTGATAGAAAGTTTTAATAAACGTTGTTTTATCAAACCCGTGTCTTTTGTTTTAACATTTAAAGTTAGGATAACTGGTTGATGTTTTTTGGACTAATAAATGCCTTTACCTTAGAGATGTCAATGGAAAAGTAAACTCTAGGACTGAGTTTGGATACCAGCATCCTACTCTTATTAGCTACTTACCAGATTAGATGAGTAAAGAGGTCGAATTGGTCGACTTGATTTTAAGACCCAGATTTATTTTAGGCCTACATCTGAATTTAAAAGGATAGAAAATTAAATTAGTTAATGTTGTATATACTCCCAGGATGTTAAAGAGTAATATACGGTTAAATAGAGTAAGATGTGTTTTTGAAATATTTTATAAATAAAGGGATGTCTTTATAAAATGGTTATTTTATGGTTCGTTTAAATATCATTATATTTTCCATCCTTGAGAATTTCAGGGACAAAATTCTTTTAAGGTGGGAAGAATGTAACAATCTAGAATTTGTAATGTTTCAAATTTGAATATATAATTTATTTAAATATTCGATTGGATTCAGATATAATAACTTATGAGAAAATTGGTTTTTCTTGAAACGACTTGATTTTAGGTGACGTATTTTTAATTTAATTTATAGAATTTTTCCATAATTTTTAATTTGGAAAATATTTGAATTGTCAGTTTATGTGCTTTATGGAAAATGCTGGAATTTTTGAAAATTAATAGAGATTAATAACCAATGTGTTTTACTATTGTTTTGTGATTGCATCGCATTTCTATTTGCGGTTATATTTCTATTTCTGCCATTCTTGGCTCGTAAGTGGACACGATATGGGATGGTGGGTTACCAAAATATTTCGAAATAAACACACACATAAATATAGTATACATGTCTCCTTCCTTCAAATCAACACAGTGCAACAACATACATATCCCTTGTCTCCCCACTCTTGTCCCCCACCCTACCTACTGCATGTCATACTCTACACATTCCTTTGTCTACCCATATCTACTGCCTGTTTCTTGTCCCCTTATTTTGGGTAATAAGTACTCAGGGTTCTGGTTGGGATTTGTTGCTTCTTCTTTGAGTGTTCACTGACATTGTTCGGTTCGTCTCCCTGACAATTTCAAATACCATGAAATAAACTCCTCTTCACCATTTAAAAATCCACATTTCCAAATCTACTTGTTTTTAGCTAAATCATCCAACAAAAAACTATTTGTGTCAGTTTCTATTATTTTTAGAAATTAATCTCTCGACTTCTCATTATGCGACGAGAGAGAAGTCATGAAATTATAGTAAGTGATAAAAATATTGTTCAAGACTTCAAAATTTTATTTCTCTGGACCTACTTCGAGTTATTAGTATCGTTAGGTTTATATAGTGATGAAGTATTTTTTTTGGAGGTTTCGGTGGAGTTTCGTGATGGTTAACGATGATGGTTGAAAACTAGAGTTAAGGTTCGTTGGTGTTAGAGGCAACGATATCTCAAATGAAGGTGGGCATTGGGTTCATGGAGGAGAGGGGCACCTTACGACCGAATTTTGTGGGGTCCGGTGGTTGTTTGGGAGTCGCGGTCATCTTGCATTTGGGGCTTCCTTGGTGCGTTCTTGATTTGGATTCTAGGGGTTGGATCTTGATGTAATGGACCGAAACCAATGTCATGGGTGGTCATGTGATGAGCTCGAGATGAGGAGTTGGTTGGTAGCCTCGGATCTATCATTCGATGGAGGAATTGCAAGTGCAAGTGCATGGTCGTGCATGTATATATGGGTTTCACGACTTTCGAAATTGAGGAAGAAAGGAAGGAGAAGCATTGTGCAAGCTTACGGTTTCGGGTTTAGGAACGAAGTGGGCCTTGAGCCTTCAAATTAGGGTGATAAGTATGTTTAAAAATCAATTTAATTTCAAAACTGATGTTTGAATATTTTTAAACCATGATAACTTGCTCATATGTGGTCTGCTTAATACACGGATTTTAGCGTGACAACTTTGTAGTGTAATTTGTTCATAGATTTGGGTGTTTAAAAATTATGACATTTAAAATGGACCTAGTTTAATTACATTATTCTAATGAATAACGTCATTAAATTAATTATAGCTTAATTGGAAATATCTATTTGGCCAAATAAATACCGTCCTATTAAAGTAAATCGAATATATTAATTTGGACACCTGTTTAGTGGAATAAGACACCATTCTGCTAATTAAATTAAGTGGTCATTTAATTAACAGAATAAATCCATGTTCTGCTATTTTGTGGATTTGGATATCTAACTATAAGTGTTTTGTTTACCAGTGGTGGTTGATTGTTGAATTTATTTACATAGATGTTGATTACGTGAATACTGGTTATTAACTTGGAAAGTAAAACTGAATTATATGGTGGTTTGTTTAAGTACCATTGTCGTCGCTAAGCCTCTTTCTGGATTTAGAAAGTTATAAATTTAAATCATTTTCAATTTTAAATAATTATAAGTGTTTTATATAATTATTATTTTAGCAAAGTTTTTTATATAATAATTATTTTGTTAACAATGTTTAAAGTTAACTTAACTATATATTCTAGTATGGTTTAAAATTATTCAATTATATTCTAAGTATGGTTTAAAGTTATTTTATACTTTAATGATATTTAAATTTATTTTATAACTATTTGTATTATTGTTTTAAAGTTAACTGTTATGTAACTTTAACTATTTTACCTCGAAGTTATTTGTTATATTATTAATATTTTAAAAGTTTATTTATTATTACAATAATACCATTTAAAATTTTATTATTATAATAGTATCATTTTAAAGATAATTTATTATTATAATAATATTTTTTAAGGTTAATTTATTATTATAATGATATCGTGTTTAAAGTTTTATTTTTTAAATTGTTAAAGTCTATTATTATAAGCATTAATAATGCTTAAAGTGTTTTATTATTATTATATTATTTTAACTTGTTTAAAGTTTATTATTGCATTTTATTTAAGGTTTATTATTTTATTGTGATTGTTTAAAGTTATTATTTTACGAATGTTGTCTAAAGATAACCAATTGTTTTATTAAAACTGTTTAAATAATACAAAAAATTATAAAAGGTGTTTAAAAATAATAAACTATTTAATTTTAAATAAATTATTATTTTTAAATGAAACTCTGCCTTTGTAGCTTTCTATGCAGCCTGTCCCAGCTAGGATAAAGAAGAAGGGTTGTGATAGGTTTGGCGAGCCAATATGAAAATTATAGTCTCTCTTATGGAAATGGAACCTTAGTATATTTCGTTAGGGAGTAAACCTCTTAGCGATGAGCTATATCGAGGCTCGGGTATGGTGATAAAAAAGAAAGGGCTGGGTCGCCACTCCTTTAGTGGCACGCCATATCGAGGCTCGTGTATGGTGATAAATATGCAAAGGCTTGGTAGTTGCTCCCTTAGTGGCGTGCTACATTGATGCCCTAATGTAGTGATAAATGAGAAAGGGTCTTCGCACTTTACTCGGCGGGTGCAAGGTGCACGGAAGCTTTTCGATGAATTTAGGGTTAGGTTAGGTAGTTGGAATGTAGGGTCTTTAACAGGAAAGTTAAGAGAGATAATTGATACTATGACTAGGAGACATGTAAATATCTTATGCGTTTAAGAGATCAAATGTATGGACCAAAAGACAAAGGAGGTGGAGAACACAGGCTTCAAGTTATGACACATGGGAAAAGAACTTAACAAGAACATGGTAGACATCTTAATTGACAAGAACCTTAAAAATTGAGCGGTCGACATTAGGAGACAATGGGACATGATCATCCTAGCAAGCTGGTAGTTGGTGGTATGGTTTTGAACGTCATTAGTGTCTATGCCCCATAAGTATAGCTAAGTGAAGCCGCCAAGAGGAATTTCTGAGAAGAGCTAGATGTCATGGTTAGAGATGTGCCTAGTAGCAAGAAACTTTTCATAGGAGGAGATTTCAATGGCCATGTTGGTATAACTTGTGGGGAGTTTGAGAGAGTGCATAGTGGTTTTGGATAGGTGATATGAACCAAGAAGGAGAAAAAACATTGAGTTTCACTATTGCTTATGACTTCATGATAGCTAATACCTTCTTTAAAAAGAGAAAATCGCATTTAGTTACTTTTAGTAGTGGGCAACACTCTAGCCAAATTGACTTTGTCCTTACTGGAAGAGATGACAAACGAGCTTGTGTAAATTGCAAAGTCATATCTGGAGAATGTGTCATCTTACAACATCAGCTTTTGATATCTGAGTTTCGTCTTTAGGATATGTGTTCGATAGTCTAAAGGATCCAAGTTAGTCTAACGAAATGGTGGAAGCTCAAAGGAGACGCCTCATAGGTGTTTAAGGATAGAGTGATGGGAGAAATGCATGGAATATGGAAGGAGAAGCAAATTACATACGGGATGAGATGGTAATGCGCATTTAGAAAGTGGCTACTGAGGAGATTAGGATAACAAAATAAAACAAATGCAAACCTAAAGATTCATGGTGGTGGAATGTGATACGCAAAAAGCTATTAAAGAGAAGAAGGAATGTTACAAATGCTTGTATCATCACACGAGCGAGGACAACATGCAAAAGTACAAAGCAGCAAAGAAGAATGCAAAGATAGCGGTGAGTGAAGCAAGGGGTTGGGAATATGATGATTTATATCAAAAGCTATGTACGAAGGAGGTTGAAAAACCACCTATAGGATACTTAAGCTCTATGAGAGGAAGACGAGAGACTTTATCTAAGTTAAATGCATCAAAGATGAGAATAATAGGCTTTTGGTGCAGAATGATATGATAAAGAATAGATGGAGAAAATACTTCGGCAAGCTATTCAATGAAAAAGGTGATAGCACTATGATTAAGCTGGATGACTCTTTTGATGACACAGTAGACATTTTGTTCGGAGAATTCAAGAGTCCGAGTAAAGAAGGCGCTAAAATGGATGAAAGAAGGCAAGGCGTTGGGGCCTGATGACATCCCCACTGAGTTATGGAGAAGCCTTGGAAATGTAGGGTAGCATGGCTAGCTAAGTTGTTCAATAATATTTTCAAATCAAATTAGATGCCAGATGAGTGGAGGAGAAGCATATTAGTTCCAACCTTCAAGAATAAAGAAGATATTCAAAGTTGCACAAACTATAAAGGAATTAAGCTTATGATTCATACAATGAAGCTTTGGGAGAGAGTCATTGAACATCAATTAAGAAGGATAACCAGCGCTTCTAAAAACTAATTTGGTTTATGCAAGGGAGTTCGACCACAAAAGCGATTTTCTGAATAAGATAGAGAGATTTAGGGAGCAAAAGAAGGATCTACACATTGTATTTAGTAATTTGGAGAAAGCTTGTGACAAAGTATCGAGAAAGGTTGTATGGTGGGCTCTTGAAAAGAAGAGAGTGCTAACAAAGTATATTGCCCTTATCAAGAATATGTACGATGATACTGTAACTAGTGTTAGAGCATGCGATGGTGGAACTAGTGACTTTCTTATTAACATAGGTTTACATCAAGGTCAGCTTTGAGCCCCTACATTTTTACCCTAGTGATGGATAACGTTAGGAAGAGTATACAATGTGAGATTCCATGGTGTAGATCTTTGCTAATGATGATGTGCTAATTGACGAAAGTAGAATAGGGGTTGACAGACAACTGGAGTTGTGGAGACAGACCTCAAAATCAAAGGGTTTTAGGCTTAGCAAAACTAGAATGGAGTATATAAAGTGCTAGTTCAACGGTGTTAGGATAGAGGACGGAGTACTCTGGCTGGACAAATAGTGCTCAAGAAGGAATTATTTCGATATTTAGGATCAATGTAGTAGTACGATGGTGAGATTGATGAAGATGTTAGTTTTAGAATTCGAAGGGGATGGGTGAAATGGTGACTAACGTCTGGCATTCTCTACAACAGAAAAGTTCCACAAATGCTTAAAGGAAAGTTCTACAGAAAGACAATCAGGCCTGCGATGTTGTATGGTAGAAAATGTTAGCCTATTAAAAGACAACACGCCCAGAAGATAAGTGTTGTAGAGAAGCGTACACTGCGATGGAGCTATGGTCATACAAGGTGAGATCGAATTAAATGATGATACACGTGACAAACTAGGAGTAGCACTAATTGAAGAGAAATTAGTCCAACACCATTTAAGATGGTTCGGGCATCTCCAACGAAGGTCTCCCGACGCACCTGTGCGCCTGTGAATTATAGGCCGCACCGAATTCTCAAAGAGAGGTAAAGGTTGACCAATGTTGATATGGAAAGAAGCAGTAAAAAGGGACTTGAAGGATTAGAATATATCCAAAGAGTTGGTGTCGAACAGGAGCGCATGGAAGCTAGTGATCCACATACGCAGAACCATGAGCTAGGAGTTTTTCATCTTAGGGTTGGTTTAGGGGTAGTGTTATAAGTTTAGTTTATAGGACTAGTAAATAGAAGCCTAAGACATAGTTTTGGTCTTTTTGATTTTTTTCAATACCTTTATTACTATCATCATCATCATCATCATCATGGTGTTTTTTAATTCTCTATATATTTACTGTTATCATTATTTTTATTTTTAATTGTATTTTCATTTAACTTATTTATTATAATTATTATTTTTAATTATTTCACTTTATTTTATTATTATTATCATGTTTTATTATTATTATTAAATTGACTTTGTCATTTAGTTTGGGTTCCATCTCTAGCCGACCCCAACTTGTTTTCAAATAATGGCTTAGTTATTGTTATTTTTAAATGAAAAGATTTATTTAAAGGTTTTATTTAATATAAGGATTTATTTAAAGAGTTATAAATTGGAAAGCGATTTTGGAATTTGAAGAAGAAGTTTGGTTTTAAAATAAGGTAAATTTATAAAAGAAGTCTTATGAATTGAAAAGGAGATCTTGAAATTTGGAAAGAGTTTTGTAAAATATTTTGAATATTTATTAAATAAATTTATAAATATTTTGGATACTTATAAAAGAGTATATAAATGGTTTTGACATTTATAAAAGAATTTTATAAACGGATTTAAGGATTTATAAAGGAATTTTATAAATAGATTTGGAGTTTTGGTGAAAGAGATTTCCATAAATGAAAGAGATTTATTAAAAGGATTTGTAGAAGAAATTTATAAATGAATTTGAGATTTGGATTTTCCTTAACCGACCTTCTTAAATTATGGTGATGTGGAGCTTTCATTCCATGCTTAACATGGAAGGAATAGTGTTTGGAGTTATTCCTATCTTTAATTCAAATAACATATTTTTTGATCCTTTTGATATGATTTCGTAATGAGAAATCTTTCATAATGTTTTGTGAATATACTTACACCGTCGAGATAAGTATATGGTTATATTTTCTAAATATCGAAAATATCATGTTTTGTGAATATATTTATCCTGTTGAGATAAGTATATGGAAGTGATTAACAAGTATTCATAAAGTGATTTTAACTAATTGAAGGTTAATTTTGAGAGTCTTAGTGGTTTCGATGGAAAATTGAATCTTTGTTTGAATTTTCATTTATTTAACAGTTAAATAATCGATTATCAAACCTTGGCATAAATATTTAATCATTCTTAATTTTGGTGGTGCGAAAATATCCCTTCTTAACACTGAAGGATTTTAACTCTAGAAATATCTAGGAGAAAAACAGGGATTATATGGTACAGTTACTGCTAGTGGTGCCATTAATAAACTCGTTTTATTCTTCTAGGAAAAATTATGAGGAGATCCGTCTATATAAACGGTTTGGGGGTAATCCCCGCCCTTATGTATTGTTTGATTATTTCCAAAAAAACCGGTATTGAGCATTCCAGAAATCGATCGATTAGTTTTGGAAAAACTGGTAAGCGAGGTAGTGTACTTGTAAGAGATGACTCGAAATTGTAACCACTCCAAAACCATATATAGGTTCTATACTTGTGGAGATTCGATATCTATTTTGGATTTGGAATCAATGTGATTTAGAGTCCCGTTGGGGTGTGGGAATTCATGTGTGATTTTGAGATCTTTGTTGAGGTGTGGGAATCTATGTGTGGTTTCGAGACCTGTTGAGGTCTAGGAAACCATATGTGGTTCCGAGATCTATTCAAGTGGTGGTGCGTGAGTTGGAATGCCAGTCATAGCCTGGCCAGTGGTCACGACTAAAATCAGAGATAGTATGCAAAGCCTAGGGTTTAACAAACCCATGAGGTTGCAGTCGTCTCCTTCTAAGAGTTACCTACAGTTGTTATGCATGCATGGAGCGATGCATTCGACCATGGTGGCCAGCTATGGATTTCCTATTGTACATGACTAGGAATGTATTGTTGCTCCGGAACGATGACTCTGATCCTTGTGCAAGAGGAACATTCTAGAAGTACTAAGGGTCCCGCCGTGGAATCCTACTCAATTAACGAATGTTCTGTATCGGTTTTTGATTATATACCTATTATTATTGTGATGTACACTCATGAGTATGACATCTACTTGATTATTATTATTATTTTCACCCTTAGACAATCTTATGATATCATCGGATTATCTATAGAAAGGTTTCGATTATCGTAAGGTAAAAACCCATCCGTGTTTACGTATGGCATGGTTTTACGAGATAGCTTTATTTTAAGAAAAAATATTTAAACATTAAGAATCCATTTTGTTGTGTTTCTCATACCGGTCTTACTAGACTGACTGAGCGTTGTTTTCCTATAATGCTCGGGTCAGCCCGAGCATATTTTCCACATTTGGATGTGTGCTTTAGAGCTTTCAGAGGATGTGCTAGATTCTCCAAGACATATTCAATTATCTTATGTTTTTCTGCTATTTTTGTTGTTCTTGATTTCTGCCTGTATTTATCAGCAATCGTAAAGATAGGTTATTATAACTGTCCAGGGCTGATAATAAGTTAGTGTACTCTGATTTGTGTTATTTATGTATAATAAGATTTTTTTGTAATGATCGTGACTATATTATAGATCTTCTCGTTGTGCTGTGAGATTCTATTCTGTCTTTTATTTCTTTAGCCCCAACAATCTATCTTTCCGACACTTGGATATTCCGCACGTGAATACCGTGGATGTATTAACGTCGATTCCTAAAGGTCGAAAAGGCAGATCGTTACATTAGGTTACCCGACCAATGGGAAACTATACATACGAGTGGCGTATTTGTTATTTTTGAAAAGGTAAAGGAGTTTTAAAAATTCTTACTATACACACACACACCCCCACCTCTATTTCCTTGAACATATGCTCACATTAGGCAACTCGTTTTCTTTTAGCATTTTATACTATCTTAAGAAATCATCACTAAAGATTCAACCTATAGATAGTTGGTATGGCTGATAATCAATCTTCTTCCAAAAATGGGATCCCTTCCCACAAAAGACTTCCTATTCCTAGTATGACTGAATGGTTTAAACAATATCTTAGGACTGTTGAGCGATTCCCTATTCCTCTTAGGACTGTTGAGCGATTCCCTATTCCTCTAACTATACTAGTGGCACCTGCTACAAACCTGCCGATGCAATACACCATCCTATTGACTTTCTAAGTTCTATAAGGACTTTCTTAGTATGGTATGGAAGACATACTCTACAACCAAAGGATATCCAAAGGTTAAAGCATGGGTTAATGACTGCGAGAGGATATTTAGAGAGCTTGGTTAGGAAGATCGGCTAAAGAGGAGGATGACATCTTGGCACCTCAAAGGAGAAGCTTTAGATTGGTTGAACTTAGTGACCGAGGAGAACGTTGGAAGGATTTTCTCATAGAAGGAATTCACAAATAGATTGGAGATAAAGTTTATATCTAAGGCAGAAGCGAGTCTACAAGTGGAGAATTCATTCAGCATAAGCAAGGAGACTCTACCCTTACGGGGTGCATGACTAAATTCATAGAATTGGCTAAATTTGGGATGATTTTGATAAATACACCTATGAAAAAGGCCATGAATTTCATGAAGGGCCTAAATTCTCCGCTAAGAGAAATATTGTTGACCCAAGTACCCATTGGTGCCACATATGGTATGTCGATGGAGATGGCAATGCTACACAAGGCCAATATGGATGATAAAGAGAATGCTACACCTACCCAAAAGTAAGGAGGATCCAAGAAGGGAAGCTTTTGGGCTAACAAGAAGTCATTGGGAAAGTTTAAATGGGATGGTAAGGTGTGCAAGAGATTCCATAAAAAAGGTCATGAGGTTAAAGATTATAGGGTGAGTCTGATGAAGAAAGCTTTTAAAGGAAAGTGCTTTAATTGTCATGAGGAAGGCAGCTCAAGAATCAATGCCCTAAGTTAGCAAAGGAAGGATCAAGTATACAAGCTTATACTATTGAAGCCATCCCTATTATAAGAAGACCACCGAGAGACCATGGAAAGGCACCATTAGAAGGTATAACTCTTATTTTAGGGGCTACAAATTGTACCCTATTTGATTTAGGTGCATCGCATTCCTTTATAGCTAGGAGTATGGTAGACTTGTTAAATCTTCAAATCCAGATTGTCACCATCCCAATAGTGGTCTCTAATCCTATTGGGGTTTTGACATATCTCTCTTTTATTTACGAAGACCTAGTGTTGGACATGAGACGTTGATTTCATATGTGATGTGTGCGTTCAAAATTTTGAGGTGTATGGACTTATCTTGGATATGGATTTGTTAGTATATTATGTAACAATTCCTGATTGTGATAAGAGTGTTGTACGATAAGAAATTGTGGAGGCCGTAACCTAGAAATTCTTTATACACCTCAAGATTTAGTTGAGTTAAGCCATCTACTAACGAAATCATTCTGCTGGAGAGCTATCATGTGTACCTGTAGTTTTTGAATTTCCTAATGTCTTCGAGGAAATCTCGGGTCTTCCACCTCAAAGGGACATTGAGTTTCGAATAGATTTAGAAAAGGTGCAAGTCCAGTCGCCCTACCTTGAATACGCATGGCCCCTAAGAAAGAAGGGAATTAGATAAGCAAATCTCTGAGCTATTAAAGAAAGGATTCATTTGTAAGAGTACTTTGGAGTAGGGTGCCCCTATTATTTTTGCTACTAAGGAAAACAGTTCTTTGAGACTTTGCATTGACTATAGGGAACGAATAAGTTAATAAGGAAGAATATGTACTCTTTACCCCGGATAAATGACTTATTCAATCAGCTTGGAGGGGCTAAAGTCTTTTCTCAACTAGATTTAGTAACTGGATTTCACCAGTTGAGGATTACGGAGGAAAGCAAGTCAAAAACTACATTTCACACACCAGATGAACACTATGAGTGGGAAGTGATGCCTTTTGGATTGACAAATGCCCATGCATATTTTGTGGATTTGATGAGTAGGGTATTTATGGGGCAACTTAATAAATTTGTTTTTTTGTTCGTTGATAATATTTGGGTTTTCTCCAAGAGAAAATAGGAGGTTGAGGGTCAACTAAGAGAGGTATTAGAAACCCTAAGAAGGCACTATGTTAAGGAAAAAATTTCTAAATGCCACTTTTGGAGAAAATAAGTTAGATTTCTTGGATATGTTGTTTCTGAGTGAGGATTGACATTACACCGTGACAAAGTAGAAGCTGTTCAAGCATGGAAGACTCCTAGGAATGCATTGGAGGTTGGAACTTTTCAAGGGTCGGCAAACTACTATAGAAAGTTCATCAAAAGCTTTGCAAGAATAACAGCCCACCTAACCCAATTGACTAAAAAGAACCTAGTCCTTTCATGGGACGATATGTGTACTAAGGCATTTGAGAAGCTTAAGGATTTAATTGTATAGTGCATCTATGCTCACTATTCCAATGGAACCAAACCGCTTGCGGTTTTCACCGATGCTTGTAGCACAAGATTAGGAGCAGTTCTAATGCAAAAAGGAAAAGTGATTACTTATGTAAGGAGGTAATTGAAGGATCATGAGAAACTATCTCCAATTCCTGACTTGGAGTCGGCAACTATCACTTTTGCCTTGAACATGTAGAGGCATTATCTCTTTGAAGAAAGGTTTAATTATTCACTGACCATAAATCACTCAAATACCTGTTTTGTTAGAACATCCAATTTATGTTTCAACGATAACAACTATACAAATCAATGCATATATAGACCTTATCAAGATTGCAGGTATATGATACAAGAAGTCACCATGCTCGAAGATATCAAGACTCAAGGAGAAACGAAGATTCATTAACCATACTAAGGTTATTCTACTGTAAAAGAGTCCTAGATAAAATATTATTAAGGCCTCCTTGAGAATATATGCATACATGGTCGCACACAATTTTATATATATCAAAATAATGGTGAAAACTGCTTTTGCACCTCACAAAGGTCTGAGATAAAACCATAGACGTCTATGACAATTCTTGTGTTAAAATTTAGACAAGTCATAGATGTGTGAGAATTTTACCACAGACGTCTGTTATGGGCTAAAACTTTAATTCTGAACAGACGCTTATGTTTTGAAACAATAGGAAATCACCTTTCTATGAAAGGTTGCAGCCATTAAAATGATTAGACTTTCTAAAATAGTAATAACTCTTCATTTTCACCTTTTTAAATATATAAATACCACTTTGATTGAGAAGTAGAAATCATTTAACTTGAATTAATCTATTCTTTACTATTTTGATTTCTAAAATATTGTCTTGCATGTACATTGTTCACATACTCTCTAACTATTATAACCAAAATAGAATTTTGGATAAATCACTTCCTACAACTCAAAGCATTCACATTCATATACTTAAAAGGAGATCATAGGAATATTTTTACTCTAAGTCAAAAATTATGTATTTGGAATACAAGATTGTCAGAGATACTTTTGTATTAGACTATTCCTTCAGGCGAAGTGAGGGTAATTTGTTTAAAGAAAATACAGAAGGAGGGCTTCGGGACTGAATGTAGGATGAGAGGTCCGAACCAGTATAAAAACTCTGGTTTTCTCACTTTTTATACTTTACTATTTATTGCCCATTGTTGCATTAACTTATACACTTGCATATTATACACAAGTTAGATAATATACAATCCACAAGACTATCAATTGGTATCGAAGCAAGGTTATTTCAACCTACAGTTACATGTAATTGAAATCGTTAAAATGGAAAGTACATTTCAAGAAGGTCAATCAACTGCTCTTCCCCCACGATTTACAGATTCCAATTGTGCTTATTGGCCAACATGCATGTGAACTTTTGGAAGACAATGGATTTCAAATATGGCTAGCAACTTAAAATAAATATGAAGCACCTGACACTAATATTGGCACATGAACTGATGCACGAAAAGTAGAGGCGTCTAACAATGCCAAATCTATGAATGTTTTGTTTTGCTCACTCGATAAAAATGAATTTTCACGAGTCATACTTTGCTCTACTACTTATAATATATGGCGTACATTACAAATTGCTCGTGAAGGCACAAACAAAGTTAAGAAAAAAAAAGTTCTATTCTACAAAATCAATTTTCATCTTTTAAAATGAAATCAAATGAGTCCATTATTTACATGTATGCTAGATTTCAAACTATACAACACGATCTTATGACACTAGGAATTAAATTCACTGATTGTGATTTAGTGGCACGAATTTTGCATTCTATGACAAACAAATGGGAAAGAAAAGTTTTAGCCATCGAAGAAGCTGAGGATCTTTCCTCACTCAAAGTCAAAGAGTTAATAGGAAATCTGATGTCGTATGAAGCTAATTTACAGGCAAGAACAAAATCAAGGAAGGAAAAACATCGCATTTCAGGTAAGTAATGACAACTCTGACTTGGAAGAATATGAGATTGTTTTCATAGCTTAAAATTACAACAAGTTCAAGAAGTTCAAAAGGATGACGAAATTTCAAGACAATAACAACACAAATTCCTCTAATCAGACATCAATAAAGTGCTTCAGGTGCGATAAATTTGGCCATACGAAGAAAGTCTATCACTACTAAACAATGATAAAAATAAAAACAAATTCGGAAACTTCAAGAAAAAGAGAAGAGCATTTCAAGTAACTTGGGATGTCTTCGACTCTTCCTCATCATCCAACAACGACAGTGACTTAGAACAAGCAAATGTTTGCTTCATGGCTAACACAAATGAGGTACGTCCTGAATTAACATATGATGAAATTCTTGAAATTAATATAGAATTAGATGAAAAGTATAGAGAATTAAAAAAATTAAGTAAAGAAAATGTGGGAAAATTAAATAGAGCTAAATTAGAAATTGGCTTGTTAAGACAAGAAAATTATTTTAGAAGAAGAATTAGATATAGCACCAAAATAATATAGGAAATTATCATCTCAAAATGCTATTTAACACATAATATAGAGAATAACAAAATGAATGAATTAAAACAAAAGTTAGAATTAGCTAATTTAGAAATTTTCGATCTCACAAATAAATTAGATAAAATCACTAATAATATTTCAAAATTTAATAAAGGAAAGCAAAATCTAAATAATTTGATAAAGATTTCAAAACCATTAGGAAATAAGAGAGGATTAGGATTTAATGAAAAAATCATAAACATTCTAGAAATAATCTAGTTTTTAATGGTAATCAAAAATTTGAGAAGTATTATATACAAATTTTAGAAAACAAAATCTAAATATGAAAATAAGAAACAAAAATGATTAAAATATGGATTCCTAAAACAAATAACAAATTGTTAGACAAAAACACATAGATGTATATCTAAAAGATATAGTTCATAATGAAACTTACATCTTTAAAGGTTCCAAACCCTCATGGGTATGGCTGCCTTCTCCTACTAACACATAGGACTCTGATGAGGAAATTGGGTACCAATTAAAACTTCAATTATTTTGCTGGTACCCAAAAACAAAACTAATAATAAGGAGAAATGGATTCTTGATAGTGGATGCTCCAAACATATGAGGGGAAATGCACGCATGCTATTAAACATCACTTACATGACGGTGGCACGGTCACTTTTGGGGATAATTCCAAAGGGTGTGTTTTCAGAATTAGAAACGTCATCAATGTCGGTATATCAACTTCTCCTATTATTTCAAATCTTTTATTAGTTAGAAACTTAAAACGTAATTTACTTTGTATAAGACAATTATGTGATAACGAATTTAAAATCGATTT
Organism: Allium cepa; assembly: GCA_030765085.1. Lineage (NCBI taxonomy): Eukaryota > Viridiplantae > Streptophyta > Magnoliopsida > Asparagales > Amaryllidaceae > Allium > Allium cepa. The sequence goes on from CM060943.1 coordinate 130,552,645, forward strand.
TGAAAAAGACAAATGCAATATCATTTATCAAAATAAAACTTTAACTTTTGAAGGAACAAGAAATCAAAATATTTATATTCCAAGTCATGAATATCAATCATAATAATGATTTATGCTTAACCGCAAATCATGATGGTCCATGGATATGGCATAAAAGATTTGTCATATAAATTTCAAAAATATAAACAAATTAGCTAAAAACAATTAACAAGAGGATTACCCAAAATAAATTTCAAAGTTAAAAATCTATGCGACGCATGTCAACTTGGAAAATTAAAAAAAAAAGCTTATTTAAATCTAAAAAGGAAATCTCTACTAAACAACATATTGAATTACTTCATTTAGACTTATTTGGTCCAACTGAAGTACGGTCGATAAATCACAATACGAAGAATTCCAACAAAAGATAGTGGACCACGGTATCTATCACAGATGCATCTTCCCAAAAGTCCACCTCGTATCATCCTCTTCAACCAATGAACTCAACAAGAACAAGAACATTATGTTCCTCCTCCAACTAGCGCTCCTCAACAAACCTACTCCCCTCATCCTTCTCAATAACCACCTTACTCTAGTCATGGTACCAAATATTATTTGGACTCCGAAATACAAGAAGCTTTCATTGAACTAACGCCAAACAAATATCTACATGATTTGACAATCAAAAACCAAAAAAATAATCACGGCCAATCAGCGAGCTTTAAATAGAAAGATGACTGGATTGGAACGTTCTTTCTCCACTAGGATGATAAAGATAGAGAAGACTTTGGACAAAGTGGTCCCCACTTTAGTAAAGTGATGCGCAAAGTACGTGGACGATCTTCCTCACGCTTATCATCTTTGCTTTCCCCAACATCTCTACCTCGGGTTCAAATACCATTTTATCACTCGCAAGCTCGCCCGAAGGTACATCTGTCACGATCCAAAATTCAACGTTCGAAAATTGACATCAAATACCTCACTTGTACTCGATTGTCAATGATTCAAACATCGAACTCCAGTCGGATGGAGCTTATAACAACATTAGATGAATATAAAACAGCGGAAATAAAATGAATATCATGCATACATCATAGATACAACATCATAATAATATCCGTTACAACATCAGAGTACATAATACACGAATCACATCTCCAAATAGAATGACACAACAGAACAGCTAGACATCATATGCCAAAAGTCTTTAAAATGATAGAGAATGATAGTGAACATCCAAGCTAAGCACCTCGAGATCCAAAAGCTTCCAAAATGTCTCTAAGGTATGGGTGTCCAAAAACCAATAATCTCTAAACCAAAATACTCCAAAATATAGCTAGAACCAAAATACGGGAAACCTGCTACTAGGCTGCCCGTGTAGAAATAGTGGGCACCCAGAGTTTAGAAAGGAAACAATAAACTCCGGCTCAGTCATGTGACTGGTATGAGTAAATAAAGATAGTTTCTTTTAAATAAAACAGATTTATGCAAGAAAAACCGGTATGCTTTTGGAAAATGAAACTACCATAAGACCTTCCGCCACACACACAATGCAATCGCACAATTGGAGGAGATTTCTTCTTATGATAGTTAAATATGCTTGATACGGGAAAATTTCTTTAATACTATTACTAGTGCATAGTGTAGAAAATCATTTCGAAAGTATAATATCAATCCTAACTAGCATAGGTACCATGATACTATGCCTACTATAGCTGTCACTTGAGGTGACAGGTTATACAAATTGAAATCGTAAAGAGCGCGTATTGTTTTGATTGGATTTCTAACAAATGGTCGGGCTAAGGAACTTCCTATGCAGCATGGGTACGCCTCTGGCGGGACGTCCCGAGAACTTAACCAGCTCTCTGCTAACACGAGGCCGGGTTACCTCTGTAACTAGGTAACTACTACACGACTATGCCAATCCCCGGTCCTTTGGGACCTTTATCCGAGGGGTCCCCATCACAAAGCAACAACCACACAGAGAATGAGATTGAAGCAACCACATAGGTAAGTATCTGGGCTCCATACCATGACACCACCTTTTTCCAGAAGGAAATGACATACCCTAAAGGGCGCGACCTCATAACCTTGCCGCATCTTTCCTGTTTCGATCATTTTCGAGGTGCGAGGTCCGATGTGGTCTCGTCCACAAAGCTACGGTTTACACAAAAGCCATGCTTTGATCACAAATGATCATAAATATACAGCAGCACTTAGCATACTACACTACGAAAGTGGGAGTATATCGCTGATAACCTTCAACTACATAACCTCTGAGCTTGTACGTCTCAGAGAAGGGTGTTAAGCTAAAAGAATAAATTATCCGCCACTAACATATATGTATTTGAAAGAAATCGGCTTTATATCTCAAAGTGTAGTGTCAGACACATGACCATACAAGTCTGTTCCGGGTTCGAACAGAACCGAAGGCACTTTGTCCAATAAAGGAAGAAGCCCTTGCAAATCCGGGCATCCACAATCCCGATCGGACTTTCCATCACTTAGGGAATCCCTATACTGGAGCAACTCTGTGCAGAGACAATCGATAGGTTATCCTATCGTTTTCGAAGACACGCGGTCTTCACTACCGTTCTTCAAATGCAATCCATTCGTCAAATCACTATTCGGAATGGGTTATATGACACAAAGGTCCACTCCCGGCTAATCCGAATAATGAGCGCTTCAAATTTAAAACATGTGGGTGTATCAATCACAAAGATTCACACTCAAGGTTCGATGTGGGTTTCGGATAACAAACTTAAATCCGACTCCCTGTCGCATCGAAGTTTAAATGCCGTTTTACGGGCAAAAAGATTTTTCACATACATATAGGAACCAATCACAAATCACAATTCATCACAAAGAAATTACAACATCACAACAGAAATGTCAATCTAGTACAGAGTATTTGATAATGGTCAACCATCGTTGATTCAAGTGATTGTGATTAAAGTGAATTGACTATATAATTGTCTTTATTAATCATTTTAAATTAATGTTTAATTTTACTTAATTATGAATTATTTTAATTGGCTCAATTAATTAATTATCCTTTGATTTAATTTATTAATTATTAATTAATTAAGTTTAATTATTTTTATAAATTTCCTATTCTTTGATTAATTAATTTTAAATTATAAAATCATTACAACCCTTAATGGTTAATTATTCCTTCATTATTATAAATAAATTTGGTTTTTAATTTAACATTTAAACATTTGTTTTACTTTTAAAATTTTGTTAAATTAAAATTTAAAATAACTTTTATAAAATTATAAATTTGAGATACCATTTGTTTCATATTCTATTTGCCATTATCATTAATTTTTCAGCAAATAAATTTACTTGTGTTTTCAAAACTTCGGTAAAAAAAAACTGGGTTGCTGTTCTAATTCACTCACCCGAGGCTTGCTTCGGGTTTACCCCAAGACATCATCCCCCTTGCTTCGAGTTTAGGCCAAAATTGACCCGAGCGAAAAAAAAATTCACAAAATTTGTTTAAAATTTTAAGTTAACCCGTTACCACGCTAAAACACCTCGAGTTCGACTTCAAGTTTTCACCCCAAGTTCCCATGTACTGCTTCGAGCTTTTCCCCTATCCTCCCCAAATTTCACAACTGACACACAACCAAACAAGTGCACATGCACGACCACCTTCACCGTCGTTGGTCGGTGCGGCGGCCACCAAAGAGTCGCCGTCCATCCCCCAAGATGCCACGAACACCCAGAATTAGGAAATTTTTTGAAAACGTGAATCGAGACCTTCGACCGAAAACCCATCAGAAAATGTCATCTGAACATTCACCTTGCGCCACCACCTCTAGACGTTATCGGCCACCAAACTTTGCCTCAAGCTTCAACACTGTGCGACGCATCGATTCACCCTACTGACACGCAGTCCGATCACCTGAGGACGGTGCAGCACCATCGTTTCTAACATGAACCGAAAAAGGTTTTTAAACCCTAGTTTGCTTTCAAATCAAAGATTTAAGAATTTTGTAAACTAATCTAGTATTTTTTTGGTGGTCACTAACACTAATTCATGCTGTCATACCGAATTCGAGGCCCATAACTACAAAGATCACCAGAATTTGTTAAAAATTCATTTTCTGATCAAATTCTATTTTCCAGAGAAATGTTAAATGTAAAATTTAAATTTTTATTTCTAAAATCATTACTTTTGAAGTAGATTCAAATGATATTCCTGAAGTTGAAATCTGTAAAATTCGAATTTTAGCAAAAATCAAGTGGTGACTGTAATTAATAAATTTCCAAAGAAAACTTTATATCATTTGTTTAAATTTTTACTACCACATATTATGGTTTTTAAAAACAAACTTCAACTTGTATTGCAATTCATTCCAGAAGAAATGGGGGAGAGAGAGGGTTTTAAATTTGTTTTTGGCATGGGTTAACCTGTAATCCAACATTTAGATGTCACTGTTTCTTTTTTTTTCCAGTAAAAGAAATTTTCAGAACTTGTTTTAATTTGTTGCTGAAACATGTTGCAAGCTTAACACACAACTCCAACTTGTTTTTTTTTTCAATTGCCATAGAAAGTAGAGACAGAGGGAAAAGAAAAGGGTTGACAGGTTCTGTTTTCCTACGCTAAAACAGTGGCTAGTTTTTATGCAAGATCAACATGCACAGGCCACAATCCAATCCTATATTCAAGATATTTGCAAGCAACCAAAAATTAAACTTCCCTAATCATTCAAGCATTCACGCAGCAACACAGATTGAAAGAAAAACAAGAGTTTACTCACATGTTTTTCCAGAAAGTCCTGACAGTTTCAAAACAGAGATGGTGCCTGTAATTTTTCTTCTTTTCCTACTTTAAATCTTGGGGTTTTAGATCTGCAATTGATGGTTATAGATCTATGATTATTCTTATTTGAACTTATGCATTTAGTTAATCAATAACAACAATTTTTTTATGTACTTACAGTAGGATTTTATAACAGAGAAGCCACTTTTTATTTTCTGAAACTTGAAACCCAGAAATAGAGTAAAACTTTGATCTTGATTCTTCCTGCAACAAATTAAATATTGTTGTATTAATTTCCTTGTTGTATTCATTTATTTAATCATTAAAAATAAAAAAATTCCAGATTACTTACAGTTTTGAAAAAGTCAGAGAAGATTCCTTCTTTCCTGCAGTTTTGAAAACAAAACTTGGAAACCAAAAAAAAGTAGCCTTTAATTCTTAATTCTTCCTACAAAAATTTGATTGAATATTACTAGATTAAATTCTTTCTTCATAAGAAATTATAACTTCTAGTTCAAACTTTAAAAAAAAAGTTACTTGCCTTTCTAATTTATTTCTAGAAATCACTGCATAAGCAAAACAGAAGCTCCCCCCTTTTCAAGCTAATCTGCAGTTTTATGTTTGGATTTATTGTTAAAACTTGATTTAAAAATCATAATTTTCTAAACTAAAAAGTTTAAAACAAAACTTACCTGAATGTATCACACTACTGTTATGAAGCTTGAGACAATATTTCAGGTTTTTAGCTTAAATTGAATTGATGAAGGCAGTTTCTTTTTTTTTCTTTTTTTTTTGAACTTTTCTTCTTGAATGTTGAAGTAAAGATTGCAAAGATCTTTTAGATTACTAAACTTTAGGGATTTTGGAGATTTAAAATTTTGAATTGGAAGGTGAAAAGTTTTTTTGAATTTTTTATTTGATTATTTTATTAAGGAATTGATGTCTTGCGCCATTTGTAAGAAGAGATCTTAAACACTAGATTTTGTTAATTATTCAACTCTATTTTCCATGTATGTTTCAGCCTTTTGATTTTTACAAAGCAAATGAATTTTATAAATTTTATACTTATATCTTATTTATTTTAAAAATAAATGAGTATCCTTTTTCTTTTGTATATATACATACATGTACAATGTATAAAAGTATTTAACTAATATATATATATATATATATATTACATCTTAATAATTTTAAAATGCTACTTACTTTTTTATAAAACACTTATTTTAAATTTAAATTCAAACTTCAATTTTTTTAAAACTTGAAATATAAACACTTATCTTAAACAAATTTAAATTAATTTTAAATATGCATTCAATTTTACTCATATTTGTAATATACACACACACACACATATATATATATAAGATTTTAAATCCAAATGACTTTTAAAAACATTAATTATTTCATTATTTTCAACTCAAAATAAAATTGGAATTTATTTCATATATTAGTTCCACTTATTTTATTTGTTTTAGATTCCATTTCTTCTAATTTATTCTCAAATTAAACCCCAAGAGTTTAAATATATTATTTATTTTAATTGATAATTTTGGGATGTTACAAATACCCTCTCCTTAAGAAAATTTCGTCCTCGAAATTGAAAGAGAGAGAAAAACAAATAAGGAATATATGAATTCAGAAAGAATAAGGAAATGGCTTACCGGCTAAGCCGAGATATCCACTCTGCAATTTGGATATGATTTCTGCATATTATCTTCAGTTTCCCAAGTGCAGTCCCTCGGATCGCCACTCCACTGAACTTTTACTAGCTTTACAACTTTGCCTCAATTACTTGTCTTCACGATCCAAAATCTTTATCGGTTCTCTTTTGATGGTTAGATTGGAAGTGATTTCAAGATCCTATTGGGCAGCTTCTTCAATAATACTATCCGGATCGTGCATATACTTCCGAAGGCTAGAAATGTGGAATACATCATGCACACCCGATAACCAGTTAGGCAACTGCACACGGTAGGCTAAGGAACCGATCCTGTCTAAAATAGGAAAATGACCAATATATCGTGGTGCTAGCTTACCGGTCTTCCCAAATCTCAATACACCTCTCATAGGAGATACTTTAAGAAAAACAGAGTCCCCAACCTGGAATTCCAAATCCCGTCTTCTACGATCATAATAACTCTTTTGACGACTCTGAGCTGTCTTCAATTTTTTCCGAATAAAATCAACTTTCTCCGTGGCCTCTTTAATCATATCCAGTCCAAGAACGAGTCTATCACCTGCCTCGATCTAGCATGCCGGTGATCGACACGGACGACCATATAAAGCCTCAAAAGGAGCCATCTCTATACTGGCCTGATAGCTGTTGTTATAAGAGAACTCGACCAGATGCAAATGGTCCTCCCAAGAACAACCAAAATCAAGTGTACAAGCACGCAGTAGGTCCTCCAAGATTCGGTTGATCCTCTCTGTCTGCCCATCAGACTGTGGGTGATAAGCAGTACTGAAATTTAGCTTGGTTCCCAATGCGTCTTGAAATGCCTCCCAAAATCTACTAGTGAAAATTGGATCACGATTACTCACTATGCTGCTAGAAATGCCATGGAGACAGACAATTTCTTTCACATACAAATTAGCTAGACCTGCAGCCGTGCGGGTAGCTTTCACTGGCAAGAGTGGGCTGGCTTAGTCAAACGATCTACAATGACCCAAATCGCTTCATTGCCTTTACGAGTACGAGGCAAACCATCGATGAAATCCATCGATACTTGGTCCCATTTCCACCCGGGTACCTCTAAAGCCTGAAGTAAACCCGCCATCTTCTTTTGGTCGCTCTTGGTTTGTTGGAAAGCAGCACAATGACTCACGTAAATAGATATATCCCTTTTCATCGTCTTCCACCAGAAAGTTCTTTTGATATCTCTATACATCTTGTTAACTCCTGGATGGATGCAAAGCTTAGATTTGTGGCATTCATCTAGAACTTCACGCTTCAGATCAGGGATGTTAGGGACACAGATTCTTCCTTTAAATCTTATAACTTTATTGTCGTCAACTTTAAAACTAGTATTTTCACCACGATGCACTTTATCATAAATTTGATGAAGGAATTCATCTTCTTTTTGTTGGTTGGCGACTTTCTCAAGAAGGGTAGGAGCAATGACAAGATGAGCAAGAATAGCATGCTTTCGACTCAAGGCGTCGGCAACCACATTGGCTTTTCCGGGTGTATATTGAATATCTAGGTCATAAGATGCTAGAAATTCCAACCAACGTTGTTGTCACAAATTCAGATCTTTCTGGGTGAAGAGATATTTCAAAGATTTGTGGTCGGTGAATAATTCGAATTTTTCACCTAGAAATAAAGAGAGTTCAATAAGTATATTTGTTAAGTTAAGTTAAATTAAATTCGTAGATTGTTAAGAAAGCTGAAGAGATTCTTACTCAGAAGATAATGTCGCCATATTTTTAAAGCGAAGATAACAGCTAAAAGTTTCAAATCATGGGTCGGATAATTTCTTTCATGAGGGCCTTATTGTCTACTCCCGTAGGCAATCACCTTCCCGTTCTACATCAGTACTGCACCCAAGCCTTCACCGCAAGCATCGGTATAAACAGATAATCCATGGTTCCCATTGATAATAGCGAGAACAAGAGTGGTGGTTAATCTCTTCTTCAACTCCTCAAAAGCTTCTTAACATTTTGGAGTCCAAATGAACTTTGCATTCTTCATTGTTAGCTTGGTTAGTGGACTAGCTAACTTCAAAAAATCCTGGACAAACTTCCGATAATAACCTGCTAAACCCAAAAAGCTTCGGACTTCCTTTGGGGTAGTAGGCTTTCTCTAATCAAGAATGGTGAAAATTTTGCTAGGATCAACAGAAATCCCTTCTTCATTAACAATATAGCCAAGAAATTTGACTTCTTTGACTCAGAAATGGAATTTGGAAAATTTTGCATATAGAATGTTCCTCCTCAATATCTCCAAGACAATTCTAAGGTGTTCGGCATGCTTCTCTTCGGTCTTGAAATAGACCAAAATATCATCAATGAATGCGAGCACAAATTTATTCAATACATCCCGAAACACACGAGTCATAAGGTCCACAAAGTATGTTGGGGCATTGGTTAGCCCAAAAGGCATGACTAACCATTCGTAGAACATATTGGGACCCCTGAAAGCTGTCAAATGAACACAGTCTTCGGCGATTCGTAATTGATGGAACCCTTGGGCTAGATCCATCTTCGGGAAGAAACAAGCGCCGTGCAACTGATCAAATAAATCATCAATTCTGGGCAGTGGAAATTTATTCTTGAGAGTCTGCTTATTGAGATCGCGGTAATCTACACATAACCTCAAATATCCGTCTGATTTAGCAACAATACGACGGCTGAGCCCCCTTCAAAAACACTGGGTCGAATCAACCCTTTTGCTAGTAAATCCCGGGTTTGCTCGACTAATTCAACCCTTTCCCTAGGTGCCATCCTACGACTTGCATGGACGACAGGACGAGCATTGGGCCCAAGGTCGATTCTGAATTCTATTTCTCGTTGAGGAGGTAGAGATTTCACTTCTTCAAATACATCTGGAAAGTCTCTAACAATAGGAATAGACTCCAAACTGGGTTCAGGATACCCCAAATTATACATTAATCGTTCCCTTTTAGGACTAGGGTCCTCACTAGAAATTTCGATGAAATCCCCAAATTCGGTTTTGATTGAGATCAATCTATTATTGCAATCCAACTTGGCTTCAAATTTTGCTAGCCAATCCATTCCGAGTAAGACTTCAAACTCGTTGAAATCAAGAACAAAGAGACCAATAGGTAATTGATGGAAAGAATATGAGATAGGAACATCCCTACATCGAAGACAGAGGTTTGCGGGACCTCCAACTGGATTCCTTACACATATAGGCTTATCAATAAAATCAGATTCAATATTCAATTCATTATTAGCTTGTTGAGAGATAAAACTGTATGTGGGCCAGTGTCAAAAAGAACTCTAACAATGCTATCGTAAATGGTAAGATTACCTTCCAGAACTCCTTTTTCCTTTTTTGCTTTGGAAGATGTGGGCTTGTCTTTGACTGAGTACACTTTAGATGTCTGGGCTTGCTTCATAACTGGGCAGTCTTTAACTTCATGTCCCACCTTCTGACAATAATAGCACTTCCTGGGTTTTGCTTAAGCGGATTTGCTGACTTGCTTCTTAGGCTTTGTGCATCTACTAGAATAGTGACCCTTCTCTAAGCAATTATAACAGGTGACATTCTCTATAGTGCTCCCTAGGTTGCTTTTCTTTTTCTCCTTGCCATGCCATGGTTTCATGCGTCCAAATTTCCTACTCTTCCAATTCTGATTGCTTGAATTTCCTTTCTCCATCGGTGCTTCTTGCATGTCTAGTGTAGCATAACGATAACCCATATCAACCAAATCTGAGAAGGATTCTTTGACGTGGCCAGTCATCCTTTCGTGGAACTTTTTATTCATCCCACGAATGAACCACTCATTCTTCTTCAAAGGTGTATTCACTAACTCTGGACCGAAGCGAGACAATTCATTAAATTTGTTGAGATACTCCTCGAATGACAAACTCCCTTGCTTTAAGTCCAAGAATTCATGGTACTTACGAGAAATCCCGGTTGATGGCAAATAGCACTTCTCGAATACTTCTTTGAATCTGCCCCAAGTAAACTCGTCTTCAGGCTCATCAATAGTGACTGTCTCCCACCAAGCTAAGGCTTCATTTTGAAGTTGCCAAGTAGCTATGAGACGCATCTGATCATCTTGCAGCTTAATCCCTTTAAAAAATTTCTCACAAGATCTAATCCATGCTTGGGCCTCAACAATCGTCTCCTTGTTGGTAAACGGCTTACCACCAAGCCTTGAGAAGTTCTTATATAAATCAGCCAGATTCGGCTGATGCTGAATAGGTAAAGCTGCCTCGGATGTAGAGGGAACTTGGCTAGGTGCTGTGGCATCTCCTCGCCCCCCAACTCTGCCTCTTCATCCGCTCATCCTTACTATCTGTAATTAGTAAGAAAATTGGCTTAGATATTTGGACGAGATATCTTAAGAAATATCAGGAGTTAAAGGAAATAGACTAAGAAAATTTGAGGTTTCAATCTCAATTATACTCATTCTAGGGTATACTCCACCCTATCTCTAATGAGCCATCTAATGTGTTGTACTCCGTAGCTAAAGTTTTTACTCAACCTTTAGCTCTGATACCAACTGTCACGATCCGAAATTCAACGTTCGAAAATTGACGTCAAATACCTCACTTGTACTCGACTGTCAGTGATTCAAACATCGAACTCCAGTCAGATGGAGCTTATAACAACATTAGATGAATATAAAACAGCAGAAATAAAATGAATATCATGCATACATCACAGATACAACATTATAATAATATCTGTTACAACATCAGGGTACATAATACATGAATCACGTCTCCAAGTAGAATGACATAATCGAACAACTAGACATCATATGCCAAAAGTCTTCAAAAAGATAGAGAATGATAGTTAACATCCAAGCTAAGCACCTCGAGATCCAAAAGCTTCCAAAATGTCTCTAAGGTACGGGCCTCCAAAAACCAATAATCTCCAAACCAAAATACTCCAAAATGTAGCTAGAACCAAAATACGGGAAACCTGCGACTGGCTGCCCGTGTAGAAATAGTGGGCACCCAGAGTCTAGAAAGGAAACAATAAACTCCGGGTCAGTCATGCGACTGGTATGAGTAAACGAAGATAGTTGCTTTTAAATAGAACAGATTTATACAAGAAAAATCGGTATGTTTTGGAAAATGAAACTACCATAAGACCTCCCGCAACACACACAATGCAATCGTACAATTGGGGGAGATTTCTTCTTATGATAGTCAAATATGCTTGATACGGGAAAATTTCTTTGATATTATTACCAGTGCATAGTGTAGAAAATTATTTCGAAAGTATAATATCAATCCTAGCCAGCATAGGTACCATGATACTATGCCTACTATAGCTGTCACCTGAGGTGACAGGTTATACAAATTGAAATCGTAAAGGGCACGTATTGTTTTGATTGGATTTCCAACAAATGTTCAGGCTAAGGAACTTCCTATGCCACATGGGTACGCCTCTGGAGGGACGTCCCGAGAACTTAACCAGTTCTCTGCCAACACAAGGCCGGGTTACCTCTGTAACTAGGTAACTACTACACGAATATGCCATTCCCCGGTCCTTTGGGACCTTTATCCGAGGGGCCCCCATCACAAAGCAACAACCACACAGAGAATGAGATTGAAGCAACCACATAGGTAAGTATCTGGGCTCCATAGCATGACACCACCTTTTTCCAGTAGGAAATGACATACCCTAAAGGGTGCGACCCTCATAACCTTGCCGCGTCTTTCCTGTTTCGACCATTTTCGAGGTGTGAGGTCCAATGAGGTCTCGTCCACAAAGCTACGCTTTACACGAAAGCCATGCTTTAATCACAAATGATCAACAAATGATCATAAATATGCAACAGCACTTAGCATGCCACACTACCAAATTGGGAGTATATCGTTGATAACCTTCAACTACATAACCTCTGAGCTTGTACGTCTTAGAGAAGGGTGTTAAGCTAAGAGAATAAATTCTCCGCCACCAACAAATATGTATTTGAAAGAAATCGGCTTTATATCTCAAAGTGTAGTGTCAGACACACGACCATACAAGTCTGTTCCGGGTTCGAACATAACCGAAGGCACTTCGTCTAATAAAGGAAGAAGTCCTTGCAAATCCGGCCGTCCACAATCCCGATCGGACTTCCCATCACTTAGGGAATCCCAATACCGGAGCAACTCGGTGCAGAGACAATCGATAAGTTATCCTATTGTTTTCGAAGACACCCGATCTTCACCGCCGGTCTTCAAATGCAATCCATTCGTCGAATCACTATTCGGAATGGGTTATATGACACAAAGGTCCTCTCTCGGCTAATCCGAATAATGAGCGCTTCAAATTCAAAACATGTGGGTGTATCAATCACAAAGATTCACCCTCAAGGTTCGATGTGGGTTTCGGATAACAAACTGAAATCCGACTCCTTGTCGCATCGAAGTTTAAATGCCGTTTTACGGGCAAAAAGGGTTTTCACATACATATAGGAATAAATCACGAATCACAATTCATCACAAAGCAATCACAGCATCACAACAGAAATGTCAATCCAGTACAGAGTATTTGATGATGGTCAATCATCGTTGATTCAAGTGATTGTGATTAAAGTGAATTAACCATATAATTGTCTTTATTAATCATATTAAATTAATGTTTAATTTTACTTAATTATGAATAATTTTAATTGGCTCAATTAATTAATTATCCTTTGATTTAATTTATTAATTCTTAATTATTAATTAATTAAGTTTAGATATTTTTATAAATTTCCTATTCTTTAATTAATTAATTTTAAATTATAAAATCATTGCAACCCTTAATGGTTAATTATTCCTTCATTATTATAAATAAATTTGGTTTTTAATTTAACATTTAAACATTTGTTTTACTTTTAAAATTTTGTTAAATTAAACTTTAAAACAACTTTTATAAAATTATAAATTTGAGAACCATTTGTTTCATATTCTATTTACCATTATCATTAATTTATTCAGCAAATAAATTTACTTGTGTTTTCAAAAAATTTGTAAAAAAAAACTGGGTTGCTGTTCTAATTCACTCACCCGAGGCTTGCTTCGGGTTTACCCCGAGCCATCATCCCCCTTGCTTCGAGTTTACGCCAAAATTGACCCGAGCGAAAAAAAAATTCACAAAATTTGTTTAAGTTTTTAAGGTACCCGCCACCACGCTAAAACACCTCGAGTTTTCACCCCAAGTTCCCGTGTACTACTTCGAGCTTTTCCCCTGTCCTCCTAAAATTTCACAATTGACACATGACCAAGCACGTGCACGGCCACCTTCGCCGTCGTTGGTCGGTGCTGCGGCCACCAACGAGTCGCCGTCCATCCCCCAAGATGCCACGAATACCCAGAATTTGGAAAAAATTTGAAAACATGAATCGAGACCTTCGACTGAAAACCCATCAGAAAATGTCATCTGAACATTCGCCTCGCGCCACCACCTCTGGCCGTTATCGGCCACCAAACTTTGCCTCAAGCTTCAACACTGTGCGACGCATCGATTCACCCCACTGACACGCAGTCCGATCGCCTGAGGATGGTGCAGCACCGTCGTTTCTAACGTGAACCGAAAAAGGTTTTTAAACCCTAGTTTGCTTTCAAATCAAAGATTTAAGAGTTTGTAAACTAATCTAGTATTTTTCTGGTGGTCACTAACACTAATTCATGCTGTCATACCGAATTCGAGGCCCATAACTACAAAGATCACCAGAATTTGTTAAAAATTCATTTTCTAATCAAATTCTATTTTCCAGAGAAATGTCAAATGTAAAATTTAAATTTTTGTTTCTAAAATCATCACTTTTGATGTAGATTCAAATGATATTCCTGAAGTTGAAATCTGTAAAATTTGAATTTTAACAATAATCAAGTGGTGACTGTAATTAATAAATTTCCAGAGAAAACTTTATATCATTTGTTTAAATTTATTACTGGTGCATATTATGGTTTGAAAAACAAACTTCAACTTGTATTGCAAATCATTCCAGAAGAAATGGGAGAGAGAGAGAGGGGGATTTAAATTTGTTTTTGGCATGGGTTAACCTGTAATCCAACATTTAGATGTCACTGTTTCTTTTTTTCCAGTAAAACAAATTTTCAGAACTTGTTTTAATTTGTTGCTGAAACATGGTGCAAGCTTAATACACAACTCCAACTTGTTTATTTTTTTTTTCAATTGCCACAGAAAATAGAGACAGTGGGAAAAGAAAAGGGTTGACAGGTTCTGTTTTCCAGAGCTAAAACAGTGACTAGTTTTTGTGTAAGATCAACATGCACATGCCACAATCCAATCCTATATTCAAGATTTTTGCAAGCAACCAAAAACTAAACTTCCCTAATCATTTGATCATTCACACAGCAGCACAGATTGAAAGAAAAACAAGAGTTCACTCACATGTTTTTCCAGAAACTCCTGATAGTTTCAAAACAGAGACGGGGCCTGGAATTTTTCTTCTTTTCTTACTTTAAATCTTGGGGTTTTAGTTCTGCAATTGATGGTTACAGATCTATTATTATTCTTAGTTGAACTTATGCATTATTTAATCAATAACAACAATTTTTTTATTTACTTATAGTAGGATTTTATAACACAGAAGCCACTTTTTATTTTCTGAAACTTGAAACCCAGAAATAGAGTAAAACTTTGATCTTGATTCTTCTTGCAACAAATTAAATATTGTTCTATTAATTTCCTTGTTGTATTCACTTATTTAATCATTAAAAATAACAATTTTTCCAAATTACTTACAGTTTTGAAAAAAATCAGAGAAGCTTTCTTCTTTCCTGCAGTTTTGAAAACAGAACTTGGAAACTAAAAAAAAGTAGCCTTTAATTCTTAATTCTTCCTGCAAAAATTTGATTTAATATTACTGGATTAAATTCTTTCTTCGTAAGAAATTATAACTTCAAGTTCAAACTTTAAAAAAAAAAGTTACTTGCCTTTCTAATTTATTTCTAGAAATCATTGCATAAGCAAAACTGAAGCTCCCCCCTTTTCAAGCTAATATGCAGTTTGATGTTTGGATTTATTGTTAAAACTTGATTTAAAAATCATAATTTTTATAAACTATGAAGTTTTAAACAAAACTTACTTGAATGTATCACACTACTGTTATGAAGCTTGAGAAAATATTTTAGATTTTTAGCTTGAATTGAATTGAAGAAGGCAGTTTCTCTTTTTTTGAACTTTTCTTCTTGAATGTTGAAGTAAAGATTGCAAAAATCTTTTTGATTACTGAATTCAGGGATTTTGGAGATTTAAATATTTGAATTGGAAGGTGAAAAGTTTTTCTAAATTTTTTATTTGATTATTTTATTAAGGAATTGATGTCTTGTGCCATTTGTAAGAAGAGATCTTAAACCCTAGATTTTGTTAATTATTCAACTCTATTTTCCATGTATGTTTCAGCCTTTTGATTTTTACAAAGCAAATGAATTTTATAAATTTTATACTAATATCTTGTTCATTTTAAAAATAAATGTGTATCTTTATTCTTTTGTATATATACATACATGTACAATGTATGAAAGAATTTAACTAATATATATATATTACATCTTAATAATTTTAAAATGCTACTTACTTTTTTATAAAACACTTATTTTAAATTTAAATTCAAACTTCAATTTTTTTTAAAACTTGAAATATAAACACTTATCTTGAACAATTTTAAATTAATTTTAAATATGCATTCAATTTTACTCATATTTGTTATATACATATATATAAGATTTTAAATCCTAATGACTTTTAAAAACATTTATCATTTCAATATTTTCAACTCAAAATAAAATTGGAATTTATTTCATATATTACTTCCACTTATTTTATTTGTTTTAGATTCTTTTTTTTCCAATTTATTCTCAAATTAAACCCCAAGAGTTTAAATATATTATTTATTTTAATTGGTAATTTTGGGATGTTACAACGTCACACGATAGAAATGACTGAGGGAAGACTCCTATTCACGCATAAGCTGAGGAAGAAGAAGAAGATAGCGATGAAACGTACGTATCTGATACTCCACATTTTCAACAGCCATCATACATGACATTTCTAGGCCTTTCAATTCATGAAGATGAGGAGTACAACGACCAAACGCAATAGCCGATAACATATGAGCAGGATGCTTCCTCTTACTAGGAGTATTACGAGAACTACAGAGGCTTATCTTATTCTCAAAATCCTTATTCTCAAAATCAATACATTTAGAGTTTGTTTTCTTTTATTTTGCAACTCTTATGCTTGTTTTTTTCCTATTTACAACTTTTATTTCTTATTTTATGTTGTACTTTAATATTTGATAATCTGAATTGATAACGTGCTATTACTATTTAATATCTCCATATCTTATATCGGTTCCCTCCATTTTGATAATGACAAAGGGGGAGAAATCTATGCGTATACATATAGGGAGAGGCATACACATATCGAGAGACAAACATAATAATACTTCCATTCTATAGTTGATATTTGATTATATAGTTAATATTTGACTGTAGAGTTGATTTTTTGTATAGTTGCCATCATCAAAATAGGAGAGATTCACTACTACAAAATATGCATGTTGCTTCGCCTCATTTGCATCGGTTGTTACCGCAACCGATGCAAATAGAAGTATTTGCATTGATTACGTTTTAACAACCGATGCATTTGGTATGTGGAAAGCAGTAGATAATAAAAAAATTCAATTTGCATCGATTATCGTCGACAACTGAAAAAAATATATCGATGCAAATAGTGTTAGCTGCATCAGTTTTATTTACAACCGGTGTAAAAATACTATTCCCACATTGAAAACCATGATGAAAAGTTAGCGGTAAATGATTTAGTGTCCCTCTTATTTTCACCGCGAACCTCTTCTTTTCGTCCTTCACTCGAAAACCCTAAATCCCTCTCCCCCTTTTCATCTTTCCCTTTCAATCCATTCAATTATCACTTTTATTCTCTGATCCAACATTAATCAGGAATCCTTGATCCCAAAGTCTTCTCTAATAACATGACAGTTTCTCTTCCAAAAAACCATAACGTGACTGTTTTCTTTCCCTTGAAAATTCTGAAAGCTCAAAACACAGATTATAACTGCTAATTAGGTCGTTTACTCTTTATGTTTATAATTTTCTTCATTCGATCGATAAAAGGGGACAACCCTGTTGTCGGTCTGTAGGTGTTGATGGCCGCAATGGTTCTTTTGAAGGGGAAGAAGGTTGCTGAGAAGAGAGATGCTCGACACAACAGTAGGTAACAATTTCGTTGTTATATTTTATTTAGACTTCTCTTATAAAATCACCGTCCTTTTTTACCCGTCATTTACAAGGGAAAATTTTTGAGCATATATAGATCGCCTCTGCTGATTACATTAGCAAAACATTTCATTGTACTAACCTGTATTCGTTTCCAGATCTACATAAAATGGCTTCGTCTGTTAATATTAATTCATCATCTTCCTTGATATCCACCAAACCGTTGGATTCCTCATCTCCCTTAATCCCAACGAGACCAGCGTCAGTGTCTTTTCCCCTACGATCGCTCCAGATCAGATCGAATTTGCAATTTGATGCAACTGCAACTAGTGCTTCTAATGGTAATTTGTTTGATTGTTTGCTTGGTCTTCTGATGATTTAGGGATACTGAAGTTGAAATGTTCCTAAAACTTGGATTGTCCTAATTACTTTGATTTGAACAATCTGTTATAATTTAGTATTTATCTGACCATCATTTGTAAACTTTGTATTGGATAGTACAGTGGGATTCATGTACATGTGCTATTGATTTATTTCTAACGTTCTATCTTTGAATGTTGAATATTCTTAATTAACACATCATAGTTTCACACAATTTATGTTTTATACAAAAAAAATACACCGAGATGCATTTGATTTGTTAGTATGGTCATCATTTTCTCAAAATCAATATAAAAATATGCTCATACTTCTTGCTGCAAACAAAGTAGACATAATGTTTCGGACAAGTCATGGTACTTATGTAAAGGGTTGTAGCCAGAAACCTTTAATTCCTAGGGATACCCTCTTTTAGTTGGCATGATTCTCTTAAGCCACTAAAAATGGCATGTTCGTGAATGATTCATACCAGGCTATTGCCCTTGTGGAACATAAAAACATCCCTTGCTGTCTGCATTTTTATTTTTTAAAACACATAGATAACCGATTGGTAGCAGTAGCCAATAATTCAGTTTTTCTTGGGACATTCATAATCATTTGTATCACTACAAGTTTATGATTTAAATAGTATTTTATCACAATGTTGTCATTTAATAAATGCTGCATGCAGGTTTTAAGACTCAAGTTGCAACTGTTGAACTTGTAGTAGTTGAAGGTGCCAAAAAGATGGAATCACCTATTGTTGTAATCACCGGTGCTTCTAGAGGTATTGGAAAAGCCATGGCGTTGGCCAAGGGAAAAGCCGGATGCAAGGTTAGTATATGTTATTTTATTGTTAATACATTTGGTTCAACAGTAACATTCAACATTAATCACACATTTAAGAAATATCTTGCACTGCAATGATGCAACAGTGGAATCTGTTAAACGAACTTATGAATATAAACATGCTGACGAATATGTTATATGAGCGATAATGGAAATATTAATGTATCTCTTATAAGCATTACAAATCATCATGTATATATTTGCTTTTTTAACTACATAGAGTTGTTTTCTTTTACAGTTTACCATGCATTTTGTAATTATATATAAAGTATGCAACATGATTGATTCTACAAATTGTTTTATGAGGCTAATTTGCTTGCTTCAAAAATCTATCTTAGGTGCTTGTTAACTATGCCAGGTCATCAAAAGAAGCGGAAGAAGTTTCCAAAGAAGTGAGTTTCATTCCCTCTTCAGTGTGTTATGTGTGTATGACATTGTTTGTTTTAGTAAGTTGGAGCTGTAATTCCTATTGGATGAAATTCCATGCATTCTTTTACTTTGTACATGGAACTGATGGTTTGTGACAAGGCAGGCAGTAGAGTGGTGGCAGGCTGGTTGAAGGTGAGGGAATTGTAGAAGGAAAAATGGTGATTTGTAGTAGTAAATGATTGGTTGTGAAAGTGTAGGAGTCGTTGGAGGATAGGTAGTGGTTAATGGTTAGAAGTGCATTGTTGTTGGAAGCGGTTGCAAGTAGACTGGGAGAAGGCAGTGTTTTGACAGTTGTTCGAATATGTATGTTGAGAATGATGGAGCACTGAAGTGCGGAGGAGGTGTTTTGCGACGATGTTGCAGTTGATGTTAGTAATGAAGAAGGGGTTTGAGTTGTTAATAAGTGGTAGAGATGTTAAGAAGTGTATGTGGTCGGGAA
Source organism: Allium cepa (assembly GCA_030765085.1). Lineage (NCBI taxonomy): Eukaryota > Viridiplantae > Streptophyta > Magnoliopsida > Asparagales > Amaryllidaceae > Allium > Allium cepa. The sequence continues at coordinate 130,572,354 of CM060943.1, forward strand.
GTGATCAATATATATGCGGTTTTTGTTCAGAGAGAAGAAGAGCAGAAAGTTGTGGTTAGCAAGCTAGTGTAGCAGCAGTTTTGTATGTAGGGGATGATATGGCTATTTGACTGGCGTTGGTGTATTAGGGTACTTAACAATGTAGACTATATTACTTGTACTAAAGATCTGAATTGTAGTACTAAAACAAATGTATGAATCACTATTTTATATGGATTATGAACATTATAATTGAAATATATTTATTTGGTATTACCTTATTCAATATGTATTTGCCGTCCAATTTGATTTTAAATGACTATAATATTGCAGGCAATAATTGTTGACAGTAACAATCAATGCAAAAAATGTCTTGTTGCATAGGTTGTTACTGCCAACCGGTGCAATATAAAGGATTGGTTTTAAGCCAAAGATCTTATGTTGCATCGGTTTTTACTAACAACCGATGCAAAAGGCGACTATTTGCATCAGTTTTACAACCGGTGAAAATTAGTTCATTGCATCAGTTGCATGTGCATCGGTTGTAGAACTGATGCAATAGAAGGGTGAACAACCGATGTAAATGACCTATTTTATAGTAGTGATTGTTAGAACCTCCAATTTATGTTTTAATGATAACAGCTATACAAATCATATACATATGTCGAACTTATCAAGATTGTAGGTATATGCTACAAGAAGACACCATGCTCGAAGATATTGGAACTTAAAGAGAAACGAAGATTCATTAACCAAACCAAGGTTATTCTACTATAAAAGAGTCCTAGGTAAAATATTGTTAAGGTCTCCTTGAGTATATATGCATAAATGATCACACATAATTTTATGTATATCAATATAAAGGTAAAAACTTTTTTACACTTCGTAGAGGCGTAAGATAAAATCACAGACGTCTGTGACAATTCTCGGGTTAAAATTTAAACAAGTCACAAACATAGGATTTTACCACAGACGTCTGTCATGGGCTAATACTATCAATTATGAATAGACGCTTCTATTTTGAAACAAAAGGATATCACCTTTCAACGAAAGGTTGCAGCCATTTAAATGAATAGATTTTCTCAAATAGTAGCAACTGTTTATCTACACCTTTTTAAATCCGTAAATAGCACTTTGACTGAGAAGTAGAAATCATCTAAGTTGAATTAATCTATTCTTTACTCTCTTGATTTCTAAAATACTCTCTTGCATATACATTGTTCACATACTCTTAAACTATTATAACCAAAATAGAATTTTGGTTAAACCCCTTCCTACAACTCAAAGCATTCATATTCATATACTCAAAAGGAGATCATATGAAGATTTGTACTATAAGTCAAAAACTCTGTTATTTGAAACACAAGATTGTCAGAGATACTTTTGCATTAGCCTATTCCTGTGGGCGAAGTGAGGGTAATTTGTTTAAACGAAATACCGAAGGAGAGCTTCAAGACTAGACTTAGGACAAGAGGTTCGAGCTAGTATAAAAACTCTGGTTTTCACGCTTTTTATACTTTACTATGTATTGCCTACTATTGCATTAACTTATACACTTGCATATTATACACAAGTTAGATAATATACGATCCACAAGACTGTCATGTTTTCTAAGAAGATTTGAATTTTGGGCAGTAGAGATGGATGTAATATATAGCATCGTTTGACTTTAGGATTCAATACACCCCTAGAAAAGGAAACGTAGTCACCGACGCCCTTAGTCGGAGGCATGCTACCTAAGGTGTGACGACCCGAAATTTTCGAGCATTTAGAATCGGAATATTTAATTGATTTTAAGTATTCGATAGAGTAATATTAACTTGAATTCCAATATCACAATTTATTTGATAATTGAATTATTAAATTAAATAATTTAAAGTTGGATAAAATATTGAATCTGGAATTTTAAGCTTGTTAAAAATAATTTGAAGGCTTATAAAATTTATATTGATAATACTAAAGATAATAGAAGTTTTAAAATTGAAATTTACAGTGGTTTGTTAAGTTTTAAAATTTTATAGTTTACTTGAATTTAAAGTAACCTTCCGAGGCACAGTCTCGGAATTCAACGAAACCAGTTCCATTGGATTCGTAATAGTGTATTATTATCGGATTTCAAATTTTATAGCGTTTGGCATTATCGTGTGATCGTACGATAGGTAAACGCATTGAAAGTTAAATCGAAAAACTTAATTTAAATATAACCTAATTTTGATTGACCTATATCCTCATATCGGCTACATTCTTTCATTTCGAATCACTGTACACCCACTCTTTCACGCCACCTTTCACCTCAAAATTTCAGAAACCACGTCTTCATTTCATTTATAAAAAAAAAAATATCTAACCCATCTTCTAGCCGAAGCCACTTACTTTCCTTTTTATAAACACAGGCTTCTTTCTTTTTCCCCACATAGTTAACACCGAAATCGAATTTCCCCTTTTCATTTTTTTCAATCACAAAGACCTTTAAAATCGCGACTTCTATTATCTAACCCTCTGACCTAATCGAAGAGCCGAGGTCGCGTAGAGGAAAATTCGCGTGGGGCCGCGACGGTTCTTGTGGTGGAGGGATCGAGTTTTCCTTTTGGGGTTTCGCGATCTTAGGTCCTGTCGTGAGGCGGGAAGGAGGAAGGAGCTCGACATCTTGGCTGATGGTTTGGGTGGGTTCGTCTCTGGCGATGGGTGGCTTTGCGTGTGATGAAAGGATTTGCTTTGCTGGACTCGAGATTTGGTTGAACGGCACCGGTGAATACGCGAAGTCAGCGGCTTCGTGTTGCCGTGTAATCAAAGAGGTGGATGAGGGGTTGGTTTGTGGTGGTGATCTGGAAGTGTTAGTACGGTCTGCTCTTCGTTGGGTACAGATTCTCTCTTTTCTGTAAATTTTAAAATATATATGTATGAATTCATATTTAGGGTAGAGAATAAATTTTTATTTAAAACAGAAATTTATTTCTATAGTGAGATATTAAGCTACTCTGCAGTTTCTTTTGCATAATTCATTTTCCATGATAGGATAAGTTACAGTAATGTATAATTTAAATTTTTTTTAATTAAAATTAATTTATATATATGTATATACTCAGTAAAGGACAAAAAAAATCACATTTTGCTTATTTATAAAAGGAAAATATAATTACAGTAAAATAATTAAATACAGTTTATATACGTATCTTCATTTTAAAATATGTAGATTTACAGAATATATTTCCATTTAAGGGAATGTTGAATATAAACATGTTTGAAAACCCGTGTAAGGTTAGAAAATTCTTATTTTATAAATATATATGAGATTTCTAAAATAAGAGTTTATAGAAAAATAATAATAATAAAAATGTTTAAACTAGCTTATTTTAGATCTTCAAAAGGGAATTTAGTTTAAACGAAACATTTAACTAATTAAATTTTATTGAATGATAGTTGATTATTCAATCGTTCAAATATTAATAAAATCCTATAATGCTTATTCAAGGTCAAACATAAGGAAAACCAAAGCAATATTGAAGTGGATTGCAACAAAAATCAAAGGTGAGTTATCTCACTCAGTTCGATTTAAATTTAAATTTAAATTTGAACGATTAAATTTAAATAATTGTTTGAATGGTTGAATTGATTGATGTGATATAGTATGATATTTTGGAATAGGTATATTATATTGTATTAACATTTGTGGATGTAGGGAAAACAAGTTGGAGGGATCCAACTGGACCCCTCACATTTATTTAAATTATTCAATATTCTCTGTTGTGATTATTTGATATCCGATGATGAGTTATATTGGAATATTGAATGTTATGGTTTGATTGGATATTCGGGTATAACGAATTACCAAAATATATGAATTGGATTGTTGAAAAGAAATTTAAAAGGAAGTAAATTTGTAAGCGAAATAATTTAAGAAAGTTTGAATAAATTAAGAATGAATTGAAAAGAAATAGAAGTAATACGAAAATAATAATAAATAACTTCGAGTATGAAGAGAAAAAGAATTTTGAATAAAATGAAATTGATGAATTGTAAATTTAAGTTATATCAATTAAAGAAATAAAGAATTATTTTAAAATTCAAAGTTTATATTTATTTAAAAGGATAAAGAAGTAATTGAGAAATATAAAAATTGGAATTTTTAGTTAAAGTATTTTTAAATCATAATTAAGAAATGAAATCTGAAATTAATAGATTTTGAATTAAAAGGGAATAAATAGGAAATCAATTTGGAAATTGATTCAAGTGTTTGAAATTGAAATTTAGAGAAGATTGTGAAGAAAAGTATATTTCTCTGGATAGCCAAGTACGTTCAAAGTTAAAATTTTTTAAATATAAGTAAAAGCTTTAATGTTGTTTTAAAAAAAACATGTTTTAGGAAGTTTATTATTTCTAATCTTTTAAATTCTAAAGTAAATATTTTCAAATCTGTTATCGTAGTAATTGTTTAAAATGATAACTTAGTGTTTTGTTTTAAAGGTGAAAACCTAGTTTATATTTATAAAGTAACCTTATTTTCAAATATTCATATAGTAAATATTTTTAATCAATTATTGAAGTTGTTTTAATTTAATTATTTTAAAGTAAATTCTAAAGTAAGTAATTTGTTAATCTATTATCATTTTAAGAATGATTTAGTATTTTGTTTAAAGAAGAAAATCCAGCTATATTTATAAAGTAAACTTATTTTAATTTGTTTCTAGAGTATTATTTTAAATTAAGTACTAAAGTAAATTTTTCTAAATTAAATATTAAACATACTTTACAATTAAAGTGTTTTGAAATTATTTTAAAAATCTAATAACTTGTGCCTAGTGATTCCAGTGGGAATAGAAATATTTGGAATTTATTCTGAGAAAGGAAGATAGTTTGAAAACTGTTTCCAAAGGGGTTTGAAAGTGAAAATATATCTTGTAAAGATATTTTGAGATAAATAAATAATTTGAAAAATTAATTATTGTTGGATGGTTGTTTGTAAATATTAGTTGATAGTTAAATAACCGACTATCAATATTGGACAAATACGTTGATCGTTTCGAAGAGACCGGGATCGAGATTAATTTCTCGAAAACCATTTCGATCCGGTTTGTACGTTTTCGTGAAAAACAATTGTGGAGTCGAAGATGGAATAATGAAGTGCTAGGGCTAGTCGCTACTAATCCTGAGGATATTTCCAAAATGGATGTAGTAGGAATAGTGCCTTCGGTTCCATTCGAACCTGGGACGGACTTATATGGATGAATGCTTGCGAAACATCGTCGGGTGGACGATAGGCATTCTAAGGGATATGTTCTAAAAAGGTAACGCTTAGCCTCAAGCCTCATCAAATAGGAATGGTTGAAAATCAGGGGTTATGAAGCCAGGCTTCGTGGGTAGCCCCCACTGGAGGGTGAAGTCATCCCTGTCTAGATGTCCCTTTTATGTCGGCTTAGTGGGCAGTTGCTGATCCCAACCGTGGGGTAATCTTGCTCAGGACTGTCCTGTAAGGGATGGTTTCGGTTTTGTGTTGGAGGGGAGTTAGGGTGGTTCCTCGATACGCTGATCTAGACCAGGTACTGGGACAGGTGGTACCCTAGTGCCTAGCCATTAGTTGGAATCCATTTTCCCTATGCTCCCGTACGGTTTTGATTGTGCCCAACTATTGCTGAAACGTGAGATGCAAGCATTTCAGCTAGATTATATTTTACTTTCTATAGACACTATTATAATATCAGAGGATTTTAATAAAAAAATGTTTTAGCCATCATAAGGTAAAAACCCGACATGTTTATTTGTGGCATGGTCTTACGAGATGCTTTTGTTTTCAGAAGGATTTTTGAAACTTTACTAATCAATTGAGTGTGATTTTCCCACGTTGGTATACCAGATTGACTCTGGTTTTATTTAACTGTAATGCTCGGGTCAGACCGAGTATTATAGAATACAGGATATGATGCTGTGAAGCTCAGGAGACGAGCAGGATGACGATACGTACTCTCGTACTTGTTATGTATATATATTCCGCAGTGTTGAGTTGCTGTGTATCCATTTGTATGTTATTGATGTTGAGTTGTGATTGATGTACTCTAATGATGTAATTTATAAACCGATGTATTTGATTTTTGAGTAAAGATCATTTATTAGCTATTATATTTTATTTCGCTGCGATGGTTAGATTCTGATGTTGTTTCCTATTTTCTTCTTCTACCTCATCTTCTTTAACCCAAATGGTTCGTATTTATGTGCAACTTGAGTTGATTGTTGTAGAATAGTGTTGACTCAAGGGGTACGGATTTGCGGGCTGTTACAGTGGTATCAGAGCTTAGGTTAGTGATAACCTTGGCTCTGGTGGGAATTACTCATTTAAAATAGAGTCCTTAGTACTCTATAATGAGTTTGAGCGTATTAATAAATATGAGCGCGTATTTGTTAGTGAATATAAATTGTTTTAATATTGTGTTGATTGGTTTATTGTGTGGCATATGAACCTTCGTCGGCAGAGTCTGGACAACTGTATCGAAGGGGTTTCTAAACACTTGAAAAGAACAATTGACACGATATTGTTTTAAATGTGGGTAAATGCAATAATTTTACCAAAATATATTTTTGATATAAAGAATAGTTTTTGAAAACTATTTAGCTAATATATGGTTGCTTGGATGTTAGAAATGATAATATTAGAGTATTATCATTGTTAAGTGAAAATTTAACTAGAAATTGAAATATAACTAAAATTTAAGGGAATAAATTCATTATAAAATGAAATTTATAAATATGAATTATAAATGTAATTTATCAATTGAAATATAATTAAATGCGAATTTGTATGAGCATAAGCTATGCAAATGAATTATAGTTAAAATTGATTTAAGCAGGATTTGGAAATTTAAGTCCTGGAGATTTGGAAGTATTTTGAAGGTAAATAATAGCATTAGTGCTTTAGAGATATTTCTAAAAAGAAAATTTATTTTAAATGGATTTTGAAAGTGATATAGCATTGGAATCACTTGGATTATTGGGAAATAATTCTGATGATGACGGCCGCATCATCAGTATTCATTTTCGAATTTCAAAGGAAATTTATTGGGAATAAAAACCAGGATTGTTTGACTTTTGAGAAATGTGATTTGAGATGTTGGAGATTTCAAAATAATTCGGAACCAAAGCCGGGTGTTTAAAAAAATCCTGAAGAGATAGGTGGTAAGCTTATAAATTGAAATGATTTTTAAATCAGGTAAATATAAGCTTTGAATGTTGGAATGTAAATTTAAAGAGAAAAGTTAAAAATGAAATTAACGTGGATGGGAGATAAAAATTTGACTGGATTGAAATTAGTTGGATAGGCTAAGAAATAATATCCAGTTGTATTCGAATTAAGTTGAAATCGAGTTGAGTTAAATAAATTTGAGCTTAAATAAAATTGAATTGAAGTAAAAGTTCAGCGAGTTACTGAATGAAATTGGATTCTTATTTTAATGGCTAAGAAATAAGTTAGATAAGAAATAAATTGGTTAAGGATTGGATTGAAATAAATAAACCGAAATAACATATAAAAAGAATCAAAATCCATGAAATAAAAATATGCTTGAGCTATAAATAGGCGTGAATCATGAGATAAAAATAAAAGATGAACACATTCAAGCCTATAATGAATGGAATTGTGTAAATAATAAGTTGTGACTTATAAGATTGAAAATGGAATACAAAATCCAAAATAAATATTGTTTGATGAATTGAAAAATAAAATGAAGATCAAAACTTGAATTATAAAAAAATTGAACTTAAGAAAATTTAATGAAGTGATATTTGAAATTGAAAATCAAGTATTGAACTATAAATAGGAGAGAATAATTTTATAATAAATTAGTTAATAAAATGTGTAAATGGGAACGTAATATTGTTTAATAGAAGCTGAATTGTGAATTTATGATGAAATTTGGAAATAAAATTAAAGTTATAAATTGAATTCGACTTGAATTGTCAGTAAAGTAAATGTAACTGAATTGTGAGTTCATGAAATTTGGTGGTAAATTGAAAATGGATAGTGGATTCAGAACTTGAGTTATAAATTAAAATTTAAGGTGAAGTGTTAACAAATTAAATATAATTGAAATGTATCGAATAAAAATGAAATTGGATTGAAATAGTAATAGTTCGAATTGCAAATAAAATCCAAATAAGTGCAAAATAAATTGGAAATGGTCTTGTAATAAATTGAATGAGCTGAATCTAAAAAGTTAAAATGTATAATAGCTGATCAAATAAATTTGTAGTTTGAAATGGGATTGGATTAAAATAGAATCAAGTTAAATTGAAAAGAGAAATTTATTTGCAAAATGAAATGAGCTTAAGTATAGAAAAAAGATTTGAATAAATTGAAGTAAATTAACTTAAAACTAAACAAATGGAAGAGAGTTGAATTTGAATTCAACTTAAAACTAAGTGTATTGGGTTGGATTTAAAACAAGTGAATAATTAAATTTGAATCGAAATAGAATTTGGTGGGTTATAAATAATATTTAAGGAAACGAAAATTTATAATGGTTTAAGTGAGTAAACTAATTTTATTGAAATAAATTAATGGATGGAATAAATAAGAATCAAATGGAAGTGAACTTAAGTTTGAAGTGAAATAAATTGAGTAAATTAACTTAAGTTGAGAGTAATTAGAAGCTCGACTACGAGTAAAATTGGAAGGCTATTAAATTAAAGCTTGGTTTGAATTAATTCGGGAATGGTTAGTAATGTGCAAGCTTGGAATGGGTCGAGCTAAATAAATGGTCGTGAATGAATTAAAATAAAAGGAAATTTAATTGGTAATGAAGATGAACCTAATTTGTTAATGGTTTTGAATGAACTGGTTTGGTTAATAAAATGAAATGCAAGTGAGTGGATTCAAATATGAAATGCAATGAAAATGAGAATATATGGATTGTGAATAAATTTAAAAACGGAATAGAATTGAGTATAAATTGAGTTGAAATCCATTTAAATTGGTTATAAAACATAAATACTCTTGTTTATTCACATAGATCTCGTCAAACTGCATAGAATAAATTGTCATTTGATGTAAATGGAAGTAATTAAAATTCTATGAGTTGATTGAAGTAAAATAAATTGATTTTGAAAGAAATTGAATTTAATATGAGTTCAGTTTGCTTAAGAATAAATTAAATGTAAGCGATTGAGTTTTAAACCATTCAAATTGATGAGGTGGTATACGAATGAATTGAAAACCATTCAAATTGAATGAAAATGGTTTGTAAATTAATTGAAATGGTTGAATTAGTATGAAAATTGTATAAATTGCTTACGAAAAATATCTGATGTGCATTTCTTTTAGAATTCATATGTTTTAACCATTGCAACTAAGTGAAATATAGTTAAACTGCATATATTTGGCACTTACATGTTTAAATTGAGTAAGTACAGGTACCTGGAAGCCGTGTGGCTGGATTTGGTTGTGCTATTTGCTAAAAATAATAAGCTGCTTGCTTAAAATGCTAAATAAGGTACGCCTACGCAATAGAATAGGAAATATGAACTGTTTTTGGTTTTTCCGACCGGGTGGGTCGATGTATATATATTTATCTCTTTTGTCAAATTGCAAAAGCTCCTCCGAACAAAGGAGACTCTGCCAAAAAATTTAATTGATTTTAAGTATTCAATAGAGTAACATTAACTTGAATTCCAATATCACAATTTATTTGATAATTGAATTATTAAATTAAATAATTTGAAGTTGGATAAATATTGAATCTGGAATTTTAAGCTTGTTAAAAATAATTTGAAGGCTTATAAAATTTATATTGATAATACTAAAGATAATAGAAGTTGTAAAATTGAAATTTACAGTGGTTTGTTCAGTTTTAAAATTTTATAGTTTAAATTGAATTTAAAAATAGCCTTCCGAGGCGTAGTCTCGGAATTCGACGAAACCAGTTCCATTGGATTCGTAATAGTGTATTATTATCGGATTTCAAATTTTGTAGCGTTTGGCATTATCGCGTGATCGTACGATAGGTAAACGCATTGAAAGTTAAATCGAAAAACTTAATTTAAATATAACCTAATTTTGATTGACCTATATCCTCATATCGGCTACATTCTTCCATTTCGAATCACTGTACACCCACTCTTTCACGCCACCTTTCACCTCAGAATTTCAGAAACCACGTCTTCATTTCATTTATAAATAATAAAAAATATCTAACCCATCTTCTAGTCGAAGCCACTTACTTTCCTTTTCATAAACACAGGCTTCTTTCTTTTTCCCCACATAGTTAACACCCAAATCGAATTTCCCCTTTTCATTTTTTTCAATCGCAAAGACCTTTAAAATCACGACTTCTATTTTCTAACCCTCTGACCTAATCGAAGAGCCGAGGTCGCGTAGAGGGAAATTCGTGTGGGGCCGCGACGGTTCCTGTAGTGGAGGGATCGAGTTTTCCTTTTGGGGTTTCGCGATCTTAGGGCCTGTCGTGAGGCGGGAAGGAGGAAGGAGCTTGACATCTTGGCTGATGGTTTCGGTGGATTCGTCTCTGGCGATGGGTGGCTTCGCGTGTAATGAAAGGATTTGCTTTGCTGGACTCGAGGTTTGGTTGAATGGCACCGGTGAATACGCGAAGTCAGCGGCTTCGTGTTGCCGTGTGATCAAAGAGGTGGATGAGGGGTTGGTTTGTGGTGGTGATCTGGAAGTGTTAGTATGGGTCTGCTCTTCGTTGGGTACGGATTCTCTATTTTCTGTAAATTTTAAAATATATATGTATGAATTCATATTTAGGGCAGAGAATAAATTTTTATTTAAAACAGAAATTTATTTCTATAGTGAGGTATTAAGCTACTCTGCAATTTCTTTTGCATAATTCATTTTCCAGGATAGGATAAGTTACAGTAATGTATAATTTAAATTTTTGTTTTAATTAAAATTAATTTATATATATGTATATACTCAGTAAAGGAAAAAAATCACATTTTGATTATTTATAAAAGGAAAATATAATTACAGTAAATAATTAAATACAGTTTATATACGTATCTTCATTTTAAAATATGTAGATTTATAGAATATATTTCCATTTAAGGGAATGTTGAATATAAACATGTTTGAAAACCCGTGTAAGGTTAGAAAATTCTTATTTTATAATTATATATGAGATTTCCAAAATAAGAGTTTATAGAAAAATAATAATAATAAAAATGTTTAAACTAGCTTATTTTAGATCTTCAAAGGGGAATTTAGTTTAAACGAAACAATTGACTAATTAAATTTTAATGAATGATAGTTGATTATTTAATCGATTCAAATATTAATAAAATCCTATAATGCTTATTCAAGGTCAAACATCAGGAAAACCAAAGCAATATTGAAGTGGATTGCAACAAAAATCAAAGGTGAGTTAATCTCACTCAGTTCGATTTGAATTTAAATTTAAATTTGAACGATTAAATTTAAATAATTGTTTGAATGGTTGAATTGATTGATGTGATATAGTATGATATTTTGGAATTGGTATATTATATTGTGCTAACATTTGTGGATGCAGGGGAAAACATGTTGGAGGGATCCAACTGGACCCCTCGCATTTATTTAAATTATTCAATATTCTATGTTGTAATTATTTGATATCCTATGATGAGTTATATTGGAATATTGAATGTTATGGTTTGATTGGATAATCGGGTATAATGAATTACCAAAATATATGAATTGGATTGTTGAAAAGAAATTTAAAAGGAAGTAAATTTGTAAGCGAAATAATTATAGAAAGTTTGAATAAATTAAGAATGAATTGAAAAGAAATAGAAGTAATACGAAAATAATAATAAATAACTTCGAGTATGAAGAGAGAAAGAATTTTGAATAAAATGAAATTGATGAATTGTAAATTTAAATTATATCAATTAAAGAAATAAAGAATTATTTTAAAATTCAAAGTTCAAATTTATTTAAAAGGATAAAGAAGTAATTGAGAAATCTAAAAATTGGAATTTTTAGTTGAAGTATTTTTAAATCATAATTAGGAAATGAAATCTGAAATTAATAGATTCTGAATTAAAAGGGAATAAATAGGAAACCAATTTGGAAATTGATTCAAGTGTTTGAAATTGAAATTTAAAGAAGATTATGAAGAAAAGTATATTTCTCTGGATAGCCAAGTACGTTAAAAGTTATTTTTTTTAAATACAAGTAAAAGCTTTAATGTTGTTTTTAAAAAAAACATATTTTAGGAAGTTTATTATTTCTAATATTTTAAATTCTAAAGTAAATATTTTCAAATCTGTTGTCGTAGTAATTGTTTAAAATGATAACTTAGTGTTTTGTTTTAAAGGTGAAAACCTAGTTTATATTTATAAAGTAACCTTATTTTCAAATATTAATATAGTAAATATTTTTAATCAATTATTGAAGTAGTTTTAATTTAATTATTCTAAAGTAAATTCTAAAGTAAGTAATTTGTTAATCTATTATCATTTTAAGAATGATTTAGTATTTTGTTTAAAGAAGAAAATCCAGCTATATTTATAAAGTAAACTTATTTTAATTTGTTTCTAAAGTATTATTTTAAATTAAGTACTAAAGTAAAATTGTCTAAATTAAATATTAAACATACTTTACAATTAAAGTGTTTTGAAATTATTTCAAAAATCTAATATCTTGTGCTTGGTGATTCCAGTGGGAATAGAAATATTTGGAATTTATTCTGAGAAAGGAAGATAGTTTGAAAACTGTTTTCAAAGGGGTTTGAAAGTGAAAATATATCTTGTAAAGATATTTTGAGATAAATAAATAATTTGAAAAAATTATTTATTGTTGGATGGTTGTTTGTAAATATTAATTGATAGTTAAATAACCGACTACCAATATTGGACAAATACGTTGATCGTTTCGAAGAGACCGGAATCGAGATTAATTTCTCGAAAACCACTTCGATCCGGTTTGTATGTTTTCGTGAAAAACGATTTTGGAGTCGAAGATGGAATAGTGAAGTGCAAGCGCTAGTCTCTACTAATCCTGAGGATATTTCCAAAATGGATGTAGTAGGAATAGTGCCTTCGGTTCCGTTCGAACCCGGGACGGACTTGTATGGATGAATGTTTGTGAAACATCGTCGGGTGGACGATGGGCATTCTAAGGGATATGTTCTAAAAAGGTAACGCTTAGCCTCAAGACTCATCAAATGGGAATGGCTGAAAATCAGGGGTTATGCAGCAAGGCTTCGTGGGTAGCCCCCACTGGAGGGTGAGGTCATCCCTGTCGAGATGTCCCTTTTATTTCGGCTTAGTGGGCGGTTGCTGATCCCAACCGCGGGGTGATCTTGCTCGGGACTGTCCAGTAAGGGATGGTTCCGGTCTTGTGTTGCAGGGGAGTTAGGGTGGCCCCTCGATACGCTGATCTAGACCAGGTACTGGGACAGATGGTACCCCAGTGCCTAGCCATTAGTTGGAATCCATTTTCCCTACGCGCCCGTACGGTTTTGATTGTGCCCAACTATTGCTGAAACGTGAGATGCAAGCATTTCAGCTAGATTCTATTTTACTTTCTATAGACACTATTATAATATCAGAGGATTTTAATAAATAGGCGATGTTTTTCGAGTATCTACAGGACCTAAATTATCAACAGGCTCTCCAAGAACAAAATTCGCCCGCTCATGGAACACTTAGAGCAGCTCCTGTGTCAAAATGTTTTAGCTATCGTAATTAAAAACCCGACATGTTTATTTGTGGCGTGGTCTTACGAGATGCTTTTGTTTTCAGAAGGATTTTTGAAACTTTAATAATCAATTTAGTGTGATTTTCTCACGCTCGTATACCAGACTGACTCTGGTGTTATTTAACTGTAATGCTCGGGTCAGACCGAGTAATATAGAATACTAGATATGATGCAATGGAGCTCAGGAGACGAGCAGGATGACGATACGTACTCTCGTACTTGTTATGTACATATATTTCGCTGTGTTGAGTTGTTGTGTATCCATTTGTATGTTATTGATGTTGAGTTGTGATTGATGTACTCTGACGATGTAATTTATAAACCGATATATTTGATTTTTGAGTAAAGATCATTTATTAGCTATTATATTTTATTTTCCTGCGATGGTTAGATTCTGATGTTGTTTCCTATTTTCTTCTTCTACCTCATCTTCTTAACCCAAATGGTTCGTATTTCTGTGCAACTTGAGTTGATTGTTGTAGAATAGTGTTGACTCAAGGGGAACGGATTTGCGGGCTGTTACATAAGGTGCTCTATATGAATGGAGGCAGTTGGAGTTCCCCTCAAATTTTAACTTCTAACGGGGAACAGAACCCATCCAAGGCTTTTAAGTAGTTATGGAGATTAGATCAGCCTTACTGGACCATATAGGGTTTGAGCAAGCGAAGGATGAAAAGTTAGTAGAGATTTTGGAGAAATTGAAGAGAGGAGAGAACTTTCCCTATGCTAGTAGGTATTCAGTTGACGAAAAGGGATGCCTAAGAAGGGATGAGCGCTTTTGTGTCCCTATGGTTAATAGTTTGTTGAGAGAGGTGCTTATGGAGTGTCATCATTCAAAGATTGCCATTCACCCCAGAGGAGATAAGATGTACAAGATTATGCAGAGGATTTACTTTGGGCATGGAATGAAGAAGATTGTAGCCGAGTTTTTTGCTATGTGTTTGTCATGTCAAAGAGTAAAAGCTGAGTAAGGAAAGCCTAGTGGATTGTTATTACCTTTGGAAATTAGAATTTGGAAGTGGGAATACATTTTGATGGATTTTTTGGAAGGATTGCCTAGAAGTCGGAAGGGTAATGAAGTTATTTGTGTTGTTGTGGATTGGATCACTAGAGTGCCCATCTTATTCCGTTTAGGAACAATAGAACTGCCGCTTCTCTCATGCAAATCTACAAGGAGGTAGTTTGATTGCATCGAATTCTTGTGAGCATAATTAGTGATAGGAACCCATTATTCACCAGTGATTTTTGGAGGAGCCTACAAGCAGCTTTGGAAACTTCTTTGAATTTTAGCACCGCAAATCGCCCAAAAACTGATGGTCAAATGGAGAGGGTGAATAGGATTTTAGAAGATTTGTTAAGGGATTTTGTTTGTATCTCGAAGGAAATTGAGAGAAACATCTACCTTCAGTTGAGTTCGTGTATGATAATAGCTATCAAATGACGATTGGTATAGCCCCTACTGAAGCACTTTATAGAAGGCCATGCAAATCGCCAAATCATTGGTGGTAAACCACTAATAAAGTTTTACTCGGACCCCATTTTTCCCATGATGTCACAGAAAAAATAGAGTTGATCGGATGAAGAATGAAGGCAGCATAAGACCGTCAGTAATATTATGTAGGTAAAAGAAGGAAAGAGCTTGATTTTAAGGTTATGGATATGGTATTTATCAAAGTCACCCCTCTTAGAAAAGTGGTTAGGTTTGCCAAGTCTTGAAAATTAGTGCTTAAATTCCTTGGGCTAATCAGAGTTTTAGAAACGATATGAAAACTTGCTTACCGTGTAGAGCTTCCTAACAGATTGGCAAGAATCCACAATGTTTTCCACATTTCTCATCCTAGGAAATGCCTTTATGATACCGCTATTAGAGTTAATCCTGATCAGTTGGAGGAAATAGAGATGGAGCCAATAGTACTATATGCCACCACATGCATTGTAAAGCACGGAATTAAGAGACTCCTAACAAAATAACCAAGCTAGTCCGAGTACAATAGGGAGATAACTCGATGGAAAGCACATGAGAAACCGAGGCGAAAATGAAGACCACTCATCCAAAAAAATTCATCGGCAAATTTTCTCTTCGAACCTAGAATTTTGGTTGCATCATGGTTGCTAGATTGGATTGTAAGAGATGGTTTCCACACTTTTTCACAATCACTTTACGCTCATGTAGAAATGTTTATGCATGTTTGCGGTATTTGCATGACATGATTTACACACTCACGCTAAGATGAGCTCATTTTATTATGTCTGCAATACATAATCACTTTGCACTTTCATTAAGTAGATGGTTGTGTAGATAACATGGTTGTGTAACATGGATGTTATTGTGCATTACGATGTTCACATCTTGAAAGATTTCAGGATAAATCCTTTTTAAGTGGGGGATAATGTAACACCTTGTAAAATCAACCATAAATGAATTGAGTGAATTAAATTAAATAAGGTAGGTTGAAAATGGAAATTTTATAAATGTTTGAATTTAACCATGAAAGTTATTCAATTGCGTTAATGGCGAAATTTTGATTTGTTTCTATATATAATATGCTGGCAATGGAGCTCAAACGAAGAAGTTACGAGCATTTGAAGTTTACAAATTTAAATTAATTGAGTACGAATTAAAATTCAAACGAATATTTAAATTTAGCGTTTGAATTTCAAAAATTAACTCTAGGTTTAGTTGGGGGTTAAGTTAAACATTAAAGGTTAACTAGAGAATAAAATAGACGAGCAATGGAAACAAATCAGCGCACCCCAAATAAATGAAGAGGTCGACACCTTCAACCCCAAGCGTTCGACTCCTAGTGGTCGACCAGTCTATAGGGGGCGGTCGACCCCTATTTAGGGTGGAATTGTTATCCCACCTTTTGATCAAGGCTGGAATATCAACAAATTGGTAAGAAATAATGGATATCGGGGTTGGAGATTGATTGGAAACGAGGTTGCAACCGATGTCGTTAAAATTTGGCCGAGCTCCGATCAGGACGAAATAGATTGGAGATGATGATCAGGACTAGGAGAGGCTACGTTTCAAATTTCAGGTTAATCAGAGTTCGTGTGTTCAAGATATGATCGATGCAAGTTAGGAAAAAATGTTGTTCGAATCCATCATAGAGCCTTGTTCGAATCAATGCTGGTCGACTCCATCCGGGTTTAGTCTCTTTACATCGATCTAATAACGGCAGCGTCGTGTCGATTTTACTTTATACCCATCATGATAGAATGGCTTCGTATCGATCAGGGTGCAATACATTTCGTATCAATCACATGTGAGCACAGTTTGTATCCATCCCATTCGTGGTTGTTCGAATCGATAGCATCTGAGTCCTTGTTCGTATCCATGCTCAAGCGGGTTCATTTCGTATCGATGGTAGCAGCGATCGATACGAGATATACCCACAATTATCGATTGAGCAGGGGCTACGATAAATGGATGCGAACTGATAATCGATTTGAAGGGCTGAAGTGGATGGACGCGAATTAACGGTCAATACGAGCGAAGCTTCGGTATCGGGTGTAACTCGGTCAATGTGGCAAAGGATGTGGATCTCCCCCGGTTTTTCGTTCCACGTCACGAGCAAGTGCGTGCTTCTGATCGATGCGAAGGGGATGGATACGAAACCATGGACATGAACTCGGCAGCCTTTGAAGAACATGAGATTGCATCGATCATATCTCCCAAACCACAGGTCCAAATGCTACGAAATTATCACAGGTTCTTACGTACAAGCTGAAGAACGTTCCTGCAAAGTTTCAACTCGTTTGGACTATTTTTTGATCGATAGTAAATTGGTTCATATAGATCGTGAATCGAGTTGAAACTTTCCGAGATCGATCGCGTGGGCCCACTCATGTGCCAGAAGGAGTCTCCCGAAGTTTGAGCGCGATATAAGCCTCCTACACCTATAAATAGATCCCTGACGCCTATAGAAAAAGGATCCTTTGGCTATCCGACGTCCAGACTCTGTCGAATTCAATTCCGCACTTCATCACAATTGTTGTACTCGAATTTGTTCATTATAATTGCTGAAATCATTTATAACCAGCAAGGAAAATTCAATAAAGGATTATCATTTGAAGTGAACGTAGGCCAGAGATAGCCGAACCACTACGAATCTCTGTCACTGATTGTTATTTCTGAATTATTATACTTAATATTGCTTAGATTTGAGATTTGTGTTTGGAATATTGCTGATCTATATTCATAACTTGGTGCTTTCACGATACTTGGGGTTTGTGACCAATTTTGGCGCGAAAACTTTGGTGCTTTCACTGAGAAGGACTAGCATCCGCTACATCGGATTTGAAGTTCAAATTTGAAAAGCGTGAAGAGTTCAGATTTGAAAGACAATGACTCGGCAGACAAGCAGAAGACAGAGAGCTGAGAGAAGCCAACATGAAGGAAGTCAAGAAGCATCCTCCGGAGCTGGAGAAGGACAAGCTTCAATCTACATCACCGGGGATGAGATGGAGGCTATGGCCAGTTCATTGCATGAGAAATTGTTGAAGAGTCATCAGGACATGATGCATAATTTCTTTGAATAGATGAGAGCTGCAGGAACACAAAATCTTAGACCGACTACAGTGACAGTGAATGTGGAACAAGAAACTAGGGTCGCGGAACCCAATAGAGGATAGAATACAGAGCCAGAAGACAGTCAACGAGGGCTTAGGGGCAGGCCCGCAGGATATGGCACTGGAAGACCTTTGGATAGAGCCCAACAAGTTAGAGCGAGCGCTGACGTTAATGAGCCGCACGAAGAATATGTACTAGAGTTCCCTCGGGGGCATGTGGGGCAACCTTTGGTAGACAATGCTGGATTAGCTAAGATTATTAGGAGAACTATGCGTGGAGGTTTGACCAATAGAGATTTGGAAGGAGTGAATAAGAGTCCGTTTACTCGGAAAATCAGGACGGCTCGGAATCCACCCGAGTTCAAGCTACCTAGAGTGCAAGTATACAATGGAAAGGTCGACCCAACCGATCACTTGATGAGATACACCAGACACATGGAAGTGCTGGGGGCAACGGAGGAAGTTATACCTGACGGATATAGCGGCAATGTGGTTTAGGCAACTGGAGGAAGGATATATCAGAACATGGACGGAGTTGGTGGATAGGTTTCTAAGGCAATTTCATGTTCATATTAAGAGGCCTAAGAACCTGATGACGCTAACGTCGATAAAGTAAAGAATAGATGAGTCGCTTAGAGCTTTCTTAACTCGATTCAATGCGGTGGTTGCTTCGATGGATCGGTAGGATCCATCGATGGTTTTGATGGCAGCAGTGTCAAGAGTCAGAGAGGATTCAGATTTTAAAGTATCTCTGATATGGGACCTACCACTAGATCTCGGAGAATTCTTTCACGAAGCTGAGAGATTCCTTCAACAAGAAGATGCATGTACAAATCTGAAGTTAAAGGAGCTGAATGCAGCTGGCGATGGAGGTCCATCCAGTGGAAGCTCGGAAAAAAATAAAGGAAAAAGGAAGCTGGATGACGATTCAGGAAAAGCCAGGAAGCGATGGAAGAATCCAAAGTTCTCCACATACACAGGATTAAATGTGACGCTGGAGCGAATATACATGGAGACCCGAAATCGCCTTCCCTACAGAAGGCCGGCTAGGAGAGAACCTTCTAAACATGAAAGGGCATCCGGAAGGCACTGTCTCTTCCATAATTTGGATGGACATGATACCAACAGCTGCAGGCACTTAAAGGACATAGTTGAGAAGCATGTGAGGAATGGACAACTGAGGCAGTATGTTGGGGCTCGGAATGCAGCGGTGGAACAGGAGCAACCACCGTCTACCTCAAACCAAGTTGGTGCGAGGCCCAGGGATGATGGTCGATTAGTTATCAATCGATTGGGTTGTTGCGAAGTAAATAGCAAGCTACTGGCAAGCGGAAAAATCATTTACACATGTACGGAGATGGAGATGGCCCCTAGGCATGCTCTGAATGGTGGTAGACCGCGATGCTATGGTTTGTGAATTTTTTTTTCATCTGTGGGTTGGATACTCATTTTTTCTGATTCGGTTTTGGAGTTAGGTTTGAACTCCTGGTTTTGTTAGCTTCTGGCTTGGATTCTGTTTGGATGATTGCTTTCTGTTTTGGATGTTGGTTCGAATTTCTGATTTTCTGATTTAATTTGGATTTCGGATTGGATTTTGATTGGATTTTTATCTGGTTTTTGGTAAATGGTCGTCATGTATGGATTATATCTGGCAAGGGGTAAGTCTCTTCATCCGCATGTGGCAAATTGGCATATTCAGGTCGTCGAGTATGGGCTATGCTCGACAAGGGTCCGAAGCAACCAGTATTCGGCCTAGGACTTAGGCCTTATATTATCGGTTATTGTTTCAGCTCGTTGAGTATAGACTATGCTCGACAAGGGTCCGGAGTGACTAGGATTCAGCTTAGGACTTAAGCCATGGCATTGTACAACGTCCAGGGACACTGGACCACGGTTGTCAAGTGCGGATTGCGCTTGGCACAAACCCGAAGAAATTAGCTCAAAGTCCAGGGACACTGGACCCCGGTCGTCAGGTGTGGATTGCGCTTGGCAAGAACCCGGAGAGGTTACGGGTTTGAATATCGACCCAGAAAAGTCCTGGATTCGGCTATTGGCTGTTGAATAAAGATGGATTAGGATTCGGTTGTCGAGTTCAGATGGATATGGAATCGACTAAAGGCTTTGGTTACTGGATTTGGGATTGGGCATTGACGCGAAGTAGTCGAGAATGATTTACTCTAGTGATATAGCAATGGACTTGGGATATCGAATTCGAAACTATTCAAAATACGCCTTCTTTTCATAAGGCATGTTTTGGGGGGCAAATGTTATACCGCCTTTTGGTCAAGGCTGGAATATCAACAAATTGGTAAGAAAGAATTGATATCAGGGTTGGAGATCGATTAGAAACGAGGCTGCAATCGATGTCGTTAAAATTTGGCCAAGCTCCGATCAGGACAAAATCGATTGGAGATGACGATCAGGACTAGTAGAGGTTACATTTCAAAATTCAAGTCAATCGGAGATCGTGTGTTCAAGATATGATCGATGCAAATTAGGAAAAAATGTTGTTCGAATCCATCATAGAGCCTTGTTCGAATCGATGCTGGTCGACTCCATCCGGGTTTAGTCTCTTCGCATCGATCTAATAAAAACAGCGTCGTTTCGATTTTACTTTGTATCTATCATGATAGAATGGCTTCGTATCGATCAAAGGTGAGCACAGTTCGTATTAATCACAGGTGAGCACAGTTCGTATCCATCCCGTTCGTGGTTGTTCAAATCGATAGCATCTGAGTCCTTGTTCATATCCATGCTCAAGCGGGTTCATTTTGTATCGATGGTAGCAGTGATCGATATGAAATATACCCATAATTATCGATATGAGCAGGGGCTACGGTAAATGGATGCGAATTGATAATTGATTTGAAGGGCTGAAGTGGATGGACGCGAATTAACGGTCGATACGAGCGAAGCTTGGTATTCGGTGTAACTCGGTCAACGTGGAGAAGGATGTGGATCTTCCTCGGTTTTTCGTTCCACATCACCAGCAAGCGCGTGCTTCTGATCGATGCAAAGGGGATGGATACGAAACCATGGACACGAACTCGGCAACCTTCGAAGAACATGAGATTGCATCGATCGTATCTCCCAAACCACAGGTCCAAATGCTACGAAATTTTCACAAGCGCTTACGTACAAGCTGAAGAACGTTCCTGCAAAGTTTCAGCTCATTTGGACCATTTTTTGATCAATGCGAAATTGGTTCGTATCGATCGCGAGTCGAGTCAAAACTTTCCGGGATCGATCGAGTGGGCCCACTCACGTGCCAGAAGGAGTCTCCCGAAGTTTGAGCGCGATATAAGCCTCCTGCACCTATAAATAGCCCCCTGAAGCCTGTAGAAAAGGATCTTTTGGCTATCCGACGTCCAGACTCTGCCGAATTCAATTCCGCACTTCATCACAGTTGTTGTACTCGAATTTGATCGTTGTAATTGCTGAAACCATCTGTAACTAGCAAGGAAAATTCAATAAAGGATTATCATTTGAAGTGGACGTAGGCCGGAGATAACCGAACCACTATAAAGCTCATGTCACTGATTGTTATTTCTGAATTGTTATACTTAATATTGCTTAGATCTGATATTTGTGTTTGGAATATTGCTAATCTATATTCATAACTTGGTGTTATCACGATACTTGGGGTTTGTGACCAATTTTGGCGCGAACAGGAATCTAGGGTTTTTCGGCATTTAAACTCTCTATATTTATCCATTTTTCACCTTGCTCCATCCTCTGGCTCTAGTGCATTTCAGCTTTGATGAATAGGATCCTAGCCTTTCCACTTTTTATTCATAAATATTTGGAAAAAACCTCGAACATCTACCATTTTCTCTTTTCATTTAGATTCAGAACAGCTAAGGATTCTAATCCTTTTCTAATTATTCTTTTAATCTATTATCTTCTCCTCCAAACTCTCTAGATCTAACAAAATTATATATATAGCCCTCACTATTAATATATATATATATATATATATATATCAAATGAAGGAGAGTTGCTTTGGTATTGCAAATCCATACCAGAAGGGCTAAGGGTAATCCATGAGTGGAAACCTTAGTATTTTCTTTTAGTACTTGATTAATATATACATATGGACTTGAATATGCCTTAGGGATTTTGGGATTGTGAAAGCAAAATAGATAAAATCCCCCAAAATTCCTTTTTAATTTGAAATGTCAATTCTAGATGGAGATTCTCAATTATTTATGCTAATTTGATGGAACTAATATTGTTATGCAATTTTTGATAATTTCACAGTCTATTCCATTTCTCCTTCTTCGTTGATTCAAATTGTGAGTTTTCAATAATGAAGTAAGGGTGTGGAGCATGAATCATATTCGTAGTTTACATCACTTATTCCACATAGAATTCCTTCGTTCATCTCTTTGTAAAAAAGGAGTTAAATAAAGTATGAAATTAGAATTACAATTCCTATTGTTTAGGATATTCCATTTAATTGATGTTACAAATTGAGTTTCTATTTCTATTTACGAGTCTATTTGTTGCAGTTTTGGTTATGGATATTTCATCCTTGTTATGAATATGAGAATCCACTGTTATGGATATTGAAATCTTGGGAATTTGAAGGAAAAGGACTTGTGTTAGTATATCGTTAAAAGAATTTACATTTAACGCTGTTTAGGGTGTATAAACTGCACGCTTAGAATTTATTTGGCATGAATATATATTATTTCTATTAGCATAATAAAGTATAATTATGGCGTATAATTGCGTAATTAATTAGGTAGTAATTGTCATTAATTTGTCCCTTTAGGAAGGTAATTGGTATTTTGGGGTAATAAGGAAGATTCCTTATAAGGCCTTACTTATGAAATAATGAGATGAATGTTATATATATGGAGAATATTTAAATTTTGTCTAAGTCATAGAGATGTGAGGTTAGTAGAGTTGCATGACAGAAGCCTGCCCTTCACTTTGAGGCTACCAGCAGTTGATATAGTTCATATTAATGTACGACATCTCCTATGATAAATATTTGTGATGACGTGAGGTTAGTCCCAAATTCCTTAGGGTAAATTTTCCCAGCTAATCTGGCTACCAGTTTCTACAAATAGTTGGACTAATGTGAGATGTCATATGAGTATAAGTCATAATACGAAGGGCCTACTTCAGGTCTTGAGGTATTAAGTGGTTGTTTGAGTGCCCACCTTTTTTCCCCAAATGAAGTATTAAATGGCTATGAGACTAGTTATTAGGCATGATAGGTGGTTCTCGATAGGGGTCCACTTTAGGGAAAAGGTATTAAGTGACTGATTTAGGGTCCTATGCGATGTTAGTTAGATAGTCACCTTAAAGGGGTCTGCCTTAAGAATATGTATTAAATGATGGGGTATACCTTAATTGAGGTCTTAAATGGCCAGAGTCCATCTATTTTCCAATAGAAGATATTAAGTGGTTTGGGTACTATCTCTCACATTATTAGATACTTATGATGTGGGATTTAGCTTATGAGATTTAGAAACCTACTACAGGAATGGAAGGTGTTAAGTGGTTGATTGAGGACCTGCCTCCATTCCTTATAAGAAGTATTAAATGGTTTTATGTATTAGGCATATTTTTATTTTGAAATGTATCGCCTAAGTACTGAAACGGTAAGAGTCGAGGTTTTTATTCACCAGACACTTGTTGTTCTGACTACCTCCTCATTACAATGCAGGTTAAGGATGGATGATGATGGTGACGATGCTTGAAGGTGGAGTGGCTTAATCTTACAGTAGTTATTATCATCTTTTATGATATTTTTTGTGTTGTATGCACGTATTTGGCAAATGATGTAACATAGCTTATGTAACAGTTTTATGATGTTGTGCATTATGACATTTCAAATGGTTTTCAAATAAATGGGTACAATTTGATATTAAAATTTACTTCATCCGCTGTGAGTTCGAAATGAGTAGTTATTGCTCTATATTATTATATCTTTTTCCAACCAACAACCTACGTTAGAATGGATCTAAGATTTGATGGGCCTTTTCTGGGTCGAAATTTAGGACCGTTACGAGGTGGGTTGTTATATGATTTATTCTGTGACATTTCATACTAGGAAATGAGATCATACCAGAGATAGATGTCTAGAGTATAGTGAATTCTCATATCGCTTGTTGTATATGACTTTATTGATAGGTGACCTTATATTGATTGATGATGGAATTTTATTATTGAGATTGTGGATATACATGGGATATGCTATGTGCTAGCCTAACTATACTTGATGATAAATATAGTGTTGGTGTTTTCTATATTTTTATAATGATTTTGGATATGAATTATTCACCCATATGTCATTGATTCTATGATTTCTTATTTGATGCGATTTTACATGGGTGAAGACATCTTTGTGCATGGTTTTGAGATATGTTGGAATTTTTTATGTTACTGTAATTATATACCATGCATACATCATCATCATTATCATCATTATTATAGTATATATACACATATAGAGGTATACTTTGACATTATAGTTGTTGTCTTGTGTTATTTATATGATGTTATCATATTATTATACCCTGAAAATATAGAGTTACATGTGTGTGTGTGTGTGTAAATATACTTTGACGTAATACTTAGGTCATTTTGAGACATTTCAGACTCAAGGATGGTGAGACTAGTTTATATTTTATGGGCACAGTGGAGGCCAGTTATTTAGTACTATGGTATTTATTTTTATTGTATAGCCTTATGTTATACCATGACATTGTGACGTATGTCATTTCTTGTATATTTTGTATTATATACTTTATCAATACATCTATTGACTTTGTATTCTCTGTAATTCGCTGTAAATTTTGTGTTGTTCAATGCCGAAGGCACATGTGCTTATTGCTATTTCTTAATACTGATTAAATTTATGGTGAGTTATATTCGATGTTCAAATACGTACCCGTTGCTGATGCCAAAATAGATCAACATCTAAGAATAGGTTGTAGAGAACTTGTGAGACCTAGATCTAACAGATAGTATTGAAATAACTGAAATAAAGTAGACAAACATAAGATTTTTATAGTGATTCGGTAAGCTTTGGCCTACGTCCACTTTATAGCTTTGTTGATTGTAGATTTGTAGGGTTTGTATGATATTACAGAGGATTGGAGAGAGAATAATTCATTGGTACAGGTGTTTGACATGTTCTAAGTCCTAGAACTACCAAGAGTAGCTGCCATGGTGATTATTATGAGCGAGGAAGAAGTTAAATAGCAATGGAGTTCCAGATCCATAGTGAAGAAGGAAGAGTAAGGATAATATCCAAAATGGAGAGAAGTTCCTCTTTTGGTTGCATATAGGTTGGTATTTATGAGGGAACAGAGGTAATAGGTCAGAATCCTGCTTACATTGGAGTCTAGATGAAGGCCTGATACTGTATAAGAGAAATATAAGCACCATGACCCAGGGAGATAGGTCGGCGCCAAGCTATAAATGTTGGTGAAAATCCAATTTCAACTCTTGTTCCTCTCTTCTATCTTTATGTTGATACGTCCCATGCTATTTTCATTAATTATTGGTTGATTCTATTAATTTTCTTATTAGCACTTAGATTATCCTGCATTCTTTATTTATTTTCTCATCAGCCTTGTAATCGATCGTCCATACTCCAGAAAAACCGCTTGGCCATGAGCTATTGGAGAAGTATATAAGAAGCATGGAGTTTGGGAAACGAATAGGGTGAGAATTATAGGTCGATACCCACCTATCATAGCTCGGTATCGAGTTATGCCTTGTGTCCAATCTCTCTCATCTTCACCTTCGTCTTGATGCCGATGAAAATCATGAGCTTTATGTCAGGGTTGACCTTACTTGGTGTCCAACTTGAGAGTTGTGTGTTCGACCCAAATTCTGCTCGGTAACAATTGTTAGGAGAGTCTGACCTGGGAGTTTTGTAAGTTGAATCCAAGAAAAGCCATAGCTTAGTGCCAAGTTACATTGCTTGGAGCCTGACCTGAGAGTTTTGTGAGTTAGACTTGAAAAAAAACATAGCTTAGTGTCAAGCTATAATTCTTGGAGTCCGACCTGAGAGTTTTGTGAGTCAGACCAAAGAAAAACCATAGCTTGGTCCTAAGCTATGTTGCTTGGAGTCTGACCCAAAAGTTTTGTGAGTCGGGCATAATAAAACCATAGCTCGATACCGAGCTATATTGCTGGGAGTCACACCCAAGAGTTTTGTGAGTCAAATTTGAGAAAAATAATAACTCTGGATTTCCCCAATTTTTCCTAGGTTCAACTCAGATACGACTCGGGCCTGACCCCAAGTGCTAAGTTGAAAAACTCAAGTCAACTTTTTTCTTCTACTCTTTTGATATTTCGTTCTTCTCGCCTTTTTATAGTGTTTCCAAAGTCCTTGAATCATTTTTTTTTCATTTTGACATCTTAACATCCGGTTGAAATCAGCTCGGTTAGAAACTCGGTTAACACTTGCCCCATAGCATATTCTTACATTGCAAACAAAGCATACTCTAGATCAAGAAAAGTTCTAACCTATTATTCTTTGATTATTGACAGTCGTTCAAAATCTACTTCAAAGCATTACTTTTTTTTGGTAGACATTCCTCCAACCATTTTGAACAGTTAAAATTCCATTCTTCATTCTTCATGCTAAGGACAAGATCTACGCTCCTTTAGCTCCTTCTAGAGCACTCATCCTAGTCACCTGACAATCGACATGTCCCAAGACCATCTCGGACGTAGCCTATCATCAACCTGTATCCTCCAGCAAGAGAACCTATAGTTGGTCATGGGCATCAGTCTTCATTTTCGATCATCCTATCGCCTCTTTCCCGGCTCAGTCTTCTCCCTTCGCTCCATCCTTGGTAGTTTCCTATCTCTCTCTCTGTTTATTTAGCAAACTGTTGGTTGGCCAGGTCCCCCTTTCCACTTCAACATGTAGACAAAGCCGACAAAGAGGTAGAATGGGGTGTTCCATTTCTAACAAAGAGTGTGCTGTGCAACAAGTTGTCATTGTACATGGACATTAGTTGAATAGTAAAAATAGGGCATATATCTTGCAGGATTTCCTTATTGACATTCAGTTGAGCATTCATTTCACTTTGCCAGTTGTCTCTCGTCAAGCCCTCTCGGTCAGATCAATGGCCAAGCACACTTCTTGCATGTTTTAATGCTCAATCACAATCGTCCAAGCAATTTTCAACTACTATTAGAACCCCATGTATAGAAAATTCAAAGGGTTGGTCGCCACCTATAAGGGTCGATTATTTCAAGATTGCTCATCGCCCACAAGGGCCGACAATTTCAGGGTTGTTCGTCACCCAAAAGAGTCGACAATTTTAAGGTTGGTCGCCACCTGCAAGGATTCTGACAGCTACTCATCAGTCAAAGCTCTCAATTCAACAATAGGCAAGGATTCTAACAACAACTCACCATTCAAAGCTATCGATTCAATGAGCTTTAAGACTAGCAGTAACATTAGTCCTAAGCTCCAACTTTCCTGTTATTATCTTGTAATTCTGTATAATTGTAAGACATATATATAATAAGAGGATTTCACAGAGGTCGTAGGCAGCTTTGCTGAACCACTTTACATCTTGTGTCATTCACCCTTTAAATGCTCATTTTTTCCTTTAAACCAGGCGATTAGAAAGTAACCTTTGCTCTTTGCAATGAATTGAGGTTAATGAAAAATATCATCAACATTCATGCGCTAAAAGTAGGGCCTAAACCTCCGGTCTGGTGGTTAGAAACCTCCTATGCAAGTACTTTTTACAACCTGATATCCTGCATCTAGCATCAATAATAGAAAATGGTGACCAAGGTTCCACTCACCCTTCGATCACCAAAAAGATTCCCTAACAATCTCAGTTTTTTCATATGCCATATTTAGCAATGATACATGCCCAATTACCTCCTTACATTACTGCTACTATCAACTAAATTACGGTAATCGTGCATGTATTCTGCATTAGGATCACGCCAACTTCCCAGAGAAGCTTCCCGCCTCCCAGCTCCCAATAAGTGCAGACTGCATCGACCTAGATGTAGGATACATGCCCAACGACCTCCTTACATTACTACTACTATCAACTAAATTACGGTAATCATGCATGTATTCTGCATAAGGATCACGCCAACTTCCCAGAGAAGCTTCCCGCCTCCCAGCTCCCATTAAGTGCAGACTGTATCGACCTAGATGTAGGATACATGCCCAATTACCTCCTTACATTACTGCTACTATCAACTAAATTATGGTAATCATGCATGTATTCTGCATAAGGATCACGCCAACTTCCCAGAGAAGCTTCCCCCCTCCCAGCTCCCAGTAAGTGTAGACTGCATCGACCTATGGGAATGGGAATTGGCCTTTCACTATCCATAATTATGCCATTATGAAAATGTTCTAGTAGACCCGCTTCATAGCTAAACTCGGGGTAAGGCAGCTATCATTGTAAATTTAGCCCTCATTGTGCATCTCTTTGGAGAACCACCGAGAGTCTAGGCACTCATGTTAACGTACGTAGAAGCCCCTCGCAGGCTTCCAAATAAATCTCTCATCCATATTCACCTTCAACTATGCCCAAAAGAAACCAAATACTTGCCA
The DNA here is from genome assembly GCA_030765085.1 of Allium cepa. Lineage (NCBI taxonomy): Eukaryota > Viridiplantae > Streptophyta > Magnoliopsida > Asparagales > Amaryllidaceae > Allium > Allium cepa. The sequence continues at coordinate 130,601,159 of CM060943.1, forward strand.
GCGTGTTGGGAGATTTATTGGATCAACATCCAACACCTTTATCAAGCTTGTTTTTGAGCCTGTGTTTCAAAGACCACATTGTTCAGCACAGTCACTAAGGCTATCCAACAAGGATGGGTTCTCATGTGCTTATTACCATGTTTGGGATCATCGACCATTGTCACCTAGGACTGCGTAAGCCATCTCTCCACACCCGATCGGTTGGCTATCTATAAGGGTGAATTACCGTGCATTCACTTCCTCGTTGGGGACTACAAGGCTATCCAAATAAGTCCAATAATCATGCATTCAATTTTTTGCTCAAGGATTTCCCTTTGATCCATAAGTTTGAGTGAGACGCCTTTCCCCACTATGCTAGGGTGCATCGATGGCTGAATGCACGAACACAATGGTCCATACCCCTCGCCTATGATGATGCTCGTCTTCCATACAAGATGAGACACTATTGTCAAGAACAATGTTAGTACCATAAGTGACATCAAAGTACGACATCCGTAGTGTGCCCATGCAAAAGTAATCCAGACCAGTATCCACTAACAACATGTCACATAGGAGAACCTTCATGCCCCTCAGTGCTTAAGTTTGAACTTTGACCGTCCCCACTCCTTCTTGCAGTGTGACACCCAAGAGAACCTTCAAGCCTTTCAGCGATTTGGTTTGGGTTGGGACCATCTACAGCTTCTTCTTCAAACTTCACCTAGGAAAACCTTCAAGCACTTTAATGCTTAGGTACAGGATGGGACCGCCTTCCACTCCTATAACATGTCATTGAGGAGGAGCTTCTTATCCCTTAGCGCTTAGGTTTAGGCTAGGTCTACTTGTCGCTCCTTTTTGTAGCTTGTTACCTAGAAGAACCTTTAAGCCCCTCATGCTTTGGTTTGGAGCTGAGACCACCTACCCTTCCTTTTAAAGCATGTCACCAAGGAGAACCTTCAAGCCATTTAATGCTTAGGTTCAAGTTAGGACCTCCTATTTCTCCTTCTTGCAGCGTGTTATCCAGGAGAACCTTCAAGCTTCTTAGCGCTTATTTTCGAGGCAGGACCGCCTGCCATTCCTTCTTATGGCATGTCACCCAGAAGAACCTTCAAACCACTCAGCACTTTTGTTCAAGCCAGGATCACCCATCATCAAAGCAACACACAAATAAGTCCACTTTTAACAAGTTCTATCTGCTCAGCTCATATGAACGATAGTGCATGTCGCTCCTCTCACCATTATCACAATATCATACAAGAGTGCTCGAGTCAGGCATGTGCCCCATGTCATGCTGGGACCTACAGTCCTCTAACAATAGGCGATGTGTCACCCTAGGGAACCCTTGAGCCCCACATGCTCCATTTCAGGCCGGGCCCGTCCATCACTCTACGCATGATTTATTATTGCCCAAGAGTAACCAAAGGCAAGCATGCGCTCCCACTCAATGCCAGTGCCACCCACTGTAGGTACCCCGTTGGCACTCGACTCATACAAATGTGCTGGCTCAACCAGTCGGACGATAATTTTGTTGTTCGGCATATGTTAAGTATGGAACTTTTTCAAAAATAATATAGGAACTCCTCTTCCTATGTGTCACTTAGGAGAATTTCAAACCACACAGCGTTAGGTTCATGCCATGATACCCATCAATATAGCAATGCGATGAGGCTCAACTGTCACAAACCATACTTGGCATGTAGTAAATAATCAAGATGCATGGTCAACACTTGCTTCCGCTTCCATCGACCTACCTAGACTATCAACTGAAATAAGTTAGTCAATACAGTATAAAGGAATTTGCTAGCTATTTAGGATATACTACTTGTAAGTCATAAGAAAACAAATAAAAACAACTACTAGTGTCATAGATAAGAAGTTTGCAACAAAGAATATGTTTTATTCAGTTCAAAAGTGTGCAAGGACACAATGCCAGCCTTGCTAGGCTTACAAAAATTTACAGTTGCTAACTAGTTGAAAAGAAGAAGAATAGATTGAAATGGAGAAGCATGCCAATATAACACTTTAGAAGATCTAACTTAATAGTGTTCCAATGGGCCCCGGCACATCAAACTACCACGAACTTGTTGAAGAAGAGGAAGTGTGCTACCACCTTCAAAGCCCTCCATATCGAATCTTTCAAGAGACCCTGAAAAGCTTCTACACAACTTTGTCAAGGAGCAGACAAAGGCTTCAGATATGAGATTTGAAGTAGAGGCGGCAGACCAAGGCTTCAGACGTTTTGAACAATAAATAATATTGGTAAAAATATTTTTAATGAATATTTACAAAAATATATACTTTGGAAGATATATCGATAAAATGACCAAAAACTGTTCTACCAATAAACGGCTCTTAGAACATCCGACATCATGCATGAAACTGGATACATACACTCATTTATATATATGAGTGTGAATATGTAATAAAATTATTTATTTTATTTTTGAAAATAAAATCATGTATTACACCATCAATGATATCACCATTTTGCAATAAATGACTATGAATTTAAATGATTTAATAATTATTTTAATTATTAAATAATCCCTTTTACTTATTATATAATAATAGGAATATTATTTTCAAACTTTGTTTCCAAATATATATATATATATATATATATATATATATATATATATATATATATTAAATAAGATGCGACGACCTAGAATTTTTAACAATTTAAATTGGAATAATTAATTGATTTTAAATGTTTAAAAGTTAATTTTAACTTGAATTCCAAATATCAATATTTACTTGTTAATTAAATCATTGAATTATATAGTTTAAATATTGAATTTAATAATTGAAATTAGGTAAGATGCTGAGTATGGAATTTTAAGCCTGTTAAAAATAATTTGAAGGCTTATAAAATATATAATGATGATACTGAAGATAATAGAATGGTTGAAATTTAATTTAAAGGTAATTTGTTCAGTTTTAATAATATACCGTTTAAATCGATATTTAAAAATAGCCTTCCGAGGCACAGTCTCGGAATTCGACGAAACCAGTTCCATTGGATCCATAATAGTTAGTTATTATCGAATTCCAATTTTCGTTGCAATCGAAGTTGTCGTTTGACCCTGGCAGCTCAAAATGCATAGAAACTATTTTAATCGATTTAATTTAAAATTGATCGTTTACTTCCGTAACTCGCGCATATGACCGAGTTAGCTTTCGAAACACGTTCCATTGTGTTCGGAACGTGGGTAAAACCTTACAATCTCCTAGCGGCATTCCTTAAGAGGGGTTCAAAATTTTAATAGCAATTAACGAGACGTTTCGAAAGTTTTATAATATAATAAAAGTTAAAATCAAATAGTCAAAGATATTTTATTAACTATCGTACGCAGGAAGCTTTTCCCAAATCGTTATCTTATCCCCGTCCCCCTCTCTATTCTCAAAAACAGAATCGAACGCAAAAAAAAAACAAATGAAAGCAATGGACGATCGAAAAAAAAATAATATGAATTGAAGAAAAAAGGATTCATGGCTGCCATTGTTCAGCTCGACTCGAGCACGGCGAAGGAAGGGGCGATGTGGAGGAGGGGTGGTTTGCAATCTAGGGTTTCGATTTTCGGTAGTGCGGCCTTCGATTCGAGCGCGGCGACGTGTGGGGAAGATCGCGAAGACACGAGACGCGGCCCGGCTAGGGTTACTCACGATGAGGTCGTGCGGTGGCCTAGGAAAGAAACCCCTTCGCCTTCGTTGAATCATTTGGGGCGGCGTCTATGAGATGAGCTCGAGCGCGTGATGTTGGCGAGCTTGGTCTTGCGTTGTCGTAGAGGTAGGTAAATTTTAAAGTACATGTTCATTGCTGTTTAAATTACCTTATTTAGCACCTATGCCTATAAGCTTTGGTATCTCTGTAAAGCAGCTTCAACCTACTTCCTCTTGTGTAAAGAGTCTGGTTTAAGGAGTTCGATCCGTGTCACCTTTTGTTAGCTTTTCCACTATTTTCCTCTGTTGTCTATCCCAATCTACAAAGCTAAGTGTAAGACAATGTACATCCCTATGCAATGATAAGTTACACTTGAGTTTACAACCATAAACTAGAGGCTTACCATATTCCTTATACAACCGTACAACTCCTATTTGGCGGCTACAAATAACATATAATGTATTTCTTACATGGAAGCAAATATGCTGACTAATGCACAGATAATATGATATGAGTTTGCATAAGAAATTTACCTTACGAGGTCTTTAAAAGATCACATAAAAGCTCAAATTCTATCAAGTTGTGTTTACTTTTGTTCTCATTTCAATCTTGAGTCTTCATTCAGTGGTGTTGTGTACATTAAGTTTTAATTGGTTTCAATGTTGTTTACCTCATCAAACTAACCTATGATGTCACAACGATCTCTTGTATAAACACATACTACACCAAATGGTTGAATTGAATTGATGTGCAATATTATAGTAGTATTCAATATGTTAGAGTGATTGATATTCTGTGATGGACATTATTGGTAATTAGAATAATGAGTGCTGTGGGTTGTTTGAATATCTCGATACCCTGAGTTATCAAAATATGTAAAATTGGATTTTCTTAAAAGAAATATAAGGGTGAATTTTGGAAGTGAAATAAGTATAGAATAAAAATAAGAATGAATTGGAAAGAAATAAAAGTGATATTTAAAAACTAAAGTTAAAATTGTAAAATAGAGATTTAAACAAGTTTTAAATCAGAGTTAAATCTGGGATTCAATAGTGAATCTGGGTTTCAAACAAATAAGTTTTAAAATTTAATTATTTTAACAACTTGAATGTTAAAGTGCATTTAAAAAAAAATTGATTTGAATTTAGAAATGAATTTGGCTTAAATTCCTTTAAAGTACTATTTTAAAACGAGTAATTAATTTATTTAATGAAGTAAATACAAAGATAGTTAATTACAGTTTGAGATTAATCAAGAATGATAAATATTGTGGTTTAATTAAAGTGATTAATTTAGATTAGGATAAATTAAAATATAATTGGAAACCATTAATTTATATAATTAACGATGTAATTAAAGATTGATTAATTAAGATTGATTAGTCCATAATAAGTGACTTATGAGAAATTAATAAATATAAGTAATTAAGAATTAATGTAATTAATATAGTTAATTAATTTATGAAGTAATTAAAATTACTTATTGATTTTGGTTAAGAATAATTAATATCGTGAAATTAATTAAAGATAATACTTGAATGTAATTGGAAGATAATTAATCCATGGTGATTAATTAAGATATATAATGAAGGGTTGATTAATTAATTGATTTGGAATTAATTAATGCTAAATGAAGGAATCTAAGTGATTGAGGTTAGAAATTCAATTAGAATAAATTGAATTAATTTGGAAGTGATCAAGTTTGCTTATGGACGATTGAAGGGCATTGAATGCTTTGAATGAGTTGATATCTCTGATAGGAAACATTGTGTCTTTCATTTGGATAACTTGGGTTAGGATGACATGAGACTTGAAGAGACCGGGTTCGGGTATTAGGAAATACCCCCAACCGCTTCAAATTTTTATAGATTGATATGTGAAATCTATAGGCTGGAATGAAATGATTTAAGTGAATTGGACTATTTAATATAAATTTTGGTAATTAGAAAATTGATGGTGAAATAAGTGATGTCTATAAAAAATGGTGAATTTGTGAATTGATATGAGTTACCCGGGTTTTATATAAGTTGTATGCTTTGTATTCCATGTTGGATGGGTTTACTCACGCTGGTTTCCAGCCTGACCCGGGTGTTACTTTGATGTAATGCTCGGGTCAGACCGAGTATTATAGATTTTCAGGTAAGGACGTTCTGGAGCTCAGGAGGCGAGCTGGATTACAAGAAAGTGTAGAGTGTTTTTGCTGTATTTATATTTTTGTAAACCTGAGACTTGTTGATTTGTGTATATTCAGTGCTTGTATATATGTGTAACTCTGATATATTAAAATGTAATCGACAGATATAGTATTCTTTTGTAAATTTTTATTATTTATTATTATATTTTATCCGCTGCGAATGTGAAATGTTGCTGTTTTTGATTTTCTTATTCTTCTATCTCTTTCTCCTTTTTTCATAACTATCTGGAATTTTCAGGTTCGGAAATTTCGGGTCGTTACAGTTGGTATCACTGCTGAAAGGTTAAGCGAGAACCTTGGCTCTGGTGGGGATTACTCATTAAATAAAGTCTGAAGTACTCTAGAATGAGTTGAGTGTGTGTATATATATATATACATATATATATATATATGAGCGTGTATTTGTTATTTTCTTATATAAAGATTTTAAATGATTTTATATAAAAATATATTTTGGTATATATAGCAATATTTCCTTCTAATAAATTTTTAGGTGATTTGTTGTTAAATTATTGAAATTAAAAAGTAATATAATACAACCAAATTGAAATCTTGAATTAGAATTAAATTAAGTAAAAACAGAAATACAACCAAATTAAAATTAAATAAAGGTAAGTTTGAAATGGATTCAAACTGAAATTTAATCTTGAATTTATAAAAATAAGAATAATATAAAAAGGAACTGGTATCTAGATATGATTACCTTGGGTATTATCATAAATAGTTATTGTGTTTAATAATGATATATTTGTTATTAAGTAAGCCAAATGAAGTAAATTTATAAGATGAGTATAACTTCTAAATTAAAATTGGAATTAAAATTTTGAAGTTTTAAAAACTAAGTCTAGAAACAATCAATTGTTTCAAAGAGTTAAAGAAAATAACAAATAATATAATTCAGACTATTTTGAATATAGTCTTATTTTAAAATAAGAAATGTTTGGAAGATTTTTAAGGGATTTGTTTTGAAATTAAAACCAAGGGTGGTTTAAAATTTAAAAGTAGCCTGGTGTGTAAAGGAAATAAATATGAAATAAACTCTAAGGTTGAGTTTTGAATTTTCCTTGGAATGTGATATGAAACCCAAAGTGAAGCAAGTTTTAAACTTAAGTGGAAATTCAAATTGAATTGATGAAAATGGAGATTGGGAATTGAATAGTTTGACTCTAGACTATTTTTTTTAAATAAATTGTTTTAGTACAAATCTATTTTTCCAAGTTATATATATACAACATTTCTTATTAAACCCAAAACTATCTTATACTTATTTTATAACTACTTTTGGAGTTATTTAACTATTTTGTAACTGTTTTATAAACTAATTACTGTTTTTCAACTGTTTTATAACTAATTACTATTTTAAACTACTTTGTGATTATCTAACTATTTAACTATTTTCCAACTATTTTACAATTAGTTAACTATTTTACAGCTATTTTGCAAATTAATAATTATTTTTCAACTACTTATTTATTTTTTTAAAAAGAAATTTTCAAGCTATTTTCTAAATATAAATTGGTTGGAGTTCAAACTGTTATTGATTAAACACCCAACTGAGGTAAGAATTGAAGTGATAACCAAATGGGGATCAAGGCAATTGTAAATAAGTGAATGAAAATTCAAGTGAATGTGAATAGAAAGGAAATTGATTTAGTAAATAATCAATGAAGATATGTACGTATATTATTCTATTCGCATAGTGATTTGATCCAGATTCGAGCATAGAATTTCGAGATAGTTTATCGATCCGAGTTGGGATTTTTCACTCGATTTTCCACGGCGAACCTGGATATGGATTGTTGATTGATTCGAGATATTCTCTATCATAGTTATGGCTATGGAAGGAGAGTGACAGTTTCTGATCAAGAAACCAGATCTGTGTGCACACTAGGAAGTCGGGTGAACAATTCTAGTTTGGAAGTGAAATTGTGTGATCGAGTGAGCGATCAGATTGGTATAGCATACGGATGATATGTGTACATCGTACGAATTTATATGAAATTGATATTGAAAAGAGTAATCAAAATTTGAATATTTGTTTTGAATAAAAAAAGCTATATATCTTTGTTATATAAGATAAATCTCCCCTTGTTGAATCTATTGCCAAAAGGAAAGGATTTTTGAAAGTGTTTGAAGTATAAAAGGAGTTTTATACAAGTTTGAAATGATCCAAAGTTTTAAAAATTATATATATCTATATATATATCACTACTACTAATAATGTAAATTCAATGAACTAAATTCAACCGCGTCTTTTTGGAGTACCCGAAATACCCTTGCATTTCCCATCATCTTTGCATGCCCTCCCATTTCCTTTATCAGTTCGTAAAACCTGACTGCGTCTCTTTCCCAATTCGTCCATGTTCCTAAATTTAATTCCTCAAAACCTAGATTTCATTCATCACCATCATCCAATCCCAAGAAATTGGTTTCTTGTACTTCTGAATCAACGCTAGCAGCGCCACCAGAGATGTAGCATCCACGACAAGTGATTGGATGGGTCGCTAGAGATAGCTCACGTCTGTTACCACCTTCTTCTTTCTCTCGAAGGTAAAGTTGTTTGTAATTATATATTTATTAAAATGTTTACACGTTTCGATTTCCTTTAATTTTTGACATCGTTACTCATTAATTCTGATTTGATTTGTGAGTCTAAGATGTCAAAGATAGTTTTTCAATCTGATTTGTGATTCACGAAATAATTTTTTAACATATAATTTCGATCCGACGACGAGTTACCACTACTACGAATCAAATTTGTAGCTGGAAATCGATTAATCCAGGCAATTGTCTTCAACGTTCATCTTTGTAAGTTAGAGTTGTTGAAATGGATTTTTGAAAGTGCTTTGTAGGTTTCGCCCATTCTTATCACATGTAATCGACAACGCTATCCAGTTTACTTCCAAACCTAACTCATACGTATGATGTAAATTAAGTAATATTACTCACAATTATTTTTTGCTCTGTCGGCACTTTCAATGGCAACGCTGATTACAAAATCTATTTGCTAATTATGCTAATTTTTTACCGTAAATTTGTTTCATGTTTGTTATAAGTCTCCATGTAAAACTGCAAGTATTTGTAGTTGACTACTCCCACCTCAGATGCATTATTTCACCTTAACTAGGATAATTTTATACTCAACTGAAAGACTCATTTTGTTTTACATTAAAATTTATGAATTATTTTATTTTGTTGAAACAAACTATCTTTTTAGGGTATTCATTGCACAACGAACGTAAGGTATATGTTTGGCAAGCAATGAGTTTTAATTTCAGTTTTTGAGGGAGATTACATTTATAAGGATGAAGTATATGAAACTTGGAAAAAAGGCAGGCATTTTTTATATTGTCAAGCAACCAAATATGTTAATTAAATATATTCTAATTATATATTTTTGTCAATAATATATGACTTTTTTTTCATTATCTTGACTTATAAATGGAGAATTTTTTGGCCAACCTGATGAACAATAAGTCAAGACAAATTCCATGAATTATAAGTAGGAGTTATATAATGTTCAATAATCTGAATATACTTTGATGACTAAATTTTAAAGAAGCGTACATTTATGCATCTTCGTGGCCTAATAGTAGATATTTGACGCCTATGGCAATAGGTAGTAGTTGCTATTTATGACGACCCGGAATTTTCGAGCATTTAAAATTGGAATATTTAATTGATTCTGAATATTCAATAGAGTAATTTTAACTTGAATTACGAGTATCACAATTTATTTGATAATTAAATAATATAATTTAATAATTAGAAGTTGAGTAAAGTGTTGAATCTAGAATTTTAAGCCTATTAAAACTAATTTGAAGGCTTATGAAACTTATATTGATAATACTTAAGACAATAGAAATGTTAAGATTGAAATTAACAATGATCTGTGCAGTTCTGGAATTTTATATCGTTTAAATTGAATTTAAAAATAGCCTTTCGAGGCACAGTCTCGGAATTCGACGAAACCAGTTCCATTGGATCCGTAATATTGAATTATTATCGGATTTCAAATTTCGTATTGATCGGAGTTAGTGGGTGTGTGTACGATATATAAACGCGCTGAAAATTTAATTGATAATTATCGATTCAAATTTGAATTAAAAGTAAATGAACACTATAGCAAGGCGTCTTCAATACGCTTCCTTTGCCTTCTCGAACACATCACCCCTTATCCTATTTCTTTTCGAACACGAAACCCTTATTCTTTCAGTTCAAAATCGAAATTTTTTCCCCAAACGAAATCGAATCAATCAGGCCGAACTTTCTTTTTCGTTTAAAAAAAAACATGGCCGAGCTCGATTCAATCTAATTCGAGCACCCTCTTTCTAATTCCTCGATTCCATTCATGAAGATTCCAATCGAACTTGAAGAAAAAAAAATTGGCCGACATCTGCGTGTGCGTCGTCGAATCCATTCGAATAGGTTCGAATTGAAATCGAGCCCAGGATTGATTTTAGCATCGGCGCCGATGGTTGTGGCAACCGAGCTTGGGCCGCGATAATTAGGAACGATTTGGGGCTCGTCTCGGAGTAGGATTAGGGCTAACGCGATGATGTGGGCTTTGCGCGGCGGCTTCGAATTGACTTCGAGATGGGGTTTCGCGAGGCGAATTAGGGTTGCGAGCAGCGTCGTGGTTGGCTTGGGACTGCCGCGAGGTCGTGCTCAACCTGTAGTTGTAGTCGCGTCGAGGTTTGATTCTTTTTGTTTTTTTTTCATTTTTATTTTTTATTTTAAGCTTGAATAACTTATAATTACGAGCTAGATTTTGAACATATATAAAGTCGGAAAAAAATGGAATTTACAGTAAATAGGAATATCCATTTGTTAAACGGTTTTTCAAATATTGAGCTAATCTTCATTTAGATTAAGTGTTATCCCATTTTTTGGTCAAAACTAGAATATCAACAAACTGGCAAGGAATGATGGATGTCGGGATTGAAAATCGATTGGAAGCGAGGCAAGAGTTCGTTCGGTATTCGAACTCCCCCTGGTTCATTCGGCATTCTCGGATCCGAAGGCTCATTCGGCATTCTCGAATATGAAGGGATCATTCGGCATTCTATAAGCTCCATTCGGTAGTACCCTCACCGAACCACCACCTCTCCACGCCACTGCCGAATCACCCCTGCCTCCATTCCACTGCCGAATCACCCTTGTCTCCACTACCTACCGAACCAACCATACCGAACCAGCTGCCGGACTAACTACTGCCGAACCAACCTCCTCTACCTACCATACTACCGAACCAACCACCGGTCCAGCTCCATCTCCACGCTACCACCGGTCCAACCTACCACCGAACCCCTATCTCCGCTGCCTGCCGAATCACCCATGTTACCACTCACCGCCGAACCAAGACGCTGCCGAACCAGAATGCTGCAAGGCCAGATTGCATCAGCCCAAGCCCACCAGCAGCTATATACATCCAAGACCTCCGCCCCCAGCCTCACTCTATAAATAAAGGGGCAGGGGTACAACAATGGGAGAGAAGTTTGAGAGCTCAAACCTGGAAGGAACTTTCAAACAACTTTCATACACTTGTACTACAAGCTTTGTGCTCGTAATCGGATTGGAAAAGGAGAATAACATATAAAGTGGACGTAGGCACATTTTGGCCGAACCACTATAAATCTGTGTCTTTTACAGTTCAGTCCCTGCTTTTTACGTATTTGCATAAACCACCTAAATCATTACGAACAACATGAAATCAACTAAATCATACAACTTGGAGTTGTTTGCCCATCTTTTGTGCAAACGTATTTGGGTTATTTGCTGAGATCTGTGATTTGTGTTTGAATATCGCTGATTTATATTCATACACTGGTGCTTTCACGGTATTGGGTGTTTGTGACCATTTTTTACGCAAACATTAAGTTATTAGTAAGTTAAATTTTTTAAATAATAGTTAATTCAAAAGTTAATAAATTATGGGTTGATTTTACAAATTCTTGCTATACTTGGTTAATTTAATTTGAAATTATATTTTTAAAATTAATAGAAAATGAATTTATATAAAATAAGGTGGTTGGGTTAAACTAATAAAAAAATATATAAGAGTTTAGACAATGAAGTAGCTATATAAAGTTAGTCTAAAATTTAAATTTTTAGATAAATTAAATTTTAATTTAGATAAATTAAATTTTAGTTTAAGTTAGATAAATAAATGGAAATTTATTTGGAATATTAATAAATCGTAAATTGGTTTGTACAAGGTTAGAAATTGCGGAAACGAGACGAGTTTGAGGTGAATGGCAACCTTAGACCAAATGTGAGTTAATCTCACTCAGTTAAATTTAGATTTAAATGATTGAATTTAAATACTTGTTTGAGTGATTGGATTCATTGATGTGCTACATTGTGATATATATTTGGAATTGGCATTTTATATTGTGCTAACATCTGTGGATGCAGGGAAAACAGGTTGGAGGGATCCAACTGGATCCCTCAACATTTATTTAAAATGTTTAATACCCTCTGTTGTGATTATTTGATATTCTATAATGAATGATATTGGATATTGAATGTTATGGTTCGATGGGATATAATTGGGTATAATGAATTACCAAAAATATATAAATTGGATTTTGGAAAAGAAAATAAAAGAAGTGAAATTCTAAGTAAAATAATTATAGGAAAATTTGAATAAATTTAAGAATGAATTGGAGAAGAAATAAGTGACTTTAAATTTCTAATAAATAAATTGTGAGTATAGAAAGGAAAATTTGAATAAACAGGAAGTTAATGAATCTTAAACTTCAATGTTATTGTTTAAAAGAACAAAGCATTTATTTTAGCTTTAGGATTTAAATTATTGAAGAAGAATAAAGAAGAAATTGGGAATAACCTGAATTTTTATATTTCAGCTAAAGGATTCAAAAATCAAACTGAAAATAATAATAAAGTCCACAACTAATGAATTTTGTAATGAACTGAGTAAGTAAAGAAATTTATTTCAAATGGAACAAATTGAGAATCAATTTGGAAAATTGATTTAAGTGATTGAGATTGGAAATTCTCCCTGGATAACCAAGTACGTTTCAAAGTAAATTTTTAAATAAAAGTTAATAGTTTTAAAGTTGTTTTAAAAAGCAAGTATTTGAAAATATAATATTTCTAAATTTTTAAATTCTAAAGTAAGTATTTCTTTTAGTTTATTATAGCAGTAATTGTTTTAAAGAGTAATTTAGTATTTTGTTTTAAAGGTGAAAATCTAATTTTATATTTTATTAAGTAACCTTATTTTCAAATATTCATATATTATGTATTTTTTACAAATCATTAAAGTAGTTTTAAAATAAATGTTTTGAAGTATATTTCAAAGTAAAGTGTTTTAAATTATTTTAAAATCTAGTTTTGTGCTTGGTGATTTCAAAAGAGATAGAAAATAATTGGGAAAGTTTATTCTGAAAGGAAAGATGGTTTTGAAACTGTTTTCAAAGGATTGAAAATAGAAATATATCTTGTGAAGATATTTTAAGGTTAATAAATAATTTGGGAAATTATTTATTGTTGGATGGTTGTTTGAGAATATTAATTGATAGTTAAATAACCGACTATCAATATTGGCCAAATGCGCTGATCGTTTCGAAGAGACCGGGATCGAGATTTATTTCTCGAAAACCACTTCGATCCGGTTTGTACGTTTCGTGGAAAAACGATTTTGGATTCGAAGATGGAGCAGTGAAGTACAAGGGCTAGTCGCTACTAATCCTGAGGATATTTCCAAAATGGATGTAGTAGGAATAGTGCCTTCGGTTCCGTTCGAACCCGGGACGGACTTGTATGGATGAATGCTTACGAAACATCGTCAGGTGGACGATGGGCATTCTAAGGGATATGTTCTGAAAAGGTAACGCTTAGCCTCAAGCCTCATCAAATGGGAATGACTGAAAATCAGGGGTTATGCAGCAAGGCTAGGTGGGTAGCACCCAAGCAGGGTGAGGTCATTCCAGTCTAGATGTCCCTTTTTGTTTCGGCTTAGTGGGCGGTTGCTGATCCCAACCGCGGGGTGATCTCACTCGGGATTATCCGGTAAGGGGTAGTCCCGGCCTTGTGTTGCAGGGGAGTGGGCGTACTCCTCGGTACGGTGATTTAGGCCGCATACTGTGGCAGGTGGTACCCCAGTGCCTAGTCATTGGTTGGAAATCCATTCTCCCTACGAACCTTGTACGAGTTTTGTCTGTATTACCCACTCTGTGGCTAGTAGCTGGAATTTAATAGATGTAATAATTTCGGCTATTTTATAGGTATTTGTATATAGACCCTATTATAATATCAGAGGATTTCTATAAAAATTGTTTTAGCTATCGTAAGGTAAAAACCCGACATGTTTATTTGTGACGTGGTCTTACGAGATGCTTTTGTTTTCAAAGGATTTTGAAACTTTAATAATCAACTGGGTGTGATTTTCTCACGCTGGTATTCCAGACTGACGCGGGTGTTATTTAACTGTAATGCTCGGGTCAGACCGAGTATTATAGGATACAGGAGATGCTGTGGAGCTCAGGAGACGAGATGGATGACGATACGTATATTCGTACTTGTTTTATATATATATTCCGTTGTTTGAGTTGTTGAGTATTTATTGTATGATATTGATGTTGAGCTGTGATTGATGTACTCTGATGATGTAATATATATAAACAGAGATATTTGATGTTGAGTAAAGATTATTTATTATCTATTATATTTTATTCCGCTGCGATGGTTAGATTCTGTTATTGTTTTCTATTTTCTTCTTCCACCTCTTCTTCTTTAACCCAAATGGTTCGTATTTCTGTACAACTTGAGTTGATTTAGGTAGAATAGTGTTAACTCAAGGGGTACGGATTTGCGGGTCGTTTCACTTGGTATCAGAGCAAGGTTGGTGATAACCTTGGCTCTAGTGGGAAATTACTCAAATAGAGTCCGTAGTACTCTAATATGAGTTTGAGCGTATAAATAGATATGAGTGCGTATTTGTTAGTGAATATAAATTATTTTAATATTGTGTTGATTGGTTTATTGAGTGGCATATGAACCTTTGTCGGCACAGTGTGGACAACTGTATCGAAGGGGTTTCTAAACACTTGAATAGAACAATCGACACGATATTGTTTTAAATATGGGTAAATGAAATAATTTTACCCAAAATATATTTTGATATAAGGAAAAGTTTTCTTAAAATATTTAGCTAATATATGGTTGCTTGGATGTTAGAAATAATGATACATAAATTATTATCCTTATTGTATGGAAAATTTAACTAGAAATTGAAAACATAACCGAAGATTAAGGAAATAAATTCATTATAAAATGAAATGTATAAATACGAATTATAAATGTAAATTATAAATTGAAATAAAATCAAATGAGATTTTGTATGAGCATAAACTATACAAATGAATTATGATTAAATTCTAATTTAAGCAGGATTTGAAAATTTAAATCCTGGAGATTTGGAAGTATTTTGAAGATAGATAATAGCATTATTGTTTTGGAGATGTTTTTGAATGGAAATTTGTTTTAGATGGATTTTGAAAGTAATATAGCATTGAAATCACTTGGATTATTGGGAAATAATTCTGATGATGACGGCCGCATCATCAGTATTCATTTTCGAATTTTTAAGTGACGGATTGCTGCCAAAAATTGATTTGTTCAGAAAAGTTGGTTGTTTTTGAAAGTTTCAAAAGAAATTTGTTGGGAATAAAACCAGGATTGGTTTAATTTTTGAGAAATGTGATTTAAGATGTTGGATATTTCAAAATGATTTGAACCAAAGCCGGGGGTTTAAAAATCCTGATGAGATAGGTTGTAAGCTTATAAATTGAGATGATTTTTAAATCAGGAAGAAATTTGAGCTTTGAATAATGGGATGTAAATTTAAAGTGAAAAGTTAAAAATGAAATTAACTTGAATTGGGAAATAAAAATTTAACTGAATTGGAATAAATTGAATAGGCTAGAAATAATATCCAGTGGTATTTGAATTTAGTTGAAACCGAATTGAGTTAAATAAATCTGAGTTAAAATAAAATTGAATTGGAATAAAAATTCAATTGAGTTATTGAACAAAATTAGATTCTTATTTGGAAAAATGGAGGTAAGTTGAATAAGAATTGAAGAAAAAAATAATAAAAATAAATAACTTAGAATAACATGTAAAAGAATTAAAATCCATGGAAATAAAAATATGCTTGAGCTATAAATAAGCATAAGGCTCAAGTTAAAAATAAAAGATGAATATATTTAAGCCTTGAATAAATGGAATTGTGTAAATAATAAGTTGTGACTCATAAATTGAAAATGGAATACAAAATCCAAAGTAAATATCGTTTGATGAATTGAAAAATAAAATAAAAATCAAAACTTGAATTATAAAATAAATTAAACTTGTGAAAATTAAATGAAGTGATGTTTGGGATTAAATTTCAAGTATTGAACTATAAATAGTGGAGAAGTAATTTGTTAATAAATTAGATAACGAAATATATAATGATAACCAAGGTAGCTAAATAAAAGCTGAATTGGTGAGTTAATATTGAAGTTTGGGAATAAAACTCAAGTTATAAATTAAATTCGACTTGAATTATTAGTGAAGAAAATACATTGTAAAGTGGTCTTGCAATTAATTAAAAAAAATAGAGTATGAAGTTGAATTGTGAGTTAATAAAATCTGATGGTAAGTTAAAGATGAATGGTGGAATCAGAACTTGAGTTATTAATTAAAATTTGACTTGAAATGTTAACAAATTAAATATAATTGGAAAGGTATCGAATAAAATGAAATTGGATTAAAATAATAATGGTTTGTATGGAGAATAAAATCCAGATATGTGGAAAGAAATTGGATATGGCCTTGGAATCAATTGAGTTAAGTTGAGTAATAAAAGAGAAAAAAATACTTGTAAAATGAAAATGAGCTTATGTATAAAATTTGGAATAAATTGAAGTAAATTGACTTAAGCTGAATAGATGGAAGAGAGTTGAATTTAATTCAACTTAAACTAAGTTTAATGATATTGGGTTAGATTTAAATCAAGTGAAAATAAATTTAAATCGAAATAGAATTCGGTGAGTTACAGATAATATTTAATGGAATGAAAATTCTTAAATAAATAATTGTAAACCATTTAAAATGTTAAGGAATTGAAATAACTTAGAGTCTATAAGAAAAATTGAAATGGTTATTGAATGGAATAGCTTAGATTGTCTTTGAGCTAAATAAAACAGTTTGCAATAAACAAATATGGAATGGAATGTAAATGAATGGATTGTGAATAAAATTGAAATGAAATGTGTCGAGCTAAATAAATGGTCGTGAATGAATTGAAATAAAAAGGATATTTAATTGGCAATGAAGGTGAACCTAAGTTGTTAATGGTTTTGAATGAACTAGTTTGGTTAATAAAATGAAATGCAAGTGTATGTATTCAAATTTAAAATGCAATGAAAATGAGAATATATGGATTGTGAATAAATTGAAAATGGAATAGAATTAAGTATAAACTGAGTTGAAATCAATTTAAATTGGTTATGAAACATAAATACTTGTTTATTCACGTAGATCTCGTCAAACTGCATAGAATAAATTGTCATTGGATGCAAATAGGAGTAATTAAAATCCAATGAATTGATAGAAGTAAAATGAATTGATTTTGAGAGCAATTGAATTAAACAAGAGTTCGGTTTGCTTAAAAGTAAATTAAATGTAAGCGATTGAGTTTTAAATCATTCAACGTGATGAAGTTGTATACAAATGGATTGAAAACCATTCAAATTGAATGAAAATGGTTTATGAATTAATTGAAACGGTTGAATTAGCATGGAAACTATATAAATTGCTTACGGAAAAATGTTTGATATGAGTTTCTTTTAGAATTCATATGTTTTAACTATTGCAAATAAGTGATATGCTGTTAAACTTCATATATTTGGCACTTACATGTTTAAATTGAGTAAGTACAGGTACCTGGAAGCCATGTGGCTGGATTTGATTTCGCTATCTGCTAAATAAATAAGCTGCTTGCTTAAAAATGCAAAATAAGGTACGCCTACGCAATTAAAATAGGAAATACGAACTATTTCCGACCGGGTGGGTCGATGTATATATATTTATCTCTTTTGTCAAATTGAAAAAGCTCCTCCGTACAAAGGAGACTCTGCCAAAATTTTCTGGAAATTTTGGGAGTTAGAAAATTTTTAAAAATTTTGGAAAATTTTGTTATCGACAAAATGAATTTAAATTGGAAACTAAAATAAACTAGTAAATGAAACCAATTTAAAATAATGATATAAATTAGTTATAAATAGAAAATAGAATTCAAATATTCAGAGTGGAAGATAAATTGAATTCATATGGAATGAAAGAATCAATTTGAATAGAAATAGATATTAAATAAAGTGGTAAAGGGGAAACAAACAAAGAAGCATATAGAATGCTTATACTAAACTTAAGTAAGGAATGGTAAATTTCTTAATTGGAAATTGATATTACAAACATATTCTAAGTTAATATTCGAATGAATAGATATTGACATTTTGTAAAAAAAAAGTCGATAAAATGTTTTGAGATATTGTGATTGGATATTAGTACTGAGCAGGATATGCAGGTAATATAGAAGGAAAAGAGAATTGGTTTTGATTTCAAAAGATAAATTCGAATTGCCCGACAAAAATGTATGTATTTAAATTTTGGTATGAAATTTGATTGAGTTTTTGGATATAGCCACCTGGCTTTTTGATTTCTTTTGGGATTTGGATTGAGCCACTTGGCTTTTTGTTTTCTTTTTGGATTTGGGAGGCCGTAGAGCCATTTTGTAGTTGTACCGAGTCAGCCGCGCAAAGGAGACGCTGGCGAAATTTTTCAGAAATTTAGGGAGTTAGAAAATTTTGAGAAAATTTTGATAATTCAAAATATGGTTTTAAATTAAAACTTGAATGGTTAAACGAATAGTATAGTTTGAAACTCTGGGAGAGTTGAGAAGTTAATAAGAATGATAATGGGTTTTTTATAAAAAGATAGTTGGTTGGATGTTGGATTGTTTGGCTTTGGGGATAAGTAAATGGGTATTCGACCATTCTTCCTAACTAGTAATTTCGGGGACGAAATTCTTTTAAGGGGGGAGGAATGTGATGGCCCGGAATTTTCAAGCATTTAAAATTGAAATATTTAATTGATTCTAAATATTCAATAGAGTAATTTTAACTTGAATTACGAGTATCACAATTTATTTGATAATTAAATAATAGAATTTAATAATTAGAAGTTGAGTAAAGTGTTGAATCTAGAATTTTAGGCCTATTAAAACTAATTTGAAGGCTTATGAAACTTATATTGATAATACTGAAGACAACAGAAATGTTAAGATTGAAATTAACAGTGATCTGTGCAGTTCTGGAATTTTATATCGTTTAAATTGAATTTAAAAATAGCCTTTCGAGGCATAGTCTCGGAATTCGACGAAACCAGTTCCATTGGATCCGTAATATTGAATTATTATCGGATTTCAAATTTCGTATTGATCGGAGTTAGTGGGTGTGTGTACGATATATAAACGCGCTGAAAATTTATTTGAAAATTATCGATTCGAATTTGAATTAAAAATAAGTGAACACTGTAGCAAGGCATCTTCAACACGCTTCCTTTGCCTTCTCGAACACACCACCCCTTATCCTATTTCTTTTCGAACACGAAACCCTTATTCTTTCAGTTCAAAATCGAAATTTTTTCCCCAAACGAAATCGAATCAATCAGGCTGAACTTTCTTTTTCGTTTAAAAAAAAACATGGCCGAGCTATATTCAATCTAATTCGAGCACCCTCTTTCTAATTCCTCGATTCCATTCATGAAGATTCCAATCGAACTTGAAGAAAAAAAAATGGCCGACATCTGCGTGTGCGTCGCCGAATCCATTCGAATAGGTTCGAATTGAAATCGAGCCTAGGATTGATTGTAGCGTCGGCGCCGATGGTTATGGCAACCGAGCTTGGGCCGCGATAATTAGGAACAATTTGGGGCTCGTCTCGGAGTAGGATTAGGGCTAAGGCGATGATGTGGGCTTTGCGCGGCGGCTTCGAATTGACTTCGAGATGGGGTTTCGCGAGGCGAATTAGGGTTGCGAGCAGCGTCGTGGTCGGCTTGGGGCTGCCACGAGGTCGTGCTCGACCTGTAGTTGTAGTCGCGTCGAGGTATGATTCTCTTTGTTTTATTTTTATATTTATTTTTTATTTTAAGCTCGAATAACTTTTAATTACATGCTAGATTTTGAACATATATAAAGTCGGAAAAAAGTGGAATTTACAGTAAATGGGAATATCCATTTGTTAAACGGTTTTTCAAATATTAAGCTAATCTTAATTTAGATTAAGTTATTAGTAAGTTAAATTTGTTAAATAATAGTTAATTCAAAAGTTAGTAAATTATGGGTTGATTTTACAAAGTCTTGCTATACTTGGTTAATTAAATTTGAAATTATGTTTTTAAAATTAATAGAAAATGAATTTATATAAAATAAGGTGGTCGGGTTAAACTTATAAAAAAAAGTATATAGGAGTTTGGACATTGAAGTAGCTATATAAAGTTAGTCTAAAATTTAAATTTTTAGATAAATTAAATTTTAATTTAGATAAATTAAATTTTAGTTTAAGTTAGATAAATAAATGGAAATTTATTTGGAATATTAATAAATCGTAAATTGGTTTGTACAAGGTTAGAAATTGCGGAAACGAGACGAGCTTGAGGTGAATGGAAACCTTAGACCAAAGGTGAGTTAATCTCACTCAGTTAAATTTAGATTTAAATGATTAAATTTAAATAATTGTTTGAGTAATTGGATTGATTGATGTGCTATATTGTGATATATATTTGGAATTGGCATTTTACATTGTGCTAACATCTGTAGATGCAGGAAAAACAGGTTGGAGGGATCCAACTGGATCCCTCAACATTTATTTAAAATGTTTAATACCCTCTGTTGTGATTATTTGATATTCTAAAATGAATGATATTGGATATTGAATGTTCTAGTTCGATGGGATATAATTAGGTATAATGAATTACCAAAAATATATAAATTGGATTTTGGAAAAGAAAATAAAAGAAGTGAAATTGTAAGTAAAATAATTATAGAAAAATTTGAATAAATTTAAGAATGAATTGGAGAAGAAATAAGTGGCTTTAAATTTCTAATAAATAAATTGTGAGTATAGAAAGGAAAATTTGAATAAAAAGGAAGTTAATGAATCTTAAACTTCAATGTTATTGTTTAAAAGAACAAAACATTTATTTTAAATTTAGGATTTAAATTATTGAAGAAGAATAAAGAAGAAATTGGGAATAACCTGAAATTTGTATATTTCAGCTAAAGGATTTAAAAATCAAACTAAAAATAATAATAAAGTCCATAATGTAATGAACTGAGTAAGTAAAGAAATTTATTTCAAATGGAATAAATTGAGAATCAATTTGGAAATTAAGTGATTGAGATTGGAAATTCTCCCTGGATAACCAAGTACGTATCAAAGTAAATTTTTAAATAAAAGTTAATAGTTTTAAAGTTGTTTTAAAAAGCAAGTGAAAGTATAATATTTCTAAATTTTTAAATTCTAAAGTAAGTATTTCTTTTAGTTTATTATAGCAGTAATTGTTTTAAAGAGTAATTTAGTATTTTGTTTTAAAGGTGAAAATCTAATTTTATATTTTATTAAGTAACCTTATTTTCAAATATTCATATATTATGTATTTTTTACAAATCATTAAAGTAGTTTTAAAATAAATGTTTTGAAGTATATTTCAAAGTAAAGTGTTTTAAATTATTTTAAATTCTAGTTTTTTGCTTGGTGATTTCAAAAGAGATAGAAAATAATTGGGAAAGTTTATTCTGAAAGGAAAGATGGTTTTGAAACTGTTTTCAAAGGATTGAAAATAGAAATATATCTTGTGAAGATATTTTGAGGTTAATAAATAATTTGGGAAATTATTTATTGTTGGATGGTTGTTTGAGAATATTAATTGATAGTTAAATAACCGACTATCAATATTGGCCAAATGTGTTGATCGTTTCGAAGAGACCGGGATCGAGATTTATTTCTCGAAAACCACTTCGATCTGGTTTGTACGTTTCGTGGAAAAACGATTTTGGATTCGAAGATGGAGCAGTGAAGTACAAGGGCTAGTCGCTACTAATCCTGAGGATATTTCCAAAATGGATGTAGTAGGAATAGTGCCTTCGGCTCCGTTCGAACCCGGGACGGACTTGTATGGATGAATGATTACAAAACATCGTCAGGTGGACGATGGGCATTCTAAGGGATATGTTCTGAAAAGGTAACGCTTAGCCTCAAGCCTCATCAAATGGGAATGACTGAAAATCAGGGGTTATGCAGCAAGGCTAGGTGGGTAGCATCCAAGCAGGGTGAGGTCATTTCAGTCTAGATGTCCCTTTTTATTTCGGCTTAGTGGGCGGTTGCTGATCCCAACCGCGGGGTGATCTCACTCGGGATTATCCAGTAAGGGGTAGTCCCGGCCTTGTGTTGCAGGGGAGCGGGCGTACTCCTCGGTACGGTGATCTAGGCCCGTACTGTGGCAGGTGGTACCCCAGTGCCTAGTCATTGGTTGGAAATCCATTCTCCCTACGAACCTTGTACGAGTTTTGTTTGTATTACCCACTCTGTGGCTAGTAGCTGGAATTTAATAGATGTAACAATTTCGGCTATTTCATAAGTATTTGTATATAGACCCTATTATAATATCAGAGGATTTCTATAAAAATTGTTTTAGCTATCGTAGGGTAAAAACCCGACATGTTTATTTGTGACGTGTTCTTACGAGATGCTTTTGTTTTCAAAGGATTTTGAAACTTTAATAATCAATTGGGTGTGATTTTCTCACGTTGGTATTCCAGACTGACTCGGGTGTTATTTAACTGTAATGCTCGAGTCAGACCGAGTATTATAGGATACAGGAGATGCCGTGGAGCTCAGGAGACGAGCTGGATGACGATATGTATATTCGTACTGGTTTTATATATATATTCCGTTGTTTGAGTTGTTGAGTATCTATTGTATGATATTGATGTTGAGCTGTGATTGATGTACTCTGATGATGTAATATGTATAAACAGAGATATTTGATGTTGAGTAAAGATTATTTATTATCTATTATATTTTATTCCGCTGCGATGGTTAGATTCGTTATTGTTTCTATTTTCTTATTCCACCACTTCTTCTTTAACCCAAATGGTTCGTATTTCTTTATAACTTGAGTTGATTTAGGTAGAATAGTGTTAACTCAAGGGGTACGGATTTGCGGGTCGTTTCACTATTTTTAAAATGTTTTTGGTATTTTCTTCTATTAAAATACAAAATTTACTTCGTTTTACCATTTCACATAAATTAACATAAATTTTCACATGATAAACATACTAGAACTTTTTTATCAATCTTTTCTCTTTCGTAATGCATATAACAAATTCTAAATTCAAATCATCTGATTCAGCCATCAAACTTAATGTGATCTCCCAGCTTATGTGCAAATTATTCACAAAAAATTAAACACCATGAGGAGTTAATACAATAATAGTAAATATTGAAAAAAAAAGGAACCTTAGAATATACGTTAATTTCAGCCCAAGGTTAGTGAATATGAATTAAAATAATATAACCGGATCCCTGAATTCTGACAAAACCAATGAAATGCCAATAAAAGGAGCAACAAACATATACAACAGTGGAACCATTTATGAATAATTTGAAGCATGGAGGTCATATGACCTACTCTTTAAGAAGTTTACTAATAACTAACAAAATGTGGTCTATTCAGGTATTAAAAAAGTCGACATATTTAGGAAAACAGCACAACTACATGTAAACTCTATTTGATTGAATTAATCATAAAAAATATAAAGATGAGTAAGATGTCCAAGAGCAACTAAGTTAAACATTATAGAAATTGTAATAAAAGAAAACATTAAACAAAACGAGGAGCTACACAACAAAAATATTTTAACTTTGGAAATTTTGTAGTAACATCATACAGATCTGAAGTTTGGCTGATTGGTTGGATACGTATTTCCAATACTTTCATTCATTCATTTATAGAATTTTTTTTAAATACCATGATGAATTTGTTGATCATTATGTCATGAAGGGAAGAAAAAGAACAGTTGAGAGATTCAAGTAAGAACTGATTATTTTAGAAGGAATGCTAATGGAACTTCTATTGGCTATTTTATTGTAATGTTGGATAAAATAAATCATCTCAACTGTGCATATGGGTTAATAATTGAAATGTAGAATATTCTCTAATGCGGATTTTTATCAAGAACAGTTTGATGTCTTTGATGGTTAAAATTTAGATAACTAATAAATATCCATTTTGGACAATACATTGAAGGTCATGGATACTTAGAACAAGGCATTAAGTGAATTAAAGATCCTGAAATTGAAGCATGCATGTCTTGACTCTTGAAATCCTTACGTTTTCAAGCATAATGCTACAGACCTCACATGTAAGTCATGTTTTGCAATTAACAGGCATGGCTTATGGAAACCATTGACTATTAAATTTCATATCCCCATCGGGCTTATTTTGTAGAGATACATTCATGTATTGCACATGGGTTGTTACAAATATATACCATCATATTTAAATATTGCCTTTATTTCTGGATGTGAGACATATGTAGGATATAAAAAATTACCTTTACAACAATCAGCACGATGCAAAACAATCAACGTTTCACTATATTATATCAAAATATTACATATAGCATGCACATCCCGGTTTTAGATTCAACCCTAGCTATTAAACTATAAATCCGTAAGCACTGTTGATCTCTATTCTATTTTTCCTTCTTCATGTACACTTATTGTGCTATGAGTTCTTTGACATACGACGAGACTATCTATATGTTGGCTCTGGTCTATTTTTTATGTAGTTTACCTAAATTTAAAGCCATGTCTATTGCGCCATATCTATTGCGAGGATGCGCAAATTATTTTCTGCAGTACTCGTCTTTTTTAGCATCAAAAAAGTATTTATAGAGCATGAACTATTAAGTGTAATCCAGTTGACCATTGAAAAAAACCATTTACAATATTATATGCAATGTCCTTAAATAAAATGTAGGGGTTCATTAGGCACATTGAGTTTGAACTATGCATCTGTTTGATTTCAGCTTAATTGCATCTATTTTACTGAGATAGTTATGTTTGTATGTGACATATTGTTTGAAACTGTAATTATAGATTCTATATTATTGTATTTCAAGGTCAAGTAACATGCAAACTAGATAGGGTAAAGCACAAAATCATATGTATGTTTGAAAGATTTATTTTCTCTTGCAAGGAAGCATGGAGAATGAGAGCTATGTTTCTATTATAAGTCTCCAAATAATTACAATGGATCTATCATCTTCTAACCATTTTGTTCGCTTTGATATATCATTCTCAATATTACTGAATATACAAGATTATCATTCAACTATTTAGCATGAATGGATTTTTTGACAACCGTCTGCATACACCAAAAAAAAACTAAATTGGATTAGTTTCCAAAATAAAAAACTAAATTGCTGATGTTTCATTCTTGCGGTGGCCTCCATCACAGTAGAACTGAATGCTAATATGTTCTTACCATTTTGAGTTCAAGGTTATATGTATAACGATTATTTGTAGTACCAATAATGATCCCTAGCTAAGATGCTGAACTGTTGAAACTATTGCATGTAGTTATGCTAATTTTTTTGCAATTGTACTTTCACATGTTCTAAATATACAGAGATGTAATAAAAAAAGAACAAAAACTAAAATTACATGTTTTATGTATAGATTTGCCAATTCTAAACTGAAAATGGACGTTGGCTATGAAGAAGTGGTTTTACTTCAGTTTGGGAAGGTTGGAAATGCTTTGTTTACTATTGGGAAGATTGGTGATGAAGAAGTGGTTTTACTTCAATTTTGGAAGGTTGGAAAATCTGAACTGAAACTGAAGGTTGGCTATCTGCATCACTAATTTTGATACTAAATTTGGCCGTGAACAAAAAAAAGGAAAAAATGTATTTCGTTAAGTTATGCTTCTATTGTGTTGTTTTTGTAGTGTGATAGAGTTTGTGTGTATCAAAGTTACTTAGCTGCATTATTTATTCTATTTTCTTTTTTGAATCTTATGCTTGCAAACCATGTACATGATGCATGTACCTCAATTGTCTAAAGCTATGCATGTTGTTATCCACTTATGTTCTGCGTAGTTATATGAGTGTGCAATTGGTCCATGTGAATAATATGCATGATTAATATGAAATATACCTACAAATAATTTTTAAATTTATAGAATTAATGTCTTGAAGTCATTGAAGAGGCTTGCGCTTTATGTTAACATAGAACATTGGATTACTATTTTTGTGAAAAACGTGTCATGTTCACACTAGCATTCAATTTAAGTGCAATTGCAAGTAGTGTCTATATTTTTATTTTTGTTTTGAGCATAATCTTCTTGCTATCATTAGTGTGTGTGTGTGGTTGAGCCATGTCAGGGCCATCGATTTGTGAACTTGATAAAGATAAGTTAACTAAAAATTGGTTTATTTTAAAAGATAACTGAGAATTTTACTAGCATAAGTAATTAGAGATGTCTAAGTTCTCCATCATTTATTACAACTTTGACTAATTAAAGCTCGAGAAACTACTATAGTAATAACATAACCGGTATTTTAGTGTTACCGGTTGGTTTAAAAATTGATGTGAAATCTACTGGTTTATTATTTGGACTCGGTTGTTTTGTTTGAATATACTCTTTAATTATACAAAAAATGATGTTGATGTAGCAAGCTACATTGTTAAAGTCCATAAGAATATTTGAAATAGCGAAAATGATCGCTACACTTTGTAACAATAAATAAGCTTTTTTTTCAAAAATGAACAAGGCGATGATGTTTTGATTGAGCGTGCACTGTTTCTAATTTTGCTGTGAACACTATTTAAGGTCCATGATTTATTAGTTCATGATAGGAAACTAAAACCAAAAGACATATACAACATATGATGTAACAATCCCAGTTTTAAAGACGAATTTAAATTTCTAATTTAAATTGAATTTTTGGATTAAATTATGGATTTGTTTGAATTTTTCAATTTTGATAAGATATGTATACTTATTTATTTTATAAACTGGATTTGAAACTTATTATAAATGTAATTGAATTGGATTAGAAATAAAATGTTTAAAGAAACTACTTATCAATATAGAATATAAGTGTATAAAATAAAATATATGTTATAAATTTAATACTTAAGTTAGAAATATAATTATAAGATAAATTACAAAATATCAAGTAAACAAATAAAAGAAAATTTACATACAAATGAAAATCTAAGCACATATAAAATATAAAGTGAATACAAAGGACCAAAGTAAATGATAACAAATGAAAAATATACAATATGCAAGCAAGAAAATAAATAAAACAAAGTACATAGTTACATGCTTATACAAAGCAAAGAAAACTGTACAAACATGACAAATAGTGATGCAAGAAAAATAATAATAAAATCAGGTATAGTAAGGCTGTAGACAAATGGGAACATATGCATTTAATACAAGCATAAATGCAATCTTCTCGGCCGAAAGAAAGAAATGTTAAAAGTCATTTCAGTTTTTAAAGTAGTTCTTTAGTCAACAAAAGAAGTAAGCCTAAGTAGATAGTACCTTCCCCTATATGCAAACTATCTGTTGCTATATATTTATATCAAGTTTGTTCAGTAAGAAAATAAGCAAGGCCTGGAAAGAAAAGAAAACCAAACATCAAAAATTTATAAACTCAAACATCATTCAATCCAAAGCAAAAGCAAGTTCAAACCTGGAAATCAAACAACAGAAGCCCTCTGTTCTTCATCTTCTCAAAACGGTGAGTAAACACTTCCCTCTTGATTACCAGAAGGCCACCTATCTTATATTATATCTTGGAATATACAAGTATCATTGATATATGTTTAATGTTGTGTAATTTGCTAGGTGAATGTGTACTTGTATGAACATATTAGATATAGATAATTACACCTACCACACAAAGATAAACACTGTATTTCTCCCTTGAGTATCAGACAGTGGATGAAACAACCTTGTTTAAATGCCATTATATATATAGACTTGTTTAACAATGGATCAATAGTATGTTAAGTATATGGATATATTGTGTATACATGAATGTATGTTTGGTTTCGACATAATCAGTGCCACCAAGACACTGAACTTCTTTTACAAACTCCTATGTCAAGCTACTCTTATTCAAAAACAGTTAAACACCATCTTCAAAAATCAAAAGCACAACAACTAGTTAGTTTTAACCAATGATTCTAAAACAAAAGTTGATTATTTTAGAGTGCAGAATTTTTTAAAATTCATTTCATTAAATTTTATCAACTATAGGAAGAAAAATCCAATTTAACAGTAAAGGAACCCAATAAAGGAAGGAAGTTAAAGATCGTAATTTACTAATTAGATTATATGAACATGACCGCCACCCAAAATGAGCAATTTTGAAGGGAGTTTCGTAATTTTTAGAGGCTTAGGAGTGGGGACATGGGAGCTTGACCGGAATTAGGCATGGGGTCGAATTTCGGTGACAGGCTCAATGTCGTGGTCTAAGTTTCGGCCTAGAGGAGGCTGGTGCAATGGGAAGTCGGGAAAAAAATAGCACGGAATCTTCCTAACGACTGTAGTGGCCAGGCGAACGCATAATAGGGTTTAGGGCATATTTTTGGGTGGTTCGGTTTTGATCATATGGTGTCGGCATTGGACGCTTGCAGGCGTGCGGTGTGGGGAAGAAAGCAAGGGGAGGAAGTGGCGTAGCTATTAGTAAGGTCTGTTGGTGAACGGCAGCATGTGGAGGTGTGACGAGACATTTTAGGATGGGTGTGTTCGGTTACAGTTCGAACGAAAGAGTGAAATTTGATTTTGGGTTTTGTTGCGTTGAATCGAGTTTGATTTCGAGTATATGGGTAGTTTGAGACTTGCCGTCGATGAAGGAGTTCGCCAGAGTGGCGTCGCCGCCGTGTGCACGTGCACCCATGTAGGCATGTAATTGCAGTGCGAATGTTTTGGGGAAGATGAAGCTTATCAGGTTGATTCTTGAGTAGGAGGGGTGGCTGCTTCGAGTTCGTACTCGCGTGCGCGAGTATATCTAGACTATTTTGGGCTAGGTACTTAGAACCTGGGAAGAGAAAAAAAATAAAGAGATAGAGAAAAAAAAGAAGAATAGGGTTCAAGGACGCTCGGGGAAAGTGGGGAAATACACGGACTTGGACCCGAGTTGCCTAGGTTTGCTCGGGTTACTATGAATATGAGTTTGGACCGAAATAAAGGTTTAAACTTTACTGTCAAAAGAATTTAAGGCAATGAATCTTGACTATATTGAAAAAAAAGGCTTATGACTAATTTTAATAAACTAAGTTGATACTTAATAATCTAATTAATATTTTAAATAATTAAATTTAAAATAAGAATTTAAGTTAAGTAACATTTAAACTTTTTATAACTATAATAGATTGATTTCCAAAGTATAAAGAAGATTATCAAATGATAATGAAGGTAAAAAATGTTTATAAATTAATGATTTTGAAAAGGAATTAAGAATGATTTACAATTTGTAATTAAATTGATTTATAAAACAATTGAGTGTTCAAATTGATTTGTAAATCAAGTTAATTAAGAATTAATAATTGATTAACTAAGTAATTAGAAATTAATAAATGGGTAATTAAGTTTGATTAATAATTTAGATTTTTACTTAATGATTTAAAGTAATAAATTTAGTAATTAAGACCTAATAATTGATTTCAAAATAATTTATTAATTTAATAATTTGAAAAGGAATAGGAATTAATTTGTAAATTAAGTTAATTAAAATGGATAATTTATTATTTAAATTAATTAATGATTTGGGTTAATTAAATAAATAATTAAAGATTTAATTACTTAATTAAGGTTTAAAGATTTATTAATTAAGGAGAAAATACTTAGTTATTGCAAATTTATTTAAACACAATAAGTTAAGGATTAATTATTAATGAAGAGTTAATTAATGATTTCATTAAAAGATAATTTATTAAATGTTTTGAAATTAATTGATTATTAATTTACCGTAACTAGCTAATTTATCCATAGAAATTAATCTGAGTTTAAATTAATCAGATAACTTAAATTGATCCTATTTATGGATGTTTAGATTGTATTGGATGTTGAATTGTTTGACATCCCTGATATGTGACGCTTTGTGATATATCCTGATATAAGTTGTGATCTGTAATGTAATTAATTATCTATGATGTAATTCATTACCTGTGATATGTATATCTGTGATCCGTGAACGAAGACAAGCGTTATAGTTTATATCGCTTATCGGATATATTGTCGTATTTGATCTGTGATGATTGAGTGATGTTGCACTATTGTGTTAAACCCCTGGACCACACTTATACACACACAAATATGGATTTCACGTGGAAATCGGTTAAGTCACAGATTTTAAATAAGTTTGAATTTGAATTTTTAATTCAAATATTTTTGGAAATAAATTAAGTTTAATATGCAAAGCTATTTTAAGAATAAAAGTTATTTTTGAATAACTAATAAAGATTTGGAATTTGAATAATCGGATTTAAATTGAAATTCAAAAATCTGAAATTGAATTCTATATTCAATACTTATGATTTAAAAAGAACTTTACATGTTATACGTGTTTAAACCGTTTTAAAGCATTGTTTTTTGGGATTTTGAATTAACCCAAAGATTGTAACTTGTACAAATGGAATCGGGTTTTTTTTCCAAAATAAAACTATTGTTTCTAAATGATAAAAAGCTTTCATATGAGTAATGAACTTCCAATTTATATTAAAGAGATTTCAAGTTTGAATCGAAAATGATTTTCCAAGTTATGAATGAATCTTTGGAAACAAGTTTTGAAAGCTATGAGATAAATCTTTGATTTAAAGATTTAAATGAATTAATCCAATTGAAATGGAAATTGTTTTGAAATCCGTAAATGAATCTTTGTGAAATTGAGTGAACTTTGTGAAATAAATCTTTTTGTTTAAAAGATTTGAAATGGTAATTGGTTTAAACCATTTGAAAGAAAGTTTGGAATTATTAAGTTGTGACTTAATTGAAATCCCATATCCATATGTTTTAAATGTTACGCTCACTATTCGGGTTAGCCGGGAAAGGACCTTTGGGTCGTATAACCCATTCCGAATATGTGATATGTCGTTATGGATAGCATTTGAAGACCAGTGGTGAAGATCGGGTATTTGCGAGAACGATAGGATGACCTATCGATTGTCTCTGCACTGAGTTGCTCCGGTATAGAGACTCCCTAAGTGATGGGAAGTCCGATCGGGATTGTGAGTACCCGGATTGCAAGGGCTTCTTTGGAAGTGCCTTCGGTTCTGTTCGAACCCAGAACAGACTTGAATGGATTGTATGTCTGACATTACATTTTGAGATATAAAGCAGATTTCTTTCAAATACATTTCTGTTGGTGGCGGAGAATTTATTCTCTTAGCATTAACACCCTTCTCTGAGACGTACGAGCTCAGAGGTTATGCAGTTGAAGGTTATCAGCGATATATTCCCAACTTGGTAATGTGGCATGCTGAGTGTTGCTGATCATTTGTTGATCAAAGCGTGGCTTTTGTAAAAAGCGTAGCTTTTGGACGAAACTTCGTCGAGCCTCACAAACCGGTAATGGTCGAAACAGGAATTGTGCGGCAAGGTTTTCAGGGATAGCTTCCCTAGGGTATGACCAGTCCTTCTGGAAAAGGGTAGTATCATGGTATGGAGTCCAGATACTTACTCATGTGGACACACTATATTATTTACTGTGTGATGTTGTTGGTTAGAGAGCTCTCGTTTAAAGGTCCCAAAGGACCGGAAGGGGCATATCTGAGGTTTTGTATATTCCCCGGGAAGGGGGGTAGCCGGCCTTGTTTGGCAGAGATCCAGTTGGGTTCTCGGGGCGTCCTTCCAGAGGCGTTTCAATGTGACAATGGGAAGTTCCTTGGCCTGACCATTTGTTGGAAAAATCCATTCATCCAATACGAGCCTTGTATGGTATTAGTTGTATTACCTGCCATCTACTTATGGTGGCGCCCCACTATTTGGATGGTAGCTATAGTAGGCATAGTTAGAAATGTCTATGATGGCTAAGATTTATATTCTACTTTCGAAATGCTTTTCTGCACTTTGCACTTATAGCAATAATATCAAAGAAATTCGCGTATCAAGCATATTTGACTATCATAAGGCAAAATCTCCTCCGATTCTGCATTTGCATTGTGTGTGTGTGCAGGAGGCCTTATGGTAGTCTCATTTCTAAAAAGCATTACGAATAGATTTTAAAATATTTCGTTGTCTGTTTTTAAAGATAAACTGTTTTTGTTTGCTCACACAAGTCCCATGACTGACCCAGAGTTTATTGTTTATTTCCTAAACTCTGGGTGCTCAAATTTTTTCTACAGGGGCAGTCTAGAGTTTGGTTTTTCAGATAATTAGGTTCAGTGGATTATCTGGAGCTAGTTCAGTTTTTGGATATGGACGAGACTTGCTTAGTGCTATCTTGATGGTGGATCGAGCTAGGAGTTTTGGAGCTTTGTCTTTGGAGCTTTTTGGATCAGAGTTGCAGTATTATATTCTGAGAAGACTTATTTCATATTGTATCGTGTTCCGCTGTATTTTGTGTTCTATATTCTCTGTTGTTGATGATTATCATTGTATCAAATTGATGTATCGGATACTGTATTCATGTTATATCAGTGATATAATATATTTTTTTGCTGTGTTATTTATCATTTAATGGTGTTGCAAGCTCCCGCGAAACAAATTTGATGTTGTTTGTTGGACATCGAGTTCGGGTCATGACAAGTTGGTATCAGAACTGAAGGTTGAGTAAGAACTTTAGCTACGGAGTCTAACACCTTAGATGGCTCATTAGAGATAGGGTGAAGTATACCCTAGAATGAGTACAACTAGTGGAACCAAAACCCAAATTTCTTAGTCTATTCTTTTTATATGTTGTTATTCTCTAATATATTTCGTCCGAATGCCTAAATCGGATTTTTTACTATTTGCAGATAGTAAGAATGAGTGGAAGAAGAGGACGAAATAGGAGACAAGAAAGTACTACTTCAGCTGGCCAAACCCCTGCAACGACAGATATTCCCATTCAATATCAATTGAATTTGGCTGATTTATATCGAAGTTTTTCTAGACTTAGTGGAAAGCCATTCATAGGCAAAGAAACTGTTATTGAAGCACAAGCCTGGATTCGATCGTGCGAAAAGATTTTCAAAGGACTAAAGTTAGAAGATGATCAGTTGCGATTGATAGCTTTTTGGCAACTCCAGGAAGAGGCTTTAGTTTGGTGGGAAACTGTTACCGAGGATGAGTTGGCAGATGAATTTACTTGGAGTCATTTCGAAGAAGTGTTTGAGCAGCGATATATGTCGTCTGCTTGTATCTCTAGAGTGTATCAGGAGTTTATGGATTTAGAGCAAGGAAGTTTATCGTTTGAGGAGTATTTAAACAAATTTATTGAATTATCTCGATTTGGTCCAGAATTGGTGAATACACCATTAAAGAAGAATGAAAAGTTTATTCGAGGAATGAACAAGGAGTTTCAGGAAAGGATGACTACTCACGTCAAGGAATCTTTTTCTGAATTAATTGATATGGGCTACCGATACGATACTCTGGAAAAGCAAAAGGATTTGGAGGAGAATGTAGATGCAAGTAATCTGAATTGGAGAAAAAGGAAGTTTGGCGGAAAGAAATCGAGGAAAGATAAAGGAAAGAAGAGTATACAGAAGAAAAAGAAGGATGTTACTTGTCTCAATTGCTTGGAGAAAGGTCACTACTCGGATAAATGCAAGAATTCTTGGATGCCAGGAATGAGAGAGCCATTTATGAGGCCAGATCAGGAATCTACGGGATGCTATAAATGCCGCAAGCCAGGACATAGGATCAACAACTGTCCAGCAAAGAAGCAGACTTTAGTAAAGAAAGTGTATGCAATCAGAGACGATTCTTCAACCTCAACATGCTGATTTAGGAAAAGAAATTTTATGAGGTAATCTTCTCGTTTACGATTAAATTGTTCGAATTTTGTTCGACACTAGAACTATCCTTATTTGTATTTCTCAGCAAATCGTAAATGAATTAAATCTTGAATCTGGAATCGCAATCGAATCTATTTTTATTTATTTTATTGGGTTTCGATATAATCTACAAACGGTTAGTTATCCCTTCGAACTAACCAATACCCATGTATACTTCGTAGATCAGATAACCCAATTGTTTCGTAGTTGATTGAGTTGTTCTCACATCTACTGTTAGTATTCTGATTTGGCAAGCCAAATCCAGAATTGATATCTAGTTTGATCTGGAAAGATATTCCTCTATCTTTCATCTATCTTTGTTATCTCTCTCTGGCGAATTTCGAGGACGAAATTCCTTTTAAGGGGGGAAGTCTGTAACAATCCCAGTTTTAAAGGCGAATTTAAATTTCTAATTTAAATTGAATTTTTGGATTAAATTATGGATTTGTTTGAATTTTTCAATTTTGATAAGATATGTATACTTATTTATTTTATAAATTGGATTTGAAACTTATTATAAATGTAATTGAATTGGATTAGAAATAAAATGTTTAAAGAAACTACTTATCAATATAGAATATAAGTGTATAAAATAAAATATATGTTATAAATTTAATACTTAAGTTAGAAATATAATTATAAGATAAATTACAAAATATCAGGTAAACAAATAAAAGAAAATTTACATACAAATGAAAATCTAAGCACATATAAAATATAAAGTGAATACAAAGGACCAAAGTAAATGATAACAAATGAAACATATACAATAGGCATGCAAGAAAATAAATAAAACAAAGTACATAGTTACATGCTTATACAAAGCAAAGAAAACTGTACAAACATAACAAATAGTGATGCAAGAAAAATAATAATAAAATCAGGGAAGGTAAGGTTGTAGACAAATGGAAACATATGCATTTAATACAAGCATAAATGCAATCTTCTCGGCCGAAAGAAAGAAATGTTAAAATTCATTTCAGTTTTTAAAGTAGTTCTTTAGTCAACAAAAGAAGTAAGCCTAAGTAGATAGTACCTTCCCCTATATGCAAACTATCTATTGCTATATATTTATATCAAGTTTGTTCAGTAAGAAAATAAGCAAGGCCTGAAAAGAAAAGAAAACCAAACATCAAAAATTTATAAACTCAAACATCATTCAATCCAAAGCAAAAGCAAGTTCAAACCTGGAAATCAAACAACAGAAGCCCTCTGTTCTTCATCTTCTCAAAACGGTGAGTAAACACTTCCCTCTTGATTACCAGAAGGCCACCTATCTTATATTATATCTTGGAATATACAAGTATCATTGATATATGTTTAATGCTGTGTAATTTGCTAGGTGAATGTATACTTGTATGAACATATTAGATATAGATAATTACACCTACCACGCAAAGATAAACACTGTATTTCTCCCTTGAGTATCAGACAGTGGATAAAACAACCTTGTTTAAATGCCATTATATATATAGACTTGTTTAACAATGGATCAATAGTATGTTAAGTATATGGATATATTGTGTATACATGAATGTATGTTTGGTTTCGACATAATCAGTGCCACCAAGACACTGAACTTCTTCCACAAACTCCTATGTAAAGCTACTCTTATTCAAAGACAGTTAAACACCATCTTCAAAAATCAAAAGCACAACAACTAGTTAGTTTTAACCAATGATTCTAAAACAAAAGTTGATTATTTTAGAGTGCAGAATTTTTTAAAATTCGTTTCATTAAATTTTATCAACTATAGGCAGAAAAATCCAATTTAACAGTAAAGGAACCCAAAAAAGGAAGGAAGTTAAAGATCGTAATTTACTAATTGGATTATATGAACATGACCGCCACCCAAAATGAGCAATTTTGAAGGGAGTTTCGTAATTTTTAGAGGCTTAGGGGTGGGGACATGGGAGCTTGACCGGAATTAGGCATGGGGTCGAATTTCGGTGACAGGCTCAATGTCGTGGTCGAAGTTTCGGCCTAGAGGAGGCTGGTGCAATGGGGAGTCGGGAAAAAAATAGCACGGAATCTTCCTAACGACCGTAGTGGCCAGGCGAACGCATTATAGGGTTTAGGGCATATTTTTGGGTGGTTCGGTTTTGATCATGTGGTGTCGGCGTTGGACGCTTGCAGGCGTGCGGTGTGGGGAAGAAAGCAAGGGGAAGAAGTGGCGTAGCTATTAGTAAGGTCTGTTGGTGAACGGCAGCATGTGGAGGTGTGACGAGACGTTTTAGGATGGGTGTGTTCGGTTATAGTTCGAACGAAAGAGTGAAATTTAATTTTGGGTTTTGTTGCGTTGAATCGAGTTTGATTTCGAATATATGGGTAGTTTGAGACTTGCCGCCAATGAAGGAGTTCGCCAGAGTGGCGTCGCCGCCGTGTGCACGTGCACCCACGTAGGCGTGTATCAGCTGCAGTGCGAATGTTTTGGGGAAGATGAAGCTTATCGGGTTGATTCTCGAGTAGGAGGGGTGGCTGCTTCGAGCTCGTACTCGTATGCGTGAGTATATCTAGACTATTTTGGGCTAGGTACTTAGAACCTAGGAAGAGAAAAAAAATAAAGAGATAGAGAAAAAGAAAAAAAAAAGGTACAGGGACGCTCGGGAAAGTGGGGAAATACACGAGCTTGGACCCGAGTTGCCTGGGTTTGCTCGGGTTACTATGAATATGAGTTCGGACCGAAATAAAGGTTTAAACTTTACTGTCAACAGATTTTAAGGCAATGAATCTTGACTATATTGAAAAAAAGGGCTTATGACTAATTTTAATAAACTAAGTTGATACTTAATAATCTAATTAATATTTTAAATAATTAAATTTAAAATAAGAATTTAAGTTAATTAACATTTAAACTTTTTATAACTATAATAGATTGATTTCCAAAGTATAAAGAAGATTATCAAATGATAATGAAGGTAAAAAATGTTTATAAATTAATGATTTTGAAAAGAAATTAAGAATGATTTACACTTTGTAATTAAATTGATTTATAAAACAATTGAGTGTTCAAATTGATTTGTAAATCAAGTTAATTAAGAATTAATAATTCATTAACTAAGTAATTAGAAATTAATAAATGGGTAACTAAGTTTGATTAATAATTTAGATTTTTACATAATGATTTAAAGTAATAAATTTAGTAATTAAGACCTAATAATTGATTTCAAAATAATTTATTAATTTAATAATTTGAAAAGGAACAGGAATTAATTTGTAAATTAAGTTAATTAAAATGGATAATTTATTATTTAAATTAATTAATGATTTGGGTTAGTTAAATAAATAATTAAAGATTTAATTACTTAATTAAGGTTTAAAGATTTATTAATTAAGGAGAAAATACTTAGTTATTGCAAATTTATTTAAAGATAATAAGTTAAGGATTAATTATTAATGAAGAGTTAATTAATGATTTCATTAAAAGATAATTTATTAAATGTTTTGAAATTAATTGATTATTAATTTACCTTAACTTGTAAATTTATCCATAGAAATTAATCTGAGTTAAAATTAATCAGATAACTTAAATTGATCATATTTATGGATGTTTATATTGTATTGGATGTTGAATTGTTTGACATCCCTGATATGTGACGCTTTGTGATATATCCTGATAGAAGTTGTGATCTGTAATGTAATTAATTATCTATGATGTAATTCATTACCTGTGATATGTATATCTGTGATCCGTGAACGAAGACAAGCGTTATAGTTTATACCGCTTATCGGATATATTGTCGTATTTGATCTGTGATGATTGAGTGATGTTGCACTATTGTGTTAAACCCCTAGACCACACTTATACACACACAAATATGGATTTCACGTGGAAATCGGTTAAGTCACAGATTTTTAAATAAGTTTGAATTTGAATTTTTAATTCAAATATTTTTGGAAATAAATTAAGTTTAATATGAAAAGCTTTTGAAAAGCTGTTTTAAGAATAAAAGTTATTTTTGAGTAACTAATAAAGATTTGGAATTTGAATAATCGGATTTAAATTGAAATTCAAAAATCTGAAATTGAATTCTATATTCAATACTTATGATTTAAAAAGAACTTTACATGTTATACGTGTTTAAACCGTTTTAAAGCATTGTTTTCTGGGATTTTGAATTAACCCAAAGATTGTAACTTATACAAATGGAATCGGGTTTTTTTTCCAAAATAAAACTGTTGTTTCTAAATGATAAAAAGCTTTCATATGAGTAATGAACTTCCAATTTATATTAAAGAGATTTCAAGTTTGAATCGAAAATGATTTTCCAAGTTATGAATGAATCTTTGGAAACAAGTTTTGAAAGCTATGAGATAAATCTTTGATTTAAAGATTTAAAGATTTAAATGAGTTAATCCAATTGAAACAGAAATTGTTTTAAAATCCGTAAATGAATCTTTGTGAAACTGAGTGAACTTTGTGAAATAAATCTTTTTTGTTTAAAAGATTTGAAATGGTAATTGGTTTAAACCATTTGAAAGAAAGTTTGGAATTATTAAGTTGTGACTTAATTGAAATCCCATATCCATATGTTTTAAATGTTGCGCTCACTATTCGGGTTAGCCGGGAAAGGAGCTTTGGGTCGTATAACCCATTCCGAATATGTGATATATCGTTATGGATAGCATTTGAAGACCAGTGGTGAAGACCGGGTATTTGCGAGAACGATAGGATGACCTATCGATTGTCTCTGCACTGAGTTGCTCCGGTATAAAGATTCCCTAAGTGATGGGAAGTCCGATTGGGATTGTAAGTACCCGGATTGCAAGGGCTTCTTTGGAAGTGCCTTCGGTTCTATTCGAACCCAGAACAGACTTGAATCGATTGTATGTCTGACATTACATTTTGAGATATAAAGCAAATTTCTTTCAAATACATTTCTGTTGGTGGAGGAGAATTTATTCTCTTAGCATTAACATCCTTCTCTGAGACGTACGAGCTCAGAGGTTATGCAGTGTAAGGTTATCGGTGATATATTCCCAACTTGGTAATGTGGCATGCTGAGTGTTGCTGATCATTTGTTGATCAAAGCGTGGCTTTTGTAAAAAGCGTAGCTTTGTGGATGAAACTTCGTCGAGCCTCACAAACCGGTAATGGTCGAAACAGGAATTGTGCGGCAAGGTTTTCAGGGATAGCTTCCCTAGGGTATGACCATTCCTTCTGGAAAAGGGTAGTATCATGGTATGGAGTCCAGATACTTACTCATGTGGACACACTATATTATTTACTGTGTGATGTTGTTGGTTAGAGAGCTCTCGTTTAAAGGTCCCAAAGGACCGGGAGTGGCATATCTGAGGTTTTGTATATTCCCCGGGAAGGGGGGTATCCGACATTATTTGGCAGAGATCCAGTTGGGTTCTCAGGGCGTCCTTCCAGAGGCGTTTCCATGTGGCAATGGGAAGTTCCTTGGCCTGACCATTTGTTGGAAAAATCCATTCATCCAATACGAGCCTTGTACGGTATTAGTTGTATTACCTGCCATCTACTTATGGTGGCGCCCCACTGTTTGGATGGTAGCTATAGTAGGCATAGTTCGAAATGTCTATGGTGGCTAAGATTTATATTCTACTTTCGAAATGCTTTTCTGCACTTTGCACTTATAGCAATAATATCAAAGAAATTCGCGTATCAAGCATATTTGACTATCATAAGGAGAAATCTCCTCCGATTCTGCGTTTGCATTGTGTGTGTGTGGGAGGCCTTATGGTAGTCTCATTTCTAAAAAGCATTACGAATTGATTTTAAAATATTTCGTTGTCTGTTTTTAAAGATAAACTGTTTTTGTTTGCTCACACCAGTCCCACGACTGACCCAGAGTTTATTGTTTATTTCCTAAACTCTAGGTGCTAAAATATTTTCTACACGGGCAGTCTAGAGTTTGGGTTTTCAGATAATTAGGTTCAGTGGATTATCTGGAGCTAGTTCAGTTTTTGGATATGGACGAGACTTGCTTAGTGCTATCTTGATGGTGGATCGAGCTAGGAGTTTTGGAGCTTTGTCTTTGGAGCTTTTTGGATCAGAGTTGCAGTATTATATTGTGAGAAGACTTATTTCATATTGTATCGTGTTCCGCTGTATTTTGTGTTCTATTTTCTCTGTTGTTGATGATTATCATTGTATCAAATTTATATATCGGATATTGTATTCATGTTATATCAGTGATATCATCTTTTTTTTTCGTTGTGTTATTTATCATTTAATGGTGTTGCAAGCTCCCACGAAACGAATTTGATGTTGTTTGTTGGACATCGAGTTCGGGTTATGACACATGAATTCTTTTATGGGGTAGTAGTACGAAAAAGTTATAGTAGTGTGAACAAAAAAATAGCGGGTTTTGCCTAGGCGGCGTTTAAATACGAGGATGTGGCATGTTAAGTATAATTGTTAGTCACCATGGAGAACTACGGTATATGTTAACTAGATGAAGTATCTGAGTGTTCCTTATTGTCTGTAATTTAGATGAGATTTCATCGATCGAAGTCTCGCCTAATTCCAAGTTAGTATGAAGAAGTTATTGCAGTCCGAACAAAAAAATAGCAGCCTCTGCCTAGGCAGAGTTCAAATAAGGGGATGCTACTATCAAATCTACTTCCATGGGTATAATTAAAAAAGCATGCACGTTGTGATGCAGGCCCACTTGTTGCGTGCATATGTACTCGTATATATAAAGGATCTTATGAGGATTTTGGAAAAAGGTTTTGGGAACCTTTGGATTTGGAAAGGCTTTTGATTTTGGGTAAAATCAATATTGAAATTTGGAAAGCCTAGTTTGAGAATTATCGATTTTGGGATAATCAATTTTGTGTAAAGGTGCTTTGCATGAGATTATACTAGGTGTATGATTTAAAAGATACTATATGTGCATAGTATAAAGTGTTTTGATGATGGCTTTGGGGAAAAAGGCGCTCCCTTGAAATGAACTTCTCAGGAGTGCCACCGGGTGGTGCTGCCTTGAGCCCCAAGAGGGGGGATCTAAAGTTGATCCTGTGAGGAGTCTGGACAAAACTAGTTCCTGAGGATTTTGATTAGTGTGTACCATAGCGAAAGTCTTTTGTGTCGCTGGGGGCCAACGGTCTACATTTGATTTTATATCGGTAGATTGCGACCTATGGTAACATAGCGAAAGTCGTGTGTGCCGCAGAGAGTCAACGGTCTACGTTTGATTTTATATCGATAGACTGCGACCTATGTAGGAGTGGAGAAGTTTCATTTTGACAGCAAAAATCGAGGGGCGCTGATGCCTACAGTTAATGGACTTTTGCTGCGATGGCAACGTAACCCTGGAATGTAACTGCGATCTGTTGTGGGTTCCATGGCGTAATCGAGGGGCGCGGAGTGCCTACAGTTACATGGATTTTTGCTGCGATGGTAAGATAACCCTGGAATGTAATTGCGACCATGGATGGGGGTGATGATTTTCAAAGCATTCTCACCAAAGATATTTCTTCTATTTTCAAAAACTGATTTCTATATTTTCAGTAAAATTATTTTCCAAGTATTTTCACTGGATGTTGAAAACAGGTTTACCAAGTACTTATAGATTTTCAGTCCTACGCCTGATCAACGTATGACTGAATTTCTGTGAGAACAAGGATGGGCTGGTTGAGACATCGAGTTATAAGAAGTATTTTTATAAGAAGCTATTTTAATAATACGATGTGAATTTAAAAGTATTTCTAAATTTTAAAAATAAAAGTGTTGGAATTTTGGAAAATGAAAAAAAAATCCAAACTGGAATTATAAAATAAAATTGAACTCAGGAAATTTAATGAAGTGATTTTTGTAATAAAATTTGGAAGTAAGCTAATTAGCTAAATAAATTATGTGATAGAGTATAGT
Source organism: Allium cepa (assembly GCA_030765085.1). Lineage (NCBI taxonomy): Eukaryota > Viridiplantae > Streptophyta > Magnoliopsida > Asparagales > Amaryllidaceae > Allium > Allium cepa. The sequence continues at coordinate 130,642,968 of CM060943.1, forward strand.
AATAAAAATTTAACTCGGTTAAATAAAATGAGTTTTAAGTTAATATTGAAGATTGGAAATGAATTCGAATTGTAAATAGAATTCGATTTGGATTGATAATGAATTAAAATAAGTGGAGATGTTGTAAAAAAAATAAAAATAAAACAGAGTTGAATCGAAATAGTGATGGTCTGAATTACAAATAAAATCCAAGCGTGATATGAATAATATTTAACAAAATTTGCAAGTAAATTAGATATAAGGGAGGTGTTGTCGAATGAAATGAAATTGAATTATAATAGAAATGGTTTGAGTTGCAAACAAAACGCGGGTAGGTAGAAATAAATTGAAAATGACCTTGTAATTAGTTAAATGAGTCGTGAATGAATTGAATTTGAGAATTTAATTTATGATGACTAATCAAATAAATTTGTAGAATGAGATGAGATTTAATTGAAATAGAATCAAGTTAAGGTGAAAAGGAAAATTTATTTGCAAATGATGTGAGCTTAAGTTATGAAGTTGAAATAATTTGAAGAAAGTAAACTAACTTAAGTTTAAAATTAATAGAAGATTGGCTTCGAGCAAAAGTGAATGATCATAAAAGTCTGGGTTAAATTAATTTGGAAATGGTTATTAATTTATAAGTTTGAATGTGCCAAGCTTAATAAATTGTTTTGAATGAATCCAATGCGGAGATGAAATGAATGCAATGAATGTTTGGTAAATAAATTAGAAATGAAATGGAATTAAATATAAAATGAGTTGAAATCAATTTGAAGTAGTTATAAACTAAAATAGATACTCTATTAAGCGAGTATCGCCGAATTTGCATAAAAATAGTTTCCGTTTGAAGTAAACGAAGGTAAAGGAATTCTATGAATTAATAGAGGTAAATAAAATTGATTTTTGTCATTTGAGGTGAATATGAGCTGTTTTGGATTAAAAATAAATTGAATGTAAGAAATTAAGTTGAAAACCATTAAAATTGAAGGAAATGGTATATAAATTGGTTAAAAGCAATTGAATTAGTTTTGGAAACATATAAATTGCTCGTGGAAGTTATTTTGAATGCATTTATTTTAGAATTGAAGTGTTATAGTCATTTAAGTAAGAGAAATGATATAAACTTCATATATATAGTGCTTATATGTTTAAATTGAGTAAGTACAGGTACCTGGAGGCCGTTTGGCTGGATTTGGACGCGATAAATGCTAAAATAATAAGCCGCTTGCTTAAAATGCTAAGTAAAGGTACGGCTACGCAATAAAAATAGGAAATATGAACAGTTTTTGCTTTTTCCGACCGTATGGTTCGATGTATATATATTTATATCTCTTGTCAAATTGCAAGAGCTCCTCCGTACAAAGGAGACTGCCAAAATTTTCTGAAAATTTTGGGAGTTAGAAATTTTTCGAAAAATTTTGGAAAATTTTCTGTTAACAACAAAACGATTTTAAATTGGAAATTGAAGTAAATTAGTAGATGAAACTAATATGAATCAGTTATACATGAAAGATAAAATTCAATACTTAGAAGTGAAGACAAGTTGAATTCATATGGGAAGAGGAAAACTTAATTGAATAGAAGTGCACGTGAAAACTTCTGTAAGGAAATATATAAATGGTTTTAAAAGTTACGATTGGCTATTATTGCTAAGTAGGATATGTAGGTGTTATAAAGGGAAAAGAAAATTGGATTTGATTTCGAGAGATAATTTTAATTGCCTGACTAAAGGTATGTATTTAAATTTCTGTATGAAATTAGATTGGTTTTTGATCTAGCCACTTGGTTTTTTGTTTTCTTTTGAAATTTGGGAGCCCGTAGAGGCATTTTGTAGTTGTATCAAGCTAGCTGCGCAAAGGAGACGTTGGCAAAAAATTTCGAAAATTTAGAGAGTTAGAATTTTTTTGAGAAAGTTGTGATAATTTAAATTTAAATTTGAATAAGTGGAGTAAATAATATTGTTGGAAACTATAGAGGTTTTGGGAAGTTGGTTAAGGTGATAGTGGGTCTTTAGTAAAATATAGTTGGTAGGATGTTGAATTGTGGGTTTTAGGGAAAGGTAAACGGGTATTGGACCATTCTTCCTAACTAGTAATTTCGAGGACGAAATTCTTTTAAGGAGGGAGGAATGTGACGACCCAGAATTTTTAACAATTTAAATTGGAATAGTTAATTGATTTTAAATGTTTAAAAGTTAATTTTAACTTGAATTCCAAATATCAATATTTACTTGATAATTAAATCATTGAATTATATAGTTTAAATATTGAATTTAATAACTGAAATTGGGTAGGATGTTGAGTATGGAATTTTAAGTCTGTTAAAAATAATTTGAAGGCTTATAAAATTTATAATGATGATACTGAAGAAAATAGAACGGTTGAAATTTAATTTAAAGGTAATTTGTTCAGTTTTAATAATATACCGTTTAAACCGATATTTAAAAATAGCCTTCGGAGACACGGTCTCGGAATTCGACGAAACCAGTTCCATTAGATTCGTAATAGTTAGTTATTATCGGATTTCAATTTTCGTAGCAATCGGAGTTGTCGTTTGACCCTGGCAGCTCAAAACGCATAGAAACTATTTTAATCGATTTAATTTAAAATTGATCGTTTACTTTCGTAACTCGCGCATATGATCGAATTAGCTTCCGAAACACGTTCCATTGTGTTCGGAATGCGGGTAAAACCTTATAATCGCCTAGCGGCATTCCTTAAGAGGAGTTCGAAATTTTAATAGCAATTAACGAGACGTTTTGAAAGTTTTAGAACATAATAAAAGTTAAAGTCAAATAGTCAAAGATATTTTATTAACAATCGTATGCAGGAAGCTTTCCCCAAATCGTTATCTTATCCCCGTCCCCCTCTCTATTCTCAAAAACAGAATCGAATGCAAAAAATAATAATAATAACAAATGAAAGCAATAGTCGATCGAAAAAATATATAATTTGAATCGAAGAAACAAGGATTCGTGGCTGCCACTGTTCAGCTCGACTCGAGCACGACGAAGGAAGTGGCGATGCGGGGGAGGAGGTGGTTTGCGATCTAGGGTTTCGATTTTGGGTAGTGCAGCCTTCGATTCGAGCGCGGCGACGTGTGGGGAAGATCGCGAAGACATGAGACGCGGCCCGGTTAGGGTTCACTCGCGATGAGGTCGTGCGGTGGCCTAAGAAAGAAACCACTTTGCCTTCGTTGAATCGTTTGGGGCGGCGTCTGCGAGATGAGCTCGAGCGCGCGATGTTGGCGAGCTTGGTCTTGCGTTGTCGTGGAGGTGGGTAAATTTTGAAGTACATGTTCATTGCTATTTAAATTACCTTATTTAGCACCTATGCCCATAAGCTTTGGTATCTCTGTGAAGTAGATTCAAATTACTTCCTCTTCTGTAAAGAGTCTGGTTTAAGGAGTTCGATATGTGCCACCACTTGTTAGCTTTTCCACTATTTTGCTCTGTTGTCTATCCCAATCTACAAAGCTAAGTGTAAGACAATGTACATCCCTATGCAATGATAAGTTACACTTGAGTTTACAACCATAAACTAGAGGCTTACCATAATCCTTATACAACCGTACAACTCCTATTTGGCGGCTACAAATAACATATAACGTATTTCTTGCATGGAAGCAAATCTGCTGATTAATGCAGAGGTAATAAGATATGAGTTTGCATAAGAAATTTACCTTACGAGGTCCTTAAAAGATCACATAAAAGCTCAAATTCTATCAAGTTATGTCTATTTTTGTTCTCATTTCAATCTTGAATCTTCATTCAGTGGTGTTGTGTACATTATGTTTTAACTGGTTTCAATGTTGTTTACCTCATCAAACTAACCTGTGATGTCACAACGATCTCTTGTATAAACACATACTACACCAAATGGTTGAATTGAATTGATGTGCTATATTATATAGTAGTATTCAGTATATATTGGAGTGATTGATATTCTATGATGGATATTATTTGTAATTGGAATAATGAATGTTGTGGGTTGTTTGAATATCTCGATACCCTGAGTTGTCAAAATATGTAAAATTGGATTTTCTTAAAAGAAATATAAGGGTGAATTTTGGAAGTGAAACAATTATAGAATAAAAATAAGAATGAATTGGAAAGGAATGAAAGTGATATTTAAAAACTGAAGTTAAAATTGTAAAGTAGAGATTTAAACAAGTTTTAAATCAGAGTTAAATCTGGGATTCAAGAGTGAATCTGGGTTTCAAATAAATAAGTTTTAAAGTTTAATTATTTTAACAACTTGAATGTTAAAGTGCATTTTAAAAAAAAATTGATTTGAATTTAAAAATGAATTTGGCTTAAATTCCTTTAAACTACTATTTTTAAACGAGTAATTAATTTATTTAATGAAGTAAATAAAAAGATAGTTAATTACAGTTTGAGATTAATCGAGAATGATTAATATTATGGTTTAGTTAAAGTAATTAATTTAGATTAGGATAAATTAAAATATAATTGGAAATCATTAATTTATATAATTAACGATGTAATTAAAGATTGATTAATTAAGATTGATTAATCCATAATAAGTAACTTATGAGAAATTAATAAATATAAGTAATTAAGGATTAATGTAATTAGTATAGTTAATTAATTTATGAAGTAATTAAGATTACTTATTGATTTTGGTTAAGAATAATTAATATCGTGAAATTAATTAAAGATAATACTTGAATGTAATTGGATGATAATTAATCCAGGGTGATTAATTAAGATATATAATGAAGGGTTGATTAATTAATTGATTTGGAATTAATTAATGCTAAATGAAGGAATCTAAGTGATTGAGGTTAGAAATTCAATTAGAATCAATTGAATTAATTTAGAAGTGGTCAAGTTTGCTTATGGATGATTGAAGGGTATTGAATGCTTTGAATGAGTTGATATCTCTGATAGGAAACGTTGTGTCTTTCATTTGGATAACTTGGGTTAGGATGACATGAGACTCGAAGAGACCGGGTTCGGGTATTAGGAAATACCTGAAACCACTTCGAATTTTTATAGATTGATATGTGAAATCTATATGCTGGAATGAAATGATTTAAGTGAATTGGACTATTTAATATAAATTTTGGTAATTAGAAAATTGATGGTGAAATTAGTGATGTCTATAACAAATGGTGAATTTGTGAACTGATATGAGTTACCCGGGTTTTATATAAGTTGTATGCTTTGTATTCCATGTTGGATGGGTTTACTCACGCTGGTTTCCAGCCTGACCCGGGTGTTACTTTGATGTAATGCTCGTGCCAGACCGAGTATTACAAATTTTTAGGTAAGGACATTCTGGAGCTCAAGAGACGAGCTGGATGGCAAGAACGTATAGAGTATTTCCGTTGTATTTATATTTTTGTAAACCTGAGACATGTTGATTTGTGTATATTCAGTGTCTGTATATATGTGTAACTCTGATGTATTAAAATGTAGTCGACAAATATAGTATTCTTTTGTAAACTGTTACTATTTATTATTATATTTTATCCGCTGCGAATGTGAAATGTTGGTGTTTCTGATTTTCTTCTTCTTCTATCTCTTTCTCCTTTTTCATAACTATCTGGAATTTTTCGGGTTCGGAAATTTCGGGTCGTTACATAAGAAGCGTCCGAAAATCAAAATCAAAATCCATAACGATTCAACTTAGAAAAGTTGTGCAGCGTTGTGAACCATTTGAGATATACATTTGCACACATATGTGCACAAATACATGAACACATATATACATACAAATATACTTATACATTTATATATATTACAAAATATTCAAGATATTTTCCTAAAACTTAACCCTTAAGCAAATTCATATTCAAACTCTTACACACTAATTAAAGCATATGGGTACACACAAGTGGGGGGATGATGAGGGGATATGGGGAAGTGATGGTGATGAAATGGTGATGTATTTATGTGTAAATATCATGATATTTCCATCCTCATTTTTTCCTATAAATAGCACACACCTCGCTTCACTTCGTTCACATTTTTCTTCATAAAATCCCTAAGCTATTATATCTTCTTCTTCTCTATAATAATGACTTCCATAGCCTAAGAAAGAAAATATTACAAAATCAAAACAAAGTTATGCCAAAATCATTCGAAATCTATACCACTTTAAACCAATGTTCAAGCTAGCGATCTCTTCCTTTTCCTCTACCAAGGCCATGTGCAACAAGTTCTCCACCACCATTTGCCAAGCAAGGTCGAGCCTTTCAAGCCTCTAAGGCTAAGGTCGACCCTCTAGGAGCATTCATCCTAGTAGCTGTGAACTTTGATTTCAAGATGGTGGTGCTATAGCCATTTTGAAATTAGCCCGATCGAAAATCAAGTCAGAAGCTACACACACACACACACACACACACACACACACATATATATATACACACACACACATATACATATATATATATGTATACGATGTGATATGATTGCTATGGTGTTTACTATGCTTTGTTCATCAAATTCGGTTGTTTTAGTATAGTTTTTTAAATTGTGTAAGCAAGCCACGTTAAATACATGTCAATATTACTCAAGGGAATCACCTTTCGAATCAAGTTATAAATGTGATACAAAATCATTAAACCCATTAGATATGATTTTAAATGGTTTATAGATGTTTCATGAACACCAAAATCCAATTTGGTGGTGTTTGGAAGAGTTATGAAAGTTGAGTTAAAAATAGGCGCATAGAGTAACAGTAGTTCACAATTTCGCGTTGTTGAAAGTTAAATCTATTTATACGGTGGATCCAAAGTTAGCATTCTTTGTGATAAGAATTTTCCAAACTCTTATTATCATAGTTTTCAGAAAAAAGAAAAGGATCAAGATTTCATTTAGTAGATTTTGAAATATGATCAAATCACGTTTTCAAAATAGTTGTGTTTTGGCAGTTCAAAAACCAAAGCGATAAATTCTTTATAAATGATATTTTTAGTTCTTTAAAATATGGAATAGATTCTGTAAATAATTTTAAATGTTTTAAAAGGGATTTGAGATATAAAAATGGAAATCTAAATGATTGAAAAGTTGTTTTGATCAAATAAGCCATAAAAGCACTTTAGCAGCACTTTTACTAACTTTTGATATATAGCTTTAAACTTAAGTATTCTTTCCCAAATCTTTTATACATTTTTTAAAATAAATAACTAAGTATCTCAAAGGTAATTTGGAAGTTTATAATTTATTTTAAAAGAGTTAAATAAACGATTTAAAAAGTTTCTATAATTAAGTGATTTAATCTTGGCTCTAAAATCCGATGAGTAGACATGATTTTTCTGTTCGTGAGATCCGGATGGAAAGTGCTTAAACTAAAGAGACGTTTAGGAGCAACCAGTGCCCTTGCTCACCTGGGCTCTTTCAAGGGCAAGGAATAGACAAGGTCGAGATATCGAAAACGAGGTAAGCATAGAAGATTTTATTTTTCAAAATTTAATACAACTTAGATTGTAAATAATCTTGTTATGCTTGGTATTAAATTCTGAGGAGCAATCTGTATTATCCATGTGAATTTAAAAGGTGATTTCACTGCTATTCAATGGATAGTAAAGGTTGAATATGAAAATAGATGTGAGTAAAATTAGTATAATTTTTATCGGCCCTTTTTACTTAAAAAGTATTTGCAATATGACATATGAGAAATGATTTTTATTTTGTTACAGGGAAGTTTGATAATCTTATATATACTGAGAAGAAATGGTTTCTAAAAGATATAAATCACTAAGAAGATATTTTGGACAAATGATACAAATTAATGAGATATTAATCACCCACTTAAAATCTTTTTATCGATGATTGGTTCAAAGGAAACAGAGCCAGATTTGGGTAATTCTTATCCAAAAACCACTTCGAACTAATTTATGAGTTTGAAAGTGAAGACAAGTTAAAGACAATAAATTTAAAGGCGGGGATCTTCATAACAGAAATACTGCTTGTTAATAATTTCAAAGTAGCTCCAAAGATAAATAAATAGCAGTGGTCCCTTTATTTTGGGATCTTCGTATGCAAAGACTCATCACTACTAATCCTAGGGGGACTGCCCGATAGGATGTGGTAGGAGAATGCATTTGGTTTGTCCTATTCCTGAACAACTTGTATGGATGAATGTCCGACATTGCATTTCTAAGATCACAGTGCATTGATCTCTGCAAAGGTACAGCTGTTTGGTAGTGTAGGAGGTAACCCCTCTTATATTTAACACCCTTCTCTGAGACATACGATGAGACGCCCTACCCCGAGGCCTACACTAAAAAAGAGTATTACTAAGTAATACTGTCTGCTAATGCAAAGAATAGGGTTGTTTAGGAGCGATCACATAGTCTTGTGTTAAACAAGCATTAAGTAAGTCGATAAAGTACTCATTTTTTTTTCAATATTCATTTTCCTTCTTAAGTGGTTCGACATACTTAATTCTTATCTAATACAATACAATGGTGGCTACAGGATCAATCCAGAATAAAACACAATAACAATAATAAACATAGATTACATAGTAGCAAACATAGTCAGATATATATACATATACATCAGTTACAATACATAGTGTCATATGTGGTTGACCATACAATCCATAATATATACATACATCATATCTTCCACAAAATAATATACATATCCAAGTACACAACAAAATAAACTACCCAAAACTACGCATATAGTTCAAAGAGTCTATAGAAGTGTCCATAGATAACAATTTGGCAGAGCCAAGAGACCTAACCTGCAACTCGGTCTGACCCGAGTAATAAATACACGGGTCAGTTTAACTTGAAAAGATAATTAGCAATTGATAATAGGATATAAGTCTCATAAGGGAAACATTCCTTTAATAAAAAAGGAATGATATAAGAAAAAAATTCTTACAATCCAAGTGTTGGAAATAGTATAATGTCTCAAGGTTATCTCATGAACAACTTCAACTCAATATAAATGTTTCTACTTTAAAGGTTACTCATAATATAAGAGCAAAAAACAATCACATAAATCCATAAAAGGAAACACAGAAATCTCCAAAACATCATACTCGTGGAACTCAATTAAGAATTTGAAACTTCATAAATGAAATCACCATATATAAATAAATCCTCATATAGCTCTAGGCTATAAATAAATAAAACAATCATCTCAAAAATAGTGAAATCATAAATAAACTCAAAACTCGAAAAATAGCCAGGATTGGATCCAAATCCTCGATTAAATGCCAAAGCAATGCTGCAGCGTGCTAAACTCGTGTCCATTACTATATATTAGATACCTATCTTATGGACCCGAAGGTCATATTCATGGTGACCGAAGTCACATAACTCGTGATGATCGAAGTCGCATAAACTCATGATGACCGAAGTCACATATTCCTCGTGATGACCCAAAGGTCTATAGTAATGGCATAACTCATGAATGTGTCACAAACTCTCATATAAGAATCTAAAAAGTGTTAACAGTGCGTCCCATACCACACGTTCTCACTTAACGGTTTAATAACTACTAGTCAATGCCACACCAGAAAACAACATCGTTTAAATCTCAAAAATCTCATAATTTGCCTCATATCATTGGCATTAACATTAGTCAATATAATGGCTTCAACATCTATAACTCCTAATTAGGAGATCAAAAATCTCAAATAATTACCAAAATAAGGCCATCGCAAATAGCTTCGAAAAGTAGACTATAAATCTCAAGATATGCCAAAGAATGGCCATCTCAATCACATCCTCTTGAAAAGGTGTAAAAACTTGTATTTTATATAGAAAATAATTCATTTTAAGAAAACTAGTTTTTAAACCGACTTTTGAAATCAATTTGAAAACATTTCCTTTTAAATTCTCTTTATATATATATATATATATATATATTAATAGCTTTGAAAATAATTTACAAATATTATAAAATATTTATTTCAAATCCATTTTAATATAAAAACCCTTCCAAAATCATTTTAGAAAGCATGAGTTTGAAAACAAAAGATAACGTAGAAAACATTGAAAATCAACATAAGAAATCGTATTGAAAATTCATTAATCCAGAGTTTTGATCAACTAAAATTATTGGCTTACCTATTGATAGGCTAGAGCCTTCAAAAACATCTTAAAATAATACAAGAACATGCTGGAAAAATCACTTTGAACAATAATAAAAACAGTGCAAAACAAAAAGAAAATGGCAACGAAAATATGTGTATAGGTCGACACCCAGGTCTGAAATCTTCCCCGGGTTCAAATTTCGAACATAATTTGAATGGCTTAATGACCTTGAAATGGTCAGAAATTTGATACACACAAAGTAGAACAATGTATCTATGAACTGAAAAAATATTTACTGAATTCCCATATAAAATGGTAATGATATGAAATTTCAAACTTGGGCTCAGACCATGTTGAATTCTGCCCAGGTCTGAAAACCCTTTTTGGGTTCAACTTACAGGCATGAAACAGATGACCAAACAACTTCTGATTGAATGAAAATTGGTATCCCATAGTAGAACACTTAACTTTCAAATAAAAAAAGAATCGCTGAATTTCGACAGGAAATGAAAGAGTTACGCTGTCTCAAACATGGACTCGGGCCATGTTTGCAGCAGCTCAGTAAATGGGAATGTGCCCAGGCCTAAAAACCATCTCCGGTTCAACTTATAGGCATGAAACAGATGACCAAACTATCTCGAATTGAACTAAAAATTGGTATGCGCATAGTAAAACACTTTAACTTTCAAATAAATAAGAATCGATGGATTCCAACAGAAAATGAAAGAGTTACGTTGTCTCAAACATGGACTCAAGCCATGTTTGCAGCAACTCAGAAAATCAAGTTACAACACACAAATTTGCAAATTAAACCCCAATTCATCATTACGAAACCTGAACAAGATAGAATGTGTGAGGATACCCACCTTAGTAAGGATATAGAGCAATTTCTGTGGCAAGTTGATAGCTTTTGGGTGCAAATGAGCTCTCAATGACCTGTAGAAGCTAAAAACAGGACATGTAGAAGATGGAGATAAAGTTACATACAACCTCTTTTCAAAATTTAGATTTTGATGAAATAATTTGTGATATCGGGTTTGATTACTTGTTCTTTTCTTTGCTTCGTAAATTTTCTCTTTAATTTTAGCAAGATAGAAGCAAAATTTTAATTTTGAAAGAGGGAAGTCATTCTCTCCTTTACTGTAAGTTTTCTGGAGAAGGAGCAAATTAAGAAAGAAACTTATAACGACCCGTAATTTCGCTACTTCGGAAATGAGAGATTCCATTTATTTTTAAATTTAAAAAGGTTCAAAACTTGAATAAATTAAGTTTAAAGATTTATTTAAAAAGTTATATATTATTTAAAACATCTAATAAAGATAATGAAAGTATATTAAGATATTTAAAAATATGTTAATGATCGTTTTACAAAAATAACCAAATTTTGTCAGTTTTACATACATTGTAAAATTAGAGATTTTGATATTAATTAAATACGTTTTTAAATATAAAGAGACATGTTTCAATTTATTTAAAGAAGTAAAAAGTTTATTTTAAAGTTTGGTTTACTTCAACATATAGCTTAACAAAAACGTCAAATTTTGACAATAAAATTTGTCGACAAAAACACCGTTTTGAACTACAACAAGTTATCGTCAAGTTGTTGAAACTTGATACATTTTCTAACATACACGTATGCATAAATACAACCTTACAAACTTTTAAACACTTACATTTAGCATATAATACAAAATATTTATATTAGGAAAGTTTAAAATATATGTATAAAAAAGTAAAAAGTATGATTTGACTAATTCTATTTTATTTTAAATCTATTTAAAACAACATCATTACTTATATCTTGTTTGCACAAAAATTGGGCAAACACCTCCTAGTCGTATGATTTAGTTGATTATATGTTGTTTTCAGTGATTTGGGGGATTTATGCAAATATATAAAAAGCAGGGATTGAACTGTAAAAGACACACAGATTTATAGTGGTTCGGCCAAAACGTGCCTCCGTCCACTTTATATGTTATTCTCCTTTTTCTTTCAATTTACAAGTACAAAGCTTTGTATACAAGTATATGAAAGTTGTTTGAAAGTTCCTTCCGTGCTTGAGCTCTCAAACTTGTCTGCCATTGTTGTACCCCTGCCCCTCTATTTATAGAGTGAGGTTGGGGGCAAGGGTCCTGAATGTATATAGCTGCTGGTGGGCCTGGGCTGGTGCAATCTGGCCTGGCAGTGTTGGTTCGGCCTTGCCTTGGTCCGGTAGTGGTTGGAGTGGCTTCGGTCCGGTAGGACGTTGGTCCGGTGGTGAGTGGATGTGGGTTGGTTCGGCATCACTGGACTTGGGGGTTTGGTTCGGCAGTGAGATGGAGGTGAGTTGGTCCGGCATTACTGGACTTGGGGGTTTGGTTCGGCAGTGAGATGGATGTGGTATGGAGGGGTATTGGTTCGGCAGTGGCTAGTGGAGTCTCGTCCGGTGATGGAAGAGAGGGGGCTTGGACCGGCAAGGCTTGGAGATGGTATGGTTCGGTCAATGGTAGTTGGAGAAGCCTTGGACCGGTAATGAGAACTCGCCCAACATTTGCCCCCCAAAGTGGGGCACATGCCTGCATGTGTCGCGCTTTGTTTTGCAGGGATAGTCTCATTCGGTTTTAAGCGCCGAGCCATTTGGTCCGGTCATTGAGGTTTGCTTATAAATAGGGGTCACGTGCCTTCGTTATTCTTTACCAAACGAGCCGAACCTTTTGCCGAATCAAATTCTTAGTTTCGCCGAACCAGAGTGCTAGCCGAATCAGGTGAGACCCTTTTCCCGCCGAATGAATTTTATACTGTACCACCGAATGAGCTTGAGGGTTCGATCGCCGAATTCGTTTTGAAAGTTGGGATGCCGAATGAGCTTTATACTGAGAATGCCGAATGAACCCCGGTATTGGGAATGCCGAATGGACTTAACACCGGATGAACCTTTGTATCGGCTTTGCCGAATGATACTGGGAGTTCTGGGCGTTTTGATTTATGAGTGGAATTTCAGACTATATACACTTGCTTGTTTATTTCTTCCGCTCTAACAATATGTTTTTCCGGTGTTACAGATAAATGTCTCGCAAAGTGGAAACTCGATCAGACAAGAGAAAATCCACGGACCGAAGTGAGCCTCCCGTTGTTCCCCCTGCCCAGCCAGGACCAGCTCGACACGGACCTGCCCCGAGGTCATTAGTGGATGGATATGGTCCTCAGGAGCTCTTGAATTCTCCTCCTGACTGCTTTCCTAGCTCTCTCAGAGAGGAGCAGCTTGATGTTATATCCCGCTTCTTTGGGATTGATGGATCACTTATGCTGTTGCCGGGGGACGGAGTAATGCCGTACAATCCTCCTGAAGGATATTTCACGTATAGCCGATACCATTGCATGTGCGGGGCCATTCCTCCGATCAATGCATGGATAGTCAGCTTCATTACTTACCTGAAAGTCACTCCCTTTCAGCTTCAGCCCAACTCCTATGCCATCTTAGTGTGTCTATTCGTTATCTTCCAGAGGAGATATGGGCGCCCCCCTTCTAACCGGGAAATCCGATATCTATATAATCTGAGGGACTACAAGAAGGGGTCTCCGTACATTAGTTTAGAGTCGGCCGTGTCCTTCAAGCCGGTCTTGGACTTATACTCGAAGTTTACCATGTTTAAGAAGGAATGGTTCTTCGTCAAGGACGACTCCGTTTCTTTTCGCCTTTTCACTTCTGGCTGTAAGTTGAATTCTACTTGTAAATTCTTTGTCCCGACTGCAATGCTTCTTATTATATGCTTTTATTTCTTGCTAGCGACAGGCGGCTTTGCGGTCGTGGAGAATGATCGCCTGGTACAGATGACCGCGGAGATAGAGGCTATCTCTGGAAGGGACAGGTCGGCTTCTTACCTAATCAGGAATGCCACTCTCCTGGAGCACAACCTGATTCTGCCACGTCAATCCGTGGTTAAGGAAAGAGATACAGCCGAGGAAAGGGCTGCTAAAGCTAAAGATGGGGCTACTGCGAAGAGCAGCAAGAGGAGGCCTTTTACAAAACTCCAGTTGTCGGAGGTAAGAAGCTCAAGAAGTCCGACGGCCCTTCCCCTAGCACGTGCCCAATGACTCCGGGGGAGGAAGACGTGGAGGAGGATAGAGGCGAAGGCGAAGGAGGCGATGTAGGAGGAGAGGCAGAGAGCGGAGACGATAGAGAAGGTGATGGTGGTGGTGATGGCGCCAGGGCTTTGCCTCCTGGGCAAGAAGGCGAGATTCAAGAGTGGACGGATGATGCCTTCAGCTAGGCTTTTGAGGGGTTGGAGGAAGGATCAGCCTTGGTGGAGAAATCGAAGAGGTCTGATAAGGCCGGGTCCGGTGCCAGCCTATCTTCTGAGAGTATTTCAGCTAAGGCAACTCCGGCGGTTCAAGGTGAATTCTTAACTCCTTCTTTTAACTTCACACGTTTCTTGAGTCATAGCTTCATGCATGCTTGTAATACTTGGTTTTTATTCCAGGAATGGGTAAGGTGGCCAAGACATCAGATATTCGGCACCGCCTTGAACAGTATAAGTTACTCAAAGCTTCCGCCAAACCAAAGCCGTCAGCAAGCCGTCCTGGAGATGTGGTCAGATATCGCCCTCTTCTCGGAGTTATTGAAGAAGACATGCAAAAGAGAAAAAGGGGCCGATCTTCGTTTGAACCTTCACCTGGCCCTCAGCCTCCAGCCCAGCCTATCCATGACATTACTGAGGAGGATACTGAGCTTATGTCTTCCCCACATCCGTCCGAAAATCCAACCGTCACCCCGATAGACCATCCTTGTTTGGTTCGCAACCCATTTGCCGGCCATCCGGATTTGGACCCGAGTTTTCAGGATATCTCTTTTGACGAGGTCACGGGTGAGCATCTTCTTCCCCGCAATCCCATGGTACGGGTGCTTGACGAGGCTAAGTCCTTAGACCTAGATTTGCTTACTACTCGGATAGTTACTATGGGGGACGAAGCCAAGGCTAATATTGATCGGGTCATGGAGGAGACCAGGAAGTTGATGGGGCATCATGCCTGTCTGGTCAAGGCTGGAGAGGAGATTGGGAGTGCTAATATTCGGTTGCGGCTAAAGGTTGCCGATCATGCCAAGCAGCTTGCCGATCAAGCCATTCAGATTTCTCAGCACGAGGCAGCCTCCATGCGGTTGAAGGAGACTATGGAAGAGGCTAGTAGGGCAGAACTACGAAAGATGGAGGCCACCTGCAAGGAGCGGATTGACATAGCCATTGCTACGGTGGATGAGGTTCGGAGGGTGGATCTCGAGCAGGTAGAGGAGTTATCTGGGAGGCTTGAGGCCGCAGAGCTTGCTCAGGCCAGGCTAAAGGAAGAGATGGAGGAAATGAGGAGGTCTCTCCAGGCTGACCGCTTGAGATATCGATCGGAGAGGGATGTTGCCATCGCTAAGTTGCTGTCCTCCGAGGCCCGGGTGAGGGAGTTTGAGGAGAATGAGGGGATGATGGATGAAATGTTGCAGGATACGTAGTTCCGTACTTAGAAGCAGGGTAATCTATCCTGGATGGATGACTATCCCCGGGTCATGGCCAGGATATATCTCCGGGCTTTGGAGGAGGCCAAGGCCGATGCGGATAAGGAAGGTGGAGCGGCATTCAGGATGGATGTGGTTACCGCCAAGTTCTCAAAGGAGGAGAAGGTAGCAGTGAAGGAGGGGATGCGGCTACTTGCTGCGGAGGAAGCTGGTGTGCAATTGGAGGATGAGGACCAAGGAGCGGGTGTTGGTGAGTTTTTCCTTTTTAGCTTTTCATAACTTGATCGTTCGTTGTCGGTTTAATGGACTCTTTTCCTGAATTGGACAGGTGGGGCCTCTGGTCATCATGCTGGGAGCTCCGATCCTGCAGTCAAGTAGATTCGAAGAGCTGGTAGGACGAAGGTGGAGCACGGATGCAGTTGGTTATTTTATTTGAGCTGCTTGACATTCTTGTACATGCTAGTTCAAAGCATTAATGCATTCTTAAGTTGTAACTATGTTATTGAACGTCTTTATGTAAGTTTATAACATAAGCTGATTCTGTTATATTTTGAATGCTGTTATTATTTTGAAGTGCTGTATAAAAAAATAGTTATGCATATGCCTGTGATTTAATTGTGTTCGATGTTAAGCTTTTGCTCGAAATACAATCTCATGTTTTGCAATGTTACGAATAAGTCATAGCTATATGATTATGTACAAGAGAAAAGAGTACCGCCCTTCATGTTCTGGTTGCAGGGGGTAGCTTTGGACATCTTGGGTAATTGACCATGGATGCGGCTGAGTGTCTTATCACCCAGTTTGCGGGCTCAGATTCTCGTGAGCGAATGCCTCCTATTTAGAGTCCTGTACTTTGGGGACCGTTATGCAGGATACAAGAAAAGTATTTAAATGGAATGGAAATATAGGTAAAGTAAAACTTCCAGTCACGGAAGGCCGTCGATATGCTTAAGTTCGTGGCAAACGGGTTTTGTAGTCACTTTCCCTAGCTGTGGGTCTTGGAGACATTTGTCACCCATCTTACGCCTCCGCGGGGAGTTTATCTTTTTTACCACAGCCGCACTTAAGACATGTCGGAGCCGAGATCACGCACAGTAACTACCCGAGCCATTATGGCCCGTAATCGTGGGTATTATTCGATTTACTATGGCCGGCTAGCGTGGGTGCCGATCGTCAACCGTGAACTACCCCTGGCTGGCCACACCTTATGTTGGGGCTTAAAGTAGGTTCACAGTTGCCGGCGAGCCGAACGTTGTAATGAGCTGCCATCGGCTATAGTCGGCCTTCTTGATGGCTTATAATCGGCTCATTATAGTTGGCTTTGAGGGCAGTCGCGAGCAATGAGTTAACCCGCAGCAGAGGGATGCTGGAGCAAAAGTGTCTCAATGGCGAGTGCATAGAATCGCATAGTACCTGTTGAGTCTTGTCCTGGTGAGGTTGCGCCGTGAAGTTTCAGCATGGAAATGTCGTTATACATGATTTTGTTCAACAGAAAAGGATAAAACTTAATCAAGCAGCCAAGATATAAAGGAACAAGTTAAAAAGAGACAAGATTTTTAAAGTGGTTCGGCACGAAAATGCCTACATCCACTGATCCTCTTTGTTAATTCACTTCATATGGGAAGTACAAGTTAAGAAAAGTATCGACGAAGGTGTTGGATGTTCCATGCCCTCTGGAACACCTCTCCGTCCACTGTTGACAAAATATAGGCTCCGTTGCGGAGATCTTTATGAATTACGTAGGGTCCATCCCAGATTGGATCTAGTTCTTCGGGGCGCGGGAAGATCCGCTTGAGGACAAGATCTCCTTCTTGTAAGCTGCGGTGCTTGACTTTGGAGTTGTATTGTGCTGCAACTTTTTGCTTATGAGCTGCTGCTTTGAGTGCTGCATCGTTTCTTCTCTCCTCAATTAGATCCAAAGACATGAGGAGGAGTTCTTCGTTCTCTTCCGGGTTGTAGTGGATCCTTCAGTGAGAGGGCACTATAGTTTCAACTGGGAGCATGGCCTCCGATCCGTATGCCAAAGAGAAAGGAGTATGCCCTGTTGAAGTTCTGTAAGATGTGCGATAGGCCCAAAGTGCCGTAGGAAGTTCGTCCACCCAAGCGCCTTTCGACTTTTCAAGTTTCTTCTTGATTAAGGTTTTGAGAATCTTTTTGACAGCTTCGACTTGTCCGTTTTCTTGAGGATAAGCTACAGATGAGAAGCTTTTGTGAATTCCGTGCTCTTGGCACCAATCGGCAAATTCTTCGCTGTCAAATTGAAGTCCGTTGTCTGATATGATCTTGAGTGGGACTCCGTACCTGCACAGAATATTTTTGATCAAGAAGTTGATAACTTTTGCCGAAGATATCTTATTTATAGGTTCCGCCTCCACCCATTTGGTGAAATAGTCAACCGCCACTATAGCATATTTGGCTCCACCTCGGCCCGTTGGCAGTTCGCCAATCAAGTCAATTCCCCATACTGCAAAGGGCCAAGGGCTGGTCATTTGAGTAATCTCATTTGTGGGTAGTCGAGGAATCTTAGCAAATTTCTGACATCTGTCGCATCTCTTGACGAAGTCCAAGGCATCTTTATTTAAAGTGGGCCAGTAATATCCATATCGGAGTATCTTCTTTGCCAGAGTCTGCCCTCCAGTGTGATCTCCGCAACTTCCCTGATGGATGTTGGACAAGACTTCCCTGGCCTCCCTTCCAGCGATACACCTTAATAAGGGATTAGAGAAGCCGCGCCGATAGAGGATGCCTTCTTGTAATGTATAGAGGGAAGCTTTCCTCAAGATTTTCTTGATTTCGTTACGCCTGTCGGGCAGTGTGCCATCTTGTAAATATTTCCGGATAGGAGTCATCCAAGTTTCTTCGTCGATCGCAGCTATCAGATTTACTTGCTCGAAACTTGGTGCCATCTGTTTTGAGATGGTTAATGCTCCGAAAATAGTGATGTTCTTCATACTAGCTTGCTTTGCTAGTTTGTCGGCCTCTTGCTTCTCTTCTCGAAGAATGTGTTTGACTAGATAGTGATCCAATTGATAGAGCAGCAGCTTGGTCTTTTTTAGATATGTTGTGAGTCGTTCTTCTCGAGTCTGGAAGTCTCCCAATATTTGATTTATAATGAGTTGAGAATCGCTATGGAGACATAAAGAACCGACTCCAATCTCCAAGGCCAGTTCTAATCCAGCTATCACTGCTTCGTATTCTGCGTCATTATTGGTAGCAGCGAATTCCAACCTTAGGGCGTAGTGCAGCTTCCTTCCCCTGGGGGTGATTATCACAACACCTGCCCCCGAGCCTTGTTCATTTGATGCTCCATCTACGAAGAGATTCCACTTGATATCTTCTGCTATTTCAGATTGCTCCTTACCTTCGTTAGTAGTGAATTCGGCAATGAAATCAGCTATAGCTTGCCCCTTGATAGCGGTGCGAGGATGGTAGGTGATATCATATTGACTTAGTTCAATGCACCACTTAAGTAATTGCCCAGAAGTGTCGAGGCGATGGAGTACCTGGCTTAGCGGTTGATCGGTTAAAACTCTGATGGAATGAGATTGGAAATAGTGTCGCAGCTTCCGTGACGTGATTAGCAGACAGTATGCTAACTTCTCAAGTTTAGGGTATCTGGCTTCCGCCCCTATAAATCTCTTGCTTACAAAGTATACGGGCCACTGTGTGCGGTTGTCTTCTCTCACCAAAGCGGGGCTTAAGGCGTGGGACGATACAGCAAGGTATAAGTATAGTTCCTCGCCTTCATCTGGAGTTGAGAGTACCGGTGGTCTCTGGAGGTGTCCGATTAAGTTAAGGAAGGCTGTCGAGCATTCGTCAGTCCATTCGAACTTTCCTTTGTCTTTCTTTAGAGCTTCGAAGAAAGGGATGCATTTGTCGGTTGCTTTAGAGATGAACCTACTTAGGGCGGCCACTTTCCCGTTTAGGCTTTGCATCTCTCTTCGAGTGGATGGTATCTTGATATCTTGCAAAGCTCGAACTTGTTCGGGGTTTGCTTCAATCCCCCTGGCATGAACGATGAATCTAAAGAACTTTCCCGACGATACTCCGAAGGAGCACTTTAAAGGGTTCAGCTTCATTCCATATTGGCGAAGTACTTGAAACATCTCATCCAGGTGGTGTATATGATCGTTGGCCTTCCTCGATTTTACCAGCATGTCATCCATATAAACTTCCATAGTGTGTCCTATTAGTTCCGCAAACATCTTGTTGACAAGGCGTTGATAAGTAGCTCCGGCGTTTCTAAGTCCAAAAGGCATTACTTTGTAGCAGTACAATCCCTGGTCAGTGGTGAAACTAGTGTGGTCTTGATCGGGGGTGTGCATAGGGATTTGGTTATATCCTGAGTATGCGTCCATAAAGGATAAGAGTTCGTGTCCGGCAATGCTGTCCACGAGTTGGTCTATTCGGGGGAGTGGGAAGTAGTCTTTCGGGCAAGCGTCATTTAAGTTGGAGAAATCGATGCATGTTCGCCACTTCCCGTTAGCTTTCTTTACCAGTACCGGATTGGCGATCCATTCTGGGTAGATGGCTTCTCGTATGAAGTCATTGGCAAGTAGGTTTTTTACTTCTTCCTCTAGGGCTGCGGATCGTTCTGCCCTCATGCTTCTCTTTTTCTGCTTTAGTGGCACCTTCGTGGGATCGATGTTCAGTACGTGGCATGCTACATCTGGGGAGATTCCTGTCATATCGGCATGCGTCCATGCAAATACATCCATGTTGTGGCGAAGAAAATCAATGAGTTGATCCTTTAACTCTTCTTTCAGTTGAGATCCGATTTTCAATAGTCTACTTGAGTCATGTTTGTCTACAACTACGAATTCCATAGCCTCTGCAGGCTCGGCGGTGGCCTCCTCCTCTTTGTCCCTGGGGTCTAATTTATTGAAAGGGTCACTGGTATATCGAAGAGGAGGGGCTTTCTTTAGTTGCTATGCTTCCATGTTTTTCATGCAGAGAGTAGTCTCTGCATTTTTCCCTTTATCCTTTCTGCGGTTATTGCGAAGTTCAGTTACATAGCAGTCTCGAGCAGCGTCTTGATCTCCCTCTATTTCTCCTATTCCGTTATCTGTTGGAAATTTCATCTTCAGGCACCATGGGGCTAGGACAATTTGGAAGTCAGACAAGGCCGGTCTCCCCAAAAAGGCGTTGTAGGCCGAGTGGTTCTCTATTAGCACAAATGTTTGCTTTCGCACAATGGAGCGGGGATGACTTCCTATTTCAACAAATAGGTCCAGTTGCCCGAGGGGCATCTTCGTATCTCCAGTGAAACCATGTAGTGGTTTGTTGCAGGGAGATACATCCTTCATTGACAACTTTATTTTGTCGAAAGCATGCTTGAATAGGATATTTACTGAGCTTCCAGTGTCTATTAAAATTCGGAAAACTTTGGCTGGACCGAACCAATCAGAGATGACCATAGGATCCATGTGCGGGTACTGTCTTCCCTCTAGGTCACGCCTACTGAATGTGATGTCGTCATTCTCTTTCGATTTCGGATGGCGTTCTTCCATGACAGAATTAACGTAGCCTTCATCGTTCCTAAGTGACTTACCGTATCTTTCCATCTCCGCCCAGCTTCTGTCGGCGATGTGCGGTCCTCCTGATATGGTGTGGACCACTATCTTCTCTTGATTGGAGCCGCTGGTGTTGCGATTTCCTCTACCTGCTTCTTGGGGGGGTAGTCTAGGATTCTCATTGGCAGGAGTCGAAGTCCTGTTCTGGCTTTTCACATAGCGTTCCAGTCTCTTCCTTTTGATGTGTTCTTCAATCAAGTCCCGGAGATGGTGGTATTCATTGGTGTCATGTCCATGGGATTCGTGGAAGCGGCAGAACTTTCCAGACTTGATTGCGTTATCCGACTCCTTCTTGTGCGGGGGGCGCTTGTAACTGACTTCGTCTTGAGTGGCTAGGAAGATGTTTTCGATTGTTTCATTCAAAGGGGTGTAAGAGTCAAATCTTGGTCCTGGTCGATATAAGCGTTTTTCTCCCTTTTTGCCCCCGGCATTGTCTCTAGAGTCATTTCTTCGAATATCCTGTGCTGCAGCGGGGACCCTGTCTGTAGTCGTCTTAGCCTGTTGCCCTGATTGCCTCTCAGTGGCAGCATCTTCAAGTCTCATATACTTTCCAGCTTCATAGAAGAAATCAGGTAAAGTAGCTGGTTTTTCCTTGGTTAGTCTTCTAGCGAATTTAGTATTCGGATGTACACCACTGCAGAGGGCCATTAGGATAAGTTTCTCGTCGGCATCTTGGACTGCGGCCGCCGCAGCGTTGAATCGGGTGAGATATTGTTGCACTGCCTCTCCGGGTTTCTGCTTGATATTAGATAAGGAATAAGCGTCCTTGGGTTGTTCCACATGAATGCGGAACTGGCTGATGAATTTTTCTTTCAACATTTCCCATGAGCTGATGGACCCTTGGGGTAGGTGGCAGAACCAGGAGGTAGCTAGGTCTGCCAAGAAGAGTGGGAGGCATTTACACAATACTCCCTCCGTTGCTCCGCTCATGAGCATATGCTGGGTGTATCTCTTTAAGCGTACGATGGGGTCAGAGGTCCCCTTGTAAGGTTCCATCGTTGGCATTTTCCATTCCCGGGGGGTGATGGCAGTTTCAATCTTGCGGGTGAAGGGGCTGGTTATCCTAGCACCTATCCCTCGATCCCTTTGCTCCCGTTGGACGCACTCCCTGAACAATCGTGCCATTCTTTCATCAGAACTTGGAGTGGATAAAAATGAGTTTGATTCTTCCCTGCGGGATTGACTCCGTCCAGATGACTTGTAGGGATGGTATCGTATATCACTCCTGACATTGTCCAACGGCTACCTCTGGTCTTCCGGAGGCATGCTGGGGTCAGCCACAGTTGGCCCTTGCCTTGATCTTCCCCTGCTGGGTTCTGTTCTCAGCACTTCCTCGGGTCCAACTTCGGGCTGGACTCCAGCTCGGCCCCGTCTACTGGTGTTTCCATGGTTAGGTAGCATGACAGGCTCAGCTACGTCCGACCCCTGCCTGGCACCTCCCCCGTTGGGTTCGGTTCCAAGTGTCTCCTCGGGTCGGAATTCGGGCTGAGTCCGGGCTCGGCTCCTACCATGGCTGTTTCTGTTGTTAACCTCTTCGAAGAAGAAAGGTCTTTGTCGCCTCCCAGATCCTCCATATTGGGACTCACCGCATGATTCGGTGTTGCGGTTGGATTCTTCAGCATCCCTTAGGCGTGACATGAGTTGGTCCACCAAGGCTTCTTGTTGAGATACGAAGCGGTTAGTTACTTCAGCCACAACCCTGTCCAGGTCTGCCCTAGTAATTGGTTGTTCCGTGGCGGGGCTGTTGGATTTGCCTGATTTTCATCTTGTACTGCTATTAAAACGGGATGATTCTCTTGATTTGGGGCCACTGGATCTGGGATATTGCTAGTTGGGACGTTCTTTCCTTTGTTAACATCTCTCCTCTGCCTGGAAGTCATGTTGTCGGAGCAAGGAACGATGCTGTTAGGAAGAAGGTTGAGTAGGAGAAGCTGTAGCTTCTAGCTCGAGCTCTCAGTGAAAGCACCAAAAATGTTTGCACAAAAATTGGGCAAACACCTCCTAGTCGTATGATTTAGTTGATTATATGTTGTTTTCAGCGATTTGGGGGATTTATGCAAATATATAAAAAGCAGAGATTGAACTGTAAAAGACACACAGATTTATAGTGGTTCGGCCAGAACGTGCCTACGTCCACTTTATATGTTATTCTCCTTTTTCTTTCAGTTTACAAGTACAAAGCTTTGTATACAAGTATATGAAAGTTGTTTGAAAGTTCCTTCCATACTTGAGCTCTCAAACTTGTCTGCCATTATTGTACCCCTGCCCCTCTATTTATAGAGTGAGGTTGGGGGCAAGGGTCATGGATGTATATAGCTGCTGGTGGGCTTGGGCTGATGCAATCTGGCCTGGAAGTGTTGGTTCGGCCTTGCCTTAGTCTGGTAGTGGTTGGAGTAGCTTCGGTCCATTAGGACGTTGGTCCGGTGGTGAGTGGATGTGGGTTGGTTCGGCATCACTGGACTTGGGGGTTTGGTTCGGCAGTGAGATGGAGGTGAGTTGGTCCGGCATTACTGGACTTGGGGCTTTGGTTCGGCAGTGAGATGGATGTGGTATGGAGGGGTATTGGTTCGGCAGTGGCCAGTGGAGTCTCGTCCGGTGATGGAAGAGAGGGGGCTTGGACCGGAAAGGCTTGGAGATGGTATGGTTCGGTCAATGGTAGTTGGAGAAGCCTTAGACCGGTAATGAGAACTCGCCCAACATATCTTATCTCATTAATAAGATGTTATGCATATACATAGAAAAAGAGCAAATTTATATGTTTAAACAATTACAAACCGTAAGAAAGTGATACCTCTTCATCTCTTAACACACTCTTCTATAACCATCATTGCAAACATTAAATGCAACTCAAATCAAGATGAATCAATGTCCAAAAGTAAACAAGTTTATTTATGTCATTTACCACTGAAATCTCCATTTATAAATACAACCTCAAATCCCTTCATTTTTCACTTCACTTTCATTCTACAAAATTCCTAAACTCCTTCTCTACTTCTTCATTTCCTTCCGCCACCATCACCAAACATCACCACACCTCTACTTACCAAAACCAAGCGTAACTCGCTTCTATTTGGCCATACCCTCCACCTAAACCTCTCTACCCAAGCACACATGCACCTAAAAGCCCACACACACACCAACCCGAGCCAATACCCATACCTACCCGAGCCCTAGACCACCTACCTACCCTCAAGATCACGCAGCTGAACACCTACCCCTACCTACACGCACTCAAAACCCACTACCTGAGCTACCCAAGGTCGTACCCTCCTCCTAAGGATACACACCCCTAGCCAAGCCATACACCCTCCTCTCCAATAAAAAAAGAGGAAAAAGAATAGAAAAGAAAGAAAAAAGAGAAGAAAACGAAAGAGGCAAATTCGAGATGTTTGGAAATAACATGAGAGAAGCATATCTCTCAAGAAAACGTTTGATGGAGTGGATATGAAGGTGAGGAATCCTCATCGCTTTTGAAATTATATTTGGTTATGTTAAAACAATCACATTTATACCCTTATAACATATGAATGTTTGTGATTGATAATATGGATGATTGGATAGTTTGGTTAGATAATTTAATTATGATAATATATCCCATTATGGTATTAATAGTGAATGATTGATTTGAAAATATATGTTATGCAATTGTTGAATGGATGTTATGTTAGTAATAAATATGGATAGTGGTTATGTTCACTTTAATTAAGTGATCTCTTTGTTAATAAGACCGTATTTTAGTGATATGAGATACTTTGAAAAAATAAGTCTCTTTTAAATTAGAAATGAAATTAAAGTAAAAATAAAAGGGAATTTGAAATTTGAAGTGAAACGGGATGAAAAAGAATAATTAAAGTGATTGAAATTGAGATAAATAGTGAAATTAAAATTGAAATTGATTTTGAAAATTGAAAGTGAAATTAAGGTTGAATTGAAGTTTAAATTGAAATGAGGTTCGAAATCTATGTTTAATTGAGTTTAATTTGAAATTAGAACTGAAATTGAATTGAAACTGGAATTTAAAATTTAATATTAAAATAATAGGAATAAAATAATATTATAATATGGAAATATTGAAATTGCATATTAAATACTTAAAAAGTGGAAATATTAATTTAAAATGATTTTTAATGATTTATAAGTGATAAATTCCAATTTGAATAGATATCTCAAATATTGAAAAATAAGTTAAAACCAGGTATGTCGCGCAACAGTAGTTCGCGATTTCGCGCCGAATAGTTTAAATTAATGTATAGAGTGAAATATAGCTCGGAATTCTTCAAGATAAAAAAATTCCAGACTATTATATCTATATCTTCTAAAGGAAGAAAGAAAATTAATATTTCATCCAGTAGATTTTGAATTAAGTCTAAATCAATTTTGTAGAAAAATCGCGCTAGTGTAGTTAACTAACCATAACAGGAAATCTGTTTGGACGAATGTTTTTAATTGTGGAAAAATATGGAAATTTGATAAATCTATTTAAATTGTTTAAAATAGATTGAATTGGAAAATATGAATTACAAATGTTTAAAAGTTGTTTAAATCGAATAAGCTTATGTAGCACTTTCCGTAGTACTTTTATGCTACGAATGATATAACTTTTTGAATGTGAGTTTAAACATAATGATTTTTTCTATAATCAATTGTGAATGTTTTTAAAAGAAAAACTAAGTGTTTAAAAGATAATTTGGAATCTTTATAATCAATTCCAATATAAAGCTGATAATTGAGTATGTGGAAACGGCTAGTACATTTGTCCCGCTTGTGAGATCTGGGAAGATAACACAAGTTGTTTAACTAAGATTTGGGATGGAGCAACCAATGCCTTGAACTTACATGGCCTATGTTTTATTTCTTAGGCGAGGGGTGGAACAGATCGAAAGGAAAGGACAGATGCTCGGAAAAGATTGTACTAAGTTTCTAAAATAAAAGAAGATCGGTATGATCCAAAATTTAAGCAATCTCCAAAATGAATGATTTCTATGATCCTATTTACTCAAAAATGTTTGCTAAGATTGATTTTAGAGTTTATCGTAAACAATGTCTTGAATAACATTGTTTTAGACCTGCCTAAAAGTTGAGGAATTCGGATCGAGATTTAAGTGAGGAAATTTGAGATATTATCCAACGCAAAAGAATGTATAAATTGGAATTATTCTAAGTCAAAAGAAAGAGATTTCGAAATCATCCGAAAAGAATTAAAGTGAAAAGAGACTTAATAAATCCTGTATACTCATATTCACCTTTTTTTTATATTGATAATTGGATTTCGAAGGAACCGGGGTCGGATTTAAGTGATTCCTATCCAAAACCACTTCGAACCCATGTATACGTTCGAATGTGAAGAAATGTTGAAGATGATGATTATTGAAGACCGTGGATCTTCATGGCGTGAGGACTGCTTGTTGAACATGCTCTGGGTAGCTCCTATTATAGAGTTATATATAGCAGTGGTCTCCTCGTGGTGGAGATTTTTTGGATTGCAAGGACTACTCGCTACTACTGGTAGTAAGAGAGTGCCTTCGGTTTGTTCTATTCTTGGATAACTTGTATGGATGTTTGTCTGACATTGCATTTCTAAAGATTACGTATATTGGTTTTCACAAATGTTCATTCGTGGTGACGGAGAAGGCAACTTCTCTTAGCTTAACACCCTCCTTGAGACGTACGAGCTTAAGAGCTGTATTTTTGTGGAAGGCAATTAGTAGTCAACGGAAATGGAAGTGTGGCATTCAGTGATGTGATATGTGATATGTGAAAAGGTAATCGTAGCCTCGAGCCTCATCAACCGAAAATGACAGAGACAGGGTTAGATGCTGCAAAGCTAAGTGGGTCATTCCCAATTATGATATGATCATCCACTTCTAGATATATTTCTTCCTGCTATGACGTTCGGGATGTAAATTAATGTGATTTGTATGCTAGAGCGCGTTCGGTTATAGGTCGATAATGACTGGGAGATGACATATTCGGTACTCTAGTTACAGAGGTAGGCCGGTATTTTCTTGGTAGAGACCAAATGTTCAGTGCCTCGGGACATCCATCTAGAGATGTGCCCATCGGAAGGTAGTCCCTTCATCTGGCCATTTGTATGGAAATTCATTCTCCAATAAGAACATGTGGTTTTGTTTGTATTGGTGTAATGAATAGCCTCGAAATGCTATATGGGTAACCATTTCGATTAAGATTAATAAGTTTATTTGCAAATGTTCTCAAAGAATGTCATTAGAAATAATGTCAAATGTTTTGATATATAAAAGAGTTCTAAGTTATCATAATGTAAAAACTCGTCCATGTTTGTGTGTGGCCGTGGTCTTATGAGATAGTCTTTCTTTTCAAAAGGATTTTATTCAAAGGCTGATATATGACAATGTCATTTATTATTGAGTTTTTCTCACATTGGTTTATCAGGTCTGATCTGGGTATTTTCAATACTCAGGTCAGATCCAAGTAGTTTGAGGTTGGTTGTAATTTCCAAAAGAGAGCTAGAGATATTCATCTACCTATGGACATACTCTATTATCCATTGTGCTTTGCTAGTTTTAGTTTGATATTTGTCAGCAATTGTAAGGACAGATGTTTAAAACTATCCAAGCTGAATTTAGGTTAGACTTTGATATATGTATTTAAAAGTTCTCCGTTGTAAAGATATTTGTTCAGTATCATATATTATTCCATTCATGTAAGATTTTTTTCTAGTCTTGTTTTCTTTATTACCCTTGATCATCCACAATTCCACGCAATTTGTGTCTGACATGTGTGGTTTATTGTCGGCACAAAGGGTACAGAATTTTGGGTCGTGACATTTGGTGTCAAAGGTTTTGGTTGTGCGAACACCAAAGCCTGATAGGGGCAAGTCTCATCAGAAATAGAATTTGTAATATCCTAGGATGAATAACTCATTAGAGATAGGGTTAGTAACACCCTATAGTGAGTTATGAGAGTGTTATATACACGAGCGTGTATTTGATAATTTTATAAAAAAATTGTTTTAAAGAAGATGGTAAATGAAATAATTTTACCTCGGGTTTATATTTTAAATATCAAAGGGGATATTATTATTTATGCATTAGAAATAAAGGATTGTTTATAATTTTGCTTTGTAAAACTAAAATATGAATATCTTGCTATTAGAATTGCACGATTTGACTATAAGATATTCCATATAGAATCAATTAGTTGAAAGCTAGAATTTAGAATTTTAATCATATACTCCTAACTTTTGGTTATTCATAAATAATGGTTTAATGATCATAAAAATTTATGGATTTAAAAGCTAAGTACAAATATCTTGTGAAGTAAAATTCACAATTTAACTATAAGATATTTGATGATAATATTGAAGCTAGAAGTGGTAATTAGCAAAGGTACAAATAAAATGCACACTTAGAAAAATTCTTATCCACAAGATAGAAAAAGATAAGCCTAAATTGAGACTTTTGGTAAATATAATATAAAAGGAAAAGCTCTATAACTTATAAAGGAGATAAGATAATTCGAAATTTAGACTCTTTGATTAGGTTAAAATCAAAGTGAAATTTAGAAATAAGAGATATAAGAAGTATCATCATAGTATAAAAATTTGAATTAGTGATACGTTTAGGGTAACATTTGTAAGAAGTAAGATTTGGAAGTGGATAGGTTAGAAAAAATTTATAAAGGGTTAATAAGAAGTTTTGAATAATATGGTTGGAGGTTAATTGTTGGATGAAAATGTCTAAATAACAAATACCACATGAATTAAGTTTCACAATTTGACTATAAGGTATTTGATGGATTTAAGGTTAAAAAAATTGATTTAGAAAATGGATAGGTAAGTAAGTTAAGTTGATAATTATAAGATTAGCAAGAAAAATATGTACACTTAGAAAAGTTGTCTTATTAATATATGGATAAGATAAATAATATTAGCTAAATTAAGACCTTAGGTAAATGAAACTAAGGATTAAGTTTTATAGATTATTTGAGATAATAGTAGAATTCCACATTTTTTAAACCCCCTAATTGAAGTAATGATGATTTAAAGTATTAGCTAAATTAAGACCTTAGGTAAATGAAACTAAGATTAAGTTTTATAACTTATTTGAGATAATAGTAGAATTCCACATTTTTAAACCCCCTAATTGAAGTAATGATGATTGAAAGTTGGGGATATGTATATATACTCTTAGGAAGTAAAAGTATGCTATACAAGTTTAAGTCATATTTGTATGCTTAAGCAATAATGGATTTAGTAAAAAGTAATGGTTGTGAAATAAACTTTGATTAATAGTAATTTTGAAAAAAATGTATTAGGTAAAAATGAATATGAATAACAAGTTATACATAGATCATTTCAGCACATAAATTTTTGATCTAAGATTTGAGTACAGAACTTTGAGGTGTTTGCGCCAATTCGGGAAATGATTTACCACTCGATTCTTGACGGCGAATGTTGATGAGGTTTTGTGATTTCGTCCTCGAATTTTCTATCATAGTTGAGAGCTATGCAAGGAAATTAAGGGTTTGTGATCAGGAAGTCTGATCAAAGTCCGACTAGAAAATCAGGGGATCAATACTAGTTCGGAAGTAAAGTTGTGGATACAAATAATAGATCAAATCAAATATAGTATGATATTTTGTGTCCGTCTATCTAGTAGTTGGATAGTTATCTTAAACAGTAGGAACTAAGAGATAAGGGTTTAAACATATGTTTTGTTATATAGACCTCAAGTATAGTACATGCTTAGGCCAGGGGATGAGTTATGTGGATGTATTCATTTATGTTGATATAGTATCGGTTTGGTTGTTTTTGGATGCTTAGTCTTGTTTGGTTGTTGTATATATTATCTTAAGAACGTAATACGCGCTATGATATGGGATTTAGTCCTTTAGTATGGTATTTAGTCCTTTAGTATGGTATTTTGGTTGACTGATGTAGATAGTTGACTTATGACTATGTATTTACCTCAAGTGTGTAGTACGCACTCAGGTTGGGACTAGGATCGATGATTGTATTTCATGATCAGTATTTAGTAGTAGTATTTCCTTTGCCATATATTGTTGACCTTTATAGTTCTGTATCTTTGATTTCATTTTGAGGACGAAATGCTTTTAAGTAGGGGAGAATGCAACGACATGTAATTTCGCTACTTCAGAAATGAGAGATTTCGTTTATTTTTAAATTTAAAAAGATTCAAAACTAGAATAAATAAGTTTAAAAATTTATTTAAAAATTTAAATATTATTTAAAATCTAGTAAAGATAATGAAATTATATTAAGATATTTAAAATATGTTAATAATCGTTTTACAAAAATAACCAAATTTTGTCGTATTTTGTCAATTTTACATACACTGTAAAATCAGAGATTTTGATATTAATTAAATATGATTTTTAAATATAAAGAGACATGTTTTAATTTATTTAAAGAAGTAAAAAGTTCATTTTAAAGTTTGATTTAATTCAATATATAGGTTAACAAAAACGTCAAATTTTGACTGTAAAATTTGTCGACAAAAACACCGTTTTCAACCAAACAAGTTGTCATCAAGTTGTTGCAACTTGATACATTTTATAACATACACATATGCATAAATACAACCTTACAAACTTTTAAACACTTTACATTTAGCATATAATACAAAATATTTATATTAGGAAAGTGTAAAATAAATGTATAAAAATGTAAAAAGTGTGATTTGACTAATTCTATTTTATTTTAAATCTTTTTAAAACAACATCATTACTTATATCTTATCTCATTAATGAGATGTTATGCATATACATAGAAAAGAAGCAAATTTATATGTTTAAACAATTACAAACCATAAGAAAGTGACACCTCTTCATCTCTTAACACACTCTTCCATAACCATCATTGCACACATTAAATACAACTCAAATCAACGCTAGTCAAAGTCCAAAAGTAAACAAGGCTATTTATGTCATTTTCCACTAAAATCTTCACTTATAAATACAACCTCAAATCTATTCATTTTTCACTTCACTTTCATTCTACAAAATTCCTAAACTCCTTCTCTACTTCTTCATTTCCATCCACTACCATCACCAAACATCACCACACCTCTACATTACCAAAACCAAGCGTTAATCACTTCTAGTGATTCCTATCCGAAAACCACTTCAAACCCATGTATACTTTCGAATGTGAAGAAATGTTGAAGATGATTATTGAAGACCATGGATCTTCATATCCTGAGGACTTCTTGTTAAACATGCTCTGGGTAGCTCCTATTATGGAGTTATTTATAGCAGTGGTCTCCTCGTGGTGGAGATTTTTCGGATTGCAAGGACTACTCGCTACTAGTTGTAGTAGGAGAGTGCCTTCGGTTTGATATTTTCCTAGACAAATTGTATGGACGTTTGTCTGAGATTGCATCTCTAAGGATTATGTACATTGGCTTTTACAAACGTACATCAGTGATGGCGGAGAAGGCAACTTCTCTTAGCTTAACATCCTCCTTGAGATGTATGAGCTCAAAGGTTGTATTTTTATGGAAGGAAATTAGTAGTCAAGGAATGGTAGTGTGGCATTCAGAGATGCAATATGTGATATGTGAAAAGGTAATCGTAGCCTCGAGTCTTATCAATCAGAAATGACCGAAATAGGGTTAGATGCGGCAAGGCTATGTGGGTCATCCCAATTAGGGTATGATCATCCCTTTCTAGACATATTTATTCCCACTATGATGTTTGGGATGTAAATTAATGTGGTTTATATGCTAGAGCGCACTCGGTTAAAGGTCGGTAACGACCGGTGGATGACATATTCGATACTATCTAGTTACAGAGGTAGGTCGGTCTTGTGTTGGTAGAGGGCATATGTTCTGTGCCACGGGACATCCATCTAGAGGTGTACCAATCGGAAGGTAGGCCCTTCACCTAGTCATTTATATGGAAATCCGTTCTCCAATAAGAACCTGCGGTTTTGTTTGTATTAACATAATGAATAGCCTTGAAATGCTATATGGGTAACCATTTCGGATAAGATTAATAAGTTTATTCGCATATATTTTCAAAGAATGTCATTAGAAATAATATCAAATGTTTTGATATATAAAAGTGTTTTATGTTATCATAAGGTAAAAACCCGTCCGTGTTTATATGTGGGCGTGGTCTTATGAGATACTCTTTCTTTTCAAAAGGATTTTATTCATAGGCTGATATATGACACTGTCGTTTTTTATTAAGTTTTTCTCACGCTGGTTTATCAAGCCAAATTCGGGTATTTTTAATACTCGGGTCAGATCCGAGTAGGTTTAGGTTTAGTCGAAGATGGTTGGAATTTCCAGAGGAGAGCTGGAGCTATTCATCTACGTATGGACATACTCTATTATCCGCTGTGCTTTGTTAGTTTTAGTTTGATATTTGTCAGCAATTGAAAGGATAGATAATTATAACTGTCTGAGCTGAATTTAGGTTAGACTCTGATATATGTAAAGATATTTGATCAGTATTATATACTATTCCAATCATGTGAGATTCTGTTCTGTCTTATTTTCTTTATTACCCTTGATCATCCACAATTCTGTGCAATTTGGTTCTGACATGTGTGGTTTATTGTCGGCACAAAGGGTATAGAATTTTGGTTCGTGACAAAACTTACGTTCATTTCTTTTGCCTTAGTATTCTGGAAAGGGATATTGGACTTCAACCTCTACCTATTAGCCCAATAACCATACTTGGTGAAAATTTCACCAGGTGCTTTTATTTTCACACTTTATTCTCGATATATTCTCATATTTCTCATATTTAAACCAAACAATATTTATTCAACAAATGATCGTGTCAACCAAAATGTTTTCACAACAAAATAAAATTATTATGGCTACAAAAATTAATTTCTATCATTAAAATCAAATTTTTACTTAAATACACCATTTACCCTTTTTATTACATAAACACCATTTTTAACATAAAAATTTATACAAAAATTATTTTCTTATTAAAACAAATACAACAACCATGTAAACTTTATTTTTACATCGAACTATTATTTTTAAACAAAATTCCATCTTTTATGTTTATAAAATACATAAATACTTCTAAGGGGGAATTAATTTAAAGGGTAAAATTTTGTATATTTTTTGCCTCAAGGATAACACCTCAATATATTAACCATAATGATAAACATTCTCCTAAAATTTATTCATTACGATAAACAATCTTCCAAAATTATTTATAAGGACAAACATTTTTTCAAAACTGCTACCGAACTAGAAACAGATATCTAAAAACTGCTACCGAGAACTACAAATTGATACCTAAAAACTGCTATCAATAACTAAAACTGATACCTAAAAAAATTTATCCTTCAGGCTAAAATACTGAAGGTCGTCCTTGAGGTTAAAGTGTTGAGAAATTTT
Source organism: Allium cepa (assembly GCA_030765085.1). Taxonomy (NCBI): domain Eukaryota; kingdom Viridiplantae; phylum Streptophyta; class Magnoliopsida; order Asparagales; family Amaryllidaceae; genus Allium; species Allium cepa. Next base: position 130,676,399 of record CM060943.1, read on the forward strand.
GTCCTTGACAAAAATTTTCTGTGCTTCTAATACCTCCTTTAAAATCAATAATTTACAAAATCATTGCATTTACTAAAATTAAATCCATAAAATGATCATATCTCTCCAAAATTAACAAAATAAAGTCTTTAAAACTTCATTTTCAACAATTTACATTTATTTTAACAAATAAATGTTGAGCAAGATTACTTAATTAATTTATTAACCTCAAAATTAACATATACCCATTATTCACAATTTATTCAATTTAAATCTCAACCAAGCAATCTTAATCCAATTCTTATTCTCCCAAAACTCATTGTTTATTATAAATAATTTTACGAATTTATATTTCCAATTTATTATATTTTCCAATATTAAATTATAACCACAGTTATAATTTAATATTATAGGTAATCATCAAAACCAGTGTTGTTACAGACTCCTTCCTTCATAAAAATTACATCCTCGCAATTTGTAGAGAAGGGTTGTATTCAACACAATTTTATTTCATCAAAAAAAGAAAAAACATATAGCTTAAAGTTGAAAATTCTCACCTTCGGTGTGAGAAGATAGAAATCCAGGATAAGATCGCTCGATGAATTCTCCGGTTTCTCAAGTGTAGTCATTGGGATTATCGGACCATTGAATCTTCATGAGTGGTACATTCTTGATTCGAAGGTGCTTAACCTCTAAAGCAAGAACTCTCACAGGATGCTGCACAAAAGATAAATTAAGAGAGACTTCATGCTTCTCTAATGCATGAGTACCAATTACGGAATCAGAATCTTATAGTCACTTCTCAAACTATGAGGCGTGAAACACGTCATGAACTCCATAAAATCAATTGGGAATGCCACTCTATAAGCAACAGGACCGATATGCTCTATAAAAGGAAATGGCCCTATACATCGTTGTTTCAATTTCCCCGTTTGGCTGAAGCATACCACTCCTTTCAAAGGAGAAGCTCCAATATAGACTCGACCACCAACATAAAACTCAAAAGGCTTCCGAAAGTTGTCCGCATAGGATTTCTGACGAATCTGTGACTCTTTCATCCTCTTTCTAATAAGCACGATCTTCTCAGATGCTTCTCGAATAGATTCGAGGCCTAATATGAGCTTTTTCCTGGATGCAAGCCAACAAGATGGAGAATGACATGGCCTTCCATACAAGGCTTCAAAAGCAGTCATACCGATAGGAGATCGATAGCTGTTATTATAAGTGAACTCAACCAAAGGGATATGCTCTAAAATCAAGAATACAAGCTCGAAGTAAATCTTTCAATATACGATTCACCCATTCAATTTGTCCATCAGACTATGGGTGGTAAGCGATGTTGAGATTAAGCTTTGTGCCTAAAGCTTGTTGAAGGCTCTGCCAAAAGTGACTCGTGAAGAGTGGATCACGATCACACACAATAGAACTAGGAATAGCATGCAATCGCACGATCTCCTTAATATAAAGCTTTGAGAGATAGGAGGCCGTCTAATTAGACTTAATAGGAATAAAATGTGCGGACTTAGTAAAACGGTCCACCGTAACCCAAATGCTGCTATAGCCCGACCTCGAACGAGGTAAGCCAATAATAAAATCCATAGAGATTTCGTCTCACTTCCACAATGGGACCTCCAAAGGCTGAAGAAGACCGCTAGGTCGCTGATGCTCGGCCTTAATGAGTTAACAAGTCATGTAATTACTCACATAACTTGTCACATCTCGCTTCATGCCTTCCCAGTAAATTTAAGCGACGCATGTCAACATATATCTTGTTGCTATCTAGATGGATAGTGTACTTAGAATGGTGACACTCAGCTAGAATGTCTCGCCTAAGATCTAGAATAGAAGGCATGACTAATTTGTTTTTCTTACGAAGAAATCCATGGCTATCGATGCTGAAATCTCTCATCTCAATATCATCGTGAGATTCAGACTTACACTTCCAAATAAGAGAAGAAATATTGGAATCTTGCCGCTGAGCCTCACCAATCCAATCCAATAAGCTAGGACGAGCATCCATGCTATATAATAAAATAAGATAGTCTGAAGTGGAAGCACGATCTCGGATATCACACATAGATAGAGTCTCTAAAGCTTTCCATTATGCAAGCATCATGGAAACAACGGCTGATGGCTTTCGACTCAAGGCATCAGCAACTCGATTCCCCTTTCCGGGGGTATACTGGATAACGAAGTCATAAGAAGCAAGAAATTTGAGCCAACGCTGTTGTCGCATGTTGAGCTCCTTCTGGGCGAATAAATATTTAAGTAACTCGTGGTCAGTGTAGAGAATAAAGTGTCCACCCAATATATAATGACGCCATATGTTCAAAGCAAAGACAATGGTGGCTAGCTCTAAATCATGGGTAGCATACCGAACCTTGTTCGGACGTAATTGCCTTAAAGCGTAGGCAACTACCTGGTCCCTATGCATAAGAACAGCACCAAGTCCACAATGACTAGCATCGGTATAGACAATAAGATCTTGGTTCGCTTCGGGAACCACAAGGACATGAGCATTAGTGAGAAGTTCTGTGAATTTCTAAGAAGAACCTTCACACTTATCAGACCAGATAAACAGAATGCCTTTTCTCGTAAGGCTAGTCAAAGGATGCACAATGCGGGAAAGTCTTTAACGAACCAATGGTGATAACCCGCCAATCCAAGGAAGCTACGAATCTCAGTGACATTCTTATGCCTCTTTCAGTTTTGGATGGCTTCGATCTTAGATGGATCGATCGAAATTCCCTCAGAAGACACAATGTGGCCTAAGAATTTGACCTGATTTTCCCAAAAATGACACTTAGAAAATTTTGCTTTGAGTGGATGTTGTCGAAGTGTACTCAAAACAATTCTCAAATGATAGGCACGATTAGCTTCAGACTTCGGATAAACAAGGATGTCGTCGATAAATACAAGAACAAACTTATCGAGATATTCTCGAAATACTCGATTCATAAGGCCAATGAAGTATGCAGGAGCGTTCGTCAAACCAAACGGCATGACGAGCCACTCATTGGATCTATCGACTGTGGAATGCTGTGAAAGGAATGCTCTCCTCCGCAACTCAAAGCTAATGAAATCCTGTGGCGAGGTCAAGTTGAGAAAAGACCTTAGCGCCACTCAACTGATCGAACATGTCATCGATCCTAGGAAATGGATAGCGGTTCTTGATGGTTAACTCGTTAAGCTTGCGATAATCAATGCGTAGCCTAATAGTCCCATCGTACTTCTTCAAGACTACCATCGTGGCTCCCCACGGTGAAGAACTAGATCGAACAAACTGATTTGCTTCAAGTTTCAAAAGCTACTTCTTGAGTTCCTTATTTTCTTTTGTAGACATCCCCATGGGGAACGACTAACTGGCTGCATGCCTGAAATGAGGTCAATGCAGAACTCGATAGCCCGCTTGGATGGAAAACCTGAAATAGGCTCAGATATATCAGAAAAATCACACATCATAGGAATGCAAGATATTTCTTCCTCATCTCGGGACTCAAAAGCGAATAAAGATGCTTCGAAATCATGATCTACATTCCGAATAATAAGGGAGAACTATGTAGGAGAATTGGGATGTCGAAGATATATAATACGCTCAGAACAAAGAATCCTGGCCTCGTATCGAACTAGCCAGTCCATATCCAAATTCATATCAAACCTAAGGAAATGAATCACGAGTAGAATCGCACGGATAGGAAAACCATAGATATATAATTCAACATCTTCACATACAATGCTAAGGGTTGCGGATCCCTCGATAGGATTCGCAATCCTCAAAGAAGTCACCAAGTAAGAAACATCCAAAGGTATGGCATCAACAAGTTACTTCGATATGAATGAATGCAATGCTCCCGTATCAAAGAGAACTCGAGTAGAATGGTCATGGAATAAAATAAAACCCTCCAAAATAGAAGAGATATACCTTGAGGCTGAGATGGACCACTAGACGCTTTCACCATATTCAGATTCCCCGAGCTAGAACATTTTTCCTTCCTAGGACACGAAGAGATCAAATGTCCATCTTTCTTGCAATAAAGGCACTTACGGGGTTGAGGACAATCACTAGCAAGATGGCCACGAGAGCCAAAGTTGTAACACGCCAAAACTTCAGCTGAAGGTAGTGCTACATGAGAGTGAGAACTAGAACTGCCTTGCTTCTTCTTCATACTAGTATGGAATGACTTGGATTTATGAAAGGGGAAGTTCTTCTTATTATTCGGATTTCTCTGAACATCTATCTTAACATCACTATCCCTTTCATTCTAGACCGCTTCGAGATGAAGGTTACATCCGGAAAATTTCTTGGGTTCATCGTCAACGCCAGAGGAATAGAAGCCAACCCCGAAAAGATCTGGGCTATCAGAAATTTACAAACTCCAAGAACTATAAAGAAAGTCCAGAGTCTCAACGGAAAGGTAGCAGCATTGAGCAGATTTATATCAAAGTCCACCGATAAGTGCATCCCCTTCTTCGATTTGATCCGAAAAGTGAAGCGGAACTTCGAATGGATGCGGAGTGCGAGGATGCATTCTAATCATTGGGTCAACACCTTTCCACACCGCCGATTCTTTAGAAGCCTGTCAACCACGAACAGTTGTATCTTCACCTGGCAGTATCAGAAAATGCAATCAGCGCCGCCCTTGTTCGGGAGGAAGGCCGAGTTCAGAAACCGGTCTATTATGTTAGCAAACGACTCACCGGATCTAAGAGGAACTATCCGAAGCTGGAGAAATTAGCCTACCGCTTAGTCATTGCCTCGAGGAAACTCCGTCCATACTTTCAGGCTCATCCTATCACTGTATACACCGGTCATCCGTTACGACAGGTCCTCACGCGGCCTGAGATGTCTGGTAGGTTACTCAAATGGAACATCAAACTGAGTCAATTCGATATCACTTACACTCCAAGGAGAGCTATTCACGGTCAAGTCCTAGCGGATTTTATAGCCGAGTTTACTGTTCCTGAAGACTTGCCTGAGACCAGCAAATCTCCTGAGTACATCTGGAAGTTACACGCTGATGGTGCATCCAACGATCGGTGCTCGGACGCTGGAGTAGTACTTGAAACCCCCGAGGGCCGATCCATATGCTATGCTTTAAAGTTCGAGTCCCGTGCGACCAATAATGAAGCCGAATATGAAGCTTTACTTGCTGGTTTGAAGCTAGCTCGTGATCTGAAAATTACCGCTATGGAAATCTATTGCGACTCCCAATTAGTCGTGTGCCAGGTTCGGGGTGAATATCAGGCGAAAGATCGAAGGCTAGCTGCTTATCTAACCCGAATCCGAGAAGTGTTTGATCAGTTTGATTACTATTCCATTTTATACATCCCTCGAGAGCATAATCAGAAAGCCGATTCGTTGGCAAAGTTAGCAAGTACGTGCGATGCTCAGCAGTTAGGGCTCGTCCCCGTTGAAACTCTATCCTCTCCGAGCATTGATCAAATGGAGACTGACTTCACCTTTGAGACTACTTCTAGTAGGGAGTCATGGATGATCCCTTATCGAGATTATATTGAGCATGGAATATTGCTTGAGCGCAGAAGTGAGAAGAGACAGATTCTTCGAAAAGCCTCGCGGTTCATCATTCAAAACGGAGTTATGTATCGAAGAGGATATTCTGTTCCTCTCCTCCGGTGTGTCGCACACGAAGAAATCAAACGAGTGTTACATGATGTACACGAAGGAGAATGTGGCGATCACACTGGGGGGCAAGCACTCACCAAGAAAGTACTCCGGTACGGGTATTACTGGCCCACTGTTAACCACGACGCAGCAGACTACGCCAGAAAATGTGATAAATGCCAAAAACATGCTCGGATTCCTAGAGACCCACTTACTGAGATAACCCAAATGGTCAGTCCTTGGCCGTTTTCAGTATGGGGCATTGACATAATTGGTACATTGCCTTTGGCCAAAGGTGGCGTTAAGTACGCCATTGTCGCAGTTGATTACTTCACCAAATGGGTTGAAGCTGAACCTCTTGCAACAATCACGATGAAAAAAGTAATCAACTTCGTAGTACGCAACATTATCTGCCGGTTTGGACTCCCGCATACTATTATCACCGATAACGGAGCCCAGTTCGACAGCGTTGAATTCAAGAATTTCTGTCAACGATTCCATATCCATAAGAAATTCTCTGCAGTTGCACACCCTCAGGCGAATGGCCAAGTCGAAGCTGTTAATAAAGTTATCAAATCTATTTTGAAGAAACGACTGGAAAACGTCGGAGGCAAATGGGTTGATGAACTTCCTATGGCTTTATGGGCTTATCGAACGACCCACAAGACTGCAAACGGACACACTCCATTTTCTCTATCTTATGGCTCGGAAGCCGTTATTCCAGTCGAGATGGAAGTGTCTTCTCACCATGTGACGTATTATGATCCGAAAACGAATGCCATAGATTTACTCGATGAAAAGCGTGAAGAGGCTGATCTGAGGGCAGCAGCGTATCGGAGTCGAGTCGCCCGAATATACAATGCCGCCACGAACCTTTGAACTCGGCGATCTCGTACTCAAGAGGATCTATCCTGTTCCTTCACACATGAAACCTAATTGGGAAGGACCATATGTGATTTCACAAAAGCTCGGAGATGGCACATTCAAGTTATCGACCATTGACGGTCTTACTCTGCCGAGAGCCTGGAATAGCGAGAGTCTCCGTCGCTGCTATACATGACAGGCTTTATTTGTTTCGGCCCATTATTTCCTTTGCATTTTATTTTCGGGTTTCAAAATTTGAACTCGTAATAAGGCAACTGACTTTTCCATATTTTCTTATTTTAGCAATGAAATGCTATCTCTTCGAGCCAGAGCTGTGATTTATTGAATATGACATACAACATCACGATGCACGGAGAGCTAAGTTCCATCATACGGTTGGATTTATTCAAATAGGGAGTGATTGAGATACGACCGGTCACTCACTAAGTGAAACCTCAGGGGCATGTCACCACACCAACATCTAAAAGGATTGATACACGACAATCCTTCCATTAACTCTAGATTCCCAAAGTGTGAACTGGAGTATAAACACTAACTCCAAATTCCTAGAGTGCAAATTGGAGTATAAACCTCAACTCTAGGTTCCCGGAGCGCGAACCGGAGTATAAATTCTAACTTCAAACTCCCAGAGCGTGAGTCGAAGTATAAAGCTTGAAAATACGGCTTCGAAGAGGGTGGATCCGTCCTCCTAATGACTTCGACCGCATCTTAAACAAGTTCGAGGAGGATGGACCCATCCATATAACGACCTCGCTTGTTAACTCAGGGTGGATGTGATCCGACCATCCACGATCTCGATAAGTCTATCGTTCCCAGAGTGTGAACGAATTCTCAAAAAAGCTCAAATAGATGTGACTGACCATCTGTCGGCTAACTCCAAGTTCTAGAGCGTGAACTGGAATATAAACATCAACTCCATGTTCCCGGAGTACGAACCGGAGTATACATACTAACTCCGAATTCCCAGAGTGCGAATTGGGGTATAAACATTGACTTTAGGTTCCCAGAGAGCGAACCAAAGCGTAAACGCTAACTCCGAATTCCCAGAGTGTGAATTGATGTGTAAGTATCAACTCGAAGTTCCCGGAGTGCAAACTGTGTCATAGACATCAATAATTATCGAATTCCCGGAGTGTGAACCAAATTATCGCTTGTAAATTGTTCTAAGTCCCCGGAGCGCGGACGTGTGTTCAAAATCTGTAATAGGTGCGGTCACAAGCTGATCATCACAACACTTAAACAAGTAAAGAAAGAAAAAACAGTAGAAATGAAGAAAGCTAAATTTTATTTCAACTAACTAGAAACAAGAGCTTATGTGCAAATTCTTCCAAAAATTCCTACTAGCAGGGGCCGAACCTGCATCTATACACGGCCTACTAATGAGGAGCAAAAACAAATTCCTATCTACCAAAAATTTTCTTAAGTGTCCAAACTATTTCTTCTTCCTCGGCCTTCTCTTCAACGGGGAACCCTCCGACTCGCTAGAAATCTTCTGTTTTTAGCTTCTCCCCTCTGATGGTTGCTCCCCAGCTGGGGCCATAATGTCACTGTCCTCCTCTGAGCTTGATTCCAGGTGTATACTGCCTACCGAAGGAGTTGGAAGGACTGGATCTGCAATGAAAGATGGAAAAGACACCCGGGTATCAACAACAGTGTCACCCGGTGATATTATCCTTAGAGGCGCTGGGCTGTGCACCACCGTATCGCAACCGACACTACCACCTTGCCCCGCAGCTTCTAATTCAGCATTAATCTTGGCCAGAATTTCTTCATCACGAATCGCTTGGGCCTGGCTGGGGGCATCCGTAGTCTGTACTGAAGAGCTAGAGGCTGGCGGGAGTTCATTAATGATGAACGACAAGTCTGTAAAGGAGCCACCATGTTGGCCGAGTAGCTCGCTCACCATTTGCTCATCAAGAGATAGTGTGCCTCCCTGCGTCATCTCAATTGACACTGTTGTTGTCACGACAGTCATCTCCGTAGTGATGGCTTTCTTCCCTTGACTTGATTCTTGAGACACAGCAATCGACACAACTCCAGTCACTGAGCAAAGATAAGAAGAAGTTATTAGTAATCGCTTCAAAACAAACTCTCCATTTGGAACACACTTGAGATAAGTTCGGAATACCTTCCTCAACTTGGCATGTTGACGACTGAGCAGCTCAGAAACATGCTCCCGAATAGGAGATAGCTGCGGTTGTTTCAGGTTTTGTGAATCAACCGCAGATGTAGGCTCTGACGGGAGTGGAGCGTGATCTCAAGAACTGTAGCCTGGTGTTCAACACCTGAACCTTCCCCAACCTCTAGATGTCGGGCCCCGACCATCTCCTTCTCATAAGAAATTATGGCGTCATGAAGGACTTTCTTTTCATCTTCGATCAGCAACCGGTTTTCAAGCTCAAATTGGTCAATTGATTCATCCGAATGCGCCGCTTTCTTCTCCTCAATCAACCGGCCCCAAGCGCTGTGAAGATGTATCGGATAATTCTCGAGCCAAGCCAAATTCCTGTGCTTTAGCACATTAGCATTATAAGAGATGAGGAGGTCTTCAATGTCGGCCTCCAGCTTGGACTCGGCAATTTCAATTTTCCTGTCAATTTCAGCTTCGACTTCCAGTACTTTAGCCATCGCCGCGTCACGTTCGGTCCAAAATTCTACCGCCTGATCACATGCCTCCTGTGCAGAAATATTGGCGGTATCCCTTTCCTTCATGATTTCAGAGACTTTAGCCTTAAGCTCATTAAGCTCCTTTAAAGCCGCGTCCCGCTCGGCAGTGACAATGGTGTTTCGGTGGCCCATGTCTTCCACCGTGACATAATGCTCTTTTTTCATTCTGTCCGTAGCCGCTTGAGCTTTATCAACCTTCTTAAGAGCCTCCATCTCTGATTTTCAAGACGACTCGGCTTCCGTGTTCAGTACTTATATGATACGGTCTTTTTGAGCTAGCTCGGCTTATAGATTCTCAATGATAGCCGCTCGTTCAAAGGCTAATGACGATGCTTTCTCAGCCGCTTTAGACCACGCCTTATATTGGGCATAGAAGTCATGCACATAATCGTGCGCCATCTGCTCAGCCTCCGGTGGGATTCTCTTCAAATGAGGAGGGAAAATGTAGTTATCAAAACAAATGTTTGGGAAGTCCTTCTTTAACTACACAAGCCTGATCGCTCCTTCCCCCGAAATTTCCGTAGGAGACTGTTCCGCAACTACTGGGGTTATTGCCTCAGATATGGGGTGATGGGGCTCGGACCTGGAAGAATGAGAAGCTGACTTGTACCGCGAAGATTCGAAAGGACGAGAAACATAGGCGGGAGGTTGTACAGGAGCTCTGGGAGGAGTGCGAGATCGAGATCGACGTATGTAGTCTCTATCTCTATCATATCGTTCTCGGCTAGAATATCCAGAGTATCTGCGATCGTAATCTCTATCCCCTTCCCTTCTTTGCGACTCGTAACGTGAAGAAGATTTACGAGCCTGTCGAAGACTTCCCAACATCGAACCACGTCCAGTCATAGTATCTGCAAAGAAAAATAAAAATAGAGTTAGTGACTTTTCGAAACAAATGACCTTCGGGTAGGGGTTGTGTAGTGTCGTGAAATGTGTATGAATATGCATCCCCCCGTCCAACCGGAAGTGTCGACCACGTTAGTAGTGAAAGGCTCGCTCAATTCTAGGGTATGGTGGAATTCCTCTAACCCGGCATCATGCTGGAAAGACACATCGTCCGGGATTGGAAGATCGGCAAGCCCTTCATAGAGACTTTCTGTTCTTGGGGAAGACATCTCCAAAATTCTAATTCCGGAGGCGAGCCGGGACATGACGACCGATTTCCGTCTTCCCTTTTTAGGCGATTTAAAAACGGCTGCCTTGCCTTTTCTCTGTTCTTCAGTACCCTGGGCTACGTTAGCAGGTTCGCCCAGGGGTTCCTCATCAGTATGAGTTCTCTCGGAGTCAGCCTCCTCGATTACGACAACTTTAGGCTTTTCTCGGTTGACTCTCTCTCTTGAGACAGTTCTTAATGCGCCGTCAAGCACTATGCTTTGTCTCCGTTCGATCAACCCAAGAATTCTGGGATTTCTATCCGTCAACAGCAATTCAATATTCCTATCTTCGCTCGGGACTTCTTGAAGCACCCGAACTATCTCCTTGAAGTATCCACCTTCGGGTCGTTGAATTGTTGCTGTAAAAAAAGAAAGGAAAGAACATAAGTTTCACTTCAACTACAACCGCCTTAATAATTACTTGAGAACTCAGCTATACTCACGTCTGAATAACCATCGTCGGGCAAACCCTGGGGGGCATCTAACGTAAAACCACTCCGTCTTGAAGTAGCTTAGTCTGGTCCAGGACCCGGTGACCACTTGACAATTCCTTACTGCCTCCAAGAATGTAAAGGATGGGTTATTGTTTCGGCTTTTGAAGTTGAACAGATATCTGATCTCAATCGGGATCGGTGGTCGATGGAGGTACTCCATAAAGACGATAAATAAGCTATTCACTAAAGCATATCCGTTTGGGTGTAGTTGAGATGGAGCGATCCCCAAAAAAGACAACACTTCTCTTATATACTCATTGAACGGAGGGAGCATTCCGGCCGCACACGCGTGACGATTGAATGCGGTGTATCCCTCTAGCGGATTGTGTGGTCTGTCATTTGGTCCCGGCAATAATACGTCGTCCATTGACAGGCCATGCCTTAAGCATATTCTCCCTAGCATATCTTCAGAGACGTTAGATCGAACGGAGTCCGATGGATTAGCGAAGAAAGATGCATCGGGTAATTCATCCGGGGCTGGACCAATGATTTCGGGCTCAATGTCCGGAATTTCAAGTCTTGGAGGGGTTATACTTTGGATTTCTTGCGGCTGCGAACTTGATGGTTCCATAACTGGCTAACTTATGAGAAATTATCGTTAGGCGATAAAAAAACCCGTGCATTCCCCACGTGTAAGAGTGTGTTTTGTGCAGTGTTGTGCATTACTTGAAAAGATTTTGCAGAATTAAAAAGAACTTGCAAGCAACAAAGATAATCAGAGTCCAGTAGGGGTGACCGTCATCGCTGACCGTCACAACTGTATCATTCAGATGTTGGTAATCGATTCAAGTTAAAGTTCGTTATCGCGATGTAAAGTTATAGTTCCATTGACGAGCTTCGAAAGGATAGTCAAGTGTGTAGTTTAATAGTTAAACTCAGATATACAACGACGAAGCTCGTCGGAATCATGCTATCGATTGCCAAAAATTTCGTATCCATGAAAGGGAGGGTTCGAATCGATCGCAGGAAGCTCGTTCGAATCCATCAGGATACCAGTACGAATTGATACAAGGGGGCACGTTTCGAATCGATAATCAAGGGCCAGTTTCGTATCGATCAATATAGGATGACTTTGAATCGATCCTCGGTTGCCTAGTTCGTACCGATCAGGAAGGCCTCAACTTGACATCGATCACGTTCGAATCGATACCTTTCGTATCGGTCGTAAAAATGTAATTCTTATCGATCTAAAGTTCAGAACCTCGAATCGACCGTCAGCTTACTTTTCGTATCGATACGATCCGTCGCCATAGCCATCTGTACGAATTGCGTCATCTCCATTAGGACATCCCAGGGATCGATGCGAAATCCAAAGAAAAATATTGCCGCCTTCATCGATTCGAACACAAGTCCCTAGATCGATTCGATCTTGTGCTTTCCACTCTTTCTTCTCCAAACCAGATCTGGCTTTACTAATTACCAAAATGGATAAACGATATAGGCAAAGTACATCTGAAACAGTTTCGTTGCTTGAGTTCGTGTTTGATTACCTAATTTGAAAGTGGGAATCGAAGAAGTTAAGGGTTGAATCTTTTCGTATCGACGACGTAATGCCGTTTGTTTTCTCTGATGCTTCGAATCGATACGAGGATTGAAGGCGGCAGTGAAAAGTAAAAAGTGAAAAAGTGGTCGAGTCCAGAGTATTTATATGGGGCTCAAGAAGCAACCGGGCCGATTCGCCTCCCAGTCAAACCCTGGGTCGAGTCGAATGCCACGTTTGACTCCATCAGACCAAAGTTCCTATCGATTCGAAACAGACAGCGAACGCATCGACTCGAAGCCCCGGTTCACCCCAACAGGTTCACAATTCTATCCACTACATATCAGTACGAACGACAATTTCGTACCCGCTATGGCATATACGATTGAATCGATGCAAAGTTACAACCAAAGCTCATCGATACGAAGCAAAGTCCACCGAAGTTTGAGACCATCGATACGAACAGCGGTTTCGTATCCTCCACAACTCAAGCATTAGCATCGACGCGAATAAGCATTTCGTATCCAGCAAATTCTTAATTTATCGATGCGAAGTCAATCTTTCAACCTTCTATATCGATTCAGGAGAGGTTCGATACGAAGGAACTCTACAAAAAAATTGTCAAACGTTGTTGCAGCTCAAATTTCACATCGGTTCAGGAGAGGATCGATACGAAATTCAGTATGACAAACAAAAAATGACAACGACTCGTGAACGAGCAGCGTTAACGAAAGTCAAGTTAACATATATGCATATGTCAGACTAATATTCGATTTTCAATATTCACAGGGATCGAATACTCATCTCATTGTGATTACAACAACGAACAGCTAAGCACTGTTATACAGCAACCAGTTATATCAACGCAAGGTTACAACAATACGGAATACGAATTTCAACGAAAGAGAGCCATGATTGTTCAAAGAGAAATTGCAGCTTTTCAAAGCACTTCATGTTTCTACAAGACGTACTTTGGGGGGCAAATGTTATCCCACCTTTTGGCAAATCCGTGATACCTAAAGATCAATCGAAAACAAAGGGCAATTCATCTCAAAGATTGGTTATACTTTTCTTCACTATGGATATCGTTGAATTTTGTCCGAGCCCGGATCAGGCTAAAATTGATAGGACATGACATGAAAGATCATAGGAACCAGCATTCCAAATTTCAAGTCAATCTGAGTTCGTATGCTCAAGTTATGATCGATTCAATATAGAAGGAACGGCCCAGAGTTCGTATCCATCATTGTTGTTGATTTCGTATCCATCGAAGTACGTTCAGTTCGTATCGATCCTGTTCGCATCGATCAGGTCTCATCACTTCGTATCGATCAGGTCGGCAGTGTTCGAATCCATCGAGTTCGTATCGATGGGCTTCGAATCCATCAGCAGGAGTTGTGCCTCGTACCGATTGTTAGTGCCCGCTTCGCATCCATCATGGAAGCTTCTCTTCGAATCTATCTGGGCAGAGTGCTTCGTACCCATCAGATTGCTCTACTTCGTATCCATCAGATTGCTCTACTTCGTATACATCAGATTGCTCTACTTCGTATCGATCAGATTGCTCCATTTCGTATCCATCAGGTTATCCTACTTCGTATCCATCAAAAGACCCCGGTTCGTATGGATTGACTTCGTGTCCATTAAGAAGCTATGTAGCTCGTATCCATCGAAAAAAGGCTTGTTCGTAACCATCAACCTTTGTTGGTTCGTACCTATCGATGTAACAGTAGTTCGAATCCATGGTTGTTGACCACTTCATATCCAATGAGTCAACAAACTTGATGACGTCTCGTCCCTCGATACGAATGGGACGAAATATACGGAGTCGATGCGGTCAACACGGAGTCAAGACCGGATCGAGGTGCAATGAACGTGCCACGTCATCACAGGTCCACGTGAAGAGATCGATTCGAAGGCATCGATTCGAAATGATCGAGTCGAACCAATCAGCCAACGAGAATTTCCATTTCGTATCGACCATATCTCGCGATCCACTGATCCAAATGCCAGAAATTTTCACAGGAGCTTGCGTACACGCTGAGGAATGTTTCCACCAAATTTCAGCTCGATTGGACGTCATCTTGATCGATACAAAATAACTTCGTATCGATCACAGATCGACTCGAAACTTTTTAAGGTTGGTCGCATGGGCCCACTCACGTGCCAGAAAAAGTCTCCCGAGATTTGAGCGAAGTCTCAGCCTCCTACGCCTACAAATAGAGCCCCAGAGCCTACAGAAAAAAGGTCTTTTGGATTCTGAAGCACCCAGACTCTGCCAGATCGAGATCTCCATCATCCTACATCATATTCTTGCTGTTGATTTCGAATTTCCAGTTGTAACTTGCCGTTGTTCACTGTAATCAATTGTAAAAATCGAAAGAGAATCAACAAAATTGCAAAAACTTCACAGTGGACTTAGGCAACACGTCGAACTAATATAAATCGCTTGTCTTCGCATTTACATTATGGTTATTTGGAGTTTTTGTTAGATAATCCTCATTTTCAATTTACATTCTTCATTTATTACTTCTTCAGAAACTTCCGAAGAGTGTTGTGCCCAATTTTGGTACAAACAAGTATCACATCCGAAAAACCAAAATCAGAGAGAATAATATCGATAGAATGAATTCACAATGTGGCCACAAAGCGGATATCAAGCAGAAGGCACTTTCCATATCTTTACTTCGAAAATATACGGTACCTTTTTCAAATCAATTTCAAATATCATACTTATATAAAGTCTATTATATAAGATTTCATTTTCAAATCGAATACTTTCCAAAACAATAGTCTATCAAATCATACTTATATAGACTTTGATTATATAAGATTTCACTTTACAAATTGAGTACATTTCCAAATTAATAGTTTTCAAATCAACTTCATACTTATACAAATCAATTTTGTTTAAGTTCGATAACTCCCAAATCAATTTTTTTTAGTAAAACATGGTTCTCGTTTCAATATCAGCTCAGTTCAAAATCATAAAAGTTTCACCAAATTATTTCTTCCAAATTAAATATCTTAAGTTTCAAATCTTCCAATTGATGGGCTTAGAAAATAATCCTAGCTTCCTGATCACATAACTTACGTCAAACAAATTCATTTCCAAAATCCTCATATAAATACTGGGTTTTAAATTCCAATCTATTTCCGAAACCAAATATTTTTCTCAAAATCAATTATACCCAAAATTTATAACCATCCCTCTAAAGCCTTTAAACTATTTATTTATATATGGAAGATCCAATTTACCTTTTAAAAATTACATAGCTTTGAAAATTAAAACTTAATTTGGTAGTGCTCGAACATTCAAAATAGCCAGAGAAATCAAATTTTCCAATCCATGAGTCGGAAATCAGCAAATCAATTTCAATAGATAAGGTTATAACAAAACAGATTTGTAACTCGAGGACTGAACACCGGCTTACTTTAAATCGTTTCAAATATATATATACACATATATCATTCGAATATCAAATCATACTTCGACATTTGTAATCAAAATTTGGTTTTACAAAATCACTCACATAGCAAAGCTACTAAAGTGGCCTCTCCCCTACTCTGAAATTAGAAAATCAATGTCGAAGATGTGCGCACTCATCACCGAAATTATTCTCCAGCGATATAAGTGAGTTCTGGACTTCTATTTTCTTGAAAACTTCTTTGAAATTTCTTTGAAACCGTTGGAATTCATTTGAAGTCATTTGAAACATTTCTTATTTGGAAACTACTTTTAAATTTTATTATTGTATATTTTATAAAATCTTAAAACCAATTTCAAGACACTAAATTTCAATTCCTCGAAATTCAAAACCCTTCAGTTATAAATCATCTTCATATAAATCAAATTTCTTATAAAAATTTCAAAATTTCCCCAATCCTTTCGAAACTTCAAATTTTCATTTTTAAAAGGTATATAACCCTTATCAAAAACCTTTTCACTTTTATATATAGAATATGATCATACTTATCAAAATGATAATTTAGATATATAAAACAGTTTCTAAAATACAAACAGACCCCATTTTCAAAAGACGATTCTAGAATGGATTTCAAATAAAATAGAAATTCAAACTAGAGGGACTCTAATAAAATAGAATTCTATTCGAAGATAGACTCGATCGAAGATGAGATAATTAAATTTCAAAATAGGAGATGGGTATACTTGCATAAATCGCAGGCGTCCTCGACTGGTCAACCGTGATTTCAAAATAAGATCGGTGCAGAATTCTGAGGCAAATCGACATTCGATCACCAGAGATAGAATTTGGCATAACAAGAGATAGCAACATCTAAACCGAAAATATAGAAATCTCCGGTATATCAATGCCAATTGTAAAGAAGTTTCACCCCTTTACAAATCACTCGAAGATTGGCGGGATCGCCTATTCTTATAGCGATCGTTCGAAGTGGAGTTATGAGATACTTCAGAATCAAGGGAAACGTATAGGGAGAGAAGATAATGGATTTTGGAACCACAAGGAACGTTCCAAAATCCAAAGGAAAACAAAATCAAAGAGGAAGAAATTCAGGCTCGAACGGAAGTGATTCTGCAAATAAATTTACTATATGTGCTAAGTTTGCCTAGAGCCAAAGCTCTGATACCAACTGTAACGGACCGTGTCAGTGGGGTAACGCCCATCGTAGCATACAGCTGTACCTATGTTCTGCCTTTACGGCCAGCCTCTCGATTGCACCAACCCCGCAGGGACAGGTAGGAGCAAGATTCAACCATTCGCTACCAAACCCAGAAGCAAGAACCCTTTATCATGATGCACCCGCCAAGTGCATAGGCAGACACACACGTCGGACTTGAATTGTTCTAAATACCAGATTGTTAATTTAAATTTTGCAAAACACAGCATATACAGTAAATAAATCAACCATAGAATCAATTTTACAGAGTAATATAAAATAATGCAGCGGAATAGATAAATAGTAGTTCATGAAGCTACTATATAAACATCAGAGTTAGAAATAAAATACACAGAATATCTCAAATACAATGAAGTCTCCGGTACGAATAGATGACTTCTCTGAACCAATCAACTGGAAAGCTGAAAGCTGAATCGATAGTTTTATCTCCAAACGAAGCTCCAGAACACAAAGGTGAGTCTTAAATGCTGTATCACTCGGTCTGACCCGAGCGTAAAGAAAAACACAAAACACTCGAGTAAGGATTAACTTTCTTATATCAATAAATCAAACTCAAGTGAAATATCAACTGAAATACAAATAACTTAAAGGATGTTTGGGATAACCATCCTCTAAGGATCCGTGGAACTATCCATAATGTAAAAATATAAGCTATCAACAACCACTACAACACCGTGGTCCTTTCAAAATATTTTATACTTCAAACCTAAAGTACCAATCCATTTCAATTATATATATATATATTCAAATCAACTCGAGTTCCAAATTCCAATTTAATTCAATCTAAAATTTTCCATCTTAATTCAATTTAGTTTCTAAATAACAAATTCAAATTATACCGATTTAAAATACAGATCTGAATCACAAAATAAACCATTTAAATTCCAATATATTTCAAATCTTTAATATTCATCATTTTCAAAGTTAAATTTAATAGTTTCATATAGATCTTGTTTTAACTTCATTATTATTTAATCTTGAAATATTCACTTAATATATTCAGTATTATTTAAATGACCTAGATTTACCTTTAAACTAAATATTCCTTTCGATTTGTTAAAACTTGAAATATCCATTTAATCACTTTAAATCAAAAATCAAGTTATAAAAATCAAATCTTAAACTTCAAATTCAATAGTCCAAATCGATCTAATTTAGTAGAATTCTTAATTAGATACAAATTTACTTAATTCAACTTTATCTTCCTTAACTTATACAAATCCTTGAAAAATCTGTTTAAAGATATAATACTTAGACATATTATATTAATTAAATCAAACTTTATTAGATTAAAGTTTATTATTAAGTCTACTTTATATAAAAACTTAAAATATTTCCAATACTAAATAAAAACATATATATTCCCTTTCAAACCATAGAAATCATTTTAGAATATTTATATATAGACCAACGGTGTCTGTATATAATTTCCTATCCTATGTTCAAGTGATACGGATATTTATCATTTCAATCTGAAATTTTAATATTCACGGGTAGATATCATTTCGACCCACAGTTCCAAATTCAATTCAAATGAAAATCGCTTGGGTCTATCATTTCAACACATAACGATTTTCTCCTATTCTAAAGTCTATTCGGGTATGTATCATATCTATCCATAGTGAATTCTATACTAACAGGGAACTTACAGAGTGATAACAGATATGATAATAATATACAGGCATATATCATCAGTAATTAACTAATATATAAACAATAGGATATGGTGTCATATCCCACAGGTGAACAGTTATAGAAAATAGCATATAGAAAAAATAACTATAGCAGCATATTTCAATGGTCGTTTCAATTGAAATCAAATTTAATAAATACAAGAACGTTAATCGTGAGTGATCACCTTTTGAGGTTAGAGAGATAGGCAATGAAGTGAGCTGCAATTCCAAGTACAGATTTCAAAGCAAAGTACGATGAACCCGAGTTTGACGGACAATCTGATAAATAGAAGATCGATAAGAACTAAACAGGATCAGTTTTGATACAAACTGAGAATTATATAATCAAAAATCATATTCTTAATTTAAATGCAAATAAATTTTTAATATACATGTATTTCAAACACATACCTCAAAATCAAACATATATTTAAAATAAGATACATATTATTTCCATGAAATAAATATTTAATTTAACAATATATATAACATAACTATATTATTACAAATCAAGTTAAAATTTTATAAAACATATACTATTGTCAAAAATACATACACAATTCACATATAACTAACAGCCCAAATATACAATGCAGACACTATAGCAAATATATATAAATATATGCTCAGCTGATAAAAAGATAAATAAATAAACAAATAAATAAAAATAAAATGATATATTGTACATATGTTACCGCGCACGCAACATATATAACAAGCAGATGTACAAACCGTAGATCAATATATATAAAAAATAAACTGATACATTATCTTAAAAACAAGTTTAACTAAATTGCATTCAAGTGGATAGCTTATACAAGTTTGAAAAATAAGATTCGAAAAAAATAAAATAAAAGCATCTTCAATAATTTAGATTTTAAACGAAAAGTTTTGTATCAATTATATGACTAAAGCTATCAGGCTTCAAATACAAAAGAGGATCTGCACATATATACACATGCAACACATACCCGGACAAATGTAAACTTATATTGGAAACTTATATATACAAATATATATATATATATACATGAATATACTTTATAAATATCACTGTATAAACTCTCATTTTATATTAACGTACCACACGGCACTTATACTAGCTAATATAGCCTATGTATATGAACCCTTATATAAACAGTCTTATTTTCTATAATATACACAGGCAACTTAGTATATATATTCAAATTGAACTCTAAATTATAACTATATATTCAAACCAATATATATCACCAGTTACACACTTATGCGTGAAATCAATATTGTAACTTACACAACAAACACATATAAAAACTTATATAATATAATATTTAAACGTATTAAATAAATTGAATACAAACTACATTCATAACTATATACATACGCTTATATATTTACACAAACACATTGTACCATTTACCTATCTTAAATTTAAGCTGGCACACATTATACAAACAGTTCAATGGAACTCATACAACAGTATAATATATGGTATAATATATAAAACGTACACCAAAAAGAAGTTTGGTTCGCATCATATAACTACAAATAGTGTAATATATAAACTAATTCATATACTAATAATTTAAAAACTTTTATAACTTATGTAATATAGATCAGGATGAAGGCACGAATGGCTCGAAGGAATAAATAGGACGGAGCAGGAGGAGGAGCAGATGCGGTAGCTCAAGAGGCGATGGAGGAAGCACGTCGACATGGTGAAGTGTGATTTGGCAGAAGACAGGGTGGAGAAAAAGAAAAAAATAGGTGGAGGGGAGAAACAAGGATATGCGCACGGTCTTGGAATGGTTTTCATGGCGAAGCGGACGAGGAGGTGTTCAGTTGCCGGGTGAGAGGAGGCCGATGTGCTTGTGGCCGAGGGTGGTAGATCGAATGAAGAGAGGATGTGCGCTGGTGGAGTTTCTTTCGGTGAGGGGATTGGGACAAGATTGAGGGGATGGCTTATGTCGGCGGCCAGGTGGCTGAGGCGGGCGAAGGGGGAGGTGATGGCTTGGAGATAGGTCGGGATTAAATGGAGGGAAGGTCACGTGAGTAGATGGTCGGTGAAGAGAGGCTTTGTTGGAGGGTGTGTTGTGGGGTTGGGAAGATTCTGGCGACGGAGGCTGAGTTAGGTGGCACGGCATGCAACAAGTAGGGGTGGAGGGAAAAACGTGGGTGGTCGGGAAAAGAAAAAGGCAAGGAGGAAGAAGAACAGGAAAAAAAAATTATATAAACAGTGGCTGCTTATACATTTAACGCTTGAAAGCAAAGGAGGAGGCTTGGAGAAAATGAACCAGAAATGAATGACAACCAATATAAACAAAATAATGGTAAGAGTCCAATTCCCTTGATTTCAACTGAAAAGCTATTTAATGCAATTGATTATTTGCTTGAGCTTAATGGTAAAGATTTTGAAAAGGATTGGGAAGTTAAAAGTCATAATTTCGGTACCGGTACGACGCAAAGTTCTATTGTTTCCGCTACGTACCGGACCTCAAAACATATAATTGAATATACCGTAGATATCGGCACGATGAGACGATCAAAACAGTATACAGATATCAGTAGTACGATTGAATTTTAAAAATTGAATTTTCGCTAGCGGAAAATGCAGCAAAAACGCAGAAAATAAGATCGACGGAGCTATAAAAGTCCGAATTTGATGAAATGAAATTTGACGTCTCACCCAGAAGATGATTTACAAATTTTCTATTTAAAAATATTCAGGTTTGTAAAACATTTTATTATCATCAAATATTAACTGATTTAAATTGAAATAAAATTACACCATAAAATTTACTTTCATAATTTCTGATGAAAATTTACCATCTGTTATATTCAAATATACGTATTTTGAATATCAAATTTTTATTTTGAAATATTATTATTTAAAATTCCATAAAAATTTCAATTATTTACGTTAATAAAATAAATAATATTTTTACGGGTCGCTATATAGTATGTCTATCGTTCTATGTTTATTAATTTTTTTGACTTCAATTCTGATACCAAGCTATGACGCCCTACCCCAAGACCTACACTAACAAAGAGTATTACTAGATAATACTATCTTCTTGTGCAGAGAATAGCGCAGTTTAGGAGCGACCATCATAGTCTTGTATTAAACAAGCATTAAGTATGTAGATAAAGTGCTCATTTATTTCATTTTTCATTTTCATTCTTAAATGGTTCGACATACTTAATTCTTATCTAATACAATACTATGGTGGCTATTGGATCGATTCAGAACAAAATACAATAGTAGTAATAAACGCAAATCACAAAACAACAGACACAGTCGGATATATATACATATACAACATGTATAATACACAGTGTTATATGTGGATGACGATACAATCCACAACATACCAAGTACACAACAAAAGACACTGCAAACTATGCATATAGTCCAAAAGAGTTGATAGAAGGGTCCATAGATAACAGCTAAGCAAAGCCAAGAGACCTAACCTGCAATTGGTCTGACCCGAGTAATGAATACACGGGCCAGTCTAACTTGAACAAGATAATTAGAAATTGATAATAGGATAAAAATCTCATAAGGGAGACATTCCTTTAATAAAAAGGAATGATATAAACAAAGTTTTTCTCACAATCCAAGTGTTGGAAATAGTGTAATGTCTGAAGGTTATCTCATGTACAATTTTAACTCAATATAAATATTTCCTACTTTAAAGGTTACTCATAATATAAGAGCAAATAAACAATCACATAAATCCATAGAAGGAAACACAGAAATCTATGAAATCTCATACTCGTGGAACTCAATTAAGAGTTCAAAACTTCATAAATGAAATCACCGTACATAAATAAATCCTCATATATCTCTAGGTTATGAATAAATAAAACAATCATCTCAAAAACTGTGAAATCATAAATAAACTCAAAATTCAAAAAATAGCCAGATTGGATCCAAATGCTCGATTGCATGCCGAAGCAATGCTGCACATGCTAAACACATGTCCAGTACTATATATTACGTAACTATCTCGCTGACCTGAACGTCATACTCGTGGTGACCGAAGTCACATAACTCGTGACGACCGAAGTCACATAAACTCGTGATGACCGAAGTCACATATTCCTTGTGACGACCCGAAGGTCTGTAGTATTGGCATAACTCGTGAATGTGTCATAAACTCTCAGATAAGAATCCAAAAATTGTTAACAGTGCGTCTCATACTACATGTTCTCATTTAACAGTTTACTAACTGCTAGTCAATGCCACAGTAGAAAAAAACATCATTTAAATCTTCAAAATCTCATAACTCGCCTCATATCATTGGCATAAAAATTAGCCATTTAATGGCTTCATCATCTATAACTCCAAACTAGAAGATCGAAAAATCTCAAATAATTACCAAAACAAGTCCGTCACAAATAGCTCCAAAAAGTAGACTATAAATCTCAAAGTATGCCAAAGAATGGCCATCTCAATCACATCCTATTAAAAAGGTGTAAAAACTTTTATTCTATATAGAAAATAATTCACTTTAAGAAAACTAGTTTTTAAAATGAATTTTGGAATCAATTTGAAAATATTTCCTTTTGAATTCTCTTTATAAATAAATAAATATATTGACGCAGCAGATATAACTTTGACGTACTAATAATGTTTGATACCAATTTGGCGCAGCTTCCTTCCTCACGAAATGATTTCGTGTCAAATAAACCTGATAGAACGATAAATGCCCAATTACGTTGATCGTTACGATACCGGAATCTAGCTATCTCCAACCCATTGATCTCGCAAGATACCGTGTTGAAAGATCTACAATTCGATCGTTGATCACTCGCAAGTGATACCGAGAATTGGCTTCTACTTCGTTGATTCGTGCATGAATAATCCGAAGAAGGAAAGAAGAAGGAGATCACACTCAACTTCAACAATGGTGGCAAAAGCACACACACAAATTTTATTCAAAATCAACTCCTTTTTACAACGACGACACACTCCTATTATAGAAAATACAACACACTCAAGTGACCCAACACAGGCGACTTAACAGTACACAAGCCACGACCTAACAACAGTGCACGACCCACGACCTAATAACATTACATCACACGACTTACAACACACGAGATAAGAAAATTACAACAACATATGACTTAACAATACAACACGACATACGACTTAAGAACATAAGTTGAGCGACATAAGAACAATACGACTCAACAGAATTACAACGTCACGCGACCTAACACAATACAACATCACGCGACCTAACTCAATACAACATTACGCGACTTAACACAATGCTACCTAACAAATCAACATAGCTTCAGGATGACTTAGCGACATAAGGAATGCGGCTTAAGGAACAGTGGCATAGAGTGAGCGATCTAAGGAACTGAGCGACTTATAAGTCTGCGGCATAAGGAAGCGACTTAAGCTTCAGTGACTTAAGAAAATGCGGTATAAAGAACTCGCTTATCTTGATGCGTTGATAGTTGGGGCGGCCATAGGTCGTTGAGCGACTTAACTCGCTTACCTTGATGCGTTGGTAGCTGGGGCGGCCTTAGGTCGTTGAGCGACTTATGCACGCGACTTAAGGAAATGAGCAACTTATGTTGGAGCGAGTTAACCTGATGTGCTGCATCATCCTCCCCTGGTTGAAAAGAATTCGACCCCGAATTCACACTTTCCTCTCCTTCGACATACTTATTCTCATGATATAGAATCAAGTGTTTGACGTTGAAAATGTCGGAAGTATGGATATGATCCGGCAATCTTAACTGATAAGCATTCTTATTAATCTTCTTTACGATCTCCAAAGGACCAATCTTTCTAGCAGCTAGCTTGTTGTAAGCACCAATAGGAAATCGTTCTTTAGTCAATATTGTATACACAAAATCTCCTTCTTTGAATTCCATATTTCGTCGTTTAATATCTACGGATTGTTTATATTTCTCATTCGCCTTAAGCAATCGCTCTTGCACTACCTTGTGGCACTCTTGCAATTCATTCACCAAATCACTAGCTTGTTTGATCACTCCTTTCTGCTGTGGTACTATAGATAAATCCAATGGTCCCTTCGGAACTGTTGAATAAACAACCTAGAATGGACTGAAACCTGTGCTACGATTAACTACATGGTTGTGTGCAAACTCGGCTTGACACAGCTTGGAATCCCAACTCTTCAAATTATTCATTCACGAGGCATCTCAATAGATTACCTAGGGATCTATTCACAACTTCTGTCTGTCCATCCGTCTGTGGGTGATAAGCACTACTAAATTTCAGCTTTGTCCCGACCATTCTCCATAGACTCGTCCAAAAATGACTCAGAAAACGAGTGTCTCTATCTGATGCAATAGATTCAGGAAACCCATGAAGTCGATAGATCTCTTTGAAGTATAACTGTGCGACATTAACTGCATCTGCCGTCTTCTTGCATGCGATAAAATGTACCATTTTTGAAAAATGATCAACCACCACATAGATAGAATCATTGCCACGTTGCGTCCTCGGCAAACCCAATACAAAGTCCATACTAACATCCACCCATGGTTTAGTAGGTATAGGCAACGACATATATAAACCTGCATTTGTTGCGGTTCCCTTTGAAACATGACAAATATGGCACTCTGAACAAACTTTTCAACTTCCTTCCTCATTGACGACCACAAATAAGACCTTGAGATCAACTGCATAGTACGGTCGCGACCCACGTGTCCTTCTTCATGTAATTCCTAGACAATTTTCATTCGTAAATTGCAATCTAGAATACACAACCGATTTTCTTTGAATAGAAAACCATCAACCAGCATATATCCATCCATGCTCCCCTGCTTGACTTTGTCTAAGATCTTGGAAAAATAAGAATCTGATGTAAGCAAATCTAGAAGTAAGTCAAAACCCATCACCTCTACTTGCATGGTTGTTAGTAAATTCTCCCTCCGACTCAATGCATCAGCACCGCGATTAGTTACTCCAGATTCGTGCTTCACGATGAATGTAAATTGCTGCAAATAAGCTATCCACGATGCATGCCTAGCTGCAATTTTATTCTGCCGTTGTAAATGTTTCAATGCTTCATGGTCCGTATACAAAACAAATTCTTTGTGGAAAAAGTAATGTCTCCAATGCTTCACAGCCTGCACAATAGCGTAAAACTCCACATCATAAGTATTGTATCTCATCTTTGCTCCAGAAAGTTTTTCACTGAAATAGGCAATCGGACGACCCTTCTGACTCAACACTCCTCCAATTCCAACTTTCGATGCATCCGTATGTAATTCAAATAGTAACTGAAAATCTGGCAACACCAGAATCGATGCTGAGGTTAAAAGTTCTTTGATCTGTTCAAAAGAAGATCCTACTTCTTCCGTCCATGAAAACTTCTTTCCTTTCATACAATCAGTAACAGGAGCCATCACACTACTAAAGTATGGTATAAATCTTCGATAAAATGAAGCTAACCCATGAAAACTTCTGATTTCGATTATAGTCTTGGGTTGTGGCCAATTTTCGATTGCGGCTATTTAACCCTGATCCACCTGTATCCCTTCCTCAGGCACAACATAGCCTAGAAATAAAACACTTGGCGTCATGAACACGCATTTCTTCATCGTTGCATAGAATTGTTCTTAGCGAAGAATAGTTAACACCTTTCGCAAGTGTTGATTGTGCTCCTCTGTGCTCGCACTATATATCAAGATATCATCAAAGTAAACTACAACAAACTTTCCGATGTAAGGTCTGAAAATTTGATTCATCACCCTCATAAATGTATTGGGTGCATTAGATAGACCAAATGGCATAACCAACCATTCATATAATCCTTCCCGTGTCTTGAATGCTGTCTTTCATTCATCACCTGGTCTAATGCGAATCTGATGATAACCAATCTTAAGATCAATCTTCGAAAAGATTACAGACCCGTTGATTTGATCCAATAGATCATCAAGTCTTGGCATAGGAAATCTGTATCTGACAATTATTTTGTTGAGTGCCCTGCTGTCGGTACACATTCTCCATGAACCATCTTTCTTCGGAACCAACAGAGCTGGTAACAGCACAAGGACTGAGACTCTCTCGAACATTCCCTTGCTCAGGCAACTCCTCAACTTGTCTCCTCAACTCTTCATGCTCTTTCGGACTCATACGATAATGTGGCCTATGCGGTAAAACAACACCTAGAACTAGATCAATTTGATGTTTTATATCCCTCAGTGGCTGTAATTCGTTGGTTAATTCCGCAGGAAAGACATCTTCAAATTCATTCAACACTGGTCTAACCTCCATAGGAATTTCAAAATCTTCACTTGCTTCATACCCAATCAATATAAACATTTCAGCACTATCTTTCACTTCTTCAATAAATTCTCTTGTAGATAATAGACTAGTTGATTCCACTTTCTTCTCTGACTTGCTTTCACTTTGTTCACACTTCTTAGGAACTAAGGTAATTTGAGTACCTTCAAACATGAAACTGTAGCTGTTGGTGCGACCATTATGTTGTACAGATCTATCATATTGCCATGGTCTTCCCAATAGTAAGTGACACACATCCATATCCACAACATCACACCATATATCATCTTTGTACCTCTTCCCAATAGAAAATGTAACAAATGCTCGTCTTCCCACTATCACTTCTCCACCTTTCTTTAGCTATGCCAGTTTATAAGGTCTAGTATGTTTTTCAGTCTTCAACCCTAACTTTGTGACGGCTTCTTCAGAAATAATGTTATCACAACTTACCGCATCAATAACAAATCGACAAACCTTCCCCAAGATAGTACATGTAGATTGAAAAATATTGCTTCTTAGCCAACTAGAATCATTCTCATGCTTTGGCACTAAACAAGACCGCCTTATCATCAAATTACACCCTTCATCTCCAGACACAACTTCTTCATCTTCATCAAACTTCGATGGTTGAGAATAATCAATTTCAGCTTCTACATCCTCATACTCATATTCCTCTACAACTAATGCTCTCTTCTTTGGCTTTGTACATTCATTACTTTTATGACCAAACTCCTGACAATTATAGCACTTGATACTGTTAGTGACCTTTGTTTTAGCGGCTTCATTGACAACTAGTTTATTGACTGCCTTGGAAACATTAGCACTGCTACTAGCACCTTTATTCTGGTTGTTAGAACTCGTAAACACACCACTTCCTCGTCTCCCTTGTTTCGCCCAGCTTTCTGATATGCTTCAGCAACAGACACTGGATTAAACATATTCACCATGTCTTGAATTTGCATTCGTAACCCTCCAATATATCTAGCTGTAGCTGTTCCTCAGTCTCCATAATATCATTCCTCGCAATCAATTGATAGAATTCATCTGCATAATCATTCACTGTCCTCGTCCCTTGTCTCAAATTCTGCAAATGTTGATATATAAGAGATTGATAATTGTACGGCGATAAAGTTGCTTTCATCATCTTTCTCATCTTCTCCCAAGTGACAACCTTTGATTTTCCCATTCTCTCCCGAGTTAGTTTAGTTTGCTGCCACCAAACCATAGCTCTTCCCCTTAGCCTTGTAGCAACTAATTGGACTCTACGATTATCGAGCACCTCCTTGGATTCCAAAATTTCTTCAACATTTGACAACCAATCAAGAAATTCTTATGCTTGCATACCACCTTTGAATTCTGGAATTTCCATTCTCATACCTGATTCCCATTTACGATCATTCTCTGAATCAAAATATTGATTTCGCACTTGGCCTAAATTTCGATAATGAATACTACCTCCATCACCTTCCTCCTCAAAATCATATATATGTTGATATCGATCCCGTCCATCTACATCTCTTCGACCATACATGTCCCTTCTACCCTGTCTTTCAGCATCACGATATGGATCATCCTCAAACCCACGTTGAGTTCTTCTTTCTTCATTTCGATACTCACGGTGTTCTCGCCTCATTGAAACTGAAGATTCTCTCCTATCTCGAAAAGACTGGGGTGACATTCTCCTTTCTCCCGAAACCGATGGTGAAACCCTGTTTCTACTATGGTTCGAAACTGGTGAAGTTCTCCTTTGACTTTGATTCATGTCCTTCGTCAATTTCTCCAATTTCTCAATACCCTCATTGAACTTTTCATTGATACCTGCTCCTTCTGATCAGCTTCTTGTCTTCTATACACATCTTCAACATTATGATAGCGATTAGCACGTCTCGGAGGCATGATCTAGCTTTGATCTGGCTCGATACAGATTTGATATGGTTTGACTTAGCTCTGACTCGGCTTGGATCTGATATGGCTCCGACCTAACTTGCTTTAACTCGGTTTTGACTTA
Organism: Allium cepa; assembly: GCA_030765085.1. Taxonomy (NCBI): domain Eukaryota; kingdom Viridiplantae; phylum Streptophyta; class Magnoliopsida; order Asparagales; family Amaryllidaceae; genus Allium; species Allium cepa. The sequence continues at coordinate 130,705,284 of CM060943.1, forward strand.
GATTCAACTTGATCTTACTTAGCTCCAATCCGGCCTTGATCTTACTTAGCTCTGATACCAATTAGTGACGCAGCGGATATAACTTTGACGTACTAATAATGTTTGATACCAATTTGGCGCAGCTTTCTTCCACACGAAATGATTTCCTGTCAAATAAACCTGATAAAATGATAAATGCCCAATTCCGTTGATCGTGACGATATCGGAATCTAGCTATCTCCAACCCGTTGATCTCGCAAGATACCGTGTCGAAAGATCTACAATTCGAATCGCAAATGATACCGAGAATTAGCTTCTACTTCATTGATTCGCGCACGAATAATTCGAAGAAGGAAAGAAGAAGGAGATCACACTCAACTTCAACAATGGTGGCAAAAGCGCACACACAAATTCTATTCAAAATCAACTCCTTTTTACAATGACGACACACTCCTATTTATAGAAAATACAACACAATCAAGTGACCCAACACAGGCGACTTAACAGTACACAAGCCACGACCTAACAACAGTGCACGACCCACGATTTAACAACATTACATCACACGACTTACAACACACGAGATAAGAAAATTACAACAACATATGACTTAACGATACAACACGACATACGGCTTAAGCAACATAAGTTGAGCGACATAAGAACAATACGACTCAATAGAATTACAATGTCACGCGACCTAACACAATACAACATCACGCGACTTAACACAATACAACATCACATGACTTAACACAATGCAACCTAACAAATCAACATAGCTTCAGGATGACTTAGCGACATAAGGAATACGGCTTAAGGAACAGCGGCATAGAGTGAGCGATCTAAGGAACTGAGCGACTTATAAGTCTGTGGCATAAGGAAGCGACTTAAGCTTCAGCGACTTAAGAAAATGCGGTATAAAGAACTCGTTTATCTTGATGTGTTGATGGTTGGGGCGGCCTTAGGTCGTTGAGCGACTTAACTCGCTTATCTTGATGCGTTGATGGATGGGGCGGCCTTAGGTCGTTGAGCGTCTCATGCACACGACTTAAGGAAATGAGCGACTTATATTGGAGCGAGCTAACCTGATGTGCTCCATCATATATATATATATATATACACACACACACACACATACATACATATATATTTTAATAGATTTGAAAATATTTTATAAATATTGTAAAATATTTATTTCAATGCCATTTTAATTATAAAAACCATTCCAAAATTATTTTAGAAAGCTTGTGTTTGAAAACGAAAGATAACGTAGAGAACGTTGAAAATCAAAATATGAAATCGTCTTGAAAATTCATCAATTCGGAATTCGGATCAACTAAAATTATTGGCTTGCTTATTAATAGGTAGAGCCTACAAAAAAATCTCAAAATAGTATAAGGACATGCTGGAAAAATCGCTTGGAACAATAAGCAAAATGGTGCAAAACTAAAAGTAAAAGGCAACAAAAATATGTGTACAGGTCAGCAACCAAGTCTGAAATCTTCTCCCGGTTCAACTTTCAAACATAATTTGAATGGCTTAATGACCTTGGTGTTAAACAAACTTTCAAACATAAAGTAGAATAATTTATCTATGAATTAGGAAAAGATTCACTGAATTCCAACGTAAAATGGTAAAGATATGAAATTTCAAACATGGACTCCGGCCATGTTGAATTCTGCCCAGGTCTAAAAACCCTCTTGGGTTCAATTTACAGGTATGAAACAGATGACCAAACGACCTCAAATTGAACTGAAAATTAGTATGCCTATAGTAGAACACTTTAACTTTAAAACAGAAAGAGAATCGATGATTTTCGATAGGAATCAAAATAGTTGCACTGTCTTAAACATGGAATTAGGCCATGTTTGCAGCAGCTCAGAAAATGGGAATGTGCCCAGGCCTGAAAACCATCTCAGGTTCAAATTACAAGTGTGAAACAGATGACTAGACGACCTCAGATTGAACTGAAAATTGTTATGCACATAGTAGAACACTTAACTTCAAAAAAAAAGAATCGATGAATTCCGACAGGAAATGAAAGAGTTACACTATCTTAAACATGGACTCGGGCCATGTTTGCGGGTGCTCAGAAAATCAAGTTACAACACACAAGTTTGTGAATTAAACCCTAGTTCATCATTACGAAACCTGAACAAGCTAGAATTTGTGAGGATACTCATCTTAGCAAGGATATAGAGCAACTTTTGAGGCAAGTTGATAGCTTTTGGGTGCAAAGGAGCTCTCAATAACCTTTAGAAGCTGAAAAAAGAACATGCAAAAGAAGGAGATAAAGTTACATAGTACCTCTTTTCAAAATCAAGATTTTGGTGAAATAATTTGAGATATTGGGTTTAATTACCTGTTCTTTACTTTTCTTTGTTAATTTTCGCTTTAATTTCGGTAAGATAGAAGAAAAATTTTAATTTTGAAAGAGGAAAGTCATTATCGCTTTTACTATAAGTTTTCTGGAGAAGAAGCAAATTGAGAAAGAAACTTACGTTCATTTCTTTATCCTGAGTATTCTAGAAATGGATATTGGACTTCAACCTCTACCCATTAGCCTATAACCATACCTAGTGAAAATTTCACTAAATATTTATGTTTTCACACTTTGTTCTCAATATTTTCATATTTAAACCAAACAAAATTTATTCAACAAATGTTTGTGTCAACCGAAATGTTTTTACAACAAAATAAAATTATTATGGCTATAAAAATTACTTTCTTTCATTAAAATCATATTTTTACTTAAATACACCATTTTACACTTTTTATTACACAAACACCATTTTTAATGCAAAAATTTATATAATAATTGTTTTCATGTTAAAACAAATACAAAAACCATGTAAACTCTATTTTTACATCAAAATATTGAACAAAATTCCATCTTTTATATGTGTAAAATACATAAATACTTCTAATACCTCCTTTAAAATCAATAATTTGCAAAATCATTGTATTTACTCAAATTAAAACCATAAAATGATCATATCTCTCCTAAATTAGCAAAATAATGTTTTTAGAATTTTATTTTCAACAATTTACATTTATTTCAATAAATAGATGTTGAGCAAAATAACTTAATTAATTTATCAACCTCAAAATTAACATATTCCCATTATTAAATTTTATTCAACTTAAATCTCAACCAAACAATCTTAATCGAATTTTTATTATCCCAAAACTCATTGTTTATTATAAACAATTTTACAAATTTATATTTTCAATTTATTTTATTTTTCAATATTATATTATAACCAACGTTATAATTTAATATTATAGGTAATCACCAAAAGTAGGGTTGATACATACGAGCTCAAAGGTTATGCTGTTTTTTAAATAAATCGTGTGTTGTTGTAAATGGAAATGTGGCATTTTAAGTAAAGATGTTCTAAGAAAGGTAAATGTTACATCAAGCCCTATACCCGTGGAATTGTGAACTACGGGTAGCTTTAAGGCTAAGTGGATTAAAGCATGGTATCAGCTTTCTAGATTTATTTATTTCTACTAGCTATAATGTCGGGTTTAAATTATGTGGTGCATGTTGTGGAATCCTGGATAGGTCAGTAATGGCATGGGTGATATCATATTCATTTCTATCTGCCATCAGATAGGTTTGCGGGTAGGCCAGTCTTAATTCACAAAGGTTTCAAAGATGTCGATCCTCGGTGCATTCTTGTAGTAATGTACTATAATGGAGGTAGTCCCTTGCCTTGCTTTTTGTTGGAATTCCAAATCTCTAGTAAGTGCCTTCGGTTTTAGTGGTAAACCTACGCCGTCAAATTTAAGTGATGTAATAATTTTCGCTGTTTGAATATGTTTGTTTAAAAATTTCTCAAAGAATGTCATGAAAAATTAATATCACAGATTTTCACATAGAAATGATTTGGTTATCGTAAGGAGAAAACTCGTTCCGTTTTTATGTGCGGCATGGTCTTATTGGATACCCTTTTATTTTCCAAATACTCGTATTTTGAGTATCTCACACTAGTTCCATAACCAACCCAGAGTTTATTTTCCTTTTCCCTAAAATTTTAGATGCCCTATTTGTTTGGGCAACCAAGTAGTCTAGTAGCTTGGAACATTTTGAAAGGAGTAACGGAGCATGAAGAATGGAGGGTCCTTTTGTCAATAATGATCTATTTACAATTTCTGATGCATCATATAGTATGTATTTAGTATCTACCAGTCTCTGTAATGGTACGTAGTTATAACTAGGGGTGGGCATTTAACCGACTTAACCGATTTAACCGACTTAACCGACATCGACCGAATCGACTTAACCGGCAATTTCAGTTAACCGACATTATCGGTTAACTGACCGACCATAACCGAAGATTTTCGGTTCAGTTAACGGTTAACAAAACCTTATCGATCGGTTAACCGTTAACCGACCAAAAAATTAGAAAAAAATTATCGCAGCCCAAAACCGGTATTAACCCATTTATAAGCAACCCATACCTGAACCAATACTTAGCGTGCCCTAATATCATCCTTTCTAGGTCGAATTCCCATTTCTAAATTTGTACAGAGTAAAAATAAAAGGAGAAAAGGTGAAATCTAGATCTATTCGGTGCTTATCTCGTTGCTAATCGCCGATGTTAGTCGCAAACCTGCACGCTAGTGGTGACCACCATCTGAGATGGTTCAGAAATTAATGGAGTCATGAAGGAATAGAAAACAAGTGAGTATACTTTTATGTTCGATTTAATATTCAATAATTGTAATTACAAAATTATTCTGTTCGAATCTGTTGATCTACGATACATATTTAATGTAGTTCCGTTGTTCTGGTCTAGTTACTTACCATTTACCAAATTCAGTTCGGTAGGCATATGTGATTAAGTTGTAAATTGGTGTAGATAGTGGCTTAACATATGAATTCTTTGATTTACAAATTTGTGTTTCAGATTTATTCAGTAAAAAATTTATCAATTCATGTTCTGCAAAATAATAGCATTAACTAAACGAATTTTTCACATGATTAAGAAAAGGAAGATATTAAGATAAGGTAAATAATCAACTGAGCCATATAAATCAAGGGAGTGCTTTCCATTGGTCTTCATTTTTTGGAACAAGTTGAAGTACGCTCTTATTTACTGTGAAGTTATTGCTATTTTGATGCAAAGGCATGCAATGGTTGACAACAAGGTCAGGATAGACAAAGCTTATCTTGTTGATTTCATGGGTATGTGCAGCTCTTAACTCCCTTAAACATTGAATTCACGTGTTTAATAATTGCATATTACATCCTACACTTTGTATTGTACTTGATTACATAAGTAGTCAGTATTCGCTTCAATTTCCTGACATGAATAGTGTTATTATGTAATACAAGTACATTTTCCAATGTTCTTTAGGAAGGTTATGGAGCTATTTTTCTGTTTAACTACCCAATGATATATTCAAAAAAAATGCAAGTTGGGCTGTTATTAAAGAATCCATTTTTGTTGTACTGAATGTTATTGATATGAAATGAGATTAATTTTGAATTTTTTACCCACAGATGTTGTGTCCGTTCCCAAAACAAATGCGAACTTCTATCATTTGTGTTATACCAAAAATTGCTTCCATCTACACATAATCAGTAATAAGTTAAAAGTTTCTTTTGCTTATACAATTTCTCTTTGCACAAAATCAATATATTGTAATTTCACATATAAACTTGTTCATTATGTATAAACCTGTTTATCATATATACATGTTTTATCATCAGCTTCGTCGTTATTTTAGAGCTTGGAGAGTTGCTGAGTTTGTTGCTTTCTTGCTCAGTTTCACTTTCATCGTCAATTCCTTACAAAGTTGCTGGAAGTGGTTTGTGTAATTTTTGGTATACGTAATTTGCAACTTAGAGAGTTGCTGTGTTAATATTATGTGTATTGTGTGATATATGTAATATGCTAGTATGTTGAATCAGTGAGTTCTACATGTATATTATGTGATATGATTACTGAGATTTTGCTTTGGCCTAGACTTTGGTTAATATGTACTATTTGTGCAGCACATTTTGCTAATTTTTGCTAATTTTTTGCTTTGGTTATTAGGCTTCCTGCAATGCCTTGCTAGTTTGATGTATAACCGTGTCCTAAATATATTATGCAGTGAGTAATATGTAATATAATTATGTTACTGCCTTATTGGTTGCTGCTGTTCTTTGCTAGTTGTCTGTTTTGATATTAGTTTTGGTTAATTTTAACAGCTAATTGCGGTTAACAGGGTAGTTAACTGACTGTTGGTTAACCGACAAAGCTTAATCGGTTAACCGATTAAGCTTGGCGGTTAACCGCGGTTAATTATTTTCGGTTCGGTCGAAATAAACTACCTAATTTAATTTTCGGTTCGGTTAATCAAACCGTTTAATATGGTCAGTTAAATCGGTTAATTAACTGATCGGTTCGGTTAACCGACCGTGCCCACCCCTAGTTATAACTATCCCCTGGCTGGGTTAGTACTTATCGTATCTCTGATGAATCACTTAGAGTACTTTCCATATGTATAACTAATGAGAATGTGAGATTCTGTTTTTATTCTATATTTTATCTTTATTTCTTTTGAAAATCCCTTATTATCTATCTCTCCGGTACTTGAATTTATGGCACATGAATACCGAGGATGTACTAGTGTCGATCTTCGAGGGTCGAAAAGCGAGTCGTTACAGTTGATATCAGAGCTTAGGCTTAGCGAACACCTAAGGCTTGCTGGGGTCGACTCATTAGAGATGGGGCTAATAATACCCTAGAATGAGTTTAGTCAATGAGAGAGCGTATTTGTAAGTTCATCCAAATAAATCCATATATGTCATTTTATGCTTAATACAAACTCCCTAAGATATTTTCATCTATAATTCTAAAGACGTTTCCTTACTATATGAAAATAGTAGAATTTTAGTAAAAGAAGAGGACGAAGGGGAGGTAGCAACACTACGACCAACAATAGTCGATCAAATGCTTTAGTAGTTGAGGGAGTTATAATCCCTAAGTAAGCTCAAATTAACTGTATAACTCTTTGCAAGAATTACACTAGCTTGGAAGGAAAATCATTCCAAGGAACCAAGTCTATTTTTGAAGTTCAAGCATAGCTCCGCTCGTGTGAAAGAATATTTAAAGGATCAAATATAGAGGATGATGAAAAGTAGTTCTTAGCTTCTCGGCAATTGTAGGAAGGAGCACTAGCATGGTGGGAATCCATCACTTTGAATGATTTTAAAGACAATTTCTCATGGACCAGATTTAAAGAAGTATTCGAAGAGCAATATATACATGCAACTGAAAAATCCCGTCTTTATAGAAATTTTATGGACTTGAAACGAGAAGATATGTATTTGGAGGAATACTCAAATAAGTTTATAGAGTTACCTCATTTTGGGCCGGGACTAATAGACATGCCTTTAAAGAAGAATGAGACGTTCATTTCAGTGATGAGAGAGAATACCAGGACCGAATGACCGCACATGTAAATGGAAATTTTATGGACCTATTAGATATGATTTTCGATATGAAGTATTTGATAAAAGGAATTGGTGGTAGTCCAAGGAAAAAGAAATAATTAGAACAAGAGAAAGAAGGCTTGGCATAGAAAGAATGGTAGAGGATCTCAAGAGAACCGATTTAAGGATGTTGTTCGTTATGATTGCTGGAAGAAAGGCCATCTTGCAAAGTAGCACTAAGGAATCATCTCGCTTATGGTTCAGAAGAGTATTTGTTACAATTGCCATCAGCCGAGACATTGGAAAAACAAGTGCCCATTTATGAAGAAGGGAGAACAGATCAAGGTTTATGCTTTAAAGAATGAGCCTTCAATCTCTAAAGATGTGAAGGGCAAGGAGTCCTAGAAGGTAATTTATTTGTTGCTAATATTTTAATTAGAGCATTATTTGATACTGGGGCTTCCCATAGTTTTATTACTAAGAAATTGGTTGATTAGTTAAACCTTACTCCATAAATAGTAGAAACCACTATCCGCATATCTAATCCCATAGGCGGTACGACCAACCTTTGTATGATCTATGTAAATATACAAGTTACGTACCAAACCCACCAATTCTTATGCGACCTATTTTTCCTTGATTTCATTAGGTTTGATATTTTACTCGAAATGGATTGGCTATCCAAGCATAGAGATATTATAGACTGTAACAATCGAATGATTATGTTAAAGGCCACGATCAGAAGGGTGATAGACTGAATAATATGATAAGGACCTAGTCCGATAGGAGATAACTTTAGGTATGCATTAGATTCGTCTTAAATGAAATTGAAAAGAATATCAATTGTTAACGAATTTCAAGATGTTTTCTTGGAAGTTAAAAGATTGCCCCCGCGTCGAGAAATTGAATTCCGTATTGACTTAATCCCTAATTCCAGACCCATTATTCACTCTATTCGTAGGATGGCTCCAAAAGAAAAGATTAAGTTGGGAAAACAAACTGATCAATTATTAAAAAAAGAGGCTAATTAGACCAAGTTGCTTGAGTTGGGGCGGAGCAGTGGTTTTGTGGCAAAGTCTGATGGCTCCTTTAGATTGTATGTAGACTACTGAGACCTAAATAAGCAAACCATTAAGAACAAGTATCCTCTACCCTGCATAGACGACTTGTTTGATCAATTATACGATTCTTGGGTAATCTTAAAAATGGATCCAGCTACAGGATTCCATCAGTTATGAATAGCAGAAGATTGCATTCCCTTGACTGCAATTCAAGGGCCAAATAGTTTCTATGATGGCTATGCCATTTGGGCTAACAAATGCACCCGTTTATTTCATGGACCTTATGAATAGAGTATTGAGAGATGTACTCAACAAATTCATGTTGGTTTTTATTGATGATATTCTCATATATTCGAAGGCTGAAGTAGAGCACAAAAGGCATTTGGAGATTGTATTGGAGATATTAAGAAGGAATGTACTGAATGCGAAACTTTCAAAATGCCATTTCTAGGAAAAGGAGATAAGATTCCTAGGACATATGATGTCAGGGATGGAGTTTCAGTAGACCTAAGAAAAATCTCAGCTATGAAAGATTGGAGATAACCACGGACTCCAAAAAACATCCATAGCTTCTTAAGAATATACGAATATTACCAAAGGTTTATTCAAGACTTCTTCAAAAATCTCTCTTACTTAACAAAGATGACAATGAAGGATGCTAAGTTTTAGTGGACGCGGAAATGTGAAGAAGCATTTCAAGAACTCAAGAAGATGTTAACTACTGCTCCTGTATTAGCTATTGTTGATGAAAGTGGTGGTTTAACAATGTATACTGATGCTTGTGGGGAAGGAGTAGGTGTAGTTCTGATGCACATGGAAAGGTCATCGCATATGCAAGCAGACTACTAAAGATCCATGAAAGGAATTATGCGACACAAGACTTGGAGCTATTAGCCATGGTGTGTGCATTAAAAATATGGAGACATTATTTCTAGGTAAGAATTCTTTAGGGTTTATTTTAATAAACTTTAATTTTCCTTGGGAAATAATATTCCTTCTTTAAATAGGTAAAAAAATTGTTTTCTTGACAGACTACAAACCTTTGATATATTTTCACTCAGAATGACTTGAATATGAGGCAACAATGTTGGCTAGAATTCCTTGCATCGTATGACTTGAATATTCTATATACCCTAGGAAAAGCCAATGTTGTGGTAGATGCGTTAACAGAAAGTATGCCATTATAGCTATTTAGTGGTGCATCCATCATTAATTTTTCTAATAGAGGAGAATCGGCTCAAGGACCCAATTATTGCAAGGATAGCCAGGGAAGTAGAGGAGAATGTGATGCCAGAATGATGGATAGGATTCAAAGTGGCTAAGCAAGGAATTCTAAGAACGAATGGAATGATGTGTGCTCCCGATATTGATGGGATTAGATAGGAAGCTTTAACCAAATGTCACAATTCTTCACTTGCATTAGATCCTAGAGTTACCAAGATATATAGAGATATGAAAAAGACTTTCTGGTAGGGTGGTATAAAGAGAGAAATTTCCATCCATGTGAGTAGATGCGCAAATTATCAGCAGATCAAGAGTGATCAGTAGAAGGTTGCTGGCTACTCCAACCACTCGAGATTCCAAAGTGGAAACGGGACCAAATATTTATGGATTTCATCGATGGCTTGCCTCAATCAAGGAAAGGGGATGAAGGCGTATGGGTTATCATTGATAGACTAACTAAGAGTGCACACTTCATTCCAACACAAGAAAAACTTCAAGCTTAGCTGAGATATACATGAGGGAGATTGTTCGATTATATGGAGTTCCAACCACCATTGTAAGCGATCGAGATCCAATCTCTACCGGTCAGTTTTGGGAAGCCTTACAGACAACTTTGGGCACAAAGCGGGATATAAGCACCGGACATCATCCCAATATTGATGGGAAAATCGAAAGAGTAAATAGCATATTGGAGGATAATCTGAGGGCATGTGTATTAGACTTTGGAGGTTCGTAGGATTACCACCTTCATTTTGTAGAGTTCTCTTACAATAACAGCTAGCAGACTAGTATTGATATTGTACCTTATGAAGCCTTATATAGTCGCCCGTGTAGATCCCTAGCATGTTGGATCGAAACCAGAGATCTATTAGTACTTGGTCCTGATATGATTCGAGAAGCTTCAAAGAAACTGGACATGATAAAAAAACACTGAAATAAGCACAAAGTAGACAGAAGTGTTATGTCGATCAAAGGCATAGAAATTTAGAATTCTCAGTTGGAGACAAGGTACTTTTGAAGATCTCTCCGGTGAGAGGAGTCATGAGATTTGGAAGAACTAGCAAGCTGGTCCTCGATACATTAGACCTTTTCCCATTCTAGAGCAGATTGGCCCATTAGCCTATCGAGTAGAACTACCAGAGAGGTTGTTGGGTATACACAATGTGTTTCGTGTATCTCATTTATGTAAGTACATGTATAATCCAGAACAAATCAAAGAAACAACTGCCCGATAGGATTTACAAGTGGAGCCCAATTTAACAGTTATTAGAAAACCTAATAAAATTGTGGATCATGATTAAAAGTGATTAAGGATAAAGGTTGTGCAATTAGTTAAAGTTTAATGGAGTGGTGATGCTAATGATTGTACATAGGAAACAGAGGATAGGATAAAGAAGGCATATCCAGAGTTTAGGATGGATGTATGAATTGTATATATTGTAAGGATATAGTGTACTCACCACCTGTGGTGTATCCACTTATCAAAGCTTGTATATATTTCAAGATAAATGATATATTCTCATCTTTAATTTCGAGGACGAAATTCTTATAAGGAAGGAGTTTGAAACGTTACCCAAATTCATCACTTTAATATTTTTTAAAGTATTCAAATATAATATTTTTAACACAAATGATAATGTTCTGAACAATAAATAATATTGGTAAAAAATATTTTAAATGGATACTTACAAAAATATAAACTTTGGAAGATATATCGATAAAATGACCGAAAACCGTTCTACCAATAAACAGCTCCTAGACCATCCGACATCATGCACAAAGCTGGATACATACACTCATTTATATATATGAGTATGAATATGTAATAAAATTATTTATTTTATTTTTTAAAATAAAATCGCTTTATAACATCATCAATGATATCGCTATTTTAGAATAAATGCTTTTGGAATTTAAATTGAGTTTAAATGATATAATAATTATTTTAGCTATTAAATAAGCCCTTTTAATTATTATAAAATGATATAAATATTATTTTCAAACCTTGTTTACAAATATATATATATATTAAATAACAAGGGAAAATATGACCGGAAATCGAAATCTGAATCGAAATCCGTAACGATTCAACTAGAAAAGTTATGCAACGTTTTGAACCATTTGAGATATACATGCACACACATACATGTACATATAGACGAACACATTCACACACACAAGAACAAATATATACATACAAATATACTTATATATATATATATAACAAAATATCCAAGCTATTTTCCTAAAACTTAACCCTTAAGAAAATTCAGAGTCAAACTCTTACACACTATCTATAGGCACATGGGTACACACACATGGGTGGTACACGGCCGAGAATGATGAGGGTAGAGGTGGGAGTGGTGATAAAATGGTGATGTATTTGTGTGTAAATATCATGATATTTCTATTCTTATTTTCGCCTACAAATATCACCCACTTCTCTTCACTTCATTCACACTTTTCTTCATAAACTTCCTAAGCTATTTCTTCTTCTTCTTCTCTGCATTAATGGCTTCCATAACCTAAGAATGGAAATACTACAAAATCAAAATAAAGTTATGCCAAAATCATTCGAAATCTGTACCAGTTCAAACGGAAGTTCAAGCTAGAGATCTCTTCCTTTTCCTCCACCAAGGCTATGTACAACCAAGCCCTCCACCACAATTTCCAAGCAAGGCCGAGCCTTCCAAGCCTCCAAGACCAAGGCCAAACTCCCTAGCAGCATTCATGTTAGTAGTCATGAGCTCAGATTTCGAGATAGCAGAGATACAGTCGTTTTAAAATTAGCCTGATCGAAAACCAAATGAGAAACTCTATATATATGTATATATGATGTGATATGAATGTTATGGATGTTTAATACGCTTTGATCATCAAGTTTGGTTGTTTTAATATAGTTGTTTAATCATGTAAACGAGTCATGTTAAATACACGTCGATATTACATAGGGAAATCACTTTTCGAATCATGTTATAAAAGCGATATGGAATCATTAAACCCCTTTGAAATGATTTAAAATGGTTTATAAACACTAAAATCCAATATGGTGAACTTTGGACAAGTTATAAAAGTTGCGTCAAAAATAGGCGCGTTGCGTAAAAGTAATTCGCAATTTCACGTCATAGAAAGTCAAATCCACGTATACGATGGACTCAGAGTTTAAATAAATTTTGAAATATGGCTTTAAACTTAAGTATTCTTTCCCAAATCTTTTATAAAATTTAGTCAATTTTGAAATATGAGCAAATCAAGTTTTTAAAATAGTCGTGGTTTGGCAGTTCGGAAACCAAAGCGATAAATTCTGCATAAATGATATTTTTAATTCTTCAAATATATGGAATAAATTCTATAAATAATTAAAAATGTTATAAAAGAGATTTGAGTTATAAAAATGGATTTATAAATGATCGAAAAGTTGTTTTGGTCAAATAAGCCTTAAAAGCACTATTTGCAGTACTTTTACTAACTTTTGAAATACGGCTTTAAACTTAAGTATTCTTTTCCAAATCTTTTATAAATATTTTCAAATAAATAACTAACTGTTCTAAAGATAATTTGAAGGTTTTATAATTTATTTTAACGGAGTTAAATAAATGATAAAAAGATAAACTGTTATAATTAAGTGACTTAATCTTTGCTCTAAAAGCCGATGTGTAGACTAGATTTTCTATTCGTGAGATCCGGATGGGAGGTGCTTAAACTAAGGAGATGTTCAGGGGCAACCAATGCTTTAGCTTACCTAGCCTCTTTCTTGGGTGAGGAATAGATAAGGTCGAAACATCGAAAATGAGGCAAGTATAAAAGATTTAATTTTTTCAAATTTAATGCAACTTGGATTGTAAAGAAATAATCTTCTTTTACTTGATATTAAATTCTAAGGAGGGAACCCGTACTATCCATGTGGATTTAAAAGGTGATTTCATCGCTATTCGCTGGATGGTAAAGGTTGAGTTTGGAAATTGATGTAGAGTAGAATTAGTATAATTTATATGGACCCTTTTTACTCAAAAAGGTTTTGCAATGTGATTTATGAGAAATGATTTTGATTTGGTTAAAGAGAGAATTAATGATCCCGTATATACTAAAAGAAATGGTATTTAAAAGATATATATCTCTAAGAAGATATTTCGGATAAAAGGATACAAATTAATGAAATATTAATCACCCACTTAAAATCTTTTTATCGATGATTTGGTTCGAATGAACCGGGTGGGATTTGAGCAATTCTTATCTGAAAACCTCTTTGAACCAATTTACAAGTTCGAAAGTGAAGAGATGTTAAAGAAAATGAAGTTGAAAGTGGTGATCTTCATAACAGAAGGACTGCTTATTGATAATATTGGAGCAGCTCCCGAGATAAATAAATATCAATGGTCCCTTCGTTCTAGGATCTTCATATGCAAGGACTACTTGCTGCTAATCCTAGAGGTAATGCCTGACAGAATGTGGTAGGAGAGTGCCTTCGGTTTGTCCTGTTCCTAGACAACTTGTATGGATGAATGTATGATGTTACATTTCTAAGATCATAGTGCATTGATCTATACAAACATACATCTGTTTGGTGGTGTAGAAGGTAACCCCTCTTATACTTAACAACCTTATTTGAGAGGTACGAGTTCAGAGGTTGTATTTTTGTTGATATCAATCGTGTATTGTTGGAAATGGCAATATGGCATTTTAAGTGAAAATGTTCCAAAAATGGTAAATGTCGTTTGCACCAAAATTGGTCACAAACCCCAGATGTCGTGAAAGCACCAAAGTATGAATGTAAATCAGTAATATTCCAAAGACAAATCACAGATTACAGCAAACAGCAAGCAATAATCCAGAAATAATGAATAGGGGCACAAGATTTATAGTGGTTCGGCTATCTTCGGCCTACGTCCACTCCAAATTTTTATCCTTTTATTAATTATCCTTGCTGGTTACAGATGATCACAGCAGTATATGAAGAATTTCGAGTACAATATTAGTATTGAAGTTTAGAAATGAATCCAGCAGGGTCTGGGGGTTGAGCAGGCAAAAAATCCCCTTTCCTGTAGGCTTCAGAGGGCTATTTATAGGCATAGGAGGCTGAGATCAAGCTAAAATTTTGGGAGACTTCTTCTGGCACGTGAGTGGGCCCACGCGACCGACCCCGCCAAGTTTCGACTCGATCTGCGATCGATACGAATCCATTTCGTATCCATCAAAATATGATCTAATCGAGATGAAACTTGGCAGGATTATTCTTTACCTTGTATTCAAGTTGTTATGAAAATTTCGTTGCATTTGGATCAGCGGTTTGGGAGATATGATCGATACGAATTGCATTTTCGTGAGCGCTGTTGCGCTCGTATCCACTGGTTCGAATCCATCCTGTTCGACTCGATCAGAAGCACGCGCTTGCTTGTGATGTGGCGCGAGCTTCCTGGGCCAATCCACCTTGTGCGCCGAGTTGAACGCTTCTTTCATGGAGACGTGGGTGTCCTTCGCCGCTTTGAATGCTTCTCCCCTTGATTCGTGGATCTTCTTTGTTCGCATCTGCATTTCATGCTTGTTCATATTCATAACATCGTTCGTTCGCATCCATCTGCTCGTGTCCTTCTTCGTATCGACTCCAGGAGTACATTTCGTGCCGCTTCCATATGCGTTGATCGATACGAAATGAGCATGGGGGGACCGATACGAAGTGGTCATGAAAATGGACACGAATCTCATCCTTGGGAGGGATACGAGCGAGACCTTACCTAATGGATACGAACAAGGCTTTACCTCATGGATGCGAAACCATTGAGTCGAGTCCATGCTGGTCGATATGAACGATATCGATTCGAAGTCCATCACTGTGCTCTGTCTCTGATCGATACGAACAGTATCGACACGAAATGCCAACAACCGATCGATGCGAAATGCATCGATACGAAAAGACCACCGCATGCTTGTTTACCAATCTAGGTCTACTGCTATTGAGTCGAAATCCTTCTGGCTTTCCCACCTGATCGATTCGAATGAGACGCTGCTCCATGGTTACGAACTGCCGGGCATGCGTGAACCATCTCTTTCCATCCTGACCGATACGAATGTCATCGAGTCAAACCAGAACCTAATCGATGCGAACTTCACCGAGTCGAACCTGCGCCGATCGATACGAACGGTATCGATTCGAACCACTATCTTTCGATCGATACGAAACGTATCGATACGAAACATCCCCTGCGCACCAATGGATACGAACAACATGTTCTTCCTACCTTGCATCGATCATATCTCCTTCATACGAACTCCGATTAACCTAAAATTTGAAGCACAGCCTCTGCTAGTCCTCATCATCATCTCCAATCGATTTCGTCCCAATCGGATCCTGGCCAAATTTTGACGACATCGATTGCAACCTTGTTTCCAATCAATCTCCAATCCTGATATCCATCATTCCTTGCCAATTAGTTGATATTCCAGCTTTGACCAAAAAGTGGGATAACATTTTGCCCCCCAAAACATGCCTTGTGATAAGAAGGCGTGTTTTGAATAGTTCCGAATCCGATATCCGAAGTCCATAGCCATATCGTCAGAGTACATCATCCTCGACTGCTCCGAGTCGATGCCCAATTCCAAATTCAATAACCAAAGCCTTAGCCAATTCCATATCCATCTAAACTCGACAACCGAGTCCTAATCCATCCTTATCCAATAGCCAATAACCAAATCCAGGACCTCTCCGGGTCGATGTCCAAATCCGTAACCTCTCTGGGCTCTTGCCAAGCGCAATCCACACCTGGCGACCGTGGTCCCGTATCCCTGGACGTCGAGCTAACCTCACCGGGTTCTTGCCGAGCATAATCCACACCTGGCGACCATGGTCCAGTGTCCCTGGACATTGTACAATACCATGGCTTAAGTCCTAAGCCGAATCCTGGTCTCTCCGGACCCATGTTGAGCATAGTCCATACTCAACGACCTAAAACAACAATCGATAATATGGGGCCTAAGTCCTAGGCCGAATCCTGGTCGCTCCCGACCCTTGCTGAGCATAGTCTATACTCAGCGACCTGAATAAGCCAATTCGCCACATGCGGACGAAGAGACTTACCCCTTGTCAAGTATAGTCCATACCTGACGACCATTTACTAAAAACCAGATAAAAATCCAATCATAATCCAATCTGAAATCCAAATCGAACCAGAAAATCAGAAATCCAAACCAACATCCAAAACAGAAAACAATCGTCCAAGCAAAAATCCAAATCAGAAAGCGAGCAAAGCCAGGAGTTCAATCCAAACTCCAAAACCAAACCCAAAAAGAAAAGCAGTGTCCAAGCCGAAAGCAAAAGACAAATTTCACAAACCATAGCATTGTAGTTTATCATCATTCAGAGCATGCCTAGGGGCTATCTCTGTCCCCATACATGTGTAAATGACTTGGTTGCTTGCCAATAGTCTGCTGCTTATTTCATACTATCCCGGCCAATTGATAACCAATCGACCATCATTCCTGGGCCTCCCACCATCATGGTTTGAGGTAGGCGGTGGTTGCTCCTGCTCTGCCACTGCATTCCGAGTTCCGACATATTTTCGCAACAGTCCATTCCTTACGTGCTCCTCGATTATATCCTTTAAATTCCTACAGTTGTTGGTGTCGTGCCCATCCAAATCATGAAAGAGAAAATGCCTCCCTGATGCCCTTTCCTGCTCAGAAGGCTCTCTCCTAGTCGGCCTTCGGTAAGGAAGGTGATTTCGAGTTTCCATGTATATCCGCTCCGGTGTCTCGTTTAATCCTGTGTATGTGGAAAACTTTGGATCCTTCCATCGCTTTCTGGCTTTTCCTAGATCGTCATCCAGCTTTCTCTTTCATTTATCCTTATCCGAGCCTCCATTGGATGGTCCTCCACACTCAGTCGCATTCACCCTCTTTAACGTTAAATCCAAAGGAGCGTCTTCCTGCCGAAGGAATCTTTCGGCTTCGTGGAAGAATTCCCCAAGATCCAGTGGTGGGTCTCATATTAAAGATACCTTAAAATTCCGAGTCATCTTTGAATCCCGATACCACCGCCATCAAAACCATCGATGGATCCGGCCGATCCACCGAAGTAACCTCCGCATTGAATCGAGTTAAAAAAGCTCTAAGCGATTCATCTGTCCTTTGCTTTACCGACGTTAATGTCATTACGTTCTTTGGTCTCTTGATATGAACCTGAAACTACCCCAAAAACCTATCCATCAATTCCTTCCAGGTTCTGATAGATCCTTCTTCCAGCTGCCTAAACCACATGGCAGCCAAGTCCGTCAAGTATAAAGGAAAACATCGGGCCATCACCTCCTCTGATGCCACCAGCACTTCCATATGTCTAGTGTATCTCATCAAGTGATCGGTCGGGTCAATATTGCCATCATATACTTCCACGCTAGGTAGCTTGAACTTAGGTGGATTCTGAGCTATCCTGATTTCCTGAGTAAACGGACTCCTGTTCATTCCTTCCAAATCTCTATTAGTCAAACCTCCACACATAGTTTTCCTAATGACTTCCACTAAACCAGCATTTTCTGTCAAGGGTTGCCCCCATGTCCCCGAGGGAATTCCGGTACATATTCCTCATGCGGTTTACCAATGTTAGCACTCGCTCTAGCCTGCTGAGCTCCATCCAAGGGGCTCCCAGTATCAGATCCTACGGGCCTTCCCCCAAGCCTTTGTTGATTGCCGTCTAGTTCTGCGTTCTATCCTCCGTCGGGTTCCGCGACCCTAGTTCCTTGTCCTGCACTTGTAGCCGCCGTAGTTGGTCCAAGCTTCTGTGTTCCAGCAGCTCTCATCTGTTCAAAGAAAGTCTGCATCATTTCCTGTTGACTTTTTAACAATCTCTCCTGCAATGAATTGGCCATAGCCTCTATTTCATCCCTGGTTATGTAGATCGAAGCTTGTCCTTCCCCGGCTTCGGAGCATGCTTCCTGACTTCCTTCTTGTTGGCTTCTCTCAGCTCTTTGTCTCCTACTGGTTTGTCTAGTCATTCTTTCTAAATCTGAATCTTTCAATCCTTTCAAATTTCAACTCTTCACTCTTTTCAAATCCAAACTTCAATCCGATGCAGCTGGTGCTAGTCCTTCTCAGTGAAAGCACCAAAGTGTTTGCACCAAAATTGGTCACAAACCCCAGATGTCGTGAAAGCACCAAAGTATGAATGTAAATCAGCAATATTCCAAACACAAATCACAGATTACAGCAAATAGCAAGCAATAATCCAGAAATAATGAATAGGGACACAAGATTTATAGTGGTTCGGCTATCTCCGGCCTACGTCTACTCCAAATTTTTATCCTTTTATTAATCATCCTTGCTGGTTACAGATGATTACAAAAGTATGTATGAAGAATTTCGAGTACAATAGTAGTATTGAAGTGTAGAAATGAATCCGACAGGGTCTGGGCGTTGAGCAGGCAAAAACTCCCCTTTCCTGTAAGCTTCAAAGGGCTATATATAGGCGTAGGAGGCTGAGATCGAGCTAAAATTTTTGAAGACTTCTTCTGGCACGTGAGTGGGCCCACGCGACTGACCCCATCAAATTTCGACTCGATCTGCGATCGATACGAATCCATTTCGTATCCATCAAAAAATGATCCAATCGAGATGAACCTTGGCAGGATTGTTCTTTACCTTGTATTCAAGTTGCTGTGAAAATTTCGTTGCATTTGGATTAGCGGTTGGGAGATATAATCGATACGAATTGCATTTTCGTGAGCGCTGTTGCGTTTGTATCCACTGGTTCGAATCCATCATGTTCGACTCGATCAGAAGCACGCGCTTGCTCATGACGTGGCGCGAGCTTCCTGGGCCGATCCACCTTGTACGTCGAGTTGAACGCTTCTTTCCTGGAGACGTGGGTGTCCTTCGCCGCTTTGAATGCTTATCCCCTTGATTCGTGGATCTTCTTTGTTCGCATCTGCATTTCATGCTTGTTCATATTCATAACATCGTTCGTTCGCATCCATCTACTCGTGTCCTTCTTCGTCTCGACTCCAGGAGTACATTTCGTACCGCTTCCATATGCGCTGATCGATACGAAATGAACATGGGGGGACCGATACGAAGTGGTCATGAAAATGGACACGAATCTCATCCTTGGGAGAGATACGAGCGAGACCTTACCTAATGGATACGAACAAGGCTTTACCTGATGGATACGAACAAGGCTTTACCTGATGGATGCAAAACCATTGAGTCGAGTCCATGCTGATCGATACGAACGATATCGATTCGAAGTCCACCACTGCGCTCTGTCTCTGATCGATACGAACAGTATCGACACGAAATACCAACAACCGATCGATGCGAAATGCATCGATACGAAAAGACCACCGCACGCTTGCTTACCAATCTAGGTCTACTGCTATTGAGTCGAAATCCTTCTAGCCTTCCCACCTGATCGATTCGAATGAGACGCTGCTCCATGGTTACGAACTGCTGGGCATGCGTGAACCATCTCTTTCCATCCTGACCAATACGAATGTCATCGAGTCGAACCAGAACCTAATCGATGCGAACTTCACCGAGTCGAACCTGAGCCGATCGATACGAACGGTATCGATTCGAACCACTATCTTTCGATCGATACGAAACGTATCGATACGAAACTTCCCCTGCGCACCAATGGATACGAACAGCGTGTTCTTCCTACCTTGCATCGATCATATCTCCTTCATACGAACTCCGATTAACCTGAAATTTGAAGCACAGCCTCTCCTAGTCCTCATCATCAGCTCCAATCGATTCCATCCCGATCGGAGCCCGGCCAAATTTTGAGGACATCGATTGCAACCTTATTTCCAATCGATCTCCAAACCTGATATCCATCATTCCTTGCCAATTTGTTAATATTCCAGCTTTGACCAAAAAGTGGGATAACAAATGTCACCTTAAGCCTCACACCTGGGGAATTATGAAGTAGGGGTTGCTTTAAGGCTAAGTGGATCGCAACCATTAGGATATGATATCACCTTTCTAGATTTACTTATTTCTACCCGCTACAGTATCGGGCTTAAATTATGTATTGTGTGCTATTGGGTCCATGATAGGTCGGTAATGACCGAGATGATATCACATTAAGTTCCATCAGCCGCCAGATAGATCTGTGAGTAGATTGACCTTAATTCATAGAGGTTTCGAAGACGCTGATCCTCGGTACATTCCTGTAGGAATGTACTGTACGAGAGGTAGTCCCTTACCTCCCTATTCATTAGAAAATCATATATTTAATAAGTGCCTTCGTTTTAATTGTAAACCTATTATGCTGTCAAATTTAACAATGTAACAATTTCTGCTATTTGAATATGTTTATTTCAAAAGTTTTTAAAAAATGTCATTAAAAATAGTATCACTGAATTTTGTGTAGAAATGATTTATTTATTATGAGGTAAAGTCCACTCCATGTTTATGTCTGGCATGGTCTTATGAGAAACCCTTTTGTTTTCCAAATACTCGTATTTTGAGTTTCTCACAACAGTTCCATGACAGATCCGGAATTTATTTCCTTTTTCCTTAAACTTTAAGTGCCCTATTTTTCTAGGTAACCAAGTAATCAGGTAGCTTGGAGCATTTTGGAAGGAGCAATGGAGCATAAAGACTTGAGGGTTCTTTTGTCAATAATTATCTATTTCCAATTTCCACTTTATCATATAGTATATATTTAGTATCCCCCAGCCTATTTAAGGATAGGCAGTTATAACTATCCTGGCTAGGTAAGTACTTATCGTAACTCTGATGAATCACTTGGAGTTATTATATGTACTTCCCGTATGTATAATTAATGTGAATGTGAGATTCTATTGTTATTTTATCTTCTATCTTTATTTCTTATAAAAACCCCTGATTATCTGCCTCTCCAGGAGTTTGTGCCATGTGAATACCGAGGATGTATTAGTGTCGATCTTCAAAGGTCGTAAGACGGGTTATCAGAGTCAACGCTCTATAGGTTCAAAGTGGAAGAAAGTGGAAATTTATACACCTTTCCCTTCAAATACAGCTATTATAATGAAAAAGGCGAAAAGAATCTCAACCATTCAAAAATAATAAATGTCGTGTCATACATGCATGTGATTGAAAAACACCTCTTTTCCACATCTCGAAAAGCACAACCCCCTCAGCCAATTGTGCAATGCCATATGGAAAGTGCATTAATTGTGTATAAGAACCTTCAATCGTTGAAGTCTTCGAGATTTACCAAGTCAAGGTCAGCATATGGTTATGGACTAAGGGGAAAATATTACTCTAATTTTTTGTATGTAAAGGATAGTTAATCAAGGTTTCACAGTACGACCTGTTCTGGTATAGGAAGGTTTGGGTTTAGGGCATTATACAATAATCTATTTAAGAGTTGGGTGTAGGCAACCAGGACCCCATTAATTGCTAGTATCAAGGTCTGTATAGGGATCTGACCAGTACTTCCTCTCTACAACACTTTAGCTCCGCCCTCATTTAGTGCATCCCAAATTAGCGTCAACGGCTAACTCATGAAGCAAAGCAAGGCTTTTGCATGACCCGGCCCAACCAGCATTAATAGGCTCTCTTATGTCGGCTTGCTCCCAAGCAACCATCCTGCTCGAGCACCCCTCCTAGCCATTTTCCAGTCGGCACTTTCCAAGACCATCTCGGACGTGGCCTATAATGAACCAGCTTCAGTATATCTTCCCACATATGACCCTACAGTTGGTCCTACGCATCAATCTTCAGTTCTAATCATCTTGTTGCTTCTTGCCCAGCTCGATTTTCTCCCTCGACTCTATCTTTTGCAGTTTCATGTCTCTCTCTATGTCTTTGGCAAATGGCTCATCGCTCAGGTCCACCCTACCACCTCAGCATGTAGGTAAAGCTGACAAAGAGGTATAACCAATTATCTCCTCTTCTAACATGGAGCATGTTGTGCATCATGCTATCACTGTACATGGACATTACCTGAACAATAAAAATAGGGGATGTATCTTGCAGGTTTTTCCTGTTGACACTCATTTAAGCCCCTCAGTCGTTTCGCTTTGTCAATTGTCTCTCATTAAGCTCATTTACTCAGATCAATAGCCAAGCGTGCTTCCTGCTTGTATTACCACTCAATCTCAAACATCCAAGCATTAGTTTCAGCTCCTATAAGTACCTCATGTATTGCAACTTCAAAATGGTTGGTTGACACTCGCAAGGGTCGACTACTTCAAGGTAGGTTACCACACGCAAGAGTCGACCATTTCAAGGGTGGTCACCAACCACAAGGATTCTGATAGCTACTAAACAATTAAAGCTCTTTATTCAGCAATACACAAGGACTCTAATAGCTACTTACCATACAAATCTCTATTCAGTAAGCTCTTAAGACTAGCAACAAAAGTAGTCTTAAGTCTTCGCCTTTTCTTGTTATTCTCTTGTAATTCACTGTAATTGTAAAAGAGATTTATAATAAGAGGATTTCACAGTGGACGTAGACAGTTTTGTCAAGCAACTTTACATCTTATGTCATTTACCCTTTAAATGCTCATTTTCTCACTTAAACTAGGCGATTTGCAAGCAACCTTTGCTCTTCATGGTGCATCAAACATAATTCCAAGGTAGATGAAAAATATCATCAACACAATCGGTAGTCAACCTCATGGAATGCCTAAAACTAACATGGCATAACAGACATGATTGAATACGTCCTAGTGTGAGCATACAATCTCTATACATATTCAACTATAATGCAATGGAACATACCACAAGATATATACAAAAATGTAGCTCACATATAACATAGAAACACAATCAATAGTTAAGCAACATAGTTAATATCATAAATAAAACAACCAGTTTAACCAATCATATTTTAATAAAGCGACAATAACCTACAAAACCTTAACCCTATTTAGAAAATCTAATTGCTTTAACAAGCAAACAAATTAGAAAACATAGTAGCGGAAATGAGAAATTGGATTCTCTTCTCCACTTTGTAAATACTTATGACCGGATCGTTCTTCCTAACCCAAATAACTAAGCTTTAGTGCTGTTATGTATACACACATGCACATTCGCCCTTAAAATAAAATCTTAAATGCATATGCATTACTATAACTTTTACAATCTATCAACTCGAATAAACTAAACCAATTGTAACATAACCAATAATCTTGGTGTAAAAAGCCCTAATTGAAATGTAGTCTTATACAACTCCTAAATGCACATGAACAACATTGAAATCATCCTAGTAGTATATATATGATTTTGTTTTGATTTTTGGATGCTAGGACAAGACAACTCAAAAGTGGACGGTATCTAACTTAACCAAACCAATAGCTTAAATCACTATATGATTCCTCCTTTTGCCTAAGAATATCGAAATCGGGTTATGTCTTAATCTAGTGAACATAGCATAACTTCTCAAATTTTCAGTCCAATTTAAATTGTATCATTTCACTCACGATATCACTTCTCAAATCGTCAAGCACTCATGATAACGAAGTACCATGTCCTCAATTCACAAAAGTATTTAAATTTTATTCCGAGTCCTAAAATGAACAAATGATCATTCATAAGTGAAATTCGAACCTAAAATTATGTTCATGTTAAAAGTGATTGACTAAGTGATACATCGTTCATGTGCACTTGGTATGCAGATGAAAAATGCACCCTTGAGTCAGTGCTTCATAATCGCTTTCTGGAATAAATGGTCACTTTTAAAGCCGAAGGATGATCGAAAGGAATATGCCTAATCCTTTCTCTAAGCCATATTCAAACTTCCAAATCTCAATTTTTAACAAAATAGCCACTATATTTCAATGCGTGCAAATCAACATGTCTTTCCCTCGTTCTTTTAAATTAGTCTTATCGAAATAGCATAGAGTTCTTTATTTTCAATTGAATAGTAACAAATATTATATATAATCTCAAATCTAGATTAATCCTAAATATATTTTTCAAATAAAGTGGAGTGTACTACCATTCCTGGATTCCTTAAACCATGCTTATGCATAATATTAAATTACTTCATTCTGCATTACCATAATACTAACTCATATAATCTTGGTACCAACTTATGTTGGAGAAACTTCTGTATATTCATAAATCGAACTCCAATAATTTTGTCCTATCAGCCACTGATTGTGCTTCTTTCCAACCATACTTTCTAATCAACTTGCTCCTTAAGTACTATGAATGAGATAACATAATATGGGATGGCATCTTGCTTATAAAACCAATAAACAATCTACATAAGATCATGCTACAAAACTACATCTAGGACATCGAAAATGGATGATATCCAAGCGTAGTGAACATGAATAAAACTCGTATGATATCTAATATAAGCACTTCTTTGGTGGCAACAACAACTGAAGTATTAGTACCTAATATATATTACCATAAAAAATATACGGTAACACCACCTCCAATTTGTCTGGCGATCTATAATAACTAAACCAAAAAAATATGTATGGTTTTTATGTTACCCAAAATGTTGGATCAATGACACTCACCCACAAACCAACCAAGTCATCTTCCTTTACCAGTGATGCCAAGAACAAACACATTGACTGTATACAATTCACCTCTATCACAACCTTTACCACAATGATGCTGTATGAAACACTGTAAATTTCAACTATTCCAAAATTTAATACATGGACCGATTACCTAGCCAGGTCACATAGAAAAATTATTGATACATCGCGACCTTATTACATAACAAAATTGTTTGCGCCAAAAATGGTCACAAACACCCAATTGTCGATGAAAGTACCCGTTTGCAATCACAGATCTTAGATAAAAAATATGTAGAGAAAATAAATGTGAAGAACACTCACAATTTTAGAAAGAAACACATAGGTTTAGACTGGTTCGTCGTTCGGCCTACGTCCACTATGAAATGGCTGATTTTTAATAATCTTTGTTCGCTGGTTACAATGAGTTACAATAGTAGAATTGAAATACAAGAGTAATCTCGATAGAGTCTGGACGTAGAGGAGCTAAAGTCCTTTTTGTAGGTTTTGGGATGCTATTTATAGACGTAGGATGCAAATATCTCGCTCAGATCTCGAGAGACCTCTTCTGGCACGTGGCTGGGCCCACGCGATCGATCTCATATGGTTTGCACTCGATCCATGATCGATACGAACAAATTTCGTATCAATCAAGATTTGGTCCAATTGAGTCGAAATTGAGCACGAACATTCTATAGGTCGTACGTAAACTCCTGTGAAAATTTGGTGGCATTTGGACTTGCAGATTGCAAGTTATGATCGATGCAAGTTTGGGTTTTTCCGTCGCCGTTCTCTTTGTATCGATGCTGTTCATATCGCTTTTTGGACACATGCTTGCAAGTTGACGTGGTGCTAACTCCTCGGATCGATCCACTTTTCATGTCGAGTGAACTTGTCTTTCAAAGGGAGTACCTTGTTCGTATCGATTGTCGTGGCCTTGTTCGTATCATTCGAAGTGGTTCCGTTTGTATTGATTATCGTAGCCTTGTTCGTATCGATCGAAATCATTTTATTCATATTGATACTCATAGGCTATTTTGTATCGATGGATGAGGACTATTTCGTATCGATAGTCGGAGGTTGTTTATTTGTATCAGTCGTTGATTGATCGATACGAACTGTGCGATTGGGATCGATGCGAATTAACTCCAATTGACTGATATGAAGTTGAACTAATTTGATGGATACGAATAGCAGATAACATAATGGATACGAATAGACGGATGTGAAATGATGGATACGAATAGACGGATGCATGTGAGTTGATTTCCTTGGATTTCATCGATCAT
This sequence comes from Allium cepa, assembly GCA_030765085.1. Classification (NCBI taxonomy): domain Eukaryota; kingdom Viridiplantae; phylum Streptophyta; class Magnoliopsida; order Asparagales; family Amaryllidaceae; genus Allium; species Allium cepa. The sequence goes on from CM060943.1 coordinate 130,731,730, forward strand.
ATCTTGAGCACACGAACTCCGATTGACTTGAAATTTGGAACGTTGGATTCAGTATCTTTGCATGTCATGTCGTATCAATTGTAGCTTGATACGGAGTCGGACAAAATTTATCGACATCCATAGTGAACTTGTGTACAATCGATCTTTGGGACAGACCGTCTTTTGTTTCTAGTCAATTCCTTAGTGTCACGACCTTGCCAAAAGGCGGGATAATACTTGCCCACCAAAACATGGCTTGTGATAGGAAGGTGAGTTTGTAATGTCATAAGCTAGATGTTCATATCCTGTTGACCACCTATAAAGAGATTGACAGTCTTACTTGACTGAATGGCGATCGTTCGAGATCGTATGTCATTCAAGGTGGTATGTGACTGTTCGAGGTCGGGTGTCGTTCGAGGCGAATTGTGACTGTTTGAGGTCCGGTGCCGTTCGAGGTGAATTGTGACCATTCACGGTCAGGTGCCCTTCGAGGCGAATTGTGACCGTTCGAGGTCGGGTGTCGTTCGAGGCGAATTATGACTGTTCGCAGTCGAGTGCCGCTCGAGGCAAATTGTGTGTGCCTGAGGGACTTAGTGTCATAAATGTCAGATTTCACATTCGAGTGGGTTTCTGAATTGTTAGTTATGGCGGTTTATCGTCATCTCAGAGCATGCCTGAGGACCGTTCGTGATCCCGTACATGTGTAAGTGGCTTTGCCGTTGTGGAAGCACAAATAGCAGATTTACTTTCAAAATGAGTCTTTCAACAAAAATGTCCAACGGAACCAAGTCCAAACATGAGAAATAGAAAACAAAAGCAAAACAGAGACGTCAAAGTGCAAATACCTACACCGATGCGATTAATAGTCAAATTAGAGCATGTCTAAGGATCGTTCTTGATCTTGTACATGTGTAAATGACTTAATCGTGTTGGTGTGGAGTTTACCACTTATTCGTCGTTATTCTGATCAGTTGATGACAAGCTGACGCCTCGATCCGAAGCCACCTTCATTTGATGCGGACGGTGGTTGCTCTCATTCCACCGTTGTTGCTTGCCTTCTCACATATTATGATAGCATACCATTCCGGATATGTCCCTCAACCTCATCCTTCAAGTGCCTGCAATCATTCGTACTATGGCCATTTAGCTCGTGGAATAAGCAATACTTGTCTGATTTCTTTCGTTGTTGGTCGGATCCCTCCTCATTGGCTTTCGATAAGGAACCTGCCCACTGGTGTCCTGGTTGACCTGTTCCAAAGTTTCATTCAACTCCGCATAAGAGGTGAATCTTGGTTCCTTTCGCGGTCATTTTAATTAATCTTCGGCATCCTCGGCTTTTCGTTTTCCTTTATCCTTTCCTGAATCTTTTCCTGGGGATCTCTGCTTTAGACTGCATAAACACCAACTCCCTCTCCTCCTTCTTTCTCATCATTTGCATCCTCTAATCATAGAAATCCTTCGACCTCATGATAAATCTCCCCTAGATCCATAGGTGGATCCCTTGTCAGTGAATTTTTGAACTCTGTTCCATCAGCTATGCCAGATACAGCTGCCATTAAGACCATGGATGGATCTGGGCGATCCACCGATGCTGCTGTTGCATTAAATTGTGTTAAGAAGTTCCTCAAATATTCTCCGGTCTTCTACTTAAGTGCCTCTAGACTCATCACATTCTTAGGCCTCGAGATTGAACTCTGAACTGCCTCATGAACATTTCAGTCAACTCCATCCATGTGCCAATAGAGTCACTTTCCAGCTGTTAGAACCATAACGATGCCATATCAGTCAGATACAAAGGGAAGCATCGTGCTATGACCTCCTCCCATGCCCCAACACTTCCATATGCCGCATATACCTTGTTAGATGAACAGCAGGATTTGTCCTTCTCTCATATGTCTCTAATGTCGGCAGCATGAATTCTGGTGGATTCTTGGCCTGCCTAATTGCTGGAGCGAAGGGGCTCCTGTTAACATCTTCCAAATCTCTATTCACCAGTCCGCCTCTCATGGCTCATCTAACCATATCCGCCAATCTATCACCATCACCAAGTTGTAGTCCTTGTTCGTTGCCTCCGATCTGCTCCCCGAGTTCACGAGGGAATCCTGAAATTTGAACTCTCTTGGACGGGCGTTTGTTCCTCTATCAATGCCATGTTGAACAACTCCACCTGGTATCCTTCCTAAGGTTGGATCAACACGCTCCTGAGGAGCGCCACTAGCTCTGGGGCCGCTCCTGATGGTCCCGCTCTGTTCTGGGTTCTAATTGCTCCATGCTCCTAACTCCTATCTCTAGCACCTCATGCAGCTGCGTTAGCCTGATTCTGCACTCCAGTTTGTCGAAGCAAATTCTGCATCATTTTTTTATCAACTATACCCACGTCAATTTCCAAAAATCATTTCCACTACTTTGAATCAAATACACACATATTCACATACATACACAACTATGAACCATACCCACATATGCAAAACATTACCTAAAACCCTTCGGTGCATAAATTCTTTTATAAGTAAATGTTTTAATTGCACTTAAAAAAATTATTCTGCCTTTCCAACATTTTCTTAAAATATCCATCGGTAAATATATTCAACTTCTAAATCTCAGTTCTTTTGAGAACTTCATCACATCCTTATCTGATACATCTACTTAATCAAGTCCAAAAGTTGGAATATTTTATCACAAGTGCCTAGCCAATCCCGCATCACTAAATAGAGTTCTATCCCAACATAATGTTTCCCACCCAAAGTATAGAAATCCATGTACAGCTTTAGGAAATCAATAATCGAAGGTGCTTGGAAAAAATCCCTAGTCTATACAGTAAGTGCAATAACTATGGGATTAACAATAGTGTTGAACTAAAAATGGAAAAACACCCCAATCGAGTATAAATGAGACAGATCTAATAAACTTGAGCAAAAACAGTAAAATAAAAAGAATTTCATAGTGGTTTGTCAAATATTTTAGCCTACATCCACTTTAATCTTATTAGAGCTGGATTTGTCGCAAGCACAAGAACTCTGCAAGTGTATATAGATTTAAAATAGCAGAAGTAAGCTCAAAGTGACAAAGGTTAAGTAGATAATAGAAGATGGAGGCCAAAAGGTCCTTAGCCCGTTGCTCTACCCCTCATATTTAACATAAATCACTTACCAAAGTCACTAGATCATGGAAGATGAGGTAAGAATCCACATTCGAGAGAATAGAGAGGAAAAACAAGTTAGTTCATGCAAACAAAATAGACTTAAACCAACCATAATTTTAATTGTATCGATTTGATTTTAGCTATGGATCTTATGATCGTTTTCCTACACTTTCTCGCATCTTCACATGTTTATGCTTCGTTCAAGATTTTGGCCATCATATCCTATCAGTGCCAATATGATTTGTCTAATGGAACTTGTTGTTTTCTACATTTCTTTGGAGTTCTAATTGAATACCTCAAGCATAAACAACTTAGCATCTATATGGTCGCTCTAGCACCCCTTTTTTTGTCATGTTGCAAATTGCCAGAGTAATAGGAAGATTTCCATAAGGTAATCATCTCGGTATTAGTCACTATTATAATCGGTACTAATCATAATCGTTTTTACATTTGCACTTAAGATCTTGTAACAACCCCAAATTTTGATTAACGTTATTTAGAAGACTTAATTAGATAAAATAAATGAAATAATGTGATGATTAGATCGATAAGGGATCTAAGATTTGAATATAATTAAGGTCGAGCCTTAACCAAATAAGTACATAAGATTGTTTTTAAGCATATAGTTGAATAGGGAAAGGGTAATATATGAATAAATAAGACTTCATAACCCCTAAACCCTTACAGGTCATTCATGTTTTCGTAGAAACCAAAACAATCGAAGAGCCCAAGCAAGGTTGGTCGTTAACTACCACCTAAATCATGAAAATCGAGTACAGATTCAAGAAGGAAAGATAGGAAGATTAAGCAATAATCAAATCTCAAAATGCTTTATCCAAATAAGGTGAATAATTGATCAAACTTTCTCATGTTTATTGTCTTGTGATTACCTAGATTCGGCTTCAACTTGATGCTAAGTATGTTGATGATTTTATGATATGCCATGTTGTTTTTGCCATGTTTGATAAATGACAAGTTATAAGAATATTTATGAATAAGACTATTTCGGTTCTAAGATTTAAATTGAAGATATATTTCTCAAAAGACTATGATTTTTGAGTATGACATTTAAAAGATGAATTTGGAGATGGGTTTTTATTTTTATAATTTTCCTAAGCATAAGGAATACTTTATGAATTTGTAAAGATGGAAAACATGTTAATTCAGGTCTAAATTTAATTAGGTAAATAAATAATGATTTTCGACTTGAAAATTTATATAGTGAACAAATTATCATTTTAAATTTATATGAATTTTTGAGATTTTTCTCAAACATATTTGAAGAGATACGGATTAAATAAGAAAGATTAGTGTTTAAATATGCATTTAGTTAATTATGTAAATTAACATTTTAAACACATATTTTAGGCCTTGGAGATAAGTGGGCAGCGTAGCTAAATTTAGTTGAAAAATTATTCATAACCAATCATATTTTGATAAATTATAGAGGTTGGTGAAATAATACGACTTTTTATAGTAACATTGCAGTTTTTAAGACAACTCTGTCAAGTCGACATCTGCCATGTCTAGACACATCTCACCATACTTCATCGTCATCGACATGGAACAAAACAATACCGTAAGATGTCAACGAGCTTGGTATGAAGTGTTTTGAGTTTTAACCTCATCGAGGCTGAAGAAATAAAGATAAAGAGATAGGATTCGACATAGGAATGTCGATGTTTATACATGACGAGTTTATACTAAGAAGCATGCATGTCACATATACTACTTCGAGCCTTTTGCCTCATCGGCTCGATGGCGATCGAACCTAATATTTTAACTTGTTATTGAGCCTAATAATTTGACTTGCCATCGAGCCTAACCCATGCTTTTTTATTGTCACCAAGCTTACACAAGTTGCTTTTAAACTTATCATCGAGTCTATGTCACTTTTAATATTGTCATGTTTTGTCAATGCCTTTAAATAATCTTCAAGTTTTTAAATAGGAGGATAGCCTATGTATCATGAGAGTCAACGACATTATTGTCCTCTAGGCTCATGATGTCGCATGTTCAGTCTTCAAGTTTTAATAGGCGGAAAGCCTTATGCTTTTATATCAACATGATATGATGTCGAAGTTGATCAAACTAAGATGTTTTGAAAGCAGTAAACCTTATATCATTGTCAATCATCTATATGGAAATATAAAAAGGATTTTAGAAATGGCATTAAAGTTTAACAATATGAAAAGATGATTTCCTTGTTAATTGTTGGGGTCAATGGTATTAACTATATTTCATTAAGAAAATTATTATAAGGCATCAAACTATGGATGTTGATATTATTATGTGCATTTAATCAATCATTATAAATGCCATTGTTTTCATATGCATTTCATTGTTGACCCACAACTGCATTTTAAGATAATAAGGGTAAAATAACTAGTTAGATTAACCTAATAGTGAATATAAATTTACTTAACTCTTGTGTGAGTAGAATTGCATCTAAGAGGTTAGGTAGATCATAATATAGGATGTCTAGAACTGATCAAAAGATTATTGAGTTAGGAAGGTTCTTAGTTAGCCCATGAAAACTATGTTATGAGATATGTTATTGGCAGGGGCCAATAGGTTCATATTGATCCCATGAAAAATGTGTCTGAAATATGTTATTGGTAGGGACCAGTAGGTTCATAGTTAACCCATGAAAACTATGATTTGAGAGATGTTATTGGAGAATCCAATAGATTCATAGTAATTCCATGAAAACTATGAACGGATTAATTTATTGGTAGAAACCAATAGGTTCTTAGTGATCCAATGAAAACTTTGAAATCAAATAGATGGTCTGTAAGATTAGAAACGGTTATTTTTCTGCCCATAAAAACTAATCGGCTAATAATAACCTTAGAAACTGTAAACCGAGGCAGATAGTCTGATAAATTAGGACAGGAAATCTAGGACATATTGCAATTTTTAATATCCTCATATTATGTTATGTTTTAATCAATGTGGAAATAGGTGCATAGTATATGGTTATTTTATTATGGTTAAGATACTAGTGAGGGGAAAACTCATTTCGCTTAGCGGCATAGTCTCACTAAGTATCTAGTTGGTCTGAGTTGGTAGGTTATTATTCACACAAGACTTTTTATCAGACCGTAGTTTTTGTCTTTACCTTTAAACTCTTGGGAGCTCATTTGAGTAGACCAAGAGTAGGGGTTTTCCAGGTTCTTTTTAGACGAATAAGCTTTCAGAGACGTGTAGGAGGCAATCTAGCTAGTAGGAGCTACATAAATATTTTCCGTTGTGTTTTGATGTTGCTTCTGAGTTGTAATGGTTAGTTGTATTAAATGCCATATATTTGACTCTGATCATCTAATGAGACATTTTCATATGTTGCTCTTGGAATATATTGTAATAATAATATTTTCTTTGAACATGGTTTGCGAATTGGGATTATGTAACGAAATTGAAATCTTACTGTGAAATGAAATGAGAAAATTTATTTCAAAAATTGTATTGAATTTTCCATATTCATGTGTTTTTAGTATTATTAACACAGTCGCATTTTGTCATCGAAATTAATAACTATGGATGACTGCAACATCCTACGCACTTAGTTTCGGGCCTCAAAACGGGGGATGTTACATTTGATATCAGAGCATGGGTTTATGTAAACTTAAAAGAAATTTAAACCTAAAAGATTTTGAAAACATTATCCAATGGACCAGAGAATAAGGCCGAGGTTTGGGTTGACGCTATAATAACGTACTTGTATTTTGCTACATATAGGTATGTATTCCCCTCTCTCTTAGACTGTTCTTCTGTATCTTACTAAGGCTCGTATGTAGGTTTATAAGAAAGAAAGGTATGGAAGAAGGAAATGAAAGAGTGAATCTTGGTGGAAGAAGTTCCACAACTAATGGAAATGCTCGACCCAGTATCAGAAGAAACCAGGGTAGACATGCAAATGCTAATCAAAACACAAATGCCAATATTGGTGCTAGAACCTCGACAGTAAATATATGGACAATATATCGGTTCTTCGTTAACTTGATGCAAGTTGGAGTGGTTGTAGGAGTAGCTAGAGGAAATGTTGTGAATGTGGGAGAAGCAAATACTATGGCACCAGTTGGCAATAACTATGCTAAGCCGAGTCGAGATCATATCAATTTGGGTGGGAAGCCTTTTCTTGGAATGGAGGATGCTGCAGAAGTGGAGAATTGGCTATTGCATTGCGAGAGAATCTTTATTGATATTGGTTTGGACGATGAGCGGTAGAGAAGATTGGCTTCGAAAAAATTTCAAGTGCAAAATTATTCTGATGGAATGGAGTTACCATGGATGTGCCCGAGGAAGAGTTAACTTGGCCAGATTTCTGAAGGAGATTTGAGGAGAGATTTTTGTTTAAGGTAGCTAAGTCCATTTTGCTAAGAAAGTTTATGAACTTGGAGCAAGGAGCAAGGAGCAAGGAGCAATGTCGGTGATTGAATATGCCACTACGTTTGATGGGCTATCCAGATATAGATATGCTACCATCGACGCCATCATTAAAAGGAATGAAAATTTTATTCAGGGATTGAAGCCATAGATTGCTAGGATGATCATGTCATATTTCTGAGACCCAAGCAATGTTGTAGCGGAGATGGCAATCTGGAATAAAGATATTCTTTCTACTTTTAGAAAAGAGAAGTAGGTGAAACTTAGAATTCTTAGGGTAAGAAGATAAAGTTTTTTAAGAAGAAAGGAGCTTAGAAAGGAGGAGCTGCTAAGAAAGGAAAGGCTGATCTGGTTTTCTACAATGTGATAAGAAGGGACATTTTGCTCATGAGTGTCAATCCGAAGGGAAGAAAGTTGCTGATAAGAAAGGAGTGAAACTCTTCAACTGTGACCAGATGGGGCACTACAAGAATCAGTGTTCAGAACCATTCAGAGCGGACAAGGGATAAGTTCTTGCTTTGGAACCATCATCCTCTAGACTAACATTAGCCGAGAATGGAAAATCTATGATAGAAGGTACGCTTTTGATCCATAATATACCAGTTAGGATATTATTTGATACTGGTGCATCACATTATTTTATATCTCAGTGTTTAGTAGATAGATTATGCTTAGGACTATCATACCTTGCTACTTTCTTAAGAGTTGCAAATCCGATAGGAGGGTATGAAAATCTGAGGATAAGATGTGACCAGTTAGAACTTGATTTATTTAGGGTTTGCATGCAATTCGTATGTCTTTGATTTCGTAGGCGTCGGGATCATATCGAGTATGGATTAGTTAGATAGATATGATGCAAGGATATTTTTCCAGCATAGGGAAATATAATTGAGACGTCCTAGTGGTAGTGACCGAATAGTATATACAATTTTGAATTTGAGTCTAGTACTTTGTGTTTTGCTAAATGCTGTGGAAGTAGAAGAAGAACTAAATCGGGTTTTGGTAGCAAGATAATTTGCAGTTGTTTTTGAACCAATTATAGGACTACCTCTGAAACAGGCTATCGAGTTTTGAATAGATCTTGTGCCAAGAGCAGAACCTATGAGTAGACTGCCTAGCAGGATAACACCTACCAAGATGAAGGAGCTAAATGTGCAACTGATGGACTTAGAAGGAAAGAGTTTTATTAGACCAAGCAGTTCGCGTTGGGGAGCGGCCACGATGCTCGTGAAGAAATCGAACGGGTCGTTAAGGTTGTGTATCGCTACCATAAGTTAAATGAGAAAACTATAAAGAATATATATCCTTTACCGAGAATCGACAACTTATTTGATCAGTTGAGTGGAGCTGGAGTGTTTTCCCAATTAGACTTGGCTATAAGGTTCCATCAACTCAGGGTAGCGGAGGATAGTATTCCTTTGATGGTGTTTCGAGCGAGATATGGTTTGTACAAGTGGTTAGTAATGCCATTCGGGCTAACCAATATGCCAGCTTTCTTCGTAAAGTTGATGAACGGTTTTCTGAGAGCACTTGGACAGGTTCGTTATGGTATTCATAGAAGACATTTTGATATATTCTAAGGATGAAAGAGAGCATGAGATTCATCTTAGAGTAGTGTTAGAGACGTTGAGGCAGAATCAGCTAAAAGCTAAATTTTTGAAGTATCATTTTTGGAAGAAAGAAGTTAAGTTTCTTGGTCATGTAGTCTTAGGAGAAGGGTTATCAGTTGATCCAGTTAAGATTTAAGAGGTTAATAGTTGAAAGAGACCCGAGGCAGTGATTGAGACAAGAAGTTTTCATGGATTGGTTAGATGTTTCCGAAGATTTATCAGGGATTTTTCATGGATAGCAGCACCCTTGAATAAGCTAACAAGAAAGGACATTAAGTTTGTTTGGTCCAAAAGATGCGAGGATGCATTCCTTAAGTTAAAGCATTCATTGACCAATGCGCCCGTGTTAGTTGTGTCGGATGATAAACAAGGGTTAGCAGTGTATACAAATTCATGTGGGACTGAATTTGGAGCTATGTTAATGTAGGAGGGTAAGGTAATTGCCTGTGTTTCTTAATGGCTCGGACTGCATGAAATAAGATATCCGACCCATGATTTAGAGTTGGCAGTGGTGATCTTTGCATTGAAAGTGTGGAGACATTATCTTTTAGGAGAATGATTTAGGTTGTACACAGATTATAAGTCTTTAAGGTATTTATTCTCTTAGAAGGAGTTGAATATGAGACATCAAAGGTGCTTGGAGTTTTTAGCAGCTTATGATTTCAGTATAGATTATACACCAAGAAAAGGAAATAAAGTAGCAAATACTCTTTGCAAATAACATCAGAATATGATGTTAGCCGTATTGGCGGAATGAAAAGACCTTAAGGCTTTGACTATGTGTAGTTTGCAGTTAAGATCGACTACTGATTCTAGTCATAGTACTGCCATGTTATCCTGTTTGGAAGTTCGACCAATTTTGATCGAAAGGATTTCTTTCAAGTAGAGAGAGGATCCAATATTGGCTGAGAAGATTACAAGACTTGAGAATGGACTTGAGATTAATGATTTGAGAGATTCTAGTCTTGACCAGAGGGGATGGTTGAGAAAGAAGGGACAGTTGCATGTTTTGAATATTGGAGACCTAAGGATAGAAGTTCTTAGGAAATTTCATCATTCGAAGTTTATGATTCATCCCGAAGGAACCAAGATGTATCAAGATATAAAGAGAAGTTTCTTCTGGAAAGGTATGAAGAGGGATGTTGGCTTATGGGTAAAGTAATGTTCGAATTGCCAGTAAGTAAATGTGGAACATCAGAAGTCGAGTGGGTTGCTTCAACCTTTAGATGTACCAATTTGGAAATGATATTTTATATCCATGGAATTTATTAATGGATTTCCAAGGTCGAATCGGGGAAATGAAAGTATATAAGTTGTATTGGGCAGATTGACCAAGAGCGCCCATTTCATTCCCGTTAAGTCAACCAAGATGGCACATGTTTTCGCTAAGTTATTCATGAAGAACATAGTTAGATTACATGAGATTCCTGGTAGTATAGTTAGTGATAGAGATACATTGTTTACTGGTGTGTTCTGGAAGAACCTACAGGAAGTGTTAGGTACTAAGCTTAAGATGAGTACCACTTATCACCCTTAGACAGATGGGTGGACAAAGGGAGTCAATAAGGTACTCGGGGATTGCTTGAGAGCTTGCGTACTAGATTTTGGTGGATCATGGAAAGACCACTTGCACTCGGTTGAGTTTTCATATAATCATAGTTATCAAACTAACATAGGAATGATGCCTTTTGAAGCTTTATATGGAAGGTCATACAAGTCACTAACATGTTGGTTGGAAACCGAAGACAGGTTAGTCTTAAGTCCAGATCCAGTGAGAGAAGCAACTGGGAAAATTGAGTTAATCCTAGATAGGATGAGAGAAGTTCGATCTAGACTGAAAAGTTACGTGGATAGAAGGCATAAGGATCTAGAATTCTCAGTTGGAAATAAGTTTTTCATCAAATTATCATCGATGAAGGGTGTGGTATGTTTTGAAAAGCTAGGAAAATAGGTACCAAGATGTGTTGGACCGCTCCCAGTTATAGAGGGGATCGGAAAGCTCGCATATCAAATGGAGTAACCGAGCAATTTGGTAGGTGTCCACAACATTTTTCAAGATTCTCATCTTCAGAAGTATGTGCACGATCCAGAGACTACTATCACTCCAACTGCATTCGAAGATTTAGTAGTAGAACCTAATCTGACTTTTATTAGGAAACCAGATGGAGTTGTAGCGAAAGATGAGAAGAATTTAAGGAACAAAATAGTTAAGTTAGTGAAAGTTCAGTGGAGCGACAACGAGAAAGACTATACTTGGGAGTCATAGGATAGGTCTAAAGTTACTTATCCTGATCTGTTATGAGGGTATGTTCTATATTTTATATATGTGTGTGTGTGTGTGTGTGTGTGTGTGTGTGTGTGTGTATTATTTACTAGTCAGATAAGCTAATATTATTATTAGCTAATGTTACAGCCGTTTGCATGGTTGAAATGCTTAATATATAGTCCTCACTGAATTTCGAGGACGAAATTCTTTAAGGAGGGGATCCTGTAACAACTCTTAGTTTTGATTAACATTATTCAAGAGTTTTAATTAGATACATTAAATAGAATGATGCGATGATTAGATTGATAAGGGAATTGGGATTTGAGTATAATTTAAGATCGAGCCTTTACCAAATAAGTACATAAGAATGTTTTATAATTTAAGCATATAATTGAACAGGGAAAGGGTAATATAGGAATAAATAAGGCTTCATAACCTCTAAACCCTTATTCCTTATCATTCACGTTTTCATAAAAATCAAAACAACCAAAGAGCTCAAGCAAGGTCGGCCATTAACTACCACCTAAATCATGAAAATCAAGTAGAGATTCATGAAGAAAGTTAGGAAGATTAAGCAATAATCAAATCTCAACCATTATCAAAACAAGGTGAATAATAGCTCAAACCATCTCATATTAATTATCTTGTGATTATCTAGATTCGAGTTTAATTTGATGTCGTGTGTATATTGATGATTTTATGATATGCCATGTTTGATGAATGATAAATTATAAGACTATTTATGAACATGATTATTTCGGTTCTAAGATTTAAAACAAAGATATATTTCTTCAAAGGCTATGATCTTTGAGTATGATGTGTAAAAGATGAATTTGAAGATGGGTTTTTATTTTCATAATTTTCATATGCCTAAGGAATATTTTATGAATTTTTAAAGAAGAAAACATATAAGTTCGGGTTTAAATTAATTAGGTAATTAAATAATTATTTTCGGCTTAAAAATTTTATATGGTGAAGAAATTATCATTTTGGAATTTATATGAATTTTTGAGATTTTTCTCAAATATATTTGAAGAGATATGGATTAAATGAGAAAGATTAGTGTTTAATTGTTTAATTAGTTAACTATGTAAATTAACGTTTTAAACATAGGCCTTGGAAGATAAGTGCAGTAGCATAGTTAAATTTAGTTGTAAAGTTTTTAGTAACCATGACAAATTACAGAGGTTGCTGAAAAGAAACACCTTTTATAGTAATATTGCAGTTTTTAAGTTATTTACAACTCTGCCATGTCGAGCCACATCTTACCACACTCCATTGTTATCGACGCTGCATAAAACAATGCCGCATAATCTCAATGAGCTTGGCATGAAGTGGATTAGGTTTGAACCTTGTTGAGGCTGAAGTAATAAAGATAAATAGATAGGACTCGACATACACATGTTGATGTTTATAGATGCTGATTTTTATACCAAGAAGCATGCATGCGGCATATATTACTTTGAGCCTTTTTCTTCATCGACCCGATGGTCATTAGGCCTAATACTTTAACTTGTCATTGAGCCTAACCCATGCTTTTTATTGTCATCGAGCCCAGACAGGCCGCTTTTAAACTTGTCGTCGAGTTAGTCTATGTCGCTTTTAATATTGTTATCGATCTTTGTTAATGCCTTTAACTAATCATCGAGTTTTTAAATAGGAGGATAGCCTATGTATCATGAGAATCGACGACATTATTGTCCTCCGGGCTCATAATGCCGCATGTTTAGTCTTCGAGTATTAATAGGCGGAAAGCCTTATGCTTTTATATCAACATGATATGATGTCGAAGTTGATCAAACTAAGATGTTTTGAAAGTAATAAACCTTATATCATTTTCAATCATGTACAAGGAAATATAAAAAATGTTTTAAAAAATAGCATTAAACTTTAAGAATATGAAAAAATGGTTTCTCGATTAATTTTTGGGGTTAAAGGTATTAACCATATTTCATTAAGAAAATGATCAGAAGAAATTAAACTATGGATGTTTATATTATTATGTGCATCGATCAGTTACTATAAATTCTATTGTTATCATATTCATTTCATTGTTGGCCCATAACTTCATTTTGAGGTATTAAGGGTAGAATAACCAATTAGAATGATCCCATAGTGAATATAAATTTACTTAACCCTTATGTGAGTAGAATTGCATCTAGGAGGTCAGGTAGATCAGAATATAGAAAACTATATCCGAAATATGTTATTGATAGGGATCAATAGGTTCATAGTTAGCTTATGAAAACTATGATCTGAGAGATGGTATTGGAGAATCCAATAGGTTCATGGTAATCCTATGAAAATTATGATTAGATAATGTTATTGGTAGAAACCAATATTTTCTTAGTGATCCCATGAATACTATGAAATCAGACAGATAGTCCGTAAGATTGGAACAGGTTATTAGTCAGCTCATAAAAACTAATAGTTTAATAGTAATCCTAGAAACTATAAACCAAGACTGATAGTCGGATAAATTGGAATAGGAAATCCAGGGCATATTGAAGTTTTAGTATCATCATATTATGTTATGTTTTGATTGTTGTGGATGCAGATGCACAGTATACGGTTATTGTATTATGGTTAAGATACCAGTGAGGTGAAAACTCATTCTGCTTAGCGGCTGGTCTCACTAGGTATCTAGTTGGTCTGAGTTGGTGGGTTATTATTCACACCAGACTTTTTGTCCAACTAGAAGTTTTTTCTTTCCCCTTAAACTCTCGGGTACTGAATTGAGTAGAGCGAGAGTACGGGTTTTTAGGTTCTCTTTGGACGAATAAGCATCCGGAGATGTGCAAAAGGCAATCTAGCTAGTAGGAGCTATATAACTATTTTTCAATGTGTATTTATTTTGCTTTTGTCCTGTAATGGCAAGTTTAAATGCAAGATATATGACCTTGATCGTCCAAGAGGGAAAATTCATTTGTCGCTCTTGGAATATATTGTTATAAATATATTTTCTCTGAACGTGGTTTGTGAATCAGGACTATGTAATGAAATTGAAATCTTATCATGAAATGAAATGGGAAAGTTTATTTCAAAAAATGTGTTGAATTTTCCATATTCATGTATTTTCCTTACTATCAAAAACATTAACATAGCCACATTTTATCACCGGAAATTAATAACTATGGATGACTGCAGCTTCCATGGCTGTAACAGCCCGCAAACTCATACCCCTTGAGTCGACACTATTCTCCATCAATCCACTCAAGATGAACGGAAATACGAACCATTTGGGTTAAAGAAGAAGAGGTGGAAGAAGAAAATAGAAAACAACATCAACAGAATCTAACCATCGCAGTGGAATAAAATATAATAGATAATAAATGATCTTTACACAAAAGAAAATACATCTATTTATACATTACATCATCAGAGTACAGCATCGGAGTTCAATACAAACAACAACACAACTCAGGACGGTTATAATATCTCGTCCTTCTCAAAACTGATTACACAGCGGAATATTCCATACAAATACGGAAGTACGAATCGCCATCCAGCCCCACAGCATCATTTCCTGTAATCTATAATACTCGGTCTGACCCAAGCATTATAGTGAAATAACACCCGAGTCAGTCTGGAATACAGCGTGAGAAAATCACACTTAATTTGATTATTAAAGTTTCAAAATCCTTTGAAAATCGAAACCATCTCGTAAGACCACGCCATAAATAAACATGTCTGGTTTTATCTTACGATAACTAAAACACTTTTTATTAAAATCCTCTGATATTATAATAAGGTCTATATACAAATACTTATTAAAATAGCCAAAATTGTTACATTCATTAAATTCCAGCTACTAGCCGCAGAGTGGGTGATACAAACAAAACTCGTACAAGGCGCGTAGGGAGAATGGATTTCCAACTAATGACTAGGCATTGGGGTACCACCTGTCACAGTATGTGGCCTAGATCACAGTACCGAGGAGCCACCCTAACTCCCCTGAAACACAAGACCCGGACTATCCTTTACTGGATAGTCCCGAGTAAGATCACCCCACGGTTGGGATCAGCAACCACACCACTAAGCCGAAATAAAAACGGACATCTAGACAGGGAGAATGTATTTCTAACTAATGACTAGGCACTGGGGTACCACCTGTCACAATACGTGGCCTAGATCACCGTACCAAGGAGCCACCCTAACTCCCCTGCAACACAAGACCGGGACTACCCCTTGCTGGATAATCCCGAGTAAGATCGCCCCACGGTTGGGATCAACAACCGCACCACTAAGCCGAAATAAAAGGGACATCTAGACACGGATGACCTCACCCTAATGGGTGCTACCCACTTAGCCTTACTGCATAACCCCTGAATTTCAATCATTCCTGGTTGATGAGGCTCGAGGCTAAACGTTACTTTTTTAGAACATACAACTTAGAATTCTCATCGTCCACCTGACGATGTTCTGAAAGCATTCATCCATACAAGTCCGTTCCAGGTTCGAACGGAACTGAAGGCACTACTCCTACTACATCCATTTTGGAATCATCCTCGGGATTAGTAGCGACTAACAATTGCACTTCACTGCTTCATCTTCGACTCCGAACTCGTTTTCCTCACGAAAACGTACAAACCGGATCGAAATGGTTTTCGAGAAATTAATCTCGATCCTGGTCTCTTCGAAACGATCAGCGCATTGGCCAATATTGATAGTCGGTTATTTAACTATCAAATAACATTCACAAACATCCATCAAACATAAATAATTTCACCAAATTATTTATTAACCTCAAAATATCTTCGCAAGATATATTTCCACTTTTCAACCCTTTTTGAAAATAGTTTTCAAACCACACTTTTCTCATGAAATAAATTTCCAAGTACTTATTTCCACTGAAACACCAAGCACAAAAACTTTAGATTTTTAAAATAATTTTAAAAACACTTTATTATAAAATATACTTTAAATCATTGAAATTAAAAAATTACTTCAATACTTTATTAAAAATATATACTATAGGAATATTTGAAAATGAGGTTACTTTATAAAATGTAAAACTAGATTTTCTCTTTTTAAAACAAAATACCAAGTCACCTTTAAATAATTACTACGATAATATATTTGAAAAATACTTACTTTAGAATTTAGACATTTAAAAATAATAAATTTTCTAAAACATGCTTTTTAAAACAACATTAAGGCTTTTAACTTATATTTAAAATTTTACTTTGAAAACGTACTTGGCTATCTAGGGAAATACGCTTCCCTTCACATCCTTTAAAAATAAATCACTATTTATTTTTAAACAAATTTTCTCATTCCCTTAATAAATCCCACCTTGAATTTATTCTTTCAAATATCCACTGATATATCACTTTGCTTTTATAAACTCGGTTTATAAATTTCAAGTCTCACCTCTCTCTTTAAAAAAATCCCGGTTGTACACACTTAAATCAATCCCCAAATTGATTTCAAATTTACCTCACTTTTGAAAAATTTCCTTACTTACTCCATTTATTCCAAAATCCATTAACTTCAGATTTTATTTCTTCATTATGATTTAAAATCTTTTTAACTGAAATACCTATTTCATATTTTCCAAATTTCTTCTTTATCCTTACAAATAAATTCAAACCTTGAATTTTAAATAAATTATTATTTTTATTCTATAATTATTACACTTCAAAATTTACTCTTATATTTCTTTCAAAAATCCAATTCTAAATATTTTGATGCCTCGGTGTACCGAAATATATTAAATCAAATCATGGTATCCAATATTCCAATTATCAATATAATTCATCACAGCATATCAAATAATCATAATACAGAATTACTAGAACCATCTAAATAATTTTGAGGAATCCAGTTGGATCCCTCCAGCCTATTTCCCTGCATCCACAGTTGTTAGCACAACATAAATTACTAATTCCACTTCGAGGTGGAATATCGCGGTATATGGGTTTATATAATATCATCCGTTGTTATGTGGCGCATGGGGTCTCATCCGCTATATAATGCGGGAAATCAATCACTCCAATATATACTATATGCTACTATATATAATATAGCACACCAAATCAATTCAATCATTCAACCAATTATTTAAATTTAAGCATTTAAATTTAAGCATTTAAATTTAAGCATTTAAATTTAAATAGAAATCCAGAAGAGTGAGATTAACCCACCTTTGATTTTTGTTTGTAATCCACTCCAAACCAGCTTGTTTTCTTCACGATTTAAGACATTGTATAACATTTATGATTTATTAATTTTTGGACTAATCAAACAATTTATTTCTCCTTTTTATAATTTAATTAACTAAGAATTTTATTCAAACTAATTTTCCTTTAAATAAATTATTCCTAATGATAAAAATAAAAGAATAGGCTAATTAATAAGTTAACCTCCTAAATACTTATATTTAAAATTAAACAGTAAGTGGATATATATATATATTATTTTTCTTTTCTTAAAACCATATATATATATATATACACATACTTATGAAATAACTTATACAGATTCAGACCTAAATTTTAAATAACACTCCAATCATTTTGAATTTCCTATATATTCTTCAAAATCATATATATATATATATATATATATATATATATATATATATTAAATTCTAATAAATTAAGAAGGTTTTCTTTCTAACCCGTAAACTTAATAAAACAGAATTGCTTTATCTACCTTAGTGTAAAAAGAAAACTTCATCTTTTATATAAAGTCTTGATTTTGAAATGTGCTATATATTTTTTCAAAAGCCTTACCTATGCATATATCTCTGTTTACAAGTTTTTAACAATAAGTTGATTTTATATTCACAAACTTATGTATGTACACAAATATCCTAATTATAGCAATTTAACTTACTAATTACAATATAAAAAAGATTTACCAGAATCCCATCGCCACGACATTCCCTTGAGCATCGGCCTTGCTCCCGGTTGCTCCCGAGCGACCCTACGGCGACGACCCTATGCACGCCTCTACCTGCGCATACGCACGCACCTGCATTGCTTCGCCATCGAGCCCGACCACCACCCATTGTTCCTCGCCCAAACATCGAAGCCGACTCGAAATCAACGTGGAAGGCGAGACCTCACCTCACACCTACGCGCTCGCAAATGCGAGCATACCCTCCTCCTCTCACGATCGAAACCCTAATCGCGATGACTTCCAAACCACGATCGGCGCCTGAGGTTTCGAGCACGCGACCATCTCGTCTGAAATTTGTGGAATCGAACTGTCGTGATTCAATATGATTTTAACAAAGAGGGGAACGCGAATTTGGCTCGGTCGTTGATTCCATCAGTTTCTTTTTTTTCTTTTTTTCATCGATTTGAGAAAAGAAAATGAGGGAGGAAGACGTTCGAATCGACTCTGGTTCGAATGAAGAAAGAGGCTAGGTTTTTATTCTTGTTTAACATGCTTGCGTTTGAAAATTGCAGAGGAAGATTGCGTGTTGGGAAAAACAAGCTACAGTGACAGAGAAAAGTTGTGATGGAAAGGAAGGCGGCTGGTGGAAAAATATTTGACCAGTCAACCATATATATTTATAAATTTCAAATTTAAATTTAAATAGCTTTCAATTCGCAACTTAAAATTTCGAACTCCTATCGAGGCGTGCCGCTAGACGTTTATAATGTTAAACCTCCATTTCGAACGCAATGGAAAGGTTTCGAGTCCTAATTCGATCGTATGGAGAAGATAGCTTTTTGGACTCGGTCATTATATTAAATTTCCGATATAGATTCAGTGCGTTTATATGTCGTACACTCACATAACAACTCCAAACATTATGAAAATTGAAATCCTATAATAATACAATATTATGGATCAAATGAAACTAGTTTCGTCAAAATCCGAGACTGTGCCTGAGAAGGCTATTTTTAAATATCGATTTAAACGATATATTTTCAAAACTGAACAAATCACCTTTAAATTCAATTTTAACACTTTTACTATCTTCCGTATTATCAATATAAATTTTACAAGCTTTCAAATTATTTTTAACAGGCTTAAAACTGAAGATTCAATAATTTACCCAATTTCAGTTTATTAAATCCAATAACTTAATTGCTAACTAATAATAATATTTGAATTCAAGTTAAAAGTTAAATTTTAAATATTTGAAATCAATTACGATTTCAAACATCCAAAAATTCTGGGTCGTCACATTCCTCCCCCCTTAAAAGAATTTCGTCCCTGAAATTGCTAGTTAAGAAGAATGATCCAATACCCATTACTATTTTCCAAAACCAAATAGTTTTATCAACTTTCCATAACATATCTTTTATTAAAGACTCACTATTACTTTAACC
This sequence comes from Allium cepa, assembly GCA_030765085.1. Lineage (NCBI taxonomy): Eukaryota > Viridiplantae > Streptophyta > Magnoliopsida > Asparagales > Amaryllidaceae > Allium > Allium cepa. The sequence continues at coordinate 130,751,404 of CM060943.1, forward strand.
AATTTCCCAAAACCTTCCATAGTTTCCAACAACATTATTTATTCCACTTATTCAAATTTAAATTTAAATCCAAATTTAAATTATCAAAACTTTCTCAAAAAATTTCTAACTCTCTAAATTTCCGAAAAAATTCACCAGCGTCTCCTTTGCGCGGCTAGCTCGGTACAACTATAAAATGCCTCTACGGGCCCCCAAATTTTAAAAGAAAACAAAAACCAAGTGGCTAGACTATAAAATCATCAAATTTCATACAGAAATTAAATACATACCTTTGCCGAGCAAATTTCAATTTATCCTCCGAAATCAAAAATTCCAAATTCACTTTCCTAATACTGTAGTTCCAACTAAACAATTAGTTACAATCTCCATTTCCAAAATCACTTATTTCAATTCCAATTTGAAATCGTTTTGTTGCTAAAGAAAATTTTTCCAAAAAATTTCAAAAATTTTCTAACTCCCAAAATTTTCCGAAAATTTTGACAGTCTCCTTTGTACGAAGGAGCTTTTGCAACTTGACAAGAGATATAAATATATATACATCGACCCACACGGTCGGAAAAACAAAAACAGTTCATATTTCCTATTTTTATTGCGTAGGCGTACCTTTATTTAGCATTTTTGAGCAAGCGGCTTATTATTTTAGCAATTAGCGCAACCAAATCCAACCAAACGGCTTTCCGGTACCTGTACTTGCTCAATTCAAACATGTAAGTACTAAATATACAAAATTTATTAACATTTCACTTACTTTCAATAGCTAAACACATGCATTTCATATGCAACATGCACCAAACACTTTCCATGAGCAATTTATATGATTTCAAAACTAATTCAATTGCTTTCAACCAATTCATATGCCATTTCATTCAATTTTAATGGTTTACACTTCAATTTCTTACATTCCATTTATTTTTAATCCAAACAAGCTCATATTCAACTCAATTGATTTCAAAATCAATTTTATTTCACTTCTATCAATACATAGAATTTTTATTTACTTCCATTTAAGTCGAACGACTAATTTATTCTATGCAATTTGACGATATTCACTTAATAGAATATCCGTTTTAGTTTTTATCCACATCCAATTGATTCCGACTCATTTGATTTTTAATTCCTTTCATTTTAATTCATTCACAACCATTTTATTTAGCTCGACACATTCCATTCTTATATCAATAACCATTTTCCAAATTAGTTTAACCCATACTTTTATTTACTGAACTTTCACCCTTCCTCGAAGCCAAGCTTCTATAAATTTAAACTTACGTTAATTTACTTTAATGTATTCCAACTTCAAAATTAAGTTCACTTCTATTTGATTCTCATCTAATCAAATTCCATTTAATTCAGTTAGCCCATCCATTTTATTTTAATTCACCTTCTCAATTTATCAAAATAATATCCAAGCACATACTTAGCTCATTTATACTCGAACGGGATTTTATTTGTAACTCAAATCACTTCTATTATAATCCAATTCCATTTAATTTTGCAACATCTCCACTTATTTTAATTCATTATCAACCCAAGTCGAATTCTATTTATAATTCGAGTTTATTTCCAAACTTCATTATTAACTTACAATCCATTTTATTTAACCGAGTTAAATTTTATTAATATACTCCATCAAATAATTTATTTAGCTAATTAGCTTACTTCCAACTTTTAAATCAATATTCGATTTTATTACAAAAATCACTTCCTTAATTTTCCTGAGTTCAATTTTTTTTATATAATTCCAGTTTGGATTTTCTTTCATTTTCCAAAATTCCAGCACTTTTATTTCGGCTTATTTATTCCCTTTTTACATTTTTATAAGCTACTCACTTATTAATATCCATACTTCTCCATCCATTTACAGTCAATCACATTTTCACTTTACTTTTAACTAGAGATTATATTTTTATTTCAATGCTTTTCAATTCTTTTATAAGCTTCGAAAGCTTATTTATTCCAATTCAATACTTACTTAGTTCACGCTTAGTTTATTTAAGCAAGAATTTTATTCCATTCAATATTATCTATAACTCAACTGAATTTATTTCAATTCAATTTTATTTAACTCAACTCCAGTTAAATCTAGTTACGTACCATTCTTTTGAATTTTATCAAGCAAGGATTTAATTTCATTTAATACCATCCCACACAATTCACCTTAATTTCATTCCAATTCCTTTCAACTTACTTCAATTCCAATTCAATATTATTAACTTTGCTTAAGTTAATTTAATTCTAATTAATTTTATTCCTCAATCCAAATTTAATTTTTATTTTCCCCTTCCAATCACATTCAAGATTTACTAATTATTTCTTCCAATCATCCATTAAATTTTCCCCAATTTAATTTCTCCAAATTAAATTTATTTAACTTTTTCACTTCAAAATTTTAATTCCAACATTCAAAGCTTATATTTTCCTTCCTTATTTAAAAATCATCTCAACTTTACAAGTTTATAACTTCCTCGTAAGGATTTTCAATTCAAATAAGGATTCAGGATTTCAAACACCTGGATTTTGGTTCAAATCATTTTTCAACCACCATTATCCCAACATCAAATTTCTCAACTTTTTAAACCAATCCTGGTTTTTATCCCCACAAATTTCCTTTGAAATTTCAAAATCAAAACTAGTTCTTCTGAACAAATCAATTTGGCAGCAATCCGTCACTTAGAAACTCAAAAATGAACATCGATGATGCTGCAGTCATCACCGAAATTATTTTCCAGTGATTGAAGTGAGTTCAATGCTATATCCCTTCCCAAAAGTTATTTGAAACAATTTCCTTTTAGAAATACTTCTAAAACAATAATGCTATTATTTGTCTTCAAAACACTTCGGAAAACACTTCCAAAATTTCCGGGATTTAAATTTCCAAATTTAATTTGAATCCAATTTTAACCATAATCCATTTGATTATACAAGTCATTCCAATTTTTATAATCTTATTTGTTTAAAATATTATCATCCAACATCCAAGTTATATAACAATTTAAGAAAATATTTCCTTTATATCAAAATATATTTTGGGTAAAATTATTTCATTCACCCACCTTTAAAATAATATTGTGTCAATTTATCGTATCAGGTGTTTATAAACTCTTCTCGAATAGCGGCCAACTTACTCTATCAGAATTCATATTCCACTCAACCAATAAGTCAACACAATATTTAAAACAATTTACATTCACTAACAAATACGAACTCATATCTATTAATACGCTCAAACTCATTCTAGAGTACTACGGACTCTATTTTCAATGAGTAATCCCCACCAGAGCCAAAGTTATCACCAACCTATGCTCTGATACCATTGTAACAGCCCGCAAACTCGGACCCCTTGAGTCGACACTATTCTCCATCAATCAACTCAAGATGAACGGAAATACGAACCATTTGGGTTAAAAAAGAAGAGGTAGAAGAAAAAATAGAAACAACATCAACAGAATCTAACCATCACGGCGGAATAAAATATAATAGATAATAAATGATCTTTACACAAAAGAAAATACATTTGTTTATACACTAAAACATCAGAGTACAGCATCGGAGTTAAATACAAACAACAACACAACTCAGGACGGTTATAATATCTCGTCCTTCTCAAAACTGAATACACGGCGGAATATTCTATACTAATACGGAAGTACGTATCGCCATCCAGCTCCTCAGCATCATTTCCTGTAATCTATAATACTCGGTATGACCTAAGCATTATAGTGAAATAACACCCGAGTCAGTCTTGAATACCAGCGTGAGAAAATCACACTCAATTTGATTATTAAAGTTTCAAAATCCTTTGAAAATCAAAAGCATCTCGTAAGACCACGCCACAAATAAACATGTCAGGTTTTTACCTTACGATAGCTAAAACACTTTTTATTAAAATCCTCTGATATTATAATAGGGTCTATTTACAAATACTTATTAAAATAGCCGAAATTGTTACATGATTAAATTCCAGCTACTAGCCACAAAGTGGGTTATACAAACAAAAACCGTAAAGGCACGTAGGGAGAATGGATTTACAACTAATGACTAGGCACTGGGGTGCCACTTGTCACAGTACGTGGTCTAGATCACTATACCGAGGAGCCACCCTAACTACCTTGCAACACAAGACCGGCACTACCCCTTGCTGGATAATCCCGAGTAAGATCACCCCATGGTTGGGATCAGCAACCGCACCACTAAGACGAAATAAAAGGGACATCTAGACAGGGATGACCTCACCCTAATGGGTGCTACCCACTTAGCCTTACTACATAACCCTTGATTTTCAGTCATTCCTAGTTGATGAGGCTCGAGGCTAAGCGTTACCTTTCTAGAACATATCACTTAGAATTCTCATCGTCCACCTGACGATGTTCAACATCTGAAAGCATTCATCCATACAAGTCCGTCCTGGGTTTGAACGGAACCGAAGGCACTACTCCTACTACATCCATTTTGGAATCATCCTTAGGATTACTAGCGACTAGCCCTTGTACTTCACTACTCCATCTTCGACTCCGAACTCATCTTCCTCACGAAAACGTACAAACCAGATCGAAGTGGTTTTCGAGAAATTAATCTCGATACTGATCTCTTCGAAACGATCAGCGCATTGGCCAATATTGATAGTCAGTTATTTAACTATCAAATAACATTCACAAGCATCCATCAAACATAAATAATTTCACCAAATTATTTTTTAACCTCAAAATATCTTCGCAAGATATATTTCCACTTTTCGACCCTTTTTGAAAACAGTTTTCAAACCACACTTTTCTCATGAAATAAATTTCCAAGTACTTATTTCCACTGAAACACGAAGCACAAAAACCTTAGATTTTTAAAATAATTTTAAAAACACTTTATTATAAAATATACTTTAAATCATATAATTAAAAAATTACTTCAATACTTTACTAAAAATATATACTATAGGAATATTTGAAAATAAGGTTACTTATAAAATATAAAACTAGATTTTCTCTTTTTAAAACAAAATACCAAGTCACCTTTAAATAATTACTACGATAATAGATTTGAAAAATACTTACTTTAGAATTTAAACGTTTAGAAATAATGAATTTCTAAAACATGCTTTTTAAAACAAAATTAAGGCTTTTAACTTATATTTAAAAATTTACTTTGAAAACGTACTTGGCTATACAGGGAAATACGCTTCCCTTTACATCCTTTAAAAATAAATCACTATTTATTTTTAAACAAATTTTCTCATTCCCTTATAAATCCCCACCGTGAATTTATTCTTCCAAATATCCACTTATATATCACTTTGCTTTTATAAACCTGGTTTATAAATTTCAAGTCTCGCCTCTCTCTTTAAAAAAATCCCTGTTTTACACACTTAAATCAATCCCCAAATTGATTTCGAATTTACTTCACTTTTGAATAAATTTCCTTACTTACTCCATTTATTCCAAAATCCATTAACTTCAGATTTTATTTCTTCATTATGATTTAAAATCTTTTTAACTAAAATACCTATTTCATATTTTCCAAATTTCTTCTTTATCCTTACAAATAAATTCAAACCTTGAATTTAAATAAATTCTTATTTTTATTCTATAATTATTACACTTCAAAATTTACTCTTATATTTCTTTCAAAAATCCAATTCTAAATATTTTGATGCCTCGGTGTACCAAAATATATTAAATCAAACCATGGTATCCAATATTCCAATTATCGATATAATTCGTCACAGCATATCAAATAATCATAATACAGAATTACTAGAACCATCTAAATAATTTTGAGGAATCCAGTTGGATCCCTCCAACCTATTTCCCTGCATCCACAGTTGTTAGCACAATATAAATTACTAATTCCACTTCGAGGTGGAATATCGCGGTATATGGGTTTATATGATATCATTCGCTGTTATGTGGCGCATGGGGTCTCATCCGCTATATAATGCGGGAAATCAATCACTCCAATATATACTATATACTACTATATATAATATAGCACACCAAATCAATTCAATCATTCAACCAATTATTTAAATTTAACCATTTAAATTTAAATAGAAATCCAAAAGAGTGAGATTAACTCACCTTTGATTTTTGTTTGCAATCCACTCCAAACCAGCTTGTTTTCTTCACGATTTAAGACCTTGTATAACATTATATGATTTATTAATTTTTGGACTAATCAAACAATCTATTTCTCCTTTTTATAATTTAATTAACTAATAATTTAATTAGCTAATAATTTTATTCAAACTAATTTTCCTTTAAATAAATTATTCCGAATGATAAAAATAAAAGAATATGCTAATTAAATAAGTTAACCTCCTAAATACTTATATTTAAAATTAAACAGTAAGTGGATAATTCTTAAAACCGTATATATATACATACATACATACATACATACATACATACTTATGAAATAACTTATACAGATTCAAAACCTAAATTTTAAATAACACTCCAATCTTTTTGAAATTCTTGTATATTCTTCAAAATCATATATATATATATATATATATATATATATATTAAATTCTGATAAATTAAGAAGGTTTTCTTCCTAACCCGTAAACTTAATAAAACAGAATTGCTTTATCTACCATACTGTAAAAAGAAAACTTCATCTGTTATATAAAGTCTTGATTTTGAAATGTCCTATATATATTTTTTCAAAAGCCTTGCCTATGCATATATCTCTGTGTACATGTTTTTAACAGTAAGTTGATTTTATATTCACAAACTTATGTATGTACACAAATATCCTAATTATAGCAATTTAACTTACTAATTACAATAAAAAAAAGAATTACCAGAACCCCATCGCCACGACATTCCCTTGACCATCGGCCTTGCTCCCGGTTGCTCGCGAGCGACCCTACGGCGACGACCCTACGCGCGCCTCTACCTGCGCGTATGCACGCACCTGCTTTGCTTCGCCATCGAGCCCGACCGCCACCAAGATGTTCCTCGCCTAAACAACGAAGTCGACTTGAAATCAACGTGGAAGGCGAGACCTCACCTCACACCTACGCACTCGCAAATGCGAGCGTACCCTCCTCCTCTCGCGACCGAAGCCCTAATTTGCGATGACTTCCAAACCACGATCGACGCCTGAGGTTTCGAGCACGCGACCATCTCGTTTGAAATTTGAGGAATCGAACTGTCGTGATTCGATATGATCTTAAGAAAGAGGGGAACGCGAATTAGGATCGACCGTTGATTTTATCATTTTCATTTTTTACTTTTTTTCTTCGATTTGAGAAAAGAAAATGAGGGAGGAAGACGTTCGAGCTGACTCTGGTTCGAATGAAGAAAGAGGCTAGGTTTTTATTCTTGTTTAACATGCTTGCGTATGAAAATTGCAGAGGAAGATTGTGTGTTGGGGAAAACAAGCTACAGTGACAGGGAAAAGTTGTGATGGAAAGGAAGGCGGCTGATGGGAAAATATTTGACCAGTCAATCATATATATTTATAAATTTCAAATTTAAATTTAAATTGCCTTCAATTCGCAACTCAAAATTTTGAACTCCAATCGAGGCATGCCGCTGGACGTTTATAATGTTAAACCCCTATTTCGAACGCAATGGAAAAGGTTTCAAGTCCTAATTGGATCGTATGAAGAAGATAGCTTTTTGGACTCGGTCATTATATTAAATTTCTGATATAGATTCAGCGCGTTTATATGTCGTACGCTTACACAACAACTCCAAACATTACGAAAATTGAAATCCGATAACAATACAATATTACGGATCCAATGAAACTAGTTTCGTCGAAATTCGAGATTGTGCCTCGGAAGGCTATTTTTAAATATTGATTTAAACGATATATTTTCAAAACTGAACAAATCACCTTTAAATTCAATTTTAACACTTTTACTATCTTCAGTATTATCAATATAAATTTTACAATCCTTCAAATTATTTTTAGCAGGCTTAAAATTGAAGATTCAATAATTTACCCAATTTCAGTTTATTAAATCCAATAACTTAATTGCTAAATAATAATAATATTTGAATTCAAGTTAAAAATTAACTTTTAAATATTTAAAATCAATTAAATATTCTGATTTCAAACATCCAAAAAATTTGGGTCGTCACAATAGCACTTAGTCTCAGACCTTAAAATAGTGGATGTTATAGATCTTTATAACCACCTTTTATATCCATTTTAAGCATGCCCCTGAAATTCTTAAATCTTTTTGCCTTTGTCTAGACATTTAGATTCACTTGAAAGCTGTTCGGTTCAAATACTTGATAACACTTAACCCCCAAAATATGCTTCTGTAAAAACAAAGTATGTTTTTGATTAAGACAAGCAATATAGAGTCGTCTAAATTCACCTCACTGGTTGATTAACTTTCACTTTAAAGTGTCTTCTCTATTCCAAAAGCATCAATTCTACACTTCATATAGGTAGCGTACCACTTTTTGTACCAAGGTCGAGGTCCACGTCATCTTAAAGATCGGGCCATGTCTTGGCCAAGTAAGTTTCCTTCTATTTTCTTTCTTTTCTTTTTCACCTTTTTGCAAGTAAATCATTTTGGTACATTTTGTGATCGCTACTGATCTAGGTGCTAGTTTAACCCTATATAACTTTGGGGACTTTGATTTTTCTCCGCTCAATTTCATTTTGCCTAGCCACAATTTCATTCTTACAGTGACCATAACTTCGATCGTTGTAGATTCTTGAGTCCATCACCGAAGCGCTACCGAGTCCAACACATCGATGACCACCATCAACATCATCTTAAATTTTTTTACATCATCCCCATCATCTCAGCCCTAAAATCATCAGCTTTGATTATTCCTTATTCCAAATCTAAGTTGAGAAAGGTGGGTTTCTAAAGCCATGCCACCGCCAGGAGCATCATTGGGAGACGCCGTTATCGTCACCGTTGTACTCCTTGCTGCCATTTTTCTATTAGTAGCTGGAATAAGCTGATTGTGGCATCGATTCATAGCCAACCAGTTTCCTATACTTTATATTACATAGCTAATTGAACATTCAAGTCGTCCAAAGAAAATTCCGAGTCGTACTCCGGGCTAACACCAAAATTTCTTGGGTTTAATTTGGCTTCTTCTTTACTTAGTGTTAACTTCGTGTTGCCACTCAAAGAATCTAGGTTTTCCTTGGTCGACTTGAGTTTTGCAACAACACCAAGCTTTCATTTAAACAAGATGAATTAATTGACTTCATCAAGCTTTGGTTGAACACAAATTGCAGATTAAGCTTCGATTAGACATTCTAAGAACAGCTGCGTCAAATGCACTCTGACATCGAAATAGATCATTCATGTCTATTTCCAAATCACGACACAGCCTGTGCTCCTATAAAGAAGGCTCCATGTTGCTTCAAACAATGCTTTCATTATCATTTACTCTACGATAATGGATAAATTCGATACACGATTCCATTGTGTGACAGAGCTCATTACCAATAGAGTGAGCTATCTACATAGAATGTTCCATACAGCGTGCTCTAGAGACAGGACGCTTACAAGATAGAACAACATATCTCACTATCCCCATCGATGTTTAGAATCTGATTGGTCATCACATGCTGACATCCACTGAATCCAGTATATTGACCTCACAACTGTAATTAAATTTTTTTAAAATAAAAAAAGTACCTGACCACATTCGCTATTAAATTTTCAATTCAGAATGATTCGACGATCTCCTAGTCTTGAAGTCAGTTCCTAGCCTTCAACTCCTCTTAAAGCTGGCTTTTTTACCACTCAGGACTCTATGTTCACTCAGTTTGGAGCAATATTTTTGACCATAATTGAACTTCGATGGAAAATCGTTCCAATGGTGCCTCTTAAAAATCAGCCTCCTCCATTGAATGAGTAATGTGCCCAAAGGGTCTTGGATAACCCTATGGACCAAACACCATGGATACTAACTATGGAATCACTCCTTCTATCTGCCTCAAGCATGTGATTCCAAAGGAGGGCTTTTTATTACTTAAAATCGATTAATGAGCACAATCCGCCCTAAAATTACAACTACATGTAACAAATGATGTGCTTGGGTGGAGCCATTCCATGATTCAACGAATCCTTTAAATTCTTCTTGGAAGAGTTAGGCAGGCTCTAGCTCAGGTGCATCCCAACTACGATGCCCTACTTAGCTCCAGGTATGCCTTATTAACTATGTGGCTACATCATCCTCCAAGCTTTGGAGAACTAACATATCTTCTTAGTTTCAAGAAAGGAGCAAATTCCCCTTCTTTAATGGTCATCGAAGCATGAAACTGCAACAAAGTTATCAAGGTGATTCATAATAAACGCAGTATTTCAAAAGAGAGATCTTCCTTTTCCACTATCCACTTGGCCTCAACCGCCTCTAGTTGTTCCGATTTTAGTCTCCTTTCTCAACATCCTTACAATACTTAGATTTTCTTCATCCAAGTGCTTAACCTCTTTTCTACATTCTTCACAGATCTTCCCGACCAAGATTACAGTGATGCACATGACGTCACTCTAGAGATCCTAAAGAGCATCGATTTCAAATTCCACACCACCACCTACCCTCTTACTAATGAGAGGCTTTATCGATATAGCCTTCTTCGTTCTGATCGATATGCAATTCCCGTTGAGCTTCCTTTGAAGAGATCTTGGACTGTTGCTAACAGTTCTACCCCACCTGCGATTCCAACAATGATGATTAGGGGCACGATGAAGGCTAGGTTGACAAGGCACACGTTGAAGAAGGAGATGAAAGAATAGTGAAAGTGAATATTATCAATAGAGAAGATGAGGAAAGAGGAGAAGAAAGAGGAGGAATAAATGGCGGGATAGAAGGAGAAGAGCTAGAAAGAGAAGACAAAGAAGATGAGGAAGACAATGGAGATTATGTCAAAGATAAAGGCTTCGATTTAGAAAAGCGTAAATCATACAAGGAGACATCCCCCGAAGGCGTTGAAGTCCTAAATTCACTTCGTCCAAAGAGAATAGTCATTTAATCATCGAAACAACCTTCTAGTCCAAGCATAACTCCAGCTAAAGAAGTGACTCCACCTATGAGTTCTTCAGAGAACATTTTTGGTGGATTGGGAGATCTATATATAATTTCAGCTTTCATCTTCGAGGGAGCTCAAATCAAAGAAATAGAAAATGCAAGTCTGCAGTACTTCAGCTTCTTATCTAGGGATCTCCTAATCGAGGGTAAGGAAACCCCCTCTTTTCAAATCCTCAAGCATAGTTCATAGAATACTTAGGAAAATATCAACACTCCACACAATTATAGGATCACGAAACTAACACTCTACGTTCGTTTTTAATCCAGCACTTAGTACTAATACGTTACCCTTTTTTTTTAGGTACGATGGTAAGAGAACGGTTGTACTATCTCAGTTCGGGCATTAATTAGCACTGTGCATCCAGCTCGGGTCCCTAATAATAGCATCCCAGCTCATACAGGGAATTAGTAGCGCTACAACAAACAACCTTTTTATAACGTTTAGAAACCGCTATTAAAGCCTTCTATAGCATGTCTATAAAGGCCATGGATCAACAAGTTGTAATAAGTTTGATAGATACAATAGTATTTTAAAATTGCAATGGAAAATGGACTTTCAACAGCGTTTTTGTTGCCATCTTACACAGGCCGATACAACTACTTTTCTATAGCGTTTTGAAGCTTGCTGTAGAACTTTTACACAGAATTGTGTTTTATAATACTAAAAACTATGATATCATTTAATTCCAATAATATGTTGACATGCCATTTTATTATAGCGTCTAAAAATGCTACGGAAACGTTACGTCAATCTTTTATTGCGCATTGAAACGCCATAGCAGATTCAGTACTATTTATTGTAGCATTGTTTTTTGCTATGAAAACTATTTAATACTTATAGAATATTTTGTATAGCACCGGCATAATGCTATAGCATAACAAAGCTGTAACCATTTTTATTTTCGTAGCATAGTCAAAACACTCTAAAAAATTTCGTTGCATTTTTTATTGCCATATACATTCAAGCTTACAGTTTTCAATTCTACTAATCTTCTTTCAACTAATATATTATAACAATTCAAAAAACCACACTTATCACATTGTAATATATCTAATCAAATAGAGTCATAAGCCAAACCACAAAATATATATCCATAATATTTCCTACACGGAGTATTAAACATATAAAAATTTGTGACAAAAAGTAACAATACATAAAACTGTATCTAACCAAAATGATACCTACTAAAAATAAAGACGTATGAACGTCGATAGACAATACATTAATGCAAGCATGATTGATTTGAAGGCGAAAGAGCGCAACATCATGTAGCAGCCTCAAAAGCATCATACAACACCTATCGAAAGAATACAATAGGATAATCATGGATGGTAGTGAGTATAGATACTTAACAGCAACACTACGGGCAATACTACAACGTGGCATGACAAGTTTGGGAAGTAATAACATATTTTAATTCGAAATACTGTCTTATATTGCCTGTTGCATTTCAAATCTTCTTTGTGATGATTAATTATAAATAAGTTGTGAATTATGAATGTTGATAGCCTTTTTACATACATTTTCTTCGTAATTAGGGACAGGTGACTGTAGCGGTAATTTGATTATTTTAGCTTCTTCATACGACAAGTGACTGTAACGATAATTTGAATTTATTTCTTTGTATAAATTCAAAAAAATCTATTTTTTATGTAAACAAATGATACAGTATTATATTACGAATATTTATATAGCCTTCTGTGAAAAAATTATTCGTTTTTATGGAATTCTGTACATTTTAGCTATTTTACTCCAATACATTTATCCTACTTAAAAATCATGCCTAACGCTAGCTTTGCGATATTAGATCCAATCATGGTAATCGTATCACACCAGCATGCTCCAAAAGAGAATAAGAAATAGAAAGTATTCAACCAAATCAAAAAAGTCTCATATCTAAACAAAGTTTGAATTTTACTTATTAGAAATTGATTCCATTATAATGTTCGCAGCAGGTCAAGCTATCGTAATACCAAGAGCATCCTCAATGACTTCTAAATGGGACGTTGTTCTCCATATACGTGCTTTTGGAATTTTTACAATATCTACCCAAATTTTAATTGAATTTTACCCCAAAGGAACACAATGAACCATTGAAGTTGGATCGGTTGAAGACATGCGACCTAATGCAACTATTTCTTCCTTTCCCGACCAATCGATCAGCTTGCATTTATGTTTTTCCATAGATTTTGTACTCTATCAACTAAACAAAGACGTTATTTTATTATGTACTACAATTCTTTGTATGATGAAAAGTGATTAAATCAAATAAAATAAGATTGATACCTACCTTCTTGACAACTCCGACATTACTCGTATGATTATTTGATGATGCATTGTTAACTATTTCGATAACTACTTTTGATTCAGGCCATGCAACTTTGATACCGATGGCTTATTCACCTCACGTCAATCCTTTAGTGGACCTCCATAGAAAAGCATCTTTGATTTGAATTATCTATCCAAACTGCAATGGCAGCCGGACCAAGAGGGAGATCATTCACAAGTTCTTTTGGATCACTCGAATCCAGTCATCCTTCTACGACTAATCCTTCACTCCCACTCCAATCGATTAATTTTCATTTATGATCTATGGTGTTACTTTTACTTCAATAAAAAAGAACATATTATTATTTTTATGCAACTAAAATAAAAAAATTAATTAGTATAAAGATGAAAGATTACCTCATTATCTTCTTCTTCGAAGTTATCGAAGTTGCGCAAAATAACTCTAGTAGCTAGCCACGCTACTATCTTATCTTCAATGCATGTCGAATAAAGTGGTGTCCTCACATTGTCTATTATAATTTTATTGGAATCAGACTCTAAAGGGATTTGTTGATAAGCTCCTTTGGGTCACTTGGCACAACTCTTCCTTCCGTAACAATTTTGTCTATCTCACTCCAATCAAATAAATCACATGTGTCATGTTTTTTACCATGTTTGTTCTATAATGAATCGAAAACAAATTATATTAATGATTAAAATAAATGTCGAATATAATGATATCACATAGTACTATAAATAACTTTTACCACTTGATGCACATTTGCTTAATCCTAGCTTTATTTTCTCTGTCAAAAAAACAAACACAACATTATGTACTTGAATAAACGTTACATAAACTAAATAATACATACAAAATAAATGTTCTACTTGCAAGAGAGAGTATTATGTACTAGAAGGAAATGTGTTATTTCATTTCTCTACTTGCAAAACGCAAAGAAAAAGTTGATTAAAAAAGTATTATTATTGATAAAAGGAGTTGTTTTGTTATTTATTTTTGTTAACAAAGTAGCATTCAATTTTTTTTGTATTTTATATTAAATAATGGATTTGATAATCTTATATTAGATTCGATAATCATATGATAACCTTATCATGCTTTTGACCCGGTAAATTTTGAATCACATATAAAGGATTGCAAGACGTTTTCTAATAGTAAATAAATTTCATTATTCTTATATACAAATAATATGCTTAGAATTTCAATCTTTTTGACATTCATCTGTTGGTTGATTGAATATAGGATAACGTCGTTATATACTATGAAGCAGTAGAGAAGCAACCTGCATTACCTCAACATTAGCTAGTTTTTTTGTACTTATTTTATTTTGTGTTTATGTGAACAGAATTCATTTATACTAAACCATAGTACATATGTGAATAAACTTAGTCCATACCTGATATTTCATGAGCATGCGAATGATTACGTCTAATTCTGAAATTTTATTTTATCCCTTATGTGTGACCATATTGCCTTGGTGTTGGTCATACCCCTTCCAGTTGCTCTCAATCGTCCTGGTCTATCCTATCCCAATATTTTTGCAAGCGCATCGTCTTTATAATTAGTTGTTGAGCTAGAATTTGATTCATTCTGTATTTTTTTTAATTTTTTCCTACATATGTTGTCATACATGCATATTATACACAATTGTACTATCACAATAGCAAACAAATTGTTATCTAACAAAATTTCAATGTACTTACAATAGCATCTGCAGCAGTCGAATTTACCTGTTCGCCATTTTTTCGTGTGTGGGATTTGATCCTCACTTGAGCTCGACCAACAGAAGATGGATGAGGAAACGTCTTTTTCTATGTTTAAAAAATATTTTTTACACCATGTTAGAATAGCAAACTAGCTAATAAATATTATGGTATATAAGTTAGTAATTCTTGCCGAGTCATCGGCCACTCGAGCCATTCCTTTATGACTAAATATGTGTGGTATTTGATTGTCTCTAATAGCTTGATATTTCTGACTCAATTCGTAAGAATAAAATGAAAACGTGCATTAAAAAATCAAGCTTGATTGATTGTCGCATCTTGTCAACATTAAATGTGTAACTATTACCTTAAACTTTGGAGTTGTTTTGAACTTGACAAACTTCTTCCACTCATTCATACTTAGGTTATCGGGTTTCAATCGATTTCTTTCTTCTTCATTCCTTGCATTTGCAATTTTGTGAACTAATCGAGATTTTGAACCACTATAAATGCACCCTATTTGATGAAATATACACGCCTTTTGCCATTCATCCAATTTAAATCTAACCTACGATATTTAAAAGCATATGAACTCCGCTTAGTATCATGTTCAGAAAGGGCTACTCTAAACGATTTAAATATTATAAAATGAAAAAATATTGTGAATTCAGAGAGGGATTGAAAAGAGGGGCATGGACAAGTGAAGAAGATGGATTATCTCCCTGAATGGGTCATTTTATGAAAACCAGAGAGAACATATACTGCTAATTAGTAGGTCCGTAATTGTACAAATAAAGAAAGCATAAAAGGAATCCAATCTTACTAATATTTGTCACCAACCAAGAACATAGACTAAACAGTGCACAATTTACTCTGATAAGTATATATCAGTAACTAGAAACAAAGACAAATAATTGTGCAATTAAATAACAAATCGACCGAATAAAGAAAGGCTAAATAATTCAAATCAGAGATAACTAAGATAAAAATGGAAATTAAGAGGATCCACGGTATTATAGGTTTATTTTTTGTTCCAATGTTGATGTCTATAATCTATCATTAAATGTCCATTTCTCACAGGACTTATTCTTTCCATGTGATATGCTCATTTAATGTGATATGGGTTGCTAATTCTACTGAATTGTTTTACCGAAACCAAAAAAAGATTTTTGAGTATGCCCATTTACTACAAAGAATTCATAAAGGTGGATGTATAGTTATCTAATGACCTTCACTCGCATCTGATACTCAATAAGTGACTGTTCATTGAATTTTAATTAGTAGTAAATAAAAATGTTCTAGTTTCAAAACATTATGCTCATTATTCGACTATGGTTCCAAATTAAAAAAATAACAGATTCTTTTTAATGAGCATAGTTATTCAATAAGCATATGTTACATAACATGTTCATAATTTCCAGTATTTAACGCGTCTAGAATGTTAGATTGTTAAATATAACAAGCATTGTTTATTATGTCAGGGTAGGGATACTGGAGAAATCCATAGTCAAGTTGTGTTTATCCCAAGTAAGTTTTAATATTGCATAATTTGTACCAAGGCATCAGTTTATGTTAAAAATTGTATGAAGCGGTAACTCTATTTTCATGCATCTATGCTCCTAAGAATTATGAAACTTATATTCTATTCTTACTTGCCTATCCATTTGCTGGGTGTCATTGTATGAAATAATAAGTTCATAGATTTGAATTAGTAGATTTCACTGGTATTTATTGTACATTTTTGAGATTTGAATTAGTAGTTTCACATGTACTATTGTACAGAAACAAAAAATATAACATGTTGGGTTAAAGATATCGACAAACTACATATTGTTCACAAGTATGAGTATTTCATTGTCCTAACATGAGGTTTATGTCTATATTTTGAAATCTCTATTTATCTTTTGCTATTTCAATGTGACTTGCAATGCTGATTCTACTAGAATATTAACCAAACTGATGCAAAGTTGACAAACTATTGAATTTAGGCTTTTGCGGATTCAGATCATTCCATAATAACTATTCGCTAACACAAAAATACAGCAAATAAGGCCGATTATTAAATTCTTGCAAAGCATAATAGACACCGATCTAAATATTATATATGTCTATTGCACATGTGTAGACAAGATGGCAATGGATGTTTGGAAATAGAATTTAACCATAAAAAATATTATCGATTCAACGTAAAAGGAATATACATCGCCTAGAGACAGAAATAATATATGGTATAAAAATATAGTATATACTTGAAGGCACTCCCACAAAGCAACTTGTATTTCATCACTTAGATTCTTTCGTCTATCAAGTGTAACTGGAACATGTTCTCTTACTAATGGACCTAGATATGAAGATAGATTGATCGATCCATCTTCTATTGGTTTGTCATCTGCATCAAATTCGACTTCAATACGACTAAAAAGATTCGATGGAAGTCTTTTCACTTTTGTTGGACGTCTGCTTTTGCGCTTCATAATTGGATTTTCGATGGCATCTCGAGTAGTTCCCCTTGTCATGTCAACTTCAAAATTCTCTAAAACTTACATTGTATCTTAGTGCTTCAGCATTGTCTTGCATTCGAGCATCGTTATTCTCAGCGTTTATTTCTATTTGGTTGACTTGGTTTCCAATTTCTTGCAAGTTGTCTTCAATACGAATGTTGCTATCCACCATGTTTTCCTTGTCTTTTACATTATCATTGGATGTGGTGGATTCTTTGATTGCTTTTAGCCATTTTTGAACAGCCCTCTTCTTTTTACTCATTTTCTGCAGATAAAAAAAGATTAGAACTATATGAGACCGTATAACAATGTATATCAGGTGGGAAATAATATTAAAATTAGTTTGATAACAGAATACTGGAAATGCATGCCATTTCCTTCGAAGTAACAATATATCACGCGTTATATGAAAATTCCAAAATATTAAACCAATTACATACAAATTAGGCATGTAATCTACAAGCACGTTGTTATGGGTCAGATAAGGGTAAACAAAGGTGGACTTATTTTGTTAACAATAATGTAATATAAATAATTTAAGGAAGTTAGACTTTGAGAGGATATAACATGAATAGTTATTTTTTTATTAGCTTGTTTTCTTCAACATCGATCATCCACTTGGCATTGTTCGACTGTCATGGTTTAAACAATGTTGTTATTGAATCTGATAGCATACATAAATTTAAAAATTATCTAACCACTGCTAATTATGACGATTAGGGTTTGACTGTCATGGTTTATGGATGATGATTATGACGACTATGTTCACTTGATGTCTACCCTCAGCTGTCTCAACCATCATTTAAAAAATGTAAGAATAAATGATTATCTTGGAAGTCCGGCCATTTTGGATTATGTGTGACTCATTATCGCTAACGCCTAAGTTCTTGAGACATTGAGTATAGCTAATGCCTAAGTTCTTGACTCATTATAGCCAGTCAAGCATCCACTTTTACACTAGCATTCTCCACAAACTTGCAAGACTGAATCACATAGTACAGTAAATATTAATTTCTTACTCACTAACAGGACATCACATAAACTCATGTCCAAATTTGATTCACAATCAATACGCATTTTCAACTGTAAATAGCATGCTGGAAAAGGAGATAACTAATACAAATTGACTAAACTTACAATGAGAGTTACATTTATGGCTAACTTAAATCATAGAAAAGGTACTTCGTTAAAAAATATTAAAGTTGCTATTTTGCAGCAATCACAACTTTCGGCAACTAATTAATTAGTGTATTGAGAAGTGTATTGTTCAGTATTAAATAGATCCTTAAATTTACTTTTCATTATATATGAGAGAGGGCCTCAATGTTACCCATTAACTACTAAAACCAAAAAATAGTGCGTATCTTAGGAAAATATCAACTAGGACCAAAACTGCAAATGAAATCTATCATAAATATATAATATGCCTATCTATTTACAAAAAAAAAAACAATAAAGAAAAATGTAACATATTACAAAGCCAAAGGGGTTCTCCTTAGCCTGTTTAGCACTGGACATGAAAAACTTAATACATTAAATCCATACATCTATTAGACAATGAATGGAAACATGATGCCAATGCTAATTCATATTAGTACATACAAATTTAGCATAATATTGGCTATTTGAACTCCGTTGACCTATATTACACTGGCGCATTTGGCAGATGCGCCAGTGTAATTTTGTATTGGCGATTTCACAGATGCGTCCCATAATATTTTTAAAAAAAACTAGTCTAAACTTGCAAATAGTTTGTAAACTAGCCTATTTATACCAATAGTTTAAAAAACCGGTCTCTTTTGAAAATTTGGCCATTTTATTAAAAAAATGTACACAAACGAGTTATGGCTTTCCGTGGCCTTTTTAGGAGCAATCCTCTCATTGCAATTGATAGCATTTGTTGCATTAAAACATGATAATCATGCAATTTCAATCCACTAACTTTGCAATCCTCAAACAACACACATCTTTTGAAATTTGAGCAGTAACCATCAGGTCCCTTAAAGTCATACAATCCTTTGCAAAAAAAATTCTTCATAACTAGACAAAGTACAAGGAGCCGGTGGAAGATATGTTTTCTTCTAACGAGGTTATGCATATAGAGCATGTCGAATTTCCCACTCCTATAAATCCTTTCTAGAATTAATATCATCTTTTGATTTGCTATCATGCAACATTATTCTGAGTAAACTTTCCCCAACGTTTTTCTTAACATGCATCACATCTAAATCATGGCGGAGTGGAAGTTCCTATAAACATCATTAATATGACAGTTTAATTTTATATAATTTTATAGTTAGACTATTACGAATAAAATAAATTTTGAATACTAACCTTCCAATATGGTAATTCAAAGAAAATTGATCTTTTTTTCACCTTGATAGCAATATTTTTGTATGATCATTTTCATCTTCTTTGTAGGAAGTACACTTCCTTTTCTTTATCTTCTTGTCTTTTTTCTATTTCTTCATTTTTAATTTTTCCAAAATCATTTGGAAAATCTTTCGAAATAATAGAAATATCTCTACTTGTAAGAATTCTGGGTTTATTACCTTTCTCCACATTGTTATCAAACCAAGCCTTTTGTTTTCTTAATGGATCTTATAGAGGTAAGAATCTTCTGTGTCGTATGTAGCCATTTTTCCGACTATGATTTAGCCATCGATGATGAGTATTAACAACGCATAATGGACAACATTTTTTGCCTTTTACATAACATCTAGCCGGATTTCCCTAGGCTGGAAAGTCATTTATTTGAATATATATCAATATCATTCCTAGGTTGCTTTGAACCAGGGATCAATAATGCTACATAATATTCTTCTTTTCCATACACAATTTGGCTGAGAGAGTATATGTCGCAAGCATCACTGGCCAGCAACTATACTTGAAACTCTTAATGTCAAATGGGTTGTAACCATCGGTAGCAAGACCAAGTCGAAGGTTACGCAGATCACTTGAAAATGATTTCCATTTATCATCCGCCATGCTCCATGTCAAAGAATCCACAATATGACGCATTTTATCTGTAGGGGTGAATTTACACAAATGATTGCAAATCAATTGTAATACATGCGGAAGCAATAAGATCGTGTCGTAGTGCGACAAAAAAAATAGTACTTGAAAATAAAACGGAAAATCAGCAAATCAAACAAGAAAGTAAATAGAGAATTCATATACGGATTTATTGTGTATTATTCTAAGATAGTGTACATCCACTTGGGTAGAGGATGTTTTATTACTTTCAGAGAGAAGAATTACAAGATTGATAATGGAGACTAAGAAGAATATGAAGAAATACAAAAGAGAAGATAATTCATTTATGATTCTTCTATTAATCATAATCCCTACCTTTATATAGGGATTATTACTTGAGGTTGAAGTATTTGATTTATGGTCATAAATCAATACCTAATAAATTCTCCAAATCATATGCGAAACATTACCATTTTATTTTTTCAGTTTTTCAAATTTTGTATGCATCTGATAAGATTCCTTCTTTAATCATCTAATTAGATAATTAGATAATAACTTCACTTTTTTTCAAAAATTTCTTCCTATTATGTAGCCAATCTATTACCCTCTTTAATGCATATAAAAGAGGCAATATATTTGAGCAATTATCAAAAATATCTTCCAAATCTTCTCAAGTATGGAAATATTATATCAAATCTAACAGTCTCCACCTTGATACCATATTTTCCCGCAAGCCTAGCAACTCCACCTACATTCTTTTACTCCAAGCAGCTCTCGGACAAGGCATCATGGATATTTTCCCAATGAGCTTTGGCATGGCCATCACCTATTCCACTTTGTCAACGAACTCCGAAAAGGCTACCGTCCGCCAACAAAGTGTTGAAAGTACCCCCTCCATGTAGGACCCATTAATCTCTAAAACAAATATTTCCGTATACTAACTCACTCTTCCCCTGTGCCACCAAGTGACACTTAATACTTTAGCAAGCGAATTAAGTTCGAGCAATGCTTGAACTTTGCAACAAGTCTAACCTTATATCTTCCATTTTCCTTCACATTATATACCCACTTGCATCCTATGGCTCGGCTTTCTTGAGGAGGTGTACCAATTCCCAAATATGATTCTTCTTCAACGAATAAATCCCCTCTTCCATATAGCATGCTTCCATTTCGAGCCGACACTCGAATTCATGGCTTCTTCAAGGTCGAAAGGCTCGTCTTGCACTATATGTAATGCATAATCAATATGATCTTTAAGGCTAAGGTTTGCATAACTCCAGTCTCCATACCTATTTGGTGGCCTTCTAATTCTAGAGCTAGCCCGAACAGGTGTAACTTCGCCTAAAACTCTTGTTAACTCCACCGTGAGCTGAATCATCTCTAGCTTCACGACCATCACTGTTATTGCTAGAGGAATTCTGTGGACCTTCATGTGATGTATCAACAACTGCAATTAATCTATCTTCTTTTACATCTTTGACTCTACCACTAGGCTGATATGTGGGAATAGTTTCCAACTCCTTTGGCTTTTCAGCTTCTAAATCTACTGAACAAGGTGGATTCTCCATGGGCTTGAACCTAGCATACTCATCAAACGTGACATGTTTCGAGTGCACTACCTTCATATCAATAGGGTTCCAAATGTGAAATCCTTTGATACCCTCTGTATAGCCCAAAAATATGCCTTGATAGGCTCTAGCCTCCAACTTATCATTTCTTGTATGGTGAACATACACGGGGCTACCAAATATACGAAAATAACTGATATGTGTAGATGTACCTTTCCATCTTTCCTCAAGAATCCTCCCATCAATGGCTGAGCATGAAATCCAATTGATAATATATGCTGCCGTTGATAAAGCTTTAGCCCAAAAGCCCCTAGACAAGCCCATTGTAAATCTAAAGCAACGAGCTTTCTCTAGTAGAGTTCTGTTCATCCTTTCAACAACTCCGTTTGATTGAGGATCACCGGGTATAGTAAAATGCCTTCTAATTCTAAGCCGTCTATAGAAATTTGTGAAGTCCTTAGAAACAAACTCACCGCCATTGTCGGATCTTATCACCTTCAACTTCCTTCCTACTTCATTCTCTATAGCGCTTTCCATGTTTTAAACTTTTCAAATGACTCCAACTTAGCTTTCATCATATACACACAAACCTTCCAAGACTAGTCGTCGATAAAAGAGGTAAAATACTTAGCTCCTCCAATAGAAGCTATAGCTACTGGTCCCCAAACATCCGTATGGACATACGCTAGTATTCCTTTGGACTCATGTCTACTAACACCGAAAGAAACTTTTGTCTACTTCCCTAATACACACTCCTAGTAGAATTCCAAACGGTTGAAGCTTTCATCCTTGATCATCTTCCTTCTTCGAAGCAGCTCAAAACTCTTCTTTGTAACATGACCTATTCTGAGATGCCAGAGTCTAATGGCATCGATAGCTCGTGAACTATCAACTTCAACACACGTCTCTCCAAGAACTGTAGACTCTTTCAACATATAAACATTTCGGACCATCATTCCTTTCATCAATACAAGAACACCATGTGTCACCTTCAAACCATCTGACTCTATTGTAATGTTGCATCCTGAAGATGCTAGCTGACCCAAGGACAGACGAGATTTTGTTAAACCTGGAACTTTGCGGGCTCCGGTGATAATGCGCACCACACCATCCTGCATGCAAATACGCACTGATCCTTCTTCCAATGACTTGCAAGTAGCATCATTCCCTGTTAATATGGCACTTCCCTCCTTTTCTTCATAAGAACAGAAAGCCTCCTTCCTATGCATCATAGGGAAAGATGCCCTTGAATCTAGCACTCGATGGTCTGATACATCAGAAATAGATGTAGTTAACAACACATCACCAGAAATAACCTTCTCCACCACAATAGATGAAGAACCATCTGCTCCATTTCTCTTCCTCAAATCTGGACAACCTTTCTTCCAATGGCCATGTTTCTTGCAATGATGACACCTGTTGTCTCTATACTTACCTCTCCGACAACTTCCAGGCTTCCTTGACTTGGAAAGCCCTCTAAAATTATTCCCGTTCTTCTCCTTTCTTCCTCTCTCCACAAACAGCCCCTGACTACTACTAGCTTCTTCACTATCGCTCATATTCTTTACCTAATCCCTTATTTCTTAACTTAGAAGTCCCGTCTTCACATCTTCTAATGACAGCATGCTTCTGCCATAAACCAAGCTATTAGCGAAAACCGTGCATCGCTAAGGAAGAGAACACAATACCACAATAGCCTTTTTCTCCTCGTCCACATTTAAATCAACAGCTTTCATCTTCATCATCAAATCATCGAAGAAGTTTAGATGTGCTTTCAATGATGTACATTCCCACATCTTATATGTGAAAAAGTATTTAATAGAATTAGCCTATTCGTGAGCGACTTCTTCATGTAGAGATCCTCCAATTTCTTCCATAAGCCTCTAGCAGTAGTTTCACCGATATCTTTGGAATGACATTCTCACCCGTGGCCAATTGGAGGGTAGTAAAGGCTCATTCTTCCATCTCCTTTCTTTCCAATTCAGAGATATGTGTTGGCAATGATTCTATGACAAATACAACCTGATGAACACGATTTCTTCTCAACAACGCCTTCATCTTCCACTGTCACTTCTTAGAATCATTATCTCTGTTCCACTTCTCTATAGCCAACTGCGAACCTGATGCTGCATATGAACCCTTAATGTAGGGTGCATATTCCGGGGTAGGTCTAACCTCCTCATTTCCAGGTCCTGCCATTTTATCGAACACCTTGTAGTCGTAGGCTTCAAAAACAACCATCAAAGCTCTGATACGAAACTGTAGGGGAGAATTTACACAAATGATTGCAAATCAATCCTAATATATGCGGAGGCAATAAAATCGTGTTGTAGTGCGACAAAATAAATAGAACTTGAAAAAAAAAATGGCAAATCAGCAAATCACACAAGAAAGTAAATAGAGAGTTCACACATGAATTTATAGTGGTTCCACTATAGCAAGATAGTGTACATCCACTTAGGATGAGAAGATTTTATTACTCTCAGAGAGAAGAATTACAAGATTGATAATGGAGACTAAGAAGAATATAAAAAAATACAAAAGAGAAGATAATTCATTTATGATGCTTCTATTCATCATAATCCCTATCTTTATATAGGGATTATTACATGAGGTTGAATTAATTGATTTATGGTCATAAATCAATACCTAATCGGTTCTCCAAATCATATGGGAAACATTTACCATTTTATTTTTCCAGTTTCTTACAATTTGTATGCGCCTGATAAGATTTCTTCTCTAATCATCTAATTAGAGAATTAATTAATTACTTCACCCTTTTTCAAATATTTCTACCTCTTATGTAGCTAATTCATTGCCCTCTTTAATGCATATAAAAGAGGCAATATATTTGAGCAATTATCTCAAATATCTTCCAAGTCTTTTTAAGTATGGAAATATTATATCAAATCTAATATTATTATCATTGCTTTTACTACTAAAATGCCACCTTAGATCTTATATCATCCGGTGGGATCTAAACATTCTTTTGAATTTTGGAATAATTGGAAAATATCTCAACACTTTGGCCAGAATACCTTGCATTATCTCTTTCATCCGCTCACTTGCCTTCCATCTCAAAGAACCACATTTTGGAAATCTATTTAAATCTTTATACTCTTTCCTATAAAGACAACAATCATTCTTGCAGGCGTGAATCTTCTTAAATCTCATGTCAAATACTTTGAGAAACTTCTTTAGTTCATATAAAATCTTCGGAAGGACATTATTTTTGGGTAATAACAATTGTTGCACACTTAGAAGCTTATCTAAACCATTATCAAATAATCCAATTTCACATTTAAGATTATACAATGCAGTGGTAGCAGATAATTTTGTTTGAACTACGCAATCAGGATACCGTGGAGTTTCTGCATCTTCCAAATTTTCAAGGAAATCATCCGTTCGTTTTTGTGCATCATCATTATTTTATCATCGGAGAAAAAAGTATGGTTGACAAACTCTTCATCTTCAAATTGGATGGCTTGAAGTAATTCATATGTGTCATCCTACTTCACTTTTTTAGCCACATTTACTTGTTTACCGTGATTATACCACTTACTGCATCTGTAAAAAGGATCCATTCCTCTTATAATCAGATACTCAATAATAATGTCATCATAATGACGATTAAGATTTCGAATCTAAGCAAGGACACAATTTTTTTTCATATTTTCTAAATTCTCTTTGTTGCATGCATAAAATTCCTTGCTTCTGGCTCATGCTCCCTACTAGTTCTATGGCAGAAATAAAAAAAAATTAACGACAAAAAAAATTATTATTTTAATTTCCAAGTTAAATTTTAAGCTAAAATTGTACTCTTACCTGTATAAATGCACCCAGTCTTATTTCATCGCCATATACAATAATGCAACAAGCAAATTTCTATAAAAAAACATGAAAATTTAATACTCATCGATATACTTAAAAACCACATAAAAGAATGGAAGATTAAAATTTAAAGTCATCAAGCATACTTATCCTGGATTTTAAAGTCATCATGCATCTAATTAAAATTCGATGCTGCAATTTAGAAAATGAAATTAAAGCTAACTACATGTCATTTCAACACAAAAATACTGTTACATATTTGTTCTAATCATATTTAAGATTTGTATATTTAACTTTAAAAATGCAATTTTACACGCTACTACGGCCTACAGGGGTAACTTTAAGATAAAAAACTTATTTATATGCATTAAGATTTGAAAATAGTAGTTCATTCATAAAACAAAGTGACATAATCTGATGCACCATACTGATTACAGTCATCTAAATCATACAACATCTCCTTAAACTAAATCTAGACTTTAAAAAGCACTACTATAATTGATGAACCATATGAACCCAAAGCATAATAGGAATAGTTGTTACTGAAACAACCCTTATTCCACAAACTAATATCATATTCCTTGTTATTTCGTACACTTAAAAACTAATTATAAAATAATAATTTTACATCAAGCATGCAACAAGAGCTGTTGGACATTACTTGTATTGTCCAAACATACTATAAATTTTAACATACAAAGATCAAGAAATAGCTTGACAAACTCATATAAACATACAAAGATCAAGAAGGTTAAACATCAATTAACTATTATAAATATTTGTAACAGTTTTACTTCACTAGTATATTGGAGATTCACGGAAACCAATATGGTAGACCTAGAAAATGTTAGCTTTTGAATATGTTAATTACTTCTACTCATTTATATGATTTGACTTGAACTTTCAAATATACCCAACACACTAATGCACTCATGTAAACACATGCATTACAACACATATTTACAAACACTTACCCATTAATGCATGGATACACGGGCACTCATGTAAACACATGCATTACAACCATGGTTGAAAATTCCGGCGGAATTCCGGTGATTCCGTTCCCGTTCCGGTCCCGGTCATAACCGGAACGGAATCCGGTCAAAATTCCGGTTCCGTTCTAAATTCCGGATTTGATTTCAAATATTGATAAAAAAAATATAAAAAAATACAAAAAAAATACAAAAAACATATAGCAATTATAAAAGAAAAGCAAATTAAACGTGACAATAAATAAATTGACAAAAATTATGTGTATGGATAAAAAAAGTTGTTATATTTTTGTTAATTTATATCGAATCATAATAAAAATTTCAAAAATTTATCAAAATTTTAAAATCTCAAATGAACAATATGGACTTTTAAACTACGGTTTTTTAATCAAAGTGTATTTTATATGTAATTTAAAAAATGTACTATAAATTTATGACTGCATTGAATATTTATTAGCGTAAATAGCAAATTAAAGCAAAAAAGGTACCGGAATTAGAAAACCGGAATTAAAACGGAATTTCCGAAATTTTCGAAACGGAACCGAAAATTTTAAAAGTACCAATGACCGGAACGGAAACGGAAAACGAAATTTCGAACTTTGATTACAACACATATTTACAAACACTTACCCATTAATGCATGGATACACGGGCAATATAACTCACACACACAAACATATACATAAGAAAGTGTCCCTAGAGTCAAAGCCAAACTCATGCAACACCATATGGAAATTAAAAACATATTCTATTGGGCATTTTTCATATGGTTGTTGGTATAGCAGACATAAGTTATTGCTTGCTAATTCCTAATGAAGTAAGGAGACTGCTGCTTACGCTTAGATTTTCATGCCTTATGAACTAAAGGTGGCAAGAGTAAGATAAAATAAGGTTTCAACATATGCAGCAGCAATTAGGATGTACAAATGCAGACAACATATTAATATATTCAAATACACACATAAATTCATAAATTGGACTCAACTCATGCATCTAGAAGAAATAAGAAATAACAGTGAGACACGAAAATATAAATATACCGGTACACACTCAAACATAAGAATGAAGACTAGCAATAGACAAATAAGACCCATGATTCCATTTTAGCATAGGTGCAAATCATTTTCAAAACCAGCGGTTTCTTATGCAGTTCAACCAAATCCGAAAAGTAACATGCTCTTATGCATACATTGATGCCTGCTCAGACATTCATACATGTTTGCGTAGAGTGGGAAATCAAATTGTATCAACATATAGGAAATCATTGATACTATTTGAGTGTGTGGTGCTGGTGCAAACAAAAACATTATCATCATTGTATTTGTGGACCCCCCTCATTTCGATTTGATGGTGGAAAGTAGACATGATTTGTGTTCTTCTATTCAGTTTTAGTAAAATACCTAAAAATCGAAGTGTAAATGTGAATACGCATATATTATTACATACCCATGATGATCCAAACAGTCATGTAAGCTAGCATCGTGGCTATTATCGGCTTATATGAACATATTAACGACCTCAACTGTTCACGTGTTGACTATATTCTGATCATAGATATTCCAAAATCTTCCAAATTGTTCACTCTAAAACTTGGGGATAGAAAAAACAAGCCAACTGATTTCGGACACTTAGGAGAACACAATATTCATGCCGAGGAGTGTATAAACTCCAAACTGTGCGCAGAAATAATCTTCCATTGCACAGATCTGGAAAATAAGGATATCTTTCAAAAAGTGTATGTTCTTCTATTTAAATTACAATTAATAAATTCTTATAATTTTGTACATTTGCATTTTTCTTATTCTAGTTTTCTATGGGATATATACAGGACCCCTTCATGGTAATATTCAAATCGACTAAATCTGGTGTGTTAGTTCCAATATATAAGACCGAAGTGAGAAAAAATGATCTCAATCCAACATGAAAACCAGCTGTTCTAAACATTCAACAAGTTGAAAGCAAGGCATGATCTTGCCACATGTATATTTTTAAAAACAAAAAAGATCATTAGAAAACATATTTTCTAATGATACTTATTTATTTATAGGAAAATCCCTTAGTAATTGAATGTTATGATTTCAACAACAATGGCAAGCATGAACTGATGGGGTAATGAGTTTGACTTTGTTAGATAGACGGGTTACAAATGTCTACAGGCTTATAATGTTATTTTGTTTCAATATATGCGGAAAAGTTGTAAAGTCACACACACATACGTATCTAAGTTCAAGAGCACACACTTTTATGCACACAACCAAAGAATATTGTACCACCCACAAACATAACACATGCATCAGACTCTGGTCTTACAATTGCACTCAGATGAATATGAACAAGGCATTAATCCAAGAAAATAGAAACTTCCATGATTTAGATAAGCAACAAATGACATTAAGAAGGCATCCAATTTCATTTAGGATAAGTAAAAATATAAAGAAAATTAATTATAACGAGAAAGAAACTTAAGGCAGCTAATATTTCAAGAAGAAAAAAGATGAGCATTGAAATGGATTAATCCTGCCTGTGAAATGAATAGATGAATTCCATTTTCTTTCTATCAATCACTAAAACAGAAAATTCAAGTATTTCAACTTTTCCTTCCAAATCAAGAACTAAAACTGTTTTGATTGAAGTAACTGCGGTTACATTACACATTGTAAAAAGAAAAAACTAAAGCTATCCTTTAGTCATAGTATTGTTTGTCAATCCAGTTTTATATTTCTTACTGCATTTGAACTGAATTTTCATTTTCTATCCCATCTTTTAACTTAGTTTTTTTTTTTATTAAAGGTCTATAAATATATTTACAAATGTTCAAAAGAAAATTGACTTTACTCCACGCAATTCACTACATGTAGCAAGGATGACTTGACTTAGAGTATGGAAAGGTATTAAATTACACAGGCCATTTAATTTGATATTCCGTCTACTTATTTTCAATTCAAAGAAAATAGACGAGTCTACAATGTAATGTATGTCCACTTGTCCAGTTAATGCCCCACTGTTACCCCACTGTAACCCTGCCATATCTCATAGCAACGACTTTTTCATACAGCCCCAAATACAGCATTTCCGCTTTGAGCCCCGCTATTTTCACTATATCTCGTTATTCCCGCTATATTCCTCTATTTCCGCTATATCTTCTTTAAAAGAATTGAATTGAAAAATGATATTTATACATTATAAGAATTATGAAATTAATTTATTTAATTGAATTTTAATATATTTTCAGAAATAAAAATACTCTAATATTCTAATAAATTCAATTATGTTATATAACAGTTTTAAGTTTATTTACAGTATATTCACACTTTTTATTTTAAATTATTTGTGTGTTAACTATAATTCAGTTGAATGTAATTTTTTTATTTAATTACCATTTACATATTTGTAAAAACATTAAGTACGAGTTTTATATGTTATTTTAGAGTCATCCGCTATATCCCGCTATATCCTTTCTGTATCTCCACTTTTTGCGTCTCCGCCGCATTGAATCTTCCAAGCGCTTTAACTTCACAGATGCCCACTGATTTGCAGATTGCTATCTATAGTTCTTTGAAATTATTTTTCTAATAAAACTTTCTTATCTTACAGTATTGAAAATGAGTTAATAGTAGACAACTTCATAACTACCATTGTGAAGAATGAAGGCAAGCAACACAAAAAGCAAGGTTGAAGCTTCTAAGACAATGGTCTATTACTATCCAGTTATGTTCTTTTTTCACATCACTGTTAAAGCTTATGCATCTCCTAGACACTTATTCAGTATTTTCATAAATTGGTAATCTCTAAATATATAGTCAGTAACATGAAGAAAATAATATATTATAACCAGCAAATTGCATCATACACCATCTGTAATTCATTGTTCTATAAAATTGGGTGATGAACAGATAAAGGAAATATTTACACCGCTGCATACAGTGAAGATGTGTTAAAAATAAAATAAAAAAATCATTTATTTTCATCCTATTAAAATTAATAGGAAAACAAACAGTTTCCGGTTTTCTTGGTAATGTTACTGGGTAATCCCTTTTATGACAGCCTCATTTTTCCTCACACCCTGAACCTCTTTCTCAACCGCCTTGATCATTCTAAAAATTCAATTGAAAATAGGTTTCTACACTTTATATATTTTATTTCATGTGTATTATTTTCTTTATTAAGGATAATTTTTTTAAATAAAGGGAATCATATACACATACATGTATGTATGTATGTTTGTATTTGTGGATTAAAGCACAGTGTAAAAGCAGAAGAAGATAAGTATGTTTTTTTGGTATGAGCAACATTTTCATTATATTATACAAATTAAAAAAAGTTATTATTTATGAATTAAAAATAAAAATCAAGAGGAATTTTTACTCCAAACTATGAGAAGTTTCCTTTTTATATGCTTTAAGACTTTATTTTCCCAAAACATTATTTTTTAGGTTTAAATAAATTTGAATGTCATTTTTTCAATGGTTTTCCATTTTAATCTTTTTAATAATTTTTTTGTTTTTCTAAAAATAACTTAAGGAACAATACAGCATTTACTTGAAGTGCATCATATGAATTACAATGACTCAAATATGTAGTTAACACAAAAGAGAAGATTAAACTAAACAATATTAATTAATCTGCAAACATGGAAAATAATTACAAGCCAAGCCGAAATCGAAACTTATATATAATAATCAGCAAACGTATAAATAATACCCTCTTTACCAAAAATTTCCAAAACCATTCAGAAAAACTTTAATCCAAGCATTAAATAAATGCACAATTAGAAAAAACAGAAATTTATATTTATATTTCGAAGTTGAAATTGACCTTCGGCTTCGTTAACTATTCAAGCTTGGTTGAGGGGTCGAGCTTCGTTGTGGAATCATACTTAAGCTGCCTTCGTTGAGTTTCGCGTTTTGCCTTCGTTGAGTTTTACGTTTCAGCCTCGGGGAGAAATCTGCTTCGTTGAAGAAAAGCACGGTGAGCTTAGAGGAATAGAGTGGGTTACGGAATCTAGTAAGGATGGATTAGCGACTGAAGATGATTCATGACTGGAGAGGTGATTTGTTAGTGGAGAGGTGATTTTTGAATTTGGAAGTGAAGTGGTAAGGAATGTTGGCAACACACAAGGGAGGAGGGAAACATAGAAAAGGACCGCCAAATTTTCCTGTAGTTTAAAGATTGCACAAACTCAAGCTATGTTTTAGTCTAAATGACCCCTAACATATTAACCATAGCAAGTCAAGTTTCCATGAAATCTTCGCTTGCTATTAATATAATATTTTCTTTGAGTGTAGAAGATTGAAGGAGGATGGAGATGGAATGTAGAGATGAGGAAGAAAGTCAAAGGCATTAAAAAGAAGAGAAAGAGTGCCATGAGCAGGAGAAAACTAGCAAGGTTCCCATGATCGTTCCAGGCATGACTCCTTCTCCACCTCGCATCCATTCCTCCACAACAACCTCTGACAACACAACCCCAGTCATGATTATATCAGCCTTTTATAAATCCAAAGAGACTTCAACTCACGTTTCTCCCTTTCCACCCCATCCGAACCCATCCACAGCTATCAACACAAGGATGCAACCAGCTCTGCTTGACTATTTTCTAACAGAGGTGATGTTTGATTATAACATTAAAGACATTCCTCCTAAAGAGGCTAAATGCAAGGTTGAAGGAGTAAAGGAGGTTTACGATAAATTCTACAAAGGGAAAACGCTCGCCAAAGCCCTCTCTAACATTAACAAAATTAATCATCAGATTTTTTGAGTCAGAGATAAAGAACCATTATAATACAGCGGCGAGTTATAAAACCAAGCTTGCGAACATCACACGGGAAAGAGACAAATCTCTCAAATAAGCCAAGTACGCCATAGGGTTAAATGAAGAGATGCAAGGACACAAACCCAAGCCACTAATGTTATGAACAACCATATTGAAAAGGATTATCAAGAAAATGGCGTGCTTATGGGATAAGTCAAGGCAAAGGAAGAGGCACTTCAGGACAAAGATGAAGAGCTTAAAATACTTCAAGCCGAGTTTGACAAAGTTAAGGCTAGTTTAAAAGTTGAAGTAGATTCTAAGGCCCAGGTTCAAGTCACCTTGCCATGGCTTTAGCCGAAATTACAGAACTTAAAGACTTAAAGACTAAGCTAAGAAGAATAACGAGGAGGCAAATGCTACCTAATAATGGATTTGCTCTTCTCTGATTCACTTGCTTTAGTCATATCAGGATGGGCTTCGTTCTGCATCACCCGGATCCACATTTTGTTTTTCTTTTTGTTTCTTGGGCCATCTTGTTGTATGGGCCTGGTTTGCTTTTAGCCTGATATCTGCATTATAAATACAGTAGTGCAGTGTATTGTAATGGTATGAAAACAATATTGCAAATAATAAAACCAACTTTTCTTTTCAACTTCTTTTATGGTATCGGAGCCACCATTGCCCAACGGCAAATTTTATTGAGAAATTGTTATATTGTGAGGCTCCCCTCAGAAAATTATCATCATAGGGGAGGCTACCCTTCTCGAGATCTGCATAGTAACTGTGTTCATCGACTTTTCTTACCCACTGTGCCATCCTAGAGGCAGATCAGATTCAAGATCATCACTTCCACCTCCGGTTGCACCCTGTTTCCTGCGCAATTTTAATTTTCTTGATCAAGAAATCAGCATATCCAATTTCTTGATCCTCTATGGCCATCGAAGAAGAAGATGTCACTTCAGCAAACACTGGTCACAGACCCAATGATGGTCAAAGATCTGAAAATGTCTTGATTAGACCTAAAAATCAAGCAATTAACACCCCATTAGATGAAGATAATTACATCACATGGAAATATCAAGTTGATATTGCATTAAGAGGATATGATCTACAAGATTATGTCAAGGGAACAAAGGTGATTCCATCTGTTAATATTACTGATGATAAAGGAAACACAGTCAGCAATCCCGAATACATCACATATCAGAAACAAGATAACTTGCTTGCATCTTGGCTTTTATCTTCTGTGAGCCAAACTCTACTGTCACAACTCGTAGGATGTTACACATCATATGAAATATGGTCATCCATTGAAAGATTTTTTAATTCTCAATCGGCAGCAAGAATTATGCATTATAGAAGAGAATTACAAAACACAAGAAAAAATGACATGAGCATGAGAGACTACCTTGCCAAGATCAAGAATCTGTGTGATAGATTAAGGGCAGTTGGCCACAATATTTCAAACAGTGAACAGATTCTCATCATCACCAATGGGCTTGATCAAGAATATGAATCTTTGGTGACTTTCATTGCCACTCAACCAAACCTACCTGAACATGATTATGTTTACTCAGCCCTTCTTGCACATGAAGGTAGAGTAGAGCAGAGAAGACTTATGCAAGAAGATTATTCAGCAAATTATGTTTCAACCACAGAGAACAGAGGTCAGAAAAATAATCAAAACAATCAGAATCCAAGAGGAGGCTACAGTCAAAGGGGCAGGGGTAGAGGAAGGTTCTCCAGCAATAATAGAGTCAAATACCAAATTTGTGAAAAATTTGGTCACATGGCAAATAAATGCTACTTTAGATTCAAGGAGGACTACAACCCAGCACAACAGGCTCAATCAAGCAAGCAACCAACAGTAAACATGGCACAAACCAATCATCAGTCAAGAAACAACACAGATAACTCAACAGATGATGCAGTCAAGACTGATGATATCAACACAGAGGAGTGGTTTCCGGATTCAGGGGCCACAAATCACATCACTAACAACTTACAAAATCTCAATTTGGGGAACAAAAGCTACAATGGTAAGAATCTTGTTTCCATGGGTAATGGTGAAACTGTGAATATATCACATGTTGGGACAGGCACTATACAAGGTACTAGGCTACTTTATCTTAATAACTTATTAAGAGTGCCAAGTATCAAGAAAAACTTAATAAGTGTCTCACAATTTGCTAAAGAAAATCGTGTATATTTTGAGTTTCACCCTAAATTTTGTTTAGTCAGGGATATGCTAAGTAAAGACATATTATTACAGGGTAAACTGGAACAGGGTTTGTACAAGTTCAGCAATGTGAGAACAAAGAATATCAGTTGTAATGATATCAGCTGTAACAATGCTAGTTTCAATCATGATAAATGTGACAATGTACTTCAAAAATGGCATTGCAAGTTAGGACATCCTAGTTATGATGTTGTAAAACAAGTATTAAATGAAAATAAAATTTCTTTTTCAAATTTACACAACTCATCAATATGCATACACTGTCAAATTGGTAAAAGTCATAAGTTGCCTTTTCAACACTCTGAAACTGTGTATGAAAAGCCACTTGAACTGGTGGCAGCTGATCTGTGGGGACCATCACCACATAATTCAACAAAGGGGGACAGGTACTATTTATCTCTTGTTGATGCACACACTAGGTACACATGGATATATTTTCTAAAGGCGAAATCAGACGCATGCAATGCCATAAAACACTTCATCACTTGTGCTGAAAAACAGCACAATAGCAGTGTGAAAATTGTGCAAACTGACAGTGGGGGTGAATTCAAACCTCTGAAGGAGTTTTTCAGCACAAAAGGGGTTGTGCATAGGGTCACATGCCCTCATACATCTGAACAAAATGGTTTGGTTGAGAGAAAACATAGGCACATTGTGGAAACAGGGTTAACACTTCCGTCTCAAGCAAATCTACCAATGAGATACTGGAGAGAGGCATTCGCCACAGCCGTATATCTCATAAATAGAATGCCCACTAAAGTGTTAAACCATGTATGTCCTTTCATGAAACTATTTGGTGTTAAACCAAATTATGAATTTTTGAAAACATTTGGGTGCCTATGCTTTCCCTGGCTCAGACCATATAATAAACATAAATTATGCCTCAGATCTAGTCAATGCACCTTTTTAGGATATGCACACAATCAAAAGGGATACATTTGTCTAGATAATCAAGGCAGAATTTACATTTCAAGGCATGTTGTCTTTAATGAAAATGTTTTTCCTTTTGCAGAAAAGGAAAAGCATATGCAAGGAGATGATGCAAATAAAGCAGGCATTAGTCACATTTCAGACTTGTCAGATTGGATAAATGCAGAGGATCAATCAAATGGAGAACCAACAAGTGATAAGCATAAAGATTGTTCTGAACAAATAACAACAAGCAGCATCCAACATGATGAACAACATGAATTCAACTCACAGCAAGATCATACCAGCAGGGAATTATTAGATGAAACTTCTAGTGAGAATATTGAGATTCATTGTGAACCACAGCCAACTATCAGCCAACATCCCATGATTACTAGATCAAAAAGTGGAATTTTTAAACCCAAAATATTAAATGCTCAACTCAATGAGGTGGAACCAACTAGTTATGAACAGGCAGCTAAAGACAGAAAATGGAGAAAAGCCATGGATGAAGAATATAATGCTCTTGTCAAAAATAGAACCTGGACACTTGTTGATCTACCAAGACACAAGAATGTTGTAGGAAGTAAATGGACATACAAAATCAAGAGGGATGCTAATGGTAAGATCATTAAATACAAGGCAAGGCTTGTGGCAAAAGGTTACACCCAACAATTTGGTTTCGATTTCAGTGAAACTTTTTCTCCAGTCATTAAATCAGCCACAGTTAGGATAATGCTAACCGTAGCTTTGCATAAGAAATGAAAAATAAGGCAATTAGATGTGCACAATGCTTTTCTAAATGGAGAATTAGTGGAGGAAGTATACATGCAGCAGCCAAAAGGTTATAATTCTGAAGCTAATGTTAATCAAGTATGCAAACTACACAAAGCAATTTATGGCCTAAAAGAAGCTTCAAGGGCTTGGTATGATAAACTGAAAAGCATATTAGTTAAACTGGGGTTCACTGCTACTAAATCAGACAGTTCTCTTTATACAAGGAAAACAAGGGAAGAAAGCATTTACATTCAAGTTTATGTTGATGATATTCTCATCACAGGAGACAGTCAACATGAGATCAACCTAGTCATAAAATATTTGAATAAGGAATTTGCAATAAAAGACATGGGTGAAGCAAATTACCTCCTTGGCATACATATTCAAAGGAATGGAGACTCAAGCATCTTATTATCACAAAAGCAATATGTATTAGACATACTTATCAGATCAAACATGGACAAAGCCAAACCACTGCCTACTCCCATGACAAGTAGCCTTAAGTTATCTAAGGAGAGGGGTGAACCCATAGAAAACATCAAACAGTACAGGAGCATTGTCGGGGCACTGCAATACGCTACCATTACTAGACCAGATATATGTTTTAGTGTAAATAAAGTTTGTCAATACATGCAAGCCCCTACAAGTGAACACTGGCGTGCTGTAAAGCGTATTCTACGATACTTGAAAGGATCAGTCAATCATGGATTAAAATTTGTATCGTGCAAAAACTTAAATTTACAAGCTTACAGTGACTCTGACTGGGAAAATGACCTCGATGATAGAAGATCTATCACCGGGTACTGCGTTTATCTCGGTGCTAATCCCGTCTCATGGTGCACACGAAAGCAAGCTACAATTTCCAGATCGAGCACTGAAGCCGAATACAGGGCCATAGCCAGTGCTACGACGGAGATAACTTGGACTGAAAACTTGCTTCAAGAATTAGGGCTTATGCCAAATAGAAAGCCAACAATCTGGGTTGACAACTTGAGTGCCATTTCCCTATCCATGAATCCCATCCAGCACTCGAGGACGAAACATTTTGAAGTGGATCTTCATTTTGTTCGCGAACGAACAGGAAGTGGGAAATTACAGGTCCAACATATTCCAGCTTATTATCAACGGGCTGATGTATTAACTAAAGCCATCTCAACGAAGAATTTTAATTGATTTAGAGAAGAACTCAGGGTTTTCTCCGCCGCCATGAAAGAAGAGGAGACATCGAAACCCTAGTTTCATTTGAGGGGGCGTAATAATGGATTTGCTCTTCTCTGATTCACTTGCTTTAGTCATATCAGGATGGGCTTCGTTCTGCATCACCCAGATCCACATTTTGTTTTTCTTTTTGTTTCTTGGGCCATCTTGTTGTATTGGCCTGGTTTGCTTTTAGCCTGATATCTGCATTATAAATACAGTAGTGCAGTGTATTGTAATGGTATGAAAACAGTATTGCAAATAATAAAACCAACTTTTCTTTTCAACTTCTTTTACTACCCTCCAGCAACTAAGGGGTGAAAAAAGTAGTAGACTTGCGCGGTCCCTTTTTTTAGTCTTTTCATTGTATTTTAATTACATTATATTCATAGGAGAATGTTGTGTTGGAGTGGCTCCTGCTATGCTTGTATAAAATGAGACTGTAAATAAAAGACTGCTATATTCTGCATAATTTTTATCGTATTTACATTTCTATAATTATTATGTTATGCACCTACATATGATTGCCTGCGTATATAATATAATCATCTATGATGTTATTTCTTTATACATTATACATATAGTGTTAGTGTAATTCCATTACTTACTATAACTTTTACTCATAAGTAAATTTCTACAATTGCTTAGTAAAATTTCATTATTTATTTCTGTTTTCCATCGCCAAAATATTTCTTCCTTGGCTATACAAAACTCAGTTATTCACTCAGCCGACTCTACGGCTTACCTTGTTTATTCCTTGGTTGAGTTTCGTTTGATGATAAACATGGATGTTATTAAAGTAACATTTTAGCTCCGTGCCATTTATCTCCGGGAAATAGCATTTTGAATGTCTACCTCTGCCCATCCAACCTCGATCTCGCCCATCTGAACTTTCTCATTTACTAACCATCACAACTTATCTTTGGCTAATCATGTCTTCAAGGCCATAAGTGGAGTGTTCTTGCAAAAGGTTCAATTATACATTGGTTCCTATCTCTGGGTATCAATCTTCGACCTTACCTATAGCTGGGTATTGGTCAAAGTTTAGATGTGTTAGGCGAATCATTTGATCGACCATAATACGATTATACTCCTTTAGTCCGATTATAGATCGAAGGAGTTCAACGATACCTATCTCTAGGTACCTACACACCAGGTTTTTCACAATACAAAATGTCTGTTTTTATTGCTAATCATGCAATAAAAAGTTGGAATTACACAGAATATGGTTCCATTGGTTCTAAAGGCTAACTTTATTTAAAACCAAAAGGAGGGAGAACTTGGCATTATTGCACCACATCCCGTAAGTCATGGTGATTTATTTGCAAAATTAAATAATCAAAGTTAAGTGAAATAGCATCCACTTTTCTATTCCATGCCCATAGAGTTGGAATCCCATCAACAGCCGATGGCCTGAAAGTTCTATCATTAAGCTTCTGTTGAATTGCAAAGGGACCTTCCTAATTAGACCAAGTATCCCTATATTAAGGAGGACCCTTTTTAGAATGAGTTCCCTAACTCAAAGGTACGACTTTAGACCTTGATGTTGAAACTTCATGCTACTCTTTTCTGGTGAGCAGCTACCACCAATTCGGCCTCTTCTCGCTTTTCGTCAACCAGATCGAGGGACTCAAACAAGAGTTCCTCATTCACCTTGGGATCGTGGAGTTTTCTTCGGTGAGAAGGGACTTCCAGTTCTATTGAAATCATGGCCTTATCCCAATAGGCCAAAGTGAATGGAGTGTACCCGGTCGTGGATTTTATGGGTTGTTCTATAAGCCCGCAATGACAAGTAGAAGCTCATCAGCTCAGTTGCCTTTAGCTTTCGTTGTTCGCTTCTTCAAAATGGATTTGATGATCTTGTTTACCACCTCCACCTATCCATTCACTTATGGGTGTGCTACTATAGAGAAGTTTGCCTTAATTTTGTACTGGTTACAGAAGTACTTGAACTTGGTACTCTCAAATTGAGTTTCGTTGTCAATTATAATCTTAGTCTGCATATAGTATCCTTCACCAAAAAGCATGTAACTTTTCTTATAATGATCGTGGCTAATGGTTCAATTTCAGCCAACTTTATGAAGTAGTCCACGGCCATGATAGCGTACTTCACTTCTTTTACATTGGTAGTATGCTAATTGTATCAATTCCCCAAATCGCAAATGACCATGGGCTAACCATTTATGCAATCTCTCTGGATGGGGCTATATGGATCTTCACAAATCTCTAGCATTTATCGCACCGTCTAGTGTAATCAACAGTATGTCGACTGGTCGTTGGCCAAAATTATCCATAGGTAAGGATTTTCTTTGCTAAAGTTTTCCCTCCGGTGTGATCACCACAACTACCCTCATATATGTTCACGTGGATTTTCCTAGCCTCATCCAGTTACACACTATAGTAGGGGGTTGTGAAACCTCTCCTTTATAACATTCCTTGCATTATGGATTATGGCACGTCACGAACGAGTTTTTGTCATTCATTCCTTTCATTCGGGAGAGTTCCTTTGAGAAAATAGTCTTTGATTTGAGTCATCCATCCTTTTCCTAATTCGTCTCCAAAATCCAATCAACGTGCATCTTATTGATGCTCGAAGTCGATAAAACTTCTATTTAAACTGGTGTCATCAACTATGCATCCCTAGAGCTGGCCAGTTTGGCTAGTGAATCGGCTTTTGTATTCTCTTCTCTGAGAATGTGCATAATCACGTATTTTTCAATATTATTCAACAGAACTAGCACCTTCGTCAGGTAAGGGGCAAGTGTCTCTCTCTTATCCTGTAATTACTTTTTCACTTTATAGACCACCAACTAAGAGTAATTGAATAAATATAGTGTCCTCACTTTGACGCAGTGGATTAATCAAAAATAAACTTCAATCGGTGAAAGTAGCAATCGGTGGATTGATGAATACCAAAATGCCCAAATTCGTTGATCCGAAGATACCGAATTCTAGCTATCTCAAACACGTTGATAGCGCACTATACCGTGTTCAAAGATCTACGATTCTTCGTACGTTGATCTAGCGCACTAGATACCGTGAATCGGCTTCTACGATCGTTGAATCGAGCGCACTCGATTAACCGAAAGAGGAGATAGGAGATTACACTCAACTACCAATTTAAGATGAAAGCACACAGCAATCAACAAGAAATTTTATTCAAAAATCGACCTCCTGAAATATACAACTCACTCCCTATTTATAGCATTTTTGACAACCCTGACCCTTAAGTCGTACACGGCTTACGACTTACCATAAGTCGGCACCGACTTAACACAAGCGACTCAGCCTCTCTACGACACAGCACAATGCAAACGACTCAAACATGGCCGACTTAATCACGTACGACCTAACACACAACTGACTTAAGAAAATACAACACAACACCCATTCGTAGGTCGGCCACGACTCAACTTACACGACTCATCACCTTTACATACATGACCGACTCAAGGACTTAACGCCTCAACACATCACTTAGGTCGTATGTGACCTAACGACCTACGACTCAAAGAACAAACGACTCAAAACAATTACATCACAATATACGGCTCATCGTTACATGCGACTCAACAAACCCAGTATTTACATACCAGCTCGTAACACAACATATACGACTCAACCTATGTCGTGAACGACTCACGACTCAACTAAGGACCGACTCAAGACCCACACGACTCAAGCGAGTCGCGTCTTAAGCTCCATGCGCATTCCTCTCTTGCGGCTTGTTAACTCGGATACGACTCAAATCTCCTTCTTTAGCTAGCGTCTCTTCCCCCGTGTCCCCTCTGGCCTCCAGTTGAGTCGTGTATGACTCAATTCCTCCATGTTGAGTCGTGGACGACTCAATTCTTCCATTCGACTTAAAGCTTTGTTCCTTATCTCGTGACAACTTAGGTCATAGACGACTCATGCCACTTACTTGCAATCCGTTGACCCAGGTCTGAGCTGCATCATACTCCCCTGGTTGAGAAAAATTCGACCTCGAATTTGTAAACTCTTCCGCCTCAGATTGTTCATCCCCATAATATGGTACAAGATGCTTAACATTGAACATGTCAGAAGTGTATACGTCCTCTGGTAGCTTCAACTTATAAGCATTTTCATTGATCCGTTTCACAACTTCTACAGGACCAATTTTTCTGGCTTTCAACTTATTATAAGCGCCCACTGGAAAACGATCCTTCATTAACACAGCATACACCAAATCACCTTCGTTAAATTCTATATTTCGTCGCTTTAAATCTGCAGCTCGCTTATACTTCTCATTTGCTTTCACCAATCGTTCCTGAATGATTTTATGACATTCAGTCAACTCATCAACAAAATCAGCAGCTCGTTTAACCGTCCCCTTTGGTTGTGGTACTACTGCCAAATCCAACGGTCCCCTGGGTACGTTTGAATATACAATCTGAAATGGACTGAATCCTGTGCTACGATTCACTGCATGATTATGTGCAAACTCTGCCTGCCATAACTTCATGTCCCAACTTTTCAAATTGTCCTGTACAAGACATCGTAACAAATTTCCCAACAATCTGTTAACAACTTCTGTCTGTCCATCTGTTTGCAGATGATAAGCGCTGCTAAATTTCAACTTCGTTCCCACCATCTTCCACAAACTTAACCAAAAATGGCTCAAAAATCTAGTATCCCGATCAGAAACAATAGATTCTGGTAACCCATGCAATCGATACACCTCCCTAAAGAATAATTGTGCCACTCGAACTGCATCCGCTGTTTTCTTGCAGGCAATAAAATGCGCCATTTTCGAAAACCTGTCCACCACAACAAATATAGAATCATTCCCCCTTTGAGTTCTAGGCAAACCCAAAACGAAATCCATGCTGATATCAACCCATGGTTTAGACGGTACAGGTAACGGCATATATAATCCTGCATTGGTCGCAGTTCCCTTCGAAACCTGACATATATGACATCTCTTCACAAACCTTTCAACCTCTTTCCTCATCGAAGGCCAAAAGTAAGATTGAGAAATCAAATGTAATGTACGATCACGGCCCACATGTCCTTCCTCGTGCAACTCTTTGATAATCTTCAATCTCAAAATGCTCTCTGGAATACATAACTGATTTCCTTTAAACAAGAATCCATCAACCAACATAAATTCATCAGTATCTTCATCCTTAACTTTTTCAACGAAGTTTGCAAAGTACGGATCCTCCTCAAACAATTCTGGCAATAATTCAAACCCCGTCACTTCAACCTTTAATGTTGTCAACAAATGACTCCTCCTACTCAAAGCATCAGCCACACGGTTCGTCACCCCTGACTTATGTTTGACCACAAAAGTAAACTGCTGTAAATAAGCGATCCATGATGCATATCTCGCTGAAATTTTATCCTGCCCCTGCAAATGCTTCAACGCTTCATGATCAGTGTAAAGAACAAACTCTTTCTGAAATAGATAATGCCTCCAATGTTTAACAGCTTGCACAACAGCATAAAACTCAACATCGTAGGTACTATATCTCATCTTTGCCCCTGACAACTTCTCACTGAAATATGCAATAGGTCTTCCACACTGACTCAATACTCCTCCAATCCCAACCTTTGATGCATCAGTATGTAGTTCAAACAATAACTGAAAATCAGGTAAAATAAGAATCGGTGCTGTCGTCAATAGTTCCTTGATCTTCTCAAAAGCAACTCCCGCTTCCTCTGACCATACAAACTGTTTCCCTTTCATGCAATCAGTAACTGGAGCCATCACGCTACTGAAGTGTGGAATGAATCTCCGGTAGAATAACGCTAGCCCATGAAAACTTCTCACTTCTGTAATTGTCTTTGGCTGTGGCCAATTTCTGACTGCTTCAACTTTATTCTGATCAACTTGGATACCTTCTCCTGAAACAACATAACCCAGAAATAAAACACTGTGCGTCATAAACACACATTTCTTTGTAGCAGCATAAAATTGTTCCTCACGAAGAATAATCAATACTTCCCTCAAATGTTGAACATGCTCCTCCGTACTCCTGCTGTATATCAGAATATCATCGAAATAAGCAACAACAAACTTCCCAATGTACGGTCTGAAAATTTGATTCATCACCCTCATGAATGTACTCGGTGCATTTGATAAATCAAATGGCATAACCAACCATTCGTATAACCCCTCTCTTGTCTTGAAAGCTGTTTTCCATTTGTCCCCTGGTCTAATTCGAATTTGATGATAACCACTCTTCAAATCAATCTTCGAAAAGATAGTAGCCCCACTCAACTGATCTAGCAAGTCATCCAACCTCGGCATAGGAAATCTGTAGCGAACAGTAATCTTGTTCAAAGCTCTACTATCGGTACACATTCTCCATGTTCCATCCTTCTTCGGCACCAACAATGCTGGTACTGCACAAGGACTTAAGCTTTCCTGAACACGTCCCTGCTCTAACAGTTCTTCCACTTGCCTTCGTAAC
Organism: Allium cepa; assembly: GCA_030765085.1. Lineage (NCBI taxonomy): Eukaryota > Viridiplantae > Streptophyta > Magnoliopsida > Asparagales > Amaryllidaceae > Allium > Allium cepa. Next base: position 130,795,583 of record CM060943.1, read on the forward strand.
TCTTCATGTTCCCTCGGACTCATTCGATAATGTGGTCGATGTGGTAAAACTGCTCCCGAAACAAGATCAATTTGATGTTGGATGTCTCTCAGTGGCGGTAACTCCTTAGGCAACTCTTCTGGAAACACATCTTCAAATTCTTTCAAAACTGGCTTCGCTTCTTCGGGAATTTCAACCTCTCCATGACTCTCTCGTCCAATCAACAAATAGACTTCAGGCTCCTCTTCAACTTCTTTAACAAATTCCTTCAAAGTTAGCAAAGTTTTCAGTTCTTCGATCTCCTCCAACTTGCTCTCCTTCCGTTGTTGCTTCTTAGGAACTAAAGTGATTTTAATACCTCGAACATGAAACTATAGTTATTAGCACGACCATCATGTTGTACTGCTCTATCAAACTGCCATGGTCAGCCCAACAACAGATGACACACATCCATGTCTACAACATCACACCAAATTTCATCTTTGTACTTTTTCCCAATAGAAAAATTAACACAAGCCCTTCGACACATCTTCACTTCACCTCCCTTCCTTAACCATGCTAACTTGTACGGTTTAGGATGCTTCTCAGTTTTCAAGTTCAGCTTCCTTACTGCTTCAGTAGAGATAATATTGTCACAGCTTCCAGCATCAATAACGAACTTGCAAACTTTCCCTAGAATAGTGCATGTCGACTGAAAAATATTGCTTCTCAACCAACTAGAATCCTCTTCTTGCTTTGGTGTAAGACATGACCTCCTCATCATAAGATTACAACCTTCATCTCCAGATAATTCTTCTTCCTCCTCAACATAAGGTGTATTTGAACATTCTGCCTCCTCACCATCATCCTCAATCTCAGCAACCATTGCTCTCTTCTTCGGCTTCGGACATTCATTACTTTTGTGACCCAACTCCTGACAATTATAACATTTGAAACCACTGCTAACCTTCGCCATCTCAGCCTCTTTCACCACTGGTTTTGTAACAGGTTTAGGAACATTAAAACTCCTACTAACACCCTTCGCTTGATTATTGGAATTAGTAAACACACCACCTCCATGCCTTCCTTGCTTCTCCCAAGCCAACGCTTTCTGATGTGCCTCTGCAACAGATCTTGGATCGAACATATTAACCATATCCTGGATCTGCATTCTCAATCCCCCAATGAATCTAGCAGTTAGCTGTTCTTCCGTTTCCATAATATCATTCCTAGCAATGAGTTGGTAAAATTCATCAGCATAATCAATAACAGACTTCGTCCCTTGCCTCAGATTCTGCAACCTCTGGTACATAAGTGATTGATAGTTGTAAGGTAAGAAAGTAGCTCTCATCAACTTCTTCATCTTATCCCAAGATTCAATTTTTGACTTTTCCATTCTCTCCCTTGTAAGTTTAGTTTGCTGCCACCATGCCAAAGCTCTCCCCCTCAACCTAGTAGCAACCAACTTCACTCGACGATTCTCCGGAACCTCCTTGAAATCAAAGATCTCTTCAACATTAGATAACCAATCAAGAAATTTTTCTGCTACCATTCCACCCTTAAACTCTGGAATTTCCATCTTCATACCCGACTCCCATCGACGATCTTCATCCCCATCTCGATATGAATTTCGAACTTGGTCTCGATCTCGATAATGAATGCTAGCTCTATCACCCTCTTCATCAAAATCAAAAGTACGCCTACATCGATCTCGACCATCAACATCCCTTCGTTCATGCATGCTTCTTCGACTATGTCTCTCTTCTTCTCTATACGCCTCATTCTCAAATTCTCGTGAAATTCTTCTTTCTTAATGTCCATAGTCATGGTGATCTCTCCTTGATGAAATTGATGTTTCTCTCCTTTCCCTAAAAGAATGCGGTGATACCCTCCTCGCTTCCGTAACCGATGGCGAAACTCTGTTTCCTCCATGGTTCGAGTTTGGTGATCTCCTCCTTTGAGTTTGATTCAAATCATTCATCAATTTCTCTAACTTTTCAATGCCTTCATCAAATTTCTCATTAATACGTTGTTCCATAAGCTCGGCTTCTTCTCTTCTATACAACGCTTCAACATTTTAATGACGGTTAGCTCTCCTTGGCGGCATGATTCAAATCTTCACAATCTCTTCAAAACTCTCCAACACAAGCCAAACAATGCACGGCCTAACACCACTAACTCGCACAAACTCCTTGTCTCGGCTTGTTTTCCACAGCTCAAAGTTAGGTCGGCTCAACTTAGCTCGGCCTTAACACTTCACGACTTGACTCGGCTCGCACACTTCAAAAATTTGGCGCGCAAAGATCTCGCGACCAAGCTCAAACACTCTTCCAAGTTTGATCCAAAATGAAATGGATCAAAATCTTCAAACTCGTTGCAACTTCAAGATGAACACGATAAACTCCAACTTCAAATTTCAACTTCAAAAATTGGCTCCAAGTCTCGGCTTAGCTATGATTGGCTAAGTCTAGCTCTGGTACCAAACTGACGCAGCGGATTAATCAAAAATAAACTTCAATCGGTGAAAGTAGCAATCGGTGGATTGATGAATACCAAAATGCCCAAATTCGTTGATCCGAAGATACCGAATTCTAGCTATCTCAAACACGTTGATAGCGCACTATACCATGTTCAAAGATCTACGATTCTTCGTACGTTGATCTAGCGCACTAGATACCGTGAATCGGCTTCTACGATCGTTGAATCGAGCGCACTCGATTAACCGAAAGAGGAGATAGGAGATTACACTCAACTACCAATTTAAGATGAAAGCACACAGCAATCAACAAGAAATTTTATTCAAAAATCGACCTCCTGAAATGTACAACTCACTCCCTATTTATAGCATTTTTGACAACCCTGACCCTTAAGTCGTACACGGCTTACGACTTACCATAAGTCGGCACCGACTTAACACAAGCGACTCAGCCCCTCTACGACACAACACAATGCAAACGACTCAAACATGGCCGACTTAATCACGTACGACCTAACACACAACTGACTTAAGAAAATACAACACAACACCCATTCGTAGGTCGGCCACGACTCAACTTACACGACTCATCACCTTTACATACATGACCGACTTAAGGACTTAACGCCTCAACACATCACTTAGGTCGTATGCGACCTAACGACCTACGACTCAAAGAACAAACGACTCAAAACAATTACATCACAATATACGACTCATCGTTACATGCGACTCAACAAACCCAGTATTTACATACCAGCTCGTAACACAACATATACGACTCAACCTATGTCGTGAACGACTCACGACTCAACTAAGGACCGACTCAAGACCCACACGACTCAAGCGAGCCGCGTCTTAAGCTCCATGCGCATTCCTCTCTTGCGGCTTGTTAACTCGGATACGACTCAAATCTCCTTCTTTAGCTCGCGTCTCTTCCCCCGTGTCCCCTCTGGCCTCCAGTTGAGTCGTGTATGACTCAATTCCTCCATGTTGAGTCGTGGACGACTCAATTCTTCCATTCGACTTAAAGCTTTGTTCCTTATCTCGTGACAACTTAGGTCGTAGACGACTCATGCCACTTACTTGCAATCCGTTGACCCAGGTCTGAGCTGCGTCACACTTGAAGCTCTTTTGCTATCTTGAGCCCCACTATCAACATTGTATACTCGGCTTCTTTGTTAATCCTAGAGAACTCCAGCTTTAATGCATAGAAAATCGCTCTTTCTTTTGTGGTCGCAAGAACCATTCTTGCCCTAGAATTACATTTATTGGAAGCTTCGTCTATGCACTGGTGGAAAGTGGGACCATATCATCTTTATAATCTCCATCCTGGATGGTAAATTCAATGATGAAATATGTCGATGCTTGTCCTATTATTTCCCTTTTAGGATGGTAAGTTGTCGCGCTTTTAGGATGGTAAGTTATCATCTTAATCCACTTAAATGGTCTTTCCATGTGTTCTAATAGGTCATGGAAAGCTTTCTGGCATTCCTCTATCTAAACGAACTTCCCTTTTTTCTGTCAATTACTTTTAGATGAATTAACTTAGTACAACAACCTTCCCGTTCAACTTTACATTTTCCTTCTTGTTTTTGGAGTAGTAACATGATCCACCATATTAAGCTACTTTGGATTAGCCTTTATGCCCATTTGGTTCATAATGAATCCAAAAACATGCCCCACATGACACTGAAGGAACATTTTAAGTGGATTAAGCTTCATCATATATCTCCATAGCACATCAAACTTTGCACTAAGATCAATGGTTCATCGATGTTGTGACTTCACAAGCATATCATCCATATACATTTCCATAATTTGTCCAATTTGATCTTTGAACATTGCATTTACTAATCTCTGCTAGGTAGCTCTAACGTTTTTCAGAATGAGCAACATCACTTGATAGCAATGCAAATCTAAATCCGTTATAAAACTCATGTGCTCTTGATTTGGAATGTGCATCACTATTATTTTTTATCTTGAATAAGGAGCCATAAAAGATAGCAACTCATGTATGGGGTCCATCAACTAGTTGGTCAATTCTGGGTAGCAGGAAGTTGTCCTTCAGCAATGATTTATTTAGATCCAAATAATCGAAGCATGTCGATCATTTTCCATTAAGCTTCTTGACCAACACTGGGTTCGATACCCATGTAAGGTATAATGCATAGTGGATGAAGCTATTTGCCTTCAGCTTATCTACTTCCTCTTTTAGTGCAGTGGATCGCTCCAAACCTAGGTTGCATCTCTTCTGCTTTACATGAGGGTATTTCATGTTCACATTCAATGCATGGGACGTTATCGCCATCCATATTCAGCACTGGTCTGAATGCATCCAGACATACACATCCCAATCTTAAAGACCCGAGTAGGATTATCCACATCGATTGGGATGTTGATCCTTAGCTTAGCCGATGTTGCCTGCGCATCCTCTGGCTCCTTCCAAGGATCCATAGACATAAGAATTTGCTATGGCGCTCGGGCTAGGGCTTATGTAGTGGTTACTATGCATCCACATTCTTATTATAGAGAGATTTCTTTTACCTTTTCTCTTCTTATGCCTTTTTGGCTCTCTGAGCTTAGCGATATAAACTTTCCACCAATACCTTAGTCACCTTGGATAGCACAAACTCCATTCTTCATAGTGAACTTCATCGTCGAGCGTCATTGACCCAATGCTAATTCTAAACTAGCTAGGGTTGGACGACCTAAAAAGGCATTACAAGCCAAAAACTCATCAATAATTGCAAACATTTGCACCCACACAATTTTGCAATCTCCTTTACCTAATTCCAAAGGTCAATAGTTCCGACATGCTCCTTTGCTTCATAGGTAAATCCTTGAATCCTGGATTTATAAGGCTTAATGTTCTTCAGACCAATATTCATTTGATCAAAAGTCTTTTTGGATAGAATGTTAACCGAGCTCCAATAATCAACCAAAATCTGAAGCATTGTAGCTAGCCCAACAATGGTCATTATCACCAAGGGATCAAGCGTCTGCACTTCGATTCCCTTTGAATACTTATCACAAAAAACAATATTATCACTCATCATCTTTTGTTGCTTTGTGGGAGATCCATCTTTGATGCAAAGCAGCTCTCCTATGATACGCGCTTTAATGAACTCGCGTATCGCTCTATCTCATTCCATCTCTTCTCCACTATCTGGTGTCCACTAGTAATCGTATTAATAATAATCCCACTATTAGGTCACTTGGTTTCCTCTCCACTGGATCCATGTTGATTTCCTTGGGCATTCTGTTCACTGTCCCATGAATCTTTTACATACCGACATTCTTGCACATCAGTTCCTCAATCACGTCTCTCAAATGAAACCATTGAGAACATGAATAAAGTGAGAAAAAGTGTATATTTGTGAATTTATGGAATTTTATATATTAAAATTTACCATTTTCGAAAGAAAAATTAGAAAGCTGAAATTAAATATAAGGTTACCGAGTCCTAATTATAGACGTTAATTTCATGACTTAGTAAAAAGGGGACAAGGTTATAGAAAAGTGTTGTAAAAATAAGAATGGACATTGCTACTAACTAAAATTGGATGTGGAATGAATGAGAATGCAACACGTGGAAAAACATGCAAAGGTGTGCTTAGAATTACAGACATAGACAATAAGTTATGCAGACTTTATTACATGTACTAAAGTAGAGACTAACCAAAAGTGTTATGTCGAGGGAATAAACCCGAAACCTAAAATCACTAATAAATAAAAGGAAAAGTTTCAACTAATGAACTAAGTAGGACCATAGCCAAAAGTGATACCGAAACTTGTTCCAAATGAGAGTGCGTAAACAAAGTTTCCCGATGTCAAATTCTAAGGGTAGTGATTTGATAGTTGAGACCGTTACTTTTGGGGAAAATCATTACCGAAACCCAAGGCTGAAGATAGTTAAAGGTAATACTTAGTTTTCTAAGGCATCGATAGTACAAAATACGTATGTTGCCTCGCCTTATTTGCTTCGTTTGTTACCACAATTGAAGCAAATAGTGTCATTTACTTCGGTTATGTGAACAACCGTACCAAATGCACCAAAGCAAATAGTGTTATTTGCATCGATTCCCTAGGAACCGAAGCAACCGTGGAGTAAATGCATATATCGATAATCATAAACAACAAGTCATTATTTATACTTTATTATAATTAATTATTATCAATAATAATGTATAATTGCTAATTATTATAAATAATTAATGATTATTTTTTATATTTAATAATTTATCATATTTAATTATTAATAATTACTAAATTGGAGTTAATATCTATTAACTACGTTTAATAATTAATAAATAAATCAATAGTTAATAGTTAATAGTTAATAGTTAATTTTTAATATTTATATTTAATTAATATTTATTATTTATTATTTAGTATTTAATAATTACCATTAAATAATTAGTTATTAATAATTATAAAATAATTAAGACTAATACTTAATAATTAATAATGAAATTTAATACTTATGAAGTGATATTTAGTATTTAATAATAAATTTTAAATAATTATTAATTATTAATGAATATTAAATAATTAATAAATAATAAATAATCAATATACTTATGTAGCATTGGAATTTTTCGTAGTTAAATTTATGATGGATTTTCGATGTAATCAATATAATCGATAATTGATAATTAATAATCAATAATAAATCAATAATATTAAATATTTCATAATTAATTTTCAATAACTAATAATTACTAATAATATATAGATAATAAATAACATTTAAAATTAATATTCAAATACAATTAAGAAGTCAAAGTAATGATTAATAAATAACAGTTAATAAACTATAAGTAAATTAGTAAATTTTAGTTAACAAACTAGATATAAATTATAGTTTATAAACTAGAAGTAAATTAGTAAATTATAGCTAATAAACTACAAATTAGTAAATAATTGTTAATGAACTAGAAATAAATAATAGTTTATATATAATAATTTATTATTGATAATTAGTAATTATAGTTAATATTTATTAATTATATTTAATAGTTAATAAATATAATTAATAATTAATAAATAAGAAGTAAATAAGTAATAATTAATAAATAATAGTTAACAAACTAGAAGTAAATTAGTAAATTATAGTCAATAAATTAGAAACTAGTAAATAATAGTTAATAAAATAGAAGTATATAATAGATTATATACGTTTGTACCAAAAATGGGCACAACACTCTTCGGAAGTCTTTGAAGAGATAAAAATGAAGAATAGAAATGTAAAATGTGGATTATCTAACAAAAACTTCAAAAATAGATATGTAAATGCACAGAACAGCAATTTAGAGTGGTTCGACGTGTTGCCTACATCCACTGTGAAGTTTGATGATTTTATTGATATTCTTTGGATGATTTCTATTGATTGCAGCGGATCACAGCGAGTTACGGTTGTGAAATTCAAGTACAACAGCAGTAATGGAGTGCAAAGCTGAATCCGGTAGAGTCTGGGTGTTGGAGAGTCCAAAGATCCTTCTTCTGTAGGCCCTGGGGCTCTATTTATAGGCGTAGGAGGCTGATATCTTGCTCAGATCTCGGGAGACTTCTTCTGGCACATGGATGGGCCCACGCGATCGATCCCATGAAGTTTCGACTCGATCCGTGATCGATACGAATGTTATTCGTATCGATCAAGATTTTGTCCAATGGAGTCGAAACTTGGTGTGAACATTCTTTAGCTTGTACGTAAGCTCTTGGGAAAATTTCATAGCATTTGGACTTGTGGATTGTGAGATATGATCGATACGAGTTGGTGTTCTTCGGTGGGCTGTTTGGTTCGAATCGATCTATTCGAATCAATCAATGCACGTGCCCAGGTGATGACGTGATGCGCACTCTTCGGATCGATCCACCTTTTAGCCGAGTTGACCGAGTCGTTCCAAAACTTTCGCTTTGATCGTATCGACAGCAGTTGCTTAGTCCGCATCGATGGAAGATGACCCTATTCGTATCGATGAAATGAACTCTGTTCGTATCGATGGAAAACACATGGATACGTTGACTGTATGGCCTTGTTTGTATCAATCAGAGACGACTCCGGTCGATCGATACGAAGCTGGAGTGGCCAGATGGATTCGAATATTGATAGCTTGATCGATACGAATAACCATGATATGAGGGATACGAATGGAGGCTCTCTAGGATGGATACGAGTAGACTTTGCTTTATCGATGCGAACCAGAGAAAGACTAATCGATGCGAAGTGGGCAATGGTTGATCGATATGAACCGATGCTCCGAGATGGATTCGAACGAGATCGATTCGAACCAAGGCTCTAAGATGGATGCGAATTTGACTCCATCTGTTGCTGATCGATTCGAAAGTAGGTGTAGACGATGGATTCGAACAAAGCTTTTCACCAGATGGATGCGAAACAGTGTGGTTCAATCGATGTGAATACGATCGATACGAATTGTTCAGCCATCGATCAATTCGAACAGCATGCTCTTCTCAAATTATAACGATCATATCTTGAGCACACAAACTCGGATTGACTTAAAATTTGGAACGTTGGCTTTCATGGCTTCGTTTGTCGTGTCTTTTCAATTGTAGCCTGATCTGGACTTGGAAAAAATACATCGACATCCATGGTGAACCTGTGCGTACTCGATATTCGGAGCGAGCGATCCTTGGTTTTCGGTCAACTCCTTGATATCTTGGCCTTGCCAAAAGGCGGGATAACATTTCTCCCCAAAAGCACGTATTGGGGAAACGTGACGTGCTTTGTAAAGCTGTAATCCTCATTCTGAATAGTTATCGTCTTTTTGTTGAAAGTTGTATTCTTTGACTGATTTCCTCAGTAATGCGAACTGTCGATTATCAACTGTTGTACCCTATTCTATTGTAACTGATTGTTGTACGATAGTAATTAGCTATTTTTCATCGTAATCATTATCAGATGAGTATCCAATTCCTGTGGATGTTGAAAATTGAATATTATTTTGACATATATGTACATATGTTACTCTGACTCTCGTTAATGTTGCACGTTCACGAGTCATTTTCAGTTCTCTCGTATCGAATTCCATATAGATCCTCTTCTGAACCGATGTAAAATTCAAGTTGTAACAACGCTTGATGGTTGTTTTTGAATGTCCCTCCATATCAATCCTCTCCTAGATCGATGTAAAAGGTTGAAAGACGGTTTTTGTATCGATGCGATTCACAACAATGGATACGAAATAAACGTTCGCATCGATAGATACGACTTTTGGTGGAGTCCACTGTGGTGGGTATCAGGTTGCGATTTCGCACCGATGAACTTGTGCTGTTGTGGGTTGAGTACTGATGGATACGAAATAAGCATTTCGCATCGATGGAGCTCAATGCTTTCAGAACAGCCTTTGTTGCGTGCTTCGTATCGATAGACCCTGTGTTGTTGGATACGAATAGCCAATTCACATCGATGGATATGGGCATTTGGAGGCTGTGACTTGATGGATTCGAATGGTGTAGTTCGTAACGATGCATCGTGGATGGAGTCGAAAATAATGGATACGAACAACAGCTTCGTAGCGATGGACCTTGGTGACTCAGAAAAATCTCTATTGGCAATTTCGTCTCGATAAAGGCTCAAGTTTATGGATTTGAGTAGCTTGTTCGAATTAATTCAGTGGTGGACCTGTTGTAACCGGTCAAGTCTACTGGGAGGCGAAATGTTTTTTTCTTCACACTCGAGTCCGTATAAATACGTTTGGACTTAGCCATTTTTTCCTTATTTGCCATTCTTGCCCTCTGCCTTCGTATCGCTTCGGAAACTTGAAAAAAGAAAACATGCTTGCCTTCGAATCGAACCAAATCTTCAATCCATTAAATCAACTGACAGATCCAGGTAATCCATTGTATGAATCTAATGCATAAACGACGAGACTCGAAATCTTTGCCATTATATTTGCCTTTTTAATCTATTCCGACGAAATCGAGGTTAGAGATGGGCCAGAGCAAGGTCGAGGATGGAGGAAGGAAATGGAGTTAAGGCCATTCGGAGAAGAAAGAGTGAGTAGGGATATGAAAGAATCGGTGGAAGTTTGCTCGGCCTTAATTTCGTATCGACGAGGTATCATAGAAACTTGATTTCGCATCAAACACCAACTAGGAACTTCGTATCGGTCACCTGTCTTGTGTTTCGTATCGATTGTTGAATCTTGGATTTTTTTTTTGTCACTTCGAATCGATATGGAAACGAGATGGATACGAACCCCGTTGCAACACGATTGATGCGAAGTCAATGCGACCTGATCGATACGAAGTCAGTGGATTCGATCGATACGAAGTTGAGGCTTCCTTGATTGATACGAAGTGAATGTTTTGGATCAATACGAAATGAAGGTGTTGTGATCGATACGAAAGTAAGGTTCTGTGATCGATGTGAAATGAGGGTTTTTTTAAGGAGGGATCCAAGTTTGGACTTCGATGGATACGAAACTTCACGCATATTTGAACACTTGACTCCGACGAGGTTTTGCCTTGCATAATTGGACTTAATCATTTCAATGCATATTTGACTGCGTATCAAAGCTCGTTGATGGAACTGTAACTTAACAAAAATATAACGAACTTTAAGTTGGATCGATCGCTAACATCTGGATGGCATGGTTGTGACGGTCAGTGATGATGGTCACACCAGTTGAATTTTGAAGTCTTGTCATTTGCATGTTTATCCATACTTTGTTGAATCTTTTCAAGTAAAATATAGCACCGCACTGCACAACACATTCACACGCTTCACACTGGGGGATGCACGGGCTTATTGTCATCTCATGATTTCTCATAAGTTAGTTATTTATGGAACCTTCAAGCTCACAGCAACAGGAAGTTCAGAGTCCATCTCCTTCAATAATCGAGATACCGGCCATCGCGGCCGAAGTCATAGATCTAGCCCCAGATGAGGTACCTGGTGCATCTTTCATTGGTAATCTGCCAGATTCCATTCCTTTTAATGTTTTCGAAGACATGTTGGAACGGATATGCTTAAGGCATGGACTGTCACTGGATGACGTGTTATTACCAGGACCGAATGACAGACCGCACTATCCACCTGAAGGGTATACTGCATTCAATCATCATGCATGCGCAGCCGGGGCGCTTCCCCCATTCAACCAGTATATTAGGGAAGTGTTGTCTTTCCTTGGGATTGCTCCATCTCAGCTACACCCCAACGGATACGCATTGTTGAATAGCTTATTCATCGTGTTCATGGAGCATCTCTTTCGACCACTGATCCCGATCGAGACTAGATATCTATTCAATATTAAGAACCGGGGAGATAGCCCGTCTTTCACATTCCTGGAGGCAGTAAGAAATTGTCAAGTTGTAATGGGACCTTGGACCAAGCTAAGTTATTTCAAGACAGAGTGGTTCTATGTTCGATGCCTCCCGGGATTTGCCAATCGACGGTAATTCAGATGTAAGTATTGCAATCTTCTCAAGTAGCTAATAAGAAGTTATAACTGAATTCAAACTTATATCTCTTTTTCTTTATAGCTGTAATTCAACGACCCAAAGGCATTCATTTCAAAGAGATGGTTCGGATTTTTCAAGAAATCCCGAGTGAAGAGAGAAACATTGACTCGTTTCTGATGGATAGGAATCTATGGATCGTTGGATTGATTGAGCAGAACCAAAATATTAGGCTTGAGGGAACGCTAAGGTCCGTCTCGAAGAAACAAGCCAAGCGTAAGACGCCTAGAATTGTTATAACTGAAGGGACTGATACGGAAAGAACACCCACTGATGACGAAATCTTGGCCACGCCTTCGGAGGTAGTTCAAGGTTCCGAAGTAAAGAGAAAAGGCAAGGTTGCTGCTTTTAAACGTCCTAAATCCGGTAGAAGGAAATCTGTGGTTGTATCTTTTCCCGTTCCCGGGATTGACATTTTAGAAGCTCCTCCTTTGTAGAAGGGAAACCTTTTTAAAAGGCTCGTCGATATTGCGATTCCGGATTATGTGTCATTCCAAAACCATGCTGGATTGGAGAAGCTTCATCAGGCTTTAGACATAAGCGAGTCTCTTCCAACTAGCATGGCTAACATTTTCGTTTGGTCGGGGGGTTGCAGATACATACACACTTCGCGACACCACACAATTCCTGACCGTAAGTTGAGCACGTCGGGAGATTACTAACCCTGCTCTTCTTTTACTTTGCAGATACAATGTTTGGTCAAGACTCGATGCTAAGTAGTCTTCGAAAAGCTCGCCGATCTTCTACATATTATGAGCCGTGCAGAAGAGAGGCGGATAGGGACTACGATCGTGGGTACTCCAGTCATGAGCGTATGACAGAGACAGGGAGTACAGGCACCAATCTCGATCTCACTATCCCCCTCCAAGAAACCCTATACGCCCCCCCCCCAGTCTACGTCTCACGTCCTCCGAAAACTTCGCGGCACAAGCCGTCTTCTCACGTGTGAAGGACTCATACCCAGCAACGTAGAACTGAAGTAGCGGCCCCCGGAGCAGGTCCTCGCTGAGCCTTTGGGAGAAGGAGCGATTAAAATTTCTCAATTGCAGAATGATTTTCCCGACGTCTGCTTCGACGATTACATTTTTCTCCCGTACCTGAAGAGAATTCCAGCGGAGGCTGAGAACACGGTGCACGACTGTGTTGTAGATATTTACTTCCAATATAAGGAGTGGGCAAAAGACACGAAAAAGCATCGAATGTGGCTTTTGAGCGGGAATCCGTGATTGAGAAGTTGGAGAAAAAGCTCACTCAGAAGGACCGGATCATCCAGGTGCTCAATACTGAAGCCGAGTCTTTCCAGCAGTTTGAAATGGAAGCTCTTAAAAAGGCCAATGATGCCAACTCGACCATGGATAGGATGAGGCAAGAACACTACGCTCTTGTGGAGGAAATGGGCCATAAGAACACCACCGTCACTGCTGAACGGGACGCGGCTCTCAATGAGCTTGAAGCTTAAGTCTCGATTTTTTGAAATCATTAAAGAGAGGGTTGCCGCCAAGGCTTCTGCATAAGAGGCATGTGACCAAGCGGTGGTGCTTCGAAGCGAAAGGGATGCGGCTGTGGAAAAAGTCTGCGCAGTGGAGGATGAGGTTAAGGAAAAAGTTTAGATGGCAGAATCCAAGTTGGAGGCTGATATTGAAGACCTTCTCGTCACCTACAACGCCAATGTGTTGAGACACAGAAATTTTGGCTCGAAAATTACTCGACACATCTCTAAAATGCCTAGAACTAGTTAGTGGAGGAAGAGAAGGCGGTGCATCGAGTGAATCCTTCGATGAGTTTGAGCTTGAGAATCGCTTGCTGACTGAAGACGAAAGGAAAATTCTCCACGAATCAGTGATCTCACATGAAAGGGAGAAGCTCAGCACCCAGCACCGGGAGATTGGGGAAGGCTCAAGTGTCGAGCATCACGATACAAGTCTTGTGATTACTGCTCCACCTCCATCTGAGCCTATATCAGCTGTTGAGCTCCAGATGCCCCAGCTTATAATCTAGAACATCAGCAACTATCCTTTATTAAGGAGCACACCTACGAAGCCGCTCAGGCGTCCGTAAGCCAAACTGAGGAAGGTACTCTGAACAAATCTTAAGTATGTTCGAAATAAGGAACTTGACTTAAAGCGCTTTCTAACAGTTTCTCTTCTTCTTTGTTCAGTGACCAGAGTTACACCTATAGCGCCTCCTGCAACACAAGAATTACATCAAGCATAGGAGGCCATTATTACTGAAGCGACCACTATGACAACGACTGCGCCAATCGAAGGAACGTGGGGAGCTTATTTTATTTCGACGAGCAGATGATGAATGAGCTTCTAGGTCAACACAGTGACCATTTTGCGGACTTGTCGTTTGTCATATAATAAAATTGAATTAGGCTTCTTCAATTAGTGTTATTCAATTTTCTTACGGTCACTTCAAGGTCAAGTTCGAATGGAATAAAATCTGTATGTGATTTTTTACTTTATTGCTCTATTGATTTGCTTGAACTTGAGCCCGATGATTTGCCGATGATGATATGGGTTCAATTTATAGGGATTGAAACCCTATTTTATCGTTCGTATATTTTGGTTTGAATTTATCCATTTCTTTGCTCGACCATACAATTTTTGATTTAATGATTGCGATGATTTCTGACTTGTTCATTATATACACGTTATTCCTTTCTTTTCTGCCTATGACTTGTTCATCATTCACTATGACCCCGATTGAATTTATGGCTTGATCGTTTGACTTGGAGATAGATACGACTTCCTGAAATATTGGAATCTATAATTTTGTCTCGAATTCTGTTTTGATTATCACGTTACCCTTCATTTCATTTTTCGAAATTTGTTTCTTTTGATTGAATTCTCTTGAAATGTTTGTTGGTCATCTCCATGTATATACATACATAAATGTGTGTGTGTGTGTGACTATGACGTTGCTTCTATCATCTCTGTGAAACACGGCCGCCGCTTGATATGATTTCGATGTCTGTCATTTTATTTATACGGACTTGGAGTTTCTTACATGCTTAAAAGTTTGAATACATATCCATATTAAAATTTAACTTAATTGTTGCTTAGTTGATTGTACTTGTATTATCTGACCATATGCATTGCCCTTATATTTGAACTCCTGTTTGCCTCTGAACTAATATGCGTATACATGCATATCCATATACATTTGAACATGTTCACTTATTTGGTTGGAGTTTGATTGCATTGTGTTCACCACTGTTTGTCTGATTGTATGTTTTTGCATTCATGTTGATCCATTTGTGTATGTTGTCATGCTGTCATGTTGATTTGCTTTGCTTTGAGTTGATGTCTTCTCTGATCTGGTCTATGTTGCATCCCTTGTGTTGTTGCAGTCTGGTTCCATTGAGTTTGTGAATCTGGTTCCATTTTGTTATTTCATTCCGATCTGTGTTGCATTGTGTGTGTGAATTTGTATATTTCTGGTTCCTCATGTTGCATGTTGTTGCTTTGACTGGTCTGGTCTTGTTGTATGGTTGCACATGTTGGTTGACCGGAGCTTGTGTGGTTCAATTTGAATTCTATTTGCATTCATGTTCATATGAGTATGTCTGAAGATTTGTGACTTGGTTCTGGTTGGAGTCTTGTGCACTTTAGTCCATGGTTTGTTGCACTGATGTTCTGGTCTGTGTGCTGTTTCATTAATATGATGCATTATGGTTTGCTGTATGTTCATATAAGTCTGGTTGTATACATGTTCATATGACTTTGCATTGCACTTGACTTATTCTCAAGATGATGGCCTGTTCTTAATGCCTTTGTTATTGAATCCATGCATTATTGTGTTCTTGCCCGATTGTAGCTCCATGTACATATGTTCATGCTTTAATGTTGCCTTATTTTCATGTTCAAGTTGACTGGTCTGATATGATGTCAAATTGTTATTTGCATTTGCACTTGAGTTAAATCCAGTCTAGGCTTGGGTTTGACCTTGTGCTCGCCTGTCCCTGCTATTTTAACAAACAAGTGTATATTGGTGTGCATGATCTTGTAGCATGTACAGTGATACATATGCCTGTCGCAAGTTGTTCGTGTAAGATGAAGTGATGATGAACAACCCAAATAATTAAGACAAACAATATTTTCGAACACACACTTTATTTTACACTACAAAATATTCCTTTTCAATTTTACTACGTCAGTGTTTATTTGAAGATAGTTTAGATGCTGGATACAGGCTGGAATAGAGTTGAAGATCAAATACAAGTGATGAGTGAATATATGTAGTGAGGTGAAAATTGTAAAGTGAAAATTGTGTTGTAATTGAAATTATATTATAATTGAAAATGTGTAAATGTAGTCAAAGCTCAAATTTGTACTACTTGAATTTGTAGTAAAATATTTGTTTGAATACAATATTCGTTTGAGTATGAATTCTAAGTTATTTATTTTATTCAACAGATATTTATTTAATTGTGTGGAAAAAAGTAGTACAACAACAAATACATTTAAATGAATATTTATGTTTATTATCATCAAAGAAAATCATACACTAGCATATTCTATAATCTTCCCCTTTTGATGATAACAAACATATATTAAGATTTTGATTCTATTAAATGTATTTGGTCTTGATGAATTCTATTAACTCCCTCTATTTGAATGCTCCCCTTACAAAAAAGATCCCCCTTCACATATGCATGTAAATAAAAAGGAAAATTTACAAAAAAATAAAAAAAAATGTAAAATGAACCTAGATAATAATATGCAATTAAAAAATGACTTATTTGCCAAAACCTTAACTTCTCTCCCCCTTTTGTTATCAGCAAAAGAGTAATAGTGTTAGATAAGAGTGATAAAGTGATAAACATTAATACCTGATCGGGTATAAATATCAAAATTTCGATAAAAAATCAAATAAAAATCATAAATACTCTATTAGGCGCATATTCTATTTTAGAGTGATAGGGGTGATGTTGGCATAAAAAATCATATGGTCGTGTCCATTTATGGTATATCTATGACATGAATTTAAATACTTACTAACCATGCATAACCGTTAGGACTTTTCAACGAGATTAATAGTATTTCCAATTTTTATTAAAAAATGAATTCCAAGCATCTTCTAACCACACTTAACTATGAGGACTTTTAAATGGGGTTAGAATCAACTTGCCTATTTCAACTAATTTTGATATGTGTTCCATACATGCATAACCGTGTGGATTTTTAAATGAGCATGAAAACACATAATCAAAGATTACAAGTAGTTCATCCATGCATAACCATGTGGACTTTTAAATGAGAGTGAGTACTTTTGGGTTATTTTATTGCTAATTAATTAAAAAAAATGAATAATTTCCTATTTAAATACCACATTTTGACATATTATATTGGAATTTAATGAGTGATTGCCATAGAAATATGATAGGAATAGGGATGGTCATGAAATTTTTACCAACCAAAGTTATTACAAATTTTGTTTAAATTTTTAAAGAAATTTACTAAATATACTGTCTCAAGTCATAATGTATGATTAATATCAACACTCATCACTTTTTCCATTCACTATTTATCTTTTCGATAATTAATAGGGAATCAGATTAGTTAACATAGGCATTTAAGATCAATCCAAAAATATAAAGTCAAATTTCTAATATGCCTGAACTGAGACAAAGTCGACAAAAAACTATTTTCTAGAAGGAGTTTTCTAAAAATGTCCACCAATTGAAATCAGTTGAAATGAAATTTATGCAAATATTTTCTATGGAAATGTGATGCAACTAATGAAAGTCCCAACATAAAACAAGTTCCATTAGTACTTTTTCTATCAACTAGACTACCAGCATAATCTGCATCTGAATACCCCTTTAACTCAAAGTTATCGTTGGTTAGATACATAGACCAAACCATGAGGTGTGCAACAAATACCTTATAATCCTTTTTATAGCTTTTAAATGAAATTCTTTTTGATTTGATTGAAACCGTGCACATAAACAAACAGAGAACATAATGTCTGGTCTAGAAGTAGTAAGATAAAGAAGTGATCCAATCATACCTCGATATTTCTTTTGATCAACTTCCTTGCCTTTTTCATCCTTGTTAAGTTTAATTGTTGTGCTCATAGGATTTATTGCAGTTTTAACATCATTCAATCTAAATTTGTTGGTAAGGTTTTTGATATATTTTGTTTGAGAGATGAACGTAGCTTTTTTGCTTTGATTTTCAATGCCTTCATGATTCCATAATTGTTCTCGTCCTTTAGTTGTATACTCTATAAGCATTGTTTCTGGCTCTACCGATAATTTTACATCTATCGTTGTTGCACATTGTGACTCTGCCACCTCTGTGCTTCTCTAGGCTAAGAAACTTTGATTTGTCACCCATCATATGCCTAGAACAGCCAGATACCACTCTTGCTATTCCTTAGCCTACCAAGCACCTACACGAGAAAGGATTTTTGTGACCTATTTATTTTTATAGGTCCATGATTGTTAGTGACAATTAATTTTGAAAAACAAGTTTGCGTAGAACTAAGACAATCTATGTTTATTCCTTTTGGCACTTAGAATTGTTTGACTTTAAGTGATTTTACATTTGTTCCTTTAGGAACCCCAAATGGTATGGTTTTCGTGTGTTTGGGTTTAAACCTGCAACTGTTTTGACTGTGTCCATTTTTTCTAAAAATCGTGCACTTGGAGTTTACATGATTTGTTTCACTTCTAACTCTTTCAGATTGAGTATACCCAAGTCATTGTCTAACAGTATTAATAGTTAGTTTCCCTAGTAGCATATTTAGTGATCTTTCTCCTTTGGAGAATTTTTCCTAAAGTTGTAGAGAATTGTTGGACCTGTGACTTGAGAGATTCATTTTCGTTCAATATCAACGTGCACTTTTTATTAAAATTTTCTCTCCTAGTATTTTCACTTTCTTCCAAAATCAAAATTTCATTTTCAATCGATTTAATTTTTATTTCTGATTATTTTATTTCCTCTTCAAATGATGGACACTTAAGGCGATTATTTTTATAGTTCTGAACCATGTGATCAAGATGCGTATTTAATTCTATCAAACTATCTTTTATGATTCAATTTCAGCATACTTCTCCTTAAGTCTTTCGAAAAAGCCATTTATCTCATGAAAATATATAAGTAATTGAGAGTGAGTAAGTTTCGATACCTGGCCTGGCCCGTCATCATCGCCGTCACTTGTTACTCTTCGAAGACATGGACTTGCTTTTTCACTCAGTGCTTTCATCATTATCTTCATCACTTCCATCCTTTGCCATTGTGAAGTTTTTCTACTCGCTACTAAGCATGGCAAGGCGAGATTCTTTGACTTGAGAGGTTCCTTCATGAGTCACTTCAAACATGTGCTAGATTTCCTGCGCAGTTAAACAATATAAGACATGGTTAAATTCAATTTGATCTAATGAGCAAATAATAGAATTTATAGCTTTAGCGTTAGTAGTTTGCAGTTTATTTCCAAGGTCTGTACATTGATCCATAGGTTTTTCAACTTCTTGATTATCTACCATTATTGTTAGTGTCCTATACCCTATTTTAATAATATTCCATGCATCTATGGTATTCAAAAAAATTCATTCTAGTTTTCCAATATGCATATTCACCATTGAACATGAGTGGTCTAGCTACAGACTAACCTTCAGCAAAAGAATTATTAAAAGAGGTCATTTTAAAAAAAAATTAAACTTTTAAAACAGAATAATGGTTTTTGCTCCTAGCTCTGATACCACTTGTAGGATCATTTTCACCCTAAAGGGAGGGGGAGTAAATAGGGTTTATTAAAAATTAATGCGGAAATAAAAATAAAAACAGAAAGTAATGTAGTAAAGATCACTTACAGATTTACCCAGCTTCAGCAAAACTCTACCTACGTGTTGCACCCAAGGTTTCTACTAGAAATTAAGTAACCAAAAGCTTACAAACACAAATAAAATTACAATACCTGCTAAGTTGATTAACCTAATTCTAAGCTCAAAACCCTACCACAACTCAGCCATTGAGTTGTGAATTCTCGAACTACAAAACCGTAGTTCGTAAACAACTTAAACTAGAATTTGACTCAAATAAAAGCAAACATAAGTACTAAAATAATAATTACAAACCCTAATAACTAAACGACCTAAATAAAAATGAGTTCCTTTTTTATTCTAACTTATCGGCCCAAATAAAAATAAAGGAGTTCCCTGTTTAATTTTATTCTTGTTCGTCCATGCCGCCTTGTTCTAAATTAGGGTTTTTACAATTGAACCGCCGCTCAAAAAATAGAAGCTCGAATCGTTTGCTGGTTTGCTTTCGTTCCTCAATTAGCTTTGATGCTTCTTTAACCTGTGTTATTCGATTTGCTTACGGTCGCTTCAAGATCGAGTTCAAATGGAATAAAATTGGTATGTGATGTGTTGCTTTATTTCTCTATTGATTTGCTTGAACTTGAACTCGATGATTCTCCGATGATGATACGGGTTCGATTTATTAGGATCGAAACCCTATTTTATCCATCGTATATTTTGGCTTGAATTTATCCATATCTTTTCTCAGCCATACGATTTAATGATTGTGATGAATTCTGACTTGTTCATTGTATACACGTTACTCCATTATTTTCTGCCTATGACTTGTTCATCATTCACTGTGACCTCCGATTGAATTTATGGCTTGATCATTTGACTTTGAGATAGATATGACTTCCTGAAATATTAGCATCTATAATTTTGTCCCGAACTCTGATTTGATTATCATGTTACTCTCTGTCTCATTTTTTGAAATTTGTTTCTTTTGATTGAATTCTCTTGAAATGTTTGCTAGTCATCTCCATGTATATACATACATATATGTATGTGTATATGTGTGTGATTCTGACGTTGCTTGTATCATCTCTGTGAAACACGACTTCCACTTGATATGATTCGGATGCCTATCATTTTATTGATCCGGATTTAGAGTCTCTTGCATGCCTGAAAGCCTGAATGCATATCCATGTTGAAACTGAAATTAATTGTTGCTTGGTTGAGTGTACTTGTATTATATGACTATATGCATTTCCCTTGTATTTGAAGTTCTGCTTTCCTCTAAACTAACATGTGTATACATGCATATCCATACACATTTGAACATGTTCACTTGTTTGGTTGGAGTCTGAATGCATTGTGTTCACCGCTATTTGTCTGGTTGTATGTTTTTGCATTCATGTTGAACCATTTGTGTATGTTGTCATGCTGTCATATTGATTTGCTTTGCTTCGAGTTGATGTCTTCTCTGATCTACCCAGTGTTGCATCCTTTTTTTTCACAACTGTGTTGTTGCAGTTTGGCTCCATTGAGTTTGTGAATCTGGTTCCATTTTGCTATTTCAGTCTGGTCTGTGTTGTATTGTGTGGTGTAAGTTTGTATATTTCTGGTTCCTCATGTTGAATGATGTCCCTTTGACTGGTCTGGTTTGGTTGTATGGTTGCACATGTTGGTTTAACCTGAGTTTGTGTGGTTTCATTTGAGGTCTAGTTGCATTCATGTTCATATGAGTATGTTTGAAGCTTTATGACTTGGTTCTAGTTGGAGTCTTGTGCACTGTTGTCCATGGTTTATTGCGCTGATGTTATGGTCTATTTGCTGTTTCATTCATTTGGTGCATTGTGGTCTGATGTGTGTTCATATAAGTCTGGTTATATACATATTCATATGACTTTGCATTGCACTTGACTGATTCTCGAGATGTTAGTCTGCTCTTGTTGCCTTTGTTACTGAATCCTTGCTTTATTGTGTTAATGCCTGAATGTAGCTCCATGTACATATGTTTATGCCTGAATATTGCCTTGTTTTCATGTTCAAGTTGACTGGTCTGGTATGATGTCAAGTTGTTATTTGCATTTGCACTTGATTTGAATCCAATCTAGGCTTGGGTTTGACCTTATGCTTACATGTCCCTGCTATTTTAACAACTAGTGTATATTGGTGTGCATGACCTTATGGCATGTAAAGTAATATAATGTGCATGTCACAAGTTGTTCATGTAAAATGAATTAAAAGAACGATGACGAACAACCCAAATAACCGAGACAAACAATATTTTCAAACGCACACTTCATTTTACACTACAAAATATTTCTTTTTCAGTTTTACTGCATGTGTGTTTATATTGTAGATAGTTCAGATGTTGGATACATGCTTGAACAGAGTTGAAGATCAAATAAGAGTGATGAGTGATATATGTAGTGAGATGAAAATTGTAAAGTGAAAATTGTGTTGTAATTGAAATTGTGTTATAATTGGAAATGTGTAAATGTAGTGAGAGCTCGAATTTGTACTATTTGAATTTGTAATAAAATATTTGTTTGAATAAAATATTTACTTGAATATGAATTCTGAGTTATTTATTTTATTCAACATATATTTATTTAATTAGGAAAAATAAAATAGTACAATACATTTAAACGAATATATATGTTTATTTTCATTAAACAAAAATCATACACTAGTATATTCTACAATTGAGTAGTATTTATGCAGATTTGACGTATGCGTTGGGCAATTTTGGAAACGAAAACATAACATTTAAAACCCTAGAATTTCCTTAAGTAAATATCAATTTTGTATATGTTGAAATTTTTTTTTTGGTATTAGTTTTTTAGAATCTAATTAACTGCTAGAATTAGATAATCTATGGTCAATTTAACGTATTTTCCCTTTTTTGAATTGAAGTGTTAAAGGGTTCAAAGAAAATTAACTAGAAATGGTGTGTAAATTATGAATTGAATAGTTTGTAGTTTGCTTCGTCCATTTCAGTCACTTAAATAAATAATGAATTCCTTTATCACTTCAAAATGTTGTATATGAAGGTTGAATTGAATATAGGCAATCTAATTTGTGATGATCTATTTTTTAAAACAGAAAACGGATTATAGTGTATTAATATGGAACAAGTGTAGCATTCCATGTTTGTACAAATCTATTTTTTGGCTATGGTAGTAATAGTTCTTGTTGGAATTGTAGATTTGTATGGGATCGATGTTTCCAAATACATTGTAAGCGAACTATTATCGATTATAACATATTGATTGGACTTTAAATTCCATGTGTAAAAAAATATACATATATAATATTAACGTATTGATTATTAAAGTTAATAGTAATGTGATAATAATAGCATATTAAAACGTATTGATTAGAATTAATGTGGTAGTAAATAACGTTAATTTGTAGAAAGTAAGTTAGAGTAAATTATGAAGTTAATCACTAATTAGGGCGTAATAAGGGGATACCTTATACGGCCTCAATTTTATCAGTGTATGTGTATAGTGGATATATATATAAGTTATGACTAAATTATAGGGATGTGAGGTTAGTCCAAAGCAACATGGAAGTCTGCCCGATAAATCTAGCAACTAGCCTACCAGTGTGGCTTTGCGAACTAATGTGAGACATCACCTATAATAAATAACCATAGTGGACGTGAGGTCAATCCCAATTCGGTAGGGTAAACCTATCCAGTTAATCTGGCTACCAGTACTTATGAATGGTCGGACTAATGTGAGATGTCACGAGTAGGTTATGGGTCATAAATCGTGTTTTGAATGTGGTAGGTGAAATCCTTCGAAGGACTCTGCTTTGGTATTTAGGTATTAAGTGATTATGGTAGGGCCTGGCACTTTTAAGGAAAACTACTAAGTGACCTGATGGGATTTCCTACAATGTCAACTTGTGAGAACCATGTAGGGACCCGCCTTGGAATGGGTCTTAAATGACGGGGACCTGCCTATTTTAAAGTTATTAAATAGTCAAAGTCTTACTAAGTCCGATGAAAGAGATACTAAGTGGTTTGGAGGATCTTTCTCTCGCATCGTTAACGATAGTTGCATTAGAATTTGGAAATGGCTTAGGTATTAAAGGACGGGGACCTTCCTTTATTATAGTTATTAAACAGTAATCATCTGCCTAATCACCAGTAGAGAGTATTTATTGGTTTGGATGCTTTCTCTTGCATCATTGATGCTAGTTGCGTTAGAATTATGGAATTAGAGTGAAAAGACTTTTAGGCTTATAGTTAAAATTATTAGTATTTGAAGCACCACCATTTATGGTGACTGTTACATTTGGTATAGTTTTAAAAACGTAAGATATATTTCTTATTTATATAATACCACCCAAATACAATTATGGTAAACCTTGAGATTTTCACTTCATCAGGCATTTATTGTTCTGACCTTCTCCTCGTACAATACAGGCTAGAGAGAGTAATACCGACTTAGGAGAAGAACATGGAGTTGAAGGCTTGTGCCATTTATCTATCAATATATGCTTTTTAAGTATTTTATTGTATCCAGTTCAGACAGTTATGTTATTTTTGAGATATTGCACTATGAATGCTTTATGTAAACATGTTGTGATATTTAACATGTTATATTTGCGAAATGGTTTTCTTTTATGAAACTGGTACTTGTTTCTGATATTATATTTTATCCATTCCATTGTGAGATGCTGAAAGTATAGATGGATAGCTTTATGTACTGTGTATTATTTTAATTTTATCAACCTAACAGCTCTCCTTGAGATAAGCCTAAGGTTCAATAGGTTTTTTATTAGATTGAATTAGGTATGTTTGGGGACGGATTGTTACAAGAGAGTCCTCGCGTTGACGAGCACATTGATAGATATTGTGTCACGATAGCTATGCAGGTGAGAAAAATTAGGAATGGATCCGGGTGGAAGCCTATGTGTTCCTAGAGCAGGCTGTTAGCTATTTGTTTTCCTTCTAGTAGATGGAATATACTATTTATACCCCCGATTGAGTATTAGTAGCATACTCAAGTACATAAACCATGTGCTCACATAGTAAGCAGATAACCATTAGCTTTATATGTTGATATATGACTTGCAACACCCTGTAAAAATTAATTAATCAATAATAAGGTTAGAAATGGAAATTTTGGAATTTGGCCATGAAAGTTATGTTATTGCGTTTGTGGTGATAATCTAATCAATTTTGATATCTAAAGTTTTGTAAAAGGAGCTCAAACGGAGAAGTTATTAATGTTAGAAGCTTTTGAATTCAAAATAATTCAATTGGCATTTAAATTCAAAATTTTAACTAATATTAAAATTTTAAATTTAAAAATTAACATTGATTAGAAATGGGGTTAGAGAAAATGGTATGACTGCCCTATACCTCCGATGTTCATATAACCGAATAATGCACAAGGGAAAGAAAAAAAGATAAATAAACGAGAAGAAAAGAGGAAAAAACATCAAACAAGCACAAAACCTATCGTATATCTCATAGCGCATTGAATAAAATATAATCATCACAAATATAGAATAGGTGAGATAGTAATAACTGCTTGAACCACATAATCAGAGTATACATGCTCATAGTTATACAAAACAGTAATAGAGTTTTCATGACTGATAAATAAACTCAACTGATAAAATGTCTTTAATAATAATAAGTCAATCACTATCAAGGCTCCAAAGTATCATACGGCGGAATATGCAATAATAAGTCCAAAATATATATATCAGAAAGCGTCGCCTCCTTCTAGTCCATCTGTAGAATTCCATAAGCCATTTACACCTATCATCTAGTCTATTCATTTAAGAGTACCCAAGGTAACAAGAAGCAAAGTATTAAACCTCGAGTCTGACAACAGTCTGGTGTGGGCGACAAACAATCTCAAAACACTATAAAATTCGGTATAGTATATGGAACAGAGGTTTTGGAGAATCATACCTGACATGTCCCAACATCCAAAGAGTTAGCACATGACATCGAATATATGCTACTCTATATCACAGTTATCATAGGTGTACTATACATCATGGCACTAAGGGTGTCTAAATATCTATATCAATAATATTTGCATTGCGTGACATCCTTAAGGTGATAAAAAATCAAGAAAATACAACTTCCACCATCTATCCTTTACATTCACTCAGTGCGTTCGATATATGATACTTATACGACCACCCCTACAGAATCAAGAGTTACTCAACATCCCGGTTTCTCGATACTCGAATCTGTACCATTCAGTAGGCCAAGAAATAGACCGCATACCCTATAACATTCCTAGGTAAACGAATTAAAAAATTATGTGATCCAGGGCATACTCCGTAACCCCAAGTGAAGTATACATGGCATACTCCATAACCCTATGGATATCATGACATATACCCTTCCTATGTGAGTACCCATCAAAACCTACAAACACCAATGATCCCTTTGCACACGTCATCTATAGTAGAGCTTATCCCAGAACTATCCTTATAACGCCAGTCTAAAGCCATAGCAGTTGGGAACTATTATAGACAGTTATCATCGGCCACAGAATGTCATCATGCATCCCATAACCTTTCTCTGGGTCCCTTCAATTCGACTATTCTACAACCTGAAATACAGCTATCTATCATCGAAGCCATCACTTTCCATCATGAAATCATCATCGTCGAACCATGAAGTCATTGCATCGAATCATCACGTCCTCTCTTCATCGCCTATCACTTGTCGAAGAGCCATAACATCAATCAAATGTCAAATAAACGAACGAACGAACTACCACATCATGCTTTTCGATGCCTCTCCATCGTTCATGTCAAAATTGGCCAAATCAGCCATTATCAATTATGGTAGATATCAAAAACTCCAGAGTAGTCGATAATGACCACTTTGGTTGTATACTTAACCAAAATGGCTAGGTTCAAATCAAATGAAAACGTCCAACGTATCTCTTGAAGTTTTTAGTGCATATCCAAGTCTATCGTACTTCATATTTTGATCAGTTGGTATGTGTTATAGTTCTCATTAACATATTTATCCCATCTGTTCGAGTTTTTCATCATTTGCATGCTCAATCAATATGCATGAAACTTTATCACATTGTTTGAGTTCTCACCATGTATGCATTTGATCGATATGCACTTCAGTCTATCTAATGGGATTTCCTAACACAATATCGCCTACGATCGACATTTTTTACCAGACTAAGCAAATATGTATACATGTAACCAACAAGCATACAAACGTCTATAATAACCTAGCTACATTTATAATAACATTCTTGCAACACATATGATACATCTAAAGCAGCCAATGTGGGATCAATATAAAAAATAGCTTAAGTCTATCAATATCATCATAATTGTGCGTTAATTGGAAAAATATGATATTTGATTTAAAACTATTTAAAATATTTTAAATTCTTTCATAAAATAAGATGTAAGTTTAAGTGTATTAAAAATCCCATCTTTAAGTTATATATCATTTCAAAATGTCATTTTTATACTACACTAACAATCATATTACAGTGAGAGAAAATATCACTTACCTCAACAAAATTTGACCAAGCCAATGTTAAGTCATAGAGCTCTCCATCACGAGTGCAATGCAAGAAACTGCATCAAAACCAAACTTCTTATGCAAAGGATATGGATTTTATAAGAATACCAATGTAAAACATTAATTAATTAACTTTAATTAATTAACTAACTAACTTACCCAGTCCCTTCTTTCAAATCCCCAAATCTCTAATCCTTGTACCGAGCATAAACCCATCATCTTCATCGTACATGCGTACCATGACATGGAGCTACGCTACACTAAATCGAGTGTCGTTTGTGCCATCGCGTTTCTTTTTGAATATTCGACCTATCAACACCGAAAAGAAAGAGCTCGGCGACCCATAGTGTTAGCACCAAAATTGGTCACTAACACCCAAAGAAGGATTTGTATAGAGAAATTAATGAAGATAGAAAATTAAAATAGAGGAATATATGTAGAATTAATTGCAAAAGCTAGAATACCAAATTTATTATGGTTCGGTGTAACTGTCTACGTCCACTTTGAGTTTAATCTTTATTGCTTTTTCGAATAATTGAATACATATACAATCCATACACAAATAACTCGAATACAAGTTCTAACTGAAAAAGAATAAGTCAAGGAAATGGCAGAGTCTCCTCAGTGTTCTTCCAAAAAAGGTTTTCACTGCGCCTCTACCCCTCTATTTATAGGCAAAGATAGGCTAGACCTCCCTCACGGACCCAAGAACAAGGTATCTTGGCCCACAATAGGTGACTTCTATGCACCGAGCTAGGCATGCCGAACGAGTCATGCCGAGCGAGAAATGCCGGTCGAGAATTTTCTGGTCGACCATTAAGTGACTCGAAGTAAACCTTCAGAAGTACCGAAGCAAGTAGTGAGTTGATTCTCAAATCGAAGCCATGTCGATCGCTCTTACTTCGTCGTGGGCTTGATAACTTGTTAACACCTCTAGTATGTACCGAGCCAGGCACATCGAACTGTCATGACCAGGAGTAGTTGCCAAGCGACATTGGCCGGGCCACCATACTCTTCCCATCTTGCTGAACATCAAGTCTTCCCTCCAGGCCGAACGACGTATTAACATAGCCGAACGTCGTGTCTTCCTTCTAGGCTGAACAATGTATTAACCGAGCCGAACGTTAAGTCTTCCTTCTAGGCTGAACGACGTATTAACAGAGTCGAACATCGAGTCTTCCTTCTAGGTCGAATGACGTATTAATAGAGCCTAACTTCGAGTCTTCCTTCTAGGCTAAACGACGTCCTAACAGAGCCGAACGTCGAGTCTCCCTTCTATGCCGAACGACATCCTAACAGAGCCGAACTGCGAATCTTATTTCTAGGTCGAACCGCATTTGAAGAGGACACAATGGAATGTTCCTCCCTTTGACCGGGCCATATAGAAATGTTGCAATGTATATAATATACCAAACCTTTTAGATGTCCAGCCTTTCCTTAGTTAGGAACCTGTATGATGTCAATTATCTCCTTTGCAACTATTGTCTCGTAGCCAGGCCAGGATGCCAAGTGACATTTGCCCCCCAAAGTGTGTTGTGTGGAATGACATAAGACACTTTGAATTAGTGTCCAGTTTGCACCTTCGAAAGCCGAACGTATATAACCTGAACGTTGAAACATGGTGTACCTTCCTCATGTCTTATACGTTTTTGATTTTACTTACTTCTCTTTTGAGACATAACATGGTTCGGCATACCGATACCGGCCCATGTACTCGGTTTACTTATTCTGAGATACACATGTCCAAGAACCGACTTCCCAGCACACACTGACCGGTTGTACGAGATATAGCCTGCTCACCTTCCTTCTTCCCTTATATAAGCTTCGGCCTTTGCTCTTTCTTCTTTTCACTTCTACTCTAATTTCCTAAAAACACTAGTTCACTTCTCCCCGAGTCCTGCTTGCTACCTAGCTTTCCATCAAACTTGAATCGTCTACCGCGCTACTTTAATTAACCATTAATACGAATGAATCTCTGGTCCAATACCTCGAAGCCTCCACATATCTTGAGTTCTTTCCGTAGGTTTGAATTTCTTTCCAAACTCGGAGTCGTATTGAGTTTCAATGCTTGTGTGAATAGTCCCTCTCTAGATTAAGGCCTTGGCTTGTCTTTTATAGTCGTTGATATCACTCCCCTAAGGGGACCAGTTGTTGTCCCTGGGCCTGGATGTCGGGACTAAGGAGGAGGATAGGAGTTGCTGCCTAGTGAAGGAAGATGAATAGGAGAGTGTTTGGGTAATTTTTGTTTGAGTGCAGGTCGGCCAAAATCCAAAAGAGTAGGGCGATAACTTGTTCGAGTGGACCGGCTCGGTCCCGGGGAGAGATTGGAAGGTAAGGAACTAAGAAGGTGGACGGTATAGATCCAGTAAGTCGATGGCTAGTTAGGAAGTGAGTGGGTTGGTCGGCACGAGCGGTTTCAGAAGTTAGGAATAGCGGCTCGTTCTTGCTTGTGATGAAGGAGAGCGTGGTTTAACCACTTGAGTGTTGCTTGCACCCCATTCATAGACCATAAGGTGGGTCCGGTATATCGAGTAATTGTCGCTCGGTATAGCCCCCAAGCTGTTCAAAGGAGGGAGAGAGAGTATTGGAGAGGAGAGTGAGTGAGTCTGAACGGGTCGGCGTCTCTGGTTTAGATGGCCGTTCGGCCGTATGTTTTGGGAATCGCTCGGCATTGAGCCTTGAAGTAGGCAATGACATTCAAAATCATTCCAATTTGAACACAACACATGTCAAGTTCACTTACCTCCCATGCCTAATCATAGGACAATAAAAAAGGACAAGAACTTAGGCAAACAAGCATACCGAACTTATCTGGACTGATAACTTTCCAGTTTCAACAACTATAAACCTAAGTTCAACTCAATAAAAACAAATAATAGCCTTCAACATATAGTGATAACGTCCGAGTCCAAAACTAAAACCGGCATAGGGCAGGCTCTACGAGACAGTCAGCGATGACGGTCTTCGAAGACAGTTCAATGCTTAACTTTACTTTATTAGCTTTATGACTTTTAATTCTATTACACTTATACTCGAACGATTACACTAGTCCACACACCACACGGGGGGAACACCTTTGTCATTATGTCTAATATTGATTGTCTTCCAAGTATAGTTCATACAGGTGTTTATCCAAATTCGACGCTCATCGAACATGTCTAGAAAGTCGAGTTCTGCCACAGTCTTAGATAAACTGAGCCAAGTTCTCAACAGGAAGTAATGGGAACTTTGAATCCATTTAAAACTCCTGCATAGTATATCCTGAGCCCAATGACTGCGTCTGTTGACTTGGCTCCTGATGCCACAGATGGAGCAATCATCATAGACAATCTGGCTAATTTTCAAGCTTCGAGAATCAACGAAAACACTCTTCGCCGACTGTGCTCAATCCACGGGATTCCTTTTGACGATGTACTGGTTCCATCGGGACAGGATCGTCCTCATCTGCCCCCAACTGGATATACGACATGCAACAAATTCATGTGCTAGGTTGGTAGCGTGCCACCATTCAACTCCTTCCTTCGCGATGTATTGCAATATATTGAGATCGTCCCATTTCATTTACATCCCAATAGTCATGCGTTCCTTTACGGCACATGTATTCTTTTTATGAGCATTATATTCAGGCTTCCCACTCCTGGGTGATATTCGCTAGATCTACCGTTTCAAGAGATGGTCCGACATCCCATCTTTTATATTCCTCGAGCCACACTCTAAATGCCAAATCCTGACAGGGGCATGGAGCAAATTATCCCAATATAAGCAGGAATGGTTTTACGTGCGTTGGCCCCCCGGCTTTGCGAGGAGATGGCTGGA
This sequence comes from Allium cepa, assembly GCA_030765085.1. Classification (NCBI taxonomy): domain Eukaryota; kingdom Viridiplantae; phylum Streptophyta; class Magnoliopsida; order Asparagales; family Amaryllidaceae; genus Allium; species Allium cepa. Next base: position 130,826,624 of record CM060943.1, read on the forward strand.
AAGGAGTAAGTTCCTTTTCTGGATTAATATTTGTGTGCGGCAGGAAGTGCATTGTTTCTAAGCATTTTCTCGATTCTTACAAGTATCAGTCCGCGTCTCGAAGGTTCCGAATACTCTGAAGCCGTCGAAGCTATTCTAGCCGTTCCCGTGAGAGACCGGGACATCAAATCCATCATCTTTAATGGAACTCTCTCACGATTTAGGCTATTGGCAGAAGGTCGTCGAATAAGTCTCCCTCACAAGGCCACTACAACTAGACCTACCGTGGAAAAAGGAAAAAGGCAAGATGGGCCTTCAATAAGTGGTGCCCCCGACACAACCGAGGAGGGCGACATTAGAGAAAATGAGGTGTCAGAAGCACTGGGTATGAATGTAAGTCCTGCTCTAGGATCGATGGTTGAGGCACATGGCACTGGTGAAACGCCTCCCCTTTCGAAGGGAAAAAAGAAACTGGCTTACAAACTGAGGAAAAAGATAGTAGGTGAAACCTCAAAGGTCACAATTACTCCAATGGAGAAAGAGCCGTCTCCAGAACATTTAGAGTGTTCATTGAAAGGCTTATCTGACCTCACTATTCCCGATGACTTGCTTAATTATGGCTTCAATGATCCGGAAGCCCTAAAACTTCATTCACCCGCAAGAGGTGATGAAAACGTTCAAGCCTATAGTCGGGGAGAAAAAACTCCGAAAAGTAAATCCAAAGAAACTGGTCCGTCGGGGGGAAACACTAGAAAACACACAATAACACTTAAACCTCACCTCGCACTTAAATTTCATCCATCATGTTATTTTTGCTAACTCGTGTCCACTTAATTTCTGTGCAGGTGATATGGGACGCTTTCATGGATTCGACCGCCTTCGCGGGTCCTCTATTTTCTATCATTCCGGTTGAGATTCGAGGTTCAGCAAACGTCGAGATAGAGAGACCATAGCGATAGGGACTACCGCCCTCGAGATTCATCATCTCGATGGAAAACCTATAGTCACTCATCATACCCCCACGATCTTCCCTCTCAACCAGAGAAAAGCCGGGAGAAGTCCACTCACAAGGGTCCCTAGTCTGAGACTCACCGCGATGAACACTCTGGTTCATCTAGTACCAGGCAATCACGGGAACCTCACAAAAAAATCTGTAGTCTCTAGACAAACTTCTTCTGCTCCCGCATATGATCCATCAATAGCGGAAAAGCTAGCCGAGCTTAAGGCCACGTTCCCAATAATATGTTTCTATGGTCTGAAGTTTCTTCCAGCGATTCATTACATTCTGGAGCACGTTAAACAAAGTGACATTGCTTGCAATAATGATGTCTATGTTCAACACGACGCATTTGTTTATTTGGTAGAAAAAGTTTCAGAAGTATTCATCGAACGCCACCATGAAATTGATCGTCTGAAACTCGAAGCCATCCATGACAAAGACATTATCAAATCCTAGGATGAAGAGCTTTCCTCATACAAGTCTCAGCTTGAAACCGCTCTGAAAAATGCTAAAGACACAGCTGAGGCAGTTAACCATATGGAAGCCGCACATAAGAAAGAGATTGATGAAGGGATTCAATGCCGTGGTGCCTTAGCTTTAGAGAAAGACTCCGTTCAAAAGGAGAGATATGTGTTTGCTCAACGAGTCAAAGAGCTGGAAGAGCTACTTCTCAAAGAGAAAGAAGAAAAGACTGCTGCTCAGGAGGAGTCGCAACAATACTGCGACGAGATTGTTGCTACATGACTCCTGAAAACAAAGCTCGATGAAGAATTCTCCAAGGCTGAGATGTTAAAGGATGAAGCCCGTGAAGAGGGAAAAGAATAGCATTCATGGACATTGATTCTCGCCTTGAGGCGGCTGCTAAGGCTGGTAGGGAGGAGATTAAGTGCATGTTTGATCCGCTCATAGCAGAGTTTAATGCTCGAGTTCTCATGCATCCCAACCTAACATTCTTGGCGAGGGTTACCTAGAATCTTTTGCCAAAGCACGGGAGACTTTGATAAAGATAAAAAAGGTTGAGTCGGGCACTGAAGAGGTTAACGAAGAAGCTTTAGTGAAGGAATTTATTCGGGGAAACGAGCCTTCGGACTTGTCTGCAGCGAAGGCTCTTTATAGCAGAGACTCCTCCTCGCCGAAAGGAAAAATGACATTGTCGGCCTGTTCGGAACCGAGTTTCTAGTTCCTCCCCTACTCAACCCACTGGTAGCCCATCACTTGAACCCTTCGAGCAACACATTGTCTACGACCCAGAAGATTCTGGCCTTGATGTTCAAGTTCTGTCTCCCATTCCAGGAGGTGAAACTCCCCAGACAGTTGAGAGTCAGCCAGAAACCGTTACATAACTTTTCTTCTCAAAGTTCAAAGGGCTGTCGTTTTCGGCGAGTAGTTAATGTATTCTAACATTTGTCTCTTATGATTTCGCACAGGCCGTTCTGATCCCAAGCCAACTCCAAGGAGCAATGTCGCCACGGAGAAGGAGGAGATTACAGGAGAGGCAATTCAAACGGGAGAGACTCTCGGACCTAACGCTCAAGTGATCGAGGCGCTTAACGAAGAAAAATCTGAAAATCCATCGCCCGTCGAAGAACACGATGAGGTTGAAATTACGGGCACCTCTGGACACACTTCAAAATTTAGCATGAAGGAGTAATTTATGGAAGAGAAGAGGAATAAATTTGAAATCAAGGTTGAGCACCAAATAGTGGAACTAGATGATCATTTGAATAGACCTTTGAATGTTATTCCCCCCAGTGGGTCCAGGCCATTGGTAGTTCCTTTTCCTTCCTCGAAAGTCACTTCCCTAGCAAGCAAGGCGTCCTAGAGAAAACGCGTGGGGGAGGAGTTATCTGAGAAATCGAGGAAGGAGAAGAAGTCAAAGAAGTAGTTATCCTGCCTCGTTCAATGAGAATAAGTTTAGATTATGTAATTATTTATATTTATTTTCATAGCCAATATAAATAGATTTTTGACTCCGAGTCTAGGAGGAATTGTAGTAGAACTTTGTTTTGGGGTTTGAATAAAACTTAGTTTCTTTGCTTTTCGATGACTTTCGCTTTTCAGCTTATTGTCTAACTTTTTGTCATAGCTCGAAATTCGATGAGTTACGCACGTTCCAGTTTACCTCCATGTGACTCGAATTTTTTTTGAGAATCATAGATCCTCTATTCCGTGCTTTGGGCACTTAGAATATTTTTAATCTGCACTCTGAGGACATGAAGATTTTTAAGTCGTCTATACTCTAGTCCACACTTTAGGGACTCAGTACTCCAATTCGCTCTTTGGGGCCTTGGAGATTTTAAGTCATTCATACTCTAGTCCGCACTCTGGGGACTCAGAGTACTCCAGTCCACACTCTGGGGACTTGTAGATTTTAAGTCATTTTACTCTAGTCCATACTCTGGGGACTCAAAGTACTCCAGTCCACACTTTGGGGACTTGGAGATTTTAAATCGTTTATACTTTAGCACGCTCTCTGGGGACTCAGAGTACTCCAGTTCGCACTCTGGGGACTTGGAGATTTTACGTTGTTTATACTCGAGTCCGCACTCCAGGGACTCAGAGTACTCCAGTCCGCACTTAGGGGCTTGGAGATTTTCGAGTCATCTATACTCTAGTCCACACTCTGGGGACACAGAGTACTCCAGTCCGTGCTTTGGGAACTTAGAGATTTTAAGCTGTTTGTACTCTAGTCCACACTTTGGAAACTTAGAATACTCCAGTCCGCACTCTGGACACTTGGAGATTTAAAGTCGTTTATACTCTAGTCCGCACTATGGGGACTCAAAGTACCCAAGTCCGCACTCTGGGGACTTGGAGATTTTCGAGTCGTCAATACTCTAGTCCGTACTCTGGGGACTCAGAGTACTCCAGTACGCACTCCGAGGATTCAGAGATTTTAAGTCGTTTATAATCTAGTCCACACCATGGGGACTCAAAGTACTCCAGTTCGCACTCCGAGGACATAGAGATTTAAAGTCATTTATATTCTAGTCTGCACTCTAGGGACTCAGAGTACTCTAGTCCGCATTCTGGGGACTTGGAGATTTAAAGTCGTTTATAATCTATTCCGCACTCCGGGGACTCAGAGCACTCCAGTCTGCACTCCGGGGACTTGGAGATTTAAAGTTGTTTATACTCTAGTCCTCACTCTACGGAATTGGAGATTTTAAATCGTTTATACTCTAGCCCGTACTCTGGGAACTCAGAGTACTCCAGTCTGCACTCTAGGGACTTGGAGATTTTAATTCGTTTATACCCTAGTCCGCACTCTGGGGACTTGGAGATTTTCGAGTCGTCTATACTCTAGTCCGCACTCTGGAGACTCAGAGTACTCCAATTCGCACTTTAGGGATTCGGAGATTTTAAGTCGTTTATAATCTAGTCCGCACTCTGGGGACTCAGAGTACTCCAGTCCGCACTCTGAGGACTTGGATATTTAAAGTCGTTTATACTCTAGTCTGCACTCCGGGGACAGAGTACTTCAGTCCGCACTCTAGGGACTTGGAGATTTAAAGTCGTTTATACTCTAGTCGGCACATTGGGGACTCAGAGTACTCCAGTCCGCACTTCGGGGACTTGGAGAGTTAAAGTCATTTATACTCCAGTCCACACTCTGAGGACTCAGAGTACTCCAGTCTGCATTCCGAGGACATGGAGATTTAAAGTTTTTGTGCATGTTTATATGCTAGACAGAATAATGTAACTTCAATTTTTTCCATAGAATTACCGCATATAGAAACATCAATAATTCATGGAAAAGATGGCTTTAAACCTTTATTAATGAAAACAAACTAAATTGTCTTATTACATGCCAAAAACTAAGAATCAATGAAATAAAAATACACTGGAAATAATTGCAACTAAAATATGAAAGAGATAGACTAAGTATAATAACGTCGCAGATGCTCGCTATTCCATGCTCAGAGGAGTGTCGCGCCATCAACGGTCTCTAGCTTGAAAGTTCCCTCTCCAAGCCTCCATTCAATGACGTATGGACCTGCCCATGTGGGATTCATATGCGAGGGGACCGGAAAAACTCGCTTCAAAACGAGGTCGCCCACATCAAAGATTCTTGGTCGGCCTTTTTCATTATAATATCGAGCGACTCGATGTCTATATGCAACCACCCTTAAATCAGCTTCTTCACGTTTTTCATCAACAAAGTTAGTGATTCCAGTAAGAGATCCTGATTCGTCTTAGGGTCATAATGTGTTACCCGATGTGAAGGAACTTCAAGTTCCATGGGTATAACGGCTTCCGTGCCATATGCCAATGTGAATTGAGTATGGCCAGTCGCGGACTTGTGGGTGGTTTTGTAAGCCCAAAGTGTTGTTGGAAGTTCATCCACCCACTTTCCTTTGGCCTTTTCCAAACGTTTTTTCAATATGGACTTGATTATTTAGTTTACGGCTTCAACTTGTCCATTGGCTTTTGGATGAGAAACTGCCGCAAACCTTTTCTCAATGCCATACTTTTGAGACAAAATTCTTTGAACTCCCTACTCTCAAACTGAGTTCCATTATCGGTAATGATAGTTCGCGGGAGGCCAAAACGGCATATGATGTTTCGTACAACGAAATTAATGACCTTTTTGGTGGTGATTGTAGCTATGGGCTCTGCTTTTGCCTACGTGGTAAAGTAATCGACCGCAACTATTGCGTATTTTGCACCACCTTTGGAGATAGGTAAGGAATCGATTATATCGATTCCTCATATTGCAAATGGCCAGGGACTAACCATTTGTGTGAGTTCCGTTGACGGAGCTCTTGGGATTTTTGCATACTTTTGACATTTGTCACATCTCCTTACATAGTCCGCAGCATCCCGGTTTATAGTTAGCCAATAGTATCCATAGCAAATGATCTTTTTCGCTAGTGTCTGCCCCCAGTATGGTCGCCGCACTCTCCTTCATGAACTTCCTTCAGGACCCATTTTATTTCACCGTGGGAAATGCACCGGAGTAAGGGGACCGAGAATCCCTTTCGTCACATTATTCTATCCTGCATTACATATGGCAAAGCTTTGTGAATGACTTGTTGTCTTTCACTCTTTCTTTCAGGCAAGACTCTGTGTAGCAGGTATTGCTTGAATGGAGTTATCCATGACTCCTCCTCGATTTCTGTTTCTAACACGAAATCTATCTCCATCTCATTTATACTCGGACCATTTAAGGTTTCGACGGGAACCAATCCCATTTGTTGTGCATCGCCAGTACTTTAAATTTTGCCAACGAATCGGCTTCTCTATTTTGTTCACGGGGGACATGCGAAATATTGTAATATTCGAGATCTACTAATAGCTCTTGAACCCGAGCAAGGTACAGGCTAAGTCTCTGCCCATTTTCTTGATAGTCCCTTTGCACCTGGTACACCATCAATTGTGAGTCACAAAAGATTTCAACCGATTTTACTCCAAATTCCCTGATAAGTTTCAAGCCAGCAACCAATGCATCATACTCGACTTCGTTATTAGAAACTGATAAATTAAGCTTCAGAGCGTAACAAATTGATCGGTTTTCGGGAGTCACAAGAATTATACCATCCCTAGAACATCGGTCGTTGGATGCCCCATCGGTGTATAGTTTCCACTGAATATAGGGGATAACATCAACACTATCTGGTTTATCTGATACTGTAAATTCAGCGATGAAGTCCGCTAGCACTTGCCCTTGTATGGCCCTTCGTGGCAGGTAGGTAATATCGAACTGACTCAACTCGATATTCCATTTTAACATCCTTCCAGTGGTTTTTGGTCGTTGAAGTACCTGTCACAAGGGTTGATCGGTATAAACACTGATTGAATGCGCCTGAAAGTAAGGACGAAGCTTGCGTGATGCAATCACCAAGCAGTAGGCCAACTTTTCAATTTTATGATAATTTCTTTCTACCCCCATCAGATGTTTGCTAACATAGTACACAAGCTTTTGAACACGGTCCTCCTCGCGAACTAAAGCCGTACTGATAGCATGTTGGGATACTGCCAAGAATACATACAACACTACATGGTCTACTGGCTTTGATGGTACCGAGGGACTTTCCAAATGCCTTATTAGAGTGGAATGCATCCTCACAGCTGGGCATCCATTCGAAATTTCTCTTTCCTTTCTTTATTACATCAAAGAAGGGAATACATTTATCTGTGGATCTGGATATGAATCGACTCAGCGCGGCCACTTTTCCGTTCAGGCTTTGTAATTGCTTCATAGTTTTGGGCACTTGTATGTCTTGAATAGCCTGAATCTTTCTGGGTTAGCTACAATCCCCATGCATTAACAATGAAACCCAAAAATTTCGCTGACACAATGCCAAAGGAACACTTTAGAGGATTGATCTTCATTGCATAATATCTGAGTATATCAAACATTTTTGCCAAGTCTCGAATGTGGTCGTTTGAATGTTGTGACTTTATGAGCATGTCATCTACATAGAATTTCATTGTTCTACCAATCTGGTCTTTAAACATCTGATTCACTAAGCATAGATAAGTTGCTCCCGCATTTTTCAGTCCGAAGGGCATCATCACGTAACAATACAGCCCAACGTCTGTGACAAAACTAGTGTGCTCTTGATCTGGAATGTGCATCAGGATTTGATTATACCCCGAGTACGCATCCATAAATGACAATAACTCATGCCCTGCCGTTGAGTCGACCAACAGATCAATTCTGGGTAAAGGGAATTTATCCTTAGGGCATGCTTTGTTCGGTTCATAGTAGTCTATGCAGGTTCTCCATTTCCCATTTTATTTCCTCACTAGCACAGGGTTAGACACCCATTAAGGGTAGAGAGCATCGCGGACGAACCCATTGGCTTTGAGTTTTTCCACCTCCTCTCTGAGAGCAGCGAACCTCTCCGGGTCCATGCCTCTCCTTTTCTGCTATACCGGTAAGTACCTCGGGTCTATGTTCAACATATGACTCACAATGGCGGAAGAAATCCCGCACACATCATAATGTGTCCAAGTGAAAACATCCAGATTCGCTCGGAGGAAATCAGTGAGATCCTCAGTCATCGAGGGGCTGAGTTATGATCCAATCTTAAGTACTCGTGATGGGTCCTCTCGGCAGACTGGAATGTCAATCATCAGTTTAGCTGGTGCTGCTTTTGCTTCCCTAGGTTCCTCATCGTCATCTCTCGGAATCTATATCTTTACGGATCTGATCGTGTTGCCCGAGCCAGGGCTCAGGCACTACTTGTCAATTTTCAATGTCTCGGGTACGGACAAAGCTGTCTGCAACCTTTCCTTTCTCTCTTCACTGGGCCTCTCTTAGCTCAGCCACATAACACGCACGACCAGTCGCCTGATCGCCATAAACAACACCAACTCCTTTGTCTGTCAAAAATTTCAAGGTTAAACACCAAGGGCCAAAGCTGCCCTAAACTCTGCCAGGGTCGGTCGACCCACAAACTCATTGTACGGAGAGTCGGTATCCAAAACGATGAAAGGTAGGATTCGCACTCTCCTGCATTCGCCTTGCCTAAGTTCAACTGGCAATTCAACAAAACCCACTACATTGGTAGCTGTAATACGTACTTTAGATGGTTTTAGATCCTTTATCTCCATCTTCATTTGGTCATATGCTTTCTTAAAGATGATGTTAACAGAACTTCCATAATCAATCAATATTCTTTTCACGAATGCTGGCCTGATCGTCGCGTAGATGACCATCGGGTCAATGGTAGGAGCCTCCACATGATCATCATCTCTGCACTTGAACACTATATCGTCCGTCATTATTCGCTGTAATTTAGCCGGGACCCATCTTTCGTATTTGAACAACATTCAAAATCTACATGCTTTAAGGAACTTGCGTACCGCTCTATTTCCTGCCAATTCTTGTCTATCGGGTGAGGCCCACCGACTATCATGTTTATGACTAGTCTTTCCACAGTCCGAGCAAGTTCCTTAGGATTGCGTGGAGCTTGCCCGCGACCGGAGTCTGATGTTCTTTGTCTACCTTCCTATGGGTTCTTGACAAATTCTTGCAACTTTTTCTATCGAATCAGCTTTTCAATGGCATCATGAAGGTGTCTACGCTCCTCTGTATTATGCCCGTAAGTCTTATGGAAGCGGCAATACTTCCAGTCCGCTTTTGTTCCTCTGTGGACTCTTTTGGGCGTGGCTTGCGGTATTGAAAAGTATTGTAAGTTGATAGGTAGATATTTTCCAGAGATGCATTCAGGGGAGTGTATACGTTGTAAGTTGGAATCCTTGGTTTCTACTTTCCCGCTTCCCTTTTCTTTCCGAGATTTGATCCTCCGGATCCTTTAGATTGCCCTGGCTTGTTATGGACATTGACCTAGACCTTTTCTGAGTTATCACTAGATTGTTTTACAGCAATGTTGCTCTTCACAATCTCCTTGCCAGGCCCTGATGCATTGTCTTGCCTCGCTCACCTGGCTTCCTCTCTTCTTATGAATTGATGCGCTTTGGAATAAAAACGTTATAGTGTAGTTGGAGGCTTTCCTGCCAGCCAATCACCAAACTCCGAATCCGGATCTACCCCTCGCATGACAGCTATAGAATGGCATGGTCATTTAGGTTGTCGACTTCAGTAGCTTCAACATGAAATATCTGCAGGTACTCCTTTAACGACTCCCCTGGGGCCTGAATCACGTTGGATAAGGACATCACGTCCTTGGGACGAGTGGCATGAATCTTGAACTGTTCCACAAATTTCGTCACTAATTCATCAAAGTTGGAGATAAACTGCGGAGGAAGTCGGGTGAACTACATGGTCGCAATTCCGGATAGTTATCGGGAAGCATCTACATTTAGTTGCATCATTTGTTCTAGTTGAATCCATCATCCAATCATATCTCATCACATGCTATCGGGGATTAGTTTTCCCTTTGTAGGCTGGAATGGTTGGCATGTTAAACTTCCTGGGGTACTCGGCCTGTAGAATAGTATCTATGAATGGAGTATGACTTCTGGATATCCCCCAATCATAACTTATTAAGCCTTGATTTTTCTCTCATCAGCTGTTTGACCATAGCCGATAGGTCCGGGGTTTGTATGGAAGATGGTAGGTTGGAGTCTGTCCTACGAGACCGTTCTGGTTGGTGTCTCCTCTGTTGGCGATCTACCAAACGTGTGTCCTAAGGACCAGCTTCATTAGGACCTTGGTGAGCCGGCCGTCCAGCATCCACTTGTGCTCCAGATTCTAAGTTTTCTGTCCCACCTTGGGTGTGGTTTCCTTAGTGTAAGTGAGAGGCCATGGCTCCCGGTAGGGAACCTGGACCATCCCTGGTCGATCGATCAGCAACATATGCTTGCGTTGTTTCAGTTCTACGTCGTCTACGCTTGGGAGGTTCAACGGATGAAGTCGAGCGATCAGATGAGGAGTAAGGAGCGGGGCAACCTCCAACATTTTGATGTTGTTGTTGAGTAAGCTAAGTCATGAGGTTGGCGTTAGCTTGAATTTGTTCGTTAAGTTGTCTCCTTCTTTTTGTGAGTTCTGTCATTAGCTCGTTGAACTCCGTTCCAGTGATAACTTCCATTTGGTTTTAGGTGGTGGCAGTCCCTGTGCCCTGATTAACTTGTTGATTACTGGGTCCTACTTGTTGGATGCAAGTAGTCTCATTATCGTCCACGTTGTGCGAGGCTGATCTAGTACGAGGTCTTCCCATTATAGACTTATTAGTAGGAACTCTGAGTAGAGTCAACGGACTTCCTGTAAATGACTTGGATCTCCTTGGGGGGATTTCTTCAATCCAGTAGCTACAAAGTAGATCCTAATAACATGAGAATTTTGTTCTCAGTGAAAGCACCAAAATTGATCACTAACACCCAAAGAAGGTTTTGTGTAGAGAGATTAATGAAGATAGAAAATTAAAATAGAGGAATATATGAAGAATTAATTGCAAAAACCAGAACACCGGATTTATAGCGGTTCGGGGTAACTGCCTACGTCCATTTTGAGTTTAATCTTTATTGCTTTTTCGAATAATAGAATACAGATACAATCCGTACACCAACAACTTGAATACAAGATCTAACTGAAAAAGAACAAGTCTTGGAAATGGCCTAGTCTCCTCAGTGTTCTCCCAAAAAAACGTCCCTTTTCACTGCACCCCTGCCCCTCTATTTATAGGCGAAGATAGGCTAGACTCCCTCACGGGCCCAGGAATACGTATCTTGGCCTATAGTAGGCGACTTCTGCACACCGAGCCAGGCATGCCGAGTGAGAAATGCCGGTCGAGAATTGTCTGGTTGACCATCAAGTGACTCGAAGTAAACCTTCAGGAGTACCGAAGCAAGTAGTGAGTTGATTCTCCAAGCGAAGTCATGTCGATCGCCCTTACTTCTTCATGGGCTTGATAACTTGTTAACGCCTCTAGTATGCACCGAGCTAGGCATGCCGAACTGTCATGACGGGGCGTAGTTACCGAGAGACATTCGTCGAGCCACCATACTCTTCCGATCTTGGCTGAACGTCGAGTCTTCCCTCCAGGCCGAACGACGTACTAATAGAGCCGAACGTCGAGTCTTACTTCTAGGCCGAACGATGTATTAGCAGAGCCGAACGTTGAGTCTTCCTTCTAGGTTGAGCGATGTATTAACAAAGTCGAACATCGAGTCTTCCTTCTAGGATGAATGACGTCCTAACAGAGCCGAACGTCGAGTCTTCCTTCCAGGCCGAACGACGTCCTAACAGAGCCAAATGACGAATCTTATTTCTAGGCCAAACTACATTTGAAGAGGACACAACGGAGTGTTCCTCTCTTTGACCGGGTCGTAAGAAATGTTGAAACGTATCAAATATACCAAACCCATTAGATGTCCAGCCTTTCCTTAGTTAGGAACCTGTATGATGCCAATTATCTCCTCTGCAACTATTGTCTCGTAGCCAGCCCAGGATGTTAGGTAACATGGAGACACGCTACATGAAATCGAGTGTCGTTCGTGCCATCATGTTTCTCTTTGAATACTCGACCTATCAACACCAATAAGAAGGAGCTCGGCGACCCCTAGAAAATCATAACATGGCTATTAGGTTGTGATAAACGTAGTTTCACATTCTGCCTCCTTATGCCACGTGTCCCCAAATCGACACCACCCACTCGTCTTCCCAAGAGAATCGCAATGCCACACTCGATTCTATCTAAATCCACCTCTAGCCTTGCCAAACCTAAACCCTAGCTCGACTCCTCCATGTTGATTTTGGCCAAGCACAGCCTCACACTTTACTCTTTATATGGATGCGAAGCTCTCCTCGCCATGATCTCAACGAACCAGGTTTCATGATTTTTAGTGTTCTCTAGCTCTCGATTTTTATTTTTGACTGGAATTAGGTGAGGTAGCCATGTTTTTTGATTTAATGTAATGAAAAAGTAAAGTGGAAATGAGAGAGAGGAGGGTGTAATTATATAGTATCTTATAATTTATTTGAATTTCTTAAATAAACTGTCGTACATTTCGAGCTCGTACGATCACATGATGCATCCGATCGCAACGAAATTCGTCGACGTACATCATCTCATTTTTTTGGTCCCAATGGTATAGATTTTGTTGCTATCTGAGAACTGCTCCGGGATGATAATTTTGCGCATTTCGAGATCGTTTTGGACATCAAACTGCCCACTCTTCAAATATAGCGATGCATATACTCATTTTAATTCGCTATGTCGATCCAGACTCAAAGAAAGTGGTCTCGTGTCTTGATGCAATCGTATACAAAAAGAATCATATTTTAGGACCTTTAAATAAATTAATGATTAAATATTATTAATTATTTAAATATCATATCGTTAAAAATACTGGTCGTTACATCCTCTCCTCCTTAAAGGATTTTATCCTTGAAGTTCCCAAATTAAGGAGAAGATCTCCTAACCCATAGGCTTTCAAAGCCTATCATGTTTCGTAAAATTCAACATCATCTCCTTTTCATGGCTAGGTCGAAAAAATCCCAATACAATATACATATATATACATCTAATATCTGAAGCATCTAGCTTTCGAGAACAACCAAGCATATATTCATAAATCTATACTACAGATCATACGTACCTCTTTTATAGCAAGATCATACTATTTAGATGTAATTATAGCGAGTAAGCATCTAAGTACTAACACTTGCTTTCATGTACTGAACGTACTCGATAAAGAAGATTAAACAAAATAGCAATATCATTCTATAAATGAGCATACTAGATTATATATAGCAATCCTCTTAAATAAATATGCTATTTCAAACCATAGCTATCCCATATGCCTAACAATCATATAAGCATAAGTAATCATTACAAATGCCAATAATCAAACATCAAAAAGGCACATATAAGATCGAACATCAAAAAAGCAACATCCATGCCTATCCTAGCATGTAGGATACTAAAAAAAACTTATATAGTACATCAACATGATAACCAGTATGAAAGCTGGCAAAAAATGGAAACCTCCCCTAGTAAATAGCTCTGGAAAAGCGGTCTTTATGCTCTTATCAGTTTTTCATGTGCATTCGCCTTTGCTTTCACTCCACCAAATCTTTACTACTTCACTTCCTTCTTCCTAACCTGTTTTGTACCCCGTTTGTGATATCCCGGAAATTTTGGCAATATCAATTTAATAATCTGTATTTAAAATTAAATTGATTTGATAAATTTTGTTAATAAAATTTGACTTGATTTAATAATCCAATTAAATAGATGTTTAATTGGTGAATTTTATCTTTTGAAAGCTAATAAAATGTTTTCCTATTTATAATGTGTGTGGTATATATATTGTGAATAGATAAGTTTTGAATTTAATAAATAAATCTAGTTTTTAAATTCTAATATACATTTTGATAATTTGGAAAATTTTATTTTATTGAATATATAACTTTTCAAAGCTAACTAATAAATAAACTATATGGTTTTAAATACTTAGGGTAAATATTAATTTGTTTAGATTACGTCTTAGCTTAAGAATAAAATTAATAAAAGATTTATTTTAGCTTCTTTTTAAATATAGCTTAATAAATATAATTTGAAATTATATATGAAAATTTAAAATACCATTTATATATTGAACATTAATGCATTTAAATAAGATAAGATAAGTAATTTATAACTGCTTTTATAAATTATTTAAATTTGATAAATAGTTATTTTCAAACAATATTAAAAATGTATAAATATAGACAGGTTTTAAAGGACAATATCATTATTATTTTAAAATTAAATATGTTGATATGAATTAGTTTTATATTGGATTTTTAAATGTATGAATAGCATTTGAATTTGAATTAATTTTGAAATTCAAAAGAACAAGCATATTTAAATTATGTGAGTAAGCTTTCGTTTTATATAATTTGTTCATTTCATTTTCTTTAAAAAGAAATGCACATATACATTTACTTATGAAAATAATTTATATATATAAATATTTAACAAATAAAGGAAAAGGGGTTTTATTTACTTTTAAATTAAATAACAAAAAAATTAGTAAAATATGTATATAACAAGGGTTAATATTTTAAGTAACTAATGAGACAAATATAAACTAATAATCTACTCTAATTGACAAATGTAAAGATTTTGTTCAAGTGTCATTTTTGTTTTTGATTTTTCTTTAATTTTTAAGTAAATCTTTTTATCTTATATAAACACATACCACATCCCCTCATTTTCTTTTAATCTTCGTTTTCAAAAGCTACAAGAAAATTTCAGCTGAACCAAATTTGAAAATAAATCAGTTTCCAAACTCTCAGAAACCAAAATCATGTTTAAAATCAAAATCTGGAAATTTCTCCTCAAACTAAAAATCAAAAGCCTGCATGTGAATCCTGTGATCCACCGTAAAAATTAAGAGCATGCAAACCCTTCCTCAAAACCAGTAGTTTATTATCAAATCAGGTTTACGAAGCTTTTCATAAACCTGTAAAATCAATTTTCAAAAGCATACAAGGCCTGTCAGCATTTTCTAGAATCAAAACCAGCCTTCATTTCTTTCTTCTTCAATCTGTTCATGCCTGCATGCAAATCAAAGCCATCTGTAACTCAAGTTTTTATCAAACTCAAAGAAGCATTAAAGTTGAAGTTTTAAAAGCAAAAGGGCACTTTGGTTTTTAAATTCAAAACAAAAGCTTTTTAGAAAAATTTGGTGCTTTGATTCATCACTGTTTCCAGGTGAGTAACATCACAGTTATTAAAAGTTTAAGTAAATAATTATGTTGCCTGATCATCTATGAAACAAGTACGTTTGTGAGTGAAGTTAAAAGTTCAAGCTTTGTGTGTATATATGAAATATTGATTGAGCATTTTTGTATGTTTGGAACTTCTCTGACTTTAGTTCCAGGTTCTAAAAAAAATCATTTGCTAATAATCTAATCTATGATATGATTTTAGTATTGAACCAAATATATTTGTTATATCATCAGTTTGAGTTTAAAATTTGTTTAAGTCAAAAACAATTAGTATTGCCTCTGGAAGAAATAAAATATCAAAGCAATCTTTAAATAAGTCAAATTTCAATTGTCATGATTCTTGTAATCAGGAATCTAAATCAAATGCTTGAACCAAAATTGGATTTTTAAACCAAAAATCACTGTTTTTAGTGAAGAGATTTGAATAAATTTCTGGTTTAACCAAAAAATGAAAATTTAGTGTTTTTTGGTGAACTTTGCAATCGGGGGGATCGAAATTTCTTCCGGTGATGGATGAGTGATGGGTGAGTGGAGGAAAAATAGTGGAGGTGGTGGAAGATCATCATGGTGACGATGGATGGTCGTTTTGGTTTGTAAACCTAGTTTTGCTTGGATATGATTTTTCGATCGGCATTGAATCACAATTTGATCGAGTGTGACGAGACTCAGGTGGATGAAGGTAGACATGCAGAGGCAGACGATGCCGGAGTTCTAAGGGTCACGGTGATCGGAATTTGGTAGGCGACGCATTTCCAGGTTTTGGGATTAAATGGTGATAGTTGTTCCAGTATTTTCTAGGTTTCTGATTTAGGGTACTCGAATTTGATTTCGGGTGAATGGTGAGATTTTGATGATCGGGATGTGATTCAGAGTTGATCGTCGACATGCTCGATGTCTTGGTGGTGACCGGAGGTGGCCAGAACCACCGTGCATATACACGGTGCAAGGAATTGTGTCAGGTGAAGGATTGGGGTTGCAGAAATTTTTGGACTTGAGTTTTACTCGGGTAATTCGAGCAATAGCTCGAAGAGGTAAAAGATTTTACTCGAAGTAATTGAAGGGGAGGCTCGGGTATTATAGTGGTTACAGGTTTCTCTAGAAACCTTATTGTTTTCAACTCAAAATTGAAATTAAAATCTGAAGCAAGTTTTAAAATAAAATTTAAAAACTTAACTTTTAAGTATGGATTCAAAACTGAGTTTGAATCCTAGTATTTAAATTTAATTAAATTTTATAAATTAAAATGTTTTAAACAATTTTTAAAAAGGGTTTAAAATAATTTGAATTTAAAGGTAAAGCTTTAAAATAAAAGAAGAGATTTAAACCTAAATTTAAATCTGGATTCAAGTCCAAATTTGAATCATAGTTTTGAAATAAAGGAAGTTTTTAAATTTAAATTATTTTTAAAAAAACTTTGAATGTTTAAGGTAATTTAAAATATGATTTGTATTTTAAATGAATTTGGGTTTAAATTTCTTTAAACGTCTTTTATAAAATAAGAAATTCTTAGCATAAGTTTTAAAGGGTTTTTAAATGTTTTTAAAACTTTATTGAAGTTAAGTTTGACTTTGTTTTAAATCTAAAATTTAAAATGAAATTTGAAACAAATTTTAAAGTAAATTGTTTTAAATTTCTTTGTTGAATGTAATCATTAATAAAAAATGTTTTTATTTTAAAGTAAATCAAAGAATTTAATGAATTTGATCCATTAAATTAGTAAGGTAATTTAAATAAGATAATTTATTTATTTAATTAATTAATTAAGGGTTTGAATAAATTAATTAAGGTTAAGTTAAGTAATTAAGATTAATTAAATTTGTGATTAATAAGGATTAAAAGTTAATTACTTAAGAAAGGTAATTAAAAATTGCTGATAAGTTAATGAAGGTCATTAACTTAAGATTATTTAATAATTAATTAATGTGATTAATTTTGATAATTAGTTGGATTAATTAATTTAGATAATCATTTATGGAATTTGGTTAAGTATGATTACTTTATGAAAGTAATTAAAGATATTAATTGCTCATTGTAATTAATTAATTAATTTGATTAGTTTAAGTTAATTAATTAAGTTTAATTAATTTAGAAAAATCATTTGATGGGTTGAAAGTAATCAATGAAGAATAATTACTTAGAGAAGTAGTTAAGATAAGTAATTTACTGGAGGTAATTAATTGAAGTATGGAAGAGTTTTGGGATTAATTGCTTGTGTAATTAATATGAAGGATAATTACTTAGTGAAAGTAATTAGTTTTAGAATTGATTGATTAAGTCATTTGAAAAATAATTAAGTGATGTAATTAATTAAGGGTAATTAATTACTAATGGGATTAATCAAGGATGATTAATAAATATAATTATTTATTAAATGTAATTAATTTAGAAATAATTAATTTACTCAATGAAGTAATTAAGAGTAGTTAATTACTGAAGGTGATTAATCGGAAGTGATTAATAATTATGGTTTAATTAAGGTTAATTCTTAGTGTATTTAATTAATTTAGATGTAATTAGGGATCATTAATTAATATAATTAATGATGTAATTAAGGATTAATTAAGATTAATTAATCAATATTAAGTGATTAATGAAGTAATTAATTAATGTAATTAATTAAGGATTAATATAATTAATTATAATTAATTAATTAATGAAGTGATTAAAGGTTAATTACTGTTTTTGGTTAAGGATAATTAATTTGTAAAAATTAACTAAAGATAATTACTGGAACGCAATTAAAGGATAATTAATCAAGGGTGATTAATTAAGGTGATGTATTTGAGGATTAGTTAATTAATTGATTAAGTAATTAAAAGTTAAATTTTTATAAAGGGTTAAGTATAATTGACTTATGTAATTAATTTAAAGGCTAATTACTTATTATAATTAGGAAAATTGTTAATCAGGAATGATTAATTGAAATGAATAATGAGATGGTAATTAATTAATTTATTTGTAATCAATTAATGGTTAAGTAAGCAAGATTTAAAATGATGAAGTAATTAATTTAATTTATTTTAAATTAATTAAAGGTAAAATAATTAATTTAATTCACTTTAAATTAATTAGTGATGGAAGTAATTAATTTAATTCATTTTAAATTAATTATGGATGGCGTGATTATTAAATCATTGCTTATGTATAGATGATTAATATTGATTGCCATGAATTGTTTATCTCAGATATAAGATTAGTAATGTTGTGTGATATGGATGCTTTGGTTGCATTGTGATGAAGTATGAATTATCTATTGGTGATGATAATGTTGGTTATCAATTTGTGAGGATAATATGGATTATCTGTTTATGATGGTAATGTTGATTATCTATTGTCATGATGTGAATTATCTATCTGTGTGTATATAGACAATTAAATTGAATTGTTTTAAACTTAAAACAACTTGGCCTTAAAAGACACGTTTTGGATTTCGATGAGACCGGGATCGGGTTTCCATATTTGGATATCCGAAAACCACATCGATCCAAATTAACGGTAGGTCGTGAATCTCAAGTAAAGATGAAGATTCAGAGTGCAAGGGTTATCGTCGTTAACTCTGAGGGTGATTCTAAAATAAGTGTAACGAGATAATGCCTTCGGTTTCGTTCGAACCCGGAACGAACTTGTATGGATTGAATGCTTTCAGCACATCGTCAGGTGGACGATGAGCATTCTAAGAGATGTATTCTCTAAACGTAATCGTAGCCTCAAGCCTCATCAACCGGGAATGGCTAAAATAGGGGAGGTGCGGCAAGGCTAAGTGGGTCATGCCCAAGTAGGACGAGATTTTCCCCTGTCTAGAAGTCCCTTTTTATTCGGCTGTGTGGGCAGTTGGGTCGCGGCCAACTGCGAGGTTGTCTTGTTTGGGATTGTCCAGTAAGGGATGGTTCCGGCTTTGTGTTGCAGGGGATTGGGAGTGATCCTCGGTACGATGATCTAGGCCTCGTACTGTGATGGGTGGTACCCCGGTAGCCCTGCCATTGTATGGAATCCAAAATCCAATAAGTGTCGTCGGTTTTGATTGTATTACCCACTTTTGTGGCTAGTAGCTGGAATTTAATAGATGTAACAATTTCGGCTATTTCATATTTACTTGAAAACCCTAGACCTATTATAATATCACCGGATTTCCTATCAAATGTTTTGGTAAGCGTAAGCTAAAAACTTTTCCATGTTTATGTGTGGGAAATCTTACGTGATACCTTTCTTTTCAAAAGGTTTTCAAAATTTAAGCAACTTTAACCTGTTACTCACACTAGACCCATGTCTGACCCGAAGTTTATCTTCTGTTTTCTTAAACTCTTGGGTACTCAAATTTTTACGAGTAGCCAAGAGATTCAGGTTAGCCTTAACGAATTCTGGAGGAGCAATGGAGCAGGAGGCTTCGGCGTTTGTAGATATATAAATGTTCCGCTGTGTTGGTATCTCTGAGTCGTTCGTTTGAGTTGAATAGTACTGTGTTGTAATAACTAGACATGTGATTATAACTGTCTGGTATGTGATGTATAAGCTGTGTATCTCTGATAGTAGTTGTATACTATGTAATACTTATGTTATTAATATAATTTATTCGTTCCGCTGTTGAGATTATGATGTTGTTTCTTCTTTCTTCTCTGTCTTTTCTCTTTCTATCCCTTTTTTTCTTAATTCATGATACGTCTTTCTGGATAGTGGAAGACGGGTCGTGACAGTTGGTATCAGAGCGCTAGGTTGAGTGAATACCTAGGCTTTGGAGCGTTTTCTTTCTTGAGAGAGCGTATGTGTAATTTTGATATATATATATATATATATATATATATATATATATATATATATTTCTACCTATTTTTTGGGTTACCTATTTGGGTTTTCCAATATAGGTTATAAAGGTAGATAAGGTAGTGGTGTGTGTAACACGACTACTACCATTGGTTGGAGTTTGATGTTTGAGGTTGGAAGTGTCACTGTCGAGATTGTAGACCCAATACCGTCTCGAGTAAGCTTTGCTGTGGTGAAAGGATTTCATCGATCTCTGAAGGAAACCTGTTAAGGTTCGGAGTCCATCTTTGAAGTGCAGTTTGGATGAGTAGAGATTGGATCTATTGGTTGGCAGAAGTGAGTAATAGCATCTTGATACCTCAGGAAGTAGTAGCTGCGTGATGAGATGCAGTGACTATGGATGTCTCCGAAAAAGTTTTCTTTTGAAGCAAGTTTTAGGAAGTATGTCTGCTTCGGTGTTGTGGCTGAGTTCAGCAGGATGTGTTGGTTGGCTTTGAGGTCCGAGTTTCTTGAAGAGCTTTGGATTAGGAAGTTTTTGGCTTTGGTGTCAGCAGTGCAGCTCGGAGTATTCTGTGTGCCAGCAAGAAGGTCTTCTGGTTAGCAGTTTTTCTGGAGGTGGAGTTCAGAAGCAGCAGAGTGAATCCATTTCTTCGATGGATTGGCTAGATAAGCGTAAGCTGTTCTGATTGGTAAAGAGAGAACAGTTTTTTTTGGATATTAGGCTTAGTTGATCCAAAAGAGACTTGCGATAGTTTGAGTGTTCTTTTGAGTTATTGAAGATTTTTCTGGATGACTTCTGAGAAGTCAGAGGTTTGTCTGTGTCTGGAGATTAAGTTTCCTTATCGACTGAATTCCAGGAGTAATTTCGGTGGTTCAGCTAGTTGTAGGATGGTTTCTTGAGATAGGGTTTGGTGAAGCAGCTTAGGATTGGTAGACCTTCTGAGTTTTCTTTATGGATCTGTTAAATCATATTCTGAGATGTGTTGTCCAGATCGTGCTCGTGTTCTTCATCAGCATTTTCTTCTACTCCAGATTAGAGTTGTGCGGCGGAAGCAGTTTGGGAGTGCATGTGCTTTTATTTTCCGGATAGGAGAGGTGAGTTTGTTCTTCTGTTGTTTGAAGAGTAGAGTTGGTGATCTTGGTCTTGGTTGATCTTGAGGAGATCGTTGTGTTGGATTATTTTTGGTCCAGCTTGTTTTTAGAGGCATCAGCTAAGGTTGAGCTGATCAGGAAGGTTATAGGCAGCCCAGGATTGTCAGAAGAGTTTTATGGTTAAGAGACGAAGGAATTTGGATTCCAGAGTCGGAGATTAGATTTTGAATAAGTTTTCTCCGATCAATGGAGCTATAAGATTGGGTAAATCTGGGAAGCTGTCTCCAAGGTGTCTTGGAACTTTTCTGTGTTCTTGTGGGAATTAGTGTTTGGTCCTCTAGGTTGAATTGCCAGTTTGGATAACTGAGATTCGATGAGTTTCACGTATCTCTAAGGGAGTACGTGTATCTCTGGTTTTGAAACCAGTTGTTCAAGAAGGTTTGGTTGTTGAGTCAGACTCGTCTGTAGTCTGATATCCGGTTTAGTTCTATAGATCTAGATGAGTAGGAGCTCTGTAGCTTCGTAGTTTTGATTGTTAGGATTCTGTAGAGCGAGTATCCCGGCATATATATACTTGGGAAACTCGAGGAAATTCTATCCAGAATTTTGTTTGGATAGTTAATTTTATTTGATTGATAAATTGGATTGCTATGGTTGTTAGCATATGATTAATATATGCTTGTGTTTTTAAATTAAATCTTTAATAAGATTATTAAATTACCTTTGCTTTTAAATTTCGGGGACGAAATTCTTTTAAGGGGGAAGGAATGTGATATCCTGGAAATTTTGGTAATATCAATTTAATAATCTGTATTTAAAATTAAATTGATTTGATAAATTTTGTTAATAAATTTTGACTTGATTTAATAATCCAATTAAATAGATGTTTAATCGGTGAATTTTATCTTTTAAAAGCTAATAAAATGTTTTCCTATTTATAATGTGTGTGTGTGTATATTGTGAATAG
This sequence comes from Allium cepa, assembly GCA_030765085.1. Classification (NCBI taxonomy): domain Eukaryota; kingdom Viridiplantae; phylum Streptophyta; class Magnoliopsida; order Asparagales; family Amaryllidaceae; genus Allium; species Allium cepa. The sequence continues at coordinate 130,848,551 of CM060943.1, forward strand.
ATAAGTTTTGAATTTAATAAATAAATCTAGTTTCTAAATTCTAATATACATTTCGATAATTTTGAAAATTTTATTTTATTAAATATATAACTTTTCAATGCTAACTAATAAATAAACTATATGGTTTTAAACACTAAGGGTAAATATTAATTTGTTTAGATTATGTCTTAGCTTAAGTATAAAATTAATAAAAGATTTATTTTAGCTTCTTTTTAAATATAGCTTAATAGATATAATTTGAAATTATATATGAAAATTTAAAATACCACTTATATATTGAACATTAATGCATTTAAATAAAATAAGATAAGTAATTTATAATTGCTTTTATAAATTATTTAAATTTGATACATATGTTATTTTCAAACAATATTAAAAATGTATAAATATAGAATGGTTTTAAAGGACAATATTATTATTATTTTAAAATTAAATATGTTGATATAAATTAGTTTTAAATTGGATTTTTAAATGTATGCATAGCATTTGAATTTGAATTAATTTTGTAATTCAAAAGAATAAACATATTTAAATTATGTGAGTAAGCTTTCATTTTATATAATTTGTTCATTTCATTTTCTTTAGAAAGAAATGCACATATACATTTACTTATGAAAATAATTTATATATATAAGTATTTAAAAAATAAAGGAAAAAGGGTTTTATTTACTTTTAAATTAAATAAAAAAAATTAGTAAAATATGTATATAACAAGTGTTAATATTTTAAGTAACTAATGAGACAAATGTAAACTAATAATATACTCTAATTGACAAATGTAAAGATTTTGTACAAGTGTTATTTTTGTTTTTGATTTTTCTTTTAATTTTTAAATAAATCTTTTTATCTTATATAAACACATACCACGTCCCATCATTTTCTTTTAATCTTCCTTTTCAAAAGCTACAAGAAAATTTCAGCTAAACCAGATTTGAAAATAAATCAGTTTCCAAACTCTCAAAAACCAAAATCATGTTTAAAATCAAAATCTGGAAATTTCTCCTCAAACTAAAAATCAAAATCCTGCATGTTAATCTTGTGATCCACTGTAAAAATTAAGAGCATGCAAACCCTTCCTCAAAACCAGTAGTTTATTACCAAATCAGGTTTACAAAGCTTTTCATAAACCTGTAAAATCCATTTTCAAAAGCGTACACGGCCTGTCAGCATTTTCTAGAATCAAAACCAGCCTGCATTTCTTTCTTCTTCAATCTGTTCATGCCTGCATGCAAATCAAAGCCATCTGTAACTCAAGTTTTTATCAAACTCAAAGAAGCATTCAAGTTGAAGTTTTAAAAGCAAAAGGGCACTCTGGTTTTTAAATTCAAAACAAAAGCTTTTCAGAAAAATTTGGTGCTCTGATTCATCACTGTTTCCAGGTGAGTAACATCACAGTTATTAAAAGTTTAAGTAAATAATTATGTTGCTTGATCATCTATGAAACAAGTATGTTTATGAGTGAAGTTATAAGTTCAGCTTTGTATGTATATATATATATATATATATATATATATATATATATATATATATGAAATATTGATTGAGCATTGCTATATGTTTGGAACTTCTCTGACTTTAGCTCCAGGTTCTAAAAAAAATCATTTGATAATAATCTAATATATGATATGATTTAAGTATTGAACCAAATATATTTGTTATATCATCAGTTTGAGTTTAAAATTTGTTTAAGTAAAAAACAATCAGTATTGCCTCTGGAAGAAATAAAATATCAGAGCAATCTTTAAATAAGTCAAATTTCTATTGTCATGATTCTTGTAATCAGGAATCTAAATCAAATGCTTGAACCAAAATTGAATTTTTAAAACAAAAATCACTGTTTTTAGTGAAGAGATTTGAATAAATTTCTGGTTTAACCATAAAATGAAAATTTAGTGTTTTCTGGTGAACTCTGTAGTCTGGGGGATCGAAATTTCTTCCGGTGATGGATGAGTGATGGGTGAGTGGAGGAAAAATAGTGGAGGTGGTGGAAGATCATCATGGTGACGATGGATGATCGTTTTGGTTTGTAAACCTAGTTTTCTTGGATATGATTTTTCGATCGGCATTGAATCACAAGTTGATCGAGTGTGACGAGACTTAGGTGGATGAAGGTAGGCATGTAGAGGCAGACGATGCTGGAGTTCTACGGGTCACGGTGATCAGAATTTGGTAGGCGACGCATTTCCAGGTTTTGGGATTAAATGGTGATACTTGTTCCAGTATTTTCCAGGTTTCTGATTTGGGGTACTCGAATTTGATTTCGAGTGGATGGTGAGATTTTGATGATCGGGATATGATTCAGAGTTGATCGTCGACATGCTCGATGTCTTGGTGGTGACCGGAGGTGGCCAGAACCACCGTGGATATGCACGGTGCAAGGAATTGTGTCAGGTGTAGGATTGGGGTTGTAGAAATTTTTGGACTCGGGTTTTACTCGGGTAATTCGAGTAATAGCTCAAAGAGGTAAAAGATTTTACTCGAAGTAATTGAAGGGGAGGCTCAGGTATTATAGTGGTTACAGGTTTCTCTAGAAACCTGATTGTTTTTAACTCAAAATTGAAATTAAAATCTGAAGCAAGTTTTAAAATAAAATTTAAAGACATAAATTTTAAGTATGGATTCAAAACTGAGTTTGAATCCTAGTTTTATAATTTAATTAAATTTTATAAATTAAAATATTTTAAACAATTTTTAAAAAGGGTTTAAAATAATTGGAATTTAAAGGCTTTAAAATAAAATAAGAGATTTAAACCTAAATTTAAATCTGGATTCAAATCCAAATTTGAATCATAGTTTTGAAATAAAGGAAGTTTTTAAATTTAAATTGTTTTTAAAACAACTTTGAATGTTTAAGGTAATTTAAAATATGATTTGTATTTTAAATGAATTTGGGTTTAAATTTCTTTAAACATCTTTTATAAAATAAGAAATTCTTACCATAAGTTTTAAAGGATTTTTAAATGTTTTTAAAACTTTGTTAAAGTTAAGTTTGACTTCATTTTAAATATAAAATTTAAAATGAAAATTGAAACAAATTTTAAAGTAAATTGTTTTAAATTGCTTTATTAATAATGATGTAATCATTAATAAGAAATGTTTTTATGTTAAAGTAAATCAAAGAATTTAATGAATTTGATTCATTAAATTAGTAAGGTAATTTAAATAAGATAATTTATTTATTTATTTATTTAATTAAGGGTTTGAATAAATTAATTAAGGTTAAGTAATTAAGATTAATTAAATTTGTAATTAATAAGGATTAATCTAAGTTAATTACTTAAGAAAGGTAATTAAAGAATTACTGATAAGTTAATGAAGGTCATTAACTTAAGAATATTTAATAATTAATTAATGTGATTAATTTTGATAATTAATTAGATTAATTAATTTAGATGATAATTTATGGAATTTGGTTAAGTATGTATACTTTATGAAAGTAATTAAAGATATTAATTACTCATTGTAATTAATTAATTAATTTGATTAGTTTAAGTTAATTAATTAAGTTTAATTAATTTAGAAAAATCATTTGATAGGTTGAAAGTAATCAATGAATAATAATTACTTAGAGAAATAATTAAGATAAGTAATTTACTGGAGGTAATTAATTGAAGTATGGAAGAGTTTTGGAATTAATTGCTTGTGTAATTAATATGAAGGATAATTACTTAGTGAAAGTAATTAATAATTAATTACTTAGTGTAATTAACTTAAGAATTGATTGATTAAGTCACTTGAAAAATAATTAAGTGATGTAATTAATTAAGGGTAATTAATTACTAATGGGATTAATCAAGGATGATTAATAAATATAATTATTTATTAAATGTAATTAATTTAGGAATAATTAATTTACTCAATGAAGTAATTAAGAGTCGTTAATTACTGAATGTAATTAATCGGAAGTGATTAATAATTATGGTTTAATTAATGTAACATCCCGCCTTTTCGCACGATTTAAACAGACACACGTGCCAATTCAAACCATACGGAAGGGCAGATTGTTATGGGGTAAATAAGAAAACAGAGAAGAAATAAAACAAAATAAAATCTCACAGCGGAAGGATAATAAAATATATAGTTTATAAAACTGTTTACAAAACATTAGATTCTTCTTTATACAATTAAATATCAGAGTTCACATACCAATAATATCAATGCAGCGGAATTAAATGGTGTAGTGGAATAATATAGTAGATACTAGTAATACAAATCTTCGTCTTCATCCTCCAGAGCTAAATCCTCAAATCCTGAAACGCTCGGACTGACCCGAGCGAATTGAAAGGACAAAAACACTCGAGTCAGAACTAAAAGATCTTATGTAAGTTAAATTTACAGAAATAAATATGAGTGCAGTAACTCACGAGATGCTCGGGATTTACATCTCCTAAGGATCCGTTAAACTATTTACTGTATAGTATATTACGCTATTATAATAGTGTCTATTTGTAAAATAAACTTACTTTTTAATAGCGTTAAGGGGTTACCCATATAGCCCTTAACACAAATAATGCCAATAGTCTATACAGTACCGTAATACCTCCTGATCGGGAGGCTACCAGAGGATACTCCATAGGTACGACACAAATAGAAACTCGTAGTAAAGGCGCGGTAGGGTAGGTGACACGGCACAACTAGGCAATGCCAGGGTAGATATACCAATTGCTATCCGGGCTGATGGTAACGCATAGCCGCAGCTACCGCCCACCTCGAACAAACACCCCCAAATCAAAGAAATCAATAGTGGCCACCGAAACAATCCAAAGTCAGAGTATAGTATCGAAGGAGTGCGTTCGATCAGAGGAATGACCTCATTGGCCCGAGAATCGCTCCTGTTTTAGCCACCTTGTGCCAACTCACGGGAGTAGGGTCCACGTATTTACCTTACAGGAAACGTCGCCACCAACCTACTTCATTCTGGAATCTCCACCGCGTACACGGTTAGTCAAAGTGGTTTTCGGTACCGACAGAGAGTATGTCCATATCCGATCCCGGTCTCTTTGCCAACCCATCGTTATTATAACACCGCGGTCATTTAAAAATAGTTTATACTTTAAAACCAGAATAAAATTTCCCATACGATATCAAATTAAAACCCAAAAATATGATATCATTTTATCTCAAATATAATCCCTTTCCAAAATCATACTGGTTTAAAATTTAAAATATCTGGAAACCAAACATTTGAATTATACCTTCAAAACATAATATTTCGGAATTCATACTTTTAAAACCATAACTTCTAAAACTGGAATGGTTTGGATATTCAACGGTATATAAAATAAATGGTTTAACTTTAAGGTTACTTTGTAAAGAAAATTAATTTCCATGGCTTTACAAGTATATTTCTTTATTTTAAAGTCTAAACCAAAATTCAAATATCACTTTCAAGTTCCAAAACCACTTCAATTTCTATATATATATATATATATATCCATTTGGAGTATTAATATTTCAAACTAAAGTTGGATCTTATTCTTTCAACAAATTAATGCTCTATAATTTAGTCTTGAATATTCACATAAATTCCATAAATAAAACTCCAATTTCTAGCAATTAAATATTTTCTCAAGTTTACTTTATACTAGAGTATTCATTTTATATTTATCTTGGAAAAATCTGGTTATAAATATCATATCTTAAAATTTCCAAACTTAAATATATAATAAAATTTATCAAATTCCATTTCTCAAAAAAATTTCCATTTTTATTTAACAGATCTATACACAGTTTAAAATTCAAAATTTCTAACTTCATATGTATATATATATATAGAAGAAAAATATCAAAATTAAAATTATTATAAACCGTATTCCATCCAAACCATAGAAATCACTTTAAAATAATTTATATATAGACCACGGTGCCTGTATAAAATTTTCTATCCTATGGTCAAGTGATACGGATATTTATCATTTCAATCCGCAATTTAAAAATAAAATTTTGTGGTTGTATATCATTTCAAACCACAATCCCGAATGAAACGAAAAATGCATGATAACTTGCAGTTTAATGATATAAAATAAAACATCCATTCATCAACATCATCCATCATCCAAATCACAATCATCATCCAATAATAATTCAATATCAATATATATCTGATAATATATATCAGGTAATAACTGGCGGTTATATTCAAAAATAAATTTAATCAACTATTAAACTAACAGTTTATATTTAGTAATAAATTTTATAACTGTTTACCATCAGTTCCTATGCAAATAAATAAATTCTAACTGTCAATTAATATGCAATAAATAAAATAAATTAACAGTTAAATTAAATAACGCGATTTATCAAATATGATGAACAAAACATGCCAAACAGTTATAAATAAATTTCTACTCATATCTAAAATAAATTTAACAAACATAAAAACTTTTAGAAGTTGTGAGTGGGTTAAAACACTCACCTTTTGAATTTAAATCGAATTTAAATTCGATTTAAATCCAAAAATTCGATGGTCTCCAAATCTGTCCAAACTAGTGTCATCAGATCTGGAATTTAAATACGATCCTAACAAAAAAAGAATCGCGTGAAACAGATATCGTATGAAAAAGTTATTCGATAAAACGATTTGAAATTCAAAATTTATATAAACAAAACTCACTCAAAAACATATCCACGTCAGCAACATTCTCTTCACGCGTACAGGAACACCCTGTTCGATCGCTCCCAGGCAAAGCCGTTCGAACCCAGGTAAACACGGCTTTGACCGCCGTTTGACCATGATTTGCCAGCGCCTCCAACCTCGTGGCCATCAGCGACCATCACCACGAGCCTCCTCACTCCAGGCCGATCACCGTGAGCCACCACCGGCGCCCCCAGAGCTCCAGCCGCCGCCGCCACATGGAACCCGAATTCAATAAATTGCATCGATCTGACCATCCATTCTCGAAATCAACCACACGGATGCACTCCCCTACGTTCCCTCGTCAAAACCCAGAAACAGTTTTTCGATCGGGCGAGTTTTGTTGCGACGATGATGAGTGGCCGAAAATGGTTTGAATTTTACTGGACGAACGAACAACTGAATCGAGAAACGAATCACGGATCTGTGACGTATACATCGACAGCTATAACATATATTTTTTTGAGAATTTTCTGGAGAGTTTTAATTTTCACTTTTGATTTTGAACTGTAGATAGATCTAGGTTTTGCAACCATTGAGGAAGAGAAAGAGATGAAGAAAATGAACGTATAGACAAATGATAGAAGATGGAGGCTAGGGTTTATAATCGTCTATTTATAAGTAGGGTTGGATTGGAGTAGATAGACCAGATAGATGAACGTACGAAACAAACTATGGCCCAAAAAGCCCGTTCTAACCCCGGAACGAAATATGTTAAACCCACATATCCAAATAGGTATTTTAAAATATTCTGAACGCGATGGAAAAAGTTTCACGTCCAAATTTTATCGTATGAAGAAGTTATGTTGAAAACAAAATTTCCAAATTGATTTCAATTTGATTTTAATTAAATCGATTTCAAGGCGTTTCGCGTTCGTACGATCAAACGACAAGTCCGATCGATGCGAAACTTGAAACCCTACAATAATTCACTGATACGGATCCGATGAAACTTGTTTCGTCGAAATCCGAGTCCGTGGCCAAAATGGCTATTTTTATATTAATTAAATAAATAGGCAAATAAATTAATTAAATTCAATCTTTAAAATTTCGACTTTAAAATTGAAAATTTTATCACTTTTATATTTTCAATTTAGTTACAACAATTTAAACAAACCCAGATATCAATGTCAAGTAAATAAATTTATAAATTTCAGTGTTTGAATTCAATTACGGTAAATTCAGATATTGTAAATTCAAATTCCCAAGAATTTACTTAAATTTAACTTTGACTATGACCTTATAGTTTACTGCGTATTATTACGTCAATTAATATAACTTTACGTTTATTTCAAATCTATCAATTACAACCAAATAAAACCTTTCAATTCTTTTTTCATTAATAGGTATTTTAATGAATTAGTTAGTATTCGACTTGTATAATATTTAATTCTAACCGCTGCAATAATTAAGCTTTAATTTAAATTGGATTTAGATGGAAGGATTTGTTTGCCTTTCCTTAACTACTATATTCAAAAATTCTGCCTTTCTTTGTATTACTACTATTTCCATTTATTGAAATTGTAAAACATATAAAAAAATTAGAATCTCAAATAAGCTTATTCAAATAGGTTTGACCCTTTTAAATTAACTTATGAAACAAATATGCATTTTAGTTGCTAATTACATTTACTCTTTACAATTACAGTTCTTACCCACATAAATGAGACAATCAATTTCATCTAAGTGTAATTGTCTTCAAATATTTTGATAACTTTATTTCCATGCCCTAAAATATAACGACTGTTAAATAAAATCTTAACATTATTTACAATTATTACCTTAATTATTATTAATGTAATATAAAATTAAAATTATGGCAACTGATCCAGACTTCAAATTAACAAACTACCACAATAGGCAACGTACAGTTACTAATTGATTTATATTTATTAAAAATTTAATTTCAATCTTAATTATCAATAAGTAACGTACCATAAATATTATCGTTACCCTTATCATATAAATAAGCTCTTATTACTCACAATTACTATATTAATTTGGATTGCACTACATCTTATTCATCACTTGCTTAAACCTAAATTCCTATTTCATTCATAAATGCTAAAATAAATCAATTATTACATAATTTCTTTTATTAATATTCATGCTATTCATGTTTAATTCAATTCCTTTGCACATAAATTCATTTACTAAAGTTCACGATTATTTATTTACCATACAATCACCTTCCCATTCACATTTTAATATCTACCCACAATTATTTCAATTCACTATCTTATATTAATGTCATCAAAAATTCTATTCATCATTATAAACTTTAAAATCTATATACGTTTATTGATTTATTTCTATTTGCCTTATGTTCCATTCTTAATTTAGTATGACCACCTAAAGTACTCCATTCAATCGACAATCCTTTTCAATTGTTAATACTTAACTTAAATTTCTACGGTTGCATTCCATCTACACTTCCGTTACTTATGATAATAATTAGTAACGTTTATGCCATCAACCCATCATAATTACTTACCCTTAATTGAGTTTGATTTCCAAATAAATTTGCTGACCCTTAATTAGGCAATTTATAAAAGTTTGTCATCATACTCATAGTTCTACGCTTATGCTAAGTCTTAAATTTCAATAAATTTGTAAATTTTGAGGTGTACATTAGAGTTTACAAATTTATTGACTTGCAATAACAGGATTTCTTAATCTATTCCAATTTATCGTTCACAATCTTTTATTGCATTAAATCGGTTTAATACTATCATAAATTTCTCATATTAAATTCCATATCCATGCGAGAACCCTTTTTCTACTTAATTCATTTGGATTTCATTCTAAATTAAATTAGAAATCCTATTAAATTATCACATTTAAAATCATCGAATTTAACGGGTCGTTACACTCTCCCCCACTCAAAACTTTTCGTCCCGAAAAGGAAAAAGAAGGGAAAAGAAAGAATAAAAAAAACAGTACATCTTATTTCAAATATTAATTTATAAACAATAATTTACTAAATTAATTTCCTTAAATGAAATATACCCGTTTTATAATCATTATATCCTTATGTACTTAAATAAATAAAGTTTGGATAACATTTTCAAATAATCTCTAAGTGGTTTCAATCACTAACAATCAAATCAATCCAACAACCATCCATTCAACAAACAGCATACCCAACAAATATAAACAACCATATAATCAACAATCAAATAGTTGCTCGGGTTCAAAGCTTGAAATGGTACGGAATGAAAAATAACTATCCAGTGCATCATTTACTCAACAGTCTTAGATGAGACGGAATAGATTATTTATTCATCCAACTACTTCAAATTTCCTTACCCGACCAACCATAAATCAAACAATACAATTCAACCAACAAATCAATTAATTCATTATAATTTTTTTTCATACACTAGCTGTTTGATCTTTTCATTCATATAACAGTTTATCTTATATTTTCACTTATTTTTATTTATATACCACATCAATTATCCTTTTAAAATTTACATTTATTTCTAACAACTTTTAACTTTTATTTCCTCATTCAGTGGTTGTTTTCTTTATTTCTACTTATTACTTTCAATTATTCATTTTCATTTTATTTAGGTTATGTAAGTTTCTTTTATTTGTATTACATTTAGTGCACTTCTCAAATTCAATCATTTATTAAATGCTTACATTCTATTACATTTAATTATAGTAACCCCTTTTAATTTTACTTAAATTCTTAACCTTATAACCTCCATTCTTATAAAGGATTTTAATAATTTATTACCTAGGGTTTACAGTCATTTATTTATATTACCTATATATATATATATATATATATATATATATATATTATATTAACCTAGTAGCATTTAAATCATACTTAAGTTAATAACCCTACACATCCATCCTAATTTATTAAAGAATTTCATTTTATTTACTTAAGTTTAAATCACCTATTAATAATACTTACCTTTAATTTTAGTAAAATTTCAATTATACATAAGTTTATACCATTAAATTCTTATTTATAATAGCAATTCATTTAATACTTCATTATTTCCAAAACTTCTACTTGTATAATATTCTATTCCAATCCCTTATTTAACATTTCAACTTTTCATATTTTGGTAAGTTATTTATGTTAAAGAAAATGCAAAGAACTTATACAAGTTTTATCTCTTCTTTTAATTAAATTTAATGTTCAACATATTACTCTTTGTCTCATATGTTAAAATTTTCAAATTGCCCTCTATAACTTTGCATTTATTCTCTTACCTAAATTAGAGGTTTCAATTCATTAATTACTTACTTTTATCTCACTAAATAATTTTAAACAATTAATTAATGGAAATTTATGAATTAAATACCGGGTCAAATTTCAAATTATTTTAAAAATAATTCCTTACCACTCATATATCTCAATTATATTTAAAACAATTAAAATTTTAGATAATTTCAAAATAAATCTGCAGTAGAATTTACTACAGGGGCCTTGCCTCTTCGAAACTCGAAAATGAAAGTCGATGATGCGGCCGCCATCACCGAAGTTATTTTCCAGCGACAGAGAGGAAAGTACACAGCTTATTTCTACAAAATCTTCTTTAAAACAAATTTTCCTAATTATACTAAATATTTATATAAGAAAATACTTATAAACAAATTTATTATATTTCATAAATCCTTTGAAAGCAAATTTTCAAAAATCCCGGACTTAAGTCCTAAAATCTCCAATTTGATTTATTATAATTTCAACTTAGCTACAATTAGTATAATTTTTTTTTTACCTAACACCAATCTATAGCAACCAAATATATATATCTTCATAAAATATTTTTATATATAGAAAATATAATAGGCAAAATTATTTCATTCACCTATATAAAAACAAATATTATGTCGGTCTGTCCTATTAAGTGTTTAGAAATCCCTATTGATGACATAGCGTCCCATGCATCAACCAGAATTCATAAATACAAAACGGAACAGATTAACACAATATTAAAATCTTTTTATAACACTAACAAATACGCTCTCTCGTATATATACGCTCAGTGACTCCCATAGGGTATTATTACCCTATTAACAAAGAGTCAAACCCCATAAAGCTAAGGTTTATCGCTAAACCAAAGCCCTGATACCAGATGTAACATCCCGCCTTTTCGCACGATTTAAACAGACACACGTGCCAATTCAAACCATACGGAAGGGTGGATTGTTATGGGGTAAATAAGAAAACAGAGAAGAAATAAATAAAAAAATCTCACAGCGGAAGGATAAAATATAATAATAAAATATACGGTTTATAAAACTGTTTACAAAACATTAGATTCTTCTTTATACAATTAAATATCAGAGTTCACATACCAATAATATCAATACAGCGGAATTAAATGGTGTAGTGGAATAATATAGTAGATACTAGTAATACAAATCTTCGTCTTCGTCCTCCAGAGCTAAATCCTCAAATCCTGAAACGCTCGGACTGACCCGAGCGAATTGAAAGGACAAAAACACTCGAGTCAGAACTAAAAGATCTTATGTAAGTTAAATTTACAGAAATAAATATGAGTGCAATAACTCACGAGATGCTCGGGATTTACATCTCCTAAGGATCCGTTAAACTATTTACTGTATAGTATATTACGCTATTATAATAGTGTCTATTTGTAAAATAAACTTACTTTTTAATAGCGTTAAGGGGTTACCCATATAGCCCTTAACACAAATAATGCCAATAGTCTATACAGTACCGTAATACCTCCTGATCGGGAGGCTACCAGAGAATACTCCATAGGTACGACACAAATAGAAACTCGTAGTAAAGGCGCGGTAGGGTAGGTGACACGGCACAACTAGGCAATGCCAGGGTAGATATACCAATTGCTATCCGGGCTGATGGTAACGCATAGCCGCAGCTACCGCCCACCTCGAACAAACACCCCCAAGTCAAAGAAATCAATAGTGGCCACCGAAACAATCCAAAGTCAGAGTATAGTATCGAAGGAGTGCGTTCGATCAGAGGAATGACCTCATTGGCCCGAGAATCGCTCCTGTTTTAGCCACCTTATGCCAACTCACGGGAGTTGGGTCCACGTAATTACCTTACAGGAAACGTCGCCACCAACCTACTTCATTCTGGAATCTCCACCGCGTACAGGGTTAGTCAAAGTGGTTTTCGGTACCGACAGAGAGTATGTCCATATCTGATCCCGGACTCTTTGCCAACCCATCGTTATTATAACACCGCGGTCATTTAAAAATAGTTTATACTTTAAAACCAGAATAAAATTTCCCATACGATATCAAATTAAAACCCAAAAATATGATATCATTTTATCTCAAATATAATCCCTTTCCAAAATCATACTGGTTTAAAATTTAAAATATCTGGAAACCAAACATTTGAATTATACCTTCAAAACATAATATTTCGGAATTCATACTTTTAAAACCATAACTTCTAAAACTGGAATGGATTGGATATTCAACGGTATATAAAATAAATGGTTTAACTTTAAGGTTACTTTGTAAAGAAAATTAATTTCCATGGCTTTACAAGTATATTTCTTTATTTTAAAGTCTAAACCAAAATTCAAATATCACTTTCAAGTTCCAAAACCACTTCAATTTCTATATATATATATATCCATTTGGAGTATTAATATTTCAAACTAAAGTTGGATCTTATTCTTTCAACAAATTAATGCTCTATAATTTAGACTTGAATATTCACATAAATTCCATAAATAAAACTCCAATTTCTAGCAATTAAATATTTTCTCAAGTTTACTTTATACTAGAATATTCATTTTATATTTATCTTGGAAAAATCTGGTTATAAATATCATATCTTAAAATTTCCAAACTTAAATATATAATAAAATTTATCAAATTCCATTTCTCAAAAATTTTTCCATTTTTATTTAACAGATCTATACACAGTTTAAAATTCAAAATTTCTAACTTCATATGTATATATATATAGAAGAAAAATATCAAAATTAAAATTATTATAAACCGTATTCCATCCAAACCATAGAAATCACTTTAAAATAATTTATATATAGACCACGGTGCCTGTATAAAATTTTCTATCCTATGGTCAAGTGATACGGATATTTATCATTTCAATCCGCAATTTAAAAATAAAATTTTGCGGTTGTATATCATTTCAAACCACAATCCCGAATGAAACGAAAAATGCATGATAACTTGCAGTTTAATGATATAAAATAAAACATCCATTCATCAACATCATCCATCATCCAAATCACAATCATCATCCAATAATAATTCAATATCAATATATATCTGATAATATATATCAGGTAATAACTGGCGGTTATATTCAAAAATAAATTTAATCAACTATTAAACTAACAGTTTATATTTAGTAATAAATTTCATAACTGTTTACTATCAGTTCCTATGCAAATTAATAAATTCTAACTGTCAATTAATATGCAATAAATAAAATAAATTAACAGTTAAATTAAATAACGCGATTTATCAAATATGATGAACAAAACATGCCAAACAGTTATAAATAAATTTCTACTCATATCTAAAATAAATTTAACAAACATAAAAACTTTTAGAAGTTGTGAGTGGGTTAAAACACTCACCTTTTGAATTTAAATCGAATTTAAATTCGATTTAAATCCAAAAATTCGACGGTCTCCAAATCTATCCAAACTAGTGTCATCAGATCTGGAATTTAAATACGATCCTAACAAAAAAAGAATCGCGTGAAACGGATATCGTATGAAAAAGTTATTCGATAAAACGATTTGAAATTCAAAATTTATATAAACAAAACTCACTCAAAAACATATCCACGTCAGCAACGTTCTCTTCACGCGTACAGGAACACCCTGTTCGATCGTATGACCATGATTTTCCAGCGCCTCCAACCTCGTGGCCATCAGCGACCATCACCACGAGCCTCCTCACTCCAGGCCGACCGCCGTGAGCCACCACCGGCGCCCCCAGAGCTCCAGCCGCCGCCGCCACATGGAACCCTAATTCAATAAATTGCATCGATTTGACCATCCATTCTCGAAATCAACCACACGGATGCACTCCCCTACGTTCCCTCGTCAAAACCCAGAAACAGTTTTTCGATCGGGCGAGTTTTGTTGCGACGATGATGAGTGGCCGAAAATGGTTTGAATTTTACTGGACGAACGAACAACTGAATCGAGAAACGAATCACGGATCTGTGACGTATACATCGACAGCTACAACATATATTTTTTTGAGAATTTTCTGGAGAGTTTTAATTTTCACTTTTGATTTTGAACTGTAGATAGATCTACGTTTTGCAACCATTGAGGAAGAGAAAGAGATGAAGAAAATGAACGTATAGACAAATGATAGAAGATGGAGGCTAGGGTTTATAATCGTCTATTTATAAGTAGGGTTGGATTGGAGTAGATAGACCAGATAGATGAACGTACGGAACAAACTATGGCCCAAAAAGCCCGTTCTAACCCAGAACGAAATATGTTAAACCCACATATCCAAATAGGTATTTTAAAATAGTCTGAACGCGATGGAAAAAGTTTCACGTCCAAATTTTATCGTATGAAGAAGTTATGTTGAAAACAAAATTTCCAAATTGATTTCAATTTGATTTTAATTAAATCGATTTCAAGGCGTTTCGCGTTCGTACGATCAAATGACAAGTCCGATCGATGCGAAACTTGAAACCCTACAATAATTCACTAATACGGATCCGATGAAACTTGTTTCGTCGAAATCCGAGTCCGTGGCCAAAATGGCTATTTTTATATTAATTAAATAAATAGGCAAATAAATTAATTAAATTCAATCTTTAAAATTTCGACTTTAAAATTGAAAATTTCATCACTTTTATATTTTCAATTTAGTTACAACAATTTAAACAAACCCAGATATCAATGTCAAATAAATAAATTTATAAATTTCAGTGTTTGAATTCAATTACGGTAAATTCGGATATTGTAAATTCAAATTCCCAAGAATTTACTTAAATTTAACTTTGACTATGACCTTATAGTTTACTGCGTATTATTACGTCAATTAATATAACTTTACGTTTATTTCAAATCTACCAATTACAACCAAATAAAACCTTTCAATTGTTTTTTCATTAATAGGTATTTTAATGAATTAGTTAGTATTCGACTTGCATAATATTTAATTCTAACCGCTGCAATAATTAAGCTTTAATTTAAATTGGATTTAGATGGAAGGATTTGTTTGCCTTTCCTTAACTATTATATTCAAAAATTCTGCCTTTCTTTGTATTACTACTATTTCCATTTATTGAAATTGTAAAACATATAAAAAAAAATTAGAATCTCAAATAAGCTTATTCAAATAGGTTTGACCCTTTTAAATTAACTTATGAAACAAATATGCATTTTAGTTGCTAATTACATTTACTCTTTACAATTACAGTTCTTACCCACATAAATGAGACAATCAATTTCATCTAAGTGTAATTGTCTTCAAATATTTTGATAACTTTATTTCCATGCCCTAAAATATAACGACTGTTAAATAAAATCTTAACATTATTTACAATTATTACCTTAATTATTATTAATGTAATATAAAATTAAAATTATGGTAACTGATCCAGACTTCAAATTAACAAACTACCACAATAGGCAACGTACAGTTACTAATTGATTTATATTTATTAAAAATTTAATTTCAATCTTAATTATCAATAAGTAACGTACCATAAATATTATCGTTACCCTTATCATATAAATAAGCTCTTATTACTCACAATTACTATATTAATTTGGATTGCACTACATCTTATTCATCACTTGCTTAAACCTAAATTCCTATTTCATTCATAAATGCTAAAATAAATCAATTATTACATAATTTCTTTTATTAATATTCATGCTATTCATGTTTAATTCAATTCCTTTGCACAT
This sequence comes from Allium cepa, assembly GCA_030765085.1. Taxonomy (NCBI): domain Eukaryota; kingdom Viridiplantae; phylum Streptophyta; class Magnoliopsida; order Asparagales; family Amaryllidaceae; genus Allium; species Allium cepa. Next base: position 130,865,084 of record CM060943.1, read on the forward strand.
AAATTCATTTACTAAAGTTCACGATTATTTATTTACCATACAATCACCTTCCCATTCACATTTTAATATCTACCCACAATTATTTCAATTCACTATCTTATATTAATGTCATCAAAAATTCTATTCATCATTATAAACTTTAAAATCTATATACGTTTATTGATTTATTTCTATTTGCCTTATGTTCCATTCTTAATTTAGTATGACCACCTAAAATACTCCATTCAATCGACAATCCTTTTCAATTGTTAATACTTAACTTAAATTTCTACGGTTGCATTCCATCTGCACTTCTGTTACTTATGATAATAATTAGTAATGTTTATGCCATCAACCCATCATAATTACTTACCCTTAATTGAGTTTGATTTCCAAATAAATTTGCTGACCCTTAATTAGGCAATTTATAAAAGTTTGTCATCATACTCATAGTTCTACGCTTATGCTAAGTCTTAAATTTCAATAAATTTATAAATTTTGAGGTGTTCATTAGAGTTTACAAATTTATTGACTTGCAATAACAGGATTCGTTAATCTATTCCAATTTATCGTTCACAATCTTTTATTGCATTAAATCGGTTTAATACTATCATAAATTTCTCATATTAAATTCCATATCCAGGTGAGAATCCTTTTTCTACTTAATTCATTTGGATTTCATTCTAAATTAAATTAGAAATCCTATTAAATTATCACATTTAAAATCATCGAATTTAACGGGTCGTTACAATTGAGGTTAATTCTTAGTGTAGTTAATTAATTCAGATGTAATTAGAGATCATTAATTAATATAATTAATGATGTAATTAAGGATTGATTAAGCTTAATTAATCAATATTAAGTGATTAATGAAGTAATTAATTAATGTAATTAATTAAGGATTAATATAATTAATTATAATTAATTAATTAATGAAGTAATTAAAGGTTAATTACTGTTTTTGGTTAAGGATAATTAATTTGTAAAAAATAATTAAAGATAATTACTGGAATGTAATTAAAGGATAATTAATCAGGGGTGATTAATTAAGGTGATAAATTTGAGGATTAGTTAATTAATTGATTAAGTAATTAAAAGTTAAATTTTTATAAAGGGTTAAGTATAATTAACTTGTGTAATTAATTTAAAGGCCAATTACTTACTGTAATTAGGAAAATTGTTAACCAGGAATGATTAATTGAAATGAATAATGAGATGGTAATTAATTGATTTATTTGTAATCAATTAATGGTTAAGTAAGCAAGATTTAAAATGATGAAGTAATTAATTTAATTTATTTTAAATTAATTAAAGGTAAAATAATTAATTTAATTCACTTTAAATTAATTAGTGATGGAAGTAATTAATTTAATTCATTTTAAATTAATTATGGATGGTGTGATTATTAAATCATTTCTTATGTATAGATGATTAATATTGATTGCCATGGATTGTTTATCTCAGATATGAGATTAGTAATGCTGTGTGATATAGATGCTTTGGTTGCATTGTGATGAAGTATGAATTATCTATTGGTGATGATAATGTAGGTTATCAATTTGTGAGGATAATATGGATTATCTGTTTATGATGGTAATGTTGATTATCTATTGTGATGATGTGAATTATCTATCTGTGTGTGTATAGATAATTAAATTGAATTGTTTTAAACTTAAAACAACTTGGCCTTAAAAGACACGTTTTGGATTTCGATGAGACCGGGATTTGATTTCCATATTTGGATATCCGAAAACCACATCGATCCAAATCAACGGTGGGTCGTGAATCTCAAGTGAAGATGAAGATTCAGAGTGCAAGGGTTATCGTCGTTAACTCTGAGGGTGATTCCAAAATGAGTGTAACGAGATAATGCCTTCGGTTTCGTTCGAACCCGGAACGAACTTGTATGGATTGAATGCTTTCAGCACATCGTCAGGTGGACGATGAGCATTCTAAGAGACGTGTTCTCTAAAGGTAATCGTAGCCTCAAGCCTCATCAACCGGGAATGGCTAAAACAGGGGAGGTGCAGCAAGGCTAAGTGGGTCATGCCCAAGTAGGATGAGATTTCCCCTTGTCTAGAAGTCCCTTTTTATTCGGCTGTGTGGGCAGTTGGGTCGCGGCCAACTGCTGGGTTGTCTTGTTCGGGACTGTCCAATAAGGAATGGTTCAGGCTTTGTGTTGCAGGGGATTGGGAGTGATCCTCGGTACGGTGATCTAGGCCCCGTACTATGACGGACGGTACCCCGGTAACCCTGCCATTGTATGGAATCCAAAATCCAATAAGTGCCATCGGTTTTGATTGTATTACCCACTTTTGTGGCTAGTAGCTAGAATTTAATAGATGTAACAATTTCGGCTATTTTATATTTAGTTGAAAACCCTAGACCTATTATAATATCACCAGATTTCCTATCAAATGTTTTGGTTAGCGTAAGGTAAAAACTTTTCCATGTTTATGTGTGGGAAATCTTACGTGATACCTTTCTTTTCAAAAGGTTTTCAAAAGTTAAGCAACTTTAACCTGCTACTCACACCAGACCCATGTCCGACCCGGAGTTTGGCTTCTGTTTTCTTAAACTCTTGGGTACTCAAATTTTTACGAGTAGCCAAGGAATTCAGGTTAGCCTTGACGAATTTTGGAGGAGCAATGGAGCAAGAGGCTTCGGCGTTTGTAGATATATAAGTGTTCCACTGTGTTGGTATCTCTGAGTCGTTTGTTTGAGTTGAACAGTAGTGTGTTGTAATAACTAGACAGGTGATTATAACTGTCTAGTACGTGATGTATAAGGTGTGCATCTCTGATAGTGGTTGTATACTATGTAATACTTTTGTTATTAATATAATTTATTCGTTCCGCTGTTGGGATTCTGATATTGTTTCTTCTTTCTTCTCTGTCTTTTCTCTTTCTATCCCTTTCTTTCTTAATTCATGATGTGTCTTTCTGGATAGTGGAAGACGGGTCGTGACACCGTCTATCGATACAAATAGACATACGAAGTCTAGATGTTCCTAGTTTAGTCTCGATACAATCTAGCCAATTCGATGCCAAATTTCCAAACGCCTCTTGTAAGTTCTCCCAAAATCCACTAGTGAAGAACGGGTTTTCGCCACTTACAGTGCTATTGGTACACAATGAAATCACCTTATCCATTCGACATATAACTCGACTAACCTATATATTGTTTTATTGGACTTAAAGAACATAAATTTAGCACTCTTCGTCAATCTATCGACCTAAATGCTGACATATTCTCCTATAGCCCTCGACATTCTATAGATGAAGCCTTTCAACATCTATTACAATTTCACCTGGGAATCTCAAGAGGTTGAGCAAACCACTTGGTTTCTTTTGCGCAGCTTTTACTAGTTGGTATCTCACAAATCTCAAAGTGAATGCCCGACGTCCTTCTTCATCCCTTTTCCAATATAATGTCTACCTCATACCATGGTGCATTTTACTGTCATGGGGTATATAGTCATTCTCAAATGCAAGCACTCTCTTGGTGCCTCATCCTATGACCTATCGCCACTAAGAACAAATAATATCTCATCCTCACGGAGCCAACTATCTCGATCGAATCCACATTGTATCACCTCTATAGACACTGATCATTCCTCTAGCTTAGCCATGACCTCCGCTAGTGTAGTTTCATGCCTCTGACCAGTACCGATCTGCAAAATCAAAGTAGGTTTGATAGTCAAACTAGCTATCATCTTTGGCCATAGCTCACATCGAGTTCGAAAGTCATAACTAGTAATAAACTCAAGAATGCCCGCTCTAGGAATATTGAGCCCAAATCGGTATGTCTTCCATTCAAAACATCAACAAATGCATTTCCCTTACATGCATGTAGGAAATATCAAAGCCATAGGAGGCCAAGAGCTCTAACCATCGCTACCGGCGAAGGTTAAGATCCTTCTTGGAGAAGAGATACTTCAATAGTGTAGGATTAATAAAAAAATCAAACCTATCTCCTAATAGACAGTGCCTCCACATCTCTAAAGCAAACACTACCGTCGCCAACTCTAAATCAAGAGTCGGATACTTCCGCTTGTGCAATTTCAGTTATCGACTAGCATTGCGATAATCTTACATTTCTACATCAATACCGCACATAGTTAAGTACCGTGGGCATGTGTGTGCTATTGACTCCTCGTTCCCACTTGGAATGAGTAACATCAGTGTGCTCGTCAACCTCTCTATCAGACTCACTAATGCATGTCCACACCTCGTATCCCAAATAAAATTATGATACTCTTTCATCAAATCGATTAATGGTGCTGCTACCTTTGAGAAGTTCTTGGTAAAGCTTATATAATATCTCGCCAATCCAAGGAAACTTCTAGTCTGTAGCACTCTTGGGTCTATTCAAATCCTGGACTGCCATAACCTTCGCAAGATCTACATCGATGTCCTACTCCAAAACAACGTGACCCAAGCATATCACTTCCTTCCTCTAGAAGTGATATTTCAAAAATCTCATAATCAGTCGGTGTTTTCTCAACATCTAATACACAATCATTAATTGTGCATTGTGCTCTTCTTTCGTCTATAAGTAGATGAAAGTATCGTCAACGAGCATAAGCACAAACTTACTCAAGTGATCCTGAAACATGGTTCAAGACATTAATAAGCATGCCGATGCGTTGGTTAGCCCAAACGGCATAACCAACCAATCAAAAATCAAGATAGCGTATGAAATGCTATTTACGGCGCACTCTGTCTGGATACTCTTAATGGATGAAGACCCATCGCAAGGTCCAACTAAGAGAACACCTTCGCACTATAGAGTTGATCGAACAAACCAACAATAAGCAAAAGTGGATACTTGTTCATCATCCCATTCAGCTCACGGTAATCAATAAACAACCTCAAAGAGCCATCTGCCTTAGCGGCGAAAACTATATATGCATCCCACTTAAATATATTCCTATAAGTGTACTCTCACCTCAATAAGTCATCAACTCATATCTTTAGTTTCCTCTGCTCTTTGAGCACTATATGCCTTAAAGACATAAGTACCCGTCTAACGCCTTTAACCAAATCGATATAGAATTCAATCCATATATAGTGGTAATCCGGTCATCTCATCAAATGTGTTCAGACAGTCTCTAGCTCTAGGCACAGACGATAACTCATCATGTTGGATATCAAGGAAATATAGAAATCCAACCATCACCTTATCATCAAGTGCGCAATTGAACAATACCTTTCGCTCGTCGTCAGTCCCTATCATCATTAATGGCCTCTTTTAATCCACCATTATTTCGTGCCTCTTCAGCTAGTCAATTCTCGGACTATAATATTGAACCTAATTAAACCCAAAATGAATCAATAACAAAGAAACATCCAGGACTTGATAAGATAAAATCTCGACAAACCATGTATAGGTTGGATGAGCTTCTAACTTGGTTCATCACAATTAAAAGGTCGGTCAACTATCTCGAGTCTCAATCCAAATCTATCTATTAAATCACCGGATAAGAAGGAATATGAAACCTTGATGTCAAATAAGACATGTAAGAAATCACCATAAGTGGTAAGCATACCTCAAGTAGAGATGCCATTTCCTTTCTCTTTTGCTGATGGAGCACTCGACGAAGTCAAAACAACATTCAATGCATATGCCTCCACAGTTAGTCCCTACTTGTTTAGTTTAGGACAACCTTTCTACATTGGGTAAAGGTTCTCACGTCGTAAGGCCTATTCGATCAACTTGTCTAAGCTCTCGTCAATTTGACTAATCAATCACTTCAAAAGATGATCGCTCAATCCAATGATAAATTCTTTATTCTTTTCGAGTGAAGTTTCAATGAAAGCTTGACCGTACTTTTATGGCATATAGAATTCAACCATATACTCTGACATAGACATATCATCTTACTTCAAGCCAACGAACTTCCCAAACGACATTGAATTTTGAAAATTTGAGGTAAATTTTCTTTAAGCAAACTATGAAACAATCCCAAGTAGAATGATCCTCGGGAATCGAAGTTATAAGGCCACTCCACCAGTTCATTGTTTATCCCTAGAGTTATCTAGAGGTCAACTTCCACCTCATTGCATCATCTAACTCCAAGTTATCAATGACCCTCTAGCAAATATCCACCCCATCTTTGCACCTTAATATCCGACTCCATTCTTAGGAACGGTCTGCCTCTTAGACTAATGTAGTGTTTATACAGCTCAACAAAGTCAACTTTAGGTGTTTGTACTTGAGCACCATAATCATTTGGAGAAACTTGAGCATTCTAGAATAATGTTTCACACAACATATTTTGTAAATCGAGGTTAGTGGCCCTCGATCCTGCTCACTTCTCTACTCTAGAGATGGAGTCAATAACAACATTTCTTGTATGCCAGATCACTCCTATTCTATAATAAAATGATTAGTATCTCATAGAGAAAAACTACACCAATGGTACTCATGTGTGCAATATAATTTATATATTATATATATTACTATATAGTTTTGAAAACCAAAATATATAACAAATACACACTCTCTTGTATATAGGTATATCCTTGATCCAGTCTAAGGTGACATCCCCTACCCTAAGTCCACTTGATCATGGTATCAACTCAAGTTAATCATGCATCCTAACTCTAATACCAAATGTGATGACTGCCCTGCATATTTGATGCTCATATAGCCGAATAATGCACTGCCGGAGCATCTGGTCGATGTAGGATGATTGTTAAGGGAAAGAAAAGAAGAGAAATAGAAGGGAAGAAATGAAAAATAAAATATCACAGAATCTAGCATACATCTCACAACTCATCAAATAAAATATAATAATCACCACGGATATAAAACAAGCGAGATAATTTTAACTACATGAACACATAATTAGAGTGTACAGGCTCGTACAGTTATATAATGCGGTAATATAGTCGATACAACTTATAAATAAACTCAACTAATAAATTGCCTCTAATAATAATAAGTCAAATACTATCAAGGATCATAGTGTCACACAACGGAATATGCAATAATAAGTCCAAAATATAAATTTCAGAAAGCTTCGCCTCATCCTAGTCCATCTGCAGAATTCCATGTGCCATTTACACCTGTTATCTTGTCTATTCATTTAATAGTACCCAAGGTAATAAGAAGAAAAGAATAAAACCTCGAGCCAGACAACAATCTGGTGTTAGCGATAAACAATCATAAAACACTATAAAAGTCGGTATAGTATATGGAACAAAGGGTACGGAGAATCATAACTTACACGTCCTTGCATTTAAAGAGTTAGCAAATGACATCGAATATATGATGCTCTATATCATAGTCACCATGGGTATACTATACATCAAAATACTAAGGGTATCTAGATATCTGCATCACTAATATCTGCATCATGTGACATCCCTATGGTGATAAGCAATTAAACAAACAGTAACATCCACCATCGATCCTCGCATTCACTCACTCAATGCATTGGATATATGATGCTCTTATGACTAACCCCATAGAGTCAACAACTATTAAATGTCATGTTTCTTGGTACTCGAATCCATGTCACTCAATAGGATAGGAACTTGACTGCATACCCCATAATAGTCGAAGGTAAACGGATTGAAACATCATGTGATCCAGGGAACACTCCATAATCCAAGTGAAGCATCCAAGGCATACTCCATAACCCAATGGATATCATTGCACATACCCTTGTTTTATGAGTACACATCGAAACCTACGAGTATCAACGATCTCTTTGCACATTTTATCCATAGTAGTGCTCATCCCAAAACCATTCTTACAACTCTCATTTGAAGTCATAGCGGTTGGAAACTATTCTAGACAGCCATCGTCAGTCATAGAATGTCATCATACATCACATAACCTTCCTTCACACTCCCTTCAATCACTATAAGAAAATTTGCCTTTAGTTGCACTTATTAATAGCTTTTGAAATATAAGTGCAACCATTTTCATTTCACACTTTTATTTTATATATGTATTTTATCTTTTTAAAAGTGCCAAAATTTAGGCCCCTTCCCGCCAATAAAACATTCGTCCTATTTTTTTCCCCTCTCATCCCTAAATTCGCTTCTTTTTTTCCTCCTCACTTTAGAAATTTTTGTCTCACCTCACGTTACCTCCATCGTTGCGGCTACTCCCTTCCATTAATCTGCTACTCTCTACTTCATCGATACACTCCTCCTTCGATCTACTCCCGTTTCTGCACAAACCCTAAGTCAATCTCCTCTCCACAATCCCTAAGTCAATCAAATCCTCCACAAGCCCTAAGCATCGAGGGATTAGATTGTGGAGTGAAGTTTCACCTGCTTCCCAATCTGCAATACCATCGACCTCGTTACCTGCTATGATACGCTCCACATGCTTTTGGTAAGTATTATATAGTTATGTATTTTGATGATTTATTTGTTAGTAGGTTGATTTTAGGTTGTAAGTTAGTATTAACGAAGATTAAAGTAATCGTGGTACAAAGTTTGCATTGCTGAAGGAATTATAGCTCAAGCTAGTAAGTGGAGTATAAATTTAAATAATTACATGTGAAGTGTGGATTGGTATTTGGTAATTTGGATTGTAGACTAGAACTAAACTTTTAACTGAAACATAACTACAGGTTGATTTTGTTTATAGAATTTTGATTCTGGATTGGTATTTGGTAAATTTTGTTCATTTTTTCCACATATACTGAATGCTTTCTATCACTTACAGTTCCAAGATAATGTAAGTATCAATATTAAACCTGGATGCAAATTGCTTTAGCAAATTGCTTTTTTATTGATTTATATATTTCATTAAGATGCTTTTGAGTTGTAACAGTGATGCTGCATATTTTTGTAGGTGTAGATATTGTAAAAAGCCTGTAGTTAATTTTGGATTCATGAGGTATTAAGGATGGAAAGTGATGTGTCTATGGATCCAAACTATCAACTACAACTAGTATGCTTTCAATTCATTTTCCCTTTAATATCATGAAAATGCTATGTGATTACAAGAAAAGTTCTATGTCTAGTTTCTTCCAGATTAGCAACCTATTAAGTGAAAAGCCACCATATTTGACATTTCCTTTTTATCAAGGGAGAATAAAATAAGCTAAATAGTAAGCCCAAAGCTAATCATTGGCATTACATATGATTATAATAAAGTGTAACGTTTTGTGACATGCTTTTACAAGAGTTTATTATGAACAATATATAGTCTCTTTAGGTGTTAAAAATTATATATTGAAATACTTCTAAGCAAGCAATCTCTTGTATCAAGAGACAAAAAAAGCTAGTTTACAAATAAAGTTGAAATAAAGTTCGATATCACACTACAACATAATAAATTAAAACTATTCTGACTTGGACTTACCAACAATAAGATCACTCTGTCCACAAGCTGCATCTTGCTATCCAATCCAATATAATGGTAGCATCAACAAATGATGGACATGCAATCGATATCCTTGTGAAATCTTGGATCAATAAGCTAACATTATGTGACTAGGTGTATCCAAAATATCATCATTTCACGGCATTTAACGCTTACATTCTAGGTAATCTATTACAAGCAACGAATCATCATCCATATATGACGAAATTGTTGAGGATTAGGGATGCAATCGGATAAGCACAAAGTGGATTTCAGCATAGCTTAAGAAAATTAAAGGGATAGAACCCGTGAAATTCAAGGGTTTCTAGAGGGAAGGCGAGGCATGGTTTCGAGTGCTTACTGACAAATCAACTAAAATAATTCCAATTTTTTATCATGTATATTAACACTCTATGAACAACAATCTATGCGCAAGCATACACGTCTTTGCATAATCAATGTATAACTCATTTCACTTAAAGAATGGATAAATGTTAATCCTAAAAGGGTCTAAAACTAGCTATGAATCACAACCACTGGAGTCAAGTAATTTACTTGATGTTGTTTTATCAAACAAAATCTAATCGGCCTGCTTGAGGATTTCTTTACTTTGTGTTATATCTCGACTACTGTGTTTGCTTAGTATGCTCTGTACCAAGGGAACTCATCTATGTCTACATGAGATTTGAATATTGTCAACAAGGACCGGGGATATCATTTCCAATGAAAATTGATTATTCTATTGAAGTATTAAATGAATAATTGGTATTAAAATCATAGTGAACCAAAAAAATGTTGTGGCAATGTACCTTAAAAAGTAAACATGTTGTTTTATAACCAAGCTAATTTTATTCTATAGTGTAGCATGATGAACTATCATAAAAATTAAAGATAACGAAATGACAAATAAAGATAGTAGATTGTAGTTGAAACCAATAATGGTAAGTATCATGTAAGATGGTCTGGTCTAGCCTAGTGAAGGCACGTATGTCATTGTCAATAGAGCCATTGCTATTTAAATGAATTTTATGAAAAAGGGGATTCTAAAGCACTAGTCAAACAATTAATGGTTCTCTTTCAGGGCTTATGCAGATACGAGATCATTGGGATCTTTTTTCATACAGTAAAATAGTAATATTACGAATTTAAGGATTAATTACACTCATTTGTATCGATAATTTAATAACTAATAGCACATATTCCTCTTTGATCCCTGACAACATGGTTGCAATGTTCCATGATAGTTGTTATAATTAAGACATGTATTAATCCACAAAATAGCTCTCTTTTGTAAATGTTTCTGTTGATCATTATGTGATTATTACCATGAGGGTCATAATTGTTGAGTTACACATAAGTTTGATTGTCAGTTCCAGCTACGTCTATGCATTTCGGCATGCTTTGCCTACATGAAAATTGTTGATTATAAGCTAAAATTGCAAAACTAGTATACTGTCAAATTTCACATGTTGCTAATGATTCCTTTAACTGTGCATGAAAATCTATTGCCTCTGAAATTGGAACTGACGAATTCTTTCCTACTACTAAGGAATTAGAAGATGGCCCACTTAGCTATATTGATCTTGTAGTAGAACAAGTAGCTGAGATTACAAATGACAACGCTTGGTAGAAGACAATTGAAAATATTTAAAGTGTAAATCCAATAAATATGTTGATGCCTCCAGCTCAACTGCTCCTCCTCAAATAAATACAGGAAGCTCCAAAAAACCTATTTGATGGAATGTGTGGGGAACGAAAACTGATTCTAAGATGAATCAGGTATTCAGATTCCTCTTATCCAATAAACCTGCTTTTGTGGAATTTTTGGAAAGCAAGCTATCTGACAAACATATGCAAGAATTTATAATTAAAATTCCCTCAGAAGTAGGCATGTAAGATCCTGAAAATCCATTGATATGATAATATGACAATGATATGGTTGGTCTACCTTGCAATATTGCAGCAGCTCCTGCATAGGCCTTCACATTATAATGAATTTTGAAGTTAAAACTAATAGTAGATGCATATGTTATAATCTCTTGCCCTTTATTTTTTTTTTTACCACATACACACCTACCATGTTAGTAAATATAAATACAAATCATTAGCTAATCCGTTACTTTCAGGAGTTCTAATATCTGAATGAACAATTATATAACTTGACAAACTAGCAATTAGACATCGAGTCAAAAGCGTTTTCATTTGCCTGTTGAATTTGGCTTATCTAATTGAAGTTTCTTTAGCAAATTATCATATAAGACTAGGACACATAAGCTATAAATTAAATATTTACAAGATTTGTTTTAGTATACTAATGCCAGAGTGTATAACTACTATGATGGTGGCATTGTAGTTTCTATAAAATGAAAATTAGTTAGTTGTATTCTCATGTACAGGTAGAAGTTATGGCCATTTGGTTAAAAAATGTATGTTCCTGATAACTTTGATTCTACTTGTTAAGTGTGATCGAGTTGTTCCTTACCATCTTCATTTTTTGTTTGTAGGTTGGGGTTTGAACCGTGGTCGGCATTTTGCATGTGCTGTGCATCTGTTGTGATTTGATTCTATGGTACCTTATCTGTATTTGGAGAAATTATATTCTGTGAAATTATTTTTAATTTTACTTGAAAAAGGATAAATTTTTAACTAAGTTAGAAAATGTATTGACATATACACTTTTCAAAAAGGTTGTGTAGGAGAAATATTTCTCTTTATCCGAGACTTGTTTGTAGCATTATGTCCCTTTGTCATAATTATAAACTGTCATGGTTATATGCTCTTTAACCAACTGAATGTATAGAAATGTGAATTCTTCATTCTTTGCTGCATTAAAAATTATGAAAAAAATTATAAGTTTGATAAATCACCATTTTTTACAAGATTTTCTTCTGAAGTATTTTAGTCGAACTAGGATGCTTAGATGTTTATGCTTACCTATCTATTTTTCTCTCCTCTTATCACAGTTTCTTTGGTTTAGTGAAATGAGGCATAAAAAAGTCTAGTAGAAGGAACTTTTGATGAGGTAAGTCCATAAGTGTAGTTAAATAACATGCATTAGTTTTTTCCCGCATGTGATAGTTGTTTCTTCTCATGTTGTCTTTTTCTATTATTTATCTTTAGATATTCTGGATCTGCAGTGTTGATTTATAGAATTGCATATGCCTATTTCCATTTTTGAATATTGACTGATCTAATGTATATGGTTTCTACTCTAAATTTTGCCATTACATTTACTTAATTTTTTTATTTTCAGTTTTAGTTCATAACTTACCACTGTCGAGTAGTTGGGAATTCTGTTATTTAAACTACATGTGATGCAGTTTACCTCTGTTGAGCAGTTGGGACAGTAGTGTACATATTTGCATTCTCCAGCCATGCATTCAATATTGCCATTAAATATAAGGTAACGCTTATTTTTTTGAGTGGCTAGGAATTATTTTATTTAAACAACCTATGATGCATCTTTCCTTGTGCAGTTCATAGTATCTGATCTAGCATTTGTGTGTCTCTACTGAATCAAACAGTTATACAACATACTGAACTTGTACTCCACATATCCAGCACCTAAAACTGGATGTTATTAACTAAACTAAACTAAGTAGCCATAAAAAAGAAAAGAGAGTTTTATTTATTTATTTTTGAACCTAAAACTAAACTAACTAAAGAGGAGGCTATGAGCTTCATTACATGAACATATGAGGTATTTATATAAGCCTAAAACTCTAAAACATATTTTTGGGGACTACCTAAAATATCGTCTTAGGAATGTAACCTCCTAGTAATTATTAGCATAAACATAATACTCCATTTAAATGTTCATGTAGCTTTAATCATGTGCATTAGCTCTTAATAGGGGATCGTGGTAAGTAGGTAGGCGGGGTCCTCCATGTTGCATGAAATGATTTATTTCCATCTTCATTTGCCTTCTAACTCTTGCGCATGCATATTTCAATGAAGTCCTCTTCCATCTGAATCCAAATTCCTACAAAGTAACATTAAAATTCCAAGTAAGTATTCTAAAATTAATATATGCACAAAAATGACCATTTTGCCCCTATATAAAGATGAATAAATGATGATTTGAAAATAATTGAAATATTGGTTTAAACATGTTAAAATACCCTATATGCTTATTTATTTAATTAAATTAGATTAAATATGGAAGAAAAAATATGCACATTTACATGCACATCAAATACCCCATACTTATCATTTTTTTCATCATCGAATAAAAAAAAAAACTAAGATAAATGCACTTTTGTAGAAAGCACGATTGTGTTAAGCGTATGCAATAAGCAGTTAAACCTATAGGTTTCTCTAGTAGGACGAGTATTGTCTCGTGCAAGTTTTCAGCGGATACTACCCACAAAATCCATATGAAACATGAAAATTTCTAAATGCAAGATTATTTACAAAGATATGAATGCTAGTTTTTGAAAATATTTACAAATGAAGAATTTACTTTTAAATTGACACGAATAAGTTAAATATAAGTTTGGGTCATCATCATGAAATTTAAGTCCTTTTACTTGTTAAAATTTCAAATAAAAATTAAGTTAACAAACAATTAAACTCTAGTTTGGCTAGTTGTTTCAGTTGATAACATAGTGTAACTATGAAATGGATCCTTAATTGACTATCAAAAATTTTCAAAGTGGTATTTTCATTTCTTTTAAATAACAAGTCAAATCAAATAAGTGAAAAATAGTGATTGGATTTCAATTGCTTACTTTCTCTTATTTGAAAATTTATTGATATTAACAATACTTACATATGTTTAACTCAGATAAACTGAGTCCAGATATATCATCCATGCACTGCCTTTCAGACTTACGTGAGAGGAATATAGAGCATGGCGAGTGCACACACAAGTGTATACACCTATCGACTGTAGGCATTATTAATGAAATAATTTTTTATATACATACACCTAACTCAGATAAACTGAGCCCAGATATACCGATCATACACTACCTTTTAGGCTTACGTAAGAAGGGTACATGTAACAACCCAAAAATTATAACAAGTATTTTATTCTTTTATTTATAGACTTTGAGGTTTTAATTTACAAAAAAAGTTGATTTTTTTAATTATAATTGGTCACCAAAATTTTATTAATATAAGGCAATTCTATAATTCTTATTTTTGGTTAAAGTTTAACATTTATTGGAATTAATTTTTTTTAAATTCTAACATTCAAATCTTTTTACTTAACTGAATATATTGGTAACAACATTTTATTTCCACTTTTGTTCTTTTAAAAATTGGTTATACACCTTTAAATCAAGTAATTAATATTCTGTAAAAGAAATAAATTTTATACGTATACACATTTGTTTCTTAGTTAATTGATTAATAAATAAAATTTTAAATTGAATAGTATATAGGAAATAAATTTTACGTTTTCTTTTTTACGTATATACATCAGTTATGTGTTAAATGTTAAGTAAATCAAACTAATGTAAACAAATCAAAAGTTAATTAAGTAATAAATTTTAAAGTTAATAGAGTATAAATAGGCTATTTAAAATACACGTTTTAATTTGTACGTTATATCCGTTTTGATTTATTTAGTTAGCATATAAATGATACGTAGCTAATGAATACTCTTTAAAGCGTATATTTTACTAAAAATAGGTAGAGAAAAAAATAAGTAACATATAAATTTAGATACGTTACTTTTGTTGTTACTTTTGTTATAAATTTAGCGTATATTGTACTAACTATATAAGAAATAAATAAATAAGAAACGAATAGTTTCTAATCACGTTACTTTTGTTAATTATTTGAGCGTACGTTTCAACTAAAATTCTGCATATAGTACACGCTCATAAATTTCATACCTTAGCTACTGAAAACAAATCAGTAGCCGCGATTTTTGGAAGAAAATTTTGACCGTGCTTGCCATTCACGGGGGAAAATTTATTCCACTTCCTTTTGCTTTATTGTTTTAAATGGGTATAAAATCTTTGATTGACACTGAAATGTTCCAAATCAATTTTTGCTTGTCATATTTTTCTTTCACCTAAATCACGCAATTACTTCTATTTAAATTTCAAAATCACGCAATATCTCCCTTACCACGTCAGCTGCCTGCATCCCTTGTTTGAGCGAACTTCCCTATATATATTTCAACTCGCGTTCACAAATTTTCACTGCATTGGTTCATCTTTCTTCTATATTGCGTGTGCTTCATACATCAGGTAATGACTTTATAACAAATTTATTTCCTTCTTTTGTTTTTCCTTGGTTTTCATTTTCTATCTCACATAAAGGCTCTCCCATCACCGCTGCCTATTCACCTCACCAACGCATCACCTTTCCACTTCGACCACCTCAGCAGCTCGCCGAAGCCACCATCCCCCTCTCGAGCGTTGAAGCATCAGCACTTCTATGTTTTACATAAGGTATATTAGTTTATATGCTTTGCTGTGCTTACAAGTTTCGCATGTTGGTTATATATTATACATTATATATATGTATGTACCAGTCAAGTGTTGTACGTGTAGTATTTTATAAGGTTTATTTTATATATTATATAAGGTTAATCTGTGTTACAGCTTTGGTTAACTTTGAAACAAATATACCTATTATATCTTAATTGTTTTATTTGAACTTGAAGGTAAATCTTACTGATATAGACTTCAATATGTATGAATAAAACATTTAACATTATAACAGTCTCCATTTAATTGATATTTTAGCATAAAACTATATCTACATTTTTTTTTTTAATGTTTAATGCTTTTGTGAATTTTAAGCTTTTCAGAGACGTATATTTACGTTCTTATATCTTATTTGTTATTATAAAATATTAATAATATACATATTTTGAAAATATAATTAGATTTTTATTCCCGTTTGAACATAACATATATTAGTATGACAGCTGAGTGTTGTAAAAGCATTAGTGATTAATGTTGTAAAACTAAAAATTTAAATGTATAATTTTCATCTCGATTCTAGTGTATATATATATATATAAAGTATGTTTTGTTTTTTTTTCCTCTTTTCTGTAGTTATTCGTATATAAATACGTTGTTATATGGTTTGTATATGATAGTTGTTGAGTCGATTTTATAAAACTGTGTTTAAAAGTTTCCATTTTGTTTAACAATAATTGTAATTTTACAAGGTATGTATATAACAGTGGTTTATAAGTTTAATATAAATTTTCGATTTACATACATGACCTGTATGTATTATTCAAGTGCATGATCTATTAGTCTTGTTTATATGGATATAAAAGGACAGCTTGTATATATTGGTTTCTTTTATAAAATATGCTGTTTATGTATAAAACTATGTATAAGTTATATTGTTTAAATAAATATCTATTTAACTAGTTCGTTTTAATTTTTGTTATAATATAAATAGCTACAGTACAATTTCCTATACATTATGTTATAGGGATGATGTTATATGTATTTGTTTATTTAAATTATTGTTTTAAATCGTTATATATAAGTTAATTTGTTAAAAATCTAGTGTACGGTGTTTATTTATTTCTCAGATTTTGGTTGTTAAAATGCATAGTTGTAGAGATAGGTAGTTATATTGTACATTTCAGAGATTTTGGGTCTAGTCGTACAAGTGTTATGATGATTTTTCAGCGTATAAATTTTATCGATATAAAATATATGTTGATTTTAGTATACGTGTTCAATTTAAAACAACGATGTTTGAAATATATATATATATATATATATATATATATAATTTTTATTTCTGTTGAATTAAATATCGATTTGAAAATATACGTTTTAAATTGATTTTTCTAAAAATTATATATGCAATGTATCTTCTTCATCGATCCCGTTTTGATTTGAATTCGTCTATTCCTATTTATCAGCTATCCGTGATTCATGCCAATCTTGTTCGTTTTGGAAATTCGTTCTTGGATTCGTAACCCATTTCAAATCTCTCTAGCCTCGATAGGTGAGCAATCACTCACGATTAACGTTCTTTTATTTATTAAATTTGATTTCAATTGAAACGACAATTGAAATATACTGCGGTTAGCTATTGACATTGCTATATATGTTGTTATCTGCAATTGTTTCACTTGTGGGATATGGCACCATATCCTGTTCTTTATATTATATTGGTATTGATGATATATGCCTGTTATTTTATTTTATTATTTGTTATCACTCTGCAAGTTCCATGTAGTTTAGAATTCACTATGGGTTGAAATGATACATACCCGAACAGACTTTAGAATAGGAGAATTTCGTTATGAGTTGAAATGATAAACCCAAGCGATTTTCAATTAAATTGAATTTGGGATTGCGGGTCGAAGTGATATCTACCCGTATATTTAAAATTCGGATTGAAATGATAAATATCTGTATCCCTTGACCATAGGGTATGAAATTATATACAGACACCGTTGGTCCACACACACACACACACACACACACACACACACATATATATAAATGTTTGAAAATAATTTCTATAGTTTAAAAGAAAATATACGGTTTTTAATAAATATTGGGTCTTAAAATATTATATATAAATGGAAATTTTATATATAGATTTAATAATAATATTATTGAGATTGAATCAATCCATATAATATGTTTAAGTATTTATTTAAATTTATATTTCAAAATTGATTGTTGTAATAATTTGAATAAGTTAAGGTGAGAAGATAAAGTTGAATTTATTTGAAATGGTATTTAGTTAAGAATACTACTTAATTGGATTGATTTGAACTATTGAATTTGAAATTTAAGATTTGATTTATAATTTGATTTTGATTTAAATGATTAAATGGAAGTTTCAAGTTTAAACAAATCGAAAGGAATATTTAGTTTAAAGGTAAATTTAGGTTATTTAATAAATATTGAATTTATTAAGTGAACATTTCAAGACTAAATAATAAGGTTAAATCGAGATCTATATGAAACTGTTAAATTGAACTTTGGAATGTTGAATATTAAAGCTTTGAAATATACTAGAATTTAGATGGTTAATTTGTGATTTAGATCTGTATTTGAAATATATATATAATTTGAATTGTTTGGTCAGAAACTGAATTGAATGGAAATTGATAAATTGAGATTGAATTTAATTTGAATAGGGAAGTCAGGTTGATTTTGAAGTGATTTGTTAAGTTTGAGGAAATTACAAATATTCTACTTTATAAAATATTTATATATATTTTGGGATAGATATATTTGAAATGAAATGATATTTTGTTGTGAAGTATAAATTATTTGAAATGCCCTCGGTGTTATAGTGTATATTTCTACCTTGTAGATAGTTCCATGGACTCTTAGAGGATGGTTATCCCAAATATCCTTTAAGTTACTTGTATTTCAGTTGATATTTCACTTGAGTTGGATTTATTGATATAAGAACGTTAATCCTGACTCGAGTGTTTTGTGTTTTTGCTTTACGCTCGGGTCAGACTGAGTGATACAACATTTGAGACTCACCTGTGGAGTTTGGAGCTTCATTGAAGATCCAACTATCGATTCAGCTTTCAGCTTTTTTAGTTGATTGGTTCAGAGAAGTCATCTGTTCGTACTGAAGACTTCGCTGTATTTGAGATATTCTGTAGTATTCTATTTCTAACTCTGATATTTGTATATTAGCTTCATGAACAACTATTTATTTATTCCGCTGCGTATTATTGTATTACTCTGTGTCTGTGATTCTATGATTGATTCATTTACTGTATATGTTGAGTTTGCAAAATATAAATTAACAATCTGATATTTTGAGCAATTTAAGTCCGACATGTACGGATGCGGATAGTTGAAAATAGCAGGCCATTACAGTACAGAGCATGACGAGTGTACACACTTGCGTGTGAACATATGGCTCTAGGTGTTAATAAAATATATACATATATACAAAAGATATTATAAATATATATATATATGTTTTTTGATTTTGATTTTTTATTTTTTTGAAGTGAGAGTTTTACAATATCATCTTAGCATCATTTAACTTTGAAGATCAAAACTGTTATAGCCTTTACTTTAAATCAACCACTTTTTTAAACAACGTTTTCAACTAGGATTTACTTCATAATTATCACCCATGAATCTTCCTATATACTAATTAAACATAGTTACTTATAATTAAAATTTATTTTTATTTTGGTTGAGAGAAATAAAATTTCAATTTAAAAAAAAACCAAACTTATACTTTTATCCTAAGGTGTTTCTTCAAAAATAAATCAAAATGCTTAAAAGAAAATTTATTTTGGAATTTTTGTTTAGTTGTTTTTTCTAAGTGTTTTTTTAGAAATGCAAAAAAATAAACCATGAAAAATCAAAAATGAGCATGAGACTCCTTCTATACTTGATTTTGACTGTGTCCCCACAGTCAAACAAGTGAAAAGGGAAAAAGGAAAAAAATATGACCTATATTTAATGAAAATGAACGGTTATTATTTACACGACATTAAAAAATATACCGTTAAAGAGTAAATGAAACGGTCTTTCAAAGACCAATTCATTTGTCTCATGACGTATGTGAGACAAAGCTTAAGTGTAGAAAACCAAACCTAAAAGATTTCAAATTTGAACGTGGATTCGAAAAAATGAATGTCGTTGTATTAAAAATCGTATGAATTGTTTTATTTTCGTTGATTTTTAGAATTGATAAAACAATTTGTTGGAATCTATGTTTACTTTCACCAAATTGAAATTTAAACTTAACACTGAAAATTTCATCAGAAATATTGATTTCAAAATCAAAATGGGGATTTAAATTTACCCCTTCAAAATTCAACAACTCATCTTTTAAAAGTCCAAAAAACTTGTGTTCACTAAATTCTTCTTCCGTTGTTGAGTTATTCACAATTTTATTACGTGTATCAATTTCAAAATCTAGAGTTGTTGTATTCAAATTTTCAAGATCAGAAAAAGAAAGATCGGATTTTAAATCGAGTTTTAGAATTGAAATCCAAATCAATCACCATATTTTCAACAATTTCATTAAGAATGTCATTTTCAATTTCAAAAGTTGTGATTTGAAAATCATCAAATTTGATGAAAGGTGAATTATTATTTGACTTGTCACACGTTGGGATTTGATTTTGTTTCTCACGCTGTTTCATATATATTTCAACCAACAAATTCCTGTGATCTTTGTGAATTTCACCCATTTCCTCAACAAAATCAAATTTATAATTGTTAACTTGAGAATTTCAATTTGAAATAGTTGAGAACGAAATTGTCAATTGCTCCATAATTGAAATTATTCTCATTGCCAAAATCATTTAAAAAGTGGTTTACATTTTCGTTTTGATTTTGAAATTTATTTTGGAGTTCGAAATTGAATTGGCGGGAGTTATAGTCAAAATCATTTGAATTTTGAAGTGATTTCAAATTTTGATTTTTACGAAATCCTTGACCTGAGTTATTGCACAAATATGAATTTCACAAATCGTTTATCATTTGATTTTTTTTATGTAGAGAGTTCAAGTAAAGACGAAATCGTTTCAATACTATTTTCAAGATTTGAGGGTTAGTCATTATTTTCAAAATTTTATGGTTCAAAATTCGAATTGTTTATGCAATAGTTGTCATTAAAATATCCATAAGAATTTGGCGTGAAATTATATGGGATTATATTGATTTTCACAACTATTGTAAAATTCTTGCGAATAAGAAAATTCAAACATTTTCAAAATGTTTTTTTTATAAAGGAAAAATATTTACCAAAAAGAATTTATTTTTCAAAAAGGAAATTTGATTTTTGTTTTTGTTTTTCTATTTTCAAATTTTTTTATACGTTTTTTTGTTTTTGAAAAGATTACATATATTTTTTGGATTTTTTTTTTAAATTTTGGATTTTTGATTTTGATTAAAAATTTTCAAAGGGTTTACAACTAAGTTAAGAAACATTTACAAAGTTTTAGTTTTGGATTCTGATTTTTTTTAGATATGCATGAACTAATGCAACTAAATGAATGCAAGGACTTAACTATAAATTTTCTACCATACAGCTCCTAACCCAAAATTGTATAATCACGCTTTATCTTAAATCATTAAGATATTTCTTAGCCAGGTAACAGATAGGAGTTATTGGTGCACCACGAATCATCGTAGCAATGCAGCCAAATGTTTAAATACCTTCAAAGGAACAATCGGTATAATATTTAATCACCATAATATTTATGACTGATTATTGCTCTGACGTAGCCTAGAAGCCAAGAAATAAAATTGTCCAAAGAAGACAACTTGTCAATATACAATTAAGCCCTAAGTGAGCTCGCGACACTCTTAAGATGTCTAATCGTTATTGTTAGCAAATTCTAAGATGAAATGCAATTTGTGGGTCAAGGAAAGAGGTGATGAAATCCTCCACCTTAGTTGGATTTGGGTATTGCCGTTAGAAAACAAAAACAAGATGAGATGAATGCAAAACAAGGTTAAATGTGAATTAACAATGCAAGTATAATAAAATTTGTTTTTATTTTTGAATTTTTAAATTATATATATATGCAAATACAAGCAACCAATTATGCAATTAAAATAAAACTAGAGATGAAGGGCACGATACTAGAGCGTGCAGAATTATTAGCAAATTATTTATTTTTCAAAGTAGCAATTTTTTTTAAAGCAAGCAATTTGGCAGGCATGGTGAACTAGCAAACGATTCTTTCTTTTAAATTTCTGCTTTTGCAACCTGAAACTGAAAATAAGATATATACAGTATTTTTATACATTTTTTTTTTGGATAACATGGGAAACCTTAAGATCATGGTATTCATTGATACTCACTTAAGTAAACCCCACGCCGTGTGTCTACCCCGCTTTTATTTAGTCGTCGCACACGGATGCTTAACGTTGAAACTCCCACTGATGGTTAGGCGCTGGGATTCGAACCTGCCCGGACACAGTCCTTTGGTTCCCATCTCCCAGCTTCCTAACCAACCGAGCTACGAACGGTACAGCATTTTTATACATATATCAAAGAAGAAACTGAAACAAATGAAAAACAAAAAAAATAAACTAAAACAATTGAAAACAACTTGTTTTTTGTTTTTTTTTGCTATAGCTAATAATAAACGAAAATAAATTCCTTTTTTAATTGAAAATAGGAAGAAAGATTTTTTTTAAAACAAAAAATAAAACAATTAACTAAACCCACGCAAGAGCAAGCCCAACCTTCCTTCTTTGTTAAAAAAAAAAAAGAGGAAAAACACGACCGATAAAAAAGAAGAACAAAAGAAGACGCAAAAATCTTGTTCACACTTCCTAACAAAAATTAGCCACCACAAACTACTATTGTTTTCCAAAACCAAAAATCAAAATAAAAACTTGTTCCCAAAAACAAATCAGCAACACTTGTTCAAGAATTGAGTTGCGTTACTGCTACTTGGATTTGAATATTTCTTTTGTGGATTTGCGGTTGCGTGTGCTTCAGGCGAAACAGGATCGATTTCGGTCGGCGATTGGTTGCAGGGAGGTAAGTGCGGCTGCGGTATTATTTAAGAAGTGGAAGATTGTGTACGGCAGAGGGGTAATGGTTGGTGAGAGATGACAGGGTGTTAGTGCAGTGGCTAGGCAAGATTCTGGTATTGATGTTTATGGTTGATGCTTCAGGTCCTTGAAGTGGTTGAGTGACAGGCAGGCAGAGGGGTTTGTATGTGTGCAGGCAGGGGTTCATGAGTTGTTGTCAGGTGGTATAAGGCAGGTTTGAAGTAGTTAAGATGGTGATGGTTGTTTTGAAGGGTGGTATGATGTTGGGAATGATCAGGTGGTTGGCAGGTTTGAAACTGTGGTTAGGTGATGACAGTGAGAAGTTGATGTTGTTTGGATATGGTTTATGAGGAGTGAACAGGCAATGAATGTGGTTTAAATGCAGTCTTTGGAAGTGGCAGTGGTGATCAAGTGGATATGCAGTGGTCAGGGCAGGAGGGAGTGGGATGTTGATGGTATGTTGGGGATTAGAGTTGTGCACAAGTATTTGTGATGACATATATGGCAGTGTGGTATCCGGTGATAGAGTTATGCACAAGCAACTAATTCAAATACAATGTGAATGCAAATACAATGAAAATACAAGTATTAATGAGCAACAGTCTGTGGTGATGTATGGTATGCTGCAAATACAATGTAATTCAAATACGATGTAAATGCAACTACAATGAAATTCAAAATAGAAATTGAAATATGTGAATGAAAAAAAAAATTGGTTTTGTTTTGAAATGCAATTGTGATGAATGTATGAAGTTGTTGAATGAATGAAGCAGTGATGAAGTTGAATCAGTGCACAGTGATGTGTGCAAAAATGTGCACAGTGATGTGGTGGAAGTTGCAAGGCGGTGATGTATTGTTATGGCAGTGGTTTGGTTGTGTGGTGAAGGCTGCTATGGGGTTATTGTTGCAGGAGGAAGTTTTTGGAAATGTGTTGAGTGACAGGGAGATGTTGTAGCAAATGTGCTGGAGGGAGTTGCACTGCTGACTGTGGAGTTGTAGAGTGATATGGAGTGGTTGAAGGCAGAAGTGTGTAGTGGTGGTTAGTTTAATGTTGGGGTGGTAGAGGTATGGAGAAGCAAGTTGTTGTATGCAGAGAAAGGTTGAGTGGCAGCAGGGAGGACAGTGAAAACGCTTGGTGCACGGTGCACTGTTTATGTGTGTGTTTTTTTTGTAACAAAAAAAAAAAGAAATTTGTAAAACCAAGATAGAAAATGTAAGTAATAAAAATATTTATGTTTTAAATTGTGTGTATTCCCTTTTTTTAATAGAAACACAAATGCAAAAATGAAAAGCAACAAATACACAATCAAAATGCAAATGAAATTCACACAAACACACAATAATTTTTTTTTTACAATTGTAAATTAATACACAAAATGTACACACAATAAAAATCAAACGAAAAATAGTTCGAAGAATAGAAATAAAATAAAATAAACTCCCCGGCAACGGTATCAGAAACTTGTTTAACGACTAAATTCCTATCGGGTTAGAAAATCACCGATAAAATTTAAATTAAAAATAACCGCAAGCACACGGCGTACAATTTTAATACGTGGCGAATACAGATCGATCCAAAAGAATTGAAAGTTATTTGAAAAAATTTACTCAATCAAATTAAACCAAGATTTGAAGTTGTGTTAAGCTAAAAATATAAATAAACTAGCAAAAGAAAATAGATAAAAATAGGAGACTTTGAAGGCAATTTAGAGGCAAATTCTTCTAATGATCACATAAATCAACATATATGAAATTATGATCTTTTTTTTTTATCATTAGTGAATTTAGTTCATGTGTTAATTATAAGTATGGCTTATTTGTGCTATTAATTAGACCAACATAAATCATCAAAATTTAATACACCCACTATACCACTTATCAACTCTCATGAAAATGTTAATGAAATTAAAAATAAAATCTATTCTAAGCATGATCTATTTACTATTGATTAGTAATGTAAACCATCAAATTTTGATTTTAAAATTCACTTCATTAGCATAATCATGTGTAGATGAAGAGAAAATTTGTGTTTATGTTTGTTTAAGCATAACCTATTTGATGTCGACAAGATAGGTTTTCAAATTCAAATCTAAACAACAAAATATTTACCACATCAATGATGAAAATTTGAATCGATACGCATCCCAATTCTCTTTCACCTACCTATCCTATCCATTCAAATTTTCATCGTTTACGAGTTCAATTGATATGCACAAAACTATACCACATCGTTTGAGTTCTCATCATATGTGCATTTGATCGATATGCGCTAAACTCTATCTAATAAGATTTTCCTAACACTATATTGCCTACAATCAACATTTTCAACCAAACTAGTTAAGAAAACAAGCATACACTTCTATAATAACCTAACTACATTATAATAACACACATGTAAAACATACAATACATCTAAACCATCCAATGTGAGATTAATATCATAATAACATCTAGCAATATCGTCAAAGTAGTGCAAGGAATAATGTGATATTTAATTTAAAGCCATTTTAAACACTTTCAAATTCTGTCATAAAATAAGATGTAGGTTTAGTTATATTAAAAATCACGTTTTAAAGTTAGAAAACGTTTCACAATGCTGTTTTTATACTATGCTAACAATTATAGTACGACGAAAGAAAATATCACCCACCTCAACAAAAGCTGACCAAACTAACGTTAGTTCATAGAGCTCTCCATCTCGAGCATAATGCAAGAAACCGCATCAAAAACAGACATTGTATGCAAAAGATATGGATTTTATAATAATACCAACGTAAAATGTTAATTAAACAACTAATTAGTTTACCCACTAATCCTTCTTCCAAAATCACCAAATCTCCATTCCCTGTACCATGCACAAATGCCTCATCTTCTCCGTACATGCATGATATGACATGGAGGTACTCTACATGTTTGATGACTAATTTCCTATCGGATTAGAAAATCGTCGATAAAATTTAAATTAAAAATAACTGCAAGCACACGGCGTACAATTTTAGTACGTGGAGAGTACGGATCGATCCGCAGAAAATCGAAAGTGATTTTAAAAATATACTCAATTAATTTAAACCAAGATTTGTAGTTGTGTTAAGCTAAAAATGTAAATAAACTAGGAAAAGAAAATAAATAAAAATATGAGAGTTTGAATGCAATTTACAGGAAAATCTCTTCTTATGATCACATAAGTCAACATATATGAAATTATGATATCTTTTTTTTGATCATTAGTGAATTTTGTTGATGTGTTTATCATAAGTATGACCTATTTGTCATATTAATTAGCCCAGCGTAAACCATCTAACTTTAACACACTCATTAAATAACTTATCAACTCTCATGAAAATATTAATGAAATTGAAAATGAAATATATTCTAAACATGATCTATTTACTATTGATTAGTAATATATACCATCAAATTTTGATTCTAATACTCACTTCATTACCATAATTATATGTTGATGAAGAGGTAATTTGTGTTTGTGTTTGTTTAAGCATAGCATATTTGATGTCTACAACATAGGCTATCAAATTCAAAACTAAACAATAAAATATTTGCCACAACAAACATTGCCATTAAGCACAAAAGAGATCAAAGATTAGCAAAATGTTGAATCTACATGATTAAAAGGGCTTCACTACCCCTAAATTGAATGAGTTTAGCTTCTTATATTTGTTTTCATTTTAACAAATATAGAGTTCAACATGAAACAAAAAAACAAGAGGAAAATGCAAGCTAATTAAAATAAAAGGAAAGCTAAACTACTTGCAATAATTAATCTACGCTATTAACATAAAAGGACATGAAATAAAATAGCATGGATTAAAATTGCATATAAGAAAATTACATAAGAAGAAAATGGCTAAGTAGGCATAAAAAAGAAAAGAGAGTTTTATTTATTTATCTTTGAACCTAAAACTAAACTAACTAAAGAGGAGGCTAAAAGCTTCATTACATGAACATATGTGGTATTTATATAAGCCTAAAATCCTAACGCATATTTTTGGGGACTACCTAAAAATATCGTCTTAGGAGTGTAACCTCCAAGTAATCATTAGCATAAGCATAATCCTCCATTTAAATGTACATGTACCTTTGATCATGTGCATTAGCTCTTAACAGGATGCTATGGTAAGTGGGTAGGTGGGGTCCTCGACGTTCATGAAATGATTTATTTCCATCTTCATTTGCCATCTAACTCTTGTGCATGCATATTTCAATGAAGCCCTCTTCCATTTGAATCTAAATTCCTACAAAATAACATTAAATTATCCAAGTAAATTTCTAAAATTAATATATGCAAAAAAGGGCCATTGTTTTCCTATATGAAGTTGAATCAATGATGATTTGAATATAATTGAAATATGGTTTAAAGATGTTAAAATACCTTACATGCTCATTTATTTAATTAAATTAGATTAAATATGGAAGCAAAAATATGCATATTTATGTGCATGTCACTAAACGAAATTGAGCGCCGTTCGCACATTGTACTTCTCTTCGAATACCCGACCTATCGACACCAAAATGAAGGAGCTCAGCTTCCTCTAGAACATCGGCATGACCATTAGGCTGTGACAAACGTAGTGTCGCATTCCACCTCCCTATGTCACACGTCCCCGAATTGACACCACCCACTTATCTTCGCAAGAGAATTGCAACACCACACTTGATTCTGCTTAAATCCGCTTCCTGCCATGCCAAATCCAAAACCTAGCTAGGCTCCTCCACGTTGATTTTGGTTAAGCATAACCGCATGCTTCACTCTTCATATGGATGCAAAGCTCTCCTCGCCACAATCTCAATGAATCCGGTTTCATGATTTTTAGTAACCTCGAGCTCTAGATTTTAATTTTTGAGTGGAACTAGTGGAGGCACCTATGTTTTTGGTTTACTATAATGAAATGGTAAAGTGGAAATATGATAGAGGAGGGTTTGACTATATAATATTTTATATAATTTATTTGAATATATCAAATAAACCATCATATGCTTTGAGCATGTGTGATCACATGTCATGTCTGATCGCAATGAAATTCGTCGACATATATCACCTCATTTTTTGGTTCCAATGGTATAATTCCACAATTATCTGTGATAGCACTCTGGGATGATAATGTGACGTCCCACCTCTATACCCACGCTAGCCAAGGACACTACGGGGTAATGCCGTCAACTAGCACGGAGAATAAGGCTGTTGAGGAGCGACCATCCGTGTAATGGCTTTGTGTGAGCACCGATATGCCAGATAAAATATAACTTGGATTCTTTTCAAGTGGAAATCCGACATACCGACACAAACTCAAAGCTACTACATAGTGGCTATAATATCTTCGGAAACAAATATAGAAATAAACATAACACAAATCAGTCACAGATAATTCATATCACAGAGGCGGAAATAGATATGAATATTACACATAAAAGTGTATATCAGAGTAGTGGTCAAATAAGATCCACAACATCACAAAAGAATATATATAAGTGCTAGACAAAAATATGTATACAATAAGGAGTCTATATCTCAATTGTATACAACAAAAAACTACTAAACTAAAGTAGTTAACCAAAGTCAGATGATGGTTCCAGATAGGAAGACAAGAGGAAGCACCTGTAATATCTCAGTCTGACCCGAATATTATTTAATAAGAAAATAATAAACAGATCAGTCTAGCTATATTTATCAGATAAAATGAGATATAAGAAGAGATATAATAAAAACGTATGATAACCAAAAATGTCATACCTCGACAAGTATACATTAGAAAATCAACAAAGGAAAATCATACAAATATCTCACGCATCTCATAGCATAAAAGGAATGTCATATTCTTTATTTAATTCACCAAGCCACAATAAATGACATATATATCAATGCCAATCGTAAAAGTTGGTGAAACATGAATTTCAGAAATCATCAATTAGAAATCTAGAAATTAAATAATTCGGAGCAACGACGTCGTACAACGTAACGTCCGATGATCCAGAAACACAATAAGTAGGAACAACGACGTCGTACAGCGAAACGTCCGATGAAACAAATTACAATAAAATGGAACAACGACGTCGTACATCGTAACGTCCGATGGACCAAATCACAATAAAACGGAACAACGACGTCGTACAGCGTAACGTCCGATGAACCCAAGCACAATAAAACGGAACAACGACGTCGTACAGCGAAATGTCCGATGAACCCAAGCACAATAAATAGGAACAACGACGTCGTACAACGTAACGTCCGATGAACCAAAACACACTAAAACGGAACAACGACGTCGTACAGCGTAACGTCCGATGAACCAAATCACAATAAAACGGAACAACGACGTCGTACAACGTAACGTCTGATGAATCAAATCACAATAAAACGGAACAACAACGTCGTACAGCGTAACGTCCGATAAACCGAATCAAAGAGACATCGCAAATTGCTAGTCTAAACCATAAAATGACCATCATCGATCATCAAGAAGTGTCAATTACAGTAAGCTAGTAAATATATGAGCTTAGCTTCATGTCCCCTAACCACTAGCTTAACTTAAATATTTACGAACAAATTGCAGATCTCCACTAGAAAATTGTCACAAGAGATTCAATCGAACAAGTCCAAGAATTAACCGACGAAGTAAACGCAAGCGTTTCATACCACATGTTTTACTAAGTCGTTTAATTAGATTTCTCATACGAGTGAGATAAAGGCTTGTATATACTAATAGGTTGGAAAACGGTTTTATAAACGAGTTTGATATTGAAAATAGAGTTTAAATAATCTTTGATAAAGAGTTTGAATATTTACTACTAGTATAGAAACCTTTGTATTTTAAAGTGACAAACCATAAAAATGATTGTAGAAACAATCAATCATTAAAAACCACATACGAAGACGTGAATCAAATTCAAAGAAACCGATAAAGAATCCATCAAAATGGATATTCAAAAATCCAAAAAAAAGAGTCATCAAAGTCGTAATAAATGATAACAACAAATAAGATCATCACGAATCGATTCAAATTGGAAATTCAACCCCAAAAGGCAAAGTGGGCTGAAATAGCAAATTCAGTTGACTAAACAGAGATTTTCAGTTGACTAAACAACAAATTCAGTTGATTAACAGAGATTTTCAGTTGACTGAATTTTGCCTGGAAACTTTCCGTTTCCAGTTCAGTCGACTAAACAGAGAATTCAGTCGACTGAATCATGTCTGGAAACATTCTGTTTTCAGGTTCAGTCGATTAAACAGAGAATTCAGTCGACTAAATTTTGCCTGGAAACTTTCGGGTTCCAGATTCAGTCGACTAAACAGAGAATTCAGTCGACTAAATCATGTCTGAGTTGTTTTTCAACCTAAAAAATGAAGATGCAATCTCTTTGCAAATGCAACCGGACGAACATTGGCTCTAAGGGTTTATGCCAATCGGCAACCCGACCCTATATGCTCCTCGATGCATCACCAAAACATGATCAAAACATCAAAGTTAGGATTTTAAAGATTTGAACCCAAAACACTAAAAATTGGAATATTCACCAATTCAACCCAAATCAAAAGCAAATGCACATGAATAAGTGTTAGGAATTCATACACAACAACCAAAGATAATTATAGTTATAGATGTGAGATAAAAATCTCATATTTTTACAAAATCAATGAAGAAGAAGCTATAGAGCAATGACAATAACAATCACTCTTCAATTCCAACCCAACAAGCTTGAATCTAAGCTTAAAGGAGAAACATTTCCTAAATTAGGAAATTTCTGAAATTGAATGGAGAAAGAGTTGGAGAAGATGAAGAGAAGGCTTACCAATGGGTTCTTTTGAATTTGGAGCTGGAAGTTGGATTTGCTAATGAAGACTAGGGCTTGGAGTTTTAATTTCCTCTTCCACTCACCATTAATCTCTTTAGAACTGAAAAGTAGAGTAAGAGGGAGTGAATGAAGAGGAGGTTTCAGTTTGGGGTATTAAGTTGGCTAGTGGGCTGAACCCAACCCAAAGCATATCGAAGCTTATACTCAAAAAGGTTGCAAACGACATTTTGAACTCAATGGAAGGAGTCTCGAGTCCCAATTCGACTGTTTGCTAAAAGTAGGTTTTCGGACTATAATCCGACTAACGATGAAATATTTAAATAAAATATTTAAATATATGATCGATAAATATGCGGGTTGTTACAGATAATTTCGTGCATTTCGAGATCGTTTTGACATCGAATCACCTGATCTCCAAATATAGTGATGCTTAACTCATTCTAATTTCCTACACCGATCCGGACTCAATGGAAGTGGTTTCGAGTCCATATGAAAATTCATATTCTGAGGTCTTTAAATAAATTAACGATTCAATATTTAAATTAATTATTTAAATATTATCGTTAACTACGGGTCATTACAGAAAACATTAAAATAAACGATAACATTGAAAACTAATTAAGGAACTAAATAAAAAAATTAAAATAATAGACAAATCTTCCAAATACAAGCTACTGGTGGACCACCTTTCTTGGACCAGTCGACCGCTAGCAATCAATCGCTTGAGGAAGGGCGTCGATCAATGGGTGTGTGGCGTCTTTGGTTATTTTAAGCCAAGAATGGCGCAGATTTTATTATTTTAAACTAACTTTAATCCGATGGTTCTAGTAACTTCTAGCCATTATAAATAAAAGCGTAGCCCCTTCACATTTACTAAAAAATTATTTAGGAACGTAAGCTGAGCTCTGTCGATCTCTTTCTTCTATACGATTCAGAAATTCTTAAGATTTTCAAGTAAGGGATTTTAGATATTAATATTCAGTTTCTAATTCTATTCTACTCTAATCCCTGAAATTCTGAATCTAATTCATATACAATCTGATTATTGTATATTTCAAAAGAAAGGAGTCTGAGAACAGAAAAGAATGCAGGCGTATTCAAATCCAAAGGAGAAAGTTGGGAATTATTTGTAAATGGAAATCTTAGTTTTCTCATTTTAGTAATTATGTAGTATAGGCTAAATCTGATATGTACCTTGAAAAACTTGTTCATGAAAACACCAAACTAAAACCGCTAAAATACCGTCAATGCAAAATGTCAATTCTTATGTTTGAAATCTCAAGTGTTCTATATTAAGATGGCAAAATTTGCGTAGTTATTACAACTTTAATATTTTACATTCCATTCCACTTTTCTGTTTTCCCTTTTGATGTGACTAAAAGTTTAAAAAAGACAATAAGTTAGGAAATTGTGTGTAAAATATGGATTCTCTTATTTGAGTTTGCATTTCCTAATTTCGTAGTTTAGATATAAATTCCTTTTCATTTTATATGCAGAAGTTGAATAGGGCGTAAAAGGATTTGAATTGTAAATTCTATTTATATTGGTTCTACTATTTTATTCTACTATTTTAATATAAAATAAGTTTGGTAATTAATTTTATTATCTTTTACAAGTCTATTGTCGGTCTAAGGATATTAGCCAATTTGTATGTTATGGTATGGAATTAGACTTGTATAAGTTGGAAGTTTTGACATTTAAACGATTATTATAGGACAAAATATTGGCACGTTTAATAATTATGTATGTATGTATTAGCATATAAATAACGTATAATTAATTACATATTAATTGCATAGTAAATAGGTTATTAATTATCATTAAAACCCCTTTAGGAAAGAAGTTAGGATAATTATGAGAAATAATTTAGAATTAAAGGCATGTAACGACCGCTCTATATCTTAGATGTAGAACGGTTGTCAAAAGAAAGAAAATGAAGGAAGGAAGAGAAATAGAAGAGAAGAGAATGGAAAAGAAGAAAAAGTAATCATCAAATAATCACATAACTTGTCATATATCTCACATTGCATCAGATTAACTATAATAGTGAACGCAGATATAAAACAATCGAGACAGTAGTAATAACGTGAACTAGTCATCAGAGTACAAGATCCATTGAGTTATACAACACAATAAGAGAGTTCATACAATGAATACATAAACTCAACTGATACACCATCTCTAATAATAGTAAATCAAACACTGTCAAGGCTCCACAGTGCCACATAGCGGAATGTACAATAACAACTCGGATATAACTATGAGTAAACGTCACCTCCTACTAATGCATCTGTAGAACTCTATTTGCCATCCACACCTGCTCTATGGTCTACTCATTTAAGAATATCTAAGATAATAAGAAGCAAAGCATAAAAACTTGGGTCGGACAACACTCTGGTGTGAGCGATAAACAATCTCAAAATAATATAAAAGTTGATATAGTATACGGAACAGAGGGTACACGAATCATACCCGACCTATCCCTGCAACAAAACAGTCGGTACATAACATAGATAATATGCTACGCTACAGCTTCATAAAATGGGTACTCTATACTCAATAAACTGTCGGGGTGCCTAGGTATCCCCATTTACAATACCTACTTTAAACTAAGTAAGCTATCGGAGTGTCTAGGTATCCCTATGTACAATACCTACCTCATGTGACATCCTTAGGGTGACAGCTGACTAGTGAAGCAACCATAACAATCATAGAATCCATCAAACAATACAAATAATCACCCATTATGCTCTATATATATGATAAATTGTATGGCCCCTATGCAGATACTATTGGAAATCTCAGTTCTCCGTCGTACTCTTGTATCTCGCAGCCCAAAGCCGGATATGTGTCTTGCAGCCTAAAGCTGGACACTAGACCCAAAGCCATAGGTCCAGGGTATGTAACAGCCCGTAAATTTTCGATAATTTAATTTGTTAATTTAATGAATTTTGTTATTTAATACCGGAAGAAATGAAAAGGTGTAAGGTAATAATGAAATTATAACTAAGACGAATCGTAACAAGGTTGATTTAAAGTTAACAATTAATGAACTTGAATGGAACGCCAATTAGTTGAAATAAGGTAAACGTATACTTGGTAATAAATTTAATACAAGAAAATGAATGTAAATATTGAATTAATTAATGAATTAATAATGATAAATAGTAATTGAATAAAATCAATGTTCCGTAAGTAATTATAATATTATTTGAAAATGATAACTTATAAAAGTATGATTATGCGTTAGTGGCAACGATTATTATAAGTTACCGATATATTTTAATCCATTAAGTTGAACTGGAATCAATTGCAATAAATCTAAATAAAATATTACGTTGATGTTAATTTAGGCAATATTTGGAAATAATGTTAATGTTATTCATAATAAGACAATTTGTTGAATTATAAGAATGGAAATAAAGATTTATTAATTTATTGGGATTTGAACTATAATAATTGGATTAATTGCAACTAAATGAAATTAAATATCTAAATATTACATTAATTGAAATTAAGATGGAATTTGAGAATATTAATGTAATAGATTATGAATCCAATGTTAATTTCATCCATTTGACAACAATGAATTGAATAATGGAATGAAAAGTAAATTAAATGGAATTATTGGAAATTAAATTTATAATTTCTGAATTTAATAAAATTGAGGTTAACACTGAAATTGATAAATTTATCAACTCTAAATTTACATCATAATTTGTTAAATTAGTGTAAATGATTAAGAAATTTAAAAATGATACAAATTGTCAATTATAGAATAGAAATTGAAAATTTGAATTAATTAATTAATTATTAGTTTATTTAGTTAATGTAAAAATAGCCATTTTTGCCACTGACTTGGATTTCGACGAAACAAGTTTCATTAGATCCGTAACGGTGAATTATTGTAGAATTTCAAGTTTCGTAACGATCGGACTTGTCATTTGATCGTACGGACTCGAAATGCCTAGAAATCAATTTGAAATAAACCGATTTTAAAGTAACTTCTTCATACGATGAAATTTGGACTTGAAACAAGTTCCATCGATTTTAAAATATTTAGAAACATTTATTTTGATATATGAGTTAACCCATTTTCGTTCCGGAGTCAGAACGAGTTTTTCGGACCATGTGTCGTTCAACTTGCCAAACCTAATTGAGTCCATTCAATTCTATTTTGTTCAGCCTATATATTCTCTTATAAACCCTAGCAACCTTTCTATTTCTCATTGTACATATAGAAATCTATGTTGCTCCTCTTTCTCAATGGTAAAAAAACCCTAAATTTTACAATCCAATTTCAATTCAAAATTCTACTTCAAAAATTCAAACTCCTCAAACAGCATCAACTTATATATCAATCTGAAGCTCTCGACGAGCGCATCTCAGATTTGAAATTCGTTTTTCAATCTGGGATCCGATGTCGTCAGAAATTGTTTATTTGTTTTCGGCCGTTCATTGCTCGTCGATGAACCTCAACTGATCGTAAAATCGATGATATTGGGGCGTGGAGAGTGACGAGCGCAGCTCATCGGAGTAGGTGGTTCGTTGAATTGACGGTTGGATGCAGCATAAAAATTCGATTAGGGCTTGAGAACGTGGCGGTGCTGGGCTTAGTCGAGGCGTTCGATCGACGATTTGTGGTCGAGAGGCGGTGTCGCGTGGCCACATGGAGGCGGCGAGGGTCTGGCATAAGGCGCGATTGGCCAGCGGAGGAAAGGCGACGTCGAGAACTGTGGCGACTCTATTAGGGTTGTGTGGTGTCGATTGCGTGCAGGGTGAGTTTCGCTGTTGAGGAATTCACGTGATGGTGACGTTTTGGTAACTAACTTTCCTTTTATTTTATTTATTTCTAAACTTTAATCATATAACTTTAAGCTGATATAACTTTCACATACAAGGTCAATTTCACACGCAGTTTCTTCCGTTAGGATTGTATTGGAATTCCAGACATTTTGACTCTGGTTTGGACGAATTCTGAGATCATTTGAATTTTGGTTTTACATTGGATTTAAACTCAATTTAAATTCAAAAGGTGGGTGTTTTAACTTACTCACAACTTCTAAAATTTCTTATGGTTGTTAAATCGATTTATGATGTGATTAGATATTTATTTATGACTGTTTGACATATTTTGAATCATCATCTCTATTTGTTTGAATTAAATTGTTATTTAATTTATTATTGCATATAAACTGCCAATAAATACCTGTTATTTATTATCCGTTCTATATTGATGTTATTGATTGAATTAGATGATGATTGTGATAAATGTTTGATGATTGATATTGGATGAATGGATGTTGTATTTTATATTGTTATAAACTGCAAGTTGTTATGGATTTTTATTTCATTCGGGATTGCGGTTCAAAATGATATATAACTGTATTTATATTTTAAATTACGAATTGAAATGATAAATATTTGTATCACTTGACCGTAGAATAGAAAATTATATACAGACACCGTGACCTATATACAAAAATAATTTGAAATGATTTCTACGATTCGTAAAGAAGATAAATATTGATTTTAGATATTATATAAATGTTATTTTATCCTTGATTTTAAGCTATGTATAACTTGTTTTAATATAGAATAAGCTTCATAATAAGTTGATTTTTATTGAAGATAATATGGTTAAGTATTTAAATTTTACTTTAATATAGAGTTTATAATGATTTAAATAAGTAAGGTTGGAAGATAAATTGGAAATTTACTTGAAATTGAATTTATTTAAGAATTAAACTCAACTAAGTTTGATGTAAAATTTATTAAATTGGAAATCTTAAAAGGTATGATTTTTATAACTTGATTTTGGGTTAAGGTGAATTAAATGAATATTTCAAGTATAAATAAATTGAAGGAAATATTTAGTTATGTGTAATTTGGGATTTATTTAAATGATAATGGATTTATTAAGTAAAATATTTCAAAACTATATAATAGAAATTTGAATTTGATATATATATATATATATATATATATATATATGAAATTGCCAAAATTAGTTTTGAAATTGTTGAATACTTAGAGTTTGAAACATATTGTAATTGGATGTAGGATCTATTTCACCCTAGAGGGGGGTGAATATGGTGATACTGATAATTATAAAAATTATTGCGGAAGCTTATAAAATCATTTCAACACAGATAAATCAAAATTATCACAGCACAGATAATAGCAGAATAATAAATGCAGAAATAGAACGACGCAGAATTTACCCAGCTTCGGCAAAACCCTGCCTACGTGCTGCCCCCAAGGTTTCTACTAGAAATTAAGTAGTCACACACTTACACACGTAAACTCGCGACACCCGCTACTGACTAACCTAACTCTACGCTCAAAACCCTGCCACAACTCAGCCACCGAGTTGCGAATTCTCAAACTACGCCATGTAATTTGTCCCCTAGTCACACGACTAGTAAATACAATTGTTTAAAGGCAAAATACAAATTAAAAGATAATTAAAAACAAAAACCCCTCATTTAATAAACCAAAATCCTTTAATATAACCGGCCCAAAGATATCTCCCTTCTTAATATATGCCGACCCACTTTCTTCTTTTTCTACTTGCTCTGTAAAAATAACGTCGGCCGTTCCTTATTCCTTTGCTTGCAAATTAGGGCTTCTAATTAGAAGCTGCCTACAATGGTTGCTCGATCGAATGATGATTTAGGTCCTTGCTTTGTCGATGGACTATCTCTTTGAGTTTCTCACGGCTGCTTCTATTTGCGTCGAGTTCGAATCTGATTTCGGCATGTAATTTACTCCTTTTGCTTTCTGGTTTTGACTTATTTGAACTCGATGCTTTTGTAGCCGATGATGATTGGGTTTTTATATAGGGTCGAACCCCTTGATTTTCATTCGTATATATTTGTTTGAATTTGTCTGTAATTCTCCTCGGCCATTCGATATTGACTGAATGTTGACGATGATTTCCGACTTTGTCAATTCGTATATTTTTGGTTTGGTTACCACGGCTTCGATTTTGACTTTGCTTGGCCACCACAGTGTCGAATTTGAACTGTTCGATTCTGTTCTTTTTGACTTCGGCTTGTGATATTGTTTATGTGATGATTTATGACCTTCCTGGTTGAACTTGCTACTGTTGGTTTCTGACTTATTCTAATTTTTGTTTTCTGCTTCAACTTGTTTTTCAACATCACCTGACTTTGGCTTTGATTTCTGGTAGCACTGGCTTTGAATCGACTTGATAATTGTAGTTGTCTTCACTGTACATGTATATGTTGCACCACTGTTATCCCTGTTTCATATCTGAACTTCTTGTGTTTCATTTGATCTGTGTTTGTATTGTTACTTGTAATGTTCGTTTGAAGTTGTAGCCTTTCCGCTCGAGTCTGATAATTGTACTGTCCAGTTTCACTGTTGCATTTCATATATATGTTTCCTGAGTTCACATATA
Organism: Allium cepa; assembly: GCA_030765085.1. NCBI lineage: Eukaryota > Viridiplantae > Streptophyta > Magnoliopsida > Asparagales > Amaryllidaceae > Allium > Allium cepa. The sequence continues at coordinate 130,903,079 of CM060943.1, forward strand.
TTGAGCTTTGGTTTCATTTTCATGTGCAGTTTAGGTTGTTGATGATTTGATGTTAAATTTATAGTGATGCATTGTGGTGAGTTCGATGTGCATGCTTTGTTCTTGTAGTCTTGTATATTGCACACTCTGGCCTTCATGTATACTTGCTGTGCATTTGTAGTTGAAGTATTCCTCTGTTTAGTATTGGTGCACTTGGTTTGCATACAGTTTTCACTGTGCAGCCTTGTTCATTGATCATTTGATCCACTGTTGCATTTGTTTTGGTTGCTGCATTGAGTTGTTTTCATGGGTGACTTGAACTTGGTTTGGGTTTTTGCTTCTTTGAGCTTGGTAGTTTGTATACTTCATGTGTATTTCCAGTTAGAGTTGTGCTTGCCTTTGAGTTTCATTTGTTTCAGACCTGTAGCATGCATGTTGTCATTCCTTTGGTGCAATTTCATGTATTTTGTTTATAGCCATTTCATTGTTGCTGTGTTGCCATATTAATCCCTCTGGCCATTTGTGTTCATTCCTGATGGCACTTGTTCTGTCCACTGGTTCATTATAGTTTGATTTGAGTTGTTGTGCACTGACTTGAGTTCGAGCCTTTTACTTGTGTACCATCTGGAGCTTGCTGTCTTGAATCGAACTCTTCTGGTTCATGTGTACACTTTGACTGGCTTGCTCCTGACCATTTTATTAAACTTGTATATTCGAACTGCACCTGTGTTGAATCCAGCTTGGAGCTTGAGTTTGACCTTGTGCTGATATTGTGACATTATTTTTATTGCACTTGAGTTGAACCCGGCATTTTGGGTTTGACCTGTGCTCACCTGTCCTTGTAATTTTATCAAGTGTATATATCGGTGTGCATGGCCTTGTCGCATGTATAATGATATACTGTGCATGTCACAAGCTGCTCGTACATGATGAATTCAAATTTGAATGATGACGAACAACCCAAATAACTGAGGCAAATATTATTTTCAAAATCCACATTTTATTTTATACTACAAAAATATTTTTTTTCAATTTTACCGCGTCCATGTATATTTCTGCATATTGCTCAGATTCTGAATTCACATTGGAATGAAGTTGAAGATCAGTATGAGTTGAGTGAATGAGTGATATGTAGTGAGGTGTAATGTAAATGTGAATTGTAATCAAATTTGTTTTGTAATTGAAATTGTATATGGTGAGAGCTTGAAATTTGTACTATTCAAAAATTGTAAAAAATATTTGTTTGAATAAAATTTCTTTTTGAATTCAAATTCTGTGTTATTTATTTTATTCAGCAAATATTTATTTAATAAATGAAAAATAAAATAGTACATTAACAAATACATTTAAATGAATATATATATATATATATATATATATATATTATCATAAAAAAAAATCATAGCAATCGCATATTCAACATTGGAATGGTTTATTCTATGGATCAAATTAGTTTTGAAATCGATATAATTCGGAATAGTTTATTTGGGAACTGAATTGAATTGAGATTTATGATTTGGGATTTGGTTAAATTTAAAATTTAGGAATTCGAGTTGCTTTGGAATTGATTTGTGAAATTGAAGAAGCTATTTTATTATATAAAGTATTTTAAATATTTAAACCATTTAAGTGGTGGAAATTATGTTTCAAAGTTATGAGTTTCAAGGTATTAAAATTTGAGAGTGATATATTTCAAGTGTTTTGATTTCGAATGTTAAAATTTTGAAAGTGTTATGATTTTTGAAAAGGATACATTTGAAATGAAAATGATATTGTATTGATTTGGTTTTGAAAAGGCAATGATATTGGGTTTTAAAGTATAAACTATTTTGAAAATGACTGCGGTGTTATAATAATGTTGGGTTGTTAAAGAAACCGGGATCGGAAGTTGCCATACTCTCTGCCAACTCCGAAAACCACTTTAACAACCGTGTACGCTGTGGAGATTCCAAAATGAAGTAGGATGGTGGCGACGTCCTTTGAGTTATGTACGTGGACCCAACTCCCGTGAGTTGGCATAAGATGACTAAAACAGGAGTGATTGATGGGCTAATGAGATAGAACCTTTGATCGAACACATCCCTTCGATATTATACTTTGACTTTTGGATTGACTCGGTGGCCACTTTTAATTTTTTTTTTGATTTGGAGGTGTGGCTCGAGGTGGGCGGTAGCTTTGCACTACGCGTTACCACCGGCCCGGAAGCGTAATTGGTGTATCCATCCTGGCATTGCCTAGTTGTGCCGTGTCACCTACTATAGTGCGCCTTGTACGAGTTTGATTTATGTCGTACCTGTGGTGTATCCTCTGGTAGCCTCCCGATCAAGAGGTATTAAGGTACTGTATAGACTATTGGCATTATTACGTGTTAAGGGCTATATGAGTAATCCCTTAACGCTATTTTAAAGTAAGTTTATTTTACTTTTAGACATTACTATAATAGCGTATATTACTACATAGTAGATAGTTTAACGGATCCTTAGGAGATGTGAATGTCGAGCATCTCTTAAGTTACTACACTCATGTTAGACACTGGATAGGAGATGTCAAACCCCGTAAAAATCTCTGACACCGTTCCGCACATATTATTTACCGTTGATTTAATTTACATAAGATCTTTTAGTTCTGACTCGAGTGTTTTGTCTTTTCAATTCGCACCGGTCAGCCTGAGCATTTCAGGAATTGAATGCCTTACTTTTGGAGGATGAAGACGAAGACTATATTACTATTACTTACAATATTATACTGCTGCATTGTTATTTATTATTTTGGTATGTGTAACTCTGATTCTGTGTTGTATAGGTATAATCAAATGTTTTGTAAAACAACATCATGAACCGTTATTTGATTATTATATTTTGTCGTTCCGCTGTGAGATTCTGTTTTGTTTTATTTCTTTCTTCCTTTTTTCTTGTTCACACCAATAACAATTCACCCTTTTATATGGTTTAAGTCTGATGTGTGTGGTTTATCGTCGATTTAAAACGTACAAAAAGGCGGGTCGTTATAGGGTATATGGATCCTTGCTACCAATCCATGGGCATCACCGCTATACAATACCCCTACTTCGAGTACAACAAAAAATACTTTGAGTCATCAACGATCCCTTAAGAATATATATATCGATCTGAGCCTCACTAGCTCAATACGATTTCCACTACTTGGAACCCACCACATTCCCCCACCCTACGACTCCTACCACGAGCCTCTTCGGTACCTATTCCCTACTCGAGTCATAAACCGAAGATACGAAGTGTCTAATCTTCGATACCTACTACACTATGGTTCAAAAATCGAAGATATAAGGCTTTTCATCGTGTTGTATATCGCCATCCCGTGATGCGAACAAGCCAACACCTTCAGCACTATCTACAGAATCCTGAACTATCTACCTCGGAACATACTCCATAAACCATTGAATCATAATCTAAAGTACCAACTCTCATGTCAAAGCATCACATCATCGCCTCACCATCTAAATTGCTTGCCATAGAGAAACAACATCAAGAATCTCACTCGATCGCATGAATAAAACATTAAATCATGCACCATAAAACCTCCTCAACGTCCAAACCAAAGATCGGCCAAATCGCCAATCAACAATAGTGATGGACATTGGCCACTCAACAGTGGTTAATACTAACCAATTTGATCTTGTACTTAACCCAACCGGATAAGCACCAACCAAACGGAAACATCCGACATCCATCCTGAAGTCCGAAGCCTCATCTTCCACCTTCATGTTCGTCAACACATATCCTAACCATCCTCCACAAGTTATCTCGTTCATGGGACTTTTGCGTGTATGAAATTCCAACATACAAGATATTACTTAACACTCAATCACTGCTAAATTGGCGTTTTCAACCAAAAACAACCAAACAAGCCAAACAACCAAACAAGAAACCATGCAACCAATAACCATACATATATCCAAAATAGCATACATACAACATGTATAATACATTCATATCAACAAATGGGGAAATCATATCAAAAATAGTCCAAATCTATTAATTCCCTAAAAATAGAAAGTCGATAGAAAATATGCGATAGTCAATATAAATCATTTTAACATACTTTTATAAAAATCTAATAGGTGTATAAGTACAGGGAAATCACATTTTAAAACCAAAAATCATTCTAGAACGCCGATCAATACTATATGTAACAATCCAAAATTTTGCCCATAATAATTAATTAATGAATTAATTAAATAATAAAATAACGATGTGAAATAATCAAAAATGAGCCATGGGAGTTGCACCATTGTGTCTGTGGTAATTTTTTGGTCAATTTCCATATATAGAACGTTAGAATCCGAGGAACTATCAGCAAGATACGAGACGAACAAGAAATTGAGATATATATATATATATATATATATATATATATATATATATATATATATATATATGGCTAGGTAGACCAGTCGGTCGACCTAGGGGGAGGGGCTGTCAACCGCCTGGTCGACACGCCTTGGGTAATTAACGATGGAAAATTCCTTCATTCGTGGCCAAATTTTGTACGTCGTTTGCGTTATTTAGCTTCATCTGGTCCTTCCGTTCTAGCATCCGATGGCTCCTATTCAACCTATGGTGTGGTTGCATCCTATTCAATCTCCAAATCTAACGATCTGAGATCCAATTCTACCCCTATAAGTAAGACCCAGATCCTAACACTTTTTCTCATTTCAGATTTTCTCCGCTTGGGTTCACCTTTTCAGAAAGGACCCTAAAAGGAATAATTTTCCAAGGAGAGAATCTTTTTAATAAAAATATTTTAATACCCTCAAGTGGATCCGGGAAGATCAAAAGGGAAGAGCTTAGGACCATGGGTGAGTGATTGTAATTATTTATATTTTTTTAAGTAATTTAAAAAAATAAGGTTTTCAATAGTTGTAGTTTTACTATGATTTTTTGAATAACCTTTTTAGTAGTTTGTTTACAGTTATCAGAATTACTTTCAGTCTATTTCTTTTAGCTATTCTTTTCAGTTGATTTTAATTTTGTTTCTGTTAATTATAGCTTTTCCATTAATTACAGTTTATTTACGATATTTTAATTTGTTTACTGTTATTTATACATTATTTACATCCTTTTCCTATGCTTTGGATTTTCTTCTATTTTCATTTCTATTTTATTTCTCCTTCTTCGCATATGGATTAGAATAGATTAAATGCGAATATGGATTAAAATTATAAGAATACCGAAATAACGAAAGATAAGATATAAATCGTAAAGACTGTAATAAAAATGGAATTAAGACTGAAATTAAGCCTAATTATGATATTAATGTTAGAATTTGATTAATTAAAGATAATTGGCCTAGTTATAACTTAGAATTATAACTAAAAAGGTATAAAATGAAAGAAGCTTATTTTTACACTTAGACATTTGGTTAAGTAATAAGAATGATTATAACCTAGGTTATAATAAGAAACAGAACAGAATGAGATTTATTTTAAGATTTAGGATAAATTAATAAGCACGAATTGTAAGAACTGTAGGATCTAGATTAACCCTAGAGGAGGGGTGAATAGGGTCATAGCAAATTTTCTCGATTTAAACACAGAAACAAACTGCAGAAATAAATATACTGAAAAGTAAATCACACACAAAATTTACCCAGCTTCGACAACCCCTGCCTACTGCTGCATTCCCAGATTTCTATTAGAATTAAACAGTCTCCCGCTTACAAACACTCTAACAGACTCACAAACCCTGCTCCCGCTTACAAACACTCTAATAACTCGCAACCCCTGCTCCCGCCTATAGGGTTTTGCAAACTCGCAAACCCTTGCTCCCGCCTATAGAGTTTTGCAAACTCGCACACCCTGCTCACTGAACTAATTCTAACTAGACAATCTGACACTACCTACAACCTAGGTGGTGATTTACCAAGAATTGATTCGAAAAGAAAAAATAAAACCGATAAACAAAAACCCCCTTTAAAAATAAACCCTAAATAAACTAAAGCCCTATTTAAAATAAACTAAAGCCCTCTTTTGAAAAAACAACACCGGCCCATTTTATTCTTTCATTTCTTTGGCCCGTTCCTTTTCTTTTGCTATTGAAAGATTGCGGCCTTGTTGTATCTTCGTTCCCTTCAGAAATTAGGGCTTCGTTTTCTTGTTCGCGGCTCTCTGATGATCGATTCTGATTTGCATTGCTCTTGCTCGCTGCTTCGCTTATGATTGATTCTCTGGTTTGCGTTGCTCCTCTGTTGATCGAGTTCGTTGTTGCTTCGGTATGTAATTTGTGCTTTTGCTTCTTCTGATTTTTCGTACTTGAACTCGATCATTCTTTTTGCACACGATGTCGATGATGAATTTGGATTTTAATACTTCGACTTGATACCAATTGCCGATGATGACGTTTGGGTTTATATTTGGATTTGATTGAATTTTCTACACCCTTACTAAAGATGAACTTGGGTGATGTATTTATATGAATTCGATGCTTTCCTATTTCTCGATTTCCTGACTTGATGCGCACGGCTTTATCTTGAGAACGTTCGATTTTTCTTGTGTCAAACGGCAGAAACTTTCCCTTTTTACTTTGTGACTTTTTCAAAGATACACACACTTGATTTCTGACTTTGATTTTGCGTCTGCATTAAATTCTTCGAACTTTACTCCTTGATTTGCCACGGTTTCGGCCATCTATGTGTTCATTCCTGTAGCATTGGTATACACGGCAGAAACTAACTATGACTTGTCTGATTGTTCGAACTATTTCATCGACTTCTTATTCACTGTACTTTTAGCCATATTGAACTGTTGCACTAAGTCTCTGGTACTTCATTCTGGTTGGTCTGCATTGGCCTTGAATTTGCATTGTAGTTTGCATTGTTCATCTCGACTTGTTCTTGTACACTGCATAGTGTGATCTGTTCGTCATGTTGCTTTCATTGCTGTTGACATGTGCATTTGTCTTTGTGGTCTTCATATTTATGTGTGTCTGGTCATGTGTTCATCCCTGAGTACTTTTCGACCCGTTTGCAATTGAAAATCTGATCTGGTGTGTTTGTATGCATGCCACTGACTTGTCTTCCCTGTTGCACATTCACCTGTTTACTCAATACTATATATATGCATACATACATATGTATGTGTGTATGCATATATTCTTGGATTTGTACTAAGCTTGAATTATTTGAATTGCTGTTGTTACATTTATGTACTTCATTCAGTCTTCATGCACTTGGTTTCTTCACTGTGTTGCATTGAGCATAATATTTTCATCATTATGGTTTCACTTGTGTACACTCTCGAGTTGCACACTGCTTGTTAACCACTGCTTCAACTTGTCACTTGATCTGTTTCATTTGACTTGACTGTGTTGATCCAATTCACCATGCATTGTTTCACTTGTAGTCTGCTAATTTGCTTTAGTGTATATTCATGATGCTTTGATTTTCATTTGGCTTCTGTAGCTTCATTTTGCACAGTGCTACTTGTCTGTAGCCTTTGTTGAGTCTGTGTCATCTGCTCTTGCACACTCCATTCTTTGGTCTGGCCCTGTTGCATGCTTTTACTTACTTGGTGCATTGCCACACTGAACTTGATTCATGCTTGTTGCATTCATTTGTTTGTTGCAGTCCATGTTGCATGCATGTTTTCCTGTGTTCATGTTCTTGCAGTCTTCATTTTGTACTTCGTTGTGTTCTGGTCATTGCTTGTGACATCCATGTTGCAACTGGTTTGGACTTTGAATGCATCTGTGCATATCATTGTTGCATTACTGGTCTTTGCATCCATTCATGTTGATTTTTGAAATTTCACTTGAGTTGAATCCAGTTTCAAAAACTCGAGTTTGACCTTGTGCTGCTAACGAGATTTTGAATATATTGCACCTGAGTTGAACCTGTCTGTATATTTGGGTTTGTCCTTGTGCACACCTGTCCCTGTAGCGTTATCAAGTGTATATATCTATGTGCACGACTTTATGGCATGTACAGCGATATACTGTGCAAGTCATACTGTTCGTGTGTGATGAATTCAAATATAAATGATGACGAACAACCCAAATAACTGAGGTAAATAATATTTTCAAAAATCATATTTCATTTTATATTGCAAAAATATTTCTTTTTCAATTTTACTGCGTTAGTGAATATTTTTGCAGATTGCTCAGATGCCGGATTCTAACTGGAATGAAGTTGAAGATATACTACGAGTGTGAGTGATATGTAGTGAGGAATTTATGTAAATTGAATTGTGATGTCATTACAATCAAAATTGTATATGTATAGTGAGAGCTTGAATTTGTACTATTCAAAATTGTAATAAATATTTGTTTGAATAAAATTTCAGTTTGAATTCAAATTTAAATGTAATTTATTCTGTTTGAATTCAAATGCTGTATAATTTATTTTATTCAACAAATATTTATTTAATCTATGAAAAATAAAATAGTACATTAACAAATACATTTAAACGAATGTATATATGTTTATTATCATCAAACAAAAATCATATAAGCGCATATTCATACTATCTCCCCCTTTTGATGATAGCAAACATATATTTAAGATTTTGACCGCGTTAAATGTATTTTATCAATGATATACTCTAATTGCTCCCCCTATTTAAATGCTTCCTCTCTACATGATGCTCCCCCTACATATATGCATAGTAATATATAAATAAGCCTAGATGCAAATGGAAAATTATTTGACCTTTGCTTGATTCTATTTGACAAAATTTTAACTTTTCTCTCCCTCTTTTGTTATCAGCAAAAGAATAATAGTGTTAGAGAAAATAGAGATAAAGTGATCAATATTAATCCAACATTAAACTCAAATTGATTATAAATATTAAACTTCAATAAAGAATCAAACAAAAATCATAACTACCCTTGTTAGGCGCATATTCCGCTTTTAGAATGATGGAAATGATGTTCTCACAAAAAATCATACAATTGTATCAACTTGTGGTACATTTATATCAGGAATTTGAATATCTACTAATCATGCATAACCGTTAGGACTTTTAAATGAGATTAGTAGTATTCCAATTTAATTTTAAAAAATGAAATCAAGTATCTTCTAACCACGCATGACCGTGAGGACTTTTAAATGGGATTAGAATCAACTTGTCTATTTAATCAATTAATTTTGATATGTGTTCCATACATGCATAACCGTAAGGACTTTTAAATGAGCATGGAAGCACATAATCAAAAATCCAAGTAATTCACCCATGCATAACCGTGAGGACTTTTAAATGAGAGTGAATACTTTGGATATTTATTTATTTTTACAAAAAAAAAATATGAAATGAAAAACAAATGATCCCTGATTATAGTACCACATATCGACAAACTATATTTAAGCTTTGATAAACAATGGTCGATAGAAATATGATAGATATAGAAATGGTCATGGAATCTTTACCCAACAAAAAGTTTTATAAATTTTGTTTGAATTTCTAAAGAAATTTTCCAAATATACTCTCTTGAGTAATGTATGTTAAATATCAACACTTATCACCTTTTCAATCACTATTTATCTTTTTTTTTTGATAATTAGTAGGGAGTCGGATTAGTCAAAATTTGTCATTTAAAATCAAATAAAAATGACTAATCTGAAAATATGGTCAAAAATGATTTTCTCGAAGGGGTTATATGAGGAAAAAAAATTCTGCTATTTGAAAATTATTTGTAATAAAAAATATGCATATATTTTCTTTGAAAAACGATGCAGTTACTAAATGTCTCACCATAAATCATGTTCAACTAGTAAATTTTCTATCAACTAGATTACCAGTGTAATCTGCATCTGAATTTCTTTTCACTCAAAAATATCACTAACTAAATTTGATAGACCAGATCATGAAGTGTGCATGAAAACTCAAACTCACAAATTTTTACCGCATTCTTGAATTTGAATTGAAGTCGTGTAAATAATTAGAAACTGTGAATATAGAATTAGCCATATTGTAACCAAATGTGTCGAACAAAACACTATGTTTAATCCAAACATATATGTATGAAGTAATTCAGAGAATAGTGTTTTTGGCATAAATGTAATTGGCCAACTATATCGAACAAGTCAGAATCAAAAAATCATCTCTTTACAACATCTCAATATTGGCTGATTTCATTCAGAATACGGTGCAGATTATCACATTTAATATACCTTCACCTGTTTTACCTTTACGATAATTTTTCGTGGTTGCCCATTGTGATTTTGTCACCTTTGTACTAGGCTAAGGAACTTTTCTTTGTTGCCCGTTGTGTTTCTGGAACAGCCAAAATCCAGAGAGCACTGTTGTTGTTTCTTAGCCTGCCACCATACCTACACGATGAAAGATTTTTGTGACCTATTTGTTTTTATAGGTCCATGATTGTTAGTGGCGGAAGCATTGTGAATAAACAATCCCTTTGGAACCCAAACTTGTTTTGTCATTTTATTCTTGTTCCAATAGACATGAAATTTGTTTGTAGAATTCTTAGGAACCCAAACTTGTATAAATTTTGTGTTCTTGTTCCTATGACTACAATTTTCAACACGATGTCCAATTATTTCACATCTATCAAAGACACTCTTACCTTTTGCATTATCCTCAACTTGTGTTTTCCCAAAGCCTAGTCCTCTTTTGTTGTTAGCAAAAATTTGATTTCCCAACAGCATGTTGAATGATTTTTCTCCTCTTGAAAAGTTATTCAGAGGTTTCTCAAGATTTTGGACTTTGGTTTTTAGTGTTGTGTTTTCAGTTACAAGTGAGGTGCATCTATTTATAAAATCTTTTTTCCTAGTGTCAATGGTTTCCTTAAGACTCAAGTTTTCTTTTTCAAGATTCTCAAAGCTATTCTTAAGTCTTGATAATTCTGAATCTAAAATTTTATATTTTTTACATTCTAGGTTTTGAATATTTTCAAGTTCAGTTTCTAACCTAAAATTTTCATGAGCAAGTTCTCTCCTATCAGATTTCAGTTTTTCAATTTTAGATTTAAGAGTATCAACCATTTTAGTAAGATCAAGACACATAGAAACAAGTTCTTTATAAGAATAGTTACCTCCCTCACTAGATTCCTCTGAGCTTGCTTCTGAATCTGATTTTGCCACAAGACACAAGTTAGTCTCATCTGAGCTATTATTCGAAACTTCCTCTCCTTCTTCATCATCCCAAGTCGCTGCAAAGGCCTTCTTCTTCTTTTTCTTTCCTTTGTTGTTTTTGAGAAGTGGGCATTCTTGTTTGAAGTGGCCAGGCTTGTTGCAGTTAAAGCACATCGGTTCATTATCGGAATTGTCAGAATCTTTTGGCCTATTATGACTTGTTTTCTTCTTGCGTGGCTTGAATCTTGACCATTTTCTAAGATTATTGACAGCCATTGCAAGCTCTTCAATTGGATCTTCTTCATCTTCATCGCTCTCTTCTTTGCTCTTTAAGGCAATCGTCTTCTTCTTTGGTTCGGAGTTGTTGCGTTCCTCCTTTGCTTTTAGCTCAAGCTCATATGTCATCAAGTTGCCAATCAACTCCTCCATGCTTAGTGTAGCAGATCTTTCGATTCTTGTAATGCCATGACTTTTGCCTCAAAGTTCATCGGTAGGACTCGTAGCACCTTCCTCACAAGCTCTACCTCAGTGAACGCCTTCCCAAGCGCTCTAGCGTTGTACACCAAAGTTGAAAAGCGTCCAAACATGTCCTTTATGCTCTCGCCTTTGTCCATCACAAAGTTCTCGTATTCATTGCTGAATAGGGCTAGACGAGACTCCTTAACTTGAGAAGTTGCTTCATGTGTCACCTCCAAAGTATGCCAAATTTCCTGTGCAGTTTTACAATGAGAAATTCTATTAAATTCAGTCTTATCAAGAGCACAGATCAAAGCATTCATGGCTTTAGCATTTGTAGTTTTTAATTTCTTATCGTTGGCATCCCACCTATCCCTAGGTTTAGGAATCTCATTATCACCAACAGTTATAGTGGGAGATTGATAGCCAGTTTCAATAATATCCCAAACATCATAATCAACAGAACTAAGATAAATACCCATCCTAACTTTCCAATAAGCATAATCATTCCTGTTAAACATGGGTGGCCTAACAATATATTGCCCCTCAGAAAAAAGCATTATTTGATGGATTCATGACTCTAGAGTTAAAGAAAAATACCGTGCTCTGATACCACTTGTAGGATCTAGATTAACCCTAGAGGGGGGTTGAATAGGGTTATAGCAAATTTTCTCGATTTAAACACAGAAACAAATTGCAGAAATAAATATACTGAAAAGTAAATCACACACAAAATTTACCCAGCTTCGGCAACTCCTGCCTACTGCTGCATTCCCAGATTTCTATTAGAATTAAACAGTCTCCCGCTTACAAACACTCTAACAAACTCGCAAACCCTGCTCCCGCTTACAAACACTCTAATAGACTCGCAACCCCTGCTCCCGCCTATAGGGTTTTGCAAACTCGCAAACCCTTGCTCCCGCCTATAGAGTTTTGCAAACTCGCACACCCTGCTCACTGAACTAATTCTAACTAGACAATCTGACACTACCTACAACCTAGGTGGTGATTTACCAAGAATTGATTCGAAAAGAAAAAATAAAACTGATAAACAAAAACCCCCCTTTAAAAATAAACCCTAAATAAACTAAAGCCCTACTTAAAATAAACTAAAGCCCTCTTCTGAAAAAACAACACCGGCCCATTTTATTCTTTCATTTCTTTGGCCCGTTCCTTTTCTTTTGCTATTGAAAGATTGCGGCCTTGTTGTATCTTCGTTCCCTTCAGAAATTAGGGCTTCGTTTTCTTGTTCGCGGCTCTCTGATGATCGATTCTGATTTGCGTTGCTCTTGCTCGCTGCTTCGCTTATGATTATTCTCTGGTTTGCGTTGCTCCTCTGTTGATCGAGTTCGTTGTTGCTTGGGTATGTAATTTGTGCTTTTGCTTCTTCTGATTTTTCGTACTTGAACTCAATCGTTCTTTTTGCACACGATGTCAATGATGAATTTGGATTTTAATACTTCGACTTATTACCAATTGCTGATGATGACGTTTGGTTTTATATTTGGATTTGATTGAATTTTCTACACCCTTACTAAAGATGAACTTGGGTGATGTATTTATATGAATTCGATACTTTCCTATTTCTCAATTTCCTGACTTGATGCGCACGGCTTTATCTTGAGAACGTTCGATTTTTCTTGTGTCAAACGGCAGAAACTTTCCCTTTTTACTTTGTGACTTTTTCAAAGATACACACACTTGATTTCTTACTTTGATTTTGCGTCTGCATTAAATTCTTCGAACTTTACTCCTTGATTTGCCACGGCTTCGGCCATCTATGTGTTCATTCCTGTAGCATTGATATACACGGCAGAAACTAACTATGACTTGTCTGATTGTTCGAACTATTTGCATCGACTTCTTATTCACTGTACTTTTAGCCATATTGAACTGTTGCACTAAGTCTCTGGTACTTCATTCTGGTTGGTCTGCATTGGCCTTGAATTTGCATTGTAGTTTGCATTGTAGTTTGCATTGTTCATTTCGACTTATTCTTGTACACTGCATAGTGTGATCTGTTGGTCATGTTGCTTTCATTGCTGTTGACATGTGCATTTGTCTTTGTGGTCTTCATATTTATGTGTGTCTGGTCATGTGTTCATCCCTGAGTACTTTTCGACCTGTTTGCAATTGAAAATCTGAACTGGTGTGTTTGTATGCATGCCACTGACTTGTGTTCCCTGTTGCACATTCACCTGTTTACTCAAGACTACATATATGCATACATACATATGTATGTGTGTATGCATATATTCTTGGATTTGTACTAAGCTTGAGTTATTTGAATTGATGTTGTTACATTTGTGTACTTCATTCAGTCTTCATGCACTTGGTTTCTTCACTGTGTTGCATTGAGCATAATATTTTCATCATTATGGTTTCACTTGTGTACACTCTCGAGTTGCACACTGCTTGTTAACCACTGCTTCAACTTGTCACTTGATCTGTTTCATTTGACTTGACTATGTTGATCCAATTCACCATGCATTGTTTCACTTGTAGTCTGCTAATTTGCTTTGGTGTATATTCATGATGCTGTGATTTTCATTTGGCTTCTGTAGCTTCATTTTGCACACTGCTACTTGTCTGTAGCCTTTGTTGAGTCTGTGTCATCTGCTCTTGCACACTCCATTCTTTGGTCTGGCCCTGTTGCATGCTGTTACTTACTTGGTGCATTGCCACACTGAACTTGATTCATGCTGTTGCATTCATTTGTTTGTTGCAGTCCATGTTGCATGCATGTTTTCCTGTGTTCATGTTCTTGCAGTCTTCATTTTGTACTTCGTTGTGTTCTGGTCATTGCTTGTGACATCCATGTTGCAACTGGTTTGGACTTTGAATGCATCTGTGCATATCACTGTTGCATTACAGGTCTTTGCATCCATTCATGTTGATTTTTGAAATTTCACTTGAGTTGAATCCAGTTTCAAAAACTCGGGTTTGACCTTGTGCTGCTGACGAGATTTTGAATATATTGCACCTGAGTTGAACCTGTCTGTATATTTGGGTTTGACCTTGTGCACACCTGTCCCTGTAGCGTTATCAAGTGTATATATCTATGTGCACGACTTTATGGCATGTACAGTGATACACTGTGCATGTCATACTGTTTGTGTGTGATGAATTGTTCGTCGACGGAAATTCTATCGGTTTAGAAAACCGTCGAACGAATTTAAATTAAAAATAACCGCAAGCGCACGGTGTACGAATGTAGCACGCGGCGAATACGGGTCGATCCACAGGGAATTGATGATTTTAAAATTCTATTCAATCAAATTATACCGAAGTCGAGAGTGAATAGCAAGAAATGTAAGAAACTAACAAAAACTAGCAAAAGAAAATGATAAAAATATGAGAGTTAAGAGAACAATTTAGAAATAAATCCACTCTCTAGATCATATAAATCAACAAAATGAAGTTATGATCTCTCTTCATTAGTGAATTAGTTGATGTGCTTATCATAAGTATGGTATATTTGTGCTATTAATTAGCTCAATATAAACCATCAAACTATAACACAACCACTAATACACATTTAACTCTCATGAAATATGACAACAAAGTTGAAATAAAAATCTATTTTAAGCATAGCCTATTAACTATTGTTTAGAAATATAGGCTATCAAATTTCAATTTCAACATTCACTTCTTTTCCATAATCATATTTAGATGAAGAGGCAATTTGTGTTATGTTTGTTTAAGCATAGCCTATTTGTTATAAACAACATAGACTATCAAATTCAAAGCTAAACATCATCATTAAACCACTTCAATCATTCTCATTAAGCACAAAAAGAGAGCATAAGCAACAAAATGTTGGATCTACATACTTGCGAGCTTCATTACCCCTAAATTGAAGGGATTAAGCTCTCATATTTGTTATTATATGAACAAATGTAGAAAACAACATTAAACAAGAAGAGAAAAAGAGAGCAAAATGAAAGGAAAAATTATTCTACTTGCATAAAATAAAAGAGATCTACACTACAACATGAAAGTAAATGAACATGAAAAGGAAAGAGCATGTATTAAATTGCATAAAATAAAAAAAATTACATAAAATAAAAATGGCTAAGTAGCCATGAAAAGAGAAAGAGGAGCTTTCATTTTATTTTTGATCTAAACTAAACTAAAGAGAAGGAGGCCTAAGAGAGACTAAGAGAAGAGGGAATGTTACATGAAACATAAGGGGTATATATACAAGTTTAAAACCCTAATTCCTATTTTGGGGAATGCCCAAAATGCCCATGAGAAAGTGTGGAGGCCAAGTTATCATTAGCATGTTTTAATCCCCACTTAAATGTAAATGAAACCATTAAATCCATAAGCATGTGCATTAGCCTTTAATTTGTACATTAAGGTAGGTGGGTAAGGTGGGGTCCTCCATGATCTTCACTTTGAATTATTTCCATCTTCATTCCTTTGTATTGATTTTGTGCATGCATATCTTCATGAAACCACTTGTGAAAGTCACCAAATTTCCTACAAAAAACATAGAAAATTCTAAGTAAATTTTCACAATTTAATAAATGCACAAAAATGACCATTTCACCCTTGTATGAAGATGAATGTGTGACAATTTGGAATTAATGTGAATTTTGGTTAAAACAAGTTAAAATACCCAATATGATCATTTATTTAATTTAAATAGATTAAATATGGCGATAAAAATGTGCACATTTACGTGCACATCATGAATTCAAATATAAATGATGACGAACAACCCAAATAACTGAGGCAAATAATATTTTCAAAAATCATATTTCATTTTATATTGCAAAAATATTTCTTTTTTAATTTTACTGCGTTAGTGAATATTTTTGCAGATTGCTCAGATGCTGGATTCTAACTGGAATGAAGTTGACGATAAACTACGAGTGTGAGTGATATGTAGTGAGGAATTTATGTAAATTGAATTGTGATGTCATTACAATCAAAATTGTATATGTATAGTGAGAGCTTGAATTTGTACTATTCAAAATTGTAATAAATATTTGTTTGAATTAAATTTCTGTTTGAATTCAAATTTAAATGTAATTTATTCTGTTTGAATTCAAATGCTGTGTAATTTTTTTTATTCAACAAATATTTATTTAATCTATGAAAAATAAAATAGTACATTAACAAATACATTTAAATGAATGTATATATGTTTATTATCATCAAACAAAAATCATATAAGCGCATATTCATACCAGAACAATAATAAAGGCTTATTTGAATAATTTATCTTAGTTAATAAGAAAAGAAGTAAAGTAGGACCTGTACCAAATAGCATTCCCCCATTATTTCTATAGACATGGTGTTTCGCATAATCCTGAAGTGAGACGAAGGGCATGCTTATGCTAATAATGGTAGTAGTTGGTCAATAAGTAGAAGTCCAAATCATGGGGATTTGGGCAAAAGGGTGCAACTAGATATTGTTTGGATGACGGGCCAATACCAACAACATTTCCCCTATTGTTTCTATAGACACGATGTTTCACATAATCCTGAAGTGAGATGAGGGGCACGCTTATGCTGGAGCTTGGGGTAATAAAAAGACCTAATAGGTGGAACAAGTAACGCAAGTTTGGTGGTGGTCACGAATGCGACTTCCAGTGATGGCTTACAAATGGTTATGAGTTCCTGTAATGACCCAGAATTTCTGTCATTTGAAATTCAGATATTTAGTTGATTTTAAATATTCAAAAGTAATTTAAGCTAAATAAATTATATTTGAAATATAAGGAATTAAGGGGATAATTAAATTATTAATTTAATACTTGAAATTGTAGAAATAATTGAAATTTGGATCTTATGTGAATAAAAATGATTTATAAAGTTGAATTAAATTCTATTTGAATTAGAATGATGTTAGCAAACTTTAAAAATTGAATTAAAAGTTAAATTACAGGAATTGAATATTTTAATATTTAATGAACGTGTAAAAATGGACATTTTTCAAATAGTCTCGGATTTCAACGAAACCAGTTTCATTGGATCCGTAATGTTATATTATTGTAACATCATAACTTCTTCATACGAGGTTCGTTTTTGACGAAACAAGTTGTGTTGGGTCCGTATTGACGAGCACTACATTTTAGAGCTGGTTTGGAGTTGATTGGAGCTAGTGTAAATTTTGGATAAAATTAAACGGCTGTTTAATTTTATTCGGAATAAAACGCTGCAATTTCGATTGGAATCAATGCGAGTATAACTCTCTCTTTCTAACTCACTGAAATTTTTATATAAGTGAGAATAAATTTATTCTGTGATGATTGTCAATTGTTTGGATGATATATAGTATATTATACATATATATTTTGATTGGCATTTGGATATATTCCTGCCTATTGGAGTAGATGAGACCCTATACGTTCCCGTATATGAGTGGATGACCCTTTGTACGTGCATCTTCCTTGAAGCAAACATTGTACATATATTTTTAATATGTATATTTGTTTCAGGTGACAGGTTGGAGGGATCCAACTGGATTCCTCACCAGTATTGATGTTATTTACAAATATTGTGATATATGCTGTTATCATATGATATATGATATTTGGATGCCGTGATTGATGTATTTAGTGCTGTTGTGGCATTAGGCCTATTTTTGGAATTTTAAATTTATTAAAGTGATGATTTCCAAATTTAAAAGGATTTTCAAGTGATTTTGGAAATAGATGTCATATATATTTTTAAATTGTTAAGAAGTGAATTTATTTTAAATAAATAAAAGTTATAATTTTTACGCTATAAAAAATATAATTTTTAGGAAATATAATCAGAACGTGATTTTTTAAATATGGAGTTAACTATTATTTAAATAGTTGAATTGAGATTTTTGAATTATTATAAACGGTTTATATGTATGGACTTATAAATTGATATTTTATAAATCAAAATGATGGAATTGTAAAGGAGTTTTATAAGTATTTAAATGAAGTTACAAATGGATTTTATAAGTCAATAACATTTATAAATTGATGAAGTTATAAAAAGAACGAATTTTGGAAATAAGAGAATTATAAGTAATTAACTTATAATTTGGATTTTGGTATGTAAATGAGATATATATGGAATTGGTAAGTAAAGGAATTTTGTATATTGAAGTTTTTGTAAAATATAAATGTGAATTTGTAAACAATGTTTTATAAATCCGAAATCAATTGATTCTGATAAGTTAAATATGAATGCTTTTTAAAGTAGTTATACCCACAATTTTGGACAGTGGATTATCCTTTAACAAAATGTGCAGAAATATTAGA
This sequence comes from Allium cepa, assembly GCA_030765085.1. Lineage (NCBI taxonomy): Eukaryota > Viridiplantae > Streptophyta > Magnoliopsida > Asparagales > Amaryllidaceae > Allium > Allium cepa. Next base: position 130,921,831 of record CM060943.1, read on the forward strand.
TTTGGTAAGAGAATTATATTCACGATTTTGGATGGTGAATAATATATTAAATAAAATGGATATTTTTGGGAAGTGATAATTTAAATGGAGTAAATGGTTTGAAGATGTTTTAAAGTGTGTTAAGTATCAAAACCATAGATTTAAACATTCATTGTTGAAATAGACGTTTTCAAGAAATAAGGAAATGATGGACTATAACGCTGTTGTTATAGTAAATGATTTTCGAAAGAAATTTTTTTGTTTAGTATATGGGATTTATATATCTAACTTTTCGAATCCATATACTAGTGATTTTGGATTATCGTAACGATGTTTTACACAACATTCATTTTAAACCAAATAAAAGTGTTTTAAGCAAATGTTTTCCATATAGAATAAAATATATAATTAATCCCGATTCAAGTATATGGAATATCTTTTAAGTGTTGAAAATAAATTGATTTTTGAATTACTTGTTATTAAATAAGTATATGTAAATGTTTTCCAATGTTGAAATGGTTTTGAGAATATATCTTTTTAAAGATAATCTAAAGTGAATATTTGGCAAGTGATTTAATTAATAAAAGATTAATTAAAAGGGCCTAGTGATTGCTTATGGTGTTGAATATTTGTTTGTCTGCTTTGATAGTTAAATAACTGATTATCAAATTTGGCCATTTTAGTTCCTCGACTTGATGTGGGAACTATTTAGTCGTACATTTAGTACGTAGCCTTCTGTGTAGGCTTGATTATCGTTTGTGTTGAGAATGTTGATTCGTATAGTGCGGAGTATTACTCCAATCTATCGAGCTTCCTTCTTGGCCCGAAGGATAGCAAGCTGAAAGTTGGAGACGTGATAAGTCTATGAGACTTAGTTTCTGTGTGAGGTTGAGAAACACTTTTGCGTTGTTCGTGCGAAGAGACCAAGATCGATTTATCCAAAAACCACTTCGGACCAAATATGCGACGATTGTGCAGGTTTCTTAGTGATGATATTGATATTCTAGATTTTCATAGAGGGGGGCCTGCTTGTTGATTGTTTGGGGTTAACATACCAATATACATATAGTAGCAGTGGTCTCTTCATTATGAAATATCCAATGCAAGGATTATTCGCTACTAATCCTGGGGATTTTCCGACAGGATGTGGTAGGAAAGTACCTTCGGTTTGTCATGTTCTTGGACAACTTGTATGGATGTTTGTCTAACAATGCATTTCTATAGATTACGTACATTGGTTTTTGCAAACGTACATCAATGGTGGCGGAGAAGACAAGTTCTCTTAGCTTAACACCCTCCTTGAGACGTATGAGCATAAGGGTTTTATTTTTATAGAAGGCAATTAGTAGTCAATGGAAATGGCCGTGTGGCATTCAAAGTTATGTGATTGTGATATGTGAAAGGTAATCATTACCTTAGGCCTCATTAACCGGAAATGACCAAAACAGGGTTAGATGTGGCAAGGCTAAGTGGGTCATTCCCGAGTAGGATATGATCATCCTCCTCTAGATATATCTTTACACGTTATGACGTCGTGTATCTGATTATTGTGGTTTGTATGCTATGAGGGCCCTCGGTAAAGGTCGGTAACGACTGGAGGATGACATATTCGATACCATCTACTTATGGAGGTGGGCCGGTCTTGTGTTGGTAGAGGGTAGATGTTCCATGCCTCGGGACATCCATCAATAGGTGTACCCATCGGAAGGTAGTCTCTTCACCTGGTCATTTGTATGAAAATCAAAACTCCACTATGTACCTGCCATTTTATTTGTAGATCCTAGTATGCTGGAATTTAATAATGGTAGCAGTTTCGGATATTTTGAATATTATTTGTATAATCGACCCTAGTATAATATCAGATGATTTGATATGAAATGTTTTAATTATCGTAAGGTAAAAACATGTCTGTGTTTATGTGTGGACTTGTTTTCCGAGATAATTTTGTTTTGATATAGGAAAAGTTTGGTAATTTAATAAATTCGGTTGAGTATGTTTCTCATGCTGGTTTACCAGACCGATCTGGGCATCCTTCCCTTTCAATGCTTGGGTCAGACTGAGTATATATGCGGTCCAGTTTTGGTGCTTTTGGAGCTTCAGCAGGAGAGCTGGCGATCTTCATTTTCATATACACGTATCCATTTTGATTATTGATTATCCGCTGCTTAGTTGTTTTTTATTATCGGCAATTATGAGGACAGGTTATTATAACTGTTTAGGCTGATAATTTGTGATTGATTGTTGTACTCTGATTGATGACTGTATATTTACAGTTTCTGTTTTGTACAGATCATTGATATGATATTATATGTTTTTCGTTGCAATGTGAGATTCTATATTATTCTTTTTTGGTCCTATCTTCTCTCTTTCCTCTCTTCTCTTCTTCTTTTTTTTTTCTTTCTCTTGACTTTCTGTCAGTTTGTGCTTTTTGGGTCATACGTGTGTGGATTGTTGTCGATTCAAAGGGTATGGATTTGCGGGTCGTCACACTTCCAAGCGCTTAGTATGTGTATCTTTCGTAGGCACCATTTCCTTCTGTGTAGGAAGCTATATAACGTCTAGTCCATAATAGATACTTTATGCATCTTTCGTAGACACCATTGTACTTTGTGCATCTTTCGTAGATGTCATTACTTTATGTGTAGGGAGTTATATCATGTCTAGTCCGTAGTAAGGTCTATGGAGTAGTAGGCCGATCAAAGGGTAGAATTAGGATTTCAGCCTAATTTTATGATTAGGAATTCAGCCTATCAAAGTAAACAAAAACAAATGCAAACAATCAAAATTATCCAATCGTATTAATTTATCAATAGTTAAATCGTATTTATTTCCAGCTCTATCATCCGTTCTATTTCCTTTATTTCCTTTAATAACTAGAACTGTTGCAAAGTCTATTATCTTTACTTTGCTTAAATATGCTAGTAATTACTATCACTCACTAGACTTTTAGTCTGACCCACTCCTCTTTTTCGCCATTTTCCCTCATAGGAAATTAGGGGCAAGGATGGTAGACTGCAGATTCTTAGAGACTCCTTGGGCAGAGATTCTAGCATGTATTCTTTTTCTTCATTTCCAGTTTTTAGTTCTTTTGTTGTACTGGCGCTATTTGAGAGATGTTTTGTACTCTGATTTTATTAAGACTGTGGTTTTTAATTTCACAAGACATGTATGAGTATTCTGGCATATGATGTATTTGGTATTTGGTGATTTATTTGGTTTTGAAGTAATTATGAAGTTTCGTTCTAAATAAGTTATTATCTTAAATGTTTCAGCTGTTTTTTATCTATTTTTTATCTTGTGAATCTTAGTCACTGCTAGATTTAGTTATACCTACAATACACGACACCTTTTAGTGTGTCCTTTTGGGTATACTAAGGGGTATGAGTTGTTTCATTTGGCATTCGAGCCAAAAGTTACATGATTCCTTAAATTTTGTTTTAAACGTGAAATATTATTCAAAATAACTTGTTTAAAAGATGATTTTCAGAAATAAACTCTTATAAAAGTAGTAGGTTTTTAAGTATAAAAGAGTTCTTATAAAAATCCCCTTAAAGGTCCAGTTCAACCTTCTTTCGATTCTTTCAAGCCTACGTTTTTCTTTTCTTTGCATAGTATGACTGACTGGTACCGTAGAGCTACAACACCAGAGGTGCAAAGGCAAGTGCCCAATACAACACCAGTAGGTGGAAATCCCTTTAACCCACCTACACCGGCTTACTTTTCTAAGCTATGCAAGGACTTTGCTAGTATAGGAGGTAGAACTTTTTCTAGCATGGAAAATTTAGAGGAGACGCAAGCTACGTTTGAGCATATGGAGAAAAGAGTTAGTCGGTTAGGATTAGAGGACCGACGGAGTGGTCAACCTATATCTTGGCAGGTAAAGGAAGAGCTTGAGAAGGTTCTTACAAGCTCTAAGAAGCATTGGGAAAAGGACAAGAAAGATAAGGATAAGGACAAGAGGAAGGAGGGAGACCTCAAAAGCGAATCAAGAAAAGTGGGAGATGTAAGCATTGTAGAATGACTAGTCATTACGCAAAAGACTGTAAGAAGGCAGGCATGAAGGGAAGATGTTTCAACTATGGACAGCTTGGTCAATTTAGTAAGATTTATCCTCAAAAAACGGGGAAGACAGCGGGCGCGCCTACAACACAGATTCAGATTTTGGATGCAACACCTTCCGGCAGCAGACCAAATCGAGGTAGGAAAATTTGATTTCTAATCCTGATTTTTCCATTCGGGCTCTTTTCTATTCTGGAGCATCACACTCTTTCATCTCTAGTTTTCTAGTAGTTTTTTTCGCACTTAGACATCTGTTTAGTAGTAGACCAAATTGTTGTTTCAAACCCCATAGATGGATCAGAACACTTGTCTATGATTTGTAGGGGTTTGAAACTTTTATCCTAGGCGTAGAGTTTGACTACGATGCCTATGTTTTGGCAAATTCGGGGTATGGAATGGTTTTCGAAAATGAATTGGCTATCCACATATGGAGCTATATTATATATTGAAAGGAGAGTCATTAGATTAGAGTCACGCAATGGTAGGACTCTTGAGGTTTCTTATGACCCGCAAGGGTCAGTTATGTTGAGCTTCCTTTATTTTCTCGATTCATCATCATCAGAGTTAGATTCGGTTCCTGTTGTCAGAGATTTTTCATACGTCTTTTAGGAGGTTAGGGGACTACCCCCTAAGAGGGAGATTGACTTGGGGATTTTTTTGACTGATAATGCTAAGCTAGTAGCATTACCCATGGCACCTAGGGAGAGGAAGGAATTGAGAAAGCAAGATCCGTGAACATTTGGAGAAAGGTTTCATAAGAAGAAGCATATCAGAGTAGGGGAGCATCAGTCGTCTTCGCTACTAAGTCGGATGGTTCCCTTTGATTTTGCGTAGACTATGGGGAGTTGAATAAGCTCACGAAGAAGAATCATTATCCACTCCCTCGGATAGATGATATTTCGACCAGTTAGTTGGCTCTTCAGTACTCTTTCAGCTTGATTTAGCCACGAGATTTCATTAGCTTAGGGTCGCTGATGACAGCACTGATAAGACCGCGTTTAGGACTCCAAACGGATTTTATAAGTGATTGGTTATGCTTTTTGGGCTAACCAATGCCCCAGCCAACTTCGTAGATTTTATAAGCCACGTCTTTAGAGAAGTCCTAAATAAGTTTACGGTTATTAATATTTATTTTTAATTAAATCAACACACTAGTATCTTTGTGAAAAAGAAAGGGGCATAAACTATAACGCTACCTTTATAGTAAGTGACCCCAAGGGAAATGTTTTACATAGTAGGTAAGGTTTATTAATATTTATTTTTAATTAAATCAACATGCTAGTATCTTTTTGTAACTCCCGGCCCCTATACCCATGCCAACCAAGAGCAATACTAAGTATTGCTGCCAGAAAGCACGGAGAATGGGACTCGATAGGGCTAAATGTTGTACTCATTCTCTTGAACTAACGCTGGCATGAGAAATTTTAAGACTTTTTTTTCTACTTACCATTCGTGCTCAGTCTCGGTTCAAAGCAATGGTACAAGATTAAAAAAATATTAGGTTACATAGTATAGAATATAATAGAATGTACAGTTCAACACAACAACAACATAACGCATAATACATATCATAATAGTAACGTCCACGATACATCGTCCATAGTGCATATCACTCCCAAAATAAATAATAACATACATACCATAATACATATATTAACTACTCCTAAGTCCAAGATGTAAAGTCCAAAACCCCAAAACCTGGAAAATAATATGAATGCTGCTACAGTCCACGCAACCTAACCTACAACCACAATCCTCAGACTGACCCGAGGATTATAAAACAAATCACATGGGCCAGACTATTTCTAGTGTGAGTGAAGTAAGATCCATGAACAATAATTGTCTCAATCAACAATAAGGAAAAGAAAGCGGCGCATGTATAAACCAACATGAGGCATATACGTGTGTGAACCAACGTGCAAATTTGGTTTCATATACAATTCATTTAATCAAACAATGGTTTTAGGCCAAAAATATCGTATGAAATCCAATAGGATACTAACCTAAGTATCATATGTAAAACAATGAATATGTTCATACACACATTCTACAAAGATACTGGGTTTTTAAAATCAACTTTAATATTTTCAAAAAAATCATAAGATAAAGAAAATTGCATTATGGAATTATGGGATAAATGTAATATGACTCATAAAATATACCAAATAAACAGACGCTAGTATTGTAAAATCACAGTGGCAGAGCTCGAGTGCTCACGGAGGCATCAGCACCGTGACCTACTCATAACGCCATAATACACCTGACGATCAACCCAGGATAACCAAGACGGTCTAAGGCAAATGCTGTATGCTACCCGTTCACGGATCTACACGTGGGACCCCACGCCTCCATCTATCATAGTCCATGACCCGTCGATCGGAGATCCCGATCAAAAATAAGATTAGCCCTGTGTAGCAGATCGTTGACCTTTAGTAGAAGAAGGGCAAGTGTTATACCACCGATTCAGGTAGCGATTCTGAATCAGGTCGGCCAAGATGGAGTTTTAGCCTATTGGTACAACAGAGTCCAATCTATCCCTATCCAAAAATCATGAAGATCTTTAAGTTCTATTATTTAAAAACATGCCATAAGAATTCAAAGTGTTTATAATTTTAATACATTTCTTAAGAATAAAATTAATGATGGCAAAAGCCTCCAAAAATCCCCATATATGGTTTAAAGGGAATTAAAGTCTTTTATAAAAAAATAGCCTATAGAAAAAGAAATATAATTACATTTCTATTTCGCAATACCGCCCAATAATCACATAATTCTTGTAAAATAATTTATTAATTCTAAATTTTATTTTACTTTTTATTATTTTTTTAATTATTTTTTTTTCCATCAGGCTGGAGCTGCTCATAGTGCAGCCATATTGCACTACAGTGCAGCCCTGCATAGGGCTGCACAGTGCAGCCGTCGGCCGCACTGCCATGCATCGCAACTGCACTGCTGCAGCAGTGCTGCGCTGCACTGCAGTGCAGCCGAACTACACCCCACTACAGCTCCCGGCTGCACTGTACAGTGCAGCCGTGCGCTACACCACAGTGCAGCCGTGTGCTGCACCACAGTGCAGCGCCTGAGCTGCACAACAGTGCAGCTGCACTGCACTATAGTGCAGCTCGAGCTGCACACAAGCTGATGTGCACGTAAATGTGCATATTTTTACCACCATATTTATTCTTTTTAAATTAAATAAATGATCATATTGGGTATTTTAACTTGTTTAAACCAAAATTCATATTATTTGAAGTTGTCACATATTCATCTTCATCCAGGGGAAAAATGGTCATTTTTGTGCATATATTAATTTGAGAAAATTTAATTGGAAATTTTTATATTATTTTGTAGGAAATTAAACTCAATTACAAATGGTTTCATGAAGGAATATGCAAGCACAAAGAATATAAAGGAATGAAGATGAAAATAATTCAAAGTGAAGATCATGGAGGACCCCACCTACCCACTACCTTAATGTACAAACTAAAGGCTAATGCACATGCTAAAAGACATTTAAAGCTTCATGTACATTTAAGTGGGGGATTATTAAAGCTAATGATAACTTGGCCTCCACACTTTCTCAAGGGTAGTTTGGTCATTCCCCAAATTATGGATTAAGGTTTCATGCATGTATAAATAACCCCTTATGTTTCATGTAACTCGAATCTCTTCTCTTAGTCTCTCTTAGGCCTCATTCTCTTTAGTTTAGATCAAAAATAAAATGAAAGCTCCTCTTTCTCTTTTCATGGCTACTTAGCCATTTTTATTTTATGTAATCTTTTTTTTATGCAATTTAATACATGCTCTTTCCTTTTCATGTTCATTTACTTTCATGTTGTAGTGTAGATCTCATCTCTTTTATGAAAGTAGAATAATTCTTCCCTGCAGTTCTTTCCTGACAATTCATCCGTCAACCCCCCTCCGACACAAACTTCCTTTGTCACTTCATATATCACTGCCCCAAAAAAATAAAAATAAAAAAAAGAAACGACTTCATCTCCTTCTCCAATACCCAGACATCACTCTGCCTTCCATAAACCCTGGCCACAAAACTGCCTGCAACTGCATACACAACAACATTCACAAACTTCCCTCAAACAATCCTTGCCTGCATACATATCCCCGACTACAGCAGCTACACCATACTGCCATCATCCTCCTTCCTCATCCCGTACATCGAACTCCACCGACCATCACCATTGCCTACAACAAGAAAACCTCTACATTCCACTCAACCACCTCCTTCTAACTATTGCTCCTCCTAACAACACTGCAAACATAATCATCCCTTTCACTATCTCTGACCTGCATCTTCAACTACAATAGTGCACTTTTCTACAAACAACCTCAAAGCAGTACACACCACTTCATTATCCCGTCTCCTTCACCACTACAACCGATTCCCACAAGACCGTCTCCTCAACTTCGAACAAGCCAGCACCCCAACATCAACTCCTCCAACCCGATTCCCAATCGCCTTTCGCAAACAACACGCGCGCCACCTCCTACAACTCACCAATCGAACGGCCAATACCCACGAATCGCAGTTACATAAAACCCAAAATCATCTTCACAAACCCCCATCACCAAACCGAGACCACCAAAACAACCAACTGCCGCAAGTTCAATCGCCTTTATTCCTCCACCACAATCCGCGGCATACCTCGACATCACCAGAATCTTCATCAATCCCCAAATTCGCAATTGCCTCATACCCAAATTCGCATAGTCACAATCACCTTAACCTGTTTTTGGGAGCGAGAAATTCTGCAATTTGGAAGAAATCGATTTGCTTTGAAAACAAAAAATATCGAGTTGCTTTGGGAAAATTTCATTGCGTTTTGAAAATTTTCGATCGTACGTTTTAATTTTTAGCAGGGTTGAAAAGAAAAAAAAATTTTGGACGGGCTGTGTTTCTTGTGAGTGTGGGCCTTTTTTTTTGTTTATTTCTTGTGTTTGGTTTTAAAGTGTTTTGTTTAATTTGCTTTTAACTCACTCCTTCAAAATAAAAAATATCTATTTTGTGTGGTTTTGTTTTAAATTGTTTTAAGTTCCATCCGTATCTATTTAAAGAAAAATCTTCTGTATATATATCTTGCTTTATTTTCAGGATTGCAGAAGCACGAAATACAAAGGAGAAAACCGGTTGCCAAAATATATTTCTCTGCTTGCTTGCTTAAAAATAAAATTTGCGGCTTTCATCTTTAGTTTTATTTGAATTGCATTGTTAGTTGCTTGCATTTGCATTTAACAAAAAAAAATTCAAAAAAAATCATTCGTAGTTGCACTATTAATACACGTTTAATTTCAGTTTTGCATTTCATCTTAGATTTTGATTAATAATAACGATTAGAAATTGATAGCTCATAATTGTATATTGACAATTTTTCTTCTTTGAACAATTTAATTTCTCGGTGTCTAGGCTACGGCAGAGCAATAATCAGTTATAAATATTACGGTGATTCGTAAATATTGTACTGAATTGTTTCTCTAAAGATACTTAAACCTTCGGCTGTATTGCTACGGTGATTCGTGGTGCACCGATAACTCCTGCCCGTTACCTGGCTGAGAACTATCTTGTTGATTTAAGACAATTTGAGATTATACAATTTAGAGTTAACTTGGGATAAATCATTTGCAATTAACCCTTGCATTCATTTAGTTGCATTAGTTCATGCAATTTTAAAAAAACAAAAAATATTTCAAAAATTCAAAACTAAAAAAAAAATGTAAATATACCTTTTATTTTTCTTCGAAATTATTAAATCCTTTTCCTTTGAAATTTCAAAAATCCAAAAAAAAACTAGAAAAACAAAAATCCAAAAAAATATAAAATCTTTTCAAAAGCCAAAAAAAATTGGAAATCCAAAAACAAAACAAAAATCAATTTTCCAATTTGAAAAATAAATTCTATTTGTATATATTTTTTTCTTTATAAAAAAACCCAAAAACATTCTTGAAAATGTCCGAGTTTCCCCATTCACATGAATTTTACAACAGTTGTGAAAATCAATATAATCCATATAATTTCACTTCAAATTCTTATGGATATTACAACAACAACTATTGTTTAAACAATTTGAGTTTTGAACCACAAAATTTTCAAAATGATGAACAACCCTCAACTCTTGAAAGTAACATTTCGTCTTTACTTGAAATCTCTACACAACAAAATCAAATGATAAATGATTTGTGTAATTCGTATTTCTGCAATAACTCGAGTCAAAGTTTTCAAGGAATTCAAAATTTGAATTCAATTCAAAATTCAAACGATTTCGAGTATAACCCATGCCAATTCAATTTTGAACTCCAAAATGAATTTGAAAATCAAAACGAAAATGTGATCCACTTTTCAAATAATTTTGGCAATGGGAATAATCTCAATTGCGATGCGATTGAAATTTTTTGTTCTAAACAAATCCAAATCGAAAATTCTCAAATTAATAACTACAAATTGGATTTTGTTGAGCAAATGAACGAAATTTACAATGATCACATGAATTCGTTGTTTGAAACATATATGAAACAACTTGAAAAACAAAATCAAATTCCAACGTGTGATGAGTCAAATAATAATCCATCTTTTACCCAAATCAATGATTTTCAAATAACAACTTTTGAAATTGAAAATAACAATCTTAATGAAGTTGTTGAAAACACGGTAATTGAGTTGGATTTCAATTCTTTTGAGGATATGGAACCAAATTTAAAATTCGATCTTCCTTTTCTCGATTTCGAAAATTTAAATACAACAACTTTGAATTTTGAACTTGAGACATGTAATAAAGTTGTTGATAATCCAATAAAGGAAGTGGAATTTAACGAACACAAATTTTTTGGACTTTTGGATGACGAGTTGTTAAATTCCAACGGGGAAGATTTAAATCACCACTTTGATTTTGAAATCAATAATTTTGAAGAATTTTTCAATGATAAACTTGAATTTCAATCAATTGTTTTATCAACCCGAAAAATCATTGAAAACAAAACAACTCGTTCAATTTTTAATAAAACAAAATTAATTTTTCCAAATCGACAATCAACTTCGAAATCTTTTACGATTTGGTTTTTCGTGCTTAAGCTGTGTCTCACACATTTGACGAGACAAAGGAATAGGTCTTTAGAAGACCGTTTCATTTACTTTTTGACGATATACTTTCTGATCTTGTGAAAATACCATTTTTATTTAAATAAAGGTTATGTTTTTATATTTTCTCCTTCCACTTGGTTTGACTGTGGGGACACAGTCAAAATCAAGTGTGGGGGGAGACTCATCTTCATTTTTTTTTCATGGTTTCCTTTTGCTTTAATATCTGAAAAATAAATTTTCTTTTGAATTATTTTTAAAAGAAACACTATAAGATAAATATATGGTTTGGTTTATTAAATTGATATTTTGAAAATTTATTTGTCTTAACAAAAATAAAAATGAAGTTTGATTATAAATAACAATGGTTTAATTAGTATATAGGAAGATTCATACGTGTTAATTATGAAATACATCCTAATTGAAAATCTTTATTTTAAAAAGTGGTGAATTTAAAGTGAAGGATATAACATTTTTTTTGTCTTCTATGTTGAATGGTGCTAAGATGATTTTGCAAAACTCTCTCTCTCTTAAAAAAATATAAAAAATAAAAAATAATAACATCCAAAGTATTCATTCTCATTTAAAAGTCCTCACGGTTATGCATGGATGAATTACTTGGAATCTTTGATTATGTGCTTTCATACTCATTTAAAAGTGCTCACGGTTATGCATTTATGGAACACATGTCAAAAAAATTAGACTTAATAAAAACCACCTACGGTCGATAGGTGTATGCACGAAAGTGTGTGCACTCGCCATGCTCTGTACTCCCCTCACAAAAGCCCGAAAGGCAGTGCATGGGTGATATATCTGGCCTCAGTATACCTGAGCTAGGTGTGTAATTTTTCTTGCAAATAATGAGAGAGCAAGCAATTGAAATCCTAGCACTATTTTTACTTATTTGATTTGACTTGTTATGGAAAAGAAATGAAAATACCACTTCGATAAACTTTGATAATCAACTAAGGATCCATTTTATAATTACACTTTGTTATCAACCGAAACAACAAGTTAAACTATAGTCTATTTGTTATGATAACTTGATTTTTGTTGGAAATTTTGATGAGTAAATGACATATAGCCAAAACCTATATTTAACTTATTTGTGTCAATTTAAAAATAAATCCTTCATCTGTAAATATTTTAAAGAACTTGCATTCATATTTTTGTAAATAAATCTTGCATTTTGTAAATATTTTCATCCTGCATTTGGATTTTGTGGGTAGTACCCGTTGAAAACCCTCACGAGACAACACTCGTCCTACTGGGGACACCCAGAGGTTTAACGGCTTGTTGCATACGCTTAATGCAATCGTGCTTCCTACGAAAATGGATTTATCTTAGTTTCCCTTTAGTCGAGGTCGAATAAAAAGATAAGTGTGGGGATATTTGATGTGCACGTAAATGTGCATATTTTTACCACCATATTTATTCTTTTTAAATTAAATAAATGATCATATTGGGTATTTTAACTTGTTTAAACCAAAATTCATATTATTTGAAGTTGTCACATATTCATCTTCATCCAGGGGCAAAATGGTCATTTTTGTGCATATATTAATTTGAGAAAATTTAATTGGAAATTTTCATATTATTTTGTAGGAAATTAAACTCAATTACAAATGGTTTCATGAAGGAATATTCATGCACAAAGAATATAAAGCAATGAAGATGGAAATAATTCAAAGTGAAGATCATGGAGGACCCCACATACCCACTACCTTAATGTACAAACTAACGGCTAATGCATATGCTAAAAGATATTTAAAGCTTCGTGTACATTTAAGTGGGGGATTATTAAAGCTAATGATAACTTGGCCTCCATACATTCTCAAGGGTAGTTTGGTCATTCCCCAAATTATGGATTAGGGTTTCATGCATGTATAAATAACCCCTTATGTTTCATGTAACTCGAATCTCTTCTCTTAGTCTCTCTTAGGCCTCATTCTCTTTAGTTTAGATCAAAAATAAAATGAAAGCTCCTCTTTCTCTTTTCATGGCTACTTAGCCATTTTTTTTATGTAATCTTTTTTTTATGCAATTTAATACATGCTCTTTCCTTTTCGTGTTCATTTACTTTCATGTTGTAGTGTAGATCTCATCTCTTTTATGAAAGTAGAATAATTTTTCCTTTCATTTTGCTCTCTTTTCTCTCTTCTTTTTATTCAATGTTGCTTGCTACATTTGTTCATATAATGACAAATATGAGAGGCTAAACCCCTTCAATTTAGGGGTAATGAAGCTCTCTAATCATGTAGCTTCAACTTAGTTTGATGTTTATGCTCTCTTTTTGTGCTTAATGACAATGTTTGAAGTGGTTTAATTTGTTGTCTTTGCTTTGAATTTGATAGTCAATATTGTTGACACCAAATAGGCTATGCTTAAACAAACACAAAACACAAATTGCCTCTTCATCTACATATGATTATGGCAAAGAAGTGATTGTTGAAATTAAAATTTGATGGCTTATATTTCTATTTAATAGTTAATAGGCCATGCTTAAAATAGATTTTGCTTTCAACTTAGTTGTCATATTTTATGTGATTTAAAAGTGTATTGGTGGTTGTGTTATAGTTTGATGGTTTATATTGAGCTAATTAATAGCACAAATATACCATACTTATGATAAGCACATCAACTAATTCACTAATGACAAAAAAAAGAGATCATAACTTCATTTTGTTGATTCATGTGATTTAGAGAGTGAAAATTGCCTCTAAATTGTCATTTAACTCTCATATTTTTATCATTTTCTTTTGCTAGTTTTTGTTAGTTTCTTACATTTCTAGCTATTCACTCTCGACTTCGGTATAATTTGATTGAATAGAATTTTAAAATCATCAATTCCCTGCGGATCGACCCGTATTCGCCACGTGCTACATTCATACACTGTGCTCTTGCGGTTATTTTTAATTTAAATTTGTTTGACGGTTTTCTAAATCGATAGAACTTCCGTCGACGAACACAAGCGTAGTGGCGCTGCACTGTACAGTGCAGCATTGAGCTGCACAACAGTGCAGCTGCACTGCAATACAGTGCAGCTGCACTACAGTGCAGACGGCTGCACAGTGCAGGACAGGGCTGCGCTACAATACGGCACCTGCACAGTGTCTTCCACACAGTGCAATCAGCAAATTTTTCTCAAATTTTTTTCCTCTGCAACAATTAACCAAACAATATGCACGCATTTTAATTTTATGCGTAAATCCCCATTTCTTCTTTAATTACCATCAACAATACACAATTGAAAAATGAGAAAGTAATCATTTTATTCAAAATTTCACACTTTTATTTACATGCATATGTTTGCGCCAAAATAGGCCACAAACACCCAATGTCGCGGAAGCACCCGATTATGAACATCAGTCAGCAACAATCAATATAAAACACAGATCTAAACACTAGCAATCACAACAATTCACAAATAACAGTCACAAACGCAGGATTTATGGTGGTTCGGCGATCTTTCCTACGTCCACTCTGAAGTTTATGTCTTTATTGATGTTCACTTGATGATTACAGTTGATTACAACAAGTTACAACTTATGATAGCTTTCAAATCTGATTACAACAGCGATGATGAAGTATGGAGTTGAATCCGGCAGAGTCTCGATGTTTAATGGCCGAAGATCCCCTTTCCTAAAGGCTTTAGGGTGCTATTTATTGGCGTAGGAGGCCCAGATCTCACTCAAACTTAGGGAGACTTTTTCTGGCACGTGAGTGGGCCCACGCGGCCGACCCCAACAAGTTTCGACTCGATTTGAGATCGATTCGAAGTGACTTCGAATCCATCAAAGAATGATCCAATCGAGCTGAAACTTGGCAGGAACAATCTTTACCTTGTATGGAAGCTACTGTGAAAATTTCGTTGCATTTGGATCAGTGGTTTAGGAGATATGATCAATTCAAGTTGATGATTTTCGTTCGGCTGTCTATTTCGACTTGATCACCTCGAATCCGTATATTCAAATCGATGGACGCACGTGGTACTGAAGTGACGTGGCGCGCACTCCTCGCATCGATCCTATTTTATCTCCGAGTTGACCGCTTCGCACCATGGATTTCGCCTCGTTCGTATCGTGTGCCACGACCCAGTTCGCATCAATGGATTCTAAATGGATCGATACGAAGGGGATCAAGATGAGCCGAGTGGATTCGAACAGGGCAGAATTTATGGATGCGAAGGAATGATCTGGCATTCTTGATGGATGCGAGGACGATCGATACGAAGTAGTGCTTGGGCACGAGGCTGATCGATTCGAAGTAGGGTATATGGTGATGGATTCGAAGTGCTCCAGACTCGATGGATACGAAACAGTGCTTCAGCACGGATACGAACGTGCTCAGGGGATGCCCATCTGATGGATTCGAACCGATCGATTCGAAGTGATCAACATCCCGTTATCGATCGATTCGAACTCGATCTATTCGAAGCATGTGTAAACCAACGGATTCGAACAAGACAATTAGTGATGGATTCGAACCCATGGATTCGAAGTGAGCATCTCCCCAACTTTTCGATGGATTCGAACGACACTCCTTGGCTAACTTGCATCGATCATATCTCGTTCTTACGACCTCCGATTAACCTGATATTTGGAATGTTGGCTCCCATGACTTTGCTTGCCGTGTCCTATCAGTTGTAGCCTGATCCGGGCTCGGAAAAAATTTATCGATATCCATAGCGAAGTGAAGTACAACCAATCTCTGAGACGACCTGTCTTTTGTTTTTAACCGATCTTTTGGTATCACGGCTTTGCCAAAAAGCAGGATGACATTTGCCCCCCAAAATATGCCTTGCGGTAGGAAGGCGTGTTTTGTAATGCCATGATCTGGATGTTCATATCCTGTTGATGTCCTGCAAAGGAATTTACAGTATTATGCGACCTCAAATAACGATCGTTCGGGATCGAGATATTTGAGATGAAGTGCGACCGTTCATGGTCAAGCGCCTGACTTCAAATGACGATCGTTCGAGATCGAGCCATTTGAGGTGAAGTGTGACCGTGCGAGGTCAAGTGGCGAACCTCAAATGACGACCGTTCGTGATCGAGCCATTTGAGGTGAAATGAGTTGTGCCGTTCGGGGCGAGTCGTGCCTTTCGAGGCGAATTGTGACCGTTCGCGATCGTGTGCCGTTCGAGGCGATTTTGTGACCGTTCGAGGTCGGGTGCCGTTCGTGGCGAGTAAGTGTGCCCGGGAGGGCTTGGTATTATCTATACCAGGCTCACGTTCGCGTGGGTCCCTGGATCGTTTGTCAGGGCGGCTTATCGCCATCTCAGAGCATGCCTAAGGACCGTTCGCGACCCCGTACATGTGTAAGTAGCTTAGCCATTTCAGAATTATCAGAATCAAATATCTGTTCAACAGATGAATTTTAAAACAGAAATGTCCAAACAAACCAAGTTCAAATGTCCAAATCAAAACGAAACAAAAGCAAAGCAAAGATGTCAAAGTGTAAGTTCCCATTACGAAACAGTCAATGATCATTCAGAGCATGCCTGGAGAACGTTCGCGATCTCGTACATGTGTAAATGATTTAATTGTGTTAGTGGAAACTTACGACTTGTTCATCGTTATTCTAATTAATTGATAACCAAACGATGTCCTGGTTCAGGGTCGCCCCTAGCTGATGTAGACGGTGGCCGCACTGGCTCTACCGCCGGGGCTCGTCTCCTCACATACTGAAGTAGCATACCATTCCTGATGTGTCCATCTACCTCATCCTTTAGATGCCTACAGTCGTTAATGTTATGACCGTTCAGCTCGTGGAATAAGCAATATCTGTCTGATTTTCTCTCGTCAGCAGTGGGGTCCCTTCGTATTGGCCTACGGTATGGAACTTGCCCTTGCGTATCTCTATAGATTCGCTCCAAACTCTCATTCAGCTTTGAATAGGTGGTGAATCGCGGCTCCCTCCGTTGCGGCTTTGATCTGTCCCCGTCAATCTCAGTCTTTCTTTTACCTTTATCCTTGTCTGAGTCCTTTTTGAGAGGCTTTTTGTCTTTAAGCGCATAAACTTCTATCTCCTCTCCTTCTTCTCTTTCTACACTCGCATCCTCTAATCGTTAAACTTTTCTGCCTCATGATAGAATTCTCCTAGATCCACGGGTGGATACTTAGTTAATGAATTTTTGAACTCTGTTCCGTCAGCTATCCCGGACACAGCCGCCATCATAACCATGGATGGATCTGGTCAATCCACCGAAGCTGCTGCCGCATTGAATCGCATTAGGTAACTCCTCAAAGTCTCTCTGGCTTTCTGCTTTAAAGTTTCCAAAGTCATCACATTCTTGGGTCTTGTAATGTGAACCCTGAATTGCCTCATAAATCTCTCAACTAAATCATTCCATGTTCCGATGGATCCACTCCCTAATTGTCTAAACCATAATGCTGCAATATCCCCCAAGTACAATGGAAAGCACCAGGCCATAACCTCCTCTGATGCCCCCAGCACTTTCATATGCCTCATATACTTCGTTAGATGAACCTTGGGGTCGGTTCTCCCGTCATACATGTCCAGTGATGGTAACTTGAAATCCGATGGGTTCCTAGCTCGCCTGATTGCTAGAGTAAAAGAACTCCTATTAACATCCTCCAAATCTTTATTTACCAAACCGCCTCTCATAGCTTTTCTAACCATCTCCACCAATCTGTCATTGTCCCCGAGATGCAACCTTCGCTCATCACTTTCGAACTGCCCCCCGTGTCCACGAGGGAATTCTGGGATCTGCCTCCTTGACCGAGAGTTCACTCCTCTACTACTCCCGGGTTGTGCAGATGTTCCTCTTTCTCTCTCTGAAATTGGGTCAACGTTCTCCATGGGTGTGCCTCCTAATCCAGATGCTACGCCGGATGGTCTTGCTTCATTCTGAACTCCATCCGCTTCTCTATTCTGTGCTCCAAGTTGCCCTATCTGTTGAAACAAACTTTGGATCAGCTCCTCCTGTTTCTTCATCATAGTCTCCATCTCGTCCCTAGTGATGAAGATCGACGCTTGATTCGCTCCTGAAGAAGCCTCTTGACTTCCTTGGTGTTCACTTTTCTCTGGCCTTGGCCTTCTGCTCGATTGTCTCGTCATAATTTCTCAAATCTGAACTTTCAAACTTTCTGAATCAACTTCTAAATGGTAGAACTCCTGAGTTAGCCCTCTCAATGAAAGCACCAAAATGTTTGCGCCAAAATTGGCCACAAACACCCAATGTCGCGAAAGCACCCGATTATGAACACAAGTCAGCAACAATCAATATAAAACACAGATCTAAACACTAGCAATCACAACAATTCACAAATAACAGTCACAAACGCAGGATTTATAGTGGTTCGGCGATCTTGCCTACGTCCACTCTGAAGTTTATGTCTTTATTGATGTTCACTTGATGATTACAGTTGATTACAACAAGTTACAACTGATGATAGCTTTCAAATCTGATTACAACAGCGATGATGAAGTATGAAGTTGAATCCGGCAGAGTCTCGACGTTTAATGGCCGAAGATCCCCTTTCCTTAAGGCTTCAGGGTGCTATTTATAGGCGTAGGAGGCCCAGATCTCACTCAAACTTAGGGAGACTTTTTTAAGCACGTGAGTGGGCCCACGCGGCCGACTCCATCAAGTTTCGACTCGATCTGAGATCGATTCGAAGTGACTTCGAATCCATCAAAGAATGATCCAATCGAGCTGAAACTTGGCAGGAACAATCTTTACCTTGTATGGAAGCTACTGTGAAAATTTCGTTGCATTTGGATCAGTGATTTAGGAGATATGATCGATTCAAGTTGATGATTTTCGTTCGACTGTCTATTTCGACTCGATCACTTCGAATCCGTATATTCGAATTGGTGGACGCACGTGGTACTGAAGTGACGTGGCGCGCACTCCTCACATCGATCCTGTTTTATCTCAGAGTTGACCGCTTCGCACCATGGATTTCGCCTCGTTCGTATCGTGTGCCACGACCCAGTTCACATCAATGGATTCAAAATGGATCGATACGAAGGGGATCAAGACGAGCCGAGTGGATTCAAACAGGGCAGAATTTATGGATACGAAGGAATGATCTGGCATTCTTGATGGATGCAAGGACGATCGATACGAAGTAGTGCTTGGGCACGAGACCGATCGATTCGAAGTAGGGTATATGGTGATGGATTCGAAGTGCTCCGGACTCGATGGATAAGAAACAGTGCTTCAGCATGGATACGAACGTGCTCAGGGGATGCCCATCTTATGGATTCAGACCGATCGATTCGAAGTGATCAACATCACGTTATCGATCGATTCGAAGCATGTGAAAACCAATGGATTCGAACAAGACAGTTAGTGATGGATTCGAACCCATGGATTCGAAGTGAGCATCTCCCCAACTTTTCGATGGGTTCGAACGACACTCCTTGGCTAACTTGCATCGATCATATCTCGTCCTTACGACCTCCTATTAACCTGAAATTTGGAATGCTGGCTCCCATGACTTTGCTTGCTGTGTCCTATCAGTTGTAGCCTGATCCGGACACAGACAAAATTTATCGATATCCATAGCGAAGTGAAGTACAACCAATCTCTGAGACGACCTGTCTTTTGTTTTTAACCGATCTTTTGGTATCACGGCTTTGCCAAAAAGCGGGATGACATCATACATAAAAATGAAAAAATAAAATAGGGTTATAACTTCACTCATCTAAATCTCCAAAAATCAATCTTCAAGCTCTAGATCATTTAGCTTTGATTGCTTGCCTTTTACCTTCCAATTGTCTTAGAATTGGTAATCTTTTTCTTTTAACCTTTGATTGTAAAGGCAGATTTGTGTTTGTGTGAGGGTATTTTGTTTTTAGGTTTTCTGTTTTCTGCCTGTTGTTTTGTACGTACAGTAAAAAAAAGGGAGAAGGAAGTGGGCTGTGTTTTGAACTTGAGACCCTCTCTAGAATCCTCTTAGGAAATATCTTTATTTCCTTACATTTTTAGTCTTTTTTTTCAAACATAATGATTACACCTTGTCTCATGTTAAAAAAAAATTAAATTTTATTATTATTATTATTATTATTATTATTATTATTATTTTACGTATAATTTGTAAATTAGTATGAAAATTTCTCCGTCTTTTTTTCAATGCATAACATGGAAATTAACATAAAACTCTATTTTATTTAAGCTTTTCCCTTTTTTTCTTTTAAACTTTTTAAGTAACAACAACTCCTCTACTTTTTTTTTCAAAAAAATTAATTCATTAAATAAATTTGCTTATTAAAATAAAAGATACAATTCATTACATTCAATATACATAACAAATAAGTCACTGATCATTCATTTCCCTCTTATCCACTTTAATATTTTATTTCCATTTTTCAAACAAAATATTTATTTATTTATTTACTTTTTTATTATTACCAAATAAATTATAATTTTTTACTTTTCCTTTCTCTTTTTTTATTATGCCTAATTGTAAATCAACATAAAAAAAATTCCCATTTAAACTTTCATACATAAAACGCATTTTATCTCATGTAATTAGTTATCATTCTTTCATTAAAAAAACATATCATTCTCAATGTTTAACTTTTCAAATAGTTTAGGTTAATAAAATGGTTCATTTATTAAAATAAATTACACTACCACTAAAAAGACATAATTTATAACTCCAAATAAAAGTAAATGAATTTGTTGCCATTTATTTTCCTCTCAACACTATTAATATTAAATTTTTTCTTTTGTTTTCATTCATTTATTATTTTATTTTTATTTTTTTCCATAAATGTTTAATTGTTTGTTATTATTAACAGATTAATTATCAATTTATTAGTTGATTCCCAATTTAGCATCCCAAAAAATGGGGTTGTTACACTTTGGGTTGCAGTAACGGTGTTATACGCAACATCGGTTTTAAACCCAAATAGAAATGCATTTTAAAAGATAATTTCTAAGAGTAGAAATGAAATTGATTTGTTAAATGCACCTACTATTTAAACAAGTAAAAGAAAATGTTTTTAGCTATGGATGTACTAAAACAGTTATAAAAATGAGTTTTTTTGAAAAAAAGAGTAAGTTAGATAGTAGAAAATGTTTATCACAACAGAATATAAATTAAACATACTTTAATCCATTGGAATGAAAAGAGCAATGCTATAATTTTTGATGAAACCGATAAAAATGTTTTGTGAAGTTATAAGGAATATATGAAAGAGATATACAAGGTATGGGAAGCACCAAATTTTATCATATTTTGAAAAATATAAAACAAGTTCCCTATAATTTCACATAAACATGAAATCCTTTTTTAAAAGTTTTACAGAAGATTTTAGCATTAATAATTTCTCATTAGAGAAAGTAGGCTCAATACATTAAAGTGTGAACCGTGAGGTGTAATAAGAATATGGCTTGAAAACATGTAAGGACATTTTAAAAGTATTTGAAAGAAAAATGGTTTGGTGAAAAAATAAATAAGTTTTTGGAAGCGAAGAATTTAATAACAGTTAAATATAAAAAAGTTCCAATTTTTATGGAAAGCTGTAAAGGTCTTTAGGAGAAAGCGAGGAATAAGTTTTGGACATAGAATTTGAAAAAATTTCCCTCTAGGTTTGGGAAATAATGTAAATTCAAAAAGATGTAAGGATGCAAATCTAGAAATGTAAATTGTTAAGCAACCGGGTATTTTTGAAATTAAGAAGAACTTAAAGATAACACTTTTGCGAATAAAGATTTTGGGATCTGAAAATTTAGAAGCCCTAGTTTTTGAAATGAGAGGATAAATACCAAACCAAACTCTTAAAAGTGGAATAGATAGGAAACATTCCCTAAGAAGTGACAAAAAAGGTGTAAGATTACAAAGGAGATAATAGTCATTACTTTTGGAAGTAATAATAGAGTTTCCCATAAAGAATATGTGGCACTAGTGAGAACCTAGGAATGTTGATTCATTTGAGCAGGCCAAAGAAGAACAGTAATGTAACAACGCGCATATTTATCGATTGTATATTTAAATATTTTATTTAAATATTTCACCGTTCGTCGGATTTTTGTTCGAAAACCTACTTTTTGCAAACGGTCGAATTATGACTCGAGACCACTCCCATTGAGTTCAAAATGACGTTTGCGACCTTTTTGAGTATAAGCTTCGATATGTTTGGAGTAAGTCGAATTTTGCTACTTTTTCTATTGGGTTTTGGGTTTGGGTTCAGCCCACTAGCTAACTTAATACCCTAACTCGGCCCTCTCCTCTCCATTCACTCATTCCCACTCCTCAAACTCAAGCTAAAACTGAAAATGGGGGAAAAGAAGAGGAATTAGAAATTCCAAGCCCTAGTTTCTTCTTGCAAACTTGAATTCTTGCTTCAAAATCAAATAGAAGCTATTGGTAAGCCTCCTCGTCATCTTCTCTATCTCTTTCTCTCTTCAATCTCAGAAATTCCTAAACCTAAATTTAGAAAATACTTGTTTTGATCTTAGATTGAAGCTTGTTGGGTTGAAGTGGAGATTGGTTGGTATTCTCCTTGCAAATTGAGCTCCTTCTTCTTTGTTTTTGGGTTAAAGGTGAGATTTTTACCTCACATCTATGTCTATAACTATCTTTGATTGTTGGGTATAAATTCCTAACGCTTATTTATGTTCATTTGCTTTTGATTTGGATTGAATTGGTGAATATTTCAATTTTTGGTGTTTTGTAATCAAATCTTTAAAATTCCAATCTTTGATGTTTGAACATGTTTTTGGTGATGCATCGAAGAGCCCATAGTGCTTGGTTGCCGATTGGCATAAATCCCTAGTATCCATCGCTCGTTCGATCGCATTTTGGTTTGGATTTGCCATTTTTGGTCTAGCCTATTTTTTTTGCCTAGCAGGAAATTTCAGATGTCTGAAACAAAATCCAGACGTCTGGTTGAAAAATCCAGACGTCTGGAAAGGGGTCTGGAAAAGGCAGAGAATAAATCCAAACGTCTGAAACTAAATCCAGACGTCTGAAATCAAATTCAGACGTCTGGTTGAAAATTTTAGACATCTGAAATGGCCCAGGAATTAAAAATAGAAGGGAGAAAACACATATACTTCCAGATACTAGGGCCAGACGTCTGGGAACACCTACCAAACGTCTGGAACTGTTTAGTTTGCCTATTTTGGCTATTTTTGAGTAAATTTCCAAGGTTTATCGATTTTTGTTGATCCGGTTAGTTGTTATCACTTATTATCGACTTTGATGACTTCTTTTTATGGATTTTTGGAAATATCCATTTTGATGGATTTGGTATCAATTTCTTTGGATTTGATTCACGTCTTCTTATGTGAATTTTGATGATTGATTGTTTCTACAATCATTTCATTGATTTGTCACTTTAAAAATATAAAGTTTTCAATACTAGTAGTAAATATCAAAACTCTTTCATCAAAACGATTTCAACACTATTTTATTACAAAGCTTGTTTCTTAAACCGTTTTCCAATCTACTAGTATATACAAACCTTTCCCTCACTTGTACGAGAAATCTAATTAAACGGCTTAGTAAAACAAGTGGTATGAAACGCTTGCGTTTCGTCGGTAAATTCTTGGACTTGTTCGATTGAATCTCTTGTGATAATTTTTCTAGTGGAGATCTATAATTTGTTCGTAAATATTTAAGTTAAGATAGTGTTTATGGGACATGAAGCTAAACTCATATATTTACTAGCTTACTGTAATTGACACTTCTTGATGATCGATGATGGTCGTTTTATGGTTTAGACTAGCAATGTGCGATGTATCTTTGTCCACGTAGAGGACGGTACCTCGTTTTGTGGAGCTTCGGCTCGTTTGGAGGAGCTTCGGCTCGTTTGGAGGAGCTTCGGCTCGTTTGGAGGAGCTTCGGCTCGGTTTGCGATACACGTGTTGGGAGTTTTCATGCTCCCATTCTTGTGATAGGCCACTTTCCCCTTTTTGTGATTTCTGGATTTCTATTGATTGATTTTTAGAATTTGTGCTCCACCAATTTTCGTGATTTGCATTGATAAGCTTTATCAATTTTTGTGCATCGGTGAATTTGTGTTTCACTAACTTTTTCAATTGGCACTGATATGATTGTCAATATTTGTGGTTTGGTGAATAAAATAAAGAATATGACATTCTTTTTAGTGCTTTGAGATTTCTTGTGATATTGTATGATTTTTGTTGTTAGTTAATGTATACTTTTTATGGTATGACATTTTTGTTATCATACATTTTTACCGCATCTATTATCCTATCTCACTTTATCTGATATCTATAGCTAGAATGATCCGTTTATTATTTTCTTATTAAATAATACTCGGGTCAGACCGAGATGTTACAGGTGCTTCAGCTTGACTCTTATTTGGAGCCATCATCTGACTTTTGAATAACTACTATAGATTAGTAGTTTTGTTTTGTATACATTCGAGATAGAGACTCCTTGATGTATACTAATTCTTTTGTCTAGCACTTGTACCTATTCTTTTGTGACATTGTGGATCTTGTTTTACCATAACTCTGATATACACTTATATGTGTTGTGTTCATATCTTTTTTCGCCTTGTGATATGGATATCTGTGACTGATTTGTGTTATGTTTATTTCTATATTTGTTTCCGAAGATATTATAGCCACCGTGTAGTAGCTTTGAGTTTGTATCGGTATGTCGGATTTCCTCTTGAAATCAAATGCATGTTATACTATCTGACATATCGGTGCTCGCACAAAGCAATTACACGAATGGTCGCTCCTCAACAGCTTTATTCTCTGCGCTAGTTGACGGCATTACCTCGTAGTGTCCTTGGCTAGCATGGGTATAGAGGTGGGGCGTCACAGCTTGGTATCAGAGCCAAACTTCGGAACAATGTAGAATAATCTAGCAAGGATCATGTCCTAAGTCTTTCTTAAGAGTCATGCTTAGGATTTAATTTGAGTCTTCGTACCGATTCATCCTATTTTCTTTATGACCCCTTGTTTTATCTATCAAGATTGCTTGATATTTATTTTGAGAATAACTTTTCTTCTTCTTTATTTCTTAAAGAAGAGTAATGGTTAGACCTGGTCGTCCTAGCGCCGTTCAATCTAGTGCTACTCCCCAGGATGGAGTATTTATGTCTGCCCAGCAGCTTCTTGATCTAGTAAAGAACGCTCAAGCAGCCGGACCCAATCCAGAGCCTACTCATCCTAGATCCGGTTTTGCACGCTTGTGCAGAGACTATATCGATTTGGGTGGAAGGCCATTCAAGGGATCCGAGAGTGTTATAGAAATTCAAGATTGGCTCAAATCATGCGATCACATCTTTACTCACATGAATCTTATTGACCTTCATCAAGTCCAAGTGGCTTCTAGCATGCTCCAAGAAAGAGCGTTAGATTGGCATGAGCTCTTGACTACGGAAATTATCGAAGCGGATCTTACTTGGGAGCAATTCCAAGAATGATTTGAATTAAAGTTTGTGCCGGAGGCTGAAAAAGTAACTTTGGCCCGGCGTTTTATCGACCTTGTTCAAGGTGAATCTTCTGTGATGGATTACGTCGCATCTTTCGAATCTCTCTCTATGTATGAGGTCGACAATATAAATACCCTATGAAGAAAAAACATAGATTTGTCTATGGCTTGAATAAGAATCTTAAAAAGCCATTACTTCTGAAACTAGAAGTTTCGTTTGATCAGCTTATTGATATCGCTCTTCGTCTTGAAGAGGCCGATAGAGAGTGTAATGTTGAAGTTGTGGGTGCTAAACAAAACTTCAACAATAACATGAAGATGCCTATTATGTTCAAAGGCCCCATTTTCAATAAGAAGGGGAAGCTGGAAGCTTCGGTAGCAAAGACTCCAATCCCTAATCGTGGAGAATGCTACAATTGTGGCTCTAAGGACCACTATATAAATAAGTGTCCTAGACCTATCTCTTGCCGCTATTGCAAAGGTGCGGACCATTATATGTCTTCATGTCCCAAACTTAAAAGCAAGAGAGAGAGGGAGCTGAGCAACTCTTCTCTTGGTCAAGGTATTTTTCATTCAATCCTTGATGGCATTGTTTTATTTGGTGATCTTCCTATTTGAGTTCTTTTTGATATGGGTTCATCTCCTCATATTTTATATCAAAAGAACTTGTCGGTTTCTTTTCTTTAAAACGTTTTTTTGGGGGCTTGTTGGCTTCTTTGAGAATTGTGAATCCGAATTGGTGGATCCGCAACGCTCAATTTGCTTGAATTGATGTCGAGATTATTTTATGTGATTTTTCTTTTCGAGCCGATATTTTTTTTTACTCAGGTTTTGGAATTGATTTTTTTGTGAAAGGATTGACTTAATCATTGTGAAGCCCATATCCTATTTTCCAAGTGGACTATTCATCTTCGACATTTTCTACCTGTTAAGCAGGTTTCTATTTTTCCTTTGTGATTTCGATTCCAATTTAATGGCATCATTATTATTATTTAAGCCCACGTGATGAGGAAAGTGTTATTTCCCTCATTCAAATAGTTTGTGAAATTTTTTGGTATTTTTGGGCTTGTCTTAGGATTATCTCCTAAGCAATTTTTAAGTGGTGTTAAGATCTTTTCAGCTTGACCTTGCCACCGGTTTTCATTTGCTACGAGTTGGGGAAGTTAGAATTCCACTTACTGCATTCCGCACTCGTTATGATTCTTATGAATGACTTATTATGTCTTTCAGTTTGTCTAGCTTATTTCATCCATTTTATGAATCGAGTATTCTACGAATATCTCGATGACTCCATTCTTGTATTTATTGATTCTGGATGAAAATAGCAATTTAAAATTTTGCAAATCTTTTTCATAAGATTTATTTATAAGTATAATTGGATCTTGTTCCTAAACGAGCTAAGGATATTCTTAAAAACTTCTAAGAGATATTTTTATCATATAGAAGATGATTTTGTGATTGTATTACCCATTTAGTGTTTTAAGAATTCTGGTCGATGTGCTTGATCAACGTTATCGATAGGAATCTCCTAAACGCTTTTATGAGACAGTTAGACACGATATATTGACTTGTAAAAATGTAAATTTTTCTAGAAAGATAATTACATGAAGATAATTATGATTTTGAAAGTTTTAGATTTTCGGGAAAGTAGATTATTTAAAAGAACTCTTTTCCGATACTCTTATTCTTATGATTCCCGAAGGGAATCATGACTTTATTGTTTATACCGATGTTAGTCGTATTGGTTTGGATGTCGTTCTCTTGCAAAAGAGAACGTGCTATCACTTGTGCGTATAATTCATTAAAGACTATCGAGACTAGATGTGCCACTCACGATCTAGTGCTCGCGCCAATTGTTTTTGCTTTTAGAGTTTGGCATCATCATTTTTGGGGGAGGAATTTGTTCTCCACTCCGATCATAAATCTTTAAAGTATTTATTTTCTTAAAAGGAACTTAATTTGCGTCAACCCCGTTAGCTCGAGTTCCTTGTATCTTATGATCTTTTTACCAAGTTCATCGGATGTTTCAATGTACTTTGTTTTGTTGAGCTTCGTCTCATTTCTTTTATGGACTAGCGCCCGATGTTCTTTTACGGTATTCGGCTCATCGGATGTACCGTTGTTGTACTACATTGATGTTCCATCTTATCTGGATCAATGGATGTACCATTATTATACTACATCGTTGTTCCGGTTTATCGGTTCATTGGACGTACTATTTTTGTACTACGTCGGTGTTCCGAAATTATTCGAGCTTTAGTTTCTCGGGCGTACCATTATTGTACTACGCCGTTGCAACGGTTAAATCTTCTGCCATTTATGATGTTTTCCACGTCTTTTATCTTCGGAAATGCCTTAGGGATTCCGATTTTTATTCTTGATCCCGGTATTATTGAAGAAATGGAAGTTTCGCCTATTTGACTTTTGAGCAACATTTTATTCGTATCATTTCTTCGGAGGTTGAGCACCTTCGAAATAAAGATGTACTTCTTGTGAAAGTTCAATGGTTCTCAAATCTCGAGGATAGCTCTTGGGAATCTATAGAATTCAAGGAGTGAACACGTTCGGCCTTACTCTTTCGTGCTTCTTGTGGCAAACTTCTAATTTCAAAATTTCTTTTGTGTTGAAATGCTTTTATGGTTGTTACTATTTATTTTCTTCTTAAGTATTGTGAGGACACAATTTATTTAAGGAGGGGAATCTAGAACAACCCGCATATTTATTGATTGTATATTTAAATATTTCACAGTTCGTCGGATTTTAGTCCGAAAACCCACTTTTTGCAAACGGTCGAATTAGGACTCGAGACCACTCCCATTATGTTCAAAATGACATTTGCGACCTTTTTGAGTATAAGCTTCGATATGTTTGGAGTAAGTCGAATTTTGCTACTTTTTCTATTGGGTTTGGGTTCAGCCCACTAGCTAACTTAATACCCTAACTCAGCCCTCTCCTCTCCATTCACTCATTCCCACTCCTCAAACTCAAGCTAAAACTGAAAATGGGGGAAAGGAAGAGGAATTAGAAATTCGAAGCCCTAGTTTCTTCTTGCAAACTTGAATTCTTGCTTCAAAATCAAATAGAAGCTATTGGTAAGCCTCCTCTTCATCTTCTCTATCTCTTTCTCTCTTCAATCTCAGAAATTCCTAAACCTAAATTTAGGAAATACTTGTTTTGATCTTAGATTGAAGCTTGTTGAGTTGAAGTGGAGATTGGTTGGTCTTCTCCTTGCAAATTGAGCTCCTTCTTCTTTGTTTTTGGGTTAAAGGTGAGATTTTTACCTCACATCTATCTCTATAACTATCTTTGATTGTTGGGTATGAATTCCTAACACGTATTTATGTTCATTTGCTTTTGATTTGGATTGAATTGGTGAATATTCCAATTTTTGGTGTTTTGTAGTCAAATCTTAAAAAACCAATCTGTGATGTTTGAACATGTTTTTGGTGATGCATCGAAGAGCCTATAGTGCTGGGTTGCCGATTGGCATAAATCCCTAGTATCCATCGCTCGTTCGATCGTATTTTGGTTTGGATTTGCCATTTTTGGTCTAGGCTGTTTTTTTGCCTAGCAGGAAATTTCAGACGTCTGAAACCAAATCCAGACGTCTGGTTGAAAAATCCAGACGTCTGGAAAAGGGTCTGGAAAAGGCAAAGAATAAATCCAGACGTCTGAAATCAAATTCAGACGTCTGGTTGAAAATTTCAGACGTCTGAAATGGCCCAGGAATTAAAAATAGAAGGGAGAAAACACATATACTTTCATATACTAGGGCCAGACATCTGGGAACACTTACCAGACGTCTGGAACTGTTTAATTTGCCTATTTTGGCTATTTTCGAGTAAATTTCCAAGGTTTATCGATTTTTGTTGATCCGGTTAGTTGTTATCACTTATTATCGACTTTAATGACTTTTTTTTTGGATTTTTGGAAATATCCATTTTGATGGATTTGGTATCGATTTCTTTGGATTTGATTCACGTCTTCATATGTTGATTTTGATGATTGATTATTTCTACAATCATTTCTTTGATTTGTCACTTTAAAAATATAAAGGTTTCAATACTAGTGGTAAATATCAAAACTCTTTCATCAAAATGATGTCAACACTATTTTATTACAAAGCTCGTTTCTTAAACCGTTTTCCAATCTACTTGTATATACAAACCTTTACCTCACTCGTACGAGAAATCTAATTAAACAGCTTAGTAAAACAAGTGGTATGAAATGCTTGCGTTTACTTCGTCGGTTAATTCTTGGACTTGTTCGATTGAATCTCTTGTGACAATTTTTCTAGTGGAGATCTACAATTTGTTAGTAAATATTTAAGTTAAGCTAGTGGTTATGGGACATGAAGCTAAACTCATATATTTACTAGCTTACTGTAACTGACACTTCTTGATATCGATGATGGTCATTTTACGGTTTAGACTAGGAATGTGCGATGTATCTTTGTCCACGTAGAGGACGGTACCTCGTTTTGTGGAGCTTCGGCTCGTTTTCGTTTGGAGGAGCTTCGGCTCGGTTTGGATCCACGTGTTGGGAGTTTTCATGCTCCCGTTCTTGTGATAGGCCTCTTTCCCCTTTTTGTGATTTCTGGGTTTCTATTGATTGATTTCTAGAATTTGTGCTCCACCAATTTTCGTGATTTTCATTGATAAGCTTTATCAATTTTTGTGCATCGGTGAATTTGTGTTTCACTAACTTTTCCGATTGGCATTGATATGATTGTCAATATTTGTGGTTTGGTGAATAAAATAAAGAATATGACATTCTTTTTAGTGCTTTGAGATTTCTTGTGATATTGTATGATTTTTGTTGTTAGTTAATGTATACTTTTTGTAGTATGAAATTTTTGTTATCATACGTTTTTATCGCATCTACTATCCTATCTCACTTTATCTGATATCTATAGCTAGACTGATCCATTTATTATTTTCTTATTAAATAATACTTGGGTCAGACCGAGATGTTACAGGTGCTTCTTCTTGACTCTTTATTTGGAGCCATTATCTGACTTTTAACTAACTACTATAGATTAGTAGTTTTGTTTTGTATACATTCGAGATAGAGATCCCTTGATGTATACTTATTCTTTTATCTAGCACTTGTACCTATTCTTTTGTGACATTGTGGATCTTGTTTGACCATAACTCTGATATACACTTATATGTGTTGCATTCATATCTTTTTCCGCCTTGTGATATGGATATCTGTGACTGATTTGTGTTATGTTTATTTCTATATTTGTTTCCGAAGATATTATAGCCACCGTGTAGTAGCTTTGAGTTTGTATCGGTATGTCGGATTTTCTCTTGAAATCAAATGCATGTTATACTATCTGACATATCGGTGCTCGCACAAAGCAATTACACGGATGGTCGCTCCTCAACAGCCTTATTCTCCACGCTAGTTGACGGCATTACCTCGTACTGTCCTTGGCTAGCGTGGGTATAGAGGTAGGGTGTCACAAGTAAAGTGAAATTAGTAAGATTGTAAGGCATACATGGTTGAGGACATGTATTTTTTATTTTGAAGAAACTTGGGGAAAGCATCTTCCTTTAGTGGAATTCTCACATGATAGTAGTTTCCAAGATAGCATTAGAGTGGCACCTTTTGAAGGTCTTCACGGAAGGCAGAGCAAGTCACTTTTGTGTTGGATAGAGTCTACAGAGGTTAAAACGACTTCGGAAAAGACTAAATTTGATTTGGATAAAATTCATATCTAATTTCCGCAGTTCTTTTATAGTAATTTCTCGAATTTCCTATTTTCCATATTTAGTTTTGAATAGGTTCTTTCCTTTATTTATTTTTCGAAAGGGTAAAACTTAGGAGTTGACCTATGGATGTAGGATTTGATGTAAACATGTTATTAGAACATGTTAGGGATGATGTATGCAAGTGGTTGCAAGTGTTTGCCAATGGATGCTAATGGATGCATATACTTACACTAGGCACTATTATCTCTTGGGGATCGGCCTAAGTAGGACACTAGAGCATATGCATATGGATGTGTGCGCATTTTTGTTTTATATTCCATGGTTGCTATAAATAGATGTTTATAACGTGGTTGTTGCATTTGGATGATGTTTATATAACGCATATCGAACTATTGGTTATCATTGGGGAATTTTCATTCATTTGGATACATGACATGGACATAATTGCATAAAAGGAGGTTAACTGAATCAGTGGACCGCTTAATCTTTTGAATTAGTTAGGTACATTGACACTACACTAATTGCACAAGTATCATATACTGCATTAGTAAAACTCAAGGACAATGGATGAATGGTTGGTGGTTGAGTAGTTGGTTATAGAACTTGGATGAAAACATCTAGTTCATTCTTTTATCCTTAGAGATTTCGGGGAAAAAATACCTTAAAGAGGGGAGAATGTAACAATCCAAAATTTAACCCATGATTAATTAACTAACTAAATGAGAAAATAACTTTGCGAAATTATCATAATTGAGCCATTGGAGTTGCAGCATTATGTCCATGGTAATTTTATGGTAAATTTCATACATAGAACGTCTGAATCCGAGCTAATATGAGCAAAATACAAGACGAACAAGAAATCGAGAATATATATGTATGTATGTATATTGGGCTAGGTCAACCAAGAGATCGACCTAACCACACTCTAGGTCGACCGGCCGGTCGACCTAGGGGAGGGATGGTCGACCAACCGGTGGACCTACTTTGGGTAATGAATGAAGGAAAATTCCTTCGTTCGTGGCCAAATTTTGTACGTCATTTGGGTTATTTAGCTTCATTTGGTCATTCCGTTCTTGCATCCGATGGCTCCTATTCAACCTATGACGTGGTTGCTTCCTATTCAATCCTAAAATTTAATGATCTAAGATCCACTCCTACCCCTATAAATAAGACCCTAGGCCTAACACCTTTTCTCATTCTAGATTTTCTCCACCTGAGTTCAACTTTTCAAGAAGAACCCTAAAGGAATAATTTTCGAAGGAGAGAATCTTTTTAATAAAAATAGTTTAATACCCTCAAGTGGATCCGGAAAGATAAAATGGGAAGAACTTGGGACAATAGGTAAGCGATTGTAATTATTTAGGTTTTTTTAAAGCAATTTAAAATAATAGGGTTTCCAATAGTTGTAGTTTTACTACGATTTTTGGAATATCCTTTTTAGTAGTTTATTTACAGTTTTTAAAATTATTTTTAGTATATTTCTTTTAGCTATTCTTTTTAGTTGATTTTAGTTTATTTCTGTTAATTATAGCTTTTCCATTAATTACACTTTATTTACAATATTTTAATTTATTTACTTTTATTTATACGGTATTTACATCCTTTTCTTATGCTTTGGATTTTCTTCTATTTTAAGTTTTCTTTTATTTCTCCTTCGTCTTCGCGTATGGATTAGAATAAATTAAACGCGAATATGGATTAAAATTATAAGAATACTGAAATAACAGAAGAGAAGATGTAAATCGTAAAGACTAATAAAAATGGAATTAAGACTGAAATTGAGCCTAATTATGATATTGATGTTAGAATTTGACTAATTAAAGATAATTAGTCTAGTTATAACTTAGAATTATAACTAAAATGAGCATAAGATGAAAGAAGCTTATTTTTACACTTAGACCTTGGATTAAGTAATAAGCATGATTATAACGTGGGTAATAATAAGAAAGAGAACAAAATTAGGATTACTTTAGGACTTCGGATAAATTAATAAGCATAGATAGTAAGAACAATAATAAAGGCTTATTTGGATAATTTATCTAAGTTAATAAGCAAAGAAGTAAAGTAGGACCTGTACCACATAGCATTCCCCTATTATTTCTATAGACATGGTGTTTCACATAATCCGAAAGTGGGACGAGAGGCACGCTTATGCTAATAATGGTAGTAGTTGATCAATAAGTAGAAGTCCAAATCATGGGGATTTGAGAAAAGGGGCGCAACTAGATATTGTTTGGATGACAGGCTTTTACCAACAACATTTCCCCTATTATTTCTACGGACACAGTGTTTCACATAATCTTGAAGTAAGCGAGGGTCTTGCTTATGATGGATCTTGAGGTAATAAGAAGACCCAATATGTGGTACACAAGTAAAGCGAGCTTAGTGGTGGTCACGCATTCGACTTCCGGTGATAGCTCATAAGTCGTTATGAGTTCTAAGTGCTTAGTATGTGTATCTTTCGTAGGCACAATTGCCTTTTGTGTATGGAGCTATATAACGTCTAGTCCATAATAAATACTTTGTGCATCTTTTGTAGACACCATTTCACTTTATGTGTCATGCCATTACCTTATGTGTAGGGTTTTATATATCGTCTAGTCCGTAGTAAGGTCTATGGAGTAGCAGGCCGATCAAAGTGTAGAATTAGGATTTCAGTCTAATTATAGGATTAGGAATTCAGCCCGATCAAAGCAGCTAACAAAGACAACTAAAAATAATCATAGTTATCGAATCGTATTAATTTAGCAATAGTTAAATCGTATTTATTTCTAGCTCTATCTTCCTTTCTATTCCCTTTATTTCCTTTTATACTAGAGCTGTTGTAAAGTCTATTATCTTTACTTTGCTTAAATATGCTAGTAATTAATATCATTTACCAGACTTTTAGTCTGACCCACCCTTCTATTTTCCCCTTTCCCCCCAATTGGAAATCAGGGGCAAGGGCAATAAACTGTAGATTCTTGGAGACTCCTTTGGCAAAGATTTTAGCGTGTATTCCTTTTCTTCATTTTTAGTTTTTAGTCCTTTTGTTGTACTGGCACTATTTGAGGGATGTTTTGTACTCTGATTTTATGGAGACCATGGTTTTTAATTTCACAAGACATGAATCGGTATTTTAACATATGATGTATTTGGTATTTAGTGACTTATTTGGTTTTTAAAGTAATTATGGAGTTTTGTTCTAAATAAGTTATTATCTTAATTGTTTCCGCTGTTATTTATTTATGTTTTGTCTTATGAATCTTAGTCTCTGCTTGCTTTAGTTATACCTACAATGCACCACATCTTTTAGTGTGTCATTTTGGGTCTACTAAGGGTTGTTGGATGTTTCACTATACAATCAATTATAGTATGTTGAGAGACAATACTACTCCCCTCAATAAAATATGTCAGACTAGTGCCAGAGCGTAGATCTCTCCGTCATAAGTGTAGCGTAAGAAACCATATCCAAAACGAACCTCGTATGTAAAAGATATGGCCAATATAAGAAATGAGATTAACTAAAACAATTTATTTACTAATCAAATTGATTAACTAATTACCTTTAATCCTTCTTCCTCGAACCCCAATCAAAATCTTGTACATGAATCAGTACATAATTCATCCCCTTTAAACCTTCTCTCCTTGATTTCTCGCTCCATAGTCGCGAATCAACAAATCACTTTTGCTAACATGCTCTGTAATACCCCTAATTTTTGATAATATCATTCAGGAGATTTAATGAGATAAATTAAATAGAACAATGTAAAATTTAAGTGATAAGGAGATTGAGATATGAATAAAAATTATTAAGGCCATGCTCAAATATATGATTAAATGGGCTTAAGACTAGGTTATAAGCTAATTAATTTACATAAGCGTGTATTAGGAATTCGTCGCACATTACCTTTACTCTTATATATTCTCATTCCTACCATTTCATTTCCCATTCACGTCATTTTGAAAATGCAAATAAAAAAATAACGTATAAAGGAAGACAACCATAATCAAAGAGAAGAGGAATTAAATCAAAAGCTAGAGATTCAAGCTTAAGGGAAATAAATCTCAATCCAATCTCCTCATCTTAATCAAGGTGAATAATAATTCCATCTCTATTTTGTTTTATAATTACATGTTTTCGGATTTAAGATTAATTTTTTTATGATGATTTGGATGATGATATGCTAGAATAATGACTTGTCTGATTTAAGCAAGAATGTTAAAATAAGATTATATGCGGTTTTAGGGCAAAAACCAATTTATACAAATGTATAAATACCACAAAAAAAATATCGTATAAAACATGATTTTGGAGTTGGGTTATAATTTTGATAATTTTCCTAGCTATGGATAGATTGTTATAAATTTTCAAAGGAAAATATGATTATTTTGGTTAATAAATTTATTTTGGAAAATATATTGAGAATTTGGGTAAAATACTTTGATATGTTAGATAACATGATTAAAGGGAATTCTAGAATTTTTGGGGATTTTTCCTAAGTGACTTGCTATGCAAATTAGATTGTTTTAGAAGAGGGATTTCTTTACAATATTGGTTTTGCATAATGGAAGGGCTAATTTGCTAACTTAACCATGGTTTAGATCTGAAATTAGCGATAGTTATTTTAGTAAAGAATTTGAAAATTAAGGCAACCAATCTTGTGTTTACACATGGCAGGTTAGTTAGAAAGTGTTTGCTTTAATTAGTATTAAATCAGATTTACCCAGAAAAGTTGGTTTTGTCTTCTTTAGAACTACCTTTCGCCCAGAGTTTCCACCTTAAACCAAGTCGAAACCTACTAAGTCGAAACCAATACACAAGGTAGCACTTAGATGATACGTAGTGGATTGGAGAAAGGAGGAAGGCTAGGTGTCGAAAGTAGGCTTCCAACGGAGTCGATACCTTTTCGTTTGATTTAAAAGAGAAGCGTCTACCTTTGTTTAATTTAAGCATTCGAAGGAGTTGAAGCATACGTTTTCAAAAAGGGAGTTTTCCAAATGCTTATGAAAGGGTTGCCATCAATTTTTGTTTTAAGGAGTAAGCTTTCAAATGGGTTTCTTTACTTATAAAATAATGCTTTCGAAAGAAGGGGTTCCGATCTAGTCGAAGCCATACTGCCGTTCTTTAACCTTTCAAGCGTATTGAAGCCATCAATGCTTTCAAAAAGTAATACTTATTTTTAAAGATGATTTAATCCACTTCTTAAATGCTTTCTAAAGGGTCCAAGTATTTTGAAGGCAAAAGCTACGATAGGGGTTTCGACGTTATCCTTCAATTTTTGTTTAAATGATCAAAAACTTTCGAAAGGGATGGTGTCGATGCCTTCGTTTTCCCAATATTTTTATTTGATAAAGGATAGTTTTGACAGAGATTCTTTCATTTATATTCACTTTGATCCAAATAATATTTTAAGTATAAACTCAATTGTTTCGAAAGGGGGACTATTAATGGTTTTGGAAGGGTCACTTCGAATGGTATCGAAAGGGGTATTTCAATGGTTTTGAAGCTAATCTTCTAAGTGTTATTAAGTAATACTTTAATATTTTCAAAACGTTTCAAAAGAGAAGCTTTAAAGTGTTTAGAAAGGCAGGGGCCTAATGTTTTGAAAAGAAATTTATATACTTTCGAAGGAGGTTATCCAATAAAGTCGAAAGCAAGGTTTTGAAGGTTTCAATAGCCTTAGTTTTCAAAGCAAATAACACAATCTCATTTTTCAAAGAGAACCATGGCATAATTAAATAAAGTGTTTTGAAAAAGAGTTTTTAAAGAAGTTTTCCTTGATTAAAGGTTAAAGGGATTAACCACGTTATTGTGCATGGTTCTTCATATATGTGTATATTCACATTGTAATGGACCCATAACTGTATTTTAAGAAAAGGCAGAATAATCAGGTAGGTTGATCCAGTAGTGAATATAATCCAAGTTAACTCCTTAATGAGTACAATTACACCTAAGAGGTCAGGAAGACAAGAAAATAGGATGCTAAAATATAAATGAAAGATATTGGTAGGGGTCAATAGGTTCTCAGTATACCCATGAAAACTGTGTATAGGAAAAGATATTGACAGGGCTTAATAGGTTCATAGTTAACTCATGAAAACTATGTATAAAAGAAGATGTCGAAAAGACAGGTTCATAGTAAGCCAATGAAAACTATAATTTGATACTGACAGGAGACAGCAGGTTTGCGGTTAGCCTATGAAAACTATATTTGGATCAAGATGTTGACAGATGTCAATATGTTCCTAGTCAGCCCATGAAAACTAGGGTAAGAAGAGAAGATATTGGAGTTACTAATAGGTTCCTACACAACCCATGAAAACTAGGGTAAGAGAAAGGATATTGGAGACACCAATAGGTTCATAATGATCCCATGAAAACTATGTAACTGGATAGGGAGTCAATAATTATTTAATCGGTTATTGGTCAGCCCATGAAAACTATTAGATTAACAGTAATCCTAGAAACGATAATTGAGACAGTTGGTCAAAATGCATAGGGATGGGTAATCTAGAATTGATTCACTTGTTTTGCATATCATCCTATCATATCATTACATTTTGAATTTTTTTAACCATTGTGGATGCAAGAGCACAGTATATTGTTTTATAAAGGTTTTAGGATACTAGCGAGGGGAAAACCCGTTCCGCTTAGCGATATGGTCTCACCGGATATCTAGATGATTTGAGACGGTAGATTATTATTCATATCAGGCATTATGTCTGACTCAAAGTTTTTTTTTTCTCCCTTAAACTCTCAGGTGCTCAACTGATTTTGAGTAGTTTGAGAGTTGAGCTTTTCTGGCACCTCTTTAGACGAATAAGCTTTTGGAGACGTGCATGAGGCATGATAGCTATCTAGAGTTCTCTTTTATTTGATTCCGTCGTGCTATTTGTAATAGCAAAAGTTGTTATATCGCTTGTATATACTCTGATCATCCAAGGGGGCATCTTCATATGTCGCTCTTGGAGCATTTTGTAATAAATATATTTTCTCTAAACGTGGTTAACGATTGCGCGATTGTGTAATGAATTGGAAATGTTTTGAAAAGGAATTTGATCATGTCTGATGTTTTAATTTTTTTTCCATATTTATGCGTTTCTAGGTGTCAATGAATCTAACATCGCCGTATTTGGTCTCCGAGGATTAATAACTATGGATGACCGCATCATCCATAGCCATTAGTTTTGGACCTCCAAGTAGGGGGATATCACAAGTTGGTATCATAGCATAAGTTTATGAAATTTTAGAAGAAATTAAACCTAAAAGCATTTCCAAACATAATCCAATGAATCGAAAATATGATCAAGGTTTGGGATAACGCTATAGTAACGTACTTGTATTTGATATATATATATATATAGTTATATATATATACATATGCAAATATGTGTTCCCCTCTCTCTTAGACCATTCTTCTGTATCTTACTAAGGCTCGCATGTAGATTTACGAGAAAGAAGATATGGAAGCAGGAAACGTGTAACATCCTAGTATTTTCAACCATTCGCATCCGCACATGTCGGACTTGAATTGTTCAAAATACAAGATTGTTAATTTAAATTTGGAAAAATTCAGCACATACAGTAAATAAATAAATCATAGAATCACAGACATAGAGTAATATAACAATAAGCAGTGGAACAAAGAATAGTAGTTCATGAAGCTACTATATGTATCAGAGTTAAACAAAGATACAACAGAAGTCTCGAATACATAGAAGTCTCAATACAATAGTCAAATAACAAAATATGAATACATCACTGGAATCAACTGAATATCGGAAAGCTGAATAGATGGTTGGATCTCCAAGAGAAGCTCCAGACCCCAAAGGCGAGTCTCAAATGATGTGACACTTAAGCTGACCCGAGCGTAAAGCAAAAATACAAAACACTCGAGTTAGGATTAACATTCTTATATCAATATATCCAACTCAACTGAAATATCAACTGAAATAGAAGTAACTTAAAGGATGTTTGGGATACCCATCCTCTAAGGATCCGTTAAACTATCTACTATGTAGTAATATACGCTATTATAATAATGTCTATAATAAAGTAAACTATTAAAATAGCGTTAAGGCGTTACCCATTTCCCCCTTAACACATTTTATAGTGCCAATAGTCTATACAGTACCGTAATACCTCCTGATCTAGAGGCTACCTAAGGATACTTCATAGGTATAACACAAAACAAACTCATAGTGGTCTCGATAGGGTAGGTGACACGGCACAACTAGGCAATGTCAAGGTAGATATACCAGTTACACTTTCGGGCTGGTGGTAATGCATAGCCACAGCTACCGCTACCTCGTGCCACACTCCCAAATCAAAGGTGCGCACCAAATCAATCACAAAGTAATAGAATGTCATATGAAGAAGTGTGTCCTATCGGAGGAGTTACCTCACTTGGCACGACGATTGCTCCTGGTTTAGCCACCTTATTCCATCTAATAGGAGTCGGATCCACGTATATACCTCGTATAGGATCATCGCCACCATCCTACTTCATTCTGGAATCTTCACCGCGTACATGGTTGTTAAAGTGGTTTTCGGTATTGGCAGAGAGTATGACAATATCCGATCACGGTCCCTTTAACAACCAAACGTTATTATAACACCACGGTCATTTCAAAATAGTGTATACTACAAAACCAAAATATCATTGCCATTTCCAAACCATATCAATACGATATCATTTCCATTTCAAAACCAAATAAAATATCATTTCCATTTCAAGTATACCCATTTCAAAAAATCAAAGCACTTCAAAGTTATAACAATAACACTTTAGAAATCATAACTTAGAAATCATAATACTTTGAAAATCATAACACTTCCCACTTAACCGGTTTAGATATTAAAATAGTGTATAAAATAAAATAGTTTATAAAGTAAAATAGTTTGTATTAAGTAGTTATAGGTTAAAATAGTTTAAAATAAAATAGTTAGTATATTAAAATAGTTTATATTAAAAATAATTTATATTAATAATGATTTATATTAAAATAATTTATATTAAAAATGATTTATATTAAAATATATAAACAATTTTAAATATAATTTTAAAAATACTTTATATAATAAAATAGTTTCCTTAAATTTGACTAATCGATTCAAATCAACTCAAATTCCAAAATTCAAATTTAATTCAATCTCAATTCATCAATTTCAACTCAATTCAGTTTCTTAATAAACCATTTTAAATTATATCGATTTCAAAACAGATTTTTAACTACAAAATAAACCATTTCAATTTCAATATTATCAAAGCTTTAAGTATTCAAACATTTTAAAACTAGATTTGATAATTATATATATATATATATATAATAAATTCGCTTTACTATTATTTGTTTTGAAATATTTACTTAATCATTCAAATAACATTTAAATAAAACTTCAAATTTCAAATTTAAATAAAACTAAATATACCATTTCAATTTATGTAAATTTGAAATATTCATTTAAATCACTTTTAATCAAAATCAAGTTATAAAATCATATCTTTAAAATACCAAATTTAATAAATTTCAAGTCAAACTTATTTGAGTAAAATTCTTAAATAATTTCAATTTCAAACCGTTTTCTATTTCTCTTCCAACCCGAATTTTATTAAAATCATTATAAACTTTATATTTGAAAATATAAATTTTAAATAAATACTTAAACATATTATACATTAAATTAAATCAACTTTAATTAATCAAATCTTATTATTAAACTTTTTTTATATATTTTAAAATAGT
Source organism: Allium cepa (assembly GCA_030765085.1). NCBI lineage: Eukaryota > Viridiplantae > Streptophyta > Magnoliopsida > Asparagales > Amaryllidaceae > Allium > Allium cepa. The sequence continues at coordinate 130,962,801 of CM060943.1, forward strand.
AAAATTGTAAATAAAATCTTAAAATATATCATTCCAAAACTAACTTATAAATTGAAAATTTTCAAACATATAATTTTAAAAATCAAAATTTAAAACCTTTATAAAAATAACATTTATATATATATATATATATATATATATATATATATATATCTTAAAATCAATATTTATTAAAACCAAAATATTCATTTCAAAACCTTGGAAATCATTTCAAAATATATATATTGACCAATGGTGTCTGCATAAAATTTTCTATCTTATGGTCAAGTGATACAGATATTTATCATTTCAATCCGCAATTTAAATATATATGGGTATATATCATTTCAACCCACAATCCCAAATTGAATGAAAATCACTAGGGTTTATCATTTCAACCCATAACGTGTTATCCCGCTTTTTGGCGAAGCCGTGATACCAAAAGATCGATCGAAAACAATGGACAGTTCATCTCAGAGATTGGTCATACTGTGCTTCACTATGGATATCGCTGAATTTTGTCTGAGTCCAGATTGAGCTACAATTGTTATTACATGGCAAGACAGATCATAGAAGTCATCATCTCAAATTTAAAGTCAATCCGAGTTCATACGCTTAAGTTATGATCGATTCAATTTGAGGGAAAAGGCCTAAGTTTCGTATCCATCCTCACGCTCCAATTCGAATCGATCTCGTTCGTGTCGATCGAGTTCGAATCCATCGGGATGCCTCAGTTCGACTCGATCACGTTTGAATCCATCGGCTTCCCCTACTTCGTATCCATCATGGAAGTCCCTCTGCGAAACCATTTAGGCAGAGCATTTCGTAACCATCGATTGTCATTGGTTCGTATCCACTGGTGCAACTACTGTTCGAATCCATAAGCATGGCCTCACTTCGAATCCATTGTCCTCGTATCGATCAGAGGCACAAGTCCCACGCATCCATCTGTCTCGAGTTCATTAGGTGACTTCGTATCCATCGGAAAGTTTCACTTCGCATCCATCAGAAGTCTTTTTTCGAATCCATGAATAATCACTTGTTCGTATCCATGGAGTCAACTAGCCTTGGTGACGTGTCATCCATCGATGAGAATGCGCCGAGATACATGAAGTCGAAGCGGTCAACTCGGAGCAAAATCCGGATCGAGGCAAAGTGTGCGCTCCACGTCAACATGAAGGCGCGTGCCACCATCGGTTCGAAGCGATCGATTCGAACGAATCGATTCGAACCAAACAGCCACACGAGGAACCCCATTTCGTATCGACCATATCTCTCAATCTACTGATCCAAATGGCACGAAATTTTCGCAGAAGCTTGCATACATGTTGAAGAATGTCCACACCAAATTTCACCTCGATTGGATGATTATCTGATCGATCCGAATGGAGTTCGAATCGATCCCAAAGTGGGCCCAAATTTCCTGAGGCCGGGAGTGTGGGCCCCCTCACGTGCCAGAAGTGGTCTATTGAATTTTCAGCAAAATATCAGCATCCTACGCCTATAAATAGAGCCCCAGAGCCAACAGAAAAGGGATCTTTGGATTCTCAAGCGCCTAGATTCTGCCGGATCGAGATCTCCATCATCTTACATCATATTCTTGCTGTTGAATTTGAATGTCCAGTTGTAACTTGCCGTTGATTGCTGTAACAACTTGTAATCATTGAAGAGAATCAATAAAACCGCAAAAACTTCACAGTGGACGTAGGTAACATGTCGAACCACTATAAATCGCTTGTCTACGCATTTACTTTCCTGTTGATTGGAGATTTTGTTAGATAATACTCGTTTTTGAATTTACATTCTTTGTTATTATCTCTTCAACGACTCCCGAAGAGTGTTGTGACCAATTTTGGTGCAAACACTTTGGTGCTTTCACTGAGAAAACCTAAATTTTCTCCTGCTCTTTGGATCTGTCATCGATACCGGATTGAATAAGAGAGAGATCCAGATCATCAAGTCCAATTTCCTTCCCTTCTATTCAGATTTGCACAAAGTCTAGGAAAGGAATTCAACTTTCAAGATGGTTAGCACAAGAACCACCTCTAACGCCGTCAATCAAGATGAACGGGATCGACAGAATCCTGCGCCGCTACCTCCATCTAATTAAGATGCCACTGGACATTCGGAACCATCAGGTCCGGTTACCCGACAAGAGCTCCAATTGCTACTCCAAGAGCTGACCTAGAGTCAGCAACAACTAGAAGAACAGCTACGCGCTAACGCCGAGTTGATCAACAAGCTGGATCGCCAAAAGCAAAAGAGATCCGAGAGAGACCATGCTTCTCGCTCCTCCAGCGAAAGTTCTTCATCCTCTGATTATCATAATCAATCTCCACGACCCCGGCTAGAAGGGAGTCACATGCCAGCCGCTGGAGATCAACCGACACTGACCGTTGGACAAATGAGAGTTGGTCCATCAGCCAGTTTCCAAACCAGACCCTCCTCCCGAGGAGGTGCCGTCCCTCATCACAACGCAGAATACTGCACCACTGACGTCGTGGCTGAACCAGGGGTCGATGCCCAAGATCAGTCGAACCTGGATCGTCATCATAGTGGACGTACTCCTGAACCATACGCCCCGAAAGACTATGAGCCTAGAAGGCAAGACTTGGACCGTCGACAATATCCGGTCCAACTCCAAAGAATGGAACGTAATCATACTCCAGCGCAAGCCGCACAAAATGCGCAAATGCCGGATCTTTCAACTATGATACGTCAGATGATCCTTTGAGAGCCACGGATTCACAAATGACGATTGGGGAGTTTCCCGAAGTCACACTCCTTTTTCGGACGATATCCTTACTGCTGAACCCCCACGGTGATTCAGAATGCCAACTCTACCCATGTACGAAGGAAACTCCGACCCCAACCAACATATTCTGAAATATGAATGGTCAATGACCACTGCCAGAGCCGACGATGCAGTAAAATGTCGTAGTTTCCCCATATCCTTGGGGTGCATCGCTACCATGTGGTTCACTCGACTGCCACCTCGATCCATCTCTTCATTCGACCAATTGGCCATAAAATTTGTTGAACAATTCCGCATGCACGTCGCAAGGCCAAAAGATGTCAACACTCTGTCCAGCATCACCCAAGCTCCTAGAGAGACGCTCAGACACTACTTAGAGAGATTCCATACTGCATGTGCGGAGATCAGCAATCCGAACGATAACTCCATCCCTATGGCATTGACTAAGGGGATCGACCTCGATTCTGAGTTTGGCAATTGGTTAGCTGGAAAACCACCAGCATCATTGGACCGTTTCCATGCCAAGGCGGCTCAATTCCTGAGAAGGGAAGACGCGAAACAGTCTAGGAAGCAAACTGATGTAGGGCCAAGTACGGAAGGGATCCAAAGCAATGTTGCAATCAAACAGTCCGGTGAGAGCTTCGGAAAAGTCCAGTTGAACGTTAGAAACAAACAAGCTCGGCGAAGAGAGAGCGTGAATCAAACTAGAAAACGAGATCAAAATCGTGGCCCGCAGCGCAAGAATCCAATGTTTGACAGTTACACTCCTCTGAATACATCACTAGAGGACTTGTACTTACAAACCTGTAATACAATTCAGTACCAAAAACCCACATCAAAGCCGTCGTAAGAGAAGCAAATGCAGACGGGAAAATTTTGCAGGTTCCATGAAAGCTACGGACACAATACAAACGAGTGTCGTCACTTACAAGATCTCATTGAAAAACTGATCAGAGAAAGGAAGCAGGAACAGTTTGTGCGGACACCGCAGCCCAGAGAAGCGGGCCCATCCAATCCAAACAATGAACCCAATCAACCGAGACAGGAGGACTCCACTTGTCCCCGTGGAAGATTGGTGATAAACGCCATCAGTGGCGGACCAAATTTGTCGGAAGCCTGGAACGGCGAAGATCCTCGTCACTGTCATACATGACAGGCTCATTTAATCTATGAATACTTTGCAAATTCTTTTACATTATGAAATTCGAATTTGTTATAAGGCACTGACTTCGCCATATTTTCTTATTTCAGCAATAAAATACTATCTCTTCAAGCTAGTGCTGTGATTCACCGAATGCAACATTCAACAATCACGACACACGAAGAGCTAAGTTCCATCAAACAATGGAATTTATTCAAATAGCGAGTGAATGCGATACGACCGGCCACTCACTAAGTGAAACCTCAGCTCGGGGGCAAGCCATCACATTAAAGGCTGAACTGGACCAACACAAGACAGTCCAACAACTCGTTCCCAGAGTGCGAACGGACTCCAAATTTCCAGAGTGCGAATTGGAGTATAAACATCCAACAACTCGTTCCCAGAGTGCGAACAGACTCCAAATTCCCAGAGTGCGAATTGGAGTATAAACATCCAATAAATCATTTCCAAAGTGTGAACGGACTCCAAATTCCCAGAGTGCGTATTGGAGTATAAACATCCAATAACTCGTTTCCAGAATGCGAACGGACTCCAAATTCCCAGAGTGCGAATTGGAGTATAAACATCCAATAACTCGTTCCCAGAGTGCGAACGGACTCCAAATTCCCAGAGTGCGAATTGGAGTATAAACATCCAACAACTCGTTCCCAGAGCGCGAATGGACTCCAAATTCCTAGAGTGCGAATTGGAGTATAAACATCCAACAACTCGTTCCCAGAGCGCGAACGGACTCCAAATTCCCAGAGTGCGAATTGGAGTATAAACATCCAACAACTCGTTCCCAGAGCGTGAACGGATTCCAAACTCCCAGAGTGCAAATTGGAGTATAAACATCCAACAACTCGTTCCCAGAGCGCGAACGGACTCCAAATTCCCAGAGTGCGAATTGGAGTATAAACATCCAATAAATCGTTCCCAGAGCACGAACGGACTCCAAATTCCCAGAGTGCGAATTGGAGTATAAACATCCAATAAATCATTCCCAGAGTGTGAACGGACTCCAAATTCTCAGATTGCGAATGGGAGTATAAACATCAAATCCATCATTCCCGGAGTGTGAACGAATTCCTAAAAAGCCCAAACAGGTGTGACTGACCATCTATCGGCCAACTCCAACCCCTCAGAGCGTGAATTGGAGTATAAACATAAATTACAGGTTCCCGGAGTGCGAACTCAAACATACATACTATCTCCAAGTTCCCAGAGTGTGAATTGGAGCACAAATACCAAGTCAAAGTTCCCGTAGTGCGAACTGAAATGTCAATACTAACTCCAAATTCCCAAAGCGTGAAGTGGAGTATAAACATCAATTACAGGTTCCCGGAGCACGAACCGTGTTACAAACATCGATAACTCTCAAATTCCCAGAGTGCGAACCAGATTATCGATCGCAAATTATCCTAAGTGCCCAGAGTGTGGACGTGTGCTTAAGCTTTGCAATAAATGCGATCAACCACCGAAATACAAATGTTGTTCCCCAAGACTAGGGGCAAAAAAGCTAAGTGTTAGTCACTAACCAAAGCGATACAATGTCCAAAGTTCAACTTATTCATCGATCACAACACGTGACCAAGATTTTCAGACTTGGTAAATAAAACGAACTCTACTTGACGGTAAAAACACCACAAGTACACCGGACTAAAAACCAAACACTGCAAACACTTAAGCACAAAAGAAATGAGAATTGAAACAAAGAAATTGAATTTTATTTCAATTAACTGTATGTGAAGATTCATGTACAAAGTTCTTCCAAAAGAATTCCTACTAGCAGGGGTCCAAGCCTGCATCTATACATAGCCTATGAAAGGAAAACGGAAATGACTTCCTAGCTCTCAAAAATGCACTAGAGAGAATCATCTACTTCTTCTTCTTCGGTCTCCTCTTCAACGCGGAACCACTCGAACCACTAGCAGTCTTCCGCTTCGACCTCGTACCCTTTGGCGGATCTTCCTCTGACGAGGGCATGATATCAATATACTCCTCCGAACTTGAACTTAAAGGAATATTCTCTTCTCGAGAAGTCGGAGGAGTCGGGTCTACCATCGGGGGAGGAACGGGTGCGTTGGTTTCGACTAGTGTGTCCCCAGAAGATGTCACCGCAAGAGGAGTGGGATCAATCGCCGTCGTATCACACTCAGAATTGCCGCCATGTGCTGCCGCTTCCATCTCTGCTTCGATTTGAGCAAGTATCTCAGTCTCACGAGCAGCACGAGACTCACGATAGGTAGCGGTGGACTGCGACGATGCAACAGAAGCAGGTGGGAACGTGCCAAGAACAAATGACATGTCAGCAAAGAGGTAACTGTGCTGGCTCAAGAGTTCATTCATCATTTGTTTGTCAAAAGTAATTGAACCCCCTTGTGTCACCTCAGTCGGCGCGGCTGTCGTCGTGGCGATCGCTTCAGTAATATTGGCCTCCTGTTCTTGATGTGGCTTGTTTGTGTCAAAATTGGGCACGACACTCGTCGGAAGTTTTTGAAGAGATAACAAATGAAGAAAGTAAATTAAAATGTGGATTATCTAACAAAAACTCCAAATAACAGGAAGTAAATTGCACAAGAGACAACGATTTAGAGTGGTTCGGCGTATTGCCAACGTCCACTATGAAGTTTTGTTACTTTATTGCTTGATATTCGGAGAATACAACTTTTTTATGTCAAAGTACAGCAAGTAGTAAGCCAAAATTCGAAATCAAAGGCAGCAGTGGTGCTCTGAAGCAATTCTGGTAGCGTCCGGGCGTTCTCTTACTCTCAAAATTCTCCCCTCCCCTTTCTGAATGACCAGGGGCTCTATTTATAGTTGCAGGAGGCTGATATTTTGCATAAAATCAGCGGAGAACGCTTATGGCACATGAGGGGGCCCACATGGCCGAATTCTGGAGATCCGGGCCCACTTTGGGATCGATTCGACCCTTGGTTCGAACCGACCAAAAAAGTGTCCAATCGTGATGAAACTTGGCGTGGACATTCTTCTATGTATATGCAAGCTCCTGTGAAAATTTCATAGCATTTGGATTTGTAGATCTCGAGTTATGATCGATTCAAGATGGTGTGTTTCGCCCTATGGATTCGTTCGAATCGATATGGTTCGAATCCATAGGGTCGAATCCATGCTTCTGCACGTGAAGGCAATGACGTGGTGCGCATGCTTCGGGTCAATCCTCCTTTTCCTTCGAGTTTTCTAGGTCATACCCTTGGTTTTAGCTGCCATGACTTGATGGATTCGTAGCAATGGATTCAAAGGTATGCCCCTTCGAATCGATTGAACACAAGTTCCCTTTGCATCGATCAAGATATTCCATAGCCAATCGATACGAAGACTCCACTGATGAATGGATTCGAAGGATTCTCTCTTGATGGACTCAAAGTAGGGAGAGGTTTTCAATGGATTCGACCTTGAGGTCGCCTTGATGGATTCGAAGTAAGGCATATGGGGATGGGTTCGAACCATAGCTATTCCGATGGATTCGAAGCTAGGTGGTCTGGATGGATCCGAACTAAGGCTTGCTCGGTGGAGTCGAAGCAAGGTTTAGTCTTGATGGATTCGAACCATGGCTGACTACCGATGGATTCGAACCAAGGCCGACTACTGATGGATTCGAGTCAAGGCCTTGTGGACGGGTTCGAACCAGTGCGCGGTTGATGGAGTCGAAGAATGGCCACTTGGATGGATTCGAGCCAATGTGTGGTCGATGGATTCGGAGCAAGGCTTACCTCTGATCGATTCGAACCTATGCCATTCCTGAGGGATTCGTGCCTATACCATTTCATCCATCTCCCATTGGCGATAACTTGAGCATACTAACTCGGATTGTCTTGAAATTCGGAATGTTGGTTCCCACGGCTTCGCTTGTCGTGTATTATCAATCGTAGCCCGATCCGGACTCGGGCAAAATTCATCGATATTTGTAGTCGCCCAACAATCTTTCAAAGCTATGGACGTGTGATCCTGCCTCTTTCTAGTTAGTTCCTTGGTATCTCGGCCTTGCCAAAAGGCGGGATAACATTTTCCCCCCAAAGTACGTCTTGTGCAAACATGACGTGCTTTGAAAAGCTGCAGTCTATCGTTGAACAATTAGAACAGGCTTTGCTGAGAGTTGTATTCTTTATTGCTGTAGCCAATCGTCGTATGATCGCGATCGGCTGTTCGTCGTCTGCATCATGATGGAATGGACATGTGATCCCTGTGAATAACACAGATCAAGTATTAGTCAGACATATGTGCATATATGTACCACTTTGGTTTTGGTTAACGTTGCGCGATTGCCAGTTAGTTCGGTTTGTTATCGAATTCTGCATCGGTCCTCACCTGAACCGATCTTGAGATTCAAGTTGAAACACTGTTTTATGATTGTCTATAATCGTACTGTTGTATCGATCCTCTTCTGAATTGATATAAAAGGTAGACAAGTAATTTCTCAAATTGAAGCGATTCGTCCGTTCTCATCGGTGGATTTTGATGGATTCGAAGGCATGTATGTTCGAAGCGACAGCTTTCGAATTAATGGTTCAATGGTCTTCGTGCTTCGAATCGATTTAATTTTCAATCTAACCTTTGCTCGATGGCTCCTTCGAATCGATAATGCCTAGCATCGACCTTGCAGGGATGGATTCGAACGTGCAATGGATAGGAGGGCAATGGATTCGAAGCGAAGTATGGACTCAGCCGTGTGATGGATTCGAAGCAACGGCTTGACGCTAGGACGGATTCGAACGTAGTGGGTTTTTGAGCGGTCGTTCGAAGCGATGGAGCATGGCGAGTGACCGGTGGTAAAAGGTCAATATGACCGGGAGACGAAGAGCCACAACTCATTTCTTGAACCCATATAAATACGCAAGGCCATCTTCACTTTCACCTTTTACTTTTTTATCATTCATGGTAGCTATTTCTTCGACTCGATCCTTCAAAGTAGGAAACTACCGTGTCTTTGCACGAATTGATAAAATTCCACCAAGTCTTTATTTGCAATCGAATCCATTCAGGTAATTAAGGGATTGATTCGAGTGTAGAACAATGAAACTGGACTTTTCATCATCGATTTCAATCCTTTCTTCTGAAAATCACAAAGGGTTGTGAGATCTGGAATGGGTCGACTCGATGGACCTGAGGAACGAAACCATTCAATTCGTATCGATCGTAGAATGTTGTCTTGGAGGAGCGTAGACATTGATGGACGCTATCTTCCTTCATTGCTACGCATCGATCCAGGAATGAACAGTTCGAATCGATCTTGAGTGCAAGGCTTTGAATCGATGGTTGTGAAAGAAGAAGGGTGCCGTGCCGATCGGTTCGAAGTAACGATATTCTGATGGATTCGAAGGTGTTCAATATTGATCGATTCGAAGTTATGCAGAGCTCATGGATTCGAATTGCTCCTCTGTCCCAAGGCCTCATCGAGTCGAACTACACGGAGTCGAGGCGTATCGATTCGAAGTTCGTCAATTCGACTCGTATCGATTCGAACATCCTTGCTTCTGGGACTCCCACTTTTCTGATTTGCTCCAACATCTGATCTATGACCAATTTCAAGTTGAACTTTAACGAACTCGCTGAACTTTACATACTTGACTCCGGCGAGCTTCGGCCTTGCATAATCGAATTTGACTTGACCTCTCTTTTGGAGCTCGCCGATGGCATCATGACTTAACCAAAATATAACGAATTTATACTTGAATTGGTCAGTAGCATCTGGATGACGTGGAAGTGACGGTCGGCGATGACGGTCATTTTCATTCTCAAATCCCAAAGTTTCGTCGTTCGGACATCTTGTTTCAACTTGTGAAATCTGCTTAAGTTATGCATAGCACTTGCACTGCACGACATATTCATACACTTTACACTGGGGGAATGCATGGGCTTTTTATGTATTTAACGCCGCTTTCTGGTGAGTTAGTTAATTATGGAATCTTCGAGTTCTCAACAACAAGAAGTACAAAGCCCGCCTCCTCCAGTGCTTGAGATTCCGGAAATCCCTCCTGAAGTTATAGATCCAGCTCCGGATGAGTTGCCGGAGGCCATATTTATTGAAGATCTCGTCGATTCTGTTCAGTCTAATATCTCGGAGTCCTTGTTGGGCCGGATATGTTCGAAGCATAACATATCTCTGGACGATGTTCTATTACCTAGTGCCAGTGACAGACTACATAACCCGCCTGAAGGATATACTGCCTTTTACCGCCATGCCTGCGCGGCTGGATCTCTCCCTCCTTTTAACCAATACATCAGAGAGATGCTGTCGTACTTAGGAATCGCTCCTTCACAACTCCATCCTAACGGGCATGCATTGCTGAATAGCGTCTTTGTCATATTTATGGACTGCCTTTTTCGCCCGCCAAGGCCAAACGAGATCAGGCACATATTCAATTTCAAGAGTAGGGGTGATAGCCCATCTTTCACTTTTCTGGAAGCGGTTAGAAAATGTCAGGTTGTGACTGGGGCCTGGACCAGGCTTAGCTATTTCAAGAATGAGTGGTTTTTTGTTTGATGCCCCCCAGGGTTTGCCAGGAGATGGTTGTCCAGACGTAAGTATCATAAGTCATCCTTGAATGGCCACTCTTAATATTTGCACTAATACTCTGTTACTCTTACAGCCATCATTTCGAGACCTACCGGTGGGCATTATAGAGGCATCGTTCAAAGTTTGCAAATGGTCCCGAGCGACTCAAGGCACATCGACTTGCTGTTGACCGACGATAACTTAAGAGCGCTGGATTTGATTGATATGTGCCAGAGTATTGTAATTGAAGGGTTGGCAAAATCGGCCTCGAGGAAGAAGAAGAAAGTGGTAAAAAGAAAACCTGGCATTGTGATAAGAGAAGCAAGCGATGATGAAAGAATGCCTACGGACACTGAGATAGTAGCCGACCTTTCCCGAATAGAAGAGGGTCAGAAAGGCAAGGCTGATGTTCCTAAGTTTAAGAGATGTAAGTCTGTAGTCGTAACCCGTTCCAAACCCGAGGTTGCTATCTCCGACGCCGCTCCTCGCCAGTCCGGAGACTTTTTCACAGGGCTGGACGATATTCCCATTCCGGACTACGTATCTCTCCACCACGGGTCCGGGTTGGAAGAGCTCCGGGGAGCGCTTGATATAAGCGAATCTTTACCCGTTAGTGTAATCGACGCTTCTGGTTGGTCGAGGGGTTTGCGCATTCATACACTTTCACAATACTTCACGACTTCCATATGCATTGCAGTGCTTTTCCTTGGTACTTAATTGAATTATTTCTTCTTTATAGGTGCCATGTTGGATCGTCCTTCTACACTTGATAGACTTCGGCGAGTGCATCATTCTTCATCTTATTACGAATCTCGCCGTAGGGATTCTGATCGTGATCGTGATCGGAGGCATTATGAGCAAGGGCATCGTGAGAAGGACCATTCCCGACATTATTCTAGCCAGGAGCGTTCCGATAGGGACCGAAGGTACCGTTCACCCTCTCGTTCTCCTCCGCCACCTAGAAGCCAGGCACCTGCACTTGAACCTTCGCGACAACAGCCATCTTTGCAGGTCTCAAAACCTGGTCCATATCGTTCTAGGACTGATACGGCTACGACCATAACTGTGGAGGAGGCCCCTCTCGAACCATCTGGTGAAGGGGCTATAAGAATTGCTTAACTGAAGAAAGATTTTCCAGAAATATGCTTTGATGCTTACATCTTTCCTCCCAATCTCAAAAGAATTCCCGAAGAGGCTGTGAACATCGCCCTCAGCTATACCCGTGATTTTTATGCTCAGTATAAAGAATGGTATAAGGCGGCTGTCAAAGCTTCGAAATTAGCCTTCGATCGAGCCAAAATTATTGAGAAACTGGAAGCCGACTTGGCTTAGAAGAACCGTATTGTTGACATACTTCAATCTGAAGCGGAATCCTCTCGTAAAGCCGAAGTTGAGTCGCTAAAAAAGGCCGATGAGACATTAGTTGAGATGGCAAAGATGCAACAGGCGCATTGCACTTTAGTTGAAGATTTGGGCCATCGGTACAAAAATGTTGAGGCCGAGCGGGATGCGGCAGTCAAAGAACTTGAGGAATTAAAGGCTAAGTTTGCCGATTTGAACAAGGAAAAAGATAATGCTAACATGGCCGCACAAAAAGCGTGCGAGAAAGCCGTGTCTCTTCGAGCTGAGCGAGACGCGGCGGTTGCTAAAGTTGAAGCGGTGGAGGCAGAAGTGGATGGGAGAGTTCAAGCAGAGCTATTCAGGGTAGAAGCTGAGTTTGATGAGCTTCTTGACACTTACAATGCTAATGTGCATGAGCATAGAAATCTCTCGTGGCTCGGAGATTATTCTACGCTCCTACTTAACGCTTGGAGAAAATTGGTGGCGAACAAGAAAGCATCTCTCCCCGAAGGTGCCGTGGACGAATTTGAACTCGAGTCTCGCTTGTTGAGCGAGGAGGAAAGGAAACTTCTCCATGAAGCGATGATTTCTGCTGAGAGAGAGAGATTTGGTTTTCACCATGTGGAGACTGGCGAGGGTTCTGGAGCTACACATTGTAGTGAGGATGTTTCTGTTGCTGCCCCGACCTCGTCTGGAGTTACTTCTACAGTTGGTCCACATGTTGTTCCTGCTTATAACCCGGATCGACCGGAACTGTCTCTCGGTACAACTGCTGCTTCCGAGCTCATCTCATCACCGAGCCGAGGCAAAGAAGGTATTTTAAATATTCCTTAAGTGTTTTAGAATGACGAACTTGGAACAGATCGTTTGACTAATTATTCTCATTTTTTTTGCAACCAGTGACTGAAAGTGATGCGCCAGCACTTACAGTACCACAAGTTTCGCAGTCAATGCAAGGGGCTGTCGTTACTGAGGCTATTACGACTACCGCCGTAACCGGCGAGATTGGAGAGGGGAGTTCAATGTCGTTTGATGTTCAGATGATTGAGGAACTTCTCAAGCAGCCCTGTGAACCTTTTACTGATCCTTCTTTTGCAATGGGTGGAGTCGCTCCAACTTTCAGCTCGTTTATGCCGACTATCAGTGTGTTCGGCGCTGCTCGATCTTGCCGAGAAGAAGAAATCCTTGCCGAAATAAGCGCTGAAATGGCTGCGGCGACGACGGTTGGTGGTTCCGGAAGTGATGTTGCTCCACCAAGCTTAACTCCTTTAATGGTTACTTCTCCTGTCCGTACAGCTATGACTTCTTATGCCGAAGCTCCACCACCTGTTACTGCTCCTCTGCCTCCGGTTCGTCCTCACAAAAGGATCTCTATTCCTTCTAGCTCTGAGGAAGACATTGATATTATGCCAGATCCTGAGGATGTTCCAAAGAAGGACAAAAAGTCTCGCAGGAAGCCGGGTAGTGGGTCTAGCGGCTCAACTCCAAAGAAGAGACCCCGGAAGAAGAAGGAGTGAACTTCTCGCTTTATCATGTGGTTGTGAAATGGAAATTCTTTTTACTTCTCCTTTTTTGAGCCGTGTATAAGTGTGGATTCGTTACCCACTCTATGGACTATTTTTTGTTTCGTCATGTAATCATACTCCTTTTTTTGTTTGTTGATAAAATGGAAAACAACTCTTTTCTCTTTTGCTTAAGTATTGCGTTGATTAGCTCGTGTTCACATATGTCATAAGCCTTGAATACATGTCCACACTCCGGGGACTTAACACAATTTGCAATTAACAGTTCGGCCCATACTCTGGGAACTTATTAATTATCAATGTTTATGACTTAGTTCGCTCTCCGGGAACCTGTAATTGATGTTTATACTCCAATTCGCACTTCGAGAATTTGGAGTTAGTGATTTATACTCCGTTTCGCGCTCTGGGAACCAAGAGTTGGTGTTTATGCTCCAATTCACACTCTGGAAATTTGGGGATAGAGTTTAATATTCTGGCTCGCACTCCGGGAACCAAAAGTTGAATTTTATACTCCAATTCGCATTTCGAGAATTTGGAGTTAGCTCACACTTTGGGAGCGATGGATTTATACTCCGGTTCGCGCTCCGGGAACCGAGAGTTGAAGTTTATACTCCAATTCGCACTCTGGGAATTTGGAGTTTGCTCGCACTCTAGGAGCGATGAATTTATACTCCAGTTCGCGCTCCGGGAACTGAGAGTTGAAGTTTATACTCCAATTCGCACTCTGGGAATTTGGAGTTGGCTCGCACTCTGGGAGCGATGTATTTATACTTCGGTTCGCGCTCCGAGAACCGAGAGTTGAAGTTTATACTCCAATTCGCACTCTGGGAATTTGGAGTTGGAGGAGGGATTGTCGTGTATCAATCCTTGTGAATGTTGATGTAGTGTTCTGCCCCCGAGCTCGGGTTTCACTTAGCGAGTGACCGGTCGTATCAAAGTCACTCCCTATTTGAATAAATCCCACCGCATGATGGAACTTAGCTCTCCGTGCATCGTGATATTGTACGTCATATTCAGTAAATCACAGCTCTGGCTCGAAGAGATGGCATTTTATTGCTGAAACGAGAAAATATGGCAAAGTCAGTTGCCTTATTACAAATTTAAATCTCGAAATGCTAGAATAAAATGCAAAGGAATAAATTGACAGAAAATAAATAAGTAAAGTCTTCTATATGTAGTAGCGACGAAGACTTTCGCTATGCCAAGCTCTCGGCAATGTAAGATCGTCAACGGTCGATAATTTGAACGTACCATCTCCGAGCTTTTGTGAAATCACATACGGCCCTTCCCAATTTGGCTTCATGTGCGAAGGGACCGGATAGATCCTTTTGAGTACGAGATCGCCGAGTTCGAAGGTTCGCGGATGGACCTTGGCATTGTACAGTCAGACGACTTGACTTCGATATGCGGCTGCCCTCAAGTCAGCCTCTTCGCGCTTCTCATCGAGTAAATCCAAAGATTCAGCAAGTAGTATGGCATTTGTTTTCGGATCATAATATGTTACACGATGAGAGTGCACTTCCATTTCGACTGGAATAACGGCTTTAGAGCCGTAGGATAGAGAAAACGGGGTATGACCGGTTGCAGTTTTATGAGTTGTTCGATAGGCCCATAATGCCATAGGAAGTTCGTCGACCCATTTGCCCCCAGCTTTTTCCAGTCGCTTCTTTAGAATGGATTTGATAACTTTATTAATAGCTTCAACTTGACCATTTGCTTGAGGGTGCGCTACTGCAGAGAATTTCTTATGGATGTGGAATCGTTGACAGAAATTCTTGAATTCAGCACTGTCGAATTGGGCTCCGTTATCGGTGATGATAGTGTGTGGGAGACCAAACCAGCAGATGATGTTACGTACTACAAAGTTGATTATTTCTTTGTCGTAATTGTTGAAAGGGGTTCAGCTTCAGCCCATTTGGTGAAATAATCAACTGCAACGATGGCGTACTTCGCGCCACCTTTGGCCAGAGGCAATGTGCCGATGATATCTATTCCCCATACCGCAAATGGCCAAGGACTGACCATTTGGGTTATCTCGGTAGGCGGGGCTCTAGGAATTCGAGCGTGTTTCTGGCATTTGTCACATTTTCTAGCGTAGTCTGCAGCATCGCGATTAACAGTAGGCCAATAATACCCGTATCGAAGTATTTTCTTTGCAAGTGCTTTCCCCCCAGTGTGATCGCCGCATTCTCCTTCATGTACATCGTGTAACACTCGTTTGACTTCATCGTGCGCGATACACCGGAGGAGAGGAACAGAGTATCCTCTTCGGTACATGACTCCATTTTGAATAACAAATCGTGAGGCCTTTCGTAGAACTTGTCTTTTCTCGCTTCGACGCTCGGGCAATATACCACGTTCGATATATTCTCGATAAGGAGTCATCCACGACTCCCTGTTGGAGGTAGCTTCAAATGTGAAATCGGTCTCCCTTCGATCAATGCTCGGGGAGGATAGGGTTTCAACCGGAACGACCCCCAACTGCTGAGCTTCACCCGTACTTGCTAACTTTGCCAACGAATCAGCTTTCTGATTGTGCTCTCGGGGTATGTAGAAAATGGCATAGTAATCGAACTGATCAAGCATCTCCAGAACTCGAGTTAGATAAGCGGCCAATCTTCGGTCTTTGGCCTGATATTCTCCTCGAACTTGACATACTATCAACTGGGAATCACAGTAGATCTCTACAGCGATGATTTTTAGATCACGGGCAAGCTTTAGTCCGGTAAGTAGAGCTTCGTACTCGGCTTCATTGTTGGTTGCGTGGAACTCGAACTTTAAAGCATAACATATGGATCGTCCCTCGGGGGTTTCAAGCACCACCCCAGCTCCTGAGCACCGATCGTTTGACGCGCCATCGGTTTACAGCTTCCAGATGTAATCGGGAGATTTGCTGGTCTCAGGCAAGTCTTCAGGAACAGTGAATTCGGCTATAAAATCTGCTAGGACTTGGCCGTGAATGGCTCTTCTTGGAGTATAAGTGATGTCGAATTGACTCAGTTCGATGTTCCATTTTAGTAACCTACTAGACGTCTCAGGCCGCGTAAGGACCTGTCGTTACGGCTGGTCGGTGTACACAGTAATAGGATGAGCCTGGAAATATGGACGGAGCTTCCTCGAGGCAATGACTAGGCAATATGCCAACTTTTCAAACTTTGGATAATTTCTCTCGGCTCCAGTCAATCGTTTACTCACGTAGTAGACCGGTTTTTGCACTCGGTCTTCTTCCCGAATTAATGCAGCACTGATTGCATTTTCAAATACCGCCAGGTAGAGATATAACTGTTCATTATCTACAGGTTTTGAAAGGATTGGTGGTACGGAAAGATGTTGGATTAGCGATTGAAATGCGCCCTCACATTCTGCAGTCCATTCGAAGTTTCGTTTCCCTTTTCGAATCAAATCGAAGAAGGGAATGCATTTGTCGGTCGACTTTGAGAAAAACCTGCTCAGTGCTGCAACTTTCCCATTAAGACTCTGAACTTGCTTTATGGTTCTCGGAGTTTGAAGATTTCTGATAGCCCAGATCTTCTCGGGGTTGGCCTCTATTCCTCGGGCATTGACAATGAACCCAAGGAATTTTCCGGATGCGACTCCGAAATGACACTTTAGTGGATTAAGCTTCATCCCGTATTTCCGGAGGATATTGAACATTGACTCCAAGTCTTTGACATTATCATCAGAGTATCGTGATTTCACCAACATGTCATCTACATAAACCTCCATAGTCTTCCCAATCTGATCGGCAAACATCCAGTTGACTAAGCGTTGATAAGTTGCGCCAGCATTCTTTAATCCAAAAGGCATGACCTTGTAGCAGTATAATCCCAAGTTGGTTACGAAGCTTGTGTGCTCTTGGTCGGGTACATGCATGGGTATCTGATTGTAACCTGAGTAAGCATCGATGAAGGATAATAATTCATTTCCGACGGTTGAATCTACCAGTTGATTGATTCGGGGAAGTGGAAAGCTGTCTTTCGGGCAGGCTTTATTCAGGTCAGAGTAATCGATACACGTTCTCCATTTCCCGTTTGGTTTCCGGACAAGTACGGGATTGGACACCCATTCTGGGTATAAAGCGTCTCTAATGAACCCATCGTCTTTAATTTGTCGACCTCTTCCTTAAGGGCGGCAGATCTCTCTGGATCCATACCACGTCTATTCTGTTTGACCGGGATATACCGCGGGTCAATATTTAAAGTGTGGCTCGCGATGCCCGACGAGATTCCACACATATCAGAGTGCGTCCAGGCGAATACGTCGAGATTCGCCCAGAGAAAATCAACCAATTCCTGTTGTGTCTCTCGGTTCAGCTGAGACCCAATCTTCAACATTCTCGAGTCATTGTTATCATCGTCAATCGAGACGTCAATGGTTAGCTCAGCCGGAGAAGCTTGATTTTCCGTAGATTCTTCTTTATTATCATTGTCCCTTGGGTCAAGATCCTTTTGGAATTGGTTGTGGTGCCCAGGTCGAGGCCCGGGCGCTAATTGTCAATCGTCAGTGAAACGGACGTAGAGAGATTCCTCTACGCCCTTTTCTTTTTCTTTTCGCTGCGCCTCCCGCAGCTCAGCAACATAACAGGCTCTTCCAGCAGCCTGATCTCCTTGTACAACTCCTATCCCGTGGTCAGTAGGGAACTTCAGAGTTAAACACCATGGGGCAATAGCAGCCCTAAATTCAGCAAGGGCCGGTCGGCCCAAAAAAGCATTGTACGAAGAAGGAATATCCAAGACAACAAATTGCAACATTCGAACTCTTCGGCATTCTCCCACTCCCAACTCCACTGGCAATTCAACCATTCCGATTGGTATTATCGCACTCCCGTTGAAGCCATGGACTCGTGATTGACAAGGTTTTAAGTCTTTAGCTTCCATCTTCATTAAATCGTATGCTCTTTTAAACAGTATGTTCACGGAACTCCCACTGTCTACCAAGATCCTCTTCATCCAAGCAGGACCAACTTGAGCGGATATGACCAACGGGTCAATTGTGGGGGCTTCAACTTTATCGGCATCTCGATTTCTAAATACGATTTCATCAGCCATCGTCTTTTGTTGTTTAGCCGGGGTTCCGTCTTCAGAGTTACTATAGCATTCAAAGTCCACATGCCTGATCGAGCTAGCATATGACTCCATTTCTCTCCAGCTTCTGTCTGCTGGATGGGGACCGCCACTTATTGTATTGATAACCAACCTCCCGCCCGTACGAGCGGGTTCACCTTGTCTTTCCTGACTCTGCGTTCGATTTTGATTAGATAGGCCCGCCTCACCGGACTGCGGTGCCCGAGCAAACTGATCCAACTTTCTTTCTCTGATCAATTTTTCAATGAGGTCTTGCAAATGCCCACACTCATTGGTGTTATGTCCATAACTTTCATGAAATCTACAGAATTTTCCTGTTTGAATCTGCCTCTCCGACGATGGCTTCGGAGCAGGCTTTTTGTATTGCACAGTATTACAAGTCTGTAGGTATACATTTTCCAGTGACGTGTTAAGTGGTGTATAACTGTCAAACATTGCGATTCTATGCCTCAGACCACGATTCTGGTCTTGCTTCTTGCTCCGGTTATCACCGTTCCTCGGTTGTTGAGTCTGCTTATTTTGATTATTCAACTGGACCTTTCTTGAACTTTCGCCAGACTGTTTAACCGCAAGATTACTCTGAATGCCTTCACTACTTGGCCTTGCATCGTCCTGCTTCCTAGACTGTTTCGCATCCTCTCGCCTCAAGAATTGAGCGGCTTTGGAATAGAAACGGTCCAACGATGCGGGAGGCTTTCCAGCTAACCAATTTCCAAACTTGGAATCAGGGTCAATTCCTTTAGTCAAAGCCATTAAAATAGAATTATCATTGGGGTTGGTGATCTCTGCGCATGCAGCATTGAATCTTTCCAAATATCGTCTAAGTGTCTCTCCGGGAGCTTGAGTGACACTTGATAAGGTATTAACATTTTTAGGTCGGGCAATATGCATGCGAAACTGCTCAACAAATTTGGTAGCTAACTGATCAAATGAAGAGATAGATCGTGGCGGTAATCGTGTAAACCACATCGTCGTATTTCCCCCTAAGGAAATGGGAAAACTACGGCATTTTACTGCGTCATTAGCTCTCGCAGCTGTCATCGACCATTCGTATTTTAAAATATGTTGATTTGGGTCGGAATTCCCTTCATACATGGGCAGGGTTGGCATTCTGAATCGCCGAGGAGGTTCAGCATACAATATGTCATTAGTGAACGGGGTATGACTTCGGGAGATTCCCCAATCGTCATTTGTTAGGCCTTGACTCTCGCGAATCATTTGTCATACCATGGTTGAGAGGTCTGGCATCGGAGCATTCTGTGTGTGGTGAGCCAAAGTGTGGTCGGGTTCCACAGTGCGAGGTGGGATCGGGCGCTGTCGGCGATCCGTATCTCGCCTCCTTGGCTCGACGTCTTCTGGGACATATGGCTCTGGAGCGTGTCCCTGCTGATGATAATTTTGATTGGAGTGATCTCGAGTATCAACTCCTATGTCGACTGCAGCGGCTGTGGCAGCACGATCATCTGCAGTGTATTGTGGAATAGTGCCTCCTCGGGAGGAGGGTCCAGTATGGAAGCTGGTAGATGGGCCAACTCTTACTTGCCCAACGGTTAATGCCTGTTGATAGTCAGCAGCTTGTGCATGGTTTCCGTCTAGCCTGGGACGAGTAGATCTGTTATTGTAGTCAGATGAAGCAGAGCTTTCGGTGGAAGAATGAGAAGCTTGATCCCTTCTGGATCTTCTTCGCTTTTGGCGATTTAGTTGATTGGTCAACTCTGCGTTAGTGCGCAACTGCTCAGTTAGCTGTTGTCGGCTTTGGGTTAGTTCCTGGAGTAGCGCCTGGAACTCTTGTCTTGTGACCGGACCTGACTGATCCGTATGCCTATCAGCATCTTGATTGGAAGACTGTAGCTGTGTGGGATTTTGCCTATCCCGACCTTCTTGATCACCAACGTTAGAAGTGGTTCTTGTACTCACCATCTTGAAGCGTTGAATCCTTTCCTAGACTTTGAACAAATCTGAATAGAACGGAAGGAATCTGAATATGAGGTCTGAATCTCTCTCTTAGATTTATGCAATCCGGTATCGAAAATAGATCCAAGGAGCAGGAGAAAAACTGGGTTTTTCTCAGGGAAAGCACCAAAGTGTTTGTGTCAAAATTGGGCACGACACTCGTCGGAAATTTTTGAAGAGATAATAAATGAAGAAAGTAAATTAAAATGTGGACTATCTAACAAAAACTCCAAATAACAGGAAGTAAATTTCACAAGAGACAACGATTTAGAGTGGTTCGGCGTATTGCCTACGTCCACTATGAAGTTTTTTTACTTTATTGCTTGATATTCGGAGAATACAACTTTTTTATGTCAAAGTACAACAAGTAGTAAGCCAAAATTCGAAATCAAAGGCAGCAGTGGTGCTCTGAAGCAATTCTGGCAGCGTCCGGGCGTTCTCTTACTCTCAAAATTCTCCCCTCCCCTTTCTGAAAGACCAGGGGCTCTATTTATAGTCGCAGGAGGCTGATATTTCGCCTAAAATCAGGGGAGAACGCTTCTGGCACGTGAGGGGGCCCACATGGCCGAATTCTGGAGATCCGGGCCCACTTTGGGATCGATTCGACCCTTGGTTTGAACCGACCAAAAAGTGTCCAATCGTGATGAAACTTGGCGTGGACATTCTTCTATGTATATGCAAGCTCCTGTGAAAATTTCACAGCATTTGGATTTGTAGATCTCGAGTTATGATCGATTCAAGATGGTGTGTTTCGCCCTATGGATTCGTTCGAATCGATATGGTTCGAATCCATAGGGTCGAATCCATGCTTCTGCATGTGAAGGCGATGACGTGGTGCGCATGCTTTGGGTCAATCCTCCTTTTCCTCTGAGTTTTCTAGGTCATACCCTTGGTTTTAGCTGCCATGACTCGATGGATTCGTAGCAATGGATTCGAAGGTATGCCCCTTCGAATCGATTAAACACAAGTTCCCTTTGCATCGATCAAGATATTCCATAGCCAATCGATACGAAGACTCCACTGATGAATGGATTCGAAGGATTCTCTCTTGATGGACTCGAAGTAGGGAGAGGTTTTCAATGGATTCGACCTTGAGGTCGCCTTGATGGATTCGAAGTAAGGCATATGGGGATGGGTTCGAACCATAGCTATTCCGATGGATTCGAAGCTAGGTGGTCTGGATGGATCCGAACTAAGGCTTGCTCGATGGAGTCGAAGCAAGGTTTAGTCTTGATGGATTCGAACCATGGCTGACTACCGATGGATTTGAACCAAGGCCGACTACTGATGGATTCGAGTTTAAGGCCTTGTGGACGGGTTCGAACCAGTGCGCGGTTAATGGAGTCGAAGCATGGCCACTTGGATGGATTCGAGCCAATGTGTGGTCGATGGATTCGGAGCAAGTCTTACCTCTGATCGATTCGAACCTATGCCATTCCTGAGGGATTCGCGCCTATAGCATTTCATCCATCTCCCATTGGCGATAACTTGAGCATACTAACTCGGATTGTCTTGAAATTCGGAACGTTGGTTCCCGCGACTTCTCTTGTCGTGTCTTATCAATCGTAGCCCAATCCGGACTCGGGCAAAATTCATCGATATTTGTAGTCGCCCAACAATCTTTCAAAGCTATGGACGTGTGATCCTGCCTCTTTCTAGTTAGTTCCTTGGTATCTCGGCCTTGCCAAAAGGCGGGATAACATGGCTCTTGGACTGTAGGAGGCGCTGTCGATGTTACTTTACTCACTGGACAAGAAAAAAAGAAGTTGTCAGAACACGCTTCAATATAAGTACTTCAGTTCAAACACATAGTAGATTTATGCAGAGTACCTTCCTCAACTTGACTCGCAGCTGACTGAGCAGCTTCAGAAGAGTGCTCCCTGATGGGAGATAAGCGTGGCCGCTCAGGGTCGTAGCCTGGGACCAACTGTGGCTCAGTCGCTGGCATCGACTCCGTTCCGGATGAAGTGATCAACTCTAAATTTGTAGCTGGATGCGTAATGCCAGACCCTTCCCCAACTTCCAAGTGTTGGGTACCCAGCTTCTCTCTAGCATGAGAGATCGTGAAATCGTGGAGAACCTTCTTCCCTTCATCAGTTAATATGCGGTTCTCCAACTCAAATTCATTAAAAACTTCGCCTGGACGTGATGCTTTCTCTTCTTCAACTAGTAAATTCCAGGCGTTGAACAAATGAGTCGGATAGTCATCAAGCCATGACAGATTTCTATGCCTCAGCACATTAGCATTATAAGTGATGTGAAGTTCTTCTATCTCCGTCTCCAGCTTAGCCTCTGCTTGACGAACTCTCTCATCGACTTCGGCTTCTGTCTCATGGACCTTCCCCAAGGCCGCGTCTCTCTCTTTCCGAAATTCCACCGCCTGGTCACACGCTTCCTGTGCGGAAACGTTAGCGGTGTCTCTTTCCTTCGCAATCTCTGCAACTTTGGCCTTGAGCTCATTTAGCTCTTTCAAGGCCGCATCCCGCTCAGCAGTTACGATGGTATTTCGGTGGCCTATGTCCTCCACCGTAGCGTAACGTTCACGCTTCATCCTATCCATCGCTGCCTGGGCTTCATCCGCTCTTCTGAGAGCTTCAATCTCCGACTTTCGAGAAGACTCGGCCTCACTGCCAAGTGGCTGAATGATGCGGCCCTTTTGACCAAGTTCTTTCTCCAACTTCTCGATTGTAGCCGCTCGATCAAAGGCCACTTTTGATGCTTTCTTAGCAGTCTTTGACCACTCTTGATACTGGAAGAATACGTCCGAGAGATAATCGTGCATCATAGGAGCAACTGTCGACGGTATCCTCTTCAGATGCGGGGGAAAAACAAACCCGTCGAAGCAAATTTTAGGAAATTCCTTCCTCAATTGAGTAAGCCTAACCGCTCCTTCCCTCGAAGGCTCCGTTAATGTCTGCTCTGTTGACGGGGAGGCCGCGATTTCCGTTCTGCGGTGAGTATCAGGCCTCGGTGGTTGGGAAGACGGCTTGGGCCGTGAAGTTTCTGGAGGCCTCGAGACATGAACTGGAGGCGGTGCGTGAGTTCTAGGAGGTGGCGTGCGAGATCGAGACCGCCGCCTATAATCTTTTTCTATGTCAGAGCGCTCATGACTCGAGCGCCCATAGTCATAATCTCTATCTCCTTCCCTCCTATACGCTTCATAATATGAAGAGGACTGGCGTTTCTTATGGATACTGCCGAGCATCGAACCTCTGCCAGACATAGTACCTGCGAAGCAAAAACATAGAGCAAAATTAATAATCTCTCACAGTGAACATATTACACTCAGAAATCGTGTAGGGCCGTGAAGTGTGAATGTGGGTGCAACCCCTCGACCAACCAGATGTGTCAACCGCACTAGTAGGCAGAGACTCGCTCAAAACTAAGGCTTCAGAAAATTCTTCCAATCCGGCATCGTGCTGCAAGGACACATCATCCGAACTTGGAATATCGGCAAGCCCTTCATAAAGATTCTCCGTTCTCGGAGGAGACATCTCCGAAATTCTAACTCTGGGAGCGGATCGAGCCGTAACAACTAATTTCCATCTTCTCTTTTTAGATGACTCAACTACGGCTGCCTTGCCCTTCCCTTTTTCTTCGGTATCTTGAACGGATGAAGTAAACTCAATACAAACAGAAGAGTTACACAAATAAAAGGCGTAAAGACCTAGAGTTCTCGGTAGGCGATAGGGTTTTCATTAAGGTATCACCAATGAAGGGTGTGGTACGGTTCTTGAAGTTAGGAAAACTGGCAACGAGATATGTTGGTCCATTCAAGATTATAGAAAGGATTGGAAAGCTCACATACAGAGTAGAGTGTCGAGCAGTATGGCAAGTGTCCATAATGTATTCCATGTGTCTCATCTTTGTAAGTATGCTCATGACCCAGAGACTACTATTCCTCCGACGGGATTGGAAGATTTAGTAGTAGAGCCTAATTTGACTTTTATTAGACAACCAGTTTGGGTTGTAGCGAGAGATAAGAAAAGATTGAGGAACAAGATAGTCAAATTGGAGAAAGTTCAGTGAAGCGACAACGAGAAGGACTCTACTTGGGAGACAAGATTCGAGATACTTATCCTGATCTACTTTGGGAGTATGTCTATATTAAATTTATATAGATATTAGCTAGTCATGTTGACTAGTATGGTTGTGAGGAGTCATTACAGATGATTTCTATGTTTAGTATTTAGTCCTTACTGAATTTCGAGGACATAAGGAGGGGAGCTTGTAACGCCCCTAATTTTTGATAACATTATTTAGAGATTTAATTAGATAAATTAAATAGAATAATGTAAAAGTTAAATGATAAGGAGATTGAGACATGAATAAAAATAATTAAGGTCATGCTTAATTAAATGATTAAATGGGCTTAAGAATAGGTTATAAGCTAATTAATTTACATAAGGGTATATTAGAAACTTGCTGCACATAATCCTTACCCATATATATTCTAGTTCCTACCATTTCAATTCCCATTCACGTCATTTTGAACATGCAAATAAAAAAATAACATAAAGAGGAAGCCGGCTATAATCAAAGAGAGGAGGAATTACATTTAAAGCTAGAGATTCAAGCTTAGGGGAAATAAATCTCAAAGTCAATCCAATCTCCCTATCTTAATCAAGGTGAATAATAATTCCATCTCTGTTTTATTTTATTATCATATGTTTTCGTATTTAAGACTAAATTCGTTTTTTACGATGATTTGGATGATGAATAGAATAACAATTTGTTTGATTTAAACAAGAATGTTTAAATAAGATTATATGTGGTTTTAGGGCAAAAACCGATTTATATTGATGTTTAAATGCCATTGAAAAATTTCATGTTGTATAAAACATGATTTTGGAGTTTGGTTTTAATTTCGATAATTTTCCAATCTATGGAAAGATTGTTATAAATTCTCAAAAGAAAATATGGTTATTTGGGTTTATAAATTTATTTCGAAAAATATATTGAGAATTTAGTCAGAGATTTTGATATGTTAGATTATATGAGTAAAGTGAATTTTGGGAATTTTTGTGGATTTTTCCTAAGTGATTTGATATGCAAATTAAATTATTTTAGAAGAGTGACTTCTTTCCAATAGTGTGTAACATCCTCCTTCTTGGAGGCCCAAAACTAATGGCTACGGAGGGTGCAATTATCCATATTAATTAATCATCAGCAACCAAATACGGTGGCGTTAGATACATTGATACATTGATCGCAAGAATATTAAAAAAAATTAATAAATCAAAACATACCTCCACATTCCATTCAAAACATTTCATGTTCATTACTTATTCCCACAAACGTTGAGCACGTTCAGAAAAATACAATTATTACACATACGCCAAGAGCGACATATGAAGTTGCCCTCTTGGTTGATAAGAGTGTATAATATGGCTAAGTCTGCCTTTACATCCAAAATACACATTGGGAGAAAAAAACTCTAAATACCTAATTGCTTCCTACATGCCTCTAGAAGCTTTATTCGTCTAAGAAGAGCATTTGAAAACCCTAAACCTCGAACTGCTCAAAATCAATTGAGTACTAGAGAGTTTAGAGGGAAAATAAAAACTTCGAGTCAGATATAAAGCCTGGTATGAATAATAATCTAACATCTCAATCCTTTTGGATATTTTGTGAGACCACGCCGCTTAGCGGACAAGTTTCCCCTCACTAGTATCCTAAAACCATTTCAAAACCATAAACTATGCTCTTGCATCCACAATGGTTAAAACATAACATTTTAAAATATTATGATGATATGCATATATATAAACATTTTGCATTTCTCATCCCTAGTTTAATGGACTCCTTGTCGTAATTATAGTTTATAGGGTCACTATTAACCTATTAGTTTTCATGGGTTCACTAATAACCTTTTCATAATACATGGAGTCATGGACCCCCTATCACATTTCATAGTTTTCATGGTATCACTAAGAACCTATACGCCCATGCCGATTAGCTAAATTAATTCATGGTTTCCCTTGAACCAGTTGGTCATTCCAATAACTCATCTCTTATCCTAGTTTTCATGGGTTGACTAGGAACCTATTGTTGCCTTCAATAACTTCTTCTTTATCCTAGTTTTCATGGATTGACTAGGAACATATTGACAAATGTCAATACTTAATCTTGATATAGTTTTCATGGGTTCACTACAAACTAATTGGCCCTGCCAACCATTCTTAATACATAGTTTTTATGGGATTACTACGAACCTATTGGTTACCCCAATAACTTCTAAAAAACATAGTTTTCATGGGTTTACTATGAACCTATCTCCCAGACAACTTCAAGGTTTTGGCATCTTATAGTCGTCTTCCTGACTCCATGTATGCAATTCTACTCATTCGGGAGTTCAATCAATTTATATTCACTACTGGGTTAACCTAACCGGTTCTTCTACCCTTTTTATCCCCAAAATGCAGTTGTGGGTTCTTTATCATGTGAATATATTTATATTTGAAAAAGAAAAGAGAATACAAAATAGTACCACTCCTATGGGTTTCATAGTTAATCCCGTTAACCTATATTCTTATTAAGGAAATACTTCTTCAAACTTACATGCTTGAAATCCTTTCGAAACTCCTTTATTTAGCCATGGATTTTTCCATTAAAATTTGAATTTGGGTTTAAAAATCCTTTTCGAAACCTTCGAAAGCTTTGCTTTCGACCTCATAGGACGACCTCCTTTGAAAGCATTAAATTTTGTCTTTAAAATTATAGGCTCCTACACTTCGAATACTTTAAAACCTTTTTTTCGAAACCTTTTGATTGTGTTAAAGTATTATCATATAAGTATAGAAGCTTAGTTTTGAAACCATTTAAAAGTACCACTTTCGAAACCATTGAAGGTTACCCTTCCAAATCATTGAAAGTCCCTCTTTCAAAGTTATTGGATTTATATTTAAACATCATTTTGGGTCAAAGTGAACATAAGAGAAAGCATCTCTTTCAAACCATTCTTTATTTCAGAAAAGTATTGGGGAAACTTAATGGTGTCGAAACCATCCATCCGAAAGCATTTAAAACATCTGGGTAAAACAATTAAAGGTTGGCTTTGAAACCCCTTTCGAAACAATTTCCTTCAAAACCCCAACCCATTTCGAAAGCAGTAGGAAGTGGCTTATATTTATAAAACAAACGGTATCTTTCGACGGCATTGATGTCTTCAATATCATCGAAAGGCATCAAATCACATAAGGATTTCGACTTGGCCGAAACTACCCCCTCTGATTACTTCAATTTGAAAACATAGTAATTCGTTCGGAAGCTACTTATTTTAAAGCAAAGGCTGCAGCTCTCCTTCAAAAGCTTCTTTTGAAATTCCCTTTCACAACCACTGGTTTCGACTGCTTTGAAACCTTTTGTAAATAGGCAAGCACTTTTCTTCTAAAAGAAAACAAAATAATGGAACATACCCCTTCGGAAGCTACTTTTCGACAACCTACCTTCTGCCTTTCTCCAATCCTCTATGTACTAGCTGTGTGATACCATGTGTATTGGTTTTGTTGTAGAAGGTTTCGACTATGCTAAACACGAAAGCTCTGGGTTGAAAGCTCCTTCTAAAGGAGGCTGAACACACTTTTCTGAGCAAAAGGCTGTTTTTACTAAATAAAGAAAAATTTTCATAACAAACTCCCCCACATGTAAACACTTGATTGGTTACATAAACTTTCAAATTATTTTTCTAATATTTGCTGCATTTTTCTCAGATCTAAGACCAAATAACAATTAACAAATAAGACCTTCTTACTAACAAAACAATTAAATCATTTAGGTCCTTCTTTCAAAATAGTTTGATTTTCATAGTAAATCACTTAGTAAATATCCCCAAAAATTCCAGGATTTCACTTTAATCATGTTATCTAGCATATTAAAATTTCAAACCAAAATTCTCAATATATTTTCCTAAATAAATTTATAAATCCGAACCATATTTTCCTTTGAAAATTCATAATTAATTCTCCACGGCTTGGAAAACTATAAAAATTCAAACCCAACTCTAAAATCATGTTTTCCATAACATTAAATTTTCCCATGGCATTTCAACATCATTAAATCTTAGTTTTACCCTAAAACCGTGCATATCCTCTTTTAACCACTCTTGTTTAAACCATAAAAATTATAAATCAAGCATATCATCATTTAATATATCATAAAAACAAATTTACCCTTAAATCTAAAAATATGATTATAGAAACCAAAACAGAGATGCGGTGATTATTATTTACCTTAGATTGGGTAATGAAATTAGAGATTGGCTAAGACTTATTTTCTTCTTGCTTGATCCAAAGCTTTAGATTTGATTTTGCCTCCTTCTCTTCTTCCTAATGGCCGGTCTTGATATTTGCTTTCTTATGTTTAAAAATTTTCTTATGGTAAAAATGAACGTGTATGGCCTAGAGGTAATGGTATAAGGGTGGGAAATATGGGCTGCAATGACCCTAGTGCCCTTTTGATTAATTAGCTAATACTTAACCATTTATAATTTAATTTGTTTTAATAAGAACGAACACTACATTTATTTGCCAATCTCAATCTCCTTATCACTCTATATTATTCTATTTAATTTATTCTAATTAAATCTTCTGAATAATGTTAGTAAAAATCAAGGGTGTTACAGGCTCCTCTCCTTAAAGAATTTTGTCCTCGAAATTTAGTAAGGACTAACTAGCAATCATCTGTAGCCACTCCTAACAACCATACTAGCCTACTCGACTAGCAACTAATATATATAATTCTAATATAGACATACCATCAAAGTAGACCAGGATAAGCTTCTCGAATCTTGTCCTCTATCTCTAAAGTACAGTCCTTCTCGTTGTCGCTCCACTAAACTTTCACCAACTGGACTGTCTTGGTCTTCAATTTTTTCTCATCTCTCGCTACAACCCGAAATGGTCATCTAACAAAATTCAAATCATGATCTGCTAACAAGTCTTTTAACTCTGTCCAAGGGATGGTAGTTTCTGGATCATGCACATACTTGTGAAGATGAGACATATGGAGTAGATTATAGACATCTGTCAAATTGCTCAACATCTCTACTCTATACGTGAGCTTTTCAATCCTTTCAAAAGCCTTGAATGGACCAACATATCTCAGGGCCAACTTTCCCGACATTACAAACCATACCACACCCTTCATCAGTGATACCTGAATGAAAACCCCATCTCCCACTGAGAACTCTAGGTCTTTATGCCTCTTATCTACGTAACTCTGCTATCTAGATTGAGCTTCTTTCATCTGACCTCGGATTAACTCAATATTTTCTGACGCTTCTCAAACCAAATCTATACCAAGGACCAATCTCTCTCCTTCCTCTAACCAACATGCTGGCGATCTACATGGCCTTCCATACAAAAGCATAAAATGTGTCATTCCTATACTGGTCTGATAACTATTATTGCAGGAAAACTCAATCAGATGTAGGTGATCTTCCCAAGATCCACCAAAGTCCAACACATAAGCTTTGAATAAATCCTCGAGTACTTTATTTACTCTGTCTACCATCCATCTGTGGGTGATAGGCTGCACTCATCTTTAGCTTGGTACCCAATAATTCTTGTAGACTTTTCCAAAATCCGCCAATAAATAATGCATCTCTATCGCTGACTATGCTACTAGGAATCCCATGAAGTCTAACTATGTTCTTCATGAACAACTTTGCAAAAACAAGTGACAACCTAGTTGACTTGACCGAGAGGAAATGGGAACTCTTGGTCAACCTGTTCACTATAACCCATATGTTTTCATTTCCCCTATTTGACCTTGGCAACCCGTCTATAAAATTCATGAATATCGAATCCTATTTCCATACAAGAATATATAAAGGCCGATGCAATCCACTTGGCTTATGATGTTCGGGTTTCACTTGTTGACATTTAACACATTGCCTAACCCACCAGCCAACATCCCTCTTCAAGCCTTTCCAATAGAAGCTTCTCTTCATATCCTGATACATCTGGTCCCTCATAGATGAATCGTAAACTTGGATCGATGACACTCTTTTAGAACTTCTCCCCTTAAGTTCTCTATATTCGAAACACATAATCGTTCCTTCTTTCTCAACCAACCTCTTTGGTCAAGACTAAAATCTTTTAGATCATCGACCTCTGATCCTACCTCAAGCCTTCTAATCGTCTCGGCTAGAACTGGATCCTCATTCTATTTAGAAGCTATCCTTTCAATCAACACTGGTCACACTTCTAAATAAGACAACATGGTAGTACCCTAACTAGAACTAGCAGTAGATCTTAACTGCACACCGAAACTGACCAAAGCTTCTAGATCTTTCCATTCTGCCAACATAGCTAACACCACTTTATGATGTTTTCTATAAGGACATCTGCTACTTAATTTCCTTTCTTAGGAGTATACTCTATACCAAAATCATAAGCAGCCAAAACTCCAACCACCTCTACTGCCTCATATTCTACTCCTTATGAGAGAATAGATATCTTAAAGACTTCTGATCGGTAAACAACTCAAATCTCTCCCCCAGAAGTTAATGCCTCCAAATCTTTAAGGCAAAAATCAGCGCACCTAACTCCAAGTCATGGGTATGATATCTTATTTCGTGCGGCCTAAGTTGTCTGGATGCGTAGGCAATAACTTTAACCATCTACATCAATACTGCTCCCAATACAGTCCCACATGTATCATTGTATACTACCATCCCTTGGTTTCCATCTTGAACTACTAGCACTGGTGCATTTGTTGATAAATGCTTTAACTTAAGGAACCCTTCCTCACATTTGTCGGACCAAATGGGCTTCTCATCTTTCCTGGTTAACTTAGTAAAAGGTGCTGCTATCCGCAAGAAATCCCTAATGAATCTTCGATAATATCCAACAAGTCCAAGAAAACTATTGATCTCGGTTACCGTCTTTGGTCTCTTCCAATTATTGACAACTTTGATCTTAACTGGATCGATTGACAACCCACCTCTTAAACCACATGACCAAGAAACTTAACCACTTTCTTCCAAAAATGACACTTGGTAAACTTCGCCTTTAGCTGATTCTGCCTCATTGTTTCAAGCACCACTCTAAGATGAATCTCATGCTCTCTTTCATCTTTCGAGTACACTAAAATGTCAACAATGAATACCAGCATGAACCTATCCAAATGCTCTCGGAAAACCCGGTTCATTAAATCAGTGAAGAAAGCAGGTGCATTCGTCAATCCAAATGGCATCACCAACCACTCAAACAAACTATACCTAGTATGAAATGCTGTTAAAGGAATACTATCCTCTTCCACTCTCAACTGATGGAACCCTGTCGCTTAGTCCAATTGAGAGAATACTCTGGCTCCACTCAACTGATCAAACAAATCATCTATACTCGGTAGAGGGTACCTATTCTTGATTGTCATTTCATCAACTTATGATAGTCGATGCACATTCTTAACGACCCATCGGGTTTCTTCACGAACACCGTGGTCGCTCCTCAAGACAAACTACTTGGTTTAATAAATTCCTTTCCTTCTAGATTAAGTAGCCATGCCTTCAAGTCCTTCATCTCTATCTATATCATCCTGTTAGGTGGTGTACTCAAAGGTTCAGCTCCTGGTACAAGATCTATCTGAAACTCAAAAGCTCATTTTGGTGGTATTCCAGTAACCGGCTCAAAGACATCAGCAAATTCCCTTGCCACTCAAACCTGACTTAGCTCTTCTCCAACCTCCATGGCACTTAACAAAGCACAAACACTCTTGCTGGAATTCTCCATTGAGAAGATGATTCAGTTATGACTATATGGATGTCTCAATGATATTTCCCTATCCTGGTAAAATATCCTAACCACATACTTACAAAACCAATCCATACCCAAAATGATCCCAAAATCTACGAAATCAAAAACATATAGACTGCATGTAAACCTCTGACCTAACAAATCAAGTTCTAACCGGTCACATCTCATCCCTAAAGTTGCATACCCTCCTATTGGATTCACAACCCTTAAGGAAGCAACAAGGTATGTAGGTGCTATGCATAACCAATCAACTAAATACTATGATATAAATGAATGTGATGCACCGGTATCAAATAGTACCCTAATTAGTATACTCTGAATCAAAAGCGTACCTTCCATTACAGTTTTCCCTTTCTCTACTGTTGTATGCCTAGAATAAGATGGTGGTCCAATAGCAAAAACCATCCCTCTGTCTTCCCTGACTGGCTTTGGACATTGATTCTTATAATACCACACTTTGTCGCAGTTGAAGGCTTCTTCCCTTTGCCTATCTGGCACTTATGAGCATAATGACCTTTCTTACCACACTTGAAGCACACTAAATCAGCCTTCCCCTTCTTACCAGCATCCTCTTTCTGGGCTTCTTTCTTCTTAAAAAATTTCCTCTTCTTTCCTTGAGGAACCTGGGACTCAACTGGCTTCTCCCTAATGGACACAACAACCATCTCTTCATGGCGAATGACCATATACACCACCACATTACAAGGTTCTCTGACATGTGTCATGGTCACTCTAGCTAGCTCTGGCCTCAGCCCACGAATGAACCTTTCAAATTCCTTCTGTTGGTAGTGTCTATTGTAACATATCCATATTGAGATAGCTCATCAAACTTAGCAGCGTACTCGATAACTGACATCTCTCCTTGAACTAGATCCATGAACTTCCTCTTTAATGCCGACTTGGTAATCTCAAGCTTCTACACAAATCTCCTTCTAAAATCAGCTCATGTCAGCTCTTCCTCCGGTTCTCCAGTGGTCACACTATTCCACTAGTGGAGTGTTGTCCCTTGCAACTGTCTAGAGGCTGGTCTCCTCTTCTCTCCATCATCTTGCCTAGATCAGTAAAGATCCTCTCACAGATCAAAAGCCAATTCTCAACTTCAACAGCATCCTCTGTTCTAACAAACGGCTTTCCACCAAAACTGTTATAATCTTTGCTTAGCCTAGCATAATTATATCCAACAAGAGCTACAGGATTAGCTCCTCCAACATTACCAACAACACCGGTTTACAAAAGATTATCCAACAACACCACCCCCGCATCTACTGACGGACTTCCAACACCTACATTGGCTTCAGCACTTTGGGTTAGCATTAGCATGTCAACCTTAGTTCCTCTTGGTATTAGGTTGAGCATTTCTGTTGGTTGTGGTACTTCCTCCACCTACATTTCCTATTTCATTTCCTGCTTCCATATCTTCTTTCTTGTAAATCTACAAACGAGCCTTAGTAAGATGTAGAAGAACGGTCTAAGAGAGGGTAACATGTACTTAGATATATACATTTATATCAAATACAAGTACGATACTATAGCATTAACCCAAACCCTGATCTTATGTTTCAAAAAGCTTTTAGGTTTATCTTTTCTTTTAAATTTTCATAAACCTATGCTCTGATACCAACTTGTAACATTCCCCTACTTGGAGACCCAAAACTAACGGATGTTGCAGTCATCCATGGTTATTAATCCTTAGCGACCAAATACGGCGGTGTTAGATACATTGTTACACGGATCAATATAGAAAAAAATTAATAAATCAAAACATATCTCCACATTCCATTCAAAACATTTCATGTTCATTAAATATCCCACAAATGTTAACCACGTTCAGAAAAATATAATCATTACACATACGCTAAGAGAGACATATGAAGATGCCCTTTTTGGTTAATCAGAGTATATAATAAGGCAAAGTCTGCCTTTACATCCAACATACACGGCGGGGAAAAAATAACTCTAAATAACTAATTGCCTCCTACACACCTTCGAATGCTTTATTCGCCTAAGAAGAGAACCTGAAAATCCTAAACCTCAAACTACAATCAATTGCGTACTCGAGAGTTTAAGGGGAAAACAAAAACTTTGAGTCAGACAAAAAGCCTGGTATGAATAATAATCCAACATCTCATTCCTTCTAGATATCTAATGAGACCACGCTGCTTAGCGAAACGGATTTTCCCCTCATTAGTATCCAAAAACCTTTTCAAACCATATGATGTGCTCCTACATCTACAAGGGTTACAACATAATATTTAAAAATATTATGATGATATGCATACATATAAACATTTTGGATTTCTCATCCCTAGTTTAATGAACTACCTATCATAATTATAGTTCCTAGGGTCACTATTAACCTATTAATTTTCATGGGTTTACTAATAACCTTTTCATAATAAATGGACACCCTGTCCTATTTCATAGTTTTCATAGAACAACTAAGAAATTATAGGCCCCTACCAATTAGCTTAATTAATTCATGGGTTCCCCTAAACCTACTTGTCATTCCAATAAATCATCTCTTATCCTAGTTTTCATGGGTTTACTAGGAACCTATTATTTCCTTCAATAAATTCTTCTTTATCCTAATTTTCCTGGGTTGACTAGGACCCTATTGACTAATGTCAATACTTAATTTGGATATAGTTTTCATTGGTTCACTACAAACAAATTGGCCCCTACCAAACATCCTCGATACAGTTTTTATGAGATCACTATGAACCTATTAGTTACCCCAATAATTTCTACAACGTAGTTTTCATGGGTTTACTATGGATCTATCTCCCGGACATCTTTAAGGTTTTGGCATCCTATATTCTGGTCTTCCTGGCTTCCTGGATGCAATTCTACTCATTCAGGAGCTTAATCAACTTATATTCACTATTGGGTTAACCTAACCAATTCTTCTACCTCTTCTTATCTCCAAAATGCAGTTATGGGTCCTTTATTATGTGAATATATTTATATTTGAAAAAGCAAATAGAATACAAAATAGTACCACTCCTATGGGTTTAAGGTCCTTGAAATACTTTTCATAGTTAATCCCTTTAACCTATATCCTTATCAAGGAAATACTTCTTCAAATTTACATACTAGAAATCCTTTCAAAACTCCTTTATTTAGCCATGGATTTTTCCTTTAAAAATTTGAGTTTGGGTTCAAAAAGTTTTTCGACACCTTTGAAACCTTTGCTTTTGACCTCATAGGATGACCTCCTTTGAAAGCATTAAATTTTATCTTTCAAACAATGGCTCTTGCCCTTCGAATACTTTAAAACCTTTCTTTCAAAACCTTTCGACTGTGTTAAACTATTATCATATAAGTATAGAAGCATAGCTTCAAAACCATTTGAAAGTACCCCTTTTGAAACAATTAAATGTCCCCCTTCCAAAAGCATTGGTTTTATATTTAAGACATCATTTTGGGTCAAAGTGAACATAAACAAAAGCATCTCTTTCGAAACCATTCTTTATTTCATAAAAATATTGGGGAAACTTGATGGTATCAAAACCATCCTTTTGAAAGCATTTAAAACATCTGGGTAAAACAATTGAAGGTTGGATTCGAAACCCTTTTGAAACCATTGCCTTTGAAACCCCTAACCCCTTTCAAAAGCAGTAGGAAGTGGCATATGTATAAAACAAATAGTACCTTTCGACATCATTGATGTCTTCAATATCATCGAAAGGCAACAAATCACAGAAGGGTTTCGACTTCGTCGAAACTGCACTTTCTGAATACTTCACTTTGAAAACATATTAATTCCTTCATAAGCTACTTATTTTAAAACAAAGGCGACATCTCTCCTTCGAAAGCTTCTTTTGAAATACCCTGTCGTAACCATTGGTTTTGATTGCTTCAAAACCCTTTTGTAGACAAACGAGCGCTTTTCTTTTAAAACAAAACAAAACAAAGGAACCAACCCCTTCAGAAGCTACATTTCGACACCCTACCTTCCGCCTTCCTCCAATCCACAACGTACCAGCTAAGTGATACCATGTGTATTGGTTTCGTGGTAGAAGGTTTCGACTATGTCGAAGATGAAAGCTCTAGGTCGAATGCTCCTTCCAAAGGATGCATAACCCACATTTCTAAGCAAAAGGCTGTTTTTACTAAATAAAGCAAACTTTTTGTAACAAACTTGCCCACATTTAAACAGCCGATTGGTAACATAAACTTTCAAATTATTTTGCTAATATTTGCTGCATTTTTCTCAGATTTAAAACCAAATAATAATTAACAAATAAGCCCTACCTATTAACAAAACAATTAAATCATTTAGGTCCTCCTTTCAGAATAATTTAACTTCTATACTAAATCACTTAATAAAATTCCCCAAAAATTAACTTTAATCATGTTATCTAACATACTAAAATTTCAGACCCAAATTCTCAATATATTTTCCTAGATAAATTTATAAACCCCAATAACCATATTTTCCTTTGAAAATTCATAATTACTTCTCCATGGCTTGGAAAACTATAAAAATTGAAACCTAACCGTGAAATCATGTTTTCCATAACATAAAATTTTCCCATAGCATTTAAACATCATTAAAGCTTGGTTTTTCCATAAAACGGTGCATATCCTCTTTTAACCAGTCTTGTTTAAACCATAAAAATTATAAATCAAGTATATCATCATCCAATATATCATAAAAGTGAATTTACCCTTATATCCAAAAATATATGATTATAAAAACCGAAATAGAGATGTAGTGATTATTATTCACCTTAAATTGGATAAGAAAATTGGAGATTGATTAAGATTGATTTCTTCTAGCTTGATCCTAAGCTCTAGATTTGATTTTTCCTCCTTCTCTTCTTCCTAATGGATAGCCTTGAAATTTGCTTTCTTACGTTTAAAAGTTTTCTTATGGTAAAAATGAACGTGTATGGCCTAGAGGTAATGGTATAAGGGTGGGAAATATGGGCGGCAATGACCCTAATGCCTTTATGATTAATTAGCTAACATTTATCCGTTTATAAGTTCATTTGTTTTGATAAGCATGGCCACCACATTTATTTGCCAATCTCAATCTCTTATCACTCTATATTATTCAATTTAATTTATTCTAATTAAATCGCTTGAATAATGATAATAAAAATTAGAGTTGTTACATATTGCTTTTGCTTAATGGAAGGGCTTATTTGCTAACTTAACCATGATTTAGATCTGAAATTAGCGGTAGTTATTTTAGTAAAGAATTTCAAAAGTTAAGGCAACCAATCTTGTGTTTACACGTGGCAGGTTAGTTAGAATGTGTTTGCTTTACTAGTATTAAATCAGATTTACCCAGAAAAGTTGGTTTTTCCTTCTTTAGAAGTACCTTTCGACCCAAGTTTCCGCCTTTAACCAAGTTGAAACTCAATAAGCCGAAACCAATACCCAAGGTATCACTTAGATGATACGTAATGGATTAGAGAAAGGTGTAAGGCTAGGTTTCAAAACAGGGCTTTCGATGTAGTCGATACCTTTTTGTTTGTTTTGAAAGAGAAGTGTCTGCCTTTGTTTTATTTAAGCCTTCGAAGGAGTCGAAGCATACGTTTTCGAAAAGGGGTTTCCAAATGCTTACGAAAATGTTGCCATCAACTTGTGTTTTAAGGAGTAAGCTTTCGAATGGGTTTCTTTACTTACAAAATAATGCTTTTGAAAGAAGGAATTCCGACTTAGTTGAAGCCTTGCTGCCGTTATTTAACATTTCGGGTGTATTGAAGCCATTAATGCTTTCAAAAGTAATACTTGTTTTTAAAATGATTTAATCCATTACCTTAATGCTTTCGAAAGGGTCCAAGGGTTTCAAAGGTAAAAGCTTCGAAAGGGGTTTCGACGCTGTCCTTCAATGTTTTGTTTAAATGATCTAAAACTTTCGAAAGTGATGGTGTCGACGCCATCATGTTTCCCCAATATTTTATTTGATAAAGGATGGTTTTGAAAGAGATACTTTCGTTTACATTTAATTTGAACCAAATAATATTTGAAGTACAAACTCAAAGGTTTCGAAATGGAGACTTTGAATGATTCCGCAAGGGTCACTTCCAATGGTTTCGAAATGGGTACTTTCAATGGTTTTGAAGTTAAGCTTCTAAGTGTCATTAAGTAATATTTTTAATATGTTCGAAAGGTTTCGAAAGAGAAGCTTTGAAGTGTTTAGAAAGGTAGAGGCCTAATGTTTTGAATAGCGATTTATATGCTTTTGAAGGAGGTTATCTAATGAAGTTGAAAGCAAGGATTTGAAGGTTTCGACAGCCTTAATTTTCGAACCAAATAACTCAATCTCATTTTTAAAAGACAACCTTGGCATAATTAAATAAAGTGTTTTAAAAAGGAGTTTTTAAAGAAGTTTTCCTTGATTAAAAGGTTAAAGGGATTAACCAAGTTATTATGTATGCTTCTTCATATATGTATATATTCACATTGTAATGGACCCATAATCGTATTTTGGGGAATTGCAAAATAACTAGCTAGGTTGGCCTAGCAGTGAATATAATCCAAGTTAACTCTTAAATGAGTAGAATTGCATCCAGGAGGTCAGAAAGACCAGAAAATAGGATGCTAAGATATAAAAGAAAGATATTGGCAGTGGCCAATAGGTTCTCAGTTAGCCCATGAAAACTATGTATAGCAAAAGATATTAGTAGGGGCCAATAGGTTCATAGTTAGCCCATGAAAACTATTTATAAAAGAAGATGTTAGAAAGATGGGTTCATAGTAAGCATATGAAAACTATACTTGATATTAGTAGGGGCCAATAGGTTTGTAGTTAGCCCATGAAAACATATATGAATTAAGATATTGATAGATGTCAATAGGTTCCTAGCCAGCCTATGAAAACTAGGGTAAGAAGAGAAGACATTGGATTTACCAACAGGTTCCTAGTCAACTCATGAAAACTAGGGCAAGAGAAAGGATATTGGAGTCACTAATAGGTTCATAGTAATCCCATGAGAACTATGTAATTGGACAGGGAGTCCTTAATTACTTAATGGATTATTAGTAAGCCTATGAAAAACTTTAGGTTAATAGTATTCCTAGAAACTATAATTGAGAAGGTTAGTCAGAATGAATGGGTAATCCATAATTTATTCACTCGTTTTATATATCATAATATTTTGAATTGTTTTAACCATTGTGGATGTAGGAGAGGTTTTATGAAGGTTTTAGGATACTAGTGAGAGTAAAACCCATTCCTCTTAGTGGCATGATCTCATTAGATATCTAAATGATTTGAGATGGTATATTTTTATTTATACCAGGCTTTATGTCTGACTTGAAGTTTTTTTTTCCCTTAAACTCTCGGGCACTCAATTAATTTTGAGTAGTTTGAGAGTTGAGGTTTTCATGTACCTCTTTAGACAAATAAGCTTTCGGAGACGTGCAGGAGGCATGATAGTTCTCTAGAGTTCTCTTTCATTTGATTCCGCCATGTTGTTTGCAATGGCAAAATTTGTTATATTGCCTGTATATACTTTGATCATCCAAGGGGGCATCTTCTTATGTTACTCTTGGCGTATTTTGTAATAAATATATTTTCTCTAAACTTTGTTAACGATTATGGGATTATGTAATGAATTGGAAATGTTTTGAAAGGAAATGTGATCTTATCTGATGTTTTAAATTTTTTCCATATTCATGTTTTTTATGTACCAATGAATTTAACATCGCCGTATTTGGTCACCGAGGAATAATAACTATGGATGACTGCAGCATCCGTAGCCGTTAGTTTTGAGCCTCCAAGTAGGGGATGTCACATGCTCCACTTCACGTTCTCTCCACCTATGTCACCATGAAACGAAGCTCGATCCTCCATATGCTGACGCGACCAAGGAGCTATTGAGCTGACATAGCCATGGATGCATTTCTATACTTGACTGTGATCGACAAAACTTGGCAGAATGGTGCTCGTCATCGAGAGAAGTGCAATATAATCTCCGATTCGCCTATCGTCGCTCCAATCTTCGACAAATCCAAACCATAGATCCAACCGTGAAGTGTTCGACGTCACCAATCATAATCAATCAAATTTCCACTATGCTGAATGCGAAGCTCTCGTCCCTATGATCTCAACGAATCTGGTTTCACAATTTATTGTTTTATAGATTGGTTGGTTTTTTTTGAACAGAAAATGAGCTTAGCGGCCATTTTTTTCTTCTTCTTTAGAAAATGGAACTATGAATGTGAATTCAGAGCGAAAGGATTCAAATGTTATTTATAATAATATTTTATTCTGTTTATTTTCTCAAAAAGATGGTCGTATGTTTCGAGTCAGTGCGATCACTTGACACGTCCGATCATAACAAAACTCATCTGCGTACATCTACTCATTTTTCTGGATCCAACGGTATATATCTCGTCGCCATCAGAGACTGTATCCTAGGTTCTAATTTCATGCATTTTGAGATAATTTCGACCGCGAATCATCTGATCTTCAAATATAGCGATCCATATACCCATTTTAAATTGCAACGTCAATCCAAACTCAATGTAATTGGTCATGTAACCTGATTCGGCCATTTGCAAAAAATCAAATTTTAGGCCTTTATTTAATTAATGATTAAATATTCAAATAAATCATTTGAATATCCAATCATTAAAAATAAGGGTCATTACATTCTCCCTCCTTAAAGGATTTCGTCCTCAAAATCACAAAGTAAGGTGAACGTTTTCTCACCCATAGGCCATTAAAAGCCTCTCAGATTCTAGAAAACTTCGAAAACACCTCCTCTGCACTGCTATTGGTCCAGGAAATATTTGGATCCAAGAAATATTTGGAAATGACCTTGAGCCTACAGTTGAAGGTGAGTTATAAAGTCTGGTTAAAAAAGTGTAAGTTATAAGATTGGAACGGTAGAGACTTTAGGCTTACAGTTGGAGGTATTTATAAGAAGCAAAGTTAGGATACGTAAGACTTATAGTTATCTAAATTGTGTTGCCTTATACAATTATGGAAAGACTCAAGATTTTTATTCATCGTACATTATTATTCTAACTCCCTCCTCATTACAACACAGGTTAGAGAAGGTGATGTAGTTTTAGGAGATGAAGGCGAAGAGGAGTCTTTTGGCAGCTATCTATCTGCTTATGATTTATTTATTTTGATGTATCCATTTCAAGCATGATGTTATTTTATTTTCAAATATTTTACAATGGATATTGGGATGTTATGCTTTATTTTGAGATTTAAATTTTTATTAAATATGGTATTATTTCTGATAATACATTTTATCCTTTCCGTTGTGAGATTCTGATATATTAGTTGATAACTCTATATATTATTATCCCTTTGGGATTTAGATTTAGTTGATAACCCTTTGGTCAAGGCTGGATATCAATTAATTAGCTGGAGAAAGATGGATATCAGGATTGGAAATCGATTGGAAACAAGGTTGTGATCAATGTCATCAAAATTTAGCCAAGCTCCGATCAAGGCATAATCGATTAGGAGTGATGACCAAGGCTAGGAGAGGCTGTGTTTCAAATTTCAAGACAATCGGAGTTTATATGCTCGATCGGGATAGGTCGTTTGGTCGAAATGAAATGGTTCGAAGTATTTGGAGTTCGACCTTGTGGCTCGGTCGTTCAGCATGGCAATGTCCAGTCGAGGTATGGAAGTTCAGGAAGGTCGTTTGGATGTCGCTCGGCATTAGAAGTCGCTCGGCATTGGATATCTTTCGGCATCATACCTCGCTTGGCATTGGAAGTCGCTCGGCATTGGATGTCCTTCGGCATCATACCTCCCCCGAATTTTAAAGTCGATCGGCATTGGATGTCCTTCGGCGCATTGGATGTCCTTCGGCATCATACCTCGCTCGGATTTGGAAGTCGCTCGGCATTGGATGTCCTTCGGCATCATACATTGCTCGGCATTGGAAGTTTCTCAGCATTGGATGTCGTTCGGCATCATACCTTGCTCGGCATTGGAAGTCGCTCGGCATTGGATGTCATTTGGCATCATACCTCGCTCGGCGTTGGAAGTCGCTCGGCATTGGATGTCGTTTGGCATCATACCTCGCTCGGCATTGGATATTGCTTGGCATCGAACCTCGCTCGGCATTGCCGCTAGGCATTATGGTGAAGCTGGTGGGGCTCGACACTGTGGAGAGGCCGGTGTGGCTCGACATTGTGGAGGTATGTGGCTCGGTGGAAGGTCTTGATGGGCCTACACCATTCAGAAAGTCCAATAACTCAGGATTTGCCTATAAATGCAGCATGTGAGGGTTCAGAAAAGCGATCTTCTTCTGGCTCTCTCTCTCTCTTTCTATTTTCTAATGCTGAGGTTACTCTGCCATTTTGTAACCGTAATTGATTATTACAGTAATAAAAAGGAAACTTCTGGAGTGGACGTAGCCGAAGTTAGCCAAACCACTATAAAATTTGTTGTTCTTTACTGCTTTCATTTTAATTTGGACTATTCTTCAATTATTACTCTCTATATATATTCTATCTGTGAGTTGTGACTGTTATTTTGTGCTTTCATCTGGATTTGGGTGTTAATGACCATTTTTGGCGCAAAAACTTTGGTGCTTTCACTGAGAAAGCGAGCACTTAGGAATTTTGGAGCTTGAATTTTGGATTGAAAAGCTTAGGAATTCGGATTTTGGAAAGCAATGGCTAAACCACCAATAAGGAAGCAAGCAGCGGAAAGGAGCAATCAGGAAGGAAGTCCAGCGGCCTCTTCTGGAGCTGGAGAGGACCATGCATCCGTCAACATAACTCGAGAGGAGATGCAGGTTATGATGAACTCTATGCAGGAGCAGATGATGAAACGGCAAGAGAAGATGATGCAGGCTCTTCTTAGGCAATTTGGACAACCAGGAATTGTAGGTGCTCAAGTTCTTGGAACTGGACCAGAGGGACTCAACCAGCAGGCAGATGGAGTGGTTCAGCAGGGGGCAGCTCCCAATCAACAAACGACTACCAATCTGGATGGACCAAGACTCGAGGGCACACCACCAGGTAATGTTGGACTAGTTCATAGAGGGAAACTGGATGATGCAACGTAGCCCGACGCCAACATGAATGCTGGAGTACGTGATGAGGAATATGTGCCAAAATTTCCTCGGGGACTTAGAGGGCAGTTTGGAAACATGGATAGGGGGAAACCCTTGGCTGGAAACACCGGATTGGCTGACATTATCAGGCGGACTATTTGTGGAGATCTGGCAAACAGGGATTCAGGGGAAGTCAAAAAAAGTTCATTTACCCGAAACATCCGGACGGATAGAAATCCACCCGATTTCAAACGGCCCACTTTGGAAGTGTACAACGGGAATACAAATCCAACTGACCACTTGATGAGGTACACTAGGCATATGGAAGTGCTGGAGGCAACAAAGGAGGTTATGGCCCGATGTTTCCCCCGTACTTGGCTGATATAGCTGCCATGTGGTTTAGGCAGCTGGAGGATGGATCCACTGGAACATGGATGGAACTAGTAGACAAGTTCTTAAGTCAGTTTCGAGTTCACATAAAAAGTCCAAAGAACGTGATGATGTCGACGTCGGTTAAATATGGGGCAGATGAATCGCTCAGGACATTCTTAACTCAGTTTAATGCAGCAGTTGCTTCGGTGGATTGGCCGGATCCATCAATTGTTCTGATGGCTACGGTATTTGGAGTCAGAGATAATTCGAATTTCAAAGTATCATTGGTACGGGACCCACCGTTGGATCTTGGGG
The DNA here is from genome assembly GCA_030765085.1 of Allium cepa. Classification (NCBI taxonomy): domain Eukaryota; kingdom Viridiplantae; phylum Streptophyta; class Magnoliopsida; order Asparagales; family Amaryllidaceae; genus Allium; species Allium cepa. The sequence continues at coordinate 131,006,531 of CM060943.1, forward strand.
AATTCTTCCATATAGCTGAGAGATTTCTCCGACAAGAGGATACATGTTTGGACATGAGGTTAAAGGAAGTAAACCTTGTTAAGGACAGAGGACTACCCGACGAAAGCTCTGGTAAGGACAAGGATAAAGGGAAAAGGAAGCGCTGGGGAGAACCAAAGTTCTCCACTTACACAGGACTGAACGCAACGTTGGAACGAATATTCTTAGATACTCAAGATCGCCTTCCGTATCGAAGACTGGCAAGGAGGGAGCCCTCAGAACGCGAAAGGGCGTCAGGAAGGCACTGTCTTTTTCATGACCTGGACAGGAATGATACTAACAACTACCGGCATTTGAAGGACATTATCGAGGAACATGTTAGGAATGGTCAGTTGCGACAATATGTCGAAACTCGGAATGCGACGGTGGAACAGGAGCAACCACCGTCTATCTTGAACGATGAGGGCGTGAGGCCCAGGAATGGTGGCCGGTTGGTCATCAACTAATCTTGATGGTTTGAAATAAGTAACAAACTCTAGGCAACTGGATAAATCACTTACTCATGTACGGGGTCGGAGTAACCCTTAGGCATGCTCTGAAATGATGGTTTACCGAGACGCCTAGGTTTGTTAAATCTGCCTTTTCCCTTTGACTTGGACATTTGCTTTTTCTAGTTTGGTTTTGGAGTTTGGTTTAAACTCCCTGTTTTGTTTGTTTTTTGGTTTAGATTTATGATATGGATTTCTGGTTGGATTTGGATTTCGATTAGATATTCCTTTGGATTTTGGCTAAAAGGACGTCGAGCATGGACAACGCTCGACAAGGGTCCGGAGAGACCAAGATTCGGCCTAGGACTTAGGCCATATATTATCGGTTATTATTTCAGGTCGTCGAATATGGACCAGCTCGGTAAGGGCCCAGGGAGACCAAGATTCGGCCTAGGACTTAGGCTACATATTATCCGTTATTATTTCAGGTCGTCGAGTATGGACCATGCTCGGCAAGGGTCCAAAGAGACCAGGATTCGGCCTAGGACTTTGGCCACATATTAGCGGTTATTATTTCAGGTCATCGAGTATGGACAATGCACGGCAAGGGTCCGGAGTGATCAGGATTCAGCCTAGGACTTAGGCCCCATATTATCGGTCACTATTTCAGGTCATCGAGTATGGACTATACTCGACAAGGGTTCGAAGCGACCAAGATTTGGATTAGGACTTAAGCCATGGCAATTACTCAACGTCCAAGGACACTGGGCCACGGTCGTCAGGTGTGGATTGCACTTGGCGAGAACCCGGAGAGGTTACGGATTTGGATATCGACTCGGAGAGGTCTTGGATTCGGTTATTGGTTATTGGATAAGGATGGATTAGGACTCGGTTATCGAGTTCGGATGGATATGGAATTGGCTAAGGCTTTGGTTACCGGATTTGGAATTGAACATCGACTCAGAGAGGTCAAGAACGATGCACTCGGATGATATGGCTATGGACTTTGGATATCGAATTCGAAACTATTCAAAACACACCTTCTTATACAAGGAATGTTTTGGGGGGAAAATGTTATCCCACCCTTTGGTCAAGGCTAGAATATCAACTAATTAGCTAGAAAAAGATGGATATCAGGATTATAAATCGATTGGAAACAAGGTTGTGATCAATGTCGTCAAAATTTGGCCAAGCTCCGATCAAGGCGGAATTGATTGGTAGTGATGATCAAGGCTAGTAGAGGCTACGTTTCAAATTTCAAGACAATCGGAGTTCGTATGCTCGAGATAGGTCGTTCCGTCGGAATGAAGTGGTTTGAAGTATTTGGAGTTCGACCTTGTGGCTCGGTCGTTCGGCATGGCAATGTCCAGTCGAGGTATGGAAGTTCAGGAAGGTCGTTTGGATGTCGCTCGGCATTGGAAGTCGCTCGACATTGGATGTCCTTTGGCATCATACCTCGCTCGGCATTAGAAGTCGCTCGAAATTGGATGTCGTTTGGCATCATACCTCGCTCGACATTGGAAGTCGCTCGGCATTGGATGTCGTTCGGCATCGTACCTTGCTCGGCATTGGAAGTCGCTCGGCATTGGATGTCATTCGGCATCATACCTCGCTCGACATTGGAAGTTGCTCGGCATTGGATGTCGTTCGGCATCATACCTCGCTCGGCATTGGATATCGCTTGGCATGTAACCTCGCTCGGCATTGCCGCTCGGCATTGCCGCTCGGCATTATGGTGAAGCCGGTGTGGCTCGGCACTGTGGAGAGGTCGGTGTGGCTCGGCATTGTGGAGGCATGTGGCTCGATGGAAGGTCTTGATGGGCCTACACCATTCAGAAAGCCCAACAACTCAAGATTTGCCTATAAATGCAGCATGTGGGGGTTCATAAAAGGGATCTTCTTCTGGCTCTCTCTCTCTCTTTCTATTTTCTAAGGCTGACATTACTATGCCATTTTGTAACTGTGATTGATTATTACAGCGATAAAAAGGAAACTTCTGGAGTGGACGTACGCCGGAGTTAGCCGAGCCACTATAAAATCTGTTGTTCTTTACTGCTTTCATTTTAATTTGGACTGTTCTTTACATTACTACTCTCTACATATATTCTATCTGTGAGTTGTGACTGTTATTTGGTGCTTTCATCTGAATTTGAGTGTTAGTGACCATTTTTGGCGATAACAGTATTATTTCTGATAACACATTTTATCCTTTCCGTTGTGAGATTCTGATATATTAGTTGATAACTCTGTATATTGTTCATTGTATCAATAATACCAACCAACAACAAGCTTTGAATGGGTCTAATGTTCAATGGGTCTTTTCTGGATCGAAAATTAGCCCCGTTTCGAGGCGGGTTGTTATCTGACTATACTTGGTACTTAATGTCTTTCATACAGCCATTCTTCCATCCTGATTTTATGACGACCCAGAATTTCTGGATGTTTGAAATTTAAATATTTATTGATTTCAAATATTTTAAAGTTAGTTTAAGTTTAATTTCAAATATCACTATTTATTTGGCAATTAAATTATTGAATTTAATAAATTGAAAGTTGGGTAAAATATGGAATCTTTGGTTTTAAGCTTGTTTAAAATAATTTATTGGCTTAGAAAAGTTGTATTAAAAATACTGAAGATAACAGTACTTTTAAAATATAATTTAAAGATGGTTTGTTCAGTTTTTGAATTTACATCGTGTAAATTGACATTTAAAAATAACCTTCTGTGGCATAGTCTTGGATTTCAATGAAACCAGCTCCATTGGATCCGTAATAGTGTATTATTATCGGATTTCAATTTTCGTAGCATTTGGAATTGTCGTGTGATTGTACGGTAGATAAACGCGCTAAAATTTATATCGAAATTCAATTTGATAACTGGGTCCAAAAAGCTATCTTCTCCATACTATCAAGTTAGGCCTCGGAACCTTTTCCATTGCATTTGAAATAAGGGTATAACATTATAAACGCCTAGCGGCACGCCTCGATAGGAGATCGAGATTGTGAGTTGCGAAAATTGTAGAAGATTTAAATTTAAATTTAAAATTAAAATATTATATATTTGTTTTCTCTTTAATTTCTGTAGATGTACCTAACACTTGTCCATCCTGAGAGAACATGTCTCCTGCCTTGTCGATCATGCACCAGATGTCACTCTCGTTTAAAAAAAAGAAAGAAAATAAATCGAACAAGCCGAGTTCTCTTCAAACAGAAATAAATTCAAACTCAAAATTTTAACGACCGCTTGGTTCTAATTTTAAAAGGGCCGAAGCTCTTCTTCTCAATCAGAGCGCCGTCTTCTTTTCTCTACGTAGATGAGATTGACCATAATCAAATCCATGAGCCCGAAATTATCAAAGTCGATTCGATCCAAAGCTTAGGGCCGAGGTTCGAAGATTACTCACGATTGGAGCCGCAATCGAGAAGGCTATCGCATGACGTAGGATGTCGCGAGGCCAGAAGGGGGCCGACAAGCTAGGTTCGTGTGCGACATTGGTTGAGGGCTCGCAATTTTTGAAGAAGCTTGACTAGTGGACGTGCGTGGCAACGTTGAGGCGACCGTGTGGTGATGAAGAAGGGGTGCTCATGACCCAGGCATGTACGACAGCTCTTCGAGAGGGTGTCGCAGTTCTACAGTGGAGGTCGAGTAGTCATGTTCGAGCGGGAAGCTGTAAGGTATTTGTGTTTATTTTTAAATATATACACACATAGGAAATCAAGAAAAAATATATTATAGTGGAGATTAAAACCATCTCTACTTTTAATTTAATTTAAATATATGTATATATACAGACTAAAAATTATATATGAATATATATATATATATATATATATATAGATTAGGGCTTTAAATCAATATAGATTATTTTAAGGGTACATATATATAGTTTCAAAAAAAATATAGAGAGCAATATATATATATATATATATACACACATATATATATATATATATATATATATGTTAAGTTCAGATATGTATATTTAGTTTACTATTTAATTTTAGATATGTACAATGTCGATATATATATATATATATATATATATATATATATATGCCTAGTTTAATTGTAGATAAACAGAGAAAATTTTGCACAGATGGATATTTTTAAAATTTTATATATATAGGAATTTTCAATGCTGAAGGTTATGTAAAAATTAGATTTATATTTTTAGAGTAGGTAGTATACAAAGAAAAATAAAATAAATATATATATATACACATTTTTAATTTATTAGTTATTTTAAATAATGTGTTATAGTGATTTATTTGATTTTTGAACTTATTTAATTTATTATAGTTACAAAAAGGGGTTTTAAAAGGGAAAATTAATTTAAAATCAAACTATTAGTTTAAAACCCAAATGATTGGTTTGAATTAAATTATTGGTCAATTTAATTTATTAAATGATAAATTATTTGTAGATTATTTCAGATATTAATAAATCATATAATGGTGTACAAGGTCTAAAACTGTGAAGAAAACAAGTCGAGGTGGATCAGATTGCAAATTAAAATGAAAGGTGAGTAAATCTCATTCATCTGGATTATTATTTAAATTTAAATAGTTAAATTTAAATTTTGGTTGAATGATTGAATTAATTGGATATGGTATATTATATATCGTAGTATACATTTATTGGAGTGATTGATTTCCCGCATTATATAGCGGATGAGACCCTACGTGCTCCGCATAACAGCGGATGACCCCATATACCGCGATATCCCACCTTGAAGCGGGATTGGTATTTAAATTGTTGTGTTAACATCCGTGGATGCAAGGAAATAGGTTGGAGGGATCCAACTGGATTCCTCAAAATTATTTAGATTGTTTTAATATTCTGTGATATGATTATGTGATAATCTGTGATAAATTATATTGGTAATTGAAAATATTGGATGCTATGGATTGATTGAATATATTTGGGCATACTAAGTTATCAAAAATATATAGATTGGATTTTTCAAGGGAAATAAAAGAGAGAATTCTTAAGTAAATAATTATAGCGGTTTGGATAAATGAGTTAGAAAAGGATAAAAGTTGATTTTTAAATTCTAATAAATAAATTCCAAGTATGGGAAAGGAGATTTTTGAATAAATGGGGATAAATAAATTTTTAAACTTAAGTAATATTATTTAGAGGAATAAAGGATTTATTTTTGAAATTTAGGATTTAAAATGGTTTGAGAGAAATAAAGGGAGAATTTCAAAATTATGTATGAAATTAATACTTCAGATTTTAAAAAAAGATTTTAAATCATAATATAGAAGTGAATATGGAATTAATAGATTTTGAAATAAATTGAGTAAGTAAAGGAATTTATTTTTAAAAACGGTGTAAATTTTGAAAATCGATTTGAGAATTGATTACATGTTTGAAATTGTGTTTTAAAAGTAGATGTGACTATGGAATTTATAAACTGGGTTTATAAAGTGAAATATTTATCAGAGGATAATTTGGAATTGTGAATTCGAAATGGGAATTTATAAAGGAATGGGTAATTTTTTTAAAAATAAATAGTGATTTATTTTTAAAGATGTGGAAAGGAAAGTGTATTTCCCTAAAAAGCCAAGTATATTTTCAAAGAAAGATTTCCAAGTATTAGATAGAGATTTTAAAGTGGTTTTAAAAAGGATGTTTTAGAGAAATTTTATTATTTTGATTTTTTTAGAATTTTAAAGTAAATATTTATTTAAATTAATTATAGTAGTAATTAGTTTAACGGTTTAGCTAGTATTATGATTTAAAAGATAATTATTTAATATTTCTACGTTATAGAATAATTTTTATTTTGGCCTTGGTTTTTTTTTGCTAGGCAAGCCGGTTTTTTAGTGGACCGTCCACTTTTTATTACAAACGTAATAAAGGTTGAAGTACAGGAGTAAGGTAAAGACACCTTAACTGCTGATAAAAGGATAAAAATACAGCTCAGGAGTGTGGTAGACATACCACAACTACTATATGGTTAACAAAAGCAAAACTACTCCTCCGAAGAGGAAGAATCTCCATCGAGCACAGCAACCTGGGAGGACTCCAAAGGTACATTCCCCACAAGACCAGAAAAGGGCGGCAAGACATGGATCATAAGCCACAGATGCTGGAGTATAAATAAAGGAACGATCCAAAGAAGAATCAGCCAGCAAGGTAGCATTCGAACTCGCAAAATCGCCGTCCACGCCAAGGACTAAGGAATCGGCAGAAGGAATATAATAAAGGCACCTAAGGTCAAGGAGATCATCAAAAATGAATCTGAAGTAGGAATTAGCCAGGGGGTTAAATATCATGTCGGAAAGATGATCAACCCAACACTTCTCAGCCGCATCCCAAATAACAGAAGGAGTAGGAGGAACTGAATCAGGGGCAGCAACAGGTAACCCAGAACCAAAACCAGCTTCCAAAATAGAAGAAGAGGCTGGCTCAGCAGCAGGAGCTTCAGGCGGCACCGAGACAAGAGTCGGAGCAGCCAGGGGAGGGACTAATGCAGAGACAGAAACTTTGGGAACCCGTTTCCTTAGCGGGGGCATGGCAGAGGAATCTTAGGAGCAACAGCGGAGGAGACTGAATGCAAACAGGATATAGCTAGGTGACCAAAAGAATGACAGGAGGTACAAATATCCGGAACCCATCCATAACGAACACGAACCTCCACAACATGCCCAACAGCTAGTTGAACAGGAATGGAAGTAGGGAGAGGCTTATCAGGGGAAATCTCGATCAGAGCCTTAGCATATACCAATTTTTCACGAGCCACGGTATTGGAATCAAAACATTTTAATTTTCCTACGTTACAAGCTAGCCAGTTCATACCAAGCAAGGGTTGAAGAACAGAGGGGATTTGCGAAAAATAAACCCAAACAGGGATAGAAAGAACTTGCTCACGAGCACTAGCCACAGTGGGGGACCAAGGAGTAATAATGAAGGGTTGCCCATCAAAAAAAGTAGGCTCGGCCTCAAGGACAAGACGGCGTTCCTCAGAGGATGAAAATTTTAGGAAATACATGGATTCAACCAGCTTAACACGCAAACCACCACGAAGCTTCCAGGTCTTACGACAAACAGAAGTCGCATCAAGTAGGCGATGGTTAGGATCCAAAAAGAAACCAACTAGGTAATCCGACCAAAAATCCATACCAGCCTGCATCACATTAGGAGGAGGGACCATCACTCCATCCTGCTCAAATATTTCAAACTCTATCGGAACGTAGTCACCCGCATTACGGGGCAGAGTGGAGAATAGCGAGGACCAGGATTTGAAGCCAGGAAGGGCAGAGGTAGCAGGAATATGGCTAGATGTTGCAGGTTTCACAGCATCATGGAACATACCACCAAAAACATGCATATTCAAACTAGCTGTACACTTGTTACCACAGGGATTAATGCAGGTATTAACACAAGCACATATAGTGCAACTATCAACGCCAGGCGATTCAGCAGAGGCTAGTCATGACTCACGTCCAAAACTATTATCCTTCATTCCAATACCAACAGGGTCATCAGGGACATCACCTGAGACTTTTGCATATAAAACCGAATCAAAATTCCCAATGCCACATTTCATCTTACCAGTTAGACCCAACGATGTACGATCAGTACAACACGCATCGTTAGAAGTGGGGAACTCGCTAAACGCACACGCATCGAGAGTTGAGGGATCTATATCTGAGACCACTGGAGGCACCGCTGACGAAACCAAAGGACTGTCAAAAAGGCGAATAGCAGTATCTAGAGGAGAAGACCGAGAAACAGGCAAAGGAGGGAAATCATCGACAGAATGGAGATGAGGCGACGTCTGCGGCTGCGATTTTGGCAAGACGCCAAAAACCCTACCAGATTTAGTTGAAGAGCGAGACGGGGAAGGTCCAGAAAGGATGGGGAGATGGAGAACAAGCATAATAGGAGGGAGGAAGGGGTGAGGAAGGAGAGTGGAGGGGGAAGAGGAATGACGCACAGCAGGTCAGGGGAGGGAAAAGCTTAGCGAACGGAAAGGGGACGAGAGACAAGTCGCCATTTTTGAATAAAGTTAAAATGTTAAAATGGTTTTACATAAGAGATAAGTATATACTTTAATAAAGTGTTTTAAATAGTTTTGCTCCAAGTGTTTTAAAAAAAAAATTTAAATAAGTGTTTTAAATAGTTTTTTATTATAAGTGTTTTAAATAGCTTTTATTTTAAGTGTTTAAATAGTTTCATTTTAAATGTTTTAAGAATATGTATATATATTTTGGATAAAGTGATTTAAATTATTTTTAAATATAAAGTATTAAGACTTGGTGGTTTTTAGTGAAAATAAAACAATTGGGTGGAAATTTATTTCCACAAGATAAAAAGTGATTAGAAAAATATTTTCAAAGGAATTAAAATATAGAGAATTTCTCATGAAGATATTTTGAAATAAATAATTAATTTGGGAAATCATTAAGGCTGATGGTTGTTTGTGAATGTTATTTGATAGTTAAATAAGCGACTATCAATATTGGTCAATTCGCCGATCATTTCGAAGAGACCGAGATCGGGATTAATTTTCTGAAAACCACTTCGATCCGGTTTAAATGTTTTCGTGAGGAAGACAAGAGCTTGGAGTCGAAGATGGAGCAGTGAAGTGCATGGGCTAGTCGGTACTAATCCTGAGGGTGATTCTAAAATGGTTATAGTGGGAGTAATGCCTTCGGTTCCGTTCGAATACGGAACGGACTTGTATGGATGAATGCTTTCAGAACATCATCGGGAGGACGATGAGCATTCTAAGTGAAAATGTTCTAAAAAGGTAACGCTGAGCCTCGAACCTCATCAACCGGGAATGTCTAAAACAGGAGAGGTGCACATAAGGCTAAGTGGCTAGCAACCAATTAGGGTAAGGTCACCTTTGTCTAGAGGTCCATTTTATTCGGCTGTGTGGGCGGTTGATGATCCCAACCGTAGGGTGATCTTATTTGGACTATCCAGTATGTAGCTCATGCAGAGGATCAGGGTGGATCCTCAGTACGGTGATCTAGACAACGTACTGTGACGGGCAGTACCCCAATAACCCTACCATTGTATGGAATCCAATCTCCAATAAGCACCTATACGGTTTTGATTGTGTCTAACTATGTTGAAACGTGATATGCAAGCATTTTAGCTAGATTCTATTTACTTTCTATAGACACTATTATAATATTAGACGAATTTGATAAAAATGTTTTGGTTATCCTAAGGTAAAATCCCGGCATGTTTATTTGTGGCATGGTCATACGAGATACCTTTGATTTCAAAGGATTTTTTTGAAACTTTAATAACCCAATTTGGTGTGTTTTCTCACTCTGGTTTTCCAGACTGACTCGGGTGTTATTTAACTATAATGCTCGGGTTAGACCGAGTACTATAGAATACAAGAAAGGATGCTGTGGAGCTGAGGAGACGAGATGGATGGCGAGACGTATCAGACGTAATTGATGTATATTCCACTGTGTAGTCAGTTTTGTGTGGACAAGTTAATATAACTGCCCACTTGTGTGCTATAGATTTTGTTATACTGTGATGATGTAATGTGTAAATTAGTATAGATCTCTTTGTGTTTTAAAGCTGTCGTATATATATTATATTTATTCCGCTGCGATTGTGAGATTCTGATATTGTTTTCTATTTCTTCTTCTACCTTCTTCTTCTTTAACCCCTAATGGTTCGGTTTTCCGACATTCGATTGTTTGGCATTTGATACAGTGGACGCATTGATGTCGATTTTCGAACGTCGAAAAATCGGGTCGTTACAGATTGGTATCAGAGCTGAAGGTTAAGCGAGAACCTTGGCTCTAGTGGGGATTGCTCATTGAAATAGAGTCTGTAGTACTCTAGAATGAGTTTGAGTGTATTAATAGATATGAGCGCGTATTTGTTAGTGAATATAAAATTGTTTTACATTGTGTTGACTTATCAGTTGAGTGTTTATAAATTCTGGTCGTTGCAGTCTGGCCAACTGTATCGATAGGGATTTCTAAACTCTTAAGCAAGATAAACCAACGCAGTAATGTTTTAAAATAGGGTGGATGAAATAATTTTTCCCAAATTATTTTCGTATATAAAGAAAATAATTTTGTAAATTATTATAGTTATATATGGTTGCTTGTTTGTTAGGAAGTGATAATATTAAAAATATTATCGTTGTTGTATGGAAATTGAAAATAAGAAAATAATGTTATAACCAAAGTTGAGGAATAATTTATATAACATAATGAAATTTGTAAATGTGAAATATAAATATGATTTATAATTGAAATGAGATAAAATTCCAGAGTAATGATTGGAAGGATTTGAAATTTTGGAAAAGGTTTAAATTCCTTCGGGTTTGAAAATGGATTTCAAAGGGTTTTGAAGAAATAATAGTGATTTTATTTCAGAAATATTTTTGAGTTGGATATGAAATCTGGTGAGATTTGGAAATTTAAAAATATTTGGAAGGGTTTTTAAAGAGAAAAGCCACCGATCTCTTTTCGGTCACTGGAAAATAACTTCGGTGATGACTGCAGCATCATCGATGAACATTTTCGAGTTTCCAGAAGAGAAATTGTTGCCAAATTATTTTAAATAGGATTGGTTTGCGAAACAGGGTTTGGTTTTAAAAATTCAAAGAATAGTTGATTTGGATATATATGTTCTCAAATTTGATTTTGAATAGTTTAGACTTTGGAAGCTTATTTAAAATGTTATAGAAAATAAATGGGTCTGAAAAACTTATAAAAATTTGAATTGAAACTAAATTTAACTTGGATTAATTTGAATAAAAGTGAATTTGAGAAGTAAGTCTAGTAGACTAATTGGAGTGGAATAGAATTTATTAAGGTGGAAATTTGTGAACAAATAAATGAATTTACAATTGCAAGTAAATGAAGTTAAAACTGTATGTTGAAATTCATTTTGAATTCGTAAGTAAATGGAAATTAGTCAAGTGGACTAAACAAAACCAAGGATTGAAAATAAAATTAGTAAGTAAACTAATTAAATTAATTGGGTAAGAAAATGAACTGGAATTGAATATTGGAATCATATTGTGCAAAGTAAAGTGAAGTTATAAAATTAATTTAAAGTGGACTAAAATAATTTAAGTTTGGAGATAAAAGCCATTAAGATATGTATAAATTAGTAAGTAGAACTAATTAAAGAAAGGGTTAATTAAATATGGTTTGAGATAAGATGAATAGAATTCAATATTTAAAAATGAAGGGTAAATTGAATTCAGAATGGAATTAAAATTTGAGTTAAATGAAAATAGATACAAAAGTTTAAGTGGTGAAGTACAATTAAATATAATAAGTACATAAAATATTTATATTGGACTTAAGAAATGGATGGTGAAATTCTTAAGTAAAATTTGAAATTGGGAGAATATTCTAAGTTAATATTTGAATGAAGATTCAATAGAAGTGTTTGAAACGATAGTTGGGAATAAGTGAATAAAAATCAAAATAAATATGAATAGAAGAGAATTGATAAAGCTAATAATCAACTAAAATAAATACATAGGATGCACGTAGATTATTTTATTCGCATAGCAATTTGATCCAGATTCGAGTACAGAATTTTGAGGTAGTTATACCGATCCAAGTTGGGATTTTTCGCTCGATTTTCGACATTGAACTCTGGATATGGATTTTTGATTGATTCTGGGAATGCTCTATCATAATTTATGGCTATGCAAGGAGAATGACGGTTTCTGATCAAAAATCCAAATCTGAGTCCGCATTAGGAAGTCGGGTGATCGATACTAGTTCGGAAGTGAAATTCTATGATCGAGTGAGCGATCGAATTTGATATTGCATATGAATGGTATACATACATCATATAGGGAAATAGATATTGAAACTATTGTAAAGAAATGTATAAAATGATTTTGAAATCCATAATTGGATATTATTGTTAAGTAGGATATACATGTATCTAAAGGCAAAGGATAAATGGATGTTTTTATTGTCGAAGATAAATTTGAATTGTCCAACAAAGAGGTATGTGTTTAAATTTCTGTATGAAATTTGATGATTTTCTGATCTAGCCACTTGACCTTTTGTTTTCTTTTGAAATCTGGGGGCTTATAGAGGAATTTTACAGTTGTACCGAGCTAGCCGCGAAAAGAAGACGCTGGCAAAAAAATTTCAAAATTTAGGAAGTTAAAAAAAAAATTTGAGAAAATTTTGATAATTCCAAATTTTGGGTTTAAATTTAAATTTGAATTTGAATGATTGAGTAAGCAATGTTGGTTGGGAACTACGGATGGTTTGGGAAATTAGTAGAATTCATAGTGTGTATTTGAAAAAAAGATGGTTTTGGAAAGTTGTTAAAAACTATTTGGTTTGGGAAAATAGTTAACGGGTGATTGACCATTTTTCCTAACTAGTAATTTCGGGAGCAAAATTCTTTTAAGGGGGGAGGAATGTGACGAGCCGGAATTTCTGGATGTTTGAAATTGAAATATTTAATCGATTTTAAATATTTGAAAGTTAGTTTAACTTGAATTTCAAATATCACTATTTATTTGGCAATTAAATTATTGAATTTAATAAATTGAAAGTTAGGTAAAATATGGAATCTTTGGTTTTAAGCTTGTTTAAAATAATTTATTGGCTTAGAAAATTTGTATTAACAATATTGAAGATAATAGAACGTTTAAAATTGAATTTAAAGATGGTTTGTTCAGTTTTTGAATTTACATCGTTTAAATTGACATTTAAAAATAGCCTTCCGGCGCACAGTCTCAGATTTCGACGAAACCAGTTCCATTGGATCCATAATAGTGTATTATTATTATATTTCAATTTTCGTAGCATTCGGAATTGTCATGCGATTGTACGGTAGATAAACGCGCTAAAATTTATATCGAAATTAAATTTGATAACTGGGTCCAAAAAGCTATCTTCTCCATACTATCGAGTTAGGCCTCAGAATCTTTTCCAATGCATTTAAAATAGGGGTATAATATATAAACACCAGCGGCATGCCTCGATAGGAGATCGAGATTGTGAGTTGTGAAAGTTGTGGACGATTTAAATTTAAAATTTAAATATTATATATTTGTTTTCTCTTTAATTTCTGTAGACGCACCCAACACTTGTCCATCCTGAGAGAATATGTTTCTTGCCTTGTCGATCGTGCACCAGATGTCACTCTCGTTTGAATAAATGGAGAAAGAAAATAAATCGAACAAGTTGAGTTCTCTTCAAACAGAAATAAATTCAAACTCAAAATTTTAATGGCCGCTTGGTTCTAATTTTAAAAGGGCCGAAGCCCTTCTTCTCAATCAGATCACCGTATTTTTTTCTCTTCACAGATGAGATTAACCTTATTCAAATCCATGAGCTCGTAATTATCAAAGTCGATTCGATCCAAAGCTTAGGGCTGAGGTTCGAAGATTACTCGTGATAGGAGCCGCAATCGAGAAGGCTATCACATGACATAGGGTGTCGCGAGGCCAGAAGGGGGGCGACATGCTAGGGTCGTGCACGACATTGGCTTAGGCTCGCGATTTTTGAAGAAACTTTGCCAGTGGACGCGCATGGCAACGTTGAGACGACCGCGTGGTGGTGAAGAAGGGGGTGCTCGTGATCGGGGCATATACGGCAGCTCTTCGAGAGGGTGTCGTTGTTCTACAGTGGAGGTCGAGTAGTCGTGTTCGAGCGGGAAGCTGTAAGGTATTTGTGTTTATATATACGCATAGGAAATCACAAAAAAAATATTATAGTGGACTTTAAAACCATCTCTTCTTTTAATTTAATTTAAATATATGTATATATACAGACTAAAAATTATATATGAATATATACATGCATACATACACACAGATATATATATATATATTAGGGCTTTAAATCTATATAGATTATTTTTAAGGGTATATATGTATAGTTTCGAAAAAGTACATAGAGAGAGGAATATATATATATATATATATGTAATGTTCAGATATGTATATTTAGTTTACTATTTAATTTAAGATATGTATAATGTTGATATATATATATATATGCTTGCCTAGTTTAATTGCAGTTAAACAGAGAAAATTTTGTACAGATATATATTTTTTAATTTTTATATATATAGGAATTTTCACTGCTGGAAGTTATATAAAAATTAGATTTATATTTTTAGAGTAGGTAGTATACAAAGAAAAATAATATATGTATATATATACACACACACATTTTTAATTTACTAGTTATTTAAATAATGTGTTATAGTGATTTATTTGATTTATGAACTTATTTAATTTATTATAGTTACAAAAAGGGGTTTTAAAAGGGAAAATTAATTTAAAATCAAACTATTAGTTTAAAACTCAAATGATTAATTTAAATTAATTTATTGGTCAATTTAATTTATTAAATGATAAATTATTTGTAGATTATTTCAAATATTAATAAATCATATAATGTTGTACAAGGTCTAAAACTGTAAAGAAAACAAGTCGAAGTGGATCGGATTGCAAATTAAAATCAAGGGTGAGATAATGTCACTCATTTGGATTATTATTTAAATTTGAATAGTTAAATTTAAATTTGGTTGAATGATTGAATTGATTGGATATGGTATATTATATATAGTAGTATATATATATATATATATATTGGAGTGATTGATTTCCCGCATTATATAGCGGATGAGACCCTATGCGCCCCGCATAATAGCGGATGACCCTATATACCGCTATATCCCACCTTGAAGTAGGATTGGTATTTAAATTGTTGTGCTAACATATGTGGATGCAGGGAAATAGGTTGGAGAGATCCAACTGGATTCTTCAAAATTATTTAGATTGTTTTAATATTCTATGATATGATTATTTGATAATATGTGATAAATTATATTGCAAATTGAAAATATTGGATGCTATGGATTGATTGAATATATTTGGGTATACCGAGTTATCAAAAATATATAGATTGGATTTTTGAAGGGAAATAAAAGAGAGAATTCTTAAATAAATAATTATAGAGGTTTGGATAACTGAATTGGAAAAGGATAAAAGTTGATTTTTAAATTCTAATAAATAAATTCCAAGTATGGGAAAGGAGATTTTTGAATAAATGGGGATAAATGAATTTTAAACTTAAGTAATATTACTTAAAGGAATAAAGGATTTATTTTTTAAATTCAGGATTTAAAATGGTTTGGGAGAAATAAAGGGAGAATTTTAAAATTAAATATGAAACTAATACTTCAGATTTTAAGAAAGATTTTAAATCATTATACAGAAGTGAATATATAATTAATAGATTTTGGAATAAATTGAATGAGTAAAGGAATTTATTTTTAAAAATGGTGTAAATTTTGGAAATCGATTTGGGAATTGATTACATGTTTGAAACTATGTTTTAAAAGGAGACGAGACAATGGAATTCATAACTGGGTTTATAAAGTGAAATATTTATCAGAGTATAATTTGGAAATGTAAATTCAGAATGGGAATTTATAAAGGAATGGGTAATTTGTTTTAAAAATAAATAGTGATTTCTTTTTAAAGTATGGAAAGGAAAGTGTATTTCCCTGGAAAGCAAAGTATATTTTGAAAGAAAAATTTCCAAGTATAAGATAGAGATTTTAAAGTGGTTTTAAAATGGATGTTTTAGAGAAATTTCATTATTTTAAATTGTTTTAGAATTTTAAAGTAAGTATTTATTTAAATTAATTATAGTAGTAATTATTTAAACGGTTTAGCTAGTATTATGATTTAAAAGATAATTATTTAATATTTGTACCTTATAGAATAATTTTTATTTTGGCCTTGGTTTTGCATGAGAGATAAGTATATACTTTTAATAAAGTGTTTTAAATATTTTTATTCCAAGTGTTTTAAAGTTTATTTTTTTGAAATAAGTGTTTTAAATAGTTTATTTTTATTATAAGTGTTTTAAATAGCTTTTATTTTAAGTGTTTTAAATAGTTTCATTTTAAATGTTTTAAGAATATGTATATATTTTCGATAAAATGATTTAAATTATTTTAAAATCTAAAGTACTAAGACTTGGTGGTTTTCAGTGAAATTAAAACAATTGGGTGGAAATTTATTTCCATAAGATAAAAAGTGATTTGAAAAATATTTTCAAAGGAATTAAAGTATAGAGAATATCTCGTAAAGATATTTTGAAATAAATAAATAATTTAGAAATTATTAAAGCTGATGGTTGTTTGTGAATGTTATTTGATAGTTAAATAAACGACTATCAGTAATGGCTAATTCGTTGATCGTTTCAAAGAGACCAGGATTGGGATTAATTTTTCGAAAACCACTTCGATTCGGTTTGAACGTTTTTCATGAGGAAGATAAGAGCTTGGAGTCGAAGATGGAGCAGTGAAGTGCAAGGGCTAGTCGCTACTAATCCTGAGGGTGATTCCAAAATGGATGTAGTAGGAGTAGTGCCTTCGGTTCCGTTCGAACCTAGAACACACTTGTATGGATGAATGCTTTCAGAACATCGTCGGGAGGACGGTGAGCACTCCAAGTGAAAATGTTCTAAAAAGGTACTGCTGAGCCTCGAACCTCATCCACCAAGAATGGCTAAAATAGAGGAGATGCACACAAGGCTAAGTGGTTAGCAACCAATTAAGGTAAGGTCACCCCTGTCGAGAGGTCCCTTTTATTCGGTTGTGTGGGCGGTTGCTGATCCCAACCGCGGGGTGATCTTATTCAAACTATTCAGTAAGGGGTAGCTCCGGTCTTGTGATGCAGGGGATCAGGGGGATCCTTGGTACGGTGATCTAGACCACGCATTATGACGGGCAGTACCCCAGTAGCCCTGCCATTGTATAGAATCCAATCTCTAATAAGCGCATGTACGGTTTTGATTGTGCCCAACTATACTGAAACGTGAGATGCAAGCATTTCAGCTAGATTCTATTTTACTTTCTACAGACATTGTTATAATATCAGATAGATTTGATAAAAATGTTTTGGTTATTGTAAGGTAAAAACTCGGCATGTTTATTTGTGGTGTGGTCTTACGAGATAACTTTGATTTCAAAGGATTTTTTTTGAGACTTTCATAATCCAATTAGGTGTGTTTTTTCACTCTGGTTTTCCAGACTGACTCAGGTGTTATTTAACTATAATAGTCGGGTCATACCGAGTATTATAAAATATAAGAAAGGATGTTGTGGAGCTCAGGAGACGAATTGGATGGCGAGACGTATCAGATGTATTTGATGTATATTCCGCTGTGTAGTCAGATTTGTGTGGACAAGTTAATATAACTGTCCAATTGTATGCTATAGATTTTGTTGTACTCTGATGATGTAATGTATAAATCAATACAGATCTCTTTGTGTTTTAAAGCTGTTGTATATATATTATATTTATTCCGCTACGATTGTGAGATTCTGATATTGTTTTCTATTTCTTCTTCTACCTTCTTCTTCTCCTTCTTTAACCCCTAATGGCTCGGTTTTCCGGCATTCGATTGTTCGGCATTTGATACATTTGACGTATTGATGTCGATTTTCTGGACGTCAAAAATCAGGTCGTTACAAATTTATTCTATTATATTTCATATGAGGAGATGAGATTATACCATTGATAGATGTTAAGAGTATAGTGGATTCTCATATCATGTACTATATATGATTTTATTGGTAGGCAGTCTATTTTATATCGATTGATGATGGGATTTTATTATTGAGATTGTGGGATATACGTGGGTATGCTTTTTGTTGGTCTAGCTATACTTGATGATATCTCTAGCACTGGTGTTTTCTGGATTTTTATGATGATTCTGGATATGAATGATTCATCCATATATCATTGATTCTAAAATTTATTATTTGATGTGATTTTACATGGGTGATAACATCTTTATGCATTGCTTTGAGATACTCGACATTTTGTAATACGTTGGGAATTTTTTATGTTATTATAATTATATACCATGCATACGTTATTATTATATTTATACATATACTTTGACATATGGGTTGTTGTCTTGTGTTTTTTTAGATGGTGTTATCATACTGTTATACCCTGCATATGTTGAGTTACGCATGTATATTAATCCTCAATTAAGACATAGTCTGATCCATCTAGAATTCACATATACTTAGTCCAGTCCAAGACATTTCAGGTTCAGGGACAATGAAACTAGCTTGTATTTTCTGGGCATAAAGGAGGATAGCTATTCAGTGTTGTGGTATATTTTTCGTATTGTATAGTCTCGTGTATGCATATGACATTGTGATGTATGTCATTCCATGTATTTTTTATATTATATATTTTATCATTTTATTTATTTACACTATGTTCTTTGTTATTTACTACATACTGTGTATGTTCTATCTTAGAGGCATACGTGTTTATTGCTTTATGCTGATATTGTACATTTTACTATGGGTCATGTTCAGTTTTTAAATACGTAGTATTGTTAGTTAAAAGGAACATTCATGTACGTATCCAATATAGCCTCATTGTTCGTATCATCTAACTGTATTACCTAGTAATAGTTTTGAATAGTATGGATATAGAGGTGGGGTGTTACAGAATCCCCCTTAAATTGGTTGTTCGTAAAATCATTAATGTTCCATCCAAAATCAAACAAATGTAAAAATTATTCATAATCAAACATATTTATGCATACATCAGCAACCATATATACGATCATCCATACATATCACGAGTTAATGAAAAAATGGAATTTGTTACCCTAATTTTTCGTAAGCAAGTAGATAGGCTATACAAGGTTTTGTAGCATGACCTATTCCGATGCAGGCCAACTCAGGTCCAGGCCAATCTACCATAATCTATTCAAGTGTTAGGAGCATGCCACTATGACTCCCTTAGTTCGGAGCATCCAGGTTCGTGTAGGGCCCCGATGGGCTCGTCCTCCCTTAGGAACTTCAGGTCGGCCCCCGCCAGTGCATTCTAATGTAGCGTTAGTACCTAACTACTGAAGCAAAACAAGACTTCTGGGGATTCGACCTGTCCTACATCGACCGGCTATCTTATGTCAACTGGCTCCCACACAGCCCTTCTGCACGAGCACCCCTCCCAGCCATTTTTCGGTTGGCACATCCAAAGATCTCTAGGACGTGGCCTATCATTAACCTGGCTTCAGTATAGCCTCCCGCAAGTGACCTGCATTTGGTCATGGGCACCAGTATTAGTTCTGATCGTCTCGTCACCTCTCTCCAGGATCAGTCTGCTCCCTTAACTTCATCCTTAGCTATTTCTTATCTCTCTTTCTCTCTCCATTACTTTGGCAAATGGCTGGTGTGCCTGGATTGCCTGGTCACCTAAGCATGTAGGCAAAGCTAATGAAGAGGTACAACCAGATATATCCACTTTTGATATAAAGCATATTATGCAACATGTTGTCACTATACACGGATATTACCTGAACATCAAAAAAAGGGCATGTATCATGAAGGTTTTCCATATTGATATTCATCCGAGCATTCATTTTACTTTGCCAGTTGTCTCATTAATTCTGTTAGTTAGATCAATCGCTAGGCGCGATTCCTGCATGTTTTAAGGCTCAATCTCAACTATCCAAGCATCAGTTTCAATTACTATTAGAACCTCATGCATAACAACTTCAAAGGGTTGGTGTACGACCAGCCTTTTCGACCCTTGAATGTCGACATACACGGTATTCATACGTCAAGCACACAAGTGCCGGATAGATGAATTGTTAGACTAAAATTAAAAGGAAAAGAAAAGGAATAAGGAAGAAGGAATACAATATAAAAATCTCATAATGGAATGATCGTATATAATATCAAAAGATGGTATAAACTGTCATCCTAAGATACAAATATTTTTAGAGTCGTAGTAATAACCATGGACAGTTATAATAACCTGTCTTCACAAATGCTAATGATACAATGGTAGTGCAACAAAATTAAATTCTATAGTGGGTAGGTAATCATCCATCTCTTCTCTAAAAGCTCCAATGCATTCCAGGCTATATCAGTAAACATGCATATTAACCAAATGTATGGTCAATAACCACAAAACAATTCTAGCTAGTGGAGTTAATCCGATTTGAATGAAGGACTTGATGGCCTCAAGAGTTGATTATATATGTCTTTCAAATCAGACCTTTCGATGTCGTCGAAAGGTTAGGTACTTGGGCCAAGTGACCTTTTGGCTTTGCTGAACTTGTTTAAAGTCTTCCATGAAGGCTTTTCTTTTGGGATAGATTAGGTTTTCCTGAATTAAGTTCCTAAGAGGTAGGGTTCAATCTTATTGAAAGGTTAGGGAGACAACAACCTTCCTTGAATTAGGGTAGGAAATTAACCGCTTTGGTGAGTTGTTCGTCGACGGAAATTCTATCGGTTAGAAAACCTTGAAATAAAATTTATACCGCAAGCGCACGGTGTACGAATGTAGCACGTGGCGCATACGGGTCGATCCGTAGGGAATTGATGATTTTAAAATTCTACTCAATCAAATTAACCAAAGTTGGAAGAGTGATTAACTAAAAAAAATGACAAAAGAAAATAGATAAAAATATGAGAGTGTTAAGACAATTTAGAGGCAATTTCCACTCTCTAGATCACATAAATCAACAAAATGAAGTTATGATCTCTCTTTTCTTGTCATTAGTGAATTAGTTGATGTGCTTATCATAAGTATGGTATATTTGTATTATTAATTAGCTCAATATAAACCATCAAACTATAACACAACCACTAATACACTTTTAAATCTCATAAAATATGACAACAAAGTTGAAAGCAAAATTTATTTTAAGCATGGCCTATTAACTATTAATTAGAAATATAAGCCATCAAATTTTAATTTCAACAATCACTTCTTTGCCATAATCATATGTAGATGAAGAGGCAATTTGTGTTTTGTTTGTTTAAGCATAGCCTATTTGTTATGAACAACATAGACTATCAAATGCAAAGCTAAACAACATCATTAAACCACTTCAATCATTAAGCACAAAAAGAGAGCATAAACATCAAATTAAGTTGAAGCTACATGATTAGAGAGCTTCATTACCCCTAAATTGAAGGGGTTTAGCCTCTCATATTTGTCATCAAAACAACAAATGTAGCTTTCAACATGAAAGAATAAGAAAAGAAAAAGAGAGCAAAATTAAATGAACAAACTATTCTACTTGCATAAAAGAGAAGAGATCTACACTACAACATGAAAGTAAATGAACATGAAAAGGAAAGAGCATGTATTAAATTGCATAAAAAAAAAGAAATTACATGAGAATAAAAAATGGCTAAGTAGCCATGAAAATAGAAAGAGAATAGCTTTGTTTATTTTGAGCCGAAGACTAATGAGAGGAAGAGGAAGATGGCTACATGAAACATAAGGGGTATTTATACAAGTTAGAAACCCTAATGCATATTTTTGGGGAGTACCCAAAATGCCCTTGGAGGAAGTGTGGTGGCCAAGTTATCATTAGCTTTAATAATCCCCCACTTAAATGTACATGAAGCTATTAAGTCCAAAAGCATGTGCATTAGCCTTTAATTTGTACATTAAGGTAGGTGGGTAGGTGGGGTCCTCCATGTTCTTCACTTGAATTATTTTCATCTTCATTCCTTTGTATTAATTTTGTGCATGCATATCTTCATGAAACCACTTCTATTTGAGATCAAATTCCTACAAAAATATATACAAATTTTCAATTAATTTTTCTCAAAGAAATATATGCACACAAATGACCGTTTTGCCCATATATGAAGATGAATATGTGACAATTTGGAATAATTTGAATTTTTGGTTTAAACAAGTTAAAATACCCGATATGATCATTTATTTAATTCAAATAGAATAAATATGGTGGTAAAAATATGCATATTTACGTGCACATCAAATACCCCCACACTTATCTTTTTATTCGTCCTCGAATAAAGGAAAAACCAAGATAAATCCGTTTTCGTAGGGAGCACGATTGCATTGAGCATATGCAACAAGCCGTTAAACTTCTGGGTGTCCCCAGTAGGACGAGTGTTGTCTCGTGAGGGTTTTCAGCGGATACTACCCACAAAATCCAAATGCAGGATGAAAGTATTTACAAATGCAAGATTTATTTACAAAGAGATGAATGCAAGTTTTTGAAATATTTACAAAATTAAGGATTTATTTTTAAATCGAAACAGATAAGTTAAATATTTGTTTTGGTCATTATCTTGAAAATTTAAGTCATTTACTTGTCAAATTTACAACAAAAATCAAGTTATCATAACACATAGACAATAATTTAACTTGTTGTTTCGGTTGATAACAAAGTGTAATTATAAAATGGATCCTTAGTTGATTATCAAAGTTTATCAAAGTGGTATTTTCATTTCTTTTCAATAACAAATCAAACCAAATAAGTAAAAATAGTGCTAGGATTTCAATTGCTTGCTCTCTCATTATTTGCAAGAAAAATTACACACCTAGCTCAGGTAAACCGAGGCCAGATATACCACCCATGCACTGCCTTTCGGGCTTATGTAAGGGGAGTACAGAGCATGGCGAGTGCACACACTTTCGTGCATACACCTATCGACCGTAGGTGGTTTTTATTATGTTTGTTTTTTTTACATGTGTTCCATACATGCATAACCGTGAGGACTTTTAAATGAGTATGAAAGCACATAATCAAAATTCCAAGTAATTCACCCATGCATAACCGCGAGGACTTTTAAATGAGAGTGAATACTTGGATGTTGTTTTTTTTTAAGAGAGAGAGAGAGTTTTGCAAAATCATCTTAGCACCATTTAACTAAGAAGACAAAAAAAATGTTATATCCTTTACTTTAAATCAACCACTTTTTAAAACAAAGATTTTCAGTTAGGATATACTTCATAATTAACACGTATGAATCTTCCTATATAGTAGTTAAACCATTATTATTTGTAATCAAATTTCATTTTTATTTTTGTTTAGACAAATAAATTTTCAAAAATTTCAATTTAATAAACCAAAGCCATATATTTATCTTATAGTGTTTCTTTTAAAAATAAATCAAAAGAAAATTTGTTTTTAGGATTTTTTTTTAATTTTTGTTTTTTTTTGTTTTTGTGATTTTAAAGTAAAAATAAACCATGAAAAAAAAATGAAGATGAGTCTCCCCCCCACACTTGATTTTGACTGTGTCCCCACAGTCAACCCAAGTGAAAGGGATGTTTATTACTATTTACATGAAAACGAACGGTATTTACACGAGATCAGAAAGTATATTGTCAAAACGTAAATGAAACGGTCTTCCAAAAACCGATTCATTTGTCTCGTCGAGTATACGAGACACAGCTTAAGCTCGAAAAACCAAATCATAAAAGATTTCGAAGTTGAGTGTGGATTTGGAAAAACGAAAGTCGTTTTATTGAAAATCGTATGAGTTGTTTTATTTTCGATGATTTTTGGGGTTGATAAAACAATTGATTGAAATTCAAGTTTATTTTCACCAAATTGAAGTTCGAACTTATCATTGAAAACTTCTTCAAAATTATCGATTTCAAAATCAAAACGGTGATCGAAATTTTCCCCTTTAGAATTCAACAACTCATTTTCAAAAAGTCCATAAAACTCATGTTCGTTAAATTCGACTTCCTTTATTGGATTATCAACAACTTCATCATGTAAATCGAGTTTAAAATTCAAAGTTGTCGTATTCAAATTTTCAGAAAAAGGAAGATCGAAGTTTAAATCGAGTTTCACACCCTCAAAAGAATTGAAATCCAACTTAATTACCCTATTTTCAACAACTTGATTAAGATCGTCATTATCAAATTCAAAAGTTGTTATTTGAAAATCGTTGATTTGGGTAAAGGGTGGATTATCACTTGACTCATCACACGTTGAGATTTGATTTTGTTGTTCACGTTGTTCATATAAGTTTCAAACAACAAATCCGTATGATCATCGTAAATTTCATTCATTGTTCAACAAAATCCAATTTGTAGTTATTAAATTGAGAATTTTCGATTTGGAGTTGTTGAGAACAAAAATTTTCACTCGTAACATGGTTAAGATTATTTCCATTGCCCAATTCATTTGAAAAGTTGTTTTCATTTTCATTTTGAGTTTGAAATTCATTTTCGAGTTCAAAATTGAAGTGGCATGGGTTATACTCGAAGTCATTTGAATTTTGAAGTAAATTCAAATTTTGATTATTTTGAAAATTTTGACTTCAGTTATCACACAAATATGAATTGCACCACTCATTTATCTCTTGATTTTGCTGTGTAGCGATTTCAAGTAAATATGAAATACTATTTTCAAGATTTGAAGCTTGGTCATTGTTTTGAAAATTTTGTGGTTCAAAATTCAAATCGTTTAAAGAATAGTTGTCGTTAAAATATCCACACGAATTTGGAGTGAAATCATATGGATTATATTGGTTTTCGCAACTATTGTAAACTTCACATAAGTGGGGAAACTCAGACATTTTCTAGAATGTTTTTATGTTTTTTTTTTGGTAAAAGAAAATATTTACAAATGGAATTTATTTTCAAAAGGGAAATTTATTTTTGGTTTTTCAAATTTTTTCTTTGTTTTTGAAAAGTTTTTTTTTTGGATTTTTTATTTTAATTTTTTTTGAATTTTTGGAATTTTGATTTGAAAATTTTCAAAGGAAAAGGAAAAAAAACTAAGTTAAGAACTATTTATAATTTTTTTTTAGTTTTGGATTTTGAATTTTTTTTTTAAATATGCATGAACTAATGCAACTAAATGAATGCAAGGGTCTAATTACAAATGATTTATCCTAAGTTAACCCAAAATTGTATACTCACAAATTGTCTTAGATAAACAAGATAGTTCTCAGCCAGGTAACGGACAGGATTTATTGGTGCACCACGAATCACCGTAGCAATGCAGCCGAAGGTTTAAGTACCTTCGGAGGAACAACCACTATAATATTTATGAATCACCATAATATTTACAAATGGTTATTACTCTGCCGTAGCCTAGACACCAAGAAATTAAATTGTTCAAAAAAAAGACAAATTGTCAATATACAATTAAGTGTTATCGATGTCTAACCGTTATTATTAATCAAAATCTAAGATGAAATGCAGAACAGAAACTAAACGTGTATTAACAATGCAACTACGAATGAATCACCATAATATTTATAAATGGTTATTACTCTGCCGTAGCCTAGACACCAAGAAATTAAATTGTTCAAAAAAAAGACAAATTGTCAATATACAATTAAGTGTTATCGATGTCTAACCGTTATTATTAATCAAAATCTAAGATGAAATGCAGAACAGAAACTAAACGTGTATTAACAATGCAACTACGAATGAATTTTTTTTATTTTTTAAAATGCAAATGCAAGCAACCAACAATTCAATTCAAATAAAACTAGAAATGAAAGCAGAATTTTTTAGCAAGCAGAGCAATTTATTTTGGCTAGCTAAGGAAGCAATTTTCAGCAAGTTATTCTTCCTTTATTTCCTGCTTTGGCAACCTGAAAATTAAAAACTAAATATATACAATATATTTTTTTTGGTTTTTCTTTGAAAGGAAACTTAAAATTAGGGTTTTACTTAAAAAAAATTGTTTTTTTAATTTTTTTTGTATATTTATCAAAGAAGAAAACAAAACAAGTGAAAAACAAAACAAATGAAAATAAAATAAATGAAAACTCAAACAAGTGAAAAAAAAATGAAAAAAGATGAAAAATAAACAAATGAAAACTAAAAGTAGAAATTACAACTTGTTTTTTTTGTAACAACTAAAAAAACAAAATCAATTGCACACATACAACAATAAACCCCAGCCCAAAACAACTCAGCCCATTTATTTTAAAACAATAATAGCCAATAACCCAAGCCACTAGAAAGCAACGAATTAAAATTCTTATCTCTATTTAATCCCAAAATGTGAAAATTGCAAATTCAACAGTGCGACAGAACATCAAATCGTCTAATTCAATCAGTGATTTGCGATTCAAAATCAGGTAGCGATCTCTTTAGTTATTCGATTTTGGCGATGTGGTTGAGTTTTGAGTGAATTCGAGCTAGATGATGTTCACAGATGATGTCAGGTGATGAGTTTTCGTGATGTCTATCGATTAACAAGGTGCTCAAAGTTGTAGTGGTGTGACGTTTTGAGTTGGATGATTCACGATTTCGTTAGCGGTGAAGGATGCAGGGTTGTAGGCTGGTTGCGAGGTTGCTGGAGAAGGCGTTGGAGTTGCTCAGCGGAGGATGTGCTGTATTGCAGTCGCGATTGCTGGTAGCGATTGTGGTTGCCGTTTGGTTGAGGGGATTGTTGAATTGGGTGAAGGTGGTATTTGCAGTTCTGGGGGGATTTAGGGAGGCCGTGAGTTCACTGATTTGGTCGTGATTTCGAGAGTGGTAGGTGATTCAGGCGAATGCTCGAAGGCAGGTTGTCAATTAAAATTGGAGGAGTTGTCGAAGTCGAAGATGAGTCAGAGGTTGTTGGAGGTGAGTTGAACTGCTGTTCGAGGAGGTGATTTGTTGTTCTTGTTTTTTTTTGGTTGATTTCTATTGGGAGGAGGTGGTGATGAACCACGGCAATGGAACCAAGGCAGTGATAAGAGATGTTTCAGAAGTTTGCCGTGGATGGGTGAAATGAACAAGGTAATGGCTTGGATGACTGTGGCTGTTAGGGATGTGAATGATGAAGCTATAGGTTGTCGAGGCAGTTAATCAGTTTGGGGAATTTGATTGGCAGTAATGAAATGGTAGGTTGTGAAGTATGTCGTATGGTTAATGATAAGGTGGGAAATGGTTTAGCAGTGATGGAAGTAGATGAAATGGTTGGTCAGGGAGCAGTAGTGGATTCAACTGGGTAGTGAAGTGCACAGAGATGCACTGGAAGTGTGGGTTAGAAGGCAATTGGGGATGTGGTGATGTTGGTGGAAGATGCTGCTGGTGGTAGTTTCGTGATATGGTAGTGATTCTGTTGCAAAGAAGGTGACAATAGCGACTGTGGTGCAGAGAAGTTTATGACTGTTTGAAGTGAATGGTAAGTTTATGACTGTGGGAAAGGAGGATGATGGCAGTATGGTGTAGTTTGGGTGGTTATGTATGAGATGTAGTGTTGTGGATGTGGGAAGGAGTTGTAAGCACAGTGCAGGTTTGGTGGAAATGCAACGGTGCTGTTGAAGTTGCAGCAGTATATAGTGACAGTAGAGGAGGAGTGACAATGGTTGTAGGTGAAGTTTATGGTATTTGTAGTGAAAGAGGAAGGTGAATGGTAGATGTATGCGGTAGAAAGATGGTGAAATTGGAGGAATAGCAGCAGTAAACAGAGAGCAAATAGTGCAGCAAAGAGTTGCAAAGAAAGAAGCACTGTAAATTGAAAATGCAAATGTAAATTGAAATGTAGATGAAATGATTTTTTTTTTTTTGCAAAAAAACACACAAAATAAAAACACAAAAATCAAACAAAAAAATAATCCGAAGAATAGAAAATAAAATCAAGAAAATCCCCGGCAACGGCGCCAAAAAAATTTTCGTCGACGGAAGTTCTATCGGTTTAGAAAACCGTCGAACGAATTTTGAAATAAAATTAATACCGCAAGCGCACGGTGTACGAATGTAGCACGTGGCGCATACGGGTCGATCCGCAGGGAATTGATGATTTTAAAATTCTACTCAATCAAATTAACCAAAGTTGGAAGAGTGATTAACTAAAAAAAAAAAGAAAAATGACAAAAGAAAATAGATAAAAATATGAGAGTGTTAAGACAATTTAGAGGCAATTTCCACTCTCTAGATCACATAAATCAACAAAATGAAGTTATGATCTCTCTTTTCTTGTCATTAGTGAATTAGTTGATGTGCTTATCATAAGTATGGTATATTTGTGTTATTAATTAGCTCAATATAAACCATCAAACTATAACACAACCACCAATACACTTTTAAATCTCATAAAATATGACAACAAAGTTGAAAGCAAAATTTATTTTAAGCATGGCCTATTAACTATTAATTAGAAATATAAGCCATCAAATTTTAATTTCAGCAATCACTTCTTTGCCATAATCATATGTAGATGAAGAGGCAATTTGTGTTTTGTTTGTTTAAGCATAGCCTATTTGTTATGAACAACATAGACTATCAGATGCAAAGCTAAACAACATCATTAAACCACTTCAATCATTAAGCACAAAAAGAGAGCATAAACATCAAATTAAGTTGAAGCTACATGATTAGAGAGCTTCATTACCCCTAAATTGAAGGGGTTTAGCCTCTCATATTTGTCATCAAAACAACAAATGTAGCTTTCAACATGAAAGAATAAGAAAAGAAAAAGAGAGCAAAATTAAATGAACAAACTATTCTACTTGCATAAAAGAGAAGAGATCTACACTACAACATGAAAGTAAATGAACATGAAAAGGAAAGAGCATGTATTAAATTGCATAAAAAAAAAGAAATTACATGAGAATAAAAAATGGCTAAGTAGCCATGAAAATAGAAAGAGAATAGCTTTGTTTATTTTGAGTCTAAGACTAATGAGAGGAAGAGGAAGATGGCTACATGAAACATAAGGGGTATTTATACAAGTTAGAAACCCTAATGCATATTTTTGGGGAGTACCCAAAATGCCCTTGGAGGAAGTGTGGTGGCCAAGTTATCATTAGCTTTAATAATCCCCCACTTAAATGTACATGAAGCTATTAAGTCCAAAAGCATGTGCATTAGCCTTTAATTTGTACATTAAGGTAGGTGGGTAGGTGGGGTCCTCCATATTCTTCACTTGAATTATTTCCATCTTCATTCCTTTGTATTAATTTTGTGCATGCATATCTTCATGAAACCACTTCTATTTGAGATCAAATTCCTACAAAAATATATACAAATTTTCAATTAATTTTTCTCAAAGAAATATATGCACACAAATGACCGTTTTGCCCATATATGAAGATGAATATGTGACAATTTGGAATAATTTGAATTTTTGGTTTAAACAAGTTAAAATACCCGATATCATCATTTATTTAATTCAAATAGAATAAATATGGTAGTAAAAATATGCATATTTACGTGCACATCATGAGTATGTTGTAGCTTCCAACCAGGATAAAAGATTTGATCACTTATATTTAGTATATTTCAACCTTGCTGAGAGATAAAAACAGTTGAATCAATAGTTTTGGTAGGTTTCAATGAATGTTAATCCAAATAGGTTATCGACCTTGTTGAAAGGTTTAGGTTAAAGGGTTTAAAACTTCAAAAGGTTGCAGTTATTAATTATTCAGGAGTGTTGTCGACCTTGTCGACATGAACCTTCCGATGAGGTTAAACCTGCAAATATGAGTTAACCTAGCAAAGATTTATGCAAACAGTAAAGTAATTAACAAAGCTAAGGACTTCCCTTCATATTCAAGAAAAAGCTTCACTTTATTAAATTTCTCAAATCACAATCAATTAGGGTTACAATCCTTTTATTAAGAAGTTACAAAGTTAGAATGAGAGAAATTCAGATCCCTAAAACATGACCCCTTGGGTCCTATTTATAGACGTAGGCGGCCACCTTTTGACTCCATGCTCTCGAATGGGACAGAATGTTTCCCTTTTATATGCAACTACAAACCTTTCATCTTTGTCAAAAGGTTTGCCTCTTATATACCATAATGAACCTTTCGACACCATCGGAAGGTTTGTCTTTCCGATGCCCTCATGAACCTTTCAAGTTTGACGAAAGGTTATTTTTTTTACATCGTCATAAACCTTTCGACTCTGTCGGAAGGTTTCTTTCTGAAGCTTTCATGAACCTTTTGATGCTGCTGAAAGGCTTGCCTTGGTCCTACTATTGTGTTTTCTTCGACCTTGTCAGAAGGTATCTCTTATCCTAATTTCTGTGAACCTTTCGACCTTGTCAGAAGGTTTCTCTTCGCGTGTTTGTTTGGATTCCTTTGATCTTGTTGGAAGGTTGCTTCTCACCTAATTGTTATCGAGTGCTATAATTCCCTTCCATGTTTTCAAATGGTTGTCTACCATTCTTTGCTGACTTGTGAGTGCTACTATCTGTATAAACCTTTCGTCATTGTCAAAAGGTACATTGGATGTGCTTCAACCGGTTCGAAAGGCTTATTATGCTTTTGAAAAGGTCATTAAGTACTTGCTCACACTTGCTTTGACCTCTTTATCCTCTTCAAAAGGTAAGAACACTTTGGATACTAGAGACGGAACCTTTTTGTTCCTTTGAAAGATTTGATGCTAATGAAATTTGATGATTGCATCCCTTCAACTCTTTCGAAAAGTTTGGGCTGTGTTTCTCTTCCTTTGCTCTTGTTGACAGTCCTCTCAACCTAATTGAAAGGTGGATTTTGCGAAGTATCATCCTGCCTATGGACTTTGAAAGATAGCCTTGGACTTCGCTGAAAGCTCCTTGTTGGAAGGTACGATTAACTAGAACACCTTAATGCTTTCTGATCTTTCTCCATGCTCTTGTGATCATTCTTTAATACCTACACTCCTGTGAATATTTTATGGTTAACATTTAGCCCTCCCTTGTATGAAAGAAGCTTTTGTTCTTTAGGTCAAAACTTCAATGGACTCCCTTTTTACTTCCTGTAAAATAGATAATAATTTCTATTATGGTTGTAACTTTGTTATGAGACCTTAATAAACAATTTAAAATTTATGGAGCCAATATTTAAGATGCCATTAAGGTAATATTTTTTTGGATAAGCTGCTTTGTAATGACCATAATTAAACTTTATTGGGATTATCGAATAATATCACCTGATTTGCAGATATCGGTTCAAATAAATGAATTTTTGGAGAAAGCTTACTACACACTCTTGATATTTCTTCCTCGAGTTACACCTTTTCAACTCATGGAAATCAATTTCATGCTGTTTGGTTTGGAATTTTTCCCTGTTCCTCTAAGTTTCCTTTGTTTTTAACCTTAAACCATCGATTAGTAATTCTCGTTTAGTTAAAGAGTAGTAAGTAGTTTTCTAATGATTCCATTTGGTGTCATGAAGATCTTGTATTGAAACCAAAATTTAAATTTAACGGAAAATTTCATAGATCACTACAAAATTCAATAGCAGCATATAGAATTTATACAGTTAGTAATTCATTAAGTATCCCATAAGGAAATTAGAGGTGTGAAATTCATAAATTGTCATCAAAATCCAAAGGAAAACGCGAGTCTCAACAATCAGAAAACGGGAAGAAAACCATCCAAATTCTTCCATGGGAGTACAAAGAACCAAATTCATGAATTACTACGAAGATCAACAAGGATATTTGATATTTACTGTATCAAAAGTCTGATAAGAAATTATCCCAAATCCATTGAGAATGAAAAATTCACAAGTCATCATAAAGATTCACCAGGAAATTTCGGAATTCATTAAATCAAAAATCTTGAAAAGCATTATCAAACACCCAATAAGAAAATTCGAAATTCATAAATAATCATGATAATCATTAAGTAATTTCAGAGTTCACCAAGTTAAAACCCCAATAAAAACCATCCTAAAAACTTCCAATAGGAAAATTAGAAATATGAAATTCATCAATCATCACAAAAATCAGTACGGAAGCTTAAACTCCATTGAATTAGGGAAACAAAAATACGAAAATCAAAAATGTGATCTGAAACCCATCCATTCTTTGTCAAAATCAAAAGATCAATGAAAAAGTCATAAATTATCGTGGAAAATCAATAAAGGGAACCAAGAAATCATGAACTTATGAAACAAATGATCAATAGGAAATCGTCATAAAAATTCAATGGGAAATTGTAACGCGTTAAATTTATGAATCATTAGAGAAATTAGCGGAAAAAACCAATAATTAAGCAAGAAATCATCATAGGGATTTAATAAAGACATCATGAATAAAAAACAACAAATCATCACATAAATTATCATAAGAACTCCACAAATGAGCTAAGAATTTAGGAACTCGATAAACAAATGAATGATGGGAAATCATCATGAAAATCCATGTATTTAAAATTCATAAACTATTTCGAAAATTAATGAATAAATTGAGAAACCATGAAAATAGGAATCCAATTATGAAGCCTGCATAGAAATTCTCCAATGAAATTGATAAATCATCATGAAGTCAATGTAGGAGTTTAAGATTGATCAAATCCAAAAAACGAAATTTTAGGTAAAGAAATGAAAAGTCCATGAAACCAAGAATTTAATCAAAATTTTTGGCAAGATCTAATCTGACAAATAGATTGCTAGAAATCTATCCAATATCGAAATTAGAGACTTATCTGGTCATAGTAAATTCAAGTAATTAACTCCTAGACCTATGGGTTTGTAAAGTTTTTGATATATTGGAGCATCGATCCCTCAATACTGGTAGAGTTTATTTTGTTCTAAGGGATTACTCTATTTTCATGGATTCCGTAGTGGTATACTTATGTTATCCCTTGTGTGTAATTTCTTTTACCATTTGAAATACTTTGTTGTCCATTCCGTTCATTTGGATTTCATACATACTTTGGTCTTTAATTCCATGCTGGGGATTTCTTTTATCCTTTTCTTGTCCCCTATCATCTATGGGGATGTAGATTTCTTAGTCCTTTGGGATGGTAACTGTTTCTCGAGCAATAGATGTTCTAGAATTCTCTAATTCATACCTTATTTCCTTTGGATACGATTCTAGATTTTCTGACTATTTTCGGTTGTAGTGTTGGACGTCTTTGTCCTGTTGTCTCTTATGTATCCTTCTTTAGGATTTTAACTTTTCCTAGCTGATGGATAGATTTCTTTCTACAACCCTTTTTCCATTTGGGTTTTAACCCTTGGTCTTGAGTTGTGGACACCTTTGCCCTCATTCTTCTATTTGGTGCCCCTATTGGGCTTGACCAACCTTATCCATTCTTTAATGAGCCAATCTTTAGGCTTGGACATCTTAGTTCATTTTTAATGAGCCACTCTTGGGCTTGGAAATCTTAATCCATTTTTTAACGAGCCACTCTTTAGGCTTGGACATCTTAGTCCATTTTTTGATGAGCCACTCTTTAGGCTTCCCTTATCTTAAAGGGATATATACTTAGCTGACCTTCCTCTAGAAGGACGTTGATGGGTGCTACCTTGACCCATCCCCTGAGAGGTGGTTTTGGACATTAAGGTTTTATCTCTCGCTTTAGGAGATGCTATAGAATAACATCGTAGGCTTATTTCCCTCCCTCTAAGAGGTGCTATGGTATAAGGTCATGTGCTTATGTCCCTCCCTCTAGGAGGTACTACAGAATAACATCGTAGGCTTGAATATTTATATATGAAAATAATTTTTGGCTAATTAAAATGGAGTCTCCTTTAAGAGAAAGAACTTTATAATTACCCCTCTTTAGTATATTAAAGGCTTATCTTTTGAAAAATAGTTTGGACTCATGTATCCCTTTTAATAAAATAATTTTCCCTTAACACGGCCTTTTGCAATAACCTTCTTTCTAGTCTCACAATAGAACCACAAATCTCAAATAGGAGACTAGGAGATCATATGTAACGACCTGGAATTTCAGTCATTTGATATTCGAAAATTTAATTGATTTTAAATATTCATAAGTAAATTTTATAAGCGGAATAACTTATATTTTGAAATATAGGATTTAATTAGATAAATAAATCGATAATTTGATATTTGAAATTGTAGAAATAATTGGAAATTGGATTTAATGTGAATGAAAATGATTTATAAAGTTGTAAAAAATTCTATTTCAATTTAAATGATGTTAGAGAACGTTTAAAATTGAATTAAAAGTTAAATTGTAGAAATTGAATATTTTAATATTTAATTGACAAGTAAAAATAGCTATTTTTCATACAGTCTCGGATTTGGATGAAACTAGTTTCATTAGATCTGTAAAGTTAAATTATTGTAATATTTTAAATTTCATGTCAATCGGATTTACGGTTTGTCCTGGGCAAGCTAAAACGCGTAGAAATTGGTTTAAGTGAATTTTAAATTTAAATAATTCGATTCGAAAATCTATCTTCCAAATACTATCGAACTGGCTCCTGATATATCTTCCATTGCGTACGGAATAGGGGTAAAACATTATAAACACCAGGCGACACGCTTCGTTTGGAGTTCGGAAAAATTTCGGGTGAATAGTGTCGTCAAATTTTCTATAAAAGACCAACATTTTATTCTATTTTCACAAAACCCTACTAGGGTTAGGGCTAGCCGCCACTTCCACAACCAATGACCAAAATTTTCAATGCTCCTCCCTCATTTTCTCCAAATCCAACAATCTATACGAAAAATTTTCAACTGCAAAATTGTAGAGGGCGATGAGATCTATAGTTTCAACGGTTATGATCGAAAACGAAGAGGTGGATCTACAACAATTTGCTCATAAGGGTCATGCATTTACACATGTTTTTTGACGCGATGGAGGGGCTGAGTGCGATGGAATTCACGGCGAAGGTTCATCTCGTGGAGGGCTTCTAAATGACGGTCTCTGATCATCATCGCGATCAACATGGTGGGCGCGGCCATCCGAGGTTCATCGTGAGCTATGGGTTTCACGTACGCAAACTTCAAACAGGGAAGAAATAAAGTCGCGGCCTTTATTGAAGGAAGCAAATCGAATGGTGCAGATTATAGTAGGGTTTTAAAATATAAAATGGAAATTGAAATTAATTTATATGAATTCGTCTTAACTTCTAAATTGTATATCTTTATCGTACAAGGTCCATTTCGCACAAAATGAATTGCGATGGACTCGTACTTATGAGCACTACATTATGGAGCTGGACTGGGATTTATTTGAGCTAGTGAAAATTTTGATTGAAATTAAATGCTTGTTTAATTTTAATCGGAATAAATCGCTATCGCGACGACTATAAGCAATGTGAGTACAACTCACTCTTTCTGACGCAATGATATTTTTACATAAGTGAGAATAAATATTATTTATGATGATTGATGATTATTTGGATGATATGTGATATATTGATTGGTATTTGGATATATTCCTGCCTAGTGGAGCAGTCGACCCTATACGTTCCCGTGTATGAGCAGATGACCCTTTGTACGCGCGTCTGCCTTGAAGTGGACATTGTATACATATTCTAATATGTATATTTATTGCAAGTGATAGGTTGGCGGGATCCAACTGGATTCCTCGACAATATTGATTTTATTTACAAATATTATGATATATTCTGTTATCATATGATATATATGTTTTGGAGCCGTGATTGACGTATTTGGTGCTGTTGTAGCATTGAGCCTATTTTTGGTGATTTAAAAATACTAAAGTGATGATTTCGAATTTAAAAGGATTTTCAAGTGATTTTGAAAATATATTTTTTGAATTGTTAAGGAATGGATTTATTTTATATAATAAAGTTTATAATTTTTATGTTATAAAAATTATAATATCAATGAAATATAGTAAATTATTATTTTTGGAATATGAAACAAACTATTTTGTAAAATACTTTAAATTGAGATTTTTGAAGTTAAAGATGAATTTTATAAGCAAATTAGATTTATAGATTTATGAAGTTGCAAAGTTATAAAAAGAATGATTTTGGAAATGAATGATTTATAAGCAATTAACTTATAATTCGGATTTTGGCATGTAATTGAGGTATATATGGAATTGGTTAACAAAGGGAATTTATAACTTAAAGTTCTTACAAAATAATAAATGAAATTTGATTTTATAAATGGAAGTTTTTATAATATATAAATTTGAATTTGCAAACATTGTTTTATAAATCTGAAATCGACTGAATTTGATAAGTTAATTATTTTAGTTTATTAAAGGAATTATATCCACGATTTTGGACAGTGGATAATCATTTAATGAATATATAGAAGTAACGAATTAGGTAAAGAAGTTATATTCATGATTTTGGACAGTGAATATATTATTAAACAAATTGAATGTTTTGGGAAGTGGTATTTTAAATGAAGTAAAATGTTTTGAAGATGTTTTAAAATGTGTTAGGTATCAAATACATATATTTCAACATTCATTGTTGAAATGGATGTTTTCGAGAACTAAGGAAATGATGGACTATAACACTGTTGTTATAGTAAATGATTTTGGAAAGAAAATGTTTTTGTATAGTATATGGATTTATATATCTATCTTATTTTTGAATCCCTATACTGATGATTTTGGGTTGTCATAACGATGTTTTACGCAACATTCATTTTGACCCAATAAATGTGTTTAAAGAATGATTTCCTTAAAGATAAATATATACTTAATTCTGATTAAGTATTGTAATATTTTCTAAGTGTTAAAAATAAATTGAATTGTGAATTACTTATTATTAAATAAGTATATGGAAACGTTTTCCAATAGTGAAACGCGAAATGATTTGAGATTATGTTTTTTTTAAAGATAATTTGAAGTGAATATTTAGCAAGTGATTTAATTAATAAAAGATTAATTAAAAGGGCCTAGTGATTGTTATGGTGCCGAATATTTGTTTGTTTGCTTTGATAGTTAAATAACTGACTATCAAACTTGGCCAAATTTTAGTTCCTCGACTTGATGTGGGAACTATTTAGACGTACACTTCGCACGTAGCCTTTTGTGTAGGCTTGATTATCGTTTGTGTTGAGGATAATGATTTGAATATTGCGGAGTATTACTCCAATCTATCGAGCTTCCTTCTTGGCCCGAAGGATAGCAAGTTAAAAATTGGAGACGTGATAAGTCTATGAGACTTAGTTGCTGTGTGAAGTTGAGAAATGCTTTTGCGTTGTTGGTGCGAAGAGACCGGGATCAGATTTATCTGAAAACCACTTCGGACCAACGTATATGCGACGATTGTGCAGGTTGCTTATGATGATATTGATATTTCGGATTTCATAGTGGGGGACTGGTTGTTGATTGTTTGGGGTTAAAATGTGATATCCCGAAATTTTTGACAATATCTATTTAATATTTGTATTAAAATTTAAATTTATTTGATAATTTTTGTTAATAAAATTTGAATTTATTTAAAAATCTTCTTTAATAAATATTTAATTGGTAGAATTTATCTTTTAAAGCTAATAAATTGGTTTCTATTTATAATATAAATATATAGTTTATATTGTAAATAGATTAGCTTTGTCTTAAATTTAATAAATAAAGCATATTTTCTAATTCTAATATTTTTAGTAATTTGGAAATTTGTTTTTATTTAATATAAAGCTTCTCAAAGTTATTAAATAAATAATCTTGGTTAAAATTTAATAAATAAATCTTGATTTCAAATTCTAATATATATATTTAATAATTTGGAAATTTTGATTTAATTTAATATTAAGTTTTTCAAAACTATTTAATAAATAAGTATATGATTTTAAATTGTTAAGAAAGATGTTTAAATGTTTAAAATGATTTTGGCATGAGTTTTAAATTTAAATTAACTAACAAAAAGGTTTGTTTTGTTTTCTTTTTAAAATATAGCTTAATAAAATAAGTAATTTATAAGTAAAGAAATATTTCTTTTATAAATTATTTAAAATTAGAAATTAATTATTTTCAAACAATAATAAATAGGTGTCAATTTTATAAATAGATTTTAAAGAAAATTTAGTTGTTATTTTCAAATTTAATATATTGTTAATTTTAAATTGGGTTTTTGAATTTAATTTGAGTTGGATTTGGGTTTAAAATTTAAATTCAAAAGTTATATTTTAGATATTTTGTATTTAAAAATATGCGTATAATTTGTTTTATTTTATTTTATTTCCTCTAAGGAAATTCATATACATATATAGATAAGCATTTATAAATAATAAAGTAAGTATAAAACCCTTTATTAACATTTCAAAATTTAATAAAATTACTTAATGGACAAGTGTATGAATATTAAGACATATAACAACAAATGTTATTTAATAAACTAAGGGAATTGACAAATGTTAAAAATTTATACATGTGTCATTTTCAAATTTGTATTTTCTTTTATTTTTATTTAATCATACTTTCATCTTATAAAAATGCCTCTTCTCTTCAATTTCCTTTTCCTTTTCAAAATCAAAAGTTAAGAAATTTAAGGCTTGAACTCAAAACAAATCTGAAACATACAAACTCAAATTTAAACTCTTCATATCAAAATCTGAATCCCTGAAAATCACTTCCCTGTAAATCTAAAACTTGTTCACTTGCAAATCAAACTCCTCATATCGAAGACCAAATCCCTGTAAACAAATCCTCAGTTTAAACATGCAATTCATTCCCCTGAAATTCACTTCAAAATGCAATCTGGAATTGATATTGCATGCAAATCTGCACATTTTCAAACCTAGGGCAACTGCAGTTTTAAAACAGGCCTGCCTGCATTCATTCTTTCAACTTGGGTATCAAAAGGAAGTCTGCAATTCAAGTTTTAAATTCAAAACAAGTTGAATCTGGAAATCTTTAGGGTTGTCTGCAAGTTTTTTTTAGAACAAGCAACCTAAGTTTTAAACTAAAATCAAAAGGGGCAACTGCGGTTTTAAAAGTTTCAAAAGCTTTTCAGATGTAGGCTCTGTCTTCTTCAGAAATAGGTGAGTAACCTTTAAAATTTGAAATTTAAAAATTGGTTGCATGCTTGTGTACTGAGATGAATAATTATTGCATGTGTTTATAAGTAAATGTCTGATGTGAATATTTATGTGTATGCATGCTGTATATATGTATTATGTGCTCTACTTTGTTCCCAGTCGCACATTTCGATTTAAAATCCCTTACCACTTAATTTAGTTTTGATAGGATCTGATTTATAAACCAATGTTGTTTGATTATCGTAGACTAAGGATTTAAAATTTAATTAAATTAAAATAGAGTCTGTTTGTCTCTGGAAGTATAAGAACATCAATGCATGTTGAAATAAATCAAAATTCATACTGTATAATTTGTAAATTCAGTATTGTAGATTGAATACATTAACTAAAACATGAGTTTTAAATCAAGAATCATAGCTTATAATTTAGGGATGAATGTACAGTTCTTGTTTGAACTGAAAATGAACTTTTGAGGTTTCCTGGTGATTTATGTATCTGGAGAGGATGGGTTTCTTCATGATGATGGAGGGGTGATCAGAGATGCTAGGAAAAATACTTGATGGTGATGAAAATCATCAGGGAAGATGTAGTTATGAGATTCCTTTTAGAACCCTAGTTTTAGCCGTGTTTAGAATATTGATCACCACAGCTTGCTTTGTTGATCGAGTGTTTTAGATCTTTGGGAAGTGGAAGCTTGGCCGTAGTTGAAGTCAATGCCGGAGTTCTAGGGGTCACGGTGATCGAAATTGGATTGGCGAAGCATTTCCAGTTTTGGGGGTTGGTGATGTTCAATTTGTTCCAGGTTTTGGAATTGGTGCTTGATTTTGATTTCTGGGGTGTTGGATACGATTTGATGATCGTGGTAGGTTGCTGAATCGATTTCTGATGTGTTGCGATCATCGTTGATGATCAATGGTGGCCGGAGTCACCATGCATATGCACGGTGAAAAGATTTGTCTGGTGATGTTTTGGTTGGGTTTTGAAAGTAGAGGAGGTTGCTCGAGTAAATTTTTGTTTGACTCGAAGTTAGTGGGTAGATTGCTCGGGGAGGTTGGCTTTGAACTCGAAGTAAATTGGTGGTGTCTCGGGTATTTCACTGTTTACGGGTTTTGAGAAAACCTGTAATGCATGTTTTTAAATTTTAAAAACTGAAGATTTTAAATGAAAGCTAGAGTTTAAAATAAGTTTTAAATTTAAGTTTGCAATCTAGAGTTCAAGTTTAAGATTTAATATTGGTTTTAAAAAAAATAAAGTTTTAAACTTGAAATTGTTAAACTACTTTAAAATGGTAAGTAGCTTGTATTTTTAAAAATGAAGTTTAAAATGTGAGTAAGTTTTAAAGTGAAGTTTAATTCAGGAATTCAAAGATTTAAATTTGTATTTCAGTTTGAAATAAAAGAAGTTTTAAAATTTGAAAGATTTAAACAACTTTGTACGTTAATTGAAAATTTAAATTATTTGAATTTAAAAATGAATTTCGATTAAACTCTTATAAATTTCTTTTATAAGACAAACATTTCTTTGCCATGTAATTTTTAAAAAAAAAGTTTTAAAATTGTATAAACTTTGTTTAAGTTAAATTATATTCATTTTAAATCTCATATTTGAAATAAATTTTTAAAGTAAATTCAAAAGTAAATTGATTTCAAATAAATTTATTAATGAAAATTTAGTCATAATTAAGAAATGTTTTTATCTTAAAATTAAATTAAGATTTAACGATTTGAAATTAATTAAATTAATAAGGTAACTAAGGAATAATTAGTTAATTTAATTAATTAATGATTAGGGATTAATAAATGATTGATTAAGGGTTAATCAATTGGTAATTAAGATCATTAATTAGATAATTAAAGATTATTAATTAATGATTAAAGATTTATTAATTAAGAAATTAAGTTATAATCAAGTCTAATTAATTAAGTAATTAAAGATTAATTAAGTTATAGTTAACACATAATTAATTAAATAATTAGAAATTAATCAATGGATAATTAGAGATAAATTAAATTGTAATTTGTAATGGTTAATCTAAGTTAATTACTTAAGGAAGTAATTAAAGAATGGTTAATGAAGGTCATTAATTTGGATTATTTAAAAATTAATTAATGTGATTAATTTTAATAATTTATTAGATTAATTAATTTAATGATAATCATTTGTGAATTGTTTAAGTGTAATCACTTAATGGAAGTAATGAATGAATTAACTACTTAATGTAATTAATTGAGTTTAATGGGACTAGTTTGAATTAATTAATTAAGTTTAATTTATTTAAATCACTTGATGTTTTGATGATAATTACTTAATGTAATTAATGGGTTGGAAATTACTTAGTGAAGTAATTAATGGTAATTACTGGATGTAATCAATTGAAGATGATTTAAGAATGGAAGTAATTTGGATTAAATTACTTTGTAATTAATCAAGGGATTAATTAAGAAATTAATTAAGGAGTAATTAATTTAGTTAATAAAGTAATTAAGGTTAGTTAATTACTGAATGCGATTAATCACGAGTGATTAATAATTGTGGTTTAATTAAGATTAATTACTTACTGTAATTAATTTTAAATAAATTAATTAATTAAAATTTAATTAGGGATCACTAATTAATACAATTAATGATGTAAATAAGCATTAATTAATTAAGATTAATTAATCAATGATAAGTGATTAAAAGTAATTAATTAATGTAATTAATTAAGGATTAATGTAATTAATTATAGTTAATTAATTAATTGAAGTAATTAAAGGTTAATTACTGTTTTTGGTTAAGGATAATTAATTTGTGAAATTTATTAAAGAACAATTACTTGAATGTAATTAAGGATAATTAATCAAGGGTGATTAATTAAGGTGAATAATTTGAATGATTAATTAATTGACTTGTAATTAATTAATGGTTAGATAAGAAAGATTTATAATGATGAAGTAATTAATTTAATTTACTTTAAATTAATTAAAGATGAAGTAATTAATTTAATTCACTTTAAATTAATTAGAGATGGAGGTAATTAATTTAATTCATTTTAAATTAATTATAGATGACGTGATTAAGAAAATCCTTGCTTATATATGGATAATATTAATTGCCTTGAATGGTTTGTGATCTCAGAAATGAGATAAGTAATGCGGTGTGATATGAATGCTTTGGTTGCATTGTGATAATAATAATGGATTATCTATTTTGATGATAAGTATGGATTATCTGTCTATAATGATAATGTGGATCACCTGTTTATTATGATAATGTTGATTATCTATTGTGATTTATGAGTTATCTATCTGTGTGTATATAGATAATAGAATTGAATTTTTTTAAACTTTAAAACAACTTGGCCTTAAAAGACACGTTTTGGATTTCGATGAGACCGGGATCGGGTTTCCATATTTGGATATCCGAAAACCACATCGATCCAAATTAATGATAGGTCGTGAATCTTAAGTGAAGATGAAGATACAGAGTGCAAGGGTTATCGTAGTTAACTCTGAGGGTGATTCCAAAATGAGTGTAACGAGATAATGTCTTCGGTTTCATTCGAACCCGGAACGAACTTGTATGGATTGAATGCTTTCAACACATTGTCAGGTGGACGATGAGCATTCTAAGTGATGTGTTTATAAAGGTAATCGTACAAGCCTCATCAACCGGGAATGGCTAAAACAGGGGAGGTGCAGCAAGGTTATGTGGGTCATGCCCAAGTAGGACGATATTTTTCCCTGTCTAGAGGTCCCTTTTATTTCGGCCGTGTGGACAGTTGTGAGCTCCAACTGTCGGGGTTGTCTTGTTCGAGACTGTCCAGTAAGGGATGGTTCCGGCCTTGTGTTACAGGGGAGTTAGGGTGGCTCCTCAGTACGTTGATCTAAGCCATATACTGTGACGGGCGATACCCCAGTAGCCCTGCCATTGTATGGAATCCAATAAGTGCCAACTGTTTTGATTGTATTACCCACTTTTGTGGCTAGTAGCTGAAATTTAATGAATGTAACAATTTCGGCTATTTTCTATTTACTTGAAAACCTCAGACCTATTATAATATCATTGGATTTCCTATCAAATGTTTTGGTTAGCGTAAGGTAAAAACTTTTCCATGTTTATGTGTGGGAAGTCTTACGTGATACCTTTTGTTTTCAAAGGTTTTTGAAAGTTAAGCAACCTTAACCTATTACTTGTTTGACCCGGAATTTATCTTCTGTTTTCTTAAACTCTTGGGTACTCAAATTTTTACGAGTAGCCAAGGGATTCAGGTTAGCTTTGACGAATCCTGGAGGAGCAATGGAGCAGGAGGCTTCTGCGTTATGGTTATATATAGTGTTCCGCTGTGTTGGTTTCTTTAAGTAGTTTCCTTGTATTGTATTGAGTTGTATAACTTGACAGATGTTTATAACTGTCTAGTATGTGATGTATAATCTGTGTTACCCTGATAATGGTTGTAAACTATATAATATTTATATTATTAATATAATTTATTCGTTCTGCTGTTGAGATTCTGATGTTGTTCCTTCTTTCTTCTCTTTCTTTTCTCTTTTCTATCCTTTTCTTTCTTCAAGATGATGCGATTTTCTGTGGTGAGAAAGTCGGGTCGTCACACTTGGTATCAGAGCATTAGGTTGAGTGAATACCTAAACTCTGGAGTGGTGTCTATCTTGAAAGAGCATATTTGTAATTTTTAATATATTTATATATATTTATTTATTCTACCTATCTGTTGGGTTACCTGTTCAGGTTTTCCAATATAAGTTATAAAGGTAGATATGGTAGTGGTGTGTAACACGACTACCATTGGTTGGAGTTTGAATGTTTGAGGTTGGAAGTGTATTTGTCGAGACTGTAGACCTAATACCGTCTCGAGTGAATTTTGCAGTGGTGTACGGATTTCATCAATCTCTGAAGGAAACCTGTTAAGGTTCAGAGTCTATTTTAGAAGTCGGATGAGTAGAGTTTGGATCTGTTGGCTAGGCAGAAGTGAGTAATGGTATCTTGATACCTCAGGGAGTAGTAGCTGCGTGATGAGATGCAGTGACTATGGATGTTCCCGAAGATGTTTTCTTTGGAACAAAATTTAAGGAAGTAGGTCTGCATCGGTGATGTGGCTGTGTTCAGCATGGTGTTTCTGTTTGGTTTGAGGTCCGAGTTTCTCGAAGAGCTTTGGATTAGGAGATCTTTGGCATCTATGTCAGCAGTGCAGCTTGGGATGTTCTATATGTCGACAGGGAGTCTTCTGGCTTAGTAGTTTCTGAAGGAAGAGTTCAGAAGCAGCAGAGTGGACCCGTTTCTTCGATGGATTGGCTAGTTAAGTGTAAGCTGGTCTGTTTGGTAAAGGGAGAACGGTTTTCTTTGGATTTGGTCTGGATTGATCGCGAAAGTGACTTGCGATCGTTGAGTGTTCTCTTGGGTTATCAGAATTTTTTCGGATGTCTTCAGCAGAGTCAGAGGCTTGTTAGCATCTGGAGATTGAGTTTTCTTATCGATTAGAATCCCGCGAGTGGTACCGGTGGTTCAGTTTAGTAGAAGGATGATTCTTAGAGATAGAGTTTGATGAGCAGCTTAGGGTTTTGGAGAAACTTCTGAGATTTTCTTTTATGGATCTGTTGAACCATATTTCTGGAATGTGTTGTCTAGTTTGTGGTCGTGTTCCTCATCGCATTCTTATCTACTTCGGATCAGAGTTGTGCAGCGGAAGCAGTTTGGAAGTGCATCTGCTTTTCTTTTCCGGTCAGGTGAAGTGAGTT
The DNA here is from genome assembly GCA_030765085.1 of Allium cepa. NCBI lineage: Eukaryota > Viridiplantae > Streptophyta > Magnoliopsida > Asparagales > Amaryllidaceae > Allium > Allium cepa. The sequence continues at coordinate 131,051,120 of CM060943.1, forward strand.
TAGTCTTCTGATATTTGACGAGTAGAGTTTGAGTTCTTGATTTTGGGATTGATCGTGAGGAGATCATTTTGTTGAGTTGATTGGTTTCGTTTGTTTCAAGAGGCATCAGCAAAGGTTGAGCTGATCAGTAAGAAGGTAGGCAGCCCAAGATCATCCGGAGATTTTTGTGGATTAGAAATGAAGGAATTTGGATTCCGGAGTCGGAGATTTGATTTTGAATAAGTTTTTCTCCGATCAAGGGAGCTATTAGATTGGGTAGGTCTGGGAAGCTAGCTCGGTGGTGTTTTGGATCTTTTCTATGTTCTTGAGAGAATAAGTGATTGATATACAGGATTGAACTGCCAGTTTGGATAACAGGGATTCGATGAGTTTCACGTATCTCTGAGGAATACGTGTATGATCTATCTCTGGTTTTGGAACCAACAGTTTGGGAGTTTTGGTTGTTGAGTCAGACTCGTCTGTAGTCTGATATCCTGTCGAGTTTTGTAGATATAGATGAGTAGGAGCTCTGTAGCTTAGTAGTTTCAATTGTTTGGATTCTGTAGAGCGAGTATTCTGGTATATATATACTTGGGAAACTGGAGGAAATTCTATCCAGAATTTTGCCTGGATAGTTAGATTTGTTTAATTGAATTAATTGGTTGTTATGGTTGTTAGCATATGATTGATATATGCTTGTGTTTTAAAATTAAATCTTTAATGAGATTATTAGATTACCTTTGTTTTAAATTTCGAGGACGAAATTCTTTTAAGGGGGAAAGATTGCGATATCTCGGAATTTTTGACAATATCTATTTAATAATCTGTATTAAAATTTAAATTGATTTGATAATTTTTGTTAATAAAATTTGAATTGATTTAAAAATCTTCTTTAATAAATATTTACTTGGTAGAATTTATCTTTTAAAGCTAATAAATTGGTTTCTATTTATAATATAAATATACAGTTTATATTGTAAATAGATTAGATTTGTTTTAAATTTAATAAATAAAGCATATTTTCTAATTGTAATATTTTTAGTAATTTGGAAATTTGTTTTTATTTAATATAAAGCTTTTCAAAGTTATTAAATAAATAATCTTGGTTTAATTTAATAAATAAATCTTGATTTCAAATTCTAATATATATATTTAATAATTTGGAAATTTTGATTTAATTTAATATTAAGTTTTTCAAAAATATTTAATAAATAAGTATATGATTTAAATTGTTAAGAAAGATGTTTAAATGTTTAAAATGATTTTGGCTTGAGTTTTAAATTTAAATTAATTAACAAAAAGGCTTGTTTTGTTTTCTTTTTAAAATATAGCTTAATAAAATAAGTAATTTATAAGTAAAGAAATAATTTCTTTTATAAATTGTTTAAAATTAGCAATTAATTATTTTCAAAAAATAATAAATAAGTGTTATTTTTGTAAATAGATTTTAAAGAAAATTTAGTTGTTATTTTCATATTTAATATATTGTTAATTTTAAATTGGGTTTTTGAATTTAATTTGAATTTGGATTTGGGTTTAAAATTTAAATTCAAAAGTTATATTTTAAAATATTTTGGATTTAAAAATATGTGTGTAATTTGTTTTGTTTTATTTTATTTCCTCTAAGGAAATTCATATACATATATAAATAAGCATTTATAAATAATAAAGTAAGTATAAAACCCTTTATTAACATTTCAAAATTTAATAAAATTACTTAAGGGACAAGTGTATGAATATTAAGACATATGACAACAAATGTTATTTAATAAACTAAGAGAATTGACAAATGTTAAAATATTATACAACTGTCATTTTCAAATTTGTATTTTCTTTTATTTTTATTTAGTCATACTTTCATCTTATAAAAACGCCTCTTCTCTTCAATTTCTTTTTCCTTTTCAAAATCAAAAGTTAAGAAATTTAAGGCTTGAACTCAAAACAAATCTGAAACATACAAACTCAAATTTAATCTCTTCATATCAAAATCAAAATCCCTGAAAATCACTTCCCTTTAAATCTAAAACCTGTTCACTTGCAAATCAAACTCCTTATATCAAAGACCAAATCCCTGTAAACAAATCCTCAGTTTAAACACGCAATTCATTTCCCTGAAATTCACTTCAAAATGAAATCTGGAATTGATATTACATGCAAATCTACACATCTTCAAACCTAGGCAACTGCAGTTTTAAAACAGGCCTGCCTGCATTCATTCTTTCAACTTGGGTAGCAAAAGGAAGTCTGCAATTCAAGTTTTAAATTCAAACAAGTTGAATCTGGAAATCTTTGGGGTTGTCTGCAAGTTTTTTTTAGAACAAGCAACTTAAGTTTTAAACTAAAATCAAAAGGGGCAACTGCGGTTTTAAAAGTTTCAAAAGCTTTTCAGATGTAGGCTCTGTTTTCTTCAGAAATATGTGAGTAACCTTTAAATTTTGAAATTTAAAAATTGGTTGCATGCTTTTATGCTGAGATGAATAAGTATTGCATGTGTTCATAAGTAAATGTCTGATGTGAATATTTATGTGTATGCATGCTGTGTATATGTATTATGTGCCCTGCTTTGTTCCTAGTCTCACATTTTCATTTAAAATCCCTTACCACTTAATTTAGTTTTGATAGGATCTGATTTATAAACCAATGTTGTTTGATTATCGTAGACTAAGGATTTAAAATTTAATTAAATTAAAATAGAGTCTGTTTGTCTCTGGAAGTATAAGAACATCAGTGCATGTTGAAATAAATCAAAATTCATACTGTATAATTTGTAAATTCAGTATTGTAGATTGAATACATTAACTAAAACATGATTTTTAAATCAAGAATCATAGCTTATAATTTAGGGATGAATGTACAGTTCTTGTTTGAACTGAAAATGAACTTTTGAGGTTTCCTGGTGATTTATGTATCTGGAGAGGATGGGTTTCTTCATGATGATGGAGGGATGATCAGAGATGCTAGGAAAAATATTTGATGGTGATGAAAATCATTAGGGAAGATGTAGTTGTGAGATTCCTTTTAGAACCCTAGTTTTAGCCGTGTTTAGAATATTGATCACCACAGCTTGCTTTGTTGATCGAGTGTTTTAGATCTTTGGGAAGTGGAAGCTTGGCCGTAGTTGAAATCAATGCCGGAGTTCTAGGGGCCACGGTGATCGAAATTGGATTGGCGAAGCATTTCCAGTTTTTGGAGTTGGTGATGTTCAATTTGTTCCAGGTTTTGGAATTGGTGCTTGATTTTGATTTATGGGTGTTGGACATGATTTGATGATCGTGGTGGGTTGCTGAGTCGATTTCTGATGTGTTGCGATCATCGTTGATGATCAATGGTGGCCGGAGTCACCGTGCATATGCACGGTGAAGAGATTTGTCTGGTGATGTTTTGGTTGGGTTTTGAAAGTAGAGGAGGTTGCTCGAGTAAATTTCTGTTTGACTCGAAGTTCGTAGGTAGATTGCTCGGGGAGGTTGGCTTTGAACTCGAAGTAAATTGGGGGTGTCTCAAGTATTTCATTATTTACAGGTTTTGAGAAAACATGTAATGTCTGTTTTTAAATTTTAAAAACTGAAGATTTTAAATGAAATCTAGAGTTTAAACAAAGTTTAAATTCAAGTTTGAAATCTAGAGTTCAAGTTTAAGATTTAATCTTAGTTTTGTTTTAAAAGTTTTAAACTTGAAATTGTTAAACTACTTTAAAATGGTAAGTAGTTTGAATTTTTTAAAATGAAGTAATTAAAGAATGGTTGATGAAGGTCATTAACTAGGATTATTTAAAAATTAATTAATGTGATTAATTTTAATAATTAATTAGATTAATTAATTTAATGATAATCATTTGTGAATTGTTTAAGTGTAATCACTTAATGGAAGTAATAAATGAATTAATTACTTAATGTAATTAATTGAGTTTAATGGGATTAGTTTGAATTAATTAAGTTTAATTTATTTAAATCACTTGATGATTTGATGATAATTACTTAATGTAATTAATGGGTTGGAAATTACTTAGTGAAGTAATTAATGATAAATACTGGATGTAATTAATAGAAGATGATTTAAGAATGGAAGTAATTTGGATTAAATTACTTTGTAATTAATCAAGGGGTTAATTAAGAAATTAATTAACGAGTAATTAATTTAGTTAATGAAGTAATTAAGGTTAGTTAACTACTGAATGTGATTAATCAGGAGTGGTTAATAATTATGCTTTAATTAAGATTAATTACTTACTGTAAATAATTTTAAATAAAGTAAGTAATTAAAATATAATTAGGGATCATTAATTAATACAATTAATGAAGTAATTAAGCATTAATTAATTAAGATTAATTAATCAATGATAAGTGATTAAAAGTAATTAATTAATGTAATTAATTAAGGATTAATGTAATTAATTATAGTTAATTAATTAATTGAAGTAATTAAAGGTTAATTACTGTTTTTGGTTAAGGATAATTAATTTGTGAAATTTATTAAAGAACATTTACTTGAACGTAATTAAGGATAATTAATCAAGGGTGATTAATTAAGGTGAATAATTTGAATGATTAATTAATTGACTTGTAATTAATTAATGGTTAGATAAGCAAGATTTATAATGATGAAGTAATTAATTGTAACAACCCGTATATTTATCGATTTTATATTTAAATATTTTATCGTTAGTCGGATTTTAGTCCGAAAAGCTACTTTTTGCAAACAGCCGAATTAGGACTCGAGACCACCTCCATTGAGTTCAAAATGCCGTTTGCGACCTTTTTTAGTATAAGCTTCGATATGTTTGGAGAGAGTTGATTTTTGCTACCTTTTCACTTTGGGTTTGGGTTTGGGCTCGGCCCTATGTTTAACTTATGCTCAAATCTGAGCCACTCTTCCCCATTCACACTCATTCTCTTCCTCTTTTCAGTTCTAAGGCAATAATGGTGGGAGAGATTGGAAATTAAAACTCCAAAACCCTAGTTCCTCTTGCAACCTCAAATTCCTAGCTCCAAATTCAAGAGAACCCATTGGTAAGCATTCTCTTCTTCTTCTCCAACTTATTCTCTTACCAATTTCAGAAATTCCTAAACCTAATTTTGGGAATGTTCTTGTTTTGAGCATAGATTCAAGCTCATTTGGGTTGTGTTGAAGAGAGGTTTATTCTCCATTTTCTTTCAAGCTTCTTCTTGTTTGATTTTGTAAAAAGGTGAGATTTTTATCTCACATCTTAGTCTATAATTATCTTCGATTGTTAGGTATGAATTCCTAACACTTATTCTTGTGCAATTGATTTTGGTTTGGATTGATTTGGTGTATATTCCAATTTTTGGTGTTTTGGTCTAATTTATGAAAATTCTTTTATGGATATTTGAACATTGATATTTGAGGCGTATCGAAGAGCCATTTAGGCTGGGTTGTCGTTCGACGTAATTCCTAAGTCATCGTCATTTGCTCGTTCGATCGTTTTCGATATTCGTTTGGCCATTTTTGGCCTAGGTTCAGAGAATGCCCTGAACCATTCATTCAGACGTCTGAAACGTAATATTCAGACATCTGAATATTGTTCTGGGAAGATTTCTATTCCCAGATTCAGACGTCTGAATATATGGTTTCAGACGTCTGAATTGGTTCATTTGGAACCAGAAAGGAAATAGGCTAAAAAGTGCTTATTTCAGACGTCTGAAACACTTGATTCAGACGTCTAAATTGTGTTCTGGAAATCTTTATATTTCCAGATTCAGACGTCTGAACCACTTGTTTCAGGCGTCTGAAACTGCAGTGTTTTGCCTATTTGCCTATTCGTTTGAGAATTCCAATTTAAATCGATTCGTGGTGATCCTATTTGTTGTTATCATTTATTATGCCTTTGATGACTCCTTTTAGGGATTTTTGAATATCCATTTCGATGGATTCTTTATCGGTTTCTTTGGATTTTATTCACATCTTCGTATGTGAATTTTAGTGAATGATTGTTCCTACAATCTTCTTTGTGATTTGTCACTTTAAAAATATAAAGGTTTTCTATACTAGTAGTAAATATCAAAACTCTTTCTTCAAATGATTTCAACACTATCTTAGTACAAAGCTCGTTTCTTAAACCATTTTCCAATCTATTAGTATATACAAACCTTTACCTCACTCGTACGAGAAATCTAATTAAACGACCTAGTAAAACGAGTGGTATGAAACGCTCGCGTTTACTTCGTCGGTTAATTCTTGGACTTGTTCGATTGAATCTCTTGTGACAATTTTCTAGTGGAGATCTACAATTTTTTGTAAATATTTAAGTTAAGCTAGTGGTTATGGAACATGATGCTAAGCTCATATATTTACTAGCTTACTGTAATCGAAACTTCTCGTTGATCATGACGATCATTTTTGTGATTTAGACTAGCAATGTGCGATGTCTCTTTGTCTACGAGGGAGACTAAACCCTGTTTTGTGGAGTTTCGACTCAAATTGGTGGGGTAGCAACCCATGGTCTTCGGGCCGTTTGTGGAGCTTCGGCTCAATTTGTGATGGTTAGCAACCATGGAATTAGCGTTCCGTTTGTGATACACGTGTTGGTGGGCTTTATGCTCCCGTTTGTGATAGGCCTTCCCCCTTTTTGTGATTTCTGGATTTCTTGAGATGATTTCTAGAATTTGTGCTTCACCAATTTTCGTGATTTCCATTGATAAGTTTTATCAATATTTGTGCATTGGTGAATTTGTGTGTCACTGACTTTTGTGATTGGCATTGATATAATATGTCATTTATTGTGGTTTGGTGAACGAAATGAGGAGTATGACATTTCTTTGATTCTTGTGTAGATTTGGTGGTATTGATTAATCTCTCGTTGATTTTCAATTACTTATATATATCACAGCTTGGCATTTTGATTATTATGTGTTTAGTCATATCTCTTATTCTATATCGTTTCATCTGATATTTATAGTTAGACTGATCCGTTTATTATTTTCTTATTAAATAATACTCGGGTCAGACCGAGATGTTACAGGTGCTTCTGCTTGACTTCTCCCCTGGGATTGATTTCTCTGACTTTTGGTTAACTACTTAGGTTAGTAGTTTTTGGTTTGTATACATTTGAGAGATAGACTCCATAATGCATACTTATTCTTTTGTGTAGTTCGTGTAACTATTCTTTTGTGATATTGTGGATCTTTCTGACCACTACTCTGATGTACACTTTTATGTGTAATATTCATATCTTATTCCGCCTTTGTGATATGAATTCTCTGTGACTGATTTGTGTTATGTTTATTTCTATATTTGTTTCTGAAGATATTACAGCCACTGTGTAGTAGCTTTGAGTTTGTGTCGGTATGTCGGATTTCCCTCTTGATAAAGAAATGCATGTTATACTATCTGACATATCGATGCTCGCGCAAAGCAATTACACGGATGGTCGCTCCTTAACAGCCTTATTCTCCATGCTAGTTGACAGCATTCACCGTAATGTTCTTGGCTAGCGTGGGTATAGAGGTGGGGCGTCACGGCTTGGTATCAGAGCCAAACTTCGGAACAATATGGAATAATATAACAAGGATCATCGTCCTAAGTCTACCTTAGGAGTCGTGCTTTAGGATTTTATTCGGGTCTACGTACCGTCCTATCCTATTTTCTTTTATGATTCCTTGTTTTATCTATCAAGAATTGCTTGATATTGAATTTGGTGAATAACCTTTTTCTTCTTCTTCTTTCTTTATAAGGAAGAGAAATGTCTAGACCAGGCCGCCCCAGAGCCGTATCATCTAGTATCCTACCCCAGGATGGAGTTTTTATGACTGCTTAACAGCTTCTTGATTTAGTGACGAATGCTCAAGCAGCTGGAGCTAACCCGGAACCTACTCACCCAAAGTCGGGATTTGCACGCTTGTGCAGCGATTACACTAATTTGGGTGGGGAGCCATTCAAAGGTTCCGAAACTGTTATTGAAGTACAAGCTTGGCCAAGGTCATGCGATCGAATCTTTTCTCGCATGAATCTTATTGACCTTCACCGAGTTCAGGTGGCCTCTAGTATGCTCTGAGAAAGAGCATTGGACTAGTACGAGCTTCTTATTTCTGAGATTAATGAAGCGGATCTCACCTGGGGGCAATTCCGAGAACGCTTCGAGTTGAAATTTGTACCAGAAGCAGAGAAAGTGACATTGGCTCGACGATTTATAGACCTTGTTTAAGGTGAGTCCTCCGTGACTGATTACGTCGCCTCCTTCGAGTCGCTTTCCAAATATGGGGTTGAATACATCAACACCCCTTTAAAGAAGAACCAGAGGTTCGTCTATGGTTTAAACAAAAATCTCAAGAAGCCATTACTTCTAAAATTAGAAGTTTCTTTCGACCAACTCGTTGATATCGCTCTTCGTCTTGAAGAGGCGGATAGGGAGAATGATGTTGAAGTGGTGGGTTCCAAACCAAGCTTCAACAACAACAAAAAGAGGCCTAACAAATTCAAAGGCCCCTATCCTAATGAGAAAGGGAAGCAAGCAACCTCCGTGGCAAAGACTTCTTCCTTTGGTCGTGGGGAATGCTATAATTGTGGTTCGAAGGACCATTACGCGAACAAGTGTCCAAAGTCTCTCTCTTGTCGCTACTGCAAAGGTCCCGGTCATGTTATATCCTCATGCCCTAAGCTTCAGGGCAGGAAAGAGGGAAAGCTTAATGTTGCTCAAGCCCCTGGCAACACATCTCGTGGCCAAGGTATTTCTCATTCTATTCTGGATGGAATTATTTTATTTCGTGATCATCCTATTCGAGTTCTTTTTGATACGGGTGCGTCCCATTCTTTTATATCAAAAGAACTTGTTGATACTTTTTCTTTGGATGTTTTGTGTTTAATGACTTCTTTGAGAATTGCGAATCCGGTTGGTGGATCTGCGACAATTAGTTTATTGTGTAAAGATGTCAAGATTATTTTGTGTGATTTTTCTTTCCGAGCCGATTTGCATGTCATGCGTTATTTAGGCTTTGGAATGATTTTGGGAAGGGATTGGCTTAACCATTATGAAGCTCATATCCTATGTCCTGAGCGGACTATTCATCTTCGACATCCTCAATCTGTTAAGCAGATTTCTATTAATCTTCAAGATTCAGTTTCCAGCTTGGTCGCATCTTTATATTCTTTAAATCCTCGTGATGACGATGATGATGATGAGGGTGATATTATTTCTCTTATTCACGTCGTTCGTGAATTTTCCGACATATTCGAGCCCGTTTTAGGATTACCACCTAAGCGAGCAATTGAGTTCAGAATTAATCTTATTCCTGGAGCTCAACCTATCACTCGCCCTCCTTATCGTATGTCCAATAAAGAAAACGAGGAGATGCGTAAACAATTATCCGAATTGGAGACGAGGCAATTTATTCGATCTAGTTCCTCGCCTTGGGGAGCTTCGGCTATTTTCGTGAAGAAATCCGATGGTACACTTAGGCTTTGCGTTGACTACCGCAAGCTTAATGATCTTACTATCAGAAATAAATATCCTTTACCTCGGATTGATGATTTATTTGACCAACTTAGTGGTGCTAGAGTCTTTTCACAATTGGACTTGGCTACCGGTTTTAATCAGCTTCGTATTGCAGAGGATATCATTCCTTTGACATCGTTCCGTACTCGGTATGGATCTTATGAATGGCTTGTTATGCCATTTGGGTTAACGAATGCCCCGGCTTATTTCGTTGACTTAATGAATCGAGTTTTTAAAGACTTCCTCGATCGATTTGTTCTCATCTTTATTGATGATATTCTTGTGTATTCTAAAACCGAGGAGGAGCATGAAAAACATCTTCGAATTGTATTGGAAACTCTTAGGAGTAATCAATTAAAGGCAAAATTTTCTAAATGCCACTTTTGGCAACCTCGTGTGAAGTTTCTCGGTCATATTATTTCCGAATCCGGAATTTCCGTGGATCCTTCAAAGATTGAAGCGATTCAAGATTGGAAGAGACCGGAGAGTGTGACAGAGATTCGTAGTTTTCTCGGATTGGCGGGCTATTACCGTCGTTTTATCAAAGACTTTTCTAAGATTGTCGTGCCTCTCACTAGCTTGACGAAGAAAGGTGTTAAATACATTTGGTCGGACAAATGTGAAGCTTCTTTTCAGAAATTAAAAGAACTTCTTTCTGATGCTCCTATTCTCGTTATTCCCGAGGGGAATCAAGATTTCGTTGTTTATACCGATGCTAGTCGCGTTGGTTTGGGTGCCGTTCTTATGCAAAGAGAACGTGTTATTGCTTATGCTTCTAGACAATTGAAGCCTGCTGAGACTAGATATGCCACTCATGATTTAGAGCTCGCGGCTATTGTTTTCGCCCTTCGTATTTGGCGTCATTATCTTTTAGGAAAGAAATTTGTTCTTTATACCGATCATATGTCCTTGAAGTATTTATTCTCCCAAAAGGAACTTAATTTAGGTCAACAGCGTTGGCTCGAATTTCTTGCACCATATGATCTTGATATCCTTTATACTCCCGGAAAGGGAAATCGCGTTGCGGATGCACTTAGTCGAAAGCAACAAGCGGTTGTTTCTATGATGATATCTGAATGGAACGATCTCGAGATTTTATCCACTTGTGAAATTCGAGACCGTGTTACCGATTTATGTTCATCTCTTGTTTTATGTAGCCTTGAGGCTCATCCTTCTCTTTTAGACCGCATTCTTGAAGCTCAAAGGCTAGATCCCGAACTAGCTCTTCTTGGCCAAAATATTAAGAATAGAGGTGATATTGAAGGATTGAGAGAATTTGATATCGATTCTCGTGGCGGCATTCGAAAATTTGGTAGACTTATCGTACCAAATATTATTGATCTTCGTAAGGATATTTTAGAAGATTCTCATCGTTCTAAATTCACCATTCATCCCGGTAGTAGTAAAATGTACGCAGATATGAAGCGACTTTATTATTGGGAGGGAATGAAACTTGACATCGCTAACTTCGTTAAGCGTTGCATGACTTGCCAACTCGTTAAGGCCGAACATCAAAGGCCCGGTGGGTTATTGCAACCTTTAGAAATTCCAATTTGGAAGTGGGACCAAATTTCCATGGATTTTATAGATGGCCTTCCCCGTTCTCGATCGGGTCATGATAGCTTATGGGTGATCGTTGATAGACTTACTAAATCCGCCCATTTTATTCCCGTTCGGTCTAACCGAACCGTTCCTCTTTTGGCCAAGCTCTTTATCAAAGAGATTGTTAAATTGCATAGAGTTCCTACTTCTATTGTTAGTGATCGTGATCCATTGTTTACTAGTGGATTTTGGAAGAGTCTTCAAAAAGCTTTGGGAACGAAGCTTAATTTTAGAACCGCTTATCATCCTCAGTCCGATGGACAAACTGAGCATGTGAATCAAACTCTTGAAGATCTTCTTCGTGCATGTGTGCTTGATTTTGGGGGAAGTTGGGAAGATCATATTTCACTTGTTGAATTTTCCTATAATAATAGCTTCCAATCTAGTTTTGGTATGGCACCTTTCGAGGCACTCTATGGAAGGCCATGCCGATCTCCTTCTTGTTGGCTTGAGGCCGGTGAGAAGCTGGTTTTAGGTCCAGATTTTATTCGTGATTCCATAGAAAAGATTGATCTTATTCGTCATAGGATGAAAGAAGCCCAGAGTAGATAAAAATCCAATGCCGATAATCGAAGAAGGAAATTAGAATTTTCCGTTGGAGATTCTGTTTTTGTTCGTGTTTCACCAATGAAGGGTGTTGTACGTTTCAGTCGATCGGGAAAATTGGCGCCTCGATATATTGGGCCATTTCCTATCACTGAACGTATTGGTTCCATGGCTTATCGCCTTTTATTACCGGCTCAATTTTCTGCTATCCATGACGTGTTTCACGTTTCTCAACTTCGGAAATGTCTTCGAGATTCCGATTCTATTCTTGAGCCCGGTGTTGTGGAAGAGATTGAAGTTTCGCCTAATTTAACTTATGAGCAACATCCTATTTGTATCATTGCTACGGAGGTCAAACGACTTCGAAATAAAGATGTTCCGCTTGTTAAAGTTCAATGGTCTTCAAATCCTAAGGATTGTTCTTGGGAATCTAAAGAGTTCATCGAGCGAACACATCCGGACTTGCTTTCTCGTGCTCTTTGAGGTGAACTTCTTATTTCAAATTTCTTTTGTGTTGAATATGCTTTTATGGTTGTTACTACATATCTTCTTCTTAAATATTGCGAGGACGCAATTTCTTTTAGGAGGGGAGTCTGTAACAACCCGCATATTTATCGATTTTATATTTAAATACTTTATTTAAATATTTTATCGTTAGTCGGATTTTAGTCCGAAAAGCTACTTTTTGCAAACAGCCGAATTAGGACTCGAGACCACCTCCATTGAGTTCAAAATGCCGTTTGCGACCTTTTTGAGTATAAGCTTCGATATGTTTGGAGAGAGTTGATTTTTGCTACCTTTTCACTTTGGGTTTGGGTTTGGGCTCAGCCTATGTTTAACTTATGCTCAAATCTGAGCCACTCTTCCCCATTCACACTCATTCTCTTCCTCTTTTCAGTTCTAAGGCAATAATGGTGGGAGAGATTGGAAATTAAAACTCCAAAACCCTAGTTCCTCTTGCAACCTCAAATTCCTAGCTCCAAATTCAAGAGAACCCATTGGTAAGCATTCTCTTCTTCTTCTCCAACTTATTCTCTTACCAATTTCAGAAATTCCTAAACCTAATTTTGGGAATGTTCTTGTTTTGAGCATAGATTCAAGCTCATTTGGGTTGTGTTGAAGAGAGGTTATTCTCCATTTGCTTTCAAGCTTCTTCTTGTTTGATTTTGTAAAAAGGTGAGATTTTTATCTCACATCTTAGTCTATAATTATCTTCGATTGTTAGGTATGAATTCCTAACACTTATTCTTGTGCAATTGATTTGGTTTGGATTGATTTGGTGTATATTCCAATTTTTGGTGTTTTGGTCTAATTTATGAAAATTCTTTAATGGATATTTGGACATTGATATTTGAGGCGTATCGAAGAGCCGTTTAGGTTGGGTTGTCGTTCGACGTAATTCCTTAGTCATCGTCATTTGCTCGTTCGATCGTTTTCGATATTCGTTTGGCCATTTTTGGCCTAGGTTCAGGGAATGCCCTGAACCATTCATTCAGACGTCTGAAACGTAATATTCAGACGTCTGAATATTGTTCTGGGAAGATTTCTATTCCCAGATTCAGACGTCTGAATATATGGTTTCAGACGTCTGAATTGGTTCATTTGAAACCAGAAAGGAAATAGGCTAAAAAGTGCATATTTCAGACGTTTGAAACACTTGATTCAGACGTCTGAATTGTGTTCTGGAAATCTTTATATTTCCAGATTCAGACGTCTGAACCACTTGTTTCAGACGTCTGAAACTGCAGTGTTTTGCCTATTTGCCTATTCGCTTGAGAATTCCAATTTAAATCGATTCGTGGTGATCCTATTTGTTGTTATCATTTATTATGCCTTTGATGACTCCTTTTAGGGATTTTTGAATATCCATTTCGATGGATTCTTTATCGGTTTCTTTGGATTTTATTCACATCTTCGTATGTGAATTTTAGTGAATGATTGTTCCTACAATCTTCTTTGTGATTTGTCACTTTAAAAATATAAAGGTTTTCTATACTAGTAGTAAATATCAAAACTCTTTCTTCAAATGATTTCAACACTATCTTAGTAAAAAGCTCGTTTCTTAAACCATTTTCCAATCTATTAGTATATACAAACCTTTACCTCACTCGTACGAGAAATCTAATTAAACAACCTAGTAAAACGAGTGGTATGAAACGCTCGCGTTTACTTCGTCGGTTAATTCTTGGACTTGTTCGATTGAATCTCTTGTGACAATTTTCTAGTGGAGATCTACAATTTGTTCGTAAATATTTAAGTTAAGCTAGTGGTTATGGGACATGATGCTAAGCTCATATATTTACTAGCTTAGTGTAATCGACACTTCTCGTTGATCATGACGATCATTTTTGTGATTTAGACTAGCAATGTGCGATGTCTCTTTGTCTACGAGGGAGACTAAACCCTGTTTTGTGGAGTTTCGACTCAAATTGGTGGGGTAGCAACCCATGGTCTTCGGGCCGTTTGTGGAGCTTCGGCTCAATTTGTGATGGTTAGCAACCATGGAATTAGCGTTCTGTTTGTGATACACGTGTTGGTGGGCTTTATGCTCCCGTTTGTGATAGGCCTTCCCCCTTTTTGTGATTTCTGGATTTCTTGAGATGATTTCTAGAATTTGTGCTTCACCAATTTTCGTGATTTCCATTGATAAGTTTTATCAATATTTGTGCATTGGTGAATTTGTGTGTCACTGACTTTTGTGATTGGCATTGATATAATATGTCATTTATTGTGGTTTGGTGAACGAAATGAGGAGTATGACATTTCTTTGATTCTTGTGTAGATTTGGCGATATTGATTAATCTCTCGTTGATTTTCAATTACTTATATATATCACAGCTTGGCATTGTGATTATTATGTGTTTAGTCATATCTCTTATTCTATATCGTTTCATCTGATATTTATAGTTAGACTGATCCGTTTATTATTTTCTTATTAAATAATACTCGGGTCAGACCGAGATGTTACAGGTGCTTCTGCTTGACTTCTCCCCTGGGATTGATTTCTCTGACTTTTGGTTAACTACTTAGATTAGTAGTTTTTGGTTTGTATACATTTGAGAGATAGACTCCATAATGTATAATTATTCTTTTGTGCAGTTCGTGTAACTATTCTTTTGTGATATTGTGGATCTTTCTGACCACTACTCTGATGTACACTTTTATGTGTAATATTCATATCTTATTCCGCCTTTGTGATATGAATTCTCTGCGACTGATTTGTGTTATGTTTATTTCTATATTTGTTTCTTAAGATATTACAGCCACTGTGTAGTAGCTTTGAGTTTGTGTCGGTATGTCGGATTTCCCTCTTGATAAAGAAATGCATGTTATACTATCTGACATATCGATGCTCGCGCAAAGCAATGACACGAGTGGTCTCTCCTCAACAGCCTTATTCTCCATGCTAGTTGACAGCATTCACCGTAATGTTCTTGGCTAGCGTGGGTATAGAGGTGGGGCGTCACATTAATTTAATTTATTTTAAATTAATTAAAGATGAAGTAGTTAATTTAATTCACTTTAAATTAATTAGAGATGGAGGTAATTAATTTAATTCATTTTAAATTAATTATAGATGATGTGATTAAGTAAATCCTTGCTTATGTATGGATAATATTGATTGTCTTGAATGGTTTGTGATCTCAGAAATGAGATAAGTAATGCGGTGTGATATGAATGCTTTGGTTGCATTGTGATAATAATATGGATTATCTATTTTGATGATAAGTATGGATTATCTGTCTATAACGATAATGTGGATCACCTGTTTATTATGATAATGTTGATTATCTATTGTGATTTCTGAGTTATCCATATGTGTGCATATATATAATAGAATTGAATTGTTTTTAAACTTTAAAACAACTTGGCCTTAAAAGACACGTTTTGGATTTCGATGAGACCGGGATCGGGTTTCCATATTTGGATATCCAAAAACCACATCGATCCAAATTAATGATAGGTCGTGAATCTCAAGTGAAGATGAAGATTCAGAGTGCAAGGGTTATCGTAGCTAACTCTGAGGGTGATTCCAAAATGAGTGTAACGAGATAATGCCTTCGGTTTCGTTCAAACCCGGAACGAACTTGTATGGATTGAATGCTTTCAACACATCGTCGGGTGGACGATGAGCATTCTAAGTGATGTGTTCTATAAAGGTAATTGTACAAGCCTCATCAACCGGGAATGGCTGAAACAGGGGAGGTGCAGCAAGGTTATGTGGGTCATGCCCAAGTAGGACGAGATTTTCCCCTGTCTAGAGGTCCCTTTTATTTCGGCCGTGTGGACAGTTGTGAGCTCCAACTATCGGGGTTGTCATGTTCGGGACTGTCCAGTAAGGGATGGTTCCGACCTTGTGTTGCAGGGGAGTTAGTGTGGCTCCTCGGTACGTTGATCTAGGCCACGTACTGTAACGGACGGTACCCCAGTAGCCCTGCCATTGTGTGGAATCCAAAATCCAATAAGTGCCAACGGTTTTGATTGTATTACCCACTTTTGTGGCTTGTAGCTGGAATTTAATGAATGTAACAATTTCGGCTATTTTCTATTTACTTGAAAACCCTAGACCTATTATAATATCATTGGATTTCCTATCAAATGTTTTGGTTAGCGTAAGGTAAAAACTTTTCCATGTTTATGTGTGGGAAGTATTACGTGATACCTTTTGTTTTCAAAGGTTTTTGAAAGTTAAGCAACCTTAACCTGTTACATGTCTGACCCAGAGTTTATCTTCTGTTTTCTTAAACTCTTGCGGAATAAAGGCTTAGGGGACTGGATAACCAAGGGACTTCTTACTTTACTTGAAGTGGGTGGCATAGATGTCTTTAAAGGAGCTGCTTTGGGCCTCCTCCTCGAACAAGTGAATCAGAAGGGCTTGCTCTGTATAAACATTGGAAAGCCGTTGTTGGAATATCCGCGGGTAATAGAAGCTCCTGGTGGTGTGCTTGGTTATGTATGCTGCCTACTCTTGGGTGGAAGAAAGAGCACAGGAAGCCGCTCCTGCTTTCCAAACCTTTCTTAGTGAACTAGAGATTCTCGGATCTGGCGAATATGGTCATTCACGACTATTGGTAGCGACGGACTACGCTTACTTGTTTGAGTAAGGCATTGCTATTCGCAGTTTGCTATAGTCGTCCTATGCATTCATGGTAGTTTACCTACTCGATCGGTACTCAAATTTTTATGAGTAGCCAAGGGATTCAGGTTAGCTTTGACGAATTCTGGAGGAGCAATGGAGCAGGAGGCTTCTGCGTTATAGTTATATATAGTGTTCCGCTGTGTTGGTTTCTCTGGGTAGTTTCCATGTATTGTATTGAGTTGTATAACTAGACAGATGTTTATAACTGTCTAGTATGTGATGTGTAATCTGTGTAACTCTGATAATGGTTGTAAACTATGTAATATTTATATTATTAATATAATTTATTCATTTCGCTATTGAGATTTTGATGTTGTTCCTTCTTTCTTCTCTTTCTTTTCTCTTTTTTATCCCTTTCTTTCTTCAAGATGATGCGATTTCCTATGGTGAGAAAGTTGGGTCGTCACATAAAATCCCAATATACATCCAGTAGCAGTGGTCTCTTCATTATGAAATATCCAATTCGAGGACTATTCGCTGCTAATCCTAGGGATTTCCCGACAGCATGTGGTACGAAAGTACCTTTGGTTAGTCCTGTTCCTGGACAACTTGTATAGATGTTTGTCTGACATTGCATTTCTATAGATTACGTACATTGGTTTTTACAAACGTACATCAGTAGTGGCGGAGAAGGCAACTTCTCTTAGCTTAACACTCACCTTGACACATATGAGCTTAAGGGTTGCATTTTTGTGGAAGGCAATTAGCAGTCAACGAAAATGGCCGTGTGGCATTCAAAGTGATGTGATTGTGATTATGATATGTGAAAGGTAATCATTACCCCAGGTCTCATCAACCGGAAATGACCAAAACAGGGTTAGATGCGACAAGGCTAAGTGGGTCATTCCCAAGTAGGATATGATTATCCTATTCTAGATATATCTTTGCACGCTATGACGTCGTATATCTGATTATTGTGGTTTGTATGCTAGAGGGCCCTCGGTAAAGGTCGATAATGACCGAAGGATGATATATTCGGTACCATCTAGTTATAGAGGTGGGTCGATCTTGTGTTGGTAGAGGATCCTTTGTGATGGTCCTCGATACATTCTTCTAGAGATGTACTGCCGAAAGGTAGTCCCTTCACCTGGTCATTTGTACGAAAATCCAAACCCCACTATGAGCTGCTATTTTGTTTGTAAAGGCGTAATGATTAGTCTCTTACATGGCTAACCATTTCGACTATGATTAATGTTATTTGTATATACTAGACAATAATATAATATAAGAGGATTTGATATGAAAGAAATGTTTTAGTTATCGTAAGGTAAAAACATGTCCGTGTTTATGTGTGGACTTGTCTTATGAAATACTTTTGTTTTGATAAATGAAAAGTTTGGTAATTTAATAAATTCAGTTGAGTGTGTTTCTCACGCTGGTTTACCAGATTGATCCGGGCATTCTTCCCTTTCAATGCTTGGGTCAGACCGAGTAATTTACAGGTTCAGATTTGATACATTTGGAGCTTCAGTAGGAGAGCTGGAGATCTCCATTCCGTATACATGTACGTGTTTTGTTTGATTATCTACTGCATTGTTGCTTAGTTGTTTATATTATCAGCAATTGTAAGGACAGGTTATTATAACTATCCAGCCTAATAATTATTGTTTGATTGTTGAACTCTGATCGATGTATATGTATATTTACAGTTTCTGTTTTGTAAAGACCATTGATATGATATTATATGTTTTCTGCTGCGATGTGAGATTCTGTATTGTTCTGTTTGGTTCTATCTTCTCTCTTTCTTCTCTTCTCTCCTTCTCTCTTCTTTTTTTCTCTTGACTTTCCGTTAGTCTGTGCTTTTTGGGTCGGGCATGTGTGGATTATTGTCGATTCAAAGGGTATGGATTTGCGAGTCGTTACGCATGGTATCAAAGCTTAGATTTTGTATGTTTCTAAGCTTGATGTGTACTCAGTTTAGATTGGGACAGTAGCACCCAAGATTGAGTTTGAGTGTATTATATGTAAGAGTGCGTATTTGTTAGTGAATATAAAATGTTTTATATTGTGTTTGCTTATCCGTTGAGTTGTTTCTGAATTCTGATCGGTATGTAGGATGCCATATTATCGATAGGTATTTCTAAACACTTAAATGAGGCAGGTCGACATAATATCATTTTAAATTGGGTAAATGAATTCTTTTTGCCTCCATTACATTTTATATATAAAGGAATAATTTTTTAGAAATTATTAAGTGTATATCAATTGATTGATTGGTTGTTTGAAAATGTAAATATATATAAGTTAATAAAAGTTGTTTGAATAATTTAAATAAAAAACAATAGTAAAAGAATAATTTATATAAGCAAATGAATTATGAAGTGTGGAATTATAATTTATATGATTTACAATTGTGAAATAATCTTATATATAAGATGTGAAACTATATGGATGTATTTATAAATATGAGTTAGAAATAAAAATGGATTTAAACCAAGAATTTGAAATTTTGAATCCCTTTTATTTTGAAGTTATTTTTCAAAGTAAAAAGATGTTATATTATTATAAATCTGAATAAGATAAAAGAATTTTGAACGATCTTATATAAGTAAAGTGAATAGTGAAATTATACAAGTAAAAGATTCATAAATAAAAGGATTTTTAAAAAGAATATAAAGCACTGAATTCACTACTATTGCTGGGAAATAATATGGGCGATGACTGCAGCATCATCAGTATCATTTTCGAGTTTCTGTGTGATAGATTTGCTACCAATAGTAAATTGAAATGTTGTGATAAACGAATTTGAATTTAAAATCCAAGTTGAAATTGATAAATATAAGTAGAAATGATTTTTGGACTTATAATATGAGATGATAAAATTTAATTTGGTAAATTTGAAATAAAATTTGGGTTAGCATATTATATATATGATTTGAAATTTAACTATAGGAAAGTTAATAGTGAATTGGATTTTAACTGGATTAGATAAGCTATTGAAATGGAAATTGAACCTAAGTGTAAAGTGATTATATAACCATGATTTGAAATTACTAAAATGTGAATGGAAGTATACTTAGGTAAATGTTTATGGAAGTTAAATAAATAAGTTGTATAACTTATAAAGAGAGAAAAGGTAAGTAAAACCAATTGTTAAAATGGTTAAACAATTTTGTTAAGCAAAACAAAATCTTAATTTGAGTAGTGATATGAAGTTTGACTTTAATAAAAGTAAAATAAAATAAAATTTGAATAAAATTAGAGTGAACATGAAAGTACATGTAAATGAAGATGAAATGAAATATAACTTAAGTGATGTTGAATGAAGATGATTTTGGTATCAAAGTAAATTAAAGTGAAGTGATGAATATGAATTTGAGTTATATAAAGAAATTTAACTTTATTTGTAAAATGAATCAACATTAGAAATGATGTTGTTAAGAATTGAATAAAACTTAAGTTAAGAAGTTGTGAATTGAATAATTGAATGAAAGTCAATTGAATATCAACCAATTGGAAATTAAATGTGTTAAAACGAACTAAATGTAAACGAAGTAAATATGAATGTTGAATGCAAAGTAAATAAATTTGTGTATGTTGGTTATACATTGATTGTTAGATGATTGTTAGTGATTGTATAGAAATTCATATGAAATTGAATTAATGAAATTGAAAGCTAAATGATTGAATTCAAATTGGAAGTGAAGTAAATTTAAATAGAATTAAATTTAATTTGAATTGAAAATTAACTAAAATGAATGTAAATTAGTGAATGTAAACTAATTAAAAATGGATAAATGAATGTTAGTAAAATCCAATGTTAATGAATCAAGTGAGTTAAATTGAAAATCAATCCATTGAATATTAATGAGAAGTGAATGAATATTGATTTGATATGGATTTACTGGATAGATATTGGTTTGTTGTATGAGGGTTGGATTTGTTGATTTTGGTTGCATTTGTTATATTGACATATATAGTTGTTGGTTGTGTAGTTAATCCCCGCTATAACCCCGCTATATCTCATAGCGGATTTCTACCGCTACGATTTTTCCATATAGCCCCAAAATATAGCATTTCCCTTTAAGCCCCGCTATTTCCGCTATATCCCGTTATTTCAGCTATATTCCGCTATTTCTGCTATATCTTCTTTAATAAAATGAATTGAAAAATTGTATTTATATATTATAAAAATTATGAAACTAATTTATTTGATTTAGTTTTAAATATATTTCCAGAAATGAAAATACTCTAATATTCTACTAAATTCAATTATGTTATATATAACAGTTTTACGTTTATTTAAAGTATATTTGCACATGTTTTTATTTAAAACTATTTATGTATTAATTATAATTCAATTGAATGATAATTTTTCATTTAATTACCATTTATATATTTGTAAAAACATTAAGTACACGTTTTACATGCTATTTTAGAGTCATCCGCCATATCCCGCTATATCCTCGTTGTATCCCCGTTTTGAATTTTTGCGCCTCCACCGCTTTAAATCTGCCGAGCGCATTAACTGGACTTGTTGGTATATGTTGTATATTGATATTATTTTCATATATTCATGTTTCTCATTGTTGTTGAGTGTTTAGTAGGTGCGTATGATGCTTGCTTTGCATTTGGAGCTCGCTTTCGCGCTATATTAGCCGTATATGATTGTTAATAATATATAAGATACATATCTCGGATTACATATCGTACTTTTATACTTATTTCCCTATGGGATGCCTCATCCTCGTAGATGAGATGTATATTTGTGATATATATATATATATATATGTTGTGATATTACTACGATCGAACCGCGCAAAAGAGATGCTGGCGAATTTTTTTTTCAAAATTTAAAGTGTTAGAAAATTTTGGGAAAATTAGAAAAATTTTGATAAGTAAAATTTTTGATATTAAGTTATAAAGTTAAACGATATTAGTTGTTTTGAAAAGATAACTAAGAATGGATTTGGAAAACTTAGAAAAGTTTTATAAGAAGTTTAACTGATAAATTATGGAAAAGTTAAAATGTTTAAATAATTTGACATCTAGTTTGAACGAATTGTTTAGAAAAATTAATGGATTTTATGACTTTTTCTTACTTGGTAATTTCGAGAACAAAATTCTTTTAAGTAGGGGAGAATGTAACGACCCAGAATTTCAGTCATTTGAAATTTGGATTTTTAATTAATTTTAAATATTAAATTTTATAAGCTGAATAACTTATATTTTGAAATATAGGACTTAATAGGATAATTAAATTGATAATTTAATATTTGAAATTGCAAAAATAATTGGATATTGGATTTAATGTGAATGAAAATATTTATAAAGTTGTAATAAATTCTATTTCAATTTAAAGGATGTGAGAGAACTTTTAAAATTGATTTAAAAGTTAAATTTTAGAAATTGAATATTTTAATATTTAATTGATGAGTAAAAATAGCTATTTTTGATACAGCATCGGATTTGGATGAAACCAGATGCATTGGATCTGTAATGTTAAATTATTATAAGAATTCAAATTTTGTGTCAATCGGATTTACGGTTTGTCCGGGGCAAGCTAAAACGCGTAGAAATCGGTTTAAGTGAATTTTAAATTTAAATAATTCGATTGGAAAACCTATCTTCCAAATACTATTGAATTGGCTCCTGATATATATTCCATTGCATTCGAAATAGGGGTAAAATATTATAAATGCCAGGCGGCACGCTTCGTTTGGAGTTCGAAAAAATTTCAGGCGAATAGTGTTGTCAAATTTTCTATAAAAGGCCAACATTTTATTCTATTTTCACAAAACCCTACTAGGGTTAGCGCTAACCGCCACTTCCACAACCAATGGCCAGAATTTTCAATGCTTCCTCCCTCATTTTCTCCAAATCTGTCAATCTATACAAAAAAATTTGAACTGCAAAATTGTAGAGGGCGATGAGATATATAGTTTCAACGGTTATGATCGAAAACGAAGAGGTGGATCGACGACAATTTGCTCGTAAGGGTCGTACGTTTACATGCATTTTTTGACGCGATGGAGGGTCCAAGTTCGATGGCATTCACGGCGATGGTGCATCTCGTGGAGGGCTTTCAAATGGCGGTCTTTGATCGTCATCACGATCAGCAAAGTGGGGGCGGCCATCGGGGCTTCATCGTGAGCTATGGGTTTCACGTACGCAAAGTTCAAACAGGGAAGAAATAAAATCGCGGCCCTGATTGAAGGAAGCAAATCGAACGGTGACGATTATATTAGGGTTTTAAAATATAAAATGGATTGAAATTAATTTATATAAATTCGTCTTAACTTCTAAATTGCATACCTTTATCGTACAAGGTCCGTTTCGCACGAAATGAATTATGATGGATTCGTAATTATGAGCACTACATTATGGAGTTGAATTGGGATTTATTTGAGCTAGTGAAAATTTTGGTTGAAATTAAACGCTTGTTTAATTTTAATCGAAATAAATCGATGTCGTAACGACTACAAGCAATATGGTACAACTCACTCTTTTTGACTCACTGATATTTTTGTATAAGTGAGAATAAATATTTATTATGACAATTGATGATTATTTGGATGATATGTGATATATTGATTGGTATTTAGATACATTCCTGCTTAGTGGAGCAGATGACCCTGTACGTTCTCGTGTATGAGCGGATGACCCTTTGTACGCGCGTCAGCCTTGAAGCAGACATTGTACACATATTCTAATATATATATATTTGTTGCAGGTGATAGGTTGGAGGGATCCAACTGGATTCCTCAATAGTATTGATTATATTTACATATATTATGATATATTCTGTTATCATATGTAATATGATGTTTTGGATGCCGTGATTGATGTATTTGGTGCTGTTGCAACATTGGGCCTAATTTTGGTGATTTAAAATATTAAAGTGATGATTTTGAACTTAAGAGGATTTTCAAGTGATTTTGAAAATATATATTTTGAATTGCTAAGGAATGGATTTAGTTTATATAAATAAAGGTTATAATTTTTATGTTATAAAAATTATGATTTCTGTGAAATATTGTAAATTGTGATTTTTGAAATTTGAAACGAACTATTTTGTAAAATTGTTTAAATTGAGATTTTTGAAGTTGAAGATGAATTTTATAAGCAAATTAGATTTATAGATTTATGAAGTTGCGAAGTTATAAAAAGAATGATTTTAGAAATGAATGATTTATAAGCAATTAACTTATAATTTGGATTTTGGCATGTAATTGAGGTATATATGGAATTGGTTTACAAAGGGAATTTATAACTTGAAGTTCCTATAAAATAATAAATGAAATTTGATTTTATAAATGGGAGTTTTTACAATATATAAATGTGAATTTATAAACATTGTTACATAAATCCGAAATCGATTGAATTTGATAAGTTAATTGTTTCAGTTTACTAAAGGAATTATATCCATGATTTTGGACAGTGGATAATCCATTAATGGATATATACAAGTAATGAATTTGGTAAAGAAGATATATGCACGATTTTGGATAGTGAATATATTATTAGATAAAATGAATGTTTTGGTAAGTGGTATATTAAATGAAGTAAATTGTTTTGTAGATGTTTTAAAATGTGTCGAATACATAGATTTCAACATTCATTGTTGAAATAGATGTTCTCAAGAAGTAAGGAAATGATGGACTATAACACTATTGTTATAGTAAATGATTTTCGAAAGAAAATGTTTTTGTATAGTATTGGGATTTATATATCTATCTTATTTTTGAATCCCTATACTGATGATTTTAGGATGTCATAACGATGTTTTACGCAACATCCGTTTTGACCCAATAAATGTGTTTAAGGAATGATTTCCTTAAGGATAAAAATATACTTAATTCTGATTTAAGTATATATAATATTTTCTAAATGTTGAAAATAAATTGAATTGTGAATTACTTGTTATTAAATAAGTATATGGAAACGTTTTCCAATTGTGAAACGCGAAATGTTTTGAGATTATGTCTTTTTTTAAAGATAATTTGAAGTGAATATTTGGCAAGTGATTTAATTAATAAAAGATTAGTTAAAAGGGCTTGGTGATTGTTGTGGTGCTGGATATTTGTTTGTTTGCTTTGATAGTTAAATAATCGACCATCAAACTTGGCCAAATTATAGTTCCTTGACTTGATGTGGGAACTATTTAGCCGTACACTTAGTACGTAGCCTTCCATGTAGGCTCGATTATCGTTTGTGTTGAGGATGATGATTCGTATAGTGCGGAGTATTACTCCATTCTATCGAGCTTCCTTCTTGGCCTGAAGGATAGCAAGTTGAAAGTTAGAGACGTGATAAGTCTATGAGATTTAGTTGCTGTGTGAAGTTGAGAAACGCTTTTGCGTTGTTGGTGCAAAGAGACCGGGATCAGATTTATCTGAAAACCACTTCGGATCAACATATATGCGACGATTGTGCAACTTGCTTATGATGATATTGATATTCCAGATTTTCATATTGGGGGACTGCTTGTTGATCGGTTGGGGTTAAAATCCCAGTATACATTCAGTAGCAGTGGTCTCTTCATTATGAAATATCCAATGCGAGGACTATTTGTTGCTAATCCTAGGGATTTTCCGACAGGATGTGGTAGGAAAGTACCTTCGGTTTGTCCTGTACCTGGACAACTTGTATGGATGTTTGTCTGACATTGTATTTCTAAAGATTACGTACATTGATTTTTACAAACGTACATCAGTGGTGGCGGAGAAGGCAACTTCTCTTAGCTTAACACCCTCCTTGAGACGTATGAGCTTAATGGTTGTATATTTGTGGAAGGCAATTAGTAGTCAATGGAAATGGCCGTATGGAATTTAAAGTGATGTGATTGTGGTATGTGAAAGGTAATCATTACCTCAGGCCTCATCAACCGGAAATGACCAAAACAAGGTTAGGTGCGGCAAGGCTAAGTCGGTCATTCCCAAGTAGGATATGATCATTCTCTTCTAGATATATTTTTGCATGTTATGCCGTCGTGTATCTCATTATTGTGGTTTGTATGCTAGAGGGCCATCGGTAAAGGTCAGCAACGACCGGGGGATGATATATTCGGTACTATCTAGTTATAGAGACGGGCTGCTCTTGTGTTGGTAGAGGATCCTTTGTAATGGTCCTCGGTACATTCTTCTGGAGATGCGCTGCCGGAAGGTAGTCCCTTCACCTAGTTATTTGTATGGAAATCCAAACGCCACAACGAGCTGCGATTTTGTTTGTAAAGGCATAATGAGTAGCCTCGAAATGCTATATGCGTAACCATATCGACTATGATTGATATTATTTGTATATTCTAGACACTGGTATCATATAAGAGGATTTGATATGAAAGAAATAGTTTAGTTATCGTAAGGTAAAAACATGTCTGTGTTCATGTGTGGACTTGTCTTACAGATACTTTTGTTTTGATAAAGGAAAAGTTTGGTAATTTCACAAATTCAGTTGAGTGTGTATCTCACGCTGGTTTACCAGATTGATCCGGACGTTCTTTTCTTTCAATGCTTGGGTCAGACCGAGTATATTTACAGGTTCAGATTTGATGATTTTGGAGCTTCAGTAGGAGAGCTGGATATCTCCATTCCGTATGCACGTATATGTTTTGTTTGATTATCCGCTGCATTGTTGCTTAGTTATTTATATTATCAGCAATTGTAAGGACGGGTTATTATAACTGTCCAGCCTGATAATTATTTTTGATTGTTTTAACTCTGACTAATGTATGTATATGTACAGTTTCTGTTTTGGAAAGATCATTGATACGATATTATATGTTCGCGCTGCGATGTGAGATTCTGTATTGTTCTGTTTGGTTCTATCTTCTCTCTTTCTTCTCTTTGCTTCTTCTCTCTTCTTTCCTTTCTCTTAATTTTTCGTCAGTCTGTGCTTTTTGGGTCGGACATGTGTGGATTGTTGTCAAATTCAAAGGGTACGGATTTGCCGGTTGTTACATCATGATTCATGAAACAACAGCCTTTTAGTCGAGAATAGGGTTCTCTAGTTTGAGTTTCATTAAATTTTTGCGTTTTCAAAATCTTTCTTGAAAAGGTATAATTGGGCGATTCTCCACCCAGGATTTTAGTAAACTTTGAAACGTTGAAATTGCTCGATTTGAAGACTTTTTTGTGTATTTATTAATGCTAGACAATATCTCAAATTAGTTGCATAAATATGCTTTTGGGATGAATAAGTATTTGGTTCTCGCTGGGCCATGGGGTGATTGGAAATAGTTTTCTTAAAAGGATATAATTTGAAAAATTCCCTTTTGAAATCATTTGCTAAAAATAGATTTGATATATATATGGATTTTCACCTAAATGGAATTGAGTTTAGCAATGATTAAACATTTCTTTTGAGAAAGCCTTGGTGTTGTATTATAACATCCCGCCATTTTATACGCTTTAAATCGACGAAGAACCACACACGTCAAACTTAAACCACACAGAAGGGCGGATTGTTATGGGGTAAATAAGTAAAAGCAGAGAAAGAAAAGAACAAAACAGAATCTTGCAGCGGAATGATAAAATATAATAATCAAATATACGGTTCATGAAGCTGTTTTACAAAATATTCGATTATACTTATACAATATATATAAGAGTTACAAATACTAGAGAATAATAAATAATGCATGGAGTACATGATGCGGTGAATAGTATAATAAATAATAGTAATATACTTCGTCTTCGTCCTCTAGAAATGAAGTCTTCGTATTCGGAAATGCTCAGACTGACCCGAGCGAATTGAAACGACAAAACACTCGAGTCAGAACTAAAAGATCTTATGTAAGTTAAATCAACTGTAAACAATATAAGTGGAATGGCGTCAGACATGTTTACGGGATTTGACATCTCCTATCCATTGTCAAATGTGAGTGCGTTAACTTAAGAGATGCTCGGGATTCACATCTCCTAAGGATCCATTAAATTATTTACTATGTAATAATATTTCGCTATCATAATAATGTATATAGTAAAATAAACTTACTTTTAAATAGTGTTAAGGAGTTACCAAATCTTCCCCTTGACACAATAATAGTCCCAATAGTCCATCCAGTATCAGCGCATCTCTAGATCGGGAGACTACCCTAATACTCCACGAGATACGGGAGAAAACCAAACTCGTACAAGGCACGCTAGGGTAGGTGACACGACACAACTAGGCAATGTCAGGGTAGATATACTAGTTACGCTTTAGGGCCGGTGGTAACGCGTAGCGCGCAGCTACCGCCCACCTCGAGCCATGCCCCCAAATCAAAAAATCAAAAGTGGTCATCGAATCAATCCAAAAGTCAAAGTATAATATTGAAGGGATGTGTCCGATAAAAGGTGCTACCTTCTTAGCCCATCGATCGCTCATGTTTTGGCCACCTTATGCCAACTCACGGGAATCGGGACCACGTATCTACCTCAAAGGAACGCCACCACCATCCTACTTTATTCTCGAATCTCCACCACGTACACAGTTGTTAAAGTGGTTTTCAGAGTTGGCAGAGAGTATGACAACTTCCGATCCCGGTCTCTTTAACAACTAAATGTTATTATAACACCGCGGTCTTTTCAAAATAGTATATACTTTTAAAACCAGAATATAATATCCATTTCAAAACCATACAAATATGACATCATTTCCATTTCAAAAACCCATCAATATGATATCGTTTTATTAAAAGCCCAAATCAATATAATATTATTTTATTTTGAAATATCCTTCCTAAAATAATAGCACTTCCGAAATAATAATATTTCAAAACCAAACGCTTGAAATATAACGTTTCAAAACATAATACTTCGAATTTCATAGCTTCTAACCATAACTTCCAAAACTTAAATGGTGGATATTCAAACAATAAAATAAAATAGTTTGAATTTAAAACCATTTTATAAAGTAAAATAATTTCCTCGACTTCACAATTTATTCACTTTAAATTAAATCTCAATTCACAACTTTCAACTCACTATCAGTTTCAATAAACCATTTCAATTTCAATATATTTCAAACTTTGAGTATTAAATAATTTCAGAACTAAGGTTGATAATTACGATTCAACAATTCAATGATCTATTATTTAGTTTTGAAATATTTGCATAATAAATCCATTATCCTTAAAAAAACTCAAATTACAAATAACTAAATATTTCCTTCAATTTAGTTATACTTGAAATACTCATTTAATTCACCTTGACCCCAAAATCAAGTTATCATAATTATACCTTTTAAAATTTCCAATTTAATAAATTTCACATCAACCCTTTAGAGTTTAATTCTTAAATAAATTTAATTTCAAATAAATCTCCAATTTATCTCCCATCCTTAATTTATTTAAATCATTGTACACTCTATATTAAAATAAAATTTAAATACTTACTCACCTTTATTTTAATAAAAATCAAACTTTATTATTAAACTTAAATTTTTATTTAACAAACTTATACACAGCTTAAATTCAAGCATTTAACTATATATAAAATAATATTTATATAATATCAAAAAAATCAATATTTATTAAACCTTATATTTCTATCCAAAACCATAGAAATCATTTCCAAAATATTTATATATAGACGGACGATGTCTGTATATAATTTTTTATCCTATGGTCAAGTGATACAGATATTTATCATTTCAATCCGTAATTTAAAAAAATACGGTTATATATTATTTCAAACTGCAATCCCAAATGAAATAAAATGCATAACAACTTGCAGTTCATAACAATACAACATCCATTCATTCAATATCAACCATTTATCGCAATCATCATCCAATTCACACAATAACATCAATATAGAACAGATAATAAACAATAGTTATTTACTGACAATTTATATTCAATAATAAATTAATAAACAATTTAACTAGCAGCTTGTATGCAATAATAATTCAATAATTTAATTCAATAATTTCAATTTAACTAGGATATTAAAAGTACGCCAAACGGTCATAAATAAATTTCTAATCGCATCAAATTTAATTTAAAACACATAAGAAATTTAAGAAGCTGTAAGTGGGTTAAAACACTCACCTTTTGAATTTAAATTGCATTTAAATCCAATTTAAACCCAAAATTTGAACAGTCTCAGAATTTATTTAAAGCTGCGTAAAAATGTCCATAATTCCCATACAAACCTAGCGAAGAAAACCACGCGTGATTTGGACCTCGCATGTAAAAGTTACGTGCATTAGAAGTTTTGAAGTCAAAAATTAAATTTAAAATAGAAATAAAAAAAATACCGTGCCACCTTCTTCTTTTGCACGCACCGAAACCGAGCAGCAGATCAACATCTCGTGAAACTTAGGGAAGCCGTCGCTCCTTCGTATGCTAGCGTCGTACCTACGGCCACTCCCACGTCGCGATTTCTCCCCTCGACCGCCGATCACCTCCAGAGGCGCACCTCCAACGTCGAGCGACACTGCAAATAACCCAGCCCCCGCCCCCTTTGGTTAACCCTATTCGAATTTTCTTCGACGATCTGACCACCATCTGACCTCGCGAACACCACTAATACGCTGCGTGCATCGCTCTCTACTCAACGGTACCCACGATTTGACAATCCGATGAAGATGATCAATGCGCGATGAACAGTCGTGGATAATTCATCGATTTCTGGCCACACCGAAACCTAGATTGAAAAAAAAAAATCATATATTTGGCTTGCGCTCGTCGAGAGCTTCAAATCCATATATAATTCGATATAGTTTGTGGAATTTGAAATTTCGTTTTGATTTTTGAATTGCAATTGGGTTTGGAAGTTAGAATTTGTTTGTCTGCCATTAAAGAGGAGAGACAGCTAAGTTGTACGTAGAGAAATGAGGAATAAGAAATAGTCTAGGGTTTATAACAACATATATATAGGCTGAACAAAATAGAATTGAATGGGCTCGAACGGGTTTGGAAATTGAACGATAATGGCCCAAAAGCTCGTTCTGACACCGGAATGAAATTGGGTCAACCCATATATCAAAATAGATGTTTTAAAATATTTTAAAATCAATGGAACAGGTTTCAGGTCCAAATTCCATTGTATGTAGAAGTTAAGCTAAAATCAAGTTATTTCAAATTGATTTCAATTTCATTGATTTCTAGGCTTTCGAGTCCGTGCGATCAACCGACAAGCCCGATCGCTACGAAACTTGAAATCCTACAATAGTTCACCGTTACGGATCCGATGAAACTGGTTTCATCAAAATCCGAGTCAGTGGCCAAAATGACTATTTTTACATTAATTAATTAAATTAATAAATTAACTAATTAAATCAAATTTTCAATTTCAATTCTTTAATTGACAGATTTCATCATTTTTGATTTCTCAATCATTTACAATGATTTAAACAAATTTTAATGTCAATCTAGAGTTGATTAATTTATCAATTTCAGTATTAACCACAATTTCATTAAATTCAAAATTATAAATTTAATTTCCAATAATTCTATTTAATTTACTTTTCATTCTACTATTCAATTCATTATTATCAAATGGATGAAATTAACATTGGATTCAAAATCTGTTACATTAATATTCTCATATTCCATCTAGTTTCAATTAATGTAATATTTAGATATTTAATTTCATTTAATTGCAATTACTCTAATTATTATAGTTCAAATCCCAATAAATTGATAAATCTTTATTCCCATTCTTATAATTCAACAAATTGTCCAATTATGAATAACATTAACATTATTTTCAAATATTACCTTAATTAACATTAACGTAATATTAAATTATAATTATTGTAACCGATTTCCAATTTAAATTAACAAGCTACATAAATAGATAACATACAATAATCCTTACGTTAACCTTTAGTAACATTAATAAGCTTTTATTACTTACAAATCAATGTTACCATTTATTTTCATAATATTAATTTCATCTAATTTCCATTAACTATCTATTATTTCCTTGGTAAATCCAATATTTCATTTATTCGCTTATGTTCCATTTATAGTCAAGTATAACATACTTTCATTAATTGGCATTTCATTCAATCCATTAATTATTAATTTTAATTAGCATTTTTTACCTTGCATTCTTGTTATTATTTCATAAATATGGTTCCAATTTTTTTCTTTCAGTATTAATTACACAATCATATTAAATTAACAAATTTCAAATTTCTTATTTGTTCCAGATTTAATTACCAAAATCTTATTAAATTAACAACTTTTAATTATTGAAATTCGGGGTCATTACACTCTCCCCCACTCAAAATTTTTCGTCCCCGAAAAGGAAAAGAAGGGAAAAGAAGAATTAAGAAATCAATATATCTTACTTAAAATATTAAATTTATAAACAAATAAATTTACAAAATTAATTAATTTAAATAAAATATACCAGTTTATAACCATTAAATCCTTTTTATACTCAAATTAATAAAGTTTGGAAAACATTTTCAAAAAAATTCTAAGTCCAAAATTAATGGAAAATTTCGGCAGAGTCTCCTTTGTACAGTGAGGCTCAGGAGAAAATGTAATATCAAATATAACAATATATAACACAATATCTCAAAATAATATATATCCCAACATGGGAAAAACAATATAATAACGCTATAAACATAATCCAAAAATGTACCTATTTGTCGGGCAATTCACGCTTACTTTATGAAATTAAATGCAGTAGCAATTTCTTGCATAACCTGTATTTCACTTATATAATCTAAAAAGAGTTAATAATTATATAAAATGAAATGTTTAAAGTTGTTTTAAACAATAACAAACAAATCAACATAACAACCATCACTTGCAACAAGCAAACAACCATCACATAAAATCAACACACATCGATTATCCATTCATATCAAACACTCGAATAGTTGTTTGGGTTCAAAAACTTTAAATTGTACAGAATGAAAAATAACTACTAAGTGCACCATTTACTCAACAGTCTTAGATGAAAGCTAAATAAATTATTCATTCATCCAAACAAATTTAAAGTATCTTTTCCCAAACAGCTATAAGTCTAACAACACCAATTTCAAACAATAGGTCAAGTTCATTCTTATTAATTTCATTTCATACATTTGTCGTTTGATTTCCTTTTCATTCACACAATGATTTATCTCTTTAATTTACATTTAACTTCTTATAATTTTTCATTTATTTTCATTTATTCATATCACGCAAATTCTCTTTTTATTCTATTACATTCATTTATTCACTACTCAATTTCATTTATTTACTTTAATAATAAATAGTTTCAAGATTAGCTTAAGTTCAAAATCTTTACTTACATTACTCATTTCCTTTTTCATTTAATAGTATTAAAATTCTGACTCAAGTTTACAACTATTTCCATGTCAAATTTCTTATTTATAAGTAAATTTTATTGAACACTT
Source organism: Allium cepa (assembly GCA_030765085.1). NCBI lineage: Eukaryota > Viridiplantae > Streptophyta > Magnoliopsida > Asparagales > Amaryllidaceae > Allium > Allium cepa. The sequence goes on from CM060943.1 coordinate 131,084,122, forward strand.
TCGTTATTTAAGTATTACTTGTATAATATTCTATTACATCTTCTTATTAACATTTCAACTTTTAAATCTTTTGGCAAGTTATATATATGCTTTTTAAGAATGTAGTTGAAAGTTATGCAAGTTTTCTCATTTCTTTTAATTAATTTACTGTTCAATAATCATATCATCTCTTTATAGATTACAATTTCAACTTTCTAGAAATTTGATTTATAACCTAGCATATTTTTTTTAAAGGTTCCAATTATTAATTAGTTACAACCAATTTCACTACAATAATTGAAACTATTGATTGTTAGAAATTTAAGAACTAAATACCGGGTTAAATTTCAAATCATTTTAAAATAACAGATAGATGTATACACTTACAATTTATATATCCGATTATATTTAAAACAATTTGATATTTATATTTTTTATCAAAATAAATATGTAGTAAAACTACTAAAGTGGCCTTCCCACTTAGAAACTCGAAAATGAATGTCGATGATGCGTGCACTCATCACGGAAATTATTTTCCAACGAAAGAGAGGGGAGTACAAAATTTATTTCCTTCCCAAAATTTCTTTAAAACAATTTCTTTTTTCTTCAAATCATATTGAAATATTTGTATTGGAAGATACTTCTAAACAATATTATTATTATTTCAAAATCATTTGAAAGAAATTTTTGAAACCCCAGAACTTGAGTTCTAAATTTTCAAGTCTCATTTATTTTATTTTCAATCTTATTTCCAACTAAGATCTAAAATTTCACCACCTAACAAACAAATAGATTACAACCAAATATATCATTTATAAAAAATTTATATATATAGAAAATATAATAGGAAAAATTATTTTATTCACCTATATTCAAAACAAATATTGTGTCGGTGTGTCTTATTAAGTGTTTAGAAATCTCTATCGATGTCATAGCATTCTATGCACTGACCAGAATTTATAAATACAAAACGAAACGGATTAACACGATATTAAAACCTTTTATGACACTAATAAATACTCTCTCTCATATATATACACTCAACGACTCATCATAGGGTATTACTACCTATTGATAAAGAGTCAAACCCTACAAAGCTAAGATTTATCGCTAAACCAAAGCTCTGATACCAGATGCAACATCCTGTCTTTTTGTACACTTTAAATCGACGATGAACCACACACATTAGACTTAAACCACACAGAAGGGCGGATTGTTATGGCTAAATAAGAAAAGGCATAGAAAGAAAAGAATAAAATAGAATCTTGCAACGGAATGATTAAATATAATAATCAAACATACAGTTCATAAAGATGTTTTACAAAATATTTGATTATACTTATACAGTACTTATCAGAGTTACACATACAATAGAATGATAAATAATGCAGCGGAGTACATGATGCGGTGAATAATATAATAAATAATAGTAATATAATCTTCGTCCTCCAGAAATAAAGTCTTTGTATCTTGAAATGCTCAGATTGACCCGAGGGAATTGAAAAGACAAAACATTTGAGTCAGAACTAAAAGATCTTATGTAAGTTAAATCAACTGTAAATAATATAAGTGGAACGGCATCAGAGATATTTACGGGATTTGACATCTCCTATCCAGTGTCAAATGTGAGTGCATTAACTTAAGAGATGCTCGGGATTCACATCTTCTAAGGATCCGTTAAACTATTTACTATGTAAAATATTTCGCTATTATAATAATGTCTATAGTAAAATAAACTTGCTTTTAAAAAGCGTTAAGGAGTTACCCAATCTCTCCCTTAACACAATAATAGTCCCAGTAGTCCATCCAGTATCAGCGCATCTCCAGATCGGAAGACTACCCTAAATACTCCACGGGCTATGGGAGAAAACCAAACTCGTACAAGGCGCGCTAGGGTAGGTGACACGGCACAACTAAGCAATGCCAGGGTAGATGTAGCGATCATGCTTCCGGGCCGGTGGTAACGTGTAGCGCGCAGCTACCGCCCACCTCGAGCCACACCCCCAAATCAAAAAATCAAATGTGGCCACCGAGTCAATCCAAAAGTCAAAGTATAATATCGAAAGGATGTGTCCGATAAAAGCTGCTACCTTCTTAGCCCATCGATCGCTCCCGTTTTAGCCGCCTTATGCCAACTCACGGGAGTCGGGTCCACGTATATACCTCAAAGGAACGCCGCCGCCATCGTACTTCATTCTGGAATCTCCATCGCGTACACTATTGTTAAAGTGGTTTTCAGAGTTGGCAGAGAGTATGAGAACTTCCGATCCCGGTCTCTTTAACAACCAAACGTTATTATAACACTGTGGTCTTTTCAAAATAGTTTGTACTTTTAAAACCAGAATATAATATCCATTTCAAAACCATATAAATACGATATCATTTCCGTTTCAAAAACCCATCAATATGATATCGTTTTATTAAAACACAAATCAATATAATATCATTTTATTTTGAAATATCCTTTCTAAAATCATAGCACTTTCAAAATAATAATATTTCGAAACCAAACGCTTGAAATATAACCTTTCGAAACATAATACTTCGAATTTCATAGCTTATAACCATAACTTTCAAAACTTAAATGGTTTGCATATTCAAACAATATATAAAATAAAATAGTTTGAATTTAAAATCACTTTATAAAGTAAAATAATTTCCTTGACTTCATAATTTTATTCACTTTAAATTAAATCTCAATTCACAACTTTCAACTCACTTTCAGTTTCAATAACCCATTTCAATTTCAATATATTTCAAACTTTGAGTATTAAATAATTTGAAAACGAAGGTTGATAATTACGATTCAACAATTCAATGTTCTATTATTTAGTTTTGAAATATTTGCATAATAATCCATTATCCTTAAAAAACTCAAATTACAAATAACTAAATTTTTCCTTCAATTTAGTTACACTTGAAGTACTCATTTAATTCACCTTGACCCCAAAAATCAAGTTATAATAATTATACCTTTTAAAATTTCCAATTTAATAAATTTCACATCAACCCTTTAGAGTTTAATTCTTAAATAAATTTAATTTCAAATAAATCTTCAATTTATCTCCCATCCTTAATTTGTTTAAATCATTATACACTCTATATTAAAATAAAATTTAAATACTTGCTCACCTTTATTTTAATAAAAATCAAACTCTATTATTAAACTTATTTTTATTTAACAAACTTATACATAGCTTAAATTCAAACATTTAACTATATATAAAATAATATTTATATAATATCAAAAAAATCAGTATTTATTAAACCGTATATTTCTATCCAAAACCATAGAAATCATTTCCAAAATATTTATATATAGACTGACGTTGTCTGCATATAGTTTTCTATCCTATGGTCAAGTGATATGGATATTTATCATTTCAATCCGTAATTTAAAAAAAATACGGTTATATATCATTTCAAACCGCAATCTCGAATGAAATAAAATGCATAACAACTTGCAGTTCATAACAATATAAAATACAACATCCATTCATCCAATATCAACCATCAACCATTTATCGCAATCATCATCCAATTCACACAATAACATCAATATAAAACAGATAATAAATAACAGTTATTTACTGGAAATTTATATTCAATAATAAATTAATAAACAATTTAGCTGGCAGTTTGTATGCAATAATAATTAAATAATAATTTAATTCGATAATTTCAATTTAACCGGGATGATGATTAAAAGTACGCCAAATAGTAATAAATAAATTTCTAATCGCATCAAAATTTAATTTAACATACATAAGAAATTTATGAAGTTGTGAGTGTGTTAAAACACTCACCTTTTGAATTTAAATTGAATTTAAAACCAATTTAAATTGAATTTAAATCCAATTTAAATCTAGAATTTGAACAGCCTCGGAATCTGTCCAAACCAGCGTCGAAATGTCCGAAATTCCAATATGAACCCAGCGGAGAAAACCGCATGTGAATTGGACCTCGCATGTAAAAGTTACGTACATTAGAAGTTTTGAAATCAGAAATTAAATTAAAAATAGAAAAAAATACCACGTCACCTTCTTCTTTTGCACGCACCGAAACCTAGCAGCATATCAACATCTCGTGAAATTTAGGTTAGCCGCCGCTCCTTCGTACGCTAGCGCCACGCCTACGTCCACTCCCACGTCGCAATTTCCCTCCTCGACCGCCAATCACCTCTAGAGGAGCACCTCCGATGTCGAGCGATGCTGCAAATAACCTAGCCGCCGCCCCCTTTGGTTAACACTATTCGAATTTTCTCTAACAATCTGACCATCATCTGACCTCGCAAACACCACTGATACGCTGCGTGCATCGCTCTCTACCCAACGATACCAACGATTTGACAATCCGACGAAGATGATCAACGTGCGATGAACGGCCGTAGATAATTCATCGATTTTCGGCCACACCGAAACCTAGATTGAAAAACGAATCATATATTTGACTTGTGCTCGTTGAGAGCTTCAAATCCATATATAATTCAATATAGTTTGTGGAATTTGAAATTTGGCTTTGATTTTTGAATTGCAATTGGGTTTGAAAGTGAGAATTTGTTTGTCTGCCATTGACGAGGAGAGACAGCTAAATTGTACGTACAGAAACGAGGAATAAGAAATAGGCTAGGCTTTACAACAGCATATATATATATATATATATATATGCTGAACAAAATAGAATTGAATGGGCTCGAACGGGTTTGGAAATTGAATAGCAATGGCCCAAAAGCTCGTTCTGACTCCGGAATGAAATTGGGTCAACCCATATATCAAAACAGATGTTTTAAAATATTTTAAAATCAATGGAACAGGTTTCAGGTCCAAATTCCATCGTATGTAGAAGTTATGCTTAAATCAAGTTATTTCAAATTGATTTCAATTTCATTGATTTCTAGGCGTTTCGAGTCCATACGATCAACCGACAAGCCCGATCGCTACGAAACTTGAAATCCTATAATAATTCACCATTACGGATCCCATGAAATTGGTTTCGTCGAAATCCGAGTCAGTGGACAAAATGACTATTTTTACATTAATTAACAAATTAACTAATTAAATCAAAATTTCAATTTCAATTCTTTAATTGACAAATTTCTTCATTTTTGATTTCTCAATCATTTACAATGATTTATACAAATTTAAATGTCAATTTAGAGTTGATTTATTTATCAATTTCAGTTTAACCGCAATTTCATTAAATTCAAAATTATAAATTTAATTTCCAATAATTCTATTTAGTTTACTTTTCATTCTATTATTCAATTGATTATTATCAAACGTATGAAATTAACATTGGATTCAAAATATATTACACTAATATTCTCACATTCCATCTAGTTTCAATTAACGTAATATTTAGATGTTTAATTTCATTTAATTGCAATTACTCCAATTATTATAGTTCAAATCCTAATAAATTGATAAATCTTAATTCCTATTCTTATAATTCAACAAATTGTCCAATTATGAATAACATTAACATTATTTCCAAATATTACCTTAATTAACATTAACGTAATATTAAAATATAATTATTGTAACTGATTTCCAATTTAAATTAACAAGCTACATAAATAGGTAACATACAATAATCATTACGTTAATCTTTAGTCACATTAATAAGGTTTTATTACTTACAAATAAATGTTACCATTTATTTTCATAATACTAATTTCATCTAATTTCCATTAACTATCTATTATTTATGTGACAGCCCGCAAATCCGTACCTCTTGAGTCAACACTATTCTATATCAATTAACTCAAGTGGAACAGAAAATACGAACCATTAGGATTAAAGAAGAAGAGATGGAAGAAGAAGAAGCTAAACAATGTCAGAATCTCACAGTCGCAGCGGAATAAAATATAATAGTAAATAATAGATCTTTACACAAAATGAAACTATATCTGTTTTGCACATCATATCATCAGAGTATTTCATACAACAACATTTACCAGTCAGGCAATCATACAATCATAGCAGCGGAATATACATATAGGTACAGATAATACGTCTCGAACTCCAGCTCCTCTCCTGCTCCATAACATCATGTCCTGAACATATGATACTCGGTCTGACCCGAGCATTATAATAAAATAACACCCGAGTCAGTCTGGAATACCAACTGATAATAATGCATCCAAATTGATTATTAAAGTTTCAAAAATCCTTTTGAAAACAAAAGCATCTCGTAAGACCACGCCACAAATAAACATGTCGGGTTTTTACCTTACGGTAGCCAAAACACTTTCTATAGAAATCCTCTGATATTATAATAGGGTCTATTTACAAATACTTATAAAATAGCCGAAATTGTTACATCTATTAAATTCCAGCTACTAGCCAAAGAGTGGGTAATACAAACAAAACTCATACAAGGCTAGTATGGAGAATGGATTTCCAACAATGACTAGGCACTGGGGTACCACCTGTCACAGTACGGGGCCTAGATCACCGTACCGAGGATCACGCCCGATCCCCTGCAACACAAGGTCAGACCCATCCCTTACTGGACAGTTCCGAATAAGGTCACCCCGCGGTTGGGATCAGCAACCGCACCACTAAGCCGAAATAAAGAGGGACATCTAGACAGGGATGACCTTACTCTCCAGTGGGGGCTACCCACGAAGCCTTGCTGCATATCCCCTGATTTTCAGTCATTCCCATTTGATGAGGCTTGAGGCTAAGCGTTACCTTTTAGAACGTTTCACTTAGAATGCCCATCGCCCACCTGACGATGCTCCGAAAGCATTCGCCCATACAAGTCCGTCCCGGGTTCGAACGGAACCGAAGGCACTACTCCTACTACATCCATTTTGGAAATATCCTCAGGATTAGTAGTGACTAGCCCTTGTACTTCACTGCTCCATCTTCGATTCCGAACACGTTTTTCCACGAAACGTACAAACCGGATCGAAGTAGTTTTCGAGAAATAAATCTCGATCCCCGGTCTCTTCGAAACGGTCAACGCATTTGTCCAATATTGATAGTCGGTGATTTAACTATCAATTTATATTCACAAACATCCATCACACAATAAATAATCTCACATTATTCATTTGCCTCTAATATCTTTACAAGATATATTTCCAAATTTTTCAAAGCTCATTTGAAAACAATTTCCCAAAATTCTTCCTTTACAAGGTAAATCCTTTATCATCAATTCCCATTGGAAATAACCAAGTTCAAACAATTTAGATTTTTAACAAGTAAAACACTTTATTCTAAAATATGCTTTAAAATATGGAAATTTACTACTAGTTGTTACTCAAAAATATGATTTCAATATGTAAAGTAAAACCATTTATTTTGATATAAACTTTTATTATAAATAAGGTTTTGTTAAACTAAATTTAAAAGTAGTGTTTTTAAAGAGATTAATATTAATTTCAAAATAACGTAAGATAAAACCAGCCTTTAAATAAATCCATTTGTAAAAATAATTATAAATGTATTCTTAAATCATCACTATTGCTAATTTATTAATTTGTTACTTTAAAATAAAATTTTCAAACACTCTTTAAACAAGTTTAAACTTTAAACTTTCTTTTAATAAAAATCTGTTTAAAACCCAAACTTGGTTTTCCAAGGAAACACACTTTCCATTCCAACATTCAAAGAGTTCATCTTATAAATCTACCCGTTTTATTACCATTCAAATTCATGTTTTAATAACATAAATTTCCTTTCCATGCTTTTTAATAAAGATAACTTCTTTCGAAGCCCAAAACATAGTTTTCCATTCCTGGAAATTTTCTTTCAAAGTTCGGGTTTAAAAATCCTTTAAAATAAACTTTTGAGAATTTATTAAAGGAAAATAATACTTATGAATTACTAAAATAAAATCCCATTGGTAAAAATGCATTTCAAAGTGTTTTATTTACATTTAAAACTGTTAATTTATATTCGGAAAGCCTCTTTTAAATATTTTATTAAATTTCCAGGAAAACATCATCAAATAACCCCGTCGTTATTTTTAACCATTTATAATTTCTATAGAATTTATTCCTAGAAATCTATACTTTACATTCATCTACTGATAAATTTCCGCTTCGTTTATAATTCCAAATTTACCAATTTCATTCTTCACCCAAACCAAATTCCCAATTTTATTTCGTTAAATTCTTTATTTAACAATTTCTTTTATTTCTTTAAAAAAAATCCCAATTTATTCCCTTTATAATTAAATTCTGGATTTATAATTTATCCAACAACATCACAGTACAGTTTAATTTCTAATTTATCAATCATAACATATAAACAGACATCATTTCCAATTATAAAAATAATTACTACATCTTGAGGAATCCAGTTAGCTCCCTCCAACCTGTTTTTCCTTGCATCACAAATATTAGCACATCACGCATATAAATATCAATCCAGACTGATAACAACAATTATATTCAACCAATCATACAGATATTTAAATATTAACTATTTAAATTAGCTAGCATCCAGATGTGAGTGAGAATAACTCACCTTGAGTTTCGGCGAGCGTTCGAAATTTAAATTAAAACGAACGACGTTCGATTTAACCTAAATTTCCCACTTGCTTCGATCATCTCCAAACTTGCGCTGCAGCGTAGAGTATGACGCTGCGATTCTGGCGCTACCAAAATTGATGAAATCTGTTAACGTATGTGAAAGTTATGGATTTTTAAAGTTTGAATAATGTTTTAAACAACATTTTCTTTTAAATTTTAAAATCGCTTTACCAAAATACATCAGGCCGTTCATCACGAATCAAGCCCCCTCTCCCTCATCTCCCTCTCGAATGTGAATCACCAGGCCAAAAGAACCCATCCTTACTCCTCTAGGGTTTGATGCCGCAACTCCCACATCGAGATTTAGCTCGATCGGCAACTACCACCTCGAAGCTCCACGTCAACTTCATCTCCCCCGGAACGCACGCGCGCTCGGTCATCCCCAGCTCTCGAAAAACGTGCGCGACCGGAGCACGAACGCGAGCCAATATCGAGCAATCCACCGCTTTATACGCAATCACTACCGTACATCGCGTAGATCTCGAAGTTCCCTTTGATTCTCTAGTTGAAGATATTCGACGAAAATCGATGTATTGAGAGGATTGGGAGGTGAAAGGGAACGTAACTTCGGCCATAGGAATATGAACGCGGCGGCTTCTGAGAATAGATTAGGGTTTTGATAAAAGTATTGATTTATATAATATAATTTAATATTATTTTAATATTAAAATCAATTTTAATGAACATTTGCAAACGGTCTCCAAAACACACGTGCCGACAGGCGTTCCTAGGGTTTTCCCACGTTCCGGACATAATGGAACAAGTTCCGAAAGCTATTTCAGTCATACGTGCGAGTTACAGAACTAAACGATCAATTTACAATTAAATCGGTTGAATCGATTTCTAAGCGTTTCGCGCCGTCGGAGTCAAACGACAACTCTGATTGCTACGAAAATTGAAATCCGATAATAACTAACTATTACGGATCCAATGGAACTGGTTTCGTTGAATTCCGAGACTGTTCCCCGGAAGGCTATTTTATTAACTCGTACATTAAATCGAGCGATTTTCAAAATTGTCAAAAACGCTTAAAATTTCACTTTTAAAATTTTAGTACCTTAATAATAAATCATATAAAATATATAATCACATTACAAATCATTTTGGCTCATTCCGGACCCAAAATCTGATTAATTGCATTTTAATAATATTAAATTCATCTTTAAATTAATATAAAATCCCAAATATTAACTTATCAACTTAAAAATTCATAACTTATCAACTTAAAAATTCATCTAAAATTCCCACCATATTATTTACACTCAAATAACTCAAAATAAATTTTAGAATCGATTTTTATATCCATTTCACCCAGAATCTTTAATTATCCCAATTCTAATAGTAAATTATTATTATTCAAATTTCAATTAAATTTCCGTATCTAAAATTTAACTAATATTATTAACTTAACCAAAGTCTTTTATTCCAAAATTCAAATTATACTACATATTTATCATTTAAAATGAATTAAATGTTCAAATTCAATGGCTTAAAAATCCGGGATGTTACATTCCTCCCCTCTTATAAAAATTTCGTCCTCGAAATTTGCTAAGGTAGAAACTATGCTCAAACTCACTTACTTATCCAATTTGCTTAGTTAAAAGCTTATATTCGCTTTCCAAAATTCTTTAGCCCAATCCCACATTCATTAGTTTTACTAACTCTAAAGCTTTAAATTCTAACGTATTTCAAAATAACTTTCCAAGTTAATAAATTTTTCCCAAACTCCCAAAAAAAAAATTCTAACTCCTAAAATTTTTAGAAAATTTTGGCAGAGTCTCCCCTGCACGGAGGAGCTTTCGCGATATCGCGATACAAATAAATATATATACATCGACCCACACGGTCGTAAACCAAAATATATCACAATATATATATATATATATATATATATATATATATCATTTCGCAATTATATTTGCGTAGGCGTACCTTTTTAGCAAATTTTAATAGCAAGTGGCTAATATAACGCACATACGCGCTCCAACTCTATCGAACGCCTCACATACCTGTACTTACTCAACAAACTCATCAGTTTCAAAGATATGAACATTTTAACAACATTTCCAATATAAATGTAAGCCAAACATATCCATTTCATAATCCAAACAACACCTTGCATGTTTTCATAAGTAAACCATATTTATCAACAATTTAAAGATTTCAATCACCTTTAATTTCTTATTCAAGTCCAAACTTCATTTTTATTTCACTTGAATGATTTAAATTCAATTTTTCTACTTTCGAAACATATTCTCATCAATATGATTAACATGTGCTTCACTAACATCAATCCATTCCAATTCAAATCCAAATGGATTCACAAACCAATTCTTATTTTCAATTTGAAGCATTTGCATTTCTTTTATGATTCATTTTCATTCATATGCAAAAATCACTTAATAAAATTTCAATCTATTCCAATTAATTCAAAATCAATTCAGTTGTTGTTTAAACAACTCAATTCTGAATACAACAATATAACCAGTTTTATGCAAATTAAGGTTATCCAAGCAAGTGACCATCACCACATCTTATAACCATTTAAAATTAATTTCCAACTTAGATTCAGATTAATTTTATTCAATTTTGCATGGTCCACAATCCAAGCATTCTTATTCCGTTGCCATTTTTGATTCAATTTCTTATTTTTACTTCAAGATCGTCATTCAACTTAAGTTTAAATAATAACATCCCATTCCATATTATTTACAGCCCAAACATGCTAGTTTTATCACAATTATTGAATTAAATCTCCAATCTTATATTTCCAAATCATTATCCATATAGGTTTATATGAATATCATTCCATTCTGAATTACTTACAACTCATACATCTTTAATTTATCACAAAAATTAATTAAAATTCTCTTCACTTGCATTTCCATGCTTATTATCTAAACAAATTTATCCAAGGCCACAAATAAAGCTCGACCATAATTTTTTTTCAAGTTCCTTAAGTTCTTTCACAACATTTTCATTATCTTCTTATATCAATTTTATTTTATTTTATTTTCATTTGATTCTCATTCAATCAAATTCCAATCCATCTACAAATTCGAATGCTCTTTGTTTACTTATTCAATCCATTTTAGATTTATTTTATTTGCAAAGAGACCATTTAAATTATTTCACTCATTAGAATTTATTTATAAATCAAATCATCATTATTATAATCTAATTTCATTATTCATTCAAACTTCCAATATTTATTACCACAAATTTAAATTCCATGCCACAACTGGAGTTTTATTTACTTTCCAAATTTTGACCAACCCATCAAAATTCTATTCATCTCATAACAAATCCCATTAAATTGTAATTCAATTTAATCAATAACCTAATCCATATTATGTTTTAATTCACTTCCTCAATTCACTCTGAATTCATTTATAATATGACAATTTTCCAATTATGTCATTTAGTAAATTTAAATTTTCTACCTTTCCTTTTCACTCCTTTAAATAGAATCTAAATTTCTTCCAATATTATTTATTACACAACTGAAATTTAATTTCAATGTCATTGTCAAAACAAATTTCATTTTCCCCATACATAAGTCCAAGACTTATTTGCTAACTTAAGAACATCCACCCTTATATTCTCACTTTGTTTCACTACACTTCACATTTCATTTATGGTTAAGTTTTGAATTTGTCACACCATTCAACTCTTTTCATTAATGAATTACAATTTCACTTCTATCCAAGAGTTTAAATTGCTTATTTAAGTCCATTTCCATTTTATAATCACAAGTTCAAATTATAACACTTAATAACTTAAGAATATGAATTTCTTTATGCAATTATAAGCAATTTACATTTCACCTTTATATCCAATTTATTCCTCCATAAATAAGTTCAAAACTTATTTTCTAACTTAAGTTCTTTCACTTCTTTTATATCTCACTCTACCATATCTCAATTCACATTACACTTGAGATTAAGTTTGAATCCACCATACCATTTCACTATTTCCCAACTGTGATCATAATTCCATTTCCTATTCGTAAGTTCATCAACTTATTTATTTAAAAGCTCATATTGCTCATTTTAATCCATCTACATCTTATAATCACAATTTCAAATTTATTCCAAATTTCTCTATATATATATATATCTGAATTCTTAAAGATACAAATTTTCTTTCACGTAACCTCTTGCACAAATTTAAATCCATATTTCCAGATTATAAGTATAACATTTAATAGCTCATGGGTATAATTTATTACACAATGACCCACAATTATAAAGTCATTTTACTTCCAACTTAACTCAAATTAATTTAATTTCAATCCCCAAATTTTATTTAACTTATCCCAAGTTAAATTCAAATCTCTAGTCACTTCAATATCTTCATTCACTTCCATTTACCCAACTTAAATTTTAATTTCAGGATTAACATTTTCATTTTTCCTTTCTCACTTAAATCAACTTTACTTTCAAGGTTATAGTTGATTTATTTCAATTTTACATTTTAATGTAAACAGGATTCCCAGAATTCAATTACCCGATTTAATTTCGAAACCGATTTGATAAATCAACACATTTCCATTTGATATTCAAATCAAATCAAATCCCAAATTCCAAAACAACTGTTATAACCCAACAAGTCCAAATAATACCATAACCAAGTACTAGGGAAGCAATCCATCACTTTAGAAACTCGAAAATGAATTCTAATGATGTGGCCAGCATCATCAGTATTATTTTCCAGCGACTGAAGTGAGTTCAGTGCTTTCTTAATTTCCCAAATTCATTTCAAAACAGCTCCCATTCAAAAATACTTCCCAAATTAATATTCCAATATTGCCTTCAAACACCTTAGCAAACATTTCAAACTTTCCCAGGATTTTAAATTTCCAAACTTTTATTTTCATTACACTTAAAATCCTTTCCAAATCTTCCGGGATTTAAATTCTGGTTTTAATTCAAATTTAATTATTTTTCTCTTTTGTATAATTTATACTTACATAAATTTATTAGATTACAACCATTTCAATTTTAAGATTAAATTTTAGATTCTTATTTGATTAAGATATTAAAAACCAATCATCCAAATATATATAATAATTTCAGAAAAATTATTTCTTTTATATCAAAATATAATTTTGGGTAAAATTATTTCATTTACCCACTTTAAAAACAATACTATGTCGGTTTATCTTGTTTAAGAGTTTAGAAACCCCTATCGATACGGTTGTACTTCCCGCACCGACCAGAATTCATAAACACTCAACCGATAAGTCAACATAGTATAAAAACAATCTTTTATATTCACTAACAAGTACGCTCTCATATCTACTATTACACTCAACTCATTACAGAGTACTATTGACTCTGTTTAATGAGTAATTTCCCCACTAAAGCCTAGGTTGTCGCCAACCTAAGCTCTGATACCAAGTGTGACAGCCCGCAAATCCGTACCCCTTGAGTCAACACTATTCTACATCAATTAACTTAAGTGGAACAGAAAATACGAACCATTAGGGTTAAAGAAGAAGGGATAGAAGAAGAAGAAGAAGAAGAAGAAGAAGCTAAACAATGTCAGAATCTCACAGTCGCAGCGGAATAAAATATAATAGTAAATAATAGATCATTACACAAAATGAAACTATATCTGTTTTATACATCATATCATCAGAGTATTTCATACAACAACATTTACCAGTCAGGCAATCATACAATCATAGCAGCGGAATATACATATAGGTACAGATAATACGTCTCGAACTCCAGCTCCTCTCCTGCTCCATAACATCCTGTCCTGAACATATAATACTCGATCTGACCCGAGCATTATAATAAAATAACACCCGAGTCAGTCTGGAATACCAGCTGATAATAATGCATCCAAATTGATTATTAAAGTTTCAAAATCCTTTTGAAAACAAAAGCATCTCGTAAGACCACGCCATAAATAAACATGTCGGGTTTTTACCTTATGATAGCCAAAACACTTTCTATAGAAATCCTCTGATATTATAATAGTGTCTATTTACAAATACTTATAAAATAGCCGAAATTGTTACATCTATTAAATTCCAACTACTAGCCACAGAGTGGGTAATACAAACAAAACTCGTACAAGGCTCGTATGGAGAATGGATTTCCAACAATGACTAGGCACTGGGGTACCACCTGTCACAGTACAGGGCCTAGATCACCGTACCGAGGACCACGCCCGATCCCCTGCAACACAAGGCCGGACCCATCCCTTACTGGACAGTTCCGAATAAGAACACCCCGCGGTTGGGATCAGCAACCGCACCACTAAGCCAAAATAAAGAGGGACATCTAGACAGGGATGACCTTTCTCTCCAGTGGGGGCTACCCACGAAGCCTTGCTGCATATCCCCTGATTTTCAGTCATTCCCATTTGATGAGGCTTGAGGCTAAGCGTTACCTTTTAGAACGTTTCACTTAGAATGCCCACGCCCACCTGACGATGTTCCGAAAGCATTCGCCCATACAAGTCCGTCCCGGGTTCGAACGGAACCGAAGGCACTACTCCTACTACATCCATTTTAGAAATATCCTCAGGATCAATAGCGACTAGCCCTTGTACTTCACTGCTCCATCTTCGAATCCGAACACGTTTTCCCGCGAAACGTACAAACCGGATCGAAGTGGTTTTCGAGAAATAAATCTCGATCCCGGTCTCTTCGAAACGGTCAACACATTTGTCCAATATTGATAGTCGGTGATTTAACTATCAATTTATATTCACAAACATCCATCACATAATAAATAATCTCACATTATTCATTTTCCTCTAATATCTTTACAAGATATATTTCCAAATTTTTCAAAGCTCATTTCAAACAATTTCCCAAAATTCTTCCTTTACAAGGTAAATCCTTTATCATCAATTCCCATTGGAAATAACCAAGTTCAAACAATTTTGATTTTTAACAAGTAAAACACTTTATTCTAAAATATGCTTTAAAATATGGAAATTTACTACTAGTTGTTACTCAAAAATAAGATTTCAATATGTAAAGTAAAACCATTTATTTTGATATAAACTTTTATTATATATAAGGTTTTGTTAAACTAAATTTAAAAGTAGTGTTTTTAAAGAGATTAATATTAATTTCAAAATAACGTAAGACAAAACCAGCCTTTAAATAAATCCATTTGTAAAAATAATTATAAATGTATTCTTAAATCATCACTATTGCTAATTTATTAATTTGTTACTTTAAAATAAAAATTTCAAACACTCTTTAGACAAGTTTAAACTTTAAACTTTCTTTTAATAAAAATCTGTTTAAAACTCAAACTTGGTTTTCCAGGGAAACACACTTTCCATTCCAACATTCAAAGAATTCATCTTATAAATATAGCCGTTTTATTACCATTCAAATTCATGTTTTAATAACATAAATTTTCTTTCCATGCTTTTTAAAAAAGATAACTTCTTTCGAAGCCCAAAACATAGTTTTCCATTCCCGAAAATTTTCTTTCAAAGTTCGGGTTTAAAAATCCTTTAAATAAACTTTTGAGAATTTATTAAAGGAAAATAATACTTATGAATTACTAAAATAAAATCCCATTGGTGAAAAATGCATTTCAAAGTATTTTATTTACATTTAAAACTGTTAATTTATATTTGGAAAGCCTCTTTTAAATATTTTATTAAATTTCCAAGAAAACATCATCAAATACCCCCGTCGTTATTTTTAGCCATTTATAATTTCTATAGAATTTATTCCTAGAAATCTATACTTTACATTTATCTACTGATAAATTTCCGCTTCGTTTATAATTCCAAATTTACCAATTTCATTCTTCACCCAAACCAAATTCCCAATTTTATTTCTTTAAATTCTTTATTTAACAATTTCTTTTATTTCTTTAAAAAAGTCCCAATTTATTCCCTTTATAATTAAATTCTGGATTTATAATTTATCCAACAACATCACAGCACAATTTAATTTCTAATTTATCAATCACAACATATAAACAGACATCATTTCCAATATAAAAATAATTACTACATCGTGAGGAATCCAGTTGGATCCCTCCAACCTGTTTTTCCCTGCATCACAAATATTAGCACATCACGTATATAAATATCAATCCAGACTGATAACAACAGTTATATTCAACCAATCACACAGATATTTAAATATTAACTATTTAAATTAGCTAGCATCCAGATGTGAGTGAGAATAACTCACCTTGAGTTTCGGCGAGCATTCGAAATTTAAATTAAACCGAACGACGTTCGATTTAACCTAAATTTCCCACTTGCTCCGATCGTCTCCAAACTTGCGCTGCAGCGTAGAGTACGATGCTGCGATTCTGGCGCTACCAAAATTGATGAAATCTGTTAACGTATGTGAAAGTTATGGATTTTTAAAGTTTGAATAACGTTTTAAACAACATTTTCTTTTATATTTTAAAATTGCTTTACCAAAATACATCAAGCCGTTCATCATGAATCAAGCCCCCTCTCCCTCATCTCCCTCTCGAACGTGAATCACCAGGCCAAAAGAGCCCATCCTTACTCCTCTAGGGTTTGATGCCGCAACTCCCACGTTGAGATTTAGCTCGATCGACAACTACCACCTCGAAGCTCCACGTCAACTTCATCTCCCCCTGGAATGCGCGCGCGCTCGGTCATCCCCAGCTCTCGAAAAACATGCACGACCGGAGCACAAACGCGAGCCAATATCGAGCAATCCACTGCTTTATACGCAATCACTACCGTACATCGCGTAGATCTCGAAGTTCCCTTTGATTCTCTAGTTGAAGATATTCGACGAAAATCGATGTATTGAGAGGATTGGGAGGTGAAAGGGAACGTAATTTCGGCCATAGGAATATGAACGCGGCGGCTCCAGAGAATAGATTAGGGTTTTGATAAAAGTATTGATTTATATAATATAATTTAATATTATTTTAATATTAAAATCAATTTTAATGAACATTTGCAAACGGTCTCCAAAACACACGTGCCGACAGGCGTTCATAGGGTTTTCCCGCGTTCCGGACACAATGGAACAAGTTCCGGAAGCTATTTCAGTCATACGTGCGAGTTACAGAACTAAACGATCAATTTACAATTAAATCGGTTGAATCGATTTCTAAGCGTTTCGCGCTGCCGGAGTCAAACGACAACTCTGATTGCTACGAAAATTGAAATCCGATAATAACTAACTATTACGGATCCAATGGAACTGGTTTGTCGAATTCCGAGACTGTGCCCCGGAAGGCTATTTTAACTCGTCTATTAAATCGAGCGATTTTCAAAATTGTCAAAAACGCATAAAATTTCACTTTTAAAATTTTAGCACCTTAATAATAAATCATATAAAATATATAATCACAATACAAATCATTTTGGCTCATTCCGGACCCAAAATCTGATTAATTGCATTTTAATAATATTAAATTCATCTTTAAATTAATATAAAATCCCAAATATTAACTTATCAACTTAAAAATTCATCTAAAATTCCCACCATACTATTTACACTCAAATAACTCAAAATAAATTTTAGAATCGATTTTTATATCCATTTCACCCAGAATCTTTAATTATCCCAATTCTAATAGTAAATTATTATTATTCAAATTTCAATTAAATTTCCGTATCTAAAATTTAACTAATCTTATTAACTTAACCAAAGTCTTTTATTCCAAAATTCAAATTATACTACATATTAATCATTTAAAATGAATTAAATGTTCAAATTCGATGGCTTAAAAATCTGGGATGTTACAATTTCCTTGGTCAATCCAATATTTCATTTATTCGCTTATGTTCCATTTATAGTCAAGTATAACATATTTTCATTAATTGGCATTTCATTCAATCCATTAATTATTAATTTTAATTAGCATTATTTACCTTGCATTCTTGTTATTATTTCATAAATATGATTCCCAATTTTATTTCTTTCAGTATTAATTACACAATCGTATTAAATTAACAAATTTCAAATTTTTTATTTATTCCAGATTTAGTTACCAAAATCTTATTAAATCAACAATTTTTAATTATCGAAATTTGCGGGTCGTTACATGTATTGACTGAATTGTCGATAATTATCTCGCGTCAGACATCCGAGTTGTCCTCTTTAAGTATTTTGGAGTTTGTCGTGCTCTTAGAGTTTTACCTATACTAACACTCAAATTTTAATCAGTACATGATCAATACAAATTCAAGTATAAATGGAAATAGAAATTGATTTAAAAAGATATGAAAATGGAAAGAGGAAGTTCATAGTTGAGTTAAAGCTACGAGTCCTCATGACTCGATAGAGATTTGCATTTATAATTTGCTGAGTTGCTTTCCTCCCAGCTTGAACAAGATGTAATTTAGGTTCTTTTGATGAATTCTTGCAAGAACCCTACCCTAATCATGCCTTGCATTTTATCTGATAGATCACGACATTCATCGGTTTCATGTCCGTTTGCCTTATGGTATTAGCAATAACTTCCTCCTTTATTTAGTTCTAGGACACTCCTAACTTTTTAAGGTGCAATAAAATTCTCCTTCCTTTCCATCTTAGTGTATATATAGGAGAGCGGTTTTCTTAGGACAACACAATTCATTTGAGAATTCTTTCTTTGACTTCCTTTCAGGTTTTCACTTTCCTTAGGCCTCTTATCAAAGCGCTTGAGATCAGATTTCTCTTCTTTGAATTCTAGGTGAGATTCTCTATTAGCACGATGCATCTCATCTAGTTGAGTAAATTTCTCTGCTCGGAGGAAGAAACATTGTAGGTCTCTACACCCATTTATATAAAGGTCCTTCTAAAGGAGTTTGTTCGATCAAACCCGACCAAACTGCCATGAGTGTTTCCTTATCAATGGTACTTTCTACTCTTAGTGCTTCAATGCTAAATCTGTTCAAATATTCACCAAGTAACTCCCCTGGTTTCTATTCGATTGTTGCTAGCATGCTAAAGTCCATAATTGTATCATTGGATATAGTGAATTAAGTCACGAAGTCGCAAGTAAATTTTTCCCAAGAATAGATGGTTTCCATTCGCTAACTCTTATACCATTTAATAGCTGCTCCATGGAAAGTAATGGGAAAAAGCTTACAAGCCTCTAGAGTGTTGTATAAGTTCATCTAATTTTCAAAAAACAACAAGATTGTCATCTAGATCAGTTGTTCCATCGTACTTTAGTGAAGGAATTTGAATTTTTTGAGGAAGATTTGTCGCCATTGTTTCTTCGAAAAAGAGGGCTTTTTGCAGGATAACATATTCTTCAAGATCATAAATTTCTTTTCCTCCAAGTGCATTTACCATCAACTGGTGTAGATTGTCGTTTTGGTTGGTCTCATTTCTGTGACTACTTCTATTGTCTTTTTAGATAAAGATATCTGACTATTCAAGCGATCTACTTACCTGATTATCTCGGTTTAACCTTTGATTTTCTATCTCATTTAGAGGTTGCACTTCATCCTTTCTCTCCACAATCATTATTGATTCCTAGGTTGGAGTTCTTTCTGAACTCTCCTTAACTTCTATCCATTGTGGCCATTGATTCTGAACCTTAATTACATTACTTTCCAATTTTGTTAGGGTTGATGGTTGCCTTACTTCTATATTACCTAAGTTAGGATTTGAGTCCATGTGACCGTTAAAGGTTGACCGCAATGTAGCCTCCTCGTTTGGATTTTTGTTACTACTCTTAGCTATTACAATACTTCTTCTTTAGTCAAGGCTCTTTATGCAATTGATCGGAGATGAAAGTTGGAGGTTCAAGCCCTCCTTCTAGCGTCGAAATGTTAACCAAATTTATAGTCAACACCCCAAAACTATTCCAGCTAGTAGAGTTAATTTGGTTTGAATGAAGGACTTGATGGCCTCAAGAGTTGCTTGTATTATTTTCTTGTATACATCTTTCGAATAAGACCTTTCGACGTCGTCGAAAGGTTAGGTACTTGGGCTAAGTGGCCTTCTGGCTTTGTTGAACTTGTTTGAAGTCTTCACAGAGGCTTTTCTTTTGGGATAGATTAGGTTTTTCTGAATTGAGTCCTCAGGAGGTAGGGTTCAATCTTATCGAAAGGTTAGGGAGACGACAACCTTCCTTGAATTAGGGTAGGAAATTAACTACTTTTGGTAAGTAGGTTGTAGCTTCCGACCATGACGAAAGGTTTGATCACTTATATTGAGTAGATTCCAAACTTGTCAAGAGATTAAAAAAGTTGAATCAACCGTTTGGAAGATTTCAGTGAATGTTAATCCAAATAGGTTGTCGACCTTGTCGAAAGGTTTAGGTTGAAGGGTTTAAGACTTTGAAAGGTTGCGGTTATTGATTGTTCAGGAATATTGTCGACCTTGTCGGCATGAACCTTCCGCTGAGGTTGAACCTGCAAATATGAGTTAATCTAACATAGATTAATGCAAACCGTAAATTAATTAACAAAGCTAAGTATTTCCTATCATATTTAAGAAAAACTTCACTCTATTAAATTTCCCAAATCACAATCAATTAGGGTTACAATCCTTTTATTAAGAAGTTACAAAGTTAGAATGAGAGAAATTCGGATCCCCAAAACATGACCCCTTGGGTCCTATTTATAGACGCGGGCGACCCCCATTTTGACTCCATGCTCTAGACTGGGATGGAAGGTTTCCCTTTTATATGAAACTGCAAACCTTTTATCTTTGTTGAAAGGTTTGCCCCTTATATGCCATAATGAACCTTTCG
Source organism: Allium cepa (assembly GCA_030765085.1). Lineage (NCBI taxonomy): Eukaryota > Viridiplantae > Streptophyta > Magnoliopsida > Asparagales > Amaryllidaceae > Allium > Allium cepa. Next base: position 131,105,326 of record CM060943.1, read on the forward strand.
ACGCCGTCGGAAGGTTTGTCTTTTTGATGCCTTCATGAACCTTTCAGCTTTGACGAAAGTTGCTTTTCTGACAGCTTCATGAACCTTTCGACTCTGTTGGAAGGTTCCCTTTCTGAAGCTTTCATTAATCTTTCGATGTTGCTGAAAGGATTGTCTTGGTCCTGCTGTTGTGTTCCTTTTGATCTTGTCGGAAGGTAGCTCTTCTCCTAATTTCTATAAACCTTTTGACCTTTTCGGATAGTTGCTCTTCGCACGTTTTTTTTGAATCCTTCGATCTTGTCGGAAGGTTGCTTCTCACTTGATTGTTGTCGAGTGTTGTGTTTCCCTTCAATGTTTTTGAATGGTTGTCTATAATTCTTTACTGACTTGTGAGTGCTGCTTTTTTCATAAACCTTTCTTCAATTGTCAAAAGGTGCCTTGGATGTGACTTCAACCGGTTCGAAAGGCTTGTTATACTTTCAAAAAGGTCATTAAGTACTTGCTCACATTTGCTTTGACTTCTTCATCCCCTTCGAAAGGTAAGAACACTTTAGATACTAGAGACAGAACCTTTGACTCCTTCGAAAGGTTTGATGCTAATGAAATTTGATGATTGCATCCCTTCGACTCTTTCGAAAGGTTTGGGATGTGTTTGTCTTCCTTTTCTCTGGTTGAATGTCCTCTCAACCTAGTTGAAAGGTAGATTTTTCGAAGTATCATCCAATCTATGGACTTTGAAAGATAGCCTTGTACTTCGTCGAAAGCTTCTTATTGGAAGGTATGATTAACCAGAACACCTTGATGCTTTCTGATCTTTCTCCATGCTCTTGTGATCCTTCTTTCATACCTTCATTCCTGTGTATATTTTATGGTTAACAATGCATAGGGCTGACCCATGCATTATTAGAAAATAACACCTAGATTAATCCGGTAAACCAACGTGAGAAACTCAAGAAATATAAGTGACATGAAACAGTAACAATTGAGACACTATGGATTCCCGAAACGATTTTCCTCTCAAAGAAACTAACCATTCATTAAGTTTACTATATAGTGATATGATAGACAGTGTCTAGAGAGGACCATGTAAATCATATCAAATTGTTGCTGTGTGAACGCCACAATAATAATATGTATGTATACAATCAGTACTGCTAAGGTGTATTGGCATAGTGGATTTTCAATGGAGATCTCCTCGAATCTAGTCGAATCCAATCTCATGCACAAGGATCAGAGGCATTCTTCTTAGCAATGCACATCTTTATAGGAAATGCATAAGTGGCCTACTCCCAGACAATCGTAGTTTTGAATGCATTGCTCCCGCATTTATATCCATAAGTAATACTAGATGGGAGTCGCTTGCATCCTTAGGATTGCTAAAATTCTTCATTCCCATCGGATTGATTAAATGCTACATTCTCTTTGGCCACGCATCCTATCTCTGGTTTTAGTCATTTCAATATCATGGCTACGTTCGGCATCTCTCACTCAAATCTTCATTACTCGAATAGAACACGAACCCCTAAATGGATTTCATTACCTTGAACAGATCATTAATCACTACAAGGATTTGAGCGTCTTGAATAAACCTTGAACCCCCACATAGGTACCCCACATAAGTCCTCCAATAAATGCTAACGTTGTCTTCTCTCTTGGAACAATCCTCAAGATAGACAATCACTCACGATGGTGTTGTTTGAAATGTTAATGTTGACCTCTCCCTTGAACTTTAACCTTAGGATTAACAGTCCAACCGTATAACATTTCGCTTCACAGCCACTTTCAAAACATTGAACTTGTATACTAGTTTTGAAGTGGTATCGATAAGTAAAATACTTACCGATCCTGGTTTTTTCAAACTAATTCGATGAATTTCTGACTAACTCAGTTTCAGTTATTTCAAAAGTAAGCGAAAGCTAGAGATGTTTTGTACCAATGCTCCTCCTTGAGGGTTCTTATTGGCATGAAATCTTGAAGCCTTCCAATAATTTCCTAAGTCATTATTCGGACAAGTTCGATAATCTATTAATCGATTATTTGGTACAAGATGTTTGTTTACAAATGGAAACCAAGTCTAATATACTTTCCATAAACAAATGACATATAAAACACTATCAAGTCATACAACGTACGATCAAACCACACAATGTTTGTTTAAGCTACTTAAGCAACTCCTGATCCCTTTTATTTAATAATCCTTTTATTAATTAAAAACTCCTTTGTTACTAAACTTCTTTTACCAAATAAACTTGTATCTTTTCCCAAAAGGTTCCATACATATAATTTCCATCAAAATATCCATTTTAAGGATCTAAGTACTTTCACAAATTCATTCAATTGATTTAAGACTAATGTTACTTAAACATTGTCACTATAGACCCAAAATCATTTTGGTTGTGCTTATCTTTAAATCATTCTTTTAAAGATCTATTTACATCCCTAAGGATAATTAATAAGGGTTAAAGATGAATGCTATCAACAAATGGTCACGACAAACCCAAAGCATTCTTATACTTGTTTCTATCTTTACAAACATTTGTTTTAAAGATCTAAGTTCATATTCAATCAAGTTCAATACGGACTAGTTAACTATCAAGTTCTAAAGACGATTGCTCATACAAATCATGATCCGTACGATTAATTTTTTTCTGACATTCCAACTTAACTATTCTTTGCCCAATAGTGCAGCCTGGTAAGTTTGGCATTAGTTACTCCAAGCATTGCCTAGGCACTTTAGTCTTGAATATCACAAATAGATAAGTCAACCTCGTCGGCTTTCAATGTTAAGTATAGTATTGATGATTTTCGTAACTAATAAGAAATCAACACGATTAACACGTTTTTGACATTTTCCACTTACCTGTTCCTTAGTTAAAAGGGATACCGGTAGATTAAAGCTCTATTGCTCCGTCCCTATTTGACACCAATCTTAATTTTCACAAATAGATAAGATTACTTCATCGGGTTACTAGTGTTAAGCATTGTTAATTATGTTCTTAATTAAGTAATTAAACAATTTAACCATTTGGCCATTAAGGAATTATTAACCCTTTCTAATCAATTTGTTTTATAATCGAAACATAATATTTATATAAGATATTTTCCAAGATATTTATATAGGATATTTTCCAAGATATTTATATAAGATATTTCTACTAAAAATAAACATCCATACAAAATATCACTTAATAATAATCATTTTGTAGTTTACTTGAAAAATAGAAAACCGTATTTTCCACAAAACAGTCTTTTTATATAAATTCATAACTGATTCTTAAACTTGATATAAATCTCAAACTACTTTGAAAATAATCTCATAAGAGTTAAGAAATACTTTTAAAAAGAATGAAATAAAGCTCTCAAATTTAAAGTCCTTTTTGAAGATTTGTAGTCCAAAAATCAAGGTTAAATGGGGCAGTTTTGCACTAGTGATGTTTTGCCCGTTTTCGAGATGTTACTTAACTTTTAACTATTCAATTTTTTAATTGCAATAAACATACATATTAAACAATGTAAATATAGCGATAAATCTCTAATAATATGTGATATCCCGGAATTTTTTGCAATATCAATTTAATAATCTTTATTAAAAATTAAATTGGTTTGATAATTTTGTTAATAAAATTTGAATTGATTTAATAATCTTCCTTTAATAAATATTTAATTGGTGAATTTTATCTTTTTAAAAAAAGCTAATTAATTGTTTTCTATTTATTATGTATATATATTTGTATATATTGTAAATAGATAAGCTTTGGTTTGAAGTTTAATAAATAAATAAAATTATGTTTTCTAATTCTAATATTTTTAGTAATTGGGAAATAGTGTTTTATTTAATATAAAGCTTTTCAAAGCTATTTAATAAATAAGTATATGGTTTTAAATACTTAAACAAAATGTTTAATTGTTTAAATTTATTTTAGCTTAAGTTTAAATTTAAATTAATTAAAAAAAAGGTCTGTTTTATTTTCTTTTTCAAATATAGCTTGATAAAAATAAGTAATTTAGTAATAAAGAGATAATTTCTTTTATAAATTATTTTAATTTGATAATGAGTTATTTTTAAACAACAATAATAATGTATTGTTTTTACAAATAGATTTTTATAAAAATAGCATTGTTATTTCAAATTTATTTTGTATATATATAACTTGATTTTAAAATTAGACTTTAGAATATGATTTGAATTTGAATTTAAAGTTTTGAAATTCAAAGTATATATTTTTAAATTGTTTTGGATTTTAAATTATTTGTATAAACTTTTATTTATAAATATAATTGTTTTATTTCTTTTAAAATTATCTACACACATATATATACACTTATTAACTAATTAAGTAACCATAATCTTATATTAACTTTTAAAAACAAATACTAATTAACTTAAAAGACATGTGTAAATTGATAAGCAAATTAAATGACAAATGTTAAAATATAGGGCAAGTGTCATTTAAATTGGTTTTCTTTTACTTTTAATAATAAAATTTAATTTCAGCCTATATATAAACAAATCTCCTTCCCTCATTTTTTTTTCTTTTCTTTTTCAAAAGCTAAGTTAACAAATCTGATAACAACTCCCTCAAAATCAAATCTGAAAACAAAATCAGTAATTAAACAAACTCAAATCAAACTCCTCAGATAAAAAACACACCTATAAATCAAATCCCTATAATTCATTTAAAGCTCAAAGTCTGAATCATTTTCCAAAACCTGTAAACAAATTTTCACACCAAAATGTAAAGCAAATCTGTAACCTGTACATTTTCAAATCTAGAGCAAGCCTGTGCATTACTCTTCTTCAATTTGGAATTTTCTACTGCATGCAAACCTGTAAAAAGCATTTTCAAAGAAACAAGCCTGCATGCAAAACCTGGGATCTAATCAAGCATTCCAGTTTTCAAACCAAATCAAGCACTAAAGTTTTCAAAGAAGCATTCCAGTTTTAAAGTTTTAAAGCAAGCAGCATTTCAACATTCAAGTGCAAAGTTTAAAGCAAAAAGGATTTCAGTTTTCAAAGCTATTTTCAATTCTAGGAGGAAGATCTGTCTTCATTCTACAATCTGTGAGTAACTTCACTTTTAAAAACTTAAAGTATAATTTTGGTTGCATGCTATTTTCTATGGTCAATCTTGTATTGTGAAGTATGTTTTTGTATTTATATTGTTGCATTTCTGATGTTTGATGTATGCTGCCTACAACTTCGCTATTTCCAGTTTTTAGTTCATGCTTTGATTTTAAATCAAAATCTCTTGATTTAATCTCTGTTTAAACCTGAGTTTCAAATCAAACTTGTTTGTTTCATTTCAAACTTTAGTTCAAAATTTTACTTAAGTTAACATAATATGGGAATGACTCCGGAAATCAAATAACTGAGCAAGTTTTAATATAAGTAAAAATTCAAATATCATAATTTAAAGTTTCAGGGTTAGGATCTGAAACATCATGTAAAAATATGAATTTTAAAACTAAAATCAAGATTTTTAGTTTGGGAATGAAAGTGAAGTTCTGGTTTGAACTGAAAATGAAATTTTGGGATTTTTGGGCGATCTCTGTAATCTGGGAGGTCGGGTTTCTTCCTGGAGATGGAAGGCTAATTAGAGAATCTAGGAAAATTGGTAGGAAGTTGATTAGAGCATGGTGGAGGTGGTGGTAGTAGATTGTTGTCTGGAACCCTAGTTTTAACTAGGCAAGGTAATTCGATCATCTCGGTTTCTACAATTGATCGAGTGCAACGAGACTTTGGGTGATGGAAGCTTGGTTATTGACGATGACATGGCCGGAGTTGCAGAATCTACGATGGTCGGAGTTTTGTGGTCGATGCAGTTTCCAAGTTGAAGTGGTGTTCCAGTTTTTAGTTCCAGGTTTGGGTTCGAAGCTTGAAATCGATTTCGAGTTGGGGATGACGATCTGATGATCGTGATGGTGTGCGGAGATGTTTATTGATGTGGTGAGGCCATCATGGTTGGTCATAGATGGTCGGGGCAAGGTGCGCTTCCTTGTTTCTAATGAGCTTGGGTTGTTGCAGGGGTATTGTACTCGAGAAATTCTCGAGTCATTAAGGGTTTTGCTCGAAGTTTAGTTAGTTTGGACTCGAAGCATTTGAGGGTGTCTCGAGTTATTTGTTTGGTTTCAGGTTTTAAAGAAACCTGACTGTTTTAAAAAATTTAATTGAATTTTAAAAATTAAAGCAAGATTTAAGCTGGTTTTAAAATTCAGTTTAAAATATGGATTCAAATTTACTTTTGTATCCTTGTTTTAAAATAATTAAGGTTTAAGGAAATTTAAAATGATTTTGAATTTTGAAAGTAAAGAGGCAAGCAATGTTTTGAAAACAAAGTTTTAAATCTGGAATAAGATTTAGTTTGTATCTTAGTTTGGAGATAAATAAGTTTTTAAAATTTAAATTGTTTTAACAACTTTAAAATGTTTAAAGCATATTTAAAATGATTTGAATTTGGAATGAATTTGGTTTAAATTCTTTTAAATTTCTTTTGTAAGGAATATTATTTCTCTAACATGTAATTCAAAGGGTTTTTGAATTGTTATTAAACTTTGTTGAACTTAAATTTGTATTCATTTTAGATCTTAAAATTTAAAATAAAATTTGAAAGTAAATTTGAAGTATATTGTTTTTAAATGCTTTGTTAATGATAATTTAATCATTAACGAGAATAAAGTTTTATCTTAAAGAAAATTAAAATTTAATGATTTATGATTCATTTATTAAGGTAATTAAAATGAATTAATTAATTTAATTAATTAATGATTTGGATTAATTAAATTAGTAATTATGAGATTTAAATTAACTAATTAAGGTTTAAGTTAATTAATTAAGGATAATTAATTTGTAATTAAGGATCATTAATTTGATATGATAAGATTGTTAATTAATGATTAAGATTAATTAGTCAAGTAATTAAGGATTAATTAAGTTACAGTTAACACTTAATAAATTAAATAATTAAATATTAATTAACTGGTTATTTAGATTAATTAATTTGTAATTAATAATGATTAATCTAAGTTTAATTACTTAAGAAAGTAATTAAGGAGATGTTAATGAAGGTCATTAACTTAAGATTATTTAATAATTAATTAACGTGATTAATTTTAATAATTAATTAGATTAATTAATTAGGGATAATCATTTCTGAAATTGTTTAAGTGTAATTACTTAAGGGAAGTAATTAAGGAATTAATTACTTAATGTAATTAATTGAGTTTAATGTGATTAGTTTAAGTTAATTAATTGAGTTTAATTAATTTAAGATAATCTCTTGATGATTTGATAAGTGTAATTACTTAATGTAATTAATGAAGTATAATTACTTAGTAGAGTAATTAATGGATAATTATTGGATGTAATTAATGGAAGATGATTGAATAATGGACGTAATTTGGATTAAATTACTTTGTGAAATTAATCAAGGGATTAATTAAGATAATTAATTAAGGAGTAATTAATTTATTTAATGAAGTAATTGAAGGTAGTTAATTACTGAATGTGATTAATCAAGAGTGATTAATAATTATGGTTTAATTAAAGATTAATTACTTACTGTAGTTAATTTAAATAAAGTAATTAATTAAAATGTGATTAGGGATCATTAGTTAATATAATTAATGATGTAATTAAGGGTTGATTAATTAATCAATGATAAGTGATTAAGTGTGATTAATTAATGTAATTAATTAAGAATTAATGTAATTAATTATAGTTAATTAGTTTATGAAGTAATTAAAGGTTAATTACTGTATTTGGTTAAGAATAATTAATTTGTAAAATTAATTAAAGGATAATTACTTGAATGTAATTAAAGAATAATTAATCAAGACTGATTAAGGTGGGTAATTAAAGAATAATTAATCAGGGATGATTAATTAAGGTGGATAATTAGAGAATGATTAATTAATTTATTGGTAATTAATTAATGGTTACGTAAGAAAGATTTATGTGAGGAAGTAATTAATTTAATTTAAATTAAATTAATTAGAGATGAAGTAATTAATTTGATTCATTTTAAATTAATTATAGTGTGATTAAGTAAATCCTTTCTTATGCATGGATGAATGATATTGTTTGCCTTGAATGTTTGAGATCTCAGAAATGAGATAAGTGATGTTGTGTGATATGGATACTTTGATTAAGGTATAATGATAATGTGGATTATCTATTTGTGATGATAGTATGGATTATCTGTTCATAATGATAATATGGATTATCTGTTTTTGATGATAATGTTGATTATCTATTGTGATATGTGAATTATCTATCTATGTGTATATAGATAATAGAATTGAAATTGTTTTAAACTTTAAAACAACTTGGCCTTTAAAGATACGTTTTGGATTTCGATGAGACCGGGATCGGGTTTCCAAATTTGGATATTTGAAAACCCCAAAAATCCCCCTCAAAACTCTAGTAGCATTAATTACTTCTATCAGACAAATTTATGTCACATAAGCTTAAGGGTTAAGTGTTTTCCATATTTGCATACTTTCCTTTTTTGCTCATTTTAAAATATCTTATCCTCTCTTACATCACGCATGACATCATCTCATTTAGTTATCCACAAATATGAAAATATTTTTATTTTCTAAGTGTCTCCTAAATGATTAATTGGACATGCACAAAAGTTTGAACAATTTGTGTTGATAAAAAAAGCTGTTTATAGATAAAACGATTTTCGATCACATTATCGATATTTCTCCAAAGAATATATTTTTATAAAAAAAATTCCCAAACAAGTTTACCATCATTATTGATGATTTGAAAGGGTGTTAAAAAGATTACTAAATCATTTTAATACAATTTAATTAAAGATTCAAATATTTAAATAATTCAGATATTTAAATACGAAGTGTCCGAAATTCTAGGTCATTACATTCTCCCTCACTTAGAATATTTCATCCTTAGAATTCCAAAACAAGGAGCTAAATAAACAATCACATTAATACTTAATAGAATCCAATCATTAGCGAATAAAACTCATAGTTTGCTCAAGTTCAAAACCTTCTCATCTCACAAGGATGATAAATGATCTACTAAGCATATCTTACGCTTAACAACCTCAGGTTATTACTTAGTGAACGATTTACAATATTTGATAAAAAAATCAAAGAGTTATCACCTAAACTTTCCATAAGCCAATCAAACATAGTATGCAAATATAAAGCCTATACGATCACATATATCATCCGTACACATTATCAATTTCATTCACTTGCTCGATCATATAGATCTCACTTCCTAACTAGTATAGCTCAGTTGTCCTCTCTAGTGCGGACTCCGATCAGGTTCCATGATTAAAAACCTTTGTTCTCCTCATGTAGCCATATAATATGATAGAAAACACCTGGATCATATAAAGAATCTGCATCAAATGTTCGCCTTCAAGAATCAAGTGAAAAATCCTTGTTTGGACCAGTGTAAACCACCTCGAAAACATGTATTCGAATATTGGATCAAGAATGGTCATGCAAATAAAGTAATCTTCGTAAAGTTTATGTATTTATCATATTGATTTCTTAAACACACCAATTCCTTTTTGATCACATTCATTTATCCAAATAGTTTGTCATTGACACTAAGACGATTTATAAATCATTTCATAAATCATAAAAAAAAATTACAACTTAAGTTCCATACTCATATAACACTCCATTAACTCCTAAAAGTATATAAAAAACATTAAATTTGTATCAAGTATGATTAACAAATTTAAATCTTGTTTTAACTTGCTATCTTCTCAATTAAGTGTTATATAAACCCAATATTCTCAAAAACACTTAACTATAAGTTCGATAACCATTTGGAGATCCCGACTATCCAAAACCGCTGAAAATTCCATATCATTTTAACAAGTGAAAACTACCAACCAACATATCATATCATGATGCACATCCATACTTTCCTAATGCATAGGCTAAATGTGTTCATGAAATAACTTAACAAGAAAATTTTAAAACTAAACACTAGTTTTCATTTCAAGCCATTTTGAAATATTATATATTTCTTTTGTATATCAAATCATACTTTGGAATTAAATAAATATATGTTTTACCAAAATAACTTTATAACATCCCATGTTTAGAAACCCAAAAATAAATGCCGACGATGTTGAAGTCATCATCCGAATTATTTTCAAGCGACAGGAGTGAGATTAGAACATCCAATTTATGCCTTCTAGACTTAAGTAAAATCATTTTGTAAACAATATCAAATACTTCGTAGATGTTACTAAGTGCCATGATCCCAATTTCATAAACCAATTTCTCAAATACTTACGTTTAGATAATACTATTATAATTTTCTCCAAAATCATGAAAATCATTTTCAAAAATTACCGAAATTTAAGTCCTCATGTTTAAATCCTCTTCATTTATAAACTATGTTTGTATACAGTTACTTTCTTATCAATCCACAAATGTATATCTTTGTTTAGGTTATAATAAACAACTCCTGTTAAATTCAATTTTAACCTAACATTATCATTGAACGCCTTTTAGTCAAACCGTGACACTTAATTCATAGGGCATTCGTATTTAATGTTCCCATAAATTAGCATTTACCCAACCCTTGTTATAAGAAGGTAGATTTCTTGTAAATCAATAACTATAATAAATGCTCATAAACTAGCCAGGCATAATTAATCAATTAATAAATGATAATAATTGAATATTATCATTTCCTAACAAGCAACCATATCATAAATAACTATATCAATTTATGGAAATTATATATTTTTATGTAAAATATATTACTAGGTAAAATTATTTCATTTACCAATTTCGAAAACAATACCGTGTCGATTTTCCTTTTTCATGTGTTTAGAAACTCCTATCGATAACGTTGATAAGACACATCGACCATGATTCGTAAACTACTCAACAAACCAATTAACATAATATAAACATTTTTATAGCACTAAATACACTCTCAACTCATGCTGGGGGATTCCTTTACCCCATCTCTTGATGAGTCAAACCTACCAAAGCCAAGGTTCTCCCTTAACCTTTAGCTCTGATACCAACCGTAACGACTCGCCTTTTCGACCTTTGAATATTGGCACAAATACATCCGTGGTATTCATATGCAGAGCACCCAAGTGCTGGAAAGACGAACTGTTAGGGAAAAATGAAAAGGAAAAGTAATAGAACGAGGAAGAAAAGATACAATATTAGAATCTTGCAACAAAACGATCCTATATAATATCAAAAGACAGTATAAACTCTCATCCTAAGATACAAAATTATTCAGAATTACAGTAATCATCCTAGATAGTTATAATAAATTATCCTTGCAAATGCTGATGATATAATAGTAGTGCAGTGGAAATAAAAATAACGGTAGGTAATCATCCGTCTCTTCCCCAGAAGCTCCAAAGCATCCCAAACTAAATCTAGATACATACACGGGGCTGACACAAGCACTACAAGAAAACAACACCTGGATCAGTTTGGTAAACCAGCGTGAAAAACACAAGAAATATGAGTGACATGTAACCGTACCAATTGAGACTATATAAATTCTCGAAATGGTTTTCCCTTCAAAGAAACCAACCATCCATTAAGTTTAATATATAGTGATATGTTAGATAATGTCTAGAGTGTAACACACAAATCATATCACATAGCTACTGTGTGAATGCCACAACAATAATAGGTATGCAGTCAATATAGCTAAGGAGCATTTGCATAGTGGATATTCTGTGGATATCTCCTCGGATCTAGCGAAATCTGAACTCCTGCACAAGGACCATAGATATCCTTCTGAGCAACATACATCTCTTGGGAATTTACTATAGGAAATGCATAACTGACCCATGCCCAAACAATCATGGCTCTGAATGCATCGCTCTCGCATTCATATCCAAAAGTAATAATAAATGGGAGTTACCTACACCCTTGGGATTGCTAAAATTTACATTCCCTTTGGCTATGCGTCCTAGCTCTTGTTTTAGTCATTTCCGATGTCGAGGCTACGTTTGACATCTCTTACTTGAGTCTTCATCACTCGAACAGAACATTAATTCTCAAATGGGTTCCATCAGCTTGAACAGATCATGAATCACTACATGAATTCGAGCATCTTGAACAGATCTCGAACCTCCACATAGGTTCGCCACATAAATCCTCCAAAAAATGCTAACATTGTCCTCTCTCTTAGAATGCTCCTCAAGATAGACAGTCACACACACAATAGCATCGTTTGAAATGTTAATGTTGACCTCTTCCTTGAACTTTAACCTTAGGATTGATAGTTCAACCGTATAACATTTTACTTTATAGTCGCTTCCGAAACATAGAACTCGTATACTAGTATTGAAGTGGTATTCAATAAGTAGAACACTTACCGATCCTAGTCTCTTCCAACTAATTCGATGAATATCTGGCTAACTCAATTCTGGTTCTTTCAAAAGTAAGCGAAAGCTAGAAATCTTACATACCATTTCTCCTCCTTTGGGGTTCTAATAGATATTAAATCGTGAAGCCTTTTGATAAATTCCTAATTCAATATTAGGTCAAGTTCAATAATCGACTAATCGATTATCTATTACAAGATGTTTGTTCATAAATGGAAACTAAGTCTAGTATATTTTCCATAAACAAATGAACATATAAAACACTATCTAGTCATATAAAGTACGATTATGCCACACAAATTTTCTTTAAGCTATTCAAGCAACTTCTGATCCCTTTTATTAAGTTAATCCTTTTATTAATTAAAAACACCTTTATTACTAAACTTCTTTTATCTAATAAATTTGTGTCTTTTCCTAGAAGGTTCAAAACTTATAATTTCTTTCAAAATATTCATTTTAAGGATCTAAGTACTTTCGCAAATTCATTTAATAAGTTTAAGACTAATGTTACTTAAACATTTTCACTACAAATCCAAAACTATTTTGCTTGTGCTTATCTTTAAATCATTCTTTTAAAGATCTATTTATACCCCTAAGTATAATAAAAAAGGGTTAAAGATGAATGCTATAAACACATTGTCGCAATAAACCCAAAAATAATCTTATACTTGTTTCCATCTCTACAAGCATTTGTTTTAAAGATCTAAGTTCATATTAACTCAAGTTCAGTATGGACTAGTTAACTATCAAGTTCTAAAAACGATTGCTTATAGAAATCACAATTCGTATGCTTAACTCGTTTCTGGCATTCCAACTTAACTATTCCTTATCCAAGAGTTAAGCAAGGTAAGTTTGGGCACTAGTTGCTCCAATTCTTGCCTAGACACTTCAGTCTTGAATTTCACAAATAGACAAGTCTACCTCGTCGGATTTTATTGTTAAGTATAGTATTAATGATTTCCATAAACAATAAGAAATAAACACGAGTAACACATTTTCGAACTTTCAACTTAAATATTGCTCGGTTAAGAGGGAAGCCTGGTAGGTTAAAGCTCTATTGCTCCATCCCTACTCAACAAAAATATTAACTCTCAACAATAGATAAGATTACTTCATCGGCTTATTAGTGTTAAGTATAGTTAATTACTTTTCTAATATGTAATTAAATAATTTTACCATTTGTCCATTAGGCAATTACTAACCCCTTTCTAAACCTTTTGTTTTATAATCTAAAACAAGATATTTATATAAGATATTTTCCATGATATTTATATAAGATACTTTCTAAGATATTTTCTACTAAAAATAAACATTCATACAAAATATCACTTAAAAGTAATCATTTTGTAATTTACTTGAAAAATAGAAAACCAAGTTTTCCATAAAACACTCTTTTATATAAATTCATAACTAATTCTTAAAATTTTATATAAATCTCAAACTACTTTTAAAATAATCTAATAAGAGTTAAGAAATAATTTTAAAAATAATGAAATAAAGTGCTCATACTTAAAGTCTTTTTTAAAGCATTTGAAGTCCAAAAATAAAGGTAAAACGGGGTAGTTTTGCACTGGTGATGTTTTGTCTGTTTTCGAGATGTTACTTAACTTTTTAATATTCAATCTTTTAATAGTAAAAAACATACATAAAAAAATGTAAATATGGCGAGAAATTCCTAAGGATCTCTTTGCAAAGTTCCATAACAATTGCCAAAACAAGGAAATTCCAAACTGCTCGCTATAAGTGCACTTCTAAATCCAAGTCCAATCTAAACCAAGGTCTAGTAACATGTCATATAAGTCCATTCAAGTCCATTCCAAGTTTGTTCAAGTCCATGTACATGGATTACATATGTCAGTTACATTTAAAGTAAGAATTCAAAGCAAAGTTTTAACAAAAGTCAACAACAATTCAAACAACATATCTACAATTAACACAACATATGTATGTGTTATATTTTCGTTCAAAGTGAGATGTTAATTCCCCGTTAACCACTTAAACAAGAAAGCCCAAGAATTCAAGCCAAGACCCATCCTTGCAAACACCTTTCCTCCTCCTCCTCTTTGCTCTTGCTTCACCTTACTTTTCCTCGCTCCCATACTTCATAAAGTTCATGGCCATAGCTTCCTATAGGACTTTGGCTCCACTTCTCCTTGTTTTGGCATAGTGGAAGGGTTTCTAATATTGCACCGAGCCTTGTGTAAAACTTTGAAGTAATTTGGAGTTGATTTGCAACTCTTTCTTTTTAGAACATAAGAGAGGAGGAAGAACAGAAGCCACTGATTTTTACAACTCAAACTTTGTAATTTTTGTGATTATTTTCTAAGGATGTACTCCTCCTTATGTAGGCTTAGGAATGTGAATGGGAAAAGACCAAAATCCCCTTAAAACCCTATTAGTGTTAATTACTTCTATCATGACTACTTTATGTCACATAAGATTAAGGGTTAAGTGTTTCTGTATTTTCATATTTTCCATTTTTGCTCATTTTAAATATCTTATCCTCCCCTACATCGTGCATGAATTCCGTCCCATTTAATCAGCCATAAACATAAAAATATTTTTAGTTGTTGATTATCTCCTTAATTATTAATTAGACATGCACAAAAAGTTGGAACAACTTTTGTTGAGAAAAAAGCTGTTTATCGATAAAGCAATTTTCGTTCACGTTATCGATACTTATCCAAAGAAAATATTTTTGTAAACATTTTTCGAAAACAAGTTTACATTATTATTTATGACTTAAAAGGGTGTTAAAAATAATATTAAACCATTTTAATAACATTTAACCATGATTCAAACATTTAAATAATTCAAATATTTAAATATGAAATGTTTGAAATTCCAGGTCATTACTATTGGTCGCCACCCGCTAGGGTTGACCATTTCAAGGTTAGTCATCATGCGCAAGGGCCGACCATTTTAGGGTTGGTCGCAACCCCCAAGAATGGACCATTTCAAGGTTGGTCACTACCCACAAGGATTCTGATAGCTACTCATCAGTCAGAGCTCTCAATTCAGCACTACACAAGAATTCTAATAACTACTCACAGTTGAACTCTCTCGATTCAACAAGCTCTTAAGACTAGAAACAACATTAGCCTTAAGAACTACTTTTTCTTATTATTCCATTGTAATTACCTATAATTATAGTAGAGATGTATAATAAGAGGATATCACAGAGGACATATTAGGACTAGGCCAACTCGCAGCGGAAGAAATGAGTAAATTTCAAAATTTCTTACCATTTTGTATCATTAATGGGCCTATGAAGTCTAAACATAAATTTTCTAAGTTTCTTTTAAACAAAATCAATATTTTGTTTTGTTTCATAATTAAAGGATTTTTAAATTGAATTTATATAAATATGTAATATGATGAATGCATCAAATACATTCATGTTTTTGAATGATAATGACACCATATGAGCAACATGTAAAAGGTTAGAGAAAGAAACTTTTCATTTCTTTCTCTTAATACAAATAATTAATTACGGAAAGAAGAGCTATAAATGTAGAAAGAGAAATCTTTCATTTCTCCTTTATTAAGTTAATTGACAAATTAACATTTACTATAGAATTTACATTATGTAAATATAAACATGTAATAGGTTAGATAAAGAAACCTTTTATTTCTTCTCTTAGGATAATAAACAATTAGAGAAGGATGGGCCAAATGTAAAAAGAGAAAGTTTTCATTTCTCTCTCTCTTTAATTAGGTAAATTAATAAATTAACACTTACTATAGAATTGACACATGTCTTTGTTGCACAAATTTTATTTTAAAACATGCAAATAACAGTAACATATGTATATATAAGTTCAATTTATACATATACATAATATATTAAAAGGAATTTTACTAATAGGCATAATTATATTACAAAAGGACAATTAACAATGAATAGAGGTAAATATTCATGAAGAAGGAAAGGTAGAGGACTTTCCTTTTTCCTTTACTCATTCAATCAATTTCATTTCAAATTGGTAATTAAATTCTAAAACATAAATGCATATAAAACTAACTTTGACTATTCTCATATTTTGATATCTAGAATTAACAAATATAAATTAAGTTTTAATTTAGGAAGAATTTTGAAATCAAAATTGTGATTTTAAATATAAGTAAATTTTATGAACGTTGAATTAAAACAATACATTCATACATATATGTAATTAATTTCAAGCTACTTTTAAATAAAAAGTAACAAACAAATATGTAAAGTTTGTAATTTAGTATGTGTTAGAATTATAAGTTAGAAAATTTACACAAAAGTCTGATCATGTTTTCTTTTACTTTCAATCAAAAGAATACATTAACGAAAAATTCGATCAAAACATAAAACATTATGTTATATTTTCATATGATTTCAGAAGGACAACATATGTAATTTATATTAGTTGAAATAAAATAAAGTTATATAAATGAAATATTTTGAATAGGAATAAAGGAAACAACTTAGGCACATATAAATTAGCAGTAAAGTTCCATATATGAAATATAAGAACATCATGTACAACTAATAAAATGAGATGTAATATGTTATAGCTCAAATGTTAAGAATTTATCACAACTCTAATGTTAAGAATATGGACATGTAATCAAAACGTAATAGCACAAAATGGGTCTAGATCAAATTGATATTATAAATATATATTATTAAAAAATATGACAAAAAGGAATTAGATAAAGTTAAACAGTTAAAGTTATAATCAAATGCAATATGCAAGAGATCTATTATATAAATAATAATATTATACGAATAAATAAAATGAAAATTTTACCTTAAGATGTAGCCAAAAGAATGTACTTTTAATGATGATATCTCTTCAGATCTTCAAGATCATCATCTTATCCTTACAAAAGATGTATGAACCACTTTTTGTTATTTGATATTTTTATTTGGAGTTGAAAGATTTCTGGAAATTTGAATTTTTGTTTTCTGCCATAAAAAATTTGGAGAAGAGAAAGAAAAGGAATAAAATTGAGACAAAAGGAGTTATACATACAGAATGAACTAAAGAATATGTTTTATTTAGAAGAATGAAACTTTTCCATTCTTCAACTGAAACTTCCCTAATTAATTCCATTGATTGTCTTTATCTCTACAATCCTGTCTTTTCGCATGATATGTCATTAGATGACATAAAATTTTCACAAATCATGCCATAAAACGACATAAAATTTCCATAAATTATTTCATGCAATTATCTTTTATTTAAATTACATCAATACCGTATATCAATGCACACAAATATAATTTTTATAAATGCATTAAAATAACTACAGACAACTTTCAGACATCAAATAAATTAAATAATAATTAATATTTCTCAAAAATAAATTAATTTAACCAATTTACAACATTTTGTGAATTAATTAAATCATGTGAATTTTAGAGAATTCATCACTATGGTTGTGCGACCTAAAGGTGTAAATTCAGTCAGTCATTAATATCGAATTTTTTGAATATTAAAGTTCACACATCACTTAATAGGTGACATGACATTTTGGCTGAATTTATCACTTACACATAGTTAACAAGAAATCTTATCAACATCCCAAAGCTAAGTTGTTAACAAGAAATACTACTAACACAAAAAGAAAATTTTAGAAATGATCAATCTCTTCGAAACCCCTTTTGAATGAGTTGATAGGTACAAATTGTCTTTAGAATATGGCTTTGTGAAAGTGTTAACTGTAGATAACAAGACCAACCGATTTTTTAAAATGAAAGTTAGGAAGAGGATAATTCATTCAAGTCCCCTTTCGAGTGAGTCAAAAGGGTCATTCACATTTCCTTTCAAGTTGATCGAAAGGATCATTCATATCCCCCTTTCTAATGTGTCGAAACAGCTATTCTGCCCTTTAAATAAAAGAATTCACTTCCAAAAGTATAGTTTCTGCTGCCTTGGAAGGCACTCCTTCGAAAGGGTTATATATATCTGAACTCCTTTCGAAGATGTCCAACCAGCAAACATATCATGATGTTCATGCATTAAGTTCCTTTCGAAACTCCTTTCGATTCGGTTGAAAGGGTAATTACTCTTTTTAAGGAGCTCAATGCATAATATATAAGATTTACATTCAATATGCAATGGAATAACATCTTAGACAATATAATATAAGTTCAGTGAACTTATTAATGTCAAAATATCATCATCACGTCAATTTAACATTTGATGTCACGAAAAATGATGATAATATGATTCGAATTCACAACATCTAAGTTGTTCCCATAGCATTCCATAAGTCAAATGTAGGTTAAGAAAATAAGTGAGCATCATTTGCAATTGGTCATAGTCAAGCTAATGGCCGATATGATCTTCCTCATATTCAGAATCAATATTAGATCCATGCATCAACTCTTTTGCATTCATTTAAATTGGATTACAAGTAAGAGAATTTTCCCCCAAATTAATTTAGGATTATAAAAATTTGATTTTCAAATGAAATAAGAAAGAGAATTCAGAATTCCAAAAATCGTACCCCAAATTCGGGCCCCTAGGGTCGTATTTATAGATGTAGGTTGACCATCTTCCACCTTCGTCCTTTCGATGCGGTCGAAAGGTCTTTCTTTCAGCCTTTCGCATCCATCCTTTCGCCTTCATCATTTCGCTTTCATAGCTTTGAAGGCAGCCACTTGGGTCTCTGATTATGCTTGGGATAACCTTTTCACCTTCAACAATAGTGTACTAGCAGTGGAAATTGTTCTAAAACTCCCTAACATTGCTTTCACGTTTCTCTCAGACCTTTTGACACCTTCGAAAAGTATGTAGTGAAAGGGTCAAAGTTCTCTATCACATTTCTTTGATGTAAGCGAAAGTAACTCTAACTCCGTCTTCTCCTTTGAAACCTCCCTTGGTCACTTTGGTTTGGTATTAACCATGATGAATGATTATTTGAGTGGGTAAGGGAAGCTTTTGTATAGTTTCGAAAGGATTAGCAGTTGACGACTGGATCATTATGAAAGGTCACTTGGCTTCATGTGGAGTCTTCTTTATGCTTTCGAAAGGTTCTAACCATTTCAAAAGGCTTATTCTTTCCGCCGAAAGGTGTCTATTTATAAAATGTCTTTAAGTGGAAGATTGGCACCAGCGAAACCAACAATTTCCTTGCGTTTGGTTCTCGTGTGTGAACCTATTGTCCAATAATTTCGGAAGGTGTTTCGAATCCATACTAAGATTTTTAAAATATGTGGATTATCTACGTTGAAAGGTCAAGCTGAGGTGAAAGGGTAGCTTTGTGTTCTTTTCTACTTCTTTCAAAGCTCTTGTTTCACCTGACACTTGTAGGTGTATTAGTTGCTTGCGACTCCATCCTAATCTCTTCGAAAGTTATCTCAATGTCTTCGAAACACTGATTTTGAATTATGGCGAAACCCTTGTCTTATAGTCTTGAGAGTTGGACATTTTTTATGAGATTTCTTTCATGCCTTTATTCTTAAGTGAATTTTATCGTTTACATTTTTCCCCTCCCCCCGTATGAAGGAAGCTTTTGTTTTCAGGACAAAAATTTAACAGCTTTCCTTTTGTACTATTCCATCTTCAATGATCTCATCCCCTACAAAGTTTAAATCAAACAACATTTTCTATGGTTAGTTCAAAATTTATATAAAAACATGCTCGGTGATTTGTTTGTAATATGATTGAAGACAATGCTAGTATAATAGGATTCTCTAAAAAAAATTAAGTCTAGAAACAATGAAAATTAGTTGACCATCATCTGGAATTAATAACTGATAAGTAATCCAAAGTTGTGAATAATTGGAGACCAAAAATTCCTATCTGGTAATAATGAAAGTCCTACTATCCAACTTTGCTAAAAAGAAGTTTATGAATTAAACCTCTATTATATTAATAGAAAACCAGACATCTAGTCTAAATCTGACTTTTATAATTAAAGTCCAGGAGTTTTCTTCTGAAATAAGTCATTGAAGACCATGAATCCTTATTTAGGGGTAAATAATGGGTATTTAGAAACCATTATTGGAAATAATAATAATCCTGAAACTGAGATTCAGACGTTGATGAGTGCCATGCGAAAGTTAGCAGTAGTAAATTGGTGGCCCTAATTCGGGTACTAACAAGAAAAATTCAGAGTTTTAATCAAAGACCAAAAGTCCATTGAAATTTCAATACCATCTGCCTTGGAACCTAGATTCGTGCATTAACAAATGAAGTTCAAAAATTAATAGTAAAAGATCCAAAACCCCGAATTCGGGTAGTATGAAGACCAGAGATTAATATTAGAAGACCAAAAACCCAAATTCGGGAATTTACAAGTGAAGTCCGAAAATTAATAATAAAAGACCTGAAACCCAGATTCGGGTATTAATAAGCGAAGTCCAGAAGTCAATAATAAGAAATCCGAAACCCAGATTTGGGTATTATCAAGCGAAGTCCATAAATCAATAGTAAAAGATCCGAAACTCAAATTCAGGTATTATTAAGTGAAGTCCAAAAATCCTCTGATGGAAATCTTCAAAGGCTGTGGATTCTTATTTGAGCCTCCTGTTCTACACCGCTCTTTGGGTTCTCATTCTTTTGTCATATGTCACCCTTTAGGCCTCGTATGTTGTCATTGTCTGATATACCACTTCACGAGCTCGGACTTCTTAGTCCATTGTTCTCTTTGTTTGATATGCCACTTCTGGGGTCGGATGTCTAGTCTATTGTTTTTGTTTGATATGCTGCTTCCCCGGCTTGGACGTCTTAGTCCATTGTTGTCTGGTGCGCTTGGTTAGTTTATCCACAAGAAGGACCCAAGGACTTACCCAACCTCCCTCCAAGAGGGACTTCAGCTAGGCTTTATAGGTGGGACTAAAGGCTTGTTCTGTGTCATGGCAAGGTCATAGTGTGGCGGGACTAAGGGCTTACTCCATCCTCTCGCAAAGAGGTGCTTCGATCTGGCCATAGCATGGCGCGGATAAAGGCTTACTCTAACCTCCCTCCAGGAGATCCCTTGATCCATCCATAGCGTGGCACGACCAATGGCTTATCGATGCTTTAACCTAGCCATAGCATAGCGTGGATAAGAGCTTACTCTTACCTCCCTCCAGGTGGCGCTTTTACCTAGCCAATTCAGCTCGGACAAAGGCTTTAACCATTTAAGATAATTTCCAAATTCAAGGAGAACTATGCTCCCAACTGTTTAAACTTTTCTTTAAGGAAGAGATGCTTTATTAACTCATTGTAAGAAAATATTGTCGCAAATGCTCCGCATTCCATGTTCTAGGAACCATATTGCCATCTGGTCAACATAACTTATAAGCTCCAGGAGAGATTACTTTGTATACGATTAGGGACCTTCCCATTTTGATCCTAGCGACCCATTTGCAGAATTTCTTATGTTTGCCATCACCCTTTGGAATACTAAGTCTCCCTCTTGAAATGATCTCGTTTTACATTTGAGTTATAGTATTTCGAGATTCTTCTTTAATATTCTGCAGTTTGGATAGCTGCTTCATCTCTTAGTTCATATATTGATTCTAATGATTCTTTCTTCAATTATTGGTTTAGATCAATGGCATATGTGATTCTTCGATGTGAGGGTATCTTAATTTCAATTGGTAATATCGCTTCACATCCATATGTTAAGGAATAAGGGGTATGGCTCGTTGCAGTTCTAGTGGATATTCGATAGGCCTAAAGTACAAGTGGCAATTCCTCTACCCAATTTTCTTTGGATTTATCCAATTACTTTTTGAGGATGGTCTCAGTAGTCTTATTTTCCGCCTCAACGGCTCCATTACCCTTTGGATGTGCCATGGAAGAAAAACTTCTGATAATCCTGTTCTTATGGAAAAATCGAGAAAACTCTTCACTTTCAAATTGTGTTCCATTATTAGATGTAATCTTATAAGGGATCCTGAATCTGGTAATAAAATTTTTAATCATGAATCTAAGCACTTTCCCAGAAGTGATTTGGTAAGCGGTTCTGCCTCTATCCACTTAGTAAAGTAGTCAATGACCATTACAACATATTTTGCTCCTCCTTTTGAAATTGGCAATGACCCAATTAAGTCAATTCCCCATATATCGAAGGGCCAAGGACTAGAAATTGGATTTAATTGACTTGGTGACAAAAAAGGGATCTTTGAGTATCTTTGGCATTTTCACATTTCTTTACAAACTTAATAGCTTGACCTACCATTCGAGGCCAATAGAAACCTTGTCTCATTATTTTCTTTGCCAACATTGCCTTGTTAGAATGGTTTCTGCAAAATCCTTCATGCACTTCCACCAATAATTTAATCTCATCTTCTAAACTCACACATTTTGAGTAAGGCAAGGCATATCCTTTCTTATAAAGAACTCCACCCATCATCGTGAAAGTCGGAGCATGTCGCTTGATTTTCCTAGCTTCCATTTTGTCAGATGGTAATATCCCCTTGGAAAGATATTCGACAATAGGTGACATCTAAGTGTCACGATAACAGTCATCTACCCTCGAATGATTAATCCCCTCATATGAGATTTCTTCATTAATTTCCCTTTCTTCTCTTTCTTCTATCATGGCTTGGGATCTAGTTAGAACTAACAATTCCTTTCCTTGTTCAGGTATCCTTCTTCAATACTTGGATTTGCTTAGTACCCTATTGGTAAGATACGAGTTTTTGAGGCTTCTTTTAAACTGGCCAAATTTGCTAACGAATCTGCCTGAGAGTATTCTCCCCTGGAAACTTGGTATGTAGAAAAATCTTCAAATAAAGCGAGCATTTTCAATACTTGCTTTACATATAAGGATAGTTTGGCATACTTAGTATGATATACGTGCTTTATCAGGTTTACATTAGTTGAGAATCACTAAAAATTTGAATTTGTGGGATCCTGAGTTCTAAGGCTAGAGTTAATCCTTCCACCATTGATTCATATTCGGCTACATTATTTGTTGCGGAGAACCCTAATTTCATTGTGCAGTGTAGGCGATGCCCGTCTGGTGTTATTATAACATATCTTGCCCCGACTCACTATTCACCATCCACAAATAACTGCCATACGGTGTTTTGATTCCTTTCTTTCGTTGATTCTTCTTTAACGAAGTTTGTATATTCATTAATAAAATATATATTCATTAATAAAATATGCTAATGCTTGCCCTTTGGTTGTTGCCCGTGGCTGAAATTCATTGTCATACCGGCTAAGCTCAATTCCCCACTTTACCAGCCTACCCAAAGTTTTAGGCTTACTAAAGACTTTTTTGAGTGGAAAGTTAGTCAATACTCTGATTGGATGTGCTTGAAAGTATGCTCTATGTTTTCGTGTTGTAAGTATCAAACAGTAAGCTAATTTTTGTATTACCGGGTATTAAACCTCTGTGTCTTTTAACCACCTGCTCACATAATAAAATGGAAGTTGAGTCTCATTTTCTTCTCTAATCAAAACTGAGCTAACCGCATGTTCCGAAACTTCCATGTGTAAGTACAAGACTTCCCCTTTCTTGGGGCAGGATAATATTTATGGTCTTTCCCAATGATTTTTCAACTCTTGAAAGGCTTTCTTACAATCTTCTCCCCATTCAAAGTTTTTCCTCTTCTTGATTGCGTTGAAAAAGGAAATGCACGTATCAGTTGCTTTGGAGATGAATCTGCTTAGGGCAACTACCCTACTATTTAAACTCATTACATCTTTGCTGGTTTTGGGCTTATCCATGTATTTGATAGCTTGAATCTGGTCTGGACTAGCTTTAATTCCTTGAGTGCTCAAAATATAGCCTAAAAACTTCCCAGAATGAATTCGAAAGACATTTCTGAGGATTCAGTTTCATTTCATATTTCTGTATACTTCGAACATCTCTTTTAGGTCCTCAAGGTAACTCTTAGCTTCATAAGATTTTACTATAATATCGTCAACATAAACTTTCATATTTCGACCGATCTGTTCTTTGAACATTCTGTTGACTAATCTTTGATAGGTGGCTTCAATATTCTTTAACCCTAAAGGCATTGCTTTGTAGCATAAAATTCTGCAATCAGAAATGGAAGTTGTAAGCTCTTCATCCGGTTTAAAAATGGGTGTCAGATTGTATCCCGAGTAAGCATCCATGAGGGATAACAATTTGTGTCCACTAGTTGCATCAACTAATTGATCTATCAGGGGCTATGGGTAAAAAAATCTTTTGGAATTACTTTGTTCAAATTAGTATAATCAACGCAGATTCTCCACTTTCCATTTGACTTCTTTACCAATACTGGGTTTGCTAGCTACTTTGGGTAAAGGATTTCCCCAATGAATCCATTTTCGAGTGACCTTTTATCTTCTCCGTTTAGGGCATTGGACCACACTTTATCTAATTGTCTCATCTTCTTTCGAATGGGGGTCGCTTCTGGATTAATATTTAGTGCATGTCACATAACCGATGGATCGATCCCAACCATATCTGAATGAGACCATGCAAACACGTCTCTATTTGACTTAAGAAACTGAATTAAGTCTTTCTTTAAGCTGTTTTCCAATCCCTTTCCCACTTTGACTATTTCGGTTGAATCATTTGGGTCTATACAGATGTTTCCTCAAGATCTTCTATAGGTTTTATCCTTTCCACTTCCCCATGGCAATCAAATTTTGTGATGGTTTCTCCTTCCTCTATGAAATTAGCATCGGTCCTCTTTCTCTTGCTTCTAGGGGAAATGTACCTTTCAAACATACATTTATTAGTTTTATTAGATCTTACTTCTGCTTCGAATGTTGGATGTAAAAATCCATCATCCAAAGGCTGAAAAACAGTAGAAGAATCATAGTAAGAAGAATACTCCCTCTTATATTGATCAAGCATTGCAAAGTACATCTTGTAGGAGCGAAACAATTCTCCGTGGATAGTTCCCCAAGCCCTCTTAGTTAAGAATTTTACAATTAGATATTTCGGCTGAGACAAAATCTTCCACCTTGTCAGGTGTAGGTCAGCCAAAGAAAGCATTGCAGTATGATGGCGGGTTGATGATTATGAAGAGAGTTTCGAAAGTCCTGCAGCATGGTGTTACTCGCATCTGCACTAGCAAACTCACTAATCCTATTGGAGTTGACCCCTTATTATTGAACCCAAAGATAGGTTCAAGGCTGGGTTCTAGTTTGTCTTTTGGAATGCCTATTTGGTCAAAGGCATGTTTGAAAATAACATTAACTAGGCTTCCAGTGTGTACAAGAATCTTGGACACCACAAAAAGTCCAATTTGGGTCGTGATCATGAGGGGGTCGTTATGAGGATGATGGATCCCTTTCTTCAGCTCTTTGGGAGTAACAACAAGATTTAATATTGGTACACTGAGTTATGGACTTTTAAACGGGGGCTCTTCTTGAATGGAGAACACTCCTTCTCTAGCTTCTTTAATGTATCTATTTCTGTCTCCGTTGCTAGTCGTTGTTGGGTGTGGCCTCCCATGGATTTCATCAATCCTATTCATTAGCGAACTCGAGCTTAATGGGTCTTTTTCTTCTAAGATGTTGACTGCATTATTAGCAAATTTTTATGGACCATCACTGGTCTGTGGTGCCTTTTGCTTGTCTTGGATGGATTCCTTTAAATGCCCTTCACGGATTAGTTTATGAATGATTCCAGCCAACACCCAACATTCAGTTTTATGGCCATTTGCTTTGTGATAAGCACAGTAGTCATCCCCCTTTTCTGTTTAGGGTAATTTTAGCCTTGAACAAAGTTGGGAAGTTAACCTTCTCTTTGGTCGTAGCATATATATAAGACAGTGGCTTGTTTAAAGCGATTGAATTAGTATCGGTCTCCTTTCACCTTGTTCTCTTGTGTCCCCAATCCGATCCAAATCTTCCACCCTCCTTCCTAGGATTAGCTTTCTTTTTAGCATAATATAATTCATCCATTCGAATGAATTTATCAGCTTGGAAGTGGAAATCTTATAAATATTTACATCCATGCACAAAGAGTTCCTTTAGAATGGTGTGTTCTTTATTAGTTTAGAATGCATTACTATGAGCTTATCCCTGTCATTCGTATCTTTGGCCTTCAGTGCTTCTGTATTGAATCTTCTGAGGTAATCGCCTAGGGATTCCCCTTGCCTTTGCTTAATGTTTGCTAGAACAGTGTAGTCAATGGTCGGATCCTTCCATACGTAGAAGTGGGCGGAGAATTCATAAGAAAACTGTTTCCATGAGTAAATAGTCTTCTCACGATATTGATGGTACCACTTTGCAGCTGCTACTTGAAGTGTTACCGAGAATAATCTGCACCGAACCGCCCCAGAGGCATTATACAAATCCATTTGACTATCAAATGCCATCAAGTGATCGTCAGGATCAGTAATACCATGATATTTCATGGTTGGGATCTTGACATAAGATGGGATAACCGCTGACATGATCTCATCTGTTAACAGAGCTACACGTTCATTGGCATTTGCTCGCTCATTCAAAGTTCTCTTCCCTTTTTCATTTAGCATATCTTTGACTGCCTTTTCAGTTACAGCTTTTCGGTTTGGGCTGTATTCTTTTGAGGTCGAGCTTCCAGATTGCACGAGAGATTTATCTAGTATCCTTCCTTGATGATCAACCCTAATCAGATGACATTCTTTTTTCTTTGATGATGTCAGATCTATTTTGCTCTTACCCTTATTGCTATAAGCTTTTAAGTTTCTTCTTAGGGAGATCACCTCATCTCCAGTTGTTGGTTTTGCAGTTTTGGAAGACTTTTGAGATAGTGCTGCTTTGAGAAGCTCTTGCATTTCCAGCAATTGTTGCTCCAGATGCTTTATCTTGATAGCATTGTCATCTGGTTTTGTTGGGATTGACGGTTTCCCTTGCACAACTCCTTTCGAGTTAAAAGTTGGAGCAATATTTTCTTTCAAAGTTGTTGTGTGTATTGCTTCTTCATCCATTCGACTAAGCCTTTTACATTTCATTTTTTACATCAGGTTAAACAGTCCATAATTAGTCCATAAGGGAACTACAAATGCGGAGTTTCAACCCTCCTTCTAGCGTCAAAAATGTTAACAAGAAATCTTGTTGACATCCCAAAGCTAAGTTGTTAACAAGAAATGTTGTTGACACCTCAGAAGAAATTTTTAGAAATGATCAATCTATTCGAAACCCATTTCGAATGAGTTGATTGGGAAAGATTGTTTTCAGAAGTTGGCCTAGTGAAAGTGTTAATTATAGATAAGAAGACCAATCAACTCTTTGAAACGAAAGTTTGGAAGAGAACAATTCATTCATGGCCCTTTTTGAGTGAGTCGAAAGGGTCATTCACATCTCCTTTCAAGTGGATCGAAAAGATCATTCATATCCTGCTTTCCAATGTGTCGAAATGGTCGTTCTGCTTTTAAAGAAAAGAATTCACTTCCAAAAGTATAGTTGCAGCCTTGGAAGGTACTCCTTCGAAAGGGTTATATATTTTGAAATATCTGAACTCCTTCGAAGATATCCAACCAGCAAAAATAATTTGATGTTCATACATTAAGTCCCTTTTGAAACCCCTTTCGATCAGGTCGAAAGGATATTTACTTTTTCAAAGGAGCTCAATGCACAAAGGAGCATCTATTACCACCCCTTGTTTTACTTTTCACCCCTCGGTAAATTTGAAACAAATTATTTTGACAAAATTGCCCTCAAACCTGTAGCTGTATATCGTAAAAACAACAAAAGTTAGGTCTTTAAAAAACCAAATTTAGAGCGAACGAGGAAATATAAAAAACCAAGCTTCAAGCGAGTGAGGAAACACAAAAAATCAAGCTTCATGCGAGTGAGTAAACACAAAAAACCAAGTATGGAGCAAGTGAGGAAACCTAACAAACCAAGCTTGAAGTGAGTAAGATAGCCTAAATCGCTACACTGCACGTGTTTTTTTATTAAAAATCTAGCTAGGTTCAAGCGTGGTTTCATACAAAACCTGGCTCGTTCCGAGCGAGATTTCTTACAAATTCTTGCTCGGTCCGAACAAGGTTTCATACGGAATATTGCTTGATCCAAGTGAGCTTTTATATAAAACAAAGCTCAGCCCGAACGTGATTTTTATTTTAAAAACCGACGTTAGAAATTGAGAACAACAGAGTTATTTATGGAATAAACTGGGGGTTAAAAGAAAATAGCGGGATGGGTAGTTTTCCTTTAACTAACGGGGATGTGTAAGGCAAATTTCGGGGTGCAAATAGAGCTAGCCAATGCACAATATACACTACAACAAAATCCACCTTTAAGCGTGATTGTTCTCAGCGTTCGTCCCATAAATGCAGTTAAAGTTATTTCAAATGAATTTCGTTTTGGACAAATTTTCAAAAGAGACCAATTTTCAAAACCATTTGCAGATATAGGCTAGTTTTGAAACTAATTGCAGAAATAGGCTAGTTTTGGCCAGCTCAGCGATGAGATGGCCTTTTTAAAAAAAATTATAACGGGGCGCATTTCTAAAATCCTCCCCTTTAAATTTGCACTGGCACATCTGCAAAATGCGCCAGTGTAAATCTCCAAACCTGGACAGCAAACTATATTAAGCAATTCGAATTGAAATACACAAAATCGAAATTCAATTGGACAATCTTAAATGATAGCAAACGTTTATCAATATGCAAGCCAACAAATAAAACTACCATTAAACAAATTCCAGCATAACATAATTAAAATCCGATTACATTCGAATTAAAGCAGAAGTTATAGTTCGATTACAAAAGCAAATTAATAGTAAACTAAAAATAAGAGTGCTCATGGTTGAGTTGGATCGTCTTGAGTAGGTGGGGGTTGAGAAGGTCCAGCAGGTTGCGATTGGTGTGTATCCTGCCTATCTTTGTTATATAAGATAAATCTCTCCTTGTTGAATCTATTGCCAGAAGAAAAGGATTTTGAAGGTATTTTGAAGTATGAAAGGAGTTTTGTACAAGTCTGAAATGATCCAAAGATTTTAAAAATTTATATATCTGTATATATATATATATATATATATATATATATAGGATCTTATGAGGATTTTGGAAAAGGTTTGGGAACCTTTGGATTTGGAAAGGCTTTTTATTTTTGGGTAAAATCAATCTTGAAATTTGAAAAGCCTAGTTTGAGAATTATCGATTTTGGGATAATCGATTTTGTGTAAAGGAGCCTTGTATGAGATCATACTAGGTGTATGATTTGAAATATACTATATGTGTATAGTATAAAGTGTTTTGATGATGACTCTGGGGGAAAAGGCGCTCCCTTGAAATGAACTTCTCAGGAGTGCCACCGGGTGGTGCTGCCTTGAGCCCCAAGGGGGGTTCTCAAGTAGATCCTGTGAGGAGTCCGGACAAAACTAGTTCCTGGGGATTATGAGTAGTGAGTACCATAGCGAAAGTCGTGTGTGCCGCTTAGAGCCAACAGTCTGCGTTTGATTTTATATCGGTAGACTGCTACCTATGGTAACATAGCGAAAGTCGTGTGTGCCGCTGAGAGCCAACAGACTACGCTTGATTTTATATCGGTAGACTGCGACCTATGTAGGAGTGGAGAAGTTTCATTTTGACAGCGAAAATTGTGTGTGCCGCCGAGAGCCAACAGTTACATGGACTTTTGCTGCGATGGCAACATAACCCTGGAATGTAACTGCGATCTGTTGTTGGTTCCATGGCGTAATCGAGGGGCGCGGAGTGCCTACAGTTACATGGACTTTTGCTGCAATGGCAACGTAACCCAGGATGTAACTACGACCATGGATGGGAGTGATCATTTTCAGAGCATTCTCACCAAAGATATTTCCTTTATTTTCAGAATGTTTTCTATATTTTTGATAAAATTATTTTTCAAATATTTTCACTGGGTTTTGAAAATGGGTCTACTAAGTACTTGTAGATTTTCAGTCATACGCCTGATCAACGTATGACCGAATTTCTGTGAGGACGAGGACGGACTTGTTGAAACATCGAGTTATAAAAAAAAGTATTTTTATAAAAATATTTTGGTAATATATATAGATTTTTTTAAAAAAAGTGTTTTAATATTTCGTAATAAAAGGATTTATAGTTAAAACTGATCAAAGAATAATTTTCTTATAATAAGTATTTTAATAAATTCTGGCTTCGTTCCTTTTCGAGGATGAAAAGATTCAAAGGGGGAAGCAATGTGATAACCTGGATTTTTGGAGTATCTGTTAATTTATAATTAACGGGGTTAATTAATAGCAATTCTGATTTATGTTTGATTGAAAAAAAATAAAAATTGGGTGGTTAGAATATATTCGGATATGTATGTAAATAAGTAAATTCTGATAATACAAATTTCTGTTTCAAAGCAAAATAAGGAATGATTGCTTTATTAAATAAATATTGTAGTAAATAAATTGGATTTAAATATTCTATGTTTTATAAATTATTTATAATTGTACAATTGGAAAACATTATCATTTTTCTTTTAAGTTATATATATTTGAAATTTATATTTATATTTCTTAACAACAAAGGTAACTTCTTATTTTTTTAAATATATTTCTGTTTAAATTCAAAATAAGATTTAACTAAAGGATTATATTCTTTTGATATACTTTCTTTTTGACTTTAAAATTTATTAATGAAGACATTAACTCATTAACACTATAAGTAAGAAGAATAATATAAAAAGTGTATTAGGACCTTTGTAAGCATATAAAATAAGTTGGGACATTTGTAAATAAATGAATACTTGTAAGTACAATTGTCACTTAAGTATTATAAAATAGAACAAATGGCAAGATGATTTCATTTAAAGAAATTAAAAAAAATATAGGCGATCAACGTATAACCGAATTTCTGTGAGAACGAGTATGGACTTGTTGAAACATCGATTTATAAAAAAAGTATTTTTATAACAATATTTTGGTAATATATATAGATATTTTTTTAAAAAAAGTGTTTTAAGATTTCGTAATAAAAGGATTTGTAGTTAAAAGTGATCAAAGAATAATTTTCTTATAATAAGTATTTTAATAAATTCTGGCTTCGTTCCTTTTCGAGGACGAAAAGATTCAAAGGGGGAAGGAATGTGATAACCCGGATTTTTGGAGTATCTGTTAATTTATAATTAACGGGGTTAATTAATAGAAATTCTGATTTATGTTTGATTGAAAAAAATAAAACTTGGGTAGTTAGAATATATTCGAATATGTATGTAAATAAATAAATTCTGATAATACAAATATCTGTTTCAAAGCAAAATAAGGAATGATTGCCTTATTAAATGAATATTGTAGTAAAAAAATTGGATTTAAAAATTCTATGTTTTATAAATTATTTATAACTTTCAATTGGAAAAAAATATCATTTTTCTCTTAAGTTATATATATTTGAAATTTAAATTTATATTTCTTAACAACAAAGGTAATTTCTTATTTGTTTAAAAAATATTTTTGCTTAAATCTAAAATAAGATTTAACTAAAGGATTATATTCTTTTAATATACTTTCTTTTTTACTTTAAAATTTATTAATGAAGACATTAACTTATTAATACTATAAGTAAGAAGATTAATATAAAAAGTGTATTAGGACCTTTGTAAGCATAAAAAACAAGTTGGAACATTTGTAAATAAATGAATACCTGTAAGTACAATTGTCACTTAAGTATTATAAAACAGAACAAGTGGCAAGGTGATTTCATTTAAAGAAACTTTTTTTAAGAAAAAATATAGGTTGCTCACTTTTCTCTACATACTTCTGTTCAAAGGAAGATTTTCTTCATCTACAATCCTAGAAACAAATTTTCAAACAGAAAAGCAAAACATTTTTCAAAAGCCTGTAACCAAATTTCTTTCCAAAGCAAATCAAGCTTTCAAACAAATCAAAATTTCAGTTCCATAAAGCTAAAACATCTCAACAACAACAAGATTTCATGTTCCAGCTTCAAGCTTGCAAAGATCAAAACATTATAGTTCTCAAAATCAAGCATCTATGTTTTAAGTCTCTGTTCCCTACTTTTACAAAAACAGGTGAGTAAAACTGATACTTGTTTTAAAATATGTTGAATAATCTGATGCATGCAACCTATATCTGAAGCAAGCATGATAAATTGTTGCCTGATGGTTTAATATATGTTGCATATTTATATATGTCTGAATATATAGTGTATATGTGTGGATACAGAGTGTTGGCTCTTCTTGTTATAGGAAACAAACTTGAAAAAAATTCATATCTCAATAGTTAAGCAGATTCATGTTATGATTCTTAAAGGAAAAATGTTTGTATCAACTAAACCTTGATTTCAAAAATATTTAGAAGGATAATTAGGAAGCGATTAACTGGAAAACGGAAATATTCTGTGGAAAATCGTTTCTAGGAAAAATTCAAGTATTTTAATATCAAGTTTGGATTGCATGTCAGGATTCGAATTTGTAAAATATGATTTTTAATGAAGATTTCATAATTTTTAAGCACGAGATTGTCGAGATATTGCTAGATGATCAGAAAAGTAGATTTCGTCGATTCTCGACCATCAGAACAAGTTTCGTCGGCGTTATTGATGCTGTAGAAAGCTTGAGAGGTGGTGAACTAAGGAAAATTCTCGGAGAGTTTAATTGTCACCAAGGTGGTCTGGCGATGGCTAGTTAGGGTTTTTAACCCTGATTCTGTCGATGATGGATACTAGGCAAACGCAGCCTCGTTAGTGTGTCGAGTGGAATCAGAGTTGTGGGAAATGGAAGAGATGAGTATGACGATGGTCTGAACGGAGTTATGGATTCTCCGGTGGGCAGTTGTGGCGGCGTGAAGGGATTTTCTGATGGGGTGGTTCTGGATTTGGGGTTCAGTTGAGCTCGATTTTGTTTCCGCATTCGATGGTTCGATCTGATGATCGAAATTGTAAGAGAGGGTCGTAGGTGACTCTTTGATGGTGGCAAGCGTGGTCGGAGCTCCGCCGTTAGTTCGTGCACGTGCACAGGAAAAGATGAAGTATCTGATGATATGGTTGAGTACGAGGGTTAGGATATCATGCTCGGGTTTGTTCATGTGGTAATGAGGTGAATGACGCGAGATTTTCTCGGGGAGTTTTGTCTGCTTATCGAGTTATAGGGTAGGTACGCAGTAATTTTTTTTTATGTAAATGACTCGAGTCTTTGCTTGGGTGAGCTGTGGGTAGATTCGAGAAATGTCGGTTTAGGCTTGGGTTTCTGTTATGTTTAATAACCAGATTAGATATTAGAAGTAATTTGTTACCAGGTTTCCCAAAATTTTAAAAAAGAAAAATGAAAAAAAAATGATGAGTTATGAATAAGTTATAAAAAAGGAGAAAAAGGAAATTAAATTGTTGTTTTGAATGGTTATGTATTAGGATATTTACCCAGTATAATTAGCTTAAGTATGATTATTTAAATAAACTTAAGTAATCATAGGACAATTTAATAATGAAATTAAAAGATGATTACTAAATGAAATTGGGGATAATTACATAATGTAAGTTATTAGGGAAAATTAATTCATGTAATTACTTAGTGAAGTAAATAAGGAATAATCATTGAATGTTATTAATTAATTAATTAAAGGGAAATCACTTAATGAAGTAATTAGTGAATATTTACTTAGATGAGATGATAAATTTAAGATAATTAATTAAGTCTAATTTCATTTAGATAATTACTTATGAAATCGATTGAGTAAATTAAGTAATTAAGGAATAGTTAATTTCTGAATGAAATTAATTAAGGTTAATTAATATATGTTATTAATTTAATATAAATTAATTTATGTACGTAATTAATTAATATAATTAACTATAGTAAATTGATTAAAGAGTGTAATTAAAGGTTAATTAATGTAGATGGTTAAGGATAATTAATCTATGACTAATTACTTAACGTAATTAGAGAAAATTAATTAAGGAAGATTAATTATGATGGATAGTTAAATATTGTTTGGTTTGTAATTGACTAATGTTCAGTAAGTAGGATTGTAAGATAATCTAAGTGATTAAAGTTGGTAATTAATTTAATTGGAGATTAATTAAATTAATTAGGCATTTATATATCTATGTTTTATGGATGATTGAATGATATCAGATGACTTGGATTGTTAATGTCTTTAATGGAATATGTTGCGATATGAATGGATTGAACTATGATAACGTAGGTCACCTATCTGTGTTGAATTATTGTGCAGTATGATATCTTGAATATGAATTATATTATTTCTAAAACCTCACAACCTGAATTTTAATGATAGTAAGCTCAAAGAGACCGAGGTCAGGTATCAGTAAATACCCGAAATCACTTTGATTAGTAATTGCAGAAATTCTTTATAGTTGGATAGAAGCAAACAGACTGGAATGAAATAAGTTAAGAATCATGGATATTTAAACTAAGTAATGATTCTAAGATATCGTGTTAAATAAGTGATTTACTAAATTAAGTTGAAACTCGTAGAAGGTACGAGTTACCCTAGAAGTTCACTTATGATTTTTAGCTTGGTATTTCAAATTATTTGGATTTACTCACGCTGATTTCCAGCCTGACCTAGGTGTTACTTTGATGTAATGCTCGGGTCAGACCGAGTATTACAGATTTTCAGGTAAGGACGTTCTAGAGCTCAGGAGACGAGCTGGATGGCAGGAATGTAATGGAGTGTTTCTGCTGTGATATATTGTTGTATATATGATACATGTTGATTGTATATGTCCAGTGTTTGTATATATGTTGTAACTCTGATGAATTTAAAAATGTAATTGACTGATACAGTTTCCTTTGTGTAAAGAATATTATTTGATATTATATTTTGATCCGCTGCGAATGTGAGGCTTCTGTAATTTGTTTCTGTTTCCTCTTCTTTCTCTTTCCTTCTTTTCTAACTATTTGGAATTTTCGAAATCGAAAATTTTAGGTCGTTACATTTCCTCTCTCAATCCTTTAAGAAACCCTAGACATTTGTATATCAAACCAAGGAGCGCAAAGAGGACTACATGAAGATACACATTGTTTGTAGATTCTAAAAACCTAGGAGGATTACAACTCAGACAGCAAGGAATCAAAGATTAATTGGCAATTTCTAGGGCTTACCAACATGAGTCGATGAGTGGGAATCATTATTGATTATATGTTTTTTACATAAGAGTAGTTTGTGTTGTTTGCTTTCGAATAAGGTGTTGAAATTAGATAAAAAGAATTTGGGAATGCTCATAGATATCATTTTAGGATCCAACAATGATAATGATGATTAAATTAGGATATAATTAGCAATAAAAAATTTATGACATGAGAATTGGGATTAAATGATCAAGTCTATAATGATCAAGGTTAGATTATGGATATATGGTTAATGTGTGATATATAAATGGTTAAGATGGTATAAAATGGTGTTTATATGTTATATAAATACTCGCAACAGTAAACTATGGTGGAGATTCTAATTTGGGAAGAAATTGTTTCAGATTGGCAGTTATAATCTAATATCGACGTCTACTGCTCCACCTGTATCCTCAACCAATCCACTGATTCACATATAATCTGTCAGATAGAACCTGGACCAGGGATGAAGTTATTTTACTTCAGCTAGGGTTATATGAAATGGAAGTTAAGTGGCATGTTGATCTTTAGGGACATGGGGAAGTGTGTAACACCTAGATACGTACTCTAAGGTTTGTGCGTCGTGACGAGTGAGTTAAGTCGTGTGTAAAGGAGTCAGGTTGTGTTTACATAAGAGATTGGGGTTTGTCTCTGTTTGACTAACTTTTGTGTGCATCGTTGGGCTAGTATATATTTAACTAACTAACTAACTCTCTCTCTCTCTCACACACTCATTTTCCCTCTCTTATGTGTGGACAGTTAATATAGTCTAACTCTATCGTACGTTAAATGTTGTTAAGCATATGATAGTGATACACATTTCATGTTTATTATGATAGACTAACTCTTTAGATGTAAGTGAGACATGTTGACGTAAAGTAATTATTAGTTTTCATATGACGTTTATGAAATCGTGTTAGTAGTATGTACATAGTAATATTTAACTTACTAGATTTATGACCCTTTTATCATATACTATAGGTGAATGAAGTAATCATGACGGTGTCATGTTTGAAGACAAAGACAATGGAGTTGTTTACATTTGTTATCCATTGTTTTGTACATATTGTATATATAGTGTGACATTGTGCGTATGTATAGAGACTGTGTATCTTATCACGTACGTAGATGGGATTTATTTATTTTATCTGTATTATAGTTTGATCCATTCATTGTGAGTTTTGAAAGATATAGCTAATTATCTCAGCTATTTGTATACTATTGCGTTGCATTTGTTTAAACGATCCAACTTTTCATTTATGCAAAAAAAATTGCTACAGAAAACCCGTTTATTACATTTAATATCAAAGCTATAGGTTAGGATGTATAAAAAGAGCGTACTTTTGTATTTATATATAATGAAATGTATATAAGTATATCGGTCAAAATAAATGGGCGTATGATATTTAATTTCAAAATTATATTTATCATCCATGTTTATTACTCTAGGATAATCTAATATTGAATCTTATTTTACAGATAGTAGAGATGAGTAACTGAACTGAAACTGGAACTACTATTAGAAATGAAGCTATGGAAGTACCAGGCATGAACATTCCACTTTGGTTTCACCATTATCTCTAAGCTAGAAACTAGGCTATCGTTAACAAAGGGTCACCTATGACTGGGGTACAAGATGGAGATGTTGTTTGTATACTAGGGCGAATATTCTAAAACTATTAAAGATTATCTGAATATGGGATATAAGCCATATAAGGTAACATAAGATTTTGTAGAGATGCGACTTGGTTGCATACACGTGATATGATTTTTAGTATGTTGAATTTGAGTGATGAGACAAAAAGGCAGCTTGTTTCTTAGCATCTGCAAGGAGAAACAATGAACTAGTAAGATGTTGTCATAAAGGAAGTTAATGATCTTCGACCGATTTTAAGGAAATACTTGAGGTGAAATTTTTGTTTGGAACAGAAAAGGAAGTGATGCTTGAGAAGTTTATAAATCTCAATTGTGAAGGAGTATATAAATAACTTTAATGAGTTGGCAAAATTTGGTTTTTAGTTGATAAATACGACACCCAAGAAGGCGATGAAGTTCGTGAAAGTGTTGAGTTCACCACTTAAGGAATTAGCATAGTCAAAATTCTATAGGTGTGACATTTAAAGGTTTCGTTAAGGCTACATTACTAAATACCATTATATTGGAGATTTCTAAAGAGCAGCCAATAAAGAATGTCATTCAACATAAGCGCAAAGATCTTGGGGGTCTAAGTGGACAAGGTGGTAAGTAAGACAAGAGGTGCGAAAGGTGCAATATGAGAAGACATGTGTTGAAGGATTGTACATTAAAGCTTACAGTGTTCTGACTACGATCAAATGGGTCATATAATGAGGGAATTCCCCGCTTTGGGATAGTAGACGTAAGGTGCGTTATATACTTATATACGTTATTATCCTATATTATATATATATATAGGATAGGATAGATAGATAGATAGTGAGAAGGAATTGTGATTCAGAGTTCCGAGGATGAAACTATTTTTAAGGGGATAATGTAATACCCCATAGGATTTCGACGTATTTTTATTAGTATGGGAAAAATGGCAATTTACAAACATTTAACTTTGGCAATGAGATTTATACCATTGCATAGAGCTTATTTTTCTAGTCGGAATGACATATTGGTTCATCCAAATCAAAGTCGGTGTGAAGGAGATATGAATATATTTAGTTATGGGTCTTGATTTAAGTTAAACGGGCCTTGCCCATTGATTGAAGTGACCATTGGCAAGTTATATTACAGGCTACGTAGATTTCAAATGCAATTTCCTCATTTATGTACTTTTCTATTCTTGCTCCTCCTTCTTCCTTCATCGCTCTCTCAATCCTTCATGAAACCCTAGACATTTATATATCAAATCAACGAGCGCGAAGAGGACTACACAAACACACCTATTGCTTCATGGATTCTGGAAACTTTATAGGACTGTAATTTTGGACAATGAAGGAGTTAGAGACTAGTTAGCAACTTCTAGTGCCTGGCAGCATGATTCAGTGAGTGGGAATCATTATTGATTATATATTGTCCACATGAGAGTAGTCTGCATTCTTTGATTTCTAATTAGGTTATTAGGCATTGAAATTAGATAAACTGAATTTGGTAATTATCTCTAATGTTATCATAGGATTTAATAACGATAATGATGACTGAGTTATTAATTAGTGATAAAAATTGTACGATATGAAAATTAGGATTAAACGATCAAGTTTATGATGATCAAGGTTAGATTATGGATATACGATTAATGGGTGATATATGAATGGTTAAAATAGTATAAAAAATGGTGTTTAGAAGGTGTAGAAATATATCAAAATTTAAATGATGGCGGATATTCGAAATGGGGAAGAAAAGGTTTCAGACTGGTAGTTTACAATCTAAAATCGACGTCCATTGGTCCATCAGTGCCTTCAACATGTCCACCGGTGTGTATTTAATTTATCAGGTTGAACCTGGATCAAGGTTAAAGTAATTTTGCTTCATCTTGGCCTATACAAAATGGAAGTTAAAGGGCATGTTGATCTTTAGCGACATTGGGAAGTGTTTAATGCCTAGATACGTATCTCAAGGGTTGTGCGTTGTGACGAACGAGTTAAGTCGTGTGTAGAGGAGTCAAGAAGTATTTACCTATCATTTACATATAAGTGAGTAAGATTATGTTTATCTAACTCATGCTCTTATTTATGTTTACGATAATAGTCTATTTTTAAATATATCCAGGGGTTAGTTTATGTATAACCAACTTTTGTGTGTATTGTTGGGTTAGTATATGTTTAACTAACTCTCTCTCTCTCTTGTTTTCCCTCTCTTATGTGTAAATGAATTAGTATATGCTTATCTTACTCTATCGTATGTTAACTGCTATTAATTATATGATATTGATCCTTATATTATGTTTATTATGATGGGCTAACTCTGTAGATGCAGGTGAGATAGGTTGAGGCAAAGTAAATATTTGTTTTAATATGATGTTTATGAAATTGTGTTAGTAATATATATTTGATATTATTTTTACTCATTAGACATGTGTTTGACCCCTTCCTTACACACTATAGGTGAGTGAAGTATCGTGATGGTGTGGTGTTTGAAGGCAGAGACTATGGAATTATTTACACATGTTATCCATTATTTTGTACATATATAAATAGTGTGACATTGTGTATATGTATAAAGACTATGTGTAACTTATGACGTATGTAGATGGGATTTGTTTATTTTATATATTATAGTTTGATCCATTTCACTATGATTTTTAAAAGATATCGTTAATTAATTCAACTCTCTATATACTATTATATTGTATTTGTTTAAACGACTCAGCTTTTCATCTTATGCGCAAATTTTTTTGCGGTGAAAAGCTGGATTGTTACAACCAACCAAACAACTGCAAATCAAGATTGTCATTCAGCAAGCAATCTGGTGCCGGCAGACAGTATTACTTGCAATAACCTAGAAAAATTTGTGGTTAAATTAGATGAACATTTTGATGCTCAACTACAAGCAACAATGGATCAATTCATGACATATTTGGGCAGCTACAAACTACTGGTCACAATACCGGAGAAAGAGATAAACCTAAATCATAAAGATCCAAAAGGAAATGGGTCATGCTATGATCATGAATCTGATTGAGGAAATCATAGAGCTAGAATAAGGTATGGTGAAGAGGCATAACCTATAAGATTTTAGCCCGAAGCCAGTCTCAACAAATGGTTTGATGCTAAACTGAACCAAACTGATGCTAAACTGGGTACTGTTATGGTTAATGCTTCACGCTCTCATTGGATTTCTCCTATCCATGCGGGAACAATTGCTAATGAGGTACAGAGGGATCATCGAGGTTAACCTAGGAGATCAAGTTGTCAAGAAGGAAGAGGTTGCTCCCGGATAAGGAGAAGAACGGATTATCATCACCAATCTCCTAAACTAGAAGATAGTATGGTTTGAATGATAACGAGATTAAATGCAAAACGAGCAGGTGCAACATAGCATAGGAGCAAGGGTGACCAGTCCCTTTACTATCGAAATAAAGAACACTAGAAACTTGAAGTATTTCGGGATGCTTACTATGGATTTGTATAGGAATTTGACTGACCCTATAGTACATCTATAACGCTACATTCAGCCCATGCTGATGATTGGAGCTACAAAGAGGTCTTATGCAACCGTTTCCTCTATTCTTGGTTGATCTGGTTATTATGTGGTTCTACCACTTAGCCCTTGAATCAATTCAATCATGGTCAATGTTAAGGGATAAGTTTATTAGTCGGTTTTATATGCACACGGAGCAACCAAAGGATGTATACTCATCATCATATGTCAAGCAATGACTTACATTCAGAATACTAATGAAAGACCGGTCTTGATGGCATCATGTAATGGTATGCTACTAGGTGTGAGATTTCATGAATTCCGATGAAAGAAAAATTGACCACCTTGCCATATTTCTATTATGAGATGACAAAGTATATGAGGTTAGAAGATGTTTCCTTGGAAATACAACTAGGCATGACCACTCGGATAGGAGAATCATCTATCTCTTTCGAAACCATTTGGGTTTTACTTTACTTATAGAAAAAGGGTCTTAAAGCATTTAAGTCAGAAGCTACTGCTTCGAAACCAATTCCTAAGTAATGAAGTGATAGTGTCAAAACCATCTCTTCGAAAGCATTGGAGAGGTAGCCAAGTTTTTAGAAAACGAAACAATCCTTTCGATACCATCTGGGTCAAAAGGTAGGAAGCAGCAGCAAAAAGGCTTCGACATAGTCGAAAGAAATTATTTAAAAACAGAGGTGCAACCCAATCGAAACCATTTCCTTTAAGTCGTTTGACCTGGTAGAAAGCTAGTTAGTCGAAAAAAAGCAGGCGTATTTCATTAATTTTAAAACAAAGGACTGCATCAACCTTGGTTTCGACCATATATCTTTTTCCCACATCTAATTCATAACATACCAATTGCCTGATACAATATGCATTGGTTTCGACTATGTCGGAGGTGATGGTATGGATGCGGAACCCGGTGCCGATGGTGACGAAATAGTGAAAAACATGTAGCAAATAGTTCTTTTCGCCTAACTTGCTTCACGTGTCTAATTGTGATTGGTTGTCTCTTTCTTTACCAATAAAAAGTATTTCACTTTTTGTAAAAGGCTGCCTACTTTCCAGATTTAAGAATTTAAATCATTTTACAAAAAGCTCCTTCTCCTCTTTAAATTAATAAAACAATTAAGTCTCATACCCTAAATAAATTTATATAGCCATCAAAATACTTAGGAAATATCTAGAAAAATCATAGAAAATCTCTTTTAATATGTTTATAATAGATAAATATTTAAGACCCAAACAATTAACTATTTAATCGAAAATAATTATTAACCTAAATTAACAATTTCTTTACTAGAAAATTCATATAAATTCCACAATAATTCCAAAAAT
The DNA here is from genome assembly GCA_030765085.1 of Allium cepa. Lineage (NCBI taxonomy): Eukaryota > Viridiplantae > Streptophyta > Magnoliopsida > Asparagales > Amaryllidaceae > Allium > Allium cepa. The sequence goes on from CM060943.1 coordinate 131,147,063, forward strand.
TCTTAAAATTGAAACTCGTCTCTAAAATAATATTTATGACATTCATGAAAATTTGTAAGGCATTGGGATGTCATTTAATAGGGTTTTCACCTTAAAACATATCGTAAATTCAGTACGAATAACCATAATTCATCGACAAGTATATATATTCATTATGTCATTCAAAAACATGGCAAATTGTTGTAAAATATTTGGAATTCATATTAAAACCGAAAACATAATTAAAAATGAGATGTAAAAAATATTCACCTTAGCTCTTTGTGATTAAAGAGATTGAGATATGAATAGATTTGATTTGAATTAGCTTCATCCTAGCTTTTCTTCTTCTCTTCCTTGTTGATGGTGGCCGGCCCCTTATTTTAAAATTTAGGAATGAAAAATGAACGTATAAAATTTTACACGGCTAAGGGAAAGGATATAGTTATGGCCTCTTTCTTATTTCACCCCCCCTCATATTTCATATTAAACTCTTATTTTAATTCAAGGTTAAATGGCATGGCTAATCCTTAATTAAAATCAAATCTCAATCCCATAATCAACACATTATTTTATTTAATTTTGCTAATTAAATATCCTAAATAACATTACCAAAAATCTGGTTGTTATAGACCTCCCTCCTTAAAGAATTTCGTCCTTAAAAGTACGATAAGATACACAACAAATCAAATAAGAAGGTAAATCATACCATTAAACAAGTCAGGTTGAGTATCTCTAATCCTGCTCACAATCACCTAAGTACAGTCCCTATCATCATCGCTCCACTAGACTTTGACTAATCTGATCGTCTTGGTTCTAAGCCTCTTCTCATCACTTGCAACAATGTGAACTGGCTTTCTCACTATAGTCAAACCCAGTTCTAGCACTAAATCATCTAGCACAGTCGGCGTAATAGCAGTCTCCAGGCTCTAACACACTTCCTGAGATGAGAAACATGAAAAACATCATGGACACCTGCCAATCTGCTCGGTAACTCAACCCTATATGCGAATTTTCTAACTCTCTCAACAATAGGAAATGGTCCAACGAATTTAGGTGCTAACTTTCTCGATTTTCCAAATCTAATCACACCATTCATAGGTGACACTTTGACGAAAACCTAGTCTCCAACTGAGAACTCTAAATCTTTCCATCACTTACCTGCATAACTTTTCTGCCTAGACTGAGCCTTCTTCATTCTAGTCCGAATGACCTTAATTTTTTCTAGAGCCTCACTAACCAAATTTGGATCAAGAACCAACCTATCCGCGGTCTCCAACCAACAAATGGGAGATTTGCATAGCCTTCCATACAAAGCTTCAAATGATACCATGCCAATACTAGGCTGATAACTGTTGTTATACGAAAACTCGACTAAATGTAGATGGTCTTCCCATGATCCCCCAAAATGTAAAACACAAGCTCTCAACAAATCTTCTAAAATTTTGTTAACTCTTTCGCCTTCCCATCTGTCTGAGAATGTTAAGCGGTACTCATCATGAGCTTGGTTCCCAAAACTTCCTATAGACTCTTTCAGAATTCTCTAGTGAACACTAGATCTCTACCACTAACTGTGCTACTAGGAATTCCATCCAATCTAACCATATTATTTATAAACATCCTCGCCAAAACAGATGTCGTTCTGGTTGACCTAACTGAAATGAAATGGGCAGTCTTAGTCAACCTGTCCACAATGACCCATATACTATCATTTTCTCCATTTGACCTTGCCAACCCATCAATGATCCATAGAAATAAATCCCACTTCCATACTGGAATATCTAATGGCTAAGCATCCCACATCGATTTTGGTGTTTAGCCTTTGCCTGTTAGCAAATCAAACACTGCTTCGTACACAAACCAATATCCTACTTCATACCTTCTCAGAAGAAACTTCTCTTCATATCCTGATACATCTTAGTACCTCCTGGATGAATAGAGAACTTCGAATGATGGCATTTCTCACAGACATCTTTCCTTATGTTTCCTACACTAGGAACACATAATCTTCCTTTCTTTTTCAACCTCCCATTCTGTTCAAGACTGAAATCTTTCAAGTCATCGCTCTTGGTTCCGTCTCTCAACTTCTTGATTTGTTCAGCTAACACTTGATCTTCCATCTGTTTATAAGTAACACGTTCGATCAACACTGGTCGAACTTCCAAACAAGATAATGCAACTGTATCCTCACTAGCCCTGGCCTCGGATCTCCACTACACTCTGCAATCTGCTAATGCTTCCAAATCTTTCCACTCAGCAATCATTGCTAACATAGCATTTTGATGTTTCCTGTTAAGTGCATTTGCAACTTTGTTACCTTTTTCCGGTGTGTAATCAATCCCTAAATCATAAGCGGCAATAAACTCTAACCAACTCTGATGTCTCATGTTCAACTCCTTCTAAGAGAACAAATACTTCAGTGACTTATGATCGTATATAACTCAAGCCTTTCTCCCAAAAGGGAATTATTCACATCTTCAAAGAAAAAATAACTACAGCCAAATCTAAATCATGCGTCGATAACTAATCTCATGCGGTCTAAGATGTATAGAAGCATAGGCAATCACTTTACCCTTTCGTATTAGCACAGCCTCTAATCCTGTTACACACGCACCTGTATATACCACAAATCATGATTCCCTTTAGGAACAATGAACACAGGTGTATGGGTCAATAAGTGTTTCAAACTCTGGAATGCTCGTTATACTTATCGGTCCATACAGACTTCACATCCTTTCTCGTTAGCTTGGTCATCGGTGCTGCTATCCGCAAAAATTCCTTAATGAATCTCCGATAATAACCAGCCAACCCAAGGAAACTCTTTATCGTCGTCACTGTCTTCGGTCCCTTCCAACTATTCACTGCTTCAGTCTTTGTCAGATCTACTGACAACCCTTCCTATGAGACTACATGACCAAGAAACTTCACATCCTTCTTTCAAAAATGACACTTCGAAAACTTCGCTTTCAGCTGATGCTACCTTAATGTCTCAAGCACCACTCTAAGATGAACTTCATGTCCGCTTTCATCCTTAGAGTATATCAAGATATCATGTATGAAAACCAATATGAACCTATCCAAGTGCTCTCGGAAAATCTAGTTCATCAAATCCTCAAAGAAAGATGGCGTATTAGTTAGTTCGAATGGAATAACTGACCATTCGTACGATCCATACTTAGTCCTAAATGCCATCAAAGGTATATTGTTCTCTGCTACCCTGAGCTGATGGAAACCTATCGCTAAATCCAACTGCGAGAATACCTTGGCTCCACTTAACTAGTCGAACAAATCATCAATCCTCGGTAATGGATATCGACTCTTTATCGTCCTCTCATTCAACTTACGATAATCGATACATAGCCTTAACGATCCATCCGGCTTCTTAGCAAACACTGCAGCTGCATCCCAAGGCAAACTACTCGGCCTGATCAAACTCTTGCGTTCTAAATCCACCAACTTCACCTTTAACTCCCCCATCTCTATAGGCGTCATCTTGCTTGGCAGTCTACTCACTGGTTCAGCTTCCAGAACCAAATCTATCCGACACTCAAAGGCTCATGTCGGTGGCAATCCAACTACAAGCTCAAAAACATTTGGAAATTATGTAACCATTAAAACTCATCTCAACTCATCATCCGATTCCATAACATCCAACAAAGCATATATCTCACTGCTAGAACCTTCTATGGTATAAGAGATATTTTCCTATCCTAGCAAAATATCCTAGCATTGTACTCACTTAACCAATCCATACCAAGAATAATTCCGACCCCTACAACATCAAACACATGCAAATTGTAAACAAAAGTATGACCTAACAAGTTAAACTCTAACTTGTCACATCTCAACCCTAAAGTTGCATATCCTCCTATTTGATTCGCAACCCGTAAAGAAGTAACTAAATATGTGGGTTCTAGGTTAAGCTTATCTATCAAACATCTAGACATAAAAGAATGCGATGCACCAGTATCAAATAGAATGCTGGCAGACATACCATGAATCTGAAGCGTACCTTCCAAGTCTGCCTTTCCTTTCTCCTGAGCTATCGGCTTAGAAGCAGCAGGCTCTAATGCATATATTTTTCCCTTTCCATCCTTTGCGGTTTCCTTGCTCTGGCTCTTGTAATAGCCAATATGGTCATAGTTGTAGCACCTAATACCCTTCTTTCCATCTATCTCCTTTGCCTTCCCAGCATGACACTCATTAGCATAGTGCACCTTCTTGCCGCACTTGAAACAGATAATCTCAGACTTCCCCTTCTTAGCTGCTCCTCCCTTCTGAGCACCTTCCAATAGGAAAGAGTTTGCTCTTATGATTCTGCTCAACCTGGACTTCTTTGGCCTTACTTTTCTCTAGAGAATTAAGCAACTCCTCATGCCTCAAGGCCAACTCCACTATAAAGTCAGAAGGATCCCTAATATAAGGTAATGTGGCCCTAGCCAACTCAAGCTTCAACCCCATAATAAACTTCTCATTCCTCTTCATGACTGTATCTACTAAAGCCTATCCTTATCGGGCCAACTCATCTAACTTTCTAGCATACTCCAGTACTGACATCTCCCACTGCTCTAGCTCAGCAAACTTCCTGATCAGATAAGCATAAACCTCTCCTAGGATCATCCCTTGAAATCTTCTCAGGTCATAATTTCCTCATCCCCACACTATTCCACCAGAACAGAGCTACTCCCTAAAGTTGTCAAGATGCCAACCTCCTCTTCTGCTTGTCATTGAGCCCTAAGTCTGCAAAAATTCTTTCATAGTGCAACATCCAATTCTATACCTCAATGGCATCTTCCGTTTCAACAAACGACTTTCTTCCAAGCTTGCTGTAATCTCCACTTAGCTTAGCATAATGTTTAGCTGCCGGAACTTCTGGAACTTGTAACGACCCGTAAATTTTGGTAAATAAATTTGGTTAAATTAATGAGATTTTGTAATTAAATTTAGATAGAAATAAAAACCTTATAATGTATAATGGAATAATATTGAAACAAATAAAATTTGTAAATGAATAATGAAATAATAACTATGATGAAGTGTAACAATGATTATTAAAGCTAAAATTGTTATAGATTAAATGAAACTGCAATAAATGAAATAGTGTAAGCGTTATACCTAGATGTAAATTGAATATAAAAAAATATAAAGTATGTATTGAATTGGTTAATGAAAGAAGACATTGTTACATTTATTGAATTAAATTAAGGAAATTAAATATGAATAAATGGTCATTTAATAAAACCAATGTTCTGGGAGTAATTATAATAGTTGTTTGAAATACGTATAAACTTTGATTTGGAAATCTATTGGATTTAAAATAAAATTTGGTATTACTTTTGCTTAAGTATAAAAAGATATACTGGTTATAAATTGGTATATTTTGCTTAAATAAATTTATTTTGTAAATTTATTTGTTTATAAATTTAACATTTAAATAATATATATTGATTTCTTAATTCTTCTTTTCCCTTCTTTCCTTTTCGGGGGTGGGGGAGGGTGTAATGGCCCATAAACTTTGGTAAATAAGTTTGGTTAAATTAATGAGATTTTGTAATTAAATTTAGATAGAAATAAAAACCTTATAATGTATAAAGGAATAATATTGAAACAAATAAAATTTGTAAATGAATAATGAAATAATAACTATGATGAAGTGTAACAATGATTATTAAAGCTAAAATTGTTATAGATTAAATGAAACTACAATAAATGAAATAGTGTAAGCGTTATACCTGGGTGTAAATTGAATATAAAAATATAAAGTAGGTATTGAATTGGTTAATGAAAGAAGACATTGTTACATTTATTGAATTAAATTAAGGAAATTAAATATGAATAAATGGTCATTTAATAAAACCAATGTTCTGGGAGTAATTATAATAGTTGTTTGAAATACGTATAAACTTTGATTTGGAAATCTATTGGATTTAAAATAAATTTTGGTATTACTTTTATGAGTTTAAATGTTTGTTTATTTTGTAAAGTAATAAATGATGTAATATAAAAGAGTGAAATCTAGATAAATAAATTTAATTGAGACATTAATTAAATAATGGGTGAAATAATAGGATAAATGGTAACATTGATATTGTAAGAAATAAAAACCCTATTAATGTAAGAAAACCAAGGCAAACATTTAAGTTATAAATGTTATAATAAATAAAAATAAAATGACCATTGTATAAGGATTTGGCATATGAAAATAGTAACTGTTGTGTGTAAATATTGGAGTAAATATTATGTAGGCAACTGTGATAATTTGTTAGAAATAATAAACCTTAGAGTATTGTAAGGTTACCTGTTTATTTCATTTATAATAAAATTTAAAATCAATTAGAGTAAAGGAACCTTAATGTTATATTAATAAGAATTAACGCAATAACTAAATTAGTGCACACCCTATTAATTGAACAGATGGTAAAGTTAGGATTGATTGAAATTAGTAAATTGGGAAGGAATACAAAATTATGATAACTGATGAAGCATACGTAATAAATTGTAAATTTATAAAATCAATGTCCATTAAGTAGTTATAATATTTATAGTAGATAATAAACGTTACTAAGTGATTATTAATATAATAACGGAAGGCGTAAATGTAATAATGGAATAATAACCTGGGTTGATAAGTAACGAATTTATAAAGGCAATGGAAAGCAATAGGTGACAATTAATATAGGTTTATTTGTGTGATGTGTAAATAAACTTTGGTAATCAATTAAAATAAATCCAAATTTAACGTTTTGTTAATGTAAATTTAAGTAATGTTGGATTTATTCATAATATGAATTGGTTGATTTAATAAATGGAAACTTTGATTTGTGAATAATAAAAAGTTTGAAACCAAGTAAATAAAATTTATTGAGGATATTTAATAGTAATTTATGTATATATTTAGCAAGAAAATCAAATCAATTTATAGAAATCAATTTTTAATTAATTGGAAGGAAATTTATAATAAATGAATTCATTTGTAAGAAAATGAATTTAATTTCTATATTAATTGGAAATTGTAAAAAGATGATAAAATTTATGAATTATAGGATTTGAATTTAATGTATAATTTTGAATATAATGAAATTGAAGATTTGACACTGCAATTGATAGAATAATCAGCTTTAAATGGACATCTAAACTTGTTTAATTTTTTTATAGATGATTAAGAAATATAAAGGTGATAAAATTGTTGATTTTAGAAGTGAAATTAAAAATTGGATTTTATTGATTGAATTTAAATTTATTTAATTAATATAAAAATAGCCATTTTGGCCACTGACTCGGATATTGACGAAACAAGTTTCATCAGATCCGAAACGGTGAACTATTGTAGGATTTAAAGTTTCGGATCGATCGAACTTGTCATTTGATCGTACGGACTCGAAACGCCTTGAAATCGATCAATTGAAATCAATTGAAATCAATTTGAAAAAAATTAATTTTTACATAACTTCTTCATACGATGGAATTTAGACTTTAAACCTTTTCCATTGCGTTTAAAATATTTTAAAACATCTATTTTGATATATGGGTTGACCCAATTTCGTTCCGGAGTCAGAACGGGCTTTTTGGGCCATTTCGTCGTTAACGCGTACATCTATTTTATCTGATCCATTCTATTACAAATCTATCTATAAATACTTTGTTATAAACCCTAATTTTCTTCATTCTCATTCGTCTGTATGCAACTCAGCTATCTCTCCTCCTCAATGGCAGAGAACAAAAATTCTAGATCCAATTCCATTTCAAAAAAATCAACTTCAAAATCCAAACTCCTCAAAAAAATTCAAAAATAAAATATATGTTGAAGCTCTCGAAGAGCGTAATCTTCTGGTGTGATTCGTTTTTCAATCGGATTCACCATTTTTCCAGAAATCGTAAATCAATTTTCGGCCGTTAATGGTAGGGTTCGTCGTTCAACGGTGGATCTTCGTTTCTGTGACAATCAGGGGAGCTGGAGTGTAACAACCCGCATATTTATCGATTTTATATTTAAATATTTTATTTAAATATTTCATCATTCGTCGGATTTTGGTCCGAAAAGCTACTTTTTGCATACGGTCGAATTAGGACTCGGGACCACCCCCATTGAGTTCAAAATGTCGTTTGCAACCTTTTTGAGTATAAGCTTCGATATGTTTGGAGTAAGTCGAATTTTGACCTTTTTCACTTTGGGCTTTGGTTTGGGCTGAACCCATTAGCCACTTACTAACTCAGTCCCAACCCCCTCTCATCTTCATTACTTCATTCCTCATTTCCTAACACTCAAGCTTAAGCAAAAATGGTGGAGGAGAATGGGAATTAGAAACTCCAAGCCCTAGTTCCTCTTGCTAGCTCAAGTTCTTGCTCCAAACTCAAGAGAACCCATTGGTAAGCTTTCTCTCCATCTTCTCCAACTCATTCTCTCTTTGATTTCAGAAATTTCCTAAACCTAATTTAGGAAATGTTTCTCTTTTAAGCTTAGATGGAAGCTTCTTGAGTTGTTATTGAAGAGGAATTGATCTTAGCTTGTTTTTAAAGCTTCTTCTACATTTGTTTGGGTTCAAAGGTGAGATTTTCATCTCACATCTTAATATGTAATTATCTTCGATTGTTAGGTATGAATTTCTAACACTTATTCATGTGCATTTGCTTTTGGTTTGAATTGATTTGGTGAATATTCTAATTTTTAGTGTTTTGGGTTCAATTCTTTAAAAATCATAACTTTGATGTTTTGATCATGTTTTTGGTGATGAACTAAAGAGCTTCTATGGCCGGGTAGTCGATTGGCGTAAACACTTAGTGTCGTTGCTCGACGGTTTGCAAATTGAGGGAGTTTGTACCTCTTTTGAAATAGGGTAGGAAGTGCAAGTATACAGGTTCGGCCGACCGAGCTCAGGGTCCGGTCGACCGACCTGCTACCCAGGCACTTCCTACTTCTATTTAGGAAGTGTTGGTTACAGGCTCCGGCCGACCGAGCCCCTGGGCCGGTCGACCGACCTGGTGCCCGAGCACTTCCAACCTCTGGTTCGGTCAACCGACTCAGGGAGTCCGGTTGACCGACCTGCTCCTATCTGCCAACTATGCCTTTTTGCCTAGTTGTCTGAATTTCCAACTTTAATCGATTCGTGTTGTTTCCCTTTTGTTGTTATCATTTATTATCGACTTTGATAACTTATTTTCTTCGGGAATTCTTGGAATATCCATTTCGATGGATTCGGTATCGATTTCTTTGGATTCTATTCACGTCTTCGAATATGAATTTTAGTGATTGATTGTTCCTACAATCTTCTTTGTGATTTGTCACTTTAAAAATATAAAGGTTTTTTATACTAGTAGTAAATATCAAAACTCTTTCTTCAAATGATTTCAACACTATTTTATTACAAAGCTCGTTTTCTTAAACCGTTTTCTAATCTATTAGTATATACAAGCCTTTACCTCACTCGTATGGGAAATCTAATTAAACGACTTAGTAAAACGAGTGGTATGAAACGCTTGCGTTTACTTCGCCGGTTAATTCTTGAACTTGTTCGATTGAAACTCTTGTGACAATTTTCTAGTGGAGATCTACAATTTGTTCTTAAATATTTAAGTGGCAAAGCTTTTGCATCCATAAGAAAATATGAGTTTGCAAATAGGGGTCTAGGTCTATACTTATTGGGATTCAAACCAATGTAAGATGTTCAATTAAACTGTTTAAGTCCAAGCCTTTTAGGCCATTGTTCAATATCGATTTCAAAGCACCAAGGGTCAACCACTTAACATCCACAGTTGACCGCTATTTGTTTACCATGGTGCTTTCTGGATCGACCATGTAGTTGTTAAATTTGTGAATTGTGTGCATTATATAATTGATTTTACTTATATATTTAATTGATCGTTATCATTTCTTTCCCGTTAAACATTACTTAAAGTCTAAGCTACCATTAAGTTTAACTGATGTTAGTCAATTACTATTTGTTTCCTTAATTGCATATATAATTATTTTCGATTCCCAAACTTCAAATGTTAATCGTTTGAACTCGGATTGGAAAACTTCATATACAAAAATTGATTAAAAAAACCCACGAATTCAATGGTGTAGGTTTCATAGTAAAATTTTGATATTTGTGAAAATTCTATTTTTCGCATCATTATTTGCTAAATAATTACTTTGAATCAATTAGCATTTAATTATGGAGTGTTACATTCTTTTCCCTTAAAAGAATTTCATCTCTAAAATTTCTCAAGGACCGTGTAATGTAACTTTACGTACAACCATTCTAAGTTAAGCAAATCAATTAGTGTGCAAACAATTTTTCAATTAATCGTGTACAAGTGCATGGTGTGTCATAGCATATATGATATGTATGCAGGATAATTCTAATAGGCATCTCCTATATGAATGCTTCTTTTTAATTCATTTTCCAAAATATGATTCAAACACCCTAAATATACCAGAAGTTCTATATCATGCAACTTTTCAAAACCAAAAACTTGTCTTTGCATCTAAATTTTCCCAAACTTCTACGAATAGAAGTATATTTCAACAAAATTTTCATCAAATTCCTACCATCCAAAATCCTAGCACATCGTTGCAAACATCCAAATTTGCAAAAATCTAATTTTTCCAATCTTATTTACCGAGAGAAGGGTTTAGATGGAAATTCAATATTTTCAATCTTTTTCTCTTGGGTATCCAACTCCCCACTGCACTTTGGAACGTTCATATATGACCAGATATCTCCTTCTAAATTTCCCAACTACAATTCACATGGTTAATTTTTATTTTAAGGTTTCAAAACATGGTTTATTTCAAAAATCAACTTTTTATTCGCCTATTGATAAGGTATATAGGAAAAGATTCCATAGATAAAATAGCTTCCTTATCGCTAACCGTATTTTATTTTGTTGCCACTTCTATTGCACAGTAAAATATGTATTAACAAACATATCGACTATTCCCCTATATCAAGTCTGTGGCATTTTTTTTCATTTTAAAATTTTCTTCCTTTTCAATTCAAAAATATTTTTACATTACTTTTTGTAATATCAATAAAAAAATTACTTTCCACAAAATTTCTTTCCTCAAGTTCTCCACAAAAGTATTCTTATTCAAAAGTAAACATATATATTTTCAAAATAAATTATACCACATCTCATGAAATTGGGGTTTAGTTAACAGTCTAATATCCACAATAGACTCTGTTCAATTACACGGTGAAATTTTAAAATTTCCAAAAACTTTTCTTTTCTTTTATTGATTTCAGAGCACCAAGGGTCAGCCGCTTACCATCCAAGGTCGACTGCTATCGGTCAACCATGGTGCTTTCTGGATCGACTGTGTAGTTGTAAAATTTATGAATTTTGCGAATTACATGATTTTCTTAATTTAATTATATATTTAACCGATCGTTATCATTTCTTTCCTATTAACCATACTTAACATCTAAGCTATCATTAAATTTAACAGTTTGTAATTAACATTAGTTAATTATTATTTAATTCCATAGCTACATATGTAATTATTTCTGATTCCAAAACTTCAAATGTTAATAACTTTTCATTTGAACTACAATCGGAAAACTTTATGTATGAAAATTGATCAAAAAATCGCCACGAAACCAATAATGCAAGTTTCGTAGCCAAATTTTGATGTTTGTGAAAATTTTATTTTTTAGAGTTATTATTTATTAATTAATTTCTTTTAAATTAAGTAGGGTTAAAATTACGAGGTGTTACAGTAGGCATGGAAGCATTACTCTCTAGGAGAAAAGTTTGAGTTATTCACTGATCGTAAATCATTAAATTAACTGTTTTCATTAAGGACTTTAAGCTAAGGCAGCAAAGATAGCTAAAGTTTTTCATCTCCTATAACTTTGAAATTTCGTATATGTCTGGTAAGGAAAATTGTAGATACATTGAGTAGGAGATGTGCCCCTTTTGGATCTATTCCTGTTGTGTGCATTTTCACTCACAACACTATGAATATAAAAGGATGTTGAGGAGTAATAAAAATGGCAGAAAAGTCTATAACTGGAGTGTCATTATTCGATCATAAGGGAAAGGATAAAAGACAAGAAGTTAATGGGATAGCTTGAGGAAAATCAGAAGTAAAACACCAGTTTAGAGAAGGCTAAATATTTGGTTCGGCAAAAAGGTAATACAAGGGTTCGATATTAAAGCCAACCATACATTCTAGTATTTTCCTCCTACGGAATAGAAATTTCGTTTATTGGAAACTACAGGATGTGAATAATGGTTGGGTAGGAAGCTGCCTAAGCCAAACTATTACTGAACCCATAATTCCTACCAAATCGTTTATGTATGGAAATTTCCCGTTTTTATTGGATAACCAATCCAAACACTATATATTCTCATACCTATAAATACCCTAAGGCATGAAAAATAATTGAGGAAAGCTCGAGAGGTGATATTGAACCGAACCAATCCATACTAGAAAGAATAACTTCCTAACAAACCCAATAGTCTGTAGCACTATTTTACTTTCCTTGGCATAATAGATCAGTGTAATTTGTATTTCCAACATTATACTCAGGATCTACAAGAAAACCAGTGACTATCGATAGTGCATATATGCATTATTCAACCGAACCATTATAAGTCTAATGTTCTTTACCTGACATCATTTTACTATTTTTAAGTCCACTTATTATTTGATCTCTAAAATTGAACAAAGTTACGAATGTAAGCAGATGTGTCTTAAACTTCATATTCATAGTTCTACAAAATGATTTGAGGTATTCCATTTTTTGAGAAACCATTGTTGGTGCACATTCATAAAGAGCCTTTCTCAATATGCCTCTAGAATAAAAAAGCAAGACTTATGCTACCAGTAGAAAATGCAAGGATACCAATGTAACGAATGTAATAACATGTGGGATATTGACTTATATTTTATTAGCAAGGATATAATTGTAATATTACAAACACTGAAATTTGGTGACAAGATTTGTACCACTACGTAGAGCTTTTTTTATGGTCAGAATGATATATTGGTTCATCCAGATTAGAGTTTGAATGAAGGAGATATGGATATTTTTAGTTGTGGGTTTTGATCTGGGTTAAACGGGTCTAATCCCATTAGTCTGAAGTGATGGTTGGAGAAGTTATATTATAGGCCGTGTTCGAATGCCTTTTACTTATTCAAGTACTTTTTGTTCTAACTCCTCCTTCTTTCTCCATTACTCTGTCATCTGTTTCCTATGATAACCCGGATTTTTGGAGTATCTGCTAATTTATAATTAACGGGGTTAATTAATAGAAATTCTGATTTATGTTTGATTGAAAAAAATAAAACTTGGATAGTTAGAATATATTCGGATATGTATGTAAATAAATAAATTCTGATAATACAAATTTCTGTTTCAAAGCAAAATAAGGAATGATTGCCTTATTAAATAAATATTGTAGTAAATAAATTGGACTAAAAAATTCTATGTTTTATAAATTATTTATAAGTGTACAATTGGAAAACAATATCATTTTTCTTTTAAGTTATATATATTTGAAATTTAAATTTATATTTCTTAACAACAAAGGTAATTTCTTATTTGTTTAAAATATATTTTTGTTTAAATTTAAAATAAGATTTAACTAAAGGATTATGTTCTTTTAATATACTTTCTTTTATACTTTAAAATTTATTAATGAAGACATTAACTTATTAAGACTTTAAGTAAGAAGATTAATATAAAAAGTGTATTAGGACCTTTGTAAGCATATAAAACAAGTTGGGACATTTGTAAATAAATGAATAATTGTAAGTAAAAATGTCACTTAAGTATTATAATATAGAACAAGCGGCAAGATGATTTCATTCAAAGAAATTTAAAAAAAAATATAGGCTGCTCACTTTTCTCTACATACTTCTGTTCAAAGGAAAATTTTCTTCATCTACAATCCTAGAAACAAATTTTCAAACAGAAAAGCAAAACATTTTTCAAAAGCCTGTAACCAAATTTCTTTCCAAAGAAAATCAAGCTTTCAAACAAATCAAAATTTCAGTTCCATAAAGCTAAAACATCTCAACAACAACAAGATTTCCTGTTCCAGCTTCAAGCTTGCAAAGATCAAAACATTATAGTTCTCAAAATCAAGCATCTATGTTTTAAGTCTCTGTTCTCTGCTTTTACAAAAACAGGTGAGTAAAACTGATACTTGTTTTAAAATATGTTGAATAATCTGATGCATGCAACCTATATCTGAAGCAAGCATGATAAATTGTTGCCTGATGGTTTAATATACGTTGCATATTTATATATATCTGAATATATAGTGTATATGTGTGGATACAGAGTGTTGGCTCTTCTTGTTATAGGAAACAAAATTGAAAAAAAAAATCATATCTCAATAATTAAGCAGATTCATGTTATGATTCTTAAAGGAAAAATGTTTGTATCAACTAAACCTTGATTTCAAAAATATTTAGGAGGATAATTAGGAAGCGATTAACTGGAAAATGGAAATACTCTGTGGAAAATCGTTTCTAGGAAAAATTCAAGTATTTTAATATATAGTTTGGATTGCATGTCTGGATTCGAATTTGGAAAATATGAATTTTAATGAAGATTTCATAATTTTTAAGCACGAGATTGTCGAGATATTGCTAGATGATCAGAAAAGTGGATTTCATCGATTCTCGACCATCAGAAAAAGTTTCGCCGGCGTTATTGATGTTGTAGAAAGCTTGAGAGGTGGCGAACTAAGGAAAATTCTCGGAGAGTTTAATTGCCACCAAGGTGGTCTGGCGACGACTAGTTAGGGTTTTTAACCCTGATTCTGTTCGATGATGGATACTAGGCAAATGCAGCCTCGTTAGTGTGTCGAGTGGAATCGTAGTTGTGGGAAATGGAAGAGATGAGTATGACGATGGTCTGAACGGAGTTATGGATTCTCCGGTGGGAAGTTGTGGCGGCGTGAAGGGATTTTCTGATGGGGTGGTTCTGGATTTGGGGCTCAGTTGAGCTCGATTTTGTTTGCGCATTCGATGGCTCGATCTGATGATCGGAATTGTAAGAGAGGGTCGTAGGTGACTCGTTGATGGTAGCAAGCGTGGTCGGAGCTCCGTCGTTAGTTCGTGCACGTGCACGGGAACGATGAAGTATCTAATGATATGGTTGATTTCAAGGGTTAGGATATCGTGCTTGGGTTTGTTCGCGTGGTAATGAGGTGAATGACTCGAGATTTTCTCGGGGAGTTTTGTCTGGTTATCGGGTTATAGGGTAGGTACGTAGTAATATTTTTTTATGTAAATGACTCGAGTCTTTGCTTGGGTGAGCTGTGGGTTGACTCGGGAAATGTCGGTTTAGGCTTGGGTTTCTGTTATGTTTAATAACCATATTAGATATTAGAGGTAATTTGTTACCAGGTTTCGCAAAATTTTAAAAATGAAAAATGAAAAAAAAAATGATGAGTTATGAATAAGTTATAAAAAAAGAGAAAAAGGAAATTAAATTGTTGTTTTGAATGGTTATGTATTAGGATATTTACCCAGTATAATTAGCTTAGGTATGATTATTTAAATAAACTTAAGTAACCATAGGACAACTTAATAATGAAATTGAAGGATGATTACTAAATGAAATTGGGGATAATTACATAATGTTAGTTATTAGGGTAAATTAATTCATGTAATTACTTAGTGAAGTAAATAAGGAATAATCATTGAATGTTATTAATTAATTAATTAAAGGGAAATCACTTAATGAAGTAATTAGTGAATATTTCCTTAGATGAGATGATAAATTTAAGATAATTAATTAAGTCTAATTTCATTTAGATAATTACTTATGAAATCAATTGAGTAAATTAAGTAATGTAAGTAATTAAGGAATAGTTAATTTCTGAATGAAATTAATTAAAGTTAATTAATATATATGATTAACTTAATATAAATTATTTTACGTATGTAATTAATTAATATAATTAACAATAGTTAATTGATTAAAGAGTCTAATTAAAGGTTAGTTAATGTACATGGTTAAGGATAATTAATCTATGACTAATTACTTAACGTAATTAGAGAAAATTAATTAAGGAAGTTTAATTATGATGGATAGTTAAATGTTGTTTGGTTTGTAATTGACTAATGTTCAGTAAGTAGGATTGTAAGATAATCTAAGTGATTAAAGTTGGTAATTAATTTAATTGGAGATTAATTAAATTAATTAGGCATTTATATATCTATGTTTTATGGATAATTGAATGATATCAGATGACTTGGATTGTTAATGTCTTTAATGGAATATGTTGCGATATGAATGGATTGAACTGTGATAACGTAGGTCACCTATCTGTGTTGAATTATTGTGGAGTATGATATCTTGAATATGAATTATATTATTTCTAAAACCTCACAACCTGAATTTTAATGATAGTAAGCTCAAAGAGACCGAGGTCGGGTATCAGTAAATACCCGAAATCACTTTGATTAGTAATTACAGAAATTCTTTGTAGTTGGATAGAAGCAAACAGACTGGAATGAAATAAGTTAAGAATCATGGATATTTAAACTAAGTAATGATTCTCAGATATCGTGTTAAATAAGTGATTTACTAAATTAAGTTGAAACTCGTAGAAGGCACGAGTTACCCTAGAAGTTCACTTATGATTTTTACTTGGTATTTCTAATTATTTGGGTTTACTCACGCTGGTTTCCAATCTGTCCCGGGTGTTACTTTGATGTAATGCTCGGGTCAGACCGAGTATTACAGCTTTTCAGGTAAGGACGTTCTGAAGCTCAGGAGACGAGATGGATGGCAGGAACGTAATGGAGTGTTTCTGCTGTGATATATTGATGTATATCTGATACATGTTGATTGTATATGTCCAGTGTTTGTATATATGTTGTAAATCTGATGAATTTAAAAATGTAATTGACTGATACAGTTTCATTTGTGTAAAGAATATTATTTGATATTATATTTTGATCCGCTGCAAATGTGAGGTTTTTGTAACTTGTTTCTGTTTCTTCTTCTTTCTAACTATTTGGAATTTTCGAAATCGAAAATTTCGTGTCGTTACATTTGGTATCGGAGCCAAAGGTTAAGCGAGAACCTTGGCTCTGGTGGGATACTCATTAAGGATAGGGTCAATAGTACCCTATAATGAGTTGAGTGTATAAATATAAGAGAGCGTACTTGTTATTTTCTTATATAAAGGTTTTAAAATGGTTTCAAAAGTAAATGAATCTTATATAAGTTTATTAAGAAATATATTATCTTTTATATTAAGGAAATTGGTTGTTGTATTAATTAAATTAAAAGTAGTAATAAGAATTAAGTGGTAATAGAGATACAACCAAATTTAAATGGAATAAAGAACAAGTTTGAAATGGATGCAAGCTGAAATTTAAAATCTTAAATTTGGGGAAGAATTCCAAAATTAGATGGTAATGAATTGTTTTCCAAATACGATAATCTTGGTTATTATCATAATGTTTATTATGCTTAATAATGAAATATTTGATAATGAGTATAACTTATAAATTGAGATGGGTTTTGAAATATGAAGTTCTTAATTCTAAATTTAAACATTTGAAATTGTTTTCAAAATGTTAAAGGAAATAATATTATTCAAACTATTTTGATTGTAATCTTATTTTAGAATAAGAAGTTGTTTGTAAATTTTAAAAGAATTTTTTGAATTAAAACCAAGGGTGGTTTAAATTTTAAAATTTGGCTTGGTGGGCCAAGAAGTAAATGTGTATATATGGTGGATATACATAATATCAAAGATAGTTTGAAATAAACTCTAAATGTTGAGTTTTAATTTGGAATGAGGTGTGATACCCAAAGTGATAAGTTTTTGAAATTTAAAAGCGGGAAGATTAATAATGTGAAATTTAGAATTTTGAAATGGAATTCGAATTATTAAGGCTGGCTGGGTTAAGTAAATAGAATTTGACTTTGGGAAAGTTAAATAATTTAACAAGCAACCTGAATTGGAAATTTCCAGATGAAATTGGGATTTAACTTGGGAAGTTAAATGGTTGATTTGAATTGGAAGTTTGTGTGATCTCAAAATGGATTTGAGATCTGGAAATTGGAAATGGATGGATGTTTTAAAATAATTTGAATGATACCATCCTGTTGTTATAATAATCTTTAAGCTGAAATTGGATTTGTTTAAATGAATGAAGAAATGAAGTGTGGTAATATATCCATTATTGAGATAAAAGGGAAATTAAGCTTTGATTAGAAATTAAGGATATGGAATCACTTTGAACTGAAGATTTGAATGTTAAGAATTGAATTTGTAAATTAAAATTGTTTTGAACTCTTACTTGAACCTTGTAATGAGTTAAGTAAAGATAAGTTAAAACTTTTGAATTCTGAATTAAATGGTTTAAAAATATAATTTGATTTAAAGTATTAAATCAACGTTATAAAAAAATTAACTCGAATTTATATAATTCGGGATGGTTTAAATTTGTAATTTGAATTGAATTAGTTCAAATTGATTTTGATATGAATTAATTGGTATTATGGTTGAAGATGGATAAGTTTAAAAATTCAAATGGAAAATTTGAATTGGATTGATTTGAAATGAAATTGAAGATGAATAAGTTCAAATTCAAATGAGGAATTGGGATTAATTTAAACTAGAATTGAAATGATTTGAAATTGAAGTTGGTTCAATTTGAAATTAATCCGAATTGATTTGAATAATTTGGAATTGTGATTAAAGTTGAATGGGTTTAAAATTCAAATGGAATTTGATTTGAATTTGGAAATAATTTGAGGATTAATTCAACTTGAATTGGGTTAAATCAATTTCAATAGAAATTGAACGTATTGAAATTGAGTCAATTTAAATGGAAGTGGAAGTCTAAATTGAATTAATGAGAATGGAGATTGGGAATTGAACAGTTTGGCTCTGGACTATTTTCAATATAAATTGTTTTAATATAAACTTATTTTTCCAAGTTATTTATATACACAACCTTTCTTTTTAAAAAAGCTCAAACAATTTTATACTTATTTTACAATTATTTTGGAACTATTTAACTATTTTTCAACTGTTTTATAAACCAATTACTGTTTTTCAACTGTTTTGCAAATTAATTTCTATTTTTCAACTATTTTGCAATTGTTTAAAATTTCTATAACTATTTGACTATTTTACAGATATTTTACGAACTAATAATTATTTTTCAACTACTTATCTATTTTAAAAAAATTCAAGCCATATTCTAAATTTAAACTGGACGGAGTTCAAACTGATTTGATTATATATCCATTTTGGATAAGAATTGAAGTGATAGTCCAAATGAGGATTTAAGAATTGTAAGTGAATGAAAATCAAAGTGAATGTGGATAGAGAGGAGAAATTGATTTGGCTAATAACCAATAAAAGATAAATACGTAGGGTGTACGTATGTTATTCTATTCGCATAGTAATTTGATCCAGATTGGAGCATAGAATTTGAAGATAGTATGTCGACCCGAGTTGGGATTTTGCACTCGATGTTCGACGGCGAACCTGGATATGGATTGTTGATTGGTTCTGGATATTCTCTATCATAGTTATGACTATGCAAGGAGAATGACGGTTTCTGATCAAGAAACCAGATCCGAGTCCGCACTAGGAAGTCAGGTGGACAATACTAGTTTGGAAGTGAAATTGTGTGATCGAGTGAGCGATCAGATTGGTATAGCGTACGGATGATATGTGTAAATCGTACGGGTTTGAATAAAATTGATACTTGGTGTTTGAGGATAAGAACTGTAAAAATGTTTTTGAAGTGAAAAATATATTTTGTGAAATATATGATGAAATAAAATAGAAATTGGTATTTCTATGGTAGAAATTTACTTATGGAAGTAAGTAATATGGTTAATGACTTTATAGAGTAATCAAATCTGAATATTTGATTTGGAGTAAATAAAGTTATATATCTTTGTTATATAAGATAAATCTCTCCTTGTTGAATCTATTGCCAGAAGAAAAGGATTTTGAAGGTATTTTGAAGTATGAAAGGAGTTTATACAAGTCTGAAATGATCCAAAGATTTTAAAAATTTATATATCTGTACATATATATATATATATAGGATCTTATGAGGATTTTGGAAAAGGTTTGGGAACCTTTGGATTTGGAAAGGCTTTTTATTTTTGGGTAAAATCAATCTTGAAATTTGAAAAGCCTAGTTTGAGAATTATCGATTTTGGGATAATCGATTTTGTGTAAAGTAGCCTTGTATGAGATCATACTAGGTGTATGATTTGAAATATACTATATGTGTATAGTATAAAGTGTTTTGATGATGACTCTAGGGGAAAAGGCTCTCCCTTGAAATGAACTTCTCAGGAGTGCCACCGGGTGGTGCTGCCTTGAGCCCCAAGGGGGGTTCTCAAGTTGATCCTGTGAGGAGTCCGGACAAAACTAGTTCCTGGGGATTATGAGTAGTGAGTACCATAGCGAAAGTCGTGTGTGCCGCTTAGAGCCAACCGTCTGCGTTTGATTTTATATCGGTAGACTGCTACCTATGGTAACATAGCGAAAGTCGTGTGTGCCGCTGAGAGCCAACAGACTGCGCTTGATTTTATATCGGTAGACAACGACCTATGTAGGAGTGGAGAAGTTTCATTTTGACAGCGAAAATCGTGTGTGCCGCCGAGAGCCAACAGTTACATGGACTTTTGCTGCGATGGCAACATAACCCTGGAATGTAACTGCGATCTGTTGTTGGTTCCATGGCGTAATCGAGGGGCGCGGAGTGCCTACAGTTACATGGACTTTTGCTGCGATGGCAACATAACCCAGGATGTAACTACGACCATGGATGGGAGTGATGATTTTCAGAGCATTCTCACCAAAGATATTTCCTTTATTTTCAGAATGTTTTCTATATTTTTAATAAAAATATTTTTCAAATATTTTCACTGGGTGTTGAAAATGGGTCTGCTAAGTACTTGTAGATTTTCATTCATACGCCTGATCAACGTATGAACGAATTTCTGTGAGGACGAGGACGGACTTGTTGAAACATTGAGTAATAAAAAAAAGTATTTTTATAAAAATATTTTGGTAATATATATAGATTTTTTTTTAAAAAGTGTTTTAATATTTCGTAATAAAAGGATTTATAGTTAAAACTGATCAAAGAATAATTTTCTTATAATAAGTATTTTAATAAATTCTGGCTTCGTTCCTTTTCGAGGATGAAAAGATTCAAAGGGGGAAGGAATGTGATAACCTGGATTTTTGGAGTATCTGTTAATTTATAATTAACGGGGTTAATTAATAGCAATTCTGATTTATGTTTGATTGAAAAAAATAAAAATTGGGTGGTTAGAATATATTCGGATATGTATGTAAATAAGTAAATTCTGATAATACAAATTTCTGTTTCAAAGCAATATAAGGAATGATTGCCTTATTAAATAAATATTGTAGTAAATAAATTGGATTTAAAAATTCTATGTTTTATAAATTAATTATAAGTGTACAATTGGAAAACAATATCATTTTTCTTTTAAGTTATATATATTTGAAATTTAAATTTATATTTCTTAACAACAAAGGTAATTTCTTATTTTTTTAAAATATATTTTTGTTTAAATTCAAAATAAGATTTAACTAAAGGATTATATTCTTTTAATATACTTTCTTTTTGACTTTAAAATTTATTAATGAAGACATTAACTTATTAATACTATAAGTAAGAAGATTAATATAAAAAGTGTATTAGGACCTTTGTAAGCATATAAAGCAAGTTGGGACATTTGTAAATAAATGAATACTTGTAAGTACAATTGTCACTTAAGTATTATAAAATAGAACAAATGGCAAGATGATTTCATTTAAAGAAATTAAAAAAAAATTAGGCGATCAACGTATGACCGAATTTCTGTAAGAACGAGTACGGACTTGTTGAAACATCGATTTATAAAAAAAAGTATTTTTATAACAATATTTTAGTAATATATATAGATTTTTATTTAGAAAAAGTGTTTTAAAATTTCTTAATAATAGGATTTGTAGTTAAAAGTGATCAAAGAATAATTTTCTTATAATAAGTATTTTAGCAAATTCTGGCTTCGTTCCTTTTCGAGGACGAAAAGATTCAAAGGGGGAAGGAATGTGATAACCCGGATTTTTGGAGTATCTGTTAATTTATAACTAACGGGGTTAATTAATAGAAATTCTGATTTATGTTTGATTGAAAAAAATAAAACTTGGGTAGTTAGAATATATTCGAATATGTATGTAAATAAATAAATTCTGATAATACAAATTTCTGTTTCAAAGCAAAATATGGAATGATTGCCTTATTAAATAAATATTGTAGTAAAAAAAATTGGATTTAAAAATTCTATGTTTTATAAATTATTTATAACTTTCAATTGGAAAAAAATACCATTTTTCTCTTAAGTTATATATATTTGAAATTTAAATTTATATTTCTTAACAACAAAGGTAATTTCTTATTTGTTTAAAATATATTTTTGCTTAAATTTAAAATAATATTTAACTAAAGGATTATATTCTTTTAATATACTTTCTTTTTTACTTTAAAATTTATTAATGAAGACATTAACTTATTAATACTATAAGTAAGAAGATTAATATAAAAAGTGTATTAGGACCTTTGTAAGCATAAAAACCAAGTTGGAACATTTGTAAATAAATGAATACCTGTAAGTACAATTGTCACTTAAGTATTATAAAACAGAACAAGTGGCAAGGTGATTTCATTTAAAGAAATTTTTTTTAAGAAAAAATATAGGCTGCTCACTTTTCTCTACATACTTCTGAATGAAATTAATTAAGGTTAATTAATATATATTATTAATTTAATATAAATTAATTTATGTATGTAATTAATTAATATAATTGACTATAGTTAATTGATTAAAGAGTGTAATTAAAGGTTAGTTAATGTAGATGGTTAAGGATAATTAATCTATGACTAATTACTTATGGTAATTAGAGAAAATTAATTAAGGAAGATTAATTATGATGGATAGTTAAATGTTGTTTGGTTTGTAATTGACTAATGTTTAGTAAGTAGGATTGTAAGATAATCTAAGTGATTAAAGTTGGTAATTAATTTAATTGGAGATTAATTAAATTAATTAGGCATTTATATATCTATGTTTTATGGATGATTGAATGATATCAGATGACTTGGATTGTTAATGTCTTTAATGGAATATGTTTGATATGAATGGATTGAACTATGATAACGTAGGTCACCTATCTGTGTTGAATTATTGTGCAGTATGATATCTTGAATATGAATTATATTATTTCTAAAACTTCACAACCTGAATTTTAATGATAGTAAGCTCAAAGAGACCGAGGTCGGGTATCAGTAAATACCCGAAATCACTTTGATTAGTAATTGCAGAAATTCTTTATAGTTGGATAGAAGCAAACAGACTGGAATGAAATAAGTTAAGAATCATGGATATTTAAACTAAGTAATGATTCTAAGATATCGTGTTAAATAAGTGATTTACTAAATTAAGTTGAAACTCGTAGAAGGTACGAGTTACCCTAGAAGTTAACTTATGATTTTTAGCTTGGTATTTCAAATTATTTGGATTTACTCACGTTGGTTTCCAGCCTGACCTGGGTGTTACTTTGATGTAATGCTCGGGTCAGACCGAGTATTACAGATTTTCAGGTAAGGACGTTCTGGAGCTCAGGAGACGAGCTGGATGGCAGGAATGTAATGGAGTGTTTCTGCTGTGATATATTGTTGTATATATGATACATGTTTATTGTATATGTCCAGTGTTTGTATATATGTTGTAACTCCGATGAATTTAAAAATGTAATTGACTCATACAGTTTCCTTTGTGTAAAGAATATTATTTGATATTATATTTTGATCCGCGGCGAATGTGAGGCTTCTGTAATTTGTTTCTGTTTCCTCTTCTTTCTCTTTCCTTCTTTTCTAACTATTTGGAATTTTCGAAATCGAAAATTTCGGGTCGTTACATTTCCTCTCTCAATCCTTTAAGAAACCCTAGACATTTGTATATCAGACCAACGAGCGCAAAGAGGACTACATGAAGATACACATTGTTCGTAGATTCTAAAAACCTACGAGGATTACAACTCAGACAGCAAGGAATCAAAGATTAATTAGCAATTTCTAGGGCTTACCAACATGAGTCGATGAGCGGGAATCATTATTGATTATATGTTTTTTACATAAGAGTAGTTTGTGTTGTTTGCTTTCGTATTAGGTGTTGAAATTAGATAAAAAGAATTTGGGAATGCTCATAGATATCATTTTAGGATCCAACAATGATAATGATGATTAAATTAGGATATAATTTGCAATAAAATTTGTATGACATGAAAATTGGGATTAAATGATCAAGTCTATAATGATCAAGGTTAGATTATGGATATATGGTTAATGTGTGATATATAAATGGTTAAGATGGTATAAAATGGTGTTTATATGTTATATAAATACTCGCAACAGTAAACTATGGTGGAGATTCTAATTTGGGAAGAAATTGTTTCAGATTGGCAGTTATAATCTAATATCGACGTCTACTGCTCCACCTGTATCCTCAACCGATCCACTGATTCACATATAATCTGTCAGATAGAACCTGGACCAGGGCTGAAGTTATTTTACTTCAGCTAGGGTTATATGAAATGGAAGTTAAGGGGCATGTTGATCTTTAGGGATATGGGGAAGTGTGTAACACCTAGATACGTACTCTAAGGTTTGTGCGTCGTGACGAGTGAGTTAAGTCGTGTGTAAAGGAGTCAGGTTGTGTTTACATAAGAGATTGGGGTTTGTCTCTGTTTGACTAACTTTTGTGTGCATCGTTGGGCTAGTATATATTTAACTAACTAACTAACTCTCTCTCTCTCACACACACTCATTTTCCCTCTCTTATGTGTGGACAGTTAATATAGTCTAACTCTATCGTACGTTAAATGTTGTTAAGCATATGATAGTGATACACATTTCATGTTTATTATGATAGACTAACTCTTTAGATGTAAGTGAGACATGTTGACGTAAAGTAATTATTAGTTTTCATATGACGTTTATGAAATCGTGTTAGTAGTATATACATAGTAATATTTAACTTACTAGATTTATGACCCTTTTATCATATACTATAGGTGAATGAAGTAATCATGACGGTGTCATGTTTGAAGACAAAGACAATGGAGTTGTTTACATTTGTTATCCATTGTTTTGTACATATTGTATATATAGTGTGACATTGTGCGTATGTATAGAGACTGTGTATCTTATCACGTACGTAGATGGGATTTATTTATTTTATCTGTGTTATAGTTTGATCCATTCATTGTGAGTTTTGAAAGATATAGCTAATTATCTCAGCTCTTTGTATACTATTGCGTTGCATTTGTTTAAATGATCCAACTTTTCATTTATGCAAAAAAAATTGCTACAGAAAACCCGTTTATTACATTTAATATCAAAGCTATAGGTTAGGATGTATAAAAAGAGCGTACTTTTGTATTTATATATAATGAAATGTATATAAGTATATCGGTCAAAATAAATGGGCGTATGATATTTAATTTCAAAATTATATTTATCATCCATGTTTATTACTCTAGGATAATCTAATATTGAATCTTATTTATAGATAGTAGAGATGAGTAACTGAACTGAAACTGGAACTACTATTAGAAATGAAGCTATGGAAGTACCAGGCATGAACATTCCACTTTGGTTTCACCATTATCTCTAAGCTAGAAACTAGGCTATCGTTAACAAAGGGTCACCTATGACTGGGGTACAAGATGGAGATGTTGTTTGTATACTAGGGCGAATATTCTAAAACTATTAAAGATTATCTGAATATGGGATATAAGCCATATAAGGTAACATAAGATTTTGTAGAGATGCGACTTGGTTGCATACACGTGATATGATTTTTAGTATGTTGAATTTGAGTGATGAGACAAAAAGGCAGCTTGTTTCTTAGCATCTGCAAGGAGAAACAATGAACTAGTAAGATGTTGTCATAAAGGAAGTTAATGATCTTCGACCGATTTTAAGGAAATACTTGAGGTGAAATTTTTGTTTGGAACAGAAAAGGAAGTGATGCTTGAGAAGTTTATAAATCTCAATTGTGAAGGAGTATATAAATAACTTTAATGAGTTGGCAAAATTTGGTTTTTAGTTGATAAATACGACACCCAAGAAGGCAATGAAGTTCGCGAAAGTGTTGAGTTCAGCACTTAAGGAATTAGCATAGTCAAAATTCTATAGGTGTGACATTTAAAGGTTTAGTTAAGGCTACATTACTAAATACCATTATATTGGAGATTTCTAAAGAGCAGCCAATAAAGAATGTCATTCAACATAAGCGCAAAGATCTTGGGGGTCTAAGTGGACAAGGTGGTAAGTAAGACAAGAGGTGCGAAAGGTGCAATATGAGAAGACATGTGTTGAAGGATTGTACATTAAAGCTTACAGTGTTCTGACTACGATCAAATGGGTCATATAATGAGGGAATTCCCCGCTTTGGGAAAGTAGACGTAAGGTGCGTTATATACTTATATACGTTATTATCCTATATTATATATATAGGATAGGATAGATAGATAGTGAGAAGGAATTGTGATTCAGAGTTCCGAGGATGAAACTATTTTTAAGGGGATAATGTAATACCCCATAGGATTTCGACGTATTTTTATTAGTATGGGAAAAATTGTAATTTACAAACATTTAACTTTGGCAATGAGATTTATACCATTGCATAGAGCTTATTTTTCTAGTCGGATTGACATATTAGTTCATCCAAATCAAAGTCGGTATGAAGGAGATATGAATATATTTAGTTATGGGTCTTGATTTAAGTTAAACGGGCCTTGCCCATTGATTGAAGTGACCATTTGGCAAGTTATATTACAGGCTACGTAGATTTCAAATGCAATTTCCTCATTTATGTACTTTTCTATTCTAGCTCCTCCTTCTTCCTTCATCGCTCTCTCAATCCTTCATGAAACCCTAGACATTTATATATCAAATCAACGAGCGCGAAGAGGACTACACAAACGCACCTATTGCTTCATGGATTCTGGAAACTTTATAGGACTGTAATTTTGGACAATGAAGGAATTAGAGACTAGTTAGCAACTTCTAGTGCCTGGCAGCATGATTCAGTGAGTGGGAATCATTATTGATTATATATTGTCCACATGAGAGTAGTCTGCATTCTTTGATTTCGAATTAGGTTATTAGGCATTGAAATTAGACAAACTGAATTTGGTAATCATTTCTAATGTTATCATAGGATTTAATAATGATAATGATGACTGAGTTATTAATTAGTGATAAAAATTGTACGATATGAAAATTAGGATTAAACGATCAAGTTTATGATGATCAAGGTTAGATTATGGATATATGATTAATGGGTGATATATGAATGGTTAAAATAGTATAAAAATGGTGTTTAGAAGGTGTAGAAATATATCAAAATTTAAATGATGGCGGATATTAGAAATGGGGAAGAAAAGGTTTCAGACTGGTAGTTTACAATCTAAAATCGACGTCCATTGGTCCATCAGTGCCTTCAACATGTCCACCGGTGTGTATTTAATTTATCAGGTTGAACCTGGATCAAGGTTAAAGTAATTTTGCTTCATCTTGGCCTATACAAAATGGAAGTTAAAGGGCATGTTGATCTTTAGCGACATTGGGAAGTGTTTAATGCCTAGATACGTATCCCGAGGGTTGTGCGTTGTGACGAACGAGTTAAGTCGTGTGTAGAGGAGTCAAGAAATATTTACCTATCATTTACATATAAGTGAGTTAGATTACGTTTATCTAACTCATGCTCTTATTTATGTTTACAATAATAGTCTATTTTTAAATATATCCAAGGGTTAGTTTATGTATAACTAACTTTTGTGTGTATTGTTGGGTTAGTATATGTTTAACTAACTCTCTCTCACTTGTTTTTCCTCTCTTATGTGTAAATGAATTAGTATATGCTTATCTTACTCTATCGTATGTTAACTGCTATTAATTATATGATATTGATCCTTATATTATGTTTATTATGATGGGCTAACTCTGTAGATGCAGGTGAGATAGGTTGAGGCAAAGTAAATATTTGTTTTCATATGATGTTTATGAAATTGTGTTAGTAGTATATATTTGATATTATTTTTACTCACTAGACATGTGTTTGACCCCTTCCTTATACACTATAGGTGAGTGAAGTATCGTGACGGTGTGGTGTTTGAAGGCAGAGACTATGGAATTATTTACACATGTTATCCATTATTTTGTACATATTATATAAATAGTGTGACATTGTGTATATGTATAAAGACTATGTGTAACTTATGACGTATGTAGATGGGATTTTTTTATTTTATATATTATAGTTTGATCCAATTCACTATGATTTTTAAAAGATATCGTTAATTAATTCAACTCTCTATATACTATTATATTGTATTTGTTTAAACGACTCATCTTTTCATCTTATGCGCAAAAATTTTTGCGGTGAAAAGCTGGATTGTTACAACCAACCAAACAACTGCAAATCAAGATTGTCATTCAGTAAGCACTCTGGTGCCGGCAGACAGTATTACTTGCAATAACCTAGAAAAATTTGTGGTTAAATTAAATGAACATTTTGATGCTCAACTACAAGCAACAATGGATCAATTCATGACATATTTGGGCAGCTACAAACTACTGGTCACAATACCGGAGAAAGAGATAAACCTAAATCATAAAGATCCAAAAGGAAATGGGTCATGCTATGATCATGAATCTGATTGAGGAAATCATAAAGCTAGAAGAAGGTATGGTGAAGAGGCATAACCTATAAGATTTTATCCCGAAGCCAGTCTCAACAAATGGTTTGATGCTAAACTGAACCAAACTGATGCTAAACTGGGTACTGTTATGGTCAATGCTTCACGCTCTCATTGGATTTCTCCTATCCATGCGGGAACAATTGCTAATGAGGTGCAGAGGGATCATCGAGGTTAACCTAGGAGATCAAGTTGTCAAGAAGGAAGAGGTTGCTCCCGGATAAGGAGAAGAACAGATTATCAGCACCAATCTCCTAAACTAGAAGATAGTATGGTTTGAATGATAACGAGATTAAATGCAAAACGAGCAGGTGCAACATAGCATAGGAGCAAGGGTGACCAGTCCCTTTACTATCGAAATAAAGAACACTAGAAACTTGAAGTATTTCGGGATGCTTACTATGGATTTGTATAGGAATTTGACTGACCCTATAGTACATCTATAATGCTACATTCAGCCCATGCTGATGATTGGAGCTACAAAGAGGTCTTATGCAACCGTTTCCTCTATTCTTGGCTGATCTGGTTATTATGTGGTTCTACCACTTAGCCCTTGAATCAATTCAATCATGGTCAATGTTAAGGGATAAGTTTATTAGTCGGTTTTATATGCACACGGAGCAACCAAAGGATGTATACTCATCATCATATGTCAAGCAATGACTTACTTTCAGAATACTAATGAAAGACCGGTCTTGATGGCATCATATAATGGTATGCTACTAGGTATGAGATTTCGTGAATTCCGATGAAAGAAAAATTGACCACCTTGCCATATTTCTATTATGAGATGACAAAGTATATGAGGTTAGAAGATGTTTCCTTGGAAATACAACTAGGCATGACCACTCGGATAGGAGAATCATCTATCTCTTTCGAAACCATTTGGGTTTTACTTTACTTATAGAAAAAGGGTCTTAAAGCATTTAAGTCAGAAGCTACTGCTTCGAAACTAATTCCTAAGTAATGAAGTGATAGTGTCAAAACCATCTCTTCGAAAGCATTGGAGAGGTAGCCAAGTTTTTAGAAAACGAAACAATCCTTTCGATACCATCTAGGTCAAAAGGTAGGAAGCAGCAGCAAAAAGGCTTCGACATAGTCGAAAGAAATTATTTAAAAACAGAGGTGCACCCAATCGAAACCATTTCCTTTAAGTCGTTTGACCTGGTAGAAAGCTAGTTAGTCGAAAACAAGCAGGCGTATTTCATTAATTTTAAAACAAAGGACTGCATCAACCTTGGTTTCGACCATATATCTTTTTCCCACGTCCAATTCATAACATACCAATTGCCTGATACTATATGCATTGGTTTAGACTATGTCGGAGGTGATGATATGGATGCGGAACCCGGTGCCGATGGTGACGAAACAGTGAAAAATATGTAGCAAATAGTTCTTTTCGCCTAACTTGCTTCACGTGTCTAATTGTGATTGGTTGTCTCTTTCTTTACCAATAAAAAGTATTTCACTTTTTGTAAAAGGCTGCCTACTTTCCAGATTTAAGAATTTAAATCATTTTACAAAAAGCTCCTTCTCCTCTTTAAATTAATAAAACAATTAAGTCTCATACCCTAAATAAATTTATATAGCCATCAAAATACTTAGGAAATATCTAGAAAAATCATAGAAAATCTATTTCAATATGTTTATAATAGATAAATATTTAAGACCCAAACAATTAACTATTTAACCGAAAATAATTATTAACCTAAATTAACAATTTCTTTACTAGAAAATTCATATAAATTCCACAATAATTCCAAAAATTCTTAAAATTGAAATTCATCTCTAAAATAATATTTATGACATTCATGAAAATTTGTAAGGCATTTGGATGTCATTTAATAGGGTTTTCACCTTAAAACATATCATAAATTCAGTATGAATAACCATAATTCATCAACAAGTATATATATTCATTATGTCATTCAAAAACATGGCAAATTGTTGTAAAATATTTGGAATTCATATTAAAACCGAAAACATAATTAAAAATGAGATGTAAAAAATATTCACCTTAGCTCTTTGTGATTAAAGAGATTGAGATATGAATAGATTTGATTTGAATTAGCTTCATCCTAGCTTTTCTTCTTCTCTTCCCTGTTGATGGTGGCCGGCCCCTTATTTTAAAATTTAGGAATGAAAAATGAACGTATAAAATTTTACACGGCCAAGGGAAAGGATATAGTTATGGCCTCTTTCTTATTTCACCCCCCTCATATTTCATATTAAACTCTTATTTTAATTCAAGGTTAAATGGCATGGCTAATCCTTAATTGAAATCAAATCTCAATCCCATAATCAACACATTATTTTATTTAATTAAATATCCTAAATAACGTTACCAAAAATCTGGTTGTTACAGACCTCCCTCCTTAAAGAATTTCGTCCTTAAAAGTACGATAAGATACACAACAAATCAAATAAGAAGGTAAATCATACCATCAAACAAGTCAGGTTGAGTATCTCTATTCCTGCTCACAATCACCTAAGTACAGTCCCTATCATCATCGCTCCACTAGACTTTGACTAATCTGACCGTTTTGGTTCTAAGCCTCTTCTCATCTCTTGCAACAATGTGAACTGGCTTTCTCACTATAGTCAAACCCAGTTCTAGCACTAAATCATCTAGCACAGTCGGCGTAATAGCAGTCTCCGGGCTCTAACACACTTCCTGAGATGAGAAACATGAAAAACATCATGGACACCTGCCAATCTGCTCGGTAACTCAACCCTATATGCGAACTTTCTAACTCTCTCAACAATAGGAAATGGTCCAACGAATATAGGTGCTAACTTTCTCGATTTTCCAAATCTAATCACACCATTCATAGGTGACACTTTGACAAAAACCTAGTCTCCAACTGAGAACTCTAAATCTTTCCATCACTTACCTGCATAACTTTTCTGCCTAGACTGAGCCTTCTTCATTCTAGTCCGAATGACCTTAATTTTTTCTAGAGCCTCACTAACCAAATTTGGATCAAGAACCAACCTATCTGCGGTCTCCAACCAACAAATGAGAGATTTGCATAGCCTTCCATACAAAGCTTCAAATGATACCATGCCAATACTAGGCTGATAACTGTTGTTATACGAAAACTCGACTAAATGTAGATGGTCTTCCCATGATCCCCAAAATGTAAAACACAAGCTCTCAACAAATCTTCTAAAATTTTGTTAACTCTTTCGCCTTCCCATCTGTCTAAGAATGTTAAGCGGTAATCATCATGAGCTTGGTTCCCAAAACTTCCTATAGACTCTTTCAGAATTCTCTAGTGAACACTAGATCTCTATCACTAACTGTGCTACTAGGAATTCCATCCAATCTAACCATATTATTTATAAACATCCTCGCCAAAACAGATGTCGTTCTAGTTCACCTAACTGAAATGAATTGGGCAGTCTTAGTCAACCTGTCCACTATGACCCATATACTATCATTTTCTCCATTTGACCTTGCCAACCCATCAATGATCCATAGAAATAAATCCCACTTCCATACTGGAATATCTAATGGCTAAGCAACCCACATCGATTTTGGTGTTTAGCCTTTGCCTGTTAGCAAATCAAGCACTGCTTCGTACACAAACCAATATCCTACTTCATACCTTCTCAGAAGAAACTTCTCTTCATATCCTGATACATCTTAGTACCTCCTGGATGAATAGAGAACTTCGAATGATGGCATTTCTCAAAGACATCTTTCCTTATGTTTCCTACACTAGGAACACATAATCTTCCTTTCTTTTTCAACCTCCCATTCTGTTCAAGACTGAAATCTTTCAAGTCATCGCTCTTGGTTCCGTCTCTCAACTTCTTGATTTGTTCAGCTAACACTTGATCTTCCATCTGTTTATAAGTAACACGTTCGATCAACACTGGTCGAACTTCCAAACAAGATAATGCAACTGTATCCTCACTAGCCCTGGCCTCGGATCTCCACTACACTCTGCAATCTGCTAATGCTTCCAAATCTTTCCACTCAGCAATCATTGCTAACATAACATTTTGATGTTTCCTGTTAAGTGCATTTGCAACTTTGTTACCTTTTTTCGGTGTGTAATCAATCCCTAAATCATAAGCGGCAATAAACTCTAACCACCTCTGATGTCTCATGTTCAACTCCTTTTAAGAGAACGAATACTTCAGTGACTTATGATCGTATATAACTCAAGCCTTTCTCCCAAAAGTGAATTATTCACATCTTCAAAGAAAAAATAACTACAGCCAAATCTAAATCATGCGTCGATAACTAATCTCATGCGGTCTAAGATGTATAGAAGCATAGGCAATCACTTTACCCTTTCGTATTAGCACAGCCTCTAATCCTGTTACACACGCACCTGTATATACCACAAATCATGATTCCCTTTAGGAACAATGAACACAGGTGTATGGGTCAATAAGTGTTTCAAACTCTGGAATGCTCGTTATACTTATCGGTCCATACAGACTTCACATCCTTTCTCGTTAGCTTGGTCATCGGTGCTGCTATCCGCAAAAATTCCTTAATGAATCTCCGATAATAACCAGCCAACCCAAGGAAACTCTTTATCGCCGTTACTGTCTTCGGTCCCTTCCAACTATTCACTGCTTCAGTCTTAGTCAGATCTACTGACAACCCTTCCTCTAAGACTACATGACCAAGAAACTTCACATCATTCTTTCAAAAATGACACTTCGAAAACTTCACATTCAGCTGATGCTGCCTCAATGTCTCAAGCACCACTCTAAGATGAACTTCATGTCCGCTTTCATCCTTAAAGTATATCAAGATATCATGTATGAAAACCAATATGAACCTATCCAAGTGCTCTCGGAAAATCTAGTTCATCAAATCCTCAAAGAAAGATGGCGTATTAGTTAGTTCGAATGGAATAACTAACCATTCGTACGATCCATACTTAGTCCTAAATGCCGTCAAAGGTATATTGTTCTCTGCTACCCTGAGATGATGGAAACCTATCGCTAAATCCAACTGCGAGAATACCTTGGCTCCACTCAACTAGTCGAACAAATCATCAATCCTCGGTAATGGATATCGACTCTTTATCGTCCACTCATTCAACTTACGATAATCGATACATATCCTTAACGATCCATCCGGCTTCTTAGCAAACACTACAGCTGCATCCCTAGGCCAACTACTCGGCCTGATCAAACTCTTGCGTTCTAAATCCACCAACTTCACCTTTAACTCCCTCATTTCTATAGGAGTCATCCTGCTTGGCAGTCTTCTCACTGGTTCAGCTTCTAGAACCAAATCTATCCGACACTCAAAGGCTCATGTCGGTGGCAATCAAACTACAAGCTCAAAAACATTTGCAAATTCTGTAACCATTAAAACTCAGCTCAACTCATCATCCAATTCCATAACATCCAACAAAGCATATATCTCACTGTTAGAACCTTCTATGGTATAAGAGATATTTTCCTATCCTAGCAAAATATCCTAGCATTGTACTGACTTAACCAATCCATACCAAGAATAATTCCGACCCCTACAACATCAAACACATGCAAATTGTAAACAAAAGTATGACCTAACAAGTTAAACTCTAACCGGTCACATTTCAACCTTAAAGTTGCATATCCTCCTATTTGATTCGCAACCCGTAAAGAAGTAACTAAATATGTGGGTTCTAGGTTAAGCTTATCTATCAAACATCTAGACATAAAAGAATGCGATGCACCAGTATCAAATAGAATGCTGGCAGACATACCATGAATCTGAAGCGTACCTTCCAAGTCTGCCTTTCCTTTCTCCTGAGCTATCGACTTAGAAGCAGCAGGCTCTAATGCATATATTTTTCCCTTTCCATCCTTTGCGGGTTCCTTGCTCTGGCTCTTGTAATAGCCAATATGGTCATAGTTGTAGCACCTAATACCCTTCTTTCCATTTATCTCCTTTGCCTTCCCAGCATGACACTCATTAGCATAGTGCACCTTCTTGCCGCACTTGAAACAGATAATCTCAGACTTCCCCTTCTTAGCTGCTCCTCCCTTCTGAGCACCTTTCAATAGGAAAGAGTTTGCTCTTATGATTTTGCCCAACCTGGACTTCTTTGGCCTTACTTTTCTCTAGAGAATTAAGCAACTCCTCATGCCTCAAGGCCAACACCACTACAAAGTCAGAAGGATCCCTAATATAAGGTAATGTGGCCCTGGCCAACTCAAGCTTCAACCCCATAATAAACTTCTCATTCCTCTTCATGACTGTATCTACTAAAGCATATCCTTATCGGGCCAACTCATCTAACTTTCTAGCATACTCCAGTACTGACATCTCCCACTGCTCTAGCTCAGCAAACTTCCTGATCAGATAAGCATAAACCTCTCCTAGGATCATCCCTTGAAATCTTCTCAGGTCATAATTTCCTCATCCCCACACTATTCCACCAGAACAGAGCTACTCCCTAAAGTTGTCAAGATGCCAACCTCCTCTTCTGCTTGTCATTGAGCCCTAAATCTGCAAAAATTCTTTCATAGTGCAACATCCAATTCTATACCTCAATGGCATCTTCCGTTTCAACAAACGACTTTCTTCCAAGCTTGGTGTAATCTCCACTTAGCTTGGCATAATGTTTAGCTACCGGAACTTCTGGAACTTGTAACGACCCGTAAATTTTGGTAAATAAATTTGGTTAAATTAATGAGATTTTGTAATTACATTTAGATAGAAATAAAAACCTTATAATGTATAAAGGAATAATATTGAAACAAATAAAATTTGTAAATGAATAATGAAATAATAACTATGATGAAGTGTAACAATGATTATTAAAGCTAAAATTGTTATAGATTAAATGAAACTACAATAAATGAAATAGTGTAAGCGTTATACCTGGATGTAAATTGAATATAAAAATATAAAGTATGTATTGAATTGGTTAATGAAAGAAGACATTGTTACATTTATTGAATTAAATTAAGGAAATTAAATATGAATAAATGGTCATTTAATAAAACCAATGTTCTGGGAGTAATTATAATAGTTGTTTGAAATACGTATAAACTTTGATTTGGAAATCTATTGGATTTAAAATAAAATTTGGTATTACTTTTATGAGTTTAAATGTTTGTTTATTTTGTAAAGTAGTAAATGATGTAATAAAAGAGTGAAATCTAGATAAATAAATTTAATTGAGACTTTAATTAAATAATGGGTGAAATAATAGGATAAATGGTAACATTGATATTGTAAGAAATAAAAACCCTATTAATGTAAGAAAACCAAGGCAAACATTTAAGTTATAAATGTTATAATAAATAAAAATAAAATGACCATTGTATAAGGATTTGGCATATGAAAATGGTAACTTTTGTGTGTAAATATTGGAATAAATATTATGTAGGCAACTATGATAATTTGTTGGAAATAATAAACTTTAGAGTATTGTAAGGTTACCTGTTTATTTCATTTATAATAAAATTTAAAATCAATTAGAGTAAAGGAACCTTAATGTTATATTAATAAGAATTAACGCAATAACTAAATTAGTGCACACCCTATTAATTGAGCAGATGGTAAAGTTAGGATTGATTGAAATTAGTAAATTGGAAAGGAATACAAAATTATGATAACTGATGAAGCATACGTAATAAATTGTAAATTTATAAAATCAATGTCCATTAAGTAGTTATAATATTTATAGTAGATAATAAACGTTACTTAGTGATTATTAATATAATAACGGAAGGCGTAAATGTAATAATGGAATAATAACCTGGGTTGATAATTAACGAATTTATAAGGGCAATGGAAAGCAATAGATGACAATTAATATAGGTTTATTTGTGTGATGTGTAAATAAACTTTGGTAATCAATTACAATAAATCCAAATTTAACGTTTTGTTAATGTAAATTTAAGTAATGTTGGATTTATTCATAATATGAATTGGTTGATTTAATAAATGGAAACTTTGATTTGTGAATAATAAAAAGTTTGAAACCAAGTAAATAAAATTTATTGAGGATATTTAATAGTAATTTATGTATATATTTAGCAAGAAAATCAAATCAATTTATAGAATCAATTTTTAATTAATTGGAAGGAAATTTATAATAAATGAATTCATTTGTAAGAAAATGTATTTAATTTCTATATTAATTGGAAATTGTAAAAAGATGATAAAATTTATGAATTATAGGATTTGAATTTAATGTTTAATTTGAATATAATGAAATTGAAGATTTGACACTGCAATTGATAGAATAATCAGCTTTAAATGGACATCTAAACTTTTTAATTTTTTTATAGATGATTAAGAAATATAAAGGTGATAAAATTGTCGATTTTAGAAGTGAAATTAAAAATTGGATTTTATTGATTGAATTTAAATTTATTTAATTAATATAAAAATAGCCATTTTGGCCACTGACTCGGATATTGACGAAACAAGTTTCATCGGATCCGAAACGGTGAACTATTGTAGGATTTCAAGTGTCGGATCAATCGGACTTGTCATTTGATCGTACGGACTCGAAACGCCTTGAAATCGATCAATTGAAATCAATTGAAATGAATTTGAAAAAAATTAATTTTTACATAACTTCTTCATACGATGGAATTTAGACTTGAAACCTTTTCCATTGCGTTTAAAATATTTTAAAACATCTATTTTGATATATGGGTTGACCCAATTTCGTTCCGGAGTCAGAACGGGCTTTTTGGGCCATTTCGTCGTTAGCGCGTACATCTATTTTATCTGATCCATTCTATTACAAATCTATCTATAAATACTTTGTTATAAACCCTAATTTTCTTCATACTCATTTGTCTGTATGCAACTCAGCTATCTCTCATCCTCAATGGCAGACAACAAAAATTCTAGATCCAATTCCATTTCAAAAAAATCAACTTCAAAATCCAAACTCCTCCAAAAAATTCAGAAATAAAATATATGTTGAAGCTCTCGAAGAGCGTAATCTTCTGGTGTGATTCGTTTTTCAATCGGATTCACCGTTTTTTCTGAAATCGTAAAATCAATTTTCGACCGTTAATGGTAGGGTTCGTCGTTCAACGGTGGATCTTCGTTTCTGTGACAATCAGGGGAGCTGGAGTGTAACAACCCGCATATTTATCGATTTTATATTTAAATATTTTATTTAAATATTTCATCATTCGTCGGATTTTGGTCCGAAAAGCTACTTTTTGCATACGGTCGAATTAGGACTCGGGACCACCCCCATTGAGTTCAAAATGTCGTTTGCAACCTTTTTGAGTATAAGCTTCGATATGTTTGGAGTAAGTCGAATTTTGACCTTTTTCACTTTGGGCTTTGGTTTGGGCTGAACCCATTAGCCACTTACTAACTCAGTCCCAACCCCCTCTCATCTTCATTACTTCATTCCTCATTTCCTAACACTCAAGCTTAAGCAAAAATGGTGGAGGAGAATGGGAATTAGAAACTCCAAGCCCTAGTTCCTCTTGCTAGCTCAAGTTCTTGCTCCAAACTCAAGAGAACCCATTGGTAAGCTTTCTCTCCATCTTCTCCAACTCATTCTCTCTTTGATTTCAGAAATTTCCTAAACCTAATTTAGGAAATGTTTCTCTTTTAAGCTTAGATGAAAGCTTCTTGAGTTGTTATTGAAGAGGAATTGATCTTAGCTTGTTTTTAAAGCTTCTTCTTCATTTGTTTGGGTTCAAAGGTGAGATTTTCATCTCACATCTTAGTATGTAATTATATTCGATTGTTAGGTATGAATTCCTAACACTTATTCATGTGCATTTGCTTTTGGTTTGAATTGATTTGGTGAATATTCCAATTTTTAGTGTTTTGGGTTCAATTCTTTAAAAATCATAACTTTGATGTTTTGATCATGTTTTTGGTGATGAACCAAAGAGCTTCTATGGCCGGGTAGTCGGCTGGCGTAAACACTTAGTGTCGTTGCTCGACGGTTTGCAAATTGAGGGAGTTTGTACCTCTTTTGAAATAGGGTAGGAAGTGCAAGTATACAGGTTCGGCCGACCGAGCTCAGGTTTCGGTCGACCGACCTGCTACCCAGGCACTTCCTGCCTCTATTTAGGAAGTGCTGGTTACAGGCTCCGACCGACTGAGCCCCTGGGCCGGTTGACCGACCTGGTGCCCGAGAACTTCCAACCTCTGGTTCGGTCAACCGACTCAGGGAGTCCGGTTGACCGACCTGCTCCTATCTGCCAACTATGCCTTTTTGCCTAGTTGTCTGAATTTCCAACTTTAATCGATTCGTGTTGTTTCCCTTTGTTCCTACAATCTTCTTTGTGATTTGTCACTTTAAAAATAAAGGTTTTTTATACTAGTAGTAAATATCAAAACTCTTTCTTCAAATGATTTCAACACTATTTTATTACAAAGCTCGTTTTCTTAAACCGTTTTCCAATCTATTAGTATATACAAGCCTTTACCTCACTCGTATGAGAAATCTAATTAAACGACTTAGTAAAACGAGCGGTATGAAACGCTTGCGTTTACTTCGCCGGTTAATTCTTGGACTTGTTCGATTGAAACTCTTGTGACGATTTTCTAGTGGAGATCTACAATTTGTTCGTAAATATTTAAGTTAAGCTAGTGGTTATGGGACATAAAGCTAAGCTCATATATTTACTAGCTTACTGTAATTGACACTTCTCTTTGATCATGACGATCATTTTATGTTTTAGACTAGCATTGTGCGATGTCTTTTTGATTTGGTTCATCGGATGTCACGCTGTACGACGTCGTTGTTCCCTTTCATTGTGATTTGGTTCATCGGATGTCACGCTGTACGACGTCGTTGTTCCCTTTGATTGTGATTTGGTTCATCGGATGTCACGCTGTACGACGTCGTTGTTCCCTTTGATTGTGATTTGGTTCATCGGATGTCACGCTGTACGACGTCGTTGTTCCCTTTGATTGTGATTTGGTTCTTCGGATGTCACGCTGTACGACGTCGTTGTTCCCTTTGATTGTGATTTGGTTCATCGGATGTCACGCTGTACGACGTCGTTGTTCCCTTTGATCGTGATTTGGTTCATCGGATGTCACGCTGTACGACGTCATTGTTCCCTTTGATTTTGATTTGGTTCATCGGATGTCACGCTGTACGACGTCGTTATTCCCTTTGATTTTGATTTGGTTCATCGGATGTCACGCTGTACGACGTCGTTGTTCCCTTTGATTGTGATTTCTGGATTTCGTGTGTTGAATTCTGGAATTTATGTTTCACGTCGTTGTTCCCTTTGATTGTGATTTCTGGATTTCGTGTGTTGAATTATGGAATTTATGTTTCACCAACTTTTAAGATTGGCATTGATATGTATGTCATTTATTGTGGCTTGGTGAATGAAATTAGGAGTATGACATTCCTTTTTATCTTTGAGAAGATCCTTGCGATATTGATTAATCTCTTATTGGTTTTTCAATTACTTATTTATCACAGCTTGGCAGTGTGATTATTATACGTTTAGTCATATCTCTTATTCTATA
This sequence comes from Allium cepa, assembly GCA_030765085.1. NCBI lineage: Eukaryota > Viridiplantae > Streptophyta > Magnoliopsida > Asparagales > Amaryllidaceae > Allium > Allium cepa. The sequence continues at coordinate 131,187,273 of CM060943.1, forward strand.
TCATTTCACCTGATATTTATAGCTAAACTGATCCGTTTATTATTTTCTTCTTATAAATAATACTCGGGTCAGACTGAGACTTTACAGGTGCTTCTGCTTGCCACCTTATCGGACCATCATATAATCTTTTGGCTAACTACTTAGATTAGTAGTTTTTGTTGTATACATTTGAGATACAGACTCTATGATGTATACTTATTTTTTTTGTATAGCACGTGTTGCTATTCTTTTGTATTATTGTGGATCTTTTTTACCACTACTTTGATATACACTTTCATGTGTTAGTTATATATTCATATCTTCTCCCGCCTTTGTGATATGAATTATCTGTGACTGATTTGTGTTATGCTTATTTCTATATTTGTTTCCTAAGATTATTATAGCCATTGTGTTAGCTTTGTGTTTGTATCGGTATGTCGGATTTCCTCTTGAAATAAAATGCATGTTATACTATCTGACATATCGGTGCTCGCGCAAAGCAATTACACGGATGGTCGCTCCTCAATAGCCTTATTCTCCATGCTAGTTGACAGCAATACACCATAGTGTTCTTGGCTAGCGTGGGTATTAAGGTGGGGCATCACAGCTTGGTATCAGAGCCAAACTTCGGAACAATACGAAATATTTTAACAAGGATCATCGTCCTAAGTCTTTCTTAGGAGTCGTGCTTTAGGATTTTATTCGGGTCTTCGTACCATCCTATCCTACTTTCTTTTATGATTCCTTGTTTTATTTATCAAGATTGCTTGATATTTATTTTGAGAATAACTTTTCTTTTCTTTCTTTCTTTCTCAAAGAAGAGAAATGGTTAGACCAGGCCGACCCAGCGCCGGTCAATCTAGTGCTACTCCCCAAGATGGAGTATTCATGTCTGCTCAGCAGCTTTTAGATCTTGTAAAGAACGCTCAAGCAGCCGGTCCCAATCCAGAGCCTACTCATCCTAGATCCGGTTTTGCACTCTTGTGCAGAGACTATACCGATTTGGGTGGAAGGCCATTCAAAGGATCCGAGAGTGTTATAGAAATTCAAGCTTGGCTCAAATCATGCGATCGCATCTTTTCTCGCATGAACCTTATTGACCTTCATCGAGTCCAAGTGGCTTCTAGCATGCTCCAAGAAAGAGCGTTAGATTGGTATGAGCTTTTAATTTCTGAAATTGTTGAGGCGGATCTCACTTGGGAGCAATTTCGGGAAAGATTCGAATTGAAATTTATGCCGAAGGCTGAAAAAGTAACTTTGGCCCAGCGTTTTATTGACCTTGTTCAAGGTGAATCTTCTGTGACAGACTATGTCGCATCTTTCGAATCTCTTTCTAAATACGGGATTGAGTATAGTAATACCCCGATGAAGAAAAATCAGAGATTTGTCTATGGCTTGAATAAGAATCTTAAGAAGCTATTACTCCTGAAACTTGAGGTTTCATTTGATCAGCTTATTGATATCGCTCTTCGTCTTGAAGAGGCCGATAGAGAAAGCGATATTGAAGTTGTGCGTGCCAAACAGAACTTCAACAACAACATGAAGAGGCCTATTAAATTTGAAGGCCCCAATCCCATCAAGAAAGGGAAGCAACAAACTCCGGTAGCAAAGTCTCCTATCTCTAGTCATGGACAATGCTACAACTGTGGTTCCACGGACCACTATGCAAGGGAGTGCCCGAAACCTCTCTTTTGCCGTTATTGCAAAAGTTCGGGTCATCTTATATCTACATGTCCCATTCTTCAAAGCAGGAGAGAGGGAGAGCTGAATATTGTGCAAACTCTAGGTAACACTTCTCGTCGTCAAGGTATTTTTCATTCAATCGTTGATGGCATTATTTATTTTGTGATCTTCTTATTTGAGTTCATTTTGATATGGGTCCCATCTCACTATTTTATATCAAAGGAACTTGTTGATTCTTTTTCTTTGAAAATATTTTGGGCTTGATGACTTCTTCGAGAGTTGCGAATCCGGATGGTAGATCCGCAACACTCAATTTGTTTTCTATTGACTTTGAAATTATTTTATGTGATTTTTCTTCTCGAGCCGATTTTTTGATATAGGCTTCGGAATCGATTTTGTAAGGATTAGCTCAATCGTTGTGAAGCTCATATCCTATTTTCCGTGTGGACTATTCATCTTCGACATTTTCTATCTGTTAAGCAGATTTCTATTTTTTCTTGTGATACCGATTTCAAATTTTTGAAGACATCATTTTATTCTTTAAGCCCTCAAGATGAGAAAAGTGTTATTTCTCTTATCTAAATAATTTATGAAAATTTTCCGGTATTTTTGAGTTTGTCTTAGGATTATCACCTAAGAAATCTTTTGTGTGGTGTTAAGGTCTTTCTAGTTCGACCTTGGCACCGATTTTCATTTGGCTACGAGTCGCGGGAGTTAGCATTCCACTTACCTCATTCCGCACTCGTTACGATTCTTATGAATGGCTTATTATGTCATTCAGTTTGCCCATCTTGTTTCATCCGTTTGATTTTGGATGAAAATAGTAATTTAAAATTTTGCAAATCTTTTCCATAAGATTTATTTATAAGTAAAATTGGATTTTGTTCTTGAAACGAACGAAGAATATTCTTAAAAGTTTTTAAGAAACATGTTTATTATCTAGAAGATGATTTTGTGATTGTATTGCCCGTTGAGTGCTTTAAGAATTTTGGTCGATGCGCTTGATCAACGTTATCGATAAGAATTTCCTAAACGCTTTGATGAGACAATCAAACACAGTAAAATTCACTTTAAATAAGTAAAATTTTCTAAAAAGATGATTACATAAGTTAATTGTAATTTTGAAAGTTTTAGCTTTTCGGGAAAGAAGATTATTTAAAAGAACTCTTTTCCGATACTCTTATTCTTGTGATTCCCGTGGGGAACCAAGACTTTATCTTCTGTACCAATGCTTATCATATTGGTTTGGATGCCGTTCTCTTGCATGAGATAACGTGCTATCACTTGTGCTTCTAAATCATTAAAAACCGGTTGAGACTAGGTATGCCACTTATGATCTAGTGCTCGCGGCTATTGTTTTCGCTTTTAGAGTTTGGCATCATCATTTTTGAGGGAGAAATTTGTTCTCCACCTCGATCATAAATCTTTGGAATAATTATTTTCTCATAAGGAACTTCATGTCAACTCGAGTTCCTAGCATCTTATGATCTTGATATTCTTTTTATTCCCGGAAGGGAAATCGTGTTGCCAATACGCTTTGTCGTAAGCAACAAGTGGTTGATTCTTTGATGTTGTCTGAATGGAATTATCTTTTTATCAAGTTCATCGGACGTTTTGATATACTTTGTTTTATTGAGCTTTATCTCATTTCTTTTTTTAGACTTGCGTCTGATGTTCTTTTATGGTGTTCGGTTCATCGGACATACCGTTTTTGTACTACGTCGGTGTTTCGAAATTATTCGAGCTTTGGGTCATCTGGCGTACCGTTAATGTACTACGCCGTTGTTCCAAATTATTCGAGTTCCTCATTTCTCGGGCGTACCGTTTTTGTACTACGCCGTTGCACTGGCTCAATTTTCTGCTATTCTTGACGTTCTCCACGTCTTTTATCTACGGAAATGCCTTAGGGATTCCGGTTTTTATTCTTGAGCCCGGTGATATTGTAGAAATTGAAGTTTCACCAAGTTTGATTTATGAGCAACATTCCATTCGCATCATTACTTCGGAGGTTGAGTGCCTTCGGAATAAAGATGTTCTTCTTGTGAGAGTTCAATGGTTCTCAAATCCTAAGGATTTCTCTTGGAAATCCAGATAATTCATCGAGCGATCCCGTTCAGGCTTACTCTTTCATGCTCCTTATGGTGAACTTCCTATTTCAAATTTTCTTTTGTGTTGATATGCTTCTATGGTTGTTACTTCTTATTTTCCTCTTAAGTATTGCGAGGACGCAATTTCTTTAAGGAGGGGAGTCTGTAACAACCCGCATATTTATCGATTTTATATTTAAATATTTCATCATTCGTCGGATTTTGGTCCGAAAAGCTACTTTTTGCATACGGTCGAATTAGGACTCGGGACCACCCCCATTGAGTTCAAAATGTCGTTTGCAACCTTTTTGAGTATAAGCTTCGATATGTTTGGAGTAAGTTGAATTTTGACCTTTTTCACTTAGGGCTTTGGTTTGGGCTGAACCCATTAGCCACTTACTAACTCAGTCCCAACCCCCTCTCCTCTTCATTACTTCATTCCTCATTTCCTAACACTCAAGCTTAAGCAAAAATGGTGGAGGAGAATGGGAATTAGAAACTCCAAGCCCTAGTTCCTCTTGCTAGCTCAAGTTCTTGCTCCAAACTCAAGAGAACCCATTGGTAAGCTTTCTCTCCATCTTATTGAGATGACCCTACTTTTCTAGTGGCCAAATCATGGACTAATTTGTTTTTTTTTTCTTTTTGGTATAAACAAATATGCTAAATGAAAACACAGGGTCATCTATCTTCAAAACCAAGCAAAACTGAGTCTGCATACCAGAACTCCCCATACCCCTAGCCTAATCACCTCTGCTTGTGGGTTCATTTCATATCATTTTTTTTTAAGGTCCAATATCACATTCATGGTTGCACTGGTGCACACTGCCTGGAACATCTGTTTGATTTCCAGCACACTACAAGCTATTTGGACATGAACATGCCATGTGCAAACTCACACCCCATCCTTGATGCAAGCCAACCACCATGTCATACCCACTTCCCTCATACCCAACTTGATAGAGGTGACCCAATTCCTTGGTTTAATTACTAAGTTTTCCTTTCATGTGTGCAGGTCTCAACTATACTGTCTCATGCTCAAAAATCTTTATGTACATAACCAGTAAATGCAAACAGTTTTCATGCATCCATGAAACATTCATCCATTCATACATTTCAACAATCAATTAATCACATCTGTACATCATTTCAAGTCAATTTTTGTTCAGAGACAGGCCTTTGACTAAAGCATAGATCAAATATTTTAGGAGATAAAATACCACTGGGGTTCCCAGTAACCAAATCTAACAACCAGCAAGGCATCCAAACATTTCACATAGATTATATCACCACAAAGAAACTCATCCAACACATATGTGGTTAACAAAACTTATTTTCATTCATATAAAACTAACATACACCTAATCATAAGTAGCTATAAGTGTTCCTTTCGTCTTCACTTATGTCATTGGGCTATATAAACTTGCAGGTAAGGCACAGGGATTTTGCATATCAGAAAATTCTTATGTTTTTCATATTTTATATTACAATCAACATGTGACCAGAGATGTTTATATGTATATATATATTTTTTTTTGAGGAAATACTTAGGCAACTAGAGCTCAGCACATGGTCAAACCATTGCACTCTTATCCCCTTATTAAATACCAGACATAAGCAAAAGAACTTCCCTCCTTTTACTGCCTTGTACTTAACCAATCTTAGATCACACTTGACTGTAATGATTATATAATCCATTTTTTTTCAGGTTATATTCATAAGAAACTTTATCTTCCTCTAAGGGACATGTTTAATAAACTTCCATCACAAAGTTATATGCAGTTATCAAACATATTCAAGAAATGCAGCTTAACAATTATGCATCCAAATCAGACAATTCACTTTTTCAATGTTTATTCATATAATGACCTATTGCAATTGATACTGGGATTTGACATTTATTTTTATTTTTTGAAATTTTACCAAATATCAACATCACTTGCATCAGCTCATTATTGTGTTTATCAAGTTCTCAAACATATACTTATTAGTTATGGTGTAACAGTGGTGATTTCAGATTTAAATCAAAATAAATAAATACACCATCTACATTGAAACAAAGCAACATCCATGAAGTCCACAAAGAAGTAAAACTGTAATTTTAGCCATCTTTTAGATCAGATATAAACATAGGGGTCTTAATCCAACTTTTCTTGTATTAGAAAACATTTATAAATTCAAATTCTCTCATTTTAAATTTCTTACTACAGAGATTTACAATAGGTTTGTGGGCTTTCCAAAATAATTTAGGCATTCATGATTCTACTATATTATTGTAAAAATATGGACAGAGGTGTTTGTTAAGAAAATTTCACCAAAAACCCAGAAAACCTCATATCTTATTATTTAGAAAATAAGCATGAGCCAGATTTCTATCTTGCTGCCTATGTTCTAAATAATTTAAATCCATACTTGACAATAATAAGAATAGAATAATAAAAATGCTCAAACCATTTTAACTGACATACAAAACTCCAAATAGAAATGCACAAACAAACATCCATCTCATCCATAATAACCACTTCAGAAATTTAAATAATTTTTATAATACTTCTTTGTTCATAGCAAATTTAAATGAACTAGACATGAGCATAAACCTCTCTGTTCATACTGCCTAATCCATTATTATTCAATACCCTACTTCTCAGTAAATTAATCAGATTATTTTCTTATAAAAACTGGGTCATAAACTCATTTCTGTAATCAGGTTATATGATTGGTTAAACAATTTTCAAAACAAAATAATAGAAAGGAGAAACATCATTAAAATTGATGTAATTCAAATAAATCATCCAAAGCAATCAATTCAAACAATGCAACCAAAGCAGTCAATACAAACAAATTCACACAAATTAAATTTTTGCTATGTTATCTACCAACATAGCTCTGATACCAAATGAGATGACCCTACTTTTCTAGTGGCCAAATCATGGACTAATTTGTTTTTTTTTCTTTTTGGTATAAAGAAATATGCTAAATGAAAACACAGGGTCATCTATCTTCAAAACCAAAACCATGATCCAATATAGAAATATTGGTGTATTCTTAAAACATAGATTAGTATATATGAAGATATACCAATCTCTTTAGTTATTAAATTAGAGTTAAGAAAAATTAGCTAAAGCATTCACACATAGCATTTTTAATATAAAGATAAACCCATTTCCTTCTTATGAAAATTATTTGCAATATGACACAAAGGATACACAAGCAGGCGGGAAATATCAGAATTCCTGATTATATCATAAAAATCATAGAGATCCTTTACTTAACTCAACTCTTGCTATAACACAATTATAGGTGTGGCTGCGCGTACACACACATATAAATACATGTGTGCACGGCCTCGCCAACACACAAGCTCAAGCAATGATATTAATGAATAGGCAATGAAGCCTTGGCACCAACAAAATATTAATAATTATATGTATAAACAAAAGATTACCAATCCAACTATATAAAAATGAGGTCATCGAGTTTTCTCTTTCTCATTCATATAAGTTATATTCAGACATAAAAGATGAATTTACATCAACTATCTTTCTTTAAAACAAAAACGTGTCACTGATGCAAGAACAAAAGCTATTCTGCATCATACAAATATTTTTAACACAAACAATTGGAAATTAACAAGTTCCTTTTATAAAAGTCTCAAGATAATACATGGACTTGTAATCCATTTCTAGAATACTTATGAATATAAAACAGTTTACTTTCTTTTGCAAAACTTATCCAAAACTGTGTTTATTCATTTTAGAAATGTAAAGTGAAGGCATGCACGTATTTTAATTTATATGGCAAGTGCTCAATATAATTCAAGAATCTATCACATGAACATATATTAGCTATATGCTATATACAGATTCGAATAGCAACAGCCACTTAGCATAAAAATTTCATTTCCCAAATCATTATGCATTTGAAAGCATTAAAAATCCATCTTTCCTTCAAAAGTCTACGGCATCAAATATGCCAAAACATATGAATATAGTTCAGACTTGTAAGTCATACTGTTAAAACCATTAAATACATTTCAGATTTATAAAGCCATGAGGCTGTAAGTTCTCAAACTCATTTCAGAAATTATTTCGAATTCTTGTACAAATCCAAATTCCACATAAAACTTCATTTTTCCAGAATAAACATCTTATATCAAAAAAAACACATATCTATTAAAAACTCAGATGCTCAGATGAAAGATCATATTTCAAAAGTGGGGATTCAGATCCATATATTCTCCCAAACCCATAAGTAACTTGATTTCAAAAAAAAACATAACATAGAGAAATATATATATATATGTATACCTCATCTTTGCTTTTCACATTCAAGGCATTCAACTTGCCAAAAACAATAAATATAAATATACATATTCTCAGATATGATAATTACATACAAAAATCAAACTCCAGATCCATATATGCTGGTGCATAAATATAGAAATAATCCATCAAGATAAGTTTATAAAAGTTTTTCCCCAAAACTTCCGAAAGGAAACTTGAACAAAATCTATAAAAATCCTTTAAATCACAAAACTCAGCAGATCTATGGGTCTGCACATATACACAAGTGTAAACCTTTGTGTATACTGCCTTGACACCAGTATTTCTCTAAATACAGATTTCAGGAAAAAATATAAAAAAACTGAACAATCCCAGTGCTACAGTTTCAAACTTGCCATTACATATAAAACAATATAGTTTTCAAGATTTATATACAAATCAATCTAATTTTTAGTTCACTGTTCATGGAATTACAAACATATTTTAGTTCAGCAGTACATAAGAAATGACAATAAAAAATACTTAAATACTTTCTTCATATCATCTACATGCAGTATAAATCATTCTAATTCCATCTCTTACATCATCATCTCATCAATATGTGCATAGCAACCTGAAAAAACATCATCCCGAACTGCCTCGTTGAATGAGACACCCCAGGAGATTGTCGAGACAATCAACAGGGTCAGACATGATACGTCTGGTATGAGTGTACTTAAACAATTCATTTGGCAGTAATACAAGTGTTAAATCAGTGTATCGTGACTTAATAGTGAATAAATATCATCTCAGTTACAGATATGAGCATAATCAGACTTAATCATCACCAATATATGGATACGCAAGCAACCAAGATCAAACAATCATTAACAAGCATCAATACACGCAAAGCATCCATACACACAAATTTATTTGCAGAAATATAACTACGGCTGCCTGAGATAGGTCTTATTGCCAAATCGTGATTAAGAACACTCACGTAGCTATATGAGATGTCGATCCCCTAGATATTGCCATAGCTTTCCCCCTTTTTTCTCACGAATCCCACGCCATTTGATACGGCAAAATAATTTTCCCCCAATCTGATTTCTAGGGCTTCGGCCATTTTTATTTTTGTTTTGTAACGAGAGAGTTAAAATGAAAACCGCGGCCACATCCTTCTTTTTTTTTTTATAATCCACTCACGGCTAGGGTTTTAATAGATGGGAAATCACAAATTTACCCCCAAGTCCAAATGTGTGCACAAATATACTTCAATTCTTTATACTTGTTTAAATCACAATATCATAGTTGTGTGAATATTGTGGGTCATTACAAATACCCCACCTTTTGGAATTGTGTCCTCACAATTCACTCTTACTCGTTCTAGCATCCCAAATATTCATTAAATTTTGCGGAGTGGCTGCAATACACACATGTATAAATATACACGTGTGCACTGCCTTGCCAACTCGAGTGCACTAGCAAATTTCAATCAACATGTTTCATCATCAAATGAACAGGCACAAGGGTAATTGCAACTGTCATACAAACAGAACATGAATAAGAAAGCGACATATTCAAACAACTCAGTGCATCTGAAAACAGCAACCTCAGATGGATGTATGGGAACTTACACATAGACTTGGCAAATGCAAGGCAACACAAAATGATAACAGCAGAAGTGATCAAGGCAAAGCACAAGTGTGCAGCATCTAGTAGTTTCAAGTACATGGACATATATATATATGGAACTGCCACTGTATGCAAACAGCAAAATCAAGTCTAAAATCTCAAGTGCAACAGCAAATTTCAGATGCAACAGTGTTTGGACCAAGTCCATGTATACAGTGTAACTCAGGGGTGCACACAGGATGAAGTGAATATGCATAAATATGGCAGTGTACCAATGAGAGCAGGAAACAGTGCCATTGCATTCATCATAATAGTGTTCACATTCAGTTTTAAACTAAACTCTATTGGCAAATTGGTTTAGAAAATTCTAGAATCAATACAGATTTTACTTTCTGCTTTTCAAAGCAATTCTAATGTCTCAAACATATTTATACACCAAGCTTACTCAACCAGAACCAAACAAATATTAATTCAGTAACAGTTCATAGGTTTTGTCATCAAGTTATATATTGCTTACAAGTGCATTCCTACTCATGATTCATATTGAAGTCATTTTAAATGTAATGTTCATTCATCCATGGCTATACACACCATCTTCAGGCAAAACATATCATCCATATGCAAATCAAAATAGGGATCAATACCCTTATATAATCTGTCTTTATTTAAATGAATTTTTTTTTTAATCCAAAACAGACCCCATTCTTGGCAATCAAAGCAAAATATCATAAACATACATATGAATTAAGTTTATACAAACAATACTCAATCAATACAAACAACAAACAACCACTTAATACTGGTATTTTTTCCTCAGTTCCAAAAAGAAAACCCAAATTGTTAACCCCTTTCATCAGGTACACATTTTTGTTGTGTCTTTACAGTGAAATGAATGATTTGTTAAATGCATGTATAAGTGCTTAAACCAATTCCTTAGCAGAAATTCTTATTTCAAGAATTCATAGCAGCCATCATACAAATCACACAGGCATTTCATAACCATTGAACAAGCAAAACTCCTACCATTTAGCTAAAGCATCAAAACTGGTCTGCATACCAGTACTCACCATACTCTTAGCATATACATCTTTGCTTATCAATCCATAACACATTTTTTTTTTTTAAGAGTCCAGTATCACATTTTGTAGTTGCACTGGTGCACACTGCCTGGAAGCTACTGTTTGATTTTCCAGTGCACTACTAGCTTTTGGACATAAACATGTCATGTGCAAACTTACACCCCAACCTTGATGCAAGCCAACTACCATGTCATACCCTCTTCCCTCATATCCAACCTGATAGAGGTGACCCATGCCTTGAGTTTAATTACTAAATTCTTTCCCATGACCCCCTATTACCTATGCAGTGTCATGCCCTACCCTGTTGTACCCCTAATCAATGCATACAAGCAGTTTTATACATCCATCAACCATTCAGTAACCCATGTATTTAACCATCACTCAAATCACACAAGCATCTCATAAATATGAACAAGCAAAACCCACATCATTGAGCTAACGCATCAAAACTGAGTCTGCATACCAGAACTCCCCATACCCCTAGCCTAATCACCTCTGCTTGTGGGTTCATTTCATATCATTTTTTTTTAAGGTCCAATATCACATTCATGGTTGCACTGGTGCACACTGCCTGGAACATCTGTTTGATTTCCAGCACACTACAAGCTATTTGGACATGAACATGCCATGTGCAAACTCACACCCCATCCTTGATGCAAGCCAACCACCATGTCATACCCACTTCCCTCATACCCAACCTGATAGAGGTGACCCAATTCCTTAGTTTAATTACTAAGTTTTCCTTTCATGTGTGCAGGTCTCAACTATACTGTCTCATGCTCAAAAATCTTTATGTACATAACCAGTAAATGCAAACAGTTTTCATGCATCCATGAAACATTCATCCATTCATACATTTCAACAATCAATTAATCACATCTGTACATCATTTCAAGTCAATTTTTGTTCAGAGACAGGCCTTTGACTAAAGCATAGATCAAATATTTTAGGAGATAAAATACCACTGGGGTTCCCAGTAACCAAATCTAACAACCAGCAAGGCATCCAAACATTTCACATAGATTATATCACCACAAAGAAACTCATCCAACACATATGTGGTTAACAAAACTTATTTTCATTCATATAAAACTAACATACACCTAATCATAAGTAGCCATAAGTGTTCCTTTCGTCTTCACTTATGTCATTGGGCTATATAAACTTGCAGGTAAGGCACAGGGATTTTGCATATCAGAAAATTCTTATGTTTTTCATATTTTATATTACAATCAACATGTGACCAGAGATGTTTATATGTATATATTTTTTTTTTTTTGAGGAAATACTTAGGCAACTAGAGCTCAGCACATGGTCAAACCATTGCACTCTTATCCCCTTATTAAATACCAGACATAAGCAAAAGAACTTCCCTCCTTTTACTGCCTTGTACTTAACCAATCTTAGATCACACTTGACTGTAATGATTATATAATCCATTTTTTTTCAGGTTATATTCATAAGAAACTTTATCTTCCTCTAAGGGACATGTTTAATAAACTTCCATCACAAAGTTATATGCAGTTATCAAACATATTCAAGAAATGCAGCTTAACAATTATGCATCCAAATCAGACAATTCACTTTTTCAATGTTTATTCATATAATGACCTATTGCAATTGATACTGGGATTTGACATTTATTTTTATTTTTTGAAATTTTACCAAATATCAACATCACTTGCATCAGCTCATTATTGTGTTTATCAAGTTCTCAAACATATACTTATTAGTTATGGTGTAACAGTGGTGATTTCAGATTTAAATCAAAATAAATAAATACACCATCTACATTGAAACAAAGCAACATCCATGAAGTCCACAAAGAAGTAAAACTGTAATTTTAGCCATCTTTTAGATCAGATATAAACATAGGGGTCTTAATCCAACTTTTCTTGTATTAGAAAACATTTATAAATTCAAATTCTCTCATTTTAAATTTCTTACTACAGAGATTTACAATAGGTTTGTGGGCTTTCCAAAATAATTTAGGCATTCATGATTCTACTATATTATTGTAAAAATATGGACAGAGGTGTTTGTTAAGAAAATTTCACCAAAAACCCAGAAAACCTCATATCTTATTATTTAGAAAATAAGCATGAGCCAGATTTCTATCTTGCTGCCTATGTTCTAAATAATTTAAATCCATACTTGACAATAATAAGAATAGAATAATAAAAATGCTCAAACCATTTTAACTGACATACAAAACTCCAAATAGAAATGCACAAACAAACATCCATCTCATCCATAATAACCACTTCAGAAATTTAAATAATTTTTATAATACTTCTTTGTTCATAGCAAATTTAAATGAACTAGACATGAGCATAAACCTCTCTGTTCATACTGCCTAATCCATTATTATTCAATACCCTACTTCTCAGTAAATTAATCAGATTATTTTCTTATAAAAACTGGGTCATAAACTCATTTCTGTAATCAGGTTATATGATTGGTTAAACAATTTTCAAAACAAAATAATAGAAAGGAGAAACATCATTAAAATTGATGTAATTCAAATAAATCATCCAAAGCAATCAATTCAAACAATGCAACCAAAGCAGTCAATACAAACAAATTCACACAAATTAAATTTTTGCTATGTTATCTACCAACATAGCTCTGATACCAAATGAGATGACCCTACTTTTCTAGTGGCCAAATCATGGACTAATTTGTTTTTTTTTCTTTTTGGTATAAAGAAATATGCTAAATGAAAACACAGGGTCATCTATCTTCAAAACCAAAACCATGATCCAATATTACCAATATAGAAATATTGGTGTATTCTTAAAACATAGATTAGTATATATGAAGATATACCAATCTCTTTAGTTATTAAATTAGAGTTAAGAAAAATTAGCTAAAGCATTCACACATAGCATTTTTAATATAAAGATAAACCCATTTCCTTCTTATGAAAATTATTTGCAATATGACACAAAGGATACACAAGCAGGCGGGAAATATCAGAATTCCTGATTATATCATAAAAATCATAGAGATCCTTTACTTAACTCAACTCTTGCTATAACACAATTATAGGTGTGGCTGCGCGTACACACACATATAAATACATGTGTGCACGGCCTCGCCAACACACAAGCTCAAGCAATGATATTAATGAATAGGCAATGAAGCCTTGGCACCAACAAAATATTAATAATTATATGTATAAACAAAAGATTACCAATCCAACTATATAAAAATGAGGTCATCGAGTTTTCTCTTTCTCATTCATATAAGTTATATTCAGACATAAAAGATGAATTTACATCAACTATCTTTCTTTAAAACAAAAACGTGTCACTGATGCAAGAACAAAAGCTATTCTGCATCATACAAATATTTTTAACACAAACAATTGGAAATTAACAAGTTCCTTTTATAAAAGTCTCAAGATAATACATGGACTTGTAATCCATTTCTAGAATACTTATGAATATAAAACAGTTTACTTTCTTTTGCAAAACTTATCCAAAACTGTGTTTATTCATTTTAGAAATGTAAAGTGAAGGCATGCACGTATTTTAATTTATATGGCAAGTGCTCAATATAATTCAAGAATCTATCACATGAACATATATTAGCTATATGCTATATACAGATTCGAATAGCAACAGCCACTTAGCATAAAAATTTCATTTCCCAAATCATTATGCATTTGAAAGCATTAAAAATCCATCTTTCCTTCAAAAGTCTACGGCATCAAATATGCCAAAACATATGAATATAGTTCAGACTTGTAAGTCATACTGTTAAAACCATTAAATACATTTCAGATTTATAAAGCCATGAGGCTGTAAGTTCTCAAACTCATTTCAGAAATTATTTCGAATTCTTGTACAAATCCAAATTCCACATAAAACTTCATTTTTCCAGAATAAACATCTTATATCAAAAAAAACACATATCTATTAAAAACTCAGATGCTCAGATGAAAGATCATATTTCAAAAGTGGGGATTCAGATCCATATATTCTCCCAAACCCATAAGTAACTTGATTTCAAAAAAAAACATAACATAGAGAAATATATATATATATGTATACCTCATCTTTGCTTTTCACATTCAAGGCATTCAACTTGCCAAAAACAATAAATATAAATATACATATTCTCAGATATGATAATTACATACAAAAATCAAACTCCAGATCCATATATGCTGGTGCATAAATATAGAAATAATCCATCAAGATAAGTTTATAAAAGTTTTTCCCCAAAACTTCCGAAAGGAAACTTGAACAAAATCTATAAAAATCCTTTAAATCACAAAACTCAGCAGATCTATGGGTCTGCACATATACACAAGTGTAAACCTTTGTGTATACTGCCTTGACACCAGTATTTCTCTAAATACAGATTTCAGGAAAAAATATAAAAAAACTGAACAATCCCAGTGCTACAGTTTCAAACTTGCCATTACATATAAAACAATATAGTTTTCAAGATTTATATACAAATCAATCTAATTTTTAGTTCACTGTTCATGGAATTACAAACATATTTTAGTTCAGCAGTACATAAGAAATGACAATAAAAAATACTTAAATACTTTCTTCATATCATCTACATGCAGTATAAATCATTCTAACTCCATCTCTTACATCATCATCTCATCAATATGTGCATAGCAACCTGAAAAAACATCATCCCGAACTGCCTCGTTGAATGAGACACCCCAGGAGATTGTCGAGACAATCAACAGGGTCAGACATGATACGTCTGGTATGAGTGTACTTAAACAATTCATTTGGCAGTAATACAAGTGTTAAATCAGTGTATCGTGACTTAATAGTGAATAAATATCATCTCAGTTACAGATATGAGCATAATCAGACTTAATCATCACCAATATATGGATACGCAAGCAACCAAGATCAAACAATCATTAACAAGCATCAATACACGCAAAGCATCCATACACACAAATTTATTTGCAGAAATATAACTACGGCTGCCTGAGATAGGTCTTATTGCCAAATCGTGATTAAGAACACTCACGTAGCTATATGAGATGTCGATCCCCTAGATATTGCCATAGCTTTCCCCCTTTTTCTCACGAATCCCACGCCATTTGATACGGCAAAATAATTTTCCCCCAATCTGATTTCTAGGGCTTCGGCCATTTTTATTTTTGTTTTGTAACGAGAGAGTTAAAATGAAAACCGCGGCCACATCCTTCTTTTTTTTTTTATAATCCACTCACGGCTAGGGTTTTAATAGATGGGAAATCACAAATTTACCCCCAAGTCCAAATGTGTGCACAAATATACTTCAATTCTTTATACTTGTTTAAATCACAATATCATAGTTGTGTGAATATTGTGGGTCATTACACTTATCCAACTCATTCTCTCTTTGATTTCAGAAATTTCCTAAACCTAATTTAGGAAATGTTTCTCTTTTAAGCTTAGATTGAAGCTTCTTGAGTTGTTATTGAAGAGGAATTGATCTTAGCTTGTTTTTAAAGCTTCTTCTTCATTTGTTTGGGTTCAAAGGTGAGATTTTCATCTCACATTTTAGTATATAATTATCTTCGATTGTTAGGTATGAATTCCTAACACTTATTCATGTGCATTTGCTTTTGGTTTGAATTGATTTGGTGAATATTCCAATTTTTAGTGTTTTGGGTTCAGTTCTTTAAAAATCATAACTTTGATGTTTTGAACATGTTTTTGGTGATGAACCAAAGAGCTTCTATGGCCGGGTAGTCGATTGGCGTAAACCCTTAGTGTCGTTGCTTGACGGTTTGCAAATTGAGGGAGTTTGTACCTCTTTTGAAATAGGGTAGGAAGTGCAAGTATACAGGTTCGACCGACCGAGCTCAGGGTCCGGTCGACCGACCTGCTATCCAGGCACTTCCTGCCTCTATTTAGGAAGTGCTGGTTACAGGCTCCGACCGACCGAGCCCCTGGGCCGGTCGACCGATCTGGTGCCCGAGCACTTCCAACCTATGGTTCGGTCAACCGACTCAGGGAGTCCGGTTGACCGACCTGCTCCTATCTGCCAACTATGCATTTTTGCCTAGTTGTCTGAATTTCCAACTTTAATCGATTCGTGTTGTTTCCCTTTTGTTGTTATCATTTATTATCGACTTTGATGACTTATTTTCTTCGGGAATTCTTGGAATATCCATTTCAATGGATTCGGTATCGATTTCTTTGGATTCTATTCACGTCTTCGAATATGAATTTTAGTGATTGATTGTTCCTACAATCTTCTTTGTGATTTGTCACTTTAAAAATATAAAGGTTTTTTATACTAGTAGTAAATATCAAAACTCTTTCTTCAAATGATTTCAACACTATTTTATTACAAAGCTCGTTTTCTTAAACCGTTTTCCAATTTATTAGTATATACAAGCCTTTACCTCACTCGTATGAGAAATCTAATTAAACGACTTAGTAAAACGAGCGGTATGAAACGCTTGCATTTACTTCGCCGGTTAATTCTTGGACTTGTTCGATTGAAACTCTTGTGACAATTTTCTAGTGGAGATCTACAATTTGTTCGTAAATATTTAAGTTAAGCTAGTGGTTATGGGACATGAAGCTAAGCTCATATATTTACTAGCTTACTGTAATTGACACTTCTCTTTGATCATGACGATCATTTTATGTTTTAGACTAGCATTGTGCGATGTCTTTTTGATTTGGTTCATCGGATGTCACGCTGTACGACGTCGTTGTTCCCTTTCATTGTGATTTGGTTCATCGGATGTCACGCTGTACGACGTCGTTGTTCCCTTTGATTGTGATTTGGTTCATCAGATGTCACGCTGTACGACGTCGTTGTTCCCTTTGATTGTGATTTGGTTCATCGAATGTCATGCTGTACGACGTCGTTGTTCCCTTTGATTGTGATTTGGTTCATCGGATGTCACGCTGTACGACGTCGTTGTTCCCTTTGATCGTGATTTGGTTCATCGGATGTCACGCTGTACGACATCGTTGTTCTCTTTGATTTTGATTTGGTTCATCGGATGTCACGCTGTACGACGTCGTTATTCCCTTTGATTTTGATTTGGTTCATCGGATGTCACGCTGTACGACGTCGTTGTTCCCTTTGATTGTGATTTCTGGATTTCGTGTGTTGAATTCTGGAATTTATGTTTCACCGACTTTTACGATTGGCATTGATATGTATGTCATTTATTGTGGCTTGGTGAATGAAATTAGGAGTATGACATTCCTTTTTATCTTTGAGAAGATCCTTGCGATATTGATTAATCTCTTATTGGTTTTTCAATTACTTATTTATCACAGCTTGGCATTATGATTATTATACGTTTTGTCATATCTCATATTCTATATCATTTCACCTGATATTTATAGCTAGACTGATCCGTTTATTATTTTCTTCTTATAAATAATACTCTGGTCAGACTGAGACTTTACAGGTGCTTCTGCTTGCCACCTTATCAGACCATCATATGATCTTTTGGCTAACTACTTAGATTAGTAGCTTTTGTTGTATACATTTGAGATACAGACTCTATGATGTATACTTATTTTTTTGTATAGCACGTGTTGCTATTCTTTTGTATTATTGTGGATCTTTTTGACCACTACTCTAATATACACTTTCATGTGTTAGTTATATATTCATATCTTCTTCCGTCTTTGTGATATGAATTATCTGTGACTGATTTGTGTTATGCTTATTTCTATATTTGTTTCCAAAGATTATTATAGCCACTGTGTAGTAGCTTTGTGTTTGTATCGGTATGTCGGATTTCCTCTTGAAATAAAATGCATGTTATACTATCTAACATATCGGTGCTCGCGCAAAGCAATTACACGGATGGTCGCTCCTCAACAGCCTTATTCTCCGTGCTAGTTGACAGCATTACACCGTAGTGTTCTTGGCTAGCGTGGGTATTGAGGTGGGGCGTCACATGGAGCGTAGAGCTCGACATATGGGGCCGATTCATACGGTTAATCATCGAAATCATCGACTCGATTCGCCTGAATCGAGCCGAGAACGGCGGTGGCAAGTTTACGCTCGGGAGGAGCTAGGGATGCCGCGCGTCACGTCAAGCGTGGGCTGTGGTCGGCCGAGGGAGGCCCTGGCGATGGTGATCACTCATCATCACGAGAGTGTAAAGTAGCGGCATGAACGGCGGCGGCTTCAATTTTTTTGCGACCTGTAGAAATTTAGGGTTTCGATTCCTTGACAAGGACGATGACGTGGCTAATAGAGGAGGTAAGTTATTTTTTTTATATATTAAATTTTGTTTTCAAACAATTTAATCGCTATAACTTTTACATACGAACTCCGTTTCACACGCGATTTTTTTTGTTAGGATCGTAATAAAATACCGGACCTTGAGGCCTTGGTTTGGATGAATATGGATACTGTCCAATTTTTGGGTTTAAATTGGATTTAAATTCAATTTAAATTCAAAAGGTGAGTGTTTTAACCCACTCACAACTTCTAAAATTTCTTATGTTTGTTAAATTGATCTACGATGTGTTTAGAAATTAATTTATAACTGTTTGCCATATTTTCAATCATCATCCCAGTTAAATTAAATTAATTTAATTTAATTATTACTTATTTATTTTATTTTTGCATATAAACTGCCAGTTAAATTTGTTATTTATTTATTTATTGCATATAAATTGCCAGTTAAACAGTTAATTAAATTATTGTTGAATATAAACTGCTAGTTGATACCTGTTGTTTATTATTCTTTATAAATTGATGTATTGTTTGAATTGGATGATGATTTTGATGAATGGATGTGTGATTTTATGATGGATGAATGGATGTTTATTGATATCATCATAAACTGCAAGTTATTATGCATATTATTTCATTCGGAATTGCGGTTTGAAATGATATATAATCGTAAATTTTTATTTTTTAAATTGCAGATTGAAATGATAAATATCCATATCACTTGACCATAGGATAGAAAATTTTATACAGACAGCGGTGGTCTATATATATAAATATTTTGAAAATGATTTCTATGGTTTGGATAGGATACGGTTAAATAAATATTAAATTTTGATATTATATAAATATTATTTTATATGTATATATACAGTTAAATTATTGAATTTAAGCTATGTATAAATTCGTTAAATAAAATAAATAAGTTGAATAATGGAGTTTGATTATTTTATATTATATAGTTAAGTACATGTTTAAGATATTGTATATATATAGAGTTTTAATGATTTAAATCAATTAAGATTGGAAGGTAAATTGGAAATTTATTTGGAATTGAGCTTATTTAAGAATAAAACTCCATAAGTTGATGTAGAACTTATTAACTTGAAATTTTAAAAGGTATGATATTTATAATTGAAATTTTTATTCAAGAAGAATTAAATGAATATTTCTAGTATAATTAAATTGAATGAAATATTTAGTTATAGGAAATTTGAGTTTTATTTAAATGATTATGGATTTATTATGCAAATCTTTCAAACTAAAT
Source organism: Allium cepa (assembly GCA_030765085.1). Classification (NCBI taxonomy): domain Eukaryota; kingdom Viridiplantae; phylum Streptophyta; class Magnoliopsida; order Asparagales; family Amaryllidaceae; genus Allium; species Allium cepa. Next base: position 131,207,455 of record CM060943.1, read on the forward strand.
AATAGGACATTGAATCGTTGAATAGAAATTTCCAACCTTAGTTTCTAATTGTTTAACACTCAAAGTTTGAAATATATTGAAACTGAAGTGGTTTATTGAAAACTGAAAGTGAATTTAAAATTTATGGATTTAGACTTAATTTAAAGAGAATAAAATTCTAAAGTCGTGGAAATTATTTATTTTATAAAGTAATTTTAAATTCAAACCATTATATTTTATATATTGTTTGAATATCCAAACCATTTAAGTTTTGGAAGTTATGGTTTTAAAGCTATAGATTTTGAAGTATTATGTTTTGAAGAGTTATAATTCAAATGTATGGTTTTGAGATATCATAAATTTTAAGTGGTATGGTTTTGAAAAAAGATATATTTGAAATAAAAATGATATCATATTGATTTGGGTTTTAAAATGAAAATGATGTCGTATTTTATGGTTTTGAAATGAAATATTTATTCTGGTTTTGACGTATAATTATTTTAAATTGACCGCGGTGTTATAATAACGTTTGGTTGTTGAAGAGACCGGGATCGAAAGTTGTCATACTCTCTGCCAACCCCAAAAACCACTTTAACAACCGTGTACGCGGTGGAGATTCTAGAATGAAGTAGGATGGTGGCGGCGTTTCCTTTGAGGTAAATACGTGGACCCGACTCCCGTGAGTTGGCATAAGGTGGCTAAAACATGAGTGATTCTCAGGCTAATGAGGTCATTTCTCTGATCGGACGCACTCCTTCGATATTATACTGACATTTTGATTTTATTCGGTGGCCACTTTTGATTTTTGCTTTGGGGGGTGTTGTTCGAGGTGGGCGGTAGTAGCTGCTACGCGTTACCACCAGCCCGGATGCGTAATTGGTATATCTACCCTGGCATTGCCTATTTGTGCCGTGTCCCCTACCCTATCGCGTCTTGTACGAGTTTGGTTTTCTCCCGTAGCCCGTGTGGTATCCTCTGGTGGCTTCTGGATCAGGAGGGACCATGATATTGAATGGACTACTAGGACTATTACGTATTAAGGGCTATATGGGTAACCCCTTAATGCTAGGAAAAAAGTAAGTTTATTTTACTATTAGACACTATTATAATAGCGAAATATTACTACATAGTAAATAGTTTAACGGATCCTTAGGAGATGTGAATCCCGAGCATCTCTTAAGTTACTGCACTCATATTTATTTCTGTTAATTTAACTCACATAAGATATTTTATTTCCGACTCGATGTTTTGTCTTTTCAATTCGCTCGTATCAGCCTGAGCATTTCAGGATTCGAAGACTTTAGCTCTGGAGGACGAGGAAGAAGATTTATATTACTATTATCTACTATATTATTCCCCTACACCATTTTATTCCGCTGCATTGTTATTATTCACTGGTATGTGCAACTCTGATATGTATTGTATAAATATAATCAAATGTTTATAAAACAGCTTCATGAACTGTATATTTGATTATTATATTTTGTCGTTCCGCTGTGAGATTTTGTTTTGTTTTAGTTCTTTCTTTGGTTTTCTTATTTATCCCATAACAAACCGTCCTTCCGTATGGTTTGAATTGGCACGTGTGTCGATTTAAAGCGTGCGAAAAGGCAGGACGTTACATCTGGTATCAGAGCTTTGGTTTAGCGATAAACCTTCGCTTTGTGGGGTTTGACTCTTTACTAATAGGGTAGTAATACCCTATGGGAGTCGCTGAGTGTATATATATGAGAGAGCGTATTTGTTAATGGTATAAAATGGTTTTGATATTGTGTCAATTTGTTCCGTTTCGTATTTATAAATTCTGGTTGATGCATGTGACTTTGTGACATCAATAGGGATTTCTAAACACTTAATAGGACAGACCGACATAATATTTGTTTTTAATATAGGTGAATGAAATAATTTTGCCTATTATATTTTTTATATATAAAACACAATTTTTGTAAAGATATATATTTGGTTGTATTATATTTGTTGTTGGGTAATGAAATTTATAAATAAGATTTGAAAAGAAAATAAGATAAATGAAAAATGGAAATTTAGAACTTAAGTTCTGGGGTTTTGAAAATTTCTTTCAATTGATTTGGAATATACTAATAATATTATTTAGAAGTATTTTATGGTATAAATATTTCAATATAATTTAAAAGAATTGTTTTAAAAGAAACTTTGAAAGGAAATAAGTTCTGTACTTCCCTCTCTACCGCTGGAAAATAATTTCGGTGATGAGTGCACGCATCATCGACATTCATTTTCGAGTTTCTAAGTGGGAAGGCCACTGTAGTAGTTTACTACAAGATTTATTTTAATAAACAAATAAATTTTATAAATTGTTTTAAATATAAATTAGATATATAAACTGTAAGTATATATATTTATCTATTATTTTAAAATGATTTGAAATTAAACCCGGTAATTAATTCTTAAGTTTCCGCTAATTAATAGTTCTAATTAAAGTAGTGAAACGGAAGTTAACTAATAATTGGAACCTTTAAATAAATTAAGAGATTAAATGCCTGGTTATAAATGAAATTAAAGGAAGTTTGAAATTGTAATATATAAAACAAAAGATTAAATTATTGAACATTTAATTAATTAAAAGAAATAAGAGAAACTTGTATGTTTTTAATTACATTCTTAAAAAGCATATATATAACTTACCAAATTTTAAAAGTTGAAATGTTTAATAAGAAAATGTAATGAAAATTGTACAAGTAAAAGTATGTAATGAAGTGTTTAATAAATTGCTTTTATTAATGAGAATTGAGGTTATAATTGTTATATACTTATGTAAGTAATTATAGACTTAAGTAAATGATTGAAGTTATTTATTTTGAAAATAAGCAGAAAGATGAATACTGCAAATAAATGAAAAAAAAGAGGATAAACCATTATATGTATAAAAAGGAAGTCAAACAACAATAGTATGAAATGAAATTGACAAGAATAAACTTAGTTTATTGTTTGGATTTGTTGTTTGTTTGGTTTATGGTTGTTGGGTAAGGATACTTTAAAATTGTTTGGATGAATGAATAATCTATTTAGTTTCACCTAAGACTGTTGAGTGAAGGGTACACTTAGTAGTTTATTTTTCATTCCGTACAATTTAAAGTTTTGAACCCGAACAACTATTTGTTTGTTTGATATGGATGGATAGTTGAATTGGGTTGATTATGTATGATGGTTGTATGTTGTTTGTTGCAATTGATTGTTGTTGTATTGATTGTTGTTTGGGGATTGAAACAACCTTAAATATTTCATTGTATAAAATTGTCAACCCTTTTTGATTATATAAGTGAAATGTAGGTTATGGAAGCAATTGCTACTGCATTTGGTTTCATAATATAAGTGTTATTTGCCCGACAAATAAGTACGTTTTCGGATTACGGTTTATAGCGTTATTATATTATTTTTCCCGTGTTGGGATATATATTATTTTGGAAAATATATGTTGTATATTGTTATATTTAATATTATATTTTCTCCCGAGCCTCTCCGTGTAAAGGAGACTCTGCCAAAATTTTCCATAAATTTTGGACTTAGAAATTATTTTGAAAATGTTTTCCAAACTTTATTAATTTAAGTATAAAAAGATATACTGGTTATAAATTGGTATATTTTGCTTAAATAAATTTATTTTGTAAATTTATTTGTTTATAAATTTAACATTTAAATAATATATATTGATTTCTTAATTCTTCTTTTCCCTTCTTTCCTTTTCGGGGGTGGGGGAGGGTGTAATGGCCCATAAACTTTGGTAAATAAGTTTGGTTAAATTAATGAGATTTTGTAATTAAATTTAGATAGAAATAAAAACCTTATAATGTATAAAGGAATAATATTGAAACAAATAAAATTTGTAAATGAATAATGAAATAATAACTATGATGAAGTGTAACAATGATTATTAAAGCTAAAATTGTTATAGATTAAATGAAACTACAATAAATGAAATAGTGTAAGCGTTATACCTGGGTGTAAATTGAATATAAAAATATAAAGTAGGTATTGAATTGGTTAATGAAAGAAGACATTGTTACATTTATTGAATTAAATTAAGGAAATTAAATATGAATAAATGGTCATTTAATAAAACCAATGTTCTGGGAGTAATTATAATAGTTGTTTGAAATACGTATAAACTTTGATTTGGAAATCTATTGGATTTAAAATAAATTTTGGTATTACTTTTATGAGTTTAAATGTTTGTTTATTTTGTAAAGTAATAAATGATGTAATATAAAAGAGTGAAATCTAGATAAATAAATTTAATTGAGACATTAATTAAATAATGGGTGAAATAATAGGATAAATGGTAACATTGATATTGTAAGAAATAAAAACCCTATTAATGTAAGAAAACCAAGGCAAACATTTAAGTTATAAATGTTATAATAAATAAAAATAAAATGACCATTGTATAAGGATTTGGCATATGAAAATAGTAAGGGTTGCATGTAAATATTGGAGTAAATATTATGTAGGCAACTATGATAATTTGTTGGAAATAATAAACCTTAGAGTATTGTAAGGTTACCTGTTTATTTCATTTATAATAAAATTTGAAATCAATTAGAGTAAAGGAATCATAATGTTATATTAATAAGTATTAACGCAATAACTAAATTAGTGCACACCAGATTAATTGAAATAGATGGTAAAGTTAGGATTGATTGAAATTAGTAAATTGGGAAGGAATTCAAAATTATGATAACTAATGAAGCATACGTAATAAATTGTAAATTTATAAAATCAATGTCTGTTAACTAGTTATAATATTTATAGTTGATAATAAACGTTACTTAGTGATTATTAATATAACAATGGAAGGCGTAAATGTAATAATAACCTGGGTTGATAAGTGACGAATTTATAAAGGCAATGGAAAGCAATAGGTGAAAACTAATATAGGTTTATTTGTGTGATGTATAAATAAACTTTGGTAATCAATTACAATAAATCCAAATTTTACGTTTTGTTAATGTAAATTTAAGTAATGTTGGATTTATTCATAATATGAATTGGTTGATTTAATAAATGGAAACTTTGGTTTGTGAATAATAAAATGTTTGAAACCAAGTAAATAAAATTTATTGAGGATATTTAATAGTAATTTATGCATATATTGGCAGTAAATCAAATCAATTTATAGAAATCAATTTTTAATTAATTGGAAGGAAATCTATAATAAATGAATTCATTTGTAAGAAAATGAATTTAGTTTCTATATTAATTGGAAATTGTAATAAGATGACAAAATTTATGAATTGTAGGATTTGAATTAAATGTATAATTTTGAATATAATGAAACTGAAGATTTGACACTGCAATTGTTAGAATAATCAGCTTTAAATGGACATCTAAACTTTTTAAAAAAATTTATAGATGATTAAGAAATATAAAGGTGATAAAATTGTCGATTTTAGAAGTGAAACTAAAATTTGGATTTTATTGATTGATTTTAAATTTATTTAATTAATATAAAAATAGCCATTTTGGCCACTGACTTGGATTTTGACGAAACAAGTTTCATCAGATCCGAAATGGTGAATTATTGTAGGAATTCAAGTTTCGGATCGATCGGACTTGTCGTTCGATCGTACGGACTCGAAACCTCTTGAAATCGATTAATTGAAATCAATTTGAAAAAAATTGATTTTTGCATAACTTCTTCATACGATGGAATTTGGACTCGAAACCTTTTCCATTGCGTTTAAAATATTTTAAAACATCTATTTTGATATTTTAAAACATCTATTTTGGGCCATTTCGTCGTTAGCGCGTACATCTATTTTATCTGATCCATTCTATTTCAAATCTATCTATAAATACGTTATTATAAACCCTAATTTTATTCATTCTCATTTGTCTGTACGCAACTCAGCTATCTCTCCTCCTCAATGGAAGGCAACAAAAATTCCAGATCTAATTCCATTTCAAAAAAATCAACTTCAAGATCCAAACTCCTCAGAAAAATTTAAAAAAAATATATGTTAAAGCTCTCGAAGAGCGTAATCTTCTGGTGTGATTCGTTTTTCAATCAGATTCACCGTTTTTCCAGAAATCGTAAATCAATTTTTGGCCGTTAATGGTAGGGTTCGTCGTTCAACAGTGGATCTTCGTTTCTGTGACAATCAGGGGACGCTGGAGCGTAGAGCTCGACGTATGGGGCCGATCCATACGGTTAATCATCGAAATCATCGCCTCGATTCGCCTGAATCGAGCCGAGAACCGCGGCGGCAAGTTTACGCTCAGGAGGAGCTCGGGATGCCACACGTCATGTCAAGCGTGGGCTGTGGTCGGCCGAGGGAGGCCGTGGCGATGGTGATCTCTGATCATCACGAGAGTGTAAAGTAGCGGCACGAACGGCGGCGGCTTCAAGTTTTTTGCGACCTGTAGAAATTTAGGGTTTCAGATCCTTGACAAGGACGATGACGTGGCTAATAGAGGAGGTAAGTAATTTTTTTTTATGTTAAATTTTATTTTCAAACAATTTAATCGCTATAACTCTTACATACGAACTCCGTTTCACGCACAATTTTTTTTGTTAGAATCGTAATAAAATTCTGGACCTTTTGGCGCTGGTTTGGATGAATTTGGAGACTGTCCAATTTTTTTTGTTTAAATTGGATTTAAATTCAAAAGGTGAGTGTTTTAACCCACTCACAACTTCTAAAATTTCTTATGTTTGTTAAATCGATCCATGATGTGTTTAGAAATTAATTTATAACTGTTTTCCATATTTTCAATCATCATCCCAGTTAAATTAAATTAATTCAGTTAAATTATTACTTATTTACTTTTTTGCATATAAACTGCCAGTTAAATTTGTTGTTTATTTATTTATTGCATATAAATTGCCAGTTAAACAGTTAATTAAATTATTGTTGAGTATAAACTGCTAGTTGATACCTATTGTTTATTATTCGTTATATATTGATGTATTGTTTGAATTGGATGATGATTTTGATGAATGGATGTATGATTTTATGACGGATGAATGGATGTTTATTTATATCATCATAAACTGCAAGTTATTATGCATATTACTTCATTTCGGATTGCGGTTTGAAATGATATATAACCGTAATTTTTATTTTTTAAATTGTGGATTGGAATGATAAATATCCGTATCACTTGACCATAGGATAGAAAATTTTATACATACACCGTCGGTCTATATATATAAATATTTTGAAAATAATTTCTATGGTTTGGATATGATACGGTTAAATAAGTATTAAATTTTGATATTATATAAATATTATTTTATATATACATATATAGTTAAGTTATTGAATTTAAGCTATGCATAAATTCGTTAAATAAAATAAATAAGTTGAATAATGGAGTTTGATTATTTTATATTATATGGTTAAGTACATGTTTAAGGTATTGTATATATATAGAGTTTTTATTTGGAATTGAGCTTATTTAAGAATTAAACTCCATACGTTGATGTAGAACTTATTAACTTGAAATTTTAAAAGGTATGATATTTACAACTGAAATTTTTATTCAAGATGAATTAGATGAATATTTCTAGTATAATTAAATTGAAGGAAATATTTAGTTATAGGAAATTTGAGTTTTATTTAAATGATTATGGATTTATTATGCAAATCTTTCAAACTAAATAATAGGACATTGAATCGTTGAATAGAAATTTCCAACCTTAGTTTCTAATTGTTTAACACTCAAAGTTTGAAATATAATGAAACTGAAGTGGTTTATTGAAAACTGAAAGTGAATTTAAAATTTATGGATTTAGACTTAATTTAAAGAGAATAAAATTCTAAAGTCGTGGAAATTATTTATTTTATAAAGTAATTTTAAATTCAAACCATTTTCTTTTATATACTATTTGAATATCCAAACAATTTAAGTTTTGGAAGTTATGGTTTTAAAGCTATAGATTTCGAAGTATTATGTTTTGAAGAGTTATAATTCAAATGTATGGTTTCGAGGTATCATAAATTTTAAGTGGAATGGTTTTGAAAAAGGATATATTTTAAATAAAAATGATATCATATTGATTTGGGTTTTAAAATGAAAATGATATCGTATTTTAATGGTTTTGAAATGAAATATTTATTTTAGTTTTGAAGTATAATTATTTTAAATTGACCGCGGTGTTATAATAACGTTTGGTTGTTGAAGAGACCGGGATCGAAAGTTGTCATACTCTCTGCCAACCCCGAAAACCACTTTAACAATCGTGTACGCGGTGGAGATTCTAGAATGAAGTAGAATAGTGGCGGCGTTTCCTTTGAGGTAAATACGTGGACCCGACTCCCGTAAGTTGGCATAAGGTGGCTAAAACAGGAGCGATTCTCAGGCCAATGAGGTCATTCCTCTGATCGGACGCACTCCTTCGATATTATACTCTGACATTTTGATTTTATTCGGTGGCCACTTTCGATTTTTGTTTTGGGGGGTGTAGTTCGAGATGGGCGGTAGCAGCTGCTACGCGTTACCACAAGCCCGGATGCGTAATTGGTATATCTACCCTGGCATTGCTAGTTGTGCCGTGTCACCTACCATATCGTACCATGTACGAGTTTGGTTTTCTCCCGTAGCCCGTGTGATATCCTCTGGTGGCTTCCGGATCAGGAAGGACCATGATATTGGATAGACTACTAGGACTATTACGTGTTAAGTGCTATATGGGTAACCCCTTAATGTTAATAAAAAAGTAAGTTTATTTTACTATTAGACACTATTATAATAGCGAAATATTACTACATAGTAAATAGTTTAACGGATCCTTAGGAGATGTGAATCCCGAGCATCTCTTAAGTTACTGCACTCATATTTATTTCTGTTAATTTAACTCACATAAGACATTTTAGTTCTGACTCGAGTGTTTTTTGTGACGCCCCACCTCTATGCTCACAATAACAAAGGTTATTATAAGGAATAACGTCTGCTATTGTGAAGAATATGGCCTGTTAGAAGCAACCATCCGTAAGTTATGCCTTAGACGAGTATTGATTACATCGATAGGAGTTGTATAAATTACTCCCAAAGATATATATTCAATCCAAATCTAAAATGAAACTACGGTGGCTAAAGAAAAATTCCAGAACAACTCACAATAACAACATTGATAGTATAATCACATCAGAACGGAAATATCAGATATATAGCGGAAGACAAGTCTGGATACATGCTACAACAATCGATAGTTTACATAAACCAAATGTACATATGCATATACATCGACATACATGAGATGGGAGTCAAATAACCAAAAGAACTCCTCGAAGGCTGGACAAAAGATGATGGAAAGTCCAAAAGCCGAAGCTGCTACAGAATCAGAGATAGCAACTATCCTGAAATAACTCGGTCTGACCCGAGTATTATTTAAGAGAAAATAATAAACGGATCAGTCTAATTTATTCTTAGAATTGAATGCATCATAAACAACATCAAGCAAAATAATAATGGTCTCCAATGAGACTATTTAACAGAAGAAATCTACATAGTTTAAAGGAAGAAATCACATCAAACTCCATCAAAATCAACTTTTAAATTCACAATTGAATTCACAACAGCAGTTCACAAAATCTAAAAATCAAAATAGATAACTAGAAAAACATCAGTCGCAAAATCTAGAAATCAAAATAAGATAACTAGAAAAATCAGCATAAAAGTGGATCGATCCCAGCAGATGGCGAATTTTAGCTACGCCGCACATGCATCTCAGATGGCTGAAGCCTACCAAGTACTATAAATTTTTGGCGCCCAACAGATGACCAGAAGGTCCACAGAGTGACCCAAAGGTCCAGTACTGGTAATTAACCCGAAGGTCCATCAGATGACCCGAAAGCCCAACAAAATCATCAGAATCATCAAACAGCAAATATTTTAATTAACGAGTCCGGAATTAACCGAATTAGTAAAAGTGTGGTTCCATACTCCGCACTTTTTCTAAATCATTTAAATCTCTTCATCGTTTCCTTAAAAGTGAAAAATTGTGTATTCTCAAACGGACAAGTCTAGAATTAACTGAATCTGTAAAAGTGAGGGTTCATAGTTCTCAATTTTGCTGAATCATTTAAATCGCTTTCTCATTCTTTTGAAAGCGCAAACTGTAAAAATTTTGGAAACGATTTTTATTTTAAAATCATTTTTAAAACACGTGATTAAAACAACATCTGTAGCAATTTCGACGAGGAAATTGCGCTTCACAAAACACCGTAAAAGAATACCAAATCAGCGTTGTGGGATAACCGCTTGAAAAATCATTTTAAATTAACGGTTACTGACGTTAAAATAACAATGAATTTTTATTCACCAAAAATGCTGATAAAACAACATGCTTCAAAATAATAATACCGATGTAAAAATTACGTTATAAAAACAACGGCAACTGAATACGTTTTGAAACGTAACACCAGTTCAAAATACTTTAATGTAGTAACGTACAACTCCCAATTGCATGCACACTACAATATAAACAAAACAAATCCGAAACTACTTCAAGCACGTACAAATAATAAGGAAGTTTGCATGCTATATGTGTAATAACTTTGTTACGCAAAGAAAAATGAAAATGCCTGCAAGTCTTTACACGCAAGTAAATAGTGTGCAGGCCTGAGTTATCCAGTTTTAACATATTGCTACTTGTAGTACCCTTAGCAGCTATATATAATAAATAATAGTTTGGCACTACTCTGCTATAATAGCCTGGACTCACAACTTTTAGCATTCAATATAATAATTATTCTAATCTGAGCTTTTTCAACGCAAGCATATAAACTTGGAACACTAACTTTTGCATGTAAAAGAAATTAAACAACAAGACCTGTGACTCATCTATCAATATTTGCATGTCTACATATAAATTGCAACCCACTTTTCACAAAAGAAAATAATCACAGCCCTTTACACACACAAGAGTTGAAACGCTTGTAAGGTTTGTATGCATGAAACACTAACAAAAGTTTTAACTATGTATATCAGTAGTTCCACGTATGCATACATAACAAAATTTTAAAAATATAGTCACTAGGAACTTGGTTTAGTAAAAATATGAAATTATACTTACACTACCTGTACACACAAATGAAATTCATCTTCCCTTCAATACCATATGATGACACGCACGCATGTGAAAAAAACTCTGGAAACATTTCATGCAATTCACACAGTGGCTTGTAGACTCAGTAAGTATGAAATGCTTCACAGTACTTAATAATAAGAAAATAATCTCTGGAAATTTTACGAAAAATGTGATACTAGATTGCACTGCAAAACAGATATTGTTTAAAATGTATGCAACCACTAGAAAAATGTTTTGTTTTTGCTTGAACTCCTGTAACATTTGTACACAAGAAAAGTGGTCTAGGCTTCTCATCTACCACCGTATGCATGCATAAACAAAAAATTATAGCTACTAGAGACTGGGTTCAGATTAGCAAAGTGAGTCATGAACTCACACTAGCCTGTTTCAAAAGTAAGTAGCAAGGAGATTTCCAAAAAGAGCACTCAACCCTCTGCCATTAATGCCTTCCTTTCCTCTGAACCAAAGAAAAGAATTTTGCAAACAAAACGAAAAATGATATCATTACAGAGTCGTGTCCTCTTTTTCTTCAAAATGGGTATAAGTCCTGAGAATTATGGTGCTAGCTAATATTTTGTACACCTTGCATTTAATGCAACGTGCCTAAATGAAGCAAAAAAAAAAAAAAAAAAAGGACATGCAGAAAAGGATGTGTGCTGATGTTAACCAAAGTGATGGCAAGGAAAATTGTTTACACTATGTGACAGCACTACCAATGTTTCAACTGACCCTATGTTTTACTTCTCTGTTTATAACTTTGCTTTTATGCTTTTAGAAAAAAATAGTGCCAGCAAAGAAAGATGTTCAACCATCGTATTTCTAACTGACCCTATTTTTCTTATGCACATGAACGTAAAGAAAAATGTAACGCAATTTGACTGAAGTTGCACTGACCTTGCAATTTGAATTGCATCAATATATTTTTCTCAAATTTTAATTTAAATTTTTTTATTTAAAATATTTACTCCGACCGTAACTCAAAAATCACGTTCGTTACAGATTTTTAAAATATTTTATTACGACGGTAATAAAATCACGGTCGTTACATTTTGTCTTTTCAATTCGCTCGGGTCAGCCTGAGCATTTCAGGATTCGAAGACTTTAGCTCTAGAGGACGAGGATGAAGATTTATATTACTATTATCTAATATATTATTCCTCTACACTATTTTATTCCACTGCATTGTTATTATTCACTGTTATGTGCAACTCTGATATGTATTGTATAAATATAATCAAATGTTTATAAAACAGCTTCATGAACTGCATATTTGATTATTATTTTTTATCGTTCCGCTATGAGATTTTGTTTTGTTTTAGTTCTTTCTTGGTTTTCTTATTTACCCCATAAAAATCCGCCCTTCCGTATGGTTTGAATTGGCACGTGTGTCGATTTAAAGCGTGCGAAAAGGCGGGACGTTACAGAACTCCTCCTCCCACTACTCCAGCATCAACACCCGCTTGCACCATATTCACGAAAAATGATACATAGCTTCTATTCCAACTTGTAGGATTTCAGCACCTACATTTCCTGCTTCTGCCTGACCTTGGGTCCTCCTTGCACTAGGTCTGGCATTCCCTTTGGTACCCTCCCCGCCTGGGTTAACCCTTCCTCTTTTACCTTCCATATTTGTATTCAAACCTCATGAGATACAAAAAAATAACCTAACAAGGATAGGAGAATAGAGATAAAGCGTATACTTATATATATAGCAAATACAAGTGCGTTACTATAGCATTATCCCATACCCCAATTTATTCTAATTTCTTAGGATTATGTTTTAAAAACCAATTTTATTTTAAAGTTTTCATAAATCATTCTCTGATACCAAGTTGTAGCATCTCGTATCTGGAGGCCAAAAGCGAACCGCTACATATGCTGCAGTCATCCACGGTATTAAGTTCTGGTGATGAAATATGGTAGTGATAATGGTATCCATAATATCAAAAGCACATGAATATGAACTAAATCACATATTTTAAAAAACAGCATTTTGCTGATTACTTTTTAAAACAATAATTCATATCCATGTTACATAATCCCATATCGTTTCCCAAGAAATGATTAAATATATCATTTACAAATATGCCAAGAGTGACATATGACGATGCCCCCTTGGTTGATCAAAGCAATATTATTATAACTGACTTAATATACACAGCAGAATAAAAAATGAAACTCCTAAATAGATATTTGTTGGCCACCTACTCATCTTCGGATGCTTTGTTCGCCAAAAGACTAAAACCTTTAAAGCTCAACCCTCAGCCTACTCAAATCAATTTTTAGTACTTGAGAGTTTAAGGGGAAACAATAACTTCGAATCAGACATAAAGCTTGGTGTGAATAATTCTGTTATATCTCGATTTAATGATATTAAGTGAGACCACGCCGCTTAGCCAAACGGGTTTCGAGCCACCAATATCCTTTTCAAAACATATATTTTGCAATCCTTTCGTAGAACCAAACTGGTTAATCAAATTAATTATATCAAAATAGCAATATCCATTATGCTAAATAAATAGACTATCTGTCCATCAAACTTATTATATCATAATAGAAATATCGGTTATGCTAAATAAATGGAGTATCTGTCCGTCAAAACAAGAAATATGTGAGCTATCTCCCACACATAACAACAAGGTCCGTTATGCCATAAATGTACTATCTTTTCATAAAACCGGGCTGACTGCTCGCAAACTAGACTACTGTTCGAAATCTAGGCTGACTGCCTGCAAAACGGACTAACCCTTTGTAACGACCGGTGAATTTTAATGGTTTTATTAATGTAGTTAACTGAAATTTTGCTTGAAACTAAACAATTAAATTTAGCAATGAAAATTAGATATTTGAAATACGTTTATGTAGATATAGCAAATGGTAAATTTTCATTGGAAGATATGAAATAAAATTCTATTTGTAATTTTCAATTTCAATTTAAAATCAGTTAAATTTGATTGAAATAAAATGTTTTCGAAATTTGAATATTTTATATAACAAAAATGTAGATCAGTTTCTGAGTGAGATGTCATATTTCGTTTCGCCAAATTTGAAATGTTATAGCCCCGTTTATCTTATTTATGGCGAATTAGCTATAATATGGCAGCGAAATATCGAATTTTGATAAGACGATCAGATCGCTGAAATCTATGTACCATTTTGTTCATATCATCGTGCTAATCTCTGTAGTATATCCCTTTGTGTGTTTCGGTGTCCAGTACACGACGAAAACCGTGAAACGATTAGCCATATCGGTACTTTTTTTAAATTTTGATTTCCTACGTCCTTTCAACTGTCCTCCCTGTTGAAAATCAAAAAGTCATTTTCTTTTAATACTTCTTGAATTGACGGTGCCTTTCACTATTCCTAGTGGTTGATATTTATTTGTTGTCCATTCATCCCTCCTCCTATTCCAGTTCCTCACATTCTTTCTCTCCTCCTCTGTCTCTAGTTCATGTTGTCTTGTTCGAAAAATAAAATAAAATATATTTTGTTATGTAAAAATTTGCTTATATATTGAGATTTTCCTGCTTTCTTTTTGTGCTTTCGTTTGCTTATACTATATAGCTTATTATAAAGAAAAAAACACAGAGAATATAATATATATAGCTTTATTTTGTCTGTGAAGTTTACGTTCACTCTTCCATTTTTTGAGATTACTGTGCATCCTTCATCGAAACCAAGGCCATCACCTTACTAGCTGTGCCCGACCTGCTCGTCCACCTTTCCAATTTGCTCGACCACCATCGCCTTGAACCCTATGCACAACTATCCACTTCATGCCATTGTTCCTCTCCACCATATCTTTCCACCATACACAGACAGACCACTCTCCTCCCCTCGTTGACCCGCATCCTGCCTCCGGCCCACAAGCCTGCTCCGACAGTCACTCTGGCCTCGACACCTTACACCACTCATTCGCCTCCCTCTCTCCACCAAATGAATGTGCGACGGCAGCCAATCCCCTATGTTGCGCCAGTCTGCTTCCTCCGCTTTGCCTCACAACCAAGCAACCAGCAGCCTTCGACCACTGCCCATCATTCGAACCCTACCATACGAACAGCACCCACTGCAACTGAGCCATCTGCCAACACACCTCTCCACCACTCCACCATCAACTTTCTAGTTGAACCTCTCCACCCACGTCCAGGCCCGGCCCATGACATAGGCAAGCGATACATTTGCCTAGGGCAACACTTCACGGAGGAGCAACAAATCAGAAAAAAAAACCGATTCTCCTATTCTCCACTGCAAAAGGCGAATCTGCAATTCACTCCCGAACCCGTGCCGCAGCGCAGGCCCCCTCATTCAGATTAGCTACATAGTAATTTATTTTGTGCTATTTGATGTAAATTACTAATTAGCTAGTTAACAATTGATAGTTTAAAAAAAATTATTTCAAAATAAGCGATGAAGCTTTTATTCAAAACATTTGATTATTGTGTTATGCAATTAAAATGTAAATAATACACAATTGAAATTTGCTATATTAATATTGTGTTATATCACAATTTGAGATAGGAATCGAAGACAAAATTCTGGATATCAAAATAGAAAAAAAAAGCAACGGAGAGATGAAGAAACAAAGTCATTAGTTGGCTCAATATCAAATTTATTTCAAGTAAGAAATAAAAAAATTCAGACTTCAAGTCAAATTGAAGAAACCAATTGGGAGGAGGATGAGAATATAAATATTGATATTGACAATGATGAAGAGCCTATAAATGAAAATGTTGATGTAGAAATTGATAATCAACATATTGTAGAAGTTATGGAGGATGAACATAACGTAGATGTTGGCAATTCTTTTGATAAAGACAGTAATGATGCAACCACAATTGATCTTGAAAAAGACGTTGATGTTAATTATGATCCGGGGTTATGGGGAGTAATTAGTGATACCAAAAGAATTATGCTAATTCAACATGGTCCGATTAAGATTCTACAAGAAAATGATGCATTTCCAAGAAGCAAGATTGATGGAAGACATTTTTCTTCTAAACATTACATTGACGGCTATCCACGTAGAGAAGAGCATGAAAGAAAATGGCTTGTATATTCAAATGAATGTGATAAAGTTTATTTTTTTTGTTGTAAACTTTTCAAGCATACACAAAAGGTATCTCAATTGGCCGGTGAAGGATGCAATCATTGGCATAATTTATCTAAAAAGCTAAGAGAGCATGAAAGTAATCCATCGCACAATGCAAATCTTATAAAATGGGTTGATTTGCATAAGGGACTTCAACAAAAGAAAACAACTGATAAAGCAATGGAAGCTCAAATTGACCAAGAAAGACAACGTTGGAAAAAAGTACTTGTGCGTATAATTGGCATTGTCAAAACACTTTCTAGAAATAACTTGCCATTTCGTGGATCAAATGAGAAGATTTATGAGAAAATTAATGGGCTTTTCTGTCAACTTATAGAATTTGTGGCCGAATTTGATCCAATTATGAAAGACCATCTTAGACATGTGGTAAACAACGAAATTAATCATCATTATCTTAGCCATAAAATTCAAAATGAATTGATAAGTTTGTTGGCCAACAAGATCAAAATAACGATGCTTGCAAAAATAAGGAAAGCAAAATATTTCTCAATCATCCTTGATTGCACTCCGGATTTAAGTCATAAGGAGCAAATGTCCATTATTATAAGATGTGTGAATGTTGAAGATGCAAGTGATATCAATGTGGAAGAATACTTTCTTGGATTCATAACCGTCGACGATACATCCGGACTTGGTCTTTTTAAAGAACTTGAAAATGTTTTGGATAATCTTAAACCTGATATTAATGATGTGAGAGGACAAGGGTATGATAATGGTTCGAATATGAAAGGTAAATTATTAAATTTAACATAATACTCTTAAACTTGATTTTAAACTATTGACTATTATGTTAACTAATTTTATTGAATTTGTAATAGGTAAACATCAAGGGGTGCAAAAAAGACTACTTGATGTAAATCCTAGAGCTTTCTACATTTCATGTGGATGTCATAGTCTAAATCTTACATTATGTGATATGGCGAAATCATGTATGAAAGCCAGAAACTTTTTTGCGTATGTGCAAAAGATTTATACTTTATTTTCTGGCTCAACTCATCGGTGGGAAATACTCCGAAGTCATGTGAAAGGTTTGACTCCAAAACCATTATCTGCAACCCGTTGGGAAAGTCATATTGAAAGTGTTAAAGCAATAAGATTTCAATCATCAGAACTAAGAGATGCTTTGATTGATATTGCAAATAACTCTAAAGAGGACGTTGTAATGATGGAGGCAAAAGGATTGTGCCAAAATGCTTTGGAAAATTTTGAGTTTCTAATTAGCTTGTGTATTTGGTATAAGATATCAGACAATATTAATCGAGTAAGTAAAATACTTCAACGAGAGGTAATGCATATTGAAGATGCAATCTCCAAAATTAAAGAGCTGGTAACTTTTTTAGAAAAACTTAGAGAAGATGGATTTGAACCCATGATGGAGGAGGCTAAAGAAATTGCAAATGATGTTGGCGTTGATCCTAAATTTTTTGAAAAGAGAATTGTGCGTAGAAAAAAGCAATTTGATGAAGACATCGTAGAGAATTATAATAGACAATCTCCAGAGGAAATTTTTAGAGTTACTTATTTTCTACATATAATGGATCAAGCTTTAACTTCGCTTAGAGATCGGTTTGAGCAATTTAAACATTATGAAGGAATTTTTGGCTTTTTGCTAAATTTGAGATTCAAAAATGTTGATGATGATAAATTGAAGGACAATTGCATGAATTTGGAAGATTTTTTGACGCATAAGGAAGAGAAAGATATTTGTGGTAATGAGTTGTTTTATGAGCTTCAACAATTAAAAGGAATTCTACCATCAGAAATTACTACATCAATTGGTATTCTTAATTTCTTGAGGTTTTATCGAGATGCAAGTGGATTTCTCAATGTTTGGTTTGCTTATCGAATCCTATTGACTATTCCAGTTACGGTTGCTTCGGCGGAAAGAAGTTTTTCAAAATTGAAATTAATTAAAACATATCTGCGAACTACCATGTCACAAGAGAGATTAAGTGGATTAGCTATGATTTCAATTGAAAATGAGTACTTGGATATGCTTAACTATGAAGAGATAATAGATGAGTTTGCCTTAAAAAATGCAAGAAGAAGTTGCTTCCGTTAATGTCTATTTATGTATTTTCATATCAAGTTGACATTTAGTTTTTTTTATGTGATCTAAATGATTTGTCTAGTATTTTGTTGTTAACTTTCTATTATAGAATTTACATTTTGTTTCATACATTTAAGTATATTGTTGTTTATTAAATTTTGGGGCAACAAAAACATAACTTTTTTATTTGGCCTAGGGCATTGAATGTGTTTGGGCCGGCCCTGCCCACGTCAGACCACCTGAGTCAGCTTGCCTATCACGTAGCCTATTCTCCCTTTCACTGTGTCGAAACCAAGTTTCTATGTACACTCTTATATAGGACCAGTTTTATTAATTTACTTATATATATATATATATATATAAGTTTATATATGATATCTATAATCTGTCTGTTTGTAATATAAGTTTATATATATATGTGTGTATATATATATATATGTATATATATATATATGTATGTATGCATATATATATGTATGTATTTATATATATATGTATGTATGTATGTATGTATAATTGGTTTGTTTTTCTTTGTGACATCTGAGCTGTACCTGTCTGGTTTAACAGTATATTATACAAAAGATATTTGTTTTTATTATATATGTATAAGATATAGATATTTCGGTATAGGTATTTTAATTAACATATTGGTTTGAGAATATATATATATATATATATATATATATATATATATATAATGTATGGATTTTGTTTTAATAGGTGTTTGAATTAAAGAGTGATTTGAAACTATATATTGTATAAAGATTCTATATGACTTTGAATTACAAATATCGATATATTTCATTATATATATATTGATATTTTATTCTTTTAATATATATATATAGAGAGAGTTTTAAATTATAATACACACACACACACACACACACATATATATATATATATATATATATATATTGATCTTTCAATTATTACTTTTGTTTCATCAATTCAAGTCCGTCATGCCTTTTGAAATGGTTGGAACCTTTTGAAAGCATAAAGAAGATTCCACATGAAGCCAAGTGACCTTTTGCAATGATCCAGTCATCACCTACTAATCCTTTCAAAACTATACAAAAGCTTCCCTTGCCTGCTCAAATAATCATTCATCATGGTCAACACCAAACCAAAGCGACAAATGGAGGTTTCGAAGGAGAAGAGGGAGTTAAAGTTGCTTCCACTTACATCAAAGCAATGTGATAGAGAACCTTGATCCTTTCGCTACATATCTTTTGAAGGTGTCGAAAGGTCGGAGAGGAACGCGAAAGCTATGCTAGGGAGTTTTAGAACAACTTCCACTGCTAATACACTATTGTTGAAGGCAAAGAGTTAGTCCAAGCTTAATTAGAGACCCAAGTGGCTGCCTTTAAAGCTATGGAAGCGAAAGGATGAAGGTGAAAGGATGAATGCGAAAGGCTAGAAGAAAGACCTTTTGACCGCGTCAAAAGGATGAAGGTGGTCAAATATCATCTACAAATACAACCTTAAGGTTCCGAATATGGGGTCCGATTTTGGAATTCTGAATTCTCTTTCTTATTTCTTAGCAAGATCAAATTTTTGTAACCCTAAATCAATTTGAGGAAAAATTCTCTTACTTGTAAACCAGTTTAAATGAATGCAAAAGAGTAGACGCATGGATCTAATATCGATTGTGAATACGAGTAGATCATTTCGGCCATTAGTTTGATTAATGACCAACTGCACATGATGCTCACCTATTTTCTTAACCTCTATTTGACTTGTGCAATGATATGGGATCAACTTAGACATTGTGAATTCGAATCATATTATCGTCATGTTTCGTGATATCAAATGTTAGATTGACGTGACGATGATATGTCGATATTAATAAGTTCGTTGAACTTATATTATATTGTCTAAGATGATATTCGATTGCATATTGAATGCAAACCTTATATCATTACAACAAACTGGACTTTTAACAACATTTAAAAATTCCTGTAAAAGGATTTAACAACGTTTTTAACTACGCTGTGTAACGACAAGCCATTTTGGATCAGGGACATACCATAGCAATAGGTAAAACGCTATAAAAATTAGGTTCTTAATTGTGTTTTATGTACATTGGCTGAAATGCTAAAGAAATTTTCTTAGTGTTTAACTTATGCTATCTAATATATTCAACAGCAGTTATACTTTGCTAAGATAACTTTTTGATAGCGTCTAATTCTTTGCCATATTACACATATACATGGTAAGCTTTTGCTATGGCAACTTTAACAGTGTTGTTAACATTGTTACGAGTTCTTTTTACAACCTTTTTAACGTTGCCATGATACCTTTTTAACAGCGTTTTATGAGTTGCTATGTGTATTTTTATGGCTTTTCTGTTGTTAAGAACCTTTTTTATAGCATTTTTAAAACGCTATTGATATTTTGCATAGCATTTTTGAAACGTTGTTAAAATTTTGCATATGGATTTTAAAATGATATCATTTAGGCTCTCTAGATTTCTTCAATAATCAATTCCATTTATGCACACATCAGTCGCAATTTATATGCCAAGCATACAACATAGTTAAAACCAGATCACATTTCATCATCAACATGTTGTATTAATCACACATTTCATTATCAACATGTAACATTACATAATCAACACACGCAATATTCTTACATCAAAACATATATAATTCATCCATAATATTTCATAAACAATGCATAACAAGTAGCGGCTAGTGACAAAGTAGTAATACATACAAGTATACAAACCAAAATATAGTTCTGGCATCAAAAATTACTTCGAATCCGTAACTTGTTGCCGTATGTAAGATATCTACCTACCTATAGAGTAAAAGTTCAAAAGTTAGCAAAATAAATCAAAACTATAGTCCATATAACAGTAACATGAAATGCAGTATGGAACAAATGAAGTGCTAAAACCAAACAACTATCTGGAGCAAAAGTGTTGAAACAGTGGTAACATTAAATGCATTTTCGAAAGGAGAACTGAAGAGGTGAACATGTTTAGAGTAGGAATACTCATATCGACGAACTAATGCTACAGGGTATCATGTGGACTGGAGTTTAGCGTAGCACGTCTACAGATGCAGCAGATTATTATACAAGTTACGGCGTATGGCACTGGAGCAGGATGACAATTTGCAACCATATTTCCCACTTCCGTGTAAAAATTAATCTAAAGCTATTATGTTTCCCACTTGCATGTAAAAATTATTAGATGCTTTTAGAATTTGAAAATCAATGGTAGAAATATAACATATGTAGATGCTTAGTAAATTTTCATAAAACATGGTTAATTTTCAAATATAAAAATAGGTAGCTTAGATTATTTTATAAACTTAGTTAATTTTTATTAAACTTGGTAAT
Source organism: Allium cepa (assembly GCA_030765085.1). Classification (NCBI taxonomy): domain Eukaryota; kingdom Viridiplantae; phylum Streptophyta; class Magnoliopsida; order Asparagales; family Amaryllidaceae; genus Allium; species Allium cepa. Next base: position 131,229,016 of record CM060943.1, read on the forward strand.
TTTTAAAATTTAATTAATTTTTATAAATTTAGTTAACTTGGTTAATATTTATAAAATTAGTTAATTTTTATAAAACTTAGTTAATTTTAATAGCTATGGTTAACTTTTATAAAACTTAGTTGACTAATTTAAATTTTTATACAACTTAGTTAACTTTTATAAAAATTTGTTAAATTTCATAAAACATAATTAAATTAGTTACTTTTTTAAGCTTGATTAATTTTTATTAAACTTAGTTAACTTAGTTAAATTTTTATAAGACTTAGTTAAATTAGTTAATTTTTATAAGACTTAGTTAATTTTTATAAGACTTACTTATAGATATATTTAACTTTTATAAACTTGGTTAATTTTCATAAACTTAGCCTATTTTAGTGGAGGATAGATACAAAGGATCTAATTAGCAAGAGCAATTAATAGTGATTCCAATATGTATTTATTAGATGATCCTTTTCGAATAGTTGTTGCTCATTCAGGAGCACATTTCTTTTAAGTATTTTTGTATAAGGCTAAAATAACACACAAACACACTATGCATATATTTGTTATTTTATCAATAACGAATTTTTTTTTACTTTATCCTTAATTATAACTTATTTCCAAAAAGATTATGCTACCCTATCATCACCCATGTTTCATTCTTAAACATTTCCCACAATCTCTGATGTAGTTTTTGAATAGATTATTTATACAAATCATGTAGTTTAATCAGTTAACTTATTACATTAGTTTAGTATGAGATACCCTTATCTGACATTATTGGCAAAAAAAAGCGTAAATAAAGATTTTAAAAATTGAATTTTAAGATGCTTTATTAGATTAATCCTAATAGAAGTTTGAGATCAATGATCAACTATATTCCTTATACTAAACTTGGATGTTACATGTGCAGAACTGAGTTTATCTTAGTTGTCTATACTCATTATGCATGTAACATTTAACAATATAGATAAAATTGATTTGTACACCTAATATTTATGTAAAGATATTAATTTCTATGTGCATCTACCTTGTGTAGGAATGCCTAATACACCTCTTGCCTTCAAAAACAGTCATATGCACAACTCATCAACTCGAATTCTTGAGTTCAGCAGACCTTATTCTAGTAATATTCACAGAAAAGTTAATTAAGTAAATTAGCCGACCTTGGTATACCAGCATTTAAGAATTAGTTGCAAGTTTTATTAATATCCAACATGGATTAGAAGCAATTACTTCATGTCATACACACCCAAATGAATGTTGCTGAAAATTAAAAATGAATAAAATTTCCCACAGTTGATATAAAAAATACCTCGTGCACGAAGTTTGAGCACTAAGCTGACTTCATTTAAGATAACGCACTTTAGTTTCAATATTAAATAAGGTTTCCACCTGAAATGTTGCATTGGTTAAGCAAAGAAAATATCGGTTTAGTTTGATTCTAGATCGACAAGATTTTCTACTACATACAAAGGATCTGTATCGTCATTTCCTGAGTGCCCAATCAAAATCTAGCACTACATCATTTAAGAGAAATATCACTTTAGAATAAATTTCCCAATGTTAAAAGGATATTTATTTATGATGTATGTATATATGATCAATTTATTGTAACTTGTATAAACGGAAATGAAAAGGATGTAGCATTATACATCGTTGCAGACTAAAGAGGTGGTATGCATGTAAATTCGACCACATATGTCTTACTTAATATGTAATATTTCACCAACTTCGTTGATGTTATGTCCTAGAAGTAGAAAGAAATTTTAATGTGAATAGTAAAGGGATGCTAACTTTGAATTTATATTTCTTTCATCTGACTAATAACACACTGAGTTAAGTAAGTACATATAGAAAAATGTGGGCAATTAAACTCACGAGCGCCTTCATGCTAAGCTAATATGTAACTAAAACAATAACTATGCTAGTTCAAGAGGAACACATTGCTTGCTACTTAAAATAATACCAATTGTTCTAAGAAAAAATAAAATCTTATGATACACAGTGTTGTGTACCAACGTGATTGGTTTTCTAACTATTGTGATGTATAGAGTTAGAAATGAAAGGAATAGATTTAGAGCAAAATAAACCATGACTAACTTATTTTCTAATATTAATGTATGTACTCGGTTTCAGTCATTCTTTCAAAGCTGAGTCATTTAGAATTTCAATTAAAACAAGACAATACACCCCCCAATAGTGAGTAGTGCCACTTTAGTTACCCGACATTAATTAAACGATAGTAAGAAATTAAATTTAATGATTTTTTTCTCATTTCAATTTCAGATTTTAATAGTTCAAAATCATTAAAAAAAACTACACATATATTATCAACGCATACAAGTACGAAGCCAAAAAATACAAATACAGTTAGAAGCCTATAACCAATATGTATTGTAATAATGTAAACAATCATTAAAAGCTACTATGTACATGTTAAAATCTATAATTGGTTTTTGTTTTTGTACAGTCGAATTAGTTTTTTATAGTTGAAGTAATTTATATGTTAAGAAAATATGCATATTAAATAATCATAGTAATGTAGTTTAATTAACCATATTGCACTTGGTACGACCGATACAACCAACCCCTTTCCAGACTGCTACTTGACCTCTTTGCAACCTGCTCGAATCAATTTGCAGCTATAACTGCTGCTAACTCAATTTCATTATCTAGTGGAAAACTCAAACATGCATAGTACTTTTGCATCAGCCTTGTGCCTCTTCAAAGCTTCAGATTTTCACACATCTTCCTGTATGCAACAGACTTGCACGCCACCTCATTTTCTAGTAAACATACTGTAGTTGCCGCAACCAGGATATTATAGATCACTTGCTTGTTGCCTGATAGCACCTAGCATAATCACTCAGCAGGGATAACTCATCGGTCTTGATCTGATACCATGCTCCTTTGAAAATCATCGCTTCAACATTTCATCACCTCTGCACTTCAACAATTCATGTTTGTTTCAGCTCACATTTCAACCCTTCAACGCTTGTCTATTTCTGCTCAAATGGATCTTGAGCAGTTCTACATCAGGGATATTTTGCTTCAGCAACAGCTCCAAAGTCTACCTTACCCATAGGGGTCACCTGTCACGTTGCTACTTGCTGGTTGCAACTTTTCTACGTGCCCCCTTTGTGTTTGTTGGAGCTTTTGTTTTATCTCTATACAATATTCTCAATATAGGATAGCACATGTCCTTACTAAAGCCATTTCATCTTTACCTTGCCTCACTTCCCTATCTCTCGTACATGTTGTTTAGCATGAAGCACCACTCAGTAAACCCCATTAGCATGCTGCTTGCATTTCAACCTTGATATTTGGTATAACCATGCCTCTTATTTACCAATTTGCAACCATTTGCTATGATATTTAGTACAACCACGTCACTCAGCTATCACTTGCAGTTTCATGCATCCTAGCTAAAACTTGCTGCCTGCAATTTTATTACCCAGCTTGCAAACAAGATCTACTTACCAGGCTAAAAATGTGTATTCTAGCCTGCACACTTGAGCCTACATAATTGTCAAAGAGTTCCCAGACCAGTAGCGTGCTTTCTTACGCCTGTTACTTATCTTACACACTGTCTTTTTCCATGCACTCGGTTTCTTATGCCTGTTACTTATCCTACAAACAAAGTACGGTAAGAATTCACAAGATTTCAACATAAATATACTGTGACGGACAATTCAATGAAATTAAAATAATGAGAGAATCCTTAAATTTTTCCTAGGTCCAATCTACTTACTGTAGTTTCAAGGTAGTACGACTGTACTATGTGAGTTAACAGTGAAACTAAATCATCAATATCTTATTTTTTGCACGGAACCGAATTTTTTGTTCTAAGTTAAATGGCCGTATATCTTACATCCTTTTTCCCACCATATGCAACTCTTAACATGCTTATGGTGAAGAAATATGAGTACTCATACTAGCGTAAGCAATAAATTAAGAAAAAAATAATACTCTTAGAAAATATTCAATACAAAGTTTTAAAGTGGAATGAAAAATAAAAATCAACTGATTTAAAATTGATCAAAGGACTCTAAATTTACGTTTTTCATTACAGCTTTCAAGTCCTGGACTATCTCACTGGTCAACATTTAATGATGACTAAAAAATCAAAGATGAATCATATCTAAGTGTTGTGCTTATTTGAAGGAGTGCTGACTAACATTTTTTTGACTGTCATAAAAAAAGACCGAGAGATAAAATAAGGAGGACGCATCAATTTGAATTATTTGCTTGTTATTACAACAAAACACACAGTAGTTGACGAATAACTAAGACAAAAATTAATCAGTCGAGTAGTCAATATTTTGATTATTTCACTGCCAGCAATGGGCGATTATTAGAAGAATCTAATTTATATTGCTAACAATGCACATTAAGTAAAATTTAAGATTAACATTGAAATTTCAAACCATCTGCAATATATTTATGCAGTGGATACCGGAAGAATTGAAAGTAAGATCGCCAATGCTCTTTGCAAAAAGATAAGCAACCAATCCAGGCCAGTAAGATTAATCAATTTTGTATTAGTAGCTTTAACCAATATTGAGATGTTTTCTACGTGCAATAAAAGTAAGTATAAACTAACAACTGAATTCACTAAAGATGAGCTCTATTAGCCATTATTTTAGAAGCTAATAAAGTTGTTATAACTTATTCAAAGCTACATTTTTCCACAATTGGCAATGAAACTTGATCAGATTCAAATAAGACCTCGCAAAATAATTGCATCATTTACGAGTAAAATGTAAATCACCAAATGAGACTAGACATAACTACTAAGTTTAATTCAGTAATTTTAGTCTAATGCCATTAAAAGTTTAAAATTTCAGATCAAAGGGGGGAAATACATCACCTGAACACATTGCTAGACATAGAGAAAAGTCTGAAAATTTTAGTGTCATGAATGCACACCATGCACACAGACCACACAAAGCCCTAATAAAAAATTATCCTCAACCACGAAGATGATCAGTACAATGGATGAACCAGTGGGTATATGTACATAAATGACATATATAAAGAAGGAAAAGAAGAAAAACAAATTTACAAATTATTTTCTATTTTCAATTTTCTACACATTGCTTTTCAGTAGAATCATACATGTATATGAATAGAAAGAAAGACTTTATAAAGCAAGTCAATAGCAACATTTCAATTAATATTTTCCGATGACTGAGCTGCAAATTCAAAAAATTCTAGCTATATGCATTGAAAATTTCTACGTTTTTTGTGCATGTGCACACATGTACATAACTTAAGCATGCATAGAAAAGAGAGATAGAGGCAAGATATATAGAAATATTCTAACTTCATTATTGCATTCAGTACAATCCCATCAAAGGAAGACCAATAATACTACCGAAATCCATTTCAAGTTGCCCTCAAAACCCTTGTTTGTTCTCACTCTCACTGAAAAAGATTGCTTCCAGTACACTTTCCTAAATTTCATAGCTTTTAGCTTTATAATAACTTTAGCATATTTCGGCAACATATTTATCAATTGCACTCCTAACATTAGTAACAGTGTGATTCACCACAATAACACTATTAGAAGATAAAGGAAGAGTAATGCCATTTTGTGTTTTTACAATATTTGTCATCTTATATATTAGTATATTACTACAACATCAACAACAAAAGATTCATTATAAAAACTCATTGCATGGAATAAGATTGTTTTTTATGAATTCAATGACTCAAATGATGCAGCCTTAATATTCAAGTATTATATTGTATAGTCAAGCCAATATCAAATCTGCAAATTTTAGTTAACTCATTAGTAAAAATATGAGTCTTTTTGGTTAATTAGAAGTCAATAATGAATTCCTTAGTTTATAGGTTAATTGGAGTAATATTAATCTAACCTCCCTGGTATAAGTCCTATATTTTCTCCTTCATTTTGCTTGTTTTAGGTTATTTTGCATACACGTCATAATGATCTTAAATTATATTTTGTTCTAAATGTACAATTCCATTTACTTTTTTGAGTAAAACCTAGAAATTCAAAATCGATGTATGAATCAGAGTAGTTCGACAAAGCATAACGAGTACCTGAGAACGAAGTCCAAATTGAAACTAAAAATCCATGTCTGAATCGAAGTCTGAATAAACCTGAAACTCCATGTCTGAGTCAAAGCCTGAATCAAAACTGGAGATTTCTAGAATCAAGATTCTAATGAAAACAAAATTAGTATGTGACCAATGAATCCAAAAAAAGAGAAGAATTAGAGAAATTTTTGAGTCGATCGAAGTACCTAAAATAAGGGAAGTAGCGCACAACGAAATTGAAAAAGAGGGAAATCTGAGGGAAATGAAAATAAGATGAGGGAAATAGAAGTTTTTAATCAGAGAGGCGATGGCAAATGCTTTGTATGGTAACCCTAGTAATTCTTGACGTTTGTAAAAAAAACAAAAGTAAAAACTTCCAAAAGAGTCCAATTTCCAAAACATATAGCCTAGTTTTGAAACTAATTGCAGAAATAGGCTAGTTTTGGCCAGCTCGGCGATGAGCTGGACTTTTTAAAAAAAAAAATACAACGGGACGCATTTCTGAAATGCGCCCCTTTAAATTCGCACTGGCGCATCTGCAAAATGCGCCAGTGCAAATCTTCCTTCCTCATTTCCTCTCATTCCACCCTTTTCCTCAAAATCCCTAAAACCCCAAATCTACTAAATTCTAAAATCCAACATCAATTTTAGTTATTTCTTCGTCAAATCTGTTGAAAAATGGAAGGATCATCATCATCTTCTCAAGTTAGAGGTATAATCTTCAATTCAAAAGTATACACCTTTGTTTATCAATTTGGAATTTTATCAATTTGGAATTTTATTTATCAATTTAGTTTCGCACCACCAAAATGAACATCAAAGCATTTACATCAAAGCAATTACATTCATTTACATCAATTTGTTTATATTTACATTCATTTACATCATTTGTTTACTTGAACATTTTTTTCTTAAAGAGTTGGTACCCGGTCCCGTGAATGCAAGTGTTTTGTATCTTCAGAATGAACATCGAAGCAATGATAGGAGCTTGATGCAGGTATTTTTCAAGAAAATTAAAATTATCATTGAGTGTTTGTTTATGCAAGTGTTTGTTTATGAACTTGATGCAAGTGTTTGTTTATGAATGCGTAGAGTGATGAGCCACTTGAGTGTCATGATCATTCAAGCAAATTAAAATTAATCAAGTCTAATACTCCAAGAGTTCAACTTGCATTACAAAGAGCGGGATTCAGAGAAATATCTAGGTAGGGTTTTTTCAAAATAGATCATGCACTAATTACTTCATTGGTAGATAGATGGAGACCAGAGACTTCAACTTTCCATTTCCCTACCGATGAAATTACCATCACATTAGCAGATGTTAGTTGTCTTCTAGGTGTTACAGTAGAAGGAAATTCTGTTACAATCAGACAGCTAAGTAATTACGAAGATATTTGTCAACAGTGTTTAAGTGTGGTTCCACCTCGGAGTGAGATAAGAGGTGCAACAGTTAAGTTGACATGGCTTCGCGACATGTTTGCAGATGAGCCATCACCGGATGCTTCAGATGAAGAAATTGAATATCATGCGAGAGCTGTTATTCTACATTTGATATCTTGTCGTCTATTTCCCGATCATTCTAAAGGACAACTAAACCTTTTTTGGTTATTGTTTTTGCGAAATCTGGATGAGTGTACACGATATTCTTGGGGCAGTGCTATATTGGCAACATTATATAATGAGTTAACAAATGGTGCACTCATGAAATCTAAATCGATAGCTGGTTGTCTCTCGCTTTTACAGGTACAATATGCATAGATATATTTGCTATAAACTCATATGTAATTCTAAAGTATTCAAATTTTTAATTTATTTCACAGCTTTGGGCATGGACACATCTTCCCATTGGTCGACCAAATGTGACTTCATCCACGCAAATCGACAGAACATTGCCTTATAGTGCAAGGTAGTGAATTTCCAACTACATTTACATGTGTGTATTTTTGTACTAATAAAACTCTACTTGTATAACTATATATATAGGTGGTTTGGTTCGAGGGGTTGGGTTGAGTCTTCAAAGCAGGTGGCCACTTACTATCGACCAGCTCGACATGCTAACAGATGAAGCTGTTATATGGAATTCGTAATGCACAGGATGTGCTAGTCGATCTTCTGCAGATATGTCTAAGTGGGATGCATAGTTGGCTTTGTAAGACACCTATCATATGCATGCGAGACGTAGAAATGTATAATCCTGATCGAGTGATACGACAGTTTGGTCTTCAGCAACACATACCTGATCCATGCGAACCAAAGCCGGATTTGGAGTTTGCTATCGTCCAGTGGAATGATAGACATAACCGTATCATACACCAACAGCTTCCTACGATTCCTATTTCGAGATACATGACTTGGTATTGGTCGATTACCCGAAGATTCATTGTTGCAGATCGGACTTTTCACGAACGAGCATACACCGCTCGTGCACCGCTTGAGCGAGATGTGGTAAATCTTCACATTATCGTGATATTTTTAGTTTGTTCGCTTGAATTATATTTCTAATTTTGAATAAATAACTTCAACTTGTAGGTCGATGAACTAGAGACGGTAGGAGGAGGGTTAGCTGATATCGGACATGGTAGAGTACCCGAACGAGAAGTCCAACCACGGTGTCTTGATTTGAAGAAACTTATTGACACGCTCCTTTTTAAAAATCGATTAACACGGCCAAGCTCTTCCGAACAAGCTTTGCGGATTAGAGAGCGAAGAACTAAATAACTTTATTTACTCCAAATCAAATATTCGGATTTGATTACTCTATAAAGTCATTAACCATATTACTTACTTCCGTAAGTAAATTTCTACCATAGAAAGACCAATTTCTATTTTATTTCATCATATATTTCACAAAATATATTTTTCACTTCAAAAACAATTTTACAGTTCTTATCCTCAAACACCAAGTATCAATTTTATTCAAACCTGTACGATTTACACATATCATCCGTACGCTATACCAATCTGATCGCTCACTCGATCAAACAATCTCACTTCCAAACTAGTATTGTCCACCTGACTTCCTAGTGCGGACTCGGATCTGGTTTCTTGATCAGAAACCGTCATTCTCCTTGCATAGTCATAAATATGATAGAGAATATCCAGAACCAATCAACAATCCATATCCAGGTTCGCCGTCGAACATCGAGTGCAAAATCCCAACTCGGGTCGACATACTATCTCGAAATTCTATGCTCGAATCTGGATCAAATTACTATGCGAATAGAATAACATACGTACACCCTGCGTATTTATCTTTTATTGGTTATTAGCCAAATCAATTTCTCCTCTCTATCCACATTCACTTTGATTTTCATTCACTTACAATTCTTAAATCCTCATTTGGACTATCACTTCAATTCTTATCCAAAATGGATATTTAATCAAATCAGTTTGAACTCCGTCCAGTTTAAATTTAGAATATGGCTTGAAATTTTTTAAAATAGATAAGTAGTTGAGAAATAATTATTAGTTCGTAAAATATCTGTAAAATAGCCAAATAGTTATAGAAATTTTAAACAATTGCAAAATAGTTGAAAAATAGAAATTAATTTGCAAAACAGTTGAAAAACAATAATTGGTTTATAAAACAGTTGAAAAATAGTTAAATAGTTCCAAAATAATTGTAAAATAAGTATAAAATTGTTTGAGATTTTTTAAAAAGAAAGGTTGTATATATAAATAACTTGGAAAAATAAGTTTATATTAAAACAATTTATATTGAAAATAGTCCAGAGCCAAACTGTTCAATTCCCAATCTCCATTCTCATTAATTCAATTTAGACTTCCACTTCCATTTAAATTGACTCAATTTCAATACGTTCAATTTCTATTGAAATTGATTTAACCCAATTCAAGTTGAATTAATCCTCAAATTATTTCCAAATTCAAATCAAATTCCATTTGAATTTTAAACCCATTCAACTTTAATCACAATTCCAAATTATTCAAATCAATTCGGATTAATTTCAAATTGAACCAACTTCAATTTCAAATCATTTCAATTCTAGTTTAAATTAATCCAAATTCCTCATTTGAATTTGAACTCATTCATCTTCAATTTCATTTCAAATCAATCCAATTCAAATTTTCCATTTGAATTTTTAAACTTATCCATCTTCAACCACAATACCAATTAATTCATATCAAAATCAATTTGAACTAATTCAATTCAAATTACAAATTTAAACCATCCCGAATTATATAAATTCGAGTTAATTTTTTTTAACGTTGATTTAATACTTTAAATCAAATCAACTTATATTTTTAAACCATTTAATTCAGAATTCAAAAGTTTTAACTTACCTTTACTTAACTCATTACAAGGTTCAAGTAAGAGTTCAAAACAAATTTAATTTACAAATTCAATTCTTAACATTCAAATCTTCAGTTCAAAGTGATTCCATATCCTTAATTTCTAATTAAAGCTTAATTTCCCTTTTATCTCAATAATGGATATATTACCACACTTCATTTCTTCATTCATTTAAACAAATCCAATTTCAGCTTAAAGATTATTATAACAACAGGATGGTATCATTCAAATTATTTTAAAACACCCATCCATTTCCAATTTCCAGATCTCAAATCCATTTTGAGATCACACAAACTCCCTATTCAAATCAACCATTTAACTTCCCAAGTTAAATCCCAATTTCATCTGGAAATTTCCAATTCAGGTTGCTTGTTAAATTATTTAACTTTCCTAAAGTCAAATTCTATTTACTTAACCCAGCCAGCCTTAATAATTAGAATTCCATTTCAAAATTCTAAATTTCACATTATTAATCTTCCCGCTTTTAAATTTCAAAAACTTATCACTTTGGGTATCACACCTCATTCCAAATTAAAACTCAACATTTAGAGTTTATTTCAAACTATCTTTGATATTATGTATATCCACCATATATACACATTTACTTCTTGGCCCACCAAGCCAAATTTTAAAATTTAAACCACACTTGGTTTTAATTCAACAAATTCTTTTAAAATTTACAAACAACTTCTTATTCTAAAATAAGATTACAATCAAAATAGTTTGAATAATATTATTTCCTTTAACATTTTGAAAACAATTTCAAATGTTTAAATTTAGAATTTAGAACTTCATATTTCAAAACCCATCTCAATTTATAAGTTATACTCATTATCAAATATTTCATTATTAAGCATAATAAACATTATGATAATAACCAAGATTATCGTATTTGGAAAACAATTCATTACCATCTAATTTTGGAATTCTTCCCCAAATTCAAGATTTTAAATTTCAGTTTGCATCCATTTCAAACTTGTTCTTTATTCCATTTAAATTTGGTTGTATCTCTATTACCACTTAATTCTTACTACTACTTTTAATTTAATTAATACAACAACCAATTTCCTTAATATAAAAGATAATCTATTTCTTAATAAACTTATATAAGATTCATTTACTTTTGAAACCAGTTTAAAACCTTTATATAAGAAAATAACAAGTACGCTCTCTTATATTTATACACTCAACTCATTATAGGGTACTATTGACCCTATCCTTAATGAGTATCCCACCAGAGCCAAGGTTCTCGCTTAACCTTTGGCTCCGATACCAAATGTAACGACACGAAATTTTCGATTTCGAAAATTCCAAATAGTTAGAAAAGAAGGAAAGAGAAAGAAGAAGAAACAGAAACAAGTTACAAAAACCTCACATTTGCAGCGGATCAAAATATAATATCAAATAATATTCTTTACACAAAGGAAACTGTATCAGTCAATTACATTTTTAAATTCATCAGATTTACAACATATATACAAACACTGGACATATACAATCAACATGTATCAGATATACATCAATATATCACAGCGGAAACACTCCATTACGTTCCTGCCATCCAGCTCGTCTCCTGAGCTTCAGAACGTCCTTACCTGAAAATCTGTAATACTCGGTCTGACCCGAGCATTACATCAAAGTAACACCCGGGACAGATTGGAAAACAGCTTGAGTAAACCCAAATAATTAGAAATACCAAGTAAAAGTCATCAGTGAACTTCTAGGGTAACTCGTGCCTTCTACGAGTTTCAACTTAATTTGGTAAATCACTTATTTAACACGATATCTGAGAATCATTACTTAGTTTAAATATCCATGATTCTTAACTTATTTCATTCCAGTCTGTTTGCTTCTATCCAACTATAAAGAATTTCTGTAATTACTAATCAAAGTGATTTCGGGTATTTACTGATACCCGACCTCGGTCTCTTTGAGCTTACTATCATTAAAATTCAGGTTGTGAGGTTTTAGAAATAATATAATTCATATTCAATATATCATACTCCACAATAATTCAACACAGATAGGTGACCTACGTTATCACAGTTCAATCCATTCATATCGCAACATATTCCATTAAAGACATTAACAATCCAAGTCAACTGATATCATTCAATCATCCATAAAACATAGATATATAAATGCCTAATTAATTTAATTAATCTCCAATTAAATTAATTACCAACTTTAATCACTTAGATTATCTTACAATCCTACTTACTGAACATTAGTCAATTACAAACCAAACAACATTTAACTATCCATCATAATTAAACTTCCTTAATTAATTTTCTCTAATTACGTTAAGTAATTAGTCATAGATTAATTATCCTTAACCATGTACATTAACTAACCTTTAATTACACTCTTTAATCAATTAACTATTGTTAATTATATTAATTAATTACATACGTAAATTAATTTATATTAAGTTAATCATATATATTAATTAACCTTAATTAATTTCATTCAGAAATTAACTATTCCTTAATTACTTACGTTACTTAATTTACTCAATCGATTTCATAAGTAATTATCTAAATGACATTAGACTTAATTAATTATCTTAAATTTATCATCTCATCTAAGTAAATATTCACTAATTACTTTATTAAGTGATTTCCCTTTAATTAATTAATTAATAACATTCAATGATTATTCCTTATTTACTTCACTAAGTAATTACATGAATTAATTTACCCTAATAACTAACATTATGTAATTATCCCCAATTTCATTTAGTAATCATCCTTCAATTTCATTATTAAGTTGTCCTATGGTTACTTAAGTTTATTTAAATAATCATACCTAAGCTAATTATACTGGGTAAATATCCTAATACATAACCATTCAAAACAACAATTTAATTTCCTTTTTCTCTTTTTTTATAACTTATTCATAACTCATCATTTTTTTTTCATTTTTCATTTTTAAAATTTTGCGAAACCGGGTAACAAATTACCTCTAATATCTAATATGGTTATTAAACATAACAGAAACCCAAGCCTAAACCGACATTTCCCGAGTCAACCCACAGCTCACCCAAGCAAAGACTCGAGTCATTTACATAAAAAAAAAATTACTGCGTACCTACCCTATAACCCGATAACCAGACAAAACTCCCCGAGAAAATCTCGAGTCATTCACCTCATTACCACGTGAACAAACCCGAGCACGATATCCTAACCCTTGAACTCAACCATATCATTAGATACTTCATCGTTCCCGTGCACGTGCACGAACTAACGACGGAGCTCCGACCACGCTTGCCACCATCAACAAGTCACCTACGACCCTCTCTTACAATTCCGATCATCAGATCGAGCCATCGAATGCGCAAACAAAATCGAGCTCAACTGAACCCCAAATCCAGAACCACCCCATCAGAAAATCCCTTCACGCCGCCACAACTTCCCACCGGAGAATCCATAACTCCGTTCAGACCATCATCATACTCATCTCTTCCATTTCCCACAACTACGATTCCACTCAACACACTAACGAGGCTGCATTTGCCTAGTATCAATCATCGAACAGAATCAGGGTTAAAAACCCTAACTAGTCGTCGCCAGACCACCTTGGTGGCAATTAAACTCTCCGAGAATTTTCCTTAGTTCGCCACCGCTCAAGCTTTCTACAGCATCAATAACGCCGATGAAACTTTTTCTGATGGTCGAGGATCGACGAAATCCACTTTTCTGATCATCTAGCAATATCTTGACAATCTTGCGCTTAAAAATTATGAAATCTTCATTAAAAATCATATTTTCCAAATTCGAATCCAGACATGCAATCCAAACTTGATATTAAAATACTTGAATTTTTACTAGAAACGATTTTCCATAGAGTATTTCCATTTTCCAGTTAATCGCTTCCTAATTATCCTCCTAAATATTTTTGAAATCAAGGTTTAGTTGATACAAACATTTTTCTTTTAAGAATCATAACATGAATCTGCTTAATTATTGAGATATGAATTATTATTTTTCAATTTTGTTTCCTATAACAAGAAGAGCCAACACTCTGTATCCACACATATACACTATATATTCAGATATATATAAATATGCAACATATATTAAACCATCAGGCAACAATTTATCATGCTTGCTTCAGATATAGGTTGCACGCATCAGATTATTCAACATATTTTAAAACAAGTATCAGTTTCACTCACCTGTTTTTGTAAAAGCAGAGAACAGAGACTTAAAACATAGATGCTTGATTTTGAGAACTATAATGTTTTGATCTTTGCAAGCTTGAAGCTGGAACAAGAAATCTTGTTGTTGTTGAGATGTTTTAGCTTTATGGAACTGAAATTTTGATTTGTTTGAAAGCTTGATTTGCTTTGGAAAGAAATTTGGTTACAGGCTTTTGAAAAATGTTATGCTTTTCTGTTTGAAATTTTGTTTCTAGGATTGTAGATGAAGAAAATTTTCCTTTGAACAGAAGTATGTAGAGAAAAGTGAGCAGCCTATATTTTTTTTTAAATTTCTTTGAATGAAATCATCTTGCCACTTGTTCTATTTTATAATACTTAGGTGACATTTGTACTTACAATTATTCATTTATTTACAAATGTCCCAACTTGTTTTATATGCTTACAAAGGTCCTAATACACTTTTTATACTAATCTTCTTACTTAAAGTATTAATAAGTTAATGTCTTCATTAATAAATTTTAAAGTAAAAAAGAAAGTATATTAAAAGCATATAATCCTTTAGTTAAATCTTATTTTAAATTTAAACAAAAATATATTTTAAATAAATAAGAAATTACCTTTGTTGTTAAGAAATATAAATATAAATTTCAAATATATATAACTTAAAAGAAAAATGATATTGTTTTCCAATTATACACTTATAAATAATTTATAAAACATAGAATTTTTTAGTCCAATTTATTTACTACGATATTTATTTAATAAGGCAATCTTTCCTTATTTTGCTTTGAAACAGAAATTTGTATTATCAGAATTTATTTATTTACATACATATCCGAATATATTCTAACTATCCAAGTTTTATTTTTTTCAATCAAACATAAATCAGAATTTCTATTAATTAACCCCGTTAATTATAAATTAACGGATACTCCAAAAATCCGGGTTATCATAGGAAACAGATGACAGAGTAATGGAGAAAGAAGGAGGAGTTAGAACAAAAAGTACATGAATAAGTAAATGGCATTCGAACACGGCCTATAATATAACTTCTCCAACCATCACTTCAGACTAATGGGATTAGACCCGTTTAACCCAGATCAAAACCCACAACTAAAAATATCCATATCTCCTTCATTCAAACTCTAATCTGGATGAACCAATATATCATTCTGACCATAAAAAAAGCTCTACGTAGTGGTACAAATCTTGTCACCAAATTTCAGTGTTTGTAATATTACAATTATATCCTTGCTAATAAAATATAAGTCAATATCCCACATGTTATTACATTCGTTACATTGGTATCCTTGCATTTTCTACTAGTAGCATAAGTCTTGCTTTTTTATTCTAGAGGCATATTGAGAAAGGCTCTTTATGAATGTGCACCAACAATGGTTTCTCAAAAAATGGAATACCTCAAATCATTTTGTAGAACTATGAATATGAAGTTTAAGACACATCTGCTTACATTCGTAACTTTGTTCAATTTTAGAGATCAAATCATAAGTGGACTTAAAAATAGTAAAATGATGTCAGGTAAAGAACATTAGACTTATAATGGTTCGGTTGAATAATGCCTATATGCACTATCGATAGTCACTGGTTTTCTTGTAGATCCTGAGTATAATGTTGGAAATACAAATTACACTGATCTATTATGCCAAGGAAAGTAAAATAGTGCTACAGTCTATTGGGTTTGTTAGGAAGTTATTCTTTCTAGTATGGGTTGGTTCGGTTCAATATCACCTCTCGAGCTTTCCTCAATTATTTTTCATGCCTTAGGGTATTTATAGGTATGAGAATATATAGTGCTTGGATTGGTTATCCAATAAAAATGGGAAATTTCCATACATAAACGGTTTGGTAGGAATTATGGGTTCAATAATAGTTTGGCTTAGGCAGCTTCCTACCCAACCATTATTCACATCCTGTAGTTTCCAATAAACGAAATTTCTATTCGGTAGGAGGAAAATACTAGAATGTATGGTTGGCTTTAATATCGAACCCTTGTATTACCTTTTTGCCGAACCAAATATTTAGCCTTCTCTAAATTGGTGTTTTACTTCTGATTTTCCTCAGGGTATCCCATTAACTTCTTGCCTTTTATCCTTTCCCTTATGATCGAATAATGACACTCCAATTATAGACTTTTCTGCCATTTTTATTACTCCTCAACATCCTTTTATATTCATAGTGTTGTGAGTGAAAATGCACACAACTGGAATAGATCCAAAAGGGGCACATCTCCTACTCAATGTATCTACAATTTTCCTTACCAGACATGTATGAAATTTCAAAGTTATAGGAGATGAAAAACTTTAGCTATCTTTGCTGTCTTAGCTTAAAGTCCTTGATGAAAACAATTACTTTAATGATTTACGGTCAATGAATAACTCAAACTTTTCTCCTAGAGAGTAATGCTTCCATGCCTACTGTAACACCTCGTAATTTTAACGCTACTTAATTTAAAAGAAATTAATTAATAAATAATAACTCTAAAAATTAAAATTTTCACAAACATCAAAATTTGGCTACAAAACTTGCATCATTGGTTTCGTGGCGATTTTTTGATCAATTTTCATACATAAAGTTTTCCGATTGTAGTTCAAATGAAAAGTTATTAACATTTGAAGTTTTGGAATCAGAAATAATTACATATGTAGCTATGGAATTAAATAATAATTAACTAATGTTAATTACAAACAGTTAAATTTAATGATAGCTTAGTTGTTAAGTATGGTTAATAGGAAAGAAATGATAACGATCGGTTAAATATATAATTAAATTAAGAAAATCATGTAATTCGCAAAATTCATAAATTTTACAACTACACAGTCGATCCAGAAAGCACCATGGTTGACCGATAGCAGTCGACCTTGGATGGTAAGCGGTTGACCCTTGGTGCTCTGAAATCAATAAAAGAAAAGAAAAGTTTTTGGAAATTTTAAAATTTCACCATGTAATTGAACAGAGTCTATTGTGGATATTAGACTGTTAACTAAACCCCAATTTCATGAGATGTGGTATAATTTATTTTGAAAATATATATGTTTACTTTTGAATAAGAATACTTTTGTGGAGAACTTGAGGAAAGAAATTTTGTGTAAAGTAATTTTTTTATTGATATTATAAAAAGTAATGTAAAAATATTTTTGAATTGAAAAGGAAGAAAATTTTAAAATGAAAAAAAATGCCACAGACTTGATATAGGGGAATAGTCGATATGTTTGTTAATACATATTTTACTGTGCAATAGAAGTGGCAACAAAATAAAATACGGTTAGCGATAAGGAAGCTATTTTATCTATGGAATCTTTTCCTATATACCTTATCAATAGGCGAATAAAAAGTTGATTTTTGAAATAAACCATGTTTTGAAACCTTAAAATAAAAATTAACCATGTGAATTGTAGTTGGGAAATTTAGAAGGAGATATCTGGTCATATATGAACGTTCCAAAGTGCAGTGGGGAGTTGGATACCCAAGAGAAAAAGATTGAAAATATTGAATTTCCATCTAAGCCCTTCTCTCGGTAAATAAGATTGGAAAAATTAGATTTTTGCAAATTTGGATGTTTGCAACGATGTGCTAGGATTTTGGATGGTAGGAATTTGATGAAAATTTTGTTGAAATATACTTCTATTCGTAGAAGTTTGGGAAAATTTAGATGCAAAGACAAGTTTTTTGTTTTGAAAAGTTGCATGATATAGAACTTCTGGTATATTTAGGGTGTTTGAATCATATTTTGGAAAATGAATTAAAAAGAAGCATTCATATAGGAGATGCCTATTAGAATTATCCTGCATACATATCATATATGCTACGACACACCATGCACTTGTACACGATTAATTGCAAAATTGTTTGCACACTAATTGATTTGCTTAACTTAGAATGGTTGTACGTAAAGTTACATTGCACGGTCCTTGAGAAATTTTAGGGATGAAATTCTTTTAAGGGAAAAGAATGTAACACTCCATAATTAAATGCTAATTGATTCAAAGTAATTAATTAGCAAATAATGATGCTGAAAAATAGAATTTTCGCAAATATCAAAATTTTACTATGAAACCTACACCATTGAATTCGTGGGTTTTTTTTATCAATTTTTGTATATAAAGTTTTCCAATCCGAGTTCAAACGATTAACATTTGAAGTTTGGGAATCGAAAATAATTATATATGCAATTAAGTCAAATAGTAATTGACTAACATTAGTTAAACTTAATGGTAGCTTAGACTTTAAGTAATGTTTAACGGGAAAGAAATGATAACGATCAATTAAATATATAAGTAAATTAACAAAATCAATTATATAATGCACACAATTCACAAATTTAACAACTACATGGTCGATCCAGAAAGCACCATGGTAAACAAATAGCGGTCAATTGTGGAAGTTAAGTGGTCGACCCTTGGTGCTTTGAAATCGATATTGAACAATGGCCTAAAAGGCTTGGACTTAAACAGTTTAATTGAACATCTTACATTGGTTTCAATCCCAATAAGTATAGACCTAGACCCCTATTTGCAAACTCATATTTTCTAATGGACGCAAAAGCTTTGCCACTTTCTCTTTTCCATAAAATTTTAAAATTTTAAATTAGTTCTAATTATATGTAGAAGGGGATCAGGGTGAAATAAAATCGTTCAAAATTGAGGTAAACTGTAAATCTGGAGCTTGAATATAAATTAAATTCAAATCACCCTCTTCTAATCTAAATTTCTAATAGATCTGCATATGCTTAAGGCATATATCAAAATATGATGATAAAGGGGTCAAACTGCATAACAGGGATTAGATTCATAGATTTGGAAGGCTATAAAGAGGTGAGTGTGAAATTACATATTTTGTAATAATATTGAGTTTATATCGTTATAGATCTATTTGATATATGCTACATATAAATCATGATTTAAATATTTAATTTTATATGCGTAATGAAAAAATGTAAATCACGATTTGAATATTTAGTTTTATAACCACAATGAATTGATGCAAATCACAATTTGGATATTTAGTTGTACAGTCGTAATGATTATAAAGAATATGCTTATATGTTATGGATACTCCAAACTTGATAGATATTGTATACATATTGGAATTCCATATTTAATTAGTTCGTATATGTTGTTGTTAAATATTAATTAGAATTAATGATAAATTAATTAGAGAGTAGATAATATTTTAATATGATAGAATGAATTGTTTAACAATGTGAGTCTTTATAAATTGTTTGAAATACAAATAAAAATGTAATGTCTAAAGTACTAAGGAATGTAAACAAAAAGGAAGAGATGTGCAAAATAAGGGGATCACCATACTTTTTATTGCCTGTTCCAAAAGAAAATAAAGGATAATTCCTTGTTATTTCACACATAATACAAGTAATCTTTAAGTAATTTAAAGAGAATTATTGTATTAACAATTTCATTTAGGGGAAAGAAGAAATTCCAATGTATTAAGGTATAAAAATCATTAAGTGTAACTAAAGTAACGTGAGTAGAAATAATAAAAACAATTTAAATGGAAAACCTAAAGTATGTAATTTAAGATGGTGTAGAAAACAAACAATAAACAAAAAAGATACAATTAAACAGATAGGGAAATAATAAGTCTAAATAGTAATTAAAGTGAGATATTAGTTAAGAAGGAAAACCAAGGATTTCACCTAATAATATTAAATAAAAGGGAAAGGAAATAAGAAAAGTTATTTAAAAGAAAGTGGTAAATGAGTTTAAGTTAAGTTAGAAGCAAGTGCATAGAAAAGTAAAGGAATGTTGTGGATAGTGAACAGCAGAGGCATAGTAAATAAACAAGAATGAACGAAGATATATATATAAATAAAATACATATGTAGCCTCAAGTATGCGTTTATGTTGGGTATGAACTTTGAAAGTTAATATATGATTAAATGAATAGAATAACATGATCATTAGAACATGATGGAATGCGAGGTCAGTTAGTATTACACAATAGAAGCATGACCATCGTAAGGGGCTATCGGCAGTTGTATACACACTATACTGATGTAAGACATGTCCACCATATGACCCGTCGAGAGTATATGCTTACGTATAAATAAAGGAATAGCACACAATAGAAAGGGTAGTCTGCTTCAACAAAGTAGTATAAATAAAGGAATACCACACAATAGAAAGGGTAGTCTGCTTCAACAAAGTAGGAAATGATGTGTATTGCCTTGATTACAATACGCAATCTAAATCGGATGATGAGCGCAGAATGACACTATGATAGCATGTCAGCTAAATTGGTATCAAATAAAGGAGTAAAGTTATGCATAGGTCAAGCATGTCATCAATCCTTAGAGGTCAGCAGGAAAGACAAGGGTTACACTTAATGGGCTACACTACCTACTAGTGTACGGTCCACGTTGGGTCATGCATTGCCACATTATTTTCTAGTTTGTTTGTTAGGAGGCAGCGCTAGTAAATCCTACTGGGTAAGTCTTTCAAACATGCATGGGGTATTCTGTGGAGCCGAGTTCATAGCCGGTGGGGAAAAATTCACCATATTTATAGTTTGTAGAGCTAAGTTTACAACCATAAAGCAGACAAGAAAATCCTTAAAAATGCCACAAAGAGAATGGTTAAATTATTCTAAATTTGCTATTAGGCACTACGGGACTTCCTCGATACGCATGGCAACATAGAGCGTGATACAGCAAGGGTGGTGGATCCTGATGGGGTGCTGAGTTAAGTGATACCTGCTAGGACAGTGGTCCAATGCGGGACCGTGGTACTTATGTATATATATATGTATACAGGTACATATCTATAGTCTACTACGCGCGTTTGTAAAGTCGAAATGACTAAATAAAAATAAAAGACATAACAAGAGATAGAAGACAATTGACATAAACTAGTGTTATGCATGAAGTGTATGATTTACTAGTCACCAAAATGTTGTTCTGACCCCACTCCTCATTACAACTCATATGATAGCTTAGATGGACAGACACTGGTACAGTGCGGGAACTGTGGAAGATCATGTTACTTTTTCATGCTCGACGTTGACAAGGACACTAGACATTGAAGGTGTCAATTCTTGATCAGTTACTATATGACATATTATATTCTATTATTCCATTGTAAGTTATATCGTTAGTGCTTTGATATGCACTGATTTTTTTATTTGCAAGATAGCAAACCAAGGTTCATACTTCGGTGAACTTGAGTTTTTGATTTAGCGATCCAGGTCCATTGGGTTGTAGTTTTTTACATTTGATATCAGAGTGAGTGTGTTTTGCCTATAAAAATAAATATATTACACATCAAACCTATAAATTCCGACTAGAGAATAACAGCAACCGTACATTGAAATATGGATAAGTTGATTGTGAGTCTGAATAATGGATGATGTGAAGATATTCACCTAACCTGATTACTCCACGCGAAATAGGTTGTATGGGAAAGATATTGACTTAAAAAGAGCATGAGTACAACATTTGGAAGGTCCTTGAAATTGGATATTACATAATTCCCAAGTTAGCCAAATGATAGTAGATCCCAGTATGATGCCGAATGATGATGTACAATAGGTCCAGATAAGGAAAAAATAAGAATCCATATGTTGTAAATATCTGGAAGCAATAGAGTCTCAGAGGAAGGCATGAAGTAATCACTCTAAGATGATAGCGGATTTTTAGTAATTGAAGGAGACAGTCAATAAATAAGTCGAAAGAGGGAAAGTCCAAAATGGAAAATAGTCAGAAACCCACTCTGAGTCCGACCTAATAGAAAATAGTTTTAAAAATTGAGAAAAATAAATGAGTAATATATTTGGAAGGAAAATGATAATGATAATTACATTTTTGGTTTTGGAAAAATATATTTATAAAATAAAAGCTTTATTGAAAAGAAATATATACACAATTGGTTAGAATAGAAAATTTTCCATAACTGGTTTTACAAAATCATTTGAAATATACAGAGCATTTATAGCTCGCTAGTTCCTTTGTAAAGAAAGAAATCTCAAACTAAAAAATAATTTTGGGGGCAGATAATAGAAAGTGATACTAGATTAATAACAGGGTAAATAACGACGGGATAGGAAATTTAAATCCCGATAACAAAATTTAGGATAAAATGGTAAACGATTGCATCGTATAGGTAGATTGGAATTTCTTTGTATAACCAAATCCAAGGTGGAGAAAATGGAGTTAAAATGGAGAAAGGTAGTTAATAGGAAATTAAACTGAAATTAAAATGAAGTCGGTTTGGCCCGAACTGGGCCTAGATTTGAAATGGCAAATTTACATTGGGAGCGGTCGCCCTTGGGTTCCCTAAGGTCAACTGATAGTGGTCGACCGCTGAAACCTAATGGTCGACTGTTGCCTATGTAGATTCGTATATATCGAATCGACTTCAGTGTATTCATTCCACTCTTACTCAAAAATTCCCAGTGCGATTTTCTAAAATCCCTCCCTCTTCCTCAGCCACCAACCACCCTAGCTCCGCCTAGCCACAGATCGATGTCACGGACCTCTGCTACAGTCAGAGCAGCACCCTGATTCTCTGCTCCTGCTTTAGATCTAGCCCAGATCCAAACTATACCACCTCGTTGTAGCGACCTAGCTGTCGAATATCCAGAGCTGACCCAGCAAGAAATAGAATGGTGTCAGAATGACAAGCACGTTATCGATCGGCCCGTTTCAAGTTTCTTTAGGGTTGAGCGGTGAATTTCCAAGTCCTTGCTGCTTTTGGATTGGAAGATTTATTTATGGCTACTGGATTGTATCAGATTTTGTGCCATAACATGTTTTAAGAAGAGTGCTATCCCAGATGCTTGCGTCTTCAATGCTAATTTGGTACATATTTTTGAAGATTTTCAGGCTACCTTCTTGTCCAGTGTAAAAGGAATGGTGATTAAGTTTACAAACATGCAATTAGGTGGGATCCTAGACATCCAAGCTATAGGAAATGATTAGGTTGCCATTGAGATGACTGAGGGTGCCATACTCGACCAGATCTTATTATTGGGAGCACACGGTTGGCACCCAAAGAGTTTGCAACCGCAGGCCCATCTGATCGTCTGCATTCTCTAGTATAACATCATCTCCAAGACGAGGAGCTGCAATCAAATTTACCCTTTGGTCCAGAAGGCCACCTATGCCATTGTATATAGTATCGAGGTAAACAGGGCCAGGGTAATCATGACTCATTTTGCATGTTTGTCAATGACAAGGACCCAAAGGAGCTCTATTCCTTACTATCATCTTTTCATTACCATTTTCAGGCAGTTTAAGGTCAACCTCCAAGATGAGCTACCATAGGGAGATGCACCCCCGCCACTATACAGGGCCTCGCTCAAGAGGATTGAGGTAGAGGAGTAGCCTATAATTTATGAGGGGCAACATCAGGAGGCTAAGCAGGCACATATGTATTAGGCTCCTTGGCCCGACCAGTAGGCCGGAGGGTATCAACAGCAGGCCCAGGATTATGAGGAGATCTTGGAGTCTTGGTGCATGATAAAGGTTGGATTTCGGGCTTTGGAACAGAGGTACCAGAGGACGGTAGAGAGGCAGTTGGCGGTGTAGGAGGAGCAGCGGTGCCAAGGGCATCAACTAGGATGCATAGCTTCTATGATTCGATCACTTAGATGCGGTCGTGGTTCTAGCACTCATAGAGGGTGAGCTCCTAGTCCTTAGTTAGTAGTAGTTAGTGTATTTGTATTTACCTTCTAGTATTTATTTTCTTTTTTAGTTCGAGTTGTAAGCACTAGTTGTTACTACAATGTAAAAACACATACGATGTAATAGAAATGCCCTTTTTTATGTGTTTTCTATGCGGACTGCTATATTGTGTGAAAATAATAAAAATAAGGAAATTTCAGAAAAGAAACATAACTAATGCAGAAGAAAAGAAAATACTAGAAACTAGAAGTTAAAAAATAAATTAAGAAAAATTATTTAACTAACTACCGAGATAAAAATAAAATGAGATTTTCAGTCCAAAAATAATCTAAATAGGAAAATTTTGGAAAATAAATTTCAATAAACAGAGGACAGGGAAAGAATGTTGCCTAGACATGAGTTAATATCTTTGCGCCTTAAAGGCTGAAATTTATAATTGAGCTTTTATACTAGATGAAATTATAAAAGAAAAGATATAGAAGAATAGTTGATAGGTTCATTAGTATAGATTTTACTATGCAGCAAAAGTGATAGTATAATAAAATATGGTTGATGGCATAGAAGTTGTTTTAGTTATGGAATCATTTCGTATATACCTTGTCGATATGTGAATACAATTTGATTTTTGAAATAAACCCTATTTTCAAACTTTAAAAAAAATTAACTATATGAACTATACTTGGGACATTTGAAGGAGATATCTGGGCATAATTGAAGGTTCCAAAGTACAGTGGGAAGTTGGGTACATATGGGAAAAAAGATGAATATATGAAAATTTTTATCTAAAAAATTCTCCCGGCATAAAGAGAAGTAGGTTTAGAAAATTAGATTTTTGCAAATTTGATATTAATGATGATGTGGTAGGATTTTGGACAGTAGGAATTAGATGAGGAATATGTTGAACTATTCCACTATTCGTAGAAGTGCGGAAAAATTTGGATGCAAAAATAAGTTTATGATTTTTTTAGGGTTGCATGCTTATATAACTGCTAGTATATTTAGGGTACTTGCATCATATTTTTGAAATTTATTTAAAAAGAAGCATTCATATAGAAGATGCCGATTAGAATTATTCTGCATACATATCATGCGATGGGGTATTCCTTGGAGCTGAGTCCACATCTAGTAGGCTAAATCCACCGTATCTACAGTTCATACAGCTGAGTTTACAACCGGGAAGCAGACAAGAAAATCCTCAAAAATGAAGCATAGAGAATGGATAAATTATTGTAAAGCCATTATCAGGCACTACTGGAGTTCCTCGATATACGAAGTGATGAGAGCGTGACATGATGAGGGTGCTGAATCATGACGGGGTCTAAATTAATGGATACCAGCTGGGATAGTATCTAGGTCCAACGGAGGGGACCGTAGTACTTATATATATATGTATGTATGTATGTATGTATGTAAATAACTATAGTCTATTATGGGTAGATGGGACGTATCATGTGTGTAAATCCCGAGTTCTTTTCCAAACATAGCTTTGGACGCTTTGAAACTTTAGAAGACGGGATGGATGCCTCGAGGACCTGACGTATTTATTTGCCATTGTATTTCTTATTTGTATCTATCAGCATTTGTGGGGATAGGCTGTTATAACTGTCCTAATTGATGATAGGTTAGTTACTTTGATTTTTTGTATGTATATTAAAGTTTCTTTTAGTACAGATCTGTTGTATATTATATATTACTCGTCAAGATGTGAGATTATATTCTGTCTTTTCTTTTCTTTCACCCCAACAATCATTCTTTCTAACACTCAGATGCTTGGCATGTGAATACAATGGATGTATTAGTGTCGACTTTGAGGGTTGAAAAGGCAGGTCGTGACAGTGCACCTATATAATGTCAAAATGACCAATTAAAAATAAAATACATAATAAGAGATAGAAGACAATCAACATAAACTAGTATTATGCACAAAGGGCATAATTTATCAGTACTAGAACGTTGTTCTGACCCTCTCTTTATTACAACCCATAGTGTAACAACCCGCATATTTATCGATTTTTTTTATATTTAAATATTTTATTTAAATATTTTGTCGTTAATCGGATATTGGTCCGAAAAGCTACTTTTTTTGCAAACGGTCAAATTAGGACTCGAGACCACTTCCATTGAGTTCGAAATGCCGTTTACAATCTTTTCAAGTATAAACTTTGATATGTTTGGGGTTAGTGGAATTTCACTAACTTTTCCCGCTTTGGACTTTGGGTTGGTTTAGCCTATTAAACCTAAGTTCCAACCCCTTCTCCTCATCTCTTCATAAATTCCTACCTAACTCTAGTTTTAGCATTAACGGTGAGTGGAAAGGGAAATTAAAATTCCAAGCCCAAGTTCATTAGCAAATTCAACGTCCAACTCCAAAATCAAAGTAAAGACATTGGATTCAAGCTTGTAGTTGCTTCTCTATTGACTTCAAGCTTCTTCTTCATTGAATTTGTGCAAAGGTGAGATTTTTATCTCACATTCTTGTCTATAACTATCTTGGACTGTTGGGAATGAATTCCCATCACTTTAGCATGCAGATTTGCATTTGGTTTGGATTGAATTGGCGAAAAACTCCAATTTTTAGTGTTTTTGGTGAATTTCTGCTACTAGGTCATTCTGCCTATGCTAGGTCGTTTGCGTGGAAAAGTCTCGGCCTTCAAATAGCTCGTTTCTGGCCTTAAACTCGTTCGCATGCCTTAGGTCGTTCGCCTCGGAATTAGGTCGTTGGGCTTTAGGTCGTAGGTCGCATCGGCACTTAGGTCGTCCCTGGCCTTAATTCACTCGGCACCGTTAGGTCGCGTTACCTTAGGTCATTCCCCGTTAGGTCGTATGACCTTGAGTCGTTTGCATGGTTCAGGCCTTTAAAACCTTAGGTCGCTTGGCCTGTGCTATTGTTAGGTCGTGAGTTCCTTTGGTCGCTCGCCTCCCTTAGGTCGCTTACCTGATTGAGTCGCACCTCACCTTAGCTCGGCCATGTTAGGTCGCGAGTTTCCCTTAGGTCGCGTGTACCCTAGGTCGCAACCTTTAGGTCGCTCGATCCTATCCTCCCTTAGGTCTTCACTAGGTCATACCGTTTCGGACGGGGCGCTGCCCCGCACCCCACCTTGGGGGGTTGCCACCCCCTTGGACCTTCCCTCCGTAGGGGATCTTATCTGAAAAACATTCAACAGAACTTGCTTTGTTGAGATGCTGAGTTGACCATTCTTCGAGACAAACTATCTTTGGCTTCTCGGTCGATTTTATGGTATCACGGCCTTGCTAAAAAGGCGGGATAACAACTTTAGAAATATGAAGGTTTCAATACTAGTAGTAAATATCAAAACTCTTTCAACAAAATGATTTCTACTCTATTTTCAATAACAAAGATCTTTTCTTAAACCGTTTTCGAATCTACTAGTATATACAAACCTTTACCTCACTCGGATGAGAAATCTAATTAAACGGCTTAGTAAAACAAGTGGTATGAAACGCTTGCGTTCACTTCGTCGGTTAATTCTTGGACTTGTTCGATTGAACCTCTTGTGACAATTTTCTAGTGAAGATTTACAGTTTGTTCGTAAATATTTAAATTAAGCAAGTGGTTATAGGACACGAAGATAAACTTTTATATTTACTAGCTTAGTGTAATTGACACCTCTCGTTGATCATGACGATCATTTTATGATTTAGACTAGCAATTGTGCGATGACTCTTTGTTTTCAAGGTTGGACTAGACCTCGTGGGTGTGATTCCGACTCACACATATCTCTTTGTCCGCAAGGTTAGTCCAGACACCATTTGTGTGATTCCACTCACACATACCTTTTTGTTGCGAGGTTAGGCTAGACACCATTTGTGTGATTCCACTCACACATACCTTTTTGCTTTTTGGTTAGCCTAGACCTCATCTGGGTGATTCCGACTCACCCATATGGGGTAGCTCCCCATGGTCTTCGGACCGTCATGTGATAGGCCTCTTTCCCTTTTTCTGTGATTTCTGGATTTCTTGTGTTGATTTCTGGAATTTATGTCATTGACTTGTTATGAGTACAAGTTTAGGGTATGATGCCCTCTTTGGATCTTTGAGAAGATTCTTGTGATATTGATTTATCTCTTATTGATTGATCTTCTGTTGATCATCATTTGCATACTTATAGTAGTATGTCAGTATGGATATTTTATGTTTATGCCATATCTTTTATTTTATATCATGTCATCTGATATTTATAGCTAGACTGATCCATTTATTATTTTCTTAAATAATACTCGGGTCAGGCCGAGATGTTACAGGTACTTCTACTTGACTTCTTCCCGGGATTTGCTACTATGACTTTTGGCTAACTATTTAGATTAGCAGTTTTTGTTGTATACACTTGAGATATAGACTCATAGTTGTATTCTTTTGTATAGCACGTGTTGCTATTCTTTTGTATTATTATGGATCTTTTTCACCACTACTCTGATGTGCACTTTCATGTGTTAGTTATATATTCATATCCTCTTCCGCCTTTGTGATATGGATGTCTGTGACTGATTTGTGTTATGCTTATTTCTATGTTTGTTTCCGAAGATTATTTATAGCCACCGTGTGATAAACAATCACATGGAGGGTCGCTCCTCAACAGCCTTATTCTCCGTGCTAGTTGACAACACTACACCGTAGTGTTCTTGGCTAGCGTGGGTATAGAGGTGGGGCGTCACACATAGAATAGCTTATACGGACATGTGTCGGTACAAGGAGAGAACTGTGGAAGGTCAGGCTCCTTTTCATGCTCGACACTGACAAAGACACTAGACATTGGAAGTGTCAAATCTTGGTCAGTGACTATGTGAAAAGTCATATTTTATTATTAAGCTGTAAGTTATATCGTTAGTTCTTTGATATGCATTCATTTATTTATTTATGGGATACCAAACCAACGATCCACACTTTGGTGCACTTGGGTTTTCGATTTAGCGAAAATTCAGACCTACTGGGGTGCGTTGTTACACCTACAATGCAAACACATAGTATCTAACTCCAAATAGTGGATACAAAATATCTTCTCATGCTTCTTTAGTTTCCTATTTTCATAAGTGATAACTTTACCTTTTTTCATCAATGCTGTCCCAAATTTAGTACCCCATGCATTCGTGTATACTGTCAATTCCTTACTCTCTTCACTCACTAACTTCTCCTTCAAACCAATGAATGCATACTCACACCTAGCATTACATGTAAAATTTGATACTTCCTGCCAAATAGGTTGATGGCATGACTACCGTAGAGAAGCCCGAATGAACCTCCAATAATAACCTGCTAATCCGAAGAAACTTCTCACATCTATTGCACTCTTAGAACATTCCTAATCTTGGTTTTTGTCTACTTGGTAGGGTCAACAACAAAGCCTACTCTGAAACAACATAACTTAAGAACCTTACATATCTCCTCTAGAAGTGACGCTTTGAAAACTTTGCCTTTAACTAGTAATTTACTTAAACATCTCGAGTACCACTCTCAAGTGGGCTTCTGTTCCTCTTCCATCAGTGGATAGAATTGAATATTGTCGACTTAACATGTATGAATTTATTAAGTTGATCCCTAAAATCAAGATTCATACAACATAGTATGTCAGTATATTGGATAGCTTAAATGTCACAACCAACTACTTATAACAAAGGGGAATGTACATGCATCAACTACAGTTTTTAATTAATATTTTAGTATTTAAAAATGTTAATACTTACAACCATTGAAATCCACTAAGACACTTTCACCAACACTCTCAAAGCCCAGAAAATCATATGCCAAAATGTCTGGAATCACCCAACATTGTAAGTCGTGCATGAAATAAAGACTACGGATGTAACGACCCGGAATTTTGGGTCGCTAGATTTGAACATTTAATTCATTTTAAATGTCAAATATGGATTATAATTTTATTTTGAAATAAAAAGATTTTGGTTAAGTTAATAGAATTAGTTAAATTTCAAATACGTGAATTTAATTGAAATTTGAATAATAATAATAATAATACATTGGAATTGGGATAATTGGTGATTCTGGATGTAAATAGATATAAAAATAGATTCTAAATTTTATTTTAAGTCTATTTGGATTTGAATTATAATATTGGACTGTTGGATGGAATTAAAAGTCGATAAATTGAATTTGGAATTTTATATTAATTTAATAATGGGATTTAATAATATAATAACGCAAAAAATCAGATTTTGGTTCGAAATGGATCCGAATGATTTCTAATGTGAATATAAATTTTATACGAGTTATAATAGAGTTAATAAAGTTTTAAAAGTGAAATTTTAAGTGATTTCGACGATTTTGAAAATCGCCCGAATTTATCGACGAGTTAAAATAGCCTTCCGGGGCACAGTCTCGGAATTCGACGAAACCAGTTCCATTGGATCTGTAATAGTTAGTTATTATCGTATTTCAATTTTCGCACCAATCGGAGTTGTCGTTTGACCCCGGCAGCTTAAAACGCATAGAAACTATTTTAATCGATTTAAATTAAAATTGATCATTTATTTCCGTTACTCACGCATATGATCGAATTAGCTTCCGAAACACATTCCATTATGTTTGGAATGTGGGTGAAACCCTAGAAACGCCTATCGGCACGCGTCGTTTGGAGATCATTTGAAAAAATTACTTTAAATGGATTTAATATTAAAATAATATAAATAAACGTTTATATTCACGTTTATTCAAGGGAAACCCTAGTATTGTTTTCGGCTGTCGCTTATTTCTTTTTAATGGCCGAAAAAGCTTAGTTTCTTCCTTAATTTTCAATCAATCCACGCGATAATTTCGAAAACTTTCAACTAGTAAATCGTAGAGAGTGTCAAGATCTTCGATTCGTACGGTGGAGATGGGTTTTCGTCGACCAGAGGAGGAGGATAGCGGCTGCGTTCGTGTGAATTTCGTGCATGCTTTTCGAGGTCAGGGGCTGACTGGGCTATGCCGGATCTTGGCCGTGGGTGGGTGGCCTAAGGGGCTTCGATGTGGTGGGTTCTGATCGAATTGTTGAACGTCATGGTGGGTGCGATTATAAACCCTAAGTCGACGGCTATGGGTTTGGAGGCACTGTATTCGTGAGAGTGAGGAAGAATGGTTTGGGAACGGCCTTGATTTCTTTCCGTTGGTATATGGCAGATCTATGGTAAAATAAAAAAAAAGAATTTTTTGTTTAAATTTGTAATGGAACTTCATAACTAATGCATGCGAGGTTGAAATTCGACGAAACTGACGACGCCGAAATCGCAGCAACGCGATCTATGCAATGGAACAATTCTGGAATCATTCTGAGCAAGTAAAAATTTAGGTTAAATCGAACGTCGTTCGATTTAATTTAAATTTGAACGCTCGTCGAAAACCCAAGGTGGGTTAATCTCACTCACATCTGGATATCAATAATTTAAATAGCTAATATTTAAAAGTTTGATTGGTTGTTTAGCTGAATATGATAATTATTGTCAAATTGAATCGATATTTATTGATTGTGCTAATATTTGTGGACGCAGGGAAAACAGGTTGGAGGGATACAACTGGATTCCTCGCAATTAGAGATTTATTTATATTCTGTGATAAATCTCATTTATATCCTGTGATAAATTGTTTTAGATCTTGATATGCTGTGTTTTATTTATATGCTGGGATAGATTAAATTGAAAATTTAATTGTGTGGTGCTATGATTGGGTGAATTCGACCAGGGAATTCAAATATAAATAAATAAATTGGGTTTAAAGGAAACTAAAGAAATTCTTAAGTAAAGAATTCAGAAGGAATTAAATTCAAGAAATTGGTTGATAATTTGAAGTGTTTGGAAGTGTGACTTATAAAGGAAATGTGGATTGTTTTAAAATTAATAGCGAGATTTATTTTAAAGGATGGGATGTGTATGCTTTTCTGGAAACTAAGCATGTTTTAAAGAAAGATTTTCGAAGATTAAACTGGAAAGTTTTTGTAAGTTGTTTTAAAAATATTTTAGAAAATTTATTATTATGTGTAATTGTTTCTACGTGTAAGTAAATATTTATTTATGTAATTATGGTAATTAATTATTTTATAAAGTAAAATATTATTAAGTTTTCAAAAGGAAATTATAATATAAATATTTAATTTAATAACTTTATTTTTAAAAGTTAAACTTGACTTAAAGTACTCAGGAAACCCCTATATATTTACTTAAGTATTATTTTCAATTAAATAATTTCTAGAAGCTTTATTTTAAATATTTTAAACACATTTTTGAAAATGATTTCCAGGAAATAGCAATGTGTTCAAAAATAAAAGGAGTTTAGTTTTAAAGTATGGAAAGGATTTTATGGGATGAACGTAAAATTGAATTATGGTAAATCGTGTAGGATTTATTAAAAGAATTCTTTGGGTTATTCCAAAATGGAAGTGTATTTCCCTGGAAATCCACGTACACGTTTAAGCTGATTTTTGAAAAGTAGAAGTTTTGAAGTTTTATTAAAGAATGGTTTCAAGAAAATCATTTAAGTGGTAAGAATTTTAAAAGTGAACATCTATCGAATTAGTTGTAGAAGCAATTATTTTAATGGTAAGTAGTATTATGTTTAAAGGAATATTATTAACATTTATACTTTATAAAATGGTTTTAATTTAAAGATAATTAATTAAAGTTTTATTTGAAGCTTGTATAGGATTTCATAACTTTATTTTAAAATTAGTATGACTTAACTTTATTTTAAAGATAATAGTTTATATTTTATAGAACAGTTTTTATTCGAAATATTTTTAAAGGTATATATATATTTTAAATCAAGTATGTAAGAAGTTTAAATATGAATGTTTTAATATATTTTCAAGAATAAAGAATTTAAATTATTTTAAATCTTAAGTATGGGTACATGGATGTTTTCAAAGGAAGTAAAGATTTGGAAATTTATTCCATGAGAAGAGTTGGGTTTGAAAAGTGTTTTCAACGAGATTTGAAAATGGAAACATATTTGGCAAAGATATTTTTGAGGAAAATAAATAATGGAGGAAATTATTTTTTGTGTGATGGATGCTTACAGATATTAATTGATAGTTAAATCATCGACTATCAATATTGGACAAATGCGTTGATCGTTTCGAAGAGACCGGGATCGGGATTAATTTCTCGAAAACCACTTCGATCCGGTTTGTACGTTTTCGTGGGAAAAACGAGTTCGGAGTCAAAGATGGAGCAATGAAGTGCAAGGGCTAGTCGCTACTAATCCTGAGGATATTTCCAAAATGGATGTAGTAGGAGTAGTGTCGTCGTTCCGTTCGAACCCAGGACGGACTTGTACGAATGAATGCTTTCGGAACATCGTCAGGTGGGCGATGGGCATTCTAAGTGAAATGTGCTAAAAGGTAATGCTTAGCCTCAAGCCTCATCAACCGGGAATGACTGAAAACCAGGGGTAATGCAGCAAGGCTAGGTGGGTAGCACCCATTCAGGGTGAGGTCATCCCTGTCTAAATTTCCCTTTTTATTCGGCTTAGTGGTGCGGTTGTTGATCCCAACCGTGGGGTGATCTTACTCGGGATTATCCGGTAAGGGGTAGTCTCGGCCTTGTGTTGCAGGGGGACGGGCGTGGTCCTCGGTACACTGATCTAGACCAGGTATTGTGACAGGTGGTACCCCAATGCCTAGTCATTAGTTGGAAATCCATTCTGTTCACGTGCCTTTTACCAGTTTTGTTTGTATTACCCACGATTGTAGCTAGTAGCTGGAATTTAATCATGTAACAATTTCGGCTATTTTATAAGTATTTGTATATAGACCCTATTGTAATATCAGAGGATTTCTATAAAAAAGTGTTTTAGCTATCGTAAGGTAAAAACCCGACATGTTTATTTGTGGCGTGGTCTTACGGGATGCTTTTGTTTTCAAAAGGATTTTTGAAACTTTAATAATCAATTTGAGTGAATTATTAGCTGGTATTCCAGACTGACTCGGGCGTTATTTCATTATACTGCTCTGGTCAGACCGAGTATTATATGTTCAGGACAAAATGCTATAGAGTTGGAAAGGAGCTGGAGCCTGAGATGTATCATCCATACTTGTATATATCCGCTGCTGTGATTGTATTAAATTGTCTGACTGGTAAACATTGTTTGTTTGTGATACTCTGATGATATATTGTATAAAACAGATATAGTTTTCATTTTGTGTAAACATCTGATATTATATATTATATTTTATTTCGATGCGACTATAAGATTCTGATATTGTTTAGTTCCTTCTTTCTTCTACCTTCTTTCTTTTTCCTCAACAATCTATCTTTTCCGACACTTGATTGTCGGCATATCATAATGTGGGGTATTTTGTGTCGATTTTCGAGGGTCGAGAAGGGTGGGTCGTCACAATGGAAAAATTATAGAGATTATAAGATCTTGGGTTTTATTTGTAATTAATCAATTTTACGGTCCGTTATGTAAAATTACCTTCCCTTCTCTCCATTATACGTGCCCAAACCCAACTCAGTCGCCGATTTAATTTTAAGATTTCTACTTTCCATCATTTGTAAGTATTTCTACTTTCCATCATTTGCATATACATCTACTTTCCACCCCACTTAGGAAAACTAGATGTATGTAAAAATGATAGTAAGTGCATCTATTAAGTCATGGCAACTTTTAAGATGTGTTATTCTATCATAATATACACTTTTGTACACTGATCTCATCTTTTTTATTGTTATACCCTTATTCAATTCGTACTAACTATAATTATAATATCATCTTATTTAGTGCACACTCCTTTTCCTCTACCTTTTTTGTCACCTTATTGTAGTATCTATTCAAATATGATGATCAATTTTTCCTTTATACTAATTTCAATATCTACCTTAAAATTTTAAGTATATGTAGATCTATGTTTGTTAATAAGGCCGTTTAATTATCTTAGGTCATAATCGGATGAACTAAAAGCATAAATATGTTACTTATCTTAATTAACAATTCC
The DNA here is from genome assembly GCA_030765085.1 of Allium cepa. NCBI lineage: Eukaryota > Viridiplantae > Streptophyta > Magnoliopsida > Asparagales > Amaryllidaceae > Allium > Allium cepa. Next base: position 131,264,133 of record CM060943.1, read on the forward strand.
AATACACTTATACAACAACAAATATCTTATTCACTGCATAATTTAAACTATTTATAAGGTTTGGTAACTGTTAACGACCCCTTACTTAATTCAGTATGGCCCGAAAATATAAAGTCGAGCATATATAACGTTTATAAATATATATATATAAGCTTATTTACTTACTTTCTAGTTTAGTAAAATCAATGGTAGGCTTATTTATTCCTCTTCTAGTTTATTGTAAAATATTGGTTTGCTAAATTACGCACATTATGGGAAAAATAATATTCAAATGTGAAATTGGCTAATTACTTCAACTTATAAGTTCATTGGAAAAATCCATATTAATGTAAAGTGCCAACTTAGTGAATTTTTGAGTATATATGTATCAATAAATCTTGTTACTATTTACCTATGTTTAGTTATCTTTTAGAAAGGTTAAACACGGCCAATAAAATTTCTAACTAAATTTCTTAACTACTTTATGCAAATATTAATTGCTTTATAACTTACATTATATAACCAAACACCTACAAATATACAACTTTCATTTTATAATAGGGAGTGTTTAATGACATATTAACATCTTGACTAACATATATAAATGTGAGCATGCATGGACATTTATATAAATATAGGGTAAGTTTTCTGCTACCATCTTATCTTAATTCGACCACTTCTTTGCCCTTAACAATCATTTAGGAAACCTATCACATAATTGGTTATTCTAAATACACAATGTTCCTCATATTATTAAACTATGCTATACTAATGTGACTAAACCAGATATGTTCCTTAATTCACCGTTAGTCTTTCCAATGCACACATCACGAACAATCATTTTTTAAATGACATAGCATAATTATCATGCAAAATTTTTTTTGAACATATAAGGAAAACAATTACAACAAGACAACCAAACAAAGTAATCAAAAGTGAACAAAATCAATAAGACAATAATAAGGGAATGCAAGATAAAGAATTCGATGCAAGAAAAACAAGTCATAAACTTTAAAACAACCATAGTCGAACCCAACAAAAAAATTTCTAACTCAACTAATCAATAAATAACATAAACTTTAAAACAACCATAGTCGAACCCAACAAAAAAAATTTCTAACTCAACTAATCAATAAATAACATAAGCATAACAACCAACGCTACCAAGTAAGTAAGTGAATTGAACCAAAAATGATTCTTAAGCAAAAATGTCACAACTTTATCCATCTAGTGAACAGTCATATTGTAACACCTCTAATTTTTAATAACATTATTAGGGAGATTTAATTAGATAAATTAAATAGAATAACGTAAATGTTAAGTGATAAGGAGAATGAGATTTGAATAAATACATAAGGGCCATGCTCAATTAATTAAATGGGTTTAAGAATAGTTTATAGGTTAATTAGTTTACATAATGGTATATTAGGAAATAGCCGCACCTAACCCTTACCCTTATATATATATATGTATATGTATATGTATATGTATATGTATATATATTCTCGTTTCATTCACGTTTCATTTCCCCCATTCGCGTCATTTTGAAAACAAAACACAAAAATAAAGAGGAGCCGGCCATTGCTTGTAATAACAGAGAAGAGAAATCAAAGTAAAGCTAAGGATTAAAGCTAGGGAATAAATTTCAATCCCAATCCAACCTCCTTATCCTAGTCAAGGTGAATAATAATTCATACGATCTCTATTTTGTTTTATGATCATATGTTTTCGAATTTAAGATTAAATTCGTTTTTATGATGATTTGGATGATGCTATGCTTGAATTATATATTGTTTAATTTAAACAAGATTGTTTAAATGAGGATTTATGTATGTTTAGGGCAAAACCGATTGTAGATGATCTTTGAATGCAATGGAAAAAATTTATGATGTGTAAAACATGATTTTGGAGATGGTTTTTAATTTTGATAGTTTTCCAAGCTATGGAAAGATTACAATGAATTTTCAAAGAAAAATAAGATAATATTGGGTTTAAATTTGATTTCATTTATTTTAGGAAGAAATTGGATCTAAAATTTTAATATGTTAGATAATATGATGAAAGTGAATTTCTGTAATTTTTTGGGATTTTTCCTAATTGATTCGCTGTGGAAATTAAATTATTTTGGAAGAAGGGCTCATTTGCAAAATTAACCTTGGTTTAGACCTGAAATTAAGTGGGAGTATTTTGGTAAAGGATTTGAAAAGTAAAGTCAACCGATCATATGTTTACATGTGGCAGATTAGTTAGAAAGATTGGCACTAATCAGTTTTTATCTAGAACAGTTGGTTCCGCCTCCTTTAGAAGTACCTTTCGACTCCAATGCCTCTACTTCATCTCAGTCGAGACCAACCCCAAAACCAATTAAAGCCGAAACCAACCTACATGGTATCAATGAGATTTATACGAAGTGGATCGGTGAAGTGCGGAAGGCAGGGTGTCGAAGGCATAGCTTTCGATAGAGACGATACCAGTGTTTACTATTAAAAGATATGTGTCTGCCTTGTTTTTGTAGGGTGCTTTCGACCAAGTCGATACCCAGTTTTTTTCAAACTTGTTGACGCCTTTCTTTATTTAAAAGTAGAGCTTTTGATTAAGACCCTTATTTATAAAAGAATGCTTTCAAAAATGATGGTTTTGACCAAGTTGAAACTCTGTTGCCATTTCTTTTGCCTTTCGAGTGTATTGAAGTCATCAATGCTTTCGAAGGGTAGTTTTTGTTTTAAAGGAGTTCCAAGCCACTTCCTAAATGCTTTCGAAAGGGTCCAAGGGTTTTAAAGGCAATGGCTTCGAAAGAGGGTTTCGATGTTGTCCTTCAGTATTTTGCTTAAATGATTTGAAGCTTTCGAAAGGGATGGTGCCGACGCCATCGAGTTTTCCCCAATAGTTTTAATGATAAACAATGGTTTCGAAAGAGATACTTTCACTTAATTCACCTTGGCCCGAGTTATATTTTTAAATATAAACCCAATGGTTTCGGAAGAAGGACTTTCAATGGTTTAGGAAAGGGATACTTTCAAAGGTTTCGAAAGGGGTACTTTCGGTGGTTTCGAAGCTATGCTTCTAAGAGTTAATAAGTTATAATTTATTACATTCGAAAGGTTTCAAAGGAAAGGTTTAAAGCGTTTTGAAAGGCAGGGGCCTAAATGTTTTGAAAAGAGATATATATGCTTTTGAAGGAGGTTATCGAGTGAGGTCGAAAGCAATGTTTTAAAGGTTTCAAAAGCCTTAGTTATTTAAAACAAGTAACCCAATCTCATTTTAATGGAAAAACCTATGGCTAAGTTAAGGAGTTTTGAAATGATTTTAAGAAGAAGCTTTCCTTGATATAATATTAGGTTAAAGGGATTAACCATGTTTTATATGAAAATAATTTCAAGGATATTAAACCTATAGAAGCGGTATTGTTATGTTATTAAGTTTGCTTCTTCAAATACATACATACATACATACATATATATGCATATATACGTACAGACACACACACACACACATATATATATATATATATTCATATTGTAATGAAACCATAATGATAATTTGGGGAAGGGTAGAATAACCAGCTAGGTTGACCCAGTAGTGAATCCAAATTAAATTAATAATGATATTGGCATGGGCCAATAGGTTTACAGTAAGCCCATGAAAACTGTGTATAAGAAAAGATATTGGCAGGGGCCAATCGGTTCATAGTAAGCCCATGAAAACTGTGTGTAAGAAAAGATACTGGCAGGGGCCAATTAGTTCATAGTAAGCCTATGAAAACTATGTATAAATGAAGATGTAAGAAAGACTGGTTCATAATTAACCCATGAAAACTTTGATTTGATATTGGTAGGAGCCAATAGGTTTGTAATTAGCTCATGAAAACTATATTCGGATTAAGATATTGACAAAAGTCAATAGGTTCCTAGTCAACCCATGAAAACTAGGATAAGAGAAAAGATATTGGAGTTACCAATAGGTTATTAGTGATTCCACGAAAACTATGTAATTGGACTGGGAGTCCTTAAACATTTAACTGGTTATTAGTCAGCCCATGAAAACTATTAGGTTAATAGTGAACTTAGAAACTATAAATATGACAGGTAGTCAATTAAATAGGAAATGGGAAATCTAGAATGTTTTAATTAAGTATGCATATCATCATAGTATTTTGAATTGCTATGTTTTAACCATTGTGGATGTAGAAGCACAATATATGGTTTTATAAAGGTTTTAGGATACTAGTGAGGGGAAAACTCATCCCGCTAAGTGGCATGGTCTTACTAGATATCTAATTGATTTGAGATGGTAGATTATTATTCATACCAAGCTTTATGTTTGACTCGATATTTATGTTTTCCCCTTAAAATCTCGGGTACTCAATTGATTTTGAGTAGTTTGAGAGCTGAGGTTTTCAGGTACCACATTTGACGAATAAGCTTCCGGAGGCATGCATGAGGCATGATAGCTACTTAGAGTTCTCTTTTATTTTGATTCCGATGTGTTTTTTGTAAAGGCAAAGTTGTTAAGTTGCCTATATATACTCTGAACATCCAAGGGGGCATCTTCATATGTCACTCTTGGCATATGTTATGATAAATATATTTTCTTTGAATGTGGTTAACAATTGTGGGATTATGTAATGAATTTGAAATATTTTAGAAATGGAATGTGGAACTTGATTGATGTTTTAAAATTTTCCATATTCTTATGTTTCTGTATATCAATGTAACTAACATTATCGTATTTAGTTTCCGAAGATTAATAACTATGGATGACTGTAACATCCATAGCCATTAGTTTTGGGCCTGCAAGTAGGAGATGTTACACATGTAGGATCTAGATTAACCCTAGAGGGGGGGGGGGGTGAATAGGGTTATAGAAAATTTTCTCGATTTAAACACAGAAACAAACTGCAGAAATAAATATGCTGAAAAGTAAATCACACACAAAATTTACCCAGCTTCGGCAACCCCTTCCTACTGCTGCATTCTCAGATTTCTATTAGAATTAAACAATATCCCGCTTACAAACACTCTATCAGACTCGCAAACCCTGCTCCCGCTTACAAACACTCTAATAGACTCGCACCCCCTGCTCCGCCTATAGAGTTTTGCAAACTCGCAAACCCTTGCTCCCGCCTATAGAGTTTTGCAAACTCGCACACGCTGCTCACTGAACTAATTCTAACTAGACAATCTGACACTACCTACAACCTAGGTGGTGATTTACTAAGACTTTGATTCGAAAAGAAAAAAACAACAAATAACAAACAATTAACAACTTAAAACCCTATAAACTAAAAAAACCCTTCTATAAAACAAAGCCTTTTAAAATTAACAAGGCCGACCCATTTGCATTATTATCTAGCCCGTTCTTTCAATTACGGTCGATCCTCTTTTCTCTGGCAATGGCGGCTCTGTTGAATTAGGGCTTCGGTTCTTTCGAAAATTAGGGCTTTCTCTCTGGTTGCTTTGACAAGTTTGTTTCTGATTCAATAATCTTGTTCGCGGCTCTCTGATGTTCGATTCTCTTGTGACTTTGCGTTGCTCCTCTGTTGATCGAGTTCGTTGTTGCGGTATGTAATTTTCTTTTCGTTGCTAGTTAAATTGTTTGCTTGACTCGATGCCTATGATGATAATTGGGTGTGATATTTATATGAATTCCAATACACTTGAATTTGTTCGTATCAATTCGATACTTTCCAAAATTGTTGCTTTCCTGATGCGCACCGGCTTTCCTGATATATTTTCTCGACTTGATACTCACGGCTTTAACTTGAGAACGTTCGATTTTTTTCTTGAATCACACGGCAGAGACTTTCCTGTTTTGATTTGTTTGACTTTCCTATTTTCAAATATACGAATTTGATTTTTGACAGTACACTGTCATGAATTCGAATTCTCTGGCATTAACTTCATTTCACTTGGTCATCTCTGCACTGTTACAATTCGTTCATCTCTGTAGTATTGATTTTCACGGCATTGACTTATTTGGCACTTTCTTTCTTTTGCACTTGAACCTTAGTGTTCTTCATACTATGCATACATGCTTCATTTGATCTATGAGTTTGATTATTTGCGGCTGCATATTGCTGCTGTATAGTGCCATTGTTGGTCCGTTGCTCCATGTTGCATTGAACTTTGTTGACATGTGCATTACCCTTGAGTCTTGTTCATGTATCATTTGCTTGATACATCTGTCTTTGTTATTATTGATGCACTGATATAGCTGCTGCACTATGCCTAAGCCTTGCTTGTTGTTGAGCCACTGTTGTGTACCGAGTTGTTTGCTCAATTGAAAATCTGTTCACTTGACCATTTGTATACATACATTCATGTATGTATACAGATGTATATTTCTCTGTTGTACTTTATGCTAGCGTTCTTGGTTTCATATGCAGAGCTTTAATCCTTTGTTGTTCATCTGCATGTAGCTGTTGGTCAACTATTACACTTAATATCTCTGGCATGTTTTACTTTGCCTGTTCACTAAAGTCAATGCTTGAATTATTGTAGTCGAGTTGCTTCACTTATACTTTAGTTTGAGCCTTGCTGTCCTGTGTCTCACTTCATTGATCCTTGTACATGTTGGCACTGGATTTTGCTGTAATCTTTATTATTGTGGCCTGGTCTGGTGCATATTGTTTGCTGTGATATTGCTCTGACTTGATGATGCTGGTATTTGCTGTTATATCACTTCGAATTGCATACTCTTCATGTTGACATTTGCTATGCTTTGACACAGATGCTTCACTTGTTCATGCATTCGACATTGCCATGCTATTCACTGTTTGTTATTCTGATGTTTGTTGCAGTCCATGTTGCATGCATTGAGCTTCACCTCTCTTGTATCATTGGTGTCTGCACTGTGTTGCATTACCATCATTGCTACCTGGTCGACTTGATTCTCTGCACATATGATCTTGGTGGCATTTCTTTGTGGTCTGCACACATGTGCTTGTGTATTTTCTCATGAACATACTGCATTGTGGTTTCAAACATGTGAGTTGTTGTTTGATTGCTTTGTGTAGCTGCCACTATATCTGTAGCTTGCATCACTGTGTATTATGACTTTTTTAGTCATGTTGTTTATGTCTCTGGTGCTTGCATCATGCTGCCTTCAGTTGATGTTGACTGCATCACCTTGTATACTCTCTGTTTTGATTTGCATTGGTGCAGTTTCCATATTTTGTGCTCGAGCTTGCATGTGTATCACTGATCATACCTGTGATATTCATTTGGGTTTGTTGTTGGTCACTTGTGCATTGTTGGTTGCTTTGGGATTGAACTTGAGCTTTGTACATCCATGTTGCAGCTGGTCTTTGCATCCATTCATGTTGATTTTTTAAGTTTCCATTGAGTTGAATCCAGTTTCAAAAACTCGGGTTTGACCTCGTGCTCGTGTCGTGATTTTACGTGAGTTGAACCCGGCTTTTCATTTGGGTTTGACCTGTGCTCACCTGTCCCTGTAAATCGATCAAGTGTATATCGATGTGCACGGCCTTGTGGCATGTACAGTGATACACTGTGCATGTCACACTGTTCGTGTGTGATGAATTCAAATGTAAATGATGACGAACAACCCAAATAACTGAGGCAAATCATATTTTCAGAAATCATATTTTATTTTATATTGCAAAAATATTTCTTTTTCAATTTTACTGCGTTAGTGAATATTTTTCCAGATTGCTCAGATGCTGGATTCAAACTGGAATGAAGTTGAATATAAAACTACGAGTGTGAGTGATATGTAGTGAGGAATTTATGTAAACTGAATTGTGATGTAATTGTGATGTAATCAAAAATGTATATGTATAGTGAGAGCTTGAATTTGTACTATTCAAGATTGTAATAAATATTTGTTTGAATAAAATTTCTGTTTGAATTCAAATTTCATTCAAATTCTGTGTAATTTATTTCATTCAACAAATTTTTATTTAATCTATGAAAAGCAAAATAGTACATTACCAAATACATTTAAATGAATATATATGTTTATTATCATCAAACAAAAACATATAAGCGCATATTCAACAATCTCCCCCTTTTGATGATAACAAACATATATTTAAGATTTTGATTGTGTTAAATGTATTTGATCAATGATATATACTAATTGCCCCCCCTATTTAAATGCTTCCTCTCTACATGATGCTCCCCCTGCATATATGCATACAAAAATATATAAATGAGCCTAGATGCAAATGGAAAATTATTTGACCTTTGCTTGATTCTATTTGACAAAATCTTAACTTTTCTCTCCCCCTTTTGTTATCAGCAAAAGAACAATAGTGTTAGAGAAAATAGAGATAAAGTGATCATTATTAATCCAACATTAAACTCAAATTGAATATAAATATTAAACTTCAATAAAAATCAAACAAAAATCATAACTACCCTTGTTAGGCGCATATTCCACTTTTAGAAAGAATGGTAATGATGATCTCATATAAAATCATTCAGTTGTATCTACTTGTGGTACATTTATATCAGGAATTTGAATATCCACTAATCATGCATAACTGTTAGGACTTTTAAATGAGATTGGTAGTATTCCAATTTAATTTTAAAAAATGAAATCAAGTATCTTCTAACCACGCATGACCGTGAGGACTTTTAAATGGGATTAGAATCAACTTGTCTATTTAATCAATTAATTTTGATATGCGTTCCATACATGCATAACTGTGAGGACTTTTAAATGAGCATGGAAGCACATAATCAAAAATCCAAGTAATTCACCCGTGCATAACCGTGAGGACTTTTAAATGAGAGTGAATACTTTGGATATTTATTTATTTTTACAAAAAATGTGAAACGAAAAACAAATGATTCCTGATTATAGTACCACATGTCGACAAACTATATTTAATATTTGATAAACAATGGTCGATAGAAATATAGAAATGGTCATGGAATCTTTACCCAACAAAAAGTTTTATAACTCTTGTTTTGAATTCTTAAAGAAAATTTTCAAATATACTCTCTTGAGTAATGTATGTTAAATATCAACACTTATCATCTTTCCAGTCACTATTTATCTTTTTGACAATTAGTAGGGAGTCGGATTAGTCAAAATTTGTCATTTAAAATAAAAATGACTAATTTGAAAATATGGTCAAAACATGATTTTCTCGAAGGGGTTATATGAAAAAAATTCTGCTATTTGAAAATTATTTCAAGTGAAAAATATGCAGATATTTTCTTTGAAAAACGACGCAACAAATGAATGTTTCAAAAATTAATCACGTTCCACTAGTAATTTTTCTATCAACTATATTACCAGTATGATCGGCATCTGAGTTTCTCTTTCAATCCAAAATATCACTAACTAAATTTGATAGACCAGATCATGAAGTGTGCATAAAAATTCAAACTCAATTTTTTAAGAGCATTCTAAATTTGAATTGAAGTCGTGTAAATAATCAGAAAACCGTGAATATGGAGTTAGCCGTAGTATAACCAAAAATATTATCGTCCAACAAAACACCATCAAAACTAGTATATATATATATATGAAGAATTTCAAAGAATAGTGTTTTGGCATAAATATAATTGGCCAACTATGTTGAACAAGTCAGAATCAAAAATCATCTTCTTTACAACATCTCAATATTGGCTGATTTCATACAGAATACGGTGCAGATTATCACATTTAATATATCGTTCAAATAAATATACCATTACCTGTTTTACCTTTACGATATTTTTCGTTGTTTATCCATTGTGATTCCGTCACCTTTATAATAGGCTAAGGAACTTTGCTTTGTCGCCCGTTGTGTTTCTGGAACAGCCAAAAATCCAGAAAACACTGTTGTTGTTCCTTAGCCTGCTACCACACCTACACGGGAAAAGATTTATGTGACCTATTTGTTTTTATAGGTCCATGGTTGTTAGTGGTAGAAGATTTAGACAAATAATTTTGTGGAGACCCAAAACTGTTTATATATGTTCCTTTTGGCACCCAAATTTGTTTAACTTTGAGAGATTTTATATTTGTGCCTTTTGGAACCCAAATTGGTATGGTTTTCACATGTTTGGGTCTATACCAACAATTATTGTGATCATGTCCACATTTTCTACAAATTGTGCACATGGAATTTTCTTGATTAATATTGCTTTTAACATTTTCAGATTTATTATATCTAAGTCCTTGTCTAACCATATTAACAGTTTGCTTTCCTAATAGCATATTCAATGATTTATCACTTTTTGAGAATTTATCTAAAGTCATTGACAATTGTTGGACTTGTGTTTTGAGAGATTCATTTTCATTTATTAATTGTGTGCACTTTTTGATAGAATTCTCTCTTCTAGTATTTTCATTCTCTTTTAAAATCAGAATTCCATTTTCAAGTGATTTTATATTGATTTCTGATTTTTTAATTTCCTTTTCGAATGTTGGACACTTATCACACTTAGGGATCTTACTTTGATAGGTTTTAACTAATTTTTTGAGTTGTTCATTTAATTCTATCAAAGTTTCTTTTTGTGATTCAAGTTTGGCATACTTCTCCCTAAGTCGTTCAAAACAGCCATTCACTTCGTGGAAATAAATAAGTAATTCAGAGTGAGTGAGTTTTGATACCTCGCTTGGCTTCATATTGTGCTCTCTGTTTCTTAATTTTTGATTTAGAGCTGGATTTCCGTATTTGCGGTTCCTCCTTTTGAATTTCTTTATTAGTAATGCCAGCTCGGCTGCTCCATCATCATCATCCTCATCACAACTGCTATTTACCAATCTTGTTAAGCACATTTCTTTAACTGAGTCGGTTGTGGAGGACATCTCATTGCTGTTGACTTTTGCTCCATATATTGCATCGAAAGTATTCCAGATTTTCTGTGCATTTTCACAATAAGAGACGAAATAAAAATTATCACGATTAATATGAGAATATAATATATGCATAGCAAGAGCATTAATCGAGATAATTTCCTTATTTGTTATATCACACCCATTTTCAATAATATCCCAACATTTAATATTAACAAATTTTAAATAAAATTCCATTTTCAATTTCCAGTTCAAAAAATCTGTTCCATTGAAAATAGAAGAAATAATATTGGAACGACGCTCAACAAAAGTATTATTTGGTGGATTCATGACTCTAGAGTTAAAGAAAAATACCGTGCTCTGATACCACTTGTAGGATCTAGATTAACCCTAGAGGGGGGTGAATAGGGTTATAGCAAATTTTCCCGATTTAAACACAGAAACAAACTGCAGAAATAAATATACTGAAAAGTAAATCACACACAAAATTTACCCAGCTTCGGCAACCCTTGCCTACTGCTGCATTCCCAGATTTCTATTAGAATTAAACAGTATCCCACTTACAAACACTCTAACAGACTCGCAAACCCTGCTCCCGCTTACAAACACTCTAATAGACTCGCACCCCCTGCTCCGCCTATAGAGTTTTGCAAACTCGCAAACCCTTGCTCCCGCCTATAGAGTTTTGCAAACTCGCACACCCTGCTCACTGAACTAATTCCAACTAGACAATCTGACACTACCTACAACCTAGGTGGTGATTTACTAAGACTTTGATTTGAAAAGGAAAAAACAACAAATAACAAATTTATAACAACTTAAAACCCTATAAACTAAAACCCCCTTCTATAAAACAAAGCCTTTTAAAATTAACAAGGCCGGCCCAATTGCATTATTCTCTAGCCCGTTCTTTCAATTACGGCCGATCCTCTTTTCTCTGGCAATGGCGGCTCTGTTGAATTAGGGCTTCGGTTCTTTCGAAAATTAGGGCTTTCTCTCTGGTTGCTTTGACAAGTTTGTTTCTGATTCAATAATCTTGTTCGCGGCTCTCTGATGTTCGATTCTCTTGTGACTTTGCGTTGCTCCTCTGTTGATCGAATTCGTTGTTGTGGTATGTAATTTTCTTTTCGTTGCTAGTTAAATTGTTTGCTTGACTCGATGCCTATGATGATAATTGGGTGTGATATTTATATGAATTCCAATACACTTGAATTTGTTCGTATCAATTCGATACTTTCCAAAATTGTTGCTTTCCTGATGCGGCCGACTTTCCTGGTATATTTTCTCGACTTGATACTCACGGCTTTAACTTGAGAACGTTCGATTTTTTTCTTGAATCATACGGCAGAGACTTTCCTGTTTTGATTTGTTTGACTTTCCTATTTTCAAATATACGAATTTGATTTTTGACAGTACACTGTCATGAATTCGAATTCTCTGGCATTAACTTCATTTCACTTGGTCATCTCTGCACTGTTACAATTCGTTCATCTCTGTAGTATTGGTTTTCACGGCATTGACTTATTTGGCACTTTCTTTCTTTTGCACTTGAACCTTAGTGTTCTTCATACTATGCATACATGCTTCATTTGATCTATGAGCTTGATTATTTGCGGCTGCATATTGCTGCTGTATAGTGTCATTGTTGGTCTGTTGCTCCATGTTGCATTGAACTTTGTTGACATGTGCATTACCCTTGAGTCTTGTTCATGTATCATTTGCTTGATACATCTGTCTTTGTTATTATCAATGCACTGATATAGCTGCTGCACTATGCCTAAGCCTTGCTTGTTGTTGAGCCACTGTTGTGTACCAAGTTGTTTGCTTAATTGAAAATCTGTTCACTTGACCATTTGTATACATACATTCATGTATGTATACAGATGTATATTTCTCTGTTGTACTTTATGCTAACGTTCTTGGTTTCATATGCATTGAGCTTTAATCCTTTGCTGTTCATCTGCATGTAGCTGTTGGTCAACTATTACACTTAATATCTCTGGCATGTTTTACTTTGCCTGTTCACTAAAGTCGATGCTTGAATTATTGTAGTCGAGTTGCTTCACTTATACTTTAGTTTGAGCCTTGTTGTCCTGTGTCTCACTTCATTGATCCTTGTACATGTTGGCACTGGATTTTGCTGTAATCTTTATTATTGTGGCCTGGTCTGGTGCATATTGTTTGCTGTGATATTGCTCTGACTTGATGATGCTGGTATTTGTTGTTATATCACTTCGAATTGCATACACTTCATGTTGTCATTTGCTATGCTTTGACACAGATGCTTCACTTGTTCATGCATTCGACATTGCCATGCTATTCACTATTTGTTATTCTGATGTTTGTTGCAGTCCATGTTGCATGCATTGAGCTTCACCTCTCTTGTATCATTGGTGTCTGCACTGTGTTGCATTACCATCATTGCTACCTGGTCGACTTGATTCTCTGCACATATGATCTTGGTGGCATTTCTTGGTGGTCTGCACACATGTGCTTGTGTATTTGCTCATGTACATACTGCATTGTGGTTTCAAACATGTGAGTTGTTGTTTGATTACTTTGTGTAGCTGCCACTATATCTGTAGCTTGCATCACTGTGTATTATGACTTTTTTCAGTCATGATGTTTATGTCTCTGGTGCCTGCATCATGCTGCCTTCAGTTGATGTTGACTGCATCACCATGTATACTCTCTGTTTTGATTTGCATTGGTGCAGTTTCCATATTTTGTGCTCGTGATCATACTTGAGATATTCATTTGGGTTTGTGGTTGGTCACTTGTGCATTGTTGGTTGCTTTGGGATTGAACTTGAGCTTTGTACATCCATGTTGCAGCTGGTCTTTGCATCCATTCATGTTGATTTTTGAACATTCGCTTGAGTTGAATCCAGTTTCAAAAACTCGGGTTTGACCTTGTGCTCGTGTCGTGATTTTACGTGAGTTGAACCCGGCTTTTCATTTGGGTTTGACCTGTGCTCACCTGTCCCTGTAAATCGATCAAGTGTATATTGATGTGCACGGCCTTGTGGCATGTACAGTGATACATTGTGCATGTCACACTGTTCGTGTGTGATGAATTCAAATGTAAATGATGACGAACAACCCAAATAACTGAGGCAAATCATATTTTCAAAAATCATATTTTATTTTATATTGCAAAAATATTTTTTTTTCAATTTTACTACGTTATTGAATATTTTTGCAGATTGCTCAGATGCTGGATACAAACTGGAATGAAGTTGAATATAAAACTACGAGTGTGAGTGATATGTAGTGAGGAATTTATGTAAACTGAATTGTGATGTAATTGTGATGTAATCAAAAATGTATATGTATAGTGAGAGCTTGAATTTGTACTATTCAATATTGTAATAAATATTTGTTTGAATAAAATTTCTGTTTGAATTCAAATTTCAGTCAAATTCTGTGATATTTATTTCATTCAACAAATATTTATTTAATCTATGAAAAGCAAAATAGTACATTACCAAATACATTTAAATGAATATATATGTTTATTATCATCAAACAAAAACATATAAGTGCATATTCAACAACACACACCATCTATCATAATACAATATGCAAAAGTCAACCAATATAAGATCAACATACCATTTAAAAATTATTATTGACTACCACTGCATTTACCTTTTCTAAGTTACTTGTCCCTATCAATTTAGTCTATCTTTCATAACATTTCAGATTTACCATTCCATGACCACATCATATATCTACAATAAATACTAAGCCATCGAGATAACTACATAACCAATTAACATCTCCTTATTCATCAATGAGGCAATGACTATATGTCGCATACACATCATTGTCGGTTATTAAGGCAACAACCTTATATTTCATACACTCATTTAACAATCATTAAGGCAATGACCGTATGTCGCATACATCCCCCCATTTATCATTAAGGAAATGACTATATATCGCATATACCCACTTATCAATCATTGAGGTGACAAATGTATGTCGTACAAACCTTTTTATCAATCATTGAGGAAATGACCATATGTTGCATACACCTCCCAATCTAGCATTGAAGCAATGAACATATGTCAAGTAAAATTTCCAATATATCATTGTGGCAACGACCATATAATGCCGCCACTTAGTGACCGAGTTATCAGAGGAAGTTTACCACTTATAGCTCAGACTTTGGATCAAAACAAATACGTTACTATTAACTAATAAGTTAGCAAAGCTTAGAATTAGACTAATTCATGATAAAAAGTAAATGTTACTTGCTCACTTGGCTTAAATATGACAAATGAGGAAGAAAATGAGCAAGTAAGGGTAAATGACACAGGATATAGAGTGGTTTGACAGGCTTGATTACGTCCACTATGAAGATATATTACTATATTTCTCTCTTACAATATTAGGAATTATAAGAGGATAATAAAAACGTAAAGCACTTAAAACTAAAAGGGAGCTAATTTTAAGAGATTGATGCTTAGATTTGTTATGTGGGGAGCTTTAGATTATAGATAATAACCAAAATTCTTATATTTCCAACCCCTTTGAAGTGGCAATGCATATGTTATTTATAGTAATGAAAAAGGATGATGGATGGCTGAAATTATACTATAAATTAGACGAAAAGCATGCCTGGCCATGGATCTAGTTGCATGGGCTAATGGAAGACGGTTGTAAAGGTAGAAAGGAAAGTGTGGCCGCAAAGCATGCCAACTGTCCCTTCGTATTAGGCACAGACTTTGCGTTTTGATGCATATTAAATACTGATGGCTTATAATAAGAGTAGATATACTTTTCCTTGCTTTGATATAGTACCTTGTATAGTTGGCTGTATGGCTTGTTGTTTACTTTTGCATGCTTAAGTGGTAAGATGAGTCGAGCGAATGGTTGATTGCCAAAGATATAAAGAAAATTGAATGTTGCTAAGGACCAAGCTTGGAGGATGTGCTAGGCTGGCTAAGAGATGACAGGATGGGCTACATAGGACCTTAAAGGTGACCGCGAAGAAGCCGAACTTAGGATGAGTCATGCTTGAGCTGGTATGATGGGATGGGCTACTTAGGACCTTGAAGGCAGCCGTGAAGAAGCTAGATCAAGGATGAGTCATGCTTGAGCAGGTCTTGTCGAATATATTGGCTTTTTGGGCAATTGGAGTCATGTCAAGCGGTAATTGAAATGACGCTGAGTGGATGGGCTAACTTAGAGTCAGCCTGAGGGCGGGCCGACATCAGAGAGCTAATCATCCTTGAACTAGGCAATTGTGGACCGAGCTAGGCTATACTTAGTTTTTTCCTCATTTGATGAGTTGGCTATGGAAGTTGCATTGGAATGAGATAGCCGACCACTGGCTTGAAATGCTACTTGAGTAAATGGGCTAGTTAGGGATCAACTTAACTTTGGGTCGGCATGGATGGGTCTACCGTAGAATAACTGGCTGTAGGCAAAGCCCTATGTTTTTTTTGGCTATTTTCATGTGTTTTCCCTTTCATTTTTCTTTTCTTGTTCCCTTAGATGTTGCTGTGTGATGTTTTGATTTTTGCATGTCTTGATTGGAATTGGCTCTCTTTAGCCATCTTTCGGCGTTAATTAACCATTGTTGCCATGTTAGTAGTGGTCGATTGACGTTTGTGGACTTAGGTGGGTTTGTAAATGAATAGATAAAGATGTTAGTATCTCTAGATAATGACCATGGGTTGGACCCAATTCTGTAAGCATTGGGTTAAAGTAAATAATAGGAATTAAATAGGGGTCATAAGGCCTAATACTTAGCTTAGGAGTTGAGTTATGAGCCGACCTTCGTGGAATGTTTGCCTTGGGAATGCCATGGAGACAGACTTTTGGTTTCCATTTCATGCCGGGAGCTTGCCTCTAGGCTTTGGTAGAATTGGCCACCGCGTTGTTGTATAATTGAGACATTTGTGTATTATATGGCAGCTTCAAGATCTACTTCTGCAAGCTAGTCAACTTCGACTAGGGTTGTTGGTTTTAGAGCCTTCGAACTGGAGGATGGATAGATTGACCTAGCCAAGCTATTGGCCACCCATAGAGTTAACCTAAGGACAGGCCGCTACCCAACTCCCACCGACTGTCCTTGTAGACCCCCAATGGGCTACTTTGTCCATCGGCTACTTCAAGGTAGGGGTTATGCTAATGCTTTACCCTTACCTTTTCTCCATTCTTAATAATTTATTGACTTACACCCTATAATAATTCATTTTCTACGTATTGAAGAATCATAAAATATTTATATTATTTTCATACGAAGTTGTATGGTTTTATTATTTTTAGAAATGACACTTAGTACATTTCCTACATCCATAATTTTTGGCGAATTTCTACGTGACCATTTTGACACTGTAATTCCTCTATAGACTATTACTTTTGATAGGACCCGAGTTAGGGTCTGAAACAACTTCCATTGGATCCTGATGATGGTTTCTCTTTCCATAGAGTGGTCATATTAAGAAAATGGACTTATGGTTTTCGAATTATGGCTGTTTGAAATTTCCTTTGATGTTAAGCACCTTAAGTGGGTAACTAGGGTCGTTGGTGTCAAGGCCCATGACCCATTTCGGGAATTAGAGTATGTGGAAGCTGATAGGACCTCATCTCCATTATTTCACTATTCCTAAAATAGTTGGAAACATCCATTAACTCCCATTAGCTAAAAAGCAACCCTAAAACATACTTTAATTCGCCAAATTTCATCATTCAGAGGAGATTAGCATGATTAGCACTTGGGATTAGAGATTTGCTGCTAAAGGAGCCTTGGAATTCGTACCTTTTATTGTTCATTTGGAGTTTTTGGTTTTGGTTTGGATAAAGGTGAGTGATTAGATCTCTCATGTACTAATTAGGTCATTAGACACCCTAAATGATGTTTTAAAAATTATTCAAAAATACTAAAAATGTTTTTAGACCACAATGTACCAAATATGTGATTTTTAGATGATTTGGACTTGATTTACAGAATTGTGTCCTTATGGATTCTTAGGTTCTTATGGATCATTAACCTTAAATTTAGATTTCTTTAAAATAGATATATTTAGATGTTTGGCTGATGTTTTGGTTTCTATATGATGTATGTATGCTTGTCTAATGTTTGAATGGTTGAAAACGCCGATTGGATGGCAATTTAGACATAGGATTAGTTCTTGGATCATCGAGGATCCTAGAATTCAAAGTTGTTAGATCGGGTGTGACCGATATGGAGAACAAGGAAGGCCTTGCACACCAAGTTTCATATCATTTGGAGTTCGCATGGTCAAGATATGGGCATTAAAGTACAAGTTGGCTCCTAGATCGGTATAAATCCAAAATTTGGATCAATATAACTCCAAAAGTTGGATCAGTATAAATCCATAAGAATGAATAGGTAGGGATCCAAAAGCATTGACCAGTGGAAGATTCTATGGGTGAAATGCTTGGGAGAAACTTTTAAGTGTTGGGTCGGTAATCATCCTTGCAATTGGATCGGTAATCAACCTTGCAATTAGATCGACGGTGGCTTCAAAGCATGGATCGGTGGTGACTCTAAAGCATGGATCGGGGAAGCCAAGGAAGCAATGGAGGAGTCCATGCAATTTTGGCTAAGTGTGGGATCGATATCGATCTAAAACATGGATAGGTGGGGATCCAAACATGGATCAGTGGGGTTCTAAAACTTGGATTGGTGTAAATCCAAAAGTTGGATCGGTATAAATCGAAGCTTGGATCGGCATGGATCCATGATTTTACCTCAATCTTGATGAGATTGATATGGGGTGACAAGGAAGGCCCTATAAGCCTGTCTTTCAAGTTTCAAGTCATTTGGAGTTCATACACTCAGGTTGGGTTCGTATGAAGATGTAAAGTGTTGGATCGGTATAAATCCAAAGTTGGATCGGCATAGATCCATGGGTCTATTTCCAAACTTAATGAGATCGATGTGGGGTGAAAAGAAAGGCCTCATAAGACTACGTTTTGAGTTTAAAACCATTTGCATTTCATATACTCGAGTTTGGTCACTTGAAGGTGGACCGGTGATGATTTCTGATAATGATGTTGCATTGTTCGACAATGATGATTCCATGATGGGAAGTGATGGCCTAGATGATAGATAGTTATAATTCGAGATGCAAAGTAGGAGGATCGAAGGAACTATTGGAGGAAGGTTATGGTAGGTACTCTATGACTTACAATGATTGTCTAGAGTAGTTCCTAACCGCGACGTCTTCAGACGAAAATTGTATGGACAGTTCTGAGATGAGCTCTGTTATGGATGACGTGTGCAAAGGGATCGTTGATATTCTTAGGTTTCCATGTGTAGTCATAAAGCAGGGGTATGTGAAGATGATCACTTTGGCATATGGAAAGCCTCGGATCACATAATGTTTCAATCTAAGTACCTTGGGCTGTATATAGGGGGTGCAATCTAGTTCCTGGCCTACTGAGTGGTATGGATTCGAGTACCGAGAAATCGAAACGTTGAGTGGTCCTTAGCTCTATGGGGTGGTCATATTAGTATCCTATATCCAATGCACTGAGTGAGTGAATGCGAGGATGGATGATGGATGACATGTTTGTTTGATTGTTTTTATCACCTTAGGGATATCACACGATATAGATATTACCGAGGCTGATATCTAGACACTCTGAGTACCTTGATGTATAGTACTTCCATGATGACTATCATAGAGTAGCGTATACCTTTATATGTGTTAACTCTGTGGATTCAAGGATAGGTGAAGTATGATTTTCCATACCATTTGTCCTAGTTTATTACCTTTATAGTATTTGAGATTTCTACTGTTTACACCAGACTATTGTCTGACCTCGATTTTATGCTTTGCTTCCTATTACTCTAGGTACTCTTAAATGAATAGATTAGAGATATCAGGTCTGGTAAGCAAGTGCAGCTGGATAGGTGGTGAGCAGGAGGCTATTCTGTCGTATTATTATATGTACTAGTTTGCTATTCCGCTGCACAACGCTATGGAGCTCGCTAGTGCCTTACTATTTAGAGACAGTTATTTATGAGTTAATATCTGATGTGTAACTCTATCACTTATGCTATTTACTATATGGATCTATATATTATGATGTTGTGATTTATTCAGTTATTTACTGTCTCATATGTTTTATATATAAGATGTTTACTACTACATTTTACTCAATGTGCTGTGAGATATACGATAAGTTCCATGTTGCTTATTTACTTTACAACCACTAATGATCACCCCACATCGACCGAGCACCGCTACAGTGCACCATACGGGTATATTGGCTATCGACGTTGTAGGGCGATCGTCACACTCCTGGTTAGCTGACTCTAATAGCTACCATTTCTTATGCAGCGTCTACACTATTTGCATGACATTAGGACTTCCAGAGCCGAACACCAATCAAGAAGAGATGGTATTCGTCTTCAGATGGGGTTGGGCAACCGATCGACACATATTATCACCTCTAGCCTAACACAAAGACTGTGATCTTTTCGGGCATCCCCAGCAAGGCTTGCCCATATTGACTGGCCAAGTAGTTCTTCATCCCGCGTGGTTTTAACCCAAGGATTGAGAACATCACCTTCCAAACCCTTTGTAATTCTTTGCTTCTTTCCATTCACTTTATCTTTTTTCTTCTTTCCTTTGTTAACTCGTTTATCAATAGGAAAAGAGCTTGAGTAACTCGACGTCGACTTCACCAAATTAACGAGAATCTGAATCGGTTATAGGTGCTGCCCCATCATAGGGACTTGAGACTTTGGGTGGCCGATGCCAACCTCCACTGTGTTAGGTTGATGAGGCAAGACCAGACAATGGCTAGCAAGTAGCATAGAAAGAAGCCAACAAATAAGGTGGCTATAGAGGGAAGACAACCAAACCACAATGGGACTACTCCTAATTTAAATTTCAAAATGAAGATGTCAAGCCAATCATGGATGCCAATCGGGGATACCAAAATTGTTACAGATGAGGAGAAAAAGGAGTGTCAACAAGTTGACCTTGACAAGTCAAACAATTTTGTGCCAGAGCCATAATGTGGACATTTTGACCCACAATAGCTAGTTGATGTCCCAGCCCTCACCGTGAGCTATTGCTCAAAGAGTGCTACTGGCACAAGTTCTTGGGAAAGTAGTGATGCGGGAGGGGGACAAGAGTTAGGCGTCGGTAGGGACGTAGGTGCCTCCTTTAGAAAAAATCTTGAATATGACTCTTCGTATCCTAGATACATAGGGGATCTATGGGTGAGCATCTCATATGGACATATGAAACTAGCATAGGTAGCTCGGCCTCATCATGTTAGCCACTTGTTAGAAA
Organism: Allium cepa; assembly: GCA_030765085.1. NCBI lineage: Eukaryota > Viridiplantae > Streptophyta > Magnoliopsida > Asparagales > Amaryllidaceae > Allium > Allium cepa. The sequence goes on from CM060943.1 coordinate 131,285,161, forward strand.
TAGGGGTCGAGCTGGTACAAATAGTATTTTATTTGTACTTGTCTTCTTTTTGCACTAAATTTTGACTAACTCTTTTCTTCTTTGTTGTTGCAGTAGCTGATGAGTAGGGATTTGATGCATTTGATGATGGGGTGGTCATGGATGTCCTGACCGAAATTATCACCTCCCCTATCGTTTCCAGTGCACCACTTGTACCTCACAGATCCATGAGCTTTGATATTCCTAAACGTATCTGAGTGGCTGCCGACATATTCTCAGCCCCTCTAACCCTCCTTAGCGGTCCAAAAGAGGAAGAGGGATGTGGCTGGCCCAACTTTGGGAGTTAAGGATGCCAGACCCTATGAGAAGTTCCTCAATCTCTATGATATGGAGGAAGTGTTTATTGATAAGGAAGCTGATCCAACGAGGCAGGTAACCATGGAACTTCACCACACCGAGGACCATGTTGACATGGACTGAATGCTTTTAGCCTACCAATTGATGTCGATGGAGGTCCTCACTTATCCCCATCACATCTAGTCTAGCCTAAACCGACACTCTTTGGAAGATGTTATAGACTTCCACACTCGAACTCCTTGCTTGTAATTTCTGACTCCTAACTTACTTGTTTTTTACTTAAATGTTTCTATACTTGCTTTTTTTAGGTTGGGTACCACTGCATGGGGATTTAAGGGGATATGGAAAAGCTCCAAAGTGATCTAGAGGCTAAGATGCAAGCTTGTAAGGTTTATTAAGTCTTAGGAGAAGAAGGAGGTGGCTAGAAGCCTAGTAAGGAGGTGGCCGAAACATCGGCATGAGAAGTAGTCAAAAATTCAGTGCGGGAGGTGGTCGAGGCCCGAGGAAGGGCTGAGGAAGATAGAGAAGGTGGAGGCAAATCTTTAGGTAAGGGATGAGGACGCAAAGAAGGTGGAGGTGGACCTCAAGGAGAGGTTGGAGAGGGAAGCCGACCAGACCTGACAAACATGTTATTGGAGGCTAGATGGATGCGAATGTTACTTCCACTTGGAAAGAGGAGAAGCCGAGGTGGAAATATTAGCCGACGAACTTGGTAAGGACCCTGATTAAGGAGAATTATCAGTTCCCAATTTCTATTAACAAATTCAATGCAATATCTTTTGGAAGGTCCCTGCCAAAGGTGGTAGAACAGATGCAGGCCAATGGCATTCAAGTGCCAGCTATGCTGATCAACGAGCAGTTGGACTACTTGAAGCCGATAAGTTGATGGACAGGGATTGCAGGATTTTTAGTTTTCCTCTTTTGTTACCCTAGTAGGGATGGCAATGTGCCCTCGCACTTTTGGGGTTGAGTAGACTTTCTTTTATTGAAATTTGTTTAAGTATTTTGATAGTCATATCTACTCTTATCTGTTTATGTTTAGCTTGTAGGGTAGCTTACTTTGATTAGCCAATAGTCCTAGGTTTATAAACTTTGTATTTTTCACAAGATAAATTAGCTAAATATGATAAGTGACGGTCGATGAATGCAGCTTGTTCTTGCAAACCCTGTACTGAATTGATCAACCTTTTTTGTCGATAGGCCAGACCATTCAATAGACTCAGATGCAAGCATTAATTGTTTGACTGGTTGCTTGTGAAGCGCCAAGGCCGACGTATGATAGCCAAGCTTACTTGGGCTATCATTTTGTTGGGCGGTCCCGCCACAAACCTAACCATTGAATGGCTTCCAGGTTCTTTTGGGTGATATGCGAAAAATATGGATGGTGGGAGGTCTCAGCATGAACCTAAGCACTGAATGGCTCGGATGTTCTCCTAGATAACACGCAGTAGGAAAGAGTGGCAGTCCTAAACATGGAAGCGAATGCATGGGAATTCACCCTCGTGGATAGCCGATCGGTAAGCGAAGAGCATGGCTCACTACGCACTTGGCGATAAAGGTCGGCAGTCTCCAATAAGATAAATAAGAAAATAAGAACTCACCTTCGTTGGATAACTTGGGTTACTCGAAAGTTCTCCTGGATGACAAAATGTCAGTTGAGTGTTGTCATCGGTCCCAGTACAAACCGAACGCTAGGTGGTAGTCCCTGAAAAGGAAGCGAATGCACAGTTTTTCACCCTTGTGAATAACCGACCAACAAGCGGGGAGCGTGGCTCGCTACGCACTTGGCGGCAAAGGTCGATCCCCAACAAGGTAAATTAGCACATAAAAACTCATCGTTCGTTGGATAGCCTAGACTACTGGAAGGTTCTTCAAGGTGAGACGATGCCAGTTGAGTGTCAAAGTCGGTCTCGACACGAGCTTGAATTCTAGGTGGTAGTTCTTGATAAGGAAGTGAATGTATGGTAATTCACCCTTGTGGTTAGTCGGCCGACAAGCGAGGATCATGACTCATTATGCACTTAGCGGAAAAGGTCGGTAGTCCATAACAGGGTAAATTAGCACATAAAACCCATCATTCGTTGGATAGCCTAGACTACTGGAAGGTTCTTCAAGGTGAGACGAAGCCAATTGAGTGTCGAAGTCGGTCTCGACATGAACTTGAATTCTAGGTGGTACTCCCCGACAAGGAAGTGGATGTATGGTAATTTACCCTTGTGGATAGTCGGCTGACAAGCGAGGATCATGGCTCGTTATGCACTTAGCGGCAAAGGTCGGTAGTCCCCAACAAGGTAATAAGGACATAAAAACTTACCCTTCGTTGGATTGCTTGGGAAAGTGTTTAACAATGTTGGCTATGGAGTCTTAAATGTACACAATTGTAGTGGGTTAAATATGTGATAGGCCTAGATGAACGAGGTTCCAAGTGCAAGAGACGTAGGTTCCATCCATGTGAGGGAGGCGATAAGCAACATTTTTTAAGATGGTGCTAATGACATATGACCCCTTCTAGTTTGGGACAAGCATTCCTTCAACTAGGTTCTTATTATTTGCAAACACCCAATGCAAGACTAGATTGTTGACAAAGAATTACTCGAGATTTACTCTTAAGTTGTTGTGCTGATGACTTTTCTCTTATTAGCTTTAGTGTGGAGTTCCGCTTTGGCTCTTCGTTCTTCTATAGTGTTGAGTCCAAGCTTGAACAACTCGTCGTTTTTCTCAGGCTCAAAGTTTAGACGCTGAGGTGAAGTGATGTCAATTTCTTGGGTAGCATAGCTTCGTACCCATAGGACAGCAAGAATGGAGTTTGATCGGTTGACGTGCGGCTAGAAGTACGATAGGACCAAAGGATGAGAGGTAATTCCTCGACCCAGCTCTCCTTAAATTTTGCAAGGCGCTTCTTGAGAGTGGACTTGATGATTTTGTTTATGGAGAACACGTCTTTTTTTATGACACAAAATGTGTGTTTATACTTGATTTATTTTTACAAAGTGTTGCGTATAAAATATGAACAAAGCACAAGTCTGTTTTTCATTAAATTTGTCATCGTCCATTGAATGTGATGCAAATATTATGCATATTTTTATCGATGATTTTATTTAGCAAATATATTTTCATATTTGATTTTTTAATATGTGTTATAATAAAAAAATCATTGCAATTTTGTTTTCAATTAATTTTGGTATGTTGTCTCTCAAATGCTTGACTTACACATATCACATATCAAACACATTTGCATTTTATTTGTAAAATTTAGTATATGTTTGTTATTATGAAAATTGAAATACTGTGAGATATTGCAGTTAATTTCAGTTTGATATTAATAAATATATATTGCATATATTGAGTTTTGCGTAATGTTGTGTATTTACAAGATAACAAGAATTGCTTCCTAATTTTAAGTCATGAATAGTCTAGTCTTTATATATTTTAAACAACATGTACGCACGCATGATTTTTGAATTAAGAACTATTTTTACAGAATCATTCAATGCGGATCCAATTTTACTAGATATTTGAAAAATCACAGTACTGTGCATTTATAAGCTTTCCAGCTCAGCATTTCGGGGGATACAAAAGTCATCATGTACATTATTATATCTAAACCCCATCATCACGTAGCACAATGACTTCATCATCTACATTGTAGAACACTGAAGATAATTTCTCTTTTTTACAAAGTATATTTTGTTTTCAAACAACACCAAAACTCAAGTTTGTAAAGGGCTAGTCAAAACGCATGAATCATTGCTTGTTCCACTCAAAGAACTTTTCAAATAGAATATTACATGATGAATAAATATTCAAACTATCCTAATATTTCTTTCATTTTCCTAATATTCTCATCTTCTAATCTACCTCCTTTTTTGATCTTATATAAACTTAAATTACACTTAAAATTTTGTCATCAAATTCCAAAAATGTATATTATTCACGAATCAGTTTTTTCACTACAACCCGATCAACGAGGATCACAATGCAAAGCTGAAACAAAACATAATAATATATCAGTTCGTACCATCTTCAGCGTTTCAATTTCACTCACCCATCAACACATCAAACAACTTGGATTCATCGTCGCATCGTATCAAGCATTAACCCAAACAGGATCCATGCATCGCCAAGATCGAATACCAATACAACAAGATCTCTGCATCACGAAGATCGAATACCAATACATATATAAGTTTAGACCTGAGAAACTAGCTCGTTTTTGCTTTTTTTGAATCCAACATCTCATTATTTGCTGTAAATCCTTTGATTTTACAATGTCAGTTATTACTGTTTTGAAAATTTGCTAGTGGCATTGTCATTTTATTTATTTATTTGTTTCTTTGAGATTTCTAGAAAAAAAGCTGCATGTGTGTAAAGTTGCAGCAGCCATTCTATTTTCCTCATGTAATCAAACTCACCTTACAACCTCTGGCCTTTTCTTCTATTTGAAAAAAGAAGTAAGTATATATGTATATATATATATATATATGTATGTATATAAATATATATTTGTTTCAATCAGTCTCAAGCTAGCCTTGATTTGTTTCATCGATTTCTACAGTTATTTGCTTTGCTTTGCTTTGCTCATGTCTGTATCACCATCTTCGTCATGATTGTTTTCATAGCCTCGAAAGGTGAGCAATCACTCATGATTAACATTCTAATATTTAGTAAATTTAACTCACATGAAACGATAATTGAAATATGCTATTAAATTTGAATTGTTAAGTTATTTAATTGTTAATATGATATACCGGTATCTACAATTGTTTATTTATGACATATGACACCATAACCTATTGTATATATTATATTTAAATTTGTTGCTGATGATATATGCCTGTTGTTGATATGTTATATTATTATCATATGTGTTCTCACTCTACAAGTTCATTGTTAGTTTAGAAATTCCCTATGGGTTGAAATGATACATACCCAACAATCTTATAGATTAGGGTAAAATCGTTATGGGTTGAAATGATAAAATCAAGCAATTTTCATAAATTTGAAATTTTGGGATTGCGAGTTGAAATGATATATACCCGTAAATATTAAATTTAAATTGCGGATTGAAATGGTAAATATCCATATCACTTGACCATAGGATAGAAAATTTTATATACGGACATCATTAGTCTATTTTTGAAATGATTTCTAAAGTTTGAAATGAAATATATGGGTTTTAATAAATATTGATTTTTAAATATAATATAAATATTTTAATTTTAATATATATGTAAAATTTAAATTTTTAATTTTTTTATGTATTTGGAAATTTTAGATTTATAAGTTAGTTTTGAAATTATAAATTTTAAGATTTTACTTATAATTTTTATTATTTTTAAATATATATAAAATAAGAGTTAATATAATATATTTAATAATAAGATTTAATTTTATAAAATTTAATATATATATATATTATGTATAAGTATTTATTTAAAACTGTATTAATTTTTTTAACTAGATTTTTATAATAATTTTAATAATAATTTTAATTAGTTATTCAAACCGAAGAAATTAACCAAGCACGCAATCGACAAATTACCGAAGCCAGTTCCGTATCCTAGGCAACATCCTATCCAATTAGAGCAAGCAGAAGGGAAGAGAAGTTGTGATATTTTTTAATTGCTAAACAGAGAAATCAATTTAGGAAACAATTGTTGAAGAAGAGGAAACTGTTATTCAAGTAATCAATATCAAAAATTTTAGTGGACGTCCAAGCTCATGTGAAGAAACAAATAAAGTGGAGGAAGTTATTTATCTCAAAAGGGAATTTTTCTATAAAGCCCATAAGTTTTATACTATTTTAAAGATCGTATATTAGCGGCAATTTATTATGATTTGTTTTTTCAATTCTAGTAGTCATTTTGGCGGCGGCGGTAGGAAATGTGTTCATTGCCTTTTCCATTTATGTTTTCACGTTATTTATTTGTCATCTACGAAATATTTTAAATATCATATTCACCCCCTCTAGATTATATTGCAAGATCCTAACAAGTGCTATTAAAGTAGATTGTTCCATTTTATGAAAAATCTTTTAATTTTAAAATTTATAATATTATTGAAAATGGTTGTGGTATGGTAGACCGGAATAATATTTTACTTAACGCTAATGTTATGAATATTCTCTACTTGATAACTAATAGAGCTGAATTTAACAATATCTCATTGTTTAACTACATAGGAAATTTAAAATGCCTTCGATACAAAATATGGTGAGAATGTAAATGTTGATGAAGAACTCCCCAAAGCTGGCTCAGCGGTACAATTTTTTTTGATGGGATTCACAAAAGACGATTTTGATGATGACAATGAAGATGGTGATGACAAAGACTGAACACATGATGAGATAAGTGATTTCTCATTTAATAATTTTGTTCTCTTGTATCATAAATTAACAAAAACCGTTGAAGAAATTAAAATGAATAATAACAAGTTGAAAAGCAAAAAAAATTAATTGCGTTAGAAGAACGATAAATTGGAAAAGGAGCTTGAAAATATTGAGTAAAACGAAAATTTTGAATTTATAAAATGTTTGAACTACAAAAAGGAATTTGTTCGTTTCCATGGAAATTTTAAAAAAATTGAAAAAGAAATTGCAAAATTTGAAAAAAAATGAGACTGAGCTGATTTGAAAGAATAATGCTTTACAAAAAAGGTTGGAGATTTTTAAAAAGTCTAAAAATTCCAAATATGAAAAATGCGAAAATTTGGAAAACAGAAATTTTGCTGAAAATTAAAATAATTCTAAATAGGCTGGAAAAGGAAATCGAAATATTAAAAAGGCCAAAAATCTTGAACGAGTGAAATATGAAATTTTGAAAAGGAGTTAAATGACATCAAATAAAATTTCAAACTTTGAAAACGAAAACATGATTTTGAAAAATAGCAAAACTGAAATTTTTTGAACAAATCACGAATTAGAAAAGGAGATTGGAATAAATCAAGAATTTTAAGAAACTTGTTTCGCAAAATGCCAACTTTTTGAAATTGAGACGCTTGAAATTCAGACCAAAAGAGAGCTTGAAAATGATAATAAGGCCTTACAAAGAAATGATTTTTGAGAAGAGATAAATCACTAATAGTCGTTGTTTAGAGCTAGTAACGAGAATAATACTTTAGAATCCAAAGTTAATGAACTCAAGTTGATTATTAGAATATTTTCCACTGGAGAAAAATTGTTTAACATGTGACTTGGAAATCAACTCTTTGCGAATAACAGAAGAGGACACAGATTAAAAAAGTGTTAGTTTCTAAACAAACTACTAGTAACACCACTAAGGGGAGACGTATGTTTTCCAAACATGTGAAATTTAACAATATTGGACATAGTTATAATAATTGTCAAATAGAAAAATAAATAACGAACCAAACAAATTTGAATTCCTAAGGTTACAGTTATTGATATTAATAGTTTGTTACACAAACAAATTTGGGTATTAAATATTTCAAACGTAAAAAAAGCGGTCCTACATGTTTGTTTAGGCCACACACTTCTTCTAATGTGTAGGTACAAAGTCAAGCTAAGGAGCAACTATGACTAAAGATGATTTCGATTTGTTGTACGTATTTGATAAACAATAATTGCAATGTTCCATAGCCTAGGAATCCGAAGCTGAGATTCATGCATTTTGGATAAAAAAAGTTTGCCACGGATACAACTTCAAAGGTAATGATCTCTAAATTCCACTTCCTAATTTTCTCTCCGTATTTTGAGTTCTGATTTTGTGACATTGCTATAGTAAAACTGTCATATCTTAAGCTCGGAAACTCCAATTTGTACAATTCAACATGTTCTAGAAAATAGGCGTAAAATTCTACAATTTTTACATTTTGATTCTCTCTCGATTTTGAACTTAAATGATTGAAAAACTGCAAATAGTTTGGTACAGTGTTTGAAACATGTTCTGGAATATTCTAACAGAGCTGTAGTGTTTTGACAATGACTTTTGTTCTGATATTTTGATTTATAAAATTTTAGATGTTTTGAAAACTTGAAAGAAAATTCTAAAATTATCGTTATTTTATCTTTAAATTATTCAATTCATAAATCCTTGATAAATTGCAATTAAATTGGTACTATGGTTAATTATCATTCCAGAAATATTTTAACATGGCTCTAATAAATCGACCATAGCTTGAACATTATAACTCCAATATTTCATGTGCTTGAAGTTCTATAAAGCAAACATGATACTCTATAACTTTCACATTTTGGGGTTTTGCTGGTTCATTCCTGAAAAATAGTAATCAACTCAGCTTGTGGTTTGAAAAGTGTTTCTGACTTAGTCAAACAAATAGAATTATTTTGAATACTTTTTTTGATCTAGCTATCATTTGGACTTGAAACTAAATTTTTTGATTAGAAATTTTTAATATTTGAAACTTTCATGTTTCATGCTAAATCAAGTTATGGACTTTAAATTTTCAAATAATGGTTTCAAAATAGACCGACAATACAAAACAACAATTCTCTTCATTTGAAAAATAAGGATAGCCTTCTAATGTACCGTTGATCGGATTTTTAACCAAGTAGATTTTCAATGGAAGCTGAACATCAAGATGTAGATGGAACGACTCGAAAAAACGCTTAGAAAAGATGGAAAAGAAAACTCAAGAAAAACAATTGCATTTAGAGTCAAGTAAACCATTTGGTAAGGTCCACTCGGTGCCAAGAGGTTTCTCCTCCTATTTTTGCACCATAACCCCCATGTACTCCATATGCTACTCCAACCACTCATGGTCAAGTGCTTTTTTCGGAATTTGGACGAACGATTTTTAGGATTGATGAGAAGAAAGCAAATAATGTAGGATAATACAAGTGTTACCGAGGGAACCATCGAAAACCATTCGAAGTATATGGAAAACAACTTAGAATACATTGTTTAGAGGTAGGAGAGCAAGGCCAGCAAAAGACGTAGGTTAATGATTAAGTAAATGGGCCGATATTGAACCAAAAATTGGCTCAACACCCAAGATGTCGTGCAACATAATATTATTTGAAATAGACCCAATAATGCTCATTGATTTTTATTTAGTCATGGAGTTATTCAATTGTTCAAGTCATATGTTCAAGGGTAAAATAGGTAAGTAACATAGTAGTCCATTACTTGTACATTAATGGCCAAAATAAGCGATTCGCATAAATCACAATTTTTAGTTCATATGTCAATAGGAATTATAGTCATTATGCAAAATAAGCTTTAATTTAGGCAAGGTCTTAAGAGGCCTTGTTCAAATTGAAAATATGCAAGTCCAAATTTAAGTCCAAGTCCAAAGATAAGTCATATTCATGTCCATTCCAAAATAATAGTCAAAGGTACATATATCGACATAATTATGCTATGCAAATTTTATTGTCCGAGTCCTTATGTGCAAAAGGATACAGTAATCTAAAGAAATCCCCAGATCAATTTAGGGTTTACAACTTCTAATTTAAGTTGTAGAGAAGGAAATGATTTGCCCCTTCTTGAATGTCGATGGGTTCTATTTATAGTGGTGCAATCACACTAGATGATTGAAAAGTGTCAGGGCTCAGAATCCAAGGGTTTCGATAGAACTTCTGTAACGACCTGATATTTTCAACCATTCGCATCCAAACATATCGGAATTGAATTGCTCAAAATACCATATTGTAAGTTTATATTTGGCAGAACTCAGCATATACAGTAAATAAATAATCACAGAATCACAGACATAGAGTAATAAATGCAGCGGAACAAAAGATAGTAGTTCATAAAGCTACTATATACATAATAGAGTTAAATAAGATACAATAGAAGTCTCGAATACAATAGTCAAATACAATATCAGAATACATCACTAGAATCAACTGGATATCTGAAATCCGGATAGATAACTGGATCTCCAAGCGAAGCTCCAACTCCAAAGGTGAGTCTCGAATACTGGTACACTCAGTCTGACCCAAGCGTAAAGCAAAACACAAAACACTCGAGTCACGATTAACATTCTTATATAATTAAATCAAACTCAAGTGAAATAACATCTGAAAATACAAGTAACTCAAAAGATGTTGGGATAACCATCCTTTAAGGATCCTTTAAACTATCTACTATTTAGTAATATACGCTATTATAATAATGTCTAAAGTAAAGTAAACTATTAAAATAGCGTTAAGGCGTTACCATTATCCCCCTTAACACATTTTTATAAGTGTCAAAGTCTATACAGCACTGTAAACTCCACCGTAAACTAGTGGGCTATCAGGGAGTACTCCATAGGTATAACACAAAACAAATCATAGTGGTCGTGCATAAGGGTACGAGTATGACAAGGCAGATGAGGCAATACCCAAGGAAGTGAAATTACCGTTTGCCTGATCCGGAATGGTGAGAACGCATCGCCGCAACGATCGCAACACCGCAAAACAACACTCTCAATTCACGGGTGCGCACCAATCAAAAAAGTAATGAGTAGTTTACGAAGAAGTGTGTTCGCTAGAGGCAGCTAACCTCATTGGCCCGGCACCGCTCCTGTTTTAGTCATTTCAAATTTTGACACAAGTGTCAAGGCTATCCATTATCGTTCTCTTTCTTCAAATCCAGCAACGTCATCATTCCAACCACTTCATTCTGGATCACACTCTGCGTATAATAGTTATTAAAGTGGTTTTCGGTTTAGACAGAGAGTATGTCCCTAACCGATCCCGGACTCTTCAATAACTACGTAATTATTACACCGATTGTTCATTTAATAAACTTTCAAAATAGTTTATATTTTAAACTAAAATATCATTGCCATTTCAAAACCGAATACGATATCATTTCCATTTCAAAACCAAGTACGATATCATTTCCATTTTTAAATATATCCATCACAAATATATTCATTTACAAAATTTTAGTACTTCAAAGTTATAACACTTTCTAAATCAAACACTTTGGAAATCATAATACTTTGGAAAACAAAATTTAGAAATCATAATTCTTTAGAATCATAACACTTCCCACTTAACTGTTTAAATATAAATAATAGTACATATAATAAAATAGTTTGTAATTTAAAATAGTTTATAGAAAATTGTTATAATTTTAAATAGTTTATATTAAAAATAATTTATATTAAAATAGTTTATATAAAATAAATTTATAAAGTAACATATATCAATAGTTTTAAATATAATTTAAAAATACTTAATATAATATAATAGCCTTCTCAAATTTCACAAATCGATTCAAATCAACTCACATTCCAAAATTCAAATTTAACCAAATCTCAAATCATCAATTTTAATTTATTTCAGTTTCTCAGTAAACCATTTCAAATTATATCGATTTCAAATATAGATTTTTAACCACAAAATAAACCGTTTCAAATTTCAATATTTTCAAAGCTTAAAATATTCAAACATTTCAAACAAGATTTAATAATTCCATATATACGTATATATCAAATTCACTTTACTATTATTTGTTTTGAAATATTAACTTACTAAATTCATTATCATTTAAATAAAACCTCAAATTTCAAATGATTAAATATTTCCTTTAATTCATTTAAACTTAAAATATTCGTTAAATCACCTTAAACCAAATCAAGTTATAAAAATTACATCTTTCCAAATCTCAAATTCCATAAGTTTCAAATAGATTTCTAATTAAATATATTTCTTAATTAGATACAATTTCAAATCAATTTCAAATCTAACTTCTCAACCTTCATTTATTAAATCATTATAAACTCTCTATTAAATTCTTACTTAACCATATTATATTTTAATAAAAATCAAACTTTATTATTAAGCTTATTTTGTACTAAAAAACAAATTTACGTATAGCTAACATTCAAGAATTTAACTATATATAAAATAACATTTATGTAATATCTAAAATCAATGTTTATATAAAACCATATATTTCCTTCCAAACCATAGTAATCATTTCAAATTATTTATATATAGACCAATAGTGTCTGTATATAATTTTCTAACTTATGGTTAAGTGATACGGATATTTATCATTTCAATCCGCAATTTCAATATATACGGGTATATATATCATTTCAACCCATAGTGATTCTATACTAAGAGGGAACTTGTAGAGTGATAACAGATATGATAATAATATAATAGGCATATATCATCAATATAAATAACAGATAATGGTGTCAGATGTCAAAAGTGAGCTGATACAGGTAATGGCATATATATAACTGTGTAAATAACTAACAGCAACATATTTCAATTTTTCGTTTCAATTGAAATCAAATTTAATGAATAAAAAAAATAATCGTGAGTGATTGCTCACCTTCCGAGGCTAGAGAAGATAGACAATGGAATTGAGCTACGAATTCCAAAGAAACGCTAGATGGATACGATTCGATGAAGAAAACAGGCACGACGGACGAAGCTGATAAATGGAAGATCGATGAGAACAGATCAGAATCAGATTGATATAACTGAAATGACCGGTATATTACATTATTAATATTTTCTCAAAACAAATATAAAATTTGAAACTCATATTTAAACTCAGGTAGAAACACCGAGACCATATTTTATTAACAAATATGTATATTTTACAAAGGTCAACCATATATATCTACATTTAGATCCAAATATATAGTATTTATAAGCAGAACACGCAAAACACTTATACCCTATCAAATCAACTAATCAACCCAACAGCTTAAACTGATATATATATATATATAAACACTATAAGTTATCTTTAAAACAACATTTAATAAAAAATCAGTATTAGAAAAAAATCAACTTAACTTATAAATGATGACATCAAAACACATAAACTATGGCTATAACTTAACATACAACATACGTCGAATTATATACATATATACTGACCTTTACGACCCCAACATAATGATACGACATATAACTTACACACATTATGGACATACAAACATTAAAATTGAAAATTTCCACTGAATGTACGCATGCGTGCTGTAGGATTTATATATACACTCAAATAGATCTTATACATAAAATAATATAAGCTTATACCTTATAAAACTATATGCATAACAAAATATACTGTAAGCCCATATATGTACGTGAATCAATATATATATGCAAAGCTAACATCAATTATCTAAAATTTAAAACCGATCAAAGCAAATTACTGCAAACTGAGAAAATAAAACATATACAAATAACGTAAACCGTGTTGTATATATGTATGTATGCACTCTTAACAACAGCTATTATCTATCCAACATCCTATATATATACACACAAAATGTGCAGATTTCATTCATACTATTATATGCCATCCCAGGTTATAAAATAGACGACTTTGTAAATATTAGTATAACATATTTTTAACTTATATTAATACTATATATGAACAGGCAGTAGTAACAAAGATTGGAACCAATATATATATTTCGAGCTTATCCCAGTCGTACAAGATATATATCATTACACAAACACGAAACACAAAATAATTTTTTTTCGCTCAAATGTACTAAACTGCAAATCGACTGTACTCCAAAATTGAAGCCATAATTAAGAGAAATATAAACAAGGAACAGAAAGAAAAACAAATCATCCATACCAATAGCATGCACATTCGACAGGAAGGCTAACCGCATGGGTATCGGGCTGTTGAAACGAAGGTGGAAGGCTGAGTTTGAGCGAGTAGCCGATGGCGACTAGTGGAGAGTGTCGGCTCACATGGGGAGAGATACCCGCGACTTGGGTCCTAGTTGTAAGGAACGAGGTGGATGGGTTCAAGGAGGCTCAGGCGGTGGAGGAAGGGGTCGGGGTCACTGGGGCCGATGGAGGAAGGCAAAATAGGTGGCGAGGCCAGGGAAGTTTGGTGGAGACGTGGTGGAGGATGGTCGAAGTGAGTGGGAGAGGGCCTGCGTGACTGGGGAGGGACGTGGATATTTTTTTTTTGAACAAAAATGAAAGGAAGAGTAAAAGAATGGCAAAGAAGACGAGCAAGAAAATAAATATGTAGACTATATTTCTTATTCAACAGCAGAAATGAGAATTTGAAAAGGGGAGAACATTAATTGAACTAGAAACGAACGGCCATTTCATTGAACATTGGAAATGGGATGGTCAAAAGATTGAATTCGTTGAACAATATTAATAACCTGACTATTGGAATTATACGTTAATTTTAATGGTCACCTGAACCAAAAGGTAAAATTTGAATACCAATACAAAATCACTTTACTGATGCTACGGCATACCGAAGTTCGAAAAAAGAAATGATTATACCGCTGAGATCGGCACAACGAGACGATCAAAATGATATACAGATATCAGTGGTATGATTGAATTATAACATTTTGAATTATCTACTAGCGGAAAATGCAGCAAAAATGCAGAAAAATAAGATCGACGGAGCTAAAGAAGTTCGAATTTGGAAAAACGAATATGACGCCTTTCTCAGAAGACGATTTACAATTTTTCTATATAAAAATATTTAGGTTTCGAAAACATTTTATTTTCATCAATTCTTAACTGATTAAATTGAAATGAAATTATCCACGAAGATAAACTTTCATATTTTCAGACGAAAATTTACAGTTTGCTATGTTCAATTAGATGTATTCCAAGTATTAAAAATTTATTTCAAAATTTTGTTTTTAAAATTTCTCCAAAATTCAATTAAATACGTTATTAAAACCATTAAAATTTTACGGGTCGTTACACTCTCCCCCACTCAAAACTTTTCATCCCCGAAAAGGAAGGAGGTGGGAGAATAGAAACAACCAGAAAAAAAAATTAGATTTGAAATAGAAAATAGAACAATTAATTTAAAACCATATAAATTTCAATTGAATTAATTAATATTCAATAATTGATTTTAAACTCAAGGAATTTCATCAAGTTTGTTTATTTAGAATTTATTGTTGTTTGTTGCAAAATTTATTTCAAACAACAATTTATTTTATTAATCCATTTATTATTCAACTAACTTAGTATTCTATTTATCTATATTAATCATTTTATAATTAAACTTTATGTGTATAACATTTATTATAAGCACTCAAATTTTATTTATAAAGACATTCTATATTGTATATTATCCAATTATCTTAAATTAACAATTTCAAAGATCATAAATTTGAGTAGTCATTTATTATAATCATATTTTATTCGACAAATTTAATTCTTCTTCGTTCCAACTAATTCCACTTAATATATCTTATCACATATATTAAGTTCATTTACTTATTATAACCACTCAAATTATTTAAAAATTTCTTTAATATCATTTTATATTGTATAATATTCAGTTACATAGTTAACTTTTGAAAATCTAGGTAAGTTATATTTTAGAATGCAATTGAGTATTATACAAGTAAAATTTCCTTAAAAAAAATTTCAAGTTTAAATATTTATTCAAAATTTCGGCTTTATTTTATAATTGAAAACATTCTTAACAAAGATTAAGAATTACATTTCCGATTTCATTTCAAACTATTTAGAGATAAATACATATATATACACACACACACACACACACAACATACATCACGTCAAATTTATAATCATAAACCAATATATATATATATATATATATATATATATATATATATATTATAATTCAAATCATACTTTAAGAAATTCAAATCAATTTCATTTCAAAACAAAAGCGTAGCAAAGCTACCAAATGGTCTCTTCATTTTGAAACTCGAAAATGAATGTCGACGATGCGGCCGCCATCACCGAAATTATTTTCCAGCGACAAAGAGGAGAGCAATGGTTTGAACATTTAAAATTCTTTGAAAATGGTTTTTTTTGGAAATACCTTAAATAATATACCTTTAAAACTTAAAACCCAAAGTTTGGTGTCACCGGAAATTAAATTCTCAAATTCTAATTTAAATTCATTTAAATTCTAAATTAATTTATAAACCATGCTTTATAGTTCAATTATTTATATGTTGGTAAAATCAATGGTTTACGAAACAATAAATGCAAATCAAATATTATCATTTCTGACAATAAATTCATTAACAATTTAATTTCAGAGAAATTTATACTTATATATAATATAATCATACAAAACTATTTTGTTTACCAAATTTGAAAACAATATTGTGTCCATTTGCTCTGCTCAAGTGTTTTTGAAATCCTATCGATAACG
Source organism: Allium cepa (assembly GCA_030765085.1). NCBI lineage: Eukaryota > Viridiplantae > Streptophyta > Magnoliopsida > Asparagales > Amaryllidaceae > Allium > Allium cepa. The sequence goes on from CM060943.1 coordinate 131,301,582, forward strand.
TTGGTCAGACGAATCGATCGAAAACCCAAATCAACATCAACAACTCAAACAACCTAATATATATATATATATATATATAACATTTTTAATATTAATTCACAAATACACTTCCTCGCTTGACGATACAAGAATGGATTTCAAAGCAAGAATAGAGTTTCAAATTTGATGGACTCAAATCAAAGATAATTTTGATTCGAAGATAAGTTTGAAACAAAGATAATATAATTAAATAACAAAATAGAGCGATGGATAAGTTCATATAAATCGCAGGCAACCTTAAATGGGTCGACCGTGACTTCAAGAATAAGGTCGATGCAGAATTCCGAAACAAATCGACATTCAATTGCAAAGGATAGAATTCTGGTATAGTAGGAGATAGATAGCATCGTAAACCGAGTATACAAAAATCTCCGGTAAATCAAAGCCTATTGTAAAAAGTTTCACCCTTTTACAAATCATTCGAAGATTGGCAAGACCGCCGAGTAATTATAGAGATCATTCGTAGTGGAGTTATAGGGTACTCTAGAATCAAAAGAATACGAATTGGAAGAGACAAGAACGAATTTGTGGATTTTGGAACCGAGGGGAATGTTCCAAAATTCAAAGGAAACCGAGTCAAAAGAAGAAATCCAAGCTCGAACGAAAGTGATTCCATAACTAAATTTACTATATATATGCTAAGTTTTGCCTAGAGCCAAAGCTCTGATACCAAATGTAACGACCTGATATTTTCAACCATTCGCATCCTAACATGCTGGAATTGAATTGCTCAAAATACCAGATTGTAAGTTTATATTTGGAAAACCTCATCATATACAGTAAATAAATAATCACAGAATCACGGACACAGAGTAATAAATGCAGTGGAACAAAAGATAATAGTTCATGAAGCTACTATATACAAAACAGGGTTAAATAAGATACAATAGAAGTCTCGAATACAATAGTCAAATACAATATCAGAATACATCACTAGAATCCACTGGATATCTGAAATCTGGATAGATAGCTGGATCTCCAAGCGAAGCTCCAACTCCATAGGTGAGTCTCGAATACTGGTACACTCAGTCTGACCCGAGCGTAAAGCAAAACACAAAACACTCGAGTTAGGATTAACATTCTTATATCAATAAATCCAACTCAAGTGAAGTGACATCTGAAAATACAAGTAACTCAAAAGATGTTGGGATAACCATCCTTTAAGGATCCGTTAAACTATCTACTATGTAGTAATATACGCTATTATAATAATGTCTAAAGTTAAGTAAACTATTAAAATACCGTTAAGGCGTTACCATTATCCCTCTTAACACATTTTTATAAGCGTCATAGTATATACGGCACTGTAAACTCCACCGTAAACTAGTGGGCTATCAGGGAGTACTCCATAGGTATAACACAAAACAAATTGTAGTGGTCACGCATAGGGATACGAGTATGACAAGGCACATGAGGCAATACCTAAGGTAGTGAAACTACCGTTTGCCTGATCAGGACTGTGAGAACACATTGCCACAACGATCGCAACACCGCGAAACAACACTCCCAATTCACAGGTGCGTACCAATCAAAACAAGTAATGAGTAGTTTACAAAGAAGTATGTTCGCTAGAGGCTGCTAACCTCATTGTCCCGGCGCGGCTCCTGTTTTAGTCATTTCAAATTTTGACACAAGTGTCAAGGCTATCCATTATCGTTCTCTTTCTTCAAATCCAGCAACGTCATCATTCCAACCACTTCATTCTGGATCACACTCTGCGTATAATAGTTATTAAAGTGGTTTTCGGTTTAGACGGAGAGTATGTCCCTAACCGATCCCGGACTCTTCAATAACTACGTAATTATTACACCGATTGGTCATTTAATAAACTTTCAAAATAGTTTATATTTTAAACTAAAATATCATTGCAATTTCAAAACCGAATACGATGTCATTTCCATTTCAAAACCAAGTACGATATCATTTCCATTTTTAAATATAACCATCACAAATATATCCATTTACAAAATTTTAGTACTTCAAAGTTATAACACTTTCTAAATCAAACACTTTGGAAATCATAATACTTTGAAAAACAAAATTTAGAAATCATATTGCTTTAGAATCATAACACTTCCCACTTAACTGTTTAAATATAAATAATAGTATATACAATAAAATAGTTTATAATTTAAAATAGTTTATAGAAAATAGTTATAAGTTTAAATAGTTTATATTAAAAATAATTTATATTAAAATAGTTTATATGAAATAAATTTATAAAGTAACATATATCAATAGTTTTAAATATAATTAAAAATACTTTATATAATAAAATAGCTTTCTCAAATTTCACAAATCGATTCAAATAAACTCACATTCCAAAATTCAAATTTAACCAAATCTCAAATCATCAATTTTAATTTATTTCAGTTTCTCAGTAAACCATTTCAAATTATATCGATTTCAAATACAGATTTTTAACCACAAAATAGACCGTTTCAATTTCAATATTTTCAAAGCTTAAAATATTCATACATTCAAACAAGATTTAATAATCCGATATATATATATATATCAAATTCACTTTACTATTATTTATTTGAAATATTTACTTACTAAATTCATTATCATTTAAATAAAACCTCAAATTTCAAATGACTAAACATTTTCTTTAATTCATTTAAACTTAAAATATTCGTTAAATCACCTTAAACCAAATCAAGTTATAAAAATTATATCTTTCCAAATCTCAAATTCCATAAGTTTCAAATCGATTTCTAATTAAATATATTTCTTAATTAAATACAATTTCAAATCAATTTCAAATCTATCTTCTCAACCTTCATTTATTAAATCATTATAAACTCTCTATTAAAATATGATTTAAATTCTTACTTAACCATATTATATTTTAATAAAATCAAACTTTATTATTAAGCTTATTTTATACTAAAAAACAAATTTACGTATAGCTTACATTCAAGAATTTAACTATATATAAAATAACATTTATATAATATCTAAAATCAATGTTTATATAAAACAATATATTTCCTTCCAAACCATAGTAATCATTTCAAATTATTTATATATAGACCAACGGTGACTGTATATAATTTTCTATCATATGGTCAAGTGATACGGATATTTATCATTTCAATCCGCAATTTAAATATATACGGGTATATATATCATACCTACGGTGATTCTATACTGACAGGGAACTTGCAGAGTGATAACAGATATGATAATAATATAACAGGCATATATCATCAATATAAATAATGGATAATGGTGTCAGATGTCACAAGTGAACTGATACAGGTAATGGTGTATATATAACAGTGTAAATAACTAACAACAACATATTTCAATTTGTCGTTTCAATTGAAATCAAATTTAATAAATAAAGAACATTAATCGTGAGTGATTGCTCACCTTTCGAGGCTAGAGAAGATAGACAATGGAATTGAGCTACGAATTCCAAAGAAACACTAGATGGACACGATTCGATGAAGTAAACAAGCACGACGGACGAAGCTGATAAATGAAAGATCGATGAGAACAAATCAGAATCAGATTGATATAACTGAAATGACCGGTATATTACATTATTAATATTTTCTCAAAAAAATATATTAAATTTGAAACTCATATTTTAAACTCAGATAGAAACAGTGAGACCATATTTTATTAACAGATATATATATTTTACTAAGGTCCATCATATATATCTACATTTAAATCCAAACATATAGTATTTACAAGTAGAACACGCAAAACACTTATACCCTATCAAATCAACCAATCAACCCAAAAGTTTAAAATGATATTTATTTATTTATTTATTTATTTATTTATTTATTTATTTAAAAACACTATAAGTTATCTTAAAACAATATTTAATAATAAAAAAATCGGTATTAAAAAAAATCAACTTAACTTGTAAATGATGACATCAAAACACATAAACTATGGCTATAAATTAACATACAACATATGCCGAATTATATACATATAGACTGACCTATACGACCCTAACATAATGATACAACATATAACTTACACACACTACAGATATACAAACATTAAAATTGAAAATTTCCACTGAATGTACACATGTGTGTTGTAGGATTTATATATACACTCAAATTGATCTTTTACATAAAATAATATAAGCTTATACCTTATAAAACTATATGCATAACAAAATATACTGTAAGCCCATATATGTACGTGAATCAATATATATGCAAAGCTAACATCAATTATCTAAAATTTAAAACCGATCAAAGCAAATTACTGCAAACTGAGAAAATAAAACATATACAAATAACGTAAACCCTGTTGTATATATACACACCCTTAACAACAGCTATTATCTATCCAACATCCTATACACACACATACACAAAATGTGAAGATTTCATTCATACCATTATATGCCATCCCAGATTATAAAATAGACGACTTTGTAAATATTAGTATAACATATTTTTAACTTATATTAATACTGTATATGAAAAGGCAGTAGTAACAAAGATTGGAAGCAATATATATATATATATATATATATATATATATATATATATATATATATTTCGAGCTTATCCCAGTCATACAACATACATATAATTACACAAATACGAAACATAAAATAATTTTTTTTCCCTCAAATATATTAAACTGCAAATCGAGTGTACTCCAAAATTGAAGCCGTAATTAAGAGAAATATAAAGAAGGAACAAAAATAAAACAAATCATCCATACCAATAGCATGCACAGTCGACAGGAAGGCTAACTGCACGGGTATCGGGCTGCTGAATCGAAGGTGGAAGGTTGAGTTCGAGTGAGTAGCCGATGGCGACTAGTGGAGAGTGTCGGCTCACATGGGGAGAGATACTCACGACTTGGGTCTCGTTGTAAGGAACGATGTGGATGGGTTCAAGGAGGCTCAAGCGGTGGAGGAAGGGGTCGGGGTCGCTGTGGCTGATGGAGGAAGGCAAAATAGGCGGCGAGGCCAGGGAAGTTTGGTGGAGACGTGGTAGAGGATGGTCGAAGTGAGGGGGAGAGGGCCTGCGTGACGGGATGGGGCATGAATATATTTTTTTGGAACAAAAATGAAAGGAAGAGTAAAATAATGGCAAAGAAGATGAGCAAGAAAATAAATATGTAGACTATATTTCTTATTCAACAGCAGAAATGAGAATTTGAAAACGGGAGAACATTAATTGAACTAGAAATGAACGGCCATTTCATTGAACATTGGAAATGGGATGGTCAAAAGATTGAATTCGTTGAATAATATTAATAACCTGACTATTGGAATTATATGTTGATTTTAATGGTCACTAGAACCAAAAGGTAAAATTTGAATACTGATACAAAATCACATTACTGATGCCACCGCATACCGGGGTTCGAAAACAGAAATGATTGTACCGCTGAGGTCAGCACAACGTAACAAACAAAACGGTATACAGATATCAGCGGTATGATTGAATTATAAAATTTTGAATTTTCTACTAGCGGAAAATGCAGCAAAAATGCAGAAAAATAAGATCGACGGAGCTAAAGAAATCCGAATTTGGAAAAACGAAAATTCCGCCTTGCTCAGAAGATGATTTACAATTTTTCGATATAAAAATATTTAGGTTTTGAAAACATTTTATTTTCATCAATTCTTAACTGATTAAATTGAAATAAATTTACCCACGAAAATAAACTTTCATATTTTCAGATGAAAATTTACAGTTTGATATGTTCAATCAGACGTATTCCAAATACTAAAAATTTATTTCAAAATTTTATTTTTAGATTTTCTCCAAAATTCAATTAAATATGTTATTAAAACCATTAAAATTTTACGGGTCGTTGCAACTTCCTTAATGAAATCTCGACATCTTTTGGTTAAGACTCGATATTGCTTACTTTCATAAGTTTGACAACCCAATATACCTTGAAGAAACTTGACATATTTTTACATCTTTTAAGTTGTGGTATCTCTTTCTTTTAGAAGCTCGAAACCCCTTGCTAAAGTAAAAGTTTGTCATTTGTTCAGAATTCACCATCCTTGCAGAAGTTCGACGCTACATGTTTTCAAATGCTCTACAACAGTTATTGTTGTAAAGGCTTGATAACAGTTGCTTTATTAAAGGCTTGTTCTCGATATCCTCCTCTTATGCTTAACTACTCGACATCTTCTTACAGCTCGACAACCTCCCCTTGTCACATACTATACAACACTCTGTGTTGTAGAGGTTCGACACCCCCTTATATGCCTTTGATATCTGGATTATCTTTAAGCTGGACAACTCTCATGCTGTAGAAGTTCAATACCTCTAGATATTTACTTGCATAATATATCCATTGCTTTTCAAAATTTCGAACCTTCTTATTGTTAAGCACGCCATACCCTCTTGCATTATTAATATTCAACAAATCCATTGCTTGTTAAATGCTCAATAACACTTGTCGCTGTAGAGACTTGTTACCCTTTAAAAACTCGACACTTCTTCTATGCTTATTGACTACTTGGAGTTCGACATTGAAAAGTGTGATAGTGTACGAGTGCATGTACTAATATAGTACACACGGATCGTGTAATATGGAATATAATATAAATGCGGAAATAGATGATAGTAGCAAAGTAAATAGAAAAATCACACCAGAGATTTTTATACTGGTTCGGAGCACCGTCCTACATCCAGTCCCAGACTTCTATCTGGATTTTCACTATTAACTACCTCGCTTCACCCAGAGGAACAGGTTTACAGCACCCGAGCAAACGAACGGGATTTCACGCCTCTAATACACTTAGGACTTCAACACTTGCCTCTTACAACACTGAGGACTTCAACACTTGCATCTTACAACACCGAGGACTTCAACAACGATGAATATAATTGTTTGTTGACGGTATGTGTTCTTGCTAACACAGTTTTGTCACTTGTAGTACAAACTTCCTATAATCTTATCCTCAAAATATGTGAATGATGTTTTGTGAAGATTAAGGGAAGTATATTACTTATTGAACCAAAAGATATGAAATAATTTCAATGATTCAATAAGCAATTAAAATAATTGAGAGCTTTTAGAATGCAGGAGTATTTAGAAAGTAAGATCAGAAATTAGAGTAAAAAAATATATTTTCATGTATCTTGAATCAATGATTTAGATGAGTTTATATAGAGAAAAATGGTTGTAACTCTTTGTGAACAGTAGCCATTAATAGATATGATCATTGATGAAAGGTAAGAGATGTAACCATTGGAGAAAGAAGTGTCTTTTGGAAAAGGTTGCTCTCTGTTTAAAAAACGGTCGACAGGTCAAAAAATGGCCAGTAGACAGGATTTCAAATATATAGTCGTTATCACTATTACAATATCAAATAATCAACCTATAATCTAGAGTACCATATGTAGCTCTTTTGTGCCTCTTTATAGCCATGATGTCTGTGTTTTGTCGATCGCCTTTATTTCTTTGTCAGAAATCAAAAACTTCATAGAACCTGTGACTCAACATTCTCCCCCTTTTTGATTGATGACAACATATATCTGAAGTTTTGAATCTGCCCCTGAATATGTGATCTCCCCCTGAGATTTTGTTTGTATTCTTTATATATATATATATATTCCTATAAATAATTGTTAGCACTTTCTCCCTCTTTGTCATCGTCAAAAAGGAATAGTAGATAATAGAATAATATAGGAGTATATCAACCAGAATATTCATGCATAGCAAAAAATATAACATATTCAAACATACCAGAGTATCATACACACCATAATATCATACGAATAAAAGTAACGACACTATTTAGTACAAGTGTCGAATGATGTTTTAAATTACTAAACTAAAATATAGAGATAGAAAACAGAATCTAGGATGAGTCGGATGCTGTCTCCTCTTGATCATCTTCTTCCTCATCATCATCATCATCATCATCATCATCTTCCTCATCATCGTCCTCTCTAGATGATTCTCCACGACCATGTCCACTAGTACCAATAACTGACTGATCAGTTGGTCTTGGAACAAGTTCCCAAACGTCATTGCGCTCGAACTGATTTAGTTCTTCCTGCATGGCAATGATCCAGTAATCGTCTGTAGCAGCTTCTTTTGGATTCTTAGGTTCGATATTTGAGAGAAAAGCGACATGACCCATTTGATTGAGTTGACTCCTTGTTCTGACATGTGATGTTACTTCACCGATTATATTTTGGGCCGGATGGTCTCTTAATATCCTTGGTGGTGATTGTAACTCACATATTTGAGGAATATTCTCAATAATTATTTCCGAGTCAAAATCAATATTCGTGATAATTGGATTGTCAGTGACTATTTATTCGTCATCATCTGATATAGTGTGAGGATGTTGATAGAATTCATCAAAAGAGACATGAAGTGATTCTTCAATAGTTTTGGTTTGTTTATTAAATATACGATAGGCTTTACTTCGTTCCGAATAACCGACAAATATTCCTTCATCGGCTTTTGGATCGAATTTGCCAAGCTGGTCTTTCGTATTTAAAATAAAACACTTGGAACCAAAAACTTTGAAGTATGAGATTTTAGGCTTTCTTTTGTTAAATAATTCATAAGGAGTATTCTTGGTAAGAGGTCTTATGGACACACGATTTAAAACATAACAGGCAGTTGCGACGGCTTCTGCCCAGAAATGTTTTGGTAAGGTGGTTCCATTCAATAATGTTCTTGCACATTCTTGTAAAGTTCGGTTCTTCCGTTCTACAACTCCGTTCTGTTGTGGAGTTCTGGGAAACGAAAAATTATGATATATACCTTTCTTTGTACAAAAATGTTCAAATTCATTATTTTCAAACTCTCCGCCATGATCACTTCTTATATTTTTAACTTTAATCCCTTTTGATTTTTGAATTCTTTTGACGAAAGAATTGAAATGATCGAAAGTGTCACTTTTATTTTTTAAGAAAATTGTCCATGTGTAACGAGAGAAATCATCAACAATTACAAGCACATATCGACTGTGATTTATTGACTGAACCCTAGTAGGTCCAAATAAATCCATGTGTAGTAACTCAAGTGGTTGTAATGTTGATATGACTTTCTTGGATTTAAAAGATGATTTGGTCAATTTTCCTAATTGACATGCATCACAAATGTTGTTAACCTTAAAACTCATTTTGGGTAGTCCTCCAACTAGATTGTTTTTAGCTAGCTTGTCAATAGTTCTGAAGTTTATATGACAGAAGCGTTTTTTCCATAGCCATGGATCATTATCATTAGCCACAAGACACATATCTGAATTATGATTAATATTCATATTTAGAATATATATATTTCTGCCTCTATAACCTTCGAAAACTAAATTATGGTCTTTATCTAAAATACTACACTTATTATTTGAAAAGGAAATTGTAAAACCCTTGTCACATAACTGACTAATACTAAGTAAATTGTGTTTTAAATTTCTAACTAGCATGACATTAGTAATAAGAGGTAAGTTAGATGTACCGTAATTGCTCACATCGCCTTTGCTGATGATATAGCCTTTTGAATTATCTCCAAAAGTGACGGAGCCACCATCTGAGTATGTAATATTTATTAATAAGCTCTTGTCTCCAGTCATGTGCTTTGAGCAACCACTGTCCAATATCCACTTTCCTCTTTTCTTAAGTGGGACCTGCAAAAAATAAAATTAAGTCCATGGTACCCACTTTTTATGGGGTCCTAAGAGTTAGGTCTTAGGAGTCCAAACCCATACGGGTCTGGAATCCCCTTTATATACATAATTAGTATTATGATGCACAGTATTCATGAAATTCTGAATATATTTGTTCCTAATCAAATTGTTATTTGTTTTAGGAACCCATATTTTGATAGTCTTGATATTTTTCTTTTGAAATTTCACAACTGGTTTTGGTTTGGAGTATAATAAACTAAGATTTTTCTTAGCTTCGGTTTTTTGTACTTTCTTCTTCCTTTTATTTTCAAGATGTTTCTTGGTTTCTTGTTTCTTATATCCCAAACCTTGTTTATCCGAAATAGATTGTGAAATTTCAATGATTTTTGTCAAATTTTCTCGACCTTTGTTAAAGTTAGAAACATTTTGAGTAATGTTATCTAACTTAGTTTGTAAACTAGCCTTTTCTAGGTCCAGAATTTTGACTTTTGCCTCAAGCTCATGATTTTTAGTAGTGAGAGCATCATTTTTCTCTTTTTGAGTTTTAGTTTCTTGACTCAAAAGAACTAGTTGAGAGTCAACATTAGATGATGATTCTTGAAAATTTTCAAGTTCTTCTTCTAATATTTTCTTCTCGTCTTTTAACATATCTCGTTCAAATTCTGCTCTACACAAATCTGCTTTGGTTTCTTTTAGCTGTCGTTTTATGTCTTTATATTTGACTATCAATTCAGCATTAATATCAAGCATTTCATCGAATGTAGGAATTTGTACCTCATCTTCTGTTGTCATGAAACATACATTAGCTTGTTCATTCTCCGAATCACTTTCACTTTCTGATGAAGATGAGTCTGAATCATCCCATGTTACTGAGAAGGCTCGTTTCTTTGACTTGTCCTTCTTATATTTGAATTTGTCATTTTCTGACTTCTTCTTTTGTTCTGGACAATCCTTCTGCATGTGCCCCTTTTTGTGGCAGTTGAAACATTCTATAGAGGATGATGTTGGTTTATTCGATCCAGATTTCTTTCTGTTATAACGACTGGCTTTTCGCTGTTTTAGGAATTTTTTGAAACCTTTTGCTATGAATGCCAGATCTTCGTCTTCAGATTCTGATTCATTTTCGTCTTTTTCAGCATGGAATGCCATGTTTTTCTTTTCTTCTTTTTGTTCCTTTCTAGTCTGCAAGTTAGCTTCGTAGGACATTAGATTTCCTATCAATTCATCTGGCTTCATGACAGAAAGGTCATTAGCTTCTTCAATTGCTAATACTTTTCCTTCCCATTCACTAGTCAGAGAATGTAGGACTGTTGAAACAACATCAAAATCAGAATACTTTTGTCCTAAGCCAATAAGTGCATGGTGGATAGTTTGAAACCGTGAATACATATCATTGATTGTCTCATTTGGTTTCATTTTGAAATTTTGAAATTGACTTTTCAGCATGGCTATTTTGGCTTGTTTAACCTTGTTAGTACCTTCATGAGTGATTTTTAGCGTTTTCCAAATTTGATATGCAGTAGTGCAGATACTAACACGGTTATATTCATTTTGATCTAATGCACAAAACAACATATTTATTGCTTTTGCATTTACGGCTGCTGCCGTTTTCTCAGCCGCAGTCCATTCTGAATAATCAGTTGTTGGATTCACTATTTCTTTTTGAGTTGCATTCCAAGCATCATAACTATTTGATTGCATAAAGAATGACATACGTGTTGCCCAATAACTATAGTTAAGACCATTGAAAAATGGAGGTCTTTGTGTCGATTGACCTTCTATGTAAGTGGTGTTTTGAGTGCTGGTACTTGCGTTATTTGCCATATTACAAGAATATATCAAATAACTGTGTTACGGTTATATGATAACCGTGCTCTGATACCAAATGAAAAGTGTGATAGTGTACGAGTGCACGTACTAATATAGTACACACGGATCGTGTAATATGGAATATAATATAAATGCGGAAATAGATGATAGTAGCAAAGTAAATAGAAAAATCACACCAGAGATTTTTATACTGGTTCGGAGCACCGTCCTACGTCCAGTCCCAGACTTCTATCTAGATTTTCACTATTAACTACCTCGCTTCACCTGGAGGAACAGGTTTACAACACCCAAGCAAACGAACGGGATTTCACGCCTCTAATACACCGAGGACTTCAACACTTGCCTCTTACAACACCGAGGACTTCAACACTTGCCTCTTACAACACCGAGGACTTCAACAACGATGAATATAATTGTTTGTTGATGGTATGTGTTCTTGCTAACACAGTTTTGTCACTTGTAGTACAAACTTCCTATAATCTTATCCTCAAAATATGTGAATGATGTTTTGTGAAGATTAAGGGAAGTATATTACTTATTGAATCAAAAGATATGAAATAATTTCAATGATTCAATAAGCAATTAAAATAATTGAGAGCTTTTAGAATGCAGGAGTATTTAGAAAGTAAGATCAGAAATTAGAGTAAAAAAATATATTCTCAGGTATCTTGAATCAATGATTTAGATGAGTTTATATTGTGAAAAATGGTTGAAACTCTTTGTGGACAGTAGCCATTAATAAATATGATCATTGATGAAAGGTAAGAGATGCAACCATTGGAGAAAGAAGTGTCTTTTGGAAAAGGTTGCTCTCTGTTTAAAAAACGGTCGACAGGTCAAAAAATGGCCAGTAGACAGGATTTCAAATATATAGTCATTATGTGCATGTGTGCACGTTCATTGTGCATTTTACACAGAAACGGTCGACCGCCTGATTTATTACCGGTCGACCGGTCCCTGTTAATTTGCTCAATGAATGTGCAATGCTATTCAAACGTATATATATCGATTATATTGAGGTGCAAGATTATTTAAGGATAGATTTTAACAAGTTTATCACTATTACAATATAAAATAATCAACCTATAATCTAGAGTACCATATGTAGCTCTTTTGTGCCTCTTTATAGCCATGATGTCTATGTTTTGTCGATCGCCTTTATTTCTTTGTCAGAAATCAAAAACTTCATAGAACCTGTGACTCAACAGACATCCCTAAAGGTTTGGCACTTCTTCTATGCCCGTTATTCGACATTTTCTTTGCCATAGAGGTTTGATAAACCTATATTTCCTAAGGCTCGAGACCATCTCCTCCAGCTATAGAGATTACACAACCTTTCTGTCTTTAAACTCAACAACCCTTGTGATTTGACATCTCTAATTATTCCTTAATTCTTTTAAGCCAATTAACTCCAAATAATTATCCTCATGTTAGATACTCGATACCCCTTTCTTCCATATCTTCTCACGCTTCCTTTTCTCTTGGCTTCTCAAGTACATTTGATAGTTGAAAATATGTGGATAACATTTTGCATCCTTTCTTGTACTAAAGAAGCTTTTTTACACTTTAGAGTAAAACAAAGGTCCATTAAGAAAACCAGAAATCCACTCGATAAGAAGATCAGAAAACCATAAATTCAATTAATAAGAAGACCATAAATCCATCTAGTAAGAAGACCATATATTCAATTGATAAGATGACTAGAAACCTATCTGGTAAGAAGACTAGAAATCCATAAATTCAATTGATACGGACTAAAAATCCATATATTCAATTGATAAGAAGAATAGAGATCTATAAATTCAATTGATAAAAAGACTAGAAATCCATAAATTCAATTAATAAGAAGACCAAATATCCATCTAGTTAGATTCTAGTGAGATTCACATTTCAACTAAAAGGAGAATGGAGATTCGATCAATAATGGACATTCCTGTAATTTGATAGAATATTTTTGACAAGGAGACTCAAAATTTCTTAGATTTCTACATTTGACGCTAAGACACTTAGTTTTGGGTAATAGATAGTTCTTGTTCCTTCCTTCGAAGGCTGCTTTAATTTTAGCCTAGAGCATGTATTTAATTACACTTCTTCTTAGAAAATTGCTTTGATTCATTCCAAAGATGAAGCTACCCTTGCCTGATTGATCTCTCGTGCCACTTATTACCTTTTAGGTAATGATTTAGGCTTTAATCTCTTTTGCCTCTTATTACTTTTTAGGTAATGATTTAGGCTTTAACCTCTTTTACCTTTTATTACCTTATAGGTAATGATATAGGCTTTGATTGAGCCCCTTATTAACTTATAGGTAATGATTTAGGATGGTCAACGCATTTGGTTAGCCATCTTGGACAATACCAAAGCCTTACCCGTCCTCTCTAGGAGGTGCTACAGTTAGGCCTTATAAGCAGAACCGAAGGATGGTCAGTGCTTTGACTAAGCCATCTTAGACGAGACCAAAGGCTTACTCCATTACCCTCTAGAAGGCGCTCCGACCAAGCCACATATGCAGGACAAAGGCTTGCAGTGCCCTAGCCAGGCCTAATATGCGCTTCAGCCAGGCCACAAATATGTATATATATGTTTAAACTATGTATATGTGGTACTGTCAATATCTTTATACAAACCGCATATATGTATTGCAATATAATCAAACATATTTATGTACTTAGGCATTTATATTCCTGATATGCATGGGAGAATGTAACGTGTATATGTAAGTTAAAATGTGATTTCACAATTGTTTGAAAATTAAAATAAGATTTAAAATTTAAATTTAAAATAGGAATTATATTTTAAATGTCATAATATGATTTTCAAAATTAACTTTCAAAACAATTTTTATTATTAAAGTTATAATATAGTTTTCAAAGGTTCTTTGAAAATATAATAACATATTTAGATAATATTAATATTTGTTAACTACTAGATTAATCAAATAGTTATTGGATTAAAGTATACCCATGTACAACACGTAGATATATTGTAAGATCCCTAATTTTTATTTAACATTATTCAAAAGATTTAGTTAGATTAATTAAATAGAATAATGTGTGGTATGATAAAGAGATGAGCTTTGATAATTAATTAGATTGAGCCCTAACTAATCAACATATCCTCATTCTTATCCTCGTTTCCTAAGCATAACCCTTTCCATCCTCATATCCTCATTCATATTTATTTCACACAAATATAAAAAAGGTAGAGGCCAACTATTGCTAGGAGAGTTAAGAGGAGAAAAGCTAGAAAATCAAGTTAAAGCTAAGGGGAATCAAATCAACACGCTCAAATCTAAACTCTCTTTATAAATCAAGATGGATAATAGTATCCATCTCATATTTATGTATTTGATTTTTGGATTTTGATTGATTTCGGATTGGTTGATGATAATATGTCATGATATGGTTGATTTTAACCTTATTTTAATTGAATTATGAATTATTGGCATTTTTATAGAATTTTTATGTTAGATTTTAAAGGAAAAACTCCAGTTTTTGATCTTTAAATGGTTTTATTTTTGATGTGTTGTGTAAAACATTATTTTGGAGATGAATTTTTAATTTCATAATTTTTCGAGTCAATAGGACTATTTTATGAATTTTCTAAGATGGAAAAGTGTTTATTTTAGGTTTTAATTATTAAAAATAATTATTTTTGCCTCGAAATTTTTAAATAAGAAAGAAGATGAAAAATATGATTTCTGTGATTTTTAGAGATTTTTCCTAAGTGTTTATGATTTATTAAAATAGAAAAGCTTAATGATTATATAAAAATATTAATATAAATTTAATGGTTGGCAAATTTTTTTGGAAATGAAAATTCTGATCCATAGCAGTTTTTCTAAAAATAATTTGGCAAAGTAAGTTGCTATCCAATAGGAATTTGATAAAAGATAAGAGTTGGTGGAAAGTATTAACTTTAAAAGGAAATAGTTCAGTCTTCAAGTTAATTACAGAAATGTCATTACTTTTGCTGATGTCACTTGAGCTCAATATGATACCGTTTGAGATCAATATTGATACCGCATGAGATCAATATTGATGGCACTCTTAATCGATGCCACCCTTTATTAATGGGATTCTTTATTGATAGCGCTCTTTATTAATGTCGCCCTGTATTGATGGCGCTCTTTATTGATGCCACCCTCTATTGATGTTGCACTTTATTGATGCCGCCTTCTATTGATGGCGCTCTTTATTAATGCCACTCTTTATTGATGTCACTCTTTATTGATGTCACTCTTTATTGATGCCACCCTTTATTGATGGCCCTCTTTATTTATGCCATCCGGTTTAATGCCATCAGTTTTGGTCAATGCCACCAATTTTATTTTATGCCACCATTCTAGACTTATAAGGACCTGTTTTATGCCACTATTCTAGACTTATAATGACTTGTTTTATGCCACCACTTTATACTTTTGACAACTTATTTTGCCATCAAATCAGTGCGTAAGCATAAGATTTTGACTAAGTAATCGACGAAGTTTTCCTTGTTTTGAAGAATGATTTTAAATCGTTTTTCAATGTTAAAAATAAATGGTTTTGAGGAAATAAATGGTGTTTTAGCCCATTTGTATGTGAAGTTTGCTAATGGAAAGTATTACTTAACTTTAAGTAATTTTATTGCGTATGTGACTATTGATTGAACATAGTTTATTGCATGATGTTATATGTTCTATTATCAATTGATCGGTTAAATTTACATATTTTATCATTGTCTTACTCATATTTTATGACCCAACATTGCATCTTGGTGTTTTGAGGGTAGAATTACCGGTTAGGTTGTCCTAGTAGTGAATATGGTCAGACTAAACTCCAAAATGAGTAGAGTTGCATACAGGAGATAAGATGGATCAATTGCGTTTGGATGCCCTGAACTGATCAAAAGACCTGACTCGTGAATTTAAAACCAGATAAGAATTTAGGTGGGATTGGTGTAGGATCGCGCCCTATGATTTAGCTGTTAACCCCTGGTTGGTAAAGGTCCATGATTCTAGTGCGTAGGTATTTGTCAGTAGTGAGACTAAAAGTATGTTTACGCACAGAAAGGAACTCGTAACTCTAAATGCTCACCATATTATTTATGTTATTTTACTCCTAACAGTATTTATAGATTTGTGGACATCTGGTTACATTTTGGCCCAAGTCAGCCCATTAGGTTATTGGTTAGCCTACAAAACCATTAGTTCGTGATGACCCTAGGAAAATTGTGATTTGAGACAGATAGACTATCATTGGGAAGGGAAACCCTTGGTGTACATAACCCTCGGATGACAAGCTAGTCAAACTTACCCATGTTGGATGTATGCATATGATCATATTAGTTTTGTTCTCACGATTGTGGTTGCAGGTGCATGATTATGACTGATGTATTTTAGTAAGATACTAGTGAGTGGAAAACCCGTTCCGCTCAGTGGCGTGGTCTCACTGGGTATCTATTTTGTTCGAGATAGAATATTATTATTCACACCATACATTTTTTTCTAACCCAAAGTTTTTGTGTTTTCCTCTAAACCCTTAGGTACTCATTTGAGTAGGTCGAGAGTAAGGAATTTTTGGTCAGACGAATAAGCTTCTGAAGACATGCAGGAGGCAAGCTAGCTAATATTAGGAGTTTTTATTCCTGCTGTGCTATTTAAAGCCTATGCTATGTTTAAATGAATGTAATTGCAGAACTTATAACTTTCAAGTATTAGACTCTAATCAACCAAGAGGGCATCTTCGTAGTAGTCAATTACATTCAATCAATATTAGCAAATTATGTGTTAATACGTGTTGCCATCTTTTATCTCATTAAAATTAGTTGTTTTAAGATGTGTCTTAAGGTCAAAATTTCTAATCTAATAACATTGAATTTAATCAATCATAAATTTTAATTTCTGACAATATTAAAGTCCAATACCTTATTAAATTTAATATTTTTAATTATGAAAAATATGGGTTGTTACATTCTCCCCCACTCAAAACTTTTCGTCCTCGAAAAGGAACAAGAAGGAATTGAGGAATTTGAAATATTTTATTCAAAATGATCAATTTATAAACAATTTAACTCACATATTTAAGTTCATATAAATTTGAAAATAACTCAACTTCCATGAAATTTTTTGGCAGCATCTCCTTTATGCGGTTAGGTCCAGAAAAATAATAATATCAATAATAAACGTATATATATCATATCCTAAAAATAAATATCTCAAACCATGGGATAACAATAAAATATCGCTATAAAACCGTAATCCAAAAACGTGCCTTTTTTTGGGAAAACAACTTTATTTTTGAAACCAAAAGCAGTAACTATTGCTTCCATAAACCTGTATTTCACTTATATTATCCAAAATAGTGAGAATTATGCATTAGAGAAATATCTAAGTTGTTTCAATTTGCAACAAAAGCAAATCAATATAAAACATATTCAAACAAACAATACACCCATTTATGCAACCAAAGAACCCAACATACATCCATAGCAATCAAAACCAATGGTTTGTTTAGTTTAGAAACTTTGCAAGGTGATAAATAAACTATCAAGTATACCCTATGCTCAACAGCCTTAGATAATTACTTAATGGATTAGTCATACAACCTCAACAACTAGAAGTATTCTTTCCCAAACTTACCATCAGCCAAACAACAAGAATTTTGAATTTATTTAAGTTTATTCCATGGTTTTTTCATCGTTTACCTTTCATTCATTTATTTATATAAAGATCAATCACTTACATAATTCGGTTTCCATTAAAGATTTAAGTCATTAATGAATCATTTCCAAAAAAAATACTTAAGCTTTTACTGCCCTACTTATGTTTATAACTTAATTCGATTATTGAATAAAAATTTAAGTTTTTGGTATTCGCCCTTGAAGAGAAAAGAAATATTTCAACATATCTAAAAATTCAGTTAAAACATTTAACCTCATTCACTTAGTAAAAAATATACGATATATTTAAAACATCCTCATAGTATTATGCAAAGATTTTTCAAAAGTCTAAAAGAATGTTAGAAATTTATATCAAAACATTATAATAAACTTTAAAATAAAGTTCCTTAAATCCGATAATTTATTAGACTCCTTATTTTTAAAATAAGTATAAACTCGAGATTATTAAACTGAAACTAATATTATACTCAAATCTTACATTAAATTTCTAAATAAAAGCATAAAAGTTCATATCTTCATAATTAATTTTACACACTTGTTTTAAAATGAATACTCAAATCATGGAAAAACATTTATTACGTTTTAATACAAAATTCAAACAGTAAATAAACCAATAAATTTACTATTAGTACTTTGAAATTAATTAAATATTCCAAACTATACTTGCAAAATAGAGATTCAAATTTATTGTCAAGTATATTACTATAAATAAACTTCGCAAATCAATTTTTTTCCATTTATATAATATCTTTAAATTATACATTCAAAGAAACTTATATAAATTTTACTTGAAATATTCATTTGAAAGCTTCATTTGCAAATAAATCATCTTTAATACTTTAATACTTTTCAAAAATTCATTTGTAAAATTTCTTGCTTCATTTATAAATACCATTTAAATATTTAAATAACATCTTTATAAATATATGTAAACTATTTGAAAATAATTATTTACATCATTACTTATATTTACAAAGAAGCTATTGAAAACCTTAAATCCATTATTTATTAATTTATTAGTTTTACCTCAAGATACTTTTCAAACATAATTAATAAATCAACAATCATTTATTTTAAATATGTTTTATTGAATTAATAATTTCTCACGGTATTTACAACACTAATAAACCATGCTGTACATAAATAGATAATATTTTAAACATTTTAAAGTATTTAGAAAAGAAAAAAATGACCAAAATATTATTTATATAATACTTTATCAAAATACTTTTATAACTCGATGTCTTAATAGGTTTATCCTCATTCTTGTAGACTTTGGCCATGCGTTGATCAGGCGCAAGGCTGGAATTCTCTAAGTACGCAGTAGACCTTTTTCCACACCCAGCGAAAATATTTAAAAATAGGTATGAGAAGTACTGCTCAAAATCCAATGTCAAATGACGATAATACGATAGCAGTGGCCCGCTGCTGATCTAGAATTTACGCAATGGACACAAAACTTTCCAGAAGATCCTTCTACCTTCCGGGTTCTAAAAAATATCATAGCCAGTTTGTGAACAAAGGACCATCGACCCCTGCTGTAGTGGTACGCTGCTGATTCAATGATTTACGCAATGGATGCACTTCCTTCCCGGAAGATCCATAAACAACAGATTCCAAGAACGAAAGCGCCTCTATTGGGTAAACTAAAGAACCATCTACCCTGGAAAAGAAATCGAGGAACCCATGAGTTTAAGTCTGGACAACCATATCAGTTTGAATCCATTTCTGAATTCACCCAAGTCCACTAGGGTTTATCGGTCGAATCCATTCCTGGATTCCCCAAATTCATCTGGGTCGAAGCATATCACTATACTTCTTCACGGAGGGTACTTCCTAATACTTCTTACTTCAAAATATAATATACCATATATAGTACCCTTTCAAAATCATAGATTCAAATATCGCACTTATATAAATTCCATTATATATAAGATTTCTCTTCAGATCGAATACCTTCCAAAATTAACTGTTTCAAAATCACTTGTACTTATATAAAGTCCACCTCATACAAGAATCAAAAAATTTTCAAATCAATTTCGCTGTATGAAAAGCCATATGGGATTGAACATCGTTGCTTTACAAAAGGTTTAAAGTTGGAATATTTTGTGTATAATATCATTTTTATGAAATAGTTTTGTATATAAAATAGTTGTGTAAAATAATTTGTAAATAAAATAGTTTGTAAAATAGTTTGTAAATAAAATAGTTTCCAAATAGTTTTGTAATAAAATATTTATAAAATAGTTTTGTAAATAAAATAGAATAAGATAGTTTGTATATGAAAAATAAAAGAAAATAGTTTCGTAAAATGGTTTTAAATCAATAGTAGATTGCATAAAACAAAATTCTAATTTAAATTACAAAGATATCCAACCCAACAACTTTCAATTTCAGCGCAAAAACATAGCAGTAATATTAGAACATAAGATGTACATATGTCATTATTCCGTAAAATCACATTCGATCGCTTGCTCGATCACACAAGTTCGCTTTCAAACTAGTATTATCCATTCAACTTCCCTGATTTGGACTTCGATATGGTTTCTTGACTAGAAACCATGATTCTCCTTACATAACCATGTACTATGATAAAGAATTCTAGAATCAAACCAAAAATCCATATCAAATATTCGTCGTCAAGAATCAAATGAAAATCCTAACACAAAGTGATGTAGTTCACATAGAACTTGTGTACTCAAATCCGAATCAAACTAATTTTGCAAATAAAATAATATACATAAAACTTATGTAATTATTCCAATTTGTTTCATCACAATTTCATTTCAATTAAATTCATTTTTAATCTCATCGATTAACACAAATATCACTTCATACTTTAATTTGTTTCATAGAATTTCTCCATATAATATAAACATTAATATATCTATTCTCATAATATTTCTTATGTTTCTCTTTAATTTAAATTACATTCATTTCACATGTAATATTTCTCATTTAAAACTACATTTTTTTGCAAATCATTTCATAAGGAATTTTCTTACGTTTAAAAACCAATTTATAAAACTTTATTCCTTTTTATAAGACATTGTTCAAGTTTAAAGTTATCACAGCATTATTTATAACCATTTATTGCAACATCTATTTATATCATAACAATTTAAAAGTCATGGCTTTATTTGAAATCATTTCACTTTTAATTCGTATTTGCTTATTCCATTTAGTTTCACCTTTATCTTTCAATTTATTTATGACACATTATATAAATGTTAATTAAGTTTATAAACATATTTTTTCGAATTTAATCTCATTTCCAACATTTCCTTAATCACACTTTCAATTTAAACATCCCAAAGCTTAAAGTTCACACTTGTATACTATTACATTACATGCTAAGAATGTATACCCCAATTCTATTCATTTACTAAACATAGATATAACAAATTAAACCTTGTTCTACTTTTTTTCAAATTAAGGTTATCAATTCAACTGTATAATTCAACCCAATTATTAAGTTTCACTCATATATTTATTTAAAAGGTTTCGATTATCCAAAATATCCAAATATTCCATTTCAATAGTTGAAACTACTGGTCAATAAACTACATAATTCACAACAACATTTCAATTTCATAAACAAATATCCTAATTATTCATTTATTCTCTTTAATACACCATTATTAAACTAGTGTTTAGTCCATTAATTCAATCAACAATAACTAACCAATGTTTATAATTTGATTAAATATAACAAGTCAACAAAAATGATAATAATTAAATATTACCATTTCATAAATCAAACACATTACAAATAACTATATTAGTTATAAAAATTTATTCCTTTATATATATATCATATAATATTACGAAAAATAATTTCATTTCAAAATTTATATAAAACATTGTTATAACACTGACAAATACACGCTCTCGTATACACTCAGACAAACTCATTCTAGGGTATTAATCCCAACAGGATAAGGTATGTCTAAACCTCGCTTTGATACCAACTGTAACGACCCACCTTTTTGGACGGTTCAAATCGAAAATAAACCACGCATGTCAGACCCAAACTATTCAAAAGGAAGGATTGTTAATGGGGTAAATAAGAAAAAAAAAGAAAAAGGAAAGAAAAAACAAAATACAGAATCTTGTAGTGGAACAACAAAATATAATAATCAAATAAACAGTTCATGAAGCTGTTTTACAAATAACATTTTATTACACTTTTACAAATTCAAAGCAGAGTTATACATAAATCATAAATATACAAATAATGCAGCGGAACACAGAATGTAGTGGAATGATAAATAGCAATAATATACTGAATCTTCATCTTCATCCACCAGAAAATAGTCTTCAACACTGAAAAACTCAAGCTGACCCGAGCATAATGAAAAACAATACACTCGAGTCAGAACTAAAAATTCCTATGTTAGTCAAATCAATCTCAAATAAAAATATAAATGCAATGGCTTCAGAGATGATACTGGATTTTTCATCTCCTATCAAGTATACAACCTAAATGCAATAACTTACGAGATTTCAAATAATTCAAAATGCCAATTTTAACCACTTTATTAAAAATAAATCCGAAGTTTAAATTAAAAACTTAAACTTTTAGATAATTCAGTTTCAATAAATAATCCGAATTCAAGAAATTGTATGGGTATATATCATTTCAACCCATAATTTAAATGTCTTAATTATCCAATTCTAAAATGATTCAGAGGACCATTTAAATGATGTCAATAATATACAAGGTGATAACAGGGACATATTAAAATAAGTAAACAACCATGCATCCAACATATCAATTAATAAGCATCCATTGCAAACAACATCCAAATCAACCAATATATTTCAACATATAATAGTTATCAATATCAGGGTTTAACTATCAATTAAATTCCAATATATTCAGATTCAATATTAATTCAAATATCAACTTAAATTAGCAAACCGCAATAAAATATTTATATATCACAGCGTATATTTTATTTAACTTGCAATGGAATTTTTAGTATTGCGTGAGTGGGTTTAATCACTCACTTTTGATTTATAGCCAATTGAAAATCCAATAAAAGCCTAAAATTTCAACTATCTCCAAATGCAATCTACTAGTTTCATATTGTCCTGAATTTTGATATGAACCCGAAGGAAGAAACTGCGCATTAATCGGAGTTCATATGCGGAAGATATTCAAGTTATGAGAATATATTGGAAATGAAATAGAAAACCATGTACACATATTTTAATAATAAAATAAAACACGTTAGTTACTCACATTAAGAATTTTGAAGCCTGCTCATGTTTCTAAATTCTGGAAAATCAACAAAAAAAAGGACACGATGGCTCACACATGGAAGAAGGAGGCTTTAGGAAATGGATTTGTGAACAAATGGAAAAGATTGGCTTCATGAAAATAAGTTGCTCACATTTGTTTGTTTTTTTAGAAGAGAAAGAAAACTTTGGGCAAAAGAAATAATGGAAGCACGTTTTGTAAATGGAAAGTTAGAGGAAGAGATTTATGAAATAGGAAATGAATAAGGGAAAAGCACGTTTGGAAATTGGAATATGAAAGGGAAGGATATAAGAAGATGTGAATTTGCAAAATAAAAAGAGTCTAATATGCAGGTAATTAACAAGAGATGAAAGACACACGTTGGAATTTGATAAGACATGTTTACATGGCAAGCAAATCTTTTGGTATAAAATTTCAAAACATGTGCTACCTCGATTAGTTTCATCAACACACATGAAACATTTCAAGGCAAGGCTCACATGTAAATAAATAAAAATTACTGGAAAATCAAAAGAGGCATGTATTTAATAAATGAAAGTAATAATAAATAAAATAAATGAAAGCGACGATTTAAATTTGAGAGTGTAGACCATACATAGAAATCACAAATCTAATATACTAAAAAAAAAACAGTTCATTTTAACATATTTTATTAACCCTAATACGCTCAAATTTACATACATATATGTATTTTTATTTAGTACACAGTAGATAACATTAAATACTACAATTGACATAATGAGGATCGATGCCCCACACATTAAAAGATGAACTGAGACTCCAAAGTCAAATTTGAAACGGAATAAATCTCCTATGTAAATATATTAACTATTCCAAATCAAAAATTTAACCAAATCTTCAAGTTGTTTTGTTACCATTTTATTATTGTTATTTTTTTATAAATTAAATTCAAATCAAGTTTGAATATTTAAATAAATCAAATATTCCAACTAGAAACATACAATGAAATTCAATTCTTTGTTTTAATGAAATTAAATTTACATTCACAAATGAAATATTCACTTTATTTGATAGAATATTCTTTCCAAGAAACCATCCTTTTCTTTTATTTTTATTGAAACATATTTCTTTTTATTACACATTAATTTATAATTAACACCTCCCCCTTTAAAACCAACTTACATTTAAAGATTATCCCACTAAAGAGTCACAGAATTAATATTTCGTACAACACGTCGTTTCTTTATCAATTAATTTCATATTATCATTATATTCGTAACAAATTTAAGTACTAACAATTTGAACATAATATTTCTCATTGAAATTCTCATTATATTTTTAACACAAAACGTATGTTGCACATATCATTAATTAATTACCATTTACTTATATCTCTTATTAATTGCAAGATATAGTTAATATTAATTACGATAATTAAATCTCAAAACATACCCTAATACAGGGAAGATAATTAATCCAATTATTTCCTTTGAAATCCAATTTTCCATGTTAAACCTAATATGTATATACTAAATTAATTCCAACATTTAGTTACAACTATAATAAAACCCGTTCGTTATATATTTAAATTCCAAACAAATCCTTTTATTTTGATTTGCATTCTTATTATCAAATCAACTATTCCCTTATGCAATTGATTAATATAAATTTTTCACTCACCACTCAACAGTTAACGTTTCTTCTTATATCAATTGTAATATTCCAATTACATTAATTCTCCATTAATTACCAAATAAATTTCTAACGAATTTAATAATAAGATAATAAATAAAATAATGGTTATATGTTAATAATCCATATCTATTAACTTATTATTTACAACCAAAGGTTAATAAATTTACGGACAAAATAATTGATTTCATACTTCATATTAAAACCAATTGCAATTAACATATGATTACATCATTTATTCTATTCCTTATTAACCTTTATTATTTAAATTGATTGAAATTACGTTAACATAGTATAGTAGTCAATTACATTCAATCAATATTAGCAAATTATGTGTTAATACGTGTTACCATCTTTTATCTCATTAAAATTAGTTGTTTTAAGATGTGTCTTAAGTTAAAATTCTAATCTAATAACATTCAATTTAATAAATCATAAATTTTAATTTCTGACAATATTAAAGTCCAAAACCTTATTAAATTTAATATTTTTAATTATCAAAAATATGGGTTGTTACATGTTATTGCAAAGAGATAAACTAATTGCTCACACTTCTTGACAGCTTTGATCACATGAAGTTAGATATCCGACTCATGATTTAGAGTTGGCAGCGGTGACTTTGGCTTTGAAATTATGGAGACACTATCTTTAGGGAGAACGATTCGAGTTATTTACGCATCATAAGTCTTTGAAGTAGTTATTCTCTCAAAGGGAGTTGAATATGCGACAGCAAAGTTGGTTAGAGTTTTTGGCAGCTTATGATTTTGAGATTAAGTATACGGCAGGGAAAGGAAACAAAGTTGCAGATTCACTTAGTAGAAAACATTAGAGTGTGGTGTTATCCATGTTAGAATGGAGAAATTTGGAGAAATTGACTAGATGTGATGTAAGGTTAAGGTCGATGGCAGTTCTCGACGGCTAGTTCTAGTCGGAATACTGCAATGTTATCATGTTTGGAAATTCGATCGTTAATGATCAAAAGGATTGCTTCTAAGAAGAAAGATGTTCCATTACTAGCTGAATGGATTGGAAGGCCTAAATAAGGAACTCGGATTGATGATTTAAAAGGCTTTACTCTTGACCAGAATGGATGGTTAAGGAAGAAGGGAGGGCTATGTGTTCCAGATGTTTATAACCTAAAGAAGGTTGTTCTTGGGGAGTGTCATCGATCAAAGTTTACTATCCATCCTGAAGGAACTAAGATGTATCAAGACATGAAAAGAAGTTTCTTCAGGGAAGGGATGAAAAGGGATGTAGGTTTACGGGTAAAGAGTATTTGAATTGCTAATACATGCAAGCTGAACATCATAAGCCAAGTGGATTACTTCGACCTTTAGAAGTACCATTTGGAAAATGGAATTCTATATCTATGGATTTTATTGACAAGTTGCCAAGATCGAATAAGTGAAATGAGAGTATTTGGGTTATAGTGGATAGACTGACCAAGAGTGCACATTTCATTCCAGTTAAGTCGATAAGGATGACACCTATATTGGCTAAGTTGTTTATAAATAATATTGTTAGACTGCATGAGATTCTAAGCAGTATTCAATTATAGAGATGTCTTATTCACTAATGAATTCTGAAAGAATCTATAAGAAGTTTTACGTACCGAACTAAAGATGAGTACCTCCTACCATGATGGGCAAACGAAAAGAGTTAACAAACTTCTTGAAGATTTGCTGAGGGCTTTTGTACTTGCTTTTTGAGGGTCATAGGATGACCATTTGCACTTAGTTGAGTTTTTCTATAATAATAGTTATCAAACTAGTGTAGAAATGGCGTCTTTCGAAGTTTTATATAGAATGCCATGCAAATAACTAGCATGTTGGTTGGAGACCGAAGATAGATAAGTTCTTGTTCTAGATATGGTGGGAGAAGCCACTGAAAAGATTGAGTTGATCCGAGCACGGATGAAAGAAGCTCGGTCTAGGCAGAAACGTTTTGAAAATAAGAGGCGTAAGGATTTAGAATTCTCAGTTGGAGACCATGTTTTTGTTAAAGTATCACCGATGATGAGTGTGGCTTGATTTGTGAAGAGGGGAAAATTAGCACCGAGATATGTAGGTCGATTTCTTACCATAGAGAGGAATGAGAAACTCACTTATCGGATAGAGTTACTGAGCAGTTTGGCAGGAGTCCATAAAGATTTTCATATTTTTCATCATAGGAAGTGCATACACGATCCAGAAAATACTATTATTCCAACCGTATTGGAAGATTTAGTAGTGGAACCAGTTATGCTTATTGTTAGACAACTAGTTCTTGCTGCGGCTGGAGATGAAAAGAGGTTAACGAACAAGACAGCCAAACTGGTGAAAGTCCAATGGAGTGATAATGGATAAGACAATACTTAGGAAATAGAGAACAAGATTAGAGATACTTATCATGATTATTTTGATGGTATGTTATATATTTGTCATATAAACTTTTTGCCACTTAGATAGGCTAGTATCGATGTTATGTGTTATTACCTATGTTTTCATGGTTAATATGCTTATCGTGATGCTTACGGAATTTCAAGGACGAAATTCTTCAAGGAGGGGAGCCTGTAACATCCTTAATTTTTGTTTAACATTATTCAGAATACTTAACTAGATTAATTAAATAGTATAATGTGTGATGTGATAAAGAGATAAGATTTGATAATTATTGAGTTAGACCTAAACTAGTTAACAAATAAGATTATTTTAACTTATAAATATGAAGTAGGATTTATGAGGGGGAAAAATAAGAATAGGCCTCATTTCTTAAAAATAAGCCCTCCCACCCTTATATCTTCATTCATATTTCATTCATAGAAATATAAACAAAGTAGAGGCCGACCATCGCTAGGAGAGTTAAGAGGGGAAAAGCTAGGAAATCAAGTTAAAACTAAGGGAATCAAATCAACACACTCAAATCTCAACTCTCTTTATCAAATCAAGGCGAATAATTGTATCCATCTCATCTTTATGTGTTTGATTTTTGGATTTTGATTGATACCGAATTAGTTGATGACAACATGTCATGATATGGTTGATTTTACACTTGTTTGATTGATTGATAATTTATTGAAATTTTTATGGAATTTTTAAGTTAGGTTTTAAAGGCAAAACCCTATTTATTGATCTTTAAATGATTTGATTTTCTAATATAGTGTGTAAAATTTTATTTTAGAGATGATTTTTTATTTTCATAACTTTTCGAATTAATAGGAAAAATTTATGGATTTTCTAAGGTGGGAAAGGTGTTTATTTTGGGTTTTAATTATTAAAAATAATAAAATAATTATTTGGCTCTAAAAAATTTATATAAGAAAGAAGATGGAAAATATGAGTTTTCTATGATTTTTGGGGATTTTCCCTTAGTGTTTATGATTTATTGTGAATTTATTAGGCTAGAAAAGCTTAATAATTATATAAAAATACTAATATAAGTTTAGTGGTTTGCAAATTATTTTATAAATGAAAATTTTGATCCATAGTAGTTTTTTTGAAAAGAATTTTGCATAGTAAGTTATTATCCAATAGGAATTTGATAAAAGATAAGAGTTGGTGGAAAGTATTATCTTTAAAAGGAAATAATTCAATCTTCAAGTTAATTACAGAAATGTCATTCCTTTGGCTGATGCCGACGGAGATCGATATTGATACCACTTAAGATCAATATTGATGGCACTCGTTATTGATGCCACCCATTATTGATGGTGCTCTATATTGATGTTGCCTTATCTTGATGACGCTCTTTATTGATGTCACCCTCTATTGATGTCGTTCTTTATTGTTGCCACCCTCTATTGATGGTTCTCTTTATTGATGTCACCCTCTATTGATGTCGTTCTTTATTGTTGCCACCCTCTATTGATGGTGCTCTTCATTGATGCCACTCTTTATTGATGACGCTCTTTGTTGAAGCCACCAATAACTGATATCACCGTTTATTGATACCACCCTTTATTGATGGAGAGATTTGTTGATGCCACCTTTTATTAATGGTTCTCTTTATTAAAGCCACCATTATTGACGGCGCTTTTTATTAATTCCATCCATTATTGATGCTACCAATTTCGGTCGATCCCACCTTTTTTGTTTTATGCCGTCATTCTAGACTTATAACGACCAGTTTTGTAACGACCCGTACTTCTAACTATTTTAAATTATTCAATTTAATGGCCTTATTGGATGAAAATGGGTAGAAATAAAAATTTAATGATTTCTTATTGTAGTTTATTGAATATAATAAAATTTTGAGATAACCAATTCCGAAGATTTTGGCGATAACAAATATTGAAATGAAATTCTATATATTGAATGCGTTTAAAATCAGTAGATGAATTGAAAATAAATACTGAATGACTGTGAAATGAAAGTAGTTGTTAATTATTATTTTTAATTCATTTTATAAGTTAAATAACTTATATTTAAAATACGATGATTTATTGGATAATTAAATTGTTTAGATTTAATATTGGAGATTATTTAAATAATTGAATCTAGAATTAACGTGAATGAAAATGGTATCAGAAATTGATTTAAATTTCATTTAAACAAGAATGAAGATTATTAACACTTAAAATTGGATTTAAAACTGAATAAATAGAAATATGAAATTTTATATTATAATTAACGAGTAAAAATAGCCATTTTGGCCACTATCTTGGATTTCGACGAAACCAGTTTCATCGGATCCATAATAATGAATTATTACAAGATTTCAAGTTTCGTAGCGATTGAACTTATCCTTTGGCCGTGCAAGTTTGAAACGCGTAGAGTTTAATTTCAGAATTTAATTAAAATAAATTATTTTGAAACGCTATCTTCTGCGCAAGATCAAATTAGGCCTCGAAATTTGTTCCATGGTGTTCAGAATAGGGATAAAACATTAAGAACGTCAGGCGGCACGTTTCGTTTGGAGTTCGAAATTTCACGGGTCAATCGGGCGAGATATTTTTTAATTAATAATATATTTACTTTCCCATCCTTATCCAACAATTCATACACTCAGCAAACATTCTGTCTATTCCTCTATACCCCCTTTTCTTCTCAATTCAAATCATAACTGAAAAGAAAAGGTTGTCGCTCGATATAAAGAAAAAAAGAAATTTGACAATCCAATCGCAATGTAGAGACGCGCGTACGTGAGGGGGAGAGGCTTGCATAGCTTCGATCGATCTAGGGTTGGGTTTCACGTAGCTATTATGGGCGTGAGTAGAGGAATTTGGCCGCGGCGATCTTGAGGCGTGGCTGAGGTCGATGGCGGTGGCACAAGGCCAGGCGGTGGAAGTTGGGTAAAGCGACGATGGACCGGTCGACGATAGATGTGTGCGCGATGGATGGATCATGGTCGCGTGATGTTGAGCTCGAGCAGGTATCAAAGAGAATAACGTGATTATCATTATTATTATATTTTAGTTAATTAGCATTGTTAGTATCGTCAAAACAAATTATCGCATAACTTTTGTTTACGAGATCAGTTTTGGACGAATAAAATCACGTTGGAATCTTATCGACGAAGCTTCAGCGTGGAATCAGATTGGAAATTTGCATGAAACTGAAATATTTTTAGTTTCAGATAAAAAAGTGAGTGTTTTATACGCTCATGTTTGACTAATATATTTTTGTGTTAGTAAAGTTTATATCATGACGTGATTTAAATTTGTTAATTGTTTTTTAATAAATTTAATTGACATTTAAATTGACATCTGAATTAATTGATAGAATTTGAATTGACTGTTAAATTGAATTAGGATTAAACTACTAGTAAAATTCCACATTATCGATAATTGGTTAATTGTTGTGATTTTTGACCGTTTGGATGTTGGTTGTGATAGATGAAATGTTGATTGATATTTTGGATATTTGGGTATTTATTTATTTTTAATATATCATGTATCAGTCCTGTATGTTATTTAGTATAAAAACAGAAAAATGAACTATTTCGAATAAATTAAGAAATATGTTGAAATGATATATACCTATCGCATTTATTTTGGATTGAAATGATATATATCCATCTCTGAATTAAATTAGAATAACTGATTCACTTGGCCATAGGATAGAAAATTATATACAGACATCGGATTGGTTAAATTAAATGACTTCGAAATTTTCGATTTGAAATTATATAAAATGATTTGATTTAAGAAATAAAAATTAAATTTATGGCATCGAATTACTTTAGAATTTGAGCATGGAATGTTGAAATTTAAACTTGATAATAGGAGTTGTTTTAAATAATTGAAGTTGAGATTTTGAAGTTATAATCGAAATATGATTGAATTTCAGAAAATTGATTTTTTTTAAAAGATTGGACTTTTATTCAAACTTTGAATATTGTAAAGTAAAAGTAATACAAACAACATTTCAAAATTTAGCTTGGAATTGAAGTATATTTGAAGATTTAGATTTTTAATTGATATTGAAAGTTAAATTGATTTAAGTGATATGTATCGATATTTTGGAAATCGAACTCGAAATTGATATAAATCAGAATTGTTTAAATTCGAGAATTGAGTGGAAATTTAATCATTGAATCAGATGATTGAAATTAAAAAATGGTTTGGAATTGAAATTAATTTGGAATTGGAATTTAAATTAATTTAGAATTGGAATTGAAATTAATTTGGAATTGGAATTGAAATTAATTTGAAATTGAAATTAATTTGGAATCAAAATAAAATTCGACTTGAAATTGAAATTGAATCGATTAAATCGAAATGGAACTTGGAATCGATTTGAATTGGAAAATTTGAAAAGTGAACCGGTTTGATTTTGAAACTATTTTCAAATGAATTGTTCTAGTATAAATTGTTCAAAATCTATCTTCTTTAAATATTCAATTTATTTTGATTTTCCAAACTATTTTATTATATAAACCATTTTTTTACTTAAACTATTTTCTTTTAAACCATTTTAACTATTTGATTATTTTAAACTATTTAAAAAAATTAGAATATTTTCTAAAAATTCAAACCGATCAGAGTGGGAACGTTTATATTTAAATCTTGGGTTCAAATACGAGTTTGGGAAATTTTGATTTTTAATTGAAACCGTATAAGTTGAGCAAATATGATGATTTTGAAATGAATTTGATTTTGCAGCAAGTATGATATTTTGATAACAAGTACGAATGGCATTCAAAATGTAAAAGAACCAACCGGTGTGTAAAACAAGGTTGGTTGTTAAGGAGACCGGGGACTCTTATTGGCATACTCTCTGTCAATACTGGAACCACTTTAACAACTATGTAAGCAGAGGGGACTCTAGAACGAAGTGGTTGGATTCAACGCTGTTTGCTGGATTTGAAGAAAGAGAACGATGATAGATTTGCCTGACACTTATGTCAATTTAAATGACTAAAATGGGAGCTGTACCGGCCAATGAGGTTATCTACCTCTAGCGGGCACACTTCTTCGTATTACTTTCATGACATTGTTATTGATTGGTGCGCACCCTCGGATTTTGGAAGTGTTGGACGCGGTGCGCCATTAAGGATTACCATCAGTCAGGAAGGGTAAACTGGTAGTATCCTACCTTAGGCATTGTCTCACGTGTCTTGTCATACTTTTATCCTTATACGAGACCTCTACGATTTTGGTTTAGTGTTGTTGTATCACGGCGCATCACTGACTACCGATATGTTACTGGTTATGTCAAATGCAAACTGTATACCAATGCTTAAAAATGCATTAAGGGGGATCAATGCAACGCCTTAACAATAAGAAAAATATTGGTTTTACCGATTAGACATTATATATGTAGCATATTCTAATACATGTAATATTTTGATGGATCCTTAAGAGATAAAAAATCCCGCAAGATCTCTTGTGTTATTGCATGCATATTATACACTAGATAGGAGATGTGAAACCCCGTAAACATCTCTGATTCCATCACACTCATGTTATATGCGATATCGATTTGACTTACATAAGAATATTTTAGTCCTTAGTCGAGTGTTTTGTCTTTTGATTACGCTCGGTTTAGCCCTGAGTTTTCAGCTTATTGAAGATTTATTCTGGAGGACGAAAATGAAGATTTGGTTATTATTACTATTAGCATTCCTGCATCATGTTGCCTGCTGCATTATTTGTTTATCCCTTATTGTATATATAACTCTGATAAATGGTATAAATTATAATCAAACGTATAATATAAATTGCTTCGTGAACTGTTTATTTTATTATTATATTCTATCGTTTCACTGTGAGATTCTGTATTTGTTTCTTCTTCTTTTCTTATTTTTCATAATTAACCCCATTGATCATCTATGTTCTGGATTGTTCAAGTCGAACATGTGTGGATTATTCTCGATTTAACCTTCTAAATTGTGGGTAGCCACAAGTTTTATGTCACCGGTCTAGACTTATAATGAGTTATTTTATGCCTCCAGTTTAGACTTATGACAACCTATTATGCCAACAGGTCAGTGCTTTGGCACAAGATTTTGCGTAAGTAACGGGCGAAGTTTTCCTTATTCTAAATGTGTGAAGTTTTCTCATAGAAAATATTACTTAACATTAAGTAATTTTATTATGTATGTGACTATTGATTGAACATAATTTACCGAATGTTGCTATATGTTCTTATTATCAATTGATTGGTTAAATTTACATATTTTAATCATTGTCATACTAACATTTCATGACCCAATATTGCATCTTATGATTTTATTGGCAGAATTACCAGTTAGGTCGTCCCAACAGTGACTATGGTCAGACTAAACTCCAAAGTGAGGAGAATTGCATCTAGGAGATCAGATATATCAATTGCGTTAGGATGCCCTGAACTGATCAAAAAACCTTACTCATGAATTTAAAACTAGATAAGAATGTAGGTGGAATTGGTGTAGGGTCGTGCCCTATGCTTCAACCGTTAGCCCCCAGGTTGTAAAGGTTAGCGATTCCAGTGCATAGGCCTTTGTCGGTAGTGAGACTAAAAGGATGTTTATGAACAAAAAAGAACTCACTGCTCTATATGCTCACTAGATTATTTAAGTTGTTTTACTCCTAACCATATTTGGATTGTGGATATCCGGTTATGTTTTGACCCGAGTCAGCCACATAGGTTATCGGTTGGCCTGCAAAACCATTAGGTTCCTAGTGACCCTTGAAAAACTATGATTTAAGATAGACAGACTATTAGAAGGGTAAACCCTAGGTGTACATAACCCTAGGACGACCAGCGGTCAAACATAGCCATGTTGCATGCATGCATATAATCATATTATGTTTTATTCTCAACATTGTCATTGCAAGTGCATGATTATGACCGACATATTCTGGGAAGACACTAGTGAGGGGAAAACCCATTCCACTCAATGGTGTAGCCTCACTAGATATCTATTTTGGTTCGAGATGAAATATTATTACTCACAATAGATTTTTTTATCTGACCTGAAGTTTTTTACCCCTAAACTCTCAACTACTCATTTGAGTAGGTCGAGAGTAGGGATTTTTAGGTTAGAGAATAAGCTTACTTGTAGAAGGCAAGCTAGCTAATATTCGGAGTTTTTACTTATGATATGTTCTTTAAAGCTTACGCTATGTTTAAATGAATGTAATGGAAGAATTTATAAGTATTTAGTATTGTGCTCCAATCAACCATGGCGCATCTTCATATGTCGCTCTTAGTATATTTTGTAATTATTATATTTTCTCTATATGTGGGCAATAAATGAGATTATGCAATGAATGTAAAAATATTCTTTCTGAAATGTATTGAACGTTTAATTAATGAAAAATGTTCGAAATTTTTCATATTCATGTGCTTCTAATGTTATTGATATGATTAGCATAACCATATTTTGTCACAGGAGAATAATACTATTGATGGTTATAGCATCAGTAGCGCTTATTTTCGCACCTCAAAATAGGGGATGTTATATATATTACGTTATCTTTAATTATTTAGGATGTTGTAAGTATATATGTATATGCATAAGAAATTTTCAAAATTAATATTTAATTAAATTGTCTTAATAAGAAAATTTAAAGTTAACTAACAAATAATAGTATACATACATACATATACATATACATACATACATACATACATACATACATATATAAAGATAAATATGTATAACTATAAATGTTATGGTATGCAAATTCAATAAAAAGTTTGAATGAATGACATAAAATTAATTGAAATGTTAATTAGTTAAATAAGATTTAACTAATGTAATGTACATAATACTATTATATAAGTTAATTAAATTATAAAAGTTATATAATAATTAAGCTTGCATAATATGAATGTATAAAGTCAAATGGTACAGAAAAAACCCAAATAGACTTAAGGGGTAAATACATAAGTATAGTGTGTATGTCGTGATTTTTGATATCTCCGATACTTAAATCAGGAGGGTATTTCATAAGAAATATATTATTCCGTAAGTCAATATGCTCAATGTAATATATTAAAGATAACGAGTCTTTGATATAAAGTCCTCCTCTACCATTTATATATTAATAGATTACTTGAATACTCCTCTGATGTTGAGTTTTTCCTCAAGCTAGTGATGTTATGTGTAGTACTATTTATTGAATAGATGAGGTAAGATAACTGCACATATTTGTTGAGCTTTCCTCGAGGTATGTGCATTATACTTAGGCCATCATGAAATGGTAGGTATAAGTGAATAATCTCTCTTTATTTGTTGAGATTTCCTTAAGGTAAAGATGAGATTAGGACAAGGACCATGGATTAGAAGTTGTATATAATACTACCGACAAGGAGTTATCCATCATACATGGGCTTATGATTTGTAGAGCTTTCCTCGAAGTCAAAATCTTAAGGCATACGAGTCCTAAACCTACTAGAGAAATTGAAACTTTTTGCATTTTCTCTTAGGGCTTTCAGAAACATAAAATTCTTATGGAGGCCTAATTATAAAAATGGAATGATAACGTTTAACCTTTCTAATATTGTAAGAACATTTGTTGTATTTCTACATCAAAAAATGTGTGCAGCTAATAAAATTGGATAAAATGTTTATCAGTAAAATTTACAAATGAATTGAACCAAGATTGATACAGAAATATAAAATATACTCATTAATAAATATTTTGGCATGTTGTCGTTCCAAGACCTATGCAAGAACTTAATTCTATAATTACTGAATACTTTCATACCTTGGTCAATTGAAGGTTTATTTTCCCAGACTACATATTGTATTTTGAGTTTTGAACTCATAAGCAATAGAAGAAAATGGATATTTGATTCATATTCAGTTACGTATGAAGGTAGCATCATAAAAAGTCATTCATAATGTATGAAACTTCGATGAAATTGCTTCATTCGGAATAAGAAAATAAATTTTAATGCAAGATCATGTATTCAATATGATTGATTATAGTAAGTATTTCCTTTGAATGGTTCGACCATTTAGGAAAGTAATGCAAATGTACAAAGGTAGATGTAACTTAAGGTATGGTTGGGATGAGAGAGTGAATGGCCGCTTTTACATCATAAGGAAATATCGAAAATGAGAATTGTAAAATGATAATTGAAACTTAACATTGAAGTAAGAAATATGATTCCTATTCCCAAATCTATTTTTATATATATAAAATGATTTTCTATGAAATTTGTTCCTTTGAGTTCAAGATATATTTAATCTGAAAACTCTCGACTATAAAATGGTAACACTAGATCGAATAAATAGACTACATTAAGTGGTTGATGGAAAAAAATAGTGGGAGAATTCCATATCACACTTATTGATCGCATCAAGTTATGAAAATTATTTTCGTAAATCATAGCAAACATTATTTATGAAATAATAACAGTTTTTCATTGTTGATCGAAAATAAACATAGTTATATTTCAATGAATATTGTGAATATTTATTATTAAATAAAACTATAACAGTGGTATTTGTTTTCATAACAAAAATGATGCGTTGGAAAATACGTGAGTATCTCAAATTATTATGGAATTATAGGCTAAGTCATTGTTTTGAGAAATAATTCTTTGATTATAGCATTATGAATCGCATGGTGCTAATGAATTATATTTCAAACAATTAAGGGCGAAGCACCCACTTAGTGGAAGCATCATAAGAGTTGATGAACTCCTTAGGTTGATGCATATAAATATGTGTAATCAAATATCTATTAGTACCAAAATGGCTCCACATATTTTGTTGTATTTAGAAATGAGTTATCATAAACATAACAAGCATTATGATACACATGTAGTATGTCTATAATAAGTTCATATAATATAAAATGAAAGTAAATGAAATTACATGCAGTAGAAATGATTAGATTTTATTGGATGACTGAGTATATTGGATAGAGTTTCGAACATACCTAAAAATTGAATAAAGATTTAATCTCAAAGTCATCCTTTCTTATGATACAAATGTGAGAAATGCGGAATACGGATCTTAAGGCTAGGATTAACTAGAGGGGGTGAATAGTGTTTAAAGGAATTACTAATCTTTTTGAGTTTATGTTAATTTGAACACAAATGTATACAATATACAGACACAGATATGATCACAGAAACAAACACAGATGCAAAAAATAAAGTAAAAGCAATAAAGGAAAGAACACACTGGATTTTATACTGGTTCGGAGTTGTACTACATCCAATCTCGCACACAAGTACGGATTTCCTTTCAAAATCAATTGTACAATTACACCCTCGATTTCAACGCCACGAGGTACACCACTCCAGATTCACAATCCTCTGGGTAGAGATACTTGATTTTACAGGCAACAAGTTCACCGAATTGATTTCCAAGGCTACAATCACACCTTTTCTCGCTTGATTGATTTCACAGGCTATAGTCACACCTTTTCTCGCTTGGTTTATTACAACGCAGCCTATAACTCTGAATAGCACTGAGATCTTGTCGAGATAGTGATAGAGAATCAAACCAGAGATGATCTAGATAGATTCAATGTTGATTTCGGTGGAGTAATGGTAAAAATATATATAAAGAAATGTGGAAGAAGAAGAGGAATGAAATCAGAGAAAATATGAATGAAAATTCGTTTAAAACTGCCCCTATTTATAGTAGAACAACAGTCATGTCCATTCGTGAAATGATATGATGAATAGACACTTCTTTGAAATTTAAAATTTTAAAATCAAGTGCCACCTTGTCAAGAAGGGGTACTTGAGGTTGTTGACATGCCTAAGGTATTTTTGGTAATTTACTTTTCTTTGAAAATAACTTCTATCTTGTATTAAAACTATTTTAAACTTTATAAATATACTTAACTATAGTTAAAATACATAAAAAAATATAGAGAATAATATTTTGATATATATAAAAATTTACTATAATTTTATATTTAAATCTAAGTATAAATATTAAAAGTTAAATATATTATTACTAAAAGATAGTTTAAAACCAAGGATAATTTGATTTTGAAAATAAAGATTATTTTAAGGCTAAAAATATTTAAAACCAGGATAGATGTTTTTGATTCTTTTAAAAGGAAGTTTTTGAAATCATTTTGAAAACAAGATATATTGTTGTGAAAAACATTTGAATAAAAGTTAGTGGATACAAAACAATGTTCCACTAGATTTTTCGTAGGTTCCATCCTACTTAGGGTTCCATCCCTTTAACAGGCTCAAAGCGGATTCCATTCCACAAATAAATTGGATTTTAAGATCCCAGTACTTTTCTTGGAGTTAAATTCCTAATTAAATTACTTATATTGAAATCTTGATCTCTTGATAATCTTGATACTCATGAGTCTTCAATCTTGATATCTTGAATCTCTATATTGTACAGTCTTCATTCTTGGTGCCTGCATGGTTAGATCCTGCATATACATATATATCTAAACTATAATGTTAGTATTTATATTTTATAATCTTATTCTAAGGTTGTTGCCATCAGAACCATCATCTCAAGGACTAACAATCTCCCCCTTTTTGATGATGACAACCTTTGTTTATAAAATATTACTTCTATCCTAATCACTCCCCCTAAAACTAATAACTCCTTCTTAATCTATGATTAACTATCCTATCTTATACTTCTCCCCCTTTGTCATTAACAAAAACTAACTCCAAATTATATAACTCCCCCTTAGTCTAATACTCTATGACATGTGATTATAATGATAGTATTATCATAAATAATAAACATTTGATTCTAAAACTAAAACTGAATCCTAAATTACTAACTATCCTAACTAAAAATCTATATATGATAATTCAAATAATATAAGAACACAAATCATTTATTAAGTATATCTTGTTATATTTACATGTCCGTAGAGAACGTACGTAAAAAACATACAACAATAGAAAGGAGAGAAAAGAAACTAATGTGTGTCCTTGAAAATGGGAGATCTATGAACCGAACAATTTGGGTAGTTGAAACAGAAATTTCCACGTCGTTCGACTAGATTTCCATCCTTGTCAAAGCACACTTCGCCAACGCAAACGACTTTGTCGTCATCTTCAGCGTGCTCTTCTGCCATGAAAGCTTCTTCTTCTTCTTCCTCGACGTCCTCTTGTACTTGATCTCCTGAAGACTCTTCATCAATCAAGATCGGATTAGCATGATTTTCCATTAAAAACTTTTGCAAATTTCTCAGGATTTTGCCTTACCATTCTTGTTCTTTGGCCATTCTAAGTTGCACCACTATAATTTCAGTCATTAGTTGTAATGCGTCCTTCAAAGAATCCTCCATTTTCATCACTCGTGCGAGCGTAATTCGTTCAAATGGTCCAGTAGAAGGAAAAGGGAACAAAAAGGTTGAATTTTTGTTTGAATTGGAAAAGGAGGCCATTGTTTTATTGTTTTCAGAAATTAGAACAGAGAGAGAATAGAAAGAATGATCAAAATTTTGAAATAAGAAGAATATAAGACCACTTATTTGAATTTAAGTGGTAAAATTTCAAAAATAAAAAAATCGTTATACGTTGACAGGGGTAGGAGGGGGTTGTCGACATGGTGCTTGATATTTTTGCTATTTGATTTATTTTGATTTAATTTTTAATTATACTTTGTTATTTATATTTTATATTTCAGTTATTGAACAAATACCTAATTCTCTTCTTACTTTAGTAAATATAGATTCATTTAAGTGTTTTGCAAAGATATCAGCAATTTGGTTCTTAGAATTGACATAATCGAGAGTAATTACTTCCTTACTTATATTATCTTTGAGAAAATGATGTCTGATATCAATATGTTTAGTTCGAGCATGATGAGTAGTATTTTTAGACAAATTTATTGCACTGGTATTGTCATAATAAATTGGTGATTTTGAGATATTTAAACCAATTTTTTTTAAAGTTTGTTGTATATATATTACTTGAGAACAAGCCAAAGCAGCAGAAATATACTCTGCTTCGGTTGTTGATAAATAAATTGTGTTTTGCTTTTTACTAAACCAGAAAATCAGAGAATTCCCCAAAAAGTGACAAGTTCCACTTGTACTTTTTCGGTCTGATTTACAACCAGCATAATCAGCATCGCAGTAAGATATTAAGTCAAAAGAATCATTTTTAGGATAAAAAAACCATAATCAAAGGTGTGTTTAACATATCTTATGATACGTTTTACGGCTTTTAAGTGGGTCGCTTTAGGTGGGGATTGATATCTTGCACAGAGACAAACACTATGCATGATACCAGGTCTACTAGCAGTGATATAGAGTAGTGATCCATTCATTCCTCTATATAATTTTTGATCTACATCTTTCAAGAGATCTTCTTTACTTAGGTACTCATTGGTTGCCATGGGAGTGGGTTTTCCACTTGCAGTAGTCAAACCAAATTTACTAGCTAGGTCTTTAGCACATTTTTCTTGACTAATAAAGATACCATTATCTGATTGTTTTATTTCAATCCTAGAAAGAAGTTTAATTCACCCATATCACTCATCTCAAACTCTTTTGTCATTATTTCAAAAAATTCTTTATTCATTCAAAATTAGTTGATCCGAAAATGATATCATCTACATAGACTTGTACTAGTTGAATATCATTTTTATTTCTTTTAGTAAAAATTCTTTACCAATTTCAAAATTTTATTGTAATAAGTAAGATCTTAGTCTATCATACCAGGCTCTAGGAGCTTGTTTTAGACCATATAGAGCTTTCTTAAGTTTGTAAACATGATTTGGTAATTTTTCATTTTCAAAAAGTGGTGGTTGTTCAACGTATACTTCCTCTTTTACAAATCCATTTAAAAAGGCACTTTTAACATCCATTTGATATAATGTGAAATTATTATGATTTGCGAAAGCAAGTAGAATCCTAATGGTTTCTAATCTTGCTACTGGAGCAAAGGTTTCGTCAAAATCTATTCCTTCTTCTTGACAATAACCTTGAGCGACTAACCGAGCTTTATTTCTAACAACCTCTCCTTGTTCATTCATTTTATTTTTATAAACCCATTTAGTTCCAATAATAGTTTTATTTTAGGTCTAGGAACGAGTTGCCAAACATCATTTCTAGTGAATCGATTTAGTTCTTCTTGCATAGCCAAGATCCATGAATCATCAGTTGATGCTTCTTTTGGATTTTTGGGTTCAGTAGTTGATATAAAGGCTACATTGCTCATTTTACTTAATT
The DNA here is from genome assembly GCA_030765085.1 of Allium cepa. Lineage (NCBI taxonomy): Eukaryota > Viridiplantae > Streptophyta > Magnoliopsida > Asparagales > Amaryllidaceae > Allium > Allium cepa. The sequence goes on from CM060943.1 coordinate 131,343,177, forward strand.
GATTTATAATTGTAACAACAGATTGCAAATCTCCTAGTATATTTTCTATAGGATGATCTTTTAAAAGTCTAATATTTTTATTAGGATGATTAATTTGATTATTAGTTTCAGTTGACTGTTGACTTTGAGTGATTAAATCCTATCCATCATTTGTATCTTCAAAATTTTTGAGATTTTCATCGAATGAAACATGCATTGTTTCTTCGATGGTGTTAGTTCCTAAATTAAATACTCTATATGCTTTGCTTTTATTAGAATATCCGATAAAGATACCTTTGTCGGATTTAGGATCAAATTTATCTAAGTTATCTTTTGTATTTAAAATACAACATTTACTTCCAAAAATTCTAAAATAAGATACTTTAGGTTTCTTTCTGTGAAGAAGTTCATAAGATGTCTTATCAGAATAAAGGTCTAATTAAAATTCTATTTAAAATATAACAGCCGATAGCAACTGCTTCTGCCCAAAAATACTTTGGTGATTTACTATCTAAAAGCATAGTTCTTGCACACTCTTGAATCGTCCTATTTTTACGTTCTACTACCCCATTTTGTTGTGGAGTTCTTTGAAATGAAAAATTGTAAGTTATTCCCTTTTTATTGCAGAATTCCTCGAACTTTTCATTTGCAAATTCACCACCGTGATCACTATGGATGGTTATAATTTTTAGAGAAAGTTGATTTTGAATCCTTTTTGTAAAGTTATTAAAACATTCAAAAGTATCACTTTTATGTTTCAAAAATATTGCCCATGTAAATCTAGAATAACCATCTACAATTACAAAAATATATTTACTATGATTTATTGACAGAATTTCAAATGGACCAAATAAATCAAGATGAAGTAATTCAAGAGGTTTTGTGGTTGAAATCATATCTTTTAATTCAAAGGAACTTTTTCTAAGTTTTTCTAATTGACATGCATCCCATAAACTATCTACTTTAAAATTCATTTTAGGGAGACTTCTTACTAGATCATGTTTTGACAGTCCAGATACGACTTTGAAATTCAAATGTCCAAATCTCTTATGTCAAATCCAAGGGTCACTTGTATTTGCCAAAAGACACAAGTTATCATTTGAAACTTTCATACTAAGAATATAAATATTCTTTTTCCTAATTCCCTCAAATATTATGGTTGAATTATTATCTTCAATGTGACACTTATCTTTTTCAAATTTAATTTTATATCCTTTATCGCAAAGTTGACTAATACTTAGCCGATTATGTTCCAGATTCTTAACTAGCAAAACATTAGTAATAACAGGAGTTTCAGAGTTACCGACTTTGCCGATGCCAATCACATATCCTTTTGAGTTGTCTCCAAAGTTAACCAGTCCTGTGTCTTTGTATATTATATCATTCAGCATATCTGGATTGCCAGTCATGTGTTTAGAGCATCCACTATCGAGTATCCATTTATTATTTTTGATCTACACAATTTGTCCATTGTGGATTGATTCCTCAACACCCATAAAGCATGTTTCCTGCACATCATACAATTTTGGTAGACAACTTGAATTTGAATATTGATTATACGCAGACTCAAGAGACAATGATGATCAGAATATTTCTAAACTAGTATTAACAAGTTTTTTAAACACAGCCATTTTAAAAACATTTTCAAAAATCATATTATGAAACTTTGAAAATCTTGCTCTGATACGAAATGTGAGAAATGTGGAATACAAACCTTAAGGCTAGAATTAACACTAGAGGAGGGAGGGGGTGAATAGTGTTTAAAAGAATTACTAAATCTTTTTTAGTTTATGTTAATTTGAACACAAATGTATACAATATTCAGACATGGATATGATCATAGAAACAAACACAGATGCATAAATAAAGTAAAAGCAATAAAAGAAAGAACACACCAGATTTTATACTGGTTCGGAGTAACCTTGCATCTAGTCCTGCACACAAGTACGAATTTCCTTTCAAAAGCAATTACACAATTACACCCTTGATTTCAAGGCCACGAAGTACACCACTCTAGATTCACAATCCTCTGGGTAGAGATACTTGATTTTATGGGCAACAAGTTTACCCAATTGATTTCCAAGGCTACAATCACACCTTTTCTCACTTGATTGATTTCACAGGCTACAATCACACCTTTTCTCGCTTGGTTTATTACAAAGAAGCCTATAACTCTAAATAGCACTGAGATCTGGTTGAGATGGTGATAGAGAATCAAACCAGAGATGATCTAGTTAGATTCAATGTTGATTTCGGTGGAGTAATGGTAAAAATATATATAAAGAAACGTGGAAGAAGAAGAGGAGTGAAATCAGAGAAAATATGAATGAAAATTCATTTAAAACTGCCCCTATTTACAACAGAACAACAGCTATGTCCATTCGTGAAAGGATATGACGAACAGACACTTCTTTTGAAATTCAAAATTTTGAAATCAACTACCACCTTGTCGACAAGGGGTACTTGAGGTTGTCGACATGCCTAAGGTATTTTTGGTATTTTTCTTTTCTTTGAAAATAACTTCTATCTTGTATTAAAACTATTTTAAACTTTATAAACATACTTAACTATGGTTAAAATACATAAATAAATATAGAGAATAATATTTTGATATATATATAATTTTACTATAATTTTATATTTAAATCTAAGTATAAATATTAAAAGTTAAATATATTATTATTAAAAGATAGTTTAAAACCAAGGATAATTTGATTTTGAAAACAAAGATTATTTTGAGGCTAAAAATATTTAAAACCAGGATAGATGTTTTTGATTCTTTTAAAAGAAAGGTTTTGAAATCATTTTGAAAACAAGATATAATTTTGTAAAATACATTCGAATAAAAGTTAGTGGATACAAAACAATATTCCATTAGATTTTTCGTAGGTTCCATCTTACTTAGGGTTCCATCCCTTTAACAGACTCGAAGTTGATTCCATTCCACGAATAAATTGGATTTTAAGATGCCAGTGCTTTTCTAGGAGTTTTAACAAAAATTCCTAATTAAATTACTTATATTGAAATCTTGAACTCTTGATAATCTTGATACTCATGAGTCTTCAATCTTGATATCTTGAATCTCTATACTATACAGTCTTCATTCTTGATACCTAGATCCTGCATATACATATATATCTAAACTATAATGTTAGTATTTATATTTTATAATCTTATTCTAAGGTTGTTTCCATCAAAACCATCATCTCAAGGAAGAACAACATAATGATGTTTTGATAAGGATTAATCAAACTTTGTTGGACAAAGTACAATTGATGAAGAGTGAAGTTGAGCAAACTCCTTTCTATAAGGTCGTGTACTTAAGAGTATACACAATGTTAAAAAAAATCATCTAAAGAATTGTTTACAAAATCATACAAGATAAGGGTTTATGTGAATTCCTATCATATTCACTTAAAAATTTCGACCACGTTTTCAAGTCCACAACAAATCATCACATATAAACACATAAATATATAAAAAAAAGCAACATTACTTCCTAAACTAACAACTAACAACTAACAACTATTATTATCACCAAAAATAAAGTTTAAAACTTTGGTTTTAAAGGTGAGATTTACTCCCCAAAATCCACATGAATACAACTCAAATTTACTAAGACCTAACACCAACATCTGGATCTAACTTCTCTTTCAAAAAACTTGGTTTTTGTAGCCTTTGGAAGTGTAATTTGGCACGGTCTATAGTGGAATGGGCTTTGCCTATAGTTGAGGAGGGTGGTTTGGGACTTGTTTTTGAAAGAGAGGAGGTATAGAGAGGAAAGGAAGTAGGCTTTAGCTTGGTTCTAAGTTCGAAAATGGAAAAGGAGGAGATTTTTGATTTTTAATTTTAAAGAGGCCATGGAAATGACAGAGGGGAGCTTGAAAAAAAGAAGATAAGGTTTTGGAATGAATGAAAGTGAAGTAAAATGAAAATTGAAAAAGAAAAAAAGTTGTTTTTTTATGTAAAATGAAATATAGAAATTACCTTTTTACCCTTAGCCATTTGCCCTCCATATTTTATTGCCACATCACCCATTCCTCCCTTGTTCTACGCGCAATCCATCATTCCCTTTTCATTCCATGACGGCAAAACTTTTTTTGATGTGATGTACCTTTTACCTTTTTTTTCAAAAAAAAGGAAAAGAAAAGTCAAATTTTCTTTATTACTTTAGGTAAATATTTAAACTTATTAACTCAAATCATTTTCTTTACCAAAGCATTTGTTAATTATATATGTGTGTGTCTATATATACACTCTAGTATACATAACATGTTCCGAAACTTTTAGACGATGAAAAGTTGAAAATCCAAAACTATTTTCAGTCACATTTTTAAATTTTCTCTGACTAACCATTCTTGCAAGCCAAAATTTAGAACAACTTCACCATCATTAGTTATTACATAAAAGATTTTATTCGAGTTAAAAATATATTAATTAATTATTTAAAAATATATCAAATATTCATATTTAAAGTGATTAAATCATGGATCGTTGCATTCTGCCGCCTTAAAATAATTTTGTCCCGAAATTAATACATAAAAAGACAACTCAAAATAAATTAAAAAAGAATATATTATATATGATGAAAGCACATACAAAAGATACATACTAAGAAACTACATCATAAACAGTGAGTATACAATCCATACAACAAGCAAACTACTATTCTATCACCAACTTGGGATAAGCTTCCTTCATACTATCTTCCATCTCACAAGTGAAATCCTTAGAATCTTCACTCCACTAAACCTTAACCAATTTCATGACATTATTATGCAATTGCTTCACATCTCGATCCTCAATGCAAACTGGACACCTTATCATAGTTAAATTCGGTTCCACCTCAAAATCCTCTTGAACAGATGGATCAACTACAAGAGATGAATTGTGCACATACTTCCTCAAATGTGACATATGGAAAACATTATGGAATCCCGATAATTTTTCCGGCTGCTCAACTTTATAGGCAAACGGCTTAATCCTCTCAAGAATTCGAAAAAGTCCAACATACCTAGGCGCTAACTTCCCTGCCCTTCCAAATTGAATAACTGCTCTAAAGGGGGAAATCTTCACAAACACAAAATATCCAACTGAAAATTCCAAACGCATTCGCCTCCGATTGGCATAGCTTTCCTATCGATCATGAGCTTCCTTCATCCTAATTTTGATCACTGCAACCTTCTTTGTAGCCTCTTCAATCATATCAGGTCCAAGTACTAACTGATCCTCGGTCCCCCCCAACACGATGGTGATATACTTGACCGTCCATAAAGAGCTTCATATGGCGCCATGCCAATGCTTTCTTGATAACTGCTGTTATAAGAGAATTCCACCAAGTGAAGGTAATCCTTCCACGATCCTCCAAAGTCCAAGATACATGCTCTCAAAAGATCTTTCAAGATTCGGTTCACCCTTTCTATTTTCCCATCCATTTAAGGATGGTAGGCTGTGCACAAACTAGCTTTGTTCCCAAAGCTACTTGTAATGCCTCCCAAAGTTGACAGGTAAAGATTGGGTCATGATCATATATAATGAAAACAGGAACTCCATTTAATTAGATGATCTGTAGTCGGACGATCTCTCTTGTATAAATCTATGCCAAAATTGTTGTAATCCTTGTCGGCTTTACTAGAATCAAATGGGGGCTCTTGGTTAGACGATCCACAATGACCCAAACAACTTTGTTTCCTTTCCTTGATCTAGGCAACCATTAATAAAATCCATTGATACTTGCTCCCATTTTCAATTTAGAATATCAAGTGGTTAGAGTAATCTGGAAGTCCATTGGTGATCACCCTTGATTGTTGATAGTTCGCATATCGGTTGATAAAGATTGAAATATCCCTCTTCATCCCTACCCACCAAAATATTCTCTTCATATCCCAGTACATCTTAGTTAGCCCTAGGGTGTATACTTAACTTAGATTCATGGTATTCTGTCAAAACTTCTTGCCTAAGACCATCAACATCTAGAACGCATAACCTTCCATTCATCCTCAAAACTCCTCGGATGTTGATCTCAAAACTTGAACATCGAACTTCTTCCACTCCTTGCATAAATTCTACCAAAAGACTACCTTCCCTTTGTTTACTTTGAAATCCTCTCCAAAAGAGTTGGATTAACTTCCAAAAGAGCATAAACTGCATTCCATCTTGGAACTTCCGTTGCCATATTTGCCTTTCCCTGTGTATATAAAATATCCAAGTCATAGGCTAGAAATTCGTCATAGGCTAGAAATTCCAACCACTGTTGATGCCTCATATTCTGATCCTTCTGCATGAAAAGTTATTTCAAGGACTTATGATCTGTGAAGAGCTCAAACTTTTACCCAATAAGTAATGCCTCCGCCTCTTATATGCAACCACAATATTTAACAACTCCAAATCATGCGTTGCATAATTCCGCTCATGAGGCTTCAGCTTCTTGCTAGCATAAGCAATAGTTAATACCTTGCTGCATCAAAACTACACCCATTCCTACACCATAGGCAACTATATATATAGTCAATCCTCCACCTCCATCTGGAATAACTAGAACTGGAGCATTGGTCAACCTCTTCTTCAACTTAACGAATGCTTCTTCACACTTTGAAGTCCAAATAAACTTCTCATCTTTCTTCGTCAACTTGGTTTGGTGCGAGGCAATCATGGAGAAGTCTTGGATGAACCTTCTATATTATCCATTTAAGCCTAAGAAGCTTCAAACCAATCATGGACAAGGCTTCTCCATGATTGCCTCGCACCAAACCAAGTTGACGAACCTTCTAACATCCATTTAAGCATTCTCCATGAACCTTCTAAACATGTCCGAGGAACCTTACTTCTGGTTGCCAAAAATGAAACATAGAAATTTTATCTTTTAAAACATGCTTCCTTAATATCTCCAGCACCACTTCCAAATGGTGTTTGTGTTCTTCCTTAGTCTTAGAGTAAATATTGATATCATCTATAAAGACTAACACAAACTTATTCAACACATCTCAAAAAACTCTGTTTATAAGATCTACAAAATAAGCAGGTAAACTGGTTAGCCCAAAAGGCATAATCCACCATTCGAACAAAAAATCCGGTCCTCTAAATACGTCAAGAGAATATTTTCATCTGCTACCCTTAATTGGTGAAATCCTGTAGTAAATTCCATTTGGGAAAATAGTCAAGCACCATGGAGTTGGTCAAACATGTCATCTATACGGGGTAAGAGATACTTGTTCCGAATTGTCTGCTTGTTTAGCTCCTTATAATCCACACAAAGTCTCAAAGAACCATCATACTTTGCAACAAAAACTACAGCTGCTCCTCAACTTGAGCGACTTGCCCAAATCATTCATCTTCTCAACAAATCATCTGTCAGATCGCTTAACTCCTTTTTCTCTCTTAAAGCCATTTTACAAATAGGTTGAGTAACAAGCTTCCAACCAAGAACAAAGTCAATACGAAACTCAAACTCTTGATGTGGAGATGGCTGTTAACTTCTTGAAAAACATCAGGGAAATCCTTAACAAGTGTTATCAATCCCAACTCCGCCTAGGACGATTTAAGGGCATACAAGAAACTACTCATCCATTTGTCTGGATCTTCACATGATATCTTAACTTCCCTTCCCATCCCCCCTTTCAACACTAAAGTCCTTTCACCACAATCTAAGACGGCTTCATTTTTTGACAACCAATCCATACTGATTATAACATCAAACCCTCATATCTTGAACAAACAGATCGCATGAAAAGTGGTTGGTAAGGTAAGTAATTTGCATATTCTCACAAACCATGCATGGATTAGTTACACCTCCTATGGGGTTAGATACACAAATATGAGTTTCTACAATCCTTGGGGAAAGTTACAATCTACCCACCGATTCTATAGAAATGAAAATATTGGAAGCCCAAGTATCAAACAATACTCAAACAAAAATGCCATTAAAAATTAAAGTGTCTTTAAGAAATCCTTTCCCTTTCACATCATTTGAGGTTGACGGATCATCCTTAATGGCATTAACCTTGGCTTGATATCCCTTTTTCATTAGTAGGTAATCCTTCACCATGTGCCATGGTTGTTGACAGTTGTAGCAACGTGTCTTCTGAACCCATTGGAGAAATAGGTCCAGCCTGCTACTTCGAAGCTTTAGAGTACTTACAAAACCTTGCCGGATGGCCCTTATGCTTACATTAAAAACACTCAACATCCACGAACTTGTTCCCTCGATGTCCTCCCGACTTTCCCTTCCATTTCATGCTAAAGTTCCTCTTGTTCGGATTGGTGTTATTGTTGCTTGGTGTTGCTGCTAGCATCTTCTCCTTTAGAACTTCTTACCTCAAAGCCATATTTACCAAATCCACAAAAGATTCCTTCAGATGGGCGGTCATCTTCTCCTAAAATCCTTCCCTAATCACCATTATAAAAATCTCATTCTTCTTAAGTGGGGTATCAATCAACTTTGGACCAAATCATGATAGCTCATTAAACTTGGTTTTATATTTAGCTATCGGCAAATCTCCTTGCTTAAGATCCTAGAAACTCTTATACATGTGGGTCTTTCCTACCGTAGGCATGAATTGGTCTTCAAACACATCCTTAAATCAAGTGCAAGTAAAATCATCCTCCGAAACATTCTCTATAACAGAATCCCACCATGTTGCAGCTATATCTTGCAACTGCCAAGATGCTAAGAAGCACCATATTTGAGATATCCAGCCCCTAAAAAATATTTTCACAAGAATGAAGTCAAGCTTGGACTTCAATGATGGATTTAGTGACCTTAAATGACTTTCCTCCTATATTATTAGAGTCTTTGCACAAAGCTGCAAAGTTCAAATGGGGCTACACTAGTGCTTCCTCTCCAACTACTCGAATTATTCAGAGCTCGACCATTGATGGTCTTGGTGCTACTAGCTTCTCTACCCTGTCTCGCCTTATTACTTATTCTTACTAATTAGGTATAGTAAGACAACTTTAGAATACATAGATGAGATAATCTTAAGGAAAAACGTACTAAATCAAACATATCCAAGCTAATTAAAATAATCTGAATATACATACATATATATATATGTATATGTATGTATGTATGTATGTATGTCTATTACAACTAAGCGCTCTCATAGACTAAAATCATTCTAGAGTATTACTAAACCTATCTCTAATAAGTTGACCCCAACCAAGGCCTAAGTGTTCACTCAACCTAAGCTCTGATACTACGTGTAGTGATCCGCCTTTTTTACTCCTAAAGACGACACTTAATATATCCATGGTATTCACTGCAGGTCATCTAGGTGTCCAAAAGACAATTCGTTGGAGTAAAAAGAAAATAAAATACAAGAAGAAAGAAACATAGAATCTCACAACGTAAGGTAATCATATATAATATAATATAAGATAGTACACATGGTCACTAACAAAATGAAACATCGGAGTCACAATGGGTACTATCTTTAGCCAGGGACAGTTATAACTGTCTACCCCCATAATGCTGATACAAAATATACATGCACAGTGGAAATAAAATAGATAACTGGCTAAAGTCGACGCCACCTGCTCCATGCTGCTCCAAAATGCATCTGTCAGAACCTGAACCACTTAGCTACTCATACAAATTTGAGTACCCAGGGTTTTAAGGAAAGAAAGAAAAAAATCCAGGTTAGACATGAGTCTGGTGTAAGTAAACTCCAAACAACTGAATTATTATACTTATAAAACTCTTTAAAAATAAAGGTTTCTAGTAAGATCACACCATCCATAAATATGGATGGATTTTAACCTTACGATAACCAAACCATTTTTATAGGAAATCCAATGATATTATAATAATGTATAGGGATTAAAACAAAAATTAAATATAGTTGAAATATTTACATCCCACATTCCAACGTATTTGAGCACAACTAAGTCCGTAAGGTAGTTATTGGAAAATGGATTATATCAATGACAAGGCTATTGAGGTACCGTCTGCCACAGTGACCTCTAGATAAATGTACGAGGGCCTCGCATGGACCGCTTGCATTTCAGGACTGGCCTACCTCTTACTAGATAGTAACAAATATGTCACCATCCCGGTCGTGATCAACAACCGCACCTGGGTGTCTAGCATACATAATGTGAAAATATCGATCGAGATCGGGTGATGACCATACCCTAATAGGTGCGACCCACAGCCTTGAAGCATATCTTATGTTTTAGTCATTCCCGATTGTGAGGCTTGAGGCTACATTTTATCTTTTTATATAGCATTCCACTTGGAATGCTAACATTGCCCTTAAGACAACAATGAAACGCTAACTGTAACAACCCGAAATTTTCGAACCCGAAAACTCCAGATAGTTATGAAAAAGAAGAAAGGGGTAGAAGAAGAAGAAAAAGAAAACATCAGAATCTCACATCGCAGCGAATAAAATATAATATATAGAATACAGTTTTAAATACAAGAAATCTATACTGTATACATATACATATATACCATCATCAGAGTACATCAATCAATCATACATGTCCATACACAACGGAGATAATAGACAAATACGTAAATACGCTCTACCACCAGCTCGTCCCCTGAGCTCCAGCATATAACCTGAATCATGTTTAAACTCGGTCTGACCCGAGCATCATGTAAAACAACACCCGAGTCAGTCTGGAATACCAACGTGAGAAAATCACACTCAATTGGATTATTAAAGTTTTGAAAATCCTTTGAAAACAAAAGCATCTCGTAAGACCACGCCACAAATAAACATGTCGGGTTTTTACCTTACGATAGCTAAAATAATTTTTATAGAAATCCTCTGATATTATAATAGGGTCTATATACAAATACTTATAAAATAGCCGAAATTGTTACATTCATTAAATTCCAGCTACTAGCCACAGAGTGGGTAATACAAACAAAACTCGTACAAGGCTCGTAGGGAAAATGGATTTCCATCAATGGCTGGGCTACTGGGGTACCGTCCGTCACAGTACCTGGCCTAGATCAGAGTACCGAGGAGTACGCCCGCTCCCCTGCAACACAAGGCCGGAACCATTCCTTACTGAACAGTCCCGAACAAGATAAACCCCTTGGTTGGCGCGACCAACCACCCACTAAGCCGAATAAAAAGGGACATCTAGACAGGGGAAATATCTTGTCCTGCTTGGGCATGACCCACCTAACCTTGCTGCACCTCCCCTGTTTTAGCCATTCCCGGTTGATGAGGCTTGAGGTTAAGCGTTACCTTTTAAGAACGCATCACTTAGAATGCTCATCGTCCACCTGACGATGTTCTGAAAGCATTCAATCCATACAAGTTGCCCTGGGTCTGGACAAACCGAATCACCGTCTTCAACTCTTCACGGTCTTCATTCGTAATCGTTCAAACCGGATCGAAGTGGTTTTCGGATAATTAAATCCGATCCCGGACTCTCCGAAACGATCAGCGCATTGTCCAATATTGATAGTCGGTTATTTAACTATCAATTAATCACACACAAGCAACCATCAAATAATTTCTACAAATTATTTACCCCAATTATCATACAGATAATATTCCCATTTAACCCATTTGGAATAAATTTTCAAAGCCATTTATTCCCATGAAATCACTTAATTGATTTCTTATACTCACTCCATTGATTTATCCTTTGGAAAATATCTTTTATTTCTCATTCATTCTTCAAATATCAATTTACACTTTCCTTATAATTTCTCAAACTCACTTTCTCCACTTAATAAGATTTCTCCTAAATCTTATCTCATAAATTTGCTTACCATCACAAGAGGATTTTAATTGGATTTAAAAAAAAAACATTTTGAAAACATATAGATTTATAAAATCAGTAATATTAAATATTAAAATTTATATCTAGTTATTTATAAGTTTCAAAGCTGGTTTTAGAAAACAATTAGAGTTTATTACAAATAGTTGCTAAGCCTTCAAAAAAATAACTAATTTGAAATATTTAAATTCAGAAATGATTTATAAAACCTATATGGTATAGTAATTTAAAAATATTCTCTTTAAAAATAACTTTATAATTTTAGGAAATCCAATATCCATCTATAAATTCCTCTTGTCCAAATTCACACTTCTTACTTTCGGAAATATTCTGTTATTTCTGTTTCAAACAAATTTATAATTCCATATAAGTTCTCCTTGACTTATCTCTTTCCATATTCACCGGTTTCTTTCCCTTTCATTTATAAACTTTGTTATAAATTCTATAACTTCCCTGAGTTGTTCTTTTATTTATAAAAACAATTTTATTTATAATCTTACCTTTAAAATTTATTCTTCAATACGATTCATATTGTTTCTTAATAAAAATTTCATTTTATTCCTTAATAAATTTTCTTTCATTTCCTTAATAGAACTTCATTTTACTTGAATTCCATTTATTGGTTCACAATATTCCTTCGAGTTGTCAATATATAAGTTAACCTTAACTTCAACAAATTAAAATATAAATAACTTTTATCCTTTCTTAAATTTTCAAGTATAAGAAAATACAAACTTCTTAATTAAATATTTCTCTTCAAGTTCCATTTAACTACCTCTAATTAAAATAAATTATAGCATTTTATCCAAATTTTAACTTCCAACGTAATTTACAGTTAATAACTCAATTCATATATAAATTCATATCAGTCCACCCAACCTGTCATATAACAACATATATATATAATAAATAAATATTTTAAGAAATCCTGTTGGATCCCTCCAACCTGCTTCCCTGCATCCACAAATGTTAGCACAGTAACATATCAATTCCACTTTCAAATGGATATCTCAGTATATGGGTTATGATATTAACCAGTGAACAAATTATTATCAATCAATCAAACACATCCAATAATTTAAATTTCACATTTAAATTTAATTTAGGGCATCCAAATGAGTGAGAAAATCTCACCCTTGCCTTAAGTTGCTATCATTACCAATCTCGACTCGTTCCCATAATTTTGACCTTGAATGACAATTGTATGAAATTTTATTAATATTCGAACAATCGGATAATAAATTTATCGTTTAAATAATTTTTTTTTAACTCAATAATTAAATTTTAACTGGTGGTGCAATTTTAAACAGATAAATTAAATTTTAACTTATTCTCCTTTTTTAAAAATCTTTTGGTAATTTAAACAATTTAATCACTAAATCCACTATTTAAAATAATATATAAAACATGTGGATTTATTTTATCCTTGAAACGCATACATATACACCTATATTTATTTTAAAAATCTAATCTTAACATTATTATTATTATTTATATTATTTTCCAAAGTTCTATATAAAATTTCTGTTTTACTGGTTTTAAAATTCCAATTTATATATAGACTTTTCAGCATCCTAAAATCCTCACATTTCAAACCTGTCTGTATATAAATTCTTCAACATTTAAAATTTTCAAATTTTCAAAATCTTATCTATTTTTTTGTTTTACTGTTTATACATTTAAATTAAATTTAAATAAAATAAAATAAAAACAAATAAAAAAAATACCTCACAGCACGCGAACTGCAGATGCCAAAACGAACGTTGCCGAAGCCCAGAACCACCGCGCTCCTCCAAATCGAACGCACACCATCGCGCCACCTGCCTTAAACCGCCGACCCCACCTCCTTGCAAAGATAACGCGACTTCGCCTCGCGGTTCACTTCCACCATCGTTCATGTCGCGGCTACCCACGATCGACCTCGAACCCCCTCGCACACGCGAGCCCTCCCCCACTCGTGAACAACCACGTCGCCTTCAAGTCGAGCAACTGCCATCGGCCCAAGCTTGCATCGCCCTCCCTGTCCTCACGCGAGCGCGCGCCTGCATACGCGACTCAAATTCGCTTGCCACACCACGAAGTCGCGAACCAACTGCGGCTGCCTTCCCATTGTCGCTTCAAATCACCGCGAAATCCAACTTCAACAATGCGGCGAGCAAGGCACGAACGCGAATTGACTCGCGCGTTCGCCTGAGTTGATTAAGGTTTTCGATTTATTTTTATTTTTATAAAGCCGTGAATCGACAGAGGAGAAAAGGGAAAAGGATAGGAGTTCGGTAATTAAATAGAGGAGGAAGGGTTTTTGATTTTGAGATACAGAAAGAAGAAACGCGATTATAGGCGGCCATGAAATTTGATTTTTGGTTTCTGAACGAAGATATAAACAAGAAGCATCGAGATAATAAAGAAGATGGGAGGCGTATTCAGGAAGACGAACGATGGTGTGTTGAGAAAGCTACGCTAATTATTTTATTTTTAAACGTTATATTTTAAAATCTTCTCGAATTCAATTATAGCGCGTTTACTTATCATACAAACACACGGTCACTCCAAAAATTACGAAATTTGAAATCCGGCAATAATTCAATATTACGGATCCAATGGAACTGGTTTCGTTGAATTTCGAGACTGCGCCTCGGAAGGTTATTTTTAAATGTCAATTTAAACGATATAAATTTAAAATTGAACAAGCGGCAGTTAAGTTCAATTTCAATCCATCTATTACTTCCAGTATTATCAATATACTTTTATAAGCCGTTAAAATATGTCTAACAAGCTTACAATTCCAGATTTAAATAATTTACCCAATTGTCAATTACTATTTAATTTATTCAATTAATTGTTATATTTAAATTCTGAGTTCTTTTTATTAAATCAAACCAACTTTTCATATTGAAAACAAATTATATTTCAAATTAATTATTTAAATTCATTTTAAATATCACAAATTAACTGTTGAGAAAGCCGGGTCGTTACATTCTTCCCCCCTTAAAAGAATTTCGTCCCCAAAATTACTAATTAGGAAGAATGGTCTAATATCCGATACTATTACTTTACAATCAACAATTCAACATCCTACCAAATTACCTTTTAAATAAAAGATGCATTACCCTTCTTATTAACTTTCTAAACTTTCCTTAGTTTCAAACTATACTATATGCTTAACTATTCAAGTTTCAATTTAAAATCCAAATTTTTACTTATCAAAATTTTCTTGAAATTTTTCTAACACCCTAAATTCCCGAAATTTTTTGCCAGCGTCTCCTTTGCGCGGCTAGCTCGGTACAACTACAAAATGGCTCTACAGCCTCTCAAAAACTCAAAAGAAAACAAAAGGCCAAGCGGCTCAAACAAAATCCCAATCAATTTCCATATAGAAATTCAAATACATACCTTTGTCGAGCATTTCAATTTTATCCTTGAAACCAAACCCAATTCTCTTAATCTTTATCTTACCTACAAATCTTACACGGCAATATATCCAATCACAATTTACAAAACATTTTATCGACATCCTCACAAATGTCCATAGCTATTCATTCAATTCTTAAATTATATTCGAAATATCAATTCCCGATTGAGAATGCATAATTCCTTACTTAAGTTGGTATAAGCATTTATGGGTTCCTTATTATTTATTTTCATCTTACCACTTTAGTTTGTATTCATTCTTATTCAATTGATTCTTCCATTTCTATATGAATTCAATTTTATCTTTAACTCTGAATATTTAAATTTTATTTTTCATTCATATCAAATTCATGTCATTATTTTAAATTAGTTGCATTCACTAATTTATTTCCATTTCCAATTTGAAAACATTTGTCGTTAACAAAATTTTCAAAAACTTCAAAAAATTTCTAACTCCCAAAATTTCTGAAAATTTTTGGCAGAGTCCCCTTTGTACGGAGGAGCTTTTGCAATTTGACAATAGAGATAAATATATATACATCGACCCACACGGTCGGAAAACCAAAAACAGTTCATATTTCCTAGTTTGTATTGCGTAGGCGTACCTTACTTAGCATTTTAAGCAAGCGGCTTATTTTATTTAGCATATGCGCGTCCAAAATCTCGCTATACAGTCTTCTGGTACCTGTGCTTACTTGGTTTATAAACACTAGTAACATATTTATGAAAATTTATAACATTGCATTCGTTTAAACAACTAAACACATCAATAACATAAGCAATGCTATATAAATAACTTCATAACAAATTTATATAGTTTCCAAACTAGTTCCATTTGTTTATAACTGACATAAATACCGTTTGCATTTAACTTTAAGTGAGTTACAACACATTTACTTATTTCCAATTCATAATTATGCCTAAACAAACCCATTTTCCATTTGATTGATTTCAAAAATCAATTTCTGCTTCTTATCAATCCAAAACCATACTTTATAATCAATTGGACGCGAATCAAGTTTTATAAATAATTGCTAAGGTTCCAATTAAATACAATTGCTTTTACTCAATTTATAACATCATATTCGATTCAGAATGATTTTCACATCATTCTTTTATTCCATTCATTCTTAATCCGAACTATTTTGTATTCATGACAATTTATTCAAAAATCAAGTTTATTTACTTCTATTATTCCATAGAACTTATTAAATCTTGTTCACGACAACAATAATTATTTCTATGCAAATTCAACAATATTCATTCAAACAAACAATTACTTTAGTTTTATAACTGTTTTAAAATTGGTTCCAACTCAAGTTATATGAATATCATTCCATTCTAATTTATTTTTAAACCATATCTTTGCATTGATTTTATTTTCACCTTGATTTTATTCAAAACTATTTTTATTAAGCTCGACAACTTCAATGCTTAAAATTTAACAAACATGTCCCACATTTATATAAGTCATGCTTCATTGAATTTTAGACTTAAGTTAATTTGTTACAAATTATTTAACTTTCATAACTTAAGTTTATTTCATTTGCTCATAAATTCTTTTCCAATTTAATTTGATTTTATTTAAACCAAATCTCTTTCATTTACTTCTTAGCTCAATTAATTATTTTATTTAAAAATTTCAATTCCCATGTTCGATTCATTCTCGAACTTATTTAACTTATTACAAGACCATTTTCACTTTATTTATACACAATTGAATTTTTGTTTGCACTTCTAACCATCATATTTAATCCAATTTCAATTTATATTTGCTAACCAATCCGAATTGAATTTTATATTTATAATTCAAGGTCTCTTCCTCCCATTCACTTTAATTCACTCCCCACTTTTAACTAATTTACCATTCAACTCTTATTTAACCAATTCAAAGTTTATCCACTTATTCAAGTTACTAATTTATCCCAATTAGTTTATTCACAGGTCATCATCCAATATTTGACTTTCAGCTTCAAAAATCTCTTCATTTAAATTTCCTTGGTTCAATTCTATTTTGTAATTCAGGTTTTGATTTTCTATTCATTTTCCAGATTCAAACAATTCTATTTGACTTATTTATTCCATCTTAATTTTATAAGTCCCACTTCTTATTTATCTTCTTACTTCCATTCTTTACAGTTAACCACATTCCTATTTTATTTTACTTCAAGTTTATACATTTTTACTTAGCCAAGTATATATTTTATTTCAACGCTTCTCAATTCTTTTATAAGCTATCGAAGTCTTATTTATTCAAATTCAAATTTCACTTAACTTAGCTTACATTAAACTAAACCTCATTTTATTATTATAAATTTTACTCAAGTGAGAGTTTTATTACAATACCATCCACATCTTAATTTAATTCATCTTCATTCAAATTCACATATTAACTTAGCTTAAGATAACTCCAGTTAAATCAAAGTTCTAAATCCAATTAAATTTTCTATTCACTATCCAATCACAGCCAAAGTTTAAGGTACTTTACCCATTTATTTTATTCAATGAACTTCCACTTTCATCGAAATCACCTTTCCATAAATTTTACATCTTAAGTTAATTTTATTTATTGGAACTTCTTACTTAAATTCATTGCAATTGATTTGATACCCATATAGATCAAATCCCATGTAATTTAATTAACCAATCTAAATTTGTTAAGACAATACCCAAGGCCAATTTATTCCATCCATACTTGATTTGGATCTAATTTGTAACTTCAAATTATCTTTACTTTAGTCCAATTCATAATAATTGAGATTCATATTTGATTGTACTTACCATTTCAATGGAAGTTCTATTTATAACTCGGGTTTCATCACCTAATTCCATTTTTAATTCCAATTACAACTTAATTCAAATACAACTGAATTTTAATTTCAGTTTAATTCAATTTACTTCCATTCACATAACTTAAATTAATTCCAATCCACTTTAAGTTTTATTTCTCATTTCAACTTCATTTTAAAATCTACTAACTTATTCCTTCCAAATCATTAATTAAATTTCAAGTTTTAAATTTTAATCCAAGTTAAATTTTCATCTTCAACTTTTTACTTTAAATTTTAAATTCCAAAATTCAACATTTAACGTTTTCCTTGATGAGTTAACTATTTTAAATTTAATTATCTCATTTGTCAAACATATTATCATCCAAACATCCATGTTATAATAATTTCAGAAAATATTTCTTTTTATATCAAAATATATTTTGGATGAAATTATTTCATTCACCCATTTTTGAAAACAATATTGTGTCGAATTGCTCTATTTAAGTGTTTAGAAACCCCTTCGATACAGTTTCCGAGGCTGTGCCGACGAAGGTTCATATACCACTCAATAAATCAATCAACGCAATATAAAACCATTTTATATTCACTAACAAATACGCGCTCATATCTATAAATACACTCAAACTCATTCTAGAGTACCATTGACTCTATTTCTAATGAGTAATTCTCCACCAGAGCCAAGGTTCTCGCTTAACCTTTCAGCTCTGATACCAAGTGTATTTCGATCCCGAAAACTCCAGATAGTTATGAAAAAGAAGAAAGGGGTAGAAGAAGAAGAAAAAGAAAACATCAGAATCTCACATCGCAGCGGAATAAAATATAATATATAGAATACAGTTTTAAATACAAAAAATCTATACTGTATACATATACATATATACCATCATCAGAGTACATCAATCAATCATACATGTCCATACACAGCGGAGATAATAGACAAATACGTAAATACGCTCTGCCACCAGCTCGTCCCCTGAGCTCCAGCATATAACCTGAATCCTGTTTAAACTCGGTCTGACCCGAGCATCATGTAAAACAACACCCGAGTCAGTCTGGAATACCAGCGTGAGAAAATCACACTCAATTGGATTATTAAAGTTTTGAAAATCCTTTGAAAACAAAAGCATCTCGTAAGACCACGCCACAAATAAACATGTCGGGTTTTTACCTTACGATAGCTAAAACAATTTTTATAGAAATCCTCTGATATTATAATAGGGTCTATATACAAATACTTATAAAATAGCCGAAATTGTTACATTCATTAAATTCCAGCTACTAGCCACAGAGTGGGTAATACAAACAAAACTCGTACAAGGCTCGTAGGGAAAATGGATTTCCATCAATGGCTGGGCTACTGGGGTACCCCCCGTCACAGTACCTGGCCTAGATCAGAGTACCGAGGAGTACGCCCGCTCCCCTGCAACACAAGGCCGGAACCATTCCTTACTGAACAGTCCCGAACAAGATAAACCCCGTGGTTGGCGCGACCAACCAACCACTAAGCCGAATAAAAAGGGACATCTAGACAGGGGAAATATCTTTTCCTGCTTGGGCATGACCCACCTAACCTTGCTGCACCTCCCCTGTTTTAGCCATTCCCGGTTGATGAGGCTTGAGGTTAAGCGTTACCTTTTAAGAACGCATCACTTAGAATGCTCATCGTCCACCTGACGATGTTCTGAAAGCATTCAATCCATACAAGTTGCCCTGGGTCTGGACAAACCGAATCACCGTCTTCAACTCTTCACGGTCTTCATTCGTAATCGTTCAAACCGGATCGAAGTGGTTTTTGGATATTTAAATCCGATCCCGGACTCTTCGAAACGATCAGCGCATTGTCCAATATTGATAGTCGGTTATTTAACTATCAATTAATCACACACAAGCAACCATCAAATAATTTCTACAAATTATTTACCCCAATTATCATACAGATAATATTCCCATTTAACCCATTTGGAATAAATTTTCAAAGCCCTTTATTCCCATGAAATCACTTAATTGATTTCTTATACTCACTCCATTGATTTATCCTTTGGAAAATATCTTTTATTTCTCATTCATTCTTCAAAAATCAATTTACACTTTCCTTATAATTTCTCAAACTCACTTTCTCCACTTAATAAGATTTCTCCTAAATCTTATCTCATAAATTTGCTTACCATCACAAGAGGATTTTAATTGGATTTAAAAAAAAACATTTTGAAAACATATAGATTTATAAAATCAGTAATATTAAATATTAAAATTTATATCTAGTTATTTATAAGTTTCAAAGCTGGTTTTAGAAAACAATTAGAGTTTATTACAAATAGTTGCTAAGCCTTCAAAAAAATAACTAATTTGAAATATTTAAATTCAGAAATGATTTATAAAACCTATATGGTATAGTAATTTAAAAATATTCTCTTTAAAAATAACTTTATAATTTTAGGAAATCCAATATCCATCTATAAATTCCTCTTGTCCAAATTCACACTTCTTACTTTCGGAAATATTCTGTTATTTCTGTTTCAAACAAATTTATAATTCCATATAAGTTCTCCTTGACTTATCTCTTTCCATATTCACCGGTTTCTTTCCCTTTCATTTATAAACTTTGTTATAAATTCTATAACTTCCCTGAGTTGTTCTTTTATTTATAAAAACAATTTTATTTATAATCTTACCTTTAAAATTTATTCTTCAATACGATTCATATTGTTTCTTAATAAAAATTTCATTTTATTCCTTAATAAATTTTCTTTCATTTCCTTAATAGAACTTCATTTTACTTGAATTCCATTTATTGGTTCACAATATTCCTTCGAGTTGTCAATATATAAGTTAACCTTAACTTCAACAAATTAAAATATAAATAACTTTTATCCTTTCTTAAATTTTCAAGTATAAGAAAATACAAACTTCTTAATTAAATATTTCTCTTCAAGTTCCATTTAACTACCTCTAATTAAAATAAATTATAGCATTTTATCCAAATTTTAACTTCCAACGTAATTTACAGTTAATAACTCAATTCATATATAAATTCATATCAGTCCACCCAACCTGTCATATAACAACATATATATATAATAAATAAATATTTTAAGAAATCCTGTTGGATCCCTCCAACCTGCTTCCCTGCATCCACAAATGTTAGCACAGTAACATATCAATTCCACTTTCAAATGGATATCTCAGTATATGGGTTATGATATTAACCAGTGAACAAATTATTATCAATCAATCAAACACATCCAATAATTTAAATTTCACATTTAAATTTAATTTAGGGCATCCAAATGAGTGAGAAAATCTCACCCTTGCCTTAAGTTGCTATCATTACCAATCTCGACTCGTTCCCATAATTTTGACCTTGAATGACAATTGTATGAAATTTTATTAATATTCGAACAATCGGATAATAAATTTATCGTTTAAATAATTTTTTTTTTAACTCAATAATTAAATTTTAACTGGTGGTGCAATTTTAAACAGATAAATTAAATTTTAACTTATTCTCCTTTTTTAAAAATCTTTTGGTAATTTAAACAATTTAATCACTAAATCCACTATTTAAAATAATATATAAAACATGTGGATTTATTTTATCCTTGAAACGCATACATATACACCTATATTTATTTTAAAAATCTAATCTTAACATTATTATTATTATTTATATTATTTTCCAAAGTTCTATATAAAATTTCTGTTTTACTGGTTTTAAAATTCCAATTTATATATAGACTTTTCAGCATCCTAAAATCCTCACATTTCAAACCTGTCTGTATATAAATTCTTCAACATTTAAAATTTTCAAATTTTCAAAATCTTATCTATTTTTTTGTTTTACTGTCTTCAAGTCAAGCAACTGCCATCGGCCCAAGCTTGCATCGCCCTCCCTGTCCTCGCGCGAGCGCGCGCCTGCATACGCGACTTAAATTCGCGTGCCACACCACGAAGTCGCTAACCTACTGCGGCTGCCTTTCCATTGTCGCTTCAAATCACCGCGAAATCCAACTTCAACAACGCGGCGAGCAAGGCACGAACGCGAATTGACTCGCGCGTTCGCCTGAGTTGATTAAGAGTTTTCGATTTTGGTTTTTTTTTTATAAAGCCGTGAATCGACAGAGGAGAAAAGGGAAAAGGATAGGAGTTCGGTAATTAAATAGAGGAGGAAGGGTTTTTGATTTTGAGATACAGAAAGAAGAAACGCGATTATAGGCGGCCATGAAATTTGATTTTTGGTTTCTGAACGAAGATATAAACAAGAAGCATCGAGATAATAAAGAAGATGGGAGGCATATTCAGGAAGACGAATGATGGTGTGTTGAGGAAGCTACGCTAATTATTTTATTTTTAAACGTTATATTTTAAAATCTTCTCGAATTCAATTATAGCGCGTTTACTTATCATACAAACACACGGTCACTCCAAAAATTACGAAATTTGAAATCCGGTAATAATTCAATATTACGGATCCAATGGAACTGGTTTCGTTGAATTCCGAGACTGTGCTTCGGAAAGTTATTTTTAAATGTCAATTTAAACGATGTAAATTTAAAATTAAACAAACGGCAGTTAAATTCAATTTCAACCCATCTATTACTTCCAGTATTATCAATATACTTTTATAAGCCGTTAAAATATGTCTAACAAGCTTACAATTCCAGATTTAAATAATTTACCCAATTGTCAATTACTATTTAATTTATTCAATTAATTGTTATATTTAAATTCTGAGTTCTTTTTATTAAATCAAACCAACTTTTCATATTGAAAACAAATTATATTTCAAATTAATTATTTAAACTCATTTTAAATATCACAAATTAACTGTTGAAAAAGCCGGGTCGTTACACTAACAAATTGTCCATAGAAGTTGTTCTGGATATGAACAAACCAAAGACACTACTTCTACTATATTCTTTTTGGAACCACCCTCAGGATTAGTAGTAAGGAGCCCTTTCACTTCATAGATCTTTGTATTTGATTCCGTCATCTTCCAGATGTGTCCAATTCGAATGTTTACGTTGGTTCGAAGTGTTTTTAGAATAACTCACACTTACTCGATCCTGGTCTCTCCGAACCAACATTCGATAATTTTAAAATTGGTGAAGATATCGATAGTGGACAAATCCACTATCTGGGGTGAGTATAGATTTGCATATGTAAGGTAAGACACCCTAACTTGTCCTTACTTTTCGATTTCAAACAGCACTATCTCTTGACTATTAATGAAGTCGGACAAGTTAAAAAAACTATCCTTGCCTCGACATTCGTTCTTACTTCTCAAGATAGAGAAGAATTTTCATACCTCAGAGATTGGTGTTAGATATACAATGTAGAACCGTCCATATATTAAATTAATCATTATGCATTTATCAAAATTAACTCTCTTATATTTACCACATCTCTAACTTTTCGACTTCTCTACCCATCGCCTAGAAAATCTAGTTCTAGATCTCACAAATAGAGGAAAGTATACTCATTGGATTTTAGTGCTAAATGAAAGATGACTTACTTTCAATAAAACATGTCAACGTTTTAATACTACTTATCACATTTGTTTGGCTACTTAATGGCACAGACATAAAGATCCCTTGTATTCTAAACCAATCCATTGTAAAAGAAAGTTGCTTTTAAACAAACGGACCTTTGAAACTAAAGTGATTTAAAATTAGAAACTTTTATTTAATTAATTAATAAAAATTAAAAGCTTTCATTAAATTAATAATTGAATAGTAATTAAATCTTACTTAATTAAATAATTAAATAATAATTACCTTTACTTAATTAATAATTAAATAATAATTATCTTTTACTTAATTAATAATTAAACAATTATTATCTTTACTTAATTAATAGTTAAATAATAATTATCCTTTTTTTAGTTAATAATCAAATAATTATCCTTTACTTAATCAATAGTTAAATAATAATTATTCTTTAATTAATTAATAAGTAAATAATTATCCTTTACTTAATGATTAAGTAAATAATAATTATCATTTACTTAATTAATAATTAAATAATCATTATCCTTTACTTAATTATTAATCAAATAATTATTATTGAAGATATTTTAGAATTCTATTTTCATACTTATAATATATATTAAAAGACTTTCCAAAATATTTAAAGAAGAAACTCATTTTAGTTTACACAAAGTTGTCGATTAACAAATTGTATTCATAGCGACTATCACCATATGGACCTTAACTTTTAAAGTTGTTTTATACATCAAAATAGCCTTTAAATATTTCCTTCTATATTTAAATTACATTAATAACCTTTTATAAAGTTTTGAAAATAAAAGGCAAAGTTCAAAAAACTTTTAGAAACATTTAGAAACCAAGGAAGTAAATTAGTTTTTAAAACACATGGGATCTCGATGTCAAAACATAAGAAAGTTGAAGGGTCGCTTTCCATCCAACATACGACTATCCATAAACATAAGCACATACATATACACAAATGAAAATAAAATTCATACATAATGAAAGACCATTACTTCAACATAATCACTTAAACATTTCGGCTACAGTTTCAAGTCCATAACAAATCATCACATATAAACACATAAATATATAAACACAAGCAACATTACTTTCCAAACCAAACAACTAACAAATGTTATTATCATAAAAATAAATTTTAAAACTTTGGTTTCAAAGGTGAGATTTACTAACCAAAATCCACATGAATTCAACTCAAAGTTACTATGACCTAGCACCAACACCCGGATTTAACTTCTCTTTCCAAAAACTTGGTTTTTATAGCCTTGGGAAGTATAATTTGGCTCAACCTATGGTGAAGTGGGCTCGACTTATAATTGAGGAGGGTGATTTGGGTCTTGATTTGAAAGAGAGGAGGTGTAGAGAGGAAAGGAAGTATATTTTAGCTTGGCTTAAGGTTTGAAAATGGAAAAGGATGAGATTTTTTATTTGAAAATTTTAAAGAGGCCATGGAAATGAAAGAGACGGGCTTGAAAAAAAAAGAAGATAAGGTTTTGGAATCAATGAAATTGAAGTAAAGTGAAAATCGAAAAAGGAAAAAAGTTGTTTTTATATAAAATGAAATATGAAAATTACCTTCTTACCCTTAGTCCTTTACCCTTCATGCTTTTTTGCCACATCACCCCTTCCTCCCCTGTTCTATATGCAACTCATCACCCCTTTCATTCCACTACTTCATCACTTTCTTGATGTGGTGTTACCATTTTTTTAAAAAATAAAGGAAAAGAAAGTCAAATTTACTTTATTACTTTAAGTAAATATTTAAACTTATTAACTCAAATCATTTTCTTTAATAGTAGCATATGTTATTTATATATATGTGTGTATATACGCTCTAGTGTACACAACATGTTTCGATAACTTTTAGACGATGAAATGTCAAAAATCCGAAAAACGATTTCTATCCCATTTTCGATTTTTCTTCGAACTAACTATTTTCGTAAATCAAATTTTGAAAAAACTTCACCATCGCTAGTTATTAATCAAAAAGTATATTTGAGTAATAAAATCCATTAATTAGTTATTTAAAAATATATCAAATATTCATGTTTATAGTCATCAAATTATGAGTCGTTACAGGAAAATATGTATTTTTTTACATGTATCGAACTTTATAACCAGTCTTGTTCAAAATAAAAGATGTTTTTATGAGTATCATATACTTTTTATATAGTAATGTAAATAATTAAGAATTAAATTAAAGTATATATGTGGAAAATCCTTAAATGATATGTTTGTGATAATAACTAAAAAATGTTGTAATTATAAGAATTTTATCACAGTGAAAATAACATATTATTTTTAATCTTTCTAGTCAAGGTGTTTCAAGAAAGGATATCAATTCATCCTGTAAGAACCCTGGTTTTGGAGATTACCTGTAAATATTAAATTATAACGGTAGTTATGATTTAATATTGTGAACTAAAATAAAATCGAAGAAATTAAATTTTTTATTGGAATAAACAACGAATTTTAGAATTTAAAATGAGAAAATGAAATTCCAACTTTATTTTCTTTTTTTGGGTTAATAATGAATGGAAAATAATTTTTATTTAGAGAAAATGCAATAATTTTATTAATTATTGCCAATTACTTCTTTTAATAATTTTTAAAGGAAGTATTTGATTTTTGAAGGTTGTTTATTGAAATAAAAGGTGAAAATTTGGTTAATAATAAGTTTTGAACATATATAATGTTTTGAAATGATTTGAAATATTTTTCTAAGTGATATAATAAATTTTGTGGAATTTTAGGAGTTAAAAACATGGTTTTATTAATTTATTTGAGTAAATAGTGCATTTTTGTTAGATAAAGAAATTTAATAATAAAAATATTTAAAAATAAAAATTAATCATTTTATATGATAGAAAATGTTTTATTTTGTATGTATACAAGTTTTCATATTTTTCTTATGTGTAAATATGGAGAAAACGCATTTTTGTTTTGTGTATATGTGACATAGGTTCATATGTTAGTTAAGTGTGAATTAATTAACCTTAGCCTTTTTTTATGGGTCCATTAGCCCACTAGTGTTCCTTAGCCTGATTAAGGAAGTGATAAAACAAAAAATAACTTGTACGTACATTTCCATTACCCTCATCTTCTTCCTCCAGTAAACAGAAAACCAAACCCACTTCACCTTTCTCAAACAAAGCCACAAATCTCCAAACTTGTATCAAATCCTTGCTGTAATTAACAAATTAGAGAAAATATACACAGGTAATCAATCTCTAAAACCAAAATAATTCATCAAATTCTGATTTTTGTAGAAGTTGTTTAATATAATCAAAATGTCTTGTGTTGCATGTTTGTAAAACTCCATTTTCAGGTCATTGAAGCCATTTTCAAGGCAAAACTTGCTCCTTTTCATCGATTTTCTCTTGTACCGGTTTCTCTGTTTGAAATCTGTTTCATATTGCCTCTTTGAAAGCCTATATCTTTTGATTCCGGCACTAAAATGCTGCCGAATTTCTTGCATTTTGTAGCTTACATGTTGAACATCAATTTTGAAAATTTTGGTTGAAAAATATTGTCATTTTGATGTTTAATTCAGTGGTAGAAAATCAACTCGAAAGAAGAGTTTTGCCTGTAGAAATTGTTTTCTGAGTTGCTGCAAACATGGCCAGAGTCCATGTTTGAAATAGCATAACTCTTTCATTTCTTACTGAAATTGTATAATTCTTTTTTGTTTGAAAGATAAAGTTTTCTACTATAAGCATACTAAAGTTCAAATCATTTCGACTTATATAGCTTATAGAAATATGCTGCCGAACTTTGATCCAGAGTATGTTTTTGCCCAGATCTTTACAGTGAAAACACTGCTTGGGTTCAACTTTGAGATATCATAATTTTCTCATACTTTATCCAAATTGCATGACTCTTTTTTTGTTTAAAGCTAAAAATTTCTATCATTCCAATTTTGAGCTCAACCTAATGCCATTTGGTGCTCTGGTTTATGCCTGGAAGTTGAACCCAAAATGGATTTTCAGGCTTGGGCACATTCTTGTTGAACTGTTACAAACATGGTCTGAGTCCATGTTTGAGGCAGCGTAACTTTTACATTTTCTGTCGAAATTCATATTCTATTTTTGTTTAAAAGATGAAGTTTTCTACTTTGTGCACACAAATTTTTAGTTCAATCAAAGGTCATTCGGTCACCTGTTTTATGTTCGAAAGTTGAACCCAGAGAAGATTTCAAACCTGGGTGTTATTTTGCCCAAGTGTCTTTATGTTCATTTTTCTTTCCGACTTTTGACTTTTACTTTATGTTTTTGTGATATTATTGAATGTTTTGAGTGCTTTGATGCCTATTAATAGGCTATCCAAGTTTTGATGAATTTGAAATTCAAATTTGAATTGAATTTGAATGACAGTTTTGAGTGATTTCTTTGATTTCGAGCACAGATTTTTTCAAACATTTTTTAAATAAATTTAAAAATAAATCGGCATTTAAAATAATTATTATGTAATATTTTTAAATTATTTTAACCTACAAAATCTATTTATTCTCTATAATAAGGGAATTTTCAAATATCATCTTCAAAATTGATTTCGGAAAATGGTTTTAAAAGCTTGTTTTCTCAAATAAATTATTTTACATATAAAATACATGTTTTTGCACTATACGAGCGAATGAGAAGGAGAATTGAATGGTTTGGTAAAATACGTGGTATGGGACACGTGCGTTAATCTTATCGGTTAATTTCTGACTTGTCCGTTTTTATCGTTTTGACCTTCGGGTCGAGTTTACCAATGACGTGAGGTAAACATTTTACTGCTTTGAGTGTGAAATTTACTGGCGATTAGTAAACCGTTAATGCGAATGCGTGGTATGGGATGCACGTTAACACTCTTCGAGTTCCTATTCGAGAGTTTGTGACACATTTTCCATTGCGGCGTGCCAGCACTGGACATTGCCATTACGGCGTATTTGTCTTCGAGACGTTTGCCAGCGTATTTGCCATTGCGGCGTATTTATCATTGTGACGTTTTTCCTTCGGTCGAGGTACCTATTTAAGATAACAGGACTTGGCAAGGCTTCGGCCACATGCATGTGCAAACACTTTTGAGATGGTTTCTTTGACTATTTTCCCTAGTGTATCGCCCCTTTCCGGAATTAGTCCTTTGAACTATTCGATATATCTTTGTGGCGATTACCTTTTGGAAATTTGAACTTTTGGAAGTTCTGTTTTTGAGATTTGAATTTCCTATACTAGCGTTATATGAGATTTGTCTTTTGGCGTTTACTTGAGATTTTATTCTCCTCTTTGGAGATATATTTGCCTTATGGCGTGTTTGAGATGGGATCTCTTTGTGCATGTTTTGGGTTTTCCAAGATGGCGGATTTGGGTTATCCCTATTTGATGTTTTATGATTGTCGATAATATGAGGCTCGTTATTTTTAGCGTTTTATGGGTTATTTTATCTCTTTTGAGATTATATGTTTGTGTAGTGATACCATATTATCACTCGATGTAATCATACATTTTAGATTGTTTCTTCCCATTCGGGAATATTATCACATTATCCTTATGCTCATATTATCGCTTATCCTTGTAAACTGATTTGTTTAACTAGACTGACTCATGTATTTTATACTCGGATCAGATCGAGGTGTTTCAGGTTAGGTACATTTGGACTTAGCCTATTCTGCTTCCACATGAACTTTTCTGCTAGCTCTTTTTGTTGTAGCTTTTGTGTAGTCCTTTTTTTTGCTACTTTAATATGTATATTCTTTTGACACGTGTTTGTATTGTGGTCGTCATACCACATATGTGATGTATCACTTTGTATACTCTGTGATGTATCTGTATATGTATGTGTGTGTGTGTGTATATATATATATATGATGATGATCTACTCCTTTGTGATGTGTTTTGCATTCGAGTTGTTGTATTTTGTTCTAATAGATCCTATAGCCACCTATGACTTTGTATTAAGTATTTATTGGATATGTCAATCCACTTAAGATAGAAAAAAAAATATGGAATTTTTCGACGTATTCAATAGATATTTAAGACAAGGCTATAGATGGTTGCTCCTATCCAGCCCTATTCTCTGCATTAGCAGACAGTATTACCTAGTAATACTCTTTGTTAATATGGGTCACAGGGTGGGGCATCACAGCTTGGTATCAGAGCTGAGTTCAGAACAAAATATGATAAACATAGAAGATAAACACATATTACGGTACATCAAAGTGTAATATAAGTGTTACGAATCCCTGAATCATCATGCCTTTGTTCTTTTCGTGTCCTTTGGGGTAGATAGAAAGTTTAGTAATATGTCTAGGAATGCATTTAAATTCTGTAGTATTGCATATTTGAATTAATGATATCTACCATGTGAATAATCTTTATCTTATCTTAACTTTCAGCTAATGGCTAAAAGAGGCAGAGGACAATGCTCGGATGCTGGGCAATCCAACGGCTCGCATCCGAACGGCGTTTATATGTCTGCCGATTAGTTTATGGAGTTATTTAGGGGCACTCAGCCTCTAGCTCCTACTCGAGCATCTCTTCCATGCAAGTCTGTCTTTGCACGCTTGTGCAGTGATTTCTCTCATCTCAGAGTAAAGCCATTCAAAGGCTCTGAGTCCATTCTAGAAGTCCAAGCTTGGATTCGTACGTGCGAGTGCATCTTCTCTCGCGTGGGTCTTTCTGACCACAACAGAGTTCTTGTAGCATCTAGCCTATTACAAGAGCATGCCCTTGATTGGTACGAGCTTCACATAGCTGAGCTCGATGAGTCTACTCTTTCTTGGACTCAGTTTCGGGAATGATTCGAGCTCATTCGTTCCTAAATCTGCGAAAGCTTTATTGGCCCGTCGCTTCCTTGAGTTGAAGCAAGGGAAGTCCTCCGTCGCTGAGTATGTTTCATCATTCGAGGCCTTATCTAAGTATGATCTTGAATACATTAGCACCTCTTATAAGAAGAATCTGAAGTTTATCTCTGGTCTTAAGAAATATATTAAGAAGTCTTTAATGCTCCAGCTCAAGCTTTCTTTCAAGGAGTTGGTTGAATCGGCGCTTCATCTCGAAGTTGTCGAGAAGGAGTGCGAGAGTGGTGATGAGGTAGAGGTTTGCAAGAACCCCAATAAGAAGAAGTTCCCATTTCATAAGTGTAAGTTTTTCCCTTCTAAGAAGAAGAAGCCCATTGGATCTATTCCTAATTCCAAGCCTAGTGGAGCACCTCCTACTCGAAAGGGGTGCTTCAATTATGGTTCTCCTGACCATATGATTCAAGACTGTCCTAAGCCTCTCTTCTGCCGCTATTGTAAGAAGGAAGGCCATCGTATTTCCACTTGTCCAATTGCTTCGAATAATTCTAAACCTAGCAAGCTGAATGTAGTGGATACTTCTGGAGGTTCTTCTCAGCGCAGAAGTACTTCTCCTTCTTTTCTTGAAGGTTCATTGTTGTTTCGTGATCATTCAATTCAAGTTTCTTTGATACGATTGTGTCGCATTCATTCGTATCGAAGAAGCTCGTCGATGAATTGTCTTTGGATGTTTCTTGTATGGTTACTTCATTGACGATTGCAAATCCTATTAGGGGATATGCAACCCTTAGCATGCTTTGTGATGATGTTGAGATTGCTTTATGTGATTTTTCTTTTCGTGCGAATCTGCACGTTATTTCTTATTTGGGATTTGAATGATTTTGGGTATGGACTGACTAGTGCGATACGATGCCAGGATTATTTGTTTTGAGAGAATTTTATATCTTCGACATCCAGATTCGTCTAGTCATCTATCACTTGTTCTTTGGAATGTGGATAATTCCGAAGCATCTTTATTTTCTCTCGACTCACTGGATGATGATGATATATCTCGTATTCCTATTGTTTGTGATTTCTTTGATGTATTTGAGCAAGTTTCAGCTTTACCACCCAAGCAGGCGATTGAATTCCACGGTGATCTCATTCCAGGTGCACAGCCAGTTGGTTGTCCTCCCATGGTGATGTCTAATAAGGAAAATGAGGAACTCAAAAAGCAGCTTTTAAATCTTGAGTCCAAGTAGTTGATTCAGTCCAGTTTTTCACCGTGGAGTGCCGCGGTCGTCTTCGTGAAGAAGTCCGATGGAACTCTTAAGCTTTGAATCGACTATTGCAAGCTTAACAAATTGACCATCAAGAATAGGTATCCATTGCCTAGGATCGACGATATGTTCGATCAATTAAGTGGCGCTAATTTATTCTCTCAACTCGACCTTGCCACCGGTTTTCATCAGCTCCGAATCGCAAAAGGTAGCATACCTCTTACAACTTTCCGCACTCAATATGGATCTTACGAGTGGTCGTTATGCCATTCGGTTTGACGAATGTTCCTGCTTTCTTTGTCGATCTTATGAATCGAGTATTTCGGGAATATCTCGATAAGTTCATCCTTATGTTCATCGACGACATCCTTGTTAATTCAAAGTCTGAAGCCGAGCTTGCTAATCCCTCGAGAATTGTCTTGAGTACTCCTCGTCACCATCATCTTAAAGCCAAATTCTCCAAGTGCCATTTTTTGGAGAATAAGGTTAAGTTCTTAGGCCACGTTGTTTCTTCTCAAAGGCATTTCGGTCGATCCTTCAAAGATCGAATCCATCCAGAATTGGAAGAAGCCTGAGAATGTTCATGAGATACGTAGCTTCCTTGGATTGGCGGTTTATTACTTCCAATTCATTAAGGATTTCTCTCATATTATGCTTCCTCTCACCAGCGTTACCCCAAAAGGCATTTGATCTATTTGGTCCGACAAGTGTGAAGCTTCTTTTCAGCAGTTGAAGGAGCTTCTCACCAATGCTCCTATTCTAGTGGTTCCTGAAGGGAATCAAGATCTTGTTATCTACACTGATGCTAGTCATTGTGGCCTCGGTGTCGTGCTTATACATAAGGATCGGGTAGTCGCTTTTGCTTCTAGGCAACTGCGACTGAATGAAGTCTGTTATGCCACTCATGACCTCGAGTTAGCGGCCATCGTCTTCACCTTAAAGATTTGGCGACATTATCTATTAGGCGAGCGTTTCATTCTCTATACTGATCACAAGTCCTAGAAGTATCTATTCACTCAGAAGGAGCTCAATATGAGGCAACAACGTTGGCTCGAGTACCTTGCCTCCTATGACTTTGGTATCCAGTATACCCCTGGTAAGGGTAATCGTGTTGCCGATGCGCTTAGTCGCAAACATTTGGTTGTTGTTTCTATGATGCTAGCCGAGTGGGTTGTTCTTGAGAACTTATCTCTTTGTGTTATTCATAATCGAGCTCTATCTTCTGTTTTCCTATTCTATTATTCCGCTTGGAAGCTCGACCCAGCTTATTGGATCGTATTGCTGATGCTCAGTAGCTTGATCCCGATCTTGTGCAACTTATTCATATTTGTGAGTCTGAGTCCCGTGATGAGGAGTTGAGGGATTTCAGCATTGATTCTCATGGGTGTCTTCGCAAGAAGAACCGTCTTGTTGTGCCTTCTGATTCTGCACTTAGGCATGACATTCTCAATGACTGTCATCGTTCTAAGTATACCATTCATCCTGGCAGCAGTAGGATGTATGCCGATATACATCGCCTTTATTATTAGGAAGGCATGAAGCACGATGTGACAAGTTGTGACTAATTGCATGACTTGTCAATGTATCAAATCCGAACATCAGTGCCCTTCTGGTCTCCTTCAGCCCCTCTAGAGATTTCATTGTGGAAATTGGATCAGATTTCGATGGATTTCATTAACGGCCTACCTCGATCGAGATCGGGCCATTCTAGCATTTGGGTCATTATTGATTGCCTCATCAAATCAGCTCATTTCATTCCTATTAAGTCTGATAAGAGTGCTTCTCATTTGGCCAAGTTATATATAAAGGAAATCTTGAGACTTCACGGTGTTCCAAGTTCGATTATTTATGACCGTGACCCGCTATTCACGAGTCATATTTGGCAGAGTCTTCAACAAGTTTTGGGAACAAAGCTTAATTTCGGCACGACATATCATCCGCAGTCCGATGGACAGACTTAATGGGTGAATTGAATTCTCGAGGATCTTCTCTGTGCTTGCATTCTAGATTTCGGTGGCAGTTAGGAGGATCACATGCCTCTTATGGAATTCTCCTACAACAATAGTTTTTAGTCCAGTATCGGTATGGCTCCTTTCGAAGCCTTATATGAAAAGCCATGTCGATCACCTTCTTGTTGGTTGGAATCTAGTGAAAAGCTTATTCTTGTCCAATATTTTATTCGTGATTCTTCTGAGAAGATTGATCTTATTCGTCAAAGAATGAAAGAGGCACAAAGACGCCAGAAATCCCAGGCGGACAACCGTAGAAAGCCTCTCGAGTTCTCTATTGGCGATCTCGTCTTTATTCATGTTTCTCCTTTGAAGGGGGTTATGCGTTTTAGTACGACTGGAAAATTGGCTCCTCGCTTTATAGGACCATTTCCTATTACTGAACATATTGGCCCTGTGGCTTATAGAGTTTCACTTCTAGCTCATCTATCGGGCATTCATGACCTATTTCACATCTCTCGGCTTCGGAAGTGTCTTCGAATGTCAGATTCCGTTATCGATTCTCCTGATTTCCAAGAGCTTGAAATCTCACCCGACCTATATGTTGTGCAGCAGTTATTAGCGTACTTGCTTCGGAGGTGAGATGCCTTCGAAACAAGGTCGTACCGCTCGTTAAAGTTCAATGGTACGCTAATCCCAATGACTGCACTTGGGAAACCAAAGAGTTTATCGAGCGATCCTACCTTGGTTTTCTTTCTTCACATAGCGATGGTGAGAATCTTTTTATCTCAAGCATATTTCTTTTCTTTTGATTGATGAAACTAAATAGCTGGATATAAATTCTTCTCTAGGAATTGCGATGATGCAATTTTGTTAAGTGGGGAGTCTGTAACAACCCTAGTTGTGAAGATTACCTGTAAATATTAAATATAACGGTAACTATGATTTAATATTGTGAACTAAAATAAATTGTAGAAATTAAATTGTTTATTTAGAATAAACATTGAATTTTGGAATTTAAAATGAGAAAATGAAATTCCAAGCTTTATTTTATTTGTTTGGGTTAATAATGAATGGAAAATAATTTTTATTAAGAGAAAATGCAATAATTTTATTAATTATTGCCAATTACTTCTTTTAATAATTTTTAAAGGAAGTATTTGATTTTTAAAGGTTGTTACTGAAATAAAAAGTGGAAATTGGATTAAAAATAAGTTTTGGCTATAGATAATGTTTTGAAATGGTTTGAAATATTTTTCTAAGTAATATAATAAATTTTGTGGAATTTTACGAGTTAAAAACATGGTTTCATTCATTTATGTGAGCAAATAGTGCATTTTTGTTAAATAAAGGAATTTAATACTAAAAGTATTTAAAAATACAAATTAATCATTTTATACGACATAAAATATTTTATTTTGTATGTATACAAGTTTTCGTATTTTTCTTCTGTGTGAATGTGGAGAAAATGCAATTTTGTTTTGTGTATATGTGACATAGGTTCATATGTTAGTTAAGTGTGAATTAATTAACCTTAGCCTTTTTTTAAGGTCCGTTAGCCCATTAGTGTTCCTTAGCCTGATTAAGGTAGTGAGAAAACAAAAGACAACATGTATGTACATTTCTATTACCCTCTTCTTCTTCCTCCAGTAAACAGAAAATCGAACCCACTTCTCCTTTCTCAAATAAAGCCACAAATCTCCAAACTTGTATCAAATCCTTGCTGTAATTAACAAATTAGAGACAATATATATAGGTAATCCATCTTTAAAACCAAAATAATTCATCAAATTTTGAATTTTGTATAATTTATTTAATGTAATTAAAATATCTTGTGTTGCATGTTTGTAAAGCACCATTTTCAAGTCATTGAAGCCATTTTCAAGGCCAAAGCTTTCTCCTTTTCACCGATTTTCTCTTGTAGCTCAAGTATTTTGAAAGGTGAGTTGTAATACTCACAAATCCTAGCCGACCAAGCTCAAATTTGCAAAAAATTGTAAAATTTTAGCTTTTGTTGATAAATTTTTGTAATGGTTTCTCTATTTGAAATCTGTTTCATATTGCCTCTTTGAAAGCCTATATCTTTTGATTCCGGCAATGAAATGTTGCCAAATTCCTTGAATTTTGTAGCTTTCATATTGAACTTCTTTTTTCAAATTTTGATTGAAAAATGTTGTCATTTGTATGTTCAAATTAGTGGTAGAAAATCAACTCGAAAGCAGATTTTTGCCTGTAGAACTTATGTTTTCTGAGTTGCTGCAAACATTACCTGAGTCCATGTTTAAGATAGCATAACTCTTTCATTTCTTACTGGAATTGCATGATTCTTTTTTTGTTTGAAAGATAAAGTTTTGTACTATAAGAATATTAAAGTTCAGATCATTTCAACCTATATAGCTTATAGAAATATGCTGTCGAACTTTTATCCGAAGCATGTTTTTGCCTAGATTTTACAGTGGAAATACTGCCTAGGTTCAACTTTGAGATATCATAACTTTCTCATACTTTATCCAAATTGCATGACTCTTTTTTTGTTTGAAAGCTAAAGTTTTCTATCATTCCAACTTTGAGCTCAACTCGATGCCGTTTGGTGCTCTATTTTATGCCCGGAAGTTGAACCCAAAATGTATTTTCAGGCTTGGGCACATTCTTGTTGAACTGTTACAAACATGGTCTGAGTCCATGTTTGAGACAGTGTAACTTTTACATTTTCTGTCTGAATTCTTTGATTCTTTTTTTGTTTGAAAGATGAAGTTTTCTACTTTGTGCACCCTAATTTTTATTTAATCAAAGGTCGTTCAGCCATCTGTTTTATGTTCGAAAGTTGAACCCAGAGAAGAGTCCAGACCTGCGTATTACCTTGCCCAAGTGCTTTTATGTTCTTTTTTCCATCTAACTTTTGAATTTTACTTCATGTTTTTGTGATATTTTTGAATTGTTTTAAGGGCTTTGATGCCTATTAATAGGCTAGCCAAGTTTTAATGAATTTGAAATTCAAATTTGAATTGAATTTGAATTTGAATGACAGTTTTGAGTGATTTCTTTGATTTCGAGCACATATTTTTCCAAAGAATTTTGAAATAATTTTTAAAATAAATTGACATTTAAAATAATTATTATGTAGTATTTTAAATTATTTTAAGCTACAAAATCTATTTATTCTCTATAATAAGGAAATTTTCAAATATCACCTTCAAAATTGATTTCGGAAAATGGTTTTAATAGCTTGTTTTCTCAAATAAATTATTTTATATATAAAATACCTATTTGAGTGAATGAGAAGGAGAATTAAACAGTTTTCTAAATCACATGTTATGGGACACGTGCGTTTATCATCTCGGTTAATTCCTGACTTGTCTGTTTGATCGTTTTGACCTTCGGGTCGAGTTTACCAATGAGATTAGGTAAACTTTTTACTGCTTTGAGTGTGAAATTTACTGACGGTTTGTAAAGGGTTTAGTGTAAACGCGTGGTATGGGATGCACGTTAACACTATTCGGGTTCCTATTCGAGAGTTCGTGACACATTTACCATTGCGGCGTGCCGGTATTGGACCTTCAGGTCATTGTCATTGTTGCGTTTTCCATTGCGATGTATTTTTCTTCAAGACGTTTGTCATTGCGGTGTATTTTCCATTGCGAATTATTTGCCATTGCGGCGTATTTGTCATTGTGACGTTTTGCCTTCGGACGAGTTACCTATTTGAGATAACAGTACTTGGTAAGGCTTCGGCCACATGCACATACAAACACTTTTGAGATAGTTTCTTTGGCTATTTTCCGAGTGTATCGCCCCTTTTCGGAACTAATCCTTTGAACCATTCGATAGATCTTTGTGGCGATTACCTTTTGGGAATTTGAACTTTTGAAAGTTCTATTTTGGAACCTGAATTGCCTACAGTGGCGTTATATGAGATTTTTCCTTTGGCGTTTACTTGAGATTTTATTCTCCTTTTTGAAGATATGTTTGCCTTATGGCATGTTTGAGATGGGATCTCTTTATGCATGTTTTGGGTTTGCCAAGATGGCGGATTTAGGTTTTTCCTAAACCATATTTGATGTTTTATGAATGCCGATGATATGACGCTCGCTACTTTTAGCGTTTTATGGATTGTTTTTTCTCTTTTGAGATTATATGTCTGTGTAGTGATAACATATTATTACTTGATGTAATCATACACTTTAGATTGTTCCTTCCCATTCATGAATATTAACACATTATCCTTATGCCCATATTATCGCTTATCCTTGTAAAATGATTTGTTTAGATAGACTGATCCGTGTATTTATATTCGGATCATACCGAGGTGTTTCAGATTAGGTACATTTGAACTTAGCCTATTTCGCTTCCACATGTACTTTTCTGCTAGCTCTTTTTGTTGTAGCTTTTGTATAGTCCTTTTTGTTTCTACTCTAATATGTATATTCTTTTGACTCGTGTTTGTATTGTGGTCGTCATACCACATATGTGATGTATCACTTTGTAAACTTTGTGATGTATTTGTATATGTGTGTGTGTGTGTGTATATGATGACATATTGTTTTGTGATGTGTTTTGCATTTGAGTTGTTGTATTTTGTTCTGATAGATTCTATAGCCACCTATGGCTTTGTATTTTGTATTTATTGGATATGTCGATCCACTTGAGATTAAAAAATATGGCATTTGTCGACGTATTCAATAGATATTTAAGGCAAGGCTATAAATGGTCGCTCCTATCCAGTCATACTCTCTGCATTAGCAGACAGTATTACACAGTTATACTCTTTGTTAATGTGGGTCTCGGGGTGGGGCGTCACACATCCATTGAGAGTAGAGTGCATAACTCTCTCCAAATGTTAGACAATGTGTTTCTCATGGCTGTTGAAGGAACCTAGGGGTTATGAACAAATAGCTATTGGATAACTATGGAATGACTCACTTGAGAGTTCTCTGTTGGTTAATATAACTAAGATAAAACATACAATCTTGAAGTGACAATGTTACATAATTTCCTCCACTTAAGAACACAGTGGAACTTCAATGTTGACACTCTACTTTGATTATTGTTAAATCAAGGTATGACATCCATCGAACGACTATAGTTGGATCCAAGTTGAAGCATTGGAAGTGAAACATATTCAATAAAGAATTCATCTCCCCGGTTTTATGGGGATAGTGTCACAGTTAATTGTAGTTAACTTAAGATCAAAGTCTCTAACCAGAGCGGTATGATTAATAATAATTATTATTATTGAACCAAGGATTTTATGTTTGGAATACGTAGTTGATTGTGGACGATGTTGAAATTTTGACCAAAAACAAATTCTATAAGTCCTAACTTTATCAAGTTTTAATGAAGAGAATTGGCTTAAATTATCGTTACTAAAAGGTACTGCTTAAGTATTTATGAAATTTGATTTTACCAAAAAGACTTGTGAGTGATGAATTCGGCCAAACTATCACACCACTAGCTAAGGTGTCATTTGAACGTTGACATTTGGATTGGTCAATAGCTAATTGAATTCATACCTCTGAGTCGCACAATGACATTTATGATTTCTCTAGAAACTAGATGTTTAAATCATTCGTAAAATGTTATAAATTGATTAAATTAATTAATATTTATAAAATAATAAATACTATTTGTAATTATTTTAATGCATATATAAAAATTGTATTGGCGTATATCAATTTATGATATCAGTATAATTTTAAACAAGGTTTAATAAATTAATTACATAAATGTTTTTATTTGGAAAATTTGCACATTAAGAATGTGCTTGGACCGGCTATATAATGGTTAGAGGAGGAAATAAATTAATTGAATTGATTGAAATTTAAAAAGGAATTAAAGAAGGAAGTTTTGATAAGAGAATATGAAAGGTTCTTTTAATTCTATTAAATCAAAATCTCATCATTTGATTTCAAAAGCAGAAAATAAATTTTCTTCCTCTTCTCTATCATTCATTCATGCTTGAAACGTCTTTGAAAAAACATAAAAAAAATATTCAAATGAACGGAAAATTAAATTAAAGAAAGGTGGTTCATCCTTCTTTTGTATGGCAGGATGCTGATTTATTTAAAATCTGAGGAGAAGCCACAAATCAAGGTGCGATGAATGAAAGAATTATTAGGTAGGTTTATAATTCATTCACGACGTTCAAAATAAAGTTTCACATACATGTAATTTATAGCCACTTATAAAAACCAGTTATAAAATTATTCTATGTATTGAGATTGCCTGTGAGTTTTATTTGCATATGGTTTTTAATGTTGATTATTTAATTGGATCTGAAATTACTAAATGTTCTAGAATTGATTTGTTGATTACATATATGTAATTGGTTAATGATTTTGCTAACTAAATAAGTTATAATTTTATTTCATTTGGGACCTAAAACAAATCCGCTTGTTTGTTATCCTATTTTTTATTGTTGTAAATCTTCTTTGTTTTAATAAATTATTCTTATTGCCATAATTATTATTTTTAATCGTGAATCAAATTTTAGTATATTGAATTATAAAATTATGTGTGTATATATAAGATGTATATAAATAGAATTTAATCAAGTCTTCTTTATACCTTGATGTAAACCAGTATCAAACTAAATCTTACTTGGTTGATTAGTTTTAGATTAATTCAATTTCACATTTCAAATTTAAATATCAGTTTATCACATATATGTATGTACCTAAATATAAAGGTATGTTTCAGATCCAATTATATCATTAGAGTTAATAAAGTAAATTGTGAAACTATTAGTTTTCTTTATGTTAATTATATGTCTTTTCAAATTTAGATATAACATAAACTACTTCTGATTTTTAAATGGTCTGAATGTTTGATGTAATTAAGTTTTAAATTCCATATGGTATTAAATTAGTTATTAAATTGGTGGTTGTAAAAGGAAAGAAAAGAGAATTACACTACATGATTATTTCCTTTTTAATTTAGATTTGATTAGATTTAATTGAAACATAAATTACTTGTCCATGTTCACTCTTCTAATTTACTCTTACATTAATTGTCTACTTTATGTGAATCATTTTAATACCATTTCACATATGTAAATATAAAATATAAGTGGCAATAAAGATTACATATATGTCTAAACAATATATTTGTAGTACTATCGATATTGTATACAAATCATATACATATATTGCAATATAATCAAACATATGTATATGCTTAGGCATTTATATCCCCGATATGCATTTGCGATTGTACTTGTAAGTATAATACACACATATAAAAAAGATATAA
Organism: Allium cepa; assembly: GCA_030765085.1. Lineage (NCBI taxonomy): Eukaryota > Viridiplantae > Streptophyta > Magnoliopsida > Asparagales > Amaryllidaceae > Allium > Allium cepa. The sequence continues at coordinate 131,383,845 of CM060943.1, forward strand.
GTCCCAAATATAGATATACATATACATACATACATAGGTTTGTATTAACTCACTTATGTTGCTATATGTTTGAATGTACATTGATGCATTACCAATAAACATTTAATTGAAATGTTAACATGTTTAATTGAAAATATATATAATGATATTAAATAAATGTGGATTATTTAAAATTAGATTGGATCTAATAATCTTTTTGACTTCATAGGCCCAACAGATCCAAAATAGAAAATTTTTAAAGTCTGCCTATTTATACCACTTTCGACTGGCCCGGTTCCTTCATATACAATATCAACACTTTCTTAAAATCACAGCGGAAGGAATAAAATATATTTGTAATGAATAATACACTACTAGAAAAACAATGTTGTATTGAATAAACTCGGACTACAACATCTCTCTATACTGGTCAAGGAATACGGTCTAACGTCTTGGAATAACTGAAATAAAATAGTAGATAACTAAATAATAAATATGGGTCTCCATCGTTCCATCACGCCTCTAAGTCGTCACCAATCTTCTTTATTGACTTATAAAGTATAACTAAAAGGAGAAATGATAGAGGGGGTCAGACATATGTCAGGTGAGTAAACGCATCTACTTATAGGCTAACAAAATAATAGTTATGCTCGAAAACCATAACTAACCCATGTCACATGCACCCAACAAGTTAGTTGAACACAATATAATACTACATGGACATCATATGCTAATGTCCCACTAAAATTTATCCTATATCAAATCATATGCACAAAAATTGTGTCCAATGTCCTAACTAGCATGTCAAAAATGTATTTGGCATGCTATTAAGGGACTATATATCTAAACCTACTATTGCCAAATCATACACGAGGATTGATTCCTCTGAATGTACTGTATCATCAAATCATTTACGACTCATTACTGAAGAATTACATATCTCAACTCGCTATTGCAAGACATTGTTGGCCGCATTGAGAACTCATTTCCTATTAAAAGTGTATCGTAATGCCTACATTATCAAAATCGCCATCATTAGATGTCACTGGTCAAATCGAAGAACTCATTCCCCTAAAATGTTAACCAATCATTATCAAATTATGCACCGAGAACTTGGCTTCTCTGAAAATGAATCGCAACACTGTTGTTAGACGTTGTCAGATATACAAAAGAACTCATTTTTCTTTGAAAAATGTACTGTAATGCATATCCTCATGATCGCCATTATTAGACGTCACTATTTACACTAAAGAACTTATTTCCTCTAAAAAAATATACAACGTAATATCCTCGTAATCGCTAGTCGAACACTGTATAACGAGCTTAAACAAATAGGACACATTTCTAAATATCTCAAAACATAGCAAACAGCACACTACCATTTTTCGTGTCTCGCCATGATCCATGAAACGCATGTGAAATGGAGGTTGTATGCAAGAGTTATAAGCACTAAAAGATGAGGAGCAATTTGGTAATAATTTAATTTAATTTTATAACCATATTTATTATTATTATTTTCTGCTCCGCTATAGTATTTGGGATAAATTGGATATCACATCTCGAATACCCAACCGCCATGCCTTTTTACGTTCCGCCATCGCTGCGTCCACCGTGCCACTAATCCAACGTCATCACGGGTCTCTCCATGCCCAACCGAGTCCATTTCTATCGCTGCCTTAACCTCCAATGCATCGCCTTAAACCCCCATCACCGGCCATCTTTTTCCATTTTCCTTCTATCTCACATTGATATATATCGATCAGCAACTATCATGCAGACCTGCTAGAGTTCCTCTACAAGTCTATGTTCCCTGATCATTGCCATTTCGCCATTCGATCAAAGAGGGAGATCCAAATTCTTTGGACTTTTGATGCAAGTTCTTTTCTAATTAACCCATACACCCAATCGAAGAAAGAATACCACCGGTGGATTCCTATCATCGGGGTTTATAATTTTGATATATAATATCTAACTTGGAACACTTTTGTATTTCACAATTTTTAATTGGAGATAATAACTATATTAATTACAATTGATGAAATTCCACTTTTAATCAGCTAGCCATGACATACTATATCCTAATTAGGTGTAAATAAAAAAAATTACTTTTTAATAAAAAATTACATTTATAATTTGGTTTAAGATCATAAGGTGTGAATTACTAGGCCTTATCAATATATACACAAATTTCGGTGAGTTCCACTCACCGATAATTCTTACACCCTCTACAATCTGATGTGAATCCTTCTCTTTCTTCACTATGCAAAAATTCTTCACCTTCGAAACACTAAATTTCTTGATAGCGTCGGTTTATTTGTATAGCTTTCTCCTCGGTGATCGGTATCATATATAAATTTGTTTAATTTGGATTTAGTTTGTTGGATTTAGAATTGATTTAGGGATTATGGATTTTATAAGTGCAGGCAAGATTTTTTAAGCAAAAGAAATTGGGTTAAGGATCTCTTTATAAGCTAAAAACAATCATATCTAAGCTGAACTTTCGTAATCAATATATTACGAAAATTCCGATGGGTTTGACTTCTTCTAATTTATAGTCCGTTTAAAAAAAATTCGGCGAATTATATATGTTTTTGACTACGAAAGGCATTTTGAATGCAATAGGATAGATCCTAAAGCCTAATTCCATCTTTTGTAAATTTACTGATTTTCCTATATGTAAAGTTACAATTTTACCCTTTTAATCTAATTATTTATTTTCATAAAATTATAGGTTGTTACATATCCACTCTCATACATTTGTTTCCCTTTCCAAATGATCGAAGCATTCAACGGACAACCTTTCTACACAACTACGTCAAATTTTTAATGAAATGCATTTAGTTATCCTTAACATTTAAGGATGTCAAATATGTTGCACTTCACATAAATTGATCAAACTAACCATTAGGTGATCAAATTCCTAACTCTATCATGTAGCTCTTAGTATAGTGCTAAGTTAACACAAAATGACCCTTAATAAAATAAATCATGTTGAATGCATGATCTCATATCATGATTTACTTGCTCATTTCAATTGAACTAATTTGATCGAGGTTTCATACATTACGAATCGTGACTGATCACCATATAGCATTTATATGTAATTGAATATAGATCAAACATCCATATTCTTGTACTGCTTAAGAGTTAAAAACTCATTGAAGACAATACATAGTCTTGGAAAAACTAACACTTAAGTGACTAAGTTACAAACATATTTAGTAGTTGTATAATTAAGCGCTTGCATAGGTCTCGAAGTGATAACATGTCAAAGGATTGTAAGTAGATATGTTATACTTCTTTGTCAATCTTATTTCAGCTCATTTTTATATTTTGACTGTTAAATATTTTATTAATTATATTAGTTGCACAAAATTACTAAGTAGATTCTTTTAAATTTTTATAGAAAATATTCTTACAATATTAGGAAGGTAAAATGTATTCATGTCATTTTTCTAATAAGGCTTGCACTAGAGTTTTGTATTCAACAAAATCCTAAGGGAATTATAGGATTCTTGCGATTCTTCTAATGGGTGCTAGGACTCACTTGCTTTGGAATTTTGAACTTAAGTTTTCTCAATAGATCATAAGCCCACAAGTAAGTATAACTCCTCATCAGTTGCATCACGTACAACTCCTAATTATCGTCTTTTCCTAGATCACAACCTCCACCTTAAATTTTCTTAACAATGGCCTAAGTACAATGCATGTACCATGAGTTTTCTTAATAAATACATGCAAGTATTATAGCTCGTCTAGGCAATATATTAATATTACTACATATGACAATCCTAGCTTGAGTTTTTTCAACAACTGGTGCAAATGCAAGTAATCTGTTACCATATAAATGGCAAAGGGTGGCTCTATATATTAAGGACTCATAATCTTTAATACACACACACGAACTTTGAACTATATCAATTTAAGGATTAATGTATTTCTTATGAAACACCATCATAATTCAAGTATCAAGCACATTTGAATTATAGTATATGTACTTTGCTTATATACTTACTCTCGAGATTTGTTTTTAGGTTTATTTCATTTCCATTTACATTGACTTATACGTATATAATTACAAGTTAAATTAGTTTATGGCAGTTATATTTTATTAACTAATATAACGTATATATGTATTTTATTAATTAAATCACAATTGCTTACTTTCATTCTTATTAACTAAATCGTATTTAATTAATTTTAATTTATTACTTAAATTAGATTTAATTAATGTATTTTATACAAACTTTTGTAAATTTTATATTATCCACCTTAAACTATTAAAAATAACTATAACATTTATAGTCTGAATGTATACACATCAATATATGTATGCATTTTAATTAATTTTATTTGATAAATCCACTTGTTCAATTAAACAATTTAATTAAGCATTTATCAGTTCAATTTTTTTAATATCATATATCTTAAACATTTTAAGGTAAATATATATAACTATAATAATTACAGTTGCATACATGTATCATTATATATATATATATATATATATAATCAATAGCTAACCCACCTTTTGAAGGCAATATATAGGCGAATTTAGCCCAACGGAATTTATGATCATCAAGACAGAAAGCTCGTAGAGCTGGTTACTAGGATTGGAAATCGATTATATCTGAAACTATGAACTATAGTCGAATGGATTCAGATGGACAACACTCAAAAAATGGCTAATTATGGAACCAATACTTCCCCTAGAAGAGAGACTGAAATAGAGGGATTAAATTAAATAGGATGCACAAAACACAACTCAACGATGATCGCTCCATAACTTAACAATCACAAAGTGGATTTAAATGAAACTTTGAAAATAGGAAGAAGGGACCCTAAAGAGTCTACCCTAGGGATCGCATGGCATTTGGACAGGTATGGGAGGATCGGCCCCTATCCCTCAATAGGGATCGACACTCTTCCCTCTTAGGGATCAACTAAACCCAATTTTATTGCAAATATCGATAAATATCTCAACATTTACACATCCAGTTGACATGAAACTTGGAGCATAAGGTTACTACAACATGTGGAACACCCTATAGGGATAGCACATTAAATGGAATATTTTGAAGGGATCGACCCTTATCCCTCCAAATGGATCGGCTGAACTCCGAATACATGCAATGCCACTTTATGGAAAACGCGATATCTTACAAACCATAAGTCGGACTAGCATGAAATTTGGAGGGCAAGTAGCTAGCATCATGGAGATTCCTCCAGAGTGATTGAACCCTATTTTGACACTAAAATAGGGATCAATGCCAATCCCAATTATAGGCCCCAATGGGTCTAAAAATTCTTATATGGCCTCGTCGTGGCCTGGGGGTTTTTTTGCCAAAATTTTAGCCTAATCCATGCACATCTTCCCCTATAAATACAGCAGCCATGGCGTAAGAAAACGGATCTTCTTTTTGCTTCACTTTATCTTCAACCTAGGCTATTCTCTACCAATTTTACTCTTGGATTTTGGATTATAACTGTAAATAAACAACTGTATAATGAAAGGGATTATTTTGGAGTGGAAGTAGGTCAGAATTAGCCAAATCACTATAAACCTTTATCTTTTTTTACTTGCTTTCATTTTTAGATTATTTGTTCTTTATATTATACTCTATACATTAGATGCTATCTGAGATCTATGACTAGATATTGGTGCTTTCATATAACTAGGTGTTGATGGCCATTTTTACCGCCAACATTTTGGTGCTTTAATTGAGAGAACTTGCCCTCCTAGATTGGGAATTTGGATTCGGAGCTTGGAAAATATATACAGCTTAGATTTGGAGCAATGTTGAAATAATCAACACGGAGAGCGCTACTAGAAAGGAGCAACCGTGGAGGGAGTCAGGAGGCTTCCCCAGGAGTTGGAGCTAATCAAGCATCTATCTACATTACCGAGGATGAAATGGAAACTATAATAGATGTTGTGCAGGAAAGAATGCTGAAAAGACCTAAGAAGATGATGCAGAATCTACTCCGATGGTGGACAAGCTGGAGCGCAGAACCAATGGAATAAAGTGGCAGAAGCTAGTGATAACTTAGATCAAGGAGTTAAAGTAGCAGGAGTTGTCAGAATTCAGAACCGCAAACATGGAGATAGGGTTATTGGTTAAAGGATTGGAATAGAGCAGCCGGGTTGTGCTTAGCCATCTTAGAGGATCGGCCTTGATCCCCAAAGACAAGGGGTCATTCCCTCGGGTCTGGCTGATCACGATGCTCGAGGATCTACGGTCGATCCAATAGAGCTTAGTGCAGATCAGAATTCAGATGCTCGTCTGGAGGAGTACATTTTGGAATTCCCTAGTGGACTCGGGAGGCAAATTGGAAATGATGATGGAAGACTATGTTGGATGACAATGACAGGTTTGCGGAGATGATCAGACGAGTTATTTATGGAGGATTGATAAACAGTGATATAGAGTACGTAAATAGAAGTAGTTCACTCCAAATATCAGAAATGCTAAAAATCAACTGGAGTTTAAACTACCAGCGGTAGAAATATATGACGGAAAGTCGGACCCAACTATGCATATGATGAGATATATATGGCACATGGAAGTACTGGAGGCATCAAAGGACGTCATAACAAGGTGTTTTCCACTTTATTTGATGGAGTTAGCTGCACTTTAGTTTAGGCAGCTGGAGAATGGTTCAATAAGGATATGGAGTGAGTTGGTATATCGATTCATGAGGTGGTTTCAGTTCCACATCATGAGATCCAAGAATGTTAAGACATTGGCAACATTGAAACAGAGGACCGAAGACACTTTAAAGATTTTTCAAACACGATTTAATGCCGCAGCAGCACCGTTGGATCGGCCAGATCCATCCATGGTTTGATGGCAGCTGTATCAGGAATTGTCGATGGTATGGATTTCAAGGATTCATTAGTGCATGATCCACTATGGATCTCAGGGAATTTTATCATAAAGTAGAAAGGTTCCTGTGGTAGGAAGATGTACGAGCCGATAAACCGAAGGTGAACACTGTGCAAGATGAAGGATCATTTAGAAATGCAAACAAGAACGATAAAGGCAAACTAAAACCGAATAATGGGTATGAAGGGACAAAAAGGCGATGGAAAGAGCGGGAGCCAAAGTTCTCCTCCTACTCGGATTTGACGGAAAGCCTGCAATGGATTTATCTAGACATAAGGGGAAACTGCCCTATCAAAAACTGGCAAGGAGGGATCCCACGGAGCAGGATCGTATGTTTGAAAAGTACAACCTGTTCCACGAATTGAACGGGCACACCACATATAAATGGAGACATTTAAATGATATGATTAAGGAGGATGTCAGGAACAGTAGACAACCGTACAACGTAAGGAATCGTTCCACAATGATGGAAAAGGGGAAGCCACCATCTGCATCGAATGAAAACAAGAACGGCCCTGGATTGGGATCATAGATCATCATTAGCTTATTGTGATGAGAAGGGCCAAGTTTAGGACTTAGACTTTGGCTATAATAATAATAATAATAATAATAATAATAATAATAATAATAATAAACTCTACAACAAGGTGGCTAAGTCACTTACACATGTACAGGAAAGAGGATGGCCCCTAGGCATGCTTTGAGATAATGATGAACCAATGTGCCTAGAGAGGCACCCTTTTTCTTTTTTCTTTTTTTTGCATTTCTAGACATACGAACTCTTATTTATCAGTATTTATGACCTGCATTACTGCGATGGATAAAATAGGGCACGATTATTATCCTGATTGGAGTGACGGGGCGATAACCACAAGGTGCAAGTCGCTTCGCCAATGATCAATAGAATGGACTTGCATATGGATAAATTCCTCGACCGGAGAGTCGAGGCCAGAGAATAAAAACCAAAAGGACGTCGGGTATGGATTATGCCTGGCAAGGAATAGGTCGCTTCGCCAGAGACTGACAGGGCCGGCCTACTAAGGTCATCGAGTATGGATTATGCTCGGAAAGGGTCCGTAGAGACTACTATCAGCCGAGGACTTAATCCAAGAGATCACTTGACATTCAGGACACTGAACCGGACTGCAAGAAATAACACTGCTTCCTCGGGGAGCTATAGGATCATCTTACTTGGACATCGAGTATGGATTATGCTCGGCAAGGACCTAGAGAGGTCACGAATTTGGATATCAACTTCAAACAGCTATGGATTTGAACATTGACCCAGAGCGGTCACAGACTTGGATACGGGCCCGGAGCAGTCTCGGATTTGGCTAATGACCCGGTGAGGTCGAGGGTTTGTAAAAACAATCTGGAGCGAAAATTGATTTGAAATGGATACAGATTTGGTTGAAACGATCTAGAGAGATCATGGATTTGGAATTGGATATCAACTTGGAATGGGTGTGGATTTCACTTACGATCTGGAGTGGTCATGGATTTGGATTGGCAATTGATTGGATAATATGGCTATCGATGGATTATGGACTTTGAATCTTGGTTTTATGGCATTTCGAAAAACACCTTCCTATCGCAAGGCATGTTTTGGGGGGCAAAGTGTTAACCTGCCTTTTAGCAAGGCAGTACATAGATAGATTTAACCCAATAGACTTCATGATCATCAAGGCAGAAAGTCTAGAGAGATGGTTACCACAATTGGAGATCAATTACATTTAAAACTATGGATTATAGTCGAATGGATTTAGACGGACGGCACTCAAAAAATGGCTAAGTAAAGAAATAATACTTCGCCTAGAAGAGGGATCGGAATAGGCGGATCAGAATAGAGGGATTAGATTAAAAAGGATGCACACAACATAACTCAACAATGATCGCTCCATAACTCAACAACCATAAGGCGGATTCAAGTAAAACTTTGAAAACAGGAAGAGGGGACTCTAGAGAGTCTACTCTAGGGATTGCATAGCATTTGGAGAGGTTTGAAGGGATCGGCCTCTATCCCTTAATAGGGATCAAAACTCTCCCCTCTTAATGATCGGCTAAACTCAACTTTAGTAAACATCGATCAATATCTCAACATCTACACATTCAATTGACATGAAACTTGGAGCACAAGATTACTACAACTCGTGAAACACCCTATATGGATCGCACATCAAATGGGATACTTTGGAGGGATCGGCCCCTACCCCACCAAAGGGATTGGCTGAAATCAGAATACATGCAGCACCTCCTGACGAAAAACATGATATCTCACAAACCGTAATTCATAATGGCATGAAATTTGGAGGGAAGGTAGCTAACATCATGTGGAACCTGCCCCATTTGGATACCAAAATAGGGATCGGGGCCCATCCTTATTGTGGGTCCCAATTGGTCTGAAAATTCTTATGTAGCCTCGACATAGCCTGGAGGTTCTTCTGCCGAAATTTCAACCCGATCTATGCATGTTTTTCCAAATAAATATAGCAGGCATAATGTCAGAAAAGGGATCTTTCTGCTCCTCTTTATCTTCAACCTAGGTTGCACTCTGCCAATTTTATTCTTGGTTTTCAGATTGTAACTGTGAATAAACTAAAGTATAACAAAAGGGATTATTCTAGGGCGGAGTTAGCTGAACCAATATAAATCTTGTCTCTTTTTACTTGCTTTCATTTTTAATTTATTTGTTCTTCATATTATATTCTCCACATTAAATACTATCTGAGATCTATAACTTGATATTGGTGCTTTTATACAACTTGGTGTTGGTGCCATTTTTACCGCCAACATTTTGGTGCTTTCATTGAGAGAGCTATCCCCTACGGATTTGAAATTCGGATTCAATGCTTGGAAAAGATCTAAAGCTTAGATTTGGAGCAACTATGACATAATCAACAAGAAGAGTGCTACCAGAAAGGAGCCACCATGGAGGGATTCAAGATGCTTCCTCAAGAACTGGAGCTAATCAAGCATCCATCTACATTGCTAAGGATGAAATGGAAACGATGATGGTTGCTGTGCAGGAAAGAATGCTAAAAAGACAAGAGCGGATGATGCAGAATATACTCTGATAGATTAGACAATCTAGAGCGCGAATGCAAGGGAATAGAGTAGCAGGAGCTAATAACAACTTAGATCAAGGATTTGAAGCAGCAGGAATTCTCGAAAATCAAAATCGAGAACATGGAGATGGAGCTATTGGATAAAGGACTAGAACAAAGAAATCGGGGATAGTCATCGGCCATCTTAGAGGAATCGGCATTGATCCCTCCAAAGGGATTGGCCTCGATCCCCAAAGGCTAAGGGGCATGCCCCCCGGGTCTAGTTGATCACGATGTTGGAGGATCTACGGTCGATCCCATGGAGCTTGGTGCAAATTAGAATTCAGATGCTCGTTCGAAGGAGTATGTTTTGGAATTCCCTGGTGGACTCAGGGTGCATTTTGAAAATGACGATAGGAGACAACCACTAGATGACAATGACAAGTTTGCAGAGATGATGAGGCGAGCTATGCATAGAGGATTGGTAAACAGGGATGTGAAGGATGTAAATAGAAGTTTGTTCACTCCTAATATCAGGAGTGCTAGAAACTCGCCGGAGTATAAACTACTATCACTAGTCGGACTCAACTATGCATACGATGAGATATATACGACATATGGAAGTATTGTGGTAATCAGAGGAGGTCAAGGCAAGGTGTTTTCACTTTATTTGATGGATTTAGCAGCATTCTGGTTTAGGCAGCTGGAGAATGGTTCCATAAGGACATGAAGTGAGTTGGTAGATCAGTTCATGAGGTAGTTTCGAGTTTACATCATGAGACCCAAAAATTTTATGACACTGCCAGTATTGAAATAGAGGACTGAAGACTCTCTAAGCAGCTTTCTAACAAGATTTAATGCTACGACGACATTAGTGGATCCGCCAGATTCATCCATGGTTTTGATGGAAGTTGTATCGGGAATTGCAGATGGCATGTATTTCAAGGATTCATTCACGCGAGATCCACTTATAGACGTCGAGGAGTTTTATCATGAAGCAAAAAGGTTTCCGTGGTAGGAAGACGTACGAGCCGACAAACCGGAGGTAAACGTTATGCAAAATGAAAGATCGTCAGGAGATACAAACAAGAATTATAAAGGCAAACAAAAATTGGATGATGGGTATGATGGGACAAAAACGCGATGGAAAGAGCGGGAGCTAAAGTTCTCCTTCTCCTCAGTTTTGATGAAAAGCCTTAAACATATTTATCTGGACAATAGCGGAAACTCCGCTATCGAAAACCGGTAAGGAGGATCCCACAAAGCAGGAGCGTATGTCTGGAAAGTACCGCAAGTTCCATGAATTGATCAGGCACATCACGGATGAATACAGGCATTTAAAGGATATGATTGAGCAGCAAGTCAGGTACGATAGACTGCACAGTATGTGAGGAATCGGGCAATGACGATGGAATAGGAGTAGCCACCTTCCGCATCGAATGGAAATAGGAATGGACCTGGATCGGGGTCATGGATCGTCATCAACTAATCGTGATGATAAGGGTCGAGTTGAGGACTTGGATTCCGACCATAATGATAATAATAATAAATTCTATGATAAGACGGATAAGTCACTTACACATGTACGGGAAAGAGGACGGTCTCCATGCATGCTCTGAGATGATAATGAACCGCCGTGCCCGAAGAGGTAGCCTTTTTCTTTTTTCTTTTTTGGATTTCTGAATGTACAAACTCTTATTTATCAGGTTTTTTATGATCTGCATTACTGCAGTGGATAAAACTGGATGCGATTATTATCCCGATTGGAGTGATAAGGCGATAACCTAAAGGTGCGAGTCCCTTTGCCAAAGAGCAACAAAATAGACTCGCATATTAATTAAGTCCTTGACTGGAGACTTGAGGCCGGAGAATAAAACCCAATAGGACATAAGGTATGGATTATGCCTAGAAAGAAGTAGGTCGCTTCACCGAAGAGCGACAGGATCAACCTACTTAGGTAGTTAAGTATGGATTATGCTCGACAAGGGTCTGGAGAGACCACTATCGGCCTAAGACTTAAGCCAAAACACCACTTGACATTCAGAGACACTAAACCAAAGTACAATAAATAACGTCGCTTCGTCAAAGAGCGACATGATCGGCTTACTTTGACATCGAGCATGGATAGTGTACGGTAAGGACCAGGAGAGGTCATGGATTTAGATATCAGCTTCAAATAGCCATGGAATTGGCACTGACCTGAAGCTATGACCCGAAGCTATCGCAGACTTGGACATGGGCCCAGAGCTGTCCCGGATTTGCCTAATGACCCAATGAGGTCGAGGGTTTGGAAAAATGATCCATAGGGAACATGGATTTGCAATGGATATGGATTTATGAAACGATTAAGAGAGAACGCATATTCAAAATTGGATATTGATTCATAATGGTCATGGATTTCATAAACGATTCAAAGAGATCATGGATTTGGATTGGCAACGGATTGGATTCGGATTGGATAATATGGCTATCGATGGATTATGGACTTCGATTCTTGGATTTATTGCAATTCAAAACACACCTTCATATTGCAAGGCATGTTTTGGCTGGGAGGTGTCAACCCTCCTTTCGAGAGGGCAGTACATAGGCGGATTTAACCCAACGGACTTCATGATCATCAAGGCAAAAAGTCTGAAGTGATGTTTATCAGGATTGGGGATCGATTATATTCAAACAATGGACTATAGTCGAATGTATTTGGATGGACAACACTTTAAAAATGGCTAAGTATGAAACTAATACATCCCCTAGAAGTGGGATTAGAATAGAGGAATTAGATTAAATAGGATGCACACAACACAACTTAACGATGGTCGCTTTATAACTCAACAACCACAAAGAGCATTGAAGTGAAACTTTGGAAACAATAAGAGGGGACCATAGGGGGTCCACCTTAGGAATCGCATGGCATTTGGAGACGTTTGGAGGGATCAGCCCCTATCACTTAATAGGGATCGGCCCTCTTCCCTCTTAGGAATCGGCTAAACCAACTTTATAGCAAAGATCGATCAATATCTCAACATCTACACATCCAGTTGACATGAAACTTAGAGAGCAAGCTTAATACAACATGTAGTGCACCCCACATGGGTCGCACATCAAATGGGATAATTTAGAGGGATCAGGATCTATCCCTCTAAAGGGATCAGCTGAAATCAGAAACATGCAACACCACGTTATGGAAAATGCGATATCTCACAAAACTAAGTCGGAGTGGCATGAAATTTGGAGGGCAAGTAGCTAACATCATGTGGAACCCCCTAAAGGGATCGCAACCTATTTGAACACCAAAATAGCGATGGGGGTCGATCCCTATTGTTGACCCAATGGGCCTGAAAATTCTTGCGTGGCCTCATCATAGCCTGGAGGTTCTTCTACCGAAATTTCAGTCCGATCTGTGCACGTCTTCCCTTATACATACAGCAGGCATGGCATTAGAAAAGCGATCTTCTTTCTACTTCTCTTTTTCTTCAACCTAGGCTAAACTCTTCCAACATTTTCTTGGATTTCTGATTGTACCTATAAACAAAATACAGTATAATAAAAGGGATTATCCTAGATTAGGCATAAGCTAGAGTTAGCCGAACTATTATAAATCTAGCCTCTTTTTACTTGCTTTCATTTTTAATTTGTTTTTTCTTCATATTATATTCCCTACATTAGATACTATTTGAGATTTATGATTGAATATTGGTGCTTTCATACAACTGGCATTGGTTGCCATTTTGCCGCCAACATTAATTAACCTTTTAATTAATTAAATTAATACATTAAATATTCAAAATCAATTATTATATTTTTAGTACATTCAAAATTTTAAATTTATTTTATAATATTTATAAAATTTCATTTTATATTTAAAAATTAATATTTAAATTTGAAATATATTTTTTATATTTTCAAGTCTAAGGCCCAAATCAATCTAGGCCTCTACAACTAGGCCAGGCTATTAGGACAGGCCAATAGCCAGAAAGGGGAGAATAATTGATTATCCAACTCTTAAGCCTAGACACGGCTATTCTAGACACTCATAAGGTATGTAAGCTCTATTAATCAGCCCTAAAGTTACTAACGGATAGACCTTTAAGACTCTAATATCATTAATGGAACTGGGTCAGTCGGAAGTAGGTGAAATAGTTAGATTTCAATGTTTTTTTTTTCTATTTTGGATCATAACAGGCCTATGAATTTTAATGGGTTTCACTTGATCCAATCCCGATTAGTTAAATAAAAACTAATTTTATTTAATTTTCCAATTTAATTTAACTAATGAGTTAATTATATGATGTTCTATGTATAATTTATAAGTATATCATTATATGTATATATACTTACATGTGAATAACGTGCACATGCAACATAATAATGTATACATAATTAATGTATACGTATATAGATGTCGAAATTTGTATCCATAACACATACATTGGCTATTTATATACGCACAGTCTACCTAAAAACATTAATTTTAAAATATATATGTTTTATAAATAAATTTTGAAATTTATTTTATAATAAGCAAATAACCTTTCCTTTAAACATCTAACTATGTGTTGAATAAATTACTAAGCTTTGAATTCAAATAATATTAAAATATCTAATCTTGAATTGGTAAAATAATTTGAATTTTAAAATTAAATTTATAAAACAAAATAAAATAACTTTTGACTATTCAAAATAAATATATACATATTTAATGTATTCTATTATTGGTTTTTTTCTACAATTTAATTGTATGATAAAATAAAGTACATATTAGTATAACAATAAAATAAACATATAAAAAATACACATATTATATAAATTATTTTTGGCAATGATTTTATTTAAATACATAAATACTTTAATTTATAACATATATTTTGCATTTAAAATGCACACACACAAAACATATACATGAATTAATATTTTTAATTTAAAACATTAAATACATATATTTTAATATATATATATATATGGTGACAATAAAAGGAAAATCTCGAAACCCTAGGCGGCAAGGATGATGATGATGGGGACAGTTGGAATGAGGTTAATCATAAGGGGAAATAAACTTTTATTGAGGCATTCAAATAGAATACTAACTGGAAAAGCTAGGGGTAGAGGAAAAAAATCAAAATTTGAGTTGATGCTTCAGGTAATCGAGTAGAAATTAAAGGTAAAGTTAATTATCTTTAACCTATTAATGATGGGAAATAATCTTATCAGTTTATCGATGGTGAAGATTATGTAGAGGCAAAAACATGTGAAAAAACTCTATATATGGTAGGTAAAGAGCCATATTTTGTATACTTTAATGCGTATATTAAATGAGTACGGAACCTTAAAGTATCTTGGGATGTCTACTTGAGAGAATGGCTTCTTTTAATAAAATTTGAAAGAGAGGATGATTATGATAAGTATTGAAAGGATTCCCATGGTTTATAGATAGTAAGTTAATTTCGAGGGGAAATGGGTTGTAGACTTTTATTACGAAAGAGCAATGTTAACTACTTATCTAGTTTACGTGAAACTCAATAATCTCTACTTTTCCTTATGGAATACTAGATGCATAAGTAAACTTGCAAGTCTAATTGGTAAATCGTTAGAAATAAATGAAAATATTGTACTAGTTAAAAGGATTAAATATGTCAGAGTTTTGGTGGAGCTAAAAGCTACCTTTGAACTACCTAAAATAGTGAAAGCAATTGATAAGCATGGTAATGTGTACATGCAAGATGTTGATTATGAGTATGTTTTCCCAAGGTGTGGTGAATATAAGTGTTTTGAGCACAATAACTAACGATGCAACGCAATAACAAAAAACCAAAACAAGCATGTTATAGAAAATAATACCAACAACGCAGCATCTACCAGTAATTCCCAATCCCGTATTCCCGTTAGTTCCCCAAAAAATGATGCAGCCACAAAAATAGATATACAAAAGGCTAGATATATTAACCCTTTAGTTCCTTATTTACACATACCATCCCCTAAAAGTATTGAAACAAACTTTCCAAATAAGATGAAGTGCTTCAAAATCAAGCCCAAAATTAGGTGTAAACTATTGAACATTCATCTGAATAGTTTATGGATACCGAGTCTGAAGTTGGCATTGCTGAGGAGGAGGAGGTACTACCTACCACTATAGAAGAGATTCAAAAGTTAAATATACAATTTGACACCATAGAGGATGAAATAGAGGAAGAAAACATAGGCAAGTACACAATACTAAATAAGAGATACCTCAAGTAGCATGTTAAAGAAAAAGGGAAAGAAGCTACAAGTCTAGATAAGGTAGTTTCTGCTCCTATCACAAGGAGCAAAGCTACTGAAATCCAATATCGGTGATATGTTGGAATGTCAAAGGTCTAAACAATGATATAAGGAAGTTAGGCCTCTATAGCCTAAGGGCTAAGTACAAGCGCACCATTTTAGTTATTCTTGAAAACAAGTTTAGTGAAGAAAGCAAAGAAATGTTTGAATTACAGATGGGTGAATAATGGGAATTAAAGCACAATAGTTCTAATATAGCTAAGGAAGAATTATAGTTCTCCAGGATAAAGAAGTTTGGTCTGCTACTACATATAATCTTGACGATCAATAAATCACTTTTATATTTTTAAAAATTTAGGGCTGGAAGTAAATACTACATTTGTCTATGCTAGTAATTGAGCCTCTACTAGAACCCTCATATGGAAGCAGTTCACTCAAAATTGAAAAATGATACATAAACCATGGGTGGTGGTTTGTGATTTTAATGCTATGTTGATAACAAATGAAAAGAAAGGAGTACTTACATTAAAAGTTTGCCAAATTGATGAGTTTAATGACTACATGCTTGCTAATGGATTGATATAAGCATTTCACACTGGCCTAAAATTCACATGGGAAATTGGTGAGGTGAAAAAGATAGTATTAAGACTAGATAAAGCACTAGGAAATATAGAATTATTTAACCAAATTTCTTACTTTAAAGTTAATGTACTTCCTAGTTCTATAAGTGATCACTACCCTTTATATATTCAGTTCAAAAATAAAGAACCCCAAAAAGGGAAACCTTTCAAATATACAAATTATTGGCATTTAATTAATGGTTATTTTAAGATGTTAGTTTTAAAGAAGTCCAAATTCCCAAAGGAAATTGCATGTGCAGATTTGTAATGATGGTTAAAACCATGAAAAATAGACATAAAAATTGGAATAAAAACATGCCAAAATCCACAGATGCGGTTCAAAAAATTCAAGAAACATTACAGGAATTGCAAACTAAACTAGATGCAGACCCACAGCATGAAGGTCTAAACTTTGACTTCTATAATTTACAAAGGCAAATGAAGGAGGAGCTTAAAAGGTAAGCACCAGATCTAAAAAGAAAGCCAAGGAAAAATGGCTAATAAAGGAAGATGAATGCAATAAATTCTTCTATACTAAAATGTCTCAAAGAAAAAATCACAATAATTTAACTAACGGTTTGGTTGAACATGGGGTAGTAGTAGAAAAAAAATTCTAGAGCTTGAAACTAAAGCAATAGCTTATTCATTGAACTCTACAATGGAGACTATTATAAAGAAGCCTGAAATACAAACTAGATGCAGGGTCTCACCAGAAGGAAGGCAAATGCTGATATCCAGAATATATGAAGGAGGGTTGAAAAGAGCTCTCTTCTCTATTCATGATGATTCCAGTCCTGACTCGGATAGTATAGGGGCATATTTCTTTAAAATGCATTAGATAGACCAAAAGGATAGCATGTCAGAAGCATATCAACAAGCTATGGATATTGGTGGGTTCATGCAGGAGATAAACCATACATTTATATCACTGATTCCTAAAGTTCACAAACCAGTAGAATTTGAAGAATACAGACCATGGCATACTGTAATGCAACCTATAAAGTACAATGCACAATTATCTACATGAGGTTGAACAAGATTCTGCTAGATCTAATCTCACGATGTCAAAGTGCTTTTATAAAAGGCATATTTGTTTCTGAAAACTTGCTCATGGCCTATGAATTAGTGAAAGACATTAAAAAAAAGATGCAAATAAAATGTTTATGAAAATTGATCTTTATAAAGCCTATGATAGGGTGAATAAGGGTTTTATAATCTATATGCTACAAGCAATGGGGATTCCAACCAAACTGATATCACACATATCCACTACATTAACACACCTACATATTCTATACTTATCAATGGTGTTCCGAAATGTTGCATATATAGTACTAGAGGACTTAGACGGAGGATCCATTATCTATCTCCCTCTTTGTAGTTGCAATGGAATAGTTTACACTACAAATGGAGCTAGCTTGTCATCATAAACAAATTAGTCCTATTTTTAACATTCAACCAGTTATTACTCGCTAATCTATGCAGATGACCTACTAATTATAACCAAGGCAAGTTCCATAGCTATTTCTACCATCAAACAGATATTTAAGCAAATGGAAGAAAAGGCATGTTTGAAAGTAAATGAAATAAAGACAAAATATTACTTCAACCGATTTTGCAAAAATAAACAAGGCCTCATAGAGGAGTTAGGAGTCCAAGAGGGTTCGCTTCCAGTTAAGTACCTTGGAGTACCACTGTCTAAGAATACAATTACTAATGTAGATGTGGTAAACTTATTGACAAATAAAGGAGAACTTCAAGGATGGAGACCTAAACTACTATCTTTTGCAGGTAGAGTTAAAATTGTACACACAGCGATCACTTCTAAAGTAAGATTCCGGCTACAAACTTTTCAAATTACAGATTGTTCTATTGCAAAATTATCTTAGTGTGTGCCAATTTTACTTGGAGAGGAAGCATGCATAAAATCAGTTATAAAGAACTTTGCAAACCAAAGAAAGAGGTTGGTGTAGGGTTCAAAAATCTATTTGAGTTGAAAAAAATTTATGACCCTAAATTTGCATGGAAAATTCTAGAATCGAATAACCTGTGGGTAATCTGGACGAAAACTAGATATATTAAAGATAATTTCTGGACAATGAAAATGGAAAATAAAGCTTCAAACACATGGGAAAACATCTTGAAATAGAGAGAGCAGCTAAAAATTTTAATAGAAAGAGAGACAGCCAATGGAAATGAGACTGACCTATAGAAGGACCCTTAGTTAAATAGTAAAAACTTGATTGATAGAATGGGATGGGACTGATATTAGGCAAATGGAACTTCAAATCGGAAAGTAGCCTCTATTAAATGAAATGCTACTATGTGACATACAAGTGGTTACCATAAGTTTAAAGCAAGAAATAGAAACAACCCCTTATACACAGGCAGAGAAAATGATATCTGGGTTTGGAAGAGTAATAACAACGGTTAGTTCAAACTGTGTGAGGCCTGGGAAGACACAAGAACTCACTATCCCACTACTCAGTGGCATAAAGTGGTATGGAGTAAATAAAAAATCAAACATCTCCAAAATGGCACACACAACCAATAAAGCTCTAATCTTAAGACTCGCTGCAAAAGATAGACTACAGAATTATGGTGTAATACAAGAAGATATATGCAATTATGCAATCAAGAAACTTAAACCCACAGACATATGTTTTTTGGTTGCAAGTATAATAAAAGAGTTTGGACCATTTAAAAACTAATATGTATGAATGCAGAAGATGTTAAACCCCAACATGAAGAGATATTTCACATAAACCGGTGGAGCAATGGATCGTATCTGAATGAGAAAATCTTTAAAGTTGGCTTGACAACTGCTTTGTGGTACCTTTGGAGGGAAAGAAAAGCTAGGGCTTTCAATTAGAAAAGAGAAGAATGAGTTAGATCTATCTAATTTGATAGTTAGAAATGTAGAAGTAATAATAAAGAGGACCTCGAAGAGAATGCTTACCCACTTAAAGGCACAAGAACGACGACTGTGGGAGAGATGGAGTTGGATGATAGAGAAAGAAGGAGCTCTACGAGATGACCTATGGCCGCCATGATTGGTATATGAAGTAAACATAATTTTGAAAAGTCTAGCTTAAAGTGAAGAATGTATTGAATATTCTGTAAAGTGTAACAGCCCGTAATTTGGCATTACTTATTTAATTAGTTGGTCAATAAATTAATTACGCTTCAAAAAATAGAATTTGTGCAAACGATGGAATTTGACAATGAAACTTGCACCATTGTGTTCGTGGTGAAATTATGAGCGACTTTCATATTTGGAGTTTTACGACCGGGTTCCAAATAAAGAAGTTACGGATGAAAAACGAATTTGAAACGAAAATAAATAAATAAGAAATAATTAACGTTTTTATATTAATTAACCGGGCCCACAAGCCGACCTATCATTGGGGATGGTCGACCTCTAGCGGTCGATCGGTCACCCAAGGGTGGTCGACCGTTGGCGATCTGGCAGCTCGAATAAAATTAGGCCGCAACGACCCGGATTTGATATATTTTATTTGAACGGTTCTGGATGATTCTAGTGCTTATAAATTCAGGCCTAACCCTCCCTTCTCTTCTCGTATATTTAAGGAGGAAGTAGCAAAACTCTGTTATTTCTTTGTCTCCACTTTCTTTCTAAATTATAAAAAATAAGATATTTGTATCTATATTCATACAAATCGGGGAAGAGTAGAAATCTAATAAAAAGGAGAAGAATAGAGAATCAATCATATGCGTATTTGAGGTAATTTATATATTTATATCTATTTTCTCTCCAACCTCAAATCTCTTCTCAGATCTGTAATTCTAAATATATATACCCTTTTATATATATCTCTTGGATTAAAAAGGATTTGAAGATGAATCAAAGGTTCTACTTTAGATCTGAAGATTTGGATCGCTTTTAAAATGTCGATGGGAACTTTTATATATTAATATAAAATGATTATCCCACTGGTGATTATTTGATTTTTATGCCTAATTAGATAATTATATATGAGTTGTAGGCAACGAATTGAATACAATCTAAATATAATAAATATCACCCACATATTTTTGTTTATGAATTGATTCAGCATTGTGTACAATCTGATCTGGAAATCAACCCCAAAAGTATGAATTTAGAATATTAGTTTGAATGAAATTTATTTCAGATCTGAAATATGTTGTATAGTAATGTTATAAGTTTGGATTATTACCCTAATCCTGTTAGAATATAAACTTTTCTACATTTGGAATTGTTGGAATTTAGATCAATTCGATAGTTGTAAATTAGTTTGATTTCTTTCCCTTTTAGAAAAATACAACGTTTGATCTAACAAGGAATAAATGCAAATAGAAAGAGAAAGAGATGTGTAAAGTATGAATCTGTTGTAGTTTACATAATATATTTCAATAATAAAAAGAAATGATTATTTTCCTTGTAATTTCAAACGATGCAAACTTTTATATTTTAAAGTTAAATCTTTTGTTTTGGACTAAATTATGGAAATTATTGCGGATAATTTTTTTAGATATGATTCTAACAATTTAACATGGAAAAAATATATTCTAGTAAAGGTATATAACGAGAACATATTTAATAAATATTTGTACGTAATTATTGTCCTTCAAATAATTGAATAAAAAGCTAGTAATGATGCTTGCATGAAATATTTGCTTTTAGGATAATTAACTAATAAGAAAAGAATTTAGAAGATTGTAACTCCAATAAATGATAATAAATATGTGAGTTGCAATAAATTAATAGGGTAAATGAATTAATAAGACTGATAAATATGGAATAGATATAAAAGGTTACTAATTTGAAATTAGTAATCATACATAAATGTCTTAGGGAATGCCTGTTAAGATTTTATGGACAGATTGACATTTAGGCATTAAAAGAGGATTTATGGGTAGATAAATATTTAAGGTAAATCTTATTGCCTTAAATAAAAAGGAAATTAGTAAGCTAAGTTTAATGTCTACCTTAGATAATATAAATAAAGACTTAGGATGGTTAATTGGACTTAGTAAGTTAGTGATGCGAGGTCAGTCGAGCCACTCGACGGAAGACTGGCCTTCACTTTGAGGCTATCAACAGTCGGGTATACGTACAACATGAGTGAGATATCACTAATCCAATGACCCATAATGACATGAGAGATTGAACTTACTTTCTTAAACGGAAAGTATTAAATTGTCCAAATTTGAAATTGGAAGTGGTAAGGGATATCTCCATAGGGATTTGCTTCAATTTGAGGACTTAAAGCGGATGAACGGTCTGCCTCTCTCCTAAATGGAAGTACTAAGTAATCTAGTGAGATTCCAAATAAATAAATAAAGATGTCTTTAAAAAGGGTTTACTTCAATGTTGAGATCTTAAGTAGCGGAAGGGTCTGCCTCCCTACCGAAAGAAGTAACTTAATGAGATGTCATATTTATAATTAAAGAGTGACAGTGGATAGCTCGGAAAGGGTTCACTTCAGGTTTGGGGACCTAAGGGATTATAATGTCATCCTCTTTCCTATAAAAGAAGTATTAAGTAACCAATGAGATTTCCAAGCAATGGCAACTAGATAGTACCATAGAGGAGCACGCTTTTGGAAGTAGGTCTTAAATGGCGGGGTCTACCTATTTTCTACTGGGAAGTATTAAGTGGCTTGGGTATAGTCTCTTACATTGTTAAAGACAAAATAATAGTAGAACCATTCAGGAGCACGTAGAGATAGGTCTTAAATGATGGGGTCTTCCTTAGTTAAGGTCTTAAATGACCAGAGTCTGTCTATTTTCTAATATAAAGTTATTAAGTGGCTCGGATCCTGTTTATTGCATGATTACAACTTTATCGGCAATTGATGCGGTCATAGTTGGACGTTAAATGTCTAAAGCCTTAAATAATAGTTAGAGGTCTTGTAGTTAGGACCCACTGACGATTGACAACATCGTTAGGAAATCACCTTGGGAATAGGTCTTAAATGATGAGATCTACCTCAGTTAAGATCGTAAATGACAAAGTCTGCCTATTTCTCTTTTAAAAGTATTATAGAAATCCTCTTTATATTTAGAAGTATTAAGTGGCTAATGGGTTTGAAAGTATTGGGCGGTTGATATGGCTTCATTAGTATTTCGTACCTTGGAAAGGGGTGAGTATGTAATTATGTGACGCCCCACCTCTATACCCACGCTAGCCAAGAACATTATGGTGAATGCTGTCAACTAGCACGGAGAATAAGGCTGTTGAGGAGCGACCATCCGTGTAATTGCTTTGCGCGAGTACCGATATGTCAGATAGTATAACATGCATTTCATTTCAAGAGGAAATCCGACATACTGATATAAACACGAAGCTACTAAACAGTGGCTATAATAATCTTCGAAAACAAATATAGAAATAAGCATAACACAAATCAGTTACAGATAATTCATATCACAAAGGCGGAAGAAGATATGAATATATAACTAACACCTGAAAGTGTATATCAGAGTAGTGGTCAAAAAGATCCACAATAATACAAAAGAATAGCAACACGTGCTATACAAAAGAATACAACTATGAGTCTATATCTCAAGTGTATACAACAAAATAAACTACTAATCTAAGTAGTTAGCCAAAAGTCAGAGTAATGATCCGGGATGAGAAGTCAAGCAGAAGCACCTGTAACATCTCGGTCTGACCCGAGTATTATTTAATAAGAAAATAATAAACGGATCAGTCTAGCTATAAATATCAGATGAAACGATATAGAATAAGAGATATGACTAAACACATAATAATCACAATGCCAAGCTGTGATAAATAAATAATTGAAAAATCAATAAGAGATTAATCAATATCGCAAAGATCTTCTCAAAGATAAAAAGGAATGTCATACTCCTAATTTCATTCACCAAGCCACAATAAATGACATATGTATCAACGCCAATCGTAAAAGATGGTGAAACATAAATTCCAGAAATCAACACACGAAATCCAGAAATCACAAGAAAAGGATGGCCAATCCCAAACGGAACGCTATTCCATAAACCGGGCATCGACGCACCTAAATAGATACGCCCCATGCGCAGTCAAACATCGTCGCACCTAGAAAGGTACGACCCATGCAAAGACAAACATCGACGCACCTAAATAGATACGCCCCATGTAATGTCTAACATCGATGCACCTAGAAAGATACACCTCACGCATAAATAAGCACCGACGTACCTAGAAAGATACGCCCCATGCACAAACCAACATCGACGTATCTAGAAAGATATGTCCCATGTAATGTCTAACATCGATGCACCTAGAAAGATACACCCCATGCAAAGTCGAACATCGACGCACCTAGAAAGATACGTCCCATGCATAGACGAACATCGACGCACCTAGAAAGATACTCCCCATGCCCCAACTTATTGAGCCGATTGCTCCACAAAGTAAACAACATTGACGCACCTAAATAGATACGACCCATGTGTAAATAAACATCGACGCACCTAAATAGGTACGATCCATGCGAGAAATGAGACGAAGCTCAATAAAATGAAGTACAGTCCTCCACATAAACAAAGAGACATCGCACAATTGCTAGTTTAAATCACAAGAATTATCATCGTGATCATCAAGAAGTGTCAATTACAGTAAGCTAGAAAATATATGAGCTTACCTTCATGTCCCATAACCACTAGCTTAACTTAAATATTTACGAACAAATTGTAGATCTCCACTAGAAAATTGTCATAAGAGATTCAATCGAACAAGTCCAAGAATTAACCGACGAAGTAAACGCAAGCGTTTCATACCACTTGTTTTACTAAGTCATTTAATTAGATTTCTCATGCGAGTGAGGTAAAGGTTTGTATATACTAATAGATTGGAAATCGGTTTGAGAAAACGAGCTTTGTAATAAAATAGTGTTGAAATCATTTGAAGAAAGAGTTTTGATATTTACTACTAGTATAGAAAACCTTTATATTTTTAAAGTGACAAATCACAGAGAAGATTGTAGGAACAATCAATCACTAAAATTCACATTTGAAGAAGTGAATAAAATCCAAGAAATCGATACCGAATCCATCAAAGTGGATATATCCTAAATTCCCAAAGAAAATGTCATCAAGGTCGATAATAAATGATAGCAACAAATAGGAAACAACACGAATCGATTAAAGTTGGAAATTCAAGCAACTAGGCAAAAAAGCATAGTAGGCAGATAGGAGCGGTCGGTCAACCGGACTCCCTGAGTCGGTTGACCGAACCAGAGGTTGGAAGTGCTCAGGCACCAGGTCGGTCGACCGGCCCAGGGGCTCGGTCGGCCGAAGCCTGTAACCAGCACTTCCAAAACAGAGACAGGAAGCGCCTGGGTAGCAGGTCGGTCGACCGGACCCTGAGCTCGGTCGGCCGAACCTGTATACTTGCACTTCCTACCCTATTTCAAAAGAGGTACAAACTCCCTCAATTTGCAAACCGTCGAGCAACGGCACTAAGGGTTTACGCCAATCGACTACCCGGCCATAAAATCTCTTTGGTTCATCACCAAAAACATGATCAAAACATCAAAGTTATGATTTTTAAAGATTTGAACCCAAAACACTAAAAATTGGAATATTCACCAAATCAATCCAAACCAAAAGCAATTGCACAAGAATAAGTGTTAGAAATTCAAACCTAACAATCTAAGATAAATATAGACTAAGATGTGAGATAAAATCTCACCTTTGAACCCAAATTATTGAAGAAGAAGCTTGAAAGCAAAGGAAGATCAACCACACTTCAATCCAAACTAAAGAAGCTTGATTCTAAGCTTAAAAGATAAACATTTCCCAAATTAGGTTTAGGAATTTTTTGAAATCAAAGAGAGAATGAGTTGGAGAAGATGAAGAGGATGCTTACCAATGGGTTCTCTTAGAATTTGGAGCTATATCTTGGATTTGCAATGAAACTAGGGCTTAGGAATTTCCATTTCCAATCTCTTCCACCATTTTTACTTTAGCTTGAAGTGTTAGGAATATGAAATGAAGTAATGAAGAGTTGGAATGGAGCTAGAGTCTTAAGGTGGAACATTGGGCTGAAACCCAAACTCAAATCCAAAGTGAAAAAGTAGCAAAACTCGAATAACTCCAAACATATCGAAGCTTATACTCAAAAAGGTTGCAAACGGCATTTTTAACTCAATGGGAGGGGTCTCGAGCTCTAATTCGACTGTTTGCAAAAAGTAGCTTTTTGGACCAAAATCCGACGAACGATAAAATATTTAAATATACAATTGATAAATATGCGGTTGTTACAGATCCCCTCCTTAAAGAAATTGCGTCCTCGCAATACTTAAGAAGAAAATAAGAAGTAACAACTATAGAAGCATATCAACACAAAAGAAAATTTGAAATAGGAAGTTCACCATAAGGAGCATGAAAGAGTAAGCCTGAACGGGATCGCTCGATGAATTCTCTGGATTCCCAAGAGCAATCCTTAGGATTTGAGAACCATTGAACTCTCACAAGAAGAACATCTTTATTCCGAAGGCTCTCAACCCCCGAAGCAATGATGCAAATAGAATGTTGCTCATAAGTCAAACCTGGTGAAACTTCAATTTCCTCAATATCACCAGGCTCAAGAATAAAAATAGGGAACCCAAAAGCATGTCCATAGTTAAAAGACGCAGAAAACGTCAAGAATAGCAGAAAATTAAGCCAGTGCAACGGCGTAGTACAAAAACAGTACGCCCGAGAAATGAGGAACTCGAATAATTTGGAACAACGGCGTAGTACATTAACGGTACGCCAGATGACCCAAAGCTCGAATAATTTCGGAACACCGACGTAGTATAAAAACGGTATGTCCAATGAACCGAACACCATAAAAGAACATCAGACGCAAGTCTAAAAAAGAAATGAGATAAAGCTCAATAAAACGAAGTATATCAAAACGTCCGATGAACTTGATAAAAAGATAATTCCATTCAGACAACATCAAAGAATCAACCACTTGTTGCTTACGACAAAGCGCATTGGCAACACGATTTCCCTTCCGGGAATAAAAAGAATATCAAGATCATAAGATGCCAGGAACTCGAGTTGACATGAAGTTCCTTATGAGAAAATAAATATTCCAAAGATTTATGATCGAGGTGGAGAACAAATTTCTCCCTCAAAAATGATGATGCCAAACTCTAAAAGCGAAAATAATAGCCGCGAGCACTAGATCATAAGTGGCATACCTAGTCTCAACCGGTTTTTAATGATTTAGAAGCACAAGTGATAGCACGTTATCTCATGCAAGAGAACGGCATCCAAACCAATACGATAAGCATTGGTACAACAGATAAAGTCTTGGTTCCCCACGGGAATCACAAGAATAAGAGTATCGGAAAAGAGTTCTTTTAAATAATCTTCTTTCCCGAAAAGCTAAAACTTTCAAAATTACAATTAACTTATGTAATCATATTTTTAGAAAATTTTACTTATTTAAAGTGAATTTTACTGTGTTTGATTGTCTCATCAAAGCATTTAGGAAATTCCTATCGATAACGTTGATCAAGCGCATCGACCAAAATTCTTAAAGCACTCAACGGGCAATACAATCACAAAATCATCTTCTAGATAATAAACATGTTTCTTAAAAACTTTTAAGAATATTCTTCGTTCGTTTCAAGAACAAAATCCAATTTTACTTATAAATAAATCTTATGGAAAAGATTTGCAAAATTTTAAATTACTATTTTCATCCAAAATCAAATGGATGAAACAAGATGGGCAAACTGTATGACATAATAAGCCATTCATAAGAATCGTAACGAGTGCGGAATGTGGTAAGTGGAATGCTAACTCCCGCGACTCGTAGCCAAATGAAAATCGGTGGCAAGGTCGAACTAGAAAGACCTTAACACCACACAAAAGATTTCTTAGGTGATAATCCTAAGACAAACTCAAAAATACCGGAAAAGTTTCACAAATTATTTAGATAAGAGAAATAACACTTTTCTCATCTTGAGGGCTTAAAGAATAAAATGATGTCTTCAAAAATTTGAAATCGGTATCACAAGAAAAAATAGAAATCTGCTTAACAGATAGAAAATGTCGAAGATGAATAGTCCACACGGAAAATAGGATATGAGGTTCACAACGATTAAGTCAGTCCTTACAAAAAATCAATTCCGAAGCCTAAGTAAAAAATCGGCTCGGAAAGAAAAATCACATAAAGTAATTTCGACATCAATAGAAAGCAAATTGAGTGTTGCGGATCTACCATCCAGATTCGCAATTCTCAAAGAAGTCATCAAGCCCAAAATATTTTCAAAGAAAAAGAATCAACAAGTTCTTTTGATATAAAATAGTGAGATGGAACCCATATCAAAAAGAACTCAAATAAGAAGATCACAAAATAAATGTAATCAAGGATTAAATGAGAAATACCTTGACCACGAGAAGTGTTACCAGGAGCTTGCACTACATTGAGCTTTCCCTCCTTCCTACTTTGAAGTATGGGACATGCAGTTATATGGTGACCTGAATTTTTGCAATAGCGACAATAAAGAGGTTTCGGACACTCCCTTGCATAGTGGTCCGTGGAACCACAATTGTAGCATTGCCCACGACTAGAGGTAGGAACTTTTGCTACCGGGGTTTCTTGCCTCCCTTTCTTGTTGGGAATGGGGCCTTTGAATATAATAGGCCTCTTCATGTTGTTGTTGAAGTTTTGTTTGGCACCCACAACTTCAACATCACACTCTTTATCGGCCTCTTCAAGACGAAGAGCGATATCAATAAGCTGATCAAAAGAAACTTCAAGTTTCAGGAGTAATGGCTTCTTAAGATTCTTATTCAAGCCATAGACAAATCTCTGGTTTTTCTTCAATGGGATATTAATGTACTCAACCCCGTATTTGGAAAGACATTCGAAGGATGCGACATAGTCTGTCACAGAAGATTCACCTTGAACAAGGTCAATAAAACGCCGGGCCAAAGTTACTTTTTCAGCCTCCGGCACAAATTTCAATTCGAATCTTTCCCGGAATTGCTCCCAAGTGAGATCCGCCTCAACGATTTCAGAAATTAAAAGCTCATACTAATCTAACGCTCTTTCTTGGAGCATGCTAGAAGCCACTTGGACTCGATGAAGGTCAATAAGATTCATGCGAGAAAAGATGCGATCGCATGATTTGAGCCAAGCTTGAATTTCTATAACACTCTCGGATCCCCTGAATGGCCTTCCACCCAAATCGGTATAGTCTCTGCACAAGCGTGCAAAACCGGATCTAGGATGAGTAGGCTCTGGATTGGGACCGGCTGCTTGAGCGTTCTTTACAAGATCTAAAAGCTGCTGAGCAGACATGAATACTCCATCTTGGGGAGTAGCACTAGATTGACCGGCGCTGGGACGGCCTGGTCTAACCATTTCTCTTCTTTGAGAAAGAAAGAAAGAAAAGAAAAGTTATTCTCAAAATAAATATCAAGCAATCTTGATAGATAAAACAAGGAATCATAAAAGAAAGTAGGATAGGACGGTACGAAGACCCGAATAAAATCCTAAAGCACGACTCCTAAGAAAGACTTAGGACGATGATCCTTGTTAAAATATTTCGTATTGTTCTGAAGTTTGGCTCTGATACCAAGCTGTGACGCCCCACCTCTATACCCACTCTAGCCAAGAACATTACGGTGAATGCTGTCAACTAGCACGGAGAATAAAGCTGTTGAGGAACGACAATCCGTGTAATTGCTTAGCGCGAGTACCGATATGTCAGATAGTATAACATGCATTTCATTTCAAGAGGAAATCCGACATACTGATATAAACACGAAGCTAATACATAGTGGCTATAATAATCTTCGGAAACAACTATAGAAATAAGTATAACACAAATCAGTCACAGATAATTCATATCACAAAGGCGGAAGAAGATATGAATATATAACTAACACCTGAAAGTGTATATCAGAGTAGTGGTCAAAAAGATCCACAATAATACAAAAGAATAGCAACACGTGCTATACAAAAGAATACAACTATGAGTCTATATCTCAAGTGTAACAAAATAAACTACTAATCTAAGTAGTTAACCAAAAGTCAGAGTAATGATCCGGGAAGAGAAGTCAAGCAGAAGCGCCTGTAACATCTCGGTCTGACCCGAGTATTATTTAATAAACGGATCAGTCTAGCTATAAATATCAGATGAAACGATATAGAATAAGAGCTATGACTAAACACATAATAATCACAATGCCAAGCTGTGATAAATAAATAATTGAAAAATCAATAAGAGATTAATCAATATCGCAAAGATCTTCTCAAAGATAAAAAGGAATGTCATACTCCTAATTTCATTCACCAAGCCACAATAAATGACATATGTATCAACGCCAATCGTAAAAGATGGTGAAACATAAATTCCAGAAATCAACACACGAAATCCAGAAATCACAAGAAAAGGATGGCCAATCCCAAACGGAATGCTATTCCATAAACCGGGCATGGACGCACCTAAATAGATACGCCCCATGCACAGTCAAACATCGTCGCACCTAGAAAGGTACGACCCATGCAAAGGCAAACATCGACGCACCTAAATAGATACGCCCCATGTAATGTCTAACATCGATGCACCTAGAAAGATACACCTCATGCATAAATAAGCACCGACGTACCTAGAAAGATACGCCCCATGCACAAACCAACATCGACGTATCTAGAAAGATATGTCCCATGTAATGTCTAACATCGATGTACCTAGAAAGATACACCCCATGCAAAGTCGAACATCGACGCACCTAGAAAGATACGTCTCATGCATAGACGAATATCGACGCACCTAGAAAGATACGCCCCATGCCCCAACTTATTGAGCCGATTGCTCCACGAAGTAAACAACATTGACGCACCTAAATAGATACGACCCATGTGTAAATAAACATCGACGCACCTAAATAGGTACGACCCATGCGAGAAATGAGACGAAGCTCAATAAAATGAAGTACAGTCCTCCACATAAACAAAGAGACATCGCACAATTGCTAGTTTAAATCACAAGAATTATCGTCATGATCATCAAGAAGTGTCAATTACAGTAAGCTAGTAAATATATGAGCTTACCTTCATGTCCCATAACCACTAGCTTAACTTAAGTATTTACGAATAAATTATAGATCTCCACTAGAAAATTGTCACAAGAGATTCAATCGAACAAGTCCAAGAATTAACCGACGAAGTAAACGCAAGCGCTCCATACCACTTGTTTTACTAAGTCGTTTAATTAGATTTCTCACATGAGGTAAATGTTTGTATATACTAATAGATTGGAAATCGGTTTGAGAAAATGAGCTTTGTAATAAAATAGTGTTGAAATCATTTGAAGAAAGAGTTTTGATATTTACTACTAGTATAGAAAACCTTTATATTTTTAAAGTGACAAATCACAAAGAAGATTGTAGGAACAATCAATCACTAAAATTCACATTCGAAGAAGTGAACAAAATCCAAGAAATCGATACCGAATCCATCAAAGTGGATATATCCTAAATTCCCAAAGAAAATGTCATCAAAGTCGATAATAAATGATAGCAACAAATAGGAAACAACACGAATCGATTAAAGTTGGAAATTCAAGCAACTAGGCAAAAAAGCATAGTAGGCAGATAGGAGCAGGTCGGTCAACCGGACTCCCTGAGTCGGTTGACCGAACCAGAGGTTGGAAGTGCTCAGGCACCAGGTCGGTCGACCGGCCCAGGGGGGTCGGTCGACCGAAGCCTGTAACCAGCACTTCCAAAACAGAGACAGGAAGTGTCTGGGTAGCAGGTCGGTCGACCAGACCCTGAGCTCGGTCGGCCGAACCTGTATACTTGCACTTCCTACCCTATTTCAAAAGAGGTACAAACTCCCTCAATTTGCAAACCGTCGAGCAACGGCACTAAGGGTTTACGCCAATCGACTACCTGGCCATAGAAGCTCTTTGGTTCATCACCAAAAACATGATCAAAACATCAAAGTTATGATTTTTAAAGATTTGAACCCAAAACACTAAAAATTGGAATATTCACCAAATCAATCCAAACCAAAAGCAATTGCACAAGAATAAATGTTAGGAATTCATACCTAACAATCTAAGATAAATATAGACTAAGATGTGAGATAAAAATCTCACCTTTGAACTCAAATTAATGAAGAAGAAGCTTGAAAGCAAAGGAAGATCAACCACACTTCAATCCAAACTCAAGAAGCTTGATTCTAAGCTTAAAAGAGAAACATTTCCCAAATTAGGTTTAGGAATTTTCTGAAATCAAAGAGAGAATGAGTTGGAGAAGATGCAGAGGATGCTTACCAATGGGTTCTCTTAGAATTGGAGCTAGATCTTGGATTTGCAATGAAACTAGGGCTTAGGAATTTCCATTTCCAATCTCTTCCACCATTTTTACTTTAGCTTGAAGTGTTAGGAATATGAAAAGAAGTAATGAAGAGTTGGAGTGGAGCTAGAGTCTTAAGGTGGAACATTGGGCTGAAACCCAAACTCAAACCCAAAGTGAAAAGTAGCAAAACTCGACTAACTCCAAACATATCGAAGCTTATACTCAAAAAGGTTGCAAACGGCATTTTTAACTCAATGGGAGGGGTCTCGAGTGTTAATTCGACTGTTTGCAAAAAGTAGCTTTTTGGACCAAAATCCGACGAACGATAAAATGTTTAAATATACAATTGATAAATATGCGGGTTGTTACAAATTATGTGTGCAATGCAAGATTAGATTAGAATTGCTAACCTAAATGGACATAACAATTAAATGGAAAATATCGGTATAAGTTTATATTATGGGCATTTTATATTTTTCCAAACACCAGAACGTTGTTCTAACCCCCTCCTCATTACAATCCACATGATAGATTTAGAGGAATAGGTCGCTAGAGCTGGATGTGTTTTGTTGTTGGAAAGTCTTCTGTCTTTCATTATCGATGCTGATACGACATTCTGTTATCCAAGGAATACCATTAATTCCAAGGTAGTGACCATAGTCAGTATTCTTATCCTATTATTATTTTCGCTGTGAGTTTAAATTTGTATCAATCTCTGATAATGCTCATGCTTATTTGCATGTACCAAATCCAACGAACTATGCTTTGATGGACTTGAGTTTCGATTTTTATCGAAATTTAGGCCCATTAAGATGCGGATTGTTAATAAAGCATATTTTTGTATGCTTATGTTGTATGTGTTTAGTTGTATGTGTTCTTGCTTGAGCCGCGAAGCCTGTTAGCAATAAAATTCTTAACCCATTTTCATATATATATATATGTATGTATGTATGTATGTATGTGTGTGTGTGTGTACGTATGTATGTATGTATATAAAAGGTGAAATTATTATTTTTTTCTTTAAATCCAATATCCTTAAGGTTTATATACAATAATTTAAAATTATGACATATTTCTATAAATGACATTAAAAACGTAAAACAACAATTTTTAAATAATTAAAAGTGATATTAATTTTTAAAATTGTACGTGTGAATATACATATATATAATAAAGTATGGCCTAAAATAAGGTACAATAGTATTTTTAAATTTAAATAACAATATTAATTATCAATGCTTAATTAATGATATTAAATTGCATATGAACAAGAGATAACTTATGCACATATGAATTCGTGAAGTATACTAACTACTGTATGAAAAAATGATATAAAATGTAAATAAGATATTATACCTCTATATTATTGCCTTTGAACACATGTTGGTTGATGGTTCTCCTAGATCCGCTAGAATCGAATTTCAGATGTTACAATAGCCTAGAGCAACATAGTTTTCATTTGTTTGGATGTATGAGGCTTCAAGTATTTTCAACCATAGGGAGTAGGAGGTTCTCATGGCCAAGATGGAGTGAAGTATTCAATAAGAAAAGTTGGACAAGGTGTGGCATAAATAGGAGAATGGAGGAGACTTTACTAATTCTCGTTTTACCAATTCTAGATCTGTTTAAAAATAAAATATCTTATCCCATTCAATAAATCATGGTCGACCATTAGATGGGCCAAATGGACCATCAAAACACCCTGAACATGTTAGGAAATTAATACCATTTAAATTATATTTAAATGTGTATCGATATCGTATATCGATACGTACATGTGTAACTTTATATACATACCTTTTCAATTATTAATAGCACCCAACACATCAAATAATTAATTAATATTTCATAAATATTAATTATTTTAATTAAATTATAACAATTTATAAATCAATTAAATCGTGTCGTATTTTGGAGAAATCATCAAAACAGTTGTGCAACTTGTAAGTGTAGATTCAGTAAGCAGTTAATATCGAACTGTTCGAATGCTAACGTTCACTCGTTACCTTAGCTAGTGGAGTGACAGTTTGGCTGAATTTATTGTTTATACATCTTTATCGGTAAAATTCAATTTTACAATTTAATCGGTACCTTTTAGTACCAATTGTTTACACCAATTTCACCATTAACACTGTATCACTTTAGGATTTATGTAATTTGGTTTTGGTTAAAATTTTGGTTTCATCCATATTCAACATAATTAGTACAAAAACTATGTCATTGGTTCAATAATAACATTTATTAAATAATACTGTAGCAAAGCTTTTGACTTTGAGTTGACTATAATTGATTATGATACTAACTTCATACAACTTAGAAGCAAAATTCTTTATTGACAGTGTTTCACTTCGGATGTTTCGACTCAAACCCAACTATAGTCACTCGATGGTCATCGTGTCATGATATAAGTATAATCAAAGTGGCATATCCACATTGAAGCCCATCTCAAGTCGAGAGAATTGTAACCGACGGTGAATTCTCGGATGAGTCGTTCCATAGTTATATAATAACTATCAATAGGTATCATCTTGGTGGCACCAACAGCCATGAGTAATATATTGTCCAACGTTTGAAGAGCGTTACGTACTACAGTCTCAATGATTGTATTGATATCTTTCTCAAAACATTTTGAATAAGAAAAATTAAAATAATATGTTATTTTATATTATGATAATTTTTCATGATTACAACTCCTTATAATTATTATCACATAACATATTATTTAAAGATTTTCTATTTAATATGTTTTAAACTAATTACTTAAGTAACTATATCAATATATATCAACGTATATAATTATATACGAACCAAATCCCGTGAACAAAATTGATTATAGAGTTAGATATATATAATAAATTATATAATTGTCCTAAAGACATACGCAAAACTCTCTCACTATTTGTTTTGAACAGTCGTATTATTTCTCATCGATATGATGCATAGTTTTATTGTTCTAAGTTCCGTTATTTTACTTTTGCTCTAACGATCTTGCATTCGAATGCTTAAATATCGCCCACGGGTACTAGTGGATGGTACCATGCACCGATCTTGGGTATAAGGGTTACTTACAATACCCGATGTTCTTATTCTATGAGCAAATCATCAAGCCTTTAGTCACCAACTTTTCTTTTGCTCACGTTCTGACATTAGAACCCTCGTGTGCCACTCCGTGAGTCATTTTCAAATAGATCTGGCCTTCTCGGACAACGCCAAATGCTTAAACCATCGTCTTCTCTATATTCACCAATCCATCGATGACACTTTGCTAGTTGCACGGAAACTTGATTTAAACAAAGAGGATCAACTACGTGAATCTAACAAATGAAATGTTAATAGGTTTAACATTTGAAGTCAGGTGACCATACTTCTAACAGAAATGGATTCATTCTGCAAATCATTAATCAACCTTGAAGAGAACAATAGTGCTGCGAAGAGAACAATAGTGCTGTCAATGCATTTGCACCTTTGGCACAGTGATTCCCTGAATTCACAATTATAGGACCAAAGATTACTCTGAATATTCTTGCAGTAACCACAAATTCAGTGAACCAATGAATCAAGATAACCATCACAACAAATATTTATAGACATAGCACCTAGACGAGCTTCACAAGTTCATCCAAAGAAACCCTCGGAAAAACTGAATTTTTTGCAACATAATCCACTCGCCTAACATACAAGGTGAACAAGAATGTAGCAAAAAATAACAAGTAAACAGGATTGCAATTCCTACATTTCAAGTAAACGACAATGAACAAATCATCATCCTCAAACACTATAAACCCTCACTCCCTCTCAATCTGTATGGTAACATGACTTATATTATACTCCTTATTAATGTACCCAATCACCTTATCAAGCACAAACTCAGCATCAGCATCAGGAGCAATAGTAACATGGCAAGCCAGCAATATTTTACCTACAGTGATGGCCCATATATGCAGTTCATGAATAGCCACCACGCCTTCCAACTCACACAACCCCTTCTCCAGTTTGGTAGCGTCGATCTCTCTAGGCGTGCTCTCCATTAAAACCTCCAGTATATTTCTCAACATGTTAATGGTGGTCACTAGCACGATCACAGAGAAGATGAGGGTGCATATAAGGTCGATGATCTTCCATTCTGGCTTGTACCATATGATGCCTCCTCCGATCATCACCCCTATGCTTTGTATCAAGTCTCCTAGCACGTGCAGGTATGCACTGTGCACGTTTATGTTGCGCTTCTTCTTTGGTATGTCCTCTTCGTGCTTTAGCAATGGCTCATGGTGACTATGACCACGATCATGACCATGGTCATGCCTGTGCCCGTGCCCATGACCATGGTTGTGCCCGTGGTCGTGCCCGTGACCGTGCCCGTGCCCGTGATCGTGACTGTGACCGTGACCATGGTCATGACCGAGCAAAACAGCCATGATGATGTTGACAATGAGACCAAATGTAGCAACTGCAAACATTAACAAACCTTGAACTTCACCAGTGTCATTGATCAGTCTTTCTATAGCTTCATAGACAAGTATTCCTGCTAACAGCCATATAAGCTGTATAGAAACCAAGGCTCCGAGTATTTCAATTCGAAAAAAGCCATAGCTTTGCCTTGGGTTTGCTTCCCAACCGGAGGCCCATAAAGAAAACAATGAAATTGCAAATGCTGCAACATCGGAGAGGAGGTGAGTGGCATCCGTTAATATTGCTAAACTGTTTGATTTGATGCCACCGACTATTTCTACAGCCATGAATATGACACAGAGTACGATTGCAGTTAGAAGTTTGCGCATTGATGCTTGTCTTTCTTTGGTGTCTTTTTCTGATGTGGCTGAGTTTGATAAGCCGCATGTGGTGACTCCGCAGATTTTGTTGGATGCGCTGTTTGGAATGTCTATGGCTGTATTGATTGTTTGATTTGGTGATTGGGAATCTTGTGTTTCCATCTGTGAAGTAAACAATAAATATTATTTGGCATAAAACTCGTCAACCAACATTTGAAATAAAGAATCATATATCGGGCAGTGGCTTCCTAAAGAGTTTTTTTCCTTTGATTAGCAATATAAATATACCATGGAAAAAAAAATACTTGAACATGGAGACTGACGAGAGGAATTTATAGATCCAAAGAAGAAAAGAAAACAAAAGAAAAACATATTGCAACGATCGTACTGATACACACTTTAAGTTACCGAGGGAAAAAAATATATACAAAAAACAAATCAGGCCACTTTATTTCTCAAATATTCAAATCAAACAATGGCCATCCAATATAGCAATCTAGGTGAGTTTTTTTCACAATCACCTAATTATAATTCCAATCAATATATCGCAAGAGGAAAGTTGATGGTAAACAGAAAATACGAAAAGATAACTCATGCCGAAACAAGTCTAACTTCATCAACAAACCAAGTTTAATCCACATATAATATTTCCTACGATGCAAAAGACACAATTCGAGGGGAAAATTATGCAAAAAGACACTAATGATACGAGTGATTTGAAAGAGATCATGTTTAAAAGTGGTCTTTGTTAAAGAGTAATAATATTCTAAAAAGCCATAGCTGGACTCGGACCAGCAACGGTTTGTCTTAATACCAATCCAGCGATTTTATCTACGTGACCATGCAGCTTCTACTAACATTTCTTTTTTCCACTTACAAGAAGTGTCATTTAAAATTTATGTAACAGAACATGTGACACATCCAATCATGTACAATTGAATAGTTAGGTCAAAGCACAGAGGTGATATGGAGAAGCAGTGATAAGTCTAGGTAAAGGGTCTGGTGGGCAGTTTCACAACCCAAGGAAAAAAAAACAAAAACCAAGAAAAGCAAAACAAAGAGCAAAATTAAAACCCTAACACACATGAGTCTTTCATCGGTCCATTGCACTATGAAAAATCTTATTAGTTCCACAAATTGAAAGGAGCGAATGAAATTAAAAGTGATTGCCCGTCAAAGTTAGAATTTCTATTGCGTTGCTACTCTTCTTCTGCTGGATTTCTTCGGTTAGTCTTGCAAAACGGATTTTGCTATTTCAAACTTATATTTGATGAATCGGTAGATTGCTTCATGTTATGAGTTTAGTGACTTGTGCACTGGATAAAGACCATTCTATGCTTTTCTAGTGCTATTAAATATATAAAGATGGGTGTATTAAGTGCTAGTTTTTATTTAATTGTTGAATTGTATCATGCAGATTAATGCTAATTTAATATTAACTGAAATTTAGTGCTAACTATGGATTTCTTATATCAGCATGTCACTGAGTTTGTATACTAAGAAGTTGAACATAGAGTTCAGTATTAATTTGTTCTTTAGCAGTTTACCTATAACATAGTTGTTTGATTAAAATTTAGTGTTAATTTTTTTTTCTTTCAATAATTGTACGACGACACTATGTCCAAAAGGACAAAAGGAACACCACTTTCAAGTAAGATGGATGATGTTTTGCTTAGAAATTATTGATAACGTATACATTGAAAGAAAAACTGCTAATAAAATATATACTCGCCAAAATATTTTGTAGGACCAATTTAGAAAAACTTTGTTATCAAACCGACTGTTAGGAAAATTTGTTTGATGTAGACTTGCTAAATCAAATTGTGTGAAAAAAAAAACAAGGAACGCGTCTATAACATATCTACTTAAATATCTCCAATCTAATTTACTTTATTCTCTTCAATAATGTCTCCTTAAATCTCTTTAATTTTAATTTTTTTCTAACATATTATTATTTGATGTTTAAATAAATTAATATAAAAACAGACTAAATTTTTTTTTTAAAAATTATGTAATGTAACGGTCGGTTCTCCACTGTTATGCGGTTGTACTAGTTATTATATATATGAATGTGCAAAATTATGTATACTGAAGCAATTTAATTAACTTTATTTATTTATTTTCTTGAAATGTTTGAAAATCTTTATAATTTTGTCCACTGCAAATCAAAATCTTGGTTTTACCACTGCAGAGAAGATATAACACCCAGAGAGAACAAGGAAGACCTATTCTCAGAATGGTCACAGCTTGCACCTTAATTTAACCTCTGTGAGGTCACAAAGTTGAGATTGATATCTTTATAGTTGTGGGTGTGGTGGGTTACAATTAGCGTAAAACATTAGAATGAAACATAAAAGAAGAATGCATTTGGTAGAAACATATAATGAGATTTAGAGGTCTTTGGTTGAGAATGTATGTTGAAGAGAAGCTGAAATATACAACAGATAAAACAGTCAACCATAGATCATAAAAAACGAATATACTAAGTGAACCGAGGAAACGAGATTTTATGTTGTTAGATAGGCCAATATGCCAGTTTATGGGTCAGGCCATATTTAAGGCAATACCTGAACTACTTTGCTCTAACTGAACATTGCATGCTAGTGATGTGAACAATGTTGTTGAACATAGGACATGTTTTCTAAGCTGTTGTGGTGGAACAACACTGAAGCTATAATACTGTAAGGCATATGGATGTCAAGCAAAAAAATAGAGTTTCAAAAGCTAGTAGAGCCTAGGTGGAGTATTTGACAACATAACACTCTTATACTACAAGATTGACAATCAAACCATGCAATGCCAGGTCTAACACATATGTAAGTCGCTCTAATTGGGCACTGATGCTTGAATTCTAAAATGCAGTCAAAAGATTGATTAGCTAATTAATTAAAAACAGAAAAAAAGTTTGGACAGGATAATTTTCTACGTCAAACTTAGAACCAATCCCTAAATTCTAAATTACATTAAAAGCACTAGAATAGCAAAGAAAATTTATATTTCTATGCCAAACATGGGCCTGATGACTGAGGCTGGAAGGCATGTTTACAAGCTTTATAATATGTCAATAACGGACCAGAATAATTTAAGACAATGCTGTAAACTCCATATCCTTGCACTTATACTATTTTAGTGAGACATGATTACAATATCAAATTGATCAGATGTGAATACGAGCAATCCAAAATATTGTTCTATATATTTATTTTATTTTTTGGATGAAAATCCAGAATATTGTTCAAGGCCATATCCTGAAATTTAACAAAGTAAATGCAGTTGTGGCTGAAAACGGGAAAATATACAGCCACAATTATAGTTGATTCAATCATAAACTTATAATCGATATTCTAAATAGGTCAAACACTTCATGCGCAATCACTTTAAACTCCTCAAAAACAATGGAACCAAACATCCCATTCTTGGTGCGTTAGGGATTCGATCATCCAAATAATCGTCGCATGTAGCATTCATTCATCATAGAATTTATCAATAATGTTCGGAAGATAAAGAAACAGAGCTGATCAAAATAAAATGAGAGAAAAACTAACCATTGAAAGAATCAAAATCAAACAGAGGAATAAGATTGGATGAAAAGATACCTCCTTTATAAAGCGAGAAGATTCTAGGGTTTTGTTTAATCGATTGAAACTACAGTTTTGATTACTTTTTAACAAAGAATTGGCAATTGATTTATAAAACACCGGAGTAATAAAATGAGTGCATCTTTTCATCCATATAAAACATATGCGGATAACGAGGAATTCTGTTTTGGTAAATATTAATTTAATTTACTTCCTATTTGAGGACCAGCGTTGATTTGGACCGTTTGGTTCATCTCTCTTTATTATTATATATAATTATTATATATAATAACAGATTGCGCCTATTTAGACACAAAATCAGACACAAATTTAGAACATAAAAAATCATGGCCGTTCAATTTTTGTCCTTATATGGACGTAAAAATCATGGGGCAATCCAATGGTGCAGATTCATTGTGTCATCAATTGTGTTACATTTTGTGTCTAAATAGACTTTCCCAATATAATAACATGTAAATACTATAGTATTAATTGTCTTTGCAATAATTTGATTTTTTTTTTCTCTATTCTAGATACGGTTAGTTTGATTCCTGATTTTTCTTTTTTTATTTAACAAAAAATAAGACAGATATTATTTTTGATATGTATAAAAATATGTAAATATATAAATGTACATGCACATATTGAACAAGAATCGTTACTTTGTATATCCATTTGATCAGATCTTATATTATCCCAAAAAAGTTCAATCTTATTTCTTACAAAAAATCATTTAAGTTTTCCTTTATCATCTTTGCTTTCTATTTTCAAAAAAACTACAACTGAAAAATGGTGTGATCTTAATGTAGTAGATCCAATTTTATCACCCAAACGTCACTAATTATGATTTCTATAACTTTCCAATGTATCGATTGGTAAAACATACCGTCAATGGACAAATAAAATAGTGAAGTTTGGTTGTTTAGGAGATAGGTACTCAAAATACAAAATACGAAACTAACGCTTAGACATTTCTAAATTTATCCACTAGAAGATGATATTTAAATAGCAATCGGAAAAATGTGCACGATACACTTGTACATGTCAAAAAATATCTTAATATAAATATATTTCATCCCTAAGGAAAAATGGGTTCTAAAAGTTTACATTGGAATCTCATCGATTTTACATATTTTAAAGTTCATAAATAATGAGTTTTATAACTATTTTTGAAATGTTTTTATTTATTGTTTAATTATTGATGTTTTTGAATTCATTTATTTTCTAAAGTTTTTCATCTTTATTATTTTGATTATTTTGCAAAATGTATACAGAATCCTATCGTAATGTAAGCAACCTCAAAAAAACTATTGTTAAAAAATAGCTAACATAAAATAAACTCATTTCTTTGGGTATATAAGAGTATTTTTTAATAAATTGACCCAAACACAATTTTGAATTTTCTACTAAGAAAGGACATTTTTATAACGGTTAACCAAGAAGCCAACGTCCACTTATTAAAGTATCTATCTTGAGTTGTTGTGACAGTACTCGGGTTTCGTGGCCACACTAGAAACCAATACCAGCAAAACAATTAGCAACAAAGAATACACGTATAAAGATAGTACATTTAGTACCAACCCATGGCTTTAGTGTTCTTCTCTACTTATCTTTAAGGTAGGTTTATTTTTCAAATATTGATCTTTACTTGACTCTTCCACACATCAACATATTCACTAAAAACGACGATAAATGAAGGAATCTGATGAATCAGTACCTATCAATCCATGGATCAGTATTGATCAATGAACTTAGCCAATATTCCTCCATTCTTTTTCTTGTTATGCTTAATACTTAATCATTTTTCAGTCCATCATCCATTCCTTTACCATTTCGAAATCCAATATCATTGAATTGTCGTTTGTGAAAAATCCTGGATAATATTAAAACTCCTAAGAAATCAAATGTGGATATAATTGGGAAACTAAATAGAGTTGAGCTAGAAATATGAATGCTTAAATACGAAAAGATCGTGTTAGAAGAAGAGCTAGAAATATTTCAAAAATCCTATGATGATTTGACATCTCAAATCTATGTATATCAAATGATGAAATCAAAGAATACAAAGATGAAAAACTACATATTATTAAAGCAGAATTATTATTTAGATTTGAACTTAATTTATTTCATAAGGTAAAATACTTAAGATTAAATTAAAAGCACGAACATTGTACCGTACCTTTCTGTGTCAACAACCGTAAATCAAGCGCAATGGTTCTAAATTTAATAAAGCTAAAGAAAATTTGTCAAATTTGATAAATATTTCAAATTTTCAAATAATAAAATAGGATTCAAAAGTCAAGAAAATTACATAAATCTAGTCCAAAGAAACATAATTAGTTCTTTATATACTAATTTTAGAAATCCAAAAATAATTTTCCAAGCCTTATGTAAAGTAAAATTAAATTATCAAAATTTTGGTCCTAGAAACTAACCATAATCTTATTAGGAATATGTAGAAAAGTATAAAGATGTACATAAAAATACTGATTATCTTTTAAAGGGTTGACAACACCCACTGAAATATGGTTACCTAAGACCTATATCTTAGGAAACCAAAGATTGAAATGAGTACTGATATAAATTATTATTTTTGATAGGTACTTATATCGAAATTTAGTTCAATATAATATGCTTTTGTCACTAAACGTCAATGATGCTTGAGTAAGATTGAACATTTAGTCATGCATGTTATTGTTGAGTCTATATGGAGTCATTATAAAATAATATTTTGTTAGAGTTCTTGGATAGAAAGCCACAAGTTCAAATATAACCTAACAGTCATTAAATTCCCATTTATGCACAATATAAAACGAAAATGAGGAAGAAGAATGATTCAGAATTCGCTCTTCCTAGTAGGGGTACATGCATATTTATAGAGAACATTAGCCCTTGGATTCATGACATGTGTCACTTGGAACAAATGAACGATTGCAATTTGCAGACATGGCACATGTTCATGATGACATGTGACACAACCCTCTTATAACTTTTATAATGACATGGCATAGCTAATCTAATCATATAATACCACCTGGAAAGTTGAGGCACTATTTTAGGTGCATACTTTCAATATGCGATAATCTTATCTGTCATCTTGCGATGGTTCACTTTGTCAACTTTCAATAGCTTCTTATTTTCTATTCTTCAA
Organism: Allium cepa; assembly: GCA_030765085.1. Classification (NCBI taxonomy): domain Eukaryota; kingdom Viridiplantae; phylum Streptophyta; class Magnoliopsida; order Asparagales; family Amaryllidaceae; genus Allium; species Allium cepa. The sequence goes on from CM060943.1 coordinate 131,427,431, forward strand.
TAGCTCTTTATTTGCCAACTCTCAATAGCTATTCACTTATCAACTTTGGATAGATCTTCTGTGACGACCGCCCATGACTCCCGCACTAAAACAGGGAAATGGTGCGCTGAAAGGTGTGCCAGGCAGCCATGGACGATAGTCGGGGTAAGATAAAACAGAATAGTCTATCGTATTACTCACAGCGCATGGATAAAATACAATAGAAAAGTATACATAGTGAAGCTCCACAGAACGGAGTCATATAAACTCATAATAGTTTTATACAATCATCTGAATATTCAATACATCAAGCCTCACTACATAACACTAAGAGTATTAAACAAACAGCGGAACATCCAATACATATAGTAAGAAAACAATATGCAAAAGCCTCCAGCTCGTCTTCGTCATCAACAGCATTGGTAACCAAGAACAACACATGTCACCTGCTACCTAGTCTGCCCATCCCAACATGGATGAACAGCCTAAGGTAATAAGAGTTGAACATAAAACCTTAAGTCAGACAACAGTCTTAGTGAGCAGTAAATCAACTATCAAACATACCAAAAGAGCATAAAGGGTAAAAGGAATAGGAACTCAACCATCCCACTCCACCTCATTCTACAGTGATAGCCCCCAGACCCTCTAAGCATAAACAAACATAGCAAAGCAGACAATTTAAGTAAAGCAATTATCACTCGAGTCAAGGTCGGCGTTTTCCAAATACAAACCCCCAAGGCCTAAACCAAGATCAGATAAGCACCCTGAAAACATCGCTCTTGACCCAAGTGACGATACAACCAAACATCCAAACATCCATGACTCTGGCTATCACTGTTATCATTGCTTTGATATCATCGTTAATTGAATGACCGACACCTTCTTTCAGCCGTCCATCAAGGGCTAATGGCAACCCCGGTTCTAGACATAGCTCCGCACGTCATCGTGACCCGTGCCTAGGACTATCGCATCTGCCCAGAGTACTAGCACGTCATCGTGACCCGTGCTTGGAACGTCATCGTGACCCGTCCCAACGTACTCTTGCTTTGAGCATGCTAGAACCTTCAACAACGATAAAGTCTCAGCCTTCTAGTCATCCTCCTCGACGACTATACCCATACTAGCTCAAGCGCCTCTCAAGCTATCCATTATCCACAAACTCGGACCGCATCACCGAGTTATCAACATGCTTGGGATGATCCCGTCTGGATTAAACCAAGGCTTTCACACATCATTCTTTGCTTCAACGCATCATAGCAAAGTCCCATCTCAACAAATCTATCCATATGAGCCTCACCATCCGCTTCATATGCCACAAGCAGCTTTCCTTATTCAAGAGCCTTTCCACTTAGCTTTTGAATCATCTTCGACCAACTTGTCCAAATCAAGTTATCGATCAACTAATCAATCAAATCAAACATTAATCCAAGTAATCAATCATTCAAACAGGATCTAAATAAACAATTACAACAATAATGGCAATTTCGTAAATAAAGAGTCCAAATCTAACATGCATTCTAACAAGCATGAATTATGAACAATATCTCTACAACTTGATGAATGAACCTGCATAAGTGAACATGTAGTAAAATAGATGTCAAATCATCATGAGCAATAGATCTACATGCTCCAAATCTAACATGCATTCTAACAAGCATGAATTATGAACAATATCTCTACAACTTGATGAATGAACCTGCATAAGTGAACATGTAGTAAAATAGATGTCAAATCATCATGAGCAATAGATCTACATGCAGACTTAAGAAAAATGCACGAAATCACTCTCTTTAGCACATAACAAACCACCGATCCAATATACTCCTTTGGGTCCGTGTGAGAGATAACCACCACTCACCGAATCACCAAAACACCTCAAAAACAACCAACTTCAGATCTGGACAGCAAAGAATCAAGCTTGATCCTCCAAAGCTCCGCTTCAAATGAAGAAATCTCTCTTCGATGGATGAAGATCTTCAACTTTGGCTCTTGGATCTCCGATTTGATCTTCAATTTAGATGGAAGGAATCACTAGATTAGAGTGGAGAAAAGAAGTGAAGAAGTGTTGTAGTCGAGCTCTCAAAATGGCAGCACTTCGTTGCTTCAAAATCCGGTGCCAAAAAAATGAACCAAAGCCCTCTATTTATAGGCTGAAAAACCCATGAGTCGTTCGCCCCCATGAGTCGTCGCCGACCTATCTCCCTGCCGACTTAAGACTCAAGCCCCTAACGACTCAACGACTCGACTACTCCGACCTACGACCTAAAGTACATGCACATCCACAACCTACCCATGCACGCACGCGACTCAACATAAGTCGGTAACGACCTAAAACACACGGCCTAACACTCCACGGCTTACCGACCTATCACTCCACACTCTTGCCCGACCTAACGACTCATGCTTCATACGACTCAACAGCATAGCCGACCTAACTAGTTCCGAGTCAACGATCTAACTATATAGCCTTATGGCCGACCTAACCAATCCCTAAGCTATTCCCTGAGTCGCACGAACGACCTACTCTCCTTAGGTCGGTAACTCGCTTCGACCGACCTATCTCTAAGCCGCAAGCTACTAACTCTTAGGTCGCAAACTCCTTGACTCGGTCACCCCTATGAGTCGCTCACTCCACTAAGTCGTCCATGCTCCTTAAGTCGGTCAATTCTCTCAACTCGGTCAATTCCTTAGGTCGGTCCACACCTTAACTCGCTCACCTCTTAGGTCGGTCACCCCTATGAGTCGGTTCAACCCACTAACTCGTCCCATCTTAAGTCGCTCACACGAGCTAACTTCCACACGACCTAAGCTAACTTCCACACGACCTAATGACAATTATCCTACGATATTTCGACCCATAAAAATACGGGTCGTTACATCTTCATTTGTCGACTTTCAATAGCTCTTCAACATACGATAAGTCATATTTTTGGCATTTTCTTTGTAAGAATGGTTTCCAATTTGCGATAAGTACTTTAATCTCAATTTATTATAGCTCCCACGTGATCATATTTCGACAGCTACGATATTATCAACCCACGACAACTATTTTAATCTCAACTTGTTATAGTTCCTTCATGATCATCATTCGACAACTACCTTTTCCCTTCAACTTATGGCGGCTGCTATGTTATTATCTTGTGACAGCTACTTTAATCTCAACTTGCGGTAGCTCATTCATGATTACCTTTCGACAGCTACCTTTTCCCATTGACAACCAATATATTATCAACTTGCGACAACTACTTTAATTTCAACTTACGATAGCTCGTTCATCGTAATCTTTTGATAACTACCTTTTCCCTTCAACTTGCGATAACTACTATATTATCATCTTGCGATAACCACTTTAGTCTCAAGTTTTGACAACCTAGCTTCTAATGGTTTTCACCTTATCAATTTTTGAAAATTTAAGGTGTAACATTTGCCCACCATAAGAAGTTTTCTTATGCTTTAGCTAAGTAAACTTGTGTACTTGTTTTGCTTCTTCTCTTTCTTGTTATCATTCCTCGTTGCCGTGCTTTCCATTATTGGTTGTTGTGCTCCTAGACTTACAATAATTTCTGATGTTAAGAATCATGATTTTCTTGCAAACTGTTTTATTGAAAATGTTTTCCAACACAGAGAGATTTTTGCAACCTTTTGATTATATTGTATTTGTAACAATCATTTTATTGAAAATGTTCTTTTTTTTGAAAATTTCCCATGAATTTATTCGAAGATATTTTTTGAAATTTGGAAGATTCTCGTCACTTTATTAAGAAATAATTTGATATAAAAATTGAGTACAAATCAATTAAAGTGCGATTTTCCATATTTAAAAATTTGAAAGTAAGGAAATCCTTTTAAAACCCTTTGAAAATAGTTTTATCAGAACTAATCGACATTATTGCAAGGTGAAAAATTCCCTTAATTTTGAAGCAATACTCTTTATTCTTACCTTTTCTGAGTTTGGTTATCCATCGAGTCAAGAGTTCAGTTGATCATCCTTCTTTGGATTGTTGCTTTCAAATACCTTATTTGAGCATCGAAAGCTCCATTTACTACGTTCCTTGGATGGATGCTTTGGCCAGGTCTGGTGGCAGAATCAAAGGCTTAAGTAACCATCACTCTCTTGGTGGGTTCTTCGGTCAGGCCTTGCGTTGCGACTGAAGGCTTTTCGTCCATCTCCTTTGGGTAGGTGCTTTGGTCAGACCTAGTAGCAGGACTAAAGGCTTAATTGACCATCACTTTTTTGATGGGTGCTTCGACCTGGTCTTGCAGCGGATCTAATGGATTTTCTTCCATCTCCCTTGGATAGATACTTTAGCCAGGTCTCATGGTGGAATGAAAGGCTTAAGGGACCATCACTCTTTGGATGGTTCGGCCAGGCCTTGCGGCGGGACCGAAGGATTTTCATTCATCTCCCTTAGATTTTGCTCTAGTCAGGCCTGGTGGAGGGACCAAAGGCTTAATTGTCCTCTTCCAGATATGAAATGTGTTTTCGCTTAACAAATCTTGCTAATCTTGTTAGGTTAGTGAGCTAAGTCAAACATATTGCATCTTAGTCCAGGTGTTATTATTTGGGAAGATCTTTTGGTAACCCATTTTATTCCCCCAATGTTGTGAAATATGGTCTTGGATGTTTGGCATCTCATGATATGACTATTACATTTTTATTTGTTCTACTTAATCAGTAACTCCATAGAGGAATCACTTTATGAATGACAACGGTCCTTCCTAATTTGGTCCTAATGAGCCATTTGTTGGATCCTTAGTGATTGTCATTACTCTCCTTAGCACTAGGTCTCCTTTCTTGAAATCTCTTCCTTTTACTTTTGAATTGTAATATACGAAGATTCTTCATTGGTAATTAGCCATTTGTATGGCAGCTTCATATCTTAGTTTATTAATTAAGTTGAGTGACTCTTTCTTTCCTCTTGATTAGATTCGTTGGTGTATGCAATCCTTTGATATGAAGGGACCTCAACCTCAACTGATTGCATGGCTTCAAAGTCATGCATCAAAGAGTACGGTGTATGCCTAGTAGCCATTCTCATGAAAGTTCTATATGACTATAAAACGAGGGGAAGTTCCTCCATCCAGTTCCCTTTTGCTTTTCCTAGACATTTCTTTAAATATGCTTTATGGTCTTGTCAGAAATAATCTTATTTAAGAGTCCGAATCCAATAACTATATTTTTGATAGTAAACTTCAAGAATTTCCTAGCGGTGATATTCGACAATGGTTCTGCTTCTACCTATTTGGTAAAGAAATCAATGGCCACTACAGAAAATTTTACTCCTCCTTTTGAGATTGAAAGAGGTCCAATCAAGTCAATTCCATACACATCAAAAAGCTATGGACTTGTGACAGTAATTAACTCATTCAGGGTTAATCATGGAATTCTAGAAAACTTTTAACACTTGTCACATGTTTTAACATAGGTTAATGCACCATTAGTTAAGCGGGATTACTCCTTATTTGCTAGTTTTACTCCATTGGAGTGATCCCTATAGGATCACTCATAGGTCTCTTTCAAAAGCCTTGCGCCTGTTTTTGGGTTAACGCGACACAAATAAGGTATCGAATATCCTTTCCTATATAATATCCCATCGATTATGGTATACGAAGTGGCTTTGTATCTCAAATTTCATGACATATTTTTTCCTTTGGGAAATACCTCTTTTCCAAGTACTAGATTAAGGCGTCATCCAACTATTATCATATCAACCCTCATAAATATTTTCTCTCATTCTTTTAGAAGCATCTTCATTACTACTATTTTTTAAAAGGTCCTCCTTGTCATACTGTGGATGCCGAGCTTATGATCGAGTTAGAACATGAGCCTTGTTATTTGACACTCTTTTTTCTAATTTTTCACTAGGAATCAGTTGGAATTCAATGACAACAATTTTGACTTCTCGCACCCTCGTGAGCTTGCTAATTTCCTAAAGAATTTGCTTGCGCGTTCTTTTCTCTTGGTATTTGATGAATAGATAAATCTTCAAACCCAACTAGAATTTTATGGATTCTTTTTACATACTGATCCAATCGAGTATCATTGAATTGGTATACCTATTCCAATTGGTTTATCATTAACTATAAATCGCTAAATATCTCGATCATTGGGATTCTTAGTTATTATACCAACATTAACCCTATTATCTACTCAACTACATTATTAGTTGCAGAAAACCTTAGCTTTATCGTGTAATGTAGTCTATCCCCATAAGGTGTAATTATCACATAACTGGTTCCAACTCCCTGTTCATTTGAAGCCCCGTCTACATATAATTGCCACCTCGGCTCGAGCTTCTTTTCTTTTTCCAATTTCTCTTTAGTGAATCTTGTACTTCTAGTACAAAGTCATCCAAGGCCTGCCCTTTAATTGATACTTGAGGTAAATATTCAATGTTGTATTGAATCAACTCTATCCTCCATTTTATCGGTCTTTCCGACGTTTCGGGTTTGCCAAGGACTTGCCTTAGTAGGTAGTTGGTTAGCACTTTAATTACATGTGCTTGGAAGTAAAATCTTTAACTTTCATGCCGATAGCAACAAGCAAGATGCCAACTTCTCCATAACTAGGTATGTAGCTTCAGCATCTTTTAATATCTTCCTCATATAATATACTAGGAATTGAATCATATTTTCATCCCTTATTAGGACCAATCTAATTGCATATTCTGATACTGCCATATATAAGAACAAGTTTTCTCCCTCAATGGGACTAGAAAGTACCTGTGGTTTTTCCATATGGACTTTTAGTTCCTAAAAGGTTTTATGGCACTCTTTCAAAAAAAATCCACTACTTGATTGCATTTAAGAAAAGGATGCATTTATCAACTGCCCTTGATATGAATCTATTAAGTGCAGCAACTCGTCCATTCAGTCCCATTCCTTCTTTATTCATATTTGGTTCCGAGATATTCCTAATAGCTTTGATTTGATCGACTATTCCTCATGCGCTGATTGTGTATCCCAAGAATTTCCCATGTTGGATCCTTAAGGAAGACTTTTATGGATTCAACTTCATTTTGTACTTCCTCAATATCCTAAACATTTTGTTCAAATCTTCCTCGTGATCGGCTTCCTTTCTAGACTTTACTATTGTACACATACACTTCCATATTTTCTTAATTTGGCCTTTGAACACTGTATTCACCAATCATTGACATGTGGCTCTCGCATTCTTTAATTCAAATGATATCACTTTGTAATGATACATTTCCTAAACGGTCACAAAACTTATGTGTTCTTCATTAGGTTTAAACATAGGAATTTCATTATACTCTGAATACGCATCCATGAATAACAACAACTTATGATCACTTGCGGCATCAACTAGTTAATAAATTCTAGGAAGTAGGTAGAAATATTATGGACATGCTTTATTTTGGTATGTATAGTCAACATATGTTCTCCACTTCACATTAGATTTTTTGACCAATACCGGATTCGCTAGCCACTTTGGATAAAACACTTCTCTAATGAATCTGTTTTCCAATAGCTTCTTTATTTCCTCTTGTAGTGCCATCGTACAAACTTTATCAAAATTCCTTCTCTTTTGTCTTACTGGGGTAAACTTTGGGTCAATATTAAGTGCATGACACATTATTATGGGGTCAATTCCTTCCATATCGACATGAGTCCAAGTGAAGACATATTTACTTGATTGTAGGAATGAGATTGGTTCCTCCCCCATGTCCTTATCCATTCTTCTTCCTATCTCCGCCACCTTGATAGAATCTTAATAATCTAGGATTATTTCCTCCATGCCCTCCATAGATTGTGCATTTCCTTGATCGCCTCTAGAATCCATATTTGGTACTATCTCCTCTAAAACCTTATTGTTATCTTGGTCGACTTGATTCGTCTCCATGTACTTTCTTTTTATGTCCTCTGATTTGACCCTTTGCTTAGTATTCAATGCTTTTGGTTGAAAGACTTTGTTTGTTTTCCTTAGATATCAGTTCTCGATGACTGATATGCAAGGGCTTAGGAGTTTTAGTTTTGTTTTTTATTTAATGTAGATCCATAACAAGATTTACCTTCTTTATTATACCGCCCAAGTGTTGCAAAGAACATTTCATGGGAATTAAGTTATTCCCTATGTTTGGCCCCCATCCTTCCTTGGAAAAAAAACTCCATAAGCAACTATTTTGGGGATACAAAGGCATTAATCTCATCTAGTGTAGGTTGTCCGAAGAATGCATTGTAATAAGTTGGCTAGTTCATTACCACAAATAAAGTCTCAAAAGTTATTGAATAAGGTAGGTTCCTAATTTGAACATATAGTTTACTTTACCCAATCAACATGGAGCCCTTGTTATTGAACCCAAAGATAGGTTTCAAACTTCGTTCGGGCTTTTCTTTTGAAATATCCATTTGGTCAAAATCACTTTTGAAGATGACGTTAACTGCACTCCTGGTATTAACCAATATCTTAGACATAAGCGGAAGTCCAAATTATGTGGTTATCATAAGTGTTCATTATGTAGATGTCTAAATCCCTTAATTCCATTGGAGTTATAACCAGATCTAGGAGCTATACGTAACTTAGCAAGTCTTTGCTGGTGGTTCTTCATGCATCGAATCGATTCCTTCCTTAGCCTAATATATCAGCTTCTTACACCTTTACTCATCCCCGTAACATGTGGTCCTTCATGAATCACATTAATGCGGTTAATTGGTTGTAGAAGATTTTATGGAAGTTCATTTTCGAAGATGTTGGCATTATTAAATGAAGGCTTCTCACTACAAGAATGCTTGAACCATCTTTGATAAACTCTTTAACAATAACTCTTCTAATCATGATTGCATGACTCCATCTAAAACTCTACAATCATCCATTTTGTGTCCATTTATCTTATGAAAAGCACAACAATCTACTCCTTTAATTGGCTTTGGATTTGTCCTTGACCTAAATGACATAGGGTACTCGATCTTATTTTTCGTCATGGTACATTGTAAGAGATAGGCTGGTTCAACTAAATAGAATTTACTTTAGAAAATTCATCCCACTTTCCTCTTTTATTTATGGCCATAAAGCCTCGCCTTTATCTTTGATTCTTCGTGATGTGGAATATTTCATTCGTTTAGAAAAAAATTCTACTAGGAAGTGAAAATCTTGCAAATCCTTGCAACTATGAACATAGAGTTCTTTTCAAAAAGGGGTGTTTTCAATCAACCCAGACTTTATGACAATTACATTTTCTCTATTACTTACTCTTTCTACCTTCCTAGATTTAGTGTAAATCCTCTTCGATTAATCCCTCAACAATTCTCCTTTTCTTTGCTTTATGTTGGCCAGCACACTCACATCAATAGTTGACTATTTAGAAGTATATAATTGTGCTGATAACTCATAAGAAAACTGGTTGCATAAGTAAATATTCTATTCACGATAGTGTTGGTACCACTTTGCAGTTGTGCCAAAGAAAGTGGTTAAGAGTAGCCTACATCTCACTGCTCCAGGGGAATTACATATATCCAACTTGCTCTTGAAAGCCATCAAAATGATCATCTAGATCAGTTGTACCATCACACTTGATTAATGAGATTTTAACATATGATGACATGGGACCACCATAATTTCTTCGGTGAATGGAGATACCCTAAAGTTGTTATTCGCTTTGGGATCTATAGTTCCTTTCAAGTCTACTACATCCATTTCCATCTTAATAGCCAAGTCTTTTATATATGCTTCATTATTTTTTTAATTTCATTATTCCACCTTATATTCTTTTTGTGAAGCAGAACTTGCTGATTCCACAAGAGGTGATTTTGACTATTTATTTAGCGTTTGAGTTAAACGATTTTCATCTCTTTTTTATGGTCCTTATTTTCTCCCTTTGACATTATTACTTTTTAAGTTTGACTCTTAGGATTTACTTCGCGAATATTCTACCTCTGCTTCCTCGTTTTCCATCATCCTTCGTGATATTCCCGAAGACTTTTGAAAGACAGGCATTTTGAATTGTTCATTTATGGTCTAAAGTTGTATCTCCATGGTATTAAGGTCATTCTCTTCTTTTTATGTTTCCATTGGTGTCGGTGCTTGGTTGATCTCATCATTCTCTATATTGAATTGAGCATTTATGTTTTCCTTAAGAGTTTTGCAGTGCATGGTTTTCCCTTGCATTTAAATATTAACTTTTTGATCGATTTACCTATTTTCTACGAATTTGGTGGTCAAATAGTGGTCAATAAGTTATCTTCCTTGAGTTCAATTCTCAGTGAATGCACAACTTAATGTAAGGTTGAAATTTGGTTTAACCTAATATGCTTTTGTCACTAAGAGCCCATGGCATTGAGTAATATTGAACACTTAGTCAAGTGTTCTATTGTTGAGTCCATATAAAGTCATTATGCAAATAATACTATGTTAGAGTCCTTGGCTAGAAAGTCATAAGTTCAAATATAACCTAACGGCCATTAAAGTTCCAAATTTAAGCTTTTTAACAATGCATAAGATAAAATGAAAACGAGGAAGAAGAACGATTCAGAATTCACCCTTAGTAGGAGTATATGCCTATTTATAGAGAACTTTAGCCCTTAGATTCATGACACGTATTACATGGAAAAAATGAAAGGCCATGATTTTATGACGTGTCACATGTTTGTGATGACATATGGAAAAACCCTATTATTACTTTCATGATGACATGATGTAGCTAATCCAATCAGATAATGCCACGTGGTCAACTTAGGCATTAATTTCAGGTGCATACTTTCAATATGCGATAGCCTTATGATAGTTCACTTTATCAACCTTTGATACCTCCTTTATTATTCTTTAATGGCTCTTTATTTGCCAACTCTCAATAGCTATTCACTTATCAACTTTCAATGGCTCTTTACTTGTCGACTTATGATCGATTTCAACACGCGAAAACTCCCTTTTTGGGATCTTTTTTTTAATAATGGTTTCCAACCTGTGCCAACTACTTTAATCTCAACTTGCGATAGCTCCTTCATGATCCTTTCGACCATTGCTATATTATCAACAACGTCAATTACTTTAATCTCAACTTGCTATTGTTCTTTCATGATCATCTTTCGACTACTATCTTATCCCTTCAACTTCTAACGGCTACTATCCTGACATCTCGCGACAAGTACTTTAATCTCAACTAGTGATAGCTTCTCCACGATCACCTTTCAATAGCTAGCTTTTCCCCTCAACTTACAATAGCTACTATATCAACTTGCGACTGCTATAATCTCTGCTTGTGATAGCTCCTTTAAGATAATCTTTCGATAGCCACCTTTTCCTTTAACTTGAGATGGGCACTATATTATCATCTTGCGATAACTACTTTAATCTCAACTTTCGATAACCCTACTGACAATGGTTTTGTAGCTTATCAGTTTTTGAAAAATTTAGGTGTAACAGTACCCAATAATAAAAGTAAACATTGATGCTTGATAGCAAAAGTTTCCAACATATGAGTCAAACGGCAAGCATGTTGATGAACATCACATATATAGTTACAAACAACTCTAATGAATACCTCGCTGGCAATGGGGATGTCAATAATATCGTATATGCTACTCATCTTTTATCGATGGTGTCTTACTAGTATAAAATTAGAAATATTGTCTACTTAGTATTAGTAAAATTTATGATAAAGCTTAAAAGTATCGTTTAAAAAGTAAAAACATAACATTTTGGTAAAGATGAAAGATTAATTTTGTAACACTCCATAAAAATTAATAAGAAATTAATTAATTAAAATAAATATTGAAATATGAATTTTGCAAATGTTGGAATTTAACTATCAAAGTTACACCATTATGTTCATGGTAATTTTGTGATCAACTTTCATGTATAAAGTTTTACGATCAGAGCTCAAACGGAACACTTGTTGATGTTTGAAGTTTTAGATGTACTTTGTATTGGACCACGTACTAATTTTTTAAGACTGTGATTTGGATATTTTCCGAGATTGACATTTTTGTGCTATATGTATCATTTCTTCCATTGTAAGTTCTAAAGTATAGTATATCTTAGATTATATCTGCTTTCTATTACTTTGTGATTAAAGTGAAATCCAGATAGCTCGCATTTTTCGGCATGACACGAGGCCGAAAGCCACATTGAGTTTTGGATTAATGTGTTGGGAGGTGCAGAGTGTCACAGTCACCAACCACAAATCCCTTAAATTTCCATTTTTCCATAAGGATTTGAATCTTAGATAGAATATGTGATGGAATTTATAGCATCATATGGCTTAGAGATACAGTATATCCCCAAAAAGGGAATATTGCTACAACACCCTTAGCCAAAGTCATGCTACTCTTAGTGGTATACATGAGTGGACGAATTTGGAGTTCCTCTCAAATTTCAATTTCCAACCGCCATCAGAATCCACTCTAGGCTATTTGACAGCAATGGAAGTAAGCTAGCATTAATGGACCGCATCGAGCAAGAACAAAAGAAAGATGTGACAATAGTGGATATTTTGGACAAGATAAGTAGAGGAGAACATCTCCTCCATGTCGGTAGATATGTGATAACAGTAGGAGATGACTAAGGAGAGATGGATGCATATGTGTTTCAATGGTGGAGGAAGTATTGGTGGAAGTGCTAGCGGTGTGTCACAATTCTAGGATGCTCATTCATTCCGATGGAGATAAAATGTAAAGAGGTATGAAGCGAATTTTCTACTGACTAGGGACGAAGAAAAGGGTCGTAGAGTACGTCTCTAGGTGTTTAACGTGCCAAAAGATAAAGGTGGGATAAGGAAAACTTGGAGGATTGTTATTGCCGCTAGAGGTTCCAACTTGGAAGTGAAAGCATATATCAATGGATTTTATAAATGTGTTGCATGTGAGTCAAAGAGGCAATGAGGCTATTTCTATTATAGTAGATAAGCTTACTAATGCGCCCACTTTATTCCTATAAGGAGAAATAGGACTACGACATCTCCAACGCAGATCTATATTAAAGAAATAGTATGATTGCATGGAGTTTCTATCAGTATTGTTCGTGATAGAGACCCCTTGTTTACTAGTGGATTTTTAAGGAGTTTGAAGTCAACTTTTGGAACAACGTTGAATCTTAGCACCGCTTACCACCCATAGACAGACGGTCAGACCAAAAGGGTGAATAGAATTTTGGAAGATTTCTTGAGAGCTTGCATCATGGATTTTGAAGGACATTGGAAGTAGCATTTACCCTCAGTAGAGATTAATAATAGTTACCAAGTGATGATTGACATGAAACCTTTGAAGCCTTATACAGGAGGCCATGTAAATCGCCAAACTATTGGGAAAAACCACCGATAAAATTATACTTGGACCAGATTTGACCTACGAGACCGTAGATAAGGTAGAGATAATTAGACAATGAATGAAGACTGCATAGGACCATCAGAAGTCCTATATTGATAGGTGAAGAAAGAATTGGATTTTTTGGTTGAAGACAAGGTGTTTGTTAAGGTTTTCCCTCTTAGGAAGGTTATGAGATTTGTTACATCAGGGAAATTGGCGCTAAGGTTTATTGGACCTTTCCTGAATTTGGAAAAGGTGGAGAAACTTGCACATCTACTGAAGCTTCCGACAAGTTAGAGGAAGTCCATGGCATCTTTTATGCTTCGAACTTGAGGAAATGTTTGCATAGCACAACTATCATAGTAGAGCATGATCAGTTAGCAGATATAGAGGCGGAGCAGATAAAAACCCATGCTACAGTATGTATAGTGGAGCACGAAAATAGAAAGTTTTGTAATAAATAAATTAGACTGGTCTGAGTGCAATAGGGAGATAATCCAGTAGAAAGCACATAGAAAATTGAAGTGAAGAAAAGGCTTCTCATTCTATGCTTTTGTCTAGTAAACTTTCTCTCCCCATTCTATGCCTTGTCTAGTAAACTTTCTCTCTCCAAAATTTTGTGTTGTATAGTTTTTGGGTGCGTCGTGGTTGCTAGATTGGATGGTAAGAGATGGTTGTCATACTCTTTACTGTTACTTTTGCACTCATGTAGAATTTTATGCATATTTAGGATGCTTGCATACATGCCTATATGTCACAATCTCACATTTGAGCTAAGATTGAGCTCACTTATAGTATGTTGCATACATAATCACAATGCATCTTTGGTTTAGTAAATGGTTGTGTATATAACTTGGTTATATAATATGATTGTAGAGTGTGCTTTACACTATCTGTCCCTTAAGGATTTTTGGGATAAAATCCTTTTTAGGGGGGATACTGTAACGCCATGTAAACATTAATAAGAAATTAATTAATTAATATAAGGCTAAAAGTGAAAATTTTGCAAATGTTCGAGTTTAGCCACGAAAGTTGCACCATTTGGTTCATTGTAGTTTTCTGATCAACTCTTATATACAAGGTTTTGTGAACATAGCTCGAATAAAAAAGCTACGGACGTTTGAATTTTTGAATTTAAAATAATTCAAAAGAATTTAAATTTAAAAAAAATAACGTTAATGTTTAAAAGTTAAACGGTAATAAATATTTTGACATTAAGGAAAACTTAACGTTTAAGGAGAACGTTAACGGTAGTTTTGAAAGGGGAAATAAAAAAAATTAAAGCGGAAAATATATTACGCTCATGACAGATGGTTTGTCGACCGATTAGTGAATGTTGGCTAGGGTTTTTCCTGGCCACGAACGACCTGATTTTACTATTTCAAACCAACTTAAATCTTATGGTCCATACGCCTTCTAACCACTATAAATAAGAGGCTAGCCCCTTCACTTTTATTCATAAAATATTTGGAATGCCAAGGAAACTCCAACGGTCTTCTTCCTCGATTCTTCAATTATATTCGAGAATTCAAAACCAAGGGAAAAACGTAAAATATTTATATATATATATATATATATATATATGCACTTTTCTATTTTTATTCTTCCCTAGGCCATGAATTCTAAACCTCAAATATAAATGTGAAATATTATATATTCCAAAAGGAAGAAACCTAAAGGAATAGTTAGGTGTAGGCTTAAATTGAATCCAAGGGAAAGCAAGGAAACATATGTGAGTGGAAATATTAGTTTTTCACATTTTAGTAAATTATGTAATAAAAGTTTGGATTTGTTTTATGCCTTGGAGAATTTTGTATACGAAAACCCTAAACCCTGTAATTTCCCCAATAAAATGTCAATTCTTCGATAGTTGGAATCTTAATTGTTTTATATTAGTATAATATTGTTTAATTTGTTGTTTGAAATTTACATAATTTATGTTCTACTCAACTTCCCTTTCTAATTTTTGTTGTTGCGATAAAAAGGTTTAAAAAAGGAAATTATTAGGAAATGGTGTGCAAAGTATGAATTTTCCTATTTGTAGTTTATATTGTCTCTTTCCGTTATTTAGACAAATATGAATCCCTTTTTTCGCTTCAACTTTTTTTATGTAAATGTTGAACAGAATATAAAGGGTTTAAATTATAAATTTTGATTCCTTAAAATAGAGGTGTGATTCTATTTTGTTGACCAAATAAGTTTGGTATTTTGATTCTTTGTTTTTATATAAGTCTGTTTTCTCTAGCTAAGGATATTAGCTTTTTGTAAATTATGTGGAACCGAGGCTTGTAAATATATGGAAATTTTGACATTTTAACAATTAGTATAGGAAGCAGAAATCTTAGAATAGGAATATTTCTATGCACTCCAGAATGTTTAGTTAGCGTAAAATTTACATACATATAAATATATTAGTAGCATATAAACAATAATGTATAAACCGTATCGTATATAAAAAATAGGTTAACAATAGCATTAAACCATTTAGGAAGAAAGTTAAGGATAATTGTGGATATTAATCCATCACTAAAAGCGATTATGGAGTTTTCCTTATATGGCCTTATGCATAAATGCGGTAAGGAGTTATGTATGCATGTATGTATAATAGTCTATTTGGAGAGTAGAAATATGACTACGTTATAGGGATGCAAGGTCAATCAATAGCACATAGAAGTTTGCCCGACTTATCTGGCTACGAACTGTGTGACTTATGGACTGATGTGAGACATTGCCTATAATAAGTATCGACGGTGAACATGAGTTAGTCCTAATTCTATAGGATAAGTCTAACCAGCTAATCTGGCTACCAGCATCGACGAATAGTTGAATTAATGTAAGTCGTCGCGGTTGGGTTACAGGTCATAAGACGGATATCCCAGCAAGGACCTTCTTCTAGGTTGAAGGATTAAGTAGCTGTTGTATGGTCTGCCTCCTTCCCACTCTAAAAGTATTAAATGGTCGGGATTATCTTTTAATGTGGTTGTGGGAAATCTATAGAAGGGGTCTACTTTAGGGTTGAAGTGTTAAGTGGCTATTAGAGGGTCCGTCTCTTCCTATAAAAGAAATATTGAGTAGCCTGATGGGATTTCTTACGATGACGGTAGGAAGTACTAGAGAGGAGCCCGTCTTGGCTTAGGGTAACAAATGATGGGATTTGCCTAGGGCATAGGTATTAAATGGTCAGATTCTGCCTAATTCCCATTAAATAGGTATTAAGTGTGTATGTAATTTCTCTCACATTGTCGGGACATGATTTACAGTAGTTGCAAAGATGGACTGGAAAGGGCCCTTAGCCTATAGTTAAAGGTATGTTATGAAGTTGGACTGGGAAAGCCTTTGGCTTACAGTGGAGGTATAATTAGTAGGATGAAGTATAGGATGCCTAAGATATATGACTTATCTAAATGATAATACCCAAATACTATTATGGTAAGACTTAAAATTTTAATTCACAAACAATTGTTGTTTCGGCTCCCTTCTCATTACAACCCCCATGTTAGGGGAAAATGATTTTGATGGAGGAGGCAGGGATGAAGATTTTTCGCAGTTTATTTATTTATATATGTTTTGATGTATTCAGATATACCCATATCTCAAACATTTTATATTTTGAGATATTGTATTGTGGATATTTTGGGATATTGTATTTATGAGATTCGATTTTTATGAAATGGCTACTTATTTCTATTACTATGTTTTATCCCATATGAGATTCCAAAAGCATGGATAGATAGCTCTATATATTGTTCATTGTGTCAATTTTACCAACTAACAGTCAGCTTTGGAATGGACTATAGGTCCGATGGGCTTTTATTGGATTGAAAATTAAGCCATATGCAGAGAGTATTGTTAAAAAAATTGGGGTATAAGAAAATGCAGTGTTTACATTTTAAACATGAAAGTTAATCATGACAGCAATATGTCTCTAGTCGTAGGTTGTAATGATCCATGGCTATGGCACAAACACTTGCGCGTTTAACTTTAAATATATAAATAAATTATCAAAAAATGAAATCGTTAATGGATTACAAAAATGAATGTCAAACTAGGAAATTTATATGATTTTATCAAACCGAAAAAATTAAGAAAATTTCTTTTGAAACACCATAAATGGACTTATGTGTTTTTATATAGTCTATATCGAGTCAGTATAAAATAAATTTGTTAAAATACCACAAATGATCTTCTAATCTCCACAAATTTTCATGCTTCTTGAAAAATCTCTTTAAAGAGATTCATGATTTTTTATGTTTTCTCAAAGTCGTCTAAATATTTTTAAAATTATTTTACTGATTCTGTTTCAAATTGGGCATTACAACCCAGTTTAACTTAACCTACTGACCAATTAAATTATAATCATTTATCGATGTTATTCATGATATAATAGCATATTAGAAATAAGGTAGACCAGTGACATTTATTTTTCATTAGACTTTATGTATAACTATGACGCCCCGCCTCTATACTCATACCAGCGAAGAACACTACGGGGTGACACTGTCGACTAGAATGAAGAATAAGGCTGTTAAGGAACGATCATCCGTGTAATTTCTTTGTGCGAGTACCGATATGCTAGATAGAACGTCATGCATTTCATTTAAAGAGGAAATCCGACATATCAAGTACAAACTCAATGCTACTACACAGTGGCTATATGTTCTTCAAAAACAAATATAAAATAAGCATAACATAAATCAATCATAGATATTCATATCACTAAGGTGGAAACAGATATGAATATGACACATAAAAGTGTGCATCAAAGTAGTGGTCATGTAAGATCCACTACATCACAAAGGAATAGGTACAAAAGCTAGACAAAAGAATATGTATACATCAAGGAGTCCCTATCTCGAATGTATAGAACAAAAACACTAAGCTAAGTAGTTAGCCGAAAGTCAGATGACGGACCCTGATAAGAAGTCAAGTAGAAGCACCTGAAACACCTCAATCTGACCCAAGTATTATTTAAGAAAAAATAATAAACAGATCAGTCTAGCTATAAATATCATATAAAATGAGATAGGGTAAGAGATATGACAAAAATGTATGATAACAATAATGCCATGCTGTGACAAGTATACATTAAATAACAACAAAAATCATAGTATATCTCAAATTCTCTCAAACACCAAAAAGAATATAATATTCTTTATTTTACTCACCAAGCCATAAATATTGATACAGCTTATCAATATAAATCACAAAAGTTGGTGAAACACAAATTCTAGAAATCATCAATTAGAAATCCAGAAATCACAAAAGGGGAGACCTATCACAAACGGAAGCATGAATACTCACCAACACGTGCATCACAAACGGAACGTTATTCCATGGTCGCTAACCCTCAATTTTGAGCCGAGGCTCCACAAACGGAGTTTAGTCCCCCACGCAAACATAGAGACATCGCACATCGCTAGTCTAAATCATAAAATGATCATCATTGATCGATAAAAAGTGTGAATTACACTAAGCTAGTAAATAAATGAGTTTAGCTTCGTGTCCCATAACCACTGGCTGGACTAAAATATTTACGAGCAAATTGTAGAATTTCCACTCGAAAATTGTCATGAGATTTCAATCGAACAAGTTCAAAAATTATTCGACGAAGTAAACGCAAGCGTTTCATGCCACTTGTTTTGCTAAGTCATCAAATTAGATTTCTCATATGAATGAGGTAAAGGTTTGTATATACTAATGGATTCGAAAACGGTTTTAAAAATGAGCTTTGTATTAAAAGTAATGTTGGAATCATTTTTGTGAAAGAGTTTGGATATTTACTACTAGTATAGAAATCTTTGTATTTTAAAGCGACAAATCACAGAAAACGATTGTAAAAACAATCGATCACCAAATATTCATATTCGTTGACGTGAATTAAAACCCCAAAAATCGATATCAAATCCAATTAAATGGACATTCACAAAAATCCAAAAAAGAAGTCATCAAAGTCGATAATAAATGACAACAACCAATCGGATCAACAAAAATTGATAAAAATTGGAACTCCACTCAAAAACAGCCAAAATAGGCAAAATTAAACAATTCCAGACATTTGGTGGTTCAACCAGACGTCTGAATTTGGGTTCTGGAAATATTTCATAAACCTCCCAGACATTTGAATAACTAACCAGACGTCTGAACACTAACTAGACGTTTGAACCACAAATCAGACGTCTAGATTTTGACTTTACCATTTTTTCTTTGCCGCCGTATATTTTTTTGTCTGCTGCCCTAACCAGACATCTGGACCTTCCAACCAGACGTCTGATTGCCTGTTCTGGCCAATAATTTGCCTAGGCCAATGATGGTAAAATTGATTCGGAAGCGATCAGACAAGCGATGGAGGCAGAGATTTATACCAAGCGACAATGTAGCCTTATTAACTCTATGATACACCCCAAACAACATGTTCAAACATCCAAGATAGGATCTTTAAAGATTTTGACTTCAAAACACCGAAAATTGGAAAATTCACCAAATCAGTTCAACTCAAAAGCAAATGAACATGGAATAGATGTTAGGAATTCTTATCTAACAACAATGAAAGCTATAGGCATAGATGTGGGTTCAAGAACTCACCTTTAAACCCAAAAACAATGAATGAGAAGCTTTAAAACAAAGGAAAGATCAATCACTCTTCACTTCAACCCAAGAAGCTCAAATCTAAGCTCACAAGCAAATATTTCCTAAGTCATGGTTTAGGAATTTCTGAAAATTGAAGAGAGATTGAGATGGAGAAGATGAAGAGGATGCTTGCCTAAGCTTCTCTTTGATTTTAGACCTAGAACTTGAATTTCCTAAGAGAAATAGGGCTTAGAAATTTCCAATCTCCTCTCTTTTCTTCCATTTTTTCTTTTTTTTGAGTGTTAGAAAATGTTATGAATGAATGAAGAGGAGTGGAGTGGGAGTTATTAGGTAGAGGAGTGGAGTGGGAGTTATTAGGTAGAGGAGTTGGGTTCTCTTGTTGGGTTAGTGGGGGCTGAAGCCCAAAGCCAAAGCCCCAAATGAAAATATCAAAATTCTAATCAACTCCAAATATATCGATGTTTATACTCAAAAAGGTCTTAAACGCCGTTTTGGACTCAATGGAAATGGCTCGAATCCTAATTCGACTTTTTACAAAAAGTAGCATTTCGGACTTTAATCCGACTATCGATGCTATATTCAAATAAAATATTTAAATATATAATCGTAAAATATGCGGGTTGTTACAGACTCCCCTCCTTAAAGAAATTTCATCCTCGCAATAATTAGGAGGAAAACAAAGAGTAATAACCATAAAAGCATATCAACACAAAAGAAAATTTGAAGTAAAAAATTCACCTCAAAGAGCTCAAGAGAGTAAGTCCGGATGTGTTCGCTCAATGAAATCTCTAGATTCCCAAGAACAATCCTTAGGATTTGAGGACCATTGAACCTTCACAAGAGGAACATCTTTATTTCGAAGGCGTTTAACCTCCGTAGCAATGATACGAATAGGATGTTGCTCATAAGTCAAATTAGGTGAAAATTCAATTTCTTCATTAACACCGGGCTCAAGAATAGAATCGGAATCCCTAAGGCATTTCCGTATTTGAGAGACATGAAAAACATCGTGAATAGCTGAAAATTGAGCCAGTAATAAAAGGCGATAAGCCACGGAACCAATACTTTCGGTGATGGGAAATAGGCCAATACATCGAGGTGCTAATTTTCCCGATCGACTGAAACGCACAACACCCTTCATAGGTGAAACACGAATAAACACCAAATCTCCTGCAGAAAATTCTAAATTCCTTCTTCAGTTATCGGCATAGGATTTTTTCCTACTTTGAGCATCTTTCATCCTATGACGAATAAGGTCAATCTTTTCTGTGGAATCACGAATAAAATCTGGACCTAAAACCAGCTTGTCACCGGCCTCAAGCCACAAGAAGGAGATCGGCATGGCCTTCCGTAGAGTGCCTCGAAAGGTGCCATACCAATACTAGATTGGAAGCTATTATTATAGAAAAAATCAACAAGAGAAATATGATCTTTCCAACTTCCACCAAAATCAAGAACACATGCACGAAGAAGATCTTCAAGAGTTTGATTCGCATGCTCGGTTTGTCCATCAGACTGATGATGATAAGCGATGCTAAAATTAAGCTTCGTTCCAAATCTTTTTGAAGACTCTTTCAAAATCCACTAGTAAATAATGGATCACGATCGCTAACAATAGAAGTTGGAACTCCATGCAATTTAATAATTTCTCTAAAATAGAGTTTAGCCAAGAGAGGTACGGTCTGATTAGACCGAATGGGAATAAAATGGGTGGATTTTGTAAATCTATCCACTATCACCCAAAACTGTCATGACCCAAACGAGAACGAGGAAGGCCGTCAATAAAGTCCATGGAAATTTGATCCCACTTCCAAACAGGAATGTCCAAAGGTTACAACAACCCACCGGGCCTTTGATGCTTGGCCTTTATGAGTTGGCAAGTTATGCAACGCTTAATGAAGTTAGCAATATCGGATTTCATTCCATCCCAATAATAAAGTCGCTTCATATCCACCTACAATTTACTACTACCGGGATGAATGGTAAATTTAGAACAATGAGAATCTTCTAAAATGTCTTTACGAAGTTCACTGATATATTGCACGATAAGTCTACCAAATTTTCAAATGCCGCCACGTGCATCAATTTCAAAGTCTTTCAAACCATAAATATTGCTATCCCGACAACTTTAGCTAGGATGAGCCAATTCGGGATCATGCTTTCGAGCATCAAGAATGCGGTCTAAAAGAGATGGATGAGTCTCAAGGCTACATAAAACAAGAGCTGAACATGAATTGGATTCACGATCTCGAATCTCACAAGTAGACAAAGTCTCGAGATCATTCCATTCAGATATTATCATAGAAACAACAGCTTGTTGCTTAAGACTAAAGGCATCGGCAACATGATTTCCCTTTTCGAGAATATAAAGAATATCAAGATCATAAGAAGCAAGGAACTCAAGCCAACATTGTTGACGCAAATTAAGTTCCTTTTGAGAAAATAAACACTTCAAAGATTTATGATCGGTGTAGAGAACAAATTTCTATCCCAAAAGATAATGACCTCAAATTCTAAGGGAGAAAACAATAGCCGCGAGCTCTAAATCATGAGTGGCATATCTAGTCTTAGTAGGCTTTAACTGCCTAGAAGCATAAGCTCTAACAGGTTACCTTTGCATGAGAACGGCTCCTAAATCAACATGACTAGCATCGATATAAACAATAAAGTCTTGGTTTCCTTCGGGAATCACAAGAATAAGAGCATCGAAAAGGATTTCTTTTAATTTTTGAAAAGAAGCTTCACATTTGTCTGACCAAATGTACTTAACTCCCTTCTTTATCAAACTAGTAAGAGGTACGGAAATTTTAGAAAAGTCTTTTATGAAAACGACTATAATAGCCCACCAATACAAGGAAGCTACGAATTTCTGTCACGCTCTCCGGTCTCTTTCAATTTTGTATCGCTTCAATCTTTGAAGGATCTATGGAAATTCCGAATTCAGAAATAATATGTCCGAATAATTTCACACGAGGTTGCCAAAAGTGGCACTTAGAAAATATTGCTTTCAATTGATTGCTCCTAAGAGTTTCCAATATAATCCGAAGATGTTATTCATGCTCTTCCTCGGTTCTAAAATAAATAAGAATGTCATCTATGAAGATGAGAACGAATTGATCGAGGAAGTCTTCGAAAACTCGATTCATAAGGTCAACGAAATAAGCTGGAGCATTTGTTAAACCAAATGGCATAACAAGCCATTCATAAGATCCATAACGAGTATGGAACGATGTCAAAGGACTGCTATCCTCTGCAATACGAAGCTGATGAAAACCGATTACTAAGTCCAGCTGCGAAAAGACTCTAGCACCGCTAAGTTGATCGAATAGATCATCAATCTAAAGTAAGGGATATTTATTCTTGATGGTAAGATCATTAAGCTTGCTGTGGTCAATACAAAGCCTAAGTGTAACATCAAATTTCTTCACAAAAATAGCTAAAGCTCTCTAAGGAGAAGAACTAGAACGAATAAATTGTTTTGTTTCCAATTCGGATAATTGTTTACGCATCTCCTTATTTTCCTTATTGGACATATGATAAGAAGGACAAGTGATAGGTAGAGCTCCAGGGATTAAATTAATTATGAACTCAATTGCTCGCTTAAGGGTAATCCTAAAACGGGCTCAAATATGTCGAAAAATTCATGAATAACGTGAATGAGGGAAATGACATCTTCCTCATCATCATTATCATCATCATGAGGGTTTAGAGAATATAAGGATGCCACCGAATTAGAATTTGAATCTTTAAGAACAATAGAAATATGCTTAACAGATTGAGGATGACAAAGATATATAGTCCTCTCGGGACATAGGATGTGGGCTTTATAACGATTAAGCCAATCCATTCCCAAAATCATTCCGAAACCTAAGTAACGCATAACATGAAATTTGGCTCGGAATGCATAATCACATTAAATAATCTCGACATCTTTACAAAGTAAACTGAGTGTTGTGGATCCACCAACCAGATTCGCAATTCTCAAAGAAGTCATCAAGCCCATAACATTTAAAGAAAAAGTATCGACAAGTTCTATTGATATAAAAGAGTGGGATGCACCCGTGTCAAAAAGAGCTCGAATAGGAAGATCACGAAACATAATAATGCCATCAAGGATAGAATGAGAAATACCTTGACCACAAGAAGTGTTACTAGGGACTTGCACAACATTTAGCTTTCCCTCGTTCTTGCTTTGAAGTTTGGGACATGAAGATATAGTATGACCTAAACTTTTGCAATAGCGACAAGTAAGGGGCTTCGAACACTTATTTGCATAATGGTCCGTAGAACCACAATTGTAGCACTCTCCATGAGCTAAACTTTTGCAACAGCAACAAGTAAGGGGCTTCAGACACTTATTTGCATAATGGTCTTTGCTACCGAAGTTTCTTGCTTCCCTTTCTTGTTGGGATAAGGGTTGAACTTTATATGCCTCTTCTTATTGTTTTTGAAGTTTTGTTTGGTACCCACAACTTCAACATCACTTTCTTTATCGGCCTCTTCAAGTCGAAGAGCGATATCAACAAGCTGATCGAAAGAAACTTCTAATTTAAAAAGTAATGGCTTTTTGAGGTTCTTATTCAACCCATAAATAAACCTCTAGTTTTTCTTCAATGGGGTATTAATATACTCGACCCCATATTAGAGAGAAATTCAAAAGATGCGACATAGTCTGTCATAGAAGATTCACCTTGGACATGGTCAATAAAGAGTTGGGCTAAAGTCACTTATCAACCCCCGGCACAAACTTCAATTTAAATCTTTCCAGGAATTACTTCCAGGTAAGATCCGCTTCAATAATCTCAGCAACCAAAAGCTCATACCAATCTAATGCTCTTTCTTGAAGCATGCTAGAAGCCACTTGGACTCGATGTAGATCAACAAGATTCATGTGAGAAAAGATGCGATCGCATGCTCTAAGCCAAGGTTGAACTTCTATAACGCTTTTGGAACCGTTGAATGGTTTTCCACCTAAATTGGTAAAATCACCGTACAAGCGTGCAAAACAAGATTTAGGATGAGTAGGCTCTAGAATGGGTCTGGTAGCTTGAGCATTCTTTACAAGATCTAAAAGCTGTTGGACAAACATAAATACTCGATCCTGAGGAGTGGCGCTGGATTGACCGGCGCTGGGACGACTAGGTCTAACAATTTCTCTTCTTTAAGAAAGAAAGAAAGAAGAGGAAAAAGGTTATTCTCAGAATAAATATCAAACAATCATGATTGATAAAACAAGGCATTATAAAAGAAATAGGATAGAACAGGTCCAATGATTCTAATTAAACCCTAAGGCACGATTCCTAAGAAAGACTTAGGACGATGATCCTTCCTATAATATTCAATATTGCTCTGAAGTTTAGCTCCGATACCAAGCTGTGACACCCCACCTCTATACTCACACTAGCCAAGGACACCACGGGGTAACGTTGTCGACTAGCATGAAGAATAAGGCTCTTGAGGAGCGACCATCCGTGTAATTGCTTTGTGCGAGTACCGATATGCTAGATAGAAGGTCACACATTTCATTTAAATAGGAAATTCGATGTATCAAGTACAAACTCAAAGCTACTACAAAGTGGCTATGTGGTCTTTGGAAACAAATATAAAATAAGCATAACATAAATCAGTCATAGATATTCATATCACTAAGGCGAAAATAGATATGAATATAACAAATAAAAGTGTACATCAAAGCAGTGGTCATGTTAGATCCACTACATCACAAAAGAATTGGTACAAGTGCTAGACAAAAGAATATGTATACATCAAGGAATCTCTATCTTGAATGTATAAAACAAAAACTACTAAGCTAAGTAGTTAGCCAAAAGTCAGATGACGGACCGTGATAAAAAGTCAAGTAGAAGCACCAGAAATACCTTGGTCTGATCTGAGTATTATTTAAGAAGAAAATAATAAACGGATCAGTCTAGCTATAAATATCATATAAAATGAGATAGGATAAGAGATATGGCAAAAATATATGATAACAATAATGCCATACTATGACAAGTATACATTAAATAACAACAAAAATCATACTATATCTCAAATTTTCTCATACACCAAAAAGAATGTCATATTCTTTATTTTACTCACCAAGCCACAAATATTGATATAGCTTATCAATATAAATCACAAAAATTGGTGATACACAAATTCTAGAAATCATCAATTTGAAATCCGTAAATCACAAAGGGGGAGGCCTATCACAAACAGGAGCATGAAAAATCATCAACACGTGCATCACAAACGGAAAGCTATTTCATGGTCGCTAACCATCAATTTTGAGGCGAGGCTCCACAAACGGCGCGAAGATCATGGGTCGTTACCCCACCCATTTTGAGCCGAAACTCCACAAACGGGGTTTAGTCCCCCAAACAAATAAAGAGACATCGCTCATCGCTAGTCCAAATCACAAAATGATCATCATTGATCGATAAAAAGTGTGAATTACACTAAGCTAGTAAATAAATGAGTTTAGCTTCATGTCCCATAACCGCTGGCTTAACTTAAATATTTATGAATAAATTGTAGATTTCCACTCGAAAAGTGTCACGAGATTTCAATCGAAAAAGTCCGAAAATTGATCGGCAAAGTAAACGCAAGCATTTCATACCACTTGTTTTGCTAAGTCGTTTAATTAGATTTCTCATGCGAATGAGGTAAAGGTTTGTATATACTAATAGATTGAAAAACAGTTTTAGAAACGAGCTTTGTATTAAAAGTAACGTTGAAATCATTTTTGAGAAAGGTGGATATTTACTACTAGTATAGAAACCTTTCTATTTTAAAGTGACAAATCAAAGAAAACGATTGTAAAAACAATCGATTACCAAAATTTCACATTCGATGACGTGAATTAAAACCCAAAATCAATATCAAATTCCAATCAAATGGATATTCACAGAAATCTAGAAAAGAAGTCATCAAAGTCGATAATGAATGACAACAACCAATCGGATCAACAAAAATCGATAAAAATTGAAAATCCACTCAAAAACAGCTAAAATAGGCAAAATTGAAGCAGTCCTGACATCTGGGGGTTCAACCAGACGTCTGAATTTGGGTTCTGGAAATATTTCAGAAACCTCCCAGACGTTTGAACAACTAACCAAACGTCTGAATACTAAGCAGACGTCTGAACCACAAATTAGACGTCTAGATTTTGTCTCTGCCCTTTTTTTCTTTTCTGCCATATATTATTTTTGTCTACTACCCTAACCAGACGTCTGGACCTTCTAACCAGACATCTGATTGCCTGTTGTGGGCAATAGTTTGCCTAGGCCAATGATGGCCAAATTGATTTGGAAGCGATCAGACGAGCGACGGAGGCTAGGCATTTATGCCAAGCGACAACCCAGCCTTATAGGCTCTTTGATACACCCCAAACAACATGTTCAAACATCCAAGATAGGATCTTAAAGATTTTGACTTCAAAACACCGAAAATTGAAAAATTCACCAAATCAATTCAAATCAAAGCAAATGAACATAGAATAGATGTTAGGAATTATACCTAACAATAATGAAAGCTATAGACATAGATGTGAGTTCAAGAACTCATCTTGAACTCATCTTTAAACTCAAAAACAACGAATGAGAAGCTTTAAAACAAAGGAATGATCAACTACTCTTCACTTTAACTAAAGAAGCTCAAATCTAAGCTCATAAGCAAATATTTTCTAAGTTAGGGTTTAGGAATTTCTGAAAATTGAAGAGAGATTGAGATGTAGAAGATGAAGAGGATGCTTACCTAAGCTTCTCTTTGATTTTAGATCTAGAACTTGAATTTCCTAAGAGAACTTGGGTTTAGGAATTTCTAATCTCCTCTCTTTTCCCCCGTTTTCCCTTTTGCTTGAGTGTTAGGAAATGTTATGAATGAATGAAGAGGAGTGGAGTGAGAGTTATTAGGTAGAGGAGTTGGGTTCTCTTGTTGGATTAGTGGGCTGAAACCCAAACCCAAAGCCCCAAACAAAAATATCAAAATTCCAATCAACTCCAAACATATAGATGTTTATACTCAAAAAGGTCGCAAACGCTAATTTGGAATCAATGGAAATGGTCTCGAGTCCTAATTCGACTGGTTACAAAAAGTAGCATTTTGGACTTTAATCCGACTATTGATGCTATATATTTAAATAAAATATTTAAATATATAATCGTAAAATATGCGGGTTTTTATAATAACCCTCTCTTTATTGTTTCTTTTGTTATCCATTCTTTGAGCATGTTTACTTAGAGAATGAGATCTCTACTAGTTGGAGGCAATCCATAGAGCCAAATTATTTTATCACTACACTTATATCTATCCAGTTATTTTTGGAGTATTGGTATATAGGAAATATATATTCGTTTTGAAATAGATTGTGTATTTGATTTGATATACCATTTACACATCGTATCATGACATTAAATCTTTTATCTTTTGATATGATATGCATTTAGTCTCTCATATGTACATGTTGAAACAATATTTTATTCTTTCTACAATGAAATAAAGTTTGTTGATAGTCGTGATAAATATGCTATGTGTGGTTTTTGGTTTACGCTTTACCCTTGATGGAACGTTGTTTGTGCCATTATCCGAGGAACACATGTAACGTACTGGAATTCTATCATTTTGATTTTGAATTTTGAATTAATTGTTTAAGTAATTGATTTTAAAAGCTTAATAAATCCTTTTAATTGATAAATAATGGTAAACTTTCTATAGAAAAATATTTACAAAAAATAATTCGAAAAAATATTGATAGTGAGACCAAAAATCGTTTTATCGATAAACGGTTTCGAAACGCGTGAAATTATCATTCTGTGATACTGTCTCGGGGTTTGATGAAACTAGTGCTGTCGAAACTGAAATAATGATGTGATGTATGCTAACGAGTTTCATGGCGATCGGATGTCCTGTGTGATCGTGCGAGCTCGAAATGTGTAATGTTTATAAAGAAAATTAAATAATAATATAAAATGTTCTAAATATACACTCACCCTTACTCTTCCTCTAGAATTCTCTTCCTCTTTTTTAAGTCTTCTTTTTTCTATCGCAAATAAAGTGAGCCGCTACACAATTTCAATTCTTCTCGAAGATTCGCTCAATGAAATCGAGCGATGTTTGATCTGTTATACTCATATGATAAGGGCTTCAAATCCATGGTGGCAAAACAGGGTGCGATTGACCTTGGCCACGTCCGATGTTTTGTGGCTGAATTAGTTTCGACTTCAATGAAAATTGAGGAGGCAATAAGCCGAGGTGTTTAAGGCGTTGAGCATGTCACGTGAAGGAGCACCTTTCCTCGAATTTTCGACAACTCTAGCTCGACATGGCAAGGTGTGAAATTTTACGGAATGAGGGGTCGGCTGCAGGTTGATTTTTCATAGGCTCGATGGAGCTCGACATCGAGAAATAGGATGCATGGAGATTCGAAAAGGACTTCGTCTGTGAAGGTGGCACAAGATTTAGTGGAGTGTAGCTCAAGCGGATGGGGAAAATGTGCACATCCGTGGTGGATTTATGCACGTATCACTGTACACGATTGAAAAGAGGGTAGAAGAGGGATTTGAAATAATCAAGGTAATTAATTTTTTAACGATATTTAGTTAAAAGTAATATATTTGGAATCTTATAAAATCAATAAAATTTGCATACGAGGTCCAAATCGAACGCGGTCTTTTGCATTGTGCTCGTAGGAGTGTTATTTACTTACTGGAGTTGATTTCATCAAATTTGGAGCGAGTAGGATTTGAGCTAAAATTATATGTTGTTTGGTATTGGATGCAGCAAGATCGCGTAAGCGTCAGCTAGAATTTTGGTAATTTAACTCATCTTTGGATGAACAATATATGATATACATGTTGTTATAAATTGTTATTTTGTGTATAAATTATTTATTTGGTTGATTTAGTCGATTCCTCGCTTTATAAAGCGTATGACATATAAAATGAAATAAAAATAATATAGGGAATTTTAAAGTGGGATCTGGATTCCTCGTCATTTTTTATTTTAAGTTTCAGTTATATACTTATATAAATTGTTGAATGCTTAAGCTTGGCAGCATGGCCATATTGGATATGACTTTGATATGTTGAAAAATAGAACTCTTTTAGTTATAGATCTTTTGAAGCACTTGTTAAGTGTTATGGTAGCCTAAGGCCTCATTATAGCATTTTGGAAATGCTATTATTTGCTATTTTGATTTGAAATTGGTTTTTGATTTGGAGAATGATTTTAAATGTGATTTTTGAAATTTTCTATGGCATATTATTTAGAAGTGGTTTTGAACTTCTCTATTTCACTTCAATATTTTCATTAGTCTTTGCTAACATTATGGAAATGTTTTAATAGTATTTTGGGAAGTATTTATTTTAAATAATGGATGTTTATTTTAAAGGAAAATGGAGAATTTATGTTTTTTAACAAAGTCATTCTGTTTTAAAGAAAGATAGAAATATTTTGAAATAAATATTGGTGAAACACTTTATATGAAATATTATATAAAAGGATAAATTTATAAATGTTATTTTATAAATAAAAGAATAGTTTTTTAAACGATATTTTATCAAAGGGAAATTAATATCATTTTGAAAAATTGGAAAATAAATAACATTTAAGAATTTATAGTGATACATGGAATGATCGGTTCATAGAAAGTATTTAGTCCTATCTTGAAATCGAAGATTTGTGATAAGTATATAAGATGTAAAATAATAAGATTTATAAAAAGAAGTTTTATAATAGAAATAAGATTTATAAAAGAAGTTTTATTAATAAAAAGGGGATTTATAAAGGAGCATTATAAATATGAAAGAGATTTATAAAAAGAAGTTTCATAAATAGAAGCAAGATTTATAAAAGAACTTTATAAATAGAAAAGGGATTTATAAAAGGAGTTTTATAAATATGAAAGAGATATAAAAAGGAGTTTTATAAAAGGAATGAGATTTCATTTCTGTAAATGATTATTTTAAAATTATGGGGTATGAAAAGTATTCTTTCTATAATACCAAATTCCGAGATAGGGAAACTTGTCTCTATCTTGACAATTGAGAATGTATGTCGAGGAAAGGATAATACACTAACTTGTTTGACAACTTTTTTAAATGAGAGATAGCACAAATTTGAAATCGAAAAATGAGGGCAAGTATACTTGGTCTAATTTCCATACGATCCATTTACTTACACTAAAAGTGTTTGGGTTTATTGTCATCTTTGTTTAAATGGCACTTGTAGTAATCTAAATAAATATGGATTTAGAAGTGAAATTTTTCTTAAGATTTTGTGAATATACTTATATCATTAGGATAAGTATATAGTTACGTTTTCTAAGTAGTGAAAGTGCACTGTTCTGTGAATATACTCATATTGACGAGATAAGTATATGGATTATTTTCCCCGCATTGAAGTGTATAAATGGATGGTGAATGAGTGGTATACTTATGTATATATTTTGTAAAGGTATTTCGATAGAAGAATTTGCAAAGTAGATTTAATTACTGAAAGGATTCATTAAAGAGGCTTAGTGGTTGTTTATCTGCTTAACTATGGTTGGTTTAAATAGGAAATTAAATCTTTGGTTTGATTGTGTATTTATTTGATAATTAAATAACCAACTATCAAATCATGTTTGGTTTTGAAACTATCATGGTTGTTCGAAGAGACTGGGATCAGATATGTTATTGAAAACCACTTCGAACTGACATAAGCGTTCGAATTGGAAATATATTGAACATAATCGAAATTGAAGACAGAGTTCTTAGAAGTGTAAGGGATACTTGCTACTAATCTTAAGGATGATTCCAAAAAAGGATGTAGTAGAAGTGGTGTCATTGGATTGTTAATTTCTTGAACAACTTGTATGCATGAATGCTGGCATTTCATTATTGCCTAGAGGGTAGTTTAGAATTCCAAGCAGGATTTGCTAACTGTGCAGTTAAAGCGCTCGACAGATTTAATGCGGCGGAGGTGAAAAAAGTCATAGAGGGGATACAGCGAGGATACATCGGAATATAGCGGATGAATCTAAAATAGCATATAAAACACCTACTTAATGTTTTTACGAATAAATAAATGATAATTAAACGAAAAATTAACATTCAATTGAATTATAATTAACACATAAATATTTAAAATAAAACATGTGCGAATATACTATAAATAAATGTAAAACTATTATATAACATAATTGAATTTAGTAGAATATTAGAGTATTTTTATTTCTGAAAATATATTAATAATTCAATTAAATAAATAAATTCCATAATTTTTGTAATGTATAAATGCATTTTTCAATTCATTTCTTTTAAAGAAGATACAGGGGAAATAGCGAAATATAGTGGGAATAACGGGATATAGACGAAATAGCGGGGCTTAAATCGGAAATGCTATATTTGGGGCTATATGGAAAATTGTAGCGGTAGAAATCTGCTATGAGATATAGCAGGGTTATAGCAGGGTAATAGAAAGGCATAAACTGCACAATTTGCTAAAAACCTAAAATGTTGCCTTAAGCCTCACACCTGGTAATGACTAGAACATGAGATATGCCACAAGGCTATGCGGTTTGCAACCATTAGGATATGGTCATCACTTATATCTAGATTAATATTTATGGATTATTTATAATATGGCCATGGAAATGGTTTGTCAGAGATAACCGAGGTGATGTGACATATTCGGTACTATTGGGTATGCCGGCCTTGCCATGCAGGGCGTCCATGTAAGGCCCTCGGTATATTTTCTCTAAAGGTGAATGTGATAGGTAATACCCTTATAGCCTTGTCATTATATGGAATCCATTTTCCAATACGTGCTCTGCGGACTTAGTTGTATACCAAACATGTTGGAATATGAGAAGCCGACATTTCATCTATGTTTTGTATTTATGTTAAACCCTAGACATTATTATAACATCTTTGAATTTTCTAATAAAATAGTTTAGTAATCTTAAGATAAAAACCCATCTGTATTTATGTGCGGCGTGGTGTTACGAGATACTCTTATTTTTGAAAGGTTTTATAACATTAAAAATTCATATGATTTGTATGTCTCATGCTGGTTTACCAGACTGATCCAGATGTTATTTTCTTATAGTGCTCGAGTTTATCCCGAGCATATTTCCAGATCTAGTTATGGATGCTTTGGAGCTTCAGGAGACGAGCTGGATGCCGCCAAGACCTATTCATGAATATTTTATTTCTGCTACATTTCTATTTTGTATTTATCAGCATTTGCAAGGACAGGTTGTTATAATTGTCCAGGCCGATGATAAGTTAGTTTACTCTGATTAATGTATATATATTATAGTATTTTCTGAAAACATCACGGGTATATCATATATTACTCGTAACGATGTGAGATTCTGTTCCGTCTCTTCGTTTCTACCCCAATAATCTATCTTTCTGGCACTCGGGTGCTCAGTACGTGAATATCGTGGATGTATTAGTTCGACTTTTGAGGATCGAAAAGGTGGAATGTAATATTTGGTATCATAGCTTAGGTTGAGCGACCACCTGGGCCTTGGTAGGGTAGACTCATTAGAGATAAGGTTAGAAACACCCTAGAATGAGTTTGAGTGTGTGTATATAAGAGTACGTATTTGTTAGTGCAATAATTTTTTTTATATAATGTTGATTGATTTGTTGAGTGGTTTATGAATCCTAGTTGATGCAGAAGGTACAACTATATGGATAATGGTTTCTAAACACTTGGATAAGGCAAACCGACACAGTATTGTTCTGAAAATTCGACAAATGAAATAATTAAACACAAGATTATATTTTATACATAAAGGACTAAATTTCCAAAAAAGTTGATATAGTAATTTATGATGCGTTTTTTGTTTGAAATTATAATATTCACTTATTATCATTTGTTATTTGATTTGTCACGCTCGTTAGTTTAGAAGCATCGAATATTGTTTGTTGGATGATTATTTATGCTCAACTAGTTTATGAACATTTATTGTTCTGATTAAAATAAATACGAACACCTTATGAATTTAGTTTTACGATTTGGCTATAAGGCGTTCGTTAATACTATAGGTTTACAAGTTTACTTTTTGTAAAAGGGAGTTATTCAACACAAGATGATTTTATAAATCTGGTTTATAAAGTATGTTTTAAAATGTAGTGGATTTTTGAGAATTTATTTCCTTGGGTCCTTGAAAAAGGATTTCAAATGATTTTTGAAAGTAATAATAGTATTATTTGAAAGTATCTGTAAGTATAAATATTTCAAAGAGAATTTAGAGTAAGATACATTTTCTTTGAATAGTTCTGGGAAAACGACTCGATATTTTTTGTGGCGAACTGAATAATCTTCCAAGTGACGCTCAGAAGATTGCTTCACTTAGTAAATTATTCTCTTTAACATTGTACGATCGAAACGAGTTTAAATCTAAACGAACCCAAAGCAAGTGGTAATTGATATTTTGTTAAAACTATTTATATAGGAATATATACAATATTGTTTCAAAATGGGATTCAAAAAGAAGAAGTATTTTTATGTTATCTAGTTCGAGTGGCTCGAAAGTGAAATAAAATTGGCAAGAGAGGTGTTCGGATGGTAAACACTTCTTAACCTTCTTAGTAAAAGGATGTATGATACTTGTTGGTAGGACCCAGTCCCTTGATATCATTTTAGGGTTTCTCGATATATATGCATATTGTCGATGAATTTGGGTATATATAATTATTTCAAATAATTTGAAATAAAATCAGGTATTCGTCCCTTAAATTTCCTTTAATGAGATTTGGTATAAAATAGAAGGTTATTTTACAAATAAGCTTATATAACTCTTAGATAAAGATGGAATAATTTAATACAAGTTCAATGGGATAAATTTAATAAGGAGGTTTTAATAAACTTGTTTTATTAAAATCGTGTCTTTTTTGACATCTAATTTGTGTAAGCTATTTGATGTTACTGGACCGATTAATAAATGTTTTTACGTTGGAGTTGTCTAGGAAAAGTAGACTATAAGACCGAGTTAGATACTAACATCCTACTCTTCTTAGCTACTTACCAGATCGGATGCGTAAAGAGGCCGTAGAGGTCGACTCAGTTTAAGACCGAGATTATTTATTTTTGGGACTGCATCTAAATTTAAGGAAAAAGAAATGGTACAATATTAAATCAGATAGTTGTATATACTCTCAGGATATAGTAGGGTATTATACATGTTTAAAACTTAAGTTATGTTTTGAAATGTTTTCATAAATAATTTTGGGAAGTAAAGAAAGAATTGTTGTAGTTAAGAAACCGATGAAATATATAAGTAAGTCATACGTAGATCATTTTATTCGCATAACCGTGTTGAATATGCGAGTATATGATTATTGTTTGATCATAATAAACATATATATATATTCATTTAAATGTATTTGTTAATTTACTATTTTATTTTTCGCATAATTAAATAAATATTTGCTGAATAAAATAAATAACACAGTATTTAAATTCAAACAGATATTTTATTCAAACAAATATTTATTACAATTTTGAATAGTACAAATTTGTACTCTCACTATATACATAAAAATTCAATATAATTTTGATTACATCACAATTTCTGATTTACAAATACACCTCACTACATATCACTCATTCACTCGTATTTATTTACAACTTTATTCCAGATTGAATCCAGCATCTGAGCAATCTGCAAAAATAAATACCGATGCAGTAAAATTGGAAAAGAAATAATTTTTGCAGCATAAAATAAAATGTAATTTTGAAAATATTATTTGCCTCAGTTATTTGGGTTGTTCGTCATCATTTAAACTTGAATTCATCATACACGAACAGCTTGTGACATGCACAGTGTATCACTGTACATGCCATAAGACCGTGCACACCGATATATACACTTGATAAAGTTATAAGGACAGATGAGCACGAGGTCAAACCCAAATCAAAAGCCGGGTTCAACTCAAGTGCAATAAAAATAATGTCACAATACCGGCAAAAGGTCAAACCCGAGCTCCAAGCTGGATTCAACTCAGGTGCACTACAAAATATGACAAAACTCTCGAGCACTAGGATTCAAATACAGCCCATACAACACAGCGTCGACCAAAAATTCAGATGTACACTTGAATTCAAACTGGTAAGAGAAACAAGTAATCAAGTCAAGCAAATGCAGACTAATAAGAATCAATATACAATGAATCAAGGTACCGTACTCGAGCTATCATATCAAGCATACAAGTCCAATGTAGACAATGTCAACAAGACCACATACAAGTAGCATGATCAGACTAGTGAGCAGTGCACATGTATACTAGACTAGGCAACTAACAAGAACAAAATGTACACACACTTGTATACATATATATATATATATGAACATGAAGTGCAACTGAAAACAAATTGAAGGAACAGTGCAGACTTGATAAACAAATGCAAGAAACAGCTATGGATCAAATGATCAATGAGCAAGGCTAAAAGAAGACAACCAGTGCAACTTCAAACAAAATCAGATACATGCATGTGTGAAACGTCATGTATATATGCAGTCAGACTTCAAAATGAATACATGAACATGTACACAATGACAACCAGACAAGCTACAATGAATGACCAAACTCAATGAAACAACACTGCAGATGCAAGCACAGTTCACATCAATGCCCAACACAAATGAACAGACTATGTCAACATGAAGAAGACTCAAAGCCATATGCAGTAAACAACATGAAGAAGCATGCAACATTTTCAGTGGAAATATATATGGACAAAATACAACAAAGGGTACAACACAATACATGCATACACACATACAAATGTATATATGCACATATATGAATTCACACAGTGTATAAGGCCGAAGTCAAAAAGAAAGACAAGTAAAAATCGAATAAGTTCAATCTAACACAAATGATCAAAGCTAAGACAAGCAAGTAATACAAATACAAGTATATATGTATGCATATATATGTATACACATACATATCTATATCAAATAAAACAGCACCAGCAAGTTCACAGCAGTGACCGAGCTCGAAGCATGCATATGGTCAAGCAAGTCATACTAGCGGTGACAGTGCCAAAATCAAAATAGTATCAACTGGCCAATGAAACAGTAGTGTCAAACCAAGAATAATGTCACAAGGGATTTCAAAAATGGCCTAAGTCATAGCATTAAGTTCAAACCAAAAATAATGGTCACTGAGAAATAATTCAAAGCAACAACCAAAGTCCTAGAGGCAAAAATCAAAACCATGGCAAGTTTGAACTAATAAAAGTCAAGGCGATGTTAACAATGCACCAGACGATATGCAATTAAAGTTTGCAGTTGAAAATGCACAAAAATGAAACAGAAGTTGCTACAATGATGAACTCAATCAGTGGCGAAGTTAAGTAAGTGACAAAATTCAAGCTAAAGCCGATACTGAACAAGTCAGTGCCAAAATCGTCACAGTATAGTCAAAGCCATGGAAACCAAGAAATCGAACCAAGTCAGAAATCAACACCGTGGGAATCAAGTAACAAATATATGAAATTGACAAAGTCAGAAATCATCACAAGCATCCAAACGAAAATCAATGACCAAGCACAAAAATTATCTGACGAATTCGAAAATTAATTCGAACGAAATTATAGGGAATCAAACACTATATAAACCCAAATCTTCACCGGCCGAAAATCCATTCTAATTCAATGCTAAACAGAGAACAATAAATTAATAAATCGAATCAAGTTCGAATCAAGGAAAAACAACAGTGCATTTAAACAATAAAATTCACATACCAGATTCGTTGATTCGAACTCAATACTAGAAGCAGCCATCACGAGCGCAAAGTGAAGAAAGCATCGATCGACAAAGCTAAGGGATGTAAATCATCATTCGATCAAGATAATAAAAGTCGACGGATTCTAATCTCTCGAAGCCTAATTTCGAGCAAAGAAAAAGAGGAACCAGGCTGATATTTTTACAGAGGAAAATAGAGCAACAAAATAAAGGAGATAACGGGGCCGCATTTTTTAGTGATAATTTATTTTGGGCCAAGTTATATTAATTAGGCTTTAGTTTAAATTAGGGTTTTGTTTTAAATTATTGTTTGAAATTTGTATTTTCTTTTTAAACAGTTTCTAATCGTGTGACTAGAAGACGAGCTACGGTCGTGTAGTTCAAGAATTCGCAACTCAGTGGCTGAGTTGTGGCAGGGTTTCGAGCATAGAGTTAAGGCTAGTCGATAGCGGGTGTCGCGAGTTTACGTATGTAAGCATCTGACTGCTTAATTTCTTGTAGAAACCTTGGGGGCAGCACATAGGCAGGGTTTTGCCGAAGCTGGGTAAATTTTGTGTCGTTCTGTTTCTGCATTTATTATTCTGCTATTATCTGTACTGCTATAATTCTGGTATATCTGTGTTTAAAATATTTAATAAACTTCCACAATAATTTTTATAATTAATAGCATCACCCTATTCACCATCCTCTAGGTGAAATTGATCCTACATGTGGTATCAGAGCTAGGAACTAAAGTCATTTTTGTTTTAAAAAATTTTGATTTTTTCAAAAACCAACTTTTGTTTTAAAAATTTGAATTTTCAAAATGGCTACTTTTGCTGAGGGTCGTTCCAATATTATTCCTTCTGTATTTGATGGAACAGATTTTTTTTAAATTGGAAATTGAAAATGGAATTTTATTTAAAATCTGTTAATGTTAAATATTGGGATATTATTGAAAATGGGTGTGATGTAACAGATAGAAAATTATCTCTATTAATGCTCTGGCTATGCATATATTATATTCTCATATTAATCAAGATAATTTTAACTTTATCTCTCATTGTGAAAATGCATAGGAAATTTGGAATACTTTTGATGCAATATATGGTGCAAAAGTCAACAGCAATGAGAAATCCTCCTCAATCACCTTAGTTAAAGAAACGAGCTTAATAGGATTGGTAAAAAGCAGTAGTGATGATGATGATGATGGAGCAGCTGAACTGGCATTACTAATGAGGAGATTCAAAAATTGGAACCGCAAATACAAAAATCCAGCTCTAAATAAAATATTGAAAAGCATAATAATCAAAGCACTAGACAACTTAGAAGAATACGGGATCATTTGTCACTAGTGCAACAAACCCGGTCATATCAAGCCCAATTATCCTCGAATTCAACGTGGCAAAGAAAAGAAATAAAAAAGAAGAAGTTTTGCAGCCACGTGGAATAAAAGTGATAGCAGTGAGAGTGAGAAAGCTGATCGGTGCCTTCGAAGTGATATAACTGATAGAGATGATGACAAGCCAAGCGAGGTATCAAACCTTACTCACTCAGAATTACTCATAAATTTCCACGAAGTAAATGACTGACTTAGGTTGAGATACGCTAAACTTGAATCACAAAAAATACTTTGATAGATTTAAATAAGCATCTTGATCAATTAGTTAAAAAATATCAAAGCAAAACCCCTAAGTGTGGTAAGTGTCCAACATTCAAAGAAGAAATTGAAAAATCAGAAATCAAAATTAAATCGCTTGAAAATGAAATTTTGATTTTGAAAGAAAGCGAAAATACTCGAAGAGAAAATTCTATTAAAAAGTGCACACAATTATTAATCGAAAATGAATCACTTAAAACACAAGTCCAACAACTATCAATGAATTTAAGAAAATTATCCAAAAGTGAAAAATCATTGAATATGCCTTTTAAGGAAACAAACTGTTAATACTATTAGACAAGGACTTGGGTATAATCATTCTGAACGTATTGAAAGAAAATTTAATTAAGTAAAATCTGAGTGCACAATTTGTGGAAAATTTGGACACAATCACAATATTTGTTAGTATAGACCCAAACTAGTGAAAACCATACCAATTTGGGTTCCAAAAGGCACAAATATAAAATCTCTCAAAGTCAAACAAATCTGGGTGCCAAAAGGAACATATATAAATAGTTTTGGGTCTCCAAAAATTACTTTTCAAAATCAATTGCCACTAACAATCATGGACCTATAAAAACAAATAGGTCACAAAATCTTTCATCGTGTAGGTGTGGTGGCAGGCTAAGGAACAATAACTGTGTTACTTGGATTCTTGTTGTTCCAAGAACACAATGGGCGAAAAATCACAGTTCCTTAGCCTAGTACAAAGGTGACAGAATCACAGTGGACAACAACGAAAAATATCGTAAAGGTAAAATAGGTAATGGTATATTTATTTGAACAATATATTAAATGTGATAATCTACACCGTAATCTGAATTAAATCAGCCAGTAATGTGATGATGAAATAAATGATGATGTTGATTCCGACTTATTCAAAATTGTTGGCAATTATATTCTTACGCCAAGAACACTGTAAAAATCTCTAGAGTCTTTGAACTACTTCATATAGGTTAAATTGGATTAATGATAGTGTTTTATTCGTTGATGATAATACATTTAGTTATTTTACGGCCAACTCTATATTCTTGGTTTTTTGATTATTTACACGGCTTAAATTCAAATTCATGAGAATTTCTTTTAAAAAAGTTTTTAAAAATGATTTTGAGATTTTTTTTGCACACTTCATGATCTGGTCTATAACATTCAACTAATAATAATTTTAAGTGAAAGGAAAATTCAGATGCAGATTACACTGGTAATCTAGTTGGTAGAAAAATTACTAGTGAAACTTGATTAATGTTGACATTCATTAGCTGCATCATTTTTTCAAGGAAAATATCTACATATTTTTCATTTTAAATATTTTCAAATAACATAAATTTTCTTATAAAAACCCTTCTAAAAAATCATTTTTGACCTTGTTTCAGATTAGTCTTTTTGAAAATTTGATTTGATAATTATTTTTGAATTGAGCTTAAATGACTACATTAACTAATTTGACTTCCTACTAATTATCAAAAAGATAAATAGTGATTAAAGAAGTGACGAGTGTTGATATTTATCATATATTATAACTCGAGATGGTATAATTTGTAACTTTCTTTAGAAATTTAAACAAGAGTTATAAAACTTTTTGTTGGTAAAAATTCCATGACCATTTCTATTTCTATCAACCATCACTCATCAAAATCCATTATAGTATGTCAATATGTGGTGATTTAAACAGGAATCATTTGTTTTTCATTTTATGTTGTTCAAAAAAAAATTAAAAAAAACCAAAGTATTCACTCTCATTCAAAAGTCCTCACGGTTATGCATGGGTGAATTACTTGGAATTTTTGATTATGTGCTTCCATGCTCATTTAAAAGTCCTCATGGTTATGCATGTATGGAAGCATATCAAAATTGATTTATTAAATAAACAAGTTGATTCTAATCCCATTTAAAGTCCCCACGGTTATGCGTGGTTAGCGGATACTTGAATTCATTTTTTTAAAAAATGGAATGCTACTAATCTCATTTAAAAGTCCTAACGGTTATGCATGGTTAGTAGATATTCAAATTCCTGATATAAATATACCACAAATAGACAAACTATATGGTTTTATATGATGACATCGTCCCTATCATTCTAAAGTGGAACATGCTTCAAACAGTGTAATTATGATTTTTGCTTGATTTTTTATTGAAATTTAATATTTATATTCGATTGGGTTTTAATGTTGTATTAATATCTATGACTTTATCTCTATTTTTCTAACACTATTACTCTTTTGTTGGTAACAAAAGAGGGAGAGAAAAGTTAAGATTTTGACAAATAAAGGTCAAATATTTTCTATTTGCATCTAGGCTTATTTGTATATTTTTATTTACATGCATATATGAAGGGGGAGCTTTGTGTAGAGAGGGAGCATTCAAATAGGGGGAGCAAATTGCATGTTCAAATACATTTAACAAATTCAAAATCTTAAATATATGTTTGTTATCATCAAAAGGGGGAGATTGTTGAATATGCGAGTATATGATTATTGTTTGATGATAATAAACATATATATATTCATTTAAATGTATTTGTTAATGTACTATTTTATTTTTCATATAATTAAATAAATATTTGCTGAATAAAATAAATAACATAGTATTTAAAATCAAACAGATATCTTATTCAAACAAATATTTATTACAATTTTGAATAGTACAAATTTGTACTCTCACTATATACACAAATTCAATACAATTTTGATTACATCACAATTTCTAATTTACAAATACACCTCGCTACATATTGCTCATTCACTCGTATTTATCTACAACTTTATTCCGGATTGAATCCAGCATCTGAGCAATCTGCAAAATTAAATACCGACGCAGTAAAATTGGAAAGGAAATAATTTTTGCAGTATAAAATAAAATGTAATTTTGAAAATATTGTTTACCTAAGTTATTGGGTTGTTCGTCATTATTTAAATTTGAATTCGTCATACAAGAATAGCTTGTAACATTCACAGTGTATCACTGTACATGCCACAAGGCCGTGCACAGCGATATATACACTTGATAAAGTTACATAGACAGGTGAGAACAAAGTCAAACCCAAATCAAAAGCCGGGTTCAGCTCAAGTGCAATAAAAATAATGTCACAATATCAACACAAGGTCAAACCCGAGCACCAAGCTGGATTCAACTCAGGTGCACTACAAAATATCACAAAACTGTCGAGCACAAGGATTCAAATACAGCCCATACAACACAGCTTCGACCAAAAATTCGGATGTACACTTGAATTCAAACTGGTAAGAAAAACAAGTAATCAAGTCAAGAAAATGCAGACCGATAAGAATCAATATATAGTGAATCAAGGTACCGTAATCGAGCTAGCATATCAAGCATACAGGTCCAATGCAGACAATGTCAACAAGACCACATACAAGTAGCATGATCAGGCCAGTGAGCAGTGCACATGTATACTAGACTAGGCAACTAACAAGAACAAAATGTACACACACTTGTATACATATATATATGAACATGAAGTGCAACTGAAAACCAATGGACAAAACAGTGTAGACTTGATGAACAAAAATGCAAGAAACAGCTGTAGATCAAATGATCAATGAGCAAGGCTAAAAGAAGACAACCAGTGCAACTCCAAACAGAATTAGATACATATATGTGTGAAACAGCATGTATATATGCAGTCAGACTTCAAAATGAATACATGAACATGTGCACAATGACAACCAGACAAGCTACAATGAATGACCATACTCAATGAAACAACACTGCAGCAGGCACAGTTTACATCAATGCCCAACACAAATGAACAGACTATGCCAACATGAAGAAGACTCAAAGCCATATGCAGTAAACAACATCAAGAAGCATGCAACATTTTCAGTGGAAATATATATGGACAAAATACAACAGTGGGTGCAACACAATACATGCATACACACATACAAATGTATATATGCACATACATGAATTCACACAATGTATAAGGCTGAAGTAAAAAAAAGACAAGTAAAAATCGAACAAGTTCAGTCTAACACAAATGATCAAAGCCAAGACAGGCAAGCAATACAAATACAAGTATACATATATAAATATATATGTATACACATACATATCTATATCAAATAAAACAGCACCAGCAAATTAACAACAGTGACCGAGCTCGAAGCATGCATATGGTCAAGCAAGTCATACTAGCAGTGACAGTGCCAAAATCAAAATAGTGTCAACTGGCCAATGAAACTACAGTGTCAAACCAAAAATAATGTCACAAGGGATTTCAAAAATAGCCTAAGTCATAGCATTAAATTCAAACCAAAAATAATGGTCATAGAGAAATAATTCAAAGCAACAGCCGAAGTCCCAGAGGCAAAAATCAAAACCATGGCAAGTTTGAACTAATAAACGTCAAGGCGATATTAACAATGCACCAGATGATATGCTATTAAAGTTTACAGTTGAAAATGCACAAAAATGAAACAGAGGTTGCTACAGCGATGAACTCAATCAGTGGCGAAGTCAAGTATGTGACAAAATTCAAGTTAAAGCCGATACTGAACAAGTCAGTGT
Source organism: Allium cepa (assembly GCA_030765085.1). Lineage (NCBI taxonomy): Eukaryota > Viridiplantae > Streptophyta > Magnoliopsida > Asparagales > Amaryllidaceae > Allium > Allium cepa. Next base: position 131,471,173 of record CM060943.1, read on the forward strand.
CAAAATCGTCACAGCATAGTCAGAGCCGTGGAAATCAAGAAATCAAACCAATTCAAAAATCAACACCGTGGAAATCAAGTAACAAATATGAAATTGACAAAGTCAGAAATCATCACAAGCATCCATACATAGATCAACGGCCAAGCACAAAAATTATTAGACGAATTCGAAAATTAATTCGAACGAAATTATGGGGAATCAAACCCTATATAAACCAAATCATCACCGGCCGAAAATCCATTCGAGTTCAAAGCTAAACAGAGAACAATAAATTAATAACTCGAATCAAGTTCGATTTAAGGCAAAACAACAGTGCATGTAAACGATACAATTCACATACCAGATTCGTTGATTCGAACTAAATACTGGAAGCAGCTGTCATGAGCACAAAGAGAAGAAAGCATCGATTGACAAAGCCAAGGGACGTAAATCATCATTCGATCGAGATAATAAAAGTCGACGGCTTCTAATCTTTCAAAGCCCTAATTTCGAGCAAAGAAAAAGAGGAACCAGGCCGACATTTTACAGAGCAAAATAGAGCAATAAAATAAAGGAGATAACGGGGCTGTATTTTTTAGTGATAATTTATTTTGGGCCGAGTTATATTGATTAGGATTTAGTTTAAATTAGGGTTTTTTTTAATTATTGTTTTAAATTTGTATTTTCTTTTTAAACAATTCTAGTCGTGTGACTAGGGGACGAGCTACGGTAGTATAGTTCGAGAATTCGCAACTCAGTGGCTGAGTTGTGGCAGGGTTTTGAGCATAGAGTTAAGGCTAGTCGATAGTGGGTGTTGAGATTTTACGTGTATAAGCGTATGATTGCTTAATTTCTAGTAGAAACCTTGGGGGCAGCACGTAGGCAGGGTTTTGCGGAAGCCGGGTAAATTCTTTGTCGTTCTATTTCTGCATTTATTATTCTGCTATTATCTGTGCTGCTATAATTCTGGTATATCTGTGTTGAAAATATTTTATAAACTTCCATGATAATTTTTATAATTAATAGCATCACCCTATTCACCCCCCCTCTAGGGTGAAATCGATCCTACAAACTGTTCTTGATCTAGATTCGAATACATGATTTCGAGGTGATTTACATCAGTCTGAGTTAGGATTTTCCACTCGATTCTTGATGGAAAACACTTTATATGGATTCTTAATATGATTCTGAAATTTTCTATCATAATATATGGCTACGTAAGAAGAACGGAGGTTCTAATAAAGGAACCCGATCGGAGGCCGCATTAGCGAAGTCAAGTGAGCGATACTAGTTCTGAGGAGAAGTTTATGTGATCAATCAAGTAATCATATTGGATATTGCATATAGATGACATATGTACATCGAATGTGCTTTAATGTGGTTTTATGCTTCTCACATTAGAAATGCAAGTTATATGGTTTGATATAGCATGTTGATGTGCGGTTATTACTATATACGATTTTGCATGCTTAGATTCATAATATATGATGAATGAGTTGTTGTACTGTTTCATTTGTCATTCTTAACTCTCTTTTGGATTATGTAAATGAAATTCGGGTACATGGAAGCAAAGGCAAGCTAGTTGCTTTTGGTTTCATGAGTAGAGTTAGCTTGCTCGCAAATTGATACATGTTTATACTTAACGGTGTGTTTGCTATGTGACATACACACTCTATAAGGTATATCATACGTATATATTGTTGTGTTGTCCCATGACATGGGAGGTCCCAGATACGGGCTTAAATTGGTGTTGTGATTTTTTCGGACCTACCTACACAAAGGAAGTACTGTCAAAATTTTCTATAACATATGAAGTATTTAAATTTTAATGGCGTGAAGACAATTTTCTTCCTTTGGGAATTTTCGGGACGAAATTCTTTTAAGGAGGAAAGTATGTAACGATGCATAATATTATTGTTTTAATTTAATTAATATTAAATATTTAAATAATTGATTTGATAAGCTTAATAGCTCCTTTTAATTAATAAATAATCATGGTAAACTTGGTGTAGAAAAATATTTACAAAACAATTAGTTCAAATAAATATCGATAGTGAAACCAACAATCAATTTATCAATAAACAATCTTGAAATGTGTGAAAGTAATATTCTAGGGCACTGTCTTGAATTTTGATGAACCTAGTGTCATCAAAACCGGAATATTGAGGTGATGTTCGTCAATGAGTTTCGTGACGATTGGATTCCCCGTGTGATCGTGCGAGCTCGAAACGAGTAATGTTTAAAAAGAATTAAATAATAATATAAAATATTAGAAATATACACTCACCCTCACTTTTCCTCCACACTTCTCTTCCTCTGTTTTATTTTCTTTTTCCTGTAGAAAATGAAGTGGGCCACCATACATTTTTAATTCTTTCGAGAGATTCGCTCAATGAAATCGAGTGACGTTTGATCCGTTGCATTCGTACGAAGAAGCGCTTTGAATTCATGGTGGAAAAGTAGGGTGCGATCGAACTTCGTCACATGCAATGTTTCGAGGCCGAACTAGGTTCGAACTTCGACCGCGATTAAGTAGGTGATAGGTCAAGGCATTTATGGCATTGAGCTTATCGTGTGAAGGAGCACATTTCCTTAAATTTTCGGCAATTCTGGCTCATCGTAGCGTTTAAATTAGAAACTTATTAAAGACTGCGAAAATTGAAAACAACGTTCCTCGAAGTGCAAGAGATACTTCCTACTAATTCTAAGGGTGATTCCAATAAAGGATGTAGTAGAAGTGGTGCCTTCAGTTTGTTCATGTCCTGAATAATTTGTATGGATGAATGCACGCATTGCATTATTGCCTTGGCGAAAGTGTTAGCATTCCAAGTGGGATTTGCTAAAAAGCTAAAATATAGCCTCAATGCTTACACCCGATAGTGACAAAAATATGGGATATGCGACAAGGCTATGTGGTTCACTACCATTAGAATATGGTCATTTCTTGTATCTAGATCGATATTTATGGATTATGTATACTATAGCCATGGAAATGGTTTGTCAGGGACAACTGAAGTGATGTGACATATTTGGTACTATCTAGGAAAGTGTATGCCAGTCTTACAATGCAGGGGGTTTATATGAGGCCCACGATACATTTTCTCTAAAAATGTACAGTGATAAATGTTACCCTGGTTGCATTATCATTATATAAAATCCATTTTCCAATACGTGCTTTACTAACTTAGTTTTATACCAATATGTTGAAATGTGAGATGCAAGCATTTCGGCTATGTTATATATTTATTTTAAACCGTAGACATTATTATAATATCACTAGATTTTGAAATAAAATAGTTTCGTTATTTTATGGTATAAATGAGTATGTGTTTAGATGCAACATGGTCATACGAGATATCTTTATTTTTGAAAGGTTTTATAACATTAAAAATCCATATGATTTGTTTCTCACACTAGTTTACCAGACTGATCCAGGCATTATTTTCTTATAATGCTCAGGTCAGCTTGAGCATATTTCCAGATTTAGTTATGAATGCTTTGGAGCTTCAGGAGATGAGTTGGATGCCGCCAAGACATATTCATATATCTTTTATTTTCGTTGCATTTCTTATTTTTATTTATCAGTATTTGTAAGCATAGGTTGTTCATACTGTCCAAGCCGTTAGTAGGCTAGTTTACTCTGATTGATGTATGTATATTAAAGTTTTTTTAACACATCATGGGTATATAATATATTATTGTCACAATGTAAGATTCTGTTATGTCTTTTCTTTTACCCGACAATCTGTCTTTCCAGCACTAGGATGCTCGACCGGTAAATACCGTGGATGTATTAGTGTCGACTTTTGAGGATCAAAAAGGCGGGTCATCATAACACAGTTGCTTGTATACATGGTTTTTAGGTGTTATGGAAGGTAAGTCGTTACAAAAAGATTCATCCTCGTCATGGGTGAAGAACCGAATGTTTCTAAAGAAGAAAAATAATAAAGAGGAGAACTAAAATAGAGTAAAAGTTGAAGGATGGAAAGACATACATATTTATAGTGGTTGTATGCAATCCCTATATCCAATTTCGATAGGTTCTTGCTAAGAGCTTTGTTTGTTGTAAGTACAAAGGTAAAAAAATAAGAAGTCATCAATAGCTTATTAGGTTACATCTAAGATAGAAAAATGCTAAAAAGTAAATTGATGTGGCTAGCTTTCATTGCCTCTTTGGCTAGTTATGTCATTCTAGGATGCGGGTCCTCATTTATATTAGTATAGGGTTTATGTACATTAAGGACTTGGTATATTAATAGGCATAGATTGGAAAACATGTCCTAACCTCATAGCTAGAGTAGATCACAAAGATCAGTGGCGTTCTATTTTTTGATAACTTTCTTGATAATTTTGGCTTATGCATTTGATTAAAGTATGATATTGTGTTACTCCTTTAATGAAGGCATCCATGACCTTTAGCTAACAACTATTGGTCACTAAATGGATGACTATTACGATAATAAAACTTAATCAATGCATATTATTGCCACGTGGCTAATTTGGTGAATTTAAACATGGTGATACCCTTTTAAGTAACAAGAATACATATGAGGTACTTGGCGTCCGTCTTTATGAAGCATTTATTTACCTTAATATATAATCAAATGACATATAAGCTCATTTAGGAGCTTTAATAGAATATATTATCTTGTATTCATGTGGGATTATTCTGCATTGAAAAAATGACCTCCGCATATCGGCTTTGCTGTCCAAAGTTTGTAAGAAAAGTATTTAAAAAGATGATTTATTACATTGGTCGAAAGGATAAATTCTTTAGTTATTTCAAAAGTTTTATCCTCTAATTCTTTATATTCATATGAAAAGAAAAAATTTAGTAAAAATTATAGTATAACATTCTCATTAGAGAGCTCTCTTGTGAAATCTTTAATTATGTATATGTTAACATGAAGATATTCTACTATATTTAAACCTTAATAGATACGAGTATGTGTTTGACATCTGCTGATAATATGCCATTGTATTAGTTAATCACTAACTGATATGCGCATGATTTAGTATTAAATCAAATTATGTCAAAAATAAAAAATTGACTAATAGATTATATGTGTGTAACACCCCACTCTATTATGACAACCCACACCCTAGACACACTGATCTAAAGACCAAAAGTGACGCTTGAACTCACGTGTTTCCAAGAAGTATGAATTATAGGTTTTAAGTTTTTCATGATACAGTGACAAATATAATTTTTTCATATCTACACTTTCAAATCTCATGGTGAAAGAAAATGAAATATAAACAGTGAAAATAAGCTAGAGTAATATAGTCTTAAAATAACCATGGTATGTAGAATGTCTAACATAGATAAAAACCTTCAAATAACATCATAAATAAGTATATCTAATATGTTATATAGTAGAATGTCTATAGATAAATAAATCTCCAATGTCATGTAGCCATCTCCATGCATATCTTTTTAGATCAACTCGCTTACTACCTTATCCTGCTGCAATGGGTATAAAATGGAAAGAAAAGTAGTGGATCAAACAAAGTCCGATGGATAAATAGTATAACTAGTTTATGGTGCTCACAAGTAATTAACTTGATTTATAATTTGCAGGACACGTGTTGCCAAGAAGTATGAATTATAGGTTTTAAGTTTTGCATGATACGGTTACAAATATAATTTTTGCATATTCTACACTTTCAAATCTCACGGTGAAAGAAAATGAAATATAAACAGTGAAAATAAGCTAGAGTAATATGATCTTAAAATAACCATGGTACGTAGAATGTCTAACATAGATAAATACCTTCAAATAACATCATAAATAAGTATATCTAATATGTTATATGGTAGAATGTCTATAGATAAATAAATCTCCAATGTCATGTAGCCATCTCCATGCATATCTTTTTAGATCAACTCACTTACTACCTTATCCTCCTGCAATAGGTATAAAGGGAAAGAAAAGTAGTGGATCAAACAAAGTCCGATAGATAAATAGTATAACTAGTTTATGGTGTTCACAAGTGATTAACTTGATTTATAATCTGCAGGACTAAGGTGTTTATTTGTATGTGTGTATAAAAAACTACACACTAAAGTGCCATAACCGAATACCAAATGTAACGTCACCCTAAATGTACTTAACATCGAATAGACATCCAAAGTGATAAATCGCCAAACTACTATGGTGAGTAGAAAATCTCAAACATGAATTCCAAGTATATGATCAGATAATCAAAGTATCCAGCCAAGCATGCTAAACAATGCTTGGGTCCACTTGCCCAAAAACAATGGGTAACCTACTCACTATTGTTCATTACCTATGCACGACAGGGCATACACATGATATTTAGGTCTAATTGCACCAAAAACATCAGTTAACCTCTCGTTAGTGCCGGATATCCAATTTCTATGCACCACACCAGGCATACCCACAATGTCTAGGCCCAATTGCCCCAAAAACATCGAGTGACCTCGCATTAGTACATGATATCCTATTTATATGCATTGCATCGAGCACACGCATAATTCTTAGGCCTATTTGCCATAAAAGCACGAGTAACCTCCTGTTAGTGCCAGTAACTATGCATAACACCAGGCATACTTACAATGCTAAGCCCAATTACCCCCAAAACATCGAGTAAACTACCGTTAGTGTTGTATGCTCTAAAGCATAAAATCGCAGTAGAACCACATGCTACATCGAATGCTACGCCTTTATAACTTCATGAAGTGCGAACCTTGGATGTCACCAAGTATGATACCTCTTTCATATTGTGCATAACTCTGTTATGTTCTATGGATTCCCAAAGTCAAAGAAGTAGGTACGAGTCCCCCGGCTTGCCCTACTTGGCATGCACCAAGTTCTGGTTTGGCTTGGGCATTTTTCCAACCATTTAGATATTTGAATTTTTGATTCAAACATCTAAACACCTGCAAAAAATTTGGATACAGATATTTAAACGTCCAACTCAACGTCCAAACATTTGAATTTGAGTTTAGATATCCAAAGATAAATCCAAATGTATGACTCTATATGCAAATGTCTAACTTTGAGTTCAGACGTCTAAAAATAAATTCAGACATTTTAACCAGCTTAAAATAGATTGATTCTTTTAGGTTTCTCATTTTCTGAAATGCAGATGTATGAAATATAATTTAGACGTCTGAATTAGGGTTTCCTGGTCTAGTTTCTTATTTGATTATCTCCTCTTTTATGTGGATTCGAATATTGATATATGGGCTCATTTTATTAGTATTTTGGTTACGATTTTTATTTTTGTTTACATTGCTACTTCACCTAGTTAAATGTCAATGACTATATACAACTTTACAATAAATCACTTATGTACTTTCAATCTATAGTTTATACATATTTTAAGTTGTAAAATCAATTCAAGATAAACAAATAGGGGTATTCAATTACTTTCATTTATCCAAATAATATCATGCTTATCATATGATGACTTAAATCTATAGAATTTAAGAAGAATTATACTAATGTATCTTCTTTCTATATTTTAAAAATTATTTTATTAAATTATCTTCTAGGGTTTTTCTATTTTTTCTTCCTTTTTGATTTAAGGATGAAATCATCAATAAAATAAACTCTAGGTCTAAATTATCACTCCAATTTAAAAAAAATCAAAATTTTATTTAGGCAGGTTATAAAGCAATTTAACTACTTATCAATCGTCATAACATCATAATCAATTCACTCACCTCAAAGAGTCATTTGTTGAATTTCCTATTCTAATTTGATTTGAATCTGCTGCTTCTCTTCTTCGCCTAATTGTTTCTTTTACCTTCAATTATAATCTTCCACTCTTTGATTCTTCACTTATCTCTCTCTCTCTCTTTTATCTAATTTTGTTTTATTTTGATATTGATTAATAAATTTTGGAGAAAAGAATATAAAATGTTTAGATTTGATAAGTTTTAAGGAGGAAGTAGAAGGAGATAAGAATGTATAGAAGTGAGAGGCAGTAGCTTAGATTTAGACTGAAAAGGAGCAGAGGTTAGGGTCTTATTTATAGTTGAAAACTAGGATTATTAGGTTAAATCATAAAATTAATAATTATAAAAATGCCATTGAGTCTAGTTTCTGCCAATTTTGACTTGTTATATCAAAATCAACAAGTTATATATGTTTTCTGACTATAAACAACATTCTGGAAGTAATAGAGTAGGTCCTGAGGCCTAATTGTGATGTTTGTAAAAATATACTTTTTGTCTTTTTATTCAAAATTATATTTTTATCCTTATTTGTGTTTCTAATTTATTATCAAAATTACCAGCGTGTTACATTCTCCCACTTAAAAGGATTTCTTCCCCGAAAGCTCTAAGGACGTAAAAATGCAACTCGCTCATAAGAAAACCAACATCAATAACTATATACTCAAACGTCAAAAGTTTGCAAACACTGTCCTTCATTTTAAATATGGAAAGGAATGTTATGTTTTGGAAATTAATAATTTGAAATAAGAAACCTATAAATAGGATAATTTACAACGACATTCGTATTATTTATAAAAAGCACAGTAATTATAGGACTTAGATTAGTAGACATTAATTACATATTTAATAGATAATAAATTTATAATTAATAAAGAATAAAAAGAAATTAGATAAGGGACTTGTTAAGAAAATTCGATATGGTTTTTATGGAAGAATTAAATACTCATTATAAATTAATTTTGAAACTGGTAAATGGGTTTAAAGAGATTAAATAAGGATTGATTAGAAATTGTCAATTTTGACATTAATGACAAGTTATTAGGGGCAATGGTGAAATGACATTCTAGGAATGTACATCTTAAATTAGTAAGGAGCATTAGGACCCTAATATCATTAACATCAATTAATGATTAAGGTAGCTTCCACTAAAAAAATTCTTTTAGAGTTTTTGGGTGGAAATCGTCAGTTCCCTTCTTTAGGAAAAGTGTTTGATTTGGTATAAGGCGTGTTTCTATTTTATCGTTATGTTGAGTTTAGGGATGCAGTTAGACCACTACATAAATATATATATTAAGGAACATCGTAAATAAGAAAATTTCATAAGGATACTTAATTAGCGATAAACCGAAGATAAGACTAGAAGTTAGTTTGGAAATTAGATTAGAATGCTTCAAACCCAAAATTTATGGAGTATCACCATTCACCCTGAATGTAATAAGGTGTATATGGATATGAAGAGAATTTTCTAATTGTTCAAGAATGAAAAAAGAACCACTGAATTTGTTTTAGAATTTTGATGTGCCAAAAGGTTTAAAGCTAAGCGAGGGATGCCTAAAGGATTGTGGTTACATTGGAGGTTCCGACTTGGAATTAAGAGCATATTGTGAGAAATGTGTATTACGGATCATAAGGCTAGAATTAACACTTGAGGCGGGGTGAATAGTGTTTTAAGGATTTACTAAATCTTTTTGAGTTTATGTTAATTTGAACACAAATGCATGCAATATTCAGACACAGATATGATCACAGAATCAAACACAGATGCAGAAATAAAGTAAAAGCAATATAGGAAAGAATACACCGGATTTTATACTGGTTCGGAGTTACCCTACATCCAGTCCCGCACACAAGTAAAGATTTCCTTTCAAAAGCAATTTTTACAATCACATCCTCGATTTCAAGGCCACGAGGTGCACCACTCCAGATTCACAATCCTCTGGGTAGAGATACTTGATTTCACGGGCAACAAGTTCACCCATTTGATTTCACTGCATACAATCACACCTTTTCTCGCTTGATTGATTTCACAGGCTACAATCACACCATTTCACACTCAATTTGTTACAAAGAAGCCTATAACTCTAAATAGCACTAAGATCTTGTTGAGATAGTGAAAGTGAATCAAACCAGAGATGATCTAGTTAGATTCAACGTTGATTTCGGCAGAGTAATGGTAAAAATATATGTAAGGAAATGTGGAAGAAGAAGAGGAGTGAAATCAGAGAAATTCTGCATATAAATTCGTTTAAAACTGCCCCTATTTATAGTAGAACAACAGCCATGTCCATTCGTGAAAGGATGTGACGAATAGAAACTTCTTTTGAAATTCAAATTTTTGAAACAAACTGCCACCTTGTCGACAGGGGTCCCTAGGGGTTGTCGACAAGCCTATGGTATTTTTGGTGATTTGTTTTTCTTTGAAAATAACTTCTATCTTTTATTAAAACTATTTTAAACTTTATAAATATACATAACTATAGTAAAAATACATAAATAAGTATAGAGATAATACTTTGGTATATATAATATTTTACTATATATTTAAATCTAAGTATAAATATCAAAAGTTAAATATATTATAATTAAAGGATAGTTTAAAACCAAGGATAATTTGAATTTGAAGATAAAGATTATTTTGAGGCTAAAAGTATTTTAAAACCAGGATAGATGTTTTTGATTCTTTTAAAAGGAAGTTTTGAAATCATTTTGAAAACAAGATATAATTTTGTAAAAGCATTTGAATAAAAGTTAGTGGATACAAAACAAGGTTCCACTAGATTTTTCGTAGGTTCCATCCTACTTAGGGTTCCATCCCTTTAATGGGCTCGAAGTGGATTCTATTCCACGAATAAATTAGATTTTATGCCAGTTCTTTTTTAGGAGTTTTAACAAAATTCCTTATGAAATTACTTATATTGAAATCTTGAACTCTTGATAATCTTGATATCTTGAATCTCTATACTGTACAGTCTTCATTCTTGATACCTGCATGGTTAAATCCTACATATACATATATATCTAAAGTATAATGTTAGTATTTATATTTTATAATCTTATTCTAAGGTTGTTATCATCAAAACCATCTTCTTAGGGACTAACAATCTCCCTTTTTTTTGATGATGACAACCTTTGTTTATAAAGTATTACTTTTATCCTAATAACTCCCTCTAAAACTAATAAATCCCCCTTAATATATGCCTAACTATCCTATTTTATACTTCTCCCCCTTTGTCATCAACAAAAACTAACTCTAAACTAGATGACTCCCCCTTATTCTAATATTATATGACATGTGATTATAATGATAGTGTTATCATAAATAATCATCACTTAATTCTAAAACCAAAACTTTAGCCCTTAATTACTAACTATCCTAACTAAGAATCCATGATAATACTTATAATAGTGATAATGTGAGAAATCAAATATAAGAACACAAATTATTTATTAATTGTATATTATTTTATTTACATTTGCGTAGAAGACGATAGTAAGATCATACAATAATAGGAAAGGGATAATAGAAACTAATGTGTGTCCTTGAAAATGGGAGATCTGTGAACCGAAAAATTTGGGTAGTGGAAATAGAAATTTCCACGTTGTTCGACTAGATTTCCATCCTTGTCAAAGTACATTTCGCTAACGCAAACGACTTTGTCGTCATCTTCAAGCGTGCTCTTCTTCCATGAAGGCTTCTTCTTATTCTTCCTCCCTATCCTCTTGCACTTGATCTCTTGAAGATTCTTCAACAATCAAGATCGGATTAGTGTGACTGTCCATTAGAAATTTTTGCAAATTTCTATGGATTTTGCCTTGCCGTTCTTGTTCTTTGGCCATTCTGAGTCGCACTACTTGAATTTCAGTCATTAGCTGCAGTGCATCCTTCAAGGAATCCTACATTTTCATCACTCGTGCAAGCATAGTTCATTAAAATGGTCCAATAGAAGGAGAAGGGAACGAAAAGGTTGAATTTTTGTTTGATTTGGAAGAGAAGGCGTTTGTTTAATTGTTTTCAGAAGATAGATCAGAGAAAGGATAGAAAGAATGAACAAAATTTCAAAATAAGAAGAACATATAACCACTTATTTGAATTTTGGTGGGAAAATTTCAAAAATAAAAAAATCGTTACATGTCAACAGAGGTAAGAGGGGGTTGTCGACATGGTACCTATATTTTTACTATTTTATTTATTTTAATTTAATTTTTAATTATACTTTGTTATTTATATTCTATATTTCAGTTAATGAAAAAATACCTAATTCTCTTCTTAATTTAGTAAATATAGATTCATTTAAGGGTTTTGTTAGCAATTTGGTTCTCAGAATTGATATAATCGAGAGTAATTACCTCCTTACTTATATTATATTTGAGAAAATAATGTCTAATATCAATATGTTTAGTTCGAGCATGATGGGTAGTATTTTTGGATAAATTTATTGCACTAGTATTATCACAATAAATTGGTGATTTTGAGATATCTAAAACAAAATCTTTTAAAGTTTGTTGCATATATATTACTTGAGAACAAGCCAACGCAGCAGAAATTCACTCTGCTTCAATTGTTGATAAAGAAACTGTGTTTTGCTTTTTACTAAACCAGGAAATCAAAGAATGCCCTAAAAAGTGACAAGTTCCGCTTGTACTTTTTCGGTCTGATTTACAACTAGCATAATCAGCATCACAGTAAGATATTAATTCAAAAGAATCATTTTTAGGATAAAATAAGTCATAATCAAAGGTGTGTTTAACATATCTTATGATACGTTTTACAGCTTTTAAGTGAGTCTCTTTAGGTTGGGATTGATATCTTGCACAGAGACAAACACTATGCATGACATCAGGTCTACTAGCAGTGATATAGAGTAGTGATACAATCATTCCTCTATATAAGTTTTGATCTACATCTTTCGAGAGATCTTCTTTACTTAGATACTCATTGGTTGCCACGAGAGTGGGTTTTCCACTTGCAATTGTCAAACCAAATTTACTAACTAGGTCTTTAGCATATTTTTCTTGACTAATAAAGATACCATTATCTAATTGTTTTATTTGCAATCCTAGAAAGAAGTTTAATTCACCCATATGAATCATCTCAAACTCTTTTATCATTATTTCAGAAAATTATTTATTCATTTCAAAATTAGTTGATTCGAAAATGGTATCATCTACGTAAACTTGTACTGGTTAAATATCATTTTTATTTCTTTTAATAAAAAGAGTATTATCTACTTTACCAATTTCAAAGTTTGATTGTAATAAGTAAGATCTTAGTCTATCATACCAGGCTCTAGGAGCTTGTTTTAGACCATATAGAGCTCTTAAGTTTGTAAACATGATTTGGTAATTTTTCATTTTCAAAAAGTGGTGGTTGTTCAACACATACTTCCTCTTTTACAAATCCATTTAAAAAGGCACTTTTAACATCCATTTGATATAATTTGAAATTATTATGATTTGCGAAAGCAAGTAGAATCCTTATGGATTTTAATCTTGCTACGGGAGAAAAGGTTACATTAAAATCCATTCCTTCTTCTTGACAATAACCTTGAGCGACTAACCGGGCTTTATTTCTAACAACCTCTCCTTGTTCATTCATTTTATTTTTATAAACCCATTTAGTTCCAGTTATAGTTTTATTTTCAGGTCTAGGAAAAAGTTCCCAAACAACATTTCTAGTGAATTGATTTAGTTCTTCTTGCATAGCCAAAATCCATGAATCATAAGTTGATGTTTCTTTTGGGTTTTTGGGTTCAATAGTTGATATAAATGCTATATTGCTCATTTTACCTAGTTGATTTCTAGTTGTAACAACAGATTGCATATCTCCTAGTATATTTTCTATAGGATGATCTTTTAAAAGTTTAATCTTTTTATTAGGATGATTAATTTCATTATTAGTTTCAGTTGACTCTTGATTTTGAGTGGTTAAATCCTCTTCATCATTTGTATCTTCAAAAATTTTGCGACTTTCATCGAATGAAACATGCATTTTTTCTTCGATGTTGTTAGTTCTTAAATTAAACACTCTGTATGCTTTACTTCTATTAGAATATCCGATAAAGATACCTTTGTCAGATTTAGGATCAAATTTATCTAAGTTATCTTTTGTATTTAAAATAAAATATTTACTTCCAAAAATTCTAAAATAAGATACTTTAGGTTTCTTTTGGTGAAGAAGTTCATAAGATGTCTTATCAGTTAAAGGTCTAATTAAAATTCTATTCAAAATATAACATAGTTCTCGCACACTCTTGAATCGTCCTATTTTTACGTTCTACTACTCCGTTTTGTTGTGGAGTTCTTGAAAATGAAAAATTGTGAGTTATTCCCTTTTAATGTAGAATTCCTCAAAATTTTCATTTTCAAATTCACCACCGTGATCACTCGGATAGTTATAATTTTTAGAGAAAGTTGATTTTGAATCCTTTTTGTAAAGTTCTTAAAACATTCAAAAGTATCACTTTTATGTTTCAAAATTTTTATCCATGTAAATCTACAATAATCATCTACAATTACCAAAATATATTTACTATGATTGTTGACTGAATTTGAGATGGACCAAATAAATCAAGGTTAAGTAATTCAAGAGGTTTTGAAGTTGAAATCATATCTTTTAATTTAAATGAACTTTTTCTAAGTTTACCTAATTGACACGCATCACATAAACTATCTACTTTAAAATTCATTTTAGGGAAACCTCTTACTAGATCATGTTTTGACAGGCTAGATAAGAGCTTGAAATTCAAATGCCCAAATCTCTTATGCCAAATCCAAGGGTCACTTGTATTTGCCAAAAGACATAAGTTATCAATTGAAACTTTCATACTAAGAATATAAATATTCTTGTTCCTAATTCCCTCAAATATTATGGTTGAGTTATTATCTTTAATGAGACACTTATCTTTTTCAAATTTAATTTTATATCCTTTATCGCAAAGTTGACTAATGCTTAGCAGATTATGTTTCATATTCTTAACAAGCAAAACATTAGTAATAATAGGAGTTTCAGAGTTACTAACTTTGCCGATGCCAACCACAAATCCTTTTGAGTTGTCTCCAAAGTTAACCAGTCCTCCGTCTTTGTATATTATATCATTCAGCATATCTAGATTACCATTCATGTGTCTAGAGCATCCACTATCGAGTATCCATTTATGCTTTTTGATCTGCACGATTTGTCCATTGTGAATTGATTCATCAACACTTATAAAGCATGTTTCCTACACATCATATAATTTTGGTAGACAACTTGAATTTGAATATTGATTATATGCAAACTCAAGAGACAATGATAATCTGAATATTCCTAAACTAGTATTAATAAGTTTTTTAAACATAGCCATTTTAAAAGCTTTTTCAAAAACCATATTATGAGCTGATACCAAATATGAGAAATGCGGATTACGGATCTTAAGGCTAGAATTAACACTAGAGGGGGGTGAATAGTGTTTTAAGGAATTACTAAATCTTTTTGAGTTTATGTCAATTTGAACACAAATGTATGCAATATTCAGACACAGATATGATCACAGAATCAAACACAGATGCAGAAATAAAGTAAAAGTAATAAAGGAAAGAACACACCGGATTTTATACTGGTTCGGAGTTACCCTACATCCAATCCTACACACAAGTATGGATTTCCTTTCAAAAACAATTTTCACAATTACACTCTCGATTTCAAGGCTATGAGTTACACCACTCCAGATTTACAATCTTTTGGGTAGAGATACTTGATTTTACATGCAACAAGTTCACCCATTGATTTCACATGCTACAATCACACATTTTCTCCCTTGATTGATTTCACAGGCTACAATCACATCTTTTCTCACTCAATTTATTACAAAGAAGCCTATAACTCTGAATAGCACTAAGACCTTGTTGAGATAGTGATAGAGAATCAAACCAGAGATGATCTAGTTAGATTCAATGTTGATTTTAGCAGAGTAATGGTAAAAATATATGTAAAGAAATGTGGAAGAAGAAGAGGAGTGAATTCAGAGAAAATCTGCATATAAATTCGTTTAAAACTGCCCCAATTTATAGTAGAACAATAGCCATGTCCATTTGTAAAAGGATATGATGAATAGACACTTCTTTTGAGATTCAAATTTTTGAAACAAACTACCACCTTGTCGACAGGGGTCCCATGGGGTTGTTGACAAGCCTATGGTATTTTTGGTGATTTGTTTTTCTTTGAAAATAACTTCTATCTTTTATTAAAACTATTTTAAACTTTATAAATATACTTAACTATAGTTAAAATACATAAATAAGTATAGAGAATAATATTTTGGTATATATAAAATTTTACTATATATATTTAAATCTAAGTATGAATAATAAAAGTTGAATATATTATAATTAAAGGATAGTTTAAAACCGAGGATAATTTGAATTTGAAGATAAAGATTATTTTAAGGCTAAAAGTATTTCAAAACCAAGATATATGTTTTTGATTCTTTTAAAAGGAAGGTTTTGAAATCATTTTGAAAACAAGATATAATTTTGTAAAAACATTTGAATAAAAGTTAATGGATGCAAAACAATGTTCCACTAGATTTTTCGTAGGTTCCATCCCTTTAATGGGCTCGAAGTAGATTCCATTCCACGAATAAATTGGATTTTAAGATGATAGTGCTTTTCTAGGAGTTTTAACAAAATTCCTAATTAAATCAATTATATTGAAATCTTGATATCTTGAATCTCTATACTGCACAGTCTTCATTCTTGATGCCTGCATGGTTAAATCCTGCTTATACATATATATCTAAACTATAATGTTAATATTTATATTTTATAATCTTATTCTAAGGTTGTTTTCATCAAAACCATCTTTTTAGGGACTAACTCATATATCGATGAAATTTATAGATGGGTTGCCTAGAAGCAATAAAGCTATATTGATTATAGTAGATTGGCTCATTTTACTTCCGTTGAAAGAAATAGGATTATAAACTCCAATTAGTATTACCAGTGATATATGCCCTTTGTTCAGAATTTTTAGGAGTTTTCCATTCACTTTGGGTCTTAGCACCACTTATCCACAGACCGACAGTTAGATGGAAAGGGTGAACAAGAATTTTATGGATTTGTGAAAAGTTTGCATCAAGGATTTAGGAAGGCCTTGGAGAAGGTAGAAGTGTTGAGACAGCAGTTGAGGGCCGCACTGGATCATCAAGTGTCCCAAGCTGATAGGTGAATATATTAATTGGATTTTTTAGTTAGGACCATGGTATTCGTTAAGGTTTCCCTTCTTATAAAGGTCATGAGGTTTGGTACTTTAGGGAAGTTAGCGTCTAGGTTCATTGGGCCATTCCCGATTTTAGAGTGGGTGAGGGAACTTGCTTGTTAAGTGGAGCTTTCGAAATACTTAATGGGAGTCTATGACGTCATTCATGTCCCATAACCGAGGAAATGTCCGTAGGACATTACCTCTATAGTAGAGCTTGATCATTTGATTGATGTTGAAATGGAGGCCATCTCCCCTTCATGCTCCGACCCACATAGTGGATCAAAATATCAAAAGGCTTCATAATGAAGAAATTAGGTTAATTTGAGTAAATGAGGAGATAACCTAGCGGAAAGTACATGGGAAACTGAAGGAAATGTGAAGGTTTCTCATAATGAGCATTTTTATGGCAAACTTTTCTCTTCAAAATATAGGTTTTTGGTTGCATAGTGGTTGCAAGATTGAATGGTAGGAAGTAGTTGCCACACTTTTTACTTTTATTTTTGCACTCATATAAAATTTTATGTATATTTATGATGCTTTCACACATGCCTATATGTCATGACCTTACATTCACGCTAGGATTGAGCTCACCTATAATATGTTTGCATACATAATCACAATGCATTTTTGGTTATGCAGATGGCTATGTAGATTATTGTAAAAAAATTGTTGTACAACATGATTGTTGAATGCGCATTACACTATCTTCCCTTGGTGATTTCGAAGGCGAAATCCTTTTTATGGGAGGGAGAATGCAACTCTCCATAAAATTTAAGAAGAAATTAAGTAATTAAAATAAGATTAAAATTAAAACAAATTGTAAGGATTTGGTGACGGAGGTTGCACCATTGCATCCGTGGCAATTTTCTGATCAATTTCCATATATAATATGTTGAAATCAGAGTTAAAGAAATAGTTATGGACATTAGAAGCTTTGAATTTAAAATTTATATATTAGGATTAGAATTTGAATTTAAATATGTGGAGTTTAAATTTTAAAATTTGAATCTGAAAAGTTAATGTTAAGGTTGGCTTAACGTTTAAGCAAAAGTTAAAGTTGATGCGTAACATTAAATTAATTAAGCTAATTAATAAATTAAAATGGGAATAAATCAACAAAAGAGATAGACCACTAGACCCCCACTTTTTCTTCATAAAATTTTGGAAACGTTAGCGAGGTTCTTTCAAAATCATTCCCCTTAGTGTTTAAAAAACATTAAACTTTCTGTTAAGTAATTCTATTATTAAGCTCTAATTTAAATTAATCATTCTTCTCTCTATCTTGTAATTTTTGAAACCTAATCTATACATACAATCTTTTTGTTGTATATTCAAAAATGGAAAGATATAACAGAGGATTAGGAGCATTATAAACTAGATCTCATTTTCTTCTTCTTTAGATTGCAAAATTAGTTAGAATTTTCAAGTAAAGGTTTAGATGTTAATTCTTTTGATTACTGATTCTATTCCTCTAGTTTCTAATTATTAATCTAGTCTCTATATACAATTTACTTTGTCATATAAAGAGGGAGATCTAAAAGTGAGTTAGGTGTGGTGGAACCAAATCCAATTAGGTAGAACAAAGTCTCTGTGGATGAAAATATCAAGTTCTTCATATTTTTATAATTGAATAGTATTTATCTAGATTTGATGTATGCCATGGAAAATTTTGGTAAAAGAAAATGTAACACCTAAAATCCCCAGAATTTTTCTAAGTAAATACTAACCTTTGTATATGTTAGAATTTTAATTGTTCTTAGTACTGGTATATTAGAATCCAATTAATTGTTAGAATTAGATAATCTATGATCAGTTTAACATATTTTCACTCTTTTTATTTGAAGTGTTAAAGGGTTCAAAAATAAAAAAAACTAGAAATGGTATGTAAATTATGAATTGAATTGCTCATAGTTTGCACCGCCTATTTATAGCACTTAATTAATTAAGAAATTCCTTTCTCACTTCAAAATGTTGTATACAAAGGTTGAATTGAATATAGGCGATCTAACTTGTGATGATTTGTTCTTTAAAATAGAAAAGGGATTCTAGAATATCGATATAGAACGAGTGTAGATATTCTATGTTTATACAAATCTATTTTATTTGGCTATGGTAGTAGCAGTTCTTGTTAGAACTGTAGATCTGTATGAGATTAATATTTTAAAATACCTTATAAGCGAATTATTATCGGATTTAATGATTAGACTTTAATTTCGTGCATAAAAAAAATACATATATAACATTAATGTATTGATTATTAAAGTTAATAATAACGTTATAACTATAGCGTATTGAACGTACTAATTAGAATTAATAGAGTAGTAAATGGCATTAATTTGTAGGAAGTGAGTTAGTGTAAATTAGGGAGTTAGTCCCTAATGAGGGGTGTAATAAGGGAATACCTTATGTGACCTCAATTAATATTCGTGTTGGGTGATGTATGCATATAGTCGATATACATATAAGTTATAACTAAGTTATAAGGATGCGAGGTTAGTCCAAAGCTACATGGATGTCTGCCAAGTTAAATCTAGCTACCGACGGTGTGACTTTGCAAACTAATGTGGGACATCACCTATAGTAAATAACTACAGTGGACGCGAGGTTAACCTTAATTCTATAGGGTAAATCTGCCTAGTTAATCTGGTTACCGGTAACTATGAAAGGTCGGACTAATAAGAGATGTCATGAATGGATTATGGGTCATACTGTGCTTTAGACGTGGTAGTGAAATTCTTCGAAGGGGTCCGCTTCGGGTTTGAGGTATTAAGTGGTTATGATAGGCCCCGTCGCTTTTTAGAAGAAGTATTAAGTGATCTAATGATATTTCTTATCATGTCATCTAGTGAGAACCATGTAGGGACTTGCCTCGGGTTAGGTCTTAAATTACAAGGATCTGTCTATGTTATAGATCTTAAATAATCACAGTTTGCCCAAGTCCCACACAAGAGGTATTAAGTGGTTTGGAGGTTCTCTCTTAAATCGTAGATGATATTTTCATTAGAATTTGGTAATGGTTAGGTGTTAAAGGATAGGGACCTGCCTATTTTATAGGCATTAAATGGCTAGCGTCTTCCTAATCACCAATAGAGGGTACTTATTGGTTTGGATGTTTTCTCTTGCATCACTGATGTTATTTGCGTTAGGACTTTGGAATTGGACTAGAAAGCTTTTGGCCTTACAGTTAAAGTTATTGTTATTTGTAGCACTATTAACCACCTTTTGGCAAGGCAGTACATATGCAGATTTAACCCAACAGACTTCACGATTATCAAGGCAGATAAGTACAGTGCGATGATTGTAGGGCCCAATAATCGGGTAAAGACGATTACATGAAGTCGTGATTGAATGGAATTGAAAGATATGCAAGACAGAATGTTCAAAGTATGGAATATGGTTTAACGGATGGAGGGGTTCGGCATAATATGGCAAATAGGAAGAGATCAGTGTGGATGGGCTCCTTGAGAGGGTTCAGCATGGCTTGGGGGATCAATAGCATTATGTTGGGCGAGGGATCGGTGAAGTCAGTTGCGACAAAACATATATAGGGATCAGTCATATAAGTCAAGGAGGGTCGACTTCAATTCAAAGGGGTCGGCATGCCACATCCATGAGGGATCGTTATACTTCAATGGCTCAGCAACTTGGAAGGGATCGACATGGGTTGGGTGCTATAGAGAGTTCGATCTACTTCATTAGAAAAAGAAGAGATCAGCGTGCTTCATGGAGGATGGACCGGCTTACTCCATAAAGGAGGGATTGTCATACTCATGCTCAATATAGAGGGATCGGAATATTTCATCTCATAAAGGAGGGGTCGGCATGCTTTATTGGTAGATATGGATCGACAAATTTCATTGAATAGCGTTCAACATGTATCGAAGTCTAAGGGTATTCTCACATTCAATAATCAATAACTTGAACTCTGTAGATCCAAATGACATGAAATTTGGAGGGCATGTATCTAGCATCATGAGTAATCACCTAGAAGGATCGCACCCCTTTGGACACTAAAATAAGGATCGGTACCTATCCCTATTGTGGGCTCTACTAGACTTGGAAATTTATGGGTGGCCTCGTCTTGGTCTCCTACACCTTTTGTCGAAATTTCAGCTCGATCCATGCACGTCTTTCCCTATAAATACAGCAGGCATGGCATTAGAAAAGAGATCTTCTTTCTGCTTCTCTTTATCTTCAACCTAAGATACACTCTATCAATTTGATTCTTGGATTTCGAATTGTAACTAGAAACAAACTTCAGTATAATAAAAAGGATTATTCTGGAGTGGACGTGGGTAGGAGTTTTCAGAACCACTATAAATCTGTGTCTCTATTTACTTGCTTTGTAATTGTTTTAATTTTCTTGTTCAATTATTTATCTTCGTATTTCTATGATTGGATTGGATATTGGTGCTTTCTTACAACTGGTGTTGGCAGCGAATTTGACGCCAACATTTCGATGCTTTCACCGAGAGGACTACCACATGCGGATTCAAAAGCTAGGATCTTAGATTTGAAGGCTTAGATACCTGGATCTATAAGGCAATGGCTAGGCAATCAACAAGGATAGGGCTACCAAAAAAGAGCCACCATGTGGGGAGTTAGGAGGCTTCCACAGGAGCTAGAGCCGATTAAGCATCTATATACATTACCAAGGATGAAATAGAAATGATGATGGATGCTACATAGTAGAGGATGCTGAAAAGATAGGAGAAGATTGTTTGCTCCAAAATTGGTCACAAACCCCAAATACCATGAAAGCACCAGTGTATGAATACAAATCAGCAATATTCAAACACAAATAACAGATCTCCGCAAATAACAAGCAGCAAGTCAGAAATAATGAACAGAGACACAAGTTTTATAGTGGTTCGGCTATCTCCAGCCTACGTCCACTCCAAAGTTTTATCCTTTTATTAATTATCCTTGCTGGTTACAAGTGATTACAGCAGTTACAAAGTCCAAATTCGAAATAAGTAGCAGCAATGATGATATAGAGTGATTCTGACAACGTCCGGGCGTGCTTGTTCTCTTCAAATTATCCGACCCCTTTTCTGAATGACCAGGGGCTCTATTTATAGGCGTAGAAGGCTGATATTTCTCCTAAAAACCCGGTAGACCGCTTCTGGCATGTGAGGGGGCCCATACGCCCGGATTCTGGAAATCCGGGCCCACTTTGGGATCGATTCGAACTAGGGTTCGAATCGATTAAGAATGCATCCAATCAAGGTGAAATTTGGTGTGAACACTCTTCAACATGTGTGTAAGCTCCTGTGAAAATTTCATTGCATTTTGATCAACGGTTTGGAAGATATGATCGGTTCGAAGTTGAGGTTGTCCGTTGCCTGTCGCCTTCGAATCCATCGCTTCGAATCCGTTGCTTCGAATCCATCCTAAGTGTGTGCGCATCGATGATGTGGCGCTATTTCTCTGGGTTGATCCACCTTTATCGCCGTGTTGAATGCTTCCCTTCCTGAAGACGCGTTCGTATCCATTTTCCACGCTTCGTCCTTATCCATAACTTTACAACAATCATGCTCGTATCCATTAACTCGTGTCTCTCTACGCATCTGTCCTAGAAGTTCATTTCGAATAGATCCCACGTGATATGGTCGATTCGAAACGAGTATGGGGACATCGATACGAAGTGGTCATGAAGGATGGATACGAACGAGGCCTCACCTTATGGATTCGAACGAAGCTCTCACCTGATGGATACGAAAGAGACTGGAGTCAGAATGAGACATCTGCGCCCATCCTGATCGATGTGAAGCACATCGATTCGAAGAACCTCCACATGCTTGCTACCACTCTGGGTTTGTTTCCATCAAATCGAGATCCATCTACCCTTCCTTTCTGATCGATACGAGCCTATCGAGTCGAACCAGTAACTCGATCGATTCGAACACTATCGAGTCGAACCAACACCTGATGCGAACTTCACAGAGCCGAATCCATACCAATCGATACGAAGTCTATCGATTCGAACCATCATCCCTCCGATCGATGCGAAGTGTATCGATTCGAACCTTGTGTGCTGATGGATTCGAACAGTATGAACTTCTTACCTTGCATCGATCATATCTCCTTCATACGAACTCCGATTAACCTGAAATTTGAAACATAGCCTCTCATAGTCCTTTACACCATCTCCAACCAATTTCGTCCCGATCGGAGCTCAACCAAATTTTGACGATATCGATCGTAGCCTTGATTCCAACTGATCTCCAACCTCGATATCCATCCCTTGCCAATTGTTGATATTCCAGTTTTGACCAAAAATGGGATAACACTTTGCCCCCCAAAACATGCCTTGTGATAACAAGGTGTGTTTTGAATAGTTCCGAATCCAATATCCGAAGTCCATAGCCATATTGCCAGAGTATATCATCCTTGACTGCTCCGAGTCGATGTCCAATTCCAAATCCAATAACCAAAGCCTTATCCAATTCCATATCCATTCGAACTTGACAACCGAGTCCTAATCCATCCTTATCCAATAGCCAATGACCGAATCCAGGACCTCTTCGGGTCGATATCTGAATCCATAACCTCTCCGGGCTCTTGCCAAGCTCAATCCACACCTGAAGACCGTGGTCCAGTGTCCCTGGACGTTGTACAAAGCCATGGCTTAAGTCCTAAGCCAAATCCTGGTCTCTCCGGACCCTTGTTGAGCATAGTCCATACTCAACCACCTGAAATAATAATCGATAATACAGGGCCTAAGTCCAAGGCCGAATCTTGGTCACTCCGGACCCTTGTTGAGCATAGTCCATACTCGACGACCTGAATGAGTTAATTTACCACGTTCGGGCAAAGTGACTCACCCCTTGCCGGGCATAATCCATACCCGATGACCGTTTATCAATAACCAGATTAAAATCCAATCAAAATCCAATCCAAAATCCAAATCCAAATCAAAACCTGAAAGCCAGAAATCCACACCAGCATCCAAAACCGAAAACAATCATCCAAAGGAAAATCCAAATCAAAAAACAAGCAAAACTAGGAGTTCGATCCAAACTCCAAAAACCAAACCAGAAAAAGCAGCGTCCAATCAAAAGCAAAAGATAAATTTCACGAACCATAGCATCGCAGTTTTATCATCATTCAGAGCATGCCTAGGGGCTATCTCTGTCCCCGTACATGTGTAAATGACTTGGTTGCTTTCCAATAGTTCGCTACTTATTTCATATTATCCTGATCAATGGATGATCAATCAACCATCATCCCTGGGCCTCCCACGATCGTGGCTTGAGGTAGGCGGCGGTTGTTCCTGCTCCGCCGTTGCATTCCGAGTTCCAACATATTGTGGCACCAGTCCCTTCCTGACATGCTCCTCGATTATATCCTTTAAATGCCTGCAGCTGTTGGTGTCGTGCCCATCCAAATCATGGAAGAGACAGTGCCTTCCTGATGTCCTCTCCCGTTCTGATGGTACTCTCCTAGCCGGCCTCCGGTAGGGAAGGCGATCCCGAGTATCCTAGTATATCCGCTCCAGCGTCTCGTTTAATCCCGTGTATGTGGAAAACTTCGGATCCTTCCATCGCTTTCTATCTTTTCCAGAATCATCGTCTAACTTCCTCTTTCCTCTGTCTTCATCCGAACCTTTGCTGGATGGTCCTCCAACCCTAGTTGCGTTAACCTTTTTCAACTTTAAGTCCGTACTCGCATCTTCTTGCCGAAGGAACCTTTCTGTCTCGTGAAAGAATTCATCGAGATCCTGTGGGGGATCTCGTATCAGAGATACCTTGAAATCTGAGTCCTCCCTGACTCCTGATACTGCTGCCATTAAAACCATCGATGGATCAGGCCGATCACCGAAGCAACTACGGCACTGAATCGAGTTAGAAATGCTCTAAGCGATTCATCCATCCTTTGCTTTACCGATGTCAACGTCATCACATTCTTCGGTCTCTTGACATGAACCCGAAATTGTCCCAAAAATATTTCCACCAATTCCCTCCAAGTCCTGATAGATCTTTCTCCCAGCTGCCTAAACCACATTGCAGCTATGTTCGTCAAGTACAAAGGGAAGCATCGGGCCATCACTTCTTCCGATGCCCCCAGCACCTCCATGTGTCTGGTGAACCTCATCAGGTGATCCGTTGGGTCTGCCTTGCCATCATATACCTCCACGCTAGGTAGCTTGAACTTAGGTGGATTCTGAGCCATCCTTATTTTCCGAGCAAACAGACTTCTGTTCACTCCTTCCAAGTCTCTGTTGGTCAAACCACCTCGCACAGTCTTCCTGATTATATCTACCAATCCAACGTTTTCTGTCGAGGGTTGCCCCCGAGGGAACTCCGGCACATACTCTTCATGTGGCTCGCTAGCAGCAATGTTGGTTCTATCCTGTTGAATTCCTTCCAAGGAACCTCCTGTGTTGGACCCTGCGGGCCTGCCCCCAAGCCTTTGCTGATTGCCCTCTGGCTCTATATCCTGCCCTTCATTGGGTTCCACAACCCTAGTTCTTTGTCCTACATCCACAGCCGCCGTAGCTGTTCCTAAGTTCTGCACTCCTGTAGCTCTCATTTGCTTAAATAAAGTCTGCATCATTTCCTGTTGACTCTTCAACAATCTCTCTTGCAGTGAGTTTGTTATGGATTCCATTTCTTCCCGGGTTATGTAGATCGAAGCCGGTCCTTCCTCACCTCCGGAGGATGCTTGTTGACTTCCTTCCTGTTGGCTTCTCTCAGCCCTTAGCCTTTTGCTATTTTGCCTAGTCATTGTCTTTCAAATCCAAACTTTTATCCGATGCAGCGGGTGCTAGTTCTTCTCAATGAAAGCACCAAAGTGTTTGCGCCAAAATTGGTCACAAACCCCAAATACCATGAAAGCACCAGTGTATGAATACAAATCAGCAATATACAAACACAAATAACAGATCTCCGCAAATAACAAGCAGCAAATCAGAAATAATGAACAGAGACACAAGTTTTATAGTGGTTCAGCTATCTCCGGCCTACGTCCACTCCAAAGTTTTATCCTTTTATTAATTATCCTTGCTGGTTACAAGTGATTACAGCAGTTACAAAGTCCAAATTCGAAATAAGTAGCAGCAATGATGATATAGAGTGATTCTGACAACGTCCGGGCGTGCTTGTTCTCTTCAAATTATCCGACCCCTTTTCTGAATGACTAGGGGCTCTATTTATAGGCGTAGAAGGCTGATATTTCTTCTAAAAACCCGGTAGACCGCTTCTGGCACGTGAGGAGGCCCATACGCCCGGGTTCTGGAAATCCGGGCCCACTTTGGGATCGATTCGAACTAGGTTTCGAATCGATTAAGAATGTATCCAATCGAGGTGAAATTTGGTGTGAACATTCTTCAACATGTGTATAAGCTCCTATGAAAATTTCATTGCATTTGGATCAACGGTTTGGAAGATATGATCGGTTCGAATTTGAGGTTGTCCGTTGCTTGTCGCCTTCGAATTCATCGCTTCGAATCCATCCAAAGTGCATGCGCATCGATGACGTGGCGCTATTTCTCTGGGTTGATCCACCTTTATCGCCGTGTTGAATGCTTCCCTTCCTGAAGACGCGTTCGTATCCATTTTCCACGCTTCGTCCTTATCCATAACTTTACAACGGTCATGCTCTTATCCATTAACTCGTGTCTCTCTACGCATAGGTCCCAGAAGTTCATTTAGAATCGATCCCACGTGATATGGTCGATTCGAAACGAGTATGGGGACATCGATACGAAGTGGTCGTGAAGGATGGATACGAACGAGGCCTCACCTGATGGATTCGAAGGAAGCTCTCACCTGATGGATACGAAAGAGACTGGAGTCGAAATGAGCCATCTGCACCCATCCTGATCGATGTGAAGCACATCGATTCGAAGAACCTCCACATGCTTGCTACCACTCTGGGTTTGTTGCCATCGAATCGAGATCCATCTACCCTTCCTTTCTGATCGATACAAGCCTATCGAGTCGAACCAGTAACTCGATCGATTTGAACACTATCGAGTCGAACCAACACCTGATGCGAACTTCACAGAGCCGAATCCATACCAATCGATACGAAGTGTATCGATTCGAACTATCATCCCTCCGATCGATGCGAAGTGTATCGATTCGAACCTTGTGTGCTGATGGATTCGAACAGTATGAACTTCTTACCTTGCATCGATCATATCTCCTTCATACGAACTCCGATTAACCTGAAATTTGAAACATAGCCTCTCCTAGTCCTTTACACCATCTCCAACCAATTTCGTCCCGATCGGAGCTCAACCAAATTTGACGATATCGATCGTAGCCTTGATTCCAACTGATCTCCAACCCCGATATCCATCATCCCTTGCCAATTTGTTGATATTCCAGTTTTGACCAAAAATGGGATAACAAAGATGATGCAAAATTTACTCTGGTAGATTAGACAAGATGAAGCATAGCATCTAGGAGTTGAAGCAGTAGGAATCACTGGAAATCAGAGCCGAAAAATGAAAATGGAGCCAATAGACCAAGGAATAGAATAGCTTAGCCGAGAGCATTCCCCTGCCAACCTGAGGGATCGGCACCGATCCCTCTAGAGGGATCGATACCGATCCCCAAAGGCTAGGAGGCATGCCCCTGGGTCTGGATGATCGTGATGCTGGAGGACCTACAATCGATCCTATGGGGCTTGGTGCTAATCAGAATTTGGATGCTCGTACGAAGGAATACGTTCCAGAATTCCCTCGTAGACTCGGGAGGCAGCTTAGACATGATGATAAGAGACTACCATCGAAAGACGATGACGGGCTTGCAGAGATAATAAGGCAAGTGATGAATGGAGGATTAGTGAACAGGGATTAGGAGAACATAAATAGATGTCCATTCACTCCTAATATCAAGAATGCTAGGAATCCACCAAAATCCAAACTACCAACACTTGTAGCTTATGACGAAAAGTCGGATCCAACTATGCATATAATGAGATATATACAGCAGATGGAAGTACTAGGGGCATCAGAAGAAGTCTTGGCATGGTGCTTCCCTTTGTACTTAACAAATGTAGTTGCGCTATGGTTCAGACAATTGGAGCGCGGTTCTATTAGCACATGGACGGAATTGGTCAAAACGTTTATGAAATATTTTCGGGTTCACATTACGAGACCCAAGAATGCGATGGCATTGACTTCAGCAACGCAGTGTGTAGGAGAATCACTCAAGAATTTCTTAACCGGGTTCAATGCGGTAGTTGTTTCGGTGGATCGACCAGATCTATCGATGATTTTGATGGTGGCAGTGTTAGAATTTGTAGATAATTCAAATTTAAGATATCACTAATACGGGATCGACCGACGGATCTCGGAGAATTTTACCATGAAGCAGAGAGGTTTCTATGACTAGAAGATGCAAAAGCTGATAAAAAGGCAATGGAAGTTTATATGGTATGGGGCGGAGAACTGCTCGGTGAAAGCTCAAGAAAGGATAAGGGTAAACGGAATATGGATAATAGCTTCGATGGATCGAAGTGGCAGAGGGGTGAACCCAAATTCTCTTCTTATATGGAATTGAATGAAACCCTAAAACATATATATCTAGATACTCAAAGGCCTTCCATATCGGACATTGGCAAGGAGGGAACCCTTCAAATGTGAGCGGACATCGAAAAATCGCTGCCTATTCCATGAGATAGATGGGCACAATATAAATGACTGCAGGCATTTGAAGGATATCATTGAGGAACATGTGAGGAATGGTCCATTATAGCAATACATAAGGACTCGGGCGGCGGCGGCGGAATAGGAGCAGCCACCATCCACCTCGAATGAAAATGGCACTAGATTAAGCCATCATCATCAACTTGTCATCGATTTATTAGGATGGCGTGGAATATGTAGCAAACTCCATAATCTGATGGCTAAGTCACTTATATATGTATGGGATTGAGGACGGTCCCTAGGCATGCTCTGAGATGATAATACACCATAGTGCTCGGGTTTGTGAAACTAGTTTTCATTTTCTTATCTTTTCTTCTGGTTTTCTTTGAATTCCAGTGTATTGGTTGTATGGGCTCTTATTTTATGGACTTGGGAATGCTTGAATTTAGATCGATGTAATGGATGACATTGGTCGTCAGATATGGACTATGCCTAGCAAGGGTTAGGTTGCATCGCTTGAATGCAATGGATCGACTACTTAGGTCATCGAGTATGGATTGTGCTCGGCAAGGATCTGGAGAGATCAAGGTCGTCAGGTATGGACTATGCCTAGCGAGGGGTAGGTCACTTCACTTGAATGCAATGGATCGACCTACTCCGGTCGTTGAGTATGGATTGTGTTCGGCAAGGATCCAGAGAGATCAAGGTCGTCAGGTATGGACTATGCTTAGCAAGGGATAGGTCGCTTCGCTCGAACGCGATGGATCTGCTTGACAAGGATCCGGAGAGATCAAGGTCGTCAGATATAGACTATGCCTGGCAATGGGTGGATTGCATTGCCCGAACACGATGGATCGACCTACTCAGGTCGTCGAGCATGGATTGTGCTCGACAAGGATCCAGAGTGATCAAAGTCATTAAGTGTGGAATATGCCTGGCAAGCGGTAGGTTACTTCGCTCGAACGCGATGGATCAACCTACTCAGGTCATCGATTATGGATTGTGCTCGGCAAATATCCAATGAGATTGAGGATTTGGATTAGGATAACAACCCGAAGAGGTCGTGGATTCAGATATCAGCTTCGAACAACTATGGATTTGGATACGGACCCGCAGCCGTCTAGGATTTGGCTAACGACCTGGTATGGTTGAGGTTTTGGATAAAATGATCAGGAGAGATCGCGATTCAGAATTAGATATCGACTCGGAATGGTCATGGATTTCACTAACGACCCGGAGAGATCATGGATTTGGATTGACAATGGATTTGAAAATATGGCTATCAATGGATTATAGATCTTGGATTTTGGACTTATGGAAATTCAGAACACGCCTTCCAATCGTAAGGCATGTTTTGGGGGCTAAATGTTAACCCACTTTCGGAAAAGTAGCACACAAGTGGATTTAACCTAACAGACTTTACGATTTTCAAGGCCGATAAGTACAGAGCGATGATTGTAGGGCCTAGAAATCAGGTACAGACAATTACATGAAGTCGAGATTGAATGGGATTGAAAGATATGCATGATAGAATGTACAAAGTATGGAATATGATTCAACAAATGGAGAGGCTCGGCATAATATGGAAAATTGGAAGGGATCAGTGTGGATGGGCTCTTGAGAGGGTTCGGCATGGCTTGGGGATTGGTAGTATTGTATAGGGTGACGGATCGGTGAAGTCAGTTGTGAAAAACATATATCGGGATAGGTCATATAAGTCAAGGAGGGATTGGCTTCAATTCAGAGGGGTTTGCATGCTGCATCCAGAAGGGATTGGTATATCTTAATGGCTCAGCAAATTGGAAGGGATCGACATGGGTTCGGTGCTATAGATGGTTCGGTCTACATCATTGGAAAAAGAAGGGATCGGCGTGCTTCATGGAGGAGGGATCGACTTACTCCATAAAGAAGGGATTGGAATACTCCATAAAGGAAGGATCGGCATGCTCAATACAGAGGGATCGACATATTTCACCTCATAAAAGAGGGGTCGGCATGATTTATTAGTAGATATGGATCGAAAAACTTCATTGAATAGGGTTCGGCATGTATCTAAGTCGAAGGGTATTGTATTCAACAATCAATAACTTGCACTCTTTTGATCCAAATGACATGAAATTTTGAGAGTAGGTAGCTAGCATCACGGGGAATCACCCAAAGGGATCGCACCCCATTTGGACACTAATATAGGGATCGGTACCGATCCCTATATTAGTGTCCAAATGGGGTGCGATCCCTTTGGGTGATTCCCTAATATAGGGATCGGTGCCGATCCCTATTATTGGCCCTAATGGGCCTGAAAATTTTTGGGTGGCCTCGTCTTTGTCTCCCCCACCTTCCGTCGAAATTTTAGCTCAATCCATGCACATCTTCCCTTATAAATACAACAAGCATGGCATCAAAAAAGGGAACTTCTTTCTGCTTCTCTTTATTTCAACCTAGGCTACACTCTATCAATTTGATTCCTAGATTTTGGATTGTAACTATAAACAAACTTCAGGACGATAAAAAGGAATATTTCGAAGTAGACGTAGGCAAGAGTTAGCTGAACCGCTATAAATATGTGTCTCTATTTACTTGCTTTCTAATTGTTTTAATTTTGTTCTTCATTTATTTCTCTTCATATTTCTGTGATTGGATGGGATATTGATGCTTTCTTACAACTGGGTATTGGTGGCCAATTTTGATGCCAACAAGCACCACCATTTAGAGTGACTTTTATGGTTGCTATATTCTTAAATAAGCAGGACATATTTCTTATTTAAATAATACCGCCCAAGTACAATTATGGTAAAGCTTGAGATTTCCATTTTACCAGACTTTTGTTGTTCTGACCCACTTCTCACTACAACACATAGATTAGAGGAGGTAGTGCTAATTTTAGGAGGCGATGGTGTAGATGAAGACTTATGGCATATATATATACATATATATAGATACATATATATAGATACATATATATATATATATATGTTTTTTTAAGTATTTTTATTGTATCCAGTTCAGACAGTTATGTTATTATGAGATATTGTACTATGGAAACTTTATGTAAACATGTCGTAATATTTAACATATTAAGTTTCTGAAATTGTTTTTTTATGAAATAGGTACTTGTTTCTGATATTATATTTTATCCATTCCGCTGTAAGATTCTAAAAGTATAGATAGATAGCTCTATCTACGGTGTATTGTTTTAATTTTATCAACTTAATAGCTTGCCTTGAATATGACCAAGGGTTGACGGGTTTTTATTGGGTCGAAATTAAGTCTATTTCGGGGGGGGTAGGGGGGTTGTCATAAAAACATACCGAAAAAGAGAGTCTCTTAAATATACTATCTCCCTATTAGGCTCTAACCAGTCTAATTATTTTATCAGGGAGTCTCTTTTTCCCATGCTTAATAATGCGAGTAGGTGCATGGCAAATAAGTGACTCCTCTCTACTTTGATTCTTTTAACTGACTCGTTTTGACCATTTTAGCTAAACCGTGTTGACCTATCAGCAAGTGTTACACATGGAAGACATTGTGAACTTTTTCTTGCTTTTCAAGAAGCTCCACTCTATAAGATAACTTCCCTACTCTATTGAAGATTCAAAAAGGCTCTGAAACCTTGGTGCAAACTTTCCCAAATTACAAAACCTTATAATGTGTCTAACCGGTGAGACCTTCGTAAAGACTACATCGCCCACTGCAAACTCCAATTCCTATTGTGTAGTCTTCATCCTCTAAACAAGCCTATTTTCTCCAAAGTCTCGCTAATAATGTCTCTAAGTATGATTCTATTTGTAGTGTCCCACTAACAAGATGAAGATTTACCTTGCCTTCGGTACAACGCCTCGAACAGTGCCATTCCTATAGTTGTATGATATCTGTTATTATATGGAAGCTTACTAATGGCAAATGATCCTCCTAAGAACTTCCAAAGTCCAAAATACACATCTATGGCGAATCTTCCAGCAAAAAGTCAAAATAAAACGATAGGATTCTCACCCCCACTTTCCAAGTACTCTTAACTAGATTGCTCTTTTGACATCAACTTATCGACTTTACTACTAGCATATAATTTCAATCCAAATCGCTATGAATTTACATGCACAGGTAAATTTCTGCAATCCATGCTACCATCCTAGATAAACTGATGCATATATGCGCTTCAACTGGTAACCTAAGCACAAAAACATTCCAATGAAAAATGTAACATTATACAACCCTCAATGAATGTAGACAATGCCTTAATTCATCTTAACTGTATACCAATCACTCTATCTTCTTTATATTATGGTAAGAGAAAACAAAAGTGGATGGTGCTCCTCTTAGTATCTAATAACTTGAATCTTTTGACATTCCTCATTTTCACCCAAGGATATCAAATTTTGGCGATCTTTTAAAATGGTGAAAATAGCATAACTTCTTTTCCGATTTCGATTCAGGTTAAGCTATATCATTTCATTTAAGTTATTGCTTCTCTAATCGTCCAATAAATGTGATACCTAGGTATCACATTTATAATCTGTAGGAATTTTTCCTAAGTTCTACAATATACAAGCATTCAAGTTGGGTATTCCTAATTTGTTCACCTATTCAAACCTAGCAATCAAAATCTAAATCTAAATGAAATCCTAAATTTAAATGAAATCCTGACTTAAGTTAATTTATAATTAAAGGTAATCATTGGGAGATACATCGTTTATGTTCCACTATTATGCAACACAAACAATGTATCCTAAGTCAATATTTCATGATATTTCTATTAAATAAATAGTCTCCTTCCAATCCAAGAAATGATTGAAAATAATCCTAATATCCTCTTCTCAAAATCTTACCAAAATCTGTAAATCTTATTTCCTATGTAGACCGCCTCTACAACCTCAATGCGTGTAAACTATAATATCTTTTACTTAATGAGAATTCAAATTATAGAATTAGACATTCCATGTGTAACTTTAATTACAACTTCATTTAGGATATCCTTTGTAATTTGAACTTCCAAAATTTTACCATTTTTTAATATAATCCCATTAATAAGATCTTTACCAAACATAACTTTTCACTAATTCACTATAAATGTTTTATGGTCGAGACCATTCAGGATGGAATAGTGTCTTACCATATTAATCCAATAAACATAATGTTCAATACCCAAAATAATTTCGTATCTAAAACTCATCTTGGAACATCAAAAATTGACATTTTCCTAACTAATGAACATGATATGGAACTCATGTCACATCATGACTTGAAATTGTGACGATAACTCAAGCATTGGTATTTCAGAAATATCAACGTGGACTATAAAAAACAACGTACTTTCCTAGTACCTACAACTTCCCAAGCAAAAAGCAACATGTATAGCGTAACGTTTCCTAAAATGTTGGATCAATGACACTCGTCCATAAATAATCCAAATCTTCTACCTCTTCCTACAATGTTAAAACAACTAATACTTTAGGGACCTATAGCTATTAAAAAACTTCTTTGGCTTAATATAAACATACTCACCTTTTGAGTTCCTCGAGAAAACTACAATCTTCTTTGTAAGATGTGTTAATGGCACAAAAATCATTGCAATTTCTTTAATGAACTTCTTACAGTAGCTAGCCAATCCTTGGTGTAGGATCGAATTAACCCTAATGGGGCGCTGAATAAGGTTTATAAAAAATTCCTAGATAAATAAAAATTGCAGCACGTATAATAACAAAGTAAATGCGGAAATAAAAGTGACATACAATTTTACTCAGCTTCGACAAAACCTGCTGAAGCAGCCTTCAAGGTTTTACTAGGAATCAAACAATCTGATGCTTACAGACCCTATAAACTCGCGACCCTCACTAACCTAATTGTTCTATCCTACCACAACTCAGCCATTGAGTTGCGAGTTCTCGAACTATGCCCCATAGTTCGTAACCGAGATAAATTAGAATTTTATAAATTAAAAAAACAAGAAAGTAAATAAAAGGAAAACCTTAAAGTAATTTGGTCCTAATTCAATTTGTTTACAAATGAAAAGAATATGGCCCATTAAAAATCAAATAGCATTCTCCCTTGTTCGTCCATATCTTCATTTGCATGCCCGTTATTCTTTTGCCACTTCTTAATCTGATTTAGGGTTTTATATAATTGAAGCGATCATTCCAATTGGTAATTACGCCCTAGCTCCTCTTCATCGATTGATTGTGTGCCTGATTCTCTGGATGAGGAACCTTTTCGGTAGCTTCTTTGTCTAGTAGGATTATATGAAATTTGGTGTGAACTTTTTGATTTTTGTTTTCAATTTTATGTTTTTATTAGATTATTCTTCTGCTAATGATGAACTAGGTTTAAATAAGGATCCAATTTGGAATCGTACCCATTATTTTCAATTTGGTTCATTCAACCTTGACTTTGTATTTTAAACGTTGACTGTTGATTTATGTTTGAGTGTTGTTGATGCTTTTCTAACTTGTTCTTCATTCGAATACATTGCTTCATATAATTTTGTTTGATTTTTTGATTTTATATCCTTGATGGTATCTTGACTTAGTCATTATTTGGTATATATTTGAAAATACTTTGACTATGCTTGAATTTCTTAACATGAAATAATGGAATACTTGGTTGTGATTCTTCGAGTTGCTTGATTTGTTCACTTCATTATTTCAGTTGATTCACTTTATTTTCTTTGCATACTGCCTTGCCCACGTTTGAACTTTCTTGCCTTTTGCTTGTATGTGAGTGCACCATGTATAACTCCCATTGAATCATCACTTGATCCTGTGCACTGTATGGTGTTGCACTACTTCATTCCTGTATGGTTTGCACATGTGCGTTATCTGTTTTGATGTTTCAATGCTATTGTATCCTCGTTGCACTATCCACTTGAAACCGTGTCCTTGCTGTTGTGTAGATAGTGAACTATTTTTTACTTGCACCTTTTTTCTACCTTGTTTTACTTGAATACTTGTACTCTACCCAATGTGTGCTCGTGTGGTTCGCTTGGAAGTTGAGTTGTTTTCCATTAACTATTTGGAGATGATGTTATAGTGTTTGTTTTGTGTCAATGGGTATCCCTGTAACTCCTCTTGAAACTGTGTTTGACTTGATGCATTTGCTCTGTGTTGTAGCTATGCATGTTGATACTGATTCATGTGTGCATGTTCATGTTCATGTTAGCGTGGTTGTTCTTGTCTCTTGTGGTAAGGTAATGAACTATGCTTTGCTCTAGCCTATTGTACTTGTTTTGTTTTGATGTACTTACTTTTGGCCATTTTCCTGCATGCATGTGTTTAAGTTGCATTGAATTTCCTTGGTGCACTTAGATTTGGCTTGTATGTGTTGACCCTCTCTGATCTTGTCCGAGTTGATGATTTGCACAACTGTGTTGCTGCTTCTTGGCATTTGCTGTGATTTGACCTGGTCCTCTGCCAAGCCTTACCCTACCATGTTTGAACTCTTTTCTAGTATGTTACTACACAGCGTCCTCACTCTGCACATGTGTATACTTTTTTTTGTATATATGTATAATTTTGTGCTAACTGATATAGTATGTGAACTTTGGTGGCTTGAATCTCATAGCTGCACAATTGTACACTACGTGATGCACTTGAGTTGAGCCCGAGATTGCTTAGGCTTGACCTCATGCACCCTTGCACTATATTTAGCCTTCGGGTTTGACCTATGAATTTTTCCCTGAAATTTATTGACACAAGTGTGTTTTTTATGTGTATGGCCTTATGGCATGTATAGTGATATAGTGTGCATGTCATACGTGTTCGTGCACTTTGATTCCAGTTTAAAAAAATGAAAACAAACAACCTAAATTACTGAGGCAATATCACATTAAATCATTATTATCTTTGCAAATATCAGTTTGTTTTTTTCTTTTTACCGCATTGTTGTTTGTGTCATAGGAAAAGTGGAAGATTGGAGCAGAAGCAAGAAGATATCAAATTTGAGTGCAAGTAAAAAAATGTTGTTTTGTATTTGAAAAATGTAAATAAGTGGAAGCTCAATGTGTACAGATTTAAATTGAAATGAAGTAAAATATTTTTTTAAATAAAATTTTGAATTCTGAATAAAATATTTATATCATTCTATGAAATTGCAATAGTACTATAACAAACACATTTAACAAATATATATGTTTATTATCATCAAACAAAAATCATAAACTGTTATATTTAACACTAGGAAACTCCTCAAGTCCGAAGCATTCTTTGGTACAACAAATACCTTGAACACCTTTTACTTCTTTAAATTTAAATAATTTTAGCCAAATCACATCTTCCAAACTTTCTCACGCTAGCATTAGGTGACTCAATCAATATTTGGATAGGAAAACACGAAGTGATATTCACTCTTTATTATTATAGAATATTAAATTTAGTACCCAACTCTTCCACTTCAAACATTAATTGAAAAGGCCACAAAATCCCTATTTTAATCTATTTCTTTACCTAAAAGCTTCCAATGGTTTACAACTCCATAATTAGAAAGCCCTTAGCATGCTGGCATACTGACTATTCTGGCTAATCCACTCAAATCAATTCAAGCCCTGTAGGCTATGTAATCCTTCTAAATCCAATATAACTTTAAGTTAAAATACCAATACCTTTTTCAATTTAATTTTTCTTTTTAAATCAAAATTCTTTAATTTTAGCATCATTTTCACAAAACTATTATGCAGTTATAACTACAAAATTCTATGTTAATTTTAATAAATGTTTCCTATTGATAAAATCATGACATAATAATTTTTTCAATTTAAATTTCGGTTTTACTCGGCTTAGAAAAGTGGACATGTAAATGTATCTTTCTAATTTTTCTTTTATAAATAAGAAAGCATCACAAGGGTGTATTTTAAAAGAAAACGTGATATTTTAACTTTTTTTCAAAGTGCAACAGAAATATTTTCAAAAAGGTAGGTTTTTAAACATATTTTTTCTTTTGAAATTACCTTTCAAAATTTCACTGTCCAAAAGAAAAGTATACATCAAAAGAAAACTACAACAATGTGCCTTACACTAGCTTTAAAATAGTTACGAAAAACGACATTTATTAAGCTTTCCTATGTTTGATGCTAAAAATAAGGGTTTACCAGTTCAGACTTCAAATTTTATAATCTTTGAAAGATACTAAAATCAATGTTTCCAACTTATTTTGAAATTTCTTTTCGATTTTACATTTTTCTTATAAATTTCCATAAAGTTTATTTGAACATGAAATCATGAACAAATTTATTTTCTTCAAACACATCATACATCTAATGATTTTAACTTTTTAGAAAATATTTCTAATGGTTTAACACTTTAAATTAGAGTAGTTGAACATAACCTAATTTACATAGGCCCAACTACATCTAACGATGCTTTAAATGCATAAAGTTTTTGCCCCTCTTCTTTACAAATGGTTAACTCAAGTTTATGCTCCATTACAGTGTCTAACTCTAACATCAGAACATTCTAGCCATTAATTTAAGTCAAATGGAGTTTTTTGAAACTATTTCTAATATAAGAATAGGGTTTCCGCTTTAATCGAGGAGATTTACTCTAACTTCGAAAAGTCCTTCTTTCATGTCTATATTATGCCTGATCAACATCATACTTATTTTATATGGGAATAATGGTACTAAACTATTCAATTCGCCCTTAGACCCATAATTTACTCACTATTGCTAACTAGTTTAGAGAAACTCTATTAGCATTTCTTTGTGGAGTAAATTATAATAAACATGATAGATTTATTTTTCACCCTATTGTTATAATCTTAACTTTACCTTAACTTATAGTTGTTTTCTTATATTAGGAACATGCCAACAACCACCTTATAAGTCAAATATATAGGGTGTGGCATTTAAATAAATAAATATAAATATATATATACACACACACATATACATATGTATAACTGAAAACTACAAATATGCTCTCTCATACACCCTAATTTATAGGAATCAATTAAGCTAGGCTTTGATATCAACTGTGACAACCCACACCATTAGACACATGGATCCAAAGCCTAAAAAGTGGAATTTGAACTCGCGTTATGTGAAGAAGTACAAAATGTAGGATTTTATGTTTTGCATGATATAGAGACAAATATATTTTTTTACACAGTATACACTTTTAGAATCACATGGGAAAGGAAATAAAATATTATTATCTGATTTTAACTAAGCGTCTTTTACATGAATTTGGACGTCAATATGTATAATAAATGATTCAAGGACTAAGAAACATGTT
Source organism: Allium cepa (assembly GCA_030765085.1). Classification (NCBI taxonomy): domain Eukaryota; kingdom Viridiplantae; phylum Streptophyta; class Magnoliopsida; order Asparagales; family Amaryllidaceae; genus Allium; species Allium cepa. The sequence continues at coordinate 131,509,917 of CM060943.1, forward strand.
TGAAAGGACAATGGAAGTGGTCTCAAGAAATTGGAGAACAATTAGAGCTAAGGAGATATGTCAGACCGTCACTTTTAGATCGGTACCGAGCACTTTTTTTGCATCATGTTGACTTCTGGAGCTAAGACCAATGAATTTTTGGCTTAAGTAGTCATCTTGGGGTGCGTTTCTAAAGGATTAGGTGAACATATTCAAGGAAGTCTTAAAGGAAAGATGATAAGTACCAAGTACTAGAGATATCAAAAAACTCTCGAAAACAACATGATTTATAAGCAAAAGTGCTTGGAGCGCAAAAGATCGAAGACAGAAGGCTAAAAGAAGGAAGATGGAGCAATTTTCCCTCAGAAAATCAGATCAGTACTGTTAGTGCAAAATATCATCTACACCAACACCTCGAGGTCTGAAGGTATAGCTCCAGAAATGGGTTGGATTATTGTACCGGACAAAGAGATTACCGAGACATGATGCAATTAAGCTTAGGTTACGAGATGTTGAATCTTAGAGCTGCAATATCCAATGTAGAGAAAGAAAAGTGCAAAAAGTAAATAACACTGAGACTTTTATAATGGTTTGTGTTGAAAGTCCCTACATCCACTGTCCTTGCTTTTTTTAGTCACTCTTACCCAGCCGAGTGGCTTATTACATTGTACATTTTTCCATAATGAGTTGTTAAAGAGATATCAAATATAAGAAAGTAAAATATGATTTTATATTTCAATTCTTTTTTTAGTGTCAGCCCTTTTCTGTAGCAAGTGGTCCTCTATTATAGCAAATTTAAGGTTCTTCTGTTGGTGCAGGTGCTTTCTCTTAGATTAATGACCTGGCTTGCTATGTGCGGCCAAGATTTGAATTCTTGTCATCATCTGGTTGAGTGAATTTGATGCAGACTGTTGACATGATGCTTTTATATATAGCTTCTTGGATATCTTTCGTTTATCCTAACCGTTGGTCTCGGCCTGGGCTATTTGAGCCTTTGATTGTTGATGCTTGTTGAAATGTTTTTGTTTAGGAAACTGCTGCCATTGGTTAAGCTTCTTGTCTTAGCTGGATAATGACCTTGATCTTGGTCGATGGTTTAACTCATGCTCTTGGACTATAGGTCTCGGATATTAAGTTTGGTGCTTAAGCTCTTGTTAGTAACTAAACAACAGGTCTCAAAATCACAAGTAAAGGAACTTTCCTCTCGAATATTCGTAAGTTATATTTTATAGAAATTATGGTGCAACACATTCCCCTCAAAGTTCACCTTATATGGCTGATATAAGGTGGACTTTGGAAAGAATAGCGTCATATCATGCTTAATACATGACTTATTTGTTATATTCCAATCATGAAGTTGATCTTAAGATTTCGAGTAAAGCAATACTCTAAGAACTTTCGGATGCATTGCTTTCACTAAGAAAATTTATAAATATCTAACCTCATTTGGAGGGATTTGAAAATAATTTGAAATCTAACCTCATCTAGAGGGTTTTAGAAACTGAAATTAGTGCTTAGAAACTGAAATTGGTCTTACATAGGTATTGGGTTTGAAAACTATTAGTGAGGGTATAATGCCTATATTTTCACGTTATTATAGGAACGTGGCTCACTATACAACATCATGCATGGTACTATTCAACCATGGCTCACTCTTTTGTATAGCACTCTGGATGTGGCTCGGTAGGTGAGTTCTTCATGGTCATCATTTTCATGACTCGCTCTTCGCACAACACTTTCGGCCATGGCTCACTATACAGCACTGTGCATGGTACTATTAAACCATGATTCACTCTTTGCATGACATGATTTGGCCATGGCTTACTCTTTGCACACAACTTTTGAAGGTTACTCACTAGGTGAGTTCGACACGGTCGTCCTTTCCGTGACTCACTCTTTACATAACATTATCGACTATGGCTCACTACTATTAGGGATCTACCCGATATTCTAACTTTATTAAGATTCCACTCAATATTCTAATCTCATTGGGAATCTACCCGATATTCTAATTTTATTGGGAATCTACTCAAGAAAGTACCCAATATTCTATTCTTGTGTATGATACTACTTAACCATGCCTAATAACTATGCTTCTTAGATTGAAATAAACAGATTAGCATGGGTTTATTTCTTACATGACACTACAAGGTCACGGCTTAAAGCTATAAATTCTTACCTTTGGCATAATGGTCGGAGGTGGAACTATTTGTATAGCCCAGAGGTGAAACTATGTAATTGTCACGAGGTGAAATGATTTACTTGCTCGGAGGAAAAAGCATGCTTTTGAAACTCGCACGATGCTACTTGATCAGAGAAATATCATGGCTAAAACATTTTGATGCACTTTCTAAAATTTTCATGATATTACATGATCATGACAATGATCATGACTAAAACGTTTGATGAAATATTTGAAATGCTTAAAACTTAAGAAGAATGGAGTCTTGCATGACATACCCGAGTCACGACTAAGAGATTGGTTATTGTCTCGAAGTTCTGTTAAAGATTTTATCTAGGTAGAAGCCCTGTGCTATAACAATGTTTCAAATGCTTAGCATTCTAAGTCCGAGTTATTACATCGCATCTGACTTCTTTAATCTATATGTTCTCTGAGGGATGATGTCATGAATTATTAGGTGTCCTTCCTAATTTGGGCTGGAAGGTCCATCTACTGGATCCTTTGTGTTCGGTATTATCTTTCGGAGGACAAAGTCTCCTTTCTCAAACATTCTAGTCTAAACTCTTTGGTTGTGGTATCGAGTCATATTTCGAATATAATTTGTTGTCCTCAAAGAGGCTTTGTCCTAGAGCTTGAGCAACAAATCCAATGACCCCTCTCGGTGCTACATATTATTGTAGGCAATCTCTTACACAATCGGGAGCATGGCTTCAAAACGATAAGCTATAGAGAAAGGAATGTGTCCTGTCAAGGCCTTAGAGCTTGTTCTACAAGCCAACAAAACGAAAGGTAATTCATCTGCCCTGTTTCCTTTTGCCTTGTTCAATCTTTTCTTCAAACAAGCCTTGATAGTTTTGTTGGCTACCTCTATGGCCCATTTGCTTATAGATAGGCTACCGAAGAAAAACTCTTGATGATACTGTGATCTCGGCGATACTCTGCACATTCTCGGCTCTCGGACTAACTACCATAATCCATAATAATCTTATGCGAAAGACCGAATCTAGATATAATGTTCTTCATTATGAACTTTATTACTTGATTAGAGGTTGTGGTAGCTAAGGGTCCGTCCTTGACCCATTTTGTAAAGTAATCAATTGACATTATGAAATATCCTGTCGCTCCTTTAGCAGTCAGAAGAGGACTAATAAGATCGATGCCCCATATATCAAAGGGCCATGGACTCATCATTATGGTGAGCTTGTTAGGAGGAGCTCTGGCACTTTTGCATAAAAATGACACTTATCAAATTTTCTTGCATAGTCTAATGCACCTTGATTTAGTGTCGCCAATAGAAGCCTTGCTTGAGTATTTTCTATGCAAACTTTTGGCCTCCATAACAGTCTCCACAAATTCCATTGTATGCTTCTTTCAATAGTAGATGACCTTCTGAGCCTATTACATATGGGGAATATGGAGTTTAGAATCCCATCCGATAGAATACTCCATATATAATGTTGTACTATGGAGCATTATATTTAATACGCTTCGCTTCGATAGCATCCGAAGGTAGAATATTTTCAATCAAATGTCGGATATATGGTGACATCTAGTTTTCTTTAGTTATTACTGTTGTTATGGATTCACCTCGGGTGGCTTGAGCACATGTTATAACTAACACTTCCTCCGACAACTGTATGCGAGGTTTCTCTTGGATCTCAACTGGGATGAAATTAAACTCTCTTATATCCCTTAAACTTGCATATTTTGCCAAGGGATCGACCGTGGCATTTCAATCTCCAAGGATGCTTTCTATGTGATAATTCATGAAAGCTTTGGGTAGTTGATTCACTTTCTTAGCATAGAGCACTAACCTTAGGTTTTGGGTCTGATAGTGACCGAGAACTTGATTAATGACAATCCAGGAGTCACTGTATACTCAAGTCTCTAAGACCTTGATAGAAATTACAATTCTTAATCCAGCAATCATGGATTTGCATTATTGGTTACTGAGAAAGAGAGCCTGATTGCATAATAAATTTGATGGTGGTTCCAGGTTACCAAGATATAACCGGCACCTACTTACTCATTTGAGGCCTCATCAACATAAAGTTGCCAAGGGAGTGGCTTATTCTGGTTGTCTTCTTTTTCAGTTTCAGCTTTGAAACCAATGCATTTATTAATGCAGTCGGCTAGTGCTTGACCTTTGATTGCTATCCTTGGCTCATATGATATCTCATACTGGCTAAGATCTATAGCCCACTTGATTAACCTTCCTTAGTCTCAGGTTTACTAAAAGCTTACAAAGTGGTTGATCTGTAAGGACTTTAATAGGATGGGCCTGGAAATATGGCCGAAGCTTCTTGCTGTGCACATCAAGTTATAGGTGAGATTTTCAATTACAGGGTAGTGCTTCTCGGCTGGATATTGCCTTTTACTTACATAATATACGAGACTTTGGATTCTATTATCATCTCCCACTATGGCTGAACTTATGCCCCAAGCTAAGGTAACCAAATAGAGGAACATAGTTTTCCATCTATCGGTTTAAACAACACCAAGGAGAACTTAGATTCTTTTATAGATTTCGAATGCTTTCTGGCATTCGTCTGTCCATTTGAAAGCAACATGCAACTTTAATAGGTTGAAGAAGGGAACACACTTGTCGGTCAATCAACTCATGAACATGTTCAAAGCAGCGATCTTTCCATTCAAGCTCATTGACTCTTTTCCACTAGTCGGATCTTCATGTCGATTATAGCTTTAACTGATTCAGGTTAATCTCTATCCCTCTAGCACTTACTACAAAACCTAGGAATTTCTTGGTTTGTCTACCAAAGGCACACTTCTAAGCATTTAGCTTCCCTTGATACTTTTTAGAGAACATCGAACGTCTCGGCTAGATCTGAAACATGACTTTCTAATTGTTATCAACATACACCTCCATGTTTCGACCTATTTGCTTGGTAAAAATTCGGTTTAGTAACCTCTAATATGTTGCCCCTACATTCTTAAGATCGAAGCCATTACCTTATAGTAGAACAGACCTATGTTGGTGACAAAACTTGTTCGCTTCTCATCAGGCTTAAACATTGGGATCTGACTGTACCCGAAATATGCATCCATAAGCAAAAGTAATTGATGCCCACTGGTAGCATCTACTAATTGATTGATTCTTAGCAAAAGGAAGCAATCCTTCGAGAAAGCTTTGTTTAAATCCGTAAAGTCAATGCAAGTCCTCCATTTTCCATTAACTTCTTTACTAATACTGAATTAGCGATCCACTTTAGACATCTCGGATTAAATTATTCTTAAGTAACCTTTTAATTTCTTCTTGCAGAGCTGCATATTGGGCCTTATCTAAAGGCCTCCTTTTTGCCTTACAGGGGTAAACTTTGGATCTATAATTAAACAATGGCAAATGATTGATGGGTTGATTCCTATCATATCATCGTGTGTCCAAGGAAATACATCTTAGTTATGCTTGTAGAAGAAAATTAGCTCTCCTCGGGCAGAAGAATGGAAATAAGTTCCTATCTTAACTATCTTAGACTTGTCATTTTCATCAAGGCACACTTCTTCTACAGTCTCGACTGCTGAAGCCATCTCGGTCTCTTTTCTCAGATTAAGATCGAGCTTAATTTCTTCTTCCCTTAGAACTTCTTATGCAACATGAACAATCTTTTTTTGTCTCCCAAAAGACTTGGTATATTGACGTCTGGTGATTCTGTTGGATGATTTTCCTATAAATACACGACTTAGAGCATTTAGAAAAGGACTTTTGGCACTTACTTTCTTTATCTTTTCTCTCTACTCCACCCTAATCACTAAGGGAGAAACCTTTTTCTATTCTAGGCTATTAGATCAGTAAAAACCTTTGTACTTATGGCTAAAATCCATAAGCAATAACATAACAGTGGGTGTCAGCCTTAGATTTGCTGAATCACTGTAAAATTTCTCTATGTTCTTACTTTTGTTTGCTAGGCTATTCATTTTTGGATGTTGCGCAATTTTTTGGCTCAACATTTTGGTACTTAAATTAAGAATGGAATTTCTCAAGTGTAGATCTTGCTATTTATTGTGCATTGGGGTGTCTAGAGGTTAGATCTAGAAAGTTTTCTATTTAAAACTTGAAGGAAATTCTAATTCAAATTAGTGGCACCATCAAGGAAGTCTGGTAGATCTAGAGCGATAGTTGGTTTTAATGAAGGAGCTTATCATTATCCCAAAGTTAGCGATCAACTAGTAAAAGCATTGCCATGACCATCTTCCCATTAGAAGATGGTCGCAATAGTGGAGTTTGATAAGATAATGGCGAAGTTGAATTAGAAGATGGGAGATAGTTAGAAGGCCCTATTTGGATAAATAGTAGCATAGCCTTACTGACCCAAGAGTCATAAAGGGTCAAGAAGAGCACGAGGGAGACATCAGTTGTTGGATTTGAAGAGGAGAAGTCATCTACTTATGGTCAGAACAAAAGAGATATAAAGTAAAAATGAAAGAAAAATATTATTGGAGTAGTTGGGACAAATACTGGAGGGAGAAAACGAGCACCTACGAAGGGAATTCAGATCTGTACTAACCATAATCAAGTCGATATAAACTCGAATTTGATGCCCTTGGGGGGAAGGAAGATGAGGCAATTAACTTATTTGACTATGAAGATGATCTGCAGGATGCTGCTGATGATGATGGTCAAGATGTTGAAGTTCAGGATGCTGATGTTCAAACAATTTTCGTGAAGACAATCATACATCGCAAAAGTGCCGAAGGAGTGGTTTTCCCAAAGATTAGAAATCAAAAAATTCAACGAGCAAACCGAGACTGTTTGCAAAGTCAAACACTCAGTATAATTCTTGATGATCATCCTTAGTATAATATGCTAGTAAGGAATATATAGCAGATATGACTAAGCGGTTGATGGAGGTAGGTGGAGAAAGAATGAAGATTGGGGTTTTGCGCCTAGTAGAACTCCATTCACGGATAATTTTCTAAGAGAGGAGTATCCCAGGAGTGTATGATGCAAATAATGTCATTGTATAATGGGATTACCGATCCTAGGAAGTATTTGTTTAAGTACGGTTGGCACATGGATAGTGCATGGGCAATATATGCAGTTTGATGTGGATGTTTTCCAATTTCCTTAGATGGAGTCGTGTCAATGTGGTTCACTCGGCATCCGCCAAAGTCCACGTCGACCTTTGAGGAATTAACAAAAAAATTAGATCGGTTCAGGCTCTACACCGCTCGATCTAAGGACATGATGTCCGTGTCGAGCCTTTCCCAGGGACCTTAGGAGTCATTGAAAGGGTTCTTAAACAGATTCAGTATTGTAGTTACTGATGTCGATAACTCGAATGAGAGTATGGTGTTGAAGGCATTTACATTGGTCCTGGGCATACATCCGTATATAGATTTTGGAAAATGGCTGAGGATGAAGCAGCCAATGGCAATGGAGGTGTTCCATCAGAAAGTTAATCATTTCTTACGCTTTGAAGAAGTAAGTCAGGATGCTGGGAAGACGGATGGTGGACAATCGAAAGAAGTGATTTAGAGCAATCTAACCATAAAACAAACAGATGAGAGCGCACTAACATGGCTTTAAGTGTAGGGAATTCTGATAGCCAGAGAAAGAGGAATCAAGATGCTGGGGGCAGAAAAAATGGTGCAAAAATGCATCCAAGGAATATGAGATCTGATGTGTACACGTCTCTAAATGACATAATTGAAAACATATATCTTACCATACAAGGCACAAAAATGTATAAGAAGTTGCCAAGGGGAGAGAGGATTGAGGTAGAAAAGCATTCGAGAAAATTTTGAAGGTTCCATAAAACTCATGGGCATAACTCAAACGAGTGCAGGCAACTTAGAGAATTTATTGAGGAATTGATAAGGAAGATGAGGTTACAAGAAAATGTTAGAGAGTCGTAGGATGGCAGACAAAATGTTAGACCCCAAGGGCCGAACGTTAAAGGAAACAAGCATGGACCTAATAGAGAGGAGTCCAGGTGGCTAGATGGAAGAATTGTTATCAACACAATAATGTTAGGATCTCATCTAATGGAGAAAAACTGGAATGAAATGAAAAAACATGCAGATTCTTTAAAGCACATATCATAGGAAGGTTGCCTTTCCATTAAGGAAGGAGCTTCCAAAAAGTAAATGTGGTTGATAACAAATGATTTTGTTTTTTTTGGAATCAAGAGTTTGAAGGGATCGAGGAACCAATATTTGATCACATGGTGATAACGGCTATGATTGGGCCGACTGTTGTACATCGGGTTCTGGTGGATTGTGAAATCTTAGTAAATGTCCTATTCAAACAAACATTTAGCCAAATAAGGGTCGGCCTAATGGATGTTAAGCCTTGTAAATCCAGGATTCAAGGATTTGCGGGAAAGGCGTAGGAGCCCAAGTGGACTATTGATTTGTCCATGGAGTTGGACGAAGGAGACCGCAAGGCTACGCGTGTTTGAAAATTGGTTATTGCAATGAATTCTTAGTGTACAATGCCATTTTGGGCGACTCGACCGTTGCCGATTTCAGGATAACATTAGCACCTTAGTATATAAAGATGAAGTTCCTTATGGAAAATGGGGTCAGATCGATCAATGGTAACTAGAGTGCTATTGGGAATGCTACATTGCTAAGCTCAAAGAGGCAAAGTAACGAGAGAAAGGAAGAGGCGTAATCTTGGTCCATAACGATCCGCTGCGTTGGATGACGACTGTTGAAGGGATCACGATCCCGCAGGTGTGGAATAACAGTCTATTGCGATGTCATTTTACTTAGATTAGTTTAATTTATTTTTGCCAGTAAGCCACCCAAGGATTTTAAAGGCAATTTAATAAGGTATGACTTGCCACGTTTTTCATTTATAAATAAAAACGACCCTCTTAAATCAATGGAATTGTGTTTTGTAAGAAAAACTGTATTCTGTGGAATTAGAAGCACAATCAATATAATTAGTACCAAATCCTTTAGTCCAACATTAGTACCGAAGGGACATAACCATAAGGGTCGATTGGATAATTCGACCATATTTATGATGACCATCCTATACCACCGGCACCAATAATATACAAATAGTGCACCGCTGCCGTGCCCAATCATACAAGATGATCATCAAGATGAATAATAACAAGCATAGCATGTAACCCATCGTATATACCACAGCATATTCCTAAAATATGATATCACCAATACAACAAAAGAGACAATAATAATAATGCGAACTAATTATCATAGTATAACATCCATAGAGTTATACCTCAAACGTCATATAATGTAAAAGAGGATCAACTCTATAAACTGTATCAACAAAAAGAAATAAGCAAGAACTATCATGGTCTTCACAGTGTTGCTTAGCAGAAAAGCGTAGAAATCCATATATATATAATATGAGATAGCTCCATCCAGGTCATCCTCCAAACAGCTACTACGTCACCTAGACCTGTTATCTAGTCTACACATTTAAGAGTACCCAAGATAATAAGAAGTAAAGCATACCCTTGGGTCAGGCAGCAGTCCGGTGTGAGCGGTAATTGAATCTTAAAATACTACACATGCAAATATAATAAGGAACAAGAGTACCCGAACCATACTTGACCTGTCCTTGCAACCATAGAGTTAGCACATAACACTACAATATACCGCTTTACAATATCATAAAGGTACTATACAACATAGAATGTTGGATGTCCAGATATCCCTATCTTCAGAAGCTACTCCCGATGATATCCCTAAGTGATTGCCCACAAAAGAAAGCAACATCGCATCCATCAAATAATACCCACTATCACTCATCCTTGTGTCTTGAATATATGATAACTTGTATGGCCTCCTAATTGCCAAGGACTAATGGAAATCTTGGCCTTCGTTGTACTCTCATATCATGTAGCCTAAAGCTCAATATGTGTCTCACAGCCTAAAGCTAGACACTAGACCCAATGCAACGAAGGGTATATAAGTCCCCTATTGATCCATCGGTGTCCGCACTTAAAATACCCCTGCTTCAAGTATAGCAGAAAATACTCCGAGCATCAATGATCCCTTAGCACAAAAATCCAAGCACTGCTTTCTACTGAATTAAAATTTTCATTATCCAAGAACCTACCATGTTCCCCATTCTATGGCTCACCCTTTAATTGAGCCGCTATTTTCGATATTTACTCCCATTATGAGTCACAAGCCGAAGATACAAAGTTTTATCATGCTGTTACATCACCATCCAACCCTTATGCAAACGAGCCAACACCTCCAACATGATCTATAGAATCTCTACTCCATTCCCTAGAAGTTTCACCATCACTGGACCCACTAGAACATCTCAGTACTAACATGAACAAGTCGGCACTGACTTGTCTACTTAGCTAATCTATAGCCCACTCTACTTCCTTTCTTTCTAGTACTCCATCTCTAAGTACTGTGGACCCCGAGCTACCCATCAAACATCTTAGTCCTCCCCCCAAAGCATTTAACTTCACGTTATGGAAACAGTCAGTATAGCCTCCAACCCTCAGCCAGTCTCCTATCTCTTGCTTTGTGTCACCTCTACTAACCTTTCCCTTGAGTTCTCCCAAAATCGCCGAACTGTCTGATAAACATAAACATGTCGGCACCGACATAAACAAATAGGTACTGACTTATGCACTTAATGAATTAGAGCTTGCGATTTGGGCCACTGGCTTCCTCCATACTCCAGAGCCTCCCCTTCACGTTTCGTCCAATTCTGATCATCTTTGCCTCTAATTTGCAAATTTACCAACCTATCTTCCTAACATTAAAAACACTAGCAAACAACATCAAAGCACAACATACAAATATGGACCAACATGCACATGCATCCATTAAGGCAATCAAAACATAAGAATATGAAAAACAAGCCAATTCTTATCTAGATCTACATTTTACATGAATATATGAACATGAGTTAGGGTAATTTCTAATCAAGTTCAAAATGTATGCATAGATTAACATGTAATTAAAGTTATAAAATATTTAATGGCCAAAAATCATGTTAAATCATGCAGTTCTTCCATATAAACATGTATAGGATAGTGAGAAGGCACAAACAATTCACCGATACCAAATTCAGCCAATTTGAGTGTATATCCAATATGGACATCGATTAAAAGCAATGCAAATCAACCAAATCGACGATCTCTATATTCTAATCAATGATCCATGCACTAATCTTCAATTCGATTTGATTTAGAGTGTAATTTGGGTGATTTAGGATGAACCTAGCGTTAATGGGGGCTTAGGTCAGATTTGGAAGAGAAGGAAAAGTTTTAATTTGGCTCTTCAGCCCTCTATTTATAGTGATCTCTAATTACACCAATGGGTCCACTTATGGGCTTTATTAGTCACACGCTAATTTTGGGCAATAAATATTAAAACTTAAAATAATCATAATTTCATAACCTTTTGTATGTTTTCTACTATGACCACTCTACGGAATAGAACACCTTTATCCTAAAGTAATGAAACCGATTTGAGACCCTAATTCGACACCTATCAACAGTTATAACCAAACAAGAGTTCCAGGGTCAAAATGGACACATAGAAATTTGGAAAAAACCATAGGTATGTAAAATGTTCCTAAGGGTCATATCCTAAAATTTTAGAATCATACGATAGCATATAAATAATATAAAAATATTTTGCAATCCTTCGATATGTAAAATGCGAGTCCTTACATTCCTGATCCCCTTTTGGGGATTTTGTCCCTAAAATCCATAAAAAAAACAAAAGTATAAGCAATCTTAGTTATTCTACATGCCTACCAATCATAGGTAACCATCAAACATCTGAAATTAGCAGCCATGCAATCAATAGATTCGGTGAACGTACCCTAGCATGCAGAATACTAACATATCAGATATAATATACAATAGTGAAAGTAAATATGATAAATGGTAGATTTTACCATTCAAAAAGGTCTAGACATGAAGTCCTCATGCTCTCCTCAGTCTCCCATGTACAATTGTCATCACTTTCACTCAATTGTACCTTCACTAGCTTCACCGACTTTCTATTATGCTATTTTATATCATGCCCAACTACACGAAGCGACCTACGAGATCTAGAAACTTCTGGTTCTACCTTAACTTCTTCCAGCTGATCTGGTGTAATCATGATACCTGAGTCATATACAAATTTCTATAGATAAGAGAAATGAAAATCATTGTGTACGCTCGTTATCTTTTGAGGTAAGTTGACCCCATATGCTAGTTTACCAATCCTCTCAATTATCGAAAAAGTACTTATGAATCTCGGTGCTAACTTCCCCTATCTACCGAATCGAAATACATTCTTCAGAGGAGAAACATGCATGAATAGCATATCCCCGATAGAAAATTCCAAATCTCTTCATCTCTTATCCGTAGCTTTTTGTCGATCCTAAGCAGCTTTTATTCATTGCCGAATGACCTCAATCCTCTTCAATGTCTCTCTAATCATATATGGCCCTAATATCAATTTCTCACCCACTTACCACCAACAAGAAGGAACATCACATATTTTATAAATTTCCTAAGGAGGATATAACTTTATCTCGAATTTTAGTTATTTAAAATAATGGGTATTTGTCCCCAAAATTTTTATTTGATGAATAATATGGTACTTTGGAATTCCTTGAATTTTGGGGATTATACCCACGGAATTTCGAATTACTATGAATTTGTTATGCTAGATAAGCATTTAAATGGATAATTAATTAAGGATATTAACTACTTAATTTAATATATGTTTTGGACTTTGAAATTTGAGTATGGTAGATTTTTGAAAAAGATTTGGGTAAAGAAATTTTATTATCTAATAAGAATTTAATAAAGAGTAGGATTTGGTGAAAAGTAATTACTTTTAATAGAAATAAATCAGTTTTCAAGATAATTACAATAACGCCATGCCATTACATCGTCGCCGCACCTATAGAAGCATCGCACCTTTGAATGTCTACGTCATTATGGAGGAAGCTTAGGATAGCTAGAATGGTTCCAACCGTGTCGACGCCGAACTCGTCGACAACCTGCACTTGTGGGCTTCGCGATATTATGATTCATCTATTTTGGAGCTGCATCTCCTCATCGATGTTTTAATTAAGCACTTGTACATTTGACGGCATAATAGTCGTAGTAACTTAAGTGTAAAAAATTTATAGTGACGTCGATAGCACTGAATCCGCTATGCATCAGTGTCGGAAATCTTATATACCATGGTTTATATTGTATGGGGTTGGCAATGATGCAATGCAACATTGACGCCCCTCTTCTTCCTTTTAACACCAGCGAGGCTCATTTCTATGTATATTAAAATGTTTTAAAGAGCCGCTATAGCCCATGTCGAAGAGGGTCGATAATCCTATGTTTTCGACAATTAGCAAATAAAAATACATAATATCTTAAAGCTTAGTTTTGGAAGGTGCGTAATCTATAACCTATGAAAGTCAACAACGTCATTTTCGACAAGAAATTTTTGGACTTAAAAGATTTTAAGTTTTGTCTTCGAAATTGGATAGAGGTCAACAATGTCTTATCATACTGTCTGTTATATATTCGGAGAGCCTTTTGCCTCTTTGTGGACATAGTCGTTAATATCAACATTGATCCATGCTAACCTATTTAAAGGCGGCAAGCCTTATGTTTTATGACTTCGACTTTCAAACTTGATTGGGGATACCGATGTTTACATTGCTACGTTTTGAAAGTACATGAATTTGCATCATTTATTTGGGGTACCAAGGTGGAATAAACTCGACACTAATTATTGAGAATACCAATGTATGTTTTATTGAATTTGACATAGATTATTTCGAGAAAATAATGTATGTCACTTTACGATGTTTATAACTTATAAGGGGAGACAAACTAATTAGGGACACCAATAGATAGAGGTTAGACATGTGGGTAACATGAACTAAATTGTAAAATGATGGGTTCATAGTTATCCTAGAAAAACTATGGGATGTGAAATGGATAGCCCACATCATGTCGGAGATGAATAGTCTCTATGAGGTAAATGAAGGGTTCATAGTTAACCTAGAAAAACTATGGGATGTGTGATTGATAGTCTACATCAATTTTAAATGAATGAGATATGTTTGATGGATATTACACATAATTTAAACAGCTAAACCATTATAATGGGTAGAATATATGGTACGAGATGGGTAATCCAAGTAATAAGTACATGTGAGATGGATAGTCTACATAACTTTGATAATGCAACCATGGGTGATGGGTAGTCAACATTGTAGGAGATGCTTAATCTGAAGAATTAATATATATGAGATAGGTAGTCCACATAGTATAAGACGGAAAGTCAATGAAAACTTAAATGAGTAGTCTAATAATTTGGGATGGTAATCTAGTATATTTTGCATGATTGTAGATAATCTTTAATGTAACCATTGTGGATGCAGGAGCACACTATATGGTTAATATGTTTTAGTTAAGGTACCAGCGAGTGGAAAACCCATTCCACTCAGAGGTGTGGTCTCACTAGATATCTATTTGGTTCAAGATGGTAGGTTGTTACTCACACCACCCTGTTTGTCTAACTTGAAGTTTTATCTTTCCTCTTAAACTCTCGGGTAATCATTTGAGTCAGAAGTAAGGGTTTTCAAGTTTCCAGTTAGATGATTATGCTTCCAATGATGTGCAAAAGAAAATTTAGCGATTTAGGAGTACCTATCTAACCGACTGTGTCGTTTGGTTTTGTCTATATGGATGTATTGGCAAGTTATATGATTGCCAAGTGTTAGACTCTGATCAACCAATGAGGCTTCTTCATATGTCGCTCTTGGAGTATTTTTTAATAGATATGTCTTTCTTTGAATGGGGAATCGCAAATGGGATTATGTAATGAATATGAAATCATATTTTGAAATGGAATATAAAAGTTATTTATAAATTGTGTTTGAAATTTTTTCATATTCATGTGCTTTTGATTGTTGATATGCTAAATATAGCCATATTTTGTCACCGGGAATTAATAACCATGGATGATTGTAGTTTCCGTAACGGTTAGCTTTAGGCCTTGGAATGAGGGATGTTATAAGTTAGTATCAGAGCATAGGTTTATGTAAAACTTTAAAGATTAAAAGATTTTTGAAAACATAATCTTAATGAATCGCAGAATAAGATTGGTATACGGGATAATACTATATTAACGTACTTGTATTTATTATATATAAGTATGTATTCTCCCCTCTCTCTTAGACCGTTCTTCCATATCTTACTAAGGCTCGAATGTAGATTTAAGAGAAAGAAAGATATGGAACCAGAAAATGGAAGAGTGAATCTAGGTGGCGGAATTACCAAAAAAATGGAAATGCTCGGCCTAACACCAGGAATCCAAGTCGATAGGAAAATGTTAATCAAAATGCAAATGTACGTGCTTTGACCCTACCAGTATATATGGGGGCTATGTATCAGTTCTTCATCAATCTGATGCAAGCTAGAGGAAACACTGCTAATGCAGAAGGAGTTAATCTCGTAGCACTAGTTGGTAATAACTGTGCTAGGCTGAGTCTACACCAGTCTATGTGGAAAGCCTTTTCTAGAGACTGACGATGCAATAGAAGTGGAGAAACGGCCGTTACATTATGAAAGGAATTTTGCTAATTCGGGTTTGAATGATATGCAGAAAAGGAGGTTAGCTTCGAGATAGTTGTAAAAAGCTGCTTTGTTGTGGCAGAACAAGGTGACCATAGGGGTATCAGAGGAGAAAGTTGACATAGGTAGAATTTCAAATGAGAATCGAGGAAAGATTCTTGTTTGAAGTAGAAAAGTTAGCCTTGCCCAGGAAGTTTATGGAGTTGAAGTAGGGGAAATATCATTGTTGGAACACTTTGTTAAGTTTAATGAGCTGTTTAGATATGGATATGCCACTATTGACACTATTATCAAGAGAAATGAGAAGTTTATCCAGGGGTTAACGCTACAAATTGCTAAGGCGACCATGCCACATCTCCAGAATCCATCGAATGTAGTAGCGGAGATGGCAATCAAGAATGAGGAGATGCTTTCTACTTTTGAAAAGGAGAAGCCAGTTGGAAACCAGAATTCTCAGAATAAGAGGAGGAAGTTCTTTAAGGGTAAGGGATCTCAGAAGGGTAGAGCTGCTAAGAAAGGAAAGGCAGATATTGTTGTTATAAGTGTGATAAGAAGGGGCATTATGCGAATGAGTGTCGCTTCAGGTGATGGCAAGATGGCTGTGGGTAAGCAGAATGTGAAGTGCTTTAACTGCGACCGGGTAGGGCATAATAAAAACCAGTGTCCAGAAGCGGCCAAGGTACCAAAGGAAAGGTGTTTTCTTTGGAGCCATCTGCATCAAGACCAACATCAGCTGACAAGAGAAAGTTTATGATGGAATGTGTGCTTTTGATTCACAGAATGCCAGTTAGAATACTATTTGATACCCGTGTACCGCATCCATTTATATCTCAATGTTTGGTAGATAAGTTATATTTAGAACCATCATACCTTGTTACTTCCTTAAGGGTAGTTAGTCCAATAAGGGTACGCAACTCTAGGGATGAGATGTGACTATCAAGATTTTGAGTTGTTAGATTATACTTTTGTCTGCATTTTGTACATGCTTGATTCTTTGGATTTTGGGAATATTTTCGGTATGGATTGGTTAAGCAAATATGACGCTAGGATATTTTGCTGAGATAGAAAAATATTAGTTAGACATCCTGATAGAGGTCATCGAATTATGCACCAAGTGGATAACTCAAGTGGAGATATTTGTACTTTGTTGGGAGCAATGGAAGTAGAGGATGAAGTGAATCGGTTTTGGTTGCAGAGAATTTGTAGATATTTTTGAGCCAGTTATAGAACTACCACCAAAAAGAGCTATTGAGTTTTGAATAGGTCTTATACGTGAAGCTGAACCCGTAAGTAGACCACCAGCAGGATGACACCTACCGTAATTAAGGAACTAAAGGTGTAGCTAATCGACTTAGAAGCAAAGAGTTTTATTAGACCAAGCAGTTCGCCTTAGGGAGCGTCCATGATGTTCATAAAGAAACTGGACGGGTCGTTAAGATTATGTATTGATTATCGTAAGCTGAATGAGAAGATGATAAAAATCAGATATCCTTTGCCAAGAATTGATGATTTATTTAATCATTTGAGTGGAGCAAGGTATTTTTCTAGTTAGATTTGGCGACAGGTTTCCATCAGTTGAGGTTAATGGTGGTCGGTATTCCTTTGACGGCATTTGAATGAGATACGGTTCGTACTGTGGTTAATGATGTCATTTGGATTAACTAATGTGCCTACTTTCATGATGGACTTAATGAACCAGATTCTTCAAGAGCACTTGGATAGATTCGTGTTGGTATTCATTGATGACATTATGATATATTCTAAGGATGATAGAGATCACGAGATTCATCTTAGAATGGTGCTTGAGTCGTTGAGGCAACATCAACTAAAACGAAATTTTCAAAATGTTATTTCTGGAAAAGAGGAGGAAAGTTTCTTGGTCATGTAGACTCAGAGAAAGGATTGTTTGTAGGTCTGCTAAGATTGAGGCTATGAATAGTTGGAAATACCCGGGATAGTGACCGAGAGAAGGAGTTGTCTTGTATTAGCTGGCTATTACCTGAGATTCATCAAAGATTTCTCATAGATAGCAGTACCCTTGACTAAACTAATTAGGAAGGACGTAAAGTTTATTTGGTATTATAAATATGAGGAAGCATTCCTTTAGTTAAACCATTTGTTGCCCAATGCACCCGTATTAGTTAATCCAGATGGAATCGGGATTTGGTGGTGTATATGAACGCATGTGGAATAGGATTGGCAGTTTATTGATGTAGAGGGAAAAAGTGATTGCCTATGCTTCTTATCAGCTCATACCACGTGAAATTAAATATTCGACTCATGATTTGAAGTTGACAACAGTGATTTCCGCATTAAAAGTGGGGAGACACTACCACTTTGGAGAATGATTCAAGTTATATATAGATCATAAGTCTTTGAGGTATTTATTTTCTCAAAAAGAGTTGAATATGAGATAGTAGAGGTGGATGGAATTTTTAACATCTTACGATTTTGATATTGAGAATAAATAAGGGAAAGGAAATAAAGTTGCGGATGCACTTAGCAGGAAACATCAGAATGTGGTGTTAGCTATGTTGGCTGAATGGAAGGATTTAGACCCATTGCTACTTGTAGCATGCAGTTAAGGTCGACTGCTAGTTCCAGTCAAAGTACTGCCATATTGT
Source organism: Allium cepa (assembly GCA_030765085.1). Taxonomy (NCBI): domain Eukaryota; kingdom Viridiplantae; phylum Streptophyta; class Magnoliopsida; order Asparagales; family Amaryllidaceae; genus Allium; species Allium cepa. The sequence continues at coordinate 131,528,264 of CM060943.1, forward strand.
CTTGCTTTGAAGTTTGATAAAGAGGATTGCTTTTGAGTAAAGAAATGATCCAGTGTTAGCTGAAAAGATTACAATATTGGAAGGTGGAACCGTGATCGATGATCTAAAAGATTTCAGTCTTGACCATAGACGATGGTTGAAGAAGAATTGACAATTATGCATTCTAGATATTGGTAACCTAAGAAAGGGAGTTGTTAGGGAGTGTCATCGATCAAAGTTTACGATTCATCCTAGAGGAACCAAAAAGTATCAGGATATAAAGAGAAGTTTCTTCTAAAATGGTATGAAAATGGATTAGGTTTATGGGTGAAGCAATATATGAATTGCTGGCAAGAAAAAGTTGAGCATCAGAAGCCAAGCGGATTTCTTCAGCCTTTAGATATATCGATTTGGAAATGTGATTCGATATCCATGGATTTTATTTATAGGTTTCTAAGGTCAAATAGGGAAAATGAAAGTATGTAGGTCATAATGGATAAACTGACCAAGAGTGCACACTTCATCCCCTTTAAGTCAACTAGAACGGCACTTGTATTGGCCATGTTGTTTATGAAGAATATTATTGCACTGCATGGGATTCCTAGCAGCACTATTACTGATTGTGATACATTGTTCAGTAGTGAATTCTAGAAGAGTCTATAGGAGGTATTATGTACCAAGCTTAAAATGAGTATCACATATCACCAATGATGGATGGGCGGGCAAAGAGAGTCAATAAGACACTTGAATATTTGTTGAGAGTTTGTACTAGATTTTGGTGGGTCGTGGAAAGACCATTTGCACTTAGTTAAGATTTCCTATAATAATAGTTATTGGAATTGTACAGGAATGGTGCCTGTTGAAGCTTTGTATGGAAGGCTATGCAAATCACTAGCATATTGGTTAGACACCGAAGACAAATTGGTTCTTGGTCTAGATATGATAAGAGAAGTCATAGAGAAGACTGATTTAATCCGAGATAGGATAAGAGAAGCTCAGTCTAGGAAGAAAAGTTACGTTGATAAGAGGCGTAAAGATTTGAACTATCAATTAGAGATTAATTTTTCATTAAGGTATCATCGATAAAGTGTGGTACGATTTGGAAAGTAAGGGAAACTGGCACCGAGATATGTTGGACCAATCCCTATTATAGAGAGGACCGGAAAGCTCGCGTACCAAGTTGGGTTACCGAGTAGTTTGGTAGGTATCCATAATGTATTTCATGTTTCTCGTCTTAGGAAGTATGTGCATGATCCAGAGACTACTATTGTTCTGACTGCATTGGATGATTCCGTAGTAAAACTGGATATGACTTTTGTGAGACAACCAGTTAGAGTTGTAGCGAGAGATGAGAAAAGATTAAGGGACAAGACAGTCAAGTTAGTTAAAGTCAAGTGGAGTGGCAATGGGAAAGATTGTACATGGGAGTTAGAGGATGAAATTAGGGATACTTATCTCGAGCTATTATGATGGTATGTTCTATATTTGTTGTATATAGACTTTATAGTTGATAGGATATACTAACATTGGTTGCCTATTTGATATGCTTATTTTGTAGACCTTATTGAATTTCAAGGACGAAATTCTTCAAGGAGGAGAGCCTATAATACCCCTAATTTTAGTTTAACATTATTCAGGATATTTAGTTGGATAGATTAAATTTAATAATGTAAACGGTTAAGGAGAATGGGAATTTATAACAAAGGTCATGCCTTAATGAATTAAGTAATAAGATTGTTTTAAAAGCTTGATATATAAGAGAATATATGAGTGGGACAAAATCCAACTTTCATTCCTTAAAACCTCTTTCCCTCATATCCATTCTAATTTTTCATAACATAAAAAACAATAAAAAAAAACGCACCAAGGCCGGCCATTAACAAGCGATAGGAGATCAAAATCAAGGGGATTCAAAAAGAAGGAGCTTAGAGAAAACTAAAGCAATATCAAATCTCAACCCCAACTTCCAATTCTAAGGTGAATGATAGGTTTTCCATCTCAGTTGGTTGATTTTGATTTCGGTTATGGGTAATACTCAAACTGTTTTGATAAATTGTGCCATATTTTGCTTAAATGATTATTGTTTGGATAGAACAATGAGTTATGGAATTTTATGAAATAATTTATATAGGTTTTAAGAGTAAAACTTAAGTTTTTAGTCTCCAACCAATTTGGTTTTTGGATATGCAATGTAAAATGTTAATTTGGAGAAGATTTTTTAATTTAATTATTTTTCAAGTTATATAAAATATTTTATGAATTTCTTAAGGAGTAAATAGCATAAACCCGTGTTTTAATTATTTATAATAATAAATAGTATGTTTGGCCCTGAAATTTTTATATGATGAAGAATATGGTATTTTTGAATTTCTGGTGTTTGCACCAAAAATGGTCACAAACCCCAAAATCGCGAAGGCACCAGTATATGAATATAGATCAGCAATATTCAAACACAAATCTTAGATCTAAGCAATATCAAGCACAGCAATTCAGAAATAACGATCAGAAACATAGGATTTATAGTGGTTCGGCGATCTTGCCTACGTCCACTCTGAAGCTAATGATTTTATTGATTCTTTTGATGATTTCAATCCGTTACAGTAGATTACAGTAAGTTATCGCTCTGATGTTAGAATACAATGGTGATAGAAAGATGTAGAATTGAATCCGGCAGAGTCTGGACGTCAGATGGCCAAAAGATCCCTTTTCTGTAGGCTTCAGGGGGCTATTTATAGGCATAGGAGGCAGAGATCACGCTCAAACTTCGGGAGACTTCTTCTGGCACGTGAGTAGGCCCACGCGACCGACCTCACCAAACTTCGACTCGATTCGTGATCGATACAAAACGATTTCGTATCCATCAAAAATTGATCCAATCGAGCTGAAATATGGCAGGAATAATCTTTACCTTGTATGGAAGATGTTGTGAAAATTTCATTGCATTTGGACTTGTGGATCTTGAGTTATGATCGATATGAGATGGAGTTTCTCGGTTGCCTATTTGCTTCAAGTCGATCGCTTTGAACCCATGCTTTCAAACTGATGGATGCACGTGACAACATGGCGACGTGGCACACACTCCTCGCATCGATCCATTTTTTGCTCCGAGTTGACCGCGTCGTATCCATGAATCTCGCCATGTTCGTATCAAGTGACGTCACCCAGTTTGCATCGATGGATACGAATGGTAGTTTTACTGATCGATACGAACTGGATCGAGACGAACTGAGATTCCTTGGTGGATTTATATGAACAAGGCAGGTTTTTTATGGATACGAAATAGTGACTTACTACTGTTGATGGATGCGAAGTTGATCGATGCGAGGCAGTGCTTGGGGATGGATACGAGACCGACCGACTCGAAGTAGGATGCATCAGTGGATGCGAAGCGGTGTGAACTGATCGATGCGCACGCCATCAATTCGAACCTGATGGATATGAACATGGCGAGGTAAAGTCATACCGATGGATACGAACCTGATGGATTCGAATAAATCAACAACCCGACCTTTTAATGGATGTGAAAGTTGATGGATTCGAAACGGTCAATCTGATGGATACAAACAACATATTTTAGCCAACTTGCATGCTTCATATCTCATTCATACGAACTCCGATTAACCTGAAATTCGGAGTGCCGGCTTCCATGACTTTGCTTGCCGTGTCCTATCAATTGAAGCCTGATCTAGGCTCGTACAAAATTCATCGCTATCCATAGTGGAGCAAAGTATAACCAATCTTTGAGACGAACTGTCTTTTGTTTCCGATCGATCTTTTGGTATCACGGGCTTGCCAAAAAGCGGGATAACATTTGCCCCCCAAAACATGCCTTGCGATAGGAAGGTGTGTTTTGTAATGCCATAAGTTGGATGTTCATATCCTGTCAACAACCTGTAAAGAACTCGATAGTTTCATATGACCTCGAGTGACGATCGTTCGGGATCGTATGCCATTTGAGGTGAATCGGGACCGTCCGCGGCCGATGCCGTTCACGGCAAAGGATGGGATGGGACCGTTCGCAGTCGGATGTCGTTCGTGCCAAATGGTGAAATGGGACCATTCGCGGTCGGATGCCGCTCATGGAAAATGATGCAATGGGGCCGTTCGCGGTCGTGTGCCGTTCGAGGCGAATTATGACCATTCGACGTCGGATGGCGTTCGAGGCAAATGTAACTGTTCGAGGTCGTGTGCCGTTCGAGGCAAAGTGTGACCGTTCGAGGTTGGGTGTCGTTCGAGACAGAGTGTGATTGTTCGCGATCAAATGTCATATAAGGTGAGTTGCGACCGTTCGCGGTCTGGTGCCGCACGAGGCAGAATGTGATCATTTGTGATCGATTGCCGCACGAGGCAAAATGTGATCGTTCGCGATCAAATATCATACTAAGCGAATTGTGACCATTTGTGGTCGGGTGCCATTCGAGGCAAATTGTGATCGTTCGCGATCTTGTGCCGTTCGAGGCGAATTGTGACCGTTCGAGGTCGTGTACCATTCGAGGCGAATTGGTGTGCCCAGGGGCGGGGGGACTTAGCATTATTGATGCCAGATTTCCCGTTCGGTTGATTTTCTGAATCAAAGACTTTGGCGGTTCATCGCCATATAAGAGGTGCTCGTGGACCGTTCGCGATCCAACGGGTATACAAGTAAAAAATTTCACAGAATTGCAAATATTAAAGCAATGATCATATGAATTCCACAACAGAAATGTCCAAACAAGCTAAGTCCAAATGTCCAAATCAAAATCAAAGCAAAAGCAAGACGAGGATGTCAAAGCATAAACTCTTACTATGGTGCAGTCAGTAGTCATTCAGAGCATGCCTATGGATCGTGCGCGATCTTATACATGTGTAAATGATTTAACCGTGTTAGTGAGAGGTTTACAACTTGTTCATCGTTATTTCAATCAATCAATCAATTGATAACCATACGGTGTCCCGGTTCAGGGTCACCTCTAGTTGATGTAGACGGTGGTCGCTCTGGCTCCACCGCTGGAGCTCGCCTCCTCACATACTAAAGTAGCCTACCGTTCCTGATATGCCCTTCCACCTCGTCCTTTAGATGTCTACAATCATTAGTGTTATGACCGTTCTGTTCATGGAATAAGCAATATTTATCTGATTTCCTCTCGTCAACAGTTGGATCCCTTCGCATTGTCTATGATACGGAACCTGCTCTCTGGTATCCTAATAGATTCGCTCCAAACTCTCATTCTGCTTTGAGTATGTGATGAATCTTGGTTCCTTTCGTGGTTGCATTGATCTGTTATAGTTATTCTCAGGCTTTCGTTTTCCTTTGCTAGTTTCTGTACCTTTCTCAAGGGGATTTCCATCTTTGACCGCATAAACATTAATTTATTCTCCTTCTTCCCTTTCTACACTTGCGCCTTCCAATCGCAAAAACTTTTCTGCCTCATGATAGAATTCTCCTAGATCCATAGGCGGATCTTTAGTCAACGAATTTTTGAACTCTGTGCCATCAGCTATTCCGGACACAGCTACCATCATAACCATGGATGGATCTGGTCGATTCACCGATGCTGCTGCCGCGTTGAATCGCATCAGAAAACTCCTCAAAGACTCCCTTGCTTTCTGCTTTAAAATTGCCAAACTCATCACATTCTTGGGTCTTGCAATGTGAACCCTAAATTGCCTCATGAATTTCTCAGTTAAATCTGCCCACGTTCCTATGGAGCCGCTCCCCAGCTGCCTAAACCATAACGCTGCGATATCCGTCAAATATAATGGAAAGCACCGGGCCATAACTTCCTGTGATGCCCCCAGCACTTCCATGTGCCTCATATACCTTGTCAGATGGACCGCAGGGTCCGTCTGACCATTGTACATCTCCACTGATGGTAACTTGAACTCTGATGGATTCCTAGCCATCCTAATTGCAGAAGAAAAGGGACTCCTGTTCACGTCTTTAAGATCTCTGTTCACTAACCTGCCCCTCATGGCTCGTCTGACCATCTCCGCCAATCTATCATTGTCTCCAAAATGCAATCCTCGTTCATCGCCGTCGACCTACCCCCCGAGTCCATGAGAGCCTTCTGGAATCGGCCCCCCTGGATGAGCGTTCATCCCTTTGCTACCTCTAGGTTGCTCAGATGCCCCTATCTCTCTCTCCAGGATTGGATCAACATGCTCCAAGTGTGTGCCCCCCTAATCCAGGTGCTACGCCGGATGGTCCTGCTTCATTCTGAACTCGATCCGCTCCTTGATTCTACGCTCCAAGTTTCCCAATCTGTTGAAACAAACTCTGGATCAACTCCTCCTGTCTTTTCATCATCGCCTCCATCTCATCCCTAGTGATGAAGATCGATGTCTAATTCACTCCTGAGGAAGCCTCTTGACCTCCTTCGTGTTGACTTCTCTCTGGCCTCTACCTTCTACTCGTTTGCCTTGTCATAGCTTCTTAAATCTGAATTCTTAAATCTTCAAATTCGACTTCTCCTGAATAAGCTTCTCAGCGAAAGCGCCAAAGTGTTTGCACCAAAAATGGTCAAAAACCCCAATATCGCGAAAGCACTAGTATATGAATATAGATCAGCAACATTCAAACACAAATCTCAGATCTAAGCAATATCAAGCATAGCAATTCAGAAATAACGATCAGAAACACATGATTTATACTGGTTCGGTGATCTTGCCTACGTCCACTCTGAAACTTACGATTTTATTGATCCTTTTGATGATTTCAATCCGTTACAGCAGATTACAGTAAGTTATCGCTCTGATGTTGGAATACAATGGTGATAGAAAGATGTAGGATAGAATCCGGCAGAGTCTGGACGTCGGATGGCCAAAAGATTCCTTTTCTTTAGGCTTCAGGGGGCTATTTCTAGGCGTAGGAGGCTGAGATCGCGCTCAAACTTCGGGAGACATCTTCTGGCACGTGAGTGGGCCCACGTGACCGACCCCACCAAGTTTCGACTTGATCTGCGATCGATACGATACGATTTCGTATCCATCAAAAATTGATCCAATCGAGCTGAGACTTGGCAGGAACAATCTTTACCTTGTATGGAAGATGCTGTGAAAATTTCATTGCATTTGGACTTATGGATCTTGAGTTATGATCGATACGAAATGGAGTTTCTTGATTGGCTGTTTGCTTCGAGTCGATCGCTTCGAACCCACGCTTTCGAACCAATGGATGCACGTGACAACGTGGCGACATGGCGTGCACTCCTTGCATCGATCCACTTTTTGCTCCGAGTTGACCGCGTCGTATCCATGAATCTCGCCTTGTTCGTATCAAGTGACGTCACCCAGTTTGCATCGATGGATACGAATGGTAGTTTTACTGATCGATACGATCTGGATCGAGACGAACTGAGGTTCCTTGGTGGATTGATACGAACAAGGCAGTTTTTTTATGGATACGAAATAGTGACTTACCGCTGTTGATGGATGCAAAGTTGATCGATGCGAGGCAGTGCTTGGGGATGGATACGAGACCGACCGACTCGAAGTAGGATGCATCAGTGGATGCGAAGCGGTGTGAACTGATCGATTTGCATGCCATCGATTCGAACCTGATGGATACGAACAGGGCGAGGCGAAGTCATACCGATGGATACGAACCTGATGGATTCGAATAAATCAACACAACGACCTTTTGATGGATGCGAATGTTGATGGATTCGAAATGGTCAATCTGATGGTTACGAACAACATATTTTCTCCAACTTGCATCCATCATATCTCATTCATACGAACTCCGCTTAACCTGAAATTCGGAGTGCTGGCTTCCATGACTTTTCTTGCCGTGTCCTATCAATTGAAGCTTGATCCGGGATTGGACAAAATTCATCGATATCCATAGTGGAGCAAAGTATAACCAATCTTTGAGACGAACTGTCTTTTGTTTCCGATCGATCTTTTGGTATCACGGGCTTGCCAAAAAGCGAGATAACACTGGAATCTTTAGGATTTTTCCCAAGGAATTTCGAATTACTATGAATTTATTATGCTAAATAAGCATTTAATAATTAATTAAGGGTATTAATTAATTAGTTTGATACATGTTTTGGACTCTAAAAATTGAGTGCGGTAGATTTCTAAAAAAGATTCGGGTAAAGAAATAATTACGATAACACCATGCCATTACATTGTCGTCGCGACCATAGACGCACCACATCTGTGAATCGATGTTGATATGAAGGGAAGCTTAGGATAACTACTTTGGTAGCTATGGAATAATTCCAACTATGTCGACGCCGATCTCATCGACAACTTATACTGGTGGGCATCTCGATATCATGATTCATCTATTTTCAAGCCATATCACTTCAGCAATATTTTAACTTCGCACTCATACATTTGGTAGCATAATAGCTGAAGTAATTTAAGGATAAAAGTTTTATAGTAATGCCGATAGCATTGAAGCCACTATGCATCAGTGTCGACGATCTCAAGTACTACGGTTATATATTGTATAGAGTTCACAATGATGCAGCATGGCATTGCCACCACTCTTCTTCCTTTTGATACCGAAGTGGGTCATTACTATGTAAACTAAAAATGTTTTAAAGAGGAGATATAACCTAGGCTCAAGAGGGTCGATAACCCTATGTTTTTGGCAGTTAGCCAATTGTTTTATAATAGCATGAACTTAGTTTTGAAAGTTGGATAACGTACAACCTATGAAAGTCGATAGCATCATTTTTGACATGAAATTTTTATACTTAAAAAAGTTTAAGTTTTGTTTTTGACCTTTGATAGAGGTTGAAAATGTCTTAATGCCATGTGTGTTATATTTTATCCTATTAAAGGCGGAGAGTCTTATGCCTCTTTGTCAACGTTGTTGTTGACGTCGCATTGATCTATACTAACCTATTTAAAGGCTATGATCCTTATGCTTATGACTTCGACTTTAAACACTAATTGGAGATATTAATGTTTATATTGCTATGTGTTAAAAGTGTATGAAGTTAACATCATTTATTAGAGGTACCAAGGTAGAATAAACTCGACACTAATCATTAGGGATAACAATGTATGTTTTAATTAATTTGACATAGATCATTTGAGGATACCAATGTATGTTATAATGAGATGTTATAACTTTAAAGGGGAATAACCTAATTAGGGACACCAATAGACATAGGTTAAACATGTGAGTAATATGAATTAAATTATTAAATGATGGGTTAATAGTTATCCTAGGAAAACTATGGGATGTGAGATGGATATGTCCATATCCTGCCAGAGATGGATAGCCTCTATTAAGTGAATGAAATGTCATAGTTAACCTAGAAAAACTATAGGATGTGTGATGGATAGTCCACATCAATTTTAAATGAATGAGATATGTGTAATGGATAGCCCACATAATTTAAATAGTTAAACCATGTGCGATGGGTAGTCCATATGAAAATGGATGGATCATCCAAGTAATAAGCATATGTGAGATGGATAGTCCACATAACTTTGATAATGCAACCATGGGTGATGGGTAGTCAATATGGTATGGGACGAGTAATCCAAAGAACTAATATATATGAGAATGGTAGTCCGTAGAAGTATAAGACAGATGGTCAATGAAAACTTAGTTGGACGAAAATTTGGGATGGGTAATGTAGTACATGTTGCATAATTACATATAATCTTTAATGTTCTAACCATTATGGATGTACGAGCACAAAACATTGTTAATATGTTTTGTTTAAGCTACTAGTGAGTTGAAAAAACATTTTGCTGAGCGGCGTGGTCTCACTAGATATCTATTTGGTTTGAGATGGCAGGTTATTATTCACACTAGACTGTTTGTCTGACCCGAAGTTTCTGTCCTTCCCCTTAAACCCTTGGGTACTCATCTGAGTAGGTCGAGAGTAAGGGTTTTTAGGTTCCAATTAGACGAATAAGCTTTTAGAGGCATGTAGAAGTAATCTAGCTATTTAGGAGTACCTATATAATCTGTCGTGTCATTTGGTTTTGTTTGTAGGATGTAATGGAAAGTTAAATAACTGCCAAGTATTAGACTCTGCTAAACCAATGGTGAATCTTCATATGTCACTCTTGGAGTATTTTGTAATAGTTATATATTACCTGAACGTGGAATCGCGAATGGGATTATGTAAGGAATATGAAATCGTATTTTGAAATGGAATGTAAATGTTTTTTTGAATTATGTTTGAAATTTAATCATATTCAAATGCTTCTGGTTATTGGTATAATTAACATAGCCACGCTTTATCATCGGGAATTAGTAACTATAGATGGCTGTAGCACCCATAGCGGTTAGTTTTGAGCCTCGGAATGGAGGATATTACACCCGCCAATCCTAAAAAACTCCTCACATCCATATCATTCTAAGGTTGGTTCGAATCTTGGACCATTGCCACTTTTATACGATCCACTGCTTACCTTGTCTCGAAATGATATGACCCAAGAATTGCATTTCTTCCAGAAGTGACACTTAGAGAACTTTGCTCTCAACTTGTGCTTCCTTAATATCTCTAGCACAATCCTCACGTGCGTATTGTGTTCATCTTCAGTTATAAAGTCGATCGAAATATCAACCATCGAACACAAGCTCGAACTTATTCAGTTGTTCACTGGAAACAGGATTTATGAGATCCAAAAATTATGCCAGAGCATAGGTCAATCCAAATGGCACCACCAAATCACTCATAGAAACCTGATGGCGTATGAAACGCAGTAGTATGCACACTCTCCTTCACTACTCTCAACTGGTGAAATCTTGTTGCCAAATCCATTTGAGAGAATAACTTCACACTGTGAATCTGATCAAACAACTCATCAGTTTGTGGGAGTGGATACTTGTTCTTCTTCATTACTTTATTCTTCTCACAATAATCTAGATACAACCTTAAAGAGCCATCCACCTTAATCATGAATACTACAGGTTCACTCTGCTCAAATATAATCCTTCGAATGAATCCTCTCCTTAATAGGGCATTCACTTGCACCTCTAATTCCCTCTGCTCTCTGGGTGCCATTCGCCTTAAAGGCATAATTATAGGTCTGGCTTCCTTCGGTAAGTCTATCCGAAACTCAATCTCTCTATGCAGTGACAATCCAGTCACTTCCTCAAGTAAATTCGAATACTCTCTAGTAATAGGCACAGATGGAAAACCCTTATGTGGAACCTCTAGTGAATATAGAAAGTAACCATCATCCCATCCTCTGGTAGGCAGCTAATCATTATCATTTTCCCTTCCACATCTCTGATTTTCAATAATAGTTTCTCGTAATCCAGTATCGCCGCATACTTCTTAAGCCAGTCCATTTCCAAGATAATCCCAAATCCAATGATATTCAAAACAAAGTAATCACATATTAAATAGAATCCATGACTCAATAAAACTAAATCACTACGAATCATGCATAGGCTAGTTGAGCCTCCAACAAGGTTTGTCACGATCAAGGTCCGATCTACTGTTTTGGTTCTGAATCCCAATCTGTCTACTAAGTCAATACATATTAATGAATGAGAAGCTTCAGTACCAAATAAAACTCGAATAGGAACTTCACCCCTAGAAAGCATACCTTGAATAATGACTCACTTTCCCTTCTCCTTAGCCGAGGGAGCATTAAACAAAGTCAGGACTGCATCCAAGTCATACGCTTTCACAACCTGCTTATCCTTCACTAATTTTGTGCAATCCTTCTTTAAATGCCCAGGCTTATCACATTTTAAACACTTCTTCTTTTCACTCACTTTGCAGTCCTTAAACAAATGATATTTCGCCTTGCACCCATAGCAAGCATGATCCCATTTACCACTCATTTGGCCTTTCTTCCCTTGAGACTGCTTCCTCTTTCCATTTCCCTTCATCTTGCTCCCACCACCTTACCGTGGTTTTGGCTCTTTCTTCTCAGTGGAAACAACCATAGCTGTCCTAATCTTAGAATATAGATTCTCATGATGAAGTGCTTTCTTCACAAGCTTCTTAAATGGCTATCAATGCGGTCTACCAATTTTTCTCCAAGATATTCATCCAGACCAATGATAAACTTTTCATTTTCCCTTAATGGAGTGTCAATGAATGACATCCCGTACTTTGACAAAGCATTACACTCTGCCACATGCTCAGAAATTAACAACTCCCCTTGCTTGAGATCAGCAAACTTCCTAAACAACACTGACTTTTGGGCAGCCGGTATGAACTTCTCCTTAAATCTTGTCTTAAACTGTTCCCAACTGAACTAATTCAGTCATAGCAGTAGTCACGGTTTTCTACTAATTCGTGACCCTCCCTTGAAATTGTCTAAAAGCTTACTTTCTTTACGTAGCGTCATCCACTTCCATATCACCGAAGATGGGCTCATAAGTATCAATCCAATGTTGCACTTCTATAGCCAATTTCGTTCCACAAAACGGATTTCCTCCCAAAGTATAGTAATATTTTCTCAACTAATGAAATCAGCCATAGCATTTGCATAGGAGCACCTTCACCAAAATCCATATCAGGAGCATTCCTCATCAACATTGCCATCGTAGCATTGAAAATGGTTTAAAAATTTGGCATAACAACATAGAATCATGCTCTTTCCTCAACGTTTGAAGCAGATCTCATAGTGTTTCGTGTATGCCAGCTCATTCTTATTTATAACAAGAATGATCAGTCTCTCATAAAGAAACTGTATCCATAGTGCTCATGTGCATGCGACTTATACTATATATGTGACGATCCACATTTCAGAAGGTTTAAATTGACAATGATCCACACATGTCCAACTTAAACAATCCGGAATATAGATAATCAATGGGGTTAATTAAGAAAAATAAGAAAAGAAAAATGAAACGAACACAAAATCTCATAGTGGAATGATAAAATATAATAATCAAATAAACTGTTCATGAAGCTGTTTACTATACATTTGGTTATAATTTATACAACATTTATCAGAGTAATAAATATATAATAGAACAAAATGTAAAACAGTAGAACAACATGATGCTGGGATAATATTAATAATAATAATATACCAAATCTTCGTCTTCATCCTCCAGAGAATAACCTTCGGTAAGCTGAAAAACTCATGACTGACCCAAGTGCAATGAAAAGACTAAACATTCAAGTCGGGACTAAAATATCCTTATGTAAGTCAAACAAATTTCGCATATAACATGAGTGTGATAGCGTCAGAGATGTTTACGGGAATTCACATCTCCTATCCAGTGTATAACGTGCATGCAATAACTCAAGAGATGTTACGGGATTTTCCAACTCTTAAGGATCCGTCAAAATATTTACATGTAGTAGAATACGCGACATATATAATGTCTAATCCATAAAATAAATATTTTTCTTAGCGTTAAGGCTTTACATTAATCCCCCTTAACATGTTCTTAAGCATTGTCATACAATTTGCATTTGACACCACCAATAGAATGTCAGTAGTCTAGGATGCTCCGTGATATGACAACACTAAACCAAAATTGTATGGGTCTTGTATAGGGATAAAAGTATGACAACGCACGTTAGGCATGCCTAAGGTATGATACTACCAATTCACCCTTTCCGGCTGGTGGTAACGCATCATAGCCATGATCGTCCACCATGTCCAACACTCCCATAAAATTAGAGGGTGCGCACCAATCAATCACAACGTAAATGATGGTAATACGAAAAAGTGCGTCTGCTCGAGGTAAAATCAAATCATTTTAGAAAATAGTTTAAATAGTCTAAAATAATTAAATAGTTAAAATAGTTGAAAATTATTTAAGTGGTTAAAAAAGTCAAAAATAGTTTAAATGATTAAAATAGTTTAATATAAAATAGCTGAAGTACTAAATGGTTTATATAGAAAAATCATTTAGAAAATCCAAAATAATTTGAACTTCTAAAATGATAGATTAAATAGTTTATATCAAATCAATTTATTTGAAAATAGTTTCAAAGTCAAACCGATTCAATTTCCAAATATTCCAATTCAAATTACTCTTAAATTTCCATTTCAATTTTTATCAGTTGCGAGTTCGATTCTCAAAACATCAATTCAAAACACTTAAATCAAATTTACTTTCAGTACCCAACTTGAAATCTAATCATTTCCGAGCTCAATTTCGAAATACAGTGTTTTTGATATATATCATTTTAACCTATTTCTTAATTTATTCGAAATAATTTAATTTATAGTTTTATGCACTGTAAATAATTTACCAGGTGATAACAAGATATATATATATATATATATATATATAATAAATAAACATCCAATCATCCAAATAACAATCAATTGGCATCCATCACAATCAATCAGACAAACATACAATATAATTCACAACAATTTCATAAATATTAATACCGGGTATTTTACTGGTAATTAATTCCAATTTCAAATCTAACTGTCAACTTTAATTTTCAACGGTTAATTCAAATGATAATTAAATTTATCAAACAACTACCAATAAATTTGTACCACTTCGTAATTTCAAATTTTACAAGTATAAAGATATTCTAGTATGTCGTGAGCATTATAAAACACTCACCTTTATTTTCTGTTGTCGCCGAGGCGTTCCAGTTTGGAACTAAAACCGAACAACGTCCGATTTTATACCAAATTTCCACTATCTCTAAATTCATCCAAAACCGTTTCATTGTGAAGCCCTTTTCATCACGATCGCAATGCAAAAAAATTCATCTCGATTAGACTTCGTGTGTGCGAGTTATGAATTTTAGAAGTTGACAATACGTTTAAATTACATAAAATGATTACAACTTCCCCTTAATTACCTAACTACCATCTTCTTCCTCCCAAGCTATAGCATGTGTATGAAAAGTAACCGACCAAAATTTAGCCGTGCACGATTGAAGTGATACGGACCTAGAGTTCACAAAATCAAATGTCGTCTTCTCCATTGCGCTACACTACTCGAACTGCACCTACCCATGCCCTTTAATCCAAACTCGAATGCCCTATGCTAGCCACAACTTGCTCGAGCAATACCCAACCGTACACCATGTCGTACCATTCCCCAAGCATTCGCATGCCTCTAAACTCCTACCCTAAATGCCCCTCCGTGCCACGAACTCGAATCCATCCAACATATCTCGAATCGATGACAGAAATCGGAGAAAAACTCAACCGTAGGCAATTTCTTGCTCACGACACACTGCCGACCCTCCCTAATCATCACCGTACCCATCAAGAACCCATCAGATCGAAGTTCTCCATGAAACTTGAATTTTAAACTTAGTTTCAGATTTTTTATTGAGTATATTTGAAGATACAAATTTTTGAAGTTTCTTTCTCCCTTTTATTTCCTATGGGATGCTCGGCAGTTTTATTTAAAAAGTGAAGAGAGGGAAGCTTTTCCAAAAAGTTGATAGGCACTAGGATGGCTGAAAAGATATAATATATGCTGAAGTGAAAGAATGTGGGCTGGTGGTCCAATAAATATACACACACACATATATATATATATATATATATTCGAAAATATTTTGCTAAAATTTATATACATATATATAAATTCGAAAATATTTTGCTAAAATTTTCGGATTCCAATCGAGGTGTGCCACCAGGACTTTATAACGTTATACCCCTATTTCAAATGCAATGGAACAAGTTTCAAGTTCTAATTCGATCGTATGGAGAAAAAAGCTTTTTGGACCCAATTATTATATTGAATTTTCGATATTAAATTCAGTGCGTTTTTATCCCGTATAACCAAAGATAATTTCAACAGCTACGAAATTTAAAATCCGATAATAGTACACTATTACGGATCCAATGGAACTAGTTTCGTCGAAATCCGAGACTGTGCCCTGGAAGGCTATTTTTACTCGTAAATTAAAATGTAAAATTTTGAAATTATAAATAAATCACTTAAATTCAGTTTTTAAGTGTTGACAATCTTCATCCATATTTAAATAACATCTAAATCAACTTCTGACATCATTTTCAATCATATTAAATTCATGATTCAATTGTTCAAATAATATTTAATATTAAATTTAAACAATTTAATTACCTATAAATCAATATAAATAAATCATTAAGTTCCAAATAGATTTTATTTATCAACATCATTTTATTTCTATCTAAATAATTCACAATTATTGTTCAACTTCAATTATTTAATATAAACCAGTTAATATATAGAATTTCATTTCAATACTCGTTATTACTTAAATCTTCGAAGTTTGTTTATTTTAAAATCTTGTTCAAGTTCATATTCAATAGCTATATTAAGGGATCATTAAAAAATTATTTTTAGCCATTTTTATTCATTAGTTACACTAAATTTAGTAATTTAGAATAGCTAAGAATACAGGTCGTTATAACATAATATTATTATATAGTTTTGAAAACCAAATATATAACAAGTACACACACTCTTGTATATATATATATATTCTCGATCCAGTCTAAGGTGATAACACTTTCCCTGTTTTTACAAGATCACAATATAAACTTCAGTTAATCATGCAATCAAAGCTCTAATACCATGTGACGACTGCACTATAGCACCAACACCAATAATATACCGATAATGCGTTGCTGCCGTGCTTAGTTAATAGGACGATTATCAAGATGAATAATAATAAACACAGCATATAACCTGTCATATATCTCATAGAACATGGATTAAATATAATTTCATAGATACAACAAAAGAGATAGTAATAACAATGTGAACTAATCATCAGAGTATAATATCCATAGAGCTATACACCAAATGTCATATAGTATACAAAAGGATGAACTCAATAAACTATCTCAATGAACAGAAATACACAAGCACTACCACAAGCTCAATGGTGTTGCTCAATGGAAATGCATATAAATCCATATATGTATATAACACGAGATAACTCCATCCAGCTCATTCTTCGAATAACTACTATGTCACCTAGACCTGTTATCTAGTCTACTCGTTTAAGGGTACCTAAGATAATAAGTAGAAAAGCATAAAACCTTGGATTAGACAATAATCCGGTGTGAGCGGTAAATGAATCTTAAAATAATATATTGGTAAATGCGGAAAGGAACAAGTGTACATGAGTCATATTTAACAAGTCCCTGCAATCGAAAAGGTAGCACATAACATTATAATATGCTACACTACATTATCATAAAAGTACTTTACAACTTAGAATAGTGGATATCTAGATATCTCTATCTCTAGTACCTACTCCTAATGATATCCTCTAGTGGTAGCCCACTAAAGTAAGCAACCATTACGTCCATTAAGAAATACCCAATATGCCTTAAATATATGATAACTCATATAACCTTCTTACTGCCAGGGACTAATGGCAACCCCGGTCTTCGTTGTGCTCTTGTATCGCACAGCTTAAACCATGATACTTGTCTCGTAGCCCAAAGCTAGACACTAAACCCTAAGCAACTAGTCTAGGGTATACAGGTCCCTCTATTGACCTATAGACGTTCCTACTTACGATACCCTTCTTTGAGTATAATAGAAAACACTTCAACTATCAGCAATTCCTTAGCATAAACATCTGAGTCCTCCTTTCTACTAAATTCAATTTCCATTATCTAGGAACCTATCATGTTCCCCATTCTATGGCTCTTCCCTTTATCGAGCTGCCATCTTGGGTACCTACTCCCACCACGAGTCACAAACCGACGATACAAAGCTTAAATCATGATGTTATATCGCCATACAACTCAGATACGAATGAGCTAACACCTTCAGCACAATCTATAGAACCTCTACTCCATTCCTTAAAAGTTCCACCATCACTAGATCCAATATAAAATCTTGGTACCGACTTGTCTGCTTAGCCAATTTATAGCTAGCTTCAATTCCTAGCTTCTAGTACTCCATCTCTAAGAGCTCTTGACCCCGACCTATCCATTAAACATCTCGGTCCTCTCTCCAAAACATTTAACTTAATGTTCTAGAAACAAGTTGGTATGGCCTCCAATCCTTAGCCAATCACATATCCCTTGCCTTGGGTCACCTCCACTAGCCTTACCCTTTAGTTCCCCTAAAACTACCGAGCTATCTGACAAACACAAACATATCGACATCGACTTGAACAAGTCGGTATCGACTTGTGCACTTAACAATTGGAGCTTGCGATTTAAGCTATTGGCTTCCTCCATACTCCAGAGCCTCCCCTCCAAGTTTTGTCCGATTCCAACCATCTTTGCCTCCAATTTGCCCAATTCACCCACCTATCTTCCTAACATCGGAAACAATAGCAAATAACATCAAAGCACAACATACAAACATAAAATAACATGCACATACGTCCATTCAATAATCAAAATAAGAATATTATAAACAAGCCAATTCTTATGTTGATCTACATTTTAGATGAATATGAAAATGAATAAGGGTAATTTCTAATCAAATTTAAAACATATGCATAGATTAACGTGTGGTTAAATTAAAAAAGGTTTTCTGGCCAAAAATCATGTTAAATCATGCAATTCTACCATATTAACATGTGTAGGATAGTGAGAAGGCATAAACAACTCATGATTACTAAATTCAACCAATTTGTGTGTAGATCCAATATCAATAGCGATCAAAAGCAATGCAAATCAATCAAATCAATGGTCTCTATCTTTTAACCAGTGATTTATGGAAATCAAGCAAATCTTCAATTCGGTTTGATTTAGAGAGTAATTTACGCAATTTTAGATGAATCTAGGTTTAATGGAGTTTAGATCTGATTTGGGAGAGAGGGGAAAGTTTTAATTTGGCCCTTCAACCCTTTATTTATAGCGATCTCTAATTATACTAATAGGTCTATTTATGAGCTTAATTAATTATACACTAATTCTTGCCTACATCTATTAAAACTTAAAACAACCATTACTTCATAATCGTAAGTCTTTTCCTATTATGACCACTTTATGGAATGAGAAACCATCATTCTGAAGCAATGGAACTAATTTAAGATCCTATTTCGACTTTTATCAAAAGTTATAGCCCAGACAAGATTTCCAGGATCAAAATGGTCACATAGAAATTTGAGAAAATTATAGGTGTGTAAAATGTTCATAAGTGTCATATCACAAACTATCACACGACCTCGTATGAGTAAATAAAATTATTTTACGATCTTTTAATATGTAAAATGCAGGTTGTTACACTATTCCTCTAGTATTGACTACTGCCCAAAAATAGGGAAGTCGGTAAGGAATATCTAAGGGTAGGTAGTAATAAAGCTAGTTTTCGAAGATAGAAGGTGGTGCGAGGATGAAAATTTGATGACCACACTTGTGGTCTGGTAGGAAATGCTAGGTCAATGATTAGTGCGATCAGTCAAAAGTTACTCTCACTCTACACCCAGAGATAGGTGAGATTGAGGATGGATACCTATAGATAGGCATCCAAAAGCATAGGTTCTTAGAGACATGAGCTGGTATATGGTCAAGATATTCACGATCGCACCTGATAGGATATGCTCATCCGAAGGTAAGCAAGTATGGTTGTTGAATGCTTTCAATCAATGCCCCAAGGCCGGTGAAGTGAAAGATGAAACTTGGATATAGGAAATGTCGAATTCCTCCGGTGCAAGATAACGATTGGTAGAGTGTGAATGAACTAGGGGCAATTATATAATTTCCCCCATGCTATTGACCTCCGATAGATGCTCTAAGATAGGCTATATTAGAAGCGATGCCTAGAGTCCAGCGTCTAGAATGCTAAATCTCAGAGCTAGGACTCAGTATGTAACGGAATTACAAAGGGTATGGTTTCACTCATGACTTAACAAAACACGCATGATCAAGGTTGAGTGGTGGAATTCAATAGATAATATCGATCGCACCCGGTTATTTGTGATATCAAAGACATTAGGATTTGAACATCCAAATCTTCGTATCTTGGAAATAAGGAACAATATAAAACTCGAATTATTTATAGTTAGTTATTGGTAAAAGGGCACTCAACCTAGAATAAATAGGAATAATCACAGAGTTGGTTAAATAATAGTTTTATTTAGCCAAATAAAAACACTTTGGCAACAGAAAGACAAAACTGAATAATAGAATATTACTAAGGCAGTTACATAAATTTTACTTATATATGTAGGGTTATAGTTAATAAAAGCATTGCACAGGCACATGCATGTATAATACAGATAAATTGCAACACAAGTAATTGTACGATATATGCAAAATTTTATATATAGGCATAAATAATATATAAAGTGCGGAAATGTAAACAAAATAGAGACTAAAGTCGGAAAATAGTCTTTCATTACATAATAACTTTATATACGATGGACGTAGGGGGCGGTCCTGCACAATCACGGCCTAGGTATAACAAACTGGAAAAATAGAAGCGATAACCCAAGAGGAGATAAATATAGACTGTCCCGTTGTCACTGGAAGACAGCAGAGGTGCCTATTTCTTACAAGCTTTCTTCATTTTCTTACCAGCCTTACTGCCTGAGCATCATGAGGCCTCTTCTGGCCCATCTTACCTTATGGTGTGCTGCCTTTAGAAGAGATGATGTCGCCGTTATTATTAATGGTGGTAGGATCTTCCGGATGGTATTAATGGGGCTCAGAGGTCTCCGTGATGGCGTGGATGCTGCTTTCCTACGTGGCCTTGATGGTAATAGGAAGGAATCTCAGATAAGGCTTCGGCTCCTTAGCTCTCGCAGGCTTCCAAATTTAGGCTCGGTCATAACCTTCAATTTATAAAATCAAGCATTGACTTTCTCCGTCGTGGAAATGGATTCACTCGGGACCAAGGTGCTGGTGGTGATGCTATCTTCTCCCAAGGACTGGAAAGCGTCATTTAATCCCTCCAAAATAGCAATTTTTTCGCATCAGAACCATGAACGGAGCTAAAGGGAAGGGTTGGAATAACTAGTCCCGTAGTCATTGAGGTTTATTTGGTAGAAATTGCAGCAGGGCCTGAGCCTTAAGTAATTGATGGCAGGCAAGGTGGAAAAGAAGGATGACTTACAAGGTCACAAACAGAGTGGTAAAGATTAACAATAGTCTTAGGTGAGAACTAAAGGACTTCAAACACTGGTGACACGAGGAATATACTGTAACGATCCGCAAATCCGTACCCCTTGAGTCAACACTATTCTACAACAATCAACTCAAGTAGCACATAAATACGAACCATTAGGGTTAAAGAAGAAGAGGTAGAAGAAGAAAATATAAGTCAACATCAGAATCTAACCATCGCAGCGGAATAAAATATAATAGATAATAAATACTTTTTACTCAATTCAAATATATCTGTTCATAATATTACAATCATCAGAGTACATCAATCACAGTTTAACAACAACATACAAATGGATACACAGCTACTCGACACAGCGGAATATATATATATATATATATATATAAAACAAGTATAAGGATATGTATCGTCATCCAGCTTGTCTTCTGAGCTCCAAAGCGTCATATCCTGTATCCTATAATACTCGGTCTGACCCGAGCATTACAGTTAAATAACACTCGAATCAGTCTGTAATACCAGCGTGAGAAAATCACACCCAATTTATTATTAAAGTTTCATAAATCCTTTGAAAACAAAAGCATCTCGTAAGACCACGCCACAAATAAACATATCGGGTTTTTACCTTACGATAGCTAAAACAATTTTTATAGAAATCCTCTGATATTATAATAGGGTCTATATACAAATACTTATAAAATAGCCGAAATTGTTACATCTATTAAATTCCAGCTACTAGCCACAGAGTGGGTAATACAAACAAAACTCGTACAAGGCTCGTAGGGAGAATGGATTTCCAACTAATGACTAGGCACTGGGGTACCACCTGTCACAGTACGGGGCCTAGATCACCGTACCAAGGAGTACGCCCGCTCCCCTGCAACACAAGACCGGGACTATCCCTTACTAGATAATCCCGAGTGAGATCACCCCGCGGTTGGGATCAGCAACCGCCCACTAAGCCGAAATAAAAGGGGACATCTAGACTGGAATGACCTTACCCTGCTTGGGTGCTACCCACCTAGCCTTGCTGCATAACCCCTGATTTTCAATCATTCCCATTTGATGAGGCTTGAGGCTAAGCGTTACCTTTATAGATCATATTTCTTTGAATGCCCATCGTCCACCTAACGATGTTTCGCAAGCATTCGTCCATACAAGTCCGTCCCAGGTTCGAACGGAACCGAAGGCACTATTCCTACTACATCCATTTTGGAAATATCCTCAGGATTAGTATCGACTAGCTCTTGCACTTCACTGCTCCATGTTCGAATCCGAGATCGTTTCCACGAAAATGTACAAACCGGATCGAAGTGGTTTTCGAGAAATAAATCTCGATCCCGGTCTCTTCGAAACGATCAACGTATTTGTCCAATATTGATAGTCGGTGATTTAACTATCAATTAAAATTTACAACATCCATCACACAATAAATAATTTTTCAAATTATTTATCTATCTCAAAAATATCTTCACAAGATATAATTCTATTTTCAATCCTTTGACAACAGTTTCAAAACCATCATTCTTTTCAGAATAAACTTTCCCAAATATTTTCTATCTCTTCAGAAATTACCAAGCACAAAACTAGATTTTAAAATAATTTAAAACACTTTACTTTGAAATATATACTTTTAAAACATTTAAATTAAAACTACTTTAATAATTTGTTAAAAATACATACTATGTGGATACTTGAAAATAAGGTTACTTAATAAAATATAAAACCAGATTCCTATTTTTAAAACTAAATACTAAGTTATTTCTTAATAATTACTGCTAGAATAGATTAAAGAAAATACTTACTTTAGACATTAAATAATAGAAATAATAAATTTTACAAACTTTTTTCTTTAAAAACAACTTTAAAACATTTAATTTATGTTTGAAATTTTACCTTTTAAAAGCATGTGCTTGGCCATCCAGAGAAAATTCCAACTTCGATCACTTAAATCAATTCCTTGAAATTGATTTCCAGTTTATTTTATTTGAAGTAAGTTTCTTTAATTACTCAATTTATTCCAAAAATTCATTAGTTACGGACTTATAATTATTGTTATTATTTTTCGTTTGATTTTAAATCCTTTAACTGAAATATACCAATTTCAGATTTTCCCAATCTCTTCTTATCCTTCTTTCAATAATTTTAAATCTTAAATATTAAATAAATGTTTGTTTTATTAAATAATATCATTGAATTTTTCAAACTTCATTAACTTTCTATTTATTCAAAAATTCCTTTCCATATACAGAATTTTATTAATTAGCATTTTGAAACCACTAATATTCTTATCCAATTCACTTTAAGTTATATACATTCTTTATAATTATTTCTTAAGAGTTCACTTCTTTTATTTCCTTTCAAAGTCCAATCCTATATATTTGGATAAAACAGAGTACCGAAATATTCAAGCAGACTATAACATTCAATATTCTAATATAATTCATCACAGAATATAAGTCAATCACAGCTGTGGGTGTTTAATAATTTAAATAAATGTTGAGAGATCGAGTTGGATCCCTCCAACCTGTTTTCCCTGCATCCACAGACGTTAGCACAATATAATACACCAATTCCAAATATACCATACTATAGTACATCAACCAATCCAATCATTCAAACAATTATTTAGATTTAATCATTCAAATTTAAATTTAAATCTAAACTGAGTGAGATTAACTCACCTTTGCTCTTATTTGCAATTTACTCCAACTGACTTGATTCTTCATGACTTAAGACCCTTGGATAAATACTAAATGGTTTATTAACACCCAAACAATCAATCGTTATCATTAAATAATCTAAGTTAACTAATGATTTAAATTGAATGAATAATTAAATTTCGAGTTAATTTCCTTTGTGAAAACTCCTTAAGTAACTAAAACAATTTTAAATAAGTGAACTAAACAAATAAATACTTTAAAGTTAAACTAGTAAATACAAAGTGTGTAGATGTATATTCATTTTCTTCGGAGGCTATCAGTCTACTTATAAAAATTATTTACGTAGATTTTTTTTTTAAAATCCTTTGTTTTTGTTTTTATATACGAATTTCAATATACAAATTCCTATATATTTTCTTAAATCTTATATACATATCAAGTCAAAAATAGATTTTCCTACAAGCAACTATATAGGTAAAAATAATTAAATTTTGTTTTAAACTTTTACATATAAAATTTTTTCTCTATAAACATTAATTACTAATAGAATTGAATTCCCTTTAAACCAGTACTTGATATTAAATTAAAAATAGAACAGAGTTGTTTTGTGAATCCTGCTATGATATATTGCTTCTATAAGATATCCATATATATTAATATAATTTAAATAAAATAATTGGGAATGTTTTACTGTGAATTATACCATATATTCATTTATATTCCTTTTAATAAATTAAAACAACACATATCACACTGGATTAAATAAAGCACAATACCTAACTGCCCACACCTTGCTCGCGTTCGAAGAAATCGCAACATCCCACTGAGCTCAGCCTCGCCTTCACGATCTCCTCCCTCCTAGTTAATCGCGATAAAGTACAAGTCCACGCCTTACATCATCGATCCTCCTCTAGTCGATCGAGCACCGCGTCGCCTTAGCCGAGATGCAACAGCAGCAGCTTGCCCTATTCGCTCCAATCGCTCCACTTTCGCCACTCACGAGCCCATCGCGATCGATCTCCCTTTTTTTTATATATATGCGAACGAATTTGATTACGTTCATTTTTTATTCCTTATTATTATTATTTTCGTTCTGCCTTTTTTTCACGAAGGGTTTGGGGGAAAAGAAAAGGAGGGGCTCCGCCTTATCATGCTTCGTATATTTTTTTTTATCCCGTCTCCTTAAGCTTACTGAGGAAGAGAGGCCTCAAACATGAAAAGAAGCGAAGTACGATGGAGAGATAAAAATGAGGTTGATGGGAAAGAATTTCAGTTGATGTGAAGCGTATATGACTAGTCTAAATATTATTTTTAAATTTTGAATCAGTTATTGCTGATTAAATTTCAACGCGTAGATGTACCGTACACTCATATAATAACTCCAATTAATACGAAATTTGAAATCCGATAATAATTCAATAATACGGACCCAATGGAACTGGTTTCGTCGAATTCCGAAACTGCGTCTCGGAAGGCTATTTTTAAATTCAATTTAAACGATTAAAATTTCAAAACTGAACAAACCACTGCTAATTTCAATTTTACAACTTCTATTATCCTCAGTAATACGAATATAAATTTTATAAGCCTTCAAATTATTTTTAATAGGCTTAAAATCTCAGGTTTCATATTTTATCCAATTCAAATTATTTAATTCAACAATCTAATTGTCAAATAATATATGATATTCATAATTTAAGTTGATAATTAACCTTTAAATACTTAAAATCAATTAAATATTTCGATTTTAAATGCTCGGAAATTCCGGGTCGTCACATATACCTTCAGCAAGACTACTTGCTAGATGAGAGATTTAGTAATCCCCTCTTTTCGAGTGCGAGTTGCATTTATGGAACGACGAAGGGTGAATGTAAGTTTCAGCTGAAGTAGTTGCTATAGAAGCTAAAGTAATTTGGGTGTCCTCGGAGTAGGCACCTTCGGATAATGGAACCTTTACTGCAAGCTCTTAACGTTTTGAAGATAGAGATTCTTCATGGCCGGATGCATTTAGACCAACAGGAGTTTTAGTGGAAGCTTTAGCAGCGACGTACTCTACAGCTAGGATCGCTCTTCCTTCTTCTAGTTTCAAGATATCATCAACATCGAGATATTTGAATTTCAGCTCATCTTCAGTGAGGCCTTCACTGAACACTTCTACACGGCCTAGTATCTCCTCCCAAGCATTGGTGAGGGTAATGGCATATGTACTTCCTAACTACTTCAAGTTCTTATATTGTATAACATTGGTAAAGAAAAGTAGAAGAGTGGATTTTAGTTCTCCTATTTCTTTGGCCTTCTACTCGTTTAGCTCATTCAGGTCATGCACATCTGCAGTGTAATCGATATAGGCCTCTAGTCTCTCTATTTTCACCAGGAGTAATTCGGATTCAAGCCACTCCTTTTCAATAAAAAGCTCTTGGACTTTATCTACTTGATCCTTGATAGTTTTATCATTCTCCAAGAGAGCCAGGTCCTTAGGTGCAACCTGTGTCTCGAGAGCGGCGTTGTCCTTATGAACAATCTTTATCAAGTCTTTGATCATGACCTCGGACCAAGTGTAGGCTTTCTTCATCTCCTCAACCAAATGTTGGCCTTCACCTTCGATTTCAAAGCCACATCCA
The DNA here is from genome assembly GCA_030765085.1 of Allium cepa. Lineage (NCBI taxonomy): Eukaryota > Viridiplantae > Streptophyta > Magnoliopsida > Asparagales > Amaryllidaceae > Allium > Allium cepa. The sequence continues at coordinate 131,554,417 of CM060943.1, forward strand.
TCTTTTTCTCAACCTTCTCTATGTCCTTTTTATACCTTCTATGAGATTATCATAGGTCTTTTCCTCTGATTCAAATGGTGGATGTTTGTTTGATTGATTCGATTGACGTTAGAGAGAGCAAAGAAAAGTTTTTTCCACTCGTATCCTCGGTCAATGAGTTTTGAAACCCATTCAACCATATAGTTCACATCCTCCTTAGGAATGTCCTTGATGTTGCAATCAAACAAGACCCTAGTCAGGCAAAGTTTTGGAAAAGTAGCTTGCATGTAGCTCGACGAGGTTGGAATAGTAGCTAAATGGACTGAAACATCTTTGGATTGGGGGGAGAAGGAATGGTGGTAGACAGAGCGCATGATGCTGGAGTTTGCTGCTGTGGTGGAAGTTGTGGTGAAGAATGGGATAGAGGAATGTAGAAAGAGGAATCATGGAAATCATGTGAATCTTTACGCCTTTTACCACCACCTTAGTACTATCTCTCTACGGCTTACTTCTTTCTCCTATCCCTTTCCACTTAGTGGTCATTTCTGCCTTGTGTTCCCTTTCCTTCCGATGGGCCCTATCTGTGCTTATTTCTCGCTCCCTATGATAACTGGAGTGGGGAAGATATGGATCATGAGTATGCATCATTTCCTTAGGAATGCCATGGTGGAGGTAACCAAAGCGGTCTCTATCTATAGTACCTAAAATATAAGGAAGGAACATGTTAGCTTTGGAACATAGGAAAATGAGCGAATGAAAAGAATGTGCGTTCGTGATCCTATGAGTATGTAGAGTGCCTGTGTTCCCATAGGTACTCAACGGACCGTGTTTGGAAGGAAGTAACCAGTTGGAACTAAGAAAGCCCTCTTTAAGAAGATCAATTATCAGAATGTGAAAATCACTCATTGAACCAAAAATATTGTGTGAAGAACTAGTTGGAGGAATCACCTCGATTAATGGCGTTGTGCTTGGTTTTGCAGTCTGTTGAGAAGTCTTTATAATTATTTACTATAGGCATGGCAATGCAAGAATATTTGTGCCTTTTGAAGACATTTCTTTGTACAACTCATCTCCCCTTGATTAGGATCCTTGTCCTCATCATCTTCAACATCATCTCCTTCTTTTCCTTCATCTTCTTCCTTTTCCTCTTCCACTTCTTCTCTCCTATCACCTTCTTCATGGATGGTTTCCATTTCAACTCACTTTTCTCCTACTATTTTCCCAAGTCAATTTATTGATGTTTGATGCGTCGGATGGGCCTTCAACACCTCCTTGGATGTCATCACGGTAATTGCGAATGAGGGTAAAAGACCTATTTGGCATCCTAGAGCTAATTGGTAGGATTTTAGCAAAATCAAAAAGTGTTCAAGATGCAAAATGTTGCATCAATGATGGTTTTCATTCATCGGAGGTAGGTTGTAGAGTGATATCAAATATGGAAACTCTTAAATGTTCAAAGAATTTTGGAATCCTCTATGCTCATGTCTCAAGTAAGAATATCTATAAAGGAAGAAGATCATAAGTTAAATACTCAAAAGATGAAAGCATAAGATCGAAGAAGAATGAAAAAGAAAGGACTTACTTTTGGAAAGCTAGAGCCTGTTGAAGCCGTAAGGGCATCAAACAAAGAAATACTCATTCTTGAAATATGAATGTTTGTTGTGGAGTGCTATAATGAATTTTCATTTTCACTGAGCTGTGACAATCATGTAGGAAGGCGATCTACATCATTGCTTGAAGTCAAGGACACGTTTAAGCTCTCTGAAGGTCAAAAATTGCTGGAATTAATTCATAAACAAGACACGCAAGGAGATTAGTAGGATATAACCGTTAGGATTGAATTGAGTAGGAGAAAGCCCAAGCTCATGAAGAAACATATCAAGGAATAGATTGAAGGCGATACAGCTCCGCTTAAGCACATATATTTATTGTAGGCCGTATGGACTATTGGAAGATTGTGCAAACATTAGCTCTATGTAGGAAACAAGGCACTGCTTTTAGGAATCTCGCATTGAAGGTAAATGGTCCAAAGAGATTTGGAAGTTAAAACTGTCGACATCTATTCGAGAGGATCATCCAGAAACCTTAAGCCAAGTTGTTCATTTAAGGGGGGAAGTCGGTCATGAATCAGTTCTACAAGTACAATCATTCTCTATAGCTTGGTAATTATCAAGCACTAGGACCAATAGGTGTAGGAGTTGAAGAATGAGTAGTGGTAGACCTGACTTCAGAAGGAGTTGATGGCCCAATCACAACGGTGAATTTGGGAGAGTGATGTCTCATTCTAGACAAGAAATCTGGATGTTCAACAAGTTAGGTATGTCTAATTTCAAAATTCTATTTAAAATGTGAACCTATGTGATTAGTGGCCAAAGTACAGTCGATGTCGATCTATGTTGACCAATCGAATTCTAAACGTCGACCATTGGAATTTTCAATTTATACAATGTGATTTACGAGTCCTATTAACGATGAATGGTCTATTCTATGTAGATAGCTAGCTCGAGCTAGAAAATGAGCCATGTCGCATGATGGAACCGTACATTGGATATAACCATTATCGTTGGATAATCGATAACAAAAATGATGTTTGGAGCGATGTGAAGTTTCCTTTTTGCAGGACACAACAAATGCAGCAACTAAAAATTTTGTATGATGGAATTTTTCGAACATTGAACTACGTTCGACACGACTGCTCTTTGAGAAGGAACCATCTCATTGGACTTTGGAATAATGATTTGCGAGTTATCATGCCTTTTTATACCATGTACTTATGTTCGAAATAGACAAAGGTGGTAGGGCCAATTCAAATAGAAAAACCTAGAGAAAATATAAGGGTGACACAAAGCTAGGTGTTCAAAGACCTGAAGTCGATGCTAGGAATGCATAAAGCCAACATGACCTGAGGAGGTTTGGCATTTGCTTTGAGTTATATACAATGCCACCCCAAAGAAATCTCCATGTCTACAATGACTAAGGAAAAGGAATGGTAGTCGCAAATACCAAAGCTTTTAGCATCCATTCACCATAAATGAACCCCAACAAGGTCAACGGCAACTCAGTAATAAAGCCATAAACATCACCGTGGCATTAGATGGTGGCGACGCACCTCTTGATGGTTGGATCTAAAGTTGAGAAGGGATTCAGGTCAAGCCATTTTGAGTCAATGACACTAGTAAAGGTGGAAGACTGGTGATAGCGATATCCTATAGAGAACGATGATGGTATGAACGAGCCAACGACGATTAGTATGGGCAAAGGAGTTTGAGTCGCTTGAATTCGACACCAGTTAGTAAACCTAAAGGAAATCTGAAAAAATGGGGAAGTGAAAATGTGAAAGGAAAAATGACTAAGTATTTGAATTATATAGAAGTACTAAATTGACAAGGTAATTCTACTTAGTACCAATCAAAATAGTCCAAGATTGACATGAAAATTGATTGAAAATAAGAGGAATGGAAGAAAAGAAGTAGTATCTATCCGTTCAGGGAATAGAACGATCTCCAAAGTGTTGATCTTGTCCTTAACACAAAAAAGGGGGCTTCTACTATATAAAGCAGTCGAATGGATATCCACGGAATAGAAGCAATATTTCAACCAACACATGGATAGCTAACGGACTAGTATGGACAATGGTATATGCTTGTCTTGTTATGGAGCACGCTTTATTTCTAATATAAGCATACGTTGGGTGGCAAGTGTTGTCTGGCTTTTTGACCAAGTGGATTTCAAACGAATTCTGACATCAAGATAAATTCAAAACAATTTAAGGACTTGGGAACATATTTGGAAGGACAATGGAGGTGGTATCAAGAAATTGGAGTACAATTGGAGCCAAGGGGAAAGGTCGGTACCGATCAGTTTTAGATTGGTACGAAGCACTTTTCGTGCATCATATTGACTTCTGGAGCTAAGATCCATGGGTTATTGGCTTAAGTGATTGTCTTTTGGTGCATATCCAAAGTTGTAGATAAACAACTCCAGGGAAGTCCTGAAGGAATGAAGATAAGTACTAGAGATATTAGAACTCTTAAAAACAACATGATTTCTAAGGAAAAGTGCTCCGAACTCAGTACGGTCAAAGATAAAAAGCCAAGAAAAGGAAGATGGAGCAAATTCCCTAGGAAAATCATATTCATACCGACAACTTCTGGTCAATAAGGGATGATTTTTTGGCTCTAGGGAATCCGTTTCCCTCTCTTATATTCTTGGATCTGAAGTTAGACTTGGCATATTTAGATCTGGTGATTCTATTGGATGATTTTGTTGTAAATCCAAGATTTAGAGTATTTGAAAATGGATTTTTGGCACATGCTTTCTTCGTTTTCTCTCTCTACTCGATCGTAGTCACTAAGGGAGCTATTCTAATCTTTTAGATCAGTAAAAACCTTTGTAATTCTGAGTAAAATCCATGAGCAAAACAATACAGTAGACGTAGGCCTTGAATTTGCTGAACTGCTATACAAAAAATTCTATGTTCTTATTTTTATTTGCAAGATATATTCATTTCTATTCATTTTCTGGTGTTGTGCCATTATCTGACTCAACGAATATAAATGTTAGAAATAATCAAGAGGAACATAGTATCAAAATTACCATGATACATATGATGCATGACATAGATAAAAACTACAAATAACATTATAGATAAATTTGTTTAATTTATCATAAGGTATAGGAGAATGGTTGTAAATAAATAAATCTCCAATGTCATGTCACATCTCCATGCACCATTCTAGATCAACTCACTTACTACCTTGTCCTCCTCTAATGGGCATAAAAGGAAGGAAAAGTAGTGGATCAGTCAAAGTCTAGTGAATGAATTGTAACACTAGTATATTGTGTTCACAAGGATTTAATTGCATTTATAATCTACACAACCAAGGATGTTCGTTTGTATTTGTGCACAGTATATAAATATGTATATGTGCGTGTGTATGTCTATGTATGTATATACCTATGTCTGTGTAAAGAACTACACACTAAAGTGCTACAACCTGATACCAAATGTAATAGTCATTCTAAGTGTACTTAACATCGAATAAACATTTTTTATGATGAACCACCAAACTGCTACGCTAATCAAACAATCTTTAAAGTGAATTACAAGTATGAGATCCTACAATCAACGTATCTTCTAGAATGTAAGCCATCAAATTCAACCAAAATGTCACACCACTACCTAAGGTGACATGCGAAAGTTAATATTTGAATTATTTGATATTAATCGTCGATTGAATTTACACCTTTGAGTCACAAAATGCAAATGATGAATACTTCTAATGAACCAAACAATGTAATTAATTCACAATTGTTTTAAATCAATTAAATTAATTATTATTTATGAAATATTAATTATTAATTTTTATTAAATTTATTTGAATGCTGTTAGTATTTAATAAAGTGCATATATAAAAGTTATAAACATGCTTACTGATATGTGTCGGTAGAATATTTAAACTAGATTTAGATAGAATAAATACGAAGTGGATTTTCAATAAATTAATATTTATAAAATATTAATCACTAAAATTTTATTTTATTTATTTTAAATACCATTAGTATTTAACAAAGTGTGTATATAAAAGTTATAAACACGTGCAACGATATATAATATCAACAGAACATTTAAATGGGATTTTGGAAATTTTTAGTGCACATATAGCACCATCTATGGTCGGCCAAGCATGTATAGGATGGAGCGGATTTATTAAGATTTAATAGAGAATTTAAAGGGGAAGATTTTAAGGAAGAAATAGAAAAGGTTTATATCATTCCTTATAAAAAATCTTTTTCAATTCTTTCATTCAATTCAATTTCCTTTCCTATCAAAATTTTCCCTTCCCTCCCATCTTCTATAATAGAATTTTCATGGTAGCTAGGGTTCCTATTGTTCCAAAAGTACAAAAAACGATCCAACTGTTGGTAGATCTAAGTGACAAGTAAAAGTGATGGAAAACACGAACAAACAAGAATCCTTTATAGTGGTTCAGCACATTCGCCAGCCTATGTCCACTTTACTTTTACTTTCCTATGCCTTCTCCCTAAAACAAAAAAGTTACTACTCAAATCCGACCATAATTTAGTACATCTCATATTTACAAGGGATTGTGAAAGAAGAAGATGGAAAGATTTCCAAGTGCCTAAAAGTCCTTTTTTAAATGAAGGTAGCCTCTATTTATAGCCTAATCTCTATAGCAATGTAACAACCTTTATTTTAAATAGCATTATTCAGTATATTTAATTAGATAAATTAAATAGAATAATGTAAAGACCAGAGTGATAAGGGAATTGAAAATTGAAAACTAATTAAGGTCATGCCTTAACTAAATTAATTAATGAGAAAGACTAATGACTTTCAAAGAATAAGGCAAAGAAAAATGGGAATAGTCGTATACCATAACCCCTAAACCCCTTACTTCATTTTCATTCACATTTTCATAAACCAAAAGCATAAACAAAGAGAGTCGAAGGCCGATCATGACCCTAAAAAGAAGAGAAGCACAAAAATCCATTTAGAGGCTAAGATTTAATTTAGGAAGATTAAAGAAAGAACAAATCTCAAGTTCCTTATCCAAACAAGGTAAATAGTGATCTAAACCATCTCATATAAGTCATCTTGAATAATTTAGTTTGGGTTGAGACTGTAAAATGTATGGTTGGATGAATGATGAAATATTTTGATAGATTAAATGGATATATATATATATATATATATATGCATGTTGGTGATTTATATGATTTAATATGTATTTTATGATATGTTTAGATTAGAAAACCCAACATATGACATCCAAATGAGTTGTGTTTTGATATATGGTCAAAAATGTTATTCTAGAAGTGGGTTTCGGGTTTTATAATTGTCTAAGTAATTATGGATTTATTATGAATTTTCTATGAGAGAAAATATCTAATTTTAGATTAAAATTAGTTAAGGCAGTTAAACAATGTTTTCAGGTCTGAAATTTATATATGTTAGAAAACATAATTAATGAGAATTATTGTGATTTAGGATTTTCCTAAGTGTTTTACTATGGTTAATAAATTATTTAAGTTAGAGGACTTAAATGTTTTAAATGTTTTATTGAGGAGAGGGACTTAGTGCTAAAAAAATTTCAATTGTTCAATGAAGAGTTCGACAGTTTTTTGGAATAGAATTTTGGTAAAGTATTAGCAACCAATCATATTTTGGAAAATTATGTAAGTTAGGTGAAAAAGATTTACTTTAAAATGCATAAAATCAATTTTATATCGAATTACTTCTCCACTTTCATTTTCTTGCTTTCGTCACCATACTCAGTGTACCTTTCGCACGTATTCGAAACTAATGCACACGGTATCAAACACTTGGTACGTACTGTTTTGGAGAAAGGCGAAAACAAAGGATGTGGTGTCGAAGGCATGCTTGCGAAAGGGTTGCCGCTTTTGAAACCCTTCCATACCCTAGCAGCCGCATTAAAACCTTTCATCTTAGTAAGTGGCCAGTTTTATAACTCTTTAAATTAATGAGTTCAGAGGGTAGGTTTTGAATCGATACCCTTTTTTTTTTTTTTTTGAAAAGCAAAGAGCAATAAGCTCATTTTATTGACTTAATCAAATTACAACACACACCAACAAAACACAAAATTACAAGCAATTGCAGTACATTTTTGACAACAGACTAAACTAAATATAATCACAATACAAATACACTTTACTGAAAAGAAAAATTGACAACTAACTGTTACTATAAATGAACCATAATACAGTCATCAACATATCATCATGATTTCTTATAACCAATCATCCACTCCAAGCCATGATAACAAAATTATCATACTTCACTTGCAAATTCAGGCATCATGTTATTAAAAATCCAAGCATCAAACAAGCAGTAGTTGCACTTTAGTTACAAACAGATTGCAAATCTCTAAGAATGCTACCATGAATGGAATTATAGAGTTGAGAGGAGTTTTTAACATCAATACCAAACACTCTATTGTTCCTTTCTGTCCACACAGCATACACCAATTTCTTAAGCAACTTTAGGAGTAGATTAGTCATTCTAGTCTTCCATCTCGTAGCCTTAAACACATTGAACCACTCAATAGCACTGACTTGTGATGGTTTATAGAAACCACCATTTGATAGAAGTCTAAACCAAATCTGATATACAAATGTACATTGAAAGAACAAATGAGTATTTGTTTCTTGTTCTGATCTACAAAGAACACAAATATCATCTGATATTAAACCCAATCTACATAGTTTATCCTTAGTATTCAGAGCATTTGCCATCACCTTCCATAAAAGTAGATTTTCTTTAGCACTTCCACCAGTATTCCAGATTCTTGAATGCCAAGGAAAATACAAACTGTTACCACAGAGAGATTTGTACACAAGTTTAATTGAATGTTGCTTTCCTTTATCAGACCAAATCAGAACATTTCCATTATTAATGATGGAATTATTTGAAATAATATTCCAAAGTTTCCTGAGTTGAACAGAACTAGAATAAGGAAGAACAATTGTATCACCCTGAATAAAATCATCAACTATAGCTGAATCAGGTATACCAGAGTTGCATCTGAGATTATAGTCCACAACAGAACTTAATATCAGACCTTTACTAGCCCAAGGAGAATGCCAGAAAGAAAGACCTTTAATTAAAGAATAATTACATTGCAACAGTGGTATGAATGTCTGCCTAAGCTTAAGAACGCTTCTCCAACTCCAGCTGCAGTTCTGAGGAATATGCATTGTCCAAAAATTCTTTTTACCAATTAAATTTTGATTTACCCATTGTGACCATAAATTGCCATCAGATTGAAAGATTTTATTGAAGTATACTGACATTGCTGCCTTATTCCAAAGAAATATATTTGTTATACCAAGACCACCATATTTTTTTGGATCAAACAGCTTTAAAAAAGAAATTGGGATGAGTTTCCTTGAGAAAGGATCACCATGCCAAAGAAATTTATTGAGAGCACCAGATATCATGTTGATCACCTTGACAGGAAGTATATAATGCCTTTTCCAATAATTAGTCATAGCAACAGCAATAGATTGAACAATTGTAAGCCTACCAGCTTGGGAAAGCTTATCAATAGGCCAAATTCTAAGTCTTTCAATTATCTTTTCAAAAAGAGGTAAGCAATTATGTTTAGTGATTCTGGAACTCAAGATAGGTAAACCCAGATAATAAGAATTCTTAGGCAATTCTTGTAAGCCAGAGAATTCAATGATTTCTTTCCTTTGAATTGTATTTAGACCAGCAACCAAGATATTAGATTTCTGAAAATTTATTCTCAAGCCAGTAATAGAATAGAAAAATTCCAGAGATGATGTGATACTTTGAATATTGATGGAAGTGGGCTTAGTAAAGATAATAAGGTCATCAGCAAACAAAAGATGAGTGATAATAGGATTTTTACATTTGGGATGAAGCTGCAACTTTTTTTTATCAACAAGATCCTTCAGAATGGAATTCAAAAGCTCCATAACAATAATGAACAAATAAGCAGAAATTGGGTCACCTTGTCTTACACCTTGTTTGCCCTTAAAATAACCATACAAACCACCTTCTCTAGAAATAGAAAACCTTGGTGAAGAAATACATGTGTAGATCCAGGCTAAGAAAGGTTTTGGAAAGTTCATTCTAGACATGATTGATCCACAATAAAGTTTCTTTTCTTTCAACTTATACTTGCGAAAGGGTGGGTGCCGCTCATACCTTTCGACATGATTGAAGTTGTTTAAACACTTTTTACTCAAACATAATGCTTTCGAAAGGTATATTTTTTAGTGTTTCGAAAGGCATGTTTTTAAGTGTTTCGAAAGGCATGTTTTCAAGTGTGTCGAAAGACATGTTTCGAAGTGGTCAAGAGATATATTTCATGGTTTTGAAAGAGGATGTCTAAAATTTTAAGCAATAAATTCGAAAGGACTGAGCGCTAGAGTAGAGTGGCGAAAAGGGCATGGCCGCTTGCTTTTAACCCATTAGTTAAATGGAAGGAGGTGGAGGGCTTGGTTGCTTTATGAAGTCGAAAGGGAGAGTTGCGGAGGGTAACTCGTGATGTCACAATAATCCGAAGGACATGGTCGAAAGCCTTAGTTTTCAAATTAAAGAACCCAATCTTATTTTTAAAGAAAACCATGGCAATGTAAAAGAGTTCTGAAATGGCATTTAAGTTTGAAATTTTAGAGAGTGAGCTTTCCTTGCTAAAGATAGTGAGTTAAGGGTATTAACCATATTTCATTAGAAAAATGATTTCAAGGAATTTAACCATGATGTTTATATTGTTATATTATTTGATCGGTTACCATGTGTAACATCCCATAACTCATTAATTTGAATTTGGCATCTTATTTAAAAAAAATTAGGAATTTAATTTGAAAAGTTTTAAAACAAATAAGATACGTGTTGATTTAAATGAATAAAACTTCAAATTCTTTTGAAAATTAAATCACTTGAATGTAACATTATATATATACATTGAATTTGAATTTTTAGTTAAAATAAATGTATGAAGTGAATAAAATATAAACAAAAATATACTTACCAAACAATACAAATAAATTATATATATTACATTCAAATATAGACATAAGAAAAAAAACTAAAACAAAACTCTTCCATATAACAAAGTAAAGTAAATTTGTATTAAAAAAATAAAGAAATAAAAATAATAAAGTAAGATTGCTGTAAATACAAGTATCAAAGAAGCATTGCATTACATGCTTCCATTTAATGCTCTCATTAAATGCCATCTACTCTCAGCCCATAAACAAGAATCACATCAGCCAATTTAAAGCATGGTTTAGTTTCTTTTATATACCTTAACTTGTACTTGCTTCAGTAAACCTCAGCTTACACACAATCTCTTATATATACACATCAATTTATCTCTTTTATTTTCGTTCAACAAAACTTAGCAAAGAACCGAAATTTAAAAAGGAAAGCAAATATCACTTTATATTCAAGTTGAAAACAACTTGTTGAAGGAAGAAAAGGAGAGGCAGATCAAACTGCAGTTGCAAAACAATTATAGTCTCTGCTCATCAATATATTCATGTGAGTAAACTTGTTTTTTTATTTATTTGAAAACTGAGTAAGCATCCCATAGAAAATTTGTGTTGTTGCATATGAATTTTTTGTATTCTGTAAGTTCTTTGTGATTCAGGAGATTGCTTTATGATCTGCTCTCCCTGTTTTGGGTTTCAGAGTAAAGTAAGTTAGAAAGAAATCAAATGAACCTTTATACAAACATGTTAAGATTTTGATTTTTAAAACAAAATAAGTTGTTTAAATTCAACCCACAGTTTACAATTTTGTTTTAAGTTTGAAGTGAAAACTTTTGACTGTGCAACCTCAAACCTTACAGTAAAACAAAATTTATGATAAATTCAAGTATGAGATAAATCATTGATTTGATTATATAATTCGAGTAAGGATACAAAAATAGTATTTTTAAACTAAATATGATGATTTTTACTTTGGTATCTTAGGTGCAGTTCATACTTGAACAAATTTTTCTTTTAAATCGATTCCTGTAAATCATAGGATCTTTGAATGTTGTAATTTCGCATGGAGCTAGTTTGATACTCAACAATGTTAGGAAAAATATTAAAAAAATTGATTATTGCCAGAATTTTGGGTACGAGATCAAGTTAGGGTTTAAGAACCCATGTGCGTTCGTGTCAGAAAACACGGTGCTGCGCCATAAGTAGGCGATCGGACTTCGAGCCTCCGGTGGGGATAGGAGCATCAGGTCAAGGCGAAGCTTCAACCGAGATTTCACGGCCTCTAGTGGCTGGAGGTGGGAGGACTAGGCGTTGACAGGGACGGGTGGTGGTTCCAGTTTATGTTACAGGTTTCGAGGTCGAACTCGATTTCGAATTCGAGAAGATGAAGGAATTTAGGTGATCGGGGATTGGATTAGGGATGATTATCGACTTACTCGTCGATGCAGCGACGCCTTAAGATGATCAATGGCGTCGTGCACGTATACGTGCACGAATTGATGACCTGGAAATTTGATAGCCTGAAGTGTTTTAGGTTTGCACTCGTGTGGGTTGACTCGAAGTTTTGATCGGGGAAATAGGGCAAAAACTCGAAGGGGCACTCGAGTGGTTTCAGGGTTGTATCAGGATGAATTTGGGACTTAAACAAATTTTGAGAAAAATTTAGTACTCGGGTTAGTTTGGCTAAAAACTCGAAGCAGGGTGCCGTTTTGATCGGGGATGACTCGAAGAACCTCTCGGGTTGGACCTGAATATAACAAATTCCAGTATTTGCAACAAAATTTAATTGATTTTCTAATTTGTTCTTCATAAATGATGATAGTTGGTTAATCTAATGTAAAGTTTTTTTTACTTAATAAAGTATTCAAGAAGTATATTCAAATTTATTAACTTAAAACAAATATATTTAAAATGGTTAAATAACGATTAAATAATTAATAAAATTACTTTGTAATTAAAGGTTGATTAATTTAAAGAATAATTAGCAAATAAAAGTAATTAAGATGTAGTTAATTAACCATTAAGAATTAATAAATTAAGATAGTTGATTAAAGATAAAATAATTAATAAAGCCAGTTAAATTTAATGAATTTATAATTAAGTAAAATTTTAAACATGGATTTAAAATAATTAATAAAGATAATTTTATGGTCAATTAACTTTAATCACGACCACCTTAACCAAAGGTGATTTATTATCAAATATTATGTACTGGATTGATATTGCTATTATGATACTGTGATTGCTTTGTGATGAACAGTAATTTGTGATTTGTTCCTATATGGATATGGAAACCTTTTGCACGTAAAACGACATTTAAACTTCGATGCGACAGGGAGTCGGATTTCAGTTATTTATCCGAAACCCACATCGAACCCTGAATATGAATCTTTGTGATTGATGTGTCCACGTGTTTTAAAAATTAAGCGCTCACTATTCGATTTAGCCACGAAAGGACCCTTGTGTCACATGACCCTTTCCAAATAGTGATACGTCGAAATGGATAGCAATGAAGACCGATGGTGAAGATCGGGTGTCTTCGAAAACGATAGGATAACTTATCGATTGTCTCTGCACTAAGTTGCTCCGGCATAGAGATTCCCTAAGTGATGGGAAGTCTGATCGAGATTGTGGATACCCGGATTAGAAGGGCTTCTTTGGAAGTGCCTTCGGTTCTGTTCGAACCTGGAACAGACTTGTATGGTTGTGTGTCTGACATTACACATTGTGATATAAAGCAGATTTCTTTCAAATACGTATCTGTGGTGGCGGAGAATTTATTCTTTTAGCTTAACACCCTTCTCTGAGACGTACGAGCTCAGAGGTTATGTAATTGAAGGTTATCAGCAATATACTCCCAATTTGGTAGTGTGGCATGCTAAGTGTTGCTGTGTGTTGATGATCACTGGTTGATCATTTGTGATCAAAGCAAGGCTTTCGTGTAAAGCATAGCTTTGTGGACGAGACCTCATCGGACCTCACAACCCGGAAATGGTCGAAACAGGAAAGATGCGGCAAGGTTATGAGGGTCGCGCCCTTTAGGGTATGTCATTTCCTTCTAGAAAAAGGTGATGTCATGGTATGGAGCCCAGATATTTACCTGTGTGGTAGCTCCAATCTCATTTACTGTGTGGTTGTTGCTTTGGTTAGAGGGCCCTCTGATAAAGGTCCCAAAGGACCGGAGGTGGCATATTCGTGTAGTAGTTACCTAGTTACAAAGGTAACCCGACCTTGTGTTGGCAGAGAGCTGGTTAAGTTCTCGGGACGTCCCGCCAGAGGCAATCCCATGGGGCAGTAGGAAGTTCCTTAGCCTGACTATTTGTTGGAAATCTAAAGAAACAATACGAGCCTTGTACAGTTTTAGTTGTAAAACCTGCCATCTAATATGGTAGCTATAGTAGGCATAGTATAATGGTGCCTATGCTCGCTAAAATTGATATTTTACTTCCGAAATAATTTCCAAACTATGCACTAATAATAATATCAAAGAATTGTTTTCTCGTATCAAGCATATTTGACTATCATAAGAAGAAATCTCCTCCAATTCTACGTTTGCATTGTGTGTGTGACGGGAGGCCTTATGGTAGTTCCATTTTTAAAAGCATTCCGAAAATTATTTTATAAATCTAGTTCTTTGAAAGTAACTACTGTTTTTGTTTACTCATACCAGTCCCATGACTGACTCGGAGTTTATTGTTTTCTTTCCTAAACTCTGGGTGCCCATTATTTCTACACGGGCAGCCTAGTAGTAGGTTTCTGTATTTTGGAGCAGCTGTATTTTGGAGCTCTTATCTTGGAGATATCTTGGGAGCTTTTGGAGATTTCAGGCGTTTAGCTTTTGGGAGTTCGTTATCACCTCTCTCATTTGAGGACTTTTGGGATATATGATCACTGTTGTATTATCATGATGTTGTATTTGGAGTTGTGGTGTATGTATTATATACTCTGTTGTAGTATGGATATTATGTTGATGTTGTAACTGTGATGATATTTATGATATTAATTCTGTTCCGCTATTTTTATATTCATCTAATTGTTGTTATAAGCTCCGGCGATGCGAATTTGATGTCGTTTATCGGACATCGAGTTTGGGTCGTCACAAGTGGTATCAAAGCTGTTAGTTGAGTAAGAACTTTAGCTACGGAGTATAACACATTAGATGGCTCATTAGAGATAGGGTGAAGTATACCCAAGAATGATTATAACCAAAACCGAAGCTCTAAATTTTATTAGTCTATTTCTTTTACTGTTGATATTCCTTAAGATATTTCGTTCGTGCATCTAAATCAATTTCCTTACTAATTACAGATAGTAAGAATGAGCGGACGAAGGGGAAGAGTTAGGGGTCAGGGAAGTGCCACAGCACCTGATCAAGATCCCCCAACAGCAATAGCAGCAGTTCAGCAACAGCCGAATCTGGCTGATTTACATAAAAGTTTCTCGAGACTTGGTGGTAAGCCGTTCAACGGCAAAGAGTCGATTGTTGAGGCTCAAGCCTGGATAAGATCGTGTGAGAAAATCTTCAAAGGGCTAAAATTGGAAGACGGTCAGAAGCGACTCATAGCTTCTTGGCAACTTCAAGATGAAGCCTCAGCCTAGTGGGAGACAATCACGGTAGATAAGCCAGAAGATGAGTTTTCTTGGGAAAAATTCAAAGAAGTGTTTGAGAAGCGTTATTTGCCATCAGCCGGAATTTCTAGAATGTACCAGGAATTTATAGACCTGAAGCAGGGAAGTTTGTCGTTTGAAGAGTATCTCAACAAATTTAATGAATTGTCTCGTTTTGGTCCCGAATTGGTGAATACGCCTTTAAAGATGAACGAAAGATTCATTCCCGGAATGAATTAGAAATTCCATGAAAGAATGACGGGCCACGTTAAGGAATCTTTTTCAGATTTAGTTGATATGGGGTACAGATATGCCACACTTGATATACAAGAAGCCCCAGCAGAGAAAGGAAATTCGGGCAATCCAAATTGGAAGAAGCGGAAATTTGGAGGTAAGAAACCATGGCAGGGCAACGAGAAAAAGAAGAGCATTCAGGGTAGTACAGCGGAGGATGTCACTTGTTATAACTGCTTGGAGAAGGGCCACTATTCAAACAGATGTACGAAGCCTAAGAAACAAGTCAGTCAATCCGCTCAAGCAAAGCCTAGGAAGTGCTATTACTGTCAGAAAATGGGGCATGAAGTTAAAGACTGTCCAACCATAAAACAAGCTCAAATAGCAAAGGTATACAGTCAAGGACCAACCTGCAACTTCCAAAGCAGGAAAAGGAAAAGAAGTTCTAGAAGGTAATCATATCATTTATGATAGTATTGTTAGAGTTCTATTTGATACGGGCGCTACATATAGTTTTATCTCTCAGCAAGCTGTCAATGAATTAAATTTTGAACCTGATTTTGTTGATGAGCCTATATGCGTAAGGAATCCAGTTGGAGGTCCTGCGAATCTTTGTCTTCGATGTAGAGACGTTCCTATCTCATATTCTCATTATCAATTCCCCATTGGTCTCTACGTTCTTGATTTTAGCGAGTTTGAAGTCTTACTCGGAATGGATTGGCTAGCAAAATATGAAGCCAGATTGGATTGCAGCAATCGATTGATTTCGATTAAAACCGAATTTGGGAATTTCATCGAAATTTCTTGTGAGGACCCTAGTCCTAAAAGGGAAGGGTTGATGTATAATTTAGGTTATCCCGAACCCAGTTTGAAGTCTATACCAATTGTTAGAGATTTTCCGGACGTATACGGAGAAGTGAAATCTTTACCTCCACATCGAGAAATAGAATTTAGAATTGACCTTGTACCTAAAGCTCGTCCTGTTGTTCACGCAAGTCGTAGAATGGCACCAAGGGAAAAGCTTGAATTGGTTCAACAAACTGATGAGCTACGAGCAAAAGGATTAATTCGACCCAGTGTTTCTGAATGAGGTTCAGCCGTCGTATTTGTGGCTAAATCAGACGGATCTTTGAGATTGTGTGTAGATTACCGCGATCTCAATAAACAAACTCTTAAGAACAAATTCCCTCTATCAAGAATTGACGATCTATTTGATCAATTGCACGGCGCTCATTTCTTTTCAAAGATGGATCTAGCCCAAGGATTCCATCAACTACGAATCGCCGAAGATTGTGTACATTTAACTGCTTTCAGGGGTCCCAATATGTTCTACGAATGGTTAGTTATGCCTTTTGGGCTAACCATTGCTCCAACATACTTCGTAGATTTGATGACTCGTGTATTTTGGGAGGTGATGAATAAATTTGTTCTTGTATTTATTGATGATATCCTAATCTGCTCCAAAACCGAAGAAGAACATGCTCAACATCTCAGAATTGTATTGGAAATATTGAGGAGAAATGTTCTATATGCAAAATTTTCCAAATGCCACTTCTAGGTCAAAGAAGTCAAATTCCTTGGCCATATTGTTAATGAAGAAGGAATATCGGTTGATCCTAGCAAAATTTCCGCTATTCTTGATTGGAAACGACCCACTACTCCAAAAGAAGTTCGAAGCTTTTTGGGTTTAGCAGGTTATTACCGGAAATTCGTTCAAGATTTTTCCAAGATAGCTAGTCCGCTGACTAAGCTAACAATAAAAGATGTAAAATTTGATTGGACTCCGAAATGTGATGAAGCTTTTCAAGAGTTGAAGAAGAGATTAACCACTGCTCCTGTTCTCGCTATTATAAACGGGAATCAGGGATTATATGTTTATACTGACGCATGTGGTGATGGGGTAGGTGCAGTATTAATGCAAAATGGAAAGGTAGTTTCCTACGCGGGTAGACAATTACGTCCGCACAAGGGAGAAACTACCCAACACATGATTTGGAACTTTTGGCTGTTGTTTTCGCCTTGAAAATCTGGCGACACTATCTTCTGGGTAAGAATCTTTTGACTTTCTTAACAATTTACGAAATTAATTTAACTTAAACAACATACGTAATGAACTCTTCTTTTCCCAGGTGAAAATTTTGAATTATTCACCGACCATAAACCTTTGAAATTTCTCTTCACCCAGAAGGATCTGAATTTGCGACAACAACGCTGGTTGGAATTTCTGGCATCATATGACCTAGTTATCCAATATACGCCGGGAAAAGCCAATGTAGTTGCAGACGCCTTGAGTAGAAAGCATGCTATTCTTGCTCATCTGGTTATCACTCCTACTCTTCTTGAGAAAATCGCTAGTAAGCAGAATGAAGACAAATTTCTTCGGGGTATTTATGGAAAAATTATTCGAGGCGAAGATACAAGTTTTGAAACCAATCATAGTGGAGGTATTAGGCTGAAAGGCAGGTTATGTGTTTCGGACATCCCTGATCTGAAGCTTGAAATTTTAGATGAATGTCACAAGTCCAAACTCAGTATCCATCCAGGAGTTAATAAAATGTATCGAGATATTAAAAGAACTTTCTGGTGGAAGACGACGAAAAGAGACATATCCATTTACGTGAGTCGCTGTGCTACTTGTCAGCAAATCAAAAGAGACCAAAAGAAAGTAGCCGGTTTACTTCAGCCTTTGGAAGTATCGAAATGGAAATGGGATCAGGTATCGATGGATTTCATCGACGGATTTCCACGAACCAAGAAGGGAAATGAAGCAATTTGGGTTATTGTGGACCGTCTGACCAAAACTGCTCACTTTATTCCAGTGAAATCCACTCGTACTGCAGCAAGCTTGGCAGGTATATATATAAAGGAAATTGTTCGCCTCCATGGTATTCCTAGCAGTATAGTGAGTGATCGTGATCCGATCTTCACCAGTAGATTTTGGGAGGCATTCCAAGACGCTTTGGGAACGAAATTAAATTTCAGTACAGCTTATCACCCACAATCTGATGGGCAGACTGAGAGGATCAACCGAATTTTAGAAGACCTATTGCATGCTTGCGTTCATGATTTTGGTGGTTCTTGGGAGTACCATTTGCATCTGGTCGAATTTTCATATAATAACAGCTATCAGGCCAGTATAGAAATGGCTCCTTTCGAAGCTTTATATGGTCGTCCTTGTCGATCACCTACATGTTGGATCGAATCAGGTGACAGACTTGTTCTTGGACCGGGTATGATAAAAGAAGCCACTGAGAAGGTAGACTTTATTCGAAAGAAGTTATTAACTGCCCAAAGCCGTCAGAAGAGATATTATGACCGCCGAAGAAGAAATTTTGAATTTCAAGTTGGAGATTCTGTATTTCTGAAAGTATCTCCGATGCGGGGTGTATTGAGATTCGGGAAAACAGGAAAGCTAGCACCGCATTATATTGGTCCTTTTCCTATTCTGGAAAGGATTGGTCCTCTAGCATATAGAGTGCAGTTACCTAGCTGGTTGTCTGGCGTACATGATGTGTTCCACATTTCTAATCTTCGAAAGTATGTGCACGATCCAGATGATATTATTGAAGAAGCTGCTCAGCAGGATCTAGAGATCACCCCAAGTTTGGCAGTTAAAAGAGAGCCGATAAAAATTGTAGATCGTGATAAGAAGCGATTGCGAAACAAAGTTGTGAAACTAGTCAAAGTTCAATGGAGTGGCAATCCAAAGGACTGCACTTGGGATACTAAGGATAATATGAAGAAATCATATCCCAAATGCGGAATAGACATCTCGGCTTAAAGTGTAAGTCATTTCTTTATTTTCCTAAATTCGTATATTCTTTGTTTGCGTTCTCTCTCTCTTTCAATTTTGAGGACGAAATTTTCTTAAGGAGGGGATATTGTAACATCCCAGAATTCATTAATTTGAATTTGGCAACTTATTTAAATTTTTTTCGGGAATTTAATTTGAAAAGTTTTAAAACAAATAAAATACGTGTTGATTTAAATGGATAAAACTTCATATTCTTTTGAAAATTAAATCCCTTGAATGTAACATTATATATATACATTGAATTTGAATTTTTAGTTAAAATAAATGTATGAAGTGAATAAAATATAAACAAAAATATACTTACCAAACAATACAAATAAATTATATATATTACATTCAAATATAGAAATAAGAAAAAAAACTAAAACAAAACTCTTCCATATAACAAAGTAAAGTAAATTTGTATTAAAAAAATAAAGAAATAAAAATAATAAAGTAAGATTGCTGTAAATACAAGTATCAAAGAAGCATTGCATTACATGCTTCCATTTAATGCTCTCATTAAATGCCATCTACTCTCAGCCCATAAACAAGAATCACATCAGCCAATTTAAAGCATGGTTTAGTTTCTTTTATATACCTTAACTTGTACTTGCTTCAGTAAACCTCAGCTTACACACAATCTCTTATATATACACATCAATTTATCTCTTTTATTTCCGTTCAACAAAACTTAGCAAAGAACAGAAATTTAAAAAGGAAAGCAAATATCACTTTATATTCAAGTTGAAAACAACTTGTTGAAGGAAGAAAAGGAGAGGCAGATCAAACCGCAGTTGCAAAACAATTATAGTCTCTGCTCATCAATATATTCATGTGAGTAAACTTGTTTTTTTTTATTTATTTGAAAACTGAGTAAGCATCCCATAGAAAATTCGTGTTGTTGCATATGAATTTTTTGTATTCTGTAAGTTCTTTGTGATTCAGGAGATTGCTTTATGATCTGCTCTCCCTGTTTTGGGTTTCAGAGTAAAGTAAGTTAGAAAGAAATCAAATGAACCTTTATACAAACATGTTAAGATTTGGATTTTTAAAAAAAAATAAGTTGTTTAAATTTAACTCACAGTTTACAATTTTGTTTTAAGTTTGAAATGAAAACTTTTGACTGTGCAACCTCAAACCTTACAGTAAAACAAAATTTATGATAAATTCAAGTATGATAAATCATTGATTTGATTATATAATTCGAGTAAGTATACAAAAATAGGATTTTTAAACTGAATATGATGATTTGTACTTTGGTATCTTAGGTGCAGTTCATACTTGAACAAATTTTGCTTTTAAATCGATTCCTATAAATCAAAGGATCTTTGAATGTTGTAATTTCGCATGGAGCTAGTTTGATACTCAATAATGTTAGGAAAAATATTAAAAAAATTGATTATTGCAAGAATTTTGGGTACGAGATCAAGTTAGGGTTTAAGAACCCATATGCGTTCGTGTCAGAAAACACGGTGCTGCGCCATAAGTAGGCGATCGGACTTCGAGCCTCCGATGGGGATTGGAGCATCAGGTCAAGGCGAAGCTTCAGCCGAGATTTCGCGGCCTCTAGTGGCCGAAGGTGGGAGGGCGAGGCGTTGACAGGGACGGGTGGTGGTTCCAGTTTATGTTACAGGATTCGAGCTCGAACTCGATTTCGAATTCGAGATGATGAAGGAATTTAGGTGATCGAGGATTGGATTAGGGATGATTATCGACTTACTCGTCAATGCAGCGACGCCTGAAGATGATCAACGGCGTCGTTCACCTATACGTGCACGAATTGATGACCTGGAAATTTGATAGCCTGAAGTGTTTCAGGTTTGCACTCGTGTGGATTGACTCGAAGTTTTGATCGGGGAAATAGGGCAGAAACTCGAAGGGGCACTCGAGTGGTTTCAGGATTGTATCGGGATGAATTTGGGACTTAAACAAATTTTGAGAAAATTTAGTACTCGGGTTAGTTTGGCTAAAAACTCGAAGCAGGGTGCCGTTTTGATCGGGGATGACTCGAAGAACCTCTCGGGTTGGACCTGAATATAACAAATTCCAGTATTTGCAACAAAATTTAAATGATTTTCTAATTTGTTCTTCATAAATGATTATAGTTGGTTAATCTAATGTAAAGTTTTTTTACTTAATAAAGTATTCAAGAAGTATATTCAAATTTATTAACTTAATACAAATATATTTAAAATGGTTAAATAATGATTAAATAATTAATGATTAAAATTACTTTGTAATTAAAGGTTGATTAATTTAAAGAATAATTAGCAAATAAAAGTAATTAAGATGTAGTTAATTAACCATTAAGAATTAATAAATTAAGATAGTTAATTAAAGATAAAATAATTAATAAAGCCAGTTAAATTTAATGAATTTATAATTAAGTAAAATTTTAAACATGGATTTAAAATAATTAATAAAGATAATTTTATGGTCAATTCACTTTAATCACGACCACCTTAATCAAAGGTGATTTATTATCAAATATTATGTACTGGATTGATATTGCTATTATGATAGTGATTGCTTTGTGATGAACAATAATTTGTGATTTGTTCCTATATGGATGTGGAAACCTTTTTCCCGTAAAACGACATTTAAACTTCGATGCGACAGGGAGTCGGATTTCAGTTATTTATCTGAAACCCACATTGAACCCTGAATATGAATCTTTGTGATTGATGTATCCACGTGTTTTAAAAATTAAGCGCTCACTATTCGATTTAGCAGCGAAAGGACCATTGTGTCACATGACCCATTCCAAATAGTGATACGTCGAAATGGATAGCAATGAAGACCGATGGTGAAGACCGGGTGTCTTCGAAAACGATAGGATAACTTATCGATTGTCTCTGCACTGAGTTGCTCCGGTATAGAGATTCCCTAAGTGATGGGAAGTCCGATCGGGATTGTGGATACCCGGATTGCAAGGGCTTCTTTGGAAGTGCCTTCGGTTCTGTTCGAACCCAGAACAGACTTGTATGGTTGTGTGTCTGACACTACACTTTGAGATGTAAAGCAGATTTCTTTCAAATACGTATCTGTGGCGGCAGAGAACTTATTCTTTTAGCTTAACACCCTTCTCTGAGACGTACGAGCTCAGAGGTTATGTAATTGAAGGTTATCAGCAATATACTCCCAATTTGGTAGTGTGGCATGCTAAGTGTTATTGTGTGTTGATGATCATTGGTTGATCATTTGTGATCAAAGCAAGGCTTTCGTGTAAAGCATAGCTTTGTGAACGAGACCTCATCGGACCTCACAACTCGGAAATGGTCGAAACAGGAAAGATGCGGCAAGGTTATGATGTCGCGCCCTTTAGGGTATGTCATTTCCTTCTGGAAAAAGGTGATGTCATGGTATGGAGCCCAGATATTTACCTATGTGGTAGCTTCAATCTCATTTACTGTGTGGTTGTTGCTTTGGATAGAGGGCCCTCTGATAAAGGTCCCAAAGGACCGAAGGTGGTATATTCGTGTAGTAGTTACCTAGTTACAAAGGTAACCCGGCCTTGTGTTGGCAGAGAGCTGGTTAAGTTCTCGGGACGTCCCGCCAGAGGCGATCCCATGGGGCAGTAGGAAGTTCCTTAGCCTGACTATTTGTTGGAAATCCAAAGAAACAATACGAGCCTTGTACGGTTTTAGTTGTAAAACCTGCCATCTAATATGGTAGCTATAGTAGGCATAGTATAATGGTACCTATGCTGGCTAAAATTGATATTTTACTTCCGAAATAATTTCTACACTATGCACTAATAATAATATCAAAGAATTTTTTTTCTCGTATCAAGCATATTTGACTATCATAAGAAGAAATCTCCTCCAATTCTGCGTTTGCATTGTGTGTGTGGCGGGAGTTCTTATGGTAGTTCCATTTTTAAAAGCATTCCGAAAATTCTTTTATAAATCTAGTTCTTTGAAAGTAACTATTGTTTTTGTTTACTCATACCAGTCCCATGACTGACCCGGAGTTTATTGTTTTCTTTCCTAAACTCTGGGTTCCCATTATTTCTACACGGGCAGCCTAGTAGCAGGATTCTGTATTTTGGAGTAGCTGTATTTTGGAGCTCTTATTTTGGAGATATCTTGGGAGCTTTTGGAGATTTCAGGTGTTTAGCTTTTGGGAGTTCGTTATCACCTCTCTCATTTGAGGACTTTTGGGATATACGATCACTGTTGTATTATCATGATGTTGTATTTGGAGTTGTGGTGTATGTATTATATACTCTGTTGCAGTATGGATATTATGTTGATGTTGTAACTGTGATGATATTTATGATATTGATTCTGTTCCGCTGTTTTTATATTCATCAAATTGTTGTTATAAGCTCCGGCGATGCGAATTTGATGTCGTTTATCGGACATCGAGTTTGGGTCATCACATCATGAATGCTTGTGTAATCATATTCACTTTGTTTATAACCCATAACAGCATCTTATGGTGTTAAGGGAAAAATAACAGGCTAGGATCACACAGTTGTGACGATACATTGAATTTTATCTTTATGTGAGTTAAATTGTATCCAGGAGGTCAGATTGACAAAAATATAGGATTTCCAAGACTGATCAAAGAATCATTGGCAGGTTCTTAGTAAGCCCATAAAAACTACGTTATTGAAATTGTTATTGGCAGAGGCCAACAGGTTCTTAGTGATCCAATGAAAACTATGTTCAGAATAAGTTATTGAAAGAGATCAATAGGTTCATAGGTAGACCATGAAAACTATGACACGAGAGATGTTATTGGTAGAAACCAATAGGTACATAGTGATCCTATGAAAACAATGATTGGATAGTAGTATTGGTATAAACCAATAGGTTTGATCCCATGAAAATTATGAAAATTGATATGAAATACATAAAGGAACGAACATGTTATTAATCAGCCCATGAAAACTAATAGGTTAATAGTGACCCTAGAAACTATAACTTGGGACAGGTAGTTAGGTGAATGGGGTAGGAAGCCCAGAGCATATTGCATGTTTGATTTTGAGTAGTTTAAGAGTTGAGGTTTTCAGGTTCTCTTAGACAAATAAGCTTCTAGAGACGTGCAAGAGGCAAGCTAGCTGTTAGAAGATGTTTCTATTTGGTTTCGCTGTGTAAGTAGATGCAACGACAAAGTTGTTTAGTACCTATATTTAGATTCTAATCAACCAAGAGGGCACCTTCATATGTCTCTCTTGGCGTGTTTTATAATAATTATGATTTCTCTGAACGTGGCTTACGTATGAGAATATGTAATGAATTTGAAATGCTATTTGTAATGAAATGAGAAACTTGTTCTAAATTGAGTTTAAAATTTCTCATATTCACGTCTTTCTGGTATATCAATGTATCTAACATTACCGCATTTAGTCATCGAGAATTAATAACTATGGATGATTGTAGAATCCGTAGCGGTTAGTTTTGGGCTTCCAAATGGGGAATGTTACAAGTTGGCATCAGGGCATTGGTTTATTTAAATTTAAAAGAAATTTGAACCTAAAAGATTTTCAAAGCAAAACCTAATGAATCAGAGAATGAGACCACGGTTTGGGTTAAAGCTATAGTAATGTACTCGCATTTTCTATGTATATAAGTAAGTATTCCCCTTTTCTCTAAGAGCGTCCTATGTATCTTACTAAGACGCGTATAGAGATATATATATAGGGAAGATATGGAGGCAAGACACGGAAGAGGAAATACAGGTGGAGGAAGCACTACAGCTAATGGAAATGCTCGACCCAATACAAGGAGGAATCCAGGTCGACATGCAAATGCTAATCAAAACAAAAATACCAATGTAGGTACTAGGACCCCGCTGGTAGACATGGAGATGATGTAACAGTTCTTCGTCAATCTGCTGCAAGCGGGGACAATTGCAGGAGTAGTCGGTGGAGCAAATCCTATGGCCCTAGTTTGCAATAACTGTGCCAAGATGAGTAGGGATTATACCAATTTTGGTGGGAAGCCATTTTTAGGAATAGAGAATGATATTAAAGTAAAAAACTGGTTATTGCACTATGAAATAATTTTCACCAACTTGGGATTAGATGATGAGTAGAAGAGAAGACTTGCTTCTAGATAGTTGCAGGAAGCAGCACTTTATTGGTGGAATGGTATTACCGTAGAAGTTCATAAGGAAGAGTTGACTTGGGTAGAGTTTTGAAGGAGATTCAAACAGAGGTTCTTGTCTGACGCTGCCAAGTCAATAATGCTGAGAAAGTTCATGGACTTAATGCAAGTTGAGATGTCGGTGATTAAGTATGATATAATGTTTGATGATTTGTCTAGATACGGATATACAAACATGGACACAGTCATCAAAAGAAATGAGAAGTTTGTTAAAGGATTGAAGCCCAAGATTGCTAGGGGACTATTCCATATCTCTGTGATCCAAGTACAGTTGTAGTGGAGACGGAAATTAGGAATGAAGAGATGCTTTATACTTTTGGAAAAAAGAAGCAGGTTGAAACTTAGGATTCTTAGGGCAAGAAGAGGAAATTCCTTTAAAAGAAAGGAGCTCAGAAATGAGGAGATGCCAAGAAAGGAAAGGACGATGTAGTTTGCTACAAGTGCAACAACATAGGACATTTTACTCAGGAATGTCAAATCGGAAAAGGGAAGAAGGTTATAGATAAGAAAGGAGTGAAGCGCTTCAACTATGACCAGATCGGGCATTACAAGAATCAGTGTCCAGAACCACTTAGAGTAGACAAGGGAAAAGTTTATTCCTTAGAACCATCATCTTCTAGACCAACCGCTGCTGAGAAGGGAATTTCTGTGACGGAAGGTACGCTTTTGATTCATAGTATACTAGTTAGGGTACTATTTGATACCCGTGCATCGTATTCATTTATATCTCGGTGTTTGGTAGATAAGTTATATTTAAAACCCTCATACTTTGTTACTATCTTAAGGATTGTGAATCCGATAGGAGGGTATGCAACTCTAGGGATGTGATGTGACCAATTAGAACTTGATTTGTTAGGTTATAAGTTTTCATGTAGTCTATAGGTATTTGATTTTTGAGGTTTCGGGATCATATTGGATATGAATTGGTTAGATAGATATGATGCTAGGATATGTTGCCAAGATAGGGAAATATCACTAAGACACAGTAATAATCGTAACTAGATTATATACTTAGTGGAGAATTCAGATCTGAGTGCTTATGCATTGTTGGGGGCTACAAAGTAGAGAAGAGTTAAATTAGGTGTTGGTTGCAAAAGAGTTTGCAGATATTTTTGAGCGGTCGCATGACTACCACCGAAGCAAGCTATTGAGTTTCAGATAGGTCTTGTGCTAGGAGAAGAACCTGTAAGTAGACACCTAGCAGGATGACACCTACCAAGATGAAGGAATTGAATTGAAGGTGGAGCTAGTGGATTTAGAAGGAAAGAATTTCATTAGACCAAGAAGTTCGCCTTAGGGAGCCGCCGCGGTGTTCGTGAAGAAACAGGATAGGTCATTTAGGATGTGTATTGATTATTGTAAGTTGAACAAAAAGACGATCAAGAATAGGTATCTTTTGTCGAGAATTGGTGATTTATTTGATCAGTTGAGTGGAGCCAGAGTATTTTTCCAACTGGATTTGGCAACATGTTAAAATCAACTAAAACTGGCAGAGGACGGTATTCCGTTGATGGCATTTTAAACTAGGTATGGTTCATATGAGTGGTTAGTAATGTCATTCGGGTTAACAAATGCGCCAACTTTCTCCATGGATTTGATGAACCGAGTTTGCCAATAGCACTTAGATAGGTTCATATTCGTATTCATAGATGACATCTTAATATAATCTAAGGATGAAAGAGAGCATCTTAGAGTGGTGCTTGAGACGCTGAGGCAGCATCAACTGAAAGCGAAGTTTTTAAAGTGTCATTTCTAGAGAAAAGAGGTTAAGTTTCTTGGTCATATGGTTTCAAAGAAGGGTTTGTCAGTTGATCCGGATAAGATTGAAGTCGTTAACAAATGGAAGAAACTAGAGACGGTGATTGATATCAGAAGTTTTCTTGGGCTTGCTGGTTACTACCAGAGGTTTATTAATGATTTCTCATGGATAGCAGTGCCTTTTACTAACCCGACCAGGGAGGATGTAAGGTTTATCTGGTCTGACAAATATTAGGAAGCATTCCTAAAGTTAAAGCACTTGTTGACCAACACACCTATGCTAGCAGTTCCAAATGGGAATCTGGGATTAGTGGTGTATACAAATGCATGTGGAACCAGATTAGGAGATCTATTGATAAAAAAGGTAAAGTTATTGGCTATGCTTCATGACAGCTTAGACCGCATGAATTAAGATATCCTACTCATGATCTAGAGTTGGCCGCGGTGATCTTCGCATTGAAAGTATGAAGACATTATCTCTTGGGGAATGATTTGAGTTATACAAAGATCATAAGTCCATAAAGAATTATTCTCTCGGAAGGAGTTGAATATGAGACAGTAGAGGTGCTGGAGTTTTTAGCAGCTTATGACTTTGGTATAGAGTATACATCTAGGAAATAAAGTAGCGAATGCACTTAGTAGAAAACATCAAAATGTGGTGTTAGATATGTTAGCAGAGTGGAAGTGTTATAATCAAAATCAAGAGTTGTTGTAGTTGAAATTCCAGAAGGAGTCTGGGACTGGACGTAGAACGGGAAGTTCAAACCAATATAAAGTTCCTGGTGTGTTTGTTTCTATTTTTATTTACTTTGCTATTATCATCTGTTTCCGTAATTATATTTAATTATATTCCATATTACACGATCCTACGTAATAGCTAGCCATATTGGTTATTTTCAATTGGTATCAGAGTAAGGCATCTTATAACGTTACACAGTTATCTGATATCTTGCTAATATGGAAAACAACACCAGCACTGTCACTAACACTAGTTTTGTTGAAGGTCAATCCACTGCACGACCTTCATTTTTCAATGGTTTGAACTATAATTATTGGGAAACTCTTATGAGAATCTATATGCAATCAAATAGCTTTAAATCATGGAATATTACACAAAATGAATACACTCTTCCTACTGGAGAATACTCCACTTGGTCAAACACACAAAAATTAGATGTTATGCCAATGCTAAAGCTATGAACATGTTATTTGTGCACTAGATAGAAATGAATTTAAAGGTATTAGCACAAACTGCTTATGAAATATGGAGAACGCTTAAAATCGCTCATGAAGGAACTAACAAAATCAAGCAAAGCAAAATCTCCATGCTCAAAAATCTGTTTCAAAATTTTAGAATGAGACAAAATGAATCCATCAATGATATGTACTCTAGATTTCAAGATAATTATCATTCACTATTAGGATTAGGAGAAAAGTACACTGACTTTGATATTGTATCAAAAATCCTAAACTCTTTAACGGATGAATGGGAAAGAAAAGTCTTAGCTATTGAAGAAGCTAATGACCTCTCTACCATAAAAACTGAAGAGTTAATAGGAAATCTAACGTCCTATGAATTGAATTTGTAGGAAAAATGAGTACAAGTACAAGACAAAAAAAACATTGCTTTCCATGCTGAAGAAGAGAAAGATGAAGATTCATATGAAGAAGATCTAGCATTTATTGCCAAAAATTTCATAAAGTTTTTGAAATTCCGAAAAAACAACGGAAATAATGGAAAACGGAACTTTCAAAACAAACCATCATCTTCAGTTCTTGAATGTTTTAATTGTCATAAGAAAGGTCATATGCAAAAAGAATGTCCTGAAATAAATAAAAAATACTTCAATGGGCAGAAAAGATAAGAAAAAGAAAGCATTCTCCGTTACATGGGATAATTCAGATACCTCTTCATCAGATAGCAGCAATAACAGTGAAAACGAGCAAGCTAATGTTTGCTTTATGGCTAATGAAAACGAGGTTAGTGATTTTACTTTTGATGATATGATAGAGATAAACTCGGAACTAGTTGACACACTTAAAATATTTAAAAGAAAACATAAGGAGACCCGTGAACTTCAGAACAAAGCAGAATTCGAAAGAGATATGCTCAAAGATGAGAAGAAAATACTAGAGGAAGAACTTGAAAAATTATAAGAATCATTCTCTAATATTAATTCTCAACTCACTCTTTTGAGTCAAGAAATTGAAACTCAAAAACAGAAGAATGATGCTCTTGTTTCTGAAAATCATGAACTAAAAACTAAGGTAAAATTGATAGAGTTGGATAATACTAGTCTCAAAATTAATTTAGAAAGCATCACCAAAAATGTTTCAAACTTTAATAAAGGAAGAGAAAATTTATCTAAAATTATTGGTAGCTCTCAATCTGTTTCAAGTAGAAAAGGATTAGGATAAGTTAAGAAAACAATAGCTTCACCTAGAAAGAAAATTAGGAGAAATATTAATCCTACTACTGTACAGACAAAAAGGAAATTTTATCCAAAAAGCATAAAAGTCTGGGTTCCTAAAACAAACAACAGTTTGATTAGGAAGAAATATATAAATACTTTTTTAGAAACTGCTCATAAAAATAAAGATTACATTTTTAAATGGGATACATAGCCCCTTTGGGTTTGGTTTCCTAAGATTTAACTCTTAGGACCCTATTGAAAAAGTGAGTACCAATGTTATCTCATATTCTTTTGTAGGTCCCACTCCAGAAACGAGGAAAATGGATACTCGACGGTGATTGCTCAAAAAATATGACAGGAGACAAAGATATGCTATCAAATATTACTTACTCAGATGGAGGCTCCGTCACTTTTGGAGACAACTCCAAAGGTTATATCATTGGCAAAGGCGATGTGAGCAATAACGGTATTTCAAATTTACCTCTTATATCAAATGTTTCACTAGTCAAAAATTTAAAGCATAATTTACTTAGTATCAGCCGATTGTGTGACGAAGGATTCAAAATGACTTTTTCTGAAAACAAATGTAGTATTTTTGTTCAAAATCAAAATCTTATATTTAAAGGAAATAGAGACAGAAATATCTATGTTCTGAATATGAAAATAAATCATAATTCAGATATGTGTTTAATAGCCAAAGAAAATGATCTTTGGTTATGGCACAAACATTATGTTATATTAATTTCAAAGCTATAAACAAGCTTTCTAAAAATAATTTAGTAAAAGGTCTACCAAAAATAAATTTTAAAATTAATCATATTTGTGATGCATGTCAGTTAGGAAAATTAACTAAATCATCTTTTAAATCTAAAAAGGTTATTTCAACTTTACAACCACTTGAATTACTACATATGGATTTATTTGGACCAACACAAGTACAATCCATTAATCATAGTAGATATGTGTTTGTAATTGTTGATGATTTTTCTAGATATATTTGGACTATTTTTATGAAAAATAAAAGCGATACCTTTGATAATTTCAAAACTTTTGTCAAAAGAATTCAAAATTTTAAAGGTTTGAAAATCAAAAACATAAGAAGTGATCATGGAGGTGAATTCGAAAACGAAGCCTTTGAACATTTTTGTAAGAAAAAGGGAATTTTCCATAATTTTTCGTTTTCTAAAACTCCACAACAAAATGGAGTTGTAGAACGTAAAAATAGAACCTTACAAGAATGTGCAAGGACTTTTTTAAATGGAAGTACGTTACCAAAACATTTCTGGGCTGAAGCAGTTGCAACAGCTTGTTATGTTTTAAACCGTGTTTCTATTCGACCATTAACTAAGAATACTCCTTATGAACTTCGTAATGGACGAAAACCAAATATTTCTTATTTTAAAGTTTTTGGCTCAAAATGTTTTGTTTTAAACACAAAAGATCAGCTTGGTAAATTCGATCCAAAATCCGATGAAGGAATCTTTTTAGGATATTCGGATCGAAGCAAAGCTTATCGAATTTATAATAAAAGAACAAATATCATTGAAGAAACACTTCATGTATCTTTCGATGAAAATTTTAAACAAATCCCAAGTATAAGAGATGATGAAGAATTCCCTGATAATATCACAAACACAGAAATTTCAAATTTTGAAAATAATGAAAACATGGATAAAAATAACAATGAAACAAGATCTCCACCTAGATTATTAAGGGATCATCCTTCTGATAATGTAATTGGAGAAATTAATTCATCTGTTAGAATAAGAAGTCAATTAAATCAATGGTTCATGTAGCTTTCCTCTCTAATATTGAACCTAAAAATATTAAAGAAGCATCCACCGATGAAAATTGGTTAATCGCTATGCAAGAAGAGCTAAACCAATTCGAAAGAAATGACGTTTGGGATTTAGTTCCACGGCCTAGTGATCAATCAGTTATTGGTAAAAAATGGGTCTTCAAAAATAAAGCGGACGAATAAGGAAATATCACTAGAAATAAAGCTCGATTAGTTGTTCAAGGACATAATCAAGAAGAAGGAATTGACTATGAAGAAACGTTTGCTCCAGTCGCTAGACTAGAAGCAATGCGAATCTTATTAGCATATGCATGTTTTCATAACTTTAAATTATATCAAATGGATGCTAAAAGTGCTTTCTTAAATGGTTTTATAAAAGAAAAAGATTATGTTGAACAATCTCCCTTATTCGTACACGAACAATTTCACGACCAAGTCTATAAACTTAAAAAGGCCTTATACGGTTTGAAACAAGCACCCTGTGCTTGGTACGATCGTCTTAAAAGATATTTAATAGATTATGGTTTTGAAATTGGGAAGGATGATCAAACTCTTTTTATTAAAAGAAATAAGCAGGATATTTTAATTGTTCAAATATATGTTGATGATATTATTTTTGGATCTACAAATGAAAAATTATGTCAAGATTTTTCTAATTTAATGAATAGAGAATTTGAAATGTCACATATGAATGAGTTAAATTATTTTCTTGGGTTACAAATAAAACAATTAGAAAATGGTACTTTTATAAATCAAGAAAAATATTGTAACAATCTAATTAAACGCTTTGGTATGGAAAATACTTCTACCAAACCAACTCCTATGAGTAAAACAATACATCTTGATAAAGATGAAAGTGGCAAAAGTATTGACCAAAAATTATATTGAAGTATGATTGGATCATTACTATATTTAACAGCTAGTAGACCTGACATAATGATGAGTTTTTTCTTGTGTGCACGATTTCAAGCAGATCCCAAAGAATCACACTTACGAGCAGTGAAACGCATATTACGGTATCTTCATAAAACAAGGACTATGGATTATTCTTTCCAAAGGAATGTCCTTTTGAATTAGCGTCATATAGTGATGCGGATTTTGGAGGAACCCGGACAGATAGAAAAAGTACAAGTGGGACTTGTCACTTCATTGGACGATCTTTTGTATCTTGGTTTAGTAAGAAACAAAATTGTGTTCCATCATCGACATGTGAAGCATAGTATATTTCTATAGCTTTAGCATGTGCTCAAGTTATCTATATGCAACAAACATTACAAGATTTTGGTTTTAATTTAAGTAAATCAAATATCTATTGTGATAATTCTAGTACTATAAATTTATCTAAAAATCCTGTAAATCATTCACAAACAAAAGCATATTGACATTCGTCATCATTTTCTTCGTGATAATATTGAAAAAGATTTAATAAATCTAGAATTTATATCCTCTAACAAACAATTGGCAGATATCTTTACAAAACCACTAAATGAAAATACTTTCATCAATTTAAGACGAGAACTCGGAATCGTCTCTTTTAAAGATTTATAAGTTCGAGTTTTTTAAAAACATAAAGATATATGTATGTATGTATGTATGTATGTATTTTATTTTAAATTCATAGATTCTTTCAAAAGAAAATTAAAAAAGGGTGTCGTCTAGCACTCGAACTCAAGGCCTCATACTTGGTAGTCCTCTATACTACCTTCACTATCTATTGTTTCTTAAATATGAGGTTATTATTAAACTCTTATGTACCGTCCGTTCTCTCCTCTTTTTCCTATGGCCATTTTTCTTTTAACCATACATTATCTCCTCTAAAGTTAACTTGTTTCTACCTATATATTATTTGCATTTTTTAATTCTTTTCACCAAGTATTTATTCAACTCTCTTTTTCTTCAAAAATTTCTGTTTAATCATGTCATTCAACAATAGTTCTGAGTCATCTAAGCTATCTTACACCTCTCCTTCCTCGGAATCGGAAAATCTACCAACTCCTACTCCAATATATGAACCGGTTCCGATTGTTCCTCCCTCAACTAATACTGGATATACTCCTCCATCTAAAAGAACAAGACGGTCTCTCTTTTTTGGATCACCATCCACAAAAGAAAAAAATTGATGATATTCATCACTATCAGAAAGAAACATTAGACTTACAACGTGTATTATACTATGAGCAAAAAGTTAATGCCAAATGGCTTAGCTTTCTTGAACAAGTAGTGTTAAAGTTCTGTGGTTCTTCATCAAAAGATATTATTCATCAACCGTCTTCAGCCCATTCTCCAAGTCGTCGCAATCCTTGGGAACCATCACCACAACGTCCATCGACAACTCCAAATTCTTAGGAACGTGGTAATAGATGGTCTCCACTTCGACCATTTGTAGAGAACGCCAAAGTTGAAGAGGAATCATATCGTACTCCATCCTCTTCTTTAAAATCTATTTAAACTATATTTTGTTGTTTATATAATATGTTAATTTGTTTCTGTAATATTTAAAAATTATTCAATAATATATATTGTTTTTATTCTCAAAAAGGGACTATATGTGCATCTGTACAAAATTCAGACGTCTGAATAAGTATAAACAGATGTCTGAATATTCATAACAGAAATTTTTTACCCCAGATTTAGACGTCTAAATCAAAAATAACAAACGTCTGAATTAGACCATTTTTGAACTAATTCCTTGTGGGTTGCAATTCAACTCAATTCAGACGTTTGAATCAAGTGATTCAGACGTCTGAATCTCTTCTGAGCAAATTTTTTACACCTTTCTTATTTTTTTATTACGTTTTTACCCTGCCTTTTCACCTTCTATACAATACCTTTTTCACTTCTTTCCTTCTTACTTCAGAACCCTAGCCCCCATTTTTTTATCTTCCTGAAAGCTTTTAACCTTTCTTCAAGTCTTCAATGGCACCAAGATCAAAGAGAACTAGAGAATCAGCATCCGGATAATCCGAAGACCAAATCCGACAATGGCTATGGAACGATGTTGTTGTTTCTCGATTTAATTCTATGAAGAACTCCATCATCTTTGAAGGAGCATTCATGAAATTTTCGGATTTCGCAGTTATCATATTAGAGAGTTAGCGAAGCAATTTCATTTCGACAGCTTGATTGGGTATACTCCTAACAATGTTAAGATTAATCATCTTATGATTAAACTTTTCTTGCTAACTTAATTTGGATCATCAAAATCCTCAAAACCATCAAGACTGTGTTTGGTCATTAGTTGTGGCGCAAGAATCTTCTTACCTTTTCAACGACTATGTCATATTTTAAATTGTCCTTATCAAGGAATTGATATTAATGAAATTAAAGTTGATATGGAACATTGGGATGATGTTTCACATTAATTTTTATCCAATCAACTTACAAATATGGGCAATTTAAAATCTACCTTCTTAAGGCCACAAGCTAGGCTAATTCACCGTGTTTTTATTCGCTCTCTCCAATGAAGGATGGGTAGCTATGAAAAAGTGTATAAAGAAAACTTTCAAGCACTTTATTCTATCTACTCCAATCAACAAGTGAATTGGGGTAAAATTATCTTGGATGAATTCCAAGACATCACAATCCGAAGGAAGTATAGAACCATTCATTATGGTGCGTATATTATGCGCATTCTCCTAAATATAGATGTACCAATGCTTGACTCCGATTTTACAAGTATTAAAGAGTTAGGCGCGAAAACTTTAGGGTTGATGGGTCTTCCTATACGGCCTCCTTCTTAACAAATTATTTCCTTCCAACAATGGTCACAAAATATTCAACAAGGTGTTCTGCAACCTCGAGACACTAGTATTGCTTCTTCTTCTCATACTCAACATGAAGAAGAAGAAGAGGAGGACGATGACACCATCCAAGAAATTGGCCCGGATACTTCTCCAAGATAAGCCATCATCGCTCTCTCTTGAAATCAATCAAAGATTAATCAAGACATAAAGGCACTTGAGAAGAAGACGGAAAGAAAATTCAACTCTATCAAAGGCTTTCTCAATAAAATATGGGAACGAATTTCTGTTTCGGTTCTTTATCCACTCAAGCCTACAATCCATCTCCATTTGAATAGTCTTCCTCAAGCTCAAGTTCTAATCAAAATGATCCATCTCTTTCAAGCCAATTTTAATTATCTTAGTCTAGTTGTATGAGAAATTTTCTAATGTTTTGCTTATCAACATTATTGTCAGTTGTATGAGAAATTTCTAAAACAATATCTCTTTATGTATTATTATCTACTACTTTATTTGCCTTAATAGAATGAATTATCTATTATCATTCATGTTCTTTATTTTTGTCGATGACAAAGGGGGAGAAATTTAAATTGTGCATATTGATAGAGGGAGCAATAATACTTTTCTAGTTTATTAATTTTATATAGTTGTCATAATCAAAAAGTGGGAGAATGTTAGAATCTCAATTTTGATTATAACAACCTATATAAAATGTTATGTGTATGCTAACCATCTTTGCTGGAGATTTATTGCATATTCATCTACAGATGTTTAAAGTTGTATATTGTGTGTCTAGAATCTATACTTTACTTAGAAATTTTGTTAAAATCTCTCCTTAAACGATATATATATACACACATGCACACACATGCTCATACATGCAAAAAAAGAGCAAACTCAGACGTCTGAAACCATACATTCTGATGTCTGGGTGCTAAAATAAAAATATTGTTATCACAATATTCAGACGTCTGAACAAAAATATTCAGACGTCAGAATAAGGTCAGAAATGAACTATTTCTTTGTTGTTTGCGTTTCAATCTAATTCAGAAGTTAGAATTTTTTTGGACATCTGAATATCCCCAACTATTATTTTCTTGAAGAGAAACATTCTTTTAAATCAACAATTGCATCTGTTGTTTTCAATATAACTTCTCATTTAAAGATGCAACTCTTTATATACTATAAATAGATTACATAATTCAACAAACAAATCACCGAATTTACTTTTAGCACTCTTGAGTTCTCATCTATTCTCAAACTTTGAAATTGCACTCAAATTACTTACATACTATGATCTTTGATCACTTTACCTTCCATAATTCTCAAAGCACATCACTATATATCATTAAGGAGAAGATTATAGGAAGATTGTACTCAATTGACTTATCAGTGTTATTTAAGAACACACTACAGTCAGATACCGTTGTTATTTGTATTGAAGTCCTATTCGGTTGCTTAGGCGGGTGAAGTCCTGTTCGGTTTCTCAGGCAGCGTAAACCTGTTCCTCCAGGTTAAGTGAGGGTTGTTGTAGTTGAAATTCCAGAAGGAGTCTGGACCTGGACGTACAATGGGAAGTTCGAACTAGTATAAAAATTCCTGGATTGCTTGTTTTTGTTTTTATTTACTTTGCTATTATCATCTGTTTTCGCATTTATATTTAATTATATTCCATATTACAAGATCCTAAGTAATAGCTAGCCATATTGGTTACTTTCAGGAAGGAGCTAGAGGCTTTGACTACTTGTAGTGTGCAGTTAAGATTGACTGCTAGTTCTAATCAGAGTACTGCCATGTTATCCTGCTTGGAAGTTTGACCGAGATTGATCGAATAGATTACATCAAGCAAAAGGATGACCCAGTGTTAGCTGAGAAGATTAGAAGGCTAAAGGCTAGAACCGAGATGATGACCTGAAGGATTTTAGACTTGACCAGAGAGGGCGGTTGAGAAAGAAGGGACGATTGTCCCGAATGTAGAAAACCAAAGGAATGAGGTCCTTAGAGAATGTCATCGATCAAAATTTACAATTCATCCTAAGGGGGACATAAATATATCAAGATGTGAAGAGGAGTTTCTACTGGAAAGGTATGAAGATGGATAATGGCTTGTGGGTAATGCACTGTATGAACTGTCAGCAAGTGAAGGTCGAACATTAGAAGCCGAGTGGGTTGCTTCAACCTTTGGAGATATCAGTTTGGAAATGGTATTCGATATCCATAGACTTAATAGATGGGTTTCCAAGGTTGAATCGAGAAAACGAAAGTACATGGGTCATACCCGGATCAGGCTTGATAAACTAGTGTGAGATACTCAATAATAAATGACAGTGTTATATATCAGCCATTAAATAAAATCCTTTGAAAAGAAAGAGTATCTCATAAGACCACGCCCACACAGAAACATGGACGACTTTTTACCTTATGATAACCAAAACACTTTTATATGTCAAAACGTTTGATATTATTCCTAATTACATTCCTTTGAAAACATTTGAAAATAAACTTATTAATCTTAGCCGAAATGGTTACCCATATAGTATTTCAAGATTATTCATTACGCCAATACAAACAAAATTACAGGTTCTTATTGGAGAATGGATTTCCATACAAATGACCTGGTGAAGGGACTACATTCCGGGAGTACATCTCTAGAGGAATATACCGAGGACCATCACAAAGGATCCTCTACCAACATAAGATCGGCCTATCTCTGTAACTAGATAGTACCGAATATATCATCCCCCGGTCGTTACCGACCTTTAACCGACCACACTCTAGCATACAAACCACATTAATTTGCATCCCGAACGTCATAGCGAGAAGAAATATATCTAGAAGGGGATGATCATACCCTAATTGGAAATGACCCACTTAGCCTTGCCACATCTAACACTATTTTGGTCATTTTCGATTGATGAGGTACGAGGCAACGATAACCTTTTCACATTACACATCTTCTTTACTTTGAATGCCACACTGTCGTTTCCGTCGACTATTAATTGCCTTTCACAAAAATACAACCCTTGAGCTCGTACGTCTCAAGGAAGGTGTTAAGCTAAGAGAAGTTGCCTTCTCCACCACTACAAATGTACGTTTGTAAA
The DNA here is from genome assembly GCA_030765085.1 of Allium cepa. Taxonomy (NCBI): domain Eukaryota; kingdom Viridiplantae; phylum Streptophyta; class Magnoliopsida; order Asparagales; family Amaryllidaceae; genus Allium; species Allium cepa. The sequence continues at coordinate 131,592,467 of CM060943.1, forward strand.
AACCAATGTACGCAATGTTTAGAAATGCAATGTCATACAAACGTCCATACAAGTTGTCCAAGAACAGAATAAACTGAAGGCACTCTCCTACTACATCTAGTAGCGAGTAGTCCCTGCAATCCACAAAATCTCCACAACAAGGAGACTACTGCTATAAATAACTCTATAATGGGAGCGACCCAGAGCATATCAACAAGCAGTCCTCACGCCATGAAGATCTGCGGTCTTCAATAATCATCATCTTCAACATATCTTCACTTTCGAATGTATACATTGGTTTGAAGTGGTTTTCAAATAGGCGTTTCCCAAATCCAACCCCGGTTCCTTCGAAGCCAATTATCACTTCCAAAGATGTTAATTTCATAAGTGGATATCAATCATCAATCAATTACTTCATCTTTTATTTAAATCAAATATCTTTCTTAGATATTTTATTTTCAATTTTATTCCACTTTCTTTTCAAGAGTATATGGAATCATTAAGCCTCATTTATCAAATCATTTGGTTTATTTAAACCTTTCTTAAATCCTAGAATAATTCCAAATCATTTTCTCTTTTACTTAGGAAAACCTTTCCAAATCATTTGTTTAATCTTAATCAAAGATTTCTTATATTCATCCTATAACTTTTAACTTAGGGAAAATATTCGCAAATCATTCATTAAATCTTAATTAAAGATTTCTTTCTTAACTTCAAATCATATTCTTGCAAATTTAAGATTTTCATAACAGAGTACTGCTGCCACATTAGATATGGAAAATTTCACCTCTAGGGACTAATGGGAAGTAATCGTGCATCATGAAGATCTTCGTCTTCGACGATCTTTGTCTTCAATGTGCTTTATTTCGAAAATTAGTATGAAGGGTTTTCGGATAGGAATCACCCAAATCTGATTCCCGATTTTTCATACTAGTCACCGATAAAAGATGTTAAGTGGTCAATTAATATTTAAAGAATTTTTCTTTTTTTGTCTTGGAAAAACTTGAATGTGATCTTTTAGAGCATCCGGACTTTCCTTTCGATCTATTCCACCCCTCGCCTAAGAAGAAAAAACATAGGCCAGGTAAGTTCAGGGCACTAGTTGCTCCATCCCTAATCATAGTTTAACATCTTATTTTATCTTTCCAGATCTCATAGATGGGACAAATGTATTAGCCGTTTCCACATACTCAGTTTGTTATTACATTCAATATTTTTCGCTTTCTGTTTATGTGGTATAAACAATTCGTCTTAACCATTTATTCAAACTCTTATTAAAAATTCCAAACCATCTTTAATAACTTAATTATTCCTTTAAAATCCTTCACAAAAGATTTAGGAAAGAATTTTTAGGTTTAAAACTCATATTCAAAAGGTTATAGAATTCGCAGCATAAAAGTGCTGCGGAAAGTGTTATATAAGCTTATTTGATCTAAACAATTTTTTAACATTTGAAAATTCATATTTTCAATCCAAATATCTTTTAAACCATTTTAATAGATTTATAAAATTTATTTCATATTTTTAAATCATTTAAAAATATCATTTATAAAGAAATCCCTTTTTAGATTCCGAACTGCAAAACCGCGATGTTTTTAGAAAATTGTTTTGGACATATTTCAAACTCTTCTTGATAAAATCTTGATTTTCTTTCTTCGTTGGAAACTATGGATATAATAGACGATAAAATTCTTATCTCGTAGAATTCCGAGCTATATTCCACTTTGTATACTTATTTAACTTTTAGGACGTGAAATTGCGAACTACCGTTACGCGAAGCGCATGGTTTTTACTTGTTTTTTAATTTCTTTTCAAACTTCTTGAAAACACTTTTAAATGTTTATAAAATATTTCTATATCATTTTAAAATCATTTTAAACAATATTTTTATATTTCAAACTCATATTCCATTTCATTTCACTTTATAATATTATATTATCATAATATCATTTCTAACCTTTTTAGATCATTTAAAATCATTAAGAGGCTAAATAAATTCCATTCACATATTTGTATGGATTTAATTTTCATTTAATTAACTATAGTTAATTACTAATCATTACTCTTATCATTTATCAAACCAAGTAATCATCCATATCACAAATATATAATCAACCATAATATCAACCAAGTTATCATCCAATATGAACCAAGTTATCATCCAATATCAACCAATATTCAACATATTAATTTCTAATTTAACATGTGTATTATCAACTTAAGTTTTATTAAAATAAAACTATGACTTGAGTACTCACCTTTAACTTAACCAATTTTTCCTACCAACATTCACATGCAACAACGCTTCACAAAATCTTCTTAACTACACCAAACCATTACCTAAACAACTTCATCTCACTTTCTAGTGCTCGGCCATCACTTTACTTCCACTTGCTCACGACTTTCCTTCTTCTTTGCTCTTGGCCAAACATTCCAACAACATTAATAAGCTTGGCCTCCCCTTGATCCTCCCCCTCCTCCATTATTTCTTCACTTCTTAGATGCTAAACCACATTTTAATAGTATCCTAAGGTCTTTGGCAAAGTTTTATGGTGTTTTAAGTTGATTTGATATGATTTTAAGAAAATTTAGGAAGTAAATGGAAGAGAGGAAGCCATTAGAGAGCGAAGAGAAGCTTGAAAAAGGAAGAGGAAGAAATGAAAAAGTGAGAAAGTGGATGTTTGTTTATAAAAAAATTCAACTATAAATAGCACACACATTTCTCATAAAAAAATTACACTTCATTCCTTACTTCCTTCACTTTCTCCATCTTCTTCATCCTCTCCACTTCCATTTCCATGGCATCCAACCTATCTTCCACTTCCATAACTTCCTTCATTTCCTTCTACCTTCAAGCCAATACATCCACATCACCAAAACAAAGCCACACCATCACCTACACCACCACAACTCACGGCCAATCTCCCTACCCACCTCCACAAGCTCAGCACCCCCTCCTTCCCACCTACCCGAGCACCTACACCACCTTACATGCCTCCAAGATCACCTACCCACCTCAAGGACCCCACGGTCGAGCCTAAAACCCCAGATACCCACCTAAAAACACAAGCCTGCCCCACATACCTGCCTAACCAAAGCCACATACACCTATACCCTAGGTCGTACACTCCATACCCCTTGGCCACAAAAAAATGCACACTTAGAAAAATTTATATCAATAAAGATAGAAAAAGATAAGCCTAAGTTGATATTTTGGGTAAATATAATATGAAAGGGTATGTTCTATAACTTACAAATGAGATAAGATAACTCGAAATTTAGACTCTTTGATTAGGTTATAATCAAAGTGAAATTTAAGAATAAGAGATATAAGAAATATTATCCTAATATAGAACTTTGAATTGGTGATACATTTAGGGTAACATTTGCAATTCAAAATGAAGTAAGATAGGGAGTGGATAGGTAAAAAAAAAGTTAAAAAGCAAAGGGAGATAGTTTTGAACAATATGGTTAGTAGATTGATTGTTGGATGAAAATCTTTAAATAACAAATACCATGTGAATTAAGTTTCACAATTTTACTATAAGGTATTTAATGGATTTAAGGTTTAGAAATTTGATTTAGAAAATGTATAAGGTAAATAATTAAGACCTTAGGTAAATAAAACGAAGGATTAAGTTTTATAACTTATTAATTTGAGATAATAGTAGAACTTCCACATTTGTTAAACCCCCTAATTAAAGTAATCACGATTTGAAGTTTGGGAATATGTATATATACTCTTAGGAAGTAAAGGTATATTATACATGTTTAAGTCATATTTGTATGCTTAAGTAATAATGGATTTAGTAGAAAGTAAATGTTTGTGAAATAAACCTAGATTAATAAAAAAATTGAAGAAATATATTAGGTAAAAATGAATGTGAATAAATATATAAGTTACACATAGATCATTTCAGCATATAAATTTTTGATCTAAGATTTGAGTACAGAACTTTGAATGTTTACACTAATATGAGAAAGAATTTATCACTCGATCCTTGACGGCAAGCATTGATGTGGTTTTATGATTATGTACTCATGTTTTCTATCATAGTTGAGAGCCATGTAAGGAAGCAATGGTTTGTGATCAAGAAGTCTAATCAAAGTCCGCACTAGAAAATCGGGGGATCGATACGAGTTCGAAAGCAAAGTTGTGGGTTCGAATAATAGACGAATCAATTATCACATATAGTATGACGTTTTGAGTCTGTCTACTTGGTTGTTGGATAAATAATAGGTACTAAGATATAGTGGTTGGACAGATGTTTTGGTTTGTCTATATATTGACCTCAGGTGTAGTACATGCTCAGGTCAGAGGATGAGTTATGTGGATATATTCATTTACGTTGATATAGTATCAATGTGGTTGTTTATGGATGTATTGTTTTGTTTAGTTGTTGTATATATTATCTTAATGTGCAGTATGCACCAAGATGGGTAGAAATCCGACTTTAGTATGTTATATAACCTTAAATACGTGATAAGTACTTAGGTTGGTATGAGAAATCTCTGTACGTATGATTGGTATCATTTGTTTCAATATTGTTATGGTATCGACCATCTTTTTATATACGCATCTTTCCAATCATCAGTATAAGTCAAAATATTTGAGGATATGAGTATAAGATAGATTCCTTTATCTAACTTTCATTTCAAGGACGAAATGCTTTTAAATAGGGGAGAATGTAATGACCCGTAATTTCGCTACTTTGAAAATGAGAGATTTTGTTTATCTTAAATTTAAAATAAAAAAAATCTTAAATAAATATGTTATATGTAGTAAATAATAATAGAGAAATTATTTATTCTTACAATTAATAATTAAAAAGTATAAATTTAAATTTTAGAACAAATCAGTAAAAGTTAGTTTTGTTAACAATAAATAAAGGCTTAAATAAATAGGTTTAAATATTTATTTAAAAATATAAACAATATTTAAAACACCTAATAAAGTTAATAAAAGTATATGAAAAGATTTAAAAATATGTTAACAATCTTTTTACAAACATAACCTAATTTTGTTGCATTTTATCAAGTGTAAAAACACTGTAAAAAAAGAGATTTTGATATTATTTAAATATGATTTTAAAATATGAATAGACATATTTTAATTTATTCAAAAGAAGTAAAAATTTCATTTTTAAATTTGGATTATTTCAATATACAGTTTAACAAAAACGTCAAATTTTGACTGTAAAATTTGTCAACAAAAACACCGTTTTCAACCAAAACATATTGTCGCTACATTATTGCAACTACAATAGTACCATGTAAAAATATTAACAAAGTTATAAACATCTCTCTTATATTAAGAAAAGATTAATTAAGCAAAAGGATTAATTAATTAAAGTAAAGCACAAAATGACAAAAGGAGTTTACTTTTACAAAATCTAACCAAATCTCTTTATTTAAATATCATTTATTACTACAAATATCATCATTACACTCATTTCCGTCACCACTAATCCTTAAGTCATATCACTTATGGAAAAGGAGCAAAATGATTAAATAACATTTTTAAAGTGTAAGAAAAAGAGAAGAAATCGTGTTATAAGTACAAAATCAATTCAATACATCAATTCCACATTAATACACTTCATTTCAACATTATTAACAAATCAAAACATGCTTGGAAAGTATGAAAGAGGGGACAGTTTAATTTGACACAGAGGGTATTTTGGTCTTTCTAGCAAGGATAGTATGGTAATTTGGTTATAAAACTTCAACTATAAATAAGCATGCACACCTTTCATTTTGCACACTTCATTCTTTATCTTTCTTCTTCACATTCTTCATCTTCCTCCTCATCTCCGTATTCATGGCTTCCCACCCCTCCATTCTCTTCCACCATCTCTACCAAGCTCCACCACCACCTAAACCCACATCTACCTCAGCCAAACACAGCTTTACCCACCTCCATCACCACCTACCTACCACTAAACCCATGGCCGAGCCCTCAAACCCACCTAACCGCCTATGCAAAGCCCACACCCAAGAGCTATACCTCACCTACACCATCACGCACACGCATACCACCCCTACCCACCTCCACAATGGCTATACCCTCCATTTAAAATCCCATGGCCTAGATTAAAAAAAAAAAGAGAAAGAAAGGAAAGAAAGAAAAGAGAGGAACGCACGTTAGTTCGTTAGCCGTAAACACGCCAATTCCCCTAAATATTGATGGAGTGGAAACGAAGGTGAGAAAATTCTCCCCGCTTTTAAAAGAACGTATTTTGATATTGTTATAATAATCGTCTTATCATATGCAAGTATACACCCCTTTCAAATGTTGTTATTGATGTTTGGATATGTTTGTGTTATGTTTGAATAGTTGCAAGTGTTTATGGTTGTGATTATTTATCATATTAGTTTGTGTATGGACTATAATTATGTTAGTGATAAATGATGCTCATTTTGATTAAGTATCCCCTTTGTTAAATAAGATTCAATTTTGATGATATGATATACTTTGGAAAAATAAGTCTCTTTTTAATTGGAATCGAAATTGAAGTAGAAATAAAAGTGAATTTGTAATTTGAAGTCAAATGGGATTAAAAAGGATAGTTAAATTGAAATTGAAATTACTTTGAATAAGGAAATTGAAATTGAAATTGATTTTGAAAAATAAAAGTGAAATTAAGGCTGAATTGAAGTTTAAATTGAAATTAGATTTGAAATCCAAGTTGTAGTGGAGTTTAATTTGAAGTTGAAGTTGAAATTGAATTGAAATTGGAATTTAATATTAAAATAATAGCAATAAAATAATATTATAATATGGAAATATTGAAAATACATTTTTAATACTTTAAAAAGTGGAAATACTGATTTAAAATGACTTGTAATGATTTTATAAGTGATAAAATCCAATTTGAGTAGATTATTTCAAATATTGAAAAATAAGTTAAAACTAGGTGCGTTGCGCAATGGTAGTTCGCGATTTCATGCCCAAAAGTTCAAATGAATATATAGAGTGGAATAGCTCGGAAATCTTTGAGATAAAAAAATTCCGTACTATTATATTCCTATCTTCTAAACTAAGAAAGAAAAACAAATTTTTGTTGAGTAGATTTTTGAATTATATCCAAATTAATTTTCTAAAAAAATCGTGCTTGTGTAGTTAAGTGAACATAACAGGAAATCTGTTTAAATGGACATTTAAATTATGGAAAAATATGGAATAAATTTAACAAATCCATTTTAATAATTTAGAAGAGATTTGGATTGGAAAATATGAATTATCAAATGTTTAAAAGTTTTTTAAATCAAATAAGCTTAAGTAGCACTTTGTGCAGCACTTTTATGCTGCGATTTCTATAACTTTTGGAATATAAGTTTAAACGTGATGATTTTTCCTGAAATCAAATGTGAATGTTTTTAAAGGAAAATTAAGCGTTTAAAAGATAATTTGGAATCTTTATAATCAATTCCAAAATTAAGTTGATTGCTGAGTACGCGGAAACGACTGGTACATTAGTCCCGCTTGTGAGACCTGGGAAGATAAAATAAGGTATTTGACTAAGGTTAGGGATGGAGCAACCAGTGCCCTGAACTTACCTGGCCTATATTTTCTTTTCTTAAGCGAGGGGTGGAACAGATCGAAGGGAATGCCCGGATGCTTTAAAATAAAAAGATCATACTAAGTTTCCAAAATAAAAGAAGATTGGTATTATCCAAAATTTAAGCAATCTCCAAAGTGAATGAATTCTATGATCCTATTTACTCGATAATGTTTGCTAAGATTAATTTACGGTTTATCGTAAACATTGTCTTAAATAACATTGTTTTGACCTGCCTAAAAGTTAAGGAATTTGGATCGAGAGTTAAGTGAGGAAATTTAAGATATAATCCAAAGCAAAAGAATGAATAACCTAGAATTATTCTAAATCAAATGAAAGAGATTTCAAAATCATTCGAAAAGAATTAAAGTGAAAAGATGTTGAATATGCAGGTATATGATTTTTGTTTGATGATAATAAACATATACATATATTCATTTAAATATATTTGTTATAATACTATTTTATTTTTCACATAATTAAATAAATAGTTCTGAATAATATAAATAACACAGAATTTAAATTCAAACTGATATTTTATTCAAACAAATATTTATTACAATTTTGAATAGTACAAATTTGATCTCTCACTATATATATGCAAATTTCAATTATGTTACAATTTCAATCACGTCACAATTTTCACTATACATACATTTGTACCTCACTACATTTCACTCATACACTCGTATCTTATCTTTCACTCTATTCCGGATTGAATCCAGCATCTGAGTGATCTGCAAAATAAACACTGAAGCAGTAAAATTGAAAAAGAAATAATTTTGCAGTGTGAAATAAAATGTGATTTTGAAAATTTTATTTACCTTGGCTATTTGGGTTGTTCGTCATCATTTAATTTTGAATTCATCATACACGATAGCTTGTGACATGCATAGTGTATCAGTGTACATGCCACAAGGTTATGCACACCGATATACACTTGATAAATTTATAGGGACAGGTGAGCACAAGATCAAACCCAAATCAAAAGTCGGGTTCAACTCAAGTGAAATAAATATTAAGTCACGATATCAGCACAAGGTCAAACCCGAGCTATAAGCTAGATTCAACATAGGTGTAAATCCAAATGTACAAATTCAATAAAACAGTCATAACAACTCAACCAGCCCAAAATCAAAAATGAACAGTACAAAAAGTGGTAAACAACAATAAAGGAGGCAAACAAATAAATAGTACACATGACTCAAATAAAAACCAAGGCCACAAATTCATCAGAAATTCACACTTGTATACAATTATATGAACCAGACAAGTACACAAGTCATGGCACACTGAAAGTACAACAAAGTGAACATGCAATCAACCAAAACATCATCTCCATTCACAACCAAAGATAAGCTAACCCAGATAGCATGTAGACGTCAAGTAGATGAGCAAGGCTGCAAACACACATCGTGAAACTAGAGTGCACAGAAACTATCCAAAAACTCCATAAGCACACACCTATATACACACATAATTGTATGTGTGTATACAAGTGGAAACCAATGCAAACTACTAAACCCAAAAAATGATGACTGGAAACACAGTGCACATCAACCCAATGCAAACCAGAAATGAGTCAAAGCAATGCAATAAACAGAGGCAATATTTGAGTACAAATAAAGACATATAAAAGTGTATTGAATCACACAGTGGTTCGAATGAGCAACTGCACAAGATCGGTCAACTTGAAAGTAATATCAAAGGCAACAAAGGTCAGGCAATAGGACAACACAGCAGTATGGAAGTGAAGAGTACAAGTGCAAAGAAATAATGAAGCAACTAGACCAGAGAATAAATGGAATAGCAAAACTGTGATGATCTAGGTGGTAGCAAGTTCGAACAAATTAAAAAATAAGAAACCGATGTTTCAAATCAAGTTGAAGCCATGAGAAATTGACCAAAGTCAAAGAGAATGGAAAATGGAACTAAAATCAAGTGTCAGAGAATCAAAACTGTGATAGCCAAGGAAATCGAACATGTCAAAATTAAAGCCGTGTTAATCAAGCTAATAAAAATATACGGAGTGACAAAGTCAGAGAAATCACCAACATCCAAGCAACATCGAATGGCCGACCAAAATTATTGACGAATTCGAATGAATTTATACGAATGAAAATATAGGACTTCAAATCCTATAAAACCCAATCACCACTGGCATGTAAAAACCATTCGAGTTCAAGCAACAATAGAGCAAACATTATATCAACAACTCGAATCATCGATCGAGTTCAAGCATATCAACCAGAAAAGAAAAGGGAAATAACATACCTCAAAATCGAACTCGATCGAAGCAGCCGAAGCTAAGCAACCAAGAAATGATCGATCAACAAAGCTACACTCAACTATTTATTCAATTGATCAATTTGAAGTTGACGCTTCTTCATATTGCAAAGCCCTAAAAACTGAAAGAGGAACGAACGAGATAAAGAAAGCAGCCATTTTTCACTCAAAGAACAAGGCCGAAGAAATAAACAAAAGGGGGAAATATTTTTACATGGCTTATTTTTACTTTGGGCCGGATTAAATAGCTTGGGCTTGCTTTAATATTTTAAAATTAGGGTTTTAGTTTTTAAATTGTTTTTACTTTGTATTTTAACTTTTAAAAGTTTGTAGTTTCTAGTTGTGTGACTAGGGGACGAACTATGGCGGCGTAGTTCGAGAATTCGCAACTCAGCGGCTGAGTCGTGGCAGGGTTTTAAGCCTCGAGCCTCATCAACCGGATGTGATATATGATATATGCTACGTGAAAAGGTAATCATTGCCTCGGGTCTCATCAACTGGAAATGACTGAAATAGGGCTAGATGCGGCAAGGCTAAGTGGGTCATTCCTAATTAGGGTATGATCATCCCCTTCTAGATATATTTCTTTCCGTTATGACGTTTGAGATGTAAATTAATGTGGTTTTTATGCTAGTGCACGCTCGATTAAAGGTCGGTAACGATCGAGGGATGAATATTCCGTACTATCCAGATACAGAGGTAGGCCGGTCTTGTGTTAGTAGAGGACAGATGTTTTGTGCCTTGGGACATCCATCTAGAGGTGTACCCATCGGAAGGTAGTCACTTCACCTAGTCATTTGTATGGAAATCCATTCTCCAATAAGAACCTGCAGTTTTGTTTATATTGGCATAATGTATAGCCTCAAAATGCTATATGGGTAACCGTTTCGTATAAGATTAATAAGTTTATTTGCAAATGTTTTCATAGAATGTCATTAGAAATAATATCAAATTTTTGATATATAAAAGTGTTTTTAAGTTATCATAAGGTAAAAACCCATCCGTATTTATGTTTGACGTGGTCTTATGAGATACTCTTTCTTTTCAAAGGATTTTATTCAACGGCTGATAGGCGACTCTGTCATTTATTGTTGAGTTTTTCTCACGCTAATTTATCAAACCTGATCTGAGTATTTTCAATACTCGGGTCAAATCCGTGTAATTTCAGGTTTAGTTGAAGAAGGTTGGAGTTTCCAATAGAGAGCTGGAGATATTCATCTACACATGGACATATTCTATTATCTGATTTGCTTTGTTAGTATTAGTTTGATATTTGTCTGCAATTGTAAGGACGGATGTTTATAACTGTCCAAGCTGAATTTAGGTTAGACTCTAATATATGTATTTAAAAGTTGTCCGTTGTAAATATGTTTGTCCAATATGATATATTATTCCATGAAAGGGACAGCGGATTAAAGATCTTACGGCTAATTTAACACTACAGGAGGGGTGAATAGTGTTTAATGAATTCTAAGACTTGTATGAACTAAATTGAAATTATGACACAAACAAATGCATAACTTAATCACAGAACTATCATAGAATCAAACACAGATGCAGAAAGTAAATAAAATGCAGTAAAGGGAAAGAACACACCGAATTTTATACTAGTTCGGAGTTACCCTACGTCCAGTCTTGTACTAAGGCAAACCACCTCATACATATTTTTATTAAACCAGTGTCAAGATTACACTTCTCAATTTATAAAGGCCTTGAGGTACCCTCCTGTCTTATGAGTCCAGGGCAGACTCTCTTGATTTACGGGCCACAAGATTACCCAATTGATTTCCAAGCAAAACCACACCTTATAGAGAGACTCGATAAACTTTTGATTACAAATTGATTCTATAACTCTGAATAGCACTTTGATCTTCGAGAGAGGACGAAGAATCAAACAAGAATGAAACTCTAGTTTGATTTGCTTAAGAATTTGGCAGAATTTCGGCACGATTTTAAAAATATGAAAATTTTGGAATATGAATTTATGGAGAAGGAGTGAAGAAAATATGAGAATTGTACGTTAAAAAATTCGTTTGAGAAGGCTATATATAAAGCACCAACGGTCATAACCATTCATGAAGAGATTTAGACGAATAGACACTTCTTTTGAAAATTAAAACTTTTGAATTCAACAGCAACCATGTCGACATGTGGTATCCCATGATGTCGACGTCCCCTTGTTAAAAAAATGAAAAACTTGTTCTGAAAATGATATTGAATTGAGAACAAAATGAAATGACTCTGGAGTAAAATAAACAAATTTTACTATGTTTTGAAACACAAAAACAAAGAATATTTTAAGGCTAAAATATCTTTTTAAAATTCATTTGAAAAGATAGTTTTAAGGCTAAAACATTTTGAAAAGCAGTTTTGAAAAACGTTTTGAAAAACCATCTTGAAGTAGTCTTGCAAGCTTTTTCCTGCAGAATATCTCATTGCATCAGGACTCGAGAACTTGTACAAAACCAGGATGTTCATTGGTTTGTAAGCCACTTGTCGTAGGTTTGTAAGCTACTTTTCATGGGTTTGTAAGCCACTAAGAAGGTAGAAATGGGTTCTATTCCAAATCTATATACTGTTATGAAGTTTTAACAAAAACTAGACACATATCTTGAAATCTTGATCTTGATACTCTAGAGTCTTCAATCTTGAATCTTGAATCTTTATACTGATCTGTCTTCAGTAATCAATACCTGCATATCTATATATCCTGCATATACATATCTATCTAGATTATAGTGTTAGTATATATTTTATAATAACATAGTTAAAAAGGTTGTTGTCATCAAAACCAACATCTTAGTTCCTAACATTCTCCCCCTTTTTGATGATGACAACCTGTATTTATAAAATATACTTACTCCTATCATAACTTCGCCTTACTCCATGACTCCCCCTTACTCCATGCCATCATAACTTCCCCTTACTCCAAGCCAACTACTATTTTATAACTTCTCCCCATTTGTCATCAACAAAAACTTCTAACTAATAAAATCCCTGAACTTGTTATAAGATAATCGACCATAATAAAATGGAGTAAACCATATATAAGTGTAATAAGTGCTAAATGTGATCATAAGTGTAATCAAATCAATCATCAGCCAATCATATTTACAGTAATTGTTCAATCCTAACATATATACAAATGATACCAAATAAGTTAAGTTAATCAAGTTTAAAACACCCTAATCAAATCAAACAAATATCATACTGAATGACTAAACATTCCTTGGTACTTCCACCTATCCATCTTCTCCAAAGATAGGGTCTGCTTTAATGGCATCCCATTCTTCTTTATCTTTGTCGAGAGTGACTGGTGGAATTCCTTCGAGATCGTCCTTGTTAAGGGCTGAGATCATCCAACGAAGGGCGTTGAAATATTTCTCTTGCTCCTTGATCATCTGTATTTGACTTAATTCTAAGTAGCGTTGATTACGAAGTATGAATGTAAGAATATTCTTGAAGGAAGTGAGAGTTTCCTCAAGATTATCACTTAGATTCTTAGTCGGAGAAGCCATTATTCAAGAATAGAAAGAACTATGAAAGAAAATGACTAGAAATGAAGTTTGATAATTTATTCTGGAAGAAATAAATATAAATAGGAATAGAAAGTCATTTGAAATGAATAGACATAAGTTAGTTACATGAAATTTAAATTTTAAAATGTAACTAGTTTCTGCCCGTTGGATGTCGACATAGAGGGATGGTGTATGTCGACATATCTCTTCCTAAAGTGACATTTTGCTTTGTTTTGAATATTATGAACAAATCTATTAAACAAAAATTAGTATAATATAAAAACAAGCAATTACAGAGACAAGTGAACAAGAATAACAGGAAATGAAAGATTCCATTAATAATTCTAGTCAACATTACATAAGATAATATTAACTAAAATAAAGGAAATACAAAGATAGAACTTAAGATAACATGAACTAAAAACTAGTAAGATGAAGATGAAGAAGATGATAGTCCAAGGTTTCTAATAATTTTCCCAAAGAACTTGTCGATTTTAGTGGAAATCTTATCCATTTTCTTACTCATTGATCTTTCAAGTGTCTTTTGATTTTCCACTATAATCCTTTTATTATTGAGAATGGTCTTGTTGGATGGATTAGCGGGATTAGTAGGATATTCTATACTTTCTAAGGAGGTTTCTTGATCTTCATCTTCCTTCTCCTCAATTTCCATTCCTTCCTCTTCCTCTTCCTCTTCCTCTTCCTCTTCCTCTTCCTCTTCCTCTTCTTCTTCTTCTTCTTCCTCCATTTCTTCCATTTCTTCATGATCAAGCCTTTCTTCTTTTTCCGCAAGTATTTCATATGGTTAAAACACTAGTGGAATTTGCATAAGGGAAATGTTTCCATGGTTGAACACTTTTCTAGTTGTAAATTCCTTCCTTTTAAAATCAACTCCAAAGTAATTGAAAATTCGAGTAAGATTAATTCCATGGTATAACGTGTTTTCACCCATGGTAAAGTTCTTGGGCCTTAGCTCATCCAAAATAACTTGAGCCCAATTAATATCATAATTTCCAAAAATTGCAAAAATTGCTTTACAAACTTTCAAAGTCGGGTTGTTGTAGTTTCCCGATCTGGGTATAAGAGTGTGTTGGATAAGAAGATTAACAATTCTTGCTTTTGGACGAAAATAATGATTTTTAAATTCAAAATTGTCTTCCCCTTCAAAAATGTGATGAAATGTCTCTCGATCATTTTCATTAATTTGAAATTTCTAGAGATTCACTCCACTATACTTGCATCCCAAAATATTCCCAAAATTTCACAATCCAAAACAATTTGAGTTCCTTTAACACTACTCCAAATTTGTCCTTCTTCCCCATCATAAAACCACGAATTAAATTCGCATAAAACATCTTAACAAGGTTTGAATAACATACAAAATCATTTTGTTTGTTATCATCGAAACTAAGAATAGAACATTGTTGAAAAAGATTTTCAATTTCATAAGAAGGAAAATCTTCAAAAATAGAAAATTTTCCCGTATAAATTTTACCAAAGTTTACATAGTTGATGTAAGCTTTGATAGCTTCTACGTCATTAAAAAGAAAGTTTTTGACAGATTTTGGAAGCCTAATGGTGTTAGGAGTGCTTAAAGAGGCCATTGAACAAGTTTGAGAGGAGTTGAAGATATTGAAGATAAGTTTGAAATTTGAAATGAACGTGAAAACTGATGATAAAGAGAGTGAGATAAATAGAGATTCTATGGTCATGTTCTCTGGTCAATAGGCGTCTTTTTAGAGCATTGAAGTTGGTGAAAAGGTGGAGGGAAATTCAAAAGTTTGAATTCAAATTTTGAAATCAAATTCTGAGGGGCATGTCGACATGGGGTATCCTTGTATGTCGACATGTGCCTATTGATTCAAAGGACAAATGTCTAATCCTATTTTCTAATAACTATATGTATTATATACTATATTCTAATTATATAATTCCTATGATAACATTAAATATAATGATACTTAAATATTAATAATTTAATATTTATAATATTATTAAAATAAAATTATTTTTGAATTTAAAATTCAAATTTCAAAGGATAAATTTGAATTTAAAATTCAAGGAATTTAATAAAATTAGGAAAACAAACTAGCATCCATTCAACCAAGAAAAATTAAAAATAATGTAAATGCGTACCTATTTTTAGATCCATACTCCCATCGTCGTCTGATTCATGAATAACAGTGAAACATAAATTTGAATTTTCCATCTTCTTTTGATCGTCACTGGATGATGAGTCTGAGTGATCAAGAGTTGTTGTGAATGCTTTCTTTCTTTTCCTTGATGAATCATTGTTTGGAGGAAATAACTTTTTATCTGGATACAGAGTCTTTCCTATAATGCTCGACTTTATTGCAATTGTAGCATCTATCATTGTTGACGTTCCCTGCATTATTTCTTGAATTCCTTCGATCATTTCTTTTGTAATTATTCATTTTTCTATATTTTTGGAATTTTCGGAAGTTTCTTATCATGAAAGCAATCTCCTTATCACTGTTTGGTTCTGAATCTTCAGTTGTTGCATTGAATGCTATTGACTTCTTTTCTGTAGCCTTGTTTTCTCTTCTTCCTTGCAGTTGAACTTCATAAAACATTAGATTCCCAATCAATTGTTCTATTTTCATGAGACTGATATCATTTGCTTCTTCGATTGCAAGTGTCTTTTGATTCCATTTTGGAGTGAGTGAATTTAGAATTTTTCTGACTTGGTCTTCCTCTGAAAAGCTTTTTCCCAGTGCAATTAGTGAATGAACAATATCTTGAAATCCACAGTACATATCGAAAATGGACTCATTTGCATGCATTTTAAGCAATTGTAATTGATTATTTAATATGAAAATTTTAGTCTGTTTAAAGTTGCTTGTTTTTTCATGAGTAACTTGCAAAGTTTCCCAGATTTCAAATGTAGGCTTACAAACAGACACTCTATTAAACTCATTCCTATCTAGTGAACAAAATAATATATTCATGGCCTTTGAGTTATTTTGTGCAACACCCTTTTGCTCACCAGTCCAGTCCACTAGGCAAATTTGGTAGTTGGTTCAATATACTCAGTTCATGTGATATTCCAAGGGTCTAATCCTACAGATTGTAAATAAATTTTCATTCTACAAGCCCAATATGCATAATTACTACCATTGAAAAATGGTGGTCTGACAGTAGACTGACCTTCTACAAATGAACTAGTGTTAGTGATAACAGAACTAGTGCCAGAGTTGACATTACCAGTGTTGGTGGCCATTAAAACAATTTTCAAGTTTTAGATTATGAAAACTATAAAAACCTTGCTCTGATACCAATTGAAAGGGATAGCGGATTAAGGATCTTAAGGCTAATTTAACACTAGAGGGGGGGTGAATAGTGTTTAGTGAATTCTAAGATTTGTATGAACTAAATTGAAATTATGACACAAACAAATGCAGTACTTAATCACAGAACAATCACAGAATCAAACGTAGATGCAGAAAGTAAATAAAAAGCAGTAAATAGAAAGAACACGCTGAATTTTATATTGGATCGGAGTTACCCTAATCTAGTCCCGTACCAAGGAAAACCACCTCATACAGATTTTTATTAAACCAGTGTCGAGATTACACTCCTCAATTTATAAAAGCCATGAGGTACCCTCCTTTCTCATAAGTCCGGGGCAAACTCTCTTGATTACGGTCCACAAGATTACCCAATTGATTTCCAAGCACAATCATACCTTATAGAGAGACTCGATAAACTTTTGAATTACAAATTGATCCTATAACTTTGAATACCAATTTGATCTTTGAGAGAGGACAGAGAATTTGGCAGAATTTCTGCATGATCTTAAAAATATGAAAACTTTAGGATATGAATTTGTGGAGAAGAAGGAGTGAAGAAAATATGAGAATTACATGTTAAAAATTCATTTGAGAAGGCTATTTATAAAGCATCGACGGTCATAACCGTTCGTGAAGAGTTTTAAATGAATAGACACTTCTTTTGAAAATTAAAACTTTGAATTCAACGTCCACCATGTCGACATGGGGTATCCCATGATGTCGACATCCCCTTGTTAAAAAATGAAAAACTTGTTTTGAAAATGGTATTGAATCGAAAACAAAATAAAATGACTCAAGAGTAAAGTAAACTAATTTGACTATGTTTTAAAACACAAAAACGAAGAATATTTTAAGGCTAAAACGTCGAATATTTTAAGGCTAAAACATCTTTTTGAAAATCATTTGAAAAGATAGTTTTAAGGCTAAAACATTTGAAAAGCAGTTTTGGAAAACCATTTTGATGTAGTTTTGCAAACTTCTTCATGAAGAATATCCCATCACATCAGGACTCTAGAACTTTTACCAAACCAGGATGTTCGTGGGTTTGTAAGCCACTTGTCGTAGGTTTATAAGCTACTTATCGTGGGTTTGTCAGGCACTAAGAGGGTAGAATGGGTTCCATCTCAAATGAAATTTGGAATGAAGATTTCCATGCTATTATGAAGTTTTAACAAAAACTAGACACATATCTCGAAATCTTGATCTTGGTACTCTAGAGTCTTCAATCATGAGTCCTGAATCTTTATATTGATCAATCTTCAGTAATCAATACCTGCATATTTATATATCCTGCATATACATATCTATCTAGATTATAATGTTAGTATATATTTTATAATAAGATAGTTAAAAAGGTTGTTGTCATCAAAACCAACATCTCAGTTTCTAACATTCCATTCGTGTGAGATTCTGTTCTGTCTATTTTTCTTTTTACCCTTCATTTTCCGTCTTTTCGTTCAATTTGAGTTGGACATGTGCGGTTTATTGTCGATTCAAAGCGTACGGAAAAACGGGCCGTGACACATTTTATCTGTTTGGCCAAATAAAACATTGTTCTGTTATTTAAATTTGAATGAATTATTTTGGACATCTATTTAGCAGACTAAAACACCGTACTGCTATAATTAAATTGGATAGATTATTGATGACATTTGTTTAGGAGAATAAATCCCCGTTTTGCTATTATGTTAATTTGGACATTTGGTCATATACCGGTAATTAATATGTGGATTAATTAATACTGGATAAATGTGACGACCGCCCATGACTCCCGCACGGAAACAAGGGAATGGTGCGCTGAAGGTGTGCCAGGCAGCCATGGGTGACCGTCAAGGTAGAATAAACATCGCAGAATCTATCGTACAACTCACAGCGCATGGATAAAATACAATAGAGAAATATAATATAGTGAAGCTCCATAGAACAGGACATCATCATATAAGCATCATAATAGTTTTATACAAACATATGAATCATCCATACATCAAAGCCTCACTACATAACACTCAAACAAATACAGCAGCGGAACACCCAGTACATATAATATGAAATAATATGCAAAAGCCTCCTGCTCGTCTTCGTCATCATCAGCGTAGATCTTCAAGAACAGCACCTGTCACCTGCTACCTAGTCTGCCCATCCCAACATGGATGAACAGCCCAAGGTAATAAGAGGAGACATAAAACCTTGAGTCAGACAAAGTCTTAGTAAGTAGTAAATCAACTATCAAACATACCAAAAGAGTATAAGGGATAAAAGGAATAGGAACCAAACCATCCCACTCCACCTCTTTCTACAGTGATAGCTCCCAGACACACATTAAGGAGAAGCAAGCATAGCATAGCAATTAAGTAAAGTAAAGCAATAATCACTCGAGTCAAGGTCGATGTTTTCCAAATACAAACCCCCAAGGCCTAAACCAAGATCAGATAAGCACCCAGAAAACACCGCTCTTGAGACCGAATGATGATACAACCAAACGTCCAAACATCCATGACTCTGGCTATCATTGTTATCCTTGCTTCGAAATCACCGTTAATTGAATGACCGACTCCTTCCTGAGCCATCTATCAAGGGCTAATGGTAACCCCGGGTCTAGACATAACTCCACACGTCATCATGACCAATGCCTAGGAATTTTCGCAACTACCCAGAGTACTCGACCACCTACCTGTAGTCTTTAGGGTGTCCAGACCACCTACCTGTAGTCTTTAGGGCAACCCTTGTACTCTTGCTTTGAGTCTGCTAGAACTTTCAACAACGATGAAATCCAAGCCTTCTAGTCATCCTCCTTGACAACTATTCTCATCCTAGCCCAAACTACCTCTTGAGCCATCCATTATCAATCAACTTGAACTACCCTTCAAGTTATCAACATGCTTGGAGCAATCCTTCTTGATTATACCAAGGTTACATCACCTCATGCCTCGTCTCATCTTCATCATAGCAAAGGCTTATCTTAACATCATGGTTTGCCTCATCACATCATGGCAAAATTCCATCTCAACATCATCCAATCCATACATATGAGCGTCAACATCCACTACATATGCCTTAGGCAACTTTCACCATTCAAGAGCCTCTTCCGTAGCTTTTGAATCGTCTTTGACCATACTTGTCCAAATCTATCAACTAGATAACTCATTCACAACAATCAAACAAGGCAAACATTAATCCAAACAAATAAGTAGTCAATCAAGATCTAAATAGGCATTTGTAACTAAAATGGCAATTTCGTAAATAAGTGAGCATAAGTCTAATCATACATGAATCATGGGTTTTTAGCATATATCTAACAAATATAAATCATGGGTTTTGTCTCTACAACTTGATGAATGATCTTGCATAAGTAAACATCTTCATAAGTAATGAATCTATACTTAGATCTAAGGAAAAATGCATAAAATCACTATCTACAACACTCCAACAAACCACCAATCCAATATACTCCTTTAGGTCCGCGTGAGAGATAACCACCACTCACCGAATCACCCAAACACTTCAAAAACTATCAACTTCAGATCTGGACAGCAAGGATTCAAGCTTGATTCGTCGAAATCCCGCTTGAAACGATGAAATCTAGCTTGGTTGGATGAAGATCTTCAACTTTGGCTCTTCAATCTTCAATCTTGGATGGATGTTAGAACTAGATTGAAACGGAGAAAAGAAGATGAAGAAATGTTGTAGTCGAGCTCTCAAAATGGCAGCACTTCGTCGCGTCAAAATCCGGTGCCAAAAAGTGAGCCAAACCCCTCTATTTATAGGCTGAAATTCCCCATGAGTCGTCCGCCCCTATGAGTCGTCCACGACTCATGACTCACGACTCAACGCAGCTCAAGGCAAATACGACACAACACACACACACGGCACAGCATGCACATGACTCAAACCCCTACCGACTTAACAACACACGACCTAAGAACACACACGAGCTAAACTATCCTGCCGACTCAACGACCCAACTAATACGGCCTAACGACTCAACAACCCCTACGACTCATCACCTAGCCTAAGTTCCAACGACTTACGACTTAAGACCCTGCCTACTCAGCTACCCACGACCTAAGCCTTAACCCCTTAAGCCGCTAACCCATGAGTCGGCATCCCTTATGAGTCGGCCAACTACTAAATCGGCGATCTCCTTGGCTCGGCCATGCCTTAAGCCAGTCACTCTATGAGTCGGTCAACACCTATGGGTCGGTCTTCTACGAGTCGGCCATCTTCTTAACTCGCAAACTCGGCCAAACCTATAGGTCGCTACCTCTATGAGTCGGTCAGATTCTCAACTCGGTCCACTAGTTAACTCGTTAACGGCTCAACACTTAACACACGAGTTAACTTCCTATACGACTCAGGCTAGAGACAACATAAACAACACTAACGACCTGTAAATTCTACGATTTATCGACACATAAAATACGGGTCGTTACATCTCTCCCCCTTAGGAATTTCGCCCCCGAAATTCCAAACAACAAGAGCAACCAAAACTATTCTGCATGCTTACCATCCATAACAATCAACAAACCATGCATCCAATTACCATCCTAGCATGCAGAATTCTAAGACTTAGAACAAGTTACAAATTCATGAGATGTCACGACACCTTAGGGCCATACCTCGAAGAGTTCAGGATGAGCTGCCTTCATCCTCTCTTCCTCCTCCCACGTACAGTCGTCAACATCATCACTCCATTGTACCTTGAGCAACGTAATCGTCTTCCTCCTAAGATGTTTCGTGTCGGTTTCAACAACACAAAGCGGCTTACGAGGTCTCGTAACAACTGGATCAACCTCCAAGTCTTCACAGCTATCAGCAGAAACCACTGCAGTTGGGTCATGCACATACTTCCGTAGATAAGATACATGGAAAACACTGTGCACACCCGCCATCTTTTCCGGTAACTCCAATCTATAAGCAAGCTTTCCAATTCGCTCGATAATCGGGAATGGTCCAACAAATCTCGGAGTTAACTTTCCTTTCTTTCCAAATTGAATAACATTCTTCAGAGGAGAAATCTTCACAAAAACCATATCACCTACGTCGAATTCCAAATCCTTACGACGATTATTGGCATAACTTTTCTGACGATCTTGGGCTGCCTTCATTCGTTGCCGAATGATCCCTATACAATCCGAAGTCCGTCGAATCATCTCTGGCCCAAGTATCAGTTTTTCTCCAGTTTCCAACCACCATGTCGGAGAGTTACACGGTCTTCCATACAGTGCTTCATATGGTGCCATGCCAATACTTGACTGATAACTGTTATTATATGCAAATTCCACCAAGTGAAGGTGATCTTCCCATGGTCCTCCGAAGTCCAAAACACAAGCTCTGAGAAGATCTTCCAAAACTCGGTTGACTCTCTCAGTCTGACCATCTGTTTGGGGATGATAAGATGTACTCAAACACAACTCGGTTCCCAAAACTTCCTGGAAGCTCTTCCAAAATCCACCAGTGAACAATGGGTCTCGATCGCTCACTATACTCTTCGGAATACCATGGAATCGAACTATCCACTTAACATACAACTCAGCCAACTTCGATGCAGTCCTAGTCGATCGAACAGGAATGAATCTTGCACTCTTGGTCAACCGATCTACTATGACCCAAATCGCTTCATTTCCTGCTCTTGTTCTAGGTAGACCATCGATAAAAACCATCGATATCTGTTCCCACTTCCACATAGGAACTTCTAATGGATGAAGCAATCCACTTGGCTTCTTCTGCTCTGCCTTAACCAATTGGCAATTCATACACTTGGAAATAAAATTTCCAACATCCTTCTTCATACCTTCCCAATAATAGGTTCTCTTCATATCCTGATACATCTTATTTCCACCCGGATGAATCGTCAACTTCGAGTGATGACTTTCCCTAAGGACTTCATTTCTCAATCCATCCACATCGGGAACAACTAGTCGTCCTTGCTTTCGAAGCCAACCCTCTCGATCGACTTCAAATCCCTTATCCTTCTCTGGGTCCAATCCAGATTCCAAATCACGGATAATCTTGACAAGCTTATCGTCTCGCTTTTGACTCTCGCCAATCCTTTCCACAAGAGTAGGCCTTATTGATAAGTTTGCCAACATCTCAGGTTCCAATTCACATCTAGGCCTGAAGTCAAACTCAGCCAAATACTCGAGACTCTTCCATTCCGAAAACATGGCTCCCAATCTTACATGTCTTCGACTTAACGCATCAGCCACTGCGTTACCTTTTCCCGGAGTATAGGCTATACCAAAATCATACGATGCTAAAAATTCTAGCCACCTCTGCTGTCGAAGATTCAAATCCTTTTGGGAGAACAGATACTTCAACGACTTATGATCTGTAAACAACTCAAATCGAACTCCCAATAGATAATGTCTCCACATCTTCAAAGCAAAGACAATTGCCACTAACTCCAAATCATAAGTCGGATAATTCCTTTCATGCAGCTTCAGCTGTCGACTTGCATAAGCAACAACTTTATCCCTCTGCATTAGCACTGCTCCAAGTCCAGTACCACATGCATCGGTGTAAACCACCATCTCATCATTCCCACTAGGAATAGTCAAAACAGGAGCACTTGTCAGTCGTTCTTTCAGGATTACGAAAGCTTGCTCACACTTATCATCCCAGCTGAACCCTTGGTTCTTTTTCGTCAATCCTGTTAACGGTGCGGCTATCTTGGAAAAGTCTTTGATAAACCGACGATAATATCCTGCTAATCCAAGAAAACTTCTCACATCAGATGCATTCTTAGGTCTAACCCAATCCTGGATTGCCGCCACCTTAGCGGGATCAACCGTTATTCCATTTCCAGAGATAACATGGCCTAAGAACCTCACTTCACTCTTCCAGAAGTGACACTTCGAAAACTTAGCCTTCAGCTGATGTTTCCGTAAGATTTCCAAAACAATACGCAAGTGCGTCTTGTGCTCTTCCTCAGTTCTGGAATAAATCAGAATATCATCCACGAACACAAGTACAAACTTGTTCAACTGATCTCTGAACACTCTATTCATAAGATCCACAAAATATGCTGGTGCGTTAGTCAATCCAAACGGCATTACCAGCCACTCATAAAAACCGGATGGTGTCCTAAAAGCAGTCTTCGGCACACTATCCTTTGCCACTCTCAACTGGTGAAATCCCGTTGCCAAATCCATCTGAGAGAACACCTTAGCCTCGTGAAGCTGATCAAACAAGTCATCTATTCTCGGCAATGGATACTTGTTCTTCTTAGTCACCTTATTCAGCTCACGATAATCCACACACAACCTCAACGATCCATCCACTTTGGTTGCGAACACAACTGGTGCACCCCATTCGGACACACTACGCCGAATGAATCCTTTCTGCAAAAGGTCATCAACTTGCACCTTCAGCTCTTGCTGTTCCCTAGGCGCCATCCGCCTAAGAGGCATCACAACAGGTCTGGCTCCCTCAACTAGATCGATACAAAACTTGATCTCCCTATGCGGCGGTAACCCTTTGACTTCATCAAAGACATCCTCAAATCCATTCACAATAGGCACCGATGACAGTCCATCCCGTGGAACAACCAGCGAATACATGAAGCTCATGAAGACGCCTTCTTCATGCTTACATCGCATCATAACCTTTCGCCCTTCCACATTCCCGACTGTCACCTCCAGCCTCTCACAATCAATCCTTGCCGCATACTTCCTAAGCCAGTCCATACCCAAAATAATTCCGAACCCCGCAAAGTTCAGAACAAAACAATCACAAACAAAAGAGCAATCATGACTCGACACAACTAGACCACGGCATATCATACACAAACATGACGAACCCCCAACTGGATTAGTCACAACCAATGGCCTATCAACAATATCCGGTTTCAAACCTAACCGGCCTACAAGATCATCACAAACAAAAGAATGCGACGCTCCAGTATCAAACAACACTCTAACTAGAACACCACAAATGGAAAGAGTACCTTGAACCACCACACTCTTCCCCTTCTCTTCAGCAGTAGGAGCTTTTGAAGACGACGGCACTGCTCCCATAGCATAAGCTTGCACAATCTGCCTGTCCTTCCTCGGCTCTGGACAATTCTTCTTGATATGTCCCAGCTTATCACAGTTATAACACTTTCCCGGCACCTTGGGATTCTTGCAATCTCTGAAGAGATGACCCTTCTGCTGACAGTTGTAGCAGGTCACTTCACCCTTCGGCTTCTTCTGGCCATCCTTACCCTTCTGTTGCTGCTGCTTCCTCTTCTTGTTTCCACCCTGCTGTGGTTTAGACTCTTCCTTGGTCACAGCAACAACAGAACTCTCCCTAGGAAACAAACCCTCATGCCTGAGAGCTTTCTCCACAAGCTTCTCAAACGGATCGTCCAAATGATCCACCAACTGTCTCCCAAGATAAGTGTCCAAGCCTGTCACAAACTTCTCATTCTTCTGATAGGGAGAATCAATATACGATCTGGCATACTTGGACAAAGCCTCAAACTCAGAAACATACTCAAGGACCGATCTCCCACCTTGCTTGAGCTCTACAAACTTCTTGAACAAAATAGATTTCTGAGCTGTAGAGATGAACTTAGCTTCAAATCTAGCTTGGAATTGCTCCCAAGTAATCTCCTCCTTCGGAGTATCAATGGTGATAGAATTCCACCAATCCGAAGCTCTCCCTTGAAGTTGCCTTGATGCGAGCTTTCTCTTAGTTGCATCCTCAATTCCCAAGTCACCAAAAATCCTTTGACAAGCTTCAATCCATCTCTGTACCTCAATGGTCGATTCCGTTCCCAAGAAAACCTTTCCTCCAAGGGAAGTATAGTCCTTGCAAAGCTTAGCAAAATCCACTGGTCTTGGAGCTTGAACTTGAACTCCCACATCCACCGATGATCCTGAAGCTGGTATTCTTCTCATGATCGAAGTCATCATGGCCTCAAACATAGGAGTATAATCAACAGCTTGCCTAGCAGCACGGCTTTCCCTTGCAGTTTGTCTCTCACTTCGACTCATCCTTAATATCTACAAAAAGGAATGATTTAGAACACCTTAAGAAACAACTGCATAAGGAGTTCAAATCCTTCTAAGCTACTATATTATATATAGTAATCATTCATCAATCATACAATTACGTCTCTCATACGTAGTTACGTCAGCGAGCGTTGGCTAAAATCGATTAACCAAAGCTCTGATACCAAATGTGACGACCGCCCATGACTCCCGCACGGAAACAAGGGAATGGTGCGCTGAAGGTGTGCCAGGCAGCCATGGGTGACCGTCAAGGTAGAATAAACATCGCAGAATCTATCGTACAACTCACAGCGCATGGATAAAATACAATAGAGAAATATAATATAGTGAAGCTCCATAGAACAGGACATCATCATATAAGCATCATAATAGTTTTATACAAACATATGAATCATCCATACATCAAAGCCTCACTACATAACACTCAAACAAATACAGCAGCGGAACACCCAGTACATATAATATGAAATAATATGCAAAAGCCTCATGCTCGTCTTCGTCGTCATCAGAGTAGATCTCCAAGAACAGCACCTGTCACCTGCTACCTAGTCTGCCCATCCCAACATGGATGAACAGCCCAAGGTAATAAGAGGAGACATAAAACCTTGAGTCAGACAAAGTCTTAGTAAGCAGTAAATCAACTATCAAACATACCAAAAGAGTATAAGGGATAAAAGGAATAGGAACCAAACCATCCCACTCCACCTCTTTCTACAGTGATAGCTCCCAGACACACATTACGGAGAAGCAAGCATAGCATAGCAATTAATTAAAGTAAAGCAATAATCACTCGAGTCAAGGTCGATGTTTTCCAAATACAAACCCCCAAGGCCTAAACCAAGATCAGATAAGCACCCAGAAAACACCGCTCTTGAGACCGAATGATGATACAACCAAACGTCCAAACATCCATGACTCTGGCTATCACTGTTATCCTTGCTTCGAAATCACCGTTAATTGAATGACCGACTCCTTCCTGAGCCATCTATCAAGGGCTAATGGTAACCCCGGGTCTAGACATAACTCCACACGTCATCATGACCCGTGCCTAGGAATTTTCGCAACTACCCAGAGTACTCGACCACCTACCTGTAGTCTTTAGGGTGTCCAGACCACCTACCTGTAGTCTTTAGGGCAACCCTTGTACTCTTGCTTTGAGTCTGCTAGAACTTTCAACAACGATGAAATCCAAGCCTTCTAGTCATCCTCCTTGACAACTATTCTCATCCTAGCCCAAACTACCTCTTGAGCCATCCATTATCAATCAACTTGAACTACCCTTCAAGTTATCAACATGCTTGGAGCAATCCTTCTTGATTATACCAAGGTTACATCACCTCATGCCTCGTCTCATCTTCATCATAGCAAAGGCTTATCTTAACATCATGGTTTGCCTCATCACATCATGGCAAAATTCCATCTCAACATCATCCAATCCATACATATGAGCGTCAACATCCACTACATATGCCTTAAGCAACTTTCACCATTCAAGAGCCTCTTCCGTAGCTTTTGAATCGTCTTTGACCATACTTGTCCAAATCTATCAACTAGATAACTCATTCACAACAATCAAACAAGGCAAACATTAATCCAAACAAATAAGTAGTCAATCAAGATCTAAATAGGCATTTGTAACTAAAATGGCAATTTCGTAAATAAGTGAGCATAAGTCTAATCATACATGAATCATGGGTTTTTAGCATAGATCTAACAAATATAAATCATGGGTTTTGTCTCTACAACTTGATGAATGATCTTGCATAAGTAAACATCTTCATAAGTAATGAATCTATACTTAGATCTAAGGAAAAATGCATAAAAACACTATCTACAACACTCCAACAAACCACCAATCCAATATACTCCTTTGGGTCCGCGTGAGAGATAACCACCACTCACCGAATCACCCAAACACTTCAAAAACTATCAACTTCAGATCTGGACAGCAAGGATTCAAGCTTGATTCGTCGAAATCCCGCTTGAAACGATGAAATCTAGCTTGGTTGGATGAAGATCTTCAACTTTGGCTCTTCAATCTTCAATCTTGGATGGATGTTAGAACTAGATTGAAATGGAGAAAAGGAGATGAAGAAATGTTGTAGTCGAGCTCTCAAAATGGCAGCACTTCGTCGCGTCAAAATCCGGTGCCAAAAAGTGAGCCAAACCCCTCTATTTATAGGCTGAAATTCCCCATGAGTCGTCCGCCCCTATGAGTCGTCCACGACTCATGACTCACGACTCAAGCCACTACGACTCACGACTCAACGCAGCTCAAGGCAAATACGACACAACACACACACACGGCACAGCATGCACATGACTCAAACCCCTACCGACTTAACAACACACGACCTAAGAACACACACGAGCTAAACTATCCTGCCGACTCAACGACCCAACTAATACGGCCTATCGACTCAACAACCCCTACGACTCATCACCTAGCCTAAGTTCCAACGACTTATGACTTAAGACCCTGCCTACTCAGCTACCCACGACCTAAGCCTTAACCCCTTAAGCCGCTAACCCATGAGTCGGCATCCCTTATGAGTCGGCCAACTACTAAATCGGCGATGTCCTTGGCTCGGCCATGCCTTAAGCCAGTCACTCTATGAGTCGGTCAACACATATGGGTCGGTCTTCTATGAGTCGGCCATCTTCTTAACTCGCAAACTCGGCCAAACCTATAGGTCGCTACCTTATGAGTCGGTCAGATTCTCAACTCGGTCCACTAGTTAACTCGTTAACGGCTCAACACTTAACACACGAGTTAACTTCCTATACGACTCAGGCTAGAGACAACATAAACAACACTAACGACCTGTAAATTCTACGATTTATCGACACATAAAATACGGGTCGTTACAATAAATGATGGATTTGCTAGTGATTGTAATTTTTTATTTTATTTACAAATATGCTTGCTTATGTAAATAACAATGGTATGACTTAGAAAGTTGAATTAAAGTAAATGATAGCTTGTTGAAGTACCATAGTGGTTACTAAGCCTCTTTCCGAATTTGAAAGGTTATAAATTTAAATTAACTTCAATTTTGTAACAATTTGATGTTAAGTTTTTACCTTTTCTTTTAAAAAAAGGCAAATGGGGTTAAAGCTGGATCCTTACAAACTATTATTAAAACAAAAGAAAAGTTACAGAGACAAGGAGGAGATAAAAGTAAAAAAATGCAACAGGAAAAAAACGAAAACATGCAAATAATTAAATAGGTATTAAGGCCCACAACCCCAAATACCATATCTAATTAAAAGTCCATGAGTATGCCGCATTAGATCCAGATAAAATATTAACATGATTGTTGACAGCCCGCGTAATATCATAAACCAATTCCTTCTTACTTTTACTTGTATTTTCAAAAATTCGAAAGTTTCTTTCTTCCCATATCACCTGGAGGAAACATTTCAGCACAATGATTAATCTATCATCTTTTTCTATCTTCCATCATGACCGCTTGAAAATTTCAAACCATTACAAATTTCGATCGGTATTTATATAGTACAAATCTACAAGAAGAATGGTTTTCTTCCATAGCTGATATATAGCAGTGCATTGAAAAATTGGATGGTCCT
The DNA here is from genome assembly GCA_030765085.1 of Allium cepa. Taxonomy (NCBI): domain Eukaryota; kingdom Viridiplantae; phylum Streptophyta; class Magnoliopsida; order Asparagales; family Amaryllidaceae; genus Allium; species Allium cepa. The sequence continues at coordinate 131,621,710 of CM060943.1, forward strand.
TACTCTCAGGGTAACATGAGCAGAAAACACATTCATTTATTTGGATAAAACCTCTAGCAAGAAGTTTGTCTCGAGTAAGTAAAGAGTTGGGAATCATTTTCCATAGAAATATATTATCTTTCTCAATGCCTAACTTATTCCATATTCTATGAAACCAGGGTGAGTTTGGTTGGTGATTTTCAGGTAGAATATTTCTATATATGGATGAAATTGAATGGTCAAGAAGCTTACTTGTCCATTTTATCTGGTAGGGAGTTGTTGTCACTAGTTCTTTCAAGATTATCTTCCATATAGCATTGACCACAGCAGAGCTGGCCGTTGGCATCACAATTCTGTCATTGTGGATGAAGTTGGTTATATTGGTGGAGTTAGGAATGCCAGTAGGAATTTTTGTAATGTGTCCTTGCGATCATTGAGAATAAGCTCAGTAGCAGCCTAGAATGAGTGCCAAAATGATATAGTAATATTAGAGGAACAGTTATTGAGGCAAGATAACGTGTCTCATATTTAGTATACTCCTTCAGAACCAACTGGCATCGTTCAGCATTGCCATAGTCCAAAAGTGTTTCCCATGCAAGTAGTTCATGTTCATCCATTCAACCCATAGATTTTTCCTGTTTGTTAAGATGCCATTGATATGCTTTGAGGCAGCTGCTATATTCCAATAATGCAAATTGATGATGCCCGGTCCTCCTTTCTTTCTAGGTCTGCATAACTTATTAAATGCAATAGGTATTTGTTTTCATGAAAAACATTGGCCATGCCAGAAAAAATGATTCATAGCTTTATTAATCATAGAGAGGAGTTTTTTACGGAGAACAAAAATATGATGTCATACTAAAAATAATGGAGTTGACTATAGTAAGACATCCAACCTAAGACAGAATATGTGTAGGCTAGTATCTAAGCTTTGATATAATCTTTTCATATATAGGCATACACTGGGCAGAAGAAATTTTGGAGGTGGTTAAAGGAATACCTAAGTAGCTTGTATTTGCTGGCATTGGTTGAAGAACAAATAGTGTGATGATGGCTGCCATGGTTTCTTCATTAACACCAGCAATGATAATATGAGACATGCTTTTAATGACTTGTAGGCCAATCATAGTTTGGAATTTGTTAAGAGCAATTGTGATAACAGTAATAGATCCTTCATCTGGTTTGAAAAGATGACAACATCATCAGCAAATATCATTAATGTGATGAGAGGTCTTTTACATTTTGGATGAGTTGACATTTTATGTTGGTGAGCTAGGGAGTTGATCGTAGAAATAAAGACTTCCATAACAACAATGAAGATGTATAGTGAAATAGGGTCGCCCTATCTGATACCCCTTGATGACCTGAAATATCCAAAAGCACTACCATTGATAATAATAGAGAAGTGCATAGTAGAAATACGAGCGTATATCCATGAGTTAAATGCTTTAGGGAATCTCATTTTAGACACAACAGCCACAATAGAAATCCATTTAATAGAGTCAAACGCCTTTTGTAGATCCAATTTCATCATACATCTAGGGGAGACATTTCTATTGTTGTAACCCTTCAAAAGATCATGAGTGAGAAGAATGTTGTCGGTGATATTTTTTGGTGCTAAGAAATGCAGTTTGATTTAGTGAAATGAGTTGACATAGTATTGGTATTATTCGATTGGCTAAAATCTTTGTGATACATCTGTATATAACATTACTGCATGCAATATGTCGATAGTGATGTACAGATGAAGGGTCGTTTATCTTGGGAATCATGCGATATTAGTAGCACTAATACCACCAAGTAAAATATTGTTTGCAAAGAAATAGTGTATGGCTTTACAAAATGTAATAGTAATATGTATCCAAGTAGACCTAAAGAAATGAGTATTAAATCCGTCTGGTCCACCAACACTCTTAGAATTAAGGCTAAAAAACGCATCCTTTATTTCCTTATTTATTATAGGAGAAACCAATTTCATTGCATCTGCATCTAAATGGATAGGGCTGTCTATTTTAAGAAGTTCAGAGATTTCAGGATCACGCGGTATTATAGAAAAACATGTGTGGAAGTAATCAATGAATAATTGTTTGATATGTTCATCCTCCAGCTATAAGCAGTCATTTTGGTCTCTAATGGCTCTTATATTATGTGACGACCCATATTTCGAAAAGTTTAAATCGACAACACATGTTCGACTTAAACAATCCAAAACGTAGATAATCAATGCGATTAAATAAGAAAAATAAGAATAGAAGAAGCAAATAAACACAGAATCTCACAGCGGAAACGATAAAATATAATAATCAAATAAACAATTCATGAAGTTGTTTACTATACATTTGATTATAATCTATACACATTTATCAGAGTCATATATATACATCAGGAATAAATAATCAATATAGCAGAATAGCATGATGTAGGGGATAATAATGATAGTAATATACCAAAACTCTGTCTTCTTCCTTCAGAGAATAGTCTTCAATATGCTGAAAAACTCAGAACTGATCCGAGCATAATGAAAAGACAAGACACTCAAGTCAGAAGTAAAATACTCTTACGTAAGTCAAATCTATATCACAAATATGAGTGCAATAACTTAAGAGATGTAAAGGGATTTTCCATCTTCTAAGGATCCGTTAAACTATTTATATAGAATAGTATACGCTATAATATATAATGTCTATCAGTTAAATAAATATCAAAATAGCGTTAAGGTTTTACATTGATCCACCTTAAAATATTTGTACAGTTCTAAACCAAAATCGTAATAGGCTCGTATAGAGATAAATATGACAAGGCACGTGAGGCAATGCCCAAGGTAGGATTCTACCAGTCTACCATTTTTGGGTAGTCATAACTAGTAACACATCCGCGGCCGATCGCGACAATCAATCCAAACGACAAAAGGTACACTCATCGAATACGAAATCACAATAGTAATACGAGGGATCAACGTCGCTAGAGGTAGCTAAGCTCAATGGCAAGACATAGGCTCATGTTTTAGTCATTTTAATTGTGACATGAATGTCAAGGCTATCCATCATCGTTCTCTTAATTCATTCCAGTAAACATCACCAATTCAACCACTATATTCTGGCTATCATCCACCGCGTACACAGTTGTCAAAGTGGTTCCACTATTGACAAAGGGTATGCCAATAAGAGGCCTAAGTCTCTTTAACAACCAATCGTCATTTTACACACCGGTTTGTACTTTTACATTTTGAAAATAATTCATACTTGATACAAAATAACATATTCATTTCAAAATCAAATCCATTTCGATATTGCCATATTCGCTTCAAAAATCATATTCTGCTTCAAAAAGTCAATTCATATCGATATATCGATTTCACTTCAAAATTTTGATTCTAATTACAATTTTGGTTATAACTTCACTTAAACCGAATACGCACTTAAATACAAAATTTAAATATAAACATTCCACCCTTTGACCGGTTTGAATTTTTGGTAAATAGTTTAGATAATTTTAAAATAGTTAAATAGTTAAAAGAATTTAATAGAAAATAGTTTGAGAAATAAAACTGGTTTATGTAGTAAAATAGTTTGGAAAATCAAAATAATTTGAATATTTAAAGAATATAGATTTTTGAATCGTTTATACTAAAATATTCATTTAAAAATATTAATTTTAAAGTCAAGCCGGTTCACTTTTCAAATTTCCCAAATCAAATCATTTCCAATTTCCATTTTCATTTGCTCGATTCAATTTTGATTTCAAGTCGAATTTTACGTCGATTTCCAACTAATTTAAATGCCAATTCCAAATTAATTTCAACTTCAATTCCAAATAAATTTTAAAATTCCAATTCCAAATTAGTTTAAATTCCAATCTCAAATTAAATCGTTTCGATTCGTATCAGTTACGAGTTCAATTTCCAAAATAGGACTCAAAACACTTAAATCGAATTTTCCATCAATATTCAATTTTAAAATCCAAACCTTCAAATATTTTTAAATTCCGTGCTCAATTTCAAAATTTGTTTTATATCACTTTTACTTAGCAATATTCTAAAGTTTGAATAAAATCCAATATTTTAAATCAAATCAATTTTTCTAAAATTCACATCATATTTCGATTATAACTTAAAATCTCAACTTCGATTATTTAAACAATTTGTTTCAAATTTAAATTTTCAACATTCCGAGTTCCAGTTAAAAAATAATTTGATTTCAATAAATTTGATTATTTTCTTCTTTAGATCAAATCATTTACGAATTTCAAAACAAATTTTGAAACCATTTAAATTTTAACCAAACCGGTGTCCGCATATAATTTTCTATCCAATGGCCAAGTGAATTAATTATTTCAATTTAATTTCAAGGACGAATATATATCATTTCAATCCAAAATAAATGTCATTGGTATATATCATTTCAATCTATTTCTTAATTTATTCGAAATAATTCAATTTACAGTTTCGTATACTGTAAATAATATAAAGGATGATAACATGATGTACCAAAATAAATAAACATCCAAAATATCAACGCATAGAATCCGTTACAACCAATCATCCAAACAGTCATTAAAATTCACAATAATTTCATAATTATAAAGATCGGGTATTTTACTTGCAATTAAATTCTAATTTGATTTAACTATCAATTCAAATCCTATCAAAAAATTCAGATATCAGTTTAATTGTCAATTAAATTTATCAAGCAACAAACAATAAATTCAATTCACTTCACGATATCATTCAACTACATAAAAAAAATTAGTACTTGTGAGCATATAAACACTCACCTATTATTTAAAATTGAAAATATTTCCAGCGTCAAATAAATCCCAATTTGACTCCTAGCTGTATATGAAGCAGATATGATTCCAAGGCAATCTTCCTTGCCCGAATCGGACGTCGTATGCAAACAATTTGATTTTTATTAATGTAATTAAAGTTTAATTAATAAAGTTAACTAGCAAATTATTTAACCTAAACAATTTATACCTTCCTCTCTTACATGCAACAGAATCCTCCTCTACTCCCTCAAGCAAAAGCGACATCGATTTCATCAATTTTTTCGACGCGGTCGCAGCCACTTCAACCTTGCCGACCACCGCATCCTCACCTTGCCTCCACGTTGGCGCACCGCCCCACCAGTCGTTGCACGCACGCGTTCCCAAATCGATAACCTAAGCCTTAGAATGCGCGCGACTTTTCTCATCTCGCCATCGCGCTCTCGCCTCCTTCAGGTCGCCACTCGCCATTGTTCTTCCAGACGTTGTTCTTCCAGGCGCCGTGATTCGATCGAATTTAACTTTTTTAAACTTTTTCATTCGCTTTTTTAGATCAGCGGTGAATTTGAAAAAAAAAAGGGGAGAAATAATATGGGTCGGCATATAAGGCTCGGTGTGCTTTGAACGAGTTTTGACTTTGTTATATTATTTAATTTGAAAATATCTGACGTTTAACATCCGAAATTTCTCGAGCTTCAAACGAAGCGTGCCGCTTGGCACTCATAATGTTTTACCACAATTCCAAACACAATGGAACTAGTCTCGAGGCCTAATTCTACCATATGCAGAAGATAGCTTTTCAAAGTCAATTTATTTTATCGAATTCTTAAATTGATTTCTACTTGTTTCAAGCTTGCATGGCTAAACGACAAGTTCGATCGCTGCAAAACTTGAAATATTACAAAAATTCACTATTACGAATCCGATGAAACTGGTTTCGTCGAAATCCGAGACACTTGCCAAAATGACTATTTTTCCTCGTTAATTACAATATAAAATTTTCAATTTTAATTATTCACGTTTAACTTCAATTTTAAATATTAACAATCTTAATTGTTGTTTATATAAAATTTAAATCAACTTACGACAACATTTCCTATCATGTTAAATTTAGAATTTAATTATTCAAATAATTTCCAACATTAAATCTAAACAATTAAATTATCCAATAAACCAATATTAATAAATCATTAAATTTTTATTTCTACTCATATTCATCCAATAATTACATTAAATTTAATAACTTATAACAGTCAAAAGTAAGGACTGTTACATACTCCCCCACTCAAAACTTTTCATGTTCGAAAAGGCGTTAATTACGGAATTTAACATATAATATATTTTCTCAAAATAATTAACTTATAAAACATAAGTATCTTATTTGCAAACTATTATTGCGCTTCACTACGCCATTCCGATACCAATTTTACGGAAAATATAACTTATATAGAAAAACAAGTTATAAAACTTTTTAAAACTTCAAAAAAAATTGAACTCCCGAATTTACGGAAAATTTCGGCAGTCTCTTTTGCGTGGCTCAATCGAAAAAAGTTTACAATTCAATATATCACAAAAATATAACCAATATATATCAAATATACATCTCATCTCAATGATGAGGCAACCTGAAGGGCAGAATATAAAATCGCGGTATGTAATCCAAGATACGTACCTTATTATTTATAATACGAGCTAGTTTGCTCATATTAAGCAAGAAAAATCGTATAAATCCACATAGACGCCCCAAACGGTCTTCGTATGTACCTATCTCAACTCAAATTTATAATATTAGTTAAAATACAATGATACAGAAGCATGTATGAGTCTAATATAACCATATAAGATGGATTTTGAATTTAAACAATAATTACAAACATAAATACGCAACATGCAACGATCGTATGCAATCAAAACTGCAAAAACAATGGTTTGCAATAAAAGGACCATCCAACCATCAATATTCGTCCAATTAATCCAATCAATTCATAACCATGTGAATTTACGTTATTAAATGTCAATTTTTAATTTATACCATTCATTCCTTATTAACATTCATTTCATTAACATTTTAATTTATTCATTTCAATTTAATTGCATTCAACCAACCTTTATTCGATTAGATTCATGTTCAATTGATTTTTCATTCAATTTATTTACTTCCAATTGACTTGCATGCATTTATCAACATTAATAAATTAATATTCTATTTATTTACACTCGGTTATAGTTACATTCATTTTTCTTTCTTCACTTTCATTATTTCATTTCAATAATTCATATAATTAATTAAACTTAAGTAAATTAATTCCATATCATACTCCATATATTTAAAATTGATTCACATTCACTTATTAATACTCATTCGTTAATCATACAATGGTTTTATAATCAATTCATTTGCTTTTATTTGATTAACATTCAACTAATCTGGTTTCAATCCATTTTCTTCCAATCATTATTTATTGCATTCATATTTGATTTATTACAATTCAATATATATTTAAATTCAATCGATTTGGTTCAATTATTTACATTTGTTTCATCCACATTTAATTGGTTTACATTCTATTGATTTCTTTTGGTTTATTAATATTTGTTACAAATTCGTTATATTCAATTTTATTCAATTCGATTTGCGAAGTTCAAATTTTTTTTCACTTTTTGTTTAACCTATTTCATATAAATTCCTCGGTGAATCATTTATAACACTATTCCACTTAACTTTTCTTAAGTTAAATTTTGTTTTATTTCTACCTAATACATCCTCTTTTTAATTATACTATCATCATTATAAATTAGCTAAGTTTATTATAAATATTTTATACAACACGATCACCTTGATTATTATTACTTTATATTTTAAGTTATTATTAACTCGTCGATTTACTTCATTTATTCAGATACAAATTATTTATTTACTAAAACAAATTTTATTTTATAAGTCAATTCATATTAATAATTATATGTTTTCTTCCACGATCAATTCATTTAACCTCTCTTCAGTTAACTACTATTTATATAAAAATAATTCAATAACTTATTCCATATTATATTAGTTAACATTCAATCAAAAAAATTATTTAAATTACTCCACTTATAATTCATTTATGTATAACCAATTTAAATTAAATTCAGTTAACCATATTTATTTTTAATTACACTCATTCATTTTCTTATTCAATTTGTTACACAATTCAAATTGCATATTATTTTATAATTCAAGTTGTATTCATTCTATTACTTCATACATAACCTAGGTGGAATTACTTTACCTTTACTAATTTATCCAGTTCACTTAATATCCAATTCAATTTATTTAATATTTAGTCAAACTTAATTTCATTTTTAATCCATTACTCGTTTTATTTAATTTTATTCAAGTTAAATTTCCTTATCATTTCCATTTTACAAATTTAAATTCGTTTTTAGCTTATTAATTCTCAAATCTATAAGTTATACAAATTAACTTCTTAAAATTTCATTTCGTTATTTTATCTGTTTCATTTCAAATGCAATTCATTTTATTATTTAAGCTTTCATGAGTTAAATATATTTTATTTACTTCATTTTACTAACTCGATTAATTTAAAATTTCATAAGTTAATCAATTTATTTCATTTCTTGGATTCAAATTTCTTTTATTTGCTTCATCAAAATGTTTAACCAATTTAAATTAGGTTTTATTTTCCTATTCCAATTTATAATTTGCAAACTTATTTCTCATCCATACTATTTTAAGTTCAATCTATTTCCATATATTTATTAAATTGCATTTAGAATATATATTTTTTCAAATCAAAACTTGTTTTAATCGCAAATAAATTTGTTTTGGTAGCAATCTTCACTTAGAAACTCGAAAATGAACACTGGCGATGCTGCAGTCATCCCCAGAATTATTTTTCAGCGACCAAGCGAGATTAGTGCTTTTATTTCCTTCAAAAATCTGTTTAAAATATATTTTTCTCATCAAAACCCTTTTAAATAATATTAATATTAATTTTAAAGGCTTCGAAAACAATTTGAAAACAAAAAGGAATTTAAATTCGAAAATTCTCAATTTTTAAATCCTTATATTTATAAGCTATATTATAACTATACTTATACAAATTCCTTACCTTATTATCAAAATATTTCATTAATTTACAACTTTGTAATTTTATACAATTCTTATTGTAATTATATTTCAATTCAATTTAATTATTACTGCTTTATAAAATAAAATTCATTGGTTATTCATTTTATTTTTAATTCAGCCAACAAATCAATAATAATTAAATATTATCATCGTCTAACCATAATTTCATTAAGAATTAACCTTTTATATATATAATATAGTTTACCAAAATTATTTCATTCACTCGATTTTTAAAACAATATTATGTCGACTTGCCTCATTTAAGTGTTTAGAAACCCTTGTCGATAACATGGCGTCCCGCAAATCGATCGAAAGTCATAAATAACTCAACAGATATGTAAACACAATATAAAACATTTTGTAACACTAACAAGCACGCTCTCCCATATAAATATACTCAAACAGACTCATTCTAGTGTATTACTACCCTACCTCTAATGAGTCAAACCCCACAAAGCCAAGGTTATCGCTAAACCTCCGCTTTAATACCAACTGTGACGACCCACATTTTGGAAGGTTTAAATCGACAATAATCCACACATGTCTGACTTAACAATCCGGAACGTAGATAATCAATGGGGTTAAATAAGAAAAATAAGAAGAAAAGAAGCAAACAAACACTGAATCTCACAGTGGAAACAATAAAATATAATAATCAAATAAAAAATTCATGAAGTTGTTTACTATACATTATATTATAATCTATACATATTTATCGGAGTTATATATACATCAAGAATAAATAATCAATACAGCAGAATAACATGATATAGGGGATAACAATAATAGTAATATATCAAAACTCCGCCTTCGTCCTTTAGAGAATAGTCTTCAATATGTAAATAACTCAGGACTGACCCAAGCATAATGAAAAGACAAAACACTCGAGTCGGGACTAAAATACTCTTACGTAAGTCAAATCAATATCATAAATATGAGTGTAATAACTTAAGAGATGTTACGGGATTTTCCATCTCCTAAGGATCCGTAAACTATTTATATATAATAGTATACGCTATAATATATTATGTCTATCAGTAAAATAAATATCAAAATTGCGTTAAGGTTTTACATTGATCCACCTTAACACATTTGTACAGTTCTAAACCAAAATCGTAATAGGTTCGTATGGGGATAAATATAACAAGGCATGTGAGGCAATGCCCAAGGTAGGATTCGACCAGTTTACCCTTTCTGGCTAGTCGTAACCCATCCATGGCCTACCACGACAATCAATCCAAATGACAAAAGGTGCACCCATCGAGTACAAAATCATAATAGTAATACGAGGGATCAACGTCGCAGAGGTATCTATCTTCAATGGCAAGACATTGGCTCCTGTTTTAGTCATTTTAATTATGACACGAATGTCAAGGCTATCCATCATCGTTCTCTTACTTCATTTCAGTAAACGTCACAAATTCAACCACTGCATTCTGGCTATCATCCACCGCGTACACATTTATTAAAGTGGTTTCAATATTGATAGAGATATGCCAATAAGAGGTCCCGGTCTCTTTAGCAACCAATCGTCATTTTACACACCGGTTGGTACTTTTACATTTCGAAAACAATTCATACTTGATATCAAAATATCATATTCATTTCAAAATCAAATCCATTTTGAAATTACCATATTCGCTTCAAAGTTCATATTTTGATTCAATAAGTCGATTCACATCGATATATCGATTTCACTCAAAATTTTGATTCTAATTACAATTTTGGTTATAACTTCACTTTACCCCAATACTCATTTAAATCCAATGTTTAAATATAAACATTCCACCATTTGACCAATTTGAATTTTTAGAAAATAGTTTAGATAGTTTTAAAATAGTTAAAGTATTAAAACAATTTAATAGAAAATAGTTTGAGTAATAAAATTGGTTTATATAGTAAAATAGTATGGAAAATCAAAATAATTTGAATATTTAAAGAATATAGATTTTTGAACCGTTTATACTAAAAATATTCATTTAAAAATATTAATTTTAAAGTCAAACTGATTCACTTTTCAAATTTCTCAAATCAAATCAGTTCCAATTTCCATTTCGATTTAATCGATTCAATGATGCCCCATCGTGAGACTCACATTAACAAAGAGTATTACTAGGTAATGCTGTATGCTAATGTAGAAAATAGGGCTGGTTAGGAGAAACCATCTATAGTCTTGTCTTAAATATCTATTAAATACCTCGACTAGTGCTCTATATATATTTTTTCCTCTCAATTGGATCGACATATCCAATAAATGCTTAATACAAAACTACAGGTGGCTATAGGATCTGTCAAAACAAAATACAATAACTCAAATGCATAACACATCACAGAGCAGCAAACAGACATATATATATGTTGATTTTGCAGCAACATTTTGTACACTCACAAAATCTATCTCTAAGGATTAGGCTATAAAATGATCGTTTTTTTCTGTATGCTAATTTATTACATGATGATTGTTATGATGTAAGAGTTAAATTGGTTGATTTAGTTGCTCAACTTTATGTCAATTTAGATTCATTCATCTGAGTTGAAAATGATGGTTAAAGAATATGAAATCTATACCAATCGGTTTGGTTTTTGGCTTTGAAATTCTATACATATAATCTAGACTAATATTCAAAGCTAACGTAAAAAGTTTGAGTAAAAAAGATTAAAATTCGAATTTATATGATTTTTGCAAAGTGGGTATATGTAAACAGAAATTTACAAATCTGAGCTGAAAATGGTTGTTAATGAATATGAAATCGTTACTAATTGGCTAGGGTTTTAGCTTTGAAATTATGGACATATAATTTAGACTAATATTCAAAGCTACTTAAAAAGTTTGAGCGAAAAGAATTAATGTCGAATTTATATGATTTTTGCAAAGTGGGTATATGTAAACTGAGATTTACCAATCTCAGTTTAAAATGGTTGTTAAAGAATATGAAATCTACACCACTTGGTTAGGAATTTAACTTTGAAATTTTCTACACATAAAACAAACTGACATTCAAAGCCACTATAACAAGTTTGAATCACTTGCCTAAGTGCGTTTAACTGTGTGTTATCCTTACCTTTATTATGTTGTTTTGCACTATTTTCTTCTGTATTTTCAGAGTTGAATTATGATGTTTTCAAAAGGCTATTTCTATACGTTAGAAAGCCAACATTCCGTGATATGTTTTGCATTTGAGTTGTTGTATTTTGTTCTGATAGATCTTATAGCCACATGTGGCTTTGTATTAAGTATTTATTGGATGTGTCGATCCACTTGAGATAGAAAAAAATGACATTGTTGATGTATTCAATAGATATTTAAGAAAAGGCTATAGATGGTCGCTACTATCCAGCCATATTCTCTACATTAGCAGATAGTATTAACCAGTAATACTCTTTGTTAATGTGGGTCCCGGGGTGAGGCGTCACAGCTTGATTTTGATTTCTAGTCGAATTTTACTTTGTTCTGCAACTAATTTAAATGTCAAATCCAAATTAATTCCAACTCCAATTCCAAATTAATTTGAAATTCCAATTCCAAATTAGTTTAAATTCCAATCTCAAATTAAACCATTTCGATTCATATCAGTTACGAGTTCAATTTCCAAAATACGACTCAAAACACTTAAATCAAATTTTTCATCAATATTCAATTTAAAAATCCAAACCTTCGAATATTTTTAAATTCTGAGCTCAATTTCAAAATTCATTTTATATCACTTTTACTTAGCAATATTCTAAAGTTCGAATAAAAGTCTAATCTTTTAAAACAAATCATTTTTTCTAAAACTCTTATCATTTTTCAATTATAACATAAAATCTCAACTTAGATTATTTAAACAATTTGTTCCAAATTTAAATTTTCAATATTCCGAGTTCCAATTCAAAAATAATTTGATTTCCATAATTTTGATTCTTTTGTTCTTGTAATCAAATCATTTACAAATTTCAAAACAAATTTTAAAACAATTTAATTTTTAACCAAATCGGTGTCCGTATATAATTTTCTATCATATAGCCAAGTGAATCAATTATTTCAATTTAATTCCAAGGATGGATATATATCATTTCAACCTAAAATAAATGTCATAAGTATATATCATGTCAACCTATTTCTGAATTTATTCAAAATAATTCAATTTACAGTTTTATACACTGTAAACAATATATAGTATGATAACATGATATACCAAAATAAATAAACATCCAAAATATCAACCTATAGTATCCATCACAACCAATCATCCAAAAAGTCAATAAAATTCACAAAAATTTCATAGTTATCAAGATCGGGTATTTCACTTGCAATTAAATCTAATTTAATTTAACTATCAATTCAAATCCTATCAATAAATTCATATGTCAATTTAATTATCAATTAAATTTATCAAGCAACAATCAATAAATTCACTTCACGATATCATTCAACTACATAAAAAAATTAGTACTTGGGAGCATATAAACACTCACTGTTTATTTGAAACTAAAATATTTCCAGCTTCAAATAAATCCTAATTTGACTCCGAGCTATAGACGACGTCGATACGGTTCCAACGCAATCTTCCTTGCCTAAATCGGACCTCGTATGCAAACAATTCAATTTTTATTAATATAATTAAAGTTTAATTAATAAAGTTAATTAGAACATTAATTAACCTAAACAATTTATACCTTCCTCTCTTGCACACAACGGAATCCTCCTTTACTCCCTCTAGGCAAATGCGACATCGACTTCATCAATTTTTCGATGCGATCGCGGCCACTTCAACCATGCCGACCACCGCATCCTAGCCTCTCCTCACCTCCACGTTGGCACACCGCACCAACGGTTGTTGCATGCACACGTTCCTAGATAGACAACTCAAGCTTGAGAATGCGCGCGACTCTTCCCATCTTGCCATCGCGCTCTCGCCTCCTTCAGGTCGCCGCTCGCCGTTCAACTTCCAAGCGCCGCGATTCGATCGAGTTTCACTTTCTATTTCATTCATTTTTTAGATCGGCTGTGGATTCGAAATAAAAAATAGAGAAAGAGTATGGGTGGGCATATAAGGCTCGGTGTGCTTTGAATGAGTTTGACTTTATTATATTATTTAATTCGAAAATATCAGACGTTTAACGTCCAAAATTTCTCAAGCTCCAAACGAAGCGTGCCGCTTGGCGTTCATAATGTTTTACCCCCATTCCGAACACAATGGAACAAGTCCCGAGGCCTAATTTGACAATATGCGTAAGATATCTTTTCAAAGTCAATTTATTTTATCGAATTCTTAAATTTTACACGTTTCAAGCTTGTGTGGCCAAACGACAAGTCCTATCGCTACGAAACTTGAAATCTTACAATAATTCACTATTACGGATTCAATGAAACTGGTTTTTCATAGAAATCCAAGACAATTATCAAAATGGCTATTTTTACTCGTTATTACAATATAAAGTTTTCAATTTTAATTATTCACATTTAACTCCAATTTTAAATATTAACAATCTTAATTGTTATTTATATAAAATTTAAATCAACTTAAGACATCATTTTCTATCATATTAAATTTAGAATTTAATTATTCAATTAGTTTTCAATGTTAAATCTAAACAATAAAATTATCCAATAAACCAATATTAATAAATCATTATATTCTTATGCCTACCCATATTTATTCAATAATTACATTAAATTTAATAGCTTACAATAGTCAAAAGTACGGGTCATTACATATTGCATCTTGTTTTTTTAATAATTAATGCATTGTGGAAAAATGTGGAGTTTCTATCACCATTGAAGAAAAAGTCTTTCCCAAGCTTTTGTTTGGTCATGATAATCTCACGACGGAGCGCTTCCCGTAGTTGCTGGTTTAAAGTATGCTCTAAGGAAGTTAGATCCTCATTGTCCGGATCGGAAAGCGTGTCTTGTTGGGCCTTAAGAAGAAGTTCTCTGATATGTGAGGATTTAGATGAACCATTACCAAAGGTGATTTTTTCCTATTGACGTAAAAAGTGCTTAACAGTCTTGAGTTTAGCCTGAAGCATGTACATGGGATTACCATATATATCTATGTTCCACCCCTGCAAAAATATAAATTCAAATTCAATATGGTTAGTCCAAATGTTAAAAAATTTAAAGGAGGCATGACTTTTTCTAGGCTTCATGCACCATGTGAGGATGAGTAGCCTATGGTCAGAAATGCCAGAGGAAGATTAATGGTGGTAAGTGTGGGCCAGATGGATAAGGCATGAAAAATTGAATAGTGTGCGGTCCAAAGTACAAAAGTTTCTCCTGGCATTTTACCTTTTTGTTGTTCCATGTATACATGGAGCCAATATATGGGATTTTATATAGCCCAACATCTTGAATAGTTTTGAATAAGGGATCAATGTCATGCAATGAGAGAGGGATGCCACCATTCTTTTTTGAAGTAGAATACATATAGTTGAAATTCGCCATAAGAATCCATGGTTCGGAGGCATAGTTCTATGTTTGTATAAAGGAGTGTACTGGTTTGCTTGCTAAATGAAGCATAAATTAATGTGATGTAGAAAGTGGTGGATGTGGGAATGTGTGTGACATGAAGGTGGTTGGACTGATTAGAGGATGCAACAACGTCATAGTTGAAAGAGAGTGGGTTCTAAGTAATAAGAATTCTACCATATTCAGCATGAGATAAGTTATGTTCATAAGACCATGATGGATTAGTAAAGGAGCATAAGTATCTAGTATTGAGTGTATTGAGTTTAGTTTCTAAAATATTGATCATATGAAGATTCTGATTTTGAATGAGGGGTTTTATTTCATGTTTTTTTAAGAGGAGGTGAGCTCCCCTAACATTCCATGTACCTATGCTGTCAAACATTGGAGTGGGTTAATTTCTTTTTCCTACCAGACTTTCTAAGGCTAGAGGAAGTCGTGATATGTGGATTGTCTTCAACATCATCTAATATACCCGATTGAGTCTGCAGGTCATTGTAGGAGAACTTATGGCCTTTGTCATATTCTTCATAGTTAGATGTATTTCTTTTTTTATTACCTTTCTTGTTCTTCTTTTTCTTTTTTTTGTTCTTTTGGGAGAGGGAGGTAGGAACATGTATGGATGGGTTAGGAATAGTCTCATCAGAGTTGGGTGGTGTATGTTGAGTAGCAGATGTAGGAAAAAAAAATTTGAATAGCAGTTGAAGGCATGAGTTTTGTTCATCAAAAGAATTGTCTTGTATAATGTTGTTATCAATAAGTTGTTGAGGAATGTTTGATGGGAGGTGAATATGTGTGTATGGAAGGATAAGGTTTGTATTGTCTGGTATATGTATGGAAGGTGGAATAGGTGAGATGATTGTGGAAGGGATACAGAAAGCAAGCTGATGTGTTGGCATGGTTCAATTGTGAGGTCAGAAAGTACATTGAATCTGTTTGATAAATTAAGGTCTTTAGCTGTATATGTGGTAGAAAGAGTGTTATCAATAGATAGGATAGTCCGGTTATGTTGTTGAGTGGGTTTGAAGTGGTCAGTGGGTAGTTTTTTTATAACTGAAGGAACAGTGGCATGCAATGGAATGTTTGCTTAATAGATTTCATGTGCATGTCCATTTTCATGTATCCCCAATGTGTTACTCTGAGTTTCATCTTATTTGTTTGCTTATTATTGATACCCTTTCTAATCCATTGTTTTCCTCTTTTTGTTTTCCAGGAATCATGTTCATATGTCTTAAAGGACCGTTCATGATTACTATTATCATTTTTTGGATTTGTAACCAAACCAGTAGGGCCATTGTTCATTTCATTCTCTCCTTTTTGCATATTTGAGTTTATATATTGTTGCCTCTCAATGCATATTTCTATATCATGACCAAAACATTTATAATGTGTACATATCAGTGGCTCCAATCATAACATACTTCAACAGATCTAATATCTTCCCCCTTGCCACATTTAATAAATTCAGGCAACTGTCTCTCAACCTTGATTTCAATAAGCATTTAGCATATTCGAATCTTTGCATTTTTTTGGTAGCTTCATTATGGCATATGAGTTCATCCAGATGGCACGCAAGCTAGTTCATGCCTAACAGTGTCCACGTAAGCATCAGAATGTTGTGAAAATGTACCTATATGGGATAGACTTGATTTATGCTTGAGTAGTCTTAAAAAAGAGTTTCCATTCAGTAATAATGAACATATTACCTCGAATAAATATATGATTACTTTGTAATATTTTATGTCAACGTCAGTGAATTCAAAATAAAAATTTGTGTTGTCGGATTTCACCTTGTATTTGCCATTCGGCTTCCATTCCCTATGTAGGCGATTGATTATAGCCATGTAAGGAAGGTTTTCATCTAAGAAAAACCCACCAAAAGATGCTTTCAATAATTAGCCCCCCCTCCCCCCCGGTTTAAACTTCGATGGGTATAGGCAAAGGACATCCTTCATATGCTAAGTTAAATGATCGGGGAATATATCTACCTGCATTTCTAGGCTTTATTTTAAACAAAGAGGACCAAGGAGGACGAGTGGTGGTCTCATGTAATGGTAAAGGGTTAGATAAAGAAAAATTGGATAATAGTGGGCAACATGAAGGAGGAGGATCTTGAAGAAAGGTTTGAGTGGGGTATAGATGGATCGAAGGGGAGGTTAGGGGGTTTAGGTAAGGGTGGAGCAAGTTGAAAATGAGTATTTGATGTGTTGGTCAGAAGAGAAGTGTCAGGCAGAGGAGGGAAGGAAGTAGATGAGGGAGAAAGGACAAAAGCAGATGGTGGATGAAGTCGAGTAGGCAGATAAGGTGGATGTGACAAGTGAAGGACGAGAAATAGCAGCGGACGAAGGTATGGCAGAAGGGATGGTGGGTACGAAATTAGCAATGATGGGTACAGTAGAAGAAGCCACGAAAAAGTCATGAATTTTTTTAGATATTAATTGATGTTAAGTGTTTAATTTGATTATAAAAGATATTTAATTATATTATTAATGTTTATTTAAAGACATTTAATTATATTATTAATGTTATTTGAATTTAATTGTATTATTAATATTGTCTTAAGATATTTAATTTATTATTAATGATGGTTTAAGATATTTAATCATATTTTAAATGTTGTTTTAATTTAATTAATTGGTAATTATGGGTTAAGTAAATTAATTATTTTATTAATGATGTTTAAGTTAATTATTTATTTATTTCTTATGTTCAAAGGTAATTAATTAATTTGATAAATGAGTTTATGAATAATAAATCCTTTTATAAAAGGAGATTTACAAATGATATTTTGTAAAGGAGATTGATAAGCGATATTTCATAAAGAAGTTTTATAAATGATATTCGGTAAAAAAATTCAAAAATGGTAATTTATAAACAATGGAATTGATTTATATGTGCCATTTTAAAGATAATGAAGATTTAAGTTAAATATAAATGATTTATAAAAAGGAGAAGTGGATTTATAGTAGGATTTTCGTAAAGGATTTTATAAAAGATTTCTATAGAGGAGTTTTTAAAGGAAGAAATAGAAAAAGGTTTTATTAATGGAAAGATTTTTATAAATAGAAAGGAATTTTATAAATAATTTAGTGGTTTATAAAAGAAGTATTACAAATTAATTTGGAGATTTATAAAAGGGTTTGTAAATATGAAATGGTTTATAAAAAGTGATGGTTTAATTTTTATAAATAAATCCTTCTTAATTATAATGGTATGGAAGCATTCTTTCCATACTTAACACTAAAGGAAAAGTGTTTTGGGTTAGAAGAAGTAATGTTTTAAAATGATATTCGTTTTTGGCCTATTAAAATATGAATTTGGAAAAGCTGCAATCTTCCTTAAGTTTTGTTAATATACTTATACCATTGAAATAAATATATGGATATTATTTTCTAACTGTTGAAAGTACACAGATTTGTTAATATACTTATGTCATTGAGATAAATATATGGATATATCTCTTTAAGTATTGAAAGTATAATGTTCTATAAATATACTTACACCGGTGAGATAAGAAATTGAATGTTTTTCAAAGTATTGAAAGGAGTATAAGGAGTTTGTGAAAATACCTTTTGTGAAGGTATTTTGAATCAAATAATTTTAAAGAGATTTAATCAATGAAAGATTAATCAATAGAGAGCTTAGTGGATCCCATATGGAATTAAATCTATATTTGATTGTTTGTTTATTTGAAAGTTAAATATCCGACTATCAAATCTTGGCCAAAATATAAATCTGGAAATGTCTAGGAGAAACAAGGGGTTTTATGGCACGGTTATCTTTGATGATGTCGCATTGTGCGTATAAATCTCGTTTTGTTCTCCTAGGACAAATAGTAAGGAAATATGTCCACTTAAATGGTTAGGACATAATCTCCGCTCTTATGTGTTGTCCGATTATTTCCAAAAGAAATGGAAATGAGCTTACTAGAACTATCGATTTGGCTTTGGAGCAACCGAAACGCGGGGGAGTGTACTTATACGAGATTACACAAAGCCATAACCACTCCAAAACCATATGCACATTCTACACTTTAGAAGAGGTTCGAGATGATCGAAGATGGAGTTTTTTAAACGTGCAGGGCCTACTTATTACTTAATTCTGAGGGTTATTCCAAATGGATGTAGAAAAAGCAGTATCTTCGATTTGTTCATGTCTTAAACAACTTGTATGGATTAAAACTGGCATTGCATTGTGCTTGGAGGGAAATGTTAACTTTCCAAGTGGGATTTTCTAAGAGATGAAAAAGGTAATCATGACCTCATAAGCCTCACAATCTGGTGATGACTAAAACATAGGATATACTTCAGAGCTACATGGTTCGCTATCATTAGGAGCATTCGTTCCTTGCGCTAGAATTGATATTTATGGATTTGATATGCGTGCACATAGGAAGAGTGGGGCCGGGGGTAAATATTTTGCAGCCTTGGTGCCTAGGGAATAATGTTATCCGACAGGTCATGTTCGAAGGGCATGCCGGCTCTGATTCATATGGGGTCCATGTGGCCCTTCGTACATTATCCGGAGGTGTACTGTGGCAGACGATACCCCAGTAGCCTTGTCATAGATGGGAATCCTATCTCCAATATTTGCCTTTATGGACTTAGTTGTATACCTATTATGTTGTAATATAATTAGTATAACTATTTTGGCTATGATTAGTATTTTCTTTAAAATTATAAACATTATTATAATATCATAAGATTTCCTATAAAATGATTTGGTTATCGTAAGATAAAAACCCGTCTGTGTTTATGTGCAGTGTGGTCTTACAAGATATCTTCATTTTTGGAAGGATTTTATAAAGTTGAAAATCCATTTGATCTGTGTTTCTCATGCTGGTTTACCAGACTGATCTAAGCATTATTTTCTTATAATGCTCGGGTCAGCCCGAGCATATTTTCCAAATTTAGGTGGGTGCTTTGGAACTTCAAGTGACGAGTTGGGTGCTTTCAAGACGTATTCCCATATATTCTTTTATTTCCATTGTTTATTCTTGACTTTATTTATCAGTACTTGTAAGGACAGGTTGTTATAACTGTCCAGGCTAATGGTAAATTAGTTTGTCTCTGATGATAGTATTTATATTAAAGTTTGGTTTTCTTTTGTAAAGATCATTGGTATATTATATATTACTCATCACGTTGTGAGATTCTGTTTAGACTTTACCCTAATAATCTGTCCTTCCGACACTCGTATGCTTGACATGTGAATACCGTGGATGTATTAGTGTCGACTTTCGAGGATCAAAAGGGCAGGTGGTTATAATAAGTTTGTCCATCCTGCTAAGCGACGTGCGAACATTAATATTCAAATGGTTCGATATAAATTGTTGATCAAATTTACACCTATCGAGTCATATAGCCAAAACCATGAATATTCTTTTGACCTAAATAATTTAATTAATTTTCAACTATTATAAAATAATTAAATTAATTCATATTTATGAGATATTAGCTATTATATTTGATTTTGATTTGATTTAAAAAAACTATTAAATCTCGGAACCAAGTGCTTATAGCACCCAGGATAGATAGCTTCTCCATCTCATATGATAATCTTATTCAACGCCCATGTAATTCGGTAATAGTAGAGTCGTAGAGAAGATCGACTTTGCCATGGCATTTTTATAATAGTTATAAATATATTAACCGATATACTATATCGATACGCGTTATTTGATTTAATTAAAAAATATTTTATTCGGGATTTTAATGGGTTTAAAACCCATGAAGGGAGCTGGTTGGTTCGGCTCCAATAAGGGTGCAAAGGTGCATCCATATGATGGGAAAAGAGGCTTTGGTTTGAATGGCTAAGATGGAAGAAGAATGGGTATGGATCTTGATCCTAACTTTACTCCTTCTTTTCCTCAACATAAAGATTTCGGCCATCACCTTTTTGAGGACTTTCGAAGTCTCCAAATCCTCTCATTTCTTACCAAACCCTGCCTCCTTCAACCTTCTTTTCCTTTATATATGAAGCTTAAATCAAATTAGTTTCAGTATTAATCGATAATTGGCAGTCAACGGTTCACAGACTAACAACCTGCTGAATTAGAATCTGTTTAGAAATTAGACCTCATTGTTCAAGTTGTGCTTATAGACTTTGGCTATAAGGTATATTTATAATAAGTTTATAAATATTAATTCACATATATATAATGTTTATTTCATACATTATATTGTTAGTTAGGTAACGATTCCAACATGTTAATATATTGTCACAATATTGATTGGTTGTATTTATATGTTTAAAAAATTAATTTTTTTATGTTACCACATCTATATGCAGCACGGCTCAATGCTCTAAAAAAATTATACTTAAGTAAAAAAAATTGGAAAAGCCAACGGGTTTAACTGAGCCCTTACCAGTTTTACTGCAATGTTAGAAAAAAGAAATACAAACAAAAAACACAAAAAACAGCAAACGAAAAAGGCTCAGACCTAAACACTTAGGTCAACAGCAGAAAACAAGTTAGTACGATTAGAACAATATGCACAACAATAAACTAAAAAAAAAAGTGGGGAAACAAGGAAAAAGAATAAAAAAAAGGACTGGAAACACTCAAACAAAGCATTGTTTGATATGCGAAGGGAAATCAATTGGATAAAGCTCCATTCCCTCCCTGATTTCATGCAACAGCATATGCTTCATTATACCTGAGTTTTCAACTTCCCATGAAAAAGAGCTTGATTTCTTTCAATCCATATCAGCAAGCTTACTTAATACAAACAGAAGTATGTAGGTCTGCAAACACTTCCATCTTGTAGCTTTATATATGATGCACAATTCCTGAGAGTTGTCTCTCTTACAATTGTTTCTTTCAATCCATGACATCAGAAATGATGAAAGGCTGTACAATTGATGAACAAATGCAAGTTGTCTTCCATTGCATTGTTGCATAAACTATGTTATAATTCTAGTATACCAAAACAGAGAATAATAAATTATAAACTCGTCGCACAAGTTTATAACTCAGATTTCCACTACACTGCAATTTTGTAGTAATTATTATTAAGATGTTTGGCTAGTGTACTAAAACAGATAGCACGCTATAATAAACTCGTCGCACAAGTTTATCAATTAGAATTCCACTACGCTGGAATTCTGTATTAGATAACTGTAACAATAAGTTACGTTGTAAATAAATTACAATAACAACGTTATACTATTGTAAGAAATAGTACAACTTATAGATGGGAAAGATTTCAGAGAATCTAACCAGTATATAAAGGAAATTTCGTCTGAGGCTTGTCGTAACAATTTCCTTAAGAATTTTATTTCAAAACTCTCCCAAGATACAACAGACGTAATCTGCACGAGATTGTAATGAGTATGTCAACTCTGTGATATATATGAGATATCGAGCAGTAGAGA
The DNA here is from genome assembly GCA_030765085.1 of Allium cepa. NCBI lineage: Eukaryota > Viridiplantae > Streptophyta > Magnoliopsida > Asparagales > Amaryllidaceae > Allium > Allium cepa. Next base: position 131,644,410 of record CM060943.1, read on the forward strand.
AAAGAAGCAGAAGAAATTAGATTGGAATAGGATTAGAATGTGATCAGTATTCTCTCCTATTTATAATTTCGTCCGTATCCCTTCGAACAGTCGCGTCTGCTTGACGGGTCGCACCCGTTGCCTTTTGGTCGCTGCTGTTCGTTAACGGGTCGCACCCGCCCGTCCAACGGTACTGTTTCGTACCTGCTCGCACTGTTTCGCCCGCGCCTGTTCAGTCGGGTCGCACCCGCTTGCGTCGGCGTCCGCTTCAATCAGCTCGCTCGCACCTGTTTGCTTCCAACGGGTCCCACCCGTTTACTGTTCGCGTCCGTTCATGAACAGTCGCATCTGCTCAGGCAAAAAACCCTGCGTCTGTTCACCCGCCCGCTTCTCTTTAAATTCCAGGCCCAGCCCAGTTTCAGACGAAGCCCAAAACCGTTAAACAATGGCCTAGTAAAAAGAATGGTCATTTTAGACCCGAACCCGAGCCCGGCCCGGTTCGGTCGGACGGCGGCGGCGGCGCGCGCGCGCGTGTGTGGTGGTGATGCATGATCTCCCTCCTCACAACGAAGCATACATTTGGGAGCCCCAGGCCCCCAACCTGCACTTGAGAAAACCATATATAAACCAATATAGCTCTCAAGAATTTGGCGATGTGGGACTTTGTATATTTCCATTCATTCTAGCTTTAGGAATTCCAACAATCCCCCACATGAATGATAATATACATATCCCCCACACAAAGCGAAATATCACAGAGTACATATGGAATAATGCTTTATCGTGGATAAGTAGATATTTCACTTTGAACTTTCCCTAGTTAAAACTTATCGGATCTACTTGGCTAATCGGTGAATTATTTCATCTTGAACCGTCGGCCTTTATTATATATCCAAACAATAAGCTTTACGAAGCATTGATTCCCTTCTCATCCAATCTCTTGGTTTTGTTCATTTTGGTCCTGAACATATTTTGGTTCTGCGAGTGTTATAGAGAATTTAAGCCTTTAATATTCTCATAAAGCCGACCTAGCTCACACTAACATAGGTGATCGCAACCATTAAGAGTATCCTACATATACCCCACTTGTTATTTTCAAGATATGGTCATCATTAAAAAACATAGTTTTAACCTTTAACTACTTCTGTAGGTATGCATTATATTTTGCACCATAGGAATGGAGTAGGACCAAGTCCAGACAAATGCATTACTTCTTGACTTACTCATAACTGGTTTGCCTATTGATCCTAGTCCGTGGGATCTCCAGTCGCTAGGATAGGTTTCCGTATAAGGTAACTCTTGTTGGTTTAGGCTTTTTTAAACCCATTCCCCTCGATGCGCAGTCAATTTTCTCTCTTGATAAACCTTTAGTAAATGGATCCGCTAGGTTATCATTTGTTCTCACATAATCTATGGAAATAGTTCCATTTGAGAGTAACTGCCTAACTGTATTATGGCGTCGACGAATATGTCGTGACTTTCCATTATACACAAAGTTTTGCGCTCTGCTTAGCGCTGCTTGGTTATCACAGTGTATGCATATGGCCGGTACAGGTTTAGGCCAAAACGGAATATCTTCTAAAAAGTGACGAAGCCATTCTGCTTCTTCGCCTGCTTTATCTAATGCAATGAACTCTAATTCCATAGTGGATCGAGCTATGCATGTTTGTTTAGTAGATTTCCATGACACCGCTGCCCCTGCTAGGGTAAAGACATAACCACTCGTTGATTTTGATTCCTCTGAATCTGCAATCCAGTTTGCATCACTATATCCTTCTAAGACGGCAGGATACTTTCCATAATGTAAGGAATAGTTAGTGGTATTTTTTAAATATCCAAGCACTCTCATTAGTGCTTTCCAGTGTTCCTTCCCTGGATTGCTTGTATACCTGCTCAATCGACTTACTGCATAAGCTATATCTGGTCTGGTGCAATTCATCAGATACATTAAGCATCCTATTACACGAGAGTATTCCAGTTGCATTACACTCTCATCAGTGTTTTTATGCAGTACTTCCGATGGATTAAAGGGTGTATATACTCCTTTAATTCCAAAGTTTTGAAATCTTTCAATTACTTTTTCTACATAATGTGATTGAGATAACTCAATTCCATTCGATGTTCTTATTATTTTTATTCCCAAAATAATATCTGCAACACCCAAGTCTTTCATGTCGAAATTGTTGATCAACATTTTCTTTATGGTCTCAATTACCTGAGTATTTGGACCGAATATTAGCATATCGTCCACATATAGACAAATCATCACATATGATTGCCCAACCTGTTTGTAATAAACACATTTATCACATTCATTTATACGAAAACCATTTTTCATCATGACACTATCAAATTTTGCGTGCCATTGCTTTGGAGCTTGTTTTAGTCCGTATAATGATTTGACTAATCTACAGACTTTGTTTTCATTTCCTTTGGAAATAAATCCCTCAGGTTGCTCCATGTAAATCTCCTCATCGAGATTTCCATTTAAGAATGCTGTTTTTACATCCATTTGATGAATCTCTAGATTATAAATGGATGCAATTGCTATTAACATTCTTATAGAGGTTATTCGTGTAACCGGTGAATAGGTATCAAAGAAGTCTACTCCTTCTTTTTGACGATATCCTTTGGCTACTAATCTGGCTTTATACTTGTCGATAGAGCCATCTGCTTTCATTTTCTTCTTGAAAATCCATTTGCAGCCAATTGGTTTTATTCCTGGTGGAATATCAACAATTTCCCAAGTTTTATTACTTAGAATTGAATCAATCTCACTTTGGATTGCTTCTTTCCAACATGAAGATTCAGAAGATGACATTGCTTCCTTGTACGTTTGAGGTTCGTGTTCTAACATATAAGTTAAAAAATCCGAACCAAATGTTTTGGAAGTTCTTGCCCTTACGCTTCTTCTTGGTTCAACCTTCTCGTTGTCCTGATGAGTTTCATCTTCACATGTCTCATCTCTGTTATCTCTTGTCCTTTTTGGGACAGGATTTCCATCGTTTCTTTTATGTGGAAACACATCTTCAAAGAACGAGGCATCTCTTGATTCCATGATTGTATTTACATGAATATCATTTATATCAGACTTGAATACCAAAAATCTATAGGCACTACTATTTTGGGCTGGCCCAAGATAATAACAGTCTACTGTTTTTGGTCCAAGTTTGACTCTCTTGGGAGGCGGAACTGGAACTTTTGCCAAGCACCCCCACACTTTGAGGTATTTAAAGCTTGGTTTGTGTCCTTTCCATATCTCATATGGAATTGTTCCCGTTTTATTGTGAGGAACTTTGTTTAATATGTGATTAGACATATTTAAGGCTTCCCCCCACAAGTTCGTCGGCAGACCAGAAGTTAAAAGCATGGCAGTAATCATGTCTTTTAACGTTCTGTTCTTCCTCTTGGCTACACCATTTTGTTGTGGTGAATATGGAGCTGTTGTTTGATGAATTATACCATTTTCGGCACAGAACTGTTCAAATGGTGATTCATATTCTCCACCTCGATCAGATCTCAATATCTTGATCTTTTTGTTTAACTGATTTTCTACCTCAGCCTTGTATTTTATAAACGCGGTTATTGCTTCATCCTTACTATTTAAAAGATATACATAACAATATCGCGTATAATCGTCAATAAAAGTAATAAAATACTTTTTCCCACCTCTTGTAGGTAGTGATTTAAAATCACATAAATCTGTATGTACCAAACCTAATGGTTCGGTGCTTCTGTCAACAGATTTAAATGGTTGTTTGACCATTTTTGCTTCTACACATGTCTCACATTTGTAGTTCTTATCTACTTGGAAATTTGGAATCAATCCCAAGTTTGATAATTTCTTCATTTTTCGGAAGTTTATGTGTCCTAATCTATCGTGCCATAGTAAAATTTCGTGCTCAAGCAAGTAAGAGACTTCAATTTTATTATTAGCACAATCAGAATACATAGATTTATTGCCCGTAACGGCTACATTTTCCTTAAATAGGCCATCACATAGATATCCCCTTCCGATATACATTCCAGCTTTGGACAGAACCATCTTGTCTGACTCAAACACCATCTTGAATCCCTTCTTTGATAGGACTGCACCAGAGATGAGATTCTTGCGTATGTCTGGAACGTGAAGCACGTCATTCAATTTGACAGTTTTTCCAGAAGTGAACTTGAGGATAACTGTTCCACTTCCTTCGATCATGGAAACTGCAGAATTACCCATGTAGAGTCTTTCTTTCTGATCGAATTTCTGGTATGTTGAAAACATGGATTTTTCAGAGCAAACATGACGAGTAGCTCCGGTGTCAACCCACCATTGGTTAGGGTTCTGAATCAAATTGCATTCAGAAATAACCGCTGAAAAGTTGGACTTATCCATTTTCATGTTGTCAACTGTTAACATCTCTGTTTTAGTGTAAAACAGTAAAATTTCTTAAGATGTTATAATTCTAGTATACCAAAACAGAGAATAATAAATTATAAACTCGTCGCACAAGTTTATAACTCAGATTTCCACTACACTGCAATTTTGTAGTAATTATTATTAAGATGTTTGGCTAGTGTACTAAAACAGATAGCACGCTATAATAAACTCGTCGCACAAGTTTATCAATTAGAATTCCACTACGCTGGAATTCTGTATTAGATAACTGTAACAATAAGTTACGTTGTAAATAAATTACAATAACAACGTTATACTATTGTAAGAAATAGTACAACTTATAGATGGGAAAGATTTCAGAGAATCTAACCAGTATATAAAGGAAATTTCGTCTGAGGCTTGTCGTAACAATTTCCTTAAGAATTTTATTTCAAAACTCTCCCAAGATACAACAGACGTAATCTGCACGAGATTGTAATGAGTATGTCAACTCTGTGATATATATGAGATATCGAGCAGTAGAGAAAAGAAGCAGAAGAAATTAGATTGGAATAGGATTAGAATGTGATCAGTATTCTCTCCTATTTATAATTTCGTCCGTATCCCTTCGAACAGTCGCGTCTGCTTGACGGGTCGCACCCGTTGCCTTTTGGTCGCTGCTGTTCGTTAACGGGTCGCACCCGCCCGTCCAACGGTACTGTTTCGTACCTGCTCGCACTGTTTCGCCCGCGCCTGTTCAGTCGGGTCGCACCCGCTTGCGTCGGCGTCCGCTTCAATCGGCTCGCTCGCACCTGTTTGCTTCCAACGGGTCCCACCCGTTTACTGTTCGCGTCCGTTCATGAACAGTCGCATCTGCTCAGGCAAAAAACCCTGCGTCTGTTCACCCGCCCGCTTCTCTTTAAATTCCAGGCCCAGCCCAGTTTCAGACGAAGCCCAAAACCGTTAAACAATGGCCTAGTAAAAAGAATGGTCATTTTAGACCCGAACCCGAACCCGAGCCCGGCCCGGCCCGGTTCGGTCGGACGGCGGCGGCGGCGCGCGCGCGCGTGTGTGGTGGTGATGCATGATCTCCCTCCTCACAACGAAGCATACATTTGGGAGCCCCAGGCCCCCAACCTGCACTTGAGAAAACCATATATAAACCAATATAGCTCTCAAGAATTTGGCGATGTGGGACTTTGTATATTTCCATTCATTCTAGCTTTAGGAATTCCAACAAACTACACTCCAGATTAACAGCAAAACCTATAAAAGGTTCGACTTAGTATTTAGTGTATTATTTATGACTTTCAACAAGGTTAGATCTCTCTCATTATTTTTCTTAAACCAAAAACGTTTTTTCCAACTAAAAATTGGGTAAGATTCAGTGTTCATGATTGCATTGTACACATCATCAATGTTGAACTGCACACCCCTTGCTGTCTATAACGAAAGTGGTCTTTTGCTTCGATACCAGCATACCTAAGAAAAGGAAGGCCATAGTTCGGACTAAAAGAACACTACCTGACTTGCGCATTCTCATTAGAATTTTCATACTAACCCAACTATTCACAGAAAAACCCTCTTCACCACCTATGTCTGGATGCCTAGGGAACAAGAAAATTCTCACTCATTGCCAGCCCTAGAAGATCTTTAATATCTTACCACAGTCTTCTTGCACCAAAGGAAATTTTATATGTTGAAAATTTAACCATAATTCTCTAATAAAATGGTTAGATGAATAACGAAAAACGATATGGCCATCATGAACAATTTCATGAGCTTTCGCATCGAGCCCAATACCAATTTAAAACTTTTATTGATAAATTAAAATGTTACTAAGGATAACATCATGTTTGATCCAAGTATCATCCCAAAAACTCACACTCTCGCCTCTATTCATAGCATAACAAACATGAGGAAGAAAGATGGGCTTGAGTTTGAGAAAGTTGTGCTAAGTCCTGCTACTATATTGTGGAATTTCCATCAACCAAATTATTTTTTTCCAAGTTATGCTCGATGGTCCACTGAACACAAGTACTATCTTTCTTGCTTAAGACATCATCAACATGCCTACGAAAGGTGGCTCTATTTTTAATATATTAGATTCTTGATTCCCATACCACCTTTAATAAAAAGTAGCTCCAATTTCTTGAATGAAAATAGGGTCATTTTGGAAGTAAAAAAAATTATGTCTGTATAAAAGAATTGTATCATAGCACTTCTAATCATGTTGAGAAGTTTGATTGGCAGTATAAAAGTTCTGCTCCAATACACAACCATAGAGAGTATCACTGATTTGAATAAAGTTAATCTTCCAGCCTAGGATAAAAACCTATTTGTCCATGTGCTAAATGCAGCCATAATTCTCTCATACATGGGCATACATTGCACTCTAGTTATCCTTGATTTGGCAAGGAGAATCCCAAGATATGGCATGGTGTCTTGACTAGGTTGCAGGGATGAAACATTTAGAATTTCACTGTGAAGTTGTTGAGGGACACCAGCCATAAGAATCCCAGACTTTGACATATTAATTTTAAGGCCAGATAACTTAAAGAATTTGTTGAGCACATCCAAGAGACTAGAAATAGATGATATAGTTTGTTTACTAAACACAATTAGATCATCAGCAAACATCAAACTAGTGATTTGCGGATCTTTACATTTAGGGTGAAGTATGAATTTCCTGTTGCAACAATATTGTTTATCATTTGAGTGAAAATCTCTATTATGATAATGAATAAGTAAGATGACATAGGATCGCCTTGCCTAATACCTTGCTTGCTTTCAAAATAACCAGTAGGGCTTCCAATTACAATAACTGAGAATCTAGTAGTGGATATGCATGCATGAATCCATGCAACAAAGTGCATAGGGAAGCTTATGTAGGCCATGACTCTAACAATAGAATCCCAATGGATTGAGACATAATCTTTCATTATATCAAGTTTAATCATGGCTTTTGGAGAAATATAAGATCTACTGTAACTTTTGAGGAGCTCATGAGATAAATGCACATTATCCAAAATAGACCTAGATGGAAGCAAAGAAGCTTGGTGTTGATAAAGGATATTAGAAAGAATTGACTTTAATCTAGTTGCAATGGTTTTTGCAATGGCTTTATATATAATATTACAACATGAGATAGTCTGTTTACAGAAATAAAGTCATCATGCTTGACTTTGGGGATCAAAACAATGTTGGTGGCATTCATAGTGCTAAGGATCTTGCATTTGTTGAAGAAGTTATAGATAGCTTTATACACATCAGGATCAACTATGTCCCAACAGGCTATGAAAAAAGTGGCACTGAAACCATCAAGGCCACCACAAGAATTCTTGTTCATGTCAAAAATAGCCTGTTTTATCTCAAGATTAGTTATTTCAGTAGATAGAAGATCCTTGTCAACAGAGGATAGAGTTGGAAGATTAACGCTACCAAGGATGTTAAGATCAGGAACGAAGTTGTCAGAATTACCAAGAAGTTTTTTGAAATAAGATTAAAAAAACTCTCTTCGATTCCTTCAGGTGTAGTTCTAAGAATACCATCATGATCAAGAATTGTAGATATGTTTTCTCTGGTGTGTTTAGCCTTCAGCAAAGCATGAAAATAAGCTGTGTTTCAATCTCCTTCAACATTCCATTTAATCGTAGACTTTTTCTTTAACATGCTAGCTTCCACTTGAAGAGCCTCCGTGTAATCATTGCATAAAATAGTTTCAAGTTCAGAAAACTTGGAATCTTCTGGATTATCAATCATGAGCTTCTGGACCTTCTCCAATTTGATTCTGATGGTGTTTTGATGTTGTGCTACCACAGCCATAGATTAAGTTTTTAATTCCTCCTTACGTGCTTTCATCTTTCTTTGCAATATTAACATAGGGTTACCATAATAAGATTTAAACCAAACATGTCTAATAATAGTACGAAACTCAGTATCATATATCCATGAGTTAAAAAAATTATAAGAGTTTTTGACTTTCATGGCAGGCACACCAAGAGATATAACTTGAGGAGAATGGTCTAACAGCAGAGGAAGGGGTAGGTGGTTATGGATATTAGGCCAGGAGTTGAGGGTTTAGGTTACAAAAGGCATAACCAATTTTGGTAAATGTTCTAACTCCTTATTTACTGCAGTTATTCCAAGAATGGAGAACACTAGGAGATTTAATCTCAACTAGAGATGAGTCTTCAATAGCATTGTTGAGAGGACCGATATCCCTTAAAGATAGAGTAGTATCCCTATGCCTACACAACCCAAGGATGTGTGTTTTATCGTAAGGAAGGAAGAGTGTCTAGGAGAGTTTTCCTTGAAGCAATGATTTTTTCTACATAAACAATAGTTAAATATAAGGATGTTGAAGAGGGAGAATGGATGACTTGAAAATGGATGAATTGCTTGGATGCAAGAATGGTGGTTAGAGAGTAGATCAGAGGATCATGGAGGACCATAATCCTACCATAAGGAGCATTAGAAAGATTGTGTGAAAGGCTCCAAGTAGGACAGATGTAACTTACATCTCTAGAAGTTAAGGATATATTTAACTTGCTTTCAAGGATGGTTATGAGTTTGAGGTTGTGTGTATGAATTAAGGTTTTAACTTGATCAAGTCTTACATCTTTGTGCGCTCCTCTAATGTTCCATACACCCATACCGTGTAACATTGAGTATACTAGTTTAAGAAGGCAATGCCTTTATTTCTATTACTCCTAGTATTAGAAGAGCTTAAGACTTTGTTCATAGGAACAGTAGGAGTTGAGTATTTGGAGGGGTTCTCATTCAAATCTAGATTTGAGTCTCTTTTATTTACATTTCCCATTTCTTCTTTTTATTGTTGACAGTAGGAGCTGCCTCTGAATGTTCTGTAATGAGATTGGGGACTGCATTGGAGGTTGAGGTGGTTAAAGATGTGAGAGGAGAGGATGTAGTTGTGTTTCTTATAAGAAGAGAGGGTCCTTCCAGGTAGAAGGTGGGGTGATATGGTTGTATTGTAATGAAGAGGAGGATTCCTTAGCGTTCAGAATGATGTCTTCAGATGGTGGAGAGAATGGAACATTATTAGGGTAGACAATAGTAGATTCATGCATGTATGCATGCACAGATGGGGTTGTGGGCACATTTTCTTCTTGGCCAGTAAGAATTAAACATTGGGTTGTAACAGCATTCTCACTTCCTTTAGGAAAGTTGACATGTTATTGTATGGCTTTTGCACCTACATCCCCATGCATCAGAAGCACAGAGTTTGGTATAGAATGTCAGAAATTCTTTACTGTTCGATCTTTCATGATTAATGATGAACAATTCAAGTAATAGTCCAAGGATCACCAATACCGAATATTTCACAAACAAAGCTTAGTATGATTTTTTTTTTGTTTAAGATGACGTACCTTGATTAACAGCGAAAGATGTAATGGCTGTCATCTTCTTCTTCTGACTTCTAATAATTACTTTTCTTCTCAGAATTCGGTTTCTCTCTCTAACCCTATTTCTTTATATGTTTCTTGATGGAGAAGAATACATCTATCTCCAGAAGAGAGAGGACCCAATCCTTTATATAACATTTAACTCTAAATCCGGTACGTCCATCATATACCAATTCAACGCTTAAGATTAATCACAGACCTAATGTTCTAATTATAGAACGGGCTATTTATGACTTAATTAATCAGGTCACATTAAGATTAGAAACTGCATAACGTTAAAGGTAAATGAAATGTTCTATTTATGACCTAATTAATAGGGTCATATTAAGATTAGAAACTGCATAACGTTAAAAGTAAATGAAATGATTGCGGTTTCTAATAGCAGTTTTCTAACATTCTCCTACTTGACCCGATTATTAATAATATCAAGTGTTGAACATCATACTATGATAAATTGCTGAGAGTTATGGCAGTTGTGCATTATTAATTCAATGCGTTCCCTTCCATATACTACAATACCAGCAATCCATCATTTTATACTCATAATTTATATAAAACAACATAATGGTCCACATAATGTCTTATATCATAATGATTAAAAATAATATCTTTATAAGACTCTTTCTTGTTTAAAATTACATAAAGTACGTACTACCACATTAAAACAAGAGACACATAATTGTATACCAAAAAACACACAAAAAAGCTCAGAATGTCACACATCAATTATTATTAATACAACCAAGACCCATTCTTTGAACATGTTCCTTGAATTGTCTTGGCTATAACCCTTGCGTCAAAGGGTCTGCAATCATAAGTTCTGTCCTAACGTGCATGTTTGACACTCTTTGTTTCTGAACGTCATCTTTCATAACAAGATTATCCAGTTCCATATGTTTGGCACCTTTAGAGTACTTGTCGTTTTTTGAGAAAAATAATGCTGTAGAGTTATCACAATAAATTTTCAGTGGCTTGCTAATGGTGTTGATAATCGCAAGTCCTAAAATAAAGTTCCGCAACCATAATGCATGAATTGTGGCTTCATAACATGCCACAAATTCTGCCAGCATAGTAGATGAAGCAACGATAGTTTGTTTCGCACTTTTCCTTGATATGGCTCCTTAAACAAACATAAACAGGTAATCAAAAGTCGATTTTCTTGTATCGATGCATCCAGCAAAATCTGAATCGCTATATCCAATCACCTCCAATTCATTGGATCTACTATACATGAACATGTAATCTTTCGTGCCTTGTAAGTACCTTAAAACATTCTTTGCAGCTTGCCAATGTTCCCTTCCTGGATTACTTTGATACCTCCCTAACATACCGACCGCAAAACTGATATCCGGTCTAGTACAGGTTTGAGCATACATTAGGCTACCAACTATAGATGCATATGGAATTGATTCTATTTCCTTTCGTTCAACATCATTCTTAGGACATTGCAACTTCCCCAGGTAAACACTTACTCGTTCCAAATCTCTCTAGAATCCTTTCGATATATCCTTTCTGAGACAATCCCAATATTCCTTGTGATCGATCACGAAATATTATCCAATCACATAGGATGCCTCTCCCATATCTTTCATTTCAAAGTTCGTTGAGAGAAATTCCTTAGTCTCATGCAATATGCTTAAATTATTTGTAGTAAGCAAGATGTCATCAACATAAAGGACTAGATAAATAAACTTGCTCCCACTGATCTTTTGGTATAAACAGTGATCGGCCGTATTTTCCTTAAAACCAAAAGATGTAATAATGGTATTGAACTTTATATACCATTTCCAGGATGCTTGTTTAAGCCCATATATTGACTTCTTAAGTTTACACACCAATTGTTCTTTACCTTTTACAGAAAAACCCTCAGGTTGATCCATATAAACATCCTCATCAAGATCTTCATTCAGAAAGGCTGTTTTCACATCCATTTGATGCAATTCCAAATCATAATGTGCTGCTAATGCCATTATAATTCTTAGTGAGTCCTTTTCCGAAACAGGAGAAATTGTCTCCTGTAATCAACACCATCTTTCTGAGTGTAACCCTTAGCAACAAGTCTATCTTTCATGTAGATTATAAATTCTCGCTTCCGCTAGACAACCCCAAACATGCAGGTGCCTTAAGCTAGGTTTCCTGTTAGTCCATAATTCAAAAGGAGTCTTTTGAACAGCTTTACTAGGAACCCTATTCAACAAATAATTAGCGGCTTTGAGAGCATACGACCATAAATTCTTAGGTAATGTAGAATCTGACATCATACTCCTAATCATATCTATTAACGTCCTATTGCGCCTTTCTACTACACCATTTTGCTTTGGTGTACCTGTCATTGTGTGTTGCGCACATATGCCATGACTATCGAGCAATTTTGCAAATGGACCTGGACACTGGCCTGACTCATTATATTTTCCATAATATTCACCACCTCTATCAGACCTTATTTTCACCTTTTTATGTAGTTGCCTCTCAACTTCCATTACAAACGTCTCAAGGATATTCACAGATTGAGATTTTTCATGAAGCAAATAGACATAACCATAGCGGGAAAAATCGTCAATAAAAGTGATGAAATACTTTTCTCTATTAAAGGTTGGAGTGTCCATAGGTCTGTAAATATCAACATGTATTATTTCAAGAAGCTGGCTGCTTCTAGTGGCTCCTTTCTTATTATGTTTGGTTTGTTTACCTATAATACATCCACACATAATTATAGATCACTAAAGTTCAAATTTGACAAAATTTCATTACTTACTAATCTCATCATTCTTTCTTTCGATATGTGACCTAGTCTTTTATGCCATAAGAAAGCAGAATTTTCATTCAACATGCTACGTTTGCATCCAACATTATTTATTACATTCAGCAAGGAATTCGCATAAGTGTCATTCATTTTCAATTTATATAAACCATCAATTAGAATATCAGAACCAACATTATCAGTATTCTTATATAAATTAAAACAACCAGATCCAAATGTACATCTAAAACCAGAAATATCCAACTTACTTACGGAAATAAGGTTTCTAGATAATGAAGGTACATAAAGGGTACTATATAAGTCTAATACATATCCACTTTCCAAAATTAGATGATAAGTCCCAATGCCTTCTATTGTAGATTTCATTCCGTTTCCCATAAAGAGAAAACGGTCTTCATTTGGATTTATGGTTCGGATCATAAGAAATCCTTGCATATTATTGGAGACATGAGTTGCAGCACCAATATTAAGCCACCATGTGTTAATAGGAACTTCAGCTAAATTTGATTCAAAACATACGAAAGATAGATGATTACCTTTCTTTTCGAACCAAGCTATCCTTTTCGGACAGTCATTTTGATAATGTCCTTTCTTTTACAGAAATGACATCGAACATCCTTTAGTTCCTTCTTTTTCTTATCCTGCCCATTCTTAGCAGGTGCCTTTTTCTTCTTGAAATGACTTGATTTTCCATTCTTTTCTTTACCATCTTTATTGCTCACAAAACTTACTGAGTGATTCACTTGATTTTTCAAACATCCTTCTTCATGAACAAGTCTATTGGCCAATTCATTAACATTCCACCTATCCTTTATAGTGTTATAGTTAATTTGAAAAGGTCCATATTCAGAAGGTAGCGAGTTCAGGATAAACTGGACAAGAAAAAATCCTCTACTATAAGTCCAAGGGAGTTTAACCTTACTGCAAGATTAGTCGTCTCTACAATGTGCTCTTGCATAGTTCGATACCCATCAAACTTCATGGTCGTGAGTTCTGCCACAAGAGTACCAGCGAGTGACTTATCAGCTGAACGAAAACCCTCTTCCACAAACTGCATATATTCCTTAGCACTTTCTGTTTGTGGAATTGTTGACTTGATGTTGTTAGCAACAGTCATCTTAATAAACATGAGGCTCAATCTATTACTGCTCCTATGCTTTATGGTGTGATTTTTCTGTCTCAGTACTAGCTGTTATAAGAGCTACGGGTTTATCCTCAAGGAGTGCCAAGTCAAGATCCTGAACACCTAAATGGAAATTGACTTATTCTCTCCATTCAAAAAAATTAACGCCAGTGAACAATGTAACAGTTGAAGCATGTGTATTCATGGGAACTACTGCAAATTAAAAAAAATGAAATAACTATAAGCTCATAGCTAACGCAATTCAGATATGTACATAATAGTATAATATAGCACTCCTTTGGGTAGATACTATCTTATACTTAACATAATTTAATACCAAAACATAAGTAAGTAATAAATATATTCAATTAAATAAAACTGACATCTTTGGATGATCAATATTTATTTAATCAAGATATCTATTAAACCTCATCATGTCAACTAGTTATAGAACAAGACTTTCCTTTGGGTAAGTTCTCAGGTTCTACCATTAGTGAATCCATTTTTTTTGGTATTATTATAACTGGCAATTTCTATCAATAATCATTATGTCACTTATGCACTAAATGATTATTCTGATTTTGACCACTTTGATGATTAACAAAATCATAAATCTCATGTGCATAATTGACTTATAACACATACTTGATTAAAGATCATGAGTAAAGCATAGAACAGATCAATTGCAATCATAGGAAATATTCAGTTATTGATTGGTGGCTCCGATACCAAATGTCATAAATTCTTTACTGTTCGATCTTTCATGATTAATGATGAACAATTCAAGTAATAGCCCAAGGATCACCAATACCGAATATTTCACAAACAAAGCTTAACATGAATTTTTTTTGTTTAATATGACGTACCTTGATTAACAGCGGAAGATGTAATGGCTGTCATCTTCTTCTTCTGACTTCTAATAATTACTCTTCTTCTTAGAATTCAGTTTCTCTCTCTAACCCTATTTATTTATATGTTTCTTGATGGAGAAGAATACATCTATCTCTAGGAGAGAGAGGACCCAATCCTTTATATAAGATTTAACTCTAAATCTGGTACGTCCATCATATACCAATTCAACGCTTAAGATTAATCACAGACCTAATGTTTTAATTATCGAACGGTCTATTTATGACTTAATTAATTGGGTCACATTAAGATTAGAAACTGCATAACGTTAAAGGTAAATGAAACGTTCTATTTATGACCTAATTAATATGGTAATATTAAGATTAGAAACTGCATAACGTTAAAAGTAAATGAAACAATTGCGGTTTCTAGTAGCAGTTTTCTAACATAGAATGGTTACAAGTTTGATCAATAGCTAAAAATGCATCAAGACTTGCATTTTGATACCCTTCACTTCCTCCATTTGCACACCATTCATTGGGTAACTCATCTGGCTCATCTGAGTCACGATTTGTTTTGTTGTTGTCATGATTAATTTCACTATTAACATATCCATTATTTCCAGCCATCCCACGAGTATTTGCATTAAATGTACTATCATCAACATTATATCTTTTTTCAAACTCACACTCTACAGTAACCTCATTCTCATGCTCTTTCACCCCCTCCAAGATTAGAAACCTATTGTCTGTTGCTATACCACCTTTTTGTTTTTGAAGTTTGTTGCTACTATTTGGAACTTTTCGTGTGTCATTATCCTTGCTGCTGCTCACCATGGCTTCGTTAGTACTTCCAAGTTCATCAATCACATGCTTTTGGGGTTGAGCAGCTATGATATTATCATTAGCCATTTGTTTTCTATATTCATTCCTACATTCATGCCTTATTTCACTGCTATTTTCTGTCTTTTTGTACTACAAACCAACTTTGCTTGCCATTGTTATTAGTTTTGATTCTACTGACACCAGCGTCAACCTTTACATCTTTTTTGTCTCCATTTGAAGTTTCTTCCATCTTATCTTTCTCCACTGACTTCTTAGCAGTATCACACTGGTTGTTTTTGTGGCCAAATATTTTACAAACCATGCATATTTTAGGCTTCCATAGGTACCTCATTTCAATCGACTGTGTACCACCATCCATTAATTGAACTACAAAGCCATCAACCAGATCCTTATAAGGAGTTACTTCAGTCAATAATTTTGCATATCTCAAACTTTCAAGCTTCCATGTTGACTCGTCCATGCGAAGCATCTTGCCTATCCTATAAGATTACAAATTGATACCCAAGTGTGACCAAGCATACACTGGAATGTTAAAGAATAGAATCCAGACAAGAACTGGTCTAATGCTTCCACAAATATTGGCTATTGAAGGATCCCATGGTTTGATAATGAAGAGTTTATTTTGCATATTCTATTCTTATCATCATAGTGAAAAAAGGAAGATGAAGCCATTAGATTTTACTTGTATAGAACCTTTTAACTTCTAGATTCTTTTAAGATGGTGAAATATGGAGGAGTAGGAAAGAGGCTTGTCTAGAAAAATCCCTATAAGATAATCACTCCAGACTTCTTTGCCAGCGTTAAGAACCGAAGATGGAGATTGAAGAACATCACCAAAGAAAATGGGGCTCAAATCAACAGGTATGTACTTCCCTGCATTCTTAGGTTTATGCTTAAAAAGGGAAGTCCATTCCTATTGAACAGTGGTAGATGTTGGATACAAAGCATTAAGAAAAGCAGAAGGTAAGGCAGAAGGAAAGGCACCTAGAGCGAAGGGAGAAGAGGAAGTAATAGTAGAGGGAAGAGGACAAGGAGTGGACAGAAGAGGAGGTGGAGGGTCAGGAACGAGGGAATGAGAGCTAACAGATGTAGTTGAAGTGAGGCATGTGGGTGGGATAGGTTGAGGGGATGGAAGAAAGAGAAGGAGGAGCTTGGGTGGCAGCCATGAAAGAAGAGGATACTTAAGTAATTTAATATACAATATATGTGTATACATATAGCTTATAATTTTAAATACTACTTTACACTTATGTAAAATATAAGAATAAAATTTTGTACATAATGTTTAATAGGTATAATAATTTTGGTAAGAGTAAAATAATTTTTATATTTTTATATATTATTTTAAATAAAATTTAAATCAATTAATCATATAAATACATATATGTATTATAAATTATGTTTGAGTTTTTTAAATTTAGGATAATACATATTATACTCTCGGTTAAAATAAAACAAAATCTTTTCTTTAAACATTGAAAGTTCGAACTAAAAATTAAAAATTTGATGTTAAATTGTTTTAAATGATAAAGTTGAATAACAAATTATAAAATAACAAAATTTTGTCTAAAAATTCTATTGGAAATTAAAATTAAAATTTGGTTTCAAATAATTTTTTTTATTAATTTCCACATATTTTCATAGGTTATATACAATATATATTTTAAAATTAAAAATTAAAAAAGTCAAAGCCATGTGCATGAACAAATATTTAGTATAAATTATTTTATGACTTGTTTATATTGATACATGTTTATTTATTATTATATATATAGTATTTAATATAAATATATATATATGTCAAAAAAATTATACTTATACATCTACTATATTCGACTAAATATATTTTTTCATATTAAATATATTTTATGATTTATTTAAATATATATTTATATAATTATAAATATATACATATTGTTAATATTTCATACTAATGTTTATATATATGCACATAAAAAAAATACATTCATCGATTATACATATATATATAAATGTATATATTTTATAATATTTGAAATATTAAAAGTAGAAGTATAATACATAAACATATATTTGGACAGTATATTTGCATATTAGATGAGCTAATGTGTCTATTGCGATGTAAATTTCAACATCTATATATGGGCATATTATACCTTACACGGATTGATATGCTACACAAGCACACATATATATGTGTGTATGATACACGTATATATATAATATAAATAATATATATCATTCATAAATTTAGATAAAATAAAATATTTCATTTAAATAAAATTTAGAAATGTCATAAACTAAATTTATAGGCCCAATAAAGATCTAATACGGTAAATAAATTGAAATTTAGCCATAACTTTGGTAGTGAATTGACCCAATATCATAGCTAAATAGCTAATGCGGTCTAAATTAGTCGTATTATGACTAACTAATTAAAGGATACCCCTATAGTAGGATTTGTAGAAGTAGTGTCTAAGGTTGCGTTTGGGTAACCAAGTACCCTGCTGTAACAACCCGGACCTAAGTTTCAACAAAAATTGAAACCCAAGTCCATCAAAGCACAGACCGTGGGATTTGATACCTGCAAATAAGCATGAGCATCATTAGAGATTGGCAGAAATCTAAGCACATAGCGGAAACAATAATAGGATAAGAATACTGATTATAACTACTATCTTAGAATTAATGGTATATCTTGAATAACAGATTATCACATCAGCACGTTCAGCTCAGTGATCTATTCCTTTAAATCTATCATGTAGGTTGTAACGAGGAAGGGGTTAGAACAACATTTTGGTGATTGGAAAATCAATAAACTATCCATAGCATAAATTTATACCGATTGGTTTCCATTTAGTCATTATGTCTATTAAGGTTAGCAATTCTAATCTAACCTGGCATTGCATACACGATAACTTAACAACCCATTCTCAAGGTACAAATATCGACGAAGCCTTATCAACCACCCAATACTTTCATACCCATTTGGCACTTAATACTTCTAAATACAAAGCGGGCTTCTACTACCACCACATAATACCTTTAAAAGAGAAATAGGCATAATTTGCTATTTAAGACCTCAATCGATGTAGAAATCGTCATTTAAGATCTATTCCCAAGGCGAACTTCTAGCATCGTCATTATTGGTCTATTGGTCCTAACCACGGAGACCTTTGACCATTATATATGGCCATATAATTTATGATTGCTATACCACTAGCACATCTATTGTTATTAAAGTCTCGGCAACATGAAAGACTATACCCAAGCCACTTAATACCTCATTAATAGGTACTAGGCAGACCCCTGACTATTTAACACCTATTTATAGGCAGGTTTTGTCCATTTAATACCTAACCCCAAGGCAGAATCCTCACTAGTATTATCTAGCCAACATTGCTTGAAAATCTCATTAGGCTACTTAATACTTCTTTTTATAGGAAAGAGGCAGACCTTAAGGCCGCTTAATACCTCAAACCTGAAGTGAACCTCTCCCGAGATATCCGGTATCACACTTATAAATATGGAATCTCATTATATTACTTCTTACGGTAACGAGGTGGGCCCTAAGATAGCCACTTAATACCTCAATACTGAAGTAAACCTTTTTAGAGATATCCCTCGCCGCTCCTAGTCTTAGGGATAATATTATGTTGAATGATGCGCACGACCGACAGGCAGTTAGAAGTAGGTTATCCATCTTCCAAACACCGACATCCTAGGAAAAGATCAACACCAAAATCTTTAAGTCAGTCACTTCAAAATCATCCAAGTCTGCGTCCTTTGCGGAAGCCTGCAAAATCTCAGCGAGATCATTATTAGTTAGCTCAATCAAGACACCCTTGACCTTTGAACAAATCAAACTATTGCCTCCATCGAAATTCTACATCAATAGGACATTAAAAAGGACGATGCAGCACTATTATTCCCACTCAAAGGTCTCGAAGCTGAGGATCTATGTAAATCTTACCGCGATGAATAGCTCTTCCAGCCAAAAGCAGCGAAACCTTCTGCGGATTGCAGTCCAGCCAAGTGGCCTTTTAAGGGTTGAGAGCATAATGATGCAAGGAAAAGCTGGCAGTGCGAAAATTTGTCTTAGGCTAAGAAATGGTCGAAGGGAGGAAACAAGATTTTTGATTTGGAGTGGTAGCGAGGAGAGAACTAGCGTGCAAAACCAGCACAAGGGGGAGGTGAGGTTGTTGCTCCTAGGGAAACAGGGCATGGCTTAAGGAAGGAATGGAAGAGAGAGGCTGATAGTTGGAGGAGGATAAGTTTGGAAATTGGATTCGGCTTGTTGAGGAAGGAGGAACGAAAGAAGCAACTGGAGGAATTCAGATGTTATTTTTATAGTTCCTGTTATCGCGCTTTTTGGCAAAGCCGTGATACCAAAAGATCGATCGAAAACAAAAGACAGTTCGTCTCAAAGATTGGTTATACTTTGCTTCACTATGGATATTGCGGAATTTTGTCCGAGCCCGGATCAGGCTACAATTGATAGGACGTGACAAGCAAGATCATAAAAGCCAGCATTCCAAATTTCAAGTCAATCCGAGTTCATATGCTCATGTTATGATCGATTCAATCTAGAGGAAATGGCCCAGCTTTCGTATCCATCGCCATTGTTGATTTCGTATCCATCATCAAACTCCGGTTCGAATCGATCACGTTCGCATCGATCAGGTTTCAGCAACTCCGTATCCATCGAAGTGTCGCAGTTCGTATCGATCAAGTTCAAATCCATCGAAGTGCCTCGGTTCGACTCGATCTCATTCGAGTCCATCGGCTCCTCCTTATTCAAATCCATTGGCATCTCCCTACTTCGCATTCATCGGCAGATAACCTACTTCGTATCGGTCAACTCCCATGAGTTCGTATCGATCAGGATTGGTCGTGTTCGAATCCATCGAGTTCGTATCGATGGACTTCGTACCCATCAGCAGATGATGCGCTTTGTAACGATCGGCCAGTATCTGCTTCGCATCCATCATAGAAGACTCTATTCGAATCCATCTAAACGGGGCAATTCGCATCCATCGGCTTCGCCTCGGTCGTGTTCGACTCCATCAGGGAGCCTATATTCGACTCAATCTCATTCGAGTCCCTCGGAAGAATATTTGTTTCGTATCGATTGGCCAGATATTGTTTCGTATCCATCAGGCAAGGTGCAGTTCGCATCCATGGTCAAACCTATATTCGAAACCACCGTCTTCGTGTCGAGCAGAAGTATGATTGCATCGCATCCATCTATCTCGAATCCATCAAGCCACTGCTCTTCGTATCCATCAGACGACCTTGCTCCGTATCCATTAAAGGCTCTCGTTCGAACCCATAACCAATGGTTCGTTCGTATCCACAAGGACAAGTGCACCTGATTTAACGTAGCAGCCTTCGATTCAAATGGGGCGAGATAAATGGAGACGACGCGGCCAAACCGGAGAAAAAGGTGGATCGATCCGAGATGCACGCGCCACGTCACCTTAGAAACACGTGCAGTCATCGATTTGAAGGGATGGACACGAAGCCGTGGAGTCGAATGAAACAGCCACTCGAGAATACTCATTTCGTATCGACGATATCTGGAGATCTACCAATCCAAATGCAATGAAATTTTCACAGGAGATTGCACACGAGACAAGGAACGTTCACAACAAATTTGAGCTCGATTGGACATCATCTTGATTGATATGAAATGATTTTTCGTATCAATCATAGATCGACTCGAAACTTTTTGGAATTGGTCGTGTGGGCCCCCTCACGTGCCAGAGTGAATCTCCCGAAGTTTGTACGAAGTCTCAACCTCCTACACCTATAAATAGAGCCCCAGAGCCTACAGAACAGGGATCTTTTGATTCTGAAGCGCCGAGACTCTGCCGGATCGAGATCTCCATCATTCTACTACTGTTAAATTCGAATTTCCAGTTGTAAATTGCTGTGGATTGCTGTAACCACTTATAATCATTGAAAGAGAGTCAATAAAACACCAAAAAACTTTATAGTGGACGTAGGCAACATGCCGAACCACTCTAAAACGCTTGTCTACGCATTTACATTACTGTTGTTTGGAGTTTTTGTTAGTTAATCCTCATTTTCAATTTATATTCTTCATTATTATCTCTTCAAAGACTCCCGAAGAGTGTTGTGACCAATTTTGGTGCAAACACTTTGGTGCTTTCACAGAGAAAAACCCAGAATTTCTCCTGCTCGTTGGATCTGTCGTCGATACCGGATTGAATAAATCTAAGAAAGAGATCCAGATAACAAATCCAAGTTCCTTCCCTTCTATTCAGATTCGCATAAAGTCTAGGAAACGAATTCAACCCTCAAGATGGTTAGCACAAGGACCGCCTCTAATGCTATCAATCAAGAAGACCAGGATAGACAGAATCCTGCGCCACTACCTCCATCTAATCAGGACGCTACCGGACATTCGGAACCATCAGGTCCGGTTACCCGACAAGAGTTTCAGCTGCTGCTTCAAGAGCTAACCTAGAGTCAGCAACAACTAACAGAACAGCTACGCACTAACGCCGAGCTGATCAACCAGCTGAATCGCCAGAAGCGAAGGAGATCCAAGAGAGACCATGCTTCTTACTCCTCCAGCGAAAGTTCTTCATCTTCTGATTATCATCATTGATCTCCACGACCCCGGCTAGATGGAAGTCACATACAAGCTGCTGGAAATCAACCGGCAATGACTGTTGGACAACTGAGAGTTGGCCTATCAATTAGTTTCCAAATCGGGCCCTCCTCCCGAGGGGGTACCACTCCTCACTACGCCGTAGAATACCGTGTCACGAACGTCGCGGTTGAACCAGGAGTCGATGCCCAAAATCAGTCGAACCTGGACCGTCGTCAGCACGAACATACTCCTGAACCATACATCCTAGAGGACTATGAGCCAAGAAGGCGAGACGTGGACCGTCGACAGCACCCGGTCCGACCTCATAGTACGAAACACAATCATGCTCCGGCACAAGCCGCATAGAACATACAAATGTCGGATCTTCCGACCATGATACGTCAGATGATCCGTGAGAGCCAGGGTCTCACGAATGATGACTGGGGAATCTCCAGAAGTCACACTCCCTTTACTGACAATATACTTACTGCTGAACCCCCTCGGCGATTCAGGATGCCGACTCTACCCATGTACAAGGAAAACTCCGACCCCAACCAACATATTCTGAAATACGAATGGTCGATGAGCGCTGCCAGAGCTGACGATGCAGTGAAATGTCGTAGTTTTTCCATCTCCTTGAGGGGCATCGCCGCCATGTGGTTCACTCGACTGCCACCACGATCTATTTCCTCCTTTGACCAATTGGCCACTAAATTTGTTGACCAATTCTGCATGCATGTCGCAAGGCCGAAAGACGTCAACACTCTGTCTAGCATCACCCAAGCCCCTGGAGAGACGCTCAGACACTACTTAGAGAGATTCCACGCTGCATGTGCCGAAATCAGCAATCTAAACGATAAATCCATCCTTATGGCGTTGACTAAGGGGGTTGACCTCGATTCTGAGTTTGGAAACTGGTTGGCTGGAAAACCCCCTGCATCGTTGGACCGTTTCCACGCCAAAGCGGCTCAATTCCTGAGAAGGGAAGATGTGAAACAGTCTAGGAAGCAGATTGATGCAGGGCCAAGCACGGAAGGGATCCAAAGCAATGTCGCGATCAAACAGTCGGGTGAGAGTTCCGGAAAAGTTCAGTTGAACGTCCAAAATAAACAAACTCAGCGAAGGGAGAACGTGAACCAAACCAGAAAGCGAGATCGAAATCGTGGCCCACAGCGCAAGAATCCTATGTTTGACAGTTACACTCCTTTGAATACATCACTGGAGAACTTGTATTTACAAACCTGTAATACAATTCAATACAAAAAACCTGCTCCAAAACCATCATCGGAGAGACAAATACAAATGGGTAAATTTTGCAGGTTCCATGAAAGCTACGGGCACAATACGAATGAATGTCGTCACTTACAAGATCTCGTTGAAAAATTAATTAGAGAAAGAAAGCTGGAGCAGTTTATGCGGGCGCCGCAGCCTGGAGGAGCAGGCCCATCAAATCAAAATAATGAACCCGATCGACCAAGGTAGGAGGATTCTACCTGTCCCCGTGGGAGATTAGTGATAAACGCCATCAGTGGCGGACCCACTTTATCAAGATCCTGGAACGACGACGACCTTCGTCACTGTTGCACATGACAGGCTTATTCAGTCTATGAATACTTTGCAATTTCCATTACATTCTGAAGTTTGAATTTGTAATAAGGCACTGACTTTGCCATGTTTTTCCGTTCCAGCAATAAATTACTATCTCTTCAAGCTAGAGATG
The DNA here is from genome assembly GCA_030765085.1 of Allium cepa. Classification (NCBI taxonomy): domain Eukaryota; kingdom Viridiplantae; phylum Streptophyta; class Magnoliopsida; order Asparagales; family Amaryllidaceae; genus Allium; species Allium cepa. The sequence goes on from CM060943.1 coordinate 131,668,074, forward strand.
TGATTCACCGAATGCAACATTCAACAATCACGACGCACGAAGAGCTAAGTTCCATTGAACAATGGAATTTATTCAAATAGCGAGTGACTGTGATACGACCGGCCACTCACTGAGTGAAACCTCAGCTCGGGGGCAAGCCATCACATCAAAGGATAAACTGGACCGACACACGACAGTCCTGCAATCAACTCTAGGTTCCCAGAGTGCGAACCGGAGTATAAATCCTAAATCCATTTTCCCAAAGTGCGAATTGGAGTATAATCATCAACTCTAGGTTCCCAGAGAATTGGAGTATAATCATCAACTCTAGGTTCCCAGAGTGTGAACCGGATTATAAATCCTAACTCCACTTTCCCAGAGTGTGAACTGGAGTATAACCATCAACTAGGTTCCCAGAGTGCGAACCGGAGTATAAATCCTAACTCCACTTTCCCAGAGTGCGAATTGGAGTATAAACATCAACTCTAGGTTCCTAGAGTGCGAACCGGAGTATAAAATATCAACTCCAAATTCCCAGAGTGCGAATTAGAGTATAAACATTAACTCTAGGTTCCCTGAGTGTGAACCAAAAAATAAACACTAAATCCAAACTCCCAGAGTGCGAGTTGGAGTATAAACATATAAATGCAGTTCCGGAGAGGGTGGACCCGTCTACCTAACGACTTCGGCTGTATCCTAACCAAGTTTGAGGAGGATGGACCCGTCCGTCTAACGACCTCGCTTGTTAACTCGGGGTGGATGTGATCCGACAATCCATGATCCCGATAAATCCGTCGTTCCCAGAGTGTGAACGGACTCCTAAAAAGCCCAAATAGATGTGACTGACCATCTATCGGCTGACTCCAAGTTCCCAGAATGTGAATTGGAGTATAAACATCAAATCCATCGTTCCCAGAGTGTGAACGGACTCCTAAAAAGCCCAAATAGATGTGACTGACCATCTATCGGCTAACTCCAGATTCCCAGAGAGTCGGAGTACAGACATCAATTCCAGGTTCCCGGAGTGCGAACCGAAACATAAATGCTAACTCCAAGTTTCCAGAGCGTGAGTTGGAGTATAAACATCAATTCCATGTTCTCGGAGTGCGAACCGACACATACATGCTGGCTCCAAGTTCCCAGAGCGTGAATTGGAGCATTAACATCAATTCCAGGTTCCCGGAGGGCGAACCGAAAAATACAAATGTCAACTCCAAATTCCCAGAGCGTGAAGTGGAATATAAACATCAATTCCAAGTTCTCGGAGCGCGAATCAAAATATATATGATAACTTCGAATTCCCAGAGCATGAAGTGGAGTATAAACATCAATTCCAGGTTCTCGGAGCGCGAACCAAAATATACTTGCCGACCCCAAATTCTCAGAGTGTGAATTAGAGTACAAATACCATGTCAAAGTTCCTGGAGTGCGAACTATATTACAAACATCGATAACTCTAGAATTCCCAGAGTGCGAACCAGATTATCGATCACAGATTATCCTAAGTCCCTGGAGTGTGGACATGTGCCCAAGATTTGCAATAGGTGCGATCGACCACCGAAATACAAATGTTATCCCCCAGAACTGCGGGGCAAAAAGCTTAAGTGTTAATCACTAACCAAAGTGATGCAATGTCCAAAATTCAACTCATTCATCAATTACGACGTATAATCAAGATTTTCAGACTTGGCAAAATAAAACAAACTCTACTTGAAGGTAGAAACACCACAAGTGCACTAGACTGAAAGCCAAAATACTGCAAATACTTAAGCACAAAAGAAATCAGAGTCGAAGCAAAGAGACTAAATGTTATTTCAACTAACTGTATATGAAGATTCATGTACAAGTTATTCCAGAGAATTCCTACTAGCAGGGGGCCGAGCCTGCATCTATACATGGCCTACGAAAGAAAAATAAAAGCAACTTCCTAACTACCAAAAATGCGCCTAAGGGAGCTTACCTACTTTTTCTTCTTCGGCCTCGATGTCTGGTATTTCAAGTCTGGAGGGAGTCAAACTCTGAGTTCCTAGCGGCTGCGAGCATGAAGTTTCCATAACTAACTAACTCACGAGAAATCATCATTATATGACAAAGCTTCGAAGTCCAGCTATAATGACCATCATCGCTGATCATCACAACCGTATTATTAAAATGTTGGAAATCGATCCGGATTAAAGTTGTTACGGTTCCATCGATGAGCCTCGAAAAGCAGTCAAGTATGCAGTTTAACTATCAAGTCCAGATAGGCAAGAATGAAGCTCGTCGAAGTCATGCTATTGAGAGTTCACATTTTTGTATCCATCATGACACGGATTCGAATCAATCATTAGAAGCTTGTTCGAATCCATCAGGATATGTGTTCGTATCGATCCCGGGGGCACGCTTCGAATCGATTGACAAGTTCGAATTCATATCGATTAAAGAAAGATGACTTCGAATCGATCCTTGATTGCCTGGTTCGTACCGATCAGGAAGCTCTCAGCTTTACATTGCCCACGTTCGAATCGATACTCTTCGTATCGAACATAGAGGTAAAATTCGTATCGACCTATAGCTGAGGACTTCGAAATGACCAGTTACTTGTTTTTTGTATCGATCATTTCGTGTCGATGCGATACACCTCCTTCATAACCGGTACGAACTGCATTACCTCCATTAGAATATTCCAAAGATCGATGCGAAATCCAAGGAGAAATATCACTATCTTCATCGGTTCGAACGCAAGCCCCCAGATCGATTCGTTCTTTACCTTTCCATCTGACCAAAGATTCCCATTGGTTCAAAGTGGACAGTGAAAACATTGGCTCGAAGTCCATGATCGCATCAACAAGTTCACAACTCCATCCACTGCACATCGATACGAACAGCTATTTCGTATTCAGTATATAAACATTAGCATCGTTACGGACAACACAACAAAGACCTGTTGGAGTCATTAGCATCAATGTGAATGAACATTTCGCATCCACCGAATTCTCCATTTACCGATGCAAAGTCAATCTTTCAACCTTCTATATCGATTCAGGAGAGGATCGATACGAAGGAACTTCCTAAAACAACTGACGAACGTTGTTACAACTCAAATTTCACATCGATTCAGGAGAGGATCGATACAAGAGGGTAGTCCAAAACAACCATCAAGCGTTGTTTCAACTCGAATTTCAAATCGGTTCAGGAGAGAATCGATATGAAATTCGATAACAAACTAAACTGACAACGACTTGTGAACACTCAACGTTAACGAGAGTCGAGTTAGCATATATGCATATACGTCGGACTAATATTCGATTTTCAACATTCACAGGGATCGAATACTCATCTCATTACGATTACGACAACAAACAGCTAAGCACTATTATACGGCAATCAATTATATCAACGCAAGGTTACAACCTTCGACAAAAGAGCAATGATTGTTCAGAGAGAAATTGCAGCTTTTCAAAGCACGTCATGTTTCCACAAGACGTACTTTGGGGGGCAAATGTAATCCGCTTTTTGGCAAAGCCATGATACCAAAAGATCGATCGAAAACAAAAGACAGTTCATCTCAAAAATTGGTTATACTTTGCTTCACTATGGATATCGCTGAATTTTGTCCGAGCTCGGATTAGGCTACAATTGATAGGATGTGACAAGCAAGATCATAAGAACCAGCATTCCAAATTTCAAGTCAATCCGAGTTCATATGCTCATGTTATGATCGATTCAATCTAGAGGAAACGGCCCAGCTTTCGTATCCATCGCCATTGTTGATTTCGTATCCATCATCGAACTCCGATTCGAATCGATCACGTTCGTATCGATCAGGTTTCAGCAACTCCGTATCCATCGAAGTGCCGCAGTTCGTATCGATCAAGTTCAAATCCATCGAAGTGCCTCGGTTCGACTCGATCTCATTCGAGTCCATCGGCTCCTCCTTATTCAAATCCATTGGCATCTCCCTACTTCGCATCCATCGCCAGATAACCTACTTCGTATCGGTAAACTCCCATGAGTTTGTATCGATCGGGATTGGCCGTGTTTGAATCCATCGAGTTCGTATCGATGGACTTCGTACCCATCAGCAGATGATGCACTTCGTAACGATCGGCCAGTATCTGCTTCGCATCCATCATAGAAGACTCTATTCGAATCCATCTAAACGGGGCAATTCGCATCCATCGGCTTCGCCTTGGTCCTGTTCGACTCCATCAGGGAGCCTACATTCGACTCGATCCCATTCGAGTCCCGCGACAGAATATTTGTTTCGTATCGATTGGCCAGATATTGTTTCGTATCAATCAGGCAAGGTACAGTTCGCATCCATGGTCAAACCTATATTCGAAACCACCGTCTTCGTATCGTGCAGAAGTATAATTGCATCGCATCCATCTATCTCGAATCCATCAAGCCACTGCTCTTCATATCCATCAGACGACCTTGCTCTGTATCCATTAAAGGCTCTCGTTTGAACCCATGACCAATGGTTCATTCGTATCCATAAGGACAAGTGGACCTGGTTTAACGCAGCAGCCTTCGATTCAAATGGGGCGAGATAAATGGAGACGACGCGGCCAAACCGGAGAAAAAGGTGGATCGATTCGAGATGCACGCGCCACGTCACCTCAGAAAAACACGTGCAGCCATCGATTCGAAGGGATGGACACGAAGCCGTGGAGTCGAATGAAAAAGCCACTCGAGAATACTCATTTCGTATCGACGATATCTGGAGATCTACCAATCCAAATGCAATGAAATTTTCACAGGAGATTGCATACGAGACAAGGAACGTTCACACCAAATTTGAGCTCGATTGGACATCATCTTGATCGATACGAAATGATTTCGTATCGATCATAGATCGACTCGAAACTTTCTGGAATTGGTCGTGTGGGCCCCCTCACGTGCCAGAGCGAATCTCCTAAAGTTTGAGCGAAGTCTCAGCCTCCTACGCCTGTAAATAGAGCCCGAGAGCCTACAGAAGAGGGATCTTTTGATTCTGAAGCGCCGAGACTCCGCCGGATCGAGATCTCCATCATTCTACTACTGTTAAATTCAAATTTCCAGTTGTAACTTGCTGTGGATTGCTGTAACCACTTGTAATCATTGAAAGAGAATCAATAAAACACCAAAAAACTTCATAGTGGACGTAGGCAACACGCCGAACCACTCTAAAACGCTTGTCTACGCATTTACATTACTGTTGTTTGGAGTTTTTGTTAGATAATCCTCATTTTCAATTTATATTCTTCATTATTATCTCTTCAAAGACTCCCGAAGAGCGTTATGACCAATTTTAGTGCAAACAGTTCTGTTCTAGGTTCAAGTTGTGCCAAAGTCCATTAACTGGTAGGCAACAGCTAGACGAGCTTTAAGCATTAATTGAACCAACGCTCTATTGGGGTAGGATTAAATTATAATAATCATTTTTCGCGGTCTTCTTTGATTCGACACAATCCGAAAAATTCATGTCCTCATCACGATGGTGCCAAATACTATCGCCTAGTCTTGAACCATGCTCCAGCAATTCACAGTAGTCCCAAAAAAACTGTTGCAACCAACAAAAATTCCAAAAACCCAAAAATATTCCATCTGTTATTTCCTTCCTACTTCGTATGGAAATATTTCTTCCAATAGTTGGTGGTACAACAACACTTCAAACTACATAGCTTAATAAATGGAACGTCATTCCTATTTTGTTTGTACCTTAAAGAGATAGATTTTGAAAATCACAATTTTATAAACCGAAAAGTCACTAAGCTAAATATATGCTCCTTTATACTTGTTTCTAAATAATAGAAACTATTACACACCAAAGCTTCCCTTAAAAATCAAACTTATATATAATATTTCAGGGTATCCAAAACCTTTTTAAAATACAAGTTTCCCAAACTAGAAGACAATTTCCCTGCCAAAAATCAAAATCAAGTCTTTATTGATATATACTTATAAATATTTAAGGATTTCCAGAATTAATCCTTTATAAACTAAAAATTTCTTAACAGGCCAACTTAGTGGTATACATGTTTCTTTGAAAATTAAAATTTCAAAACTTCCCAAACCAAAATTTCCAAACAAATCCTTGGCAAAAGAAATCCTTTGAAAAACCCTTTTCCCAAAATCTAAGGCATTTCCAAAATATATTTTATAAAAACTCTCTCATAGGTTTAAAACTAAGGAATTGACATTAATTCTCCAAATAAAATTCTGATTTGCCATCAAAGAGGTGATCGAGGGACAATCTCTTGCCAAAATCGGTTCCTAAATGTTTACAACATATAGACCCTAATTTCCTACCCATCTGGAATAAATATGTGCTTCGATTGGAACTCATCATCAAAATCCAAAATCAATAGGTAGCTAGATCTCAACCTTCAAGTCGAACACCTCTAGTTTGAGGGATTATGCCATATGTCGTACTCATGCTCTTCATCGTCAATGCCTTACGCATCGCCAGTACTCCGTAGGGTACTTCGAAGTCGAGACGTGAAAATCTTAACTCTAAGATATTTCCAACCATGGTTGCTTTGCCCGTTCCTTTGAAGTGAAATTAAAACAACTTCTATGGTAAGAATTCTAAGAATCTAGCACAAAATATAAAAATACTAGATAGGAAAGTACGAATGTGTTCTCTCAATTTATCCTAATTTCTCTTATCTATTAACCTAGGCTCTGATATCAAATGTAACGACTTGTACCTTAATAGGCCTAAATTTTGACAAAAATAGAAATCCAAGTCCACCAAAAAACTGATCGTTGGATTTGGTGCTTGCAAATAAGCATGAGCATTATCATATATTTATTAAAATCTAAACTCACATCAAAAACAAAAATAGGATAAGAATACTGATTATGACTACTAACTTGGAATTATTGGTATTTCTTGGATAATGTATTGCCACATCAGCATCGAGCATGAGAGAAAAAAAGACTTCTCCAACAACTAAACACATCTAACTCCAGTGACATGTTCCTCAAAATCTATTCTGTAGGTTGTAATGGGAAGGGAGTCAGAACAACGTTCTAGTGAGTGGAAAATCTATAAACTGTTAATAACATAAGTTTATACCGATTGGTTTCCATTTAATTGTTATGTCTATTAAGGTTAGTAATTCTAATCTAACATTGCATTGCACATACGATTACTCATCTACCCATTCCCAAGGTACAAAATACTAATTAAGCCTTTTCAACCACCAAATACTTCCATATCCATTTTCCACTTAATACTTTTAGATATAAAGTGGACTTTTACTATCATCACATAATACTTTTAAAAGAGAAGTAATCAGAGTTTTCCATTTAAGACCTCAATTAAAGCAGACTCCATCATTAAAGACATATTCCCAAGATGGACTTCTAGTATCAACATTATCGGTCTATTGGCCTTAACTACAGAGACCTTTGACTGCTTCATATGGCCTTATAATTTATAATAGCCATACCTCTAGAGCATCTATCATTATTAAGTCTTAGCAATGTAAGAGACCGTACCCAAGTCACTTAATACCTCATTAATAAGGACTAGGCAGGCCTTTGACCATTTAACACCTATTTTAGGTAGGCTTCTGCCAATTAATACCTAAGCCCAAGGCAGACTCCTCACTGGTACTATCCAGCTGACATTGCTTGGAAATCTCATTAGGCTAATTAATACTTCTTTTATAGGGAAAAGACGGACCTTACAGTATCTTAATACCTCAAACCCAAAGCGAACCTCTTCCTAGATATCCAGTATCACTCTTGTAAATACAGAATCTCATTAGATTACTTCTTTCGGTAGGGAGGTGGACCCTAAGATGGCCACTTAATACATCAACACCGATGTAAACCTTTTTAGAGATATCCCTCACCGCTAATAATTCCAAATTTGGACTATTAGTGCTTTTCATTTAAAAAAGTAGGTCCAATATATCACGTCTTCATGGGTCCTAGGATTAGTGATATCTCACATCAGTAATATGTGCACCTGACTGTTGGTAGCCTCAAAGTGAAGGCAGTCTTCTACCGAGTGACTTCACTGACCTCGCATCACTAACCTACTAAGTCCAATTAACCATCCTAAGTCTTACTTATACTATCTTAGGTTGACATTGGACTTAGCTTACTAATACCTTTTTATTTAAGGCAATAACATTTACGTTAAATACTTGCCTACCATAAATCCCCTTGTTATGCGCAAAAATGTCAATTTGTCCATGAAATCCTAATGGACATTTCCTGAGATAGTTATATTACTAATTTCAAATTAGTAGCCTTTTTATATCAATTCCATTTTTGTCAGTCTCATTAATCCACTTATCTCTATTAACTATAACCCTTAATTTAATATTATCCGTTATTTCTTATTAATTGCCTATTAATTTGGGTTACAATTTTTCATTTTCTATTAATTAATTAGTAGGAATTCCTAATTTATTTTCCATTAATATGAATTACTACCTTTATAATTCTAACTATTCGCTGTAAATATAGTAATAACTAACGAATGTTACACATAAATAATGCACGAATAAACGTTGTTCTTCTTTATTGATGCAATAAATACGTATAAACTGCCTAATAAAACTACATATTCATAACCAAATATAATCTAATCATAAATACGTAGCTAGAATATGTTTATCATATTCAATTTGCTGAGATTAAATTCGTTAAGATGATTTTCCACTATGATTTCCATTAATTAGTTTAACACAAAAAGGAAAGATCAACTCCATTTGAAATTACAAGGAATGGATAATTTCTTATTCCTTATAACATCAAACCTCACCCTTTTGAATAAAAGTGGAAAAGGTAAAAAAAATTATAAAAATCAAATGGATGTTCTTCCCATAAATTAAACTATATAAAATATACAACATAGCACAAATTGGGCAATAATCTAAAAATCCAATTTTACACCCAAGTATAGATCTGTCATAAATATATATACAACATTTAAATGTAAAATCTTTGGAAACAATTTCTAGATCTAGGTGTAAATATATTTCTAAGACAGATCTAAGATAAAAATATGTAGGCAATAGTTTTCTTCGCTGATTCGAGCCTACAACTCAAATAAAATTGATTTAGGCATAAAAATCAAATGTATGCAAATAGAATGGATTTAAAATCATAATTAAAATATATAACTTCTCGCTCATCCTTTAAAAGCGATCCAAATCTCTAGATCTAAAGTAGAACTTTAAATAAAATTGATTAGGCATAAAAATCAAACTTATGCAAACATAATAGATTTAAAATCATAAATAATATATATAATTTCCCACTCATCCTTTAAAAGCGATCCAAAACTCCAAATCTGAAGTAGAACCTTAAATTCATCTCCAAATCCTTTTAATCCAAAAAATATGTATAAAATGGATATATACATACATTAGAATTATAAATTTGAGAAGATATTTAAGATTAGAAGAGAAAATTGATTCAAATATATAAATGTATAAATTACCTCAAACATGTGTATAATTGATTCTCTTCTCTTCTCCTTTTTTTTAGATTCTATTCTTCTCCAATTATATGAATATAGATATAAATATCGTATTTTTTTAATTTAGAAAGAAAGCAAAGAAGAAGAAATGGCAGAGTTTCAATGCTCTATTTAGAAAAATATAAGAAGAGAATGAAGGGTTAGGTCTAAATTTATAGATGCTAAAATCAACCAGAACCATTAGATCAAAATATAATAGATTCGGGCCATTGGGCCATGGAAAACCCTAGCTTCCACCTTAAGAGCGGTCGACCGGCCCACTCATGGGAGTCTACAGCCCCAATTTAGAAAGAAAGCGAAGAAGAAGAAATGGCAGAGTTTCAATGCTCTATTCAGAAAAATATAAGAAGAGAATGAAGGGTTAGGTCTAAATTTATAGACGCTTAAATCAACCAGAACCGTTAGATCAAAATATAATAGATTCGGGCCATTGGGCTATGGAAAACCCTAGCTTCCACCTTAAGAGCGGTCGACCGGCCCACTCATGGGAGTCTACAGCCCCAATTCGACCGTAACACTAAGTGGGTCGATCGGTGGATCTTATTCAATTAATTGAAAATGTTCATTTCTTAAACGAATTATTTCCATTCTGAATTCGTTTTTCGTCCATAACTTCTTCGTTTGGACTCCGATCACAAAACTCTAAATATGAAAGTTTTTTAGAATTTCATCACAAACGTAATGGTTTAAGTTTCATGATTAAATTCCATCGTTTAGACAAATTCCTTTTTAGAGCCTAATTAATTAACTAACCAACTAAATAACTAACGCCAAATTACAGAGTATTACACCTGCCCTACCTAACTATTAGCCTGGCCCAAAATGATGAGGTAAGCCTAAAAGGTTACCCAAGGACTAATATGAATCGAACCTTAGGCTAATTCAAAATTATTTTAAAATTCGAAATAAAATTTTTAAATTTAAATGTTAAATTAAAATAAGAATTTTTTTATAAATGGTATAATATAAATTTTCAAATTTTTTTGAAAATTAAAATAAAAATTTTAAGTTTAGAAGTTAAACTGAAAATGCATATTATAAAGTGTATAATACAATTTTTCAAATTGTTTGAAAGTTATATAAAATTAATTTCAAAAATATTATTTATTAGTAAGATTAATAAAATAAATGAATTGATTAAATAAGTTAATTAATTAAATATATATATATGTCTAATAAATATAATGATATATGTTATGTTGTCTTGAATTGTTTAAAACAATATGAGTATTCATGTGTATATAAAAGAATTTTTTGAAATTGATAAAATTTAGTTAAAATTATATGATTAAAAGTTAATTATTAAATCAAAATACATTTATATTAGATATATGTGTATTACTATAAAGATTATAGTGTATAATATATATATATATTCAATATAATATGTTATAATTGGACAATATAATTATTAATTGAAGTGTTAATTAATTAAATTAATTAAATAAAATTTAATTAATATAACATTATACGCAAGACTATTATATAAGTAATATGGAATATCAAAGTTATATAATAATAAAACTTATATAAAATGAATGTATAAATTAAAGGTAGAACATTAAAGAAACCCTAAATAGACTTAAGAAATAAATACATATGTATAGTACGTATAATGTGATTTTAGATATATTCGACACTTGAGCCACGAGGGTGTTTCATAAGAAAAACATTATTCCATAAGTCGATATCACTCTATATAATATATAAGATTATGAATCTTTAATATAATGTTGTCCTCTATCATTTATATATTAATGGATTACTTTGCATACTCTTTAGTTGTTGAGCTTACCTCAAGCTATGGATGTTATGTGTCATACTGTTAATATACTGAATATACGAGGTAAGATAACTATAGGTATTTGTTGAGATTTTCTCAAGGCATGTGCATTATACATAGTCCATCGTGAAATGATAAGTCCGAGTGAATGGTCTCACTTTACTTATTGAGCTTTCCTCAAGATAAAGGCGGGATTAGGACAAGTAATCATAAGTTAGGAGTTGTATGTGGTACTACCAATGAGGAATTATCTATTGTATATGAGCTTATGATTTGTTGAGCTTTCCTCAAGGTTAGAATCCCAAGGCATGCGAGTCTTAATACCCCAAGTGAAGTCGAAAGACTTTTATGTTTTGCTTATGGTTCGGTGAAACAAAAATGACTAATGGGAGCCTTATTGGAAAAATGAAATGATATGATTAACCTTTTTAATATTGTAAGAACATGTGGTATATAATGTTATAATAATGAACATTGATAAATTTGTGCATTATATATGATTGATAAAATTTTTATCAATTAAGATATATAATTGAACTAAATTGAAAACTGACAAATAGGAATATAACATACACTTAGTAATAAATGCTTGTTGCATGTTAACGTTTCAATACCCATGCAATCCTCGATTTTACAACTACTAACACATTCTTAATTTGTTTGCTTACGCGTCTAATTGGTCGAGGCCGTATATTGCATTCCTAGATTTCTAAACTCAAAAGCAATACAAGAATATCAATATTTGGTTCATATAAAATTACACATAAATGTTAGATGGCAAATGGTCACAGTTCATAATATACAATATTACGATGAAAGTAGTTCATCTAATATAAGCAAATAAACCATTGTGCGAGCTCGAGTACTCAATTTGATTGGTTACAATAAAAGATCATATAGTGTTAAATGTAACATAAGACCAAACTACAATATAGATTTAAGAACTCGATAACTGAAATGTCGATTTGATCAGTGTACGTAAGGTACATCATATTTAATGTCCTTAAATGTTAAGGACAATCAAATGCATTTTTGTAAAAAGTTCGTTATGATATTGTAGGAAGAGATTTTTTTGAATGGTTCGACTATTTAAAAAGAATAATGAATGTACAAGAGTAGATGTATCCAAGGTGGATGAAGAGAGTGCATAATCAATTCGACTGCATAAGAACACTCGAAAATGAGAATTGTAATAATAAAAATTAATACTTAATAATGAAATAAGAAATACGATTTCTACTACGAAATATAGTTTCATAAAGAGAATTATTTTCTATGAGATTTATTTCTTTGAGTTCAAGATATTTGATCAAACAACTCTTCATTGTAAAGTAGTTGCAGTATATGAAATAAATAATCTATATTAAGTGAATGATGGACCTTTGAATTCAGTAAGCTATTATAGTAATGACGGAATTGGTGAAAGCTTTCCATATAATACTTATTGATTGCATCAAGTTGCGAAAATTGTTTTCGCAAAACATACCGAACATTATTTATGAAGTAATCACTATTTTTGGTGTCAATTGAAAAATATCATAGTTATATTTCAATGTGAATATTATGAATTATTCGAAATAAAACTATAATGTAGTATTTGTTTTCACAATAAAAGTGATGCATTGGAAAATACTGATGTATCTAAAATTATTTACAATTGTTTTAGACTTATAGACTAAACCATGGTTTTGAGAAATAATTTTTATTATATAGGAATCATATGATACTGATTAATTATATCTTAGATGACTAAGGGTAATGCACCCATTTAGTGGGAGCGTCATAAGAGTTGATGAACTCTTCAGATTGAAAGATATGGATATATACAATTACAAGTCTGTTGATACCAAAACGGATTCACATATCTCATTACCGATGACTTATCACCAATATGGATATATGTATTTGATACACATGTAGTATGCCTATGGTAAATTAATAGAGTATAAAACGAAAGTAAATAAAATAATGTGCAATAAAATGATTCGATTTGTTTGAATAAGTGAGTATATTGGAAAAAAATCGAACGAACCTAAAAATGAATAAAGATTCAACCTCAAAGGTCGCTCCTTCCTATGATACATAATGATGTATCTTAAATGAAGTACGATTAATTGTGAGTGAAGTTGAGTTAACTTCTTTCTATAAGGTTGTATACTTAAGAGTAGCACATGAGGTTAAAAATAATTTCATCTAAATAATGGTTTACAAAATCATACAAGACAAGTGTTTATAAGAATCCTCAACATATTCTAGGCTAAGAAGTTGGCAAGTTGTGTGATTCAAAAGACTACAAGTAATAATGGTTCGTAAGGGATCTTATATTAGTTACCCCCAAAAGAAGTTTGGAAGCGACTGTCAATGAATGACCAATTTTTGTTTTATACGTAAGTTTTGTAAACTATAAACAAAAATAATTTTATATATAAGGAAATTCATAAAAAATTTATAAATGTATATTCTGTTGCATTAAGAAACAACTATTGTTCAAGAAATACCAACTTCGTAGTGAAGGAATTTCTTTAAGAAATCATTGGTATAAATTGAATTTGGATACGATGTAATGATAAAACTGATTACAAGGGATGAAATAAAATTGACCAAACATAAATGAACACAAATATATTAGAATGTCTAATGAGTTTTCTTGTGCATTAAAGAGAAATTGTGAGTTTCTTGCCAATGTCAAGAACAAATAAGTACCGATTGTTTAATTAAATCATTAAGAGTATTGGCTCTATGATATGGTATGATGTGCTAATCTGAAATAGATTCCAAGTACATCATCAAAATATGATTCTGATAGTTGTATCTGAAGGGATATGACCCATTGGCCGCAAATGTATCTTTATAAGAAAGAAAAATGCAGTTGGAATATAGTGAGCCACATTGATAAGAATATTATCATGAATTTCAATTGTTGAAATTAACATAACAGATGCACCATCTAGTGCTCGAGTTGGTTAGAATTTTACTCACAAATTTAGCGCCTGGAATGACTTTATGTGTTGCATATACATGTTGCAGTGGAAAGTTCTAAATATAGATTTAGACTAGACTGTTTGCACATATCAACCAAAGTGTCTCGAAGTCAGTAAGAGCAATATTGAGTTTGTGATTTTTACGATACGGTCAAGAATGGATATGAAAGTAGTATTTTGAAAAGCATCAAAATTGAATAAATGCTTTGATAGATGTACCAAATAATTTGATTATTAGTAATGCAGACTAAGAGAGTGTTCATGATAAAGAACATTAAATGTACATAGATATTTCTAAACCATAAGTAAACAACACAATGCTGATTGTTAATGATGTACATGTGATAGATTCGAATTTAGTTATTTGTAATATTTGTCGTTGGATTTGCGAATAATGTCATTTATTGTAAACATAAAAGATGTTGGGAATGTCCTAAACAATATGCAAAAACACCTTATTAAAATATTTAATACGGAACATTTAAGATTGATTCCTTATGAATATGAAAAAAGAATTATCATACATGTTATGTTATATACGATATCTTGATTTATTTTTGTATTGGTACATGAAGCAAGTATTAAATCCTAATTGATGGCAATAAATTATTGTTTGAGATGTTCTTGTGTAGCTATGAAATGCTAAAGAATTTTTTACAGAAATGAAAGACTCATTATGAAAGAGTGTTCGAACTCAATTTTTCATAAGTGATCTTGAGTGTAATATGTCAATTATAAATTCAAGTTAAGAATCTTTAAGTTGGAAATGCTCCAAACGAAAGACGGTGGATGATTCAATGAAAACATTAAGTGCATCGCCATGAATAGCGCCGCAATAAAAGCAATGTATATAAATACAAATGCACAAACGTATAACTGAGCTGAGTATGATTCCAAATGTTGAAAATCCCATAACATTGTAATATGATAACAATGTCGTGATATAGTTCGTAACAGAACTTAGAGTTCACAAGAAGTCGAAAGAGACATTCTGAATTGTTCCACGTGCATCAGAGAGAGTTGATTGACATAATAGATAATTAAAACATAATAGCGCACTCATTCATCGAGCGACAAAAACAACTAGTTTTGAGAAAATAGATGGGAGAAGTTGGAATAAAATTTCATAATTGACCCAAGTGCAAGTGGGAAATTGATAGAGTCAAGGGTAAGCCCTAAGGGAAATTATATAATTTATTACATATATCTAACTCGATAACTAATCTTATTCAAAATAAAAGGTGTTTTCTTTCTATTATATACTTAATATAATGTGTTGTGCTAACTAATTAATTTAACTAAAAGCATATTTAATAGGAAATCCATAAATGGTGTGTTTTTGTGATAGTAGTTACAAAATGTTGTAACCATGAGTAATTTATCACAACGAAAATAAATATACCATTTTAAATATTCCTAATCAAGGTGTATCGAGACTGGATATTGATACATCTTGAGACTAGAGTACATAATGCCCTATAAATGTTGGGCAGTATATTACTCATGGTTGTTGGGTTACATGCTGACAGTTATTGAATAACTATGAAATGGCTCACTTTTAAGTTCTCTGTTGGTTAATATAACTAAGGTCAAACATAAAATATCGATGTGACAAAATCACATGGTTCTCTTGACTTAAGAATATTTTGATCTTCAATGTGGAAGCTCCATTTTGATTATAGTTAAATTACAACATAATGTCTATCGAACGACTATAGTTGAATCGAGTAGAAGCATTGGAAGTGAAACACTATTTGAGAGAGGATTCATCTCCTCAGTTATACGAGTTTAGTGTCATGGTATAAAGTCAACTCAAAGTTAAAGACTTTGGCCAGAGCAGTTTGGTTAATGATAATTATTATTATTTAACTAAGGACTTTGTGTTTGGACTTAAAGTTAAATATGGTTGATATTAGAAATTTCGACCATTACCAAATTCCATAAGTCCAACGTGATGTAGTTTTGATAAAGAGAATTTGTGTAAATAGAAGTCACAATCGAATAACGCTTAACAAAGTAATATTAGATTTTACCAAAGCAAAGTAAACAATAAATTTAGCTAAAATATCACACCACCAGCTAATTGACTTATGAATGTTAATGTTCAAATAGTTTGATAGTAATCGCTGGGCAAATTTACACCCAACGAGTCACATAACCGAAACAATGAATACTCCTTTGACTGAAATGATTTAATTAATTTTTAATTGTTACAAATTAATTAAATTAATATTTATGAAATATTAGTCATTAAATTTGATTTTGATTTGATGAAAAAAATTATTAAATATATTTATAATAGTTGTAAATATATTAATCGATATATGATATCGATACGCGTTAAATAGGATTTAATTGCAAAATATTTTGTTCAAGCTTTAAATGGGTTTAAACCCATGAAGGGTGTTGGTTGGTTTAGCCCCAATAAGGGTGAAAATTATAGCCATATGATAGGAAAAGAGGCTTTGGTTTGGATGGCTAGGATGGAAGGAGAATGGGTATAGATCTTGATCCTAACTACTTTTCTTCTCGTCCTCTATATAAAGATCTCTGCCCTCACCTTTTTGAGGAATTTTAAAGCCTACAAACCTTCTCATTTCTGGACAAACCCAACCTCCAACATCCTCCTTTTCCTTTCATATCAAGTCCAAATCAAATTAGGTTCAATGTTAATCGACAGCCCGTGGTCGTCGATTCAGAGACTAACGACCGGCTGAATTGGAATCTATTCGAGAATCAGACCTCATTGTTTCAAGGTGTGGTAACATGCTTTGGCTATAAGGTATATTTTTCAAATATTATATTGTTAGTTAGGTGATAATCACAACATGTTAATATATTATCACAATATTGATTGGCTATGTGTGCATGTATTTTTATTTTTTTTAATTTACCACATCTGCATGCATCATGACTCAATGCTAAATAAGTTTTGTATTATTTAAGTAATTTAATATATAATATATGTGTGTGTGTGTATATAGCTAATAATTTTAAATACCACTTTGTACTTACGCAAAATATGGAAGTAAAATTTTGTACATAATGTTTAATGTTAACGAATTTCTCCATCAACCCCAAAAGTGCAAGGATGAAAACCTTGGCTGATAATGGAATTTGGAGAGCCTAAGTTTAACCTCAATGAGTGTTGTCAAATAGTGACACTTTGCTAAGTTAAGGCTAAGGAGGAGTGACAAGAAAGTTTAAGCTCATAGGGAAATTATATGCAAGGCTAGGTGAAATTATATATGCTTGAAGTAAATCCATATTAAGCAATCATATGATCAAAAGAGAAATCAAGAATATAAGTACCTTTGGAATTTGAAGCAATCTTTTATTAGCAAATCATATTTGCTTTGGAATTCGAAAGTAAGTCATAATTCGAGATATCTTATCTTTATTCAATACAATGTCGAATGTATAATCTGCAATTGTTCAAGTGCCATGATCGGCTCTAAATCCCCAAATCAATTGAGGGTTACAAATTTTAAATTTTTTTGAAGAGTGACAAGAATGATCCACCCCTTTCATAGTGCCTCTAGGTCAGCATTTATAGCGGAAGAATTGAGGCACAACAGGTCAACTCTAGTATTCATAACTCTCGGCATTGTAAGTGTCATGTTGGACTAATCCTTATCCAATCATCACCTTCGGCATTATTAGTTATGTAATAGGGCTTCAGCATTGCCCCACTAGCAAAGATATGCAGTGTTAATGACCTTTGGCATTGATGGCTCCATTCCTGATGATTAAAGTCCTTTACTAGTGGATGGCGACATCGGCTTGAATCGATGTGAGTATGAAGCACTAATAATAAGGAGCGCCATTGATAGCCTCTACGATATTGATGACATGTGTCATCAACATCACATGTATAAGTGGGCGGTGTCCTACAAGTGTTGATGAAATGTGCAATATAAAAGTTGACATTGTAGTGTGGCGGCATTAATCATTGGCGGCATCAATAATGAGCAATACCATTCCAAAGACGATTCTAAAAAGCGACAATGCTGGAATGGGAGCGACATCAAAGGGACGTGACATCATTACTTAATGGCTTTGGATGTAGGTAGTATCAGTGATGATCGATGTTGAAAGAGTGCAGCACTGATGAGCTGCGATGTTCATTTTATCTTCACAAGTGAAAGGCGATATAAATAAAACATGGCATCAATGGGATGCGGCATAGGTTATGTTTACATAACACTGATGGTTTACGATGTTGGTCACATTTGACATCACTGTTTCTTTGAAGAGAAGCGGCATTGGTCACATGCGATGTTGATTATAAACGATATCCCTATCTCTAGTAACAACAAGCAACATTGCATATAACTCTTTATTGATGAGAAGCGATGTTAATTCGTAGACATTCTTTTACTAGTAAATATTGTTATGGAATCATGGTTAGGTCACATGTCACACATCTTTGAGGTCAATAATGGTGGTAACATTTATCCCTTATAGTAGAGGGAGCATTGACTTTCTAAGTCAATTCTGTCAACTTTAAGTTTACGCCTATTGGTATTCCCAATAGATCCAACCATTGATTTGAATTTAATCGACGACGACTTTTCATCCTCTTTTCTTCCTATAAATAATCGAGCTCCTCTTTCATTCTCCTTTTACCTGCAATTGAAATCTCAAGCAAGAAATCAAAATCATCAAAGGAATTCAGAAATTTCCTAATTCTCAATTATTCGAATCATCCAGGTATGATATTCATCTTATTCTTATTTAATTAACGTGTTATATTGGGTGATTTTGTGTCAAAATTAAAGCTAAGATTTAAACTGGAAGTTCTTTTTTTTACTGATTTTAAATTGACCATAGGGTTTGATTATAGGGCTTTGATGCTTTTACTTAGTTTGGTAATCGATTTAGGTTATATTAACACTAGACCTTTATGTAGTGTGAATGGATTGTTATGCTAATCAATATTCGCATGAAATCATGTATGTTCTTGGTTTATTGATGCAGAAGACAACTTATTAGACCTTAAACCTAATATCAACTTATGTATACCAACACCGCTCATATTCGAAATTGTTATAATGATCGACATCGATTTATCCCCCTTGGTTTTATGTCGGCATTAACGATTTACGATATTGTCATGATATTCGACGTTGATAAAGTTCTCCATTGGTTAACTAACATCTATAGCACAAAAACCCTTTCACATCACTGATGGTTAAGTTGAGGTGTGGTAGCTTCTTGGTGTTATGATAAAGTGTATACTAGTTAGATGTAACATCACTTAATTATAAACGATGTTGTCTACCTTTAACGTTGATTTATGAAGTTATAACTTGATACCGACGGTCTTGCTGTTCGTTGCCATCATTCTGTAGCCACTTTTAATGCCTTCAATTAAGCTTCATTCAATATCATTGCTTATGACATTTCTTATTTAACACATTACAAGTCTTTTAATTAATTAGCATATTATCAACTCATGTCGTCACTATTCACTAATGTCGATAACCTCATCACCTCAACATTGGTTATAGTTGCAGTTTTTACTAGTGCTTTATAATATAAGCTATGCGATATTTTCTACTGATATATCTATCGATATAGAATTGTTGATGTCACATATTCATTCTTATTTAATATTTATATATTTTTTCCATGGAATTCCTTTATTAAAGTTAGAGTTTAAGTCATTTGATAAATATGGCATGTGTCATTTAAGGGTTATTAACTTGTGACTATCATATGCTTTAAGCGTCTTGATACCATCACTTAAATAGTAGATAAGTTGTTTAGATAATAATTTTTGACTTAGCATGTATTGATTCTTCTATATAATATAAACATTAGCATTTCTTAAATTTTGGAATAATATCACCTCGTAGATAGATGGAAGGTTCAAAGATAAGCAAGGAATCCTCCAAAAAGACTAGCACAGATTCCAAAACTTCCTCTTCTACCAAAAAGAAGATCATCTTCTTCATCTATCATATATTACCACTCCTAAAGAAAAGAAAGGTAAAGATGGCATTTATGCCTTGACTCAAGCTCTTGAATCTCAATATCTTAGGGATGTTATTGCTAGCTTATTTAAGTCTATAAAAAGGAATCTAAGCGATGGTTCCACTGCAGCTTCTACTCCTAACAAGAAGCTCGGGCTCGGGGCATGTATTCTCTCGTTATTATGGAGGAAGAACCATTTTTAGATATCGATTCAAGCCCTGGGGCCCTAAACCTTGGCTCTTCTAGGGTAAGAACTCATCAAACGACTGAAAAGGAGCAGTCTCAAGACCCACTCCTTCAAATTACTTTTTCGGGTACTCTTGGAGGACTGAGCCGTCTTTACAAAGAACTTGGATTGTGTAACCGCTCCCTTCCAAGTCTCAATCACCATTTCTACTAGTAATTTCGATGATCTTTTCCAACTGATCATCCAGTCTCCATCTTTTATTACTCTTAAGACACCATAGCCTTCATCTTATTCCCAAAACCGGTGCTTTGCTATTCTTAAGAAGCTTTTATCGATATGTATCCTTATCGTTTGGCTATTTTAGCTTCCTAACTTTCTACATAACATTTTAATTCATACCTGTTACTTGTTAGGCAGATAAGCATATGTTCCAATTTCAAGATGATGCCTCAGCATCTTCTAGTGAAGTTTCTAAGCTCAAGTAACAGGTTTCTTCACTCAATAGTCACATAATTAACATTATGACTGCAAAGGATGAGGCTGTACATGAGAAAGAGAAACCTGCCACCTCACTTTACGAAGTGAAAACTTCACTTAATGAAGAAAGAAGCGCTAATCAAATTTTAAGTGATAAAGTGAAAGCTTTGAAGATGGGGCTTGAGGAGACCGATATGAAGGAGGCCAAGTTTGTAGTGGAGAATGGATTTTAAAGGAGAAATTGCAAAGGAAAACAATTCTCTTAAACAAATCAAATGGCATAATTAGTGATGCAAAGCAAAAGGTGTCTCATTTTGTTGATATGATTCTCTATACTGTTATCGATAAATCCTACAAGAAGGCACTTTTCATAGCATATTCCAACAACACTCAGCGATGCTCAGATTTAGACTTCCCCTCTTTTCCTCCAGCTTGGAATGAAAAGTTGAAAAAGAAATTCAAAGTTATGTTAGAGGAAATACAAGCATTCGAAAGAGAATCTTCCAAAGAGTAGGAGATTAATGCCAAGAAACTATTTCCCTTTGACGAACCTCCAGCAGACGAAGAAACATAATATGATGAGGAAGGGGATGATGATGACAACAATAAGAATGACGGTGACCATGATGATAGTGTTCATAATGGTGATGATGACAATAACGATGATGAAAAGACGACAAAGGTGGTAGTGATGGAAATGGTCTCTCTAGATTGGCAGATGGGGAGGATGGATCGGGAGGTGCTGACCCGAACTTGGCAGTAGACATTACTATAATTCTCGATTCCCTAAATAAAGGTTGTCTTCAAAAGGACAATGCTCAAAAGGAAGGAACGACTCATCTTCAATTCCACTCTCTTAGGTATGGATCTCTTTATTTAAATGTCTCACATTGCCAAATATCTTTTTGTTAACATGTTGATTATTTTAGTTAAGGAGAAAATTGAAATATAATTATGAAGTTTAGCTTGAAAATAAACGAATGAAAATAGATCAATTGAATAAAGAGTGGATATAAAACTGAAAGAATATAATGAGTTGTCTGAGAAACACGTGTATCAAAATTAAGATTTTTCAAAGAGTGGCAAGTTGCTCCACGAATGAAGAAGGCACACCTTCATCGGGAGAAATTCTTGGTGGAGAATGCATAGCTAATGACTCTCATTTAGATGTTAATTGATGATAGGAGCACTTTGGAATAATTTCTATACAAAGTTTACTCTAGGGTATATTTTTTATTTTTCCTATTAAGGCGACAACTGCAGAGGCTTCCTCGGACGCTTTCATCGCGGACACTTAAATGAACACGGGTCTGATCCTTATCCCAGGGCATGAAGCATACCTCCCGAGAGTTGTCTTTATCCCTCTTTCTTCTTGCACTCTTCCTCTCAAAAAACTCAAGTATAATAGGAGAAGTTTTATTTCTAAATTGTATAAGAAATCAATCTTGTATGAAACTGAAGATTGTATAATTATAATATGTAACCTGAGTAGCTTATGAACTTTACCATTTTAGTTTTACTATTATCGGTCAAAATTTAGTGTATCTTATAGATTAAGTTAATCTCAAGCCGTCATTTCCAATGGAACTCTTTAATAAATATGTGAAATTAAAGAAGGATTTAAATGAAAAATCCTTAATTCTCAAGACATCGCCATTAGCAAGACACTACTTTCTTATAGACCTACAAGAAGTCTACATGAGGTTTCCTCACTTTGGCTTCGATTCTTGGGTAATGAAAAGGATAAATTACTAAGTGAAATTTGAACTTATCATGCCAAACTGATATGTGATTATGCTAGCTCTCTAGTTGGGGAATGGGATATCGTTCCCTCCCATTAATACCTCAAAAGGGATTAAAGCTCCTTTTGACTATGCTCTTACCCTATCTATTAGGTCATTTCAAAAGGACAAAACTACTATTTCAAAACTTTAATTAGCTAGCCGAATGTTTAAAAACAAAATTATTATGTAATTCGGATTTCCTTGTTATTTATAAACTTTTGTTTTTTAATGAAGAAGATACTTCTCTCATATACTGATTTTCTTTCCTACTTTCTCTTTTTGTTAGGATAAACAATAGACCCTTGTATTTGTTGGCACAAATATCCTTTCCCGAATCGACTCTGTTAAGGACAGGCTCAAGGCAGAATTTAAGAAGAAATACTCTTCATTAGGAACTCAAGCTTTACGATTTCTAGATAATCCTAATGCTCGGAACTGGCATGACGAAAACTACAAATTAAGGTTCATATTTTGAAGTGTGAAGAAGTGAATTTTGATTTATTAGAACAAACTAAAGAAAAGGATGAGAGAATTCAATGATTGAACAGGAAAGTTGACGTTATTGGCCAATCTAGACCTTCTTCTTAAAACACTGTAGCTAATGCCGAAATTACTCAATTGCAACAAAGATTTTTGTCCTTGAAGTACAGTTGCCAAAAAGTCAGGTGAAATGTCAATCTCTAGAACTAATCACGAGCGAAGGCGAATCCAGTCTTTCTGCTCTAACTCATCAAGAGAGGTTTTCCGCTTTGTTAATCCTTCTTTAAGCTTGGATGATAACGAAATTGCTAGATGGAGTCAAAGAGTCAATACATCATGTCCTGAACCCGGTCAGTCTCGTGTCGTCTCATGGTGCCCATGCTTCCCCTTCCATTCCAATACCTTCCTCCTCACCATCTGTCCCGTCCTCACCTTCCTCATCCATCCCCCTCCTCCTGTCTTATCTACTGCTCCTTCTTCTGTCCTGAACCCGGTCAGTCAACCACTCCCTCCTCATCCCCCTGATCCACCTTCTTCTCCAATCCCTCCCCATCCTCTGTCTAAAATATCTTTCCCTCCTCTTTCCTCCTCTGAATCTGATCCCTCATCCCTTCTTCCTGATCATGTTCCTGTCCCGGCTCCTTTGTCTAAATGGTCATCTCTTTTTACCTCTAAACCCAAGAATGTTGGTGTTTACACTCCTGTTCACTTTGATTTACATTACTCTGGTATCCCCTTTGTTCCACCGAAGGAAGTTGTAAATGAAGGAATCAAAGTTTGGTCTGAGTGCTTGGTTGGCTTTTTCCTTGCTGGAACGGTCAACTTTATGGCAGTTAAATCTCATTTGAAAAAAGTTTGGAAACTTAAAGGATCATATGAGATAATTTTTGACAAGCAGAACTACTATTTCAAGTTCTCCAATGTGGAGGATAACTCAATAGTTTTATGAAAGACCCCATCTTTATCAAAGGCCGATTTTCATTATATCGAAATGGAACCCATCTATTGCATCAGCTCATGCATCAGTTAAGGCTGTTCCTATATGGGTTCATCTTTATCGGATTTCTATTCTTACTTGGTAATTGTTGGGCATTAACTGGCTTGCGTGCCATCTTGGGAGATTGATTTGTTATGATGAGAATACTGAAAGAATGAAACGATTTGAGTATGCCAAATGCTTAATTGAAATATCACCCGATAAGGAATTTCCTGATTGTATTGTTGTGGGTGACGATTCCTTTCCAAATGTTTTGATTGAATATGCTTGGAAACCCCTGATATGCATTCATTGTCATGTGTTTGGTCATGCTTCTAGCCAGTGTGAATTTAGTCAAGAAACAGAAAAGAATGAATTTGGTGATAAGGAGGAAACTGGAGATATTGTGGATGGAGCTGATGACCCATGCAAAGTTAAAGACAATCAAAGTAAAGGGAAAGCGGTGTTCTCTGTTAGGACAAGAAGGAAAGCAAAATCTGTTCAGAAGATATGGAGGAAGATAAATCCTATTCCTGATGCTACTGTCGTGGTTGATATCACTAATGTTACACCAAATAATAAGGAGAATGAAGATCAGGCAGGTGTTGTAGACGGAGTGGAAGTATCAAATGTAATTGGAAAAATATAAAGGAAATGAGTCTGACTTGAATAATGAAATAATTCCTGAGACCAATATGAATGATCCTTGTTGTTCAATTAATGCTCACCTGCATGACATGCGGCCTCCATCTTTGCATGGTTCATGTAATATGGCTAATGCTGTTGTGGGGTTGGATAATTCTATTTCAACTTCAAAACCTTTTTCATTTCTTCAACTTTTGAATAATGATTCCCTTCCATCAGAAAACTTACCCTCTCTCAATCCTCCCCAAATTAATGACTCTTCAGGGAATCCCATAATCTCTTCATGTGCTTCCCCTTCTGACTTGCACACTGACATGCACGTATCTCCATCTTCAATTCCTCTTCTTCCCCCTCCTCTCACTTCTTCTTCAGGTTCTCCTTTCAAATCTCCTTACTCTTCAATCTCATTGCCATCCCACCTATTCACTGATATTATTCCTTATGATAATAATCTTTCCAATAGTATGGCTTCTGTCCCAAATCATTCAACTCGTATTGTGTCTAACTTGGAATCTTCTCCAAAATCAAAACATGGCAGACCCAAGAAATTTGTTCTTTCCTCTAATGACAATGACAATGGAATCCAATACTCCATATCTCAATCCGCAATCCAAATATCCAATTTTGACGATATTTCCGGTTCACCCATTGGTGTCAGAACCAGGTCTTCCTTATCTAAATCTCAATGATAATCGACAGGATAGAGTTTTGGAATATTAGGGGTGCTAACTCCCAGGCCAAACAATTGGAAATTAGCAACTGTATAACGACTCATAATATTCACCTGATGGCTATTGCTGAGACCAAGCTGAATTATTCAACTACTACTAAAGTTGTGTCTCTAATTAATCATAATTGGAGTTTTATCCATAATCTGGCTCAAGCTCCTTTTGGTAGGATCCTGATTATGTGGAATCCTTCCATATTTCCTTTAATCCTTTATGTGTCCATCGACAATACATTCACTCTCAAATCATACATATCCCTTCCGCTTCTGAGTTCTTCTTAACTGTGGTCTATGCTAAAAATTATGTTTCCCATAGACAATTGTTCCTTGATAAACTTCCTAGTATTCACACAGTTAACTCTCCTTGGCTTTGTTTTGGGGACTGGAATTGTATGCAGCTTTCTACCGATAAAAGTGGTGGTTCTCCACTTACTTATCAACAAACTAGGCCTCTAAATAACTCCATTTATAATGCCCATCTCCTCCCTATTGCTTCCTCTGGTTGTTTCTACACTTGGAATAATTCTAGCAGATCAGGTAATAAAACTCTTTGTGTTTTGGATAGATCTTATCAAAAAATTTCCTCTGTCTTGAAATGGCCTAAGCTAAACACCTTGATTCCCCCTCCATCTTTGTCTGATCATTCCCCTTTGATTTTGTACTGGGGCACGGTCACTATGAGAAGACACTCCTCTTTTTCATTTTTTAATAATTGGACTGATAATCCTGACTTTCTTAGTATTGTTGCTAACTGCTGGAATATGCATTTTTTTGGTAATCCTATGTTCATTTTGCAGACTAAGCTTAGGCATTTGAAGAACAAGTTGAGGAGTTGGGCTAAGGCTAACTATGGGAATGGAAGTAGCTTTTCTTCCTCGATTAGAGATAATTTGTTGCAGGTGCAGAGAGATATCCTTTCTGATCCTAATAATGCTTTACTTAATGAATAGGAGAGTAATCTCAGGCTCAGTTTATCCTTTGCTCTTGGGGAGGAGATCAAAATGGTTAGGCAAAAGGCCAGACTAAAATGGCAAATCCACGGGGACAAGAACTCTGCTATTTTTCATAATTCTTTAAAAATAAAACATGCTTCTTCTAATATCAGTAAGATTATTGATATGTGTGGCAATGCTTGTACTACAAATGATACTATTCAGGATGCTTTCCTGGACTACTATAAGTCCCTTCTTGCCAACCATGACTTGCCTGATATTTCTATGCATTCATTCTCACAAGTTTTCTCTTCCTTACATATCTAACAGTAACAAGCATCTTCTTATTAGGGAAGTATCTCCTGAGGAAATTAAGGATACCATTTTCAATATGAAGGGTTCTAGCAGCCCTGGGCCTGATGGCTTTAATGCCCATTTTTTCAAAGTTACCTGGGAAATTATTGGTCATGATGTGACTAAAGCCATCCTTAATTTCTTCAAACACAATAAGCTTCTAGCTGGAATTAATGCCACCAACCTTTGTTTGATTCCTAAGGTTCAACTACCTTCTTCTGTTTTCCAATTTAGACCCATTGCCTGCTACAATGTAATATATAAAATCATCTCTAAAATTATGGCTGTTAGGATGAAGCATGTTTTAGATACCACCATTTCTCATAACCAATGTGCTTTCCTCCCTCATAGGGACATTACTGATAATATTCTACTGTCCAATGAGCTACTGAGAGGCTATAACAGAATTAATTTTTCTCCCAGGTGTGCGATGAAATTAGATGTTCAAAAGGCTTACGACACTGTTAGTTGGAAATTAATCATATACACTCTTTATAAAATGAACTTCCCCGCCCCTTTTTTGGCCTAGATATACACATGTATCTCTTCTGTTAAATTCTCTATTCATCAAAATGGTGATACCTTTGGTTATTTCAATGCTACTCAAGGGATTAGGCGGGGGACCCCATTTCTCCTTACCTTTTTGTGTGTATCATGGAATTATTCACTAGCCTTCTCAATAATGCTATGTCTCATATGCTTATTGACTATCACCCTCTTTGTAAGAGCTTGAAAATTTCCTCTCTCCTCTTTGCTAATGATTTAATGTTGTTTACTAAACCTAATGTTAAGTTAATAAATGGTGTTATGAATGTGCTGGCTTCTTTCAAGTTATTAGCTTGTTTGGGTATTAATAGATGCAAATCCAAGATTAAAATTGCTGGGTTAGATGATAACCATAAGTGTTTTATTTCTACATTATCTGGTTTATCTCCCTTTGATGAAAATGAGTCTTATCTTGGTATGCCTGTCTGCTCCTCTAAGATCAGATCTAACCAATGGCTTTAGCTTTTGAAAGGATCACTGTTAGATTATCTTCTTTGTCTGAGTCCTGCTTATCTATGGCTTATAGGTTGATTGTTGTTAAATCCATTGCTTCTTCCATGTGTTTATACTATGCAAGAATATATATTTTGCCTGCCAAGTTATTAACTATGATTAATTCTACGTAAAATCATTTTCTTTGCCACGACAATCCTTTTTCTAAGAAACTGATTCCAATTGCCTTCGGTTCTTTTTATTGTCCCTTCAAGTCTGGTGGTCTTGGCATTTTGGACATCAAGGTTTGGAATATCGCTGCTCTGTCTACTAGAATTAATAAATTGATGAATAATTTTAACAACCTCTGGGCTTCTTGGACTAGGAGTTTTTCGATCAAGAATATTCATCTATGGACTATGGATATCCCTAAGGATTGTAGCTGGGTTTGGAGGAATATTCTCAGTTTCTTTCCTTTTTTCAGAAATGTATTAAGAACGATGGTACGTCTTTCTGGTTTGATCCTTGTCTGCTCAAGGCTGTATTCTTGCGAATGTTATTAATTTTAATTTAAGGGTCCAGTCTGGGATCAATGATAATGCTAAGGTGTGCTCATTCTGGTCTGATGGTTGCATTAACCTTCCTTACTCTAGTTCTTATGCTATCAGACATGTGTGGGATAATATTCAGAACAATGTTTACTTAAAGGGTAATGTCCATGATTTATGGGCAGGGAAGAATCATTCAATTGCTGTTGTTTATTAGTCCACTTCCAAGGCTTTGTCCTGCTTCCCTTGGCACTCTAGAATTTGGAGAAACTGTTCTATCCCTAAAGAAAATATAATGCTATGGAAGGTGATAAGGAAAGGTATTAATACTCTTGATAAGCTTAGGGCTAGAAATCTGGTTATTTCTGCTTCATGTCTTCTATGTTGCAAGGAAGATGAGAGTATCTGCCATCTATTTTTTAACTGCTCTTATTCTTTCTTCATATGGCAAAGAGTTTTGAGGTCTCTTAACTTGCGCAATCCTAGTTTGATTTCTTCTATTGAATGGTTTAACATCTTCAAAGCTACTAGATGGAAGAATAGTAAGAGTATTTTATTATTAAAGCTTCTCAAGAAATTTGTATATTTGGTTTGGATGGAAAGGAACAAGAGGGTGTTTTATGGCACTTCTACCACTAAACACATTTTGTTCCTCCCTATTGCCAAACAATTTGTTGCTTCCTAATTGTCATGCTTTGATGGTTCTTATTGTGTATTGCTTGTTGCTGCCTTGGGTCTCATTGTGGTGGTGTGCTTTGAATCTTTTTATTCAGCTTGTTGATGGCTTTGGTTGACTACTTTGGGCCATGCTCTGCTTGTTCCTTAGTGTTCCTAATGTGCAGCTTGTAGTTGTATCTTGTGGCTTTGCTTTTTTTTATTGTCTCTTCTCTCCTGTTTGTCTCTGTAATTCCTATTTATACTTGTAATTTTTGCATGGTATAAATACAAGGTAGGGGTCCTTTTAACCCCGCTGGCTTTTCCAAAAGAACGTATGGAATTTCTTAATGGATAGTGGAGAGATGAGGTTTGCTCTCATCTCAATGCTTATGAAGCTAAGGTTGAAGAACTCAAATGCAAAAAACACGCCTCCAATCAAGAAATTGAGAAATTGAAAGGTAAGATTAACATTTTGTAGGGAGCGAACAAAACTCTTGATCATGCATTAAATATGCAGATTACGATAATTGACGATTGAAATGTTATTCGACGAAAGGAGAGGAAGATTAAACAACTTCTAAGTTTGGCAATCTATCACATAACCGACTCATCTCCAGTTGCTAAAAATCTAAAGAAGTCGGACCAAAGTTTGACTTGTACCTTACAGATATTGAGATAGATCCACTTATGAATCATTTTTGCACCTGTGACTTTGTACATAATGTAATAGATTGTAATAATCTGTATTTGAACATATGTTAGCTCGAATGAATGGTATGTAGCCTTGAATAGAATTGTCTTGACGATTAATATCTTGATTTTCTATATTTTGAGCTTTCGATGTATAAATTGATATTCTGCTTGTTAAAAGAACTAAGAACCTTGTTGGTTGAGCTTTCAAAAAAAATCCTTCTGATAATAATATGAATATAAGTTCGGAGAAACATTATGGTTAGAGTGCGAATAGAAGGCTAGGAATCCATTTGGTAATTAATAAGGAAGATCAGAAAACCCATTTAGTAATAAAGAAAATCAGAAAACCCATTTGGACTTAATACTAAAAGACCAAAAAATACATTTGGTATTAATAATAAAAAATTAGAACACTTGTTTGGCAGTAGCAATGGAAGGCTGGAACACCTGTCAGGCAATAGTAATAGAAGACCAGAATAACTGTCCGGCAATAGTATTGGAATACCAGAACACCTGTCCGGCAATAGTTCCTTCTTTTGGGCTAACTGACTTTTGATGACTCGTATTTTGGTAGATCTTCCTCTAAAAGATTATTTTTGTTTCAGGGTGCTAACTGGCTCATTCTGATAGATCTTCCTCTAGAAGATAGACTTAATCCTTCTTTCAGATTGAATTAAGTTTGATTGACCTTCCTCCAGAAGACAGCTTTTAATCCATTTCTTTGGATAGAGTGTAGTTGCCTCAATTGCCTTTTAGCACCACTATAGTTGTGGATCTCAAGATGGATCAATCCCCTTATCATCATCTTAGGTGATGATTAAGGTTTGTTGTCCGGTATGTTTTGTTAGCTTTCTTTTAGATGAATCATAGACTTACCCGACCTCCCTCTAGGAGGCGCTTTAGTAAGGACATGGAGACGGTACTAAACTCTTGTCTGGTGCTTTGGACATGCCAAAGGCTTACCCGTCCTTCCTATAGGAGACGCTTCAGTGAGACCTTTGATGATGGTACTGAAGGCTGGTTTGGACAAGCCAAAGGCTTACCTATCCTTTCTTTAGGAGGCACTTCAACCCGGCCATGTAGGCAGGGATTGAAGTATTGCAGATGCTCTGGTCAGACCTTTCTAAACGAAACTAAAAGCTTACTCCGACCTCCCTCTAAGAGGTGCTTTGACCAGACCATCTTGGCCAGGACAAAGGCTTTAGCCTCTTACTACCAACTTAGATGGTGATTTTGGCTTTCCATTATTTTAGGAGAGTTTCACTCCTCAACCATGTAGATACACTTATTTTGTTAAGAAACCCTTTCTTTATTATTGACTTATTCAATATCTTTATATAAATTCATCAAGTTGTCCTTACCCTAAGAGATTGTTGATTATTCTCTCTAAGCTTCGGTGGTGTTCGGTGTCATGGCCTTTAGAGTGATGGTAATGGCAAAATAGCTCCCCGAGATTCCTTTCATTCTTTGGTTGCTTCTTTTGCGAAGGCCAATAGTTGAGCTTGTCTTTAGTTAGGAAGTAGATATTCTCGTAAGAGATGGTAAGGGAGCAATTTTTATAAAGCCATGATCTTTTGGAAGTTGATCCTTCTAAATTCCTTATAGCTCTCTAATGCATGATGGGCACTTTAACTTCCATAATAGCCTTTCTTTTTTGAAGAGTTTCAAGTTTCATTTGGTTCTTGAGGGTGGTTAGGGGCATTTTTCCACCTTCTAGTGAATTGGTTAAAGTCCTTTATTATTTCTCTTTCGAAAATGGCCCCTTAGCTTTGAGTTGAATTTCCTTCCTTATCTTCAAGAAGACGTTAACCTACTAATTTCCTAGGGTGAAGATAGATGTTGGCCCTATGTGAAATGGATTCAAAGACCATCTATCTGGGTTGTAAGGTGCTACTTGTCTTCTCTTATTTTCCATAATTTCTAGCGCCATGATCCTTAATATTTTCTCTTCTTAAAGCTGGAGATAATTAGTGATTTGGTGAATCAGCCTAGTTATTTAAGGCTCGGAGGATCCTTTTTGGAGATTTTAACACGATTAACTAGCATGACTAAGAAAAACTTAGTTGATGCGATTGATTGTTGCTAAGAATCAAAGTTAGGTTAGCTTGGAAGGGGATATGCTTAGCATAGGCAAGTCCTTTAAGTCCTATATATGCAAGTCAAGGTTGTTCCACATAGCATTTTAATGTAGACGAAGGTTCGAGCCTTCCTTCTAGCGCTAAAATGTTAAGGAATTTCTTTGTCAATCCAAAACATGCAAGGATAAGAACCTTGGCTGATGATGGAATTTGGAGAGCCTAAGTTTAACCTCAACGAGTGTTGGCGAATAGCGACACTTGGCTGAGTTATGGCTTAAGAGGAGTGACAAGCAAGTTTAAGGTCATAGGGAAATCATATGCAAGGCCAGGTGAAATCATACATGCTTGAAGTAAATACATATTGGACAATCATATGATCAAAAGAGAAATCAATAGTATGAATACTTTTGTAATTTGAAGCAATCTTTGATTAGCAAAGCATATATGCTTTGGAATTCGAAAGTAAGTCATAATTTGAGGTATCTTCTTTTTATTCAATATAATGTCAAATGTACAATGTCCAATAGTTCAAGTGCTATAATTGGCTTTAAATCCCCAAACCAATTTAAGCTTACAACGTTTAAAATGTAAAAAGAGTGACAAGAATGATCCAGCCCTTTCATACTGTCTCTAGGTCCGTATTTATAGGGGAAAAGTTGCGGCATAGCAGGTCGACTTTGGTATTTACAACTCTCGGCATTACCAGCGTCGCATGGGCTACTCCTTGCCCAGTCATCACCTTCGACATTATTAGGTGTATAATAGGGCTTCAGCATTGCCCCATTAACAGAGATATGGGGTGTTAATAACTTTCGGCATTGATCGCTCTAGTCATGATGATCAATGTCGTTTATTAGTGGGTGGCGACATCAGCTTGAACCGATGTGAGTATGAAGCAATATCAGTAAGGAGCGGCTTTGATAGCTTTTATGGATATTGACGACGTTCGTCATCAATATCGCATGTATAAGTGGGCGGTGTCCTATTAGTGTTGATGAAATACGCCATATAAAAGTTGACTCTATAATGTGGTGGCATTAGTCATTGGTGGCATCAATAATAGGCAGTACTATTAGAAAGAAAATTCTAAAAAGCGAAGATGCTGGAATGGGAGCAACATCAAAGGGACACGACATCATTACTTAATGCCTTTGATTGCATCAGTAATGAGAAACATTGAAAGAGTGCAGCACTAATGAGTTGCGATGTTCATCTTATCTTTACAAGTGAAGGCAGCATCGATAAAACACAACATCGATAGGATGCGACATAGGTCATGTTTAAATCACACTGATGATTTACAATGCTAGTCACATTCGACAGCACTGCTCTTTTGAAGAGATGCGGCATTGGTCTCATGCGGTATTGATGATGAATGATATCCCTATCTCTAGTAACAACACGCGACATTGCATATAATTCTTTATCAATGAGATGCGGTGTTAATTCATATCCATCCTTTCGCTATTGAATAATGTTGTGGCATCGTGGTTAGGTCGCATGTCACTCATCTTCGAGGTCAATAATGGTGATAACATTTAATATGTATAATAATTTCAAAAGCGGTAAAATAATTTTTATTATTTAATATTATCTCAAATAAAATTTAAATTAATTAATCATATAAAAAACTATACAAATACATATATGCATTATAAATTATGTTTCGACTTTTATTAAATTAGGATAATACATATTATACTCTTGGCTAAAATATAAAAAAAACCATTTTTTTTATTTTTAAATATTTAAAATTCAAACCAAAAATATAAAAAAATTGACTTTTAAATTGTTTTATATTTTCAAGTTATACAATAAATATTCAGATTATAAAATTTCATCTAAAAGTTTACTAGAAAATTAAAATTAAAATTTAATTTCGAATAGAAATATTTTTATTAATTTTTAAATACTTTCATAATTATAACATATATATATATATATATATGTTTTAAAATTAAAAAATAAAAAAGTCTAAACCTT
This sequence comes from Allium cepa, assembly GCA_030765085.1. Taxonomy (NCBI): domain Eukaryota; kingdom Viridiplantae; phylum Streptophyta; class Magnoliopsida; order Asparagales; family Amaryllidaceae; genus Allium; species Allium cepa. The sequence continues at coordinate 131,701,767 of CM060943.1, forward strand.
GCGCATGAATAGGTGATTATATATTTAATATAAATTATTTTATGATTTATTCGTGTTTACGTATATTTATTTATAATCATATACAAATATATATATATATATATTTATTTAATATAAATAGATTTATACATATACACATACATCTATATAAGTTAAAAATTTATATTTATACATCTACTGTATTTGGCCTTATAATTTTTTTATATTTAATATATTTTATAATTGATTTAACATATATTTATATAATTATAAATATATGCATCTTGTTAATATTTCATACTAATGTTTATATATGTTAATTATATATAAAATCATAGTTTATCCATATACATATAAACATACACACACACACACATTATAATATTTTATGTATTAAAAGTAAAAGTATATAATAAACATACATTTGAACAATATATTTGGATATTGGATAAGCTAACGTATCCATTGCGATGTAAATTCCAACATCTATACATGAGCATGTATACCTTGTACGGATTAATATGTTACATGTGCATATATATACACATATACATACATACATACATATATATATATATATATATATATATATCTGTGTGTGTATGTGTGTGTGTATGTGTTATACACACATATATAATATAACATAAATTAAACAAAACTATACGAAAAAAATTGAAATTCACCAATAAATTCCACAGTGGACTGACCTAGTTCTAGCATACATCGATCCTGCTACTTAAATATAGATCCAACTACAACACTGATATGGTCCGCCAACCTCCCACAACCGAAATCCCATGTAGATTAACGTAATGTAAGTTAAGGAAGAATACCCATTCTAGTTACTTAATACCTCTTGTTAGAAATGAAGCAGAGCCCATTTTCCTATTAGGTACCATCGTAGGTTATTAACCTTCTTTTTTATGGTTAAGGAAAACCTAACGGCCATTTACTACCTTCCACCTCGAAGTAAACTCCTTGACATCCCTAAAGGTACTAAATAATTTAATACTTCAAATCCAATATGAATCCTTGGTATATTTTCCCACACATATACACAAATGTATATCCCTTTCCCATGGGTCCTATGTTGGAGAATTCTCACATCAATAGTAAGTAAGCATAGCTACTGGTGGCCTCTAAGTGAAGGGTAGATTTCTGCTGTGTAACTCTACTAACTTCGTATTACAACCCATTCTAAACAAAACAAATTATCCTAGGTCTAAATATTGAACTAGGCCTACTAATTCACGTTCTTCCTAAAAGTACTATTAAGGCTATATAATTTCCTATTATGAAAATTGTACTGCCTCCTTGTATTTAACTCCTATCTTACATGCTTATTACATATATTCTCTATTTCCCTCTAACGTCCCAAATTTCAATTGGCCGTAATAAAAGGACCATTATTATTTAAATTAGGCAATCACTAATGATAATTATTTATTCATTCTAATTCAACCTATTATGATTATTTCAATTCTCCACAAATGCCATATTAAATTCTTTACTTAATCCCATTAAACATATTTATGTCTCCATTTAATTCCTATAACTCCCCATTAACTACTCATTTATTATCCTATTAAATTTGAAGTTACTATCTCTTTCCATTTCAACCTCTCAGGTCTACGATTTACTAGGCTATTAATTACTACTCATCCTAATTATTACAAATACAAATATCGACGTATAATACGCTATATACATATAGTCTCGGTAGGCATGGTCAAAGGAATATTTATTTCCAAATTTTAATATATTGGAGTCATCCTTCCCCTTCCCAAAAAGGATTTATCATTATAACTTTAAATAAATTACCCAAAAGTGATAATTTTGCTCCATTTGAAATTACAAGGAATTATCTCGTTTCTTTCATTAAAATAGACGGTGCAAACTATGGAGGAAAACGTCCATGCTTTACACAACTCTTTCTTTTTTGGTATATTCCTTATTATTTCAAACAACGCCCTCTTTATATATAGTTGTGAAAATGGATAATTTATGAAAACTACATGGAGATAGATACAGCTAAATTGTATTAACAATGCTTCGAATATATTAAACTAGAGAAATTCACATTGGAGTCAAATTAGGGTAATCAAAATTAATTCTAACAATTTTTTTGCAATGCAAGCCGGTCTTTGTAGTAAACCATTCACTTTTATAGATAAAATTATTATGGGTACGAGGCAAAGTACCTCAGCAGCTTTGCCACATACGTCGGAAGTGCCAAAACACTTGTTGCACAAGGCAATCCCACCAGCACTTACTGAATATATTACAAGAAGACCCTGACCTAAACAAACTATCCTAGCAATAAAGAATACCAAAAGGTATGCATTCAAAATACCCACAAATATTGCACCGAGGCAACAAACACACAAGCAGTAAGCAGAATGTTCCAATAAGAGGCAAAAAACATCGACATAACGTAGCAAAGTTGCACAGAAAAACTAGTAATATACACAAGAATATCCAAAACCCAGAAACTAAAATATGACTAGAACTAGCAAGTAAAATGTGGCACATCCACAACCTTGTCCGTTAGGCACAACACTCGTTGTCAGTGGCAACACAACTTGCTGCATCAAGCCAATCCCTATGGTGTTGAGTTGAAGGGAGTGAAAGGAGACAATGTAGTAGATCGAGAGAGAAGCAGTAAAAGTCAACACATAATTGGCTATAATACAATAGTTCAAATCCAAACTCAAAAACCATCAACGCAAACATAACCTCATAGCAAGAACAAACTACAAACCAACAGAAACCCAAACTCATAAAATGGCCGCTAACCCATTCTCAGTGTTGACGAAGCTGCCTCAAAATGTCCAAATAGTGGTTGTTAGTGCGGAGCTAGAATGGTAGAAAAGGCGAAATCATCCATTAATGCTCTAGCTTCGCTGGAGATCTAGAATTGGTGGAAGTTGAACGAATGTGAAAAGGAATAAACAGAGACTGGTAGTGTAGATCTGAGCAGCCAATAAGGAGAAACGGAAGCGTGGTGAAGGAGCAACTGGAACAACTCATAAGTTAGAACCGAAAAAAAGGTAAAGCGGCTAAGTATAGAGGAAAAGGAAGCTTTGATGAAAATGGAGATGAGGAACTAAGAAGATGAATAGAGCGGAGTGGCAGAAGAAATGAAGATGATTCTACTCTAAATTTAGGGACTGATTTCCAAATTTTCAGATTATGGTGTAAATATCTTTCTATTTAGGACTGTCAATAGATACTCAAAAATCCAAAATTCATCTGCATCCATAATCGAAAAGTTGATAAATATTCGATATCCGAAAAAACAGATGCGGATGCGGATATAAAGACATCTACATCCAAAAATTATTCGTTTGGTTTTTTTTCAAGATTATAGTTTAAATTATGCGTATTTTAGTACAATGGAAGATATTTATTATTTAATTTAAGTTCATATTATAAGCACTAAATGCATGTTAACTGCTCAAAACTATTTATTATTATTTAATTGTTTATTTTTAACACTTTAATAATCAATGAGATCGAAAAAGATTTAAATTAAGCTAAAAAAATCATTTATATTTCTTGATTTATCGGTTGCTAGCGAATAGGATAATTATCCAGCATCTGTCTGTATCCGCGGATGCGGATATCCCATATCCATCAGCATCCGAAAGTATCCATTGACAGCCTAATTCCATTCTAATTACCCAATTTATAGAGTATGTACGTGAGATTTCAATTGAATGAGTTCTCTTCCTAAGCCTGCAACACTACAAATCTTGAATAGGAAATAAAACTCAACGATGTAAATTTTAATGTTATATATAGATCATATAATTTCCCACTTACCTTTCAAGCTTTTCAAATCTCCCAAATTCGAAAACATCCCTTTAATTGACTCCTTTTCCTTTCCGTTCCAAAAATATGTATGCCAAGATATTTACATATCCATTAGAATTACAGATATGAGAAAAAATTTGTGTTTAAGGGGAATATAGATTTATAATTATAGAATTTACCTTTTTTCGTGGTATCTATTCGCTCATTCTCTTCTTCTCTTTTATTTTTTGACCTTCTCCGATTATATATATATATATATATATATATATATATATATACATACATATAATATTTTATTTTATAATTAATAGAAGCAGTGGAGAAGAAAATATGGCAAAACTTCGCTATTTAATTAGAAAATATGAGAAAAAAATGAGAGGCTAGGCCTGTATTTATAGACGCTCAAGTTAATCATATTCGTTAGGTTTAAAATAATTAAATCCAGAATGTTTGGCCAAAGGTCAACCCTGGCCGCCACACTTCAACCAGTCGATCACTTCCTATAAGAGGTCGACCGTTAGTGGTCGACTAGCCCAAGTAGGGGTCAACTGGTGGGTTCCACACAGTTGATATAATTTATTTCTTTTTTTCCTATTTATTTATTTTCTTTCTGAAAATTTCAAACGTTGATAACTTCTGCGTTTGAACTCTGATTGGAAAACTCCAAATATAGAAGTTGCTCAGAAAATCACCACAAACGTAATGGTGCAAGTTTTGTGACCAAATTTTGATGTTTTTTCACATTTCATTTTTGAGCCTTAATAATTATTTATTCATTACTATTAATTTTATGGGGTGTTACATTATCCCCTGCTCAAAAGAATTTCACCCCTGAAATTCCTCGAGGATTGAATCATGTAACATAGCGTGCAACCATTTAAGCTATCCAACCAGTTAGTGTACTACCAATTTTGTAGCTAATCATCTACAATGCATGATGTATCACAACACATGTGATATGCACACTAAATAATTCTAAATTGAAGCCTCCTATATAAATGCATTCTTTTAAAAGCATTTTGAAAGTATGATGCAAACAACATACATATACTGGTAGTTCTATATATTTGCAAGTTTTTAAAAACCAAAGTCTCTGTTTTCACATAACAAATTTCATACTCTGATGAGTAGGAGTATGGTTCAACCAATTTTGCATTCAATCCTTCCATCTAACACCTAACATACAATTTCTAACATCCAAAATTTGAAAATCTCTTATTCCTAAGTTTATACTCCTATGTCGAAATAGGAATTTAGATGGTGAATTTTACATTTATACCCGTCTTTTGGATACCTATTCCACCGTACATTGGAATCTTATCTTTTTCCCCCAAATCTTATCCCCTTTTTTAAGCTCAATACACATAAAGGAGGTTTATTCTTGGACATTAAAATGGAATTATCTAAACACAAGTTTTTTTCACTATTAAGAAGGTATGGAAATAAAAATCCAAAGCTAAAATAGCTTTTTCACTTGTTATTCCCTATATTTTGTATACTGTCACCTTTATTGGATAATAAAACTCATATTCACTAACACGTCAACCCCTATGCTAAGCAGGAGGCACTAGAAAATTGAAAATTTTTCGTTTTCCATCAAAAAAATATTTTTCCTTTCAATCATATGTAAAATAGATTGAAAACTTAAATTCCTAAAAGCATTTAAGCACCATTTTTTTCCAAAACCACTCGAACAAAATTTTCAAAAGTGACCCAATTTCTCAAAAGCATTTAAATAAAAAATAAGAAGCATTCGAACATAATTTTTCAAAAAAAATATCGCTTCATCATTGAAAACAAATCAAGCCATACCTTAACGTAATCTGTACTCAGTCAATGAGTTAATACATATGATTGACCCTAACATTATGCGGTTAATATTTGGAATAACCTTCCTTTTACAAAACATACAAAGCATATTTATAAATTTTAGCTTTTAAGGCATAGGGATAGTGATCTGTGATTTCGCAACAACATTCACTACTACAAAACAGGCCATTTGCATCGCCTCATTTGAATCGGTTTAAGTAAAAACTGATGCAAATAGAACTATTTGCATCAGTTCTGTCTTAAAAACCGATGCAATTGGTACGTGGAAAGAAATAGGTAATAAAAAAGTCAAATTTGCATCAGTTGTCACCAACAACTGATGCAAATACGTCAATGCAAATAGTTTAGTCGCATCGGTTTTAAAGTCAACCGATGCAACTTTGTCCAACATAATACTTTTCGCATCGGTTCCCTTGCGTACGCGATGCAATTTCAAAATTAGGTTATTCGTTTACATCCGCGTTTCCAATTATTTTTTTGCCACTCCCATTCTTTTCCCCAAATTATTCGCGTGCTTCAAAGAAAAAAAACCCTAAAATCATCGTTAAGCGATCGGTTGATTTCGAGTGCGAGTTTCGAGTTTACTTCCCCAAACCACTTCAGCTAATACCTGTGATTCATTTACTATTCCCAAATCAAATTTTCGCAAATACTTCCCAAATCAAAATATCAAATGAAGTTGCTTTCCAATGTTTCAAGTCACTGCGGTTGTTTAAGGTCCATTATATTGCGGCTTGTTCGAAGGCGATAGATGGTGGAGCAGAGGACGTGGAGTTGCGAACAAGTTGCGGCTGTTGAATTAGGGCTTCTGGTGATTCAGGTGTGTGACTAGAGAAGTCGCGATGCAGTTTGGATGCAGAGGTGGTGATGATTCACGGGTGCACTTGTAAATGGTATGTGAAAGGCAGTTCTTTTTTTTTTTGGTTGAATTCGGTGATGGTGGCAGTTTCTTGTGGAGTTGAGTATGGTTGTCGTCTGTGTTATGGAGGATGTCAATGTTGCGAGTGATTTGACTGGCTGGTTTGCAGAAGTTTGTTGCAGTTGAGGGTGGTATTGAGGGATGATGTAACTTTCAGGTGATGAAGTAGTGTGTAACAGTGGTATTGAGGAATGTGAAGGAGGTTTGCAGTGGTACTTGATGGACTTTTATATGGTGGTGTTAGTGTACTGCAGAGGTACTGTTGTATGGATTGGTTAGGGGTTGCAGGTGGAGGCAGAAAGGTGAGATGTTGGAAGCAAGTCAGCAGAGGAGATGTGTTGTGGTTTAAATGGCAAAGCATATGATGGTTAGTGTATGATGGTTGAGAACAGTTAAGAAATATTATGGTTGATCAGGCGGTATTGTAATGGCAACAGTGTTGGTTGCTATGGATGGTAATGTATGGTTTGTACTGTCGTTTTACCTGGTTGTTTTTGATGGCAAGCAAGTGTGAGATGGCTGTGTGGTTGGAGCAGTTGATGGAAAAGACCGTATGATGGTTTTCTGGAAGTGATGGCTGACTGTAGTGTATGCGACAGTGGTTGTTAGCAGAGGCTTGATGTTTGATAGTGGGGGAGGCATTTTTGGTGGAAGAGATGATGGCAGGTTATGGTGTGTAGGGTGATGTATGGAGTTTCAGATGGCAATGTGTATGTTAATGGAATCAGATGGGTTATAGTGGTGTTTACAATGGCAGGATATATATGTAGGGTGATGTGTAGGCAAAAGTGTTTGTACATTGGTGGAGTTCTGGTGGGTTTGTGATGGTATGGGTTGTCATGTATGGAGATGGTCAGTGAATGGTTTTGGTGGTTAGTCAAGGGTATTGAGGAACTGACGTGGGTATGTTATGTGGTGGAAATGAAGTTGAGGCAGAAAGTTGTTTTGCACTAGCGAGCTATACAATATTGATGCTGATGACTTTTGAAATTTTTTTACTTTTTTTTCTAATTTTTTTTTTCAATTAATTTGGCATATGCATTGATTTTTCATTTTCATCATGCTTCATTGTACAGAACACGCTACTTTTAAGGGCTATTCCAAGGTTGAATGAACTCGGCAAGGCTTTATTATGTGAGTGATGGTTAACTCATTTCATTTTTGTTATATTGTTTGATCATGTATCTTGAAAGTTCATTAGATTAGTATTGAATTTTCTTTGATAGTATATATCACCATAATATGTAGATGCACAGTTCAGTCGGTTGGTTCTTTTATAATACTTACCAAATGTATCAGGCATTTATCATGCTATGGTTATTTCTAGAAAAATAGTACAAGACAATAAACAAGATGTGTTTGCAGGGCCTGTTGCTGAACAAGTCATGCTACTTGAAAATATTGGAACATCTGCACTAGTGAAGTCAATGGAAAGTTACAATGATGTCTTAGTAATTGATATTTTTCCGTCACGTGTTTCAGTTTCAATTAATAAATCTATTACTATAATTTTATTTCATATCTAATTCAACAGTTAGTAATTGGTTAAAAAAATTCAACTGTTCACTATTGTCACCCTTAACCAAATTTGTTGTAACACTGATTTTTGAGATTTATCATTTTAAATCTAGCATAATTATTTGAACCATTTCCTTCTTTGTCAAAATAATTGTTTCCATTTTTAGTAATCTAGACATCTTGTCTTGCATAATTAAGTGGCTATGATTAGTCTAGCAACTAGTTAATTTAGGCAAGTGCAGCTGTATTCAGAGGTTTGGAAATGATGGTTATGCAGTGGCTATAGGAGTTGTAACTGTGAATGTTGATGGTGTGTTACTTGCATGCTAGTTAATTTAGTTTTATATTTTAGTTTTACAGAAATAATTATTCGATAAATTTAGATATGTAAGGTTTAAAAGGTTTGATATATTTGAAGGAATTGGGCCAAAAAGAAGATTATCTTCAAGGTGGAGTTGATGAAGACAGATAGGAAGAGAAGAAATGGACAATGGATTCTGACTCTTGAAATTATTACCTGCAAGCTCTAGCTCTTTTAAGTAAGTGCAATTCCTTAAAGATTTGGAAAATTCATCAAACTTTATGGTTTTTCTATATAAGACTTAATCGATGTCAGTGGTGCTATAGTAGCCAATCATTTTGTGATAATTCGTTTGCTTTTGTACCTTACCAAGTAGCTTCCAATCAGTGATTCAAAATTATGGTTCTCTTTTATAACCACAGAGACGTTTCATGTGGAAGGTTCTATGACTGTGGAAAATAATTTTTCGTAGTATAACTTTTCAAATACGGCCCCCATATGTATGTCTAAATGTGAATAATATCGAATCTCTTCGGCCACTTGCATTGAGATAATTGGTTGCTGAGTGTTTAACTTTAGCTTGGATGGAAAATTGTTTACTGGCAAGCTATGTAAATTTACCAAGTTCTTGACCCAAAATAAACCTTTCAAACAGCGCTCTATCCAACTATGATTTTGTTTAGCTCATCTCCTTGTTGTGGATTATAACACGACTTTGAGTTTATTTGTAAAATGTAAAGTTTGTGATTTTGTGAAGTATATTTTATACACAATATATTTCATACACAATGTATATGAGGAATACACTACAGAATTTAAGACTTCACACTCTTAGATAGATAATATTAGTTGAAAATGAAAATTGTTTGTGAAAAGGAAACATGTCATCTTGAAATTTCATCATCTGGTTAGAATATAGCTCCAAGTAACCAGTTGAAAATGGAAATTGCTAAAACAACAGTCTAGCACATTTTATATGCAGTGTTCTTTTTTCCAGACATCTAGGGTGTTTGAGCAAACAGTAGTGGATTTACAGTATACATTGAATTGATATACTGAGCCAAAAGAATGATCCAAATGAATACGAAACTCTTTAGAAGAGACAATTGTAAACAGAGCAAACTTAAAAGAAACCCTTTCAAATACATCAACAGGAAATAGCTTGTGAGCAACTATAGATGGGATATGATACCTATATATCAGGATTCCAAAGCAGTATAATTTTGCTCATACTTTCATAAGAGGAATTAAAGAAATGGACCCAATTCAGTTTGTAATTTTTAATGAATACTAAAATCATTTAGCTAATGATCCAAAATACCAACCACTGAGGGACTTAATCTATTGATATGTTCAATCAAATCATACTTTCTAGTAGGGGAGTTCAATTTCTGCATGCACATTACACTGAGGGACTTAATCTATTGAAGTAAGCAAGGTATAACTTATTGTTTTCCTTTTATTTTTTTTTATTAATTTGCTTGGTTTAGTTTTGTTGCATCTACTAGTTTCTGCATGCACATTACACTAGCTATCAGTCCTACTACAGTGCCTGAAAGTTCCTTTTTTTTCTAACTTCAGGGAACTTGGCTACAGTATGAGTTAGTTGAGGCCTTGAAACAGCTTCTGAAAGAATTGAGAACCCATGCATATGCAAGCAACGTATTCAAATTCCTTGAAACAACTTCCGAAAGAATTGTTAGGTTTGGGGGGAGTGTCGTATGAAGTCTGGGATGGTGAAGGTTGTTGTGGCTGTTGAATGGATGTTGCAGGGGACTTATAGTGACTGCTGTTTGTAGGACGGTTTGATTACAGGAGGTAGATGATGAGTGACAGTGGTGATGTACTATTTTTGGCAGTGGAAGTTGATGGTCGGAGATGATTTGAGGAGGTGGTAGTGAACTTGCAGGCAATTATGGCACTGGGTGATGTTTGTAGTGAAGGTGAAATTGTATGTATGAATGGTGGAGGTAATGAAGCAATTGTATGTTTGTGGAGATAGAAGTGGATGCGGTAGTTTGATTGAAATTCAGCAGGGATGTGTGGTTTTGATGGTAGTTGCACAGTTATTTGGCAGTGTGCAGGTTGTTTTTGTAGTGGTCGGTAAGGGGTTTGGGACTGGTGATGCACTATTTTTGCTTTATATGAAGATGTAGTAAATGTTAGAGGCGGTGGAGGAGTCGAACCAGGTTGGTGTGCAGAGGGATAAAACAGTGGAGTTGATGGTTGGAGTGTTATCAGGCAGCAGTGTGGTTTGTTGAAGTATTTGGGGGAGTGGTGCACAGATGAAAATAAACTGTGCACAGATGGATGTGAAGAGGTATGTTGTTATGGGGTAGTATCAAGTTCAGGTGAACTGGAATGAACAGGCAGAGATGAACTGCGATGTCAGAAAGATTGATACTGTTAAGTGTTTTGTTACTTGCATGCTAGTTAATTTAGTTTTATATTTTAGTTTTACAAAAATAATTATTCGATAAATTTAGATATGTAAGGTTTAAAAGGTTTGACATATTTGCAGGAATTTGGCCAAAAAGAAGATTATCTTCAAGGTGGAGTTGATGAAGACTGATAGGAAGAGAAGAAATGGACAACGGTATCTGACTCTTGAAATTATTACCTGCAAGCTCTAGCTCTTTCAAGTAAGTAACTATGTATGTGTATTACTATGTATGTGTATTGGGAGGGTGTAATCAAAAGAAAGCGTTTGTATATCGGAAACTATGTATGTGTATTACTCAAGTTATGATTGATCTAAGTAAATATACATATTTACATTAGCAGTAATTACTAATCATTGCTGCCAGGAATTACTTGTGTACGTTTTTTCTTTTATATATATATATATATATATAAAGATGATCAATAATATATATAGTCTATTTGAGTACTGTAATAATGGTTTCTGAGGGATTAGTTTGCATCGGTTGTTATAAAAAACCGATGCAATAGAGGGATTAGTTTGCATCGGTTTTCAACAACAACCGATGCAACAAGTTCCTTTGTTGCATCGGTTTTCATTACAACCGATGCAACATGGGGGCTGTGTTCAAGCAACGAAACAGGATATTTTGCATCAGTTGTTAGTAACAACTGATGCAAAAAGGACCTTTTTGCATCGGTTTCAGAACTGATGCAAATGTGTTAAGCCTGTTGCATCGGTTGCATATGTATCGGTTGTTGAACTGATGCAAAAGGGGGGTAAACAACCGATGCAAATGGCCTATTTTGTAGTAGTGATTTCCATGTCCTTCGCTTACTAAAAATTATTTTTCCCAAATTCTAGTATTCTCGAGATTAAAGCATTCTTTAATTCAAATCGCTAACTTGATTTTCAACTTATTTTATAAACTTCCAAACTTAATAACTTCATCGTTGGTTAAGTGTTCTTACGAGATTCATTGTTTACACCGTTACCCCATATATATAACGGTCAAAGCTCATTCAGAAAATCAATATGGTAACAAAATATGAACATGCCTAACATCATGTCGTACAATTTTCCAATACCCAAAGGAAGAAAACTAGCAATTACAACCCAAATAACCTAAAAGAAACAATTGCTTGAGTCCTATAAACTCCTACCATTATTCCTATTTAAATTCCCTCGCATCGCTACTATTTATATTCCTTCTATCTAAATTGTCTTCAATTGGCTTCTCCTTACATAGCACTTTTCTTCTTTTATTGTTTTCCTCATTGACTCATTGCAGTTCATTCACCTCCTACTTTAGTCATTGAGCTTTCCTTCATTATCATGGAAAAGATATACATATAAACGTATATCTATTTTAGATGTTTTCCTCTAATTTTCCCTATACGGGAATATTCTTCCTGTCTTCTGGGCATTCTTACCCTTCTATTCTGTTTACCCCTTTTCAATCAAGTATCATTTCCATTTATCTATCCTGTAGAAAGAATTCAAAAAATGAACTTCTATATTTACAAAATAGGAAAAATTATCAAGCCAAAAATACGCTCTTTTTTCACTTATTTCAAAAACGAAAAACTCCTTTACAAAAAAACCTTTAAATCGAAATTTTTTGGCCCAACCAACTGTTAATTTCACTAGAAATCTTTAAATAACCCTTTAAAACTTCCAAAATTCGTTGCTTTTTCAAAAATACTTTCCAATTATCGTGTCCTTCTATTAAAATAAACCCTTTGAAAACTCATTGAAAATGTTTCAAGAAACTTAAAATCATTTTGTCATATACTTTCATATGGGGTTCGACTCAGAAATGGACTTTAATCGCCCTTTCTTTTGGACTTTCCTTCTTTCTTACTCATCTTCATCAAAAATTAAACTATAATTTTACGGTAGTTAATGCACACCTTCTTGCGGAAACTTGCTCAATCCTTTTTCACATCTTACTTCTAGATGCTTGCAACATATAGGTTATTACTTCCTATCTGTCTAGTCAAAATGTACATCTTCAATCAGTATCGAAACTCAAAATCATAAGGCGAACCTGGCCCAACAAACGAGTTAAGTACCATCCAGCTTTAGAAATCCTTCAATATGTCGCACTCATGCTTTTTTTGACAATCCTTGCTGCACAACCTACACACCCGTAGGGTAATTAGGGTTGTATAAATTTAACTCTATTTATTGTTCCAAATCATTGATACCTCATCCACATTTTAAGGATATAGCTGCAACTACTTCTATAGTCGGAATTCGTAGAGTTTGGCGTATAATATATGTATGTATGTATGTAGTATGTATGCATGTATGTAAAAACGCAAATAAGTTCTCTCATCGTATTCTAATTCCTATGATCAACTAACATAAGCACTAATACCAAATGTAATAACCCACACCTTAATAGGTTCGAATTTTGACTAAATCGAAACCCGAGTCCATTAGGATTCGAATCGTTGGTTTTACTAACCTATAAAACAATAAAAGTATATTAGAGACCTATCTACATAAACTCACAGCGGAATAGAAAAATATAATTGAACATATATGCTGGCTAAGGTTACTACCTTGGATTCAATATCATTCCTTTAGTAACTTATTGCCTTGTCAGTGTCGAGCATGAATAAGAAGATTTCACCATCTACATTTCCCATCTTGCACCAGCAGCATGTCCCTCTAAATCTATCACGTGGATTGTAATGAGAAGGGGTCAGCATAACATTTTGGTGACTGGAAAATTATATACTTTATCCATAAAACTAGTTTATGCCAATTGATTTCTATTCAAGTTTTATGTCCATTATTCACAGTTATTCCATGCAATTCATCTACATGTATGATATATCTAACCTTCTTTAAGGTATAACTATATATATGCCTATATATATAAACGTCGTACAACCCAAAAGAAAACCTCGACCACCTAATACTTCTTTAATAGGGAGGAGGCAGACCCAACAACCATTTAATACCTCAACCCTTGAAGTGGGCTCTCTACAATGTAAACGCTGGTCATATGGTCTATAGCTACAAGGGTCAATGAGTCCTAGATAAGACTTTATAATCTAATGTCGTATTACTAAGCCATGTCAAAGACTCGTCTAAGGGTTTACTAGCCCAACTTCGATAAACAAATAAATAACTAATAAACTTTTAGGTCTTTGTGTATCCCATACAAATTCTATACTAATGGGAGGCGAACTCTGTAAGGCATAACTCAAGTCTTTATTAATAACCACTCGACACTGGTGGTGGTCATAGCCTATATGCCAGCCTGACTACTTAAATACCGATCCAACAATAACACTGACATAGCCCGCCGACCTCACATAACTTAAATCCTGTTTAGACTAATCTAATGTAAATCAAGGAAAAATACTCATCATTGCTACTTATATCTCTTATTAGAAATCAAGCAGACCTCATTTTCCTATTAAGTACCGTCATAGGTTATTTAAGACTTATTATACAGGGAGGAGGCAGACCTCATTTTCTACCCTAAAGCAAACCCTTAAGATCCGTAAAGGGACTAAACCGTTTGATACTTCAAATTCGAGGTGAACCCTTGGTATATTTTTCCACATCTATACATAAACGTATATCCCTACCCCATAGGTTCTATAGTTGGAGATATCTCACATCAGTGGTAAGTATACACAACTATCAGTAGTGTCCTGGTGAAAGACAGACTTCAATTGTGTGACTCTACCGACTTTGCATCACAGTCCATTGTAAATAAAACAAATTATCCTAGGCCTAAATGTTGGGCTAGGCCTAATAATTCACATTCATCCTAAATGTACTACTAAGGCTATATAATTTCTTATTATAAAAATTATACTGCCTCCTAGTATTTAATTCATATCTTATATACTTATCATGTATATTCTCTGTTTCACTCTTATGCCCCATAAATGGCAGTTATCCATAATAAAAGAGTTGTTATTGTTTAAATTAGACAACCATTAATGAAATTTATTTATTCATTCTAATTCAACCTAATATGCATGTTTCAATACCCTATAAATGTCATATTAAATTCTTTAATCAGTCTTATTAAGCGCATTTATCTCCTTATTGGATTTATGTAACTCCTTATCAACTGCACATTTATTGCCCTATTAAATTTAGGGTTACTATCTTTTTCCATTTCAACCTTCTCATCATATGGTTTACTACGCCATTAGTAACTAGTCGTCCAATAAACAACTAATACAAATATCGATGTATATTAGCTATATATATGTGTATGTATATTTACATTTTTAATCAGTAGACACAGTTATACATATGTATATGTGTATGTGTGTATCCCTATTTCTAACTCATTAATTCATACGCTTAGGGATTCCAAAACATACTCTTTTATGTACATTATGTAAGGAACATTTGTTTTCACATTTTAATATATTAAAGCTACCTTTCCAAAAAGGATTACAGCAATAACTTTACATAAATTACCCAAAACTGAGATTTTTTTCCGTTTGAAATCACAAGAAATTATCTATTTTCTTTTATTAAAATAAACAGTGCAAGCTACGAAGGAGAACATCCGTACTTTATACATCTCTTTCTTTTTTGGTATATTCCTTGTTATTTCAAATGATGTCTTATCATACATAGTTGTAGAATTAGAAAATTAATGGAAATTACATAAAAATAGATACGGTTAACTTATACTCACAATGCTCCTGATAAATTAAAACATAAAAATTCACATTCCAAGTCAAATTAGGGAAATCCAAATTAATTCTAACAATTTATAACCCAATGATTATATATCTAGAATAAATCTTGCAATCTTATCAACATTCTACTTTAACAAATTTATGACTGATTTTCAAATTTCCAAATTATGGCGTAATACCATTTTATTCCAATTACCAAACTTATAGAATATATAGGCGAGATTTCAATTGAATACCTTCTTCCTAAGCTTACAACTCATAGATCTTGCATAGGTATAATAATTAAATAAAACATAATGATATAAATTTCAATGTTACATATAAATCATATAATTTCTCAGTCACCTTTCAAGCTTTTCAAATCTTCCAAATCTGAATCCATCCCTTTAATTGACCTTTTTTCCTTTTCGACTCAAAAAATATGTATGCCAAAATATATACATACCATTAGAATTACAGATCTGAAAAAAAATTGGCTTTAAGGGGAATATAGATTTATAATTATAGAATTTACCTTTTTTCACGGTATCGATTCACTTCTCATCTTTTCTTTTCTTTTTTGTCCTTCTCCTGTTACATATATATATACACACACACATACATACATACATATAATATAGTATTTTATAATTAATAGAAATAGCAGAAAAGGGAAAATGACGGCGTTTCGCTACTTTGATCAGAAAATATGAGAAGAAAAAGTGGACTAGGCCTATATTTATAAGCGTTTGAATCCATCGTATCCGTTAGATTTAAAATAATTAAATCTGGGTCATTCGACCAAGATTCGACCCTAGCCACCATACTTCAATCGATCGACTACTGCATTGTAGGCGGTCGGCCGATCCAATCAAGAGGGGTCGACCAGTGGTGTAACATCCCGCCTTTTCGCATGCTTTAAATAGACACACGTGCCAATTCAAACCATAAAAAATGGCGGATTGTTATGGGGTAAATAAGAAAAATGAGAAGAAATAGAAGAAAACAGAATCTCACAACGGAAGGATAAAATATAATAATCAAATATACAGTTCATGAGCTGTTTACAAAATATTTAATTATACTTACACAATATATATCAGAGTACACATACCAATAATAACAATGCAGCGGAATACGGTGTGTAGTGGAATATAATAAATAATAATAATAGAATTCTCCGTCTTCGTCCTTCAGAGCTAAAGTCTTCGGTCCTGAAACGCTCGGACTGACCCGAGCGAATTGAAACGACAAAACACTCGAGTCACACTAAAAGATCTTATGTAAGTTAAATCAACAGAAATAGATATGAGTGTGGTAACTCAAGAGATGCTCGGGATTTACATCTCCTAAGGATCCGTTAAACTATTTACTATGTAGTATATTGCGCTATTATAATAGTGTCTAATAGTAAATAAACATACTTTTAAAGAGCATTAAGGAGTTACCCAATCTCCCCCTTAACACAATAATAGTCCCAGTAGTCCATCCAATATCATAGTCCCTCCTGATCGAAAAGCCACCAGAGGATACCACGCGGGCTACGGGAGAAATCCAAACTCGTACAAGGCTGGGTATGGTAGGTGACACGGCACAACTAGGCAATGTCAGGGTAGATATACCAATTACGCTTCTGGGTCGGTGGTAACGCGTAGCGCGCAGCTACCACCCACCTCGAACAACTCCCCCAAATCAAAGAAATCAAAAGTGAAGGTGGCCACCGAATCAATCCAAAGTCAGAGTATAGTATCGAAGGGAAGTGTCCGATCAAAGGTGCTACCTTATTAACCCGTCGATCGCTCCTGTTTCAGCCACTTTATGCTAACTCACGGGAGTTGGGTCCACGTATTTACCTCAGAGGATACGCCGCCGCCAACCTACTTCATTATGGAGTCTCCACCGCGTATACAGTTGTTAAAATGGTTTTCGGAGTTGGCAGAGAGTATGACAACTTCCGATCCCGGTCTCTTTAACAACCAAACGTTATTATAACACCGCGGTTGTTTCAAAATAATTTATACTTTAAAACTAGGATATAATATCTCTTTCAAACCATATAAATACGATATCATTTATTTTTTTAAAACCCAAATCAATATGATATCATTTTATTTTATAAATATCCCTTTCCCAAATCATAATATTTTCAAATATATATATATATATATATACACCTTGAAACCATAACTTTGAAACATAACTTTTAATACTTAATGGTTCAAATACTATATTAGTTTACAAATAAAACAGCTTCTTTAAATTTCACCATAAATTCCCAATATCAATTTGAACCCCCAAATAAACCATTTTAATTCCCATATATTTCACAGCTTAAATATTCTATATTTCAAAACTTTATAGTTCATATATTTCAATCTTTAAATATTCCACTATTTCAAAATGGATTCTTTTAAAATTTAATATATATTAAATCCAATTCCTATTATTTCGATTTGAAATATTTACTTAATAAATCAATATTATTTAAGTAAAACCCATAAACTTCAATAACATGATATTCTTTTAATTAAATCAACTTGATAATATTCTTTAAATAAATTTGATATTCGTTTAAATCCTCTAATCAAAAATCAAGTTATAAGATCATACCCTTTAAATCTTAATTTACATACATTTCAAAACAAATTTTTCGAGGAAAATTTTTAAATACCTTAATTCAAATCATATTCACATTTATCTTCAACCTTACTTTTATTGAAGTTATTATAAACTCTATATACAATAAAACTTCAAAATATATACTTAACCCTATTATATAAACGAAATCAACTTCATTATTTCGCTTACTTTAAAATTCGAACAAATTTATACATAGCTAAATTCAAGATTTTACTACGTATTCTTTCCAAAACCATAGAAAATCATTTCAAAAATAATTTTATATATATACCGCGGTGCCTGTATATAATTTTCTATCCTATGGTCAAGTGATACGGATATATATTATTTCAATCTGCAATTCAAAAATAAAAATGCGATTGTATATCATTTCAAACCGTAATCCCGAATGAAATGAAAATGCATAATAACTTGCAGTTTATACAATATAAATATAGCATCCATTCATCCATCATATCAATCATCAAACATTCATCAATTTATCATCCAATTCAAACAATCACGTCAATAAATAATAATTAATTACTGACAGTTAATTTTCCAATAATGAATTAAATAACTGTTTAATTTTATTTTATATGCAATAATAAATAAATTTAACTAGCATGTTATATGCAATAATAATTTTTACTAAAATTTTAACTGACAGTTTTAATGCAGTGAATAAATTAATTAACAATTAACTGGCAGTTTTAAAAGCAATGATGCGCGTAAATTAAATGAATGCAATTTAACTGAGAAAATGATGAAATATATGCCAAACAGCTATAAATAAAATTTTAAACACATCATAAATCAGTTTAACAAACATAAGAAATTTTAGAAGTTGTGAGTGGGTTAAAACACTCACCTTTTGAATTTAAA
This sequence comes from Allium cepa, assembly GCA_030765085.1. NCBI lineage: Eukaryota > Viridiplantae > Streptophyta > Magnoliopsida > Asparagales > Amaryllidaceae > Allium > Allium cepa. The sequence continues at coordinate 131,720,726 of CM060943.1, forward strand.
TTGAATTTAAATCCAATTTAAACCCAAAATTTCAAAAGTCTCCAAATCCATCCAAAACAGTACCAAAACGTCCGTAATTCTAACACGATCCCAGCAAAACAAACCGCGCATGAATCCGAACTCGTATGAAAAAGTTAAGAAAATTAGAAGATTGGAAATTCTGGTCCTGAGTCGACTTCGGGTTTAACTTCGGTCCACCGCCTCGATTCCCCGGTGTTTGCTTGGAGTTTTTGCCAAAATGACCTGGAGTGACACGAGTAACTTTCTTCCTAACTCGAAGTAGATGCAGCGTTTTTTGCATCTGAAACTTGAAGCGCGACCAGAAGTTGCTACAGATCCGCAAAATTTTTTTTTTTTTTTTGAAATTGAAATTGGACTGGGAAGATTAGGGTTTGCAGTGGAATGAGGAAGAGCATACGTTCAGAATGAAGAATAAGCAATTACCTAGGGTTTATAACCACATATATATAGGCAAACAGAATAGAAAGAATGTGCTAGGTTGGATTTGGGTTTTGAACGATAATTGACCCGAAAAGCCCGTTTCGATTCCGGAACGGAAAAGGGTCATCCCATATATCAAAATATATGTTTAAAAATATTTTAAACGCGATGGAAAAAGTTTCACGTCCAAATTCCATCATATGAAGAAGTTATGCTAAATTCAAATTTTCCATATTGATTTCGGTTGATTTAAATTGCATAAATTTCAAGGCATTTCGAGTCAGTACGATCAAACGACAAGTCCGATCGCTACGAAACTTGAAACACTATTATAATTCACCGTTACGGATCCGATGAAACTGGTTTCGTCAAAATCCGAGTCAATGGCCAAAATGGCTATTATATATTGATTAAATAAATGTATAATTAATTGATTAAATCAAATTTTTAAATTTCAATTCAAAAATTGACAATTTTATCACCTTATATTTCTCAAACAATTTTTAATCATTTACACAAATTTAAATGTCTATTTAGAGAAGATAAATTTATAAATTTCAATATAAACCTTCAATTTAATTAATTTCAAAATTATAAATAAAATTTCCAACAATTCTATTAAATTCACTATTCATTCTATTATTAAATTCATCGTTATCAAAAGGATGCAATTTACATTGGTTCACGATTATTTACATTTATTTTCTTAGGTTTAATCTACATTTCCATTTATGCAATATTTCAAATATTAAGTTTCCATTTAATTGCAATAAATCATATTATCGTAATCTAAATTCAAATAAATGGAAAAATGTTGATTCCCTTTCTTATTATTCAAACAAACATTATCCTCTAAACATATTGAACATTTGTTTACGTTACATTAGATTGATACTTCCAATTTCATCTTTATTTGTATTAACTACTTTAATTCCACTTATTGTGTAATAACTACTATATTGAAATTTGTCAATTTCACTCATAAATTTGGATTTTAAAACCAATTAACTAATTTACCTTGGTGCCATCCTTTATTACATTAATCGTTACTTTAAATTACATTAATAAAACATTAAATTTAGATACAGTTACTAATTATTTACATAGTTTATTTAACACCTTATATAACAAGCCACCTATATTACTTGCATTTAAGTTCATTACTCATCAAACCAGATTTATAATTCCATATTCAACGCTAATTTATTTCATTGCAATTAATATAGGCCTATTTACACACCTTCATACTTTAATTATCAACCAATAATTTATTATGCATTATTTCATCAATTAATATCAATTTTGAATTTATTTCCCAATTTACCGATTTCATTCAATTATACCCTTACAAATTGGTTTCCCTCAATTGGTATTGCATTTCATTCGCTTTATTTATGCTTATCTTAGTTAGCCTTAATGTAGTATTAGTTAAAATTTCATTGGTTACATCCTATTGAATTAACATTCTCCGATTACCAAATTAATCTACATCAAATTGCACTAATTAAGTGAATTAACTGTAATTGATTTCAAACTAACTTTTACGAACTAAATAAATATGTAACTTATAATCATTGTTACCCTTAACTCTTAATTACCTTTAAAAGTTCATTAATTACAACAAATGTTCCAATCAACTATATAATTCAAATTTCATCTTTTATTTGTGTTCAATATTTTATTTCATTATGCTGAAATTTAGGCGCTTATACCCATTTAATATCCCAATTCATTGTTTTATCTTGGTTTCAAATTTTTAATTAAATCAATTGCCATCTATGCATAAAATTAACATTTCTATTAAACTTCCATTCACACTTCCGTTATTATTTTAACAATTATTAAACATTATGATCAGTTAAAACTTCACGGTGGTTTAAATCAATTGGGATTACACTACACATTTAATATTTATCAACTTGTTCAAACCTTATTACCTAAATTTACGAATCAAATACCGTTACAGTGGTTATCGCATTAATCAATTAAATCCTTTCCTTTATTTCAATTAATTGGGTTTGCGCAAATTAAATTTTCATTAACTTACATTTACATAATTTCATTTGTAAATTAAATGCTTACCTTTATAAGCTTTCATTCCAAACAATATTTCAATTTCTATCGGACATTGATTTAATTGAATTTACTATTTAATATTATTAATGCATTGACTAAATTCACTACTTACCTTTGTTCTCTTATATGCAATTCTTAGCCTAGTATAACAATTTACATCACTTCAATTTATTCGTCGTTTTGTTGCAACTATAAATACTTAGCCTTAAATTCCCATGGTTTCATTTCATTTTCAGCATTTGCTTCATTATTAACTATAAAATCTTTATTTCTTCTAGATTAAATTTACATAAATCTTATTAAAATGACAAATTTAATTAACGAAAATTACGGATCGTTACACTCTCCCCCACTCAAAACTTTTCGTCCCCGAAAAGGAAAAAAAGAAGGGAAAAGAAGAATTATAAATCAATATATATTATTCAAAACATAAATTTTATAAACAATTAAATTTACAAAATTTGTTACTTTAAACAAAATATACAAATTTACAATCATTATATCTTTTTTATACTTAAATCAATAAATTTTGGAAAATATCAAAATTTTCTAAGTCCAAAATTTTACGGAAAAATTCGGCAGAGTCTCCTTTGTACGGGGTGGCTCGGGAGAAAATATAATATCGATTATAATAATATACAACATATATTTTCCAAAATAATATAAAATCCCAATACGGGAAAAATAATATAATAGCGCTATACCGTAATCCGAAGATGTACCTATTTGTCGGGCAATAACGCTTAAATTATGAAACCAAAAGCGGTAACAATTGCTTTCATAACCTGTATTTCACTTATATAATCTGATAAGAGTTAGAAATTATATAGAATGAAATATTTAAGTTGTTCAACCGCAAACAAACCATCAATTCAACAACCAATTGCAACAAACAGCATAAAATCTTCATATAGAATCAACACAATTCAAACATTCATTCAAACAAACAAACAGTTGTTGGGTTTAAAACTTTAAATTGTAAAGAATGCAAAATAAACTACATAGTGCACCGTTTACTCAACAGTCTTAGATGTAACTAAATATATTATCTATTCATCCAAAAAAATTTACAGTATCTTTGCCCAAACAACCATAAATCAAGCAACCAACAATTTCAACCAATAGATTACATTCATTTCTATCAATTTCATTTCATACATTGGTTGTTTGATTTCTTTTCTTTCATATAATGATTTAATTTTTTTTCATTTTCATTTATTTCTTGCAAATTTTCATTTATTTTTATTTATTTCTAACAAAGTCTCGTTTTCACTTGTTCATATCATGAGTTTTCCTTTTTATTTATATAATGGTTTATCCTTTTTATTTCCATTCATTGCATTACATTCATTTATTTCTATTATCTTATAAAATCAAAGCAGTAGGTAAATTTATTAACTTAAGTTTTTTTTTTCCTTTTTTTTCTTCTTATTTTATACAGAAGCAGCTTCAATCTATTTACTTAAGTTTATGATTACTTGATTACAATACTTATTTTTCATTATTTTTAATTAGTATCATCTCAATTATATTTAAGTCTTTAATTGTCTTCTTACAATAATTACTTTGGAATTGATTCTTCAGCATGGATATCTTTGTTTGTTTAACCTTGTTTGTGCCTTCATGTATGACTTTAAGTGTTTCCCAAATTTGATATGCAGTACTACATATGCTAACACGGTTGAATTCGTTTCTATCCAGGGCGCAAAATAGCATATTCATAGCTTTGGCATTTGCACTAGCTTCATTCTTTTGAATTTATGTCCATGTAGGATAATCGGTTTTGGGTACAACGAACTCTGCTTGAGTAGCATTCCAGGCTTCGAAACTTGTTGCTTACATATATATTCTCATCCTTGTAGCCCAATAGTTATAGTTTAGTCCATTGAATAGAGGAGGTCTTTGGGTAGATTGTCCTTCCGCAAATGTAGAACTATAGGCAGATGTTGTGCTTGTACTTGCGTTATTTTCCATATTATCAATATGTCTAATAACGGTGTTATGGTTATAGGACAACCTTGCTCTGATACCAATTGAAAGAGGCTATGCGATAGGATCGAGTAATATGGAATAACAGAATTGTCTAGGAAGATAATGTAAGTAAAGCAAGGTAGACAGCAGTATTTTATACTGGTTCGGATCTCTAGTCCTACATCCAGTCCCTAAGCTTCACTTAGGAATTCCACTAATTAACACCCTCACTTAACCCGGAGGAATAGGTTTACAACTTACCCGAACAACCGAACGGGATTTCTTGCCTCAACTACCGAAGAGGACTTCAACTCAATTACTAAAGAAAAACAATATTCGACTTGTTGTGTTCTTGTCAACACTAATGAGTCTAATGTAGTACAATATTCCTATAATCTTATCCTCGAGAGTATGCAATGTGCTTGTGAAGATTTAGGAAATGTGAATTGGTATGAATTAAAAGAATGTTAAAAAAAAATAGTGATTCAAGCAATAGATTGTGATTGCTTTGAGAATTTCTAGATAATATGTTCAAGAAGATAGTAAGATTAAAGCAAGAGAATTCCGTGAATTGAAGATGTTAGAATTATGTATTTATACTTGTAGAAGAGGTGCATCTGTTGGCTAAGGTTGCAGACAAGAGATGCTTCCATTTCCATTGGTGAATGGTTGCAACTCTTGGGAGGAAGAAGGTGTCCATTCAGAGAAAATTCGCAGGTTCAAATTCAGTTGACTGAACAGAGAATTCAGTCAACTGAAAATATGAAGTAAAATTTTCAAGAAAAAATTCAGTCGACTAAGCAGGGTGTTTCAGTCGACTGAAACTGTACATGTAGTATATGTGTAACAGGTTCAGTCGACTGGTCATCCCTGTTCAGTCGACTGAACTATTAAACTGTGCACAGTGAATGTGTATTAAGAAATGAAATTTATAAAATGTGTTCTAGTGTTTGTGCAAGCCTCTTGAGGATAGATTTTAACAATAAATCTAACTAAGACCTATATAAAAATCATACTTATGTTTATTCTTGGTCTTCATCGTTCTTTCTTTAGCTTTGCACATATCTCTTCCTTTTTGTTGAAGCACATTGTCATTGATCAAAATCTTAGCATATCAACATTCTCCCCCTTTTTTATTGATGACAATGCTCATGTGTGTAGAGATTATTTCCGTCCCCTGAATATATGCACTATCTTTTCTACAAAACAAGCTTAGTAACATAGATTTCTCCCCCTTTGTCATCGACAAAAAGGAAGTAATAATCATAGATGTATATTGACAAAACAATCACTGATATGCATGTCTATCGTTATAGAATATAGCATAATAATGTAGCATGAGAAGCATAAATATGAATAAAACATAAAATGTAGCATGAATGAATAAAACATAAAATGCTATTTATACAAGCCTTGTGATTAGTGTTTTTGAAATAATAAAAAAACAAAAGAGTTTATTCATCTTTGTCCCAATCATATGAGGCTTCTCTCCCTCCCCTTGGTTCGCGGATAACGGGTCCACGTGTGGAAGGTCTATAACTTCCTCCTTGACCACCACTAGTGTCACTCGTGCTGCTGCTTGTATGTTCTTCGGATGATGTCCATGTGAAAGTAGGTGCAGGATGCTTACCGCGTGATGTTGAAGCAGTAATGGAAGTTAAACATGAGATGGCATCCCATAATTTATTGAAGAATCCTTTAATTTTATCAAGTTTGTGATCTACCTTCTTGAGGCGATTATCAAGAATTTGTTGATTTGTTGATAAAATTCCAAACGATTGATTGGTAGTAAAACTTGGCTCAATGATACGAATTTCATCTTCTCGGTCGAAGGGTTCTTCATGTGGAGCTTGTGGAGGTTGTTGCGCTTGTGGAGGTTGTTGTTGTTCTTGATGCCTAGCTTCCCATTTGGCAAGAGATATGATCCGAAGAGGTCTATACGGGAGTTGCATAAGGCTTATCGTACGTTGGTTAATTTGATGGACCATTGTATTTTAGGACTCGGGTAATGGCGTATCAACATTGAGGAGAAGTCTCATGATATATTCTCCAAAATATATAGTTCGCATTTTGCCATTATTAAATGTGAGAAACTCATGATCAAGGATTAGTTGGAGCCAATTGACTTGAATATTGCCCCCAAATAGCGTATAGAGCTCTATAATTGATTGGATAGACAAGTTCATATGAACCCGTTCGTGGAGTAATTGTTCTCATAAGAGTTTTGTGAAGGATTCTAGCTCTAGGTCGTAGGGAAGTGGACTGAATATCTCGAATGTTAAAATTATCATCCAGAAATTGATGATTTATGTTATCTCGAATTTGTGGATTGAATTCTACCTCATCAAGCTTTCTCCCTACGTTAGGTGATCCTAAGATGTGTGCCATTCAATCTAAGGAGAACCAAACTTTCTTCCCATACACCATACTCCAAACACTATCATTTGGATTTCGTGGAGTTTGGTGTCCAAGATTAAGATTTGCATAAAATAATTTGACCATGATATGGTTTATTGCATGGTCATTTCTTTTCAAATCCAAAAGAGAAGTTAAACCTGCCCGATCCGTTAATGCTTGAATGTTGTATGTCTGAAGGCTTTGAAAATCAACGAAGGAGTGCTCAAAAATGCGAGAATTCTTCATTTTATTCCACCTTGTTACAGCTACGCCATCATAGAGTGATTGTACAATTTGAGCATCAATTGGCTCGAAGGATGAAGAAGAAGAAGCTCTTGATCTTTTGGGGCCATTTGTCATGAGATTTGAGAGTAATTTGTGAATTGGGGGCTAGGGTTTTGGAAAACAATGGGGAAGAGAGAACTTTTGGAAGGTAAAAAGTGAAGGTAAAAGGGTAAAAACTGGTTGATAAAAGGGGAAAAGTTACCTGGGAATTGGCGTTCAGTCGACTGAATAGTCTGTTTAGTCGACTGAAATTTTGGCCGAAATCTTCTGTGTAAAATTCAGTCGACTGAACAGAAGTTTTAGTGGACTGAACTATTGTTTAGTTGTTTTCTGCCTAGTGTTCAGTCGACTGAGCAGGAAGGTTCAGTCGACTGAACCTTGAGTTTTTGGAATTCTAAAATTTATAAAAAAATTCAATAAACGATTACAACAAAATACAATATAATAACATGATTTGGCCACCGAAATAATCATTTCTTTGGAGATGGACTATTTTTCTTTTTGCATCCTTCATTCTCCATATAGTTTATATCCCATGAATTTCGACTTTACTTAGGAGTCTTTGGCGACATCCAAGGATTCACGGGATCGGCTGGTGTACGGTATGACGAAGATGGATCATACGAACTAACTGGCCGAGGTAGAGGCTCAGTCACTTCATTTTTCTTTGAGCCACAAAAACGTAAACCGATTTGCTCTAAGAAGCTTAATCGTCTAGCAGTTACTTTTTGTTCGAAATGTAATTCTTGTTGAAGATCTATTTGTTGTTGTTGAAAGTGATGAATCTCATCAATCTTTCTTTTCATATCTGGTGAGATAAAAAGTCCACGTTTAGCCTTCTTCGATTCCGGTGTGTATGTAGTTCGATAGTTGTCCCATTTATAGATTGGCTCATGCTTTAGTGTTGGAGTAGGAAGTTTTGGTGATGTTGGTGAGTTATCGACCGAAGAGGTGATGTTGATTGGAGAGTATGAGTTGTTTGAGGACATTTTTATATCAACTTTTCAATCATTTGTAAGTGAAAATGAGTTGTGAAAATGAAAATAAGTCAAAACGTGTATTTATAGGATGAATATTCTAAAAATATTGTGGTGATAATTTATCAAAGTTTTTTAACCAAACAAAGATTTAATGGTTAAAATAAATCAGTTAGAGATGTATGGATTAGAGATAACCCTTATATTATTATTTATAATGTATCATTATTTTGAAATGTAATTTGAAAGTCATAGTTATCTTCATTCAGTCGACTGAACATATAGATTTAGTCGACTGAATTGTAAAAAAAAATTTGATAACTTTCTCTATAAAATCTCTTTAAATGAGATTATTCCTAATTCTCGTCGTAATTTTATAAAGGAGTTTTCTAATAAAGGTTTAGTAAATATATCGGTAATTTGATTTTCGGTAGAAATATGTTCTAAATTTATAATTCCTTTTTTGATATTGTCACGTAGAAAATGGTGACGAATATCTATATGTTTTGTACGAGAGTGATTAAACGGATTTTTAGATAAATTTATTGTACTTGTATTATCACAATATATTGCAGAGTTAGTTAAATTTATATTAAAATTCTTAAGTGTTTATTGCATGTAGATAACTTGAGTACATGCTAAGGCGGCTGATATATATTCCGCTTCACACGTGGAAAGTGAAACACAATTTTGTTTCTTACTAAACCAAGATACAAGTGATTTTCCGATGAAATAGCACGTACCACTTGTACTTTTTCTATCTGTTCGAGATCCACCAAAATCAGCATCACTGAATGATACTAACTCAAATGGACACTCTTTTGGATAGAAAAGACCAAAATCTTTAGTATTATTAAGATATCGCATAATTCGTTTTACCGCTCTTAAATGTGATTCTTTAGGATTAGATTGAAAACGTGCACATAAACATACACTCATCATTATGTCTGGCCTACTAGCGGTTAAGTAAAGTAAGGAACCTATCATGCTTCTAAATAATTTTTGATCTATACTTTTGCCATTTTCATCTCAATCGAGGTGAGTAGTGGTACTCATAGGAGTAGTTTTAGCAGAAGTGTTCTCCATTCCGAAACGTTTAATTAGATTAGCACAATATTTTTCTTGGTTTATGAAAATTCCATTTGTTAATTGTTTAATTTGAAGTCCGAGAAAATATGATAATTCCCCTATATGAAACATTTTGAACTCCTTAGTCATTATATTTGAAAATTCTTTACATAAATTTTCATTTGTCGAACCAAATATAATATCATCTACGTATACTTGAATTATTAAAATATCTTTAGTAGTATTTTTAATGAAAAGCGTTTGATCAACTTTTCCAATTTGAAATCCCGAATTTAATAAGTAACTTTTAAGTCTTTCATACCAAGCACGAGGTGCTTGTTTAAGACCATATAGTGCTTTCTTTAATTTATACACATGATCTGGATATTTTTCATGTATAAATAAAGGAGGTTGTTCTACGTATACATTTTCTTTTAAAAAACCATTTAAAAATGCACTTTTAACATCCATTTGATAAAGTTTAAAATTGTGAAAACATGCAAAAGCTAATAGAATACGTATTGCTTCAAGTCTTGCAACGGGAGCAAAAGTTTCTTCAAAATCGATACCTTCTTCTTGATTATATCCTTGTGCTACTAGTCTAGCTTTATTCCTAGTTATATTACCTTGTTCATCTATTTTATTTTTGTAAACCCATTTTGTTCCTATAACAGATTGATTATTTGGACGGGGAACTAATTCCCAAACATTGTTACGTTCAAATTGATTTAATTCTTCTTGCATTGCAATAATCCAGTAATCGTCTATTGATGCTTCTTTAGGACTTTTAGGTTCTATTGTAGAGATGAAAGCTACATGTCCCATTTGATTTAGTTGATTTCTTGTCTTAACTTGAGAATTGATTTCACCTATTATGTTTTGAGTAGGGTGATCTCGTAATATTCTTGGTGATGATCTTAGTTCATTATTAAAATTTTCAAGATTTGTATTTTCTATATTTATAAATTCTTCATCATCTTTTATACTTAATTCTTTGTTGAAATTCTCATCAAAAGATACATGTAAGGTTTCTTCGATTATGTTTGTTCGTTTATTAAATACTTGATATGCCTTACGTTCTGAATATCCTACAAAAATTCCTTCGTCGGCTTTTGGATCAAATTTGCTTAGTTGATCTTTTGTATTTAAAATAAAACATTTTAAACCAAATATTTTGAAATAAGATATATTTGACCTTTTTTTGTTTAATAGTTCATATGAAGTATTTTTAGTTAACGGTCTAATTGATATTCTATTCAATACATAGCATGCAGTAGCTACGGCTTCTACCCAAAAATGTTTTGGTAGAAAACTTCTATTTAATAATGTCCTAGCGCATTCTTGTAATGTTCTATTCTTTCTTTCTACAACTCCATTTTGTTGAGGAGTTCTAGGAAATGAAAAATTATGATTTATTCCTTTCTTTTTACAGAACGTTTCAAAAGTTTCATTTTCGAATTCGCCTCCATGATCACTTCGTATATTTTTAATCTTCAAATCTTTAGTGTTTTGAATTCTTTTGACAAATTTTTTAAAATGCTCAAAAGTATCACTTTTATTTTTCATAAAAATAGTCCATGTATATCTTGAGAAATCATCAACTATTATAAACACGTATCGATTATGATTAATGGATTGAACTTGTGTTGGTCCAAATAAATCCATATGTAGTAATTCTAATGGTTGTAAAGTCGAAATATTTTTCTTAGATTTGAAAGATGATTTCGTTAATTTTCCTTTTTGACAATCATCACAAAGATTTTTTTATTTTAAAGTTTATTTTGGGTAAACCTCTTACTAATTCATTTTTAGAAAGTTTTTTAATAGTTTTAAAACTTATATGACAAAATCTTTTGTGCCATAACCAAGGATCATTATCTTTGGCTAGTAAACACATACTTGTATTATGATTAATATTCATATTTAGAACGTAAATATTCCTATCTCTTTTTCCTTCAAAAACAAGATTTTGGTTTTGATCAAATATTACATTTATTTTTCGAAAAAGTTATTTTAAAGCCTTTGTCACAAAGTTGACTTATGCTAAGTAGATTATGTTTTATATTTTCAACTAATGAAACATTTGTTATAAAAGGTAAATTTGATGTACTTTAATTGCTCACATCTCCTTCGCCAATGATATAGCTTTTTGAATTGTCTCCGAAGGTAACCGAGCCACCATTAAAGTATGTGATGTTTGTAAGCATATCTTTGTCTCCGGTCATGTGTTTTGAGCAACCACTGTCTAATATCCATTTCTTCTTTTTAAGTGGGACTTCAGATTCTTGAGCCATGAAGCATACATTTGCCTGTTCATTGTCGCTATCATTTTCACTTTCGGATGAAGATGAATCTGAACCATCCCATGTTACAGAGAATGCCTTTTTTTGAATTTCTCTCTCTTGTTTTTGTTGTTGAGAGCTTTTTGATTCTCCTTCTTTTGCTCTGGGTAATCCTTGTGCATGTGACCTTTCTTGTGACAGTTGAAACATTCTATATTTAAGGATGTAGGTTTGTTCAAGAAATTCTTATTGAATCAGTTTTTATTTCCTTTTCTATATCTTAAGAATTTCTTGAAATTTTTGGCTATAAATGCTAAATCCTCATCTTCAGACTCCGATTCTTCCTTTTCTGCATGAAAAGCTACATTCTTTCTTTCTTGAGCTTGATCTTTCTTAGCTTGCATATTTACTTCATATGACATAAGATTTCCAATCAATTCTTCTGGTTTCATTGTAGATAGATCATTTGCTTCCTCGATTGCAAGTGCTTTTCTTTCCCATTCATCAGTGAGTGAATTTAGAACTTTAGACACAATGTCAAAATCCGTGTATTTTTCTCCTAGTCCAATTAAAGCATGATGAATGTCTTGAAATCTTGAGTACATGTCATTGATGGATTCATTTTGTCGCATTCTAAAGTTTTGGAATTGATTCTTCGGCATGGATATCTTTGTTTGTTTAACCTTGTTTGTGTCTTCATGTATGACTTTAAGTGTTTCCCAAATTTCATATGCAGTAGTACATATGCTAACACGGTTGAATTCGTTTCTATCCAGGGAGCAAAGTAGCATATTCATAGCTTTGGAATTTGCACTAGCTTCATTTTTTTGAATTTGTGTCCATGTAGGATAATCGGTTGTGGGTACAACGAACTCTGCTTGAGTAGCATTCCAGGCTTCGAAACTTGTTGCTTGCATATAAATTCTCATCCTTGTAGCCCAATAGTTGTAGTTTAGTCCATTGAGTAGAGGAGGTCTTTGGGTAGATTGTCCTTCCGCAAATGTAGAACTATAGGTAGATGTTGTGCTCGTACTTGCGTTATTTTTCATATTATCAATATGTCTAATAACGGTGTTATGGTTATAGGACAACCTTGCTCTGATACCAATTGAAAGAGGCTATGCGGTAGGATCGAGTAATATGGAATAACAAAATTGTCTAGGTAAATAATGTAAGTAAAAGCAAGGTAGACAGCGGGATTTTATACTGGTTCGGATCTCTAGTCCTACGTCCAGTCCCTAAGCTTTACTTAGGAATTCCACTAATTAACACCCTCACTTAACCCGGAGGAATAGGTTTACAACTTACCCGAACAACCGAACGGGATTTCTTGCGTCAACTACCGAAGAGGACTTCAACTCAATTACTAAAGAAAAACAATATTCGACTTGTTGTGTTCTTGTCAACACTAATGAGTCTAATGTAGTACATTATTCCTATAATCTTATCCTCGAGAGTATGCAATGTGTTTGTGAAGATTTGGGAAATGTGAATTGCTATGAATCAAAAGAATGTTAAAAACAAAATAGTGATTCATGCAATAGATTGTGATTGCTTTGAGAATTTCTAGATAATATGTTTAAGAAGATAGTAAGATTAAAGCAAGAGAATTCCGTGAATTGAAGATGTTAGAATTATGTATTTATACTTGTAGAAGAGGTGCATCTGTTGGCTAAGGTTGCAGACAATAGATGCTTCCATTTCCATTGGTGAATGGTTGCAACTCTTGTGAGGAAGAAGGTGTCCATTCAGAGAAAATTCGCAGGTTCAAATTCAGTCGACTGAACAAAGAATTCAGTCAACTGAAAATATGAAGTAAAATTTTCAGGAAAAAATTCAGTCGACTGAGCAGGATGTTTCAGTCGACTGAAACTGTACATGTTGTATATGTGTAACAGGTTCAGTCGACTGGTCATCCCTGTTCAGTCGACTGAACTATTAAACTGTGCACAGTGAATGTGTATTAAGAAATGAAATTTATAAAATGTGTTCTAGTGTTTGTGCAAGCCTCTTGAGGATAGATTTTAACAATAAATCTAAACTAAGACCTACATAAAAATCATACTTATGTTTATTCTTGGTCTTCATCGTTCTTTCTTTAGCTTTGCACATATCTCTTTCTTTTTGTTGAAGCACATTGTCATTGATCAAAATCTTAGCGTATCAACACTACTACCCTATTAATAAAGAGTCAGACCCCACAAAGCTAAGGTTTATCGCTAAACCAAAGCTCTGATACCACGTTGTAACATCCCGCTTTTTCGCACGTTTTAAATCGACACATGTGCTAATTCAAACCATACAAAAGTGCGGATTGTTATGGGGTAAATAAGAAAAACGAGAAGAAATAAAAGGAAAAAAAAATCTCACAGCGGAAGGATAAAATATAATAATCAAATATACAGTTCATGAAGCTGTTTACAAAATATTTAATTATACTTATACAATATATATCAGAGTACACATACCAATAATAACAATGTAGCGGAATACGGTGTGTAGTGGAATATAATAAATAATAATAATAGAATTCTCCGTCTTCGTCCTCCAGAGCTAAAGTCTTCGGTCCTGAAACGCTCGGACTGACCCGAGCGAATTGAAAAGACAAAACACTCGAGTCAGAACTAAAAGATCTTATGTAAGTTAAATCAACAGAAATAGATATGAGTGCAGTAACTTAAGAAATGCTCGGGATATACATCTCCTAAGGATCCGTTAAACTATTTACTATGTAGTATATTGCTATTTTAATAGTGTCTAATCGTAAAATAAACATACTTTTAAATAGCATTAAGGAGTTACCCAATCTCCCCTTTAACACAATAATAGTCCTAGTAGTCCATCCAATATCATAGTCCCTCTTGATCGGGAAGCCACCAGAGGATACCACATGGGCTACGGGAGAAATCGAAACTTGTACAAGGCTCGGTATGGTAGGTGACACGGCACAACTAGGCAATGTCAGGGTAGATATACCAATTACGCTTCCGGGTCGGTGGTAACGCGTAGCGCGCAGCTACCGCCCACCTTGAACAACTCCCCCAAATCAAAGAAATCAAAAGTGAAGGTGGCCACCGAATCAATCCAAAGTCAGAGTATAGTATCGAAGGGAAGTGTCCGATCAAAGGTGCTACCTTATTAACCCATCGATCGCTCTTGTTTTAGCCACCTTATGCCAACTCACGGGAGTTGGGTCCACGTATTTACCTCAGAGGATATGCCGCCACCAACCAATTTCATTCTGAAGTCTCCACCGCGTACACGGTTGTTAAAGTGGTTTTCGGAGTTGGCAGAGAGTATGACAACTTCCGATCATGGTCTCTTTAACAAACAAACGTTATTATAACACCGCGGTTGTTTCAAAATAATTTATACTTTAAAACTAGGATATAATATCTCTTTCAAACCATATAAATACGATATCATTTATTTTTTTAAAACCCAAATCAGTATTGTGACGACCCGCCCTTCAACTACCAGAAAGACGTATCATCATTAAGAAAGAAAGGGATAGAAATAGAAAAGAAAGAGAAAGAAAGAACAACAACATCAGAATCTCACAGCGGAACGGAACAAAATATAATATATCACATAAATATTACATAGTTTTTACATATATCAGAGTTATAAAATGTCAATACATATGTCAATCATACATACATCTATCACTACATACATCAGAGGTACAGTACATATCAACTAACACAGAGGAACTACATAAATAGCTATATACGTCTGGAATCTCCTGCTCCTAGCTCCTCCAGAATTCAAGTCCGAGACCTATCACTTGGCTACTCATAAAAATTTGAGTACCCAAGAGTTTATGAAAAACAAAATATAAACTCCGGGTCAGACATGGGTCTGGTATGAGTAAACGGATTAAAGTTGTTTAACTTTCAATAACATTTGAAAATAAAGGTATCACGTAAGACTCCCCACAAATAAATACGGGTAAGTTTTTACCTTACGCTAACCAAAACATTTCATAGGAAATCCAGTGATATTATAATAGTGTCTAAGGTTTTCAAGTAAATAGAAAATAGCCGAAATTGTTACATGATTAAATTCCAGCTACTAGCCACAAAAGTGGGTAATACAAATCAAAACCGTAGGGTCTCGTAGGGAAAATGGATTTCCAACAATGGCAGGGCTACTGGGTACCGCCCGTCACAGTACGGGGCCTAGATTACCGTACCGAGGATCACTCCCGACCCCCTACAACACAAGGTCGGAACCATTCCTTACTGAACAGTCCCGAACAAGATAAACCCCGCGGTTGTAGCTAGCAACCGCCTACACAGCCGAAATAAAAAGGGACATCTAGACAGGGGAAATATCTTGTCCTGCTTGGGCATGACCCACCTAACCTTGTTGCATCTCCCCTGTTTTAGCCATTCCCGGTTAATGAGGCTTGAGGCTGCGCTTACCTTACAGAACATATTACTTAGAATGCTCATCGTCCGCCTGACGATGTGCTGAAAGCATTCAATCCATACAAGTTCGTTCCGGGTTCGAACGAAACCGAAGGCATTATCTCGTCACACTCATTTTGGAATCACCGTCAGAGTCAACGACGATAACCCTTGCATTCTGAAAACACCATCTCGATCTTCATTTCAGGATTCACGACCTAACGTTTAAATTGGATCGATGTGGTTTTTGGAGAATCAAATTTGATTCTTCCGATCCCGGTCTCATCGAAATCCAAACGCCATTTTAAGGGCCAAGTTGTCTAAATAACTTAAACAGTTTAAATAATTTAAATTCAACAATTGAATTAACATAGCATTTATCACAGATAAAACATATACAAGCATCATAGATATAACATAACATATCATAGAGCATCACATAAATATCACAATCAGATATTCAACATAACAACCCATAAGCAGTCATCTTTAAGTCTTATTTGTAATTAATTCTGTTTAGAATTAATTACCTGAGAGTTAATCACTTAACTCTATTTAATTAATCATTAATTAACTATCAATTACTTATTTCATTCCAGATTGTTTAATTAATCATTTCTTAATCAATCATTTAGTATTAATTTCATCATTACTTTATTTCACACTATTTATTAGTTACTTCCTTAATCAAGTGATTAAATTTTAATTTCTTAATTAACTGTTCCTTGATCATTTATTAATATCTTTAATTATCTATCAATAAAACTTAATTATCCAATTATTATCTGTTATTTTATTAATTAATCATTTATTCATTTCACTTTTATTTATTTAAATCACTTGATTACTCTTAATTATAAGTCCCTAATTAATTAACTAAAGCAGTTAATTCTAAATTTAGTAATTGCTTAAGCGTTGTCTAATTCTAACTCTGATCATAATATAGTTATTCTTAATTACTTTCCAAAAAAATGTTAATTATTCGACTTAATTAACATTTTAAAGAAATCTGCTAAAAAATTTGGAAATCAAATTAATATTAAAACTAACCCTTAATGTTAATTGATTCCCATACAGACCTTTAACCAAATACTAATTTAAAACAGTAATCAAGTGATTATTACATTGTTAAATATTTCTAAAAAAATTTAGCCTGAATCTCATCTCCTAAAAAAACTGCAGATTAAACAAACCCAAAGCTTCCCTGGTAAAACCCGAGGCAACCCCTACGTTACACTCGAGTATAGCTTCGAGTTACACGCAACCTACCCGAAAATTTCCCTGAAACCCCTTCTTCTCCTTCACTCTCTTTTATACAGTAAATTGTAAAAACTTAAATAAAAAGCAAACATCAGGAAACAAACTTACGCATAGAGCACACGAACGCGAACCCGAAGTTCCCCCATTCTCACTCGTGCGCGACTCGAGTCAGACCTCCCCTCTCGATACTGACACCGACACAGCTGCCGTGCACGGCGGCGCGACTGCCCTCCAACGAACCTAAAAGTTGCAGGAAAGTTCCAAATTACACGCCAAAATCGAAAATCAACTCGAATCGTTCCTAATCATGCAAATACGAAATTTGCACCTCTGCTCGAACCAACAACAAAATGACCCCTCCCCAAAACGTTGCGCCACCGCCGCACACGCCACCGTGGTCGCCCAGCACTCATCCACGCCATGACAACACACAGAGCCACCAATCACCAAAGAATCATAACACTCGATCGCGTTATGGTGGTGAATTTGAAATTTTACAGTCAGGGATAAAAATAAGGACTCGAACCCTAGATTGATCTCGTAACCAAAACTCAAGTGATATAAAAAATTTCTGGTAATTTTTATAAAATCACATACGTTTGATTTTGCTTCATCCCAAGTTTCCATTTTATTTATTGATCAAATAACAAAAAATTTAAGAAAATGCAGTTTTGATTCAATTTCAAACTGCTTTGGAAATACTGAGTTATAAATCTTCGTACAAGTTTTAAAAATCATAGCTTTTAGTGTTAACTCAAGATATAAACTCGAATTAGTAATTTACGATATTCGAATTTCTCAAGTAATATGAATTACCTGTACAACATGTCACAGAGAATTACTCCCTACACATATTTAAAATTAGTTTTAAAAAAAATCATATCTTAATTTAGTTTTAACATTTATGTTGAGTTGAAATAATTACAGTTTTTAATATTGACGAGAAAAGCTTGAATTTTGACAAGAATAGGTAACTGTAACCACCAAGATCACATAGCAGAGGAGATAATATACAGTATACATATACAGGTTCACATTCAAACATGAAACCATATACAAATTATATTGGTTAAAGAATCATGACTATTTATTTAACTTAAACCTAAAAAAAACTTTGTTTACTCACCTGCCTGTAAACAGAAAGCATTGAGTTTGGAACTTAGTTGCTTAGAAATAGAGGTTTGAAACTACAATGTTAAAACTGCAACCTTGAATCAGTTTTGTTTGAACTTAAATGGGGTTTTCAAAGGCAAGATGCTTCCAAACTTTCTTCTCCTCGAGTTTGCTTTACAGTTTTTTTTTTAATTTTTATTTTTTATAAATGAACATCATAATGTAAAGTTTGTATATATAAAAGCTTTGAACAGTATAGGTATTAACTGACCAGTTTTTACTTGTTTGACCTGTAAGTTAAATAATTGTGTTTGATATGCTAAAATATGAAATGATGTTACAAAATTTCGGCTGAAGATTTCTTGACAAAGAGGGGTGCTAATTAATGCATATGTCTTTATTTATGCTAACATAATCATCATCTGATTTGGCTTTGAAGATATTACATGCAACATGTATTTATGCAGGAAAACTTAAGGCTTATGGCTTGTGAGAGAAGGTATGTTCATATTAGTTTACGTATATTTAATGCTTGCTGATTCCTGTATTTTGGACAAAGATATTTGGTTTGTTATGTACTTCCTGTTTGAATCATGTGCAGGTTATAATCATGGTTTACTATCTATAAAAATGTTTATTTGTTGATTATCACTTTGCAGGCTAACACTTTGTCTTGCTTGAGCAACAAAATATTTGTTTTAGAGATGTTTTTGTCAGGTTTACTTTCATATTTGACTAATTTCCATTTTTCTTTTCTACTTTGCTCTTATTTTGCTTTGTGTCGTACTTAATTCTTGTTTGTACTTACAGTTATATTTTATATTTTGACAATCAATAATTATATGGTTTATTTACTTATATTTATATTTATTCTTCATATTTAAATATCAATATTTAAATGATATTCAATTGCTTACTTATTTACATTTATATTTATATTTCATATTTATTTCCATTTGTATTTTGACAATAAATATTAAACTTAGATTCATGAGTTCACTTATTTATTTATATTTAATTTTGACTCATATTAATATTAATATTTTATATTGAACATTATCATCTATTTGTATTTTATATTTTTATATTTTTAAACTTTGATCTTATTTTAAACACTATCATCCATATGTATTTATTTCTCAAATGTTAACAATGTAAAATATTTTAATTTAATTATATAAGGTAAATTTTATCAAGATATTGTTAAGAATCTTTTATTTTAGAATTTCAAACATTATTACCTATATGTTATCATTTTATACTACAGAAATAAAGTAAAGTATTTTAATTAAGTATATAAGATAGATTTTTATTGTGAATATTATTAAGATATTTATTCCAAATTTTCAAATTTCATTTTCTTTCAAAATACCAATATATTATAAACAAATGGCGATATTTCCAAAATTATATTCTTCTTCGAATGATCAAACTACTTTTTTATTTAATTAAATCAAATATTCAATAAAATAAATGGGGCCAAAATCCAGGGTCGTTACATTCCTCCCCCCTTAAAAGAATTTCATCCCCGAAGTTTAAAACAAAGGTAATTTAAAAGTTGTTATACCAACCATTCAACATAGATATCGTTCACACATTAACAAACAACCAAACAGTCTATCCTAACTAACAACACTAGTTATCTAAACGCGAATCCGGATAGTTTTCCTAAAATTGTCGAGAGTTGTCTCTCGATGATCAACAATCCGAACCGGATTCCTGTCCGTAGTTAAGTTTGATTCGATTTCCAAATTCCTGAATTACTGGTTTAACAACTGATGGTGAATCATGAACAAATTTCCTTGGATGAGATATATGGAATAAACGATAAATTCCAGATATCCACTCTGGCAATTCAATTCTGAAATCTACAGTATTAATTCTTTCCAAATTTTATTGACTTCTTTACAGAATTTCAATATCTATTCAATCAAGCCCGTACGATGTACATATATCATTCGAACGCTATATCAAATTCGATTGCTCGCTCACACAATTTCATTTCCGAACTAGTATCGTCCACTCGACGTCCTAGTGCGGACTCAGAACTGGTTTCTTGATCAGAAACCATCATTCTCCTTGCATAGTCATCACTATGATAGAGAAATTCCAGAATCAATCAAAATCCATATCCATGGTTCGTCGTCGAAAATCGAGTGAAAAATCCTAACTCGGATCGATATAACTATCTCGAAATTATGTGCTTGAATCTGGATCAAATTGTTATGCGAATAAAATAATATACGTACATCCTACGTATTTATATCCATCGATTATCAACTATATCAATTTTCCTTTATTCACATTATTTTGATTTCTATCCACTTAGAAATTTTCTCAATATCAAATTTACTTAAGAATTTCACCATTCATTTCTTAAGTTTATTATAAGCATTATATATATTCTTATATTATTACTCTACCACTTTAGCCTTAATATTCTTATTATTATTATTAGTTTTCATTTTAAATCTGAATTTCCAGTTCCCTGTAAATTTCAATTTATCTTCAACTCTGAATAATTTTATTGACTATCTTCCATTTATAGCTGATTTTTATCATTCCTTTAAATCTGATTTCATCCACTAGTTTATTTCAATTCCTAATTTGAAATTGTTTTGTTGCTAAAGTTTTAATTTCTTTTTTTTAGCATTACATATTTCCATAAGCACATATGTAAGGTTTCAATCCTTACCACAATTAATTCTAACCAATTCTCAAATCATTCCCTTCAGTTAAAGTGATTTACAACTTACTTCCTTATATATATAATTCATTTGGGCAAAACAAAATCATATTCATTCCAAATGGTTTCAAAATCATCCTATTTTGTTTCCAATAATTCATAAAATTTTATTCAATCTCATTTACTTCAAACATCCCATTTTCTTATGCAATTCAACAATATTATTGTGAATAAATAATTACTTAAGCTCTATGACAAATCTTAATTTGATTCCAACTCAATTTACACTTGATTCCATCCCAATTTATTTATTCACAATCTCTACATTGCATTTTATTTCATTTCAAAAGTTTGATTCCAAACCATTTTATTAAACTTGACAACCAGTATTTTAAATAATCATCTCACAATTTACTTAAGTCATTTATTTTCTTCAAACTGTTCCACCTAACAATTTAGGTTTATTCTATTCCACCAATTCCCATTTAAATCTTTGATTTGATTTTCTTTTAATCAAATCCCAACTATTTACTAATTGGTTCGATTAGCTTATTCTTTTATCCATTCTTAAATTTTAATTTACATTAACAATTCATTACTGAATCTATTTATAATAAGGTTATTCAATTTATGCTTGAATTAGATTTGTTTACACCTTACACCAATTCTATTTTAACCAAATTCAAGACTTACTTGGTTTACATTTACTTATTTACATAAGAATTTTATTTCATTCAATTTTATTTATAACTTGACTGAATTCATTCAAATTCAGTTTTATTCTAACTTAACTTCGGTTAAATTTATCTACTTACCATTCTTTTAAATTTTATTTCTCACTATATGAGTTCAAAGCTTATTTATTTACTTAGAAGCTTATATTGCTCATTTGAGTCGTTTCATCTTATAATCACAATTTCAGATTATATATAACACTTACTATCTTAAAGTATAAATTTCCACCCCACAATTACAATCATTTTACCTTCAAATTTTATATCCAATTAAGTTCATTTTGAACTTCAATTCCATTTAACTTATCCCAGGTTAAGCTCCAATATGTTTCTTATTTTCATTTACTTAAGTTAAATTTTAATTCCGGGATTACAATTCCTGATTTCTTCTTATTAATATCAACTTTACTTTATAAGCTCAATAGTTGATCCATTTAAACTTTCACATTATCTAAATAGAATTTCTTAGAGTTCAATTTGCCCGATTTTCATTTCCCGAAACGATAACTTCACATACCCACTTGGTATATCAAATCAAATTTCCAAACACTTGTTTTCACCAAAACAAATTTTCTCTATAATTTTTTTTTTTAAAACAACTTGTATACCCAACAAGTCCGAACAATATCCTGATAGCAATCCATCACTTTAGAAACTCAAAAATGAATATTGATGATGTGGCCATCATCATCAGGATTATTTTCCAGCGACTGAAGTGACTTCAGTGCTTCCATGCTTTCACAATTTCCTCCCAAAGCAATTTCCATTCAACAATGTTTTTCCCAAACAATACTCCATTATTGCCTTCAAATCTTTGGAAAAACACATTTCAAACATTCCTAAGATTTTTTTTTTTTAATTCCAAATCCTTTTGTTTAAATTCATTTAAACACCTTTCAAATTTCCGGGACTTAAATTCTGTTTTAATCTAATTTTAATTATATTCCTTTTTATTTAAACCTTACTTAGATAACTTTATTTGGTTATAAACCATTCCAATCTTAAATTGTAGTATTAACAACCAATCATCCAAACATATATAATAATTTCAGAAAAATATTTCTTTTATATCAAAATATAATTTTGGGTAAAATTATTTCATTTAAGCTACTTTTAAAAATAATACTGTGTCGGTCTACCTTGTTTAAGAGTTTAGAAATTCCTATCGATGAAATGGCGTCCCACACATCGACCAGAATCCATAAACACTCAACAGATAGATCAATACAATATAAAAACAATTTTATATTCACTAACAAATACGCGCTCATATCTATTAATACACTCAAACTCATTTAGAGTACTACAGACTTTATTCTATGAGTAATTCCTACCAGAGCCAAGGTTATCACCAACCTACGCTCTGATACCAACTGTGACGACCCGCCCTTCAACTACCAGAAAGACGTATCATCATTAAGAAAGAAAGGGATAGAAATAGAAAAGAAAGAGAAAGAAAGAACAACAACATCAGAATCTCACAGCAGAACGGAAAAAAATATAATATATCACATAAATATTACATAGTTTTTACATATATAAGAGTTATACAATGTCAATACATATGTCAATCATACATACATCAATCACTACATACATCAGAGGTACAATACATATCAACTAACACAACGGAACTACATAAATAGCTATATACGTCTGGAATCTCCTGCTCCAAGCTTCTCCAGAAATCAAGTCCGAGACCTGTCACTTGGCTACTCATAAAAATTTGCGTACCCAAGAGTTTATGAAAAACAAAATATAAACTCCGGGTCAGACATGGGTCTGGTATGAGTAAACGGTTTAAAGTTGTTTAACTTTGAATAAAATTTGAAAATAAAGGTATCACGTAAGACTCCCCACAAATAAATATGGGTAAGTTTTTACCTTACGCTAACCAAAACATTTCATAGGAAATCCAGTGATATTATAATAGTGTCTGGGATTTTCAAGTAAATAGAAAATAGCCGAAATTGTTACATGATTAAATTCCAGCTACTAGCCACAAAAGTGGGTAATACAAATCAAAACCGTATGGTCACGTAGGGAAAATGGATTTCCAACAATGGCATGGCTACTGGGGTACCCACCGTGGCTCACAGTGATACCTCGGGTTTGCTTTTACGGCCAGCCTCCCGACTCGCAACCAACCCCGCAAGGCCTCATACTACCCCCGGGTGCATGTAGGGGTAAGAGTCTCACGTTCGCCACCTAACGCAAAGCGAGAACCCCCTATCACGCTGTAATGTAGCAAAACCGATCCCCGACAACACAAGGCCGGAACCATTCCTTACTGAACAGTCCCAAACAAGATAAACCCCGCGGCTGTAGCTAGCAACCACCTACACAGCCGAAATAAAAAGGGACATCCAGACAGGGGAAATATCTTGTCCTGCTTAGGCATGACCCACCTAACCTTGCTGCACCTCCCATGTTTTAGCCATTCCCGGTTGATGAGGCTTGAGGCTGCGATTACCTTTACAGAACATATTACTTAAAATGCTCATTGTTAGTGTCAAAATTGGGCACAGCACTCGTCGGAAGTTTTTGAAGAGATAATAAATGAAGAAAGTAAATTAAAACGTAGATTACCTAACAAAACCTCCAAATGAAGAAAGTAAATTGCACAAGAGACAACGATTTAGAGTGGTTCGGCGTTTCGCCTACGTCCACTATGAAGTTTTGTTACTTTATTGCTTGATATTCGGAGAATACAACTTTTTTATGTCGAAATACAGCAAGTAGTAAGCCAAAATTCGAAATCAAAGGCAGCAGTGGTGCTCCTTCGACTCCATATATCTCGGCGCATTCGAACCGATGGAAGACACGTCATCATGGGTGGTTGACCCAGTGGGTTCGAACTGGACCTCTGTGATGGGTTCGAACTGGACTTCATGATGGGTTCGAACTGGACCTCGTGATGCGTTCGAACTGGACCTCGTGATGGGTTCGAACTGGACGTCGTGATGGGTTCGAACTGGACTTCGTGATGGGTTCGAACTGGACCTCTGTGATGGGTTCGAACTGGACTTCGTGATGGGTTCGAACTGAAGCAATTCTGGCAGCGTCCGGGCGTTCTCTTACTCTCAAATTCCCCCCCCCCCCCCACTCTCTGAATGACCATGGGCTCTATTTATAGGTGCCGGAGGCTGATATTTCGCCTAAAATTCGGGGAGACCACTTCTGGCACGTGTGGGGGGCCCACATGGCCGAATTCTGGAGACCCGGGCCCACTTTGGGATCGATTCGACCCTTGGTTCGAATCGATCAAAAAAGTGTCCAATCGCGATGAAATTGGCGTGGACATTCTTCTATGTATATGCAAGCTCCTGTGAAAATTTCATAGCGTTTGGGCTTGTAGACCTCAAGTTATGATCGATTCAAGATTACATTTTTAGTTGATACGCGTGCTCCGAACCCATGGTCTTTGAATCGATAGGGTCGAACCCTTGGTTTCAGCTGATACAACTTGAAGGGTTCGATGTTATGGATTCGAAGGTACCCTCATACGCGTCCTTCGTATCGTTCAGAGTATTTCGTAGTTGGTCGATGCGAAGTCTTCTCTTGTTTGATGGATTCGAAGGACCTTCATGGTATGGAGTCGAAGATAGGAATACCTCGAGGGATTCGAACCAAGGCATG
The DNA here is from genome assembly GCA_030765085.1 of Allium cepa. Lineage (NCBI taxonomy): Eukaryota > Viridiplantae > Streptophyta > Magnoliopsida > Asparagales > Amaryllidaceae > Allium > Allium cepa. Next base: position 131,746,067 of record CM060943.1, read on the forward strand.
TGTGGATGGGTTCGAAGCGTGGCTACCTCTGATGGATTCGAACGAAGGCATGTCCCTGATGGATTCGAAGCAGGGATTATGTTTCATGTATCTGAAACGAGACTTGCTCGATGGATTCGAGGCGAGGCCATCTGATGGATTCGAAGGAAGAGGTGACTTGTTGGATTCGAACTAGGGAAGGCTTTGGATGGATTCGAATGAAGGGCTTGTCCGATGGAGTCGAAGCAAAGGAGCTCTTCATGGATTCGAGGCAAGGCTCTGGGAGGATGGATTCGAACGTGATGCATGGTCTATCGATTCGACTGTGTGGATTTCTCATGGATTCGAACCTTCATTCCTTCTGATCGATTCGAACTGAGGTTGTCTCCTCCACTTTCCATTGGCGATAACTTGAGCATACGAACTCGGATTGCCTCGAAATTTGGAACGTTGGTTTTCACAGCTTCACTTGACGTGTCTTATCAATTGCAGCCCGATCCAGTCTTGGACAAAATCCATCGATATTCGTAGTAAACCGACAATCATTCAAAACTGAGGACATGTGACCCTTATTTTCCAGCCAGTTCCTTGGTATCTCGGCCTTGCCAAAAGGCGAGATAACATTTGCCCCCCAAAGTACGTCTTGTGTAAACATGACGTGCTTTGAAAAGCTGCAGTTTCACGTTTGGCAATTAGGACTTGCTCTTCTGAAAGTCATTAGCCGTTGTAACCATGATGAGGTGAACATTCGATCCATGTAAATGTTAAAGATCAAGCGTTAGTTAAACACATGTGCATATATGTACCAATTTGGCTTTGGTTAACGTTGCACGATCGCTAATCGTTGCCAGTTTGGTTCGTTATCGAATCCTGCATCAGTCCTCTCCTGAACCGATCTTGAGATCCGAGTTGAGACACTGTTTTATGATTGTCTATAATCGTCCCCTTATATCGATCCTCTCCTGAATTGATGTAAAGGGTAGACAAGTATGTTTTTCGTATCGAAGCACCACGTTCGTTTTCTTTGATGGTGTCTAGTGGATTCGAAACACGTTCGTTCGAACCGATATGGTTTTGAATCGATGGGATTGACGGTTATGGAATAGGCACTTCGAACCAATAGGATCTTTCAATTTAGCCCTTGTTCATGCGCTTCGTATCGATGACGCCTCGCATCGATGTTGCCTTGATGGATTCAAAGTTACGCTCGTTCGAAACGATGGTCTTGCCTTTGCTCAGTGTTTCATCGAATCGATGATGCCTCGCATCGATTAAGCTGGGATGGAGTCGAACGCAGTGGGTTCGTATTCGATGGTTTCGAACGTAATGGATTCGAACGTTACTTGTTCGAATCAATAACATGTGACCGGTTGGGGTCGGTCATTTTGACCGGGAGACGAGCCGTACCGTTTCTATCTTGGGATCCATATAAATACGTGAGGCTGGGCTTTTTTTCCTCTTTTCAATTTTTACTGTTGCTGTGACTTCTTCTTCGAATTGATCTTCCAGAGCTTAGAACAAGCGCGTTTTTCACGAATCGATCGAATTCTTTAGGCTTTTCCTTGCGATTTCATCAAGTCAGGTAATTGGTGGATCAAGCCGAGTGAGGAATGATGGAACTTGAAGTTTTTGACATCGATTCAATCTTTCCCTTTTGAAAATTTCGAGGAGTGGTGGGATCTGGACAAGGTGGTTCGATTCAATGGGACCGAGGAGCGGGGTCATTTGAGTCGCATCGATCAAAGTGTCGTCTCTCACCGCTTCGCATCGATCCGAGAACGAGCAACTTTGAATCGATTTTGAATGTATAGTTTCGAATCAATGGTTACACAGAAAAGGGGCTCGCGGCGATCGATTCGAGATAGTGATATTCTGATCGATTCGAAGGAGCTTAATGTGGATCGATTCGAAGGAGCGTAATATGGACCGATTCGAAGTAATAATATGATGATCGATTCGAAGGAGTTCATCTTTGATCGATTCGAAGTATGTAGGGCTTTATGGATTCGAACCACTCCTTTGTTCCTAGGTCTCATCGAGTCGAACCACATGGAGTTGGGGCGCATCTCTTCGAAGTTCATCGATTCGACTCGTGACGATTCGAGTCGATCGATTCGAACCTTCTTGCTCCTGGGACCTCCACTCTTCTGATTTGCTTTAGTATCTGAATTACGACCAATTTCAAGCTGAACTTTGACGAACTGGCTGAATTTGTAATACACTTGATTCCGGCGAGCTTCAGCCTTGCATAATCGAATTTTTACTTGACCTTCCTTCAGGAGCTCGTCGATGGCATCATGACTTAAACAAAATATAACGAATTTATACTTGAATCGGCCAGTAGCATCTGGGCGGTGTGAAAGTGACGGTCAGCGATGACGGTCGTTTTCATTTTTAAATTTCGAAGTTTTATTGTTCGGACACCTCGTTTCATCTTGTAAAATCTGCTTAAATTTTTTGCATCGCACGACATACTCATACACTTTGCACTGTGGGAATGCATGGGTTTTTTACGTATTTAACGCCGCTTTCTGGTGAGTTAGTTAATTATGGAGTCTTTGAGTTCTCAACAACAAGAAGCACAAAGCTCGCCTCTTCCAGCGCTTGAGATTCCGGACATCCCTCCTGAAGTCGTAGATCCGGTTCCGAATGAATTGCCGGAGGCCATATTTATCGAAGACCCTGTCGATTTTGTCCAATCCAATATCTCAGAGTCTCTGTTGGGTCGGATATGTTCGAAACATAACATATCTCTGGACGATGTTTTATTACCTAGTGCTAGTGATAGACCTCACAACCCTCCTGAAGGATATACTGCCTTCTACCGTCATGCCTGTGCGGCTGGATCTCTTCCTCCTTTTAACCAATATATCCGAGAGATGCTGTCGTATCTAGGAATCGCTCCTTCACAACTCCACCCCAATGGGCATGCACTACTAAACAGTGTCTTCGTCATATTTATGGATTGCCTTTTTCGCCCGCTAAGACCTAATGAGATCAGGCACATTTTTAACTTTAAGAGTAGGGGTGATAGCCCGTCTTTCACTTTTCTGGAGGCGGTCAGGAACTGTCAGGTCGTGACTAGGGCCTGGACTAGGCTTAATTATTTCAAGAACGAGTGGTTTTTTGTTCGATGCCCCCCAGGGTTTGCCAGGAGATGGTTATCCAGACGTAAGCATCATAATTCGTTATTGAATGGTCACTTTTAATACTTTGCACTAATACTCTGCTACTCTTGTAGCCATCATTTCGAGACCTACCGGTGGTCGTTACAGGGGTGTCGTTCAAAGCTTGCAAAGGGTTCCCCATGACTCAAGACACATAGATTTGCTATTGACCGATGATAACTTAAGGACGTTGGGTTTGATTGAGACGGGCCAGAGTATTGTGATTGAAGGTTTGGCGAAATCGGCCTCCAAGAAGAAAAAAGTGGCAAAAATAAAACCTGGCGTTGTGATAAGAGAAACAAGCGATGACGAAAGAACGCCCACAGATACCGAAATAACAGCTGACCTTTCCCGAATAGAAGAGGGTCAGAAAGGCAAGGCTGCTGTATCTAAGTTTAAGAGATGGAAGTCTGTAGTCGTAACCCGTTCCCAACCTGGGGTTACTGTTTCCAGCGCCTCTCCTTGTCAGTCCGGAGACCTTTTCACAGGGTTGGACGATATTCCCATTCCGGACTACGTATCTCTCCACTACGGGTCCGGGTTGGAAGAGCTCCGGGGAGCGCTTGATATAAGCGAATCTTTACCCGTTAGTGTAATCGACGCTTCTGGTTGGTCGGGGGGTTTACGCATTTATACACTTTTCACAACACTTCACAACTTCCATACGCATTGCAGTGCTTTTTCTTGGTACTTAATCGAATTGTTCCTTTTTTGTAGGTGCCATGTCGAATCGGCCTTCTACACTTGATAAACTTCGGCGAGTACACCATTCTTCATCCTATTATGAGTCTCGCCGTAGGGATTCTGACCGAGATCGTGAGCGGAGGTATTTCGAGCAAGAGCATCGCGATAGGGACCATTCCCGATATTATTCTAGCCAGGAGCGTTCTGATAGGGACCGAAGGTACCGTTCACCCTCTCGTTCTCCTCCGCCATCCAGGGGCCAGGCTCCTGCAGTCGAAACTTCGCGGCAACAACCATCTCAACAAATTTCTAAACCTGGTCCACTTCGTTCAAGGATTGATACAGCTCCGACCGTAACTGTGGAGGAGGCACCTCTTGAACCGTCTGGTGAAGGGGCTATTAGAATTTCTCGGTTGAAAAAAGACTTTCCAGAAATATGCTTTGATGCCTATATCTTTCCACCCAATCTCAAAAGAATCCCCGAAGATGTCGTGAGCACCGCCCTCAGCTATACCCGGGATTTTTATGCTCAGTATAAAGAATGGTACAGGGCGGCTGTTAAAGCCTCGAAAGTAGCCTTCGAACGAGCCAAAGTTATTGAGAAACTGGAAGCGGACTTGGCTCAGAAGAACCGCATTGTTGACGTACTTCAATCTGAAACGGAATCTTCTTGCAAGGCCGAACTGGAGTCGCTACAGAAGGTCGACGAGACACTGGCTGAGATGGCGAAAATGCAACAAGCGCATTGTACTTTAGTTGAAGATTTAGGCCATCGATACAAGAATGTTGAGGCCGAGCGAGATGCGGCGGTCAGAGAACTTGAGGAGTTAAAAGCTAAATTCGCCAGCTTAAACAAAGAAAAAGATGACGCTAATACGGCCGCACAGGAAGCGTGCGAGCAAGCTGTGTCTCTCCGGGCTGAGCGAGACGCGGCGATTGCTAAAGTTGAAGCGGTGGAAGCAGAGGTAGAAGGGAGAGTTCAAGCAGAGATATTCAGAGTAGAAGCTGAGTTCGACGATCTTCTTGACACTTATAATGCCAATGTACTCGAGCACAGGAATCTCTCGTGGCTCGGAGATTATTCTACGCTTCTTCTTAGTGCTTGGAAAAAATTGGTGGCGAACAAAAGAGCATCTCTCCCTGAAGGCGCCGTAGACGAATTTGAACTTGAATCTCGCTTGTTGAGCGAGGAGGAAAGGAAACTTCTCCGTGATGCAATGATCTCCGCTGAGAGAGAGAGACTTGGGTTTTACCATGTAGAGACTGGTGAAGGTTCTGGAGCCGCTCATTATAGTGAGAATGTTTCAGTCGATGCCCCAACCTCATCTGGAGTCACCACTACAGTCGGTCCACATGTTATCCCTGCTTATAACCGGATCGTCCGGAACTGTCTCTCGGTACAACTACCATTTCTGAACTCGTCCCACCACCGAGCTGCGGCAAAGAAGGTATCCCAAATGTTGCTTAAGTGTTTCTGGAATTTTGAACTTGGAGTCGATCATTTGACTAATTATCCTCTTTTCTCTTTTAACCAGTGACTGAAAGTGATGTGCCAGTACTTCCAATACCACAAACTTCACAGCCAATGCAAGGAGCCGTTGTTACTGAGGCCATCACAACCACTGTCGTCACCAGCGAGATGGGAGAGGGGAGTTTGATGTCGCTTGATGTTCAGATGATTGAGGAGCTTCTCAAGCAACCTTGTGAACCTTTTCCTGATCCTTCCTTCACAATGGGTGGAGTTGTCCCAACTTTTAGCTCGTTTATGCCGACTGCCAGTGTTTCCAGCGCTGCACGATCTTCCCGAGAAGAAGAAATTCTTGCTGAGATAAGCGCCGAAATGTCTACGGTGACAACAGTTGGTGGTTCCGGAGGCGATGTTGCTCCACCGAGCTTAACTCCTTCAATTGTTACTTCTCTCACCAGCACAGTTATAACTTCTAGCGTCGAAGCTTCGCCACCCGTTACGGCTTCTCCGCCTTCGGTTCGTCCTCATAAAAGGATCTCTGTCCCTTCCAGCTCTGAGGAAGACGTGGATATCATGCCAGACCCTGAGGATGCTCCAAAGAAGGACAAGAAATCTCGCAAGAAGCCGGGGTAGCGGGTCTAGCGGCTCAACTCCGAAGAAGAGACACCGGAAGAAGAAGGAGTGAACTTCTCGTCTTGTCATGCAGTTGCGAAGCGGAAATTCTTTTTACTTCTCCTTTCGTAGGCCATGTATGAGTGTGGATTCGGCACCCACTTTATGAGTTGTTTTTTGGTTTTATCATGTAATCAAACTCCTTTTTCGTTTGTTAATAAAATGGAAAACAACTCTTTTCTTTTTTTGCTTAAGTATTGCATTGATTGGCTCACGCCCATATATGTCATAAGCCTTGAATACATGTCCACACTTCGGGGACTTAACATAATTTGTAGTTAACAGTTCGGTGTACTTGTGGTATTTTTACCGTCAAGTAGAGTTCGTTTTTATTTGCCAAGTCTACGAATCTTGGTCGCAAGTTGTAATCGATGAATAATCGAACTTCGTACATTGTATCACTTTGATTAGCGATTAACACTTAGCTTTTTTGCCCCCTAGTCTCGGGGAATAGCATTTGTGTTTTGGTGGTTGAGTGCGTTTTTGCAAATTTTGAGCACATGTCCACATTCTGGGGACTTAGGATAATTTGTAATCGATAACTTGGTTCGCACCACGGGAATTTGAGAGTTATCGACGTTTGTAGTATGGTTCGCGCTCTGGGAACCTGGAATTGATGTTTACACTCCACTTCACGCTCTGTGAATCTGGAGTTAGTACGGATGCTTCGGTTCACGCTCCGGGAACCTGTAACTTATGTTTATACTACAATTCATGCTTTGGGAACTTGGAGTTAGCCGATAGATGGTCAGTCACACCTATTTGGGCTTTTTAGGAATTCGTTCACACTCTGGAAACGATGGATTTGATGCTTATACTCCAATTAACACTCTGGGGAGTCGGAGTTCGTTCGCACTCTGGGAACGAATTGTTGAATGTTTGTACTCCAATTCGCGCTATGGGAAGTTTGAGTCCGTTCACGCTTTGGGAACGAATTATTGAATGTTTATACTCCAATTCACGCTCTGGGAAGTTGGAGTTCGTTCGCGCTCTGGGAACGAATTATTGAATGTTTATACTCCAATTCACGCTCTGGGAAGTTGGAGTTCGTTCGCGCTCTGGGAACGAATTGTTTAATGTTTATACTCCAATTCGCGCTCTGGGAAGTTGGAGTCCGTTCGCACTCTGGGAACGAATTGTTGAATGTTTATACTCCAATTCACGCTCTGGGAAATTGGAGTTCGTTCACGCTTTGAGAACGAATTATTGAATGTTTATACTCCAATTCATGCTCTGGGAAGTTGGAGTTCGTTCGCGCTCTGGGAACGAATTGTTTAATGTTTATACTCCAATTCGCGCTCTGGGAAGTTGGAGTCCGTTCGCACTCTGGGAACGAATTGTTGAATGTTTATACTCCAATTCGCGCTGTGGGAAGTTGGAGTCCGTTCACGCTCTAGGAACGAATTATTGAATGTTTATACTCCAATTCACGCTCTGGGAAGTTGGAGTCCGTTCACGCTCTGGGAACGAATTATTGAAGGGACTGTCATGTGTTGATCCAGTTCAGCCTGTGATGTGATGGCTTGCCCCCGAGTTGGGGTTTCACTTAGTGAGTGGCCGGTCGTATCGCAGTCACTCGCTATTTGAATAAATTCCATTGTTTGATGGAATTTAGCTCTTCATGTGTCGTGATTGTTGAACGTTGCATTCGGTGAATCACAGTTCTAGCTTGAAGAGATAGTATTTTATTGCTGAAATAAGAAAATATGGCAAAGTCAGTGCCTTATTACAAATTCAAATTTCAGAATATAAAGGAAATTTCAAAGTATCCATAGATTGAAGGAGCCTGTCATGTGTGACAGTGACGAAGGTCTTTGCTCTTCCAGGCCCTTGGCAAGATAGGACCTCCCAATGTCGATAACAAGAACAGATCATCCCCGATCTTCTGTTCAATTACACACGGCCCTTCCCATGTTGGTTTTACGTGCAGTGGTGTTGAGTGTACTCTTCCGTAGACGAAATCACCAATTTCGAAGGTTTGGGGTTGATCATTGACATCGTGCGACCGGGAAACTCGCTTTCGGAGTATGATGGTCCTTAAGTCGGCATGGTCTCCCATAACAACACCAACTCCTTTGTCAGTGGGGAATTTTAAGGTTAGGCACCATGGGGGGATGACAGCCTTGAATTCAGCAAGGGCCGATCGGCCCAAGAAAGCATTGTACGGTGAATCTATGTCCATCACCACGAATCGCAACGTCCGGATTTTGCAGCATTGTCCTGTTCCCAACTCCGTTGGTATTTCTAGTTCTCCAATGGGCATGGCCGCGCTCCCGTCAAAGCCGCGAATACTAGATTGACATGGTTTCAAGTTTTTGATTTTCAGATTCATTTGATCGTAGGCTCGCTTAAAGATTATGTTCACAGAACTTCCGCTGTCAACCAGAATCCTTTTCATCCACATATGCTCTACCTGTGCTGATATGACTAATGGATCGGTAGTCGGGACTATGATTCTGTCATCATCATCACACTGAAATACGATGTTGTTGGTCATTGCTTTCTGTCGTTTGATCAGAACTTTATCTTTTGAATGTCTACAGCATGTAGCATCCACATGCCTAGTAGGACCGGCATGTGACCTCATCTCATCCCAGTTTCGCTTTGTTGGATGGGGGATACTCCCAACAACATTTACTACAAACCTCCAACCGGTGGGGGCGGAGTCTTCTTGTATCAGATGAGAGGATTCATTATTTAGATTTGATGGGCCCGCTTCTTCCGGCTGCAGCGTCCGAACAAACTGTTCCAGCTTCTTTTCTCTGATCAATTTCTCAACGAGGTCTTGTAAGTGGCGACACTCGTTTGTATTGTGCCCGTAGCTTTCATGGAACCTGCAAAATTTTCCAGTTTGGATTTGTCTTTCTGACGACGGCCTTGGTGCAGGTCTTTGATATTGAATCGTACTGCGGGTTTGTAAGTACAAGTCCTCTAGTGATGTATTTAGAGGAGTGTAACTGTCGAACATTGGATTCTTGCGCCGCGGACCGCGGTTTTGATCTTGTTTTTTAATTTGATTCACGCTTTCTCTTCGCTGAGCTTGTTTATTTTTAACATTCAATTGAACTTTTCCTGAGCTCTCACCGGACTGTTTTATTGCAACGTCGCTTTGGGTCCTTTCCGCATTTGGCCCTGCATCATTTTGATTCCTAGACTGTTTCGCGTCTTCCCGTCTCAGGAATTGAGCTGCTTTGGCATGGAAGCGGTCCAATGATGCAGGTGGTTTCCTAGCTAGCCAGTTGCCAAATTCGGAATCGGGGTCGATCCCCTTAGTCAATGCCATAAGGATGGAGTTATCGTTTGGATTACTAACCTCCGCGCATGCAGTATGGAATCTCTCTAAGTAGTGCCTGAGCGTCTCTCCGGGAGCTTATGTGACACTAGATAGAGTGTTGACATCTTTCGGCCTTGCGACGTGCATGCGGAATTGCTCAACGAATTTTGTGGCTAACTGATCGAAGGAAGAAATGGATCGAGGTGGCAGTCGGGTGAACCACATGGTAGCGATGCCCCCCAAGGATATGGGGAAACTACGACACTTCACAGCGTCGTCGGCTCTCGTAGCAGTCATTGACCATTCATATTTCAGAATATGTTGATTTGGATCGGAATTTCCTTCATACATGGGAAGAGTGGGCATTCAGAATCGCCGTGGGGGTTCAGCATTAAGAATATCGTCTGTAAAGGGAGTGTGACTTCGGGAAACTCCCCAATCGTCGTTTGTGAATCCCTGACTCTCACGGATCATCTGACGTATCATAGTTGAAAGATCCGGCATTTGTGCCGGAGTATAATCACGTTCCATACTTTGGGCTTGAACCGGATATCGTCGACGGTCCAAGTCTCGCCTTCTCGGCTCATAGTCCTCTGGGACGTACGGTTCAGAAGTATGACCGCTATGACGACGGTCCAGGTCCGACTGATCTTGAGCGTCGACCCCTGGTTCAGCCGCAACACTAGTGGTGCGGTATTCTGCGGCGTGGTGGGGAACGGCACCTCCTCGGGAGGAGGGTCCGGTTTGGAAACTGGCTGACGGACCAACTCTCATTTGCCCAACGGTCAATGTCGGTTGGTTTCCAATGGGTGGCATATGAATCCCATCTAACCGGGGTCGTGGAGGTCGGTTATGATAATCAGAAGATGAAGAACTTTCGCTGGAGGAGCGAGAAGCATGATCTCTCATGGATCTCTTTCGTTTCTGGCGATATAGCCTGTTGATTAGCTCAGCGTTAGCGCGTAGCTGTTCTTCTAGTTGTCGCCGACTCTGGGTCAGCTCTTAGAGTAACAACTGCAATTCTTGTCGGGTAACCGGACCCGACAGTTCTGAGTGCCCAGCGACATCTTGATTAGATGGAGGTAGAGGGGCAGGATTTTGTCTATCCTATTCTTCTTGATTGACAGCGTTCGAGGTGGTTCTTGTGCTAACCATCTTGATAGTTGAATTCCTTTCCTAGACTTTATGCAAATCTGAATAGAAGGGAAGGAAGTCGGATTCGATGATCTGGATCTCTCTCTTAGATTTATGCAATCCGGTATCGAGGATAGATCCAAGGAGCAGGAGAAAAAACTGAGTTCAACTCTCAGTGAAAGCACCAAAGTGTTTGTGTCAAAATTGGGCACAGCACTCGTCGGAAGTTTTTGAAGAGATAATAAATGAAGAAAGTAAATTAAAACATAGCTTATCTAACAAAAACTCCAAATGAAGAAAGTAAATTGCACAAGAGACAACGATTTAGAGTGGTTCGGCATTTCGCCTACGTCCACTATGAAGTTTTGTTACTTTATTGCTTGATATTCGGAGAATACAACTTTTTTATGTCGAAATACAGCAAGTAGTAAGCCAAAATTCGAAATCAAAGGCAGCAGTGGTGCTCTGAAGCAATTCTGGCAGCGTCCGGGCGTTCTCTTACTCTCAAAATTCCCCCCCCCCCCCCACTCTCTGAATGACCAGGGGCTCTATTTATAGGTGCTAGAGGCTGATATTTCGCCTAAAATTCGGGGAGACCACTTCTGGCACGTGTGGGGGGCCCACATGGCCGAATTCTGGAGACCCGGGCCCACTTTGGGATCGATTCGACCCTTGATTCGAATCGATCAAAAAAGTGTCCAATCGAGATGAAAATTGGCGTGGACATTCTTCTATGTATATGCAAGCTCCTGTGAAAATTTCATAGCGTTTGGGCTTGTAGACCTCAAGTTATGATCGATTCAAGATTACATTTTTAGTTGATACGCGTGCTCCGAACCCATGGTCTTCGAATCGATAGGGTCGAACCCTTGGTTTCAGCTGATACAACTTGAAGGGTTCGATGTTATGGATTCGAAGGTACCCTCATACGCGTCCTTCGTATCGTTCAGAGTATTTCGTAGTTGGTCGATGCGAAGTCTTCTCTTGTTTGATGGATTCGAAGGACCTTCATGGTATGGAGTCGAAGATAGGAATACCTCGAGGGATTCGAACCAAGGCATGTGTGGATGGGTTCGAAGTGTGGCTACCTCTGATGGATTCGAACGAAGGCATGTCCCTGATGGATTTGAAGCAGGGATTATGTTTCATGTATCTGAAACGAGACTTGCTCGATGGATTCGAGGCGAGGCCATCTGATGGATTCGAAGGAAGAGGTGACTTGTCGGATTCGAACTAGGGAAGGCTTTGGATGGATTCGAATGAAGGGCTTATCCGATGGAGTCGAAGCAAAGGAGCTCTTCATGGATTCGAGGCAAGGCTCTGGGAGGATGGATTCGAACGTGATGCATGGTCTATCGATTCGACTGTGTGGCTTTCTCATGGATTTGAACCTTCATTCCTTCTGATCGATTCGAACTGAGGTTGTCTCCTCCACTTTCCATTGGCGATAACTTGAGCATACGAACTCGGATTGCCTCGAAATTTGGAACGTTGATTTTCACAGCTTCACTTGACGTGTCTTATCAATTGCAGCCCGATCCAGTCTTGGACAAAATCCCTCGATATTCGTAGTAAACCGACAATCATTCAAAACTGAGGACATGTGACCCTTATTTTCCAGCCAGTTCCTTGGTATCTCGGCCTTGCCAAAAGGCAGGATAACACTCATCGTCCACCTGACGATGTGCTGAAAGCATTCAATCCATACAAGTTCGTTCCGGGTGCGAACGAAACCGAAGGCATTATCTCGTCACACTCATTTTGGAATCACCCTCAGAGTCAACGACGATAACCCTTGCATTCTGAAAACACCATCTCGATCTTCATTTCAGGATTCACGACCTAACGTTTAAATTGGACCGATGTGGTTTTCAGAGAATCAAATTTGATTCTTCCGATCCCGGTCTCATCGAAATCCAAACGCCATTTTAAGGGCCAAGTTGTCTAATTAACTTAAACAGTTTAAATAATTTAAATTCAACAATTGAATTAACATAGCATTTATCACAGATAAAACATATACAAGCATCATAGATATAACATAACATATCATAGAGCATCACATAAATATCACAATCAGATATTCAACATAACAACCCATAAGCAGTCATCTTTAAGTCTTATTTGTAATTAATTCTGTTTAGAATTAATTGCCTGAGAGTTAATCACTTAACTCTATTTAATTAATCATTAATTAACTATCAATTACTTATTTCATTCCAGATTGTTTAATTAATCATTTCTTAATCAATCATTTAGTCTTAATTTCATCATTACTTTATTTCACACTATTTATTAGTTACTTCCCTAATCAACTGATTAAATTTTAATTTCTTAATTAACTGTTCCTTGATCATTTATTAATATCTTTAATTATCTATTAATAAAACTTAATTATCCAATTATTATCTGTTATTTTCTTAATTAATCATTTATTCATTTCACTTTTATTTATTTATTTAAATCACTTGATTACTCTTAATTATAAATCCCTAATTAATTAACTAAAGTAGTTAATTCTAAATTTAGTAATTGCTTAAGCGTTGTCTAATTCCAACTCTAATCATAATATAGTTATTCTTAATTACTTTCTAAAAATAATAATAAATGTTAATTATTCGACTTAATTAACATTTTAAAGAAATCTGCTAAAAAATCTGGAAATCAAATTAATATTACAACTAACCCTTAATGTTAATTGATTCCCATACAGACCTTTAACCAAATACTAATTTAAAACAGTAATCAAGTGATTATTACATTGTTAAGTATTTCTAAAAAAAATTAGCCTGAATCTCATCTCCTAAAAAAAACTGCAGATTAAACAAACCTAAAGCTTCCCTGGTAAAACCCGAGACCACCCCTACGTTACACTCGAGTATAGCTTCGACTTACACGCAACCTACTCGAAAATTTCCCTGAAACCCCTTCTTCTCCTTCACTCTCTTTTATACAGTAAGTTGTAAAAACTTAAATAAAAAGCAAACATCAAGAAACAAACTTACGCATAGAGCACACGAACGCGAACCCGAAGTTCCCCCATTCTCACTCGTGCGCGACTCGAGTCAGACCTCCCCTCTCGATACTGACACCAACACCGCTGCCGTGCACGTGCACGGCGGCGCGACTGCCCTTCAGCGAACCTAAAAGTTGCAGGCAAGTTCCAAATTACACGCCAAAATCGAAAAACAACTCGAATCGTTCCTAATCATGCAAATTCGAAATTTGCACCTCTGCTCGAACCAACAACAAAATGACCCCTCCCCAAAACGTTGCGCCACCGCCGCACACGCCACCGTGGTTGCCCAGAACTCATCCACGCCATGACAACACACAGAGCCACCAATCACCAAAGAATCATAACACTCGATCGCGTTATGGTGATGAATTTGAAATTTTACAGTCAGGGATAAAAATAAGGACTCGAACCCTAGATTGATCTCGTAACCAAAACTCAAGTGATATAAAAAATTTCTGGTAATTTTTATAAAATCACATACGTTTGATTTTGCTTCATCCCAAGTTTCCATTTTATTTGTTGATCAAATAACAAAAATATTAAGAAAATGCAGTTTTGATTCAATTTCAAACTGCTTTGGAAATACTGAGTTATAAATCTTCATACAAGTTTTAAAAATCATAGCTTTTAGTGTTAACTCAAGATATAAACTCGAATTAGTAATTTAAGATATTCGAATTTCTCAAGTAATATATGAATTACCTGTACAACATGTCACAGAGAATTACTCCCTTCACATATTTAAAATTAGTTTTAAAAAAATCAAATCTTAATTTAGTTTTAACATTTATGTTGAGTTGAAATAATTACAGTTTTTAATATTGACGAGAAAAGCTTGAATTTTGTACAAGAATAGGTAACTATAACCACCAAGATCACATAGCAGAGGAGATAATATACAATATACATATACAGGTTCACATTCAAACATGAAACCATATACAAATTATATTGGTTAAAGAATCATGACTATTTATTTAACTTAAACCAAAAAAAAAAAACTTTGTTTACTCACCTGCCTGTAAACAGAAAGCATTGAGTTTGGAACTTAGTTGCTTAGAAACAGAGGTTTGAAACTGAAATGTTAAAACTGCAACCTTGAATCAGTTTTGTTTGAACTTAAATGGGGTTTTCAAAAGCAAGATGCTTCCAAACTTTCTTCTCCTCGGGTTTTCTTTACAGTTTTTTTATTTTTTTATTTTTTATAAATGAACATCATAATGTAAAGTTTGTATATATAAAAGCTTTGAACAGTATAGGTATTAACTGACCAGTTTTTACTTGTTTGACCTGTAAGTTAAATAATTGTGTTTGATATGCTAAAATGTGAAATGATGTTACAAAATTTCGGCTGAAGATTTCTTGACAAAGAGGGGTGCTAATTAATGCATATGTCTTTATTTATGCTAACATAATCATCATCTGATTTGGCTTTGAAGATATTACATGCAACATGTACTTATGCAGGAAAACTTAAGGCTTATGGCTTGTGAGAGAAGGTATGTTCATATTAGTTTACATATATTTAATGCTTGCTGATTCCTGTATTTTGAAACAAAGATATTTGGTTTGTTATGTACTTCCTGTTTGAATCATGTGCAGGTTATAATCATGGTTTACTATCTATAAAAATGTTTATTTGTTGATTATCACTTTGCAGGCTAACACTTGGTCTTGCTTGAACAACAAAATATTTGTTTTAGAGATGTTTTTGTCAGGTTTACTTTCATATTGACTAATTTCCATTTTTCTTTTCTACTTTGCTCTTATTTTGCTTTGTGTTGTGCTTAATTCTTGTTTGTACTTACAGTTATATTTTATATTTTGACAATCAATAATTATATGGTTTATTTACTTATATTTATATTTATTCTTCGTATTTAACTATCAATATTTAAATGATATTCAATTGCTTACTTATTTACATTTATATTTATATTTCATATTTGTTTCCATTTGTATTTTAACAATAAATATTAAACTTAGATTTATGAGTTCACTTATTTATTTATATTTAATTTTGACTCATATTAATATTAATAATTTATATTGAACATTATCATCTATTTGTATTTTATATTTTTATATTTTTAAACTTTGATCTTATTTTAAACACTATCATCCATATGTATTTATTTCTCAAATGTTAACAATGTAAAATATTTTAATTTAATTATATAAGGTAAATTTTATCAAGATATTGTTAAGAATCTTTTATTTTAGAATTTCAAACATTATTATCTATATGTTATCATTTTATACTAAATAGAAATAAAGTAAAGTATTTTAATTAATTATATAAGATAGATTTTTATTGTGAATATTATTAAGATATTTATTCCAAATTTTCAATTTCATTTTCTTTCAAAATACCAATATATTATAAACAAATGGCGATATTTCCAAAATTATATTCATCTAAGAATGATCAAACTACTTTTTTATTTAATTAAATCAAATATTTAATAAAATAAACGGGGCCAAAATCCAGGGTCGTTACAAGTATGATATCATTTTATTTTATAAATATCCCTTTCCCAAAATCATAATATTTTCAAATATATATACCTTGAAACCATAACTTTGAAACATAAATTTTAATACTTAATGGTTCAAATACTATATTAGTTTACAAATAAAACAGCTTCTTTAAATTTCACCATAAATTCACAATATCAATTTGAACCCCCAAATAAACCATTTTAATTCCCATATATTTCACAGCTTAAATATTCTATATTTCAAAACTTTATAGTTCATATATTTCAATCTTTAAATATTCCACTATTTCAAAATGGATTATTTGAAAATTTAATATATATCAAATCCAATTCCTATTATTTCAATTTGAAATATTTACTTAATAAAATAATATTATTTAAGTAAAACCCATAAACTTCAATAACAGGATATTCTTTTAATTAAATCAACGTGATAATATTCTTTAAATAAATTTGATATTCGTTTAAATCCTCTAATCAAAAATCAAGTTATATGATTATACCCTTTAAATCTTAATTTACTTACATTTCAAAACAAATTTTTCGAGGAAAATTTTTAAATACCTTAATTCAAATCTTATTCACATTTGTCTTCAACCTTACTTTTATTTAGGTTATTATAAACTCTATATACAATAGAACTTCAAAATATATACTTAACCCAATTACATAAACGAAATCAACTTTATTATTTCGATTACTTTAAAATTCGAACAAATTTATACATAACTAAATTCAAGAATTTTACTATATATATATATATCAAAATTTAATATTTATTAAACCGTATTCTTTCCAAAACCATAGAAAATCATTTCAAAAATAATTTGATATATATACTGCGGTGCCTGTATATAATTTTCTATCCTATGTTCAAGTGATACGGATATTTATCATTTCAATCGATCATTTCAATCCGCAATTTAAAAATAAAAATGTGATTGTATATCATTTCAAACCGCAAATCCGAATGAAATGAAAATGCATAATAACTTGTAGTTTATACAATATAAATACAGCATCCATTCATCCATCATATCAATCATCAAACATTCATCAATTTATCATCCAATTCAAACAATCACATCAATAAATAATAATTAATTACTGATAGTTAATTTTCCAATAATGAATTAAATAACTGTTTAATTGTATTTTATATGCAATAATAAATAAATTTAACTAGCATGTTATATGCAATAATAATTTTTACTAAAATTTTAACTGAAAGTTTTAATGCAGCAAATAAATTAATTAACAATTAACTGGCAGTTTTAAATGCAATAATGAATTAAATAAAGCGTAAATTAAATGAATGCAATTTAACTGAGAAAATGATAAAATATATGCCAAACAGCTACAAATAAAATTTTAAACACATCATAAATCAGTTTAACAAACATAAGAAATTTTAGAAGTTGTGAGTGGGTTAAAACACTCACCTTTTGAATTTAAATTGAATTTAAATCCAGTTTAAACCCAAAATTTCAACAGTCTCCAAATCCATCCAAAATAATGCCAAAACATCTGTAATTCTAACACGATCCCAGCAAAACAAACCGCGTATGAATCCGAGCTCGTATGAAAAAGTTAGGAAAATTAGAAGATTGGCCAATTCTGGTCCTGAGTCGACTTCGGGTTCAACTTCGGTCCACCGCCTCAATTCCCCGGTGCTTGCTTGGAGTTTTTGCCAAAATGACCCGGAGCGACCCGAGTAACTTTCTTCGTAACCCGAAGTAGATGCGGCATTTTTGCCTCTGAAACTCGAAGCGCGACCAGAAGTTGCTACATATCCGCAAATTTTTTTTTTTGAAATTGAAATTGGGTTGGGAAGATTAGGGTTTGCAGCGGAATGAGGAAGGGCATACGTTCAGAATGAGGAATAAGCAACGACCTAGGGTTTATAACCGTATATATATATATATATATATATATGCAAACAGAATAGCAAGAATGGGCTAGGTTGGATTTGGGTTTTGAACGATAATTGACCCGAAAAGCCCGTTTCGATTCCGGAACGGAAAAGGGTCAACCCATATATCAAAATATATGTTTAAAAATATTTTAAACGCGATGGAAAAGGTTTCACGTCCAAATTCCATCGTATGAAGAAGTTATGCTAAATTCAAATTTTCCAAATTGATTTCAGTTGATTTAAATTGCATAAATTTCAAGGTGTTTCGAGTCCGTACGATCAAACGACAAGTCCGATCGCTACGAAACTTGAAACACTATTATAATTCACCGTTACGGATCCGATGAAACTGGTTTCGTTGAATCCAAGTCAGTGGCCAAAATGGCTATTTATATATTAATTAAATAAATGTATAATTAATTGATTAAATCAAAATTTAAAATTTCAATTCTAAAATTGACAATTTTATCACCTTATATTTCTCAAACATTTTTAATGATTTAAACAAATTTAAATGTCTATTTAGAGAAGATAAATTTATAAATTTCAATATAAACCTTCAATTTCATTAATTTCAAAATTATAAATAAAATTTTCAACAATTCTATCAAATTCACTATTCATTCTATTATTAAATTCATCGTTATCAAAAGGATGCAATTTACAGTGGTTCACGATTGTTTACATTTATTTTCTTAGGTTTCATCTACATTTCCATTTATGCAATATTTCAAATATTAAGTTTCCATTTAATTGCAATAAATCATATTATCGTAATTTAAATTCAAATAAATGGAAAAATGTTGATTCCCATTCTTATTATTCAAACAAACATTATCCTCTAAACATATTGAACATTTGTTTACGTTACATTACATTGATACTTCCAGTTTCATCTTTATTCGTATTAACTATTTTAATTCCACTTATTGTGTAATAACTACTATAATGAAATTTGTCAATTTCACTCATAAATTTGGATTTTAAAACCAATTAACTAATTTACCTTGGTGCCATCCTTTATTACATTAATCGTTACTTTAAATTACATTAATAAAACATTAAATTTAGATACAGTTACTAATTATTTACATAGTTTATTTAACACCTTATATAACAAGCCACCTATATTACTTGCATTTAAGTTCGTTACTCATCAAACCAGATTTATAATTCCATATTCAACGCTAATTTATTTCATTGCAATTAATATACGCCTATTTACACACCTTCATACTTTAATTATTAACCAACAATTTATTATGCATTATTTCATCAATTAATATCAATTTTGAATTTATTTCCCAATTTACCGATTTCATTCAATTATACCCTTACGAATTGGTTTCCCTTAATTGGTATTGCATTTCATTCGCTTTATTTATACTTACCTTAGTTAGCCTTAACGTAGTATTAGATTAAAATTTCATTGGTTACGTCCTATTGAATTAACATTCTCCGATTACCAAATTAATCTACATCAAATTGCACTAATTAAGTGAATTAACTGTAATTGATTTCAAACTAACTTTTACGAACTAAATAAATATGTAACTTATAATCATTGTTACCCTTAACTATTAATTACCTTTAAAAGTTCATTAATTACAACAAATGTTCCAATCACCTATATAATTCAAATTTCATCTTTTATTTGTGTTCAATATTTTATTTCATTATGCTGAAATTTAGGCGCTTATACCCATTTAATATCCCAATTCATTGTTTTTTCTTGGTTTCAAATTTTTAATTAAATCAATTTCCATCTATGCATAAAATTAACATTTCTATTAAACTTCCATTCATACTTCCATTATTATTTTAACAATTATTAAACATTATGATCAGTTAAAACTTCACAATGGTTTAAATCAATTGGGATTACACTACACATTTAATATTTATCAACTTGTTCAAACCTTATTATCTAAAGTTACGAATCAAATACCGTTACAGTGGTTATCGCATTAATCAATTAAATCCTTTCCTTTATTTCAATTAATTGGGTTTGCGCAAATTAAATTTTCATTAACTTACATTTACATGATTTCATTTGTAAATTAAATGCTTACCTTTATAAGCTTTCATTCCAAACAATATTTCAATTTCTACCGGACATTGATTTAATTGAATTTACTATTTAATATTATTAATGCATTAACTAAATTCACTACTTACATTTGTTCTCTTATATGCAATTCTTAGCCTAGTATAACAATTTACATCACTTCAATTTATTCGTCATTTTGTTTCAACTGTAAATATTTAGCCATAAATTCCCGTGGTTTCATTTCATTTTCAGCATTTGCTTCATTATTAATTATAAAATCTTTATTTCTTCTAAATTCAATTTACATAAATCTTATTAAAATGACAAATTTAATTAACGAAAATTACGGGTCATTACAAGTGGGATCCACACAATTAACATTATTTAATTCTTTTTATTCCTATTTAATTATTTTCTTTCTGAAAACTTCAAACGTTAATAACTTCTTCATTTGAACTGATGGCAAAACTCCAATTACGTAAGTTGCTCAGAAAATCATCACAATTGCAATGATGTAAGTTTCATAGGTAAATTTTGATGTTTTCTCAAATTTTATTTTTGTGCCTTGTTAATTACTGTTAATTTTATGGGGTGTTACAGAATCTGAATGGTCTCATGTGCAATTATTTATTTAATAAAAGAGAAAACATAATGGATTGAGATATAAGAATAAGTAAGGAGAAAATGCATAATTATTCTCTGAACTAAGGAGAATACAAAATACAAGATAAGGGTGAATTAGAAAAGAGATATAAATGATTAAATTTTGAATTTTTATACATAACAAAAAAGATACCATTTTAGCTTCCATTATCCCAATAACTTCTTTATCAATTCTCAAAAGAATATAAATGATCAAAAATTGTATTTCTTATATAAGAAATAGTTTGAAAAATTCGATGTACAAACAATATTTAAGCGTACAAGATCATATAAACTTAACATAAGTTCCCTATGTGGAACATATCCTCACAAAATATCAACCCCATACCTATCGCGCTTCAAGGTATGCATTGTTGCCTTTTGTCTCATATTGTATCTCCTATGATTTAGAATAAAAGTTCATGAATATAAAATGATAATTAGAGAAATGAAGATACAAATAAAAAGTTCTAATTACATTATCTTGGAATACAAAAATAATAATATGTACACATGAATCGAAGAATAAATGAACTGAGATGTAAATGAATAATACAAATATTAAAACGTGATTGAATAGGTACATAAATGAAAATTATTCTAGAATTGATGAGCACTTTACATAAATGCAACAAATGCTAAAATAAATTATAAACATGTGTACTTGAGTCATTATGGAAGTTGAATCAATATCCCATCTGTTTTTTTTACTTTGACATTTTAGTAATAGATATCTATAGCCAAACAAAAATAATTGCAATAACTTTTTGGAAACAGTGATTTCTTATAATTTAATTTTTCTAATATCACTTTTTTTAGAATGGACCATCAGTTGGATACCAAATATTATTATATTTTACAAATTAATTTTTTTTAAGAAGTGAAACATAATTTTTATAAACCTTATTGATATATAACAAATTAAACATTACATACCCAAAACTGTTACACATATCACAAATGAAAGAAGAGTGAATTATATAACTCCAGCTAAACTATAAGAAGATATGAACTACAAAAGGAGAAAAATTCCATCAGATATTAGAAGCTAAAAAACTTAGGAGGTTATAGTATATAGTGATTTGAGATTTTGTTTTAGACGGAGAAGATAAGAAAATAAAGTAAAAAAGGTAAAATGATGAAAGTGGAAGATGTACATATATGAGTAAATGAATTAGAAGGTTAATGGTTATATAGCTACAACAATATAATGAAATTAACTTAGGGTCTGAAATTAAATATTTGAAAGGTAGGGTATATTCATAAAAATGAAACCACACTTACGCTTGTGTACATATAGAAATAAATAGTTGAATTACCTTGCATGCTCTACTATAGAAGGAATGAAAATGGATAGTATTAGAAAGATTTTGTAACATTAGCTATCATTAAAAATATTAAGAAAAAAAGTTAAAGTAAGTTTAAACATCTAAGAAAAATAAAATAGAATTTACTGAAAAATTCTGACCTGTAAGTATAATTTATTTTGTAGCTTAGACAAGAAAGGAGATTAGGTGAATTATGGAAAACATTAATCTGGAGAGTAGTTTTTATTTCTAAAACTAAAAGGAGAGGAGAAGACATTTAAGAGAAATGGATTGGAAAATGTCACGTGGCAAATGAAGAAAACTCAAAAGACGCAGTTGAGAATGAAGAACAGAAGATGATTAAGGACTCATTTTTAATAGTATAGTATATATTACTAAAATACATTTTTTTAAATTATTAATTACTTTTATTAAAAATCCAGGGTATTATATGCTTCGTCCCTTGGAACAGACCTGTGACCCATCGAGTTCTGGCCTAGTTTGGATCATCTTAGGTTGGTTCAACTCGGCTTTGCGGGTCTTGGTTCTAATCGTGGATTAGGACAATTTTCCTATGGTAAACGCTTAATAATTTATTTTTTTGGCATTGTAACAAATTACAACAATATAAAATTATGGTAAATAATTGAGAAGTTACAACGTACGTAGCTGATAATAGTACATAGATACTACAATTATAGAAATTTCAATATGTTCGAGTATTTAAACTTTGTTGGTTAATAGGTTGATTTTGAAGGGATTTTGATTTGTATGAAATATGTTAGACGAAAGGAGTTCGTCGAACCCCCTCATTGCATGCAATGTATAAATTTGCTTTCAGTGGAGATGCATCGATTTAAAAAAACCCTTTATATGTAGCTATGGGGTTTGTGTAATGATGTCAATTGATGTATTTGATGTCAATAATCATTTATTATATTAAACTAAATATATGACTGACAATTAGAATCGAACCAAACCTATATGAGCAGAATCGAATTTGGCGCAACACCATGGGTCTCGGGTCGGATCTAAGTGGTGGAAAATGTTATTTAGATCCGATCAAATCCGATCCAAACCGAATCGACTGAAAAGAGTCGGTCGAAAACCATAAAAAAAAGGACAAATTTTCAAAAGAGACCAATTTTCAAAACCATTTGCAGATATAGGCTGGTTTTGAAACTAATTGCAGAAATAGGCTAGTTTTGGCCAGCTCAACGATGAGCTGGCCTTTTTTTTAAAAAAAATAATGGGGCGCATTTTAGAAATGCGCCCCTTTATATTTGCACTGGCGCATCTACAAAATGCGCCAGTGCAAATCTTTGCTGTCCAAACCTGGGCAGCAAACTATATTAAGCAATTCGAATTGAAATGCACAAAATCAAAATTCAATTGGACAATCTTAAATGATAGCAAACGTTTATCAATATGCAAGCCAACAAATAAAACTACCATTAAATAAATTCCAGCATAACATAATTAAAATCCGATTACATTCGAATTAAAGCAGAAGTTATAGTTCGATTACAAAAGCAAATTAATAGTAAACTAAAAATAGGAGTGCTCATGGTTGAGTTGGATCGTCTTGAGTAGGTGGGGGTTGAGAAGGTCCAGCAGATTGCGATTGGTGTGTATCTTGCCTTCTTTTAGTTCTTCGCACTCTAATCCGCAAAGCTTGTTCGGAAGAGCTTGTCCGTGTTAATCGAGTTCTAAAAAGGAGCGTGTCAATAAGTTTCTTCAAATCAAGACACCGTGGTTGGACTTCTCGTTCGGGTACTCTACCATGTCCGATATCAGCTAACCCTCCTCCTACCGTCTCTAGTACATCGACCTACAAGTTGAAATTATTTATTCAAAATTAGAAATGTAATTCAAGCAAACTAAAAATATCACTATAATGTGAAGATTTACCACATCTCGCTCAAGCGGTGCACGAGCGGTGTATGCTCGTTCGTGAGAAGTCCGATCTTTTAGTTAATGATAGGAGCAAAAAAATTTAACCTTTGAACATTTTTGTTTACCACCAACATATACCGGTCTATTGTTTTCTTTTATAGTCAATTTTCCATCAAAGTAGCAAATTATTGGGATGAAATCCGACATACTTCTAAAAAAGAAAACATTATTAATTTTAGAACAATCAATTACTACACAAATACTAATGACATAATAAAGCATAAAAATGAAAGGATGTACATGTGAAAGTTAGAATATGAAAACCCAAAAATTGAGCTAGGGTTTGAGTTTTTACCTTCAGATTGATGCCAAGTAGCTGATAGAAGTAATCCGACTAGTAATTCTTGTATATTTTGAAGATTTTAAGTAGATATTGATCAATTTTTGAGCTGAATGGAAGAAAGGTTCGGAATTGAAGTTGGACTAGACTGTTTTGTTTTGAGTAATAAAAGTGAGTTGGGTATATTGCCTTTTGCTTTCTGTTTTATGCACAAAGATTTGCACTGGCGCATTTTGCAGACGCGCCAGTGCAAATATAAAGGGGCGCATTTTTTAAATGCGCCCCGTTATTTATTTTTTAAAAAATGCCAGCTCATCGCTGAGCTGGTCAAAACTAGCCTATTTCTGCAATTAGTTTCAAAACTAGCCTATATCTACAAATGGTTTTGAAAATTTATCCTAAAAAAAAGGTGTGTAATTTGAGTGTAATTATCCAATTAAATCTGACCTAGCTTTCATAATGTATTGTCTGAACTGATAAAGCCCCACTCGAATAGAATCAAAAACCGTCGAATCGGATGTAGGTCCCACATATTGACGCTTCTAGCTAAATTGTTCTCAAGCATTAAACAAAGATTTCAATACTTGGTACTTTTTTGACGTTAATCGAAGTTCTTACTATTTACTACACTATAATCCAGTTTTTCATGACCACACCCTACCTCGGTCCGATCTCGAATAACCCTGAACCTTGGACCACCACAGTCCAGAACTCAATCGGACCTCATTCATTCATGAATCTTGGTCGGACCTTCAAATCAACGGTCCAACCATCAATTTTACCCGGTTGAACCATGGTTCTTTGGTTTTTTTCCTATTTTCTGATTGTGTAATTCTCTCTCATTTTCATCTTTTGCATTCACTACAAGATAATACGGCTATTCCAACGGCTCGTAGCCGTTGGCGGCCGTTGGAAGCCGTTGGAATAGCCGTTGGAATAAAACTCACGTCTTCCAACGCTTTCCAACGGATCCAACGGACCATTTCCAACGGCATTTCCAACGGCCGCTAACGGCTTGTAGCCGTTGGAATCCGTTAAAAACCGTTAGAATAAAATGGCCAACAAGCCGTTGGAAATACTGGGTTTATTTTGCTGTATAACAGCAAGCCTATTTACCTTCCACCACACCATTTCCAATCCATTCAATTTCCATTCCATTTCCAATCAATTCTACATATATATATATATATATATATATATCAATATCAATACAAACAACACACATAAATCAATAAAACACCAATATAAACAAACCAAACCGTTCAAACATCACAAAATATACCATCAACGTACATACCATCAACAAATGTCCATAAACCATGTACATACCATCAAAATATTTCTCACCCACTCCGTACCAATATATACAACATCACCATCAACATCAAAACATCTCCAAGTCAATATATACATTGTTCAAACACAAATACTCAAAAACATACCTCCTCAAGGATCCTCGTCGCCTCCAGAAGCACCAGACGACGAAGGAAGGGTACCATGATTCTGCAAATACTGCGCAAGCTTTTGATCCAACTGTTCCATCTGGATGGCTCGTAGACGATTCTCCTCCCGTAGCTACTCAACCATAGCTCTAAGCTCCTTGATTTCTTCTTTGTCTCGGTCTTTTTGAGCTTGTCGAGCCTGTCGAGCCTGCAAATAAAATTAATAGCAAAAGGGTTGTCTCAGCATATAAAATATTATAACATTATATATCTAAACGCTGATTTTTTGTACATATGTAAAGGATTAATTACCGTTAGGTTCCCGAAGCCAAAACGTCTACTCCGTTGCGCCGGATCCATAACAACGGTAAAAATGTTATCATGCTCCTCCTGTGTCAGCGCATCACGACCAGACTGCTCAAGCGCATAAGCCTGTGCCTCCTGCAACCTCGACTATAATGGAAAAAAAACAATTTCAGTTGAAAAATAATAGCATGTAATTATTTTGCATAGCTAGAAATTAATAAACTTATCGGTGTAAGTATTAGAAATTAAAAAATGCATACATATGCCTCGATCGCCCTATCTTGATCACCCCACTGATATATGATATTGCCAGCCTCATCTACTTGCCTGGACGCGTGGGTGTGAGCAAACACGTCCACTGAGCCAACAGACCCCCCGAGCTCGTTCCTGCAATTGATAATTTGGATAATTTAACTGTACATAACTAATTACTGAACTGATCAATATACAAATGTGATAATAGATAAATTTACCAAATCTTCGTGGTGATGCTGGAAAGATTTGGAGCCTCCACGGTGTGATACAGGATTCCTGCTCCTGTTTGCCGAGTTCCTAGCCGACTCCTCCTGCAAATTTACAATGATTAATTATTTATTAAACGGTAAAAAATTGCTGAGATTTACTGTAGATTTACCTTGAACTCCTCATAGTTCCACCAATCAACCCATTTCTCCCATACAGTCGCGCTCATCCACTTGGGCTTCTTTCCTACTTTTTTAATCTCCGACATAGTCTCCCTATAGTTCTTCGCGATCCTGGAGTTCCAGTGTCGTTGAACTAAATTGACGTCAGGCTCTTGCAAATCTACGGCGCCCTGTACAATAAGAAAATATTACTAATTATTTATTTGTATTTAATTAATCATCTTGTAAAGCGGTATAAACTTACCAGAAAATCTTGCCAAATCGTCTCTCTCACGTCGTCGGGGATCTTTCCCCACTTGGGCCAGCAATCGGTCATCCTAGCCATGTACGCCTGCTTCGAAATGCTCAGAACCGCTTTGGATGGCTCCAACTCAAATCCACTGCGTTAAATATAAAATTGAACTTTAGACAATTGTAGATATATCATGTACAATTAAAAAATTAAAATGCTATGCTCGCTAATTATGATACTTACATCTCATCAGCCTTAGGCTGCAAGTAAACAAGTGGCCGAGCTGGTGGCTCACCACTACTCTCTCCAATATGACGTGAAGAGCCACGTCGCCGAGACCCAGAACCAGAACCGGAACCGGACATAATATATATACCTGCCATATATACATACATATACACATTATAATAATCATGATATGATGAACCATTAAAAATGTAATACAATATGTTACAAATGTGTCATGTTGTGTATGTGTTGAGTGTGTGAGTATACACTTATTGTCATTAAAATTGTATAAATTGGATAAATGCATTATTAATCAGAGATCAATGTAATGTGAATACTTTTAAAAATTACCGGATATTACTCAGTCGTCCTCATCGTTTTCTGATTCAGACTCGGTTTCGTGCTCTATGTCGTTTTCCTCTACACTCTCAAATGCTTCGACTAATACATTTGTCTCATCATTTAAAGGTCCAAAATCGGTTTGATCGTCTGTAATTGCTATTTCAGCATTTTCCTCCAGATCTGCTTGATAGGCTTGTTCGTCTGGAATATTTTGTCCATCGAACGTAAATCTTGCTTTGGTTTTAAAAACCGCAGACCAATCTGCTTTATCCCTTTTTAGAGATGGATAAGGGGCATAATAAGCTTGTAGGGCTTGTTTGGCTAGTATAAATGGGTCGTACTTTTGATAACGCGAGGTATGTTTAATTTCTATAAGATTATATTTTGGATGCACGTTAATACCAGAACCTGGAACATTGCTGAACCAGTTGCATCTAAACAAATAAACATCCTCCATGGGTCTTGTAAAATATGTCAACTGCAATATCTGAGTTAACACACCATAAAAATCATTTATATGATTATTAGGGTCATCACTGCCTTTAACAAATACACCAGTATTGTTTGTTAATTTTTCAGCACCGTATTCTTTGGTGTTGAATTTATATCCATTAACAAAATATATTGGATACGTGTTAACTTTTCTTTTCGGTCCAAACGCCAAATGTTTCAGTCCTTTATCGAGCACATTATTTGTGGGATCAGAAACGTATTTCGAAAACCAAGTAATGAAATCTTTGCTTAAATCGCCGCCTGGATTTTGTGATTCATAAATACTGCAAACACAAACATGATATATTACATTATTATTTATTCACACGTGTAGTATTAAATTTAACAAAACTTGGAATGTGCTAATTACCTAACAAATGGTGCAACTTCAGGACAATTAAGAAGAATATATATGTGTGCTACATGGTATTCTTTATCATCTAGCCATACTTCCTCACATTTTCCAGCATGTCGGCCATGTTGTTTAAAAATAGATAATACTGATTTATAAGAAGAATCTTGTTCAACGGCCTGATCGTCATTACGCGGAACACTTACAAATGATACGTTCACATGGTCTTTAAAATAATGAGAGAAAAAGAAAGAAGCTTCTTCTTCGATATATGATTTGCAAATAGAACCTTCAACTCGAGCTTTTTGTCTCACTTTTTTCTTCAAATGGTTTAAGTACCTAATAAAAAATATTTGGGTTAAGTATTAACTACTATATTTATACTTAAATCAACATTTACATACTCAATATAGTAACATACCTTTCGAATGGATACATCCATTCATATTGCACAGGACCTCGAAGACGTGCTTCATATGGAAGATGAACAGGTAAATGCTCCATTACATTAAAGAAACCCGGAGGAAATATTTTCTCCAGTTTGCAGAGCAGTATAGGAATTTCTTCTTCAAGTTTAAGTAGACGGTCAACTTTTAACATAGTTGAACAAAGCTCCTTGTAAAATAAACTAAGTTCTGTTATTACCGTCCAAACTTTTACCTGTAACAATTCTTTGAAAGCGATGGGTAACAAATTTTCCATCATTACATGGCAATCATGGCTTTTCATTCCACTCAGTCTCCCATTTTTATAGTCGACACATCTACGAATGTTAGAGGAAATTCCATCGGGAAATCGTGATTCTTCCACCCATTGTAACAGTACTTTAACTTGGTTGCTGTCTAGTTCAGAGCATGCTTTGGGTTTTTTATTGTCGGGAGTCATATGAAGCTCAGGACGATTGCATATTTGCTCTATATCACGTCTAGATTTCAAATCGTCCTTAGTCTTGCCCTTCACATTCAAAACTGTATAAAACACATTATCAAATACGTTTTTTTCGTTATGCATCACGTCAATGTTATGACGGATTAATAGATTTTTCCAATAAGGCAATTCCCAGAATATACTTTGTTTGCACCAATTATGAAACGTCGATTTACCTTGAATTTCTTCTTGTTGTCTGGTCTCGTGTATCTTTGGATAATCTTTTACAAGTTCATATATATCCTCGCTTGACCAAACCGCTGGTGGTCGTAGAGTCTCATGTCTATTAGCTATGAAGTTTTTTTGTCTCTTCTAAAAGGGTGATTAATATGAAGAAAACATCGATGACAATCAAACCATGAAATTTTCTTTCCATTTGGCAAAGAAAATGCTCGTGTTTCTTCCATGCAATAAGGACAAGCAAAACGACCGGACGTACCCCAACCCGAAAGCATTGCATATGCAGGAAAATCGCTAATAGTCCATAACAAAGAAGCGAACATCCGAAAAATTTTCTTTTTTGATATGTCGTATGTTTCAACTCCTTCATACCATAATATTTTCAACTCTTCGATCAACGGTTGTAAGTAAACATCAATGCCCTGTGTCGGATCATCAGGACCAGGGACGACAATCGTGAGAAACATATATGGAGTTTTCATACACATCCACGGAGGTAGATTGTAAGGTGTGATTATTATAGGCCAAGATGAATATTTAGAACCAAACTGAGAAAACGGTGAGAAGCCGTCTGTACATAAACCCAGTCTAACATTTCGGCTCTCCGCTGCGAAATCGGGATATTTCTTGTCAAAATGTTTCCATGCTTCTCCATCGGCTGGGTGTGTCAACGTACCTTCTTGAGGTGTTCTCACACTATTCCATCTCATATGATGCGCTGTTACAGATGATGCATATAATCGTTGAAGTCTAGGGGTGAGGGACAAATAATCCATACGCTTGTACGGAACTTCTTTTCCCTTCTTTTTCCTCGATTTGTATCTTTCCTGATTACATATTTTACAATTTCTAAGATTGATGTCTTCTTTCCAATACAACATGCAACCCTTTAAACATGTATCTATTTTTTGATATGGCAAAGCGAAAGATGACATAAGTTTTTTCACTTCATAATAATTTTCGCACATTAAATTATCGGATGGCGTATGACGTTTAACAGCTTGCACAACAGCCGTAAATCCAGCTTCTATAAGGTTGTATTTTGATTTCATTGCAATGTATTCTGCAGTTACCGATAATTGAGAGCCGCTTAAACATCCATTCCAAAGGGGTTTTTTAGCATGATCCAATAAATCATATATATTTTTTAGCTCCAACATTTGGCTCCTCTTCGATGTTAACATCGTCGTTATCAATTACAACGGTAGGAAACATTGATCGTGCTGCATCTTCGACCATATGTTCTATGAGATTCGTACTACCTTCTTCGCTGATGACCTCCACCGACTGTTCTTGATCATTAGGGGCTACAATTTCTCCATGATCATCCCACAGCAAATAATTGGGTACGAAACCGAATTGGCGCAAATGAACCTTAGCCATATTCGGTTCTAAATAGTTCAACAATTTGCATCTACTACACGGACAACGAATTTCTTCATTGTTTGCAATATTACTTATAGCAAATTCGATGAACACTTGTGCCCCTTTTAGAAAATGTTCGCTTATTGCGCCACTAATTCCCCTTCTTTGATACATCCAGCTCCGATCATTAAAGTAATTGACCATGTTTCCCTACTAGAAAACCTATGATAGAGTAAAAATGTTATAAATCATTCATTTTATATTTTGCAGGAAATTTCCCAACGGCTTCCAACGGCCGCAAACTGCTAATTTCACAAACTTTATTTTAAATAAGCAACTATTGTTTCATTGCCACTTATGTGTCTTTCTTTGATGGTCGGTCATCCTACTTCCCATTACAAACACGATAGTAATTATATTCCGTAAATCATATCATTTTAAACGATTCACAAAATTTCGGCAGCATTTCCCCCGTCTTCCTTGTATCGTACACAAATGCGTGTACACAAGGAACGTAAAGGAAATGCCGTCGAAATTTTGTGAACCGTTTAAAGTGATATGATTGACGGAATATAATTACTTTATAGTGTTTGTAACTTGTCCAATACTGGGACGAATCCGACAAATGATGTATCAGATGAATAGAGTTTTCCGTTTTGTGGAAAAAACGAATATCCCTAAAACGATCATATACAACACTTGTCAGACGGGGCCGAATATATCTAAGGATTTAAATATTTGTTTATATTAAATATGAATATATAATTCTTTTAATTAATATTGGTTTATATTTTACCGTTTTATTACATAAGTACTAAATTCATTTTATACACTAAATTGGTACACAAAATTCATTTTTTACAAATTCACGTGTTCCTACAAATACAAAAATCGTATTCGCACAAATTCAATATCCGTTCTAAAGGATTTCAAATGCAATAAACTTTATCACACACATATACTTTCAATACTAACCAAATCAACATATATAAACTATTAAAATATCCTAAATTACAAAATTTTCAATCGGTAATAACTTGTTTATTATGGGATAATAACTAAAATTAGGGGATAATATAATGTTATATGCATACACTAACAAGTAGGAATCAATCAACATTCGAATTAAACCCTAAATAAAAAAAACCTAAATATTAGCTTTAGGAAAATTACCGATTTGGAGAGCTAGAAGGGTGGAGATGGGCCGGAGTAGCTTCCAAATGGCGTCGGAGGTTGTTGGGTTGGTGTTTGGGCCGGCAGCTGAAGATTGGAGATGGTGGAATGGTAGAATTGGGGGTAAGATTTGGTGGGGAAGAAGAATAATGAGCTGAGATCGGTCTCTGGAAAATATGCAGGAAATTTTCCAACGGCCGCAAACGGCTAATTTTCAGACGGCTTCGAACGGCTTCCAACGGCTACGTAAAGAATTAACGGGCCGTTGGAAGCTGTTGGAATAGCCATTGGCGGCCGTTGGAAAAGGAGCATTGGAATATACTGTTTTTCTAGTAGTGCTTGTTTTGAAGAAAATAAGTAAATATATATATTTTAAAAATCATAGTCGTTATAACTTCATCACTTTGTTTTTCACTGCTACAAACTCCTCTAATACCATTATAAGATTCGTCAAGTTTGTCGTCATTAAACTTCAATCGTTGTGCACTACTCTACTATATACAAAGCTGTAGTTATGCACTGTAACAACATACAACTTCTGTTGCAGATTTTGAAGACCATCTACAGCTTGTGTACATAGCATTATTATTTCAATATTTTTATGTATAGTCTGTAGTTAAATGAGCAAATTTTTCGAAAAAATAAATCACGGTTTCGACAGTTCGATCGGTTGAACCGTCAAAATCTTAAACCTTCAATCATCACGGTTCGAGGCACGGCACGGTCATGAAAACTATGCTATAATCCTTTGTATAATTTAATTAAGAAATATAAAAGAAAACTGTGAAAAAGGCGTTTGAAACAAAAATTTGATGTCACTTCCACCACCAATCATCATGTCAGCTGCATTGGCATGACAAGTCATGTTTATAATATGCATCATCAATAAACGTACACAATTTGACACCATGGGTCTCGGGTCATGCAACACCATGGGTCTCGGGTCGGATCTAAGTGGTGAAAAATATTATTTAGATCCGATCAAATCCGATCCAAACCGAATCGACTGAAAAGTGTCGGTCGAAAACCATAAAAAAAAAGGTGTGTAATTTGAGTGTAATTATCCAATTAAATCTGACTGATAAAGCCCCACTCGTATAGAATCAAAATCCGTCGGATCGGATGTAGGTCCCAGCTTCTAGCTAAATGGTTCTCAAGCATTAAACAAAGATTTCAGTACTTGGTACTTTTTTGATGTTAATTGAAGTTCTTACTGTTTACTGCACTATAATCCCTCCGGGGATTTTAGGCTCAAGGAAAAAATTAGAGAAAAATTTCGTTTTAGGGACAAGAAGTTTGTTTTTAGGTTGAATGACACTTTTTAGTGTAAATCACAGAATGGTAGTTGTAACTATCATTTTCAGTTTACACTAAAAAGTGTCCTTCAGACTAAAAAACAAACTTGTTGTTTCTTAAACTAAATTTTTTTACAACTTCTTTCTTGTGCCTGTTTACCTGAATCCCTTGTATAATTTAATTAAGTAATATAGAAGAAAACTGTGATAAAGGCGTTTGAAACAAAAATTTGATGTTACTTCCCCCACCAATCATCATGTCAGCTGCATTGGCATGACTAAGTCATGTTTATAATATGCATCATCAATAAACGTACACAATTTGACATGATAATTTAAGGGTGAGCAGCGTGTTTTGAATCAAAATTACGTCCTATAAACAAATATAAATTAATCATCAGTCAACAATCACAGAATTTAGAGTTATTTCAATCAAAAATTTGGTAGTTAAAAGTCCATATTACAACGTTTTTACCATATTAAAAATTTGGTAGTTAAAACTTTAAACCAACAAGTGCCTCAACAATTCTGATTTTTGCATTGATTCCGAAAGCGGTTCTGCAACCTGAACTTGTAACAGCATCTCCAAAACATGGCAAATTTATCATTAACAGTGAGTTCAATTTTAAAATCTACATCGGTGACAACATTCATTTTAAAATAATAATCAGATAGAGGAGAGAGAACTATATATATATATATATTATAATAATAATACATCAATAACATGCATAAGCACAAAAGGCTTTCTATTCAGGCTGGCCATAAGATAAGGCATACAATAAAATTACGTTTTGTCAATTCAATGTCCCTTGTAATATACTATAACAAGCATGTTTCACAAACAAACGTAATTCGTTGCCTTTTAATCATTGAATCAATGTTTTACATGTATATATAGATGTGTGTGTCTATGTATATGTATATATATTGGCGTTTATATTTTATTATTTAGATGTTCCTCGTTTTGCCTTGCTTTGGCTTTGGGTTTGACTTTGGCTGGTGCCTTTGATTCGATTGAGGTTTTCCATAGTCATCAGTTTGCACTGTCAGCAACCTTTCTTCTCCTGCTTCACATGAGTGATTAAATTTTGATCTATTGTGCATTATTAAATTTCAGTTTCTGTATATGAGGTCAAGATTTATGACATGTTCTTGTGTACAGTCGTAGTGCAAAGAATCCTTGATGCATATAGTATAGATACATTAATACTTCATTTCATAGATCGAAATATTCATGAAAATGATCGTGTACTAATTAAGTAAACTAGCCATCAACAACTTGCTTTCTTCGCACCTGTTTAGTTGTATTTCATGCATAAAAAATTACGGAAGAACATTGATATGGTCATGCTTGCTTAAAATCATATGTGCTACTTGACAAATTATGTATATTTAACGTGCATCTATATCGTGGATATAAAAATCAAGATTTTGATATGTAAAGATCTGTAGTGAAAGTATGATATAACACCGTTTCATCCACAAAATAAAATTATCTTATTTTCATAAAAAAAAAAAACTACAGAAAACTATAATAGGCCAATCGTTCTTGTAGCTTAAATTTAACCAATTTATAACTTTAAGAATGCTGGTTATGCGCCATATGAAATGGAAAGATGGAGAACATAAACTACCTGAGATTAAAAGCACATTATTGACAAGTATGGTAAAAGCAAGCAAGACAAGTACCCACAAACGAAATGCATCCATCCTCTCTGTTTCTATTTGAATTTGAAATAATACGTGAATATTTTTGTCAATTTATAGCTAGAGTACATGAGAGCAATAGAACGTGAGAAGTTGTCGTCTAGAGGGAACATTTGACTAATTACAAAGGTTGTGTTATATACCAGAATTGTGAAAGTCAACTAATCTTGCCAACTTTTTATGCTGAATTTTTATCTCAAAGTAGCTAGTAAGTCACTAATACTCGTAAATTATTAAATCATGCAAACAACAAAAAAAAGTGCAAGGTTAGTTCGCGTGCAACTACCTAGCTTGAATATAATAATCTATAGCCATAATCCGGCGAAGAATCAAGAAATATATTCATCTAATGTATTATTTTTTCTTTACAGCCGTATTGGTGTTTACACAATACAATGTGATTTCACTTGTTCTTTTTACACTATTTTATTTTTAGCACACGACGTGTACAAACTGTAAGATATATAGCTTTTAAACCAATTTTCAAATAAGTGTTTAGAACTTGCTTTTTTATTAAGAAAAAGAAAGTTGACCTGGGTTTGCCAATAATATAATTCATTCATTTTGACTTATTAGCTCGGTGATTTAAAAGGTTTGGTATGCATTTGTAACGAACAAAAACATCCGAACATGACATTTGATGGGCCATTTAAACGGAGAAGTTGAATGAATGAGAAATGCGTTTTGAATTACGGACAGGATATTTGAGCAATGTATTTAAATTGTGATTTTTAATCTAATTGATTTATAGTTTATTAATTAATTATTTGTTTGTTAATAAATAATATTCGTCAATAATTTGAAAAAATAAATAAATAAGTTGTAAAATTATAAATTGCTCTGATTTAGTTTAAACCAACTTCATAATGTAGAGCACTTTGATACGAACATAAAGCAAAAAACCATGTTTCAAAGAGGCCTTAATTTTACAAGTTATTAATTTTACAAATTTATAAAAATTTAATTTTAACTAATAACATAATCAATGTTACCCAATAGGCTGTGAATGCAACAAATACATCCAGTGGTTGAACAACCATTTCTCGTTGGGGCGCCCGATGTTAAATAACCAGAATTTTGATTCTACGGTTCCGTACAGTTAGTTTTATTAATTACTAATATGGGCCGGTGCTTTGCACACGGATTTTTTATGTTATTGTATACGTTGATATTTTGTTTGAGCGCAAATATGTAAACGGAAAGCAATGACATTTTTGGAATTTCAAAAGGACGCCAAATAAATTAGTTCAATAAATTTTCTGTATTAGTTGTAGAGATGCGTCCCATTTTGCTAACAAAATGTTTTTCTTTAACTTTCAATGACAAACCTTTTTCGCCAATTTATTTATGTCCATCTATTACAACAATTAAGAGCATTCTCAAGCGAATAGGGTAGGAATGGTCGATTCAAGACAATCGATTCCATACCCACCCCCCATCGAAGAAAACTTAGCCGGTTTTCTTTTAGCCGGCCAATGAAATATTTCTTTAGCCGGCTAAAAGAAAGCCGAGTAAATTTATATATTTTCTTAACATGCTTTTTTTTGGTTTGCTAAAGAAATCCCGCTAAGAAGCAAAACTCCGAATTGCCAAAGCGACCCAGAAGGCCACAACCGGCTCCCCGCTAGGGGTCGGTTGCTTCCCAACCGTGACACGGTTGGGAATGCTTTAAGCAGCCGCTAGTTCTGATTCGCATCCCAATGGCTCATGGCACATGTTGCTCAAAAATAGAATGAACCTTCGTGTTTCGTCACTTTCTTTACGACGTTTCACCACTCTATCGAATTTACGCAAGCCAATCTATATGCACTTTCACCTCCATAATAAAATAGCATCAATCTAAAATTAACGAAGGTCTGTTAAGTTGAAGACCGTTGACCCACCCTCGATTTTTTACTTTATAATTTTGGTTGAGTATAGAACAATAATGACATCGAAAGAGAATGGTAAAAGTGATGTTAAAAGATACCTTGTGTTGTGTCTCAATTCTATAGAATAAAAAATAGATAGGACACCTAAAAAGGTAATTGAGCACGTTTCTGAGTGGTGAAAGAACCGTCAAACGGATTTGAATAACCAAACTAAACCGTTTGAAACGTTACCGTCGTTAAACAAAAAAATGAATTTCAACACAAAAATTAAAGAGTGTTACATTGCATAAGCCCAACCTAACTAGGATATAGTAAGGTTAAGTAGAGTCGGGCGATCGGCACACGACGGTCATGTATGATCTCCCACCTGACATGAGAAAAATCATTGAAAGTCCAAAAAGACCAACGTCGTTTGATAATCATATGTTGTAATAGAATGCTTCTACAATCTGTGGGACTATTCCCATGCACACGTCTCATGTTGATAATCAGAATTCGTTGGTAAAGCTTATAATCACTTTCGTTGCTGTTCTGAGTTTAAACATTCTTAAACCATATTATTTTGTTGAGAATATATAAAGCACTCAATATCAACATGGGTCTAAAAATTTCCAGATAAAACATTCTCTGCATGAATTAAGAATGATCCTCAATACACAATAATTACTATTTACTAACCCTATACTTATTTTCCCAATCACTGTAGCTCATACTTTGTAATCTAGGATGAACATATGCCATACGGCCCATACCCAAACGTTTAAACGGCATCTCTATATTAATTTATCAACTTCAATACAGACAGACAGGACGATGAAAGCCTTTGACAAACAATGAATGTACATACAATAACATATATATAATAGCGTAGTTCTTATTCAGCATACACAATAATGACCAATGAAATATTACAATATACAGGAAGCATTAAGTATTATTGATGAATATACAGCAAACAAAATTTTCTCCTCCTTGTGCGACAGTTATATGCGAGAGATATCACGACCAAATACAAATGTCGTAGCCCAGTTAATGGCGACATAGAACCGATTTCTCCAGCTAACCACACGGGTGAGGTAAGCTGACCTCCAAATAAACCAACTAACGAAACCTGTAAGCGAAAGCCCTTTGCTCTCCTACATAAACACAAAATTTTAATTTTGATACATATAAAAAAAAATTAAAATTGAATGCATATTTATGAAAATGGGTAAGGAAATAACCTTGCTCTGCCTAAGGTCAACTAGAGCTTTATACCTCCCGACCGTGGCCATGCTACCCAAATGTCTGTACACAAACGGATCACCTAATTCGATATTAGTTGCGCAGTTTGCATAGCCTCCGCCTTCTTTACCGATTTTGTTCAATAATGCAGCTAAGTATTTTCCTTGCCTTTCCGCAACCTATTTATTCAATAATGTACATATGTTTAGAGCGTGTTTGACATTATAAGTAGTCTATACTACTTATGAATAACTTATTTCAATGTTAGTATTTGAAAACTACTCATAAGGGCATTCCCAACCGGAGGGGGTGGGAGGAATCGATTCAAGACAATCGACCCCAAACCCACATCCAACCGAAGAAAACTTAGACGGCTTTCTTTTACCGGCTAAGGAAATATTTCCTTAGCCGGCTACAAGAAATCCGGCTAAGAAGCAACCCAGAATGCCACACTTCCCAACCGTGATACGGTTGGGAATGCTCTAAGGAGCCTGCAAAAGTAGTTAAAGAGAATTAAAAAAAAAAAAAAAAAACAACCAATTGTTGGTTGTGAAATATGAAGCAATTTCATAAGCAATTTTGACCTAGCATTTCTATTTAACAGTTAAATCATATTCACACTTCCACTTGAAAGTTAACTCAAAACTACTTAGAAATTATATAAACTCCGTTTAAGAAGATTTAAAATAAATTGTCAAACACTCTTAATAAGCAGTATAATGCATGACCAATGTAAAATGAAATCATATGAATTTAAGTTTGATTGAATTCGCAAGTTCACTGTACTCTAATACCATAACTGAAAAAAATTCATGTATCTTGATTTTAAGTATGAACCAGTAATTGTTTTTGGGGAAAAAATGGCTTTTAGAGTTAACCTGTGCTAAAGCTGGCAGGGTATCTTTACCGGTGCTCTCAAGGTATCCACTGCAGTCGCCAATAGAATATACATCATTTACAGAAGGTACGCGTAGCCACTCATCCACACCAATCCTGTGTAAAATATGCATTTGGTTGGTATAGAAAAAAAGGCGATATGTATGCATCATACATATATTTGTCATTTAAATCATTGATGTTGAACTATGAAGTTATGCACATAAATCATTGCTGTTGAAGGAGAGAAAATGGAGCATGGCATCGGCTTCTTTTTATACCATTCTAAAGATGCTTTTTGCTTTTAGTCAATTTTAACGCGAAAAAATAATGACTTTTAGTGTTATTATTCAACATTATCTGGAAGAAAATATTTTAACTAAACCAGCAAATAGCAGTACACCTGATTTTTTGACTTCCGAAAATAAGAAGTAAACTTTTTTTATAATGCTTTTGGTGTTAGATGTCATATTATATAATGCATAGGCAAGTCATAATGCATAAGGATCTTTGAGGACAATTAGCGATAAAAATACAAAAAAATATACAATTCAACAGGATGTTCCCTATGAGGCACCGGTATGTCCCCAGTTGATTTATTTACAGGTGTTGGGATTTAAATCATCGGCATCAACTAACCAATATTCAAAAGGAAAAAACAAATCCAGTCCAACACAGTTGAAGCTTATAGAAGCTGAGCTACAGCCAGACAAAATGTTGCCACTGGTCTAAAAAGAAAAAACTAATGAAATGAAGTTGACTACCTTCCACCTGGTGCCTTTGGAAATTGCAAAGATCGTACAAAGGGAGAAGGACCAACTCCAGTTGACCATACAAGAAGACCATATGGAACTTCAGTGCCATCATCAAGAATTATCTTTTCTGCTTCTACACCTTTTACGATTCCACGAACAAGACGAACTCCTGACTGGCATCACATCAAAGGAAGTGGATACATTACAAACTGTTGATGTTCTTCCACAAATAATAATAATGATATGATAAACAATAAATAAATAATCGGTGCACAATATTTATCTGGGTAGCTTCATTAGTATACAATTGCCTTTGCGAGGATGATATACATACAAGACACAATAAAACAGATTAAATAACCAGTTCTTACATCAAGATCAGAAATTCAACTAAAAGCAAGAAGACGGAAAACACTGTCATGGCATAAGTATAATTCACCTTGGTCAATTGCTTTGTAGCATACTGTCGGAGACGAACATCAAATGATGATAGTATTTCATTTGCCTGCCACATCAATCAGTTTATAATTCAATTGAGAGCTCACTTGATAAATAGAGGGAAAATATAAATGAATAATGTCAAGAAATGTTGTGTGTGCAGTAAAGTCACATATAAAATACATAGGGGTTTTTAGGCTCAAGGAAAAAGTTAGAGAAAAATTTAGTCTCAAGGACAAGAAGTTTGTTTTTTAGGCTGAAGGACACTTTCTAGTGTAAATCACGGAATGATAGTTGTAACTATCATTTTCAATTTACCCTAAAAAATGTCCTTCAAACTAAAAAGCAAACCTTTCGTCCTTGAGACTAAAAATTTTTGCAACTTCTTCTTTGTGCCTATTTACCTGAAATACATATATCCTTGTTTGTTTTATCATATTTACTTACCACACGCAAGTTATGAGGGATGAAAGTGCTAATTACAGACTAAAGATCATTAGTTTTGTGTGTGGTTCGAGTTAAAGTTCTACAGTAACGAGCTGTATAATAAACATACCTCAATCAAAGTAACATGTATGTAATCTTTAACATGAGAATATCTTTCTTGGACATCGTTAATGATGAAATCACTTAGTTCGCCACTGAACTCAACACCTGTAGGACCTCCTCCAATTACAACACAGTGAAGCAATCTTCTTTTCTCTTCATCTGATATACCTGCATCCATTTGCAGATGCATATTTATTCTAATACAAAGGTCTTACACTAAACAATTTCCAACACATCTAATGAATTAATATAAAATTAACTATAAAAAGATTATAATTTAGTCAATGTGCTTCAAACAGCTTGTACGACCATGGAAAATTCTGCTTATGTGCATGGGGTTACATTAGATGACAGTCTTACTGAGAAAATACAGGTAGTATTAGGGAGTCCCAGTAGAAAATTAACATCAGATTGGTTTGAATATTGCACATAATTTCATTATAACATACCAGGAACATCAGAAAGCATCAGATTAAGGAGCAAACGCCTTCGAATTTCTTGAGCATGGTGCACTTCGCGAAGAAATATTGCATATTCTTTCACTCCTTTAATGCCAAAAGTGGAAGCCTCGGCACCAGCTGCAATAACTAGCTTGTCATATTCTACGCTGAATTTCCATGGTGCTAATTTGCCAGTGCTATTTCCATCGGTAACTGTTTCACAATGTACCTTGCATTGTGAAAGAAAGTTTAAGCCTTGAGGGAAAATTGGCAACAAGCATAATCAAGTTGTTCTGCAAAGGTAAAGCACGTACAACAGTGGAAGAGAATTGACACTCGACCTCATGAATAATAATATCACTACCTTCAAAGAAGCAATCTAATTTTTATTTTGAAAAGGGAAACTATTAATAATCTTGCAGTAAGCCTAAGCGTTTATTGTTAATTTTCGACGGAACGAATTTTAACTAGCTACATCCTAAAAGGGTGTATTTATCTGAAGTAAACAGAATGGTTTGATCTGACCTGATGTATGTTACCTGTTATTTTAGATTAATTTTGCATATTATGTGCTACTGTATAAAATATCCAGTTTGCCTATCATTCTATACTAAGTTGGGGTTGTTGGGTCTCTCGCGTTGTATGTGGATAATGGGAGCAGATTAGAAATAATAGTCTAATAGAGGTGAAGTGTGTGTGTGTGTGTATGAGTTTGATCACATGTAATAACAAATGATTTCTTCTGTTAAAAAATGTTAATCAATCCCTATGTTGTTCCCATAAAGAGATGTGCAGACGGATCGAAAATTTTCAACAGGCATCTACATATTTTTAGTTCATTTATGTTTTTTTTTTTCACTTTCTTTCTAATAATATAGCAAGTAAGGATTCGATTTACAAAGTCCACTACGTCATTCAGTACGTATTTTTCCTTCATTTAGTTATGATTCTGCCTAAAAAATACTAACGCCTATAATTGTCCCGTTCTAACATATTTATAAAGCATGCAGGAATTAATTCAGGTAGTCCTACTAATTTATCAAATAGTCAGTGATCAATTTTTGTAAAGTGTATTACCTACGATTATAGAATTGAAAAAACAAAACATAAAGTAGTACGAAGAAATAAACAAAACAGAGAAATACTAGTCGCACTGATAGTTTCATGTCATAAAGCATTATGAAGAAACAAACAGAACAGAGAATACTAGTCGCAATTTCAATCCATAAAGCAGTATGAAGAAATAAATTAGTCTGTTTCTTCAGGCAAGTGTATGTATCACAATTCTTAATCATTTGAATGATATTCAGACGCTCATACGAGGTTGTTATTAACTATTATAAATCAAAAACACAATTTGACTTTCGTACAAAACTCAGAAAATCTGACCACCATTGTATTTCAATTTGATTATCACAGGTTCAAGTTTAAGTAACTACAAATTTTCCAGGTCATGGTTTGAGCACTTTGTTAAATAAATACTTTCAATTTCTAGTTGTAGTAAGAACTTGGAATATCAGAAAATCAGTTGTTGGTTTAGAATACGACCTTTGAGAAACAAAGAGGAATATCAAATTTCTAAATCTTGATTAACATTTATATTTGTTTTATATTACAATGAAGATCTAATGCATCCCATTAACATATATCATAAATCTAATAATAATAAACCCGACTGAGTGATATTAATATATGTTTGTTTGAACTTTGGATAAAAATTTACAGTGGAAACTTAAATATTTTGATCATCCCTGATTAATTTCATGGATAAAGTTAGAAGATTGTCATAAATTGTCCCAATCTGTGAACAAAT
The DNA here is from genome assembly GCA_030765085.1 of Allium cepa. Classification (NCBI taxonomy): domain Eukaryota; kingdom Viridiplantae; phylum Streptophyta; class Magnoliopsida; order Asparagales; family Amaryllidaceae; genus Allium; species Allium cepa. Next base: position 131,788,769 of record CM060943.1, read on the forward strand.
ATTAACAGCAAAGTTATCGAAACCTCGAAATTTCAATTAGTGGGGATTTTTGAAGGACCAATAACGACGTGGAAAGGAAAAAACATTTGTTTAAATGGCAATTATTGTCCTGAATTGTTGGCACTTCAAAATATTAGGTAGTGTTTGGTTTAAAAATAAATTTTGTGTTTTCGGTTTTCAATATGTATGTCAAATATGAAAAGAATAGAGGAACAACGTAGGGGCTAAAAGAAAGATGGATGGAAGGACGAAGGGAATAGAGTGACGACGGAAGAATGAATAGTTTCACGTGCTTGTATTATTTTCCAAAACACGGAAAATAAATAAAAAAATTGTTTTTTATTTTGTATGTTAACTTCGTTTTCTAAATTGGTTGTTTTCGACAATATACAAGCGTCGTGTGTAATTTTGTATGGACGAAAACTCAAAACTAAAAATAACAAACCAAACACTACCTTAGTTTCTCCAACATTCATATAATTCCTAGTACTTTTGTTTATGCTGTAGATTTCACCCAATAAACCTATTGTTTGTACGAATGTTTGAGAATATGGTTTCAATTTCGGTTTCCATCATCTATGATTATAGAGATTTAGGTAAATATCTTCGCAAAATTCATTATTGAAATGGTGATTATTTTACGGAAATTCTAATTAATTTCAAAGTTCCGATGAAAATTTTGGCTTTAAGTTTGGATCATACTTTTAACCGCGGTTTGAGATCTTGCTTTCGATCTCGGTTTCGATGTTTTGTACTTTTAGGAATTTCGATCTAATTCTCAAATTTCGCAAATTTTGGTTTCGGATTTCATTATTTATTTTTCATAAAATTAGGCATATATTTGTTTAATTTATAGAAACAAAATGGGTAAACGTTTAACTGAAAAATAAGATATAAATGGACAACACTGAATAATAATAAATATTTAAAACTGTAACAAATATTTGTTCATTGCTTCGTATTTAACTTTTTTAGTTGTGCTTACATGTTTCCAAAGTTAAATTTTGAATTTTGAATATTCATATATTTAAAACTCAAAAAAAAAATCTTATAAAATTTGAATTTCAATGGTTTTTTTATTGAACCGAAGTTTCTATTTGATTTCGTTTCGGTCCCTACTAAAACTGTAACGGAGCGACCGGAATCTCGTCGTTTCAATCAAAACCTCAAACCTTGATTTTAACACAATACAAAACCAAATTGATTTGTAAAATTTTCTACGAGGATGATAAGGAATATGCATATTGCAATTAAATACTATACAATAATACCATATTTGAAATAATACACAAAGTTAAATCTCCTTAGCTAGATATTGCTTTAAATAAGAGGATCGTTAGAGCGACTTCATTTTTATTTATTTTTAGGACTTCTTTTGGGAGAGGGGAGGGGGGTGTTGGAGAGTTGGGGATTGTAAGGGGACTTCACTGTAATTGAAATTGTTAGAATAGTACCATAATATATTTTAAACATGCTATGTCAATCATCAAATCATCCTTGAATATCACGAGATATGAAATGATAGAGACCAAACGAAAAGATATATTGAGTACGTGAAACATGAGGGCAACGTATCAAAAATAAAAGGAGAATATGCTATAGATCCATCAAATTTGTGTAAGGCATAAGAGTAAAAAGATATTTGTTTTATTTTTATGTAGGATGCCTCAACAGCCACTCCCATGTAAAGACAAATAAATCCAATGTGCAATATTTGTTGTATCAAATTTTTTGTTTTATTTCATGTCAAATAGCTAACCCCTTTAAATATATAGCTAAAACCAAAGATAACAAGTTTCAAATCAGCCAAATGTTCAATCATTTAATGCCGATATGCCAATATTAGTGCTCTCAAATCACTTTTTGTACATGAAAAACCTTTAGATATTCTAAAAAAACATATTTTTCACATATTTCAATATCCAATCTCTATTCAGGTTTGATGAATACTTTCATTTACGACATTCTAGAGACCTTGATTTTGAACCTTAAAAACATCAAAATGAGTGTTCTTCTCAAATAGATTACCACTTTTATCCTCAATAATAATTTCTTTTATGGTTTTTGCATTTGCATATTATAGCTTTAACAAATAGCCACATACAAAATCAATACTTTTTCAAAACCCTTAATATCATGCGTAAGTTAATAATATAATGGAACTATATGCATAGACACACACATATACAAACACATATATTAAAAACATTTTTCAATGTAATAAATTAAAAGTGCAAAATGATTTATATTGCAAAATATTATATTATCATGTTCTGTTACTTTAAAATAAAAGAAGAAACCAACCAAGTTTGATGTTGTGACATCACATAGTTTATTTATTATTTATTTCTAACTCTATTGTCAATTCAATATTTCAACATTAAATATATAATTAAACCAAATGTACAATCTCATCAATTCAGTATTTAAATAACTTACCATTCATTAATGTTGATATCATAATACTGGTGCTTTAAATTTATTTTTTCTATTTTTCTTCTTAACCAACATATTATCAAATGGGGTTCTCGATAGTGTTGGTAACGAGATTATTCGTGAAGGTATTTCGATCCTGCAATTTGCAGATGACATTGTGCTTTTCACCTCTCGTTTACCGTGCCACATTACAACACTCAAATTTGTTTTATACAGTTTTAAAATGCTCTCATGGCTTCAAATTAACTTTGATAGGAGTTCTGTTTTATTATTAAATGATATCGATGACACTGAAAATCTTGTCGCCAACACCCTCAATTGTAAAACAATGAATTTTCCTATCCAATACTCGGAGTTTTTAATTAGACCAACTAAGCTAAAAAACGAAGATTGGCGAATAATAAAAGGTGCAACCCGATGCACGAGGCTCCTGCACGATAGCGGAAAGATTGGCGAATAATAATTGACAAAATAAATGGAAAACCGGCTAACTGAAACGTCCTACTTAACTTTATTTTATTGGCTCTACCGATCTACTAGATGTCTTGCTACCTTTTTTCCAAAATAGGTCCTTGCCAAAATAGATTGTTGACAAAATAGATAAAATTAAAACAAATTTTTTTGTTACAGTGGGGATAATTTCTATAATAGTATCAGCTGTTTAGTTAAATGGAAAACAATTTGCAAATCCAAATAGGATGAAGTTAGGAATTATACATCTACACAATTTTAACGTGTTTTTACTAGGAAAATGACTTTGAAAATTTAATAATAATGATGAAACTTTATTTGAAAGGAAATAATTTCAAATCAATTTTACAATGGAACTTTCATTCTCCACCATATCATCTTTAGTTCCAACATGTCTTACTTTTGAAAATCCATTTAAAAAATACTAATATCTTTAGTCTTGGAATCAACAATATAATTCATTCAGACAACAACACATCTTTTTGGCACGAATGATTGATTTCCACAATTCCCCGAAGACTTGAATACAAAGAGCTATTCTGTAAACGCCCTAATTACAGAGGTTCCTAGTCCTCATAGAACTTCACTTTCAACCGTGATCATGAAGAAGTTGCTCTAACGCAATTTGTTTTACTTTGTACCAAGCTAGAATATTATAACTTAGATAACAAGAGCGATACTAAAATATGGTACTAGGTTAAAAGCAAAATTTGCTTCTCAAACTCAATGTATAAGTTTGCAAATTTCTCGGGTACTAAATCAAGCTTTTTCAAACTTAGCTGGAAAGTAAACGCTGCTCCAAAAAACAAAATTGCAAGCGTGGTTGATCATTTATTACAAATTAATACAATCGAATCCTTAAGAATAGTAATTTAATCGTAGATAAAAAAATGTGTTTTCTGCAATTTACACCTAGAAAGCGTAACATGTTTATATTATCATTGTCCCTTAACTTGTTACATTCTTATGTGTTGAAACCTCGTTTACGACGTTTCATACTTATTTTGACTACGACAACTATATACGTTGATTTTCTATACTAACTTGTTTTTGCAGGAATATCTACAAGACCGGATTCAAATGAACTTCATGCTGCATATATGTTGTATTGAGTCGTTATTTAGAATTGAAATGACGTTAAAATCTCTCCTTTGGATATATATATCGACACGTACACAAACACACATGCACAGAGCAAAACTGAATTTTCAGGTCAAATATGTAACCAAATTTAAAATTTTATACAATATTCAGATGTTTGAATAGGAAATTTCAGACGTCCGAATCTGGTCAAAAATGACCTATTTCCTTTCTGGTTTGCACGTTAACAATTTCAGAAGTCTGAATTTTAATTTTCAGACGGCTGACCTTCTACAACTGCTATATTTTTGAATGGACATTTCTCTTTCATGAAGAGTTACAACTTTTTATTAACAAATATGTCCACTCTTTCATGATAACTATTCACGAATGATTACACCTCTTTATACTATATATAAACATGATAGAATCATCCGTTTTAGTCACCTAATCGATCTAAATCTTTCTATTCTTATACTACTCCGATTCTAACACTTTTGTGCATTCAAATTTATACAAAATCATTCATTTACTTCCATATTCTTCACACACACACACACACACATATATATATATCAAAAGGAGAAGATTATAGGAAGATTGTACTATCAAGAGACAAATTCGTGTTATTGAGAACACATTGTGTCAAATACTTTATGTATAAATTGAAGTCATGTTCGGCTTTTCAGGCGAGTGAAGTCCTCTTCGGCTATTGAGGCATCAAAATCCTGTTCTATGCAGGTGTTGTAAACTTGTTCCTCCGGGTTAAGTGAGGATTGTTGATAGCGAAATTCCAGAAGGAGTCTGGGACTGGACGTAGAACGGAAAATTCGAACTAGTATAAAAATTTCAGGTGTGCTTGTTTTATTTTACTTATTTACTTTACAATAGTAACTTTGTTTATTTCCGCTCTAGTTTAATATAATTCCATATAGCACGATCTGCACCGTATTTTTCATTATGAACACTCTTAAAATCTTTTACTTTAACATAACTAGCACCGATTTTAACGGCGACTACTATTAGAACCTTAGATCCCATTGGACCAAAGATTATAGAACTTTAATTAATATTATCTTCAATATTACATATTCGTATATATGGGTTGAAAGGAACCAAAGAATATTTAATAATGTTAACACTTTGTATGACAACCTGATTTACGCTATCACACGATTTATTTGTAACTGGGTTGCAAACCCCAGGTACAAGTTAGAAAAAAAAATAGTCATTTTTAGGGATTTCCCCAAAAATGCCAAAAGTCGCATCAAAATTACTTATAATAGCGAGGGACACAATATGACATTAAGCAAAGTTCTAGTAAATACTTTTAATGAAGATAACTTTTCAAACGCCTTGCACTATATCGATAACTGATTCAATTTTACTTCGTGTTTTAATTTTGATTTAATTACATAAATATGTATATAATCCTTTGACTATATACATACATGTGTGTTCTGGATTCATATTTTGGTTGAGTTTTTCCAGGTTTAGTGGATGTTGGAGAATAGACAAGTATGCTTTTTAGTAAATGGATGATGGATGCTTGGATCGGATACCCTTGCTCGTCCCTCCACGGAGGCAGGATTGCTATGTTATATCGATTTGCTTCCTTGATCTGATATGTCAATCCAGCCAGTGCATACGGATCTTCAATCCCACTGTCTGATTTGCATCAGATGATTTAGTTTATTTGATTGACACTTTACGTAGCTCTCTTGAGGCTTTAAACATTTTAGTGTATCATTTCCTCTATTTTCATGTATAGTTAAAGGTAAATGGGTCTGCTCTAAGGTTTTGAAGAGGATTTTCTTTTTCTTCATTGCACGAGGGTTATTGTTATCTGTCAAGCTTGTTGGCAGCCAATTTCAAATTTTTAAAAACCATCATTTTTCCTGAAACGCTTAATAAATCACAAAAAAGTAAATAATATGACAAAATTTCATATATTAAAATTACTTTAACTAAAGGAGAAACCTAGCAAGTTTGATGGCATGGCATCACAATTTTTTATTTTTTTATTATTAATTTCTAACCCTCTCGATAATCAAATATTTAAATATATAGCTGAACCAAAAGTCATTAGTCAAAGTTATGTCAAATGCACAATCATATCGATTCATTATTTAAATATATAGTTAAATCAAATGTCAAGAGTTTGAATCTCGCTAAATGCAGGATTGACGAGTGCTCTCAGTCTATTTTCTCTAATTCTCTTCTTAACTAATATTATATTAAATAATATACAAAAATTCATATATTTCAACGAGCGTTATGGCGCGCGCTTCGCGTGTGATGATGGATCGCATTTCGTGCATGAATTGTTTTTTTATAAATTGTATATGTTTAACTCGTTCGAAAAAATAAAATTTGCACAAATATTTAATCATATTTTTGCGTCGAAATGATATGCATGCCCAAGTCCTATCAAACCAGTATATTAATTGGGATCGCCTTGATCTCTTTTTACTTTTTAAGATCAACCTCTTTCGGATATGAAAGAACCGGCCCTTGACAGGCGAAGAGAGCATTAGTAAGGCTCTTCCTTATCTATAGAAAAAAGTTTTAATTTTTCTTTCTAAAGTGTACTATCTAATTTTTTGTTATTTTGAATTTTTATTTCTATTATTAATTACTAAAGAATGAATTTAATTTTTTATTGGTTTAAATTTTTATTTCTGTTATTAATTAGTAAAAACGACTTTGAAAAAAGTTTATTTATAAGATCCAATTTTTAAGTGATATCAAGATAAGTGGTTTTGAATTGGTAAAAAAATTAACTGTTAGATCTTATTTTTAAGTAATATTAATATTTAATAATATTTGTCGAGAGGCATTTTTGGTAGTTCACATTGATACCAAAAAAGTGTGACACCAAAGGTATTACAACTATTATTAAAGATGTTAAATTTTTAATTAAACTTCAAATTAATAATTTTAATTATAACAGTACATAATTTTAACTTCCTCTTGTTAGGTTCATGGATAACGATAAAAAGCTACCAAAAAATTATCTCAAATTGAGAACAATTGTAAAGAACAAAATATGATATTTTTGATTGAAACAATGAAATGTCAATCATTTTAGCGAATTTCACTAGAAATTATATAGAACCAAGAATAATATCAAGACCGAAATTTAATCACTAGTTTGAACGGTTTAATTATACTACGCCATTGTTTGTGCTTTACAACTTTAATCAATCTAACATTTATGAACTGTTGTAAAAATCCTCCTAGGCCTCACATAGACGCTAGATGGGGCTTACCACCTAGTCATAGGTCCGCCTAGGCAAATCATATCATTGCATCTAAGAATCCAAGTGGATATCTAGATACTGGTTAGATATTAGTTGAGCCTTAATGCCTCATATAAGCATCTACTTGCAAATTTTTGGTAGTTTTGCCTCCTTGGTAGCTCTCAAGTCCATCTAAAATCGCAAATTTCTCATTTTGATCAATCAATACTAAATCGACTACTAAAAATTTATTTGAAATATACGAGTTATCAAAAACGCCTAATTGCGATTAATCCATGCCTACGCAATTAATCCATAATCCATGATTCCTAACCATTTTTACAAACTTGTACTTATGTAATGCCTACATTTATATGTTTGATATTTTAGTTCATTTAGGAATCATATTGTTTTGCGCCTTTTATGCAACTACTTCATAGTTCGTTCGTAGAAACATCTCGAATACCGGTATCTTCACGTACTCTTATGCTTAGAACACAATGTGGATGCGGTTATAGAAATGCAACTTAAAATAACAATCAAAAACTAGATGGAAACATGCACATCATAAATTATATTACACATAGATATGTGTGCATGTATAATTGAATTTTGCTTCAATCTTTAATATTATTCTAAAATAGCACAATACTTATAAATATTCAAACAGTGAGGTACATTTATTGATATTGTGAGTTTTTTAAATTGTTTACTTCATATGCATTAGAATTAATAGTATTATTTAGTTTTACTCCAGTGCTTCCATTGGAAAATATATGAAATTCAGTTCAAACATACTAGCAATTTTTGTTAATTAGCAAAATTTTGATAACAAAGTTTTTTAAAAAAGTTATAATATACATAAGATATATTTACTTCATAGTTTTTATTGTCTCTTAATTTGTGCTTTCTCAAAATTTGTTTGTGTGACAATGAAAATTTTATAGACATCTTTTAACTCATGAAAATAAGGAATAATGTCTTCTTCCTGTTCAATTCAATACATACATAGTAATTATTTGAAAAAATGGTTCTCATTTAAATTTATGTTGAAGTTTATCGAAATGTTTTTAAGCATTATGAAACTTGTTCTTAACAATTTTGAAACACGCTACCAGTGAACTTCCCAATAAGAAACATTGATTACGGTTCTTACTAAAACATTGATTTCCTAAAAGGTTTCAACCTCTAGGCTTTTATGTAAGCAACATCATCTGATACCCATCACATAGAAACCGGTTCATAATAAAGGAAATGCTAAAGTATTGAAAATTGACGTGTCATAAATTACAAAAAATAGCATGTTCAGTGTTCTATGGATTAAAATAGATGAATCTTCTATGGATTAAAATAGATGAATCATTGACATTCAGTGTTGCTTGGCTCATTCAATTAACGAGCTAAATGAATCTTTTTCCATTCATTACCTATGTGAAAATAATAGTTGGAGATGTCATAATGCAACGTTAAGATATTAATTTTTTAATTATGCTTATTTACTGTCCTAAGTAGAATGGATAGTATATTACCATATTAACATGTGTTGTCTCCAAATATCTCTAAATGATAATTTCTGGATTAAGTCGCGCACTAGGGAGCTCTTCTGCAGTACCGTCCAAAGTTGTGCAAGGCAGACGAGCAACCATATCGTCCCTAGGATAAAACAGTTTAGATTGTGTATCGAAATTTGTTCGCATGAACAAAATCCGTTCATCTATCACCCTTATTTTGCTACAAGGAATTAACTTGTTTTTGTTTTGAATTTTTTTTCTTTGCTAGAAAACGAAATGTTGTTTTGTATGTCGATACATCTATTAGTTTCATTTTTATAGATAGAACTTGCGAAGGGCAGAACATTTTAGTGCTTGGGGAAGAAGGCAACAAGCAAAGAAAACCAAGAAGAAAAAATATGGATGACTAAAGCAGTCTCTCTCGATTTGATGCATAACCAAAAAATACCTTTAAATTGCCAAATAATTTTTGTCCAAAAAATTGAAGTGTCACGCCGCCCAACTTGGCTGAGACAGTCAGACAATATGCGTCTTACCATTTATGACCTTTCCCTCAACACAAATGAAAACATTAGATGTCTACCCAATATAGTTCTTGAAAGTCCTATATTTAAATAGGATTCTTGCAAAGCATCCTACGATGTGGGACTGTTCACATAGGAAGCCACATGACGCTTCTCAAGTTTTTTTAAATAATTTATTTTCTTCTTCCAAAATTCCAACAATACTTTCGTCCGCCAATCAAAGCTAGTGGCGTGAGGGGAATCCTGTGACGATTATGAGGGCCGAGCAGATATTCCTTAGTTTACTGGAAGTTCTTTAAGGAATTACGACCATTACGACGAGCTATTCAAACTACACTCATCTGAGACAAGCCTTCTCAGCCATCCATGATATCAGTAATGAACATAGTGTCACTGAGATATGATGTTATGCTTATTTTTGTATTTAAACTGCATGTTAGAAAATAATATCCATGTTAAGTATTTTAATTTATTATGTTCTAGTTATGGAAATATTAGAACTCGATATAAGGGCACGCAATATTATAAGCAATTAATATCATGAAAACCCAAACCCTCGCAAACTTACATGGATTTTAAATCCATATAAGAGACTGGTCATCTTTAACTGGCACATTTTGGTTAGATATGAAGTGAATCAATTCGAAACAGAAAAAGGATGATTTTATGATAGGGAACTTTTTTGTGAACAAATATATCCCGGTAAAATTGCAATCTCTACGAAGAAAACAGAGTGTGGTTGTGTTTGCAAATGACAAACATTGTTCAATTATTAGTTGCCGTTGATATTAAGTTCAACAGTTAAGTACATGAGCACAAACATCTCCGCCTAATCTCAAATGTGTAGAACCCTAAAATCGAAAATCTCTTTGTCAAAGTTGATCGAATGTTCAATTTTAGATCACTAATATCAAAAGATGGAAAACTACACGTTTATTCCCTGATTGGCTGCGAGATTGTTGCGAGCTTTGGCTTGGCGGCTCCTACTGAATTCCTCATTGTTGGGAGTTTGTTGAGCATCGTGGCTTGTGGATTTTTGTTGAAAAGGAAGAAGAACATAAATAATGGTTTAAGTGTTTTGGACGCCTCATAATTATCTTCTATGGTATCAACTAGCACATAAGTTAACTATACATGATGCTCTTTAAAAATGGTATTATGAAGCATATTTCTAGGTGCTTTTAGCACCACACAAAAACAATTATTTGTTAAGGAGGTGTCATAAATTTGATTACCCCTTAACATTAACATGTTATTCATGATTGTCCTAAACTTCTTTTTAATTAATACTTCGGTTCATTTGAATTAATATGTGTCGAATTATATGAATAACACCCCCACGCAGGTGTTGAATTTATGTATTGCAGCAAAACAGATGAATAAATGACGGTTAGTTGTGATTTCTATGATAAGAAAGGAAAGAGGAAGTAAATAAACAACAACCAATTAGAGTTGTTTTGTCCATTATAACTACTTATAAACAAATCATGAGAGATGAGAACGTTCTTCCTAAATGAAATGAATAAATGGAAGAAGAGGAGGTGGGTGCATAATGGGAAGAGTAATATTTTGCTAAAAAATGGTGGGCGGGAGAAGCAGATAAGTGGGCACATAGTGTAACCTTTAGTAATATCCCCAAATTTGTTATTAGTAATTAGTAACATTAACCGTGTTGAGATAATTATGAAGCAACTAATGGAATGGTAAGACTAGCTGGAGAAAATGAATCTTGGTTTTTAATCGTCGTCCTCGTCGTCATTGCTGCTGCTACTATTACTACAGCGGAGAAAAATTATATTCTATTATACATATTATTGGGCTTTACATTAGTATCTTGGACGAAAGAATCAATAAAAAGGTTGGTAATAATATTCAAATGAATAAGAACTGGTCATCAGATTCGCACATGCGCAACGAACATTAAACAAATCACATTAGCAGATAAACACCAAAATAAAACCCAAAATCCGATCTACGCACATTGAATAACAACAATACTACTAACCGTATGCGACTCGTGATCGATCGTGGTACAGTTTGCCAAATAAAAAAACGATCCAGGAGCGGTGGAGATGGCCGGCTGTATCCGGCCGATAGGTTCGGCGACGGATCTGAACTCTAAGGTTCCGACGCATGTGGAGGCGAGGAGAGGAGTGAAGACCATGTGATTACGAGGGGAGACGCAGATGACGTCATATATCGAGGTGTCTATTCCCTTCATCAGCCTGCATCCAGCCCATCCCGTTCCCAGTACCACCACGCGAGGTTTTTGGTTCTGGATGGGGGCCGCAGGCGGTGAGTGGGTGAGGTTGTGGGTGCAGAAGTGTCGGGTGAGGGTTCTGCTGCTGATATTCGTGGATGGGAAGATCGGTGTAAGGGAGGTGAACGAAGAGGAGGATATTCTTTTTGAGAGAGAACGAAGGAAAGCCATGAAAGGACAGTGTGAACTTTTGGAAATTTGTTTGCAGGCGGCGAAGAGGAGGAAGAAGAATAGTGACGTGGCAACTGTAAAAAAAAAGGAGGGATGTTGAGCTCAAATCCCGGAGACGAACATGGAAAATTATTCCTGGTTTGATTAGTTGAGATGCGGATGGAAATTTCGTTTCTTACTCTTCAGCTACCGCTTAAATGAACTACAAGTTAAAATTATTATTGCTGTTTATGTATAATTTTTATTATATAGCTTATATATCTTTAAAATTTAAAAATGTAATTTTGTTACATGAATATGGTATGTATGTCGAAATATAAATACCTTAATGATTTATTAAATAAATTAGCAAATATTATTTAACTAATGTTCAAATAAATTAAATTAAATTTAAAATTGTATAATTAGTTTCAATAAATATATTGATTTAAAGATAAATAGTAGAAAAAGAATTGAGAAGGGTTTGTAAAAAATTGTAGAAATTTTGTAGTGCAGCGTATTTTTGAGATAAATGAAATATAACTTATTTATAAATTAATTTTGTTATTATTGTTTATGCACACAATTTATGTCGTGTTATCTATATATCTTTTTAGTTGAATGGAAAGTATAATTTTAACGTTTTTATTAGTATGACCCCACATGTCCACATATTAAAATTGGCACATATTCTTAGGTTTATTTGAAGATCAGACTAACCACCGAGATCATTTAAATCATTAAAATTTGAGATTTCTGAGGTAGTTTAAATATATGGATTAAAATAAATATATATAAAAAAAAAGAATAGAGTGGGTTTTGTATGTAATCATAAAAATGTTAAAATATAGATATCTAATGTATGATAAACTTATTGAGATAAATAAATAATAAATTAAATTTACTAATGTTATGTATGTACATTATTTATATTACATGATTTATTTACATTACGTGATTTATGTATCTCTATATTTGAATGAAAAAAATAATTTTACTGCTTTTGCTGATATGAATACGGTATACATGTTGAAACTGTCATATCTAGAACTTATTAATGAATTAACGAATATTTGTAAATTGAATTTATTTAAATAGTTTACATGCAAGATTACATAATTAATTTAAATATACAAACTTAGATGTTCAATATCAGCTAACATTGAGAAGGATTTTGTAAATAACTATAGAAATTTTAAAATGCAGGTACTTAACACTAAAAAACAAAATTTACAATGCAATGCATGTTAAATATATTGATATAAATGAGTTATAAATTAAATTATGATTACCATTTATGTATATAATTCATGTTATGTGACTGATATATTTATATATTCAAACTATTTTTTAAATCTTTTTTTGATATGAATATGGTATATAAATATTGGAATTTTCATATTCTTATGAATTATTAGGCGAATCAATGAATGATAGTTTACTGGACTTGTTTAAATAGTTTTAATATTGCGTAATTAATTTTAATATATGGACTTAAAAAATATATTAGAAGGGAACTTGGGAGGGAGGTTTCGATGATTATAGAAATTTTATATATAGGTATTTGAAGTAAAAACCATAATTCTGTAGTGCGGTGTATGAGAAATCTGTTGATATAAATGAATTGTTAATTGAATTTGTGGTTGTTGGTTGTTTCATAGATTATGTTACATGACTTATGTAACTTTGCTTTGATAAAAATATAATTTTACAGTCTTTCAAAATTTTCAAAATTTTCATATTTAGCATATGAACAAAAGAATATTAGTTAATTGGATTTATCTAATTAGTTTAAATTTAAGATTGCATAATTAATTCAAATATATGGACTGGAATGTCAAATATTAAGAGAAAAATGAGGTAGTCGTTGTAAAAGTTTGGGAATTTAAATGGAGGCACGCGAAGTTAAAAGTATAATTTTACAATGCAATATATGATAAATTTGTTGGGACAAATGAATTACAAATTAATTTGTTACTATTGTTTTATGTGACTTATATCTCTTTATAGTTGAATGAAAATTAATATTACCATTTTGGTTTGTATAATAGTGGATACATACTAAAATTGTTGTTATTTAGTGTTGATAAGAAATATTAGTAAATATTAGTTAGTTGAATATGTTTAAATAGTTTTAAATTTGGATTGTGTATTTGACCTAAATATATTGACTTGGATATAAAATACTAGGATGCAATTGTCAAATTATTTGTAAATAATTATGTAAACTCTAAAATATCTCTACCAGATTGTAAAATGATGGAAGACAATTAGTAAAATAAGTGTAATGTGGTAAATTAAAGTGGTTTAAACAAAATATCAAAAGAGAGAATTAACGACAAATGATAAAACTCCTATAACCAATGTGAAAGCTGTAAATTCTTCTGCTTTTCTATTATTTAATAGATATACTTTTTTAATAGTTAGGTTGTTGAATTAAAAGATGTTAACAACAATAATATAATTTTTAAATATTTATTGAAAGTTAAGTTCATTTTGAATTTGTTTTTTTCATAATTTTTTGTGTTGCATAAAATATAGTATAAATATTTAATCCTTTTTGAACTTCGATGAATATAATTGAATTTTATTAAAAAATATAAAATTTCTAAATGTGGAGTTGTTATAATATATGTGAATAAATAAGTGAATATGCTTTTGTATTTTTCTGTTTGGTCCCACATTATGGGATATGTTCCATCTCATGCTCCAAGGCCTATATATAAATGAGCCTATGTAATGTGATTGTATTACTAATCTCTGAATGAATAAAATTGCTCTCTCTCTCTCTAATGACTTCCACTTTCTTCATTTCATAACACGTTATATCTTTTTCTCGAATGTATTGGATATTCTAATCCAGAAGATTAGATCCATTTTTTTCATATAGGTATCTCTTTCTCTCACTCAGTTACTAAAATCAGATCTATCTCTTCCTCTTATTCAACCATTGAAATCAGGTTTGAAATTTTATAGATATGTTTTTCTAGATTTATTTTGCGATTAATTTAGATCTAGATTTAAGTTTTCTTGTTTCACAATTCTATATCTATTTTCTAATTTTTATATCTTATCTTTTCAAGATCTTATTCTGTCGTATATCTAAATTTATAGATCTTATTCCACTGTATATGTATTTTTGTCATTATATTTCATATCTCATCCTACAGTAGATCCGATTTTTTTCTTCTTATTTTTCTGATCTCATTATATTGTAGATCTCAAAATCACACCCAAATAATATACCTTTGAGATTTGTACATTGTTTAAAAATAAAATGTTGTGATTTTTTTAATTTGGATTTGAATTGATTTCAAACTTGCTCATTATTGCATGTTTCTTTTGAGTTCATTATTTTGGAAAGAAATTTTTGAATTTGACAATTTCTCTTGTTGATTCAAATAAATTTATTGATCTTGATTACGTTTTGGTTTGTGATATAGATCTAAGTAATATATACATGTTTGATAAATGAAGTTTTCATTTTGAAAACTCTCTGATTTGGATTTTGATTTTGGAAATTATTTTGATATATATTGTTTATAATTCGAGAAGAAATATTTTATTATTTCTTATAGAAACATATACAAGAATAATGCATATTTAGAAGATCATATTAGTTTAGATCCAATATTAATATTGATTTAGTACACCAGAAGTGAATGAAAACGTTAATGAAACATATACGGTAA
The DNA here is from genome assembly GCA_030765085.1 of Allium cepa. NCBI lineage: Eukaryota > Viridiplantae > Streptophyta > Magnoliopsida > Asparagales > Amaryllidaceae > Allium > Allium cepa. The sequence continues at coordinate 131,804,135 of CM060943.1, forward strand.
ACTTAATTTCTAGCATTTGAAATAAAAGTTGAGAACCTGCAGTTCCTATAATGCTAAAAGCTTGAGTTTCCACAAATTATTAAATTTCAGGTTTTCTTATAATAAAGAACCAGAGGTTTCAATAAAAGAGCAGAAACTTGAATTATATAAAAAAGGATATATAAACATATATATGTGTGTGTATATACATATATATATATATAAGAGTTATTTTAGTTATTTTAGAAATTTTGACTATTAAGAAATAAAGTTTCTCTTATGGTATTCATTTAATTTTATTATTGAGTATATTAAACTTAGCTTTGAGATTAAATTTTGCTAACTAAAGTTAGTTAGATTGATTTATTCGTTTGTAAAGAAATCAATTCATTGTGATAATATTTTATATTTTATGCCACGGTAATGGTATACTGCATTCATTTTTTAAAATCATAAATGCATTAAATGTTGTCGTCATGGTAATAAATTAAATTACCATATCATCATAAATGCACTGGCTACAGTAAATTAAATGATGTTGTATTTTTATGTTTGGAATAATAATAGACATATGGTTCATTATATGGTGTATTCATTTTGGCAAACAATGCTCGATATAGTGAAAAAATAAGTTTGAACAACAACCTGAAGTTGTGCAAAGATTTTTTTTCCAACTAGAAGTTGTATAACTCAAAGTCCAAGACCTGAAGTCTTAAACTATGAAAAGATTTCTGATAAACTTTACAAGCTCGAATTCTAATAGACTTTTATTTTGTATATTGTACAAAAAAGAGAGGAGAAGTTTACACAAAATTTAAGAACCTGAAGTTCATAACAAATTAATGAACTTGAAGTTCATGAATTAGAAGCCTGAAGCTCTATTGAAATTATGTAAAATGATAAGGTTGTACTTCCTGAAGAAGTTAAAGAAAATTAATAAATAATCATATGAGAAAATGATGCTGCATTCAAGAGATTACAAAAATCTCCAAATAAGTTATACCTTACCTTACATCTTAACATTTACATTATATTAACCAAATATCCTGAAGATATTATGTTACATGATATTTCAAACATCATTGGATGTGTATGTGTATATTAATCTCTTGAAAAGATGTTTTAGAGATTTATTTATATTTATATTGCAAAATCTAACATCCCAGAAGAGATGTTATAGGAATTTTATTTTTGTTACATTGCAATTCCTTAAAAGGAAATACTGTATTCCCTGAAGGAATAATGATATAATTTTTTTTTGAGTAATAAGATAATTTATGCAAAAACAAATGATATTATATACCAATGTTACACACCAGAAGTAGTGGTTTTATCTCCTCGCATCTTACTTTCATTTCGTGCATCTAATTTTGTTACTGTAATTAAAGTTTGATATGTCATTTCAAAGGTAGTTACAACAAAAATCTCCACACTTGATGTTTTATGTTATTGTAAAGGTAGTAATTATGTAATTTCTACAAAAAAAACATTGTACATTGATATGACATTCCAATAGTACATATATATATCTCTAGAAGAGATAAATTCACTCCAGAAGTAGTGATGATAAAATATCCCTAAAAGATACAATAGATTAGGAAATGATAACATATCTCTAGAAGTGATTTGCTTATATATTTGGTAATTTTATTAAACCAAATAAATGCATAGAAATTTGATTATAAAGGATCCTAATTTAGTTTAGATTAGATCTTAAAAGTTTGAGAGCTATGCAACATATATCATATATTTCATTATAGTTATATCAAAAGTGAGAAATATTACACGTATAATCAATTCCTGAAGATAATCTTTAAATATTCTCCTGAAGAGATAGTATATATTTCATATCATAATTTTCATGCAAGCTATACATACGGTCCTGAGGAAATCTGTATCCGTAACATTCCAAGTATCCAGAAGATACTATTATTATTTTTGCTGTAATTTTTTGTTACAGAACTCTCAATAGAGATGTGTAGAAATGTCTATATGCAATTAAAAATTATTCCTTGATAAGTAATCATAATTAGGTTCAAAACTGATATTTGAGATATAATTGAGGAATAAAACTTAACAACTTGAAGTTGTGTGTATATTTTATTCGAACCAGAAGTTCGATATGGTTTCAAACCAAATGTTTTGAAAATTATCATGCGGTTTTGACAGGTTTGCATTGACATTGATTTATAAATAGAAATTAATAGTTTGGATCCTTGTAATAGTTTGTTCTAAAAATCACTAATTCAAATGAGAAAGAATATGAAAATTTTATAATATATATGTGATACGTAGACGCACGTATACATCCATATATGTACATATTTAGCTAACAACCTGAAGTTTGTTATAAGCTCATCTTATAGTTTATGCATAGACATTATTTAATGATTTAAAATTCAATCAACATAAATGTTGAATGACCTGAAGTCATGTATGTATTCAAATGATCTACACAATAAGTAAATTCCTCCAATTGCTTAGATCAATGAATAAGAACAAACTCTAATAATCAATATCAATTGAATGCATCTTATAAAAGAATTATCCTCCTATTGTTAATATGTATGATGTATTTGCTAGTAGCAATATCATAATGGATCAAAATGAGAGTCCAAAAATGATTATTATTTAATGTGACAATGTTTGTCAACATTGAGGCGGAGGATAAAGGGATACAAGCTCATTTTGATCATCAGTGTTAAATATTTAAATATACAATGATGCAAAATATTATCAATATTATCCTTAGTAGACTTTCTCCAGTATAGATTTGAATCCCTGAAGGATCAAAATTTGTAAACCACATCTAAAATATGGTTCAAAAGTCAGTTCAAATTATTTTTGGAATAAGTAATAAAGATGCCAAATAATGGAGGTGAGTGTTCTTGAAGAAACACTTAAGGGCGCTCTTGAAGAGACCACTGACATGATTGTCAAATTACCCAGAAGTGGTTTAGGTACCTAAAACATGATAATTAAAGAGATCTCAATAAATCATGTCTAGAACTGACAAGAACTAATCATCGATGATAAATTTGTAAATAATAAAGCGCTTATATTTATAAATTGATTAAGAATCTTGAATTAGGGGAAAACATGCTTGGCCATCATGAATCCTTTAATTGTAGAGAAATATGGACATGTAGTCCGCAAAGTACCGAAAGTACTTGAAATGCTTAATATACCCCGAAGGTATAAATGTGGTTTAAAATCATATTAAATAATGAAAGTATACAAATTCCTGAAGAATATAAATAACTTTCATTGTTATAAAGAATGCAAAGAACAATGAGAGTAGATTTCAACCTACTTTTAAGTATTGTTGTAATTAAAATCTTGATATAATTCATGATGAGTAGATTACTTCCTATTTTTAAGTATCGTTGTAATGAAACTCTTAATATCCATTGAAGTGATAGTTGCGATATGCAAATACTTATTAAAGTATACAAATTTCTGAAGAATATATATAACTTTTGTAGTTATAAAGAATGAAAAAAACATGAAGTGTAGATTACAAATTTCTTCTAAGTATTGTTGTAATGAAAATCTTGATACATCAAGATGAGTAGATTACTTCCTGCTTTCTAGTAATGTTGTAATGAAATTTTTAATATCCATGAAAGATGTATAGTTGCAATGCGCAAAACTAATTTGAAGCACAAAAATGAAAGAACATGAAGTGTTTTTCATAAAAGTAGCATACAAATGCATAAAATGCAAACCATATTTGAAGAAACAATCTTAGAAAATTTGATTATATCAAAGGAAACTATTAAAAAATTGTATTATTAATGAGATACATATTTATGGATCCAGAAGTATCTATAACCAATTTAAGTTATCGAAAGACGAATACGAATTCAGAAGAAACTTTAAATCAGGGGGAGCACCCATAATTATTTTATAATGCACTCTTATTCCTTAACTGAGATTTTTCCCACTGGGTTTTTATTAGTAAGGTTTTAATGAGGCATTATCTTGAACCAGAAGTATCAACTCCCTAGTAACATTTGAAATAAGCTATAATGTACTCTTTTTCCTTATTTAAGATTTTTCCCACTGGGTTTTTCTTATTAAGGTTTTAATGAGGCGTTATCTTGATCTAGAAGAATCAAACTTCTTTTCAAGAAATAACATCTCAAATATGTTATTTAAGTTAAATTATATTTTTATCCTTGACTAAGGTTTTTCCCATTGGGTTTTCCTTTGTAAGGTTTTTACTGGCGTATTAAATTGATCCAGAAGTATCAAACTCTATCTGATGTAATAAATTATTGAAATATAACATACTATATTGTACTCTTTTTCCTTCACTAAGATTTTTCCCATAGGGTTTTACTTAGTGAGGTTTTAATGAGGCATTAGTTTGATCCAGAAGTATCAAGCTTTATTTTAAAAAAAATAAGAAAAAAAAATATGTCATTGTACTCTTTTTCCTTCACTAAGATTTTTCCCATTGGGTTTTTCTTAGTAAGGTTTTAATGAGGCATTATTTTGATTCTGAAGTATCAAACTCTTACAAGGAATATCATTTTTAGTATGATATTTATGATTTCACAAGTTGCACTCTTTTCCTCGTTCAAGGTTTTTTTCCCACTGGGTTTTTCTAATAGAGGTTTTTAATGAAGCAACAAACAATTTTTATAATGACTGAATGGATGTATGAAAGCAAGATAATGATGAGGGGGAGCAATTGTCATGGGCGTTTTAAAAGAAACAATTTCTAGCAAGCATACGAGCATCCAAGATTTCGAAGACGCATATTCAAGGGGGAGTGTTATAATATATGTGAATAAATAAGTGAATATGCTTTTGTGTTTTTCTATTTAGTCCCACATCATGGGATATGTTCCATCTCATGCTCCAAGGCCTATATATAAATGAGTCTATGTAATGCGATTGTATTACTAATCTCCGAATGAATAAAATTGCTTTTTCTCTAATGACTTCCACTTTCTTCATTTCATAACAGGAGTTGTATTTTGATCCAATTGTTAGAAATGTTCTTTGTTGTTTTGATAACAATAACCATTCATAATGCTGTTAAAATATTTAACAAGGGTTAAAGATTAAAGTTAAGCAATATGAAGTCACAACACATAGACATGTTATACAGTTGACATGTACAAAGGTGATATACATGTGCATGAAAGCCATATTGAAGCAAACATGTTAACAAAGGAGTATATAAGCTTTCTAGTAGTTATAATGAGTTGGAAAATCTATTGAAATACAACAAAGTCATAGAATCACTCGAAGATGACAAACTAGCACAAATAGATGAGTATCTTATCTATCGAGTCATTATAGTTCAAATTTGGAAAATGCTCGCAAATGATTTCCAAATCACTCCAAATTTAATACAGTATCTAAAATATCATCCTTGATTTTTGTATTTTGTTACAGAATTTTTTTATTTTTAAACAAGCTTTTCGGGCTTTGAAGCATGCTTTTACAGCATGGTTTCTTATGCTCAACATCTCATAATTATGATAGAGTTAAGAGCATGCCCTAGGGAAAATTATATTTTTTATTTCATATATCTGCCTCTATGACCGATCTTTTTCATAACAAAGATATTTGATTTCTATTATGTACTTTGTTATATAGCAGTATAATTAATTAAGTAATTAATTTAAAGTGTGTATATACATATATATGAAAAAAATATTAAATGAGATGTTATGTGATTGCAGTTGCAAATAGTTGCAATCTTCAATAGTCAATCACAATATAAAACAATATTTTATTTTAAATATTTATGGTCAAGGTATTTTGAGAAAGGATATCGATATATCGGTTAAGACCAGAGTACATAACGCTTTCCAAAATATTGGGCAATGTATTACTCATGGTTATTGGGGCAACTAGAGATTACATATTCATAGTTATTGGATCTCTATAGAATGATTCATTCGAGAGTTTCTCAGTAGTTAATAACAACTACGTCAAATGGAAAATCTCGAAGTAATGATATTACACTATTCTCTCAAGTTGAGAATATTATTAAACTTTAATGTGGAAACTCAACTTTCATTATAGTTAAATCATGGAATAACGTCTATAAAATGATTATAGTTGGGTCTGAGTTAAAGCATTGAAGTTGAGGCACCATTCAATAGAGAATTTATCTCCTTAGTTGTACGAGGTTAGTATCCACTCAAATATAGTCAACTCAAAGTCAAAATTTCTGATCAGAGTAGTATGAATGATAATAAACATTGTTATTGAACCAAGGACTTTATTTATGGACTATGCACGTTAAATGTGGACGATATTTTATTTTTAACCAAAATCAAATTTCATATGTCCTAATGTGATATAATGTGACGAAGAGAATTGAGGTAAATAATCGTTGCAGGTACCGCTTAAGAAAATATGAAATTGGATTTACCAAACAGATATATAAACGATAAATTCAACTAACTGTTACACCACTGGTTACGGTGAAGTGTGAATGTTAATATTTGAATTGTTCAATATTAATCGGTAACTGAATTCACACCTTTGAGTCACACAACCGCATTTGTGATTTCTTCAATAAACTACACGATTTAATTGATTTATGAAATGTTATAAACTGGTTAAATTAATTAAATTTGTAAATTATTATTTATTGTTAATTTATTTGATATTTTAAATGTTGTTGATAATTATATAAATGTATGTACAAAACTTATATTTGCATATAAATAAGATTTAAGTAATAAATATTACGTGAAGGGTTTTTGGAAACTTTTCCCATCATTTGAGTAAACTAGGGCCAACCATAGGTTGAGGGAATGAAGGGACTCATTAATTGACATTCAAAAAGGAATTAAATAAGAAAGTTGAATGAAGAGAATGAGAAAGGTTCTTTATACCCCATTAAAGTAAATCTCTTCATTTATTCCTTCTTTACATGAACTATTTTTCCCCCACTCCCTAAACAACATGGCCTAACTTTTCCCTTAAAAAAAATATAAAACAAATTCAAATCAAATATAAAGCTAAACTAAAACAAAGACAATTCATTCTTCTCTTGCAGGTGGGGTGAAAATCACTTAAAAATCTAATGAGAAGCCATAAATCAAGGTTTAACAAAGGATAAGTTTTTTTTACATTTCTCTTATTTCTAATTTGTTCGTGGTGTTAACATATATGTGTATTGTAGTCACGTATTAAGATCTGATTTAAATTTTCTTTTATAAATTATGATTAAATTTGAATTCTATATGTGCTTGGTTTTATTTTTATGTTGATATCTTATTTGATCTAAACGATTAATTATTGTAGACTTGATTTGTTAGAAAATTTCATCAATTATCATAATTGATTAATTTATGTTTCGTCCATTTGAAATCTAAAATAGATTCTTTTGTTTGTTGGATCTGAGATTGGATGTTATTATAAATTTGTTTTGTTGTAATGAATTACTGATATTTTTATAGTTCACTTCCTTTAAACATGGATCTTAGTTTGGTATAGCGTTTTATGTACATATATGTTACCAAACCATTTTATGTACATATATGTTTACATTATGTGTGTGTGTGTGTTATAGTTAAGTCATCTTCATATTTGAAATTGTAAGCCAACATAAAAATTAAAATCTTTTGTTAAGTCTATTTGTTTCAAACTAAATCAAGTTCATGTTTTAAAATTAAATCTTGCTTTATTGTATATATATGTATGTAGATATAAGTGTAATGTTTTGAATCCAACTATGTCATTAGGATCAATATATTAAATTGTGAAAATTTATTTTTCTTTTATATTGGTTATATGTATTTTTAGATTTACAATTTTAAAGGTCTGGATGTTATGTTGTAATTAAGTATGAAATCAATATGTTATTAAATTAATTTTAAATAGATGTTTGAAGAAGAAAGGTAAAGTGAAATTTTACTTCATGATATTTCCTTTTTAATCCATATTAGATTAGATTTAAATGTGACATAAATTTCCTTTATATTCATTCTTCAAGCTTTCCCTTGGTTTGAAATTTCAGTTTTATATTAATTGTTTTCATACTTTTATAATTGATCATGCGTGAATGTATTTATATATGTATGTATGTGTATGTGTGCATGTTTGTATACAAGTTGCAACAAAGATCACATATATATACATATATGTGAATGTATACAAGCCATATGCATATATTGTTGTATATTCAAATATATGTATACGCTTAGGCATTTACATTCCTAGTATGCATGTGAGATTATTATATGTATATGTAAATAGTATATATGAATATACAGTAGATATAAATCTTAGTATCTAGATATGTATGTAGTTATACATGATAGAGTTAAGGGTATGCCCTAGTGGCAATTCTGTAATTTATTATAAATTATTAACTCTTTAATCAATTCTCTTTAATAATAAAAGGTGTTTTGTCATTAGTGAATACACCCGAGTTCCCTACGATAACCCCAGAGGCCCCCTCAATCTTGCTATCTTTGCACTTGTTGAGATATAAAACCATAAATGAAAAAGAGTGGTTGACCCGAGCTGTGATGCAACCCGCATCATTCTCGACAACAAGAAATGTTAAGAGTCATGAGCCATTGCTAGCGAAAGAAAGGCCAAAAGTTCGATGGTTTTATTTATATTTGTTATAATGTGTTATAAATAATTTAAATGTTTAACCAAAATATATTGAGCAAAAAGTCCATAAATGTTGTGTTTGTGGTAGTAGTTACAAATTTTTGTAATGTTGAGTATTGTATCACAATATATAAACACATCATTTTAATATTCCTGGTCAAGATGTATTGAGACTGAATATCGATGCATCCGTCGAAACTAGAGTACATAATACTCTCTAAATGTTGGATGCTGCATTACTCATGACTACTAGGGGCACCAAGGGGTTATGTACTGATAGTTATTGGGTAAATATGGAATGACTCATTCGATAACTTTCTGTTGTTTAATATAAATAAGGTCAAGCAGAAAATATTGATATGACCAATTTACACAGTTCTCTAGACTCGGGAATACTATCGATCTTCAATATGAAATCTCTATTTTTGTTATAGTCAAATCGTGGCATGGCACCCATCGAACGACTATAGTTGGGTCAAGTGGTGTAACATCCCGCCTTTCCACATGCTTTAAATCGACGATAAACCACAAACGTCAGACTTAAACCATAGAGAAGGGTGGATTGTTATGAGGTAAATAAGAAAAAGTAGAGAAAGAAAAAAAACAAAATAGAATCTTGCAGCGGAACGATAAAATATAATAATCAAATAAACAGTTCATGAAGTTGTTTTACAAAACATTTGATTTTTCTTTACTTATACAATACAATATCAGAGTCATACATACCAGAGAATATTAATAATGCAGCGGAATACAATGTTGTGGTGGAACAGTATAATAGATAATAGTAATAATAATTCTCCGCCTTCGTCCTCCAGAATTAAGGCCTTCAAATCCTGAAATGCTCGGGCTGACCCGAGCGAACTGAAAAGACAAAAGACTCGAGTAACTAAAATATCTTATGTAAGTTAAATCAACCACAAATAATATGAGTGGAACGGCATCAGAGATGTTTACGAGATTTGACATCTCCTATCCAGTGTCTAACGTGAGTGCAGTAACTTATGAGATGTTCGGGCTTCACATCTCCTAAGGATCTGTTAAACTATCTACTCTGTAGTAATATACGCTATTGTAATAGTGTCTAAAGTAAAGTATAATATACTGAAAATAGCGTTAAGAGGTTACCCATATAGCCCTTAACACACTTTTATATTCTCATAGTCTATATAGTACCGTAATCTCCCCCGTACCGGGCGTCATCAGAGAGCACTCCATAGGTATGGTACAAAACAAAATCGTATAAGGCGCACTAGGGTAGGTGACACGGCACAACTAGGCAATGCTAGGATAGATATACCAATTGCTATCCAGATTGGTGGTAACGTATAGCCGCAGCTACCGCCCACCTCGAGCCATACCCCCAAATAAAAAAAATCAAAAGTGGCCACCGAATCAATCCAAAAGTCAAAGTATAAAATCGAAGGGATGTGTCCGATCAAATGTGCTACCTCATTGGCTCGAGTATCGCTCCTGTTTTAGCCACCTTATGCCAACTCACGGGAGTCGGGTCCACGTATTTACCTCAACGGAAACGCCGCCACCATCATACTTCATTCTGGATTCTCCACCGCGTACACGGTTGTTAAAGTGGTTTTCAGAGTTGGCAGAGAGCATGACAACTTTCGATCCCGGTCTCTTTAACAACCAATCGTTATTATAACACCACGGTCATTTTAAAATGATTATACTTTTAAAGCCAGAATATAATATCCATTTCAAATCTAGATAAATACGATATCATTTCCGTTTTAAAACCCAAATCAATATGATATCATTTTACTTTCAAAATATATCCTTTCCAAAAATCATAGCCCTTTAAATCTATATATCTTGAAACCCATAGCTTCGAACATAAATTCAATTACTTAAATGGTTTAAAATATTAAATTACTTTATATAATAAAATAGCTTCTTTAATTTCACAAATAAATTCCAAATTCCGATTTGAACCTCCAAATAAACCATTTCAAATTCAATATACTTCAAAGCTTAAATATTCAATATTTCAAAACTAAATCTTATAATTCCATATAAATCAAATTCAATTACTATTATTTAGATTTGAAATGTTTACTTAATAAATCCAATATCATTTAAGTAAAACCTTTAAACTTCAAATAACGGGATATTCTTTCAATTTAATTAACTTGATAATATTCATATAAATCGACTTGATATTCTTTTAAGTCCTTTACTAAAATCAAGTTATAACCTTTTAAAATCTCAACTTTATTTAAATTCCAAATAAATTTTAATCGAGGACAATGCTTAAATACTTTAATTCAATCAAATTCATATTTATCTCCCAACCTTAAATTTTTTTAAGTTATTATAAACTCTAAAAATAAAATTTAAATAAATACTCAACCGTATAATATCTTAATAAAACATTACACCAGAAAAGCGATTTTACCACGGCTCAGAACCATGGCTAAATAGTTTAGCCACGGTTCTGAGCCGTGGAAAAATTGGCAGTGGCAAATATTTTGCCATGGCTCAGGACCATGGCAAATTAATATTTTGCCACGGCCCTTTCCCATGGCAAATTGAACTTTTGCCACGGCCCTTAACCGTGGCAAATTGAACTTTTGCCACGGCCCTGAGCCGTGGCAAAATTGAAAAAAGCCCCGGCTTATACCATTTTAACCACAGCTCAAATTCATTCCTAAATGTAGTTTCATGATACACAGACATTCTACATGCAGTTTCAAAATATATACAGTACATGGAATAAATAACGTGAATACAAAACCAGTAATAGATGACAAACCCAATTTATAATACAACTACTACAAGTGCTTGGCTACAAACTTACAACTTTCAGTTCATAATACAACTTCATAGTGAAACCATCAGTTCATAGAAAAACAAGTAAACAACATCTATTGTTCATGTAAACACTAAACAACAAGAAAGAAATGATTCCTGAATTCGTTAAAGCATATACTTCATCATAGTATAACGACTGCAGTTCTTAGTGAAGCAATGACAACTCCAAGCTAACTGTAGAATCTAATATATAAGTGAAGGCAACAAATTGAACTCAGTAGCCCACGTGCAGACGCAAATTAAAGATATTTCATATGATTCTCTCCCTAAGCAAAATCCCTAGCTGCAAAATAAACAGAAAATATGCAGAAAGTCAACAATGGAAAATAAACAGAAATTATGTTAGTGTTGAGCAGATGTTACTGTAAATTTCTCTAATAGGTGATAATTCATATAATGCTATAGTTTAATATATCAGATGTTACTAAAGTTTTATGTACACAGAGGGGAAGCAGGTCAGACCAAAAAATACACAAAGAAGAGGCTGATGTTTCAAGTAGCAGTTTAACGAATGATCAAAACAGAGAGGTTGAAACAAGCGACTTTGACTTGGATGCTTTTATAAACAATAAGTTATCTTTGGATGCCTCAAATCTTGAAGCTCGGCTTATTTTTACTGAACCTCATAAAATCAAATCGAGTAGAAAGTTGTGGAGATCTGACAAAAAATACATCGTTGTTCAGCCTTGAATCAGAATATGTACATTTCTGTTCTTAAGCTCATTGTTGTTTATATGTTGCTAATCGTTATTTATTTATAATGTATTTGTGTACCAAGAATATGTAGTTCAGTGCAAACAAATGAGATTAGCAAAGAAATGCATACAAAGAAATCATAGCCAAAGCATGTTTACAAACTACATAATACAATAAACAGATTTTGTTTGTTCAGAGTCTCATAGTTTCCTTCAACCTAATTAGGAAGTAGGAAGAAACCAAGGAATCGTACCATGTGTTAGCTTGAAGCAAATATAGAAGCTTCTTCTTAAGTTAACTGTGAATGATTTCAGAGTCTCTAGTATTCTAGAACCTAATCAGGAAGCAACGTCAACCGCTCCATTATACATTCAAACAAATGAGATTCTTGTTGTTGTATTTTTTCTGCATCCGTACTTTAGTTTGTCAATATAATATATATTTAAACGATGCTTAAAACAAAGGTAGGTATTGAAGGAAAAAATTTATATATTGTAATAAAAAATAAGTTATAAGAATAAAGAAGCAAAAGTGAAGAAGTAAAAGAAAATTTAAATGCCCATACAAAACAAAGGTAGGAACAAATGGAGGCTACAGACTGCAGTTTATATAAGGAACAAGAGAAAGGTGGAACAATGGAATGTAGTTTAGAGTTCCATGGTACAAAAGAACATGAGTAAATGCCCAATGGGTTTGTTACACAGAGGGGAAGCAGGTCAGACCAAAAAATAGCAATAGTTAGTCAGATCGTTTATAAAGCATCCACGTCAAAGCCTATGATAATTACAACTTTTATCTACGTGAATATGCTAAATGAAATGGATGGTACTGCTATCAGTTTGCCGTGCAAATATTTTGTAGTCATTAACCGTTTGTGATTCTCAGGCTTACTCTATAAAAAAGTATTTTACTTATTAATTCCCTCCACAACAAATCTGCTTATTAATAGTGATATGCTTTGATTAAAAGTATTTTCGAAAATTAACCTAGTTAAAATTGCCAAAGTATAATAACACATACATACCTGCTTATGGGTCTATAGATATCGAATATTACTCTTTGGATGACACACATAACCACCGATTCCAACTTCACCAAAGGTCATTGCAAGAGGATGATTTTGTTTGCATGTTTTCTCTTCTGGTAGCAGTATATTGTCCACAACTAACTTCTCATGTGTTGGAGGTAATGATTTTCCATGTATAATGGATGTCGTCGAATCTTTACAGACAATGGCTGTTGCAATGACCTCAAGGTCAATGTTCAGGATTTCGCATTTTTGATTGGCTAAACCATACGAATTCAATGAATTTGCCAAGTCATTATTCAACATTCTTCCAACACTTCCACGTGGTGTACCGCTTCCTTCTTCATTTGAAGCAATGTCCGGTAAATGATTTCCTTGACCTGCATATTGTCTCTTCAACAAGTCGACCAATGACTTCAATGTACCTTCCATATTATCCATTCTAGCTTTCAAGTCTTCTGTGCCTCCTTGAGCCTTTTTGAGTTATTTACGTGCAATAGTACAAGCCTTAACTTGAGTCCTTGATATTTTAGCTCCAATACTTCGAGTCCGACCTCTTTTATCCTTGCCAAACACTTGTGATAGGATATCTTCATCCAATGGCAAGTCTTCTTCATCATTACCGATGATTGATTCCTTTTCTTTTGCAATTTTATCCTAAAATATGGTAATACTTGAGATGTTATTTACTACAAAGACTTTGTAGAATAGCTAGCTGAATTATTATCTTTTTAATTTACGAAGTACGTAGAAGCCGAATTTGATATGGTACCGTCTTTTTTGGTGTGAGTCTTCTCCCATACTTGACGACGTGTGATTTCTTTTATCGGATTTGCACCAGCCTACAACAACAAAAAGAGAAAGAGGTCATTAATTTTGAAAGAAAAGAACACAAAAGAGCATCTATGTTTGGGTGCTGACCTTAACACAAAAGAGCAGCTTCTGTAGTGGAGTACACCCATGATGCAAACTGTGACATAAGTGTTTAACACCCATGATGCTAACTGTGACAAATTTATCCTTGATTCAAACATAGACTCTGAATGGATTCATCTACCATTCACAAAATGAAATTTATATGCTAGTAAATAAGCCTATAGTAACAAGAGGAGGTCAACTCGTGATAGTTTACTTATATTTAATTTAAAAAATGAAATAAACATACATTTCATGTTCTACTGCAGCGTGACTTGTATGTCCAGTATGATGACTGTAGTTGTACAGCGGTCTATTTTTTTTCTATCTCTCTTCTTTCCCTTGCACCGGGTTTTGCTTCATTTTTCACAAACTCGGTCCAATCTTCTTGGGCGATTGTTAGTGGACAATTTTTCAGCCTATCTTCGTCATTATCATGTTTGTCATAATAGTTTGTCCTCAGTTCACTCTTGTGTTTCCTAAATGATTTGGCCATTTTTTTTAAAAACAAGTCTTTCGAATCCGACTCTATATCATAAGATGTCTGTAAAATTAAGAGTTGTTTACGTAAGAAAAGAAATTATGTGGCAACACACACACACACACATATATATATATAACATACATACATACATACATACATATATATATATATATATATACATAAACTGAAAGTGGTACAAATCGGTTTTTGCTTACCAGCAATTCATTCCAAACGTCAATCTTGTATTTTTCAAGTACTTTATCCCAACTTTCATATGAGACCGGCACATGAATTCATACCAATTACCGATCCGACTGCTTACTTTTCCAGTATTTTTTGAAATAGGAGCACCTAATGCATTTATCTCAACTTTTTTGGGTTGTGTAGAGGATGACTGTGTAATTGAATGGGTTGACGCTTTCCTAGGTTCTGACATTGCTACTATCTTCTTGGTTGCAATCCAAACGACCAAGACCACCTGCAACAAACAATAAAAATAGGTTAACAACAAAAATATGCATCGTATTATATATTTATATAATAATGCTTTCAATCATGGTAACATAAGATAATGTTATTATTGAAGACTGCAATAGTAAATCAACTAGAAACCAATACAACAGAGGATGTTTTTGATACAAATCACCAGTTTGTATATGGCATTGCATTCCATATTCAAACTGTTGCTCATCCTAAAAGACAAACTAGGATTTCTAAAAGACAAACTAGAAGTTTATTTCATCTAGTTTAACCTATAAAAATTATCAACAAAGAAGATAGAAGATACTTATCTGCTGCAGTCTCCATTTCTGAATTAAAAGAAGCAATGTTCTTATAAAAGATTCAAAAAGCCTAGGCCCAAATAGCTTCACTTCTAAATTTTATAGGTTACATTGGGATGAGTTGCAAAACAGATTTTTCGATGCAGTCACAACTGTCTTTGAAATAGGGAAACTTGCTTTAGACATGAATGACAACTTTGTTACACTGATTTCTAAAAAAGACAAGCCACAGTCAATTGTTAATTATCGTCCAATTTAGCTACAGTCATAATGTACGTACAAAGAACGCTCAACAACAGCCCATTACAGCAAATTATGTTTCACTACAACCTGAAAGAACATGAATTTTCTAAGTGCTCTTTTAGTCCATCAATGGTCACTTCCCTGTCTTCAGGTTTATGTTTGAATTCTGGGAAGCTTTCTTCTTTCTGCATAAAAAGTTAATACAGTTGATAGGGTTAAAAAATGGATGGAGCATCAAAAACATGAGCAAATAGTTTTCATACTGCATGAACATGGAGCAAGATTTAAAAAATAATAATCCATGCATCTCTAATGCTAGTGTGTCGGTGCTAAAAATTATTGCCATGTTAAAAAACTCGATATTATTTCATAGGTGATATTAAAAAATTATTGCCATCGAGAATCAGCAAAAGTCATAGGTGAGATGGTTGAAGGATGGAGATCAATGCTCCAAATTCTTTTGTGCATGTATGTCAACTAACAGAAATCATAACAGCCTCAGACAATTATTGGTCAATTCCGGTTACCCTATCACTAATTCTTCAGAACTGCAAAATACTGCTATCCCTTATTTTCCAACTTATATCATATACTAATAGTCTTTCTGTTAACTTTCCCGACATCACTTGCAAGCAAGTCTCTTTTCAGGCCTACCAATTTGTCATTTGTTTTTTTTCAAGGGTTCTCTTTTTTTCATACCTGAACAAACTCAGTTCCAAAAAAGGAAATATTTTATTTACCAAAAATTTGCATTTTCGAGCGTGGTCGAAGGAGACACGATATAACGTCGTCCAATCAGCTAGCTGACGTATGAAATTAGATTTGTCAATGTTATGACACAGTTTGAAACAACAGTAGTTCTAACCAATTGCTGGCAGGAAGATGACACGCATCTGAGAAACTTATGCGAAATCAGCTTGTCCATAAATTCATATATATATATATATATATATATATATGAATTTATCCATCCCTGAGAAACTCGATATCATGCATTCTACTTTGCCTTTAGGCATGTGTCGATGGTGAAGTTATGTTCAACATAAATATATATTAGAGGATGCATCATATATGTTGCAGAGGATGCAGCATAAATATCATAATAGGTGCATAAAACGAAAATGAAACATAAGCAAACATAAATAGTGAAGAAATTCTAAATTCAATCACACTTGAAATTCAACTCATTTCAAGTAAGAAATACATCTTATATTAATATATGCATTTGGTAAGGTCTTCTAATTTTTTATTGTCTTCAAAAGCTGATTGATATAAAATAGGAAACTCTGTGTCATCCACAGTTGTAGTCAACCGTTTTGGTGTATGCAAAACCACAAACCATCCGCTACTTTTAAAATCTTTTGAGTAAAACACTTGATTCGCTTCTGATGCAAGAATAAATGGCTCATCGTTCACTCTATCTTTGGTCTTTAATTTCTCTAAGTTAACAGTAATCAAGTTTGAAACAGGATCTATCTTATAACCGTTGATCTTATCTTGGACCTTTACCCAATCACAATAAAAAAACCATTTGTTTGAAGTCAATATAATCCAACTCAATTATCTGCCGAATAACTCCACAATACATTGTTTCCGTTTCCTTGTAATTTGTTTCCTTCCCGCTCACTCTAAATTTTGTAATTTCTCTCATACAAACGCCACTATCTTGTGTTACCATCCGTTCTTCATAACTTTTTGGAGAAAATATGAATCCATTCACTAGGTACTTCATATAACTACGCGCCTTGAACTTTGGCCCGTTCACCAAACGCCAAAGAGTTGAATCAACTTCATTTGTCTTGACCAACTAAAAAAACATAATAAGTAAAAAAAACATGATCGTGATGGTGTATGTTCCACTTAAATACACATGAATACCTAAGAAGATGTAATACCTCATCGTGTAGCCATAGAGTGAAACTTTGACATGTTTCCACGGATACAACGCTACTTCAAGATTTAGATTTAGTACTTTTCACATAGATATTAAACCTCCTGCGATAGACATTTCAATACGTATACGAGTTAATTTATTTTATAATAATGGGAATTCAGGATAAATTGTTGAACTTACTTCTCCTATTCATCCAATCCATTGTACTTATTAAGGACTCGTCTACGAACTTGTTCAAACTGCACTTGGGCCAACGTTGTATCTTTACGACTATCTAGAGGCATCTCACCAGCAAACTCATCATCCTTATCTAAAAACGCTTCACGGGTATGTTTATGAGTGCCATCACCTCCTCTTGGCATATACTCCATGCAGTAATAACTAGCTTCTTGTACAATATATCCTTCTGCAATACACCCTTCAATATATCTTTTATTGCGCATATATCCCTTATATGTTTTCATCAACCTATGTAGGTAGTTAATTGTAATAACTGGTAGCTATTTAAATCGAATGATGAAGAATAAAACAAAAATTAGTAATTTACCGTTCAAAAGGATACATCCATCTATATCTAACAGGGCCACAAATCAATGCTTCATCAGCTAGATGAACCATAAGGTGGATATTGATATCAAAAAATGCGAGTGGAAAATGTTTTTCAAACACACACATTGCTTCTACCAAACTAGCCTTCGCTTTTAAAAAATGTTCCCTATTGATTACCTTTGAGCACAAAATGTTAAAGAATAGACTTATACGGTGTATAGCATTACGCAGATCCTTACGTTGTGGATAAGAATGTTGAAGCAATACCAAAAGTAATTGTTGCATTATGACATGATAATCATATGACTTTATATTTTTAGCTCGGGAGGATTGATGCTCACATTGTTGTGGAAGTTAGAAGAGAATTTGTTAGGTACTTTAAGGTTTTTCAAAATGGTGCAAAATCGAACATTTTCTTCTTTGCTTAAAGTGAAAGTTGCTTCTGGTATAGTTATTTTATTTGTTTCATGATCTTCCCTCACATACAATTTTTGTTTTATACCCATGGTTTTCAAATCTTTCCGTGCATTGATGCCATCTTTTGACTTGTCTTTATGACCCATAATTGTACCGATGAGATGCTTAGTGACATTCTTCTCTGTATGCATAACATCAACATTATGTCGGACCAAATTTGCTTTCCAATATGGCAAATCAAAGAGAATAGACCTCCTATACCATGCAGGAACATTGATAAGGTCTTCATAATCGGTTTTCTTTTTTCGTTTTCGACTGATTTCTTGTTTGTTTTTACCAACTTTCATCTTGATAGTAACTACCTTTTCTTCAACTTGATAACCATTCAATGGCCATGGAGGATGACGATATTCTTGTTCATTATTGAAGTTTGCCTTATCGTCTCGAAACTTGTGTTGGGAAGGAAGAAATCTTCGATGTCCCATCTAACACATCTTCTTACTTTTAGGAAGATAATAAGAACAAGTATCTTCCCCACAAATAGGACATGCAAAATAGCCGTGAGTTGTGCACCCCGATAAAGTACCAAGCGCAAGATGATCATGAATTGCCCACAATATCCTAGCTCTCATTGTGAACTCGGAATTATTAAATGAGTCAAATGCATTGCCTCCTTCCCATAACTGCTTTAACTCGTCTATCAACGGTTGTAAATAAACATCGATATCCTTCCCTGGTTGTTTTGGCCTAGAAATCAACAATGTCAACATTGAGAACTCTCTTTTCATACACATTGATGGAGGAAGATTATATGGTACTATAATTACTGGCCAACAACTATAACGACTGGCTAGAGCCACATGTGGATTGAAACCATCAGTTGCTATTCCAAGTGTGATATTTCATGGTTTAGTAACAAATGTTTTATCAAAAGAATCTGCAGCTCGCCATTGAGAAGTGTCACGTGGATGACACATCACATTTGAATCGGACTTGGCACGAGCATGCCAAGTCATAGCATCTGCTATCCATGGTATGGTATACAGTCTCCTCAATCTAGAAATTAAAGGGAAATGTCTCAACATCTTTTGAGGTACTTTGGTAGCTCTTTTCTTTTCGTTGAATGTTGTCTTATATCTTGGTTCGTTGCAAATAGTACAAGAAACTATGTTTGCATCATCTTTCCAATATAACATGCAGTCATTAATGCATGCATCATAAGTCTTGTAATTCATCCCAACTTGTTTAATCATCTTCTTCATGTCGGGGTACTTTGTCGGTAGTGTGTTACCTTCAGGAAGTGACTCCTTTATAAATTCGAGGAGTGCAGTCATACCACTGTCGGAAAAGCCATATTGAGTTTTCAAGCTATTCAGTTTCACAATGGCATACAATGTTGTTATACCTTTAGAACATGAAGGATACAATGGCTCTTTTGCACTATCAAAAAGTGATTTGCACTTCTTCCTTTGATTGGTCGACCGATCAACATCAACCATAGACGGTTCTCCAATATTATCGGGCAACAGACTGTTAGATTGAAAATGATGAAATATATCAGCATCATTGACCAAGTCTTCCATCCTAGGATGTTCAGCCTCATTAGTACTTACGACTTGACTAATAGATTGTTTTTGCTTCTCTGTTGATTCTTCTCCATGAAAATGCCAAACTGTATATGACTGGACAATTCCCCATCTGAGTAAATGATAATGAATGTCATCTACTTTAATCTTCATTTTCATATTTTTGCACTGTATGCAAGGACAAGAATAGATTTCCTTATCGCCACCATTTTCCACAACGAATTCAATAAACTTTTGCGCTTCTTCTATATATCGTGTGGTTCTTCGATCGGATTCTTTCATCCATTGTTTGTCTATACTAGACGACATATTTCCCTGCTATATCATACATGATATACAACATTGTGAGTGTAAACAATATCATTTCTTATTTTACACTATGAAATAAAAAAACAAATTAATCAAAACAACTTGCATTTAGAAACTGGTCAAAACTTGTATATATTTTGTAAAGTTAGGCTCCATATTTCAAAGCAATATGGTATATATGAATAGTCAAACTTATACGAATAGGCAAATAAAGTGTACAAAGTGGTGTCAAGTGGCTTCTAAAACGTGCACATGCAAGCAGGGATGAAATGATTCAATCAAGGATGCTTAGTTTAATAAACCAATGCATGCCTATATCCAAGTATGTGGCTTTTTTAAAGCAAAGAATATATAAAGGAAGTGTGTCCATGTGCATTAAATTAACAATGCACGACAGAATATGCCATTAATGTTAAAGCAAATATATGTGACCAATTCTTAAGTTATAGGCAAGAAAGAAAATTCAAAAGCAAATATGCTTATTTATGTAATCACTTATCAAAGCAACACAATGTAACAGCCAACAAACTAAGAAGGGGATTCATGCAAATTAAAAATGAAACAGCCAACAAACAATGCACATACCTAAGAAATGAGAACACTTTGAGTGAATCTCAACAAAATATAAATGCATCTAATATATTTACAAAGAAGCAAAAAAAAATTAGTAAAATATGTGCAGGCCATCATGAGACAGCAGTCAGACATTTTATTAGAAAGTGATGCTAAGCCTACCTGATTGAAATGGCAAAGTTTACATGCTTTGAAAAGGGAGAACTTGAATCCTACATATAACTGTTCATTACAGTATGATCATGTGTTATGAAAATATGGACTATATGATTAATAATTATATGATGTAGAAAATGTTTGATAAAGTTGAATAGTTGGTTTCAATTGGTCATTATTTCATTCAACATGAAAACTGAATCATATATACACTACAACAATGTATGCCACATATTGTTTTGCTGAAATGTGAATTGTCCTGTATACTCTAGCTTTATGAACTGAAAAGAAAAGTTCATCATAAATGCTTATTTGCATCATAATCTCGTATTGAATTTGGTCTGGGTTTCCAAAAAGTGGTGGTGGTATTTACCCAAAATAGGCTCTATAATCCTGTATGCAAAATGGATAGCTAATGATCCCATGTAATCCTATAGGGAAAGGATATGCAGTGTATCCTTCATTGGGAACTATAGTAAAAGTAAACATAAATTATCTATTATGATATCATGATCAAGTACTGTAATGCAGTAGTTAACCAACAATAGATGCAAGTAAGAAATGCAAACAACAAACGTGAAGAGTTGACTACTTTACTTTTGAGCTGCATAAGTAATATGTCAGTAACTTACATGGAGATATTTAAGGCTTGAGTCAAAAAATATTGTTGTATATATATGTACATGTTTATTGAAATTTTCAATTTTCAATTTTTGATACGAGGTCACATGTTCTTTACTTCTTTTCATAGTGAGATGAGCAAACTCTGGGTAAAACCAAATAAACCAATCAAACCGGTCTATTTCGGTTGGTTTGGTTGAAATTAAATTGATTTACCATTGGCCCATAAAATAATTTAGTTAGGTTATCTATTTAATGAAATTATCCGAACATTTATTATATTATTAGAATTACTAATGTTATAATGATTTTTGGTTTAGTTTAGTGGTCTAAATAAATTTTATTTATCGTATTTGTGTCCAAAATACTATCCGCAAACATTGCAATTGGGTGATCTTATGATTTGATGTTGTTTATTTGCATACCTCTACATCAAAGTTTTCGCAAACAAACAAAACACCGTGAAACAAAACAAAATAAAATACCTTACCACTAAATCAAATCATAAGAAAGAAGTACGAATTTTTATACCTATCGAAAACAACAGCAAGAGTATCGAAATTAGCAGCCTCCTCCAAGCACAACTTAAGCTCAGCAGCCCTCTTTGCAGTCCTAAATCTAGATAATGAAAATAAATATTCATGATAAGTACACATATACACATGTAAATGTACCCACACACAATCTTCAATTCGGTGGAATAACTTTACTTTTGAAAATATTCTTCCTTTACTCTTGAAAATATTCTTCTTCCTAAAAAAATTCTGATTTCATCATGATATTCATGCAAAAGTGGCATTGTTTTAAGTATTATGTTTCACTCTCATTTATGTTTTAGATTCATGATACTAAATATATCAACAAATATATGAATCATTTTAGTGTACTGAATAAATAGTAAAAGGGATCATTAGGTGTAAATTACTTTAGCTCCTTATCATATCAGGAGCGGCACCATTTCACGAATTCTTCAATGTAAGTTTTCTGATTGTAGACCAACACAGAAGAGGTAAGGATCCGTTTTTATAACATTCAGAAATGCATCCTTTTTTCCTTTAGAAAAGCAAAAATAAAAAACTATAAGCTTAATTCTTATATCTTTTTACCTGTATGTATTTGTATAGCTAATAATGTGAGACTGAAATATGCTGTTATTATACATGTATATATTGTTTCTTTAGTTAAAGATATATAGTTTGATGAAATGTATGCGTGCTTAATTCTTTCATTAGCCTACTTATATGTTCTGCATGCTTAAGCTTGCTCAACCAGTAGGTGTTACCACAACCAGATCCATAAATGGTCAATCATATATTTATAAACTTTTAACTGTATATATCAAAAGTATATTAGTATAACTCTATGTATCAGTAAGTAAAGAAACAATGTATTTTTGATCTTTTACCTATATATCAGAAAAATGTACCGTATACTGTGGACTTGTGCTACCTATACTCTTCCGGATATGGGGATGGTCGTCCAACACCGGTTCTACTTCAGTTTACGTGTCATCTCTTCCAGTATATAACCTTGAACGTCGTGTATTTCTTCACCTAAAAAAATTCAAAGTTGACTAATATACTGAATATTGATTGGCAGGTAAAACTGTGTACATATAACTTTATTATATGATGCATTTTTGTGCTCTTGTGGTTATTAAGTTTTGAAATGTATCGCAAAATTTGGTTAGATTGAAACCTACACATTACAAATTTAACCTTACAGAGAAATATTTACCAAAATACAGTTACTAAAATAAATTTTGATTCATAACATGTAATTATTTATCGACGGAAATCAAAAGAATATATGAAACTGAGTTGTGTAATCCAGATATCAGCCGTTTATCTCTTGGTATAGATGTACTAACTCACTTAGATCAGAAGAGAGAATATAACATCGCAATCTAAAGTGATCAGTCATATTATAGTAGCAAGTGCCTAAGAAATTAATGTACGTTAACAACAAGTAGATCAAAGGACCAAATGATAATATAATACACCTAAATTGACTTGGTTCTGATTATTAAGTCTAACTAGTTCAATCCCTGCTTCCATCTTATCTTGTAAGACACCTTCGTTAATCAAAACTTAGATTTATCAAAATTTTGACATTGTACTCAATGAAACTGCAAATCTTACTACGAAGTCATGGCTAGTACATAAGTTTAAAACGTAACCTGTATGGACCAATGAATAAATCAACGAGAAAATTTTCATTATGTTTTTTTCTGTCTAAGCTAAATTAAAGTGCCATATATATACTTTGGGTATGAATAAATTCTGTAAGCTAAATCTAAATCAAAGAACTTTGAATCAAACCATACTAATTAAAGGGACAAATTACTTTCGTATGAATACCTCGAAACGGAGAACAACGATTTGATTGAGAAATTGATTTACGCAATGGAAGGAGCGATTATTTTTCTGGGCGATTCAAGGAACGTAGATGGGGATTTGGATGAAAATGGATGAGAGTTAGGGCGTATGGGATGGAAAATATTTCTTACGTACAAGGGATGGAAAATATTTTCTTACATATGCGATTAAGGAAGGGGGTTCTGGGTGTATCGATTGTGTGAGATGTCAAAAAGGAAGGGGTGAATTTTTTTTGGTAAATTTGGAACGGTCTACGGCCATTTCAAAATTGCCACGGTAAAAAAACATGCTAAATTGTTTTACCACGGTTCTGAACCGTGGTAAAATTGCCACGGCTTAAGACCATGGCAATTTTTCCGCCTTTGGGTGTGGCAAAATTGGCTGTATGGTGTAGTGAAATCAACTTTTATTATTAAACTTCTTTTATACTTTAAACCAACTTTATACCTAGCTTAAAACCAAGAAATAAGTTATATATAAAATAAAATTTATAAATATCCAAATCAATATCTCATAAACCTTATATTTCCTTACAAAACCATAGAAATCATTTAAAAATATTATATATATAGACCACGGTGTCTGTATAAAATTTTCTATCCTATGGTCAAGTGATACGGATATTTATCATTTCAATCCGCAATTTAAAACATAAAAATGCGGTTGTATATCATTTCAAACCGCAATCCCGAATCAAAATAAAACAAATAAAGAACTTGCAGATTATAATGATATAAAATAAACATCCATTCATCCAATATCAATCATCAACCATTAATCATAATCATCATCCAATTCAATCAACAACATCAATATATAACAGATAATAAACAACAGGTATCAACTAGCAGTTTATATTCAATAATAAATTAGAAAATTTAACTGGTAGTTTATATGCAATAAATAAATTAAATAACAATTTAATTCAATTATATTCAATTTAACTGGGATGATGATTAATAATACACCAAACAGTCATAAATAAATTTCTAATCACATCCTAAATAAATATAACAAACATAAGAAATTTTAGAAGTTGTGAATGGGTTAAAACACTCACCTTTTGAATTTAAATTGAATTTAAACTCAATTTAAACCCAAAAATTTGATAGTCTTCAAATTCTTCCAAACCAACGTCAAAGTGTTTGGAATTCCAATACAAACCTAGCGGAGAAAACCGCGTGTAAATCTGAATCCGTATGTGAAAGTTATCATCGTTAAACGATTTGAAATTGAAAATAAATAAAACAAAATAAAATAAACGTACAGTCACCATCCTTCACGTGCCCGTCACTCGCGTCATCATCTTCAACAGAAATGCTACGCATGCGAAAACCTCGCTTACAGAAAAACATACCCATCTCCGTCGAAAAACACCCCCTTTGACCACCAAATCAGAACGCCTCCGACCACCATTTGACACGCCGTAACCACCATTCTGCTCGCCGTTCCTTCCTCCACCTAACGGCACCACTCACCGTCCCAAAACGACGCTGCCGCCGCCACCCAATTAGGGTTTTCAAGCCTAAACCAAAAATTCTGGGCATCTCCAGCGATTTCAGGCCAACACGCAACCACCAATCAACTTCCCTTGACGAGTTCTACAATACCCAAATCTTGATTTCGTCGATTGAAGCCAAAATCAGAAAGCCCCAATTTAGCCTAGGGTTTCGAAATTTATGAACTATGACCGAGATTTCTGATCAATCTGGTCTCTGTCTCGAAAAACGAATAGCAGACGTAGCTTCGTGCTATTGAGATCTTCGATATATATATTTTTTTCAAATTTTTCCGAGGAGTTTGAATTTTTGAAGTTGATTTTTGAATTGAAATTTGAATTGGATGAATTAGGGTTTACAACCATTGAGGAAGAGGAGTACAGAAGTTTCTGTACGTATTTCAATGAGGAATAGAAGATGTTAAGGTTTATAGCAGGATATATATAGACCGAGTTGACATTTGAATGGATGGATACGATAGATTTACGCGCTAACGACAAAGTGGCCCAAAAAGCCCGTTTCGACTCCAGAATGAAATTGGGTCAACTCATATATCAAAATAGATGTCTTTAAATATTTTAAACGCAATGGAAAAGGTTTCAAGTCCAAATTCCATTGTATGAAGAAGTTATGCTAAAAACAATATTTTTTCAAATTTATTTCAATTGATTTCAATTTCGTTTATTTCAATGCGTTTCGAGTCCGTACGATCAAACGACAAGCCCGATCGCTACGAAACTTGAAATCCTACAATAATTCACCGTTATGGATCCGATGAAACTGGTTTCGTCGAAATTCGAGACAATGGCCAAAATGGCTATTTTTCCATTAATAAAATAAATAAATTAAATCAAATTTCCATTTTAAATTCTAAAATTGACAATCCTTATCATTTAAAATTTCTTAATCATTTACAATGATTTTAAACAAATTTAGATGTCAATTTGATGTTGATTCAATCATAAATTTCAGCGTAAATTCAAATTTCATTATATTCATCAATTATAAATTAAATTTTCAATAATTCCATTGAATTCACTATTCGTTCTTACTATTCAATTCCTTATGGTCAAATGGAAGAAATTAACATTGGGTTCAAAGCTATTACATAAATATTCTCTAATTTCAACTTAATTTTTAAATTAACGTAATAAGTAAATATTTAATTTCATTCATTTGCAATTAATACAATTATTATAAATTACATAAGTTAAATCACTATTTAAATTCAAATTCTATAATTCATAAATTTTATCATCTTGTATTACTTATTAATTTATAATTCTTTAAAACCAATTCCATCTCAATTAAAAGTAAATTAATTCACCAATTATAGTATTTATTTCATTTACTTAAAATAATCCCTTTATTATAAATTGAATTCAATTAATTTTAACAAATTCCAATTTAACTGATTGGATTCAATTCCAACCCTTTAGTTGAGTCTATTATTACTTTGTAACGTAGTTATACTTGTCTCACATTTCATTCCTTTATTTTAACAAATTGCCCTATTATGGATAGTGCTACATTATTGAATCAATTATCAATTTATGGGTAGAATTATTATTGGCTTACTTTTATTACACTAACAATTACCATCTTATTACAATTTCCAATTAATATAGAAATTAATTTCATTTACTTACAAATAAATTCATTTATTATAGATTTTCTTCCAATTAATTAAAATTGATTTCTATAAATTGATTTGATTTAGTTGCCAAATATATACATAAATTACTATTAAATGTCCTCAATAAATTCTATTTACTTGCTTTCAAACTTTTTATTATTCACAAATCAAAGTTTCCATTTATTAAATCAACCAATTCATATTATGAATAAAATTAATACTACTTAAATTTACATTAACAAAACGTTAAATTTGGATTTATTGTAATTGATTACCAAAGTTTATTTACACATCAAATAAATAAACCTATATTAATTGTCAAGTATTTGCTTTCCATTGCCTTTATAAATTCGTTACTTGTCAACCCAGATTATTATTTCATATATACACTAATTTATTCCATTCTATTTATGATATCCATTGCATTACGTACTTCAATATTTCATACCTTTATTACATCAATTACTACCTTACAGATAAATCTACGTTCCTATTTAATTTACATTTATTAAAAATTTATTTCAAATTTCAATTAACAATAGGTAACATACAATAAACATTACCATTACCCTTTAATCACATATATAAGCCTTTATTACTTACACATCAATGTTGCCATTTATTTTCATACTACTAATTATGTTCACTTATTACTCATTCTTTTCGTTATTTCATAAATCATCATAAAGTAACAGTTAATTACTTTTCTTTAAATTGGAAATTCATTCAAATCCATAAATTATTAACTTAAATAACCCTGTTATGTTTCCTCTTAGTTATTTTCATTATTGTATCAAAACTTTTATTAAAAATTCACAAATTTTTTTCTCTTCAATTTTAAAATTTCAAAATCTCATTAAATTAACAATTTCAATTATTGAAAATCTACGGGTCGTTATACTCTCCCCCACTCAAAACGTTTCGTCCTCGAAAAGGAAAAGAAGGGAAAAGGAAGAATTGTGTAAGCAATACATCTTATTCAAAAATAAAAACTTTATAAACAAGTAAATTTACAAAATTTATAAATTGAATAAAATATACCAATTTATAACCATTAAATCTTTTTATACTCAAATTAATAAAGTTTGGAAAACATTTTTCAAAAAATTTCTAAGTCCAAAATTTTACGGAAAATTTCGGCAGAGTCTCCTTTGTACGGAGAGGCTTGGAAGAAAATATAATATCAAATGTAACAATATATAACATGTATTTTCCAAAATAATATATATCCCAACACGAGAAAACAATAGTAGCGCTATAAAACCGTAATCCGAAAACGTACCTATTTGTCGGGCAAACAACGCTTAATTATGAAACCATAAGCAGTAGCAATTGCTTCCATAACCTGTATTTCACTTATATAATCCAAAAGAATTAATAATTATATAAAATGAAATATTAAAGTTGTTTCACCCATAAATAAATAAATCAATACAAACAACAATCATTTGCAACCAGGCCTACAATCATCACATAAAATCAACACAAATCAACCATCCAACAAAACAAATAGTTGTTCGGGTTCAAAACTTCAAACTTTACAGAATGAAAAATAAACTACTAAGCGCACCATTTACTCAACAATGTCTGATGAAGCTAAATAGATTATTCATACATCCAACTATTTTAAAGTATCCTTACCCAAACAACCATAAACCAAAACAAACAACAACAATTTCAAACAACAGATTTAGTTTATCCTTATTAATTCCATTCATACATTTGTTGTTTGATTTCTCTTTTCTTTCATTATTTATTTTCTCTATTTCTATTCATTACTTACCAATTCAATTTCATCTATATATATAATGCCAAATTCTATTTATTGCATTACATTCATTCATTTATTATTAGTCATATTCAATCAAATTTCTTAGTAGATAAATTTATTAACTTACGTTTATAGTCATCATTTTTTTCTTTCTTTTCCAGTATTAATCTTTTATTCTTATTTTATTCAGAAGTAACTTCAACCTATTCACTTAAGTTTATAATTACTCACTTACAATACCTACTTCCTATTACCATTATTTCGGTAACATTTCAATTATAACTTACGTTTATAACATTACAACATCAAATTCTTATTTATTAAAGAATTTCATTGAATACTTTCATTATTTCAAATTTTACTTGTAAAATTTCCCATTCATTTTCTTTTAACATTTTAACTCTTTTAATAGTTGGTAAGTTATATGTATGTTAAAGAATGTAATTGAAAATTATACAAGTTTATCTCATTTCTTTTAATTTAGTTTAATGTTCAATAATTACCTCTTTTGTTTTATAAGTTACAAATTTCCACTTTCTATAAATTTTATTTATAACTTAGCATTTATCTCTTATTTTAAATTAAAGGTTCCAATTATTAATTAGTTACATTACATTTCACTAGAATAATTGAAACTATTAATTAACGGAAATTTAAGAACTAAATAGCGGGTTAATTTCAAATCATTTAAATGTATATCCTTACAACTTATATATTTAATTATATTTAAAATAATTTAAATTTTATATTTGTTTATAAAAATAAACCTGTAGTAAAACTACTACAGTGGCCTTCCCACTTCGAAACTCGAAAATGAATGTCGATAATGCGTGCACTCATCACCGAAATTATTTTCCAACGACAGAGAGGGGGGTACAAAACTTATTTCTTCCCAAAATTTCCTTTTAAAACATTTCTTTCAAATTATATTGAAATATTTATATCAAAAAATACTTCTAAATAATATTATCATATTCCAAAATCCTTGAAAGAATTTTCAAAACCCCGGGACTTAAGTTCTAAATTTCCGATTTCATTTATTTTGTTTTCAATCTCATTTAAACTATTATTTATAAATTTCATTACCTAACAACCAATATAATACACCCAAATATAACCATTATAAAAATTTACTTTATATATAGAAAATAAAATAGGCAAAATTATTTCATTCACCTATATTGAAACCAAATATTATGTCGGTCTGTTCTATTAAGTGCTTAGAAATCCCTATTGATGTCATAGCGTCCCATGCACCAACCAGAATTTATAAATACAAAACGGAACAAATTAACACAACATTAAAACCTTTTTATAACACTAACAAATACGCTCTCTCATACATATACACTCAGCGACTCCCATAGGGTATTACTACCATATTTCTAAAGAGTCAAACCCCACAAAGCTAAGGTTTATCACTAAACCAAAGCTCTAATACCAGATGTAATATCCTGCCTTTCCGTACGCTTTAAATCGACGATAAACCACACATATCAGACTTAAACCATACAGAAGGGCGGATTGTTATGAAGTAAATAAGAAAAAGTAGAGAAAGAAAAAAAATAGTTACTTGCAGCGGAACGATAAAATATAATAATCAAATAAACAGTTCATGAAGCTGTTTTACAAAACATTTGATTTTTCTTTACTTATACAATACAATATCAGAGTCACACATACGAGAGAATATTAATAATGCTGTGGAATACAATGGTGTGGTGGAACGGTATAATAGATAATAGTAACAATAATTCTTCGTCTTCGTCCTCCAGAATTAAGGCCTTCAAATCCTGAAATGCTCAGGCTGACCCGAGCGAATTGAAAAGACAAAACACTCGAGTCAGAACTAAAATATCTTATGTAAGTTAAATCAACCACAAATAATATGAGTGGAACGGCGTCAGAGATGTTTACGGAATTTGACATCTCCTATCCAGTGTCTAACGTGAGTGCAGTAACTTATGAGATGTTCGGGATGCACATCTCCTAAGGATCCGTTAAACTATCCACTATGTAGTAATATACGCTATTATAATACTGTCTAAAGTAAAGTATAATATACTGAAAATAGCGTTAAGGGGTTACCCATATAGCCCTTAACACACTTTTATATTCGCATAGTCTATACAGTACCGTAATCTCCTCCATACTGGGCGTCGTCAGAGGGCACTCCATAGGTATGGTATAAAACAAAATCGTATAAGGCGCGCTAGGGTAGGCGACACGGCACAACTAGGCAATGCCAGGGTTGATATACCAATTGCTATCCGGACTGGTGGTAACGCATAGCCGCAGCTACCGCTCACCTCGAGCCACACCCCTAAATAAAAAAAATCAAAAGTGGCCACCGAATCAATCCAAAAGTCAAAGTATAAAATCGAAGGGATGTGTCCGATCAAAGGTGCTACCTCATTGGCCCGAGAATCGCTCCTGTTTTAACCACCTTATGCCAACTCATGGGAGTCGGGTCCACGAATTTACCTCAAAAGAAATGTCGCCACCATCCTACTTCATTCTGGAATCTCCACCGCGTACACGGTTGTTAAAGTGGTTTTCGGAGTTGGCAGAGAGTATGACAACTTCCGATCCCGGTCTCTTTAACAACCAATCGTTATTATAACACCATGGTCATTTTAAAATGATTATACTTTTAAAACCAGAATATAATATCCATTTCAAATCCATATAAATATGATATCATTTCCGTTTTAAAACCCAAATCAATATGATATCATTTTACTTTCAAAATATATCCTTTCCAAAAATTATAGCCCTTTAAATCTATATATCTTGAAACCCATAGCTTCGAACATAACTTCAATTACTTAAATGGTTTAAAATATTAAATTACTTTATATAGTAAAATAGCTTCTTTAATTTCACAAATAAATTCCAAATTCCGATTTGAACCTCCAAATAAACCATTTCAAATTCAATATACTTCAAAGCTTAAATATTCAATATTTCAGAACTAAATCTTATAATTCCATATAAATAAAATTCAATTACTATTATTTAGATTTGACATGTTTACTTAATAAGTCCAATATCATTTAAGTAAAACCTTTAAACTTCAAATAACAGGATATTCTTTCAATTTAATTAACTTGATGATATTCATATAAATCGACTTGATATTCTTTTAAGTCCTCTACCAAAATCAAGTTATAAAATCATACCTTTTAAAATGTCAACTTTACTTAAATTCCAAATAAATTTTAATCGAGGATAATGCTTAAATACTTTAATTCAATCA
The DNA here is from genome assembly GCA_030765085.1 of Allium cepa. NCBI lineage: Eukaryota > Viridiplantae > Streptophyta > Magnoliopsida > Asparagales > Amaryllidaceae > Allium > Allium cepa. Next base: position 131,836,342 of record CM060943.1, read on the forward strand.
ATGTTTACCTCTCAACCTTAAAAAAAATTAAGTCATTATAAACTCTAAAAATAAAATTTAAATAAATACTCAACCGTATAATATCTTAATAAAATCAACTTTTATTATTAAACTTCTTTTATACTTTAAACCAACTTTATACCTAGCTTAAAACCAAGAAATAAATTATATATAAAATAACATTTATAAATATCCAAATCAATATCTCATAAACCGTATATTTCTTTACAAAACCATAGAAATTATTTTAAAATATTATATATATGGACCACGGTGTCTGTATAAAATTTTCTATCCTATGGTCAAGTGATACAGATATTTATCATTTCAGTCCGCAATTTAAAAAATAAAAATGCGGTTGTATATCATTTCAAACCGCAATCCCGAGTCAAAATAAAACAAATAAAGAACTTGCAGATTATAATGATATAAAATAAACATCCATTCATCCAATATCAATCATCAACCATTAATCATAATCATCATCCAATTCAACCAATAGCATCAATATATAACGGATAATAAACAACATGTATCAATTAGCAGTTTATATTCAATAATAAATTAAATGAAAATTTAACTGGTAGGTTATATGCAATAAATAAATTAAGTAACAATTTAATTCAATTATATTCAATTTAACTGGGATGATGATTAATAATACGCCAAACAGTCATAAATAAATTTCTAATCATATCCTAAATAAATTTAACAAACATAAGAAATTTTAGAAGTTGTGAGTGGGTTAAAACACACACCTTTTGAATTTAAATTGAATTTAAATTCAATTTAAACCCAAAAATTTGACAGTCTTCAAATTCGTCCAAACCAGCGTCAAAGTGTCTGGAATTCCAATACGAACCTAGCGGAGAAAATCGCGCATGAATCTGTGTCCGTATGTGAAAGTTTTCATCATTAAACGATTTGAAATTGAAACTAAAAATAAATAAATAAAACAAAATAAAATAAACGTAGAGTCACCATCCTTCACGTGCCCGTCACCCGCGTCATCGTCTTCAACAGAAATGCTACGTGCACAAAAATCTCGCTTGCAGAAAAACGTACCCATCTCCACCGGAAAACACGCCCTTTGACCACCAAATCAGAACGCCTCCGACCACCATTTGACATGCCGTAGCCACCATTCTGCTTGCCGTTTCTTCCTCCACCTAATGGCACCACTCGCCCCTCCTAAAACGACGCCGCCGCCACCACCCAATTAGGGTTTTAGAAACCTAAACCAAAAATTCCTGCCACCTCCAGCGTTTTCAGGCCAACACGCAACCACCAATCAACTTCCCTTGACGAGTTCTACAATACCCAGATCTTGATTTCGTCGAATGAAGCCAAAACAAGAAAGCCCCATTTTAGCCTAGGGTTTCGAAATTTGTGAACTTTGACTGAAATTTCTGATCAATCCGATCACTGTCTCGAAGAACGAATAGAAGACGTAGCTTCGTGCTATTGAGATCTTCAATATATATTTTTTTCCAAATTTTTCTTAGGAGTTTGAATTTTTGAAGTTGATTTTTGAATTGGATGAATTAGGGTTTGCAGCCATTGAGGAAGAGGAGACAGAAGTTTTTGTATGTATTGAAATGAGGAATAGAGGCGGTTAGGGTTTATAGCAGGATATATATAGGAGGGTTGACATTTGAATGGATGGATACGATAGATTTACGCGCTAACGACAAAGTGGCCCAAAAAGCCTGTTTCGACTCCGGAATGAAATTGGGTCAAAGCATATATCAAAATAGTTGTTTTTAAATATTTCAAACGTAATGGAAAAGGTTTCAAGTCCAAATTCCATCGTATGAAGAAGTTATGCTAAAAACAATATTTTCAAATTTATTTCAATTTATTTCAATTTCGTCTATTTCAAGGCGTTTCGAGTCCGTACGATCAAACAGCAAGCCCGATCGCTACAAAACTTGAAATCTTACAATAGTTCACCGTTACGGATCTGATGAAACTGTTTTCGTCAAAATCCGAGACAGTGGCCAAAATGGCTATTTTTCCACTAATAAAATAAATTAATTAATTAATTAATTAATTAAATCAAATTTCCAATTTAAATTATAAAATTGACAATCCTTATCATTTAAAATTTCTTAATCATTTACAATGATTTTAAACAAATTTAGATGTCAATTTGATGTTGATTCAATCATAAATTTCAGCGTAAATTCAAATTTCATTATATTCATCAATTATAAATTAAATTTTCAATACTTCCATTGAATTCACTATTCTTTCTTATTATTCAATTCCTTATGGTCAAATGGCAGAAATTAACATTGGGTTCAAAGCTATTACATAAATATTCTCCAATTTCAACTTAATTTTTAAATTAATTTAAATAAAATATTTAATTTAATTCATTTGCAATTAATACAATTATTATAAATTAGATAAGTTAAATCACTATTTAAATTCAAATTCTATAATTCATAAATTTTATCATCTTGTATTACTTATTAATTTATAATTCTTTAAAACCAATTCCATCTCAATTTAAAGTAAATTAATTCACCAATTATAGTATTTATTTCATTTACTTAAAATAATCCCTTTATTATAAATTGAATCCAATTAATTTTAACAAATTCCAATTTAACTGATTGGATTCAATTCCAACCCTTTAGTTGAGTCTATTATTACTTTGTAACGCAGTTATACTTGTCTCACATTTCATTCCTTTATTTTAACAAATTGCCCTATTATGGATAGTATTACATTATTGAATCAATTATCAATTTATGGGTAGAATTATTATCGGATTACTCTTATTACACTAACGACTACCATCTTATTACAATTTCCAATTAATATGGAAATTAATTTCATTTACTTACAAAAAAATTCATTTATTATAGATTCCCTTCCAATTAATTAAAATTGATTTCTATAAATTGATTTGATTTATTTGCCAAATATATACATAAATTACTATTAAATGTCCTCAATAAATTTTATTTACTTGGTTTCAAACTTTTTATTATTCACAAATCAAAGTTTCAATTTATTAAATCAACCAATTCATATTATGAATAAAATTAATATTACTTAAATTTACATTAACAAAACGTTAAATTTGGATTTATTGTAATTGATTGCCAAAGTTTATTTACACATCAAATAAATAAACCTATATTAATTGTCAACTATTTGCTTTCTATTGCCTTTATAAATTCGTTACTTATCAACCCAGATTATTATTTCATATATACACTAATTTATTCCATTCTATTTATGATATCCATTGCATTACATACTTCAATATTTTATACCTTTATTACATCAGTTACTACATTATAAATAAATCTATGTTCTTACTTAATTTATATTTATTAAAAATTTATTTCAAATTTCAATTAACAATAGGTAACATACAATAAACATTACCGTTACCCCTTAATCACTTATATAAGCCTTTATTACTTACACATCAATGTTGCCATTTATTTTCATACTGCTAATTATGTTCACTTATTACTCACTCTTTCCGTTATTTCATAAATCATCATTAAGTAACAGTTAATTACTTTTCTTTAAATTGGAAATTCATTCAAATTCATAAACTATTACCTTAAATAACCCTATTACGTTTCCTCTTGGTTATTTTCATTATTGCATCACAACTTTTATTAGAAATTCATAAAAAAATTTCTCTTCAATTTTAAATTTTCAAAATCTCATTAAATTAACAATTTCAATTATTGAAAATCTACGGGTTGTTACAAGTGGAGGTATTATAAGCAAAACACTATTCAAGATAGGATTCGTCTCTTCAACTATATAAGGTTGGTATAACACTCAACTGAATTAACTCAAAGTCAAAATCACTGGCCAGAGTAGTTCGACTAATAATAATAATTATTATTTAACCAAAGTCTTTGTGTTTAGACTATAGAGTTGAATACCAACGATATTGAAAATTTAACCATTATCAAATTTCATAAGTTCAAAGTGATATAGTTTTGACGAGAAAAATTAATGTACATAAATGTCACTACTGGGTATTGCTTAACAAAGTAAAATTAGATTTTACCCAAACCGAGTAAGTAATAAATTTGGCCAAAATGCCACACCACCTACCAAGTGACATGTGAGCGTTAATGCTTGGATTGTTTAGTATTAATCTGTTGGAACTGGGCTAGCCTGCAGTGGGAGTTATTGGTGAATTTGAAGTTTTTTACCATATTGGATCTTTATTGGGCCTATAATGTCCAATTTAGTTAGAACATTTCTATATTTTATTCAAATTGATATAGTTTTATTTAATTTATGTTATGATACATACACACATGTATCATATACATATATATGTGTGCATGGGTAACATATCAATCCGTGTAAAGTATAACATGCTCATGTATAGATGTTGAGATTTACATCGCAATGGAAACGTTGGCTCATCCAATATGCAAATATATTGTCCAAAATGTATGTATATATACTTTTATTTATATATAAATATACAAATATATACATATATACATTATATTTTTATTTAAATAATTTTATATAAGTATATAAGTACAATTATATATATATATATGTATGTATGTATGTATATGTATATATATAATCATATGAATAAAATGTTAACATTGTATATGCATATCACATAATAGTCTTATTTAAATATAATGAAATCATTTATAAAATATTCATAAAAATTTATAAAGCCAAAAGCAATATATATGCAAATATATTAATATATATATGTTAAATATTTATCTCTAAATATAAGCATAATAAAATTATATATATATATATTAATGTTAATAAAATACATAAAAAATACTTTGACAAATATAAACGATCAGGTCTTGCGCATGGCCATGTATATATAATTTATTTATTTTATTTAATTTTAAAATATAATTTGTTTAAATAACCATTCAAAAAATATTAAAATATTAATAAAACATAAATTTCAAAATTTTAAATAAATCCTAAATGATATTTTATGTTTGGAGAATTTTATTATATGATTTTTGATTTAAAATAAATGTAAAATTGATTTTTCTATTTTCGGCTATTATTTAAAATTAATTTTTAAAAATAAAATAGTTTTTTATTTTTATTTTTTGTCGAGAGTGTCTTTTGTGCTAATATTACTCTATAAAATATAAAACATAATTTTCATAATATACAGAATTAATATAATTCACTTATGTAATAAATTGACTTAAATTATATTTAAATAATAATCAAAGATATATAGAAAAATATTTTATCGTTGTCAAAATTTATTATAACCTTAACACTTTACATATAAAATTATATGACCATGTTTGATTAAAGTGCGATATTGTAATTAATCATAAACTATATATATATTTAAATATTATGTATTAATTCAATAAAAATAAAAAAAATGCTTTTTTTATTATAGAGCCGTACTAACCTAAATGTATTTGATAAAAAATATTTTTTAAAATTTAAATATATACATATATGCTACCAAAACAATTTTGTGACAATATCATTTGCATATTAGAATCGTCATCTAATAACAATATAAAACATATGTATATAATAAAACATTATAATTGAGCATTAATAATTTTCTTTTGATTAGAAATATATACCACTTCCAATGCCTTGAAGTATACCTTGAAATGATGATATATGCCCCTTGAAACAATATCCAAAAGAGTGCTAGTCCTCAAATCGTTGACCATCGACTATATCATATAGAAATTGAATTTAATTAATTTGAACTTGATAAAACTGGAGAGAATAGATGGGAAGTATAGCCAACGATCAATAAGGATGGAGGCTACAAAGATCAATATCAAATGGAGGAAGATATGCTTAAATAGAGGAAGGAAATGAGAGAATTTGGTATCTCATCTTTAACTCAATCTCCTTTAATTTAATCCATCCAAAATCAAGCCATCTCTTTCCATATCAGAGCCGTATATACCCCCTATTATGGCCGCACATACCATCCCCTCCAATGGGACATGAACCCATCTACGGTTCAAATATATATTTTACATTTTAAATCTAGTTTGATAATGCTTATTGATATCGTATATCGGTTAATATATTTATAAATACATTTAATATTTGTTTATCAAATTAAAATTAAATTTCATAAATGTTAATTGATCTATAGCAATTATAAATTAAATAAATCGTTTAGTCAAAGGTGAACTCATTATTTCAGTTGTATGACTCATCAGGTGTAAATTTGGTCAACGGTTAATATTGGACTATTTAAATATTAAAATTTCACATGTCACTCAATGGGCGGTGTGATATTTTGGCCAAATTTATCGCTCGCTTAGTAGCAGTGAAAACCAATTTTACTTTATTAAGCGTTATCTGATTGTGACTTTTATTTATATCGATTTTATTCATCAAAACAATATCGCTTTGGACCTATGGAATTTGGTAATGATCAAAATTCTAGTATCATCCATATTCATCTTTATAATCCGAACACAAAGTCTTTGGTTCAATAATAACAATTATTATTAACCAAACCACTATGGCCAAAGATTTTGACTTTGAGTTGACCGTGATATTAACCCCATATAACCGAGGAGACGAATCCTCTCTTGAATAGTGTTTCATTTCCAATACTTGCACTCGACCCAATTATAGTCACTCGGTGGACGTCATGCCATGGTTTGACCATAATCAAAGTGAAGCTTTCATATTAAAGATTGATAGTATTCTCAAGTCAAGAGAACTACGTAAATCAGTCACATTGATATTTTCTATTTGACCTTAGTTATATCAACTAACAGAAAACTACAGAGTGAATCATTTCTTTGTTATCCAATAACTATTAGTATGTAATCCCTGGGTGCCCTCAACAGTCGTGAGTAATACACTGCCCAACATTTAGAGAGCATTACGTACTCTAGTCTTAACAGATACGTCGATAGATGCATCTTGACTAGGAACATTTTAAATGATAAGTTCTGTAGTATTGTGATTCAATACTCATGACTACAACTATTTGTAATTACTTCCATAAACACACCATTTATGGATTTTCTATTAAATATATTTTAATTAAGTATTTAGTTATTTATAACATGATATAACAAATATATAATATAAAGAAAAAAAAACCTATATTACAAACGAGAATTGATTACAGAGTTATTTTCAATAAATTACAGAATTGCCCCTAGGGCATACTTTTAACTCTATCAGTCTTGAATCTCTCGCTTGCAAATGAGGCTAATTATGGAATCTCAATCTCATCGCTTCAATCGGCTTCTTGAGAGCCGACCGAGCTAAACCCTTAGTGAATGGATCCGATATGTTGTCTTTGGTATCTACTCTTTGTATCATGACCTCTTTCTTCTCAACGAATTCTCTAATCAAGTGGAACTTTCGAAGAACGTTCCACGACTTCTTGTGTACTCTACGCTCCTTTACAATGCGCATCCCCACATTGTTGTCATAGAATAATGCCATAGGATTCTCGGTATCAGGAATCACTTTGAGCTCAACCAAAAACTTGTGCATCCAGACTGCTCTTTAGCTGCTTCATTAAGGGTGATGTACTCGGCCTCAATCGTTGAATCAAGTAAACAACTACTATTTCTTTTTTTGAACTTTTCCAGCTAATGGCTCCATTATTAAGCATAAAACATAATCAAACACTGATTTACTATGATCACTTTGAAAGCTTGAATCCGTATACCCCTTTATAAGGACGTCTTCATTCTCGTATATAAGGAATAAGTTCTGAGTATTTCTTAAATACTTCAGTATACCTTTTACGGTCGTCCATTGTTTTTCTCTGGATTAGACTAGTATGGGCTAATGCATTCTAATAATCTGATTTAGTACATAACATTGCGTACATTATGGATCCTATAGCTGAAGCATAGGGGATCCACTTCATATGCTTTTTCTCCTCATCGGTATAAGGAGCATCCTTCTTAGAAAGGACGATTCCAGATTGCGTTGGAACGTTTCCACACTTAGAATTATCTATACTGAACCTTTTCGGTATGGCATCTATGTACGGGGACTGGGACAATCCCAACTGCATATTAGACCTATCTCTATAGATTTTTATATCAAGTTATAGGCCGCTTCTCACAAATCCTTCATGGAGAAATTATTGGAAAGCCCAACTGTCATTAATTGCAACAACGAAGTGTCATTGCTCATCAATAATAGATCATCGACATAAAGCACTAAGAATATGATAGCGTTGCCTTATTCCTTTATGTATACGCATGATTCCTTTGTCTTTTAATAAAAACCAAATCGGTTAATCACTTTACCAAAACACTTATTCCAACTCCTTGAAGCTTGTTTAAGTCGGACTTTAATAAGTTGCAAGCCTTTCCCTCACTCCTCTGACAACAAAAACCTCAGACTGTGACATATAAATGGTTTCTTCTAAATCACCATTTTGAAAAGTTGTCTTTACATCCATTTTTCATATTTCGTAGTCATAGAATGTAGCGATGGCTAGCATAATCGGAATGGATTAAGCAAGGCTCCCGATGAAAATGTCTCGTTATAATCAATGCCTTGAATTTGAGGAAATCCTTTTGCAACTAGCCTTGCCTTAGAAATCTCTACTTACCCATCTACATTTAATTTTTTTCTTAAAGATCCACTTGCAGCTAATGGATTTTATACCTTTAGGTACGTCGGACAAAATCCAAACTTTTCTTTTGTGCATGGAATCCATTTCAAATTTCATAGCTCCAAGCTAGAGTGTGGAGACTTTACTCCACAATGCTTGTTAGAAAGACAAAGGAGTGTCATCATCTAAGACACAATCCTCATTCTCTCCATCCATAAGAAACTATAGTATCACTCTAGTGCGCAAGATTCCCTACTAGACCTTGTAACAGGTTACATGTTTTCATATATAGGTGAACTTGGTTCTCCCACTGGTTCGGCCTCAGTGTCAATTTCTTGGATCTTATCTAAGTCTGCAAGCTCACCGTTAATTTTTTTTGATAGAAATTCCTTTTCTAAAAGGATAGTATGTCAAGAAACAATAACCTTTTGTTCCTCGGTATTGTAGAATATATATCCTATCGCGTTTTCGGGATATCCTATGAATTTACACGGTACTAATCTTACCTATAGTTTGCTTGGACCAACTTTCTTAACGTATATCGGACAACCCCACGCTTTCAAATATTTGAGTCAGGGTTTCTTACCATACCACATCCTATATGGTGTTTTGGGCATATATTTAATGGGCAACATGTTCAACATATGTGCGACGGTTTCAAGGGCATATTCCCAATAGGACATAGGTAACTCAGCCTTACCTACCATGGAATGAACCATATTTAATAGGGTTTTAGTTCCTTCGCTCTGACACACCATTGTGTTGCGGAGTATATAATATATTAACCTGAGAGATAATCCCATTATGTTTTAAGTATTATTGGAAGTGTCCAATAAACTTTCCTCCTCAATTTGATCAAAGAATTTTAATCCTACGACCCTTTTGGTTTTCTACTACATATTTATATTCAACAATTTTCTCATAGACATCGGATTTGTTCTTCATAAGATACATATATCCTAGTCTCGAGAAATCATTGGTGAAGATAACAAAGTAAGAACCATTATTTTGGTAATTACAGGCATCGGGCCACATACTTCACTATGAACTAATTCTAAGAGTTCATTAAATCTTTTATTACTTCCACTGAAGGAGTGCTTGGTCATTTTACCTTTGCAACATGATTCACGGAAATCAAATGATTCAGAATCCAATCACGATAGGAAACCCTCAGTTTTCAATTTGTGCAGCCGTTTCTCACTAATATGACCTAGCCTATGAGGCCAAAGATAAATATAATTTATATTGTTAGAAGAATTATTTGCAGAACAGTTATAATTAGTATTAATCACATAAATGTTATTTTCATGAATACCATCGCAGACTTTATTTCCATCCAAACTAATGTTCAAGACACGATTTGCATAATGAAATATATATCTAGTCTCGGACAACGTAGGAACAAAAATGACTCCACAAATAAAGTCTTTTACAAAGTAGTAATTATGTATTATTAATATTAATACAAATCTACTAAGCAAATTCAAATGATAATCTCCTAATACTGTTGCATCTACATAAATCCATCAACAACTTGGAGCCTCATCTCCCCACTTGCCACACAGTGCCAGTTCCTAAGCCCCTGTAATGAATTACGTATATGAGTACTAGATCCAGTATCTAAGATCCATGATATTTTATTGATTGTAAAACAATTTTGATTCATGAATATACCTGATGGAGCCCCAGAACCATTATGTTTTTATTTTCTAACAATCTTCAAGCAATCAGGATAATTCCTTTTACAGTGACATTTCTTTGGTAGTGGTGACATTCACCCTTATCATCGGTCTTCTTACTTTTTGTGACGACCCGCCTTTCTCAACCCCAGAAAGACGTATCATCATTAAGAAAGAAAGGGATAGAAATAGAAAAGAATAGAAAGAAAGAACAACAACATCAGAATCTCACAGTGGAATGGAACAAAATATAATACATCACATAACTATTACATAGTTACATATACATCAGAGTCATACAATATCATATAATAGGACTGTCATATACATACATGTCCATACATACATCCAATATACAGCATCACTAACTACATAGCGGAACTACATATATAGATACATACGTCTGGTCTTCTCCCAAAATAGTTCCTTCAGAAAATCAACACTTCCAAATACCTATCACTTGGCTACTCATAAAAATTTGAGTACCCAAGAGTTTATGAAAGCACAAAATATAAACTCCGGGTCAGACATGGGTCTGGTATGAGTAAACAGGTTAAAATTGCTTAACTTTAAAAAAAACCATTTGAAATAAAGGTATCACGTAAGACTCCCCACAAATAAATACGGGTAAGTTTTTACCTTACGCTAAACAAAACATTTTATGGGAAATTCTGTGATATTATAATAGTGTCTAGGGTTTTCAAGTAAATAGAAAATAGCCGAAATTGTTACATTCATTAAATTCCAGCTACTAGCCACGAAAGTGGGTAATACAAATCAAAACCGTAGGGTCTCGTAGGGAAAATGGATTTCCAACAATGGCAGAGCTACTGGGGTACCGCCCGTCACAGTACGGGGCCTAGATCACCGTACCGAGGATTACTCCCTTCATCCCCTGCAACACAAGGTCGGAACCATTCCTTACTGAACAGTCCCGAACAAGATAACCCCGCAGTTGTGGCCAACAACTGCTCACTAAGCCGAAATAAAAAGGGACATCTAGACAGGGGAAAATCTTGTCCTGCTTGGGCATGACCCACCTAACCTTGCTGCATCTCTCCTGTTTTAGCCATTCCCGGTTGATGAGGCTTGAGGCTACGATTGCCTTTATTGAACATTATTCTTAGAATGCTCATCGTCCGCCTGACGATGTGTTGAAAGCATTCAATCCATACAAGTTCGTTCCGGGTTCGAACGAAACCGAAGGCATTATCTCGTTACACTCATTTTGGAATCACCCTCAGAGTTAACGACGATAACCCTTGCATTCTGAAACTCCATCTCGATCACCATTTGATAAGTTACGACCTATCATTTAATTTGGATCGATGTGGTTTTCGAAGAATCAAAATTGATACTTCCGATCCCGGTCTCATCGGATCCAAACGCCATTTTAAGGGCCAAGTTGTCTATTTAACTTAACAGTTTAATTAAATATCAGCATTAACATAACAGATATAACAGATAAATCATATACAGTTATTACGGATATCCATAATATATAACAACATATCACTCAGAAATATCATGAAACAGATATTAAAGTCAATCAACATGATCATCAATGCATACCAAACAGTTTGGTTTTACTTAACTAAATTATTTGCTTAAGAATAAACTATTTTATTCTGTTAATTAATTACTGATCAATTAGCTGATTAATGATCAATTAATTAAGTAGTTAATCATTAATTATTAATTTATTAATTATCTAATCTTTAATTACTTATTTAAATTAATTAACTTTTATTCATTAACTGTTACTCAGTTACTCAATTAATTAGTTGATTCTTAATTGTTAATTATTAAAATGAATTAATTATTTAATTATCACAAATTAATTTAATTATCAAATTAATAGCATAAATCCTGATTAAACACTTAAGTTAATTTTCATTAATTAACTTCTAGTAATAAGTTAACGTTACTAAGATTTAAAATTTCTTTAACATATAATTTATTTTAATAAAAAAATTTAAAGTTATCAATTTAAATTTTCAAGTATAAATTGATTAATATCACTCTAACTAATTAATCACTAACTTTGTTATACAAATGCTAAACCCAAATTTACGCTGAACATTCTCTTGGTAAAGGACCCGAGACATCTTTCCTTTTTACTCGTGACTGTCACGAGTTCTTCCCCTTCTTTCCCCGTGTCTCTCCCGTGCGTCCCCCCCTCTCTCACTCTCTCTCTTCTTCTTCCCAGATTATGCCTTCTTCTTATTTTTTTTATTTTTTTAAGTTAAGCAAAAAATTTAACTGCAGTAGTACTCATGCAAATGCACGTTCCCCACTCGAGTCACACTACCCTTAAACCCGAGAATCCATTCGAGTGTCACTCGAATACAAAACCCCCCCATTCTCACCGGCACGCCCACGCCACCGTGCACGTGCACGGTGGTCCGCCTCCCCTGCGGCGACTCACGTCCATCCCCACAAACCACAAAACACCCATAGACTCGACATCTAAACCCAGTTTTCGATTTCAAGATGAAAATGAAAATATGACCTGGTGCTCGAAATAAACAACAGCTACGCCACTGTCAATTTGATCGCGCGGCCACCACACATCACCAGAGGTGATGAAAATTCACCTGAACGTCACTCACAACCTCCCCTAACTCCACTTACAGTCGCGCTTCACTCGGTTTCTTATTGGAGCCGAGATCAAATTTTTACAGAGCTTTGAAAAAATAGGCAATAAACCCTACTTTTGACTCAAACTCAAAATCTATGAATTCGAAAAATAATTAGACATTTTTCTAGTGTTAATACGACTTCAACCTTACTTCATTTCAAATTTCAGGAATTAAAGTTAACTCTATCTTCCATAATTTACAAAAACCCATTTTTGTTTCATTTCAAAACAGCTCTTAATACTTTTGCATAAAAATCATAATTTTTATGTTAAAAATCATAATTACTTGTATGAAATCTAAATATGTTATTGAATTTTCAAATTTAAACATTTGAATTTTAAACCTTAATTTTCTTTTGGACCTGTAGTTTGAATTCAGTGTTAATATCATACTGTTTAACTATAAACATATTTTGCAGGCTTTGTTTTCATATAAACAAGCTTGAATTTACACAATACAAAATTTAAATAGTTAATATGAATAAGTTTTGTTTAAACTTGAAGTACTGATACCAAAACTTGAAGTACTGATCAACAACAATTATGTAAACTTTCAGGGTAAACAGAGATATACAAATCAGTATGTTCAAACTACAAACAAACATATAAACTAAAGTTGAAATTAGTTCGTTTACTCACATGATCAAGTTTGAACAGAAGATGTTGGAGAAAAACACTTGCAGGTGAAGCTTCCTGAAACCCTCTTTGTTTCTTCTTTTCCTTAGTTTGTTGTTTTTCGGTTTTATTTTTAATTTAAAGTTTGTATGAACGAACTGATAATAGAAAGGTGGATATATATATATATATATATATATATATATGTTGAAGCTACTGAACAACAGGTGATAACTGGACAGTTCCATTGTTTGTCATTTTCTTTTTATTGGCTAATAAAATTTTGCAATATGAAATGATATTGGAGAATTTCGGCTGTGTACTAGTTGAACAAGAAGTTAGGCTAATTGATGCTTATGTTATTAATTATGATAGCAAATAATTAATGGTTACTGAAAGTTGAGATTTTGTACAAAGATATTTCCTTTGTTTTCGGCCAAGCATGCTTTGTAAGATACAAGTTGATGAAATTTAGGCAAGAGAATTTGTAGGTTGAAAAGATTGATTTGTGGTTTCATTAATTAATTTTGTCTTGTTGATATTATTACCCTATACTTAATAGATGTCCAAGTGGCTTCATTCATTAATTTCCCTTGTCTTACTTAAGAAGCTTGCTCATGAATCTAAGTGTGTTATATTATTTTATTTTATTTTTGTTTTCCGGACAATACATTTGATTGTTGCACATAGGAGTGTTATAGCTTATGCATAAAGATATGTATTTCATATTTCGGCTAAACATATTTTGTATCCCCAGTTGCAGTTTATAAATGTTTATGTTTAATCTTGCTATGTTTACTGTTAAATATCCAAAATTTCATCAAATTTAAACATTGTCAAGCTTATATTTAATTTAAATTAGATTAAATATTTATTAAAATATATCGTCAAAATTCTGGGTCGTTACATTCCTCCCCCCTTAAAAGAATTTCGTCCTCGAAATTTAAACAACAGTTAATTCAAAAGCTTTTATATTATCCATCCAAACATACATATCATTCATACAATAGCAAACAAACAAACAGTCTATTCTAACAAACAACACTAGTTATCCGAACATAAATCCGGATAAGCATTCCTAAAACTATCGAGAGTTTCCCAGGTACAATCTCTGGGATCCTCACTCCATTGCACCTTGACGAGTTTCACCACTTTATTCCTGAGTTGCTTCTCGTCTCGATCCACAATCTGAACTGGATTTCTGACTATAGTTAAATTGGGTTCAACTTCCAAATCTTCTTGAATTACCGGTTCTACAACCAGTGAGGGATCATGAACAAATTTTCTCAAATGAGATACATGAAACACATTGTGAATCCCAGACATCCGCTCTGGCAATTCAATCCTGTATGCCTCAGTTCTAATTCTTTCCAACACTCGGAATGGTCCAATGTATCTCGGAGCAAGTTTTCCCTTCTTTCCGAATCTTATAGCACCTTTAATTGGGGAAACTTTAACAAAAACCAAGTCTCCGATCTCAAATTACAATGGCCTTCGTCTTCTATCTGCATATTTCTTCTAACGATCTTAAGCAGCTTTCATCCTTTTCTTGATAAGCTCAACCTTCGCAGAAGCTTCTCGAATAAGATCGGGTCCGAGCACAAGACGATCCTTCGATTCAATCCAACAAGCTGGAGATCTACACGGCCTTCCGTATAAAGCTTCATAAGGAGCCATCTTAATACTTGCTTGATAACTGTTATTATAAGAAAATTCCACTAAATGAAGATGGTCCTCCCAATATCCTCCAAAATCTAAAACACAAGCCCGTAGCATATCCTCAAGAATACGATTCAGCCTCTCCGTCTGTCCATCTGTTTGAGGATGATAGGCTGTACTTAATCTCAAATCTGTACCCATCGCTGATTGCAGAGCTTCCCAAAATTTTCTAGTGAAAATAGGATCACGACCACTTACTATGCTGACTGGGACACCATGCAATCGAACTATCTCCTTCAAGAAAATTTCCGCCAAAGAAACTGCAGTATGGGTTGCCTTAACTGGTATAAAATGGGCACTCTTAGTTAAACGATCTACAATAACCCATATACCGTCATTTCCTTTCCTAGTTCTAGGCAAACCATCAATAAAATCCATTGAGATCATTTCCCATTTCCAATTCGGAATTTCTAGCGGTTGCAATAATCCGACAGATTTCTGTTGATCACCTTTCACTTGTTGACAAATGGCACAACTGTTCACAAAAGCAGCTACATCCTCCTTCATGCCTTTCCACCAAAAGACTCTCCTCATGTCCTTATACATCTTCGAGATTCCAGGATGAATATTCAATTTGGAGCGATGACTCTCAGACAACACTTCCCGCCTCAACTCCTTATCATTCGGAACACAGATTCTCCCATTGATCCTTAGTGTTCCTTGGTCATCAATGTCAAAACTAGGACACTGACCTTTCCTGACTCTTTTAATGATCCTCCTCAACTTCTTATCAGACTCTTGCTTGCTTGAGATCCTTTCAATAAGAGATGGAACCACTTCCAGAAGAGAAAGAACTGCATTCCTACTGAGAGCATCAGCTACGACATTCGCTTTCCCCGGAGTGTATAGAATATCCAAATCATAGGATGCAAGAAATTCAACCCACCGCTGCTGTCTCAAATTTAGATCTTTTTGAGAGAATAAATATTTCAACGGTTTGTGATCCGTGAACAATTCGAATTTCTCTCCTAAAAGATAATGTCTCCAAATCTTCAGAGCAAAAACAATGGCTAGCAATTCAAGATCATGCGTAGCATAGTTTTTCTCATGAGGCGTCAATTGCCTACTAGCATACGCAATAACCCTTCCGTTCTGCATCAGAACTGCTCCCAAACCAACAATACAAGCATCAGTGTAAACCTTGAATTTGCTTTTCCCATCTGGAATAGCAAGTACCAGTGCACTAGTGAGCCTTATCTTCAATTCCTGAAAAGCTTCTTCACACTGAGGCGTCCATTTGAATTTTGCTCCTTTTCTGGTCAGCTTAGTCAAATGCGAAGAAATCTTGGAATAATCTCTAATAAATCTCCTGTAGTAGCCAGCCAATTCTAGAAAACTGCGAACTTCCGTCGGTGTCTCTGGCTGTTTCCACTCAAGAATAGTTTCAACTTTCACTGGGTCTACAGAAATGCCTTCACCAAAAACAATGTGCCCTAAAAATTTAACTTCAAATTTCCAGAAGTGACACTTCGAAAACTTCGCCTTAAGTACATTCTTTCTCAGAGTCTTCAATACAATCCTCAAATGTTCCCTGTGCTCTTCTTCGGATTTGGAATAGACTAAGATATCATCAATGAATACCAGCACAAACTTATTCAACACATCCCTAAAGACTCGATTCATGAGATCAACGAAATAAGTAGGAGCGTTGGTTAATCCGAACGGCATAACCAACCACTCATAGAAACAATTCGGTCCCCTAAATGCAGTCAAGGGAATACTGTCTTCAGCTACCCTCAACTGGTGGAAACCTGAAGCTATATCCAATTGAGAAAAGATAGAAGCACCATGTAACTGGTCAAAAAGATCATCGATGCGAGGAAGAGGATATTTATTATGGATAGTCACTTTGTTCAATTCTCTATAATCCACACAGAACCTCAGTGATCCATCCGATTTGGTCACAAACACTGCCGCCGAACCCCAACAAGAAAAACTAGGCCTAATTAATCCCTTCTCTAAAAGATCCTGCGTCTGCTTAATCAACTCTTCTCTTTCTCTAGGAGCCATTCTCCTACTGGGTTGAATCACTGGCACAGCTCCTGGAATCAAATCAATACGGAACTCTATTTCTCGATGTGGTGGCAGACACTTAACTTCTTCAAAAACATCTGCAAAATCTTGAACCACATCTATATCTTCAACTCTCTCTTCAGAAGTCTCAATTCCATGCAAAAGATTGCTTAAGTGAATTCCATAATTATCACACGACACTCTGGCAATTCGACCCAGATCAGTTTCTAACGAAACTGTTCTCTCATCACAATTCAAAACGGCTTTATACTTATCCAGCCAATCCATACCCAAAATAAGATCAAATCCCTTAAAATTCAACACATACGGGTCACAGGAAAAACTGTGGGATAGATAAGAGAGCTTCAAGTCCTTACAGATAGTGTCTAATTTGGTCACCCCTCCTATAGGATTAGATACCAAGATAGAACTATCTACAGAACTAGGGGTAAGAGAAAACTTTTCAACAGAGTCCAAAGAAATAAAACTCAAGGAAGCATCCGAATCAAATAAAACTCTAATATAAATTCCATCTAAAAGTAAAGTACCTTCTAATACTCCTTTTCCCATCGAAGAAGAAGATGGTCCGGCCTCCAAAGCAAAAACTTTATTCTGAGGTGCTCTCTGCAGAAGTGGACAGTTCTTGATTATGTTCTCTGGCTGATGACAATTAAAGCACAATGATTTCTGAACTATAGCTGATCCTGGGCCACTCTGATGCGGTTGCTGCTGCTGCTGGAATCCCTTCCTAGGACACTTATTTGCTAAATGTCCTTCCTGTTGACAAATGTAGCACTTTCGGGGTCCGTTGTTATTCCCAGGTTTCTTCTTATTCGGCTTTCTCCATTTAGGATCGAACTTTCGCTTGTTCGAACTGGTGAAATTCCCACTTGAAGTTGGATCTGGAGCCCCCGGCTTCTTACTCATCAAACTCTCATACCTCAATGCCATATCAATCAAATCAACAAAAGATCCCTTCAGAAGCACTGTCAATTTCCCATGGAATTCAGGTCTCAACCCTTGTACAAATTTCTCATTCTTTTTCAGAGGGGTATCGATGAGTCCTGGTCCATAACAAGAGAGTTCGTTGAATCTAGTTTCATACTCCGAAATAGACATACTACCCTGCTTCAAATACAGAAAATCCTGATACAATTGGGTTCTCCCTGCCGTCGGCACATACTTCTCTTCAAACAACTCCTTGAATCTATCCTAAGAAATGTCATCCTCAGCAATATTTGAAATAGTTGAATCCCACCATGCTGCTGCACTACCTTGCAACTGCCACGACGCCATATGCCTCTTACGCTCATCAGACAATCTCATGCTCTTGAAAATGCGCTCACAAGAGCGTAGCCAGTCTTGAACTTCAATTATTGACTCTGAACCTTTGAATGGTTGCCCTCCAAGATGTTTGAAATCCTTGCATAAGGCTGCAAAATTAACTTGAGAAGGTACAGGATTGACAGCCTCACTAACATTTTGACTCCGTCCATTATCTGTAGAAGTACTGGTCCTACCTCTACCTCTTCTTCCTGAACTCATGTCGGTCACCTGAACAGGTAACTCATCCAATTTAGATATATATATATATATATAATTATATGAAAATAAAAATACGCACTCTCAAGATAAATATAACACAAGAGCCTAGATACTCGCTTTACCTAGCGCTCTGATACCAGCTGTGACGACCCGCCTTTCTCAACCCCAGAAAGACGTATCATCATTAAGAAAGAAAGGGATAGAAATAGAAAAGAATAGAAAGAAAGAACAACAACATCAGAATCTTACAGCGGAATGGAACAAAATATAATACATCACATAACTATTACATAGTTACATATACATCAGAGTCATACAATATCATATAATAGGACTGTCATATACATACATGTCCATACATACATCCAATATACAGCATCACTAACTACATAGCGGAACTACATATATAGATACATACGTCCGGTCTTCTCCCAAAATAGCTCCTTCAGAAAATCAACACTTCCAAATACCTATCACTTGGCTACTCATAAAAATTTGAGTACCCAAGAGTTTATGAAAACACAAAATATAAACTCCGGGTCAGACATGGGTCTGGTATGAGTAAACAGGTTAAAATTGCTTAACTTTAAAAAAAACCATTTGAAATAAAGGTATCACGTAAGACTCCCCACAAATAAATACGGGTAAGTTTTTACCTTACGCTAACCAAAACATTTTATGGGAAATTCTGTGATATTATAATAGTGTCTAGGGTTTTCAAGTAAATAGAAAATAGCCGAAATTGTTACATTCATTAAATTCCAGCTACTAGCCACGAAAGTGGATAATACAAATCAAAACCGTAGGGTCTCGTAGGGAAAATGGATTTCCAACAATGGCAGGGCTACTGGGGTACCGTCCGTCACAGTACGGGGCCTAGATCACCGTACCGAGGATTACTCCCTTCATCCCCTGCAACACAAGGTCGGAACCATTCCTTACTGAACAGTCCCGAACAAGATAACCCCGCAGTTGTGGCCAACAACTGCTCACTAAGCCGAAATAAAAAGGGACATCTAGACAGGGGAAAATCTTGTCCTGCTTGGGCATGACCCACCTAACCTTGCTGCATCTCCCCTGTTTTAGCCATTCCCGGTTGATGAGGCTTGAGGCTACGATTACCTTTATTGAACATTATTCTTAGAATGCTCATCGTCCGCCTGACGATGTGTTGAAAGCATTCAATCCATACAAGTTCGTTCCGGGTTCGAACGAAACCGAAGGCATTATCTCGTTACACTCATTTTGGAATCACCCTCAGAGTTAACGACGATAACCCTTGCATTCTGAAACTCCATCTCGATCACCATTTGATAAGTTACGACCTATCGTTTAATTTGGATCGATGTGGTTTTCGGAGAATCAAAATTGATACTTCCGATCCCGGTCTCATCGGATCCAAACGCCATTTTAAGGGCCAAGTTGTCTATTTAACTTAACAGTTTAATTAAATATCAGCATTAACATAACAGATATAACAGATAAATCATATACAGTTATTACAGATATCCATAATATATAACAACATATCACTCAGAAATATCATGAAACAGATATTAAAGTCAATCAACATGATCATCAATGCATACCAAACAGTTTGGTTTTACTTAACTAAATTATTTGCTTAAGAATAAACTATTTTATTCTGTTAATTAATTACTGATCAATTAGCTGATTAATGATCAATTAATTAAGTAGTTAATCATTAATTATTAATTTATTAATTATCTAATCTTTAATTACTTATTTAAATTAATTAACTTTTATTCATTAACTGTTACTCAGTTACTCAATTAATTAGTTGATTCTTAATTGTTAATTATTAAAATGAATTAATTATTTAATTATCACAAATTAATTTAATTATCAATTTAATAGCATAAATCCTGATTAAACACTTAAGTTAATTTTCATTAATTAACTTCCAGTAATAAGTTAACGTTATTAAGATTTAAAATTTCTTTAACATATAATTTATTTTAATTAACAAATTTAAAGTTATCAATTTAAATTTTCAAGTATAAATTGATTAATATCACTCTAACTAATTAATCACTAACTTTGTTATACAAATGCTAAACCCAAATTTACGCTGAAAATTCTCTTGGTAAAGGACCCGAGACATCTTTCCTTTTTACTCGTGACTGTCACGAGTTCTTCCCCTTCTTTCCCCGTGTCTCTCCCGTGCGTCCCCCTCTCTCTCACTCTCTCTCTTCTTCTTCCTAGATTATGCCTTCTTCTTATTTTTTTTATTTTTTTTAAGTTAAGCAAAAAATTTAACTGCAGTAGTACTCACGCAAACGCACGTTCCCCACTCGAGTCACACTACCCTTAAACCCGAGAATCCATTCGAGTGTCACTCGAATACAAAACCCCCGCATTCTCACCGGCACGCCCACGCCACCGTGCACGTGCACGGTGGTCCGCCTCCCCTGCGGCGACTCACGTCCATCCCCACAAACCACAAAACACCCATAGACTCGACATCTAAACCCAGTTTTCGATTTCAAGATGAAAATGAAAATATGACCTGGTGCTCGAAATAAACAACAGCTACGCCACTGTCAATTTGATCGCGCGGCCACCACACATCACCAGAGGTGATGAAAATTCGCCTGAACGTCACTCACAACCTCCCCTAACTCCACCTACAGTCGCGCTTCACTCGGTTTCTTATTGGAGCCGAGATCAAATTTTTACAGAGCTTTGAAAAAATAGGCAATAAACCCTACTTTTGACTCAAACTCAAAATCTATGAATTCGAAAAATAATTAGACATTTTTCTAGTGTTAATACGACTTCAACCTTACTTCATTTCAAATTTCAGGAATTAAAGTTAACTCTATCTTCCACAATTTACAAAAACCCATTTTTGTTTCATTTCAAAACTGCTCTTAATACTTTTGCATAAAAATCATAATTTTTATGTTAAAAATCATAATTACTTGTATGAAATCTAAATATGTTATTGAATTTTCAAATTTAAACATTTGAATTTTAAACCTTAGTTTTCTTTTAGACCTGTAGTTTGAATTCAGTGTTAATATCATACTGTTTAACTATAAACATATTTTGCAGGCTTTGTTTTCATATAAACAAGCTTGAATTTACACAATACAAAATTTAAATAGTTAATATGAATAAGTTTTGTTTAAACTTGAAGTACTGATACCAAAACTTGAAGTACTGATCAACAACAATTATGTAAACTTTCAGGGTAAACAGAGATATACAAATCAGTATGTTCAAACTACAAACAAACATATAAACTAAAATTGAAATTAGTTCGTTTACTCACATGATCAAGTTTGAACAGAAGATGTTGGATAAAAACACTTGCAGGTGAAGCTTCCTAAAACCCTCTTCGTTTCTTCTTTTCCTTAGTTTGTTGTTTTTCAGTTTTATTTTTAAGTTAAAGTTTGTATGAACGAACTGATAATAGAAAGGTGGATATATATATATATATATATATATGTTGAAGCTACTGAACAACAGGTGATAACTGGACAGTTCCATTGTTTGTCATTTTCTTTTTATTGGCTAATAAAATTCTGCAATATGAAATGATATTGGAGAATTTCGGCTGTGTACTAGTTGAACAAGAAGTTAGGCTAATTAATGCTTATGTTATTAATTATGATAGCAAATAATTAATGGTTACTGACAGTTGAGATTTTGTACAAAGATATTTCCTTTGTTTTCGGCCAAGCATGCTTTGTAAGATACAGGTTGATGAAATTTAGGCAAGAGAATTTGTAGGTTGAAAAGATTGATTTGTGGTTTCATTAATTAATTTTGTCTTGTTGATATTATTACCCTATACTTAATAGATGTCCAAGTGGCTTCATTCATTAATTTCCCTTGTCTTACTTAAGAAGCTTGCTCATGAATCTAAGTGTGTTATATTATTTTATTTTATTTTTGTTTTCTGGACAAGACATTTGATTGTTGCACATAGGAATGTTATAGCTTATGCATAAAGATATGTATTTCATATTTCGGCTAAACATATTTTGTATCCCCAGTTACAGTTTATAAATGTTTATGTTTAATATTGCTATGTATACTGTTAAATATCCAAAATTTCATCAAATTTAAACATTGTCAAGCTTATATTTAATTTAAATTAGATTAAATATTTATTAAAATATATCGTCAAAATTCTGGGTCGTTACACTTTTTTTCTTACCTTATCTTTTCCACTTATTCAAACTCTTCAAAGATGATGCACTATCCTTAACAGCAAGTATAGCCCCTTGATTCTTAGATTTTGACTCGATCGACCTCAACATAATGAGGAGCTCTATGTGATGTCCCGGGATTTTGGCAATACTTATTTAATAATTTCCATTTATAATTTATTTTAAAATATGTTATATTGATTTAAAAATCTAAATTAACCAAATTTTATATGTTCAAAACTAATAATTAATCTAATTTAACAAATGATTATTTTGTTCAAAAACTCAATAATAATGATAATATAATTTGAATGTTTATTCTTTTAAAATTATAATAATGATATATATGTGTAATTAATTAATAATTAATCTTATTAAGTTAATAAAAATATTTTATTTATAATGTATATATGTATACATTATAAAAAAAGGAAATTGTTTCAATTTAAATTTAATAAAAATATTTTCAAATTATAATATATATGTTTATATATTGTGATTTGGAGTTCTGTTTTAAAATTCAAATAATTTCTGAAACTAATATTTAAGATGTTCTACTTATAATGAATATTTATATTTGGATATTTATTATAAATAGAAAATAATGGGTTAAACTTAAATAAAAAATATATTTTCAAATTTATAATGCACATAGGTTTTTATACTGATTTGGAAGTTTTTGATTTGGTTCAATAAAAATGTTTTTCCAACAGCTATTTAAAATGTATATTTATTTATAAAACACTTAAAGGAAGATTTACTTCTATTAAAAGAATGATAGCTTGAAATATAATACATCTTTATAAAAGTTTAAATTGTTTTCTTTTAAATTGGTTTTTAGGAAACAAATTTAGATTTTTAAATATAATATCAATGTTAGTTATAATAACTTTAGTTTAAACTTTAAAATAAAATTTAAATGAATGTTTCTTCTTTTGAACTTATTTGTAGAAAAGTGAGTTTTAAAATAATTATAAATTTAACACAAAGTTAAATACATTTCATAAGTTATATGTATATAACATGAGTATTAAGTTAGTATGGTAATTAAGGTTTAATTTATTTATAAACAAATAATTAAGGTTTAATTCATTTTTTTTAAAAAGTAATTAATGCAATCTTTAAACACATGGCATTAAAATAACTTAGGAGAATACACTAGTTTACATATTAATAGAGAGCTTGACATTTGTAAATAAATAAGTTTATTCTTGTAATAAGTGGCTCTTTATTTTAAAAAGAAAGTTTTGTTTTTATTAAAAGTTCAAAGGAAAAGATCTGTGTTTATTTTCTTAAGCTAAGGTCCTTCTTTAAATCTTTTTTCTTCAACCAAAATAAAAACAAGAAGAATTCAAATGCATAACTTCAAATCTGAGGAACATGCAATCAACAGTAAACATGCGAAAGTAAAATTCAATTTCAACTGCAGGATGTAAAGCAAATTCAAAGTACAGCAATGAAATTCAGCAAATTCAAAATTTCAGAAAATAAAATGCAGTGTTCTCTGTTTTGCTCTGGTGAGTAAATTTCTTTTTAAAAACAGTTTTCAATCCTTCATTTGTTGATCTGTGAAATGTTTAAATGTGTATATATGTTTGCACGTTGAATCTGATGATGTTAAATCATGTTGTTGCTCAGAATTTTCATTTTAAATTTGATTTGTACTGTACAAACATGATTGCATATCAGTGTGTTGTATTTCCTGTAATATCTGTTGCAAGATTTAAAATATCTCAAATCTTTCTGTATAATCAAAACTAACTTTAATTTCTGGAATAAAAATGTCAATAACATGATTTTCTTGCTTTTAAAATTCATTACGAGTAAGTATATTTGAACATTACTCTGAAAATTATGAAAATACAGTAGATATTCAAAATTGAGTAAAATTCATGTTACATGAATTTTGATCTCACTTAGATAATCTGATTCATATTATCAAATTATGAGTTTTAATGTAAAATTTGTAATTTTTAATTTAGTATTAAGAGAGGAATTTATAATTACCTGTAATTGGTTTATGGATCGATTGCCGATGATTGAAGCCGAGTTGGAGGTCGAGCTTTGGCATGGATGTGGGTACGGTGATGGGTGATTTGGGAAAAATAATGGAGGATTTTTATGGCGAGTGTGGTGGTCGTGGAAGGGGTTAGTAGGGTTTTGGGTTGTTTTCTGTTAGAGGTCGGAATCGTGGAGAATTCTTCATCGTTGTTGGTTTTTGGAGGATCATGAGTAGGGGTATGGCTTGAGTGGAGCGTGTGTGGGTGGACTTGCAGGCGCTCCGGTATTGGGGTTCTCCGTTGACGGCGAATTATTGGTTCGAGTTTCCTTCCTCTTTGTCGACGCTGTAGCTATATTTTGGAGCTGTAGTGTTTTCGTCGATCTAGGAGTTTGAGGGGGTTATCGTGGTCAAAGGCGATTTGTGGGGAACGTCGGCGTCGATCGCCGTCGACCGGCTCCGGGTGCACGTGCACGAGCTTGGTTGGTGCATCGGTTGTTTCGTTTGGGAGGTTTGGTCATGGGTTCCGCTGTGTTTGCTTGAGAATTAGGTCGTGATGGTATCGTGTGTGACTCGGAGTGGAAGGAGGGAGTCGCGTGAGTTTGGGTGTATAGCTTGGTTATAGGATTGTGTTCTTGTTCAAATTTTTTTAATCTGCAGATTGAATCTTCTAAATTCAAAGCAATAATTGAGTTTTTAAAACAAAGTTTTAAATAGTTTAAAGATGTTGGATGTTTAAATTTAAAAATTTTGATTCAAACAAGTTAAAATAAATTTGTTTTAAAATAGTTTGTTGTTTTAAAGTTTAAATATTTGCTGAATTTTTGTGCTTTATAAAATGAAGTTTTCAAATTGGAAGCAAATTAAGATTTGAACAAAGTGTTTTAAAATTTGTTGTATAAAGGATGAATGTTTGTTCTTAAAAGAATTTTTGTTTTAAAGTTTGAATTTTTAAAATGTAAACTTTTGTTTTAAAATAGTTTGTTTTCAATTTTATTTTGTTAATGATATAATAATGTTTCAATGATATAATAATGTTTCAAATAAAGTTGTTTTTAAATTGATTTAAAATTGTGATTTAGTAAGGATTTAACTTAGGTAAATTAAAAGTTAATGATAAATTAAAGATGATGTTTTAGAGTAAACCAATTACAAGTTTTTGAATTTAAATATTTAATTTTTAAAATAATTGATAAAGGTTAATGAAAGTATGGTTTATCTAAATCAAGTTTTGATTATAAGATAATTAAAGTAAATTACTTAATTAACGTAAATTGGTTAATGTAAGAAATTAAATTAAGATAAATTAGTTGTGTAATTAATTAAGTATAATTAATTACTTAATTAGAAATTAATTTAATCAAGTTTTAATTAATTAAGAAATAATTATTTAATAGGTAATTAAGAAGTTAATTACTTAATCATTTTAAGGAATTATTTAAACATAAGTACTTAATGAAGTAATTAAGGTAATTAATTACTCAGGGTAATTGATTAAGTTAAGTATGGTTAATTAATTAATTAAGTTTAATTAATCAAAAAGAATTACTTAACGATGGGATTAAGTATAATTACTTAATGTAATTAAAAAGGAATAATTACTTAATGAAGTAATTTATGAATAATTACTAAATGTAATTAATTAAGGAATTACTTGATGGATAGTAATTGAAGAGGTATAATTACTTAGGGAAGTAATTAAGGGATAATTACTCAGTGTAATTAAAAGAATTGATTAATGGAAATAAATCAAAGTAATTTGTTAATTGGTAAGTAATTAAGGAAGTTAATTACTGATTTTGATTAATCAGGTTTGATTAATAATTGTAATTAATTTTATAATTAATAATTAAATGTAATTATGAGAAAGATTGATTAATAAAGTAATTAGAAGGTCATTAATTAATGTAATTAATGAATAATTAATTGTTTAATTAATTTATAAATGTGATTAATTATGAGATAATTAATCAATGAAGTAAGAAAGAAGTAATAATTAATTAAGGATTTTGTAATTAATTATTGTTAATTAATGGATTAGAAATTAGTTAAGATTAATTAATGATTAAAGATAAATTAGTCTGTGTAATTGACTTAAAGGCCAATTACATAGTGTAATTAAAGAATAATTAATCTAGGAGATTAATTAAGAATATGATTAAAGGATAATTAATCGGCAATTGAAGATTAATTAATTGGATTATGAAGATGATTAAAGAGTGATTAATTAATTAATTGTAATTAATTAATGATTGTTTAAGAAGGATTAGTTGTTTAATTCTCAAGTAATTAATTTAATTTAAGATGATTAAATTAATTATAAAGGAATTAATGATGCCTGTTTGTGTATGATTGTTTGTGGAATATCTGTATTGGTTGATATCTATTGGATGATATGTTGTGATGTTCTATGGTATGATATTTGATATATCAATGATAAATGTGTGATATTTATCTGTGGATGATGCTGTGTGAATTCAATATTTAAATTGAATTAATTTGATAAACTTAAATCACTTGGACATTAAAATGGCGTTCGGATTCGATGAGACCGGAATCGGGTTTCCAAATTTGGAATTCCGAAAACCACATCGATCCAAGTTAACGTTAGGTCGTGAATCCAAGGGGAGTGCAAGTGAAGACTCGAGGTGTAAGAACTATTCGTCAGCATAACTCTGGGGGTGATTCCGTGATGAGTTTGACGAAAATAGTGCTTACAGATTCGAGATGGTGATTCAGAGTGCAAGGGCTATTGTCGTTAACTCTGAGGGTGATTCCAAAACGAGTGTAACAAGATAGTGCCTTCGGTTTCATTCGAACCCGGAACGAACTTGTATGGATTGAATGCTTTCGGAACATCGTCGGGAGGACGATGAGCATTCTAAGATTGATGTGTCCTATAAAGGTAATCGTAGCCTCAAGCCTCATCAACCGGGAATGGCTAAAACAGGGGAGGTGCAGCAAGGCTTCGTGGGTAGCCCCCATTGGAGAGCAAGATTTACCCCTGTCTATAGGTCTCTTTTTATTTTGGCTGTGTGGGGCGGTTGATCATGACAACTGCCAGGGTGGCCTTGTTCGAGACTGTCCAGTAAGGGATGGTTCCGGCTTTGTGTTGCCGGGGAGCGGGCGTACTCGTCGGTACGGTGATCTAGGCCACGTACTGTGACGGGCGGTACCCCATTAGCCCTGCCATTGTATGGAATCCAAAATCCAATAAGTGCCTGTACGGTTTTGATTGTGCCCAACTATGTTGGAACGTGAGATGTAAGCATTCTAGCTATTTCTGCATTTTATTTTGAAAACCCTAGACATTATTATAATATCACTGGATTTCCTATCAAATGTTTTGGTTAGCGTAAGGTAAAAACTTACCCATGTTTATTTGTGGTAAGTCTTACGTGATACCTTTGTTTTAAAAGGATTTTTTCTCTCAAAAGTTAAGCAACTTTTAACCGTTTACTCACACCAGATCCCTGTCTGACCCGAGTGCTTATTTTCGGTTTTATTAAACTCTTGGGTACTCATATTACGTATGAATAGTCAAATGATTCAGGTTTTGCTTTGGCGAGTTCTGGAGGAGATATGGAGCAGGTGGCTTCAGCGTATAGATATATATTTGGAGTTTTCCGCTGTGTTTGAGTTGTTTCTGTTCTGTGATGTACTTGAGTTGTAATATCTAGACAGGTGTTATAACTGTCTAGTTTTGTGTAGTTTGAGCTGTATAACTCTGATATATGTGATACTATGTAATATTTTATTTGATTAATATAATTTATTCGTTCCGCTGTGAGATTCTGATGTTGTGTGGTTCTTTCTTTCTATCTTTTCTCTTTACTATCCCTTTCTTTCTTCTTAATGATGCGTCTTTCTGTGTTATGAAGGGCGGGTCATTACAGTCTACGACATTTACATTCAGTTGGTTCATGTTATAATTCAGTATGAACAATTCACACCGAGGAGTAAGTGAACCAATGATCAAATGTACTTGTAAGTTATTATTTGTTTGTACATCCAATTGCAAAATCCTATTGATATAGCCCTTCATCATTAGCACGTAATCATCTATTTTTTGTCCTTTAACCATCTTGGTATTGAATAGCTTCTTTATAAACTCATAACTTGCGGAACTTGACTTTCACCAAAAAGAGTCTTGAGACTATCAGATACCTCATGGATAAACATATTTTCATGATGCCTTTGCTATAGATTACCTAATGTAGGTAGCATGAAAACTTGAGTGATCTCTTGCTCTAACATCCATTTTTCATAAGCATGTCGTAGTTTGGGGTTTTTATCATCGGCAAGTTGTTCTTTAGGTTCACATGCAGTAGTGGTACAAAGGCGCTTTTAAGCCGATGCTATTTTACTTGCTCTTAGCCAGTCCATATAGTTAGATTTGGTTGGCTTGTCGCTTTTAAAATAGTTTTGGAGTTGTCATTTTCTGTAAGTTTAAGTGGTAGATTATTGTGACAAATCGTAGTAGATGTTCTTAGAGTATTAGTAAGGTTAAACGTTATGTTTCATTTACTTATAAGCTCCCACTAGTCCTTTACATTTTTCTAAACCCTAAGTTTAAAATAAAGGTCCTTCAACTTCACTAGTGGATGTTTGGACTCGTCCGACTTGGAATTTTGACCTTGATTTTGCTCGACAAGTCATAGCTTCGTAGACGATGGATAAATCCTTATTGGTTGTATCGTATAAAACTCCTAATCCTTGGTACCTTATCCTAATTTCTCTTCGAACTTGAGTTTGCTTAAAAAATTGAAAAGAAACCGTTCACTCATACCTACCATATTATAATAACATAAGTATAATATATGTATGTTGAGTTTGCTCAACAAATACATATAATTACCTTAACTCGTCTATTCAATATATTAATAATACTACACAAAACATTCCTAGCTTGAGTTTGCTCAACAACTAATGAGTATGTAAGTAACTTATATATATATATATATATATATATATATGGTAGAGGATAATATTATATTAAAGATTCATAATCTACAGTATATTACATTGAGTGATATTGGCTTATGGAATAATGTAATTCTTATGAATTACTTTTGTGATTCAAGTGTCAACTAAAAATGTGTATGTTCATGTATTTATATCTAATATGCAAGTGTAATAAAAATTAACTTATAACTACCAGAGTAAAGTAAATAAAAGTAAAGAAACAATCACACTGGGGTTCTTATACTAGCAAACAACCCTTGCTTTTCCCAGAGGAATAGGCTTGATACAAAAAGTTTTTCTTGACAAGTATGTGTTCTTAGTAACAGTGATTTTGACTGAACAATACAAATCTTCCTATAATCTCCTTTAAAGAATATGTGTATGTGAAACTTTTTTTTAGGATATAATAAGAATGATGTATTGATTGCCTTGAGAAATCAAAGTATGCAAAGAATAAAGAGAAGAGAATCAGAAAATTCAAGCTAGTTGTTTCTCAAAATCTTTACATATTTATAAGAGTTCAAGGATTTTCTTGAGAAGTAACAACCTTTAGTGTGTTTTACTTTAGTCTAAGGGTTCCAATCTTTTGGGAAGAAGAGATGCAATTAAGAGATGTGGATGTAACCATAAAAATGAATCAAGTGTTTATTCAAGATTTTAGCCTGTTACCTAGGTTAACATTTGGGATAAAATTTAAACGTTTGTCTCGTTATATTTTTTAACCCGAGAGCATAATCAGATGTCTCGCTTTATAAATAGACGTTTGATGTCTGTGTACTTATAATATTACTTTGTTTGAAATAATGAAAACCTTGTTAAAGCTTTTATGTGTAATTTTGTGTAAAAACTACTCAAGGAGATTTTACAAACCATTTATCTATGACTATAACGTAATATAATAGCTTCTCTAATATCAATGATTCTTTTCTTCTACTGT
Organism: Allium cepa; assembly: GCA_030765085.1. Taxonomy (NCBI): domain Eukaryota; kingdom Viridiplantae; phylum Streptophyta; class Magnoliopsida; order Asparagales; family Amaryllidaceae; genus Allium; species Allium cepa. Next base: position 131,867,220 of record CM060943.1, read on the forward strand.
TCATCTTCAAGTCATGATACCGTGAAATCTCGAAGCATTTACCTACAAATAGATGGAATATGTTGTATGTGTATGATTATATAGTTGTTGTTAATGAAACTATAGAATAGAGTTTCTAACATTCTCCCTATTTGTGATGATGACAACTACACAATCAATTACGGAATAAGCATATAATTCCCCTTAAGTGTGATTCCTTCCCATATATACATGTAATATGATATTTCTCCCCCTTTTCATTATCAAAATGAATTATTGAACATAGAGGAGACTGCAAGACACAAAATTTTGCAAGAAACATAGCACAAAGGAATGATGGTTTATCATGGAAGCATAAGTAACATAGTATACATAGAAGCACAAAGAACACAAGGTTTTACTGAATCAGAGACAATACCAATCATATTCATACAAACAAACTAATTTTTTCTCAAGAAGTTTTATACACTATTATGAATGAAAAGAGAAGATAACTTACTGATTTTGGAAGTATCTCCAAAGATTAGAGGCATCTTCATCATAGTTGCTACTTTGCCACTGTAACTGATAATGGTATTCCTGAGAGACCCTCAAATGCTGTGTAATGACGATAGTGTGAGGGTCTTATGGAGGCCAAGATATATCTTTACTTTCCTTAGTATCAATGATTATTGGTGTCTTAACAGGATGAAACAACTATGGCAGCGACGGCGGTGTTGGGGATAGAGAATATGAAGGCCGTGAAGAGGAATGCCCTTTACCTTTCTCATTACTTTCCCTAAAGTAGAAACGACCTTCTCTAATGTTTTTTCTACCTTGGTCATTCTAGTAGAAAAAGATAGTTCTAAGTAAGAGATCTTTTTATCTAATGCCTTTTGGTTTAAGGAGAGGAGAAGTTGGTTTTAAAGTGCAACATCTTGATAGTTCTCCCCTAGCCCAACTGCAATTCTTCTTGAATTTCCAAGTCAGAATAATACTCTATAGGTTCGGAAGGTCCTGCTGATTGGGAAGGTCAAGTTGGAGTTTGCTGTTGTTGTTACCGTTGATACTATGAGAAAGGTGCTATTCTTGGCGGAATGTCAGGAAGATGCATTAAAGGTAGAAATCGAATTCCACTATCTTTAACGACAATTTCTTCATATTGAGAGAGATATGAAGGGATGCCAAAAGATCGTAGTATTCTCATGATATATGTTACATAAATGATGCTTTGACGTTGAGGCGTCTAAAAGCTTTTTATTTGCTCAAAAACGTGTCGTGCCTAGTTTATATCAATATCACCAAATATAGCATACAAAGCTTTATGATCATCTTCATATACTTGTTCATGACTACTTAATAAGGGATGATTGTGTTGATGAGCATACGATTAATTAGTCTAGCATGTGGACAAAAACTTGATGGTTTTAATTTGCGCATGTTATCTTCCCAAATAAGATGAGTAACAATATCTCGTGGTGCATGTCTTGTATCGGGAACGTCTTGTAATCTAATTCCCATGTAAGAACAACGAAGAATTTGTCCAATCATCTCAATATTAAATTTTATGACGACATTGACGACATCTCCAATTCCAATGACAAATCATTTTGAATTATCTCCGAAAGTTACAATACCACCATCTATGTATGTTATATTTGATAACATATGTGCATTTTCAGTCATATGTTTGGAGCATCCGCTATCAAGTACCTATTTCTCCTTGTTATTAGATTTTCTTTTAGGTACCTGCATGATAAAAACAATTTAATTGGTACCCACTTCCTCCGTTAAGGTCCTAAATGTTAATGAGTGAAGGTAGCCATACCCAAGAGGATTTGGGGCCTTTAAAAGAGTAGTTTTTATTATGAACAATGCTTTTCAAATAGTTATCTATGTGTTTCTATCTAATTAGTTTGTTACCAGATTTTGGAATCCATATTTTCATTATTTTAGAGTTAGAAGCTTTTTCTCGAGTATGTGGCTTCTTTTTGTATAGTAAGCTATAGTTTTTATGTTTTGGAGTCTTCTTAAGTCCTAATTCATTCCGATTTCCAAATGGTTTAGAAATTTTGATCAAATTATCCAAATTTTGCTTTCCTTTATTGAATTTTGAAACATTGTTTGTAATCTTATCTAACTCACTTTTAAGATCAGAAATTTTAGATTTTGATGCTTCTAGATTATCCTTTAATATAATGTTTTATTTTCTAATATAATTATTTTCTAGTTTAACTTTTCCTATTTCACATAATAAAGAATCATTTTGAATAGAAAGATTCTTACATTTTTCCTGTGTAATTTGTAATTCTTCTTCTAGAATGGTTTTCTCATCTTTTAATAATCCTATTTCAAGATCCATTCAATTAAATTTAGCAATATATTCTTTATTTAACCTTTTAGTTTGTCTATATTTGTCATCTAGTTTCATGCTAAGTTCTAAAATTTCATTATATGTAAAATCGGGACATTCCTTCTCAGTGTTTGCCATGAAGCATACATTGGCTTGTTCAATTACTATCACTGTCTAATGATGAAGAAGAATATGAGTCATCCCAAGTCACTTGAAAGGCCCATTTTCTTTTCTTGAATTTCTTGAACTTGCTTTTCCTTTTGTTATTATTGAGTTCTGGGAATTATTTCTTCATGTGTCCGAACGTGTCACATCCAAAGCATTTGATTGAAGTTTGGCTGGATGAATTTTAATTTCCTCCATTTTGGGATTCTTTTTGAATTTCTTGAATTTTTTATAGTTTTTGGCAATAAATACGATCTCATCTTCATCTAAGTCTGAATCATTATTGTTGGATTGAAAAGCTATATTCTTCTATTCATGATTTTGTTCTTTTCTTGCTTGTAAATTTACTTCATACGACATCATATTTCCTATCAATTCCTCAACTTTTAGTTGTGATAGGTCATTAGCCTCTTCGATGGCCAACATTCTTTCCCATTCATTAGTTAAAGAATTTAAAGTACACATAACTAAATCAAAATCTATGAATTTGACTCCAAGTGCCATGAGATCGTGTTAAATAGTTTGAAATATAACATATATATCATCAATAGATTCATTTGCTTTCATTTTAAATAAAGAAAATTAATTTTTTAAAATGGAAATATTTGTTTATGCCCTCATGAGTGATTTGTAGTGCACGCCATATATCATATGCAGTGGAGCCTAACATGACACATGAAAATTCATTTTTTCCAAGTGAACAGAATAGAACATTCATGGCTTTAGCATTTTTTGTTGTTGTGTTCTTTTGAGCATCTGTCCAAGTGCTTATATATGTGTTTGGTGCTTCATATCTAACTTGTGTTGCTTGCCAAATTTCTAGACCAGTAGCTTTCATAAAAATATGCATACGTGTCAACTAGTAAGTATAATTAGATCCAATGAATAGTGGAGGACGTGTAGTGGATTGACCTTCTTGAAATGTACTTGCCATATTAAATATGTTTCAATTACATGTTACTGTAACTTAAAATAACCTCGCTCACATACCAAATGAAAGTGTGTATGGATCATGTATTTATATCTAATATGCAAGTGTAATAAAAACTAACTAAAAACTACTAGAGTAAAGTAAATAAAAGTAAAGAAATAATCGCACCAGATTTTTTATACTAGTTCAGACCTCGTGTCCTACATCTAGTCTCGAAGCTCCGCTTCGGTCTTAAACTAGCAAACAACCCTCGCTTCCCTTGGAGGAATTGGCATGATACAAAAAGTCTTTTCTTGACAATTATATGTTCATAGTAACACTGATTTTGACTGCACAATACAAATCTTTCTATAATCTCCTTTGAGTTGTATGTGTATATGAAGCTTTTTTTTTAGGAAATGAGAAGAATGATGTATCGATTGCTTTTTAGAAATCAAAGTATGTAAAGATTAAAGAGAAGAGATTTAGAAATTCAAGTTAGTTGTTTCTCAAAATCTTTACATATTTATAAGTGTTAAAGGTTTTCTTAAGAAGTAACAACCTTTAATATGTTTTACTTCAGTCTAAGGGTTGCAATCTTTTAGGAAGAAGAGATGCATTGAAGAGACGTGGATGCAACCATTAGAATGAAGCAAGTATCTATTCAGGATTTTAGCCTGTTACCTAGGTCAAACGTCTGGGATAAAATTCAGACTTCTGTCTCATTATACTTTTTTAACCTGATAGCATAGTCAGATGTCTGACTTTATAAACAGACGTCTAAAGTCTATGTACTTATAAAATTACTTTGTTTGAAATAATGAAAACCTTTTAAAAGCTTTTATGTGCAATTTTGTGTAAAAACTACTTAAGGAGATTTTACAAACCATCTATATATGGCTGTAACACAATATAATAGCTTCTCTAATACCAATGATTCTTTTCTTCTATCGTTCATCTTCAAGTCATGATATTATGAATCCTCGAAGCATTTACCTGCAAATAGATGGAATATATTGTATGTGTATGATTGTATAGTTGTTGTCGTTGAAACCATAGAGTAGAGATTCTAACATTGAACACATAGGAAATCATGGTATACGTATATTTGCATATGTATTTATTCTAAAACACTCCCACCTCTAAACTCAACTATCCAAGAGTATTACTGAGTAATACTATCAGATAATATGGAGAATGAGGCAATATGTTGTACACACATGAATATTCTCTTGGGCTGACATTGGTATGTATTTAAACATAAAATAAATAACACACTTAAATGTACACAATATCAGCACAAATATGTGTGCACCAAAATAGAACAGTTGACAATAAACAGCAAATATAAAAGATCATAGAGTCAACCATAGCGATAACATATAATACAAATTGTACAAGGTATGTCGAATCTTCAATACAAGGATACACATACATAAAACTATATATATACTTCTCAAAATAAATACCACATTAAGATACTAGTCTCCTTTACACCAGAAAATACAAGCTGGTCTCATCGTTCCCAAACCCAAAATGTCTCGAACTGACTCGAGTATTACGTAAATAACATATAGGTCAGATAATATCTAAACCAAGTGGTTATACCCACATATATAGATGAAATGTATTTGCGCGGAATGATAATGAAACATCTCTAATATGGAAGACATCAATCAGAGATGTGCCAATATGTCATCACCGATATAAAGTCACACTAATCAATAAATCATAGAATCAATATCAATTGAGTGAATCGTCCATATCCAAAAATAATCATAAAAATCCAGTACATCAAGAATAACTAGGCTAGCATATGACATTATCCAAATATATCTCTCAGTCTCAATAATATAATACCAATATCAATATAATACATATAAGGCATCTATCAAGCAAATCATCTATAATAAAAAGAATGAGAATCCACTATACTCTGGACATCTGTCACATCACATGTATAATCTCATCTTCTCATATAGAAATAAATAATGATGGGAATTGATTATATGATAAACACAAGGTCCCAAGAAGAGTCATGTCACAATATGGTTATCCACCATCTCCAAGAGCACCTAGGTTATCCACTCAGAACCGTTCTTAATACTTAAGGTGAGGTGTATAAATAATATGTACTTTCCATTACTCCATGTAGAATTAGAAGGGAGACTGGCAACTACCTGCCTACTCCAGAAGCCCAAGGCTACACTACCTGTATCCGCTCCTACAGTCTTCGGTTACCTACCTAGTGTCGTGATAATATCCACCTATAATGCTCATCGACACGAGGACTCTTAGTCACTACCCGAATCCCGCCCCTATGGTAACAGGCTGTTGGCCTAGGTGATAGAAGGGGCTAGGGCTACTCTACCCTAAGAGCTAACCACCCTTCACTAAAATTCCATGATGCGCATCTAATATAATAAAGGTAACACATACCTAGGACGCGACTCCACGATCAAGCTGCTAGGGTGGACACTGGCCATCTAGATCCCGCTAACTCCTAATCTTACGTCCAGAGAACTTCATGATAAATAAGTAGATAATACCTATGAATATATATGGGTGCACCCCCATAACTCAATGAATATATACGCATATGGGTATTTTCCCATAACTCAATCATCCATGGGTTTGCTCTACCCCGAGCATCACCTGACATAATCATAATCCTAAAATCCTAGTTCCTGTCATTTGAGTAACATCTACTTATAATGAACAACCGAATAAGTATTACATTAGGTTCCCATACCACTACATGATGCTCAACCGTTTATCCAATGCTCGTAAACTACACTCAATCTCCATGATATTCTATATAACAAGTCCAAATAACCATAGGAATATTATCGAATGACCCATCCCAAATGGCATCATAACTCCGTTTATTCAGATTTCTCGTCACACAGAATGAACTAATATGAAATTAACAAAAGGATGTCATCGCCGTGTGAAATCGCATCGAAGTCAATTAACCAAATCAAATATCTAATTGCGAATCATTCATAATAAAAAAGTCAATATGGAAGAAATACGAAATCATAACAGTGTAGTGAAATGTCAATTAAGCAAATATATAGAGCAAACATATTATATTCTTAGTTATACTAATTGACTATAGAATAACTTTTAAAATGATTAAAATATTAAGCTGAATATTTTTATTTTCATAAATTATATTAACTTTTAAATAATGATTTAAAATCAATTATAACTTCCTTTTCTATGGGTTAATAATTTTAAATAAAAATTTCTTCAATTAATTTCATATTCTAGAACTAATAAAATTTGTAAAACATTTATATATTAAATAATTTCACGTCGTTTATATAGTACCAAAAATTAACGTTTAATACTATAATTTACTTTCAAATCCTTGTTTTCAAACGTACGAAACATTCATAATCACTTTACCAATTAAATGTAATTTATAGAGATTATCATAAGGAAAACTTCTATTTTTGGAATTAATTTATAAACTTCCAAAAATAAATATAATATATTATTCAAAAGCTTCAATTTATACTAAATAAATAGAATTAAAACATTTTTCCTTTAAATTATACCTTATCCAAAGTTCTCATATTACAAAAAGAGATTTTCACTTATTCAAAACATATCTAAAAGCTTATAAATATTTATAAAAAAATCCTATATTTCTTGAGGTTTGAAATCTCTTTCAAAAATATTTAAATAACCATTATAATAAAATATCACTTAAAACTAATATTATTATTTTCATAATATATTTTATAAAATAACATTATATTTCATTTTCCCTTTAAAATAATTCTAAATTTATAATATATTAATATTGATTTTGAAAAAGTTTTATAATCAAAAGAAAATAGTATTTATATTTATAATTAAAAATATATTTGTAAATATGAATATAACTAAATTAAATATAATTTAGTAAAATATTTATTAAATACTTTTATTAAAATTTTAAACCCTTAAATATATTTTTCAAGACTTTCCAGACATCTTTTTAAAACAAGAAAAATAAATGAATATCTAATTATATGAATTATGGAGTAAAATTACACCATGATCATTTCAACCAAACATTATATAAATATATATATATCGGGTGACCTGAGCCGAGTTTCGTCGAACTTTGATCATCCATAAAATACATACATGTCAACATATAATTACACTCACACGCGTAGACATAACACACGCACACACACATACTTCAATTTGCAATCGGATAGAGTTTCGTTTACAAATTGACACTTCCATCCAATGCAAACAATCCACTATCTCTACATCAACCAATCCAAACCAATATACGAAACAGATAATTTGGCCATGTAATTCATCCAATAATCAGGATATATATGTATATATGTATATGCAATGAGATATGAATATAGTTTGTAACAACCCACACCATAATGAGCTTGAATTTTCCCTAAACTGGAAACCTAAGTCGATCAAAGTACGGTTCATTGGTTTGGTATCATGTAAATAAACAAATAAAGCATATCAGAGCACTATCATTATAATTCACAATGAAATAGTAAAGTATAACAAATCATATAGTTACTGACCAAGATTAACACTTCCAATATTAGTGTCTTTATCTGTGTGGAGCATGCATATCCTTCCACCATTCCCACCTTGCACCAATACATGTCCTTCTAAGAGTATCATGTGGATTGTAATGAGGAGGGGTCAGAACAACATTCTAGGGACTCTAAACTATACATTTTATACATAAACTAGTTTGTGCTGATTGTCTTCCATCGCATGTTCTGTCTTTTTATTTTTATTAGTTGTCTTGACTCCATGCACACGTACAATACGCCCCGTCTATCCCAAGTATACCATAACTACATATGTATGTATGCATGAATCAAGATACTATCTCTGCTGGTATCCATAACCCAACACTTTGTCAGGATCCATCATCAATGCAATATCACTTCCTCGTTGTCGTACATACCAAAAGACTCCCACAGCGCCTAATAACGGCATCACAGCAGTTTAGCCGTATTCTCTCTCGCCTTAAGTATTTACTACTTGTCTACTTCTTGTTGTGGACTCAACTCCACGGACTATAAAGGACTCAGCTTTTCGGACTAGCCCATTCATTTTGAAAGTCATCTCTTAAGGGTTATCTAGCATTGCTCCTAATAAACAATCTAGCAAACAACTGTGGCAGTGCATGACCTAAACGTGACCTACACTAGTAAGAGGTGTATCCCGTTTAGGTGTAACCCTTGTCTTTCCGCTGACCACTCAGGACCAATGACATTCTCGACTTATGTACAGCTCGTACTCCCTAATATGGTACTAACACTAATGTAGCGCCGATCCTTGCTTACCATCTCATTTAGATTGTCTAATGCAATCAAGGCAATACTCCTAAAAGATTGAAGCAGGCCCTACTAGGGTATTTCTTCACCGTATGAAATTATCACATCAGTATAATGTATACACAACTGTTGGTATCCCTTTGCGGTGGAAAAACTTCTGTTGTGTAACACCATTAACCTCGAATTCCAGCCCATTGTAATGACTATGCCACCTATATCCATCTGTAACGACCCTGGATTTTGGCCCTATTTATTTTAATAAATATTTAATCTGATTAAGTAAAATGTAAACTGATCATTTTAAAATGATTAAATATTTTGGAATAATTGCCATTTATTTGTATGGATTTGTATTTTTGAAAGGAAATTGGATTTTCGAAGTTAAAATAAAATCTCTTGATAATATTAATAATAAAATTTACCTTATATAATTAAATTAAAATACTTGTCTTGTTATCACTTGATAAAAATATATAGATGTGGATAATAATGTTTGAAATAAAAATCAAATTCTATCAACATAAAAATAAGTCAAACTTATGTATATAATTTAAATAAAATACAAAAGGAAATAAATATAAAATAAGTATAAATGTATGTAAAATTTATGAATCTAATTCAAATATTAATAATTGAAATACAAATATAAATAAATAAGTAAACTCATGAATCTAATTTAAATATTGATTGTTAAAATATAAAATAAAAATAAAAATAAAGGAAACAAGGATTAAATAATTTTGGTGAACATACAACATAAACTTAAAATTGAAAACACAAATGTATAAAGCTAATATAAGCACAAAGTATAAAATAAGAACAAAGTAGAAAAAAAATAGAAATCAATCAAAGTATGAAAATAAACCTGACACAAACATAATCATATGAATTATTCAAGCAAGCAAATAAGATTCTCTGACATAGATTTTTCTTGAGGGAGATAGTCAGATTACAAGGTGTTCTTGTTAGCATAGTAAGTGATCGTGATCCTATCTTTACCAGAAAATTCTGGGAGGCTCTGCAATCAGCTATGGGAATAAGTTTGAGATTGAGTACAGCCTATCATCCTCAAACCGATGGACAAACGGAGAGGCTTAACCGTATTCTAGAAAAATGTGCTGCGAGCTTGTGTTTTGGATTTTGGTGGATCGTGGAAGGACCATCTTCATTTGGTAGAATTTTCCCATAATAACAGTTACAAGCAAGTATTAAGATGGCTCCTTACGAAACTCTTTATGGAAGACCGTGTAGATCCCCATCCTGTTGGATTGAGTCGAAAGATCGTCTTGTGCCTAGGAGAGAATTGATTCAAGAAGTTTCTACTAAAGTTGAGCTTATCAAGGAAAGGATGAGAGCTGCTCAGGACCGTCAGAAGAAGTACGCGGATAAGAGAAGGGGACAATTGGAATTTGAGATTGGTGATTTTGTTTTCGTCAAAGTTTCCTGATTAAAGGTACTGTTAGATTTGGAAAGACGGGAAAACTTGCCCGAGATTTATTGGACCATTTCGGATATTGGCAAGGATTGGTGTTGTAGTTTTCAGAGTTGAATTGCCAGAACGGATGTCTGGGATTCATAATATATTCCATGAATCACATCCAAGGAAATTTGTTCATGATCCATCATTAGTTGTAGAACCAGTAGTTCAGGAAGATTTGGAAGTCGAATTTGACTGTGGTGAGGAATCCAGTTCGGATTGTTGATCAAGACGAGAGGCAACTCCGGAGTAAGGTGGTGAAGCTCGTCAAAGTGTAGTGGAGCGAGGATCCCATAGATTACACCTGGGAAACTCTAGATAGTTTTAGGAAAGCTTACCCAGAATTGTGTTCGGATAGCTAGTGATGTTTGTTAGGATAGATTTTTTTGTTGTTTGATAATATATAAATGACATGTATGTTTGAATGGTTAGTATAAAAGCTTTTAAATTATCTTTGTTTTAAATTTCAGGGACGAAATTCTTTTAAGGGGGGAGGAATGTAACGACCCTGGATTTTGGCCCTATTTATTTTAATAAATATTTAATCTGATTAAATAAAATGTCAACTGATCATTTTAAAATGATTAAATCTTTTGGAATAATTGCCATTTATTTGTATGGATTTGTATTTTTGAAAGGAAATTGGATTTTGGAAGTTTAAAATAAAATCTCTTGATAATATTTATAATGAAATTTACCTTATATAATTAAATTAAAATACTTGGCTTGCTATCATTTGATAAAAATATGTAGATGTGGATGATAATGTTTGAAATAAAAATCAAATTCTATCAACATAATAATAAGTCAAACTTATGTATATAATTTAAATAAAATACAAATGGAAATAAATATAAAAAAAAGTACAAATGTAAGTAAAACTTCTGAATCTAATTCAAATATTAATAGTTGAAATACAAATATAAATAAATAAGTAAACTCATGAATCTAATTTAAATATTGATTGTTTAAATATAAAACAGAAATAAAAATAAAGGAAACAAGGATTAAATAATTTTGGTGAACATACAACATAAACTGAAAACTTGAAAACACAAATGTATAAAGCTAATATAAGCACAAAGTATAAAATAAGAACAAAGTAGGAAAAAAATAGAAATCAGTCAAAGTATGAAACCTGACACAAACATAATCATATGAATTATTCAAGCAAGCAAATAATAAAACATTTTTATACATAATATCTTCATTCATAAGCCAAGTCTACCTGCAAAATATAAAACAAAATAACACAAGCATATGTATATAAACAATTTAAGCTAGAAGATAACAAATGTTTTATACAAAGCTTCATACACAAGCCAAAATCTATCTGCAAAGTCTACATTTACATACAAAATATCTATGCATCAAACACAATTATAAGAGTGTAAACATATTAAGAAGAAAAGGCATTAAATGCCAATCTCTCAGCCTAACATTTTGGCTATTCAAAATATTTTGCAAATCTTATCTTTTCAGAAACAAAAATCTGTCAAGTTAAAGCCAAAGGTAGAAAACAACAGTACCAGTTAATACCTTCTTTTATTCACCCGTGTTCTCTTCTATATATTTGTGTGTGTCCATCTTTTTGTTTAGTTCGTTCATTAAGAAACTTTGAAAACCTGAGAAAACAGAAAGAAGGAAAAAAAAGTAAAATCAAAAATTGAATTCAAAACAAACAGGGAAGAGCAGGCAGTTTCAACTACAGATTTTCAAGAAACAGAAATGGTTCTCTGTTCAAAAGAGTTTTAAGGTGAGTAAACAAAGATTTTAAAGTTTAAGTTAATTAAAATAGTTCATGATTCATTAATAGTATAGTTTGCATATGCTTTTTCTTTGGATATGATCCTATGTATATATATGTTACTCTGCATATTGTGCAGGGTTGATAATCATTCAATTTAAGTTTGTTTTCAACTGAATCATTGTAAATTTTTCATTTTTTTCAATCAAACAAGATGTTAAAACATCAAAAAGATTTTCGAAACAGATTAAAACATGATTAGTGGAATATTTTTTACTGGAAGCTATGTTTACAGGAAATCAAGCAAGAAACTGATAAATTCAATTATTTTAAAAAGCTAATTCAAGTTTATAACTTGAATGCATACTGGAATTTATGATTTTTAAAACTAAAACGAGGATTTTTAGTGTGGGATTTTAAGAGCAGTCTGTATGTGAACCAAAATTGCATTTTTCCCATTTTCAAACCATGAATCAATTTTAAAGATTGAAATTTGTGTTGAAGCAAGTTTAAGTACCTGTGATTTCGTAAAAATTATTAGAAAAATTTTCTATTGAATAAATTTTTGAAACGAGATCGGTTTAGGGTTTTGTTCAATGTTTTTGGTCAAGTCTGTAACTAAACGCGTAGGGCCCCTATAGGTGATCGAGTGTCACAAGATTTTTGGGAGTGGAAGAGGAGCGTGATGTCGTTATGTAGGTGAAGTTTCGGCGACTTCGGTGGCGTAAGTGACGGTGGAGAGGTGGAAGTTCGACTGTGGTGAGTAACAGGTTTTGAGAAAAATGTCTTAATTTCGATTCGAAATCCTTTGAGGCGACTCGAGTTTGATTTTCGTGTTATCGCGTGATTTGGAATTTGCCTGAATAGTAGGTGTTCGCCGGAGTCAAGTCGTGCTGCCGTGCACGTGTACGACGTGGAGGATGGTGTCTACGACGTGTCAGTGGGTGATCTCGAGTCATTCTCGAGTTAAACTGGGGATTACTTTGGATTTTCGTGTCGAGTTCGAATGCATGTTTCCTGATGCTATTTATACTTAGTAAAACTTAAACTGCAAAAAAAAAGGAAGGGAAGAAGAAGAGGAGTTACAGGGAATGGCTCGGGTGATTTAGGTGTTTAACTCGAAGTATTTGTCGAGCAAATCATGGGAAGTCTCGGGTTTCCTTTATAAACTACAGTAGTGTATTTTATAAATAAAGCTAAGTGAAAAGATTTCCATCAAGGTTAAGTACTGTAAAACTTAATAAGTGTTTAACCTTTTTAAGTTAAAACTTAATACAGGTTTTAATTACTTTAGTTAATGCTTAACCACGTTTTTAACATTTAGTTGATATTTCAATTAATTTAAATTATGTATAAAATTAATTAACATTAAAATTTGTAGTTAAAAGTAAATTGAATTTTCAAATTTAAAAGAAGACTTTTAAATGATTATTTAAGTTGAACAATTAATATTAATTAATTACTTTTTTGAGCAATTAATAATGGTTAATTATTCAACTAATTATCTTTTTTTTGGCAAGGCCGGCCGGTTTTATAGTGGACCGTCCACTTTTATTACGAACGTAATAAAATTGAAGTACAGAAGTAAGGTAAAAGCACCTTAACTACAAAGATAAATGAAAAATACAGCATAGGTATGTGATAGAGATGTCGAAGTAACTAAAAAATCACCAGGACTAAGTTTCCTCCATAGAGGAAGAGTCACCGTCCTCCACAGACACCTGGGAATAAACAAAAGGAGTCTTACCACAAAGACCAGCAAAAGGGCGGAAATAGATAGAAAGAGAGGGATCGTATCCCAAAGCATCAGAAGAGTATATGAACGAACGATCCCAAGAAGAATCAGCTAGCAATAAGCAATTCTTACTCGCAAACAAACCATCCAAATCAAGAACTAAGGAGTCACCAGACGGTTTGTAATAAAGGCATCTAAGATCCGTTTGATCATCAGAAACAAATCTGAAATAGGAATCAGCAACTGGGTTAAACCGCACATCAGAAATATGATCAACCCAACACCTCTCAGACTCATCCCAAAAAACAGGTAAAACCGGGAGAGTAGAAATAGGAGCAACTAAGGGAACTGTAGCGGCAACACTAGGGACATCAGAAACAGAAGGAGAGGCAGGTCTAGGGAAAGGAATATAATTAGGAGGAGGGCCCAGAACAGATGGAGGAACAGCAGGAGGGGGGCAATCTGAGTGGTAGAAACCTTAGGTAACCATTTTCTTATAGGCGGACGAGGCAGAGGGATCTTCGGAGCAGTAGTGGACACTTCAGAATGATGGCATGAGATAGCAAGATGACCAAAGGAGTGACAGGAAGAGAAAATATCTGGAACCCAACCATAACGAACACGAACAACCTCAACATGCCCGACAGCAAGCTGAATAGGGATAGAAGTAGGGAGAGGCTTAGAAGGAGAAATCTCAATAAGAGCCTTAGCAAACATCAATTTATCACGAGATACCGTATTAGTATCAAAGCATTTCAATTTACCTACATTACAGGCTAGCCAATTCAACCCAATCAGAGGTTGAAGAGAAGACGGAATCTGCGAGAAATAAACCCAAACTGGTATAGAGAGAACCTGACGAGCACTCGCCACAGTAGGAGACCATGGAGTTATAATAAAGGGTCTACCATCAAAAAAGGATGGCTCAGCCTCAAGAACAAGCCGACGATCATTGGACGAGGAAAACTTGAGAAAATACATAGAGTCGATCAACTTAACTTGAAGTTTACCACACAGTTTCCAAACACATCTACAAACAGCAGCCGCATCACGAAGGCGATGACTTGGATCCGAAAAGAAGCCAACCAAATAATCAGACCAATAATCCACGCCGGCTTGCATAACGATTGGAGGTGGGATCATCACTCCATTCTCTTCAATAATATCAAAATCAATAAGTGAGTATTCACCCGCATTACGAGGCAACGATTTGAACAGCGAAGACCATGATTTGGGGGAAGCCATCGGCGTAGAAGATAGACCAGATCGATCCACAACATTGGGGAGACTAGCGAAAGCAAGAGACCTGGACACGTTTGGAGAATTAACACTGAATTCTGGAACAGTTTTCACAGGAGCAATGGCACAAGCATCAGGTGTGCGTTGAGATAAACCGGAGTTTAAAGACGAAAGCAAGCCTTCGTCACGACCGGACGTACGATCTGTACGCTGAACATCAACCACAACGTTCGAACCATGCATATCCATTTCACTAGCATTGTTCAGTAGGGAACTCGCGTTACTTCCAGACACAAAGGGATGAGGAAACTCACCAGTCAGCGATGATGGCAGTACTCTGATAGCATTAGCAATCGTGTAGGGTCCGACAGATAACTCGATAGAAGAATCATTCGCCTCACTAGGGGATTTGAAGGCAGAAATCGCGACATCTGTCCCAACAGAGAATACAGCGCACGCAACCTCATTACTCAAGCAAGGATGAGCAACAACAACAGGCAAGGACTGCTTAGGACAAGGTAGTGGAGGAAACTCGGCATTCGAAAGGAGAAGAGGTGATTTAAAACCAGTGGACATGACCTTGTAAACTCTACCAGATCTGGTTAACGATGGAGAAAGGAGGAGCGACCGAGGAGAAAAGGGCATAGGAGATGGTGAAAAGTGGGGGAGAAGAAGCGGAAAAGAAAAGAGATGGGCAAAGGAAGAGGTTACGGAGGCGAAAAGGAAGACGCAGTCGCCAAAGACAAAGTCGCAGACGCCTAAGAATAATTACATTATAATTATAATTAGAGATTAGTTAATTAATGAATTATATGATTAATAAAATTGTAATTAACTAATTAAGTTAATTAATTAACGATTAACAGTTAATTAATTAAGTAATTTAATTGAGAATTAGTAAATGATTAATTAAGCAATTAGCAGTTAATAAATGGGATAATTGTGTTTTATTAATTAATAATTAAGGTTATTAATTAATGATTAAGAAATAGTTAATTAAGGTTAAATAAATTGATTAAGAAGTAATTAACTAAATGGTGTGAAATAAAGTATGTAAGTATTTAAATAGTTAAGACTTAATAATTGATTAAGAAATGATTTATTAATTAAATAAATGATTTAAAATGGGATAAGTAATTAATTGATAATTAATGATCAATTAAACAAGGTTAAGTAATTAATTCTCAAGTAATTGATTTAATTGAATTAATTACAATAATATCAAAGGTGATTGCTTATGGATTGATGTGTAGAATATCTGATTTGTGATATTTATGTGGTGATATTCTGTGATGTTCTGTGATATGCTGTGATATATCTATGATGACTGTGTATGATTTAACTGTGATAAATGCTATGTGAATTCAATCATTGAATTAAACTGTTTAAGTTAATTAGACAACTTGGCCTCTAAAATGGCGTTTGGATTTCGACAAGACCGGGATCGGATGTCATTTTTGATATTCCGAAAACCACATCGATCCAAATTAAACGTTAGGTCGTGAATTCTCAAGTGGAGATCGAGATGGTGTTTCAGAATGCAAGGGTTATTGTTGTTGACTCTGAGGGTGATTCCAAAATGAGTGTAACGAGATAATGCCTTCGGTTTCGTTCGAACCCGGAACGAACTTGTATGGATTGAGTGCTTTCAGCATATCGTTAGGTGGACGATGAGCATTCTAAGAGATATGTTATGTAAAGGTATCACTGTGAGACACGGCGGGCTGGGATGGTTGAAAAGCCTATAGGTCGAGTCAGCCGCCGTCGATGGTTGCAAAGCCTAGATCGTCATAGTTGGTATCAGAGCGCTAGGTTGAGCGAATACCTAGGCTCTTGAGTGATTTCTATCTTGAGAGAGCGTATTTGTAATTTTGATATATATATATATATATCTACCTATTTGTTGGGTTACCCGTTCGGGTTTCCAATATAAGTTATAAGGGAAGATAGGGTAGTGGTGTGTGTAACACGACTACCAATGGTTGGAATTTGAATGTTTGAGGTTGGAAGTGTATCTGTTGAGACTGTAGACCTATTACCGTCTCGAGTAAACTTTGGGTGATATAAGGATTTCACCGATCTCTGAAGGAAACCTGTTAAGGTTTGGAGTTCATTTTGAAGTGTAAGTTAGAGTTTGGTTTTGTTGGTTGGACGGAAGCAAGTCATGATATCTTGAACCTCAGGATGTAGTAGCTGTGTGATGAGACACAGTGACTATGGATGTCTCCAAAGATGTTTTCTTTGGAACAAGATAAGGAAGTGTATCTGTTTGGTGTTGTGGCTAAGTTCTGTAAGGTGTTTCTGTTTGGTTCGGGGTCCGAGTTTCTCGGAGAGCTTTGGATAGGAAGTCTTTGGGCATCTGAGTCAGCAGTGTAGCTCGAAGTGTTCGGTGTGCCATCGAAAAGATTTTCTGGTTAGCAGTTTTTCTTGAGGTAATTTCAGAAGTAGCAGAGTGGATCCATTTCTTCGATGGAATGGCTTGATAAGTATAGGCTGTTCTGAATTGTGATGAGAGAACAATTTCGTTGAAAACTGATTTGGGTAGGATTGCCAGAATGTCGTGTGATAATTCTAGAATCCACTTGAGTAGTCTTTTGCATGGAGTTGAGACTTCTCAGGAGAAGGTTGAAGTTATCATTGTGGACCAAGATTTCCCTGATGTACTCGAGTAAGTTAAGTGTTTGCCTCCCCATTGAGAGATAGAGTTTTGCATTGATTTGACTCCAGGAGCAGTGCCAGTGATTCAGCTTAGTAGGAAGATGGCTACTAGAGAGAGGGAAGAGTTAGTTAAGCAGACTCAGGATTTTTTGGAGAAGGGTTGATTAGGCCTAGTTTTTCTTGTTGGGATTTTGCTGCAGTGTTTGTTGCTAAATCGGATGGATCGCTAAGGTTCTATATGGATTATCGAGAACTGAATAAGTTTGTTTTGGTATTCATCAATGATATTTTGGTCTATTCTAAGTCTGAAGAAGAGCACAAGCAACATTTTAGGATAGTGTTGGAAACACTGAGGAGGCATGTTTTGAGAGCGAAGTTCTCTAAGTGCCATTTTCTAGAAATCGAAAGTTAAATTTTTAAGGCGCATTGTTTCTGGAGAAGGTATCTTGGTAGATCCAGCGAAGATCGAGACTTTTCTGGAATGGAAGCAACCGAAGTCACCGACGGAAGTTCGTATTTTTTAGAATTAACTGGCTACTACAGGAAATTTATCAAGGATTATTCCAAGATTTCTTCACATCTGACTAAGTTGATAAGGAAAGGAGCTTATTCAAATGGATACCCCAGTGTGAAGAAGCTTTCCGAGATTTGAAGACGAGGCTAACCAGTGTACCAGTGCTATCTATTCCGGATGGGAAGAGAAAATTTGAAGTTTATACAGATGCTTGTATAGTGTGACTGGGAGCAGTGTTGATGCAGAATGGAAGAGTATGTGCGTATGTGAATCGACAATTTAAGCCACATGAAAGGAACTACGCTATGCACGATCTTGAGTTGTAGCCATCGTTTTGCTTTGAAGATATGAAGACACTATCTTTTGGGAGAGAAGTTCGAGTTATTCATGGATCATGAACCGTTAAAATATCTTTTCTCTCAAAAAAGGGATCTTAATCTGAGGCAGCAGCGACGGGTCGAGCTTCTGGCATCATATGAATTTGATATTCTGTATACCCCAGGAAAGGCGAATATTGTGGCTGATGCTCTTAGCAGGAATGCAGTTTTGTCTCTTTGGAAATCATTCCATCTCTCCAGGACAGAATTATAAGTAAGCAAATGGAAGATAGATCTTTTAAGGAACTGATTCTTGGAACTAAGGATGGTTGGTATTCAGATTTCAAGGTGGATGATCAATGTGTTTTGAGGATTAATGGTCGTTTGTGTGCTCCTAATATAGATGGATTGAGGCAAGAAGTTTTAGCTGAGTGTCATCGCTCTAGACTGAATATTCACCCAGGAATTTCTAAGATGTATAAAGATATGTGAAGAATTTTCTAGTGGCCGAGCATGAAGAGGGTGTAGCCGCTTTCGTTAATGGTTGTGCTATCTGTCAGCAAGTGAAAGGAGATCAACTGAAGTCAGCCGGTTCATTGCAGCCTTTGGAAATTCCAGAATGGAGATGGGAGATGATTTCGATGGATTTCATTGATGATTTTCCAAGAACCAAGAAAGGAAATGATGCTATATGGATTATTGTGGATCGTTTAATTAAGAATGCCCATTTTATACAGGTTAAGGCAACTCGTTCTACATTTTCTCTGACAGAGATTTTTCTTCAGGGAGATAGTCAGATTACAAGGTGTTCCTGTTAGCATAGGAAGTGATCGTGATCCTATCTTTACCAGCAAATTCTGGGAGGCTCTGCAATCAACTATGGGAATAAGTTTGAGATTGAGTACAACATATCATCCTCAAACCGATGGACAGACAAAGAGGCTTAACCGTATTCTAGAGGATATGCTGCGAGCTTGTGTTTTGGATTTTGGTGGATCGTGGAAGGACCATCTTCATTTGGTAGAATTTTCCTATAATAACAGTTACCAAGCAAGTATTAAGATGGCTCCTTATGAAACTCTTTATGGAAGACCGTGTAGATCCCCATCCTGTTGGATTAAGTCGAAAGATCGTCTTGTTCTTAGGCCAGAATTGATTCGAGAAGTTTTTGCTAAAGTTGAGCTTATCAAGGAAAGGATGAGAGCTGCTCAAGGCCGTCAGAGGAAGTACGAGGATAAGAGAAGGAGACAATTGGAATTTGAGATTGGTGATTTTGTTTTCGTCAAAGTTTCCCGATTAAAGGTACTGTTAGATTTGGAAAGACGGGAAAATTTGCCCGAGATTTATTGGACCATTTCGGATATTGGCAAGGATTGGTGTTGTAGTTTTTAGAGTTGAATTGCCAGAACGGATGTCTGGGATTCATAATATATTCCATGAATCCCATCTAAGGAAATTTGTTCATGATCCATCATTAGTTGTAGAACCAGTAGTTCATGAAGATTTGGAAGTCGAATTTGACTGTGGTCAGGAATCCAGTTCGGATTATTGATCAAGACGAGAGGCAACTCCGGAGTAAGGTGGTGAAGCTCGTCAAAGTGTAGTGGAGCGAGGATCCCAGAGATTGCACCTGGAAAACTCTAGATAGTTTTAGGAAAGCTTACCCGGATTTGTGTTCGAATAGCTAGTGATGTTTGTTAGGATAGATTTTTTGGTTGTTTGCTAAAATATAAATGATATGTATGTTTGAATGGTTGGTATAAAAGCTTTTAAATTATCTTTGTTTTAAATTTCGTGGACGAAATTCTTTTAAGGGGGGAGGAATGTAACGACCCTGGATTTTGGCCCTATTTATTTTAATAAATATTTAATCTGATTAAATAAAATGTAAACTAATCATTTTAAAATTATTAAATCTTTTGGAACAATTGCCATTTATTTGTATGGATTTGTATTTTTGAAAGGAAATTGGATTCTGGAAGTTTACAACAAAATCTCTTGATAATATTTATTATAAAATTTACCTTATATAATTAAATTAAAATACTTGGCTTGTTATCATTTGATAAAAATATATAGATGTGGATGATAATATTTGAAATAAAAATCAAATTCTATCAACATAAAAATAAGTCAAACTTATGTATATAATTTAAATAAAATACAAATAGAAATAAATATAAAAATAAGTACAAATGTAAGTAAAACTTCTGAATCTAATTCAAATATTAATAGTTGAAATACAAATACAAATAAATAAGTAAACTCATGAATCTAATTTAAATATTGATTGTTTAAATATAAAATAGAAATAAAAATAAAGGAAACAAGGATTAAATAATTTTGATGAACATACAAAATAAACCGAAAACTTGAAAACACAAATGTATAAAGCTAATATAAGCACAAAGTATAAAATAAGAACAAAGTAGAAAAAAAATAGAAATCAGTCAAAGTATGAAAATAAACCTGACGCAAACATAATCATATGAATTATTCAAGCAAGCAAATAATAAAACATTTTTATACACAATATCTTCATTCATAAGCCAAGTCTACCTGTAAAATATAAAACAAAATAACACAACCATATGTATATAAACAATTTAAGCTAGAAGATAACAAATGTTTTATACAATGCTTCATGCACAGCCAAAATCTATCTGCAAAGTCTACATTTACATACAAAATATTTATACAGCAAACACAATTATAAGAGTATAAACATATTAAGAAGAAAGGCATTAAATGCCAATCTCTCAGCCTAACATTTTGTCTATTCAAAATATTTTGCAAATCTTATCTTTTCAGAAACAAAAATCTGTCAAGTTAAAGCCAAAGGTAGAAAACAACAGTACCGGTTAATACCTTCTTTTGTTCACCTGCGTTCTCTTCTATATATTTGTGTGTGTCCATCTTTTTTTTAGTTCGTTCATTAAGAAACTTTGAAAACCTGAGAAAACAGAAAGAAGGAAAAAAAAAGTAAAATCAAAAATTGAATTCAAAACAAACAGGGAAGAGCAGGCAGTTTCAACTACAGATTTTCAAGAAACAGAAATGGTTCTCTGTTCAAAAGAGTTTTAAGGTGAGTAAACAAAGATTTAAAGCTTAAGTTAATTAAAATAGTTCATGATTCATTAATAGTATAGTTTGCATATGCTTTTTCTTTGGATATGATCCTCTGTGTGTGTGTGTGTGTGTGTGTATATATATATTACTCTGCATATTGTTTAGGGTTGATTATCATTTAATTTAAGTTTGTTTTCAACCGAATCATTGTAAATTTTTCATTTTTTTTCAATCAAACAAGATGTTAAAACATCAAACAAATTTTTGAAACAGATTAAAACATGATTAGTGGAATATTTTTTACTGGAAGCTATGTTTACAGAAAATCAAGCATGAAACTAATAAATTCAATTATTTTAAATAGCCAATTCAAGTTTATAACTTGAATGCATACTGGAATTTATGATTTTTAAAACTCAAACGAGGATTTTTAGTGTGGGATTTTAAGAGAAGTTTGTATGTGAACCAAAATTTCGTTTTTCCCATTTTTGAACCATTGAATCAATTTTAAAGATTGGAATTTGTGTTGAAGCAAGTTTAAGTACATGTGATTTCGTAAAAATTATTAGAAATTTTTTCTATTGAATAAATTTTTGAAACGAGATCGATTTATGGTTTTGTTCAATGTTTTTGGTCAAGTCTGTAACTAAACGCGTAGGGCCCCTATAGGTGATCGAGTGTCATGAGATTTTTGGGAGTGGGAGAGGAGCGTGATATCATCATGTGGGCGAAGTTTCAGCGACTTCGATGGCGTGAGTGACGGTGGAGAGGTGGAAGTTCGATTGTGGTGAGTAACAGGTTTCGAGTAGAATGTCTTAATTTCGATTCGAAATCCTTTGAGGCGATTCGAGTTCGATTTTCGTGTTATCGCGTGATTTGGGATTTGCCTGAATAGTTGGTGTTCGTCGGAGTCAAGTCGTGCCACCGTGCACGTGTACGGCGTGGAGGATGGTGTCTGCGTCGTGTCAGTGGGTGATCTCGAATCATTCTCGAGTTAAACTGGGGATTACTTCGGGTTTTCGTGTCGAGTCGAATGCATGTTTCCTGATGCTATTTATACTTAGTAAAACTTAAACTACAGAAAAAAGGAAGGGAAGAAGAAGAGGAGTTACAGGGAATGGCTCGGGTGATTTAGGTGTTTAACTTGAAGTATTTGTCGAGCAAATCATGGAAAGTCTCAGGTTTCCTTTAAAAACTGCAGTAGTGTATTTTATAAATAAAGCTAAGTGAATTTTATAAATAAAGCTAAGTGAAAAGATTTCCATCAAGGTTAAGTACTGTAAAACTTAATAAGTGTTTAACCGTTTTAAGTTAAAACTTAATACAGGTTTTAATTACTTTAGTTAATGCTTAACCATGTTTTTAACATTTAATTAATATTTTAATTAAGCATAAAATTAATTAATATTAAAATTTGTAGTTAATAGTAAATTGATTTTTCAAATTTAAAAGAAGACTTTTAAATGATTAATTAAGTTGAACAATTAATATTAATTAATTACTTTTTTGAAAGCAATTGAGAATGGTTAATTATTCAATTAATTATCTTAGAAAGTAATTAAGAATAATTACATTATAATTAGAGATTAGTTAATTAATGAATTATATGATTAATAAAGTTGTAATTAACTAATTAAGTTAATTAATGAATGATTAACAGTTAGTTAATTAAGTAATTTAATTAAGAATTAATAAATGTTTAATTAAGCAAGTAGCAGTTAATAAATGAGGTAATTAAGTTTTATTAATTAACAATTAAGGTTATTAATTAATGATTAAGAAATAGCTAATTAAGGTTAAATATATTGATTAAGAAGTAATTAAGTAAATGGTGTGAAATAAAATATGTAAGTAATTAAATAATTAAGACTTAATAATCGATTAAGAAATGATTTATTAATTAAATAAATGATTTAAAATGGGATAAGTAATTAATTGATAATTAATGATCAATTAAACGGGGTTAAGTAATTGATTTAATTGAATTAATTACAATAATATCAAAGGTGATTGCTTATCGATTGTTGTGTAGAATATCTGATTTGTGATATTTATGTGGTGATATTCTATGATGTTCTGTGATATGCTGTGATATATCTATGATGACTGTGTATGATTTATCTGTGACAAATGCTATGTGAATTCAATCATTGAATTAAACTGTTTAAGTTAATTAGACAACTTGGCCTCTAAAATGGCGTTTGGATTTCGATGAGACTGGGATCGGGTGTCATTTTTGATATTCCGAAAACCACATCGATCCAAATTAAACGTTAGATCGTGAATTCTCAAGTAGAGATCAAGATGGTGTTTCAGAATGCAAGGGTTATTGTCGTTGACTCTGAGGGTGATTCCAAAATGAGTGTAACGAGATAATGCCTTCGGTTTCGTTCGAACCCGTAACAAACTTGTATGGATTGAATGCTTTCAGCACATCGTCAGGTGGACGATGAGCATTCTAAGAGATATGTTCTATAAAGGTATCACTGTGAGCCATGGCGGGGCTGGGATGGTTGAAAAGCCTACCGGTCGAGTGAGCCGCTGTCGATGGTTGCAAAGCCTAGATCGTCACAGTTGGTATCAGAGCACTAGTTTGAGCGAATACCTAGGCTCTTGAGTGATTTCTATCTTGAGAGAGAGCGTATTTGTAATTTTGATATATATATATATATATATATATATATATATATATTTCTACCTATTTGTTGGATTACCCGTTCGGGTTTTCCAATACAAGTTATAAGGGTAGATAAGGTAGTGGTGTGTGCAACACGTCTACCAATGGTTGGAATTCGAATGTTTGAGGTTGGAAGTGTATCTGTCGAGACTGTAGACCTATTACCGTCTCGAGTAAACTTTGGGTGATATAAGGATTTCATCGATCTCTGAAGGAAACCTATTAAGGTTCGGATTTCATTTTGAAGTGTAAGCTAGAGTTTGGTTTTGTTGGTTGGACGGAAGCAAGTCATGATATCTTAATACCTCAGGATTTAGTAGCTGTGTGATGAGACCGTGACTATGGATGTCTCCGAAGATGTTTTCTTTGGAACAAGATAAGGAAGTGTATCTGCTTCGGTGTTGTGGCTAAGTTCTGTAGGGTGTTTCTGTTCGGTTCGGGGTCCGAGTTTCTCGGAGAGCTTTGGATAGGAAGTCTTTGGGCATCTGAGTCAGCAGTGTAGTTCGAAGTGTTCGGTGTGCCATCGAGGAGATTTTCTGGTTAGCGGTTTTTCTTGAGGTAATTTCAAAAGTAGCAGAGTGGATCCATTTCTTCGATGGACTGTCTTGATAAGTATAGGTTGTTCTGAATTGTGATGAGAGAACAGTTTCGTTGAAAACTGATTTGGGTAGGATTGCCAGAATGTCGTGTGATAATTCTAAAATTCACTTGAGTAGTCTTTTGCACGGAGTTGAGACTTCTCAGGTGAAGGTTGTAGTTATCGTTGTGGACCAAGATTTCCCTGATGTATTCGAGTAAGTTAAGTGTTTGCCTCTCCATTGAGAGATAGAGTTTTGCATTGATTTGACTCCAGGAGCAGTGCCAGTGATTCAGCTTAGTAGGAAGATGGCTACTAGAGAGAGGGAAGAGTTAGTTAAGCAGACTCAGGATCTTTTGGAGAAGGGTTGATTAGGCCTTGTTTTTCTTATTGGTATTCTGCTGCAGTGTTTGTTGCTAAATCGGATGGATCGCTAAGGTTCTGTGTGGATTATCGAGAACTGAATAAGTTTGTTCTGGTATTCATCAATGATATTTTGGTCTATTCTAAGTCTGAAGAAGAGCACAAGCAGCATTTTAGGATAGTGTTTGAAACACTGAGGAGGCATGTTTTGAGAGCGAAGTTCACTAAGTGCCATTTTCTAGAAATCAGAAGTTAAATTTGTAAGGCGCATTGTTTCTGGAGAAGGTATCTTGGTAGATCCAGCGAAGATCGAGACTTTTCTGGAATGGAAGCAACCGAAGTCACCGACGAAAGTTTGTATTTTCTGGAATTAACTAGCTACTATAGGAAATTTATCAAGGATTATCCCAAGATTTCTTCACATTTGACTAATTTGATAGGAAAGGAGCTTATTCAAATGGATACCCCAGTGTGAAGAAGCTTTCCGAGATTTGAGGACGAGGCTTATCAGTGTACCAGTGCTAGCTATTCCGGATGGGAAGAGAAAATTTGAAGTTTATACAGATGCTTGTATAGTTGGACTAGGAGTAGTGTTGATGCAGAATGAAAGAGTATTTGCGTATGCGAGTCGGCAATTTAAGCCACATGAAAGGAACTACCCTATGCACGATCTTGAGTTGTAGCCATCGTTTTGCTTTGAAGATCCGGAGACACTATCTTTTAGGAGAGAAGTTCGAGTTATTCATGGATCACGAACCGTTAAAATATCTTTTCTCTAAAAAAAGGGATCTTATTCTGAGGCAGCAGCGATGGGTCGAGTTTTTGGCATCATATGAATTGGATATTCTGTATACCCCGAGAAAGGCGAATGTTGTAGCTGATGCTCTTAGCAGGAATGCGGTTTTGTCTCTTTGGAAATCATTCCATCTCTCCAGGACATAATTATAAGTAAGCAAATGGAAGATAGATCTTTTGAGGAACTGATTCTTGGAACTAAGGATGGTCGGTATTCAGATTTCAAGGTGGATGATCAATGTGTTTTGAGGATTAATGGTTGTTTATGTGTGCCTAATATAGATGGATTGAGGCAAGAAGTTTTAGCTGAGTGTCATCGCTCTAGACTGAATATTCACCCAGGAATTTCTAAGATGTATAAAGATATGTGAAGAATTTTCTGGTGGCCGAGCATGAAGAGGGATGTAGCTTCTTTCGTTAATGGTTGTGCTATATGTCAGGAAGTGCAAGGAGATCAACAGAAGTCAACCGGTTTGTTGCAGCCTTTGGAAATTCCAAAATGGAAATGGAAGATGATTTCGATGGATTTCATCGACGATTTGCCAAGAACAAAGAAAGGAAATGATGGTATATGGGTTATTGTGGCTCGTTTAATTAAGAATGCCCATTTTATACCCGTTAAGGCAACTCGTTCTACAGTTTCTATGACAGAGATTTGTCTTGAGGGAGATAGTCATATTACAGGGTGTTCCTATTAGCATAGTAAGTGATCGTAATCCTATCTTTACCAGCAAATTCTAGGAGGCTCTGCAATCAACTATGGGAACAAGTTTGAGATTGAGTACAGCCTATCATCCTCAAATCGATGGACAGACGGAGAGGCTTAACCGTATTCTAGAAAATATGCTGCGAGCTTGTGTTTTGGATTTTGGTGGATCGTGGAAGGACCATATTTATTTGGTAGAATTCTCCTATAATAACAGTTACCAAGCGAGTATTAAGATGGCTCCTTATGAAACTCTTTATGGAAGACCGTGTAGATCCCCATCCTGTTGGATTGAGTCGAAAGATCGTATGTGCTTAGGCCAGAATTGATTCAAGAAGTTTCTGCTAAAGTTGAGCTTATCAAGGAAAGGATGAGAGCTGCTCAGGACCGTCAGAAGAAGTACGCCGATAAGAGGAGATAATTGGAATTTGAGATTGGTGATTTTGTTTTCGTCAAAGTTTCCCGATTAAAGGTACTGTTAGATTTGGAAAGACGGGAAAACTTGCCCAAGATTTATTGGACCATTTCGGATATTAGCAAGGATTGGTGTTGTAGTTTTCAAAGTTGAATTGCCAGAACGGATGTCTGGGATTCATAATATATTCCATGAATCCCATCTAAGAAAATTTGTTCATGATCCATCATTAGTTGTAGAACCAGTAGTTCAGGAAGATTTGGAAGTCAAATTTGACTGTGGTGAGGAATCCAGTTCGGATTGTTGATCAAGACGAGAGGCAACTCCGGAGTAAGGTGGTGAAGCTCGTCAAAGTGTAGTGGAGCGAGGATCCCAGAGATTGCACCCGGGAAACTCTGGATAGTTTTAGGAAAGCTTATCCGGATTTGTGTTCGGATAGCTAGTGATGTTTGTTAGGATAGATTTTTTGGTTATTTGCTAATATATAAATGATATGTATGTTTGAATGGTTGGTATAAAAGCTTTTAAATTATCTTTTTTTTAAATTTCGGGGATGAAATTCTTGTAAGGGGGGACGAGTGTAACGACCCTGGTTTTGGCCCTATTTATTTTAATAAATATTTAATCTGATTAAATAAAATGTAAGCTGATCATTTTAAAATGATTAAATCTTTTGGAATAATTGCCGTTTATTTGTATGGATTTGTATTTTTGAAAGGAAATTGGAATCTGGAAGTTTAAAATAAAATCTCTTGATAATATTTAGAATAAAATTTACCTTATATAATTAAATTAAAATACTTGTCTTGTTATCATTTGATAAAAATATATAGATGTGGATGATAATGTTTGAAATAAAAATCAAATTCTATCAACATAAAAATAAGTCGAACTTATGTATATAATTTAAATAAAATACAAATGGAAATAAATATAAAAATAAGTATAAATGTAAGTAAAACTTACGAATCTAATTCAAATATTAATAGTTGAAATACAAATATAAATAAATAAGTAAACTCATGAATCTAATTTAAATATTGATTGTTAAAATATAAAATAGAAATAAAAATAAAGGAAACAAGGATTAAATAATTTAGGTGAACATACAACATAAACTGAAAACTTGAAAACACAAATGTATAAAGCTAATATAAGAACAAAGTATAAAATAAGAACAAAGTAGAAAAAAAATAGAAATCAGTCAAAGTATGAAAATAAACCTGACACAAACATAAGCATATGAATTATTCAAGCAAGCAAATAATAAAACGTTTTTATACACAACATTTTCATTCATAAGCCAAGTCTACCTGCAAAATATAAAACAAAATAACACAACCATATGTATATAAACAATTTAAGCTAGAAGATAACAAATGTTTTATACAAAGCTTCATACACAAGCCAAAATCTATCTGCAAAGTCTACATTTACATACAAAATATCTATGCATCAAACACAATTATAAGAGTGTAAACATATTAAGAAGAAAAGGCATTAAATGCCAATCTCTCAGCCTAACATTTTGGCTATTCAAAATATTTTGCAAATCTTATCTTTTCAGAAACAAAAATCTGTCAAGTTAAAGCCAAAGGTAGAAAACAACAGTACCAGTTAATACCTTCTTTTATTCACCCGTGTTCTCTTCTATATATTTGTGTGTGTTCGTCTTTTTGTTTAGTTCATTCATTAATAAACTTTGAAAACCCAAGAAAACAGAAAGAAGGAAAAAAAAAGTAAAATCAAAAATTGAATTCAAAACAAACAGGGAAGAGCAGGCAGTTTCAACTACAGATTTTCAAGAAACAGAAATGGTTCTCTGTTCAAAAGAGTTTTAAGGTGAGTAAACAAAGATTTTAAAGTTTAAGTTAATTAAAATAGTTCATGATTCATTAATAGTATAGTTTGCATACGCTTTTTCTTTGGATATGATCCTGTGTATATATATGTTACTCTGCATATTGTTCAGGGTTGATTATCATTCAATTTAAGTTTGTTTTCAACTGAATCGTTGTAAAGTTTTCATTTTTTTCAATCAAACAAGATGTTAAAACATCAAACAAGATTTTCGAAACAGATTAAAACATGATTAGTGGAATATTTTTTACTGGAAGCTATGTTTACAGGAAATCAAACAAGAAACTGATAAATTCAATTATTTTAAATAGCTAATTTAAGTTTATAACTTGAATGCATACCGGAATTTATGATTTTTAAAACTAAAACGAGGACTGTTAGTGTGGGATTTTAAGAGCAGTTTGTATGTTAACCAAAATTGCATTTTCCCCATTTTCGAACCATTGAATCAATTTTAAGGATTGAAATTTGTGTTGAAGCAAGTTTAAGTACCTGCGATTTCGTAAAAATTATCAGAAAATTTTTCTATTGAATAAAGTTTTGAAACGAGATCGATATAGGGTTTTGTTCAATGTTTTTGGTCAAGTCTGTAACAAAACGCATAGGGCCCCTATAGGTGATCGAGTGTCACGAGATTTTTGGGAGTGGAAGAGGAGCGTGATGTCGTCATGTGGGCGAAGTTTCGGCGACTTCGATGGCGTGAGTGACGGTGGAGAGGTGGAAGTTCGACTGTGGTGAGCAACAGGTTTCGAGCAGAATGTCTTAATTTCGATTCGAAATCCTTTGAGGCTATTCAAGTTTGATTTTCGTGTTGTCGCGTGATTTGGGATTTGCCAGAATAGTTGGTGTTCACCGGAGTCAAGTCGTGTCGTCGTGCACGTGTACGGCGTGGAGGATGGTGTCTGCGTCGTGTCAGTAGGTGATCTCGAGTCATTCTCGAGTTAAACTGGGGATTACTTCGGGTTTTCGTGTCGAGTTCGAATGCATGTTTCCTGATGCTATTTATACTTAGTAAAACTTAAACTGTAGGAAAAAACGGAAGGGAAGAAGAAGAGGAGTTACAGGGAATGGCTTGGGTGATTTAGGTGTTTAACTCGAAGTATTTGTCGAGCAAATCATGGGAAGTCTCGGGTTTCCTTTAAAAACTGCAGTAGTGTATTTTATAAATAAAGCTAAGTGAAAAGATTTCCATCAAGGTTAAGTACTGTAAAACTTATAAGTGTTTAACTGTTTTAAGTTAAAACTTAGTACAGGTTTTAATTACATTAGTTAATGCTTAACCACGTTTTTAACATTTATTTAATATTATAATTAATTTAAAGTAAGTATAAAAATTAATTAACATTAAAATTTGTATTTAATAATAAATTTATTTTTCAAATTTAAAAGAAGACTTTTAAATGGTTAATTAAGTTGAAAAACTAATATTAATTAATTACTTTTTTGAAAGCAATTAAGAATGGTTAATTATTCAATTTATCTTAGAAAGTAATTAAGAATAATTACATTATAATTATAATTAGAGATTAGCTAATAATGAATTATATGATTAATAAAATTGTAATTAACTAATTAAGTTAATTAATAAATGATTAACAGTTAATTAATTAAGTAATTTAGTTAAGAATTAATAAATGATTAATTAAGCAATTAGCAGTTAATAAATGGGGTAATTAAGTTTTATTAATTAATAATTAAGGTTATTAATTAATGATTAAGAAATAGTTAATTAAGGTTAAATAAATTGATTATGAAGTAACTAATTAAATGATGTGAAGTAAAATATGTAATTAATTAAATAATTAAGACTTAATAATTGATTAAGAAATGATTTATTAATTAAATAAACGATTTAAAATGGGATATGTAATTAATTGATAATTAATGATCAATTAAATAGGGTTAAGTAATTAATTCCCAAGTAATTGATTTAATTGAATTAATTACAATAATTTCAAAGGTGATTGCTTATGGATTGTTGTATAGAATATCTGATTTGTGATATTTATGTGTGTAGGATCGATTTCACCCTAGAGGGGGGGTGAATAGGGTGATAGTGTAAATTATTAAAAATTAATCGCGGAAGCTTGTAAATTAATTTCAATTCTGATCACAGAATAGCAGCACAGATATAGCAGAATATAAATAACAGAATAAAACAGAACAACACAGAATTTACCCAGCTTCGGCAAAACCCTGCCTACGTGCTGCCCCCAAGGTTTCTACTAGAAATTAGATAGTCCCTCGCTTACACACGTAAACTCGCTATACACCGCTATTGACTAATCTAACTCTACGCTCAAAACCCTGCCACAACTCAACTACCGAGTTGCGAATTCTCAAGCTACACACCGTAGCTTGTCCCCTAGTCACACGACTAGAAAATATAAACGGTTTTAAAAAAACAGGAAAATACAATTAAAACAATTAAAATAAAATGGCCCTAATATAAACAACAAAAAAAACTTAAGAAAAAAGTAAAACACGCCGGCCCAATATTATTCTTTAACCCGAATCCTTTTATTTTCTTTGTGACTATGTCGGCTTGTTCTTCAGATGAGATTAGGGCTTCGGCTCTTGTATGTTCCTCTTTCTTCAATTAATTAGGGCTAGAATCGAAGATGCCGATATTATTTTAGTCGATCGATTTTGTGATTTTCGTCTTTGCCCTGTCGATTGACTGCCTCCTTGTACCTTGCTTCGGCTACTTCGATTGATCGAGTTTGATTTCAATTTTGGTGAGTACTTTATTACTTTTTCTTTTTCTGGTTGATGCTTGAACTCGATGCCCATAATTGCCGATGATGATGTCAATTTATATAGGGTTTGTAACCCTAGATTTGCGTCGTATATTTTAATTTGAATTTGTCTACTGATATTGCTTTGGCCATTCGATCATACTTGAATGCTCGTGATTTCACTGACTTTGTCAATTTCGTATTTTTGGTAGCTTGATTCACACGGTATTGATTTGATTTCTTTATCACCACTTTTCTGACTTTTTCAACATACTGACTTGGTTCAATTTTGACTTCGGCACTGGTTTTGTGTATGCAAATCCATGTCTTTGAATTTGTTACGTGGTCACCACGGTGTTGAATTCCATCTTGTACATCTCGAGTAGACTTCGGTTATGCTTTGTCCTGTATAAGTATTTCTGCATCTCATGTTGTAGTTATTGAAATCTGGAGTTGTTGCACTGGTGCATTTGGTTTGAGTCAGATGTACTGGGTTTGGTTCAGGTTGTTCATGAGTCTTCATTTGGTATTGATCTTCATATATGTGCATATGTACAGTTGCTCGGTCCTTGATTGTTTCAGTATTCATGTTGTTGTGCATTTGTATTACTTGTTGTCTGTGTTGTGTAGTAGTTGTGGTCTTGATTGTTGTAGCATGCACTCATTGTTTGAAGCTTGGCTTCACTTGTGTACACTTGAGTCATTTGAGTTGCTGTGTTGATCTTGGTATTTGGTGCATTTGTGCATTGACAACTTCGACTTGTGTTTTTCACTATTGCATAATTGTTTCTGACCTATTGCATGCATTGCTATGACTTGTACTTGTACTTTGTTGTAACTGGAATTCCTGTAGTTTGCATTGTTGCTGTAGCTTTTTGAAGCTTGAGTTTCTGGTCACTGCACTTGTGTATATTTGGTTTCACCTTGATATTGTGTAGCCTGGTCTTTGTTCATTACTGAAACACTTTTCATACAGTTGAGTTTCAATTCATTGGAATTGATATTGTACTTCACTGTTGCCTTGTTCATCATTGTGCATTAACTTGACTGTTTGCATTAAAGTTGTATTTGTTGTTGTTGGTCTAGGCATTTGGGTTTGTTGATATTGTGGTATACTTGAGCTTCAGTAGTTGTACTCTGGTTGGTCTTGACTTTTGCATATTTGTTACTGTCCCTGGTTTGCAGTAATCTGCTGGTTGCAATGCCTTGTTGTCGCAGTATTGCAGTTGGGTTGCTGTTATGTTCTGTTCATTCCTAGTTGCCTTGTTGCAGTTTGATTGTGATATCCATGTTGCAGTCCATTTTGATGTTGGTCTTCGTTGCATTCATATCATGTCGCCTTGTGTTGAATCCAGTTTCAAAAATAGGATTTGACCTTGTGCTTGTGTCGTGATTTTAAATATATTGCACGTGCGTTGAACCCGGCTTTGCATTTGGGTTTGACCTGTGCTCACCTGTCCCTGTAGCATTATCAAGTGTATATATCGGTGTGCACGGCCTTGTGGCATATACAGTGATACACTGTGTATGTCACAAGTTGTTCGTGTATGATGAATTCAAATTTAAATGATGACGAACAACCCAAATAACTGAGGCAAATTATATTTTTAAAATTCACGTTTTATTTTATACTGCAAAAATATTTCTTTTTCAATTTTACTGCGTTAGTTTATATTTTTGCAGATCGCTCAGATGCTGGATTCAAACTGGAATGAAGTTGAATATAATTACGAGTGTGAGTGATATGTAGTGAGGTGAATTGTAAATGTGAAATGTGATGTAATTGTAATCAAAGTTGTATAGTTATAGTGAGAGCTTGAAATTGTACTATTCAAAGATGTAATAAATATTTGTTTGAATAAAATATTCGTTTGAATTCAAATTTCGTGTTATTTATTTTATTCTGCAAATAGTTATTTAATCTGTGAAAAAATAAAATAGTATATTATCAAATACATTTAAACGAATGTATATATGTTTATTATCATCAAACAAAAATCATGTAAGCGCATATTCAACAATCTCCCCCTTTTGATGATAACAAACATATATTTAAGATTTTGAAAATATTAAATGTATTTGATCATAGTTATATCCTAATTGCTCCCCCTATTTAAATGCTCCTCTCTACACAATACTCCCCCTACATATATGCATACAAATAAAAATGAGCCTAGATGCAAATGGAAAATTGTTTGACCTTTGATTGATTCTATTTGACAAAATCTTAACTTTTCTCTCCCCCTTTTGTTATCAGCAAAAGAATAATAGAAATAGAGAAAAATAGAGATAAAGTAATCGATATTAATCCAACATTAAAACCCAATTGAATATAAATATTAAATTTCAATAGAAAATCAAACAAAAATCATAAAAATATTGTTAGGCGCATATTCCACTTTTAGAATGATGGAGATGATGTCATCATATAAAACCATACAATTGTGTCTATTTGTGGTATTTTTATATCAGGAATTTGAATATCTACTAATCATGCATAACCGTTAGGACTTTTAAATGAGATTAGTAGTATTCCAATTTTATTTTTAAAAAAAATGAATTCAAGTATCTTCTAACCACGCATAACCGTGAGGACTTTTAAATGGGATTAGAATCAACTTGTTTATTTTAAAAGAAAGAAAAAAAATCAACTTTTGATATGCGTTCCATACATGCATAACCGTGAGGACTTTTAAATGAGCATGGAAGCACATAACAAATTCCAAGTAATTCACCCATGCATAACCGTGAGGACTTTTAAATGAGAGTGAATACTTTGGTATTTATTTATTTTTGTTTTTATTTTATTTTTTTTATTTTTTATTTTTTTTTTATTTTTTTTTTAAAATGTGAAAATGAAAAAACGAACGATTCCTGTTTAAAATACCACATATCGACAAACTATATAGAATTTTGATGAATGATGGTTGATAGAAATATGATAGGTATAGAGATGGTCATGGAATTTTTACCAACAAAAAGTTTTATAACTCTTGTTTACATTTCTAAAGAAATTTTCTAATTATACTTTCTCGAGTTATAATATATAATCAATATCAACACTCATCATTTTTTTAATCACTATTTTTCTTTTTGATAATTTGTAGGGAGAAAAAAAAAATGTTAAATATTCAGCAAATTTCTAAAACACCTAGACTGAGTCGTAGTTTACAAAAACTATTTTCTGGTAGGGGTTTTGTAAAGATGTCTGCCAATTGAGAATCAGTTGAAATAAAATTTATGCAGATATTTTCTTTGGAAATATGATCTCTAATAAAATGATGTCTTACATCTATATGTTTTGTTCGCGAATGATGTACAGGATTATTTGTGAGATCAATTGCGCTTTTGCTATCACACATTAGTGGTACACGTTTAAAATTTAGGCCATAGTCATGCAAAGTTTGTATCATCCATAAGATTTGAGCAGAGCAACCGCTCAAAGCAATATACTCTGCTTCTGTTGTGGATAATGCAATACAATTTTGTTTTCTACTCGACCATGCAACTAATGAATGTCCTAACATAAAACATGCTCCACTAGTACTTTTTCTATCAACCAAATTTCCAGCATAATCAGCATCTGAAAAACCTTTCAATTCAAAATTATCATTTGATGGATACCAAAGACCAAACCGTGGGGTGTGCAATAAATATCTTATAATTCTTTTAACAGCTTTTAAATGAGATTCTTTTGGGTTAGATTGAAAACGCGCACATAAGCAGACAGAAAACATGATGTCAGGTCTAGAGGCGGTAAGATAAAGGAGTGATCCAATCATACCTCTGTACAGCTTTTGATCAACTGTCTTACCCTTTTCATCTTTGTCAAGTTTAAGTGTTGTACTCATGGGAGTTCTTGCAGGTTTAGCATCTTTCAATCCAAATTTGTTGACAAGTTCCCTAATATATTTTGTTTGAGAAATGAATGTGCCTTTATTGCTTTGTTGGATTTGAAATCCTAAAAAGAATTTTAACTCTCCAACCAAGCTCATTTCAAACTTTTCCTGCATGAC
Source organism: Allium cepa (assembly GCA_030765085.1). Taxonomy (NCBI): domain Eukaryota; kingdom Viridiplantae; phylum Streptophyta; class Magnoliopsida; order Asparagales; family Amaryllidaceae; genus Allium; species Allium cepa. The sequence goes on from CM060943.1 coordinate 131,902,836, forward strand.
TTTTTCAAATTTCTCATACAATAACTGGTTAGTAGCACCATAAATGATGTCATCAACATATATTTGAACAATCAAAATATCATTGTTTTCATGCAACAGAAATAGTGTGGTATCTACACATCCCTTTTTGAACCCATTTTCAAGGAGATAAGAAGTAAGACATTCATACCAAGCTCTGGGAGCTTGTTTTAATCCATATAATGCCTTCTTTAGTTTGTATACATGGTTTGGATATTCATGACTTTCAAAACCTTCTGGTTGTTCAACAAACACATCTTCTTTTAAAACTCCGTTAAGAAAAGCACTCTTAATATCCATTTGTCTTAGTTTAAATCCTTTGTAGCAAGCAAAAGCTAACAATATTCTAATTGATTCTAGTCTAGCTATAGGCGCAAAGGTTTCATCAAAGTCAACTCCTTCAATTTGATTGTATCCTTTAGCAACTAGTCTAGCTTTATTTCTAATTATATTTCCAGATTCATCATATTTATTTTTAAAAATCCATTTTGTTCCTATAACTGGATAATCCTTAGGTCTAGGTGCTAGACTCCAAACATTATTTCGTTCAAACTGATTTAGTTCTTCTTGCATGGCCATGAACCAGTTTTCATCATTAAGGGCTGAATCTATGCTATTTGGTTCTATTTCTGAAATAAATCCACTATACAAGCACAGATCACATAGATTTTTAAAGGATGAACGAGTTTGTATACCTGCTATAGGGTTTCCAATTACCAATTCTGGTGGATGGTCTGTTTTGTATTTCAGCTTTTCTGGATCCAGATTTCTTCTGACTTCTTGAGTTGTGGTAGTTTCTCTAGCATTAGCAGTTTCTTTTGGTTTTTCAAATTCATCTTTTTCTTTCTCCTCTTCAACGTTACTTTTGGATGTATCCTGTTCGTCAATGCCTTCATCAAATTTCACATTGATTGACTCTACGATTGTTTTAGTCTTTTTGTTGTAGACTCTATAAGCTTTGCTTCTCGAAGAGTAACCCATGAAGATGCCATCATCAGCCTTTGCTTCAAATTTTCCTAACTGATCACCTGTATTAAGAATATAGCAAGGACATCCAAACACTTTGAAGTAAGCGATGTTTGGTTTTTTGTTGAACCATAACTCATAGGGGGTTTTGTTAAGAATCGGTCTGATGATAACTCTATTCATTACATAACATGCTGTATTTACAGCTTCTGCCCAGAGATGCAGAGGTAGTTCATATTCATTTAACATAGACCTAGCCAATTCTTGTAAAGTACGATTCTTTCTCTCAACTACCCCATTTTGTTGTGGAGTACGTGGTGCAGAGAACTCATGTTTGATTCCGTTTTCATCACAGAAAGTTTCAAATTCATAATTTTCAAATTCTCCACCATGATCACTTCTTAACGAAACAATAGAGACTTCTTTTTCATTTTGCACGAATTTTGCGAATCTTGTGAAGTATGAAAAAGTTTCTGATTTTTTAGCTAAGAAGTATACCCATGTATATCTTGAGTAATCATCAACTAACACAAAGCAATATTTCTTGCCTCCTAAGCTAGCAATGTCATTAGGTCCAAATAGATCCATATGAATTAGTTCAAGAACTCTAGAAGTGCTTACATTGTTTTTGGCATGAAACGATGATTTTCTAAGTTTTCCCAAAGTACATGCTTTACAGATGTTTTCAGTTTCAAACTCATGTGATGGCAACCCTCTTACCAAACTTTTCCTTTTTAATTTGTTTAATAAGTTCATACTAGCATGCCCTAAACGTCTATGCCATAAATTCACTTCTATATCCTTAGCTACCAAGCATTTAGAGAGGATGAGATCATCAAAAGATAGAGAATATATATTACCTTTCCTTTTTCCTGAAAATAAGATTTCTTTTGATGATTTGTCAACAATTTTGCACATGTCAGAATCAAAGATAACATTCATACCTTTATCACATAGCTGGCTGATTGATATCAAATTGTGGTGCAGATTTTCAACATATAAAACGTCATTTAAGGTAAATGTATTGTTACCTACTTTACCTTTACCGAAAATTTTACACTTGTCATTGTTCCCCATTGTGACTCTGCGACCTTTGTACTTTTCTAGGCTAAGGAACTTCGATTTATCGCCTGTCATGTGCCTGGAACAGCCAGAATCCAAGTACCATTGCTGTTGTTCCTTAGCCTGCCAGCATACCTACACGAGAAGAGAGTTTAGTGACCTATTTGTTTTTATAGGTCCATGGTTGTTAGTGGCAGAAAATTTTGAAAAATGATTTTGCGTAGACCCAAAACTATTTATAATTGTTCCCTTTGGCACCCAAATTTGTTTAACTTTGAGAGATTTTATATTTGTGCCTTTTGAAACCCAAATCGGTATAGTTTTCACATTTTTGTGTCTATGCCAACAATTATTGTGACCGTGTCCAAATTTTCTACAAATTGTGCACATAGAATTAACTTGATTAATCTTGTTTTCAACAATTTTCGAATTATTATATCCAAGTCCTTGTCTAACCGTATTAACAGTTTGCTTTCCTAATAGCATATTCAACGATTTTTCACTTTTTGAAAATTTTTCTAAAGTCGTTGACAATTGTTGAACTTGTGATTTGAGAGATTCATTTTCGTTTAACAACTGTGTGCACTTTTTAATAGAATTCTCTCTCCTAGTATTTTCATTCTCTTTTAAAATCAGAATTTCATTTTCAAGTGATTTTATATTGATTTCCGATTTTTTAATTTCTTCTTCAAATGTTGGACACTTATCACACTTAGGAATTCTACATTGATAGTTCTTAACTAATTGATCAAGTTGTTTATTGCATTCTATCAAAGTATCCTTTTGAGATTCAAGTTTAGCATATTTTTCCCTAAGTCGTTCATAACAGCCATTTACTTCATGGAAATAAATTAGTAATTCAGAATGAGTGAGTTTTGATACCTCGCTTGGCTCGTCGTCATCACTGTCTGTAACTTCACCATGAAGACACATATTTGCTTTTTCACTCTCACTCTCGGTGTTATCACTTTCATCTTCGTCAGTTTCATCCCAAGTAGCCGCAAAGCTTTTCTTCTTTAGTTTCTTTCCTTGATTTGATCGTTTTTGAGGACATTGTGGCTTGATATGGCCGGGTTTGTTGCATTTGTAACAGATGATTTTCTGATCTTCTGGGTTGTCTAGTGCTTTGCCTATTCTGTTTTTCAATTCATGATTTCGAGCTGGATTTCCGTATTTGCGATTCCACTTTTTAAATTTCTTTATTAGTAGCGCTAGCTCTGCTGCTCCATCATCATCGTCATCATTTTCATCATCACTTTCAGTTGTTCCTTTGAGAGCTATTGATTTCTTTCGAGTATCTCCACCTTCACGCTCTTCCTTGAATTTCATTTCTAGCTCATAAGTGGTGAGATTTCCGATGAGTTCTTCGACTTTGAGTTGTTTTAAATCTTTCGATTCTTGAATGGCAGTTACTTTTGCTTCAAAGCTTCGTGGAAGGACTCTGAGGATTTTACGGACTATTTCCAATTCGGTGTATGTTTTTCCGAGAGCTTTTGATTTGTATACGATGTTGGAAAGTCGTCCGTACATCTCTTTGACATTTTCTTCTTTCGCCATTGTAAAGTTCTCGTATTCGCTGCTTAGCATGGCAAGGCGAGATTCTTTGACTTGAGATGTTCCTTCGTGAGTTACTTCTAATATGTGCCATATTTCCTGCGCAGTTAGACAATGTGAGACACGATTAAATTCAAATTGATCTAATGAACAGATAATAGAATTCATAGCTTTGGCATTAGTATTCTGTAATTTATTTTCTAGTTCTGTCCATTGTTCCTTTGGTTTCTCTATTTCCTGATCATCTACAGTTATAGTTGGTATTCTATAACCTGTCTCAACAATATCCCAAGCGTCAATGGTTTTCAAAAAAATTTTCATCCTATTTTTCCAAAAAGCATATTCACCATTGAACATTGGTGGTCTAACTATGGATTGACCTTCTGCAAAAGCATTATTAAAAGAAGCCAGTTTAAAAATTCGAATTTTTAAACAAAAACTGATTTTTTCAAAAAAATAGAATTTTTAAAACAAATGTTGACTTCTATTCCTAGCTCTGATACCACTTGTAGGATCGATTTCACCCTAGAGGGGGGGTGAATTGGGTGATAGTGTAAATTATTAAAAATTAATCGCGGAAGCTTGTAAATTAATTTCAATTCTGATCACAGAATAGCAGCACAGATATAGCAGAATATAAATAACAGAATAAAACAGAACAACACAGAATTTACCCAGCTTCGGCAAAACCCTGCCTACGTGCTGCCCCCAAGGTTTCTACTAGAAATTAGATAGTCCCTCGCTTACACACGTAAACTCGCTATACACCGCTATTGACTAATCTAACTCTACGCTCAAAACCCTGCCACAACTCAACTACCGAGTTGCGAATTCTCAAGCTACACACCGTAGCTTGTCCCCTAGTCACACGACTAGAAAATATAAACGGTTTTAAAAAAACAGGAAAATACAATTAAAACAATTAAAATAAAATGGCCCTAATATAAACAACAAAAAAACTTAAGAAAAAAGTAAAACACGCCGGCCCAATATTATTCTTTAACCCGAATCCTTTTATTTTCTTTGTGACTATGTCGGCTTGTTCTTCAGATGAGATTAGGGCTTCGGCTCTTGTATGTTCCTCTTTCTTCAATTAATTAGGGCTAGAATCGAAGATGCCGATATTATTTTAGTCGATCGATTTTGTGATTTTCGTCTTTGCCCTGTCGATTGACTGCCTCCTTGTACCTTGCTTCGGCTACTTCGATTGATCGAGTTTGATTTCAATTTTGGTGAGTACTTTATTACTTTTTCTTTTTCTGGTTGATGCTTGAACTCGATGCCCATAATTGCCGATGATGATGTCAATTTATATAGGGTTTGTAACCCTAGATTTGCGTCGTATATTTTAATTTGAATTTGTCTACTGATATTGCTTTGGCCATTCGATCATACTTGAATGCTCGTGATTTCACTGACTTTGTCAATTTCGTATTTTTGGTAGCTTGATTCACACGGTATTGATTTGATTTCTTTATCACCACTTTTCTGACTTTTTCAACATACTGACTTGGTTCAATTTTGACTTCGGCACTGGTTTTGTGTATGCAAATCCATGTCTTTGAATTTGTTACGTGGTCACCACGGTGTTGAATTCCATCTTGTACATCTCGAGTAGACTTCGGTTATGCTTTGTCCTGTATAAGTATTTCTGCATCTCATGTTGTAGTTATTGAAATCTGGAGTTGTTGCACTAGTGCATTTGGTTTGAGTCAGATGTACTGGGTTTGGTTCAGGTTGTTCATGAGTCTTCATTTGGTATTGATCTTCATATATGTGCATATGTACAGTTGCTCGGTCCTTGATTGTTTCAGTATTCATGTTGTTGTGCATTTGTATTACTTGTTGTCTGTGTTGTGTAGTAGCTGTGGTCTTGATTGTTGTAGCATGCACTCATTGTTTGAAGCTTGGCTTCACTTGTGTACACTTGAGTCATTTGAGTTGCTGTGTTGATCTTGGTATTTGGTGCATTTGTGCATTGACAACTTCGACTTGTGTTTTTCACTATTGCATAATTGTTTCTGACCTATTGCATGCATTGCTATGACTTGTACTTGTACTTTGTTGTAACTGGAATTCCTGTAGTTTGCATTGTTGCTGTAGCTTTTTGAAGCTTGAGTTTCTGGTCACTGCACTTGTGTATATTTGGTTTCACCTTGATATTGTGTAGCCTGGTCTTTGTTCATTACTGAAACACTTTTCATACAGTTGAGTTTCAATTCATTGGAATTGATATTGTACTTCACTGTTGCCTTGTTCATCATTGTGCATTAACTTGACTGTTTGCATTAAAGTTGTATTTGTTGTTGTTGGTCTGGGCATTTGGGTTTGTTGATATTGTGGTATACTTGAGCTTCAGTAGTTGTACTCTGGTTGGTCTTGACTTTTGCATATTTGTTACTGTCCCTGGTTTGCAGTAATCTGCTGGTTGCAATGCCTTGTTGTCGCAGTATTGCAGTTGGGTTGCTGTTATGTTCTGTTCATTCCTAGTTGCCTTGTTGCAGTTTGATTGTGATATCCATGTTGCAGTCCATTTTGATGTTGGTCTTCGTTGCATTCATATCATGTCGCCTTGTGTTGAATCCAGTTTCAAAAATAGGATTTGACCTTGTGCTTGTGTCGTGATTTTAAATATATTGCACGTGCGTTGAACCCGGCTTTGCATTTGGGTTTGACCTGTGCTCACCTGTCCCTGTAGCATTATCAAGTGTATATATCGGTGTGCACGGCCTTGTGGCATATACAGTGATACACTGTGTATGTCACAAGTTGTTCGTGTATGATGAATTCAAATTTAAATGATGACGAACAACCCAAATAACTGAGGCAAATTATATTTTTAAAATTCACGTTTTATTTTATACTGCAAAAATATTTCTTTTTCAATTTTACTGCGTTAGTTTATATTTTTGCAGATCGCTCAGATGCTGGATTCAAACTGGAATGAAGTTGAATATAATTACGAGTGTGAGTGATATGTAGTGAGGTGAATTGTAAATGTGAAATGTGATGTAATTGTAATCAAAGTTGTATAGTTATAGTGAGAGCTTGAAATTGTACTATTCAAAGATGTAATAAATATTTGTTTGAATAAAATATTCGTTTGAATTCAAATTTCGTGTTATTTATTTTATTCTGCAAATATTTATTTAATCTGTGAAAAAATAAAATAGTATATTATCAAATACATTTAAACGAATGTATATATGTTTATTATCATCAAACAAAAATCATGTAAGCGCATATTCAACAATGTGGTGATATTCTGTGATGTTTTGTGATATGCTGTGATATATCTATGATGACTGTGTAAGATTTATCTGTGATAAATGCTATGTGAATTCAATCATTGAATTGAACTGTTTAAGTTAATTAGACAACTTGGCCTCTAAAATGGCGTTTGGATTTCGATGAGACCGGGATCAGGTGTCATTTTTGATATTCCGAAAACCACATCGATCCAAATTAAACGTTAGGTCGTGAATTCTCAAGTGGAGATCGAGATGATGTTTCAGAATGCAAGGGTTAATGTCGTTGACTCTGAAGGTGATTCCAAAATGAGTGTAGCGAGATAATGCCTTCGGTTTCGTTCGAACCCGGAACGAACTTGTATGGATTGAATGCTTTCAGCACATCGTCAGGTGGACAATGAGCATTCTAAGAGATATGTTCTGTAAAGGTAATCGCAGCCTCAAGCCGCATCAACCGGGAATGGCTGAAATAGGGGATGTGCAGCAAGGTTAGGTAGGTCATGCCCAAGCAGGACGAGATATACCCCTGTCTAGATGTCCCTTTTTATTTCGACTGTGTGGGCGGTTGCTAGCTACAACCGTAGGGTTATCTTGTTCGAGACTGTTCAGTAAGGAATGGTTCCGGCCTTGTGTTGCATGGGAGTTAGGGTGGCTCCTCGGTACGGTGATCTAGGCCATGTACTGTGACAGGCGGTACCCCAGCATCCCTGCCATTATATGGAATCCAATCTCCAATAAGAGCCGTACGTTTTGATTGTGCCCAACTATGTTGGAATGTGAGATGTAAGCATTTCAGCTATTTCTGTATTTTACTTGAAAACCCTAGACACTATTATAATATCACTGGATTCCCTATAAAAAAATTTGGTTAGCATAAGGTAAAAATTTACCCATGTTTATGTGTGGGGAGTCTTACGTGATACCTTTATTTTCAAATGCTTTTCAAGGTTAAACAACTTTAAACCGTTTACTCATACCAGACCCATGTCTGACCCGGAGTTTATATTTTTGTTTTTCATAAACTCTTGGGTACTCAAATTTTTATGAGTAGCCAAGTGATAGGTTTTGGACTTTGATTTCTGGAGGAGCTTGGAGCAGGAGTTCCAGACGTATGTAGCTATTTATTTAGTTCCGCTGTGTTAGTTGATGTATGCTGTATCTCTGATGTATGTAGTGACAGATGTATGTATGAAAGTCATGCGTATTGATATTGTATAACTCTGATATATGTGAAACTATGTAACAGTTATGTGATATATTATATTTTGTTCCGTTCTGCTGTGAGATTCTGATGTTGTTCTTTCTTTTCTATTCTTTTCTATTTCTATCCCTTTCTTTCTTAAATGATGATACGTCTTTCTGGGAGTAGAAGGGCGGGTCGTCACACCATCTAACTTATTTACTAACTTTAATAATTCACACCCATCATAAGCGCGTACTTGAGGCTATGTGTATATGTCTGTGTGTGTATTCATTCTTTCTTATTTGTTTATTATGCCTCCAATGTTCAACTATTAATAACATATCTTTACTTCTTTATGCTTTACTTCTTATTCAATTTAAGATCATTTATGGCTTTCTCTTTAATAATCTAAAAATCTTTTCCCATCTACTTACCTTTTCTCACCATTTAACTTTTATCTTTATTTCCTTTTAAACCTTTATTCCCCTTCTTTGTTTAGTGGACCTTCCATACCCTTTTATTTTAAATTATTGCTTACGATCATTGTTATTTTACTTCTATCTTGCTTGTATTCATTTATTACTTGCCTACCTTCTTATCGTTTACTATTTGGTTTCCATTTTGTCTCTATTGTATGTGTGTGTTTGTGTATTAATTTTACATTTAACCGTTGTTTTTATCATAGTTTCAATCTTTAATTCATACTTACAGATTCCTGCATTTTAATGCATTGGAACCACATCTTCCCTAAAAGGATAGGTTAACACTGTAAATATCTATATCTTATCCAAAAAGGATAGGTTAACATCTTCCCTATATTTTAATGAATTAAGATACTACTTAAATCTCAATAATTTATTTTGATATCTTCTAATTTACATTTACTTGCATAAATCAATTAATACACAATTTTGGAACTATAATATAATTTATCATATTCAGGGAGTACTGCTACCCAATACTTTTTAGATTCACAAACATGCAATGTATAATTCAAGTTAACAAACATAGAATATGTAAGCAGAGTTTCTAAATTCATTACATGTATACAATTTTAGCTTACCACTCCAATTTATATTTAAGGCATATAGGAATAGATTTACAACGGCAATATTATATAAATATGTATAATTTTCCACTCACTTTTTTAGCTTTCCAAATCACCAGATCTAATCCCCGTTATTCCAATTTGACTAATTTTCTTCTTCCTTGTTAGATTTATACACCGCAAGCGCATACATATTTATCACAAATCTAGATTAGAAAAGAGTTTTGGATTTTTTTACATTTTAAATCTAAATTCACAATTTACTTTGGCTTGGACGTTTTGACTTGACCTTGTTCTTCTTCTCAATTATTCTTTTTCTCAATCCTCATCTACAATTCTCCAATTGTATACTTGTATAAACTATAACTATTTTTAAGAATTTATAATTTTTTGGAGGAGAGAAAATGACAGAGCTCCGACATCACTCCTAAAATATGAGAAACAAAGTGAGAGTTTAGGTCCACATTTATTTGGGTTCAAATCAATGTCAGCGTTCGATTAAATTATATTAAATCTAGGTGTTGGGCTGCTGTTTATCTCGAATTTACAACTCCAATGGTCGATTGCATTCCCTTACAGTTGACTCGTACTGGTCCACCGATAAGCATTTGGAGTCTACCGATCGGCCTTTACTTTATGAATATACTTATAAATGTTTATTTTGCTTATTTATTTCCTTGTTCACTCAGCCGATATAATTTCTTTCCATCCTAATCTTGTTTAATGCTTAAGTAATGTTAATTACCAGTTAACTATAACTGATGGTCGCTTGTTAACTAATTTTTATTACCTTAGTTACATATATAATTACTTCCAACTTGAAAACTTCAAACGTTAATAACTTTTTCATTTGAACTCCACTCGAAAAACTTTACATATATAAATCGATTAGAAAATCGCCATGAACCCAATGGTGCAATTTTTACAGTCAAGTTTCAATGTTTGGAAAAATTCTTTCCACTTTTTTACGTTGCTGTTTGTTGATTAAATTCTTTTTGATTAATTATCGTTAAAATTACGGGGTGTTACAAGTTAGTAGTATAGAAACTTATCAAATTGCCGGACGAAGATTTACAGCCTCTGCCTTCCCTTTATCTCTATGTCTTGATCTCCAATGCAACAATACATCATCCCCCACTAGCCATCACCTGAGCCTCCACTAGCTCATGTCCATTTGAAATAGCCCAGGTCGACATCGAATTCTACCTCACCAAGCTCAGTCCATGCCATCGCCTCCAGCCATCTCCTGCACTTTGCCAGCAACATCGCAACCCTCCGCACCACCACCAGCCATAATTTCGAATCCTTAGGTTGCACAAACTATTCTCCTCCAAATTGTTTACAACATCGCCATCGTTTCCAGGTCGCAACCGCACTACCAAGATGTGGATTCTTCCCTCCGACGATCGTCGATTACACCTCCCTGGTCGGGGTTAATTGCCATCGTGATTTTTTTGATTTTTTTCATACATCGCGATTTGAATTCGAGAGAAATCAAATCGAGGGTTTAGGGCAGAAATTGATATGGAGAGGGTTCAGGCTATATATAGGATATAGGGAAATTTTCTAGAAAAGTAGACAAGTGAAACTGATTAAATGAGCTTGGGCCTAAATATTAATTTATTTTAGTTCAATTAATTTTTCTTCACATTTCAATTTAAAATTTTAATTCTTACCATTTTTTATATAATATATTTCAATCGAGTTCAAATTAATATAAATTTCATTTTACAAGATATTCCAATAATTAAATAATTTTGTTTAATTCAATACTTGGTTATTTTTATTCAATTATTTATTATATTGTCACAAAATAAATTTATTACCTAACTATTTCGATCATATATAAAAATTATTTACATTTTAAAATATTTATAATTAATTAAAACATTTTATTCAGTTCTAATCTATTATTCAAAAAGATTTATTAATTTGATTCAATTTATTAAATTAAAATCTTTTATTAAATAAAATTTAATTAAGCAATTTTTTTTATAAGTAATTGTTATCAAAATAAATTCAAATGTTTTATTTTAATTAAATTTATTTATTATTACAACATAAAAAGCATGGTTGTTACAGATCTTCTTCCTTGTGAAAATTGGATCCTCGCTATTTCTTATGGTGAGATGTTAAACAACTCGTACCTTGACTTTCTTCGTATCTACGATTTTATTGAGCTTAAACTTCATAATCCTCTAGGTGGCTCTTTCTCTAATTTCTGTTATCGTATGCTACAATTTAAATAGATTCAATTAAATGATTTTCCATTTTCGCATACGATAAAACTTTGGTGAAAATGTTTTTAAGTGCTGGATTTTTTGAAAAATTCCAGCAGAGACTCCTCTGTATGGAGAGCCTTTTGAAAAATCATAACATAATAATATCAAAATTTATATACATCCTTACATGGAGATTCCGAAAGATAGGAAAATAACATATATTTTGATACATCATATTTTGTTATGAATGTGAAATATTAGAAAAAAAACGACAAAATGAAACCAAACAGACCCTTACTCTTTAAATTGATTTTATCATTACTTATATAAATTATCTCTTTCTAAACTCATATATACATTTCACTCATTTATACATTTCACACTATATATATATAAATTTTCTTCAAAACACATTTTATACTTAACATTCTTCTATATTTTCTGGACAATTATTTACTAATAAAGTAGATAACATAGTTATTTTCATTTTATATTATATTTTCTCTTTCGAAAATTTATTTTCAACTTAAAACAAAATTATTATATATATATTTCATTGAAAATGAGTTTAATATAATCTTAAACAAATATTTATATTTATATACAATAATCCATAAATTAATTTATATTAAAGTATATAACATTTCCTTGCCAAAAATTTTAGTGATTCGTTTCGCCAATTGGTTGTATTATTGACTACCTAGGATAATATATCAACATTGCATCGCTAGTAACCTCAACTTCACACTAATATCCAATGGCTGCATACGTTGGTCAAAAATATTAAATCTATAAAATTTAAGGTTCTCCATTTTCTAAGATAATGTATTACTTTATAAAACAAAACACAATTTAAGTAAAATATTTCTTTAACCATTTCCAATATACTGTGTTAGACGGCCTCGTATAAGCAATTAGGAATCCCCATCGATGACACTTCTCAGACGTATCGACCAGAATTCTTTAACCACTTTATGAAAAAAATAACACCTGAATAAAATACTAAAGTATTGTCAATCACTTTCGGAATATTATTCCTATTTTATTAAATCATATCTTTATCTGATATAAAATATTAAATTTCAAAATTCATATATACATTAAATTCAGCAATCATCAATAACAATACAAATCATCCCACATCCACAATATCAATCAAGCATTTTATTAATTTAGTTTCTTATTCCTCATCTTTAATATTTTTTTTATTATTATCATTATTTCTTAAATATATTTATTATCCCCTAGTGGTTCAGATTTGGATAAACCGCTAACTCCTATTAATATTTGGCGCCGTTTAGATTCAAGTTGGTTTTTGAATATTTGAGTAATAACTCACACTCAATTTCCATATTCCATACAAGGCAAAATGAAAACAAAAAAATAATACAACCAAATACACATCAAATAAACAAATGACGTTACCAAAAAGCTATCTGTCGGTCCATCGTGCTGTAACAACCTGGTATTTTGTAATTATTTTAATTGTATATTTTGATTATTTGAATTTTTGATTTAAAAACTTTATATTTTTTTATGGATAAAATTTTATTTTATTTATTAAAATGAATAAATTTTGTTATTTTAAATATAAATTTTGATTTTGATGTGAATTAGAATTTCAAACATGAATAAATAGAATATTTTCTAGAAATGTGAATTTTGGTCAATGTAGTCAAACTTTGAGTTTTAAATTTAAAATTTAAATATATGAATTTTTTAATTTTATCTTTTATTATTAAAGTAAATAAAATTTCAAGAATATTGCTTTTTGTTTCGTTGAAATTTGATTTATATTGTGAAAGTTATGTTTTTTACAATATTGTGTGTAAATTTATTTATTTGACAAAATTGTTTATTTTAATTTATATAAATAATATTTTTGTTTGTCATATCTTGTTCTATTTGTGTATATATGTGTTATATGACATGTTATGTATATAATTTTATTATTTAAACATTTTTAAAGTGTTGTTATAATTATCTACTATTAATCATATTTTGTTTTCAATTTTTAAAGTCTAGTTTCAAATATTAAGCTATTTTCTTATTTATATTCTATTTTTCCTTAAAATAATTATTTATATTATTTTTAACTTTATTTTGTTTTCATTTTCTTTTCATTTACTGAAATTTATTTAGTTTATTTTAAATTAAAAGAAAATGGAAACAAAGAGACAAAACCATTCATTGTCCTTATGACTTTTCAATTCTTTTTGCCTTTTCATTTCTTTCCTTGGCTTTTCATACTTTAGCCGTGCATATTTTATCTATAGCCGTGTTCTTTTCTCTTCTCATTCATGTGAAAATACTTCTCCTCATCCTCAAACTCACGACCATGAGAAAAAAATCATGGTAATGGCCTCTTTTCTTTCTCTCCTTTTTCTTCTTGCTTTTCCATTGAATTTTGCCTTCCTCTTCCTCTAACATAGCTCGGCCCCCCTCTCCACCATCACCAACGACCATCACCTCCTCCATCTGCAACTACAACATCAGCTTCTCCTCCGACCAAAGGCAGGCCTTGACCACTTGATGATGATAGCACCACAAAAAAATGCAACACTCCACAAAATTATGCTAGCCGAGCCAATATTTGCACCACCCTTCATAGTTTGCCTTCGGCCACCCCCTTAGCCACCACCACCAGTGGTTACTCCACCTCTAGCCGCTGCTCCAGACATGTCCAGACCCGTACAAGCATGATCCGAGCCATATGTGACCAAGCCGAGCCACGTGGTGCATTCAAACTCTTCCTTTTCGCCTTGTCCTTTGCATACTTCACTTTGCAACTTTCCTACCCCTTCATCTCCTTATAGCCATGCCTATTTGACCCAAACCCGAGCCATGTTGACACTTAGGCCGAGCCTAGTGTGGTGAAAACAAGCCCATTTGATCATGTGACAAGCCATGTTGTCGTGGTCAGACACTTTCGTGTTAAAGCTGGGTAATGTTCTTTGTTGATTCAAATTTCCATTCCGTTTCAATTCATATTTTTATTGTATGCATATGTTTATATGTCTTGTTTATTTGTTCTATACAAGATCAATATCAAGGCTCTCCATTCATTTAATTCTAATCGTGCTTGTCGTGCTTTTGGAATCGCTCTTATGTGTGTTGTTTTGGTCTCCAGCTTGAAAAGGTGAGTCTTTCTCACTCACACATGTTTACTTATGAATTAGTGAAATGATGACAAGTGTTTAGTAAATTGAAAACGTTATGCAAGTAAATGATGATGATATGATATGCTATGCCATGTTATTATCATGTCAACTCTGTTAATTATCACCTGACATTTGATATATGACATTATATTGTGACATTGACATTGTTTATATTGTTTATGCATATGTTCACACTGCAAGTTCCTTGTTAGAATAGAACCACTATGGGTTGAAATGATACATACCCGAACGGACATTAAAATAAGGAAAAATCATTAGGGCTGAAATGATAGGCCTGAGCGATTTCTATTTATTTTTATTTACTTGGGATTGCGGGTTTGAAATGATAGAAACCAAGTTTTCTTTTTAAATTGCAGATTGAAATGATATATATCCGTATCACTTGGCCTAGGTTAGATAATTATATACAGACCCCATGGTATATTTTTAAATGATTTTTTTTAAGATATGTATTTTTAAAAGTATAAATTTTGATTTGAATATATATATATATATATACACATAATATATATATATTACGGTTTTGTGAAAGCTAAATATTCAGTTTTGAACTTGTGAATTTAAGTATGTAAATTTGAAATAAATGTGATTTTTGACTTTAAATTTTAAACTTAAATGTAAGTAAATAATGGTAATTCAATTTAAAGTTTTGTAATGATATTTGAGGTAAAATGTTAAGTTTTATTTAAATTAATAAGCTAAGAAAACAGTGAATTTTGACTTAACAAATGCTAAAATTGAAGTTTTATTGTTTCTGAAAAAGTAATAATAAAATTTGGAATTTGAGTAACAACATTTCCCAAAAATGCTATGATCTTATGACAGCACTTTTAAATGCTGTTGTTTTTGAATTTAACTATGTTGAAATAACTAAATATCTATTACGGCATTTTATAAATACAGTTGTCCGGAACTAAACTATTTTGGAAACTATAAGCTACGATAGCACTTTAAAATGCTGTCGTTGCTATAATTTAACAATGTTTTGAAATGTTGTAGATTTTAACATTGTTTGAGTTATATTTTAAAGTATTAAATGATTTAACTTTTGGAATTGATTATTTGTGAAATTTAAGGAGTTTGAATATATTTTAATATTTAAATTTTAAATTTTATGGAATTTAAATTGAATTTGAATTTAAGTAAGGTTTACTTGGTTATCGGTTAAATGGAATGAAGTGTAATGTGATAAATAAATTTTTGAATGAAATTTTGAAATTTGTTTTGTAATGATATTGAAATAGTAAATGAATGACATATTTGATTTTAAATTGTATTTAAATTGAATATTTGAATTTATGAAGGATAATGAATTTATAATGGATTTGAAAAGGAAGTGATTTTGAAATGGTTTTGAATGACATAATCTTAATTTTGGTAAAAATACGAATTTGAAATGATATTTGATAAATGAATATGTGAAGGATATTTGGTTTACTTGTAATTTTAGTTTATTTAAATGATATTGGATTTATGAAATGAATATTTCAAAACTATGTAATGATGAAATTAAATTTCAGATATATGAAATGATAAAGTTTATTTTGAAATGTGGGATATTAAAGCTTTGAAATATATTAAAAATTGAGTAGTTTATTTTGTGAATCAATTCTATATTTGAAATTTATAAGATTCGAAATGGTTTGTTGGGAAACTGAATTGAATTGAAACTGATGGTTTGATTTGAATTAAATTGGAAATTTGAAATTTTGGTTAATTGAATAAATTTGTAAAATGTAAAGAGTTAAATGAATGATCCATGATTTCAAATGTATGATTTCGAAATGTTATGATTTTCAAAGTGTAATAATTTCAAGTATTTGGTTTGGAAAGAGTTATAACTTTGAAAGTATTATGATTTTTGAAAAATGGATATATGTTTGAAATGGAAATGATCATTCTGATTTGGATATAGTTTTGAAATAAAAATGGTTTTGGTTTCGAAGTATAAACTATTTTGAAAGGAATATAGTTTTGAAATGAATGATTTGATTTTTGAAGTATAAACTGTTTTGAAATGATCACGGCGTTATAATAACATTTGGTTGTTAAAGAGACCGGGATCGGAAGTTGTCATACTCTCTGCCAACTCCAAAAACCACTTTAAGAACCGTGTATGTGGTGGAGATTCCAGAATGAAGTAGGATGGTGGCGACATCCATGAGGTATATTACGTGGACCCAACTCCCGTCAGTTGGCATAAGGTGGCTAAAACATGAGCGATCTCGGGCCAAAAGGGGTAGCTCCTCTGGTCGAATGCACTTCATCGATACTATACTCTTACTTGTGGTTGATTTGATGGCCATCCTCCGATTTTGATATGGGATTGTGTTCCGAGGTAGGCGTATGTGGCTGCTACGTTACCACCAGCCCGTTTGCGTAATTGGTATATCTACCCTGGCATTGCCTCGGGTGCCGTGTCACCTATGATAGCGAGCCTTACTACGAGTTTCTATTTGTGTCGTACCGATGGAGTATCTTCTCATAGTCTCCCGATCAGGAGATATGCAGGTATTGTATAGACTATTGGCACTATTACGTGTTAAGGGGAATATTGGGTCACTCCTTAACGCTATTTTAAAGTAAGTTTATTTTACTATAGACACTATTATAATAGCGCAATATTACTACGTAGCAAATAGTTTAACGGATCCTTAAAGGATGGGCGATCCTAAGCGTCCTTTAAGTTACTGATGCATTTTTGTTACTGTTCACTTAAGTTGATTTATAGTTCATAAGTTTTTATGTCCTAACTCGAGTGTTTTGTGTTTTTCTTTACGCTCGAGTCAGACTGAGTGATTCAGCATTCAAGATTCACCTTCAGAGTTGGAGCTTTGCTTGAAGATCCAGCCATCTATTTTGCTTTCAGTATCCAGTGATTCTAGTGTTGTATTCTTATTGGTACCCGACGTATCTTGTTACTCTTCTGTTGTATCTTGTTTAACTCTGATGCATCTTATTTTTATATAGTAGCTTCATGAACTACTATCTCTTTTAATTCCGCTGCATTATTAAATACTCGGTGTCTGTGATCTGTGATTATTTATTTACTGTATATTCTGAGATTTGCCAAATTTTGTTTGCAACGTGGTATTTGAGCAATTCAAGTCCGATATGTACGGACGCGAATGGTTGAAAATATCGGATCGTTACATGTGGTATCAGAGCTTTGGTAGCTCTAGGCAAAACTTAGCATATATGGTAAATGTATTTGCAGAATCACTTTCATTCGAGTTTGAATCTTTTCTTCTTTGACTCGATTCCTTTGAATTTTGGAACATTCCCTGCGGTTCCAAAATCCATTCGTGTCTCTCACTATTCGTCTTCTTTTGATTCTGAAGTATCGCATAACTCCACTTCGAATGATCTTTATAATGAGTCGGCGGTCACGCCAATCTCAAATTGATTTGTAAAGGGGCGGAACTCCTTTACAACAGCATCAATTCACCAAAGATTTTATATCCTCGGTTTAGATGCTAGTTTCTCTTATGGTTCCAAACTCTATCTCTTGAGACCGAATGAAGGTTTACCCAGGAAATCCACATCGATCTTATTCTTTAAGTCACGGTTGACCCGGTTAAGGATGCCCGCGATTTATATAAGCTTATCCATCTTCCTATTCTGTTGTTTAATCATCTCACCTTTGTTTCCAACTTATCTTCAAATCAATCTTGAAGTGTATTTGTAAATAATATTTAAAATGTTTTATATATTGTGTTGTTTGAGTTATTGATGTGATTTGGGTTTTTGATCGATTCGTCTTACAACGCTATCGATAAGATTTCCAAAACACTTGAACAGAGAAAACTGACATAATATGTTGTTTTCAAATTTAGTAATAAAATAAATTTTGTAACTATATTATAAATCTTTTTCTGGATTTCATTGAATTAGTCATTAAGAAATAACACTTGATTTTATATACCATTATCTCCTGTTACATATATAAATAATTGAACTATAAACATGGTAATAAATTTATTTGGAAATTTGAAATGAATTTAAATAAGAATCTGAGAATTTAATTTCCGATAGATTTCAAACCTTGTATTTAAAGTTTAAAAGGATATATTATTTAAAGTATTTTCTAATAGAAATATGTTTCCAAAGAATTTTAAAGTTTAAAACTAGTGCTCTTCTCTTTGTCGCTGGAAAATAACTTTGGTGATGACTTCAGCACCATCGACATTCATTTTCGAGTTTCGAAGTGAAGAGACCATTCTGTAGTCTTGCTACAGTTTTGTTTTGGGGAATTTAATTGATTTGAATTTCTAAAATAAGACTGGATTTATAGCATATGCTGATATATGATTTAAATTTGAATGGATATATATATATATATAATATGTGCATTTAGTTATCTCTAAATAGTTTGGAATTTATTGAAAATTTAATTCCTAAATTTTATCTTGAAAGATAATTTCAAGTATAATTTCAGGATTTGAATAAATATTCAAGCTTGAAATGATTAGATTGGGAAGTTTTATTTGTATAATGCATAATTTCATTCCAATATAACTTACCTAAATTATACAGAAGTTAAATATGTAATGGGATAATGTATAATATAAAAAAGAGTTTGTAAATAAAATTTGAGTGGTTATAATAAATGTTATACACTTAAATTTTAGTTATAAAAAGACTAACAGAGGTAAATAGAGAAAAAGGGTAATGGAATAATTTACAATATAGAATGATGTTAAAGGAACTAAGAATAAATTTAAAGCAGTTATAATAAGTATAAATATATTTAACATAGGTGATAAAATATACCGAGAAGAATAATTTTAATTTTAATTAGGAATAAAGAGGAATTAATTTTGTTGAGTAGATTATGAGTATAATAAATGATTTTTCAAATCCGTGATTTTAGAGATTGTTTATTTAAGATAATTTGATGATAAGATAATGAAATTTGAGATAGTTAAGATTTATATAACTTATGTCAAAATTAATTTCCAATGTAAGTTGAAATTTTCATGGTTTCAAATTTATTATCTTATTTTGTTTTTCAAACTATCTTTTGGGTTGTCCTAATTTTCCCTTATCTTGCTACAGAATGGGGAGGCTATTGCTTATACCAGTCTGTTTTGAAATCTTTCTATAATCTTTGATAATCTATGGTACTCATTTTGAATCTGAGCACTGCTTGCCGGCCACAGACCGTCGGTCAAGCGGAAATGGTGAATTAGATTCTAGAAGAAATTTTTCATGCATGTGTTCTTGATTCTAGAGGATCTTGGAAAGATCATCTCCACCTTGTTAAACTTACCCATAACAACAGTTATCAGGTATTATTTCAATCTTTTGTCATCTTGTTTTAATCCTATTTCATTCTATCTTTTTTAGTGTTTCCCGTACTTCATTCCTTTTCGGGGACGAAAAGTTTTGAGTGGGGGAGAGTGTAACAACCCTATATTTTGTAATTATTTTAATTGTATATTTTGATTATTTGAATTTCTGATTTAAAACTTTATACTTTTTTATGGATAAAATTTTATTTTATTTATTAAAATGAATAAATTTTGTTATTTTAAATATAAATTTTGATTTTGATGTGAATTAGGATTTCAAACATGAATAAATAGAATATTTTCCCGTAATGTGAATTTTGGTAAATACAGTCAAACTTTGACTTTTAAATATTTAAATTTTTGAATTTTATCTTTTATTATGAAATTAACTAAAATTTCATGAATACTGCTTTTCGTTTCGTTGAAATATATATATATATATATATATATATATACTGTGAAAGTTATGCTTTTTACAATATTGTATGTAAATTGATTTATTTAACAAAATTGTTTATGTTAATTTATATAAATAATAATTTTGTTTGTCATATCTTTTTCTATTTGTGTATATATGTGTTATGTTATGTGTATAATTTTATTTTTAAAATATTTTTAAAGTGTTGTTATAATTTTCTAATGTTAATCGTATTTTGTTCTCAATTTTTAAAGTCTAGTTTCAATTATTTAGCTATTTTCTTATTTATGTTCTATTTTTCCTTAAAATAATTATTTATATTCCATTTCACTTTATTTTGTTTTCATTTACTAAAATTTTTTTAGTTTATTTTAAATTAAAAGAAATTGGAAACAAAGAGAGAAAAATCTTTCATTTTCCTTATGACTTTTTAATTCTTTTTGCCATTTCATTTCTTTCCTTAGCTTTTCATACTTTAGCCGTGCATTTTTTTTATATCCATGTTATTTTCTCTTCTCATTCACGTGAAAATAATTCTCCTCATCCTCAAACTCACGGCCATGAGAAAAAATCATGGTAATGGCCTCTTTTCTTTCTCTCTTTTTTCTTTTTACTTTTCCATTGAATTTTGCCTTCCTCTTCCTCTAACATAGCTCGGCCCCACACTCCACCATCACCACCGGCCATCACCTCCTCCTTCTACAGCTACAACATTAGCCTCGCCTCCGACCAAAGGCAGGCCATGACCACTTGATGATGATAGCACCACAAAAACTATGCAACACTCTAGAAAACTATGCTTGCCGAGCCAATATTTGCATCACCCTTCATAGTTTGACTTCAGCCACCTCCTTAGCCAACACCACTAGCAGCTACACCACCTCTAACCGCTACTCCAGACATGTCCAGACCTGTACAAGCATGAGCCGAACCATATGTGACCAAGCCGAGCCAAGTGGTGCATCCAAACCCTTCCTTTTTGCCATGTCCTTTGCATACTTCCCTTTGCAACTTTCCTACCCCTTCATCTCCTTGTAGCCATGCCTATTTGACCCAAACCCGAGCCATGTTAACACCTAGGCTGAGCCTCGTGTGGTGAGTACAAGCCCATTTGAGCATGTGACAAGCCATGTTGTCGTGGTCAGGCACTTTCGTGTTAAAGCTAGGTAATGTTCTTTGTTGATTCAAATTTCCATTTCGTTTCAATTCATATTTGTATCGTATGCATATGTTTATATGGTCTTGTTTATAAGATCAATATCAAGGCTCTCCATTCATTCAATTCTAATCATGCTTGTCATGCTTTTGGAATTGCTCTTGTGTGTGTTGTTTTGGCCTCCAGTTTTAAAAGGCGAGTCTTTCTCACTCTAACATGTTTACTTATGAATTAGTGAATTGATGACAAGTGTTTAGTAAATTGAAAATGTTATGCAAGTAACTGGTGATGGTATGATATGCTATGCCATGTTATTATCATGTCAACTCTGTTAATTATCACCTGACATCTGATATATGACATTATATTGTGACATTAACATTGTTTATATTGTTTATTCATATGTTCACACTGCAAGTTCCTTGTTGGAATAGAATCACTATGGATTGAAATGATACATACCCGAACGAACATTAGAATAAGGAAAAATCGTTATGGGCTGAAATGATAAGCATGAGGGATTTTTATTTATTTTTACTTATTTGGGATTGCGGGTTTGAAATGATAGAACACGGGTTTTCTTTTTAAATTGCGGATTGAAATGGTATATATCCGTATCACTTGACCTAGATTAGAAAATTATATACAGACCCAGTGGTATATTTTCGAATGATTTCTTTTAAGATATGTATTTTTAAAAGTATAAATTATGATTTAAATATATGTATATTTTATGGTTTTGTGAAAGCTAAATATTAAGTTTTGAACTTGTGAATTTAAGTATGTAAATTTGAAGTAAATGTGATTTTGGACATTAAATTTTATTTTTAAATGTAAGTAAATAATGGAAATTTAATTTAAAGTTTTGAAATGATATTTGATGTAAAATGTTAAGTTTTATTTAAATTAATAAGTTAAGAAAACAGTGAATTTCGACTTAACAAATGAATTGAGTTTTTAATTGGATATTTAATTATAAAATTTTGTGGCGATAAATCTATGTTAAAATTATTTAAATATGAAATTTTGAAGTCTAAAAATATGATTTATAAGTTTAAAATTAGCTAAATTGAAGTTTTATTGTTTCTGAAAAAGTTATAATAAAATCTAGAATTTTATTAACAGCAATTTCCAAAAATGCTGTGATCTTTTGATAGCATTTAAATGCTGTTGATTTTGATATTAACTACGTTGAAATAAAAATATCTATTACAGCATTTTATAAATGCCGTTATCCTGAACTAAACTATTTTGGAAACTATAATCTACAATAGCACTTTAAAATGTTGTCGTTGCTATAATTTAACAATATTTTGAAATGTTATGATTTTAACACTGTTTGCGTTATATTTTAAAGTGTTAAATGATTTAACTCTTGGAATTGATTATTTGTGAAATTTAAGGAGTTTGAATATATTTTAATATTTAAATTTGAATTTTAAGGAATTTAAATTTAATTTGAATTTAAATAAGGTTTACTTGGTTATGGGTTAAATGGAATTTATAGCCGTGTTCTTTTCTCTTCTCGTTCACGTGAAAATAATTCTCCTCATCCTCAAACTCACGGCCACGAGAAAAAATCATTGTAATGGCCTCTTTTCTTTCTCTCTTTTTCTTCTTACTTTTCCATTGAATTTTGCCTTCCTCTTCCTCTAACATAGCTCGGCCCCACTCTCCACCATCACCACCGACCATCACCTCCTCCATCTACAGCTGCAACATTAGCCTCACCTCTGACCAAAGGCAGGTCGTGACCACTTGATGATGATAGCACCACAAAAACTATGCAACACTCCACAAAACTATGCTAGCCGAGCCAATATTTGCACCACCCTTCATAGTTTGCCTTCGGCCACCCCCTTAGCCACCACCACCAGCAGCTACTCCATCTCTAGCCGCTACTCTAGACATGTCTAGACCTGTACAAGCGTGAGCCGAGCCATATGTGACCTAGCTGAGCCAAGTGGTGCATCCAAACCCTTCCTTTTTGCCTTGTCCATTGCGTACTTCACTTTGCAACTTTCCTACCCCTTCATCTCCTTATAGCCATGCCTATTTGACCCGAACCCAAGACATGTTGACACCTAGGCCGAGCCTAGTGTGGTGAGAACAAGCCCATTTGATCATGTGACAAGCCATGTTGTCGTGGTCAGGCACTTTCGTGTTAAAGCTGGGTAATGTTCTTTGTTGCTTCAAATTTCCATTTCGTTTCAATTCATATTTGTATTGTATGCATATGTTTATATGGTCTTGTTTATTTGTTGCATACAAGATAAATATCAAGGCTCTCCATTCATTCAATTCTAATCATGTTTGTCATGCTTTTGGAATCGCTCTTGTGTGTGTTGTTTTGGCCTCCAGCTTTAAAAGGCGAGTCTTTCTCACTTTAGCATTTTTACTTATGAATTGGTGAACTGATGACAAGTGTTTAGTAAATTGAAAATGTTATGCAAGTAACTGTTGATGATATGATATGCTATGCCATGTTATTATCATGTTAACTCTATTAATTATCGCCTGACATCTGATATATGACATTATATTGTGACATTGACATTGTTTATATTGTTTATTCATATGTTCACACTGCAAGTTCCTTGTTAGAATAGAATCACTATGGATTGGAATGATACATAGCTGAATGGACATTAGAATAAGGAAAAATCGTTATGGGCTGAAATGATAAGCATGAGGGACTTTTATTTACTTGGGATTGCGGGTTTGAAATGATAGAACTCGGGTTTTCTTTTTAAATTGGGGATTGAAATGATATATATCCGTATCACTTGATCTAGGTTAGAAAATTATATACAGGCCCAGTGGTATATTTTTAAATGATTTATTTTAAGATATGTATTTTTAAAAGTATAAATTATGATTTAAAAATATATATATTTTATGGTTTTGTGAAAGCTAAATATTAAGTTTTGAACTTGTGAATTTAAGTATGTAAATTTGAAGTAAATGTGATTTTTGACATTAAATTTTATTTTTAAATGTAAGTAAATAATGGAAATTTAATTTAAAGTTTTGAAATGATATTTGATATAAAATGTTAAGTTTTATTTAAATTAATAAGTTAAGAAAACAGTGAATTTCGACTTAACAAATGAATCGAGTTTTTAATTGGATATTTAATTATAAAATTTTGTTGTGATAAATCATATGTTAAAATTATTTAAATATGAAATTTTGAAGGCTGCAAATATGATTTATAAGTTTAAAATTAGCTAAAATTGAAGTTTTATTGTTTCTGAAAAAGTTATAATAAAATCTAGAATTTTATTAATAGCATTTCCCAAAAATGCTGTGATCTTATGACAGCACTTTTAAATGCTGTTGTTTTTTATTTTAACTACGTTGAAATAACTAAATATCTATTATGGAATTTTATAAATGCCGTTATCCTGAGCTAAACTATTTTGGAAACTATAATCTGCAATAGCACTTTAAAATGCGGTCGTTGCTATAATTTAACACTGTTTGCGTTATATTTTAAAGTGTTAAATGATTTAACTCTTGGAATTGATTATTTGTGAAATTTAAGAAGTTTGAATATATTTTAATATTTAAATTTGAAATTTTAAGGAAATTAAATTGAATTTGAATTTAATTAAGGTTTACTTGGTTATGGGTTAAATGGAATTTATAGCCGTGTTCTTTTCTCTTCTCGTTCACGTGAAAATAATTCTCCTCATCCTCTAACTCACGGCCATGAAAAAAAATCATGGTAATGGCCTCTTTTATTTCTCTCTTTTTTCTTCTTACTTTTCCATTGAATTTTGCCTTCCTCTTCCTCTAACATAGCTCGGCCCCGTCACTACCGACCATCACCTCCTCCATCTACAACTGCAACATCAGCCTCTCCTCTGAACAAAGGTAGGCCGTGACAACTTGATGATGATAGCACCACAAAAACTATGCAACACTCCACAAAACTATGCTAGCCGAGCCAATATTTGCACCACCCTTCATAGTTTGCCTTCGGCCACCCCCTTAGTCACCACCACCAGCAGCTACTCCACCTCTAGCCGCTGCTCTAGACATGTCCAGACCTGTACAAGCATGAGCCGAGCCATATGTGACCAAATCGAGCCAAGTGGTGCATCCAAACCCTTCCTTTTTGCCTTGTCCATTGCATACTTCACTTTGCAACTTTCCTACCCCTTCATCTCCTTATAGGCATGCCTATTTGGCCCAAACCCGAGCCATGTTGACACCTAGGCCAAGCCTAGTGTGGTGAGAACAATCCCATTTGATCATGTGACAAGCCATGTTGTCGTGGTTAGGTACTTTCGTGTTAAAGCTGGGTAATGTTCTTTGTTGATTCAAATTTCCATTTTGTTCCAATTCATATTTGTATTGTATGCATATGTTTATATGGTCTTGTTTATTTTTTGTATACAAGATCAATATCAAGGCTCTCCATTCATTCAATTCTAATCGTGCTTTTCATGCTTTTGGAATCGCTCTTGTGTGTGTTGTTTTGGCCTCCAGCTTGAAAAGGTGAGTCTTTCTCACTCTGACATGTTTACTTATGTATTAGTGAGTTGATGACAAGTGTTTAGTAAACTGAAAATTTTATGCAAGTAAATGATGATGATACGATATGCTATGCCATGTTAATATCATATTAACTCTGTTAATTATCACCTGACATCTGATGTATGACATTATATTGTGACATTGACATTGTTTATATTGTCCATGCATATGTTCACACTACAAGTTCCTTGTTAGAATAGATTCACTATGGGTTGAAATGATACATACCCGAATGGACATTAGAATAAGGAAAAATCGTTATGGGCTGAAATGATAGGCCTAAGCAATTTTTATTTACGTGGGATTGCGGGTTTGAAATGATAGAACCCGGGATTTCTTTTTGAATTGCGGATTGAAATGATATATTCGTATCACTTGACCTAGGTTAGAAAATTATATGCAGCCCCGTGGAATATTTTTAAATGATTTTTTTAAGATATGTATTTTTAAAAGTATAAATTTTTATTTAAAAATATGTTTATTTTATGGTTTGGTGAAAGCTAAGT
The DNA here is from genome assembly GCA_030765085.1 of Allium cepa. NCBI lineage: Eukaryota > Viridiplantae > Streptophyta > Magnoliopsida > Asparagales > Amaryllidaceae > Allium > Allium cepa. The sequence goes on from CM060943.1 coordinate 131,929,241, forward strand.
ATTAAATTTTGAACTTGTGAATTTAACTATGTAAATTTGAAGTAAATGTGATTTTTAACTTTAAATTTTATTTTTAAATGTAAGTAAATAATGGAAATTTAATTTAAAGTTTTAAAATGATATTTGATGTAAAATGTTAAGTTTTATTTAAATTAATAAGTTAAGAAAACAGTGAATTTTGACTTAACAAATGAACTGAGTTTTTAATTGGATATTTAATTATAAAATTTTGTTGTGATAAATCATATGTTAAAATTATTTAAATGTGAAATTTTGAAGTCTAAAAATATGATTTATAAGTTTGAAATTTGCTAAAATTGAAGTTTTATTGTTTCTGAAAAAGTAATAATAAAATTTGGAATTTGATTAACAGCATTTCCCAAAAATGCTGTGATCTTATGACAGCACTTTTAAATGCTGTTGTTTTTGAATTTAACTATGTTGAAATAACTAAATATCTATTATGGCATTCTGTAAATGCCGTTGTCCTGAACTAAACTATTTTGGAAACTACAAGCTAAGATAGCACTTTAAAATGCTATTGTTGCTATAATTTAACAATGTTTTGAAATGTTACAGATTTTAACACTATTTGAGTTACATTTTAAAGTGTTAAATGATTTAACTTTAGGAATTGATTATTTGTGAAATTTAAAGAGTTTGAATATATATGAATATTTAAATTTGAAATTTTAAGAAATTTAAATTGAATTTGAATTTAAATAAGGTTTACTTGGTTATGGGATAAATGGAATGAAATGTAATGTGATAAATAAATTTTTGAATGAAAATTTGAAATTTGTTTTGTAATGATATTTGAAATAATAAATGAATGACATATTTGATTTTAAATGATATTTAAATTGAATATTTGAATTTATGGAGGATAATGAATTTATAATGGATTTGAAAAGGAAGTGATTTTAAAATGGTTTTGAATGACATAATCTTTATTTTGATAAAAATATGAATTTGAAATGATATTTCATAAATGAATATGTGAAGGATATTTAGTTTACTTGTAATTTAAGTTTATTTAAATGATATTGGATTATGAAATGAGTATTTCAAAACTAAGTAATAATGAAATTAAATTTGAGATATATGAAATTATAAAGTTTAGTTTTGAAATGTGGGATATTAAAGCTTTGAGATATATTAAAAATTGAATAGTTTATTTTGTGAATCAAATTTGTATTTGAAATTTATAAGATTTGAAATGGTTTGTTAGGAAACTGAATTGAATTGAAACTGATGGTTTGATTTGAATTAAATTGGAAATCTAAAATTTTGGTTAATTGAATAAATTTGTAAAATGAAAAGAATTAAATGAATGATCCATGATTTCAAACGTATGATTTTGAAATGTTATGATTTTCAAAGTGTAATGATTTTAAGTATTTGGTTTTAAAAGAGTTATAACTTTGAAAGTATTATGCTTTTTGCAAAAAGGATATATGTTTGAAATGGAAATGATATCATACTGATTTGGATATAGTTTTGAAATAAAAATGGTTTTGGTTTCGAAGTATAAACTATTTTGAAAGGAATATAATTTTGAAATGAATGATTTGATTTTTGGAGTATAAACTATTTTGAGATGACCACGGCGTTATAATAACGTTTGGTTGTTAATTAGACCAGGATCAGAAGTTGTCATACTCTCTGCCAACTCCGAAAACCACTTTAACAACCGTGCACGCGGTGGAGATTGCAGAATGAAGTAGAATGGTGGCGACGTCCTTGAGCTATATTACGTGGACCCAACTCCCGTGAGTTGGCATAAGGTGGCTAAAACAGGAGCGGTCTCAGGCCAAAAGGGGTAGCTCCTCTAGTCGGACGCACTTCTTCGATACTATACTCTTACTTGTGGTTGATTTGATGACCATCCTCCGATTTTGATATGTGAGTGTGTTCCGAGGTGGGTGCATGTGGCTGCTACGTTACCACCAGCCCATGTGCGTAATTGGTATATCTACCCTAGCATTGCCTCATGTGCCTTGTCACCTACCATAGCGAGCCTTACTACGAGTTTCTATTTGTGTTGTACCTATAGAGTACCTTCTCATAGTCTTTCGATCAGGAGATATGCAGGTATTGTATAGACTATTGGCACTATTACGTGTTAAGGGGAATATTGGGTCGCTCCTTAACGCTATTTTAAAGTAAGTTTATTTTATTGTACACATTATTATAATAGCGCAAAATTACTACGTAGTAAATAGTTTAACGGATCCTTAAAGGATGGGCGATCCCAAGCATCCTTTAAGTTACTGATGCATTTTTGTTACTGTTCACTCTAGTTGACTTACAGTTCATAAGTATTTATGTCCTAACTCGAGTGTTTTGTGTTTCGCTTTACGCTCGAGTCAGACTGAGTGATTCAGCATTCAAGACTCACCTTCGGAGTTGGAGCTTTGCTTGAAGATCCAGCCATCTATTTTGCTTTCAGTATCCAGTGATTCAAATGTTGTATTCTTATTTGTACCTGATGTATATTGTTACTCTTCTTTTGTATCTTGTTTAACTCTGATGTATCTTATTTTTGTATGGTAGCTTCATGAACTACTATCTCTTTTAATTGCGTTGCATTATTAAATACTGTCTGTGATCTGTGATTATTTATTTACTGTACATTCTGAGATTTGGCAAATTTTATTTACAACGCGGTATTTTGAGCAATTCAAGTCCAATATGTGCGGATGCAGATGTTTGAAAATATCGGGTCGTTACATATGGTATCAGAGCTTTGGTAGCTCTAGGCAAAACTTAGCATATATGGTAAATGTATTTGCAGAATCACTTTCATTCGAGTTTGAATCTTTTCTTCTTTGACTCGATTCCTTTGGATTTTGGAACGTTCCCTGCGGTTCCAAAATCCATTGTCTCTCACTGTTCGTCTTCTTTTGATTCTGGAGTATCTCATAACTCCACTTCGAATGGTCTTTATAATGAGTCGGTGGTCTCGCCAATCTCAAATTGATTTGTAAAGGCTGAAACTCCTTTATAACATCATCGATTCACCAAAGATTTTATATCATCGGTTTAGATGCTAGTATATCTTATGATTTCAAACTCTATCTCTTCAGATCGAATATAGGTTTACCCTAGAAATCCACATCGATCTTATTCTTTAAGTCACGGTAAACTCGGTTAAGGTTGCCCGTGATTTATATAAGCTTATCCATCTTCCTATTCTTTTGTTTAATCATCTCTCATTTTTTCCAACTTATCTTCAAATCATTCTTGAAGTGTATTTGTAAACTAATATTAAAAATGTTTTATATATTGTGTTATTTGAGTTGTTGATGTGATTATGATTTCTGATCGATTCATCCGATCAACACTATCGATAAGATTTTCAAAACACTTGAACTGAGCAAACTGACACAATATGTTTTTTTTAAAATTTAGTAATGAAATCAATTTTGTAACTATATTATAAATCTTTTTATAGATTTCATTGAATTGGTTGTTAAGAAATAACAATTGATTTCTACATCATTATCTTCTGTTACATATATAAATAATTGAACTATAAACATGGTTATAAATTTATTTGGAAATTTAAAATGAATTTAAACAAGAATCTAAGAATTTAATTTTGTAACAATTGATTTTCTATAATCTTTGTTACTCATTTTGAATCTGAGCACTGCTTGCCAGCCATAGATCGTCGGTCAAGCGGAAAGGGTGAATCAGATTCTAGAAGATCTTTTTCGTGCTTGTGTTCTTGATTCTGAAGGATCTTGGGAAGATCATCTCCACCTTGTTAAACTTACCTATAACAACAATTATCAGGTATTATTTCAATTTTTATCATCTTGTCTTAATCCTATTTCATTCTATCTTTTTATGTGCTTTCCCGTACTTCATTCCTTTTTGGAGACGAAAAGTTTTGAGTGGAGGAGAGCGTAACAACCCGGTATTTTGCAATTATTTTAATGGTATATTTTGATTATTTGAATTTCTGATTTAAAAACTTTATATTTTTTTATGGATAAAATTTTATTTTATTTATTAAAATGAATAATTTTTTTAGTTTAAATATAAATTTTGATTTTGATGTGAACTAGAATTTCAAACATGAATAAATAGAATATTTTTCAGAAATGTGAATTTTGGTCAATACAGTCAAACTTTGACTTTTAAATTTTAAATTTAAATATTTGAATCTTTGAAATTTATCTTTTATTATTAAAATAAATAAAATTTCAAGAATACTGCTTTTCGTTTCGTTGAAATCTAATTTGTATTGTGAAAGTTATGCTTCTTACAATATTGTGTGTAAATTGATTTATTTAACAAAATTGTTTATTTTAATTTATATAAATAATATTTTTGTTTGTCATATCTTGTTTTATTTGTGTATATATGTGTTATATGATATGTTATGTATATAATTTTATTTTTAAAACATTTTTAAAGTGTTGTTATAATTTACTAATGTTAATCGTATTTTGTTTTCAATTTTTAAAGTCTAGTTTCAATTATTAAGCTAGTTTCTTATTTATATTCTATTTTTCCTTAAAATAGTTATTTATATTATTTTTCACATTTTTTTTCATTTACTGAAATTTATTTAGCATATTTTAAATTAAAAGAAATTGGAAACAAAGAGACAAAATCTTTTATTTTCCTTGTGACTTTTCAATTCTTTTTGCCTTTTCATTTCTTTCCTTGGCTTTTGATACTTTAGCCGTGCATTTTTTCTATAGCCATGTTATTTTCTCTTCTCGTTCACGTGAACATAATTCTCCTCATCCTCAAACTCATGGCCATGAGAAAAATCATGGTAATGGCCTCTTTTCTTTCTCTCCTTTTTCTTCTTACTTTTCCATTGAATTTTGCCTTCCTCTTCCTCTAACATAGCTCGGCCCCACTCTCCACCGTCACCAACGACCATCACCTCCTCCATCTACAGCTGCAACATCAGCCTCTCCTCTGATAAACGTAGGCCATGACCACTCGATGATGATAGCACAACAAAAACAATGCAACATTCCACAAAACTATGCTAGCCGAGCCAATATTTGCACCACCCTTCATAGTTTGCCTTCGGCCACCCCCTTAGCCACCACCACCAGCAGCTACTCCATCTCTAGCCGCTACTCTAGACATGTCTAGACCTGTATAAGCATGAGCCGAGCCATACGTGACCTAGCTGAGCTAAGTGGTGCATCCAAAACCTTCCTTTTTTGCCTTGTCCATTGCGTACTTCACTTTGCAACTTTCCTACCCCTTCATCTCCTTATAGCCATGCCTATTTGACCCGAACCCAAGACATGTTGACACCTAGGCCGAGCCTAGTGTGGTGAGAACAAGCCCATTTGATCATGTGACAAGCCATGTTGTCGTGGTCAGGCACTTTCGTGTTAAAGCTGGGTAATGTTCTTTGTTGATTCAAATTTCCATTTCGTTTCAATTCATATTTGTATTTTATGCATATGTTTATATGGTCTTGTTTATTTGTTGCATACAAGATCAATATCAAGGCTCTCCATTCGTTCAATTCTAATCATGTTTGTCATGCTTTTGGAATCGCTCTTGTGTGTGTTGTTTTGGCCTCCAGCTTTAAAAGGCGAGTCTTTCTCACTTTAACATTTTTTACTTATGAATTAGTGAACTGATGACAAGTGTTTAGTAAATTGAAAATGTTATGCAAGTAACTATTGATGATATTATATGCTATGCCATGTTATTATCATGTTAACTCTGTTAATTACCGCCTGACATCTGATATATGACATAATATTGTGACATTGACATTGTTTATATTGTTTATTCATATGTTCACACTGCAAGTTCCTTGTTAGAATAGAATCACTATGGATTGAGATGATACATACCCGAATGGACATTAGAATAAGGAAAAATCATGATGGGCTAAAATGATAAGCATGAGGGATTTTTATTTACTTGGGATTGTGGGTTTGAAATGATAGAACTCGGGTTTTCTTTTTAAATTGGGGATTGAAATGATATATATCCGTATCACTTGATCTAGGTTAGAAAATTATATACAGACCCAGTGGTATATTTTTAAATGATTTCTTTTAAGGTATGTATTTTTAAAAGTATAAATTATGATTTAAAATATATATATATATATTATGGTTTTGTGAAAGCTAAATATTAAGTTTTGAACTTGTGAATTTAAGTATGTAAATTTGAAGTAAATGTGATTTTTGACATTAAATTTTATTTTTAAATGTAAGTAAATAATGGAAATTTAATTTAAAGCTTTGAAATGATATTTGATGTAAAATGTTAAGTTTTATTTAAATTAATAAGTTAAGAAAACAGTGAATTTCGACTTAACAAATGAATTGAGTTTCTAATTGGATATTTAGTTATAAAATTTTGTTATGATAAATCATATGTTAAAATTATTAAAATATGAAATTTTGAAGTCTAAAAATATGATTTATAAGTTTAAAATTAGCTAAAATTGAAGTTTTATTGTTTCTGAAAAAATTATAATAAAATCTGGAATTTTATTAACAGCATTTCCCAAAAATGCTGTGATCTTATGACAGCACTTTTAAATGCTGTTGTTTTTTATTTTAACTACGTTGAAATAACTAAATATCTATTACGGCATTTTATAAATGCCGTTATCCTGAACTAAACTATTTTGGAAACTTAATCTACTATAGCACTTTAAAATGCCGTCGTTGCTATAATTTAACAATGTTTTGAAATGTTATAGATTTTAACACTGTTTGCGTTATATTTAAAGTGTTAAATGATTTAACTCTTGGAATTGATTATTTGTGAAATTTAATGAGTTTGAATATATTTTAATATTTAAATTTGAAATTTTAAGGAATTTAAATTGAATTTGAATTTAAATAAGGTTTACTTGGTTATGGGTTAAATGGAATGAAATGTGATAAATAAATTTTTGAATGAAATTTTGAAATGTGTTTTGTAATGATATTTGAAATAATAAATGAATGACATATTTGATTTTACATGGTATTTAAATTGAATATTTAAATTTATGAAGGATAATGAATTTATAATGGATTTGAGAAGGAAGTGATTTTTAAATGGTTTTGAATGACATAATCTTTATTTCGATAAAAATATGAATTTGAAATGATATTTGATAAATGAATATGTGAAGGATACTTGGTTTACTTGTAATTTAAGTTTATTTAAATGATATTGGATTTATGAAATGAATATTTCAAAACTAAGTAATAATGAAATTAAATTTGAGATATATGAAATTATAAAGTTTAGTTTTGGAATGTAGGATATCAAAGCTTTGAAATATATTAAAAATTGAATAGTTTATTTTGTGAATCAAATTTGTATTTGAAATTTATAAGATTTGAAATGGTTTGTTAGGAAACTGAATTGAATTGAAACTGATGGTTTGATTTGAATTAAATTGGAAATCTAAAATTTTGGTTAATTGAATAAATTTGTAAAATGAAAAGAATTAAATGAATGATCCATGATTTCAAACGTATGATTTTGAAATGTTATGATTTTCAAAGTGTAATGATTTTAAGTATTTGGTTTTAAAAGAGTTATAACTTTGAAAGTATTATGCTTTTTGCAAAAAGGATATATGTTTGAAATGGAAATGATATCATACTGATTTGGATATAGTTTTGAAATAAAAGTGGTTTTGGTTTTGAAGTATAAACTATTTTGAAAGGAATATAGTTTTTAAATGAATGATCTGATTTTTGAAGTATAAACTATTTTGAAATGACCACGGTGTTATAATAACGTTTGGTTGTTAAAGAGACCGGGATCGGAAGTTGTCATACTCTCTGCCAATTCCGAAAACCACTTTAACAACCGTGTACGCGATGAAGATTCCAGAATGAAGTAGGATGGTTGCGACGTCCTTGAGGTATATTATGTGGGCCCAACTCCTGTGAGTTGGCATAAGGTGGCTAAAACAGGAGCGATCTCGGGACCAAAGGGGTAGCTCCTCTGGTCAGACGTACTTCTTCGATACTATACTCTTACTTGTGGTTAATTTGATGGCCATCCTCCGATTTTGATATGAGAGTATGTTCCTAGGTGGGCGTATGTGGCTGCTACGTTACCACCAGCCCGTGTTCGTAATTGGTATATCTATCCTGGCATTGCCTCATGTATCATGTCACCTACCATAGCGAGCCTTACTATGAGTTTCTATTTGTGTTGTACCTATGGAGTATCTTCTCATAGTCTCCCAATCAGGAGATATGCAGCAACTGTATAGACTATTGGCACTATTACATGTTAACGGGAATATTGGGTCACTCCTTAACGCTATTTTAAAGTAAGTTTATTTTACTGTAGATATTATTATAATAGCGCAATATTACTACATAGTAAATAGTTTAGCGGATCCTTAAGGATGGGCGATCCCAAGCATCCTTTAAGTTACTGATGCATTTTTGTTACTGTTCACTTGAGTTAATTTACAGTTCATAAGTATTTATGTCCTGACTCGAGTGTTTTGTGTTTTGCTTTACGCTCGAGTCAGACTGAGTGATTCAACATTCGAGACTCACCTTCGGAGTTGGAGCTTAGCTTGAAGATCTAACTATCTATTTTGCTTCCAGTATCCAGTGATTCCAGTGTTGTATTCTTATTTGTACCTGATGTGTCTTGTTACTCTTCTATTGTATCTTGTTTAACTTTGATGTATCTTATTTTTATATAGTAGCTTCATGAACTACTATCTCTTTTAATTCCGCTGCATTATTAAATACTCTGTGTGTGATCTGTGATTATTATTTACTATATATTCTGAGATTTTCCAAATTTTATTTACAGCGTGGTATTTTGATCAATTCAAGTCCGACATGTGCGGATGCGAATGGTTGAAAATATCGGGTCGTTACGCGTGCACTCTGATCTCTATTGGATCGGGCTACTCTATTCAAAGCCATACATAGGATAATTCACCATCACTAGTATGGACACTACTGGTCTGGATAACAACTCTTTCACCACCTCCATTAACATCTTATAATCCATACAGATATTGAAAATCATATGTGATATGTATAATATACGTGTATTTATATATGTATGTGTCTGTGTGTGTGTAATGTTGGATCTTAAGGTTTAAAATGTTGACAAGACACAAAAGTACTTCACGAATCTATGACTACGACAAACCTGAACTCATTAACACAACTATGGTTCGTATTGATATTATTGTAACTAGAATCTTTACGTTGTCAATCTAGTATAGAATTTTGATAAAATCTATCCTCAAAGCTCTTCATGCTTTACCATCTTTTAATAAAAAAATTGAATGCACTGAAAACCAGTATTCAGTCTACCGAATACAATAGTTCAGTCGAATAATACCGTGCAATTTTTTTTTATATACAACATTCAGTCAACTGAATATCATAGGTCAGTCGACTGACTATGTGCATGTTTTTTGTGCACGTTTGAAATTCAGTCGACTGACCAAGCACTTTCAGTCGACTGAATATGAAACTGTCATATTTTTCTAAAAGACACTTCTCTTGATCGAAAGGTTTCTTCTTCCTCGAAAGTCACAACCCTTAGGTTCTAACAGATGTCGATTTTCAGAAGTCGTATCTCATCACACACTATATATATACTCAAGATTTGTAGATTCAATTATCTAATTCTCTATTCTCTTTTGACCTATAGCATTTATCATTCTTGAGTTCAATATACAAGATTTCATACAATCATTTCTTACATATTCATTTCCATTACTTTTCAAGCAATATTATACTTCATATTCTTCATACACACACAAATATACACATTTACTTTGAGGATAAGATTATAGGAAGGGTGTACTACAAGTGACAAATCTGTGTTATTCAGAACACATAAAGTCAAGTTCAAATCCAGTTTATAAGAAAGTCTTGTTCGGTTGCTCAGGCGGTCAAAGTTCTGCTCGGTTACTCAGGCGCTCAAAGTCCTGTTCTGTTGCTCAGGCGGTCAAAGTCCTGTTCGGTTGCTTAGGCGGTCAAAGTCCTGTTTGGATTGGTCAAGTGGTGTAATACCTATTCCTCTAGGTTAAGTGAAGGTTGCTAGCTATAATTTCAGAAGGAGTCTAGGACGGGACGTAGAACGGGAGTTGAACCAGTATAAAAATTCTGGTGTCATTTTCTTTACTGCTATTACTTTCCGCACAAATTATTTATTATATTCCGTATTACTTGATCCTTCAATATAGTTTCTTTCAATTGGTATCGGAGCAAGGCCATCATTTAACTGTCGCATAGTTATCTGATATTGTTTTTAATATGGAAAATAACACGAGCACTGTAACTAACAATACCTTTCTTGAAGGTCAATCAACTGCACGGCCACCTCTATTTAATGGAATGAACTATAAATATTGGGCTAATAGAATGAGAATTTATATACAAGCAAGTAGTTATGAAGCCTGGAACATTATGCAATCTGAATATATTATTCCTACTATTGAATATTCAATATGGTCTAACACATAAAAATTAGATGCTATTGCAAATGCTAAAGCTATGAATATGTTACATTGTGCATTAGACAAAAATGAGTTTAATACAATAAGCATGTATATAACTGCTCATGAAATTTGGCATACACATCAAAGTACACATGAAGGTACTAAAAAAGTCAAGCAAAGTAAAATTTCTATGCTAAAAAATCAGTTCCAGAATTTTAAAATGAAGCAAGATGAGACTATAAATGAAATGTACCCTAGATTTCAAGATATATATCGTTCTTTAATAGCATTAGGAGAAACCTATATAGATTTTGATATTGTTTCAAAAATCCTCAACTCACTTACGGATGAGTGGGAACGAAAAGTCTTAGAAATCGAAGAAGCTAACGACATTTTGACCATAAAACCAGAGGAATTGATTGGAAATCTAATGTCTTTTGAAGTTAATCTGCAGCAAACGAGTACAGGCTCAAGATAAAAAAATATAGAATTCTTGGCAGAAAAAGATAAATCAGATTCAGATGAAGAAGATATGGCATTCATTGCTAAAATTTTTAAAAAGTTTTTGAAATTAACAACAAATTTAGAAATAACAAGAATAGCTCCAGCAACAATAACAACTTCTACAAATCATCATCTGCTCTAGATTGTTATGAATGTCATAAAAAAGGTCACCTTAAGAAAGATTGTCCTGGAAAAAAGGATAAATATAAGCACCAAAAGGACCGATTCAAGAAGAAAGCATTCTCTGTCACGTGGGACGATGCAGAATCATCTTCATCATTAGATAGTGACTTAGATAGTGATGTAGAAAAAGCAAACGTATGTTTTATGGCCACAAAAGATGAGGTGAGCGAACTAACTTCTGATGACCTATAAGAAATAAACTCAGAATTACTTGATAAGCTAAAGGAAATCAAAAGATAATATAAAGAATCTCTTGAAAAACTGAATAGATTTGAAATCGAATGTTAAGAGATGAAAAAAATATATTAGAAGAAGAACTTCAAGTTACTCAAGAATCATGTTCTAATATGACATCTCAACTTTCTCTGCTAAGTCAAGAAATAGAAACTTAGAAAGAAAAGAATGATGCTTTGTTAATTGAAAATCATGATCTAAAATCTAAAATCAAGATTTTAGAATTAGATAACTATAGCCTTAAAACAAAGATGGATGATATTGCTAAAATGTCTCTAATTTTAATTAAGGCAGGGAAAATCTTTCCAAAATCATAAAAAAATCTTAAGGTACTTCAAATAAAAAAGGACTAGGATATAAGCAGTCATCTAAAGTTATTCCAAAGGAAAAGAATGTTTCATATAAAAAGAATAAAATTAAAAAACCTAGTTCAAGAATTTCAAATTTTTCTAAAGCGATTAAAATTTAGGTTCCTAAGATGAATAATTCTTTATTTAGAAATAAGTATATAGAATCTTATATAAAAACTGTTCATAAAAACAAAGATTTTGTTTTCAAAAGGAATACTGAACCCTCTTGGGTTTGGTTTCCTAAGACCAAACTTTTAGGAACCAAAATAAAAGAGTAGGTACCAATGTTATTTCTATATTTTGCAGGTACCATTCAAAAAGAGAGGAAAATGGATAGTAGACAGTGGTTTCTCAAAACACATTATAGGAAATAAAATGATACTAACAAACATTAATTACTTAGATGGAGGTTCTGTTACATTTGGAGATAATTCCAAAGGATATGTAATTGGCAAAGGCGATGTGAGCAATAACGATAAAATAATACTTTCAACTCTCTTCCTCAAAATGTCTTCTGAATATAATTATGAATCTTCTGCATTATCTTATTCTTCTCCTAGTTCAGGATCGGTAAATTTACCTACTCCAACGCTGATTCATGAACCAGTTCCTATTGTTCCACCTTCTAACATCCACACTGGTTATACCCCTCCTATCAAAAGATCTAAACGCTCTCTATTTTTTGGCTCGCCGTCTACGAAAGAAAAAATAGATGACATTTATCACTATTAACGAGTGACTTCCGAGCTACAACGAGAACTACACTACGAGCAGAAGGTGAATGCAAAACGGCTTAGCTTCCTTGAACAAGTGGCACTTAAATTCTGTGGTTCGTCTTCACACAACTCGGTTCATCAACCAACAACTCCTTCACGTGGTAATCCATGGGAACCATCACCTACTTGTCCACTATTATCTCCGAATTCTTGGAAACGTGGACAAGGCTGGTCATCAATACGACCTCTACATGAAAATACAAAAGTAGAACCGGAAGACTACCACACTTCTTCCTCTTCATCTAAATCATCTTGATTTCTTACACACACACAGATATATATATATATATATATATATATATAATCCTGTTGTATAAAGTATATGCATTAATTCATTTTATATTTTTAGTATTTATGCAATTCCATTTTTTAACCAAAGGGTTCACTCTACAAAAACAACAGCTCCAGTCGACTGAATCAAACAATCATTCGACCGAACCTGTCTTTCACATAAATTATTTTTTTGCAGTCAGTCGACTGAAGCTCCAAAACAGTCGACTGAATTCAGCGTATTTTAGTTATAAAATCTAGGGATAGATTCAGTCGACTGACCCTACCTATTCGGTCGACTAAACATAGAAAAATTTGATTTTAAACACAATACCAGTCGACTGCCTATGAATATTCAATCGACTAATGCTGGGTACCCGATATTTAACCCTCTTCCAGCCTCTACTTATTAACTTTTACCTTTACCAAAATCATTTTTACCTTCATTATTTTCAACTTCTGCCATTAAACTCTTTTCAACTTCAAAAATTAACTATACTTTCACCAATTATTTCTAAATTTATCCAATTCTAATCATTTCAAACTCCCAGTTCAACAACAAAACCCTAGCTATTCCAATGGCCCCTAAAAGAACCCGTCATTCTCAATCTTCAGCAACTTCTTCAGATTCACAGATAAGAGCATGGCTTCACAATGGAAAGGCAGTACAACGTTTTGAAAAAATACAAAACTCCAGAATTTTCGAAGGTTCTTTTGTAAAATTTCCTGATTTCTCTTCTTATGCTATTCAAGACCTAGCTCGCCATAGTGGATTGGAGCATCTCATTGATTTTGCAGCAAATAATAACGAGATTAATCACCTTCTTATTAAGCTTTTCTTTGCAACTTAAATCTACATCATCATACAATTACAAATCCAGATGACTGCATTTGGACGATAGTATGTGGTAAAAAGATTTTTCTTCCTCTATAGGTACTTGCACGGATTGTGCAATGTCCGATGAGGGAAACGAGCTATCTGAGATTGCCCTAAGCATGGATACTCGTGACCGAGTTAGTCATTTGTTCATTTCAGATGTCTTAACAGAGTTAAAAGCAGTAGCACTAAGGCCAAAAGCTCGTATCATGCATAGAGTGCTTACCCACACCATCTATCCCCGCACCGAAAGCTATGAGAAAGTCTATCGGCATGATCTTCAATCCTTATATGCCATTTGGGAATATTGTCCTGTCAACTGGGCAAAGGTCATTCAAGATGAGTTTCAAATTTTTAATCAAGAACAGATGAGGATGATTTATTAAGGACCTTACATCATGTGCATTTTCAAACATTTCGGTGTTCCTTTCGTTGATTCCGAATGCTCGAATATAGGTTCCTTAAATACTATAACACCTAGTCTCATGAACCTACCAAAGAAATATCTTGACCACACTATAATTACCTATGAACATTGGCTTGAAAACCTAGACGGATTGTTGTTTACAGGAAATATAGCACATATTCATGAGGAGAATATATTATAAAAGTTAAAGTTGCAAGCATTTTTACTCGGGGGGAGAAATATTTTAACAAAATAATATCAAAGACTCACTTGTACCAAATAAAGTTGCCATCATCAAAAAAGGGGATAATGTTGGATCTTAAGGTTTTGAATGTTGACAAGACACAAAAGTACTTCATGAATCTACGACTACGGCGAACCCGAACTCATCAACTCAACTATGGTTCGTATCGATATTAATGTAACTAGAGTCTTTAAGTAGTCAAATCAAGTATAGAATTTTGTTAAAATCTATCCTCAAAGATCTTCATGCTTTACCATCTTTTTATAATAAAAAATTGAATACATTGAAAACTAGTATTTAGTCAACTGAATACAATATTTCAGTCAATTGATACAGTGCAAAAAAAGTTTTTATATACAGCATTCAATCGGCTGAACATCTTAGGTCAGTCGACTGACTCTGTGCATGTTTTTGTTCATGTTTGAAATTCAGTCGACTGACCAAGCACGTTTAGTCGACTGAATATGGAACTGTCATATTTTTTCAAAAGACACTTCTCTTGATCAAAAGGTTTCTTCTTCTTGGAAAGTGACAACTCTTAGATTCTAACGGATGTCGATTTTCAGAAGTCATATCTCATCACACACTATATTTATACTTAAGATTCATAGATTCAATTATCTAATTCTCTATTCTCTTTTGATCTATAGCATTTATCATACTTGAGTTCAATATACAAGATTTCATACAATCATTGCTTACATATTCATTTCCATGCCTTTTCAAGCAATATTATATTTCCTATTCTTCATACACACACAAATATACACATCAACTTTGAGGATAAGATTATAGGAAGAGTGTACTACAAATGACAAATCTGTGTTATTCATAACACATAAAGTCAAGTTAAAATCCAGTTTATAAGAAAGTCCTGTTTGGTTGCTTAGGTGGCCAAAGTCCTGTTCGGTTGCTCAATCAATCAAGGTCCTATTCTGTTGCTCAGGCGGTCAAAGTCCTATTCGGTTGCTTAGGCGGTAAAATTCCTGTTCGGTTGCTCAAGCAGTGTAATACTTGTTCCTCCGGGTTAAGTGAGGGTTGCTAGCTATAATTCCAGAAGGAGTCTAGGACTAGACATAGAAAGGGAGTTCGAACCAATATAAAAATCTCTGGAGTCGTTTTCCTTACTGCTATTACTTTCTGCACCAATTATTTATTATATTCCACAATACTTGATCCTTCAATATAGTTTCTTTCATATGATTGGGAAATAACAAATACGTCCCTATATGATTACCCCAGTAATCATTGTATACTCCTACCATCTCTTTAGTATAGAGTAAATACCTAACACACTTAAGGGGACAGAGACTCTAAGTATCTCTAAGGTCTCGACTCGTGTCTCTTATATATGATGTATTGATTTGAACCAGCTCTAATACCAAAATGTAACATCCCCACCTCTATAATCATATTATCCAAGAGTATTTTTGAGAAATCCTGTTAGATAATACGAAGAATGAGGCGCTATGGGTTACATATGTAAATATTCCTTTGGGCTAACACTAATGCATACTTAATCATCAAATAAATAACTCACCTAAACATGTGCTACTATGATAAAAACAATACACAATATGCAGTAACTATCAGAGATCACAAAGTCAGTCGCAACGACAATATATAATACATTGCAAGGTATGCCAAATATTCAATACAAGAATATACATACATGACATTGCATAATTCTTAAAATAAATACGATATCAATATACTAGTCCCCTTTATGACCAGAAAACGCTGGTCTAATTGTCCCTGAACCTGAAATGTCTTGGACTGACCTGAGTATTATGTAGATAACATACAGGTTAGACTATATCTAAACCAAGGGATTGTACATATATATAGATGAAATGTATATGCATGGAATTATAATAACAACAATATATTAAAACATCTCCAATATGGAAGACATCAAATAAAATATGCACAAAGACGTCATCATCGATATAAAGTCACGCTAATTAATAAATCATAGAATCAAAATCAATTGGGTGAATCGTCCATATCCAGAAATCATCATCAAAATCCAATAATCATCAATATATGAGATATCACCAAGAATAATCAGGCTATGATATAGCATTACGCAAATATATCTCTTAATCTCAATAATATAATACCAACATCAATGTAATATATATATATATAAGACGCATATCTGGTAAATAATATAGAATAAAAAACATATGAGAATCCATTGTACTTAGGACATCTATCACATCATAGGTATAATCTCATCTCCTTATATAGAAATAAATAGCGATGAGAATTGACTATATGATAAACACAAAGTTCCAAGTAGAATCATTTCACAAAATGGAAAATTTCCATCTCCATGAGCACCTGATCCGCTCTTAATACTTATGTGAGGTGTATAAATAACATGTACCTATCTACCACTCCATGTAGAACCAGAAGGGAGACTAATAGCTACCCGCCTGCTCTAGGAGCCTAAGGCTACACCACCCGGATTCGCTCCTATAGTCTTCACTTACCAACCTAGTATCGTGACAATATCCGCCTAATATGCTTGTCGATGTGAGGACACATAATCATGACGTGGATCCTGTCCCTATGGTAACAGACTATCGGCCTAGGCCACAAAAGAGGATATGGCTATTCCACCCTAAGGACTAACCATCCTTCACTAAAATTCCATGATCATTTGACCTGGATTTTCAAACCAGTCAAAATCATCAAAAACCCATCTGTTCTAAAACAAAAAATAAAAACTACCATTTTAACATATCATAATCTGATAAATATGCAACACTATTAAATGTATAGAATAAAACTATCGATATAAAAACTTATCAGAGTAATCATTTACTCTATAGGGTGTGCTTTAATACATGCCAAACTCAAATACTATAAATCTACCATTGCATAACTTAATAAACAAGTCGATGTTGAATAAAATGGTAAGCAAAAAGGATACAATAACACATGATAAATAGCAAACACTAAATAGAAAAATGTTATATTATTATTTTGGCTACATCACTATCACTTGTGACTGCATACGTACCTCAATCTAATTGAGTACCTAATTAGTTACAGGATTAAGCCAACATAGTTATCCTATTACAAATAGGACTCAAGAAGCCTACGATGCACAAATATATATGCAATTCCCAAACTACCCACTTAGGCTTAGTCTTTACATTTAGATTTATGTAATTTAATTAACTTTATTATGTCTAAAGTATAGTCCTTTTTGAAAATAATATCTTTGAACTAAATTCTTGGTTTCAATTCATATCCTTTTGAAATAATAATATATATCTTTCATATCAAATCACACTTTTCTTTGGAATTTAAATAAATCACTTTTGAAAACGGTATCAAATACTCTGTATAATAGTATGGTGATGTATTTGATATATTTCTTTGGAAATCAAAATATCAACTATAAAAGCGTATTAAAATATATGCAACCATAATATGAGATATTACGAAATTAACAAAAGGATGTCATCACCATATGAAATCACATCAAAGGCAATTAATCAAATCAATATCTAACGGTGAATCATTCATAATAACAAATCAAAGTGGAAGAAATAAGAAATCATAAAAGTGTAGTAAAATTTCATTCAAAAAAATATACATAATAAACATCTTGTACTTTTAGTAACATTTATTTATTATAAAATAAGTTTTAAAATACTTAAAATATTAAGTCGAAAATATTTCTTATTTTTATAAATTGCATAAACTTTTAAATAATGATTTAAAACCAATTATAACTTCCTTTTCAGTGAATTAATAATTTTAAAACAAACTTTTCTTCATTAAATTTTATATTCTAGAACTAATAAAACCAATAAAAAAATTATATATGAACAATTTTACATCATCTATATAATACCAAAAATAGAGGTTTAACGCTATAATTTACTTTGAAATCCTTGTTATAGACATATAAAACATAAATAATCACTTAACCAATCAAATATAATTTATAGAGATTACTATAAGGAAAATTACTATTTTAAAAATAAATTTATAAACTTCCAAAAATAAATATAAAGTATTATTCAAAGTCTTCACTTTATACTAAACTAATTAGAATTAAAATATTTTTTCGTTAAATTATAAAATATCCAAAATTCTCATTTTATAAAAAGAAATTTTTATTTATTCAAAAAATATCCAAAATCTTATAAATATTTTATATAAAGAATCCTATATTTTCCTAAGGTTTGAAAACTCTTTTAAAAATATTTAAATAACCTTCATAATAAAATATCACTTAAAAGTAATACTATTATTTTCATGATATATTTATAAAATTAACACTATATTTATTTTCCCTTAAAAATATTCCAAACTTATAATATATTATAATATTGATTTTTAAAAATGTTTTATAATCAAAAGAAAACGGTAATTATATTTATAATTCAAAATATATTTGTAAACATGAAAATAGCAAATTAAGTAGAATTTAGTAAAATATTTATAAAAAACCTTTAATAAAAATTTAAACTTTAATATATTTTTCAAGACTTTTCAACATATTTCTAAAATAAGGAAATAAATAAATATCTAAATATATAAATTATGGAGTACAATCACTTTATGATCATTTCAACCAAACATTATATATGTGTGTGTGCGTGTGTGTGTGTATATCAAGTGAACCCAGTCGAGTTCCATTGAACTTCAGTTATCCATTAAATACAAATACGTCAACGTACAATATGTGCGCGCGTGCAATGAGATATGGATATAGTTATGAGTATAGAAACTCATCGAACTATCGAATGAAGATTACAGCCTCCGCCTTTCCTTTATCTTCATGTCTTGCTCTCTAATGCAACAATACATCATCCCCAACCATTCATCACTTAAGCTTCTACTAGCTCACATCCATCTGAAATAGCCTAGGTCTTGCCAAGCTCACTCCATGTGTCAGCTACTCTAGTCTTCTCCTACACTTTGCCTGCCACATGCAACCCTCCACACTGCTACCAACAACAATGTCAAATCCCCAAGTCGCACAAACCATGCTCCTCTAAATTACCTACAACATTGTTGTCGTTGCCAGTGTACCGACCCATAAATTTCGACCAATTAAAAATAATTGATTCAATAAGATTTTGTGATTTAATATTGGGAGAAATAAAATTTTGTGACATATTAATGAAATATTTACTAAAATGAAATGTAACAATGTTAATTTAAGTTAATTTTTAACAATGCGAATGAAATTCCAATCAATTGAAATGATTTAAATGTTATACTTGGTTATAAAGTGAATATAGGAAAACAAATGTAAATACTGAATTAATTAATGAAATAGTATATAATAAATAGTAATTGGATAAAATCAGTATCATGTAAGTAATTATAACTTTTGGTTGTAAATAATAAACTTATAGATATGATTAAAAGTTAATGGCAACAATTATTATGTGTTACCTATTTATTTGGTCTATAAAATTTAAATTGGAAATCAATTATAATTGAATGTAACTTAATGTTACATTTACGTGAGTTAAGACAATAATTGTAAATTGTGAATGAAATAATATGAACAGAAGTATTAAGTATATTCTTAATGTAATAATTAATTTAATAAAATAGTGAAAACAAGATAAATAAATCAATTTGGAATTATAAATTTTAATTAATGTGTGAAATTGACAAAAATTCAATATAATTGAAATATAGTAGCTAATGCAAATAAAACATGAAAATTGTAGCATATCTATGAAATAAGAGATGAACAAATATTAACTATGTTAACAGAGTAAAAAATTGGTTGAATAAAAAGGAATTAAAATCAAATTTAATCTATCTATTGGAATTAAATTATAATTTGTTGGATTTAATTACAGTTGAAATTGAATACTGTAATTAGTAAATAATTGACATTGAATTAATATGTAGTTTGCTTTAAACTATTATAGATGTCTAAGAGATCGAAAGTGATGAAAATTTGTTAGTTTATAAATGTTGAATAAAAAGTGATTTAATTAATTTAATATTAATTTAATTAATGTGAAAATAGCCATTTTGGCCACTGACTCGGATTTCGATGAAACCAATTTCATCGGATCCGTAACGGTAAATTATTGTAAGGTTTCAAGTTTCATAGCGATCAGACATGTCGTTGAAATGCCTAGAAACCAATTTAATTAGATTTAATTGAAATCAATTTGAAATAAGCTGATTTTAGCATAACTTCTTCATACGATGGAATTAAGACCTGAAACCTATTTCATTGAGTTTATAAACATCCAAAACATCTATTTTGGTATATGGGATTTCATATTTTAGTTTCTGAGACAGAACAGACTTTTCGGGTCGTTTTTCGTTCAGTTTTCAAATCAATCTAGCCCATCCTTTCATATTTCAGCTAATCCTATAAATAGCCTATTATAAACCCTAGTGTTTCTCAACTCAGTTGTCTGTATATACAATTCCATCTATTTCTCACTTTCCAATGGCAAACAAACAAATTCTCAAATTGCAAATTTAATTTCCAAATTAATTCCAAAAATCAAACTCCTCCAAACCCTATTAAATTATATTCCGTTTTGAAGCCTTCAACGAGCGCATCTCAGATCTGCAATTCTTTTTTGCAATTGAATCATGGTTTGGTCACAAATTGATGAATTATTTTTGACCGCTCATTGCTCGTCGATCAACGTCGATGGATCGACGAATCGATGACATGGTTACGGAGAGAGGAAGGAGGGGAATGCATCGGCATGGCTCGTCTGCCGTTTCAGTGGCTAGATCGATGGGAACTTTCCGATTAGGGGTCGATTATTAAGCGACGGCCGATGGTTCTAGGTGATCGCACCTCGGCCGATGGAAGCGCCGACGTCCGACGTGGAATGTGGGAGGCCGTTTCAGGCTTAGCGGCGACATGCGGGGGAGTATTCCATGGTCAACGGCGATATTGAGGGGCGACGCTACCGTGTTCAATCAAGAGTCATGTTCTGTAGCTAGCGTTAGGGTTTTGTAGAGGAAGTGTTGATGTGGCTCGTTATTACTGGGTAGTTTTATTTTATTTCATTTATTTAAATTTTGTTTTCAAATCTTCTAATCATCATAACTCTTACATACGAGGTCCGATTTCATGCACGGTTTCTTGCATTGAGATCGTATCGAAATTCCAGACCTTTTGGCACTGGTTTGGATTAATTTTAAGAATGTTTGAATTTTGGGCTTAAATCGGATTTTAAGTTGATTTAAAATCAAAGGTGAGTGTTTTAACCCAGCCACAATTTCCAACTAATTTTGTGTTAGTTAAATTAAATTTATGATTGATTAAAATTTATTAATTGCTGTTTGGTATGTTAAATTTGTCATTCTAGTTAAATTTGAATTTTTTATTGCATTTAATTATCGTTCAATTTAATATTGAGTTTTAAATTGTCAATTTAATACTTGTATTGATTATTAGTTCTGTTGAAGTTTTTTGATTATTTGGATGATGATTGCGATGTACGTTTGATTCGGTATTGTATGACTGGATGTTGAATTTTATATCGTTTTAACACTGCAAGTTCCCTATGGTTTGAAATGATATACACCCGAACGACCTATAGATTAGGGAAAAATCTTTATGAGTTGAAATGGTAGGGTCGAGCGATTTTATGGATTTTAATATTAAATTCGGGATTGCGGGTTTTCCCTTCGATCTGTTCCACCCCTCGCCTAAGAAAAGAAAACATAGGCCATGTAAGTTCAGGGCACTGGTTTTGAAATGATATATAACCATAGAATTTTAAATTATGGATTGAAATGATAAATATCCATCACTTGACCCTAAGGTAGAGAATGACATATGGACACCGGATTGGTCAAATTAAATGATTTTAAATCATTAATTTCGAATCCCATTAAATGATATTTTGAAATGAAAATTTGATTTATATAAGTTGAATTATTATCGAAATCCAAGTTTTATGCTAAATTGAAATTGGTTTGAAGGAATTGTTTAAAGGAATTAAATTAAAATTTTAAAGTTGATTTGGAGTATAATTGAAATTTATCAGAATTGAGTTATTAAAACCGTTTGGAATATAACTTTGAAAAATATTGAAATTGGAGTAGATTAAATTCATATTTCGAAGAGAGATTGAAATCGATATAGAATTTAATAGTTTATCGAGAATTTGAATTGAAAGATTTGAAATTGGGTTTGTTGATTTGGAAATTTAAATAGTTCGGATGTGTTGAAATTAAATAAATAGTTTAAATTGATATTAATTCCAAATTCATACTTTAAAATAAACTGTTTTTAAAAATATATTATTTTAGAATTTCTAATTATCAAGATTTTCAAATTATTAAACTATTTTAACTTATAATAACAATATTAAATCATTTAACACGCTTTAAACCATTTAATTTATTTAACACCAATCTAACCCATTTAACTTATTTTAAATTTAATTAATCTATTTTAATGCTATTTAATATATTTTAATTTTTTTTCATCTGTTGGACTATCTTAAATAAATTTAACAGTATCTCTAACTATAATTAAACTATTTTAGAGTATTTAACTATTTATAACTATTTAAACAATTTTCTAAATTTTCAGACTTAGTAAAAAGGGAAATGTTTATATTCAAATTTAGTGCTTTAAAGGCAAATACGATTAAATGATGTTATAACCTATGTTGGGATTTAAATGTTATAATGAATTGAATATGATGATTTTGAACTAAGGATTTAACCTAACTTGAAATATGATTTAAAAGAAATTATGGGTTCGGAAACGATATGATTTCAAAGGTGAATATGTTTTCAAAGTGAATATAATTTCAAAAGTGATATGGTTTGCTTAAATATGATAATTTGATATCAACAATCAGCAATCCGCATCACCCATCCACGCTCGAACCCTAACCGCTACTTCGCCTTTGGATAATGGTATAGATAGCATTGAAATAACCCCCCTATCAGCAACGATTCCAAATTACTTGTCTTCTACGCAGGCGGTAACAAGGAGAATGAAGATTGAACTACTTAATGCCAGAGTTTTCCAATGATGTCTCGCATTGGAGCATGGAATATAAGGGGGGCACACCATGTCATTAAACAAGATCTATGTAAACAACTTATCACTTCTCACCAATTATCGGTTTTGGCTATTCTTGAGACAAAACTTAATCTTCCCTTAACCATCAAGGCTGCTGAATACATAAACTCGGGTTGGAAGCTTATTCACAATCTCAATGAGTCACCCTATGGCAGAATCATAATTCTATACAATCTCCACCATGTTAATATTACTCCTGTCCTCTCCACTTCCCAACTTATTCACTGTCATGCTAATGATCTCAATGATAGTACCTCTTTCTATATTTCCTTTGTATATGCATCCAACTCTGTTGCTGCTAGAGCCGCTTTGCTTTCGGTCATTCCTTCCCTGCGACAGTCCTCCCATCCCTGGATTATTTTTGGTGACTTTAACTGCTGTCAATCTCTCTCTGATAGAGTGGGAGGAAATCCGTTGTCCATTAATGAGATACAACCTCTCAATAATGCGATAAACGACACTGATCTTGTTAATATTAAATCAGTTGGTATGCAATACACATGGAATAACAAAAGAAAGCATGGTAGCAGGACCTTCTCTAGAATTGATCACTCCTTCTCCAATCAAACTGCCCTAATCAAATGGCCCCTCCTCTTCAACCATCTCCCCCCTCCGCTCCTATCTGACCACTCCCCTCAAATCATACATCTTCGTGGAGTGGACAAGAGAGGAAAAGAAAATTTTAAATTTTTTAATTCATGGACTCAAGAAACTGACTTTAAATCTACAGTATTATCTGCATGGAATATTAATAAGAATGGTAATCATCTTTTTGTCTTGCAGGAAAAAATAAGAGAGACTAGAGATACCTTGAAGCTATGGGCTTTTAACAAATTTGGCAAAGGAGATAAAATGGGCACTAACATAATGAATAAGCTGGTTGAGGCTCAGAAGGCAATGATGATCAATGTTCAGGATACTAATCTTTCTTCTACTGAAGCTTCTCTGGCCCAACAGTACAATGATGCACTAGCACTGGAAAGTGACATGATTCGACAAAAGTCGCGAATTAAATGGTGGGAAAAAGGAGACAAGAATAGTGCTTTCTTTCATGACAGTCTCAAGAACAAGCAGAGGAAGGAAAATATTGCGACCATCTATGATATGCATGATGTACTTCAAACTAATGCTGGAGGAGTTAAAGAAGCGTTTGAACAATATTTCACAAGCATATATAGCAACAAAAACAATTTCGATCCTTCTATTGATGACATCCCATCGGACATCATGCCTTGGCTTGATGACAAAAATTAGAACATGCTATGTTCTGAAATTACCCATGAAGAAATTGAAAAGGCAATGTTTTCCCTTAATACTAACTCATGCGGTGGCCCAGATGGGTTGAATGCTCTCTTTTACACTAAGTGCTGGTCGATAGTGTCTGCCGATGTTTGCAATGCCATCACTCTTTTCTTCAGAAAGAGTAAACTATTTAGGTCGTTCAATTACACCAATATAGCATTAATTCCTAAGCTCAAGAATGCTCATCATGTCAAAGACTATCGCCCTATATCCTGCTGCAACACTATATATAAATGTATATCTAAGGTTATTGCTTCAAGGCTGAAAAAGGTCCTCCCAAGTATTGTTTCCAACAATCAGGCTGCGTTTCTTCCAGGTAGGAATATACTTGATCACATTCTACTCGCGCCCCCGAAAGCTATGATGAAGCTTGACATAATGAAGGCTTTTGATATGTTACAGTGGGACAGTATTGTACTCATCATGGGGTTTATGAACTTTCCTCCTCACTTTATCGCATGGATTTATGAATGTGTCTCCACACCAACATATTCTATCAGTGTTAACGGTACTACCACTGGTTTTTTCTGCAGTAAACAAGGCATAAGACAGGGATATCCCTTGTCTGCTTACATCTTTATCCTTGTCATGGAATTACTTACGAGAATGATAAACAAAACAATACAACAAGGGAAAATAAAACTGCATCATGCTTGTAAAGACCCACAAATCTCAGCGCTAATGTTTGCTGATGACTTGATTATGTTTTGCTCTCCCGACATTGACACTGTTAAGAGCATAATGCTAACCCTAGATCATTTTTATTCTATGACGGGGTTAAAGGTCAACGTTCAAAAATCTGAAATCATCCTTGCTGGAGTTAGCACAGCTCAAACTGCTCTAATAACTCAAATAACTGGTTTATCTCGTAACCACTGCACTGTTTCCTACCTGGGTCTGCCGCTTACAACATCCAGAATCACTACAGACCAATGTCTTCCGTTGTACGAGAAAATCACTGCAAGACTAAACAGTTGGACCACTAGGAATTTGAGTCAAGCAAGTAGATTAACCTTAATCAAGTCAGTTATCTTTGCAATGCAAGTGTATTGGGCCAAAACCTTCGTTCTCCCATTTAAGCTAATTAATATGATCAGGAGTGCTATTATGAGGTTCCTGTGGTGTGGCAGAACTATGGGAAGATATATTGCTCCAACCAAGTATAGTGCTGTTGAAAAGCCAATGAACAAGGGTGCCCTTAGTCTAATAAATCTTAAACAGTGGAATAAGGCAGCATTTGCTAGGCATGTTGATACATTGTTTAATTGCCCTGATAGTCTCTGGGCAGAGTGGTCCAATAAAAATATGATAAAAAGCAGGAGATTGTGGAACATGCCTGCACAGCAAAATATGATTTGGACGTGGCGGAGCATTCACAAGACTAAGGAGCTCTTTCTTCCTCTGATTCAGATGAATACCAACCATGTACATAAAGTCAACTTCTGGGATGATCCATGGCTTGACCAAGGATTCATACTACGAAGGCAACTTACTTACAGTGAGATTCAACAAACTGGAGTCCACTCTCAAACGATGGTCAGAGATGTGCTTGAAAACTATCAGAGGCTACAGACTTTTTCTTCGAATCAAAGGGTGCAAAAGCTATGGGACGGAATCAAAGACTTTATCCCGCTGCCTGATTCTGCTGATAAAATTGTTTGAGGAGAGACAAAAGGAAATTTAAAATTGGTGTGGCATATGAATTCTTGATGCAGAATAATGCAAACCGTAATTGGAGATGGTGGAAGAGAACATGGAGTAAAGATAGTAGCTATAGACAGAACCTGACTATGTGGAAGATATTGAACCGAGCAATTTTAACCAAGGCAAAGCTTGTCAGTATTGGTTTGAACATTAATATTTATTGCTCATTCTGTTGTGATCTACCAGGAACTATGGAGCACTTATTCTTCGAATGTTCAGTCATTAAGCTTCTGTGGTCCGAAGTTATGTCGATATTGCACAGTAACTGTCCATTGCATGATAATCAAGCTGAATGGGAGCAAATATACGCGAAGACAGGTAACAGGCATGAAGGAAAGAGGATTTTCTGTGTTGCACTGAAAAGTTTTATATCTGCGGTGTGGAAAGAACGTAACTGTAGAGTTTTTGATGTTGTGAATGCAAAAACTGCTTCTAATTTCAAGCTATGGATCGTGCATGAAGTTAAGTCTTCCCTGAAGATGCTTTTCGCCTTCGACCCTGGTATAATGGTGTCCATCTCTTTGTTGATGTCTGTGTTTTAGTTTTTTATTCTTTCCCTTTTTCGTATTTTTTCCTTAGTGCTTGTAGTACCGTGTTTTCTCAGTTTTCTATGCTCTTTGTTGTTGTTGTGTTATGTTGTCTTCGGTGCTGCAATAAAATGGTCGGGGACCATCCAACCCCGTCGGCCTTGCCAAAAAACAATTTGATATCAACTATGAATTGATTTTGAAAATTTAAAAGAGCCATTCAGTGTGCAATAAGGGATTGGTTGTTGAAGAGACTGGGATCAGATATTGTCATACTCTCTACCAATACCGAAACCACTTTAACAACTGTGTATGTGGTGACCCTGACTCCCATGAATCACCTTAGATGTGACTAAAACATGAGCTATACCGACCCAAGTGAGGTCATTCCTCCTATCGGGCACATTTCTTCGATACTATACTTTGACTTTGTGATTGATTTAGTAGCCACCCCTCGATTTTGATATGGGAGTGTGTCCAAGGTGGGCGGTAGTGGCTACTATGCATTACCACCAGTCCAGGTGTGCAATTGGGATATCTACCCTAGCATTGCCTCGAGTGCCATGTTCACATGCCCTAGAGCGCCTTCTACGAGTTTGTTTTGTACCATACCTATGGAGTGCCCTCTGATAGCCCTCCAGTTTACGGAGGAATTACGGTACTGTATAGACTAAGGGAATATACCAAAATGTGTTAAGGAGGATATGGGTAATGCCTTAATGCTATTTTAATACTTTACTCTACCGTAGACATATTATAATAGTGTATTGTACGATATAGTAGATAGTTTAACGGATCCTTGGGAGATGTAAATCCCGAACATCTCTTAAGTTAATGCACTCAAGTTAAACATTGGATAGGAGATGTCAAACCCCGTAAACATCCCTGACGCCGTCATGCTCATATTTACCATTGATTTAACTTACATAAGATCTTTTAGTTTTGACTCAAGTGTTTTGTCTTTTCAGTTCGCTCGGGTCAGCCTGAGCATTTCAGGTTGAAGACCTTATTTTGGAGGACGAAAATGAAGATTTGTACTAGTATTATTTATTATATTCCAATGCATCATGATGTTCCGCTGCATTGTTTATTTATTTATTCATGTTTCTATAACTCTGATTTTGTGTTGCAAAAGAATAGTCAAATGTATTTATAAAATAGCTTCATGAACTGCTATTTGATTATTATATTTTGTCATTCCACTGCAAGATTCGGTATTTGTTTTATTTCTTTTTTTTATTTACCCCATAACAATCTGCCATTTTGAATGGTTTGAGTTTGGCATGTGTGTCTGTGTAAAATGTCCAAAAAGGAGGGTCGTTACAGTTGGTATCAGAGCTTCGGTTTAGCGATAAATTTAGCTTTGTGGGGCCTAAGTCATATTAAATAGTAAGGTAATACCCTAAAATGAGTCGCTGAGTGTATATATATGAGACATCGTATTTGTTAGTGTTATAAAAGATTTTTATATTGTGTTAATTTTTTTCGTTTTTTATTTATAAATTCTGGTTGGTGCATAGGACGCTATGACATCGATAGGAATTTCTAAACCCTTAATAGGCCAGACCGACACAATATTTGTTTTGAAATATGGGTAAATGAAATAATTTTGCCTGTTATATATTTTTGTATAAAAAAATAAATTTATGAATGATATATTTGGTTGTAATATATTTTTTTATTAGGTAGTAAAATTTATAAATATTAGTTGAGAAATGGGATGGTAAATAAAATAAAAAGCGGAATTTGAGAACTTAAGTTTCGGCTTTTTTGAAAATTTCTTTCGAAATTTTTTGGAATATAATACTAATATTATTTAGAAGTATTTTATGATGTAAATATTTCAAGATTTGAAAGAAATGTTTTTAAAGGAATTTTGGAATGAAATAAGTTCTGTACTCCCCTCTCTATCGCTGGAGAATAATTTCGGGGATGAGTGCACACATCATCGGCGTTCATTTTCAAGTTTCGAAGTGGGAAGACTGCTGTAGTAGTTATACTGCACATCCGTTTTGATAAACCAATCTTAATTTTTAAAAATGCTGAAGTTTGACTTGATATATGTATATTACTTTAAAATAATTGAAATGAAACCCGGTTGTTTAGTTCTTAAGTTCTATAAATTAAAAGTTAAAATTATTGTAATGAATGGAATCTTGACTATATTAATAATTGAAACTTCTAAAATGAAATAAGAAATGTGATGTTAAAATGATTAACGAAAATGATAAGAAAATGAAAATTTGATACTGTAAATAAAAAGGAAATGAAAATAAGAAATGTAAATATTGAACATTTTGGTTTAAAATAAATATAAAAACTTGTGTAACCTTTTATTGAATTCTAAAACATATATATAACTTACCAAATAATAAAGTTGAAATGTTTAATAATGACATGTAATGGAATATCATACAAATAAACTTAAGTAATGAAAGTGTTCAATGGAATTTCTTTATAAATAAGAATTTTGATATTTTAGTTATTACAAACCTAGGCTATAAATGCTACTAAATTAAATGAAATAGAAAAGTGAGTACTGTAAGTAAATGATTATAAACTTAAATTAATGTTGAATCTATTTATAATTCAAGTAAATAATAAAATGAATACTATACTAAATTATTTGGTTATAACTTTAGAAAAGTTGAAATGATTTAGAAAATGGATTTAATATTCAATGACCCTATATAAGGAAATGAATGTAAATAAAATGGTAAGGAATTTAAGTATGAACCGCTGCTCTAATGAATATTAATATCTAATGGTAGTCAAGTATATAAAATAATAAATGTGAATAAAACTACAATGAAAATATGTAATACTTAAATAATGAACTCATTAATCATCTTAAATAACTGAATAGGAAGAACATACGTAAGAAAATGGATATAGATTAATGAAAATTGGTAATGTAAAAAAAATGAATCTTGTAAGTAACAAATGGAAAAAAAATAAGCACTGAATGAATGGACGTGAATTATTTACAAAGAAACCTATATAGAGCTTCAATAATTGAGTTACATATGTTTAAATAGTTATATATGAGTAACATATGTAAGGAAATGTAAATGACATATGTAAATAAATAAATGTAAATAAATTGAATTAAGTATTATATGAATGAATGGAAATCGAACTTTTGTAAGAAATAAATGTAAATTAAAGAAAATAATCGCTGTAAGATTGAAAATAGACAAACAGTAAATGATATGAAAGGAAATATATAAAAACGAACATAAATAATGTTTGGAATTTGTTGTTGTTTTGGTTTATTGGTTGTTTGGGTAATGATACTTCTAATTGTTTGGATGTATGAATAATCTGTTGAGTTTTATCTAAGACCGTTGAGTAGATGGTATACTTAGTAATTTATTTGTCATTCTATGCAATTTAAAAGTGTCTAAACCCAAACAAACCATGTATTTTAATTACTATGGATGGAATGGTTGATTTCATGTAATGATTGTATGCTTTGGTCGCAAGTGATTGTTATTCTGTTGTATTGATTTGTTTTGTTATTTATTGAAACAACTTAAACATTTCACTTTTATATACTTATTGACTTCTTTAGATTATATAAGTGAAATACAGGTTTATGGAAGCAATTGCTACTGCTATTGGTTTCGAAAAATAAACGTTGTTTGCCCGACAAATAGGTACGTTTTCAGGTTACAGTTTTATAGCGATATTATATCATTTTCCCATGGTTGGGATATATTATATTTGATATATGTGATATATATTGATTATTTTTTATATTATAATTTCTCCCAGATCTCTCCGTACAAAAAAGACTCTACCGAAATTTTCTGTGAATTTTTTACTAAGAAAATTTTGTAAAATGTTATTCCAGACTTATATTAACTTGAGTATAAAAGGATTTAACTGATATAAATTGATATATTTTATTTGAATTATTTAATTATGTAAATTAATTATTTATAAGTTTAATATTTTAAATAAGATATATTGATTACTTAATTCCTTCTTTTCCCTTCTTTTTCTTTTCGAGGACGAAAAGTTAGGAGTAGGGGAGAGTGTAACGACCCATAAATTTCGATAAATTAAAAATATTTAATTCAATAAGATGTTGTGATTTATTATTGGAAGAAATAAAAATCTATGATATATTAATGAAATATTAACTAAAATGAAATGTTATAATGTTAATTTAAGCTAAACTTTAACAATGTGGATGAAATTGCAATCAACTGAAATGATTTAAATTTTATACTTGGTTATAAAGTGAACATAGGAAAATCAATGTAAATGTTGAATAAATTACTGAAATAGTACCAAATAAATAGTAATTGGATGGAATCAGTATTATGTAAGTAATCATAACATTTGGTTGTAAATAATAAACTTATAAACGTGATTAAAAGTTAATGGTAACAATTATTATATGTTACCTGTTTATTTGGTCTGTAAAATTTAAATTGGAAATCAATTATAATTGAATGTAATTTAATGTTACATTGACGTGAGTTAAGACAATAACTGTAAATTGTGAATGAAATAATATGAATAGAAGTTTTAATTATATTCTTAATGTAATAATTGATTTAATAAAATAGTGAAATCAAGATAAATAAATTAGTTTGGAATTCTAAATTTTAATAAATGTGTGAAATTGACAAAAATTTAATATAATTGAAATATAGTAGCTAATGCAAATAAAAGATAGAAATTGTAGCATATCTGTGAAATAAGAGATGAACAAATATTAACTATGTTAACAGAGTAAAAAATTGATTGAATAAAAAGTAATTGAAATCGAATTTAATTGATCCACTGTAATTAAATTATAATTAATTGGATTTAATTACAGTTGAAATTGAACACTATAATTAGTAAATAACTGACATCGAGTTAATATGTAGATTTGCTTTAAACTATTATAGTTGCCTAAGAGATCAAAAGTGACGAAAATTTGTCAGTTTATAAATGTTGAATAAAAAATGATTTAATTAATTTAATATTAATATATTTAATTAATGTGAAAATAGACATTTTGTCCACTGACTCGGATTTCGACAAAACTAGTTTCATCAGATCTATAACGTTAAATTATTGTAAGATTTCAAGTTTCGTAGCGATCGGAGTTGTTGTTTGATCGTACGGACTAGAAATGCCTAGAAACAAATTTAACTAGACTCAATTGAAATCAATTTGAAATAAGCTGATTTTAACATAACTTCTTGATGCGATGGAATTATGACCTGAAATCTGTTCCATCAAGTTAAAAAAAATCCAAAACATCTATTTTGATATATACGGGATTTTCCATTTTCGTTCCGAAGACAGAACGGGCTTTTCAGGTCGTTTATCGTTCAACTTTCTAATCAATCTAGCACATCCTTTCATATTTCAGCTAATCCTATAAATAGCCTATTATAAACCCTAGTGTTTCTCAACTCAGTTGTCTGTACGTACAATTCCATCTGTTTCTCACTTTCCAATGGTAGAAAAACAAATTCCCAAATTACAAATTCAATTTCAAAAATTAAACTCCCCCAAACCCTATCAAATTATATACCGTTTTGAAGCTCTCGACGAGCGCATCTCAGATCTGCAATTCATTTTTGCAATTGAATCATGGTTTGGTCATAAATTGATGAATTATTTTTGGCCGTTCATCGCTCGTCGATCAACGTCGATGGATTGACGAATCGATGATATGGTTGCGGAGAGAGGGAGGAGGGGAATACATCGGTGTGGCTCGTCTGTCATTTTAGTGGCTAAACTAGTGGGAACTTTTTGATTAGTGTTTGATTATCAAGCAGTGGCCGGTGGTTCTGGGTGATCGCACCTGGGCCGATGGAGGCACCGTAGTCCGGCGTGCCGCGTGGGAGGTCGTTTTAGGCTTAGCAGCGACGTATGGGGGCGTATTTCGTGGTCAACGGCGGTATTGAGGGATAGCGCTGCTGTGTTCGATTGAGAGTCGTGTTTTTAGCTAGCGCTAGGTTTTCATAGAGGAAATGTTGACGTGGCTTGTTATTACTGGGTAGTTTTTATTTATTTCATTTATTTAAATTTTGTTTTGAAATATTCTAATCATCGTAACTCTTACATATGAGGTCCGATTCACGCGCGGTTTCTTGTGTTGGGATCGTATCAAAATTACAGACCTTTTGGCACTAGTTTGGACAAATTATGAGACTGTTTGAATTTTGGGCTTAAATTGGATTTTAAATCGATTTAAAATCAAAGCTGAGTGTTTTAACCCACTCACAATTTCTTAATTATCTTGTGTTGGTTAAATTATATTTATGATGTGATAAGAAATTTTTAATTGCTATTTGGTGTGTTAAATTTGTCATTCAGGTTAAATTAGATTTTTTTTCATTGCATTTAATTATCGTTTAATTCAATATTGAATTTTAAATTGTCAACTTAATACCTGTATTAATTATCAGTTCTATTGAAGTTTATTGATTGATTTGGATGATGATTGTGATGTATGTTTGATTTTGGTACTGGATGACTAAATGTTGTATTTTATATTGTTTTAACACTGCAAGTTCTCTATGGGTTGAAATGATATATACCTAAGCGATTTATAGATTAGGCAAAAATCGTCATGAGTGAAATGATAGACTCGAGCAATTTTACGGATTTTAATATTAAATTCAAGATTGCGGTTTGAAATGATATATTACCGTAGAATTTTAAATTGCGGATTGAAATGATAAATATCCGTATCACTTGACCCTAGGTTAGAGAATTGTATACGGACACCAGATTGGTTAGATTAAATGATTTTAAATCCTTAATTTCGAATCCAGTTAAATGATATTTTGAAATGAAAATTTTGATTTATATAAGTTGAATTATTATCAAAATCCAAGTTTTATGCTAAATTAAAATTGATTTAAAGGAATTGCTTAAAGGAATTAAATTAAATTTTAAAGTTGATTTGGAGTATAATCGAAATTTACCAAAATTGAGTTATTAAGATTGTTTGGAATATAACGTTGAAAAATATTTAAAATGGAGCAGCTTAAATTCATATTTCGAAGATAGATTGAAATCAATATGGAATTTAATAGTTTATAGAGAATTTGAATTGAAAGATTCGAAGTTAGGTTTATTGATTGGAAATTTAAGTGGTTCAGATGTATTGAAATTAAATATATAGTTTAAATTGATATTTATTCCAAATTCATACTTTAAAATAAACTGTTTTTAAAAATATATTATTTTAGAATTTCTAATTGTTTCGGTTTTCAAATTATTAAATAATTTTAACTTATATTAACTATATTAAATCATTTAACTCATTTTAAACCATTTAATTTATTTAAAACTAATTTAACCCATTTAACATATTTTAAATTTAATTAATCTATTTTAAAGCTATTTAATATATTTTAAATTTTCTTTTAATCTATTTTAAATCTATTTAACTATCTTAAATCAATTTAATAGTATCTCTAATATATAATTAAACTATTTTAGAGTATTCTACCATTTATAACTAATTTTAACTACTTCAACTATTTTCTAAATTTTTAGACATAGTAAAAAGGGGAGTGTTTATGTTCAAATTCTTTCGTTTAAAGGCAAATACGGTTTAATGTTGTTATTACCTAAGATGGGATTAAATGTTAAAATCAAATGAATATGATGATTTTGAAATAAGGATTTAACCTCATTGGAAATATGATTTTTGAAAGAAATTATGGTTTCGAAATCGATATGATTTCAAAGGTGAATATGTTTTCATAGTGAATATAATTTCGAAAGTAATATGGTTTGCATTGACTATGATAATTTGATATCAATTATGAATTGATTTTGCAAATTTAAAAGAACCATCCGTGTGAAATAAGCGATTGGTTGTTGAAGAGGCTGAGATCAGATATTGTCATACTCTCTGCCAATACTGAAAACCACTTTAACAACTGTGTGCGTGGTGAAGATTCTAGAAATGAAGTAGGATGGTTTGGCGAAAAATTTCTGTAAAGGCATGGAGTAAGCCCGACTCCCATGAGTCAGCTTAGATGTGACTAAAACGTGAGCTATACCGGGCCAAGTGAGGTCATTCCTCATGTCGAGCACATTTCTTCGACACTATACTTTGACTTTGTGATTGATTTGGTGGCCACCCCTCGATTTTGATATGGAGTGTGTCCGAGGTGGGCGGTAGTAGTTGCCATGCGTTACTACCAGTCCGGGAGTGCAATTAGTACATCTACCTTGGCATTGCCTCGAGTGCCGTGTCCACATGCCCAAGAGCGCCTTTTACGAGTTTGTTTTGTACCATACCTATGGAGTTCCTTCTGATAGCCCTCCAGTTTACTGAGGAATTACGATACTGTATAGATTATGGGAATATATAAAAATGTGTTAAGGGAGATATGAGTAACGCCTTAACGTTATTTTAATATTTTACTTTACTGTAGACATATTATAATAGCGTATTGTACTACATAGTAGATAGTTTAACGGATCCTTGCGAGATGCAAATCCCGAACATCTCTTAAGTTACTACACTCATGTTAAACACTGGATAGGAGATGTCAAACCCCATAAACATATCTGACGTCGTCACACTCATATTTATCATTGATTTAACTTAGATAAGATCTTTAGTTCTGACTCGAGTGTTTTGTCTTTTCAATTCGCCCGGTCAGCCTGAGCATTTCAAGGCTGAAGACCTTTTTTCTAGAGGACGAAGACGAAGATTTGTACTAGTATTATTTATTATATCTCACTGCATCATATTGTTCTGCTGCATTTATTATTTATTTATTCCTATTTTTGTAACTCTGATTTTGTGCTGTAAAAGAATAGTCAAATGTATTCATAAAACAGCTTCACGAACTATTATTTGATTATTATATTTTGTCATTCCACTGCGAGATTCTATATTTGTTTTATTTCTTTCTCTTTTTCTTATTTAACCCATAACAATATGCCCATTTTAATGGTTTAAGTTTTGGCATGTGTGTCTGCTTAAAACGTCCAAACAGGCAGGTCGTTACAGCCAAGTTGTGACCGCACCGCCAAGACGCGGGTCCTCCACTCCAACAATCGTCGATTATGCCTCCTTGGTCGGTATCAAGTGCCATCACGATTTCTTTCTTCTTTTATTTTTTCATATGCTGCGATTTGATTTTGAGAGAAATCTAAAGGGGGTTTAGGGTTGAAATTGATATGGAGGGGTTTTAGGGTTGAAATTGATATGGAGGGGGTATGGGCTTAATTTAGAATGTAGGGAAATTTTCTAAAAAGTAGGGAAGGGAAATTGATTAAGTGGGCTTGGGCCTAAATTCTAATTTATTTTAGTTCAATTAATTTTTCTTCCCATTTCAATTGAAATTTTTATTCCTTAGCAATTGTTTAGAAAAAATATTTCAATTGATTCCAAATTAATTTAGACTTCATTTTACAATAGATATTTCAACAACTGGATAATTTTGTTCAATTCAATACTTGGTTATTTTTATTTAACTATCCATTTATTGTCCAAAAATAAATTTATTCCTAACTATTTCAATCATGTATAAAAATTATTTACACTTTAAAATATTTTATTCGATTCTAATATATTATTCAAAAAGGATTTGTTAATTTAATATAATTTTTTAGCATCAAATATTTTATTAGATTGAATTTAATTTGGGGCATTTCACTAAAAGAAAAAACTTTACAGTCCAATTAGTTTCTAGGGCACACATCCACAGAAATTAATTTCAAGGCCAAAGTCAGCAGAATATTTACTTTTATGGACTAAGTTAGCAGTCCAGTTACTTTTAAGGACATAAATTCATAGTTTTTTAGGCCTTTGAAACTAATTATTTTTCATTTTGTCCTTAAAAGTAATTATTTCAGTTGTGTGCCCTAGAAACTAATTGCACTTGCTAAAGAGGCCGTTGTGGCTAATTTCCACATTTAATTAAGTAAAATTTATTTTTATAGATAATAGTTATTAAAATCAAATACAAATATTTTGTTTTAATTAAATTTATTTATTATTACGATGTAAAAATCAGGGTTATTACATGTTCCTTATGTCTATTTGGGTCTCTTTAATATTCCACCTTTAATTTCTTCATTCATATTATATAAGTTTTATTATTATATAACTTTATAGTTTATATTACTTATATTATAATCTTATGTATAGCATTATATTAATTAAATCCAATTTAGTTAATTTTAATTAATTAATAGTTTTATGTTATCTTAATATAACATTTATGTTTAATATTTATTTTACATTATAATCTTTGTAACATAACACACACAGATATATATATGTTTACTAACATATATTAATGTCAAATTAATTGTTATATCATAAGTTGCTTGGATAGAATTATAACGAGTCTGCATATCGATGCATCGTCACATAATTGATGATTGTATGTTAATGTGCACATACATATGTACATGTGTGTGTATATATTTGTGTGTGTGTGTATCTGTATGTGTGTGTATAAATTATTTTGTGTATACATAATCGCAACAGTGCTCATGGCCTTGATTAAAAAGAATAATTTTTAATTTTCGAAACCAAAATAATATTATTTAATTGACTTTAATTTCTTAAATCTAAATTTAAACGAAATACATTATATAATCTATGTTTTAAATTTTGTAAAAGTTTATTTATGCCTAAAAGTGTGACGATCCGCAAGCCCGTACTCTTTGAATCGATAATAAACCATACATGTCCGACCCAAAAAGCACAGAATGACAAAAAGTCATGAGAAAGAAAAGAAGAGAAAAGAAGAGAAGGGAAGAAAGAGAGAGGAGAGAACCAAACAGAACAATACAGAGTCTCATATAGCAGCGGAAAACATATAATATTATATCAATGATCTTTATAAAACAGAACTATACATACATACATCAATCAGAGTTCAACAATCAATCACTAGTCATCAGCCTGGACAGTTATAATAAACCGTCCTTACAATTTCTGATAATATAAACAACAACAATGCGCAAAGCGGATAATAAACAAACACGTGCATACGAAAATGAAGATCTCCAGCTCACCCACTGAAGCTCCAAAAATACCAAACTTGAACCTGTAAATATAGTCGACCTGACCCGAGCATTCAAAGTGAAGAACGCCTAGATCAATATGGTAAACCAGCATGAGAAACATACTCAACTGAATTTATTAAATCACCAAACTTTTGTTAGTCCTTGAGATGATGATTTTGATGACAACAACCTTAGGACTTGTTATAAAATATAAATACTAACATTATAGTATAGATATATATGTATATGCAGGATTTAACCATGCAGGTATCAAGAATGAAGGTTGTACAGTATAAAGATTCAAGATTGAAGATGTCAATATTGAAGACTCATGAGTATCAAGATATCAAGAGTTCAAGATTTCAAAGTACAAGATAAGTATTGAGTCTAGAATTATGTTAAAACTTCTTGAAAGCACCTACATCTTTATTTGAAATTTATTCATGGAATGGAATCCACTTCGAGCCTATTAAAGGGATGGAACCCTAGTGGGATGGAACCCACGACAATATCTAGTGGAACATATAGTGGTCCTATTTTGATATCCACTAATTTTATGAAAATGCTTTTCAAAAATATATCTCTTATTTCAAATGTTTTCAAAAACTTCTTTTCAAAAAGTCATCTCTCTTGTTTGAAATATTTTAGCCTCAAAATTATCTTTATCATTTTTAATATTTTGATTTCAAAATTGTCCTTGATTTTAAACTATCTCTTGTTTTGAATATTTAGCTTTTAAATATTTATATACTCAGATTTTAAATCACTTTATATATTAAGATTATATATATTAAAAGTT
Source organism: Allium cepa (assembly GCA_030765085.1). Taxonomy (NCBI): domain Eukaryota; kingdom Viridiplantae; phylum Streptophyta; class Magnoliopsida; order Asparagales; family Amaryllidaceae; genus Allium; species Allium cepa. Next base: position 131,967,941 of record CM060943.1, read on the forward strand.
ACTTTTATATGTTTAAACTATATTCAAATATATTTACAAAGTTTAGAAATTGTTTTGACTAATTATAGAAATCAATTTTAATAAGAAAATCAAAACCGCCATTTTTGGCTAGAGCATGTCGACATACTCCTACCCCCCATGTCGACATGGTGTCCGTTAAAATTCAAAATTCAAGTTTTCAAAAGAAGAGTCTATTCATCGTATCCTTTCACGAATAGAAATGGCTATTAATCTTTATATCAGTAGTTCTAAGCGAATTTTTAATCAAATTTCACTTGTTTTCTCTCATCTTCATTTTCCACATTTATTCTAAAGAATCCCAAACTATACTCTACCAAAATACCAAGTGAATCAAACTTTATTATCTCTTGTTTGATTCTTTACCATTCTCTCCATAAGATCTCAGTGCCATTCAGAGTTATAGAATCATCTATAAATAAAACCATTAAGTATTGAGCCTTGAAACCAATTGGGTGTAATTGTATCCCCGAAAATCAATTAGGTGATCTTGTAGCCTGGTTAAATCAAGAGAGTTTCCATCGGACTCGAATACAGAAGGGTGTACCTCATAGCCTTGAAATCGAGGGTGTAATCTGGGAGATTTTGAAAAGAAATCCGTACAATTGTACGGGAGTGAATTGCATTCGTTAGTAATTAAATTACGTAAGTTTCAAAAAGATTTAGAAAATCCATAAAACACTATTCACACCCCTCTAGTGTTATTACAACCTTAAGATCCGTAATTCACATTTCTAATATTTGGTATCAAAGCCAGGTTTTCAAAGTTTTCATATTCTGAATTTTGAAAAGTTTTTTAAAAAATGGCTATTTTTGGGGATTTTGTTAACACTAATTTACAACTGTTCGAATCATCATTGTCTTATAAGTCTGCATATAGTTATTATAGAAAATCAAGTTATCTACCGAATTTTATTCTGTGTAGAAAGGAAAATGTTATATGGTTTTTGAAGAATCAACACTCAATGGACAATCGTGCAAATCAAGAAGAGTAAGGAGATAATTGATAGTGGATGTTCAAGACACATGACTAGAAATGCAGATATGCTGAATGATATTATATATAAAGATGGAGGATTGGTTAACTTTCGAGACAACTCAAAAGGATATATGATTGACATCGGCAATGTCGGTAACTCCAAAATTCCTACTATTTCTATTGTTTTAATACAATCTGCTTAACATTGGTCAACTTTGCGATAAAGGATACAAGATTAAATTTGAAAAAGATAAATGTCACATCAAAGATAATAATTCAAATATTATATTTTAAGGAATTAGGAAGAAAAATATTTATATTCTTAGTATGAAAATCTCAAATGATAATCTATGTCTTTTGGCTAATACAAGTGACCCTTAGATTTTGGCATTTGAATTTTAAACTTTTATCTAGACTTTCTAAACTTGATCTAGTTAGAGGTCTCCATAGAATGAATTTTAAAATAGATTGTATATGTGATGCTTGTCAATTAGGAAAACTTAGGAAGAGTTCTTTCAAATTAAAAAAATACGATTTCAACTTCAAAACCTCTTGAGTTACTTCATCTAGATTTGTTTGGTCCATCTCAAATTCAATCAATAAATCACAATAGATATGTGTTTGTAATTATAGATGATTATTCTAGGTTTACGTGGACAATTTTTATGAAACATAAAAGTGATAATTTTGATACATTTAATTTTCTTACAAAAAGACTTCAAAACCAACTTTCTTTAAAGACCATAATCGTTCGTAGTGATCACGGTGGGAAATTTGAAAATAAAAATTTCGAGAGATTCTGTAATAAAAAGGGAATAACTCATAGTTTTTCTTTTTCAAGAACTCCACAACAAGATGGAGTGGTAGAACGTAATAATTTGATGGTCAGAGAGTTTTTCCAAACGTCTGGGTTAAAAATCAGACGTCTGAAATAGGTCAATTTTTTAAAACTTTATGGCAGAGACATAATTCAGACGTCTGGGACTAATTTCAGACGTTTGAAATTTTTTGATTTTAATTTAGAGGAGGCAGAGCAAATTTTTAGACGTTTGGGGGGGGGGGGGGGTATAACAGATGTCTGACATATGCACAGTGCTTAAAAAATAGACATATATCAGAGTATCAGACGTCTGAGGTCCATATCCAAACATTTGAAAAAGGCAATTTTTCTAAAAATTGCCTAAAATTTAATGGTTTTGCTTATTTTTCGATTCTCTATTTTATTAAAAACAGAATGTAGTAATATTTTTGTGAAACAAAATAAGAAATAAACATATATACACATATAATAACAAAAATAATTTATTTAGAAGGCGATGGAGTTTGACGATCTCCTGACTTGTTATCCCTCCATGGTTTAAGTGGAGACCATATATTTCCACGTTCGTAGATTCTCGGGGAGCCAAAAAATCATCTTGGTGAAGGGTCCTAATTGTTAGAAGAAGGTAGCCATACCCAAGATGGTTTGGTACCTTTATAAATATAATTTTTATTATAAACTACATTCTCTACGAAATTATTAATATGTTTTTGTCTAATCAAATTATTATTTGTCCTAGGAATCCAAATTTTCATATTTTTGGTATTCATACTAGACGTAGGTAATCTTTTAGTTTTTTTATAATTAAATTTTTTAGCATCATTTCCTTTTTGTTTAGAAGTATTTTTAAATCTTATTCCATTTCTATTGCCTGATGGTTTTGAAGTTTTTATAAGATTTTCCAAATATTGTTTTCCTTTATTAAATTTTGACACATTATTTGTAATTTAATCTAATTTTTCTTTTAATGCTAAATTTTCAATTTTCAATATTTCAATATTGCTTTTCAAGTTGACATTTTCTTTTAACAGATTATCCTTCACTATTTAGTGTTTTCAAAATCAATAGCAATAGCCTCACTTTTTATCAAATTATTTTTAATTTTTTCTTGAGATAATTCTAATTCTTCTTCTAAGACAATTTTTTCGTCTTTTAACATTCCCACTTCAAGTTCTAATCTATTTATTTTGACTATATATTCTTTGTTCAATTTTTTAATTTTTTTAAATTTATCATCTAATTCTATGCTAAGTTCTAATAATTCGTCTTAGCTAAGTTTCGGATGTTATCCCATTTTTTGGTCAAAACTAGGATATCAATGTTGTGTGCATTTCCACCACGACCAAACTAAGAAGAAGCAAGCAAGCGTACAGCGAAGTCTCATTCGGCATCCAAGATGCCTTGGTTCATCCGGTGTTCCCAATACAAGAGCTCATTCGGCAAGAAGCATTCGGCGCTCCAACACTCAGCTTCATTCGGCAGCTACATTCGGCATTCCCAATAATCGAACTCATTCGGCAATCATCCATTCGGCATCACCAAACCATGTAACCACCGGACCATGCAACCACCGAACCAGCTCCATCCTCACCATACTACTGCCGGTCGAGAAGTCAATGCCGAGCCGACATCTTACCACCTCCCACCGAATCAACCTCCTTTCCATCCACTACCAAGTAAACCACCGGTCCAACCATTCCAGCTACGACCGAACCAAAGTTGCCAGGCCAGATTGCTTCAGCCCAAGCCCACCAGCAGCTATAAACATCCAAGACCCCTGCCCCCTGCCTCACTCTATAAATAGAGGGGCAGGGGTACAACAATGGAGGACAAGTTTTGAGACAAGTTTGAGAGCTCAAGCCTGGAAGGAACTCTCAAACAACTTTAGATACTTGTAATCACAGCTTTGTACTTGTAATCTAAAGAAAAAAGGAGAATAACATATAAAGTGGACGTAGGCATTCTGGCCGAACCACTATAAATCTGTGTGTCTTTTACAGTTTAGTCCCTGCTTTTTATATATTTGCATAAATCACCCAAATCACTAAATACAACATAAAATCAACCAACTCATACGACTTTGGGTGTTTGCGACCATTTTTTACGCAAACATTTTGGTGCTTTCACTGAGAAGGAACCAGCTCCCGCTACATCGGATAGAAGTTGAATTTGAAAATCTAAGAGTTCAGATCTAAGAGTTATGACGAGACAAACAAGTAGAAGGCAAAGGCCAGAGAGAAGTGAACACCAAGGAAGTCAAGAGGCTTCCTCAGGAGGGAATCAAGCGTCGATCTTCATCGCTAGGGATGAGATGGAGGCCATGATGAGAAGACAAGGAGAGATGATTCAGAACTTACTTCAACAAATTGGGCAAATTGGAGCACAAATCCAAGGAGCAACTGGAATTCAGAACGGAGCAGGACCATCTGGCGTAGCACCAGAGCTAGGGGGCACCCACACTTGGAGCATGTTGATCCAATCCCAGAGAGAGAGATAGGGGCCTCTGAGAAACCTGGTAAGGAATGAACGCTCATCCAGGGGGCAGGTAAAATTCCCTCCTGAACTCGGGGGGCAGGTCGAAAGCGATGAACAAGTCGCAAACCTCTCACTAGCACGGTTAGATCATTTACACATGTAAGCGATCGCGCACGATCCATAGGCATGCTCTGAATGACTACAGACCGCACCATAGTGAGAGTTTACGCTTTGACATCCTCGTCTTGCTTTGATCTTGACTTGAACATTCCTGTTGTGGAATTCGTATGATTATTGCTTTGATATTTGCAAATTTACTTGTATGCCCGTGGATCGCGAACGGTCCACGAGCACCTCTTGCATGGTAGCGAACTGCCAAAGTCTTTGATTCGAAAAACTCCCCCAAACAATAACTCCAGCACTGATATTATTAAGTCCCCCCCGGGCACACACAATTCGCCTCGAACGGCACCCGACTTCGAACAGTCACAATTCGCCTCGAACGGCACCCGATCACGAACGGTCACTAATCGCCTCGAACGGCACATGATCGCGAACGGTCACAACTCGCCCCGAACGGCACAACTCCTCTCACCTCAAATGGCTGATCGCGAACGGTCGTCATTTGGGGTCCCCCACTTGACCGCGCACTGTCGCACTTTACCTCGAATGACTCGATCCCGAACGGTCGTCATTTGAAGTTGAGCGCTTGACCTTGAACGGTCACATTTCACCACAGATGACTCGATCCCGAACGATCAATACATGGATTTACGCACTTGACCGCGCACTGTCGCACTTTACCTCGAATGACTCGATCCCGAACGGTCGTCATTTGAAGTTGAGCGCTTGACCTTGAGCGGTCACATTTCACCGAAGATGACTCGATCCTGAACGATCGACGCATGGATTTACACGCTTGACCGCGCACGGTCGCACTTCACCTCAAATGACTCGATCACGAACGATCTTCATTTGAAGTTAGGCGCTTGACCATGAACGGCCGCGCTTCATCCCAAATAGCTCGATCCCGAATGATCGTCATTTGAGGACATGTGAAACTACCAAGCTCTTTACAGGACATCAACAGGATATGAACATCCAGCTCATGGCATTACAAATATGAACATCCAGCTCATGGCATTACAAAACACGCCTTCCTACCGTAAGGCATATTTTGGGGGGCAAAGTGTTATCCCATTTTTTGGTCAAAACTAGGATATCAATGTTGTGTGCATTTCCACCACGACCAAACTAAGAAGAAGCAAGCAAGCGTACAGCGAAGTCTCATTCGGCATCCAAGATGCCTTGGTTCATCCGGTGTTCCCAATACAAGAGCTCATTCGGCAAGAAGCATTCGGCGCTCCAACACTCAGCTTCATTCGGCAGCTACATTCGGCATTCCCAATAATCGAACTCATTCGGCAATCATCCATTCGGCATCACCAAACCATGTAACCACCGGACCATGCAACCACCGAACCAGCTCCATCCTCACCATACTACTGCCGGTCGAGAAGTCAATGCCGAGCCGACATCTTACCACCTCCCACCGAATCAACCTCCTTTCCATCCACTACCAAGTAAACCACCGGTCCAACCATCCCAGCTACGACCGAACCAAGCTTCGCCGAACCAAAGTTGCCAGGCCAGATTGCTTCAGCCCAAGCCCACCAGTAGCTATAAACATCCAAGACCCCTGCCCCCAGCCTCACTCTATAAATAGAGGGGCAGGGGTACAACAATGGAGGACAAGTTTTGAGACAAGTTTGAGAGCTCAAGCCTGGAAGGAACTCTCAAACAACTTTAGATACTTGTAATCACAGCTTTGTACTTGTAATCTAAAGAAAAAAGGAGAATAACATATAAAGTGGACGTAGGCACGTTCTGGCCGAACCACTATAAATCTGTGTGTCTTTTACAGTTTAGTCCCTGCTTTTTATATATTTGCATAAATCACCCAAATCACTAAATACAACATAAAATCAACCAACTCATACGACTTTGGGTGTTTGCGACCATTTTTTACGCAAACATCGGACATACCTCATTAGTTTGTGCCATCAAACATACATTAGCTTGATCTCCGTCACTATCGCTATCGCTTTCAAATGATGAAGAATCCAAGTCATCCCATGTTACTCTGAAAGCCTTCTTATTTTTGAGTTTTTCAAATTTGTTCTTCTTTTTATCATTATTTAGTTTAGGGCAATCCTTCTTCATATGTTCGTATTGATCACATTCATAACACTTGATTTGAGATAGGTTTGTTGTGTTGGATTTTCCTTCTGTTTGGAATTTGGTCATCTTTCTAAATTCCTTGAATCTGTTATAATTTATGGCAATGAAGACTATCTCTTCTTCATCTAAATCAGAGTCATCATTCTTTGTTGTTGGGAATGCTATGTTCTTCTTCTCTGAATTTAGTTCTTTTCGTGCCTGCAAATTAGCCTCATAGGGCATTAAATTTCATATCGACTCTTCAACTTTGGGAGTAGAGAGAACATTAGCTTCTTCAATAGCTAATACCTTCCTTTCCCAATCCGATGTTAAAGAGTTGAGTATTCGAGAAACTAAATCAAAATCATTAAACTTAACTCCTAATGCCATAAGATCATCTTGGATAGTTTGAAATCTAGAATACATGTCAATAATAGTTTCATATTGCTTCATTTTGAATGACGAGAATTGATTTTGCAAAATTGAAATCTTAGTTTGTTTGACCTTTGTTGTACCTTCATGTGTAATTTGTAAGGTACACCAAATGTCAAATGCAGTTGTGCATAACATGACACGTGAAAATTCATTTTTATCTAGAGAGCAAAATAAAACATTCATAGCTTTAGCATTGTTTGATGCTAAGGTCTTTTGTGCATCGGTCCATGTGTTCATAGCAGTAGCAGGTGCTTCATATTTATCTTGAGCGGCTGACCAAATTTCTAGACCATTAGATTCCATAAAAATTCTCATACGTGTTGACCATTATGCATAGTTAGAGCCATTAAAAAGTGGAGGTCGTGCTGTGGATTGTCCTTCTTGAAAAATACTTGCCATGTTAAAGTGATTCAAAAACATATTACCGTACTTTGATCAAACTTTTCTCCGACACCAATTGAAAGTCTATAGGATGGATCGTGTAGTGTATATGCAAGTATATGTGACTAACTATATGATGTAACTAAAATTAATCTAGTAAAATATAAACTAAGCACACCAGGATTTTATACTGGTTCAGACCTCCCTTTAAGTACAAATGCTTCCAATATATATATATATATATATATATATATAGAATATTGATTGAAGAGTTCTTTATATATGGAAGAGTGGAATACAAATATATGATTGCTAGAGATCAAGAATATATCAGAGTATAAGAGTAAATAGCACAAGTTCGTAAGGTGAAATCTTCTCTTGGATTCTTGATGCTATTTATAGTGGCAGAGAGATTCCTTGAGTAGTTGTATCCATTAACAAGTGTTCTATGGTCGCTTCTGATGGTGATGAAGAGTTGCAGCGAAGAGAAGCGAAGGTGTCTTTTCAATTATGACAGTTGTAATTTGAATGTCAACAACCGAGTCCAGTTTCAGACGTCTGGAATATGTCTCAGACGTCTGGCTCTATATGTTTTTCGTATATAGTAGCCTTTTAGACGTTTGAGTACATTAACCAGACGTCTGATTCTGTCTGGTTTGTAATCCAGAGGATTTATTAAGACGTCTGGCTAGTGCACCTAGACGTTTTATCTTGTGCATGTTGCCTTTCTTGTATCTGTGTCATTGCTCTTCTGATTCTATCGACTTGTAGCCTCTTGATACGTTGTTTGAGTCTTGTTCTTGTCTCTCTAGTGATGTTACTTTAGCAATTACCTGTAAATAGAAATATATACGCATATTCGATTTCCATTGTATAATTGTTGTCATTGAAACCATAGATTCGATTTCCTAATAGGTAGGATGGCTTGCATAGGTAGGTCGGCTGAAAGTCTGACGCTTCAGTGATTGATTTGAAATTATTTGAATGTTCAAAATATCTCATTATTTCGAACCCCTATCGAGACATGCCTCCTGGTGTTTCTGATGTTATAACCCTATTCCAAACACAATGGAACAAGTTCCAAAGCCTAATTTGATCGTATAGAGAAGATCACTTTTTAAATCGACTATTTAAATTAAATTCAATTAAATTATTTTCATGCGTTTTTACATCGTGCGACCAAACGATAAATCCAATCGCTACGAAATTTGAAATCCAATAATAATACACTATTACAGATCCATTGGAACTAGTTTCATTGAGTTCCGACACTATGCCTAGATCGCTATTTTAACGCGTCGATTAAATTGACAATTTCAAAAATTGGCAAAATCACTTGAAATCCCAGTTTTAAAAACCTATTAGCTAAATTCTAGTTCAAATAGAATTTATATCAACATTAGAAATCATTTTTGATTCATATTCAACTCAAATTTCAATTATTTACCATTTTCGTATTAGGATAAATCAAAGTATTTCAAATTTAAATTCATTCTATAAATTTCAACTAAAATCTTCATATTCAAGAATCAATTCATATTACAAATTCCATAATTAAAATCATTTAAATAATTAAAAACAAACGTTACAAAAATCCGGGTCATTACAAGAAGGCTGGTGTATCATGTTGAGAGTGAGGGACTTTCTCTGTTGACCACTGGTTTAGATGGTGCATGCAATTGGTGGCAATTCTTACATCCTATGTGGGACCGAATATATCTCTACTCTACTCTCTCGAGATCGTATGATCCGCATTTGTATATGTACTTTTCTGCTGTTCAGCATGTTATAGGACCCGGTACTGATGTTGATATCAGTAATGACAGGAGGGACTTTAGCCCTTCTGAGCAGTCTAGACTCATTGTCTAGCTCCTGTTTTTTACTTTAGTTTATATATTAAATGGCATGATAACTATAAATCGGATCTAGTTGTTCTGTGAAGGTACATAACACATGTTCCTTATTATATTCATAGTGGCACGGCCCACTATAAAGCCGACTTAGTTTTGCTAAAAAATATACACATATAATTATTTATATGTTCATATATATAAAATAAAAAATTAATAATTTTCTGTACAGATTATATGTGTGTGTATTATATAAGTTCAAAATTATTTTATAAACTTATATTTGAAATATTTTATAATTTAAACATATTTACATATACATAAGTACATATATAATTTTATAAATGCTTTATATAAATTATTTAAAATCAGTATTTCATAGTATGTACACACACAGATAACAGATAGCCACACACACACATTAATTTAATGCTATATTGATGGATATTTAGATGATACACTTGTATAAAAAAAGGGCTAACATGTCCTTTGCGGTATGAATCCCAGCACCTATATATGGCCATGTTAAACCATGTGTACATTATCATGTTGCACGTGCACGTACATGCATATATGCATGTGAGACACACACAAATATATATATATATATATATAATAATGTGAATTATATAAATACAGACTTTATTTATAAATTTAAATAAATATTGATTTAATTTAAAAGAAATTTAGAAAAGTTCTTAATGGATTAGACTACATAGGCCCATTAAAGATCCAATAAAGATTTTTTTAAAATTTATCCTTTTACTCCACCGCGGGCTAGCGCAGTTCCATTAATACACATGTTTATATTAGATTACTTATGTTGTTGTTTGTTTGAATGTATAAATGTTGCATTCTAAAATTAAATATTTAATTGAAATGTTAATACTATTTATTAACAAATAAAAAATTAAATCAAATAAGAAATGATTTTATGTAAAATTACATTGGATTGAGTAAACTCCATTAGACTTCATAGGCCCACCAAGTTCCAAATAGGGATTTTTTTTTCAAATCTACCCATTTCACCAACTGTAGAACTACCTGGTTCCTTCAATGACATTAGAGTATGGTTGGTTAAGGTAGTCAACCAGTACATTGGATGTCTCAGGTTTGATCCTTACAACTAGCATGATGGAGGGTTCTTATATTGTGATCTGTGATGAAGCATTGCCTCTTACCCCTACAAGTCCAATGATGGTTGTGCTAGTCGAAAGACTGCATATAAAACTTACTTATGAGGTACCCAGTTAGTTAAACCCTAAGGATTTTCGGTTGGACCTTCAGTGGTATCAGAGTCCAAATGGTCTATGCGGTCCAATTAGCAACTTTAGGCCAACTAACCAAGCTACCATCTGTTAGGTATCGAGAAAAGTAGTGTCTATGCTTTCGGTTAATAATTAAGTATTCTCCATTCCCTAGCTACCAACCTAACCTAGTGGGTTGAGTAAGTCCAAAAGATTTTTTGATTATTGTCGATTATTGTTGACGACGTGTATCTGATTATTGTTGATGTATGCTTGTGGCCATGGATTTAGGTCGGTAACGACCGAAGTGATGATATATTCAGTACTATCTAGGAATGGGTAGGCTAGTCTTGTGTTGGTTTAGGAATCTAGTATCTGGACCCTAGGTACATCCCTCTAGAGGTGTGCCCAGTTTGGCTTGGAATGGTAGTCCCTTCACCTAGTCATTTGTATGGAATCCAAAATCCACTACGTTCCTACCATTTTGTTTGTAGAGCCTAGTATTGCTGGAATTTAATAATGGTAACAATTTCAGCTATGTTGATTATTATTTGTATAATAGACACTATTATAATATAACATGATTTGATATGAAAAGGTTTTGGTTGTCATAAGGAAAAACTTGTCTGTGTTTATGTGTGGACGTGGTTTTACGAGATACCTTTTGTTTTGATAAAGGAAAAGTTTTGGTAACTTTATCAATTCAGTTGAGATGTGTTTTTTGTCACCCTGGTTAGCCAGACTGAACCGGGCATTCCCTTTCAATGCTCGATCAGACCGAGTAAATTTTCAGGTTCAGATTTGGTGTTTTTGGAGCTTCAGCAGGCGAGTTGGAGATCTTCATGTCGTTTACACGTATCTATTTATTTTTCCGCTTCTTTGCATTGTTGTTGTTTGTAAATTATCAGCATTTGTGAGGAAGGTTATTATAACTTTCCAACCTGATGATTACTTATTGTGTACTTTGATATTGATTGGTGTATATTACAGTTTCTCTTTGTAAAGATTATTGATCTATATTATATGTTATTCTGCTGTGATGTGAGATTCTATATTTTTTTGTTCTGCTTCTCTCTCTTCTTCTCTCTTCTTTTCTTCTTTCTTATCTCTTTCTTCTCACCCTGTCTTTTCTTTCCTATGATCATCTACAAGTCTATTCGCTCTGGATCGACAGGCGTGGTTTGTTGTCGATTCAGATGGTATGGATTTGCGGGTCATCACGGCGTGGTATCAGAGTTTAGGTTCAGTATATTCCTAGGCTTTGATGTGTGCTCATTATAAATATGGTTAGTAATACCATAGAATGAGTTGTGTGTGTATGTACGTGTGTGTGTGTGTGAGCGTGTATTTGTTAGTTATATAAAAATGTTTTGTATTCTGTTGATTGATCTGTTGAGTGTTTTATAAATTATGGTCGGTATGTGGGACACGTTATCGATAGAGGGTTTCTAAACTCTTAACAAGGTAAACCAACATAATATTATTTTGAATGGGTAAACGAAATAATTTTACCTCGATTATATTTTATATATAATTATATATATATTGATTTGTTGGTTGTTAATGAATGGTAATAGTTGATTATTATCATTTGTTATTTGTTGTGTTTAAAAAAAAGTCATTATTATAAATCTAAGTAAGATAAATAAATTTGGAATCAATCTTATATAAGTGAAGTAAAATAGTGAAATTATATAAGTACAAATTTATAAATATAAAAAGGGATTTTAAAAGAATATAAAGCACTGACTTCACTACCGTTGTTGGAAACTAATAAAGGTGATGACTGCAGCATCATCAGTATCATTTTCGAGTTTTTATGTGATTGATTTGCTACCGATTGTAATTGAAAATTGAAGTTTTCTATGATAAACAAGTTTGAATTTAAAATCCAAGTTGAATTTGATAAATATAAGTGAAATGAGTTTTGGACTCATAATATGAAATTAAATTTAACTTAAGTAAAGTTAAATAAATTTGAGTTAGTGTAATAAAATATATGATTTGGAATTTAACTAAAGGAAAGTTAAATAAAAATGAATTGGATTTAAAACTAAAGTAGATAAGTTATTGAAAAGAATATACACTTAAGATTGTAGAGTGATTATATAACCATGAATTCAATTTATAGAAGGTGAATAAACTAAAGTATATATTCATGAAAACATAAGTAAATAAGTTTATAACTTATAATTTGAGAGATAGTATGTAAAGCAAATTTCTATTTGTTAAATTGAAGGTTAAGAAATGAAATCTGAATTGGATTTATAAGTTGAAATTTAAGTTAAGTAGAATAAAATGAAGTTGAAATGAAATTTAACTTAAGTGATGTTGAATGAAGTTGAAATTGGTATTAACAATGAATTAATAAAGTAAGTTAATAAGTTGAAGTGATGAAAATGAATATAAACTTTAGTTGTTAAATGAAATTCAAGTTTGGTTGTAAAATAAATTAGCTAATTGAATATAGTTTGGAATGATTATTTTTTAGATTAAGTATAATTTGAATTGAGAATGTTGGAATAAAACTTAAGTTAAGAAGTTGTAAATTAATAATAATATTGGAAATGTTGTATAAAGTGTTGAATTAAACTTAAGTAGAATTCTAATGAAATGAAATGTGATTCAATATAATTTGAATCTAAATTGAGTATTAGCAAAGAATGTGAATATTAAAAATCAACCAATCAGAATTAAATGTGTTACACCAAATTGAATGTAAACGAAGTAAATATGAATGTTTGAGTGTAAATTAAATAAATTTGGTTATGTTGGAACGCATTGGTTGTTAGTTGGATGTTAGTTGATTGAATAGAAATTCATTGAATATTAATGAAATTTAAAACTAAATAATTGAATTCAAATTGGAAGTAAACTGAATCTAAATAGAATTGAATTTGATTTGAATTGAAAGTGAACTAACTTGGATTTAAATTAGTGAATGTAAACTAATTGAATATGAATAAATGGATGTTAGTAAAATCCAATGTTAATGAATCAAATGTGAATAAACTGAAAACCAATTCAATGAATGTTAATGATAAATGAATGTATATTTATTTGGTTATATTGGATGGACGTTAGTTATTGATGGTTGCTTATATTGCATGTGTTTCATTTGCATATGATTATTGTAGTAGCTATGTTGTATATTGATATTATTTGCTATATACATGTTTCTCATTGGTTGTTGAGTGTTTTAGCAGGTGCGGATGGAGTATGCTTTGCATTTGGAGCACGCTTTCGCGCTATATTACTTATATATGCTCGCTAATAATATATAAGTTACATATCTCAGATTAAATATTGTACTTTTATATATTTTTTTCTACGGGGTGCCTCATCCTCGCAGATGAAATGTATATTTGTAATATATATATATATATATATATATATTGCGATTTTACTATGATCGAACTGCGTAAAGAAGGCTTTGGCGAATTTTTTTGAAAATGTAAGGCGGCAGAAATTTTTTGAGAATTTTTGGAAAATTTTTTATAACTAAAAAAAAAATTGATTTTGAGTTATATTTTGAAATGAGCTTTGTTGGTTTTTTAAATGATATTAGTTAATAACTATGAATGAATTTGAAAACTTAGAATACTTTTTATAAAAAGTTGCAACTAATTGATTTTGGAAAAGTTAAGCACTTAAAAAAATTGGTAATCTATTTTAGTAATTGGTTTTTGAAAATTAATGGGATTTGGGTATGCTTTCTTATTTAGTAACTTTGGGGATGAAATTCTTTTAAGGTGGGAAGTATGTAACGACCCAGAATTTCAGTCATTTGAATAGGGAGTATTTAATTGATTTTAAATATTCAAAATTTAAATTTATAAGCTGAATAATTATATTTCAAATATAATGAATTGTTGAATTTAATATTTCAAATTGTGGAAATAATTGGATCTGGAATTTAATTTAAATGAAAATGATTTATAAAGTTAATTTAAAATCTATTTAAATTAGAATGGAGTTAGTGAACTTTTAAAAATTGATTTAAAAGTGAATAAGTGGAAATTGGAATTTATTTGATTTAATTAACATGTAAAAGTAGATATTATCTCATATTTCGACGAAACCAGTTAATTGGATCCGTAATAGTGAATTATTATAGGATTCCAAATTTCATGTCGATCAGACTTATCGTTTGGTCGTGCGAACCTGAAACGCATAGAAATTTATTTAAGTAAATATAATTAAAATAATTTGATTCGAAGGCCTATCTTCCAAATACAATCGAATTGGCTCCCGATATATATTCCATTGTGTTTGGAATGGGGTAAAACATTATGAAAGCCAGGTGGCATGCTTCGTTTGGAGTTTGGAATTTTTTTTGGGTGAATATTGTTTTATATTGTCTATATAAGGACCTCAACCCTTCAAAACCCTATCCCTAAGTAGAAGAGCATCCACCTCTCTCAGCCCTACATCCAACAGCCTAAATTCATCATGATGATTAGAGCCTTATTAGGTGGAGTGGTCAACAGCAAAGAGGACGAGGACGGGAAGACAAGTAGATCAATGGTAGTGAGGGAGGCTGCAATGGCACATGGCGTCGGCTATGGCAAGATGAATGGCACAACTTCATAGTCGATTTCAAGGAGACTGTTGATGATCTAGAGGAAGATGCTAGATTTGTTCAAGAGGTGGAAGGCTGAGGCATCTTCGGTGGTGATAGGGTGGACTGCGACTCGGTGGTGGGGGAGAAAAATCGGAGTTGAAGTGTTGGGTCGAGTTCGTTGATAGCTGGAGGAAATAGGCTTGATTTTGAAAGTGATTTGGGTTTGCTAAATGTCATTAAGCTGGGTAACAATAATTAAGTAATTTAAGTGTAATTAATTAAATTATTATTCGTGTAATCTTAGATATGCAATATTTAATTCATACGAGGTTCGAATTTAACGAAACGAATTGCATTGCACTCGTATCTACGATATCTACGCATATGAACTGGATTGGAGGGATTTGGAGCTTCCAAATGTTTTTGCTAAATTTGAACGGCCGTTCAAATGTAGTCAGCATCAAAACACGGAAGCGACAACCAGAACCAAAAGTGAGTAAAACTCACACTTCCCAACCCGCTTATTTTTATATATAGTGGGGATATTTTTATTATGATGTTTTGATGATTGTTTGGACGTATATTATATATACATATTGGTTGGTTGGATATGTTCCCATATATTTTAGCGGATGATACCCTATACGTTCGCGTGTATGATTGGATGACCATTTGTACGTGTGTCTACCTCAAAGTAGACATTATACATATATTTTCATATGCATATTTGTTGCAGGTGATAAGTTGGAGGGATCCAATAGGATTCCTCACTATGGTTGATGTTTATTTACACAAATTGTTATATATGTTGTATTATGTGATATTTGATGTGATGGATGCCATGATTGTTATTATTGATGTGAATCACCTTATTTAGTACTTTTACAACATTGGGCCATATTTTTGGAATTTAAAATATAGAAATGATGGTTTCAATTTAAAAAGGATTTCAGAGCGATTTTGAAAATATATATGTTTTAAGAATTTTTGAATGATTAAAGAAATGGATTTATTTAAAATAAATAAAAATTTATAATTTTTATGTTATACAAATTTTGTTTATGTGAAATATACGTAAATATGATTTTTGAAATATGGAGTTAATTATTTTTTAAAATAAGTTAAATTGAGAATTTTGAACTTATTATAAATGGTTTATATATAAAATTGATATTTTATAAATAAAAGTAATGGAATTGAAAACGAGTTTTTATAAGTGTTAAAATGAAAGTTTATAAAGAAATGCTATTAATAAAGAGATTTAAAGAAATAGATTTTCAAACAGTGTTTTATAAGTATTAGAAAAAGAAATTCTAATCAAATTTTAATTGGATTTGCAAATGAAATTTAGAAATGAATTTATAATTGACTTTATAAATAATGAGATTACAAAAGAATGAATTGGTAAATAAAGAGATTTATACGTAAATAAACTTATAATGGGATTTTGACATATAAATGATTTGAACAGGAAATTGGTTAATAATTGAATTTTATAAATGGAAGTTTTTATAAAATAGAAATGTGAATTATAAACACAGTTTTATAAATGTGAAATCAATTAATTTGATAAACTAAATATGGATTTTTATAAAAGGAAATATATTCACGTTTTTAAGGAGAATAATTCTTTAAAAGAATGTTTTGGGTAGTGATATTATAAAATGGAGTTTAGATGGTTTGAAAATAAAATAAATTATGAATTCACTTTTTATTAAATAAATATATGGAAATGTTATCCAACTATTGAAATGGTTTTGGAATTATATTTTTTAAAGATAATTTGAAGTAAATGACTTGGAAAAGCGAGTTAATTAATGAAAGTTTAATGAACTCAGGCCCAATGACTACTTATGTGCTAGATTTTGTTTGTTGTTTTGATAGTTAAATAATCGACTATCAAATTTGGCTATTTTAGTTCCTCGACTCGATGTAGAAACTAATTGATCGTACACTTAATACATAACTGACTGTGTAGGATTGATTATCGTTTGTATTGAGAATGTTGATTCATGTAGTGCGAAGTGATTAATCCAATCAATCGAGCTTCCTTCATGGCCGAAGGATAGCAAGTTGAATGTTGTAGATATGATAATTCTATGAGAATTGGTTTCTGTGTGAGGTTGAGAAACGCTTTAGCATTGTTGGTGTGAACAGACCGTGATCGGATTTATCTAAAAACCACTTTGGACCAACAAATATTTGACAATTGTGCAGGTTGGTCGATGATATTGATATTTAGAATTTTCATTGTAAAGGACTGCTTGTTGATCATTTGGGCTTAAAATCCCAATATGCATATAGTAGTAGTAGTCTCTTCATTATGAAATATCCATTGCAAGGGCTATCTACTTATCCTATAAGATGTGGTAGGAGAGTAATTTCGGTTTGTCTTGTTCCTGGGCAACTTGTATGGATTAGTGTCTAACATTGCATTTCTATTATTATATACATTGGCTTTTACAAACGTACATCATCTGATGGAGGAGAAGGCAACTTTTTTTAACTTAACACCCTTCTTGAGACATACGAGCTCAAGGGTTGTATTTTTGTGGAAGGCAATTAGTAGTCAACGGAAATTGCAATGTGGCATTCAAAGATGATGATGATGTGATATGTGATATGTGAAAGGTAATCAATACCTCTTTTGGCCTCACTCCTCGAAAAAAGACTGAAACATGGATAAAAGGAGCAAGGCTAAGTGGGTCACTCCCATTAGGAGATGTCATCACTCTTCTAGATATATCTTTACATGCTATGACGTTGTGTATCCGATTATTGTTGATGTATGCTTGTGGCCACGGATTTAGGTCGGTGACGACCAGAGTGATGACATATTCGACACTATCTATTAATGGGAAGGCCGATCTTGTGTTGGTTTAGGCATCCAGTATCTGGACCCTAAGTACATCCCTCTAAAGGTGTACCGAGTTTGGCTCGGAAAGGTAGTCCCTTCACCTAGTCATTTGTATGGAATCCAAAATCCACTACGTGCCTACCATTTTGTTTGTAGAGCCTAGTATTGTTGGAATTTAATAATGGTAACAATTTCAGCTATGTTGATTGTTATTTGTATAATAGACATTATTATAATACAACATGATTTGATATGAAAAGGTTTTGGTTATCATAAGGGAAAAACTCGTCTGTGTTTATGTGTGGACGTGGTTTTACGAGATACCTTTTTGTTTTGATAAAGGAAAAGTTTTACTAACTTTATAAATTTAGTTGAGGTGTGTTTTTCTCACGCTGGTTTACCAGACTGATCTAGGTGTTCCCTTTCAATGCTCAGTCAGACCGAGTATATTTACAGGTTCATATTTGGTGTTTTCAGAGCTTCAGTAGGCGAGCTGGAGATCTTGATGTCATTTACATGTATATGTTTATTTTTTTGCTGCTTTGCATTGTTGTTGTTTGTAAATTATCAGCATTTGGGAGGACAGATTATTATAACTGTCCAATCTGACGATTACTTATTGTGAACTCTGATATTGATTTATGTATAATACAGTTTCTCTTTGAAAAGATTATTAATCTATGTTATATGTTATTCCACTGCGATGAGAGATTCTGTATTGTTTTGGTTCTGCTTCTCTCTCTTTTGCTTCTCTTCTTCTTCCTTCTCTTTTTCTTCTCACCCTCTCTTTTCTTTCTCGTTATCATCTACAATTCTGTTCACTCTGGGTCGACAAGCGTGGTTTATTGTTGGTTCAGAGGTACAGATTTGTGGGTCGTCACACGTAATATGCAAATTTCAATGAAATTATTTTATCGGAAATAAGCAAGTAAACTATAATGCGAGATCATATATTCAATTGATTTACTGTAAGGACCCTGTTGAGTTAGATACAACACTAAACCAATAGCTATAAGATGAACCTAGGAATTAAATCACTGAAATTTCAGTTTGACCAACTGGCATAAAGTGAAACTTATTCGATATCCCAATATGCTAAAGATGACCAATACTTTTTTGTAAAGAGTTTGTTATGGTCTTATAGTAAGGGTTTCTTTTTGAATGGTTCAACCATTTTAAAAGGAAAGAGAATGGATGTAATTTAGGCATAGTTGGAATGAAGAGATTGAATGGTCACCTCTGCTTCATGAAGAGACACTAGAAACTAGAATTGTATAAAATACTAAAAAAATACTTAATACGGAATGAGAAATATGCTTTCTATTCTAAATGTATTCCGTATAGAAAATTATTTTCTATTAAAGTTATTTATTCGAGTTCAAGTATTTGATCTGAGACTATTGACTATAAACTAGTTAAATTATATGAAATAAATTTTGTGACAAATGGTCGAATGGAACTTCGTATTTCATATGCTACTACAGTAATGGCGGACAAAAAGGTAGCATGACGTATAAACTTCTTGGTGGACCATTAACTTATGAAAATTGTTTTCATAAATATACCAAATATTATTTATGAAATAATGGTTGTTTTCTATATTGACTAAAAATAAGTATAACTTTATTTGATATGAATATTTTGAATATTGGTTGTGAAATAAATTTATAATAGTGATATTTATAACAAAACTAATAAATTAGAAAACACAGAAGTATCATAAATATTTACAATTATTTCATAGTTATAGACTAAGGCCTAGTTTTGAGAAATAATTGAATAGTCATATGATTATGAATCATAGGGTACCGATGAATTGTATCTTAGAAAGACTGAGAGCAAAGCACTTATCCAATGGAAGCAACAAAAGAGTTAGTGAACTGTTCAAATTGATATATAGATGTATGCAATTCAAAGTCTAAGGTTACCCAAACAGATCCACTTACTTTGTTAAATTCATAGATGAATTATCATAGAGATGCACATGTGTATTCGATACATAAGTAGTGTATTTGATACAGATAAGTTCATTGAATATAAAATGAAAGTAGGAAAACATAACATGTGAAGAAAATAAATATCCGACTTGATCAAATTGTGAGTGAACTGGAAAGGGTTGCGGAAGCACCGAAAATGAATAATATTCAATCTCAAAAATTATTCCTCTCTATGATACATAATGATGATTCAATGAGGAGTAATCTCAAAAGTCACTCCAAGCCACCATAAGTCACATATATCGACCTATAAGAGTATAACTAAAAATGAAAGACGACAGAGGGGGTTAGACATACGTATGGTGAGTGAACGCATCATATCAGTATATAATAGTAAGCTATTTAAACAACACTTATGCTCAAAATCATATCATAACCTATGTCACATACACCCAATAAGTCAGTTGAACATAATATAATATTATGGGTATAATAGTGACCTAGTATGATAAGGTTCTACCATAATACTATCAATGCCCTAATACAGCGTCAAGCATGCCCATATCAAGGATCATACTCATATCTTAGGAATCCAAAACTAAAGGCATCATTACATGGTTGGGGTAGAGCCACAACTCATCATCGTCGATGCCATGCATGACTCACTGTTGAACTACATGTTCCAACTCAGCATCGCCAAATCGTATGCGACTCATTATTGAGAACTACACATCTCAATCCATTATTGACAAAATCACATCTGATTCGATATTGAGAAATAGATATGTCAACTCTTTATCGCTAAATGCCACTGGTTATACCGAGAACTAGTTTCTTCTGAAAAATATACTGTAATGCCTACCTTATTAGAATCGTTCTTGTTAGATGTCAGTGATCACACTAAGAACTCACTTGCTCTAAAAATGTACCGTAGCACCTACGTATGTCGTACTATTGGAATCCCCAAACATTAGAAACAACATATTAACGAATGTACCAAAAATAAGGAACATTTCAGAAGTATCTCAAAACATAGAAAACAATATACTAAAACATTTCTCCTTCCACCACAATCCCAATGTCACAAACTGCGCATGAAACAGAGGTCGTATGCGAGAGCATAAATATTTAAAATAGGGAATTATGTGATATATATATATATATTATTTGTTAGTTTATTAATATAAAAAAATTATGCTAAGCAACTGCTCGAACCCAACGTTGAGAACCAACTTCAGCTTCTGGCCTACACTGTCGTTGAAAAGAACAACAGATTAAGGATCTTTAGACTAATTTAAGACTAGAGGGGGGAATGAATAGTGTTTAATGGATTTTAAGACTTATATGGACTAATTTAAAAATTATGATATAAACAAATGCAAAACTTAATCACAGAACAATCACAGAATCAAACATAGATGCAGAAAGTAAATAAAAAGCAGTAAAGGAAAGAATATACCGGATTTTATACTTGTTCGAAGTTACCCTACGTCCAGTCCTGTACCAAGGTAAACACCTCATACAGATTTTTATTATACCAATTTCGAGATTACGATCCTCAATTTTTAAAGGCCTTGAGGTGCCCTCTTGTCTTACGAGTTCGGGACAAACTCCCTTGATTTACGGGACTCAAGATCACCCAATTGATTTCCAGGCACAACCACACCTTATAGAGAGACTCGATAAACTTTTGATTACAAATTGACCCTATAACTCTGAATGGCATTTTGATCTTCGAGAGAGGGCAGAGAATCCAATAAGAATGAGATTCTAATTTGATTCACTTGAGAATTCGGTAGAATTTCGGCATAATCTTTTAAATATGAAAATTTTAGAATATGGATTTGTAGAGAAGAAAGAGTGAAGAAATTAAGAAAATTGTTAGTTAAAAAATTCGTTTGTGAAGGCTATTTATAGAGTACCAACGGTCATAACCATTCATGAAGAGATTTAAACGAATAGACACTTTTTTTGAAAATTGAAACTTTCGAATTCAACGGCCACCATGTCGACATGGGGTATCATATGATGTCGACGTCTCTTAGTTAAAAACAATGTAAAATTTGTTTTGAAAATGAAGTTTTAAAACAAGAGTTTATTTTAAAACAAAAAAAATAATACTTTAAGGCTAAAACATCACTTTGAAAATTATTTGAAAAGATAATTTTAAGGCTAAAATATTTTGAAAAGCAATTTTGAAAATAATTTTGAAAAACCATTTTGAAGTAGTTTTGCAAGCTTCTTCCTACAGATTATCTCATCACATCAGGACTCGAGAACTTGTACAAAACCAAGTTGTTCATAGGTTTGTAAGCCACTTGTCATAGGTTTGTAAGCTACTTGTCATGGGTTTGTAATCCACTAAGAATGTAGAAATGGTTTCATCCTAAATGAAATTTGGAATGAAGATTTTCATGCTATTATGAAGTTTTAACAAAAACTAGACACATATCTTGAAATCTTGATCTTGATACTCATGAGTCTTCAAACTTGATTTCTTCATTCTTGATCTTTATAATGTACAGTCTTCAATAATCAGTACCAGCCTTACATATATCCTGCATAATAACATTCATATATATATAGACAATAATGTTAGTATATAAGTTATAATAAAATAAGTTACAAAGGTTGTTGTCATCAAAATCACTATCTCCAGTTCCTAACAGTCGTCGCCATAAGTTGTATCGCCAAGTTTTGACTTCATAGATGGCTTTCCCTTATCAGGTCGAATCAAATATCTCCACCCCCATGGTCTCTGATTCCTCTGATTGAATATGCCACCACCGTCGTTCTTCTCAAATTCTTGTGTTATTCTAGTCACCTACGATCGATTAAACCCTACCATGGCTATCTACTCAACTTCCTCTTCACGTCTTTGATCCATGATCAACGTATCATACATGTTTAACCATTGAATCAAAACATACAGTCCATGTTCATTGAACTTCCAACACTTTTTTTCTAATTAATTCGTGCATCCAATCGATGAACGAACACCAATAATGGGTTCACGTCGGCGAGACTTGCTATTTTGATACATAATATATCTAATTTGGAGCACTTTAGCATTTTACACTTTTTAATTAGAGAGAGCTTAACTTTGAATAATTACAAAAATCACTTTTCTAATCTTCAAGTCATGACATATTACATCCCAATCATGATTGAATACAATTTAGTGTGATTCTATCCAATTTCGTCATTTATAATTTGATTTAAAACCACAAGGGATGAATTAGTACGTCTTATTAATACACACCCAAATAGGAAGAGTCTCACTCATCGATTAATCGTACATCCTCTCTGGTTTGATGTTAACCATTTTTTCCTTCATTGTCCATAATTTTCATGCCTTCAAAACTCCAAATTATCTATAGCTTCGATTTATTTGCATAGCTCTTTTCATGGTAATCGGTTTCATGTATTAATTTGTTTAGTTTGGATTTGATTTAGAGAATTTTTAATTGATTTAGAGATTAGGTTTTACAAGCAGAGACAGAATTTTTTAAAAAGAGACAGAGTTAGTGTCTATTTGTTGGTTGAAAACCATAATATATGCACTAAAATTTCAAAGCCAATATATTATGGAAATGCCACTGGGTTTGACTTTTTTATATTTTTGGCCTGTTTTACCAAATTTAGTAAGTAATGTATGTTTTCAAACTATAAATGGCATTTCAGACATAGTGGAATAGTTACCTGAGACTTAGTTCCAACTCTTTAAAAATTTACAACTTTGCCCTTTATGTAAAATTACCATTTCTGTTTTAATTTAATTTTTTAATATGTAAATTATGAGGTGTTTCTTTCTCCACGTCTTAAAAGAATTTTATCCTTGAAATTTCAAGAAATGGATAATGCAACTCGTAAATGATCAAACATAAAAAACAAACATAATTACAATTATCTAGCATCCATCATAGAAACACAAGCACAATCATAACCGAGAATGTACATTACATGCGACAAATTATAATAAACATTTTATGATGTGAGATGAATGCGAATGCAAATAAATCGGCCTCTTGTATGAATGCATATGTAGTGACAATAAGCATGTATGCAAACAGCCTAATATATGCATATATATATAACTTTATATGTTTCTGCATCCATTCTTCCATATGCAATAACCATATCGAAAAGCAAGTAAATGATCACATCCATAAAAACTAATAAATAAATAAAATATAAAGAAACAATAAATAGCGTATACTTAACCATCTAGCATAAGTTAGAACACACCTACATATAGGTATTTATCTTAGGTTGGTATGTCTATACATACAAGTCAACACAATATGAACTAAATTTTTATAACTCAAACAAAGCAACCAAAGCACATCATAAGGACATGTATACAACCAATCCTAGCATCTGTATATCCATGCCTATGTCAACAAGCTAGCTAAAGCAACCATGAAAATATATGAACGGCCAAACAAGTAAACTAACTAACAGGCTAACTAAAAGGAAGACGTATTGGAAGAGATATCATGATGGAAAACTCAAATCCTTCAATTCCCAATTACTCCCATCTAAACCTTTTATTAACTACTAGTGTGAACCCGTGCTTCGCATACGGAGTTGGCCATATTGCTAGTTCATACGTTTATAAATTTATTTTGAATTATAAATAATGAAATGGGAAAAGAAACGATGAAAATTTTATTGTATAGTAGACTTTTAAAAATTATTATCATTACTACAAAGATTAGAATTGGTTATCAAAATTTATGACACGTAGCATTATGAGAAAATGTCCTTTGAATGAACGATCAAAGATAGTTATGATTGGATTAAGTTGTATAGTGCATATAAATTGCCTACTTCTTTTGCACAACCCAATTTTCGAAGATAATCCAAGTTCAAAAGATTGCCATAAATTTGACCTCTTCAAACCGTAGTCAAGCTATAACTTTTTGGTGGATATATGGATATTTTTAAACCAGCTACAACTAAGCAAGAAAGTAGCTAATAATATTAATTGCGTCAAGTATTTGTAAATTGTGCAAAGCATAACAATGTCAATAGAATGAAGTAATAATGACTCATTATTTGGATAATTTGTTCAAAATTTGGTCAAAGCCATGACTAAGCTATACAAAATGTACGGCGCAGTACACTTTTTTTCCATTGTTTAACAGTCTCGATTTTGTACATAAAAGCCAACTTTGTTTTTCCATTTACAGTCTCAATTATAAAATTTTAGGATCTTGCAGAGATAATATACAAATAAGTACAACTTTACAGAGCACTGAGGATAAAAATACATTTACGAACTCTTCGGAATGTGTTCCTTTCAGAAGGAATGGCTTTTACCGCCTCTTCTTTATTGGATGCATATGAAAAGACTGAACGCCCACAACTAAAATCTTGTCCTAGCATTAAAATATGCATTACTGGATACTCGCACGCATTAAAACAAAAAAATGATGACTGTAGAATAATAGATGAATAAATTGACATGCAAAGTTCTAGCCCTTAGTGTTCAACATCTAGCATTGTAAAATAACACATCAATTCTACATGGTTATTACAATTTTTTGAAGCAAGTTATAGCCATACATTATTTTAAGGTGATTAAGAAATTAAAGTTTACATACATCGATGCAATTAATAACATTGAGAACCAACTAATGATATGTCAACATATTTTTCCTTTTGGTGGTTGGTGTGCGAACATACATACACCCCAGGCAACAAATATAGATGATCTCTGTCAGAATTTTTTGTTATACTTGAAAAAAAATGAAAACTTAACACGTAGCATGAAATAGGAAGCATACACCTCTTATTCTGTATATTTATCAACTGCTTATTATATTTATTGAGAATCCAAATTAAAGAATACAAAATTCCTCTATGAACCAAATTTATCGAATATGTGCTTCAAATATCTTTAGTTTATTTCTGAAAATTAAGAGCATCGAATTGACCTTACAAATTTTCATATCTCTAAATTTTAATAAGGACAATAAAAAAGGAGTTAAAAAAATCTACCCAACTGAAAGTAAAATGTTAGTGCAATTATTACACAGACACAAAGGAAGACCTTGTAAGATCTAAAAATATATTTATGTACCTTAGGGCACACAAATGAACTGTGAATCAATTTGATTACGGCTTATTTTAAGAATTCCATTATATAATTGTTAATTTACTTGTACATCTTCGTATTATAGTCAAGAGCTTTCATGATACCGATATCTAATTTAATTTTTCCCAATTCACTCTCATGCATATAGGACATAAAAGCCCAACAGAAATAGCTTATGGCATTAACGGATGCATGAGATGAATAAATGAAAGAACAGTGAACACATCATTAGTCGATGTATACCCTTTATAAATATGCTAAATCAACAAAGTTCAATAGTAAATTGCTATAGTTAGATCGATAAAAGTTTTAGAATTTGGATGTTGGAAGTAGATCAGCTCGTCCGATGAAGTTATGCCACACATTAACCCGTACAATGTTGAATCAAAATTCTTTCATGACTATATGAATTTTTATATTAACTTTTTAGCAATCAAACACTTCAAAAGAGAGTGTGTGTGTGTGTACACACACATATAGAAATATACAATCACAATTTAGCTTAATAGTTTCATTGTGTAATCACAATAAGTGATACTTTCGCAAATTCATATTATTTTTTACAGCTATACAATCGATATTTTTTCATCTTTTAAATGAAGGAAACCCATATTAAAGATATCCCTAACTCATCATGAATCGAACCTAAAAGTCAACATTTAACATAAATATCTATTTATAGCAGAAAATGCAAATAAACATCAGCGAGTGTATTAAATTTATATTGCATAAAGCTATTAATATGTGCTTTAGTTAATTTATAATGTGAGTGAAAGTAAAAAAAAGCTCGAAAGAAAGATAATTAGGAAACTAACCTCCCACGTCAAGGTTTATAACAATGAGCATTGTAATTTGGATCAAAATGTATTGGTTAAGAACTACATATAGTATCTAACAACGTGACACACATATAAATAAATAATATACATGACAAAAAAAATTGGAAAGCTTTTGGATATCTTCGCCTTTAAATAATGTTATTAGTCCTATTGATTCGGCGCTTAACATACTTGAAAATTTTATAATAAATATGATTCAGTTAGTGCAAATGTGAAAATTGATATGCAAACCACTCATTTGGGGATTAGTTAATAGCATTAGTTGAAGGCAACACTCTCAAACCGAAGTCATTCGTTACATTTAATAACCAATATGAATTATACACGAGAATGAAAAAAGTAACGTCTTTAGAGCTAATATTGGTCATATTGCTTTTAATGAAGCTCTCCATGCCTAAGTTTTAAATTAATGATTTAATCAAAGAAATTTACATATTTCAAGTACTTATTTCCACTGAAATTTTATATCGAGAAAAATCAAAAAATACAACAAATATCATTTTCCCTCATACTATTCGTGAATGCATACAGAAAAATACATTCTCCTTGCATAATCTTATGAACCGATCAAATATTATAGTAAGGAAGGAAAACAATATTTGAAAGAACTCCCATGGAACATTACTGGAAAAAATAATTACCACATGGCTAAGCAAATCCATGGCTCTCCATTTAAGCTTGTCTTTGACCCGATCCTTGGAGTTTATGATTCTCCTCTTACTGACATGATCTGTTGCTTTTTCTCAACTGAGATCAATTAGAAAAATTAGGTATCTAAAGATAACCAACTGTCTAGCTTAGTAGCAAACATGGAAAAAAGATTTAGGATAAGCATGATCCAAACCAAGTAATTATGAATTAAAGCAATCTACCAACAATTTTTCAAAATTTGACAGATCCCAAATTAAGCAAAGAAGTAGTTAATGTTTTCTGAGACATCATTAAAGTAATACTGTAGGCTTATCAATATTCTTTTCAAAATATAATTCGCTCCAAACATAATTTGCAATTTTAGCACTCCCTGATTTGGGAAAAGACATCCCCTAAAATTTCTATTTTTATGTGTAAATTTTTGTATGTCCAGAAACAAAAATATATCGAAGGCTGGTTGGATAGGGGAATAAAGTATAAAACATTTAGAAATCATGTTGATGAAATCAACTAAAAAACAGAGGAAACGAAGTTAAATGCAGAATTCTAAATAACTTGTATCAAAGAGTTCTCTACATATAGAGTATAGACTTGGTATACTTATTGAGAAAAATCATCAAATTGAAATCGGATGATATCATGATAGTCATGAAACAAACATCTGGGTCTAAGAAAGAGAGACGAAGTTGATAAATTTACTGATGAAGGTATATATAATTTTTATGTTCATACCATAGCAAAAAACCTAACCTAAGAATCGAACAATCACAAGGCATCTGCACCAAACATCAAATGAAGCAAGCCAAGCCTTCAAAATCAGTTTCTGATATAACAAATCAACAAACCTAATCCAAGATAATTGCCAAGAAGAGGAATCTAACTAATTTACAATCGGTTGCTAAGAAGAAGAAGAACATGTGCTTACCTCAGAAGAAGAGCTATCAAACTTGAAGGCAACCCTTGAACCAATCCCAATCTGCTGCAATCTGGCAGGCGACATGGACAGGAAGCGCGAAAAACGAAGGACAGGGCAGATAAGCATCAACTGGAGAGGATGCCATCATCTAGGTTTAGTAAAAGGAAGAATGGGAAAGGCGTGATTAAAGTGAAGGAAGACCAAATTCAATAGATTGGGAGAAAATAGGAATGGGAGTCGCGGACTTTCAGTTTAAAATTCACGAAAAAAAATACAGGAGGCTTGTGCGCTATTGAATTCCAACTCAATAAATTTAGGGATTGGATTGGATGAAAAGAAAGGAAAAGGGAAGCTGCGTACAGAGAGAAAATAATAAAATATATGGCGGTTGAGTTTAAAAAATGGGAGAGCGCTTCTGTGCTCTTGAAATGCAACCCACTAATAATATTATAGTATAGATACTTGAACCAACCTCATTTCTTCCTTCTTAATTCATATCATATTTAGCTTTAGAATGCAAATATGATTACATAGTATTCTAGACTCGACCTTTACCTTCACCTCAACATGCTGACTATACTCTACTATAACAGCTAAATCATCAACATATATTCACAATGTAATTATAAAATGTGTTGGAACACCCGCCAACTTTTCAAAAATCCTCACTCAAGTGTGACGACTTCCTACTCTCCATAAAATTGGGAAATGCCAAACAACTGGTAGTGCTACCTTCTCAATGCATGTTTATCTTATGTGGTTTACATTCCTTTGTATATCACTTCAATTTTCACTAAGATGTCTCTAATTGTATAACATCCAAGTATAACTTTAATTTTAATAAAATTCACTATTGGCATATCTCCATCGTCAAACACCTTGCAACATACTCCATGACTTGTTTTTTCATCCTCGGTCTATAGAAAACCCTCCTTGTATCTTAATACATTTAACCACCATTAGGATTAATAGTCATCCTATAATGATGATACTCACTAGTTACCTCTTCCATCACATCAATAGCCGTTGGTACACATAACCTTCCATCTAGCCTCAGCCATCCTTCACGATCAATGGAATAACACTTCAAAGGAATAAATTACCTGTTTTTCTCTAATTGATAAATGCTAACCAAAGTTGCATCCTTTGACATACCCCACTAAACTCTTTTAATTCCATAGGCACAATAATACGATAATGAATGGTGTCTCCATCTAAGTGGACTAACATTTAGGATTCTTATATGAACTCGATACTCCATTATCATTTAATTTAAAACATCATAAATGGAAGATGCCTTATTTTTGGTGAACATAATGTTACTATAAAGAACTCATATATTAAGCCATTCTCTACTTATTTTTCATAAACGTTAGACGCTAAAATTAGTTTATAAACAAAAATCACTATTTTGAAAAATTGACTTAATAAGATAATTTTTTAAATCCAAATGATGACTGAAAAGAACTAAGCTCGCCTCTTCGTCAATTTTCTTCCAAATTACCAAAACTCACCTTCCATAAAAAATTCGCCTTCGTACCTTAGCAAGTGAAAGTCAAGACATTTACTTCATGTCTTGAAATAATACAACACTTGATACTTTAAAAATGATATTAGCTCCATATGATCATGAAGTCCTCCAAACTAACATATGACTAGAGTACCTTTATGTACATCGCTATACTCCAGAAACGCTTTAAATATAATTTTTGATGGTATCTTCTATAACACAGAGCACCCAAATATTTAGCAAATTAAACAATACTTTATAAACTTACAATATATACATTATATGTGTAAATAGAGGAGGGCTGCTTATAGAAATCTCTTTTATTTATGCTTCTAATAGTGAAAACGAAACAGTCATGCTTGGGAAACACTTTGAATTACTAAATAATAACATGAAAAGCCCATACTATTATTAGGGGATTTTAATACTATCATGCATGCTTATGAAAAACGAGGGGGATTCCCTATTCCCTATAGAAAATTGGAAAAGTTAATAAAAATTTTATTAAGAACAAGGTTAACTAAGCCTATTACTTTGGGAAACAAATTTACATGGAAATCTGCAATATACAGAAATATACACTATAAATTAGACAGATTTTTTTAAATCAAGAATTCATAAATGCTTTTCCAAATTTTAACCGTAATACTCTTCCTAAACAACTAGTGATCACACTCTAATACAAATTTATTTTGTAAAAGATAATTCCAATAGAATAAATGTTCCATTTAGATTTGTAAATGAATGGATGTCTGAAAATTCATATAAAGAAGTGGTTAAAAACAATCTTACTATTTTAGTTCAAGGCACTACCGAATATAAATTCAGTAACTGTTGCAACAAATAAAAAATAATCTAAAAATTTGGAACAACAATAAACCAAAATAAAAAATCAAACAAATCAGAGAGGAATGTGAGAGTTTATAGAATTTTATAGATAATGATAGCTCAGACATTTCCCATATTAATAAAAATTTCAAACTTAGAGTAAGTTGGTTAATGCCCTTCATATGCAAGCCATTAGCATGAGGTAGAAAGCTAGAGTAGACTGGCTAACTAATGGGGATGAGACCAACAATATTTTTTTACATGAAAATGTCTAATATGAAGCATAAAAATAAAATTGAAAACTTATTTGATGCATATGGTGATATAATAAATGATGCTTCTAGAATTAAATCAGAAGCTATTAATTATTATACCACCATTTACAACGCTGATAATTATTTAACAAATTATCCGAATACAAACACGAAATTTTTTTTACATTAAAACAATCAGGAAATATTACTTGCTCTTGCAAGTGTGGATGAGATTAAGAAAATCATTTTAATGCAAATAATGATAAAAGTCCAGGCTCATATGGGTTTGGAGCAAAATTTTATAAAGTACATTGGGATGATATTAAAAACCAACTGTTTGAATCAGTAAATGATTTTTTGGTAAATGGAAAATAATTGAAAAATATACATCATACACATATCACTTTAGTCCCAAAAAATTAGAGTTCCTACTAACCTTGGAGATAACAGACCAATCTCTTGTTGTAATTATATATATATATATAATTATAGCCATAATTCTCTGTAATAGAACAAAAGTATTTTTCAAATGTATAATTGTTGAAATCAATCTGCATTTATACCAGGAAGATTAATTTCAAAAATACATTTACTAGCTCATGAAATTATAAGAAACTTTAGTCAAGGAAACAAGAATAAAATGTGTGTAAAAGTCGATTTACAAAAGGCTTTTGATAAAGTAAATAGACATTTTATAGTACATATGATGAAGCAACTATGGTTTAATGAAATTTTTTGTCATTTAATAGAAGAAAGTATCAATAATGTTACTTACTCTATACTAATAAATGGTTCTCCAAATGATTTTATATATAGTAATAGAGGTATAAGACAAGGCGGTCCCCTTTCATCTTACTTATTCAAATCAGCTATGATTTTTTTTCCATACAAATCGAAATAGAACAAATTAAAGAAAATTTAAAAGCAATTATAGAGAAAAACCAAGTATAACTCATTCATAGTATGCATATGACTTGTTGTTGTTTATAAATGCAGATAAGGATAGTACCAACACTTTGATGAAGATATTTGGAAAAGTGAATGAGTATGCAGGCTAGTAGATAAATGAATGCAAGAGAAAAGTGTTTTTCAGCAAAATGTGGACAAGAAAATCAGAAGTTTTCAATATTTTAAAATTTCAAGTGGGAGAATTGCCAGTCAAATATTTAGGTCTGCCACTTAGTATGAATCAAATAAATGAAAGGGATTATGCCAAGCTACATGATTTAATACATGGAAAATTAGAGCGATGGTCTAGCAAACTGCTCTCACTTGCTAACAGACTAGAATTAACTCACACTGTCATCACTATCATGTATTGGCTGCAAACTCACAACATTCCAACAAAAAAAATTCATAAAATAGAGAAAATGTGTGCTCACTTCATATGGAAATGAAAATTTCACAAAGTTAACTGGAAAACTATCTACAAATCAAAAAAATCAGGAGGTATAGGTTTGAGAAACTTTAGTGATTTGAGTGCAGCATGTAATCTCAAATTATTTTAGAAATTTTAGAAGGAAAATCTCTATAGGCGAACTAGATGAAAGGAAAATATCTCAAAAGCAAGAATTTTTAGACCGTGCTAGTAGAAAATCATTACTTTTTTACCTGCAAAAATATTGTAAACTGTAGAGAAATAGGAATCATATATCTTAAAAGACAATTTAAAGATGTTAAGCATACCAATATCTGGTTCGACCTATGGATTCATGGAA
Source organism: Allium cepa (assembly GCA_030765085.1). Taxonomy (NCBI): domain Eukaryota; kingdom Viridiplantae; phylum Streptophyta; class Magnoliopsida; order Asparagales; family Amaryllidaceae; genus Allium; species Allium cepa. The sequence goes on from CM060943.1 coordinate 132,000,543, forward strand.
AATCTCTTGTAAATCTATTGGGATGGTTTAATATATATCAGTTTGGAGACGTGAATGTTAATGTAGACTACATCATTCAAAATCATAAATGGAGTACAAATTCAAAATCAGCGACGTCAATATTCAAAAAAACAATAGAAAAAATAGCAATCAATCCCAGCATTTCAAAAGATAAATGGCATTGGAAATTATACTTAAAATACAAATTATCATTCAAAAGCACATAAAAACATAAAAGGAGCTGAAACTGAAGTAGATTGGCATTCTGTTATTTAGAACAGAAAAAACTATCCAAAAATGGCTACTTGTGCCTATTTTGCAATTTTGAATGGATTGCCAGATGGAATATAAAAGGAGAATATAAATGTTTGCTCTATAAGAAGGACTCAGATAGCAATAAACATTTATTTTTTGACTGTGCATACTCTATGCATATTTTGTCTATTGCAAGAGAAAAACTCGAACTCAACCAAAATCAGGCAATATAGAATACAGGGAGCAACATTCAACATATTCAGGAAAAATATAAAAACAAAACAAAGGAATTCAATTAGGCAAGTATCATTCACTCAACTGCTGTTTACTACATATGGAAAGAAAGAAATATAAGACTGTATGACAACAAAGAAAAGAATAGCTTGTAACTTCGGAAAGAAATTAAATTAGATAGTCTAATTATATTGAAGAAATCAAACAAACTACAATCATATGTAAACAACCAGATGAAAAGCCATATGAACCAGATAACTATGAGGAACAACTAGAGAAATACTTACAAAGCGGGAAATATAATTCTGATATTTCCCATAATAGAATAAGCAGACTCGACAAGGAAGATGGTAGGGTTGCGCAAAGAGGTGGCCAATTCCAAAATCATAGTAGTGATATCATCTGCATTTGAAAAGAAATTATCAATTTAGATTATAGAGAAAATGGGAATAAAGGCAAATCAGCAATCTCTTTAACTAATATGACTGGAATCTACCACTCACACAAAGCACAACCAACCACAAATCATCCCCTACCTAAGATAAAAGTTTAGAAGATATTAGATATCATCCCAAACTTGAGTGGAAACTACTACTGAAGTTAGCTTAATGATAAAGTTCATCACTTTTCTGTATGTCTTATGTGACTTTATCCTAACCCGTAATAAAGTTCATCACTTTTCTTTCATGCTTCACAATGTCTTATGTGACTTTATCCTAACCCGTAACATTAACATCTTGCCATTTGATTTAGCATCTCTTCTTTATGACTATACATCAATATATTTTGATTTCACTCTTGTCTTACTTTAAAATCTAATAAGTTTTAGCCAAATCCCAATTCTTAAGTCACCTTGCATTAAACTCTGAAAACTTAAAACATATTTTGAGTAAAATTTTGTGAATGGCATTTATCGCTTATTATTATGGAAGAATTCAATTTGGTACTCTACCCTAGCTACCAACTTGAACATTGATTGAAAATGCCGAATAATTTCTATGCTTATTTTTCTTCATCCCAAATCTTACAATGCTAAACAAATTCCTAATGTTCAGTAATAACAAGTGAAGGAACTGAGCCGCATCGCCCTAGGTTAAATGAATGAATTTCAAAAAAAATCAGTCTAAAAAGATTAGATCCAATCTAAAATATTTTAAATATAATTTGTTTTAATTATTAGGTTTTAATTTACAAGCGTATCAAATACACTTATTTGAGTACAGTCCATGTACTACAATTATGAATTGTACATGCTAATGTGACCATATGTAAATGTTGGGATTTACACCGCAATGGACAAATTTTTCCTTTATGTATGCTTTTGTTGTCTATGGTTTTGATTATTATATATATAGAGAGAGAGAATTAGGGAGAAGGACAAACTTTGAAAAAAAATAAGCTGAAGAACGATCAAATTTCATTTTTGGGATGAAGGACAAACTTTGGAAAAAAAATTAGGCTGAAGGACAATACTAATTATAACTAGCATTATATTCAGTATTACATGTACAAAATGCTAACTATAATTAGCATTGTCCTTCGGCATAATTTTTTTTCAAAGTTTCCCCTTTAGCGAAAAAATGAAACTTGTTGTCCTTCAACCTAATTTTTTTCTTCAAAGTTTATCCTTGTGCATATTTTCCACACACACACAAAGATACATACATACATACAGATATATGTGTGTGTGTGTGTTTGTGTATGTGTGTGTGTGCATAATTTAGGAAAGGTTTAAAATAAATATTATAGTTTTACACAAAAATCCATTTACAAAATTTGAGTTAAAATAACACACATATAATATGTCCATATATAAATAAATAATTGTAAACTATGTTTCAATATTTGAAACACACTATAACAAAACGCACTACTATAGCACTAGTCCATAGCGTGTCTATTTTGTATGCTATTAAAAGCATATGAAATAAATAAACATATAGTTTTCAACCCATGTTAATAAAAGCTTGGAACGATTATTTTAGACTTGACATCAATGTTATGCGCTATCTCCTTATTCTCACTTCGTCTCCTGAAAAAGAAAAAAACATGCTCACTTCACTTTATCTTCCTCTTTTCTCTTATAAAAAACCCTAAATCAAATCACATCGTCATTCAAAAAACCCTAAATCAAATCAAATCACCCAACATAGAATTACCCTCTCTTCATCTCGCCACTCTAATTCAAAGAATCATCGTTGGAGGAACTACTCAAATCAAATCACCCAACTCTGCTCTAATTTGGAGAACCATCCTTACCTCATCTTGTCGCTCCAATCTAAAGAGCCATCGTCAGTGAAACCACATTAGAAATAACTATTTATTTTTTGACTCATTTGGCATGTTCTCACTTTTCATGTTTTTCTCGGTATCAACTTTGTTGTTGGCCTATTTGATTGCTGGTTGCAGCATCATGCCTGATTCATAGTTTAGAAAACTGCAACAACAATAAGATGTTCAGAAATCTGTAACGTAAATAAAAATTCGAACTTGAATAACATTAAATATTTTCTAATATCATGATGAATTTATAATGTATTTTTAAGGAGTTCAACAAATATTGGACATTTAAGAGTTCAATAAATATTGGACATTTAAGGTAGTAATTTCACATTCACAATATAAAATTAAAAGAAAAAACATATTATATATGTTTATATTATAAAATGGTATCATAATCATTAGAAAATGATTCATATATATATAAGATAATGAAAACACTCACATCATGAGCCAGGAAAAAAATCCACCAACCAAATTGGCTAATCCTAAGGCTCAAATTTTAATATAGAAAAAATATATAGATTTGATTATAGTTATACTAAAGAACACAAATATGCTTGTTTGAAGTTATTTACCGTATTAAGCATTGCTTCACATAAAGTTTATTTACTTACACGGTTTTATTATCTCAAGCTAAGCTAGTTAACATTGTAGATGTTGTAGAAATTCGTGAAATTCAACAAAAAACATAAGGAAATTTGTCGAAGCCATTGACATTTCTTAACAATAATTTTGCATGTCATGATCTACATGTAATAGAATGACACAAAATAAAATTCATTTAATATAGAAAATCTATTAGATGAAATGGTAGTTAACTAAGTTGGTTTTGAAAGATTAGGTATGTTTCATGGAATTTAAACTCAGGATTAGTCTAATCCAATCTCCAAACGCAGCTAAAGTGAGATCGTCGTAAGATGTGTAAAAACAACCAACCAATATCTCGATGCCAAATCTATATCAAATCAAATAAAACCAAATCACAATCCAAACAAGCAATAAAAGCAAGGAATAACTAAAATAAATCACACATGAGATTTATAATGGTTCCACAAAAGTCGTATTAGTGTACATCCACTTTGATGAGAGCCTTTTATTACTAACAATGAAAGAGTACAAAATGTTGATTACAATGATCAAAAAATTCTATAAAATTTGATTTGTGTAGATTTGAATTGAAGAAAATTAGATTTGGAAAACCCTATTTCAATGTTGGATAAACTCTTGATCATCCTTTTTCTTTGAATTCTGAAAATAGCTTATACATGGAGATTTTTGCCTAGGTAAATACCCATTTTTCCCCTTGAAGCCTTCACAAACAAATTCAATCAACCCGGGCAAAACGATCTTCAAAATGTGGCTCAGACGTCTGATCTCATGATCCAGATGTTTGAGTCGAACATAGGATTTCCACGTTTCAGGTGATTAGACGTCTGGTCACTATGAAAGGAGTTCTGACCAAACTCTTGGGTTCAAAACCAAGGACCCGGAGACGTTTGGGTTCCAATACAGAAACTTTATCTTTGGGTGATCTGACGTCTGATCTACATAGCCAGACGTCTAAGCAAAGTCTAAAAAATAAGATCACGCATGCAAAGATGTCCGAACTCCTTGTCAAATGCCTTAAAACCATTTTTCAGACGTCTGGGAACCTTGACAAGACGTCTGACTTCCTACTTCCCCATTCTTGACTCACCTAGCTTCAAATTTTGATATCTCAAGCTCCAGAGCTTCGATTCACGACCCGTCTTAACTTTTACCAAGCTATTTCTGACCACTTCAATTTTCCATATAGTGTTGTCAAATTCAACACTCCACCTCAATACCATAACTATCTGCATACATCAAGAACCAATGGTACCCAACCATCACCACCTCTACCTTCTATCAAGCATGCTTGAATACTCTTCTAATGAGCTCCAGCAAAGCCATCGCCCACTACACTCTGCCAACGAGCTCATGTAAGCCCACCATCCACTATGAAGTGTTAAAAGTATCTAAAATCCAAAACCATCTTACCAAAAGATGAAAGTACTTAGGAGTTCAAAGAAGTACTTACCAAGAACATGGAACCACAATCTCTCATCGATACTCTTCATCATCAATGAACAAAACCACTCCCTCAACCATGCCACCCTGTGGCACCTAGCACTTTAACAAACGAATTAAGTTCGAGCAATGCCCGAGCTTCCCAACTGACAATGCTTTTGTAAACATATCTGCTGCATAATCCTTTGTGTGCACTTCCCAAAGATGAACAAGCTTATCTTCATCCATAGCCAACCAAAATGACCCTCTCACCTCAATGTGCTTAGTCCGAGAGCTAAAATCCAAATTATCTACCAAGTGAATTGTACTTTGGCTATCACATTGAATATCGATACTATCATGTTCAAAACCCAAGTCACACAACAATCGCCTCAAGTATAGTGCTCCTTTTGCTACCCCCACCGTGGTTATCAACTCACCATCCATAGTAGATAAAGCAACTATGGTTTGCAATCTTGATCTCAAACTTATGTTGTACCACCAAGAGTGAAGACACATCCGAAAGTTGATTTTCTCCGATCCCTATATGATGTAGTCCAAATCACAATAATAAACCAACTTGCAATTCATTCCATCACTACTGCTAAAAACAAGACCATGCAATGGTGTACCTTTAAGATATCTCAATTCATAGCTTCCCGAAGCGATTTTCTGGATTAGTCGTATACTGACTGACCATTCCGACGGCATTTGTAATATTGGGCCTTGTACACTCCATGACGTACATTAAACTTCCAACTGCATTTGCATATGACACCCTTGCCGTATGAGCCTTGTCTTTCTCCAAGATAGGTGATCCCTTAATTGAAAGCTTCGTATGCAAAGGTAAAGGTGTATTTGATGCCTTTGCATTATCCATGCTAAACCGACAAATCATTTACTCTATATACTCCTTTTAAGTCAATTTCAACTCAAACGCTTTCGATTCCTTTCTATTTCCATGCCCAAAATTTTCTTTGTCTCTTCAAGATCTTTTGTATCAAATTCCAATTTCAAACACACTTTTAACTTGTTGATTTCATTTTTATCCTTTGAAGAAATGAGCATGTCATCCACATACAAGAGCAAATACACCTAACAATCATTTTTCATCCTCTTGAAATACACACAAGCATCTTTGACGCTTTTATCGAAACCATTTTCAAGCATAAAATGATCAAAGCTCTTGTACCATTGTTTAAGTGATTACTTTAAACCATATAGTGATTTATTCGACTTACAAACTAAATTTGACTTACCATCAATGAAAAAACCTTATGATTTCCCCATGTAGACGACTTCATCCAAGTCATTATATAAGAAGGCAGTTTTCACATCAAGTTGCTCCACAAATCATGAATAACGACTGTAGCAAGCAATATCTAGACTGAAGTATGGCGCACAACCGGTGCAAAAATCTCATCATACACCTTTCCCTTCCTTTGTGCAAACTCCTTAGCCACTAATCTAGCTTTGTATTCCATCGTCCTTCACTTGCATATCCATTTACACCCAATTGTACAATTTCCTTTAGGAAGTGGAACCAAATCCGAAGCTTGATTCTTCATAAAAGATTACATCACTTCCTTCATGGAACAAATCCATTTTTAGCTATCACTTGAATCCAAGACGTCATCAAGGTCCATCGGCTCATCTTGGACTATATGAAGTCCAAATTGTCATAAAAGCTAAGATAGCTCCAATCAACATATCTATCGGGTGGTCTTATAACACAACGACCAACCCGAGCAGCAACACTGTCACCCAAACTCCTTTCGGCTCCACCTTGAACAGAATCATCTCTAAAATCATGTACATCACCAACACTACTAGAGGATACATGTGGATTATGTGATGTAACATCAAGAGCTTCCTCCATACAAGCATCTCCAACAACTCTACTCCTTGATGAAAAATGGAAACAACTTCCCTCACCTTTGATTCATCACAAACCAAATCCGAAACATCGAAAGAGCTCTCATTCTCCTTGAACAAAGGGACTCATCAAAAGTAACATGATAAGAATTCATAACCTTCTTCATTTTTGGATTCCAAATCTGATAGCCTTTGATTCTGTCTATATAACCAAGCAAGACCCCTTCGAAAGCGCTAGGCTAAAGCTTATAATTTCCCACATAATGCACATAAATCGGACTACCAAACACATGAAGATAGCAATGCTCTTCCCCTTCTACACTTCCTTCGGAATTTTTTCATCAATAACCGAGCACGGAATCTGATTTACAATGCACCATGGATGACAAAGCTTCGGCCTAAAATCCCTTTGATAAACCTAATGTCAATCTTAAGCATTGAGCTTTCTCAAGTAGAGTATGATTCATCCTCTCTGCATCACCATTTTATTGCGGATCCCTCGGTGTAGTAAAATGCCTTCGAATACCATGATGCTTGCAAAATTCTAAGAATTCTCCAGAAACATACTCCCCTCCATTGTCATACCTTAATACCCTCAAATACTTCCGACTCTGATTCTTAACTAGAGCCTTTCAAACTTTAAACTTTGCAAGTGTCTCCGACTTGGCCCTCATTACATACACACATACCTTCCAAGGAAAGTCATCAATAAAAGAAATATAATAAAAAGTTCTACCCAAAGAAGCTACCGGTGCCGGTCTCAAACATCCGTGTGAACATACTTAAGAACATCTCTCGAATCATGCTTTCCTTCACCGAATGACACTTTAATTTGCTTTCCTCTGACACATTCTTTGCAAAACTCAAGTTTGTTGAAACTCTCCCCATCGATCATCTCCTGCTTCTGAAGTATATCCAAAATCCTCTCCAATACATAACCCAACCTTAAATGCTACAACCTTATCGCATCTAAAACGGGAGAATTATCAACCCCCACACAAGTTTCACCTTCAATAGTCACACCCTCAAGCAAATAAATATCATGAGTTCTAGCACCTTTCATCACTGCAAGTGTATCCTTCGAAACCCGCAAGTTATAATTCTTGATAATGATATTACATCCCAAAGAATACAATTGCCCCTAAGGAAATAAGTGATTTATGAAGACCCGGAACATAGCGTACATTAGTGAGCATATGAATCACTCTGTCAAACATCCAAATTTGCACATAGTCAATGCTTATTGATTTACAAATAGCACCATTTCCCATAATAATTTAATTTCCCTCTTTGTCGATACAAGAGAAAATACAATTCCTAATTGGGGTAATATAATAAGATGCACCCAAATCAAGCATCCATTTTCCACTTGAAACATCCGATGCTACCACCACCAATACCTTTCCATCTACCTCATCAACATCACTCTCCACCACTACTGATGAAGATGTTACTTCCTTCTTCTTCTTATCCTTGTCCGGACAATCATTCTTCCAATGACCAAGATTCTTGCAAATAAAGGACTTGTTATTTCTTTCCCTCAATTTTCACTCCAACCAGGCTTCCTTGATCTAGAATGCCACAATTCACCCTCTTCTCCTTCTCCTTCTCCAGAAACAAACAGTGACCACTACTAGCACCCATACTACCATCACTCAAGTCTTTTATTTGATTCGGAAACTCGTCACTTAGAAGACCCACTTTAACATGACTAAGCGTCAAAGTGTCCTGGCTATGGATCAAGCTATTTAGGAAACCCATATAACAGTCCGACAACGAACACAACAATATCATCTCCTTTTGCTCTTCCTCAATCTTCAGGCATACCACCTTCATCTTCATTATCAAACATCAAAGGTATTCAAGTGTGTCCTTAGTGAAGTGCTCTCTTTTATCTTGTAGGTAAAGAACGTTCACAATAAGACCAAACGATTAGTTAGTGACTTCTTCATATATAATTCCTCCAGCTGATCCCAAATTCTCCTAGCGGTAGCTCTTCATTTATTTCGGAGAGTACATTCTCAGCCATAGAAAATTGAAGCGTAGTGAATGCCCACTCTTCCATTTTCTCTTTCTCAACATCCGAGATGTCCACCTGCAACAAATATGTGTTAAACGCAACTCGATACACATGATTCTGCCTAAGAACTGCTTTCATCTTTCATTGTTATTTTTCAAAATCATTATCACCATTCCACTTGTCTATAACCAATTGTGATCTTGAAACCACATATGATCTACATACATATGGCGCTACACTACTACCATTAACCAACCATTAAGGTACTGTCCAAGGTATTATCCGATTTTGGCATTTCTACAACCATCCAACAAACACCAAAGCTTTGGTACCAACTGTTATGGAATTTATACTCGAGATCACTCTAATCCAAACTCCAAACACAGCGAAAATGAGATCGTTGTAAGATGTGAAAAAAACTAATCAACATCTCGATACCAAATGTCAACCCAATCCAAATAAAACTAAATTACAATCCAAACAAGCAACAAAAACAAGCAATAACGAAAATAATCACATACAAGATTTATAGTGGTTCTACTAATGTCATGTTAGTGTACATCCACTGTGAGGAGAGCCTTTTATTACTAACAATGAAAGAGTACAAAAGGTTTAGTACAATGATCATAAAATTCTATAGAATTTGATTAGTGGAGATCAAAATTGAAGAAAATTAGGTTTGGAAAACCATATTTCAATGTTGGATTAACCCTTGATCTTTTTTTGAATTCTAAAAATAGCTTATAAAGGGAGAATTTTCACCTAGGCAAATACTCAATTTGCCCTTTGAAGTCTTCACAAACCAACTCAATCAGCTCGGGAAAAACTATCTTCGAACAGCGGCTCAAATGTCTGATCTCACAATCTAGACATCTGAGTTGAACATGGGATTTCCACATTTCGGGTGATCTGATGTTTGGTCACGATAACTAGATGTCTGAGCAAACTCTCGAGTTCTAAACCAATGACCTAGAGACGTCTGAGTTCCAACACAGAAGATTTAGCCCCAAGTGATCAAACGTCTAAGCTTCACAGCCAAACATCTGAGCAAAGTCTTGCAAAATTAGATTAAGCATACAAAGATGTATGAACTCCATGTCAGATGCCTCAAAACTAGTTTTTGGATGTCCGAAGGCCTTAACTAGACGTCCGACTTCCTGTTCCTCCATCCAATGAATCACCTAGCTTCTAATTTTGATATTTCCAGCTCTTGAGCTCTAATTCGCGAACTGTCTTCTTTGTTACCAAGCTAGTTTTGACCTCTTCAATTCTCCATATGGGATTCTCGGTGGAGCCGCGTTCTCGTCAGAGAGTTCTATTCGATCGCACCAGGGGGGAATTGTTTGGGGGTCTATGGAGTAGCTTTGGTTATGGCGGCTAGGTTATCGGTGAATGAGGTCGACGGCATGGGGCGTTTTCTGATCGAAACTTGGGTTTCCAAGTTGAGCTCGAATGCTCGTTTCGATTTTATGGTGAATTCGTCGATGATGGATGATGGGTTGAGTTGAGGAGGTAGTCGCTGATCTGTGGGAAGCAATCACCGATGGTCTGGGTAGCGAATTCCGGTATGCACGTACATTGTGCATGTGGGTATCTGGGTTGTGAAGTGTGGAAGAAGAAGTAGGTTTGGGTTATTCGTGTGATTCTCGAGTTTGGGCTCGGGGAAGTGATGGCGTGGCTCGAGTTTTAACTCGAAGTAGGATGGTTGTACGAGAGTTAAATACTTAGAAAGTTTTAAGGTTAAAAAATTTGGGGCGCTCGGGTTAATTTTTGGAAAAAACACGAAGCAATGGAGCAATTTGCTCGGTTTCAACTCGAAGCTGGTCTCGAGTCAGTATGTAAAACGATTTTGAAGTTTAAGGAAATTCAAGTTTTTGAAAATAAAATTTGTTGAATTAGTTTTCTTTCAATGTTTAACGTTTCCTAAGTTTTAAAATAAGTTAAGGAGGGTTTTAAATAAATTATTTTAATTAACCTAAATTTAAATGGTTTAAAATAAATTAACTTTAATTTGAAGGTTATCTTCTTAATAATGTATAAAGAAGTTAATTATTATAAAGGATGTTTTAAAATGGTTAAGTAACTTTCAAAGCTTAAGTTAACGTATTTGTTAAAAGGGAAATTATTATTATTAGAAGTGAATTACTTAATAAAAGTAATTAAAGTAATTAAAGAAATTTATTAATAATTCAAGTTAATTAATCAAGTAATTAATGAATGATTAAATAAAAATAATAATTACTTAGTGAAAGTGATTAAGAGTAGATAATTAAAGATTGATTAATCAAATATTAAGGGTTAATTACTTTAAAGCATAATTAATTAATGTGGTTAATTAATTAGAGTAATTAAATTAAGAATAATTAATTAAAGGTTAATTAATAAAAGTAACTAAGATTTAATTAATTACAATTAAGGGTTAATTCATTAAGATAATTAATGAAAGAAATGATTAATTAATGAAGGTGGTTAAGACTTAATCAATTGTAGTTAATGATAACTAATCATTGATTAAAGATTACTAATGGAAGTAATTATGTGGGTAATAAATTTAAAACCACACGATTTATTCATCTTAATTAAAGATGTTTGATTGTTATTAAATGTTGTGGGATGGATTGTTATATTTGATATATGATGTGATGCTATATAATGCTTTGTGCTAAGCTGCTATATTTGTGATGAATATACTGTTGTATGAATATGAAATCCCCTTGACCCGTAAAACGATATTTGAATTTCGATGCGATAGGGAGTCGGATTCCAGTTGGTTAACCGAAACCCACATCGAATCATAATGATGGATCTTTGTGATTAAATTTATTTTATCTATGAATCTGTGAATGAAGATAAGCGTTATAGGATATACCGCTTATCGAGATTGCTGTGATTGTATTTGTAATCACTAATGATGTTGTGCACTATTGTGTTAAACCCCTGGACCACACTTATATACACACAAATATGGATTGCACGTGGAAATGGGTTAAGTCACAGATTTTTGAAATAATTTTAAAAATTAAATTTTTGAATCCAAATGGTTTTGGAAATGGATTGGGTTTAAAATAAAAAGTTTTTGAAAAGGGAATTTCAAAGATAAAGGTTATTTTCGAATAACTTAATTTATTTTTGAAATTTAATTTAAATTTGAATTCAAAATTTGAAATTAAATCCTATTTATGATTTAAATAGGGCTATACAAGTTTATATGGGTCTTAAACCATTTTTAAAGTGTTGTTTTGGGACTTTAAATTTAACCCAAAGATTTTAACTTTTATAAGTGAAATCGAATTTTTCTCAAAGAAAACTATTTGTTTTCAAAAAATAAAAGCTTTCACATAAGAAATGAACTTCCAATCTGTGTTAAAAGTATTTCAAGTCTAAATTGAAAATGGTCTTCCAAGTTATGAATAAATCTTTGGAAAACGGGTTTGAAAGCTATAGGTTAAATCCTTGATTTAACGATTTAATGAGTGAATCCAATTGAAATAGAAATTGTTTTGAAATCTATGAATGGATCTTCGTGAAACTGGGTGAACTTTGTGAAATAAATCTTTTTGTTTAAAGATTTAAAATGGTAATTTGTTTAAACCATTTGAAGAAAGGTTTTGGGTTTTAAAATTTGTGACTTAACTGAAATCCCATATCCATATGTTTTTATATATTGCGCTCACTATTCGGTTTAGCTGGGAGAGGACCTTGTGTCATATAACCCATTCCGAATAGTGATACGACGTTATGGATTGCATTTGAAGACCGGTGTTAAAGACCGGGTATTTGCAAGAGCGATGGGATAACCTATCGATTGTCTCTGCACTGAGTAGCTACGGTATAGAGATTCCCTAAGTGATGGGAAGTCCGATAGTGATTGTGGATACCCGGATTGCAAGGGTTTCTTCGGAAGTGCCTTCGGTTCTGTTCGAACCCGGAACAGACTTGTATGGTTGTATGTCCGACATTACACTTTGAGATATTAAACTGATCCCTATCAAATACATTTCTACTTGGTGGCGGAGAATTTATTCTCTTAGCTTAACACCCTTCTCTGAGACGTACGAGCTCAGAGGTTATGTAGTTGATATTTATCAGTGAAATACTCCCAATTTGGTAGTGTGGCATGCTGAGTGCTGCTGTGTATCATTTGTTGATCAAATCATGGCTTTTGTGTAAAGCGTAGTTTTGTGGACGAGACTGCATTAGGACCTCACACCTCGGAAATGGCAAAACAGGAAAGATGCGGCAAGGTTATGGGGTCTCTCCCTTTAGGGTGTGTCATTCCCTTCTGGAAAAGGGTGGTATCATGGTATGGAGCCCAGATACTTACTCATGTGGACACTGCAGATCTATTACTTTGTGATTGCTTTGTGGTTGTGAGGCACCTCGGATAAAGGTCCCAAAGGACCGGGGGATGGCATGCTCAAGTAGTAGTTACCTAGTTACTGAGGTAACTCGGCCTTGTGTTGGCAAAGATCCGGTTAGGTTCTCGGGATGTCCCGCCAGAGGCGTACCCATGTGGCAGTAGGAAGTTTCTTAGCCTGACCATTTGTTGGAAATCCAAACTTCAATACGTGCCTTGTACGGTTTTAGTTGTAGAACCTGCCATTTACTTATAGTGGTCACCACTGTTTAGATGGTAGCTATAGTAGACATAGTTCGGAATGTCTATGCTGGCTAGGATTTATATTACACTTTCGAAATGGTTTTCTACACTATGCACTAGTAATAATATCAAAGAAATTTTCTCGTATCAAGCATATTTGACAATCATAAGGAGAAATCTCCTCCAATTCTCGTTTGCATTGTGTGTGTGGCGGGAGGCCTTATGGTAGTTTCATTTTCTAAAAAGCATTGCAGATTTATTTTAAATTCTTTTGATGTTTAGTTTAAAGATAAAAACTGTTTTTGTTTGCTCATACCAGTCCCACGACTGACCTGGAGTTTATTGTTCCTTTCCTAAACTCTGGGTGCCCACAATTTTCCCACACGGGCAGTCTAGAGTTGGGTTTTTCAGATAATCGAATAATAGGTGTAGATTCGATAGCTTTCAGCCTTAGGATTTGGCTATCGCATTTGGATTGAGTTGCTTCACTTCATCTTGATTGAGAGTTCGAGCTATTTCTGGATTAGTGCTTTGGAGATGGAGATTACCGATGCTGGAGTTCTCTCTTGAAGACCATATTGGAGATTTTGTTCCGCTGCTAGTGTTATCTTTTCTTTCCGCTGCTATTATCTTGTATCGTATCTCTGATGTATATTGATATTCATTGTATCATCTGTTATATCATATTGTATCAGTTATTGTATCAAATGTTGTATATTGATATATTCTTTTTCTTCCGCTGTGTTGTTATACTTAATGTGTTATAAGCTCCGGCGAACCAGATTCGGCGTTTGGATCTGCGACATTGGAATACGAGTGTCGTATTCGGTGCCGATTTTCGAAGGTCGAGTCAGGGTCGTCACAAGGAATGACAACAGTAAGAAACATATATTGCGTTTACATACACATCCATGGAGGTAAATTATACGGTGTGACGATAATGGACCAGGATGAATATCTAGAACCAAATTGAGAAAATGGCGAAAAACCATCCGTACATAATCCTAATCTAACATTTATACTCTCCGCTGCAAAATTTGGATACGTTTTATCGAAATGCTTCCATGCTTCTCCATCAGCCGGATGTGTCAACGTACAATCTTCCTCCGTTCTCACACTATGCCATCTCACATTAGATGCAGTTACAGAAGATGCATATAATCTTTGAAGCCTTGGAGTGATGGGAAGTAATGCATACGCTTGTATGGAACTTCCTTCCTCTTCTTTTTTCTTGGTTTGTATCTCTCCTGATTACAAATTTTACAATTTCTAAGGTTTGTGTCTTCTTTCCAAAACAACATACAGCCTTTTAAATATGTATCTATTTTCTGATAAGATAAACCAAAAGCCGACATAAGTTTTTTAACTTCATAGTGATTTTCACACATTAGATTATCGGGGGGCATATGTATTTTTGCAGCTTGTACAACAGCCGTAAACTCAGCTTCAGTGATGTTATATTTTGACTTCATCGCAATATATTCTACGATTACTGACAGCTGAGTGCCGCTTTTACAACCATCCTAAATAGGTTTCTTAGCAGCATCTAGTAAATCTTAAATTTTTTTGCTTCCATATTTGGTTCTTCAACATTTCCATCATCGTCGTCAACTTCAACCATAGGAAACATTGATCGTGCTGCATCTTCGACCATATTTTCTATACGGGTCATCGTAACTACTTCGTTAACGACACTTTTAGACTCTACAGAAGTATTTGCTATAACTTCTTCATGCAGATCCAAAACATAATACTCGGATACGAAACTGTTTTGGCACAAATGAGCTTTCACAATATCTGGTAACAAATACTTCAAATGTCTACACCTACTACACGGACAACGAATTTCTGGATCATTTCCGTTATTACTTAAAGCGAATTCAACAAATACATATATACCATTATAAAAATCTTCTTTTATTGAGCCTCTTAGTCTTTTTCTTTGGTACATCCATCTCCTCCGATCAACAAAATAATCAATCATTTTTCCTACTTGATAAAATGAGTCACAGGTTCAAATTTTAATATTTATTTTCAAGAATACAAATTCGAAAAAGATTATTATAATGGTCGTATAATATTTGAATTTAAAGAACTATTTCACAGATTAAAAAATATTTTCAAATATGGTACATTTTATTTTTTAACGTATCGATACAAAATTTTGTACAAAAAGATATTTTCTTTCCATGGTCATGCATCCTACTTCCCATTACAAACACATTAAGCATTTAAATTTCATATATTACTTCGTCTCAAACGATTCAAAAAAAATTCGACAGCATTTTCTCTTTTGTTCTCTACATTGTACACAAATGCGTGTATGCAAGAAATAAAAAAGAAAAGTGAGGCCGAAATTTTATGAACCATTTGAGACGAAGTAGTATACAAAATGTAAATGCTTACTATGTTCATAACTTGTCCAATACAGAGACAAATCCAACAAACATTGTACCAGATGAATATAAATGGTCGTTTTTTGATAAAACGACTATTTATATAACAATCATGTACAACACTCGTCAAACGGGGCTAAAAACTCTCTAAGAGACATTAGTTAATTAAATGTGCGCATTTTCCAAAAAAATATAGTTTTACTAACTATATACACATACAAGCACAAATTATACATACTCTTTAAAATTTCACAATAACATATGAAATAGGTATACCGTGGGATGCTATAAACCACTATTACGCAATTGGAAACAATTGCAATCACTAATTAGCTCTAATTTATCATCTTATGCAAATCTAGATTTAGGGAAAAAATTAGATTTTTGCCCAAATTAAGATATTATACCAGAGATTGAGAACAATAGAGTTTGCTTATTCAGCCGTGGAGGATTCGGAAGCTCGAAATAGGAGATTGAAAGCTTGTAGGAGGGATTTGGGGGTTTTTGATAAAAAAATTCGTGCTGCAAAATGAGGAAGAAGAAGGCTCAGCTGGGCCTATAATTTGTGAATTTCCAGCGGCTTCCGACGGCCGCCAACGGCCCATCGAAAATTAGCCGTCGGAAGTCGTCGCTACGTGCTATCGGAATATTAGCAATTTTTAGTAGTGTGTACATCTTTTGTCGGATATAATTAGCCTGTTGTATCTATTGTTTTAGAAGTTTGCCCACAAAGAATTGTTAGGTGTTGCATATCATCTTCCCCTTGGAACTGGTTCATGGCGTTCAAGTTAAGGGCCCCAAGGTTTGACTTTGGGTGAGTTGGATCCTGTGGTGACCTTGTTAGGTTTCAGTAGAGTGCCCTCTAATACGATCTTGTGGTCATTTAGGGCCTTGTAGCATGCTGCAAGCACTCTCCCTATGACATCACCATGCCTAGTACAATGTCGAGGAAATTCATTAAGTATTCAAATGAACTCTAAGAATTATTATGGTTTCAAATTATTCATCCAAACAACTTTTCAACAATAATGAAACAAGTTGTTCTCAAGTAGAATCATCTTTTCATACACAAAGTTTTAGCACAAAAGGAAGTTGAATTATTAAGTTAAAGGAGAAAATGAATATATTAATCGTTTTACTGAGTTGAGAATGGAGTAGGTACAAATCAACCTGGTTGGAAATATGATACGAGTTTAAGTCACATGTCATCTTCCTCACTTTTCCATCAGCCACTGTCAAGTTGAAAAGAGAGTTTTCCCTCCTGTACTTGTGCATTTGAACCCATTGATAAATGGTATGTCCTATAGCATGAACCCTGCCAAAATTTTCAATCCATTCCTTTTGGCTTAAAAGAGTTTTGTTTTAAGCTATGAAGCAACTTTTGCAGTTACTACTTCTTTCCCCAATGTCAGTTGTGTCTCAAGAACCGAATATTTTCTATCAAGTAACTGTAGCATGCCATCACAAACATACTTCCATGTTTTTTTTATGCTATGATATCAAAAATGATTTTTAAATTTTTTTTTGATGGTATTTGTAGATTCCACGATACTTTTTAAAGCATTCTGCATCGGGATCCTATTTGTAACGAGAAAGAGAATCCAAATTCTGAAACTAAGTAAATTATTTGCAAAATAACACCATTAGTCCTATTTAAGTATAATGATATATCTTTTCTGTTCACAATCCTATTGTACCTACACTAGTAGATGAAATCTATTTAGATATTGAACACCTGAGTGTGTGCAACCATCATGTTTATAGAGGATTATGTTGAAGATATGCAACACAATATTTGTTTTATATATTAGTTAGTTTGTTGGTTGATTAATTAACTGTGAAAAGTATTGGATTTTACTTCGTAAGAAATATTTATGTATGTAATTCTATCAAATATCTTCATTTTTATGAAAATCAAATAAATAAATATATGGTCAATTATATCAAGCAATCCAATGAGAGAAATATTAGCAAATATATCTCTACAGTTTTATTAATTGATAGTAGTTATAAATATGTTTGGTGGAAGAGTTATTTTTACTAAGGAGTTTTGGTATTGAGATTGGTTCTCAATTTTTAGGTTTTTCTTGTAATTTTTTGGTGAATTAATAAAGGTTTCGTTTGGACCAAAAAAAATATTTTTTTTACTTCATACCTCTTCCAAAAATTAATTATGTAGAAATCCTAAAAAAAAGTCCTAATAAATTGGTATAAGAGCCTACTGCATAATTTTTTTGAAGAGAGTTTGGTTATGGAGAAGATAAGTATGGAGAAACTTAATGTAAGAAATTGGGGGTTATGGAAGGTGAAAACAGAGGATTTTCTATATCTCAATGATCTTCACAAATAATTAGAAAAAAAAAGGGGAGAAACATACTAATTTATCTGAAGCAAATTGTGAGACTTTGGATAGAAAGGCTGCGGGGGCGATTCGTTGTTTTTTGGGGAAATTCGATGTTTCATATTGATGTTAATAAAACAAGCGAAAGCAGCAATATCTAACCGCAGATCACAGATAAAGTATATGTAGAGAGTATAATACGAAGAATAGCCAAAGTTAAAATGAAAGCAAGTAAAGAGACAAGATTTATAGTGGTTCGGCAAATTCCGCCCTACATCCACTTCGGAAAATTCCTTTTTATTATACTGAAATTTGATTCTGGAATTCCAGAATAACAATAGCAGAGTAGCGTCTAAGTAGAGGAAGATGAAGAGAAGCAGAATGAAGATCCCCTTTTCTGAAGTCACACATGTTGTATTTATAGGCGAAACTTCGATTACAGGGCTTTCTCACCTACATGGGCCCGCCATGATGATCATCGAGTCCAACTCGTCCATCCTATGCCAAGCCCAAGTGAAGTCTAATGTCGACCTGCAATGTAGCCTATGTCGACCGCAAGAGAGGTCCATGCCAACCCAAAGTGAAGTCCACGCCGACCCGGAGTAAACTCTTCACCGACCTGAAGTCCAAACAAATGCCGACCCCATTTAATATGCCGACTT
Source organism: Allium cepa (assembly GCA_030765085.1). Lineage (NCBI taxonomy): Eukaryota > Viridiplantae > Streptophyta > Magnoliopsida > Asparagales > Amaryllidaceae > Allium > Allium cepa. Next base: position 132,019,237 of record CM060943.1, read on the forward strand.
GAAGCCATATGCCGAACCCAAATAGAACCCGAAGTAGAACCCAAATTAATTCCTTTGGTGACCCGAAGTAGTTCGTATTCCAACCCCAAGTGAAGTCTAATGCCGACCTGAAATGTAGCCTATGCCGACCCCAAGTGAGGTCCATGCCGACCCGAAGTGAAGTCCATGCCGACCCGGAGTAAACTCTTCACCGACCCGAAGTCCAAACCAATGCCGACCCCATGTAATATGCCGACCGGAAGCCATATGTTGACCCCAAGTAGGACCCAAAGTAAACACCGTGCCGACCCGAAATAGAACCCGAAGTAAACCCCATGCCATCCTGGAGTGAAATCAATGCTGATCCGAAGTAGTATCATGCCGACCCCAAGTAGGACCCAAAGTAAACACCATGACGAACCGAAGTAGAACCCAAAACCCTATGCCGACCCGGAGTGAAATCAATGCCTACCTGATCCTACCTCTTCAATGCTGACCCGGAGCTGTGAACCAAATGCGACCTCTTGCAACTCCTACAGCCGACCCCTTGCAACTCTTATAGCTGACCTGAGGTATTGAATGCCGATCCGAAGTGATGCCATTTTCGACTGGAAGCAAACCACATGGCGACCCAGAGCAAATGCCAACCCGACCCGAAGCAATTTCCATCCTTGCAACAATCCATATTCCAAGTACCCTACGTCGTTTATCCGTCGACTGTGCTGAATCCTAGCTTCATATTCATATTTATTATCCGCAATTGGTCATCCCTCCATTCGAGCTAAATCCATAATATTCCAGCCCCAACGACCGTGCAGTCTATTGGGTTAAATCCGCTGGTATACTGCATTACCAAAAGGTGAGATAACAGTCTAGGTCCTATCTATTCGAGTGGGAAAGGATTTAGGCATTGATGGAGCTGTAATATTGAGTAGTCGTTGACCTTTCGATAATGGTCATTTATGTCATCATTTATCCATATGCACTGGGAGTATGAGAGATGCTTGATTGTTTGATGGTTGCCATGGTTGCCTATGTAATGTTGATATTATCGAGTCTATACTCAGTCACTCTAATATGTACCGAGATAGAGTAGCACATCCATTTTATGATATTTATGTGTGATAATTTGTTGGATGCAAGAGCATGTGAGATATGATTTTTCATGCCATATTGCTCTTATTTATGATATATTGAGTTTATATACGTTGTTTTAGGCTTATAAACCGCTCATACTAGACTATTGTTTGATTCGAGGCTATTCCCATTGCTTCTTATATTCTTTTGTATTCTTAAATGAGTAGATTGAGATTTAACTATGATGATAATGCATGGAATTATGTAAAGGACGAGCAAGAGGCTTACGCTTTTCCTCATATACATTATAGAGATGCTACTTATTCTATTGTGCAGTGGTATGAAGTTGTTAGCACTTTTAAATGTACATATATATAGAGATAGTTTTATATTATGCAGTTTATGAATTTTTTTAAGACGTATTAACTAATATAACATATGATGTATAATCTTATGAACTACGTTGCGCTCAGATGATGTTTAGTTTTGGGTTTATTTGATTATGTTGTTGTCTCACTTATTTTACATCTATGTTTTATATTATTTTTTATCTATACACGATGAGATATATGATAGGTTATTGATCGATCAATCATATTTTCCCTTGACGATACCCTTCATCGGTCGAATACCATTGCCACGCTACTACTTTATATCGGTATTGGGTACTGGAGTTGGAGGGAGGTCGTATTCTAGGTTATATCATATATCATATGCACTCGCACTACGAGTTACAATTTATGATTTTTATATTATGATGAATTTTTTTGAAATCTTTGACTAAAATTTAGAAAGAAAAGCGCTAGCCATTAAAGAAGCTAATAGCTTTACTACACTTATAGTTGAAGAATTAATTGGTGTATCGTTTTCTTCTTTGAAGTGAGATTGATCTTCGGTATAAGAAGAGCGCACAACATTTTATTCAATGTAAAAAATTATAAAATATAACAGTAGTCCGTAAAGGAAGCATAAATGCTAAAATAGACCACAAAAGATACAATGACAAGATCAGTAAATAGCTGATAAAAAAGTGGGCTTTTAAGATTAAATAAATAGATGCAAATGAATTACAAGTCAATCCCATAGCATCCAAATAGTATGACTTTAAGTACTATGTCCTATGCTGGTGCAGAATTCATGTTTATCTTTTTTCCAAATTGATCCTTCTGTCGCCATTTTCATAACATTTGCACATGCGTATGTTATAAAGGATTCGTTGCAATGTCTATATATGAGTAGCATCACATCAATATGCATTCAAAGCCTCTTTTAAAACTTCACCACCTCCTAAAATAAATGTTTTTTCAGCTGAACCTAGAACATGCAAGTGTATCTTTCTATGTTATATGAGAGGAGTGAATGGATATAGGCCGTGGTGTCCTATTAGCAAGAAGATCGTTATGAGCTGGTATGTAACTTTTGATGAGAAGGCTATGTTAAAGGTGGAGCCTTCCTCATCGGATGACAATGAGAGGACATGTGAAGAATACCAGACATAAAGCAAGTTATCTGTTGATTCTTTCCATAGACGTTTAGATAGTGTTTTCGATGACATCGTGGTTGATGAGGGTATACCGATGTTGGTACAGAGGATCGGACTCAAGGTGGAGCTCATTCAAAACCTAGGCCTGTCATACAAAGAAGAAAGCCTAACTGGCTTGATGAGTTTATTAGATTGAACATCGAAAATATTAACTTTGATGATATGGCAATATATGCTTTGAATGTTGTCCATGATGAGCCCTGTGATTATAGAGAAGCTATCGCATCAGTTAACAGTTCCAGTTTGTTAGTTGTTATGGAGGATGAGATTGAATCATTGTAGAGAAATCATACTTGAGATTTGGTACCTCTTCCCACCGACAAGAGAGCTATTAGATGCAAGTGGGTCTATAGAGTGAAAGATGGTAAAAATGGTGATCGTACAAGGCAAGATTAGCCAAAAAGGGGTATGTTTAGAATAAGGGGGTAGAGTATTATGATATCTTTTCTCCACTGGTTAGGCATACTTCTATTCGTATTCTATTGGCATTAGTTGCTCATTATGATATGGAATTAGAGAAACTAGATGTCAAAAGTGCATTCTTCCATGGTGATCTGGATGAGAATATTTATTTAAAGCAGTCGGAAAGGTTCATTGATAGTAGCATACTAGATTATATTTGCAAACTCAACAAATCTCTATATGGACTGAAGCAGTTTCTTAGACAATGATATAAGAGGTTTGATAAGTTTATGCTTTCACAAGGATACTTCAGAAGTTTCAAAGACCAGTATGTTTATTTCAGGAGATGTGATAGTGATATGATTTATTTGTCATTATATGTTGATGATATGCAGGTTGCATCTTGGAGTATGGTCAGAATTAAGGAGTTGAAAGCGAAGCTCGGTAGAGAGTTTGACATGAAGGATTTGGGAAAGGCACAAAGAATATTGGGTATGGAGATAAGCAGGGATAGAAAGCGGAGAGAGTTAATGCTTACTCAGGCACAGCACATCGAGAAGGTCCTCGCTCGATTTGAAATGGAGAAAGCCAAACTGGTTGTCACTCCATTAGGCTTTCATTTAATTTGTCAAAATACTTATCTACCTCATCAGAAGAAGACAAAAGGTATATGGCTAATATATCTTATTCTAGTGCTGTTGGTAGTCTTATGTATTCGATGGTGTGCACAAGACCAGACTTGGTCCATGCAGTGGGTGTTGTGAGTCGATATATGTCTAACCCAAGCAAAGAGCATTGGCAAGCAGTGAAGTGGATTCTTAGATATATTCGAGGCACTTATCCAGGGGGCTTGTTGTATGGTGAAGTGGACGGTGACATCTCCCTTAGAGGATACTATGATTTTGATTATGCTGGGGATAGAGATGCTAGGAAGTCAATGTCGGGCAATGTTTTTACACTTGGCATAGGCTTGATTTCATGGAGATCAAAGCTGCAATCTATCTTAGCTTTATTGACTACCGAAGTAGTGTTGATATCAATTGTGGAAGCAACAAAGGAAGGTTTATACTTACTTCAGTTGTTGGATGATCATTCAATGATGCAGCGGACAGTAGAGCTATTTTCAGACAGTCAGAGTGCGATTCATCTTGTAGAGAATCAAGCTTATAGTTCACGGACGAAGCGTGTTGATGCTAGAGGTTTCTTTCTTATGCTTAAGGAAGAAAGAAGAAAGATCAAATTGTTGAAGATGAGTACTTTGGATAATCCTTCAGATATGACAACAAAGTCACTTCCAAAGGACAAGTTTGAGCATTGCGCATAGGGTGTTCCTCTTCTTGTGCCTTTGAACCCAGAAGTACCAACGGAGACCCAAGAAACCACTCGATCTCGTACATCTGTAACAGTTACAATGGTATTGTTGAAACTGGCTTGAACATGAATAACTCCTTTTGGTATTCTACGTCCAGTCTTACGTAAATTAATACACCCATTCCTACGCGAACCAATTCTTTGTATAGGTTTTGCCATATTTTATCATCTCATAAATATGAATCAGAAATATATAAAAAGATACAGAGATATCCATTTTATGTTAAAACAAATCTTTTATTTTTACATAACCATAACCACTCTATGAGAAACTTTAGAAAGATTATCCTTGTCTCTGTTTATATCTCGGATTGGAAAAAATCACTATAATTCGTCCGCGCCTACGGATCAGTAGACATTTTTCACAAATTTTACGAACAGAAGCCCTTATTTTCATATTTCTTACTCCTTACTTTAATTTTTAATCCATTCCTTGGAAGAAAATAAGTCTCTTGTTTTTTTTTTGCTTCAAATTGTATCTTTGATGAAAGGGATTTTTTTCAAAAAGAATCTATCTAATATGAAATTTATTGATTGGATTTCAATCCAATAAGATAAGAAAATATCAAAAATCTTATAAAAATCCTTACTTCTTATATTCTAGAACTGAATAAAAAAAACGTAAAATGAAAGTTCCTTTTCTTGGCTAACGAAATGTCTTATTTAACATATTAACTACTAGAAAATTCCTTAAAAAAAATTCTTTCTTTTCTTCTATTTTTTCCTAGTTTATCATATATGTAACACACATGTATATATAAACAATATATTTGTATAATAAAAAAAGATTATCGACGAAATTAAATATAATATAAAAAATGGCTAAAACTAAAAAAACAATCCATATATATCAATACATGTCTTTCACATGCAACAGTAAAAAGGAAGAACTCTTTTTTTTATGGCAGTTCCAAAAAACGTACTTCTATCAAAAAAACATATTAGTAGAAATATTTGGAAGAAAAAGGAAAATTTAGTTGCACTAAAATCCTTTTCTTTAGCAAAGTCAGTTTCTACGGGAAATTTAAAAAGTTTGTTTGTTCGGCAAACAAATAAGAAAATTTTGGCATAATTTGAATTCCGTGATTTAAAGAACTTTTCTATATATAGAATATGCAAATTTTTCATTAACTTATGTATTTATTTACCTCCTCAAGATTAGTTAGAACTAACAGACAGATAAGTTAATATTCAACATAAAATAGCTGCTAGTTTGGTTCTAAGTATTATTTTATTTCTTTTCCTAATGGAAAAGAAAAACTAATCCTAAGGCAAACGGTCGAGAAACTCAACGCCACTGTTCCTGAACAACTTGGAGCCGGGCCTTCTTTTTGCACTATTATGCACAAATTCCTTTTCTCAGGAACACATACAAGAAAAAGAATAATGGTAACCCCACCACTAACTACTTCATTTTCATTTATGAATTTCATAGTAATAGAAAATGCATGTCCTACCGAGACAGAATTTGTAACTTGCTGCCCTCTTGACCCATCTCGGTATCTGAGTAACAATTTGTGTTTTGGGATTTATATATACACATATATGTTGTTATAATTAAAATAGAAAAGTATTTTTTATTGAAAAAAAAATGAGATTAGTTATAAATCGGTCATAAATCAATTTTCTTTTTCCATTCAAGGAAATAAAAATTAAAATTGAGGAACCATTCACTAATTTCAATTTAAAATTAGCTCAACGATGAAGATTATCCCCCATCTTCTCACTGGCCGACCTTGGCCCCTGTAATTTTAGGGTCATGTCTAGTTGCCTCGATTTGGTACCACTCTCGCGGCCCGCACCGAAACAGTGCTTTACCCCTAGATGTCCAGTCAACTGCTGCGCCTCAACGCATTTCAGGAAGAACCAGCTAGCTCTGGGTTCGAGTGGCATTTCACCCCTAACCACAACTCATCTGTTGATTCTTCAACATCATTCGGTTTGGACCTCCACTTAGTTTCACCCAAGCTTCATCCTGGTCATAGATAGATCACCCAGGTTCGGGTCCATAAGCGGTGACAATCCCCCTATGAAGACTCGCTTTCGCTCCGGCTCCAGTGGGTTCCCTTAACCAAGCCACTGCCTATGAGTTGCCGGCTCATTCTTCAACAGGCACACGGTCAGAGATCACATTCTCCTCCCACTGCTTGGGAGCTCACAGTTTCATGTTCTATTTCACTCCCCGATGGGGGTTCTTTCCACCTTTCCCTCACGGTACTACTTCGCTATCGGTCACCCAGGAGTATTTAGCCTTGTAAGGTGGTCCTTGCTGATTCACGCGGGATTCCACGTGCCCCATGCTACTCGGGTCAGAGCGTAAGCTAGTGATGCTTTCGGCTACTGGACTCTCGCCATCTAAGGTGCAGCACTCCACTACTTTGCCCGCTCAGACGTGATCAGTTTGATTTCCATTATTTGAGCGCCATAAGCGCTAGACCCAACAACTTCTATGTTAATTGCTTGATGATAAGGTAATGAAAAGAGATTGTTATATTCGAATCAAAGTGGAGTGTTAAATTTGGATGATTCAAATATTTGTTGAGGAGGAAATAAATTGATCAATTGTTTCAATCTATCAATTAATTTGGCTTGCATATGGAAAGATATGAGAGGATATTTTGGAAGAAAACTAATTAATTAGCCAATCATTTAATTAATCAATGCATTTGTTATATGAAGAAATAAATGATTAGGCATGGAGAATCGATCAATCAAAGGAAAGATGCGGAAACAAAGATTACGCCATCTATTTGTACTAAAATGAAATCATGCAATTTGAAAAGATATTTGGGTAATCAGGAAATTGATTTCTTAATCTCCAAGCAACCCTTCATTCTTAAGTCTATTTAAATGAAGGAATTTCATCTTCATACGTATGTGAGTGTGTGAGAGCATCCACCATTATTCTTCACTTTCTTTTGTACACTTTTTTCTTCAGTGGAATAAAAGAAGAAGTTAGGTCTCCGTGGACGTAGGATATTCATATCCGAACCACGTTAAATCTTCTGTGTCTCTTATTTCTGCTATTGTGTCTGTGAGATTGCATAATTGATTTTTTAAGTTCAACTGATATCTAAAAACATAATACTAGATCCTGATCAAATAATTCGCTTTCGCTCAAATTAAAAAAAAAATCACTACATGCACTACTTGTGATTACAAAACACTTAATGGATATGGAATTTTTTATTGCACTCAGATTGTCTATTATTTCAGTATATGACACGTAACATCAATCTTGGAGAGCTAATATTCATAATATAAAATGAACTATTTTTAAAGTGCCAAAATAAGAAGAGTAGAATCAACAAATTTAGTACAACTTGTTAGGAGATGTTTAGCAACCAAAAACACAAAAGAGAAGTGATTCACCTAGTTATTTAAAAATCTACACAAATTTGTGTGATTGTTATTACATAGAAATAGATTTGGATTTTCGAAAATAAAAGAAAATTTGGTTTAAGATTTTTGTCCCAATTTCCTTAGAAATGCTCAGCAAACATATTCGGACAGTCGTTTTAGTTTCTACACGGTTTGACCATATCTCTATCATTTTTCATTATAAGCACATAGAAAGTGTCAATAAACATGTAAGTGAATCGGCTTGTATTTTCATTGAATGATCAAATTGGATACTTAAGAAAAAATACATATGTAATATTGATGAAGCACAACTCGAATGAAATAAACAAAGTAGGAAGCAATATCCACACATATGCCCTTGTTATGAAAACCCCCATATTTTAGGAGATAAATGCAAAATCGATATAGCAGTTTGGATATAATATTAAACTTTTATTCAACAATAATACTAAAACAAAAGGGACAAACTAGCATACCAAGAATTATAAACAGTTAACTTTTGCTAGCAACAAGACATCTCAAATTTATAATGATAGATATTAAAAAATCATATATTGAAGATCATGTCGAACCTCTTGAATCTTGACAAAGAAATTGATTGACATAAAAAAATGTAAAAATACTTTAATATAAAATCTTAAATCGTTTATACTTGGTTGCCTTTTTTGTAAGGTTATGGTCGTGCTTTGGAGTGAGAGGAACAACCGCATTTTCAAGTCCGTTTATCCGTGATAACAGGCAGATTGTTGACTGCATCATGACCAAGATGAGAAGAGCTGTGCTTTTGCGTGGGGATTCTTTTTCGTTTGAACCAGGAGACCATTCTCGTATTTCCATATGCAAGAACCGGCCTTGGTGTATCTGCTTCCCTTTCCTTTTGGTGTTTGTTTTTCGTCCCGTGTGTTTAGTTTCTTTTGTTTTTAGTGTGTGTTGTTTTTGTTTTTTCTCCATCTTTGTTTTGTTTGTTTTAATAAATGAGGTAAGGGCCCTCGGTAAGTGCCCTGATAAAATTGTAGAAATATATATATATAATAATGGTCACAGTTGCATAGCTAAATCAACAACATAGTGTGACAAGTTGTTTTTTAAAGTTATATGCATTCTCACAAAAAGGATTTTTTTTCCCCCAAGCATATGGTGATAAACATAATATTTTACTTATCCATCAGAAAATACATTCAATGTGATGTTATTGTAATGCTTGGATATGTCACATCTATAAAATGTATACAGCTATGATAAATGAAGATCGATTAGAATTGTTAACTTTGATTTTTCCAAGTTTATAGATTTATTACGAATAACTGCAAAATATGTGAAAACTGAAATGATTGAGGTCGCACCTCTTTATTACATGTATGTCATGCCTTAGTCGTAATGTTCATATCTACGTTTTCATCTCTAAATAGTTCTAAATTGTTAGCTTTGTGCGACCAATATACATTTTTTTTCATAAATCCATTAAGTTGAATGAGCATGAAGAATTCAACATCTAAAATAAAACTTGAGCAAAATTACCTGCGTTGCTGCATCCACAATGAATACAACAAGAGACGACTCGATTGAATTTAACTAAATGATAAGGCATCTCAGCCTCTGGTAATACTTGTATGAGAAATTTTTTGGTAATCTCAAAATGAGCCTTCATACAAAGATAGGTCTTAGCTATACTTTAAATTCATGAAAAGCCTACTTTTTCGACGAAGAGCCATAGTCAGATTTTTTATCAAATTCAAACGTATTTTTGGTAGATAGCTAAAGTAAAACCTTTTGTTATTAGCGAAAAACGATAGCTTAATTTTTTAGTATCGATAGATATTTAGCTTATTTTTGTGATCCTAAAAGCAAGAAGTGGAACCCTTTTATTTCTAAAATAAAACAGGTGAAAGTGATGACAAAGAGTGATCCTGGCATTTATAGATTCTACCACTTCTATAAAGAGTACTATGTGGATTATTGACTTTGGAGCATCCTATCATATGACATCTGATAGACATTATTTTCCACTTATCGTCAGTTTGATGAAGGAGAGGTTCTTTTGAGAAATAATGCTACTTGTTGCATGATTGGTATTGGAATGGTGAAGGTCCAGATGTTTGATGGTGTTGTTCGTACTTGTGTGATGTCAGACATGTGCCTGATTTGAGGCGTAGTTTGATCTCCGTTGGAGCATTGTGCAATCTTGGCTTGAAGTGTGTAGTAGGAAAAGGTTCATTGAAAATTAGAAATGGCTCATTGATATTGATAAAAGGGATAAAAGCTAGAAATCTACATTTGCTGAAGGGTACCACTGTTATTGCGGAGTCTTCTTCGGTTGTTCATTTTGTTGATTCCGATTCTACCATATTGTGGCATTTTCGTATAGGACACATTGGAAAGCACAGTTTGGAAGTGTTGAGAAAGTGAGGCTTGATTGATGGTATTCATTATTCAAAATGTCTTTTGTGAAGGATGCGTACTTGAAAAGTAGATGAAGGTTCATTTTGGCATTATAGAGCATAAGTCTAAAGATGTTTTAGAGTATGTTCACACTAATGTTTGGTCCCCGCACCATGCCTATCTTTTGGAGAAGCTAGGTATTTTGTTTCATTTGTTGATGATTTTTCTAGAAAGGTATGGGTTTACTTATGAAGTCCAAGGATGAAACTTTTAATAGGTTTCAAAATTGAAAATCTCTTGTTGAGAAGTAGTCTGGAAGAAAGTAAAGATTTTTCATTCAGATAATGGTGGTGAATTCACTTTTCAAAATTCATCAAATTTTGGGAGTCTGAGGAAATCAAAAGGCACTACACCACACCAAGGGACTGTTAGTCAAATGGAGTTGTAGAGAGGATGAATCGGACTTTGTTAGAAAGAACTTATTGCTTATGTCTGACTGCTAGATTAAAAAAGAGATTTGGGCAGAAGTATTATCTATGGTGGTTTTGCTTATCAAACGTACATTTGTACCGCCATAGATATGAAGATTCATGAAGAAGTATGGATGTGGGAGCCTATTTCATATTCCTTTCTCGGAGTGTTTGGTTGTCCAACTTATGTACATGAGAGCAAAGGGAAGTTGGATCCAAGCTCGTGTAAGTGTATTTTTCTAGGCTATAAGAGAGGAGTTAAAGGTTATAGGTTGTCGTATCCTACTATCCAGAAGATTGTTACTGGCAGGCATGTTACATTTGATGAAAAGGCTATGTTGGAGGTGGTGCCTTCTTTTTCACTTAATGATGATATTAAGAGGACAAATTCAGAGTAACAGACATAAAGTAAATCATCAGACTTCCATACAAGTAAAAATGGTGTTATCGATTGCACTGTGGTTGATAAGGAGAGAATAGAGGATCAATCTCAAGGTGGAGCTCAATTTCAAACTCGTCCAATCAGATAAGGGAAAAAAAGTAGATGGCTTGATGATTTTGTGGTATTAAGCATCGAAGACATTGATTTTCATGACATGGCAGCCTATGCATTAAGCATGTTTCATAATGAGCCGAACTATAGAGATGCCATTAGTTCAGTTGATAGTTCCAGTTGGTTAGTGGCCATAGAGTAGGAAATTGAGTCTTTGCACAAAAATCACACTTGGGGTTTAGTGCCACTTCCTTCCGACAAGAGAGCAAATGGATGTTAGTGGATCTATAAGGTGAAATACAGCGACAATGGTGACTTAAGGTATAAGGCAAGATTAGCGGCGAAGGGTTATGTTCAGAGGGGAGGTGTGAAGCTCCATGATAATTTTTCTCCAATTGACAGACATACTTTCATTCGTATTCTTTTGGCATTGGTTGCGCATTTCAACATGGTGACCTAGAGGAGGACATTTACCTACAGCAGCCAGAGGGGTTCATTGACAGCAGCAGGCCTAGTCATGTTGTAAACTTAACAAATCTCTTTATGGATTAAAACAGTCTCCTAAATAGTGGTATAAGAAATTTGATAAGTTTATGATCTCATATGGTTACTCTAGAAGCTTTAAGGACCCATGTGCCTATTTTAAGAAGTGCAATGAAGACATCATCTATTTATTGCTTTATGTTAATGATATGTTAATAGCTTCTAAGAGCATGACTAGGATTTCAGAACTGAAGATGGAGCTTAGCAAAGAGTTTGGTATGAAAGATTTGAAAAATGCATAAAAAAGTTTAGGGATGGAGATTCAGAGGGATAGAAAGCAAAGGGTTTCGAGGCTAACTCAAACTCAGTATATCGAGAAAGTCCTATCTCGATTTGGTATGGAGAAAGCTAAACCGGTGGCTACTCCATAGGCTCTCAATTTCAATTATATGGAGATTTATGTCCCACATTGGATGAAGACAAAAGGGATATGGCTAATATTCCTTGCTCTACTGCAGTTGGAAGCCTTATGTATGCTATGGTATGCATAAGGCCTGATTTAGCTCATGTGGTTGGTGTTGTTGAAGATATATGTCTAACCCAGTCAAGACTCATTGGCAAGCAGTAAAGTGGATTCTGCGATATTTGAGAGGCACTTCTGATAATGGCTTGTTGTTTGGAGGCAGCGACATAACTTTAAGGGGTCATTGCGAGTCAGATTATGCTGGGGATAGAGATGGTGGGAAATCGATTTCGGACTATGTTTATACACTTGGCATAGCTCGATTTCTTGGAGACCCAGCTATAGTCCTTTATAGCTTTATCAACCACTGAGGCAGAGTTTATTTTTATTATGGAAGCGACCAAGGAAGGATTGTATTTGTTCCATCTTTTGGAGGATTTTTCAATGATGCAAAAGACGGTGGAGTTTTTTTCGAATAGTTAGAGCGCCATTCATCTTATTGAGAATCTAGCCTACAGCTCACAGGCAAAGTACATTGATTTTAAGAGTTTCTTTTCCATGCTTGAAGAAGAGAGAAATAAGATAAAGCTATCAAAGATACACATAGAAGATAATACAGCTGATATGTTGACAAAGTCGGTTCCAAAGGACAAGTTTGAGCATTGCCCAAACTTGATTAATGTGGTACGAGAGACTTAGCGTCATGGGGCGCTGGCCCAACAACCAATTTTCTTGATTTATGAATATATTTACATAGAGGTAGAATGTAAAATTTGGACGATTCAATCTATTTCAAATTTAATAGGGAGAAGATATTAATTGATTTCCGTAATCAATCAACTATGGAAAACAAATTGGAAGGAGAATCAATTAATATCATAATAGATATTAACTGATATAAGGAATCAATTAAATAAAGATATATGTGGAAACAAACGCAAATATGCTAGATTTGTGTTGAAATCAAATCAGGCAAATCCGAAAACATTTCTTCCTTATCTCCATGGCAATCTTCATTCTTGTTCCTATAAATATGAAGACTTATGCATCTTTTATCATCACAAGACAACAAGAGAATTCTCTACAAAATATCTTTAATAAGATATCTATTCTATATCTATTATAGGATGAGAAATTTATATTGAGTGATTTGTTTTCTTCTCATATTGTAGTCCCTCTTGAAGTGAAGTAATAAATGTTAATGGGTCCCAGAACTTAGGCATAGCCAAACCTCGTATATCAGTGTGTTCATTCTATTTTCTATCTTTTTTCTATAATTTATTCTCTTTGATTTTTATTTCTATTCTCTTTGTTGGATTGGAATTGTTGAGATTTTCTACAAACAAAATTTTTGGATGTTCTGCTTCCGCTGGCCAAAACTCTGATTTTTCACTACACTTCATGAATAACTTTCCCATGAATATCTCAGCTCTGCATTACATTGCATCACATTATATTTTTATTAAATCTTTTGTTGTACTGTATTAATTGTAAAAGGATATATTCATTTTTTCTTATCTACTATTATATTATTCGATATTTATATGTCTACTTTCTAATATCACATTAATGAATATTAGCTTTATTACTCAAATGGATTTGGCTAGAAATGTTTTTCCTCTTGCATTACTGAATCCATACCAACGTAATTGGATCATTAAAATTCGGGTGGCAAATAAAGGCAATTTAAAATGCTATAAAAATATCAAAGGAGAACGTTGCGTGTTAGGTATAGAAATCACTTATGAAGATGTAGGTTTCTTTATCTTACTGTTATCAATAATGCTTTCTCTAGTTGTGCGATCATTAAGTTATTATTATAATGCTTGCTTTCCTCAAACTAACAGGGTACTCAAATTCAAGATACAATGTTTAATAAAGCTGCAGACAAGTATTATTCTATATTTGAGTATGGAAAAGTTCATTATATTTCTAAAGGAACTCTTAGGCCAGCAAAAAATTAATTCAGTACTATAAAAAATGAATATGAGATGACTGTAAATGAGTACTCATTAATCGAAAGGGTATATGATGCGAATTGTTTTATACCTAGATCGTATACAACTTTGTAAAGATTAACCAACTTCAAAAATATCTTGCAGAAAGTAAAGTTGTAGGTAATGCATCCATGTTATTAATTTTTTATAAATCATTGTATGTTTGCTTAACATAATTACATTTTAGATGTAATCGGCCTTGTTCAAAGTGTCTCATCAATCAAAGATGTTCGAAAAAAAATCAACGTGAGAACATTGAAAAACGTGATACAACTATTGCAGATGAATCGTAAGCAAACATATCATACTAATCAATTTGTTTAATCAAAATATTTATGCTTGGATTTAAAATACAGAAACAAACCATTAATGTGACGTTATTGGGAGAACTGGCTATGGAAGTAGGTTCCAAGCTGCTAGAAATAGTTGATGAAGCTCCTATCGTAGCTATTAAATATATAAAAATTGAAGATTTTCAAGGTAAAAAACGTTCAGTTTTTTTTTAATACCGTGCCTTCATTTTTATTTTTATTTTAATGTTACTAAGGTTTATTTTTGTCGACATCGAGTAAAAGCAATTTAGTTATAAACTCAAACAAACCAGAAGCTAAAAAGCTTAGAATTTGGTACGATCGTGGTGGAAAAAATGCAAACATAACATCAACTAATTATGACAGGGTTATGAGAATTTCTCATATAACTAACAATTCAACGTTGGATCATGATAAGCTTAGTCCTCATCATTTTAAATTATAACATACATTAAAAATTTCGTATCAATTAGTTATTTACTTTTTTTTCATACATAGTTTGTATTCTTCAGTGTATTTTCCTACATAACTTATATTAAGAGCCAAACATTGTGGTATCGAGCCTGTAAGAGTTGCAAGCAAAAGGTAATCGAAGTTGTAGGATCGGGCTATTGGTTGGAAGCTTGCCAACAGAATGAAAGTACTAATATTTTGAGGGAAAAATTTAAAGCTAAGTATTTATAGTCACCGTTAATGTATGTAATAATATGTTTTGTAATGCAGATATACTATGACAATGAAAATTAATGATCCATCCGCCAAAGCTTGGATCGCTGCTTTTAATGAACCAGCAAAAGAAATCATAGGTTGTAACGTCGATGACCTTTTAAGATTAATAATGATGAAAGTGAAGATATATACCAACAAAACCAAACAAGCCGTTATGCATCACTTGCCTTTTTTGGGTTGGTGTTGCCGAGATTGAGTACATGAATGAAAAAACAAAATATTATTGTTATGTCTTAATTGGCTATTGACTATACGACTGAATCACGCTTTTTGTTGGAAGAAATATCAACAACGACAAAGTCCAAAGTTTGTTTATTTTTTTAGTTCTCTTATTTCGGCAATGTAATTTTTTTTAGTATTTTTATTTTAGCAATGTTGGTTTTCTGAATAATAATGGTACTTTTAGGAAATTTATTTAAATATTTTAGTTCAATTTATTACATCTATTCTTGTATTTTTCATCTTCTTTAATTAAATATTCACAAATATAGTGATATGTTTTGAGCTAAAATCTGTTTGATTTTCCTCTTATTTTTCAAATCCAATAATGATTTAGAGCTACAAAGAAGCTTAAAATTAAAAGTATATTGACCATTCTTACAAAATATATATGTATATATTTGTCTGTGATTGATTCATATCAATATATTAACAGCAGATCTTTAGTATCAAGCTGGCTTAAATGTCCAATCCTTGGTGTAATTGGATTTTTACACATTTCAAATTACTTTCATTTTTTTGTTTAAAAGAATGCAGTTAATTTTTCATCAACTTCATAATTATGAATAAAATTGATAAATATATTTTTTTCCTTTGATACGTATCGACTTTCCCACCGTTTTGCGGTTAACCTAGCAAACCTAACAAATTTCTTCAACTCGACTGAATGAACAATGGGAAAAAACTATTAAGACATCCGTGTTAAATGCAACATATTTCCTCAGCAAGTCAAAATAATCTATACACCATGTAACAAAGTAGAGTTCCATCAAATTAGAATGCTTCAACTACAACAATTTTCTCAAACACCAAAGAGCTTTCTACTGAATGTTTTCATTCTATAAAATGTAAACATATGAAATACATCTACCGTAAATGAACAAATGTAATCAACATCAACTATGCATACCCCCTCACTTCTATATCACAAAGGTAACTGAAGTTGTAGGATCGAGCTATTGGTTGGAAGCATGCCAACAAAATGAAAATACTTGTATTTTGAGGTAAAAATTTAGAGTTGAGTATTTGTAGTCACCGTTAATGTATGTAATAATATGTTTGTGTAATGCGGATATACCATGGTAATGAAAATTAATGATCCATCCGCTGAAGCTTGGATGACTGTTTTTAATGAATCAGCAGAGTAAATCATAGGTTGTAGTGTTGATGACCTTTATAAGATTAAAAATGATGAAGGTGAAGATATATACCAATAAAAACTAAACGAGCTATTATGCATCTTTCGCCTTCCGAGGGCTGGTATTACCCAGATTGAGCACATGAATGAAAAAACAAAAAATTACTATTATTTCTTAATCAGTTATTGATTATTCGGCTGTATCACGCTTCTTGTTGGAAGAAATATTAACAATGACAGAGTCTTAAATTTAGTTTTTTTTTAGTTTTCTTATTTCGGCAATGTAATTTTTTTTTAGTATTTCTATTTTAGCAATGTTAGTTTTTTACGTAATGATGGTACTTTTAGGAAATTTATTTAAATATTTTAGTTCTATTTATTACTTCTATTCTTACATTTTCATCCTTTTTAATTAAATATTCACAAATATGATGATATGTTTTGAGTTAAAATCTGTTTGATTTTTCCTTTTATTTTTCAAACCCAATAATAATTTAGAGTTACAAAAAAACTCAAAATTAAAAGTATATTGATCATTTTTTACATAATATATAGGTGTATATTTGTCTGTGATTGATTCATATCAATATATTAATCGTAGATTTTTAGTATCAAGTTGGCTTAAATGCCTAATCCTTAATGTAATTGGATCTACACATTTCAAATTACTTTCGTCGGTTAGTTTTACATCAACTTCTTAACTAAAAACAAAATAAATAAATAATTTTTCCTTTATATTATACAACGTAACGGTTGCTTTCCTACCGTTTTGCAGTTATCCTGGTATGCTAACAAATTTCTTCAACTCGGATAAATGAATAATGGGAAAAACCATTAAGATATCCATGTCAAATGCAACATATTTCCTCAAATAAGTAAAATAATTTATCCATCACGTAACAAAGTAGGGTTGTACCAAATTAGAACACTTCAACCACAACAGTTTTCTCAAACATCAAAGAGCTTTCTGCTGAATGTTTTCATTCTATAAAATGTAAACATATGAAATACATCCACTGTAAATGAACAAACTTAACCAATATCAACTATGCATACCCCTCACTTCTATATCATAATCCATAACCAACAAATAGTTCAATACAGCAAACACTTATCATTTATTACAACCAAAAAAACTGCTAAAACAGAGTTCAAAACAAGCAATACAGTAGCTCATAACAATAAACAAAATTACCCAAATACAAAAACCATAAAACCCATCCTCAATAGTCAGACTCACTGGCCCATAAATTCTTGTAAGCATTAACCACAATAGGAATAACAGCAACAAGGGCAAGCTGAAGCTGCTCAGTGCTGCTAGTCCTAACAGTAATCTGCCCACTCCTCTTGTTGTTCAAACTCACCCTTAAAGAAACCTTCGAACTCCTCCCAATATCCGCCTGGGTCTGCATATTCGCCCCAAGGGCCAGGTCCCCTCTCCACTTCATCAAGGACAGCCCTAAAGTGCATACCGCCTGCCCTACCGGGTTGTCCTTCTCCTTCAGCCGGGCCTCCAAGTTAGCACCGTAGGCCACGTCCCCTTGCGATCGGATTGCACCCGCACTCCCCACCAGCCCAACCCGTTTAACAGTTACTTGGTCCTCCACCTTCAGCCCGGTAGCCACGTTCTCCCCTAAAAAGGTCACCGACCCGCCAACCGTCGTTCTGTTCTTTTTGAAATTTTTGAACTTGGTCTCCCCTCGGAGTATGTAGGCTAACTGTTTGCCCACGGTCTGCACGTCGAACCCGGCAAGGGTGGATACGGAAGTATTATCGCTGTTATATTTGGCAGCGACCGATGAGTCGAGGTGGATGGAGGAGTCCTTCTTGTCCTTGGTGATCTGCACGGCCACGGCGGCCGGGAACCTACCGGCGAGGGCGAGGGTTTCCTCCAGGCTGACGCCGTCGTAGCCGCAGTCGTGGTCCCAGCCGTGGGGGTCGAGCACGGGTCGGGTCAGGAGCTGGGAGGTCGGTTCCAGGAACCGGTACCTATAGGTCGGGATGTCAGAATCGAACGAAGGAGGCAGCACCATGTCCGGCATTGGCACCGGTATTGCTGCCGGTGGCTCGTTTTCTTGGTTATCAAGATCGGGATACTCGGACGAGTTGGTGCTCTTTCCTCTCTTTTTCATTTCCTTCAACCGCCTGATCTCGTCTTTCAACTGTTTTTTCTGAAGGAGCTTCACTCGGTAGTCGTACTCGTCGAGGTATGCTCTCTTCTGCTCTTTCGACAGCTTCTCCAGCTGCGATTTTTTCAATGGCTTGAAAGGTGGGAGAGAATCATACTCGTCTTCTTCTTCGAAATCATCGAAATCAAACTCGTCGAGATCAATATCGGAGTCGACTCCATTGTCGCCTTGTTCATTGGGAAGCTTAGGGTGGGTTCGG
The DNA here is from genome assembly GCA_030765085.1 of Allium cepa. Taxonomy (NCBI): domain Eukaryota; kingdom Viridiplantae; phylum Streptophyta; class Magnoliopsida; order Asparagales; family Amaryllidaceae; genus Allium; species Allium cepa. The sequence continues at coordinate 132,038,042 of CM060943.1, forward strand.
GTTTGCAGTAGAGTCGAGAGCAGATACGGTAGAGGAGGAGAGCGGACCCGGAACCCGAAAAGCTTTCCAGGAGATGGGTCTTGAAGCTTCAAGAGCGAATTTGCTTCAGCGAGAATCTTAGAAGAGTAACAAAGCAGAAGCATTTGAGGTCTCCAGCTAACACCATTGGGAAGAACTCGCTCGCCTTCTCTGTTTCTTCTACATGAAGGGTGATTCTCGACTAAGGCTACCGGGTTCATAAGCCTCATGTCGCCTGCAGCCTGCCTAATGTTTTGTTGGACCACGTGAGACCTTTGGGCCACGAACACCTCGTAGCTTAAAGGGGACCCGTTAGGCCCATCTGGTGGGGCTGAAGCAGCATGAGTTAGAGCCACTATTGCACTGAACCATGTAGATGGGCCCAAAGCAGCTGTGATCGACTTCAGAAGAGGCAGATCATTGAAATCCCTAGTCTGTGTATCAAGGCGATCGACGTATAAAACAATATCCGGAGGGCATTTTTTAGTATACTTCTTTATGGATGACAGTATCTTTCTGTTTTCGGCCTGATCCATTACAGAAGACTTAAGACCAGGAGTGTCAATAACTCGAATTTTAACTCCGTCTACTACACTGGAAATTTCTCTAACTGAAGTCGTTGCAGTTTTGAAAGCGTTTGTTTGAGCTTTCGCTTCACCGAAGATCGAGTTTATGGTCGCACTTTTGCCTACACCCGTTTTACCCAAAACTAAAATGTTGCAGGAGAAGTTCAAAGCTTCTTCTCCTTCCTCCTCGAGCTGCAAAGCTTTCTTCTTCGCGGACTCAACGCTGAAAGCCCGACCCGTTTGCCTCCCTCTTCTGATTCCTTCAGCAAGGCTCAGTCTGTACAAAACTTGAGCAGCAACGCTGTCTTCGGCACTGCATCCCAACCGGTTAATAAGGCGAAGGAACTTCACTCTAATTTGCTCAACATTTTCATGCAGTTTTCTCTCCTCCTCATCCATTTCAGTATCGGGTTCCGGGGTTACAGCGAGCTCGGATGAAGGGAAAAGGGTGGGGCGGGCTGATCGGGCTGGGCCGGGTCTGAGAGACGGAGCAGACGAGCCCAGCCCCGCTGGGCGGTCCATGGAGAAGACACGGGTGCCATCCTGGGATGTAATGGTGATATTTCTTCCATCTGAGGACGAATCGCCGCCGCCTGTAGCTGCCTTTAACAGTGCGGCTAATGCAGCAGAGTCAAACATTTCTCTGTTATTGTCTTCTTCTTCATCACTGTCGCCTTCTTCATCAGAGTCTGTGACTATCTGACCGTCAATTTGGTTTTGGTAGCTCTTTGAACTCTCGAAGCTTGTTCTTGATGAGTTTTCTCCCATTTCTTTTATGAGTTGCTTTGCAAGTTCTGAACTGTCCAGAATTGCTACCCTACTACTGTGCTTTTCACCATCATATTCATCGTTAGCAGCAGCATCGGATTCGGTTTTATCTACCTGAGGTGTGCTTTCAATGGAGATTTCATGGGGAATCACAGCCTCAGATGAAGCATCTTCAGTAGGATCTTTAGTCGATTGAGATGGAAATTTCTCCTTGCTTTGGGAATCTTCAAGTATGATGGATGGAGATTCAGCATTGTCATCAGATGAAACTTTTGCAGCTACAAATGTAGATTCAGCATTGTCGGAATCTTCTATAATAATAGGTGTGGCTTCTGCATTAAGTACAGCCCTGTCCTCGGTCTCCTGTTTTGTACAACAAAAATAAAATATATACATATCACAGTGTTGATAATATTGATTCAAACGCAGAGGTTCATAAATGCGAAGTATAAACCATCTTATCATTTTGGCAGAACTAACTTTTATAATCTTAGTTAAGATATTCTGAATCGACTTGTCGGAAAGTGTAAGCTGCTATTTTGTGTACTCAATGAATTGAGATACATGTATGGATGGAGAACAATTATACAACCTTTAAAGCTGATTTAACAGTAGTTAAACATAACCCAAAAACCCATTATGAGGATTACAACAAACTATAAACTTTTTTTTATAAGAAAATTACAAACCGCAAAACAATTTTTGAAAAATAGTTATCAGACCTAGGCCAAACAAACCACAATTCATGATTTTGAAGTTCAGTATTCAACTACACTATACAGCAATATCAATACCTCTACATCGAAATATGCTTCATATGATAGTTGCAATAATTAGCTTAAAGGATGACATCTTTAAGTTTAAGATGAAATAGGTAGGAGGAGGATTCTACTTGATACTATCCAACGTTCAGTCTTGATGTGATCATTGTCAAATGAAGATGATACAAATCCAACTAGAAGCTGAATTAGGATGGTATATCATATATTGTTTATGAAAGGCAACCCTTTGGAGGGACTCTAGTATAATGACATAAAAAATATACAAATAATGATTTAGATACCATAAATTACTAGTAATTTTAAAACATATGGTACGTGCTATCAACTAAATGTTACTGTGGGTTTGAATACATGTAAAGGTTGAGCTGGCATACGCGTACATGCGCACTACAGTATATATGCGTGTGGTTATGCTAGTGTTGATAATGTGTAAAAGGTGCGAGCCAGCGTGAATTTGTAAAATTGCACTGATTATTCAAAACAGGACTTTCAATATTATGTAAAAAGTATTAAATATATACCAGTTCAGTAACTTCTTCCTTTTCAGTCTCCACAACCACAATATCTTTGTCCACGGCATCAAATTCATCAACCTCATTATCGTTTTGAATTGCATCAAGAGCTTCAAACACGACTTTAGACTCTTCTTCCACGACATCATCCTCTCTCTCATCAATAACCTTAGATTCAGTAACATCATCAAGCTTCTCATTGTCGACATTCTTTGTATCAGCCACCGCTTCACTTACTTCTTCAACCTGAGTTTTTTCTTCTTCCACGATGTTCTTTAGTTCTTCTTCTGCTACCTCATTCAACTCCACTACGCTATCGACTTCCTCAACATCATTAGCGCAAAGCTCAACTTCAATAGGTTTCAAATCTCTCTCTTTTTCAATAACATCAATATTACTAGCACTTTTATTCCCCTCTTCTGCCTCGATAACTGAACTCACTTCAATAATACCAGATTCATTCTTCTTTTCTTGTTCGACTATGGGCACTGAACTTTCTTCTACTTTAGCTGTATCTTCTTTTGCTACTTCATTTGATTCAACCGCCCCATGAACATCCATGGCATCATTTGCATCAAGCTCAACTTCAATATCCTTCAAATCTACTTCTTTATCAACAGCATCAATATTAGCACTACTTCTATCCTCACCTTCTGCATCAACAGCCTTACTCTCTTCTACATCATCAGGTTCGTCTTTCTCTTCTTTGACTAAGGGCACTACAATCTCTCCTACATCAGCCTCTTCTTCTTTTGCTACCTCCACTGATTTGGCTGCACTATCAATTTTTTCGACATCATCAACATTGAGCACATCTTCTTTAGGCTTCAACTCTCCTTCCTTCTCAACTGTATCGATATCAGTAGTACTTCTATTATCTTTTTCTAATTCCATAACAGAACCCACTTCTACAACATTTGATTCACTCTGCTTCTCTTCTTCAACTTTTGGTGCTACATCCTCCTCTAGGTTAGCCTCCTTCATAGAAACATGGCTCTTTTCTACTGGTTCAGATTGGAATTGCTCTTCATCCATAACAGTACTTTCTGAAGCTACCTCCTCGTCAGAACTTGGACCTTTTCCAACTAAAGCCTCTTCCTGCTTCTCAACTTCAATTAATCCCTTTCCATTTTCCTCAATTTTATCCACAGTTTCAGAAACTGGGGTTTCTTCTTCAGCTTCTACAGGTTTCACATCCAAATTCTCATCTTCCTCTTCCTTCCTAACAAAATCTACATCAAATTGGTAAAAGTATTTTCAATCTCACCATTCAAACCATCGGTGTTTTAAACAAAAATTAGGGTCAAGTCCGTACCTTTACCAACCGGTGACATAATATCATCAGATTCCGATGCAGTCTCGTAATCATCTTCAACCAAAGGAGCTTCAACATGGACAGTGGAGTCGCCGCCGCCGTTCTCCTGGGATTGGGAAATCGTGGTCGAAGTGTCGATTTCCGAATCCATTGAATTGAAAGATAAGAAATGGAGTGAAAAAATGTGGAGATAGCAGTTGATAAGGTTTAGGATAGCGGAATGGGTTGTAATGAAGAAGAGGAACCGCAAAATGAGAATGGGAGCCCTGTTAAATATGTTGTTAAATTTGCTAGGCCTAGAATAAATAGATAAGTGGGCTTAGCCCGAAATCAAATATATACTTCGATCCATTATGCAAAAGAATTCCCATCGGGCTTGACCCGAGTATTATAATCAAATTTAGGGCATGCCCCAAATTTGAAATACATAAACGCGTTTGGTCTCGGCCCAAACAGGCTTAACCCATTTAGCATAAAAACTTAACTAGCATTAAATCAAAAAAGTTAATAGAATAAATTTAATCAAGTTAAAATAAAAGGTTGGATTTGGTCCAATTTTAGTTGAACGCTGACGTAATAGGCGCCACGTCAGCTATGGAGAAACATGAGCAAAACAACATGAACTAGGCCCAAAGGGGAATATGTAAATGTAAAAATAAATAAAATAATTAAGAACGTTCAACGAATAAAAATATAATATATGTTTCTAGCGATTTTTTCCCGGTCTTGAAATTGACTCAAAATAGAGAATTGAACAACAATATGATAAAAATAATGGAATAAAAAGCTCAGAAGAGGCCGAGATTAAAGGATGAAGAAAATTCACTAAATAAAGAGTTACTCGTACTGATATTGATCAATATCGGTCGCTATCGGTCGCTACGAATGGTTCAAAGATCATAGTGGGTCCTACTTTACTCTATCATCATGCTTGAAGTTGAGGAAAAGTACGAAAGCTATGATGTTAAATCAATCGGTCTGAATGGTATCGTTCGACAATGAGTAATTATGGATCCAAGTTTTGAAGCTAAAGGACTTTGGCTATGTGACATGTAATGACAAGATATCGATCAATGCCGACCTATATTGATCAGTACCGAACGATTGTGATGATCGAAAAATATGTGATTTGACTCGTTTTTTGTGTCAGAACTTCGAATTTGGCCGTTTACTTATCCAAATTCGTTCTTCCTACTATATTGGAGGTACTCCTCTATAAATAGAGAATCTTCATCGACTGAAAAGTGATTCTTCTTTTTCTTTGGACCTTTTGGCAATCCGGACTCTAACCTTTATATTTGAGATTCCACTGTAAATTGAGTGTTCTAGAAAAAAGTAATCGATAAAAATGACTAAGTTGACGTAGGCAGGAAATCTCACCGAACCACTGTAAAATATTATGCCTCTTCTCTTTACCTCTTGGATTTCTTGCATTTTTCATTTGTTTATTAATTTCTATCGATTTTGGGGTGTTGGCTCAGAAAAAATGCTAATAAATTTTTTTTTACTTCACTGAGAACGAATTCAGATTTGACCTGTTGGAGATGAACAAGCCTACTACAAGCAAAGATATAACATTAAGGAATCAACCGAAGCATGAGCACAACCAAGAGGTGTCCTCTAGATCGTATTCACCTTCAATATTTGTGACTAGAGACGAGATGGAAGGAATGATATTAAACATGCAAAAGATGTTGGCTTGGTAGGAGGAGACGTTGAATGTCTTTCTTCAACACATGGAACAACAAAGAGCAGCTAGAGCTTCAAAGAATCAATACCAAAGGAGGCCAGAAAATAGAGATATTGGTACAGAAACATGAAAGCATGAGATAGGACAAGTTCAACTCAACCCCCAACTTCTACAATTGATCAACACCTATTGACCTAGACTAGTCGATACCGATCCATCTGGACAAGGCGTAGAGATGATTTGGATCTCGAGCAAGGGAGGTAGATGACTGAATTTGGGTCTAGGAATCAAGGTCAAAACGCAAACATGCAACCGCACGGAGAAGAGCTAGAAGGTCCTCGTAGAAATGAGGGGCGTAAGGAAGTGTTGGATCAAAGGTATGCTGAGCCTTAAAGACTTTAACCAAGTCAAGAAGATCATATAACCGAGATGTTATGACAGGCGCATTGAGGTAGAGCCTTAGATCGAAGATTGGAGGATGTGCGTCAAAACCCCTTCACCCCTAGATATTCAACATGCTAGGAACCCATTTGATTTCATGCTACTTACATTAGAACTGTACGATGGAAGAACCGATCATATAGTTCATTTGATGAGATATAGTTAACGAGGGAGTGTTTGGAGCTTCGGCAGAAGTAATGAGACGTGGCTTTCCACTATGCATAATCAAAGGTTGCCATGTTATTTTTTCAACTCGATAATGGATCCATTAACACATTAACCGAATTAGTTGAGAGATTCATGATCCATTTTAAGGTTCATGTTGTTCGACAAAGGAACGTGATGACACTTTCAAACGTGAAGCAAAAGAAGAAGGAATCCTTGCCAAGTTATTTAATCGGATTTAAACACAACAGCCATTGCAATTTAAAAACCAGATCCGTCAATAGTTCTTGTGGTAATAATTGTAGGAGTTGCTAGTAAGACTTAGTTTAAGAAGGCATTAGAAAGGAATCCACCAGCGGATCTAGCAGGTTTTTATTATTGAGCTAAAAAATATTTGCTTCAAGAAAGCAATTTAAAAACCAGATCCGTCAATAGATTCTACTGTATGGCACAATCAAGGTTGTAAAAATCGTTAGGCGGACTCTAGGAGGGTAGCACAAATTATGGATTAATCATTTAAGCGGGGATTAATTGAGAATTGGAATTTTCAATAACTCTTATATTTTGGATAAAATTTTAGTGTGTTGTTTAGTGTCAATTTATATAAATTAAAATATTGGGATTTTGAATGTGCTTAGGAGCAGCCAAGAAGATAAAACTGCCTAAAATTATCACATTGATCCTTGTAGTGGCATTGAACCTTAAATAATGTCCAAATAGTGCCTAAATTCATGTTTTGATTTTTACGTGAGGTAATAAACATTGTCCAGGCAGGCCTAGGTAAATCGCTAGGCAGTAAGCCTCATCTGACGCCTAAACGGGGCATAGGCGGAGGTTTAAAAGGATTTTTACAACAGTGGCATGATGCTTAAATCCGCAATGGATTCCAAGTAATTATCAAAATATGATTTTGATAAGTGTACCTGAAAAGTATGATTCATTGGTCGTAGGTGTGTCTTCGAAAGGAAGACAGATGCGGTTGGAATATAGTATGAAATACTAATGACAATAACCTCGTAAATTTTAATTGTTAAAATTGGCTTGATAGATTCACCAGTAAACATGGTTAATTTAATTCAGATTCTACTCAAACAATTATCATCCAATATGACTTTGAGTTTTGGTACATTTATATTGAAAACAAAATCTCTAAACAATGATTTAGAATAGAATTATTGCACACGATAAGCAAAATTTCACAAAGTCGGTAGGAGCTATAACTAGATTTGTGAGTATTAGATAGGATTCGAGAAATGATAGGTTAGTGTGTTCGACAACATCATAATTAAGAAAATATTTTGACAAAGAGATCTAATAAGTTTAATTTTCAGTCCAAGTGCAATGGAATCACGTGTTTTAAGAAAGAATATTCAAAGGTACTATAATATTATTAACTATAAGTAAACAAAAAACTACTGAATGTTAACAATGTACCTATGTTAAAATCAGTTTTAGGTTGGTTGTTTAATTCTCGATACTGGATTTAAAATGACATCTTATTTAATCAGTATAAAAGGATGTTGGAATTGTCCCAAACGACCATATTAAAATGTTTAATATGGAGCATATGAGGTCGAGTCCTTATGCATCGACAATAGAGATTATCGTATATGTTATGTTTGTTGAATATGCGAGTATATGATTTTTATTTGATGATAATAAACATATATATATATATATATATATATTCATTTAAATGTATTTGTTAATGTACTATTTTATTTTTCACGTAATTAAATAAATGTTTGTTGAATAAAATAAATAACACAGTATTTAAATTCAAATGGATATTTTATTCAAACAAATATTTATTGCAATTTTGAATAGTACAAATTCAAGCTCTCACTATAAATATACAATTTCAATTACAATACAAATTTGATTACATCACAATTTTCATTTACATCAGCACCTCACTGCATATCACTCATTCACTCAAAATTGATCTTCAACTTCATTCCAGATTGAATCCAGCATCTGAGCAATCTGCAAAATAAACACTAACGCAATAAAATTGAAAAGGAAATATTTTTACAGTTTAAAAATAAAATGTGATTTTTGAAAATATTATTTGCCTCATTTATTTGGGTTGTTCGTCATCATTTAAATTTGAATTCATCATACACGAACAGCGTGTGACATGCATAGTGTATCACTGTACATGCCACAAGGTCGTGCACACCGATATACACCTGATAAAGTTACATGGACAGGAGAGCATAAGGTCAAACCCAAATCAAAAGTCGGGGTCAACTCAAGTGAAATACACGATAGCAATACAAGGTCAAACCCGAGCTATAAGCTGGATTCAACGTAGGTGCAATCCGAATGTACAAATTCAAATGAAATGGTCAAGACACAAAAATCAAGCCTCGACCAAAGTTCAAGTCGTTCGCATGAAAACAAAGACTAGACAGTCCACGCATATATACATGTCGACAAAGCAGCGAACAAAGTTAACAAGACCGCATCAAGGAACCAAAACTAGGCCATACAATGAACACATGTCCAGACTAAACTACAAATGCACTTGCAACTTACAACTTACAACAGCAATCTGAACCAGACACAAGAATTTCAGACAAAACACACATGTACACATATATAGGGAGTACACATGACAGTGAGAAATGCGGATTACAGATCTTAAGGCTAGGATAAACACTAGAGGGGGGTGAATAGTGTTTTAAGAAATTACTAAATCTTTTTGAGTATATGTTAATTTGAACACAAATGCATGCAATATTCAGACACAGATATGATCACAGAAACAAACGCAGATGCAGAAATAAAGTAAAAGCAATAAAGGAAAGAACACATCGGATTTTATACTGGTTCGGAGTTACCTTACATCTAGTCCCGCACACAAGTACGGATTTCCTTTCAAAAGCAATCTTTACAATTACACCCTCGATTTCAAGGCTACGAGGTACACCCTCCAGATTCACAATCCTCTGGATAGAGATACTTGATTTCATGGGCAACAGGTTCACCCAATTGATTTCCAGGGCTACAATCTCACACCTTTTCTCACTTGATTAATTTCCAAGGCTATAATTACACATTTTCTCGCTTAATTGATTACAAAGAAGTCTATAACTCTGAATAGCATTGAGGATCTTGTTGAGATAGTGATAGAGAATCAAACCAGAAATGATCTAGTTAGATTCAATGTTGATTTTGGCAGAGTAATGGTAAGAATGTGTATAAAGAAATGTGGAAGAAGAAGAGGAGTGAAAACCAGAAAAATATGATTATAAATTCGTTGAAAACTGCCCCTATTTATAGAAGAACAACAGTCATGTCCATTCGTGGAAGGATATGACGAATCGACACTTCTTTTGAAATTTAAATTTTGAAACTAACTGCCACTATGTCAACATGGGTATTTTGGGTATGTCGACATGCCAAAGGAAATTTTGGTGGTTTGTTTTTCTTTGAAAATAACATTTATCTTATATTAAAACTATTTTAAACTTTTATAAATATACTTAACTATAGCTAAAATACATAAATAACTATAGAGGATAATATTTTGGTATATATAAAATTTTACTATAATTTTATATTTAAATCTAAGTATAAATATTAAAAGTTAAATATATTATTATTAAATATAATTTAAAACCAAGGATAATTTGATTTTGAAATTAAAGATTATTTTGAGGCTAAAAGTATTTAAAATCAGGATGGATGATTTTGATTCTTTTAAAAGGAAGGTTTTGAAAACATTTTGAAAATATGATATAATTTTGTAAAATCATTTTGAATAAAAGTTAGCGGATACAAAACAATGTTCCACTAGATTTTTCGTCGGTTCCATCCTACTTAGGGTTCCATCCCTTTAACGGGCTCGAAGTGGATTCCATTGCACGAATAAATTAGATTTTAAGATGCCGGTGCTTTTCTAGGAGTTTTAACAAAATTCCTAATTAAATTACTTATTCTTGAAATCTTGAACTCTTGATAATCTTGATATTCTTGACACTCATGAGTCTTCAATCTTGATATCTTGAATCTCTATACTGTACAGTCTTCATTCTTGGTAACCGCATGATAAATCCTGCATATACATATATATCTAAACTATAATGTTAGTATTTATATTTTATAATATTATTCTAAGGTTGTTGTCATCAAAACCATCATCTCAAGGACTAACAATCTCCCCCTTTTTGATGATGACAACCTTTGTTTATAAAATATTACTTCTATCCTAATAACTCCTCCCAAAACTAAGAACTCCCCCTTAATCTATGCATAACTATCTTATTTTATATTTCTCCCCCTTTGTCATCAACAAAAAACTAACTTCAAACTATATAATTTCCAAACTATATAACTCCCCCTCATTGTACTAAAGTACCTGCATTAATAAACTATACAATGGAGTATATAATAGATATATTAAGAGATAATTATACTGATAGACATGATAATTAATCAAAGATCGTATACATATCAATATGTATTTATACATGTTTTGTACAACAAACATCATTCCACACCAAATATCAATCTATATCAAACCAAATTAAAACAAATAAAATCAAATCAAACAAAGCAATCAAATAAAATCAAACATTATGAGGAACGTCCACCCAACCTTCTTCTCCAAATATAGGGTCTGCTTTAATGGCATCCCAATTTTCATTGTCATTGGTGAGAGAGACATGAGGATGTGCTTCGTTATCATCCTTGTGCAGGGAGGAAATCATCCATCATATTGCATCGAAATGCTTTTCTTGCCCCTTGATCATCTGCATTTGACTCAACTCTAAGTGCCGCTGGTTACGAAGAATGAACGAAAGAATATTATTGAAAGAATTAAGAGTTTCTTCAAGATTCTCAGTTAAATTATGAATGGGATTGGTCATATTCGAGTTTGTAAGAGGAATGAGAGACAAAGTGGATAAGAAATAATATTGAGTGATGAATTTTGAAAGAAATAGGTATTTATAGGTGTAAAAGTTCGTTTGAAATGAATAGACATAAAGTAGTTATTCAAATTTCAAATGGAATGTCATTTCTGACCAGTACATGTCGACATGGTCATAGGGGGATGTCGACATGGTGCAGTGAATTTTGATGGCTTATTTTGATTTTGTGAATAATTATGTGTATGTATATATTTATATAATATACTAACATTTATTCTGGAGATAAGATAAGCTAGATAACAGAAAAGGAATTCAATTTCATTGCATAATAGAATGATACGATGATTAATTACAAAGAACTACATGGACATTCAAATTAAAACAAACTAAACTAATACAACATGAAATGAAAAAATAGAACTAGTTAGAGGATGATGAAGATGAAGATTATCCAAGCTTCCTGCTGACTTTGGAAATAAACTTGTCCATCTTGAATGAAATTTTGTCCAACTTCTTACTAATGGATCATTTAAGAATCCATTGATTCTCAACAATGGTCTTTTAGTTTTTGAAAATGGTTTTGTTGGTTGGATTAGGGGGATAGTCAATGTTTTCCAAGGATGTTTCACCTTCTTCTTCTTCTATATCCATTTCATCCCCTTCTTCTTCTTCTTCTTCCTCTTCCTCCACTTCCATCTCTTCATGAGCCAAACGTTCTTCCTTCTCTACAAGAGTCTCGTAAGGTTGAAAAACAAATGGAATTTTCATAAGAGAAATATTTGAGTGATTGAAAACCTTTCTAGAAACAAATTCTTCTCCTTTGAAATCTACTCCAAAATAGTTAAAAATCCGAGTGAGATAGATTCCATGATACAAAGTATCCTCACCCATTTCAAGATTTTTGGGACGAAGTTCATCCAAAATAACTTGCGTCCAATTAACATCATAATTTCCAAAAAAGCAAAAAGTGCTTTGCAAACTTTTGAAGTAGGATTATCAAAATTCCCCTATCTTGGGGTTAAAGTATGTTGTAAAAGAAAATTGATAATTCTAGCTTTTGGTCGAAAGTTTCGATTTTTGAATTCAAAATCATCATTTCCTTCAAAAATGTGATGAAACGTCTCACGATCATTTTCATCAATATTAAAACTAGAAAGATCCAGTCCCGTACTCTTGTAACTGAGAATGGTACCCAAAAGATCACAATTCAAAACAATTCTAGTGCTTTGACACTACTCCAAATTTCATCATCGTTTCCATTATAAAATCCACGATTAAGATTTGCATAGAAACTTTTAACAAGATTTGGATAGCAAACAAAATCATTTTGAGAAGCATCAATAAGACTAAGAGCATGATTGCTTGCAAAAAGAGAATTAATTTCATAAGTAGAAAAATCTTGAAATAAAGCAAACTTTCCAGGATGGACTTTTCCATAGTTAGCATAATTGATGTATGCTTTTATGGCCTCCGGATCATTGAAGAGTTGCTCATTTATCTTTCTAGAAATTCACATGGTGAAGGGGTTGCTTGAAGAAGCCATTAGAGTAGAGAGTAGAGAGCTTGAAGTTTTGAAGAGAGAGTTCGAATTTGAAAATGAAAGTGAAAAGATGTGATAAAAGATAGTGAATAAATAGATTCTCAAAGGACGTATTCTCTGGTCAAAAGATAGCTTTTCAAAGAATTGAATGAAGTGAAAAGGTGGAGGGAAATTCAACCATTTGAATTCAAATTTTGAATTTAAAATTCTGTACCCATGTCGACATCATGGTGGGGACCATGTCGACATGTGTCTTTGAATTTCTATGATTTATTTTTCCTAAGTATTCTAATATATATATATACTTATTATTTTTAATGTATATATATATCTGGAATAATTCTGAAATTATAGTATATTCTATAAAATATTATAATACTATTAAAAATAAAAATAAAAAGAAAAATAATAAAAATAATAATAATAAAACAATAGTAAAAAATAAAAAAATAAAAATTCAAATAGCACACCAATTCAAAATCGATCAATCAAGCATCCAATTCTAAGCATGCAATTTCAACAATTGTATTGTAAATATGTACCTTTTTCTGAATCCGTTTCTCTGAATTCGTCGAAGTCGTGAACTGCTGTGAAACACATATTTGAATTATCTGTCTTCTGATCATCATCACTTGAGGATGAGTCTGAGTCATCTAGAGTAGCAGTAAATGCACATTTTCGTTTCTTTACGGAATCATTGTTTATAGGAAGATTTTGCCTATCTGGATACGAACAGTCTCTTTTGATATGGCCTGCTTCATCACAGTTGAAACATTTGATATTATTTGGCACTACATTCTGATTTCCAGAGTTCTTATAGTTTTTTCTCTTGAGATTGTTCATCTTTCTGTATTTTAGGAATTTTCGAAAATTCTTGGTTATAAAGGCTATCTCTTCATCATTATCGCTGTTTGAGTCTGATCCATCGGTCAATGCATTGAATGCCATTGATTTCTTTTCAGATGCTTTACTTTCTCTTCTTCGAATCATTTGGACTTCAAACGACATTGGATTTCCAATTAATTCTTCTATCTTTAAGGTACTGATGTCGTTTGCCTCTTCGATCGCAAGTGTCTTTTGATCCCATTCTGGACTAAGAGAATTTAAGATTTTTCTGACTTCATCTTCTTACGAAAATTCCTTTCCCAAGGATATTAGAGAATGCATAATATCCTAAAATCTACTATACATATCTGAAATAGACTCATTAGAATTCATTTTAAATAATCGAAACTGATTTGTGATCATGGAAATTTTGGTCTGTTTAACTTTGTTTGTTCCTTCGTGGGTAACTTGCAAAGTTTTCCAGATTTCATATGCAGACTTACAAACCGACACTCTATTAAATTCATTCCTATCAAGTGAACAAAACAGAATATTCATTTCTTTAGAATTATTTTGTGCAACAGTCTTTTGCTCAGCGGTCCACTGTGTAAGATCAGTTGTGGGTTCAGAATATTCTGTGTGATATTCCAAGTGTCTAATCCTACAGATTATAAATATATTTTCATCCTATATGCCCAATATGCATAGTTACTTCCATTAAAAAGTGGCGGTCTGACAATAGACTAACCTTCTACAAATGAACTAGTGACAGGGATAATAGAACTAGTGTTGGTAGTGTTACCAGTACTAGTGTTGGTAGCCATTTTGAAAAAATTTTAAAATTCAGATTATGAAAAATTTGAAAACCTTTCTCTGAAACCAAATGTGAGAAATGCGGATTACAGATCTTAAGGCTAGGATAAACACTAAAGGGGGGGGTCAATAGTGTTTTAAGGAATTACTAAATCTTTTTGAGTTTATGTTAATTTGAACACAAATGTATGCAATATTCAGACACAGATATGATCACAGAAACAAACACAGATGCGGAAATAAAGTAAAAGCAGTTAAGGAAAGAACATACCAGATTTTATATTGGTTCGGAGTTACCCTACATCCAGTCCCGCGCACAAGTACAGATTTCCTTTCAAAAGCAATTTTTACAATTACACCCTCGATTTCAAGGCTACGAGGTACACCCTCCAGATTTACAATCCTCTGGGAAGAGATACTTGATTTCACGGGCAACAAGTTCACCCAATTGATTTCCAGGGCTACAATCACACATTTTCTCACTTGATTGATTTCCAAGTCTACAATCACACCTTTTCTCACTTAATTGATTACAAAGAAGTCTATAACTCTGAATAGCACTGAGGATCTTGTTAAGGTAGTGATAGAGAATCAAACCAGAAATGATCTAGTTAGATTCAATGTTGATTTTGGCAGAGTAATAGTAAGAATGTGTATAAAGAAATGTGGAAGAAGAAGAGGAGTGAAAACCAGAAACATATGATTATAAATTCGTTGAAAACAGCCCCTACTTATAGAAAAACAACAGCCATGTCCATTCGTGAAAGGATATGACGAATAGATACTTCTTTTGAGATTTAAATTTTGAAACCAGCTGCCACTATGTCGACATGGGTATCTTGAGTATGTCGACATGCCAAAGGAAATTTTGGTGGTTTGTTTTTCTTTGAAAATAACCTTTATCTTATATTAAAACTATTTTAAACTTTTATAAATATACTTAACTATAGTTAATACATAAATAAATATAGAGAATAATATTTTGGTATATATAAAATTTTACTATAATTTGATATTTAAATCTAAGTATAAATATTAAAAGTTAAATATATTATTATTAAATATAATTTAAAACCAAGGATAATTTGATTTTGGAATTAAAGATTATTTTGAGGCTAAAAGTATTTAAAATCAGGATAGATGTTTTTGATTCTTTTAAAAGGAATGTTTTGAAAACATTTTGAAAACAAGATAAAATTTTGTAAAATCATTTTGAGTAAAAGTTAACGGATACAAAACAATGTTCCACTAGATTTTTCGTAGGTTCCATCCTACTTAGGGTTCCATCACTTTAACGGGCTCGAAGTGGATTCCATTCCACGAATAAATTGGATTTTAAGATGTCAGTGCTTTTCTAGAAGTTTTAACAAAATTCCTAATTATATTACTTATTCTTGAAATCTTGAACTCTTGATAATCTTGATATTCTTGATACTCATGAGTCTTCAATCTTGATATCTTGAATCTCTATACTATACAGTCTTCATTCTTGGTACCTGCATGATTAAATCCTGCATATACATATATATCTAAACTATAATGTTAGTATCTATATTTTATAATCTTATTCTAAGGTTGTTGTCATCAAAGCCATCATCTCAAGGACTAACAATGACCACTTCAACTCTAAACTCAAAACAACATGGCACAAAGACACAAACCAACAAACAAAGCAACCAAACTCAAGTGAATATGCAACATGCATATAAGAAGTGGTGCACTGCAAATAAAAGCACAATATGTACAAAGTCTATGCAACAGCGGACAGTACAAGCTCAACTACAACCATACATATATACAGCGTTGAACATGTACACAATGACGACCAGAGCAGTAAATAAAATATGCAATGCAAGCAAAGCAATACTTCAATCTAAATGCATCAAGCTCATGTGGTCAAGAGAAACAGAAACAGTTTGATCCAGATAATGACGTAGGAAATTTGAACTAAACATATCAAGGTACAATATCAAGTGACCGAAGTCAACAAAGTACCAGCAAAATCAACGCCGTGACGACCAAGGCAAAAAGAGCAAACCAAGTCAAAGACAACTATGCCGAAGTCATCAGAGTTCACGGAACCAAGAAATACCAGAATTCAAATGGCTGAAGACAAAGCCGTGTGTGGCCAAGGCAAGTAAAAATTGAGCAAGTTCAATCTAACACAAATGGCTAAAGTCAATAGCACAAAGAACGAAATCAACATCGTCAAAGAATTCAACACCGTGGTGGCCAAGGAAGTCGAAATCAAAGCCGTGAGAGTAAAGCAACGAAAATATAGGAAGTGAAAAGGTCAGAAATCATCACAAACATCAAAACAAAATCAAACGGTCAATTTGAAAATTATCAGACGAATATACAAACGGAACTATAGGGGATGAACCCTATATAAGCCCTAAAACATCATCGGTAAAATTTATCCGAGTTCAAGCAATATAATAGAGCATAGAATCAATTAGGAACTCGAATCAAAATTCAAGTATAATTAAATATAAAAGGAATATCATGTACCACTTTTTCAACAAAGCATCCTCGACGAATTGAAGGAGGCGAAAGCAAATCGGAGATAGAGAGCCGATTGTTAATGTAAAACAAAGCAATATCCACTATAATCGACCAACATTCAAGCGGCGGCTTCGAATTATCAAAAGCCCTAATTTTCGAGCAAAGAGAAGAGGAACGAACAAATTGAAGCAGCCATTATCATAAATAAGGGAGTTGGCCGAAGATATAAAAAGGACGAAAGGAATAACATGATCACTAATGTTATATTGGGTCGGCTTAAACTTTTAGGCTTTTATTATTAAAAATTAGGGTTTTGATTTTTAAATTGTTTTTTAATTACTTTTAATTTTGTAATTCCTTTTAAACTCTTATAATTTCTAGTTGTGTGACCAGGGGACGAACTACGGTGGTATAGTTCGAGAATTCGTAACTCAGTGGCTGAGTTGTGGCAGAGTTTTGAGCGTAGAGTTAATGTTAGTCGATAGCGGGTGTCGTGAATTTACGTGTGTAAGCGTCTGACTACTTAATTTCTAGTAGAAACCTTGGGGGCAGCACGTAGGCATGGTTTTGCCAAAGTTGGGTAAATCTGTGTGTTCTGTTTTCTGCTTTTATTATTCTGTTATTATCTGTGCTGCTATTATTCGACTGTTATCTGTGCTGAAATTATTTTACAAACTTTCGCAATAATTTTTATAATTAACAGTGTCACCCTATTCACCCCCCTCTAGGGTGAAACCGATCCTACAACTGGTATCAAAGCAAGGTTCAAAAGCCATTTTTGTTTTAAAAAGTTTGATTTTTCCAAAGTCCAATTCTTTTTACAAATTTGAATTTTTAAAATGGCTTCTTTTAATGAGGGTCGGTTCAATATTATTCCTCCTGTTTTCGATGGAACTGATTTTTTGAATTGGAAATTAAAAATGGAATTTTATTTAAAATCTATTAATATTAAATGTTGGTATATTATTGAATATGGGTGTGATATAATAGAAGAGAAAATTACTTTGATTAATGCTCTTGCTATGCATATAATATATTCTCATATTAATCAAGATAATTTTAACTTCATCTCTCATTGTGAAAGTGCACAGGAAATCTGGAATACTTTTGATGCAATATATGGTGCAAAAGTCAACAACTGTGAGAGATCCCCCATAATTGACTCGGTTAAAAAAACATGCATAGTAGGATTGGTAAAAGGCAGTAGTGGTGATAATGATGATGGAGCAGCTGAGCTAGCGTTACTAATGAAGAGATTCAAAAAGTGGAACCGCAAATATAGAAATCCAACTCTAAATCAAAAAATGAAAAGCAGAATAGTCAAAGCACTAGACAACCCAGAAGAACGGGAAATCATCTGTCACAAGTGCAACAAACTCGGTCACATCAAGCCAAATTATCCCCGAATTCAACTCGACCAAGAAAAGAAATCAAAAGGAAATTTTTTTACAGCTGCGTGGAATAAAAGCGATAATGATTATAAAAGCACTAGCAGTGAGAGTGAGAAAGCAGATTTATGTTTTACAGGTGATATAACTGATAGCGATGATGATGAGCCAAGCGAGATATCAAAACTCACTCACTCAGAATTACTTATATATTTCCACGAAGTAAATGGCTGTTTTGAAAGACTTAGGGAGAAATACGCTAAAATTGAATCACAAAGAGATACTTTGATAGAATCAAACAAATAACTTGATCAACTAGTTAAAAACTATCAAAGTATGATCCCTAAGTTCGATAAGTGTCCTACATTTGAAGAAGAAATTAAAAAATCAGAAATTAAAATTAAATCACTTGAAAATGAAAGTTTGATTTTGAAAGAAAGCGAAAATACTCGAAGAGAAAATTCTATTAAAAAGTGCACACAATTATTGAATGAAAATGTATCCCTCAAAACGCAAGTCCAACAACTGTCAAAGACTTTAGGAAAATTTTCCAAAGGACAAACATCGTTGAATATGCTGTTAGGGAAACAAACTGTTAATACAGTTAGACGAGGACTTGGGTATAATCAATCTAAATATGTGAAAAGCAAAATTAACCAAGTCAATTCAAAGTGTACAATATGTGGAAAAACTGGGCACAATCACAATATTTGCTGGTATAGACCTAAAAATGTGAAAACCATACCAATTTGGGTTCCAAAAGGCATGAATATAAAATCCCTCAAAGTTAAACAAATCTGGGTGCCAAAAGGAACATATATAAATAGTTTTGTGTATCCACAAACTTATTTTTTAAAATCATTTGCCACTAACAACCATGGACCTATAGAAACAAATAGGTCACAAAATCTTTTAACGTGTAGGTGTAATGGCAGGCTAAGGAACAACAACAGTGTTATCTAGATTCTGGCTGTTCCAGAAACACAACGGGCAACAAATCAAAATTCCTTAGCCTAGTACAAAGGTGGTAGAATCACGATGGGAAACAACAAAATATTATCGGTAAAGGTAAAAGAGGTAACGGTATATCTATTTTGAACGATATATTTAATGTGAAAATCTGCACCATAATCTAATCATCCAGTTATGTGATTATAAAATAAATGTTGATATTGATTCTGACTTATTCATATGTTCTTATTTGACTTATCTTATTTATGACTTTGATTTGTGCTTAAATGTTGACCAATCATCTTTTCATCTTTGAACTAATCCATATAAATTTGTTCGGTCAAATGATGGTGTTTTATTGATTTATGATTGCTCGTGTTACATGTGGATATATTTGTTCTGACACTATGGTCACTGTTTGTAAATTTGCACGATTTCAATTCAAATTTAAGAGAATTTTATGTGGAAGCTGTTAAAAATGATTTCAAGAAATTTGTTGCAACTTTACGGTTTGTTCTATAACATTCAAATGATAATCTTGAGTCAAAGAAAAATTCAGATGCAGATTACACTGTTAATCTAGTTGATAGAAAAGTTACTAGTGGAACGTGATTTATGTTAAGACATTTCAATAGCTGCATCGTTTTTCAAAGAAAATTTCTGCATATTTTTCATTTCAAATAGCAGAAATTTTCTTATAAAACCCCTTCTAGAAAATCATTTTTGACCTTGTTTTAGATTAGTCATTTTTATAGAATTTGATAATTATTTTTGAATTTGAGCTTAAATGATTATATTAACTAATCTGACTCCCTACTGATTATCGAAAAGATAAATAGTGATTGAAAAAGTGATGAGTGTTGATATTGATCATATATTATAACTCGAGACGGTATAATTAGTAAATTTCTTTAGAAATTTAAATAAGAGTTATAAAAACTTTTTGTTAGTAAAAATTCCATGACCATTTCTATTTCTATCATATTTCTATCAACCATCACTCATCAAAATCTAATATAGTACAATATGTGGTATTTTAAATGGGAATTATTCGTTTTTCATTTCATTTTTTTCAACAAATAAAAGCATCCAAAATATTCACTCTTATTTAAAAGTCCTCATGGTTATGCATGGATGAATTACTTGGAATTTTTTATGTGCTTTCATGCTCATTTAAAAGTCCTCACGGTTATGCATATACGGAACGCATATTAAAATTGAATAATTAAATATACAAGTTGATTCTAATCTGATTTAAAAGTCCTTATGGTTATGCGTGGTTAGAAGATACTTGAATTCATTTTTTAATAAAAATTTGAAATACTACTAATCTCATTTAAAAGTCCTAATGGTTATGCATGATTAGTAGTTATTCTAATTCCTGATATAAATATACCACAAATAGACAACTATATGGTTTTATATGATGGCATCACTCCTATCATTCTAAAGTGGAATATGCGTCAAACAGAGTATTTATGATTTTTGTTTGATTTTTTATTGAAATTTAATATTTATATTCGATTGAATTTTTAATGTTGTATTAATGTCTATCACTTTATCTCTACATTTCTAACACTATTACTCTTTTGCTGATAACAAAAGGGGAGTTAAAAGTTAAGATTTTGTCAAATAAAAGCAAATAAAGGTCAAATATTTTATTTTGTATTTTCTATATGCATCTACGCTCATTTGCATATTTATTTATTTATTCCCGTGCATATATGAAGGGGGAGTATTGTGTATAGAGGGAGCATTAAAATAGGGGGAGCAAATCATAATCAAATACATTTAATAAATTCAAAATCTTAAATATATCTTTGGTATCATCAAAAGGGGGAGATTGTTGAGTATGCGAGTATATGATTTTTGGTTTGATGATAATAAACATATATATATATATATATATATATTCATTTAAATGTATTTGTTAATGTACTATTTTATTTTTCACATAATAAAATAAATGTTTGATGAATAAAATAAATAACACAGTATTTAAATTCAAATGGATATTTTATTCAAACAAACATTTATTACAATTTTGAATAGTACAAATTCAAGCTCTCACTATATATATATACAATTTCAATTACAATAAATTTGATTACATCACAATTTTCATTGCATCAGCACCTCACTACATATCACTCATTCACTCAAAATTGATCTTTAACTTCATTCCAGATTGAATCCAGCATTTGAGCAATCTGCAAAATAAACACTAACGCAGTAAAATTGAAAAGGAAATATTTTTGCAGTTTAAAATAAAATGTGATTTTTGAAAATATTATCTGCCTCAGTTATTGGGTTGTTCGTTATCATTTAAGTTTGAATTTATCATACACGAACAGCATGTGACATGCACAGTGTATCACTGTACATGCCACAAGGTCGTGCACACCGATATACACTTGATAAAGTTACATGGACAGGTAAGCATAAGGTTAAACCCAAATCAAAAGCCGGTTCAACTCAAGTGAAATACACATATCAACACAAGATCAAACCCGAGCTATAAGCTGGATTCAACGCAGGTGCAATCCGAATGTACAAATTCAAACGAAATGGTCAAGACACAAAAATCAAGCCTCAACCAAAGTTCAAGTCGTTTACATGAAAACAGAGACTGGACAGTCCATGCATATATACATGTCGACCAGGCAGCGAACAAAGTTAACAAGACTACATCAAGGAACCAAAACCAGGCTACACAATGAACCACATGTCCAGACTAAACTGCAAATGCACTTGCAACTTACAACAGCAATCTGAACCAGACACAAGAGTTTCAGACAAAACACACATGTGCACATATATAGGGAGTACACATGACCACTTCAACTCCAAACTCAAAACAGCATGGCACAAAGACACAAACCAACAAACAAAGCAACCAATCTCAAGTGAATATGCAACATGCACATAAGAAGTGCTGCACTGCAAATACAAGCACAACATATACAAAGTCTATGCAACAGTGGACAGTACAAGCTCAACTACAACCATACATATATACAGAGTTGAACATGTACACAATGCCGACCAGAGCAATAAATAAAATATGCAATGCAAGCAAAGCAATACTTTAATCCAAATGCATCAAGCTCATATGGTCAAGAGAAACAGAAACAGTTCGATCCAGATAATGGCGCAGGAAATTTGAACTAAACATATCAAGGTACAATATCAAGTGGCCAAAGTCAACAAAGTACTAGCAAAATCAACGCCGTGACGACCAAGGCAAAAAGAGCAAACCAAGCCAAAGACAACTATGAAGAAATCATCAGAGTTCACGGAACCAAGAAATACTAGAATTCAAATGGCTGAAGACAAAGCCGTGTGTGGCCAAGGCAAGTAAAAATTGAACAAGTTCAGTCTAACAAAAATGGCCAAAGTCGATAGCACAAAGAACGAAATCAACATCGTCAAAGAATTCAACACCGTGGTGGCTAAGTCGAAATCAAAGCCGTGAGAATAAAGCAATGAAAATATAGGAATTGAAAAGGTGCGAAATCATCACAAACATCAAAACAAATCAAATGGCTAAGTCGAAAATTATCAGACGAATATATGAACGGAATTATAGGGGATCGAACCCTATATAAGCCCTAAAACATCATCGGCAAAATTTATTCGAGTTCAAGCAATATAACAGAGCATAGAATCAATTAGGAACTCGAATCAAAAGTCGAGTATAATTAAAATATAAAAGGAATATCACGTACCACTTTTTCAACAAAGCATCCTCGACAAATTGAGGTAGCCAAAAGAAAATTAGAGATAGAGAGTTGATTGTCAACGCAAAACAAAGCAATATCCAGTATAATCGATCAACATTCAAGCGACAACTTCGAATTATCAAAAGCCCTAATTTTCGAGCAAAGAGAAGAGGAACGAACGAATTGAAGCAGCCATTATCACAAATAAAGGAGTCGGCCGAAGATATAAAAGGGACGAAAGGAATAACACTTATCATTAATGTTATATTGGGCCGGCTTAATCTTTTAGGCTTTTATTATTAAAAATTAGGGTTTTAATTTTTAAATTGTTTTTTAATTGCTTTTAATTTTGTAATTCCTTTTAAACTCTTGTAATTTCTAGTCGTGTGACTAGGGGACGAACTACGGTGGTGTAGTTCGAGAATTTGCAACTCAGTGGCCTGTGCAGTTAATGCGCTCGGTAGATTCAAAGCGGTGGAGGTGCAAAAAGTCATAGCGGAGATACAGCGATGATATAGTGGATGGCTTTAAAATAACATATAAAACTCGTACTTAATGTTTTTACAAATATATAAATGGTAATTAAATGAAAATTTATCATTCAATTGAATTATAAATAATACATAAATAATTTTAAATAAAAACATGTGCGAATATACTTTAAATAAACGAAAAACTGCTATATAACATAATTGAATTTGGTAGAATATTAGAGTACTTTCATTTCTGAAAGTATATTAAAAATTAAATCAAATAAATTATTTTCATAATTTATAATGTATAAATGCAATTTTTCAATTCATTTTATTAAAAAAGATATAACGGGAATAGCGGAATATAGCGGAAATAACGGGATATAGCGGAAATAGCGGGGATTAAAGCGGAAAGGCTATATTTTGGGGCTATATGGAAAAATCGTAGCGGTAAAAATCCGCTATGAGATATAGCGGGGAATTAACTACACAGTCAGTGGTTGAGTTGTGGCAGGGTTTTGAGCGTAGAGTTAATGTTAGTCGATAGCGTGTTTCGCGAGTTGACGTGTGTAAGCGTCTGACTAATTAGTTTCTAGTAGAAACCTTGGGGGCAGCACGTAGGCATGGTTTTGCCGAAGCTGGGTAAATCTATGTGTTCTGTTTTCTGCTTTTATTATTCTGTTATTATCTGTGTTGCTATTATTCAACTGTTATCTGTGCTCAAATTATTTACAAACTTCCGCAATAATTTTTATAATTAACAGTATCACCCTATTCATCCCCCCCTCTAGGGTAAAATCGATCCTATAATGTTGTCTACCATATAGGATTTGCTTAAGTAATTGGTGCAGTGAGCGAGTATCAAATCTAAATTAAGATAATTAAATGGTAATTAAGAGTATTCTCGATTATTTTTATGGAATACTAAAGAATTGTTTATGAAAACAACGAACTCCTCATGATGGAGTATTCACATTTGAACTTCATAAGTAATATAAAATGTAGTATGTCAATTCAAAATTCGTTTTTAACCTTAGTTAAGGAGCTTTAAGTCGAAAATGTTCCGAACGAGAGGTTTTGGTTGATTCAACTGAAAGAATGAGTACGTCACTTGAATAATGCCACAGTAAAAGCAATATAAATACATGCTCAAATTTATAACCGAGCAAGTGGTGATTCAAAATGTTGATAATCATATGACATAGTTTTACGAAAACAATGTAGCGATATAGATTCTGAAATAACCTAGGGCTCATAAGATGTATAGACGCATGCTATGAAAGTTCCATATGATAATGACATCTTATCAACGAAGGAGAAATGGTTACCTTGCAAGATAGATAGTAAAACAATGTAACATCCATTCACTAAGGGACTACCTCGATTGGTTTTGGGAAAACTGATTGCAGGATGGGATTAAGATTCCATAATTGACTACAAGTGTAAGAAGGGAGATTGAAAAAGTTAGGGTATGCCATAAGGGCAATTATGTAATTCGTTACATATTTCTAACTCTGTAGTAAACCTTGTTCATAATAAGGTGTTTGATTTCTGCTATATCCTTTGATATATTGTGATATAATCAATTAAGTAATTAATTTAAAGTATATTAATAAGAAAATCCTTGAATAAAATGTCATGCGATTGTAGCTGCAAACAATTTTAACTATGAGTAATTAATTACAAAATAAAATAACATTTGTCTTTAAATATTGATCGTCAAGATGTTTTGAGAAAGAATATCAATACATCTATTGACAAGAATACGTAACGTTCTTCAAATGTTGGGTAGTGTATTACCCATAGCTTTTTGGAGACATCAAGCGCTTACGTACTTGTACTTATTGGAAAAATATGGAATGTCTCATCCGAGAGTTTCATGTTGGTTGATAACAACTAGGTCAAATAGGAAACCTCGATGTGATGATGTTACACAGTTCTCTCAATTTGAGAATACTATGGATTTTCTACATGGATACTCCACTTTGAATGTAGTTAAATCATGGCATGTCATCCATCGAAAGTCCATAGTCAGGTATGAGTTGAAGCGTAGGAAGTGAAGCATATTTAATAGAGAATTCGTCTCCTCGATTGCATGAGGCTAATGTCAACTTCAGTCAGCTCAAAGCCAAAATCTCTAGCCAGAGAAGAACGATTAATAATAAATGTTATTACTGAATCAAAGATTTTATTTATAACCAATCGAGTTGAATGTGGATAATATTGGAGTTTTGATCAATACCAAAGTCTATATATCCTAAAGTGATTAAGTGTTGACAAAGATAATGTGTGTAAATTATTGTCACCATTGGTAAGTGATGAATATGGCTAAACTATCACACCACAAGCCAAGGTGACATATGAACATTAAAATTTGAACAATATTAATCACCAAAAGAATTCACACCTCTAAATCTCACAACCGCATTAGTGAATTCTTCGCAAAACCACACAATTTAATTGATTTCTAAAGTGTTATAAATTAATTAATATTTGAAAAATATTAGTTATTATAATTTATGTTTGGGGTGTTGTTAGTAAGCCAGTGAATTTTTTTGGATGCAATTAATAATTATTTGGATGTGTATATTAAAGTTATATACATGCATATCAATATATGATATATATGGTATGTATTTAAACGAGCTTTAAATATAGATAATTAATTAAAGGGTTATGTGTTTGTGGTAAATGGACCATGCATGGCTGACCATAGAAGGGAAGGGAATCTTTTAGACATTTGGTCAAGTTAATTGGAAACTAAAAGAGTAAGTTTAAAAGAGAGTATAAGAAAGGTTTTTATTCTTCCATATAATAATACTCTCTCGTTCATTTTAGAATTAATTTCTCTTTCTCTCCTCTCATTCAAGGCCACCTTCGTCCATCCTCATGGCCAAAAAATTTCACTAAAAATATATCAATTAAAAGAAAATTAAAGGGGTTCATTCGATTCTAGCAAGATCGAGTGCCACTCAAGAAGTCTAGGAGTCGATTCACAAATCAAGATGTTATAGATGGATCTACAACGGTAAATCTGCATTGTTTTATATGCTTATACATGATCATACCTCACACAAATTTATGTAGTAATATATATTTAAATTGTCATTGCATTTGTTGAAATTTGTTTTGTTATAAATATGTTGTTTGCAAATGAAATTCAAAAGGGAAAAAAATAATGAAACTTTGATCTATATATTTTGGTCTTATATATTTGTAGATCAACCCTTTCAAATGTGCTTTATGCGGTATTGAATATTTTAAATATATATATATATACACACACACACGTGTGTGTACACACGCAAAGATCATTTACTTTGGCTATAATCAAACATATATGTTGACGTGAATCTGAAATTGATGTCTTAAATTTGCTTTAAGTTATGATATTTTGTTGTCCACATAGTCAAAATAAATTTGAAATTTATTTTGGATATATATAAACTTAATTGTAATTATATGGAATTTTTTATATCACACACACACACACACACACACACACACACATATATATATAGTTTTATATAAAATCAAAAATAAACACATATGTATATAACAATATGTTGATCTATTTATCTTTTCACATATACACCGTTGGATCATTTTATGCAAGTCGCAATTTGTATAATTCAAATCTCATATTCACTTACTTTTTGCTATGATTAATATGGAATCTTTAAGTTATGGTATATAATTTGGTCTAAATCTTATTAAGAGTTTATTGGAGGGGAAGTTGGAATGTCTTTTCATTTCCCCTTAGATGCTAATTAGATATTTCCTTAGTCAAAGAGATATTTAAAATTTGTTTCATCAATTGTTTTTCTACTATTTATGTAAAAAATTATATGACAGTATGTACGTGTGTGTTAATACACATATGTATGTCTAACTACACACACACATAAACTATATATATATAGTGCCAATATGTACATACAAACAATATACATATATATTATAGTACGTTTAAACAAATGTACACACTTTGACATTTATATTCCTGATATGCGTATGCATTTATCACATGCATATGTAAGTATAATATATATGTATATACAACAGATATCCATCCCAATATTTATATATGTATATATACATAGTTAACACATGTTTATACGTCTTTATGTTGTCATGTGATGTTATGAATATATCTACGATATATTCAATAAACATTCAGTTAAATTAATTAATATGATTAATTAAATATTTCAAAAAATATGATTTTATTTAAATAGATAGATTGGATATAGTGTTATTAATAAACTTCACAGATCTATTAAGACCCAAATATGATGAATTTTTGAAATTTACCTATTTCGCCCACTACGAAATGGGTCAGCACCCGATAGTCATGTGAGTGGCTTGAGTGGTTGTATGAGTAATTGTTTCATGCAACTTTTTTGAGTTTTTTGTGATCCTAAATCTTATTTTCGAAGTTGCTGAGGTTTTAAGCCTCACAACTGCATTAACCGTGTTTTATAAAAAACGGACGGATTGATATAAAAACCAGCTACTCTTAAAAGAAATATTGAATGAATACTGTTTGATTTAGTTTAGAGCTCCACTCTATTTGGAAAAAGGCCCAAACTAACTATCTTACGCCTTTGATGACATTAGAGGAGGTAAGTCCTATTTGTAGTACCTCAATTAAAAGAAGGGGTTGCCCACTGCCATTCAACACAATGGAGACCGACGTAACTTAGTGGCTAAAACGTATCGAATTGTTGAGGGAAAATCCCTTTAGTTCGCTTTAGGAACAAAAAACTCAATCTTGTGGAAAAACAAATAGAACCGGATTGATGGTGGGCAAAACAAATAACAGATAATCACCAGCTAAAAGCATTCACAGATGAATAGTGCTTCCACTACCATGAGGTAGTGTACACCTACTTGGGAAGAGAAGATTTTATTACTTTCTAAGAGGAGAAAATTTTACAAGATTGATAATGGAGAAGAAGAATAAGAAATACAACCGAGAGAGATAATTCTACTCATGCCAATCTCTATCTTTATATAGAGATTATTTACGGTTGAAGTAATTGATTTATGGTTATAAATCAACGTCTCATTAATTCTCCTATTCGTACATGAAACGTTTACATGCGCCTGATAAGATTCCTTCTTTAGTCGGCTAATTAGGGAATTAATTAATTACCTCAATCTCCCAAAATAATTCTTCTTCTCACGTAGGTAATTATTACTCTCTTTAATGCTATAAAAGGGACAATATATATTTGAATAATTATCTCAAATATCTTTCAAATCTTCTGCAATTGAAAATATTGTATCACCAAATCTTACAATCTCCACCTTGATACTATATTTCCGTGCAAGCCTATCAACTCCACATACATCTTCTTACTTCAAGTAGGATCTATCAATCTCCATAATGAAAACAAATGTCTCCATGAACCATCTTAACTCTCCCCCCGCCCTGTGCCACCATGTGGCACCTAGCATTTTGATAAGTGATTCCAGTTCGAGCAACGCTCGAACTCTACAGTCTGCAAAGACTTACGCATGTCTGTTGCTTTCTCCTTTGATCTCTGATGGCCAACTTCAGACGATCCTTCTTCCGCTTATCAAGCACATCCTCTTGGCAGAACCTCACCTTGTTGAAGTTTACCCCGTTGACCCCTTTCATTCTATGCAGAAACTCAATGTCCTTTCTCGTATGCCTAGCTTTGACACCTTCTCCACGAGAACTGTAGGCTCCAACCGTAAACCTTCCATGTACAATGCTTCTCTTCAGCAGATACAAATTCTGGAACATATCTTCATTTATCACTACAAGTGCACCCTTAGAAACCCTCAGACTATCCTTCTCCATAATCATCTTGCATCCTTTCGATGATAGCTGTCCAAGAGATATCATCGACTTCTGAATACCTGGAACATAACGGACACCTGTTAATGTGCGTATCACCCCGTCAAACATGCGAATCTGCACAGTACCTATGTCCATGACTCTACAACAAGTATCATTTTCCATAAGAATCTCCTTTCCCCTTTTTCTTTCAAAAGAACTGGAATAATTCTTATTAGGCGTAATATAGAAAGACGCTTCCGTATCTAGCACCTAATGGTTTGATACATCCGGTACCACCGCCGTTAACAAGTCACTGGATACAACTTTCTCCATCGCAATCGATGAACTTTCATCTTCAGTCTTCATCTTCAAGTTTAGACAATCTCTCTTCCAATGGCCTCGTCTCTTATAAATGTAGCATTTCCAATCTCTGGATTTACCTTTCCAATCACTACCGAGCTTTCTAGATTTGGAACCCCCCATAGAATTCCAATTTTTCTTCTCCTCTCTCCCTCTCTCAGCAAATATGCCTTGACTACTACTTTCTCGTCTACATTCACTAATCTCCTTCATCTGATCCCTCAAGTCCTCAGATAAAAGACCCGACTTCACATCTTCAACGGTCAAAGTTTCTCTTGCAAAGATAAGGTTGCCAGCGAAACCTATGTAACGCTCCGAAAGGGAACACAAGAGCATCATAGCCATATGCTGTTCATCTACCTTCAAATCTACAGTCTTCATCTCATCTTCATCACAAGATCGTCGAAGAAACCCAGATGCTCTTTGATAGAAGTACCATCTCTCATCCTCATGGTGAAAATTATTTTCAACAAAATAACACGGTTGGTCCAAAATTTCTTCAGATGGAGATTTTCCATCTTGGTCCAAATGCCCTTAGCAGTAGTTTCACCGCTAATCTCAGAAATAATATTTTCTCCCATAGCTAATTGCAAAGTAGTAAGCGCCCATTTTTCCATCTTCTTCCTTTCCGCGGCTGAAATTTCAGCCGTCAACTTCTCAGAAGCAAACACCATAGGATGAACTTCATTTCTCATCAGGACAGCTTTCATCCTCCATTGCCACTTCTCGAAGCCTTTATCACCGTTCCACTTCTCTATTGCTAAACTAGATCATGATGTAATATAGGTTCCTTGTAACGACCCTAATTTTGATTAACATTATTTAGGATATTTAATTAGACAAATTAAATGAAATAATGTAAATGGTTAAGGGATTGAGATTTGTATAGTAAAGGGGAGCCGTGCCTAGTTGACTAATGAATTAAAGAGAATTTAAAATGAAATAGGGTAGAGAATTAGATAAGGGGCAAAATAAGAATAAGTTTTATTCTTATACCCTAAACCCTTGCTCACTCTCATTTTACACGTTCATTTCCACAAACTAAAACTAAACAAGAGCCCGGCCACCATTAAAGAAGATAAAGGGGAAGATAAGCAAGAATCAAGAGGAAGGAGCTAATCAACTTAATTCAAGAACAAATCTCAACTCCTTAACAACAAAGCTGAAGGTGAATAATGACTAAATCTCATGTTTTTTATTGTTTTCGATTTTAGATTAAATTCGAACTATGTTGTAAGGTTTTGCCATGTTTTTTTATTATCAAATTGGATATATATGTTTGTTGATGATTTATGTTAATTCATATGAATTTTATGATATGTTTTGATGTGAAAACCCTAATAAATGACATCCATATGTCTTGTGATTTTAGAATAAGGTAAGAAATGATAGTTTAAAGATGCTTTTCAATTTTCATAATTTTCTAAATTAATGCCGATTTAATATCAATTTTCTAGTAAAGAAAATGGTTATTTGGGTTTAAAATTAATTACGGCTAATATGTGTATGTTTTGGGTCAGAAGTTAATATATGTAGAAAACATATTAAAAATGGTTTATAGGAATTTTTATAGTTTTTTTCTAAGTGTTTTAATAAGTATATAAAATTATTTAAGGTATGAGACTTAAATGTTTTACATATTTATAAAAGGGGAAGGAGCATTTTATAAATAATTTAATTTGTTTATTTTAGAAATTTTGACAGTATTTTAGAAAAGAAATTAGAAACCAATCATGTTTTGACAAACAAGGCAAGTTAGCTCCAAAGAATTGCTTTAAAAGTTAAATATCAGTTTATACATGTTTTTTTTACATATTTCGCCACTTTCGGCACCTAGCCTTCGACACCTTATTTCCGCCTCCATCTCCATCGAAACCAAAGCACAAGGTGCCAAAGACTTAGTACATAGTGAATTGGACATAGGCGAAAGGTACTGCGTCGAAACAAGGGGTTCCGAAGGGGTCGAAGCTTTACTTTGATTTTAAATGAAGATGCGTCTGCTTTGCTTTCGAAAGGAATGCTTTCGACTTGAATAGCTTTCGACTGGGTCAAATTGTTTTGAAGGAATGATTTCGAAAGAGCTTGCGCCTTTTGTTATAAGTAAGTGTTTTCAAAGGGGTCGAAACCCCTTACCGCTACATCCCATTCGAAGCAAATGGTTTCAAAATGGTTACTTTGTTTTTAAAAACATAGCCACTTCTCCAATGCTTTCAAAAGGTTGGTTTCGACACCATCAATTCTTTACTTAGGAAATAGCTTTCGAAAGAGTGTTTTCGACTTAGTTGTTTTATGACCCTTTTGTTCTATTGAAGGTTAAACCCAAAGGTTTTGAAAGGAATAGTTTCTAATGGTTTCGAAGGGTTATTCTACATGTTTTACTTGAATCCAAATGCTTTCGAAATGTTTGATTTTATGAAAAAGATTAGCGCTTTCAAAAGGTTTAAAATAAAGGTTTCGAAGGTGTGTTTCCTTAATGGTTTCGAAATGTTTTAAATGGAAAGTTCCAATGTTTTCGAAAGGCAGTGTTTATAGTGTATTGATAAGAGATGTCTAAGATTTTAAAACTTTCGAAAGAAAGGTTTTTCAATGTTTTCGAAAGGTTTATTAAGAATGGTTTCGAAATGTATGTTTTGGCCTTTCGGCCTAAGATTATAAAGCAAAGTAGTTACTTGGTTTTGACAGGGTTACTTTCAATGGTTTCGAAAGGGGTACTTTCAAAGGTTCAAACATTTTCATTAACAAAGTTTTGTGTAAAGTATATATAACATGACAAGGTGATTTGAATAAAACATATAGTATATTTTTCTTGTTTAAGTATGATTTAAAGGTTTAAATCAATTTGTGAGAAAATATTTTCAAGAAAAATTTTATGGGCAGACGACCCTAAGTAAAATGACTTAGATATTAGAATGCCAGATGGGATTGGTATGAGATCGCACCCTACACTTTAGCCAGTAGCCCCTAGCTAATATAAGTCCAAAATTCCAATGTGTAAGGCTTTGTCATAGGTAAGACTAAAATGATGTTACGCACAGAAATGAATCTATAGAGGAGAGATAGGTTATTGGTGAACCCGCAAAACCATTAGGATTAGTCGACCATGGAAGAACTAAGTTAGGGACAGGCCGTCTAGAAGAGGAGTATCTAACAGAAGTTAGATTATTTGTTTATTTTGTTTGGAAGGCCCGATTCAGCCAAAGGTTAGTAGTTAGCCAAACAAAATTATAGTGTTCGGACAGATATTCCATCGATTACCTGATTTGCATGCTTACATGATATTACTAATATATTTTTAACCAGTTTTGTTGCTGGTTTTGATTTGCAAAAGCTATGTTTTAAAAGGATATTGGTGAGGGAAAACTCGTTCCGCTAAGCGACTTGGTCTCGCTTAATATTATATAACCGAGATATATAGTATTATTCACACCAGGCTTTATGTTTGACTTGAAGTTTATGTTTTTCTACTTAAACTCTCGGGAGCTCAAAATTGATTTGAGTTGGCTGAGGGTTGAGGATTTTCATATTTTAGTAGGTGGACGAATAAATCTTTTGGAGACGAGCATGAGGCTGTTGCTAGTTATATTTAGGAGTTGTTATGTTTTATTTTCGCTATGTTGTATCAAGTCTGTTATGACTATTTAGTACTTTGGACATCCAATGGGGCATCTTCATATGTCACTCTTGACGTATTTATGTAATAATTATTTTGACCCGAACCTGTGAAACGTTTGGGATTATGTAACTTGGATATGAAATGCTGTTTTGAAATGTAATCAGAAAAGTGTTTTAATCTGTAATGATTTTATTTCATATTCAAATGCTTATGATATTATGAATATCATTAACATTACCGTATTTGGTCACCGGGAGTTAATATGTATGACTGCAACATCTGTAGCGCTTAGCTTCGGACCTCCAAATAGGAAATGTTACATCTCTCTAACATAGGATCTTGGTATAACCACTGGAGTCTCTTCATCTCCTGGCATAATGCCCGACACCCTTTCTCAATCAATCTTGTCATTCCAATACCAAAGTGTTAGGGAAACATCCCTCAAGGTCGCCTTAGGAACAAAAAAAATCAACCTTGTGAAAAAGAACAAATAGAACCGATTAATGGTGAGGTAAAACAAACAATAGATGGCCACCATCCAAAAACAATCACAGATCAAGCAATAAAAGAAAATAACACACGTGATTTATAGTGATTTCACTACCATGAGGTAGTGTACATCCACTTGCGGAGAGAAGCTTTTATTACTTTTTAAGAGATGAAAATTTTACAAGATTAATAATGGAGAAAAAGAATAAGAAATACAACCGAGAGAGATAATCTCACTCATGCTAATCTCTGCCTTTATATAGAGATCATTACTTGGGGTTGAAGACTTGGGGCCTCATTAATCTCCCAATTTACATAGGAAATGTTTATCTATTTGATTTCCAATCCCCCAATTTATACGCGCATGATAAGATTCCTTTTTTAATTAGCTAATTAGAGAATTAATTAATTACCTCAATCTCCCAAATACCATTTAGGTAATTTATTACTATCTTTATAGCACTTTCAAATCTTCTGCAATTGAAAATGTTATATCACTTATATCAACATCTTTCAAATCTTCTGCAATTGAAAATATTGTATCATCAAATCTTAGAGAACTCTCGATAACATATTCCTTGGCATGGGCTTTTGGAACAAAAAATACTGTGAAAAAATCGATAGGATAGTATAGTTTCTAAGTGTTTATTCATGAAATGTTTCACACAAAATATTGTTTTATCGCTTTCAGTTTGAGAAGAGGTTAGAGTTTCCATGTTAATAGGAAAGTGGCATGGATAGAAAGAGATAAGAAGTCTATGGACGAGACAATTCTCAATGGAAGTCGGCAGTGGATTCGGATAACAACTAATTTTGACATAATATTGAATAAATCTGAATTTGGGCAAATAGGTAGAGATTTTTATTAAAGTAAGGATACATAAAGAACGAAGCAACTAATAGTAAGTTTGAAAATAAAAGCAACTTAATTTACGTAAATAACAAGTTTATGCTAAACTATTGTTTATTTATCTATTTTTATTGCTTTTATAATTTTTCCTCGTATCCATTCCTCTTTATCAAAATGCTTCTTTCTTTACAAAGTCTCGTTAATTATTGTGAAATACAACCAAAGCTAAAGCAAAAGTATCGAATCGGCATAATAAGAATAAAACATCATCTACAAAATAAGCTTTAAATTCGTCAAATATCAATGTCTGGGAAATAAAAGTCAATATATACTACAGTATTAAGAACAACATATTGCGTAATCAAAAATTAAACATGCTCCCAAAACTAGATGACGTTGGCTTCATATATCAGTAATATATATGGTTGTTAACAGTGAAGTGCTCTAGTGTTTTAGTGCCCAAATGGTATCAACGTCATTCCCTAATTTAGTTCCTGGAATTTTACTTGCAATCGCCTGCCTCAACTCAAATTCACTTGGGAATCTATGTTCCTTCAATTTTGAGAATACCTGCACCAAATGATTAAAACAATGGCCTTGCTGATCATATAAACTCTAATAAACTCTAAAATAAAATGATTGGATATGTATTTTTATTCGCTATTAACAAAATAAATAAGGGTGTGCCTATTAACACCCCTATGTTTGCTTGTCCCACCACGTTACTTTGAACACAAAACTTCCACCTTGCTTTTTTAGCCTTCAGTAGCACAAGAAATCTTTAGCCCCTTCTTCAATTGGGGTATGATTTTCATTCTCTCTTTTTTTTTTTTTTTTTTTTTAGGTTGTTCGATCAAAAACCTAATAGCAGTGGTCGAGCAAGATTGAAAAGAAAAGAAGGGGAGGTGGCGAATAAAGTTAGTAGAGTTTGTCATTAAATCACCACTTACCTCAAAATTACAAGCAGTAAAAGATGTTAGATGAAGTAAATATCTAATTAATTATTAAACAGTAAAAATGTTATTAAAATTTTAATATTATAAACGACTTGCAAAAAGCAAATACAACGGTGTTAATAGATGACCCAATAAATAATATTAACTTGAATATGATGAAAGCAAGGCGCTTAAACAAATCAAAATGAATAATACATCATAAATCTATAAATCTATAACATGAAATGAGAAATAACTTGGGGAAATGGTTGCACCCCAAAAAAAGAACCTTATAAGTTTCTCTCGAAACAAATTTTGTCAGGACTGCAGAAACCCCAACAAACAATTTTCTACTTACCTCCATCATAAATTTTAGCAGGACTGTTATGGTAATGGTTACCATTTCGTAAATATCATTACCGTATCATTTTTACTGGTAAGCTAAAATTGCTTACCATTACCGTTACCGATAGGCTGGTATACCGATGATTGGTATACCAATAATTTGGTAACCGTTGGACAGGCAATGATAAATTACCGTTTGTGCAAAAAATTCCTTAGCTTGACATGTTCTTACACTGTAACGCATCTTTATTATACTATATATATTGTTACCTAATAAAAGACATAAATAAGAAGAAGAAAACGTGTATTTTGACATTATTTCATCTGATTACTTAACTAAATTTAACCATTTGTTTGGTTCTAAATGCATGTAGTAAAGCAATATACATGCGTTTTAAATTAACTGATAAAATTACCGTTACTGCTGATTTTATAGAAATATTAGCGATAATTTACCGTATATGATGATAAATTTACCGTTGTCATACCGATTAAATCGGTATGCGATTTCAATCAAAAATAATAACCGATTAATGGTATGGTAATGGGAAATTTACCGTTACTATAACAGTCCTAGATTTTGGTGTAACTTAACTAAATAATATGGTGGATTGAAATAGAATTATCCCACTAAATATTTGGCACATAAATTAATTAGATTTTCATAGATTCATATAATCAGATATGTAAAATGGATCTATTATCAACTTGGGCCACTTTAGAAAACAAATAACAAATATACCCCAATTTGTAAACAAACTTGCATCACTTCAATTCAACAATTTATAGGCATGGTTTCAAATCTTCGTGTATTTTCTTTTTCTTTTTTAACAATTTACACAGTTGCAATTACTGAATTATATCATAAATCTGTTACTGTGCCAGTACAAATAGAATGGCAAGACCGTGACTGAAGTTTGTAATATGTTTTGAATTTGGCCTATGATTGATATTACTTCTATAAAGTAGTCCATATTGATATAAATAAAAATAAAAACCCATATGAAATTTAAACAACGTATTAATTTTTTTTTCATTTGAGCTTTGCCAGAAACTGATCAGAGAAATAATGGATGATACCAGCAACAATCTGTTAAATTACTGCATTAAATAAACATATCAGACTAGCATTATAGCTTACCAGGTCGCCATTGCAGTAGACTTCAAAAGCACCAGTGCTTTGTAGAAAAGACTGAGCAAAATTACCAATAAGCCAAGTAACAGCCATAGTTCCAAATCTATTGGCACGTAAAGAGTGATACCATTGGGGCGGTGGTATCCCAAGTGTGGAGAAAATATGCTCGCCTCCCATTACTATCGCGATTGTACCAAATTGAACCACAGGTACTACTTTGCTTAGCATTCGCTTTGGAAGGGCAGGAGGGTAATTTGACAGAATCACGTTGATACCAGGGAATGATGCTTCCAGCATTTTCTTCATAGTAACGGCATTTCCCCTGAAAAATGAAATTTCAACATACCGTTCACAATTGAATACTTAAAAGGATAAGTGTCTAAGAGCTATATAACTCTATATATAGGTGTAGCTATGTCTATTCTACTTATATATTAGAGCTGCATGGACTTAATGTGATTGATTCGCTAATATGCAAAATATAACAAATGCATACTGTACAAAATATAGGATATGCACATAAGACAAGATATATATGATTTGTGAAGAATAAATGATAAGAATTAAATGAGTTTAATGTTATTAGAAATAAAAATACAAGTGCATGCCAATTTGTGCTCTTTTAATATAAAAATCCAAGAAATATATGTGATAATTGTGAGAATAAATGAAAAGGAATATTTACAAAAATAGTAGACGAAATGTGCTCTTTTAAAATAAGTTGATAGCTGGAATAAAATTTGTGAGTTGAGAATAAACGATTCCATCAAGACGTAACATGTAATTTCACAACAAAGAAAAAGATGACTCTTTGAATTCTATAAGAAATAAGAATTTGTTATGTATGAATGAGGAAATGTTTTGATGCAAAACTTGGAGTAGAAATGCCTAATAGTAGTTCTCTTTTTTTGTTTTTTGGTAATCAATTGAATTGGTACAATTTTTCATCACTCAGATATTTATAACCGAAGATAAAGATAGATGCATGGGATGCTTTTGCCTAAACTTCCAAGTTGACTGTTTTCCAACCCCCTCTCATCTCACGTGCATTTTGAAATAAATATTCAAAACATAAAAGTCATTTCAAACCAAACAGCCCTAAATTTGGAAAAAATAAAATAAAAAAATAATAATAATAAAACTAAATTCAGAAAGTATGCCAATGTGAACTAGTTTATTTTTGAAAGATTTAATTATAAAAGAATGCAAATTATATAGAAAAAGCGACCTAAATTCAGAAAGTTCAATTTTTTTTTTCATTTTTCTTGAATATTAAAATATTCAAATTTTAGGAAATTCAAATTTAGAAAGATTAACATTTTAAAAAAAAAATAAGCATCAAATTTAAATAAAGTCAATTTTCAAAATTCAACGCTTTATTTTGAGATGTTGAAAATTTCTTGAAATTTCAAATTTTATTAACTCGAACTTTAAAAATTTTAAAATTAGAAAAACGATAAATTAGAAGAAAAAAAATCAACTCTACGATAAATTTTCGTCAAATACTTAAATCAATCAAATTAAAAACTGAGCTTAAATACTTCAATTTGAAACATCCAAATTTAAAAGATTAAAATATTGATAAAAACTCGAGTAGTGCAAAATTTAAGTATTACAAAATTCATACACGATGTAAATACAAAAAAGAGAATCTAAAAAATTCAATTTCAAAATTTCAAATATTAGAAAACTAAAATTTGGAAACTCTTTGAAATTTAAAGATTCAACAAATTGAAGTTCAAATAATTTTGACCTTTAAGAATATAAATTTTTAACAAATTCACATCTTGAAAGATTCAATTTAAACATTTCAAACTTTAAAAACCAATTTTCAAATAGGAAATAACAAAATGTGCATTTGAAGATTTAATGTGGCTACATAAATTTTTTTGCTCTAATTGAAAAATAATATATGAATGTTTTGTTTTTTAAAATTTGTTTCATCTCTTACAGAATATTAATGATAAAAACAATTGCTTTAATTTTTAATTATCACTCTATGTTCCCATTCATATGCTCCAGTCATATGCAATTAAACTGTCGTTCAAACAATTCTTATATGCATATACTCGCACCCTCTATATCAGATCAGTGTTATTTTTCAATAATGTCACGCCAAAGTACTATAGAAAGTGAATCTTCTAATTGCAGTTGAATTTTGTATATTTTTTTAACTTTTATTGAGAAAATTCCATCTTTGATATCTCAACTAAAGTTGGAATCGATTTCTTTCAAGATATCAACATTGCCATTAAATCATCTATCCAATTAATAGAGATGGCAGAATGAATTGTACTATTCATAAAATTATACCACATTGGATTGGGTTGCATGTCAAACTCAAATCAATTGTTGTTGGTTTCAGGTGCTTAGATTTGTTATTACATTCGTTTAGTTTAATAAAAATTAGCATTTTCAATTTAACATATTAAGTGGCAGCTAGTATTTTTTACATAATCTTAATTAAAACTACATAATAAAAGTAAAATTTAAAAAATATAACAAGCATTAAGTGATAGTCATTTGATATTAACAGAAGTCAAAGTAAAACGCATTACATTGCATAACCTGAGGTTGTGGCTGTATTAACTTTTATAACAAATTAACTAGAACAATAACATTAAATTAATTTTGAAAACAAATAGCAAAGAATTGAATGAATGGTGTCTAGTTTATGAAAATAATTGTTTTAATGGCAGCAGTCACATGAATGATCCGCTAGCCAATGATAATTGTATTATTGAAATTCAAATTCAATCTAACTTACTGTCCAACGCAAATTAGTTTCAGTCCAACTTTGTGGTTTGGATTAAATTGATTAAGATAGATCTACAGAACCATGAATTCTTGCTAAGGGGTATATTAAACAAAATAATATGCATACAAAAAAATTGATCATAAAATAGAAAAAGAAAAGATAACCCTATGGGGTTGCCAGTTGAATTGTAGCATAATCAAGGTTCCAAGGTTCAGTCCATGCTCCGTTAAACAAATGTATGCTTAGTTGTTTGAAATTTGCCCCAAAAAAAAAGAGGAGGAAAACGAGAGATGAGCCTAATTGGAATAACATACATCAGAAGTACAAGGCCGGAACGCTTTAAATTTTAGGACATACTAGTTCACAAGCATTTTTAATGCCTAATTTGATCATTATTCTATTTCATATGATATTGCTTTTCAAGTACAATTTTTTGTTCTTGTGTAGTTTGTTGTTTACTTATACTTAGATAATGATTCCGACTTTTAACATCCTACATGGTTACTTTTTATTTAAAAATAGTTAAACCTCTTGCATGATTTTTTATTATTATATAAAACCCATATAAATATACCTCACCACTTCATTTCTTCAAGACAAATAGTTATTCAATCTAAGTTTTTAATTTTCCAGTTTTCATTAAACTTTGATACTAGCTTTGATCTTCGAATGACTGAGAAGAAACTAGTTATATATAAAAAATTAATACTTTTTATTGGTTGACACTATTTTCACATATAGGTTCAATCAAGCATTTTTCAAAAGATTTACAAATGGTTAAAATATCTGAAATTTAGGTAACAACATTAGTCATCATTGACAGTTTTGGTTTCATATTTTCTACTATTTCAATAAATAAAACTTAATAAATTGGTTTAACTATAATTCTCCAATGAAACATTAGTCGATCAATATATCAAGTATATTTGATTTAATATCATTGTTAACATTTTGAATCTTGAAATGTCTAATCTAACATAATAGGATAAATAGGCAAAAAGAAAATAACAAAAGCATAAGCATTGTATGATAGATAAAGGTAATAACAGCATAAAAGTATATAAAAAAGTGCAGAATATGGTTAAAAGAATTGTCAAACAGAAGGTACAACCAATTGCTTTTCTTTAACAAATAACAAAATAGGATAAATAGGAAGTTTAAAAAAAACGAAAGCGTGAAAATTGGACAGTAAATAAATGTAACAATATAAAAGTTGGAAAAAAAAAACACCCCGTGCGTGATACCACTTTGATTACGCAATCACCTATTAAATGGTATGCTATTTATGCACTTCAAGTTTCTAAGAAAATGACACTCTATCGCCCTATTGTGCGTGTTAACATAAGTAGCTCAGACTCGGGTCATTTCAGAAATTGAAGTCCAACATCGACTGCTTAGTTCCTTGTGCACTTGAATACTCTGAACAAATTGTTATCAAGAATCTTATCTTTTGAATCATGT
Source organism: Allium cepa (assembly GCA_030765085.1). Taxonomy (NCBI): domain Eukaryota; kingdom Viridiplantae; phylum Streptophyta; class Magnoliopsida; order Asparagales; family Amaryllidaceae; genus Allium; species Allium cepa. The sequence goes on from CM060943.1 coordinate 132,079,154, forward strand.
TTCAAATCGAATCTTACCAACTGTGCAATTAAAGCCTCGCTAAAGCCCCGCAAAATCCCCGCTACAGCCCATAGCGCTCTTCGAGCGCTATGATTTTTCAACATAGCGCTATTAAACATTAGATCCGCCTTACACCCCCGCTATTTTCTGCTACATCCGCTAAATCAAGGCTTATTAGATTTAGCAATATCAATATAAAAAGATTGATTTGACTAGTTCTCTTTTGTATCAAATTAAAAAAACTAGGATAAAGGTCTAATTTTAAGGCATAAATGTTTAATATAAGTTAGAAATCTATTGCAGTCACCAAATCTAGACTATTATGGTATTCTTCGATTTTCTTAAATAAAATCGAACAATATTTCTTTTTTCTATACAAATGATGTGAAAATAAAAATAAATTAACTTTAAATATTTTGAAAATAAAAATAAATTAACTTTAAATATTTGGTTTTATATCTAGTGAAGCTTTTTGCATCTCCGTTAGTTTTCGCTATATCATTGTTTTATCCCGCTATAACTTTTTGCACATCCACCGCGACGGAACTGCTAAGCGTTTTAACTGCACAACTCACCAATTATGATTTGATTCTCACATTATGATGCAAAACCGAATTAAAATCTTAGTTGGGAGAAATGATTCATTCCATGTAAAGAAAATGAATATTGAAATATTTATAGATTCAAACAAATTTTATTTCTGAATGAAATGAATTGTCTCTATCAACTATGAAACAAGAGATAAATTAATTTTAGCATTAAATGTAGAAGCACAAACATCAATATTGATTTCAAAAATATTAAATGTTACAAGAAGAAAAAACAGGGATGCTTTTACATACATTAATGTTCTTCCATAACCTGCATGGAGCAAAATTTCTCGCACTCAAGCATGTAAAATCATTAAAATATGAATCAATTGAATCTATGATTCACCGTTTATATCTTATATTTAAAGTTTAATTATTATATTTTATGATTTAAATCCCAGTATGAAAACTTTGCCCTCGCCTTTGCAATAGTTACCCAATGTAAGATATTAAAATGCAAGACTTTGATAATTTTAAGGTGTATACAGTCAGAAATACCAATATCTAATAGTAAACTTTCAAAACATATTTTGTTAGGCTAGATGTATGGCAAAATGACAAAACAATTGTCTCACTTAGCATCGTTTTGGATAGCTTGATTTTTTTAAAGTAGTGATTATGGTCCATATTTAAACATTACAATACAAAATCTATTTTTATAATTCAAAATCTACTATTAGGACACATTTATAACACAATGAAATGACTGATATTCATGCTTATTTGTTTAAAAATTGGTTATTTCATCGCTTACAATTTTGCAAAGAATGAGAAGATTTCAGACCAAATGTAGTCGAACTCTTAAAAAAAATGGGAACTGTAATAATTTAGTCATGAATTGGGCTCGTGTGCATGTGCATGCGCGTGCACGCACGTGTGTATAGTTCGATTACGTGCAGTTAAAACGTTTAGCAATTCTACAACGGTGGAAGTGCAAAAAGTTACCGCGGGGATATAGCGGAAAATAACGGAGGTGAAAAAAGCTTCATTAGATACAAAAACAAAATATTTAAAGTTAATTTATTCTCATTCTCACTTCATTTGTATAGAAAAATGAAATATTGTTTAATCTTATAAAACAAAACCGAAAAATTTCATGATTTATACAGACTAATTTTGGTGACTACAATAGATTTCTTACTTATATTGAGCACTTGTGCTTTAAAATTAGGTCTTTACTCTAACTTTATTGATTTAGTTTAAAAGGGAACTAGTCAAATCAAGCTTTGTATATTAATATTGCCAAAACGGATGCTAAAAAAGTCTTGATTTAGCGGGTGTAACGGAAAATAACGGAGCTTAAAGTGGATCTACCGTTTAATAGCGCTAATTTGAAATAGCGTAGCGATCGAAGAGCGCTATACGCTACAGTGGAATTTTACGGAGCTTTGACAGGGCTTTAACTACACATGTTTGATTTACAAAAGATTGTCTTAAATTTAGGCACATCCACCTTATATGTGATGGTTAAAAATAATATTTTCCTTCCTTTTGTTGCTTAAGCTGCATAAGTGCAAAGATGAGACACAAATAAACGGTTCATTGATGTTTTTTGCAAACTGAAATCGATAAGAAAAGTCAATGAGTAAATTTTTTCCTGAATGACGCTTAAGCATGTTTTCACATCATAAATAGAGAGCGCCACCCCTACTAAGGTATAACTGAAACACAAGCAAGAATGAGTGAGTACTGAAAAAGGATAATCAGCATATGGTGCCTGGTAAGATTTACAACACAACCTGGGTATGTTTTAGCATCACTTAAGGTTAAAAAGTGATAAGGACACTCCTACTGTCATTCACAATTAATAAAAATTACTTCAAGTGAATAGAGGAATGTGAGTGGTGAAGGAATGGGATTACTACCTCTAAAAACATATATACTGCATAATACCCAACTTACAACATTGCTTTAACCTTTCTTTTATTGCATTTTTTTACTTTATCTAGTTTGGCTAATTAAAACAACAGAGGACTTAGTGCTTGTCAATTTAGTTATGAAAATTTGGAAATGCATTTTATTTACACCTCTAATTATACTAATAATATTTACCTTTTATTATAGTATGAAGTGTTTTATTCTCTCAAGTTACAAATGACTAGTAATGGTCTAAAGGCACTCACAAATGTACAACATTTTCTTATTTTTAACTTAAAAAAAAGAAGCGGAAAAAGAAAATCACCAATTAATATATACAAATATGCATTATTCAAGGATAGGAAATTACTTATATGAGCATGAAGTGCAGAATTTGATTTCTGCAATAGTGCCATAAGCATGTCCTTCTAGTGGGGTGTTCTGCAAAAATCATTAACATAAATATGGTTTGTATCTATAAGAGAAAATCAATATAAACTACATGACCCAACAAACAATGCTGATATACCAAGAAATAACGACTAAAAGACCAATGAAATTAGACCTTGCCTACCTATATTCATAACCATTGGTTTTTCTTTACTTTCTCAACCAATGTGGTGACATTCTACTTTGTGGAGTGAGTATGGATTCGAAATATTATATTTCAGTACATAAAATACAATTTTTTTAAAGGTTACTTAATTCACTTCAGCCTTTGAGCAATAGCTGTTCACTGGGTCTATAAATTCATATTTGAAATTAGTTTCCAAAGTAAAAATCAAACATGGTTAAGCTATAAGAAAACGATTAAAACCTCTAATAAAATGCTGAAAGTCAAAATTCATATCAACAATAAGATTATAAAAAAGTTGCATTCAAAAATAAAAACCTGACTAGCTGAGAAATCGATTGGCCTGTGAAGCGGCTGAGTTGTAGGTTTGTAATGAGTAGGGGGTGGCGTGGAAATTGTGGGCTTTACAGGAGGTCGAGTTGAGAAGAGTGTAACCAAATCCGAGCAGAAGAGGAAGAGCGGAAACGCTAGAAGAAGCACTTGTACTCGATTCATGGGTAGGGTTTTGAAAAGATTACTCTGTTAAGTGAAGAAACGAGAGAAGTTCAAACATAAATGCTCAAAAGTAAAGCGTGCGCATGCGGACTTGGTTGGGTGAAGTGCTTAAACATAAATATTTAAACCAATTGCTCACGAAAAATAAATGTCAAATTCAATTTAGAGCACTCTACCCTCCTTTCATACCCCACCTTTAAAAAGTAAAGGTTTAAAGAAAAAAAACCATATTTTAATACCCATTTGGCTACCTTTGGGTATAATTTTAAAAAAATTCAAAAAAAATCATTTCGATCGACATAAACTTTCATCTGGTTTGGTGGAAAAGAAATAAAAAAAACAATGAAAAAGAAGAGCAAAATGGTAAAACGACGGATGTGAAAAGAAAAATAATGTGAAATTTAGAAACTTTTCAAAGTGTGGAAGGAGAATAGTGTAGTGCAAATAGAATTGCCAAAATAAAAATCTCCGAGATGAATTTTATTACAGTGAAAGAGACGATTAAAACAATAGAAATTAGTAATCAAGTTATTTTAATTTTTGTTTGTGTAGATTCGTAGAAAACAAAATTTTAACGTTTAAACTTTTTAATTTGAAACTAAAATTAATCTAAAGAATTACAATTTCTACATTTTAAAGTGAAAATCACAAGAAATTGAAATCATAAATCAACAATGAATATGAAATAATGTATGTGCATACACTTTTAATATGGTTGACTTTAAAGGATGTGAACTATTATTTTGTATGTTTGTTCTCTTCATTGTAATCAAATGTCCATCATATCGTTGACATTATATTTTTTAAGGATGGCATTCAATCGAATGAGGTTATCAAAAATTTCTCTGAAGTTTTGGCCAATTTTCCTATTCGCAAAGCAAAAGGAAATACTTCACCTGTTGCCTCGAAAAGTAAGCCATGAAGAAGCTATATAAAGATATGGTTGGGGGTAAAGAGGAGGAGGTTGGGGGATCGACCTAAGTAAGATGTTTGGTAAAGAATGAAATTGCCCAGGTGACTTTCGAGAGGGGTGTTTTGAGTGACCGCCCTACTTCACACCTATACATTGAAACCTCATGGTGAACAAACCATTTTGGTAATTTCTTGCGATGTATTTATCATGTCAATACAGCCTTAGGGTGCTTAACAAATTGTTGTCCTCGTAAATGGTAAATAACATGTTATTAATTATATCTCAATAAAACTCCTAACGATATACTTATTTTTCTCATAACTCTCTTTCTTACTTTGAGGGTGCTCAAAAAATCAAAAAATATATTGGATACTCAAGACCTATCATCTTCTAATTAATTGAAGATAATTTTGCATCCATTAAGGGTGCTTAACAAAATTATAAAATATATTTACCAATCTAGTGACAATATAAATATAATTATAAATAGTTTATGGCTTGAGAATTCTAAACAATCATAAGTGTGACGCCTTGCTCTAGTAGCTAGATTATCAGATAGTGTAAACACTGTCGATGGCATGGATCAAAGAACTCTCACTGCAAGAAAATGTTATATTAATAGCAAGCGTGGATTGCACAGGAACATGACTTGCAAATGTTAAGTTGTTTGAGGTTGTTTAGGTTAATTAATTGAAAAGACAACATCATCTAATGCAATTAATAACCCTACTAAAACAAAATTCGCGTTCTAAATTCAGTTTCCCTCTAATTATTTTAGGGCCGCCAAATTTACTTTTTCACATTCACTTCCTTCTTCCTTCAGGATTCCACTCTATTCGATTCTCACAATTCCACTCTCTTCGATTCTCACGATTCCACACGTTCTCTCACTTCTTCCTTCAATTGAGTTAATCTGAAAGCTCCGCAACCCTCTCTTCCTTGAGCTTGGTTCTGACCGATTCAGCAGTTGAAGTGCGATTCTTCAACCCTGGCCAAAGGTAATACTTGCATTATTTATTTGTATTCCCATTTAAATGATTCTCAGTTGCATAACATTACAGATGATTAGGAATTTAAATATAAAACAATTTTTTTTATGATTTAAGTATTTCTATGTAGATTTATGTATTATCTTTGTATTTAATTTATTCCATTTAAGTATTCGATTTATTTCAGGAAAGAATTAGTAACTACAACTTCATATTTCCATTTATCCCTCAGTTTGATGGAAAATTGTTGGAACGTTCCCAAATTTCCTCATCTTCATCCTCCATCAATTCCCAATCTACTCGTTTATCATGCTGTCAGTACTAGATAATCAGTTTTTAGGTGTTCAGTTTCTCAATATGGGAGGAAGAACAATAGTTTCTGACAACGAAGATGAAATTGAAGAAGAAAAGGAGGGGGTTGAAGTAGCTGCTGATGTCGAAGAGAGAGATGCAGATGACGACGAAGAAGAAGACGAAGAAGAGGACGGGCAAGATGAATATGAAAAGGATGGATTTATAGTCGATGAAACAACAAAGATGAAGAAGAGGTCCAAGAAGAAGATAAAAGGGATGACAGTAACCAAGAGAGACGACGAAGAAAGAAGAAAAAGAAGAGAGAGACTGAAAGCTTTATGCTTGATAAGGATGATTATGAGTTGCTTCAGGATGCCAATGTCACTAGTTTCGTCGACCAACAGGTAACAAATTTAAGCGCTTGAAGAAGGCAGGAAAAAATTCAGAAGTAGAGGAGAGGTCGGAATTTTCTGATGAAGAAGAATTTGATAAAAACGGTCGTGGTAGGCAAAGAACAACCGAGTATAGTTGAGTTGTATGTTTCAATAATTATTTTTAGATTTGTACATTTCATCTATATTAAAATGTTTATTTTTATTATCTAAAGACTGTTCACTGTATTAACTCAATGATTGTACCAAATGCAATTCAATTTCATTTCCATGAACGAATTCCGTTATTGTGTTCTTAGTAATAAATACCAGTCCACATGCTAAATTTCTTGCAGTTGGCGAAGCCCTAAAATATTAGAGCAGGAAACTAGGAAGTCAGTCCATTGTCGAAGGAACAACTACAGTATGCTGCAAATGATGCATTTGCATCTCGGTTATATATGAGGTATCAGTGCAGCTATAGTATCTACATTCATTATCTTAATATGTACACCGGCTCATTTGATTTGTAAATACTCTTCTTTTCTAAGTTTTAAAAGCATATTCAGATTTGTAGCTTGAGAACAAAGATGTAAATAAGGATGATGTGCACATTGATGATCGCCCATAGTGCACTTTATATCACATATATTAGCATTTGGCAGGTAGAGTTTCCATGGTGTAAAGTACCTTTCATCTGTAAAATTACCAAGTATTGTATTTTAGCACTTTGGTTATATTAAAATTTTACTAAAAAGCTAATATTGTGATAGTCTTCTTGTGTAGATATGAAAGCTTCTAATATCAGTTAAATTAGATGATGGTGGTGCACCTGTAAACTAAATTAGTTTCCCTCCTCGTGATATCTTATATTTATATCATATAATTCAGTCATGTTAACATTTGAACTATTTATTGAGTTTTTGAATTTGAGAATTTTCACTTCTCGTGAATTTAATGCTTTTGATAGTAGTTCCCAACAATTAAATGTCATGGTGTTATTATGATTTAGAATTAGGATTCGAATAGTATTGGTGAGTTATATACAAATTGGTTTACCAGTAGTATATCATGTTTCTTACCCATGTATACTTTTACAAGTTCAAGGAATATAATCAACATGAAACATGAAATTAATGGCTTTCTTATAGTAGCCTTACTTGGTATCTCTTAATGTGGGTGCCACAACAAGGGGTAGCCTATTGATATAGTTGTATACGCAACGTATGTCAGTGGGATATGTGGTTTAATCCACACTAACCACACTATTCATGTGAATATTAGTTGGATAATGTTGTTGCGTCATGCTTTTTTTTTCCAAAGTTTACAAGCAAAACTTGGTATTTTGGGTGTTAAAAAACCAATGTAATACATTCTTCCACTTGCTTAAGGAGATTTAACTTCCATCAAGTGGGATATAGAAGCCTTTACAAACACATATACGCGGTAGGCAGCATGAGGTCTCGAGTAGCATTTTAGCACGATGTTGGTTCTCTTAGCATTGGAGTTCTCATTACATACAATAGCTACTCAATTCTAAAATGTACCTTTTGCAACCGTTGTAAACATGCACATGCCAAGTAAAGGTCAATGATGATTTGTATTATTATTTCTACTTCAATTAAGTTGAGTTTTTTGGATGCGTTGCTTATATGAATCAATACTCATATTCAAGCTTTTACTTGCCTTGTACTAATTGACAAAATGATTTTACTAACATCTTTTCATAACATTTACAAATCCACCAAACATGTGTAGATTTTTGTACATGATCATTGATTTTGCTCAAAAACTAGTGATGCCCATCTTTTCAGAACTGTGTTTTTCCCCTCAAGAATATAATGCCAATCTTTCTGATTTTGGACTCGCCAAAGATGCTCCTGAAGGTGACAAGACTCATGTGTCAACATGTGTAATGGGACCATATGGGTATGCAGCCACCGAGTATGCTAATAACATAATGTTATGACAGGTGAGATATTGTCTTATTCTTCCTTCTTTGTTATATTGGTATGACAATAATGATGCAATGTTTAGATAGAAGAATGTGCACTATATCTTTCAACAATTATAGTTGCTTAGAATCTTACCTTGGCACCTAGTGTAGCACTCAAATGGGAACCCATCTCCTCGAACAAACACTGATACGATGATAAAATGTGCTACTGTATATACTATATTTCTTTTATCAATAGCTTAGTGTGTGAATATTTTAGGACAAACTCATGAACATACGAGTTATTGACTTGTGTCTTTAGTTCTTTCAGATTTAGCAAGTTATTTCTTTCAAATTTAGCAAGTTATTCTCAAGTTTGGAACATAGTGGCTACTGACATGCTAAATCATTCGGATAGGCCATAGCTCATGCGGTGAGGTAAATTGAATAACATACCCTACTTGATTTACATTAATGGCTCTCCAATGTGAGATATTGTGGATGTTACCTTTTGGTCGGGTTCAGAATGCAGGCACTGGATTGTTTCCATTGTAGTTTACAAAAAATGATAAGAATGAGAAAGTATCATACATCAGTTATATGATACATGCAAGTGTATCTGAGATCTATGTATCAGGCTTTAGATATAATAATACATTTACATGCTGATGTAAATGTAACAGGATTCCTGAAGTGCCTATATATAATTGTTTATGAACTGAATCTTAATTCAAGCTTATGGTCACACATCAGCTGTTTCATGCAGAAATAGTATGAATACATCGCAAATGAATACCTTATTCATGTATCCTTTATGTTAAAGCAATTATGATTAAGCATCTTCTAAACTTACAACACCATTTTGAATTTCCATAACTATGCAGGAATAAAATTTTCCACTGAAGCATGTAAAACCTGTAATCTTAGAGCTGTCGGTTACAACCTGTATTATAATTGTTGACAAGATGTGTAAATTGAAGAGTAGGCATCTACGAAGTGTAGCATGCTTGTATTTCATGACTGAAAAATGCTATGCTAATATTTCAAATAAGATGGTTAATCAACCCATCAGGTTTTTATTAGTTGAAAACAATGAGTCCATTGACTGACGCTCCTATGTCAAATTTGATTAATCAAATAAAAATCTCTCTATTATTGATATATTGATTTTTATTATTAATGCTTGCTTAGAGAATCATTAAGAATGTTATATTTTGAAAATAATATGAGTAAAAATGAGTAGTGTTATTTGTTACCCGTGGTTAACCATTTACGTTAAACGGTCAACCGTGCAACGGTTAACCGTTTGGCTCGACAAGTTAACCGAACTGTTGAAGTTAACCGGTTGAACAAGGTTAAGTTTAATTGGTTCGGTCGGTATGGAAACTAATTTTAACCGATGAAACGATAAACCATACCATTAATTTTCACTGGTTAACCATTCAAATTAGCCGATTGGTTCGGTTAACCGACAGTGCGCATCCCTAGCAGCAACTAGAGCGACCTACACACAAAATGACTACCAGAGAAAGGATATAAAAGATGGGTATTTATTTTATTTTCTTCTTCCTGTAGGCTAGTTGTGTTTATGATCGAGATTCAATTTTTAATGCAAAAACATTGTCTTATGGTGTAGCTATACTTTCCAACACTGAATGGAATAAAATTACTGACTAGAAGATATGAATTATCATCAAGCTCATTTTTCGCTCATCTTATGGAACAACTTGCGCTCTATCTCTAAGTGTTCAAATATTACTTGATAAATAATATTGGCATTTGCACCTTTTTCATAATTACATAACTCTTTTGTAGATTTGCACCATGATTATTCCTTTTACTTTGCTATATAAGTACACAAAACATTTCTTTGCTATGTAAAAGATTGTTAGCTAAATTTGCTAATAAAAGGTATGTTTTTATGCATTTGAATGTGTACGCTATTATGAAGAATATTTTGTTATATATGATATAAATCCGATCTTGTTTTGATCGTGTAAATGTATATTGAATTGGGGTGTGCAGGAAAACACTAACTGTGATGACCCGGTATTTTAGCAGTATTATTTTAATAGATATATTTAATCTAATTTAAATAAAATATAAACTGATCATTTTAAAATGAATAAATCTTCTGGAAATAATTGCCATTTGTTTATATAGATTTGTATTTTTGAAAAGAAAATTTGATTTTGGAAATTTAAAATAAATCTCTTAATAATATTTATAATAAAGTCTATCAATATAAAATATAAAATTTAAGTATAAGTAAAACATATGAATATAATTTAAATATGGATAGTTAGAAATAAAAATAACAGAAAAAAAACAAGGATTAAGTAATTTTGGTAAACATACAACATAAACTGGAAATTTGTAAGCACAAGGTATAAATTATTACCAGACAAATATGTGTACATGAATTGTGGAAGCTAGAAAATAATAATACAAGATATCTTCATACACAAAATCCAATGTCTACCTGCAAGTGTATTTGTACTTACCAAATATCTACATATAAAGCAACAAGGACAAGGCTTGTATACTTGTAAGGAAGCATCAACATTAAAGCAATCAATTCAAGCTCAAACCAGGTCATTTCGAAGTATATATGAATCAGTTCAATTCCTATAAAATCTTGCCTGGTCAAAAATTGTAGGCTAGGAAAAAAAAAGGTGTTTATGAAAAACCTGGGTACAAATCATAGTCTGGCTTGCACAACGCACTTTCTTTTTTATGAATATATGTATTCACTGCTTATACCTCCACATAAACACTTTCGTTCACAAACAAAAAGCAACTCGAATACGAGAAGATCAAAACATATGCGTATAAACTATTTGGACTAGAAGTTAATAAATACAAACATTTGCTGTACATTTGAAAGCTAGAAGTTTATAAAACAAATCTTCTTACTCAAGCCATATATCTAATTACAAAGTGTACTTTTATATGCAAGTATCTTTATGCAGCAGTCCACGGGTGCGGCGCAGTGGAAAGGAGGCCTGGGTTCTGGTAAAAAGACCCAGGTTCGATTCCTACCATGCGCTTCCTATCCTATATAAATTTACCCGGGGGTATGGAGGCTTGGATCAGCGGACGACTTTACTATACCCTCCTCAGGAGTTTACCGGTCCGCCGGGTTCTCTAGGGTTTTCAAAAAAAAAAAAAATCTTTATGCAACAAATATAATTGTAACATATAAAATTGTAACGACCCAGGATTTTTAGTAATTAAAATTTGAATATTTAATTAATTTTAAATATAAATAAGTGAAATTTATAAGTCGAATAAATTTTATTTCGAATATTAGATTTAATTGGATAATTAAATCGATAATTTAATATGTGAAATTATGGAAATAATTGAAAATTGAGTTAAATATGATTGAAAATGATTTGTAAAATTTTATTTTATCATATTGAAGTTAGAATGATATTTTAGAACTTTTAAAATCGAATTAAGAGTTAATTTGTGAAAATTGAATATTTTAATATTTAATCGACTAGTGAAATTAGTCAATTTTTGAACAGTCTCAGAATTGGACGAAACTAGTTCCATTGGATCCGTAATAGTTAGTTATTACCAGATTTCAATTTTCGTAGCAATCAGAGTTATCGTTTGATCGTGGCAGCTCGAAACGCATCGAATTGTTTTTAATATTAATTTGGCGAGTTAAAATAGCCATTTTTCAAAAAGTCTCGGATTTTGACGAAACTAGTTTCATCGGATCCGTAATGTGATATTATTGTAAGGTTTCAAATTTCGTGTCAATTGGATTTACCGTTTGTCCGGTACAAATTAAAACGCCTAGAAAATCGTTTAAATCGGTTTAATTTAAATTGAACGTTTATTGCCATAACTCGCACAGATGACCGAATTAGCTTCCGAAACCTGTTCCATTGTGTCCGGAACGCAGGTTAAACCCTAGAAATGCTGGTTACGACGCGTAAATCGGAGTTCGAAATTTTCGGAAGGAATAGTGTCGTTCGTTTCCCTATAAATAGCCCTCTCTCTCTCACAAGAAATAAAAAAAAAATAATAATAAAACCCTAATCCTATAGCCAGCCGCCACCCCCTTCACCAATGGCTGAGAATGCTTCTTCTTCCCCCTCTCTTTTCTCCAAATCCATTAATAATTATCAGAAACCCCCAACTACAATCTTGTAGATCACGTTGCGAACTACCTATCCAACGGCTACGATGTGATATGGAGTAGAGAATTGATGGAAATTGACGTTCAAAGCCGTGCGTTTGCGCACGAATTTCGAGGGCTACATGCGACCGGATTTCAAGGCGTTTGGGCCGATGGTGGCTCTGGGGGAGGCGCACGTGGTGGGGGAGTCTGATCGTCTTCAAGGTGATGGAGATGGTTGCAAAATTAAACCCTAAGTGGGTATGGTTGGGTTCTTGCTCGTGTTCGTATACTGGAGGGAGAACGTGAGTTGGGGGAGATGCAACGTGCGGTCGTGATTTGGAGGCAATGGATCATGCGGCTGTAAATAGAGTAGGTTTAAGATTTTAATAAATATATGTTGTAATTATTAAGTTTAAAATCGTGTAAACTTCATAAATGCATAACTTTTTCATACGAGGTCGAAAACGCGCGAAACCAGTTGCGTTGGAATCGTATGGACGAGCACTACGCTATGGAATTGGATTGGAGTCATTTGGAGTTAGTGAAAATTTCATGTAAAATTAAACGTCCGTTTAATTTTATTCGAAATAAATCGCTAAAACGAAATTGAAATCAAGGTGAGAACTTCTCACTCAATCGAATCAGTTTCGATATTATTTTAAATAGTTAGATTTAAAATTTGTTGAATGTATGTTTGAATGATGATTGTTATCTATTGATTGTTAAAATAGACATTATTCGCCGTTAGTAAGCGGATGTTATTTATTAAAAACATATACCGCGAATATTTCATAAACAGTGAAATTGGTATTATATATAATAGCAATATATATATATTGGCATATGTATATATTGCAGTTATTGATTTCCCGCATTTGTATAGCGGATGAGACCCTATTGCGCCGTCTATTAAGCGGATAATATTTTAAATCCCATATACCGCGATAATTCCGTACTGGAGCGGAATTGGTATTGTGCTAATGTTTGTGGATGCAGGAAAACAGGTTGGAGGGATCCAACTGGATTCCTCAACAGTATTTATTTGATTTCAGATATTTTGATATTCGTTGATTATCATATCGATGATATCATTGTTGTCGTGATTGACTATTTGGTGTGTAGCATCATTGGACCAAATTTGGAATTTTAAAAGGGTTTTTAAAGTGATTTTTGAAAGAAAACGTTTATAAAATATTTTTGGAATTGATCCATTATAAATAAATAAACGTTATAATTTTAATGTTATAAAAATTATGATTTTTGAGAAATACGGTTAAAGTTGATTTTTGAAAATATGGAGTTAATGATTTTATAAAATAGTTTAATCGGGATTTTTGAATCTATTATAAAAAGTTGAAAATATAGGATTTATAAAATTTGATTATTTTATAAATCAAAATAGTAAAATTATAAAGGGGATTAAAGATGTTTTAAAAGAATAATAGTATAAATTGATTTATATAAGAATTTATAAATTGATATTTATAAATTAAAATATTTGAAGTATAAAACGAGTTTTTATAAGGGTTAGAATGAATTGTGAATGAATTTCATAAATGAATGAAATTTATAGAATTATAAACGGTGAAGTTATAAATGGAATTTTATAAGCAGCAGGTTTATAAAATTTATAAAGTTATTAAAAGAATGGTTTTGGATAAATAAATGAATCTTATAAGTTATAAGATTTATAATTTGGGAAGTTAAAGGAACGATTTTTGCAAAGAAATAAATTATAAGTGTTTAACTTATAATATGGACTTTTGGTTCATAATTGAGATATAAATCGAATAGGTTAATAAAGGAATTTATAAAGGAAGTTGTTGTAAAATAAATAGTAATGGAATTTATAAACATTGTTTTATAAATTCGCAAACGACTTATTTTGATAAGTAAATTGTAGTAACTTATTTATGGAGTTATATTCACGTTTTGGACTGTGAATAAACCTTTAAAATAAAATGAATAAAAGGATGAAATTTGTTAACGTAGTATATTCACGTTTTTGAATAGTGAATAATATGTTAAAGAAATTGTTTTGAATGTGATGTTTTAAATAGAATTAAAACGATCTAACGATGTTTTAAAATGTGTTAAGATTCGAAACCATAGATTTCAACATTCATTGTTGAAATAGACGTTTTCGAGAAATAAAAGGAAATAGTGGACTATAACACTGTTGTTATAGTAAATAATTTCCGAAAGGAAATGTTTTGTATAGTATTGGGATTTATATATCTATTTTAATTTCGAATCCCTATACTAGTGATTTTGGGACGTCGTAACGATGTTTTACGCAACATTTGTTTTGGCCCAAATAAATATGTTTAAGAGAATGATTTCCTTAAAGAATGAAATATATACTTAATTTCGATTTAAGTATATTGAATATTTTCCAAGTGTTGAAAATAAATGGATTTGTGAATTACTTATTAATAAATAAGTATGGAAATGTTTTCCAATATAAAGTGAATATTAGAGAATTTATCTTTTTGAAGATAAATTGAAATGAATAATTGAAATCGAATATTCATAGATATTTTGGATTATAAATTCACTAAGGAATTTATAAAAGAAAGTGGAATTTGTTTAAAAATAAATATTGATTTATTTTTGACATATTGAAATTATATATCTCGTAAAGATATTTTTGGGAAATAAATAATTTGGAAAATTATTTGGAATCTGGTGATGTTGTGCATATCCATTGACAGTACAATAACCGATTATCAATATTTCCCTTTGAATGGGTATTTATTGTGATTTGCTTGAATTTGAATGCCACACTTATTTTTGAATAAGCGCTCACTATTCGGGTTAACCGGGAAAGGACCATGGGGTCGTATAACCCATTCCGAATAGTGATACGACGTAATGGATAGCATTGAAGACCGGTGTTGAAGACCGGGTATTTGCGAAAGCGATAGGATGACCTATCGATTGTCTCTGCACTGAGTTGCAACGGTATAGAGACTCCCTAAGTGATGGGAAATCCGATCAGGATTGTGGATATCCGGATTGCAAGGACTTCTTTGTAAGTGCCTTCGGTTCTGTTCGAGCCAGGAACAGACTTGTATGGATTGTATGTCTGACGTTACAAATTGAGATATAAAGCAGATTTCTTTCAAATATATTTCTGTTGGTGGCGGAGAATTTATTCTCTTAGCTTAACACCCTTAGAGGTTATGTAGTTGAAGGTTATCAGCGATATATTCCCAATTTGGTAATGTGACATGCTGAGTGTTGCTGTGAAATGATCATTATGTTGATTATTTGTGATAGGATCATTTATTTGATCGTCTATCTTGGTGATCATTTCTATGATCATTTGTTGACCCAAAGCATGGCTTTTGTATAAAGTATGTTTTTGTGGACGAGACTTCGTCGAGCCTCACACCCCGGGAATGGTCAAAACAGGAAAGATGCGGCAAGGTTATGAGGGGTAGCGCCCTTTAGGGTATGTGCATTTCCTTCTGGAAAAGGGTGGTATCATGGTATGGAGCCCAGATACTTACTCATGTTGAAAACACTTTATGATTGTCTGAATTGATTACGAGCGCACGGTGAAAGGTCCCAAAGGACCGGGGGATGGCATACTCGGTCAGTTGTTACTCAGTTAGGGGTAACCCGGCCTTGTGTTGGTAGAGATCCGGTTTGGTTCTCGGGGATGTCCTTCCAGAGGCATTCTCATGTGGCAATGGGAAGTTCCTTGGCCCGATCATTCGTTGGAAATCCAAAGAAACAATACGAGACTTGTACGGTTTTAGTTGTATAACCTGCCATGGAATGTGGCGGTAACCTGCTATTGAACATGGTAGCTATAGTAGGCATAAGTGCGGAATGTCTATGCTGGCTAAGATTTATATCTTTATTTTCGAAATGAATTTTTCCTACACTATGCACTAATAATAATATCAAATGTTCTTTTTAATGCGTATCAAGCATCTTTGACTATCATAAGGAGAAATCTCCTCCGATTCTGCGTTTGCATTGTGTGTGTGTGCGGGATGCCTTATGGTAGTCTCATTTTTAAAAGCATTGCGAATTGACTTTAAAAATATTCCTCTATTTTGATTTTAAAGATAAATAAACTGTTTTGAGTTCTCACACCAGTCACATGACTGACTCGGAGTTTATTGTTTTCCTTCCTAAACTCTGGGTGCCCACCAATTTCTACACGGGCAGTCAAGAGTTAAGGTTTATCAGGATATTCTGGAGTTGCTGGAGGCAAGCTGGATGGCATGGCGTAATTACTAGTATATAGTATTTCTTTTTCCGCTGCACTGTTTGTTGTTGTTGTTGTTGTACACTCTGATGATATGATGTAATGAAATGTAATGTATAAAACGTAATAACTGATATAGTTCTTTGTTTAAAGATTATTCATTTATTATTATATGTTGTTGGGTGGAGGTAATGTGGTAATTTATCGGTGGTGAATTAAGGTGTATAGGTGACCCCAAAATTTGAAATTTGAAATTGTATTTCACCCGAATAATTTGGAATAAGATGGCTTTGAATTCGAGGGACCGGAGTTGGGTATTAATAAGTACCCGAAACCACTTCGATTTCTTATAGTTTGAAATGTGAAATCAATAAGTTAGAATGATTATAGCGAATTGGACTATTTAAATCTAAGTTTTGGTACTTAAGAATTGTTGTGTGAAATAAGTGATGTCTATAGCAAATTGTGAATTTGTAAATTGATGCGAGTTACCACGGGTTTATATAAGTTATATCCTGTCGTATTTCTTGTTAGATGAGTTACTCACGCTGGTTTCCAGCCTGACCCGGGTGTTACTTTGATGTAATGCTCGGGTCAGACCAAGTATTACAGATTTTCAGGTAGGTACATTCTGGAGCTCAGTAGACGAGCTGGATGGCAGGAGCGTATAGAGTATTTCCGCTGTAATTATATTAATGTTAATCTGTGACATGATATTGTATATATTCAGTGACTGTATATATACGTGAAACTCTGATGTATATTAAATGTAATCGATAGATATAGTATTCTTTGTAAACTGTTAATATTTATTATTATATTTTATCCGCTGCGAATGTGAGATGTTTGGTGTTTCTGCTCTTCTTCTTCTTTCTCTTTCTTCTTTTTCATAACTATCTAGGATTTTCGGGTTCGGAAATTTCGGGTCGTTACACTAACCGCGCAAGGGAAGTACTGTAAAAATTCATGAAATCCGATAAGTTTATAAAAATCAACAAAGTTTATAAGAATTAACCAAGTTAACCAAGTTTTATAGAAATTAAATAATATTCTAAAAATTAACTAAGTTTTGTAAAATTAAATTAATATCTAAATATTAATAATTTTTTATAAAATTTAAATGCATTTATGAAGATTAACTAAGTATAAAAATTTAACTAAGATAATTAAGTTATATAAAAAATAACTAAAATTAATTTTTTTACTTAATTTATAAAAATTAACTAATTTATATAAAAGTTAACTGCATTATCAAGTTTTATACAAATTTAACCAGATTAACTAAAGTTTTTAAAATTAACTAATTCTTATAAAATTTAACTAAGCAATACAAAAATTAACTAAAATTATTTAACTAATTTATAAACTAAGTCTTATAAATATTCAACCAAGTTAATTAAGTGAGTTTTATAAAAATTAATCAAAGGATTTAAAAATTAACCAAGTTATATAAAAATGAACTAAGTTAATTGAGTTCTATAAAAATCAAAAAAATTTAAATTTTTTAATTAAATTAACTAAAATTTATCAAATTAATTTAATTTTATAAAAACCATGTTCTCTAGTTTGAAATCTTTGTTAAATTGTTATAAAAATTGACTAAGATTTATAAAAATTATCTAATTTTTATAAAAATTAACTAAGTTAAATAAGTTTTATAAAAATTAATTAAGCTTGTAAAAATTAACTAAATTTAAAAGAAGAATGATAATATAATATAATTGTAGTAGTAGTAATAAAATAATATAACAATAATAATATAATAATAATAAATTAACTAAGTTAAAATAAGTAACCAAGTGCTTTGCCAAAAAAAAAAAAGTAACCAAGTTAATTAAGTTTTATAATAATTAAATAAGCTAACTGTTTTTTTAAAATTAAATAAGTTTATAAAATTTAATTAAGTTTTATAAAAATTACTTTTATAAAAATCATGCTCTCTATTTGAAATCTTTGTTAAATTGTTATAAAAATTGACTAAGTTTTATAAATATTATCTATTTTTTATAAAAATTAACTAAGTTAACTAAGTTTTACAAAAATTAATTAAGTTATAAAAATTAACTAAATTTAGAAGAAGAATAATAATATAATATAATAATAATAGTGATAAAATAATATAATAATAACAACAACAAATTGACTAAGTTTAAAATAAGAAACTAAGTTAATTAAGTTTTATATTAACTAAATAAGCCAAATGTTTTTTAAAATTAAATAAGTTTATAAAATTTAATTAATTTTTATAAAAATTAAATATTTTATAACGATATACACGTAATTGTTGAATATAGTATTTTAAACAAAATTTACATCTATTTCAGGAAATTCCATATGTTATTGATGTCGTTTCCATATGATTATATATAATTAACTAAATTTTATAAAATCAACTAAAGTTTATATAAATTAATTTAGTTTTATAAAAGTTAACTAATTTAATCAGATTTCATATAAATTAACGAAGTTCCATGTAAATTAATTAAATTTACATAATTAAGTTTCACACACACAAATATGTATGTATATCTAGTTATAATTGCTAATTGTTGAATTTCTTTTTCACAGGTAATTACCCATCCATGGTGCATACAAATGGCAACATGTTGCGGTATATTAGTGATTTGAAGTTCTCTTGAAGTAACAAATTTTTTGGTTTGCACATTAATCGTCGTGTGTAGTATGATCTTTTATCACTTATATTGTTTACACTTTTAATGTAATGTTCAACAAATATTACGGCATATTATGCATTACTCTATGTGAATGTTGAATGGTTAGTTATTTTTGTTTAATATGGTCTATATGATTGTGTGAAATGATACATTGTGTTTATGTAAATTTGTCGATTATAGTGTAATAATGGATATGTACATATTGCAAAAATGATTTTTAAAATGTTGTTAAAGGATTGGATAGCGTTTTAAAAACGCTGTTAAAGGATTTAAGCGTTTTTTACATGCTATTAATGCCTATAATAGCGTTTGTGAAATGCTATTACAGTTAATAATAGCGCTTTATGATCGTTGTACACCAACATGTCATTATAATAAAAGGATTTTATAGCATTTTAAGAATGCCCTTAATAAGACTTTTTATAGCATTTTGAAAACGCTAGAAAAGATATGTTTTTATAGCGTTTCCTATGTTGCAATAATAGGTCATTGAATTATTACAACTTATTGATTTGCGGCATTTATAAAAATGCTACGAAAGCCTTTTATAGCGATTTTTAAACGCTATTAAAGGGTCTTTTTGTTGTAGTGTCTAAAGAAACAATCCCTCCTATACATTACTTTGGGTTAGCACTGATATATTTAAAAACTTGAATATATCTAAAATGATACATATCTCTTCTCAACACAAGACAATATATATGAATTCAAAGAATTTGTATAGATCATATACCAAGAACACAGTTAATAAAGATTACATAACACAGCAGATCAAAAGACACACACACACACAGATACATACATACATACATATCAAAATTTGTATACAACTTGACCTCTAATCAAAACAGAACATATCTACAACATCATTACTAGGCAGACTATATATAAACCAACTTAAAAAAAAGACTCCATAGTACATCTACATTCAAATACATTCAACGGACAATACATAGACTAACACAACTCAACAGACTCGAGGTGAGTATCTCCATTTTCCATAGTCCAAATAACTCTAATTATCCTTCTAATGTCGGTAGAAAGTGCTCACCCATATAGCTCTAGGTCGGCAATGACTCTAAACTTATATACATTGTGCCGATCACTACCTATCTCTACATCATATGAAATAACTTCGAAGTAAGAGAAAGAGATCATTTTGAACAAACCTCGGTCTTGTTATTTGTGGAATTATGGATCTTAAAGCTACTTAAACACTAGAGGGGGTGAGTAGTGCTTTTTGACTTTTTAAATCTTTTTTAATTTCTTTCAAGTTTAATATTAAATCATAGAATTTCAACACAGAATTATATCAACAATTAATCACAGATGTAACTACAGATAAAACTAAAAGTAATAAAGTAAAGTAGAGAGTTAGAGAGATGACACTAGGGATTTTATACTGGTTTGGATTTCTCCTACATCCGGACCCGTACAATTACTTGTATGTATTTCTTTTGAAATGTAA
Source organism: Allium cepa (assembly GCA_030765085.1). Lineage (NCBI taxonomy): Eukaryota > Viridiplantae > Streptophyta > Magnoliopsida > Asparagales > Amaryllidaceae > Allium > Allium cepa. The sequence goes on from CM060943.1 coordinate 132,099,679, forward strand.
ATATTTAAACAAACAGAAGGCAAACCTAATTATAGTCTCGATTCTGAGGCTACTAGACACACCCTCTTGATTTTTCGAGCTACACCCACTTGATTTGGATGGGCTACAAGCACGCCTACTTAGATTTCCAGGCTAAACAAGCACACTCGCTTGATTTGAACAGGCTACAAGCACACTCAAGCAAATACAAATAGAGTTTTATGGTTTTCCCAAAGACAATTTCTTGAACTTTGGATACAGTGGATCCTATAGCCTCTTGGATAGCACTTTGATCCTTAATTTGAGAGAGATGATTCCAAAACAATAAAAAAGTAGTGTTGAATCAACACAGAAAAGCATGTATTGATTTTATGTGATCTGAAGTGAATTTGGTATATTTTTAATGGAGTTTTCAAGAGAGTAAGAGGAGAGAAGAAAATAAGTTAATAATTACTAAAAAATTCATTTAAATTCTCCTTTACATAGCATATAAACATATGTGTCCATTCGTGAAGATTTACGATAATAAACACTTCTTTTCAAAAATTTGAAAAACCATTTGGCGGCATGTATGTCGACACACCATTTGGGTATATGTCGACATATGCTTGTAAATTTTGAAAACTTATTTCTCTTTGAAAATGTTTTGAAAACTCTATACTTTGTAAAATAGTTTGATACTGTAAAACACTTTAAACATAGTTTGTAAATATTTTGATCTTTGAAAAAAATGTATAAAATATTTTTAAATATAGTTTGAAAATTTATTTTGCTTTAGAAATATAAAAGATATAAAAATAGGAGATAGAGATCAAAGATTTCTGCCATGAACTTTAACAATATTTTATGACTCAATATACTATATTATAGTCTTGCGATCTTCACATCTTGGTCTTTATACTCATGAGTCTCTATGTCCATTTCTTGAGTCTTTATATTGTGCATTCTTCGATTCAGCACATGTGTAATATTCTGCACTATATGCTACATAACTTGGCAAGACATTAGTATCTATATTGTATATTGTTGTTATCAAGGTTGTTATTATCAAAATCAATAATTGATATATTAACAATCTCCCCCCTTTTGATGATGAAAATTATAAAATATTCTTGTATATAAAATATGATATAACTTCCTCTGAGTAAGATAACTCCCACTGAATATATGCATATATATATTTTATATTTTTTTCCACCTTTGTCACCAAAAAAATAGATGAAAAAATAAAAACTTCCCATAAATCAAATACTTGAAAACTATAGAGTAAAAATCAATAACTAAGTAAAATAATCGAAGCATACTAAACATGTTATGATGATTATAATTTTGATAATGGAGACTTATAAAAAAAAATATTTAATTCAAACCATAAACAACAAACCGTCAATTTAAACATAAATAGACAATCAAACCAAAGCAAACAAATCCATTCCAAATGTACACACCAAACCAAACCAAATCCTACCAAATCCTAAGAGTGTGTTTGTATGTGTGTATGTGTGTTTGTTTGTTTGTGTGTGTGTGTGTTCACACATCAAATCCAAACCTGATAACTAGATGTTTCATGGAAATTCAATCCAATTGTCAGATCCAAAGATTGGATCTACCTTTGATGGCATCTCAATCTTCATTATCTTCATTAATAAATTATTCTCGGTCGTTGTTTTGATCATCCTTGATTAAGGAAGAACATCCATTGAATGGCATTGAAACGCTTCTCTTGTTTTTTAATCATTTGGATTTGGCTTAACTCTAAATACCTTTGATGTCTCAAGATAAAAGTAAGAATATTCTTGAAAGATTGAAGTGTTTGTTCAAGATTTTCACACAATTTTCGATGCAAAGAAGACATTTTTAAGAGAGAAGCCTGAGAATGAAAGGAATAAAAGAATAGAATGAATAATAAATATTTCTAGATGCAATAAGCTTATATTGGAGTGAAAAGTCATTTAGAAGGATTGAATAGGTGGTAGTTTTTTTGTTTTCAAATTTTAAAAATTTTGACTGGTCAACATATCTTGACATATGATATATATGTATGTCGACATACATACCTGAGAATGCATTATTAAGTATTTGTGCTATGGTTTTAGTTTCTACTTAATACTATTATACATTTATACTTTTTATAATTGAACTATGTATAACAGCAAGAAATAATTTTCATTACTATAAATAGAAAAGTACATGGATTTTGAAAGAAATACATGTAACAAGAATGTAAACTAAAAACACACATTACCAAGGAATACAAAGCTAGATATCAGAAGTAAATAGCTAGATAGGCTTAGAAAGATGTAGAGAATTTCCACAAGCTTGCGAATGATCTTTCCAAAGTGTTTGTCCACTTTGTTGGAAAGAGAAGTGAACTTTCTACTAAATGAACGCTTAAGCTTCCTTTGGTTTTCAAGAAGCTTCTTTTGGTTTCTTAATATCTCTTCGTTAGAGGGATGAGATGGCTTATCAAAACATTCTAAAGAAGTACTCACTTCCTCCTCCTTTTCTTCCTCTTCTACTTCCATTTCATCACCTTCTTCCTCCTTTTCTTATTGGATTTCCTGTTCTTTTTCATACACTAAACTTTATTCCTTTTCGGGAAGTGTCTCATATGGTTTAAAAAATGGGGGAGTGTGCATAAGAGAGACGTTGGCCTTGTTGAAACTTTTTGAGACAGAGTATGCTCTCCTTTTAAATCCACGCCAAAAATATGAAAATTTTAGTAAGATACACACCATGGTAGAGTGTGCTCTCTTGTCTAGAAATGTTCTTTTAGAAAAAGTCATCTAAAATGACTTGTGCCCAATAGATGTTGTAGTTTCCATAAATGGCGAAAAGGGCTTTAAAAACTTTTTGAGTAGGGTTATTGTAATTACCTGTTGTTATCTCGTCTTTTGACCAGGTAGCATACAAACAAACTCGACAAGTCATACTTCGAAATTATCGAGGGAAGAAACTCAGAGAGATGACTACAAAGATCAAAACTTTAGTACAATCAAGACCGCAAAGTGGAGGCAAACCATCCCAAAAAATTCCAAAGTCAAAAAACCTCCAAGTGTGGGATAAATACTGATCCCTCACCTAGGGGGTACCGATCCCACATGCAGAATTTGATTAAGTGTAGGATAGGTACCGATCCCTCGCCTAAGGGGAACTGATCTCGCATGTTGAATTTGACTAAGTGCAGGATACGTACCGATTCCTCACCTAAGAAGTACCAATCCCACATGCTAGAATTCACTAAGTGCTTCACCCTGCATAGGGGATTGGTGTCGATCCCTCAGGGTACATCTAGAGAGGCCTCCACTTTTATGACACTCTTCTCTAGCTATAGAGCCTGATTCAAGTGTTATTCCAGAGTTTCTATGCATTATATTGGTAATCTGTAACTATAGTATAAAGTAGCAGTTCAACCTTTTATAGATCCATTGCTTGGGCTAAAAAACACCTAGGCGGCCGTGCAAAAAAAACCTTGGAAACATGAAGCCAAACATCAAGCAAGCCAATATGAAAAGTCAATAAATATCCCTACCCATATATAAGGATTGGTACTGATCCCCCTATAGGGGTCGGTACCGATCCCCAATCCTAGTGGATATGAAGTCGAGATTTTTTGGGCGACTTGGTCTTGGTGTTAAGATTTTGCAGGAGAGGTTTCAATGAGATATTTGGTCGTCTACCCTTATAAATAAAGAAGGCATGGTTCATTCAAGGGAACTTTTTTCCCCTTCTTCCCTACTATGCTCTGCCATTTTTTCATAACTTCAGAGATTTATACAAATCCAAGCAAATTATACTTATAATCTACGGTATAAATAAACAAAATCTTTGGAGCGGACGTAGGCCGGAGTACGCCGAATCACTATAAAACATTGTGTGTTCGTTTCTTTCTTCTTTTTAATTTGTTTTCTTCACTTTTCTTTCTCTTCTACTTTCTATTAGGTGAGTATGCTATTTTAGGTTCATAAATTTTAGTGCTTTCATTTAGAGACACTTAAACTTACTGATCAAAGATTTGAAAAGGATTCTAAATGGCTAGATAATCAACTAGGAGGACTGTTATAATTGGAAATTAACATGGGAGTAGCCAAGTGGCATCCTCAGGAGTTAACCCCTACCAATCTACATAACATGGGATGAGATGGAGACTACAATGAACGAGATGCAAGCTAGGATGATTTCAAGTTAGGAGGAGATGATGGAAAACTTTTTTAGAAGAACAGTGTAACGACCCGCCTTTCATTCCACAGAAAGACGCATAATCAATAAGAAAGAAAGAGGTAGAAATAGAATTGATAGAAGAAAGAACTAAACAATATCAGAGTCTCACAGCGGAAACGAAACAAAAAATAATACATCACATAGATATTACATAGTCATTACATGAGAGTTACATAGATTTCAACAACATCACCACATTAGACAGTTATAAAGGACTGTCTAATTCATTACATTTCAAAATACAACAGACAAAGACTCTATATAGCTGAAATAGATAGATATAGCTACATCTGGACTCATCCCCTAAGCATCTAAGATTCGTCAAGCCAAACCCGATCACTTGGCTACTCATAAAAATTTGAGTACCCAAGAGTTTAATGAAACAGAAATAAACTCCGGGTCAGACATGGGTTTGGTGTGAGTAAACGGGTTAAAGTTGTTTAACTTTAAAAAATCATTTGAAAACAAAGGTATCACGTAAGACTCCCTTACACATAAACATGGGTAAGTTCTTACCTTACGCTAACCAAAACATTTGATAGGAAATCGAGTGATATTATAATAAGGTCTAGGATTTTCAAATAAATATTCACGTAGCTGAAATTGTTACATGATTAAATTCCAGCATGCTGGCCACAAAGTGGGTTATACAATCAAAACCGTAAAGGCACGTAGGGATAATGAGTTTCCATCAATGGCAGCGCTACTAGGGTACCGTCCGTCACAGTACGTGGTCTAGATCACCGTACCGAGGATCCACCCTAAATACCCTGCAACACAAGGCCGAAACCATCCCTCATTGGATAGTCCCGAACAAGAAATCCCGCAGTTGGCTGCAGACCAACTGCCCACTAAGCCGAAATAACAAGGGACCTCTAGACAGGGGTAAATCTCGTCCTACTTGAGCACGACTCACTTAGCCTTGCTGCACCTCCCCTGGTTTAGCCATTCTCGGTTGATGAGGCTTGAGGCTGCGATTACCATTATAGAACACATCTATCTTAGAATGCGCATCATCCTTCTTACGATGTTCTGAAAGCATTCAATCCATACAAGTTCATTTTGGGTTTGAACGAAACCAAAGGCATTATCTCTTTACACTCATTTTGGAATCACCCTCAGAGTTAACGACAATAACCCTTGCACTCTGAAACTCCATCTCGAACCTGAAAGCACTATCTCTGTTATTCTTGTATTGGAATCACCCTCAGAGTTTTAATGACAAATAGTTCCTACACTTCGAGTCTTCAACTTGATCTTCCCTTGAATTCACGACCTAATGTTTAACTTGGATCGATGTGGTTTTTGGATAATCAAATCTGATATCTGATCCTGGTCTCATCGAAATCCAAACGTTTCTTAAAGGCCAAGTTGTTTAAGGTTTAAACAATTCAATTTAATTCAATATTTTGAATTCACACAACATTATCACAGATAAATATCACACATTTATCACAAATATATCCAATATCACATCACAGAATATCATAGATTATCATACAATATATAGCAACCAATCCAGACATTCCACTCAAACAATCATAAGCAAGAATTATTAATTCATATCATAATTAATTTAATTAACTATTGCTTAAGAATTAATCGCCTAATCCTGCTTAATCAATCATTAATTAATTACAAACCATTTAATTAATTAATCATTCCTTAATTACCTTATCAATCAATTAATTAATCTCTAATCACAAATTAATTATCCTTTAACTATTAATTAATAAACCTTAATTATTAATTAATGTCCCTTAATAACAAATTAATTAATCCTTAATTAATCTTATAATCAATTAATTAATCTTTAATTAACTAATTCATTATCCTTTAATTATTAATTAATAAACCTTAATTATTAATTAACAAAACTTAATTACAAATTAATTAATCCTTAATTACTAGTTAATCAATTCTTAATTAACAGTCGATTAATCAATTATTTAATCTTTAATTACAGATTAATTACTCTTTAACTATTAATTAATAAAACCTAATTATTAATTAATAAAACTTAATTACAAATTAAGTGCTTCTTAATTACCAATTAATTAATCTCTAATTACTTAATTAATTAATCTCTAATTACTAAGTTAATTAATCTCTAATCATTAATTAATAATCTCTAATTATCTAATTAATAATTCTTAGATACAAATTAATTAACCTTTAACTAATTAACTTATAACCATTAAATTATTTATTCTTAACCATTAATTAGTTAAATCAATTAATTAATATCTTGATTAATCCTTTATAATTAATTAACTAAATTAATTAATTATACTTAAATTTCTTAATTAACCTAATTAATTTCACTCATTAAAACTTTAATTAAACTTAAGATAAAACATTATCTTTATTAATGCCTTAATTACCATTAACATTTAAAAAAAATTATCTTTATAATTAACTTCCTTGATTAAATCATTTAATTAAGTTTTGAAATAAAATAATCATTCAACTTGATAAATTAAAGTTAACCAAACATAACTTCCTTTAAATGATTTAAACACTATTAAGTAATAGTTTTAAAACTAATTTCAATTTAAATTTAAAAACTTGCTTTTTTTAAAACCTTTAAAATTTCATTTCTAACTTAAGTTTTAAAATAAATTTAAATTTTACTTAACAAAATTTAAATTAAAAAAATTTCAAAACTTCTTAACCAAATGTTAAAGAAAAAAATTATTATATATAAAGTAATTTATATAAGAAAAGTTTAAACTAATTTTAAAAATCTACTTTGGGTTGAACCCGAGCCCTACCCGGTAGCTACCCCGAGTTCCCTTCTTCTTCCCATTATTTTTCAAAAAAACTTAGTTTATTTTAAGTTGAAAACCTAAAGACTAAACCCTCAACATCTACTCGAGTTTATACTCGAGCCACTACCCCAAACACCCGAGTACCTCTTCAAGATCATCCACAATAAAATCCACTGACACAATCAATGCCACCTCGCACATGCACCATCCATCGCCGGAGCTCCGACCATCCCTACTATTGACGACAGAATGCCCTCGACCCACTGTCACCATCCGACCACCCAGAAGCACAAATCAAACTCGAAAATGAAATCGAGTTACTTCAATCAAATAGGCACAGCAGCTTCTGCCAGAAAATCGCCTAGAACTCCCCATGCCGACCACCGGCTCCCCTACACCTTGCCGACTCTCCACACCGTCATTAGCCAAAGTCTCGAGCAACTTGAATCACCAGAGACGATGTAGTGATTCATTTTTCCAAACTCGACCCATTTAGGGTTTAAAACCAAATAGACTCACTGCCGACGCCGCGGTGGATTATTCACCTTCTTGCTATTTTTGTCGAACTCCATGAACCTTCCCCTACCTCCAGTCGAAACCCCGACCACCAGAGATTCTTCGGTTACCAGAAATTGCTCACCAACCACATTCTAGTCATCTCAAAAATGCTCAATCGATACAAATTTAAAAATTGTGATTTTCATTTTAAAAATCCTAATTTTCAAAATAGATTCAAGTTATAAACGTGAATCAAAAATCCATGATGAAGGATTTTAACATATGCTTAAGTCTTCTATTTTTCTTACTGTTTTCCAGATAATTACAAATTTAACTTACTTAAATAAAATTTTAAACCTTAATCTACGCTTTAACAAACAGGTTTTCTTTGAAACCCAAGTCCTAACAGTGAATCAATAAAAAGATATTGAATTTTGATTTTATCTTAAACTCTGTGACATGGAAACAGAGAAGCACATATATGCACATTCAACATATAAAAATATACAGAGATCACACTTTATATCCATATGTAAAACAATCTTCATCACAGAAAATTCACATGCAACACATAATTATCTACTTAAGCTTATTAAATAAATGTTTACTCACTTGTTTCAAAAGGCAGAGAGCCTGAAAACTGGAGTGAACTTAAACTTGAATTTGCAGAAGAAAGTGCTTTGATTTCTTTTAAAAACTGAACTGCTATGTTGAACTGGAAACTTGAATGCTTTAAGACTTTGATTGATGCAGGTTGAAGCTTGATTAACTAGAAACTTGAGTTGCTTTGGTTATTAGTTGAAGCTTTGAAACTTGATTTAATTACAGGCTTTTGAAAAGATTACAGGTTTGGCTTCTGATTTGAAAAAATATTTACAGGGTTTAAGTTTTATTTTTCTCTGGTTAACTATTAACAGGTTTGAGTTTCTTGCTTTTGAAAAGAAAAGAAGTTAGGAAAAGAAATCGAAGAGAGGAGATGTAAGTTTATATAATGTAAATTATGATTTATTAAAAGTTAAGGAAAATGAAAAATAAAGGATGACACTTGTTCAAATGGTTAAAATTTGTCAATTCATATTTTAATCGCATTACACATGTATTTAACATGGTTTTAAAGGCTACACTTGTAATTATTTATATATTTTTTTAAATGATTTTAAAAGCTTTTTATTAAATTTCCTAATTAATAAATACATTTCTAAATTAATAAATGCTTTTCTAAATTTATATAAATAAAACCTTTAAAAGAAAATAAAATAAAAACTAGTTATATTCTAAACAAAATCATATAAAATATTTAATCCATTTTTAAATGTTAATATAAAAGCTTTTGTATTTATTTACTATTAAATAAATACTTTCATAATTTATATAAATAAAATTCTTTAAAATAAAACAAATTATATGCTAATAAAAACTTTATTCATATGTTTTAAAATACAAAATGTTTTTAAGATATATATCCTTTAAATTCCGATTTTAAATTCAAATTTTATATTCAAATTTTATATTCAAATTCAGATTTAAAAATCCAATTTAAAATCAACTCAAATATATATATATATATATATATATTAGTTTAAACAAACACATTATTAAATTTGAAAATAATAAGTCCATTTAAAATCTATTTATAAAACAACACATTATTAAATTTGTAAATAGTTATTCTATTTTAAAATCTATTCATATCTATATTTAAAAACATCACAATATTATTATTGTTTGAAACAACAATTTTTACCAATTTTAAATAATTTAATAAGGAGATTATCATATTTTAAATTCCTTGAAATTCTGGGATATCACAAACTGGCCAAGTAGGAATAGCTGCAAATTAGAATCAAGGACAAGAAGTAGGAGCATAGTTAACTATTACTCAAGAACAGAAGCAAGGAACAAGAGCAAATGCCCCAAGAGACAGAGTGAAGCAAACTAGGCCAAACCCCAAGCTAATACTAGGGGTTGGTACCGACCCCTAATGGTTCGGTCTCGATCCCCCACGGCCTGGGGGGATGGCTCAGGTCATCCCAGGTGGAGACGTTGTGCATCCAAGGAACGTTTTTAGGTGTACCAATACAAATCAGAATATGGAGGTACAGTTGGAGGAGTATGTTCCATAATTCCCTCACGAAGGCGGGGGCAGGCCGATATTGCAAACTGAAGATTACGTTTAGATGACAATGATAGATTTGCTGAGATGATAAGGCGAGCTATGAGAGGCGGATTATCTAATCGAAGCTTGGGAGACGTAAGCAGGTGTCCATTTACTCCAAAAATCCCATACGCTAGGAATCTATCTAAATTTAAACTACCAACACTAGAGACATACGATGGAAAGTCAGACCCTATAGTCCATTTGATGAGATACGTCCGATATATGGAAGTGTTAGGGGCATCCGAGGAAGCTATGAAACGGTGTTTCCCTCTATATCTGACAGATTTGGCTACGCTATGGTTCAGGCAAAAGAATGGTTCCATAAGCATGTAGAATGAGTTAGTTGACATGTTTATGAGACAGTTATGGGTCCACATCTCACAACCCAAGAATGTGATGACTTTATCGATAGTGAAATAAAGAGCTAGGGAGTACTATCGGAATTTTCGGACAAGATTCAACATGGCGGTTGCCTTAGTGAATAGGCCAGATTCATTAGTGGTTTTGATGGAGTTTTTTTTGGAATTGCAAATAAGATAGATTTTAAAGTTTCATTGGAATGGGATCCACCAATGGACCTCATGGAGTTTTACTACGAAGCCGAAAGGTTTCTTCGATAGGAGGACATTGAAGCCAATAAGGAAGAGGTAAATGCTATAAAAAAGCGAAGGACCGCGTAGAAAAAGATTTAGCATGGACAAAGGAAAGCGGAGGATAGATGATGGATATGATGGCTCGAAGCAGTAGAGGAGAGAACCGAAATTCTCTTCTTACATTAATCTGAATGAGACCCTAGAACAGATCTACTTGGATACTAGGGGACAACTCTCCCATCGAAAGCCGGCAAGGCAAGAACCCACAGAGCGTGAAAGGACAACTAGAAAGTACTGCCTATTCCATGATTTGGATGAGCATAACAAAAAAAATTACAGGCATTTACGAGATCTGATAGAGGAACATGTCAGAGATAACCGATTACAATAACACGCAAAAAATCAATCTGCAATGCTGGAACAGGAGCAGCCGTCATCCGCAGTGAATGAAAATGGCCTTGGATTAAGGCCGATGATAGTCATCTCTTGATCGGGAAGGCAGGAAATCAGTTTGGTTCTCGAGCTCCACTTTCCCTTTTTAATAAACCATGCAATAATATAGTCTAAATACTTACTCGTGTATGGGATCCTGGATGGTCCCTAGGCATGCTTTGGGCTGGATGCTAGACTATAGTAGCCGACGAGGCTGTTGCCTTGATGTTAGGCTTTGTATTCTGATATTTGAATTTGATTATTGAAATCCACATTTAATGCGATTGATGATATTAATCACTTTACCGTCCCGTCCAAAAGGATGGGACCGGCGTGTAAGTCCCATTGCCGAAGCGCAAGCGGATGAGCTTGTACGATACTAATCGCTGTAAAGCCTGTTAGAAGGGATGTGACCAGAGTGCAAGAAGTAAATCCCATCACTGGAACATGAGCGGATAGGCTTACTTGTCGTTGAGTTCCCTTGTAGAGTGCGAGTAGATTGGGCTCGGCAAGAGTCCAAAGAGACAATGGATTTAATTATGTTATATTCCGTCTAGAGGGACGGAATCAGAGTGCAAGGAGTAAGTCACCTCACCGGCATGCGAGTGGATGAGCTTACTTATTTTTGAGTCCCCTCGTCAGAGAGCGAGTGGATTGGGCTCAGCAAGGATTATGTAATGTTCCAACCGGAGTGTAGGGAGTAGGTCACTTCATCGGAGAGTGATTGGATGGGCTTGCTCGTCATTAAGTCCCCTTGCTAGAGCGAGTGGATTGGACTTAGCAAGAGACAGAGTGGCCATAGATCGGTCTGGAGAGACCGTGAACCTGATTATTGACCCCGAACGGTCATCAGCCCTGAATGGCTATGGATTTGGTTGTCGGTCTTCAACGACCAAGGATTTTATTATCGGTCCCGAATAACCACAAATTGATTACGAGCCTCAAATGGCAACTGATTTAATTATTGACCTCGAATGGTTACAGATTCAATAAACGATTCAGAGAGATCGAACCTGAACATGAAGACAAATATGATTTTGATAAAAAGGATTTGAACGCTTTATAATTGGAATAGAATTGACAACTCCTGGATGAATAGGGATGATTTTGATATGTGATAACTCCAAATGAAATCAGAAAGATACTATGTATAGATTACACATTGACATAGCTTAAGGTCTTAAGTTGTAACGGGTTTGGAACGACCCATGATTGACGAGGGAATCCGAAGGAATCGAATGATTCACCAAGTTTGAAGTAGACAGAGAGCTCAATAGTCAAAGATTAGCATTATATATGTTCTTGAGCAAAGAACACCTTTCATTCACAAGGCGTGCTTTAGGGGCAAATGTTATCCTGCATTTTGACCAGGTAGTATACAGACAAACCAACAAGTCAGACTTTGAAGTTATCGAGGAAAAAAGCCCAGAGAGATGACTACAAAGCTCAAAACTCAAGTATAATCAAAACCACAAAGTGGAGGCAAACTATCCTAAAAATTCCAAAGTCAGAAAATCACTTGGTGTGGGATAGGTACCGATCCCTCACCTGGGGGGTACCGATCCCACATGCTGAATTTGACTAAGCGCGGGATAGATACCGATCCCTCATCTAGGGTGTACCGTTCCCACATGCTGAATTTTGACTAAGTGTGGGATAGGTACTGATCCCTCACCTAGGGGTTACTTATCCCGTATGTTGAATTTGACAAAGTTTTGGATAGGTACCGATCCATCACCTAGGGAGTACCAATCCCACATGCTAGAAGTCACTAAATGCTTCATCCTACATAGGGGATTGGTACCGATCCCTAAGGATATATCCAAAGTGCCACCCACCTCAATGACACTATTCTCCAGCTGTATGGAGCCCGATTCAAGTGTTGTTCTGGAGTTCTATGCATCATATTGGCAATCTCCATGTACAGTCTAAAACAACAGTTCAACCTTCTGTAGATCCATCACTTGGGCCAAAAAACATCTAAGCGACTATGCAAAATAATCTTGGAAATATGAAGCCAACATCAAGGCGAGCCAATACGAAAAGTTTCTAAATATCCCTGCCTATATATAGGGATTGCACCAATCCCCCTCTAGGGGTCGATACCGATACCTAACCCTAGGGGATATGAAGTTGAGATTTTTTGGAGGACTTAGTCTTGGTGACGAGATTCTACAGGAGAAGTTTCAGTGAGATATTTGATTGTCTACCCTTATAAACAAAGAAGGCATGGTTCATTCAAGGGATCTTCTTCTCTTCTTCACTACCTACGCTCTGCCATTTTTTCATAATTTCATGGATTTATACAAATCCAAGCAAACTATACCTGTACTCTACAGTATAAATAAACAAAATCTTTGGAATGGACGTAGGTCGGAGTACGTCGATCCACTATAAAACCTTGTATGTTCATTTCCTTCTTGATCTTAATTTGTTTTCTTCACTTTTTATTCTTTTCTACTTTCTATTGGGTGTTTATGCCATTTTTGGTTCAAACACCTATCCTTGGAGTGATACTTTGTTGTAAAATAAGGCTCATAAGTCTTGATTGTTGTCAAAGATTATTATGTTTAAAATTAAATTCTTCATCACTTAAAAAAACGTTGTGAAAAACTTCACGATGTTGTTCATCAGTTTGAAAAGTGAAGAGATCAATTCCACTAGATTTACAACCAATTATTTGACCCAAAAATTCATAATTTAAAATAATTCGAATGTCATTTACACTACTCCAAATTTGTCCCTCTTCTCCTTGAATTTTTTTCCATTTGAATCTGCATAAAACATTTCGGACAAATCTGGATAATAAACAAAATAATTATGAGAAAGGTCAATTAAACCAAAATTTTCATTTTCAAAACAAAGATTTTGTAAACAATAAGATGAAAAATATTTGAATTTAGCAAATCTTCCAGAAATTTTTTCCTGAAAGTAGCATGCTCCATATAGGTTTTAACGGCTTCTTTTCATTAGAAAGCCTTTAATTCTCTTAGAGAGCCTTAGGGTTTTAGGAGTTTGACTTAAGAAGGCTTTTTTTGATATTTTGAGGAGATAAGATAATGACCAGATGTTTTGAATTTTGAAGTAAAGTGAGCGATTGAACAGATAGGATAAAGTGAATTGATAGAGAGAGAACCGACATTTTAGTTTTGGAAAGATGCTCTTTTAGTTTTTGAAAGAAATGCAAAAGAGCGGGAAACTCAAATTTTGTTTATGAAAAGAAACTTCAAAATTCTACCATGTATGTCGACATATGGTCTGGAGGTATGTCGACATATATGCTAAAATTTAAAATTGAAACTAAGATAATATATTCCTATATACACACACATACTTATATACTTATATTCATCCAACATTATTATTAATCTATATGTTATTCCTAAAAGCACACAGAATACAAAATAAAGAAATAAAAATTTAACGTAAAAATTACCTCTTTTGCTCCTTTTCTTTGATTTGTTCTGGTTAATCAACTATTATCGTAAAACACACGTTTGCATTCTCCGTATCCGGTTCATTATCGCTTGAGGAAGTATTCGAGCCATCTAATGTTGCTATATAAGCCTTTTTTTAAGATGAATCAGTAACTGGTGAGATCTTTGATTTACTCGATGCAGACAATCTCTTTGTATATGACAGAGTTCATCCCAATTAAAACATCTATTTGCAATTCCAGTTCTAAAAGTCTTGTTTTCAGGTCTTCAAAAGTTGTTTATCTTTCTATATTTCAGAATTTTTTTGAAATTTCTAGTCATGAAAGCAAGTTCTTCGTCATTGTCATCATTTGAATCCTTATCATGATTTAGTGCATTAATAGCTATGGATTTCTTTTCTATTGCCTTGCTTTCTCTTCTGCCTTACAATTGTGCTTCACAGGGCATTAAATTGCCTATTAACTCTTTGATTTTCAAAGTACTAACGCCATTAGCATTTTCTACTGCTAGTTTCTTTTGATCCTAAATTGAAAAAGTGAATTGAGAATATTTCTAACTTGGTTCTCTTTGGAAAAGTTTTACCTAATGCTATTAAAGAATGCACTATATCTTGAAATCTATAATAAATGTCAGAAATAGACTCATTTGGATTCATTTAAACAATTGAAATTGATTGATTAGCATGGAAACTTTGGTCTATTTAACTTTACTAGTGCCCTCATGTGTTGCAGTATTCTCCAAATTTCATATGCGGTCTTACAAGTAGAGACTATTAAATTCATTTTTATCCAATAAGAAAAATAAAATATTCATGGCTTTAGAATTATTCTATGCAAGTGTCTTTTGGTCAGTAGTCCATTGTACAAAATTAGTATAGGGCTCTATATACTCATTTGGTGTAATATTCCAAATATCTAAACTATTAGACTATAAACAAATCTTCATCCTACATGACCAATATGTATAATTGCTACCACTAAAAAGTGAGGGTGCAGCAGTAGATTGTCCTTCGACAAAAGTGTTAACAAATGTACTAATAGTGTTGTTGTCCATTAAAACTTTTTAAAAATCGAATTACGAGTTTTTGAGAACCTAGTGCTTTGATACCAAATGTTGACTGCAAAATTATGGATCTTAAGGCTAATTAAACACTAGTGGAGGGTGAATAGTGTTTTCTAACTTTTATAAATCTTTTTACATTTCTTTCAAGTTTAATATTAAATTACAGATTTTCAACATAGAATTATATTAACAATTAATCACTAGTGCAATCATAGAAAAAACTGAAAATAATAAAGTAAAATATAGAGCTAGGGAGATGACACCAAAATTTTTATACTGGTTCAGATTTCTCATACATCCAATCCTGTACAATTGCTTGTAAATATTTTTTTTTTCAAATTCCAATCTTTAAACGAGCAGAAGGAAAACCTAATTACAATATTGATTCCCAAACTACGAGACACACCCTCCTGATTTTTTGGGCTTAGGGCACACCCAATTAGATTTTAGGGCTACCAAGCACAACCACTTGATTTGAACAGGCTATAAGCACACTCAAGTAAATACAAAAAAGTTTGATGATTTTTCCAAAGACAATTTCTTGAATTTGGATACAACGGATCCTATAGCCTCTTAGAAAACACTTTGATCTTTGATTTGAGAGTTAGATGATTCTAAAGCAGTAAGAAAGTAGTATTGAATCAATATACAAAAGCGAGAATTGATTCTAAGTGATTTTGAAGAGAATTTTATATATTTTAATGAATTTTTCAAGAAATTAAAAGGAGGAAAGAAAATAAGTTAATAACTACTAAAAAATTCATTTGAACTCCCTTTATATAGTTTAAAGACAGACGTGTCCTTTTGCGAAGAGTTACAAGGAATAGACACTTCTTTTCAAAAATTGAAAAACCATTTGGCGGCATGTATGTCGACATGCCATCTGGGTTTATATCGACATATGCTTGTAAATTTTTAAAATTTATTTCTCCTTAAAAATGTTTTGAAAACCATATACTCCATAAAATCGTTTGATACTTTGTAAAACACTTTAAACATAGTTTATAAAAACTTTTATAAAATATTTTTAAATATATTTTAAAAAAATATTTTGTTTTAAAATATAAAAGATAGAAAAATAGGATATAGAGATGAAAGGTTGGTACCAGAGAATTTAACAATATTCTATGACATTGTACACTATATTATAGTTTTAAGATCTTCATATCTTGGTCTTTATACTCATGAGTCTTCATATCCATTTCTTTAGTCTTTATGATGTACAGTCTTTGATTCAACACATGTGAAATATCTTGCATTATATACTATATAACTTGAAAAAATATTAGTATCTATATTGTGTGTTATTGTTATCAAGGTTATTATCATCAAAATCAATAACTGCGGTATTAATAAGTCCGACCTGAGGAAATGTCACAAAACTGTAAAATCCCGTAAAATAACTAATAATTAATTAGAAAACGTTAATAAATAATTTATAAGGCTAAAAAATGGAGAGTAAACATTAGAATTTGGACATGAAATTTACACTGTTGCGTTGGTAGCGCTCTTTTGATCAACTTTCATATATAAAGCTTCATGATCGGAGTTCAAACGAAAAAGTTATCAGCATTTGAAGTTTTCAGTTTGAAAATATTTAAACGAATTCAAATTGGTTTATAATAAATTTAACGCTGTCATCGATCGATAATAGGGTATAGCCGGTTCAACTGCTAGCGATCGACCACTACATATATCCGATCAATCGATTGATTAGGGCCGACACAGACTAAATCTCGGCATAAATGGCCCAGATTTAGTAAATAATAATCTCATGGACAAAATTGACTTGAGCACCTACAGATACAAGCTTAGCCCCTCACTTTTCTTCTCATATTTTTCGAACTGAGCAGTGAAGCTCTGCCACTTTTCCTTCTCCACTATTTCTAGAAATTATAAAAATATTATATATATATATATATATATATATATTTATATATTAGAGAAGGATAGAAATAAAAGAGAAGAAAAAGAGTGAATCAATTCTGTGAAAAGGTAAATTCAAGAATTATAAATTTAGATTTCACTTAACTCAAATCTCCTAGCAGATCTATAATTTTAAAGGATTTTTTTAATACATGGATTTGGTTGAAAAGAAAGGAGTCAAGTAAGTAGAATGGATTTGGATCTAGGGTTTAAAGCTAATAGATGAGTGGAATAATTATGTAATTTACATAATACTAAACTTATATCATTGATATACTCTTTTTGTTAATATGCCTGTGTGAAAACCATTGAATTATAGGCTTAAATAAATGAATCTAACTTGAAATCCTTATCTACATATTCATTAAGTTTTTCAACTTGATGAAATGGTATACACACCATAGATCTAGACTTTAGGTGGAATAGTCTCCAAAAATTTGTGAAATATGATATCAATAACGTGTTGTAGCTTATTTTGCATAATTTTATTATTTGGGTTGTAAATTGTTAATCATTGGAATGCCCTAATTTGATTTGGGATATAAATTTTCTATATTTTAATTCATTGGATTCGCAGAATGCACAATTTAGTTGTATTGATTTCTATGTGAATTTCCAAAAATTGTCCAACCTCACAATTGTAAATGAAAAGTGCGTCACTTAAAATAACAAGGAATATGTCTAAATGAAAGAGTTATGCAAAGTAGGGGTGTCTTTTCCATAGTTTGCACTATCTATTTTAATATAAATAATAAACGATAATTCCTTAGAATTGCATACACTCCCACTTTTTAGCAGTTTATGAAAAGTTTGCAATGGTAATATTTCCTTCATAGGAATGATATAGTTCTAATGTATTCAAATGTAGAAATAAATATTTTTCTATAATTTACACATAAGTGTTTATGCAAAACTCCCTAAATATAGAAACAAAACAGTTACAAATAGAAATATAAATAATCCCATTTACCAATTAAGTATATATATAAGGTAAAGTATAAGTTTAAGAAATAAATAAATATACATCAGTTACAACATAAATACACATATATGGTAACATGCAATTAATTGTTTGTTATCATATTAATTACAAATAAAACACTAACATACGAATAATGTAATAAATTAAGGGGTTATGGAAGTTTTCATGTTAATGGACAAAAATTATATAGTTAACGGGAAGTTACAGTAATTAATTCGATATGGGTATTAATTTATTTAACAAATTTAATTACAGAGACAACGTATGACATTGTTGAAGGAAACTAAATAAGCATGATAAATTAATTCTGAAATGTACAGACAAATATCATTAATACTTGTCCAATTTGAATATAAAAGACCATTTATAAAGGGCATTAATTAGAGGTAAAAAAATAGTAAATGATATTTAATAACATTAATGGAACTAAGATAAAGGCGGTACATTTATAAAATAAGAATAAGTTTTTAGGAAGAAAGTAAATGAATACTAATAAATGAGCTTAAGAGGTGTAATAATTTCCATAGTTGATATTATATGACCTTAATAATACGTTAGCGATGGGTGTGAACTATTAGGCCCATCCTAATATTTGGATTGATTATATATGACTTGGCTTAGTTTGACTTAAGATGCGAGATTAATAGAGTTACATAACAGAAATCTACCCTCCGCGAGAGGCTACCAGCAGTTGTGTATACATATTACCAATGTGGGACATCTCAAAGATAGGACCAGTGGGGATATACGTTCACGTATAGGCTTGGCAAAATATACGAAGGGGTTCGCCTCAGATTTGAAGTATTAAATGGCTAAGTACCTTAGAGGATCAAGGGGTTTACTTTGGGGTTCAAGTATTAAATGGTCGTTGGGTTCATCTCTTCCCTATTTAAAAAGTCTTAAATAACCTTCGATAGTGCTTAATTGGGAAAGTGGGGTTTTCTTCAATTCTAAACTAGAGGTACTAAGTAATAAGTAGTGGGCATTTTCATTAATTAGCATTAGGAAAATTTAAATGGGATTTGGGTATGAAGGTCGATGCTATGTCAGCATTGTTGATAAACTAGTATTTGTGAGGGATGGACTTAGTTCAAGGCCACCATTGGTCTCGAGCGGTCGTTAGGAAAGACTTGGGTTAAGCCTGGACAGGCTACCCTTCCTACCGGTGTACAGTTCGTATGGGATATGCACTAACCTCAAATTTTGGTTTCTTGTTTGTTTGGTTGGATGTTGGCTAGTTAACCCTTAAATAAGCCTTTGAGATGCGTTAGTAATGCAGATAATTAAATTATAAAGTCGTATCTAGGAGTTATCGGCCTTCGTAGTTAGGACTGGTTGACCATCGATTGCGTTGCGAAGGGGTTTGCTTTGGAGTTGAGGTATTAAATAGTTGTTGGTTCCGCATCTCCCTAATTAAGAAGTATTAAATGGCCACTACAGAGGACCCGCTTTGGGGTAGAGGTATTAAATGGCCGTTGGATCCACCTCTTCCTTATTTATGAATATTAAGTGGTTGGGATTTCCTGTTGGGATGTACAGCAACACTTATATTTACACATATGTATATATACTTATACCTTGAAATAGGTTAGACATATTGTATGTATATATAGAATTAAATTACTAATTCATAAATAGTTGACATAACACATAAATGGAAATCAATCGGCATAAACTAATGTTATGGATACAATATGTAATTTACCAGTCACCAAAACATTGTTCTAGCTCCTTCTCATTACAACCCACATGATAGATTTAGACAAACATGATACTAGTGCAGGAGGAAATGGTAGGTAGACAGGTCTTCTCATTTATGCTCTGCACTGACAAGGCAACTAGATATCTAAGGAATGGTATTCGTTCCAAGGTAGTAGCCTTAGTTGGTATGTATGTTTTGTTATGTTTTGCTACTCCACTGTGATTTCGTATAGATAACTCTCTAATGTACTAATGTTTATTATAGGTTATTAACACCAATGATCCGTATCTTAATTGACTTGGAATTTATATTAGTTGAAAATTAGGCCCATTAAGGTGTGGGTTGTTAAAAAAGCAAAACCTCAAGTCAGGCTAGATATCTAGTCGTGAGTATAATGGTGAAATAGAAATAGATGAACGTTTCATGTCGGGTTTTATAGGGCATATAAGTTACACACAAGGTCTCACATACCAAACAAATTCCCCAGTCATATTTCAAATTAGTTATAACACCTATATGTTGGCACTATTCAATATAATATACACAGTCATAGCTCTAATCAACTGGGATATCATATCCTATCATTTTACTTATGAGTTTCCCTATGTTGTATAAATTCAAATTATTATTCAAAAAAATTATTTTACTAGGTATACGGTATTTCTGCTAATACTTATGAGAATGTTATATCATCTTCTCTTATGAACCCCGGAAGGGTTGCACATTGATAAATCTAATTTATGGATTTACCCTTTACATAAACTAATCTGCCTCGGCAAGTCATCATCTTATTTTTAAACTGTATACTTCTGATTAGTTGTGATGTGCACTTCATATGAAACCTTTGTTATCACACCGTTTTGGTATCTGAAGACGTGATAAATCTTATTGGTGACATATTATATTTCATCATATCTCATCTATTCCGCTACTTCTCTTCGTTCGCACCATGTCTCTGACATTCTTCATTATCCTTGATAGCTTTATATGCCCTAGCAATATACCATTTCGACACAGTGACAAGGAGCAAGGTCATCATGATTTGGGTTATGACCCTCGAATCAGTCTACTAGGATGGATACTAGTAGTCTAGTAGCGTTATCCTATGTCATTCTCGATAAATGTAAAATTTATTACTTTTAAAACATTTTATCTTTAAGCATGACATTGTTCCTAAAATGTTGTTTTAGCCCATTTGATTTGTTGTGTCTATGAATTATGGTTTAACTTGGAATATATAACATCATTTAAAAAAAAGTAATTATAAAAATGGCATTGAATATTAACACTTGAGCTATAATAAAGTAGTCAACTAGAATAATGGAATGCAAACTAAACAAACATGTATAATACTATCTACACAAGCATATAAAAGCACAAGTTTGAATTATTCAAATTGAAGTGGATTTCGAATTGTTTAACTAGGATTTATTCTTTTAATCCTTGTTCAAATTCAAAATAATATTAAATAATTCAAATTTAAACTTTTAAAAATATGAATTTCATCTTAAATTAATTAAAATATGTATTTAGGATTTTTCAAAAGAATGAACTTGAATTCCATTTATTTTCCATTGAGAAAAGGTGGCAAAACACTCACATCAAATATAAATGAGTAGCTCTATGTAGAAACAACAAGAAAATGGTGAAAAAATGATATTTTTAAAGTGGTTTGGAAAATTATATAGTCTACTTCCATTTTAATCTTATTATGGATTGTTTGTCACAAGTACAAGAGCTTTGCAATTTGTCTTCAATTCTGAAATGGCAAAAAAGCTTAAAAGTGACAAGGGTTAAGTAGAGCATAAAAGATGAAGAAGATGGAGACTAAAATTCCAAAAGTCCTTCAACCATAGCCATTGCCTTCCTGTTTATAGCAGAATTGCACATCAGAATCGCTAAATTGCAAAAGACTAGGTAAGGATCTAGATCCATGAAAATAAGGAGGAAGACAAGGTCCATTCGTTGCACAAATCATGTTGGTACGGACATTATTCATGTTAATACCGAAACGGTTTGCCATGTGCAACCTTGAGCCTTTCCTTCACTTTTGCTTACGTCTTCGAGTCTTCAAGCTTTTTGCACTTTTTGCTTACAGATACCTTTCATTACTGAGAGATCTGGTTCCGTCTAGTTATTGTCCTTTTTTGCATACCTTTGAAGTTGTTCACCCACTCCTTCGAGGATGGACCCCGAGATGAGTGCTTCAGTCTATGATTCCTTGACTATAGAATGAGAACTTTAAAAATATAATGACCAAATCACTTGGTATCGACAATAATTCATGTTAATACCAAGTCCCTTTATTTTGCACTTTAGGACTTCAAAATTTTGGAGTTCCTTTCCAAGACCATTTTGACTTGCCTCTAAGTCCCTAAACCATTTCATCTTCATCCCGCCATCCGAATTCATTGAAGGCTGCTTGGTTAAAATACTAGATAACACTTGCCTTGCAACCTCTTCGGAACATGCATAATTTTTGACCCAATAAAAGCACATCGAACCTTGGACCTATTCCAAAACTGGTTGTTGGTTGGTAAAATTGATACAATGAATAATATACGGAGCTATCTATCTATGCTTTTAGAAGCTCAACGTGGAAGAGATAAAATATAATAGCAGAAATATGTATCCATTTCATAAAGCCATCTATTGGAAACATATCCCAAATTAACCATAATACAATATCTCAAAATAATTTCAATATGTATGAAACAAGACACATCGAAATTTATTAAAAACATAAATAAATAATAAGACCGCCAAAAATCTTCACCGCCGCCTTCATCTCCCCCATCAGCATTCGTTTCCCTATCATGTGGGTTTTGTAATGAAGAGGGAGTCAAAACATAAATGTCTGATGGATGAAAATCTCAAGTCTTACCATACTAGTATTTGGGCAGTATCATTTAGATAAATGATTTGTCTTACGTGTCCTATACTATATCCTACCAAGTATACCTCCAACTATAAGCCCAAAGGCTCTTCCATTCCAATTCTATAATTCTAGCTTGGGTGCAACACAACTATTGTCAATGATGCCCTAACAATGCAAGAGAAAGCACCCGAACCACTTAATACCTCCTTAATGGGTGTTAAGCAGACCTGACCATTTAAACCTATACCTTGGCAGATACCCATCATTTAATACCTAAATCCAAGGCGGACCACTCATTGGTCCTTCCTAACCGACATCATAAGAAATCCTATTATGCCACTTAATATTTCTTTATGGGAAGAGGCAGACCATACAATAGTCACTTAATACCTCAACCTCGAAGCAGACGCCTACCAAAGATGTCCACTTCCGCACTTAAAAAGTTAACCCAACCATTTAATACTTCTTGAGTAGGAAGGAGGAGGAACTTACAACAGCCACTTAATACCCTTAACCTAGAAGTAGGCCCTTACTGGGATATCCATTGTATAATCTGTAACCTAAAATGTGACGTCTCACATTAGGCAAACTATTCGCAGGTATTGGTAGATAGATTAGCTGGATAGATTTACCCTACAGAATTGAGACAACCTCATATCCACCATGGGTACTTATTACAGAATATAGACGATGTCTCACATCGGTCCCAAAGTCATGCTACTGGTAGCTAGATTAGCTGGACAGACTTCTGTGTGCTTTTGACTGACCTCGCATCCCTATAACTCAATTATATCTCCACTCTTCAAACATACTACCATATATTTAATACATACACATATTCATATATATATATATATATATATATATATATATATCTGTGTGCACGCGCGCGTGTGTATGTGTGTGTGTATCATCGCATTTATGACATAAGGCCATATAAGGAAAACTTCTTATTTTGCCATTAATTATGTATTAATTTCCAAAATTATCCTTAAAGTCATTCCTATAATATTTAATGCTAATTACTAACCTTTTTATTCTATACGATGTGGATTATATGTTACTATTTATACGCTATTAATTATATTCATACGTACGTAATATTTTATCTAACTAAATATTCTTATGTGTGTATAAAATATTTCCATATAAAGATTAACGCTCTTATACTAATTTTTAAAATGTCAAAACTTCCGTATCTATAGAAGTCTTAGTTCCATACAACAATTTACAAAATAGCTAATATCCTCAGCTAAACCAGATAGACTTGCATTTATAAATAGAATCAAAATACCAAACTTATTTTATATTAATACAACAGAATCAACGTCTCTATGTCAAGAAAAATAAAACTTACAATTTAAGCCATTTATATTCTATTCAACTTTTAAATACACAACCTTGAAGTGAAAAAGGGATTTATTTGCCTAAATAATAGAAATAGGCAGTACAAACTACAAATATGGGAATCCTTAATTTACACATCAATTCGTAATTTTATTTTCCTTTAAAAACCCTTCATCGCGACAATATAAAACGTAGAAGTGGAATAGATCATAAATTAAATTCCACTATATTAATATATATATAAAACAATTGAGATTCCAATAATCCAAAAATTGTCATTTTATTGGGGGACTTTCATGGTTTTAGATTTAAGGTTTTCATAAACAAAATTCCTCAAGGCATAAAACAAACCCAAACTTTTACTATACAAACTACTAAAATGAGAAAAACTAAGATTTCCACTCATAGATAGTTTCCTGCTTTCCTTTGGATTTGATTCACACCTCTGCCTAACTACTTCTTTAGATTTCTTCATTTTGAAATATACAACAATTCAATTAGATTTAGAATTCAAGGATTAGGGAAGAATTAAAACATAAAAACATATGTAGTTATAAAACTACCTTTTTTCCTTGGGTTTAAATTATTAAATTTAATTGAAGAATCGAGGAAGAAGGCTAATAGAGTTTCGCACGCATGCCACATATTTTGTGAATAAAAGTAAGGGGCCTAACTCTTCTTTATAGTGGTTAGAATGCATATGGACTGTGGGATTTAAGTCAGTTTAATCTAATAAAATCCAAGACATTCGTGGCCTAAAATAACCCTTGCCGACATTCATCACCTGGTCGGTTGTTCCTACCTAGGTGGTCGGTTGCTAGCGGTCGACCGACCCAGTGTAGGCAGTCGATAAGCCTATCACTTATGGCTGTATATTATTGTATGTCGTTATGTTTTAATTTGTTTCCCTTTTAACGTTAATTTTTATGCCCCAATTTCAATTTCCCCTAACGTTAAAATATTTATTGCTCATTTTAGTTTCCATATTAATGTGATTTAAATTCAAAGCATGAGTTCGTTCGAATTATTTTAAATTTGAAAACTTTAAACATCAATAACTTTTCTATTTGATTTTTGATCATAAAACTTTATATATGAAAGTTGATCAGAAAATTACCACGAACATAATGGTTTAGTTTCCATGGCCAAATTTCATGGATCAAGACAAGTGATGTATAATCATCTAAGTCAAGCATTATATAATCATCTACGTGAATCCATTAGTCATTCAAGAATCACTTTGAAGTGTCGTCTCTATTCCAAGAACATATGTTTAATCACTTTATATTATTGATAAGCCACTGCAAACACCAAGGTCCAAAGTCTATATAATTCTAAAGATCGTTCCATGCCTTGGCCAAGTGAGTTTTCCTTTCTCTTTCTTTTTTATATCATATTGATAGTGAAAGGTTTTTGTTAATGCCTACCTGAATTTCCACTTCAGCCGGGCATTATTATATACATTACGGACTTAGAAATTTTTATCTTCACTTTTCATATGAAGCCCGAATTCATTCTTTTCAGCACTGAACTCTTTTATCTTAGCTATTTTAGATCTCAAATCACCACCCAATCACTTCGATTCTAAGTTTGGGCCACCGCTTGCTCCATCTTATCAGTTATTGCCACCAACTCATGCAATCCCCCCGTTATTCAATCATCTAGGCTCTGAATCCTTGAGTTCTCTAACTCTTAAATCTTGGATTCAATTTGATTCTAGGTATGTCTTTAAAGGGTGGTTTTGCCATGGCTGGAGTGGCGATGTCATCATCACCACCGCCTCGTCCTTACCATTTTCACTATGGTTGGTAGGGGAGTTGTTTAGATTTATGGTCGACCAATTCTCATGCCCCAACTAGTTCAAATCTTATGCCATTTCGGGTGAAACCCCATGTTTAACTCGAAGTTGGCTCCAAGGAAACCTCAGGTTTGTCTTGGATCGCTCATCACTTGATGTTAACTTTGACTCCTAGCCACCCATGCCTTGGAGTTCCCTCGGTCAATCATAATCGTACAAGGGTATCCAGTTCTAACATATGCAAAGTATTATGAAGGACCTTGTTGAGTTATGGTCTAGAATGAATCGAAGAGCAAGCCTCGATGGGACGGTTGAGCTGAATATTCATGTTGAACTACCTCCAATATCTAAATAGTCTTACCAGTTAACATTTCAATTTATGGCATGGTCTTATGTTCATGCAAAGAAGGCTCCATGTCACTTCGGACCGCGGTTCCTTTATCATTCACCCCACGATAATAGGTAATATCCGACATATGATTCCATCATGTAAAGAAGCTCTTGCCAGTACTAACGGGCTATCTACATCGAGTGTTCCATACTGTAACAACCTGTTGTCGAGAAGCATTTAAATGGAATTTTATAATAAAGATTTAAATAATTATGTATTGTAATATAATAAATATGAAATTATAAATAATAATCTGAGAATTTGAGAGAAAATATTTTATTAAAATGAAAAGAATTTCAAATATGATAAATATTACTTGTTGGTGATTAATTTAGTTATTCTAATTTTTTTAAAGATAAATTCTTAAATTGAACAAATGATTTATTAAATTTTTGTAAACAAAAATATATGAAATAAAAGAGTTTAGAACTTATTTCTTATGAAAGGAATTATTTTTTAATTACTAAAGGAATTTGAAATTTATTTTATAAATGAGTTTAAATAAGAATTTAAAGAAATGGTTAAATTAAATAGATTAAATTGTAGAAAATAATTTTATAAAAATATAAACAATATTATTTGGAAGTTAAGAGAATTAAACGTTATTTTCGTTTGAATTATAATGGGCCGGGATAAGAATGGAAGAATTGTTTTATGAAGGGAAAATGAAAAAAGGAGATTAGTAACTAAATAAATCCCAAACCCTATTCATTCTTGGGTTTAGACATTTCCCTCCACTTCCATAAATATAAGCTTACGTTCATTAGTTGGAGCATCTTGCAGCTCATAACTTCACTTCAAAAATTACTTCTACTTTCACCTCTTCCATAAAAATTCAAGATAAAATAAAATAAAAATCTACAAATTCCCAAATCTAAATAAGTTTTTCTTGGCATCAATCTATACCACTAGATAGAAGAAATTCAAGTTTTGATCATTAATATAGGAGTTGAAAAGTTACAGTAAAGAGAAAGCAAGGAAGAAGAGATGATCATAGTGGAAACTGAATTTCTTCAACTAAAGGCGAGTCTTCTAACTCACATGTTATGTCTATGTTAATTTTATGATGAATATAATCAGATCAGAAGCTTATGTAAAGTTGAAAACCCATTCACTATAAAATTATTTTTCCTCTTTTCATTTTGATCATGGATTCTACTGGATGAAAGGATGTGTGTGGACATGATTGGATCATAGTATGGTTTTGCACTAGTGTAAGCATAAAATTAAAAGATAGAATAGCAAGAAGATGGAAGAGAAGCAGCTAAAATTTCAAATTAGGTCTACAGAAATCACGACACTAGTACACCGATGCGCACCCACTGGTCCATCGGTATGCTCAATTTTTATGACCTACAGATTTAATATAAAAACAAAATATTAAAATAAATAAAAATAAAAATAATAAAAAGGAAAATAAAATATGATTAAAAATATTACATACTAATCATATTTTAGAAGTGAAAATTTAATAGATTTAGTAATATTTTAGATGATTTATGGAAATGATATTATATATCTAGAAATTTAGAACTTTAAGATTTTTACTTTAAAATAAAAATAAAAATATGTAAATAAAATGAATGTAAACATATTATAAATTTGAAATTATTTTGATGATAGAATATTATTTAAATTGAAAGATTAATTTAATAATTTGGTTGTTAAGTAATAAATCTAATTTAGAGTTTAATAGCTTGTTTAAAAATCGAATTTGATCATTACAAATTATATAAAGGATTTTAAAATATCGAATTTGATCATTACAAATTATATAAAGGATTTTAAAATGTTTATTTGATGATTCAAAAGCAAAGTTATGAACTTATTGAAGTATTCAAAAAGGAGTTTGTATAATAATCTAAATATTTCTAAGTAATATTTTAATTGTTATAATATAATAAAGCATCTTTCGATTATAAAATATTATTAATACTTTTAAATGATGAACAATATTTTTTAAATGTAATTGCTTTTATAAATCGTTTATATGATCATATTTTCTACGTAACGAGAAATTCGAAATAAATAGAGTTACAATACCATCTGGTATGGGACTTTCAATAATATTCCTTCAGTTATTCATTGGACTTGTTACATAGAGTATTGCGGGGATAAAGTGTAGTTTATGAGCATCAAATATACGAATGAGTAATACGCGGTGGTACGGGATGCCGTTGTGATATTTATTTGAATATTCATTGTAAGTAGATGTAATCATGTAATGGGAATATTGATGTTGGGGGTAGTACTTACGTAAGGTGATGCTCATAGTGGCAAGCAAGCTTGGTGCCTGTAACGCCCCGCCTTTATACCCATATTACCTAATAATATTATAAGTAATATTGTCAGGTGCTATGGAAAATAAGGCTGGATTGGAGCGGCCACCCAAATATATTCGCTTGTACTAACACCATCACGTTTTTACCTTTAAGTCTAAAGATATACAGTGATGTGAACAGTTTTGGCACCAAACAATAGACATGTTGGCTAATATAAAACAGAATAATATACTACATATTAGAGAACATAGAATCACGGATTGTAGCAAAAAATATAATACAGACTATATCATATCACTTTGAGTCATCAAGGTGAGTACAGGACCCACATATACATATACATATACATATACATATACATATACATATACATATACATATACATATACATATACATATACATATACATATACATATACATATACGTATACATGAAATTACACATGTCTCAAAATAATATATATATGTGTGTGTGTGTGTGTATGTAAAATGAGTCACTATCTCATACATAATATATAAGCTTACATATGAGTCTAGCACAAAATAATGTCACTAGATATATATCATATATAGATCATCTGCCAATGCATAAGCTAACTATATCCATAGTCAATGAGTCCCTAGACCCATCAAGTCTCGGTCTGACCCAAGTATTTTAGAATAAATGGGTCAGGCTATCTCTAATACCATAAAGGTGAGATTATAATAATGAGCATACCAATAACACGATGACATAACAAACATGATATAATATGCAAATGTCTCACCAAATAGACAAAACATAACTAATCACTATGTCATAAAATCATCTCACGCCTAACATCGACAATCATCTCAAATTGAATAAAGATCAAATCAATCAAACGACTGTACAACAACAAGTCAAACTAAATGCAGGAGTCCACACGATTGCCAATCAAGACGAAAAGACAAGCACAAAGCAAGTGGGGTAAAATAACCGTTCCTATAAATATCTTGACTATAAGGGAACTCTTAGTGTGATTGCTTTATTCCAAGGGGTAACTGATAAGACATGCTCTAAGAGTTTAACAAGGACCAACATCGATAAATGCCTATAGCCATTATATACCCGATCCTCATAGAAGGAGGTATGCCCATGGTATTGACTGCTAAATTTTGTGGTATCAGTCTAAAAACTGACAAAGATACCATGACTCGAGGTGCGATCACCATAGTCGGTCGCTAGGTTTATTACTAGCCTACATGGTAAAGCGAAAGGATGAACTAATGAATACGGCGAACTATCAAAATAACATGTTTCACCAAGATACTATTTAATCGAAGGGTGTTGCTTACTCTCGACTAGAAATCACTTAAGTAACTCCCATAAATCCCATACAACTCGGTATTGCTTGAGTATTTACTAAAAACTAGTAAATTCCACTCACTCAATATTCTACACAAGTAGTGTAATCAACTGAGTAAATGGAACTGAATGTCCCATACCTCTCGGTACTACTAAATCGTTTAGTTATATTTCTCATTCCATAGAAAGAATAAATAGCCCGAAGCAAAACTCAAATGAATACTAAAGCAGAAGTTAATTTTTATAAAGTATAAGTTTTGACGTTACAAACATATGTAATTGTTTTCAAAATACTTTATATAACTTTCAACCTCTTTTCTTAAAACCATAAACTTTATATTACTCAAATTTATATATTTATTATTGATAAAATAAGCTATAATCTGGATTGATATCAAAATAGGTGTGTGTACATAATTGTATAACTCCATAGAGATGAGAAGTTTATAAAGATATGCTACTATATATATGTATATCTTAAAATTTAAAGCCTATATATATAGTTTAATTTGCCTTTTAGAATACTCTTTTTGTAAAACTCTATAATAATCTTTTTCATCAAATATTTGTAAGTACGTATGTATTTTATATCCATATTTCACAGCATAAATTTTAAGTTATTTAACATTTATATATTTATAAATTTTAAAAAGTTATTTTAAGAATATATTTCAATATAACTAGTTTCATGGTAATTCCTTTTTATAAAATACTTATTTAAATATGTGTGTGTATATATTATTTTAAATAAAGTATAAAACTAGAATCATTAGGAATATGATGCAACTAAATTATAGAAATCTTAGAATCGAGAACAAAATAAAATAACATAAAATAAAATAAATCATTAAAAACACAATCTGCCGGGAGCTTATAGGCTCCAAGTTCGACCATCGGTTCACCGATGGAGAACCAACAGTCGACCGATATAAGAAAACCCTAGAGCCTTACAGCTCTAGGTAAATGACTTATGATGTCGTTTTTCTCGTTTTCGACACATGAAGTTGGTCTAGAGGAATGAATACATCATATTTGAAGACATTTAATCATGCAAAGCAAGCATATACATCAGTAAATAATCAAAATATATTAATAGCTTGCAACTTTTGCACTTTAAACTTTCAGTTAATATTACTTCAGAAATACGTACAATTCAAATACAATTAGCTACTGAAATCATCAAGAAAAATTAATAGACCATCATGAAATCAATTAGAGATAGTGGTGAGGTTTATTCATCTTAATTCCTATGAATTCCTTGGCAAAACACCCGAAACAGTCTTGCCATAACAAAATTCAGCCAAGCCCTAGAACAACAATACACAAGAGGACTAAAGAAAGATTCAAATACTGAATAACTGAAATTACGGAGTCTAAAAAATAGAATAGGGTCTGAAATTCTTATAGAATTTCTAGTAATTTATTTGAATTAAATTTTAAGATTCCATAGCCTAGGTTTTGAAGAGATGAACGCTTAGCTTAATTGTTCTCTTTTCTAGTTTCTCTTTGTTTTATATGTACTATACTTAGAAAATGAGAAAACTTCTCTTTTGTTGGGTTTAAAATGGGACTAGGTTATAACAAGACCCAACAAGAAAAAAGAAATGTTTTATTTCTTTTAGTTCCTTCTATAAAAGTCTTTTCTTCTTTTTAAAGGCGTTTTACATGTGAAAATTTTCTTGGCATATTTCAACCAATAGTTCACAATTTTATTTATTCACTCCTTTTACTCCTAGATTCATTATTTATGTATTATTTTAAAATAAGGTCTCGGTTTATAATTTAAAAATGATTACTAAGCAATTGAATACTTTCAATTTCTCATTCAATCAAATAAAAAGGTTTATCATAAATCAAATCTTTATTTTTCTTATAAAAATAATTCAATTTAAAAATCAAAATATTCATTTCAAATCCTAATTTTCCAAATTATCATTGAAGTCTAGAATTTTCATTTTAAAAGAATTCATTATCTTTTAAAAAGAATTCATTATCTTTTAAAAAGAACAAACTTTAAAATTTCATTACCTTTTAATATTATAAAATTCTAATTCTCATTTATTTTTTAGCAATGCTAGCCATCTTTGTAGTGGGCTATGCCACATTTATTAATCAAATTTAGAACAGGTGTTTGGACATACGCAGAGCAACTATAGAAAAATAAACAGGAGTATGGAAGAAGGACAAACTACTAAATAAGAAAAAATTAATCCCTATCAGAAGAAGATAACCCATCATTAGATGAATCAGCCCTAATCAAATGAGCGTATAAGCTAAACAACATCCCAAGCAAAGGGATGAAATCCATGGAATCCTCAAAGTAAAGGAAAATCCAAACCTAACTAGCATCTTGAAGAATATCTCTATTATCATCCCCATTCTCACCATTCAGCAATAGAGAAAGAGAATTACCTAATACCTAGTATGTAACAACCCTGTATTTTGTAATTATTTTATTGTATATTTTAATTATTTTAATATAAAATTTTGATTTAAAAACTTATTTTACTTATTTGGAATGATTAAATTTTATTATTTAAATATAAATCTTGATTTTATATGAGTTATAATTCCAAACTTGTGTAAGTTGAATATTTGCCTGAAATGCTGATTTTGGTCAAAATAGTCAAACTGTGACTTTTAACTTAAAATTTTAAAAGTTTGAATTTTTTTTCTTTTATTATGAAAGTACATAAAATTCTAAGAACACCACTTTTCGTTTCGTTGAAATCGGATGTAAATTGTGAAAGTTATACCCTTTACAATATTGTGCGTATATAGGGTTATTTAACAATGACTATTTTAAATTGTATAAATTACTTCTTCTTTGTTATATTTTATTTTAATATGTGATAATATGTTATATTATGTATATTTTGACTTTTAATTATTTTTAAAATGATAATATAATTTTTCTAAAGTTTATTTGAATTTATTTCAATTTATAAAGCCTAGTTTGGTATTTACTGCATTTTTCTTTATTTAAAATTCTATTTAATAAAAATTAAATTATTATTTTACCTTGAAAATGTTTTAAAACCATTGTTAATTCAAATTTTGTGTTATAATATTTTTTTATGAAGTAATAAATTTTCCAAAGTCATTGGAGATTTTCTTGTAATTTTTATGTCAGGGTTGCTATTTTTAAGCAATTTCTTATTTCTTTTTTCTATTTTACTTAAAATAAATTATTTATTTTATTTTATTCTTACTTAGTTTCAGTTTTAAATAACATTTCTGAGTTTATTTTGTTTTTATAAAATTAAAAAGAAAAGGAAATGCAAAAGGTTTAGAAAGTTAAGAGGTTTTAAAAGCCTGAAACGTAAAGGCGTTTTATCCGTTTCTTTTTCAATTAATACATCAATTTATCTTAGCCATTCCTTTCCTCATCCTTTGCAGCCGACTCCCTCATATTATTCACTAATTTTCAAGCTCCAAAACCCTAAAAAAAATCATGGCCTCCATTCTTGCAAAAAAATTAGGTAAATTCTTCTTTTCTCCTTGTTTTCTCTAAATTTTGCTTTGTTTCTCTTCTAGTTTGGATCGGCCTCTTCTCCATAGCCGCAGCCACAAACTCCTACATCTCTTCCATGCCTCCAACACCATCTACTCCACTAGCCATGACCATGGCCGAGCCATCTATGGTGGCCAAACCCTTCAAATTGCAACCTACATGCCTAAAAACAATGTTTTTGACCGTTGTTGCCTCATTTCCTTCATCCACCACTCAAACCACCACCATAGCCGCCACCACCACCACTGACCTGATCACCACGCACCACTCCAGCATTGATCTAACCTGTAGCATGAATAGCCAAGCCCACATCAGTCAAGGCCGAACCCATATGTGCACCAAAAACCCACTTGTTTGCCTTAACCCTTTGTATTCTCATGCCTTGTAACCTCCACCTTGCTCTTGCCATGTGGCCGTACCTTTTAGGTCCAAACCAGACCCAAACCCTATCCAAACCTGACCTATATGATGCCATACCTGGGCCAAAGCATCATCATGGCCGAGCATAAGTGTCCCTTAGGCCAAGCATTGAAGTGATTGAAGCATGGTAAAATCATCTTGTCCATTTGTTGTTTTTATTTCAATCAGTTTCAATGTTGTTTTGTATTGTATGCATATGTTTATATGGTCTTGTTTATTTGTTGTATACAAGATCATTATCAAGGCTTTCCATTCATTCAATTCAAATCGTGTTTTTCGTGCTTTTGGAGTCGCTCTTGTGTTTGTTGTTTTGGTCTCTAGCTTCGAAAAGGTGAGTCTTTCTCACTCTGACATTTATACTTATAGAAAGTGAATTGATGACAAGTATTTAGTAATATAAAATGTTTATGAAATTTAATGACAATCATATGATATGTTATGCCATGTTATTACCATGTTAAACTGTTATTCACCTGACATCTGATATATGACTGTATATTACGATATTGACATTGTTTATATTATTTCTGTATATGATCACACTGCAAGTTCCCTGTTAGAATAAAATTCGTTATGGGCTGAAATGATAGGCCCGAATGGTTTTTAAATTATTCATTTGACTTGGGATTGCGGGTTTTAAATGATAGAACCCGGATTTTTATTTTTAAACTGCGAATTGAAATGATACATATCCGTATCACTTAAACTAGGTTAGAAAACTATATACAGACCCGTGGTTATTCTATAAAGTGTTTTGAATATTTTTAAGTATTTTAAAAATATAAAATATATGAAATTTGATTTAGAAAGGTTTTAAAATAAATAAATTTTGATTTTTTTATGTGTTAAAAATGTAATTTAGGAATGGTTTAACTGGATTTTTGAAATATAACTTATGTTTGAAAATTTGGAATTTTGACTAAAAATGATATTTAAGTTATATGAATAAAATAGACTTTAATTATATTTGGAAAATGGTAAATATGATAAATTGATTTATATTTGAATTTAAGTGATTTATTAAAGAATTATTGATTTTTCTATAAATTTAAGTGGTTGAATAAATGACTGTTGAAAAGTGAAATTTTAAAATATAACTTGATTTGAAAATGTGAAATTTGAGTTTTAACTAAAGATTTAAATTAATTAAATAATTTGGAAATTTAGTTAAATTTGTGAAATGGTAATATAAATCTGAAGTGTTAAGTTTATTTGTTGAAAAGTGAAGAAAGAAAATTAGACACTTGAACTAATAAGTGGAATTATTGAATTTTGGATTTATTTATAAGAAATTTATTGTATAAAAATAATATGTCAAATGATATGTTAATGAACATCTTAATTGTTAAAAAGATGATTTTTTTAAAAATGTTTATTTTTTTTAAATTGAAGTTATTAAATTGTTGGAAATACACTAAAACCTGGCATTTACTTTTAATGGCATTCAGAAATGCTATGGTTTCTGAATTGAACTAAAACTATGAAAAATGAGCTATTACAGCAGGTCTGTAATGTTGTAGTTGTTGTAACTGAACTCATAGGCTAATATTTGGACTCAGGTTTATTACAGCATTCATGTAAAATGCTGTTGTGGTCTGCAGTCTTTGCTGAAATCAATTTAAACCTTGTTTTGAAATCTGAACTACCGCAGCACTTCTGAAATGCTGTCTTTTCTGTTTTGAACTATAACTCAACTAAAAACTGAGTTTTAACAGCAGTTTTAAATGCTGTCTCTGCTGAATTAAAGTGTTTTCAAGTATAACTTATAATAGTTTTTCTATATGCTGTGAAATGCTGAAATTGTAATAATTATGGTTTTTGACTTAGTAAACGAACTCAGAATGGTTTGGAACTTTGAAAATTGAATACTTGATTTGGAAGTATAATAATTACACTTTTAAAATGATTTTTTATTGAATTAAATCGATGGAATATAAATTATTTAAAGGTGATTTGAGATGATAATAATTGAATGTTATCTTTGAATTTAAAGATGCTAAGATATGATATATTGAAATGATTTGAAATGAAGTTTTGAAAGATATGATATTCTGGTATATATTAAATGATTCGAAGATGAAGTTTTGAAAGTTATGATATTTTGAAATTAAACGATTTGAAAATGAAGTTTGAAAGATGTGATGTTTATGTATTAAAAATGATTTGAAATGACTTGATAATTATTTTGATAAATATTGAATTTGGAAGATATGTTGTTTATGTATAAAAAAAATGATTTGAAATGACTTGATAATTATTTTGATAAATATTTGAATTTGAAAGATACGGTATGTTGATATATTGAAATGGTTTGGAAATGATTTAATCTTTATTTTGATAAAGATTTGGGTTGAAATGATATTTTCTTTTGAAGTATAAAATATGTTTAAAGTTATAACTACGGGTTATAATAACGATGGGTTGTTAAAGAGACCGGGATCGGATATTGTCTTATAGCCGGCCAATACCGAAAACCACTTTAACAACTGTGTACGCGGTGGAGATTCCAGAATGAAGTAGGATGGTGGCGACGTTCTCGAGGTATATATTACGTGGACCCAACTCCCGTGAGTTGGCATATATGACTAAAACAGGAGCTATACCGGGCTACACAAAGGGTCGCACCCTTTCATCGAGCATGCTCCATCGGAAACCATTCTATTACTGTTGTGATTCGATTCGGTGGCGCCACTTTGATTCGGGGGTATTGTTCGAGGTGGGCGGAAGCTGCTGGCTTGCCGTCACCACCGGTCCGGGAGCGCAAACGGTGTATCCACCCTGGCATTGCCTCGCGTGCCGTGTCATATCCTTATATCGAGCCCACTATGATTTTGGTTTTAAAGATCCGACCGCGTTAAGGTTCACCATCCCCTTAACGCTATTTTATATATGATTATACTTTACTGATTAGACACTACCGTATATAGCGTATATTACTACATAGTAAATAGTTTAACGGATCCTTAGAGGATGGGCGGTCCCAAGCATCCTTTAAGTTACTGATGCATTTGTTACTGTTCACTTGAGTTGATTTACAGTATATAAGTATTTATGTCCTGACTCGAGGGTTTTGTGTTTTGCTTTACGCTCGGGTCAGATTGATTGAGTTAGCATTCAAGATCCACCTTCGGCGTTGGAGCTTTCCTTGAAGATCCAGCCATCTATTTTGTTTCAGTATCCAGTGGTTCAGTGATGTATCTGATTTGTACCTAATGTATCCTGTTACTCTTCTGTTGTATCTTATTTAACTCTGATGTATCTTATATTTTATATAGTAGCTTCATGAACTACTATCTCTTTTTCTTCCGCTGCATTTTTATATACTCTGTGTCTGTGATCTGTGATTTTTATTTACTGTATATTCTGAGGTTTGCCAAAATTTTATTTACAACACGGTATTTTGAGCAATTCAATTCCGGCATGAGTGTCTGCCTATGCACTTATAATGGATGCGAATGGTTGAAAATACCTGGTTGTTACAGTTGGTATCAGAGCTTTGGTAGCTCTAGGCAAAACTCAGCATATGGAGTAGATGTATTTACAGAATCACTTTCATTCGAGTTGAATCTCTTTCTTTTGACTCGATTCCTTTGAATTTTGGAACGTTCCCTGCTGTTCCAAAATCCATTCTTATTCCCCGCTACTCATCTTCATTTGATTCTGGAGTATCCCATAACTCCACTTCGAATGATCTTTATAGTGCATTGGCGGTCCCGCCAATCTCAAAAATTTTCTTGTAAAAGGGGTGAAACTCCTTTACAACAGCATCGATTCACTAAAGATTTTATATCCTCGGTTTAGATGCTAGTATCTCCTATTATCCCAAACTCTATCTCTTGAGGTCGAATGTAGATTTACCCCCGAAAATCCACTTCGATCTTATACTTTAAGTCACGGTTGACCCGATTAAGGTTGCCCGTGATTTATTTTAGCTTATCCGCCTCCCTACTCTGTATTTAATCATCTTGTCTTTTGCTTCCAACTTTTTCTCCAACATTTTTGAATTGTATTTGTCAATCTATATTTTTTTATATATTGTGTTGTTTGAGTTGTTGATGTTGATTTGGGTTCCCGATCGATTCGTCTGATCAACGCTATCGATAGGATTTCTAAAACACTTTGACAGAACAAACTGACACAATATTATTTTAAATTTTGTTTTGGTTAATGAAATAAATTTTGATATAAGTTTATGGAACTTAATGAAATGATTCAAATTGATAATTTGAAATGATAATACTTGATTTATCATTATTGTTCTATAAATGAATTTATAAATAATTGTTTATAAATCGATTTGGGAACTTAAATGAATTTAGAAAAAGAAATTTGAGAATTTAATTTCCGATAGTTTCAAACCTTTTGTTTAAAAAGTTTTAAATGGGATATATTATTTAAAGTATTTTCAAATAGAAATTTGTTTCCAAAGAATTTTAAAGTTTAAATTAGTACTCTTCTCTTTGTCGCTGGAAAATAACTCCGGTGATGACTGCAGCATCATCGACGTTCATTTTCGAGTTTCGAAGTGAAGAGACTGTTCTGTAGTCTTGCTACAGCTTTGTTTTGGGAATTAAATTGATTTGAATTTCTAAAATATGACTTGATTTATAACATATATATAAATATATGATTGAAATTTGATTTGATATATTATGTATATATTATTACTTATCTCTAAAT
Source organism: Allium cepa (assembly GCA_030765085.1). Lineage (NCBI taxonomy): Eukaryota > Viridiplantae > Streptophyta > Magnoliopsida > Asparagales > Amaryllidaceae > Allium > Allium cepa. The sequence continues at coordinate 132,138,077 of CM060943.1, forward strand.
GGTTTGAATGGAATCGGAAATTAAATTCTTAAACTCTATCTTAAAGAATAATTTCAATTATAAAAAAAATTAAAATTTTGGATAAATGATTCAAACTTGAGATAATTGAATTTGAAAGTTTTATTTGTATAACACACAATTTCATTCCAATATAACTTACCTTAATTCTCAGAAGTTGAATATGTAATTGGATAATATACAATATAAAAAGATTTTATAAATAAAATTTGAGTGGTTATAATAAATGTTATACACTTAAATTTTAGTTATAAAAGATTTACAGAGGTAAAAAGAGAAAAAGAAAATTTAAAGAATTTTATTTAAATAACTGAAAAATCAAATTTGATTTAATATGGAACCTTAAGTCTAACCTAGGAATTTTAATAAAGGTCATTTCCTAAAATGAATATGTGTATAAAAAAAAATGTATCTTTGAATAGATAAAATAAAATACATTTGAATTGGACATTTTGTAATAAAGTTTATTTAACTTGAATTCATAGTTTAATTGATGTCTAAATGAATAAATGTGTAGGGAAATTTGATTATTATATTTGCTATGATAAATATTTTATTTATGTAATAGAGATGTCTTGAAAAATGAAAATTTTATAATTGAATGAATGAACTTAGAAATATTACAACTTTGAAATGAATATTATTTGACCTTGAATTTAAATGGTTTAAATGAAGATTATTTTATAAGTGTTATGATTTTAGTAGTATGATTTCCAAATGATAACATCTCTAAATTGTTATGATTTCAAAGTATTATGATTTCAAAGCATTATGATTTCAAATTTATTATCTTATTTTGTTTTTCAAACTATCTTTTGGTTGTCCTCATTTCTCTTATCTTGTTACAGAATGGGAAGGCTATTGCTTACACCAGTCTGTTTAGAAATCTTTCTATAATCTTTGAAAATCTTGGGTACTCATCTAGATCTGAGCACTGCTTACCATCCACAGACCGACGGTCAAATGGAAAAGGGTGAATCAGATTTTAAAGGATCTTTTCGTGCTTGTGTTCTTGATTTGATCACCTCCACCTTGTTAAACTTACCTATAACAACAGTTACTAGGTATAATCTCAATCTTCTTGTTACCTTGTCTAAATCTTGTCTCATTCTATTTTTTTCTGTGCTTTCTCGTACCTCGTTCCTTTTCGGGGACGAAAAGTTTTGAGTAGGGGAGAGTGTAACAACCCTGTATTTTGTAATTATTTTATTGTATATTTTAATTATTTTAATATAAAATTTTGATTTAAAAACTTATTTTACTTATTTGGAATGATTAAAATTTATTATTTAAATATAAATCTTGATTTTATATGAGTTATAATTCCAAACTTGTGTAAGTTGAATATTTGCCTGAAATGCTGATTTTGGTCAAAATAGTCAAACTGTGACTTTTAACTTAAAATTTTAAAAGTTTGAAAATTTAATTTTTTTTCTTTTATTATGAAAGTACATAAAATTCTAAGAACACCACTTTTCGTTTCGTTGAAATCGGATGTAAATTGTGAAAGTTATACCCTTTACAATATTGTGCGTATATAGGGTTATTTAACAATGACTATTTTAAATTGTATAAATTACTTCTTCTTTGTTATATTTTATTTTAATATGTGATAATATGTTATATTATGTATATTTTGACTTTTAAGTATTTTAAAAATGATAATATAATTTTTCTAAAGTTTATTTGAATTTATTTCAATTTATAAAGCCTAGTTTGGTATTTACTGCATTTTTCTTTATTTAAAATTCTATTTAATAAAAATTAAATTATTATTTTACCTTGAAAATGTTTTAAAACCATTTTTAATTCGAATTTTGTGTTATAATATTTTTTATGAAGTAATAAATTTTCCAAAGTCATTGGAGATTTTCTTGTAATTTTTATGCCAGGGTCCCTATTTTTAAGCAATTTCTTATTTCCTTTTTCTATTTTACTTAAAATAAATTATTTATTTTATTTTATTCTTACTTATTTTCGGTTTTAAATAACATTTCTGAGTTTATTTTGTTTTTATAAAATTAAAAATAAAAGGAAATGCAAAAGGTTTAGAAAGTTAAGAGGTTTTAAAAGCCTGAAACGTAAAGGCGTTTTATCCGTTTCTTTTTCAATTAATACATCAATTTATCTTAGCCATTCCTTTCCTCATCCTTTGCAGCCGACTCCCTCATATTATTCACGAATTTTCAAGCTCCAAAACCCTAAAAAAATCATGGCCTCCATTCTTGCAAAAAAATTAGGTAAATTCTTCTTTTCTCCTTGTTTTCTCTAAATTTTGCTTTGTTTCTCTTCTAGTTTGGATCGGCCTCTTCTCCATAGCCGCAGCCACAAACTCCTACATCTCTTTCATGCCTCCAACACCATCTACTCCACCAGCCATGACCATGGCCGAGCCATCTATGGTGGCCAAACCCTTCAAATTGCAACCTACATGCCTAAAAACAATGTTTTTGACCGTTGTTGCCTCATTTCCTTCATCCACCACTCAAACCACCACCATAGCCGCCACCACCACCACTGACCTGATCACCACACACCACTCCAGCATTGATCTGACATGTAGCATGAATAGCCAAGCCCACATCAGTCAAGGCCGAACCCATATGTGCACCAAAATCCCACTTGTTTGCCTTAACCCTTTGTATTCTCATGCCTTGTAACCTCCACCTTGCTCTTGCCATGTAGCCGTACCTTCTAGGTCCAAACCAGACCCAAACCCTATCCAAACCTGACCTATATGATGCCATACCTGGGCCAAAGCATCATCATAGCCGATCATAAGTGTCCCTTAGGCCAAGCATTGAAGTGATTGAGGCATGGTAAAATCATCTTGTCCATTTGTTGTTTTTATTTCAATCAGTTTCAATGTTGTTTTGTATTGTATGCATATGTTTATATGGTCTTGTTTATTTGTTGTATACAATATCATTATCAAGGCTTTCCATTCATTCAATTCAAATCGTGTTTGTCGTGCTTTTGGAATCGCTCTTGTGTTTGTTGTTTTGGTCTCTAGCTTCGAAAAGGTGAGTCTTTCTCACTCTGACATTTATACTTATAGAAAGTGAATTGATGACAAGTATTTAGTAATATAAAATGTTTATGCAAGTTAATGACGATCATATGATATGTTATGCCATGTTATTACCATGTTAAACTGTTAATTTTCACCTGACATCTGATATATGACTGTATATTACGATATTGACATTGTTTATACTATTTCTGTATATGATCACACTGCAAGTTCCCTGTTAGAATAAAATTCGTTATGGGCTGAAATGATAGGCCCGAATGGTTTTTGAATTATTCATTTTGACTTGGGATTGCGGGTTTGAAATGATAGAACCCGGATTTTTACTTTTAAACTGCAAATTGAAATGATACATATCCGTATCACTTAAACCAGGTTAGAAAACTATATACATACCCGTGGTTATTCTATAAAGTGTTTTGAATATTTTTAAGTATTTTAAAAATATAAAATATATGAAATTTTATTTAGAAAGGTTTTAAAATAAATAAATTTTGATTTTTTTATGTGCTTAAAATGTAATTTAGGAATGGTTTAACTGGATTTTTGAAATATAACTTATGTTTGAAAATTTGGAATTTTGACTAAAAATGATATTTAAGTTATATGAATAAAATAGACTTTAATTATATTTGGAAAATGGTAAATATGGTAAATTGATTTATATTTGAATTTAAGTGATTTATTAAAGAATTATTGTTTTTTCTATAAATTTAAGTGGTTGAATAAATGACTGTTGAAAAGTGAAAATTTAAAATATAACTTGACTTGAAAATGTGAAATTTGTGTTTTAACTAAAGATTTAAATTAATTAAATAATTTGGAAATTTAGTTAAATTTGTGAAATGGTAATATAAATCTGAAGTGTTAAGTTTATTTGGTGAAAAGTGAAGAAAGAAAATTAGACACTTGAACTAATAAGTGGAATTATTGAAATTTGGATTTATTTATAAGAAATTTATTGTATAAAAATAATATGTCAAATGATATGTTAATGAACATCTTAAATGTTAAAAAGATGATTTTTAAAAATGTTTATTTGTTTTAAATTGAAGTTATTAAATTGTTGGAAATACACTAAAACCTGGCATTTACTTTTAATGGCATTCAGAAATGCTATGGTTTCTGAATTGAACTAAAACTATGAAAAATGAGCTATTACAGCAGGTCTGTAATGTTGTAGTTGTTGTAACTGAACTCATAGGCTAATATTTAGACTCAGGTTTATTACAACATTCCTGTAAAATGCTGTTGTGGTCTGCAGTCTTTGCTGAAATCAATTTAAACCTTGTTTTGAAATCTGAACTACCGCAGCACTTCTAAAATGCTGTCTTTTCTGTTTTGAACTATAATTCAACTAAAAACTGAGTTTTAACAGCAGTTTTAAATGCTGTCTCTGCTGAATTAAAGTGTTTTCAAGTATAACTTGTAATAGTTTTTCTATATGCTGTGAAATGCTGAAATTGTAATAATTATGGTTTTTGACTTAGTAAACGAACTCAGAATGGTTTGGAACTTTGAAAATTGAATACTTGATTTGGAAGTATAATAATTACACTTTTAAAATGATTTTTTATTGAATTAAATCGATGGAATATAAATTATTTAAAGGTGATTTGAGATGATAATAATTGAATGTTATCTTTGAATTTAAAGATGCTAAGATATGATATATTGAAATGATTTGAAATGAAGTTTTGAAAGATATGATATTCTGGTATATATTAAATGATTCGAAGATGAAGTTTTGAAAGTTATGATATTTTGAAATTACACGATTTGAAAATGAAGTTTGAAAGATGTGATGTTTATGTATTAAAAATGATTTGAAATGACTTGATAATTATTTTGATAAATATTGAATTTGGAAGATATGATGTTTATGTATAAAAAAAAATGATTTGAAATGACTTGATAATTATTTTGATAAATATTTGAATTTGAAAGATACGGTATGTTGATATATTGAAATGGTTTGGAAATGATTTAATCTTTATTTTGATAAAGATTTGGGTTGAAATGATATTTTCTTTTGAAGTATAAAATATGTTTAAAGTTATAACTACGGGTTATAATAACGATGGGTTGTTAAAGAGACCGGGATCGGATATTGTCTTATAGCCGGCCAATACCGAAAACCACTTTAACAACTGTGTACGCGGTGGAGATTCCAGAATGAAGTAGGATGGTGGCGACGTTCTCGAGGTATATATTACGTGGACCCAACTCCCGTGAGTTGGCATATATGACTAAAACATGAGCTATACCGGGCTACACAAAGGGTCGCACCCTTTCATCGAGCATGCTCCATCTGAAACCATTCTATTACTGTTGTGATTCGATTCGGTGGCGCCACTTTGATTCGGGGGTATTGTTCGAGGTGGGCGGAAGCTGCTGGCTTGCCGTTACCATCGGTCCGGGAGTGCAAACGGTGTATCCACCCTGGCATTGCCTCGCGTGCCGTGTCATATCCTTATATCGAGCCCACTATGATTTTGGTTTTAAAGATCCGACCGCGTTAAGGTTCACCATCCCCTTAACGCTATTTTATATATGATTATACTTTACTGATTAGACACTACCGTATATAGCGTATATTACTACATAGTAAATAGTTTAACGGATCCTTAGAGGATGGACGGTCCCAAGCATCCTTTAAGTTACTGATGTATTTTGTTACTGTTCACTTGAGTTGATTTACAGTTTATAAGTATTTATGTCCTGACTCGAGGGTTTTGTGTTTTGCTTTACGCTCGGGTCAGATTGATTGAGTTAGCATTCAAGATTCACCTTCGGCGTTGGAGCTTTCCTTGAAGATCCAGCCATCTATTTTGTTTCAGTATCCAGTGGTTCAGTGATGTATCTGATTTGTACCTGATGTATCCTGTTACTCTTCTGTTGTATCTTATTTAACTCTGATGTATCTTATATTTTATATAGTAGCTTCATGAACTACTATCTCTTTTTCTTCCGCTGCATTTTTATATACTCTGTGTCTGTGATCTGTGATTTTTATTTACTGTATATTCTGAGGTTTGCCAAAATTTTATTTACAACACGGTATTTTGAGCAATTCAATTCCGGCATGAGTGTCTGCCTATGCACTTATAATGGATGCGAATGGTTGAAAATACCTGGTTGTTACATAGTAGATTAAAAATCTACGCTCGCCCACCACATCAGCAACATATCTGTAATAACAATCTCTCGTGGGGGAATAACAGAACATTGTGTCTTTGTAACCCAAACTTGATCATTAGAATATTAAGATGTCTTATCTGGAGAAGTGCTGGAGCCAGAGATGAATAAAGGAATACCAACGTAAGGCTCCATAGGACTAGGGGCTGGCATTGATATCTTGCAAACCCAAATTCGCTTCGCTACCTTTGGCAAAGGAATTTTCTAAGCTAGAGAAATCTCAATGTCTTCCTTCACCAAAGGGATAGGGGATGTAGCCATAGCATGATGCTTGCAATAATCTAAAAAATGTCCAAAAGAATAACAACAAGTGCATATAGGAGATTTCTATTTAAATTTTGAATCTTAATAATTTTGAGATTTTAATCAAGGTAATTTAAAAACTAGGGTTGTTACAGATCCCTGTTTAAAGAAATTGCGTCCCTATAATTCTACTTCAGAGAAAAGTCTATAATGAGTTTAATTGGAAAATGAATAAAGGTAACACTCAAAAAAGGCCACTCACTGGATAAACGTGCATCGGAAAATTGCTCTGGATATGTCCAGTTTACAGACTCTCCGGTCTCCCAAGTGCAGTCTTTTGTATTAGCTGACCACTAAACCTTTGTAAGCATAATGTCCTTGTTTCTAATTCACTTTACTTCCAAAGAAATAATGTGAATTGGTTCATTCACATAGGTCAAATCTGGAGAAATATAAAGCACTTCGACTTGCTTTGGCTTGAGCACCAACTCGGTATCTCTAAGACAATTTCAAAGTTGATAAACATGGAATACATCATGTATTCTAGAAAGATGATCTAGTTAAGAGATTTGATATGGTACTCTACCAATATGTTCTCTGATTGGGTATGGTCGAATAAAACGAGGGTCCAACTTCCTAAATCGGCTAAAAACGCATCACTCCCTTCATCGGAGAAACACAAATGAAAACTAAATCCCTAACAAAGAACTCTAATTTTTTCTTTCTTTGGTCTATATTGTATTTTTGCCTATCCCGATCTTCTATCATGCTTCACCTAACATGGTCAATCTTCTCGAAAGCTTCCCTAACCGAATCCGATCCCAAAACATACTTCTCTTTGGTTTCCAACTAACAAGAAGGTAAACAATATGGCCTTCCGTATAACACCTCGAAAGGAGCCATTCTGATACTTGATTGAAAACTATTATCATAGGTGAATTCCATAAGATAAATATAGTCTTCCCAACTACCACCAAAATCCAAAACACAAGAATGGAGAAAATCCTCTAATTATTCACATGTTCAGTATCCTCATTGGATTGAGGATGAAAGGAAGAACTGAGATTAATTTTCATACCCAATGCTGATTGAAGACTCTTCCAGAACCCACTGGTGAATAGTAGATCCTAGTCATACACTATGGTACCGGGAATGCCATGTAATCTAATAATCTCCTTAACATAAATCTTAGCCAACTGAGATGTGGTTCGGTTGGACTTTACAGGAATAAAATAAGTTGACTTAGTCAGTCAATCCACTATCACCCACAAACTGTCATGCTATGCTTAGAATGAGGCAATCCATTGATAAAGTCCATAGAGACCTATAAAAGACAAATGATTTGATCATTATTATACCAACGCAATGCAAGATATAAATACGAACTTATTAAATTTTATAAGTCCACATTTACTCGATCCCCTTTCCACAACAGAACATCTAAGGAATGAAGAAGTCCACTACGTCCCTGGTGTTCCGACTTCACAAGCTAACAGGTTACACGACGACTTACATACCGAGTAATGTCCCGCTTCATCCCTTCCTAAAAATACATTCGCTTCTGCTTACATTTTGCTACTATTGGGATAAATAGTGTATCTAGAGCAATGACACTCATCCATAATGTCCTTTCGCGGATTATCAATATCAAGTATAGTAAGTCTACCCCATCTCCAAACATAACCATGAGTATCCACCACAAAGTCCTTTACTTCTACTTCTACTTCCCCACTACTACTAGAAATATTCTGAGAAAGCTCCACTAGCTTAGGATATCGCTATTGGGCTTCTGCTATACGATCCAAAGTAGAAGGTTAAGCCATCATATTAGCAAATACAATATTTGATCTCAACTCTAAAACTCCATCTCTAATATCATAGAAAGAAAGTGTCTTAAGATCTCTCTACTCTAACAACATCATGGAAACAACTGCTTGGTGCTTGTGACAGAGAGCATTAGCTACTCGATTATCCTTTTCCGGATTGTACCGGGTCCCAAGATCATACGCCGCCAGGAATTCCAACCACCATTGTTGATGCATATTAAGCTCTTATTAAAATAAGAGATATTTCAAAGATATGTTATCGGTATGTAAAATAAATCACTCTCTCAAGATATAATTATACAAAATTTTACTTGCAAAAACAATAGCTACAAGCCCGAGATCGCTTGTGGCTTAACAGACCTTATTTGGTCGTAATTGCCTCGAAGCATATGCAACTACTGTATTTCTCTACATAAGCATAGCTCCAAGACTACATCCACATGCATCATTATAAATAGCAAGGCCCTGATTCCCTTTTGGAAAATTAGGGATTAGAGCATGAGTTAAATGATCTTCTAATTTCTAAAATATTGACTCATAATTTTCGAACCAAATATACTTCATTCCTTTTTTGGTCAAACTAGTAAGGGGAAGAACATTTCTAAAAAATATTTAATAAACTTAATAACCAGCTAGTCCGATAAAACTATGCACCTTAGTCACACTCTTCAGCTTCTTCCAATTTTGGATTGCTTCAACCACAACGCAATCGACCAAGATTCCTGCCTCAAAAATGACATGCCTAAAAAACTTTACTTGTTTCTGCCGAAAATGGCGTTTATAGAATTTACCTCTAAGCTAATGACTATGGAGTGTCTCTAACATAATACGGAGATGCTTCTCATGCTCTTCCTCCTGTTGAGAATAAACTAAGATATCATTAATAAAAACAAGTGTAAACTTGTTAAGAAATTCCCAAAATACTTGATTCATTAGGTCGACAAAATACGCATGAACATTGGTTAACCCAAATGGCATAACTAGCCACTCATATGAACCATATCAGGTTCTGAAAGTCGTCAAAGGAATGATATCCTATGCTACACGAAGCTGATGAAACTTGGTCGCTAAGTCTAACTAAAAAAGACTTTCTTGGCCACTTAGCTGATTTAACATATCATCGATTCGAGCAATGGACATCTGTTCTGAATAGTGAGCTCATTTAATTTTCTATAATCAACACAATCTGAGTGTACCATCAGCTTTCTTTACAAATACAATGGCCGCACCCCAGGGTGAACTACTTGATCAAATAACATGCTTCGCCTCAAGCTCAACTAATTATTTTTTAAGCTCTTCATTCTATTTTACCACATTATCGTGGGATGATGACTAATCGACAGAGCACCAGGAATCAAATCAATGTGGGATTCAATCGCCCTCTTAGGAGTCAATCCATAAATAGACTCGAAAATGTCAGGGAAATCACACACAACGGGAATACTATCTAGTTTCTCATCCTCATGAGGCTTTTATGGAAAAAAGTGAAATATTCCAACTCGGATTAATTTCTTCGAGAGTTAAAGAAAGTCGATAACTAGTAGAAGGATGCTTCAAAAAGATAATGCATTCAGGACAAATAATATAAGAGCTATACTCATCAAGCCAATCTAAACCCAACATCACTACAAAACCCAAATGTTGAATAACATGCAAATCAGCATAGAAAGAAAATCCAAAAAGAACAGTCTCAGCGTCTTCATAAAACAAGCTAAGGGTTGCAAATCCACTAATAGGATTTGTAATCCTTAAAGAAGATACCATACACACGACAACCAAAGAGAAAGTTTCAATGAGCTCATTTGACACGAACGAGTGTGGTGCTCTCATGTCGAAGAGAACCCGAATAGAAATACCATAACATAAGATAGAGCATTCTAGAATAGAGGAAGATGTACCTCGTCACAGACCAGAACATCCCGATAGCTCAATTGCATTCAACCTTTCTCCTTTATATTTGTGAGCTAAGAAAGGACAATCAAGACCTTGTTGGCCTTCTCTCTTACAATAGTGGAATGCCGGATGTGATATTGAGATTGTTGAATGAGGCTTGGTGCACTCCTTTGCATAATGCCCCTTGATCATAAGTAAAGCACTCCTCCTGATCTTTATTTAGAATTCTGGAATCTGAATCCTACTTCTTAAACTTCTTATTTTGGAATCTGGGTTGAGTCTACCAAAAGGCTTCTTCTTCTTATTAAATCCCTTCTTCTATGAAGGAGCTTCATCATGACTATCCTTCTCTACTTCTTATAATCTAAGAGCGGTGTTGACAAGTTTTTCAAATGTTGTAACGAATAAGATTTTTCGACCCTCGAAAATCGACACTAATACGTCCACTGTATTACGTATCAAGCAATCGAATATTAGAAAACCCGATCGTTAGGGGTGAAGAAAGAACGAAAAAAGAAAACTACACAAATATAATCTCACAGCGGAACGAATAATCTATAATATACCATAAATTTTTGCAGAAAGAAAAAATGTAATATTGTAACGACCCGATTTTTCGACGTCCGAAAGTCGACATCAATACGTCCACTGTTTCAAATGCCGAACAAACGAATGCCGAAAAATCAAATCATTAGGGTTAAATAAGAAGAAGAAAGAAGAAGAAACAGAAATAATATAAGAATCTCATATTCGCAACGGAACAATATATAATAGATAAATAAATAATCTTTAAACAAAAGAACTATATCAGCTTTTTTACATGCATCATCAGAGTCGTATACAAAGCAACAGCGGAAAAGAATATCATATACTAGTGATACGTCTAGCCATCCAGCTTGCCTCCAGATCTCCATAGCATACTCTCCTGACTTCGCTCCAGAACAACTGATAACCTGACTTTAGGCTGCCCGCATGGAAAACTATGGGCACCCAGAGTTTGGAAAAGGAATAATAAACTCCAGGCCAGTCATGAGACTAGTGTGAGATCATAAAATAGTTATTTGCACAAAAGGAAATAAAAAGAAATCCGCTATGCTTTTTGAAAAATGTAACTACCATAAGGCCTCCCTCAACACACACAATGCAATCACACAATTGGGGAAGATTTCTCCTTATGATAGTCAAACATGCTTGGTACGAAAAATCTTTTTGATATTATTATTAGTGCATAGTGTGGAAAACATTTTGAAAGTATAATATAGATCTTAGCTAGCATAGGTACCATTATATTATGCCTGCTATAGCTACCATCTGAGGTGGCATATTATACAACTACAATTGTAAAGGATTCATATTGTTTTGTTTGGATTTCCAACAAATGGTAAGGCTAAGGAACTTCCTTCATCGCATGGGTACGCCTCTGCAGGGATGCCCTAAGAACTTAACCAGCTCTCTGCCAACACAAGGCCGGGTTACCTCTGTAACTTGGTAACTAACTGTCACGAGTATGCCACTCCCCGATCTAGACCGACCTTTTCTGAGGCGCCTCACAACCAACAACCACATAAGTAAATAATTTGGGCTCCATACCAGAATACTACTTTTTTATCCACACAAGTTAAATATCTGAACTCCATACTAAATACCATGTTTTATCCAAAAGGAAATGTACATACCCTGAAGGGCGCGACCCCCATAACCTTGCTGCATCCTTCCCGTTTCAACCATTTTCGAGGTGTGAGGTTCGATGAAGTCTCGTCCACAAGGCTACTCTTTTCACTAAAGCCATGCTTCGATCAACAAATGATCAACACTTAGCATGCCACATAACCAATTTGGGAATATATCACTAGTAACCGTCAACTACATAACCTCTGAGCTCGTACGTATCAGAGAAGGGTATTAAGCTAAGAGAATAAATTCTCCGCCACCAACAGAAATGTATTTAATAGAAACCAGTTTTACATCTCAAAGTGTAATGTTAGACACACATCCATACAAGTCCATTCCGGGTTCGGACGGAATCGAAGGCACTTCCTCCATTTAAGGAAAGAAGCCCTTGCAAATTCGGATATCCACTACTCACATCCGGACTCCCCATCACAAAGGGTGATATAAATCTCTATACCGGAGCAACCCAGTGCAATGACATTCGACGGGTAATCCTTTCATTTTCGAAAATACCCGGTCTTCAACACCATCTTCAAATGCAATACCATTTCGTCGTATCATTAATCGGAATGGGTTTTATGACATAAAGTCCTATCCCGGCTTAACTGAATAATAAGCGCTTATTTTGAAAACAAGTTCAAGTGCCGTTTCAAAGGACAATATTGATAGTCAGTTATTTAACTATCAAACAACATTCAAAACAACAATCAAGCCTCAATAATTTCCCAAATTGTTTATACTGATAGTCGGTTATTTAACTATCAAACAGTATTCACAACAATCGCCAAATTTAAATAATTTCCCCAAATTATTTATTTTCAAAATATCTTCGCAAGATATATTTCCACACTTCAACCTTTTGAAAACAAATTTCAAATCACTTTCCTCATGTGGAATAAATTTTCAAATATTTCTTATTTCCATTGAAAAATTTGCCGAGTCCGAATACTTCAAAATAATTTTAATCACTTATCCAAAAATATATACTTGGAAACATTTAAAATAAAAACTATTTTAAAACACTTTATTTTAAAATATTAGTTATGAAATTTTATACCCATATCTCATATAAAACTTAAGCTCAAAATAATTTTAAAAATAAAATTATTAGATAGAGTATAACTATTTAAATAATCATTTTCTAAATCAAATATCAATTAAATCTTTAAAATATTCACTTCTATAATTAACTAAATGAATCTTTACTTTAAAGATTTAAAAACAAATTAAGAAAATAATTTCTCCAAAGCATCCTTTTTAAAACCATCCTTAAAATTTTCAATTTATATTTATAAGCTACTTTGAAAACATACTCGGAAACTATTGACTGCGGGAATTGAACAAAGGTCGAGAAGTAAACAAACTAAAGTGAAACCACCACACCACTCAAGCAACTTTAAAAACATACTCGGCTTTCCAGGGAAAATACACTTTCCATTTCAAAATAGCCCATTTAAATCAATTAATAAATCCTTCTTGATTTTTCTCAAATTTACATTCCAAATCCGTAAATTTCTTTCCACACTTTTAAACATAAACCAATTTTTATTTTTAAATTTTTTTCCTTTCCTTTATAAATTCCCATTGTGAATTTAAATTTCCGAATATCCACCGATATACGATTTTCAAATCGATTTCCAAATATTCACTTTCAAACATCAAATCAAATTCCAAATTGATTTCCAAATTTATTTCAAACACCAAATCAAATTCCAAATTTATTTTCAAATTTATTTCCTACACCAAATCAAATTCCAAATTGATTTCCAAATTTATTTCAAACACCAAATCAAATTCCAAATTTATTTCCAAAAATTTACTATCTTTAAAATAAATTCCTTTATTTCTCCCAAACTATTTAAAATCCGAATTTTAAATAAATTCTTCAACTTTTAAACAATATTACTCAAAATCCATTTGTTAAAATCTTTACCCATATTTTGGAATTTATTCAATAGTATTTCAAAAATAAATCTTTACCCTTATAAATTCCTTCTTTTAAATTTATTCAATTCTCTAAAATTAATTTACTTAAAATTTTCTACTTTAATTTCCAAAAATCCAATCATACATCCTGGTATTTTAAAATACCAGAATATCTTCGGCCAAACCATAGCCTTCAATAAGTTTCAATCACCAATATAATCATTCACAGATTATCAATAATCACATCGCAACATAATAAAAATTCAAATATTCAAGGAATCCAGTTGGATCCCTCCAACCCATTTCCCTGCATCTACAAATGTTAGCACAACAACTAAATACCAATTCCACTTCGAGGTGGAATATCGCGGTGCATGGGATTATAGCATATCATCCTCTATTATGCATCGCATAGGGTCTCATCCGCTATATAATGCGGGAAATCAATCACTCCAATATACACACACACACACTACTATATATACTATCACATCCAACAACCAGTCAATAATTGAAATTCTATTTATTTCAATTGAGTGAGAAGATCTCACCTTTTCTTTTATTTTTCGATCCATTTCCATTCCAGCTTGATTCTTCATGATTTTAGACCTTGTACATACATTATATTGTTTATTAATATTCGAGATAATCGAACAATCAATTATTATTTATTAATTTTAATTAACTAACGATTTGGTTTTTTTCAAGTAATAATTTTCCTTTTAAATAAATAAATCCTTTAGTAACAGAAATAATTAAATAGGTTTATTAAACAAATTAGTTACTAATATACATTATTTTAAAAATTAAATCAGTAAGTTGAAAATGTGCATGTATATATTTATTATTATTTTAATTTTTGAAAATACATATACTTATAAAAATAACCTGTATAAATTTAAAAATCCAATCTTTATACAAATTCTTATATTTTCCAAAATCTAAAATAATTGCCTGTTTAACATTTTCTTTTTATTGTATATATATATTATGTGTTTACTTTTATATATAATAAAACCCGTCCGTGTATTTGCATATACATATATTTATGTTATACTATTTCCTTTTGTAAATATATAAAATCTGTTTATATATATATTACGTTTAACAGGAAAATAAAAATCGAGAATACCTCACGATAACTCTCTCTAGAACGCGACTCCATCCAATGTTTTCTGGCCATCGAGCGATCGCGAATTCCCCCCACCTCCACCTGCGCATACACGCGAACACCCAGACACTTGCGCCTCCCCGATATATCGCGACTCGATCGCGTTAGGTTTTATATATATAAACTGAGTCTGATTTCGTTCGAATAACAGAACATGAGCGTGGTTCGATTTCGAGCATGAAAATATAGGCTTTGGGATGAATTCGAATTGAAAGAAAGAGAAAAGGAACTTGACTTAAATTTCCCCAATCGCGATATTGTAGAGGAGATTTTCTTTTCGGCCATTATTCGATTTGAAACGAAGAAAAGGTTTTTCGTTCGTATATTTTATTTATTTATTCACAGGCTCGATTTTTATTTGAATGAGATGTTCAATCTTTTTTTATAAACAACGCATGTAACAATTAAACAAAGGAAATGAGACATGTGCTTTTCAGGGTGACAAGTGTGGCTGTGTTAACAGTGAAATGAAAAGAAAACATTTATATTATATTTAAATTTAAATTTAAATTCAAATGATTCAATTTCCACGACTCGGAATTTCGACCTCCTATCGAGGCGTGCCGCTTGGTGTTTGTAAGGTTATATCCCTATTCCGAATGCAATGAAAAATGTTCTGAGTCCAAATTCGATCGTATGAAGAAGATAACTTTTTGGGCCAGTATTTATATTGAATTTCCAATTTAAATTCAGCGCGTATATCAACCGTACGGCCACACGACAACCCTAAACGCTACAAAAATTGAAATTTGATAATAATACACTATTACGGATCCAATGGAACTTGTTTCGTTGAATTATGAGACTGTGCTTCGGAAGGTATTTTTAAATATCGATTTAAATGACATAAATTCAAAACTAAACAAACGCTTCAAATTTCAATTTTTAACACTTCCACTATCTTCAGTATCATCAATATAAATTTTCCAAGCCTTCAAATTATTTTTAATCATCATAAAACTGAAGATTCAATATTTTATCTAAATTTCAATAATTAAATTCAATAATTTAATTGCTAAATGAATGGTGATATTTGAAATTCAAGTTAAACTAATATTCAGATATTTAAATCCATCAAATATCCTAATTTCAAATGTCAAAAATTCTGGGATGTCACATTCTTCCCCTCTTAAAAGAATTTAGTCCCGAAATTACTAGTTAAGAAGAATGATCCATAACCCGTTTATCATTTTCCCAAAACAAATAGTTCTATCAACTTGCCAAAACAAATCTTTTATTAAACACCCATTATCACTTCAACTAACTTTCCAAAAATTTCCATAGTCTTCAAATAGCATTGTTTTCTTAACAATTCAAATTTAAATTCAAAATTTTAAATTATCAAAATTTACTCAAAATTTTACTAACTCCTAAAATTTTTGAAAAATTTCGCCAACGTCTTCTTTGCACGGCTAGCTTGGTACGATTACAAATTGCCACAACGATCCCCCAGATTTCAAAAGAAAACAAAACGCTAAATGACTAGGCAAGAAAATCATCAAATTTCATATAGAAATTTAAATACATACCTTTTGATGAGAAATTTCAAATTTCTTCGAAATTAGAAATGCCAAATCCCTTTTTTTTTAAAACACCTGTATATCCTACTAGCAATAATGTTCAATTAAAACATTCAAAATCATTTTACACATTTCTTTACAAAAGTTTCCATATCCATTCAAGCCCATACGATGTCCGTATATCATCCGTACGCAATATCAAATCTGATCGTTCATTCGATAACACAATTTCACTTCCAAACTAGTTTATCCACCGGACTTTCTAGTGCGGACTAAGATCTGGTTTCTTGATTAGAAACCGTTATTCTACTTGCATAGCCGTAAACTATGATAGAGAATTTTCAGAATCAATTAAAAAATCCATATCCAGGTTCGCCGTAGAAAATCGAGTGAAAAATTCCAACTCAGATCGATATAATTATCTTGAAATTTTGTGCTCGAATTCTGGATTGAATCGCTATGCGAATAAAATAATATACGTACATCCTACATATTTATTTCAAAATTGATTATTAGCTATATCAATTCTCTTTCCTTTTATCCACATTGATTTTCATTCCCTTATTCACAATCACCATTTTACAACTTCCAGTTCAACCTTCACTCAATCTTTATATATTTTCCCATGTCCTGATTTTACTTAAGAATTTCACCATTTGTTTCTTAAGTTCAGTGGAAATATTCTATATACACCTTATATTAAATTTCATTTCACCACTTTGGTGTTATATCTACTTATATTTAAATTGGATTTCCAATTCCATATGAATTCAATTTACCTTTCATTTATAAATACTGAATTCAATTTATTTCAAACCATATTTAATTTGTCATTGATTTAATTAGTTTCAATTACTAATTTTATTTCAATACTTTGTTCTATTTATTTCAGCTTGACAAAAAAAAATTCCACTTTGCTTTGTTTATCACAAATCAAATTCAATTTCCAATATTCAATCTTGAATTTCGTTTCCTTTATTTAACATAATTCAATTATCTTCAAATTAAATTCGAATTTTTAAATTTCTGTAAGTTTCCCAACTTATTTACATTTTACACTTATTTTAATTTAACTCCTTTCAAGTTGAATCTTATTCCAACAAATTTCAATTTTTTTATAAGTTATCAAATTTATTTACATTCATTAACATTTTAAATAAGATTCCAGAGTTTTTAAACAATTTCTTAACATTCAAAAATCATTTTAAAATCAATTATATACAAAACCCTTTGCATTTCCCAAACAAACCCAACCTTCGCAAACAATTTTCAATTTAAAACTTTTTGGCTGCAGTTTCTCTCCTGGAAACTCGAAAATGAACACCGACGATGTCGCGATCATCATCGGAATTATTTTCTAGCGACCGAAAAGAGTTTAGTGCTTTTATCCCTTTAAAAAATATATTTTTTCAAATATTTTTAAATTCCAAATTTCACCAGATTCCAAATCCAATTCAAATCCAAAACTTGGAAAATCATTTCCAAATTCGAGGGAGTTTAAATTTTTCTCAAAAATTTCAAATTTCAAATCCTTTCAATACACTTTGAAATATTTCTCTAGAATTCTATTTCAAATTATAAATCACATTTGCAATTTACATTTACAAGTTCCATTTGTATATGAATTTATTTTCTTAGCTTTTAGTTATGATTCTAATTTCTTATTCAATAATAATGATAATATTTAAGTATTATCACTTCCTAACAATCAAGCAACCATATATATACTATAATAATTTACAGAAAATTATTTCTTTTATATACAAAAATAATTTGGGTAAAATTATTTCATTTACCTTATTTTTAAAACAATACTACATCGAATTGTTCTGGACAATTATTTAGAGATCCCTATCAGTAATGTTAGTTACTCGTATTGATCAGAATCCATATACCACTAAATAAACCAATCAACACAATATAAAACGATTTTATATTCACTAACAAATACGCGCTCATATCTATTAAACACTCAAACTCATTCTAGAGTACCACTGACTCTAACTCTAATGAGTAATCCCCACCAGAGTCAAGGTTATCGCTTAACCAATTGCTTTGACGCCATAATGTAACAACCCGATTTTTCGACGTCCGAAAGTCGACATCAATACGTCCACTGTATCAAATGCCGAACAATCGAATGCTGGAAAATCAAATCATTAGGGTTAAAGAAGAAGAAGAAAGAAGAAGAAACAGAAATAATATCAGAATCTCACATTCGCAGCGGAACAATATATAATAGATAATGAATAATCTTTAAACAAAAGAACTATATCAATTTTTTTACATCAACAGCGGAAAAGAATATCATATACTAGTGATATGTCTCGCCATCCAGCTTACCTCCAGATCTCCACAGCATACTCTCCTGACTTCGCTCCAAAACAACTGATAACCTGACTCTAGGCTGCCCGTGTGGAAAATTATGGGCACCTAGAGTTTAGAAAGAGAACAATAAACTCCAGCTCGGTCATGGGATTGATGTGAGATCTTAAAACAGTTAGTTGCATAAAAGGAAATTAAAAGAAACCGACTATGCTTTTTGGAAAATGAAACTACCTTTAGGCCTAGCGCAACATATACAATGGAATCGCACAATTAGGGAAGATTTCTCCTTATGATAGTCAAACACACTTGGTACGCAAAATCTTTTTGATATTATTATTAGTGCATAGTGTCGAAAATATTTTGAAAGTATAATATTAATCCTAGCCAGCATAGGTACCATTATATTATGCCTGCTATAGCTACCACCTGAGGTGGCAGGTTATACAACTGCAATCGTAAAGGGCTCGTATTGTTTTGTTTGTATTTCCAACAAATGTTCAAGGCTAAGGAACTTCCTTCACCGAATGTGTACGCCTATGGAGGAATGCCCCAAGAACTTAACCAGCTCTCTGCCAACACAAGGCCGGGTTACCTCTGTAACTAGGTAACTAACTGTCATGAGTATGCCACTCCTCGGTCTAGACCGACCTTTTATGAGGCGTCTCACAACCAACAACCACATAAGTAAATAATCTAGCCTCCATACCAGATACCACTTTTTATCCTGAAGGAAATGTACATACCCTGTGGGGCGCGACCCCCATAATCTTGCTGCATCCTTCCTGTTTCAACCATTTTCGGGGTGTGAGGTTCCACGAAGTCTCGTTCACAAAGCTACGCTTTTCACAAAGCCCTGCTTCGATCAACAAATGACCAACACTTAGCATGCCACATTACCAATTTGGTAATATATCACTAGTAACCATCAACTACATAACCTCTGAGCTTGTACGTCTTAGAGAAGGGTGTTAAGTTAAGAGAGATAAATTCTCCGCCACCAATAGAAATGTATTTGATAGAAATCAGCTTTAGATCTCAAAGGTAATGTCAGATACACATCCATACAACTTCATTCCGGGTTCGAACGGAACCGAATGCACTTCCTCCAATTAAGGAAAGAAGCCCTTGCAAATTCGGATATCCACTAATCACGTTCGGACTCCCCATCACAAAGGGTTATAGAAATCTCTATACTGGAGAAACTCAGTGCAGAGACATTCGACAGGTAATCCTTTCGTTTTCGAAAATACCCGGTCTTCAACACCATCTTCAAATGCAGTCCCATTTCGTCGTATCATTATTCGAAATGGGTTTTATGACATAAAGTCCTCTCCCGGCTTAACCGAATAATGAGCGCTTATTTTGAAAACAAATTCAAGTGCCATTTCAAAGGCCAACATTGATAGTCGGTTATTTAACTATCAAACAACATTCACAACAACAATCAAGCCTCAATAATTTCCCAAATTGCTCATACTGATAGTCGGTTATTTAACTATCAAACAATATTCACAACAATCACCAAATTTAAATAATTTCCCCAGATTATTTATTTTCAAAATATCTTCGCAAGATATATTTCCACACTTCAACCTTTTGAAAACAAATTTCAGATCACTTACCTCATGTGGAATAAATTTTCAAATATTGTTTATTTCCACTGAAAAATTTGTCGAGTCCGAATACTTCAAAATAATTTAAATTATTTATCCAAAAATATATACTTGGAAACATTTAAAATAAAAACTATTTCAAAACGCTTTATTTTAAAATATTAGTTATGAAATTTTATAACCATATCTCATATAAAACTTAATCCCAAAATAATTTTAAAAATAAAATTATTAGATAGAGTATAACTATTTAAATAACCATTTTCTAAATCAGATATCAATTAAATCTTTAAAATGATCACTTCTATAATTAACTAAATGAATCTTTACTTCAAATATTAAAAAACAACTTAAGAAAATAATTTCTCCAAAGCATCCTTTTTAAAACCATCCTTAAAATTTTCACTTTATATTTATAAGCTACTTTGAAAACATACTTGGAAACTATTGACCGTGGGAATTGAACCATGGTCGAAAACTAAACAAACTAAAGTGAAACCACCACACCACTTAAGAAACTTTGAAATCATACTCGGCTTTCCAAGGAAAAAACACTTTCCATTTCAAAATAGTCCATTTAAATCAATTAATAAATCCTTCTTGATTTTTCTCAAATTTACATTCCAAATCCGTAAATTTCTTTCAACACTTTTAAAAATAAACAAATATTTATTTTAAAAACAAATTTCCTTTCCTTTATAAATTCCCATTGTAAATTTAAATTTCCAAATATCCACAGATATATGATTTTCAAATCGATTTCCAAATATTCACTTTCAAACACCAAATCAAATTCCAAATTGATTTTCAAATTTATTTCAAACACCAAATCAAATTCCAAACCGATTTCCAAATTTATTTCAAACACCAAATCAAATTCTAAATTGATTTCCAAATTTATTTCAAACACCAAATCAAATTCCAAATTTATTTCCAAATTTATTTCAAACACCAAACTAAATTCCAAATTGATTTTCAAAAATTTACCTTTAAAATAAATTCCTTTATTTCCCCTAAACTGTTTAAAATCCGAATTTTAAATAAATTCTTCAACTTTTAAACAAAGTACTCAAAATCTATTTGTTAAAATCTTTTCCCATATTTTGGAATTTATTCAATAGGATTTCAAAAATAAATCTTTACCCTTATAAATTCCTTCTTTTAAATTTATTCAATTCTCTAAAATTAATTTACTTAAAATTTTCTACTTTAATTTCCAAAAATCCAATTATATATCCTGATATTTTTAAATACCGGAATATATTCGGCCAAACCATAGCCTTCAATAAGTTTCAATCACCAATATAATCATTCACAGATTATCAATAATCACATCACAGCCTATAAAAAATAAATTCAAATATTTGAGGATCCACTTGGATCCCTCCAACCTGTTTCCCTGCATCCATAGATATTAACACAAAAATTAAATACCAATTCCACTTCGAGGTGGAATATCGCAGTATATGGGATTATAGCATATTATCTGCTATTATGCGGCGCAAAGGGTCTCATCCGCTATATAATGCGGGAAATCAATCACCCCAATATATATATACACGCACACACACTGTATATACTATCACATCCAACGATCAGTGAATAACTGAAATTCTATTTATTTCAATTGAGTAAGAAGATCTCACCTTTTCTTTTGTTTTTCGATCCATTTCCATTCCAGCTTGATTTTTCACGATTTTAGACCTTGTACATACATTATATAGTTTATTAATATTCGAGATAGTCGAATAATCAATTATTATATATTAATTTTAATTAACTAATGATTTGATTTTTTTTAACTAATAATTTTCCTTTTAAATAAATAATTCCTTTAGTAACTGAAATGATTAAATAGGTTTATTAAACAAATTAGTTACTAATATACATTATTTTAAAAATTAAACCAGTAAGTTAAAAATGTGCATGTATATATTTATTATTATTGTTATTTTTGGAAATACATGTACTTATAAAAATAACCTGTATAAATTTAAAAATCCAATCTTTATACAAATCCTTATATTTTCTAAAATCTAAAACAGTTGCCTGTTTAACATTTTCTTTTTACTGCATATATATTATCTGTTTACTTTTATATATAATAAAACCTGTCCGTGTATTTATATATACATATATTTATGTTATACTATTTCCTTCTATAACTATATAAAATTTATGTTTACATATACATAAATACATATATATATATATATATATTTATATATTTATATATATATGTATGTATGTATAAATTACGTTTAACAGGAAAATAAAAATCGAGAATACCTCACGATAACTCTCTCTAGAACGCGACTCCATCCAATGTATTTTGGCCAGCGAGTGATCGTGAATTTCCCCAACCTCTACCTGTGCATACACGCGGACACGAAGACACTTGTGCCTCCCCGCGAGATCGCGACTCAATCGCGTTAGGTTTTATATATATAAATCGAGTCTGGTTTCGTTCGAATAAAAGAACAGGAGCATGGTTCGATTTCGAGCATGCAAATATAGGCTTTGGGATGAATTCGAATTGTAAGTAGGAGAAAAGGAACTTGACTTAAATTTCCCCAATCGCGATATTGTAGAGGAGATTTTCTTTTTGGCCATTATTCGATTTGAAATGAAGAAAAGGTTTTTCGTTCGTATATTTTATTTATTTATTCACAGGCTCGATTTTTATTTGAACGAGATGTTCAATTTTTTTTTATAAACAACGCATGTAAACAATTAAACAAAGGAAATGAGACACGTGCTTTTCAAGGTGACAAGTGTGGCTGTGTCAATAGTGAATTGAAAAAAAAACATTTATATTATATTTAAATTTAAATTCAAATCGATTCAATTTCCGCGACTCAAAATTCCGACCTCCTATCGAGGCGTGCCACAAGGCGTTTGTAAGGTTATACCCTATTCCGAACGCAATGGAAAAGGTTCCGAGTCCAAATTCGATCGTATAGAGAATATAGCTTTTTGGACCAGTATTTATATTAAATATTCGATTTAAATTCAGCGCATTTATCGACCGTACGGCCACATGACAACCCCAAATGCTATGAAAATTGAAATTCGATAATAATACAATATTACTGATCCAATGGAACATGTTTCATTGAATTCCGAGACTGTGCTTCGAAAGGCTATTTTTAAATATCGATTTAAACGATATAAATTCAAAACTAAACAAACGCTTCAAATTTCAATTTCTAACACTTCCATTATCTTAAGTATCATCAATATAATTTTTCCAAGCCTTCAAATAATTTTTAACCATCATAAAACTGAAGATTCAATATTTTACCCAAAGTTCAATAATTAAATCTAATAATTTAATTGCTAAATAAATGGTGATATTTGAAATTCAAGTTAAAATAATATTCAAATATTTAATTTCAATCAAATATCCTAATTTCAAATGTCAAAAATTCTGGGTCGTCACAAATATACACACTTCAATCAGATTACACTAACCTATTTCAGCCTGGATGGTTATAACAGCATGTCCTTACAATTGCTGATATATACAACGAATAGAAAACACGATAGAATATAAAAAAAATATGTTGATACATCTTGGGCTTCTATTTCATCCCTATGCTCCAATGCATTCCAAGTAATATGTAAATATGCCCGGTCTGACCTGAGCATTGAAAGGGAAGAACATCCGAATTAGTCGGTTAAAACAGTGTGATAAAAACACACCTCAAATGGAATTTAATGTTTATAAAAAAATCTTTCAAATAAAGGTATCTTATAAGACCATGCCACACATAAACACGGATGAGTTTTTACCTTACGGTAGCCAAAATATTTTCTATATATTCCATTTATATTATAATAATGTCTAGGGGTCAACGTAAAATATGAATATAGCTGAAACGCTTGCATCTCACGTTTCAACATAGGTGGGTACAACTAATTCCATAAATCTTGTATTGGAGAATGGATTCCATACTATGATAAGGTAAAGGACTACCTTCCGATGGTTCATCTCTAGATAAAATGCACCAGGGTCTGACGAGAAAATCATGTACTCCTGCCACACAAGACTGGCCTACCACTTGACTAGTAGTACCGAATATGATCACTCCATTTTGGGACCTGACGCATACATGAGTAGATGGTAACCGATCTAGATTTAGGATGACCATACCTTGATGGAAGCGACCCACTTGGCCCTATTGCATGCATTATTTTTGTCATTTCCCAGTTGATGAGGCTTGAGCTTCTCTTTACCATTATATAGCACATCCCACTTGGAATGCTAACACTGCCCTCCATGCAACGATGTAATGCCAGAATTCATCCATACAAATTGTCTAGTAGATGGAAAAGTCGAAAGCGCTACTTCTACTACATCCATTTTGGAATCACCCTCTAGATTAGTAGCAAGAAGCCCTTGCACTTCAAAAAGCTACGTCTTTAAATTTCGTTGTCTTTAAGATATCTTCAATTCGAAACTCTTGAGTTGGATCGTAGTTATTTTCGGATAACATATCCGATCCCGGTCTCTTCGAAACAACATTCGATAGTTTCTAGTAAACTCAACCCTGGTTCTTTAGGAAATAAACATCAAAGGTAAGAGCGGAGATCATCTCCTAACCGGTAGTAGATATATTTCCTTATCATTTATCCTAGGAGAATGAAATGATATTTATACGCACAACACAACATCATCGGAGATGACCGTGCCATACAACTCATGTGTTTCTCCTAGATACTCCCTGAGTTACATTTTAGTCTATATTTTATAGTTAGTTATTTAACTATCAACAAACAAACATTCAATCAAGGATTTAATTCCATAGGGAATACCAACGTTAGTTAAGTAAATAAACAACCATTAGCCTCTTTAATTAGTTCTTTAATTATTAAACTCACTTTGTAAATACTTGTATTCCAATACTGTTATAAAGATACATTCACAAACCCTATATTTTTCCAATACTTGGAAAAAATATCCATATGCTTCTCTCGACAGTATAAGTATATTCATAACACTGAGAAAGATTTCCTTTTATACAACCCAAAATTATTTATAAACTCCTTTTAGAAATCTCTAAAACCACTTTATGAATCTCTTTGATAAATCTCTAAAAAATAATTCATAATCTCTTCTATAAATTTCAAAACATTTATAAAACTCTCTTATAAATTATAAACTGTTTATCAAACTATCTTAATCAATCTCTAAAACAAATTTATAAATCCCTTTACTAAATGAAATTCATTTTATAAATTCATAAACTATCTATAAAACCCTTTTTATAAACCTATAAACCTATTCTAATTGTTTTATAACTATCTAAAACCAATTATAAGACTCTTTTTATAAATCTTGAATTTTTTTATAAATAAACAGTAATAATTTACTTTGAAACACTATTATATTATGTTGAATATGCGCTTATATGATTTTTGTTTGATGATAATAAACATATATACATTTGATTAAATGTATTTGTTAATGTACTATTTTATTTTTCAAAGATTAAATAAATATTTGCTGAATAAAATTAATTAACAAAGAATTTGAATTCAAACAGAAATTTTATTCAAGCAAATATTTATTACAATTTTGAATAGTACAAATTCAAGCTCTCACTATACATATACAATTTTGATTACAAATACATCACAATTTCATATTTACATTTAACCTCACTACACATCACTCATTCACTCAATTCGTATTTTATCTTCAACTTCATTTCAGTTAGAATCCAACATCTGAGCAATCTGCAAAAATATTCACTAACGCAGTAAAATTGAAAAAGAAATATTTTTGCAATATAAAATAAAATATTATTTTTTAAAAATATTATTTTCCTCAGTTATTTGGGTTGTTCGTCATCATTTACATTTGAATTCATCACACACGAACAATGTGACATGCACAGTGTATCACTGTACATGCCACAATGTCATGCACACCGATATACACTTGATAATGCTACAGGGACATGTGAGCACAAGGTCAAACCCAAAATAAAAGGACGGGTTCAACTCAGGTGCAAATATAAATAAAATCACAACACGCGCACAAGGTCAAACCCGAACTATTAGCTGAATTCAACACAGGGCAGGAGTACAGGCAATGACTTCAAGCATGATTCAGGTATGAACAGAGAATAAGGTAATAAGTGAATGTGCAGACCTTAATGAAAAACAAAGAGAAGGTACTGTACAGAAGAACAAATGAATCAGAATACAAATGTATAGAAGCAACCACAACTACATTAAGGCTCAGTGGTGAAGCAACAATATCTAGTGATATTGAGCACACATGAAACAATGCAGTAAAACCAAATACCCAATACACATGACAGCAAATGCTCAAACTCAGGAGGACAACAAAATCCAAGCTACATGCATGCAAGTTCAAGAGTGAAGCCACAAACACACGAGAATGGAATGCACAGGTCAGGGAAGAAACAAAGCTTCACAATGAACCAGTGGCCATAAACAGAGTGCATGCTACAACAATAAAAACCAAGATGAACAAATGTGCAACCTGAACAATAAAATGTGCAGACCAGGCTACACAATATCAAAGTGCAGACGACCAAATATACAACCAAAGAAGAAAACCATCAAGCCAACATAGCAGCAGTATGCAAGTGCATACACAAAGAGGCATATTAATGTACAACAACAAATGCACATGTTAACATCACTGGCAATTATTCATTCGAGTTCAAGCAACATAACAGAGGCAACAAGGTCAGAGTACGGTGCAACTCAATGATGCAACATTTTTAAAATGCACAAATATGCTATGTAGTGAAGTCAAAGCAAACAGAGGCATCAATATGGCAACACAGCAGCAACATGCACCAGTAAACCAAGCAATCAATATCGAACAAATTCTTACAGGCAATAGCAAATCAATTTTATAAAGGCCAGAGTCGAAGCCGACCATTAAATTCATGAAATCAAAAAAAGTGACCGAAGTCAAAGTCAGAAACGATCAAGCCGTGGTCATCACGAAAATGAATCAAAGCTGTGACCATCAAGCAACGA
Organism: Allium cepa; assembly: GCA_030765085.1. Lineage (NCBI taxonomy): Eukaryota > Viridiplantae > Streptophyta > Magnoliopsida > Asparagales > Amaryllidaceae > Allium > Allium cepa. Next base: position 132,165,541 of record CM060943.1, read on the forward strand.
AGTATATACGTATTCTGAACAAGTCAATACAATCTCAAGCAAACAATCAAAATCCAGCGATCAAGCAATATCAGTTGACAAATTCAAATAGAGAATATACGACGAAAACCAAGGGTTACAAACCCTATATAAGGAAATCATCATCGGCAATCTCATCATCGAGTTCAAGAATATTAACTTAAAGCAATAAAGAAAAAATCACATACCAATTTGCAGTCGAACTCGATCAAATATAAGAAGTCATGTTCAAATCGAAGATACGGTCGATTGCCGAAGCAAATCAGAGGAAAAACGATTGCAATCAACCAACAAATCAGTCGACTTCATCGATTTCTCCAAAAACCCTAAATTAGATAGAAGGGACGAAGCCCTAATTGAATTGCAACGAGAACAAGCTGCCATTATCAAGAGCACAGGAAAAAGGAACGGGCCGAAGAATTAAAAGAAAAGGGATATAAATCGCCTTTTAATTTGGGCCGGCCTGTTTTTGAAAGGAGCTTTCTCTTTTACTATTTAAGGGCTTTTAAATTAGGGTTTTTTTATCTTTTATTTTCTTTTTAAATTTGTTTTTAAATTTTAAACCGTTTGAATTTCTAGTCGTATGACTAGGGGACAAGCTACGTGGCGTAGCTTGAGAATTCGCAACTCAGTGGTTGAGTTGTGGCAGGGTTTTGAGCGTAGAGTTAGGTTTAGTCGATAGCGGGTGTCGCGAGTTTACGTGTGTAAGCGTCTGACTATCTAATTTCTGGTAGAAACCTTGGGGGCAGCACGTAGGCAGGGTTTTGCCGAAGCTGAGTAAATTTTGTGTCGTTCTATTTCTGCATTTACTATTCTGCTATTTTTTTGTGCTGCTATTAATCTGTGATCTGTGTTGAAATAATTTTATAAGCTTCCGGAATTAATTTTTATAATTTATATCATCACCCTATTCACCCCCCTCTAGGGTGAAATCGATCCTACAAGTGGTATCAGAGCTAGGAACAAAAGCCGTTTTTGTTTTAAAAATTTGATTTTACAAAAACCAATTTTTGTTTTAAAAAGTTGAATTTTTAAAATGGCTTCTTTTAATACTGCTTTTGCCGAGGGTCAATCCATAGTTAGACCACCCTTGTTCAATGGTGAATATGCTTAGTGGAAAAATAGGATGGAAATTTTTCTGAAAACCATTGACGCTTGGAATATTGTTGAGACGGGTTATAGAGCACCGACTATAACTATAGATAATCAGGAAATAGATAAACCAAAGGAACAATGGACAGAACTAGAAAATAAATTACAAAATACTAATGCTAAAGCTATGAATTCTATTATCTATTCATTGGATCAATTTGAATTTAATCGTGTCTCACATTGTCTAACTGCGTAGGAAATATGGCACACACTAGAAGTGACCCACGAAGGAACATCTCAAGTTAAAGAATCTCGCCTTGCCATGCTAAGCAGCGAATACGAGAACTTCACAATGGCGAAGGAAGAAAATGTTAAAGAGATGCATGGACGACTTTCCAATATCGTATATAAATATCAAAAGCTCTTAGAAAATCATACACAGAGTTGGAGATAGTCCGAAAAATCCTCGGAGTCCTTCCACGAAAATTTGAAGCGAAAGTGACGGCCATTCAAGAATCAAAAGACTTAAAACAAATGAAAGTTGAAGAACTCATCGGAAATCTCACCACTTATGAGCTAGAAATGAAATTCAAGGAAGAGCGTGAAGGAGGAGATACTCGAAAGAAATCAATAGCGCTCAAAGGAACAACCGAAAGTGATGATGATAACGATGATGATGATGATGGAGCAGCAGAGCTGACACTACTAATAAAGAAATTCAAAAGGTGGAATCGCAAATACGGAAATCCAGCTCGAAATCAGGAATTGAAAAGCAGAATAGGCAAAGCACTTGATTACTCAGAAGAACAGGAGATCATCTGTCATAAGTGCAACCAACCCGGACACATCAATCCCAATTGTCCTCGAAATCGACGCGATTTTAAAAAGAAATCAAAAAGGAAAAGTTTTGCAGCCACATGGAATACAAGTGATGAAGATAATCAAAGTACTAGCAGTAAGAGTGAGAAAGCAGATATGTGCCTTCAAGGAAATATAACTGATAGCGACGATGACGAGCCAAGCGAGGTATCAAAACTTACTCACTCTGAATTACTTATTTATTTCCACGAAGTAAATGGCTGTTTTGAACGACTTAGGGAAAAATATGCTAAACTTGAATCACAAAAAGTTACTTTGATAGAATTAAATGAACAACTTGATCAATTAGTTAAAACCTATCAAAGTAGGATCCCTAAGTGTGATAAGTGTCCAACATTCGAAGATGAAATTAAAAAATCAGAAATTAAAATGAAATCGCTTGAAAATGAAATTCTAATTTTAAAAGAAAGTGAAAATACTAGGAGAGAGAATTCTATCAAAAGGTGCACACAATTGTTATGCGAAAATGAATCTCTCAAAACACAAGTCCAACAATTGTCAACGACTTTAGATAAATTTTCAAAAAGTGAAAAATCGTTTAATATGCTATTAGGAAAGCAAACTGTTAATACGGTTAGAAAAGGACTTGGATATAATCAATCTAAAATTGTTGAAAACAAGATTAATCAAGAAAATTAAATTGTCACAATTTGTAGAAAATATGGACACAATCACAATAATTGTTGGTATAGACCCAAACATGTGAAAACTATACCGATTTGGGTTCCTAAAGGCACAAATATAAAATCTCTCAAAGTTAAACAAATTTGGGTGCCGAAGGGAACAATTATATATAGTTTTGGGTCTTTACAAAATTGTTTTTCAAAATTTTTTGCCACTAACAACCATGGACCTATAAAAACAAAGAGGCCACATAAATCTTTCAACGTGTAGGTGTGGTGGCAGGCTAAGGAACAATAACAGTGTTCTCTGGATTTTGGCTGTTCCAAGGACACAACGGGCAACAAAGCAAAGTTCCTTAGCCTAGTATATAGGTGATAGAATCACAATGGACAACAGCGAAAAATATCGTAAAGGTAAAACAGGTAATGGTATGATTTAAACGATATATTAAATGTGATAATCTACACCATATTCTGAATTAAATCAGCCAATAATGAGATGATGAAAAAATGATGATTTTGATTCTGACTTATTCAAAATCGTTGGTCAATTATATTCTTATGCCAAAAGCACTATAAAATTCTCTAAATTCTTTGAATTTTAAAAATAGTGTTTTGTTGGATGATAATACATTTGGTTATAATACAGCTAACTCTATATTCACGGTTTTGATTATTTACACGGCTTCAATTCAATTTCAAAAGAATGTCATTTGAATTGCTATTAAAATTGAGTTTGAAATTTTTTGGTGCACACTTCATGGTTTGGTCAATCAAATTCAATTAATGATGATTTTGAGTGAAAGAGAAATTCAGATGCGTATTACACTGGTAATCTAGTTGATAGAAAAATTACTAGTTGGACGTGATTTTTGTTGAGACATTTAGTAACTGCATCGTTTTTCAAAGAAAATATCTGCATATACTTCATTTCAAATAATTTTCAAATAGCGGAAATTTGTCTTATAAAACCCCTTCTAGAAAATTATTTTTGACCATATTTTCAGATTAGTCATTTTGAAAAATTGATTTCATAATTATTTTTGAATTTGATTTTAAATGACTATTTTGACTAATCTGACTCCCTAATAATTATCGAAAAGATAAATAGTGATTGAAAAAGTGATGAGTGTTGATATTGATCATATATTATGACTCGAGACGGTATTAGTAAATTTCTTTAGAAATTTAAACAAGAGTTATAAAACTTTTTGTTGGTAAAAATTCCATGACCATTTCTATATCTATCATATTTCTAACGACCATCACTCATCAAAATTCTATATAGTTTGTCGATATGTGGTACTTTAAAACAGGAATCGTTCGTTTTTCATTTTACATTTCTTTCATAAAAAATAATAATAATATTAATAATAAATAAATACCAAAGTATTCACTCTCATTTAAAAGTCCTCACGGTTATGCATGGGTGAATTACTTGGAATTTGTTATGTGCTTCCATGCTCATTTAAAATTCCTCACGGTTATGCATGTATGGAACGCATATCAAAAGTTGATTTTTAAAATAAACAAGTTGATTCTAATCCCATTTAAAAGTCCTCACGGTTATGCGTGGTTAGAAGATACTTGAATTCAATTTTTTTTAAAATAAAATTGGAATACTGCTAATCTCATTTAAAAGTCCTAACGGTTATGCATGGTTAGTAGATATTCAAATTCCTGATATAAATATACCACAATTAGACATAACTGTATGGTTTTATATGATGACATCGTTCCCATCGTTCTAAAAGTGGAATATGCGCCTAACAAAATATTTATGATTTTTGTTTGATTTTTTATTGAAATTTAATATTTATATTCAATTGAGTTTTAATGTTGAATTAATATCGATCACTTTATCTCTATTTTCTCTAACACTATTATTCTTTTGCTGATAACAAAAGGGGGAGAGAAAAGTTAAGATTTTGTCAAATAAAATCAAGCAAATGTCAAATAATTTTCCAATTGCATCTAGGGTGATTTGCATATTTTTATTTGTATGCATATATGTAGGGGGGTATTGTGTAGAGAGGAAGCATTTAAATAGGGGGAGCAATTAGAGCATATGAATGATCAAATACATTTAACATATTCAAAATCTTAAATATATGTTTGTTATCATCAAAAGGGGGAGATTGTTGAATATGCGCTTATACGATTTTTGTTTGATGATAATAAACATTTATACATTCGATTAAATGTATTTGTTAATGTACTATTTTATTTTTCATAGATTAAATAAATATTTGCTGAATAAAATTAATTAACACAGAATTTGAATTCAAACAGAAATTTTATTCAATCAAATATTTATTACAATTTTGAATAGTACAAATTCAAGCTCTCACTATACATATACAATTTTGATTACAAATACATCACAATTTCATATTTACATTTAACCTCACTACACATCACTCATTCACTCAATTCGTATTTTATCTTCAACTTCATTTTAGTTAGAATCCAGCATCTGAGCAATCTGTAAAAATATTCACTAACGCAGTAAAATTGAAAAAGAAATATTTTTGCAATATAAAGTAAAATATTATTTTTTAAAAATATTATTTGCCTCAGTTATTTGGGTTGTTCGTCATCATTTACATTTGAATTCATCACACACGAACAATGTGACATGCATAGTGTATCACTGTACATGCCACAAGGCCGTGCACTCCGATATACACTTGATAATGCTACAGGGACAGGTGAGCACAAGGTCAAACCCAAAATAAAAGGACGGGTTCAACTCAGGTGCAAATATAAATAAAATCACAACACGCGCACAAGGTCAAACCCGAACTATTAGCTGGATTCAACACACGGCAGGTGTACAGGCAACGACTTCAAGCATGATTCAGGTATGAACAGAGAATAAGGTAATAGGTGAATGTACAGACCTTAATGAAAAAAAAAGAGAAGGTACTGTACAGAAGAACAAATGAATCAGAATACAAATGTACAGAAGCAACCACAACTACATTAAGGCTCAGTGGTGAAGCAACAATATCTAGTGATATTGAGCACACATGAAACAATGCAGTAAAACCAAATACCCAATACACATGACAGCAAATGCTCAAACTCAGGAGGACAACACAAACCAAGCTACATGCATGCAAGTTCAAGAGTGAAGCCACAAACACACGAGAATGGAATGCACAGGTCAGGGAAGCAACAAAGCTTCACAATGAATCAGTGGCCATAAACAGAGTGCATGCTACAACAACAAAAACCAAGACGAACAAATGTGCGACCTGAACAATAAAATGTGTAGACCAGGCTAGACAATATCAAAGTGCAGACGACCAAATATAGAACCAAAGAAGAAAACCATAAAGCCAACATAGCAGCAATATGCAAGTGCATACACAAAGAGGCACATTAATGTACAACAATAAATGCACATGTTAACATCACCGGCAATTATTCATTCGAGTTCAAGCAACATAACAGAGGCAACAAGGTCAGAGTACGGTGCAACTCAATGATGCAACATTTTTAAAATGCACAAATATGCTATGCAGTGAAGTCAAAGCAAACAGAGGCATCAATATGGCAACACAGCAGCAACATGCACCAGTGAACCAAGCAATCAATATCGAACAAATTCTTATAGGCAATAGCAAATCATTTTATCAAGGCCAGAGTCGAAGCCGACCATTAAATTCATGAAATCAAAAAAAGTGACCGAAGTCAAAGTCAGAAACGATCAAGCCGTGGTCATCACGAAAATGAATCAAAGCCGTGACCATCGAGTAACGAAGTATATACATATTCTGAACAAGTCAATACAATCTCAAGCAAACAATCAAAATCCAACGATCAAGCAATATCAGTTAACAAATTCAAATAGAGAATATACGACGAAAACCAAGGGTTACAAACCCTATATAAGGAAACCATCATCGACAATCTCATCATCGAGTTCAAGAATATTAACTTAAAGCAATAAAACAAAAATCACATACCAATTTGCAGTCGAACTCGATCAAATATAAGAAGTCGTGTTCAAATCGAAGATACGGTCGATTGCCGTAGCAAATCAGAGGAACATCGATTGTAATCAACCAACAAATCAGTCGACTTCATCGATTTCTCCAAAAACCCTAAATTAGATAGAAGGGACGAAGCCCTAATTGAATTGCAACGAGAACAAGCTGCCATTATCAAGAGCACAGGAAAAAGGAACGGGCCGAAGAATTAAAAGAAAAGGGATATAAATCGCCTTTTAATTTGGGCCAGCCTGTTTTTAAAAGGAGCTTTCTCTTTTAATATTTAAGGGCTTTTTAAATTAGGTTTTTTTATCTTTTATTTGCTTTTTATTTTATTTTTAATTTTTAAACCATTTAAATTTCTAGTCGTGTGACTACGGGACAAGCTACGTGGCGTAGCTTGAGAATTCGTAACTCAATGGCTGAGTTGTGGCAGGATTTTGAGCGTAGAGTTAGGTTTAGTCGATAGCGGGTGTCGCGAGTTTACGTGCGTAAGCGTCTGACTATCTAATTTCTAGTAGAAACCTTGGGGGCAGCACGTAGGCAGGGTTTTGCCGAAGCTGGGTAAATTTTGTGTCGTTCTATTTCTGCATTTACTATTCTGCTATTTTTTTGTGCTGCTATTAATCTGTGATCTGTGTTGAAATAATTTTATAAGCTTCCGCAATTAATTTTTATAATTTATATCATCACCCTATTCACCCCCCCTCTAGGGTGAAATCGATTCTACATATTATAATACTAATAATGAACATTATAAATAATAATAATAATAATAATTAACTTCAAAACATATTAAAAATAATAATTAATATTTGTAAAACATTATTAATTTAACAATAATTGATTCTCAATATTATTATAATAAATAATGACTAACTTTCAAAACATTATTAATAAATATTTCAAAGTATAGTAATTATTTAAATAAATAACTTTAAAACAATATTAAGTATAAATAAATAGTCTTTTAAAATAATATCAAATATAAATAAACAATCTTTTAAAACATTTTTGAATGACTTAGAAAAGACAGGTAATAAGGTTAGAGTAAAATAGAAATTAAATCCTTTTAAAACAAAATATTTTCGAAAACCTCAAATTCAGATTTTAAATCATTCTTCATCTCGAAACTAACTCTAACCCAAATGGTAATTTATAGTGTTACCAAATACTAATTTGAGGCCAATAGCTACCAAGCGTTTAATTAATATTGATATTGATTTCATATCACTATATAGTTTAAATTTGAGCATATAACATTGCCATAACCCATAGTGTCAATAATCAGGTTTGATTTTCAAAAATTAATATAACATGAATATTATAGAAAACATTTCAACAATGGCGAGAAATCACGTTGGATCCCTCCAACCAATCCCTCCTACATCACAGCTCATATATATATCAGCACACACACACACATATATAAAATTAACAGTGGTGAGGAATCCTATTGTATCCACCCAACATGTTCCCCTACAATTGATTTCATTTGTTGATCGCTTCCAAAAGCAATAATTCATCAAAGCCAAACAATCAATAAATAAACATCCAATCAATAATTTTTATCAACTATATAATATTACTGGTTAACCAAAAATGTGAGTTTAGCTCATCATTATTCCAGTTGTCGTCGATGCGTTCTAGTTTTCGTTTGAATTCAGCATAAAATTCCACTAGCTCCAAACATCACCAATCCAATTTCATAATGTATTGTTCGCAAATATGAGCGCAATGCAACTTTCCACAAACAAATCCGACCTCTCATGGATTAGATATCACAGTTATAAGATTTACAATTTTAAATAATTATATTAAATTACTAATTACACCATTGGTAAATAAATCAACCTTAATTATCTTAATATCACCTCTTAATCCTCTCTCCCTCGTGTTCGATTCCATAACCCAGCCAAACTTCATCATCGCCTAGCTCTGCCTCCACGTCGCCAGAGACCCCGCCCCCTTAACCGAACGACACCCGACCTTAAAAAGTAGGCCGACCCCCACCTTGGCTTCCAAAACGATGCCACCACCTCGAAACCCCAAAACGAATTCCGATCATCTTCTAATTACCATAGCCACGATCCTCATTTTCCACCAAACTTGGACTGAAGGTTGCCCTCACCTCCTCTAGGTTTCTCTTAAGGGTCTGTTGGCCCACAACCACCCGCATTACTGGAAAAAACCTAATACCCTTCTCGTCATTCATTGGGAAACTTACACCACCACTCCATAAGTTTTCTCAATACTACCGGACATTAGCTTCATCTTGTCATCACGAACAATTCTCCAGTTAGTGACTTCGCCAAAAAAACCCTCGGACTGGTCCTGATGATCCTTGGCTGTTCGATGAGGTGATATTTTGAGAAATGCAAACCATTATTTGTGGTGCACGCGAATATAAATAGGGTATGGAATATGGGCAATATGTTTAAATGTGGGCGAATATGGCTTGGGAGTATGGTATGAATAGTTGTGGTATGGAGTACCGTATGGGCTTGAATAGGGGCACATAAAATTATATTTAAAATATCTAGCTTGATGCACTCAAAATCTCGAACTCCAAACAAGGCATGCCGATTGGCATTCTATACTAAATAACTTATTTCGAATTCAATGGAACTATTGTCGAGACCTAATTTCATCATATATTGAAGATAGCTTTTAAAAACGAATTATATTAAATTAGATTACTTAAATTAATTTCTACGCGTTTCGAGCTTGCATGACCAAATGATACGTCTGATTGCCACGAAATTCGTTGACAAACAATAATTTACTAATATGGATCTAATGGCACTAGTTTCATCAAAACTTGAGATAGTGTCTCGGAAGGCTATTATCATCTATTAATTAAAATGAATTATTATTAAGACCAGTTTAGTCACTTTTAATTCTAAGTTGAAAAGTTTACTATTATCATTCTTATTTACACTGAATTCTAAACATGATTTTGGAAATCATTTTTATTCAAATTAAATCTAAGATTAAATTATTAAATAATTCCAATATTTGAAATCTAAGCTATTTGACTTAGAAATTTATGTATCAATATTAAGAATAAATTGAATATTTCAAAATCGAGTGTCTAAAATTCTGGGTCCTTACATTCTTCCCTCTTAAAAGAATTTCGTACTCGAAATTACCAAGGTAACAAAAGTGCTCACAATCCTTTGACTTTTCAAAACCAATTAGCTTAAACTTGTTATAAAATTTCTAACTCTTCATATTTATGGAAAATTTCGACAGCGTCTCCTTTGCGGCTATGTCGAAACAACTACAAATCTTCACTACAGGTCCAAATCGATCAAAAGGAAAAAAAGCCAAATGGCTAGTCATAAAATCATCAATCAATCAAAAATAGGAACATGTATGTTTTAGTATGGCAGCCAAATTTTATTTATGAAATCAAAGGCATCAAACTAGCTCTTGCTTCTATATACCTTCATCTTACTTACACATATTATCCACCAATTTACTTGAATTCCTAACTACAAAGGCATATGATTCAATAAAGTCTGTATGATGTACATATACCATTCCTATGTAATATCAAATTTGATTTCTCACTCAATCACACAATTTCACTTCTGAACTAGTATTGTCTAATCAACTTCTCTAATGCGGATTCTGATCCAGTTCCTTGATTAGAAACTGCCATTCTCCATATACTATGATAGAGAACTACATAATTAATCAAAAAATTGTATCCAATGTTCTTCGTTAAGAATCAAGTGAAAAATCCTTGTTTAGACCGATGTAAATCATCTCGAAATTATGTGCCCAAATCTGGATCAATAGTTATGCGAATAAAATGATCTATGTATATCCTACTTATCTATTCTAATTGATTTCTTTAACTATACAAATTTTCTTTTTCTTCACCTTCATTATTATTTAGTATATTTCTTTCAATACTAATATCACCTATGAATCATTTCATAAATCTTTGCTTAAGTTCATACACATCTTATAATCACAACTTAAGTTTATGTTCATATAACACTATTCTATATCCTAAGAGTATATACGCATTATTCAAATTTGTTTTACCTAAATCAAATGTCTAACGAATTTAAAATTTGCCTTTTTCTCACTATTTTCCTCAAATTTATAAGTTAGCAAAACTTATTTTTTTTATACTGTCTCAAAATACTTATCCCAATTTCTATATCAAATTTTGGAAGTCCCAACTGTCCAATATCGTCAGAAATTCCATTTCATTTCAATAAATGAAAAATAAAAAACATACATATCAAATAGAGATGCAAAAAATATCTACCCTATTATGTAGGCTACATGCATCCATATAATATTTAGTTGAAAATTTAAGAATTAACACGTGGATTTATTTCAACTCTATTTTGAAATAATATATAATATCATGTCTTTTGTATAACAAATCATATTTTTGGGATTTAAATCAAGTGGTTTTACCAAACAACTATATAGATAAACAACCCTGATAGCAATTCCTCATTTGGAAACCCGAAAATGAACACCAACGATGCTACAGTCATCACCGGATTATTTTCCAACGATCGAAGTGAGTTCAGTGCTTTCTATCTCCTTTAATCCCATCTGAAATATTCATATTTCCTTCAAATCTTTTAATGAACCCCGTTGGATCCCTTCAACATGTCCCCTCTACATCATAGCTCATATATATCAGCACATAAATATAAATAAAATCAATACTGATAAGGAATCCTGTTGGATCCCTCCAACCTGTTCCCCTGCAATTGATTTCATATATTGACTGCTTTCAAAAGCCATAATTCATCAAAGCTAAACAATCAATAGATAAACATCGAAACATCCAATCAATAAAAAATTTCAGCTATATAACATTATTGGTTAACCAGAAGGTGAGTTTAACTCACCATTATTCCAGTTGTCGCTGATGTGTTCTAGGTTTCGTCTGAATTCGAACAACGTCCGAATTCAGCGTAAAATTCCACTAGCTCCAAACATCGCCAATCCAATTCCATAATGTAATGTCCGTAGATACGAGCGCAATGCAACTTATGACATTCAAAACTGACTTTGCATGGATTAAATATCACATTCATAAGATTTATAATTTTAAATTAATATATTAACTTACTAATTACATTATTAGTAAATAAATTAAACTTAATTATCTTAATCTCCCCCCTTAATCCTCTCTCACTTTCGTTTAATTCCACAACTTAGGCCAAACTTCATCATCGCCTAGCTCCGCCTCCACATCGTCGAAGACCCCGCTCCTCTAATCGAACATCACCCCGTCCTCGATCAGCAGGCCGACCCCCGCCTTGGCCTCCGAAACGCCACTACCACCTCGAAAAAATGCCAAAATGAACTCCGATCATCTTCGAATTATCGCTGCGACAATCCTCCATTCACCACCAAATTTGGACCGAAGGTGGCCCTCACCATCCTCCACGATTTCTCTTCAGGGTCCGTTGGCCCACAACCACTCACGTCCCCAGAAAAGACCCAATACCCTTCTCGTCGTTCATTGAGAAACTTCCATCGCTACGCCACGAGTTGGCTCGATCTTACTAAACATTAACTTCATCTTGTCATTACGAACAATTCTCCAGTTGGTGACTTTGCCTAAAAACCCTCGGATTCATTTGGGCACCATGTTTAAACGTAAGGGAATATGGCCCAGGAGTACACTGTGAATAGTTTTGGTATGGAGTATGGAATGGACTTGTATAGAAGCACAAAATATTATATTTAAAAACATCTAGCTTGATGCACTCAAAATATCGAATTCCAAACAAGGCATGCCGATTGGCCTTTTTTTATACTAAATACCTATATTCTGAATTCAATGGAACTTTTGTCGAGACCTAATTTCATCATATACAGAAGATAGCTTTTAAAATTGAATTATATTAAATTAAATTGCTTTAATTAATTTCTACACGTTTCGATCTCGCATGACCAAACGATACGCCCGATTGCCACGAAATTAGTTGACATACAGTAATTTACTATTACGAATCTAATGGCACTAGTTTCGTAAAAATCCAAGGCAGTGTCCCGGAAGACTATTTTCATCTGTTAATTAAAGTGAATTATTATTTAGGCTAGTTTAATCATTTTAACTCTAATTTTAAAAGTTTACAGTTATCATTCTTATTTAAACTAAATTTTAAAGAAGATTTTAGAAATCATTTTTATTAAAATTAAATCCAAGATTCAATTATTAAATAATTCCAATATTTGAAATTTAAACTATTAGACCTAGAAATTTTTATATCAATATTTAAAATAAATTAAATATTTCAAAATCAAATGTCTAAAATTCTAGGTCATTACAAATGTGACTTCAAGTTGAGGCAAGAGCACCCTCCTCAATCCATAAACTAGTTTCTAATTCTTGTTCAAAGGTTTACTAATAAGCTCCATAACATACCTGGATAACGCCTCAAATGTCGCTACGTACTTCGATGGATAATCTCCTTCCTTAAGGTCTATGAATTTTCGAGTTAGAGTTGCCTTTTCCGCCTCAGGCATGAGCTTCATCTCAAAATGAGATCTAAATTGCTCATTGATCTCCACTACAAGCAAATCATACCAATCCAAGGCTTTTTCCTGAAGCTGATTTAAAGCTACTTGTACGCTATGCACACCAGAAAGATCCATGTGAGTGAAAATCCTCTCGCTTGTCTTCAACCAAGATTGGACTTCAATGGCATCTTTGGTCCCCTTAAACCGCTTTCCACCTAGGTAAACATAGTTGCTACACATACGAGCAAAATTTGTCATATGAACAAGAGGATCTATGGGGATGCATTGGGTGGCTGAACATTTCAAACTGACTCTATAATCTATTAGGTTGTCATAAATAATCCCTCCGGATTGGGACCATTGGACGGTCCAGGCTCAAAATGAGTACTCATACCGCCAGCCATAACTCACTCCTGCTACATGAGAGATTCTAATTTAGAACCACTCCATGATAATAATCACAGTATAAGAATGAAATCATACAAATACGTCCCTATAATAATTCTCTATAATAATATATGCTAATTCCTAATAGGAATGGGATTAAAATCTACCCTACACACCCCAAGATAGGACTTTAAGTGTATCTAGGTCAAGGTTCATGTTTCTTGCATAATATGTTTTTCTAAACCATGGCTTTGGAACCAAGCTGTATGCCTCACCTTCATACCCATATTACCAAAGAATATTACAAGTAATATTCTTAAGTGATACGAAGAATAAGCATGGATATGAGCTATTTGGACGGTCCCGACACAAAGCAATATACATATTTGCTAATATAAAATAGAACAATGTATTACATATTACAGAACATGGAATCACATATCGCAGTAAAAAATAATAATACAGACTGTATCATATCACTTAAGGTGAGTAAACATAGAGATTACTAGACCCATATATACATATATATGAAACTACACATGTCTTAAAATAATATATATAATTCAAAATAAGTCACTATCTCATACCAAATATATAAGCATACATATGAGTCTAACACAAAATAATGTCACCTGATACACACACATATATATACATATACATATCATCTGCCATTGCATAAGCTAACCATATCCATAGTCAACGAGTCCTTGGACCTACTAAATCTCGATCCGACCTGAGTATTATAAAATAAACTTCTCAGACTATCTCTTATAACATGAAGGCAAGATTATAATGATGAGCATACCATTAACACGACGACATAATAAACACTATATAATATGGAAATATCTCATCGAATAGACATAACATAAGTAATCACCATGTCATAAAAATCATCTCATCCCTAGCATCAGCAATCATCTCAAATATGGTGAATAGAGATCAAATCAATTAAAGTATTGCATGACAACAAGTCAAACAAAATACATGAACCGCATGACTGCTAATCGACACGAAAAGACAAGTACAAAGAAAGTCAGGGTAAAATAACTGATCCGACAGATATCTTGACTTTAAGGGAATTCATAGTGCAATCTCTTTACAGCAAGGGGAGACTGACAAGACATGCTTCAAGAGTTTAACAAGGACCGGCACTGATAAACTCCTACAACCATTATATACCCGATCTTCATAACACGAGGTGTGTCTGTGGTACCGACAGCTGGCTTTTGTGGCATTGTGCTAATTACTAACAAAGATACCACGACTCAAGGTACGACCACCACAATCGACTATTAGAGTGATTACTAGCCTGCAAGGTCAAATAAAAGAATGCATTAATGAATATGGAGAACTATAGAAATGTCACGTTTCCCCTAGATATTTAATCAAAAAATGTTGCTTACTTCCGATAAGCAATCACTTAAGTAACTCCCGTGTATCCCATATAACTCAACGTTGCTTGTGTATTTACTAAAAGCTAGTAAATTCCACTCACTCAATATTCAACACAACAAGTAATCTAATCGATCGAGGAAGTGGTGCCAAATGTCTTATACCACTTGGTATTATTTAATTATATTTCTCATTCCAAAGGCAAAATTCAAATAGATACCAAAGGAGAGTTATTGTTTATAAAGCATAAGTTTTGATTTACAAACTTATGGAATGCTTTTCAAAATACTTTATATACCTTTTAACCTCTTTTCTTAAAACTATAAACTTTATATTACTTAACCATATATATTTATTTATTGATATAATAAGCTATAATCTGGATTGATATCAAAATGTGTATAAATATATAATTGTATATCTCCATAGAGTTTATAGGTTTATAAAGATATGCTACTATACATATCTTAAAATCTAAAGCTCATATATATATATAGTTTACTTTTCCTTTTAGAATACTATTTTTATAAAAATCTATAATAATCTTTTTCATCAAATACTGTAAGTATGTATATATTTAATATCCATATTTCACAACATAAATTGGAAGTTATTAGTACATACACACATACATAACTTGTTGTAGGGTATTTCCTTTTTATAAAATATTTATTCAAATATTTATATGTATATATTATTTTAAATAGAGCATAAAACTGGAATTCATTAGGAATATTATGCAACCAAATTTCACAAATCATAGAATCGAGAAAAGAAAATGAAAACAAAAGAAAAAAAATCAATTAAAACAAAATCTGTCGAGAGCTGTATAGGCTCCAGGTTCGACGGCCGGTCTACCAGTGGGTAACTGCCAATCTACTAGTGTTGGAAAATCCTGGAGCTTTATAGCTTTAAGTAAATGGCTAAGGGGAACAGATACATCATATATGAAGACATCCAATCATCCAAAGCAAGCATATGCATCAATAATTGATCAAAATGTACTAATAGCTTACAATATTAGCACTTTGAACTTTCAGTTAATACTACTTCAAAAATTACATACAATTCACACATTTAGGCAGTGAAATCATCCACAACAAACTAATACAATAACGTGAAATCAATCAAAGATAGTGGTGAGGTTTACCCACCTAAATTCCCTTGAATTCCTAGCCAAAACACCAAAATAGTCTTTTCTTCACAAAAGTCAATCAGTCCCTAGAACAATAGTACACAAGAGAACCAAAGAAAGATTCAAATATTGAAAAACTGAAATTACTGAGTCTAAATAATAGAATAGGGTTTGAAATGCTTACCTTGAATTTATTAGAATTTCTAGGTAATTTAGTGAATTAAACTTAAAGATTCCATAGCTAATGTTTAGAGGAGATGGAAACTTAGCCTAATTTTCTCTTTTTTGGTTTCCTTTTGTTCTGTACATATCATACTCAAAGAATGGGAAAAACTTCTCTTTTGTTTGGTTTTAAATGGGCTTGGGTTATAATAAGACCCAACAGGAAAAGAAAATGTTTTTATTTCTTTAATTCCTTCTGTAAAAGCCTTTTCTTCCTTTCAAAGACATTTTACTAAACTGTGAACAACTTCTAGGCATATTTCAACCAATAATTTACAATTTTATTTATTCACCCCTTTTAATTCCAGATCGATTATTTATCTGTTATTTTGAAATAAGTCTTCAATTTATAATTTTAGAATGTTTATTTAGTATTTAAATACTTTTAACTTCTCCTTTGATTAAATAAAAAGGTTTATTATAAAGAAAATCTTTATTTTTCTTATAAAAATAATTCTATTTAAATATCAAAATATTTATTTAAAATCTTAATTTTCCAAATTATCCTTGAAGTTTTAGAATTTTCATTCTAAAAGAATTCATTATCTTTTAAAAATAATAAACTTTAAAATTTCACTACCTTTTAAAATTCCAAATTCTCATTTAAAACCCGATCTTAATCGTTTTGAAATTCTAATCAAGAAATTTACAAACCAGGGTTGTTATAGTGCATGTGTGTGTATATGGTCTATATATGTGCCTTATTGTCTATCATGATGAAATTTTATTATATCCATTATAGAGAACCAGATTAGGCTAGCGTCCATCCTAATAAGTATTATAGGGTAGGCGCCCTTTAGCCCCTATGTCACTTAGGCCAGTAGTCTGCTATTATGGGGGCACTTGTAGGGTCTTGACTAAAGATTCGCATTGACGAGCAACCGATGTATATATGTCACAATGATTGTCATGGGAACTAAGACTGTAGAGTCAGGTTAGGTTGCCCATGTGTGTGACTCTTGCAGCTGGCAGATGATCTTCAGTCTCCTGTCTTGCTCTATGCATAGTGGTAGATGGATATATATTAATTTTTACACCTCACCTTAGTATAAAAATGTTGAGATATGACTTAGGACCTTGTGTTTTTCATACAGTCGGATCCCATCACCATTTATTTTATGCTATTTATGATATCATGGTTGTATAAATGTGCATTTGCGATTACTATATAATTGATGGATGAATGATATGTTTCTACATGTTATGGAATACTTGAATGAATGATGTATATTAATATGTAAAGTTTGCACATAACCATAAACACATTCTTGCATCATATTTATTATCATCACTAACATTTCATTGTAGACGCAGTCTAACCCGTTTGTTATTATATAATATTTGGGTCAGTCCAAGATATTCCAGATGTAGGTGCAAAGTACTTCTTTGATCATATGGAGACTTTTGGCTGCTAGTTGTTACATTAGGATGATACATTCCCTTATGTATTTTGTAGCCTAATTAAGTATATGTATTATGATGCACTGAAGTGTTGTATGTTTATAGTGGGCTAGAGACTATCATTCTATAGACCCATTTAGACTTTGTATATGTGATACATTGTATTTATTCACTGCGTTCTTACTTTATATACACTATTATCTATTATGTGTTATGTATTTTTAAGTACCGGAGACAAACAATGTTTATCGCTTTATGCTGATATCAAATACACAATGGTAGTATTATATGATTTGAGATATGTACCGATGTTATCCCAAGGGGAACTTTCACGTGTGTAAGTCCAATATTGCTTCATTCTCTATATCACCATGCAGTATTACCTAGTGATACACTTTGGTAGTATGGGTATGGAGTTGGGATGTTTCACTTTGTCTTAGAACAGGGTTAGAACAATACATGATACAATTAGACATAAGTCATTAGCCTAGATAGACTTAGGAGTCCTTATTCCCTTGGGTATTGGGTAGGTTACATACATACTATTCATTAGGTGTACATGGTGATTACTGGGAGTAGACATCTGGAGGTGTATTTTTTTAATGTGATTTGATTATGCATATATGTATATATATTACTTTTATTCTTAAAATGAAGCGCACTTCTTTGCAGTAGTGAGTATGGCTGGTGCTCATTCTAGTCGTGGTGACCCCGGACAGTCTTGTAGATATGGAGGAGTGTATATGACCACAAAGTAGTCGATAGAGCTTGTAAGGAACATTCAACAGTATAATGCTTCCACATTCTCAATCCTCCTACCCCTCGATTTAAATTTTCCAGGTTGTGCATCGATTATGCTAGCCTTGGAGGAAAGACCTTCAAAGCAACAGAAGGAGAGATGGAGCCCAAGCATGGCTTAAGACGTATGAGCATATTTTTACATGTATGGGAATCACTAACCAACATAAGGAACAAATTACTTCAAGCCAATTACAAGAGAGTGATTGGACTGGTACTAGTGCTAGTAGTAGAGATTGAGGAAGTTGATTTATCATAGGATCAATACAAGACCCATTTTGAGCAGAAGTTTCTTCCTAAAGTAGAGAATGTGGGGATAGATAGAAAGTTCATAGACCTGAAGTAGTATCGTATGCTTGTAACTAAGTATGTTGTCGCTTTTGAAGCATTGTCAAAGTATTGAGTCGATCTTATCGATACTCCACTAAAGAAGAATCAGATATGAACCTATGGTTTGAATAAGCTTTAAGGAAAGCTTTACTTCCATAGTTAGATGCTACTTTTGTGAAGTTGGTTGATTAATCACTTAGATTAGAAGAAGCAGAGAATGAAAGTGGAGATAAAGAGCCAAAGAACAAGGTCAGCTTTAGTTATAAACGAAAGTTCCTATTTAGGAGGCAAAGGCTAAAGTTCCTAAACAAGAGGAAAGCAAAGAATATTATAATAGTATAGAAGGCTCATTTTAAGGATCATTTGGTGTGTTTTGATTGTGGAGAGAAGGGCATTACTCCCAAGAATGCTCTAAGCCATGACTTCCACATTCTCAACCCAGATGCAAAGTTTGCATGGAGGTTGGATATCTTGGTTATTCATGGCCGAAGAAAGCTAGCAAGTTAGATGCCCTTGATCTACTGGTAAGCCATCTCAGACTAGAGGAAAAGTTCCAGCTATTCTAAAAGGCATGATCTTATTTAAAGATTTTCCTATTAGAATTTTATTTGATACAAATGCGTCTCATTCATTCATATCAAAGAATTGGTAGATAAATTTGATCTTGATGTTGTGTGCTTAGTCACATCTGTGAGGATTGCGAACCTTATGTGGGATATGCAACCCTTGGGATGTTATGTAAGAATGTTGAACTAGTATTATGTGGTATTCTTTCTTTTGTGACTTACATGTGTTTGAATATATGAGATTCGGCTTCATCCTTGGAATGGATTGGCTAGATCGATATAAGGCACATTTATTATGCCTTGAGACAAACGTTGGTCTCAGTCATCCAAATTCTCTAGAGCGAGTTAGTGTAGCTCTTGGGAGTATCTGTAAAACTCGAGTAGATCTCCTTATGCTCTAGAAGCTTGAGAAGATGATAAGATTGCTTGAATCCCTGTTCTTAGAGAATATGCATATATTTTTAACCTATTACCGATCTTCATCCTAAGAGGGCTATTGAGTTTCGAGTTGACCTTGTTCCCGAACCACAATCTATCAATAAAGCTCCTACAAGAATGTCTCCAAGGACAATGAGGAACTTAAGAGGCAATTATAAAAGTTGGAGTCTAAGCATTTTATCAGATCAAGTAGTTCTCTCTAGGGTGCTATAGTAGTATAGACGAAGAAAGTGGATGGATCTCTCTAGCTATGCATTGATTACCAGAAGTTGAATTAGCTTACTATCAAGAATAAATATCTCCTACCTAGGATCGATTATTTTTTATCAATGGAGCGGAGCTAAGATCTTTTCATAACTTGAGCTAGCAAGTAGATTTCATCAACTTAGAATTGCAGAAGATAGTATTCCTTTACATCTTTATAGCTAGATATGGCTCCTATGAATGACTAGTAAAGCCATTTGGACTGACGAACGCTCCAACATATTTTGTCGACCTGGTGAACAAATCTTTCAGAGATTTGCTAGGCAAATTTATTCTAGTCTTCATCAATGACAATCTAGTCTACTTAAAATCTGAAGCGAAACACGAGAATCATCTAAGAACTGCATTAGAGATTTTAAGGTATAATAAATCAAAAGCCTAGTATTTTAAGTGGTAAGTTAAATTCTTAGGCCATGTTATTTCAGAAGCTGGTATTTCATTCGAGCCAGCTAAATTTAAAGCTATTTAGAACAGGAAGAAACCTACGACGATTTCAGAGATTAGAATATTTTTAGGACTAGCCGGATATTATCGATGATTCATCAAGGATTTATCAAAGGTTGTGCAACCACTCACTTACCTTACTAGGAAAGGACTTAAATTTCAGTGGACAACTAAGTGTGAAGAAGCATATTTGAATTTGAAAAAATAATCATGAATGCACCTGTACTTATAGTTCTAGAAGGTGACTATGGCTTAGAGGTTTAAACTGATGCACTGGTTCTAGATTGGGTGCGGTTCTAATGCAGAAGTGTAAAGTAGGAGCTTATGCATCTAGCAACTGAGGCCTAATGAAATTCGATATGCTACTCATGATTTGGAGCTTGCTGCCATATTCTTCATAATGAAGATCCGGTGTCTTTATTGCGTGGAGAGAGATTTGTTTTATATATGGATCATAAGTCATTGAAATATTTGTTCGCCCAAAAGGATCTTAACATGGGACAACGATGGTGGTTAGAAATCCTAGTAGCTTACGATTTTGATATCTAGTATATTCCTAAAAAGGCAATAGAGTAGCTGATGTATTAAGCAGGACGCATCAAATAGTAGTCTCTATAATGATCATTGAATGGGACGATCTTTAAGTACTTTCTATATGTGAGATTCGTGATAAAAGTTTAGTAGTTAATTCAGGAGCAATACTAGCTAGTCTTATAGCAAAACCATCTCTGATTAATTGGATCGCAAAAGTTCGTAAGAAAGATCCAGTTATTCTAGTACTTATTCAAAGGTTGGAATCTAGTGATGGAGGTGATGATTTTATTGACTACATTCTTGATTCACATCGTTGATTACAGAGAAGGAATAGATTGGTAGTTCCTGATACAGACAATCTCCATAAAGAGGTAATGAATGATTTCCATGATTGCATTATATTATTCCCCTAGTTGGTAGTAAGATGCACATGGATATGAAACGTCTATATTACCAGGAAGGAATGAAGCATGACACTAGCAAATATGTGAAGAAATGTATATTGTGTTAGTAGGTGAAGGCTGAACACCAGAAACCTAGTGGTTTGCTTCAGCCATTGAAAATCCCTCAAGAAATAGGGTGGATTTGGCTTATATGATAGTTCACTTATTCAAAATCCCTATAAGAATAATATGTTATTGCAGGTGTCAATGGATTTTATTGATAGTTTAGCTCGCTTAAGGAGTGGTCATGATGACATATGGATTTTGCTATATGGTTTGAATAAATCGACATATTTTATACCAATAAAGTCGACAAGAACCACATCATATTTGGAAAAGTAATATGTGAAGGAAGTGGTTAGGCTTCATAGGATTTCGATCTCTATTGTCCATGATCGAAATCCATTATTCACTGGTAGATTATGGAAGAGTATACAATTAGCCTTAGGAACTAAGTTTAATTTAAATACAACATATTATCTACAAACTAATGGTCAAACAGAGAAGGTGGATTAGATTCTTTAAGACATACTTTGTTCTTGTATGCTTGATTTTAGAGGTAGATAGAAAGACCATATTTTCTTAATTGAATTTGCTTATAATAACAGGTATCGATTCAACATTGGCATAACTCCATTTGAAGCCTTATATGGTAGACCATGTCGATCACCATCATGCTGGATTGAAGTATAAGATAATTTTTTTTGGGTCTAGATTCATTTGGAGAAGCATCTAAGAAGATCGAGTTGATTGGGCAAAGGATAAAGGAGGTACATGACCATCAGAAGCCTTATGCTAATGAAGAAGGAAGAAATTTGAGTTCGAATTAATGATTTTGTCTATGTAATGATATCACCTTTAAAGGGAGTAATGAGGCTCGATAAATCGGGAAAGCTAATACCTCATTATGTTGGCCTATTTTTTATTACTAAGAAAATTGGTAAAATTTCTTATAGAGTTGCACTTCTTAATTGCTTTATGGGTATACACGACGTCTTCCATGCTTCCCAATTATGGAAGTGTCTGCGCGATACAGAGACTGTTGTAGAGCCAAGAGACATACAGGAGCTCGAGATATCCCCAAATATGACTTATGTGTTGCAACTTAGTCGAACAATTGACTCAAAAGTCTAATAGCTCAAAAGTAAGAAGGTCCCTTTAGCAAAGGTGCAGTGGTTTGACATCCCGTTGGACTGTACTTAGGAGACCGAAAAGTATATGGAACAGACTTAACCTGAGTAATTTTCTAAAACAAACGAGTTAGGTATGTTTTGCTATTTATTTGTTAAATAGTAGATAGTGTAAGCTAGAAGTTAATTAGTTAGTTGTAGATTTTTCCCTAAGGAGAAATTGCGAGGACACAATTTTCTTAAGGAAAAGAGTCCATAACAACTTGTTGTCGAGGAGCATTTAATTGGGAATTTTATAATAAAAATTTAAGTAAGTAAACACATTTTAATATAATAAATATGAAATTATAAATAATAATTTGAGAATTTGATAGAATTTTTTTTATTAAAATGAAAAGAATTTTAAATATGATAAATGTTAGATATTTTAAAAATTTTAACGATACATTCTTAACTTGAAAAAATGATTAATTAAATTTTTGTAAAGAAAAATATTTAAAATAAAAGAAATTAGAACTTATTTCATTTAAAAGGAATTTTATTTTTAAATATATAGGGAGTTTGAAATTTATTTAATAAATGAGTTTAAATAGGAAGTTAAAGTAATGATTAAATTAAATTAATTAAAATTGTAGAAAATAAATTTATATAAATGTAAATAATGTTATTTGAAAGTTAAGAGAATTAAATATGATTTTTATTTGAATTATAATGGGCTAGGATAAGAATGGAAGAATTGTTTTTTGAAGCGAAAATGAAAAAAGGGACTAGTAATTAAATAAAGCCTAAGCCCTTTTTATTCTTGGGTCTAGACATTTCTAAATCTAGACATTTTTCTCTACTTTTATAAATATAAGCTAATTTCATTAGTTGGATCATCCTATAGCTCATAACTTCATCTTCTAAATTCAACTCTCACCTCTTCCTTAAAATTCAAGGTAAAATCAAATTTTCCCAAATCTAAATATTTGTTTCTTAACATCAATCTACACTACTAGCTAGAAGAAATTCAATTTTATCATTAGTCATAGGTGTTGAAAATTTGTAGTAAAGAGGTAGAGAAGAAGAAGAGGTGATCATAGTGTAAATTGATTATCTTTAACTTAAGGTAAGAGTTCTAACTCACATGTTATGTATATATCAATTCTATGATGAAGGGAATCATAATCATAAGCTCGTGCACAGTTGTAAACCCATTCACTGTAAAAGTATATTTCCCCTTTTCTTTTTGATCATGTATTCTATTGATGAATGGATGTGTATTGACATGATTGCATCATAGTATGGATGTGCAATAGTGTAAGCATCAAGTTATAAGAGAGAATAACAAGAAGATGGAAGGGAAATAGATCAAAATGATCGAATTAGGGCTATAAAAATCGCGGCACCAGTGCATCGGTTGCATAATTTCCATGCCCTATAGATTTAGAAAATAAAATAAATTTTAATTTGGATAAAATAAATGAAAATAAGATACAATTAGTAATGTTACATATTAATTATATCTTAGAAGTGAAAATTTTATAGATTTAATAATATTTTAGATGATTTATGGAAATAATATTATATATATTTAGAAATTTAGAACTTTAAGTTTTTTACTTTAAAAATGAAAAAAATGAACAAAATATAAAATTAAATATCATAAATTTGAAATTATTTTCATGATAGAATATCATTTAAATGAAAAGATTAATTTAATAATTTGGATGTTAAATTATGGAGAACACTTAGCATGGAGCTGTTATTGAGGAATTTAAAGTGAAGCCTCCTATCCCTTGGAAGGTCCCTCTTCCAAAAGTTGTGAAATGTGTTTTGGTTCCCAAGCACACATCCCTTCCTCCATTTTTGGCTGTTGATCTTGCACGCCCCTTGCCTATTACATTAAGTTTTTGCTCAAGCTCTACCGCCGAACACTTAGCCTAGAACTCTTGGAGAAGACCTGTGTCCATGATTTGGCGAATTTTAGTTATTCTCCATTGTCTGACTCATACTTTAAATTCGTATCTGAACTGGAAGGTAAGCATATATCATTGTTTTATCACCTTTCTGATGAATCACTTAATCAGACCATGGACAGTAAACATAGAGAACATAATAGTGAGATTCTAAAGGATGAAAATTGGGATAGGAGGTATATTTTCGACAAAGAATCCGAGGCATTTGAACCTAAAAGTGCATTACTATTTAGTGGGTATATTAATTAAATTCAGCTTGCTTCATCAAAGGACAGGTATGAATTCTCCTCTTCGTAGGAGGATTAGTTTATGCATTTTTGTAGTCAAGACATTGTAGTCTTTCTACGGTCCTTAGTTTACATATAAGCGGACGATCACTATTGAACCAACTTTAGTTGCTGGTGTCTATGCCTCTCACTAGTTATGTCCTTTGTAAAGTGGTACGACCACTATATTCCAGCTTTCCCGTGCAAAATAATAATACTTTATTTTGTCTATAAAATGTTAAATAATAAGTTGATTTTGGAGTTCAATAATTTATTTAAAAATCCAGTTTGATTATCACAAATTATTGAAAGGATTTTAAATTGTTTATTTGATGATTCAAAAGTAATGTTACGAATTTGTAAAAGTATCCATAAAGGAATTTGTATAATATATATTTCTAAGTAATGTGTTAATATTATAATATAATAAAGCATCTTTCCATTATGAAATATTATTATTACTTTTAAATGATGAATAATATTTTTTTTAAATGTAAGTGCTTTCATAAATCATTTATACGATTGCATTTTCTATGTAATGAGAAATTTAAAATAAATGGAGTTATAATATCATATGGTATCAGACGTTCAATAATATTTCTCTGGTTATTTATTGGACTTGTTGCATATAATATTACTAGGATTATGTGTAGTTAATAAGCATCAAATAAACAAATGAGTAACATATGAAGGTACGGGATGCAATTGTGAAATTTATTTGATTATACACTGTAAGTAGATGTCACTCATGTGATGTGAATAGTCATGTTGGGATAGTACCTACATGAGGTGATGCTCATAGTGGTGAGAAAGGTTAATGCATGCGTGCACACACATGTGTATTATGTATTTATGTTTATCATGACGTGCTTCTATTATACGCAATTAGACTATTATCCATCCTAGCAGGCCTGACCTCGGGGTCATGCCCCGCATCCGTAACTCATTTAGTAAGTATTATAGAGTAGGTACCATATGGCAATCCACTATTTTTAAAATTTAAAATCAATTATAAATGACATCAAAACACACTTATAACTAATTTCATATCTTAAAAGAAGTGGATCGTAAGTAGATAAAAATTAAAAATTCCAAAACAACGAATAGAAAGGGGAAAGCCTACTAGCAGAATCAAACATCGATACATATAAATAACTATTATCTCAGCAATAGAGTAATCATCTCATCACTTTACATTTCAAATACATCAATTGTTATCAACTTATGAATTATGTAATAATGAAATAAAAGTAATATACCAAATCAGTTATCCGCTTCTCATACCCTCTTCTGTTCTTATCTGCAACTTTTCACCTATACGGATACATAAGATAAAAGAAAAAATGGTTTCAACCATACTTGGAACTGTGCCAGTTTCTATACATCCCAGCCCAACCTAAGGGTGGTGGCTTTTGTATAGAAAAAGGATACCTACGTTCCCATTTTGAGGGATCAAGCCACATAGTTCTGCTTCTTGCTCTACTCCTACATCAAAATACTTGTCATTACAAAACAACCATTAGATTCGTTCAACCATTACATCCATTCAGCCATCGCACCCAATGCAACCAACGTAATTCAATACAATCAATGCAACCACTGTAATCAAAGGAATCTAATATAGTCGATGCAACTATTGCAATCAATAGAAGTAGAAAAAAAATATTTACACTTATCCATCACAACAGGTCATTATACGGGCAACAAAAACAATAATACACTTGGCCATTAAACATCGCATACATTTAATAATATTCAATCATTAAACAAAATGATAATAACACAAATATACTTACATTCATACTAATCATCCATTATAGTAACACTTCATAATGTAAGTATAAATCATCAAATTTATACTAATATTCCCATAATAGTCTCAAAACATCATCTGTAACATCCCGGTATTTCATGCCATTCACATCCGCACATGTCGGACTTGAATTGCTCAAAATATCATATTGTTAATTTATATTTGGAAAAAATTAGCATATACAGTAAATAAATAAATCACAGAATCACAGACATAGAGTAATAAACAGTGGAAACAAATGAATAGTAGTTCATGAAACTACCATATATATAAAGAGTTAAAACAAGATACAACAGAAGTCCCGAATATATAGAAGTCTCAATACAATAGTCAAATAACAAAATATGCATATATTACTGGAGTCAACTAAATAAATGAAAGCTGAATAGATATTGATGGATCTCCAAGCGAAGCTCCAACTCCAAAGGTGAGAAATGCTGTGACACTCAGTCTGACCCGAGCATAAAGCAAAACATAAAGTGCTCCAGTCATGATTAACATTCTTATATCAATAAATCCAACTCAAGTGAAATATCAACTGAAATACAAGTAACTTAAAGGATGTTTGGGATACCCATCCTCTAAGGATCCGTGGAACTATCTACTATGTAGTACAACACGCTATTATAATATGTCTATAGTAAAGTAAACTATTAAAATAGCGTTAAGGCATTGCCCATATCCCCCTTAACACTTTTTTATATATATTTCCGTAGTCTATATAGTACCGTAAACTCCACCAAACCAGTGGGATTATCAGAGGGCATTCCATAGGTATGGTACAAAACAAACTCGTAGTGGTCTCGATATGGCAGGTGACACGACACTACTAGGAAATGCTTGGGTAGATATACTAGTTACACTTCCGAGCTGTTGGTAACGCATAGCCACAGCTACCGCCCAACTCGATCCACACTCCCAAAAATCCGAGGGTGCATCCAATCAATCAGAAAGTAATAGAATGGTATCGAAGAAGTGTGTCTGATCGAAGGAGCTATCACACTTGGCCCGTGAATTGCTCCTGTTTTAGCTACCTTAAGCTAACTCACGGGAGTCAGGTCCATGTATATACCTCAAATAGAATCGTCACCAACCATCCTACTTCATTCTGTAATCTCCACCGCGTACACGGTTGTTAAAGTTGTTTTCGGTATTGGCAAAGAGTATGACAATAACCGATCCCGATCTCTTTAACAACCAAACGTTATTATAATACCATGGTCATTTCAAAATATCATACTTATCGTATTCATTTCAAAAACATATCAATTTGAGATCATTAGTCACTTTAAAATAATATACCTTTCCAAAATCATAGCACTTTTAAAAGTGTAACACTTTCAAAATTTAAATCTTGAAATTCATGACACTTAAAAAATCATAATAGTTTGAAATCATAATACTTTGAAATCATAGTAGTTTGGAGACCATAACACTTTGAAATCATAATACTTCCCACTTAACTGTTTAGATATTAAAAATAGTATATACAACAAAATAGTTATATAATAAAATAGTCTATATGTTAAAATTGTTTATATAATAAAATAGTTTGTATAATAAAATAGCTTATACAAAATAAAATAGTTATAAGTTAAATAGTTTATAAGATAAAATAATTAGTATATTAAAATAGTTAAAAATTGAAAATAGTTTATATTACAATAATTTATAAAGTAAAATATTAAAATAGTTTAAATATATTTTAAAAGTACTTTATAAATAAAATAGTTTTCCTAAATTTCACAAATCAATTCTAATCAACTCAAATTCCAAAATCCCATTTAAACAAATATCAGTTCTTCCATTTCAGTTCAATTCAAATCTCAATAACCCATTTATATCGATTTCAGATATAAAATTGAACTATAAAAATAAAGTATTTCGATTTCAATAGACTTTAAAATTTAAATATTCAAACATTTTCAGAACTAAATTTGATAATTTCATATATATCTCAATTTAACTTCATTATTATTTAGTTTTGAATATCACTTAATAAAATCCAATATCATTTAAATAAAACCACAAATTAAAAATAAAATAAATAATTCCTTTCAACTTATTTACTTGAAATATTCTTTAATCATCTTATATCAAAATCAAGTTATAAAATCATATCTTTAAAATCTCAAACTCAATATGTTTCAAATTTTTTTTATTTAAATATAACTCTTACAGAATACGATTTTAAATCAATTTAATTTTATCTTCCCAACCTTAATTTATTAAAATTATTATAAAAAAATATGTTTTAAAAATATAGTTTCAAATAAATATTTAAATCATAATATACACTAATTAAATTAAGCTTTATTAAATTAAATCATATTATTAAATTTATTTTATATTAAAACTAATTTTTACATATTTTAAAATAGTTAAATTATAAGCAAATTCTTAAAATTTATAATTTCAAAACTAACTCATAACTTTAGAATTTCCAAAGCCTATAATTTTAAAATTTTAAACATATATAAAATAGCATTTATATATATTAAAATCAATATTTATATAAAACCATGTATATTTCTTTTCAAAACCCTGGAAATCATTTTTAAAATATACACACGCACACACACACACATATATATCTATATAGACCAACGTTGTCTATATATAAATTTTCTATCCGATGGTCAAGTGATATGGATATTTATCATTTCAATCCGCAGTTTAATTATCTACGGGTATATATCTTTTCAACCTGCAATCCCATATTCAATTCAATGAAAATCTATTGGGTTTATCATTTCAACCCATAATAATTTTCTCATATTCTACAAGATCATTCGGGTATGTATCATTTCAACCCATAGGGAATTCTATACTAACAGGAAACTTGCAGAGTAAGAACATATGTGATAAAATATAACATTTAACAACATGCATACATCATCAATAAAATATAGATAACAGATCATGGTGTCAGACGTCGCATGTGAACAGTTACAGATAATAACGTATCATATATAGAAATTAAATAACTAGCAACATCATATTTCAATTGTCGTTTAAAGTGAAACCAAATCTAATAAATATAAGAACGTTAATCGTGAGTGATTGCTTACCTTTTGAGGCTAGAGAGATTCGACAAGAAATGAGATTAGTTACAAATCCAAGCACGAATTCCAAAGCAAAGCAAGATGGGCACGAATTTGATAGACAAGCTGATATATCAGAATCAATGAAAACAAATCAAATCAGCTTGGTATAAACTGAAACTAATATATATATTATCCACATATATTTCAAAAATCAATTTTAGAAATATATACTTAAAATAATATATATATATATATATATATATATATATAATTCAAGTAAATCTTTAACATAATATATGTATATTTAAAGCTATCACAACATCATACTATAAAGATATTAACATAATTCAAGTAAATATTTCAAAATAAATTTGTATACATATACTTTTAATCATACACACACACACACACACACATATATTTTAAAGCTATAACAAAGTATTAACATACAAAGTATAGTTTCAAATCAGTTTTCAAACAAACAAGAGTTGGTATAACAAAATATCTATAATATAATATATACCTTAAAGTCAAAACACAAATACATGTCATATCTAAAATCTATACAGACTATATATATACATCTATACACATATATATAAACTCATGTACATATTATATTTTAAAACCAGTTTTAAACATATATATGAGAACTAACATAAACACAAAGACATACACATTTATATTAAAAAATACTAACATACCATATGTATATTTTTCAAAATACTAACATAACGATATATATTTAAAAACACCAAATTCATACTGAATATATATATATATGAATTTTTTATATAGCTAATATAAACTTACCATTATACCAACAGACCATATGTAGATTATAAAATCTTACTTTACTATTTTTTTTACAAACTTACTATATATGTAAACTAACTATATATGTATACAATATTTTTATTTCTCAGGAAAACATATATCTCAGTAAATAAGTACGCTAACCTTATATTAAGCTTATGTATATTCAAACAGATAATACTACATATACTTACATATATATATATGGCTTATTTAAAATCTTATATCTGCAAGCAACTGATCACATAGGTTTTCATAAACCTTTAAAACTTAAATAACTAACCTACCTTATACAATGATATATAACCTATATATATATATATATATATATATATATATATATATATATATATATATATATAAACATACGACTAATAGTTGTAAAACAAAATATGAAACATAGAATGAATTGTCATATATACAATATATATATATAACAAATATATAAATATATGTATATATATACATTAACTTACATCAATGCAACAGAGGAGGAGGTAGCGAAAAGCCAGGGAAAAAGAAGGATTCGGGCACGAGTTTGGGTGGCTGAAGGCCGAGCAAGCAGGAATGGCTCGGTGAAAGGGTAGCGGCTGCATAGGCGGTGTCTATGGTCGGCTATGGTAGGATTACGCAAGGTCGGAGGGTGGCCGATAATGGAGGTAGGCTCAGATCTGGAAAAGTGGATGCGTTTGAGGGGTTTACATTGAAACGACGGAGGTGGATGAGTTTTGGTTGTGGGGTCACTTACTACTGGGCGGCATAGGAGTTTATGCGCCTGTTATTGTGGCAGCATGTGGTGAAACGGTGGAGGAAATCTGAGGGGGTGGAGTGATTGCTTTCGGCTAAGGAGAGGGGAAGGAGCTTCGGTTGGGGATGATGGCCGAAGCATGGAGATGATCAAGCGGAATTGCGCTCGAGAAGGTGGAAGAGGAAGGCTAGGTTCGAGGCGAGGATGAGAGATCTGGCGATGAAGCTTCAGTTTAGGTGGATGGTAGAGAGGCGGGATGGAAGGGAAGAGGAACGAGCATGTTACATGCATAGTGTATCAAAAATTAATATTAGACATATTATTTTATATATTGCCTGACAAATAAAGTGAAAAGGAATTTCAAGCGAACAACCAATATAATAAGTCAAATAGTGGGGATAGTAAGAGGTTAGAAATAAATTTCAGGAATATAAAAAGGCTAGAAGATATATGATTACTAGACAGGGAATACTAAAGGTAAGGGAAGCTAAAAGGTTGAATGCGGAGCCGATACAAAGTTTTTCCATAGATTTTCGCCGTCTCTCGGACTTCAAAACACACAAATGAATATACCGTAGAGACCAACACGATGAAACGATCAAAACAATATACAGATATCAGTGGTACGATCATCCCATCAAAAGTCAATATTCGGTACTGAAAATGTTGCTACAACGCTGGAATTAAAATAAACGGAGCATTAGCAGCCCAACTTTGGCGAAATGAAATATGACGTCTCACTCAGAAGATGATTCACAAATTTATTATATAAAAATACTCAGGATTTAGAATTATTTTATTATCATCAAATTAACTTATTTAGATTTAAATAAAATTTCACAATAAAACAAACTTCCATATTTTCTGATGAAAATTTACCATTTGCTATGTTTAAATAGATGCTTTCCAAATATCAATTTTTTATTTCAAAATTCAGCTATTTAAAATTTCATAAAATTTCAGTTAATTACATTATCAAAAACCGTTAAAGTTTATGGGTCGTTACATCATCCATCAAATGTGTGCTAATCCAAACAACAGTATTAACACAAAGACTGACATAATAAACCGTAGTTAACTGCACAAAACTTAGTAAAAATGGCAATATATCCAAATACGATCTCATTATTTTTAAAATAACATATGTGATAAATAAAATCAACCGTTGATCAAATATTACACCCATTCAAAACATCACATTTACAATCATGGTTTTCTTTTAAATATAACATCATTTTTATATTATAAACCCACCTTTTATTTATTTTAAAACAATAATAGTTCTTTCAAATTGATAATATACTTCACAATACTTTGTTGCAGTCTCATTACTTCTAATCTTTTCAAACATTATATTTTATATCAAAAATAGTAATTTCATCAAATTACCTTTCAAATTAACAATATTGTTATTTTTCTTCAAAGTAATAATATAAACATTAAATATCTTTAATATTCCAAAAACAATTCATTGCTATTTATCTCAAAACCATGAAATCTTCACAAAAACCATATTATTATTATTTATAAAATATTACTTTATTAAATACCGATAATAAACATTTCAAGATAAGTTTAAAGTATATTCTCCATTATTATTTTTAGATTTCCCTAGAAGTTCATAAATAATAACCTTATTAAATTCCTCTACTTGATTTCATATTTTATTCAAACACTGTTATTTACAAACAACATGCAGTAACTATAAATAATCATATCAATCATTTATTTATCTTCTTTTATCCTCATTACATAATTTCATTTATTTTATTTTAATGAATAATAGTCATATTTTAAATCCATAACTAATTACGACTAAAAATCCAATAATACAACCAATCGACAATAAACAATCAATCCAATGCTTAACCTATCCATAATGTCCAAAATATCATATAGATACCAATGTATCACATTATCGATCAATAGTTATAATTTTCCATCAGGAGATATCTATTTTATAGTTTAAATTCAATTAATTAAATTAGGTAAACCATACCAACGTGCTTTTTTCAGTAGTCTCCAAACTCAGTAAACCCAATACCATGTTGTTTGGAATTTCGCCACGAGTCCAATAAAAGAGATTACACATGAATCAGAGTTCACATGCACAAGATGTTATAGTTAGAAGTAATTGAATTTAAAATATAATTTAATAACGTGCAAGGGAAAAGAGGTAATTACTCCTTTCTTCACCGAGCCATACCCGATACCATTCCATGTTACCCAATTATCACCTTGACTGCTACCTTTGACCATGTTTTGCCACCGCCATGGGTCACAAAAAGATGCCACACCACCTCCATCTATCCGCCTTCATCTCCTCTTCCTGACACGCCACCTCCGACCTCCCAAGAGCACTGCCGCCGCCGCATATGGATTAGGGTTTTCAAACCTTAATTGGCCAGTTGCCACCGCCATGGATGTTTGTTCATCAAATTGAAGATAACGAGTTTATATGGTCGAGCTCTACCCTGTTTCGCCATCTGTAACGACCCACAAATTTATCAATTTGATAAATTATATTTATTTTAAAATATTTAAACATAAGATTTTATATACTTAGGTTATGATGTTTGCACAATAATAATCGTAACAAGTATTTACTAAAATATATATTTTGGGAAAATACCGATAAAATGGCCGAAAACCATTTTATCGATAAACAGCTCTAAAATCGTAAAATGTCATGCGTAGAACTAGATATGTACACTTATTTTTATAACTGAATGAGAATACGAAATAAAATTATTATTATCTTTGGAAAATTAAATGTATTTATGACATCATTAGTGATGCCCTTATATTTAATAATTGATTTATGAAGTTAAATTGAGATATAATGATTTAATAATTATTATAATTATTCAAAATAATTGTTTGTAAATGATAATAATTTATTTTAAATAGTTATAAAGTGATAATAAATAATTTATAATAGTTTTATAAAGAGATATATAATCAGTTTCAAAATTTAAGAAAATTAATATCGCTTTATCAATATAATAGCAATTTTTGTAAATAATTGTTAATATTAATTTATATGATTTTATAGTTCAAATAAGATAATTTTAATTAATTAATAATGATTGCAAATTTTTTTTCAATTTTTTTACATATATATGTAATTTAAATTAGAAGTGAAAATGTGACTGATAATCGGTTTTTCAATTTTCAACGGTTTAACGAATGAAAGTTGTTCAAAAATCGTTGCAACCTTAATTATATGACGTAAACACACATATATGCACACTTTAACTTGCATATGAACATACATACATACATACATATATACACACATTCACATTTATATATGCATATAAAGAAATATCTAAGATATTTCCAATTTCTTCACCTTTAAGCATCCTAAAGTCAAAAGTAAACATATCTTCATATTACACATCATATGTAGCACATAGGGGTAAAGATGGAGGAGGAGATGGCGCAAATACAAGGGGAAGTGGTGGTGTAAATGTGATGCGTTGTATCATTAAAATATCATTATATTTTTTACAACTTTTTCCCTATAAATACCACCCTCCATTCTCATATTTCCACACTTCATTCCTACTTCTTCTTCCTTCTTCTTAAGAGCTCCTCTTTAATGGCTTCCAAGCCTTATAAAAATTTAGCAAAGTTATGGTAAAGAAATGTCAAAATTATATACATATGCAAACTATGTTGCTACCTCCTCAAAACAACCTCAAACTCCATCCTACACCTTCTATAACCCACGACCATACCATATGTCCATGTTTGTCCATGCATCACTTCATTCCAAGAGAAGGTCGAGCCCACTAAGAGTCATGGAGGATATTCGAGGAGCTCCAGAGTGAAATTTATGGAGAGAATTGCTATCGAAATGATTTTAGGATGCATCGAGGAGAAGTGGATTTGTTTAGGTGGTGTATCAGTGAAGTGTTGATTCAATTGAATATTGGTAGGAAGTTTGTTTTGAAACGATGATTACTCAATATTTAAATTTACTAATTAAACTCTCAAGTTTAATGATATGGAAGTTTAATATATTGGATGATTAAGTGTTTGATTACCTGGATGATTACTTGGTTAATTAGATGATTCTTAAGATGGTTAATAACTTAATAGATAAATGAAAATGGAAATGGTTAGTAAATTAACATAATAAATAATAGAAATAAAATCCAAAATAAATATGTGTATATGAAGTTATTTAGCCTCTTAATGGTTTGAAAATATAAAAGGTTGAAAATGAATATTATAATAATATAATATTATGAAATGATTTAAAAGTACAAAAGAGATTTAATATGAAAAATATTAGTTTTAATTTAAAATAGTTTATAAATGTTTTATAAATATTAAAATTCAATTTGGAGAAGTTTTCATGAATATTGAAAATTGAGTCAAAATAGGCACGTCGCGTAACGGCAGCTCCCTATTTCGCGTCGTAAAAATCAAGTGAATATATAGAATGGAATATAGCTTAGAATTCTTCGTGATAAAAATTTTCCGAACTATTATATCCATAGTTTTCAAACAAAGGAAGAAAATCAAGATTCCGATAAGTATACTTTGAAATATGAGCAAATCAAGTTATCGATAAAATCGCGCTTTGGCAGTTCGATAGGCAAATTGGCAAATGTTTTAAATATTTTTTTAAAATGTTTAGAAATATGGAATAAATTTTTTAAAATGTTTTAAAAGATATTTGAGCTATAAAAATGAATTTATAAATGATCGAGAAGTCGTTTTGATCAGTATAGCTTAAAAAGCAATTTTTGAGCAATTTTTCGCAGCACTTTTCTATAACTTTTAAATTATAGTTTTAAATGCAAACATTCTTTTCCAAATCTTTGGTAAATGTTTTCAAATTATAAATAAAGTATTTTAAATATGATTTAAAGGATTTTTGGAATGGTTGAATTTTAAATGATTTAGAGTCGATCAAATTACTTGACTGCCTTATGGGGTCAGAGAGGTAGTGTCTAGGCTTGGGTCCGGAAAACCAATTTTCTGCTCTCCTTGGCTATCTAGATTGGCTAGATGGAGGGGCTAGTAAATTTCATTTACTCGGATCAAAAAATTTCAAAGTATAAAGGATATGATTTTTCGAATATAAATAACCTGGATTTTATGGAGATAATCTTCTTGCACTCGGTGTAAAAACCCAAAGAAGGAACTTGTACTATTTATGGAATTTAAAAGGTGATTTCGCTGTTATTTTGTCCATAGTATTTGTTAAATACGAGAATTGATATTGAGTAGAATTAGATGGTTTCTATAGATCCCGCTCACTTCATATTTACTGTTTTTGGGTTAACATCTAGATAACATGGTTTTAACTCAATTAAAGTTCTGAGTTTTGAATTGAGAAATCTTTGTAAAGATTTAAATAAACGTTTTAGAAATATTTTCATAAAGTAAAGGATGAAATAAATTGGAATTATTCTAGGTTTCAAAAAGATTTTAAGTAATCAAAGGATTTGATAAATGAGGCTTAATGGTTCCACATACTGTTAAGAAGATTAATAGAATAATATAAAATAATATATCTTTTAAGATATTTATGAATGAATAAAAAGATGAATTAAATTGAATGTTGACTGATAGTCACATATGAACATAACAACTTTTTTTATCGATGATTGGTTCGAAGGAACCGGGGTTAGATTTGGGTAATTCCTATCCGAAAACCACTTCGAACCAATGTATACGTTCGGAAGTAAAGACATGTTGAAGATGATGATTATTGAAGACCGAAAATACTTATAGCTAAAAGACTGCCTTTTGACATTCTCTGGGTAGCTCCCAATATAGAGACATTTATTATAGCATTGGTCCTTTCATATTTTGGAATTTTTGGATTACAAGGACTACTCGCTACTAATGGTAGTTGGAGGAGTGTCTTCGGTTTCGTTCAATCCCAGAACGAACTTGTATGGACGAATGTCTGACAGTGCATTTCTGATCATATTAATTGATCTCTATCAACATATTATCTGCTTGGTGGCGGAGAATTCAACTTCTCTTAGCATAACAAACTTTCCTGAGATGTACGAGCTTAGGAGTTATACGTTGGTAGAAATCAGTTGTACGATTAAGGAATGAAAACATGACATTCTAAGTGGATTGTGCTTTATGGAAGAATAAATCGTGGCTTTGTTAAAATTGAGCGTAGCCTCGTGAGTCTCACATCCTGGAGAAAATACGGGTAAATATGTGGTCTGCAGGACATATATTAGGCTATTGGTTATATGAGTATGGAGGAGTCCAGTGGAATTTGGATCCTTAATGCATTTATTGCCCCATTTATTTGAATATAGCAGATAGCTTGCGAAAAGCGATAAGGCTACCGTATATTAGTAGTTTAGCAAGTGTAGTTCCAAGTAGCTAGCTTGAGAAAAGCGATAAAGCTTCCGTGGGAACTATGTTTGCTATGCGTGGACCGAAAGAAAAGACCACTAGTTCCCTATCATGTTGGAATTCCAAATCCAATACGAGCTCTACGGTTTTGATTGTATTCCCAAAATAGCCGCAATGCTTTGCAAACATTTCAACTACCCCTTTGGTATCATATATTCCACCTGATGTATTCCGTTGACCGTCTGGATATATTGCCATAGACTTAGTCTAGATATTGATACTTTATTTTGATGTATTACTTGAAAAATGTTTTCAAAAGAAAGTCATTAATAATAATATCAAAGTGTTTTTAGTATAATGTA
Organism: Allium cepa; assembly: GCA_030765085.1. Classification (NCBI taxonomy): domain Eukaryota; kingdom Viridiplantae; phylum Streptophyta; class Magnoliopsida; order Asparagales; family Amaryllidaceae; genus Allium; species Allium cepa. Next base: position 132,203,509 of record CM060943.1, read on the forward strand.
TTTTGGTTATCATAAGATAAAAACTCGTCCATATTTATCTGTGGGCGTGGTCTTATGAGATACCCTTCTTTTCAATGGTTTTGATTTACATCAGCATTTAAAATATAGAGTATCTCACGTCGATTTATCAAGCCTGATCCGGGTATTTTTAATACTCGGGTCAGATCCGTATGGTTTCAGGTTTAGCTGAAGACACTTGGAGTATCCATAGGAGAGTTGGAGATCTTCATCTATGTATGGACGTATTCTATTATCCGCTGCATCTATTGCATTTTTTTGTTTGGTTTTCGGTATTTGCAAGGACAGAGATTTATAACTGTCCAGACTGAATCTAGGTTAGACTCTGATATTGTATTCAAAATCTTCCGCTATAAAGATTTTATATTGAAATAATATATGTTATTCTATTCATGTGATATTCTATTCTATCTTTATTTTCTTTTTTCCCTAATTATCGGGCTTTTTGGCACTTGGATTTGCGACACGAGGATGTATTAGTGTCGATTTTCGAGGGTTGAAAAACCTGGTCATTACATCATCAATTCCAACAATCGTCCCTCCAATCAAAAAACCCTAATTTGAATAGTAAGGTTTCGCCGTCTTGTATTTTGACTATTAATTCTGCCCTCTTCAAGCACTTTTTAGACAAACAAACACCACCCTTTGACCAAATTCACTTAGAGCTTTCAAACGATATATAATTCGATATAGTTTGAACACTTTTATTTTTAAATTAGTTTGTAATTAGTGATAATCCTCCACCATTAGCAGGTGATTAAGGAATTTCAAAAATTAGAGAAGAAAATGAACATAGAGGTGACGGCTACGGTTTCGTACTCTAAAATATATATAGTCATTAGGTTGGGTTATGGGTTATGTATCCAGTTTGGCCCAAAATAGCTACGTACACTGTTTAAACACTGTAACGCTTCTATTTCGCAAACCATGATGCCGAATATATCAAAACTATATATCAAATTGATCGTCCCAAAAATATTTTCGCAACGGTTATAAATGCAATACCCAATTCACTATTTTATTAAAAATTTACTTTTGAGTAGTTTAATATTTTGCCATGTTGAATTTGTGGGTCGTTACACTCTTTACCACTTAAAAACATGCACTTGCAATTACCCAAATACATCTATTAACCAAATTAATAAGTCAACGTTATTAGTTTAATCACAAAATATAAGGGAAATACACCAATCACAAGTTAATTACTTATAAAGTAATATATAACGACCAAATTGATTACAACACAAAATAATTCATTTACAATAGTGAATTTAACTCTACATACACATACTATAGTAACACATGCGTTTCCTTATCATTCAATCCAAACTACAATACGTAGAAATCTACCAACAAAGGGTGAAATAGTATCAATCATAAATTAATTTACATTATACACTATAATAATTCAACCTTAATTAACATTAATTAAAGTTCATAACAAACAAAGGTTGATCTAAACATGTATGTGCAAATAAATAAATACACATAAATCAATAATCAACATAGCTCATAAAAATAAAGTGCACGCACATCTAAAAGAGCAATCACCACATCAACATATCAACAAATAATATGTGTATATTAATCCCTATGTTGACTGCACATCCATCCAAATATGTGTATCTTCGATGTCGTAGATGAAATTTCTCATGATCTAATCTTTAAAATAATCGATGTACCTTCCAAAATAAACCATGTGACTAGTCATGACAACATCTGCAAAATAATATGGTCATCTTTTCATGTTGTAGCTGCATCAATCTTCGATCTTCAGACCCATATCATAAGATTTCTTCCAAGTGGCCACCATCTTAAGAGTATTGTGTTTTGGATACATGATAACTCATATGACCTTTCCCCGCCAGGGATTAATAGGTAAATCCTGGTTTTCAATGTACCTATTCACTGCCCAAAGATGATACTAGGTCCTTTCCACCAACCCAGGGTATACATATCTATTCCACAGATCTAGGGTAATACCCAATGAGTTTCCTCATAATACTCCTACTTACAAGTACATCAGAAAAGACTCCGAGCATTAATGATCCCTTTGCACGTAACTTCGAGCCCTTTCCTTGCTCTATCTTGTTTCCAATCATCCTTACGAGACCATTCCACATCCATTTTCTTTCAATGATATAACCATTCAGTATTCTACCCACGACTCACCCTTCTAAGAACCCCCTTTATGGATAAATTTATTTTCTTCCAATGATAAAACCATTCAACATTCCATCCACAGGCCACCCTTCCAACAACCTGCTTTTTGTGGATAATCATCATGTAGAGTCATATCATTCCAATCTTTCGATCCTTTCAAAAATCTGATCAATAAACCCTCAATAATGATTGCTTCATCTGACGATAGGGAGGACGTACCCAAAATACCTAAGATGGACCTGCTAGCGAAGAGAATTCAACACATTTTAAGGGCAAAACTTCTACCAAAATATTTTTATTTTGAATTAAAGCTTCCATCTCCTTTTAAAACAAAAATATTTTTTGTCCCTTATAGAAAAATTAATTTGAAAAATAATTATTTCATATGTACATATATATCATAAAAAATTCCTTTTAAATAAACCCTCCTTGTTCTATATATTTATGGAAGCCGATAATCATTTTTGGAAATAGATTTCTAAAATCATTTTTCGAAAAAAATATTTGTAATAAACCTCCTGCCTATCCTTAATTCCTTGATGGTACCCCTTAAGTCTTTAACCATCAAAATTTTCCAATCATTACTATCTATCTTCAAGGAACATCTTCGTATCTCTTAGTCAATTCCGATATTTAGTCTTCCACAACTTAGGAAACTATGTCATTTCATTATGACTAAGTTAAATATATCCCTTAACCTCTTCCAATCATACAATTATCATACATAGCAAACATACGAACAAGCAAACATTTGATAAATAAACATGCAAACAACAAACAAACCAACTAATAATATTAAACAAACAATTAACAAAAACCAAGTGAAAAACTAAACAGATAGCAACAAACCCAAAAAAATGCAACAAGCAATTAAACAAATAATTCTACCAACGAAAGTTAGTGGAAAAAAACAATCAACAACATCATATAAGCAAGAGAAATCAATTTAACTAAGCATGACATGGAATAATACGTAAATATAAACAAATAAATAGTGACATTGTCTTAACTATAAATAATATAAGTAATTCTGACAAAAGTAAGCATTCACAAATAAAAGTTCACCATCCCACACATTCAATCGGGCGGTCTCCATCATTTCCCAACCCCTTTTATGGAAGGGAATAACTAGACATTCCCATAAAGCATTAAGGGAAGGTCACACACAACAGTTATAAGGTAACATCATCATAATGGTGTTGGGCCAACTCAAAACAATCTTACCCTATCGTCTTATCCCCATGATACAAAGTCTAGTTTCATAGCCCCTGTTAAAATTCATAAATAAACATCTTTTCAGTAAAAATACCTTTTAAACAAACACCTTCATAGTTTGTTATTCAATTAAATAGTTTACTTTTTCAACCATTTACCTTTCAAATTAAATCATCCTATTAATAAAATATTTTCTTTTTTTTTCAAGGTATTGTAAAACTAGATATTTATAGCTTAATTTCGTTAATAATATATTTCCAAGTATATTCTCACATAATAATTTTTGAATTTGGTCCTTTTTCAACTAAAACTTTTGATCCAACAAATTGTTTTTCTTTTCAAATAATAATTTATCCAAGTATCCTTTAAGTGGAAATTCTTACAACCGAGATCAATTTCCAAACAAAAGTTGTCTGGAATCAAATATGCCCTCTTTTTTAAAAGTGAAAACTCTTGTCTAAAATAAATATTTTAGTGCATTCTTTATTTCAAAAATATACTTCTCAAAAATATATCCACCAAACTATTTCCACCAAAAATCTAATTTCTCAATTAAAAAAATACCCTTTCTCCAACAACCTTCCTATTGAGAAAATTCTATATATTTTCAAATCATACTGTTGAGAAAATAATTACTTCATAATAAAACATATTGTTGTGGAAATAACCTACCTATAAAGTATTTTTAAGTAAATCATCTTTAAACTGTATAATATTTATTATAAAGAATGTTTTAACAAAAATTTTAAAAAAAAATAAGAACTCTCACTAACCACTTTCCAATAAGATACTTTTGAAAAAAATTGCTTTAAATTCTATACCATTATCAAAATAGTTTTTCCTTTCTTAAGATACTTAAAAAATAAGTATCCCTCGAAACTTACAATATATATTTAAAATATTCTTTAACAGAAATATTTTCTCCTAAAATATTTTAAACCAAATCATCATTTCTAGATAGAACATTTTTCAGCAACTCTTCCTTTATTAACAAAATATTCCCAAACCATTATAAAAATACATTCCAAAAGATGTTTTAAAAGCTAGCAAGTTTTTCCCATACTAAAATGTTTATTCCAAGGTTGAATTCAATTTGCAATTACTAATTAAAACACCTTTTAACTAGATATACTTTCAAATAATTATTTTCTGTGTTCACTTTTCCTTCTGAAAATATCTTTATAAAACTATTTTATCCCCAAATCAAATATTTTATTCTCTTCGAAGTTCAAATAATCTCTTTCATACCCGGAAATAACCATCTTTCCCTTTCTAATAAAATATCTTTAAAATCAGACGTGTGTGTTTTATAAATTCTCCAAGCAAATAACTTTCACTTTTAAAAAATATGGTTTCATTTTATTATGGTTGGTTTCAACTTTAATTTGACATCGGTTGTGTGTTAATCAATTTTAAGTCAACATTTAACCCCTCTTATAAGTGTTCACCATACCCAACTCCTACTTTATTTATCTTTTATTGTAATAAGGAACATAATTTTTGGGTGAGGTAATGGTGATTATCAAACAATACATATACACAATGCATACAATTATTAATCAAAACTCTCTCTCATTCTATATTTTCACCCAGCCTAAGGTTAAATCATTTAACCTAATAGTCAAATCTACCAATGCTCGAGGAATCGTTAAACCTAAGCTTTGATACCAAATGTGATGACCCACTATTTTAAAATTCCAAAATCAATTATAAATGACATCAAAACATGCTTACAAGTAATTTCAGAAATTAAAAGCAGTGGACCGTGGGTAGATAAAAAAAATTCTAAAACAATGAATAGAAAGGAGAAAGCCTCATAGTGGAATCAAACATCGATATATATAAAAATTAATAGCTTGGTAAGAGAGCAATCATCTCATAACTTTACATTTGAAATACAGCAGTCGTTATCAACTTATGAACTATGTAACAATGGAATAAAGGTAATGTACCAAATCAGCACTTCTCATTCCCTCTTCTTCTCTTATCCACAACTTAACAGAGATAAAAATAAAAAATTGTTTCAACTATGTTTAGGACCGCGTTAATTTCTATACATCCCAGCCTAACCTAAGGGATCTGGTGGCATTTGTATAGAAAAAGGATGCCTACATACCGCTTATAAGGGATCAAGCCCACGTAGTTCTATTGTTTTTCTCTACTTCTGCATTCAAATGCCTGTTAGTACAAAACAACCATTGCATCCATTCAACCATTGCATCCATTCAAGCATTGCCACCAATGCAACCAATGTAATTCAATACAATAAATGCAACCACTGCAATCAATGGAATCTAATACAATCAATGCAATCGTTGCAACAAATGCAATTGATAGAAGCAAAAAACAATATCTATACTCATTCATCACAATATGTAACGACCCATGTTTTACATATCGAAGGATCGTAAAATATTTTTATTTTATTCATATCAGGTCATATAACTAAAGTTTTGGGAAGTGATTCTTAAGGACATTTTCCACGTCTGTGATTTTTGCCGAATTTCTATTTGACCATTTCGACCTTGAAGACCTTATTGGACTATAAATTTTGACAGGAGCTGAATTACGATCTCAAACCACTTCCATCACTTTAGGATGATGGTTTCACATTCTGTAGAATGATCATAATAGACAAACAACTTATCGTTTGAAAGTTACAGCTGCTTTAAGTTTGGGCTACTACTGGTCAGTTTTAATGGGTAATTAACTGAGCCCGTGCTTTGGCTCGTTAATCCCACTACAACAAAAATGCCCTATTACAACGCCCTTTTTACAACGGGCATTTGCTGCCCGTTGTAATAGAAGGCTATTACAACGGTCGATTCAGGACCGTTGTAATAGATGCCCCCTTTTACAACGGGCATTTGCTGCCCGTTGTAATAGATAGCTATTACAACGGTCCATTCAGGACCGTTGTAATATATGCCCTATACAAGAATCTTTTTACAACGGTCCATTCAGGACGGTGGTAATAGATGCCCCTTTTTACAACGGGCATTTGCTGCCCGTTGTAATAGATCTCTATTACAACGGTCCATTCAGGACCGTTGTAATATATTTATTAATTACACTTAATATTTAATTATTATAATTAATATTCAATTATTTAGTAATTACATTTAATATTCAGTATTTAATATTCAATATTAGATAATTAAATTAGTAAAATTCTAAACTAAATTCATAAATACATTCGAAATTTTCATAAAATTCAAGAATTAAAGAGTAAAATTTTAAGATAACTTAAAATTTTAGAAAGTTTCCGAAATCTTAGAATATTTAATATTTCAAATAATTTAAAATTTGGAAATTTTGTAAAATAAACTTAAAAACATTTGTAAAATTTATAAACAAAAATTTGAAATTTTCATAAAATTATAAAATAAAGAGATTAAAATTTTATAAAATATTTAAAATTTCAAAATATTAAAATAATTCAGAATTTGAGAAATATAAATTTTACTGTAAAATTTTTAGAAACTAATGCCCCTTTTAGTTTCAAATGCATTAGTAATTACATTTAATATTCAGTATTTTACTGTAATATTTTAAAACCCTAAATAACTAAATAACTAAAACCCCTTTTTAAATAAACAAGGCCGGCCCACTTGAAGTTCACCGTCCCCTTCTTTTGTTTGTGAAAAATGTCGGCCTCTCTTTGTCGAATTAGGGCTTCGGCTTCTTTCTCGAATTAGGGCTTCGTTCTGATGATTGATGCTCTTGCTTCTCTGATGTTCGATTGTTGCCCTTGCTCACTGCTTCGCTTATGATTGTTTGCTCCTCTGTTGATCGATTGTGAAATTAGGGCTTCGGCTTCAATTTGGTATGTAACTTTCCTTTTTGCTTGAATGCTTGAATTTGATTGTTGCTCTGCTTGCCGATGATGAACTTGGGTTTGTGATTGATAGTTTGATTGTGAATTTTAGCTCATATTCGATGATGATACCTTCGGGTTGAATTTATATGAACTCGTTACACTTGAAATCCTTCGTATCAATTTAATATTTTCCTAATTCTCAATTTTTTGTTACCTGTTGCGCACGGCTTCTATTCTGTAGCGTTCGATCATCTTGATTAACGCGGCATTAAAACTTTTCCCTTTTTCATTTCTGACTTTTTCAAAGGCGTATTTGATGCACTGTCATCAATTCGAATTCTCTGGTTCTTCCATGATTTCGACTTCACTGTGAATTATTGTTGCATTCCGTATTTGTTTTCGAATTAATTAATTCGAAGATTTCTTCCTATATTTGTTTTCTCGGCCCTTATTTGTATTAATACTGACCATATGTAGTCAAGAAATTTGATGCAGAGATTTCTTTCCAAATTAATTTTCTTTGACTTAATTAAAAATACGATTTTGATCTTTAACTTCGGCTTGATTTCTGCACTGACTTGTACTTGCCACTGTCTTGTGTTTTCTACTGCACATTCACCTGTTTACAATATATGTGCATACATACATATGTATGTGTGTATGCATATATTCTTAGGTTTGTGCTTGGACTTCAACTGCTTCATGTTCTGTTGATCTTGATTTTGTTTCTCAGTCATGTATTCACCTGCATGTAGTTGTGCACTGATTCTTTCGAATTGCATACTTCATCCATTTGTTCATGTTGCTGGACTTGTTTCACTGGTATCTTCCCTGTGTTGATTTGAGTTGCTGTCGTCTGCACTTGCACTTGATATTGTAACCTCTTATAATCATTCTGGCCTTGCTTATCACGGTTTGATTTTGCTGGTTCGACTTGGCATTGACTGTTTCAATTTGTCTCAACTTGATTTCTGATTTGTGAATTATTCAACCTTGTTCATCACGTTGCTGACATTTGCTTTGACCAGTTGATTTACTTTGGCCATACTGTTGAAATAGTGTTCTCTGACCATCTCTTCTATCATTTGGTACTGCCATGCATTTTCATAGTACCATAGCTTCTTTGTTGCACTCGAGTTAGTTCAAACATGAACTTGTTGCTTGGTTCACTGTGTTACTCATTGATTAGTTTGCATTGTCATATTTTATTCCTGTTGCCTTCATTTGCCATTGAGTTTTGTAGCTTGGTGTCATGTTTGCTGGACTTGTTGTTGGCATGTGCATTGTGTTTATTTGTGTCCACACGATGCTTTGAGTCTGCAACTTGTAGCTGGACTTGATTTGTGCCTTGTCCATTCTCATGTGTTCATCCCTGTAGTATATGTTAGTGATACATTTTGGAGTTGGTTCATGTTGCTCTGCACTTTGATGTTGTAGTCTCTGACTTTGCTGTATTCATGCTTTTATGCTTGTGACATTCCTCTGCCTTGTTGACTGCATCACCATACTCTATTGAGACCTGTAGTCTTATTTCATGTTGCTGTGCAGTAGCTATGCCTTACTTGTCTCTGCTCCATCCTGGTTGCTTCCCTGACCTTGTATCACTTGATTCAGAAAAAAAATTGGAACTGGATTAGTGCAGTTTTCATTCTAGTTTGTAACTGCAGCCATGTTTCATTTTGAGTTGCAGTGTTGGTCTGACTTGCTTGAGTTTCACTGCCATAAGTCGTGCATGTGTGTTGCAGTTGTTTATATGCACTTCATCACTTCAGTATTGTATTGTTTTATGTAGTAGCCTGGACTGGTGCATACTGTTTCTTTACTATGTTGTATTATTCACTGATGCACTCGTATCACTGGTATTTGTGGTCGTCTGCACCTCTGGCATGCAGCTTGAATTGAGTTGAGTCGAGATAGCTTGCATGATTTACTTGCATTGTGGCATTGTGTTCTGGTCATTTGCACTTGCAGTTATACTGCAGTTATCTTCGAGTCTTCTGTATATTTTGTAGCATGTCACTGGACGCATTCCTGTAGTAGCTTTGTTGTTGCTGTGTTCACTGTCACTACGCATTGTTGTGAGTAGTTGGAATCACTGTCATTTGTTTCTTCACTTGTGCATTGTTGTGTCTGGTTCGTTGAGTTCTTGGTTGTGACAGCTCTATATAGTTTGGAACTGTGTCATGGTGATGCATTCTTGAGTCTTGGATATTGAACAGTATTATGTTGGTTTGGTTGTTTTAATGAAGAGGTTGAACTTGCACACTTCATGTAGCCTTCATATTTGGTCTGACCTTTGCACATATGACTTTCTTCATGTTGCAGCTGATTTTTTTTTTATTATTTTGATGTTGCCACTATCTTCTTTGTACTCCAGCATACAGTTGGTAGTTTGCATTCTCTCATGGTTAAATTCATTGCTGAGTTGATCATGTTTCTGGATTTGATCAATGCTCGGTCATGTTGCATTGTGTTGAATCCAGTTTGTTATTTGGGTTTGACACTGTGCTGAATTGTTAGCAGTGCTTTTGTTTGATTTGTGCACACGAGTTGGCGGGGCAGTGCACACGTGTACAAATGTATACGTGTGTACTGCAGCCACTTATGTACAACCTGTCCCTGATAAAATGCTGATATGCACAGATACAATCAATGACGAATAACCCAAATAACTGAGGCAAACAATGTTTTCAAAATCATGTTTCATTTTATATTGCAAAGCGCATATTCAACAAAACTCGGGTTTGACCTTGTGCTCATGTCGTGATTTTAAATATATTGCATGTGAGTTGAACCCGGCTTTGCATTTGGGTTTGACCTGTGCTCACTTGTCCCTGTAGCATTATCAAGTGTATATCGGTGTGCACGGCCTTGTGGCATATACAGTGATACACTGTGTATGTCACAAGTTGTTCGTGTATGATGAATTCAAAATTCAAATTTAAATGATGACGAACAACCCAAATAACTGAGGCAAATATTCTTTTCAAAAAATTCACATTTTATTTTATATTGCAAAAATATTTCTTTTTCAATTTTACCGCGTTAGTAAATATTTTTGCAGATTGCTCAGATGCTGGATTCTAACTGGAAAGAAGTTGAAGATAACAATACGAGTGTGAGTGATATGTAGTGAGGTTCTGAATGTAAAATAGTGATGTAATGAAATTTGTATCAAAATTGTATAGTGAATAGTGAGAGTTTGAATTTGTACTATTTAAAAATTGTAATAAATATTTGTTTGAATAAAATATTCATTTGAATTCAAAATCTGTGCTGTAATTTTTTTTTAAAATTTGCATTCATTTTGCAACGGTCAGAAACCGTTGCAATATCATGTATTACAACGGGCATTGCCCGTTGTAAAAATATGTATTACAACGGGCTTTGCCCGTTGTAAAAATATGTATTACAACGGGCATTGCCCGTTGTAAAATATGGTCGACCTATTACAACTAGGCCTAATACAACGGGCGCATGCCCGTTGCGAAATGCATATTACAACGGGCATTGCCCGTTGTAAAATGCCTGTTTTGTTGTAGTGTCCATCTAGAAAACTGTGCAAAGGTGAGGCTCTAGAAACTGATCTAGGTCATTTCCATTTTCTCCAAAATAGTTCTAAACCTCCATTAACCTTAATTTCATCAAAAATCATGCATTTTCCTTATTAATCTTAGCCAAATCATTGTTAGAGGGTAAATAGCATAGGAAAGCTTTAGATTTTCATTTTTCCTAATCTGGGTTCATCTCCTTTGCTATCTACTTTAGATCTAAGAAGGAAAATTGGTATTTTGGGTATTTGATGAGTGGTTCTTGACCTCTCACTCTACTATGCATGTTTATATAATTAAAAATTTACCTTTTTGACATGATTTTGACCCTAAAACATTTTTTAACCTTAAGTATATTTTTATACATGTTTAGGGGAAAATTATAAAGGTCTAATATGGTTTTTAAATGGTTTTGCAATTTTAGGGAAAATTATAAAGGTCTAATATGGTTTTTAAATGGTTTTGCAATTCTTTGTATTCATATGCATATGCTAGTGTAAAAGCTAGATCAAGATTAAGATTTGCTTAATTATCACATTCTTATATATTGGTTGTGTGGATGGATGTATATGCATGGTTTTCTATGATCGTATGTTGTGCTTTGATGTTGTTTGCTAGTGTTTTAGGCAGTTGGAGAAAGATGGTCAGAATTCGATGAAACTTGGAGGGGTTTTGGGGTATGGGAGGAGTCTAAATTACAAGCCGAAAATGAATTAAAATTCTTAAAAAGGGGAGTTAGAAAAGGGTAGTTGAGATTATAGATGAGTATAATTGATTTTGAGAATTTTAAAGAGGATTAATTAATGAACTCCAAAAATTTATCGAACCCGTTATAAATGGGTTAAGGAAATCACAAGTGGATTATAAGGATTTTGAAAAATATGAAATAAATTGGAACATTCCCAAGTATTGGAAATAATGTGATTTAGGAAAATATACTTATAAATATTTTCTAAGTATTAAACTGGGATAATTTGAAATATCTAACTACGAGATCATTATTTCAAAAATATTCTCAAAAGGTTGAGCTATAAATGGAGTTGAAGAAATATTCTAAATGTTGGTATGGATTTAAATACCATGTTATGGATATAAGTATTTGAAATTAGTTTTCAATTATCAAATATACTGGAAGAGATTTGAATATATATCCTATGGAGATACCTTGAAAACAAATATTTTGGTATAATTTATAATAAGGCCTAGTGACTGCTTATGGATGTTTCATTGATAGTTAAATAACCGACTATTAATATTGGCCAATTTCGTTAATCGTTTCGAAGAGACCGGGATCATATTTAATTATTCAAAAACCAATTCGATCCGGTTTGAAGGTTATGAATGGATATCATGAAGACAATGAAGATGGTGATTTGGTTTGTCCAGACTTAGGATAACTTGTATGGACGAATGCTATCAGAACATCATCATTGGAGGACGATGAGCATTCTAAGTGAAATTGGTCTTGAAAGGTAATCATAGCCTCAAGCCTCATCAACCAGAATGACTGAAAACAAGGGGATATGCAGCAAGGCTAAGTGGGTCTCACCCAATTAGGGTATGTTATCACCTTTATAGATACCCTCGAAAATATATATAGATTATGGATATGATTGTGCATGGAAAAGTGAGCACTCGATTCTTTTAAGGGTGGGAATACCCAGGGTGATAACATATTCGGTTCTATCCAGGTTAGTGATAGGGACGGTCTTGTGTTGTAAGGGATTCTGGCAAGGTCCTCGGTACATTTTTCTAGAAGTGTACTATGATAGATGGTACTCTAGTGCCTAGTCATTATATGAAATCCATTCCCCAATAAGCACCGTACGGTTTTGATTGTGCCTAAATATGCTTGAATGTGAGATGCAAGCATTTCAGCTATTTTCTATTTACTTTAATTAGACACTATTATAATATTAGATGATTTTGATAAAAATGTTTTAATTATCGTAAGGTAAAAATCCATCGTGTTTATGTGTGACATGGTCTTACGAGATACCTCTGTTTTTCAAAGGATTTTGATAAAAGTTAATAATTCAATTTGAGTTTGTTTTCTCATACTGGTTTTCCAAACTTACTCTGGTGTTACTTTATTATAGTGCTCAGGTCAGACTGAGTATTACAGATTCAGGATAGAATGCTATGGAGCTCAGGAGACAAGGTGGATGACAAAGACATATTTCCTTACTTGATTTATATTCCGCTGTATGAGGACAAATTTTTATAACTGTCTAGATTGATGTATTGATTGTTGTACTCCAATGATTGTAAGCATAAAATAATTACAGATTCTTTTATATAAAAATATGTTATTATATATTATATTTTGTTCCGCTGCAATTGTGAGATTCTGTGTTATTGTTTCTATTTTCTTCCACCTCTTTCTTCTTCTTTACCCTAGCTATTCGCTCTTTCGTACAATTTGGATTGAACAAGAGTGAATTTTATTAACTCAGAGGGTACAAAACGGTGGGTCGCTACATTTGGTATCAGAGCCGAAGGTTAAGTGAGAACCTTGGCTCTGGTGAGGATTACCATTAGAGATAGAGTCGGTAGTACTTTAGAATGAGTTAAGCATATTAATAGATATAAGCGCATATTTGTTAGTGAAAATAAAATGTTTTATATTGTGTTGATTAATCTGTTGAGTGGTATATAAATTCTAGTCGAGTAGTGGGACGCCACGAAATCGATAAGAGTTTTTAAACATTTGAACCGAGTAAACCAACACAGCATTGTTTTGAAGCAGGTAAATGAAATAATTTTACTCAAATTATATTTTGATATAACGGAAATAATTATTTTAAAACTATTATAGTGATGTGTTTGGTTGTTATTATATAATCAAAATAAGATTATAGAATTGGAAATTGTTTATATAATCAAACGAGACAAGTATGAATTCTACAAATGTATTATAGTTAAAATGAATTCAACCCAGAATTTGAAGATTTAAAATCCCGGAAGCTTTGAGAAATGTTTTGAATGAGTTTGAACTAAGCATTTGGGAATTTTGAAATATCAAAAGTTTTAAAAATGTTTTCCAAAGTAGTTGAAAGAATAATGGAGTTAAATTTGAGTTTTTTGAAGAGAAAATGTTTTAAATGGATTTTGGAAGTGATATAGGACTGAACTCACTATAGTCGCTTGAAAATATTTCCGATGATGATATGACATCATTGGTGTTCATTTTTGAGTTTCTAAGTGATGGATTGCTACCATAATTGATATTTTAGGTTTGTTGAGCAAACAAGTTTTGTTTAAATTTTTTGGAAGGAACTGTTTTGGCTAAAATCAGGTTGATATTGAAATTCAAAGGAAGTGGTTTGTTAAACCAAAAAGAGTATATATGTATATATTTGATTTCAAAGTGATTTGAAATAAATACCGGGCATTTAAATTTTTTTAAATCCTTACTAAATGTTCTAGAAATATCAGAAAATAAGTTATGAACTTATAAATGGTGAATGATTTTAAAGAAAAACATGGAAATTGAATTTTGGAATAAATTTTAACTTGAGTAAGTTAAAATGAATAAAATTTAACTTGAGCTAAGTTAAATAAAATTGGATTGGAAATGGTATCGATTTGGATTGAGATATAAAATTAAATGGAATTCAACTTATGTTAAGTTTAATGAATTAAATTTTAGCAATTTAATTGATGGTGATTTGAATGAATTTAATGGGATAAATTAATGAAATGGTGAGTTAACTCAAGCAAAGTTAAATGAAATAAATTGGTGTAATATAATTAAATGAATTTAATTGAAAATGAATAAGTGAATGGAACAAATAAATATAAGTAAGGAAGTGTGGGAAAAAATTTGAAATTGGAGTTTAACTTAAGTCAAGTTCAAAAAATTTGAATTGGAACTAGAAATGTCATTAAATTGAATATAGAGTTTGAATTATTAAGTGATGGAATAACTATAAACTATATATATATTTTGAATGGGATAAAATTTAAAGGAAGAAATTATGGAATGGTAAATAAATAAGTTTTTATAGCTTATAAAAATTGAAATTAATGGAATGAGCTATAAATAGATGTATAATCTTGAGTTAAAAATAAAATGTGAATATACTCGAGTATAAATTGAAGGAGAAGTGGAAAATAGTTGTGTAACTCATTAAATTAGAAAAACGGAATAGAAAACCCAAAACGAAAATGGTTTGATATTTTGGTAAAGAAATAAATTTCAAACTTGAATTATAAAATGAATTTGGAACTCGAGAAATTAAATGAAGTGATTTTAAAGTAGAAATTAGATATGGAATTATAAAATGGAAATGAACTAATTAGATGATTAATTTGTTAATCGAGTATAAAAAGAGATATCAATTTGGTCAAGTAAAATGAATTATGGATTGAAATTGGGATTAAATATGAACTTGAGCCGTAAATAAAATTCGACTTAATTATAAGCGAGTTAAATAAAATTGGAAATGCGGTCGAATAAAGTGGAATTTGATTGAAATAGAAATGACTTGAGTTATAAATAAATTCAATTTAAGAGCGAATAAATTGAATATGGTCGTGGATGCTGCTTAAAGGAATTTGAGCTTGAAGTTAAGTTTGAAGTGGATTGGGTGAACGTACTAATTAAATTAATTAGAAAATGGAATGGAATTTGATTGAATAAAAATCAAATCAAAATTTTGAATTGGAATTTGATGGCAAAGGAAACAAACTTAAGTTATAGAGTTGAATTAATTGGGAATAAATGAATTAACTTAAGTTAATATTTTGGATGGAAGTTTGGCTCGAATAAATTGTGAAATGGTCATTTAATAAATAGAATGGAATGACTCCGAGCTTAATAAGATGGATTTGAATATAGTAAATGTGGATATGAATGGAATGCAACTGAAATGGTCGTGAATAAATTTGAAATGGAATAGAATTGAATATAAATCGAGTTGGAATAAATTAAAAATAGCCATAAACTGAAATGGTTATTCTATCAAATAAATATCGCCAAACTTGCATTTCTAAGAAGTCTTTGGAGTAAAATTATCAATTTGGCTGATCTCAAGAGGCTACAAAAGGAAATTGTGGAAATTCTTTGTCAATTTGAGATGATATTCCCAAATGCTTTCTTCGATATAATGGTGCACTTGCTAGTTCATTTATGCAAGGAAATTGAATATGGTGGACCTGCACGTCTTCTTTGTATGTTTCCTATTGCGCGTTATCTTTGTAAACTGAAATCATGTGTTCGCAACAAAAGTAAACCTGAGGCGCCCATTGCTGAAGGTTATCTTGCAGAAGAATGTTTGATATTCTGTTCAAGGTTCTTAGGTGGCGATGGAGCAGGAAAAATGAAATTTGAAACCTGTCCACAGAATCTGGAATATCCTATTGGCACAAGAAGAAACAAAGATGGAAAAGGTATTCATCTTAAAGATTCTCAATGGACAGCATGTCACCGTTACATTCTATTCAATTGTGGTAACAAGGAAATAGAGAGTTTAGTTGCGTAAGTTTTTAAGTTTTATTTTTATTTTAGTAATTATTGAAGAATTTGAAAATTTGTTTCTATCTTTTATTAACCAGGTCTTTATTCTAGGGAACATCGAGCTTTAACTGATAGTCATGCATTATCAAAAATAAATAAAAGAGAGTGAACACATTGAAGAATTTTGGAAGTGGTTAAACGAAGAGGTTCGAAAAAAGTAGGACATTTCAAAAGAAGTACAACTGCTTGCAATGGGCCCTCTTCCGATAGCTAAGAGGTTTACTAGATATGTTATCAATGGATGCAGATTTTATACAAGGTTCAGAGATGCCAAATGTACAACACAAAACAATGGTGTATTTTTGACGGCCTTGACTACTAGCTTTGCAAGTTCGAAAGACCAAAATCCATTGGTTGGTGAAGTTAATTATTATGGATCAATTGAGGAAATATTAGAACTAGATTATTGGGGAGAATTTAGTGTGGTTTTATTTAAGTGTTGCTGGTACCAAGAAGAGAAAGATTTATATGGGCTGACTCGTGTCAATTTTAGTCGATTGTGCCAGAAATCTGATCCTTATGTTATGGCTTCATAAGTACAACAGGTGTTTTATATAGAAGATCCAATTGATAAGATGTGCCACAATGTTATCAAGAAATTCCCGAGAGACTGGTGTGAAATCGAAAGCGAAGATGCAAATGAAGATTTGAATGATATCCGACCTGCTTATGGAATGGGAAATCAAGATTTTTATGTTCGTTGGTGTAGAGATGATGTCCCAATAAGACGAATCCGCCTTCCCCCTAGCAGAGTGAAGGAAAATGCTTCTTAATTTCTGTGTATCACTATCACATTTAATTAAGTAACTAATGTACCAAATTTAAGTAAGAAAATGTTATTTTTGCCTTGATTAAATGTTGTAACTGATGTATCATATTTGTGGGTTTTTTTGTCTCTTTTTTGGTGTTTCTGCCTCTATTACATTTTAGTGAAGTGACTGTTTTATTTTGTAATGCAGTTGGTTTATTTTAATTTGTAATTATGTCATTCTAACGTTAATTCCTTCATTTTGTGTAGGATGCAGGCAAATCTTAAATTCCATCACAAGGGAAAATTTGAGAAGAATGGATATGTCGGTGGAGAAGATACTTCTGTTATAGGCGTTGATCTGGATATGTATTCTTACACAGTATTGATGGATTATGTCAGGGATGAGCTAAAGTACACTGAAATTGGAGGAGTATATTCATGGAAAGGTCCAATGAGTGGGTGGAAATTGGTGAACAGTGATGCAGATCTGTGGGAATTGATGCAAATAAAAAATACAGGAAAATAGGCACAAGGAAAAAGTTATAAAAAAATTTAGACTCAGGGACGGTAAGTTTGTTTTTTAGTCTGAAGGACATTTTATAGTGTAAACAGAAAATTTTATAATGTAAACAGAAAAGTTTGTTGTTCCTAAGACTAAATTTTTTTGCAACTTTTTCCCTGTGCCTAAAAACCCCTAAAAATAACGGTGATTACAGCGATTTCTTTCTCGACACCGTGGTCGATGATAAAATTGAGCCAATGAAACAAATGCAACCACATGTCATCGTACGCCCAAGGAAGAATCTGCTGTCTCCAGGTATAAAAATATCTTCTCATTTGTACTATTATGATGAATTTGGTCATAAGAAAACTAACGATGAAACAACCTATTTATGATTACTTTCAAATGAATTTAGGCCAAGATCCAATTCTGAGCATCCGATTCGAAAATTCATAAATAAATCATACAGAAGCTCGTCCAAAGTAAGTGATAAAAACTGTAAATAGTTAGCTTTTCGACTGGAAGAAGATAAAAATATCTTCTCATTTGTACTATTTTGATGAATTTGGTTCTCGCATGGCTGAATTTGTTTTTCATTTTGCTGCTTTTAGTGTACATAAATTTTTTGTGCATTTTTGTTTGAATATTAGGACTTGTTTTATTTTTAGTGCACTTAGTAGAATAATAAAGGAACCGGAATATTAGTGTACATGATCAAGTCTTAATTTCTTTAATTAAGTTTAAATAATTATGTTTATGACATGATAAACTTGAATTTTATGTCGTTGTATGTTTGCAGCTGCGAAATCACAGAAGTGACAATTTGTCACCACTCACCATCTGCAAAAGGCAGCAAAAAACAAGAAGCATACTGAAGTCTTTACTCTGATTCGAAAGTCAGCACGGCTAAACAATCCACTTACCAACGAGACGCAGACTGATCAAGTCTTTAGTCTTAGAAAGTCTGCACGGCTAAACAATTCACTTACCAACGAGACACAAACTGATCAAATCTTTAGTCCTAGAAAGTTGGCACGGCTAAACAATTCACTTACCGACGAGACGCAGACTGATCAAGTCTTTAGTCCTAGAAAGTCAGCACGGCTAAACAATCCACTTACCAATGAGACGCAGACTGATCAAGTATTTAGTCCTAGAAAATTGGCACGGCTAAACAATCCACTTACCGACGAGACGCAGATTGATCAAGTCTTTAGTCCTACAAAGTCAACACGGCTAAACAATCCACTTACCAACGAGACGCATACTGATCAAGTCTTTAGTCCTAGAAAGTTGGCACGACGAAACAATCCACAAGTGAGCGAAGCTGCTGTGAGTCCATGCATGGACAGGAAAAAGGTGATCAGCAAGAAGTCAACTGGAGTCGGTAGGTCTACAAAATTACCAGAGAAAAATCCCACTGAAGTCAGTAGTTCTACGAAGACACCAGAGAAGAAAAATCCAACTGAAGTCAGCGATGCAACTTTGAATATCAACTCAGCAAGTGTCAGGAGTAAATTGGATGTTCCACAATCTGATGAAGAGGAAAATATGAGATTCTAGTAAGAAGACTACAATCTGATCTTCTAATATGATGTTCTACATATTTTTCTTATATTTACAATAATGTCTTGTTAAATTACTTTCAGGATGATGATCTACCACCTCTGCCACCTCCACCCTTACAGTATACGAAAGGGAGAGAGCTAAACATGTGTCGTAGAAGAATAGTGTTTTTAAGCTCTTGGGATGCCTACATTAGTTACTAGACTGATATATGAATTTGAAAAAAAATAAAGGAAAATCAAAGATGCCGGCTGAAAGCGAAGATTATGCTCCTGAACAAGAGGAACCTAGTGAAGATGATACTTCAAAAAATCCAATAAAGGTGCATTATAGCTGAAGATTTAATTTTATGTGGGTAATTATAGACTAGCTTCCTTATTTTTTTATTTTATTGTTTTTGTGTGCGTATTTTAGAGAACCAAAAAGGTTACGACTACAAAGCCTCAGTCTGGACCAATGACTCGTTCACGGGCCATTGTTGAATCTGCAACCGATAAGAATGCAACTCCGAAGGCAGTGAAAATCCAGTTCCTACACAAACTGCTGATCCACCATGTAGCGTTGAGTTACCACACAATGAAGGAATAGGAACAATGGCTGCTTATTTGGCTATGCGAGAACGCCAGAAGAATAACAGTAATGGAAGTGGAAGTGCAAGGAAGAAGGCTGTTGTCGGAAATGTCTCGACAAATATTGAAAACGAAGAAGATGAAGTAGAGAAGCTGAAGGTATTATCTAATTGAGTTCTGATTTTAATAGTTTAAGTTCTCATTTATGTTATGTCTAGCCTTCTCATTACTATTGTATGTACTTTGTAACAATAGTGGGAGCTCCCAGAAGGTTCAGAGGAAAAACAAAGATGGATAAAGTTCATTCAAGGTTACATGACAAAAGAGTTCTAATCCAAATGAATCATCGGGGACAACCTGTTTCAGACGATGACCAAGTAATGTCTGAACTGAGTGCTTTTTTAGGAACACTGAAGAGGAGTATTCCACTTACTTACAAGTCTTGGTTTGATGTTCCTTCAAGTTTGAAAGGCACACTGTGGAATATGTCAAGGTAATTTGCAAACTTAGCTAAATTTTACTTAAATATATAAAACTTGTCACAAAAATAGCATGACTGTTCTTTTTAATGTTTGATTTGTATTTAAGCAACGGTATATTATTCCGGATGAATCTGAATATTGGGTTTTGAAGTCAATTCGTGACTCATGGAGGGGGTACAAGAGTTGTATTAAAAAGGCACATTATATGGCTTATGAAACTGATGAAGAGAGGCTTGAAAATATGCCGGACGAAATTCCACTTGCGGATTTCAGAGTACTCTTGATGTATTGGAGAGATGAAAAAATTCAGGTATAATTGTAAGTTTTATCACAATTTTTTTTCCCGTTTTTATGCATTCAAATCAGGCAGATAAACATCTTTATTTCATGTTTTTGTAGTCCAAGGCCCTTACAAATTGTGCAAGTCGGAAATCATATACAGACAAACACACTGCTGGTCCAAAACTTTTTTCCCAAATTTGGCATAAGATGGTATGTATTTTGCTTATTTTTATGGTTGGCTGGAGGTATGCATTTTATTTTATCTGAAATTCCTCTTCTTATTTAGTAAAGTGATATATGTTCCAAAATAAAAATAAAAATAACTACATATATGTTCCAAAATAAAATATCACCTCACTCAAACAAATAAGCAAAATACATATTAGCGATATATGTTCTGTTTATGATATAGAAGTTTGTAACTAAAAATTAACAAGCAGGCTATATAATCTGATCTGTCACATTAATCATCCAGCAAATGTTTTTATTTCATTTTTAATGTATTAATTTTTATTGTATATGTTTATTATTTTTGCATTTTCACATTAATTTACGACTCAATAGATACTAATAACATTTGCTAAAAAAGTACATAAAATCTATAAAAATATAAATGAGCCTTTCTTTGCCCCCTTTGGCATACAAAACTCAATTCTTCTTTTCCAAACTAGTGTCTCATGCATTTGTATGCATTTGGTCAATATACGTCTGCAAGTTAGCTACATATTAAACATTAAATATGAGTCCAATCCATCTTTGTGGAAATTAAGTAATTTGTAAACTATTGGATACACTCTTAACTCTTAAGCATATGGATGTCAAGTTGATGCATGTCTTTTGTCTGCTGTATGTTGATGGCTTTACTGCCTTGCTAAGCTTAAATCATTTTAGTATTATATATATGTTCATGGCTCATGGGTTAATCACGGGGTAATCTTAGTTTTGCATCAGAATCTAAGATGAATCATGGGATATTTGTTATCTTTGTGCTTACAGTTAATAATCTGAAAGCATAGACATATGGGATATTTACTATGCAAATTTTCCTTAGCTCAGCCTTGAATTTTGCAAAACTGATACATCACTTGATACTATGCTTGAAAAAGATCTGATATTGTTGCTACATATGTTGTGATTTTATACTTATTGTTTCTTTATTTTTGCACTTGTAAGCTGCTTGAGAACTTACTGTTGCTCCATTTTTGCATCTGTGAGTTGCTCGAGACTTTTAGCTTGTGTGCACTTGTGGTTGCTGTTCTTCATTTGAAACGAGATTTGTTTTTATGTAAAGGAGATCATATTTACCTTAGTTTTTCTTTGACTCTGAGTATAATTTTTGAATTGATTAGTGATATATGTTCTGGAAAAATTTGTTTGATATCCTTTTGCTGTCTAACTTTTTTCATTTAATTTGTATCAGTCCAACGAATCAGATGGAGAAATTTTTGTTAAAACTCGCAAGCGAAAAGTAGGAAAGGTGTACAAGACTGATACTTCAGTAATGAAGTACAGAATTGTAAGAATTTTATTTTCTCTTCAATCAGATGTCAAAAAAATGCTTCATTTTGCGCATCGACATTTTTGTAGAATTAGATCATGTTTTGTTGAAACCTATAGCAGGATATTTTCTGAATCCATTTTAAAACTGTTAATAGATATTGCAAAACAATTTTTGTTTAAGAAACTTGTTTCAGAATTGTAAATTTTATTTAATGTCACATTTTGAAACTGCTTTATTTTGCATGATAAGATTGAAAAAGCAATAGGTGAAGGAAATGATTTCTGATGGAAAGCCGCAAGGTCCATCTTGGCTTATAGGACGGCACACAAAGTCTGTAGAAGTTTCAAAATATGCCCCAACAACAAGCACATACATACAGGAGCTGGCAGTGAAGATAAGGGAAAATATAGCCAACGAAGTCGAAACAAATGTGAACAAGAAGGTCCAAAATGAATTTGATGCAAAGGTGAACCAAAAAGTTCGGGAGAACTTGACATGGGTGCTTAAGAAATTAGGCGAAGCAAACCCTAACATGCAAATTGATGTTGGGGATCTTTGTGCGACCGTCTGCAGTAATGTCACTGGAGGCACTGGAGGCACTAGAGGCACTGATGGCACTGATGGCACTGGAGGCTCGCAAATATGAATGTACTGTTAATAAGTAGAATTTAGTATGTACTGGCTGTAACTATAAATACAATGGCTATGTTTTTAAGTATGTTTGTTATTTTGTACTTGACTAAGTAAAACTTGTGTTGCTGGTTTTTCTGAAATGAAAAGTTCTTTGTTGCAGTGTAATGTTGCCATTAGATATGATATAATGTTGCAGTATAATGTTGCCATAGATATGATATAATGTTGCAGTAGTATAATGTTGCAGTACATTTCCAATTTAAATTGCAAAAAGTGTTGCCATAGATATGCAGTATGTGATGTTAAATGTGGTAATAAACTGACAAAGTGTTGCCATTGGATAGTAAAAGTGTTACCATAGATTAATGAATATGGGCCCCACAACAGGATTCCGTAAAGGTGGGCCACAGAATTAGTGTCCCCACAATGTGGGCCCATATGTTGGGGCCCAGATTATGGGCCCCACTTTTTTAGTAAATTTGGTACCTGTGGCAACAACAGAACCGATGTTGCCTTATGCCCGCAAAGATGTTGCCTTTGATTGTAGGGCAACGCGGCAAAATGCATCACCGAGAAAGTGTTGTCTTTGCCCTTTTTTAGCCTACAGCAATATTTTTTGGCACTTCCTGCATCAATTCTTGGGTGTTGCAGTATGCAATCTATGGCGTAGTGATAGAAAAATTGGCGTTTATTATAAACGGAAGTAAATAAAATTCTATGAATTAATAGGACGTCGGTAAATTATTATTTTTTAAAATCAATTTGGAATGTATATGAGTTGTTTGGTATAAATATGAAGTGAATGTAAGAAAATTGAGTTGTAAATCATTTGAATTTAATGAAATGATATATGGATCTATTTAAAGTAATTAAATTAGTATTGGGACCTTATAATTGCTTATGAATATATGTTAGAATGCATTGTTTATGAAATTTATATGTTTAACTAGTTAAATGAATGAAATGTTAGTAAGTTTCAAATTTTATGGACCTGTTTGCTTGATTTTGGTCATGCAAACTACATATAAATAAGCCGTTCGCTTAAAAATCCTAAAGTAAGGCATGTTTTCGAATTAAATACCGCAAAATTATAAATATTGATATATATATTTTGTTTTTAGACGGTGTAGTTCAATGCACACATTTTTATCTCTCTTTTCATATTGCAGAAGGCTCTTCGTGCAAGGGAGACTTTGCCAAAAAAATTAAGAAATTTAGGGTGTCAGAATTTTTTTGAAATTTTTTGTTAACATAAAAAGGTTGATTTTTGATATGAAATTTAAAAAAGGGATTTTGAATCAGAAGTGGAAACTAAATGTTTGGATGAGACTAAAGGGTTAGAAAACTAAATTTCAAATTTTAACTAAGTGGGTTTTGATAAGTAAATAGTTTAGAGCATTTTTCCTGTCTTAGCAATTTCGGAAACGAAATTCTTTTAAGGGGGAGGAATGTAACGATCTGGATTTTTCGACGTTTAATTTTAAATATTTAAATGGTTTTATATATTGATTTGGAATACAAATCGATCGTGGATATAAGATTTTTGGTTGGGATTATAGAATGAATTTAAAATTCAAATATATCGATTTATCAAAATATGGAAATAGTGAATAATTGGAAATTGGAGTTGAATATGAATCAAAAAGATTTCTAATGTGGATATAAATTCTTTTTGAATTAGAATTGAGTTAGTAAGTTTTTAAAAACTGAAGTTTCGAGTGATTTCGACAATTAAAGAAATTGTCGATTTAATTGACGATTAAAAATAGCGATCCGAGGCACAGTCTTGGAATTGGACGAAACCAATTCCATTGGATCTATAATAGTGAGTTATTACCGGATTTTAAATTTCGTAGCATTTGGATTTATCGTTTGGGTCGTATGGGATATAAACACGTTGAATTTAACATGAAAATTTAATATAATAATTGGATCCAAAAACTATCTTCTCCATACAATCGAATTAGGACTCGAAACCTTTTCCGTTGCGTTCAGAATAGGAGTATAACATTATAAATGCCTAGCGGCATGCCTCGATAGGGTTTGGGATTTTAAGTTATGAAAATCAGGATATTTTAAATTTTTAATTGAAATATTGTCTAGTCAAACTTCCCTTTTAGCTGTCATTAAATTCTCCACTATACCCATTTACCTATTCAAGCACGCAACCTTCTCTTCTTTCAGTTCTAAATCAAATCGCATACACTCTTTCTTTTCCAAATCAAATCGACATTTTAAATAAAACAGCCGCATCCCCTTTTGTTTAAAATCGCGCTCTGTCTTCCTCCTTCAAAACAAATGAACAAATCAGTTCGTATTCAAGAAATTAAAAAAATATAATGCATCATGTGATCGAATGAATCATGATGGGGAAGTTATCGCGCGAGCGTGAGCAAGGGTCGCGATTTGGGAAAGAATGGCGAGCGCTGATGTGATGTTGAGGAGGCGGCACAAGTAGTGGACTGGGGGGGATCGCACACTCGTCAGTTTGAAGCCAGGTCGAGTTGAAAGGGAAATTCAAAATTCATTTCAAGCAATGTCGCGAACGAGAAAAAGGGAAAAGAGGGGAGTGAAGGGAAGTCGTGAGTGGCTGTGAGGTGATGGGAGGATGGAAGTCGCGAATATTGGCAAGCTCACGAGTAGGGTTTGGTATCGTTTTATAAGCGAACAGAAGTGTGAGGGGAAAGAGGCGCACGTGGATGGGATCGAATAGTGGCTGGATGGTCTTGGAAGAGAAGGGGGTTGCGGTAATGGCAAGGTTTAAGGATGGTTGGCTAACCTTTACTGGCGATGAGTGGTGAAGGTATACATTGTATTAAAAATTCAAATTACATAGTTGGTTATTTAATTTAGAATTTAAATTTATTAGCTAATGAAATTTAATAATAAAATTATTTATACGAGGTCCAAAGTAAATTAAACAAGTCAAGATTGGAATGGTCTGTAAATAAAATCGAGGTGAGAAATTCTCACTCATTTAGATTGCCAAATTTAATTTTAAATAGTTAAAATAAATTATTTGATGCTTGGTGAATTTATAAATTATTATCTGTTGAATGATATTTCATTATATACATATATATTAGTATATATATTAGTAGCTGGATTTATGTTCCCGCATATTTTAGCGGATGATACCCTATGCGCCCCTCATAATAACGGATGACCCTATATACGGCGATATCCCCCTCGAAGTGGGCTTAGTGCTTTTATGTTGTATTAATAGCTGTGGACGCAGAGAAAAAAATTTGAGGGATCTAACTGGATTCCTCAAAATGTTCAATTTAATTTCATATATAGTGATATATGTTTGTGTATAAATAATCGGATATAGATTATGTGATGATTTGAAATATTGGATGTTATAGTAGCACTGGCCGTAGATTTTGTTATTCTAAACACCATAGTTATTATTTTTGTAATTTAAGGAATTAAAAAGGAGATATATATTAATTATATAGATATTAAATTATTTTTAAAGAAATTGAATTGGATTAAACAATAATTTGATTTTGGGGTTGTACCTAGCTATTCATAAATATATTTGAAAATAGAGATTTTAAAATAATCTATGTAGAAATTTTTAATGGTGGATTTTAAAATGATATTTTCTGAAAAAATATGGGAAAGGAGTTAAAATCGATATTTAAAATCGATTTGAAATTAAAATGGAATTTATAAAGAAATGGATTTATAAAAGGGCATTTTATGAATGAGATTATTTTAATAAGTAAAACCCAAATGAGTTACAAAAACTCGAAAACGATGTTTTGTAAATAAAGGAACTGATATCAGTTGATAAATAGTAAATACAAATTTACAATGTGAACTTATATCGAGTTATGGAAATCGTTTTTGGAAAAGAAATAGTGGAATCTATTTTTGAATGTGGGAGTGATTATGAAATTGAGATGTAGTCATGGGATATGAATCGAGAGGAATTTATAAATTGAAATTGGCAATATTGGATTTTATTTTTTAAAATAATAGATTGTTGTCGAGAAATTAAAATTGTTTTAAAAAAGAATTTTTATTTATTTTACTATGTAACAGCCCAAATTTTTAACAAGTATTTTTCACTTGTATTTTTTTAAACTTTGGGGTTTATTTAAAGTGATTAAAAATAAAAATAAAAACAATTGACCAAATTTTTAATTAAATAATAAGATCTCTGAAATTTTGACATGGTTAAGAATTAACTTTAATTTGGAAATTTGGGTTTTTGTCAAAGATGGTAAATAACTTAATTTCTAGCAAAATCAAGTTTTAATTAAGAAAACATTAATAGCTTACGTGGTTAAGACATCTGGGCTATTCACGACAGGTCACGTGTTCGAATCTCAGCACGGTCAGAATTTCGAATTTTTTTTTAGTATATA
Organism: Allium cepa; assembly: GCA_030765085.1. NCBI lineage: Eukaryota > Viridiplantae > Streptophyta > Magnoliopsida > Asparagales > Amaryllidaceae > Allium > Allium cepa. Next base: position 132,230,462 of record CM060943.1, read on the forward strand.
AATGAACTGGGTAATTACGCGTTAAAAAGGGCGCATAAATTTAGGGAATAAATACCGTATATATATATATATATTAATTTGATTAAATCATTTCCTAAAAGTCTAAACATAAACTGAAAGTTTTGAAGTTTTTAAATTTTGTTAAAAGACAACTCAAATTCGCAATGTTAATAAAAAATGAATTTTGTATATTTAAAATACAAAAATTGTAAGCGAATTTAATTTAAGTAATAACTTTGTAAAATTCAGTGTTTTACAGACTGTTAAATTTCGCATTAAAAAGGGCATGCATTGTAATGATATAAGTAACGTAAAAATGTATAAATTAAAAATGTTATTTTTGCATAAATTTTGGGCGTAAGGTAATGCGTCAGTTTGGCGTATTTTAAAAATCATATTTATATCTATATGGATTAAAATATCAGCCAGTAGTTTTATAGTAAACGTTACCTTTTCCATAGCTTTCAATTGGGTTTTAATTTTTGTATATGACTTTTTCATTCCAAAATCTTTGCCAATTCTTGCCGTTTCATTTAATAAAGATCAAAATTTCATATAGCTGATCACGCAACTATTAAATGGTATAAAATGTTGAAATCAAATTTTCATAAATTGGAAGCATAAATCACGCATATAAAATAACGTTCAAACTAAAGAAACTGGAAAGTAATCAACGCATGCATTCAAAATCTGTCCTTGAAGTAGCATCCAAAGCAAATTAATACTTGCTGATTCTTTGTATATAAATCTCTTAGACTATAAAAATAGCACGCAACTTTTAATTGGAAAAATATATATAACGTTACAATCAATTTTCGTATAACTGGCAATAATAAATCACGCAACTTTCTGGTCTGCCTAAATGTTTATTATCACTTGCCATTCTTGCCTGCTTGTTTGGTCCCCTATATTTCGCAAGCCTTATCCATGAATACATAAGAAAGAATTTTATAAATTAAGAATCAATCTCTTGCCTAAATTCACGCATCATTCTAGGAATTCATTAAATCAAAATTTTGTATAGCTGAGAGAATTTCAAATTTCATACGAATTTGCCTATCCAGTTCAAAGCAAATTATATTTGATTACTGTTTTCCTATAATCACGCAAGCCTCCCATATATATTATTGTGCAACTCGCATCTCAGAAGATCTCACGTGCCTTCATAACTCTCAACTTGTTTTCTTATATATATATAAAGCCTCACACAAAACTTTATATTGCATCTAAAATTTGCCTTCGTTCTTCTTGAGAAATTGCACAGGTATGGCCATATCTTGCTTTTATTTATTTTGTTCTTCTTCTTGTTTCATTTGGTCCAATGTCCACACTACTCGGCTGTTCCACCACCTGTCCTTGCCACATCTCCTTTTTCCCTCTCTGATCTATTTTGACATACATGTCAGATTGTTGTAGGAAGACAAGCTTAGTATCCTTCTTTTGAATTCTATAGAAAATGCATGCATTCCTGTAGTTGTGGCCACTTGAACTTCTTGAGTGAGTCTTTTTTTTTATATGAATTGCTAAAGTGTGTCATCTTTGAAAAAAAAAATGGTAACAAACAAAACTAATATCCTTCATTTTCATACACTTACACGTGCAAAATCACGTTTGTTTCAGCAGATAGGTAGAACTTTTTATTACCTAAATTATTTCCAAAATATGCAGTGACTTGTATATTTTGAGTGCATGCTTACGGGGTTTAAAATAGGCAAGCAGACCGTGACATTTATTTAGTTTGTATCACCTTGTTTTGTGAAATCATGCATGAGTCATTTTAATAAAATGTTAAAAAAAAAGTATATTTTCATTTGCATCTCCCAAAAAAAAATAAAAAAAAATAATGCATGTTTTAAAAGATGAGGTAGGAGTGGCTGTGCTATGTTGCGTGTTCAAGTTTTGGGAACCAACATGCTTCACTTTTATTTAACGTGATTTTTTATACAGAGAAAGAAAAAAAGAAAAAAAGAAAGAAAAAAAGAAAGAAAAAAAAATATTAGTTGCAAATTTCACTGTTTTCAATTTCTGAAGAATTTTAGTGTACGCCACCTGTTTGTAGAAAGGGAATAACGTATTGTGTCCACCTTTTTCTTTCCAGCTTTTGCCTAAAACTTTCCACTATAATTTTCATGGGTACGTAAATAGTTAAGATTTCACTGCCTGGCCTTGGAACGTGGGCAAGTCGAGTAGTGGGAGTGGTCGAGTCAAGTCAAATTCTATTCGTTCCAGTTGTTTCGAAAATTTTGCTTTGACCGTAATTTTAAAAGTCGCGTATTTGGTATTTGGATCTTATTTTAGATTTGAATCAAGGCGTGGCATTCGTGGAAACCTAATCGTGCCATTTGTACGATCCTTTATCAAGTGGTAAAATCGTTTGAATCTGATTATCTGCAGTTTAAGGTGAGTATTTCTCACCAGACAAACATACTTATATATCCGTGATTTATCACAAGTGTATTTGTAAATTATTTATTAAATTTTATCTGCCTGTGATATAACGTATGATGTTAAACCCCATTTTAAATTGACACCTCATCAGTTGTTTATCTATTGTAATATTTTTGCAGTTATACTATGTAATTCTTATTTACTGGTTAAATCATCACTGCAAGTTCCCTGTAAATTTGAGATCGTTATAGGCTGAAATGATAGGCCTGAACGATAATCATTTGTTCATTTATTTAATTGTTTAATTATTTATTTTTTAACTTGGGATTGCGGGTTTGAAATGATAGAACCCGGGGTTTTGTAAATTGCGGATTCAAATGATATAAATCTGTATCACTTGACCTAGGCTAGAAAACTATATACAGACCCGTGGTTTATATAATGTTTTTCTGAAATATTTTAAATTTATTTTAAAATGGAAGTTTATAATATTCTGGTTTAAATATATTTAAAGGATTTTTATAAGATTTATAATGATTTTGAATGAGTTAAAATGTTAAATAAATAAATAAATGTTTAAATAAATTTTGGAACATAACTTATTTTGGGAATTTCTGAATTTTGTTAAAAATAAGGTTTCAGTTAAGTAAATAATTGATAAAAAGTTATATTTGGGAATTTAAAACTTGATGGTTAAGTTAATAGTCTATTACAGCACTTAAATGCTGTCTTTTATAAACGAACTGTTTTAACCTATAGACTTTAAGTAGCATTTCATAAGTGCTACAGAAACTGGGATTTTGATTATTTAAAAATAAATTTATGGAAATAATCTTTGGGGAAATGGGTTTAAATTTTGGAAGTTAATATGTAATTAATAAAAATAAGGAATTGACTTTGAATGGTTTTAAATGGAAGAATTTAATTTAAAAAAAAAGGGTGAGAAAAAGGCAATCAATTCCTAAAATAAATTGAATAGATTTAAATGGACCATTTTATAAAATGACTAATGTTTAAAAACAATATTTTGATATTGAAGGTATTTGAAATTTATTTTGATTTCAAAATATAAATACCATTTTTAAAAAGTTGTAACCACGGGTTATAATAACGTTTGGTTGTTAAAGAGACCGGGATCGGATATCTAGCATACTCTCTGTCGATACCGAAAACCACTTTGACAACCGTGTACGCGGTGGAGATTCCAGAATGAAGTAGGATGGTGGTGACGTTTTCTTGAGGTAAATACGTGGACCCGACTCCCATGAGTTGGCATAAGGTGGCTAAAACAGGAGCGATTGACGGATTAATGAGGTAGCACCTCTGATCGGACGCACTTCTTCGTATGCCATTCTATTACTTTTGTGATTGTTTTGGTGCGCACCTTTGATTTGGGAGTGTTGTTCGAGGTGGGCTGTAGCTGCGGCTACGCGTTTCCATCGGTCCGGAAGCGTAATTGGTATATCTACCCTGGCATTGCCTAGTTGTGCCGTGTCACCTACCATAGCGTGCCTTGTACGAGTTTGGTTTTCTCCCGTAGCCCGTGTGGTATCCTCTGGTGGCTTCCCGATCAGGAGGGACTATGATATTGGATGGACTACTGGGACTATTACGTGTTAAGGTGGAAAATGTAAAGCCTTAACGCTATTTAAAAGTAAGTTTATTTTACTAATAGACATTATTATAATAGCGAAATATTACTACATAGTAAATAGTTTAACGGATCCTTAGAGAATGGGCGGTCCCAAGCATTCTTTAAGTTACTTGCTTTATATTACAGTACACTTGAATTAGCTTACACTATATAAGTATGTATGTCCTGACTCGAGTGTTTATGTTTTATTTTACGCTCGGGTCAGCCTGAGTTGCAGTTCAGTCATCATCCCGGAGCTAGGACTTCTGTAGATCCTTTCAAGTTGCTGGCTTCTTTCTGTCCGTTATCTTATTTATGAAATCAAGACTTTGGGATTTTCGGGTTTTTTATTTGATGATTTAAACTATATTTGGGATGGAAGACTTTGTAAATTGTATTTGTTGAGACTATTTATAGTGGCTTGATGAACCACTAAGTATTTTTAAATTCCGCTGCGAGTATTCTGATTCTGTTTCTGTGATTCTGTGATTAATTATTTACTGTATATTTTGAGATTTGCCAAATTTTAAATTACAACGCGGTATTTTGAACAATTCAAGTCTGACATGAGCGGATGCGAATGGTTGAAAATACTGGGTCATTACATTTGGTATCAAAAGCTTTGGCTCTAGGCAAAACTTAGAATGTATGGTAAAATTAATTTACAGAATCACTTTCATTTGAGCTTGAATCTCTTCCTTTTCGAATTTTGGAACGTTCCCTGCGGTTCCGAAGTTCATTCGTGTCCCTCACTATTCATTTTCTTTCGATTTCTGGAGTATCCCATAACTCCATTTCGGATGATCTTTATAGTGAATTGGCGGTCTCGCCAATATTCTAATAAAGGGGTGAAACTCCTTTACAATTAGCATGGATTCACCAGAGATTTATATTTATCCTCGGTTTAGATGCTAGTATTTTTGGTTATTCTGAACTTTATTTCTTCAGATCGAATGTAGATTTATCCTAGAAAATCCACATCGATCTTATTCTTTAAGTCACGGTTGACCCGGTTAAGGTTGCCCGCGATTTATATAAACTTATCTGGTTCCTTATTCTGTTATTTAACCATCGGATCTTCTGATTCCAACTTATCTTTAAATCAAAATTCTCTTTAATTTGAGTCCTTCAAATTTGAATCTCTATACTTGTTTTGAAAAATTTATTCTTATATTTGGGAAAAAACTAATATTATTTATATAAGTAAATTTTCAGAATTTAACTAGTTGTTTAGAGATAATAGTGTTTGATTTTATTTATGGTTTTGTAAACCATTGGTTTTGTCTTATATAAATAATTGAACTATAAAACATGGTTATAAATTTATTTGGAAACAGAAATGGATTTAAAACAAGAATTTAAGAATTTAATATCTGATAGTTTCAAACCTTGTGTTTAAAGTCTTAAAAGGATATATTATTATTTAAATTATTTTCGAATCTAAATTTGTTTCCAAAGAATTTTTAAAGTTTTAAAAATTAGTGCACTTCTCTTTGTCGCTGGAAAATAATTTCGGTGATGACTACAACATCATCGACATTCATTTTCGAGTATCGAAGTAAAGAGGCCACGTTGTAGTTTTGCTTCAAAAATTTAATTGATTTGAATTTCTAAATATGACTTAATTTATAATATATATAGATATATGATTTAAATTTGATTTGACATATGCTATATGTATGTATTTATTTATCTCTAAAGGGTTTGAAGTTAATTGGAAATTTAATTCATAAATTTATGTTAAAAGGCGATTCTAATGATAAAATAAAGTCAAATTTTGAATGAATATTTAAACTTGAATAATAGAATTGGAAAATTTTTATTACTTGTATAATTGCGTGCCAATATAACTTACCTAAATCATTCAGAAATTAACTATGTAATTGGATAATGTACAATAGAAAAGGATTTTATAAATAAAATTTGAGTGGTTATAATAAATGTTATACACTTAAAGTTTCAGTTACAACAAGACAAATAGAGGTAAATAGAAATAAAATAATAATTGAATAATATACAATATCAAATGGTGTTAAAGGAAATTTAGAAATATATTGGAATAGTTATATTAAATATAATCTACTTAATATGTGCGATAAGATATATTAAGTAGAATATATTTAATAATAATCTGGAATAAAGAAGAATTAAATTTGTTGAATAAAAGATGATTATTATAAATGACTATACAAATTTCTGATTTTAGAAAATAATTGGATAATAAGATAATTAATTTGGAAATAGTTAAGATTGATTTAACTTCTGTAAAAATCAAATGAATTAAATCAATTATTGAATATTAATTAATTTAAATTGAATTTATATGGTTTAGATATTGAGAAAAATATTTGACATAGATGAGAAAAATATTGAGAGAAATAAATTTAATTATAGTTTGGAATAAAGAAGGAACTAAATGGGGAATTTAGTTTATTTTGGGAAATGGTAAATTTACTTTAAAAATTAAGTTAAATTACCATTTCAAATTTGGACTAAAATTAAACATTTTAAATTAGAATGTTATAATACCTTGTGTAAAATTTGGATAAAAAAAATGAATGATTTTTTTAACTGTAGGGATATTATACAAGTAAATATGTAAACAAATAAATGTTTAAATTTTAAGTATAAATAGATGAAATCAATGATTAATTTATATTGAATTTTTATTGTTTAGATTAATGATTCTAATTTAAGTTTCAATTTAGTTTTCTTTCAGGTTGTTTCTATTCCCCTACCTTCTTCCTTTTCGAGGACGAAAAGTTCTGAGTGGGGGAGAGTGTAACAGCCCAAATTTTTAACAAGTATTTTTCACTTGTATTTTTTTAAACTTTGGGGTTTATTTAAAGTGATTAAAAATAAAAATAAAAACAATTGACCAAATTTTTAATTAAATAATAAGATCTCTGAAATTTTGACATGGTTAAGAATTAACTTTAATTTGGAAATTTGGGTTTTTGTCGAAGATGGTAAATAACTTAATTTCTAGCAAAATCAAGTTTTAATTAAGAAAACATTAATAGCTTAGGTGGTTAAGACATCTGGGCTATTCACGACAGGTCATGAGTTCGAGTCCTAGCACGGTCAGAATTTCGAATTTTTTTTTAGTATATAAATGAACTGGGTAATTACGCGTTAAAAAGGGCGCGTAAATTTAGGGAATAAATACCGTATATATATGTATATATATATATATATTAATTTGATTAAATCATTTCCTAAAAGTCTAAACATAAACTGAAAGTTTTGAAGTTTTTAAATTTTGTTAAAAGACAACTCAAATTCGCAATGTTAATAAAAAATGAATTTTGTATATTTAAAATACAAAAATTGTAAGCGAATTTAATTTAAGTAATAACTTTGTAAAATTCAGTGTTTTACAGACTGTTAAATTTCGCATTTAAAAAGGGCATGCATTGTAATGATATAAGTAACGTAAAAATGTATAAATTAAAAATGTTATTTTTGCATAAATTTTGGGCGTAAGGTAATGCGTCAGTTTGGCGTATTTTAAAAATCATATTTATATCTATATGGATTAAAATATCAGCCAGTAGTTTTATAGTAAACGTTACCTTTTCCATAGCTTTCAATTGGGTTTTAATTTTTGTATATGACTTTTTCATTCCAAAATCTTTGCCAATTCTTGCCGTTTCTTTTAATAAAGATCAAAATTTCATATAGCTGATCATGCAACTATTAAATGGTATAAAATGTTGAAATCAAATTTTCATAAATTGGCAGCATAAATCACGCATATAAAATAACGTTCAAACTAAAGAAACTGGAAAGTAATCAACGCATGCATTCAAATCTGTCCTTGAAGTAGCATCCAAAGCAAATTAATACTTGCTGATTCTTTGTATATAAATCTCTCGGACTATAAAAATAGCACGCAACTTTTAATTGGAAAAATATATATAACGTTACAATCAATTTTCGTATAACTGGCAATAATAAATCACGCAACTTTCTGGTCTGCCTAAATGTTTATTATCACTTGCCATTCTTGCCTGCTAGTTTGGTCCCCTATATTTCGCAAGTCTTATCCATGAATACATAAGAAAGAATTTTATAAATTAAGAATCAATCTCTTGCCTAAATTCACGCATCATTTTAGGAATTCATTAAATCAAAATTTTGTATAGCTGAGAGAATTTCAAATTTCATTCGAATTTGCCTATTCAGTTCGAAGCAAATTATATTTGATTACTGTTTTCCTATAATCACGCAAGCCTCCCATATATATTATTGTGCAACTCGCATCTCAGAAGATCTCACGTGCCTTCATAACTCTCAACTTGTTTTCTTATATATATATAAAGCCTCACACAAAACTTTATATTGCATCTAAAATTTGCCTTCGTTCTTCTTGAGAAATTGCACAGGTATGGCCACACCTTGCTTTTATTTATTTTGTTCTTCTTCTTGTTTCATTTGGTCCAATGTCCACACTACTCGGCTGCTCCACCACCTATCCTTGCCACATCTCCTTTTTCCCTCTCTGATCTATTTTGACATACATGTCAGATTGTTGTAGGAAGACAAGCTTAGTATCCTTCTTTTGAATTCTATAGAAAATGCATGCATTCCTGTAGTTGTGGCCACTTGAACTTCTTGCGTGAGTCTTTTTTTTATATGAATTGCTAAAGTGTGTCATCTTTGAAAAAAAATGGTAACAAACAAAACTAATATCCTTCATTTGCATACACTTACACATGCGAAATCACGTTTGTTTCAGCAGATAGGTAGAACTTTTTATTACCTAAATTATTTCCAAAATATGCAGTGACTTGCATATTTTGAGTGCATGCTTACGGGGTTTAAAATAGGCAAGCAGACCGTGACATTTATTTAGTTTGTATCACCTTGTTTTGTGAATTCATGCATGAGTCATTTTAATAAAATGTTAAAAAAAAGTATATTTTCATTTGCATCTTCGGAAGAAAAAAAAACAAAAAGAAAAGAAAAAAAAATGCATGTTTTAAAAGATGAGGTAGGAGTGGCTATGCTATGTTGCGTGTTGAAGTTTTGGGAACCAACATGCTTCACTTTTATTTAACGTGATTTTTTATACAGAGAAAGAAAAAAAGAAAAAAAAGAAGAAAAAAATAATATATATATATATATATATATATTAGTTGCAAATTTCACTGTTTTCAATTTCTGAAGAATTTTAGTGTACGCCACCTGTTTGTAGAAAGGGAATAACGTATTGTGTCCACCTTTTTCTTTCCACCTTTTTCCTAAAACTTTCCACTATAATTTTTATGGGTACGTAAATAGTTAAGATTTCACTGCCTGGCCTTGAGAACGTGGGCAAGTCGAGTAGTGGGAGTGGTCGAGTCAAGTCAAATTCTATTCGTTCCAGTTGTTTCGAAAATTTTGCTTTGACCGTAATTTTAAAAGTCGCGTATTTGGTATTTGGATCTTATTTTAGATTTGAATCAAGGCGTGGCATCCGCGGAAACATAATCGTGCCATTTGTACGATCCTTTATCAAGTGGTAAAATCGTTTGAATCTGATTATCTGCAGTTTAAGGTGAGTATTTCTCACCAAAAAAACATACCTATATATCCGTGATTTATCACAAGTGTATTTGTAAATTATTTATTAAATTTTATCTGCCTGTGATATAACGTTTGATGTTAAACCCCATTTTAAATTGACACCTCATCAGTTGTTTATCTATTGTAATATTTTTGCAGTTATACTATGTAATTCTTATTTACTGATTAAATCATCACTGCAAGTTCCCTGTAAATTTGAGATCGTTATAGGCTGAAATGATAGGCCTGAACGATAATCATTTGTTCATTTATTTAATTGTTTAATTATTTATTTTTTAACTTGGGATTGCGGGTTTGAAATGATAGAACCCGGGGTTTTGTAAATTGCGGATTGAAATGATATAAATCCGTATCACTTGACCTAGGCTAGAAAACTATATACAGACCCGTGGTTTATATAATGTTTTTCTGAAATATTTTAAATTTATTTTAAAATGGAAGTTTATAATATTCTGGTTTAAATATATTTAAAGGATTTTTATAGATTTATAATGATTTTGAATGAATTAAAATGTTAAATAAATAAATAAATGTTTAAATAAATTTTGGAACATAACTTATTTTGGGAATTTCTGAATTTTGTTAAAAATAAGGTTTCAGTTAAGTAAATAATTGATAAAAAGTTATATTTGGGAATTTAAAACTTGATGGTTAAGTTAATAGTCTATTACAGCACTTAAATGCTGTCTTTTATAAACGAACTGTTTTAACCTATAGACTTTAGGTAGCATTTCATAAGTGCTACAGAAACTGGGATTTTGATTATTTAAAAATAAATTTATGGAAATAATCTTTGGGGAAATGGGTTTAAATTTTGGAAGTTAATATGTAATTAATAAAAATAAGGAATTGACATTGAATGGTTTTAAATGGAAGAATTTAATTTTAAAAAAAAAAGGGTGAGAAAAAGGCAATCAATTCCTAAAATAAATTGAATAGATTTAAATGGACCATTTTATAAAATGACTAATGTTTAAAAACAATATTTTGATATTGAAGGTATTTGAAATTTATTTTGATTTCAAAATATAAATACCATTTTTAAAAAGTTGTAACCACGGGTTATAATAACGTTTAGTTGTTAAAGAGACCGGGATCGGATATCTGGCATACTCTCTGTCGATACCGAAAACCACTTTGACAACCGTGTACGCGGTGGAGATTCCAGAATGAAGTAGGATGGTGGTACGTTTTCTTGAGGTAAATACGTGGACCCGACTCCCATGAGTTGGCATAAGGTGGCTAAAACAGGAGCGATTGACGGATTAATGAGGTAGCACCTCTGATCGGACGCACTTTTTCGTATGCCATTCTATTACTTTTGTGATTGTTTTGGTGCGCATCTTTGATTTGGGAGTGTTGTTCGAGGTGGGCGGTAGCTTCGGCTACGCGTTTCCATCAGTCCGGAAGCGTAATTGGTATATCTACCCTGGCATTGCCTAGTTGTGCCGTGTCACCTACCATAGCGAGCCTTGTACGAGTTTGGTTTTCTCCCGTAACCCGTGTGGTATCCTCTGGTGGCTTCCCGATCAGGAGGGACTATGATATTGGATGGACTACTGGGACTATTACGTGTTAAGGTGGAAAATGTAAAGCCTTAACGCTATTTAAAAGTAAGTTTATTTTACTAATAGACATTATTATAATAGCGAAATATTACTACATAGTAAATAGTTTAACGGATCCTTAGAGAATGGGCGGTCCCAAGCATTCTTTAAGTTACTTGCTTTATATTACAGTACACTTGAATTAGCTTACACTATATAAGTATGTATGTCCTGAGTCGAGTGTTTATGTTTTATTTTACGCTCGGGTCAGCCTGAGTTGCAGTTCAGTCATCATCCCGGAGCTAGGACTTTTGTAGATCCTTTCAAGTTGCTGGCTTCTTTCTGTCCGTTATCTTATTTATGAAATCAAGACTTTGGGATTTTTGGATTTTTTATTTGATGATTTAAACAATATTTGGGATGGAAGACTTTGTAAATTGTATTTGTTGAGATTATTTATAGTGGCTTCATGAACCACTAAGTATTTTTAAATTCCGCTGCGAGTATTCTGATTCTGTGTCTGTGATTCTGTGATTAATTATTTACTGTATATTTTGAGATTTGCCAAATTTTAAATTACAACGCGTTATTTTGAACAATTCAAGTCCGACATGAGCGGATGCGAATGGTTGAAAATACTGGGTCGTTACATACTATGTGGCTTAAAAATTATTATTTAGATTAAAATATTTCGAAAGGTTAGTTATTCAAGTATTAAATATTTAATGAAATAAATTCTAATTTTTTTAATCAGCCTTGTAAATCAATTAGTTAGTTAAAAATGAATTGAAAATTAGTTACCAATGTTATATAAAGTGTTTTAATATTCCAAATAATTACTTAATATGTTTATTTAAAATTTATTATTATTTGAAAATTCTTGTTATATATATATATAGTTTTGAAATGATTCAAATTTAGTTATAAATTCTCTCGAGATTTATAAATGAAGGTTGTTTAACGGATATGATTTTTATAAGATAAATCTTATAGTGGAATTCTGGGGACTTAAGGAAACTTAGGAAATGAATTAAAACTCATAAGAAGTGAGTCAGAAAATGGTAGTTGAGATTATAGATGAGTATAATCGGTTTTGAGAATTTTAAAGCGGATTAATTAATGAATTCCGGAAATTTATCGAATCTGTTATAAATGGTTAAGGAAATTACAAGTGGATTATAAGGATTTTGAAAAATATGAAATAAAAGGTAATATTCCAAAGTATTGGAAATAAAGTGATTTTTGGAAAATATACTTACAAATATTTTCCAAGTATTAAACTGGCAGAACTTGAAATATCTAAATACAAGATCATTGTTTTAGAAATATTCTCAGAAGGTTGAGTTATAAATGGAGTTGAAGAAATATTCTAAGTGTTGGTATGGATTTAAATATCATGTTATGGATATAAGTATTTAAAATTGGTTTTCAATTATCGAATATACTGGAAGAGATTTGAGTATATACCCTATAGAGATATCTTGAAAATAAATATTCTAGAAAGTTTTATAACAAGGCCTAGTGACTGCTTATGGATGTTTTATTGATAGTTAAATAACCGACTATAGGGTATGTTATACCCTTTCCAGATACCCTCGGAAATATATATAAATTATGGATATGGTTGTGCATGGAAAAGCGAGCGCTCAATTCTTTTAAGGGTAGGAACACCCGGGGTGATAACATATTCGATTTTATCCAGTTAGGGATAGAGCCGGTCTTGTGTTGTAGGGGATCCCGGCAAGGTCCTCGGTACATTTTTCTAGAAGTGTACCATGATAGTTGGAACCCTAGTGCCTAGTCATTGCATGGAATCCATTTCCCAATAAGCACCGTACAATTTTGATTGTGCCCAACTATGCTGGAATGTGAGATGCAAGCATTTCAGCTATTTTCTACTTGATTAGACACTATTATACTATCAGATAATTTTGATAAAAATGTTTTGGTTATTGTAAGGTAAAAACCCATCATGTTTGTGTGTGATGTGGTCTTACAAGATACCTTTGTTTTTCAAAGGATTTTGATAAAAGTTAATAATTCAATTTGAGCGTCTCTCACGTTGGTTTCCAGACCGACTCAGGTGTTATTTTATTATAATGCTTAGGTTGGACCAAGTATTACAGATTCATGATAGAATGTATGCAGCCTATGAGACAAGCTGGATGACAGAGATGTATTTCCGTACTTGATTTATATTCTGTTATATGAGGACAAACTATTATATATATCCAGATTGATGTATTGATTGTCGTACTCTAATGATTGTAAGTATAAAACAGTTACATATTCTTTTGTATAAAAATCGGTTATTACATATTATATTTTATTCCATTGTGATTGTGAGATTCTGTATTATTGTTTCTATCTTCTTCCATCTCTTTCTTCTTCTTTACCCTAATTATTCGCTCTTTCGTACAATTTGGGTTGAACAAGAGTAATTATTATCAACTCAGAGGGTACGGAATGGCGTGTCACTACAATGATGGTCGGAATTAGATGAAACTTGGAAGAGGGGTTTTGGGGTATGGGAGGAGTCCGAGTTACAAGTTAAAGCAAAAATGGGGTTAAGGACTTAAGTTGGTACTAAGTTATTGTAGCTTTGTACTGAGTTATTATGGTTGACCAAAATAGGTCAGCAAGTTAATCCCTCGGTGGGGAAGGTCTAGAGGAGACGGACAAGAACAAGATGCAAGAAAATGTCTAAGGATTGGGTACTTATGCTATGCTATTTCTAGAAATTGAAAATCATAGCTTTAAGTTGATGCCGAGATATTTTGTAGAATGTCCGAGGTCCAAAGCTCTTGGGGAATGAAGTAATAGAACCAGGGAAGGAGACTTTCCCAAAATTGGTTAAGTATATAGCTCATTGTCAAGCTATTGTAGGTTAGTACCAAGTTAGTTATGTTGATGGGATTGGAATGCCACTTCCAGGAGGAGAAGTAGAGACTCTGTAAGTCGTGCTGAAGATGTTTATTTGTTTGCATGGGGTTTGATGGCAACATAGTAGCATGATGATCGTTTTAGAACTTTAGCGACAACTGCATGGTGAAAGGAGTTAGGTTTCGATGATGGCGGCTCGATGTTGAACGGAGTAATGAGAATGGTTATCTACAAAAGGTGGGTTCTAAGAAAGGTGACCCGTGGATAGAAGGTTGAATGGATCTATCATGGAGTGGAGGAATGTTGAATGGTTCCTTGAGGATAATGGAAATTGGATGGAGCAAGGAAAGGGCTTGGATATGCATACTAAGAGAACACTGATAGTTAAAGTGTTTTCTGATGTACTCAAAGTTTGGTATTGTAAGGAGCTCATAGGTATTTTGAAAGGCTACCTTGGATCGGTTGAATGGATCCCTGTTCCCTGGACTGGTTGAATGGGTCTAATATCAACTTCTTGCTGAAGAGAGTACACTGAAAACTAAGATTTCCATTAGTCCCTGGCAATTGAAAGGTCATATGAGTTATTATATATCTGAAGCACAATAAGTGATAGTGAGGACTTGTTGATGAATGTTATGGTTGTATTGATTGTTCTTTCGTAGTTTATCACTCTAGGGATGTCACTATAGATAGGTATTGGAGATAGGGATACCTAGACACACATAATCACACTTAGTTTGTAGTGTAACTTTACTATATTTGTAAAGTAGCATATTATGTTCGTTATGTGCTAATTCTTTGGTTGTACGGACAGATCAAGTATGGTTCATATTCCCCATTTCCTTACTAATATCGACTTATATAGTATTTTAAGATTCATTTACTGCTTACACCAGACTGATCTTTGACTCGAGGTTTTATGCTTTACTTCTTAGTTTCTCGGGTACTTTTAAATGAGTAAACTAGATAGTAGGTCTAGGTGCGACACAATAGGTATGCAGATTACGTGCTAGATAGAACTATCTTATATTAGATATGAATTTCTATGCTTATTCTGCTGTAAGAAACTACGGAGCATGTGCAGTATTTTCTTATTCTTATGAGACGATCATTAAAGTTTATTTCCGTTGTATATACTCTATTACTCGTTGTATAACTGTGTGAATCTATACTCTGATACTTGGATCACTTAGTTATTACTATCTCTCATGTTTTTTATCTATGGTGTATATTATATTTTATTCCATGCGCTATGAGATATACGATAGGTTTTGTTATGTTTATTTCATTTTAAAACCTTGATTATCATTCTACATCGCCCGGGCACGTCAGCGGTGCATTATCATATGTGTATAGGGTGCCGATGGTGTAGGGCGGCCGTCACATTTGGTATTGGAGCCTAGGTTACACGATTTACCTGAGTTGATACTATGGTCCAGTAGAGATAGGGAATGAGTTATCACCCTAGACGGGATGGAGAATACACAAACACACACACACACACACACACACACAAGAGAGTGCATACTTTTTACACATTTTAATTTTCAAAACTATATAATAGTATATATAGTATATAAGCTGTGTGCGCACATGAGTACCATTGAAACAGTTTTCTTCTTGAGAGACCGATCATTCTTTTCATAGATTAAGAATGAGCTGGCAAATTAGGTGAGGAACTCCATCTCCGGACTTGAGGAAGCAATAGGCTTGGGGCTGCTAACCACGACTTGCAAGCTATGTTCAATGCGATGATGATAAACATGTTCAAAATGCCTAAGCAGCCGCTCCAAATGTTGCTGTTGGTGGTGATGCCCAAGTGCAGGCATTGAGAGCTGACTTTGCCAAGTCATTCAAAGATTACTCCACCTTGGAAGGAAAACCTGTAACATCCCAAAATTTTATCATTTTGATTTTGAATATTTAATTAATTTTAAATATTTAAATAATTGGTTTTTAGAGTTTAATAACTTATATTCAAATATAGTGATTATTTAGATATTTGAAATGTGAATTAAATATAAATTAAATGGATTAAATAGTCTTAGTTAACTCCTTTTAAGTAATAAATACTAATGTCTAACTCATTTGTAAATTTATTTACAATAATAAATAATTCGAATAAATAACAAGAAAATCAATTGTTAATAAAACCACTTGATTTTATTATAGTATTTTTAATTGAATTTATTTTATTTTTTTCATAGTTTTTAATTTGGAAAATATTTAAATTATTGTTTGATGATTTTTGACAAACGATGGTATTTTTATGACTTTATAGAATAAGATAACCAGTGTATATTATTGTGTTGGGATCATATTGCAATTTTGTGTGCGATCATATTTTTGTATTGTCATTCGAGATTCGTATGCGAATGAAAATTTTGTGTAGCTAGACGTCTGAAATTTATAAATAAATATATCACTACACTTAGATTGTTCAGAACACTTCACTTTTTACTTTTCTCTCTGGTTCATTTTCAAACTCCTATAACCAAAAGAAAGTAAACGACTTGAATTGCAAAGATCAAGGTCATATTATATACCCAACAAAATAAAAAAAGGATCTTTGAACTTGTATTAAATAGATCTTTAATTCCATACGCATTTTGTCATGTGAAGTCCGGATTTGGAATATTCGATTGTTTTGGGTGGATCTAAGGTTTGTTTTTGTTAGCGTTTGGAGAGGAGTTGGGTCGAGGCAATGGTTGCGTTGATTTTGGGATGGCAACGCGCATGAATGCTGAGATTTTAAAGGTATGTAGTGTAAGATGGCAGATCACGACATAATGGTTTACCCATTTTATTTTCCCAGGTCACAACCACCATGGCTCAACCGAGATTAAATTATTTTTTAGGGGAAGTGAGAGGTCGCATAGTGGAGATGATTGAAACTTTCCATACACGATTTCGTTGAGCGAGGATGGAGTAAGGAGGAGATAGAAGGTGGCTGTGGTGGGTTTGGTGCGCATGCACATATATCAGGTCGTGCACGATGATTAGTGTTAGGGAAGAAGTATTAGTTAGGATAATTAGTAATTGATCGAGTAATTAATTAATTTGATTTAATCGAAAACTTGTAAATTCAATAACTCTTCCGTACGAGGTTGGATTTGGGCATAGTCATTTGCGTTAGACTCGCATCGACGTTATCTACGTGCTGGAACTAATTTCATTGGATTTGGAGCTACTATAAATTTGAGCAAAAATCGAACGTTGTTCGATTTTAGACCAAACTGGAATGCGAAAGCATCAACTGGAATTTCGATGAATTTACTCAACTTTAAATAAATTATTTGATATCAATGTTGTTGTAGATTATTATTGAATGCTTGGATGATAGTTTATATTGTTGTTTGATAATTTGTTTGGATTTAAATTCCCGCTTAAGAAGTGGATGACATAAATAACCGTTGTACCGCAAGGAACAATAACAGGAGGAAGTCGAGTGTATGTAGGAATATGTCGCTACGAAACACTTCGAAATACACATTCATATATGAAATTTACATGGGATTTTTATACAGAGACCCTAAGGGGTTTCTCGCCAATATTAATTTACCTATATTTATATGTTTCTTATATTGTTATTTGGTTTAAATATTTGTGATATATTGTTTGTTTTGTGTAAGTGCCGTTATAGTGATTATCGCTACACCGTCACTTATGAAATATCATCTTCTTAAATCCTTGTTGTGTATTGAACTTGAGCTTGTATTTCTACAAAATAAATGTTTGGTCGTGTTTTTGCACTTTGTAAATTGTTCAAACTATGTTTTCAAGTATTTTGAGAATTTTTTTAGCAAAGCTAGCGGGGTTGGCTGATCCCCTACCAGATATTACTAAAAAGAAAAAGAAAACTACTCAAAACATGCTTTGAGCAGGAGAAAACAAAGGAGAAAACAAAGGGCAGAAACAAATCAAAATAAACTAAACAATAAGAACAAATACAAAGGGAAAGGAAAATTGTACGGGGCAGACTGCAAGCACAAGGCAGGAAATGACAAGAACAACCCGAGGTAGGAAACTGGGCAAGAGTGAGTGACGACACAGAGAAACATGAGAGACAACCCGAAGTGTTCCCCAACGCCACCAATAAAGCCTGACCTACCAATCCCGAAGCAGAGGGAATAAAAAGGACTTGCAATCCTTTAACTCGTTCATGATCGAATGTTTCAACACTAACCACAGATGAAGTTGGGATTGTTCCACATTATTAAAACATCTCTGGTTTCTCTCCCTCCAAATAATTTGAACATACTTCTTAAGACAAAAACAAAGTAATTCTCCCGCATCATCCTTCTTTCTTGTGGATTTTAGAATCAAGTCCCACTCAAGAGATGACTGGATAGGCACACAAGACCTACCAAGATTGACCATTATTCTCTCCCAAATTTGGTGCAGATAACTGCATTCAAAGAACAGGTGCTTACCACTCTCAATAACACTTTTGCAAAACACACACAAGTGATCAGAAACAGACATAAACCCAAACATCTTGTCTTTAGTCATGATAGCATTAGTTAGAACTCTCCGCAACATAAGATTGTCAGAGGGTGTGGAGTGTTTATTCCAAATAATCTTGTGCCATGGGTACTTTGGCTTGTATCGAGTGTTAGATAATAGGCGATAAACATGCTTTATAGAGTGGGGCTTACCATCCCAACAAAGCATATCAGCATCAGGAAAAGAGTTGTGATAACTACTAATACTAGCCCAAAATTCTCTCAAATTTTGGTTACTAGCATAAGGGAGGGATAACTTATTATCCACAATGAAGTCAACAGCTTTAGCATTACTCTTTATTCTGGATTGATATATTTGTTGTTGAGTTAAGATAGCAGACAGGATGAGACCATTACTTAACCATGGATCATTCTAAAAATTCTTACTGTTATGACGTGAGAGAGAATACCTGAGATAAGGCAGGAATGCAGAACGCATTGATAGGATATTTCGCCAAATCCAACTACAGCCAGACGGGGGCTCTAAAGACCAAATGCTTTTGTTTCTTAAGTTATGAATGACGGTCCATTGAACCCAAAGGCTATTATTATTTGAAAGTAACGAGTCAAAATGATGACTGATTGCGGCTATATTCCATCTCTCAATGTTAAGGATACCCAAGCCACCACAAGACAGAGGTTGTTCGATGCTTTCAAAGGAGCAAGGAGTAGGTTTCCTGTTGTGAATGTTGTCGGTCCAGAAGAACCGTAGCATAACACGTCTTACCAGACGAAGTAGTTTTTTGGGTAGAAGAAAGGTTCTAGACCAATAGACCATAATGGAGAAGCACACTGACATAATCATGACGAGTCTGCTGGCCTGAGAGAGAAATTGATTGGCCCGGTTATCAAGCATTTTAGTAATTTTATTGCAAAGTGGAAGGCAGTTGGAAAATGTGACTCTTGATGAGAAAAGAGGGACGCCTAGGTAAACCATATCACTTTGCATGGGTTGAAGACCAGAAAAAGCAGTCATCTCAGAGGATAAGGAGGGAGGAATACCAGCAAGCAAGATGGATGATTTGGAAAGGTTAAGCTTAGGACCTGAGCAAGAGTAAAAGATGTCAAGGTTTTTTTTAATATTATCTATGGACTCACGAACAGGGGAAGTGAAGATCATAATGTCATCAGCAAAGAGAAGGGAAGTGATCAGAGGATGTTTACATTTAGGATGGAATTTTATCTCTTTGGACCGAAATCTGGCATTAAGCATACTTGTTAGAATTTCCATAACTAAGAGGAAAATGTATGATGGTAGCGGATCACCTTGGCGAATGCCTTGTTTACTTTTAAAGTACCCTGCAACTTTACCATTGTATTTAAGAGAGAAGGTAGGAGATGATATGCAAATGTAGATCCAAGCAACAAAAGGTTCCGGGAAACCCATCAGAGCCATGACTCTAACAGTAGTAGACCATTGAACACTGTCATAGGCCTTAGAGAGATCAAGTTTCAGCATAGCACTCGGAGTTGTGTTAGCACGACCATCCCCCTTAGAAGCTCATGCGCTAACATCACATTATCTAGGGAGTCTCTTTTAGGCAGGAAGGCAGCCTGATTAGAAGAAATGAGGTCAGGCAGAACCGATTTGAGTATGGTAGCAATGATTTCAGCTATGAACTTGTACATCACGTTGCAGCAAGATATGGGTCTGAATGAGGAAACATCTATAGGAGGGTGGGATTTGGGAATGAGGACCAAATTAGTTACATTGACTTCATTTAGTAACTTGAATTTGTAAAAGAAGTTGTGGATAGCAAGGAAAAAGTCAGTTTGAATGATTTCCCAATTGTGGGTGAAGAACAACACATTAAAACTAGCAGGAGCACCGCTAGATTTCTTAGTCATACTGAAGAGAGTTTGTTTTATTTCATCGTCAATGACAACGGGGATAAGGTGGCCAGCTTGGGTATGATTAATGGAAGGGAGGTCAATGATGTCAATATGATGAAGGTTAGCTTGGGTATTTTGAGAATTTTGAAAATAAGGGATAAGTGTTGATTAAAATTTATAAAAGGAGTTATAAAGTTAATTAACTATCTTTGGGACAATCAACGTTGTTTTAAATTTATAAAGATATTATAAACTTGATTTATTATCTTTCGAGATAATTAATGTCATTTAAATTTATAAAAGAGTATAAATTGGATTTAATTATCTTTCGGGATAATTAATGTTGTTTAAATTTATAAAGGTTGCTTACCTTAAATATTTTGTAAATTCTTTTCTAAAGGGGTTTTGTAAGGGTGGTGTAAGTATTTGAAAAGAATTAGGGATTTAAATATATCCTTAATTATTATTTAATTATAATAAAGTTAATTAATAAATTTATTCATGATGTTTAAAGTTAATTAACTGATTTAATAAAAGTGTTTTAAAGATTAGTTAACTGATTTAATAAAGTAATTAAATCTAATTAACCGATTTAATAAAGGTGTTTAAAGTTAATTAATTGATTTATTAAAGGAGTTATAAGTTTGAATAATTGCCTCTTGGGATAATTAATGTGGTTTTAAATTTATAAATAATTATATAAATTATCTTTTAGGATGATTAACATTGTTTTAAATTTATAAAAGCATTTAATTTGATTTATTATCGTTCGGGATAATAAATGTTGTTTTGAAATTTATGAATGATAGTTTATAAATGAGAAAATATTCTAAAAGGAATTTTTTCTTAAAAATAAAGCTAAGTGTAAATTGTTTTGGGTTTATAGTAAACAATATTTGAATGGCATTTGTTTTTTACCCTTCTTTTTAATTCCCTTAATAATATAATTTGCTCTTCAAAAATGAATATTGTAAAGAGTGTTTTACAAATATTTGTAATGTGAAAACCAAGCATAAGTTTGGTTTTAAAAGTTTAAAAGGTTTGATTAAATCGATGAGTAGTGGTAAGGGTATGATATTTAATTTTCATATACGATCATTTTGGTTATTCCTAATAGTTGATTTATTGACCATCGATTCGATTTTCTTCTTTGTGTATCATGAAATTAAGATGATTTATTTCTCATTTGATTATTATATTCTTTGCTGGAGATGACTAAACCCAAAGTGGGAGTGGGATCCAAACTATGTAGGGTTGCTTCCATTAGGGTATTTTCAAATCTACTCTAGATGGGTTATGGTGGCATGTGCACGAAGATGTGAAATACTCGGATAATCGATAAGGTTGGCGGGGTTCGACTAGGAGTTCCCTAGAGGTGTCACAAAGTATATGACCCTCTCAAGTATATTTTCTAGCGGTATACTTTTGGTAAGAGGGTGCGCCCTCTTAGTCATTGTTGGAAAAATTCTTTTCGTTATTTGATTTAAATCTTTGAATTGTTTTCTTAACTGCATCGAAAAGTCCTATAGCTCTTCTCAATGTTTAGTTATTTGTGTCTATCCTTTAAGTTTGGATTTTGGTCTTATTTTGCCCATTCTTTCAAGTTTGGGTTTTGTCTGATTTGTTTCCATTCTTTTATGTATGGATGTTATTCTTATTAGGTAAAACCAATTCCATGTTTAGCGGATAATCTCACCGATTATTATATGTTCCTCATATTTTTGAGTTTTCTCACGTTGCTTTTTCAGACTGATCTGGGTCTTATTTGATGATAATGCTCGGGTTAGATCAAGTGTTTTTCCAGGTTATCGTTGGTGGGACAAGGAGCTCATAGAGTAGAGTTGGATGTTCACCGGCCGTAGTAGTTTTTTATTTTCTGTATTATTATATTTATCCATTAGCAATTGTAAGGTCAGAAAGTAATAACTTTTCAGATCGATGAGGTTTCTTTCTAACTCTGATATAATATGCAGCTCTTAGTATTCTAAAGTGACAGCTCTTACTATCTTTGTTATATTATAGATAATTGTTCCGCTACAAGATTCTATTGCTTATGCTCTTTTCTTTTTATTTACCCTAACAAACTACCTTCCTGGCGATTAGATGTTTGACATTTGAATGCGTGGATGTATTTAGTGCCAACTTTCGACAGTTGAAAAGGCGATTTTTTACAGTTGGTATCAGAGCTGAAGGTTGAGCGAGTACCTTGGCTTTTGTAAGGCATGACTCATTAGGGATAAGGTAAGTGACACTTTAGAATGAGTTGAGAGTATTATATATATGAGAGTGAATTTGTTATTGTTATAAAAACATATTGTGTTAATTGTTCTATTGAGTTGATTATGAATTCTGGTTGAGATGTGGGATGCCATTGTGTTAATCAGGATTTCTGAACACTTAAATAAGGAAAACGGACACGATATTGATTTTTGAAAATTTAGTAAATGAAATATTTTACCAAGGATTATATATTTTATACATAAAGGAATAATTTTCAAATTGATATTGTTATTTATATTGTGTTTGTTTATTTGAAAATGATAATATTTATTTATTGTCATTGTTGTTTGATTAGTCATGCTCGGTTAGTTTAGGAGCATTCACTATTTTTGTTGATTTATGTTCAACAGTCTATGACGTTTATTGCTTTGAAAATTATAAGTACATTTAACGAACCCCTTGTGAATTAATTATCATGATTTGACTAGAAGGTGTTTGGAGAAAATGTTAAGTTGAACGTCATCTTTAATAAAACTGTTTAATGTAATCTAAATGGAAAGATAAAACTTTAGAGGATAAATAATTATGGGAAGTTTGCCATAATAAAGAAGAAGTATCATAATATGAGATAATTTTATGTAAAGGAAATTTTTAAATTTGGTATATAAAATATTTTTAAAAAGGATTTTTGAATTTTAAACTCGGAGTTGCTTGAAATAATTTCAAAGAGAATTTTTAAGAACGGTACATTTTCTTTGGATAGTCCGGGGAAAACATCTCGATTAGTTTTGTGGTAATCTGAATAATCTTCTAAGTGACGATCGAATGGTTGCTTCGGTGAATGTTGTAGTGCAATTACTAAATTATTCTTTTTATCATTATGCAATCAAAATGAGCCTGAATTCGAAGGAATCCAATTCGAATGTTAGTGAATAAATTGTTAAAATTATTTTATACATATAGAAAAACAAGTAGTATGAATTCAGTAAGGGTTTGGAAATAAAGACCAGGTGTTTAGTTCTTAAGTTTTCATAAAGGAAATTGTTTTAAAATAAAATGATATTTTGATAAATAATTTGACAAAATGAATTTTTTTTAACTTTTGGACAGAGAAGAGATAATTTAACTCAAGTTTTCAGATGGGTTAAATTGGATAGGAAGGTTTTAATAAGCATAGTTTTATTAAAACTATAGTTTTATTTCATAAACTATTTGATGTTTTTAGGCCGATTAAATAAACATCTTTACCTTAGGGTTGTCTAAGGAAAGTATACTCTAAGATTGAGTTTGGATACCAGCATCCTACTCTTCTTAGCAACTTACTAGACCGGATAGGTAAAGTGGTTGGAGTAGTCGACTTAGTTTTAAGACCCATATTTTGTTTGGGCCTACATTTGAATTTTGAGAAATAATAATAAACCATGAATTAATAAAATAACTTTGACCTTTTGTATATATTCTTAGGATGTAGAAGAGTATTATACAAGTAAATAAAAGCAAAGTAAGTTTTAAATTAATTTTCATAAGGATATGCCTTTATAAAGTGTTTATAAACTTAACTTGAAATTTATAAAGTAATTCATAAATAATTTTAGCATTGAATGAAATACTATAAATGAAAATGGAAGTGATTTAGAAAGGGATTGGTGTAGTTAAGAAAACAATAAAATGAAGTACGTAAGTTATGCGTAGAACATTTCATTCACATAGTTTTTGATTTAGGATTTGAATACATAGCTTTGGGGTGATTCACACCCGTCCAAAAAAGGATTCTCACTTAATTCTTGACAGCGAACACTTGATTCGAATTCTCGATATGATTCTGAAGTTTTCTATCATTGTATTGGCTATGTAAGAAGAATCGAGTTATCTAATCAAGGAACTCGATCAGAGTCCGCACTAAGGAGGTCGAATGAGCGATACTAGTTCGGAAGTCAAGTCTATGTATCCTAGCAAGTGGTCGGATCAGATATTGCGTACGGATGATTTATGTATATCATACAAGCTTAAGCACATTAATATGATTTGTTGTATGGATTAGGAGAGTTTAGATGTAACTTTCATTTTTTTTTAAATAGCTTAGATAATCTTCTAAGCAATAACTAAAGGCTGAAGAGCATAATGGTATCTTAGGAAATTATCTATATCCTTGGACGATCGAGGGAGTTGTGAACCTATGAATAATTGTAAATCTTATTTATTAACCATTGACACTTTAAGTAATTTTGAGTGTCAATTTATTCGTTTATGAAATTTGACCTAATTGATAGTGTGATTTTATAGACTACGGTTTATAAAGTTATTGTTATTAGGACTTAAATCCTTGTGCTATTGAAAAGTGATTTCGAAAGAGTTTGTAAAAGAAATAATTAACTTTAGTAAAGTGTTATTATTTAAGAATATTTGAAGAAGGTTTTTGTGAAGTATTTTTCAAATATTTTGTTAGGACTAAAGTTGGGTGATTGAGAGTTCTTTGATTTGGAAGACTCACCAGGTATATTTATTTTCTCTAGTTGTTATTTTAAGAGGAACTAGAATACCACTGTATGCTCCATGTTGTTTTGATTCTAGAGTTATACCATGCTTCGATAGGAGGAGCCTCCTCCTTATTATAACTGATTTCGGTTTTGATATATTCTCTTTGGAGGAATTTGAAAATTGTATTTCAAATATTAAAACCTAGGTAGTTGGTTCTAAATTATCTTTTGAAAAGATTGAATGCTTGGTATTTTATTACAGAGTAATCTCTGTAGTTTTATTGCATATGGTTATTATACTTTTGCTATTGCTATTGCTTATGATAGAATAGCTTGTGTATTATTCTTTTGTCGGCATAGTTCTCTGTTGGATTATGAGTACAAAAGAGGTACATGGAAGCAAGAAATCACTATTTGATAGCATGCGCGCCTGCATTCACATCGAGATAGTAAGTTGCTCATAAAAAAATAAAAATCAAACACAAAAGAGGTACATAGTAGATTTAGAAATTGGTGATAAATTGATGATTTTATGCTCCAGATATGGGAGGCCACATTGGTTTTTTCATCTTTTGTTGATTTGGGCCAGTTGTGGCGAATTGTAGTTTTTCTGGATTAGCCGCGCAAAGGAGGTGCTGCCTAAATTTTCCATAATAATATAAGGGACTTTAAAAGTTTAATAACTCATTTTAGTTAATAGTTTTTTAAACCTTAAGGGTTTAAAGACATTTTCTTCCTTTGAGAATTTCGGGGACGAAATTCTTTTAAAGAGGGAGAATGTAACATCCCAAAATTTTATCGTTTTGATTTGAATATTTAATTAATTTTAAATATTTAAATAATTGGTTTTTAAACTTTAATAACTTATATTCAAATATAGTGATGATTTAGATATTTGAATTATGAATTAAGTATAAATTAAATGGATTAAATAGCCTTTTTAACTCCTTTTAATTAATAAATAATAATGTCTAACTCATTTTGTAAATTTATTTACAATACTAAATAGTTCAAATAAATAACAAAAAAATCAATTATTAATAGAATGACTTGATTTTTATTATGGTATTTTTAATTGAATATATCTTATATTCCATAATTTTTCATTTGGAAAATATTTAAATTATCGTTTGATGGTTTTTCGACAAATAATGGTATTTTTTGATTTTACATAATAAGATAATCAGTGTATATTATTATCATGTTTGGATCGTATCGCATTTTTGTGTGCGATCATATTTTTGTTTTATCGTTCATGATTCGTACGCAAATGAAAATTCTGTGCAGCAAGATGTCAAAAATTTGTAAATAAATACACAACCACACTTATATTGTTCAACGCACTTTACTTTTCTCTCTCTGGTTCATTTTCAAACTCCTGTAAAAAGAAAGTAAGCAACTTGAATTTTAAAAATAAAAATGAAAATATATTCTCAACAAAAAATATATAAATAGGGATCTTGAGTAGATCTACAATTCCATAACCATTTTGTCATATGCAGTTGAGATTTGGAATGTTCGGTAGTTTTGAGTGGATCTGGGGTTTGGTTTTGTTGGCATTTGGAGAGGAGCTGGGTCGAGGCAATGGTTGGATTGAGTCTGGGGTAGCAAGGTGCATAAGTGGTGAGATTTTAGAGATGTGCGTGCAAGATTGTGACATAGTTGTTTCCCCGTTCGATTTTCTCGGGTTGCATCCAAAGTCGCTTGACCGAGATTAAATTGGTGGAGGGGATTGAGAAAGGTCATGTAGTGGAGATGATTGCTACTTTCTATAGCCGATTTTGTTGAGCGAGGAGGGAGTAAAAAGGATAGAGAAGGTAGCTGTGGTGGATTTGGTGTGCGTGCACATGTATCAGGTCTTGCATGGTAATTAGTGTTGCGGAAGAAGCATTAATTTGGGTAATTAGTAATAATCAAGTGATTAATTAATTTGATTTAATCAAAAATTTATAAATTCAATAACGCTTCCATACGAGGTCTGATTTGGACGCGGTCTTTTGCGTTGGACTTGTATCGACGTTATCTATGTGTCAAAACTAATTTCCTTAGATTTAGAGCTAGTAGGAATTTAGGCAAAAATCGAGCGTAGTCCGATTTTAGACCAAACAGAAATGCGAAAGCATTAACTAGACTTTCGGTGAGTTTATTCACCTCTAAATAAATTATATGCTATCTGTATTACTATACATTATTATTGAATGCTTGGATGATAGTTTATATTGTTTGATTGTTTGTTCAAATTTAAATTCCTGCTTGAAAAGCGTATGGCATAAATAACCATTGTGATACAGAAAAAAACAGGATGAAGTCGAAGTGTACGTAGCGAATAGGTCGCTAAGGAACACTTCAAAACACGCATTCATATGTGTGATTTAAAGGAGATTTTTGTAGAAAGACCCTAATGGGTTTCTTTCTAATATTAATTTACGTACATTCTAATGTTGCTCACATTGTTGTTTGGTTGCAATATTTGTGACAGATTGTTTGATTTGTGTAAGTATCGTTATAGAGATTATTGTTATACCGCCACTTATGAAATATAATCTCCTTAAACCCTTGTTGTGTGTTGAACTTGAGCTTGTATTATTATAAAATAAGTTTGGTCGCGTTTTTGCTCATTGTAAATTGTTGAAACTATATTCCATATATGTTAAGGATTTTGAAAATAAAGGATAAGTGTTGATCAAAACGTATAAAAGGAGTTATAAATTTAATTAGTTATCTTTTGGGATAATTAACGCTGTTTTAAATGTATAATGAGATTATAAACTTGATTTATCATCTTTCGAGATAAGTAATGTCGTTTTAAATTTGTAAAAGATTATAAGTTTGATTTAATTATCTTTTCAGATAATTGATCTTGTTTAAATCGATAAAGGTTATTTACCTTAAATATTTTGTAAATTCTTTTCAAAAGGGGTTTGTAAGGATTGTATAAGTATTTGAAAAGAGTTAGGGATTTAAATATATCCTTGATTATTATTTAACTATATAAACTTAATTAGTAAATTTATTCATGATGTTAAAGTCAATTAGTTGATTTAATAAAAGTGATTTAAAGATTAAGTAAATGATTTAATAAAAGTGATTAAAGTTAATTAGCTGATTTAACTAAGGTGTTTAGAGTTATTAATTGACTCATTAAAGGAGTTATAAGTTTGATTGATTATCTCTTGGGATAATTAATATGGCTTTAAATTTATAAAAGAATTATATCAATTTTCTTTTAGGATGAATAATATCGTTTTAAATTTATGAAAGCATTTAATTTGATTTTTTTTGTCTTCCAGGATAATAAATGTTGTTTTGAAATTTTTAAATGAGAAAATCTATTAAAAGGAATTGTTTTAAAAAATAAAGCTAAAGGTAAATTGTTTTAGGCTTATAGTAAACAATGTTTTAACGACATTTGTTTTTTACTCTTCTTTTTAATACGCTTAAAAATATAATTGGCTCTTTAAAAAGGAATATTTTAGAGAGTGTTTTTAAAGTGTTTTACAAATATTTATGTTGTGATAACCAAGCACAAGTTTAGTTTTAAAAGTTTAAAAGGTTTGGTTCGGTTGCAGAAAGGATAAGAAATTTAATTTCTGTAAACGGTATCGCTCATATGGAAAAATATTAGTCATACTCTTAGCACTAAACATCAAGGAATGGAAACTAGTTTCTATCTCGAAGGTTGAAATTGTTGTCAAGGAAATGCCTAGAAGTAACACTATCGTAACCTGGTCGACTTTATTTTCAACCGAGGGATTGTCTAAGTTTGAAATCGATGACTAATGGCAAGGGTATGAGATTTAATTTTTATGTAAGATCATTTTGATTATTCCCGATAGTTGATTTACTGACTATCGATTTAACTTTTTCCTTTGTGTATTGTCAATTAAGACAATTTGTTGCTCATTTAAGCTTTGATATCCTTTCTTGGAAATGATTCAGTTCAAAGCACGAGTGGGGGCTAAGCTATGTAGGGTTTCACTCATTAGAGTATTTTCACATCTACTCTAGATGGGCTTCGGTGGTGGTATGCGCGCAGAGATTTGAAATACTCGAATACTCTAAAAGGTTGGCAGGGTCTAGCTTGGAGTTCCTGAAAGGAGTCACAGAGTATATGACCCTCTCAAGTATATTTTCTAGAAGTATATTCTCAGTACGGGGGTGCACCCTCCTAGTCATCGTTGGAAAAATTCCTTTCCTTAGTTGATTTAAATCTTTGAATTGTTTTTTTAAATGCAACGAGAAGTCCTAGAGTTTTTCTTGTTGTTTAATCATTTATGTCTATCCTTTAAGTTTGGATTTTCATCCTATTTTGCCCATTCTTTCCAATTTGAGTTTTGTTCTAATTTGTTTCCATTCTTTTATTTATGAATGTTTTTCTTGTGATGTAAAACTCATTTCATGTTTAACGGCGTGGTCTCACAGATTATTATGTATTCTCCATGTTTTTTGAGTTTTCTCATGTTGGTTTTCCAAACTAATTTAGGTGTTATTTTATTATAATGCTCAGGTTAGACCAAGTGTTTTTCCATGTTATCGTTTAGGGACACAGAGCTCATGGATTAGAGCTGGATATTCACAGGCCATAATATTTTTTTATTTTCTACTATATCATTATATTTACCCATTAGCAATTATAAGGTCGGGAAGTTATAACTGTCCACACATATGAGGTTTGTTTTTAACTTTGATATATTATGAATTTTAGAGTGACAACTTTTACTTATTATATTATATGTGATCGTTCTGTTGTGAGATTCTGTTTCTTATGTTCGTTTTATGTTACCCTAACAATCTGCCTTCCTGGCAATCAGATGTTCGGCAGTTGAATGTGTGGAAGTATTTGGTGTCGAATTTCGATGGTCAAAAAGACGGGTCGTTACAAAATCCTTTCGTGGAACAGAGTTGGCAATTGAAGTGCAAGATTGGTTAGACACCTACATGGTGATATGGAAATAGATGATGCCATGAAGAAGAAGGTGGCATCTAGACGACTTCAAGGGTGGGCCATGGACTAATGGAATGCTATTATCATTGCTACACTTGAGGATCAGTTCACTTGGCCAGTTTGAGGCCAGGTTTGAAGAAAAGTTCGTTCCGGCTGCTCGAAAGTCGATGCTATTCAGGAATTTCCTGAATTAAAGAAGGGAGATATGTCTGACTCCGAATATATTGTTGAATTTGATGCTTTGCCAAAGCATGAGACGTCTTTCATCGACATTTCATTGAAAAAGAATGAGAAGTTCATTATGGGTTTGGCTGACTACTTGGGGAAGAAGTTGGTTAATCATATCGATGAGCCATTTGAAAGACTTATCGAGAATGCTCTTCGTTGGGAGAGTTTATACCCTAAGTTCAAATCAGTTATTGTTGCTATGGAAGAGCCAAAACGGAAACAAAGCAGTGGAGGCAAGAAGAAATGGAATGGAAAGAAGAAGCAGTCTCAAGGAAAGAATGCTTAGAAAAAGGCTAAATGGGATCCTATTTGTTATGGTTATGGAGATAAGAGTAACCTAATCAGCGACTGCAAATCTGATGGGAAGAAGAAGTGTTATCGCTGAGGCAAACTCGGACATATACTGAAGAATTATCCAGAATTAGTGCAGTAGAAACAGGTTGTGAAGGCATATTCCTTGGACGACATTCTGACTTTGTCGAGGCATCCTCGACAAAAGAGAAGGGGAAGATCATTGTTATTCAAGGTATGCTTTCCATTTACGATGTTCCTATACATGTTTTATTCGATACAGAGGCTTTACATTCCTTTATATCCAGTGATTTTGTGGATATGCTGGGATTGAAACCCAAAAAAGTTGATCGAACTTTGATGATGGCGAACCCTCTTGGAGGCTGCACTAGCCCGTGCATGGTTTTTCTTAGTTTGACCTTATCTAATCATGGATGCTCTTTTGTTTATGATTTCTTAGCTTGAATTTCGTTAGGTTTGGGATTATCATGGGAATGGACTGGCTAAAAAAGTATGCAATAGTAATGGATTGCGAGAAGCTGTTAGTGACGATTGGAGTTATGGAAGGGTAGATGGTAGTGATTAGTTGCGTGTCAGAGGATGGGGTTATGGTCAACTTCTATATTAGCTTAAAACTCCATAGGATGGATTGCCATCTATGCCTATCTTTAGAGAGTATCCGAATGTGGTTGAGGAAGTGACCAGATTACCACCGCATAGAGAGATTAAGTTTCAAATAGACTTGTTAAGGATGTCGAGTCGATAGTTATGCCTTTGAAGCGTATGGAACCTAGAGAGCAAAAGGAGTTAGAGGTGCAAGTAAGTGACCTGTTGAAGAAGGGGTTCATTTTTAGGAGTATATCTAAGTAGGGTGCATCCATAGTAGACTCACAAAGGTGGATGGATCTCTAAGGTTGTGTGTAAATTACCGTGAGCTGAATAAAGTGATGAAGAAGAAAAATTATCCACTCCCACGTATTGACAACTTGTTCGATCAGCTCCATGGTGTGAAGGTGTTATCTTAATTGGATCTTGTGATAGGATTTCACTAGTTGAGAGTAGCGATGAAGAGTGTGCCGATCATCATGTTTCATATGCCGCCTGGTTTCTGTGAATGGTTAGTTATGTCATTCAGGCTCACTAATGCTTCGACATAATTTGTTGATCTCAAGAACCGTTTCTTTAAGGATCACCTAAATAAGTTCATGCTTGTGTTCATGGATGATATTTTGATGTATTCTAGGATAGAGAAAGAGCACAAGATGCGCTTAAGGATTGTGGTTGAACTGTTAAGGAAGCTCAAGTTGAAAGAAAAGCTCTCAAATGTCAATTTAGGAGGAGGGAAGTGAGATTCTTGAGTCATGTTGTCTCAAAACAGGGCATCGCGGTAGATCCTGCCAAAGTGGCAACAGTTCACGATTGGAACCAACCCAAGAATGCTATGGAGGTGAGGATTTTCCTAGGAATGGCAGGATATTAATGACTTCTCGAAGATAGTGGCACCATCGACCAATTTGACGAAGTAGAATTAGAGTTTTGTGTGGGACGCAAAAGTATGAACATGCATTTGTAAGTCTGAAAGAGAGGTTTACAAGCGCATCAGAATTGACCATTTTGAGCTAGAATGAGGAGTTGATAGTATATATAGATGCCTATGGTGCTGGATTAGGTGCGGTACTGATGCAAAAGGGAGAAGTTGTCGTCTACGCTAGTCGATAGCTGAAACCGCACAAGAGGGAGTATCCAACTCATGATTTGAAGTTGGTGGCTGTAGTGTTTGCTTTGACGATTGGGCGGCACTACCTATTATAAGAACGGTTCGAGCTGTTCACGGATCATATATCCTTAAAGTACCTTTTCTTCCAGATGGATCTCAGCCTTCGCCAGCAGCGATGGTTGGAATTCTTGGCCTCCTATGATTTCAGCATTTCTTATACACCCGACGAAGGAAATGCGATCGCTGGTGCATTAAGTAGAAGATATGCCGGTTGGAGCAATGTTTATGGAGTGGAAATAGTTAGAGTATATTGCTGGCTGTGACTTCAGACCCCATTGCGAGTTAGAACCGGAGATGTTGGTGAGTTTCTATCAGGCCTATTCTGATTGAGAAGATTGGTGCTAGTCAGATGCGAGATGCTAGACTAGTAGAGATCATGGAAAAAATAGAGGAAAGGGTAGAATTTAAAGATACCAAGCAATACAGACTCAACCAAGAAGGTTGGTGAAAGAGGCTATGCGGTAGGATCGTGTAATATGGAATAACGGAATAGTCTAGGTAGATAAAGTAAGTAAATGCAAGGAGACACCAGGATTTTATACTGGTTCGGACCTCTAGTCCTACGTCCAGTCCCTTAGCTTCACTTAGGAATTTCACTAACTAACACCCTCACTTAACCCGGAGGAATAGGTTTACAACTTACCCGAACAACCGAACGGGATTTCTTGCCTCAACTACCGAAGAGGACTTCAACTCAATTACTAAAAAACAATATTCGACTTGTTGTGTTCTTATCAACACTAATGAGTCTAATGCAGTATAATATTCCTATAATCTTATCCTCGAGAGTATGCAATGTGTTTGTGAAGATTTAGGAAATGTGAATTGCTATGAATCTAAAGAATGTTGAAAACAAAGCAGTGATTCAAGCAATAGATTTGTGAGTGCTTTGAGAATTTCTAGATAATTTGTTCAAGAAGATAGTAAGATTAAAGCAAGAGAATTCGGTGAATTGAAGATGTTGGAATTAGGTATTTATACTTGTCAAAGAGGTGCATTTGTTGGCTAAGGTTGCAGACAAGAGATGCTTCCATTTCCATTGGTGAATGGTTGCAACTCTTGGGAGGAAGAAGGTGTCCAATCATAGAAAATTCGCAGGTTCAAATTCAGTCGACTGAACAGAGAATTCAATCAACTGAAAATATGTAGTAAAATTTTCAGGAACAAATTTAGTCGACTAAACAGGGTTTTACAGTCGACTGAAACTGTATATGTTGTATATGTGTAACAGGTTCAGTCGACTGGTCATCTCTTTTCAGTCGACTGAACTATTAAGCTGTGCACAGTGAATGTGTATTAAGAAATGAAATTTATAAAATGTGTTCTAGTGTTTGTGCAAGCCTCTTGAGGATAGATTTTAATAATAAATCTAAACCAAGACCTATACAAAAATCATACTTATGTTTATTCTTGGTCTTCATCGTTCTTTCTTTAGCTTTGCATATATCTCTTCCTTTTTGTTGAAGCACATTATCATTGATCAAAATCTTAGCATATCAACATTCTCCCCCTTTTTGATTGATGACAATACTCATGTGTGTAGAGATTATTTTCTCCCCTGAATATATGCACTATCTTTTCTACAAAAACAAGGTTAGTAACATAGATTTCTCCCCCTTTGTCATCGACAAAAAGGAAGTAATAATCATAGAAGTATATTGTCAAAGCAATCACTGATATGCATGTCTATCGTTTAAGAATGTAGCATAGAATATAGCATAAAAATGTAGCATGAGAATAAAATATAGAACGTTGCATGAATGAATAAAACATAAAATGTAGCATGAATGAAACATAAAAGGCTATTTATACAAGCCTTGTGATACTTCAAAGAATAAAAAGCCACAAAAGAGTTTATTCATCTTTGTCCCAATCATATGAGGCTTCTCTCCCTCCCCTTGGTTCGCGGATAATGGGTCCACCTGTGGGAGGTCTATAACTTCCTCCTTGACCACCACTAGCGTCACTCGTGCTGCTGCTTGTATGTTCTTCGGAAGATGTCCATGTGAAAGTAGGTGCAGGACGCTTACCGCGTGATGTTGAAGCAGTAGTGGAAGTTGAGCATGAGATGGCATCCCATAATTTATTGAAGAATCCTTCAATTTTATCAAGTTTGTGATCTACCTTCTTGAGGCGATTATCAAGAATTTGTTGATTTCTTGATAAAATTCCTAACGATTGATTGGTAGTAAAACTTGGCTCAATGATACGAATTTCATCTTCTTGGTCGAAGGGTTCTTCATGTGTAGGTTGTGGAGGTTGTTGCGCTTGTGGAGGTTGTTGTTGTTCTTGATGCCTAGCTTCCCATTCGGCAAGAGATATAATGCGAGGAGGTCTATCCGGGAGTTGCATAAGGCTTATTGTCCGTTGGTTAATTTGATGGACCATTGTATTTTCGGACTCGGGTAATGGCGTATCAACATTGAGGAGAAGTCTCATGATATATTCTCCAAAATATAAAGTTCGCATTTTGCCATTATTAAATGTGAGAAACTCATCAAGGATTAGTTGGAGCCAATTGACTTGAATATTGCCCCAAATAGCGTATAGAGCTCGATAATTGATTAGAGATAGCCCTTATATTATTATTTATAATATATCATTATTTTGAAAATGCAAATTGAAAGTCATAGTTTTCTTCATTTAGTCGACTGAACATATAGATTTAGTCGACTGAATTAAAAAAAAATTGATAACTTCCTATAAAATCTCTTTAAAAGAGATTATTCCTAAATCTCGTTGTAACTTTATAAAGGAGTTTTCTAATAAAGGTTTAGTTAATATATCGGCAATTTGATTTTTGGTAGAAATATGTTCTAAATTTATGATTCCTTTTTCGATATTGTCTCTTAGAAAATGGTGACGAATGTCTATATATTTTGTACGAGAGTGATTAACTGGATTTTTAGATAAATTTATTGTACTTGTATTATCACAATATACTATAGAGTTTGTTAATTTTATATTAAAATCCTTAAGTGTTTGTTGCATGTTGATAACTTGAGTACATGCTAAGGCGGCTGATATATATTCCGCTTCACACGTGGAAAGTGAAATACAATTTTGTTTCTTACTAAACCAAGATACAAGTGATTTTCCGATGAAATGGCACGTACCACTTGTACTTTTTCTATCTGTTCGAGATCCACCAAAATCAGCATCACTGAATGATACTAACTCAAATGGACACTCTTTTGGATAGAAAAGACCAAAATCTTTAGTATCATTAAGGTATCACATAATTCGTTTTACCGCTCTTAAGTGTGATTCTTTAGGATTAGATTGGAAACGTGCACATAAACATACACTCATCATTATGTCTGGTCTAGTAGCGGTTAAGAAGAGTAAGGAACCTATCATACTTCTAAATAATTCTTGATCTATACTTTTGCCATTTTCATCTCGATCGAGATGACTAGTGGTACTCATAGGAGTAGGTTTAGCAGAAGTGTTCTCCATTCCAAAATGTTTAATTAGATTAGCACAATATTTTTCTTGGTTTATAAAAATTCCATTTGTTAATTGTTTAATTTGAAGTCCAAGAAAATATGATAATTCTCCCATATGAGACATTTCGAATTCCTTAGTCATTATATTTGAAAATTCTTTACATAAATTTTCATTTGTCGAACCAAATATAATATCATCTACATATACTTGAATTATTAAAATATCTTTAGTAGTATTTTTAATGAAAAGCGTTTGATCAACTTTTCTAATTTGAAATCCCGAGTTTAGTAAATAACTTTTAAGTCTTTCATACCAAGCACGAGGTGCTTGTTTAAGGCCATATAGTGCTTTCTTTAATTTATATACATGATCTGGATATTTTTCATGTATAAATAAAGGAGGTTGTTCTACGTATACATTTTCTTTTATAAAACCATTTAAAAATGCACTTTTAAGATCCATTTGATAAAGTTTAAAATTGATAAAACATGCAAAAGCTAATAGAATACGTATTGCTTCAAGTTTTGCAACGGGAGCAAAAGTTTCTTCAAAATCAATACCTTCTTCTTGATTATATCCTTGTGCTACTAGTCTAGCTTTATTCCTAGTTATATTACCTTGTTCATCTATTTTATTTTTGTAAACCCATTTTGTTCCTATAACAGATTGATTATTCGGACGGGGAACTAATTCCCAAACATCATTACGTTCAAATTGATCTAATTCTTCTTGCATTGCGATAATCCAGTAATTGTCTATTGATGCTTCTTTAGGATTTTTAGGTTCGATTGTAGAAATGAAAGCTACATGTCTCATTTGATTTAGTTGATTTCTCGTCTTAACTTGAGAATTGATTTCACCTATTATGTTTTGAGTAGGGTGATCTCGTAATATTCTTGGTGATGATCTTAGTTCATTATTACAATTTTCAAAATTTGTATTTTCTATATTTATAAATTCTTTATCATCTTTTATACTTAATTCTTTTTTGAAATTCTCATCAAAAGATACGTGTAAGGTTTCTTCGATTACGTTTGTTCGTTTATTAAATACTCGATATGCCTTACTTCGTTCTGAATATCCTACAAAAATTTCTTCGTCGGCTTTTGAATCAAATTTACTTAGTTGATCTTTTGTATTTAAAATAAAACATTTTGATCCAAATATTTTGAAATAAGATATATTTGGCTTTTTGTTGTTGAATAGTTCATATGAAGTATTTTTAGTTAATGGTCTAATTGATATTCTATTCAATACATAGCATGCAGTAGCTACGGCTTCTGCCCAAAAATGTTTTGGTAGAAAACTTCCATTTAATAATGGTCTAGCGCATTCTTGTAATGTTCTATTCTTTCTTTATACAACTCCATTTTGTTGAGGAGTTCTAGGAAATGAAAAATTATGATTTATTCCTTTCTTTTTACAGAACGTTTCAAAAGCTTCATTTTCGAATTCGCCTCCATGATCACTTCGTATATTTTTAACCTTCAAATCTCTAGTGTTTTGAATTCTTTTGAGAAATGTTTTAAAATACTCAAAAGTATCAGTTTTATTTTTTATAAAAATAGTCCATGTATATCTTGAGAAATCATCAACTATTACAAACACGTATCGATTATGATTAATGGATTGAACTTGTGTTGGTCCAAATAAATCCATATGTAGTAATTCTAATGGTTGTAAAGTCGAGGTATTTTTCTTGGATTTGAAAGATGATTTTGTTAATTTTCCTTTTTGACAATCATCACAAAGATTTTTTTTTTAAAGTTTATCTTGGGTAAACCTCTTACTAATTCATTTTTGGAAAGTTTTCTAATAGTTTTAAAATTTATATGACAAAATCTTTTGTGCCATAACCAAGGATCATTATCTTTGGCTAGTAAACACATACTTGTATTATGATTAATATTCATATTTAGAACGTAAATATTCCTATCTCTTTTTTCTTCAAAAACAAGATTTTGGGTTTGATAAAAAATACTACATTTATTTTCCTAAAAAGTTATTTTAAAGCCTTTGTCACAAAGTTGACTTATGCTAAGTAGATTATGTTTTAGATTTTCAACTAATGAAACATTTGTTATAAAAGGTAAATTTGATGTACCGTAATTGCTCACATCTCCTTTTCCAATGATATAACCTTTCGAATTATCTCCGAAGGTAACCGGGCCACCATCAAAGTATGTGATGTTTGTAAGCATATCTTCGTCTCTGGTCATGTGTTTTGAGCAACCACTGTCTAATATCCATTTCTTCTTTTTAAGTGGGACCTGAAAATAAATACAAAATTATTGGTACCCACCTTTTAATAGGGTCCTAAAAAGTTAGAGCTTAGGAAGCCAAACCCAATTTGGTTTAGTATCCTTTTTATAAATATAGTTTTTATTATTATGAACACTATCCATAAATGTTCTAATATATTTATATCTAATTAAAATATTGTTAGTCTTTAGAACCCAAATTTTGACTATCTTGGTTTCTACTTTTGTTTTAATTGGTTCTCTTAATAACATTTGTTGTTTTGAATCAATACTCCTCTTAAAATTTGTATTTTTCTTTTTAGGAATTTTTGACTCCTTTTTATATCCTAATCCATGTTTATTTGAAGAGGATTGAGAATTTTCTAAAATCTTAGATAAATTTTCTCTTCCTTTGTTAAAGTTAGAAACATTTTTAGTGATGTTATCTAATCTAGCTTGAAGACTATTATTTTCTAACTCAACTTGTCTAATCTTAGTTTTTAACTCATGATTTTCAGAAACAATTATATCATTCTTTGTCTTTTGAGTTTCAATTTTTTGACTTAAAAGTGATAATTGAGTTTCCGAATTTGAATGAGATTCTTGAACTTTTTCAAGTTCTTCTTCTAAAATTTTCTTTTCATCTTTTAACATATCCCTTTCAAATTCAGCTTTGTT
This sequence comes from Allium cepa, assembly GCA_030765085.1. Lineage (NCBI taxonomy): Eukaryota > Viridiplantae > Streptophyta > Magnoliopsida > Asparagales > Amaryllidaceae > Allium > Allium cepa. Next base: position 132,269,128 of record CM060943.1, read on the forward strand.
TTGATTTTCATGAGTTTCTTTGAGTTTCTTTTTAAGAGTTTTTATTGTGTTCAAAAGTTCAGTGTTTACTTCAATTAAATCATCGAAAGTTAAATTACTTACATCAGATTCTTGAGCCATGAAGCATACATTTGCTAGTTCATTGTCGCTATCATTTTCACTTTCAGATGAAGATGAATCCGAATCATCCCATGTTACAGAGAATGCCTTCTTTTTGAATTTCTCTCTATTGTGTTTGTTGTTGAGAGCTTTTTGATTCTCCTTTTTTGCTCTGGGCAATCCTTGTGCATGTGGCCTTTCTTGTAACAGTTGAAACATTCTATATTCAAGGATGTAGGTTTGTTCAAGAAATTCTTATTGAATCCATTTTTGTTTCCTTTTCTATATCTTAAGAATTTCTTGAAATTTTTGGCTATGAATGCTAAATCCTCATCTTCAGATTCTGATTCTTCCTTTTCCGCATGAAAAGCAACATTCTTTCTTTATTGAGCTTGATCTTTTTTAGCTTGCATATTTACTTCATATGACATAAGATTTCCAATCAATTCCTCTGGTTTCATTGTAGATAGATCATTTGCTTCCTCGATTGCTAGTACTTTTCTCTTCCATTCATCAGTGAGTGAATTTAGAACTTTAGACACAATGTCAAAATCCGTGTATTTTTCTCCTAGTCCGATTAAAGCATGATGAATGTCTTGAAATCTCGAGTACATGTCATTGATGGATTCATTTTGTCACATTCTAAAGTTTCGGAATTGATTCTTCAGCATGGATATCTTTGTTTGTTTAACTTTGTTTGTGTCTTCATGTATGACTTTAAGTGTTTCCCAAATTTGATATGCAGTAGTACATATGCTAACACGGTTGAATTCGTTTCTATCCAGGGCGCAAAATAGCATATTCATAGCTTTGGCATTCGCACTAGCTTCATTCTTTTGAATTTGTGTCCATGTAGGATAATCGGTTGTAGGTACAACAAACTCTGCTTGAGTAGCATTCCAGGCTTCGAAACTTGTTGCTTTCATATAAATTCTCATCCTTGTAGCCCAATAGTTATAGTTTAGTCCATCGAAAAGAGGAGGTCTTTGGGTAGATTGTCCTTCCGCAAATGTAGAACTATAGGCAGATGTTGTGCTTGTACTTGCGTTATTTTTCATATTATCAATATGTCTAATAACGGTGTTATGGTTATAGGACGACCTTGCTTTGATACCAATTGAAAGAGGCTATGCGGTAGGATCGTGTAATATGGAATAACGGAATAGTCTAGGTAGATAAAGTAAGTAAATGCAAGGAGACACCAGGATTTTATACTGGTTCGGACCTCTAGTCCTACGTCCAGTCCCTAAGCTTCACTTAGGAATTTTACTAACTAACACCCTCACTTAACCCGGAGGAATAGGTTTACAACTTACCCGAACAACCGAACAGGATTTCTTGCCTCAACTACCGAAGAGGACTTCAACTCAATTACTAAAAACCAATATTCGACTTGTTGTGTTCTTATCAACACTAATGAGTCTAATGTAGTACAATATTCCTATAATCTTATCCTCGAGAGTATGCAATATGTTTGTGAAGATTTAGGAATGTGAATTGCTATGAATCAAAAGAATGTTGAAAACAAAGCGGTGATTCAAGCAATAGATTTGTGAGTGCTTTGAGAATTTCTAGATAATTTGTTCAAGAAGATAGTAAGATTAAAGCAAGAGAATTCGGTGAATTGAAGATGTTAGAATTATGTATTTATACTTGTAAAAGAGGTGCATCTGTTGGCTAAGGTTGCATAAAAGAGATGCTTCCATTTCCATTGGTGAATGGTTGCAACACTTGGGAGGAAGATGGTGTCCATTCATAGAAAATTCGCAGGTTCAAATTCAGTCAACTGAACAGAGAATTTAGTCAACTGAAAATATGTAGTAAAATTTTCAGGAACAAATTCAGTCGACTGAACAGGGTTTTTCAGTTGACTGAAACTGTACATGTTGTATATGTGTAACAGGTTCAATCGACTGGTCATCCCTATTCAGTCAACTGAACTATTAAGCTGTGCACAGTGAATGTGTATTAAGAAATGAAATTTATAAAATGTCTTCTAGTGTTTGTGCAAGCCTCTTGAGGATAGATTTTAACAATAAATCTAAACTAAGATCTATATAAAAATCATACTTATGTTTATTCTTGGTCTTCATCGTTCTTTCTTTAGCTTTGCACATATCTCTTCCTTTTTGTTGAAGCACATTGTCATTGATCAAAATCTTAGCGTATCAACAGTTGGCTCCTGAGGATAAGAGACTATTTGTTCTCGATGTTGATGGATTACAAGATGAGGTCTACGAGAGTGCCACCATTCTAGGTTGATCATACAACCGGTGGTAAAAAGATGTATCGTGGTATGAAGCAGACTTGATACGAAGCATACTTATTATTGGGAGGGGATGAAGAAGGATGTTGGGACATTCATCCGCCTGTTGATGAAGGTATATCAAAAGAAGCTAAGTGGGTTGTTGCAATTGCTTGAAATTCCTAAATGGAAGTGGGAACAAATAAAAAAGGACTTCATCGATGGACTGCCATGGACTCGGTTAAGGTACGACAACATCCGAGTCATAGTTGATTGATTGACCAAAAGCACTCGATTTTCTACCCCATTAAGTCAAGTAGGATGGAAGCCAAACTGGCCGAGTTATATGTGAAATGGGTCATACAATTCCATGGTGTGTCGAAGAGCATTATGAGTGACCGAGACCCATTTGTCACTAGTGGGTTCTGGAAGTGTTTACAAGAGGCATTAGGTACCGAGCTGCATCTCAGTACAGCTTATCACCCATAAATGGATGGGCAGACCGAGAGAATTAATCATATATTAGATGATCTCTTGCAGGCTTACATACTTGATTTCGAAGGCTCATGGGATGATTATCTGCATTTGGCAGAGTTTACAACAACAACTATCAGTCTAGTATCAGTATGACGTCGCATGAAGCATTATATGGCTGACTATGTAATGCTCCTTCGTGTTAGTGGAATGCAGAAGAGAAACTGTTACTTAGGCCATGTATGATTATAGAAACCTCGGAGAATATAGAGATTATTCGAGAGTGAGTGAGAGTTTCCTAGGATAGAAAGAAGAGATACGCTGATAGAAGAGGGTAGAGATTTGAAATTTTCCATTGGTGATATGGTGTTTATGAATATTTCTCCTTTGAAGAATGCTATTCGATTTGGAAGTAAGGGAAAGTTGGCATTAAGATTCGTAGGTCCTTTTCCAGTAATAAAGAGGATTGGGAACCTAGCATATAAGGTTGACTTACTTCAAAAGATGGCGGGTGTGCACAATTCCTTTCAAGTTTCTCACTTGCATAAGTTTGTGCTTGACTCATGCATGACGATTACGTCAAATTAACTAGATGATATCGAGATTGAACCAGAAGTTTCGAGACCTCATAGGTCGGTTCATATTTTCAGACATGATACAAAACAACTTAGGAAGAAGACAGTGGAGTTAGTGAAGGTTCAATAGGGTGAAAGTGAAGGTGCTTGCACATGGGAAACTAAGGAGAGCATGAGGGCGACTTATCCGGGACTCTTTGTATGGTAGGGCCTATTGTTTAACGTATTTGCTTTCACTTTTGATATCAAAAATCATACCTTTTCCTTACCAATCTTAGCCAAATCATTGATTAGAGGGGTTATTAGCATAGGAAAGCTTTAGATTATCGTTTTTACTGATTTTGGTTCATATCCTTTGTTGTCTACTTCAGATCTAAGGAGAAAAATTGGTTTTTTGTGTAATTGGTGAGTGGTTCTTGACCTCTTCCTCTACTATGCATGTTTATATAGTTAAAAATGATGTGTTTGAAATGATTTATGCCCTAAAACATTTTCTAGTCTTACCTACATTTTATACGTGTTTAAGGACAAATTATAAAGGTCTAAAATGGTTTTTAAATGGTTTTACAATCCCTTGTATTCATATGCATATGCTAGTGTAAAAGTTAGATCTGGATTAAGATTTACTAGATTATCACATTCATATGTATTACTTGTATGAATGGATTTGTATACATGGTTTTCTATGATTGTATGTTGTGCTTTGATCTTATTTTCTAGTGCTTTATGCAGCTGGAGAATAGGTTGGCGAATTCCACAAATCTAAGGCAAAGATGGTCAGAATTAAATGAAACTTAGAGGAGGAGTTCTGGAGTATAGGAGAAGTCTGAGTTACAAATCAAAGCAAAAAAGGGGTTAAAGACATAGGTTGGTATCGAATTATTATAGCTCAATATCGAGTTCTTTTGGTTGGCCAAAATAGGTCGGTGAGTTGATGGCTCAATGGGGAAGGTCTAGAGGAGACGGACAAGATGCAGGAAAATAGATAAGGATCAGGTACTATGCCGATCTATTTCTAGAACTTGGAAACTATAGCTTTAAGTTAATGCCGAGCTATTTTAAAGGATGGGTCAAGGTCCAAAGCACTTGGGGAATGAAGTACTAGACTAGCGAAGGAGACTTAGCTAAAATTGGTTAAGTATACATCTCAGTTCTGAGCTATTATAGGTCAGTATCGAGTTATTTATGTTAATTGGATTGGACTGACACTTCTAGAAGGAGAAGTAGAGAACCTATACATCATCTTAAAGGTGTTTGTTTGTTCGGTTGGGGTTTGATGGAGGCATAGTAGCACGATGGTAGTTTTAGGACTTTGGTGACAAGTCGACAATGAAAGGAGTTAGGTTTCAGTGATGGAGACTCGATGTTGGATGGAGTCGTGAAAATGGTTATACATAATGGGCGCATACTAAGATAGATGACCTATGGATAGGACGGTTGAATGGTTCTGTCGTGGAGTCGAGGCATGTTGAATGGTTCCTTAAGGCTAATGGAAACTGGATGGAGCATGGAAAGGGCTTGGATATGCATGGTAAGAGACTATTGATACTCGGAGTATTTCTCATGTACTTAATGCACGAGTATTGTGAGGACGCTCATGAGTACTTTGAAAGGCTATCTCAGATCGATTGAATAGAGCCATGTACCCTGGACCAATTGAATAGATCTAGTATTAGTTTCAAGCTAAAGAGAGTACACTGGAACTGGGATTTTTGTTAGTTCCTGGCAGTTGAAAGGTCATACAAGTTATCATAGATCTGAAGCATATTGAGTGGTAGTGAGGACTAGTTGATGGATGTTATGGTTGCCCTGATTGTTCTTCCATAATATATCTCGTAGACAGTATTGGAGATAGGGATACGTGGACACCCATCATCACATTGGTTTGCAGTATACCTTTATTATTTTTGTAGAGTAGCATGTTATGTTCATTATGTTCTAACTCTTTGTTTGCAAGGACTTCTCATGTATGGTTTGTATACCCTTGTTCCTTACTATATCGACTTGTATAGTATTTTGAGATTCATTAATCGCTCACACTAGACTGTTGTCTGACTCGAGGTTTTTTGCTTTGCTTCTTATTATCTTAGGTACTCTTAAATGAGTAGACTAGATAGCAGGTCTAGGTGCGATGCAGTAGCTGTGTAGAGGACGAGGTGGATGGAGCTATCTCGTATTATACATGGATTCCTATGTTTATTCTATTGTGCAACATTGTGGAGCCTAGGCAACGTTTTCTTGTTATTATGAGATAATTATTTAAGTTTATTTCTATTGTATAAACACTATTACCCGTTGTATAACTCTGTGACTCTGTACTTTGATATTTGGATCAATTATTTATTACTGTCTCTCATGTCTTATATCAGTAATGCATATTATATTATATTTCATGCGCTGCAAGATATACGATAGGTTCTATGATGTTTATTTCATTTTAAAACCTTGATGATCATTCTACATTGGCTAGGCATATCAGCAGTACACTATCTTATGTATATTAGGTGCCAATGATGTAGGGTGGTCGTCACACAACAGATCATCATATGGGCAACAACAATAATAGTACACTTAGCCATTAAACATCTTATACATTTGACAATATTCAATCATTAAATAAGAAAATAATAACAATACAAATATACTTACATTTATACTAATCAATCATTATAGTAATACTTCATAGTGTAAGTATAAATCATCAAATGTATAATAATATTCCTATAATAGCCTCAAAAAATCAATAAACAAATATGCACTAATCTAAACAACATTAGCAATACAAATACCAACACAATAAACAATAGTCAACTATACACAAAGTAGTAATAATGGAAAAAATATCCAAATACAATCTCATTATTTTTAAAATAACATATGTGATAAATAGAATCAACCGTTAATCGCATATTACACCCATTTAAAACATCACTTTTACAATCATTGTTTTCTTTTAAGTGTAACGTCATCATCATTATTATTTATTATAAAATCACCTTTTATTTATTTTTAAAACAATAATAATTCTCTCAAATTGATAATATACTTCACAGTATTTTGTTGCAATCCCATTACTTCAAATCTTTCCAGAAGTTATGATAAAAGGTCCTCGTCTCGGAAGAGACGCAAACATTATATTTTATATCAAATTTTTTTTTCATCAAATTACCTTTCAAATTAACAGTATTATTATTTTACTCAAAAATAATAATATAAACATTGAATCTCTTTAATATTCTCTAAAACCACTTCATTACTATCATCTAAAAACGGTGAAATCTTAAAAAAACCATATTATTATTATTATTTATAAAATCATACTTTATTGAGTACTAATAATAAACATTTCAAGATAAATTTAAAGTATATTCTCTATTCGTATTTATCGATTTCCATGAAAATTCATAAATAACAACCTTATTAAATTCCTCTAGTTGATTTCATATTTTATTCAAACATTGTTATTTACAAACAACATACAACAACTATAAATAATTACACTAATTATTTATATATCTTATTTTATCCATATTACATAATTTCACTTATTTTATTTTAATGAATAATAGCATATTTTAAATCCATAATTAATTATGATTAAAAATCCAATAACACAACAATCAGTAATAAACAATCAACCCAATGGTCAACATATCAAAAATGTCCAAAATATCAAACAATTAGCAGTATGTCACATCATAGATAATAATTATAATTTTCCATCAAGAGATATCTATTTTATATCAATTAATTAAATTAAGTAAACCATACCAACGCGGCACTAAAAATTGGCCCAATAGAAATTTTATAGAGGAATAAATAAAGAATAATAAATGTAAATAGAGAGAATATAGCAGTAAAGTGGTAAGAAACAAGCTACCAACAGAGACACAACATTTTATAGTGGTTCAGAGTTGTTTGCCTATGTCCAGTTTGAAGAGACGGCTTTATTAATCAATTTGTAAACTATGTACAAGAGGGATCGGATGAAATCCTTAGTTACAAAAGAGTACAAAGCAACAAGAGGCGTAAAGATCTCGAAAATGAATCAAATCTGTATTTATAGAGGAAGACAGCGAAATATCTCTCTGAAAATTCGGCAGAAGACTCTCCAGATCCATAGGGGCTCACAAGAGGGATCGTATAGCCCAAATCCTAATAAAAATGGATTGAGGCTGATGACTATTGTTGGAGATTTAGGGGTTGCGATCCCTATGGGAGCTTCTCCATGTTGTATTATGCTTGTCCTTCAAGTTTTAAGCTATTTGGATTAGTAGAACTTGACTTGTTGATCAACCATTGTTGCAATATGTGATGTTGTCTGATTCTGGCCGATCCCTCTAAAGGTAAGATGGTCGATCCCTCTTTCTTGCTTCTTTTGGGGTGCGATCCCTAGGGTGGACTCCCTAGGGTCCCCACTTCTTATTCCTAAAGTTTCGTATGTATCTAATGTTTGAACTTTGAGATATCGATCGTTATCTATTGAGTTGCACTATTTAGCTAAAATAATCCAATCCCTTTGGTAGATAGAGATCATATCCGAACCCTTGCCTAGGTGAGACTACATTCCATACTTAGAACCTTCTATATAGCATATCCCTTGCCTAGGCTAATGACAGTCGAGACTAACTTATCTAGCCAGTTCAAATATTTTCGGGTCAAAATGCCAGATAACATCTCCAAACTCAGAAAACCCAGTAGTATATTGTCTGGAATTTTTCCATGAGTCTAAGGAAGAAACCATGCACGAATCTGAGTTTGTATGTGTTATCCCAACATTTGGCAAAGCTGAGATACCCAAAAATCATCTGAAAATCAATGATTACTATTCTTGAATATCAACCATGCATTGCAGGATAATCATGGATATCGATGAATTTTGTCCGAGTCCGGATCGGGCCGCAATTGACATGACATGATGAGCAAAGCTATAGAAGCCAGCATTTCAAATTTCAAGTCAACCCGCGGTCGTACGCTCCAGATATGATCGATACGAGTTAGAGAGAATACGCTGTTCATATCCATCAGCGTTCGTATCGGTCCGTGTTCGAATCGATACCATTCGAATCCATCAGGTTCGAATCCATCAGGAGTTAGTCACTTCGAACCGAGCTCTGTTCGTATCCATCGGTTCGACTCCATCTAGTTCGCAACCATCAGCAAGCACTCGTTCGAATTGGTCCAGGTGTGCCGCTTCGTATCCATCGGCAGGTCGAATGCTTCGTATCGGTCATTCATCAACAAATAACCCTAGGTTCGAAACCATCGGATGAGCATGTATTCGAATCCACCAAGTCCCTCCTACTTCGAATCCATGGGATCACTCCGCTTCGTATCCATCAAATTGAAGTCCTTCAAATCCATGAAGTTGCTCCACTTCGAATCCATCTACAACAGCTTCGTTTCGATCGGCCAGAGCATACCACGATCGATACGAACACGCCTCTGTTCGAATCCCTGAAAGTCCTCGAATCCACTAAGTCAAAGTGGCGAAAATCATGGAGTCGACCCAGTCAACTCGGAGTAAATAGAGGATCGATACGAAGAAGGCGCACCACGTCATCACGAGAGCGCGTCGAAGCAAGCAACCTGCTCGAGAATATCAACTCGAATCGACCATTTCTTGCAATCTACAAGTCCAAATGCAACGAAATTTTTACAGGAGCTTACCTACACATTGAAGAATGCCCACACCAAATTTCGTCTCGATTGGGTGATTTCTTGATCGATTCGAAAGGAGTTCGAATCGAACCCAAGGTGGGCCCAAATTTCCTGAGGCCGGGCATGTGGGCCCCCTCACGTGCCAGAAGTGGTCTACTGGGTTTTTAGGGGAAATATCAGCCTCCTACACCTATAAATAGAGCCCCAGGTCATTCAGAAAAGGGGATCGGAATTCTGAAGCGCCAAGACTCTACCGGATTCAATTCTATACCTTATCGTCGCTGTTGCATTCAAGTTTCAGAGCTATAATCCATTGTAACTTGCTGTAACCAACTGTAATCATCAAGAGAACATCAATAAAAAGAAAAACCTTTGAAGTGGACGTAGGCCGGAGACAGCCGAACCACTATAAATCGTGTGTCCTTGTTCATTATTTCTGAATTGCTACTCGTTGCTTGCTTAAATCTGTGATTTGTGTTTGAATATTGTTGATTTATATTCATACACTGGTGCTTTCACAACACTTGGGGTTTGTGATCAATTTTAGCACAAGCACTTTGGTGCTTTCACTGAGAAGACCAGCACCCGTTACATCGGATTGAAGTTCGGATTTGAAAGTTTGAAGGATTTAGATTGATTCAACAATGACTCGACAAAACAGTAGAAGGCAGAGGGCTGAAAGAAGCCAACAAGGAGGAAGCCAGGAAGAATCCTCTGGAGCAGGAGAAGGACAAGCTTCCATCTACATCACTAGAGATGAGATGGAGACTATGGCTAATTCGATACGCGAAAGCATGATGAAGACTCAACAGGAGATGCTGCAGAATTTCCTCGAACAAATGAGGGCGGCGAATGTGCAAAACCTTGGACCAACTATGACAACTGCAAGTGCGGGAGGAATCAGGATTACAGAAGCTAATGAAGGTAAGGTTCAAGACCAGAATGCAGGAGCTGAAGGTGATCAACAAGGGCTTGGGGGCAGACCCTTAGGGTCCGATACTGGAAGACCAATAGACGGAGCTCAACAAGCTGGAGCCAATGCTAATGCTAACGAGCCTCACGAAGAGTATGTACCAGAATTCCCTTCAAGGCTCAGGATAGAAACTTGACAAGGGGTCAACCCCTGGATGGAGACGAAAGAATGATTGGTCTAATGCGACGAATCATGAGATTAGGATTGTCTAGTGGGGGACTGGAAGAAGTCAGTCGGAGTCCGTTCATTCCGAACATCCAAAACGCAAGGAACCCTCCAAAATTTAAACTACCAACGCTAGATCCTTATGACGGGAGGTCAGACCCGACCATGCACATTACCAGATATATTAGGCACATGGAAGTGCTAGGGGCATCCGAGAAAGTGATGGCTCGATGTTTCCCTCTATACTTGTCAGATTTAGCTGCACTTTGGTTCAGACAATTAGAGACTGGATCAGTTGGAACGTGGAGCGAGCTTGTAAACTGCTTCATGAGACAGTTTAGGGTCCATGTGACGCGACCCAAGAGTGTGATGACTTTAGCCTCGATAAAGCAAAGGACCGGAGAGTCCATAAATTTTTTTTACTAAGATTCAGTGCAACGGTGACTTCTGTAGATCGCCCTGATCCATCAATGGTTTTGATGGCGGCAGTGGCAGGAGTTGGGGAAGGCACTAAATTCAAAGATTCTCTGACTAAAGATCCACTGCAAGATCTCGGAGAGTTCTATCATAAAGCTGAAAAGTTCATCCGATTAGAAGAATCACGAGCCGAGGGGAAGGAAACAAACGCCACGCAAGGCGAAGGAACCTCCAGAGAACAGTCTGGAGTAGACAGAGGAAAGAGGAAACAGGATGACAGATATGATGGTCCTGATAAACGGAAGAAATTCCGAGAACCAAGATTCACGCAATACACCGATCTGACTGCAGGCCTGGAACGAATTTACACTGAAACTCGGGGGCAACTCCCCGATCGAAAGCCACCCAGGAGGGATCCCACTGAGCGGGAGCGCAGAACTGGAAAATACTATCTATTCCATGAGCTGGATGGGCACACTATGAAGGAATGCCGAAACCTAAAGGATGAGGTGGAAGAACATGCCAGGAGTGGTAGATTGCCACAATATGTCAGAGAACGGACAGCGGCGGTAAGGCCTGAACAACTACAGCCTCCACCTAACAGGAACGATCCTGGATCGGGATCACGACTCGTCATCCACTGATTAAAGATGGCAAGGGCCAAGTCCAGGATTTGGACTTCGGTCGAATAATTTCATTTAGATTTGTTTTTAGAATAAACGGCTACTCCACTTACTCATGTACGGGAACCGGAGAGATCCCTAGGCATGCTCTGAGATGGAGATAAACCGATATGCCCGGAGAGACAATGTTTAGCTTTTTCTTGATGTTTGAGATTGAACATCTAGGACTTGAATTTAAATAAATAAATTAGAATTTCTTAAAATAAACCTTTGACCGAAGAGTCAAAAGATGAACATTAGATACCAATATAAAAATGATCGCTTATGACCCTACCCGGAGAGGCGGGGTCCGGAGTGCAAGAAGTGAGTTGCTTCACCGGAGAGCGACAGGATCGACTCACTTAAGCACTCTTTCCCCTTCACCGGAGAGTGACAGGATGGGATCCAGCAAGAGCCCGGAGAGGCTATGATCGGTCTAGAACGACCAAGACATCGATTAATGTTCAGATACACTAAACCGGAGTGCAAGAAGTAAGTTGCTTCGCCAGAGAGCGACAGGATCGACTCACTTAAGCGTTGTTTCCCCTTCACCGGAGAGTGACGGGATGGGATCCAGAAAGAGGCCGGAGAGGCTATGATCGGTCTAGAACGACCAAGACATCGCTTACGTCCTAACCAGGACCAGAGTGCAAGGAATAGAAGGCAACGCCAGAGTGCAATAGGATCTTTCTATTCAATCGCTAAGTCGGAAATGGGCTTGGCAAGGGTCCGGAGTGACCATCGATAGTCCAGAGAGACTGAAGAATTTCGTTCTTAACCTCCACTGGAAGGGGTTGATAATAACTTGGCTCCAAATAGCCATGAACTTGATCGATAATACTGCAGCTACGAATGAAACGTGAATTTACTACACTCAATTTAAAGCTATCCAAAACATACCTTTTACAAAAAGGCATGTTTTGGGGGGCAAAGTGTTATCCCAACTTTTGGCAAAGCTGAGATACCCAAAAATCAGCTGAAAATCAATGATTACTATTCTTGAATATCAACCATGCATTGCAGGATAACCATGGATATCGATGAATTCTGTCCGAGTCCGGATCAGGCCGCAATTGATAAGACATAATGAGCAAAGCTATAGAAGCCAACATTTCAAATATCAAGTCAACCCGAGTTCGTATGCTCAAGATATGATCGATACGAGTTAGAGAGAATACGTTGTTCGTATCCATCAGCGTTCGTATCGGTCCGTGTTCGAATCGATACCATTCGAATCCATCAGGTTCGAATCCATAAGGAGTTAGTCACTTCGAACCGACCTCTGTTCGTATCCATCGGTTCGACTCCATCTAGTTCGCAACCATCAGCAAGCACTCGTTCGAATCGGTCCAGGTGTGCCGCTTCGTATCCATCGGTAGGTCGAGTGCTTCGTATCGGTCATTCATCAACAAATAACCCTAGGTTCGAAACCATCGGATGAGCATGTATTCGAATCCACCAAGTCCCTCCTAATTCGAATCCATGGGATCACTCCGCTTCGTATCCATCAAATTGAAGTCCTTCGAATCCATGAAGTTGCTCCACTTCGAATCCATCTACAACAGCTTCGTATCGATCGGCCAGAGAATACCACGATCGATACGAACACGCCTCTGTTCGAATCCCTGAAAGTCCTCGAATCCACTAAGTCAAAGTGGCGAAAATCATGGAGTCGACCCAGTCAACTCGGAGTAAATAGAGGATCGATACGAAGAAGGAGCACCACGTCATCACGAGAGCGCGTGAAGCCATCGAGTCGAACCCATCGATTCAAAGGGGATCGAGTCGAAGCAAGCAACCTGCTCGAGAATATCAACTCGAATCAACCATATCTTGCAATCTACAAGTCCAAATGCAACGAAATTTTTACAGGAGCTTACCTACACATTGAAGAATGCCCACACCAAATTTCGTCTCGATTGGGTGATTTCTTGATCGATTCGAAAGGAGTTCGAATCGATCCCAAGGTGGGCCCAAATTTCCTGAGGCCGGGCATGTGGGCCCCCTCACGTGCCAGAAGTGGTCTACCGGGTTTTTAGGAGAAATATCAGCCTCCTACACCTATAAATAGAGCCCCAGGTCATTCATAAAAGGGGATCGGAATTCTAAAGCACCAAGACTCTACCGGATTCAATTCTATACCTTATCGTCGCTGTTGCATTCAAGTTTCAGAGGTATAATCCATTGTAACTTGCTGTAACCAACTGTAATCATCAAGAGAACATCAATAAAAAGAAAAACCTTTGAAGTGGACGTAGGCCGGAGACAGCCGAACCACTATAAATCATGTGTCCTTGTTCATTATTTCTGAATTGCTACTCGTTGCTTGCTTAAATATGTGATTTGTGTTTGAATATTGTTGATTTATATTCATACACTGGTGCTTTCACAACACTTGGGGTTTGTGGCCAATTTTAGCACAAACAGTATGCATAATATATCATAGGTAGAAGTAATAGTGTTTAAAATATAATTTAATAAAATGCAAAGGAAAAAAAGGTAGTTACTCCTTTCTTCCCCAAGCCATGCCCGATACAATTCCACATTACCTACTTACCACCTTAATCGCCACCTTTGATCGCTTCACCGCCACAGGTCAAAAGAAGACGCCACACCACCTCCATTCAACCTGCCTTCGTCTCCTCCACCTGACGTGCTACCTCTAGCCACCCAAGAGCGTCATTGCCGCCACATGTCAATTAGGGTTTTAAACCCTAATCGACCAATCGCCGCCACTGCAGATGTTTGTTCATCAAATCGAAGGTATAAACAAGTTCGTATGGTCGAGCACTACCCAATTTCGCCTCTAATTTCACCAATCTTTTCTCCAATTAAAAACCCCCAATTTGAATATTAGGGTTCTGTTTCCTTGTACTTCAAATGGAAATTCTGCCTGCCTCGAGCACTTTTTGGACAAACAAACATTGCTCGTCGACTACATTCACTGAGAGCTTTCCAATGATATATTATTCAATATAGTTTAGGCGCTTATATTTTTAAATCAATTTGTAATTAGAGATAGTCATCCCCTATTAGCAGATGATTAGGGACTTTCCGAAATTAGAGAAGAAAATGAAGATAGTGGTGAGAGTTAGGGTTTCATACTCTAGAATATATAGTCATTAGCTTTGGTTATAGGTTGTATATCTAGTTTGGCCCAAAACAACTATGTACGCTGTTTAAACACTGTAACGCTTTTATTTCGCAAACTGTCACTACAAATATGTCAAAACTATATATCAAATTGATAGTCTAGGAAAGGCTTTCGCAATGGTTATAAATATGATACCATATTCACATTTTATTAAAAAATTACTTTTAATTAATTTAATATTTTGTGGTGTTGAATTTGCTTGTCGTTACATACCCTTTATCTCTTATGTTACCTGGGCTAGCAGTCTGTTACCTACAGGGGCACTACAGGGTCATGATTGAGGGTTTGCATAGACAAGCAACTATTGGATATATGTCATGATGACCATTGAGGTAACTAAGAATGCAAAGTTGGGTTAGGTGACTGATATGTGTAACTCTCAGAGCGGGTTTACCACCATCAATCTCTTATTTGTTTCTATGCTGGTGGTAGGTGGACATATACTATTATACACATCGTCTGGGTATATAAATGTTGTGATATGACTCTACCAGGGACTTTGTGTGTATTGTACAGTCAATTCCTATCACCATTTATGTACTCAAACGACAAAGATTTTGGTCAAGATGAGGATGACTCATACATGGAAATGTCCCTCAAAGGCACTGAGATCCCCACTTCATCACGTCCCAAGAGAATAGTCATTAATTCCTTCCAACAATCTTCTAGTCTAAACAAAACGCCAGCTGTCAATGCAACTTTCCTTATAGGCTCCTCAGAGAATATCTTCCGCTCCTTAAGCGATTTGATATCTCTATCGAACACATCCTGAATGAAAGACCTAAAGAGTTCTCCTTTCCTTCTTGAGATTTCACAAACGAGGGTGATGAAACTCTATTTTTACAAACCCCTGAACACGATCTGTAGAACACTTTGAAAAATACCAAAGCTTCACCCACTTCGAAGATCATAAGCACTCATATCCTGCATTCTCCTTGTTCGGAATTTTAATACTGATACATCTATTTTTCTTTTGTTTCAAGTGCAATAGTAAGAGACCGTTTCCACTATATTCACTTAGGCATCAGTGAGCACTAAGGGACCACCCCGTAACCTTATCTTCACTGCTTCAGCTTGCATCGAGAGACTGAGGTAGAAAGAACAAGAATAAAGGAGAGGGAACACCTAGAGGAGAAATATAGAAAGAAGCATCAGGTTGGAGGAGAGGGAACATTATGATCGGGAAAAGATGCATCGCAGTTCATAAGAACATCATGGCCTACCTCAAGCTTTTCCCAACCACACTCTCAACCCCAACCACATTTTCAATAACCTTTGGTAACTCAACCTCCAATTACTAACGTAACAACCTCATACAAATCCAAGGAGGCTTCTACTTATTGTAACGACCGCCCTACACCTACGGTGCAGAACGGTAGTCAAAGGAAAGAATAAGAAATAAGATGAAGAAATAGAAGAGAAAAGAATGGAAAAAGAAGAAAAAGGAAGCACCAACTAACTAAATTACATGTCGCATACCTCACATTGCATCATAGTAAATATAATAATCAATATAGGTATAAAATAATACAGACAGTAATAATAATGTGAAATAATCATTTGAATATAGATCCATAAAGTTATACAACACCATAATAGAGTTTATACAACGGGAAAGTAAAATCAACCGGTACCTCATAGTAGCAAATCAACACCATCAAAACTCCACAGTGTCACACAGCGGAAATATAATAACAAATGCACATATAAGTATAGATAACCATCACCTCCTGACGGTCCACCTACAGAACTCCATAATCATCCACCTACTCTCAATCTATTCATTTAAGAGTACCTAAAATAATAAGAAGCAATTCATAAAACCTCGAGTCAAACACCAGTCTGGTGTGAGCGATATCAAATCTCAAAACACTATAAAACTCGATAATATACGGAATAGAGGGTACATAAACCATACCTGACCCTCAACCACAGATTCAGCACATAAACGTAAGTAATATACTACTCTATAACATCGTAAAAAGGGTATACCATACTCAGTATCTGTCAGGGTGCCAAGGTATCTCCACCTATAGTCCCTACTCCATACTAAGTAAACTTCAAGTATCTAGGTATCTCCATCCATACCTACTCCACCCTAAGTCAAGTCGGGTTATCCAAGTATCACTACCATAATACCTATCTAGTGTGACATCTCTAGGGTGACAGGTGACTAGTGAACCACCATAAAAAACATAGCATCCATCAAAAAATACTAACTATCATCCAATGAGCCAGATATATGATGACTCGCATGACCCTCTGCAACTGTGAAGGACTAGTGGAAATCCCGGTTCTCTGTCGTACTCACGTACAAACGGGTCCGTTTCAACCCCAATATGCTACCACGACCCAGTACTCCCCCATGCCAGCTTGACACTAGATCCCCTTAGGGCAGTCCATGGTACACCACCATCGCTACTAGCCATCGGGTATCACCCGCATATTGTGCTCCTGAACTTCGAGCATGACAGAAAACACTCAGAGTCATCAATGATCCTAATGCAAAAACACATCCATCGAGCCCTACTCACTCGTTATAGATATAAACCCTACTTGCTCACTATAGTTTCTGGCCACGAGCCCTCGCACTTAACGCTGTCCACTATCCGCAACCTCACTCCAATCTGAGCTTCCAACCTTGATCCTTCTCTCCGCTTGAGCTCTCGATCGAAGAGCCCTACATCATACCATCCGAAACCCAAGGTTCAGTAAGATCTATGCAATCCTGATACTATCATCCTAAAACCTACTCCATACACTATCGAGTCACCGTCCGCATTATCTGACTACTAGGTCAAAGCACCACATCCCTGTCTCACCATCAAAATTACCAGGTCAAAGCACCACATCACTGCCTCACCATTAATATCACTCGTCGTATGTTAATCATTTTTTATGTGCTCAAATTATATCAGAAATTTTTGCACTTATTGTGGAAAATCCATTTTCCTTGCGATTAATATCTTATTTAGAAAAAAAAAATACCAAAATATCATAATTTATAATCAATTAATTCAATTTTTCCTTTTTTAGAGGAAAAATTATTACATTATCCAATTTCTAAATCAGTCGCACGAACAAACCATCACATCACGCACCATGATATCTCATCAACGTCTAAGCCATATATCGGCCAAATTGCCAATTGACAACCGTAATGGACATTGACCACTCTCTTATGGTCAATAGCATCCATCTTGATCTTGTACTTGTCCGAACAGTTAAGAACAGGCCAAACTGAAACTTGGGGCATCCACTCTGAAACCCATATCCCTTGGCACGTATCCCAAACCCTCTTCTATAGCTCATCTCGTTCATTAAATTTCCACGCATGCAAAACTCCAACGTACAAGATGCTATGTAAAACAAAATCACCACTATTCGTCGTTTTCAACCAAAACAGCCAAACAACAAACAAGCCAAACAATCAAACATACATCCATACATCCAAACAACAATACATCCATCCAAAACAACATACATATAACATAAGCAATCCATCCATATCAATTAATGTGGGAAATAACATCAATAATAGGCTTAATCTGATAATTCGTTAACCGTGGCACGATGACAGAAAATATGCAATATTCTTTATAAATGATTTTAAAATAATTATATATTCTTTTATAAAAATATAATTGTTGCAAAATAACAATAATATCACGTTTAAAAACCAAAAATCATTCCCAAACGTCAATATAACACTAAATAACCAACCATGGTAAAGTGAGAGAATATCACTCACCTCAGCCAAATCTGTCCAAACCAGTGCCAAAACGTAGATCTCGCCAATACGATCCCAATGCAAGAAACAGCATCCAAAATAGACCTCGTATGCAAAAGACATGGATCAAATATGATTCAAGATTAACGAGATAATTAGTTAACTTAAAAAAATATTAATCACCATAATTATATTATTAATCCATCTTCCTCTCTCATTCAAAACTACTTGTACATATCCACTTACATCTCGCGTGCACGAATCGAGGTGATATGGAGCAATACTCGATGGAGTCGATCGCTGTCTTCACCAAAATTCTCCCTTTGCATGCTTATCTGGCCGATACCAAGATCCTCCACTGTGACGCCTAGCACCATATCGCAACCCGACACGACAGTTATGCACAAGGCCGAAGTCGCAACTCGCCTCCATGGACCGGACACGCCCGAATTTCAAGGTGAGATGCCTCTTGTTGAGAGAAACACCACGATGATCGCCAATTTGCCTATCTTTGACCATAGTCATGCCTAGGCCAAGCCCTAGATCCATTATAGAATGTTGACCTTGACCAACGATGACCGTTCATCAAATCGAGGATATGAGATCAAAGCCCTCATCAATACGATCTCAACGAATCAAACGACGTGATTTTTACTGGAGTGGATGAGGAGAAATTGATTTTCAAAGATCAAGAGAGGAGAGGCCATGGAATTCTATCTCCAGGCATGAACAGTAGATTGGCAAAAATGATTTTTTGAAGGGTGATTCTAATTTGGGATTTACATAATATTTTAGTATCCCATTTATTTAATTTCTCAAATAAATGGCTGAACTCTTAAGTCTGTATAACCATATGACGCGTCTGATAGTTAGAAAACTCGTCTATGTACATCACTTCATTTTTCTAGATCCAACGGTACTAATCTTGTCACCATTTAAGACTATATCCTGGGTGCTAATTTCGCATATTTCGAGATCGTTTCGGCCATCGGATCGTCCAATCTCCAAGTATAGCGATCCTTATACTCATTTCAATTAGCAATGTCAATCCAAACTCAATGGTTATTTGGCCGTATGTGAAAAATCATATTTTTAGGTCTTTATTTAATTAACGATTAAATATTTAAATAAACTATTTAAACATCCGATCGTTAAAAATATGGGTCGTTACATTGTCCCCTCTTTAATAGATTTCATCCCCAAAATCACAAAGGTAAGAGAATGTCTCCTAACCCATCGGCCCTTAAAAATCTGTTAGATTCTGGAAAATTCGATAGAACCTCCTTTGGACAACTAGGTTCGAAAATCCAACTACAACAAAAATATCTATACAACTCATAACTTTAACTATACTAGATCATCTATAGAAATCATCAAACAAGATTGCTATACCGAACAATAACTATCCCGCATGCCTAACAACCATATAACATAAGCTATCATTTTAAATGCTAACAATCCTATCAAACATGTACACATGAGACCTATCATCCAAAAGTAACATCTGTGCCTATCCTAGCATGCATAATACTAAACTATTTAGTATAAAACATCTAATGAGATATCAAATATGAAAGCCAATGATAAAAATAAAATTCCACCGTCTAAAGAGCTCCGGACTAACGGTCCTCATGCTACCCACAGTCTACCTTTCCCTATCCCCTTCGCTTTCATTCCACTGAACCCCTACTAATCCACTGTCCTACTTCCAATCTGATTCGTATCATATCTATCGGTATGAATAGGCCTACGAGGTCTCGATGTCTATGGTTCAATCTCGATATCATCTAATCCATTTAATATCAAATCCAAATGCTTCTTGCAAGTTCTCCCAAAACCCACTATCGAACAATGGGTCTCGGCTACTTACAATGCTCTTAGCACATAATGAAATCACACCAACCATCCCTCAAGCAACACAAAAAAAGGATGTCATACTACTGGACCTAAGGAATACAAATCTAGCATTACCTCTCGACCAATCGATTGTGACTCAAAATGCTATCTCTTTATCCTTATTCATCGGCAATTCTTCGATGTAGTCCTAAAACTTATGTTCCCAATGCCTGAGAACAAACAATCTCTATGGAACCAATAGTCTTGGTTGGGTCCGCACTTCATCATCCCTCCAGACACTACTCACACTTTTAATTTAGCTACGGTCTCCATTAGTCTAGTGTAATGCCTTTGACTAGTTCCAATCGGCTAAATCAAAGTAGGTCTAACTATCAAACTAGCCATCACACTCAGTCATAACTCATCGAGTTCTGGAGTCATATATAGTGATAAGCTCGAGCAATACCCATTGTAGGAATATCACTCTCAATCTGGTACGTCTCCCACTCGAATACTAATCACAACTTTTCCCTTCAAAAGTCTAGGAAATGTCAAAGCCATAGGAGGTTAAGAACTCCAACCATTGCTAAAGGCGAAGGTTGAGATCCTCTTAGAGAAGAGATACTACAATGATGTGGAATCACTGAACAGCTCGAACTCCTCTCCTAATAGACAGTGCCTTCATATCCCCAAAGCAAACTCTATCACCTCCAACTCCGAACCAAGAGTTGGATATTAGCTCTCGACATCACTACCATACTTAGTTAAGTACCACAGGCAAGTGCATACTATCGTCTCTTCATTCCTGTGCGGAATGAGTACCATCAATGTACTTACCAACCTCTCGGTCAGACTCGGTAACGCATATCTACACCTCACGTCTCAAATAAAATTCTGATCCTCTCCCATATAATAGGTCAACAATACCGCTATCTTGGGTCTATCCAGATTCTAGACTGCTGTAACTAAAGGATCTACATTGATGTCCTACTCTGTAACAATATGACCCAAGCATCTCACTCTCCTCCTTCAGGAGTGATACCATCAAAATCTTATCACTAATCATGTCTTGTGCTCCATTTTGTCCATGGGTAGACAAAAGCATCATTAACGAACACAAGCACAACCTACTCAACTGACCACTAATCTCGGTTCATGAGATCCATAACATATGCTGACACAATGGTTAGCACAAATGGCATAACCAACCTAAAATCAAGGTAGCGTGTGAAACACTATAATTGGCATACTCACCCGAATTACTCTCAGTTGGTGCAACCTCACTGCAGGGTCCAATTAAGAGAACATCCTCACGCTATAGAGCTGATCGAACAACTCATCAACAAATGGGAGTACGAACTTCGTCATCTCATCCAGCTCACAACAACCAACAAAAAACTCTAAAGATCCATCTGCCCTACCAACGAACACAACATGTGCATTCTACCCAAAATACATAACCATGGATGAACCATCACCTAAACATGTCATCCGCTGGCACCTTTAATCTCCTAAGCTCCCTGGACACCTATGCCTTAAAAGCATATCTACTTATCCAACTTCTCTGACCAGATCAATATGGAACTCTATCTCTATGTGTTGGTAATCCAGTCACCTCCTCAAGTATATATGGACATCTTCAGCTACAGGCACAGATGACATCAAATCATGTGGAATATTGAGCGAATATATAAGGGTCCTCCACTGGCAGCCAATTAGAACCATTCGCTCCTCCACAACCCTGATCGTCATCAATGGCCTCTACCGATCAACCACTATTATGTATCACCTTCATCCAGTGCATTCTTAAACTATAATACGAATCCAACAAAACCCCAAACAATCAATGTCTAAAATAACAAACAACCATGACTCGATAGGGAAAGGTCTTAACAAACTACGTATAGGCTAGCTGAGCCTCTAACTAGGTCTGTCAAGATCAAAGATCAGTAATTATCTCGAGTCTCTATCCTAATATCTAACCATCAAATCCTTATATAAAGGAATACGAAACCTCGATTTCAAATAAAACATGCATGAAACCACCATATGCGGAAAGCATATCTCAAACGGTGACGCCATTTCCCTCTCTTTTATCGATGGAGCAATTAAAGAAACCAGAATGGCGATCAATACCTATGCTTCCCGATCTATCCCTACACAACTGGTATGGAATAAATATTCAACACTGGGTACTTCTCGATCATCCTATCGAAGCCCTCGTCAATGTAATGAATAAATCCACCCTCATGTTGATCTCTCTACCCAATGATAAACTTCAATCTTTTTTGTATAGAGTATCAACGGGAATAGACGGTACCTTGATATCATATCTAATCCGACCACATACTCAAACACAGATATATCATCGTACTTCAAATCGGCGAACTCTCAAACCATCTCCAACTTCAGAAAATTCGAGACAAATATCATTCGAAGCGAACTATGAACTAGTCCCATGGAAATCGGTCCTCGGGAATCAGAGCTACAGAAACACTCCACTAGTTCATCATCCGTCCTTAGAGTCATCCAGAGGCTAACATCTACCTCATGCATCATATAAATCTAAGTCATCGAAGATCCTTCTACAAGCAACCAACCAAACTTGCCTCCCAATAGCTGGCTCTATTCCAAGGAACTGCCTGCCTCCTAGACTCTCATGGTCTATGTACAACTCAGCAAATCGACTCTAACCATTTGCCTAAGCACTGTAACCATCCAGAACAAGTTTGACATCCACAAAATGATTCGCACCATCTCTACAAACATCTCCTATCAATCAAGGATAGTGGCCCTAATCCTGCCTAATCCTCAACTCTAAAGATAGAGCCAATGGCTACTTTTCTTACATGCGAGATCATTCATATTCTACAATAAGGATAATTAGTCCCTCACAAAAAAAACTGCATAAATATTTCTCACGTGTGCACACATCTATATATATATATATTATATATATTATTATATAGTTTTGAAAACCAAAATATATAACAAATACGAACTCTCTCGTATAACACACACACTAGATCCAGTCTAAGGAAACAACTACTACCCTATCTCTATCGGACCGCTATATCAACTAAGGATAATCATATAACCATCACTCTAACACCAAATGTAATGACCACCCAACACCTATGGTGCAGAATGTTAGTCAAAGGAAAGAAAAAGAAATAAGATGAAGAATGTAGCGACCCAACTTTCTATCACCAGAAAATCGCATCACTAATTAAGAAAGAAAGGGATAGAAGAAGAAAGAAAGAGAAGAAAAAGAAAACAACACATCAGAATCTCACAGCGGAACGATTTAAATATAATATAGAACATATACATAGTATCATATACATCAGAGTACACAACTAAACATCTCAATTTAGACAGTTATAACACTTCTGTCTAAAATACAATACAAGACATCAACACAGAATAACACACAGTGGAAACTCTAACCATATATCTACACGCTGAAGCCTCCTGTTCCAAAGCTCCTCCAGAATTCGTCAAGAGATAACCTGAATCACTTGACTACTCATATATAATATGAGTACCCAAGAGTTTAATAAAACAGAAAATAAACAATCGGGTCAGACAGGGGTCTGGTGTGAGTAAACGGTTTAAGATTGCTTAACTTTAGAAAATCCTTTGAAAACAAAAGGTATCACGTAAGACTTCCCACACATAAACATGGAAAAGTTTTTACCTTACGCTAATCAAAACATTTGATAGGAAATCCAGTGATATTATAATAGTGTTTAGGGTTTTCAAGTAAATATGAAATAGCCGAAATTGTTACATCTATTAAATTCCAGCTACTAGCCACAAAAGTGGGTAATACAAACAAAACCGTAGGGTCTCGTAGGGAAAATGGGTTTCCAACAATGGCAGGGCTACTGGGGTACCGCCCGTCACAGTACGTGGCCTAGATCACCGTACCGAGGAGTACTCCCACTCCCCTGCAACACAAAGCCGGGACCATTCCTTACTGAACAGTCCCGAACAAGACCACCCCGCAGTTGGCTGCAGACCAACTGCCCACGCAGCCGAAATATAAAGGGACTTCTAGACAGGGATGTATCTTGCTCTCCAGTGGGAGCGACCCACGAAGCCTTGCTGCACCTCCCCTGTTTTAGCCATTCCCGGTTGATGAGGCTTGAGGCTGCGATTACCTTTATAGGACACATTTACCTTAAAATGCTCATCGTCCGCCTAACGATGTGCTGAAAGCATTCAATCCATACAAGTTCATTCCGGGTTCGAACGAAACCGAAGGCACTATCTCGTTGCACTCATTTTGGAATCACCCTCAGAGTCAACGACCATAGCCCTTGCACTCTGATTCACCATCTCGAATCTACAAGCACTATTCCGTCAAACTCATTACGGAATCACCCACAGAGTTATACTGACGTATAGCCCTTACACCTCGAGTCTTCACTTGCTCCACTTGGATTAACGACCTAACGTTTAATTGGAAACGATGTGGTTTTCGGATATCTAAATATGGAAACCCGATCCCGGTCTCATCGAAACCAAACGCCATTTTAATGTCCAAGTTGTACTTAAGGGATTTAAACAATAGATATTTCAGAAAATATCACTTAACATAAATGGATATATCATATTACACAGATAGATAAGCATCTATTATCACATGCATCTATACATATCACATAGCAGCATATATATCACATTCAGATATAGCATATTCACATCATCATCCATCAATCAATGTCATCCAATAACATCCAATCATTAACTCATTCAATGATATATATCATCCAATCAACTATCATTCATAAACAAGTTTGATTTCAAACTTGATTAATTTTAATTAATCTTTAAATTAAATTAATCCTTAATTAATCACTTGGATTATCTTCAATCCAACTTCTTATTCGTTAATTAATTACAAATTAATTAACTAACATCACTTAATTACCCAACTCAATTAATCTTTCCTGATTAATTATCACTTAATTACTTTAAGTAATTATTACTTAATTACCATATTAATTAATCATCCTGATCAATTACTTCCAAATTATACTAAGTAATTTCCTCTTAATTACCTTTAAAAATTAATCAACCTTGAGTAATTATCCTCTAATTATTCTGGTAATTATTCCTTAATTACCTTTAATTAATTTCACCTTATTAATTATTAATTAATCACACTTGATTAATTACTTTTAATTAATGACATTTAATTATTTACTTTAAATTAATCACCTTTGCTTAATTACTTTAACTACATTTAGTAATTAAAAATAAATTATAAATTAATTATCCTTAAATTATTAATTAACAATTAATTAATTATTTACATTAATTAATGATTACTTCATTAATTAAATTTATTTCTTACTTAATTACTTTAACAAGTAATTAATCACTTAATTAATTATTCTTAATTCCTTTTATTAATTAATCATTAATCAAATAATTTAAATCTTTAACTAATTATTAATTAATTCTTTAATTAATAACTAAAGTGATTAATCTTTAATCACATTACTTAATTACTTTTCATAAAGTAATTAACCTTTACTTAATTACCTTCTGTAATTAACCTCCTAATTACTTTATCCAATAATTATACTTAATTAACTCCAAATGATTATCTTTAATTAATCACTAATTAATTACTTAATAAATTATTTAACCTAATCATTTAAAGTTAATTAAATGATTCTTAACTTCTTATATTATAAAGTTTCTTGATTAAGAAAACCATTATCTTACTTAAATCATTTATATTAATCAATATCACTTATTTATACATTATAATTGAATTATCACAATTTTTATCACAATTATTTATCTTTAGATAAATAAAAATTCTAATTTACATAATATAAATCTTTATTATAATTGATTATCAAATTCTTAATCATTATACTTTATTTAAATAAAATATAACTTTTTAGAAATCAATTTATAAATAAACACATTTTAAATTAAACTATTAAATCTTTAAAACCTTTCCAAATTTATTTATAAAAGTTTAATAAAAACTTTATTTCAAATCCACTTATTTTAAAACTTCCATAATTTAAGATGTATAAATTTGTTTAAAACATAACTTTGAAACAATTTTAGTTTCGAAACCTATTTAACCTTTATTTTAAAAAAAACTTTATTCCTAAAGCCAAATTTTCTTTGAATTAACAACTTAAACATTAAGTTCTAAAGCCTGAATATCTGAATATTCGAGTAACCCTGCTAAAACTCGTGCCTACCGAGTAAAACTAGCAAACACCCCGAGTAAACACACACTAACTCCGAGTTTCCCCCTACCCAAGCCTGCTTCGAGAAATACCCAAAAAACCCCGAGAACATCTTCGAGTCTCCCTACATCTTCTCCCACTTCCCATTTCCAGATGCACAAAGCCGTGCACATCAACGTGCACGACCAACCTCGCCAACGACGAACCCCTCTCCGGTCATCCCCAAGTCGACTTCAACTTCGACATCAACATACTAAACCCAGAAAATCCAAACTCGATCGAGAACGAGTTTTCATCCTTCAACCCAAAACTGTTTGAAGCAGCGTCACCAGAAAACCCAATATCCACGGCAACTCCAAACTCGAGCAACCTTGCCACCACTACCGTAACCTTCCCACGTCACCTCGAAACCATAGCTTCACTCGCGACAGCCTCCGGTATCCCCACGACACCGCGAAACCACGATGAACACAAGGCCAAAAATAGGTAATAAAACCCTAACTCCTCGATTATCGGCCATCCCACTCAATTAAAAATTCTTGAAGTATTTTTCGCATGACCACTGAAGCCCTCTCCATCTTCATGACCAACGGCAAAACCCAGTTCGCTATGGATTGCCGTGATTTGGACTAAAACCCCAAATCAGTAAATCCTAAAATACTCACTAATTAACTCATTAAAAATTATGGTTCAAGTACTAAAAATCATCATTTTCCATTTGCAATTCAATTATGAATCCAAAATTAAAAATTGAATTCATGAATTTCTGACCCAAAATGGAAATGTACTGTAAATTTAAATTTTTGTAACAAACTATTCAATTTAAAATCTTGAAATTATTTTTAGATGATAGCTTATGTGATTACAAACAACATTTGTAAACAAATCATAAGCAAATTCGAATTCAAATCCAAGTTATTGAATTTATTTGAAAACCTGTTATAGTTTACAGAGCATATTTATGGTTACAGGCATCTAAATATCATCAATCCCTCATACTCAATCATGCAACAGTTAAATCCAAGAATCCAGTCAATTCATCAAGATTCCATACACAAGAACAAGAGGAAATTTAAAATTTAAAACTGTTTTTAAAATTTTATTTACTCACCTGTATAAAGCAGAAGACAGAGAATCAAATTTGTTTCCAGGCTTATTGAATTCCACTGCATGTTGAAGTGATGATTAATTTCCAGCTTGCATGATGAAATCAATCTACTTGCAGTTGATTTCTGAGTTGCTTGATAATTTTGAAGGTGATCTTGCATTTGATTTGAATATCCAGATTTACAGATTTGTATTCATCTTTGATTTGTTTTTGTTTACATTTTCCTTTTCAGTTTTGTATTAATTTTGTTGTAGAAGAGAGTAAAGGAATTCTTTTTTTCTGAAAATGAAGCTCATTTGTATTTTACAATTAAATTTTAAATTAAATTATTAGAGAGGAAGACATTTGTCACATTCAAGTTCTTAATTAACTTACACATACACTCCTATGTTTACAAATGTCCTTACACATCCTATAATGTTTACAAGTGTTTTATAAGTGTTATTAAATTTTCTTTTAAATGTTATTTTATCTTTAATAATCTCTTTAAGCTATATATATATATATATAAGTATTTGTGTAATGTTAGATAATTATAAAATGCTTCCATCTTATAAAAATAAACTTTAGGCTTTCATTACCTTAAAAACAAATTCATATAGGCATTTTTAAATAACTTGTATTTTAATCAATTTAACTTAATCATTTGTTCATAAATTGAGAAACTTAGTTTAACTCCTTATATAAATTTTTAAAACAATTTTATCTTATTAAAAACAAAAGCAAAAATATATGTTTATAAAATAAGAAATTAACTTTATTATTTAAAATTTAAATTTCAAATATCATTTCAAAGACATTAAATCAAATTATCATTTCAAATATCAAACTAAATATATTCAAGTGTAAAAACTCTTATTAAATTCAAATTAATAATTTTCCTATTTCAAATATATATACACATTTCAAATGGAAACATTCTAACATTAAATTTGTTAATTTCCATACTAAATTTTAAAACAAATATCAAATCACAATATATATACATTCATATATATTACAATTTGAATATAAATTTTTATTACATTAAAAACTTCTTATTTACCAAAATAAATATTTCCAAATCAAATTATTGTTAGCTTCAAAAGAATTGATCTTGCCTATATATATTGTTAAGAAAAATATTAATAGATATTAACAAATTATTATCATTAATCTTTTAAAATAAATCTAACTTGTCAATTTATAATATAAAATGATCAAATCAATTTAATTATTATCAAAGGTTATTAAATTGATATTGCTCAAAATTCCGGGTCGTCACATTCCTCCCCCCTTAAAAGAATTTCGTCCCCAAAATTTAAAAGCAAAGATAATTTAATAACCCAGCTACAGAATTTAAATTTCAAACAGCAATCACACAATCAATCATAGCAACCAATTCAAACAAATAATTTTATCTATTCAGACAAAATTCTGAATAGAACCTCCTAATATTATCAAGAGTTTCCAGATACCTATACTGGAATACTCGCTCTATAGAAACTTAACTATACTACTATAACCAAGAACTCCCTCATCTGATTCTTCAAATCTGAACAAGATATCAGACTAAACTCAAAACCAGCCCAACTACCAGATCCTTCTGAACTGCTGATTCTATCACTCAAGGAATCATACACATATTCCTCAGAGATATGTGAAATATAATGAATTCCAGCTATCCAAACTGGCAATTCCATCCTGTAGATCAAAATCTAATCTCTAGAGAACACAGAAAAACTCAAAATACCTTCAAAGTTAACTTTCCAGTTTTACCCAGTCTAATAATTCCTTTGATTGGATAAAACCAAGTCAATATTCAAACTCTAACTGCACATTCCAAAATTTCTCAATTCTTAACTGCACAACTCTTCAGATGCTTCTGAGTCACCTCCAATATTCCTGATCAGCCTAACCCTTGCTGATTTCTTCAAGAAACAACAGGACCAACTCAAACCAAATCTCCAGGTCCTACTCAACAAAATGGCTTTTCAAAAAAATAATTTTCTAAAATCCAAAATACAACTCTATACCACATGTATCAATGGACTTCAAACCTACCTCTCATATCTGGAATAGCCAAATAGTTGCACTTGATAACCTTACCTTCCAAATCCAAAAAATTCCTACATACATGAATTTCTTGTAGAAATCCTATAATCCAAGAAAACTGCAGCTCCAGGTTGCTCCATACTAGAATAATTGCCAACTCGCTTCCGCTGCACAACTCTGATCTAGAGCAGATAAGAATGCTATCAAAGAACATAAGCAAAATCTTTCTTCATATACAGTTCATCGACTCATAAAAATCTTAGTGACCATTCCACTTGGTCAAAACCTCTCAACAGAATCTTAACTTAGAATAAGATGATCAATCCTTTTCCAAAGAATCCTGAGTTGCCTCACCAAACTCTTCTTGCTCTAAGAGTCATCCCACTGTAAGGTTGAACCATTAATATTGCTCCTAGAAATCCAAGTCGATAAGAAAACTCAATCTCCAATCCGGGTAAACTTCTGAATTCCTCAAAAACATCTGGAGACCCTCCGACTGCTTCCATAGCTTTTCCCTCCATATGAGATGCCTCAATCTCAAACCAAGGATACTCCAAGATTCCCAAACTAATCGCAAGTCACTTTTGCGATTCTCTCTCAGTTCAAACTCCAAAGAACTGTCTTCCCAACTAGAACAGCTTTTCCTATTCAAGATAAATTTTCAAGAATGGCCCACCTATCAGAAAAACTGATAGATCACTTCCAACAGATATCCTGCTCTACTGAGCCTCCCAAAGAAAAGAATAAGCCTTCTCCATCTGCCTGGTCTGCCAATAGTAGAATCCCAAAGATTACTGAATCATCGAGGAAACAGACCCATGCTGCTACTGCTTCCAAACTTCACTTCAATGATACTACTAAGCCAAAAGATCTTCCTTAACCACAAACTTCTTGAAACACAAAACTAGCATCCAAATCCTCTAAAACATCCTTGAGACGAGTAGACATCTTCTAAGAAACTCGACTCAAAACCAAACTCCCACCACTTATCTTCTTAAGAAAACAAATGAGACCATGTCCGAAATGAGGTAACTCATAGACCTTAGTCTCCTACTTCAATAAAGATAAAACACCCTTACTTGAGATCCAGAAATCAATAAACATCCGAATCTTCATTGCAGTAGACATCACTTGCTCTACCAACACCATCTAAATCTGGCTCCAAAAGAAACATCTTCAGAACCATTTATGGAAACTGCATCCCAACTCACAGTTGTTCTCCTTGAAGTCTCCAAGATACCATCACTTGCTTCTATTTGGCTGACAAACTCAACTCTCGGAAATCCCGCTCACTTGAGAGCAAATCATCCTCACACTCCAAGAATATACTTCAATTCTTGAAAATACTTCCTTTGGACTCAAAGAAATCCTTTCTACAATCCACAAAACTTATTCGAGACAGTATTAGATCTACAATCTCGACAGATACATCTCCAACCACAATATATAAGCCTCAACCAATATTGGTAGTCGTGTTCCACACACTCCTACCTTATCTACCTTTATAACCTATGTTGGAAAATCCGAACAGATAACCCAACAGATTAGGTAGTTATATAAATATATATTTATATAAAAATTACAAGTACGCTCTCTCAAGATAGACACCACTCCAGAGCTTAGGTATTCACTCAACCTAACGCTCTGATACCAACTGTAGCGACCCGACTTTCTATCACCAGAAAATCGCATCACTAATTAAGAAAGAAAGGGATAGAATAAGAAAGAAAGAGAAGAAAAAGAAAACAACACATCATAATCTCACAGCGGAACGATTTAAATATAATATAGAACATATACATAGTATCATATACATCAGAGTACACAACTAAACATCTCATTTAGACAGTTATAACACTTTTGTCTAAAATACAATACAAGACATCAACACAGAATAACACACAGCGGAAACTCTAACCATATATCTACACGCTGAAGCCTCCTGCTCCAAAGCTCCTCCAGAATTCGTCAAGAGATAACCTGAATCACTTGACTACTCGTATATAATATGAGTACCCAAGAGTTTAATAAAACAAAAAAATAAACACTCGGGTCAGACAGGGGTCTGGTGTGAGTAAACGGTTTAAGATTGCTTAACTTTAGAAAATCCTTTGAAAACAAAAGGTATCACGTAAGACTTCCCACACATAAACATGGAAAAGTTTTTACCTTACGCTAACCAAAACATTTGATAGGAAATCCAGTGATATTATAATAGTGTCTAGGGTTTTCAAGTAAATATGAAATAGCCGAAATTGTTACATCTATTAAATTCCAGCTACTAGCCACAAAAGTGGCTAATACAAACAAAACCGTAGGGTCTCGTAGGGAAAATGGGTTTCCAACAATGGCAGGGCTACTGGGGTACCGCCCGTCACAGTACGTTGCCTAGATCACCGTACCGAGGAGTACTCCCACTCCCCTGCAACACAAAGCCGGGACCATTCCTTACTGAACAGTCCCGAACAAGACCACCCCGCAGTTGGCTGCAGACCAACTGCCCACACAGCCGAAATATAAAGGGACTTCTAGACAGGGATGTATCTTGCTCTCCAGTGGGAGCGACCCACGAAGTCTTGCTGCACCTCCCCTGTTTTAGTCATTCCCGGTTGATGAGGCTTGAGGCTGCGATTACCTTTATAGGACACATTTATCTTACAATGCTCATCGTCCGCCTAATGATGTGCTGAAAGCATTCAATCCATACAAGTTCATTCCGGGTTCGAACGAAACCGAAGGCACTATCTCGTTGCACTCATTTTGGAATCACCCTCAGAGTCAACGACCATAGCCCTTGCACTCTGATTCACCATCTCGAATCTATAAGCACTATTCCGTCAAACTCATTACGGAATCACCCACAGAGTTATACTGACGTATAGCCCTTACACCTCGAGTCTTCACTTGCTCCACTAGGATTAACGACCTAACGTTTAATTGGAAACGATGTGGTTTTCGGATATCCAAATATGGTAACCCGATCCCGGTCTCATCGAAACCAAACGCCATTTTAATGTCCAAGTTGTACTTAAGGGATTTAAACAATAGATATTTCAGAAAATATCACTTAACATAAATGGATATATCATATTACACAGATAGATAAGCATCTATTATCACATGCATCTATACATATCACATAGCAGCATATATATCACATTCAGATATAGCATATTCACATCATCATCCATCAATCAATGTCATCCAATAACATCCAATCATTAACTCATTCAATGATATATATCATCCAATCAATTATCATTCATAAACAAGTTTGATTTCAAACTTGATTAATTTTAATTAATCCTTAAATTAAATTAATCCTTAATTAATCACTTGGATTATCTTCAATCCAACTTCTTATTCATTAATTAATTACAAATTAATTAACTAACATCACTTAATTACCCAACTCAATTAATCTTTCCTGATTAGTTATCACTTAATTACTTTAAGTAATTATTACTTAATTACCATATTAATTAATCATCCTGATTAATTACTTCCAAATTATACTAAGTAATTTCCTCTTAATTACCTTTAAAAATTAATCAACCTTGATTAATTATCCTCTAATTATTCTGGTAGTTATTCCTTAATTACCTTTAATTAATTTCACCTTGTTAATTATTTTTAATTAATCACACTTGATTAATTACTTTCAATTAATCATATTTAATTAATTACTTTAAATTAATCACCTTTGCTTAATTACTTTAATTACATTTAGTAATTAAAACTAAATTATAAATTAATTATCCTTAAATTATTAATTAACAATTAATTAATTATTTACATTAATTAATGATTACTTCATTAATTAAATTTATTTCTTACTTAATTACTTTAACAAGTAATTAATCACTTAATTAATTAATCTTAATTCCTTTTATTAATTAATCATTAATCAAATAATTTAAATCTTTAACTATTTATTAATTAATTCTTTAATTAATAACTAAAGTGATTAATCTTTAATCACATTACTTAATTACTTTTCATAAAGTAATTAACCTTTACTTAATTACCTTCTGTAATTAACCTCCTAATTACTTTATCCAATAATTATACTTAATTAACTCCAAATGATTATCTTTAATTAATCACTAATTAATTACTTAATAAATTATTTAACCTAATCATTTAAAGTTAATTAAATGATTCTTAACTTCTTATATTATAAAGTTTCTTGATTAAGAAAACCATTATCTTACTTAAATCATTTATATTAATCAATATCACTTATTTATAAATTATAATTGAATTATCTCAATTTTTCTCACAATTATTTATCTTTAGATAAATAAAAATTCTAATTTACATAATATAAATCTTTATTATAATTGATTATCAAATTCTTAATCATTATACTTTATTTAAATAAAAATATAACTTAATAGAAATCAATTTATAAATAAACACGTTTTAAATTAAACTATTAAATCTTTAAAACCTTTCCAAATTTATTTATAAAAGTTTAATACAAACTTTATTTCAAATCCACTTATTTTAAAACTTCCATAATTTAAGATGTATAAATTTGTTTAAAACATAACTTCGAAACAATTTTAGTTTCGAAACATGTTTAACCTTTATTTTCAAAACAAATTATTCCTAAAACCAAATTTTCTTTGAATTAACAACTTAAACATTAAGTTCTAAAGCCTAAATATCTGAATATTCGAGTAACCCTGCTAAAACTCGTGCCTACCGAGTAAAACTAGCAAACACCCTGAGTAAACATACACTAACTCCGAGTTTCCCCCTTACCCAAGCCTGCTTCGAGAAATACCCAAAAAACTCCGAGACCATCTTCGAGTCTCCCTACCTCTTCTCCCACTTCCCATTTCCAAATGCACAAAGCCGTGCACTACAACGTGCACGACCAAGCTCGCCAACGACGAACCCCTCTCCGGTCATCCCCAAGTCGACTTCAACTTCGACATCAACATACTAAACCCAGAAAATCCAAACTCGATCGAGAACGAGTTTTTATCCTTCAATCCAAAACTGTCTGAAGCAGCGTCACCAGAAAACCCAATATCCACGGCAACTCCAAACTCGAGCAACCTTGCCACCACTGCCGTAACCTTCCCACGTCACCTCGAAACCATAGCTTCACTCGCGACAGCCTCCGGTATCCCCATGACACCGCGAAACCTCGATGAACACAACGGCCAAAAACAGGTAATAAAACCCAAACTCCTCGATTATCGGCCATCCCACTCAATTAACAATTCTTGAAGTATTTTTCGCATGACCACTGAAGCCCTCTCCATCTTCATGACCAACGGCAAAACCCAGTTCGCCATGGATTGCCGTGATTTGGACTAAAACCCCAAATCAGTAAATCCCAAAATACTCACTAATTAACTCATTAAAAATTATGATTCAAGTACTAAAAATCATCATTTTCCATTTGCAATTCAATTATGAATCCAAAATTAAAAATTGAATTCGTGAATTTCTGACCCAAATTGGAAATGTACTGTAAATTTAAATTTTTGTAACAAACTATTCAATTTAAAATCTTGAAATTATTTTTAGATGATAGCTTATGTGATTACAAACAACGTTTGTAAACAAATCATAAGCAAATTCGAATTCAAATCCAAGTTATTGAATTTATTTGAAAACCTGTTATAGTTTACAGAGCATATTTATGGTTACAGACATCTAAATATCATCAATCCCTCATACTCAATCATGCAACAGTCAAATCCAAGAATCCACTCAATTCATCAAGATTCCATACACAAGAACAAGAGGAAATTTAAAATTTAAAACTGTTTTTAAAATTTTATTTACTCACCTATATAAAGCAGAAGACAGAGAATCAAATTTGTTTCCAGGCTTATTGAATTCCACTGCATGTTGAAGTGATGATTAATTTCCAGCTTGCATGATGAAATCAATCTACTTGCAGTTGATTTCTGAGTTGCTTGATAATTTTGAAGGTGATCTTGCATTTGATTTGAATATCCAGAATTATAGATTTGTATTCATCTTTGATTTGTTTTTGTCTACATTTTCCTTTTCAGTTTTGTATTAATTTTGTTGTAGAAGAGAGTAAAGGAATTCTTTTTTTCTGAAAATGAAGCTCATTTGTATTTTACAATTAAATTTTAAATTAAATTATTAGAGAGGAAGACATTTGTCACATTCAAGTTCTTAATTAACTTACACACACACTCCTATGTTTACAAATGTCCTTACACATCCTATAATGTTTACAAGTGTTTTATAAGTGTTATTAAATTTTCTTTTAAATCTTATTTTATCTTTAATAATCTCTTTAAGCTATATATATAAGTATTTGTGTAATGTTAGATAATTATAAAATGCTTCCATCTTATAAAAATAAACTTTAGGCTTTCATTATCTTAAAAACAAATTCATATAGGCATTTTTAAATAACTTGTATTTTAATCAATTTAACTTAATCATTTGTTCATAAATTGAGAAATTTAGTTTAACTCCTTATATAAATTTTTAAAACAATTTTATCTTATTAAACACAAAAGCTAAAATATATGTTAATTTATAAAATAAGAAATTAACTTTATTATTTAAAATTTAAATTTTAAATATCATTTCAAAGATATTAAATCAAATTATCATTTCAAATTTCAAAACTAAATATGTTCAAGTTTGAAAACTCTTATTAAATTCAAATTAATAATTTTCCTATTTCAAATATATATACAAATATATATACACATTTCAAATGGAAGCATTCTAACATTAAATTTGTTAATTTCCATATTAAATATTAAAAAAAATATCAAATCACAATATATATACATTCATATATATTACAATTTGAATACAAAGTTTTATTACATTAAAAACTTCTTATTTACCAAAATAAATATTTCCAAATCAAATTATTGTTAGCTTCAAAAGAATTGATCTTGCCTATATATATTGTTAAGAAAAATATTAATAGATATTAACAAATTATTATCATTAATCTTTTAAAATAAAACTAACTTGTCAATTTATAATATAAAATGATCAAATCAATTTAATTATTATCAAAGATTATTAAATCGATATTGCTCAAAATTCCGGGTCGTCACATTCCTCCCCCCTTAAAAGAATTTCGTCCCCAAAATTTAAAAGCAAAGATAATTTAATAACCCAGCTACATAATTTAAATTTCAAACAGCAATCACACAATCATCATAGCAACCAATTAAAACAAATAATTTTATCTATTCAGACAAAATTCTGAATAGAACTTCCTAATATTATCAAGAGTTTCCAGATACCTATACTGGAATACTCGCTCTACAGAAACTTAACTATACTACTATAACCAAGAACTCCCTCATCTGATTCTTCAAATCTGAAAAAGATATCAAACTAAACTCAAAACCAGCCCAACTACCAGATCCTTCTGAACTGCTGATTCTATCACTCAAGGAATCATACACATATTCCTCAGAGATATGTGAAATATAATGAATTCCAGCTATCCAAACTGGCAATTCCATCCTGTAGATCAAAATCTAATCTCTAGAGAACACAGAAAACTCAAAATACCTTCAAAGTTAACTT
This sequence comes from Allium cepa, assembly GCA_030765085.1. Lineage (NCBI taxonomy): Eukaryota > Viridiplantae > Streptophyta > Magnoliopsida > Asparagales > Amaryllidaceae > Allium > Allium cepa. The sequence continues at coordinate 132,306,051 of CM060943.1, forward strand.
TCCGGTTTTACCCAGTCTAATAATTCCTTTGATTGGATAAAACCAAGTCAATATTCAAACTCTAACTGCACATTCCAAAATTTCTCAATTCTTAACTGCACAACTCTTCAGATGCTTCTGAGTCACCTTCAATATTCCTGATCAGCCTAACCCTTGCTGATATCTTCAAGAAACAACAGGACCAACTCAAACCAAATCTCCAGGTCCTACTCAACAAAATGGCTTTTCAAAAAAATAATTTGCTAAAATCCAAAATACAACTCTATACCACATGTATCAATGGACTTCAAACCTACCTCTCATATCTGGAATAGCCAAATAGTTGCACTTGATAACCTTACCTTCCAAATCCAGAAAATTCCTACATACATGAATTTCTTGTAGAAATCCTATAATCCAAGAAAACTGCAGCTCCAGGTTGCTCCATACTAGAATAATTGCCAACTCGCTTCCGCTGCACAACTCTGATCTAGAGCAGATAAGAATGCTATCAAAGAACATAAGCAAAATCTTTCTTCATATACAGTTCATCCGACTCATAAAAATCTTAGTGACCATTCCACTTGGTCAAAACCTCTCAACAGAATCTTAACTTAGAATAAGATGATCAATCCTTTTCCAAAGAATCCTGAGCTGCCTCACCAAACTCTTCTTACTCTAAGAGTCATCCCACTGTAAGGTTGAACCATTAATATTGCTCCTAGAAATCCAAGTCGATAAGAAAACTCAATCTCCAATCCGGGTAAACTTCTGAATTCCTCAAAAACATCTGGAGACCCTCCGACTACTTCCATAGCTTTTCCCTCCATATGAGATGCCTCAATCTCAAACAAGAATACTCCTAGATTCCCAAACTAATCGCAAGTCACTTTTGCGATTCTCTCTCAGTTCAAACTCCAAAGAACTGTCTTCCCAACTAGAACAGCTTTTCCTATTCAAGATAAATTTTCAAGAATGGCCCACCTATCAGAAAAACTGATAGATCACTTCCAACAGATATCCTGCTCTACTGAGCCTCCCAAAGAAAAGAATAAGCCTTCTCCATCTGCCTGGTCTGCCAATAGTAGAATCCCAAAGATTACTGAATCATCGAGGAAACAGACCCATGCTGCTACTGCTTCCAAACTTCACTTCAATGATACTACTAAGCCAAAAGATCTTCCTTAACCACAAACTTCTTGAAACACAAAACTACCATTCAAATCCTCTAAAACATCCTTGAGACGAGTAGACATCTTCTAAGAAACTCGGCTCAAAACCAAACTCCCACCACTTATCTTCTTAAGAAAACAAATGAGACCATGTCCGAAATGAGGTAACTCATAGACCTTAGTCTCCTACTTCAATAAAGATAAAACACCCTTACTTGAGATCCAGAAATCAATAAACATCCGAATCTTCATTGCAGTAGACATCACTTGCTCTACCAACACCATCTAAATCTGGCTCCAAAAGAAACATCTTCAGAACCATTTATGGAAACTGCATCCCATCTCACAGTTGTTCTTCTTGAAGTCTCCAAGATACCATCACTTGCTTCTATTTGGCTGACAAACTCAACTCTCGAAAATCCCGCTCACTTGAGAGCAAATCATCCTCACACTCTAAGAATATACTTCAATTCTTGAAAATATTTCCTTTGGACTCAAAGAAATCCTTTCTACAATCCACAAAACTTATTCGAGACAGTATTAGATCTACAATCTCGACAGATACATCTCCAACCACAATATATAAGCCTCAACCAATAGTGGTAGTCGTGTTCCACACACTCCTACCTTATCTACCTTTATAACCTATGTTGGAAAATCCGAATAGATAACCCAACATATTAGGTAGTTATATAAATATATATTTATATAAAAATTACAAGTACGCTCTCTCAAGATAGACACCACTCCAGAGCTTAGGTATTCACTCAACCTAACGCTCTGATACCAACTGTAGCGACCCGACTTTCTATCACCAGAAAATCGCATCACTAATTAGGAAAGAAAGAGATAGAAGAAGAAAGAAAGAGAAGAAAAAGAAAACAACACATCAGAATCTCACAGCGGAACGATTTAAATATAATATAGAACATATACATAGTATCATATACATCAGAGTACACAACTAAACATCTCAATTTAGACAGTTATAACACTTTTGTCTAAAATACAATACAAGACATCAACACAGAATAACACACAGCGGAAACTCTAACCATATATCTACACGCTGAATCCTCCTGCTCCAAAGCTCCTCCAGAATTCGTCAAGAGATAACCTGAATCACTTGACTACTCATATATAATATGAGTACCCAAGAGTTTAATAAAACAGAAAATAAACACTCGGGTCAGACAGGGGTCTGGTGTGAGTAAACGGTTTAAGATTGCTTAACTTTAGAAAATCCTTTGAAAACAAAAGGTATCACGTAAGACTTCCCACACATAAACATGGAAAAGTTTTTACCTTATGCTAACCAAAACATTTGATAGGAAATCCAGTGATATTATAATAGTGTCTAGGGTTTTCAAGTAAATATGAAATAGCCGAAATTGTTACATCTATTAAATTCCAGCTGCTAGCCACAAAAGTGGGTAATACAAACAAAACCGTAGGGTCTCGTAGGGAAAATGGGTTTCCAACAATGGCAGGGCAACTGGGGTACCGCCCGTCACAGTACGTGGCCTAGATCACCGTACCGAGGAGTACTCCCACTCCCCTGCAACACAAAGCCGGGACCATTCCTTACTGAACAGTCCCGAACAAGACCACCCCGCAGTTGGCTGCAGACCAACTGCCCACACAGCTGAAATATTAAGGGACTTATAGACAGGGATGTATCTTGCTCTCCAGTGGGAGCGACCCACGAAGCCTTGCTGCACCTCCCCTGTTTTAGCCATTCCCGGTTGATGAGGCTTGAGGCTGCGATTACCTTTATAGGACACATTTATCTTAGAATGCTCATCGTCCGCCTGACGATGTGCTGAAAGCATTCAATCCATACAAGTTCGTTCCGGGTTCGAACGAAACCGAAGGCACTATCTCGTTGCACTCATTTTGGAATCACCCTCAGAGTCAACGACCATAGCCCTTGCACTCTGATTCACCATCTCGAATCGATAAGCACTATTTCGTCAAACTCATTACGGAATCACCCACAGAGTTATACTGACGTATAGCCCTTACACCTCGAGTCTTCACTTGCTCCACTTGGATTAACGACCTAACGTTTAATTGGAAACGATGTGGTTTTCGGATATCCAAATATGGAAACCCGATCGCGGTCTCATCGAAACCAAATGCCATTTTAATGTCCAAGTTGTACTTAAGGGATTTAAACAATAGATATTTCAGAAAATATCACTTAACATAAATGGATATATCATATTACACAGATAGATAAGCATCTATTATCACATGCATCTATACATATCACATAGCAGCATATATATCACATTCAGATATAGCATATTCACATCATCATCCATCAATCAATGTCATCCAATAACATCCAATCATTAACTCATTCAATGATATATATCATCCAATCAATTATCATTCATAAACAAGTTTGATTTCAAACTTGATTAATTTTAATTAATCCTTAAATTAAATTAATCCTTAATTAATCACTTGGATTATCTTCAATCCAACTTCTTATTCATTAATTAATTACAAATTAATTAACTAACATCACTTAATTACCCAACTCAATTAATCTTTCCTGATTAATTATCACTTAATTACTTTAAGTAATCATTACTTAATTACCATATTAATTAATCATCCTGATTAATTACTTCCAAATTATACTAAGTAATTTCCTCTTAGTTACCTTTAAAAATTAATCAACCTTGATTAATTATCCTCTAATTATTCTGGTAATTATTCCTTAATTACCTTTAATTAATTTCACCTTATTAATTATTTTTAATTAATCACACTTGATTAATTACTTTTAATTAATCATATTTAATTAATTACTTTAAATTAATCACCTTTGCTTAATTACTTTAATTACATTTAGTAATTAAAACTAAATTATAAATTAATTATCCTTAAATTATTAATTAACAATTAATTAATTATTTACATTAATTAATGATTACTTCATTAATTAAATTTATTTCTTACTTAATTACTTTAACAAGTAATTAATCACTTAATTAATTATTCTTAATCCCTTTTATTAATTAATCATTAATCAAATAATTTAAATCTTTAACTAATTATTAATTAATTCTTCAATTAATAACTAAAGTGATTAATCTTTAATCACATTACTTAATTACTTTTCATAAAGTAATTAACCTTTACTTAATTACCTTCTGTAATTAACCTCCTAATTACTTTATCCGATAATTATACTTAATTAACTCCAAATGATTATCTTTAATTAATCACTAATTAATTACTTAATAAATTATTTAACCTAATCATTTAAAGTTAATTAAATGATTCTTAACTTCTTATATTATAAAGTTTCTTGATTAAGAAAACCATTATCTTACTTAAATCATTTATATTAATCAATATCACTTATTTATAAATTATAATTGAATTATCACAATTTTTCTCACAATTATTTATCTTTAGATAAATAAAAATTCTAATTTACATAATATAAATCTTTATTATAATTGATTATCAAATTCTTAATCATTATACTTTATTTAAATAAAATATAACTTTTTAGAAATCAATTTATAAATAAACACATTTTAAATTAAACTATTAAATCTTTATAACCTTTCCAAATTTATTTATAAAAGTTTAATACAAACTTTATTTCAAATCCACTTATTTTAAAACTTCCATAATTTAAGATGTATAAATTTGTTTAAAACATAACTTTGAAACAATTTTAGTTTCGAAACCTGTTTAACCTTTATTTAAAAAAAAACTTTATTCCTAGAACCAAATTTTCTTTGAATTAACAACTTAAACATTAAGTTCTAAAGCCTGAATATCTGAATATTCGAGTAACCCTGCTAAAACTCGTGCCTACCGAGTAAAACTAGCAAACACCCTGAGTAAACACACACTAACTCCGAGTTTCCCCCCCCCCCCCCCCCCCACCCAAGCCTGCTTCGAGAAATACCCAAAAAACCCCGAGACCATCTTCGAGTCTCCCTACCTCTTCTCCTACTTCCCATTTCCAGATGCACAAAGCCGTGCACATCAACGTGCACGACCAACCTCGCCAACGACGAACCCTTCTCCGGCCATCCCCAAGTCGACTTCAACTTCAACATCAACATACTAAACCCAGAAAATCCAAACTCGATAGAGAACGAGTTTTCATCCTTCAACCCAAAATTGTCTGAAGCAGCGTCACCAGAAAACCCAATATCCACGGCAACTCCAAACTCGAGCAACCTTGCCACCACTGCCGTAACCTTCCCACGTCACCTCGAAACCATAGCTTCACTCGCGACAGCCTCCGGTATCCCCACGACACCACGAAACCACGATGAACACAACGGCCAAAAACGGGTAATAAAACCCTAACTCCTCGATTATCGGCCATCCCACTCAATTTAAAATTCTTGAAGTATTTTTCGCATGACCACTGAAGCCCTCTCCATCTTCATGACCAACGGCAAAGCCCGGTTCGCCATGGATTGCCGTGATTTGGACTAAAACCCCAAATCAGTAAATCCCAAAATACTCACTAATTAACTCATTAAAAATTATGATTCTAGTACTAAAAATCATCATTTTCCATTTGCAATTCAATTATGAATCCAAAATTAAAAATTGAATTCATGAATTTCTGACCCAAATTGGAAATGTACTGTAAATTTAAATTTTTGTAACAAACTATTCAATTTAAAATCTTGAAATTATTTTTAGATGATAGCTTATGTGATTACAAACAACATTTGTAAACAAATCATAAGCAAATTCGAATTCGAATCCAAGTTATTGAATTTATTTGAAAACCTGTTATAGTTTACAGAGCATATTTATGGTTACAGGCATCTAAATATCATCAATCCCTCATACTCAATCATGCAACAGTTAAATCCAAGAATCCAGTCAATTCATCAAGATTCCATACACAAGAACAAGAGGAAATTTAAAATTTAAAACTGTTTTTAAAATTTTATTTACTCACCTGTATAAAGCAGAAGACGGAGAATCAAATTTGTTTCCAGGCTTATTGAATTCCACTGCATGTTGAAGTGGTGATTAATTTCCAGCTTGCATGATGAAATCAATCTACTTGCAGTTGATTTCTGAGTTGCTTGATAATTTTGAAGGTGATCTTGCATTTGATTTGAATATCCAGATTTACAGATTTGTATTCATCTTTGATTTGTTTTTGTTTACATTTTCCTTTTCAGTTTTGTATTAATTTTGTTGTAGAAGAGAGTAAAGGAATTCTTTTTTTCTGAAAATGAAGCTCATTTGTATTTTACAATTAAATTTTAAATTAAATTATTAGAGAGGAAGACATTTGTCACATTCAAGTTCTTAATTAACTTACACATACACTCCTATGTTTACAAATGTCCTTACACATCCTATAATGTTTACAAGTGTTTTATAAGTGTTATTAAATTTTCTTTTAAATCTTATTTTATCTTTAATAATCTCTTTAAGCTATATATATAAGTATTTGTGTAATGTTAGATAATTATAAAATGCTTCCATCTTATAAAAATAAACTTTAGGCTTTCATTATCTTAAAAACAAATTCATATAGGCATTTTTAAATAACTTGTATTTTAATCAATTTAACTTAATCATTTGTTCATAAATTGAGAAACTTAGTTTAACTCCTTATATAAATTTTTAAAACAATTTTATATTATTAAAAACGAAAGATAAAATATATGTTTATAAAATAAGAAATTAACTTTGTTATTTAAAATTTAAATTTCAAATATCATTTCAAAGACATTAAATCAAATTATCATTTCAAATTTCAAAACTAAATATATTCAAGTTTGAAAACTCTTATTAAATTCAAATTAATAATTTTCCTATTTCAAATATATATACAAATATATATACACATTTCAAATGGAAACATTCTAACATTAAATTTGTTAATTTCCATACTAAATTTTAAAACAAATATCAAATCACAATATATATACATTCATATATATTACAATTTGAATATAAAGTTTTATTACATTAAAAACTTCTTATTTACCAAAATAAATATTTCCAAATCAAATTATTATTAGCTTCAAAAGAATTGATCTTGCCTATATATATTGTTAAGAAAAATATTAATAGATATTAACAAATTATTATCATTAATCTTTTAAAATAAATCTAACTTTTCAATTTATAATATAAAATGATCAAATCAATTTAATTATTATCAAAGACTATTAAATTGATATTGCTCAAAATTCCAGGTCGTCACAAAGAAATAGAAAAGAAAAGGATGGAAAAGGAAGAAAATGGAAGCATCAACTAACCAATTACCTATCGCCTATCTCACATCACATCAGAGTAAATATAATAATCAATACACGTATAAAACAATAGAGACAGTAATAAAAATGTGAAATAATCATCTGAATAAAGATCCACAAAGTTATACAATACAATAATAGAGCTTATACAGTGGGAAAGTAAACTCAACTGATGCACTATCTCATAGTAGCAAATCAACACTGTCAACGCTCCATGGTGTCACAAAACAGAAATATAATAACCAATGCACATATAAGTATAGATAACCATCACCTACTATCGACCGCCTATAGAACTCCATAATCATCGACCTACTCTCCATCTACTCATTTAAGAATACCCGAGATAATAAGAAGCAAAGCATATAAACGGAGTCAGACAACAGTCTAATGTGAGTGATATCAAATCTCAAAATACTATAAAACTCAATAATATATGGAACAAAGGGTATATAAACCATACCTGACATGTCCCTGCGGCCATAGAGTTAGCATATAAACATAAGTAATATGCTACTTGATAATATCGTAAAAAAGGTATATCATACTCAGTATCTGTCAGGGTGCCTAGGTATCTCGACCTATAGTCCCCACTCCATGCTAAGTAAACTTCAAGTATGTAGGTATCTCCATCCATACCTATTCCATACTAAGTCAAGTTAGGGTATCTAGGTATCCCTACCACAATCCCATCTAGTGTGACATCCCTAAGGTGATAGGTGACTAGTAAGTAACCATAACAGACATAGCATCCATCAAACAATGCTAACTATCACCCAATGAGCCAGATATATGATGACTCGCATGACCCTCTGCAACTGTCAAGGACTAGTGGAAATCCAGGTTCTTTGTCGTACTTACGTAAAAACAGGTCTGTTTCAACCCCATTACGCTACCACGGCCTAGTACTCTCCCATGCCTGCTTGACGCTAGACCTCCTCGGGGTGGTCCAGGGTACACGACCATCGCTACTAAGCATCGGGTATCACCCGCATATAGTACCCCAGCTCTGAGCATGATAGAAAACACTATGAGTCAACAATGATCACTAGGCACGAACATATACATTGAGCCCTACACAGTTGATACAGATTCGAACCCTATTGGCTCACTACAATTTCTGGGCATAAGCCCTAATACTAACCCAGTCCACTATCCGCAGCCTCACTCCAATTGGGGCTGCTATCTCGATCTTGCTCTTGGCTTGAACTCACGAACAAAGAACCCTACTATCATGCCATCCAAAGCCCAAGGTCCAGCATGATCCATACAATCCTGATACTATCATCCCGAAGTCTACTCCATACATCATTGAGTCACTATCTGTAGTATCAGATTACCAAGTCGAAGCACCATATCCTTTCCTCACCATCAAAATCACCAGGTCGAAGCACCACGTCAATACCTCACCAATAATATCACTCGTCATAGGTTAATAACATCCAATCTCTAAATCGGTTGCACAAACAAACCATCACGTCGTACACCATGATATCTCATCAACGTCCAAGCCCCATATTGGAAAAATTGCCAATCGACAATAGTGGTGGACACTGACCACTCTACTATGGTCAATACCATCCACCTTGGCCTTGTACTTGACCGAACGGTTAAGTACAGACCAAGCAGGAATGTCCGACATCCACTCTAAAACCCAGATCCATCGGCACGTATCCCAAACCCTCTTCTGCCTCGTTCATTAGATTTCTGCATGTACGGAACTCCAACGTATAAGATGCTCCCTAAAATCAAAACACCGCTAATCAACGTTTTCAACTAAATTGCCAAATAATAAACAAGCCAAACAATCAAATATACATCCAAACAACCATACATCCATCCAAAACAACATACATACAACATAAGAAATCCATCTATATCGATTAATGTGGGAAATAACATCAATAATAGATCTAATCTAATAATTCAGTAACTATGGCACGACGATGGAATACGCGATATTCTTTATAAATCGTTCCAAAATAATTAGATATTCTTTTATAAAAATATAGCTGCTATATAATAATAATATCACCTTTAAAAACAAAAAATCATTCCCGAACGTTAATATAACACTAAATAAGCAACCATAGTAAAGTGAGAGATAATATCACTCACCTCAGCCAAATCTGTCCAAACCAGTGTCAAAATGCAAATCTTGCCAATATGATCCCAATGCAAGAAACCGCATCCTAAAAGGACCCGGTATGCAAAAGATATAGATCAAATACGATTCAAGATTAATGAGATTATTAATTAACTAAAAAAATGCTAATCACCTTAATTACATTATTAATCCTTCTTCCTTTCTTGTTCAAAACTACCTGTACATGTCCACTTACATCTTGCATGCACGAATCAATGTGATACAGAGAAATACTCAGTGGAATCGATCGTCGTCTTCACCAAAATGTCTCTCTTCGCGTGCTCATCCCGTTGATACTAAGATCCTCCTCTCCGACGCCTCGCACCATGTCGCAAACTGGCACGACGGTCATGCCCAAGGCCGAAGTCACAACCCACCACCATGGATTGGATGCACCCAAATTCTGAGGGAAGATGCGTCTCGTTGAGAGAAATGCCACGATGACCGCTGATTCGCCTATCTCTGCCCATAGCAGCGTCTATGATAAGCCCTAGATCCATTGTAGAACGTCAATCTCAACCGACGAGATCGTTCATCAAATCGAGGATATGATATCGAAGCCCTCATCAATACAATCTCAACAAATCAAAGGGCATGATTTTTACTGGAGTGGACGAGGAGAAATTAATTTCAAAGATCAAGAGAGGAACGACCGTGGAATGCTATCTCCAAGCATGAATAGTAGATTGGAAAAATGAATTTTTGAAGGGAGATTCTAATTTGGGATTTAAATAATATTTTAATATTCTATTTATTTAATTTCTCAAATAAATGGCTGTATATTTCAAATCTGTATGACCAAATGACAAGTCTGATCGTCACGAAACTCATCTACCTACATCACTTCATTTTTTGGATCCAACAGTACTAATCTTATCACCGTTTGAGACTGTGCTTTGGCATGCTAATTTCGCATATTTAGGTATCGTTTCAGCCATCAGATTATCCGATCTTCAAAAATAGCAATCCTTATACTCATTCCAATTTGCAACGTCAATCCGAACTAAACAGAAGTGGTCTCCTGTCCTGATTTGGCCGTTGCAAAAAATCACATTTTTGGGCCTTTATTTAATTAACGATTAATATTTAAATAAACTATTTAAATATCCGGTCTTTAAAAATATGGGTCGTTACACTCATACTACTCCATCTCTACCCCTCAGGCTCATCTACAGCCATGACGACTAAAATGCAGGCCGCTTTCCCTGGATTTTTCCTGATAGAGGTGAAATTTGACAATAACGTTAAGGATATCCCTCGCAAGGAGGCCAACCTTAGAGTTTGAAGAGTTAATCAACTTGTCGACCAGCTCTACGAATGGAGTAGATTAGCTTTCTCCCTCTCGTAGGTTAATAGAATCAACCAAAAAGACAATTTGTGATTCGAATCAGAAAGGAAGATTCATGACCGGACAGTTGTAGGCTATAAAGCTGAGATAGCCAAAATTTATAAAGCAAATAGATTAAGCTCATAAATTGGCCAAGCAATCAAAATATTTAGTCGATGGGATGTCTAAGACTCATACTCAGGCCCTTAAGTCATGAACTACCAACTCAAAAAGGCCTATCCAGAGAATGACATGCTTACAGCATAAGTTGAGGCTAAGGAAAAGTCAATTAAGTCCAAGGACATGGCACTTCGGGCCAAGGAGTTGGCACTTCAGGCTAAGGATATCTAGCTTATAGCACTTTAGGTCAAAGTTGAGAGACTCGGTGCTAGTTTGAAGGTCGATTATAGACAAAGATAGAAGCTCAGGTCGACCTTGCCAAAGCTATAACTGAAATAAATGAACTAAAACACCAGGCGGTGAAAGATAAGAAAGAAATGAACCTCCTCCTTTAACTGTAGTCATTGCCTTCCTATTTACAAAAAAATCACCCACTAAAGTCCTTAGATTGTGGAAGACCAAGTAAAAATCTAAATCCACGAGAATAGAAAGGAATACGAGGTATGTTCGCTGCATAAATCATGTCAGTACCGACGTGATTCATGTCGGTACTAAGACAATTTGCCACATGCAACCTTGAGCCTTTCCTCCACTCCAGCTTACATCTTATGTGATGACCACCTTACACCACCTGAACCATCATTCCCAAATCACTTTTACCTCTTCTTAAATAGATCTAAGCTACCATTAACCCATCTTCCACCCAAAACCATCTCTATTCTCCTTCAAATCAAGTCTAAATCATATATCAAGGGTATATTAGCAAGTGTATTCACTAGAGATCTTCAAATCTAAATTTTTGGAAAGGGAAAATTCCATCTTGGCTCCTGATTCTTGTATTTTCATTGATTTGCATGCAAAACTTGAAATTTTGGGGTTTCGATAAATGATTTAACATCTCTCGCCTCACTATATATATACATACATATTGGTTTTGACATGTTTCAAACCCATTTTTAAAGTGAAAATCATGTTTTGGGATTTTTTTTTTTAAAGTGAAACCTGAAGTAAAAACAAATTTAAAATGTTCTAAGCATGTTAATTTGATGTATGGTTGCCTTGATGTGTGTTAGGCTATGTTAGAGGCATGTTATCAGATGATTTGCCATGAATTGTTGTATGTTTTCACGTTTGAATATTGTTTGGTGCATATATGGTGTTTTCTTGTATACTTGCATGGTCGAAAACGCTCATTGGAGTGACATAGTTGAGGAACTGTAAAATCGAGTTTCGATGAATTCACTCGAGATTGTTGAGAGTTGTGGCGTTGCATATGGAATGCACAGGAGTCAAAGGACGAAGCGTAGTGATGAAGTCGATGCAAAAATAGAAGTTGAAATCACTACAGTGTTTTGGTCCGATGGGTTTAGTTCATCATTGGTTGCCTCATCTTGGACTATGGGCTAAGGAGGAGTTGGATACTAGAGGTGTAGGATAGTCGTCGTATCTTCGAGCCTTCAAGCTTTGAGCAATTTTTGCTTACAAATACCTTTTGATACTGAGGGTCTAATTCCATCAAGTTCTTTCCCTTTATGCATAGCTTTAAAGTAATTTACATACTCGTTCAAAGATGGACCCCAAGACGAGTGCTTCAGTGAACAATTCCTTTGCCATAGCATGAGAACTTCAAAAAAACACAAAGACCAAACCACTTGGCGACGACATCAATTCACGTCGGTACCAAGTCCTTTCCTTTTCAACCTTAGGACTTTAAATTTCCAAAGTTCCTTCCCAAGACCATTTTGAGCTTGACTCAAAGTTCCTAAACCATTTCATCTTCATCTCAACGTCCGGATTCACTTGAAGGCTGCTCGACTCAAATAATGGATAACATTTTCTCATTTTAAAAAATTTATTTAAGCCTTTAAATTAAACTTTAAATTTAAATAAAATCTAATAATTCAAAATTAATCCTTAAAATATAAATTTTATTCCAAATACTTTAGAATGTGCTTTTGGAATTCTTCAAATCAATAAACTTGATTTTTTTTCCTTATTTTTTTCATTTTAAAAATATTTAAAAGTTAAAAATGCCCCCTTTTGAATTTAAATTCAAGACAAGCTAAAATCTTTTTAAATTTTCAAGTTTAATATTTTTAAAATATAATTTATAGATTAAAATTATTTTATAAATTATTAGGAGCTCAAAAATTCAAAGCTTTGATTTAAAAACGACTTTTCAAAACCATTATATACTTTTGAAAATTCAAACCAAGATTATAGTGAAGTAAAATCTATTGCAATGTCATTTATTGGCTTAGTTCTTGATTTTAATATAGTATTAGGTGTATATGTAGTGTTATTCAAGTTTCAAAACCTTAAAATACGAAATAATCAAAAGAAGGATCAATTTGCAAGAATGAATATATTGGCAAAGTTTTGGAAATAGAAAAATTTATTCATATGGTACTTCATTCAGTCTTTGTTCTAGTGTCAAAATTGACCTTTAAGATGTTTATGGAACTTTCAAATTATCGTACAAATGCAAAAAACTCTGGGATCAAGAAAACAAGTAGAGAAGAAAAAAGAAGATTTAATAAAACAACTTGGTTTCTAGGCTTACTTGCCAAAATCTGACACCATCGGCCAAGCACCGGTGGTTCAAGCGATTAACCCGCTGTGTTGATGTTCTAGGTAGTAATTCCTAAAACTCAATCTCGATCGATGCTTGGTTAACGCTTATTGGTGAACTTTGAGGTAGGGTTGCCTAGGGTTATTGAGAGAGCTATTTACTAATTTGTTCTAGGTTTTTGAAGTGCAACATAATGAAAATTTGGTGATTTTTTCAGTGAATGGCATACTTGAAATAAGGTATATGACTATTTATAGAGAAGATGGGACAAATTAAATATTGAAAGAGGAGTATACTCACACTAGCCAATGAAAGATGAAAAGAAATTGATAACGAAGACAAATTGAAAGTAATGGTGTCTTGCTTACTAAAATGGAGAGGAGAAGACTATGTTGTTTGGATGAAGAAAGAAATGGTGAAGGAGGAAATGAAATGATCGGAGAAGTATATATATTGGGTAAGGCTGATAATACTTAGTGTTAACTTTTCATAAAAGTTAAAATATAATATTTTAAAGTTAAGTATAAAATAGGTAGTCCAATAAAATTTAACTTCATATTTAAATAATTTCGTACCCCCGGCTATCTTACAACCCGAACTACTTGCATATCTCCATTAAAAAAAATTCTCAAGGAGTTCTACTCAAAAAAAAATTGTTTCTATAATGAATTTTCTTTTTGAAAAATATTACTATTTAATTTTTATAAATTAATTGTTTTACTTCAAAAATAAATTTCAAAATTCGGTAAATATCAATTATTTTCCCAAATACTTTTCCAAATGACTTTTGGATTTCAAAAATGTAATCTAAATTTAAAATTTGAATTTGAATTTACTATATTTTAATTAAATTCCAAAATAACTTTTATTGAATTATATTCAACAAAAATTCCAAAATTATTATCTAATTTCATTTATTATTTATTTTAACTTTACATCTGGTTAAAAATAAATTTTCATAATTCAAATCCATTTGAATTACAAATTTCTTTGGATTTAATCTTAAAATAATATTCATTTATTAAAATTCTCAATTAAAATTCCAAAATATATTTTATTATTATTAATTAAATAGCGAGAAGTGAGAGACTCCCCATACTTAAAGAAATTATGCCATCGCAATTTATCAGGGAGTACTATAACTTATTTCTATAATGTTAGTTATACAAATGCACACACACATCCATGCACAAACAACCAAACAAAGTCAATTAGAAATCAATCAGATGTTCAAGACTCGATTAAAACTTAAATAAACATGCTTGATGTGTCAAACTAATTGTGTCTTGTGTATGGTATTAGCTCTTTGGTCTTCTAATTTCTAGGACTACTCAACCTTTAAACTTTTATTATACTAACGAAACATTCTTACTTCTCAACTATTATCTTCTTACTTCAGTTTTTATAATCTTATCCAGACCTCCAATGTACCTCAACATCTCAATCGATTATGCTAATTGTTGTATAAATATAAACCTTCAACATGTCATTTCATTTGAACTGTTATAACTTGAGTACTCTTGGTGAAGAACATCACCCAACCATTCTTATTTCTATTACAATACTTTAAGGAATAAAATTAATCCTTTAATTTAACATATCATCCCTTACATCTATTGATGTCTTACATCATCTTTTCCAATCATTTATTTATCATCCCCTTACACATCTTTACTTATAAATCAATGATACTCATTGGCGATTTCTTCCTTTTTACTAGCTATGTTTAGGATACCCAATCTTCCTTTATATATTCCCAATCTTTCACTCAAGCTTAACTTGAGTCTACAGAGGTTTTCAGAATCGTTATTAGCCTACAACTTTCTAATTTGGTTTAAAACTAGGTTATCATTCTAACTAATCTAGAATCATTCAAGCAAGTCTAGTCTAATCTTAGTTGGTTAATATAATCCTTCTCCTTTACTCTTTTAATTAAGGATCTTAGGAAATAATAATTCCATTGCTTTTCACTTTACTTAAGATCTTCCACTTAATTCTTAATTTTTTCATCTGGATTAAGAAATCTACTAAATGGTTGCAAATACAGGATTTAATTAAACCTGAATTTCATCGCTTATAGAAAATAACTCGGATTGATATTTGATGTTTCAAATGCGATCAAAATTTCATTCTATGTGATTTAATTACTAAAGAGTAATCATCTGCTTATCACATAATGATTGCGTCTGATGAGACTCCAACCAATTTATTCTAAGAATGATATCTTTTACTCAAAATATTATAATGATGAAATATCTCATTCTAGAGTTAGAAATCCTTATTGATAAGCTATCCAGGCGTATTGACCAGAATTCATAACCACTCAATAGATAAATTAACACAATCAAATTTCCAATATTATTCCTTCGTAAAAAATTAATCAATCCCATGTGGTTTAACTCGTTAAACCATTGGCTTCTACTTTGTTTACATAAGTGAGTTTAATATCATAGAGTGATAATTTCAGTAAATCCACTTCATTTGATTTAAGTGGGTTCGTACTTCTTTCGAGTGATAAATCCTCTTTCAAAATCTACACTCCTAACAAAGCTTGTAAAAACAAAACAAATTAATATGCAACCGTCTATATATGAAATTTCAAATAATTAGTTATGCATAACTAAAAGCAAACCTATTAGTTTCCGTTGTACATTTTGGTAACCGTTGGATCCTTTTAATCATATCCATCCCATCACATTTTTCTTGTTGATATATTTCTATTACCGGATTAGACTAGGGTCTTATTTAGTTTCCTTAATTGGATCATTACCATTTATCTATTTTAAACACTTAAGCAAAAATATTCCATTACTAAATCTAACAATTGAAACTATTACAACATTTCTTTCTTAAGGAAGCATACCTTCTAAGGCTGATACTTGTTTCCCTTTATTGTGTGCAGAATTAGGTTCCCAATTTGAACATATTGCTTGGGATTTGTATTTTAGGCGTTCTACACTATCTTGCCATACGGCCCATTTCATCATAACCATAGCATCTTTGTTTTGTAGTTCTGCATTCATTAGCATAATGACCCATCTTTCCACATGCATAACATTCAACCTATGATTTTTTCAAATTTCTTCTTTTTTCCTAGGTTGTTCCAGTTTAACTATTTTTTTGGCTTAGTTTGCCTTGGATGGAAAGTCTTTTTTATTCTTCTTAGACTTTCAGTTGCTCTTTTGAAAGAACGGTCACTTTTTCCAATGAAACTTTTGAGTAGATTGTCCTTGAGGACTTGAATTACGTTCTTGGACTTTCTCATATCTTAGTGCCATATCAATGATTTTATGAAACAGATTTCTTATCTAAGTAATATGTCCCTCTGTTCTACATTCAGTCCAAGAATAAACTTTTCATTCTTTTCTAATGGTGAATTAATTAATGTTGATCCATACTTTGAAAGAACATTAAATTCATTTACATACTAAGTTGTCGATAAATTTCCTTGATTTAGCTCTGTAAATTTCCAAAGTAAAGCTGCCTTTTCAGCTTCGAGAAGAAAATGAGCTTCAAATAGATCTTTAAACCTCTATAGTGTTATTTCTTCTTCTGATATTGTTGTCGTGATGGCATCACACCAGTCCAAAGCACTATATTATACCTAGTGAGATATCAACCTCCTTTTCTCTTGGTCGGTTAATCATAAATCATTAAAATTCCATTCACGGGATCTCATCAAAGTATGCACACCCATAAGTCCTTCATATTCCAAAAAAGGCTTACTTCCCAGACATATATAGTCATTATCGAGTTTAGTAAATTCTATTATGGGATTCGAATTTGGTGCTCTATCAACATCCATATAGCTCATATCTACAACATCATCACTAAGCAGACTATAAACAAACTGCCTGAACATAAGACGTCATAGTACATCTATAGTCAAATGTATACAACATGACACATACACAGATTAACATAACTCTATAGACTCCAAGTGAGTCTCTCGGCTGTCCTCGATCCAAATAACTCTAACTGTCCCTCGGATGCTAGCTCGCCCATTAACTCCAAGTCAACAATGACTCTAAACTAATATACGGTATGCCAATAACCAAATATCTCTATGTCATATGAAATAACTTCGATGTAGGAGAAAGTGATCATCCTGAACAACCCTCAGTCTGACCTGAGGAGATGTCACAAAACAAAACCTTGACTCAAGCTAAACATCTAGCTATGAGTATACTCATGCAATAGAAATAAATGAATGTGTCTTTGTTAGGTCTTTTAGGGCATATAAGTTACACATAGGGTCGTGCATATCAAATAAATTTCTTAGTCCTCATTTTCACAAATCAGTTGTAACACCTATGTCACAATAATATTCAAAACAACATACACAGTTGCAATTTTAATCATCTAGGATAACATATCCTATCATTTAACTTATGAGTTGCCTTGCGTTGTATATATTCAAATCATTATTCAAAACAATCATTTTACAAAGTATACTCCAACGCAAAAATTCATATATAAAAGTTGCTTAGAAAATGTCATGAACACAATGGTGCAAGTTTCGTAGCCAAAAACATTTGCTTGAATTTCATTTTTGAGCCTTAACAATTATTTATTAATTACTGTTACTTTTACGGAGTGTTATATTCTTCCACGCTTAAAAGAATTTCATCCCTAAAATTCCTTAAGGGTGGAATCATATAACATAGCACGTTGCCTTTCTAAACTATCCAACCAATTAGTGCACCTCCTATTTTTTCAGCCAAATGTGTACAACTACAAGGTGTATCACAACATATATGATATGCACGCTAAAATAATTCTAAATCGATGCCTCCTACATGAATGCATTCTTTTAAAAACATTTTGAAAATATGATGCAAAAAACCTATACATACCAGCAGTTCTATATGTATGCGAGTTTTCAAAAATAAAAAATCCTCGTTTTCACACAACAATTTCCACACTCCTATGAGTTGGAATGTTGTTTAACCAATTTTACGTTCAATTCCTACCATCCAACACCTAACACATAATTTCTAACATCCAAAATTTTGAAAATCTAATTTTCCTAAATATATACCCCTATGTTGAAAAAGAAATTTAGATGGAAAATTTCACATTTTCACCCTTCTTTTAAATACCTACTCCATTGTACTTTAAAACCTTTTCGTTTGCCTCCAAATCTTTTCCAACTTTTCCATGTATAATTTGTATGTAACGACCCAGAATTTTTGATAATTAAAATTTGAATATTTAATTAATTTTAAATATTAATAAGTGAATTTATAAGTCAAATAAATTTTTATTTGAATTTTTGCATTTAATTGGATAATTAAATCGATAATTTAATATGTTAAATTATGGAAAATAATTGAAAATTGAGTTAAATATGATTGAAAATGATTTGTAAAATTTTATTTTATCATATGGGAGTTAGAACGATATTTTAGAACTTTTAAAATCGAATTAAAAGTTAATTTGTGAAAATTGAATATTTTAATATTAAAATCGACTAGTGAAAATAGTCAATTTTTGAACAGTCTCAGAATTGAACGAAACCAGTTTCATTGGATCCGTAATAGTTAGTTATTACCGGATTTCAATTTTCGTGTCAATCGGAGTTATCGTTTGATCGTGATAGCTCGAAACGCATCGAATTATTTTTAATTTAAATTTGGCGAGTCAAAATAGCCATTTTTCAAAAAGTCTCGGATTTCGACGAAACCAGTTTCATCGGATCCGTAATGTGATATTATTGTAAGGTTTCAAATTTCAAGTCAATTGGATTTACCGTTTATCCGGTACAAATTAAAACGCCTAGAAAATCGCTTAAATCAGTTTAATTCAAATTGAGCGTTTACAGCCATAACTCGCACATACTTCAGAATTAGCTTCCGAAACCTGTTCCATTATGTCCGGAATGCGGGATAAACCCTAGGTATGTCAGTTTCGGCGCGTAAATCGGAGTTCGGAATTTCCGGATGAATAGTGTCGAACGAAACTCTATAAATACACACCCACACCCTTCATAAATTAGAAAAAAAATATCAAAACCCTAATTTTATAACCCTAGCCGCCTCTAACATAACCAATGGCCAGAAATTAGTTACATTCATCTCTTAATCTCTCTCAATCCGTAAGGAATTACGCGAAGTGCTCAACTACAAAGTCGAAGAGCTCGACGAGAGCTTCGATTCCATACGGTGATGATCGAATTTGGAGCGACGATGGAGGAGCAAAGTGGGGCCGTTCTCTTCAGGCCATGCACGCAAAACGAGGCTGTAGAGCAGGCCGAGCTTCATGATGGGGGTGGTGGAGGTAGCTCTTGCAATGGTCTTCAACATGGAAGTGGTTTGATGAAGTTTAGTCGAGCGATGGTGGAGCAAATCGAAACCCTAGTTCGGCCTTGGTGGGTTCTTTTGTTTCGTGTGTTACTGGAGATGATAACATGAGATAGAGGAAGGGGGGGAACGGCCTGATGGTGATGGGTTTAGATCCTAAGGCCAGGATTGATTTAGGTTTATAAAATTTAAAGTTTATGTTGATTTGTTTATATAAATCGTGTACAAACTTCAAATATTCATAACTTTTTCATACGAGGTCGAAAACGCGCGAAACCAGTTGCGTTGGAATCTATGGAAGAGCACTACGCGATGGAGTTGGTTTGGAGTCGTTTGGAGTTAGTGAGAATTTTGGGTAAAATTAAACGCACGTTTAATTTTATTCGAAATAAATCGCTAAAACGGAAATTAAAATCAAGGTGAGAACTTCTCACTCAATCGAATTAGTTTCGATTTTATTTTAAATAGTTAGATTTAAAATATTTGAATGCATGTTTGAATATTGATTAATATCCATTTATTGTTAAAATAGACATTATACGCCGTTAGTAAGCGGATGTTATTTAATAAAAACATATACCACGAATATTTCATAAACAGTGAAATTGGTATTATATATAATAGCAATATATATATTGGCATATGTATATATTGCAGTTGTTGATTTCCCGCATTTTCTTTTAGCGGATGAGACCCTATTACGCCGTTATTAAGCGGATAATATTTAATAAGAACATGTACCGCGATAATTTCGTACTGGAGCGAAATTGGTATTGTGCTAATGTTTTTGGATGCACGAAAACAGGTTGGAGGGATCCAACAGGATTCCTCAACAGTTTTTATTTGATTTCAGATATTTTGATATTTGATTGATTATCATATCGATATATGATATCGTTGTAGTCGTGATTGACTATTTGGTGTGTAGCATCATTGGACCCAGATTTTGGGATTTTAAAATGATTTTTAAAGTGATTTTTGAAAATATACTATATTTTTAGAATTGATCCATTTTGAATAAATAAACGTTATAATTTTTAAAGTTATAAAAATTATGATTTTTAAGAAATATAGTTAAAAGATGATTTTTGAAAATAAGGAATTAATGACTTTATGAAGAGTTTAAATTGGGATTCTGAACTTGTTATAAAAAGTTTAAATATAGGATTTATAAAATTTTATTATTTTATAAATCAAAATGGTGAAGTTTTTAAAGGAATTTAAAGACGTTTTAAAGAATAATATAATTTGATTTATATTTAGAGATTTATAAATGGATATTTATAAATTGAAATATTGACATTATAAAACGAGTTTTTATAAGTGTTTGAATGAAGTGAAAATGAATTTCATAAATGAATGAAATTTATAGAATTATAAACTGTGAAGTTATAAATGAAATTTATAAATAGTAAGATTTATAAATTTGGTGAAATTATTTGAAGAATAGTTAGGTAAAATAAATGGATCTTATAAGTTATAAGATTCATAAATTTGAAAGTCTTTAAAAGAACGATTTTGTAAAATAATCGTTTTATAAGTATTTAACTTATAATATGAACTTTTAGTTTATAATTGAGTTATAAACTGGAATAGATTAATAAAAGAATTTATAAAAAGGAAGTTTTTATAAATAAATAGAAATGGAATTTATAAACGATGTTTTATAAATTCGCAAATGACTTATTTTGATAAGAAAATTGTTGGAACCTATTAAAGGAGATATATTCACATTTTTGAATAGTGAATAATCCTTTGAATTAAAACGAATAAAAGGATGAGATTTCTTAATGAAGTTTATTCACATTTTTGAATAGTGAATAACACGGTAAAGAAAATGGTTTGAATGTGAATGTTTTAAATAGAATCAAAACGATCTAATGATGTTTTAAATATGTTGAGATTCGAAACCATAGATTTCAACATTTATTGTTGAAATAGACGTTTTCGAGAAATAAAAGGAAATAGTGGACTATAACACTGTTGTTATAGTAAATGATTTCCGAAAGGAAATGTTTTGAATAGTATTGGGATTTATATATCTATTTTAATTTCGAATCCCTATACTAGTGATTTTGGGTTGTCGTAACGATGTTTTACGTAACATTCGTTTTGGCCCAAATAAATATGTTTAAGAGAATGATTTCCTTAAAGAATGAAAAATATACTTAATTCGATTTAAGTATATTGAATATTTTCCAAGGTTGAAAATAAAAAGATTTGTGAATTACTTATGAATAAATAAGTATGGAAATGTTTTCCAATATGAAATGAATAATTAGAATTTATCTTTTTAAAGATAAATTGAAAATGGATAATTGAAATCGTATATGCATGAATATTTTGGAATATAAATTCATTATGGAATTTATAAATGAAAAGTAGAATTTGTTTGAAAATAAATATTGATTTATTTTTGAAGTGTGAAAATTATATATCTTGTAAAGATATTTTGGAAAATAAATAATTTGGAAAATTATTTGGAATCTGGTGATGTATGCATATCAATTGATAGTTCAATAGTCGACTATCAATATTTCCCTTTAAATGGGTATTTGATGTGATTAGATTGAATTTGAATGCCACACTTATTTTTGAATAAGCGCTCACTATTCGGGTTAACCGGGAAAGGACCATGGGGTCGTATAACCCATTCCGAATATGTGATACGTCGTTGTGAATTGCATTTGAAGATCGGTGTTGAAGACCGAGTATTTGCGAAAGCGATAGGATGACCTATCGATTGTCTCTGCACTGGGTAGCTCCTGGTATAGAGATCTCCTAAGTGATGGGAAATTCGATCGGGATTGTGAATACCCGGATTACAAGGGCTTCGTAAGAAGTACCTTCGGTTTTGTTCGAGCCCGGAACAGACTTGTATGGATTGTATGTCTGACATTACAAGTTGAGATATAAAGCCTATTTCTTTCAAATATATTTCTGTTGGTGGCGGAGAATTTATTCTTTTAGCTTAACACCCTTCTCTGAGACGTATGAGCTCAGAGGTTATATAGTTGAATGTTATCAGCGATATATTCCCAATTTGGTAATGTGACATGCTGAGTGATGCTGAAATGATCATTGTGTTGATTATTTGTGATAGGATCGTTTATTTGATCGTCTATCCTTGTGATCATTGTGTTGATCATTTGTTGACCCAAAGCATGGCTTTTGTATAAAGTATGTTTTTGTGGACGTGAATTCGTCGAGCCTCACACCCCGTGAATGGTCAAAACAGGAAAGAAGCAGCAAGGTTATGAGGGGTAGCACCCTTTAGGATGTGTGCATTTCCTTCTGGAAAAGGGTGGTATCATGGTATGGAGCCCAGATACTTACTCATGTTGAAAACACTTTGTTATGATTGTGTGAATTGATTACGAGCGCTCGGTGATAAAGGTCCCAAAGGACCGGGGGATGGCATATTCGGTCAGTTGTTACTCAGTTAGGGGTAACCCGGCCTTGTGTTGGTAGAGATCCGGTTTGGTTCTCGGGGATGTCCATCCAGAGGCATTCTCATGTGGCAATGGGAAGTTCCTTGGCCTGATCATTCGTTGGAAATCCAAAGAAACAATACGTGACTTGTACGGTTTTAGTTGTAGAACCTGCCATCTAATATGGTAGCTATTAGTAGGCATAATATAATGGTACCTATGCTGGCTAAGATTTATATTCTACTTTCGAAATCGTTTTATACACTATGCACTAATAATAATATCAAAATTGATTTGATTTTAATGCGTATCAAGCATCTTTGACTATCATAAGGAGAAATCTTCTCCAAGTCTGCGTTTGCATTGTGTGTGTGGCAGGAGGTCTTATGGTAGTCTCATTTTTAAAAGCATTGCGAATTGACTTTAAAAATATCCCTCTATTTTGATTTTAAAGTAAATAAACTGTTTTGAGTTCTCACACCAGTCACATGACTGACTCGGAGTTTATTGTTTTCCTTCCTAAACTCTGGGTGCCCACCAATTTCCACACGGGCAGTTAAGAGTTAAGGTTTATCAGGATATTCTGGATATTCTGGAGTTGCTGGAGGCAAGCTGGATGGCATGGCGTATTACTAGTTTATATAATATTTCTTTTTCCGCTGCATTGTTTGTTGTTGTATGATGTTGTTGTACACTCTGATGATATGTTGTAATGTAATGTATAAAATGTAATAACTGATATAGTTCTTTGTTTAAAGATTATTCATTTATTATTATATGTTGTTCCGCTGCGAATTGTGAGATTCTGATGTTGTTCTGTTGTTTTCTATTCCGTCCTATTTTCTTCTATTTTAAAAGTTTTCTATTATCTTTCCTCTCTCTCTTCTAAATTTTCTGTTCTCTTTTCTATTTTCTTTTCTCTCTATTTTCTATTTTCTCTCTTCTTTCTTCTTTCTTTTTCTTAAATTCTTTTTAAAACCCATAACTATTCGGTTTTTCGGCAACGAAAATCCGCGTACGTTACATTGTATAAGGAGGTTTGTTTTTGGATGTTAAAATAGAATTATTCTAAATATAAATTTTGTTCACCATCAACAAGATATGAAAATAGAAATTTCAAAGCTAAAACTGCTTTTTCCCTTATTACTTCCTACATTTTGCATACTGCCACCATTGTTCGACAGTAAAATTCATATTCACTAACACGTCGACTGTAACGATCCAGAATTTCAGTCATTTGAAATTCGTATATTTAATTGATTTTAAATATGCACAAGTAAATTCAATAAGCTGAATAAAGTATATTTCGAATATAAGGATTTAATTGGATAATTAAATTGTTGATTTAATATTTGAAATTGCATAAAGAATTAGAAATTGGATTTAATGTGAATGAAAATGATTCATAAAGTTATATTAAACCTTATTTGAATTAGAATGATGTTAGAGAACTTTTAAAATTGAATTAAAAGTTAATTTGTTAAAATTGAATATTTTAATATTTAATTGACGAGTAAAAATAGCCATTTTTCAAACAGTCTCGGATTTCGACGAAACCAGTTTCATTGGATCCATAATATTAAATTATTGTAGGATTTCAAATTTCGTGTCAATCGGGTTTATGGTTTGTCTGGAGCAAGCTAAAACGCATAGAAATCAATTTAAGTGAATTTTAAATTTAAAATAGTCGATTCGAAAACCTATCTTTCAAATACGATCGAATTGGCTCCCGATATATATTTCATTGCATTTGGAATAGGGGTAAAACATTATAAACGCCAGGCGGCACGCTTCGTTTGGAGTTCGGATTTTTTTTGGATGTGTAGTGTTTTGGAATTTTCTATATAAGGACGTTATTATTCACTATTTTCATCAAAACCCTAGGGTTAGGGTTGTAGCCGCCAGCAAACAAAAAAATGGCTGAATATATTCGTTCCTTTTCCTTTTAATTTCTTCAAATCCGTAAATCAATTCAAGAAATCTTCAACTACAATGTTGAAGAGCGTATTTAGATCTTCAACATCAACAGTTGTGATCGTTTTTTGAGCTATAGATCAATGGCAAACCGAGTTCAAAACTGCGTCGTTCAATCACGAATTTCGAGGTGATAATACAACTGAGTGTGGCTGGTTTTCGACAAATTGCAGAGGCGAGCACGTGCTTCCAAATAGCACTATCTGATCGTGTTCAAGTGGATCGTGGTGGCCACGATAATTCTAAAACAATCGGCGACCATGGGTTTGTTTTGGGCGCAAATTACCTGATGATGAAGAAGCAAAAGTGACAGCCAGGATGCTAGGGTTGAAATCTAACGGCCCCGATTCGTTGAGTTTTAAAAAAAAAAATGTAAATTAATATATATTAAAATTCGTATAAACTTTATAACGTCATAACTTTTTCATACGAGGTCCGTTTCGCACGAAACGAATTGCGTTGGGTTCGTATGGACGAACACTACGCGATGGAGCTTGTTTGGAGTTGATTGGAGCTAGTATGAATTTTGAGTAAAATTAAACGCGCGTTTAATTTTATTCGGAATAAAACGCTGGAATCGCGACTACAATCAATGTGAGTATAACTCACTCTTTCTGTCTCGCTGATATTTTTATATAAGTGAGAAATAATTTATTATATGATAATTGATGATTGTTTGGATGATATATGATATATTGGTTGGTATTTGGATATATACCTGCCTAATGGAGCAGATAACCCTATACGTTCCCGTGTATGAGCGGATGACCCTTTATACGCACGTCTGCATCGAAGTAGACATTATACATATGACGACCCTGACTCGACCTTCGAAAATCGGCACCGAATACGACACTCGTATTCAAATGCCGCAGATCCAAACGTTGAACCTGGTTCGCCGGAGCTTATAACACATTAAGTAAATAACACAGCGGAAGAAATGAATAATACATTTGATATGCAACATTTGATACAATAATTGATACAATATGATACAATAGATGAATCATTATACATCAGAGTAATGATACAAGATAATAGCAGCGGAAAGAAAAGATAACACAGCAACGGAACAACAACTCCAATAGTCTTCAAAGAAAGAACTCCAGCATCGGTAATCTCCATCTCCAAAGCACCAATCCAGAAATAGCTCGAACTCCAAATCAAGATGAAGAGAAGCAACTCGATCCAAAATGCGATTGCCAAATCCTAAGGCTGAAAGCTATCGAATCTACACCTACTATAGATTATCTGAAAACCCCAACTCTAGACTACCCGTGTGGGAAAATAGTGGGCACCCAGAGTTTAGGAAAGGAACAATAAACTCCAGGTCAGTCATGGGACTGGTGTGAGCAAACAAAAATATTTGGTCTTTTACAATAAGCAAAGAATTTAAATTTGAAAATTCGCAATGCTTTTTAGAAAATGAAACTACCATAAGGCCTCCCGCCACACACACAATGCAAACGCAGAATTGGAGGAGATTTCTCCTTATGATAGTCAAATATGCTTAATACGAGAAAATCTCTTTGATATTATTACTATAAGTGCAAAGTGTGGAAAAAACCATTTCGAAAGTATAATATAAATCCTAGCCAACATACGACATTTCGTCGTATGCCTACTATAGCTACCATGTTCAATAGCAGGTTACCGCCACATTCCATGGCAGGTTATACAACTAAAACCGTACAGGGCTCGTATTGTTTTGATTGGATTTCCAACAAATGGTCAGGCTAAGGAACTTCCTACTGTCTATGGGATCGCCTCTGGCGGGACGTCCCGAGAACTAACGTTACGGTTAGATCTCTGCCAACACAAGGCCGGGTTACCTCTGTAACTAGGTAACTACTACACGAATATGCCATCCCCCGGTCCTTTGGGACCTTTATCCGAGCGCGCGCATAACAACACCACACAGTAATAGGTATAGTGTATCAACATGAGTAAGTATCTGGGCTCCATACCATGATACCACCCTTTTCCAGAAGGAAATGACATACCCTAAAGGGCGCGACCCTCATAACCTTGCCGCATCTTTCCTGTTTCGACCATTTCCGGGGAGTGAGGTCCTGATGCAGTCTCGTCCACAAAGCTACGCTTTGGCACAAAGCCATGCTTTGGGTCAACAGATGACCAAAGCAATGATCACAAAGATAAATGATCAAACAAATGATCCTATCACAAATGATCAACCAATGATCATCACACAGCAGCACTCAGCATGCCACATTACCAAATTGGGAATATCACTGATAAATATCAACTACATAACCTCTGAGCTCGTATGTCTCAGAGAAGAGTGTTAAGCTAAGAGAATAAATTCTCTGCCACCAAGCAGAAATGTATTTGATAGAGATCAGATAACATCTCAAAGTGTAATGTCGGACATACAACCATACAAGTCTGTTCCGGGTTCGAACAGAACCGAAGGCACTTCCGAAGAAGCCCTTGCAAATCCGGGTATCCACAATCCCGATCGGACTTCCCATCACTAAGGAGAACTCTATACCGGAGCAACTCAGTGCAGAGTCAATCGACAGGTTATCCTATCGTTCTCATAAATACCCGGTCTTCACCACCGGTCTTCAAATGCTATCCATAACGTCGTATCACTATTCGGAATGGGCTATCTGACACAAGGTCCTCTCCCGGCTAAACCGAATAGTAAGCGCCAAATTTTAAAACATATGGATATGGGATTTTAGTTAAGTCACAATTTATAAAATCCAAAACTTTCCTTTCAAATGGTTAAACAAATTACCATTTTTAAATCTTTAAACAAAAAGATTTATTTCGCAAAGTTTCACCTAGTTCCATAAAGATCTATCCCTAGATTTCAAAACAATTCCCATTCAATTTGGATTAACCCAATTTAAAACTTTAAATTAAAGATTTATGGCTTTCAAAACACGTTTCCAAAGATTTATCTAAACCTTGGAATACTATTTTCATTTTTAGACTTGAAACCCTTTTAACACAACTTGAAAGTCCATTTCTTATGAGAAAGCAAATCTAATTTATACAAGTTGAAATCTTGAGTTGAATTTAAATTCCAAAACGTCACCTTTAAAATGGTTTAAGAACCCATATAAACCCATTTATAAGCTGAATACCCTTTTTAACCCTAGTTCCCAAATTATAGAATTCAATTTCAAATATTGAATTCAAATTTAAATTAAATTATTTAAATTTCAAAACTCAATCAAATTATTCAAAATAACTTTTATTTTTGAAACTCATTTTCAAAAACTTTCAATTTTAAAACTATTTTGGATTCAAAAATCCAATATTCAAAACTATTTCAAAATCTGTGACTTAACCCATTTCCACGTGTAATCCATGTTTGTGTGTGTATAAGTGTGGTCCAGGGGTTCAACACAATAGTGCACAACATCATCATCACAGATCCGATCATATTGATAAGCGATATAATCCATAACGCTTATCATTATTCATAGAGTCATAGATAAAGTAAACTATTAATCACAAAGATTCACTAATACGATTCGATGTGGGTTTCGGATAACCAATTGGAATCCGACTCCCTGTCGCATCGAAATTCAATGTCGTTTTACGGGTCAAGGGGTTTTCATATTCATATGACAGTATATTCATCACAAATATAGCAGCTCAGTGCAAAACATCACATAGCATCACATCACATATCAAATATATCAACCATCACACAACATTCAATAGCAATCAAACATCTACAATTAAGATGAATATTTGGTTGGTTTTAAATTTATTACCTACATGATTACTTTCATTTATTAGTCCTAATTAATTAACTATCCATATTTATTCAATTAATAAATCTTCAATTATTAATTTAAAATCTAATATCATTCAATTAATGATTTCTTAATTACAAATTAATTATTCTAAGAAAAATTAATTTTAAACTTTAATTAATCAAATTAAACCCTTAATTACTTTAATTAATTATCCATTTCATTAATTAATTAATTATATTAATTATCCATTTGTACTACCTTAATAATTTAAATGAATTACAAATCATTAAACTTTTCTTTATCTTTAGATAAACATTCCTTATTTAAATTATGCATTTGAAAACAAAATGTTTTTAAATTAACATTAAATTCCATTTAACATTCTCTTTAAACTCAAGACTCAAATTTGTCTTAAATAAGAGTTTAAGACAATACAACTTAATCTTATATGTTTAAAAGAAACATATACTTTATTAATAAGTTTAAAACAATTTAGATTTCAATTCAACTTGAATTCAAATAAATTTAAAAATTGCTTTAAAATCTCAAAATTGAAATATAACTTCCATTTTCAATTTTGTTTAAACTCTTTAAAACTCTTCCTACAATTTCACCTTCAATTCAAATGTAAATCATTTGAAAGCAATTTAAATTTAATTCTTTACTTTAAAACTGAAGTTTAAAAATTTAAAATCCAGATTTAAAAACTCAGTTTTCAATTCATTTGAATTCCTAAATTAAATACTTAACCTTCCATTCCAAATACAAATCACATATGCATTTATACTTGAGATTTTAAAATCAAATTTAAATTTGAAAACATAATTACTTTCAAATCTCAGACAACAAAATTTGAATTCATATTCAAATTTTCAGACTTAAACCCAGTTTAAATCTCCACTTTCAAATTTAAACTTACCCTTTACATTCAAAACAGAAACAGTTTCTGTTTTATTTAGAAACTTACTTTGAAATTTTCTAAATTTTGAATAATTTCAAAAGAACAAAATTTAAACTTATTTAAATTCATTATTATATTCAGTTTAAACTTCAATGCTAACATTGTAGTTTGTAATTTTATCCAATTTTAAAAACTGGAAACAATTTCCTGTTCTTCTCCTTTTATATTTTTTTTTATTTCAAACCAAATTTGAATTTTGTATTTAAATTATTTCAACATCAGAGTTCAACATTTTGAATTCATCTACAGATTCAATATTTCATTCTAAGTTCAAATTCCAGATTTAAATTTAATTTATTTTAAAAATTTCTAAAACAGAACAGTTTCTGTTTAATAAAACCTGAAACCCAAAACACTGAACTACTCTATATGACTTCGAGTCATTACCCTAGCTACTTCGAGTTACCTTCCAAAAATCTCGAGACCAACCCGAGTCAAAACTCTGCAACCCCAACAATCTCCTCAACCCTGCACAACATCAACCCCACTGCAGTGACAACCTGTCAACACCAGTTTCTCTCAACTCCGACCAACACCATCGACCAAACTCCGGTGATAGCTTCTTCACCTCACCATCCACCATCACTCCCAAAAGCTTCAAACTCGATGCACTGAGTAGTTTAAGATCGACCCAAAAATTGTAACCCTCAATAAACTAGGGTTCTATACTGCAATATCCAATTCACAACACCAATAATGACAAGTAATCTAGATTTCTAATTTTTCCAAAATCCCTGATGGATACACTATCTTCATAACCATTTTCAACCAAATCCATTGCTGGATTCAACAAAACTTGACCAAGATAAAAATGCAGTTGATTTGGAACTGCACCTTATTTACAACAAAAATAAATTTTAATTTCTGTTTTATATTTCCTGAATTTACTCAAGGATTCTGATAGTAAACTTGAAACACCAATTCAATATATCCCTAAACCTATAAGAGATGTGATGAGAAGATTTTGAATTTTCTAATATTTTGTTTGGACTCTGTTATGTATAAACAGAGGCAAGCTTTTGCCTGACAACAACATGCACCTCCTAATTCACCATATAAACACATCTATACTTGCTAATATATAAACATTCAAACCATATTTCCAGTCATCATCATCACAAACATAGAAGATCAAAGAAGTTGATAAAAAAAAAAAAATTAGAGTTTGCTCACCTGGACTTAATGTTTGAAGGCAGAGAAGAACAGAGGGGAAGCAAGACTGTATTATTATTATTTTTCCTTTAGTTCCTTTTTTTTGAAGCATAGATCTGCAAGAGTTTATTGATACAAAGCTTTGTTTAACTTCCTGTTGTATTTGTTCACTTACTTTATAAATAACAAACAAAAGAATTTATTTGCTTACAGTCTTCTTTTTTTTTTCTTTTTATTTGAGGCAAACTGTTGTTTTCCAGTTTCTTTGATGCTTGCTTTTGCTCTGGTTTGGGAATTTCTTGATCTCTGGTTACAGATTTTCATTTACCCTTTGTTATTCTTAATTTATTCAATACAAAAGAAAGATAAATAAATTACTTACAGGATTAAATTTGTTTGAAGCTTCAACTATTTTTTTTTCTTTCTTCTTTCCAAGCTGCAGACTTCACTTTGCATCTTCTTTCTAGTTGAATCTGCATTTTTGATTTTTGTTTCAACTGTTTTAAACTTATGCTTTATCACTGATTAACAATATGAAATTCAAAGTTTTAAGAAAAATTTACTTATCTCTTTTTTTTTCTTCCAGAAAGCAGAGACAGGTCTTTGATTTCCATTTGGCTTCAGGTTTTGTAGCTTTCTGATTGATTGCTGAAATGAATTTATTTTTGATTCAACCTGAACCTGGTTTTGACTTACAGATTGAAAATTGTTTTCTTTTTTTCTTCTTTGAACTTTACTTTCATCTTCATTTCAATTTCCAGGTTCTTGATCCTTTTTGTTTTTGAATTCCCAGACTTGAAAACTGAAGCTTTTATTTTTGCTTTGATTCCTTCAGATTGATTGCTGAGTTGATTTATGATTGTGCATAGGAAAATGAAGAGTTTTGTAATTTTTTAATCTTATTATCATATTTTATTAGATATGGTGAATGCCATTTGTATAAAATCATTATACCCTTTTGATTTTGTTAACTCTTACACTCCATCTCTCATGTGCATGTTTGTATATGTTTATATTTATTTTAAATTTCAATTCAAATTGAATTATAACCACTTATGTACATTTAAATATATTCATATCCATACATTTATTTAGAGAAAAGTTATATCTACACAATTTACATTCATACATATTTTTATTTATTTATTTATTTTTGTACAATCTTTTATGAAAAGAAAAGAATGATTTCTAAATACTTTGATTTTATATTAACAACAGTTATATTTATTTATTTGAGGGAATTTGACTTAAGAATAATATTTCAAAAATGAGTACACTAATTTTTTCTTTTTAACCACTTCCAAATATTAATATAATTAAAAATTTAGAAAACAACTTTTACTATCATTTTATTAATCTCAAGCTTTTTTAATTTCTATTTTATTTTTAATGCATTTTATTTTGAAATTCAATACTTGTTTTTATAAATCACTTATTCTTAAATTTCTAATATAAATTTCTATTTATAATCAAATTATCTATTTATTCTAGAAAGTTTTCTAATAATTCACAATTTATTTTCAAAAATAAATTTAATTGCCAATATTATTTTAAACTTAGTTCATTATATTTATTAATTATAATTCATTTGTATAATTAAATGAACAAATATCTTTATTAAATTTGAAGAATTCAAATATACTCAGAATTTTATTTACAATATATTTTAATTTTAGAATTTCCAAATTTCAAGCCAATTAAATTTTTATTTACTTGTAATCAAATTTTTATTAAAAAACTAAAATTTTAAGTTTTATTCTGGAAATCTCTAATTAATTCACAAATAATCCCACAATTTAATTTCAAAATTAAATTAATTATTGTATTATTTTGGCCAATATTCCAGGAATGTTACAGATTCCCCCCCTTAAGAGAATTTCGTCCTCGAAATTGCAGAGAAGACGACAAAGAAAGGATAAAAGACATAGAGATATCTTTCCGAATCAGACTGGATACCAATTCTGTATTTGGCTTACCAAATAAGAATATTGACAATATGAGAACAACTCATACAATATTACACAAGATATTTGGGTTCATTGGTCTACGAATATACAAGGCCATTGATTAGTTCGAAGGGATAACTAATCGTTTGTAGAATATAACGGATCCTAGAGAATAGATAGATGGGCTTAATTTTTCAACAATTCCCAAATGCTAGATATGGATACCAAATTCAAGCCAGAATACTCCAAAGTATATAGACTTTGATATACACACGAAATTACAATTTTAAATTTGGTTTTAACCGATATCGTTTTATTTATACAATTCAAATTTAGCTTTACATTCTATTAACCAATTTAACTTAATTTAAAATTTCCAATTTATTTAATATTATAAATTTCAAATTCATTAGAGTTTAGATCGAAAAGCTGATAAGAAACCGATGAAGATACAAAGTAAGAATTTCTTGCAACGATTCGTAGGGCCATCATCACACCGAAGCTACTCCTCGAGCTGCTGCGAAGTAATCAAAGAATTGAAAAGACGAATCAAAGGAAATTGATAGAGAAAAGATATTTCCACTGTTGCAGGGTATTGACCATTTGTAGTGGTACTCCCCCGTCCCCTATCTCGTTCTCTTCTCGCACTTATACTTACTATCAGTGGATAGTAAGAGAATTCACTGAGGCATTCGAACGGATATCTTAAGGATATACTCATTCTAGGGTATGCTTCACCCCATCTCTAATGAGTTACTTAATGTGTTATACTCCTGAGCTAAAGTTTTAACCTTCAGCTCTGATACCAATTATGACGACCCTGACTCGACCTTCGAAAATCGGCACCGAATACGACACTCGTATTCAAATGCCGCAGATCCAAACGTTGAACCTGGTTCGCCGGAGCTTATAACACATTAAGTAAATAACACAGCGGAAGAAATGAATAATACATTTGATATGCAACATTTGATACAATAATTGATACAATATGATACAATAGATGAATCATTATACATCAGAGTAATGATACAAGATAATAGCAGCGGAAAGAAAAGATAACACAGCAACGGAACAACAACTCCAATAGTCTTCAAAGAAAGAACTCCAGCATCGGTAATCTCCATCTCCAAAGCACCAATCCAGAAATAGCTCGAACTCCAAATCAAGATGAAGAGAAGCAACTCGATCCAAAATGCGATTGCCAAATCCTAAGGCTGAAAGCTATCGAATCTACACCTACTATAGATTATCTGAAAACCCCAACTCTAGACTACCCGTGTGGGAAAATAGTGGGCACCCAGAGTTTAGGAAAGGAACAATAAACTCCAGGTCAGTCATGGGACTGGTGTGAGCAAACAAAAATATTTGGTCTTTTACAATAAGCAAAGAATTTAAATTTGAAAATTCGCAATGCTTTTTAGAAAATGAAACTACCATAAGGCCTCCCGCCACACACACAATGCAAACGCAGAATTGGAGGAGATTTCTCCTTATGATAGTCAAATATGCTTAATACGAGAAAATCTCTTTGATATTATTACTATAAGTGCAAAGTGTGGAAAAAACCATTTCGAAAGTATAATATAAATCCTAGCCAACATACGACATTTCGTCGTATGCCTACTATAGCTACCATGTTCAATAGCAGGTTACCGCCACATTCCATGGCAGGTTATACAACTAAAACCGTACAGGGCTCGTATTGTTTTGATTGGATTTCCAACAAATGGTCAGGCTAAGGAACTTCCTACTGTCTATGGGATCGCCTCTGGCGGGACGTCCCGAGAACTAACGTTACGGTTAGATCTCTGCCAACACAAGGCCGGGTTACCTCTGTAACTAGGTAACTACTACACGAATATGCCATCCCCCGGTCCTTTGGGACCTTTATCCGAGCGCGCGCATAACAACACCACACAGTAATAGGTATAGTGTATCAACATGAGTAAGTATCTGGGCTCCATACCATGATACCACCCTTTTCCAGAAGGAAATGACATACCCTAAAGGGCGCGACCCTCATAACCTTGCCGCATCTTTCCTGTTTCGACCATTTCCGGGGAGTGAGGTCCTGATGCAGTCTCGTCCACAAAGCTACGCTTTGGCACAAAGCCATGCTTTGGGTCAACAGATGACCAAAGCAATGATCACAAAGATAAATGATCAAACAAATGATCCTATCACAAATGATCAACCAATGATCATCACACAGCAGCACTCAGCATGCCACATTACCAAATTGGGAATATCACTGATAAATATCAACTACATAACCTCTGAGCTCGTATGTCTCAGAGAAGAGTGTTAAGCTAAGAGAATAAATTCTCTGCCACCAAGCAGAAATGTATTTGATAGAGATCAGATAACATCTCAAAGTGTAATGTCGGACATACAACCATACAAGTCTGTTCCGGGTTCGAACAGAACCGAAGGCACTTCCGAAGAAGCCCTTGCAAATCCGGGTATCCACAATCCCGATCGGACTTCCCATCACTAAGGAGAACTCTATACCGGAGCAACTCAGTGCAGAGTCAATCGACAGGTTATCCTATCGTTCTCATAAATACCCGGTCTTCACCACCGGTCTTCAAATGCTATCCATAACGTCGTATCACTATTCGGAATGGGCTATCTGACACAAGGTCCTCTCCCGGCTAAACCGAATAGTAAGCGCCAAATTTTAAAACATATGGATATGGGATTTTAGTTAAGTCACAATTTATAAAATCCAAAACTTTCCTTTCAAATGGTTAAACAAATTACCATTTTTAAATCTTTAAACAAAAAGATTTATTTCGCAAAGTTTCACCTAGTTCCATAAAGATCTATCCCTAGATTTCAAAACAATTCCCATTCAATTTGGATTAACCCAATTTAAAACTTTAAATTAAAGATTTATGGCTTTCAAAACACGTTTCCAAAGATTTATCTAAACCTTGGAATACTATTTTCATTTTTAGACTTGAAACCCTTTTAACACAACTTGAAAGTCCATTTCTTATGAGAAAGCAAATCTAATTTATACAAGTTGAAATCTTGAGTTGAATTTAAATTCCAAAACGTCACCTTTAAAATGGTTTAAGAACCCATATAAACCCATTTATAAGCTGAATACCCTTTTTAACCCTAGTTCCCAAATTATAGAATTCAATTTCAAATATTGAATTCAAATTTAAATTAAATTATTTAAATTTCAAAACTCAATCAAATTATTCAAAATAACTTTTATTTTTGAAACTCATTTTCAAAAACTTTCAATTTTAAAACTATTTTGGATTCAAAAATCCAATATTCAAAACTATTTCAAAATCTGTGACTTAACCCATTTCCACGTGTAATCCATGTTTGTGTGTGTATAAGTGTGGTCCAGGGGTTCAACACAATAGTGCACAACATCATCATCACAGATCCGATCATATTGATAAGCGATATAATCCATAACGCTTATCATTATTCATAGAGTCATAGATAAAGTAAACTATTAATCACAAAGATTCACTAATACGATTCGATGTGGGTTTCGGATAACCAATTGGAATCCGACTCCCTGTCGCATCGAAATTCAATGTCGTTTTACGGGTCAAGGGGTTTTCATATTCATATGACAGTATATTCATCACAAATATAGCAGCTCAGTGCAAAACATCACATAGCATCACATCACATATCAAATATATCAACCATCACACAACATTCAATAGCAATCAAACATCTACAATTAAGATGAATATTTGGTTGGTTTTAAATTTATTACCTACATGATTACTTTCATTTATTAGTCCTAATTAATTAACTATCCATATTTATTCAATTAATAAATCTTCAATTATTAATTTAAAATCTAATATCATTCAATTAATGATTTCTTAATTACAAATTAATTATTCTAAGAAAAATTAATTTTAAACTTTAATTAATCAAATTAAACCCTTAATTACTTTAATTAATTATCCATTTCATTAATTAATTAATTATATTAATTATCCATTTGTACTACCTTAATAATTTAAATGAATTACAAATCATTAAACTTTTCTTTATCTTTAGATAAACATTCCTTATTTAAATTATGCATTTGAAAACAAAATGTTTTTAAATTAACATTAAATTCCATTTAACATTCTCTTTAAACTCAAGACTCAAATTTGTCTTAAATAAGAGTTTAAGACAATACAACTTAATCTTATATGTTTAAAAGAAACATATACTTTATTAATAAGTTTAAAACAATTTAGATTTCAATTCAACTTGAATTCAAATAAATTTAAAAATTGCTTTAAAATCTCAAAATTGAAATATAACTTCCATTTTCAATTTTGTTTAAACTCTTTAAAACTCTTCCTACAATTTCACCTTCAATTCAAATGTAAATCATTTGAAAGCAATTTAAATTTAATTCTTTACTTTAAAACTGAAGTTTAAAAATTTAAAATCCAGATTTAAAAACTCAGTTTTCAATTCATTTGAATTCCTAAATTAAATACTTAACCTTCCATTCCAAATACAAATCACATATGCATTTATACTTGAGATTTTAAAATCAAATTTAAATTTGAAAACATAATTACTTTCAAATCTCAGACAACAAAATTTGAATTCATATTCAAATTTTCAGACTTAAACCCAGTTTAAATCTCCACTTTCAAATTTAAACTTACCCTTTACATTCAAAACAGAAACAGTTTCTGTTTTATTTAGAAACTTACTTTGAAATTTTCTAAATTTTGAATAATTTCAAAAGAACAAAATTTAAACTTATTTAAATTCATTATTATATTCAGTTTAAACTTCAATGCTAACATTGTAGTTTGTAATTTTATCCAATTTTAAAAACTGGAAACAATTTCCTGTTCTTCTCCTTTTATATTTTTTTTTATTTCAAACCAAATTTGAATTTTGTATTTAAATTATTTCAACATCAGAGTTCAACATTTTGAATTCATCTACAGATTCAATATTTCATTCTAAGTTCAAATTCCAGATTTAAATTTAATTTATTTTAAAAATTTCTAAAACAGAACAGTTTCTGTTTAATAAAACCTGAAACCCAAAACACTGAACTACTCTATATGACTTCGAGTCATTACCCTAGCTACTTCGAGTTACCTTCCAAAAATCTCGAGACCAACCCGAGTCAAAACTCTGCAACCCCAACAATCTCCTCAACCCTGCACAACATCAACCCCACTGCAGTGACAACCTGTCAACACCAGTTTCTCTCAACTCCGACCAACACCATCGACCAAACTCCGGTGATAGCTTCTTCACCTCACCATCCACCATCACTCCCAAAAGCTTCAAACTCGATGCACTGAGTAGTTTAAGATCGACCCAAAAATTGTAACCCTCAATAAACTAGGGTTCTATACTGCAATATCCAATTCACAACACCAATAATGACAAGTAATCTAGATTTCTAATTTTTCCAAAATCCCTGATGGATACACTATCTTCATAACCATTTTCAACCAAATCCATTGCTGGATTCAACAAAACTTGACCAAGATAAAAATGCAGTTGATTTGGAACTGCACCTTATTTACAACAAAAATAAATTTTAATTTCTGTTTTATATTTCCTGAATTTACTCAAGGATTCTGATAGTAAACTTGAAACACCAATTCAATATATCCCTAAACCTATAAGAGATGTGATGAGAAGATTTTGAATTTTCTAATATTTTGTTTGGACTCTGTTATGTATAAACAGAGGCAAGCTTTTGCCTGACAACAACATGCACCTCCTAATTCACCATATAAACACATCTATACTTGCTAATATATAAACATTCAAACCATATTTCCAGTCATCATCATCACAAACATAGAAGATCAAAGAAGTTGATAAAAAAAAAAAAAAATTAGAGTTTGCTCACCTGGACTTAATGTTTGAAGGCAGAGAAGAACAGAGGGGAAGCAAGACTGTATTATTATTATTTTTCCTTTAGTTCCTTTTTTTTGAAGCATAGATCTGCAAGAGTTTATTGATACAAAGCTTTGTTTAACTTCCTGTTGTATTTGTTCACTTACTTTATAAATAACAAACAAAAGAATTTATTTGCTTACAGTCTTCTTTTTTTTTTCTTTTTATTTGAGGCAAACTGTTGTTTTCCAGTTTCTTTGATGCTTGCTTTTGCTCTGGTTTGGGAATTTCTTGATCTCTGGTTACAGATTTTCATTTACCCTTTGTTATTCTTAATTTATTCAATACAAAAGAAAGATAAATAAATTACTTACAGGATTAAATTTGTTTGAAGCTTCAACTATTTTTTTTTCTTTCTTCTTTCCAAGCTGCAGACTTCACTTTGCATCTTCTTTCTAGTTGAATCTGCATTTTTGATTTTTGTTTCAACTGTTTTAAACTTATGCTTTATCACTGATTAACAATATGAAATTCAAAGTTTTAAGAAAAATTTACTTATCTCTTTTTTTTTTCTTCCAGAAAGCAGAGACAGGTCTTTGATTTCCATTTGGCTTCAGGTTTTGTAGCTTTCTGATTGATTGCTGAAATGAATTTATTTTTGATTCAACCTGAACCTGGTTTTGACTTACAGATTGAAAATTGTTTTCTTTTTTTCTTCTTTGAACTTTACTTTCATCTTCATTTCAATTTCCAGGTTCTTGATCCTTTTTGTTTTTGAATTCCCAGACTTGAAAACTGAAGCTTTTATTTTTGCTTTGATTCCTTCAGATTGATTGCTGAGTTGATTTATGATTGTGCATAGGAAAATGAAGAGTTTTGTAATTTTTTAATCTTATTATCATATTTTATTAGATATGGTGAATGCCATTTGTATAAAATCATTATACCCTTTTGATTTTGTTAACTCTTACACTCCATCTCTCATGTGCATGTTTGTATATGTTTATATTTATTTTAAATTTCAATTCAAATTGAATTATAACCACTTATGTACATTTAAATATATTCATATCCATACATTTATTTAGAGAAAAGTTATATCTACACAATTTACATTCATACATATTTTTATTTATTTATTTATTTTTGTACAATCTTTTATGAAAAGAAAAGAATGATTTCTAAATACTTTGATTTTATATTAACAACAGTTATATTTATTTATTTGAGGGAATTTGACTTAAGAATAATATTTCAAAAATGAGTACACTAATTTTTTCTTTTTAACCACTTCCAAATATTAATATAATTAAAAATTTAGAAAACAACTTTTACTATCATTTTATTAATCTCAAGCTTTTTTAATTTCTATTTTATTTTTAATGCATTTTATTTTGAAATTCAATACTTGTTTTTATAAATCACTTATTCTTAAATTTCTAATATAAATTTCTATTTATAATCAAATTATCTATTTATTCTAGAAAGTTTTCTAATAATTCACAATTTATTTTCAAAAATAAATTTAATTGCCAATATTATTTTAAACTTAGTTCATTATATTTATTAATTATAATTCATTTGTATAATTAAATGAACAAATATCTTTATTAAATTTGAAGAATTCAAATATACTCAGAATTTTATTTACAATATATTTTAATTTTAGAATTTCCAAATTTCAAGCCAATTAAATTTTTATTTACTTGTAATCAAATTTTTATTAAAAAACTAAAATTTTAAGTTTTATTCTGGAAATCTCTAATTAATTCACAAATAATCCCACAATTTAATTTCAAAATTAAATTAATTATTGTATTATTTTGGCCAATATTCCAGGAATGTTACAATACACGTATTCTAATATGTATATTTGTTGTAGGTGACGGGTTGGAGGGATCCAACTAGATTCCTCAACAATTGATTTTATTTACAGATATTTGTGATATATTCTGTTATCATATGATATATGATGTTTTGGATGTCGTGATTGATGTATTTGGTATTTTTGCAGCATTGGGCATATATTTTGTAATTTTAAAAATATTAAAGTGATGATTTCCAAATTAAAAAGGATTTTCAAAGTGATTTTGGAAATATACGTTTTATTGAATTTTGAAGTGTTAAGTAAATAAATTTATTTTGAATAAATAAAAGTTATACTTTTTATGTTATAAAAATTATGATATTTGAGAAATATAATTGAAATGGGAATTTTGAAATGTGAAGTTAACTATTTTGTGAAATAGTTTAAATGGTGATTTATGAATTTATTATAACAGGTTTATATATAAGATGTATAAAGGTGATATTTTTATAAATCGAAGTAATGGAATTATAAAACGAGTTTTATAAATGTTAAAATGAATTCATAAATGGATTTTATAAGTGAATAAGATTTACGAATTGCGAAGTTATAAAGATGAATGAATTTTGTAAATAAAGAGATTTATAAGTAATTAACTTATAAATTGGATTTTGGCTATAAATGAGATATATGTAGAATTGGTTAATACAGAGATTTATAAATTAAATTTTCATAAAATAATAAATGGAGTTTATAAACATTGTTTTATAAATCCGAAATTGATTGAATTTGATAAGTTAAATATAGAAGTATATTAAAGGAATTATATCCATGAATTTGGACAGTGGATAATCCTTTAATTAAATTTGCAATAGTGATGAATTTGGTAAAAGAAATATGTCCACGATTTTTGACAGTGAATTATCCTTTAAATTAAATGTTGAAATAATATTAAATTTGGTAAATGATTCATATTCACGATTTTGGACAGGGGATAATCTTTTAAAATTAAATAAAAGTTTTGGGAAGTGGTATTTAAATTGGATTTAAATGATTTAAAGATGTTTTAAAATGTATTAAGTATCGAATACATAAATTTCAACATTCATTGTTGAAATAAACGTTTTCGAGAAATAAGGAAATGATGGACTATAACACTGTTGTTATAGTAAATGATTTTCGAAAGGAAATGTTTTTGTATAGTATTGGGGTTTATATATCTATCTTATTTCGAATCCCTATACTATTGATTTTGGGTTGTCGTAACGATG
Organism: Allium cepa; assembly: GCA_030765085.1. Classification (NCBI taxonomy): domain Eukaryota; kingdom Viridiplantae; phylum Streptophyta; class Magnoliopsida; order Asparagales; family Amaryllidaceae; genus Allium; species Allium cepa. Next base: position 132,348,094 of record CM060943.1, read on the forward strand.
TTTTACGCAACATTCGTTTTGACCCAAATAAATGTGTTAAAGAGGATGTTTTCCTTATAGAATAAAATATATACTTCATCGTGATTTAAATATATGTAATATTTTCTAAGTGTTGAAAATATAAATTGAATTGTGAATTACTTATTATTAAATAAGTATATGGAAATGTTTTCCAGTATTGAAATGGTTTTGAGAGTATATCTTTTTAAGATAAATTGAAGTTAATTTTGGCAAGCAATTTAATTAATACAAGATTAATTAAAAGGGCCTAGTAATTGTTATGGTGCTGAATATTTGTTTGTTTGCTTTGATAGTTAAATAGGCGACTATCGAACTTGGGCAAAATTTTAGTTCCTCAACTTGATGTGGGAACTATTTAGTCGTACACTTAGTACGTAGCCTTCTGTGTAGGCTTGATTATCATTTGTGTTGAGGATGTTGATTCGTATAGTGCGGAGTATTACTCCAATCTATCGAGCTTCCTTCTTGGCCCAAAGGATAGCAAGTTGGAGACATGATAAGTCTATGAGACTTAGTTGCTTTGTGAGGTTGAGAAACGCTTTTGCGTTGTTGGTGCGAAGAGACCGGGATCAGATTTATCTGAAAACCACTTTGGACCAACGTATATGCGATGATTGTACAGGTTGCTTGTGATGATATTGATTTTAGGAGTTTCATAGTGGGGGACTACTTGTTGATCGTTCGGGGTTAAAATCCCAATATACATCTAGTAGCAGTGGTCTCTTCATTTATGAAATATCCAATGCGAGGACTATTCGCTACTAATCCTAGGGATTTCCCACAGGATGTGGTAGGAAAGTACCATCGGTTTGACCTGTTCCTGGACAACTTGTATGGATGTTTGTCTGACATTGCATTTCTATAGATTACGTACATTGGTTTTTACAAACGTACATCAGTGGTGGCGGAGAAGTCAACTTCTCTTAGCTTAACACTCTCCTTGAGACGTATGAGCTTAAGGGTTGTATTTTTGTGGAAGACAATTAGTAGTCAACGGAAATGGCCGTGTGGCATTCTAAGTGATGTGATATGTGATTGTGAAAGGTAATCGTTACCTTGTCAGGCCTCATCAATCAGAAATGACCAAAACATGGTTAGATGCGACAAGGCTAAGTGGTTCATTCCCAAGTAGGATATGATCATCCTCTTCTTGATATATCTTTACACGCTATGACGTCGTGTATCTGATTATTGTGGTTTCTTTGCTATAAGGGCCCTCGATAAAGGTTGGTAATGACCGGAGGATGATATATTCGGTACCATCTAGTTATAGAGGTGGGCCGGTCTTGTGTTGGTAGAGGATCCTTAGTGATGGTCCTCGGTACATTCTTCTAGAGATGTACTGCCGGAAGGTAGTCCCTTCACCCGGTCATTTGTATGGGAATCCAAAACCCACTACGAGCTGTGATTTTGTTTGTAAAGGCGTAATGAATAGCCTCGAAATGTTATATGGGTAACCGTTTGGACTATGATTAATATTATTTGTATATATTAGACAGTAGTATAATATCACATGAGTTTGATATGAAATGTTTTAGTTATCGTAAAGTTAAAACATGTCCGTGTTTATGTGTGGCCGTGTCTTACGAGATACTTTTTTTTGATAAAGAGAAAGTTTGGTAACTTAATAAATTCAGTTGAGTGTGTTTCTCACGCTGGTTTACCAGACTGATCCGAGCGTTCTTCCCTTTCAATGCTCGGGTCAGACCGAGTATATTTACAGGTTTAGATTTGATGCTTTTGGAGCTTCAGCAGGAGAGCTGGAGATCTTCATTTTCGTATACACGTACTTGTTTTGATTATCCGTTGTGCTTTGTTAGTTGTTTTATATTATCAGCAATTGTAAGGACATGTTATTATAACTGTTCAAGCTTATAACTATTGATTGATTGTTGAACTTTGATTGATGTGTGTATATATACATTTTCTATTTTGTAAAGATCATTGATATGATATTATATATTATCCGCTGCGATATGAGATTTTGTATTATTCTGTTTGGTTCTATCTTCCCTCTTTCTTCTCTTCTCTTCTTCTCACTTCTTTTCTTTCGATTGACTTTTCGTCAGTCTGTGCTTTTTGGGTCGGACATGTGTGGATTATTGTCGATTTAAAGGGTACGGATTTGCGGGTCGTCACATTTGGTATCAAAGCTTAGATTTTGTATATTCCTAAGCTTTGATGTGTACTCGGTATAGATAGGGACAATAGCACCCTAGATTGAGTTTGAGTATATTATATATGAGCGCGTATTTGTTAGTGAATATTAAATATTTTATATTGTGTTTACTTATCCGTTGAGTTGTTTGTGAATTCTGGTCGGTATGTGGGATGCCATATTATAGATAGGGATTTCCAAACACTTAAACAAGGCAAGTCGACATAGTATCATTTTAAATTGGGTAAATGAAATAATTTTACCTCGATTATATTTTGTATATAAAGGAATAATTTTTCAGAATTATTAAAGTGTAAATAAATGAATTGTTTGGTTCTTTGAAAATGTAAATATATATAAGTTGATAAAAGTTGTTTGAATAATCTAAATAAAAGCAATAATTGAAAAAGGATAAATTATACAAGCAAATGAATTTTAAAGTATGAAATTATAATTAAAATGATTTGTAATTGTGAATTAATCTTATATATAAGAAGTGAAAATATATGAATATATTTATATATATGAGTTATAAATAAAAATGGATTTAAACTATGAATTTGAAAATTTGAATCCCGTTGATTTTGAAAGCTATTTTTCAAAGTTAAAGAGATTATATTATTATAAATCTTAATAAGATAAAAGAATTTGGAATGATCTTATATAAGTAAAGTGAAATAGTGAAATTATATAAGTGAAAGATTTCTAAATGTGATTTATAAATATAAAGAAATTTTAAAAGAATAGAAAGCACTGAATTCACTACGGTTCCTGGAAAATAATAAGTGTGATGACTGCAGCATCATCAGTATAATTTTCAAGCTTCTGTGTGATGAATTACTACAAATAGTAATTGAAATTGAATTTTTGTTTTGATAAACAATTTTGAATTTAAAATCCATGTTGTAATTGATAAAAATAAGTGAAACGAGTTTTGGACTTATAATATATGAGATAATAAAATTATAGCTTTGGTAAAGTTGAAATAAATGTGAGTTAGCATAATAAATATATGATTTGAAATTTAACTAAAGGAAGGTTAAATAAATTGAATTGGATTTTAACTGGATTTGATAAGTTATTGAAATGAAATTAAAATTAAGTGGTAAGTGATTACAATATGAATTTGGAAGTTTAAATAAACCTGAGTTAATAAAGTGAATTGGATTTGAAATTATAAAGAATGAGTTTAGTGAATGGAAGTGAACTTAGGTAGATTTTCGCGGAATTATGAATAAATAAGTTTTATAACTTATAAAATGAGAAAAAGGTAAGTAAAACCAATTGTTAAAATGGTTAAACACTTTTTGTTAAGCAAAACAAAATCAGAATTTGAATAAGTGTTATGAATTTGACTTAGTAAAAGGTTAATAAAATGACTTAGAGATGAAATTTAAGTGGAACATAGTGATGTTTATAAAAAGGAACGTAACTTAAGTAATGTTGAATGAAGTTGATTTTGGGTATCGAAGTAAATTAATAAAGTGAATTAATAAAATGAAGTGATGAATGTGAATTTGGGGTATATAATGAAATTCAACTTAAAACGTTAAATGAATATAGTGAATACTAGAATTCAATCCAAACAGAATATTAAACCAATTGGAATTAAAAGTGTTGAACCAAATTGAATGAATGTAAAGTAAATTAATTTGGCAAACGTTGGTTATGCAGGGTTGTTAGATAGATGTTAATTGATTGTATAGAAAATTCATATGAAATTGAATAAATGAAAATGAAAGCTATAAATCATTGAATCCAAATTGGAAGTGGAAGTAAATAGAATTAATTTTATTTGATTTGAATTGGAAGTGAACTGACTTAAATATGAATTAGTGAATGTAAACTAATTGAATATGAATGAATGAATGTTAGTAAAATCCAATGTTAATGAATCAAATGTGATTTAAATTGAAAACCAATTCAATGAATATTAATGAGAAGTGAAAGTATATTGATTTGGTTATGGATTGATTGGATAGATATTGGATGTTTGTTGGATGATAGAGGTTTGATGGTTGGATTTGTTGCTTATTGATTGCATTTGCTATATTGGCATATAGTAGTTGTTGGTATATGTTGTATATTGATATTACTTTCATATATACATGTTCTCATTTGTTGTTGAGTATTTAGTAGGTGCGGATGGCGTTTGCTTCCCATTTGGAGCTAGCTTTCGCGCTATATTAGCCGTATATGCTCGCTAATAATATATAAGGTACATATCTCGGATTACATATCGTACTTTTACACTTTTTTCCCTTCGGGATGCCTCATCCTTGATGATGAGATGTATACTTGTGATATATATATTGCTATTTTTTCAGGATCGAACCGCGCAAAGGAGACGCTGGCGAATTTTTTTTGAAAATTTAGGGCGTTAGAAAATTTTTGGGAAAATTAGAAAACTCTAGGTAACTAAAGTTTGATTTTTGAATTAAAACTTAAACGATAGTAGTTGGTTTTGAAAAGATAATTATGAATGTATTTGAAAACTTAGAAAAGTTTTTATAAGAAGTTTAACAATTGGATTTGGGGAAAGTTAAACACTAAAGAGATTTGGTAAATCTAGTCTGAACGAATTGTTTCGAAAAGTTAATGGATATTGTGACTTTTTCTTACTTAGTAATTTCGAGGATGAAATTCTTTTAAGTAGGGGAGAATGTAACGACCCAGAATTTTAGTCATTTGAAATTCGTATATTTAATTGATTTTAAATATGCACAAGTAAATTCAATAAGCTGAATAAAGTATATTTCGAATATAAGGATTTAATTGGATAATTAAATTGTTGATTTAATATTTGAAATTGCGTAAATAATTGGAAATTGGATTTAATGTGAATGAAAATGATTTATAATGTTATATTAAACCTTATTTGAATTAAAATGATGTTAGAGAACTTTTACAATTGAATTAAAAGTTAATTTGTTTAAATTGAATATTTTAATATTTAATTGATGAGTAAAAATAGCCATCTTTCAAACAGTCTCGGATTTCGACGAAACAAGTTTCACTGGATCCGTAATGTTAAGTTATTGTAAGATTTCAAATTTCGTGTCAATCGGATTTACGGTTTGTCCGGGGCAAGCTAAAACGCGTAGAAATCGATTTTAAGTGAATTTTAAATTTAAAATAGGCGGTTCGATAACCTATCTTTCAAATACGATCGAACTGGCTCCTGATATATATTCCATTGCGTTCGGAATAGGGGTGAAACATTATAAACGGTAGGCGACACGCTTCGCTTGGAGTTCGGAATTTCTTTGAATGAATAGTATTTTAGAAATTTCTATATAAGGACGTTATTATTCACTATTTTCATCAAAACCCTAGGGTTAGGGTTGTAGCCGCCAGCAAACAAAACAATGGCTGAAAATATTCGTTCCTTTTCCTCTTAATTTCTTCAAATCCGTAAATCAATTCAAGAAATTTTCAACTACAAAGTTGAAGAGCGTATTTAGATCTTCAACTTCAACGGTTGTGATCGTTTTTGAGCTATAGATCAACGGCAAACCGAGTTCAAAGCTGCGCCGTTTAACCACGAATTTCGAGGCGATAATACAACCGAGTGTGGCCGGTTTTCGACAAATTGTGGAGGCGAGCACGTGCTTTCGAATGACACTATCTGATCGTGTTCATGTGGATCGTGGTGGGCACGATAATTCAAAAACAATCGGCGGCCGTGGGTTTGTTTTGAGCTCAAATTACCTGATGATGAAGAAGCAAAAGTGACGGCCAGGATGCTAGGGTTGAAATCTAACGGCCCTGATTCGTTGAGGTTTAAAAAAAATAAAAATAAAATGTAAATTAATATACATTAAAATTCGTATAAACTTTATAACGTCATAACTTTTTCATACGAGGTTCATTTCGCACGAAACGAATTGCGTTGGATTTGTATGGATGAACACTACGCGATGGAGCTAGTTTGGAGTTGATTGGAGCTAGTGTGAATTTTAGGTAAAATTAAACGCGTGTTTAATTTTATTTGGAATAAAATGCTGGAATCGCGACTACAATCAATGTGAGTACAACTCACTCTTTCTTGACTCACTGATATATTTATATAAGTGAGAAATAATTTATTATATGATGATTGATGATTGTTTGGATGATATATGATATATTGATTGGTATTTGGATATATACCTGCCTAGTGGAGCAGATGACCCTATACGTTACCGTGTATGAGCGGATGAACCTTTGCACGCGCGTCTGCCTCGAAGCGGACATTGTACACATATTCTAATATGTATATTTGTTGTAGGTGACAGGTAATGTGACGATACAGAATTTTTGAGCATTTGAAATTGGAATATTTAATTGATTTTAAATATTTAATTGATTTTAAATATTTAATTGATTTTAAATATTTAAAAGTTAATTTTTAACTTGAATTCAAATATCACCATTTATTGGGTAATTTAATGATTAAATTAAATAATTTGAAGTTGGGTAAAATGTTGAATCTGGAGTTTTAAGCCTGTCAAAAATAATTTAAAGGCTTGTAAAATTTATATTGATAGTGCTGAGGATTATAGAAGTTTTAAAATTGAATTTATCAGTGATATGTTCAGTTTTAAAAATATATCGTTTAGATTGACTTTTAAAAATAGTCTTTCGAGGCACAGTCTCGGAATTCGACGAAACCAGTTCCATTGGACCCGTAATATTATATTATTATCGGATTTCTAATTTCATAGCGTTTGGAGTTGTCTTGTGATGGTACGGAAAGTAAACGCGCTAAAATTTACATTGAAAATTTAATATAAAAATGGTTTGCACAAGACAAGTTGCACGTTGCTTCCTTTCAACACTTGACATTCTTTTCTTGCCATGCGTCCTTAAGAAATATATTGATGTATATCTCATTCAATTTAAAAAAAGAACGAGAGTCATCTCTTTGGTTAAAATCTTAAGCAGAAGATTCAAGAGCAAGCCGCCTCATCTTTTCGAAATCAAACGAATTCTTTTCCCCTTTTTTCTTTTAAGCGTCGATCTCCTTTCCTCCTTTCAATTAAATCGAGTTCATTCGTTTTTCATAAAAAAAATGAGGCGATTCGAATGAGTTTCGAGCGACGGCAAAAGAGGAAGCATCAAGCTAGCGCTCGCGATTTAGGGTTTCAATCGCATGAGTTTTGGTCACGATGGGAAGGGGGAGGGGCGACACCCTACTCTCGAGCATGAGCACTTTAGGGGAATCAAAAACCAAGTTCGATTCAAAGCGAGATTGAACTTGAGGGGGCGGCTGATGAGGACGGAGCGGCATCGTTTGGAGTAGGGTCATGTCGTGGCGGTACGACTGGGGAAGGCAGCGCGTCATATTTGGGAGCGACCTAGGGTTTTCAAGAGGCGAAGGCGTGCACGTGAGGGGGTTTCGATGGCCAGTAAGGGTGGAGCTCGGCATTTTTGAGGTAGTTTGATTTTGAATTTTGAGATTTTTGATGTTTGCTATTTGTGTAAGAAATAATTTTTTTTAACAGTATAATAACAACTATTTTGCTAATTACTGCAATTTGCTTTGTTGACTTTATAAACAGCAAGGTCAAGTTTTAAAAATACACACACACACACACAGATATATATAAGGTTATACATAAAATAAATACACAAACTTCTGTTTTATTTAAAATATATAGGTTCGCAAGGAACTCTTTTTTATTAGAATTTAATATATATGGAAGATTTTGGAAAATAAAAAGGGATTTTAAATGTTGAAAGAATTTATATAAGTTAGATTTTTATCCAATCTATATAGGTATATATATATATATATGTAGTTTCAGAAGAAAATAAATATACATATATACGTTTTAAAGTTATTAGTTTGTTTTAGAATAAAGTGTTATGATGATTAGCTTGTTTAATTAACCTATTTAAATTTTAGAAATCTTAAAAGAAATTATTTTAAATCAAATTATTAGTTTATAATAAAATATTTGGTTAATTAGATTGTTAAATTGGGAATTAATTGTTTGATTAATTCAAATATTGATAAATTATAACTGTCTATACAAGGTTTATAATTGTAGAGAAATAGTCGGTTTGGATTGGATTGCAAACAAAAATCGAAGGTGAGTTAATCTCACTCATCTGGGTTTGATTTAAATTTAAATGGTTAAATTTAAATACTTGATTGAATTGATTGAATGTGATATATCATATAGTAGTATATAGTATATATTGGAGTGATTGATTTCCCGTATTATATAGCGGATGAGACCCTATTCACCGCATAATAGGGGATGGTATTATATTAATCTCATATACCGTGATATTCCACCTCGATGTGGAATTAGTATTGTGCTAACATCTGTGGATGCAGGGAAATAGGTTGGAGGGATCCAACTGGATTCCTCAAAATTATCTACATTATTTAATATTCTGCGTTATGGATATTTGATATTCTGTGATGAATTATATTGATAATTAGAATATTGAATGCTATAGTTTGCTTGAATATTTTTCGATACACTGGGTTATCAAAATATATAGAATTGTATTTTTGAAATAAAATAAAAGAGGGAATTTTTAAGTAAAATAATCGTTGAGAATTTGAATAAATTTAAGAATGAACTGGGTAAGAATAAAAGTGATTTTAAAATACTAATAAATAATTTCGAGTATGGAAAAAGGGATTTTGAATAAACAGAAAATAATGAATTATAAACTTAAGTGATATTATTTAAAGGAATAAAGAATTTACTTTAAAATTCAAGGTTTAAATTTATTTTTAAAGAATAAAGAAGGAATTTTGGAAATCTGAAATTGGTATGTTTCAGTTAAAAGATTTTAAATCAAAATGGAGAAATAAAATCTGAAGTTAATGGATTTTGAAAAAGATGAGTAAGTAAAGGAATTTATTTCAAAATTGAGTAAATTGAAATCAATTTGAAAATTGATTTAAGTGGTTGAAGTTGAAACTTTAAAGGAGAAGCGAGATTTGAAATTTATAAACTGGGTTTATAAAAGTAACGTGTTGTATCAGTGGATATTTGAAAGAATAAATTCACTGTGGGAATTTATTATGGGAATGAGAAAATTTGTTTAAAAATAAACAGTGATTTATTTTTAAAGGGTGTGAAGAAAAGTATATTTCTTTGGATAGCCAGTACGTTTTCAAAGTAAATTTTTAATATAAGTTATGTTGTTTTAAAAAACATGTTTTAGAAAATTTATTATTTCTAAATGTTTAAAATTCTACAGTAAGTATTTTTCAAATATATTATCGTAGTAATTATTTAAAGATGACTTGGTATTTTGATTTAAAAGAGAAAATCTAGTTTTATATTTTAAAAGTAACCTCATTTTAAATATTCCTAAAATATATACATATATATATTTTTAATAAAGTATTGAAGTAGTTTTCAATCTAAATGTTAAAATATATTTTATAATAAAGTGTTTTTAAATCATTTTAAAAATCTAAAGTTTTGGTGCTTGGTGTTTTCAGTGGAAATAAATATTTGGGAAATTATTTCATGAGAAGAGTTTGTTTGAAAATTGTTTTCGAAAAGGGTTGGAAATGGAAATATATCTTGCGAAGATATTTTGGGGATAATAAATAGTTTGGGAAAATTATTTATTATTTGATGGATGTTTGTGAATGTTAATTGATAGTTAAATAACCGACTATCAATATTGACCAATGCGTTGATCGTTTCGAAGAGACCGGGATCAGGATTTATTTCTCGAAAACCACTTCGATCTGGTTTGAACGTTTTCATGAGGAAGACGAGTTTGGATTCGAAGATGGAGCAGTGAAGTGCAAGGGCTGGTCGCTACTAATCCCGAGGAAATTCCAAAATGGATGTAGTAGGAGCAGTGCCTTCGGTTCCGTTCGAACCTGGGGCGGACTTGTATGGATGAATGCTTTCAGAACATCGTCAGGTGGACGATGAGCATTCTAAGAGATGAGTTCTCTAAAGGTAACGCTTAGCCTCAAGCCTCATCAACCGGGAATGACTGAAAATCAGGGGTTATGCAGCAAGGCTAGGCGGGTAGCACCCATTTAGGATGAGGTCATCCCTGTCTAGATGTCCCTTTTATTTCGGCTTAGCGGTGCGGTTGCTGATCTCAATCGTAGGGTGATCTTACTCGGGATTATCTAGTAAGGGGTAGTCCCGGTCTTGTGTTGCAGGGGATTGGGAGTAATCCTCGGTACGGTGAGCTAGGCCACGTACTGTGACAGATGGTACCACAGTGCCTAGTCATTAGTTGGAAATCCATTCTCCCTACGCGCCTTTTACGAGTTTTGTTTGTATTACCCACTTTGTGGCTAGTAGCTGGAATTTAATAATGTAACAATTTCAGCTATTTTAATAAGTATTTGTGAATAGACCCTATTATAATATTAGAGGATTTTATAAGAAATGTTTTAGCGATCATAAGGTAAAAACCCAACATGTTTATTTGTGGTGTGGTCTTACGAGATGCTTTTGTTTTCAAAAGGATTTTGAAACTTTAATAATCAAATTGAATGTGATTTTCTCACGCTGGTATTTCAGACAGACTCAGGTATTATTTAACTATGATGCTCGGGTCAGACCGAGTATTATAGAATACAGGATATTATGTTGTGGAGCTCAGGAGACGAGCTGGATGGCGATACGTACTTCCGTACTTGATTATTATTCCGTTGTGTATTCAGTTTTGAGGACAAATTTACATGACTGTCCAGTTGTATGTTATTGATGTTGTTGAAGTCTAATGGTGTATTCTGGGGATATATGTATAAAATAAATATAGTTTTCTTTGTGTAAAAATATGTTATTATCTATTATATTTTATTCCGCTACGATGGTTAGATTCTATTGTTGTTTTCTGTTTTCTTCTTCTACCTCTTCTTCTTTAACCCAAATAGTTCGTATTTCCTTACATCTTGAGTTGATTAATGGAGTATAGTGTCGACTCTAAGGGGTACGAATTTGTGGGTCGTTTCAGGTTGGAGGGATCCAACTGGATTCCTCAACAGTATTGATTTTATTTACAGATATTTGTGATATATTCTGCTATCATATGATATATGATGTTTTGGATGTCGTGATTGATGTATTTGGTGCTGTTGCAGCATAGGGCATATATTTTGGAATTTTAAAAATATTAAAGTGATGATTTCAAATTAAAAAGGATTTTCAAAGTGATTTTGGAAATATACGTTTTATTGAATTTTGAAGTCTTAAGTAAATAAATTCATTTTGACTAAATAGAAGTTATAATTTTTATGTTATAAAAATTATGATATTTGAGAAATATAACTGAAATGGGATTTTTGAAATGTGAAGTTAACTGTTTTATGAAATAGTTTAAATGGTGATTTTTGAATTTATTATAAAAGGTTTATATATAAGATGTATAAAGGTGATATTTTTATAAATCGAAGTAATGGAATTATAAAATGAGTTTTATAAATGTTAAAATGAATTTATAAATGGATTTTATAAGTGAATAAGATTTACGAATTGCGAAGTTATAAAGATGAATGAATTTTGTAAATAAAGAGATTTATAAGTAGTTAACTTATAAATTGGATTTTGGCTGTAAATGAGATATAGGTAGAATTGGTTAATAAAGAGATTTATAAATTGAAGTTTTTATAAAATAATAAATGGAATTTATAAATATTGTTTTATAAATTCGAAATTGACTGAATTTGATAAGTTAAATATAAAAGTATATTAAAGGAATTATATCCACGATTTTGGACAATGGATAATCTTTTAATTAAATTTGCGATAGTGATGAATTTGGTAAAAGAAATATGCCCTGATTTTTGACAGTGAATTATTTTAAATTAAATGTTGAAATAATATTAAATTTGGTAAACGGTTTATATTCACGATTTTGGACAGGGAATAATCTTTTAAAATTAAATAAACGTTTTGGGAAGTGGTATTTAAATTGAATTTAAATGATTTAAAGATGTTTTAAAATGTATTAAGTATCGAATACATAGATTTCAACATTCATTGTTGAAATAGACGTTTTCGAGAAATAAGGAAATGATTGACTGTAACACTGTTGTTATAGTAAATGATTTTCGAAAGGAAATGTTTTTGTACAGTATTGGGGTTTATATATCTTTCTTATTTCGAATCCCTATACTATTGATTTTGGGTTGTATAACGATGTTTTACGCAACATTCGTTTTGACCCAATTAAATGTGTTAAAGAGAATGTTTTCCTTATAGAATAAAATATATACTTAATCGTGATTTAAGTATATGTAATATTTTCTAAGTGTTGAAAATATAAATTGAATTATGAATTACTTATTATTAAATAAGTATATGGAAATGTTTTCCAGTATTGAAATGTTTTTGAGAATATATCTTTTTTAAGATAAATTGAAGTCAATATTTGGCAAGTAATTTAACTAATAAAAGATTAATTAAAAGGTCCTAGTGATTGTTATGGTGTTGAATATTTGTTTGTTTGCTTTGATAGTTAAATAACCGACTATCAAACTTGGCCAAAATTTTAGTTCCTCAACTTGATGTGGGAACTATTTAGTCGTACACTTAGTACGTAGCCTTCTGTATAGGCTTGATTATCGTTTGTGTTGAGGATGTTGATTCATATAGTGCGGAGTATTGCTCCAATCTATCGAGCTTCCTTCTTGGCCCGAAGGATAGCAAGTTGAAAGTTGGAGACATGATAAGTCTATGAGACTTAGTTGTTGTGTGAGGTTGAGAAACGCTTTTGCGTTGTTTGTACGAAGAGACCGGGATCAGATTTATCTGAAAACCACTTCGGACCAACTTATATGCGACGATTGTACAGGTTGCTTGTGATGATATTGATTTTCGGAGTTTCATAGTGGGGGACTGCTTGTTGATCGTTTGGGGTTAAAATCCCAATATACATCCAGTAGCAGTGGTCTCTTCATTTATGAAATATCCAATGCGAGGACTATTCGCTACTAATCCTAGGAATTTCCCAACAGGATATGGTAGGAAGGTACATTCGGTTTGTCCTGTTCCTGGGCAACTTGTATGGATGTTTGTCTGACATTGCATTTCTATAGATTACGTACATTGGTTTTTACAAACGTACATCAGTGGTGGCGGAGAAGGCAACTTCTCTTAGCTTAACACCCTCATTGAGATGTATGAGCTTAAGGGTTGTATTTTTGTGGAAGGTAATTAGTAGTCAACGGAAATGTCCATGTGGCATTCTAAGTGATGTGATATGTGATTGTGAAAGGTAATCGTTATCTCGTAAGGCCTCATCAACCGAAAATGATCAAAACAGGGTTAGATGCGGCAAGGCTAAGTGGGTCATTTCCAAGTAGGATATGATCATCATCTTCTAGATATATCTTTACACTCTACGACATCGTGTATCTGATTATTGTGGTTTGTATGCTATGAGGGCCCTCAGTAAAGGTCGGTAACGATCGGAGGATGATATATTCGGTACCATCTAGTTATAGAGGTAGGCCGGTCTTGTGTTGGTAGAGGATCCTTAGTGATGGTCCTCGGTACATTCTTCTAGAGATGTACTGCCGGAAGGTAGTCCCTTCACCTGGCCATTTGTATGGAAATCCAAAACCCACTATGAGCTGCAATTTTGTTTGTAAAGGCGTAATGAATAGCCTCGAAATGCTATATGGGTAACCATTTCGACTATAATTAATATTATTTGTATATACTAGACACTAGTACAATATCACATGTGTTTGATATGAAATGTTTTAGTTATCGTAAGGTAAAAACATGTCTGTGTTTATGTGTGGGCGTGTCTTATGAGATACTTTTGTTTGATAAAGAGAAAGTTTTGGTAACTTAATAAATTCAGTTGAGTGTGTTTCTCGGGCTGGTTTACCAAACTGGTTCGGGCATTCTTCCCTTTCAATGCTCGGGTCAGACCGAGTATATTTACAGGTCAAGATTTGATGCTTTTGGTGCTTCAGCAGGAGAGCTGGAGATCTTCATTTTCATATACACGTACTTGTTTTGATTATCCGCTGTGCTTTGTTAGTTGTTTTATATTATCAGCAATTGTGAGGACAGGTTATTATAATTGTTAAACTGATAACTATTGATTGATTGTTGAACTCTGATTGATGTGTGTGTGTGTGTGTATATATAGTTTCTGTTTTGTAAAGATCATTGATATGATATTATATATTATCCGCTGCGATATGAGATTCTGTATTGTTCTGTTTGGTTCTGCCTTCTCTCTTTCTTCTCTTCTCTTCTTCTCTCTTCTTTTCTTTCTCTTGACTTTCCATCGGTCTGTGCCTTTTGGGTCGGACATGTATGGATTATTGTCGATTCAAAGGGTACGAATTTGCGGGTTGCCACATTGACCCTCCCTACGCTAAGTATATGGTACTAGAAAATCAAGAAATTTTTATTTTCCACCAAAAATTTCCCTTTTCAATCAAACTTGCAAAATAGTTCAAAAAAATCGAATTTCAAAAGCATTTAAACACAATTTGAACAAAATTTGATAAAAGCATTTGAACCCATCTTCTCAAAAGCTTTAAATAAATTTTTTCAAAGATTTGAACATAATTTTTTCAAAACATTTGCCCCTCCATCCTTAAAAACAAAGTAGCCACATCATAACTCAATCAAGGAGTTAATGATATGATTGACCCTAGCATTGTGCAGTTAATCCTAGACTTAGATAACTTTTCCTTTTCTTCAAAACAACAAACAACACACAAGCATATTTAATTTTTTAGCTTTTGAGGCGTAGGAATAGTGATCATCATTTTGCAATAAACCTTCCCGGACTTCGCTTGCTGAAATTTATTTTTTCCCAAAATTCTAAAAAAATTTAGGATCAAAGCATTCTTTATTCCTAATTTTCGATTCCATTTTATAATTTATTTTATAAAATTCCAGCCTTAATTACATTCATCGCTAGTTAAGGGTTCTTATGAGATTTTCTTATTTGCAATATTTTCTAATATATATATATATATATATATACATACATACATATATATATATATACATATATATATGAGTCAAAGCTTATCCAAAAATAAACACAGTAATAATATATCATACGTTTTTTCAATACCCAAAAGATACAACTAGCAGTTACAACCTAAATAACCTAAAAGAAACAATTGCTAGAAGCTGCTCTCCAGCATCAACCGGTGTTAATGATGTTGTTGCCATATCACTCCTTACTCGATTAAAATGGACATTTCTAGTATGCCATTCTGCTATAACCCAAATGTCTTAACTCACCTTCTTAGCTTCTAACAAATAAATTCCATCAATTACTTCAATTATTACACCTGATTGTGAGATAAATTATGCACTCCCATACTGTAGCGGGTGAGAATCATAAACTACGCTCATTTAAAATAACTCATTGGAAAATTGGCTTTGGAATAACTTTCCCACAACCTATCTTACCTTCTTTAACCTTGAGTTAACCAACACCTTCTATGAACTCTGATCGTAAAATTTCATATATGAAGTTGTTTAGAAAATCGCCATGAACATAATGTGTAAGTTTCATGGTAAAACTCCAACATTTGCTTAATTTCCATTTTTAAATCTTAATAATTATTTTACCATTCATTTTAAGGGGTGTTACATTCTTCCTCCCTTAAAATAATTTTGTCCCCGAAATTCCTCAAAGGTGGAATCATGTAACATAGTGTGCAAACAATCTAAACTATCCAACCAATTAATATTCAACCAATTTTTAGTCAAATACGCACAAGTGCATGGTGTATGATAACATATATGATTGTATTCAAAATTAGCGCCTCCTATATGAATGCATTTCTTTAAAAACATTTTGAAAATATGATGCAAACAACCTATATATACTGGCTGCTCTATATGTATGGAAGCTTTCAAAAATCCATGTTTTCACACAACAATTTCCACACTCCTATGAGTAGGATTTTGCATCAACCAATTTTGCATTCAATCCCTACCATCCGATACCTATCATATAATTTCTAACATCCAAAATTTTGAAAGTCTAATTTTCCTAAATATATACCCCTATGTCGAAAAAGAAACTTAGATGGAAAATTTTACATTTCCACCCTTCTTTTGGATTCCTATTTAGTTGTACTTTGAAATCTTTTCTTTTGCCCCCGAATCTTTTTCAACTTTTCCAAGTACAATTTACATAAGGAGACATATTTTTTGGATGTTAAAAAGAATTATTCTAATGGTAAGTTTTGTTCACTATCAATAAGGCATAGAAATAAAAATTTCAAAGCTAAAACAGCCTTTTTCCTTCTTACTCCTTATGTTTTGCATACTGTCACCCTTGTGGAACAGGAAAATTCATATTCACTAACACATCAACCTCTCTACACTAAGCATGTAGCATTAGAAAATTAGAAAATTTTCATTTTCCATCAATTTTTTCCCTTTCAATCAAACTTGCAAAATAGTCTGAAAAATTCGAATTTCCAAAAAAATTTAAAAACCATTTGATTCAAAAATTTCTGAAAGTATTTGAACCCACATTCTCAAAAGCATTTACATAAAAACTTTCGAAAGCATTTGAACATAATTTTTTAAAATATTTACCGCTCCATCCTTAAAACAAATCGACCACATCTTAACATAATCGGAACACAATCAAGGACTTAATGCATATGATTGACCTTAACATTATGCAGTTATTCGTATATTTGGGGTACCTTTCCTTTCTCAAAACAACAACCAATATACGAGCATATTCATAAATTTTAGCTTTTAAGGTATATGAATGATGATCCATGATTTCGCAACAACCATTCCATGTCCTCTACTTGCTAAAATTTGTTTTTCCTAAATCTTTTTGGGATTAAAACATTCTTTGTTTCTAGTTTCTAGTTTCTAATTTAATTTTATAATTTATTTTATAAAATTTCAACCTTAATTACATTCACCGCTAGTTAAGTGTCTTATGACATTTTCTTATTTACACCATTTCGTAATATATATACAGCAGTCAAAGGTCATTGAGAAAATCAACACTGTAATAAAATAGGAACATATCTCATATTATATCAAATACTTCTTCAATATCTGAAAGAGATAACTAGCGATTACAGCCCAAATAACCTAAAAGAAATCATTGCTGGAAGGTGCCCTCTAACATCAACTGGTGTTAATGATGTTGTTGCCCTATCACTCCTTAATCAATTAAAATAAACCTTTCTAGTATGTCATTCTACTATAATCCACATGCCTTAACTCACCTTCTTGGCTTTTAATAAATAAGGTCCATCCATTACTTCAATTATTGCACCTGATTATAGGTTATTTTGTGCACTTCCATACTGCAGTGGGTAAGAAATATAAATTATGCACATTTAAAATAACTAATTGGAAAATTGGCTTTGTGGAATAACTTTTCTACCACTATCTTGCCTTCTTTAACCTTAAGTCAAGCAAAATCCTCTATGCTCGTTTGCCATTATATTACCCTTTCTCTAATCATAATACTATCCTCTATACATAACCGATTACAAACACATATGGTTTCATTTTCATGCACTTCATTTCTTCATTAGTACGAGAAGCATCCTTCTTAGAAAGAACAATTCCAGATTGTGTTGGAACAATTCCATACTTGAATTCTCCATATTGAATCCTTTTGGTATGCTATCTATGTTCAGCGATTAGGACTACCCAACAACCTCTTTAATCTACCTCTATTGATCTTAGTACCAAGTATGTAGGCTATTCACTCAAATCCTTTATGAAGAATTTCTTGGATAACTATGCTTTCACTATTTGTAATAACGGGATGTCATTGCAAATCAGGATTGGGTCATCGACGTATAGGACTATGAAATTATAGCACTTTCCTATTTTTTATATACGAAAGCTACTTTAGTATTCTAATGAAAACGAAATTATTTTATTATTTTATCAAAATACTTATTCTAACTCCTCGAAGCTTTCTTAAGACCGTGGATTGATTTTAAAAATTGCATGTCTTGCAATCGCTCCCACTGACCTCAAATCCTTTAGGTTGTAGCACGTAAATGGTAACTTCTAAATCGCCATTTAGAAATGGTGTTTTCATGTCCATTTTTCATATTTCATAGTCACAGAACATAGCAATAACGAGTACTACCTAAGTGAACATAAGCATGACTATGGATGAAAAAGTTTCATCATAATCAACTTCTTGAATTTGACGAAACCTTTTCGTAACCTGCCTTGCTATAGGTATCTACCTTCCCATTTGCATTTATTTTTTGTTAAAAATACGTTTGCAAGTGATTGGTTTAAAACCTTCAGGTATGTCCGCCAAGGCCTGAACTTTGTTGTCATACATGGGATTTATCTCGGATTTCATAGCTTCAATCCAAAGTGCAAACTATTTACATTGAAGTGCATTTTGGAATGAGAGTGGAGTTTCGTCCTTTAAGAAACAATCCACTTTCTTACCATTCATGAGAAATCCATAGTATCTATTTGAAGTGAGAGATTTTCTACTAACCTTCTAATATGTTGCATGTTTTCATATACTGGTGAATTTGATTCATTTAACAATTCGACCTCTGTTGTTAATTTCTTGAATCTCATTCAAGTCAACAGTCTTACTGTTAATTTTCTTCGTAAGTGATTACTTTTCAAAAAAGACAGTATGTGGAGAAACAATAAAAAAATTTCCCTTGATGTTGTAGAAAATATATCTAATTGAAGTCTTAGGATACTCTATAAATTTGAAAAATCTTGATCTTGCCTCAAATTTATTAAGGCCAACGTTCTTAATGTAGGCTGGACAACCCCACATCATCAAATACTTGAGTTGGGATTTCTTTCCATACCACATCTCATATAGGGTTTTAGGCACAAATTTGATAAGCATCAAAAATCAACATATTGGCTATGGTTTCAAGCGAATATCCCTAGAAGGAAAGAGTAAATCATCATTACTAATCATAGAATGATCCATATCTAATAAGCTTTGATTCCTACTTTCTAAAATACTATTGAGCTGCAAAGTATAGATTAGCATAGCTTGAGAGATAATACCATTATCTTTTAAGTACCATTGGATTTATTGTCCAATGTACTCAATTCCTCGATCAGATCGTATTATTTTAGTCTTATGGTTCATTTTATTTTCAACCTCATTCTTATACTCTTTGAATTCTCGCAGACATCGTACTTATTCATCATAAGATATACATATCCTAATCTCGAGAAATCATCGGTAAAAGTTATAAAGTAAGAAGAATTATCTTTAGTAATTATAGGCATCAAGCCACATACATAAGTATGCATGAGACTTAAGAGTTCACAAACTTTGTCGTCTTTTCTATTAGACATGACTCACAAATATAAAATGATTCAGAATCAAATGATGGTAGAAAACCTTCGGTTTTCAATTTGTGCAATCTTTTGTCACTTATATGACATAACTTACAGTTCCATAGATAATTATTATTTATATCAACATTGAAAGAACTATTAATAGTACAAATTCGATTGAGATTAAGTGCATAAATTCCATTATTAATAAAATCATCGCATATATTATTTCCACCAAACACAATATTCATAACACTGTTGTTACAATAAAGCCATAACAAGTCTTAAATAGTCTTGAAATGTATATAGTACCACAAAGTTCCTTATATGATAGTAATTATTCAATACTAAATTATAACCACTAGATAGAATTAAATTATAGCCTCCAACTACAGTTGCGTCTACTATAGATCCATCATAAACTTGAAGCCTCATTTCACCTTTTGCCACATGTTGTTTACTCTTAAGTCCCTATAATGAGATACAGATTTGATTTCCAGATCAAATATCTAAAACCTAAGATAATTTATTAATTATTTCGAATCATAAACATACCAGTAGAAGTGGTGGAACCTTTCATTTTCTGCTTCTTCATAAGTTTCAGGTACTCGGCACAATTCCATTTCCAATGCCCCATCTATTAATAATGGTTACATTCACCTTTGTCAGTGGGAGCATTCTTCTTACTCATCTTAGAGCCATACTTACGTTTCTTCAGACCTTTCAAAGATGACGCCTTCCCTTTTATAGCCAATACCGAGTTCTGATCCTTGAACGAACCCTCAACTGATCTCAACATATTGAGTAGCTCAATGAGGTTTACGTTTCAACTAGTTCATATTATTATCTAATATGAGTGGATTAATCAACCGAGTAAGAGAGACAAGGTTCAATCCACTTGCACTTCATCACTTTACTTGATGTCTAGCTCAGAAAGTTTATTAGTAGGCTTTCGATGTCAAGAGAAATGATAAACACGACTGCTCTTACTTATCTTCTTATTGAACAAATTTTTAGTAATCTTGTACCTGGCAGAATAAGATTGTTCCTCAAACAAAGCTTTGAGATTTTTGAAGATTTTATGGACAAACATATTCTTATGTTGCCTTCAAAATGGCTTTTCTAAAGTAGGCAGCATGAAAACTTAAGCGATTTCACAGTCGAATACCCAAATATTATAAGACTTAACCACCTCGGTGTTAGTGTTGTTAGCGGGTTTCTCTCTTAAAGATTCACTTGTTAATGACCATAATTTTTCATATATTAGTACTATCATGATTAGCCGGCCAATGTAGTTAGGTCTGGTGAGCTTGTCATTTTCAAAAAAAGTCGTAGATTGGTCATTTTTCTACAAATTTAATTTAAGCAGACTAGGACAATATAAACGTACTACATTTCTCATAATATTAGATAGTTTAAATGGTTACATTTCATTTCTCTAATAGGCTCCCACTAGACTTTTATTTTTTCAAAACCTTATGAGGAAACACAAAAATCATTTGATTTCTCTAGTGACTATTAAGACTCGCATTCCTTAGGACTCTGACCTTGAGTTTTCTTAATAAATCATAAGCCCGCAAGTAATGGATAAAACCTTATTAGTTGTATCAAATACAACTCCTAACTCATGGTCCTTGTTCTAATCTTATCTCGACCTTGAGTTTGTTCAACAAATAGAAAGAGATTATTCACTCGTACCTACTGTTACACGACGACCTAAGCATATATGCACGTACCTTGAGTTTACTCGACAAATACATACATGTACCTTATCGCTTTATCAATATATTAATAATTCTATACATAACATCTCTAGCTTGAGTTTGCATGATAATAAGAGAGTACGCAAGTGAATTATTAACATATAAATAGCAGAGGACAACTTTTATACTATAGACTCATAACCTACAGTATATTTATTTGAGCTATATCTTAGTGAATAAGATATTTCTTTTGAAATACCCTCATGATTCAAGTATCAAAGACATCTAAAATCACGATATTTACTATATATATGTATGTATTTATTCCTTAAATCTAATTTGGTTTCTTACAGTTCTACTTTATTTAATCGAATCGTGTCCATTTTAATTTTAATTTTACTAAATACATCATATTTAATTAATCATTCTAATTAATACTTTAATTTTAATTTATATTCAAACCATTGAATTTTACTTCACTCATCCTTAATAATTTAAAGATGAATATAAACTATAGTGTCTATAGTAAATATGTACACGTATCATTATACATGTATATTATTTATTAATTAACTTTAATCTAATTTTATTGATTAAAAATAATTTTCAATTAAAATAATATTAATTAAATTGAAATTTTTGTCATCGTTTACCTTAAACATTTAAGGTAAATATACGCATATCATTATATATGTTTTTTTTGCAAGGCGAGCCGATTTTATAGTGGACCGTCCACTTTTTGTTACGACCGTAATAAAAACTTGAAATACATGAGTTATGTAAAAGCACCTAAACTACTAAGGAAAAGAAAATAACAGCATAGGAGTGTGGCAGACATGCCACAACTACTAAATGAATAAAATAGGCTACAACTCCTCCGAAGAGGAAGAATCACCATCATCAGCAACAGACTGGGAAGACACCAAGGGGATAGTCCCCAACAGACCAGCATAGGGGCGGAATTTTGAAGTAAGACATGGATCAAAAACCACAACATCAGGAGAATATATAAAAGAACGATCTCAGGAAGAATCAGCAAGCAAGACAGAATTCAACCGCGCGAACTGACCGACCATATCAAGAGCTAAGGAATCACCGGAAGGAGTGTAATATAGGCACCTAAGGTCAAGATGATCATCGGAAACGAATCTAAAGTAAGAATCATCAAAAAGGTTAAATCTCATATCAGATTTGAGATCAACCCAACACCCCTCAGTCGCAACCCAAACAACAGGCAGACGAGGCGGAACAGGATCAGGAGCAGCTACAGGCATAGAAGAAACATCACTGGGGACAATCATAGCAGCAGGGGAGGCAGGCCTAGCGACAAAGACCAGAGGCGTCCCCGAGTCAGGAACAGGAACAACAGGAGATGGGTCAGAAGGAGAGACTACCTTGGGAACCCATTTACCAAGCGGGGGCCGAGGTAAAGGGATCTTAGGAGCAGCTGCAAAGACAACAGAATGCATGCAGTCAGTAGCCAGGTGGCCAAAGGAGTGACAGGTGGAACAAATATCTGGAACCCAACCGTAGCGAACACGGACAATTGCAACATGTCCAACAGCTAGCTGAACAGGAATATCGGAAGGGAGAGGCTTATCAGGGGAGATCTCAATCAAAGCCTTAGCACACACTAATTTCTCACGCGTAACAGTATTTGTATCAAAACATTTCAAATTACCAATGTTACAAGCTAGCTAATTCAATCCAAGTAATGGTTGAAGAGCAGAGGGAATTTGCGAAAAGTAAACCCAAACAGGGATAGATAGAACTTGCTCACGGGCACTAGCCATAGTCGGAGACCGAGGAGTAATACTAAAAGGTTGCCCATCAAAAAAAGAAGGCTCGGCCTCAAGAACACGACGGCGATCCTCAGTGGAGGAAAATTTAAGGAAATACATGGAATCAACCAGCTTAACTCTCAATTCACCACGAAGCTTCCAGGCCCTACGGAAAACAGAAGCCGCATCACGTAGGCGGTGATTAGGGTCCAAAAAGAAACCAACTAAATAATCTGACCAATAATCCAAACCAACTTGCAATGCAATAGGGGGAGGGATCATCACCCCATTTTCCTCAACAACATCAAACATGATCGGTTTGTAGTCACTCGCATTACTCGGAAGAGAAGAGAATAGTGAGGACCAAGATTCGGTGCCAGCCATGGGAATCAAGAAGTGATGATCTAGAACGCTCCATAACAAGGGGCTTGCCAGAGACATTGCAGTTAGAACATCCAGAACATAATTTGCTGTGAAGGGGAACACAATTGACACAGGTGTTAACACAAACACCATTAGTGCATCGATCAGAGCTAGTTGCAACAGCCGAAGCTTTACGCTTATCACAACCAATCTGACCAACATCCGATCCAGTAACATCAGAGACATTAACCACATCACACGCGTTAATGTCATCAAGCATTGAACTAGAATAGCCCAAAATGCATTTCGATTTCTCAGATAAACCCAAACCAACATCGTTAACGTTGAGAGAGAAGGGTACCTTACCAAACACAATCGAAGGCAAAGCTCCGTCCTCAGGTTGTAAGTCAACAGCAGACATAAAATTCGAATCTATAGGATAAGAGCTAGGGCTAGCAGCAGGAGCCAGGGAAGGAGGAATAATCGCGGGCAGAGGAGGGAAGTCAGAGTTGGAAAGAAGTTGAGGCAAAGGACGTTGGGGCGTAGAAGGCAGGTCGTTGAAAATGTGGCCAGATCTGGTGGAAGAATGAGAATGGGAGGGAGCTGAGGGGAGAGGAAGCAATGGAGGAGAGACCAGCATGGGGAAGGAGAGGGGAGGAGGGCGGAGGGAAAGCAGGGGCGTGAACAGAGAACAATAGGAAAAAATTAACGAGGAAAAGTATCACGCAGGAAGGTCACCATTAAAGTGCTTCATTATATATGTTTTAATTTAATTTATAAACTTTTATTTATTTATTTAACATAATTAATTAAATAATCAAAAAAAATTAAAACTAATATATTAACTTTCAAAACCAATTTTAAAAAGTTCATAACATTTATAACATGTCATAACTATTAAATGTTTAAATATAATTTTAAAATTTTCAAAACATATTTTGAAAAATTAGTCCACGGCCCAAAAAGACTTTTATATTGAAGATAACCTTTGGGCTTACTTCATCCATCAAGCTAGGGAAATATCCAGGTAGGGCAGAGTAATTGATTATCCAATCTCATTTGATACTATCTTTATAGATGCCTTGCTAAATGGATAGGCTTTAATCAGTTAGCCATAAATTTGCTAATTTAGACTGCATAGACCATTTGGACTTTGATATCATTGAAGCAACCAGGTCAGTCAAAAGTAGGTTCAATAAGTGGATTCAAAAAAATCCACTTTAGATCTTTGTTGGGCCTATGAAATAAAAATGGATTTTAAATCCTATCTAAAATATTTTAAATAAAATCTTTATTTCATTGTTAAAAGATCTATTTTTATTATATTATTAAGTTCTGGTTTGCAAAAAGTATCAAATACACTTGTTTGTGTGTACTCTATGTGCTACATATAGGAAGTGCCACAGTTAATGTGACCATATGTAGGTGTTGGGATTGCACCGCAACAGAGTCATTTCTTTTTTACGTATGCCTTTGTTGTCCAAGATTTTGAATTAAAATATATACATAATAAATTATTGCATTATTGTTTGCGAATATATATATATATATATATATATATATATATATATATATATATATATGCATGCATGTATGTGTATATATGTATTATTTGGTAATTTTATATGATTTGAAATCTAAACTGTTAATAATGGATTAGTTTCATTTTAGGAAGCACTTGAGATTAATAATTACAACTTTACCTAGTAAATTTTTATGAATTTAAGTTTTGCAACATACAAATATGTGTAGAAATATATGTTTATATATATATATATATATATATGAATACAATTAATTTAATTTTTTAGATTTAAAATAACTCATATATGCAAAGATAATAGTTAATAAAATATTTATAGATATATGTGACTTTAAAGTTAACAATTTAAAACAAAATTTTAATTTAAGAAGTAAATAAAAGATATATGATACTATAAAAAGCTTTAAATTTAGAAAGAAAACAAAAGTTTTGGATCCTATACAAAAGTTCACTCATGAATTCTAGGTAGAAAATCTTTTATTCTTATAAAAATTATACTCAAAATGATTATATTTAAGACATCATCCATAAACATAAGAAATCAATTTTCAAGTTAAATTTAAGTAATTGACATATATAGTTCATTCACAATTGTGAATATGCAAATATTACATATAAAATTGTTTTCAATCAAAATTAGCTTCTTTATTAACAAAATTTCCAAAAAAAAGAAATTGGACAAGAACATGTAAATTCATGATAAGGACAATCAAATCCAAATAATACAGAGAATAACAACAAATGATCAAAAGGTGATAGAGAATCTAATGTATATTAATCATGACGAATATACGGTCAATGAAAAAAGGAACAAAATGGATCTAAATCAAATCAACGTAATAAACATATTATTAATTGAACTTAAAAAAAGATTTGAATTACATGTTGCAAGATGAACAACTAAAATAAATGAGATGAACCATACAGGCTTCAAGCAAATGAATAAATGTGTGATGCCCCACCTCTATACTCATACTAGCCAAGTACATTACGGAGTAATACCGTCGACTAACACGAAGAATAAGGCTGTTGAGGAGCGACCATCGGTGTAATTGCTTTGTGTGAACACCGATATGTCAGATGGTATTATATGCATTTCGTTTAAAGAGGGAATCCGACATACCGATAAAAACTCAAAGCTACTATACAGTGGCTATGTGGTCTTCGGAAACAAATATAAAATAAGCATAACATAAATCAATCACAGATATTCATATCACTAAGGCGGAAACAAATATGAATACAATGCATAAGAGTGTACACAAAAGCAGTGGTCATATAAGATCCACTATATCACAAAAGAATAGGTACAAGTGCAAGATAAAAGAATATAATACATCAAGGAGCCTCTATTTCGAATGTATAATAACAAAAACTACTAAGCTAAAGTAGTTAGCTCAATAGTCAGATGAAGGATCATGATAAGAAGTCAAGCAGAAGCACCTGAAATATCTCGGTCTGACCGAGTATTATTTAAGAAGAAAACCATAAAGATAAGTATGGCTATAAATATCATATAAAATGAGATAGGATAAGAGATATGACAAAAATGTATGATAACAATAATGTCATACTGTGACAAGTATACATTTAACAATAACAAAAATCATACAATATCTCAAAAATCTCAAAAACCAAAAAGAATGTCATATTCTTTAACATATTCACCAAACCACAAATATTAATAAGACTTGCCAATGTAGATCACAAAAATTGGTGAAACACAATTTCTAGAAATCATCAATTAGAAATCCAGAAATCACAAAAGGGGAGGCCTTTCACAAACAGGAGAATGAAAACTCACCAACACGTGCATCACAAACGGAATGCTAATCCATGGTCGCTAACCATCAAATTTGAGCCAAAGCTCCACAAACGGCACGAATACCTTTGATCCGAACCTCCACAAACGGCCCGAAGACCTTTGAGCCGAAGCTCCATAAACGGCCCGAAGACCTTTGAGCCGGGGCTCCATAAACGGCCCGAAGACCATGGGTCGCTACCCCACCAAATTGAGCCGAAACTCCACCGAATGATCATCATAGATCAACAAGTGTAAATTACACTAAGTTAGTAAATAAATGAGTTAGGCTTCATGTCCCATAACTACTGGCTTAACTTAATTATTTACGAACAAATTATAGACTTCCACTCGAAAATAAGTGTAAATTAAACTAAGCTAGTAAATATATGAGTTTAGATTAACTTAAATATTTACGAACAAATTGTAGATTTCCATTCAAAAATTGTCACGAGATTTCAATCGAACAAGTCCAAGAATTAACCGACGAAGTAAACGCAAGCGTTTCATACCACTTGTTTTGCTAGGCCGTTTAATTGGATTTCTCATATGAATGAGGTAAAGGTTTGTATATACTAATAGATTGGGAAACGGTTTTAAAAACAAGCTTTGTATTAAAAATAACGTTGAAATCATTTTTGTGAAAGAGTTTGAGTATTTACTACTAGTATAGAAACCTTTGTATTTTAGAACCGACAAATCACATAAAACGATGGTAAAATCAATCGATCATCAAAAATTCACATTCGACGACGTGAATCAAAACTCCAAAAATCGATATCAAATCCAAATCAAATGGATATTCCCAAAACTCCATAAATAAAGTCATCAAAGTTGATAATAATCGACGAAAACTAACCGGATCAACAAAAATCGATAAAAATTGAAAATCCACTCAAAAACAGCCAAAATAGGAAAAATGACAATTCCAGACGTTTGGTAGGTGTTTCCAGACGTCTGGCCCTAGATTTTGGAAGTAAATGTGTTTTTCTTCTTTCTCTTTTTAATTCCCGATCCATTTCAGACGTTTGAAATTTTCAACCGGACGTCTGAATTCACTTTCAGACGTCTAAATTTTGTTTCAGTCGTCTGGATTTTGTCTCTGCCTTTTTTTCTATTTCCAGAACCATTTTATACGTTTGGATTTTTTAACCAGACATCTGGATTTGGTTTCAGATGTCTGAATTTTGTTTCAAACATCTGAAATTTTCTGCTAGGCAAAAAAACAGCCTAACCCAAAGAGGGCAAATCCAAACCGAAATGCGATAGAACGAGCGATGGATGCTAAGAATTTATGCCAATCGACAACCCAGCACTATAGGCTCTTCGATACACCACTAAAAACATGTTCAAACATCCAAGATAGGATCTTTAAAGATTTTGACTTCAAAACACCAAAATTGGAAAATTCACCAAATCAAAAGCAAATGAACATAACTATATGTTAGGAATTCATACCTAACAACAATGAAAGCTATAGACATAGATGTGAGTTCAAAAACTCACCTTTAAATCCAAATAACAAGAGACAAGCTTTAAAACAACCTAAGATTGATTTCTCTTCAACAACACCTCTAGAATCTTCAATCTATTATCAAATGAATGAATTTCCTAAGTTAGAGTTTAGAAATTTCTGAAAATTGAAGAGAGATTGAGATGGTGAAGATGAAGAGGATGCTTACCTAAGCTTCTCTTTGATTTTAGAGCAAGAATTTGAATTTTCTAAGAGAACTAGGGGTTAGGAATTTTAATTTCCTATCTCTTCCCCCATTTTTCATTTAGCATGAGAGTGTTAGAAAATGTTATGAATGAATGAAGATGAGTGGAGGGGGAGTTAGTGTATTAGATGAGTTGGGTTCTCTTGTTAGGTTATTGGGCTGAAACCCAAACCTAAAGCCCCAAACGAAAATATCAAAATTCTAATTAACTTCAAACATATCGATGTTTATACTCAAAAAGGTCGCAAACGCCGTTTTGGACTCAACGGAAGTGGTCTCGAGTCCTAATTCGACAATTTACAAAATGTAGCATTTTGGACTTTAATCCTACTAACGATGCTATATTTAAATAAACTATTTACATATATAATCATAAAATATGCAGGCTGTTACAGACTCCCCTCCTTAAAGAAATTGCGTCCTCATAATACATAAGAAGAAAAAAAGAGTAACAACCATAAAAGCATATCAACACAAAAGAAAATTTAAAATAAGAAGTTCACCTTAAAGAGCTCAAGAGAGTAAGTTCGGACGTGTTCGCTCGATGAATTCTCTGGATTCCCATGAGCAATCCCTAGAATTTGAGGACCGTTGAACTTTCACAAGCGGAACATCTTTATTTCGAAGGCGTTTAACCTCCGTAGCAATGATATGAACAGGATGTTGCTCATAAGTCAAATTTGGTGAAACTTTAATTTCTTTAATAACACCAGGCTCAAGAATAGAATCGGAATCCCTAAGGCATTCCCGTAGTTGAGAGATGTGGAATACGTCATGAATAGCAGAAAATTGAGCCGGTAATAAAAGGCGATAAGCCACGGAACCAATGCGTTCGGTGATAGAAAATGGACCAATATATCATAGTGCTAGTTTCCCGATCAACTAAAATGCACAACATGCTTCATAGGTAAAACACGAATAAACATCAAATCTCCTATAGAAAATTCCAAATTCCTTCTTCGGTTACCGGCATAGAATTTTTGTCTACTTTGAGCTTCTTTCATCCTCTGACGAATAAGGTCAATCTTTTCTATGTAATCACGAATAAAATATGGACCTAAAACCATCTTCTCACCGGCTTCAAGCCAACATGAAGGAGATCGGCGTGGCCTTCCATAGAGTGCCTCGAAAGGAGCCATACCAATACCAGATTGGAAACTATTTTTATAAGAAAACTCAATAAGGGAAATATGATCTTCCCAACTTCCACCAAAATCAAGAACACATGCACCAAGAAGATCTTCAAGAGTTTGATTCACACGCTCGGTTTTTCTATCGGACCGAGGATGATAAGCGATGCTAAAATTAAGCTTCGTTCCCAAAGCTTTTTGAAGACTGTTTCGGAATCCACTAGTAAATAATGGATCACAATCGCTAACAATAGAAGTAGAAACTCCATGCAATTTAACAATCTCTTTAACATAAAGTTTGACCAAAGGAGGTATGGTCTGATTGGACCAAATGAGAATAAAATGGACGGATTTTGTTAGTCTATCTATTATCACCCACAAACCGTCATGACCAGAACGAGAACGGAGAAGACCATCAATGAAGTCATGGAGACTTGATCCCACTTCCAAACAAGAATGTCTAACGGTTGCAATAACCCACCGGGCCTTTGATGCTCGGCTTTTATTAGTTGGCAAGTAATGCGACGCTTAATGAAGTTAGCAATATCGGATTTCATTCCATCCCAATAATAAAGTCGCTTCATATCCGCGTACATTTCACTACTACCGGGAAGAATGGTAAATTTAGAATGATGAGAATCTGCTAAAATGTCTTTACGAAGATCATTAATATTTGGCACGATAAGTCTACCAAATTTTCGAATGTCTCTACGAGCATCGATTTCAAAGTCTTTCAAACCATCATTATTTCTATTCCTATAACTTTAGCTAAGATGAGCCAATTTGGGATCATGGTTTTCAGCTTCAAGAAGTCTAAAAGCGATGGATGAGCCTCAAGGCTAAAAGAACAAGAGATGAACATGAATCGGATTCCCGATCTCGAATCTCACAAGTGGATAAATCCTGGAGATCATTCCATTTGGATATCATCATTGAAACAACTGCTTGTTGCTTTCATCGGCAACACAATTCCCCTTTCTGGGAGTATAAAGAATATCAAATCATAAGATGCAAGGAATTGGAGCCAACTTTGTTGATGCAAATTAAGTTCCTTTTGAGAAAATAAGTACTTCAAATATTTATGATCGGTGTAGAGAACAAATTTCTCTTCCAAAAGATAATGATGCCAAATTCTAAGGGCAAAAACAACAGCCGCGAGCACTAGATCATGAGTGGCATATCTAGTCTCGATAGGTTTAATTGTATAGAAGCATAGTGATAACACGTTCCCTTTTTGCAAGAGAACGGCTCCCAAACCAATACGATTAGCGTTGGTACAAATAGTGAAGTCTTGGTTCCTTTCGGAAATCATAAGAATGGGAGCATCAGAAAGAAGTTCTTTTAAATGATTCTCTTTCCTGAAATGCTTCAAACATTCCAAATTATAATGAACTTTATGTAATCGTCCTTTTAGAAAAAATTACTTTTTACAAGTCAATTTATTGTGTCTGATTGTCTCATCATAGCGTTTAGGAGATTCCTATCGATAACGTTGATCAGACGCATCGACCAGAATTTTTAAAGCACACAATGGGAAAAACAACACAAAATCATCTTCTATATGATAAACATGTCTCTTAAAAAAATTCTTACGAATATTCTTTGCTCATTTTAAGAATAAAATCCAATTATACTAATAAATGTATCTTATAAAAAAGATTCACAAATTTTAAATTGTTGTTTTCAACCATAATCAATGAATACAGGGATGGAGTCATCGAGATACTCGCAGAATACTCGATTCGTAAGAAGGATGAAATAAGCTGGAGGGTTCGTCAAACCAAATGGCATAACGAGCCATTCATAAGAATCATATGAGTTCGAAATGCGGTTAGTAGAACGCTATCGTCCGCAACTCATAGCTAATGAAAACTGGTGGCAAAGTCGAACTGAAAAGACCTTAGCACCACTCAATAGATTGCTTAGGTGATAATCCTAGGACAAGCTCAAAGATACCCGGGAAATTCACGAACTACTTGAATGAGAGAAATATCATTTCCCTCATCGTGTGGGTTTAAAGAATAAAATGATGCTACCGAATTGAAATCGAAATCATTAAGAAAAATAGAAATCTGCTTAACAAATTGAGGATGTTGAAGATGAATAGTCCTATCGGGATATAGAATATGGGCTTCACAATGATTAAGCCAGTTCTTTCACAAAAATCAATTCTGAAACCTAAGTAGCACATAACATGCAAATCGAATCGGAAAGCATAATCTCATAAAATAATCTCAACATTTTTACAAAGTAAACTGATTGTTGCGGATCCACCAACCGGATTCGCAATTCTCAGTGTAGTCATCAAGTCCAAAATGTTTAAAGAAAAGAATCAGCAAGTTCTTTTGATATAAAATAATAAGTTGAACCCATATCAAAAGGAACTCGAATAGGATAATCACAAAACAAATGTCATCAAGGACTGAATGAGAAATACCTTGACTAAGAGAAGTGCCACTAGGAGCTTGCATAACATTCAACTTTCCCTCTCTCCTACTTTGAAGTTTGGGACAAGAAGATAAAAGATGACCTGTACTTTTGCAATAGCAGCAAGTAAAAGGTTTTGGACACTTATTTGAATAATGGTCCTTAGAACCACAATTGTAGCATTGTCCACAACTAGAGGTAGGAGTCTTTGCTACCGAAGTTGTCCGCCTTCCTTTCTTATTGGGTTAGGGCTTCTGAACTTAATATGCCTCTTCTTGTTGTTATTAAGTCTCTTTTTGGAACCTCCAACATCACTATCACTTCGCTTATCGGCCTCTTCTAGTCGAAGAGTGATATCTACCAGCTGATCGAAAGGAACCTCTAGTTTCAGAGGTAAAACCTTTTTGGGGTTCTTAATCAAAGCATAGATAAACCTTTGATTCTTTACAAGATCCAGAAATTGTTGGACAGACATGAATACGCCATCCAGAGAAGGATTATTAGATTGACCAATGCTAGGACTGACAGATCTAACCATCTCTTCTTCTTAAAGAAATAATGAAAGAAGAGGAAAAAGTTTATTCTCAGAATAAATATCAAACAAATTTGATTGATAAAACAAGGCATCATAAAAGAAATTAGGATAGAACAGGTCCTAAGACTCGGATAAATCCTAAGGCATGATTCCTAAGAAAGACTTAGGACAGTGATCCCTGTCATAATATTTTATATTGTTCTGAAGTTTGGTTCTAATACCAAGTTGTGATGCCCCACCGCTATACTCACACTAGCTAAGGACACTACAGAGTAATGTCATTAACTAGCACGAAGAATAAGGCTGTTGAGGAGCGACCATCGGTGTAATTGCTTTGTGCGAGCACTGATATGTTAGATAGTATTATATGCATTTCGTTTAAAAAGGGAATCTGACGTATCGATGAAAACTCAAAGCTACTACATAGTGGCTATGTGGTCTTCGAAAACAAATATAAAATAAGCATAACATAAATCGGTCACAGATATTCATATCACTGAGGCGGAAATAAAGGTGAATACAACACATAAGAGTGTACATCAAAGTAGTGGTTATATAAGATCCACTACGTCACAAAGGAATAGGTACAAGTGCAAGACAAAAGAATATGTATACATCAAGGAGTTTCTATCTCGAATGTATAATAACAAAAAATACTAAGCTAAAGTAGTTAGCCCAAAAGTCAGAGGAAGGATCATTATAAGAAGTCAAGCAAAAGTACATGAAATACCTCGGTCTGACCTGAGTATTATTTAAGAAGAAAATAATAAATGAATCATTCTAGCTATAAATATCATATAAAATGAGATAGGATAAGAGATATGACAAAAATATATGATAACAGTAATGTCATACTGTGACAAGTATACATTTAACAACAACAAAAATCATACAATATCTCAAAAATCTCAAAAACCAAAAAGAATGTCATATTCTTTAACATGTTCACCAAACCACAAATATTGATAAAACTTATCAATGTTAGTTACAAAAATTGGTGAAACACAAATTCTAGAAATCATCAATTAGAAATCCAGAAATCACAAAGGAAGAGGCCTGTCACAAACGGGAGCATGAAAACTTACCAAAACGTGCATCACAAACGGAACGCTATTTCATGGTCGCTAACCATCAAATTTGAGCCGAAGCTCCACAAACGGCCCGAAGACCTTTGAGCTAAAGCTCCACAAATGGTCAGAAGACCTTTGAGCCGAGGCTCCACAAACGACCAGAAGACCATGGGTTGCTACCCCACCAAATTGAGCATTCACTGAATGATCATCATAGATCAACAAATGTAAATTACACTAAGATAGTAAATAAATGAGTTAGGCTTCATGTCTCATAACCACTGGCTTAACTTAATTATTTACGAACAAATTGTAGACTTCCACTTGAAAATAAGTGTAAATTATACTAAGCTAGTAAATATATGAGTTTAGCTTCATGTCTCATAACCACTAGATTAACTTAAATATTTACGAACAAATTATAGATTTCCACTTGAAAATTGTCACGAGATTTCAATCGAACAAGTCCAAGAATTAACCGATGAAGTAAATGCAAGTGTTTCATACCACTTGTTTTGCTAAGCCGTTTAATTAGATTTCTCATACGAATGAGGTAAAGGTTAGTATATACTAATAGATTGGAAAACGGTTTTAAAAACAAACTTTGTATTAAAAATAACGTTGAAATTATTTTTGTGAAAGAGTTTGAGTATTTACTACTAGTATAGAAACCTTTGTATTATAGAAGTGACAAATCACAGAATATGATTGTAAAATCAATCGATCACCAAAAATTCACATTCAACGACGTGAATTAAAACTCCAAAAATCGATACCAAATCCAAACCAAATGGATATTCCCAAAACTCCATAAACGAAGTCATCAAAGTCAATAATAATCGACGAAAACTAACCGGATCAACAAAAATTGATAAAAATTGGAAATCCACTCAAAAACAGCCAAAATAGGAAAAATTGACGGTTCCGGACGTCTGATAGGTGTTTCCAGACGTCTGGCCCTCAGTTCTAGAAGTAAATGTGTTTTTCTCCTTTCTCTTTTTAATTCCAGATTCATTTCAGATGTTTGAAATTTTCAACCAGACGTCTGAATTTGGTTTCATACGGTTGAATTTTGTTTTAGACGTTTGGATTTTGTCTCTGTCCTTTTTTTATTTCCAAAACCATTTCAGACGTCTAGATTTTTCAATCAGACGTCTGGATTTGGTCTTAGATGTCTGAATTTTGTTTTAGACGTCTGAAATTTTCTGCTAGGCAAAAAAAACAGCCTAACCCAAAGAGGGCAAATCCAAACCGAAATGTGATCGAACGAGCGATGGATGCTAAGAATTTATGCCAATCGACAACCCATCACTATAGGCTCTTCGATACACCACCAAAAACATGTTCAAACATCCAAGATATGATTTTTAAAGATTTTGACTTCAAAACACCAAAATTGACCAAATCAATTCAAATCAAAAGCAAATGAGCATGAATAAATGTTAGGAATTCATACCTAACAACAATGAAAGCAATAGACATAGATGTGAGTTCAAAAACTCACCTTTAAACCCAAATAACAAGAGAGAAGCTTTAAAAGAAGCTAAGATTGATTTCTCTTCAACAACACCTCTAGAATCTTCAATCTATTATCAAATGAAATGAATTTCCTAAGTTAGGGTTTAGGAATTTCTAAAAAATGAAGAGAGATTGAGATGGAGAAGATGAAGATGATGCTTACATAAGCTTCTCTTTGATTTTAGAGCAAGAACTTGAATTCCCTAAGAGAACTTGGGCTTAGGAATTTTAATTTTCTATCTCTTCCCCCATTTTTCTTTTAGCTTGAGAGTGTTAGAAAATGTTATGAATGAATGAAGAGGAGTGGAGGGGGAGTTAGTGTATTAGATGAGTTGGGTTCTCTTGTTAGGTTATTGGGCTGAAACCCAAACCCAATGCCCCAAACGAAAATATCAAAATTCTAATCAACTCCAAACATATCGATGTTTATACTCAAAAAGGTCGCAAACGCCATTTTGGACTCAATGGAAGTAGTCTCGAGTCCGAATTCGACAGTTTACAAAAAGTAGCATTTCAGACTTTAATCCGACTAACGATGCTATATTTAAATAAAATATTTAGATATATAATCGTAAAATATACGGGTTGTTACAGAAAGAAACATAAACAAATTAAATTAGAGTAGCACCTTGGGATATTGCCAAAAATAGCACCTTGAAGATGAATTGATGCTCCAAGATTCAATAGAATCAATATCTAGATCTTGTAGGAATCAAGAGATAAGAACTACATATTATTTTAATTTTGATTTTCGAATTTCCTCAGGCTTTGAAAGCCATTATTTCGATTAGGATTTAAAGGAAGAGAATAGCAAAATGGCCGAATTAAATACATCTTTAAAGGAGGCAGTAAAAGATAATTAAAGATAGGGGTCATCCACCTTCCTTTAATTATGTTTTAGCCTTTTTATTTGAATTTGAAAAAATTATTCCCCTAGCCTGCCATAATATGAGGAGGAATGGGCCTCAAAAATTTCCAAACTCATTTAACATTTTTCCCATTTAAATCCAATTTAAATGTTCTACCAATATCTTATATCGATATGCGTACTCATCACTTTTTGTATATACGCTTTCCATTAAGTACCAATGTATTCAAACATAAACGAATTTTAATAATTAATATTTCATAATGTTAATTAATTTAATTGACTTACAACTATTATAAATTAATAACATATGCGGTTTATTCGGAGTATTCATCATTTCGGTTGTGCGACTCAAATGTATAAATTCAGTCAGCGATTAATATTGAACAATTTGAATATTAACGTTTACACTTCACTTTAGTGCTGTGACATTTTTGCTAAATTTATTGTTTAGGCATTTTTTTGGTAAAATCCAATTTTACTATTATAAGTAATACCCATTAGTAACGATTATTGATACCAATTCTCTTCGTACAGACTATATCACATTAGGACTGATGAAATTTGATTTTGGTTAAAATTCCAGTATCATCCATATTCAAATTTGTTTGTCCAAACATAAAGTCTTTGGTTCAATAATAATAATAATTATTAACTGTATTGCTCTAATCAAAGATTTTGACTTTGAGTTGACTATAGTTGACTGAGATACTAACTCCATGTAATGGAGGAGATAAATTCTCTATTGAATAATGTTTTACTTTCAATACTTTAACTCCAATCCAATTATTATTTAATGGATGTCATGCTAGGATTTAATTACAATCAAAGTGAAGTGTCTACAATGAATTTCAATTGTATTCTTAAGTCGAGATAATTATGTAACAATGTCACCTTAAGATTCTTTGTTTGACCTTAGTTTTATTAACCAACGGAAAACTCTCGAGTAAGTACTTTTGTGGTTATCTAATAACTATTGGTAAGTAACCCCTTGGTGATTCCAATAACCATGATTAATACACTGCTCAACATTTAAAGAGCGTTACGTACTCCATGGATTATATCCTTTTTCGAAACATCTCGACTAGGAATATTTAAAATATTATATCATTTTAATGTGGTAAATTTCTCAAAATTATAACACATTGTAATTACCATCACTTAACATATCATTTAAATTATGTATTATACTTAAGATATATAATTAATTAACATATCATAATATGACAAGTACATAATAGAAAAATAAACACCTTTTATTTCGAATGATATTTTACTACAGAGTTAATAATTTACAATAAAATATAGAATTTCCCCTGGAGCATATTTTTAACTCTATCAATTCACACGTTGCCAAATGGGTCAGATCCAACAAAGGTATGGATTTGTTACTTTGTATGGATTAATGGATGTATACTGATCATGAAATATATGCACATTAGTATTCATGTAGTTTAGAAATATTTTTCACTCGCCGGACTTTGTGAATGATCTTTTACATATTTTCTGTTTTTTTAAAATCTATTTCTTGGGTAAGTTGACTAAAGTAGACATTGCGAGCTGAAGCAAGCTTTAGAGCCAAAACTACATGAATTGCTATGATTATCTATTCAATATCTTGTACTATGCTCATACCTGAATTTATCATGTACATAAGACTCGCTATATATGGGATTAGATATATTTTCTAGACTCTGCCTATCCAGAGTATTATATGCCATGATAACGATTCCTTTTCTCTCATCTATGTATATATATAATACATGTTTTATCTTGCGCTCGTATATTTATTATATTATTCTTTATTCCTTTTGCTTTGAGATATTGTTATAAACTTTGCTTGATATACTATGTTTAGTTTAAATTTTATACGATGAATCATCATCCGTTGAGTTTGTGGATCCAGACACCCTTTTTGATGTATGAATTTACGCTTTCCTTTATCCATTTGTGTTGGATTTCTGATCATCAACAGGCACAATGGCTTGTGGTTCTTCCAGGCAAACAAACATTTCCACCTTTTAGTAAAATTCTGGTAAGTTTTGATTTATGTTCATGAATATTTCCTCTCATAGTTCAAAGAATATGGCCATATGAATCAAATGGGAGCCTAGCAGTATGATTCTAGCATTGCGATATTTAATCGTATGACATAAAGATTTTCCTTGTTGCTTAATGTTTGTAAGTGTTATAACATCTTTTGAGATCGATTGTCTCATTGTATGGTTCCTCTACTGTAGCTCGAA
This sequence comes from Allium cepa, assembly GCA_030765085.1. Taxonomy (NCBI): domain Eukaryota; kingdom Viridiplantae; phylum Streptophyta; class Magnoliopsida; order Asparagales; family Amaryllidaceae; genus Allium; species Allium cepa. Next base: position 132,386,231 of record CM060943.1, read on the forward strand.
ACTGAAGAGAGTGCAGGCTTCTAGCATGTAATGTAATAATGATTTTTCGAGCTCTTTGTTTGAACTCGAAGAACTGCCTCGTCTTCTTTGAGCACATGCTCGGTTTTTCTACGTTAAGTTTTTATATCCCCTTTGGATATTTCTGTGGTTCGTTTATAACTTGTGTCATTTATAGTGGTAAAGGAGAGTATGATTTCAAACCCAAATCAGGCCATCTTCATTTGTCAGGATCTTGGCCCTTTGAGGGGAGAAATGAGGTTTATTATGTCTATCACTATCTCTTGCCATGTCAGCATTTCGACCGGTGGATTGAGTCGGAGGAGCTCAAACGTTTTGTCTTATCTTCCTCAGTTGTTATCTTGGATTGGATGCCCCCTAAGTTAGGTTGGCCAAGACCTTGGGATTGCCTTGATTGGCATGTACGTTTGGATTATTCTGTATGCCTTGGTTGATTTATTCGCTTGGACTATTTTCAATGCTTGGATCCATCAGTTCAAGCAATGTTTGCAGTAGGGCATGTTGCCATCTTCTTCTCTACCACCATCTTCATCAAAGTTCTCATCTTAGCATTGATTATCTTAGGATTTTGTAGCGGGACAAGTGGAGTTTAGTGGACCGTCTCTTTGTTCAATATTTGAAGAGATTCTTTGTCTTGTAAAACCATTAATTGAGAAGTGCTTTTTGCTTTCTAAAATAGAAGAAAATTATTTTCCAAACAGAGCTAAAAGCAAAGGAACAAATGGTAGATTTTTAGATAGAAAATCTTCTCCAATTTAAAATTAAAAGGAAACATAAGAGTAAAAAAATTTCAAAGTAAAAAATAAAGAAAAGGTATTTTTTTCGAATTAAATTAAAAAAGAAGAGTTTTTTTTAAAAAAAAAAAAACTTCTTGAAACTAAAAAGGAAGAGGTCTTGCGTTCTCGATGAATGTACCAAAATATTTGAATTAAAATTAATGCGAATGTCGCATTTGTTAAATATTTCAGGTTTACCGTTTTTTTTTTTTTTTTTTTTTGACGTTATTAAATCGTTTAAAAGCAGACCTAAACAAAATTAAATGAATAAAATATAAATCTCAGAAAACAGAGACAAAACATGAATGACAAGAAAAACGATAAACCTAGAAGACCCGAAAGGCAGAATTTTGGCCCGAAATATATCTAGTAGGTGGTGTTAAATCGATTAGCTGAAATTCACGAACCCCCGGATTCTGTTGAAATCCGCTCAATCCCGCTTCCTAATTTCGGACTCTATAGCATTACTCTAAGAAAAAATAGCAAAGCAGGAAAAATAAAATTGAGACATTAGATTTTTACAGAGATTTGGTCCAATATTATCCTACATCCACAATAATTTAACTATTCATTGCCTTCATCTACTATTTTCACAAGTATTATTTTGGAGTTAGGGTGTAGCGTATTTTTTTAGAGTGAATACTGTGGAGTGAAGAAATTGCTTCCCATTTTAGTAAACTAGTGCGCTAATGGATCTAGTCCTAACAAAATTTTCAGTTGGAACAGCATTTTTGAGAAGGAGGATCTTTTGTTGCACACAGAAATACACACAAGAGAATCACGTCCATAAATAAACCCAGTTATCTCACTGTAAAAGACAGTCCTATTTCCCTGTACGCATGTTTGGTGTGTCCTAACAACCCTGTTAATCAACTTAAAGTCGATCACAATTCAATATTCAAGCTGAATCGATTTCGTAAGAACAGCGCTAGCAGTCCCATTCACATGTTATTTGCTTGCTTGCAAATCTTTAATGATTGTTTTAATACCTTTGTTGTCACACTTCTTTTGTATTAAAGTGAGTTGTCAAAAACACCCATTATGCCAGTCTCAAAATAGGATCCAACAATTAAATTTCTTTTATAAATTTAAATCATTCTTCTGTAAATATTATCAAATTTTAATCTCACTAAAGACTAGAATCTAACAAATAAGGTTCTTTTACAAATTCAAAACGTGCATCCACAAATATTATCAAATCTTAATACTACTTAAAATAGAATTTAACAAATAAATTATTAATTAATAATATAAATAAAAATTTAAGCTTAAGAAAATTAATGTTGCAACCGAAAAATAAAATTTTAACTGACCAAAAATGATTTCAACGTAAAAATATGATTAAATATTTATACAACTCATTTTCTCTTTGATGTGCTGAACATATACAATTTGCAGAAAAACAATTCATACGCGAAACGCGTACCGTAACACTTACATATACATATGCAACCCACCTACATTAGCGGTCAAAACCACCTTTTCTCTTCAGTTGCTAGCAAAAACACGATTTCCACCAGAGAAATCATTCCAACAAACATAAAGACCACAGAATCAACACGCCAAAATTATTTACAAAACCTCAATGCTAAAGCTATATATGTACATTTTTCAAAGATGGAAAAATAGCATGTAAAGAAATAAAACTGTATCCTCCTATGCACAAAAATATGTTGGCAGATAATCTATGCCTATGGCAACGAAGAAGAAAAAGAAAAACCTAAAATTTATTTATCTATATGATCTAAAAATAATGTTGTTATTCACATAGGAGGCCCAAGAGGACCAAAAGGAGTCGTCATAAGTTGGTCATAAGCGTCCATAGTGGTTTGGTCCTCCTCCTTGGGTAGCATAAGTCCATCCGTACCAAAATTAGAATCAAGAACCGGATACCTGATCTGATGACCCATTTGTCCCACCATACTACTGCTCCTTATTCCAATTCCAATGTTACTCATATCAACATCAAAACGAGGCATAGGCCTGACCCCGTAATCCAAATTAGGAAGGTTCAGGCTGTTTAGAAAAGAAGGGAGATTGATGTTCATCGGGGCGTTTTGGTGGGGTAGTTGGGGATATCTTCGGTTTAGGGTATGGGACTGATAGGCTGTTGTAGAGTGATTGATGGAGCTTCTAGCAGGAGGAACTTCATGATTGTGTTTGCCTTCGTATGCTGTGATGACAGATGTAAGGTCGTTCGATGCTCTTTCTATGTGTTTCCGTACCCTGCACCCTGCACTCGTGCACTTGTAGTAGCTTCTGTATGCAAGGACAATTTACATGGCCTTAGAAGGGAGTATAACAGATTCAAAATTGTTGTTTTGGAAGAAATTAACGACACTTGAATGGCATGTATATGTATACGGAAAGGATCGGCTACACCTCAAACCCCCTTTGATTTTCACCACATATTCCAAATTAAATAATATACATTCTCTCTCTTTCTACCGAATGTATATTATTTAATTCAGAATATGTGGTAAAAATCAAGGGTGATTTTAGGTGTAGCAAAATGAGGTATAGCCGATTCTTGCCCGCTATATATATAGTATTCAAAAAAACAAAATGCTACTGATGAAGGTTTTGTTAACCTTGGATTAGGGTTTCCTCTTACTACTTTCTGCCCATACTTGCGCCACCTATAGCCATCGTCAAGTATGTCTACTTCACTTACTGTTTGAACCACGACCCTGGGCTCACGAGCTCCCCTTGCACCAATGTTCGTCTCAACAGCACAAGCATCTAAACTTCTGATCAAATCAAACACAAAATGCATAAGAACATACAATATAACAACATATCAAAACTTTCGAAAGCCTAAAGAAGCAAGAGTAATTAACCTTATATTAGACTCATTATCATCTCCCTCACCATCACCTTCATTTCCCATGCTAGCGTGAGTTTCTCCATCCTCCAACTCATCATCAGAGTTAGATGAAGACATGTTGACAGCATCTTGGTTCTGAACATAATTAGAATCTTCTCCAAACTCAACTAAACTCGATTCACCATGCATCGTGCTCGCATCTATTCTATTGTAACATCGTTGATAAGGTGGGATCCCAGATCGACATTTTTTGACAGGAGTTTCATGATTGTGGGTTCCTTTATATATTATTTTGGTGATATAACCCTCATGGGAGCGCTCAACCTTCTTATTCACAGGGCAACTTGGATGCGTACATTTATAGTAGCTCCTTGGATATTCACTTCCTTTCACCGGTTTCTGTCCATATTTTCTCCATTTAAATCCATCGTTTTCTCCATCAAATTCAGTTTCAAGATGTGATGAGTTTTGACTGATATCATTAACATGATATTTTATACAAGATGACTCATTAATGTCATTCTGAATACTCTCCTCTTTGGTATCAGTTGGTGAAGAAGCCTGAATTAAAACAATAATATACAATCAACCAGTGGATAAAATGTCCATCTAAGTTTACTAACGAAATGGGAAGCATGATAAATATAGACTGAGTGCTCATTCTGTAATCCAATTTGCATTTTTTTGAATTATAATTTTGCCTGTATATCAAGGAATGCATTGTTTCCAACCACTTATATTTTTCACTTTCTTGTAAAAAAAACATGCTTACATTACACTTACATGCAGGGGTGATTTGGACGTAAAATAAAAGATACAAACAGACATCCAATTTCAAGTAGATGATGCTTTCATACGGTACAAGTCAAGGCCCTACCCATCCAAGGTGCTTGCAAAAAAATATAGAGCAGAAACCAGTACACAAGGCCTTCAATTGTTGGAAGGTTCAACTAGTTTACCATTGGAACAACAATAGTCGTTAATTTTAGTTTCTTATAATATTATTCCAACTCTATATTACTAAGAGATATTTGGCTCGGATATTGTCTCTTTAGAAAATTATGTTAGGTATACATCACTTCCACAAAAATTATGCAGTTAGATTTCACTTTTGTGAATTTTTTTTCGATTGTTATCGAATCTAATATATTTTTTTTGAACGTCGATATTCCGTCGAATATACTCAAATGCGGCTACGAATATATCATAAGTGTTGTTTAATGTAGCAATTAATCGCAGCCGTATTGCATTATTCACATTGCCAATAGTTTTTTTTGTCTAACAACATTCAATAAGTACAAGTATTATGCATAGCACTTGCTATGCAAAATATATAGGTGGTGTTGGTAAAACCAATAATATCTTCGCAAAAAATACGGCGATGCAATAAAAATAAATCCTAAAGAACCAATTTCTTGAAAACTCTAAGAAGCCGAACTGAACGAACACTGCAAATTTCAAGCAAGTGATGGGGTGTAATGTCTTTTATGTTTTATTTTCAAAAAAAAATTGTATTTGTGTAGAATCGAACTCATGACAGCCTCATGTTATTTACCCCATCAGGTTAGGTGAGTAAAGAATTACACCAGTCCCCAGCTTCAATTTCGACTATACTTCACCATCGTTACAACCACCCCCTTTGACCATCACGAATTGATTCTGCATTGAAATCCGCACCTAATGGTAACAACCTCACTTCCTCTGGCTGTCTAAAACATAATTTTGGTATTGTTGATTAAAATTCCGATTTCCATTGCCAAAGGGGAGTCGGTATCTGAAATATGAACTTCAGCTAGTCACAAGGGGCTTGCAGAAAAATATAGAGCTGAATCCAGTACACAAGGCTTTCAAATGTAGGAAGGTTCAATTAGTTTACCACTGGAACAACAATAATCCAACCAGGAAATAACTTTGAGTTCCCTATTCTGAATGCCCAAAAAAGTGCTTGTTGACCAAAGCAGTTACATTAGGTCCTTATTTTAAATTTCTTATAATATTATTACAATTCTATTTTTTGAAGAGGCATACAATTCTATTTTTTGAAGAGGCATTTGGCTCGGATGCTTGTTCATTGGAAAAATATGTTAGTTATACATGACTTCGCACCGAATGATAACAACCTCACCTCCCTTGGTCGCATCTACCAAAAAAATCCTAATTTGGATAGTGTTGATTAAAATCTCAATTTCCATAGTCAAAGGGGAGCTACTGATCAAACTCTGACATCAATCAACTTCTATTGTCGATCCGCACTTATTGACATCAAAATTAACATAAGAGACTCCACTTTTGGGTAAGAGGGTTTTCAGTAGGCATGGTCACCAAATTTGGGTGAGCGTTTTGATATTGCATCACCGCACGTAGTGCAGTTTTTTTTTCCTTTGATTGCGTGTGATAGAATGTTTTTGCCCTTCTTATCCAAAAATGAAGTCCCGTTAAAAATGACATTTTTTTGTTATTAAAATCAACTGAAACAACACAAATTTTTGAAACTAAACGGACGAAAAGTTAAGTTTTAATGTGATAAAGCATTTTTAGAAAGTTTGAACCATTCTAAACTTGAAACCATGATTTGATCATAACTTCCGATAAAATTTGAATTATAGGCTCATTCATTTTCCATTGCATAGACCACATCAAAACCATTTTTGTATAATGGTCATAAAAGCGAGTTGCCCCAGTCATTTACAAGATATGATTGTTATGTTTTTTACATATACTGACACGACTTGTGGGTAATTAGTTGAGATTCATTAGCCCATTTCAAAAATATAGACGCTATATCTTGGTTTCCAGCCGCCGCCACCATTTACTACTTTCATGTCAAAACATTTTATAAACTCTACTGAATTCTAGCTTCAAAAAATCAATTAAAGACATCACTTTTTAAGGAAAAATAAGACTAATAAGCAATCAACAACAACCAATTAAATGTGTTTTTACGATTAATTTGGGGTTACATACATCATATTTCGGATTTTGGGTTTCTATTTGGTGATTTGACAAATGATTCGATACCTCTATTATGTTATATGGTTCATACATATTAATATAAGTAATATAACATGGGTTTAAATAAATCCCTTGCTGTCCGAATTGAACTGAGGGTATAAATGATGTTTCAGTGATGCTTAAACGTGCAGTAATGATGTTAGATCATCTAGATTCCATTTATGATTGAATACGGATGTTTGCATTATGTTTGTAATGTTTTACATCTTGATTTGTTACGATATGCTAGATGGGTATTATTTTTTTCGTGTTTGTTTGTTTGTTTAGGCATGGTTATGTGATTGAGAATAATGGTTTATGTTGGGTTGAGCCAAAGTAGATTGAAGTTTGCATTTCGTAATTCGAATGGTACATGCATATGAAGTGTACGATGAAATGGACAAACGATAGAACCACTCTATTCATGGAGTTAAAGTGCATGGAATGACTTGGATTTGGAATGGAAATGGATAGGGCAAAATGAGTAGAAAGCACCACAACAAAAGATCAAGGGACTTCGCCAAAATCGACAAGGTTCAAGGTTAAACCCATATGACTTGGTACTGGTTGATCATGAGATGGACCTATACAAACCGATATGGATCGGTATTGATCCATACAACACAGATCAAACTGATGCATATTAAGACTAATCGATACAGATCGATCAAGGATTGATCGATACCGTATATATGCAACATAGTAAAATGTTTAGTCAATCGTAACTTCTTCATTTCAAGTCCAATTTTGTCAAGACTTCGACCGATGCTCAAGAAATGTTTCCATGTAATTTCGACGATGTTCCGAGACATTGATTTTTAGAGTTACAAAGGGAAATTCGGTGATAAACAAGGGAAAGTTGATGCTTTAAACAAGGGAAAATTATTTAAGGTTGACGTCAGAAAAGAAAGAATTCTGATCAAGCAAGGATTAGATATCGAAAGGAAACGAAATAAAATGAAAGGATTAGATGGTCGATTTTGAAAACTGTATGGACAAGCCGAATGATACATATGGAATGATCTATGGATTGGTCAAGGCTACAGGGTTTTCCCGGCTCATAAGTTATGGATGATGGCGGAGGACCAGTCGATCTTGAGATATGGAAGAGATGGAGTTGGGATGTCTACTCAGCCAAGACTAACAAGGTTAGTCGAGTAGAGTGGACTTTACAACGATTCTATCATTGATTTCAAGATCGCATGATTCGTTTATCTATGGTCATGATGGGTCCGGATACACATGGAGCGGACATTACGGTGAAGGACCAAGGATGTTTTGGATCTCTTATTTTCTATGTATGGTATTTGTTCTGTTTATGCCTTGAACGCCCTAAATCTCATCATCATTGGTATAGCACTGTATGCTGCTAGATTAGACATATAGTAAATGTTTGTTCTTGTAGGAGAGTAGCATGAGCACAACGCAGTATGCCTATCACATGATCACTGTATGTATGTATATATTATTTTTTGTAGTACAATCACTCGCATCGTACTTTGTCCAATCCGAAGTTATTTGTTTGTTTTTACTTATAACTCTTGGGTATTGGTTGTGTCTACACGTAGTTTGTGAGTCAATTTGGTGTGGTCGAGCATGGTTGTTATTCAAGAAAACGAGCAGGAGGTTGCCGACTTATATTACTAGACATTTACATATCTAGTGTATAGTGCTATAGGCGACTAGCATTAGTTATTTACTTATGCATCATGAGATAGGAAATTTGATGCACACACGCACACAAAACTATGAGATATTTAACTATTATTACTTTTTCAATTCTGATCAATATTGAGATACTCTAATGTTGCTTATTTTTAAAGTACTTTGTTTTGATGATACACTTCTCACTTATTTTATACTGATATTTTCTATACTATATTTTACATGTGTTTTGTGAGTAGATGATCATCAATTTATGATAAGAAATTTGATACACTTTTCTATACTATACGTTTGAATAGATGATCATCAATTTATGATCACATATGCACCCTTTGTCGGACCGATGACCGCTTAACATAGGCTAGATTATAGATTTGGCGCACCAGGGTCCGAGGGACGTCTCACTAATCATCATTCATTGATACTTCAATTAGTGTGAATCAATTTGATTACAAACCGCAAATTAGGTTTTCTTCAACTATTGTTCTCCTCCAACATAAATAAAACATCGTCTTAGATATTAAGGCCACACCCTCAATCAACGTTATAGATTTAATTTTTTTAATTATACACATTTATTTGTTAGATTAATAATAAATAAATGTTTAAATTCAATATAAAGGTGGTTCTTTGAAATTATCTTGTATACATCAATTTACTGATTGATTTGTGCATTTTTGATATTTTATATGATTATATTATGTAATCTCTTTGTGACTTGAACAATATAAGATATTGAAGACATTGCTTCTAATACTCTATTACTCTTTGTTGAATGCTGACAACACTAATCTTCTCTCGTGTTGAGGTCTGATCATGGTTTTAAATTCCTGGCCTCAACATATTATAAAGTCATCATGTTGCAAATTTAAAGGTCTTTTATCGCATAAATACTCATTATAGTAAATAAACGCCATATGCTTCAAAAAAGGGGCTAACTTTAACATTGGAACTCAAAATATGTGAATCGTATATTTTTAAGAAAAAAATTTGAACTTAAAAGCTAAGCAGAACTTAATGCTTAGCACCAACTAAGCACCATGAGACAAGATTTTAATCCACTTGTCTTGCTTAATATAATATAGTTTAAATCAGTTTCAAGATGGAATAAATCAATCGATAACACAGGTTTTAGATTTAATGAGTTGTGAACTCTTTTGTAGAGAGTTCAATTCCAAAGAGTTAAAAATTCCAATTGTATCTACAATAACTCTAACGCGAGCAAAATTATCTCATCGAATACGGTATAACGAATGACAAGATCGGCAAATGGTAAGCATAATTCTATTGAAAAATCAGTTCAAGTTGGAACCATGGTAGCAAAACAGTCGAAGAGACAATATATGAAAAGGATAGAATGCTTCAAATGATAAAAGCATGTTGATAGTTGTCACACGCAAGAAATGTTAAATGTACAATAAACAATGAATGTGATGCTTATAAGAAAGGCTAGAACAAAGTAGAGGCCTGGACATTCAAAGTAATAGTGGTATTGACACTCATGCTGACCTAGCTAAACATAGAGATGTTTCTCGATCGACATTAGTGATGATAAGCTTTGGAAGATGCGTAAGAGTTTCGATTTTCACATATACAGTGATAAGAGTTATTTTTCTTCATATGAGAAAAAAGTTGGCATTATAAGGATCACAAAGTTGGCATTAGCGATGATAAGCTTTGTATGCATGATGAAGTGCTTAGAGTGGTTCTAAGTGTGACATATACCTATGACTTTGCATAAATTTATTTTTCTTGGTCAATTGGATCACCACGGTTTTACTTATCAGATTTGAGGTTAAATTTTATTAAACGATGATAGTACTTTCATGAGGTCAGTAATGAATGACAAAACATTTATAAGTGGTCATAGATCACGTGTCGACACTTGAACGGGAGCCTAGTTTGTAATCAAATGGAGAGGTTGATATGTACTATTTGCGATGAACTTACTGACTTAAAATGTTAACGTCGGATAATTTCATATTGATGATGCTCGATGTATCAATGTTATAGTGGGATGAGCTAATGTCAAATGATTAACAAGTGTTAAAATAGAAAATGTGTAAAGATTGCATGAAGGTCTTTGTAGTATTACAGAACATCGAAACTAATTGATATAGCGCCTCTCGTACTAGAAGACGCGTCACTTGTAGACAGTGGTGGTAGTTTTGTTATTTTGTGTGATTCACGAAGATTAAATTGTTATTGATCTAAAGATCGTAAAGTGTATATGTGATTTTAATATCAAGTTGCAGTGCAAAAAATATGCGGTACAAATTCACAAGAAAAGAAATAAAATAATTAAAATGGTTTTTATGGGTAAATGAGCTCTATACCCAGTTAGTTGTTTTCGATCACAAAGTTCATATGTTGTATTATTGAGATATATGCATTATATGCAACCGCGGTTTTCATAAATTACATATAAAGATACATTATGGCGTGAACCAATTTGGATGGAAACCGTGAAAGTTAATTATTTCTTCTTCAGTTATTGTTATTTTCCTCTAAATAAAAAAAAATAAAAAATAAAAGAACTACCGTCGTAGACATTAGTTTACATCCACTTTTGATTCTAATTATTATTTATAGATGTTTATTAGTCATATTAACTACAAATAATTATTTGAGAATTAATCATGTGTGTAGTTCGGTGTAAATATTTTGTTTAAGTTGGTTTACCAATTAGTTTATTTGTACTAAACACTAAGATGGCTATTGGTTTCGAGTTCTACATATATTACTAGGAGATGTAAGATCTTGGAAAAAGAAGTTGAAACTTCTTCTCTCATTGTTAACGTTTTCCGCACATAAATCCTTGAATCTGTCCAACACTATAATACCAAATAACATGAAACATTACGGTGTATTTACCTTATTTTCCATACTCGAGTGGCATGATGGTGTTGCATCCGGTGGAGGCTGGAAAGAAATTCCATCAGGCATAATTTCTTCAATGCGCTCCTCTTTGCACTTCTCAATAGTGGCATCCAATGTTGAGATTGGTAGTGAACTACGACCATGATATGGTAAAGAAATTATTCCAGTAGTTGGTGAGAGTTGGGTCTGAGAATAGAGCATGGAAAAAATATAAATGTTGAAACTATAATTTATTTAGTCTTGATAACAAAATTAGTGAAATCATCCACAAATTACATGACTCAAAATAAGTCCAAATATTGACAATGGCAAATAATGGACAAAAAGGTTATATTTAACTGGAAGAAAGAATTTATTTTACAAGATTAAACTAGATTCTTCAGTTGAAAGAACTCGATAAATTGAGGTGTATAAACAAATGGCACAAGTACAGTTACTAACGAATTGCAAGGTATTACAAATTATATATCACCAAGGGCAACCATTGGGTAAAGCCACTAAAGTCCATTTCACACTAGGGTACAAAAATAGAAAAACATTAAAACTAAGGCACAAAAATTTATAGTAGACGCCAACAAATATCATTATACGGAAATAAAATTAGACATTAGGCGTAAGAAAATGAACATCAAATCAATCTATTCCTTCTATTCATGGTTTCTAAATTTAAAAATCACAACTTTCAAGAATCACCCAAATTCATAATGTTCAACATCAACTTTCATTGAAAGCAATTGGAAGTAAAGATTAGAAGATCATATCAATTTCAGAAATCACAATTTTGCATAAGAGGGTAGACTTTTTATCTTTATTTTTATTAACTTTATATTCTGATTTTCTATTTATAATATAGTAATATGATCTGAATCCTAAAATTCATTGTATATAAACTTCTTTGCTTTGAAATTTGATGATTAGCTTTCTAGCACAAATCACTTTCTAAAAATAATTTTATTTTGAACTGTTGTATGACTTGAAGTATTATTATCAAGATAGTTGTTTCATTTTGTCACTTTATTTGTTACTTGTATCATATATGATCTATTTTGATGCTTTAATTTTATTAATCTAATTAGTACTTGTAATAGGGTCTTGACTTACAGCTAGCTTTATGTATCAAAACACCTAGAACAGACCCAATATATCATTTGGTTCTTTCATGTACATACAATTTAATTCAACCATCAATCTGATGCACATATTTTGTAATGTACTGCTCCAAACCGACACTATTAGTTATTTCCCTGCGAAGATTATTTACAATAGCATTGCGAGTACAAATAACACAACCTCCGTACAAGCAAGATAAGATAATCAGTATAGACGACATGTGCTCCATAAGGCACAAATGATACATGCTACGCAAGTGAAGGACAAAATAAATACAATAAATATCACATTCTTCATGCATGAAAGGTAAATTATTAGTACACACGACGCACTTAGTACATGTGAAGGGAAAAAGAATATTATTTGAAATTCAGATTTTAGTTGTTGACATCAACACATGAACCGCAGTGCATGTACGTATAAAAATATATTTTTTGACTAGTATATTATAAATTCAAATAATCAATGCTTACATTTGCATGATACATTATAAATTCAAATAATCAATGCTTACATTTACATGTGTATTGACAATATTAAATTTGAAAACAAATTATCATATAAACAATATGTATCTATAGTTAGAAATGATCTTAAAAATAATGTATTTAAATAAAATGTTTCTTATGTAATTTTCAATTTCATTTATACAAATCATACTTGATATATCTCTACTATTAATAAAGAGAATTCAATGAATAGACTTTACACGTCACCTTTTTAAAATTTCAAAAATACACTCTCCTATCAACGGAATCTCACTATTGGTTTACAATCTTGTACTAATATCAGATTTTGTACTTATATCAGATTTTGTACTTATATCAGATATCCATACATTAATTTTTTATTAAATAAAAATTAAATATCTCTAGCTATTGAATACACGTACGTGCGATTTATACTAGTTTGAATAATAAAAAAGTCATAAAATATATTTTTATGAAATTAATCGATTTTAGATTTACATATCTAAGAGAATGTTATATTAAAAAGGTAATTATTATGAACAAAATTAAATTAGATGAAAACCGACATAAAATGTTTATTCATTAAATCTATGAAATATTAAATTATTTCAAAAAATATATTTATTGAACAATCAAAATCATTGTTTGCATTGGTTAATGCTCATTATTTTTTATGATATAATATAACGGTATAGCTTATATTAAGTGAATGGTTTTAAGTAATTTCGAAATTATACAAATTAAACGTTTAAAACTTTGTTCAATTTAAAACGAGAATTTATGAAATTTCAGAATAAAAGAAGCATACTTTTTTATATAACTTCAACTCTTTATTGTAATCATAAAATAAAATACACACATTATTAAATTCCAAAATTCTATTTTGAAAAATTAAAAGCTAAGAATATCAGTTAAGCATAAATAGTTTTCATCAAAAGGATTATTGTTTATGAATAAGAGTGTAATAAGCAAAATATTAAATGTGTATTTGTACAACAAAGTCATGAAGAATAAATATTTTCAAAGGAATATATGAATATATTAAGATCATTGAAATGTAAATTGAACTTGTTAGGACAACAATTTGTTGCAAGTGAGATTCAAACTCTAGATCTTATGAAAAATGAAGAGTGCTTTTGTGAAGATCATGATTCAAAGTTGCAACCTCATACCAAATAATGTTTGGTATTTTTTGTCAAAATCGGTTTCAAAATTGTAATGTCATAAAAATGAATGTTGTTACACACCATCATATACTATAAAAGTTACCCAACTCTCAATTTATAAATTGTTATAAACATACTTAAAATCACTCATTCATTCACTCAAACATTGTCGATTGTTTCATGCTACCTTCCTCATCCAAAACCATGAAACTCACATCATTACTCTAATCAAATTTGCAATGCATAATCGGGTTTTTTATCTAAAATTTTAGAATATGAAGGGTATAACCTTAAACATAAAGAAATACACGGCTCTCTTTAAAAACAATGTTGAAGTATGGTATTATTCATAAAATATGGTATTTCAATTCAAATTTAAACATCATTTTTTGCCGCTAATGTTTTTTTTCGTAATCTCTTTTACATATTACTTTTTCGCTTGGATTTTTATTCACTTGTCAATTTTGGTGTAGAAATCTAATTATACATAATTATTTTACACTTTTTTTGTTTAGTAATATTTTTTAAATGTTGGTAAATTCAGATATTTGTTTTATTATATTGAATGATATATGTTGTAAACTAAAAATATGTAAATGTATATAATTACTTTATTTATGACTTATAAACTTTGAAGAACAAATTAAGACATAAAAAAGTTATTTGTTTTCATTAAAACGACGTTGAAGTTCTAAATTTACTCATCATGAGTTTTTGACGTGAATACTTTTTTGGTATTTTGTTATTACTTATTAGATTGAATTTTTTGTATTGTTATTGCTACTAATTGATCGTATTATTTTTTTCTCATTTAGATGTTTTCGTCAAGAATTGTAATTTAAAAATTGGGATTAATGAGATTTTAGCACAAAGTAAGGAAATATGTATATGGAAATTAAGATTCAAAGTGAATTTAGTGTTTCGCTTTCTAATTTTTTAAAATAGTAGAAAAGATGATATCACTGGGTATTGATGATCTTGCTTAATAATTGTCGACTTTTTCCTCATTGCTTATATTTCTAAAATTCAGCTCTAGAACTCATTGTGGTTTTGTCACGTCGGGTATTCCAAATAAGAGGTTTTAGAATATATAATATAGATACAGTTCAAAGTAAGAAGATTTGTATATGGAAATTGGGTTCAGAATGAATTAAATAAGAAGATTTGTAAATGGAAATTGAGATTCAGAATGAACTAAATGTTTCGTTTTCTATTTCATAGTAATAGTCTAAAGGTTAATTCTATTTAAACACATAAACTTGTCGAGTAACCCCACAAAATATGAAAAACCACCATACCTCTGTTTTTGCTAAGTTTACTCATCATATTTTTAATTATTTTTTTCCAAAATACCATTACCTAATAAAAAGCTGTTAGGTACAAAGAATTCATCATTCCAATAACCACACTGCCAAATCACGCAACCGCCCACCAAATTAGTACAAATTCAGAATGGGATTACATTACTGCAGAGACAAAAGATACAAGTGATTGTTTGTTCAACCACGTAATCGGTGCACGTGGATGTGTACTCCACCCCATAGTGGTAATGTGAGGTAAAAAAGCCAGTCTCGCATTAACCATGTTTGGTTGGTGTATAAACCACATGATGTCACTACGTGATTATACTATCAATTTCTAAGTTTATCAGTTCTGATTCATGTCGACTCATATTAACTTCGTCAAGACCCATCAATTCAGTCAAAATATTCGAGATTTCAACAAGAATTTGGAGTAGATGAATTTAATGGTTAGGAGATTTTAGGTAGAATATGATAAAGAAGAGAAAAAGAAGATAAATGAGTATCTAAATATAATAAGGACAATTTTATCCTAGAATTTTAAAAAAATTTGGGGGACAACTAAATAAATCCTTGTGTCTAAATAAAATTTTCCTATAAAAATTAAACCATTGTGCTTCAAACTTATAGCTTTGCAGCCTAATTTTTCTTGCTTGCTTAGATTCTTAGAATTCAATTCTAAAACTCATCGTTTTTTGCCACGTAGGATTTTCCAAACAAGAAGGATTGATCCTTCAGTATACATTATAAGATAATTTTCAGAATTTCAACTTCAAAATGACAACCAAAATTTATTTGTGTTTTCCTTTATACTCAAGGAAAATGCATTCACCTCACATAAAAGATTGATAAAATCTCCATTATGCGGTTAACTTCCCGATCAAATATGTGTAACCCGACTTATAGAAAGTAAGGCACGGAATTGTAAAATGGAGTTTGCTAAATCAATGCTTCTTCACGGACTATCAAATAATAGTCAAAACTCTAGTTTTGTTAACTGCATAATCTTGTAATCAAACGGAAGCAAATGATCTCTAACAATGTCGAACAACTCTTAATGCTTCAATCACATATGTGTAATATATATAAAAAATAAGTGAAATAAGGGAGACAACTATCTTTCAAAAACTTATTTGTTTTACATCTCTCCTCTCTCTTAGAAATTATTTTATACATCCTTCTTTTTTGAATGTCTTTCTTTTTTACTTCTCCCGTTCTAAATTTAAGAATCGCCATCAAGACTTGTATTGCGGATGGTTATGAGTTATGAACACACACTTTAAAAGCATGTGGTAAGGTTAATAAAATTACCTAAATACCCCGAAATTCGCCTTTTTTTTTAAATAGTAAAATTGAGAAAGACTTAAAGCTTATTTCTTTTTAATCATAAGGATATATATTAAAATTTCCCAATAAAAAAACATACCGAGGCATTAAAAACGAGTCTTGGAGAGTCGAAGAAGGCAGATGGAGCATGACCAGGAGAAATTGTCAGATATGAAGACTGAATATCCGTTGTAGAAGCCACATTTGCTGAATTAATTTGATCAGTGTTTATGGTTAATCCCGCTCTAGCAATTTTCTGACAAAGGCTTCCTCTTAAACTTGAATTTCCCTCTGTAGAAAGACTCGGCTCTCTGCTCGAGATGTTGAAGCCTCTGTCGGCACCAATAGAAGTGTGATGTTGGTTTATGGATGCAGGAAGATGCATTTCATGTTCTACTAAAATACTTTGCACTGATGAGTTGGTAAGGAAATATTGCTGGTTTTCAGACGCAGGGAAATGCATTTCAAATTCATTAAGATAATTCATCAAACATGGTCTGTGACTGGGATTTGAAGGATCAAAGTTGCCATCCATATCAGCTATGCTTCTTCTATCCTTTCAATATTAGCGACACGTTGTTTGCAAAAATGGCGATATCGTTCGTTCCAAAACGCGATTTGGAAGGAATCGCAGCCTTCCCGATCCAAGTGTTAAATTGGATCGCAACCCGTGTAAAATGTACGATCCTATTTCAGAACGAAAATCTTGAAGTCCAATACTGAATCGCAATTTTAACTTAAACTTCGGATTGAAACAAAATTAAAAGAGATTTAGTTCAGCATCAAGATCTCGATTCAGCAATAAAAAATTAAAAAAAATGAAGGAATAGGAAAAGGCAGCGGCAGGAAACCTATTAAAGCAGGGTTACTCTAATTTCCGAGAGGAAGAAGCGTTGCGATTTAAATGTGGCGATAATAGGGAAATTTTGGGCCGCGTTCATATAATTCAAAACAACATGGGCCAAGTTGGTCCAAATAAAACCTAATAAATTACGTCCCTATTTTTAATCTGTAAAACAAAAATTACTTGTATATCCCAACGGCTTACGTTCTGTGCAAAATATTTCCAAATCCACCATCATCATTACACGATTTACAAATTTTTTTTAAAAAAAACACTAAAAATCTTCAAAACCCCCAATCGAAGAAATTGCGGGTTGAAGAAACCTAATTTGCAAACCAGAAATCCAAGACACTACCAATCGAACAACGAACATATCGAAGTAAGTTCCCAAAAAAGAATGGAAGATATTTGCAAATTTACAGAAGTCGATATTCGATATACGAGGATGGCAACCAGTGACGCCTATTGTAAAGAATATGCATCAATCTGAAAAGAAAATCCTGAAAATAAAAAAGAAAAAGGTAACATAAATCAAAATTTTACCGTATATATTGATAACAGTAAATGTTAGATAAGTATAATTCTGATTGAAATAAGTGGAAATACTGCATGGCAAATTTTTATTGTATATATTTGTTATGGAAAATATTTGACTATACAATTTTGGTTGATGATATATTTAAAATAGACGTTGCCATTGGTATACAGCAAAAAGAATAATTATGAATGACAAACATCTGCCAAGCAAATATCTATCGAAAGTCATTTCTGCCAATAATTGCTTGAAATATTACAAAAATTTTACTATAAATACCGAGAATATCAAATATCACTACAAGAAAAAGGCAGAATACCGACAGCCAAGACCGACGGCTTCCGACGGCCATTTTCCGACGGCTTTCGACGGGCCGTCGGCGGCCGTCGGAAGCCGTCGCAAATTTGCGATTATACCAGCCAGCCGAGCCCTTTCTTCCTCCTCCATTTCATACGAAAAAAACCCAAAAAACCCCCCAAATTCAACCCCTAAGCTTCCAATCCCTAATTTTTAGCTTCCGGATCTTCCAACGCACTCTAATCAAGCTTCAGTACTCTTAATCTCAGGTATAATCTCTTATTTTTATGAAAAATTCAGTTTTTACCCTAATTATAGATTTGCATAAATTGATAAATTAGGGCGAATTAATGATTGCAATTGTTTCCACTAGCGTAATAACGGTTTATAGCATCACATGGTATACCAATTTCATCTTTTATCGTGAAATTGTGATAAACACGTATAATTTGTGCATGTTCATGTATATGTATTTTGTTGTGTATGCCTTGATTCGACGATTGTATACGTTATTTGGAATAAGATAAAATGATTGAATGAACTAGGAGTATTATATTGTGCACGTTTTTACTTATGACACAAAAAAAATGCATTACTCTAAATTATAATTGTGTGTATTGAAAAATGACAAAATGTTAAACCAGCCCTAAGTTGATGCGTAATACGTCGAATAAATGTGTGAAATTAATATATAAATGTGAACAGTGAGTAAAACTGTATTTTTGAGTAAAATGCGCGCATGTTAACCGACAAATGTCCCTTAGAGAGTTTTTGGCCCCGTCTGACGAGTGTTGTACATGATCGTTGTATAAATAGTCGTTTTTTTCGAAAAACGACCATTTATATTCATCTGGTACAATGTTTGTCGGATTTGTCCCTGTATTGGACAAGTTATGAACACAGTAAGAATTTACATTTTGTATACTACTTCGTCTCAAACGGTTCATAAAATTTCGCCCTAACTTTTCTTTTTTGTTTCCTGCGTACACGCATTTGTGTACAATGCAGGGAACAAAAGGGAAATGCTGCCGAAATTTTATTGAATCGTTTGGGACGAAGTAATATACGAAATGTAAATGCTTACTGTGTTTGTAATGGGAGGTAGGATGTCTGACCAATGAAAAAAAATTATATATTTTTAATCGTTACGTACGTTAAAAAATGAAATGTGCCCTATTTGAAAATATTTTTAAATTTGTGAAGTTGTTCTTTAAATTCAAAATATTATACGAACATGAAAATAATCTTTTTCGAATGTGTATTCTTCAAAATAAATATTAAATTTTGAACTTCTCATTTTGTCAAATAGGAAAAATGATTGATTATTTTGTTGATCGAAGGAGATGGATGTACCAAAGAAAAGGAATGAGGGGCTCAATAAAAGAAGATTTTTATAACGGTATAAACGTGTTTGTTGAATTCGCCTTAAGTAATAACGGAAACGATCCAGAAATTCGTTGTCCGTGTAGTAGGTGTAGACATTTGAAGTTTTTGTTACCAGATATTGTGAAAGTTCATTTGTGCCAACACGGTTTCACACCCGAATATTATGTTTGGGATCGGCATGGAGAAGTTGTAGCAAATACTTCTGTAGAGTCTGAAAGTGTCGTTAACGAAATAGTTTCAACGACCCGTATAGAAAATATGGTCGAAGATGCAGCACGATCAATGTTTCCTATGGTTGAAGTTGACGACGATGATGTAAATGTTGAAGAACCAAATATTGAAGCTAAGAAAATTTATGATTTACTAGATGCAGCTAAAAAACCTATTTGGGATGGTTGTAAAAGCGGCACGCAGCTGTCAGTAATCGCAGAATACATTGCGATGAAGTCAAAATACAACATCACTGAAGCTGGGTTTACGGCTGTTGTACAAGCTGCAAAAAGACATATGCCGCCCGATAATCTAATGTGTGAAAATCACTACGAAGTTAAAAAACTTATGTCGGCTTTTGGTTTACCGTATCAGAAAATAGATACATGTTTAAAAGGATGCATGTTGTTTTGGAAAGAAGACGCAAACCTTAGAAATTGTAAAGTTTGTAACCAGGAGAGATACAAACCAAGAAAAAAGAAGGGTAAGGAAGTTCCGTACAAGCGTATGCACTACTTACCCATAACTCCAAGACTTCAAAGATTATACGCATCTTCTGTAACTGCGTCTAATATGAGGTGGCATAGCGTGAGAACGGAGGAAGAGGGTACGTTGACACATCCGGCCGATGGAGAAGCATGGAAGCATTTCGATAAAACGTATCCAAATTTTGCAGCGGAGAGTCGAAATGTTAGATTAGGATTATGTACGGACGGTTTTTCTCCATTTTCTCAATTTGGTTCTAAATATTCATCCTGGCCCATTATCGTCACACCGTATAATTTACCTCCATGGATGTGCATGAAAACGCAATATATGTTTCTTACTGTTGTCGTTCCTGGCCCCGACGATCCGACACAAGGAATCGATGTATATTTACAACCGTTGATTGAGGAGTTAAAAATACTGTGGAACGAAGGAGTAGAAACATACGATGTGTCAAAGAAGAAAAATTTTCGTATGTTTGCTTCTTTGTTGTGGACTATAAGTGATTTTCCTGCCTATGCAATGCTTTCGGGATGGAGTACTGCCGGTCGTCTAGCATGTCCATATTGCATGGATGAAACACGAGCGTTTTCTTTACCTCATGGTAAGAAAATTTCATGGTTTGACTGTCATCGATATTTTCTCCATGTAAATCATCCCTTCAGAGGAGACAAGAAAAACTTTTTAGCTAATAGAGTAGAAAATAGACAACCACCGACGATATGGTCAAGCGAAGACATATATGAACTTGTTAAGGACTATCCAAAGATATATGAAACGGGGGAGCAAACAGAAATTGAAGGCAAATCAGTTGTTCATAACTGGTGCAAACAAACTATTTTTTGGGAGTTGCCGTATTGGAAACATCTTCTGCTTCGCCATAACATAGATGTGATGCACAATGAGAAAAATGTATTTGATAATGTGTTTAACACAATTTTGAATGTGAAAGGGAAGACGAAGGATGATTTGAAATCAAGACGTGATATAGAAGAATTATGCAAACGTCCCGAGCTTCATATGAAACCAAATGACAGTAAAAAACCAAAAGCTTGTTACGAATTAGATAATAATCAAGTTAAAGCTGTGTTAAAATGGGTGGAAGGGTTAAGATTTCCTGATGGGATATCATCAAATCTTCGTAGATGTGTTGACTTTAAAAATAGTAGATTGAGCGGAATGAAAACTCACGACTGTCACATAATGATGGAAAATTTATTTCCCGTTATGTTTAAAGAACTACTGCCGTTAAAAGTTTGGAAGGTAGTAACGGAGCTTAGTATGTTTTACAAAGAGCTTTGTTCGACTACTTTAAAAGTGCAACGTTTACGTAAACTTGAAGTGGACATTCCTATATTGCTTTGCAAATTAGAGAAAATATTTCCGCCAGGTTTTTTTAATGTGATGGAACATTTACCTGTTCATCTTCCATCTGAAGCACGACTTCGAGGTCCTGTCCAATACGGATGGATGTATCCATTTGAGAGGTATGTAATATGTTATAACGTAATTTAATTGCATTTGAAAGATGAAGTTAATATAAATTAATGTTGCATAGATATTTGAATCATCTGAAGAAAAAAGTGAGACAAAAAGCACGAGTTGAAGGTTCGATATGTAAATCTTACATCGAAGAAGAAGCTTCGTTCTTTTTCTCTCACTATTTCAGTGACCATGTGAATATTTCATTTCAAAGTGTTCCTCGTAATGATGAAGGCGACGAACAAGAGTCCTCTCAAGCAATGTTATCTATTTTTAGACAACATGGTCGGCCTTCTGGAAAATGTGTGGAAATATGGCTAGACGATAGAGATCTTCGTGTAGCACACACTTATATTCTTCTAAATTGTGCCGAGGTTGCACCGTTTGTTAGGTAATCTGAAATAATAATTTTTGTTTTATTCTTTTCTGTAATGCATGCGCGTGTATAACCTAATGTAATAATTTGTTTATATAAACAGTGTTTATGAACGGGAACATCCGAACGGAGATCTCAGTAAAGAATTTTCCCGTTGGTTTTCAAATTACGTTTATGAGCCGAAAAATTGTGTTGTTGACGAAGGGTTGAAACATCTTGCAATGGGACCAAAAAGAGTGGTCAAGACATATCCAATATATTTCGTCAATGGATACAAATTTAACACTAAAGAATACGGTGCAGAAAAATTAACAAATAATACTGGTGTATTTGTTAAAGGTAGTGACGATCCAGAAAACCATTTAAATGATTTTTATGGCGTTCTAACACAAATTTTGCAACTGACATATTTCTCAAGACCCGCGGAGGAGGTGTTTCTATTTAGATGCAATTGGTTTAGCAATGTTCCAGGTTCTGGAATTAATGTGCATAAGGATTATAATCTTATCGAAATAAAGCATACATCGCACTATCACAAGTATGATCCTTTTGTACTAGCCAAACAAGCATTGCAAGTTTATTACGCTCCTTATCCGTCTCTAAAAAGAGATAAAGCAGATTGGTCTGCAGTTTTTAAAACAAAGGCCAGATTCACATTCGATGGGAAGAATATTCCGGACGAACAAGCTTATCAGGCAGATCTTGAGCAAAATAACGAAATAATAATTACAGACGATCATACAGATTTTGGTCCTTTGATCGATGAATCAAATGTTTTGGTAGAAGCGTTTGACAGTGCAGAGGAAAATATCGTCGAAAACGAGACCGAATCTGAATCAGAAGACGATGATGACTGATATAAATTTGAATCTGTTTTTTTGCAATTGATGTAACTATGTTGAATTCTTGATGTATTATGAAATTGATGTAACTATGAAACTAAATCCGTTTACTATTGTTTTATGTTATTTCAATTTGTCATTTATTTAGCAATTTTTATTAAAAATGCAATGAACTCTGCTTATCGTAGGAAGAGTACACCCATCATGAATCAGGTATAACAAACTTACATGTCTATTTACATTTCAGTCATTATAATTAAGCAATTTATACCATTGATGTCATGTTCATATGAAATATATTTCATTATCATGTTTTTATTCTCTTATATAATGATGTGTAAACGTCACAGGTTTATCATTATGTCACATAGAGGGAGGAGCTCTTCCCGTTCTTCAGGAGGCGATGGCAGTGGCCCATCGCAAGCGCCACACCGTCCAGTTGTTACGTTAGCCCCCAAAGCAGATGGGTAAAAATTAAATCTTATTCATCATCTTATTTTTTCTATACTATACGTATGTACTTATCTGTATCGTACTTAAAAACAGGGGGTTCGAGCTACTACCCACTAAGGTAGTGTTGGACGTCTCCAGAGCAGCATATCGTAGTAGGATGAGTGCGTGCTGGCCAAAGTGGGATACCATCCCTCCGCACATCATAGAGTGCATATGGCAGGATGTCCTAGTATGTGTAATTTTTATGTTTTCCATTTTTAATTCGTTTTTGTCGTTTTTCTACCGTTTATCGTTTAAAGTGTAATCTTTTTTTAACACAGGCTGAGATAGACATCCAGACAGATGATATGCAGCTGGCACGAGCATACTGGATGAGGAAGATGCGAAAGAACTACAGAGACACGATATCTGAGGTTAAGAAATCCGGGAAGAGACCACGGTGGATGGGGGAGAGCGTGTGGCAAGCTTGGTTGAGCTACTGGGAGACGGACGAGGCGAAGGCAAGTATACTAATTTTTTTTCAATTATTAATTTAACGTGATTGAAAAATAATGTATCAAATTTTGAATGTACAGGCAGAGTCAGATAGAAACTCTGCAAATAGAAATAAGAATCCCGTTACTCATCGCGGAGGATCGAAGTCGTTTCAGCAGTATCGGCAGGAGTTGGTAAATTTAATTACTGAATAATAAATGTAAATAGTTTATGCTATATGATTTTAAATGTATAATAATTGTATGTAACAATCAACTTCAGGAAGCCGAGGCACATGGTCCTGTCAGCTATATGGACGTGTTCACCCGTACGCATGCTGTTGAGCATGTTAATCCAGACGGGACTGTTTCGTACACATGGCAGGACGATAAATCCAGTAAAAGCCATGTAAGCATATTTCATTTTATTCAGTATTAGTAATTGTTTTAGTTGTCAAATTATTATGAAATAAGATATGATATTATTAATTTGTCAATGCAGGAGATGTTTATGGAGCAGCGACAGAAACTCCTTTCTGATACGGGTCGAGAGCAGCTGACGACCGATGAAGAGGACATTATTTTTGAGTCCGTTATGAGTCCACCAGAGCATGGTCGACGATACGGATTTGGCAATTTAGCGGTAAATAATTTAATTTTTCTTAAAATACTTAAAATATGATATTCTTACCTTTTCAAAACAATAAACTTTGATTTTATTTATTTTTCAATTATTGCAGTCCAGTAGTCAGAGTAGGAGACGGCGGAGTAGACCTCAGAGCGAGCTAGCAAGTATAGAAGAATTACAGACTAGAGTTCAGCAGTTGGAGGAGCAGAACCGCCAACAGGCCATGCAGACGGCACAGTTATTTGAGTACATGCAGCAGTTTGGTGGCCGCTTCCCTTCATCGGCTGGCTCTGGATCTGGGGCAGATTGATTCATTGCTTTCTAATTCGTTCGTGCAGGTATGTTTAGTTTTAGTTTACAATGATTTGGTAGAAGGAACAATTAATTGTTGATATGTATAATTATGTATAATACACTTGGTTCTGTAGCTGTATCAGGATATGCATGATTAGAACAGTTATTGTTAGTATTATTGTTAATGTTGGAATGTTATGTATATTTTGTATTTTATTTTTATTCTAATTTAGTTTATTTCTGTGTCTATTGAATATTTTGGAGTATTGGTTTGCATGTTTGGTTGGATTATTGTTTATTTGATTGTGCAGTATTGATATTGTAGTGTTTGGAAGAGAAATGTGGTTGGAAGGCTCTATTTGCAGCAGATTTTAAAAAAAAACAACAGGTTTCCGACGGCTTCCGACGGCTCTCGACGGCTTATTGGTCGAAATTTTCCGGCGGTTTCCGACGGGTTCCGACGGCTTATTGGCCTGATTTCCGACGGTTTCCGACGGTTTCCGACGGCCGTCGGAAGCCGTCGGAAACCGCCGGAAACCGCCGGAAACCGTCGATAATGTATACGGCATCACCCGTCGGTAGCCGTCGGAAATACTGCTCCCCGACGCCTTCATTTCCGACGGCTTTTTCCGACGGCCGCCGACGGCTTCCGACGGCCGCCGACGGTTTTCAGCCGTCGGAAATCCCCCCTCCCCTTGTAGTGTATTTGTCATACGTGGTTTTGATTGATGGTAGGTTCTAATTGTAGTATACAATTAGATGATGAAGTGAGTGTTAACTGGACCAGCACGCAACGAGATAAATGAGCGAATTTCAAAAACCTTTATCATTTTGGATATTTATTAAGCCTATGAAGTCTAATTCATTTAGAACTTTTTTAATTTTCTTTTAAATAAAATCATTACTTTATTTAGACTTATAATATATTTTTGTATTATGTAATTAATGTTATGCATGCTATTATATTATTAGTGAGTTGCATTTCAAGGGCACACAAGACTATTCAATTTTTTGTCAACTGAACAGTCGTTTTTTAATAATTTTTTCCTTCTCGCTCTCTGCTTCGTCCTTTGCCCGTCAACTACAGATTGGGACAAAGAAAAAAACTATGGTTTCCATGCTATTCTTTCGCACGATTTCTCTCCTACCAGCTCTACACTTCCTCCTTTCCCCTCAGCTTCAAATAAAAATTTATTCCGTCGGCTACAAATTGAAATGCTCCGATTTCCAGGCGATTCTTCCGTCCGATTTCTTCCACCGCGATTATCAACTTCGTGCAAAAGGTAATTTTTGTTCTTCTTTTTGCCCTGATTTTTGGATGCGGCTTGTCTATTTCGTCGTTGATTATATTATAGGAATTTAGGCATATTTTAATATTCGGTTTTTTGGGTTTGTTTATTTTTTCCTCTCTTTAGGCTTTGCTATATAGGCTACGTAGAAAAATGTATAACATGGCTGGCAAATTTATGTGTGATCCTCATTTACCACAAAAGGATTTGAATTTGGAATTTTAGTCTTAGATACTTGGTTATCTAGTTGTTTTGAATATGAATATGGTTGTGAAGAGTCATGTTATATCTTGAGATGTAATCTACAGATTTTATATGTGTGTGGATTGGGATTAATCGTGAGTATAAATTTTCTGTTGAACTAAATGATGAATTCATTGCTCCTGTAACGTTCACACTGGGCTGCAATTCCAGAATAGTTGACTGTGCACTGCGTCTTGCAAAACATTCACATATATTAATGTTCAACCAATAGTGATTATCAGATGTGCTGTTGGACTAAGCTTATTACAAAAACCTGCTTTTTTATATGTTATCCTGCCTTTTGGCAAGGCCGTGATACCAAAAGATTGATCGAAAACCAAAGACAGTTCATCCTGAAGATCGGTTATACACTGCTTCGCTATGGATATCGATGAATTTTGTCCGAGTCCGGATCTGGCCACAATTGACCAGACATGACAAGCAAGACCATAAAAGCCAGCGTTTCAAATTTCAGGTTAATTGGAGTTCGTATGAATGAGATATGATCGATACAAGTTAGAGAAAATGTGCTGTTCGTATCCATCAGAAGGTCAAGGTGATGGTCTACTCGCACCGATCAGATTCGTATCCATCAGGATAAGTCCACCTCGATCAATTCGAATCCATCACGTTCGAATCGATCCACCATCACACTGTTCGAATCCATTGAACTCAGTCACTTCGTATGGGCACACACAATTCGCCACGAACGTATCCATCAATGGTATCCATCAATGGTATTGATAATACTAAGTCCCCCCGGGCACACACAATTCGCCACGAACGGCATCCGGCCGCGAATGGTCACAATTCGCCACGAACGGCACCCGGCCGCGAAAGGTCACAATTCGCCACGAACGACATCCGACCTCGAACGGTCACAATTCGCCACGAACGACATCGGAACTCGAACGGTCACAATTCGCCACGAACGGCATCCGACCTCGAACGGTCACAATTCGCCTCGAAATGCACTCGATCGTGAACGGTCACAAATTGACTCGAACGACACCCCGATCGCGAACGGCATCCGACCGCGAACGGGCGCACGTCACCTCAAACGACACACGATCCCGAACGTTCGTCGTTTGTGGTCAGATAGGACTATCAATCTCTTTGCAGGTCATCTACAGGATATGAACATCCAGCGTACGGCATTACAAAACACACGTTCCTACCGCAAGGCATGTTTTGCGGGCAAGTGTTATCCCGCCTTTTGGCAAGGCCGTGATACCAGAAGATTGATCGAAAACCAAAGACAGTTTGTCCCGAAGATCGGTTATACACTGCTTCGCTATGGATATCGATGAATTTTGTCCGAGTCCAGATCGGGCCACAATTGACCAGACATGACAAGCAAGACCATAAAAGCCAGCCTTTCAAATTTCAGGTTAATTGGAGTTCGTATGAATGAGATATGATCGATACAAGTTAGAGAAAATGTGTTGTTCGTATCCATCATGTAACAACACGGAATTTTTGACAGCATATTTAATGAATATTTAATCAAATGTAAATTAAATACAAGCTTTTAAATTTTTAAAATGATGAGATCTTTGATAATATACATATGAATACAATTGTAGTTTTCAAAATGATAAGTTTAAAAATAAACAAATATTATTGAATATAAACATAAACATCCAAAACAAGTATGAATCATAATTATAAACATAAGTATAAACCATAATTATAACATAGTAAATATAACTAACAATATAAATATACAAATATAAATTATAACTTGAAATATATAAATACAAGTATGTTGTAAATCAAATGTTTGAAAATTTAATTAACAAATAAAATACAACTAATATGCTAACAATAATTTTTAAGCAAACATATCAGAAAGTTTGAAAAATATAACCTGTATATGCAAATGAATAATGCAAAGAAACAAGACAAATTGTATATAGCTGTACTTAACAAATAAAAAAAAAATCAAAATCAGGCTTCACTAAGAATAATAAACATATGTGTAAATGAGCAAGCTTCTACAATAAGCCAAGTAAATGATAGCTAAATATACTTACAAAGTCAAGTTGAACAAACCTGTAAGAAAGAAAGGAAAAAAACATATAGTACAAGATGATAAATTACACAAGACAAATTAGATATAAAATTTGTGTATTGTTATACAGTTTTATGAATCAGGAAACAAAAATCTCACTTCAATATAAAACAAAAATCTGTGTCTTACATAAACATGTTTGGCCGAAATAATAGTAAATATCTTTGTACAAATTGCAACTATTAGTAAAACATTAAATACATGTTATCATAATTAAGGCATAAGCATTAATTAGCACAACTTCTTGTTTAACAAGTACAGGTAGCCGAAATCTCTTTATGATTTCATACTGCAAGTGTATATTATTTAACCAATAAAAAAAAAAAAAATACAAATACAAACTGGCCAGCTACAACCTGTTAAGTAGCTTTAACATATATATATATATATATATATATACACACACACACACACACCTATATACTATGTTCATTTATAAAACTTAACTAAACTTAAAAACATACCTGAGAATCAAATGAGGAGAGAGGATAACCATTTGTTGCTTGGCAAACAAAATTAATTCAAGACAGGAAACAAAAGAAGGTTTCAGGAAAGTCTCATCTGCAATTTCTTTTTCAACATACCTTACTTTCTGTTCAATTGTTTTTACGCGAGTAAACATATTTTCTAGAAATTTTAAACTAGATGCTTAAATCATATAACCTTATGCCTGTTATATACTGAATATAAAATGCTCTGTGTTAACTGTTGTTACTGGAAGTTCCACTATGGGTTAATCTTCAATATTTTAGATTTCTAAACAAGGAAAATAGATAAAGATTTATACTTTATCTTGTAAACCATTTAAACTATGATTTTTAAAACAAGATAGGATGTTTAATCTTCAATTAGAAATCTAGACCTTGTTTGATGCTTTACAGTAAGACATGGACTCTGCATATTTAAGTTTGCAGTAAGAAACCAATATGTGTAAAAATTCAAAAACTTTAAATTGATAATTCGAATTCATATATTAAATAAACATACGAAGTTAGGATTTTTAAAAGTGAAATGATAATTTTTAAATCAAAGTTTGAGGTGCAGTTTCAAAAGAAGTTGAAAGTTGATTTTTATCAATATTGGTTGATTCAACAAAATTTAATTATTGAAATTTCCCATGAAGCAAGATTGAAGTTGTATTAACACTAGAAAAATGTCAATTTATTTTTCAAAAGCATAAATTTTGAGTTTGAATCAAAAGTAGGGTTTTAGTGCTTTTACTTTTAATGCTCTGTAAAAATTGAGTTTCGGCATCGTATGTCAATCGAGTTGGCCGCGATTTCAGGTGGAGTTAGGGGGGTGTGATCGAAGTATTGGTGGAGTTTCATCACCCCCGGTGATGTATGGTGGCCGCACGAATTATTTGACAGTGGGTGTTGCAGTCGCATGTTCGAGCATCAGGTCTTTTTTTTTTTCAACTTGAAATGGAAATCTGGGTTTCGATTTCG
The DNA here is from genome assembly GCA_030765085.1 of Allium cepa. Taxonomy (NCBI): domain Eukaryota; kingdom Viridiplantae; phylum Streptophyta; class Magnoliopsida; order Asparagales; family Amaryllidaceae; genus Allium; species Allium cepa. The sequence goes on from CM060943.1 coordinate 132,416,121, forward strand.
CACGAGTGGTCGATTTGTGGGTTGTGGGGACTGCCGCGAGTCGCCGGAGGCCAAGCGCACCACCGTGCACGTGCACGGTGGCGTGAGTGTGTCGGTGAAGTCGTGGTGACTTCGTATCCTGTGATACTCGAGTGGAAGGGGAGGTGACTTCGGGTCGTTCTCGTGTGTGGCTTCAGCTGTTTTATAACTTTAAAAAATGAGAAAAAGAATAGAACCTGGGGAGAAGAAAGAAGGAGATGGGAGAGAGAAGGGTAACGCTCGGGAAGAAACTCGTGTACGTCACGAGTTGAAATGGAGGGGTCTCGGGTATCTTACTGATAAACGTGAATAAAAAATTTAGTTTTAGTATGTGTTATAACTAAGTCAAGTTAGCAATTAGTTAGTTAGGTTAATATCTGATTAAAGGTTAGTCTGTAAAGGTAGGTGATTAAACAAGTAATTAGAATGTAAATTAATTTATATTTGAAATTTAATTGATAACTTTAAATTGGTTGTGGTGATTAAAATAAATTATATGTTAAATCAATTTAATCTTAAAAACGGCAGCTAATTACTTGAAGTTAATTAATGGAAATTAACTTAAATGATTAGTTTGGAATTATACTTTAATTAAATTTATAATAATTTATTTATTAAAGTAATTTGTGGTAATTAAATAAGTAATTACTTTTTAATAAGTAAGTTATTAATTAACAATTAAAAATAAATAAATACATTGAGTAATTGAGTAACAGTTAATGAATAAAAGTTAATTAATTAAATAAGTAATTAAAGATTAGATAACTAATAAATTAACAATTAATGATAACTAATTGATTAATTGATCATTAATAAGTTAATTAATCAGTAATTAATTAAGCAGAATGAAATAATTTATTCTTAAGCAATAAATTAAGTAAAGTAAAACCAAACTGTTTGGTATGCATTGATAATTATGTTTGATTGACTGTGATATCTGTTGATAATATTTCTGTGATATGTTGTGATATATTATGGATATCTGTGATAACTGTGTATGATTTATCTGTTATATCTGTTATGTTAATTCTTGATATTAAATTGAACTGTTAAGTTAAATAGACAACTTGGCCCTTAAAATGGCGTTTGGATTCCGATGAGACCGGGATCGGAAGAATCAATTTTGATTCTCCAAAAACCACATCGATCCAAATTAAATGATAGGTCGTGACTTATCAAGTGGTGATCGAGATGATGTTTCAGAATGCAAGGGTTATCGTCATTGACTCTGAGGGTGATTCCAAAATGAGTGTAACGAGATAATGCCTTCGGTTTCGTTCGAACCCGGAATGAACTTGTATGGATTGAATGCTTTCAACACATCGTCAGGCGGACGATGAGCATTCTAAGATATGTTCAATAAAGGTAATCGTAGCCTCAAGCCTCATCAACCGGGAATGGCTAAAACATGGGAGATGCAGCAAGGTTAGGTGGGTCATGCCCAAGCAGGACAAGATATTCCCCTGTCTAGATGTCCCTTTTTATTCGGCTGTGTGAGCAGTTGTTGGCCACAACTGTGGGGTTATCTTGTTCGGGACTGTTCAGTAAGGAATGGTTCCGGCCTTGTGTTGTAGGGGGTCGGGAGTGATCCTCGGTACGGTGATCTAGGTCCCGTACTGTGACGGGCGGTACCCCAGTAGCCCTGCCATTGTTGGAAATCCATTTTCCCTACGAGACCCTACGGTTTTGATTTGTATTACCCACTTTCGTGGCTAGTAGCTGGAATTTAATCATGTAACAATTTCGGCTATTTTCTATTTACTTGAAAACCCTAGACACTATTATAATATCACTGAATTTCCTATAAAATGTTTTGGTTAGCGTAAGGTAAAAACTTACCCGTATTTATTTGTGGGGAGTCTTACGTGATACCTTTATTTTCAAATGATTTTCAAAGTTAAGCAATTTTTAACCTGTTTACTCATACCAGACCCATGTCTGACCCGGAGTTTATATTTTATTTTTCATAAACTCTTGGGTACTCAAATTTTTATGAGTAGCCAAGTGATAGATATTTGGGAGTGTTGATTTTCTGGAGGAGCTATTTTGGGGAGAAGATCAGACGTATGTATCTATATATGTAGTTCCGCTGTGTAGTTAGTGTATGCTGTATTTTGGATGTATGTATGGACATATATGTATATGACAGTCCTGTTATATGATATTGTATGACTCTGATGTATGTATAACTATGTAATAGTATGTTGATGTATTATATTTTGTTCCATTCCGCTGTGAGATTCTGATGTTGTTATTCTTTCTTTCTATTCTTTTCTATTTCTATCCCTTTCTTTCTTATTGATGAAACGTCTTTCTGGGTTGAGAAAGGCGGGTCGTCACAGTTGGTATCAAAGCGCTAGGTTGAGTGAGAACCTAGGCTCTTGTGTTATATTTATCTTGAGAGTGCGTATTTGTATTTTCATATAATTATATATATCTATCTAAATTTGTTGAGTTACCTGTTCAGGTGACCAACATGAGTTCCGGAAGAAGAGGTAGAGTTAGGGCCAGTACTTCAACAGATAATGGATGGAGTCAAAATGTTAGTGAGGCTGTCAATCCAGTACCGCCTCAAGTTAGTTTTGCAGCTTTATGCAAGGATTTCAAACATCTCGGAGGCCAACCATTCAAAGGTTCGGAGTCAATAATTGAAGTTCAAGACTGGCTACGCTCTTGTGAGCGCATTTTCAAGAGCATGAAATTGACTGATGAGCGTAAGAGGCATATGGCATCGTGGCAATTGCAAGGTGGTGCAGCAGCATGGTGGGATTCAACAATTGCAAATATTTCTGAAGATGACATTTCATGGGACAGATTCAAGGAGTTGTTTGAAGAGAAGTTTGTGTCGACGGTTGGGAGAACCCAATTGTATCAGGAATTTCTGTATTTGAAGCAGGGTAGTATGTCTATTTCGGAGTATGAAACCAGATTCAACGAACTCTCTTGTTATGGACCAGGACTCATCGATACTCCTCTGAAAAGAATGAGAAATTTGTGCAAGGGTTGAGGCCTGAATTCCATGGGAAATTGACAGTGCTTATGAAAGGATCTTTTGTTGATTTGATTGATATGGCATTGAGGTATGAAAGTTTGATGAGTAAGAAACCAGTGGCTCCAGTTGCAGCTTCAGGTGGGAATTTCACTAATCCGAATAAGCGAAAAGTTCGATCCTAAATGGAGAAAGCCGAATAAGAAGAAACCTGGGAATAACAACGGACCTTGGAAGTGCTACATTTGTCATCAGGAAGGACATTTGGCAAATAAGTGTCCTAGGAAAGGATTCCAGCAACAGCAGCAGCAACCGCATCAGAGTGGCCCAGGATCAACTATGGTTCAGAAATCATTGTGTTTTAATTGTCATCAGCCAGGACACATGATCAAGAATTGTCCACTTCTGCAGAGGGCGCCTCAGAATAAATTTTTCGCTTTGGAAGCCGGATCATCTTCTTCTTCAATGGGCAAAGGAGTATTAGAAGGTACTTTACTTTTAAATGGAGTATATGTTAGAGTTTTGTTTGATTCGGGTGCTTCCTTGAGTTTTATTTCTTTGGATTCTGTTGAAAAGTTCTCTCTTACCTCTAGTTCTGTAGATAGTCCTATCTTGGTATCTAATCCTATAGGAGGGGTGACCAAATTTGACACTATGTGTAAGGACTTAAAGATCTCTTATCTATCCCACAGTTTTTCTTGTGACCCGTATGTGTTGAATTTTAAAGGATTTGATCTTATTTTGGGTATGGATTGGCTGGATAAGTATAAAGCCGTTTTGAATTGTGATGAAAGAACAGTTTCGTTGGAAACTGATCTGGGTAGAATTGCCAGAGTGTCGTGTGATAATTCTGGAATTCACTTGAGCAGTCTTTTGCATGGAATTGAGACTTCTGAAGAGAGAGTTGAAGATATTGATGTGGTTCAAGATTTTGCTGATGTATTTGAAGAAGTTAAGTGTCTGCCACCACATCGAGAAATAGAGTTCCGTATTGATTTGATTCCAGGAGCTGTGCCAGTGATTCAGCCCAGTAGGAGAATGGCTCCTAGGGAAAGAGAAGAGTTGATTAAGCAGACTCCGGATCTTTTAGAGAAAGGATTGATTAGACCCAGTTTTTCTTGTTGGGGTTCAGCAGCAGTGTTTGTGACCAAATCAGATGGATCACTGAGGTTCTGTGTGGATTATAGAGAATTGAACAAAGTGACTATTCGTAATAAATATCCTCTTCCTCGCATCGATGATCTTTTTGACCAGTTTCATGGTGCTTCTATCTTTTCTCAATTGGATCTAGCTTTAGGTTTCCACCAGTTGAGGGTAGCTGAAGACAGTATTCCCTTAACTGCATTTAGGGGCCGAATTGTTTCTATGAGTGGTTGGTTATGCCGTTCGGATTAACCAACGCTCCTGCCTATTTCGTTGACCTCATGAATCGAGTCTTTAGGGATGTGCTGAATAAGTTTGTGCTGGTATTCATTGATGACATCTTAGTCTATTCCAAATCCGAAGAAGAGCACAGGGAGCATTTGAGGATTGTATTGGAGACTCTGAGAAAGCATGTGTTGAAGGCGAAATTTTCGAAGTGCCATTTCTGGAAATCGGAAGTTAAATTTTTAGGGCACATTATTTCTGGTGAAGGCATTTCTGTAGACCCAGCGAAAGTTGAAACTATTCTAGAATGGAAACAGCCAGAGTCACCGACGGAAGTTCGTAGTTTTCTAGGATTGGCTGGCTACTACAGGAAATTTATCAGGGATTATTCCAAGATTTCTTCGCATCTGACTAAGCTGGCCAGGAAAGGAGCGAAATTCAAATGGACACCTCAGTGCGAAGAAGCTTTTCAGGAATTGAAGATAAGGCTTACTAGTGCACCAGTACTTGCTATTCCGGATGGGAAAAGCAAATTCGAAGTTTACACTGATGCTTGTATAGTGGGTTTGGGAGCAGTTCTGATGCAGAACGGAAGGGTTATCGCGTATGCTAGTCGGCAGTTGAAGCCTCATGAGAAAAACTATGCTACGCATGATCTTGAATTGCTAGCCATTGTTTTTGCTTTGAAGATTTGGAGGCATTATCTTTTGGGAGAGAAATTCGAATTGTTCACGGATCACAAACCGTTGAAATGTCTATTCTCTCAAAAAGATCTTAATCTGAGACAGCAGCGGTGGGTTGAATTTCTTGCATCTTATGATTTGGATATTCTGTACACTCCGGGAAAAGCAAATGTCGTAGCTGATGCTCTCAGTAGGAATGCAGTTCTATCTCTTTTGGAAGTGGTTCCATCTCTTATTGAAAGGATATCAAGCAAGCAAGAATCTGATAAGAAGTTGAGGAGGATCATTAAAAGAGTCAGGAAGGATCAATGTCCTAGTTTTGAAATTGATGGCCAAGGAACACTAAGGATCAACAAGAGAATCTATGTTCCGAATGACAAGGATTTGAAGCAGGAGGTTTTATCAGAGAGTCATCGCTCCAAATTGAATATTCATCCGGGAATCTCGAAGATGTACAAGGACATGAGGAGAGTATTCTGGTGGTCGGGCATGAAAAAGAATATTGCTAGATTTGTGAACAGTTGTGCCATCTGTCAACAAGTTAAAGGTGATCAACAGAAATCTGCCGGGTTATTGCAACCTTTAGAAATTCCGAATTGGAAATGGGAGATGATCTCGATGGATTTTATTGATGGTTTGCCTAGAACCAAGAAAGGGAATGTTGGTATATGGGTTATTGTAGATCGTTTAACCAAGAGCGCCCATTTTATACCAGTAAAGGCAACCCGCACTACAGTTTCTTTGGCGGAAATTTTCTTGAAGGAGATAGTTCGATTGCATGGTGTTCCAGTCAGCATAGTAAGTGATCGTGATCCTATTTTCACTAGCAAATTTTGGGAAGCTCTGCAATCAGCAATGGGTACAGATTTGAGATTGAGTACAGCCTATCATCCTCAAATAGACGGACAGACGGAGAGGCTGAATCGTATTCTTGAGGATATGCTACGGGCTTGTGTTTTAGATTTTGGAGGATCTTGGGAGGACCATCTTCATCTAGTGGAATTTTCTTATAATAACAGTTATCAAGCAAGTATCAAGATGGCTCCTTATGAAGCTTTATACGGAAGACCGTGTAGATCTCCATCTTGTTGGATTGAATCGAAAGATCGTCTTGTGCTCGGGCCTGATCTTATTCGAGAAGCTTCTGCGAAGGTTGAGCTTATCAAGAAAAGGATGAAAACTGCTCAAGATCGTCAGAAGAAATATGCGGATAGAAGACGAAGGCCATTGGAATTTGAAATCGGAGACTTGGTTTTTGTCAAAGTTTCCCCACTTAAAGGTGCTATAAGATTCGGAAAGACGGGAAAACTTGCTCCGAGATACAATGGACCATTTCGAATATTGGAAAAAATTGGAGCTGTAGCCTACAGGATTGAATTGCCAGAGCGGATGTCTGGGATTCACAATGTGTTTCATGTATCGCATTTGAGGAAATTTGTTCATGATCCCTCACTGGTTGTAGAACCGGTAATTCAAGAAGATTTGGAGGTAGAACCCAATTTAACCGTGGTCAGAAATCCAGTTCAGATTGTGGATCGAGACGAGAAGCAACTCAGGAACAAAGTGGTGAAACTCGTCAAGGTGCAATGGAGTGAGGATCCCAGAGATTGTACCTGGGAAACTCTCAACAGTTTTAGGAATGTTTATCCGGATTTATGTTCGGATAACTAGTATTGTTTGTTAGAATAGACTGTTTGTTTGTTTGCTATTGTATGAATGATATGTATGTTTGGATTGTTAATATATAAGCTTTTTGAATTAACTGTTGTTTGAATTTCGGGGACGAAATTCTTTTAAGGGGGGAGGAATGTAACAACCCGGAATTTTTGACAACATATTTTAATGAATATTTAATCTAATTTAAATTAAATACAAACTTTTAAATTTTTAAAATGATGAGATCTTTGATAATATACATATGAATACAATTGTAGTTTTTAAAATGATAAGTTTAAAAATAAACAAACATAGTATTATTGAATATAAACATAAACATCCAAAACAAGTATGAATCATAATTATAAACATAAGTATAAACCATAATTATAACATAGTAAATATAACTAACAATATAAATATACAAATATAAATTATAACTTGAAATATATAAATACAAGTATGTTGTAAATCAAATGTTTGAAAATTTAATTAACAAATAAAATACAACTAATGTGCTAACAATAAATTTTAAGCAAACATATCAGAAAGTTTGAAAAATATAACCTGTATATGCAAATGAATAATGCAAAGAAACAAGACAAGTTGTATATAGCTGTACTTAACAAATAAAAAAAATCAAAATCAGGCTTCACTAAGAATAATAAACATATGTGTAAATGAGCAAGCTTTTACAATAAGCCAAGTAAATAGATAGCTAAATATACTTACAAAGTCAAGTTGGACAAACCTGTAAGAAAGAAAGGAAAAAAACATATAGTACAAGATGATAAATTACACAAGACAAATTAGATATAAAATTTGTGTACTGTTATACAGTTTTATGAATCAGGAAACAAAAATCTCACTTCAATATAAAACAAAAATCTGTGTCTTACATAAACATGTTTGGCCGAAATAATAGTAAATATCTTTGTACAAATTGCAACTATCAGTAAAACATTAAATACATGTTATCATAATTAAGGCATAAGCATTAATTAGCACAACTTCTTGTTTAACAAGTACAGGTAGCCGAAATCTCTTTATGATTTCATACTGCAGGTGTATATTATTTAACCAATAAAAAGAAAAAAAAATACAAATACAAACTGGCCAGCTACAACCTGTTAAGTAGCTTTAACATATATATACACACACCTATATACTATGTTCATTTATAAAACTTAACTAAACTTAAAAACATACCTGAGAATCAAATGAGGAGAGAGGATAACCATTTGTTGCTTGGCAAACAAAATTAATTCAAGACAGGAAACAAAAGAAGGTTTCAGGAAAGTCTCATCTGCAATTTCTTCTTCAACATACCTTACTTTCTGTTCAATTGTTTTTAGGTGAGTAAACATATTTTCTAGAAATTTTAAACTAGATGCTTAGATCATATAACCTTATGCCTGTTATATACTGAATATAAAATGCTCTGTGTTAACTGTTGTTACTGGAAGTTCCACTATGGGTTAATCTTCAATATTTTAGATTTCTGAACAAGGAAAATAGATAAAGATTTATACTTTATCTTGTAAACCATTTAAACTATGATTTTTAAAACAAGATAGGATGTTTAATCTTCAATTAGAAATCTAGACCTTGTTTGATGCTTTACAGTAAGACATGGACTCTGCATATTTAAGTTTGCAGTAAGAAACCAATATGTGTAAAAATTCAAAAACTTTAAATTGATAATTCGAATTCATATATTAAATAAACATACGAAGTTAGGATTTTTAAAAGTGAAATGATAATTTTTAGATCAAAGTTTGAGGTGCGGTTTCAAGAGAAGTCGAAAGTTGATTTTTATCAATATTGGTTGATTCAACAAAATTTAATTATTGAAATTTCCCATGAAGCAAGATTGAAGTTGTATTAACACTAGAAAAATGTCAATTTATTTTTCAAATGCATAAATTTTGAGTTTGAATCAAAAGTAGGGTTTTAGTGCTTTTACTTTTAATGCTCTGTAAAAATTGAGTTTCGGCATCGTATGTCAATCGAGTTGGCCGCGATTTTAGGTGGAGTTAGGGGGGTGTGATCGAAGTATTGGTGGAGTTTCATCACCTCCGGTGATGTATGGTGGCCGCACGAATGATTTGACAGTGGGTGTTGCAGTCGCATGTTCGAGCATCAGGTCTTTTTTTTGTTTTCAACTTGAAATGGAAATCTGGGTTTCGATTTCGCATGAGTGGTCGATTTGTGGGTTGTGGGGACTACCGCGAGTCGCCGGAGGCCAAGCGCACCACCGTGCACGTGCACGGTGGCGTGAGTGTGTCGGTGAAGTCGTGGTGACTTCGTATCGTGTGATACTCGAGTGGAAGGGGAGGTGACTTCGGGTCGTTCTCGTGTGTGGCTTCAGCTGTTTTATAACTTCAAAAAAAGAGAGAAGAAGAATAGAAACTGGGGAGAAGAAAGAAGGAGATGGGAGAGAGAAGGGTAACGCTCGGGAAGAAACTCGTGTACGTCACGAGTTGAAATGGAGGGGTCTCGGGTATCTTACTGATAAACGTGAATAAAAAATTTAGTTTTAGTATGTGTTATAACTAAGTCAAGTTAGCAATTAGTTAGTTAGGTTAATATCTGATTAAAGGTTAGTCTGTAAAGGTAGGTGATTAAACAAGTAATTAGAATGTAAATTAATTTATATTTGAAATTTAATTGATAACTTTAAATTGGTTGTGGTGATTAAAATAAATTATATGTTAAATCAATTTAATCTTAAAAACGGCAGCTAATTACTTGAAGTTAATTAATGGAAATTAACTTAAATGATTAGTTAGGAATTATACTTTAATTAAATTTATAATAATTTATTTATTAAAGTAATTTGTGGTAATTAAATAAGTAATTACTTTTTAATAAGTAAGTTATTAATTAACAATTAAAAATAAATAAATACATTGAGTAATTGAGTAACAGTTAATGAATAAAAGTTAATTAATTAAATAAGTAATTAAAGATTAGATAACTAATAAATTAACAATTAATGATAACTAATTGATTAATTGATCATTAATAAGTTAATTAATCAGTAATTAATTAAGCAGAATGAAATAATTTATTCTTAAGCAATAAATTAAGTAAAGTAAAACCAAACTGTTTGGTATGCATTGATAATTATGTTTGATTGACTGTGATATCTGTTGATAATATTTCTGTGATATGTTGTGATATATTATGGATATCTGTGATAACTGTGTATGATTTATCTGTTATATCTGTTATGTTAATTCTTGATATTAAATTGAACTGTTAAGTTAAATAGACAACTTGGCCCTTAAAATGGCGTTTGGATTCCGATGAGACCGGGATCGGAAGAATCAATTTTGATTCTCCAAAAAGCACATCGGTCCAAATTAAACGATAGGTCGTGACTTATCAAGTGGTGATCGAGATGATGTTTCAGAATGCAAGGGTTATCGTCGTTGACTCGGAGGGTGATTCCAAAACGAGTGTAACGAGATAATGCCTTCGGTTTCGTTCGAACCCGGAACGAACTTCTATGGATTGAATGCTTTCAACACATCGTCAGGCGGACGATGAGCATTCTAAGATATGTTCAATAAAGGTAATCGTAGCCTCAAGCCTCATTAACCGGGAATGGCTAAAACAGGGGAGATGCAGCAAGGTTAGGTGGGTCATGCCCAAGCAGGACAAGATATTCCCCTGTCTAGATGTCCCTTTTTATTCGGCTGTGTGAGCAGTTGTTGGCCACAACTGTGGAGTTATCTTGTTCGGGACTGTTCAGTAAGGAATGGTTCCGGCCTTGTGTTGTAGGGGGTCGGGAGTGATCCTCGGTACGGTGATCTAGGCCCCGTACTGTGACGGGCGGTACCCCAGTAGCCCTGCCATTGTTGGAAATCCATTTTCCCTACGAGACCCTACGGTTTTGATTTGTATTACCCACTTTCGTGGCTAGTAGCTGGAATTTAAGCATGTAACAATTTCGGCTATTTTCTATTTACTTGAAAACCCTAGACACTATTATAATATCACTGAATTTCCTATAAAATGTTTTGGTTAGCGTAAGGTAAAAACTTACCCGTATTTATTTGTGGGGAGTCTTACGTGATACCTTTATTTTCAAATGATTTTCAAAGTTAAGCAAATTTTAACCTGTTTACTCATACCAGACCCATGTCTGACCCGGAGTTTATATTTTGTTTTTCATAAACTCTTGGGTACTCAAATTTTTATGAGTAGCCAAGTGATAGGTATTTGGGAGTGTTGATTTTCTAGAGGAGCTATTTTGGGGAGAAGACCAGACGTATGTATCTATATATGTAGTTCCGCTGTGTAGTTAGTGTATGCTGTATTTTGGATGTATGTATGGACATATATGTATATGACGTCATGTTATATGATATTGTATGACTCTGATGTATGTATAACTATGTAATAGTATGTTGATGTATTATATTTTGTTCCATTCCGCTGTGAGATTCTGATGTTGTTATTCTTTCTTTCTATTCTTTTCTATTTCTATCCCTTTCTTTCTTATTGATGAAACGTCTTTCTGGGTTGAGAAAGGCGGGTCGTCACAGTTGGTATCAAAGCGCTAGGTTGAGTGAGAACCTAGGCCCTTGTGTTATATTTATCTTGAGAGTGCGTATTTGTATTTTCATATAATTATATATATCTATCTAAATTTGTTGAGTTACCTGTTCAGGTGACCAACATGAGTTCCGGAAGAAGAGGTAGAGTTAGGGCCAGTACTTCAACAGATAATGGACGGAGTCAAAATGTTAGTGAGGCTGTCAATCCAGTACCGTCTCAAGTTAGTTTTGCAGCTTTATGCAAGGATTTCAAACATCTCGGAGGCCAACCATTCAAAGGTTCGGAGTCAATAATTGAAGTTCAAGACTGGCTACGCTCTTGTGAGCGCATTTTCAAGAGCATGAAATTGACTGATGAGCATAAGAGGCATATGGCATCGTGGCAATTGCAAGGTGGTGCAGCAGCATGGTGGGATTCAACAATTGCAAATATTTCTGAGGTTGACATTTCATGGGACAGATTCAAGGAATTGTTTGAAGAGAAGTTTGTGCTGACGGTTGGGAGAACCCAATTGTATCAGGATTTTCTGTATTTGAAGCAGGGTAGTATGTCTATTTCGGAGTATGAAACCAGATTCAACGAACTCTCTTGTTATGAACCAGGACTCATCGATACTCCTCTGAAAAAGAATGAGAAATTTGTGCAAGGGTTAAGGCCTGAATTCCATGGGAAATTAACAGTGCTTCTGAAAGGATCTTTTGTTGATTTGATTGATATGGCGTTGAGGTATGAAAGTTTGATGAGTAAGAAACCAGTGGCTCAAGTTGCAGCTTCAGGTGGGAATTTCACTAATCCGAATAAGCGAAAGTTCGATCCTAAATGGAGAAAGCCGAATAAGAAGAAACCTGGGAATAACAACGGACGTCGGAAGTGCTACATTTGTCATCAGGAAGGACATTTGGCAAATAAGTGTCCTAGGAAAGGATTCCAGCAACAGCAGCAGCAACCGCATCAGAGTGGCCCAGGATCAGCTATGGTTCAGAAATCATTGTGTTTTAATTGTCATCAGCCAGGACACATGATCAAGAATTGTCCACTTCTGCAGAGGGCGCCTCAGAATAAATTTTTCGCTTTGGAAGCCGGATCATCTTCTTCTTCGATGGGCAAAGGAGTATTAGAAGGTACTTTACTTTTAAATGGAATATATGTTAGAGTTTTGTTTGATTCGGGTGCTTCCTTGAGTTTTATTTCTTTGGATTCTGTTGAAAAGTTCTCTCTTACCCTTAGTTCTGTAGATAGTCCTATCTTGGTATCTAATCCTATAGGAGGGGTGACCAAATTTGACACTATGTGTAAGGACTTAAAGATCTCTTATCTATCCCACAGTTTTTCTTGTGACCCGTATGTGTTGAATTTTAAAGGATTTGATCTTATTTTGGGTATGGATTGGCTGGATAAGTATAAAGCCGTTTTGAATTGTGATGAAAGAACAGTTTCGTTGGAAACTGATCTGGGTAGAATTGCCAGAGTGTCGTGTGATAATTCTGGAATTCACTTGAGCAGTCTTTTGCATGGAATTGAGACTTATGAAGAGAGAGTTGAAGATATTGATGTGGTTCAAGATTTTGCTGATGTATTTGAAGAAGTTAAGTGTCTGCCACCACATCGAGAAATAGAGTTCCGTATTGATTTGATTCCAGGAGCCGTGCCAGTGATTCAGCCCTGTAGGAGAATGGCTCCTAGGGAAAGAGAAGAGTTGATTAAGCAGACTCCGGATCTTTTAGAGAAAGGATTGATTAGACCCAGTTTTTCTTGTAGGGGTTCAGCAGCAGTGTTTGTGACCAAATCAGATGGATCACTGAGGTTCTGTGTGGATTATAGAGAATTGAACAAAGTGACTATTCGTAATAAATATCCTCTTCCTCGCATCGATGATCTTTTTGATCAGTTGCATGGTGCTTCTATCTTTTCTCAATTGGATCTAGCTTTAGGTTTCCACCAGTTGAGGGTAGCTGAAGACAGTATTCCCTTAACTGCATTTAGGGGACCGAATTGTTTCTATGAGTGGTTGGTTATGCCGTTCGGATTAACTAACGCTCCTGCCTATTTCGTTGACCTCATGAATCGAGTCTTTAGGGATGTGCTGAATAAGTTTGTGCCGGTATTCATTGATGACATCTTGGTCTATTCCAAATCCGAAGAAGAGCACATGGAGCATTTGAGGATTGTATTGGAGACTCTGAGAAAGCATGTGTTGAAGGCGAAGTTTTCGAAGTGCCATTTATGGAAATCGGAAGTTAAATTTTTAGGGCACATTATTTCTGGTGAAGGCATTTCTGTAGACCCAGCGAAAGTTGAAACTATTCTGGAATGGAAACAGCCAGAGTCACCAACGGAAGTTCGCAGTTTTCTAGGATTGGCTGGCTACTACAGAAAATTTATCAGGGATTATTCCAAGATTTCTTCGCATCTGACTAAGCTGGCCAGGAAAGGAGCGAAATTCAAATGGACACCTCAGTGCGAAGAAGCTTTTCAGGAATTGAAGATAAGGCTTACTAGTGCACCAGTACTTGCTATTCCGGATGGGAAAAGCAAATTCGAAGTTTACACTGATGCTTGTATAGTGGGTTTGGGAGCAGTTCTGATGCAGAACGGAAGGGTTATCGCGTGTGCTAGTCGGCAGTTGAAGCCTCATGAGAAAAACTATGCTACGCATGATCTTGAATTGCTAGCCATTGTTTTTGTTTTGAAGATTTGGAGGCATTATCTTGTGGGAGAGAAATTCGAATTGTTCACGGATCACAAACCGTTGAAATGTCTATTCTCTCAAAAGATCTTAATCTGAGACAGCAGCGGTGGGTTGAATTTCTTGCATCTTATGATTTGGATATTCTGTACACTCCGGGAAAAGCAAATGTCGTAGCTGATGCTCTCAGTAGGAATGCAGTTCTATCTCTTCTGGAAGTGGTTCCATCTCTTATTGAAAGGATATCAAGCAAGCAAGAATCTGATAAGAAGTTGAGGAGGATCATTAAAAGAGTCAGGAAGGATCAGTGTCCTAGTTTTGAAAATGATGGCCAAGGAACACTAAGGATCAACAGGAGAATCTGTGTTCCGAATGACAAGGATTTGAAGCAGGAAGTTTTATCAGAGAGTCATCGCTCCAAATTGAATATTCATCCGAGAATCTCGAAGATGTACAAGGACATGAGGAGAGTATTCTGGTGGTCGGGTGTAACATCCCGCCTTTTCGCACACTTTAAACCGACACACGTGCCAATTAAAAGCATACGCAAGGGCGGATTGTTATGGGGTAAATAAGAAAAACAGAGAAGAAATAAAATAAAATAGAATCTCACAGCGGAAGGATAAAATATAATAATAAATATACAGTTCATAAACGGTTACAAAACAGTTAATTCTTCTTTATACAATAAATATCAGAGTTACACATACCAATACAAACAATGCAGCGGAATAGAAAGAGTGAGGTGCATACTATAAATAATAATAATATGGATTCTTCGTCTTCGTCCTCCAAAGCTAAAATCTTCGATCCTGAAACGCTCGGACTGACCCGAGCGAATTTGAAAAGACAAAACACTCGAGTCAGACTAAAAGATCTTATGTGAGTTAAATTAACAGAAATAAATATGAGTACAGTAACTCAAGAGATGTTCGGGATTTACATCTCCTAAGGATCCGTTAAACTAATTACTATGTAGTATATTGCGCTATTATAATAGTGTCTATTCATAAAATAAACTTACTTTTAAATAGCGTTAAGGCTTTACATTTTCCACCTTAACACGTAAAATGCCAATAGTCTATACAGTACCGTAATACCTCCTGATCGGGAGGCTACCAGAGGATACTCCATAGGTACGACACAAATAGAAACTCGTAGTAAAAGCTCGGTATGGTAGGTGACACGGCACAACTAGGCAATGCCAGGGTAGATATACCAATTGCTATCCAGGCTGGTGGAAACGCGTAGCCGCAGTTACCGCCCACCTCGGACTAACTCCCCAAAATCAAAATATAGAAGTGGCCACTGAATCAATCCAAAATCAAAGTATAATATCGAAGAGGAGGGTCCGATCAGAGGAATGACCTCATTGGCCTGAGAATCGCTCCTGTTTTAGCCACCTTATGCCAACTCACGGGAGTCGGGTCCACGTATTTACCTTACAGGAAACGTCGCCACCACCTACTTCATTCTGGAATCTCCACCGCGTACACGGTTAGTCAAAGTGGTTTTCGGTATCGACAGAGAGTATGTCCATATCCGATCACGGTCTCTTTGCCAACCCATCGTTATTATAACACCGCGGTCATTTAAAAATAGGTTATACTTTAAAAATCAGAATAAACCTTCCATTTCATAACCATGAATACGGTATCATTTCAAACCCAAAGCCATATTTTATCACTTATCCCAAATATAATTCTTTTCCAAAATCATAATGCTTTAACTTCATAACGTCTGAAAATCAAATATTTCAAAGCATAATATTTTGAAAATCATAATTTAAAACCATAACTTCTAAAACTTGAATGTTTTGGACATTCAACGGTATATGAATTAAATGGTTTAACTTAAATGTTACTTTGTAAAGAAAATAGTTCTCATGGCTTTACAAATACATTTCTTTATTAAAGTCTAAACCAAAATTTATATTATCTCTCTCAAGTTCCAAAACCACTTAAATTTATTTATATATACGTATATCCATTTTGAGTATCAATATTTCAAACTAAAGTTGGATTTTATTCTTTCAACAAATCTATTGTTCTATTAATTAGTCTTGAATATTCATATAAAATCCATAAATAACAAGACTTCAATTTCTGGTAACAAAATATATATATTTTTCCCAATTCAAATTATACTAGAATATTCATTTCAATTTATTTTGGGAAAAATCCAATTATAAATATCATATCTTAAAATTTTCAAACTTAACATTTAAACATATGATATAAATTATCAAACTCCATTTTCTTAATTTTCTTCCATTTTTAATAAAGATTTTTATACACCTTTTTTTTTCAAAATTTTCAACTTCATATGCATATATATATGGAAGAAAAATATTTATACAATATAAAATTTAAGATTATTATAAACCGTATTCCATCCAAACCATAGAAATCACATTTAAATAGTTATATATATACCGCGGTGCCTGTATATAATTTTCTATCCTATGGTCAAGTGATACGGATATTTATCATTTCAATCCGCAATTTAAAAGATATAAAATTTTGCGGTTATATATCATTTCAAACCACAATCCCGAATGAAATGAAATATGCATGATAATTTGCAATTTAATGATATACAATAAACATCCATTCATCAACATCATCCATCATCCAAATCGCAATCATCAATCAATATCAATCAATAACAATATTATTTTTGATACTACATAACAGGTAATACTGGCAATTTTATTCAAATTAAATTTAATAGCTATTAATCTACAGTCTATATTCAGTAATAAATTATATAACTGTTAACTAGCAGTTCATATACAAACAAATAAATTTTAACTGTAAGTTTATGCGCAATAAATTAATTAAATTAACAGTTAAATTAAATAAATGCAATTCAACAGATATGAATAAAATAAATATGTCAAATACTCATAAATAAATTTCTATTCATTTCTAAAATTAATTTAAACAAACATAAAAGCTTCTAGTAGTTGTGAGTGGGTTAAAACACTCACCTTTTGAATTTAAATTGAATTCAAATTCAATTTAAACCAAAAAATTTGACAGTCTCCAAATTCATCCAAACTCATGCCAAAACGTCAGAAATTCCGATACGATCCCAGCAAAACAAACCGCGCGTGAATCCGAGCTCGTATGCAAAAGTTATGAAAATTTGAAAAATGAAAAATTCTGGTCCTGGGTCGACTTCGGTGCGCCGCCTCAATTCCCCGGTGCTTGCTTGTAGTTTTCGCCAAAACGACCCGGATCGACCAGAGTCATTTTCTTCCTGACCCGAAGTTGCTCTAGTGTTTTCTCCCCTGAAACCCGAAGCGCGACCAGAAGCTGCTGCAGATCCGAATTTTTTTTTTTTTTTTTTGAATTTTTTTTTTTTTTTTTTTTGAATTTTTTTTTTTGAACTGACTGGATCTAGGGTTAGCCCCCATTGAAGAAGAAGAGAAGCTTGAAGAAGATGAACGTACAGCAAATAGACAATAGAATGGAGCTAGGGTTTATAACTGTATATTTATAGGTAGACTAGAGATAGCGTAGATGGATCAGATAAGTGAACGTACGAAACAAACTATGGCCCAAAAAGCCCGCTATGCCTCCGGAACCGAATTTATTAAATCTATATATCCAAATAGGTATTTTAAGATATTCTGAACGCGATGGAAAAAGTTTCACGTCCAAATTTGATCGTATGAAGAAGTTATGCTGAAAACAAAATTTCCAAATTGATTTCAAATTGATTTTATTAAAATTGATTTCAACGCGTTTCACGCCCGTACGATCAAACGACAAGTCCGATCGATACGAAACTTGAAACCCTATAATAATTCGCCGATACGGATCCGATGAAACTGGTTTCGTCGAAATCCGAGTCCGTGGCCAAAATGGCTATTTTTAATATTCATTAAATAAATTAAATAAATTATAAAAATCCAATTTTTACATCTAAATTCAAAAATTGACCAAATTTTCTCCCTTTAAATTTTCTTAACTATTTACTCCAATTAATTTAAGTGTCAATAGTTGTTCTATTCATCAATTCAAATGTAAATTCTTAACTTCAATATTAATTCCAATTTTAATAAATTCAACATTATAAGTTTGATTAAATTTATCAAATTCACTTTCTTTCTATTATTCAAGGTTATTGATGTCAATTTAATGAAACTAACATTGGCTCAATATCTATACATTAAAAATCTCAATTCTAAACTTAGATCTCAACTTATGAAATAGTTAAACAATAAATTCCATCTAAATCTACATCTTCCTACTATCTAAATATTTAGAAAAATTACTTACCACTTTTTATTGTAAATTTCTAAACTAGTAGATTTGTGTCATTTCTAGCCCTCTGGATATTTTATATTAACTAAAAGCAAATTTACATATAATTTCCATCGTCAATTATTTTAGTGAATAAATCTTCAAAGGTTACTGCAATTAATCCCCTAAATTGCAATAAATTCTAATAAATTTGACTCTATTTGATTACAACTCACAAATAAATCAATTATTCCCCAACTACAAAGTTACTGTTTCTTATATATATCACTACAGTAATACTTCCAAATGTTCATCTTTTGTTTGCATAAATTACTGTATTCAATTGAATTGTAATATTGTTAACTTACACATAAATAAAACTTAACAACTAATAGAATAAATAACTTACAAAATTTGTTGTCATAAATATATTTTATAAGTCTACACTTAATTATTATCTTACAATACGTTTTTACGTTACTATAAAATTTATACACTCTTCCGTTACCATATTAATAATTACTAAAGTAACGTTCATTCTTAATAACAACATTATACTATTCACATATAAAAGGACTCTATTCCCCAAATACATTCATTTATATTTATTCCCTTAAAGTTCTCCTTGATTGACTAGACACATTAATTTAGATTCATTTACATCGAATGCCCTTCTTAGCTATATACTCAATACATGTTAAATCTAAATAATTTTTTTACCCCTTTTATTCAAATTCACTTATACCATCAATAACAAAATGTTGCCCTAAATTTAGATTCAATTATATACATTAGATAAATGGGTAAACTTTTGTAATTATCCCATATATGAAAATATTTTTATGCATACATTTCCACTTACTTACTATGCATTCATTTATTAAATTACTAATTGCCTTAGTCAACTTATCCCCTATTTACTACCAAATTTCTCACTTGGTTATAGTTTATAAACATATATACATACCTAGGCAAATCAAGTTCTAGTCCTGTTGTTATTTATATTATATTGGGTATGCACAATTAAGAGGTTAATTAATTATTTCTACTAAATTATCTTCATACATTAAATTCCAAATCTTATAGGATTAAATTCTAATTACTTACCCTTAATCCATCAATTACATATCCAATGCAAACATGCATTTGAAACCTTTTTATTCTAAATAAATTTTATTAAGTGTTGACATCCACTAATAGAATTCACCTTTATTACAACCAAAGGTAACCTCTTCACTACTGATTTTATATTAATGAATCTCATTTTAGTTAATATTTTTATTAATAATTTCAATTCAACATTTATTGATTTCTTATAATTTACTTTTTTAACAAAAAGTGACAAATTACATTATCCAAATCTATTGTCATAAAATTTTATTGTTACACTAAATTACAACTACTATACCAAATTTCTACATTTATTCTCAATTAGATTAGAAATTATATTAATTCAATTCATTTAACATTATCAAATTTAATGGGTCGTTACAATCTCCCCTATTCAAAACTTTTCGTCCCCGAAAAGGAAAAAAGAAGGGAGAAGGAAGAATAAAATAGTACATCTTATTTCAATATTATTTATAAACAATAATTTACTAAATTTATTTTCTTAAATAAAATATACCTGTTTATAATCATTATATTCTTTTTATACTTAAATCATTAAAGTTTGGAAAATATTCAACAAAATTCTAAGTCCAAAATTTACGAAAATTTTTGGCAGAGTCTCCTTTGTACGGTGAGGCTCGGGAGAAAATATAATATCAAAATATACAAATATATTACATATATTATCAAAATATTATATCCCAACACGGGAAAAATAGCGCTTTAAACGAAATCCGAAAACGTACATATTTGTCGGGCAATATACGCTTATTATTTTGGAACCAAAAGCAGTAGCAGTTGCTTCCATCACCTGTATTCACTTATATAATCTAAAAGGTTAAATATTTATTTTAAAGTGAACTATTCAAGTGGATTCAATCATTAATCAACCAAACAATTCAACAACCATCAACCTTACAAACAACATACATACACAAACAAAGCAACCATTTAATTCATCAAACAAATAGTTGTTTGGGTTCAAACTTGAAATTTTGTATGAAATGAAATTAACTATCAAGTGCATCCTTTACTCAACAGTCTTAGAGGGAAAAAAGATAGATACTTATTCATTTAACCACTTCAAATTTCTTACCCAACAACATAAATCAAACAACACAATTTAAACCAACACCCCAAATTTATTTATTATACATTTATCTCATGCTTCAATGGTTTGATTTTCCTTCTTTCATTTATGGAGTGATTTCTTTATTTCTTACAAATTTTCATTTTCCATTTATCACAAAATTCATTATATTTGTATTCCAATTTATTGACTAAAGTTTATATCATCTATTTATACTACTTATCTTTTCTTATATGGTAAAATTTCCAATTTAACTTAAGTTTATACAATTAATTCTCATTAATAACAGCAAATTTATTGAATACCTTAATTACCTCAAGCTTCACTTGTAAGATTTTCCTTTACATTTTCTTACTAACATTGCAACTTTTATTATATGGTAAGTTATGTATGTTTTAAGAATGTAAGTGAAAATTCACAAGTTTCTTCTCAATTCCTTTTTATTAATTAATGGTTCAAATATATATTCGTTTTATAAATTTCACTTAAGTGTATACCAATAAATTCTTTCATCATTTCCAATTTCTACTTGTACAAATTCCACTTCTTATTAAACATTTCAACTTTTAATATTTGGTAAGTTATATATATGTTTTAAAGAATATACTTGAAATTTATACAAGTTTCTATTTACCTATGGTTAATTAAATGTTTCAATAATAATTATTCCTTATTTCGTAGGTTACCAATTTCAAATTTCATTTAATACCATGAATATCCTATCATAAAATCTCTTATTTCCTTCAGAGGGTGAAATTTATATATTAGCTACGTTCCAATTCACAACAGTAATTGAAACTATTAATTTATTCATTGTTCAATAAGTTTTACCTTTCTTATAAGTTACAATTTCAGCTTACCCTTTAATTTATTTAATGCTTCCTTTCAATTGTTTCAATTATAATACATTTTAATTAAACTTACCTTTACAACTTTGTAGCATCAAATTTTTATCAATAAAGATTTTCATTAATACAATTTCTAAGGTTTACAACACTTATTTTCATTTTCTTATCTATTTATTATATTAAATTTTTACTTCATTTAAGGGTTCCAATTATTTATTTACTAATCTTTCGTTTCACTACAATAATTGAAACAATTTATTAATTAATTAGTGGAAAATTAAGAAATAAATACCGGGTTAAATTTCAATTTTATTTTAAAATAATAGATAATTAGTTTCCTACAACCTCTATATCTCAATTATATTTTAAAACAATTAAAATTTTAGAAAATTTCAAAACAAATCTGCAGTAGAATTTTCTACAGTGGCCTTTCCCCTTCGAAACTCGAAAATGAAAGTCGATGATGCGGCCGCCATCACCGAAATTATTTTCCAGCGATAGAGAGGAAAGTACAAAATTTATATTCTCCAAAATCTTCTTTAAAATAATTTTTCCGAATTATACTAAATATTTATATAAGAAAATACTTATAAATCAAATCCTTATATCCCATAAATCCATTGAAAACAGATTTTCAAAATCCCGGACTTAAGTTCTAAAATCTCCAATTTGATTTATTATAATTTCAACTTAGCTTCAATTGTTATAAATATTTTTATTTCCTAACACCCAATCTATAGCAACCAAATATATATATATATATATATATATCTTTATAAAAATATTTTTATATATAGAAAATATAATAGGCAAAATTATTTCATTCACCTATATTAAAAACAAATATTATGTCGGTCTGTCCTATTAAGTGTTTAGAAATCCCTATTGATGGCATAGCGCCCCATGCATCAACTAGAATTTATAAATACAAAACGGAACAGAGTAAAATAATATTAAAATCTTTTTATAAAGCTAACAAATATGCTCTCTCATATATATACACTCAGCGACTCCCATAGGGTATTACTACCCTATTAACAAAGAGTCAAACCCCACAAAGCCAAGTTTATCGCTAAACCAAAGCTCTGATACCAACTGTAACATCCCGCCTTTTCGCACACTTTAAACCGACACACGTGCCAATTAAAAGCATACGCAAGGGCGGATTGTTATGGGGTAAATAAGAAAAACAGAGAAGAAATAAAACAAAATAGAATCTCACAGCGGAAGGATAAAATATAATAATAAATATACAGTTCATAAACGGTTACAAAACAGTTAATTCTTCTTTATACAATAAATATCAGAGTTACACATACCAATACAAACAATGCAGCGGAATAGAAAGAGTGAGGTGCATACTATAAATAATAATAATATGGATTCTTCGTCTTCGTCCTCCAAAGCTAAAATCTTCGATCCTGAAACGCTCGGACTGACCCGAGCGAATTTGAAAAGACAAAACACTCGAGTCGGACTAAAAGATCTTATGTGAGTTAAATTAACAGAAATAAATATGAGTACAGTAACTCAAGAGATGTTCGGGATTTACATCTCCTAAGGATCCGTTAAACTATTTACTATGTAGTATATTGCGCTATTATAATAGTGTCTATTCATAAAATAAACTTACTTTTAAATAGCGTTAAGGCTTTACATTTTCCACCTTAACACGTAAAATGCCAATAGTCTATACAGTACCGTAATACCTCCTGATCGGGAGGCTACCAGAGGATACTCCATAGGTACGACACAAATAGAAACTCGTAGTAAAGGCTCGGTATGGTAGGTGACACGACACAACTAGGCAATGCCAGGGTAGATATACCAATTGCTATCCAGGCTGGTGGAAACGCGTAGCCGCAGTTACCGCCCACCTCGAACTAACTCCCCAAAATCAAAATATAGAAGTGGCCACTGAATCAATCCAAAATCAAAGTATAATATCGAAGAGGAGGGTCCGATCAGAGGAATGACCTCATTGGCCTGAGAATCGCTCCTGTTTTAACCACCTTATGCCAACTCACGGGAGTCGGGTCCACGTATTTACCTTACAGGAAACGTCGCCACCACCTACTTCATTCTGGAATCTCCACCGCGTACACGGTTAGTCAAAGTGGTTTTCGGTATCGACAGAGAGTATGTACATATCCGATCCCGGTCTCTTTGCCAACCCATCGTTATTATAACACCGCGGTCATTTAAAAATAGGTTATACTTTAAAAATCAGAATAAACCTTCCATTTCATAACCATGAATACGGTATCATTTCAAACCCAAAGCCATATTTTATCACTTATCCCAAATATAATTCTTTTCCAAAATCATAATGCTTTAACTTCATAACGTCTGAAAATCAAATATTTCAAAGCATAATATTTTGAAAATCATAATTTAAAACCATAACTTCTAAAACTTGAATGGTTTGGACATTCAACGGTATATGAATTAAATGGTTTAACTTAAATGTTACTTTGTAAAGAAAATAGTTCTCATGGCTTTACAAATACATTTCTTTATTAAAGTCTAAACCAAAATTTATATTATCTCTCTCAAGTTCCAAAACCACTTAAATTTATTTATATATACGTATATCCATTTTGAGTATCAATATTTCAAACTAAAGTTGGATTTTATTCTTTCAACAAATCAATTGTTCTATTAATTAGTCTTGAATATTCATATAAAATCCATAAATAATAAGACTTCAATTTCTGGTAATAAAAAATGTATATTTTTCCCAATTCAAATTATACTAGAATATTCATTTCAATTTATTTTGGGAAAAATCCAATTATAAATATCATATCTTAAAATTTCCAAACTTAACATTTAAACATATGATATAAATTATCAAACTCCATTTTCTTAATTTTCTTCCATTTTTAATAAAGATTTTTATACACCTTTTTTTTTCAAAATTTTCAACTTCATATGCATATATATATGGAAGAAAAATATTTATACAATATAAAATTTAAGATTATTATAAACCGTATTCCATCCAAACCATAGAAATCACATTTAAATAGTTATATATATACCGCGGTGCCTGTATATAATTTTCTATCCTATGGTCAAGTGATACGGATATTTATCATTTCAATCCGCAATTTAAAAGATATAAAATTTTGCGGTTATATATCATTTCAAACCACAATCCCGAATGAAATGAAATATGCATGATAATTTGCAATTTAATGATATACAATAAACATCCATTCATCAACATCATCCATCATCCAAATCGCAATCATCAATCAATATCAATCAATAACAATATTATTTTTGATACTACATAACAGGTAATACTGGCAATTTTATTCAAATTAAATTTAACAGCTATTAATCTACAGTCTATATTCAGTAATAAATTATATAACTGTTAACTAGCAGTTCATATACAAACAAATAAATTTTAACTGTAAGTTTATGCGCAATAAATTAATTAAATTAACAGTTAAATTAAATAAATGCAATTCAACAGATATGAATAAAATAAATATGTCAAATACTCATAAATAAATTTCTATTCATTTCTAAAATTAATTTAAACAAACATAAAAGCTTCTAGTAGTTGTGAGTGGGTTAAAACACTCACCTTTTGAATTTAAATTGAATTCAAATTCAATTTAAACCCAAAAATTTGACAGTCTCCAAATTCATCCAAACTCGTGCCAAAACGTCAGAAATTCCGATACGATCCCAGCAAAACAAACCGCGCGTGAATCCGAGCTCGTATGCAAAAGGTATGAAAATTTGAAAAATGGAAAATTCTGGTCCTGGGTCGACTTCGGGTTCGACTTCGGTGCGCCGCCTCAATTCCCCGGTGCTTGCTTGGAGTTTTCGCCAAAACGACCCGGATCGACCAGAGTCATTTTCTTCCTGACCCGAAGTTGCTCTAGGGTTTTCTCCCCTGAAACCCGAAGCGCGACCAGAAGCTGCTGCAGATCCGAATTTATTTATTTATTTATTTATTTTTTTTGAATTTTTTTTTTGAACTGACTGGATCTAGGGTTAGCCCCCATTGAAGAAGAAGAGAAGCTTGAAGAAGATGAACGTACAGCAAATAGACAATAGAATGGAGCTAGGGTTTATAACTGTATATTTATAGGTAGACTAGAGATAGCGTAGATGGATCGGATAAGTGAACGTACGAAACAAACTATGGCCCAAAAAGCCCGCTATGCCTCCGGAACCGAATTTATTAAATCTATATATCCAAATAGGTATTTTAAGATATTCTGAACGCGATGGAAAAAGTTTCACGTCCAAATTTGATCGTATGAAGAAGTTATGCTGAAAACAAAATTTCCAAATTGATTTCAAATTGATTTTATTAAAATTGATTTCAAGGCGTTTCACGCCCGTACGATCAAACGACAAGTCCGATCGATACGAAACTTGAAACCCTATAATAATTCACCGATACGGATCCGATGAAACTGGTTTCGTCGAAATCCGAGTCCGTGGCCAAAATGGCTATTTTTAATATTCATTAAATAAATTAAATAAATTATAAAAATCCAATTTTTACATCTAAATTCAAAAATTGACCAAATTTTCTCCCTTTAAATTTTCTTAACTATTTACTCCAATTAATTTAAGTGTCAATAGTTGTTCTATTCATCAATTCAAATGTAAATTCTTAACTTCAATATTAATTCCAATTTTAATAAATTCAACATTATAAGTTTGATTAAATTTATCAAATTCACTTTCTTTCTATTATTCAAGGTTATTGATGTCAATTTAATGAAACTAACATTGGCTCAATATCTATACATTAAAAATCTCAATTCTAAACTTAGATCTCAACTTATGAAATAGTTAAACAATAAATTCCATCTAAATCTACATCTTCCTACTATCTAAATATTTAGAAAAATTACTTACCACTTTTTATTGTAAATTTCTAAACTAGTAGATTTGTGTCATTTCTAGCCCTCTGGATATTTTATATTAACTAAAAGCAAATTTACATATAATTTCCATCGTCAATTATTTTAGTGAATAAATCTTCAAAGGTTACTGCAATTAATCCCCTAAATTGCAATAAATTCTAATAAATTTGACTCTATTTGATTACAACTCACAAATAAATCAATTATTCCCCAACTACAAAGTTACCGTTTCTTATATATATCACTACAGTAATACTTCCAAATGTTCATCTTTTGTTTGCATAAATTACTGTATTCAATTGAATTGTAATATTGTTAACTTACACATAAATAAAACTTAACAACTAATAGAATAAATAACTTACAAAATTTGTTGTCATAAATATATTTTATAAGTCTACACTTAATTATTATCTTACAATACGTTTTTACGTTACTATAAAATTTATACACTCTTCCGTTACCATATTAATAATTACTAAAGTAACGTTCATTTTTAATAACAACATTATACTATTCACATATAAAAGGACTCTATTCCCCAAATACATTCATTTATATTTATTCCCTTAAAGTTCTCCTTGATTGACTAGACACATTAATTTAGATTCATTTACATCGAATGCCCTTCTTAGCTATATACTCAATACATGTTAAATCTAAATATATTTTTTTACCCCTTTTATTCAAATTCACTTATACCATCAATAACAAAATGTTGCCCTAAATTTAGATTCAATTATATACATTAGATAAATGGGTAAACTTTTGTAATTATCCCATATATGAAAATATTTTTATGCATACATTTCCACTTACTTACTATGCATTCATTTATTAAATTACTAATTGCCTTAGTCAACTTATCCCCTATTTACTACCAAATTTCTCACTTGGTTATAGCTTATAAACATATATACATACCTAGGCAAATCAAGTTCTAGTCCTGTTGTTATTTATATTATATTGGGTATGCACAATTAAGAGGTTAATTAATTATTTCTACCAAATTATCTTCATACATTAAATTCCAAATCTTATAGGATTAAATTCTAATTACTTACCCTTAATCCATCAATTACATATTCAATGCAAACATGCATTTGAAACCTTTTTATTCTAAATAAATTTTATTATGTGTTGACATCCACTAATAGAATTCACCTTTATTACAACCAAAGGTAACCTCTTCACTACTGATTTTATATTAATGAATCTCATTTTAGTTAATATTTTTATTAATAATTTCAATTCAACATTTATTGATTTCTTATAATTTACTTTTTTAACAAAAAGTGACAAATTACATTATCCAAATCTATTGTCATAAAATTTTATTGTTACACTAAATTACAACTACTATACCAAATTTCTACATTTATTCTCAATTAGATTAGAAATTATATTAATTCAATTCATTTAACATTATCAAATTTAACGGGTCGTTACATCGGGCATGAAAAAGAATATTGCTAGATTTGTGAACAGCTGTGCCATCTGTCAACAAGTTAAAGGTGATCAACAGAAATCTGCCAGGTTATTGCAACCTTTAGAAATTCCGAATTGGAAATGGGAGATGATCTCGATGGATTTTATTGATGGTTTGCCTAGAACCAAGAAAGGGAATGTTGGTATATGGGTTATTGTAGATCGTTTAACCAAGAGCGCCCATTTTATACCAGTAAAGGCAACCCGCACTACAGTTTCTTTGGCGGAAATTTTCTTGAAGGAGATAGTTCGATTGCATGGTGTTCCAGTCAGCATAGTAAGTGATCGTGATCCTATTTTCACTAGCAAATTTTGGGAAGCTCTGCAATCAGCAATGGGTACAGATTTGAGATTGAGTACAGCCTATCATCCTCAAACAGACGGACAGATGGAGAGGCTGAATTGTATTCTTGAGGATATGCTACGGGCTTGTGTTTTAGATTTTGGAGGATCTTGGGAGGACCATCTTCATCTAGTGGAATTTTCTTATAATAACAGTTATCAAGCAAGTATCAAGATGGCTCCTTATGAAGCTTTATACGAAAGACCGTGTAGATCTCCATCTTGTTGGATTGAATCGAAAGATCGTCTTGTGCTCGGGCCTGATCTTATTCGAGAAGCTTCTACGAAGGTTGAGCTTATCAAGAAAAGGATGAAAGCTGCTCAAG
Organism: Allium cepa; assembly: GCA_030765085.1. Lineage (NCBI taxonomy): Eukaryota > Viridiplantae > Streptophyta > Magnoliopsida > Asparagales > Amaryllidaceae > Allium > Allium cepa. The sequence goes on from CM060943.1 coordinate 132,444,451, forward strand.
ATCGTCAGAAGAAATATGCGGATAGAAGACGAAGGTCATTGGAATTTGAAATCGGAGACTTGGTTTTTGTCAAAGTTTCCCCACTTAAAGGTGCTATAAGATTCGGAAAGACGGGAAAACTTGCTCCGAGATACATTGGACCATTTCGAATATTGGAAAAAATTGGAGCTGTAGCCTACAGGATTGAATTGCCAGAGCGGATGTCTGGGATTCACAATGTGTTTCATGTATCGCATTTGGGGAAATTTGTTCATGATCCCTCACTGGTTGTAGAACCGGTAATTCAAGAAGATTTAGAGGTAGAACCCAATTTAACTGTGGTCAGAAATCCAGTTCAGATTGTGGATCGAGACGAGAAGCAACTCAGGAACAAAGTGGTGAAACTCGTCAAGGTGCAATGGAGTGAGGATCCCAGAGATTGTACCTGGGAAACTCTCAACAGTTTTAGGAATGTTTATCCGGATTTATGTTCGGATAACTAGTATTGTTTGTTAGAATAGACTGTTTTTTTGTTTGCTATTGTATGAATGATATGTATGTTTGGATTGTTAATATATAAGCTTTTTGAATTAACTGTTGTTTAAATTTCGGGGGCGAAATTCTTTTAAGGGGGGAGGAATGTAACAACCCGTAATTTTTGACAGCATATTTTAATGAATATTTAATCTAATTTAAATTAAATACAAGCTTTTAAAATTTTAAAATGATGAGATCTTTGATAATATACATATGAATACAACTGTAGTTTTTAAAATGATAAGTTTAAAAATAAACAAACATAGTATTATTGAATATAAACATAAACATTCAAAACAAGTATGAATCATAATTATAAACATAAGTATAAACCATAATTATAACATAGTAAATGTAACTAACAATATAAATATACAAATATAAATTATAACTTGAAATATATAAATACAAGTATGTTGTAAATCAAATGTTTGAAAATTTAATTAACAAATAAAATACAACTAATATGCTAACAATAACTTTTAAGCAAACATATAAGAAAGTTTGAAAAATATAACCTGTATATGCAAATGAATAATGCAAAGAAACAAGACAAGTTGTATATAGTTGTACTTAACAAATAAAAAAAAAAATCAAAATCAGGCTAAGAATAATATACATATGTGTAAATGAGCAAGCTTCTACAATAAGCCAAGTAAATAGATAGCTAAATATACTTACAAAGTCAAGTTGAACAAACCTGTAAGAAAGAAAGGAAAAAAACATATAGTACAAGATGATAAATTACACAAGACAAATTAGATATAAAATTTGTGTACTGTTATACAGTTTTATGAATCAGGAAACAAAAATTTCACTTCATTATAAAACAAAAATCTGTGTCTTACATAAACATGTTTGGCCGAAATAATAGTAAATATCTTTGTACAAATTACAACTATCAGTAAAACATTAAATACATGTTATCATGATTAAGGCATAAGCATTAATTAGCACAACTTCTTGTTTAACAAGTACAGGTAGCCGAAATCTCTTTATGATTTCATACTGCAGGTGTATATTATTTAACCAATAAAAAGAAAAAAGAAATACAAATACAAACTGGCCGGCTACAACCTGTTAAGTAGCTTTAACATATATATATATACACCTATATACTATGTTCATTTATAAAACTTAACTAAACTTAAAAACGTACCTGAGAATCAAATGAGGAGAGAGGATAACCATTTGTTGCTTGGCAAACAAAATTAATTCAAGACAGGAAACAAAAGAAGGTTTCAGGAAAGTCTCATCTGCAATTTCTTCTTCAACATACCTTACTTTCTGTTCAATTGTTTTTAGGTGAGTAAACATATTTTCTAGAAATTTTAAACTAGATGCTTAGATCATATAACCTTATGCCTGTTATATACTGAATATAAAATGCTCTGTGTTAACTGTTGTTACTGGAAGTTCCACTATGGGTTAATCTTTAATATTTTATATTTCTGAACAAGGAAAATAGATAACGATTTATACTTTATCTTGTAAACCATTTAAACTATGATTTTTAAAACAAGATAGGATGTTTAATCTTCAATTAGAAATCTAGACCTTGTTTGATGCTTTACAGTAAGACATGGACTCTGCATATTTAAGTTTGAAGTAAGAAACCAATATGTGTAAAAATTCAAAAACTTTAAATTGATAATTCGAATTCATATATTAAATAAACATACGAAGTTAGGATTTTTAAAAGTGAAATGATAATTTTTAGATCAAAGTTTGAGGTGCAGTTTCAAGAGAAGTCGAAAGTTGATTTTTATCAATATTGGTTGATTCAACAAAATTTAATTATTGAAATTTCCCATGAAGCAAGATTGAAGTTGTATTAACACTAGAAAAATGTCAATTTATTTTTCAAATGCATAAATTTTGAGTTTGAATCAAAAGTAGGATTTTAGTGCTTTTACTTTTAATGCTCTGTAAAAATTGAGTTACGGCATCGTATGTCAATCGAGTTGGCCACGATTTTAGGTGGAGTTAGGGGGGTGTGATCGAAGTATTGGTGGAGTTTCATCACCTCCGGTGATGCATGGTGGCCGCACGAATGATTTGACAGTGGGTGTTGTACTCGCATGTTCGAGCATCAGGTCTTTTTTTTTGTTTTCAACTTGAAATGGAAATCTGGGTTTCGAGTTCGCACGAGTGGTCGATTTGTGGGTTGTGGGGACTGCCGCGAGTCGCCGGAGGCCAAGCGCACCACCGTGCACGTGCACGGTGGCGTGAGTGTGTCGGTGAAGTCGTGGTGACTTCGTATCGTGTGATACTCGAGTGGAAGGGGAGGTGACTTCGGGTCGTTCTCGTGTGTGGCTTCAGCTGTTTTATTACTTTAAAAAAAAGAGAGAAGAAGAATAGAAACTGGGGAGAAGAAAGAAGGAGATTGGAGAGAGAAGGGTAACGATCGGGAAGAAACTCGTGTATGTCACGAGTTGAAATGGAGGGGTCTCGGGTATCTTACTGATAAACGTGAATAAAAAATTTAGTTTTAGTATGTGTTATAACTAAGTCAAGTTAGCAATTAGTTAGTTAGGTTAATATCTGATTAAAGGTTAGTCTGTAAAGGTAGGTGATTAAACAAGTAATTAGAATGTAAATTAATTTATATTTGAAATTTAATTGATAACTTTGAATTGGTTGTGTTGATTAAAATAAATTATATGTTAAATCAATTTAATCTTAAAAACGGCAGCTAATTACTTGAAGTTAATTAATGGAAATTAACTTAAATGATTAGTTAGGAATTATACTTTAATTAAATTGATAATAATTTATTTATTAAAGTAATTTGTGGTAATTAAATAAGTAATTACTTTTTAATAAGTAAGTTATTAATTAACAATTAAAAATAAATAAATTAACTGAGTAATTGAGTAATAGTTAATGGATAAAAATTAATTAATTAAATAAGTAATTAAAGATTAGATAACTAATAAATTAATAATTAATGATAACTAATTGATTAATTGATCATTAATAAGTTAATTAATCAGTAATTAATTAAACAGAATGAAATAATTTATTCTTAAGCAATAAATCAAGTAAAGTAAAACCAAACTGTTTGGTATGCATTGATAATTATGTTTGATTGACTGTGATATCTGTTGATAATATTTCTGTGATATGTTGTGATATATTATGGATATCTGTGATAACTATGTATGATTTATCTGTTATATCTGTTATGTTAATTCTTGATATTAAATTGAACTGTTAAGTTAAATAGACAACTTGGCCCTTAAAATGGCGTTTGGATTCCGATGAGACCGGGATCGGAAGAATCAATTTTGATTCTCCGAAAACCACATCGATCCAAATTAAACGATAGGTCGTGACTTATCAAGTGGTGATCGAGATGATGTTTCAGAATGCAAGGGTTATCGTCATTGACTCTGAGGGTGATTCCAAAACGAGTGTAACGAGATAATGCCTTCGGTTTCGTTCGAACCCGGAATGAACTTGTATGGATTGAATGCTTTCAACACATCGTCAGGCGGACGATGAGCATTCTAAGATATGTTCAATAAAGGTAATCGTAGCCTCAAGCCTCATCAACCGGGAATGGCTAAAACAGGGGAGATGCAGCAAGGTTAGGTGGGTCATGCCCAAGCAGGACAAGATATTCCCCTGTCTAGATGTCCCTTTTTATTCGGCTTTGTGAGCAGTTGTTGGCCACAACTGCAGGGTTATCTTGTTCGGGACTGTTAAGTAAGGAATGGTTCCGGCCTTGTGTTGTAGGGGGTCGGGAGTGATCCTCGGTACAGTGATCTAGGCCCCGTACTGTGACGGGCGGTACCCCAGTAGCCCTGCCATTATTGGAAATCCATTTTCCCTACGAGACCCTACGGTTTTGATTTGTATTACCCACTTTCATGGCTAGTAGCTGGAATTTAATCATGTAACAATTTCGGCTATTTTCTATTTACTTGAAAACCCTAGACACTATTATAATATCACTGAATTTCCTATAAAATGTTTTGGTTAGCGTAAGGTAAAAACTTGCCCGTATTTATTTGTGGGGAGTCTTACGTGATACCTTTATTTTCAAATGATTTTCAAAGTTAAGCAATTTTTAACCTGTTTACTCATACCAGACCCATGTCTGACCCGGAGTTTATATTTTGTTTTTCATAAACTCTTGGGTACTCAAATTTTTATGAGTAGCCAAGTGATAGGTATTTGGGAGTGTTGATTTTCTGGAGGAGCTATTTTGGGGAGAAGACCAGACGTATGTATCTATATATGTAGTTCCGTTGTGTAGTTGTGTATGCTGTATTTTGGATGTATGTATGGACATATATGTATATGACAGTCCTGTTATATGATATTGTATGACTCTGATGTATGTATAACTATGTAATAGTATGTTGATGTATTATATTTTGTTCCATTCCACTGTGAGATTCTGATGTTGTTATTCTTTCTTTCTATTATTTTCTATTTCTGTCCCTTTCTTTCTTATTGATGAAACGTCTTTCTGGGTTGAGAAAGGCAGGTCGTCACACATTAGAAGGTCAAGGTAATGGTCTCCTCGCACCGATAAGATTCGTATCCATCAGGATGAGTCCGCCTCGATCAATTCGAATCCATAACGTTCGAAACGATCCACTATCACACTGTTCGAATTCATTGAACTCAGTCACTTCGTATCGATCAGGGCTCTCTCACTTAGCAGCCTTGTTCGCATAAATTGCATCGGTCGACTCGTATCAATCGACAAGCGTTTGTTCGAATCGATTAGGATACGCCATTTCGTATCCATCGAAGGAGTATGCTTGCTCGTATCGACCTACCTAAAGTTATTATTCGAATCCGTCGAGGCTCGTTAGTTCGTATCCATCAATCGTACCCATCACGTTTGATCGATACGAACAGGGCCATTTTTATCGATACGAACGAGCCTACTTCCATCGATACGTATTGGTAATTGCTATCGGCCCTAACAAGGCAACGGTCATCGATACAAACGAGGCGAAGTTCATGGATGCGACACGGTCAATTTGGCGTGAAACGCGGATCGATTCGAAAATCGTGCGCCACGTCATCACTTGGACACGTGCAGCAATCGATGCGAACGGATGGATGCGAAGGCTATGGATTTGAACACGACAGCCTACGCGAAACAAAATCTTTCATCGATCATATCTCACAAACCATAGATCCAAGTGCTATAAATTTTCACAGCAGCTTGCGTACATGCTAAAGAATGTCTCTGCCAAGTTTCAGCTCGATTGGACAATTTCTTGATCGATATGAAATCAATTCGCATCGATCACGGATCGAGTCGAAACTTGATGGGACCGGTCGCATGGGCCCACTCACATGCCAGAAGGAGTCTTCCGAAGTTTGAGCGGGATATCAGCCTCCTGTGCCTATAAATAGCCCCCTGAAGCCTATAGAAAAAGGATCTTTTGGCTATTCGACGTCCAGACTCTGTTGGATTCAATTCTACATCTAACTATCACCGTTATATTAAAACTCCAGAGCTATAATCTACTGTAACCTGTTGTAATAGATTGAAATCATCAAGTGAATCAACAATGTTATCAAGTTCAGAGTAGACGTAGGCAAGATCGCCGAACCACTATAAAATTTGTGTTTTCTACTGCTTTCTTTTGAATTTTTCTGAGTGATCTTCATATTTGTTATTCATTTGAGATCTGTGATTGTGAATTATCAACTATCGGGTGTTTTTGACCAATTTTGGCGCAAACATTGTACCTAGATAATACGGTCCTCTTCGATTTGTTGCTTTTCGACTGTGTCTACCTCACTTTGAAATCACGGTCAACTATCGATAAATAGAAATCTGAAGATGCTTCTCTGAATAATTTCTCTCATCGCTTAAGAAAAAGAATCCCTCTTTGTCTATTTTCCTCTCTAATACTGGAAAATGAAAATTATCACGCTTCTCTGATGAACTTGCTCTCATCGCTTAAACACAAAATCCCTTTTCAGTTGTTTCGCCTTCGGTTTCATTTTTTTACGGTTGATTCATTCTGAGATGCTGATGGGAAGGACAACATCAATAAAATTTAGTGGAAATTACCCACAAGGGCCTCTTTAGCAAGTGGAATTAGTTTCTAGGACACACAACTGAAATAATTACTTTCAAGGATAAAATACAAAATAATTAGTTTCTAGGGTCTAAAAACCTATGAAATTATGTCCTTGAAAGTAAATGGACTGCTGACTTTGTCCTTGAAAGTAATTATTCTGCTGACTTTGGCCTTGAAAGTAATTTATTTGAATGTGTGTCCTAGCAACTAATTGGACTGCAAAGTTTGTCCTTCTGGTGAAACGCCCCTAAAATTTATGTGCAACCCTTTTGGATTTGATGTCGTTTTGGAGCTTGAACATGGTATAGTTTATTATCTTTTTTTATTTTATGCCAACTAAAATCAGAGATCAGTTGTAATGTTTTTCCACTATTTTGCTTATTGTTGTTTTGTTGATTCTTTGTTTGGTTTTGTTGGAACACACATGGAAAGCTAAGATGTTTTCCCTAATTTTTTTGGTGAATATTAACATCTTTTGCAGATCTTGCCTACATAAATTGTCTGTTCTAATACTATAGTAGTTATCAAATGAAACTTCCATAACGGTGATCAAAATTGCTTCCACTAGGAAATTGGTTTAGCAAGGGATTGTTGAATTTTCATGATCTGGTATTCTAGCGGTAGTTGAAGAATGAAGGGGTAGCAACTAGGAATGATCATCATTTTGGGTTTGGAATTCGTTGTTATTCAATATAATTGCTGATTTTAAGCTTGGATGTTAAAAGTAATACTCGATATAATATGAGTGCAATCTGAATTGTTCATTAAATTGTAATTATGATTTGATAAGATTTACACCATAAAGATTAGGCGAGTAACAAATTATTCGTTTATCTTGAGGTGAATTATTAGAGAAACACTGGAGATTTATAATTGTCATACTTCCTTCGGCTAAATTATCATTTTATTTAGATAAGTGGCATGCTGAAAGCAAATATATAGATGAAGCATTGCACCAAATGTTGAGCCTTTAGGGTCGGCTTTCTCTGTTGAAATAAAACTTTTCATACCATGCAATGCCTTGAAAGTTCAATTGGTTTTTTTTATTTTACATTTCTTCATATAATGAACAAAGATAGGTAGCCAATTTACTAATGATTTTTATGTATGTTGAGTCTTGCATGTAGGATTTAGGTGCTTCTTCTTTATCTGTGTTTCCTAACTAGATATGTGAATTTTCTATTAGAACGAGTGAGAAATTTAATATAAAAATCCTGATTATAGTTTTTGGATGAAAAGAGCACCTAACATGAAGTAAACAAGAAGTTTGTCTAAACATGAATCTTAGCAATTGATTCCTTTCATAAAACATGAAAGCCCTGCAAATTTGAGAATACTCTAATAATAGTTTTTATTTTTTATGTTTCCTTTATAATGAAAAAAAGCATAAGTTAGCACTATTTCTATAAATTTACATAGAAGTTGAGTAGGCACTACTCCAACTCTAACAATAATGCATTATATGCAATAGTGTAATTTTTTTGTAACAAAAGGAAATTATCATTTATGTCTTTAGCATGATATAACTTTTTTGTACTAGAATTTTTTTACTTTAGTTAGGTTTATAGCATTTATTCTGGATATTTATGCTTGCATTTTTGTGTGGAAAATTTTGAATTTTATACGATCTGTTACAATTAATCCATTAGTATGATAATAAAATATGTATAAGTTGGATATAGATTTGCTTCTTCTTTTACAGTAACGCAATTTCCATAACTACAGTACTAGCAATAAAATATTCAAATTAATACGCCGTTGAGATAATAGAAAAGAAATAATGGGAATTGATTGTAAGATACTTTTAATTTCATATTGAGTGATGTGCATAAATCTTCATTATGGATTATTTGTATGTTATTTTGTTCAAATGTATGTTATTTTATTGTTCAAGTTTAAACGTCTACCATTATATGACTTTGTCACAATTGTCTATATGATTTTGTGTGTAGTTTTAAGCACAACTCTTTAACAAGATATTCTCTGTCCACAAGTTTTGGTATTCCCATGTTGTCAATATATCACACCCTTTATTTCCAATTTTATTGTATTGGTTAATTTAATCAAACTGTTAAAAGAATGACTGTTTTACATTAGGGACATAAGTGCTTCACCATTTTTTGATAGAGTACCTCATCTCTTCTTTGAATAACTGTTATAATTTTTTTGTGCATGCCTACAAAATGATTTTTAACAAATAATAAGATTTATATCATATATAAGGGATATCATAATTATAATATACAGCCGTTGTTAATTTTTAGTTGAGCCAACGTAGAAGAACAAGTAAAATAATATCACAGTAGGTGTTTTTCAGTTTATTCTTTTATGATTCTCTCATTTAATAATACATACACCATATTTTTATTCATGAAAATATCAGATCCATGTTCTGTTTGTCAAATTACATTGAAATGTATACATGCAAAGTAGGAAATGTACACACACGAGTTCAAACTGTAATTTTTTTGTACAAATTTATTAATGCGAATAATGCTTTATCTTCTTTTTTAGAGTAGAAAATGTTCCGGTAGAAGTTGGAGTATTATATCCTAGGACAAGCTAGCATCAACACTAAATACAAACTGAGGTATGTTTCTCTACCATAAAGTAGATTTATTTTTCAATATACTTATCAATGATTCCTGTTATATTTAAAAATTTAGGATTTATATGGAAAAAATGAAACGACGATCTTATTTTGTTATAAGACAAAAAATCAGATAAATACGAAATAAGAAGTTGAAGCAAGGTGGTTTATGTGAACACTCTAACATATCATTTCTTCAATTCAATTAGGAAAAAATGTTAATACTCTGGCAGCTTTCAATTAGTTAATTTCTATATTATGTTGTCATATTAATAGTTTCATAACATGAAAGTTTACTCTACATGGAAAAATATTTGACAAGTTTCCAGCTGAAAATTCTATTTGTGACATCAGCCATCTATTTTTGAACATACAAGTATTATTATTATTGCTAATGTTTTAACATACAATGAATAAACTAATTATTAATATTAAAAAGAATGAAAAAGAAGATTATATAAAGAATACCATTTGGAAAAAATTCCAAAATACGTGAACTGGTATTAAAAAGGAACTTCGAATGAAGTTCATGATTAACTTCACGGCCGTTGGATGTACAGACTTTAAGAAATTCCGTGTGGGTTACGGGTCTAATTTTGGCAGTACTATGTGCGAAATATTTAAATTGTATGCATCATTTAATATTTTTCTGACCTCCTCCGTGACGCTATGTAACATACAACATTATTTAAAATATTTTGATTGTATACATCATTGAAATTTTAGTTTCTAATTAATTCTTTGATTAAAATTTGTATCTACGACGCTATATAATGTTTTTCTGTCTTCTAAGATGTTTCAATTGTGGTTTCATCTTAGATTATCGGACTACGGCAATAGATTGTGTGATAGATGTTTTTCTATCCAATATTTGAATTTTTCCTACACATGCTGCTGCAAATTAGTTTTAGTTAGAAAACTAACAAGAGTTGTCAACAGTTGATTAACCATATTCTTAATCAACTAAATGTGGATATAGAAAGGGAACGACTAGGATACCAAAATTAAGAAAGGATCCCGACCATTGAGATAAAAAAAAGCTTCACAAGATCAAATGGTCTGTATTATGTTATTACTATTACCCAATTATTGATCTTCGTGCATTATAGCTTAAATAAAACCAATTGAATATAAATGTAACATTTTTGGTCAAATAAATGTAACAAATAGAGGAAGTGATTTCCGAGCATTACAAAGTTTTCCATTTAAGAACCCAATACTATTCTCTTATTCAGCACACTATTTTATGTTTGTAATTAATATATGTGTTGTTAATGTTTAATAAACCATATCAAATAATTTTTATGCATTTGAAATCAGTTAATAAACCATATCGAATATTTTTTATGCATTCGAAATCGTTTAACATTGTTCATCAAATTATAATCCACTGCCAAAATAATATATTTTGCTCTTATAAAATAAATTACAATTGTTAAGTTAACCATATGTACCACTGAGCAATATAAAATATTATCTTTTCTTATATGAAGTGGAAAGTTTTGGTCTATTCATATCAAAAACATAGTAATATATTACTGTAAACAGTTTTTGTTTGGCCATATTGTTCCAAAATGCACCCACTATGATTTTTCAATAAATAAATTTTAAAATAAGAAAAATTTAGTTGACACGTATATGGATCAAGCTAAAATTAAATCAAGAACTTCCTGATATAATTCTTCGTTATTACTATCAAAGCAACTGTCAACTAATGAAGCAAAATTGCACTGCAGTTGATCAGCTTGATTAGGTAGCTTCAGGCTTTGCGTTCTTGGAGCCATTTCTTTGCTTCATCCTAACTGTTGCTGAATGCTGGCGCTGTTGCAATTGAACATCAAAATAAGAGTTGTAGGTTGCCTTACTCTTATTCATTCTTTTTTTCCATTAAAAGACCATTGAATTCAAATATGCAGTAGTGTATATATGAACTAATTGTTGTACATTTCAATCAGATTTAAACGTCTTCTTGCTGATTTATTCACTTTTTTGTATTTTTTTATTAACATCCACTGTATTGATTAGACAATGGATATATTGGCAATCCTACTCATTTTAGCCTTAAACATAATTCTTTGTATGTTAGTTTTCATCTTGAACATAAGTCCTTGCTAAACTTTTTTTCAGTTTCATTTTAACTCATTTTACAACCCAATAGTAGGTGTTGGATGTTGGCTGGATCACTTTCATAGTTTTAGTTCTTTTTAACATTATCATTAATTAAATACTCTTCACTAATGATTACTTTAGCTTAAAAGTTTACTTCTATATGAAACTAGAAAATTAAATGAAATGATATTTGAGTCATATGTAATAACCTTTTATAAAACAACTTTCTTGACCATTATATGTTTACTTATTTACTGATTTGGACATTATGAAGCTATGTATGATAACAGTTCATAATTTAGCTGGTTGACTGTTTAACATATTGTCTTGATCTTATGTTTTTAAATGCTAAACTATAACCGTTCTTCTTTTCATTTTTTGTCCCATTCGGTCCATGTTTATAGTACAGATGAAGCAATATAAAGTAGTTCCTGACGAAGCAGACTATTAATTCTATTTTTTTTTACTTTAATGTTTGATAAAATAATTAATTATATTTTCATCCCATCAAATAAATTCCACAAGGAATGAAAAATGTCATATAGCTTGTAATTTATTTTAAGAGTTATAACTTAATCGTATTTCCCTTGTGGTAAACATGTCTTTTATATAATTCATTTATTGTTGGGGTCATGTTCGTCGACGGAAATTCTATCGGATTAGAAAACCGTCGAACGAATTTAGAAATAAAATTTATACCGCAAGCGCACGGTGTACGAATGTAGCACGTGGCGAATACGGGTCGATCCACAGGGAATTGATGATTTTAAAATTCTATTCAATCAAATTATACCGAAGTCGAGAGTGAATAGTTAGAAATGTAAGAAACTAACAAAAACTAGCAAAAGAAAATGATAAAAATATGAAAGTTAAAAGAACAATTTAGAGATAAACCCACTCTCTAGATCATATAAATCAACAAAATGAAGTTATGATCTCTCTTTTCTTGTCATTAGTGAATTAGTTGATGTGCTTATCATAAGCATGGTATATTTGTGGTATTAATTAGCTCAATATAAACCATCAAACTATAACACAACCACTAATACACTTTTAAATCTCATAAAATATGACAAGAAAGTTGAAAGCAAAATCTATTTTAAGCATGGCCTATTAACTATTAATTAGAAATATAAGCCATCAAATTTTAATTTCAACAATCACTTCTTTGCCATAATCATATGTAGATGAAGAGGCAATTTGTGTTTTGTTTGACTAAGCATGGCCTATTTGTTATAAACAACATAGACTATCAAATTCAAAGCTAAAAAACATCGTTAAACCTCTGCGTGTCCCCAGTAGGACGAGTGTTGTCTCGTGAGGGTTTTCAGCGGATACTACCCACAAAATCCAAATGCATGATGAAAATATTTACAAAATGCAAGATTTATTTACAAAGAGATGAATGCAAATTTTTGAAAATATTTACAAATGAAGGATTTATTTTTAAATTGACACAAATAAGTTAAATATAGGTTTTGGTTATTATCTTGAAAATTTATGTCATTTACTCGTCAAAATTTTCAACAAGAATCAAGTTATCATAACAAATAGACAATAGTTTAGTTTGTTGTTTCGGTTGATAACAAAGTGTAATTATAAAATGGATCCTTAGTTGATTATCAAAGTTTATCAAAGTGGTATTTTCATTTCTTTTCAATAACATATCAAATCAAATAAGTAAAAATAGTGCTAGGATTTCAATTGCTTGCTCTCTCATTATTTGCAAGAAAAATTACACACCTAGCTCAGGTAAACTGAGGCCAGATATACCACCCATGCACTGCCTTTCGGGCTTATGTGAGGGGAGTACAGAGCATGGCGAGTGCACACACTTTCGTGCATACACCTATCGACCGTAGGTGGGTTTTTTTTACATGTGTTCCATACATGCATAACCGTGAGGACTTTTAAATGAGTATGAAAGCACATAATCAAAGATTTCAAGTAATTCACCCATGCATAACCGTGAGGACTTTTAAATGAGAGTGAATACTTGGATGTTATTATTATTATTATTAATTTTAAGAGAGAGAGAGAGTTTTGCAAAATCATCTTAGCACCATTTAACTTAGAAGACAAAAAAAATGTTATGTCCTTTACTTTAAATCAACCACTTTTTAAAACAAAGATTTTCAATTAGGATATACTTCATAATTAACACATATGAATCTTCCTATATACTAGTTAAACCATTATTATTTGTAATCAAATTTCATTTTTATTTTTGTTTAGACAAATAAATTTCCAAAAATTTCAATTTAATAAACCAAAACCATATATTTATCTTATAGTGTTTCTTTTAAAAATAAATCAAAAGAAAATTTCTTTTTGGGATTTTTTTTTAAATTCTTTTTTTTGTGATTTTAAAGTAAAAATAAACCATGAAAATAAAAATGAAGATGAGTCTTCCCCCCACACTTGATTTTGACTGTGTCCCCACAGTCAACCCAAGTGAAAGGGATGTTTATTATTATTTACATGAAAATGAACGATATTTACACGAGATCTGAAAGTATATTGTCAAAAAGTAAATGAAACGGTCTTCCAAAAACCGATTCATTTGTCTCGTCGAGTATACAAGACACAGCTTAAGCTCGAAAAACCAAATCGTAAAAGATTTCGAAGTTGAGTGTGGATTGGGAAAAACGAAAGTCGTTTTATTGAAAATCGTATGAGTTGTTTTATTTTCGATGATTTTTGGGGTTGATAAAACAATTGATTGAAATTCAAGTTTATTTTCACCAAATTGAAGTTCAAACTTATCATTGAAAACTTCTTCAAAATTATCAATTTCAAAATCAAAACGGTGATCGAAATTTTCCCCTTTAGAATTCAACAACTCATTTTCAAAAAGCCCATAAAACTCATGTTCGTTAAATTCGACTTCCTTTGTTGGATTATCAACTACTTCATCGAGTAAATGGAGTTTAAAATTCAAAGTTGTCGTATTCAAGTTTTCAAAAAAAGGAAGATCGAAGTTTAAATCGAATTTCGCACCCTCAAAAGAATTGAAATCCAACTTAATTACCGTATTTTCAACAACTTGATTAAGATCGTCATTATCAATTTCAAAAGTTTTCATTTGAAAATCATCGATTTGGGTAAAAGATGGATTATCGTTTGACTCGTCACACATTGAAATTTGAGTTTGTTTCTCACGAATATTTTCCAATGTTTTAATCAACAAATTTGTGTGATCATCATAAATTTCATTCATTTGCTCAACAAAGTCAAATTTGTAATTATTAACTTGAAAATTTTCGATTTGGACTTGTTGAGTGTCAATTTCGATAAACGGTAGATTATTATTTGATTCTTCGCAAGTTGAGATTTGATTATGATTTTCACGAATATTTTTGTATTTTTCAAGTAATAAATCCCCGTTATCTTTTTCCATTTGGTCAACAAAATCAAATTCATGGTTATTAATTTGAAAACTTTCATTTTGAATTTGTTGATAACCAAAGTTTTCGATCGTATCACTATTGAAACAATTCCCATTGCCAAAATTATTTGAAAATTGATTTACATTTTCGTCTTTGTTTTGAAATTCATCTTGAAACTCGAAATTGAATTGGCATTGGTTACACTCGAAATCATTTGAATTTTGAAGTGAATTTAAATTTTGATTATTTTGAAAACCTTGATTCGAGTTATAGCACAAATATGAATTGCACCACTCATTTATCTCTTGATTTTGTTGTGTAGCGATTTCAAGTAAAGATGAAATACTATTTTCAAGATTTGAAGCTTGGTCATCGTTTTGAAAATTTTGTGGTTCAAAATTCAAATTGTTTAAAGAATAGTTGTCGTTAAAATATCCACACGAATTTGGAGTGAAATCATATGGATTATATTGATTTTCGCAACTATTGTAAACTTCACGTAAGTGGGGAAACTCGGACATTTACAAGAATGTTTTTGTGTTTTTTTTTGGTAAAAGAAAAATATTTACAAATGGAATTTATTCTTCAAAATGGAAAATCGATTTTTGTTTTGTTTTTATTTTTCAATCTTTTTTTTTGTTGAATTTTGGTTTTTCTAAATTTTTTTTGGATTTTTTTGAAATTTCAAAGAAAAGGATTTAAAAATTTCAAAGAAAAAGGAATATTTACAATTTTTTTTAGTTTTGGATTTTGAATTTTTTTGTTTTTTTTAAAAATATGCATGAACTAATGCAACTAAATGAATGCAAGGGTTGATTACAAATGATTTATCCTAAGTTAACACAAAATTGTATAGTCACACACTGTCTTAAATCAACAAAAATATTTCTCAGCCAGGTAACGGGCAGGGGTTATCGGTGCACCACGAATCACCGTAGCAATGCAGCCGAAGGTTTAAGTACCTTCAGAGGAACAACCACTATAATATTTACGAATCACCGTAATATTTATAAATGGTTATTACTCTGCTGTAGCCTAGACACCAAGAAATTAAATTGTTCAAGGAAGACAACTGTCAATATACAATTAAGTGAGTTATTATTTAATCAAATTCTAAGATGAAATGCAAAGCTGAAATAAAACGTGTATTAATAATGCAACTAGAATGAAATTTTGTTTTTGCTTTTGATTTTGAATTTTTTTTTTGGTTAATGCAAGCAATTAACAATGCAAGACAAACAGAAACAATAGATATATACAATGCAAGGAAAATAAAAAGAAAATTATAAATAAGCAAGTAGTTTTTTTTTGGCAAGCTCGAAGCCAACAATTTATTTTAGCAAGCAAGTCTCCTCCTTCTGGAATTCTGCTTTGGCACCCTGAAATAAAAACAAGATATATACAAGGTTTTTTTTTTTGGAAAGGAAACTTAAAAGTAGGGTTTTACTTAAAAAAAAAAATTTTTTTAAACAAATTTAAACAAGCCAAATTAAAATAAATTAAAACAAAACAAATCTATTCTTCTTTTTTTGGATAAATCAAAGCAAAACTAAAGGAAAACAAATTAAACAAAAAAAAGTGTTCAAACCCTTTCTTTTAGGATGGATCAAAGAAAAGAAAATAAAATATGAAAACAGAATTATTTAACTAAAAGCAAACAAATAAAAAGAAAAGTTACTATACTCCGCCCGTTCAACAACAAACCCACCCGGCCCATATTTCTATTAAGTACACAGAGAAGAGTAAAAATATCCAAGAAAATCATCTCCCATCCTCGTTCAAAACAGAATTCGATTTCCACCTGTTACTCAAAACCGAAATCAATTTCCCAAAGCCAAAAGTTTATTGTTTGATGTCGCAACGGTTTTAGCGTTTCGATGTTGGATTTGGGGGAGAGTGATGGAGTTCGCGATTCTCGATTCAGGCACGAACGAGATGCGAATGGTGGCGGTATTGAGATGATTCGTGTTGCTCGCCGAGTTGTTCGATTAGGATGAATTGAACGTGTTTTGCAGGGTGGCAGTTACAAGTTTTTGAACTGCAACGGTTGTCGGTTTTGGCGGCAGGCGTGTCGACTTTGGTCACGGGGAAGTGACAAGCTGAAGATGTAGTGAAGACGGTTATGGCAGCGAAGGAGTGGATGAGCTTGCAGAGAAGTGATTCGAGAGTATGGTTGCCAGCTAGCGGGGTCGATGTGAAGTGCTTTTGGGGTGAGTGAAGTGATTTTGAGTCGCGGCGATCTGGGAAGCTCGATTTTGGAGTTGACTGCTGAAGTAAGTGGTTAAAAGCAGTAATGATGTAGGCAAGAAAGTTGTATATGGGGAGAGAGACAGCAGGCAAGACAGTTGCAGAGGCAAGAGAGACAGCAAGCAAGTGTAGGGGGGAGTGATGGATACAGTGGTTTGTAGATTGGGTTGTGAGTGAATGGCGATGAAGTCTGGAGTTGAAGCAGTCAGTTAGTAATTGGCAGATGTGGATAGAAGGGGATAATTGGCAATTATTGTATGGTTAGGAGATGTTGTGAATGATGGTTGTGGTCATGATACAACAGTTTGTTGAGAGGGTGGGGTTGTGAATGTGGCAAGAAGATTGAATTTATGAAGAGCGGGATTTGTGGTGTTTTGGTTGAAGCGAGATGTGAAATGGTGTAGAAACCGACAGGGAAGTATTAGAAATTTGCAGAAGAGGATGTACTGCTGCTTTGTGGAGGGTGGCAATGAATATGTTGTGGGTGGTGAGTATGTTGTTATGTTGAGTTGTGGAATTAAGTGGTGGTCGGGGAAATGGTCGGGGAAGGGGTAGCAAGCAGTGCGTTGAATAGTGAGGAGTAAGGAGGATGATCAGAGATGGTTAGTTTGTTTGAAGCTTTGAAGTGTAGATGGTATGTTGTGATCTGAATTGTGCAGTGGATATGATCAGAAGGAGGTGGCCATAGTATTAAGATGCATGTGAAGACGAGTTATGCAGTGGATGAAATTGTGGTGTCTGGTATTGTGGTGGAGTTCTGGTAGGTCGTCGACGATGGTTGCTAGCTGTGTTGCAAAGAAGTGGTAGGGGAAGTCAATTGCAGATTGAAGTCGAGTTAGAAGCATAGTTAAAGGTGAAGTAAATGGAGCAGGAAGGTTGCGTGGTTGAAGTGCAGAGGGGAGTTTGTCAATTTCGGTAGGCGCAGTGACAAGGAATGTGTGTCAGTGGGAGGCAGCGGTGGATATCAGAGAAATGATGAATGACAGTATTGACTTGATGTTAGGTGGCAGTTGAAACTTATTGGTGGAGGAGCAGTTGCAAAAGAGTGTTGCTCTGGACTGTGGGCAGTGGATGTATATGATGGAATGTGGATGATATGGATTATTTGTGGGCTGTTTGTAGGAAGAATGTAAGTGGCAGTGGTAGTTAAGGAAGTGAGGAGGTGGTGGACAGTGAAGTTTTTAACAATGCAAAGAACTATAACAAAACAAGGAAATGAACACTGTAATGCAACAATCTTTCTTTTCCTTTTTTTTAAGCAAAACAAGAGAACACAGTAACAATGAAAACAGAGAACACGGTAATAATGAAAACAAGGAAAATAGAGAAAAGTAATACAATGCACAACAGAGTGACAAATGAGCAGAAAATGCAATTTGGATTTTTTTTTTGAGTGCAAATGCAAATGAAACAGAAAACAATCACACAAACAAATTGAAAAATCACACAAAAATCAAAAGAAAATAATTCGAAGCATAGAAAAATCAAAATCAAAACAACTCCCCGGCAACGGCGCCAAAAACTTGTTCATCGACGGAAATTCTATCGGATTAGAAAACCGTCGAACGAATTTAGAAATAAAATTTATACCGCAAGCGCACGGTGTACGAATGCAGCACGCGGCGAATACGGGTCGATCCACAGGGAATTGATGATTTTAAAATTCTATTCAATCAAATTATACCGAAGTCGAGAGTGAATAGTTAGAAATGTAAGAAACTAACAAAAACTAGCAAAAGAAAATGATAAAAATATGAAAGTTAAAAGAACAATTTAGAGATAAATCCACTCTCTAGATCATATAAATCAACAAAATGAAGTTATGATCTCTCTTTTCTTGTCATTAGTGAATTAGTTGATGTGCTTATCATAAGCATGGTATATTTGTGGTATTAATTAGCTCAATATAAACCATCAAACTATAACACAACCACTAATACACTTTTAAATCTCATAAAATATGACAAGAAAGTTGAAAGCAAAATCTATTTTAAGCATGGCCTATTAACTATTAATTAGAAATATAAGCCATCAAATTTTAATTTCAACAATCACTTCTTTGCCATAATCATATGTAGATGAAGAGGCAATTTGTGTTTTGTTCGACTAAGCATGGCCTATTTGTTATAAACAACATAGACTATCAAATTCAAAGCTAAAAAACATCATTAAACCACTTCAATCATTCTCATTAAGCACAAAAAGAGAGCATAAACATCAAATTAAGTTGAAGTTACATGATTAGAGAGCTTCATTACCCCTAAATTGAAGGGGTTTAGCCTCTCATATTTGTTATCATATGAACAAATATAGCTTGCAACATAAGAGAAAAAGAAAAGGAAAAGAGAGCAAAGTGAAATGGAAAACTATTCTAATTGCATAAAGGAAAATCTACACTACTTGCATAAAAGGAAATGAACATGTAATTAAAAAGAAACAATAATTAACATTGCATAAAAAAAAGAATTACATAAGAGAAGAAATGGCTAAGTAGCCATGGAAAGAAAGAGAGATTTGATTTATTTTCTAAACTAAAACTAACTAACTAAGAGGAGAGATGGCTACATGAAACATAAGGGGTATTTATACAAGTTAGAAACCCTAATGTATATTTTTGGGGAGTACCCAAAATGCCCTTGGAGGAAGTGTGGTCACCAAGTAACTATTAACTTCCACTAATCATCCATTAAGTATGCATGAAGATTTAATGGCCATAAGCATGTGGATTAGCTTCTAATTTGTACATGAAGAAAGGTGGGTAGGTGGGGTCCTCCATTATCATGCCTTTGAATTATTTCCATCTTCATTTGTTCTATTCACCCTTGTGCATACATATATTTTCATGAAGCCACTTGTGTTTGAATTTTAATTCCTACAAAATACATAGAAATTTTCAATTAAATTTTCACAAATTAATAAATGCACAAAAAAGACAATTTTGTCCCTATATGAAGATGAATATGTGACAATTTGAAAATAATTTGAATTTGGTTTAAACAAGTTAAAATACCCAATATGATCATTTATTTAATTTAAATAGAATAAATATGGTGGTAAAAATATGCACATTTACGTGCACATCAGGTCATTTTAGTTATGCTGGGTTTTTTTTCCTACTTATTATGAACGAGATATAAATGAAACAATTGCTAACTTGCTCCAATGGAATCAGTCCACTTTGCTCTTTTAACTCTTTTGCCTACATATATGTTTGAGAGCATTTAGTCCTATTACTATATAGACTCAATAGAGATTGTGTACTAATTTTAATATTTATATTTGATATTGTAAAAATGTTTCTAATTCCTTCTTGTAAATAGTATATTCTGAATATTTTTAAAAATATTTTTATTTTCTGTTAACAACAAAAAATGTTTTTGTCATACCCGTGTGCGTCCACCGGCCTAACTATTAGGTTTTTGTACAGGGAATAAGACAGAGAATTTATACATATATATAAAATAAAGGGTAGGCATGTTATATATCAAACATGATATAGTATGATTTACATAAATATTCGCACTCAGGTGTGAATTTAAACAAATGAAAGATTATTTGAATATGTCTATTGCCGTGTTATTTAAATGTTATTTGTTATGGACAACCAGATGGCCCACTAATTGTGCATGTTATTTGAATAGTTTTGAAAATTTACATTTTATGCAAATATGCATACATGAATCTTTATATAGAAACTTTTTTAGTTCTATTTTACAATTTCATTTGCAAGAATCGCCATTATACGAAATATGCATGCATGAGTCTTTATATTTCGATTCAATGCTATGGACATTTTTTTACTTATATTTTACAATTCCATGTGCGAAGCATGGGTTCATGCTAGTATTATATATACACGTATATCATATACACATATGTTTGTGTGTGCATGTGTAACATAACAATCCGTACAAGGTTTAACACGTCCGTGTATAAGTGTTGAGATTTACACCACAAAGATCATGTTAGCCCCTCTAATATATAAATATATCGTCAAAGTATATGTTTATATGCTTTAATTTATATATACAAATTATTACAAATACAAACACATATATTTATTTATATTTAATTTTGAATATATATATATATATATATATGGAATTTGTAATTTATATATATACACATATAATTATATATGAATATATATAAGGAATATATAATATATATATATATACACTTACTTACAATTATACATGAATATATATATATGAATGTAAAATAAATAAATACCATTTTAAATAAAAGTTTGAAATATGTTTATTTATTATTTTAGATGATAATAATATGAAAACAAAATTAAATTTTTTTAATATGCGTATAAACTAGTTATATATATATATGTGTGTGTGTGTGTGTTTAAATTTATAAATCATTTTCTAATAAATATATGAGTTAACACATAAATGAAAAATATAAATATATGAAAAATAATATTTATATATATGCATATCCATTAATACTCATGGCAAAACAAAAGGTGTTTTTTAAATATTTGTTAATATTAAATTTCTTTCGAAATTCAATAAAATAAAAATAAATATTTTTGAACATAAAATTTTATGTATTAATATTTTATAATATTCTTAACAACATTTTTAACATTTTAGTCTAAGTATATATTATAAAATTTATAATATTCTTAACAACACTTTTAACATTTTAGTCCAAGTATATATTATAATATTAAAATCAATTTTAATATTAATTATTAATTCTTCAAATACATACACACACACAAACACAACACACACACATATGTAAAAATTAAATTAAAAAAATTTATTTTTATTTTGCCATCAAAAGCTTATTATGTAATAAATTAATTTTATGAAATTAAAAATATGTTTTACTTGATATATTTGTTGATGTTATAGATTTATGGAATTTATCCAATCTAAATAATATTTAAATAATAAAAAAGAATTTTGAAATCATTTCAGGTGTAAAACTAATCGTATAAAATTTTAAAACATAATTATGTAATATGACAAGTAATACTTGTATTTTGAAAATTATATGTATTAAATAATATTATTTTAATATTTAAAATTAAAAAAAAATCAATTTTTTTAGTATGTAGTGAGCATCATGGTGTTTATATACATACATACATATATATATATACATATACATATATATACAATATATACACACATTTATATTATATGTATATCAAAAAAATTCTATAAGCACATAAATATATAACCATCAAATGTAACGATATATCGATATGCTAGATTCATCACCCATCGATCTAAACATTATATAATATAATATAATATATCAATTTATATTTGTAAATTTGTGGCATTCCTTTATGAAAGTCATATTGAATACACATTGAAATGAAGATACGTGCTCCTTTGATTCCTATATCAATCCAGCAAGCTCCTGAACCGATGGTTACTAACTGTAGAATAGCTTTTGTTTTATTTGATTTTTAGTTTGAAAATGGAGGAAATTGTAGGGAATAATTATGGCCAGCAAGGAAAAGGGTAGAGGCTCTAAAACTCATTTTAGAATTAGGGTTAGAGTGTTTATATAGTGGAGAAACTAGAGAGCAAGCCTAATATCCAAATCCATTTTCTGCTACTAATTCTCCACCTTTTCTAACACATCGAAACCACCTCCTATTCTATTATTTGGTCGACCTCGCCATGATCAATCATGGCCGAAAATACAGTTCCCCGTATGGGCTTCAAATCCACTCCAAGCCTGAACAATATTTACTGGATTTAAATCCAATTTAAACGCGTGTCGATATTGTATATCGATTAATATATTTATAACTATTATAAATATATTTATTAATATTGTTTAACACATCAAAGAAATTATATAATTAATATTTCATAAATATTAATAAATTAATAAATTTATAGCAATCACATATTAATTAAATATTTGTTTAAAGGAGCATTCAACGTTTCGGTTGTGTGGCTCTTTAGGTATAAATTCGGTAGGTGATTAATATCAAACTTTTCAAATATTAAAGTTCACATGTCACTTAGTAGATGGTGTGACATTTTGACCAAATTTATCGATTACTTGGTTTCGGTAAAATCCAATTTTACTTTGTTAAACATTACCCGCTTGTGACTATTATTTACACAAATTCTCTTCATCAAAACTATATCATTTTGGACTTATGGAATTTGGTATCGGTCAAAATTTTAATATCGTCCATATTCAACTCTATAGTTTAAACATAAAGTACTTGGTTCAATAATAACAATTATTATTAATTGAACTGCTCTGGCCAGAAAGTTTGAGTTTATTTCAGTTGACCGCGATACCCACCTCATATAACTGAGGAGATGCTCTCTTGAATAGTGTTTCACTTTCAATGCTTTCACTCGACCCAACCATAGTCATTCAATAGGCATCATGCCACGATTTAACTATACTCAAAGCGAAGCTTCTACATTGAAGATCAATGGTACTCTCAAGTGAAGAGAACTGCGTAATTTTATCACAATGATGTTTTCTGTTTGACCTTGGTTATATTAACCAATAGAAAACTATCAAGTGAGTCATTCCATAGTTATCCATTAATAATCAATACGTAACATATTGGTGCCACCATCAGCCATAGGTAATAGACTGCCCAATATTAGAGAGCGTTATGTACACTAGTCTCAACAGATGCATCGATATCCAGTCTCGATACATTTTGACTATGAATATTTAAAATAGTATATTTATTTTATTGTGATAAATCACTCATGGTTACATCGCATTGTAATTACTATCACAAAACATACTATTTATGGATTTTCTATTAAATATACTTTTATTGAATAAATTAATATACATTATATCAAGTATATACAATAGAAAGAAAACACCTTTTATTTCGAACAAGATCGGTTATCAAGTTAGATATACATAACAATTATATAATTGCCCCTAGGGCATACCCCTAACTCTATTTAGTGAGGATGATAAATATTTGCATTAAATAAATTATTTTAGAAATTTCTATATATATTACAATTTATTTTACTAAAAATACTGAGAATGTCAAATACTTGTCATACATAGTTCTGATTGATGGTAAACTAAAATTGTAGTATACACTTAGATGATGAATTGAGGATGGCAAATATTTGTCATTAATAATTTATGTTAGTAATTTCTATATATACAAAAAAAAATTGCTGCAAATATTAAAAATGTCAAATATTTGTCATATAAAGTTTAGATTGTTGGTAGGTTGAAATTGTAGTATACATACATTTAAATCAAAAACATATAATATCAAATATTTGTCATAAATATTTGCAAGGCAAATATTGCATGGAAAATATTTTTCTTGCCCATATTTGCTAGTCATGTATATATGATGCAAATTTGACGATATTAAAACCTATACATGTACCACAACAAAGAAGATATAAAGTCACGGCACAAAAAAATACTACCTGCCAGGATAAGAGGTTTGCTCATAAACCTACTTCTAAAGTAAATAAACAAGCCAGAAAACCTATTGAGAAAAACACTAATGTAGAACTAAATAAAGAAAAAAATCACTGCCGTTTGAATCTTCCAAATTTCTAGAATCAGGAGAGGAAGATGACCAATTTGTTCTTCTTTCATCCTTCAAAAGAAATAAGCCACTAAAAAGAAGCACCGCTACAAAAACACCTATAAATAAATAAATAAAAGTGCAAAATGACACTAGAGAAAGCTAAAGAAGTAGCTTAAAGTATTTTATTTTCATTCATTGATAGAAAATTTGCATAAAGAAAAGCTACTTCTTAAAAAGCAAGTAACATTATCGAAACAGACTTCATTCTTCAATATGATCAATCTATTCTTAAAAGGAGCTATAATAATTGAAGAGATATAAAAAGAATCAATTCCTATAGACTTAATTATAGACTAATTTTCAATAGACAAAAATTGTTTTTATTTCAAAGACATGAAAACAATTTAAAAAAAGTTACATAGTGACAACTTTTGAATTCACAAATGAATGCATCACAATCAACAAAGTATCTCATTTGAAGGAATCTGATATGAAATCTGAATTAAAAGCATTCAAACAAATATATTTTGGTAATTTGAAAATGACCAAAGCAAATTGAATAAAACAAGTATCTGGTTAGCTTTGAAGAGCAAAAAAATAGGAAACACAATTGATGTTATGAGGTTGCTGATGATGTTTTTGCTTTCGACATACATGTTCTCCAATGAAAACTCTACTTTTTACTTAGTACCGCTACCATACGTTTATAAATTGAAGCAAACGAAAATTGTTTCCTGGCCAGCAACAATAAAAAAACATTTGATGGAACAAGTGAGAAAAAACAAAGAGAATCCAATAAAAATATGTGCATGTATAACTCTGCCATTGGTAAACTCTAATAACTTATTTTATCTTTTATAATTTCCATCATATACTAAACTAAACCTAACATCTCTATATGTAGTACTGGTTCTATGACATAACAAAAATAATAGCTTTGAAAAAAGTTACTAAGAAAATGAACCAACTTTTTGCAAGATGAACACTGTAGGAAGTAAGTCCAAGCAATATTAAGTCTTGCCTTACCAAAAATGTAAAACTTGAAATACATACCTCTAAAATTCTGTAATAAAAAGTTAATGGCAAATATTGCCAGACAAATATTTGCTAAGCGGATATTTGATAGCTTAATAATCAGATTCATAAATAACTACAAGATAAATATTTCTTAATCAGATTTCTAATTATAAAAAAAGTAAAATATTTTTTTAAAATTTGCAGAAAAATAAGAAGAACAAAGAAAGACAAAGGTGCTAAAATCCACCGAATCTGCATTAGCTAAAGAAAAATCTTCGATTGTTGATAAAAATATATATAAAAAAATCAACAAACAACTTAAGGATATAAAATTAGAAACAAAGAAGATGAAAAAGGAGAACGTGTCTTTGGTAAAAGATAATAAGCTTTTGAAAAAAGAAAAATTGAAAAAAAAACAAAGAAAAAGCAAGAAGATGATGAAGAACAAGCAGTTGGAAAAAAATAAAGCAGATGAAAAAGAAGAAGAGTACGTTGACAAAGAAATAAATTCCGACAAAGAAGAAATAAATGAAAATAGTGATGATGAGGATTATGATGCTGAAAGTGACAATGAAGGTGATGATGATGAAACAAATGATGTTGATGCCGATGATGCAGGAAATAACGCTGATGGTGATGGTGCAGATGAAAGATGAAGGTAAAGATGAAGATGAAGAGAAGAAGGAAGGTAAATATGAAGATGGAGAGAAGAAGAAAAATAAGGATGATGATAATGAAGACAAAAAGGACAAGAAAGACAAAAACGATGATGATAAAGATGATGATGGTAATGATAATAAAAAAATGATAATCAAAATGTAGCTGGAGGTGAAGCTGCAGATATAGCTGGAAACGTAGCCGAAGATGAAAAAAATGATAAAAATGTAGGTAGAAAAGATTCAAATAATGGAGATGAAGTCGAAGATGTAACTAAAGATGTAGCCGGAGATGAAAGTAAAGATAAAATCATAGATGGAGATAAAGCCAATGAGAAAGAAGAAAACGATAACACTGAACTTATAAAAGGAAGTGATAACCCAAAAAGATGACAGCGATGATCTAAATATCAGCCAATATGAAATAACAATCATACCAAAGACAAAAAAGACGATGAAGAAAAAGAAAAGGCTGAAGATGAAAAGAAAACATCAACCGAAGAAGAAAAAAGAAAGTTCAGGAAAAGGTAAATGTTTAGAATAATTAAATTACTATGAAAAATTTAGCTTGGAATATATTTGCATAGCAAATATTAGCCAAGCCATATGTTAGCAAGTAAAATAGTTAACAGTTGAACACTTATGACAAACTAGCTGTAACAACCCATAATTATTGATTCAATTATTTAATATTTAAAGGGCTAAAATAAGCTAGATAGGGAAAATAGGTAATAAACTAATGAAAAAGAGTGGAGGGCCAAGTCCCAAATTATTATGGGACATGACTCTTTTCCATTTCTTCATTCCATTCCACTAAAAATAAAATAAACGCTTGAGAGAACATTAATGGTGGTAGCATAAAGAGATCAAATAAAGAGAAGATAAGGAAACACAAGCTAAAGAGGGATTAAGAAGATTAAATTAATCTTGTGAGTAACTTTAAACCTAATTTATTGTTCTCAGCTATTTGATTTCAATATAATTTTGTATGCTTTTATATACGATGGAGTTTCATATGAATTTTCATTTACATGTAAAATGTTTCGGAACAAATAGTTGAACATGGGATGTTTAGATGTATTTCCCTACTCTAATAACTTCGAAATGCTATGAAATTTAATATGGTGTTCTAACCATGATTTTAGAAATGGGCTTTTAGTTTGAGAAGTTTTCAATGTCAAAATGATTTACTATGAATTATTGAAAGAAAACACCTAGAAAATAAATAAGGAAAACACCCATAAAATAATAAAAATGAAGGATAAAGTATGTTAGAGATTTATTTATGAATTTTTCAGAATTTTTATAAGGTTTTCTATATTGAAAATAAACTAATATAAGACGGGAAAACTGCGCTTGAGAGAAAGGATCCATGCAGGAAGTTGTAATTTATAAATACACTGAGAAACAAGTGTTGGATAAATAGGGGACTAGATCCATATAAAAGCTGAAATGATAAATAAAGGACACCAATAATAGAAAATGGAGTCGTAATGTATCAGAAGGCGACACGTGTAAAGGCGCTGTCATACGTGTCAAACTTTGTCTGATGTTGATCCGAGGGGGTGACTCGAATTTTAATTGAACTGCATTAGGAAGTCAGGTGTAGTGGTTTGCCAAGGGAATCTAAAGACTTTTAGGGAAAAGTAGATTGGCGCCGTAATATGTAGAAGGTGTACTGCATCACGTAATGTGAGGTTGAATGAGACAAATTGCACCGCCATATGTAGAATACATACTATGTCGCAATTAGAGGAGAGCACCTATTAAGTACCGCGCACACAGGTTGGGGCAAGGTAGTACTGCACCAAAGCAAGGTATGAATGAAACCTAATAAAAGACAATTAAGTAGGGCCGAGAGGTAAAGAACTTCTATGCTAGAGATAGGGTTGGAAGGGTTATTGATGTTGGATGGGGACGCTCACTCAAATGCACACATAAAAAATGTGAGGAGAGGTATTCAATTTCCAAAAGATTGTAGGGGGATGGTTCTATGCAGTTTCAAACTAAATATTTAGGAACTATGGGCAGGTGTTTCATAATAGTCCAGAATTTAATGAAATAACATATAAAAACTGCATGTGGCTATTTTTTTGTAGTCCAAAGTTTAACCAATAGATAATTAAGGATTTTGGGTGGCTATTTCGTAGTAGTCCCTAGTCTAATAAATAATTTAAGACTACAAGGTTGGTTTATTGTAGTCCAAAGTTTAATTGGAAAAATACTACAAAGGGTTGATTCTATAAAGTATCAAATTTAATAAATAAGTTTAATGGATGCTATAGGGGCCTAGGTCCATGAAGCGTGTGATTTAAAGAATAGTTTTGAACGAAACTGCATAGGGGCCCACTTCAGTAGGCACTGCGCATTAAGAAACTATGTAGACATAAACTATGATTGCTTTCACTGTGATGCAGTAAATAGCAAGGGGGAACCTGTTTCGCAAACTGCAACGTGGTCTTTCTACATATATGTTTTTTTAGGTAAGGTGTTATTCACACAAGACCTTATGTCTGACCCGTGTTTTTATTATTGTTTTTTTCCATAAACTCATGATTACTCATTTAGTTAGGCTGAGTTTGTGGGCTTAAGCAGGTTAGTACTAGAAGCCATACGGTATAAATCGAAGACGGAGCGGGAGGCTTTGTTAGCTAATAAAGAATGTTTTTCGTAGTTTTATGAGTTTAGGCGTCATCGTCTTATGTTGACCGGATCCTTACTATGTTATTTTCTATTGTTATTGACCCTTGCGTAGGCATGACTCTTGGGTTAATTTGGAAAATTATTTATTTAATAAATTTCTGAGACATGCTATATGTAATAAAAAAGTTTAGCTCCTCTGTTTACTTATATCGTCTATAAATATACAGAACTCATTTGTGTCGCTTGAAAATAATTCTGGTGATGAGTGCAGCATCATCATCGTTAATTTTTGGATATCAGAGTGGAGGATGTTACAGTTGGTATCGGTGCTTAGGTCAGACACTTAAGTAAAAGAGAGCTAGAAATAGAGAACAAACTTGGGGAGGGTATACAGTATTATATATAATGTATTTGTACTTTAATGTATATACACACACACACCCTTCTACATTGTTTCGTTCTCTTTCTCTTCGTTCTAATGAAGATTTGCTTAACAAAAAAGGCAAGATGGATTTCAAAAGTTGCCGAGTTACAATAGAAGGGCAAGTGCAAAGGAGGAAGGCTTAAAGTACGAAAATTGATGGAGAGAATGTGGGAGAAATCCTAAGAGTAGTAGGGGAGGAAGCTGCGCAACCAGCAAATGTTGCAGGCATGGACGTGAATGGCTTGTTCGGGCATCTTATGCGGCAAATGATAGGGAGGTTGCGCCGAAGGCGCTTGGGCCAATGCCTGTAGCAGTGAGAGAGGACTTCTCAAAGATGAACAATGACTACAAAAACTTGGGAGGGAAGATGTTTACAGGGAAGGTACCCGCAATTGAAGTGCCAAATTGGCTTAGAGTTTGTTAGTATATATTTGGAGACTTAGGGTTGAATGATCCGCAGACAAGGAGATTGACACTAAGATAGTTGCATTAGAATGCGTTGGACTGGCAGGAGATAGTAATTTTTGAGACCCCAAAAGAGGAGACTACCTAGGAGCAGTTTAAAGAGAGGTTCGAGGCTCAATTCATATTAGTATCTCAGTAGAGTGTGCTATTAAGAAACTACATTGATCTAAAACAAGGTGACCTTATAGTGGAGGCGTACATCTAGAGGTTTAACTCTTTTGTTAAGTACAGAAGGGAGATTATTAGTACTCCAATGAAGAAACATGCGAAGGTCATTAGGGGTTTGAAGCAGGGTCTTGACCATAAGATGATGACTCACTTAGCATCTCTTTTTAAGTTTATAGTTGACATAGCTCGAAGGTATGACGAGATGTGTTGGGAGCAGAGAAGAGTGGAGATAAGGCTCAAAGCAGATCAGAAGAAGAAGTTTACCCAATATACCAAAGGTAAGAAGGGATTGCCAAAGGAAAAAGGTAGAGAGGTTGCTACAACTAGGATTGTTTGTTTCAATTATAGATAGAAGGGACAAAATGCACCTAAATGTTGTCCAGTGTCAAAGAATCTTGCAAGGGTGAAGTGTTTCAAGTGTGATAAGGTATGGCAACTGAAGAGAGGCTACCCATAGTTTAAAGCGTGGGTTTATGCTATGGAAGGACCAAGGGAAGGACCGTCTGCTGAAGAGGAAAGAAAGGGAAAAGTCTTAGAAGGTATGGCTTTAGTTTCTGGTATTTTAACTAAATTACCGTTTGATACTGGTGTGGTGCCACACACTCATTTATAACTAAAGATTTGGTTGATTGAATTGGGATAGGAGTAACCTATTTAGTCACTTTCATACACATAGCTAATCCGATAGGGGGAGATGCCACTCTCGGATTGAGATGCAGTAACTTATGTATTGATTTAGGTGGGTGTAAGTTTTTGTGTGATCCCTATGTTCTTGACTTTATAGGCTTCATAGTTATTCTAAGCATGGATTGGTTGGAGAAGTGTCACGCAAGAGTGCACTACCCCTAAAAGAATAATTACTTTGTACCACCCTGATTGCAAAGATAGAATGT
The DNA here is from genome assembly GCA_030765085.1 of Allium cepa. NCBI lineage: Eukaryota > Viridiplantae > Streptophyta > Magnoliopsida > Asparagales > Amaryllidaceae > Allium > Allium cepa. The sequence goes on from CM060943.1 coordinate 132,475,164, forward strand.
ATATGGCCTTGGAGGAGTGTAGAGCTATATATGGAGGCGTTTTGTCTTCTTTAGTGTTGGAAGAAGAGGACCTTAGGGTGGTGTGCATGGTGAAGGAGTTCCTATATGTATTTGAATCGGTTTTGGGATTGCCACCTCCAAGAGTAGTGGAGTTTCATATAGATTTTCTACTGAGGACTGAACCATTCAGTCAACCTCCTAGTAGAATGTCTCCAAAGGAGATGGAGGAACTAAAGAAGCAGTTGGTGGAGTTAGAAGGAAAGATCTTTGTAAGGCCAAGTAGCTCAACTTCGGGAGCAACGACGGTATTTGTGAAGAAGTCTGATGGGACTTTAAGACTGTGCATAGATTATTGGAAGCTGAATGAAAGAACGATAAAGAATAGATATCCTTTGCTAAGAATTGATGACTTATTCGATTAGTTGAGTGGAGCTAAAAAAAATTTATAGTTAGACTTGGTTTCAGAGTTCCATCAGTTGAGAGTTGAGGAGGAAAGCATTCCTTTGACTGTGGTCAGAACGAGGTATGGTTCATATGAGTGGCTCGTAAAGCCATTTGGACTAACCAATGTACCTGCATTCTTGAAAGACTTGATGAATATTTTTCTGAGACTAGTGGATAGATATGTGTTTGTGTTCATAGACTACATCCTAGTATACTCAAATGATGAGGTAGATCATGTAGTTTACCTGACGCTTGTTGTGACGTCCCAGAGTTTTCAACGTTCGAAAATCGGTATCAATATGTTCATTGTATTACATGCCGAGCAATCGAATACCGAAGATACCAGATCGTTAGAGAAAAGAAGAAAGAGGTAGAAGAAGAAAATAGAAACAACAACACAGAATCTCAAAATCGCAGCAGAACAATATATAATAGATAACAACATGTCTTTATATAAAAAAGAACTACAACTGTTATTTACATATAACATCATCATAGCACAACACATTAATAACACAATACCGGATAGTTATAATAACTTGTCCTTACAAAAGCTGAATATACAGCCTACAACACACAGCGGAATATAATCATATACGTGTAATACATCTTCGTCATCTAGCTCGTCTCCTGAGCTTCATAACATCATATCCTGAATGTGTAGTACTCGGTCTGACCCGAGAATTATAATAAAAATCACCGAGTTAGTCTGGAAAAACAGCACGAGAAAAAAACACTCAATTTGAATTATTAAAGTTATCAAAATCTTTTGAAAACAAAGGTATCCCGTAAGACCAAGCCACACATAAACACAACGGGTTTTTACCTTACAATAACCAAAACATTTTATATCAAAATCCTCTGATATTATAATAGTGTCTAGGCACAAATACTTATTTAAATAGCTAAAAAATTTACATTAATTAAATTCCAGCAATCTAGGCTCTACAACAAAACCGTAAAGGCACGTATTGAAGAATGGATTTCATACGAATGACTAGGCATTGGGGTACCACCTGTCACAGTATACATAAAAATGTACCGAGGACCATGCCGGGATCCCCTGCAACACAAGACCAGACTATCCCTAACCTGGATGAACCGAATATGCTATCACCCCGGGTATTCCCACCCTTTTCAAGTTCTTCCGCGCACCGTAGTAATAATATCTGAGGGTATCTAGAAAGGTGATAAACATTTGGATGCGACACACTTAGCCTTACCGCGTCTCCCCTGATTTTTAGTCAATCCTGATTGATGAGGCTTGAGGTTACGATTACCTTTTTTAAGGCATTTTCACTTAGAATGCTCATTGTCCTCCAATGACAATGTACTGATAGCATTCATCCATACAAGTCCGTTCTAGGTCTAAACGAAACCGATGACAATATTCCTACTACATCCATTTTGGAAAAATCCTCAGGATTAGCAGCGGCTAGCCCTTGCACTTCACTGCTCCAACTTCGATTCCATGCTCTTGCCTTCATTTTGAAAACGTACTTATTGGATCGAAGTGGTTTTTGGATGACTTATCCGATCCCGGTCTCTTCGAAACAACGTTCGATGTTTTCGGTAAACTCAATCCTAGTTCTTTAGGAAATAAAGAGACTAAAAGAAGATCGGAGACCACCTCCTAACCGTTAGTGGATGGATTTCCTTATCATTGTCCTAGAAGAACGAAATGAGTTTATACGTACAGTATAGCACCTTCCGCCAGTAACTGTACTATATAATTCCCGTGTTTCTCCTAGATATTTCCAAAGTTATATTTTGAGTCCAAATTTGATAGTCGGTTATTTAACTATCAAATAACAATCATTCAACCAACTATTTCATTTTCCACTGAAAACACCAAGTCTCATTTTATTTAATCTTAAATAAATTAAATTTCTTTATCAAAATGGTATGTACTTATCTCATCGGGATAGGTATATTCACAAACCATTCTTTTCAAAAATATTTGAAAACTTAAAAAAATATGAAAAGCACCACTGCGGTATCAACCATGGATTCGTGGCTCAATGGTTGTGTCTCTATCCTAAAGAAATCAGAAACTTAACCGTAGGCACTCACTGGCCCCGATTTCGCCATGAAAGTATATCATTACTTTCCGAAAACTGTATATTTAATAATAATTTTTTTCAAAATAATACTTACAAAATTCATATAATAATTTTTCAAGTTAAATTTTTAGGCAAATACTCTTAAATGAAAGTTATTATATAAAATAATATTAATATTGAATAATTTATCCTTTAAAATAAAATACTGATTAATTCTTACTAATAATTAACTTAATATCAACTCATTATAAGCTAAATTAATTAATAATTAAATATACTTAAAATAATTTAAAACAACTAAATAATTAATTTTCTGAAATATTCTTAAACACTTTTTAAATTACCTAGTTAATAATTAAAAATCCTCCTTTTTAAAACAAAATTAACTTCTCAATAAAATATACTTTTCAATTCCAATATAACCAATCTAATAAATATCCCACTCGATTTATCACTAATTTGGTTACGTCCTAATTTCATAAATCCCCCTTTCACATTTATAAAAACAAATCTATCATTTATTTTTAAGCCGATTTATCCATCTCATTATGAATCCTCTCCGTGAACTTATATCTTTAATTTATCCACTGATAATCACTTCACTTTATTTATAAACCTTGTTTATAAATCCCATAGTCCCATTTCCCATTTATAACGATTTCACAGTACTTAATCGATTTCTAAATTGAATTCTATTTTTAAATCAATGTCTTAAATAACCCAACTATGTTCCAAACCCCACTAAATTCCGATTCCACTTCCATTTCATAATTTAAATTCTTATTTAATACCTAGTACAACAATTTTATACTTTATTTTCAAATTTCCCTTTTATTTTCCCAACTATTTAAAATCTCGATTTTTAAAATAAATCCTTTTTACATTTAAACAAACATCGCTTAAGTTTTATTATTTTAAATCCTTTTATTTACATTATTCCAAAATCTTTATTTTCCATATTCCGAAATTTTTAAGTACAAATTTAAAATCAAACTATTTATTTTACCCAAATTCATTTCCTTCAACTGATCCAAATTTTTTCTATAAATGTTTTACTTCCATTTTTTCCGCTTCTAAATTCAAAACATTTATTATTGATATTTAAAAATACCAAAATAGGCCAAAACTACCCTAGCATCCAATAAATTTAAATCATACTATAATCTACCACATATTATTCAAATAGACCATAAATCAATATATATGACATTTAATTCAACATTTTTGAGGAATCCAGTTGGATCCCTCGAACATGTTTCCCTGCATCCACAGATGTTAGCACAATATAAAAATACCAATCTCACTTCGAGGGGGATATCGCGGTATATAGGGTCATCCGCTATTATGCGGGACGCATAGGGTCTCATCCGCTAAATATATGCGGGAATATAATTCCAACTACTAATATATATACTACTATATATAATATCACATTCAACTGATAATAATTTATTAATTCAACCAATCAATCAATACTTATTTTAATTATTTAAAATTAACTAGTACTCCAAAATTAAGTGAGATTAACTCACTTTGACTTTCTTTTATTTGCTAATAGTTCCAATTTTAAATTAAACAGAATAGCGTTCAAATTAATTTAAAGTCCTCGCTAACTTCAAATGATTCCAACCACATTCCAGAATGTAGAAAATATCCATATAAGTGCAACACAACATCAATACCTAATTTCGATGTCGTATGAATGAATTTCGAATGTATTATTATCGATAAAATTTAAATAAATTAAATTAAATGGGATAACAATTTAAATTTTAAATTATCCAAATTAGCATTAACATCTTCTTCCTCATGAATGAGTTGTGCACGCAAATGTCAGTGCACATGACCCTTCGTCAACCAAAACACCTCTATCTCTCGATTAATTACAGCACCGACAAATTTTATAGCAAATGCTCTTGGATCCGCAGCAGCAATCGACATGTGAATCGAAAATATAATACACTATTTAGTCCTCGTCTGCTTCTTCCCTCTGTACACCAGATAACGAACAAAACGAGCACTTCCACCAGTTTTTCACTTATGGATACCTTCTTCAACTCCGTGAACCTCCACCTTCGCTAACTTAAAGCCCACGTGGCCTCGACCACTCCACGACGAACTTTGCCTTAGCCACTCGACAGCCAACTCCGCCCTATCCTCTACTGTTTGCATAGGAACAACATTCCCATCTCCTCACGTCCGACCATCTCCTACATAAAAAGATGACCCATGCTTCCACGACTTCGTCACTGCCAAGGGACGCACGGCCCAAACGAGTGCCACTCTTCCCCAAAACGCGGCTACGACTGCTACTTCCCCTCTCGACTTGACTGTACATGACAACGACGCCTCCCCAAATCACCATCGAGCCACCTCCAAATCAAATACACCTGTACTAATAACATCTCACTCGATCTTCACCACTACATCGTGACTCCAAATACTAAGACACGTCGCCACCTCCAAACTTTACCATCCAATACCTTTAGTCGCGACTTCCCCTTTTCTCGCGTGCTCTAATGTCGTGATGTCCCAAGCGATTCGCGATATAAAATATATTTTTCCTTCTGAGAATCGACTTCGAATTGTAACGGGAAGAGATAGAGGAATTCACGATTTATAAAAGAAGAGGGAGGCGGCTTCATAGATAAGCTAGGAATTTTTAAAGTTTTACTATTTTTTTATTCACCGTAACAGTTGCGTGAAATATAAAGGAGAAGGATACGCGATCCTTGCATGTTTGAACAGGTAGAGTAAAATCCTAGGCGACTATGAAAAGAAAGAAAGTTGGTTGATGTGAATATAGTCAAATCAATAAACATATATATTTATTTAAATTTAAATCGTCTCGATTACACAACTCAAAATTCCGAATCTCTATCGAGGCATGCCGCTAGACGTTTATAATGTTATACCCCTATTCTGAATTCAATGGAAAAGGTTCGAGTCCTAATTCGATCGTATGGAGAAGATAGTTTTTTGGACCTAATTATTATATTGAATTTTCGATATAAATTTCAGTGCGTTTCTATCCCTTACAATTAAACGGTAACTCCAAATGATACGAAATTTGATACACGATAATAATAAACTTTTACGAATCCAATGGAACTAGTTCCGTCGAATTCTGAGACTGTGCCTTAGAATGATATTTTTACTCGTCAATTTAAATGAGCTATTTTTAAAAATCGAACATCACTTTTAAATTCTATTTTAAAACTTTATTACTCTCATTCTTATTAATATAAATTTAATAAACCTTTAAATTATTTTTATCAAGCTAAAAACACAAAATTTCACTACTTAACCAATTTTCAATTATTAAATTTAATAATTAAATTATTCAATAAATTGTAATTTTTGAAATTCAAGTTAAAAATTAACTTTTAAATTTTTTAAATTGATTAAATATTCTAATTTTAAATAACCAAAATTTTGGATCGTTACACTTGTGTTGGGATGTTGAGACAACATAAGTTGATAGCGAATTTTTGAAGTGTCATTTATAGAGAAAGGAAGTGAAATTCTTAGGTCGTGTGGTTTTGAGAGAAGGGTTAGCAATAGATACTTCAAAGGTTGACTTAGTACATGGGTGGAAGAGAGAGCAGACTCTGAATGAAGTACGAAATTTCTTAGGATTGGCTGGCTACCACTGGAGATTCATTAAGGACTTCTCTCATATAGCTACGCCAATAAGAAGACTGAACAAGAAGAGTGAGGAGTTTGTTTGGATACAACAATGTGAGTCATCATTTCAGGAATTGAAGCATTGGTTGACGAATGCCTCTGTGTTGGTGATACCTGAAGGGAATAATGGTATGACCATATATACCGGTGCACCAGGATTGGGGTTAGGGGATGTATTGATGCAGAAGGGCAAAGTGATCGCATATGCATCTAGGCAGTTACGACCCCATGAAGTTTGATATTCTACTCATGACTTGGAGTTAGCAACCACCGTCTTCGCATTAAATATTTGGAAACATTATCTCTTAGGAGGAAGATATGAGTTATTTACTGACTACGAGTCTATGAGGTATTTGTTCTCTCAAAAAGAGTTGAACATGAAGCAGCAATGGTGGTTAAAGTTTTTAGCATTTTATGATTTTGGGATAGAGTATACCCCAAGGAAGGATAATACAGTAGCTAATGCCCTAAGCCAAAAACAGTATTGTAGTGTTTTGGCTATGATAAAAGAATGGAACATCTTGAAAACATTGTTTGCGTGTAATGTGTAGTTTCGGTCAATACTTTTGGAATAATGTCTTGCCTAGAAGTAAGGCATATGTTGGTTGAGAAGATCTTCGAACTACAAAAGAAGGATATGACCTACACTGACTTAGTGACGGGCACGGATGCAGGAACTCTGGTAGTAGAGCAATAGAGGCTCAATATTGATAGGGAAGGTAGACTACGGAAGGGCGAAAGGTTGTATTCCCTGAATATTAAAGGACGGTAAAGGGAAATTTTGGACGAATGTCATCGTTCAAAGTTCACCTTTCACCCGGGGGGTACTAAGATGTATTGGGATATGAAAAGAAGTTTTTTCTGAGAAAGGATGAAGACATATGTTGGAGAATATATGAGAAAGTGTTTACATTCCAACAAGTGAAGGCAGGCATCGGAAGCCTAATGAGCTTCTGCAGCGTTTGGAGATTCGAGTTCGAACATGGGATTCAACATATATAGACTTTGTTGATGTGCTACCTAGGTCAAAGATAGGGAATGAAAGTATATGGGTTATAGTCGATAGATGGACTAAGTGTGCTCATTTCGTCCTATTGAAGGCCATGATAACTGCACCAAAGTTAGCGGAGATATATGTGAAGGCAGTAGTGAGACTACACAAAGTGCCTAATACTATTTGTAGCGACTGAGACTCGTTGTTCACTAGTGAGTTTTGGTACATTTAGCAAAAGGCGTTGGGTATAGAGTTGCGCATGAGTACTGCGTACCATCTACAGATAGATAGGCAGACTGAAAGAGTCAACACGGTTCTAAAAGACTTGTTAAGAACTTGCATTTTAGACTTCTCTTAGGAAGATTACTTACACCTGTTAAGTTTGCATATAATAGCTAACAGAGCAGTACTGGGATGGCCCCATTTGAAGCATTGTATGGAAGGTCGTGTAAGTCGCTCGCATGTTGGTTAGGGATAGAGGACCAGATTGTGTTAGGATTGAAAGTGGTTAAGGATGCTACTGAGAAAGTAGAGCTAATTCGAGCTAGGATGAAGGCAACATAGTCTAGGCAAAAAAAAATTCGACACTAGGAGAAAAAATTGGAGTTCACATTAGGCGACCAGGTGCTAATAAAAGTTTCTCTAATGCAAGGTGTGATACTCTTTGGAAAGGAAGGGAAGTTAGCATCCAGATGTGTAGTACCATTTCCGATCAATGAGAAGGTTAGGAAGGTAGCATATAGGGAATTGTCAAGTGCTTTTGCAGGGATCTATAACGTGTTTCATATATCACATTTGCGGAAGTGTATTAGGGATCCAGGCGTAGTAATGAATCCTAAGGTAGTAGAAGATTGGTCATAAAGTAGTGAAGTTAGTACATGTTCAATGGAGTGTAGATCGAGGGTACTAGACATGGGTAGGAGAGATAAAGTTAAGGGAACCTACCGAGAGTTTTTTATTTAGCTTATCATGTGTGGCTATGCATCATATTATCATTGACTATATATATATGAGTATTACAGTTGATTGTTTTATATTAGAAGATGGCACTAGTACACTTCAATGGATGAATTGGGAATTCATGGGTTTATGCTTAGGAGTGAGCATGGGGTAGATTAGCAAATCACTACCGTGCATTAATCGAATTTCGAGGGCGAAATTCCTTTAAAGTAGGGAGACTGTAACACACCATAATTATTGATTTAATTATTTGATAACTTAAAGGGCTAAGATAAGCTAGATAGGGAGAGTATGTAATAAACTAATGAAAAAGTGTATGAGGGATTATGGGATAATAAGCTTGAACCTTTTCCAATCCTTTATTCCATTCTACTAAAAGTGAAATAAAAGCTTGAGAGAACATTGATGGTGGTAGCATAAAGAGATCAAATAAAGAGAAGATAAGGAAATGAAAGCTAAAGAGAGATTAAGAAGACTAAAACAAGATATTTTAAAGATCAAGGTGAGTAATACCAAGCCTATTTTACCATTCTCAACCATTCGATTTTAGTATGATTTTGTTTGGTTTTATATAAGACGAAGTTTCATATGGATTTTCATTTACAAGTAAAATGTTTAATGAATGTTTTGGAAAAAATAGTTGAACATGGGACTACAGGTAGATGTTTCATAGTAATTCAGAATTTAATGAAATAAATATATAGGGACTGCATGTGGCTGTTTCATTGTGGTCAAGATTTTAACAAATAAATAATTAGAAACTACGGGTGGCAATTTCATAATAGTCCAGAGTTTAATAAATAATTTAAAGACTACGGATGGCTGATTCATTATAGTCTGAAGTTTAACTAGAAAATAGTGCAAGGGGTTGATTCTATGCAGTACAAATTAATAAATGAGTTTAAAGGATACTATAGGGGTTGTTTCTGTGCAGCATCCGATTTAAAGAATAGTTTTGAAAAAAACTGTGTAGGGGCACACTCCAATAGGCACCGCTCACTGAGAAGTTGTGTAGACATAAACGATCATTGCTTTCATTGTGATGTGGTAAATAGTGAAGGGGAAATTCATTCTACAAACTGGTGCATGGTCTGACTAAAAATATGTTATGTTTTAGGTAAGGTATTATTCACACCAGACTTTTTGTCCGATCCGTGTTTTTATTATTGTTTCCCTATAAACTCACGGATACTCGTTTGAGTAGGCTGAGTTTGTAGGTTTAGGCAGATTAATACTAGGAGCCATATGATACAAATCAAAGATGGAGCATGAGGCTTTGTTAGCTAATAAAGAATGTTTTTTCGCAGTTTTATGAGTTTAGGCGACATCATGATATGCTGACCAGACTCTTTACTATGTTATTTTTTGTTGTTATTTGACCCTTACATGAGCACAACTCTTGGGTTAATCTAGAATATTATGTATGTAATAAATTTCTAAGACGTGTTATATGTAATAAAAATGTTTAGTTTCTCTATTTACTTAAATTGTTTACAAATATACAAAACTCACTTATCGCTTGAATATAATTCTAGTGATGAATGCAACATCATCGACGTTCATTTTCGGTATTAGAGTGGGGAATGTTACACCAGGTGAAAAATCAAAAGAGTTAATAATGAATAAAGAAGATTTTGTTGGTGAAGTGAGAGACAAAATCAAGAACAAAATGACGTTATTATGTTAAAAGGTATAATACTCAAACACATAAAACTTTTACGTCAAATATTTGCCATACAAGTATGTGCGAAAGAAAGATTTGACAAAGAACATTCTATTTAAAAATAATTATTTTCACAAAATATATTCAGAAAAATATAGATTATGATTACTTATAAAAATAAATAGCTAATTCAAAAAAATTGAAAATTATGAAACTTTAGGGTAGAAGAAGAAGAATCTTTGAAGAAAAAAAGAAAGTAGCCAACAATAATATTTTCTTGTGTCAAACAATTACCAAAAAATAATTAAACATTTATTGTAGAAATTCAAAAAAAAAAAACAAAATAATGCAAATATATTACATCAAGAAGCTTTCATTGTAGAAGCACATAAAAAAATAGTACAAAAAAGAAAGGTATGTATATTTTAAAATAATAAGTACTTTTTATATAAAAATATATGTCAAATATTTGACATATACTAATTATACAATTATAATAGATGATCAAAAGAAAGACAACTGGATATTGACTAGCTAACTTTCCATTTCCATATACTAATATCATCAAGTGAAAACCAAGTAAGCAACCAAAAATTAACCTTAGAATCAAAAACCACTCTATAAAAAGTGGCTGTAGATTACAAAATCAGGCTTGAAAATGTTGAAAAGAAAATAAGTAAAAGTTTCTCCTTCTTCACTCTCGAAAAAGTAAAAAATAAATAAAAAGTAAAACATCTAGATTTCGAGTATGAACTTTCTACAGAAAAGAGGCAATACTGAAGGAAATCATATAAAAGCAATGCCAACAAGAAAGATGAAAAAGCTCATCAGCCTTAAAAGGTATTAGACGAAAGCATAGAATCTGATCATGACAAGTAAGACACAAAAATATTGGTCAAAAAAGCAAGCTTGCAAGGAAATGGCTTACAAAAGAGCACATTGATGAGCCTAAAGCTTTTTACGGAGAAAATGGAAATGTATAAGTTATATTAATAAAACATAATATGTAAATATAAAAAAAAACATACATAAATGTATGTGTGCTTGGCAAATATTTTCCTGATAAATATATGATTACAAATATTTTCCAAACAAATATTTCCCTATTTAATATTCATATACTAATGTATCACTTTCAGACGTAAACCATTAATAAAGCTCATATATTATATTCTTACCTACTTACCATATTACATACTAATATACTTAGCTATTAATAAAACAATAAAGCGGCCTACTACAATCCGGACAATGGCATAGAAATAAGAGAAGTACATATTTCTGTCATGTTATTCAACAAATTCATTAACTCAAAGGTATGTAATTCAATATGATATTATAAACATAACCTAAAATAAGAAAACTACTATATAAAATCTAATTTCTATGCAGGTTATAGACCGGTTTATAGAAATAAAACCAAAGCCAATTCATTATGATATCATATGCTTAAAGTCATATGATGTAGTATGAAATACTTAACACTGCAAATGCATATCACTTAAATTTTTTAAAGCTAATTAAATTGTAAACACATGTATCAATAATTGAAGACTACAAATCAACATATGAAGCTTTGGCGGTCAAAATGCTGGAAGACAAAGCAATGAATTGCACAAAAATATTAATACCACTACATAACAAAAATCGCTATACATTGCAGGAGTTTAATGCACTTGATAAAAGCTGGAAACACTATGACTCCCAAAGACCAAAAAGGAAATACTTCAATCGCCTACACAACTAGCAAGCAAAAACAGTGGTAAGTTTTTAATATATTAATAATTGCAGGTGGCAAATATTTGCTTGGGAAATATTTGCTTGGTAATTATTTACCATGTGATATTCCAATAAAACTTTAAAACAAATTAATTGACTTGTTTAATATTTCCAGAGTGACAATATAATGGATATTTTGAGGTCAATATATGTAAAAAAGGAAAATAACCATCAAAACCACAAAACAAACTAGTCAATTTTCTAAATTGTCCACAACAAAAATGTCATTCATAAGTATAAACTTATAATTTATAAAAGTAATTTTTTTTACCGATGTAGGATTAAAAGAAAATGTCTTATGTTAAATATTATATATGAAATCTAATGTCCTATATTAAAAGAAAATGTTTTTGTTGTGCATTATAAAATTGTATAATTTCTATGTTCAACTTAAGTATGTGACTGACAAATATTTGCCATACAAGTATATTCTTGGTATTAATATACCAGGCAACATGCAAATATTGAAGGACTTGTAAAAATAGTGACATTTAATATTATAATATTGGTTAACCAAACTTATTTCCAATATCATAACATAATACATTACATGCTGTAGTCGAGTACCTAAAAAACCAATCTATAACCGAGTTAGAATAACAGTTAACCTATGAACACAAAAGCTAACAAGACGCGTAACATAATTGAGTACATATGAATTCAAAAGCAAATCGAATGCACATACTAATTGGGTACATATGGATGTAAAACCTAACCAGATGATTGACAGTGGATATTGAATGTTACATGTACATATTAAATGTTTTAAAAACACTTTTAGATGTGAGATGTTGGATATTGAATGTTTGCTACTTTTAACAAGATGTAATGTACATTATTATAAATCTAAAATATAATGTACTATATTCAAGGGAAATATTATTGTTATTATGCAGCATAACATTGTATAATTTCTATATTCAACTCAAATATGTTGCAAATATATGAGTGATAAATATTTGCCGAGCAAATATTTGACCGCCAAATATTTGAATATTTCACAATTACTAAAAGTAGTGATATTTAATATTATAATATTGGTTAACCAAGATTATCGCCAACACCATAACAAAATCGATTACACATTCTAATCGACTATCTAAGAAAACCAATCTATAACCAAGTTATAACAACGGTTAATTGAATGCATAATCTAATCATGTACATATGGGATGCAAAACTAACCGGATGCACAACCTAATGGCAACGATCCAGAATTTCGAACAGTTCATATTTAAACATCTGGATTATTTAAATTTTTGAATCTAAAATTTAATGTGATTAAATTGATTTAATAACCTTATTGACCCCTTTTTTTATTAATAACTAATGATAAGAAATTCGTTTTTGAATTTTGTTCGTAAAAATAAATAGTTCGAAGAAATATCGATAATGTGACTAAAAATCGTTTTACCGATAAACGACTTTTTATTCAGCTGAAATTGTTCGGACTCTTCTGAACTTGTATAGTAACATATGAACTCATAATAACGAGTTAAAAATACTTAATTTACATACAAATCAATTAAAGTAAGTGATACTAATTAAGGGAACATTGAACCTTGATTTAAGGCATGAATCAAGGAGTGATTTAGGGAAGGTTATAAGAAGGCATGGGCATGCTTGATGGTGGGGGGTCTTTATGTGTGCTATAACATTCTCTTTTTTATCTCTTTGCATCATAAGTTCATTTGCAAAAACTTGTGCAAAAAGAAAACAAATTCAACACTCTTATCTCCTCTTTAAATCTTCAAAACAATATCTAACATTCTTCAATATCCTCCTAACTTTCACAAAGATCTTATATCATCATTAGAATATAGTTTAGCATCCAAAAAGCTAAAGAATGATGGATAAATGGGGAGAATAGACCTTGGGCGGTGAGCAATGTGAGCATGTATGAGGTCTCGGCTTGTGGTTTTAGAGCTAAAGGAGGTAGCTTTGGGCTTTGGGTAATGGTAGGAAGTGTTATCTTGATGCTAAAGGCTTGTGATGTTTGCTGACTTGGTTTTGAGATGAGTTATCTCACCATCAAATGGAAACATATTTTGATATAATTTTTGCTTGTGTAAAAATATAAAATGCTAAATGAGAACCAATGCAAGTTATCACTTTCTGGACCCCTCTTCCTTTTGAAAGCAAATGACAACATTTATTATAACTTCTCTTATAATCCCTTTAAAACTTGTAACATGGCCATGACTTGATGTATACGTGTTTGGATATGTTGTATATGATGCAAAAGTGTGTATGTGAAAGTTTGAAGCGAGAAAGTCGCTATGAAAGCACTTTGAAATCCCTTAAATTTAACTTGTGTTATTTGATGATTTAAGGACATATCTTAAAATAACTGTTGTGGTTGTTATTTTACACTCATAGAAATGTTTTGGAGAGCAAAGAGTATGTTTAGAAAGTTGTGGAAATTTTTAAACAAAGTTAAGAGAGTTTAAAGTAAATAGGTCGCTATATCGGCACTTTTAAATTCCTTGTGTTTTGGGAAATAACGTTTATTTTTGTAGAAACTTCCTTAGGGGTTTCTTTACCATTTTTTTGAAAGTTGATAAAGAAAATATAGGCACAAGTCCCAATACGACCGGGTACTTTGTAACCCACATTATACAATGTGGCTTCACCTACTCCAAATTACACCCTAGCCGCATTCAATTACATTCCTACATGATACAAAAGAAAATCAAACCCTAAAAAAATTAGGGCTTAACAAATCGAGGGCAGATCATTTGATTTCCCAATTTACAAGTTGAAATCTTGTTTCAGGGAGGTTTTTGTATCCCCTCCTTGCTGTATTTAGTTCCCTCGATTTGTAGATCTGCCGAGCTTCTTCCGAAGTTGTTCGATAACTCATGTTCGTTTGTAGTTGGCTTCACTTGATCTTCAAGCTTGCTACTTTCGCATCTATCCCAAATAGATAAGTGATAGATTCGATTGTTGCGCTTGCTTATCGCTCATCCTCCGATTATTAATGTCAAGTTGCAAAATTCTTTTTTGTTATTGGCATCGAATCTCTTCAGACATACAGCTTTTTGAGTGGTAGTTCCTGCTCGAATCGATGAGAAAAAGGATCTATTAGAACTTCTAATTAAATTATTATTCAAATTATAGTTACTAAATATATATGTTTACTTCCCTTGCAAGAGGTGCTTTTGGTTTGAGCATAAAATAAGCTGCCTCCAACAGATGTGCACACGAGATTGATTCCACATTGACCTCTTAACTCTTTCATCTAGTGATTGCCATTATGGTGAAATAATTTGCCATGAGAAATGCCTGAATTGACTTTTCGCTTTTTAAGGATGCCTTTAGATTATCTTCGTAGTTATCCAAATCAAGAGTGCTTGAATTTTGATTTTGTGATTCAATATTCTTTTTGGTGGCTTTATGATATATAATATGGTATTCTGGTTCAATGATTTTCCATAGTTGTATGCTTTCAGTTTCTTTTCTTGTGTGTATTCTGGTGTTTCTCTTTTTCCAGATGTGCTATATGATAGTTGTTAACAAAATGCAAGCTTTATCAAACTCTTTAGTTTTTGCTTTGAACATCTACTGGATATGTTAGATGCTTACTCTTATATTGTGCAGAGATATGTATTGGTTGAGCTTAAGATTTTCTTTTGCAATGAACCATAGATGCCTTAAATAAATGCAGTCAAAATATAAATGCTCTATTTTTAAGGCTCATGGTTGCAAAAAGGGCATTCGATTTCTCCATTTTTATTCCATTTGTAGCATTTGTCTCTTGTAGGCAGACTATTTAACAATGCAAAATAGACATAGTGTGCCTTTTTTGCCTTTTTCCATATTGTTTTTATCAGAGCCAAAGGTTAACGGAGAACCTTGGCTCTGGTGGGTGTACTCATTAAGGATAAGGTCAGTAGTACCCTAGAATGAGTTGAGTGTATATATATGAGAGCGTATTTGTTATTTTCTTATATAAAGGTTTTAAAAATGGTTTTAATGAATGATTTTTATAAAAGCTTATATTTTATATATAAAGCAATAATTGGTTGTTGGATATTGAAATTGAATAAGGATTAAGTGATAAATATATACATATATATCAAAATGGGAATTGGATAGTATGAACTATACAAATGAGAACTAGAAATGGATTTAAACCAGAAAATAAAATGGTTATTATGATGTTTGTTTTCTAATAATTATTAATAAAGCAAGATGAAAAGTTTTAGGGAAGTAAACTTTTAGGTAAGTATGATTTGTAAATTGAAGTGGGTTTTAAATTGTGAAGTTTTGAATTCTAAGTCTAGAAACATTTGAAACTGTTTTCAGAAAAAAAACATATATATTCATTTGAATTACTCTAATGGCGACTTTTCTTCCGTACTTTTCTTTACCAAATATCAATTCGAAATTACATTCGTCCTTTTCAATTCACAATCCTGATCGAGTTCCCCCTCACCGTTCTTATGCCCAAGTTATTAAAGAGGGTTTATCTTCATTCCCTTATTCTTGGAATCGTCATCGTCTTAAAAATTGGGTTTTCAAGAAAGGAAAAAATATTTTCTTTAGATGTGGGGATTGAGGCCACTTTGCTTTTCATTGTAGACCCATCACATGTTTTGCTTGCGGAAAGACTGGTCATAAGAAGTTTTCTTGTTCGATGAAATCTGCAACAGCAGAATCTGGTTCTCAGAATATCGATTATGCTCCAATCGCTAGCGAATATTTAGGACATGAGAAGAATTCTTGTTTGTTAAAATCGAAGTTTATAGATTCTAGGCCGCAACTTATTAACTATGGATTTCAATTTACTTTAAAGTGTATGCTGCTCAAAAGAATTTTGCTTGACAATCTATAAAAATAGAGAATTGAAGGGATACAACTTTTAGAAGATATGTTTACACACTTCGACATGATGGACTCTCCGAATATCGACAAAGGCTACAGGGAAAGATTTGGAGATCTAGAAGAGTATTTTGGAAAATCCGATATTTTGATTAACAAGTCTGACGAATATGTTGAGGCAATTGATGTTATGTGGGATTTTAAAGGAAATCTGAACATAAACTCATCGGATCATAATAATAATGATGAGTTTTTTGACTTTGATCCAATGCTGATGGATTCTTCTGTTATTCAATATACTAAGGATCTCTCTGTTTTTAAAACAAATAAAAAGATGTGTTTATCGGGCATTACTTTGGAGGTTAAGCGTAATGATAATGATACAACCTGTGGCTTCACTCGAGTTAAAGGCAAAAGATCAAAATCTTTGAATATCATAAATTTTGAGATAAAGACCAATAATAGATTTAATTGCCTGGCATAGGTTGACAAAGAAGACATTGAATTTGGAATGGATCATTCTGAAGTTACAATGGGAAATGGTTTCTCTGGTTATAGAAATGCAACAGATAAACAATCTATTTATTCTATGAGCTCTGAAAGGATTAATCTGATAGAGGAAGTTTTAGATGATGGGTTAGCTAATAGCATTGTTAAGAATTTGAAATCTTGTGATGATGATAAACAGTATAACTTAGATTCTTCCGATAATTCAAATGCTTTGGGTAACTTATTCTTGAAGGATGGTATTTCTGTAAATTCAAAAGAAGTGGCAATGTCGCATATGGAAGAGGTTGTAGATGGTTTATTTTTAATGAACTCAGTAGTGAAATTGGATAAGAAAATGGAGAATGATATAAGTATGAACTTTGAAGGTTGATTTGAGCCAGGTTCTGCAATTGTACAAAATGATACTAGTACAATAGTTACGCATATTGTTGGTTCTAAGAGTTCTGAAATGATTAATCTGAGTAGTGAAGCTATAGATGAAGATTTAGATAATAACTTTCTTAAGATATCGAAATTTTGTGTTGATTATTTTCAGTTTATCTCAGATACTCTTGAAAATTTTAGTGAGACAGGTGATTCTTAAGGGTTATACTTGAAAGAAGGAATTCCTGAAAATATAGAACTAGTGGCAAAGTTTCATCTGGAAGAGGTACTTGATGGTTTGTTGTTTTCGTTATCAGCTGTGAAGATAGATGAGTTGAAAGAGATTAATTTATGTTTGAATTTTAACAACGTTTAGTGCCAGAGACAGTTGATGTACACTATGATTCCAGTGTACATGATATAGGTGTTGTTTCTTCCGTTAATGATTTGGTTGATACTAGTCCTATGGGCTTTGTTGATTTAGAGAGACATACAGAGCATTCTTGTCCCATAACGTCGGTTCTGATAGAGCTATCTATTATTGGACTGGGGTTCCCTCGTTCTCCTGCCCATGCTAGAGATTTATTTCGTGTAGCCAAAGTAAGGAAAAGAAATAGTAAGAGCTATTCTGCTGGTATTATTAGGAGAAGTCCTCGTTTAAATCGTAAAGCTTTTAAGTCTTTCGATTGAGGGTTGTTGTTTTCTTGGAGTTTGTTAGTGGTTTGTGTAGATGTAGTATATTGTGATGTTTCATCTTAGTTGTTGTGGTTGGGGGTGTGGCAGTTTTTTCAGATGGCTCCTTCTCTTTTGGTTTCGCTTTAGTCCATGGTATCTGGTCGGCGTTGAGTTTGGGTGGGTTTGTTTTTACTTTTGTATGGGGGTGTCTTTGGCTCCCTTCCAGGCTTGTTGGCAGCTCCTTTACTATTGTTGTTATATATATGTACATGTATGCTCTCCTCCCCTATAGAGGATCACACATTTTTATCAAAAAATAAATAAATAATATTCAAAATATTTTGAATGTGATTTTAAAATAAGAAGTTGTTTGAAACTTTTAAAGAAATCTGTTTTGAATTAAAACAAAGGTGGTTTAAAATTTAAAGTGGGATTTGGTGGGCTAAGAAATGAATATGTATATATGTGTGGATATACCGAATATCAAAAATGATTTGAAATCAACTCTACAGTGTTGATTTTTAATTTTCCCTGAAGTATGATGTAAAAACCAAAAGTAATATAAGTTTTGAACTTGTAAGTAAGAAAGAATATTGATAGAAATTTGAAATTTGAAAGTGGGAATTCAAATTTGAGTAAGGTTAACGGGATTAAATTGAATTTAACTTAGAGGAAGTTAAATAAGTTTGGAATGAACAACCTGAATTGGAAATTTCAAGATGAAATTGAAATGTAACTTAGGGAAGTTAAATGGGTTAATTTGGAAGGAGTTATATAAGATCTCAAACGGGTATGAGTTTTCGGAATGTGTGATGAATGCTATTGATGGATGTTTTATATAAATTGAGTGTTTATTTATTTTGTCACATCCTGCTATCATCCTGTTGTTATCTATGGAAATATGAATTGGATTAATTGAAATGAATTTAGAATGGATTGAGGACATATATGTCCATTGCAGAAATTAAATGGAAATAGAACTTTAATCAGGAAATTGAACTTGTGGACATGAAATTACTTTGAAATTAAGATTTAAATGTTCAAAAGGAACTTGGAAACTTAAATTGTTAAGGATTGGTTTCAAAAATTGAAATTGGGTAATAAATTGAATTTCAAAGATTAAATTGTTTAAAAAGGATTTGAATTGTTATTTGAACCTAGAAATAGGTTTATGGAGAAGTAAAGGAAATTTAAAATAGAATTTTGAAATTGGACTTAGAATTAAATTGTTTAAAGACTGGTTAATTTGGTTTTGGAGGTTAAACCAACATTTGAAAATTAACTCGAATTTATATAATTCGAGATGATTTGAAGTGAAATTGAATTTGAAATTAGTTCAAATTGAAATTTGGTTTGAATAATTTGGAATTGTGATTAAAGTTGAATAGTTTCAAATTCAAATGGAATTTGATTTGAATTTGGAAAGAATCGAGGTTAATTCAACTTGAATTGGGATTAATTCAAACTGGAGTTGAAATGAATTGAACTTGAAAATTGGTTCAACTTGAAAATTATTTGAATAAATTGAGATTGAAATCGAAGTGGAATAAAGTTAAATTTGGAGTGGGAATTAAAGTTGTTTAAATTGATTTGAGATTGAATCAATGTTAAGAGGAAGTGAAAATTTAAAATTGAATTGATTATAATAAAGATTGGGTAGTGGAACAATTTCGCTCTGAACTATTTTCAAACAAATTATTTTAATTTAAGCTTTCTTAAATCTATTTTCCCAAGCTATTTACTATATACAAGCTTTCTTTTTAAAGCCAAACTATTTTATACTTATTTTACAATTATTTTTGGAACTGTTTAACAATTTTTCAACTGTTTTATAAACTAATTACTGTTTTTCAACTACTTTACAGTTAATTACTATTTTACAACTATTTTGCAATTATTTAAAATTTCTATAACTATTTGACTATTTTCCAACTATTTTACAATAACTTAACTATTTTACAGCTATTTTACAAACTAATAATTATTTTTCAACTACTTATCTATTTTTAACTTTTCAAGTATTTTCTAAATTTAAGCTCGTCAGAATGCAAACTGTTTATGATTAAATATCCATTTGAGATAAGAATTGAGGTGATAATCCAAATGGGGATTGAGGCAATTGTGAATAAATGAATAAAGATCTAAGGGAATGTGAATAGAAAGGAGAAATTGATTTAGCTAATAATCAATAAAGATAAATACATAGGATGTACGTATATTATTCTATTCGCATAATGATTTGATCTAGATTCGAGCATAGAATTTCGAGATAGTGTATCGATCCAAGTTGGGAATTTTTTCACTCGATTTTCGACGGCGGACCTGTATATGGATTTTTGATTGGTTCTGTAAATTCTCTATCATAGTTATGGCTATCCAAGGAGAATGATGGTTTCTGATCAAGAAACCAGATCTGAGTCTGCACTAGGAAGTCGGGTGGGCGATACTAGTTTGGAAGTGAAATTGTGTGATCGAGTGAGCGATCAGATTGATATTGCATACGGATGATATGAGTACATCATACGGTTGAATGATATTGATATTGAAAATTTATAAATGAGAACTATAAAATGATTTTTGAAATGAAAAGGGATATTTTGATAAAGAAATGATGAAATAGAATGGGAGTTGGATATTTCTATGACTAAAAACTCATTTTTATAAAAGATGAGTAATATGGTAAATAACTTAAAAAAAAGAGTAATCAAATTTGAATATTTGATTTGGAATAAACAAAGTTATATATTTGTAATATAATAAACTCCCCTTGTTGAATCTATAACCAGAAGAAAAGGGTTTTTGAAAGTATTTGAAGTATAAAAAAAGGAATTTATACAAGTTTGAAATGATCCAAAGATTTTAAAGTTATATATATATATATATATATATATATATAAAGGATCTTATGAGAATGATTTTGAGAAAAGGTTTATGGAACCTATGGATTTTGGAAAGGTTTTTGATTTTTGGGGAAAAAATCAATTTTGGAAATTGGAAAAGCCTAATTATCGATCTTGGGATAATCGAGTTTGAGAAAAAGGAGATTTACATGGGATTCATACTAGGTATATGATTTGGAAGATACTATATGTGTATAGTATAAAGTGTTTTGGAAATGGCTCTGGAGAAAAAGACGCTCCCTTGAAATGAACTTCTTAGGAGTATCATAGGATGGTACTGCCTTGAGCCTCAAAGGGGTGAGGCTCTAAAGTGGATCCTGTGAGGAAGTCCGGACAAACTGAAGTTCTTGAGGATTATTGAGTAGCGAAAGTCGAGGGCCTGATGCCTACAGAGGCATTTGGGTTATACTGTGACGACGGTGTAACTCTATGTCGCTGCGATCTACTGTGGACCATAGCGGAAATCGTGTGGAGGTGAGTGTCAACGGTCTATGCTTGATTTTGCCGGGATGGGAACATAACATTGGTAGACTGCGGTCTATGGTGAACGAGAGAAGTTTCATTCTTTTGGCAACGAAATTCGAGAGCGCTGATGCCTACAGTTATATGGGTTTTTGCTGTGATAGCAACGTAATCCCAGATGTAGCAGCAATCTGTAGCGGGTTACATGGCGTAATCGAGGGGCGCGAAGTGCCTACAGTTATCTATGGATTTTGCCGGGATGGTAACGTAACCATCGGTTTAACTACGACCATGGACGGGGGTGATGATTTCCAGAGCATTCTCACCAAAGATGTTTCCTCTATTTTCAAAAAAAAAATGTTTTCTATATTTTCAATAAATTAGTTTCCAAGTATTTTCATTGGGTGTTGAAAACGGGTTTACCAAGTACTTATAGATTTTCAGTCCTACGCCTGATCAACGTATGACCGAATTTCTGTGAGAACAAGGATGGACTGGTTGAGACATCGAGTTATAAAAAGTATTTATATAAAACTATTTTTGTAATACCATATAGATTTTTAAAGTGTTCTAAAAATTCTTAATAAAAAGGGAGTTTATAGTTTAAAAACGTTCAAAGAGTAATTTATCTGATATAAGTATTTTAATAAATTCTTGCTTCATTCCTTTTCGAGGTCAAAAAGATTCTAAGGGGGGAGGAATGTGATGACCCAAATTTTTGGGTATCTTTTAATTTGAAATTGACAAAATTAGATTTATTAAAATACTCATTTGTAAATTGAACAAATGAAATTATGATATATCTGGCTATGTATATAAGTGGATTTGAACTATAATAAATGCTGAGTTATAAATATTTAGATAGATATGTATTTGATAATCTCCTGATATAATTGTTGAATTTGACTATATTAGTTTAATGATTTTCTTTTATAAATACTTAATTTGGCAAAATTTACCTTTTCAAAAGACAATAATATTTTCAAAGCAAATAAAAGCGTATTATATATATATATATATATATATATATATATATATATATATATATACGCACATTGAAAATAAGAAGTCTTTGGGTTAGATTTAATAAAAAGATATCTTACCAAATTTTAATATATTGTGATTTGGAGATTTTGTTTTAGAATTCAATATAATACCTTTCAAAGGCTATTTAAAAATTGATCATATGTTTTCTATACTCAAGATAAATGTTTATTAATTTTGAATGTATAATAGTTTAAAAATAAGGAGATTTAAATAAAGATCTAAAGCACTTTACTTGTATACTTGAAATAAAGAACAGTATCTTTATATTTTTATTTATTAAAAGTGTTTTAGCTTAAGTTTAAATAGAATTTAATAAAAGGTTTAAAATATTCTTTCTTTGTAGATATCTCATAGTAAATTTGTGTGTATATATATAAATTAATATAAACATAACATAAATATAAAAGCATGAGAAATTAATATAAAATGGATCAAAACAATTGTAAACTAAATACATGGAAAATTACAAGTGTAATAGGAATTAGATCATGCATAGACAAATGTAAGGCAAGTATCATACAAATATAACAAGTGTCATTTATTTTTAGAATTAATGAATAAAAAAGAAAAGGCTACATATATACATCAGTTCCTATTCTTTCCATTTTTCTTTCATACTATCAATATACTCAAAAACCTAAGAATTCAAAGGAAAAATCAAAGCAGAAAATTTTATAAAAATAAACAACGAAACAAACAACTATATACAAATCATCAAGCAAGTTTCCAACTCCAAAACTAAATCAAAACAAGATCATCTCAGATTTAAAGCAGGAGCAACTCAACTAAGATTCCCAGTTCAAAGATCAAGTTGATCAAAATCAAATTAGCAGCATTTTTATTTTGAAGCAAGTGCTGCTCTGTTCAAGAAGAAAGGTGAGTAAAACTTGGAAAATTTGATATATCTTGAACTAGCATGCAATGATCTTTTAAGTATGATTTGAATTATGATGTGCATGTCGTTTAAAAAATGATTTTTAGTATATATACGTGGGTTAATTTTTATATACATGAATGGAACATGAAAAGCAAGTCTCTGTCCAAACTGAAAATAGTAATAAACACTTTATTTAAAAGCTTTAAATCTGGATAAATGCTTGTTGCTTGATAAAAGATTGTAAAGTTGAGATGTTGCATGGATGATCTAACTAGTATATGGTTGAATTACTATACTGTTTGTTTGTATTCATGTCTGTGTCAATGTTATTGAGTTCCTGCTGTGAACACAGATTCAAGGACAAAACAAATTAATTCCATATCTCTTCATACGAATCAATTTAGGTTGGGATGTTTAAAGGGATTTTTTTCGAATTAACTAAACATTATTTTTAAAAATAATTAAAGGTGGAAATAGTGGTGTTTCACTGGAATTTGGAAATTGCAGTAAAAAATCCAAAGTTGTCAAAATTCGTTTTCAACAGTTGAGTGTTTCATGTATATAACCTGAATTGTTGTAGGAAAATATGGTTTTTAAAAGAAAATCATAAAATTTAAGTTTGTAAATCGTATGATATCATGAGTTGATCGTGGTTTCCGTTCTGGGCATTTTCTGGTGATTGAAGATGTCCGAGTGGTCGGGATCACGGCTGGAGGTAGCGGAGGAGTTGTCGAGCTTAGCAAAAATAACAAGTGAATTTTTAATTCACGGTAGTAGCGGAAATTCGTCGGAGTAGGGTTTAGCTAGGTGTTTGGTCGAAATTTGATTTTGCGCTGTCGCGCCGTCGACTTGGCTTCGGAGGAGACCGGTTGTGGGGGAAAAGAAGTATGGGTCGTCGATGAGGCTGTGGGCAGGGTGGCAACCACTCCGACGGTTGGAATCGTCGAAGTTAAGCCTTTTCTGGATGATGGTTCGTTCCATATTTGGATCGTCAAGCTCATTTTCGTTTTGCCGTCGATTTGATGTTTCTAGGTGGTCGTAGGGTTTGTCAGGGTCATCGCCGATTTGGGTGATTGTCGGTGAGTTGATCGGAGGGAGCGGATATGGCGTGCATGTACACACGTGCACGTTGATGACCGTGTTGAATCTGGCAAGGGAGACGATTGTTTTGCCTCGAGTTTTGACTCGGGTAGAGAAGGGAATTGCTCCGAGATGGATTCGAGTTCATGATGTTTTAAGGAATAACAGTTTTAAAATTCTATACAAGTTTAAAAAAAAAGGAGAGGAGGAAGCTCGAGAATAGAGGAAGATAGCTCGGGTATCAGTTCGAATTAATCCTGGATTGCCTCACATTAAAGTTAAGATGTTAACAAGTTTTAAGCTCAACAAAATCAAGCTTTAAAATTTATTTCTTAAACTATTTCTTTCAAATAATAATTATTTTAAAATCTTGGTTAAGTAAAGATATGTAGTCTATTTTAACTTAGATTTGGTTAAATTTTAAGTTTATTTTAAGCTTAATTTATAATGTAATTAAGTAGAAATTAAATGATGAAATGTTTTATTGTTAATTAAACTTAAGGACTTTTGTAAATTTACAAGTTAATGATAATTAATCCTAAGTTTATTAAATTCTGATGATGATTAAGTAAGTGATTAAGATAAATGAATTATCTTAAAATTATTTAAGGTTGGGTGATTAGGACTGTTATTAGTTAATTAATTCATTATACTTTAAAGGTTAATTAATTGATTAAGGTACTAAATCAAAGGTAATTAATTAAGAAGAATAATTAAGGGATGATTAATTTAGATTAATTAATAATTGTAATTAATTAAAAGAATAATTAATTAAGGAAAGTGATTAGAAGATCATTAATTAATATAATTAACTAATTAAGGAGATTAATTAAGGTTAATTAATGTGAATGGTTAAGGCTAATTAACCTATGTGGTAATTATAGGTTAATTACTTAATGTAATTAAAAAATAATTAATCAAGGATGATTAATTAAGATGGATGATTAAAGAATGATTAATTAATTGTGTTGTAATTAATTAATGTTAAGTAAGCAGGATTAAGATGATCCAAGTGATTTAAATTGGTGATTAATTTAATTGAAGATTGATTAAATTAATTAGGAATTATATATCTAATTAATCTTGCTTATGGATGGTTGAATGATATTTGATGACTTGAATTGTGGATTTGCGATTGAGATGTGCTGTGATATGAATGGGTTGAACTGTGATAATGTGGTTTACCTATCTAAGTTGAATTGTTGGGTGGTATGATATTCTGAATATGAATTATATTGTTTAAAAACTTAATAACTTGGATTGGAAATGATATATAATTCGAAGAGACCGGGGTCGGGTATCAGTAATACCCGAAACCACTTCGATTAGTAAACTAAATTCTTTGTGAATTGGAGATGTGGAACTAAACAGGCTGGATGTGGAATAAATTAAGTAAATTGTCCTTTAGTTGAGTAATAATTATTGGATATTGTTCGTAATAAGTGATGGACTTTGAGAACTCGTAGAAAGGTACGAGTTACCCTGGTTTGCAAATAAGTTTATAACTTAGTATTTCATATCATAAGGGTTTACTCACACTGGTTTCCAGCCTGACCCGGGTGTTACTTTATTGTAATGCTCGGGTTAGACCGAGTACTACAGCTTTTCAGGTAAGGACGTTTTGGAGCTCAGGAGGCGAGCTGGATGGCAGGAACGTATGGAGTGTATTCTGCTGAGATATATTGTAGTTTATCTGGGACATGTGATTTTAACTATCCAAGTGTTTGTGTAGGGTTTTAACTCTGATGTAAATAAATGTAAATTGTCAGATACAGTTTTCTTTTGTATAACTGTCATTATTTGATATTATATTTTGATCCGCTGCGAATGTGAGATTTTGTGTTTTGGTGTTTCTGTTTCTTCTTTCTCTTTTCTTCTTTTCCTAACTATTTGGAATTTTCGGGATCGAAAATTCTGGGTCATTACAATTTTGTGCCAATGAACTCCAACTTTTGCACCTTTTATGTACTTCCAAGTATTTTTGAAAGAAAATTTTCCTTTAGAAGATAATTACCAACACTAAGTATCTTTTGAAAGACTTATATCTATGTCAAATTTTCCAATTGCAGTCTTGAATATGTCTGTGTTGGTTGCAGTTTTGAAATTCATTTGTGATTTTGAATAGTACTTTCCATTTTTAAATTAGCATAACCAAATTGTAGTATGTTGTTCCAGCCTAGTAAACTGACTAGTGATTTTCCATAAATCCAAGGACCAAACCAAAAATGTAGTTTGTTTGCCTTCTTTGAGTTTCCTTATAATAAGTTTGATGCCAGTTTCCCTACTTTTTAGTATGTTTTTCCAAGTATATGAATTGTGTTTTTCTACTGGATTGTCTAGAAGTTTTCGCCTTTAACATACTTTTCCTTCATCCGTGTAACCCATAAAGATCCTTCCTCTATAAATTTCCAAAAAAATTTAAGATTACATGCATCACTTATGTCCTTGAAATTTCTTGGATTCAATCCTCCAATTTTTTCTCTTTGCATATTGTTTCCTATGATGCTTTATGATACTTTCCTCTCCAAATGAAATTTGCACACATTTTCTCAATTTCTGCAATGTTTTTTATGAGATATTATGAGTATGCAACCAATACTTAATGGTAGTAGTGGTGACAATATGTGTAAGCTCTAATCTACCTGCTATAGATAGTAATTTACTGCATCATCCCTCCAATCTGCTTTGTATAATGTCATATAGTCTTGCATAGTCTCTATCCGTAATTTGATTCATGTTGAGTGACAGTCCCAAGTATTTTACTGGAAGTTCGCCTTCTTTATATTTTAAGATATCAAGAATTTCTGCCTTTCTATTACAACCTTTACTAAAAAAGATTTCACTTTTACTTTCGTTTATCTAAAAACTAGTAAACTCCTTGCAAATATATTATCACTTTGAATATCAACATTCAAAAATAATAGTAAATCATCAGCATATATTAAATTAGAGATATGTAGTTTTATTCTATTTATTGTCTTTAAATTTCTATTTATTTGTTTTAATTCCATTTGTAAAGGAAAAAAGTTCATGATAATAGTGAATAAGTATGGAGATAAAGGACCTACTTGTCCTATTCCTCCATTGCTATGAATAAAACCATTAGGATTTCCATTTATAAGTATAGGTTATGTAAGATTTGTAATACATTCTTATACCAAACTGCAAACTTTTTTTGGAAATCCTAATTGTTTCATCATATGAATAATAATATACCTATTTATTTTATCAAATGCCTTGTGTAAGCCAACTTTAATACACAATTTATTTCTATTTCCTTGATTAACATTTCTAATTATTTCATAGGCTAGCAAAGTGTTTTCTACAATTAATCTGCCTAGAATAAAAGCACTCTGGTTTTCAGAAATTAGATATTTAAGTAAAAAAAATATTGCATTACATAAAATAATTGCTATAATTTTATATATAAAGTTGCAGTAGGCGATAGGCCTACAGTCCCCAAAACCATTAGGAATCTTTAACTTTTGGGACTGATGTGATAAGAGCGTGATTAATATTTTTTAAAATTCTCCTAGAGTTAAAGAATTCATTTACTGCCCCCAAACACATTACTTTTAATATCTTCCCAATGGTTTTTATAAAATTTTGCTCCAAATCCATCAAGACCAGAACTTATATCTACTTTTGCATTAAAATTATAGATTTTATCTCCTTTAATTCTACTAGGGCATACAAAATTTCCTCACAATTACTATTCAATAAGAATTTGGTGGCTATATTTTGAATTTTTTTGGGGATATGTCAACTGTCAACATTATATAGAGCAGAAAAATAATGAATAGCTTCCTTTTCAATTTGAGAGGCTCCATTAATTACTGACCCCTTATTACCAGTAAGTTTTTCTATGTCATTTGTATGTTTTTTATTTGACATTTTAGCATAGAAAAATTTGGTTTTATCATCCTTATTAGTTAGCCAATCCACCTTGGCTTTCTGTTTTATGTCAATTGTTTGCACATATAAAGACTTGATTAATTTTCTTATAGTTGGAAAAAATTATTCACTTGAACCTTATCTGAGCTATCAAAATCAATATTATTTATGCATTCTCATAATCCTCTCTTATTTTTTTATATCATTTTTATTTCTGCTTTTATTCCATAATTTCAAATTTTTCTTTGTATTTTGTAACATTTTTCCAAATTTGAATTGAGCAGTTCCTTGAATAGGAATTGAAGGGCTTTGTTTTACCACTTCTTCATAATTATTTTCTAATGTCCATCCATTTACAAATCTAAATGGATTATATTTCTTTAAATTTTGATATTGAGATTTAGAAAAAAAATTGGATTGGGATATGATCACTTGATGCTTGAGGTAGTGTGATACATTTCAAATCATTGAAACGATTTAGAAATTTTTTATTTATTAAAATTCCATCCAATCTACAACATATATTTCTCTCTAAATTTCCACGTAAACTTATTTCCTAAAATTGGAGGCTCTAACATAGTTTTAAAATGAATTTATTTATGATTTCTACCCTTTTAAAGGACAGTGGAATTCTCTCTTTTTTCATATGAATGAAAAATAGTATTAAAATTTCCTTATAAAATCCAAGGTTTACTTATATTTTTATTAATTTGTTCTCTTGCAAGCATATATGAATGTAATTTCTAAAACCCACTTTATTTATAAATTTACAGTGAATATATTGTAAATTTATAGAATATTTTTCTAAATTCCAAATATTATGATTCCATAGAATCATAATTCTGCCACTCCCCGTAATATTATTATTTGTAATATTCCAGTTCAGATTTCTCTTTTGAAATTCTTCAATTTTGCTGTTATCCAATTTGTGCTCTAATAAAACTATTATACAAGGCTTACCAGTGAATACAAAAATGACAAAGTCTTGCTTTCTTTCAGGAGAGTTAAGTCCCCTTACATTCCATGTAATAATCGATGTAATTATAAATCAAAGATAAAGTGACAAAAAGAAACTAATCAAGGGATACTGAAAGGATATATTTGCAGTTATAGTGAGCCTCCGTAACTGCTAATACCTATGCATTTAGTTGCTTTCATCCCTTTCTTTTTACATGATTTGATGCCTTGTAATTCGGGCAACTTTTTCTATAACGGGTTTCGTTGATACACACACACACACACACACACACACACACACACACACACACACACACACACACACACACATAGCTTTTAAATCACTTTGCTCACTACTCTCTGAATTGCTACGAGGATTTATGTCTTTTAGATTCTTCATCATGCATTTTTTCCTTTCATTCTTCTTTGAAGGAGAAGTAGATGTTCAAATGAGTTTTGCTTCCTTTTCCAAAAGTGTTGGAGATATATTGTCTCTAGATAATGTTTTTTCTGCACCTTTGACATCCATTTCTGCCTTATTATTGTTTTCTGTTTCAGAACATATTTCCATTCTTGAGTTATCCATATTTTATTCTATTCTTGAACAAACCCTCTGGATGCTAAGTTCTGATGTTTGTATATCTACGTTTGAATATGAATTTACTTTTTGCATTGGTGTTGCATTTCCATTTTCAATTTGCTCAATAGGGTTTTGACAGAGATTCAAGTCATTGACTTGATGATTAGAATTAATTTCTTGATTCTGGTTTATCTCCAAATGCTCAGTGGAACCACTTATTTGAATAAGCACTTCTTGTTTTTCCAAAGCTGGATCCTTTTCAACTTGCATGCTTCCAAAATATTGAACTTCCCTAAAACTGCATTACTTGTTGGTTTGTCTGTATTTGTAGATAGAGAACATTCTTTAGTATTTTCAATATCAAAATTTTCAAGAATTTCACTAACCTGATTTGAGTTTTCTGAGGCAACATTATCACTTTCTTTATTTTACATATTCTTTGGATTAGATTTTTCTTTCCACACCTATTTTGTCAAATAATTTTCTCTAGAATGTCCAAAACAGACACAGTTTGCACATCTTAGGGGGATCCATTCATACTCCATTTTTTGAATAAGATTTTCCCCATCATGCATCATAATATATATTCTTTAGGCAGTTTTGTTTAAGCACTGATTTCAACAAGTATCCTTGCATAACCGAATCTTGTTTCTTTAGTTGTTTGCTCATCAAGCTTTAGTGGAACCCCAACAACACTAGCTATAACACCGAATGCTTCCTTGTTCCATAGTTTTAGATTCAGTTCTGGAAATTTGATCCAAATTGGAAGGGTTTTTAATAAATCTCTATCAAGAACTAATTTTTTACTCCACCTTTTCGATATTATGAGTTTTCCATTAATGAAATACGATCCTCTATTGATTATTTTCTCGCATTCGATAGCATTTGAAAATCTGATTATAAAGAACCCATTATTTCTTGTATATATTTTAAAATTGCCCGATGTATTTCATGTTCTACTAACAAACGCCTTGAAATGATGACAATAAGGGCGGTTCCCAAAAATATAAGTGATTACTGAATTTGCTCGCTTATTTTCTATTCTTTGGATGACTGCTTATTTCACGGTCACTACTCTTTACTGCAAATGGTGATAGAAGTAACAAATTCCAAATCAAAGTAAGAATTCAAACCCCTATTTTTAAGAATTTCTGCCCAGGATGATGATTTTTTAATTTGAGGATCTTCATTTATTGGATTTTGAATTTCACTAGGTATTGATGCATTCTACTTGTTTCTTGAGTTTCTTGATTCATGAAAACTGTTACAGAGTCCTCTCTTTTGAGTATTTGCAGCATCTTGATTGAAAACAAATTTGTATGGGTTATTGCTTGCTTTTTTGCAATTTTTGACCAGTTGGAAACTATCTTTATAAATGTTTGGAGGTTTTTCTTTGTGATCTGGAGAAGAAAGAATATTAAAGGTTGGAAAATAATCAAAAATAAAGGCTGAAGATCCCTTTATCTGATCACCAGTAGCCATTATTAAATGTTTGAGAGCTCTGTAATTTTCATTTCACGATTTGGACACTTTTCTTTACCATTTTAATAAGTAAATTATATAGTATTCTTACTGTAAAATTTTTGAAGCCTAAATCATTTCATAACTAGTTGAACGAAGTGACAAAGCTATAGCGAAATAGTCGTACGAGATTTTAAGAAAAAATATCTTGTTTTCGAAAATTTCTCTAAATAAGTTAAAGATATTTTTGTGATTTTTCCTCATAGTTGGTAAATACCCAAAGTATACTGACTATTATAGAAAAATTGAATCAAAAACCAATTCTTTAAGTATCGAAAACTAGGCGCAAAGTTGTAGTAAAAGCAGGTTAAAAACAACCCATAAACTTTAGATAGCCTTTCTGAAATGCTGTCTTTACTTCTGAAATACCCTTTACCTTCTGCGAATTATTTTGGTAGCTTTGCAGAAATGCTAGCTTTGCTCTTTGAAACTATGAATTGTGTAAAAACGATATTTAATTTAAGTATTTTTCTCTAATATTTCTAGCGTTGTTTTCAAACTTATCTTAGAGTGTTATAAAATTAGTTTCATGTTTATATATATTTTTAATAATTAATTATAAATTCTTAAATTAAGTGTCTTCTAAATTTAAAACATGTTTATTTTGGTTTTTCTATTTATTTCAAAATATATTATTTTTACATAATATTCTATATGGATAATTATAATATATTTAAAGTAGTTTAAGATGTTTTAACGTATTAATAAGTATTTTAAACGTACTTATATATATATATAAGTTTTAAAAAGTAAGTCAAGTATTTTATAAATATAATAAAGGAAATTTAGATTTTAACACTTAAGTTTAAAATAGATGGTTTTGTCAAATTAATTAAAAGTGTATTACCTTAATTAAA
Source organism: Allium cepa (assembly GCA_030765085.1). Lineage (NCBI taxonomy): Eukaryota > Viridiplantae > Streptophyta > Magnoliopsida > Asparagales > Amaryllidaceae > Allium > Allium cepa. The sequence goes on from CM060943.1 coordinate 132,507,301, forward strand.
AAGTGTGGATATACTTTGATTTTTAAAATAAATGTTTTAAAGTTAACGATAAGAATAAAAATAGTTTGGGTTGTAGCAAACAATGTTTTTGTTACATTATTTTTAACCCTTATTATTATTACGAGTGTTATTGCACGCACTTCGTATATGACGATAGCACATGCTTTGTGAGTAGATTGATTTTTTATAGAAAATATATGTGTTTAACATATTTTAGAGAAATGATTTTCCTAAATATGTAGCTATGTTTTTGCGTTGGAATCATGTGTAATCAGTTTGAATTTCACTTCTAAATCGAAACATTTAATTTTTTGTTGGGTTGAATTTTTGTTTCAGCTATCAATTAATAAGGGAAAACACATATGATATATCACCATCCATAAGAATCACTATACATTTTTCTCCTTAAATTTTACTTGCAAAAACAGGAAGAGAAAACCGATAAGGTAATAAAATTTAATTATATTATTTTTCAAACTATCTGAATGATATATAACTTACCACTTTAGAAATAAATTTATCATTTTAGCCATAATCATCTTTTAAGGTGGATTCGTTATCATCGTTTGTTGATTTTTGGACGTGTACACCATTTTTCATTGAAGATGCTTGTGGAGATATATCATCCTTTTAAGTCGACATTTGCTTATCAGAGTGTTTAGTATCCATTGTTTGGTTGATAAATTGTGTTGTATACTGAATTAATTTTTTAATATATAGAGTAAAGTAATAATAACATGATTGCTAACATATACTTTTGAATATTTTTTATAAGAAGCATAATCTTTATGCATATTTACAACAAAAAATAACATGGAAAAAGAATAAATTTTCATCGATCGGTTAATTTCATGTCCGTAAATAACATGTAATCATGATATTATTTTGAGAATACACGGAGCCATGCACTTAAATAAACAATACAAACAAATTCTAAAAGTGTAAATTACCTTTTTAATATACAACAGAAGTGTAGAAGTTGTAGTCATAGAAATGATTTTTTTTGCCTACAGAATAAGATTGAAATATAAAAGTGTAAGATATGGCTATAGTGTAAAGCACAGTTTCAATGGTATAATTACACAAACCTGAAGCTGTGATATCTGATATTAAATATGGTGAGGAACTCAATGAAGCGTGTCCAAAAGGAAATAGTGGTGGTGAGAGATCTAAATGGAAATGATAAGAGAGAGAAGTGGAAAAGGAATAAGGGTGAAAAGGGATGTGTATATGAATGGATAGAGTGAGTGGCGTTTATAGAGTTTGGTCGATATTTCTGGAATGCTATATTGTGTTATGAAGTTTGAATATTTCTATGTTGAACCAATTAAGGATTATGGATATGCATGCCATATCTATTTTAACTCATCTGTAGTATCTTAACCCATTTATTGATTTAGAAATTTTTGAATCAGGGTGGGAAATAAATTATAGTCTATAGAAATCTTAACTGACTGATATGGTCAAATGTTATGTAACGTTATACATGGTATATACCACCGAGTGATATCTAATTGTCATAAATACTTTAATAGGTTTTTTTTATTGAAAATTTAATAAAGCGGTATCACTGCTACACATATAAATGTTTATATTATTTAGTTTATAAACATAATTGTATAATGTATATGGTTACTGCCCTTAATTTTTCTATGCATTTATTCTCATAGTTGTGTAACGTTATATTAACCACTTGCTTGATGGTGCAGTAAATTGATATAATAATGACGTTATTGAACTAATGAAAATTAATGCTTATTAAATCTATCTAATCTATTTCAGCACTCATTAAGTTTCTCATACATATATGTTTTGATATTTGTATCATTTACTCACAGTTTAATGAGTAACCTTGTAAATCTCCACACATTGTATCAGGATCAACCAACTAAATCGTTTGTAAAACCATTTTCGTTTTGATATTTGTATCATTTATTCACAATTTTAATGCATAACCTTAAAATTCATAAATCTCTAGATATGATATACAATAAATCAAGATATATTCATTTGTTTAAATTAATTATACATTAACACGTATTTTTCCATGTCCCGTATAAATGGAAATTTTGGAAGTTCGTGGCCCGACCAAAAGTTTGCACTTCCAAGCCAACTATTAATAAAGATTATTATTATTAGTAAAGCTAGCACGATATTATACTGGTCCTCCTAGTTTTATTAACACACAAACAAAAAAGGATTATAAACATGCTTATAATCCGAAATAGAACAAGGCCAACTAAGAAAAGAAAGAATACTAAAAATAGACAAACTAAAAAGCAACAATAACATGAACTCGACTCTAACAATCGATTGTAGTCTTATAGAACACATAGGAAGAGTTAGATAAAACTCTTCTAACTTCAGTTTTAATGATAATAAACAATTCCATTGTACTTCTTTCCTTAGCTTTAGAGCATCTTTCATTGTGTTATTTCCATGGGTAAAACAGAAATACCTTTAAAATAATCAACAAAGCATTTCCCTCCTCATTCCTCCATCTAGTAGCTTTATAAAGATAGTTTCACTCAAGTTTATTATCTATACGGGAGTATGCAGTTTGGCCCTATGAATGAAGAGGCATATGAAAAATAAATGCATAGTATCCTCCTGCTTTGAAAAGAAGAAAAAGCAGCAGCCAAATACATGCATACCCAATTGAGTAAAGTTATGAAGAGTATGTATCCCATTTTTAACCACTTTCCATGACATAAAATTTAGCTTTCAAGAATAGTAAGTGCTCCAAATTCTTTTGCACCATCTGAACCTTTTACCCACAGTAGCATTCTCTAAGGCATTGTAAACCATCTTAATTGAATGAGATAATGATTTAACAGTCCAAACATACTTAGTGTCATAATAGATAAGGGATGAGTTAGGGGTAGCATTCCAGACTTAACCACCCTTGCATTGTTACAATAAGGAAGAGAAATCGCTCCATTGAGGGTATAGTCATTAGCTCTTGCCTGTTAGAACCCTGAGTTCACGATTTCGACGATAACAACTATGCAATGGAAATCATATATATATATCATACACAGACACAAAGCAAGACAACCACTACATTGACAATACGTTAACTAAAGAATTAAAGAAATTCATCTACAAAGTTGCACGAAGATCGAAGGAACAAACACTCAAGAATGAACCCAGAAAAACCTCACTTGACAGGTTCAGACGTGTAAATGCAGAACTTCAGACGTTCGAATGTAGATGCTAGACTAAAATTAGTAATAGGTTCCAGACGTCTGAAAACAACATTTAGACGTCTGAAACTGGGCTCGGGGCAAAAAATTCAAATAACAATTGTCATCTCCGAAAAGACACAACTCCATCTCTCCTCCATAACTCTTCACCAGTGAACAGTAACGACTCTAGACTAAAATGGAAGAGATGCAACTACTAGAAGCAACACTCTACAACTATATAAACAAGAATCAAGAAGGATCAAAACACAAGTCGACTTTCGATCTTGATCATCTCTTGTTCTAATCATCTACTTGCTATCCAATCTATAAATCTGAAATCATACATAGGAATGGCAATGGGGTGGGTTGGTGTGACTCCCCACCTCTATACCCACGCTAGCCAAGGACACTACAGGGTAATTCCGTCAACTAACATGGAGAATAAGGCTGGTTAGGAGCGACCATCTATAGCCTTACTCTAACTATCTATTGAATACATCGACCATAGTCATACCAAGCAGATCGACATATCCAAAGAATACTTAAAACAAAACCATAGGTGGTTGGAGGATCTATCAGAATAGAATATAACAACTCAAATGTAATATACATCACAGAATAGTAGATCATCATATACACATATACAGATACATAACAGAGTATACAAACTAATACATGTCAAGTGGTATAGCAAACCACAATATACAGACGAATCCAAAAGAATACATATCAGAGTTACAACAAAATAGGACTACACAAAAAGCTTTAACAAAAAGGAACAAGCTGAATAGTCCATGCGGAAGCAAAATAGGCTAAGTCCAAAAGCACCTAACCAGAAACAACTTGGTCTGACCCGAGTATGAAATACACGAGTCAGTCTAGCTAAACAAATCAGTTAGATAAACTGAACAACAATAAACCTGCAAGGTTACAAAGTATAACAAATATCTCTAAAGGAGATAACACAATCATCTAACAAAAGATGAATCATATGATAACAAGCCTCATATCATCGGCAACTCAGAGAAACAAAGGATAGTAATATCCCAAAACAAGCCAAAAAGGCAATAACAATTACCAATGAAGGTAACACAAGTTCCACAAGGTAATCGCTATATATCGCGCGGCTCAAAAAGACCAACACCGAAGAGCAATGCCTAAGGAATATACATATAAATGAAACATCATAAAATTTGCTCGAGATCAGTACTGTACAAACAAGGATCCATGAGCCCGAAGACTCCAAACCCAATATCACCCATGCGGCTCATAACGACCAACATCGGAAGCGATACTAAAGGGCACCCCAATATCACCCATGCAGCTCATAACGACCAACATTGGAAGCGATACTATAGGGCAACAAACCCGAAGGCACAAACCCGAAGGCACAAACCCGAAGGCACAAACCCGAAGGCAACATACCCGAAGGCAACAAACCGTAGTGGTGAAGGTCGAAGACCCAGTACTGGACTCCACTAACCGGCGGAATGTGTCACAACTCTCGAAAAGGAATCCAAAAAGTGTTAACGTGAGTCCCATAACCACTCGTTCGCACTAAACGGTTTACTATCCGTCAGTCGCTTTCACACTCAGAGCAGTACAAAGTTTACCTCATATCATCGGTAAACCAAACCAAAGGTCAAAACGTTCAAACGAATAGATTGGGAATTAACTGAAAAGATGAACGCACGTGTCCATTGCACGCGTTTTATCTAATCATTTAATTCTCCTCCCACATCGCTCGGAGTGCGAAGATGTGTGTGTTTTGAATAGAATTAATAAATTGGAGAAGGGAGCTTTTAATATAATTCAAAAGATTATTTTATAAAAACCCGTGAATGAAGTTAAGGATAAGTTATCAAAGCCAAAGAAGCAATAACAACCACTAAGAACCAACATGAATCGATAAAATCCGGAAAAACCAATCAAAACGAGCATAAATAGGCAAAACAGGAAAACAGGAACAGGTCAGTCGACTGAAATTCCTATTCAGTCGACTGAAAATTGTCCAGAAAAATTTCAGGCTTCAGCTCAGTCGACTGAACAGAGGATCGAGTCGGCTGAACCCAATTTCCTGCATTTCCTACTTATTACCAATGAAGTGCAAACTCTCCCAACCTTCAATCGACGAGCACGGACGCTAGGGATTTACGCCAAGCGGCTACCCGGCCCTATAAGAACTTCGATTCATCACCAAAATAAGATCAAAACATCCATAAGTTGAATTCAAATACTTTGGATTCTGATAATTGATAACATGTGAGTGCAGAGATTCAAATTTTATTTGAAATATAAAAATATAAAAGAAGAGGAACAGGGAACCTGTTTCCAGATTTTTAAAGTTGAATCGAAGTGCAAATTATATTGAGACTTTGGATTTTGAAAACTGAGTTTAATAATGAATTTAAATAAGTTTTAAATTCTGTTCTTTTGAAATTATTTAAATTCTGGAAATTTTCAAAGTTTAAGTTTTTAAATAAACAGAAAAACTGTTTTCTGTTTTAAATAAAAAGGTAAGTTTAAATTTGAAAGTGGAGATTTAAACTGAGTGTATGTTTGGAATTTGAATATGAATTCAAATTTAATTTGTCAGATATTTGAAAACATTTATGTTTTAAATTCAAATTTGATCTTAAACTCTCAAGTGTAAATGCATTGTTGTTTTGCATATTGAATTGAAAGGTTAAGTGCTTAAAATTAAGGATTTAAAAATGAATTCAAATTCTGAGTTTTTAAATCTATTTTTAAACTTCAGTTTTAAAGTAAAGATTTAAATTTAAATTGCTTTCAAATGATTTGCATTTTAATTGAAGGTGTAAATTATAGAAAGAGTTTTAAAGAATTAAAACTAAAATGAGTTTAGAAGTTATATTTCAATTTTGAGATTTTAAAGAAATTTTTTAAATTGATTTGAATTTGATTTAAATTTGAATCTTTTTGAACTTAGTAATAAAGTATATGTTTCTTTTAAACATATAAGATTAAGTTGTGTATTGTTTTAAACGCTTATTTAAGACAAATTCGAGTCTTGAGTTTAAAAGAGAATGTTAAATAGAATTTAATGTAAATTTAAAAACATTTTGTGTTTAAATGCATAATTCAAATAAGGAATGTTTATCTAAAGATAAAGAAAAGTTTAATGATTTGTAATTCATTAAATTATTAAGGTAGTACAAATGGATAATTAATATAATTAATTAATTAATGAAATGGATAATTAATTTAAGTAATTAAGAAATTAATTACTTAATGTAATTAATTTAATTAAATGAGGTTGTTTAATTTAATTAATTAAGTTTAATTAATTTTAAACATTTGGGTTTTATAAATAACTACTTTATGTAATTAATGATTTGGAAATTACATAGTTAAGTAATTGTTTAATATTTACAGATTGTAATTAAGTGGAGATGTTTAAGTGGGAGATAATTTGGATTAATTATTTAGTAATTAATCAAATAATTAATTTAAGAAATTAAATTAAGGATAATTAATTTGGGTCAATATAGTAATTAAGTTGTTAATTACTTTGAGTAATCAATTTAAGAAATAATTTAAATCATTAATTATTTAATTAGTGATGTAATTAAGGATGATTAATTTGGATTAATTAATCAATAATAGGTAATAAATTAATGTAATTAATTTAGAAGTAATTAAAGAAGCAATTAAGGATAGTTCATTACTAATGAAAGTGATTATGTGAGGAATAGATTTAAAACCACATAGATTTATTCATCTTAATTATAGATGTTTGATTGCCAATGCTTCATGATGGATTGATATTTTTTGTGATGCTATGTAATGCTTTGTGCTGGGCTATTTTAATTGTGACGTATATATTGTTATATGTATATGCAACCCCTTGACCCGTAGAACGACATTTAAATTTCGATGCGACAGGGAGTCGGATTCCATTTGGTTATCCGAAACCCACATCGAATTGTAATAATTGAATCTGTGCTGATTGATGATGTTGTGCACTATTGTGTAAAACCCCTGGACCACACTATACACACACAAATATGTTGTTCCGCTGCGATTGTGAGATTCTGATATTATTTCCTGTTCTATTGTTTGTTTCTGTTTCTTCTCTCTTTTCTCTCTTCTTCTACCTCTTTCTTCTTCTTAAACCCTAACGGTTCGATTTTTCGGCAACGAAAAATCTCGATCGTTACATTTGGTATTCATTTGCATCAACTATAGCACTTTCAAAGTGCGGTAATATCCCTTACAACAGATTTTCGTAAATTAAATTTCAAACTTCAATATAATTTCATCAATAATTAAACTTTAATTTTTAAACTAATTTAACTTATAAAAATCATAATTTCGATTTGAAATAGTCATTTAAATTTACCCAAAAATTTATGATTTTTATAAAGTAAATTCCCCTAATAAATATCAACCTCTCAAGGCTTCACTTATTAAAATTAAATACCCAATTTTCTCTATATTCAAAATTTACTTAACCATTAGTCTAATTACCATTTCGAAGCATAACTAAATTTCCTCTTTATCTCTTAACTTACCCTTTTATTCTTAAACCAAACTTCCATTTCTAAATTAAGATATATTTCATGTTTTATGTTTTAGTATTTACATATTTAACTATTAAATTCATAGAAAATTCAATAACACCTTATTAATTCATTTACATTCCAATTTATATCAAAATTTATTATATTTACATACTTAACTTGAATTCCATCAAAGTTTCCAAAATAAATTTTATACTTCAAATTCCAACTTAACCATTTATTTATTTATATATTTAACTTGTATAAAACTACTAACCATCATTTAACCCAATTTAAATCGAAATATTACAACATGTACATTTAAAATACCTAATATTTCCAGAAAAATATAAATAAAATAACCACGGGTCTGTATAATATTTTCTAACCTAGGTCAAGTGATACGGATAATATATCATTTCAATCCGTAATTTATAAAAAAAATCCGGGTTCTATCATTTCAAAACCGCAATCCCAAGTTAAATAATTAAATAAATAAATATCGTTCAGGCCTATCATTTCAGCCCGTAACGATTCTATTCTACAGGGAACTTGCAGTGATAAATAGTAAATAAATAAATAGTAAAACAACATAAATATAACATTATATAATATAACTGATGATGTGTAAATTTAATAACAGGGTTTTTTCCATCATAAAATTTAAATCATTCTACAATTCCACTTGTTATTAATTTACAGATCTATAAATAAGTTTGTCGATCGTGATTACTCATCTCTATGCTGTTGAAGATTAGATTCAAAACTACGATAACCACACCGGAAAAAGTGTACAGAAGGCACGATCAAATATTGAAAGATGAGACAATCCGATTCAAATCTTGAAACAAGATAAATAAATAAAACCAAGTATGCGAATCCACTTACGATCAAAGCAAATTTTTAAATAAATCAAAACTGGAACGAGATTTAAATAAGAGGATAATTGACCAAATTTTGCTCGACCACTTCACCACACAACTCGACCAACAGCCCACATACTCGTCTTTGTCCAAGTTTATGTTTTGAAATGCATGCATGCACGCAATGGTATGTTGAAAAGTAAACTGATATATGCACAGCAATATGGTTCAAGGGTTTGGCTCAATCACACAGTGTTCGGCTGTGATTAAAGTGCAAAGGTGGTGCACAAACGAAATCCTTTTTTTTAAAGCTGAAACACGCAACAAGAGGAGTTTGGAAAAAATTTAGGCTGGGCCAAACTCAAGGTGGCGCATGCATCATTTATATTTACTTAATATATTATTTTTCTCTTACATGGTCCAGATCATCAAGAGCACGACACAACTGCAAGGCTCGGTAAGGCATGGGCTCACATAGTTTAGCCTAACACCATATGCAAGTGCTTTGGTTAAGTCAGGTGAAGGGAGGTGGTTGTACTGCGGTTGTGGTGGGGGAAGTGTATATGCGGTCGTGAAAAGTGGTGGAGTGGCCGAGCACAAATGGAGCAGTCGATAGGAGATAAAAGAAAAATACAAGAAGAAAACGAAAAAGAAAATAAAAGAAGGAAGAAGAAGAGAACTTGCGGCCATACCTGATGCAGAGCCCTCGCATGAAATAAGGAAGATGAAGGCCAAAAATATGGTGATGAAATAATGGGAACGTGCTGGTGTATTTATATTGGGGGTTGCGCAAATTAAGTGTAAAAAGTGGCAAAGAATCTTATTTTGAAATGGTAAGGAAACAAATGTACGTGATGTTTGAATTTAACGGGGAGGTATGCGTTGATTGACTGGAAGCAAATGGAAAGAATTAAATTCCTTTTTAACGGCCAAGAGAAACCAATATTTTATACCAATTAAAACAAGGAAGCAAGGGAAAGTGGAAGATTTTATTCCTATTATACACAAGAGGTAAATGGAATTTTTGAACGTGTTTATATTTAAAAGAAGAACTTGCGTTGATTGAGGGAAAAGAAACGGAAAGAAATATTTGATTTGGATGTTAGTAAAATAGATGGATTTGGTTCCTATTAAAACAGAAGGAGAAAAAGAAAGTGTAGAAAGTTTGTACGTGAATGACAGTGCAAGTAATAAATTTGAACGGCTATATTTAATCCCTTCCCTCTTTTGAAATGCACGTCTACTGATTGATTGATTTACTAAGTTAAGGTAAGCAATTTAGAAGTGCGTACTATGGACGCAATAAATAAACAAAACGTACGCCGAATATTTAACAAAAGTAACATATTAAAATTTTATATGTTCCTTATTTATTCAGTACATATGCTAAAAATAAATCAGAAAAATAATGTACCTTTTGTAGCATCAAACAAATCAACAATAACAGATATAAACATACAGATTTAAAACGTGAAATTTAATAACTTATTTTATACACTATTTATTACTAAATTTAACTATTGATTTGTTACATTGGTTTGATTTATTTATCATTTAACTAAGAAACTGGTGTGTAAAAGAAACGTAAAATTAAAAAAAATTCTTCAAAATACTAATTACTTAATTTAAAATTCTAATTAAAACTAGACTTACACAAAAAACAAAATTACAGAATTTACTTACTTTTGTTAAAATTTGGGCAATGATTTATAATAAATTTAAAGTTCAAACTTATATAAAATAAACCCCAAAGTTTTAAATAAAAGAATAAAATATATGTTAAAAATTTTGGGCTGTTACACAGGGAATAACACGTCAATATTAATAATTGGCATATACAAGTCGAAATAACATAACAACATGATGGTGATTTATCCTGCTAAATAGATGTCCAAATAATTCAATCAATTTGTAACAGAACGAGGATTTATTCTGCTTAACACACGTCAACACAATCAAATCACTTACATTATAGCAGAATGGTGTTTTGTCTGCTAATAAATGTCATTTAATTCTCCTAAGCATAAGGGTTACTTAAGGGTCTGGACAAGAGATCATTTGATATGGAATCGATTAGTCTGAAAAAGAAAGTTTGTTAATATACATTCCATTTAGTTTAAAATCACCTTTGAAAAGTTAAAAATATACTTAATTAGCTTAAACCTTAGCCAATTCTTAATTAATCCAATTTAAATCAAGATTAAAGCATAATTAAACTTTAATTAGGCTTAATGAACTTGACTAAGTACTAATTAACTTCCTAATGCAACTAGGTTAAGGTTAAAGCAAATTATTTAAGAGTTAAACCCAAATTAATTAAATAATCTGTAAATTAAATAAATAATTAACTAACCCTTAATCTTAATTAGATAATTATTGATCACTTAAATACTTTTTAACCCCATTAATCACTAATTAAATCTTTATCAATCAATAATAGTCATTAACTAAACTTAAGTGATGATTAACCTCTAATCACCTTCCTGAATACCAATTAAGTGCTAATTACCTTTAAATTAACTAACTAAATAATTAATCAATTAAATAAATAAATTACTAAGCTTAAACACTTTTTAATGTTACTTATCAAGTTTTAAAATATTTGTAAATTAATTTCAAAATAAAATAACTTTGAAATAATAATTCAAATTTTTGTCGAACTTCACTCATAGCGACTATCGCTATGAGTGCAGTTTGCTCTAACCCACCTTTAAGCAAAGCTAATTTACTAAAACATACCATTTCATGATTGAAACATACCTTAGTAAATTTTCACACTTTAAAACCAATTATTCAAACTTTAACCAAATCTAAACTTTAAACTCTTGAAACGAGTTTGACTTCAAATCCGTCATGGCTACATATAAAGTTTCAACTTTATTTCAACCCATCATGACTAAAGTCAAATTCATCATCAACCCTTAGATTCACACATCACATTCATACAACAAATTCTATGCATATACAATTTCTAATTTTGAAATAACACATCCATTCGAGTGCTAATACTAACCCATTCATTAACACTTATCATCACATTTTAAAACATGCCAAGATCCAACATATATATAACATACCTATAGCTAAGGATCGACACAACATATAAAGGAAATTTCTTTTCAAAAGATTAGTAATTTACTCATCAAACTTCTGTAAAAGCTAAACGAACTAAAGCTAAACTTGCCAACGACTCACTAGCTTCGAAGAAATCAAGGCTTTAGGTGCTAGCAACCCTCAAAATGGGTTTGACCCAGGAGTATGTAGGCTCGGCCAGAGGTGTGGGGTGGAGTGGGGTAGTAGCTTGAAGGTAAAGGATCTTTGGGTTATCATCGACTTGTCGAAAAATGAACCCAAAATTAGGTCATTTTCTCATGGATTTTTGGGCAACCAACTCATGGAATTCGGAAAAGTAGTCAAATGGAAAGTTGTATGAATTTATTTCCTTTATCATTTCAAAAAAATAATCACTCATTTTCAATTTTTTTTAAGAAGTTATGATCAAAAGAAGAAGGGTTATTTTCAGACTTGAAATTCTGGGTGAAAAATTGCTTTGCAAGGATTGGGTATTTTGACATAGCTATGGTCAAAATTGGAAAAAGTGATTAGAATGTTTTAGCTACTGGAATTTTAGATGATTTGAAAAAACATGATCACCATTTGAGGTCATAATGAAGAAATTGTGGTAGGAGAAAGAATGATAAAAATGACAAGAAATTGGAGCTATTAATAAGCAATTCTTCCTATGTCACCGTTATGTAAAACTAAATGAACATCTTTTCCTCCCACTCATGCATCACATCTCTACTCTCTAGTCACATCATTCATGTAATTATGGCTAATGATGATTCATTATAAAAATATTCAAGATGTGACAGTACTTATATATATAATGTTTATTATTTTTAAATCTATGAGTTGTCACATAACTTGTTATTTAAAATTAATTATAAGATAATATTCTTAAGTATATGAATATATAGTTAATTAACTCTTATATATGTGCATATATGGTGCACAAAGACGAATAGCATTCTCGACAACTTTCCAATGTCGAAATTTCGAAATTTCGAAAATGTTCTTCGGTCACATTTTCCGTTTTTCTACGAACTATTTAATATGTTAAACAAATTTTGAAAATGTTTTTACCATCATTATTAATTAATTGAATGAGTTTATTTTCATCATAAAACCTGACGCAGCGGATAACAACAAGATGTCGCCAAATGATGCAACAATAACAAAACAACGATGGAACGATACAAAGATGAATCGATGGATTGATAATACCCAAGATAAATGCCCAAATCCGTTGATCTCGCGAGATACCGGATTCTAGCTATCTTTAACACGTTGATCGCGTACGATACCGTGTTAGAAGATCTATGATTCTTCGACGTTGATCTCGCGCACGAGATTCCGTGAACCGGCTTCAAAATCGTTGATTCGAGCGCACTCGAATAACCAAAGATGGAGAAAGGAGATAACACTCAACTTCCAATTTTAAAGAGGCACAAAGCACTCAAACAAAAGTTTATTCAAAATTAACCTCCTTTACAATGACATCACACACGTATTTATAGAAGATTACAACTCACACAACACAATACAGCTTCAACGACCTAACACAAGTCGTTAACGACCTAACAGACGTGACATAACAAACAACATATATACAACATCATACGCGACTTAATATGTACAAGTTACAACATCCATGTGACTTAATACAACACAACATACGAAACCAGCGACCTAAGAAAATTACAACATAAAGAAAATACAACACACACGACTTAACAATCTAACGACCTAAGAAGGTACACGGTACAAAGGACGGCTTCAGCGGCTCAAGACATGAACGACTTAAGGACCAGCCACTTAAGAAGGTATCATGGCTTCAGCGACATAAGAGTGATGCGGCATATGATCAGCGGCTTAAGTGAACGATTTAAGATCCCAGCGACTTGTAGAAGTAAGCGACTTAATGAACTGTTTATAAATAACATATCTTGTTAGGTCGCGGGGCGCCTTAAAATCAAGCGAGCGACTTAAGAAATGTAGCGACCTAAGGTTCGCGACCTAGGTGGAGCGACCTAAGGTGCGCGGCCTATCACATGGCGCTGAATCACTTATCATGGTAGGTCGTAAGTCGCTAGGTCGTTTGCGACTCAAGGAACCCGAGCGACCTAAAACCACCGAGCTGTCTTCCGAGCAACTTAACGCGTAATCTGCTTTTAGTGAGTTAGGTCGAAACTCCTGTTGCATTGCATCATCCTCCCTTGGTTGACAGGAATTCGACCCCGAATTCACACTTTCCTCTTCTTCGACACACTTATCCTCATGATATGGAATCAAGTGTTTGACGTTGAAAACGTCGGCTGTATGTACATGATCCGGCAACCTTAACCGATAAGCATTATCATTGATCTTCTTAAAGATTTCTACTGGACCAATCTTTCGTGCTTTCAATTTGTTGTAAGTTCCAACCGGAAAACGATCTTTCGTCAATACTGCGTAAACAAAGTCACCCTCTTTGAAGTTCACACTCCTTCGCTTTTTATCTGTCAGTTGCTTATACTTCTCGTTTGACTTAAGCAGTCGTTCATGAACAATCCTGTGACATTCCTGCAACTCATTCACGAAATCACAAGCTCGTTTAACCACCCCTTTCTGACATGGAATTGTTGACAAATCCAACGGTCCCTTCAGAATTGCTGAATATACTACTTGAAATGGACTGAATCCAGTACTTCGATTAACAGCATGATTATGTGTGAATTCTGCCTGACATAATTTCAAATCCCAGCTCTTCAAATTATCCTTCACTAGGCATCTCAACAAGTTTCCCAAAGACCTGTTCACCACTTCCGTTTTCCCATCCGTTTGTGAATGATAGGAGCTACTAAAATTTAGCCTAGTCCCAACCATCTTCCATAGACTCAACCAAAAATGACTTAGAAATCGAGTATCCCGGTCAGAAACAATGGTCTCAGGTAGTCCATGTAGTCGATAAACCTCTTTAAAGAACAATTGAGCAACACGAACTGCATCAGCGATCTTTTTACAAGCTATGAAATGTGCCATCTTAGAAAATCTATCCACTACAACATATATAGAATCATTCGCTCGTTGAGTTCTTGGCAAACCCAAAACAAAATCCATGCTAACATCAACCCATGATCTAGTAGGCACGGGCAATGGCATATACAATCCTGCATTCGTAGCTGTCCCTTTGGAAACTTGACATATGTGACATCTTTGCACAAATCTTTCAACTTCTTTCCTCATGGAAGGCCAAAAATATGATTGAGAAATCAACTGTAAGGTACGACCCCTTCCCACATGACCTTTTTCATGCAATTCCTTCACAATCTTCGTTCGCAAACTACACTCTGGTATACACAACCGATTTCCTTTGAATAGAAAACCATCTACCAACATATACTCATCCGTATTCACTTTCTCGACTTCATCTACAATCTTAGCAAAGTAAGGATCCTCAACAAACAATTCTGGAAGTACATCAAACCCTGTCACTTCAACTCTCATCGTAGTCAACAAATGATTTCTTCTACTCAATGCGTCTGCCACCCGATTTGTAACTCCCGACTTATGCTTTACAAAAAATGTAAACTGTTGCAAGTATGCGATCCATGAAGCATGCCTGGCTGTAATCTTATCCTGTCCTTGCAAATGCTTCAATGCTTCATGGTCTGTATATAACACAAACTCTTTATGAAACAAATAGTGTCTCCAATGCTTTATGGCTTGGATAATAGCATAGAACTCCAAGTCATAGGTATTGTATCTTGTCTTGACTCCTGAAAGTTTCTCGCTAAAATAAGCAATTGGACGACCCTTCTGACTTAATACTCCACCAATTCCAACCTTAGACGCATCAGTATCTAGCTCGAAAAGCAATTGAAAATCCGGGTATCCAAGAATCGATGTTGTAGTCAATAGTGTCTTGATTTGTTGGAAAGCTGAATCAGCCTCTTCAGTCCACACAAATTGTTTTCCTTTCATACAATCTGTCACTGGTGCCATCACGCTACTGAAATGTGGAATAAACCTTCGGTAGAATGATGCTAACCCATGAAAACTTCTCACTTCATTTACAGTCCTGAGTTGTGATCAATCCTTGATTGCTTCAACTTTACCTTGATCCACATGGATACCTTCCATGGACAACACACGCCCCAAAAATAAAACACTGTGTGTCATGAACATGCACTTCTTTGTTGCCGCGTAAAATTTCTCCTTACGAAGTATCATCAACACTTCCCGCAGGTGTTGTAGATGTTCTTCTGCGCTTCCACTGTATATCAATATATCATCAAAGTATACCACTACGAACTTTCCAATAAACGATCGAAAGATCTGATTCATCACTTGCATAAAAGTATTGGGTGCATTCGAAAGACCAAATGGCATGATCAGCCATTCATACAACCCTTCCCACGTCTTGAATGCGGTCTTCCATTCATCCCCTGGTCGAATTCGAATCTGATGATACCCACTCTTCAGATCAATCTTTGAAAAGATAGCAGCTCCACTCAGCTGATCTAACAAATCGTCCAATCTTGGCATCGGAAATCTGTACCTCACTGTAATCTTGTTTAGTGCTCGACTATTTGTACACATTCTCCAAGTTCCATCCTTCTTGGGTACTAACAAGGCTGGTACTGCACAAGGACTTAAACTTTCTTGTACGCGCCCTTGTTCAAGTAACTCCTCCGACTGCCTTCTCAACTCTTCGTGCTCCTTTGGACTCATTCTATAGTGTGGTCTATGTGGTAACACAGCTCCCGGAACAAGATCAATCTGATGTTGTATGTCTCTCAACGGTGGTAACTCTTTTGGTAATTCATCAGGAAATACACCTTCAAATTCCTTCAACACTGGCTTAACTTCCTCAGGAACTTCGACCGCTTCACTAATTTCACGTCCAATCAACAAAAATACTTTAGGCCCATCCTCTACTTCTTTGACAAACTCCTTCAAAGATAATAGAGTCTTTAATTCCTCGATTTCCTTCAACTTGCTTTCACTTTGTTGTCGCTTTTTAGGAACTAAAGTGATTTTAGTGTCGTTGAACATGAAACTATAGCAGTTAGTCCTTCCATCGTGTTGCATGGCTCTATCAAACTGCCACGGTCTTTCCAACAACAAATGGCATACATCCATATCTACCACGTCACACCAAATTTCATCCTTATACTTCTTTCCAATGGAAAAGTTACACAAGCTCTTTGACTAACCTTCACTTCCCCACCTTTCGTCAACCAAGTTAATTTGTAGGGTTTGGGATGCTTCTCTGTCTTTAACGCTAACTTCTTTATAGCTTCTGTAGAGATGATGTTATCACAACTTCCTGCATCGATAACAAACTTACAAACCCTTCCCAAAATAGTGCACGTCGAATGAAAAATGTTACTCCTCAACCAACTAGTCTCCTTTTCCTGCTTTGGTGTCAAGCAAGATCTCCTCATCATTAAAGAATATCCCTCGTCTCCCGCCAATAATTCTTCTTCCTCCTCAACTTGTGGCGAATTGGAACATTCTATTTCTGCATCCTCAACCTCAGCAACCATCGCTCGCTTCTTAGGCTTCGGGCATTCATTGCTCTTATGACCAAACTACCGTTTCCATGATATCGTTTCTAGCAATCAGTTGATAAAATTCATCCGCATAATCATTTACCGACTTTGTCCCTTGTCTCAAATTCTGTAAGCGCTGATACATAAGAGACTGATAATTATAAGGCAAGAAAGTAGCCTTCATCAACTTCTTCATCTTTTCCCATGAAACAATCTTCGACTTCCCAATTTTTTCCCGTGTAAGTTTAGTTTGTTGCCTCCATGCCATAGCTCTTCCCCACAATCGTGTAGCAACCAACTTAACTCTACGATACTCGGGTACTTCCTTAAAGTCAAAAATTTCCTCAATATTTGATAACCAATCCAGAAACTCTTCCGCTATCATTCCTTCTTTGAATTCTGGAATCTCTGTTTTCATTCCCAACTCCCATCGACGATCATCTTCTACATTCCGATATTGACTTCGTACTGGGTCTCGATCTCGATAATGAATACTACCTCTATCACCATCTTCATCATAATCAAATGTACTTCGATATCTATTCCGTCCATCTACATCTCCACGATCATTCATGGTCCTTCTACCCTGCCTTTCAATATCACGATATGATTCATTTTCAAATCCACGATGAGTTCTTCTCTCTTCACCTCCATACTCATGATGTTCTCACCTTATAGAAACTGATGATTCTCTTCGATCTCGATAAGATTGTGGTGACACCCTCCTCGCTTCCGAAACCGATGGCGAAACCCTGTTTCCCTCATGGTTCGAGATTGGTGACCTTCTTTTTTGACTTTGATTCATGTCATTCATCAATTTCTCTAACTTCCCAATACCTTCATCGAACTTTTTGTTGATACGTTGTTCCATTTGCTCAGCTTCTTGTCTTCAATACACATCTTCAACATTTTGAAATCGATTAACACGTCTGGAGGCATGTTCTTCAACATACTCGGATTCAACTTACAAATTGATGCACGACTCCAACTTATAGCTCGGATCTAACTTTAACTCTTCCTCTTGGCTCCACAGACTCAGCTTAGCTATGATTGGCTAAGTTTAGGCTCTGATACCAAACTTGACGCAGCGGATAACAACAAGATGTCGCCAAATGATGCAATAATAACAAAACAACGATGGAACGATACAAAGATGAATCGATGGATTGATAATACCCAAGATAAATGCCCAAATCCGTTGATCTCGTGAGATACCGGATTCTAGCTATTGTTATCCCGCATTTTAGCAAAGCCGCGACACCAAAAGATCACTCAGAAACGGAAAACAGTCAGTCTCAGAAATTGATCGTACTTCGTTTCGCTATGGATATCACTAAATTTTGTCCGAGTCCGGATTGAGCTACAGTTGATGGGACATGAGAGGAAAGATAATAAAAGTTATCATCTCGAATTTCAAGTCAATCGGAGTTCATACGCTCAAGTTATGATCGATTCAATTTGAAAGAAAAGGCCCGAGATTCGAACCCATCAGGTTCGAAACCATCACCTTCGAACCCATCAGGTTCGAACCCATCACCTTCAAACCCCTCGGGGTGCCTCGGGTTCGAACCCATCACCTTCGAACACATCAGGTTCGAACCCATCACCTTCAAACCCCTCGGGGTGCCTCGGGTTCGAACCCATCAAGTTCGAACCTACCAAGTTCATAACAATGGGCCTCGAATCCATCGGAGAGTAGCTGGTTCGAATCCATCAAGCATCGGTCGTTCGACTCCATTGGTAGGTCTTCGTTCGAACCCATAGTTGGAACCCTATTCGAACCCATCCAAGAAGCTTCGTTCGAATCCATTGGGTCAGCTAGCCATGGTGACGTGTCCTTCATTGGTTCGAATGCGCCGAGATATTAGGAGTCGAAGCGGTCAACTCGGAGTGAAGACCGGATCGGTTCGAGATTTGCGCTCCACGTCGCTGCGAAGGCACGTGCCACCATCGGTTCGAAACCATCGGTTCGAATGGATGGTTTCGAACCAAACAGCCATGTAGAAAACGCCATTTCGAATGCATGATATCTCGAAATCCACTGATCCAAATGCCACGAAATTTTCACAGAAGCTTGCATACATGTTGAAGGATATCCACGCCAAATTTCACCTCGATTGGATGAATTCTCGATCGGTTCGAATGGAGTTCGAACCGATGCCAAGGTGGGCCCAAACTTCCTGAGGCTGGGCATGCGGGCCCCCTCACGTGCCAGAAGCGGTCTCCCGAGTTTTCAGCGAAATATCAGCAGCCTACGCCTATAAATAGAGCCCCGGGGCCAACAGAAAAGGGACTTTTGGATTCTAAAGCACCCAGACTCTGCCGGATTGAGATCTCCATCACTTGATATCATAATCTTGCTGTTAAATTCGAATTCCTAGCTGTAATCCACTGTTGATTGCTGTACCGACTTGTAATCATTGAAAGAAAGTCAATAAAAGTATAAAAACTTCATAGTGGACGTAGGCAATACGCCGAACCACTATAAATTGCTTGTCTACGCGTTTATTTACATGCTATTTGGAGTTTTTGTTAGATAATCCTCTGTTTTAATCTGCATTCTTCATTTATTATCTCTTCAAAAACTTCCGACGAGTGTTGTGCCCAATTTTGGTACAAACACTTTGGTGCTTTCACTGAGAATACTCAGTTTTTCTCCCGCTCCTCGGATCTGTCATCGATACCGGATTGCATAAATCTAAGAGAAAGATCCGAATCTCAAGCTCAGATTCCTTCCGTTCTATTCAGATTTGATAAAAGTCTAGGAAAGGATCCTACTATTCACAATGGTGAGTACCAGAACCACCTCTAACCTTGGTAGCCAGGAAGGCCGGGATAGGCCAAATCCTGCGCAGCTACCATCTACTCAGGACGTCGCCGGGCCTTCGGAGTCATCCGGACCGGTAACGAGGCAAGGGTTTCAAACGTTGCTCCAGGAGCAGACCCAGAGTCGGCAACAGTTGACGGAGTAACTACGCGCTAACGCTGAATTAACCCGCCAGCTACACAGTCATAAGCGCAGGCGGTCTAGGAGGGAGTACGCATCCCAGTCTTCCACGGAGAGTTCGGCTTCCTCCGATTATCATCGCCGACCTCCACGACCCCGAATGGATGGGAATTATGCACAGGCTACCGAAAACCTTCCGGCATTGACGGTCGGGCAACTACGAGTCGGCCCATCTGCTAGCTTCTATACAGAGCCTTCCTCCCGGGGAGGCATTGTTCCTCAACACACTACCGACAACCGTCCTGCAACCATTGCTACGGAGCCAGGGGTTGACATCCATACTTTGTCAGATCAGAACCGCCACCAACGACGGCAAACTCCTGAGCCGTATGTACCCGAAGATGTCGAACCAAGGAGGCGAGACCCGGACCGTCGACAGCATCCGGTCCAGTCCCGCATTGTGGAACCCAACCACACCTTGGCTCGACATGCCCAGAACGCAGTTGTAACGGATCTTCCGGAAATGATCAGGCAGATGATCCGTGAAAGTCAGGGGTTTACTAACGACGACTGGGGAATCTCCCGGAGTCACACCCCATTCACAGACGAGATTCTGTATGCCGAACCCCCTCGGCGATTTAGGATGCCCACGTTACCGATGTACGAGGGAAACTCGGACCCCAATCAACACATATTGAAGTATGAATGGTCCATGAGCGCCGCTAGAGCGGACGATGCGGTCAAGTGTAGGAGCTTTCCTATCACTTTGGGGGGCATTGCTATGATGTGGTTCACGCGATTGCCACCCCGTTCTGTCTCTTCGTTCAATCAGCTGGCCAGGAAGTTCGTGGAACAGTTCCGCATGCATGTTGCAAGGCCTAAGGACGTCAACACTTTGTCTAGTGTTACCCAAGCTCCAGGAGAAACTCTTAGACACTATTTGGAGAGATTCCATAAGGCCTGTGTGGAAATCACCAATCCCAATGATAACTCGATTCTGATGGCATTGATGAAAGGGATTGACCCTGATTCAGATTTTGGAAATTGGTTGGCAGGAAAACCTCCTGCGTCATTGGACCGCTTTTACTCCAAAGCCGCCCAGTTCTTGAGGTGTGAGGACGCGAGGCAGTCTAGGAAATACGACGACGCAGGACCCAGTGGAGAGGGGATTCAAAGTAATGTGGCTGTTAAACAATCGGGAGAGAGTTTTGGGAAAGTGCAGTTAAATATCTAGAACAAGCAATCGCAACTGAAGAATAATGGGAATCAGAGCAGGAAGCGGGATCAGAACCGTGGCCCAAGGCGTAGGGCCCCTATGTTCGACAATTATACTCCGCCGAATACATTGTTGGAGAACGTATATCTACAAACTTGTAACGCCATGCAATACAAGAAGCCTACTCCGAAGCCGTCGTCGGAGAGATAGATTCAAACGGGCAAGTTTTGTAGATTTCACGACAATTACGGCCACAATACCAATGAATGCAGACACTTGCAGGATTTGATTGAGAAGTTGATCAGGGAAAGGAAGTTGGACCAGTTTGTACGGGCACCGCAGTCTGGCGGTGCGGGTCCGTCAAACCAGAACGATTGGCCAAATCAGCCAAGGCAGGAAGAACCCGCCCGAACGGGCGGAAGGCTAGTGATAAACACCGTCAGTGGTGGTCCCCATCCAGCGGATAAGAGTTGGAAAGAGATGGAGTCATATGCTAGCTCGGTTAGGCATATGGACTTCGAATGTTGCAGTAGTTATGACGAAGGGGCTCCGGCCAAACAACAAAAGACGATGACAGATGAAATCGTGTTCCAGAACCATGATGCAGACAAGGTCGAAGCCCCGACTATTGACCCGCTTGTTATATCCGCCCAGGTTGGTCCTGCTTGGATGAAGAGGATACTGGTGGATAGTGGGAGTTCAGTCAATATTTTGTTCAAGAGAGCTTACGATCAGATGAAGATGGAAGCCAAAGATCTGAAACCCTGTCAGTCCAGGATTCACGACTTCGATGGAAGTGCTAATATACCCACGGGGGTTGTGGAGTTATCCGTGGAGTTGGGGATCGGTGAGTGCAGAAGGGTACGCATGTTACAATTTGTTGTTTTGGACCTACACTCACTGTACAATGCGTTTCTGGGCCGACCGGCCCTTGCTGAATTTCGGGCGGCAATCGCCCCGTGGTATTTGACTTTGAAATTTCCTACCGATTGTGGTATCGGTGTGATTCATGGAGATCAGGCAGCTGGAAGAGCCTGTTATGTTGCGGAGCTACGAGAGGCGCAGCGAAGGGAGAAAGGGAAGGGCGTAGAGGAATCTCTCTGCGTCCGTTCTGCCGATAATTGACAATTGGTGCCTGGGCCTCAGCTCGGGCACCACAACCAATTCCAGAAAGACCTTGACCCAAGGGACAACGACAACAATGAAGAATCTACAGAGAGTCAGGCTTCTCCGACTGAACTAACTATCAATGTCCCGATCGATAATGATGGCGATGATTCGAGAATGTTAAAAATTGGGTCTTAATTGAGCCAGGGGGCACAACAAGAATTGGTTGAATTTCTCCGGGCGAATCTTGACGTGTTCGCCTGGACGCACTCTGACATGTGTGGGATCTCGCCGGATATCGCGAGCCATACTTTAAACATTGACCCGCGGTATATCCCGGTCAAACAGAAAAGGCATGGTATGGATCCAGAGAGATCTGCCGCCCTTAAGGAGGAGGTCGATAAGTTGAAAACAAATGGGTTCATTAGAGATGCTTTATACCCGGAGTGGGTGTCCAAGCCAGTACTTGTCCGGAAACCGAACGGGAAATGGAGAACGTGTATCGATTATTCTGACTTGAACAAGGCTTGCCCGAAGGACAGTTTTCCACTTCCTCGAATCGATCAGCTTGTTGATTCAACCGCCAGACACGAATTGTTATCCTTTATGGATGCTTACTCGGGCTACAATCAAATACCCATGCATGTACCCGACCAAGAACATACGAGCTTCGTGACTGATCTGGGACTATACTGCTACAAAGTCATGCCTTTTGGGTTAAAGAATGCCGGCGCAACCTATCAACGTTTAGTTAACCGGATGTTTTCCGACCAGATCGGGAAGACCATGGAAGTTTACGTAGATGACATGTTAGTAAAGTCACGGTATTCTGTTGATCACGTAAAAGACTTAGGATCGATGTTTGATATCCTCCAGAGATATGGGATGAAGCTCAATCCGCTAAAATGTCATTTTGGAGTTGCATCCGGAAAATTCCTTGGGTTCATCGTCAACGCCCGAGGGATAGATGCTAACCCTGAAAAGATTTGGGCCATCAGGAATCTTCAAACTCCAAGGACCATAAAACAAGTCCAGAGTCTCAATGGGAAAGTCGCAGCATTGAGTAGGTTCATCTTGAAGTCAACTGACAAATGCATCCCTTTCTTCGATCTGATCCGAAAAGGGAAACGAAACTTTGAGTGGACCGCAGAATGTGAAGGTGCATTTCAGTCACTGGTTCAACATCTTTCTACACCGCCGATTCTCTCAAAGCCTGTTGATCACGAACAGTTATATCTTTACTTAGCGGTATTTGAAAGCGCAATCAGTGCAGCATTAGTCCGGGAGGAAGACCGAGTGCAAAAACCGGTATATTATGTAAGTAAACAGTTGACCGGAGCCGAGAGGAACTATCCCAAGCTGGAAAAGTTGGCATATTGCCTAGTCGTTGCCTCGAGAAAGCTCCGTCCATATTTTCAGGCTGATCCTATCACCGTGTACACCGACCAGCCGTTACGACAGGTCCTCACGCGGCCTGAGACGTCTGGTAGGTTACCAAAATGGAACATCGAATTGAGCCAGTTTGACATTGCTTATACTCCGAGAAGGGCCATACACGGTCAAGTTCTAGCAGATTTCGTTGCTGAATTCACTGTACCTGAGGAGTTACCTGAGAGTAGCGAATCTCCTAAACACATATGGAAGTTATATACTGACGGTGCCTCCAATGAACGGTGTTCGGGAGCAGGGGTGGTGCTTGAAACCCCTGAAGGCCGATCCATATGCTACGCCCTAAAGCTCGAGTTCTATGCAACTAATAATGAGGCTGAATATGAAGCTTTACTTACTGGGTTGAAGCTGGCCCACGACCTGAGAATTGTCGCTGTAGAGATTTATTGTGACTCCCAATTAATCGTATGTCAAGTCCGAGGTGAATATCAAGCTAAGGATCGAAGATTAGCTGCTTACTTAACTCGAGTCAGGGAAATTCTTGATCGTTTCGATTACTATGCCATTTTCTATATCCCCCAGGAGCACAATCAGAAGGCCCATTCATTGGCGAAGTTGGCAAGTACGGGCGAAGCTCAACAGTTGGGGCTTGTTCCCGTTGAAACCCTACCTTCTCCGAGCATTGATCAAAGTGAGGTCAGCCATGCATTCGAGGCTACCACAAGTAGGGAGTCGTGGATGACCCCCTATCGAAATTACATTGAACATGGGGCATTGCCTGAGCGCAGGAGTGAGAAGAGGCAGGTCCTTCGAAAAGCCTCACGGTTTGTCATTCAAAACGGAGTTATGTACAAAGGGGGTATTCTGTCCCTCTACTCCGATGTATCGCACACGATGAAATCAAACGAGTGTTACACGATGTACACGAGGGAGAATGTGGCGATCACACTGGGGGGCAGGCACTCGCCAAGAAGGTACTCCGATATGGATATTACTGGCCTACCGTTAATCGAGATGCATCAGACTACGCCAAAAAATGTGACAAATGCCAGAAACATGCTCGGATTCCTAGAGCTCCACCTACCGAAATAACCCAAATGGTTAGCCCCTGGCCGTTCGCGGTATGGGGAATCGATATAATTGGAGCGCAGCCTCTAGCCAAAGGTGGCGCGAAGTACGCCATCGTCGCGGTTGATTACTTCACTAAATGGGCCGAAGATGAGCCTCTTGCAACGATTACAACAAAGAAAGTGATCAACTTTGTAGTGCGCAACATCATCTGCCGATTTGGTCTCCCGCATACTATCATCACCGATAATGGAGCCCAATTCGACAGTACCGAGTTCAAAAATTTCTGCCAACGATTTCACATACATAAGAAGTTTTCTGCAGTGGCACATCCTCAAGCAAATGGTCAGGTCGAAGCTGTTAATAAAGTTATAAAGTCCATTCTGAAGAAGCGACTAGAAAAGGCCGGAGGCAAGTGGGTCGACGAACTCCCTATGGCGTTATGGGCCTATCGAACAACTCACAAAACTGCAACCGGTCACACTCCGTTTTCTCTATCGTATGGCTCTGAGGCCGTTATTCCAGTCGAATTGGAAGTGCACTCTCATCGTGCGACGTATTATGATCCGAAGACAAATACCATATTACTTGCTCAATCTCTGGATTTACTGGATGAGAGGCGTGAAGAGGCTGATTTGAGGGCAGCCGCATATCGGAGTCGAGTCGCCCGAATATTCAATGCCAAGGTCCGTCCGCGAACCTTTGAACTCGGCGATCTCGTGCTCAAAAGAATTTATCCGGTTCCTTCGCACATGAAGCCAACCTGGGAAGGGCCGTACGTGATTTCACAAAAGCTCGGAGATGGCACGTTCAAATTATCGACCGTTGACGGTCTCACCTTGCCGAGGGCTTGGAATAGCGAGAGTCTTCGTCGCTACTACACATGAAAGACTTTACTTTTTCTGTCAATTTATTCTTTCGCATTTTATTTTATCATTTCGAGATTTAAATTTGTAATAAGGCAACTGACTTTGCCATATTTTCTCGTTTCAGCAATAAAATGCCATCTCTTCGGGCCAGAGCTGTGATTTATTGAGTATGACGTACAATATCACGACGCACGGAGAGCTAAGTTCCATCATGCGGTGGGATTTATTCAAATAGAGAGTGGCTGCGATATGACCGGTCACTCGCTAAGTGAAACCCGAGCTCGGGGGCAGGACACTATATCAACATTTACAGGGATTGATACACGACAATCCCTCCTTTAACTCCAAATTCCCGGAGTGCGAATTGGAGTATAAAAACAACTCTCGGTTCCCGGAGTGTGAACCAGAGTATAAATCCATAGCTCCCAGAGTGTGAGCCAACTCCAAATTCCCAGAGTGCGAATTGGAGTATAAACAACAACTCACAGTTCCCGGAGTGCGAACCGGAGTATAAATCCATAGCTCCCAGAGTGTGAGCCAACTCCAAATTCCCAGAGTGCGAATTGGAGTATAAACAACAACTCACGGTTCCCGAAGTGCGAATCGGAGGATAAATCCATAGCTCCCAGAGTGTGAGCCAACTCTAAATTCCCGGAGTGCGAATTGGAGTATAAACAACAACTCACGGTTCCCGGAGTGCGAACCGGAGTATAAATCTATCGCTCCCAGAGTGTGAGCCAACTCCAAATTCCCGGAATGCGAATTGGAATGCGAACACTACCTCTTGGTTCCCGAAGTACGAACCGGAGTGTAAATGTCAACCCTAAATTTCCAGGGTGCGAACTGGAGCATTAACTTTGAAATAATTCTAAGTCCCCGGAGAATGGACCGGAGTACAAGACTTAACTCTAAGTTCCCAAGACGTGGACTGTATCATAAACATCGATAATCATCGGGCTCTCCGGGCATGAACCAAGCTGTTGCTCGTAAATTATTCTAAGTCCCCGGAGCGTGGACATGCGTTCAAGATTCGTAAAAAAGCACGGTCGTAAACCAATCATCACAACACTTAAGCAGAAAACATAGTTGAAATAAGAAAAACAATGTTTTATTTCAACTAAGTAGAAACCGGAACTTACACACAAATAAGTTCTTACAAAAAGAATTCCTACTAGCAGGGGCCGAACCCGCATCTATACACGACCTACTGAAGGGAAACAAAAAAAAAAGTTCCTATCTACCGAAAAGATCTGCTCGAGCGGTCGATCTACTTCTGCTTCTTCGTCCGCTTTATCAACGGTTCGTCATCGTCGTCGGAATCGCTTGGAATTGAGATCCTTCATTTGGAGGGCTTCCTCTCTAACGCTTGTTCTTCGGCCGAAGGAATAATGTCGACGTCTTCCTCGGAACTTGAATCCAGATGAAGGCCTCCTTCTGGAGGTGTCGGAAGAACGGGATCCGCAACAGAAGATGAGGCAGACGCCCGAGGGTCAACCTCTGTGCCACTTCGCAATATCACACTCAGAGGCGCTGGAGTATGCGTCGTAAACCTGACTCCGGCACTACCTTCACGCCCCCCAGCCTCGATTTCGGCATGGATTTCGGCCAAGATTTCTTCATCTCGAGTTGATGGGGCCTGGCTGGGGGCAACTCCGGTCTGCACAAAAGAGCTAGAGGCTGGCGGTAGCTCACTGATGATAAATGGCAAGTCCGTAGAGAAGTCTCCCTGTTGACCGAGTAGTTCACTCACCATTTGTTCGTCAAGAGACAAAGAGCTTTCCTGCGCCGCTCCGGTAGACGCTGCCGTTGTCACGACAGTCGTTTCAGTAGTAATAGCCTTTCGCCCTTGACTCGGCTCCTGGGTCGAAGACACTGGGGTAGTCCTGGTCACTGAATAAAGAAGAGAAGGGGTTAAAAACAATCACTTCGAAACGAGAGTTCTAGCGAAAATGCACTTGAAATTTGTTCAGAATACCTTCCTCGGTTCGGCTTGTTGATGGTGGGACGACTTCGGAGACGTGCTCGCGAATTGGTGATAACCGCGGTTGCTCTGGGTCGTAAGCAGGAACGGTCTGTGAACTAACCGCAGATACAGGCTCAGACGGGGGCGGAGCGGTGATTTCAAGAGCGGTGGCACGATGCTCAACGCCTGACCCTTCTCCGGCCTCCAAAGATCGACCGCCAACCATCTCCTTCTCATGAGCGATTATAGCATCATGGAGGACCTTCTATTCCTCATCTGTTAGCAACCGGTTTTCGAGCTCGAATCGGTCGACCGATTCGTCCGGGTGCGCTTCCTCTTCCCCCTCAACCAATCGTTCCCAAGCACTGTGGAGATGCACTGGGTAATCCTGAAGCCAGGCTAAGTTTCTGTGCTTCAATACATTGGCATTGTAGGTGATAAGCAGATCTTCAATGTCGGCCTCTAGCCTGGCCTCGGCTTGCTGAACTCTCTCTTCAATCTCCACCTCGACCACTTGAACTTTGGCCACTGCCTCATCCCGTTCAGTCCGGAGTATCACAGCTTGTTCGCACGCCTCCTGGGCTGCATTGTTTGCATCGTCCCTATCCTTGGCGATTTCGGCGAATTTGGATTTGAGCTCGTTTAGCTCC
Source organism: Allium cepa (assembly GCA_030765085.1). Taxonomy (NCBI): domain Eukaryota; kingdom Viridiplantae; phylum Streptophyta; class Magnoliopsida; order Asparagales; family Amaryllidaceae; genus Allium; species Allium cepa. Next base: position 132,535,684 of record CM060943.1, read on the forward strand.
TCTAGCGTCGCATCCCTTTCGGCAGTGACCAGAGTATTCCGATGGCACATGTCCTCTACCGTGGCATAATGCCCACGCTTCATTCTAACCATCGTAAGTTGGGCTTCATCGGCCTTTTTGATGGCTTCCATCTCTGATTTTCTGGAAGATTCGGCCTCGGTGTTAAGCACCTCAATAATACGGCTCTTCTGGGCCAACTTCGCCTGTAACTTCTCGTTGGCGGCCCCACGCTCAAAGGCCAGCTCCGATGCCTTCTCCGCCGCTTTAAACCATACTTTATACTGAGCATAGAAGTTGTGCACATAGTCATGCACCACCTGCTCCGCCGATGGAGGGATTCTTTTCAAGTGTGGGGGAAAAATGTAGTTGTCGAAGCAAATAGTTGGGAAGTCTTTTTTCAACTGAGCAAGCCTGAACGCCCCTTCACCCGAAATTTCCACAGGAAGCTGTTCCGCAACTACGGTGGTCGATGCCTCGCTTCTGGAGCGGTGAGATTCGTGCCTAGAAGATTGGGAAGTGGACTTATGACGTGAAGGCTCAGAGGGGCAAGAAACATGGGCTGGAGGTTGTACGGGATCTCTGGGAGGAGGAGGAGTACGCGATCGGGATCGACGCTTATAACCCCTATCTGTGTCATATCTTTCATGGCTCGAATATCCAGAGTATTCCTGATCATAGTAACTATCTCCTTCCCGTCTGCGCGATTCGCGATACGATGGTTTCCAAGCATGTCGCAGACTCCCTAGCATCGAACCGTGCCTGGACATGGTACCTACAAGGCAAAGAAGAGAGCAAAGTTAGTGGTATCCCGAAACCGATGACCTACGACTAAAAGCTATGTAGTGCTGTGAAATGTGTGTGAATATGCATTTCATCCCCGACCAACCCGAAGTGTCGACCACGCTAGTAACATAGGGCTCGCTCAGGTCTAGAGTACGATGGAATTCCTCCAACCCGGCATCGTGTTGAAAGGACATATCGTCCGGAATTGGAACGTTGGCAAGCCCTTCAAAGAGACTTTCTTTTCTTAGGGAGACCCCTCCGAAATTCTAATTCCGGGGGTGACCCGAGACGTGACGACTAACTTCCATCTTCCCTTTATTGGCGATTTAAAAATAGCGGCCTTGCCTTTTGTTTGCTTCATAACATCCTGACCAACATCTGTGGGCCCGGCCGGTGGCTCGTCATCGGTGTGGGTTTTTTCAGAATCAACTTCCTCGGCTATAATGACTTTGGGCTTCTTTGCGCCGGCCGGTGGCTTGTTTTTTCAAAATGATTCTTTGCGCCCCGTCGAATATTATACTCTGTCGTCGTTCGATTAACCCACAGGCTCGGAGATTCCTATCCGTCAATAACACGTCGATATCCCTGTCGTCGCTCGAGATCTCTTGGAGCACTCGTACTATCTCCTTAAAGTTTTCACCGTCAGGACGCTGGATCATCGCTGTACAGAAGAAAAATATATAAGTTACACTTCAACTGCAATCGCCTTAGTAATTGTTTGGAAACTCAGCTGTACACACGTCTAAATAACCATCGCCTGGCGAAGCCCGGAGGACATCTGACGTAGAACCATTCCGTCCTGTAATAGCTTAACCTAGTCCAGGACCCGGTGACCACTTGACAATTCCGTACTGCCTCCAAGAATGTAAAAGATGGGTAATCATTTCGAGTTTTGAAGTTAAACAAGTATCTGATTTCGGTCGGGGCCGGTGGTCTATGAAGGTATTCCATAAAGACGATGAACAGGCTGTTCACCGAAGCATACCCATTCGAGTGAAGTTGGGATGGTGCGATTCCCAAAAAAGATAGCACTTCTCTTATATACTCATTGAACGGAGGAAGCGTCCCAGCCGCGCACGCATGGCGATTGAATGCGGTATACCCCTCCGGCGGATTGTGTGGTCTGTCATTTGGCCCCGGTAGTAACACGTCGTCTAGTGACAAACCATGCCTTAGGCATATCCTCCTCAGCATATCTTCGGAAATATGAGATGGGACAGAATCTGATGGATTAGCAATGAATGACGCGTTGGGAAGTTCATCCGGCGCTGGGCCGATAATTTCAAGATCAATGTCCGGAACCTCTAACCTCGGGGGAACTGTACTCTGGATATCTTGTGGGTTTTCCTGCTGTTGCAAACTCGAAGGCTCCATAACTGACTAACTCATGAGAAACCATCATTAGATGACAAGAGACCCGTGAATTCCCCAGTGTATAGTGTATGAATGTGTGTTGTGCGGTGCTGTGCATTACTTGGATGAATATCGCAGAATTAAAGAAAACACGCAAACGACAAAGCTACAAAGCCCAGTTGTAATGACCGTCATCGCTGACCGTCATCGCTAAACCCTTCACATAAGGAAAATTGATTCGAATAGAAATTGTTATTGTTCCGTCGACGAGCTTCGAAAGGTGGTCCAGTATGCAGTTTAACATGTCCAAATACGCAGGAGTGAAGCTCGTCGGAATTATGCTCAGAAAATATCAAACTTTGATATCCATTATATGGAGTTTCGAACCGATCACAAGTAACTTGTTCGAACCCGTCATCGTACCACTTTGAATCGATTCAAAGGAGCGAGCTTCGAATCGATAGTCAAGTGCCAAGTTCGAATCGATCAATGAAGGGTGACTTCGAATCGATACAGAGGGGCACACTTCAAATCCATCAAAACGCCGAGCTCGAATCAATCAGTGGTGGATAACTTCGAATCGGTCCTTGGTTAATTAGTTCGTACCGATCAGGAAAACCTCAAGTTAACATCGATCGAGTTCGAATCGATACCTTTCGTATCGGTCGTAAAGGAATGTTTCGTATCAATGCGAAGTTGAGAGCTTCGAACCAATCAATGGCTGCTTTTCGTATCGGTCGTTTTGCACCGATACGACCCAACATCATAGTTAACTTGGTGCGAACTGCGCCCCCTCCAAGGGAAATCACAAGGATCGATTCGAAATCTGAAAGAGAATGATGCTGCCCCCCATCGATTCGTACACGAGTCTCTGAATCGATTCAAAATTCCTCCAAAAGCCAGATCTGGTTTTACCAAATCCCTAGAAAGGCCAATCGATGAAGGAGTGATAGGTTCGAGGTAGCTTTGCCATGTGGATTCGAGGTTAATTGCCTAGTTTGGGTGATAGGTTCGAGGAATTAAAAACTTGGATCTTGAATGGTTCGAATACAAAACACAGTGCCCTCCTCTTTAAAGCTTCGAAACGATGCAACGCACAGTGACAGCAAGGCGAGAGTAAAAAGTGAAAGGTGAAAAAAGTGAAACCCTCTGCTATTTATATGAAGCCTGGGATGTGACCGGGCCGCTTCGTATCCCAGTCAACCCAACCGGTCACAACCGGTCGAATGTCAGATCGATTCGAAGTCAGCCTTCGAATCCATCTGCCTAAGGCCCTATCGATTCGAAGTTCACCTCAAATTTCACCGGTGCGAAGCGCACAGCAGAGGGACAGGCCACATCGGTTCGAAACGACCAGCGGGCACAGGGTCCGAAGCCCCTGTCCGCATCTCCATCCACAACCTACTATCACGAACGATGACTTCGTGCCCACCATTTTCAATCGATGCTAACTACAGTTTCGTATCCATTTTTTCTCATCGGTACGAACGAGGGTTTCGTACCCATCCAAGTCATCGAATCGAATGAAGGTTTCGAACCCATCAATACTCCGACCCATCGATTCGAAATACTACGTTCACACAACGCTGAGTCGTCTCCTTCAACCTTCTACATTGATTCAGGAGAGGATCGATACGAAGGGACTTATCAAGACAGCCATCGAGCATTGTTTCAACTCAAATTTCCAAATCGGTTTAGGAGAGAAACGATACGACATTCAATGGCAAACAAAACTGACAACGACTCGTGGACACATAATGTTAACAAGGGTCATGTTGACCTATGTGCATGTATGTCGGGCTAACATTCGATTTTAAACATTTACAGGGATTGAATACTCATCCTATTACAGATGCAACGGCCAGCGGCTAAGTACTGTCATACATCATTCAATCATATCAACGCAAGGTTACAGCAATACAGGGTATAAGTCTCAACAAAAGAGAGCAATGATTGTTTAGAGAGAAATTGCAACTATTCAAAGCACGTCATATTCCCACAAGACGTACTTTGGGGGGCAAAATGTTATCCCGCATTTTAGCAAAGCCGCGACACCAAAAGATCACTCGGAAACGGAAAACAGTCAGTCTCAGAAATTGATCGTACTTCGTTTCGCTATGGATATCACTGAATTTTGTCCGAGTCCGGATTGAGCTACAATTGATGGGACATGAGAGGAAAGATCATAAAAGTTATCATCTCGAATTTCAAGTCAATCGGAGTTCATACGCTCAAGTTATGATCGATTCAATTTGAAAGAAAAGGCCCGAGATTCGAACCCATCAGGTTCGAAACCATCACCTTCGAACCCATCTGGTTCGAACCCATCACCTTCGAACCCCTCGGGTGCCTCGGGTTCGAACCCATCAAGTTCGAACCTACCAAGTTCATAACAATGGGCCTCGAATCCATCGGAGAGTAGCTGGTTCGAATCCATCAAGCATCGGTCGTTCGACTCCATCGATAGGTCTTCGTTCGAACCCATCGTTGGAACCCTATTCGAACCCATCCAAGAAGCTTCGTTCGAATCCACTGGGTCAGCTAGCCATGGTGACGTGTCCTTCATTGGTTCGAATGCGCTGAGATATTAGGAGTCGAAGCGGTCAACTCGGAGTGAAGACCGGATCGGTTCGAGATTTGCACTCCACGTCGCTGCGAAGGCACGTGCCACCATCGGTTCGAAACCATCGGTTCGAATGGATGGTTTCGAACCAAACAGCCATGTAGAAAACGCCATTTTGAATCCATGATATCTCGAAATCCACTGATCCAAATGCCATGAAATTTTCACAGAAGCTTGCATACATGTTGAAGGATATCCACGCCAAATTTCACCTCGATTGGATGAATTCTCGATCAGTTCGAATGGAGTTCGAACCGATGCCAAGGTGGGCCCAAACTTCCTGAGGCTGGGCATGTGGGCCCCCTCACGTGCCAGAAGCGGTCTCCCGAGTTTTCAGCGAAATATCAGCAGCCTACGCCTATAAATAGAGCCCCAGGGCCAACAGAAAAGGGACTTTTGGATTCTGAAGCACCCAGACTCTACCGGATTGAGATCTCCATCACTTGATATCATAATCTTGCTGTTAAATTCGAATTCCTAGCTGTAATCCACTGTTGATTGTTGTACCGACTTGTAATCATTGAAAGAAAGTCAATAAAAGTATAAAAACTTCACGGTGGACGTAGGCAATACGCCGAACCACTATAAATTGCTTGTCTACGCGTTTATTTACATGCTATTTGGAGTTTTTGTTAGATAATCCTCAGTTTTAATCTGCATTCTTCATTTATTATCTCTTCAAAAACTTCCGACGAGTGTTGTGCCCAATTTTGGTACAAACAGCTATCTTTAACACGTTGATCACGCATGATACTATGTTAGAAGATCTACGATTCTTCGACGTTAATCGCACATGAGATTGCGTGAACCGGCTTCAAAATCGTTGATTCGAGCGCACTCGAATAACCGAAGATGGAGAAAGGAGATAACACTCAACTTCCAATTTTAAAGAGGCACAAAGCACTCAAACAAAAGTTTATTCAAAATCAACCTCCTTTACAATGACATCACACACGTATTTATAGAAGATTACAACTCACACAACACAATACAGCTTCAACAACCTAACACAAGTCGTTAACGACCTAACAGACGCGACATAACAAACAACATATTTACAACATCATACGCAACTTAATATGTACAAGTTACAACATCCATGCGACTTAATACAACACGACATACGAAACCAGCGACCTAAGAAAATTACAACATAAAGAAAATACAACACACATGACTTAACAATCTAACGACCTAAGAAGGTACACGGCACAAATGACGGCTTCAGCGGCTCAAGACATGAACGACTTAAGGACCAGCGACTTAAGAAGGTAGCATGGCTTCAGCGACATAAGAGTGATGCGGCATATGATCAGCGGCTTAAGTGAACGACCTAAGATCCCAGCGACTTATAGAAGTAAGCGACTTAATGAACTGTTTATAAATAACATATCTCGTTAGGTCGTGGGGCGCCTTAAAATCAAGCGAACGACTTAAGAAATGTAGCGACCTAAGGTTTGTGACCTAGGTTGAAGCGACCTAAGGTGCACGGCCTATCACATGGCGTTGAATCACTTATCATGGCAGGTCGTAAGTTGCTAAGTCGTTTGCAACTCAAGGAACCCGAGCGACCTAAAACCACTGAGCCGTCTTCCGAGCGACTTAACGCATAATCTGCTTTCATTGAGTTAGGTCGTAATTCGTTAGGTTGGAACTCCTGTTGCGCTGCATCAAAACCTATATATTCAGTATTTAAAATTGATTAAATATTCATTAATCAAAATAGTGAAATTATGGGTCGTTGCATTGGAAGTTATATTTATAGAATAAAGGATAAGTACGCGGAACTAAATTAGATTTGCTAAAATGAATTTGAATTTTTGCAACTCTTAGTTTTCATAAATAAGATTTCAAAAATAAACTTGGTTTATTATTGTATTTGGTGTATAGTGTATCATATACATATGTAACTTTATGAAGTAGTGTCTAGATTTACATACAAGTTATAAAAGATTTAGATATTTTAAATGTGCGGTTTATGAAAAAAAAGAGTGAAATTTTTAATTGATTTTGATATATATGTGTGTGTTTTATAACTCATTAAAGTTATAATGAAGATGTTATAACGGTTTTGTGAAAAAGTGAATAAATTTTATAATTTCATGAAAGGAAGGAAATTGAAAAAAAAGCAATGAATTAAAAAACATCGATTTAAAGATTTTGAAAAGGAATTTATATTTTTGGAAAAGGTTCTAAAATGATCAAAAATAATAATTCAAGCAAGTTTGACAATTTAAAATATAAATTTTAGCCATTTTGAATTTGTTGTGAGAAATTTAATTCTTGGAAAAATTTAAATGATATGAATTTTGATAATAGGGGACAGAGGCAAATAAACAAAAGTTTTCGAGGCTTTATGGAATATTTTCGAAAAAAGCGATATGAAATTGTTATTTTGAAAAAAAAAACAAAAAGATTTCAAAGCATTAAGGGTGAAATGCACATATTTGATTATGTGCCTCATCGAGAGGGGAAAAAATGACTTGGAATAAAAGAGAAATTTTGTTTAAGAAATTGTATACTTTGAAAGCGCTGAGCGAATATATACATAACTTTTGATTTTGTTGTCCATTTCGATGAATCTTATTTCATTTGTTTTCATTTAGCATAGGTTTCATGTTCGCCATTTTTTGTATTTTTGAAATCCTTTAGTATTAAAAAAGGTTTGAAATTGAATTAAAAATCTGGCTAGAATATTCATTTCAAAATTGTAGAGATGAAGTATTTTGGCCGTAATTTTTGAACGCTTTATCCGATTCTGATGGTCTTGCAATTTTTGTAAATCTAAGAAACTAAGCAACAACTTTGCGTTAAGAGTTTTGTAAAATTTTGTCGTTCCCTATGCTAAAAATGTTTTCTGAAGTGGGCCTGCATTTTACAAGTAATCCAGATTGGCAAAAGTTAAAAAAATGTTATAACTCATGATGTATTATACATATTTATGATTAGAGATTTGTTTTGGGAAGCTTATACCTTAGGTAACAATTTTATTTTTAAAGCCCTTATCTAATTTTGTGTCTTTGACCCTTAAACTTTGTCGAAAAGTGGCTTAACTTGGATTATAATATTGTTCCTTTGTATATGAATCCGATATTTATAAATTTGAATGTTCATGACCTTATAGAGTTTGTTTGAGTTGAGCTTAGGTGCATGAAGGCTTAGTGAAAGGATTTTTGGCGCATGCCCATTTTTTTCGCATTGTAAACTTAAACATGCTCACTTAATATGCAAAAGAAAGGTATGTTTTAAGCTTATGCGGATTGTGATATTATATGGTTTCCTTATGTTTCGAGATGCTCCATGGTTGGGATATATATATATATATATATATATATATTATTTTTTTATGTTGTATTTTTTCGGAGCACTCTCCATATAAAGGAGATTATTGATTTTTTTGAAAAATCCAACACTAGGAAAATGTTCACTGAATTGATCGTATGCGAATAATAGTAATTTGTTAAATGAGTCTATTTAAGCTGTAACATATGATAAGTACTGATGTGTGTCACATAGAGGATTGAGTGAGTTTAAGCTTAGTAGAAGATTGTAGAACATGAAGAAAGTAAGGGTATGAGTTATAAGACGTTTTTATAAGAAATTGCGAGGATGCAATTTTCATAAAGGAAAGGTCTATAACAACCCAACTTTCTACGCAGTAATATAAGTAAGTTTTATTAATTGAAGAAATGTTCGAATTTGATTTGTGATTATTATTATTATTACTTGAAAAATATTTTTATTTAATAAAAGGCTATTTAATAAAAGATTTTTTTAACAAATTAAATTAATAAATTATTTACCGATAACATATTAAACTGAAAAAATGTTTTAAATAAATATAAATAGTTTTAAAGTGTAAATAACTTTTATATGATTGGAGTAGTAGAAAAATAAATTTACTTTGTATTAATACAATGGATAATTAAAATAGAAATAAAAGAATATTAAATTGAATAAAATTGTCCAATTATCAAAATATATTATGTATAATGAAGCGTAATTCAATTTAAATTAAATTAAAGTAATTTATGTATAAATAAAAGAGTTATGAAAAAAGTGTAAGGACTTAATTGAAAATGAAAGGTGAAGCTTAATATAATAAAATAATTATCCTATTCATTCTCCCATTTTTAAGCCCAAGCCCATTAAAATGCACATCCTCTTTTTATTACTAGGAATCTTAAACCTATCCTATAAGTTAGCCCATACAACCCTTATTCGTTTTCCAAATCCATAGTCCCCTGAATGAAATCGAACATGAAAAAATGAAAATGCGATTCAAAAAGGGCACGCATACGATTGCGCACAAAGGTGGTGACCTGACAATGATGTTGATGCCGCATGCGAGGTAAGAAGATGCACATGCATAGGCGAAGGGAGGGGGATACACGTGCATGGGTAGAGCTATAGGCAAAGCATGGACGGACGCGATGAGTTCACATGGCTAAGGCAGCCTGCGACAATGACGAGATGCTAGGGAGGTGCCGCTAGGTGTGCAATTAACTAGGGTATGCTCGGGGTGGTTTGTGTTCAGTCAAGATGAGGCAATGGACTGAGATAGACTTCATCTTCATTGCATCATTTTGTGAGTAAATTTTTGCTCACACTTATATTTAAATTTTATTTTCTTTGGCATGATAATAATGGAAGGAAATTGGTTGATATTGATTGTTGCAAGATAGAAATTGATGGAAACTGATTGATTTTGGGTGAGTTATTTTTGACTCACAAAATCTTCGATTAAGACTATTTTTATTCCCCCTTGCATGATTTGATAGCAGCTGTGATGGATTTTGGTATGGGCAATATTTTTTGATTATAGACTGGACGAACATATGTTGTTGCACGTTCTCACTTCACTTTGATGATAGTCGCATTGCTTGTGAAATTGATTTAAAGGGGAAAAAAAATTATCTGAGCGATTTTGAAAATACTTATAAAAGGAGAAATTTCTAGAATTTGATTGTATTAAAGGATTTTAATGCTAAATTTGGAAGTAGAATGGTATGGCTTGGGAATTGTTTTAAATTGAAATCCATTTGGGAAATTTGGGAAATTTGATATTTGATTTGGAAATATAAATTTCCTTACGGAAGTATTATTGTATATGAAGCATCGTTGAAAATAATAAATTATTTTGTGTCGTATAAAAGGAAATGATGTATATTTAAAGGCAAATATTTTTATAAAGGTTCAAAAAAGAAGTAAATATTTGAAGTTCAAATAAATGTTTGTATAGGAATGATTTAAAAGTTTATATTCCAAAAGTGATGTATTTACTCTATGAGAGACGAGAAACAAGGCACGACTCAAGTTGTGGTTAATTAGTATGGAATGGAACATACCATTCAACTTAATTATACTTTCCATATCCCTTAAACACACTTCACTTTAATCTTAAACACGCCATCATACATTATTTACCATCATAGATTGATGAGCTTGTACTGGAAGGTGTTGACTGTCTAACGGCGAAAGGCATCAACCGGTCTCCTCATAAGGTGCCTATTACAATTTTCCACACGATATTTAATACGTTTCATCCCCATATGCACATACAAAGTTCATCTCCATTAACACTCTACGTTCCTATGCAGGCTATTTCATTGGTCCAACAATAAACTTCAACTTTATCCAAAAGATTGCAAACCCTCCACAAACAAAAAAGGAGGGCATCTATTCAAAAGGTCGGCTGCACACCAAGCTCTATTTTTTTCACAAAAGTATCCTTATGAGTCCATTCTTTAGAAGTAACTTCACCAATACAATTATGCATAGATTTGCGATGTAGAATATAAAAAAAATCGTCATAAAAGATAGAGCGCATAACAACTGAAAAGTTAAACGAAGGGGTTTGGATGTCCAAAAATATGGTATCTACTTGAACAAAACAAAACATTAACTATCTTGATATTATTGCCTTTACTATTTAACAAATAAACATGCAGGTTGAGTCGGGATTAACAACTCTTCATCTATTATTACAATTAATACTGTAACATTTACAAGCATTTTTGAATCGTAGTCTTTCAATTCTACAATGTTAGAAAGAACAGACATGTACACAATTTACAATAAATGGTGCCTTCTTTTACATTTTGGATCAAAAAATTTACAGTATCTGATTGACTCAACTATAATAACATACATATGCATCTTTTTTACTTTCACTATAGAAAACAATTTAGAATAAATGATTAGCAACAAAAATTTATTTTTATTTATCTGTTTTGGACTTTGATGATATTTGGTATTTGTCTGTGGTGTATTAGACGTAGACCGTTTGAGATTTTATATCTTTTGTATATCTCATGAAATGTTTTCTACACAGTTTTGCTGCAACAATTGTTGCATGCACTTTCTATTTATTACCACTATGAATATACTTTGTATTGATGCTCCTATGCTATTTTTTTCTTGGGTTCAGTTTTACTATGCCATTTATTACTTGCACTTTCGATTTACTACTGAATTTTTTTTACTTTTCTTCCGCCTTAACGTGCTATTTATATAATATATGCCCTCGTTGCAACTATATACATCTAACAATAATACTAAGGTGGGACTACAAAAGAAAAACCGAAGTATACAATGATAGGATGCAATTACGAAGGCTGCACGTTCATCTCTTCTACCGCTTACACATAATAGATATGCGCATTCACTTTCAGAATTTTTAAAGTAAAAAATTCGGTTCAAACCTTTCAAAATTGTTAGCCTACAGCTCTGTCCTTATCTGTATCAAAAAAATTAAAAATTATTGCTATTTGTAACTTTAATATGCCGCAATCTAAATTAGTTTTATCATTGTGTTGTGGCAGAAAGACATGTTTCCTATTTTTCAATTTTTCTTCCTATTGGATGCGCTATAGCTAAACCACATGTATGTGAATGGACTTAACCATCTACTTATAACTTTGAGTTGTTTTCTGCATTGCCTGCTGCTTTCCATATTTTGTTTACTGCATTGCATTCTTAGTTGTTTATACGGATGTCTATTGTCTCCTACTGCCCATGCTAATTAGAGCTAGCCACGTAGTTATATCGTTGTATTCTACCACCGTCTACTTTTCCACAAACATCCATTATCTGCACAAGAATCTAAAACATGCCTGAATTAATAAACTTTGAAACTCTGAGGGCTAAATGGACTAAATGCCAAAATCGCTAAGTCCTAAAATCCATAATCATTTGAGGAATCTTACCCAAATCTGAAGCAATGACATATCCAAAAGTGATGGATCTGCATTTTACTTCGTGGGCTCATGTGTCCCCAAAATCAAAGTCGAGAGAGGTGGAATCGACATAAGAAAATAAGTCGACAGTCGACTTCGCCTACATCACCAATTTTCTAAATCTCGGTAAAGATTGTAGTTGATTAGCATAGGATTTGGTAGGGATTGCTATTTAATGCGTATGAATAAATGTATAATTAGTTCCACATCGTCTAAATACGTTAATTGTTGTTGTATATAAGCTAAGGGATGGAAAGGTAGTTGTTCCAATTGCGTCTAATTGAGTTGAGATGTTGCCTAACATGCAAATTGAAAAATAATTGAAACAATTTTAACTACTACTTCAACAACGAACGATCCAACAGTTGCCGTCAACATCGCTCTTTAGAGATATAAAGGGTATTTTGGGTATTTCAAAAAGACATGGTTGAATTCTATTCATTGAATTACGTGAAATTTGTAAAATGATATTTTCAAAATAATAATAAGTTTGAATGTAAATTATTTATTATAGGCAAAAATACTATTAATGAAAGCTTATATATAATATTGTTAAGTATAATTTTAGAAGTAATTTACTTTGTATTCATTTGTTTTAAAGAAGCGAAAGTAATTTAAATCCTCCAGAAGTGTTTGCTAAAATGGTCAAAACAAATTATTTTGGAAAAAGAAATTGCATAACTTGGTTAGACAAATAAATTATATACATGTCGAGATGTTGCCTAACATGGTCCGTTGATGAATGACATGCAAATTGAAAAATAATTGAAATAATTTTAACTGCTACTTCAACAATGAACGATCCAACGGTTGCCGCCTACATTGCTCTTTAGAGATATAAAAGGTATTTTGGGTATTTCAAAAAGACATGGTTGAATTTTATTCATTGAATTCTCATTATTAATAGTAAAGATGAATAAACGTGAAATTTTGTAAAACGATATTTTCGAAATCAAAATTATTTATGACAGCTAAAAATACTATTGATGAGAGCTTATATAAATATTGTTAAGTATAATTTTTGGAAGTAATTTATTTTGTATTCGATTATTTTAAAGAAGGGAAATTAATTTAAATCCTCCGGAAGTGTTTGCTAAAATGGTCAAATCAAATTATTTTGGAAAAAGAAATTGCATAACTTGGTTATAAAAATAAATTATACACACACATATATGTCGACATTTCTGAATGGGAATTATAATTTGATAACTTATTATTCCGAAAAGGTTTCAAAAGATTTTGTAAATAAATAAAGATATTGAATATTGGTTTTGAAATTAAATACCAAATTTGGAAATAATTTGGATTGTGGATCATTTTAAGGGAAAAGTAATAAAATTTGAATTTAGTGTTTAAAAGAATTCTAGAATTCGTTGAACTCCTTTATTTGTACTTTAAAAATATTAAAGATAAATTTCAAACTGTGTTATTTATTTCAAAGGAGCTTGTCGGTTTGAAAATGAATAAAGATTTAGAATGTGGATTTCGTCGAAATTAAATAAGAGGTTTTATAAATAAATATTTTGAGAAAAATAATATATATATGCGAATATCTTATCAATCCTACTTATTTTTGTATATAATAGAAATATAATTAATCCATGCTATGATATGAATAATGCATGCATTGATAGGTGATGCTTGTTATTATAATGTGTAGCTAAATATTTCATTGTTGCTTGGATCATTGTAAAATCACCTTAAACTGCTTGTGTAGGTTTTTTTTTATGCTATATAAATATATTATATCATGTAATGAGGCAATATGAATTATTTGCTTGATATTATCTGCGTCCATGTTCATTTAAATATAAAGATGTTAAGAAACCCCTTAGTGAAACTGGGTCAAAATACATTTAGGTGGGTTACCGTTGTAAATATGAACATGTAGAATGAATAAATAAATTTGATCGAAGCAACGTAAGGCACTAGAAGAGCAAGATATCCATCCTAGCTGGACCGACTGTAGAGTAGCGCCTCGAGTCATGAAAATTTGGGCCCATTGTCACAGGCCTAACGACCTGTTGCACATGCACAATAAGTGATGATAGCCAAATGTGATGAGATTGATTGATAGTGAGGATTGATAGTTAGAACCAGAGAGGTATTTATTGCAGCCAATAGATCATGTGGGGGCACCGACAATTTCTGAGTTAAGGGGGATGTCACACCCAGGCCGCATCACTTGGTGTCGATTTAGCTTCCAATAGAGAGAAAATGACTAGGATGTACAAGTTGTTTATATATATATATATATATATATAGACACTTATCGATCAAACTTAAAAAGTAATGAGTGCTTAATAATAAATATGACAATCAACAACGTGATTAGGAGTGAATCACAGTTGAGTAGATTTGCAATTGTGAGTCAGATTATTATAAAGACATAACAGAGGTTTATGACATTGTGCGCTTAGATATGGGATGAGTAGTTAGGGTTTTTTCTAGGATCTCTGCACATTTAGATTTTAGAAGCGAAAAGAAGTGAAGAAAAATATTGACAAATATATTCCTTCAAACAATATCTTTATTAATTCACCAAAAGATTACCAGAGAAGCCTAAAAAATTGAGAAGATATATCAATCCCTAAAACCTTAGAAAAATAAACTTTTTCCACACACATCTAATGAACCCTATACGTGTCTATTTATAATAGCCTTGATAAAATATCTTCTTTAAGAAACTATTGAATATTTCCGTAAATCTTCTCATGTAGATAATTGTCTTTTTCAATGAAATAAAAGAAGCAATTAATTACTCTTCAAAATTAATAAAATTTGAAATTTTTTGAGTTACAATTCCACCTAGACTCCAATATCTTCAAAATATACTTCAACATAAAATATTGTATCATGAAAATTCAACAATTCCACATTGATACGATATTCTATAAATGTCATCCAAGCTCCACTTAGAACCTCAAACTTCAAACAATCTCCAATATTACCATGTAAACAAATGTCACCATTCCAAAAAAACTAACCAACCTTCAAACTGCCTAATTACATATGCGCTTCAATTGAACATGCATATCATCCATAAATCATATCATCGATAAATCAGAATTGTTTATAATACCACGATGGCCTCCATGCGGTCATTGTGACTTTTCGCTATTGGTTCCATCTTAATTCATACAAATTTGTCTCTTTAACACTATATTGAAAAGTTCCTTCATTCTTCATTACTTTCCTAAGCAATTTGTACACATCATTGCTTCCACCTTTTGCGCGTAGCACCTCCTTAGTATCCTTCCAAACTCTCATGACTCCACCTTGAGTCAAAAATTTGCAGTCTTTTACCTTCAATTATGCCACTGAAATAGGATTCTTTGTAATTTTTTTGATGTGCCTAACTTCTGTAAGCTTCACCACTCTTCAATCTTGCATCTTCAATCTAACGAAACCTATGCTCTTAACATTCAAATCTCCACCATTAACAGATTCCACTTTAACATCCTGCTCTTCATAATCAATAAATCATTATTTTTGATTGTGTATATGGAAACGACCACCTGAATTAAACGCCTAATCTTTGATTTTGTATTTTTTCACACATAGGATATTGTTGTTCAATTCCTCACCAAAATGCACCTCATTATCATTATTATCTTTTTGTTCATTTTGGTCTTCTTCCAATGTCTTCATCATCTTCTTGTCTTTTTCAAGCTTATTGCAAAATTTCTCTTAGGACTTAAGTTAATGATGGTGCATAAGATGATATTGATTCTAGTTATTTCGTAACTAGTTATATTGATATGTGATGATATCATGTATATCGTGTGATGTAATTATATGGATGATGTTGTATATCATTGTGAAAAGACACAGTTTTGTATTATTTTGTGTTGTTTATATTTATTAATTATACGTATTGTTGCTTTCTGAGTCCTTTTGTTTTTTGTTTATATTTTATATTGTTCTATTTTGGAAACTCGCATGTTTATTTTTTTGCGCCGAGACTGTTCATGTCTTTTATGTTGTGTTAAGAGGTAAAAGATGACGTCATAGTGTTAGCTCAAGGAACATTCACATATGGTTTCCCTAACAAGCCTTATTCACCATATTACCTGATGATATTACTAAATAATATTTTTTGATAGGCGGATATAGAGATGGGGTGTCACGTTGTTCTTCCTCTTCCTCTTGCTCATGCCCTTATTCTATAATTGGTGAACATGCCATTTTTGTGTTTCATTTTCTCTACGTGCAGATGTCATCTATGATGGCCTCAAACTATTTTGTTCCTTTAGCTAATCATTGTTAGAACTAGCTTGACCTCCCTTTATATTTATCTTAATTTTTCTAGAGATGACATTTAGAATAGAGTTTACAATGTTATCAGTCCTACAAATTGATCATAAAATGTTGTAATGATTAATTTGTTTGTATTGATCCATTAGTTAATGCAAAGAAAATAAGAGGGTCTGAACATATGCGACAATCGTGTCAAATTCTATAAATTACCACGCACGATCATAGTGTCGTTATTCTCTTCTCTAAAAAAAAGATTTTAAATCTAGGGTTAAAAAGACAATATTTTTTCTTTAGTACGAAATGGTAAAAAGAAAAAGCTTTGTTAATGACACTCCAAAAATGGTTAAGGGGAGGTCTTTTTTTTATTTTCACTCCACTCAAAAATAAAAACTGTGGGGAGGACACTTGTATAACAAAGATTTCCTATTCTATCCCCCAGAATTTTAACCTTACCTCTCTAACTCCGCTCAGATTTTAACCGAGACTCTTTAAAACCTATAGTTCTTCTCTTTTTCAAACTTCGAGATTTTCAAAAGTTTTATACAATGGTTCGTACAAAAAAAGGCCCTCGATCCAAAAACCCAGACCCAAAGCTGATTGAGAAGGTATTGGCAAGGTGAGTAGTCATTAATAATCAATTCTTGCTTCGCGATTTGGGATTTCAATTTGTAGATGAAAGGTTTATATGTTATGGTTTAGGTGTTTACAGTTATTCGGTGATGATAAATTGAAACTTTTATGTTTTGGCTTTATATTATCGTTTTGGGGTTATTCGGTGACGGGTAGACAAAATAATTATATATTTTCGATGTTGTAGTGACGAATTTCAACAAGCGTAGTGTTTTGATGCAATTCGGTTTATGATTGTCGAATTTTTTTTCTCGGTTTTGTGGTGTCGAGTTCTCAACAAGCTTAGTATCTTGATGCATTCATTGTAGGTGGTCGAAATTGTTATATTTTTTCGACCTTGAATTGTCAAATTTGAACCAATAAAATGCTTGAATGCTATTCGATGATTGATGGTCGAATCCTAATTATCAACCCAATACAAAATGGGTTCCTAATAGAACAGAACAAACTATGTCGATTCAAGAGCATCTTCATTCCTATAGAAAGTGGCAGATGTAAGAATCCACATTTTGAATTTTGTTAAATATTTCGCCGTTGATTTAAAGTAATAAAGTGTTTGATATGCATATAAATCTAGAATGTTGTCGAAATTGCGTTCCTAAACAACATGCACTTACTTATAGCAGGAGCCCAAGCTATTATCGACTTTTGAAAATTAAAATGATGAATCTACATCGTATATGTGATGAACTCTCGGGATGCGGGGTCGAAATTAAATATTACAGTCGATGGTAGCTTATCAAATTGACCATAGTATTATTTGTTAGTTGTCCATAGATCGTATACGACACCATTTTATCGAATTCAGTTTACAAATTTGGAAACCAATTGTCGTATTGTTTCCAAACTCTCAGGAACGATTGCACTTGGTCGAAAAATTGTTATGCAGTTGACGCTGAACCATCGTATCAATAGAAATGGAGTTTTAGTAATATAAAACAACAACGTCTCATCGTTTTTTTACATTTTTATTCGAAGTCGTGTCACCGAACCTGCTTTTGTTTATTGCTTTCATATCGTCGACTTGTTTATTGCTTCCATTACATAATATTACCGACCATTTTATTTTTTTCGATATATTGTTGTCGATTTAACACAGAATCGCATGTTCATTGCTGATTTTCATCTTTTTTGCTTTTATACGTCTATTGTTGGCTTTTAAACAATGTTGATGAACAATTTTTTTACAGCAAAAAATCTTCAACTTCATCTTCGAGTAAGGAAAATTATTGACGAGCTGCTGTAGACAACGAGGGCACTAGCAATGTAAACAACAGTTCGAGTAAGGAGGAAGGAAGGCAAGAGGATCACATTATTGAAGCAAACAAGCGAGGTCAGGATCAAGCAGAAGAAGTTGAAAAGGAAGTTGACCCATCTCACAACATCGAAGAGGAGACCGATACAGAGATACAACAATTGAAGAGGAGAAACAAAGGAAAACAATTGATGGCACAACCAAGTCAATCGACGGAAAGTGAAGAACAATCAACATTATTGTTTGCGTTTAAAGATCATATAGCTTCTACCATATGGAATTCTTTGGTATGTCAATACGTTCACTATTCTTTGTTTTGTTGTGAATATCATATTTAATTGTAGACAATATAAGTATATGTTTTGAATATTGATTCCATATGGAATAACATATTCAATTGTAGATAATATAAGTAGGCAATATAAGTATATGTTTTGAATATTGAATCCATATGGAATGACATATTTAATTGTAGATAATATAAGTACGGGTTTTGAATATTGTGTTGGTAATGTAGGCACCAAAGGAAGAAGCAAGCATTGTTAAGCTTCACAGTCATGTAGGTACTCATGGACGGTGAGATTTAAGCACGAGTGTGATTTTGTTAAGGATGCGATAGCTGTATCGGGATTCTTTAATATAATAAAACATGCACATGACAAAGTTGATAGGGTACTGATCAACAACTTTATTGAGTGATTCTATCCAGAAACCAACACTTTTCATCTTCCGTTTGGGGAGATGACAATAAGTATAGATGAAGCGTTTCACATCGCTGGTCTTCCCATAGAAGGAAAAGCGGTTATGGGGCCACTCGGAGGATCAAGGGGAATAAGTGATGATGATGTTTATGAGTTGTTAAATAAGTGTCTTGGCATAAAAGAACAAGAGGCTGACGAATTGTTGGGAGGTGAGAAAAAGTGCGTCTGGAATGGTTGAGAACAACATTTTCTAGCAGTCAAGATTCTGATACCATGAAACATAAACGACAATGTGCAATTGCATATTTACCATATACCATTGGTGTGCTAGTTTGTGGTGATAAATCTTGAAACAAGGTCTCAGTACATTTTTTGCAATGTTTGCGGGTGTTAAGGCAAGTGAACACGTATTCTTGGGGCACAACATGCTTGAGTTGATTGTTTTATAATTTGACGCAGGGCATAAGAAAATATGTACGTCAAATTGCTGGTTGCATGACTATGCTTCAGGTTTGAATCAAATTATAAAAATGAAATTACTTGCAATTTTTATGTATATAATTGATAATTCTTGTCTAGGTTTGGATTTGAGTACTTTCCGGTGTTAAGATGACACAACCGAAATGCACATGCATAGCTTGGAGATCCTAGGTCAGCCTTTTACTTTGCTATGGAAACGAGCACCAACTTGTCTTATGATTTGGTGACTCTCAAGAAGAAATTAGATGACCTTCAAGTTACTAGAGTTGTTTGGGAGTGTTTGAAAGATATGAGAGATCACTACCCGTTTCAACAATGCGCCTTGTATAATGAACCAATTGTGTGTTTTGAAGCAGTGGAGTTGAATCTTCCACAACGAATCCTTCATCAGTTTGGCTATGTTCAACGAGTACCCATAACGACTTTCGCTTTGGAGACGAAAAATATGAAGTCGTCGGAAAAATCATACAAGGCAGCATATTCAAATTTAGGAGATTTCAGCTGGAGCGAGCGGCGAAACCATCTTTTGAATAAAAGTCTAACATTAACCCGTGTCACACAACCCGGGGAATGCGATACAACGTACATGCAGTGGTATCTATTTGTTTCATATGATGTCATCATGCTATTGCATTGCATACTAATACACTCACAGCTAGTTCCAGCCTGATATGGGATGTGTTATTTGCTTAACAACCTCAAGTTAGACCAATGTTGTTTTTGACAGGATATGTTATCTTTGATTGTATATTTTTCTTGGGACTCGAGTTAATGATGGTGTATAAGACAATATTGATTCTAATTATTTTGTAACTAGTTATATTGATATGTGATGATATCATGTATATCGTGTGATGTAATTATATGGATGATGTTGTATACCATTATGAAGAGACACAATTTTGTATTATTTTGTGTTATTTATATTTATTAATTATACGTTTTGTTGCTTTATGAGTCTTTGTGTTTTCTGTTTATATTTTGTATTGTTCTGTTTTAAACACTCACGTGTTTTTTTTTTTTGCGCCGAGGCTGTTCACGTATTGTGTTAAGAGGTAAAAAATGACGCGATAGTGTTAGCTCAAGGGAACATTCACATGTGGTCGCCCTAACAAGGCTTATTCACCGTATTATCCGACGATATTACTAAATAATATTCTTTGATAGTATGGATCTAGAGATAGAGTGTCACGTTGTTCTTCCTCATCCTCTTACTCATGTTTTTGTGCTATAATTGGTGAACATGCCATTTTTGTGTTTCATTTTCTCTACATGCAGATGTCATCTGTGATGGCCTCGAACTATTTTGTTCCTTTAGCTAATCATTGTTAGAACTAGCTTGACCTTCCTTTATATTTATCTTATTTTTTTTTTCTTTTTAGAGCAGACATCTAGAATAGAGTTTACAATGTTATCAGTCCTACAATCGATCATAAAATGTTTGTAATGATTAATTTGTTTGTAATGATCCATTAGTTAATGCAAAGAAAATAAGAGGGTCTGAATATATGCGACAATCGCGTCAAGTTCTACAAATTATTACGCACCATCGTAGCGTCGCTATCCTCTTCTCTGAAAAAATAGATTTTCAAATCTTAAGTTAGAAAGACAATATTTTTCCTTTAAGCATCTCCGAGTGGTTAGATTTTTTCAAATCTGCATCCAAAAGCTTCTCTAACAGAGTGAAGAAATCTGCGATAGTGTGGAAAGCCGGGGGCGGAAGCTGGGGAATCCAAATCATAGAAATGCAATTTCAGCACTCCGAACTGATGAGAGGTCTTATTCCCGACGGTAAAAAGCAAAACTGGTTCCATAAAAGTATAGAGTAAAAGTGAGACGAGGTGTTGGGGTGAAATGAGATAAATGGGTATATGTTCCTAACCCTAAAAACCAAATCTAAAAAATATTGCGTGGTTAGAGAGGAAATGCAGCCTGAAGGTGACGACGGAGTTCATGCATGATGGAGATATCGAGCTCGATCTCGATTGGCGCGGCCTTGTGTGGATGTGTGCCGGAGAGGTAGAGCGTGTGCAGCTGTGAAGGAGAAGGCAGGACACGCTGGATACGTGAATGCATGAGACGGAGTGGCTGGATTAGCCGAGCTCAAGTTTGGTGGAGAGAGACGGCTGTCGCTGGTTGAGATAATCAATATTACAGATGAAGGAGGGTTGCAGTGTTGGGTGGATCGGATTATGGTTGATGATTGCCTTGAGCGTTGAAAAGCCGTAGGCATGAATGAAACAATGATGATTTAGTGAGCGAATTGTTATCCCTAATTACTCTATTATATACATAGTAAATTAATTTATGTGAATGGCGAGCTTCACTGTAGGTTTCTTATGAGATTGCATTTTCGATGAAATTCACATATACATACATACCCACATAATTTTTCATATAGGTGACGAGCAATGAGTTATTTGTTGAATTGCCTAATTGAATGAATGATTGAATAAATTGACGGATAATGGTTAATTGTGAATTTGATAGTTCAACTCATTTAAATATATTTGTATGAAAAGTACATCAATATGGCAATAAAAGGAACATTTCTATTTCAAATGAGTGGTTATATTTTGAGATACAAATTATATGAAGTTGAATAATATCGGTTGTTGCAATGTATGTGAATTGTTTGTTTATGAGTGAAGTTGAATGGTTCAATATTTTTATTTTATTTGGTTGTTTATGATTTTTTATATATAATGAAATGCATTGCTTGTTAATGATATTTATCACCGTTGTAATTTACACATATATAAATAATTGTCTTTAAAGCTTCTATTGGAATTATTTAAAATATCCAAATAGATTATCCGAGTAAAATAAAATTCTATTTAATTCATTTAAGTATTAAACTAAAATTTCAGTATACAAATAATTTTTCGATTGAAATATCCAAGTGGTTATGGGAGATTTTTTGTATAAATAAATTATTTATATTTGGATAAATTATAACTCCTTTTCTTTAGTTAAGAGTTATTTGAAGGCGTGTTTAAAAAAGTTGTGTAACTATTAGTTACCGCAATTTTCAAAATATATTGAATGATATTTTCATATATCGTTTATTTTGAGAATATTTTAACTGATTTTTTCATATAGCATTTATTTTAAGAATTTGTTAAATTATATTTTTATGCGTCATTTATTTTGAGATACTTAAAATGGTATTTATACATATCATTAACTTTTTGAGATATTTTCGTATACCTTTGATATTTGAGATGAAGATTATTCATGGATAATATTGGGACATATAGAAACGGGGTTCGATATTTTCATACTTTATCAGTTTATGGAAAATTATATATATATATATATATATATATATATATATATATATATTATGTATATCATTTGATTTAATTATATTTTGATATAATTATATACTTTAAGTTAGACGTTATAAGCGCATCAAAGTCACTTTATTTGTAGACTATTTCGGTGTCACGACCCGATTTCTTGTGACGACTAACCAATGTGGCATCCATGCAACTAGCCGCTGCTCGGATTGGATTTTTTTTTTTGATAAAACTCGGGTTTGATAATTTCAAGCATCCATTGTTTGTATTATCATCTATATTAAATTTTCGTCTTTAATATGGACTTACAATTTGGTGGAGTGACATAGAAGTAAGGGAAATCTTGTTGTTTAGAGTAGTATATATAAATTATTTGAATAACATTTGATGCACATCGGCATATTTTTAGAATAATTCATACAGTAACTTTTTTGGAGTGATTGTACGACCGTTCTTGTGATCGTTAACTTGATTTGTTAACTGAAATTTGTGGATGAAATATTTGTTGAATTTGTATGTGAAAATTGAATAAATGGTGGATAATAATCGAGTAGTATGAGATGCTCGATTATTACTACGAAGTTTATTCATTTCTCTCACATATAAAATAATAATATTTAAAAAAACGAAAGATAATAATTAAGTAGTATGGCATGGTCGATTATTACTACGGTGCTTATTCATTTATCTTTCACATTAAAATGTATCGAGTGTGCAATAATGTTTATAGTTGCTTTATTTGAGTTTGAGATTTATTCACGATTCATCATTCTTTCCTATTGAATGCTCGAACTTGAATTATTCACACTATTTTCTTATTGTATACGACCCCACTTACACTAGGCATAGTCCAACTAGCTTACTATATTTAAAAGGTTATATATATATATATATATATATATATATATATATATGCATGTGTGTAATATAGAATGATATTTATGTACATACCGCTGAATTAGAAATTCCATTTTTTATATGTATAAGTGTGTGTGTAAAATAAAATAATATTTATATACGTACAACTGAAATAAAAATTCCATTTTTTAAGTTATATATATATATATATATATATATATATATATATATATATATATAAAGCAAATACTTTGGTTAACAGGTCAAGGTGAAGTCTTTTTTAACTTCCAGAAATGACCACATTTTGAAAGTTAAAACAATATTGAAATTGAATATATATCTATAATTTTCCTACCCACGTTTTCCTTTTTATCCCACTTCACATATATCTGCTCCTTCTGAGCACTTTATGAGGATAGTAGGAGCTCAACCTCCTCTTTCTCAAGAAGCTGCTTGCTGGATCTCAGATTTGATACTTTTCTAAACCTAAGTGTAATATTATTTACCACTAACCCTCTTCATATTTCGAATTCAAATTTGGTTTTTTTTTTTTTAAGTGTATTTGTTTAAGATTAATAATATTTGGCTCCACCTTAAATTTTACCCTTTGAAAATTGAAAAGGTAGAACTTACCGACGAATCGTAAAAGCAGAGAGACCTGTACAAGTCATTGGAGCAACGTTGAAGGTTGTCGGTTTGTCCGTTAATGCTGACAGGCTCTGTAAGTTGATGTATATTAGTTTTCTACTTCTTTGAACCTCTGTTATTTCCATCTAGGCATTTATGATCGCTAATATTCGGCTCTAAGCTCAGATTTTACCGTTCGTAATTTTAATAGGAAGAACCAACTGATGAACCATGAAAGCAGCAACCTGTACAAGTCATTGGAACAATGTCGAAGGTAGCCAATTCGTTCGTTATTGCTGATAAGCTCTGGAAGTTGATGTATGTTAGTTTTCTTTTGTCTTTGATGCTACGTTGTTTCTCATAATTTCTACATAATCATTTGTATAACGTGGTCGTGTTCATTTATTAACGTTTAAACTCCACAAAGGTAGTTGTTTATTTACACGTAAATAATGGTCTATGTATTAGGACTGAATTTTGTTGCTGAACCAATTCATAAGATTACATTTGACTCTATAGTCAAGTTATTCCTTCATAAATTTTAGTCTACCGTTTTACTATGTTGTTCTTGAACATGAGTCTGCGCGGTTGTGGATATATTAGCTTAAATTTTTTATAGACTTACTATGCAGTATAATTTTTGTCTAATTTATTGGCCACAATAGCTGTGTCCTCATCGAATTTAACCATGTAATTGACACCATCAAGTCATTGACTAAGTATTAATCTTATGCCTTTATTTCTTCTCAGTCAAGGTTTACTGCCACTGCTAGGATTAACAATGAATTTTGGTGCTAAGGATGGGAACCGACCATTTGTGCTATAATATCTCGAGAAAAGAATTGTTGTGGTTTCTCATTAGTTTCAATTAGACATACATGTGTGAAAATGTTCTTTGTAAATTAGTGCAGTTAAATAGCAATTCAAACCTAAATAACCAAAGAGGTAAGGATTTTGAATTTTATCTAGGCCATTGCATGCTTAATTAGATGTTTTTTTAGCGGCCAATCTCCTAAAACAAATCACCATGTCAGTATCATATTATCTCAAATTCAGAACTTGATATGCATACTAGGCCAAAACCCAGCAACCAAGTTGAACTTGACATCTTATTTGAGAAGAACATGTGTCGAAAATTTGTTGTCATTAACATTCAAAAACTTATTTTTATAGCCAGACATAGCTGAAATTCCCATAAACGGAGTACTAAATATAACATTATCTTGATATACACTTTTAACCATTTTGAGTATGTGCTAGCTTTAACCTTTAGGTAAAATTTCTCCTTATCATTTCTGCCTTTATAAGTTTCCTTTTTGGATTTTCTGCATTATTTTATTTTAGTAATGATAGT
This sequence comes from Allium cepa, assembly GCA_030765085.1. NCBI lineage: Eukaryota > Viridiplantae > Streptophyta > Magnoliopsida > Asparagales > Amaryllidaceae > Allium > Allium cepa. The sequence continues at coordinate 132,561,148 of CM060943.1, forward strand.
CTATGTTGGTTGCAACATTTGGATTGGATGATAGCCTTGCTGTCAAATTGGTTGTTATTATATATGTTTGGGGTCAATTATTTTACAGTCGATTTTTTGTGCTCGGCGTATTAGTTAGGATTAGACCATTTGTAGTTGCTTGGTGATGTTAAAGAACTTTGACATTTAGATCTGTGACCAGAAGATAGTAATAGAACTATTACATAAATATAACTTTGTAGTTTTTAGATCTGAGTAAATCTTAGTATGAAGCCAACTGAAGCAATGCATCTTTCTTTATAGCCGATTTAATTCTTTTCTTGGGTTTTATTTGGTCACATTAGGTTTATTTGTTTACTATAATGACGAATTATATTGTTTAAATATTTACAGTCTTCCTCAACAACCCATGTGCTATACTACATGCCAATCACGTATAACTGACTACAGTAACTTAATTCCACAGTAACACGTGGGGCATGAAACGATGACTTATGCTCAGAGGTACCCTTAGCATATTCTATCACTTGGCATGTGTTTGTTTTGCTATTTTGACTTTTGAGATCGGATTTTATCAGTTTATTTTTCAGTCTTATGCAATATAAATCACTGTCTCTTTAAAGCATAAGTTCATGGATGTTGTTTTTTATTTTTTAAATTATATTTGTATAGCCATTGAGTTTCAAATAGTAAGGTTTAAGAGAGTCAACTTCTTTGTCGTTAGCGTCTTAGTCATAAGCCTGCTCAAATATTTTAGTATAAGATAACATTTAGTGCACCATGTTCACTCATGATTCATATGCTATACATTTTTGTTACCAATAAATTAATTAAAATTCATGTTTTTAAACTGATAATATCATAAATGTAGTAGTATTTTACTAGAAATCCTCTTATTTACACATCATAATAAGATGTACAAATTATAATGACATTTGTGTTTGCATCCATTTTTTGATATTGGATATTCTTTATAAAACTGCTTTGTTGCACCGCTTTATCCTAGAATTAGGAAGCAGAGCACCAAAAACTTGCATTTCTTCATACAAAGCACAATTTTAACATTTTAAATTATCATTATTTAGAAAAAACTAAAAGTTTAGTTTCATATATTTTTAGCATTACCATTCTTGCTTCATAGTATTAGTTGAATCTCTTAAATTTTTATATAAACTCATCTTCCCTTTTACCTTCAATTCGATAGTAAATGAGGATGAACAAGTTAGAATTCAAAGGTGATGTTGTAAAAAATATAAGCTTTATCTTATAATATAGCCCTTTTAGTAAAAATATCAAGCAATAGTACAGTTGCATGTATTGTTTTCGTTTCTATACAACTGCTTTTTATGTTTTAAAAAGTTTAGCCTGCCTAATCCATTTAGATTCATATCAGTATAGTATTTAAGAACCGATTTTTACTTACTAAAGAATTATCATGTTCGAGTCCGGAAACAGCCTCTTTGCAATGCGAGGGAAAGGCTGCGTACATTATCAAACTCCCCAGAGCCCGCTATCGTGCGGGATCCTCGTGCACTGGTTTTCACCTTCAAATTAATGGTTAATTGCATTTAATTATTAGATTTCTTAACTGTGATGAGTTAAACAAGGCAATTATACTGAATGTTTTTAGAGTCACTCTTTTTTTAGAATTTTTTTTTTACTAGCTATAACTGCATATCACAACTATGAAATATGGTAGATACATATAGTTCTCTGTTCATTATATTCAGCTACTAAACTTCATGAAAACAGCAAATAACAACAATTTTTTACATAAAGAAAGTATAGTTATCTGCTTATTCTTAAAGCACTAAGTTTTAAACTGTAGTATAGCTGGAGCTAGCTACAACTATAACGGCGTAGGCCATTCTAACTGATATGCCTGCAACACAAAAAGTACTAATACATTATAAATGTAACATTTACCTAATTCATCCATGGTAAACAACTTAATTCTTTGACTAACTAAGCTCATTTTGGTAAAGCAATGATATTAAGGAATATGTTAGTAGTATTCCTCTGGTCATGGAAAAAATACTAAATAATGAAAGAGCTATATCTTGTAATATATAGGTTTAGGTGTTGCATCTGCAGTAATCTGTTATTTTGTTTTATTTCATGGTTTGTGTTTATTGGTTCTGAATTATGACAGTTTAAACATTGCAGAGAAATGAGTGAGCTTACCAAGGGCAAACGACAAGGTACATAACAAATAAGCAATGGTAAATTACCTGCTGAATGCTGGAGCATTGGAATAACTTGTCTTTACTAGATTACTATAGTTCATTTAGCATACATATAAATAACACGAACAATATTTTGCATTACCGTAAAACTATATACGTGTGTGTGTGAATCTATTCTTTGCTTTGCTGTTAAACCTTACACATACGTATGTGTGGATCAAATTTTGCACATTGGAGCTAACCACCTGATTTGCATAGTTTGTATGTATTTACTAAAATGCTTCACCGTTGAAGCAACACATCAAAGATAAGGTAGTGAAGATCCAACAGAACATCATTTCCCACTTTGATCACATTTTTCTATGCACGCGTCCATCGGACGTGCATTCATACTGATATTTTATGATACTATTGTTTAATTAATCAAAGATATTTTAATTTACTAATTTAGATCCAGATTTGAATTTGAATGTCTTTTACCAAATCAAACTTAGATATTTTAGCTTTTAAGTTTTAGAATTTTAAACTTTTGACTTAGTCAAATTTAGATAATTTGACTTTAAATTTGAAAATTAATTTTTTTAACATAGTCAAATAATGTTGGATATTTTTATTTTATTTTATTTGTAAAATATTAATATATATGTATTTATATTAAACTATATATTTGAGGGAATTAATGTAATATAAATTGCGAAATATATACATGGTAGATATAAATTCTAATATTTACTCGTGTATATATCAACCATGTCATTATATATATATATATATATATATATATATATATATACGAGTAGGTTGGCACGTGCGATGCACGTGCGCAGTAGGAACTGGTGTTAAAAAATAATGTGAGTGAGGTTTGTGAATTTTATAAAATGACTGTGACGTCCACATAATGTTGCATGTTTTGAATACTGAATTTAAAAATGCATCCACGTCCGATGGACATGTATGGAACGCTTGTATCAAACAGGAAAGAAGCTTTATATGAGACCGACCTTATGTGGATAAAAAGAAAAGTAATAAACGTATGGATTTGGATACATGGATTTGGATATTAGTGGTACAGAATAATATTCTTCTGATCTTGTTTGTAAAAACTGATTATCTGCATTGTTCTCGTCACATCAAATTCTCTCAATATTTTTGCAATATTGTAGTATTAGTATTTAGCCAGTGGTTTTATGTAAAGTAATAACAAAAGCAGTCAGTTCTGTTAAAGAATCAAAAAGCCCAGTCTTAGCAACTTTTGGTTCGCATTTTGTACCACCATTGTTCGAGTTCTCTTCATCAAATGAAATTGATGAGTTAATTTATCAGTATACAAAATATTGAAATTCAAATGTTAGCTATTAGTTACAGCACATAGGGTATAAATGTCATGTTAAATAGAAAGATACATTATAATAGGAGCATGACTTAAGTACATGCGTGCAAATAAGTTTGGAAAATTATAATTACACAATATTTGTCAAATGCGTGCAGTATATTGATCGTTGTTCACTAAAACTTGAGATACATGTTATAATTGGATGAGCCAAGCAGTTGGAGTACATACATTGAAATCCAATTGTCAGAGATATTTTGTCAATCCTAATGTACAGCTGCAGCAGATTTTTCCATTATACCACTTAAGCTTTGCCGACACCCATCCAATCATTGTCAGCATCAATTGTTCATACACGAATCTTAGCGCCAGTTGCCTCGTGCGTGACTGTGCTCTCACTTGCTCAGCTGTTGGACCAAAGCAGATTGTGAGCCCCACTATTGATTTAATGCACATTATAAAAAAGAAAGTTGACCAATCAGTAAAGTGAGTAGAGCGAGTGAACAAAAAGAGAATAGGCGTAGCAACTCTCTTATTCATAATAGTCCATCAATTTTATAATTGAACATAAAAGCACCAAAAGGTAGGTGAATGTTCTGGTTGACTTGGCATTGCTAGTATTTGCAAATTCTATTTCTATTAGTGGACCAAATAGAGTATGCAACAATAAATTAATTTATGGAAATCCCTGTGTTCAAAGGCTTAATTCCATTTTTAGTGGCGTTTGCTTGGTTAAAAAACAACAGATGAAAACTTAAAAAGCATTAATGAATATATTTTATACACAGTTAAAAGCTCCAACACTATAGACTTCTGATGATATCCACATTTTAGATATGTTATTCTTATAGGTGAAAATTTATAAAACAAAAAGGAAGGTCAGAGTTGAATAGTAAAAAGTCTTGTTGACATACACATATATAAATACATACCATTTTTACCTCAAAAGCATCGTTAAAATCAAAATTTTGTTCTGTAAGTCCTTTATTTCAAGGATTTGAACTCATTAACACCTAGGCATTAGAGTTCCTGAAGATAGTACACGATGTATTAACACACTCATCATAAAGAGTGTAATCATTTGGGAAATTAGAATTGATATGTGAAGGTTCAACCGTTAACCTTTTTGAAGCTCTGCATAGTCAGTCAAAACTGACATAGCTAAGAAAACAAATTATAACAATTACATATTTACCTCATAGTATGTTTCTCGTGCATCCAAATCTAACAGTAAATGCAGCATGCATCCATATCTAACAGTAAATACAGCGTAGACAGACATAGTCCCGGAACAAACTGAGAAGATATATAACGTTGCACTCCAACTTCGACAGAAAAAAAAGAAGATTTAAGCTTGTATTATGATAAAATAAAATCTAATATCTAGCATTTAAATATAAAAAGTACATAATATATTTCTTTTGGGTACCCTCTTGTGTGTTGTGCGATTTTCCTGTGAATTCCTCATGTTGTTGCCATGTATATTAATTTCACCATATTTTCCATTATCTGATTAAAAAAATAACAATGAAATGGAAACAAAATGAAAACACCCATTTGGGTGGGTAGATAAAATGACTTGAATGATTGGGTTTTCCAGATTGATATATAAAAGAGAAAAATAAAATTTCAACTAAAGAGGCAGGGTTTAACAAACCTCCAGTAACAGCGTTTCTGAAGAAGTGCAGAAATTTTGGTTTGCCTTCTGTATATAATACCTGCAAGATAATTATAGTTAATTTTCTGCTAACGCAACATGGGAGAGGGGGTGAGGGCTTTAATAAATAAGTGAATGGATTTGAAGTGATTCTCTCCAGTGCTTTATCATATTTTTCACTTTTACATCACCATCAGACTCGTCTTTTAATTTTACAAATTGAGTTGTATCGAATGGCATGTAAAATGCAAGATATGTGTAAAGAGCAGAACTACCTCAGTAAGAAATGGCTACTTACTTTTATGATATAATTGTACATCCCAGATGACTTGTTATTTGCCTACTAACACAGCAGAGAATAATTACTGGTTTCAACAGTGAATATGTTTCATTTTGTTAATTCTTCAGCTTATTCTTTCTATGTATATCATTCCATCCAAGTCACAAAACATGTACATACTTCAGATTTATCTAAGAGAGTCAAGGCATCAGTTACAAACTTAATGAAATATGAAACGATCTGATCCCAAAGCAATTTCTGAGGTAACGATTACATTTCAAAACGCATACAGCAATATAATATCAATTTTTAGCTAATAATTCAATAAAATCAATTGCACTTTCAGCTAATCTAAATCATAAGTATTACCACGTCAATTGTAGAAAACATATTTAGAAGAATGAAGTTCACCCATGAGGTATATAACTCACTATTGAACCATTATAGTATGAAACTGCCTACAATTCATGAATTATTTAAATTGATAAGTTTAAAGATTAATTCACCATATTGTAAAATTAACCACTGTGATTAAATTTCAGAATATATCATGTGTGACAACTACTCCAGCATCAAAATATCAATTGAAAAGGCAAAGTTCAGCTCTAAATAATTTCTAATACTTTGAATGACCGCTGTTGGTATTCATGTAAGCATAAAATAGCCATTAAATTCATTGAATACACCTAAATTTATAGATTAGAGTGGGACTTAACCGCTTTCAACTTGCTTCATTTTATTCATTTATTATAATTGGCATTAGGAAATGGAAGCAATTATGAACTAACAACTATAAAGCAGCTACTAAGATTAGGTATAGTTTTGGAGTTGAGAAAGGAGAGAGGGGAGAGATATTATTGGGAAGTTATGCAATCATAAGAACATGTCTAGGTGTCTAGTTATGAGAAGGAAATGAGCTAAATTATCTTAGGTTAGTGTACTACACAAAAGGATATTTTAATATTGTAAAAGCTTCAAACGTGTTATACTTGAGTTGTTTTATTGAAACACTCTCATAGCCTGCATTTTGAAAGATGATCCAAATCTAAAACTTGAATTCACAATACATTATTGAGTAGTACATGCTACCTCAATTGCAAATCATTTTTACATTGGACAATTCACTTCCTATTAAAACATCTAAATATATAATTCTGGGTCATAAACTCTTAAAGATATTTTACATTCACTTACTGACATAAATTCAGTTCATGCCTAACAACTGAATGTAAACTGAAAGTGGTCGTCACCCACTTCTCTTTGTTTTTACAGAAAACATGAATAAATTCATGTAATAATGGGCAATATATTATCATAAAACTTAACAAAACCTTAATGTCTAAAATTCAATTTGTGTTAAGAAATGTATCGAACACAATGTGTGGAGTATTATAGTACCATTTCAGTTTTTTCCTCTCCACATTTTAAAATTAATCAAACAAAAACTATGATTCTAGAACTTTGCACTGTAGCATAAAAGTTAAAAACTGAAACCAAAGAACTACCGCCCAGCCATATATTAGTAAAGATAAAGCTTTCCTAACAAATGAGAAGCAGCAACAAAGCCAACTGAGTAGATACCAATTACCAATACTATAGTTGGTCACATTTTCATACCTGGAGCAGTAAATTTTGTTTGCCTTCTGTATACAATACCTGCAAGATAATTATAGTTAATTTTTTGCTTACGCGACATGGGAGAGGGGGTGAGGGCTTTAATAAATAAGTGAATGGATTTGAAGTGATTCTCTCCTGTGCTTTATCATATTTTTCACTTTTACATCACCATCAAACTCGTCTTTTAATTTTACAAATTGAGTTGTATCGAATGGCATGTAAAATGCAAGATATGTGTAAAGAGCAGAACTACCTCGGTAAGAAATGGCTACTTACTTTTATGAAATAATCTTACATCCCAGATGACTTGTCATTTGCCCACTAACCACTGGTGTTTGATAAATCATAAACAGCTCTCCCGTTCATCTTCAACGGCAATTGACCTGATACCTACAAAAAACATAGAAAAAAAACCACAGAACATAACGACAGTCAGAAATTAGATTTTACCAAATTGAACCATTTCAGATCTACATGTTTTGTACCTTTTTGCATTCTTTCTCGAACTATATTACTTTGAATATTTCAGATCCAAAAGTTGTGTACCTTTTCGCTTTCTTTCTCGAAGTCTAATACTTTGAATATCAACCTGGACAATAACTTGTTAGTTATCAACTAATGCACTAAAATTGAAAACTGATTCTACATTATCAGAAAATTTGAATCGCGATTTCAAGTCGAACATCGAATTGAAACAGAACCAAAAGAGATTCGGTTCAGCATCACGATCCTAATTCAGCAATCAAAAAGGAAAAAAGAAGAGGAATGAGAAGAAGTGGCGGCAGCATACCTGAATAGAAGAATCTAGGATTCAAAAGCCAGTTTGATATATTTTTATCTTCTATTTTCTAATTTTTTTCTCTGCTCTGATTTTCGCTATTAGTATGAGCCGTAAGATTTATGGAGGAAGATGTTTTTTTCAATATTCATTTTTCACCATATGGAAGAACGATGATGTTGGAGTAGGGAAATAAATGCGGTTAAATGGGTGTTGCGGTTATTAGCAAACGTGGTTTAGGTAGTTACCACTATACCCACTGAGTACGTGCTGCTACAGCTGTACTGCAAAGGGCAGTTTCGTCAGTTCGAAAAAGGCTTCATTTGGGGAAGTATTTGCTTTATATATAAGATATATATATATATATATATCATCATGCTACACCAATATTATCATCAATGTATCAAATATATGAGATATGTTTATACACACACATTATATTTGATTAATAATGATTAATTAATAAAACAAAATAATCAACTAAAATATGATTTAATTAAAACAGCTAGATTGGATCTAGTAATTTCATACGCCCAATAGGATCCAATTACCCATTTCACCTGTTGCGAACCGGGCTAAATCCAACCATTAAGATATTATGTGAAAGAAATGAGAGCGAGAGATACAAAAAAGATTGGTTGGAGAAATGTTTGGTTAAAGTAAATGATAGTGTTTTATGCGTTATGTTGGCCAAAAGGATTACAAATTGATAGTTTTTCTCGATGATTGTTGTTAATTGCTTTTCATAATAGTTTCCCTATGATACGATGAAAGTATTACTGTGCTAATTTGTTAGGTGTAGGTGAAAGAAGTGCATATATAAGCTTATGTTATAAGTGCATTATTTGTTATACTTTAGACGATGCTTGAGAATTACTCGTACCGGGATTGATTTTTAACTCCCATTTATTGTCTTATGACTCGTAATACTCTGATTGAGCAGGCCAGGAGGAACATGTTTAGATTGGATGCTTGGTTTGATTTTCTTGCGAGAGACTTTGGAGATATGCGAGAACGAATATATAGAAAGTTGTTCAACCTAAGTATGCCCTTGATGTAATGATTGTGATAACAAACACTTGATAGGTTTATGGCTAGCTTGTGCATTGATTTTTGACAATATTTGATATATCTTAGCAATAGTTTGTGTATGATACGGTAGAAAACGAGATTTTTTTTCCGATGATCTCAATGGAGTGTTACACAAGGGTTGATTACTTGCTCTCCATCTTGAATTGATGTGGGCAGCATTCTAATGCGGTCCACATCTTTTCTTTCTTGTGTGGTTTGTTTGACCTCTTATTCATCAACACTTACAGTTCTCTCATGATTTGGTTGGTCCGCATCAGGTTTGGCTTAATCTTCAACTACATTCAGGTTCTACTCTTGATTCGTCAGTTGCAACAATTCCGTTGACGTTTGTATATTTACTTGATATTTTCTATCAAGTTGCTATGTAAACCATGAAGCATTCCAATTAACTTTATGCTTGACTGCCTCAACAGATTGGTTTAAAGGCATTTCATCTTACCTTGGACCTTCGTTAGCATTAGCATTTATGTGGACTTTAGCATCTCCCTTTGTCATCCCAAAGTACTTTGAATTTGTGATCTTAAAAACATCCAAATCCAAGAAGAAGGCATTCTTCTCGATGAAAGCATCAAAATACTTGCATTGTTTTCGATGCAAATGATCAAGGTAAAAGAGCAAAACCTTTTCTTCAAGAATGAGACTCAGGTTTAAATGGAAAAGTGGACCTTCTATTTATAAAGATAATTTATCGAGTTGAAATTTTTAAGCGCAATAAATAATAAGATCATAACAGTAAACAAAGGCAATTAAATGAAAATAGAAATTCGCAGATGATTTTTAGTGGTTAGGCAATCTCCGATGTACATCCATTTTAGTCTACTTCCATTAGTGCTCTTTGCACTACAATCGAATATGTGAAAGAGATTACATGGTTTTCTTTACTAATTTGAATAAGAATTCCCAAAGGTTATAATGTTGGTTTGGCTACACTTTGCGGAGGAAGGGGAAAAGGTGTGGAATTTATGTGTCTTGGCTATTTGTTGGTGTGGAATTAACCAAATGTCTCCAAATAAGCTCCTTTGAATCGTTGATCTCAAATGCAAACCAATGTTCTCGTAAAAGTGATGGCGAGTGCCTCCATACAGTGAGCGGTGGTTCCTAGTGGAATATGCAAATGATGCAAGGAGAGGTAACGAGCATTTCACGAAACAAGTAGTGGTGGCCACTGCCTAAATGAGTAGGAAATCGATGCATTGAGGCGAAGACGACGTTGATGCAAGCAGGAGTTGCCCAGTGGAGGAAGTGATCAACCTCCTCAATGCTGTTCTTATTGGCGAAGTACCGAACCATATATGAGTGCAGTGGTCATCCTATCAAATCATTCCACAACTTGAAAAATGTTCACTTGGCTTTTTATCAACACACATTTTCCTTCCTGAACTAACAATCTTTCGAAAAATCGCCTATAACTGTGAAGTATTTACATCACATCGAAAGGTAGATAAACGGATAACTGATATTCTAAATAAATGATATTAGAATGACATCATTGTAATCTTAGCAACATATTAAAATTAAAAGATAGTAATATTTTAATATAATCTTTGTAAAATGTAAACAATTATCTCAATTATTACAAATAATAAACCATTTGGGTCCATTCCAATATGGCCAATTTATGAGCCTACTTGATGGGTCTAAACCCATGCTTAAGGTTTGCTTGACAAAGTTTTTTATGCGAAAAAGTCCATAATTAGATAAGAAGAGACCAAGCCAAAGCAAATCCTACTATAAAAACCGACAGTGCAGATACCCTTTCCACAGTTTTATTTTCATCTTGGTCATCTCATATTTAATATAACAAAGGTACACAAATCATCGTTCTTCTTGCTTCTATTTATTCAATTTTCTATGTGGTTCTTGCATCAATCAATTTACATAATGGATATAGGGTTTCAATGTCGGACCTTTCTGCAAGTCCTGGCACTGGTAGCCATGAAAGTGGCAGTGTGCATGAGGATGGAACTCGGAATGTTCGTGAACAGGATCAATTACTTCCGATCGCAAACATCGGCCGAATTATGAAGAAAGCGCTGCCTGCTAAAGCGAAAACCTCTAAGGATGCTAAAGAAACTGTCCAAGAATGTGTTTCTGAGTTTATCAGCTTCATCACTAGCGAGTGAGTACATTTTTTGTGAAGGCTGTATTTTTTTTAGACAAGAATTTGATGTTAATATAGGGTAAATGAAATTTGATATATTAGAATATTTATTGTGATGTTAAATACAGGTTTGGAAACTACAGATTTATGTTTGATTAATTCACTTTCTGTCTATTTTGAAGTTAGAGTTTCCATAAATTATGTTCATGATATTATTGCTAGGGCAAGTTATAAGTGTCAAAGAGAGAAGAGGAAGACGATTACTGGTGATGATTTGTTGATGGAAACTTTAGGATTTGAAGAGTATATTGAACCTTTGAAACTTTATCAGTGAGGTAATATTTGTTTACGGCTGTTTTTAATAAATTGCTGTTGATTTATATGCTATAGCTGACTTTTTTCTTTTTCCCCTTTTGGTTATGCATGGGATTTTTGATGTTGGTGCACCTTTCAGATGGAGGTATTACATCTTTTCCCTATATGAAACATTGTTTGTGCTATTTTCTTGTTGCCCATTGTGCTTAAAATTAATTTGAAGTAAGATGTAATTTAAGCATCATTAAGTACATTAGCAATATGTATGAGCGGTGAAAGCTAGTTCATAACCATGGCCTATGTTCTCAATTAACACCATATTGCAAACTATATTTTTGGATGTTTTGGCAAAAGCAAAATGTTGAAGAAAAATAGTATAGACTTGCATATTTCTTTAATTTAGATTTTAATACGAGGTTTTAGTAGAAACGTTTCATCAGTATTTTTATCCTATGTATTTTCATTGTTAGTCAAAACAAGATATTTACTGTTGGCTTTTTCTAGGAAGACGATGGTTCATGTCTATAAGTGAAAGTTTGGTATAATTTCACACCTTAGAGTGGAGACCAAACTAGATGCCAAGTACAACAGAGGAGAACGAACTTTTTCAAATGACTTCTTCTATCTCAGCTAGATAGTCATCTGAATTTGTAAAGCAATTTTAACATAGGTAAAAAGATCTTAATAACTTGAGAACATGGAAAAGCTTATCATCTATTATTTGGGATAGCGTGCCATACTTAATGGAATTTACTACAGTTCTCCTTACTATAGTGGCGGTGCTAAATGTACAAATAATTTTACACTTTTGGTAATTGTACTTAAAATTTCATTCAACATTTAGGTACTTGATTCGACTTTTAAATGTATGAGAACACCAGAGGCATTTATTTTAATATTTCACATTATTGAACATGATATAGGATGATAGCAAGGTGCCTAAACCGGGAGAGAGTTCGATTTGCGGGGGATCTCAGGGCTCTCAAGGGGAATATAAGGTATTATCTCAATTTCATCTTTGATTTGTAGAAGTGAATCTATAACTAACAATGTGTTTATTCATTGATTTATAATCTAAAATTGTGTTATATTATGCATTGGTAATCTAAGAAAGGTCCTACCCACTGCTATAAACTACATACAACCTTGGGTATTTTTTCTTTTTTGTAAATTTGTTACACATAATTTATTTTGATGCTTCATAATCGTACTTTTTTTATGGTTCATGGGTTTTAACTGATTGCAGGACAAGGATGTAATGCGTTATGTTTTATTTTTGTAACCATTACCTTTATCAGTAGCAAAAATATTCCTATTCATACTTCCATTTTCAGTTTCTCCTCTTTTCCAAAATGACAAAGTATTACTAGTTGTTTCTTTTGTATCTTGTTAGACACGTGTAGTGTAATGCCAACTTCATACAACTAAGATGCTTTGAAAAATGAAATCCTCAATGTTGCATTGTTTTTTAACTTACGTGGTAAATTAAACTTTGGTGTCATTTAAATGGAATTAGTCATTTGGATGATTTCATTCTGAAATTAAGAATTCAAATTGGATGTTATTTAATGTCATCTAATTTGTATGATGCTTTGTAATTAAGCTTCTGTTATTGGTTTAGGGGGTTTAATTGAAAGCAAGATAAGGCTAAAAGGAATTATGTTTAATTTTAGTAACCGTTTACCTTTTTTAATGCCGAAAATCATATTGTCCGCTTTTCTTTTTCAGTTTTCACTCTTTTCCTAAACGACAAAGTATTGTTAGATGTTTTCATTTTTATCTTCACATTCACGTGTCTTGAACTAATTTTCGGTGTCTATACTGAAAAGTATTTCCCCACTTCATACAACTAAGCTCCTTTGGTTCTAAAAACGAAATCATCGATGTTTCATTACATGTGATTGAATTTATATTGTGGTAAATTAAATTTTAGTGTTATTTTAAGGAATTAGTTAGGATGATTTCATTTTGAACCTAAGAATTCACATAAGATGTTATAGAATGTCATTTGATTATATGATGTTTCGTAACTGAACTTTTGTATGGAATATTAATTTTAGTTGAAAGCAAGATAAGGCTGTTATCTCGCTTTTTGGCAAAGCCGTGATACCAAAAGGTCGGTCAAAAACAAAAGACAGTTCGTCTCAGAGATTGGTTGTACTTCACTTCTCTATGGATATCGATGAATTTTGTCCGAGCCCGGATCAGGCTACAATTGATAGGACATTACAAGCAAAGCCACGAGAGCCGACGTTTCAAGTTTCAAGTCAATCCGAGTTCATACGCGTAAGATATGATGGATTCAACCCTATGGATTCGACCCTATGGATTCGACCCTATCGATACGACCCTATGGATTCAACCCTATGGATTCGACTCTATGGATTCAATCATATGGATTCGACCCTATGGATTCAACCCTATCGATTCGACCCTATGGATTCGACCCTATCGATTCGACCCTATGGATTCGACTCTATCGATTCGACCATATGGATTCGACCCTATCGAGCTTGTTGACCGGAAGCACAATCTTGAATCGATCATAACTTGAGATCTACAAGTCCAAATGCTATGAAATTTTCACAGGAGCTTGCGTATATATAGAAGAATGTCCACGTCAAGTTTCATCACGATTGGACACTTTCTTGATCGATTCGAACCAAGGGTCGAATCGATCCCAAAGTGGGCCCAGATCTCCAGAATTCGGCCGTATGGGCCCCCTCACGTGCCAGAAGCGTTCTTCCCGGATTTTAGGCGAAATATCCGCCTCCTACACCTATAAATAGAGCCCCTGGTCATTCAGAAAGAAGAGGAAAAAAAAAGAATTCTTGGAGATAAAAGCACGCCCAGACTCTGCCAAATTCAGTTCTATATCTTTTCATCGTCATTGTAATCAAGTATCAAAGCTACAACTTGCTGTAATCCGCTGTAATCGATTGAGAATCATCAAGTGAATCAATAAAGAGATAACCTTCAAAGTGGACGTAGGCACGATCGCCGAACCACTATAAATCCTGTGTTGTTTATTGTTATTTGTAATTTGCTGCATTTATTATCTCTTAGATCTGAGTTCTGTGCTAATTATTACTGATCTGTGTTGATAAACGGGTGCTTTCACGATATTGGGTATTTGTGACCATTTTTGGCGCATTGGTGCTTTCACTGAGCACTGATTCAGGAGAAGTTGAATTTGAGGATCTAAGAGTTCAGATCTAAGAGTCATGACAAGGCAAACCAGTAAAAGACAAAGGCCAGAGAGGAATGAACACCAAGGAAGTCAAGAGGCTTCCTTAGGAGGGAATCAAGCGTCGATCTTCATCATTAGGGACGAAATGGGGACAATGATGAAGAGACAAGAGGAGTTGATTCAGAGCTTATTTCAACAAATTGGACAACTTGGAGCACAGAACAGAGGAACTGATGGAGTTCAGAACGGAGCAGGATCATCCGGCATAGCACCTGGATTAGGATGCACACACTTGGAGCATGTAGATCCAATCCTGGAAGGAGAGAGGAGTACCTGCGCAACCTGGAGGCAGCAGAGGAATAAACGCTCAGTCAAGGGGGCAGATTCCAGAATTCCCTCATGAACTCGAGAGGCAGGTCGAAAGCGATGAACGAGGATTGCATCTTGGAGACGAAGATAAATTGGTACAAATGGTTAGACGAGCCATGAGAGGCGGATTAACAAACAAAGATCTTGAAGACGTGAACAACAGTCCCTTTTCTCCTGCAATTAGGATGGCTAGGAACCCACCAGAATTTAAGTTGCCATCGATAGAGATGTATGATGGGAGGACGGATCCCGCGGTCCATTTGACGAGGTACATGAGGCATATGGAAGTGCTGGGGGCATCACAAGAGGTTATGGGCCGGTGCTTTCCATTATATCTGACGGATATCGCAGCATTATGGTTTAGGCAACTGGAGAGCGGTTTCATAGGAACATGAGCAGATTTGACTGAAAGATTCATGAGACAATTTAGGGTTCACATTGTAAGACCCAAGAACGTAATGAGTTTAGCAATTTTGAAACAGAAGGCTGGAGAGACTTTGAGGAGTTTTCTGACGCGATTCAATGCGGCGGCAGCATCGGTGGATCGGCCAGATCCATCCATGGTTATGATGGCAGCCGTTTCCGGAATAGCTGATGGCACGGATTTCAAAAATTCATTGACAAAAGATCCACCTATGGATCTAGGAGAATTCTATCATGAGGCGGAAAAGTTCTTGCGATTGGAAGACGCGAGTGCAGAAAGAGAAGAAGGAGATGAGCCCAATGTTTACACGATCAAAGATGGAAATCCTCCTGAGAAAGGTACAGAAACTAGCAAGGGGAAGCGAAAGGCTGAGGGTGGCTATAACAGGTCGATGCGACCACAAAAGGAACCAAGATTTACCACATACTCAGAGCTGAATGAGAATTTAGAGCGAATCTATCAGCATACTAAAGAACAAGTCCCGTATCGCAAACCAATGCGAAGGGACCCACTTCCGACGAAAGGAAATCAGATAAGTATTGCATATTTCATGAACTGAACGGTCATAACACTAATGATTGCAGGCATCTGAAGGACGAGGTGGAAGGGCATATCAGGAACGGTATGCTCCTTCAGTATGTGAGGAAATGGACTCCAGCAGTGGAGCCAGATCGCCCACCGTCTACCTCAGCTAGAGGTGGCCCTGAGTCGGGACAGCGTCTGATTATCCATTGATTGACTGAAATAACGATGAACAAGTTGTAAACCTCTCACTAATACGGTTAAATCATTTACACATGTGAGCGATCGCGCACGATCCAATGCATGCTCTGAATGACTACCAACCGCATCATAGTGAGAGTTTACACTTTGACATCCTTGCTTTGCTTTTTGCTTTGATTTTGATTTAAACATTTAGATTCTGTTTGTATGGACATTTCTGTTGTGAGATTCGTACAATCATTGCTTTGATGTTTGCAATTCCATGAAAGAGTTTATTTTCATGCCCGTTGGATCGCGAACGGTCCACGAGCACCTTCTGTATGGCGATGAACCGCCAGAGTCTTTGATTCAGAAACTCCCCCGAACATGAACTCCGACATCGATAATACTAAGTCCCCCCCGGGCACACATAATTCGCCTCGAGCGGCAAACGATCGCGAACGACCACAATCAGCCTCGAACGGCACATGATCGCGAACGATCACAAATCGCCTAGAACGGCATCCGACCGCGAACGGTCACGATTCACTTATATGACAGTTGATCGCGAACGATCACAATCCGCCTCGAACGGCACCGACCGCGAACGGTCATGATTCACTTATTATGAAATTCGACCTCGAACGGTCACCATTCGCCTTGAACGGCACTTGATCGTTAACGATCACCATTTGCCGCGAACGGCATCGACCGTGAACGGTCCTATTCCATCCTTTGCCGCGAGCGGCACAGACCGCGAACGATCCTGATTCACCTCAAGTGGCATACGATCCCGAACGATCGTCATTTGAGGACATGAAACTATCAAGATCTTTACAGGTTGATGATAAGATATGAACATCCAACTCAAGGCATTACAAAACACACCTTCCTACCGCAAGGCATGTTTTGGGGGGGCAAATGTTATCCTACTTTTTGGCAAAGCCGTGATACCAAAAGGTCAGTCAAAAACAAAAGACAGTTCGTCTCAGAGATTGGTTGTAATTCACTTCTCTATGGATATCGATGAATTTTGTCTGAGCCCGGATCATGCTACAATTGATAGGACATGACAAGCAAAGCCACGAGAGCCAACATTTTAATTTCAAGTCAATCCGAGTTCATACGCGTAAGATATGATGGATTCGATCCTATGGATTCGACCCTATCGATTCGACCCTATGGATTCGACCCTATCGAGCTTGTTGACCGGAAGCACAATCTTGAATCGATCATAACTTGAGATCTACAAGTCCAAATGCTATGAATTTTTCGCATGAGCTTGCGTATACATAGAAGAATGTCCACGCCAAGTTTGATCACGATTGGACACTCTCTTGATCGATTCGAAGCAAGGGTCGAATCGATCCCAAAGTGGGCCCGGATCTCCAGAATTCGGTCGTATGGGCCCCCTCACGTGCCAAAAGCGTTCTTCCTGGATTTTAGGCGAAATATCCGCCTCCTACACCTATAAATAGAGCCCCTGGTCATTCAGAAAGAAGAGGAAAAAAAAAATTCTTGGAGATAAAAGCACGCCCAGACTCTGCCAGATTCAGTTCTATATCTTTTCATCATCATTGTAATCAAGTATCAAAGCTACAACTTGCTGTAATCCGCTGTAATGGATTGAGAATCATCAAGTGAATCAATAAAGAGATAACCTTCAAAGTGGACGTAGGCACGATCGCCGAACCACTATAAATCCTGTGTTGTTTATTGTTATTTGTAATTTGCTGCATTTATTATCTCTTAGATCTGATTTCTGTGCTAATTATTACTGATCTGTGTTGATAAACAGGTGCTTTCACGATATTGGGTGTTTGTGACCATTTTTGACGCAAACAAAGGCTACGAGGGTAACTTTTTAACCTTTATTTAACACCAAAATTGTTTTTATTCATTCTTCCTTTTCAGTTTTCACTCATTTCCTAAATGACAAAGTATTATAAAATGTTTTCTTTTTATCTTTCCGGTCACGTGTCTTGAACTATTTGTCGGTGCATGTATTGAAAATTCTATCTTACTAATAATAATAATTAGGATAAAAAAATTATATCCTACTTATAACAATTAAGATATTTTGGTTCTAATGTTTAATCTTCAGTGTTGCAATGAGTGCCTTAAATGAATGATAACTCTTTATCCTAAAAAAAGCTTCAATATTGCATTATATCATTTAATTTAATTTAATTTATATGGTGGTAAATCAAACTTTAGTGCTATTTCAATGGAATTAAGAATTCGCATTGGATATGTGCAAACAAATAAACTTACAAGTTTTTTTACCATTAAGATTTCAAGGGGAATAAATATTGTATAAATAAAGTAACTAATCATAATGATATTTATATGTATATGGTCAGTGAAATAATAAGATGCTAGCTACAAATAACAAAAGGTATACAAAGAAAGCAAAACTTTCAATCAAACACCACTATCATTTAAAGAATATTAGACATTGGAATGGTAAATATTTGTCTTACGATATATGCATGTATACTAAAACTTATCCGAGATGAAACCCCAACTTGGATAGCTTTCGAGAATTTATACCTTGATTTGTAGATCCAATAATTTTCTATGGACATGATAACTAAGCAAATAATGATATTTTTATCGTCGTCATTTCTATCTGTTATGCGAGGCTCTCTTTTAAGCGGGATCTATGGTGAACAAGTTCTATGCAATCTTGCCACAACACTGGAGAGTTTGCTTTTAAAATCAAGTCGATAACCAAATGTTCATAGAAACCAAATCGAACAATGCATAAATAACGTTCCCACTAGACGTTATTAAGTACTAACATTGTTTGGAAGTAAAATAGTAATAACGAAAAGAAGTCTCGATAAAACACATGAAATTGTTACACTACACCACAAAAGGCTTTTAACAGCGTTTGATAAACGCTGTAATATGATACAACAGCGTTATTAGAAACGCTGTATAACGACATGCTGTCGTATATACATAACTTACAACAGCGTTTCTATAAACGCTGTTGAAACATCTCTTTGACAGCGTTTATTACGCGCTGTCAATAATATTTTCAACAGCGTTTATAACGTGCTGTATTATGTTTTCTAAACGCTGTTATTGAATCATCAACAATTTCGACAGCATGTTTAAAACGCTGTTATTGAATCATCAACTATTTCGACAGCATGTAAAAAACGCTGTTATTGACAATTTCAAGATAATTACAGCACGAATTAAACGCTGTTGTTTCTTCATTGACAGCATTAATCAAACGTTGTCTTCTATTTATATAACAGCTTTAATATTCCACTCTATTTTTGAATATTCCAGAATTATATTTTGATTATATTGAAGCAACTAGCATATATAACATGTTCTAATAACTATTAATTAGATACATAAACATTTACATGATATATACGTTCAGTATATTACAATTACAAATATATACATTCAGTATAACAACCCTTCAAGCATATCACCTTCAACTGTTCGCATATAAGCATATCAGACAACGCATATCCGACAACACATATCACCTTCAACTGTCCACACAACTGTGTGCATCTCCATCACCATACAACTGCCCAACAAACCGCTGCCATCAGCCTGAACAGCAACCACCCATCTGCCACTGACTTTTCCAACGCATCTGCCACCATCCTCACATAACCTTGTTCAACTTCACACTCACAACTGCAGTTCAACTTCATTCTCACCCCTCCTCCAACTTGCTACCACCAGCCATACATACAACACAGTTCATCAATATCACTAAACCATCTTCTTCCTTCACTTGCTACTGCCCGCATTCCTCCTTCCTATACATCTACTCCTACAACAGTTCATACCACTTCCTTCACAACTTGAGACCACAACATCATCTCAACAATGACTCACTCCCACAAACTCTTCTTTCTCACAACACTTACATATCAGCGGACTATCACCACAGCAACACGACCACCTGCATTCAAACTATTGACAACTGCTGCACCAGGACTACACCCGCCTTCCCTATAGCAACAAAACTCACTTGCCTTCCACTGCCTTTACTCCTCAACAAACAACTACCCATAGCTGTAAGCTTACCCTGCAGGAATTCCATCCTTTCAACCTGAATGCAAAATATTGCATATTCTTTCGGTTTGTTCATGTATCTAAATTTACAGAATTGATTTTTTACATATAACAAAAATGAAGAGTGGAAGAAACCTGTAAATATATACTCTCCCCTAGCAACTAGATGTCAAGATCTGCTTATTTTAGCAACCTTTCCAATTAAACTTTTGTCCACAAAGTCTTCTCAACTTGTGATGAATTGAATGACAAATTAATATGTATGTAGTTATATACATCACACTTATTCTTAACCAAATTAAGAAAATACCAATTAAACAAATCCAATGTAAGTGAGCCTTCTGCATTTTGCAATTACAACCATTATCAAATCTCTACAGTTCAAATAAGTTTAACAAATGTCGCAAAATTTAACAAACCTAATCATGCCACCAGTAACCTGACCCTTTTCTGGATCATGCCACGTTTTATACAAATCTTGGATAAGCTCCTGTCGGTGTGCTTGAGAGCATACTAATCCTGCGTATTTTGTAATTTCAGGCCAATCTTGAGAGGCAACAACCTGCATATGCGAGCAGTTAGTTATAATTTAGCTAAACTACTGTAAAATAAATAAGTAGGATAAATAATTTATTAATTACCGCAGCAATAGATGGGCTAGACTCCTCACCATTTTCTGGATGAGTTACATCGGCTCCAAATATTATTGTTGGTATGTCACTAACTAATGGGATTTTCCACCTAAGTGCATCTAATAATACAGTATTTCTGCCTCCCATCTACACAATTCAAAGAGAGCATAGGTTAATATTAATTACTATAAAAAGGAAAAGCGTCAGGAATTTTTTTTTTTTTACCTTAACATTGATTTTCAGTGACACATTTGCCAGGTATTGTTTGCTTATCTTGAAAACATATTTAGTAAGGCAACATTGAGATATTAATCCCAAATCAGTTTCACAAATTCTTTTTAAATCACCTGAAAAATGGATATCATGGCACTTATAAGTACCAAATCACACTAAGCACTTTAGGATAGCTGCAAACTATGATATAGAAACTAACGCACCATACAAAGAACCATTATTATCTGGAAGTATGGCAATAAGAAGCTCTAGCTCTTTGCCTTTAAGCTTGCTCATTGCAGCATTAAACACATGCTTAAGTGCCTTCTCTGCTTGATCAGGTCTGCCATTATAAATTGGTATTGCTGGTTCACGGTTGAATTCCTGTTGTGGTATACGTGTGCAAGTTAATCATCAAACTTATTAGTATGTGTGCAAGGCAAAGATAATTCACCCCAAGGAAAAGACTATTAACTCGATTCATATTGTAAATAAAAGGAGGGAAATTATTTATAAGCATAATAACAAAAATTGGAAACCAACCTTGGGAACATAGTTCTTATTCCAGTTTATAACTTAACAAATGGTTGTACAACTTATAACTTTCCTTGTACTGCAAACTTCCGGTTATAATGTTTATTTAAACAAATTATAAGCAACAAAATTTATATATATATATATATATATATATATATATATTTCCATTCATTTATTTACAAAAAGTTTAAGAAAAATCTTACTCTTGGATCCAAAATAATTAAGAACACAAACAAATAACACACATGCAACACGTGTACAATGTATTGGTACCTATAGAAGTATAGAACACAAAGCAAGCTACCAATGTTTGCATAAAAAAATTATTCCAACTCATGAGAAAGTTGTATACCATGCCAGACAGCTGGCACATCTGTGCCAGTTCTTGACAGAATCCATGAGCCATGCTTTCCTGAATATTGCGTGAAAAGTTGATGCACGCCCAATAATTTACTGTGCCACCATTTATCACTTTCTGCAAAATGGAAATCTGTGTTAGCATAAAAGCAATGTAATAATTTGAATAAAAAGAAAGAAAGAATAGTGTACCTTGTTCATCATATTCCATTGTCCAACCTGAGGCAAACACTCTTTCTCTTTTCCAGAATCATGATATTTCAACTGCAAGAAATCGATTTTTTTTTTAAATGGTTGACTTAGCTACTAGAAAATGTATAAAGGATTGACGTAAAGTCACTGAGATGTTATTGCATATTACCCAAGGCGCAGGAAGAACTCTAGCTTCGACAGATGCCAATTTGTCACTTATGCTAATTCCAAATTCCTTTACGTATGGATCTTGTTCGTAGTTATTCTGGCGTACTGTCTGAAGATGAAATATGGCTAAGAATTATGAACCATTAGATGAAACATTAGTGTGTGTGTGTGTGTGTGTGTGTGTAAAGAAGAACAGTCACCCTACTGATTCATCTACGAAAAGTTTATTTCACAGATTTAAGTAGATGTTGTTTAAGTAGTTGTTATTAAAAGCTCGTTCATAACTTACTTTATTATCATGCACAGGATAACGCATAGAAAGGGGTCCTGAAGTGGTATCAAAATGAGAATAAACTTTAGTTATCTTAATATATAACTAGAATAAACTTCAATATATAACTATAGTTTATTAATATCATTTTTCTGCATATATGTTTTTTTTTTTTGCATTTTTTATCGTTAATATAAACAAGAATGAAGTGGTATCAAAATGAGAATAAGAATGAAGAGTTTAACTCAGGTAGTAAGATCTATGGTATGGTAAGGACGTAACATTGTTTTATTCTTCTGCATCAGTATTTGGTTCCATTTGTCAGCACATATAAATGTGATGGACCATTAACTAACATCAGCCTATATCATGTATTTGTGTATGTTCAACATGTACTACACTGAATTACTAAGTACAAGTAGCATTAAGCCAAAACCAATAAGGAAAAAAAAACATACCTTATTTTTCTTCTCCACTCTACCAATAACCTTAGCAATAGTGCTTCAGAAAATTTCATATCATTTTTTTTGTCTTTATGTCTAGTAGTGATTAAAGTAGCCTCGTTACATCCATTAGTAATATCAGCTACATCAAGTCCAAGAGTAAGTGCAACTAGCCTTCGTGAGAAAAAGGATGGCTCATTATCAATTTTAAGTTTCTGAAGGTAAATTCGAAATATTTAAACAAATTTCAGGGCACACCAAACAACAGTACAGAAATATAAACTTAAAATTTGCATCACTTGCCTGGCTTTCTTGAGATTGGAGATTTCTAGATCATGTTCGAATCAGAGGCTTCCTGATCCTCTTTCATATCGGTTTCATCAACTGGAGTTCGTACAAAACCACTATCAGCTAAATTGCTTCCTCTACAGCCATTTGTAATTCAGCAGGGATGTTTTTGTATAATTTGGTATGCCCCTAAAACCTAACATGTTAAATGTTAACTCATAAACCATATCACAACTTACTCCTGCCCTTGCAACATACTCTTCTGCCTGCACAATGCACACTGTCATCATTGCACATATACAACTACCCCCTCATCATCACTGACTTGCACCATATCTTTACTGACTACAAAAAACTGACCATACCATTACTCCAAAACAATTCCATATCTACATCATACTTCAAACTTCAAAAGTAGTATTTCCAAACCTCGCTGCAACAACACAACTAATCCCTGCCACCTTCCCTGCAACCACAACAAACATCACCCAATACAACAGTAAATACCTGCCTTCAACATCACAAGCCTCACTGTCCAACTACACAGTTGCATCTACATCCACTTCATTCCATTATTTCAATCCTTCTGGCCATCACCTCACCAATACCTCCTTCTCTGTGCACTTCTACATCAGTGCACAACTAAAACTGCCCTTGTGTACAACTCTGTTATCAAACAACCCCTTCATATCAAACACCACTCCACTTCCACTATCCAACATCGACCAACATCAGCCAATCAATCCCTCTGTCCATTGTTGCATGCTACTGCCTTGCCCACCCTGAACAACATCCAACATCAACCTGCTTCTCTGTTTACTACTCCACTACTGTAATAATAGTTTCAACAACAAACCACTCCCCCATCATCTCCTCGACCATTATCTCATCCATATCAACTCATAACCCAGTTCAACCACAACAACATTTCCAACTCATCAACTACCATCCACAACTTTCAATGCCTACTCTCCACTTCACTGCCATATACAACATTCTACAACCAAACTGTTGTGCCACCATATCTACCTACACAACCATATCCTTACACTTCATCAACCAACTTG
Organism: Allium cepa; assembly: GCA_030765085.1. Classification (NCBI taxonomy): domain Eukaryota; kingdom Viridiplantae; phylum Streptophyta; class Magnoliopsida; order Asparagales; family Amaryllidaceae; genus Allium; species Allium cepa. The sequence goes on from CM060943.1 coordinate 132,585,392, forward strand.
CCTGCACTACCAGTCCTCCATCACCAATCCACCTCCTCCACCATCACACTTACATCTTGCACAACAGTGTACACCCTTCACTGTAGTGTACAAACTGTTGCATACCACATTCCTCCTACATTACGTCATCAAAACTGCTCCCCTGCTTCATCATCAACCACCTGCTAACCCATCCACCTTAACCACTGCTGCAACATTCATTACCCACTACACAACATCATACATATATACAACATCATACATACATACAACATCATTATATAATTCGTTTTTTTTTTCAATGTCCGAGTGAGAGGACTCTTACGATCACAGAAAATAAGACTCTAGCTTCTACTTGCTACAGATATATTTACTAGAGGTCATGTTGGCAGTAACATTTTACTGAGCTTTTTAACAAATAAATTGAATTAAAGAGTCTTACTTGTAACTACTGAATTTGCAGATGCCTCCCAGATAGATTTATTTCCTTTCCAGTCAGTTATTATCCACCAGCCTCTTTATCATGGATTCCAGTGAATGAAAATCATATGACTGTAAATTAACAAAATTTACTTCAAACTACATTTATGCTCATCATGGTTGAACTGAAAAATACAGCCATACATTAGAGACTCATACAGATGGTTAGTATGGAGAAATAAAATTCAATCCAAATATACATAAGAAAGATCTAAGGCACATTAATTTTGAAGGAGGTTCAGATAAGAGATAAGAGCACTGCAATTCAACTTGTAGTTAAATAAAACAGTTGTAATTTTTAACCTATGTTCTTGAAAAAAATATATACAATTATATATTAGAGAACTCAAACAAATAGCGAATGTGATAAGCCAACATATACCAGGCTTGATCCATGACAAGTTGTTCATGCATCCACCAGCTCAAATATTCCTACGAGAAAGCCACAAGTTCGCTATTCTCTAATGTATAGCTGTATTTTTCTCAACCTACCCAAGTTTGCTATTCTTGCTAAATACTTACATGCCTTATCATTGATTGCCTGCACTATCATTGAATTTGGCTACTGAAACAGCTAACGAGTTGAGTATTATTTTAACCAGTATTAATGGATGCTCGACTGCGGACAAAATGTGGCACATCAAAACAGAAATTATTTAATTCAACATTATTATCACTAAGGTTATGCATGTACGTAGTGTGCGTGTTCCAGTCTAGCAAATAAAACTACTGTGCATTCTGATTTTTTCTTTTTTTTTAACCATTACACTTGTTGATTGTCTGTAAAATTCAATGAAATATAACAAAATGTTGTAAATAGTGGGAACATATCAAACAATAAAGCAATCTAAACATAGACAACTTTTGATAAATATAGGAATAGCACTTGATGTTATTTATAATTCGAATAAGAGTTGCTACTAAGGTATCAATTTGATCCAAGGATAATCATTTTGTTTCGCTTTTACTAGATGCATATATGATATTTCACAAGTTTTATTCTAATTTCGTTTGTTTGATGAAAACACAGAGGAATCAATAAAGTATATGGAAAGATCGATTATAATTACAAAAGTATATTCAACACCAAAAGTATAATTCAACTGTAAAGAAAAAAAACCTTTGAAATATGAATTTAACTTGAATTTCTACATTGCTTTTCTTCTTCATACTGCCTACAATCACAAATCTCAAAACCCAGCTCTTCAATTTGATTGCAGTGGCATTCCAATCACTTTAAAGACAAATTTCAAATAGCATCTGTTCTTATCAGTTTAAAAGCATCTGTTCTTATCAGTTCAAAAGCATCTATTCTTATCAGTTTAAAAGCATCTGTTCTCAACAGTTTAAATCAAAAATTTGGTAGCATCCATTCTCATCAGTTTAAATTCAAACAAATCGAGCAAATGATAGCAAATAACACCCAACAAACATACATGCAGAGACTTATCTGTTCTTATTAGTTTAAATTCGAATAACCGAGCAAATAATAACAAATAACACCCCAACAAACAAACATGCAACCAAGCACCCAATTCAAACAAATCTAAAAACTTGAATAAAAATTAATCGTGAGAAAAACTCACTGTTGCTAGCTGGGGTGGAAGACGATGCAGCCAAACAATGTTCGAACTCGACCAACCGAGGAGCACGCGAGCGAAAACATACAGCAGTAGTAATAAACTCGTTAACATCAATTTAGTAACAAAATCGATTCAATAAATTTTGATTTAGGGCAATCGAAGAAACACGTACTGAACTAACAAAATCAAAACTGATGAATTATTAAACTAATTGAAGAACCCATTTTAAACCTAAATAAAATCGACCAATAGTTGAAAATAAGTACCTGTAGAGAGAGCAGCTAGCGGTGAAGATTTGGATTCGAAATCGAAATAATGGTGAAAGGAGACGTTTGAACGATGAAGCGGCAGTGATGAAGACGGATTTCGGTGATGGGAAGAGAGGTTTGATTAGGTGATGGAGATGTTGACGAGATGAAAGGCCGATAAAACTAAAAAGGCGAAGTGAAAATGAGGCGCGAAGTTATATTATTTAGGTTTTCTCAGCGTTGAAACGTAAAAAAATTCCCTCCAGATTTTGGTCTACTGCGTTTATGGGACAGACGCTGAGAATAGCTGCTGTGGAAAGTGTTTTTTCTTGTAGTGTTAGTTGGCGAATACCAATTATGGCTATATTTTAAAATGTTGTTTATTTTGATGAAATTTTGAAAACTAGACAATTACAATAACAGGAAATTATTGTAAAGGATAAAATTTCTCATCATTTTAGCCTCAATGACAGACCTTCAGTATTTTTATCTGAAGGACAACTTTCTTTAGGTATCAGTATTTAGTTATTGATAGTAATTTTTAGGTATCGGCTTTTATGTATCGGTAGCAGTTTTTAGTTTGGTAGAAGTTTTGAAAGAATGTTTGTCCTTTTGAATAATTTTGGAAGAATGTTTGTCCTTGTGGTAAAAATGTTGAGGTCGTGTTCTTCAGGCTAAAAATATACAAATTTTTGTCCTTTAAATTAATTCCCCCTTACAATAATATTTACTTTACAAATTATAGTTTTACATAGTGGTTTTATGGTTAGTCAAGCAATCACATAACTGCTTGTTAACTATTAAGATGAAAGTCACGAACTGACCATGCTTACTAACAACACCCTTTGAACAGAAGGGGCTCGTCAGTTGAAATCCAAAGGCAGAGATTTAAATCGCCTTCATCTCATTCGAGATCCACGTTTTGCACAAGGATAAAACAAGGTTTCAAATATGTTTTTTCTAATTGTTTGACATGCATCTCAGCCGAGATCTTTAGATTTCAACCGGAGATATAGACCGAGATGTCAGTCCGAGATTTTGTCTGAAGTCGAAGATTCGAAAACTTTAGATCAATCTTAGCAACTCTATGAAGTTATTCTTTTTTAACTTGAATCACATGAATCTCAAGAGTAAAAAAGTCTTGAATTCGCAAACTAGAAGCAATAATGTTATATGATTTACTTTCAGTGGAAAGTGCTTGATAATCCAGAAAATTGTTTAATTTTCTAGTTTATTTATTGCATTTAGTTGAGAAGCTTGAACGACCGTCAATATAGTAGCATGTATCAATGCTATGAGTAGTTGTTTAATATAATTCATTTTCACGATCTGATAGTCTTCCACGATAGATGGAACTGCTATGAATTATGTTTTGGCATATTAATTGATCATTTCGGTATTTCTGTTACATTATTAGAATGAAATTCTCATTAGTCACTTATATTGAATATATTGTTAATATTAATAGTAACCTTAAATTTTTTTTTAAGTAGTTATATTATGTTACACGACGCCTCTCTACTCCCATGCCTTGTTTGGTTGGACTAACCTATCCAGCATTTTGCGACAAATCTTTCTGCTAGAGCAAAAACCCAAAATGATAGAATTATGAACTGGAATATATAATATATAACTTATATTAAATAGTTTATTCAAGTTTTAACAAATGGTAGCACACATGTTATGGATTTTTTTTCTTTGTCAGTTATGGGATCATCATGTGAAGAAACAACTTTTTAATACTTATTTTATTGTTTTTTCCCTTCAAATTTTTTCTTTTTAAACTCGGTATCCTTAATTGACCAACTTATTATGGACGAATACAAAATTATCAAAGCTATACCACTTGTATGTGTAGTTCAACAACGTAATAACTAACATTTTTACACTGGGACAAGTTTACTATTTGAACAAGCATCCATCTTCAATGGTTGTCGTAATTGTTGTAGCCATAGTCTTAAAATTAGTTGGTCCTTAGCGTAGACCAAATTTTATGTATAGTTATAATAGCTTCGGCGTCAATTTTTTGGTGTGCAACCTATAAAAATAGTATTTATCTGTATTTATTACTAAATTTGCATATAAAAATTGATATTATTTTACATGTACGAAGTGCCATATCTTTAAACACATAAAAACTAATAGCATATGACATGTACGAAAATAATAACTTTGACTTAAACATTTTGGAGTGGACATATGTATATAGTCTGTTCTTATGGGTAAAATTTAATATAAAATTCTACGAACTTCTAATTACATAATTGTTTTAATTTTTGTTACGAAAATCAGACTAACAAACTGATATACAAGCTTTGATTTCAAAAATGGCTAAAACGAAGATTAAATAAACTTCATAATAGACTGTTTTACTCTTGAAAAGCACGTTTGTTTTTTTAAATGATCCAATATGGATCATGCTAAAAAATACCTTTTTTTAGCTTAGATTTTGTTTTATCTAAAAAACTTTTTCTTTAACTTTTCATAAATGAAAGACTTGATTTTTTACCATTTTCTTTCTAAAACTTGATACATTTTACGAACTGGGAGGTTATAGAATAAGTTTATGTTTTTATCATGGTTCAAAATTCCGGCCGGTATGTTGGAATTCTGGTCATCCCAGTTCGGTTCCAACTTCGGTCAGACCGGAATTTGCTTGAAAACCCGGCTCTGGCAAATACGGTAAAAAAGCAAGGAAGTTTCAGTGAAAACACATACGATTAGAAAGGCTTGCGAAAGAGAGAATGATTCAAAGCAACAAGTCAAAACAAACCAAAAAAAGAAGGGATGAAACGACCGAGAAAGGAAAAAATCTGCAATGATTTATGGCGGCTTTGATGTTTCCTTTCCGAGCGGCTTAAATGTTTTTGAATTTCTTTTTTAGTCAGGCCTGACACTTTGATTTTCAGATCTAGGGCTTCATCCAAAGAGGAACAATGATAAAAAGAGTTCTGCTAATGCTTTGGGCAGGTTGATGGATAATATATTTGCGACTGGGCTTTAGGACTTAACTAATTAATTGGGCTTTAGGGTTTTTAAAGAAATCCTAATAGGCTTTTGGGCATAATTGTTTTTTTTTGATAAATCCAGTTACAATAGAATATCCGACGTATACTTTTTTTTATCAATATAGAACGAAATCCGGAACCGAAACTTCAGAATATTCAAATGACCGGAACGGAAACGGAAATTGGAATTTTGAACCTTGGTTTTTATGTTTTATTTTTAGATTTAATCTTTTCAAACCTAGATATCATTTCACGAAAATTTGATTATTTCAAATATTATATATTTTTAAATGGAAGATTCATTATTTTTAAATTGTTCAATTTTGTTGAGAGATTAAGTTTGAATTTGATTTTATTTATATGAAATTTGAATTTTATCAAATAACTTAAACTTTTCGGTTTATAAGTTTCTATTTTTATCAAACTAAACCGATTATAACAATTTATATAAATTTGAGGAAAACGGTTGGATTTTGAAAACCTTTATAATTCAATTTTATTTTTGTTTTCATTTATTTTTCAATACGATTACGACTATTTTAAGAACTTTGATTATTATTATTATTATTATTTTGATCTCTGTTGAGAGAACATACTTCTATTAATTTTTGAAAATGCTGAATATTAGAAATTTTAATGAAAATCAAGCTTCAAAGTTTGTGTATCTGTATTTCATTCGAACACTCAAGATATATACAGTGAATTTTTTTTAATTTTTATCCATAAACGCATCAATGTGCGAATGTTTATAAAGTGTGAAACCACATGGAATCACCATGTGCGTGAATAGGATCTTTACAAATTGAATAAAAGTTTAATTGTAAGATACAAAATTTTACCTAAGTGTATTTTATTGCATGCGCAAAAGTATCTGTAAAAAGGAACGATAACTATTACAAATTCGTGAAATCATAACATGAATTTTACGTTAAAGGAATTAAGAAAGTTACACCCTAAAGAAACTTAAATATAGTAAATGAAAATTACTTTATTGCGACAACCAAAATCTTTTTTGAATCTTATAATTTATAATAATAACCCAATTACTAAGAGAAACTTTCTTCAAAATTATGCTACAATTACTTTTCGAATATACATGCATAATTTTTGATTACATTTTAGAAGTCGTCATAAAGTACATAGTCAGAAAAATAATTCCTACTTTGAAAGTATGAGCTAAAGGTTTTCCTTATGAGTACCGGCTACTGGCTGTAGGGAATGTAAAGTTGTGTTGCTTGATGCTCCGATCAAAAACAGTTCAAAAATGTTGTCGAGAATAGCTTGTAACTTGAGTGCCAGCTAATGGTTTATAAATAGTGTTCTATGTGTCGGGCTAACACATTATAGATATTTTATTCTCAAGTTTCAATCCAATGATGCCAATTCATATATTTTTTAATCCGTAAATATGCACCACACAATTAAACCCCTTGCAACAAATGATAAATAACGGTCACCGTTATACAAATAAACTATTTAGATAATAAATAACATTTGTTATATTTTTTGGTGTTGCTCTGATTATACTTGCGCCATTTCAAGTACAGTTGACTAGAATTGAATACATATGATCTCATAGTCCAAAATACATAGGCATCTATTTGTTTATATATTGCACTTGCGTTTTGCCTATGATGATAATTTAGAGCATTTTTGCATATTTTTGCATACATCCAAAAAAAATTTATGCAAATAACTCCTTATTTTACTCATTTTTGTCAGTGAATATTAAGTGAGAGGAATGTATATTTTCACCTAGCAAAATAATATTGTGCAAAAGGATCAAAGACGAAAAACAAATGGGTGGAATGCAGTAAAGTTTAGGGTGAATACAGTAATTACTCAAGGTCTAAATAAATTATGGAATATATCTTGCTGCCAATAGCAGCAATCGTAATGAGTTATTCACAAATAAACCCACATAATATTTTGGACGATATACGGAATGCAATATAATAGTAGTAGCATATTTACCAAGTAACGTTTGTCATATTATTATTTTTAATTTAAGCAGGGACTTTATTGCATGCTTTCCCTCAAATTTATATGAATGCAGTGACTTGAATTTTATTCTATATAAATTTCATTTTGAATGCGGTTAATTTATTTTGCTACTCAAAGCTAAGGGATTATTCACTTCCACATAAGTTTTACTTTAAGCCATGTATGTATATAATTTGACTCTCCTTGTTTTTTATAAATATACTTATACACATACATATTTGTACATATATACACACACGGAGGCTTTATCTTTAGTAATACTTCAAATAATTTTACAATATTTTAGCCCAACCGTGAACTTCTTGAAATGCCTTGAAGTGTTTATAGATGAATCACAAGTTCAAATCTTGCTTATTACAAAAATTTCTGTATTTTTATTCGAAAAGATTGGAATATTATTAAGGTCGTATGTTTAAATCCCAATTATAACAATATATCACCTATTTTTTCTTCATTCTTTGTAATATGTTTTATATTCTAATTATTAATAAAACGATATCCATTCGTTGTTTCATATTTACGTTGCTCCCCCTTTTTCTTCTATTTGTATAATCGCAGCCCACTTTGTGAAAATAAAAAAACATTTTAGATATATGTGAATAACTGACAATCAAATTAATCACAAATGGGATCGTTTTTATGTAAAATTTGTATTTCATCCAACCTTTTTTCTTATACTTAAAAGCTATTTTTTATTTAAAATATAGCTGAAAATTGTATGTGTGTGTGTGTGTATGTTTATGTATGTGTGTGTATGTATGTATACACACGCATATACATACATATGGTTTTACATTTTTTTAACCTCAAATTCAACTATATGTTTTTGATCAAAAACTTTGTGAGAAAAAAAGCGTCGTAGGCAAAAAGTTTGATTATTTCAATTCGATACGTTAAAGATATATTTTATACATATGCGCATTACATGTGCTAAAGTACTCACAATTTTTTTTTTTAAAGAAATAAGAAAAAAAAAGTACTCACAATCTAATACAAAATATTGTCATGTCTTTTAATTTAGGAATTAATAAAAATAACAAACTATGAAGCTAAATCTAATAAATGAACAATGGTCGTGAAGTTTAATTGTCAAATTACTAATGTGAGTTGCATCAGAATATTCTTAAAAAATGTTTTCATCTACATCATATATGATCTTTTTAATGTTTAGTGAAGACGGTGTTTAGATTGAAAGTAGATGGAAAGAAAACAATAGTATAACAATAATTAAATATGCTTTGAATAACCATACTACACTTTTATTAAACTTCTCTGCATGTTTTATATGTCGAACCATTTTTTTTTTTTTTGAAAACCCAGGAAAACCCGACGGGCCTCCTGGGGAGGGTATAGTAAAGCCGTCCGTTGATCCAAGCCCCCATACCCCCGAGTAAATTTATATAGGATAGGGAAGCACATGGTAGGAATCAAACCTATGTCTTTTTACCAGAACTCAAGCCTCCTTTCCACTGCGTCGCATCCGCGGACTTTATATATCGAACTAATGTTATGATGTCAGCAATTGACGTTTGATTTTTTGAATTTAAATTGTAACCCTGTTTTTATGTTAAATATTTTGTCTTACACGTATGTAACATGTGTATATGTACTAACTATTTTAGCTTGCATACTTAAAGCGTGTGGCCAGTCCCGGCCCTAACTTAGCTGAGGCCCTAGACGAAAAATAAACTCAAGACCATGAAATTTAAATTGAAGGAGAAAAAACGAAGGGAAAAAAGAAAAAAAAAACTGTACATATAGCTTGATATGAACTCGGCACATTCAACCTAAGGTCATTCATTGTTAGAACCAAGTTCTGTACACTTTAGATATTGGACAAAAATGCACATATGGGAAACTAGGGTAAAAAGGTGGAACCAAAGTGCACGAGGCTCCTGCACGATAGCGGACTTTGCGGAGGTCGATAATGTAGGCAGCATTCCCTCGCATTGCAAAGAGGTTGTTTTCAGACTTGAACTTGGATATCTAGACCACCATGTTTATTGATCTAACCGTTGCGCCCAAGGCTCCGCCTCGCATATGGAAAACTAGAAGAAAAAAACAGTATAAAGTCTACACTGGGACTTCAACCCTACACTTCAAGAAAAGAAGCCAAACTAGTTTCACCACTCCACCACTTTAATCGTGAATACTAATACATATCTTAGTCAACAAAAACAAAAACAAAATTATTTGTTGAGAACCCTACACGTTAATACCAATGCGCATTACGTGTGCCGTTGGATCTAATATTAATAGCTGTAATAGATTTAGAATATTTTGATCTGATCGCGGACTCCTCAAAATACCATTATCATATGCACATGTGACACAAGTTCAATTCTCACTAATGGTATTATTTATTTTAAATTAGAAAATTTGATGCATATATGAGTTTGAATTTCAATCCCAACAAAAATGCTATATTCTTTTTTTCTTTTGCTTTTTTGGAACTAATATAATTGCAATTGGTTCTTATATAAACATTTGGTAAAGCAAAATGTCAATTACATCTTAACATCTACATCTAACATATTAGCTAGTCAGATGGTCGGCAATTAATAGACAAATTTTCTTTTTTGAGCATGAACCTGGCATTCCTCTATGTTTCTTATTTGAGAAGTAGACTTTGCAATCACTGATGGGTTATATAAGCGGGATTATCAGACACACACACATACATATATACACGCACATATACATATGTATATGTATATGTGTGTGTATGTGTCTGCATGCGCTCGCCTGCCAGCTTAGTACTGTTAGATTTATAGTTACTTATCCTTATTTCATCTTCAAAGTTCTCTGATTTTGCAATATTTGAAACATGGATTTTGCAGTAAAAGGTGAAGGAAGAACCCGCTTTCATTATGTATGGGCAGCTGAAGCGCGGTTACATATGTATGTACTAATGTGTCGTCTTTGCATTGCGGTCTTGTTCTATGTGGTTACCGTTATGGGTTTATATTCCAAAGTCATCTGTGTATGTCTTATTTGAAATTTCTAGTTCAGTTTATGTGCTTATGGTTATATGTTATATTATACATATGTCAAACTTATAACCTTTTAAAATGATGTGTGTGTACTAATTTGTTTATAAGCTAATATATTTAATAAAAATCTAAAAATAATTTAAAAGATATTATAAGCTTTTTATTATTTTAATAAAATAATTAACAAATTTTGTAAAAACTATATGTACATAAAATATGATTTAAAATACTTGTGATTATGGTTTAAACCTTTATTTAAAGTTACTTAAAAATATATAGTTTATAATTTATTTAAAAACTTCAAAAAGCATGTTTTTTTAAAATAAACCTTCTACTTTAATGATTCATAATTAATTATTAAAAATATATTTAAATTTTAAATCACTTTCAGAATACTCTAATATGAGTTAGAAAAGACTTATAAAAAGATTGAAGAAAAATACTTAAAGTCATTTCAAGACTAGTAAAGTTCAAAATAGAAACTGCACTATTTGCAGAATGCTGCAAAAAAAATTTTAGAGGTACTACAGCGGCCAGAAAATGCTACTGTATAGTGCGATAAAAGACAGTGAAATGGATTAGTTTTATTTACTTAAAAGTTTGCCATTTTTTGATATGCTAACAAAAATTTTAAGGTCCAATCTTTTTACAGTATACAATATATACGCAATAGACATCATAATCATGACGAGAAACTTCTGTGGATCTCTCTACAAAATATCATAGAAAATGCCGACACAAGGCATTTGATAAGTTCTTTTATAGTGACTAGTTGCTATTCAACCATTCCAAACTCAAGTCTGATTCAAATCAAAGTCCATCCAAAACCTATGTGCTTCATGTCAAGACCACGCAATAAGTTATATAAAGTCATACAAGTCCGAATACATCATTTACGTATGCCATTGCTTTCTAAAGCAAGAATCGCAACGAACATAGCAATATATAGTCAAGCAAATTATTTAATTTAAACAAACAAAAATACACTTCATATTCATTCAAATGTAAATTTCTCACCCTTCAACAACTAAACAACCAAGCACAAACCTCGAACTAGCTTCCATTTCCTACCTTAACCTCGCAAACATCAAAATCCCTCCTACTTTCCCCACTTGCTCATGGCCAAGGCACAAATGGCCTCTTTTTGCGCACGACCTTGAATTGTTTGGGGTGTTGTGCTCCAAATCCTCTAGCTACAAGTTGATGAAAAGTGTTGTTATGTTGCTGTAAGCCTTATATTTGACTTTGGAGAGAGTTTGATTTGATTTGAGTTTCTTTGTGTCTAGAAATTTATGAAGAGAAAAGAGAGTGAAAAGTTTTATTGCCTAAAATTATGAAAGTGTTTTCAAGAGCCTTATGATCCTTTATATAGGCATTCAAGGGTAAGCTCACCCTCCTCTTCATCTCTCATAGCTGGCCTAGCCTCCACACCCTCCATGTGACTTGCTTTCCACCTCACACATGCCAGAAGAAATATCGACTCTAAAATATCTCCACTTAAAAATATCTAATTCCTTCCAAAAGCTTTCCAAAACATGTTTAGTTAACCATATTTAGTGAAAATATTTTTTATTAGTTATTAATGACTTCATACGTTATTTAGACGAATAAAAAAGTTCGAGTAACTTATATTGGATAAAAAACCATTTGTCGATAAAACGATTTTCAGTCATATTATCGGTATTTCTTTAAAGTATTTATTTTTGTAAACGAATTTCAAAAAAAAGTTTACTATCATTATTTATTAATTAAATAAAAGTTTAATGAGGTTATAAAATCACTTTTATAGTAGTTAACCATATTTCAAAAGTTATGATATTTAAAATCGAAGTGTTCGAAATTAGGGTTGTTACATTCTCCCTCACTTAAGGCATTTTGTTCTTGAAATTGAAACAAGAACAACACTAAATTGAACAGAAGGAACATATACATATATATGGAGTATTGTTGAAACTACATATAAACCAAAATGTATACTAAGTGCCTCCACTTCAGGTGATGAGTACACTACAAAAGCTATACTGTACTAAGTGCCTCCACTTCAGGCGATGAGTACACTACAAAACCAAAATGAATCTCTAGCATCATCGCTCAACCGCACTTTTACTAACTTTACAACCTTTGTCCTCAATCGCTTCGTATCACGCTCAACAATGCGAATAGGTTGCCTCAACATAGTCAAGTTAGGCTTAATCTCCAACTCCTGTTATTGCGATACTTTTACTATCAAAGAAGGATTGCACACATACTTACGCAAATATGATGCATGAAACATATTATGCACGCACGATAGCGTAATAGGTAACTCGACCCTATAAGTAAATGTATCAATCCTCTTCGGAATCGGGAATGATCCTATATAGAGAGGAGCCGACTCTCGGACCTTGCAAACCGAATAGCAGTCCTCATTGGAGAAATCTTTATGAACACAAAGTCTCTAACTGAGAAAGCCAAAACCTTTGTCTCTCAGTTGCATAACTCTTCTGCCTATTCTGCACTTCCTTTATACATTTCCAAATCATCATTACCTTATCAGTCGTCTCCTAATCATATCTGGCCCAAATACTAAACGATCTCCAGGTTCTACCCAACAAGATGGAGATTTACAAGGTTTGCCATACAATGCTTCAAAAGGTGGCACACCTAATGCTAGGCCAGTAACTACTGTTATATGAAAACTCAACAAGAGGTAAGTGATCTTCCCAAGAACCACCAAAGTATAAGAAACAAGCCTGAAGCAAATCTTTCAATATACGGTTACTCCTCTCCGTTTGCCCATCAGTCTGTGGATGGTATGTTGTACTCAAACTAAACTCCATCCTTAAGGCATCACATAACCCTTTCTCGAATTGACTAGTGATTATTAAATCTCTATTGCTCACAATATCATAAGAACTCTGTAAAGTCTTACAATCTCCTTAACGTACAACTTGGTTAAACTAGATGTTTCCTCATTGTCTTTACGGGTAAGAAGTGTGCATTCTTGGTTAGTCGATCCACTATAACCCAAATGCCTTCATTACCTTTTGTTGACATATGTAGCCCATCTACAAATTCCATAGGTATCAGCTCCCGCTTCCACTTTGGAATCTCAAGTGGCTGAAGCAATCCAGTTAGCTTTTGATGGTTACGTTTGACTTATTGGCAGTTAGAATACATACTCACAAATATGGAAACATCACTCTTCATACCTTCCCACCATAAAGTCTGCTTCATATCCCGATACATCTTGGTAACCCCTGGATGTATCATAAGTCAAATGATGACTTTCCGCTAACACCTTCTTCCTAATCCCATTAATATCTGGAACACACAATCTTCCATTCATCCTCAATATATCGCGAGTATCAACCTTGAATCCTGGCCACCTCTCGAATGCATCATTCTCACTTACCGCTTTAGCTGTCCTAGTAATACGAAGATCTCTCAGCAGATCACCTTCAATATGACTATTAAGGGTTGGATGCACTTTAACATTTGCCATAACTACATACCTCCTACTAAGCGCTTCAGTTATAACATTACCTTTCTCGCCGTATACAAAATACCACGATCATAAGCCATGGGAAATTCTAGCCAATGTTGTTGTCTCTTATGAAGGTCTTTCTAGGTGAAAAGACACTTCAAAAATTTGTGGTCCATGTACAACTTGAACTTCTCACCTAGTAAGTGATACCTCCACATCTGCGATGCAAAAACAACTACTAGCAACTCCAAGCCATGGGTCGGATACCTCGATTCATGCAGCTTAAGATACCGACTGGCATAAGCAATAACCCTTCCATGCTACGGCAACACCGCACCTAAGCCTATCCCATAAGTATCCGCATAAACAGTTAAAGCTTTACCTCCATCCTCCAACTATTCTAATGCTTGATCACATTTATCAGTCCAAACAAAATTAACTTCTTTCTTTGTCAGTTCATCAAGAGTGAAGCAATCTTCAAGAAATCCAAAATAAACCTCCTGTAATAACCTGCTAACCCCAAGAAGCTTCTTATCTTAGTTGCACTTTCCGACCTCTTTCAATCCTGAATAGCCACAATCTTTACTGATCAACAGAAATACGCTCGTCTGGACAACATGTTCTAAGAACTTAACTTCAGGATGCCAAAAGTGACACTTCGAGAACTTAGCTCTCAATGCATACTCTATTAATGTTTCAAGTACAATCCTCAGATACTGATTATGCTCCTCCCAATCTTGGATTAGAATATAAAGTCATCAATAAACATAAAAACAAACTTATTTAACACATCCCGGAAAACCTAATTCATAAAGTCCACAAATATGCTGGAGCATTAGTTAGGCCAAACGGCATAACTAATCACTCATATAACTTAGCAGACCTGAAGGCTATCTCTCCTCTACTACCCTCAATAGATGAAACCCTTTGGATAGATCTAGTTGAGAAATACCTAAGCACTATGTAGCTGATCGAATAAGTCATCTACCCTAGGAAAATGATACTTGTTCCCAATAGCTCGCTTATTGAGCTCACGAAAATACACACAAAGTCTTAAGGAATCATTCGCCTTCGTAGCAAAGACGACGGGCGCTCCCTAATTTAATCGACAAGGTTAGATCAAGCCTTTGTACAAAAAATCGCTGACCTAGTTTGCTAACTTTAACTTCTTCTTCGCTGATAACCTATGAACAAACAACGCAATAGGTTTATCATATCGAACCAAATAATACAAAATTCGATCTCATGATGAGTTGGTAAACTAGACATCTCTTCAAACACATCTACAAACTCCTGCACAACAAAGATCGAACCTAACTCCTCTTCCACCACATCAAGATGTTAGAAGCTTGAATTTTTTATGTTTTGATTGTGACAACTATATAAGTAGATATTATATGAAATAACCATATTTGCAGGAGAACATACTATTTTACTCGAGAAATAATATAACAGATTATAGACCATATTCCAGATAGAAGCTTCAGTAATATATTTAGACTATGGCCTGAGTCTAGGAGTGAGTTCATGTTAAAATCTCTCCGAAGTGGTATATGCACGCACACATAGTTTAAAAATATTCAAACCATAGTTCATATGCTAAAAAAATTTAGTAACATAGTTTATGTATAAAAGCTTTTCCAAAAATTCTTTGATATGGCAAAAACATGAAATTCAGCCGACTGAACAGTCTAGTTCAGTCGACTGAATAGTGTGCACGTGCACAACTGATCTTAAATATTCAGATGGCTGAAGTTGATGATTCAGCCGGCTGAATTGCATGACTTTTGCACTAATTTCTTTTTGATTCGATTTTTAATCGATTCAGCTGGCTGAATTGTTCCACTCAGACGGCTAAATCTTCATGATGGCTATATTTTGAAAAGACACTTCATTTCAACGAATAGAAACAACTCTTGATTCAAGAGTTGCTTCCATATTCTTTCATGGCTACTTTTCACAAGTGATTGCAACTCTTAATCACTAGATATAACCATGAAATCCATTATTTTAATCACTGAATTCTGATTCTAATTCTGGTTCTTATTATCTAACAATCTTGCCATTTGAAATCAACTATTTTCGTTTTAATCACTTGTTCATTCAAACAAACTTCATTAGTGATTAAATAAACTTTCTATCTTCATGAATACACGATATACCATAAAGAAGAAGATTATAGGAAGGGTGTACGAGATGGACTTATCAGTGCTACTTAAGAGCATACCTAGTCAAAAATAATTTTACTATTTGTATTAAAAGTCCTGTTCTATTTCTGAGGTGGTTAAAGTCCTATTCTGTTTCTTAGGCGGTAGAATTCCTGTTCGGTTGCTCAAGCGGTGTAATACCTATTCCTCTAGGTCAAGTGAGTGTTGATAGTTGAATTTTAGTAGGAATCTGGGACTGGACATAGAACGAGAGGTTCGAACCAGTATAAAAATCTCTGGTTTCATTTACATTATTATTTACTTTTATATTTATATTCTGCACTAGTTGATAACTTAGTTAATATTCCATATTATACGACCCTTAGTCACTTTCACTTGGTATCAAAGCGTTGGTCGTCATATGACCATAACACGGTTATTTGATATTCAGTTAATATAGAAAATAACGTTAACATAAGTTTTATTGAAGGTCAATCCACTTCAAGACCACCACTATATAACGTTTAAATTACAATTATTGGTCAACACGAATGAGAACTTATATGCAAGCAAATGGATATGATACTTGGAATATCACTTAGAATGAATACACTATACCTACTACACCATATGCACAATGGTCAAACACACAAAAGATAGATGCTACCTTAAATTAAAAAGCCATAGATATATTATTTTGTGCTTTAAATAAGAATGAATTTAATAGAGTTAGGATGTGTACAACTGCTTATGAAATTTGGCACTCTTAAAGTTACACGTAAAGGAAGAAACAAAGTTAAACAATGCAAAATTTCTATGCTTAAAAATCAGTTCTAAAATTTCAGAATGAAACCAAAAGAGACTATAAATGAAATGTATTCAAGATTCCAAGGCATATGTCGTTCACTAGTAGCATTAGGAGAAAAATACACTAATTTTGATATTGTTTCAAAAATCCTAAACTCTTTAACGGATGAATGTGAATGAAAAGTCTTACCTATCGAAGAAGCTAACGATATTTCTACCAACAAACCTGAAGAGTTAATAGGAAATCTCATTTCATATGAAGTAAATTTGCAGACAAAATGAGATCAATCCCAAGATAGAAATAAAATAGCTTTCCAAGCTGAACAAGAAGATTCAGATTCAGATAAAGATGACATGGCATTTACAGCAAAGAATTTCAAAAAAAATTTGAAATTTGGAAAGAACAAGAAATTCGAAAACAACAGGAGAGACAATCCCAATAAACCACCAGCTTTAAATCTCGAATGTTATGAATGTCATAAGAAGGGTCACATAAGAAGGACTGTCTTGATCGAAAAAAAGACAGGTACAAGGATAAGGACAAGTATAAGAAGTAGCAAGCATTGTCTGTTACACGGGATGACTTAGAATCGTCATTATCATCAGACAGTGACACTGACAGTGAATCTGAACAAGCCAATGTCTACTTTATGGCTCCGACTAATGATGTATGTGATCTAACTTTTGATGATTTAATTGATATAAACTTAGAATTGTTGGATAAACTAAAAGAAGTTAAAAGAAACTATAAAGATGCTTTAGAAAAACTAAACAGAAGTGAAATAGTAGTTGGTATGCTCAGAGATGAAAAGAAAATCTTAGAAGAAGAACTTGTTAAATCACAAGAATCTTTGTCTAATATATCTTCTCAATTCACGATGCTATCAAATGAAATTGAAGTTCAAAAAGAAAAGAATATGACATTAGCTCCAGAAAAGCACGATTTAAAATAAAATGTCAAAATACTTGAATTAAAAATTACTAGTCTCAAAACTAAGTTAGAAAGTATTACAAAAAATGCTTCTAACTTCAATGAAGGTAAAAAAATCTCTCTATAGTTATTAAAAACTCTCAAACTACTTTTAATAAGAGAGGGTTAGGATATGCAATGGCATACAATGGATTCCATTCAATGGCAGGGTTACAGGGGTACCGTCCACCACAGTACGGGGCCTAGATCACCGTACCGAGGATCACTCCCGACCCCCTACAAAACAAAGCCGGAATAAAAAGGGATATCTAGACATGGGTATACCTCGTCCTTCTTGGGTGCTACCCACCTAACCTTGCTGCACATCCCCTGTTTTTAGCCATTCCTGATTGATGAGGCTTGAGGCTACGATTACCTTTACAGAACATATCTCTTAGAATGCTCATCATCCGCCTGACGATGTTCTGAAAGCACTCAATCCATACGAGTTCGTTCCAGGTTCGAAGAAAACCGAAGGCATTATTTCGTTACACTCATTTTGGAATCACCTCAGAGTTAACGACAATAACCCTTGCATTCGGAAAACACCATCTCAATTTTACTAGAGAATTCACGACCTAACGTTTAATTTGGATCGATGTGGTTTTCGGATAATCATAACTGACACCCGATCCCGGTCTCATCGAAATCCAAATGCCATTTTAAAGGTCAAGTTGTTTAATGGTTTAAACAATTTAATTTCAACACTTTGAATTCACATAGCATTTATCACAGATAAATCATACACAATCATCATAGATATATCAAAGCATATCATAGAACATCACAGAATATCACCAAATAAATATCACAAATCAGATATTCTACTTATACAATATTCATAAGCAAGCATCTTAAATTCTTATTGTAATTAATTTAATTTAAAATAATTATTTGAGAATTAATTACTTAATTAATTTTTTTATTTCACACCATTTAATTAATTACTTCTTAATCAATTTATTTAAATCAATTACTTAATTAATTCCCCCTTAATTATTAATTAATAACCTTAATTATTAATTGATCAAACTTAATTATCCACTTATTAACCATTAATTACTTATTTAATCGATTATTAATTCTTAATTAAATTACTTAATTAGTTAACTACTAATCATACAATAATTAACTTAAGTAGTTAATTACAAATTTATTTATCACTTAATCATCAATTAACCAATCTCTAATTACAATTATAATTTAATTATTCTTAATTGCTTCTAAAATAATTAATTAATTACTATTCATTTTAGTGAACATTTTAAAGCTCTCCTTTAAACTTTGAAAATCAAATTATTACTAACTACCAACTTAAATGTTAATTAATTTTATACTTAACTTAAATCAATTACTTATTAAAATAATAATCAAGAGTTTAAAATATTGTTAAGTATTAACCAAAATAATTAAAACTCGAATTAAAATCTTAACTTAAACTGTTAAACCTTTATTTTGTTTACAGTGCTTCAATCTGGTTGAAAATGATTTGCTTAACTTTATATTTTTTTTAGTCTACTGCAGTTTTGAAAACCCAAGCATTCCCCTTGTTTAACTCGAGTATCACTTCGGTTTCCTCACCTATTTTCCCGAGACACACACCCAATCTTCACACAACCCTTCTTCTTCTCTCCTTTTTTTTTCATTTTCCAGCAAGTTTAAGTATAAACTTAAGTAAAACATGTTTACTCACTCGATCACTTACCCGAAGTAAGCGAACCACCTAACTCGAGTAACGACTCGAGATTACCTACCAACGACGACACTGAAACCAACCTCACGTCGTACACGTACACGACGATGCACCGTAGCTTCGGCGAACTCCATCGCCTCAGGCAAGTCACAGATCTCCCATAGACTCAATAACCAAACTTGATTCGCCCTCAAAAAATTTGAATCGAATTTTAGCATACTGCTCGAAAAACTGCAAACACCACCCACAAACTAAAACACCTCGCCACCGCCGCACAAACCATCGGAGATGCCCAAACTTCATCCATACCACGACAACACGTTAAGCTACCATCCTCCAGAATTACGTGCAACTCGATCACGTAAAGAAGATGAACTCGTCACATTTTCTGACATGACCAAAAACTTAAAACAAAACCCTAAAATGATCTCAACCCAACCATTTGTGCAATGGAAAAATCCTTTGATAATTTTCTCGAAATCAATGATGTTTATATTTGCTTCAAACAAAATTTCAACATTTTAAATTGGTTCGATTGTCGGGAATTTGTAAAAATGCAATTTTAGTTCAAATACAAACTGCTCTTAAAATACTAATCTAAAAATATTCATTTTTTGTTTTAAATATCATAAATTGCAGCAAGAATTCAAGATATAAACTTGAATTAATATTTTATAACAATCGAATTTTATCAAATTATCACTTGATTGCCTGTAAACAAGATTACAGTGGTATATTCTTACAAACCTGATTTGATCAGTTTTTAAAATCTTAGTTGATGTTTAAACTTCTTGTTCAATTGAAACTTAAAGTTTTACGATGATCAATTGAAAACAAATTTGAGTTTGAATGATAATCAACCCTGTAACAAATAGCAGAGAAGAACAACATATTCAATATTCATAGAACAACATGTATGTAAACACAGATCCATATCAAAATAAAACACATACAACACCATATAGTCAATGAATCATCTTTACTATTTTAATTAAACTTAAACTTGAAAATTTTATGCTTACTACCTGAAATTTTTGACCAGAGAACAATTCCAGGTATTATGAAAACCTGAAGTATGAATCTGCCTTGAGTCTGTTTTTGTAAACTGCAGTTTGAATTGAATGATTTTGAACTTTGACAAATGAAGATGTTTATTTCTTATTCTCAGGTCTTGCTAAGTGTTGATGAACGAACTGGAACAACAAGATGTACAATTATAAGAGAAAACGGTTTGTAAATAAGAAAAGTATTATCTGGTTAAGCTTCTTTGTTAAGATGATCAGATTTTTCTAAATATTTTGAATTGACCTACTTTAGGCTGAGATAATCGCATTTAATGCCATGGTTCCCAAATTTGTTTACACATTATTATTATGTTTTGCTATATATAGATATTTGTATGTAAATATTCACTTGCAGGTAACATTTAGGTTTTTATGTGTGAAGATATTTTGTTTTATATTTTTCTAGCTTTCACAATTCATATACATACACTTTGTCTTATTTTATTTTATACACTTGTTCTTATAATTTTTAACTTATGTTGTATGAACACCAAAATCACTTAATTCTTGCTTTTATTTTTTTATTTCTATTTGTATTTTAACTATCAATATTTAAATTATATTCATATGGTTTACTTAATATTTTATACTTATATTTTATACTGATAGAATTTAATTTTATTCCAAACATTATTATATATATATATTTACCAATGTTAATAAGGTGGAACATTTTAATTCAATTATATAAGAAAGATTTTATTGTAAATATTATTAAGAGATTTTATTTTTAAATTTCCAAATCAAATTTTTTTCCTTTTTAAAATACAAATATATACAAATAAATGGCAAATATTTCCAAAAGTCAATTTCATTTTAAAACGATGAGTTTGCATTTTATTTAATTAGATTAAATATTTATTAAAATATTATCGCTAAAATCTAGGGTCGTTACATTCCTCCCCCCTTAAAAGAATTTCGTCCCCGAAATTTGAAACAAAAGATAATTCAAATGTTGTTATATCAACCATTCAAACATACATATCATTCATACAATAGCAAACAATCAAACATTCTATTCTAACAAACATCACTAGCTATCCGGACACAAATCCAGATAAGCTTTCCTAAAACTATCCAAAGTTTCCCAGGTGCAATCTTTGGGATCCTCACTCCACTGCACTTTGGCGAGCTTCACTACCTTGCTCCTGAGTTGCCTCCCGTCTTGATCAACAATCCGAACTGGATTACTGACCACAGTCAAATTAGGCTCGACCTCCAAATCTTCCTGTACTACTGGTTCTACAACTAATGATGGATCATGAACAAATTTCCTTTGATGGGATACATGGAATGCATTATGAATTCCAGACATCCGTTCTGGCAATTCAATTCTGTAAGCTACCGCACCAATCCTTTCCAATACCCGAAATGGTCCAATATATCTCAGGGCAAGTTTTCCCGTCTTTCCGAATCTAATAGCTCCTTTAATCGGGGAAAATTTGACAAAAACTAAATCATCAATCTCAAATTCCAATTGTTTCCTTCTCTAATCTGCGTACTTCTTATGACGGTCATGAGCAGCTTTCATCCTTTTCTTGATAAGCTCAACTTTATCAGATGCTTCACGAATCAAATCTGGTCCAAGCACAAGACGATCTTTCGACTCTGTCCAGCGGGATGGGGATCTACACGGTCTTCCATACAAAGCTTAAGGAGCCATCTTAATACTAGCTTGGTAACTGTTATTATATGAGAATTCTACCAAATGAAGATGGTCTTCCCACGATCCACCAAAATCCAAAACACAAGCTCGCAGCAAATCTTCTAGAATTCGGTTCAGCCTCTCCGTTTGTCCATCTGTCTGAGGATGATAGGTTGTACTCAGTCTCAAACTTGTTCCCATGGCTGATTGCAGAGCCTCCCAAAATTTGCTGGTGAAAATAGGATCACGATCACTTACTATGCTAACACGAACACCATGCAATCTAATTATCTCCCTCAAGGAAATATCTGCCAGAGAAGCTGTAGTACAAGTTGCCATAACGGGTATAAAATGGGCACTCTTAGTTAGAGGATTCACAATAACCCATATTCCATCGTTTCCTTTCTGGTTCTAGGCAAACCATCGATGAAATTCGTCGAAATCGTCTCCCATTTCCATTCTGGGATTTCCAAAGGCTGTAACAAACTGGCCGACTTCTATTGATCTCCTTTAACTTGTTGACAGATAGCACAACTATTAACGAAAGAAGCTACATCCCTCTTCGTGGTCGGCCACCAGAAAACTCTTCTCATATCTTTATACATCTTAGAGATTCCTGGGTGAGTATTCAGTTTGGAGCTATGACATTCAGATAAGACTTCTTGCCTCAATCCATTTATATTAGGTACACACAAACGACCATTAATACTCAAAGCACCTTGATCGTCCACCTTGAAATCCGAATATCGACCATCCTTAGTTCCAAGAATTAGTTCCTCAAAAGATCTATCCTCCATTTGTTTACTTATGATTCTATGCTGGAGAGATGGAACAACTTCCTAAAGAGACAGGACTGCATTCCTGCTAAGAGCATCAGCTACAACATTCGCCTTTCCCGGTGTATACAGAATATCCAAATCATAGGATGCCAGAACTCGACCCATCGATGCTGCCTCAGATTAAGATCCTTTTGAGAGAAGAGATATTTCAACGGTTTGTGATCGTGAATAACTCAAACTTCTCTCCCAAGAGATAATGTCTCCAGATCTTCAAAGCAAAAACAATGGCTAAATACTCAAGATCATGCGTAGCGTAGTTCCTTTCGTGTGGCTTTAATTGCCGACTCGCATACGCAATTGCTCTTCCATTCTGCATCAGAACTGCTCCCAGTCCTACTACACAAGCATCTGTATATACTTCAAATTTGCTTTTCCCATCCGGAATAGCTAGCACTGGTGCACTGGTTAGCCTCGTCTTTAACTCCCGGAAAGCTTCTTCACACTGGGGTGTCCATTTGAACTTAGCTCCTTTCCTTGTCAACTTGGTCAGATGCGAAGAAATCTTAGAATAGTCCTTGATAAACTTCCTGTAGTGGCCAGCTAATCCCAGAAAACTGCGAACTTCAGTCGGTGACTTCGATTGCTTCCATTCCAGAATAGTCTCGACCTTTGCTGGATCTATAGAGATACCTTCACCAGAAACAATGTGCCCTAAAAATTTGACTTCCGATTTCCAAAAATGGCACTTAGAGAACTTCGCCTTCAAAACATGTCTCCTCAGAGTCTCCAACACTATTCTCAAATGCTGCTTGTGCTCTTCTTCAGACTTAGAATAGACCAAAATATCATCGATGAACACCAGAACGAACTTATTCAATACATCTCGAAAGACTCGGTTCATCAGATCAATAAAGTAAGCAGGAGCGTTGGTTAATCCGAAAGGCATAACGAACCATTCATAGAAACAATTTGGTCCCCTAAATGCAGTCAAGGGAATACTGTCCTCGGCTACCCTTAACTGATGGAAACCTGAAGCTAAATCCAGCTGAGAAAAGATAGAAGCTCCATGCAACTGGTCAAAGAGATCATCAATATGAGGAAGAGGATATTTATTTCGAATAGTCACCTTGTTCAATTCTCTATAGTCAACACAGAACCTTAGCGATCCATCCGACTTAGTGACAAACACTGCCGCAGAACCCCAACAAGAAAAACTGGGCCTAATCAACCCCTTCTCCAAAAGATCCCGAGTCTGCTTAACTAACTCTTCTCTCTCTCTAGGAGCCATCCTCCTACTAGGCTGAATCACTGGCATTGCTCCTGGAATCAAATCAATGCGAAACTCTGTCTCTCGATGTGGAGGCGAACACTTGACTTCCTCGAATATATCAGGGAAATCTTGGACCACATCGATATCTTCAATCTTCTCTTGAGAATTCTCAACTCCATGTAAAAGACTTCTCAAGTGAATTCCATAATTATCACAAGACACTCTAGTAATCCTACCCAAATCAGTTTCCAACGAAACTATTCTCTCGTCACAATTCAAAACAGCTTTATACTTATCGAGCCAATCCATCCCCAATATAAGGTCAAATCCCTTAAAATTCAACACAAAAGGATCACAAGAAAAACTATGGGATAGATAGGTAGATCTTATCTAATCTGGTTACCCCTCCTATAGGATTCGTACGAAGATGGGACAGTCTACTGTACTAGGGTTAAGAAAGAAGTTCTCTACAGATTCCAAAGAAATAAAACTCAAAGAAGCACCCGAATCAAACAGAACTTTAGTATACTTGCCATCCAAAAGTAATGTACCTTCCAAAACTCCCTTACCTTTAGATGAAGTAGACGGTGCACCTTCCAAAGCAAATACCTTATTCTGCTGACTTTATAAAGAAGCGAACGATCCTTGATCATATGACCTTTTTGATGACAATTAAAGCATAGAGATTTCTGAACCAAAGCCGAACCGGGACCACTCTGATGTGACTGTTGCTGCTGCTGAAATCCTTTCCTAGGACACTTATTCGCCAAGTGACCTTCTTGTTGACATATAAAGCATTTGAGAGGTCCGTTGTTGCTTCCAGACTTCTTCTTGCCCTGCTTCCTCCAAATGAGATTGAACTTCCTCTAATTCGAATTAGCAAAATTCCCTCCTGATGCTTCTACTGGTGCCACTGATTTCTTATTCAACAAATCCTCATATCTCAATGTTATATCAATTAAATCAATAAAAGATCCTTTCAAAAGCACCGTTAACTTTTCATGAGATTCTGGCCTCAATCCTTGCACAAACATTTCGTTCTTTTTAAGGGGAGTATCAATGAGTCCTGGTCCATAGCAAGAAAGTTCATTGAATTTGGTCTCATACTCCACTATAGACATGTTACCCTGTTTCAAATTCAGAAAATTCTGGTACAAACGAGTTTCCCTGCTGTTGGCATGAATTTCTCCTCAAATAACTCTTTAAATCTTTCCCAAGAAATGTCGTCCTCAGAAATGTTTACTACTGTTGCATCCGACCAGGCTGCTGCGCCTCCCTGCAATTGCCATGAAGCCATTTCCCTTTCCCCTCATCAGACAACTTCATACTCTTAAAGATGCGCTCACAAGAGCGTAGCCAAGCTTGGATCTCAATTATAGATTCTGACCCTTTAAATGGTTTACCTCCAAGATTGATGAAGTCCTTGCATAAAGCGGCAAAACTAATTTGAGGCGGTGCTGGATTTACAGCCTCACTAGCAGTTTGACTTCGTCCATTATCACTCGAGGTACTGCCCCTACCTCTGCCTCTCCTTCCAGAATTCATGTTGGCCACCTGGACAGGTAACTCATCAAATTTAGATAGGTATATAATTATATGAAAATACAAATACGCACTCTCAAGATAAATATCACTCAAGAGCCTAGGTATAATCTCAACCAGGGCTCTGATACCAACTGTGGCGACCCGCCTTTCTACGCACAGAAAGACGTATCATCAATAAAAAAGCAAGCGATAGAAATAGAAAAGATAGGAAGAAAGAACAACAACATCAGAATCTCACAGCAGAATGGAACAAAATATAATACATCACATAATTATTGCATAGTTTACATATATCAGAGTTATACAATATCATACACATGACAGTCATATATACATCCCAAAATACAACATACACTAACTAACACAGCGGAACTAGGTAGATATATATACGTCTGGAACTCCTGCTACAAGCTCCTCCAGAATCCATAATCCAAAACCTGTCACTTGGCTACTCATAAAAATTTGAGTACCCAAGAGTTTATGAAAAAAAAATAAACTTCGGATCAGACATGCGTCTGGTATGAGTAAATGGTTTAAAGTTGTTTAACTTTGAAAACATTTGAAAATAAGGTATCCCGTAAGACTCCCCACACATAAACACGGGTAAGTTTTTACCTTACGCTAACCAAAACATTTTATAGGAAATCCAGTGATATTATAATAGTGTCTAGGGTTTTTAAGTAAAATACAGAAATAGCTGAAATGCTTGCATCTTACATTCCAACGTAGTTGGACACAATCAAAACATATGGCTCTTATTGGAAATTGGATTCTATACAATGGCAGGGTCACTGGGGTACCGCCCGTTACAGTACGGGGCCTAGATCACCGTATCGAGGATCACTCCCGATCCCCTACAACACAAGGCCAGAACCATTCCTTACTGAACAGTCCCGAACAAGATAACCCCGCGGTTGTAGCTAGCAACCGCCTACAAAGCCGGAATAAAAAGGGACATCTAGACAGGGGTATATCTCGTCCTGCTTGGGTGCTACCCACCTAACCTTGCTGCACATCCCCTGTTTTAGCCATTCCTGGTTGATGAGGCTTGAGGCTCCATTTGTTTACTTATGATTCTGTCCTGGAGAGATGGAACAACTTCCAAAAGAGACAAGACTGCATTCCTGCTAAGAGCATCGGCTACAACATCCGCCTTTCCCGGGGTATATAGAATATTCAAATCATAGGATGCCAGAAACTCGACCCATCGCTGCTGCTTCAGATTAAGATCCTTTTGAGAGAAGAGATATTTCAATGGTTTGTGATCCGTGAATAACTCAAACTTCTCTCCCAAGAGATAATGTCTCCAGATCTTCAAAGCAAAAACAATGGCTAACAACTCAAGATCGTGCGTAGCGTAGTTCCTTTCGTGTGGCTTTAATTGCCGACTCGCATACGCAATTGCTCTTACATTCTGCATCAGAACTTCTCCCAGTCCTACTATATAAGCATCTGCATATACTTCAAATTTGCTTTTCCCATTCGGAATAGCTAGCACTGGTGCACTAGTTAGCCTCGTCTTCAACTCCCGGAAAGCTTCTTCACAATGGGGTGTCCATTTGAACTTAGCTCCTTTCCTTGTCAACTTGGTCAGATGCGAAGAAATCTTAGAATAGTCCTTGATAAACTTCCTGTAGTAGCCAGCTAATCCCATAAAACTGCGAACTTCAGATGATGACTTCGATTGCTTCCATTCCAGAATAGTCCCGACCTTTGCTGGATCTACAGAGATACCTTCACCAGAAATAATATGCCCTAAAAATTTGACTTTCGATTTCCAAAAATGGCATTTAGAGAACTTCGCCTTCAAAACATGTCTCCTCAGAGTCTCCAACACTAT
Source organism: Allium cepa (assembly GCA_030765085.1). Classification (NCBI taxonomy): domain Eukaryota; kingdom Viridiplantae; phylum Streptophyta; class Magnoliopsida; order Asparagales; family Amaryllidaceae; genus Allium; species Allium cepa. The sequence continues at coordinate 132,612,913 of CM060943.1, forward strand.
TCTCAAATGCTGCTTGTGCTCTTCTTCAGACTTAGAATAGACCAAAATATCATCGATGAACACCAGAATGAACTTATTCAGTACATCCCGAAAGACTCGGTTCATCAGATCAATGAAGTAAGCAGGAGCGTTGGTTAATCCGAAAGGCATAACCAACCATTTATAGAAACAATTTGGTCCCCTAAATGCAGTCAAGGGAATACTGTCCTCGGCTACCCTTAACTGATGGAAACCTGAAGCTAAATCCAGCTGAAAAAAGATAGAAGCTCCATGCAACTGGTCAAAGAGATCATCAATACGAGGAAGAGGATATTTATTTCGAATAGTCACCTTGTTCAATTCTCTATAGTCAACACAGAACCTTAGCGATCCATCCGACTTAATGACAAACACTGCCGCAGAACCCCAACAAGAAAAACTGGGCCTAATCAACCCCTTCTCCAAAAGATCCCGAGTCTGCTTAACTAACTCTTCTCTCTCTCTAGGAGCCATCCTCCTACTAGGCTGAATCACTGGCACTGCTCCTGGAATCAAATTAATGCGAAACTCTGTCTCTCGATGTGGAGGCGAACACTTGACTTCCTCGAATATATCAGGGAAATCTTGGACCACATCGATATCTTCAATCTTCTCTTGAGAATTCTCAACTCCATGTAAAAGACTTCTCAAGTGAATTCCATAATTATCACAAGACACTCTAGTAATCGTACCCAAATCAGTTTCCAACGAAACTATTCTCTCGTCACAATTCAAAACAGCTTTATACTTATCGAGCCAATCCATCCCCAATATAAGGTCAAATCCCTTAAAATTCAACACAAAAGGATCATAAGAAAAACTATGGGATAGATAGGAATCTTCAAGTCTCTATAGATCTTATCTAATCTGGTTACCCCTCCTATAGGATTAGATACGAAGATGGGACAGTCTACTGTACTAGGGTTAAGAAAGAAGTTCTCTACAGATTCCAAAGAAATAAAACTCAAAGAAGCACCCGAATCAAACAGAACTTTAGTATACTTTCCATCTAAAAGTAATGTACCTTCCAAAACTCCCTTGCCTTTAGATGAAGTAGACGGTGCACCATCCAAAGCAAATACCTTATTCTGCTGAGCTTTATAAAGAAGCGGACAATCCTTGATCATATGACCTTGTTGATGACAATTGAAGCATAGAGATTTCTGAACCAAAGCCGAACCCAGACCACTCTGATGTGACTGCTGCTGCTGTTGCTGAAATCCTTTCCTGGGACACTTATTCGCCAAGTGACCTTCTTGTTAACACATATAGCATTTGCAAGGTCCATTGTTGCTTCCAGTCTTCTTCTTGCTCTGCTTCCTCCAAATGGGATTGAACTTCCTCTTATTCGAATTAGCAAAATTCCCTCCTGATGCTGCCACTGGTGCCACTGATTTCTTATTCAACAAATCCTCATATCTCAGTGCCATATCAATTAAATCAATAAAAGATCCTTTCAAAAGCACCGTCAACTTTTCATGAAATTGTGGCCTCAATCCTTGCACAAACATTTCGTTCTTTTTAAGGGGAGTATCAATGAGTCCTTGTCCATAGCAAGAAAGTTCATTGAATTTGTCTCATACTCCACTATAGACATGTTACCCTGTTTCAAATTCAGAAAATTCTGGTACAAACGAGTTTCCCTGCGGTTGGCATGAATTTCTCCTCAAATAACTCTTTAAATCTTTCCCAAGAAATTTCGTCCTCAGAAATGTTTGCTACTGTTGCATCCCACCAGGCTGCTGCGCCTCCCTGCAATTGCCATGAAGCCATTTCCCTTTTTCCCTCATCAGACAACTTCATACTCTTAAAGATGCGCTCACAAGAGCGTAGCCAAGCTTGGACCTCAATTATAGATTCTGACCTTTTAAATGGTTTACCTCCAAGATTGATGAAGTCCTTGCATAAAGCGGCAAAACTAATTTGAGGCGGTGCTGGATTTACAGCCTCGCTAGCAGTTTGACTTCGTCCATTTTCACTCGAGGTACTGCCCCTACCTCTGTCTCTCCTTCCAGAATTCATGTTGGCCACCTGGACAGGTAACTCATCAAATTTAGATAGGTATATAATTATATGAAAATACAAATACGCACTCTCAAAATAAATATCACCCAAGAGCCTAGGTATAATCTCAACCAGGGCTCTGATACCAACTGTGACGATCCGCCTTTCTACGCACAGAAAAACGTATCATCAATAAGAAAAGAAAGGGATAGAAATAGAAAAGATAGGAAGAAAGAATAACAACATCAGAATCTCACAGCAGAATGGAACAAAATATAATACATCACATAATTATTGCATAGTTTACATATATCAGAGTTATACAATATCATACACATGACAGTCATATATACATCCCAAAATACAACATACACTAACTAACACAGGGAACTAGGTAGATATATATACGTCTGGAACTCCTGCTTTAAGCTCCTCCAGAAACCAAAATACAAAACCTATCACTTGGCTACTCATAAAAATTCGAGTACCCAAGAGTTTATGAAAAAAAATAAACTTCGGATCAGACATGGGTCTGGTATAAGTAAATGATTTAAAGTTGTTTAACTTTGAAAACATTTGAAAATAAGGTATCACGTAAGACTCCCCACACATAAACACGGGTAAGTTTTTACCTTGCGCTAACCAAAATTTTTTATAGGAAATCCAGTGATATTATAATAGTGTCTAGGGTTTTCAAGTAAAATACAGAAATAGCTGAAATGCTTGCATCTTACATTCCAACGTAGTTGGACACAATCAAAACGTATGGCTCTTATTGGAAATTGGATTCCATACAATGGCAGGGCTACTGGGGTACCACCTGTCACAGTATGGGGCCTAGATCACCGTACCAAGGATCACTCCCGACCCCCTATAACACTTGGCCGGAACCATTCCTTACTGAATAATCCCGAACAAGATAACCCCGCGGTTGTAGCTAGCAACCGCCTACAAAGCCGGAATAAAAAGGGACATCTAGACAGGGGTATATCTCGTCCTTCTTGGGTGCTACCCACCTAACCTTGCTGCACATCCCCTGTTTTAGCCATTCCCGATTGATGAGGGTTGAGGCTACGATTATCTTTACAGAACATATCTCTTAGAATGCTCATCGTCCGCCTGACGATGTTCTGAAAGCACTCAATCCATACAAGTTCGTTCCGGGTTCGAACGAAACCGAAGGCATTATTTCGTTACGCTCATTTTGGAATCACCCTTAGAGTTAACAACAATAACCCTTGCATTCTGAAAACACCATATCGGTCTTTATTTGAGAATTCACGACCTAACGTTTAATTTGGATCGATGTGGTTTTCAGATAATCATAACGGACACCCGATCCCGGTCTCATCAAAATCCAAACGCCGTTTTAAAGGTCAAGTTGTTTAATGGTTTAAACAATTTAATTTCAACACTTTGAATTCACATAGCATTATCACAGATAAATCATACACAATCATCATAGATATATCAAAGCATATCATAGAACATCACAGAATATCACCAAATAAATATCACAAATCAGATATTCTACTTATACAATATTCATAAGAAAGCATCTTAAATTCTTATTGTATTTAATTTAATTTAAATCAATTATTTGAGAATTAATTACTTAATTAAATATTTTATTTCAATTTATTTAAATCAATTACTTAATTAATTCCCCCTTAATTATTAATTAATAACCTTAATTATTAATTGATCAAACTTAATTATCCATTCATTAACCACTAATTACTTAATTAATCAATTATTAATTCTTAATTAAATTATTTAATTAGTTAACTACTAATCATACATTAATTAACTTAAGTAGTTAATTACAAATTTATTTATCACTTAATCATCAATTAACCAATCTCTAATTACAATTATAATTTAATTATTCTTAATTGCTTCTAAAATAATTAATTGATTACTATTCATTTTAATTAACATTTTAAAGCTCTCCTTCAAACTTTGAAAATCAAATTATTACTAACTACCAACTTAAATGTTAATTAATTACTTAATTAAAATAATAATCAAGAGTTTAAAATATTGTTAAGTATTAACTAAAATAATTAAAAATCAAATTAAAATCTTAACTTAAACTGTTAAACCTTTATTTAGTTAACAGTGCTTAAAACTAGTTAACTTTATATATATATTTTTAGTATACTGCAATTTTGAAAACCCAAGCACTCCCCTTGTTTAACGCGAGTATCACTTCGGGTTCCTCACCCATTTTCCCAAGACACACACCCAATCTTCACGCAACCCTTCTTCTTCTCTCCCTTTTTTTCATTTTCCAGTAAGTTTAAGTATAAACTTAAGTTATAGTATCAGTAAAACATGTTTACTCACTCGATCACTAACCCGAAGTTAGCGGACACCTAACTCGAGTAACGACTCGATATTACCAACCAACGATGACACTGAAACCAACCTCACGCCGTACACGTACACGGCGACGTGCCATAGCTTCGACGAACTCCATCGCCTCAGGCAAGTCACAAATCTCCCATAGACTCAATAACCAAACTCGATTCGCCCTCAAAAATTTTGAATCGAATTCAGCATACTGCTCGAAAAACTGCAAACACCACCCACCAACTAAAACACCTCGCCACCGCCAAACAGACCACCGGAGATGCCCAAACTTCGTCCACACCACAATAACACATTAAGCTACCATCCTCCAGAATTACGTGCAACTCGATCACGTAAAGAAGACGAACTCATCACATTTTCTGACATGACCAAAAACTTAATACAAAACCCTAAAATGATCTCGACCCAACCATTTGTGCAATGGAAAATTCCTTTGATAATTTCTCGAAATCAATGATGTTTATATTTTCTTCAACAAAATTTCAACATTTTAAATTGGTTCGATTGTCAGGAATTTGTAAAATTGCAATTTTAGTTCAAATACAAACTGCTCTTAAAATACTAACCTAAAAATCTTCATTTTTGTTTTAAAAATCATAAATTGCAGCAAGAATTCAAGTTATAAACTTGAATTAATATTTTATAACAATCGAATTTTATCAAATTATCACTTGATTGCCTGTAAACAAGATTACAGTGGTATATTCTTACAAACCTGATTTGATCAGTTTTTAAAATCTTAGTTGATGTTTAAACTTCTTGTTCAATTGAAACTTAAAGTTTTACGATGATCACTTGAAAACAAATTTGAGTTTGAATGATAACCAACCCTGTAACAAATAGCAGAGAAGAACAACATATTCAATATTCATAGAACAACCTGTATGTAAACACAGATCCATATCAAAATAAAACACATACAACACTATATAGTCAATGAATCATCTTTACTGTTTTAATTAAACTCAAACTTGAAAATTTTATGTTTACTCACCTAAAAGTTTTGAGCAGAGAACAATTCCTGGTATTATGAAAACCTGAAGTATGAATCTGCCTTGAGTCTGTTTTTGTAAACTGCGGTTTGAATTGAATGATTTTGAAGTTTGAAAAATGAAGATGTTTATTTCTTATTCTCAGGTCTAGCTATGTTTTGATGAACGAACTGGAACAGCAAGATGTATATTTATAAGAGAAAACAGTTTGTAAATAAGAAAAGTATTATCTGGTTAAGCTTCTTTGTTAAGATTTGATCAGATTTTTCTAAATATTTTGAATTGACCTACTTTAGGCTGAGATGATGGCATTTAATGCCATGGTTCCCAAATTTGTTTACACATTATTATTATGTTTTGCTGTATATAGATATTTGTATGTAAATATTCGCTTGCAGGTAACATTTGGGTTTTTATGTATGAAGATATTTTGTTTTATATTTTTCTAGCTTTCACAATTCATATACATACACTTTGTCTTATTTTATTTTATACACTTGTTCTTATAATTTTTAACTTATGTTGTATGAACACCAAAATCACTTAATTCTTGCTTTTTTTTCTATTTGTATTTTAACTATCAATATTTAAAATATATTCATACGGTTTACTTAATATTTCATACTTATATTTTATATTGATAGAATTTGATTTTATTCTAAACATTATTATCTATATATATACACCAAATGTTAATAAGGTAGAACATTTTAATTCAATTATATAAGAAAGATTTTATTGTAAATATTATTAAGAGATTTTATTTTTAATGTCCAAATCAAAAAAATTTCCTTTTTAAAATACAAATATATACAAATAAATGGGAAATATTTCCAAAAGTCATTTTCATTTTAAAATGATGAATTTACATTTTATTTAATTAGATTAAATATTTATTAAAATATTATTGCTAAAATCCAGGGTCATTACATAAATAGTGGGGGTCGTGCTGTGGATTGTCCTTCTTGAAAAATACTTACCATACTAAAGTTATTCAAAAACGTGTTACTGTTCTTTGATCAAACTTCGGTCACATTTTCCGTTTTTCTACGAACTATTTAATTTGTTAAACAAATTTTGAAAATGTTTTTACCATCATTATTAACTAATTGAATGAGTTTATTTTCATTATAAAACCTATATATTCAGTATTTAAAATTAATTAAATATTCATTAATCAAAATAGTGAAATTATGGGTCGTTATATTGGAAATTATATTTATGGAATAAAGGAGAAGTATGCGGAACTAAATTAGATTTGCTAAAATGAATTTTCATTTTTGCAGCTCTTAGTTTTCATAAATAAGATTTCAAAAATAAACTTGGTTTATTATTGTATTTGGTGTATAGTGTATCATATACATATGTAATTTTATGAAGTAGTGTCTTAGATTTACATACAAGTTATAAAAGATTTAAATATTTTAAATGTGCGGTTTATGAAAAAAAAAGAGTGAAGTTTTTAATTGATTTTTGATATATATGTGTGTGTTTTATAACTCATGAAAGTTATTATGAAGATGTTATAATGGTTTTGTGAAAAAGTGAATAAATTTTATAATTTCATGAAAGGAAGGAAATTGAGAAAAAAGCAATGAATTAAAAAACATCGATTTAAAGATTTTGAAAAGGAATTTATATTTTTGGAGAAGGTTATAAAATGATTAAAAATAATAATTCAAGCAAGTTTGACAATTTGAAATATAAATTTTAGCCATTTTCAATATGTTGTGAGATATTTAATTCTTGGAAACATTTAAACGATATGAATTTTGATAATAGGGAACAGAGGCAAATAAAGAAAAGTTTTCGAGGCTTTATGCAATATTTTCGAAAAAAGCGATATGAAATTGTTATTTTGAAAAAAAAAACAAAAAGATTTCAAAGCATATAAGGGTGAAATGCACATATTTGATTATGTGCCTCATCGAGAGAAAAAAAAATGACTTGGAATAAAAGAGAAATTTTGTTTAAGAAATTGTATACTTTTAAAGCGCTGAGCGAATATGTACATAACTTTTGATTTTGTTGTCCATTTCGATGAATCTTATTTCATTTGTTTTCATTTAGAATAGGTTTCATGTTCGCCATTTTTTGTTTTTGAAATCCTTTAGTGTTAAAAAAGGTTTGAAATTGAATTAAAAATCTGGCTAGAATATTCAGTTCAAAATTGTAGAGATGAAGTATTTTGGCCATAATTTTTGAATGCTTTATCCGATTCTGACGGTCTTGCAATTTTTGTAAAGCTAAGAAACTAAGCAACAACTTTACGTTAAGAGTTTTGTAAAATTTTGTCGTTCTCTATGCTAAAAATGTTTTCTGAAGTGGGCCTGCATTTTACAAGTAATCCAGATTCGCAAAAGTTAAAAAAAAATGTCATAACTCATGATGTATTATACATATCTATGATTAGAGAGTTGTTTTGGGAAGCTTATACATTGGGTAACAATTTTGTTTTTGAAGCCCTTATCTAATTTTGTGTCTTTGACCCTTAAACTTTGTCGAAAAGAGGCTTAACTTGGATTATAATATTGTTCCTTTGTATATGAATCCGATATTTATAAATTTGAATGTTCATGACCTTATTGAGTTTGTTTGAGTTGAGCTTAGGTGCATGAAGGCTTCGTGAAAGGATTTTTGGCGCATGCCCATTTGTTTTCGCATTGTAAACTTAAACATGCTCACTTAAAATGCAAAAGAAAGGTATGTTTCAAGCTTATGCGGATTGTGATATTATATTTTTTCCTTATGTTTCGAGATGCTCCATGGTTGGGATATATATATATTGTTATTTTTTTGTGTTGTAATTTTTCGAAACACTCTCTATATAAAGGAAATTATTGATTTTTTTGAAAAATCCAACACCAGGAAAATTTTCACTGAATTGATCATATGCGCATAATAGTAATTTGATAAATGAGTCTACTTAAAGTTGTAACATATGATAAGTACTGATGTGTGTCACATAGAGGATTGAGTGAGTTTAAGCTTAGTAGAAGATTGTAGAACATGAAGAAAGTAAGGGAACGAGTTATACGACGTTTTTTATAAGAAATTGCGAGGATGCAATTTCATAAAGGGAAGGTCCATAACAACCATAATTTCTACGTAGTAGTATAAGAAAGTTTTATTTATTGAAGAAATGTTCGAATTCGATTTGTGATTATTATTATTATTACTTGAAAAATATTTTTATTTAATTAAAGGCTATTTAATAAAAGATTTTTTTAACAAATTAAATTAATAAATTATTTACCGATAACATATTAAACTGAAAAAATGTTTTAAATAAGTATAAATAGTTTTAAAGTGTAAATAACTTTTATATGATTGGAGTAGTAGAAAAATAAATTTACTTTGTATTAATATAATGGATAACTAAAATAGAAATAAAAGAATATTAAATTGAATAAAATTGTCCAACTATCAAAATATTTATGTACAATGAAGCGTAATTCAATTTAAATTAAATTAAAGTAATTTGTATATAAATAAAAGAGTTATGAAAAAAGTGTAAGGACTTAATTGAAAATGAAAGGTGAAGCTTAATATAATAAAATAATTATCCTATTCATTCTTCCATTTTTAAGCCCAAGCCCATTAAAATGCACATCCTCTTTTTATTACTAGGAATCTTAAACCTATCCTATAAGTTAGCCCATACAACCCTTATTCGTTTTCCAAATCCATAGTCCCCTGAATGAAATCGAACATGAAAAATGAAAATGCGATTCAAAAAGGGCATGCATACGATTGCGCACGAAGGTGGTGACCTGACAATGACGTTGATGCCACATGCGAGGTAACGAGATGCACGTGCATAGGCGAAGGGAGGGGGATACGCGTGCATAGGTAGAGCTATAGGCAAAGCATGGACGGACGCGATGAGTTCGCATGGCTAAGGCAGCCTGCGACAATGACGAGATGCTAGGGAGGTGCCGCTAGGTGTGCAATTAGCTAGGGTATGCTCGGGGTCGTTTGTGTTCAGTCAAGATGAGGCAATGGACTGAGATAGACTTCATCTTCATTGCATCATTTTGTGAGTAAATTTTTGCTCACATTTATATTTAAATTTTATTTTCTTTGGCATGATAGCAATGGATGGAAATTGGTTGATACTGATTGTTGCAAGATAGAAATTGATGGAAACTGATTGATTTTGGGTGAGTTATTCTTGACTCACAAAATCTTCGATCAAGACTATTTTTATTCCCCCTTGCATGATTTGATAGTAGCTATGATGGATTTTGGTATGGGCAATATTGTTTGATTATAGACTGGATGAACATATGTTGTTGCACGTTCTCACTTCACTTCGATGATAGTCGCATTGCTTGTGAAATTGATTTAAAGGGGAAAAAATTATCTGAGTGATTTTGAAAATACTTATAAAAGGAGAAATTTCTAGAATTTGATTATATTAAAGGATTTTAATGCTAAATTTTGAAGTAGAATGGTATGGCTTGGGAATTGTTTTAAATTGAAATCCATTAGGGAAATTTGGGAAATTTGATATTTGATATTTGATTGGAAATATAAATTTCCTTACGGAAGTATTATTGTATATAAAATGTCGTTGAAAATAATAAATTATTTTGTGTCATATAAAAGGAAAGGATGTATATTTAAAGGCAAATATTTTTATGAAAGTTCAAAAAAGAAGTAAACTTTATAAGTTCAAATAAATGTTTGTATAGAAATGATTTAAAAGTTTATATTCCAAAAGTGATGTATTTACTCTATGAGAGACGAGAAGCAAGGCACGACTCAAGTTATGGTTAATTAGTATGGAATGGTACATACCATTCAACTTAATCATACTTTCCATATCCCTTAAACACACTATTCACTTTAATCTTAAACACGCCATCATACATTATTTACCATCATAGATTGATGAGCTTGTACTGGAAGGTGTTGACAATCTAACGGCGAAAGGCATCAACCGGTCTCCTTATAAGGTGCCTATTACAATTTTCCACACGATATTTAATACGTTTCATCCCCATATACACACACAAAGTTCATCTCCACTAACACTCTACGTTCCTATGCAGCTATTTCATTGGTCCAATAATAAACTTCAGCTTTATCCAAAAGATTGCAAACCCTCCACAAACAAAAAAGGAGGGCATCTGTTCAAAAGGTCGGCTGCACACCAAGCTCTATTTTTTTCACAAAAGTATCCCTATGAGTCCATTCTTTCGAAGTAACTTCACCAATACAATTATGCATAGATTTGTGATGTAGAATATAAAAAAAATCGTCATAAAAGATAGAGCGCATAACAACTGAAAAGTTAAACGAAGGGGTTTGGACATCCAAAAATATGGTATCTACTTGAACAAAACAAAATATTAACTATCTTGATATTATTGCCTTTACTATTTAACAAATAAACATGCAGGTTGAGTCGGGATTAACAACTCTTCATCTGTTATTACAATCAATATTGTAACATTTACAAGCATTTTTGAATCGTAATCTTTCAATTCTACAATGTTAGAAAGAACAGACATGTACTCAATTTGCAATAAATGATGCCTTCTTTTACATTTTGGATCAAAAAATTTACAGTATCTGATTGACTCAACTATAATAACATACATATACATCTTTTTTACTTTCACTATAGAAAACAATTTAGAATAAATGATTAGCAACAAACATTTATTTTTATTTATCTGTTTTGGACTTTGATGATGTTTGGTATATGTCTGTGATGTATTAGACATAGACTGTTTGAGATTTTATATCTTTTGTATATCTCATGAAATGTTTTCTACACAGTTTTGCTGCAACAATTGTTGCATGCACTTTCTATTTATTACCACTATGAATATACTTTGTATTGATGCTCCTATACTATTTTTTTCTTAGGTTCAGTTTTACTATGCCATTTATTACTTGCACTTTCGATTTACTACTGAATTTTTTTTACTTTTCTTCCGCCTTAACGTGCTATTTATATTGCTATATATGCCCTTATTGCAACTATATACATCTAACAATAATAGTAAGGTGGGACTACAAAAGAAAAGGAGAAGTATACAATGATAGGATGCAATTACGAAGGCTACACGTTCATCTCTTCCACCGCTTACACATAATAGATAGGCGCATTCACTTTCAGAATTTTTAAAGTAAAAAATTCGGTTCAAACCTTTCAAATTTGTTAGCCTATAGCTCTGTTCCTATCTGTATCAAAAAATTTAAAAATTGTTGCTATTTGTAACTTTAATATGCTGCAATCTAAAATAGTTTTATCATTGTGTTGTGGCAGAAAGATATGTTTCATATTTTTTAATTTTTCTTCCTATTGGACGCGCTATAGCTAAACCACATGTTTGTGAATGGACTTAACCATCTACTTATAACCTTGAGTTGTTTTCTGCATTTAGTTTTATTTATATGAATGAAAAAAGAATACATATACATCCATTATCTACGTAACATCCTTATATGGCGCCACTGTCTACCTCTTCCTTCCCAGTATATATATGGTGCCATTGCCTGCTGCTTTCCATATTTTTGTTTGCTACATTGCATTCTTGGTTGTTTATACGGATGTCTATTGTCTCTTACTGCCCACGCTAATTAGAGCTAGCCACGTAGTTATATCATTGTATTCTACCACCGTCTACTTTTCCACAAACATCCATTATCTACACAAGAATCTAAAACATGCCTAAATTAATAAACTTTGAAACTCTGAGGGCTAAATGGACTAAATCCAAAATCGCCAAGTCCTAAAATCCATAATCATTTGAGGAATCTTACCCAAATCTGAAGCAATGACATTATTGCCATGACAGATCCAAAAGTGATGGATCTGCATTTTACTTCGTGGGCTCATGTGTCCCCAAAATCAAAGTCGAGAGTGGTGGAATCGACATAAGAAAATAAGTCGATAGTCGTCTTCGCCTACATCACCAATTTTCTAAATCTCGGTAAAGATTATAGTCGATTGGCAAAGGATTTGGAGGGGATTGCTATTTAATGCGTATGAATACATGTATAATTAGTTCCACATCGTCTAAATACGTTAATTGTTGTTGTATATAAGCTAAGGGATGGAAAGGTAGTTGTTCCAATTGCGTCTAATTGAGTTGAGATGTTGCCTAACATGCAAATTGGAAAATAATTGAAATAATTTTAACTACTACTTCAACAACGAACGATCCAACGGTTGCCGTCTACATCGCTCTTTAGAGATATAAAGGTTGTTTTGGGTATTTCAAAAAGACACGGTTGAATTCTATTCATTGAATTACGTGAAATTTGTAAAATGATATTTTCGAAATAATAATAAGTTTGAATGTAAATTATTTATTATAGGTAAAAATACTATTAATGAAATCTTATATAATATTGTTAAGTATAATTTTGGAAGTAATTTACTTTGTATTCGATTATTTTAAAGAAGGGAAAGTAATTTAAATCCTCCAGAAATGTTTACTAAAATGGTCAAATCAAATTATTTTGGAAAAAGAAATTGCATAACTTGGTTATACAAATAAATTATATACATGTCGAGATGTTGCCTAACATGGTCCATTGATGAATGACATGCAAATTGAAAAATAATTGAAATAATTTTAACAACTACTTCAACAATGAACGATCCAACGGTTGCCGCCTACATCGCTCTTTAGAGATATAAAAGGTATTTTGGGTATTTCAAAAAGACACGGTTGAATTTTATTCATTGAATTCTCATTATTAATAGTAAAGATGAATAAACGTGAAATTTTGCAAAACGATATTTTCGAAATCAAAATTATTTATTACAGGTAAAAATACTATTGATGAGAGCTTATATATAATATTGTTAAGTATAATTTTTGGAAGTAATTTATTTTGTATTCGATTATTTTAAAGAAGGGAAATTAATTTAAATCCTCCGGAAGTGTTTGCTAAAATGGTCAAATCAAATTATTTTGGAAAAAGGAATTGCATAACTTGGTTATACAAATAAATTATATACAAACATATATGTCGACATTTCTGAATGGGAATTATAATTTGATAACTTATTATTCCGAAAAGGTTTCAAAAGATTTTGTAAATAAATAAAGATTTTGAATATTGATTTTGAAATTAAATACCAAATCTTTGGAAATAATTTGGATTGTGGATCATTTTAAGGGAAAAGTAATAAAATTTGAATTTAGTGTTCAAAAGAATTCTAGAATTCGTTGAATTCCTTTATTTGTACTTTAAAAATATTAAAGATAAATTTCAAAATGTGTGAATTATTTCAAAGGAGCTTGTCGGTTTGAAAATGAATAAAGATTCAGAATGTGGATTTCGTCGAAATCAAATAAGAGGTTTTAAAAATAAATATTTTGAGAAAAATAAATATATGTGCGAATATCTTATCAATCCTACTTATTTTTGTATATAATAGAAATATAATTAATCCATGCTATGATATGAATAATGCATGCATTGATAGGTGATGCTTGTTATTATGATGTGTAGCTAAATATTTCATTGTTGCTTGGATCATTGTAAAACCACCTTAAACTGCTTATGTAGGTTTTGTTTTATGCTATATAAATATATTGTATCATGTAATGAGGCAATACGAATTATTTGCTTGATATTATCTGTGTCCATGTTCATTTAAAAATAAAGATGTTAAGAAACCCCTTAGTGAAACTGGGTCAAAATACATTTAGGTGGGTTACCGTTGTAAATATGAACATGTAGAATGAATAAATAAATTTGATCGAAGCAATGTAAGGCATTAGAAGAGCAAGATATCTGTAACGCTTGCGATTTTTCGTTGACGAAAAACCGAAATGTTATGGGTTTAAGAAAGAAGAAAAGAAAAAGAAAGAGGTAGAAGAAGAGAGAAAGAAAAACAGAACAGAAAGAAACAACAACAGAATCTCACAATTCGCAGCGGAACAACATATAATAAGTAAATGAATAATCTTTAAACAAAGAACTATATCAGTTATTACATCACATTATATTACATTACATCAAATCATCAGAGTGTACAACAACAAACAATTTTAAAACAGCGGAAAAGAAATACTAAGTACTAGTAATACGCCATGCCATCCAGCTTGCCTCCTGCAACTCCTGAATTCCAGAATATCCTGATAAACCTTAAACTCTTGACTGCCCGTGTGGAAATTGGTGGGCACCCAGAGTTTAGGAAGGAAAACAATAAACTCCGAGTCAGTCACGTGACTGGTGCGAGAACTCAAAACAGTTTATTTTCTTTAAAATCAAAAATAGAGGAATATTTTTAAATCAATTCGCAATGCTTTTAAAAATGTAACTACCATAAGACCTCCCGCCACACACGCAATGCAAACGCAGACTTGGAGGAGATTTCTTCTTATGTTAGTCAAAGATGCTTGATACGCATTAAAATAAAACATTTGATATTATTACTAGTGCATAGTATAGAAAACATTTCAAAAGTAGAATATAAATCTTAGCCAGCATAGGTACCATTATATTATGCCTACTAATAGCTACCATATTAGATGGCAGGTTCTACAACTAAAACCGTACAAGTCACGTATTGTTTCTTTGGATTTCCAACAAATGGTCAGGCCAAGGAACTTCCCATTGCCACATGAGAACGCCTCTGGAAGGACGTCCCCGAGAACCAAACCGGAACTCTGCCAACACAAGGCCGGGTTACCCCTAACTGGGTAACTACTGACACGAGCACGCCATTCCCCGATCGTAAACGACCTTTCTCACGGGATCCCGATAACCAACAACCACAAAGTAATAAATTCGCAGTAACCACATAGGTTAAATATCTGGGCTCCATACCATGATACCACCTCTATCCAGAAGGAAATGCACATACCCTAAAGGGAGCTACCCCTCATAACCTTGCCGCATCTTTCCTGTTTTGACCATTTCCGGGGTGTGAGGCTCGACGAAGTCTCGTCCACAAAAAACATACTTTATACAAAAGCCATGCTTTGGGTCAACAAATGATCATAGAAATGATCACCAAGATAGACGATCAAACAAATGATCCTATCACAAATAATCAACACAATGATCATTTCACAGCAACACTCAGCATGTCACATTACCAAATTGGGAATATATTGCTGATAACTTCAACTACATAACCTCTGAGCTCATACGTCTCAGAGAAGGGTGTTAAGCTAAGAGAATAAATTCTCCGCCACCAACAGAAATATATTTGAAAGAAATCGGCTTTATATCTCAACTTGTAATGTCAGACATACAATCCATACAAGTCTGTTCCGGGCTCGAACAGAACCGAAGGCACTTACAAAGAAGTCCTTGCAATCCAGATATTCACTAATAACGTTCGGACTTCCCATCACATATGGAGTCTCTATACCGGGGACCAGTCGATGCAAAGACATTCGACAAGAAACCCTTTCGTTTTCGAAAATATCCGGTCTTCAACACCGGTCTTCGAATGCAATTCATAACGACGTATCACATATTCGGAATGTGTTATACGACCCCATGGTCCTTTCCCGGTTAACCCGAATAGTGAGCGCTTATTTAAAAAAATAAGTGTGGCATTCAATTTCAAACAAATCACAACAAATATCATTCAAAGGTAAATATTGATAGTCGGTTATTGAACTATCAATAGATATGCACACATCACCAGGTTCCAAATAATTTTCCAAATTATTTATTTTCCAATAATATCTTTACAAGATATAAAGTTTTCACACTTCAAAAATAAATCAACATTTATTTCTAAACAAATTCCCCTTTTCATTTATAAATTCTATTTCCCAAAATATCTATGAATATACTATTTCAATTATTCATTTCAATTTATCTTCAAAAAGATAAATTCTCTAACATATTCACTTTATATTGGAAAACATTTCCATACTTATTAAATAAGTAATTCATAATCTTTTTATTTTCTACACTTGGAAAATATTCTATATACTTTAATCGAAATTAAGTATATATTTCATTCTTTAAGGAAATCATTCTCTTAAACATATTTATTTGGGCCAAAACGAATGTTGCGTAAAACATCGTTACGACAACCCAAATTCACTAGTATAGGGATTCGAAATTAAAATAGATATATAAATCCCAATACTATACAAACCATTTCCTTTCGGAAATCATTTACTATAACAACAGTGTTATAGTCCATTATTTCCTTATATTTCTCGAAAACATCTATTTCAACAATAAATGTTGAAATCTATGGTTTCAAATCTCAACATATTTTAAAACATCGTTAGATCGTTTTAATTCTATTTAAAACATCACATTCTAAATAATTTCTTTAACATATTATTCATTATTCAAAAACGTGAATATACTACGTTAATAAATTTCATCACTTCTATTCATTTTATTTTAAAAGATTATTCACTGTTTAAAACGTGAATATAACTCCATTAATAAATTACACAATTCACTTATCAAAATAAGTCGTTGCGGATTTATAAAACAATGTTTATAAATTCTATTTCTATTTCTTTTATAACAACTTCCTTTTATAAATTTCCTTTATTAACTTATCTCAATTCAAATCACAATGATATATTAAAAATTCATATTATAAGTCAAATACTTATAATTTATTTGTTTATAAAACCGTTCCTTTAAACTTCATAAATTTTATAAATCTTATAACTTATAAGATTCATTTATTTATCTTCAAAATTCATTCCTTTAATAACTTTATAAATTTTATAAACCTACTGCTTATAAAATTCCATTTATAATTTCACCGTTCATAATTCTATAAATTTCATTTATCTATGAAATTCATTCACAATTCATTCTAACTCTTATAAAAACTTCGTTTTATAATTCCAATATTTTAATTTACAAATATCAATTTGTAAATCTTTTATATAAATCAATTTATATCATTCTTTTAACATCTTTAAACTCCTTTATAATTTCACCATTTTCTTTATAAAATAATCAAATTTTATAAACCCTATGTTTAAACTTTTTTACAATAGATTCAAAAATCCCAGTTTAAACTATTTTATAAAATCATTAATCCCATATTTTCAAAAATCAACTTTTAATTATATTTCTCAAAAATCATAATTTTATAACATTTAAAATTATAATGTTTATTTATCTATAATGGATCAATTCCAAAAATATTTTATAAACGTATATTTCCAAAAATCACTTTAGAAATTCCTTAAAAATCAAAATCATATTTTAAACTTCCAAAATTGGATCCGATGATGCAACACATCAAATAGTCAATCACGACTTTCAAACATCATATATCACCCATGATAAACAATCAAATATCACAATATATGAAATCAAATAAATATTTGTGAGGAATCCAGTTGGATCCCTCTAACCTGTTTCCCTGCATCCACAGACATTAGCACAATACCAATTCCGTTTCAAGACGGAATATCGCGGTATATGGGATTTTTATAAATATTATCCGCTTACTAACGGCGCATAGGGTCTCATCCGCTAAAAGAAAATGCGGGAAATCAATCAACTGCAATATATACATATGCCAATATATATATATATTGCTATATATATAATATAATACCAATTCCACTTCGAGGTGGAATATCGCGGTATATGTGTGTAATAAATAACCTCCGCTTACTAACGGCGCATAGGGTCTATTCACATCCAATATATATATATATATATATATATATATATATATATATATATATATATATATATATATAAAACAATCATCATTCAATCATTCAATCAACACAGTCAAACAATTTTAAATCTAACTATTTAAAATTTAAATAAACAATAAAATTCCTTATGGGTGAGAAGTTCTCACCTTTATTCTCGTTTGCAATCCACTTCCAATTCAACTTGTTTTCTTCATTTATACCTTGTATAAATATTTATACAATTCATTAATATTCGAATCAATCGAATAATAAATTTTCATTTGATTATTTTAATTCATCGGTTTTCTCCTTTAATAGTTTAAATTAACTGATAGTTTTATTTAAACCAGTTTCTTATTTAATAATTTATTTTAACTAATTATTTTACTTTTAAAATAATTTTAACTAGAAATTTCCAATTGAACAAAAGTTCCTTTAATAAATCATTTCACTTAATAAATTAAATTTCCTTTTACTTACCAAAATTATATTTTTAACTAATTTTCCCTTTAAAAATAAATTTGGCCACTAATAATTAAAATAAACTTATTAACCCCATAAGTTATCTTAATAAATTATTTTTAGTAAAAGAAATAATTGAACAAGTTAATTTCTATTTTATAAATTTAATTTAATTAACTCAAAAAGTTATTTTAAACTAATTTATAAGTTTCTAAAATCAAATTTTCTCTTTAATCATATCTAACAATGTATCCTTTTATTTTAAATCAATTCCTTTTATATAAATTTCTTTTAGTAATTAAACGAATCAAACAATCCATTAATAAATTCGTTTAACTAAAATTTTGGTTTTAAAAATTAAAATTTACTTTTAATATAACTTTATAAATTCTTAAACAAATCCCTTATATAAAACAAGTTTTCCTTTTTATAATTTATTTAACTAAAATTTAAATTTAAACTATATTTTCATTAATAAACTATTTTTAGTGACAAAATAAATTTCTAAATATGTTAACTAAACAAACAAATTACCTTTTGAAAATTTATTTTAAAATAATTAATAAATTGGAACACATGTATATATATAAAATTAAACAACTATTTCATATCTTCATTTTTTTTTCTTTTCTGTTCCTGTATATACATATATTAATTCAGAAATCGAATATAAAAAAAAAAAAATACCTCACTGCCAAAAATTCCTTACCCAGACCATTGCCGTGCTTGCGATCGACCCAACACCACTGCCTCACGATGTCACCGCTTCGGCCTCGAACCACCTTCATCGCGTGCAGCCGCCGCCTTGCGCCGCGCGCATGCCAAAGCCCTAGCTTGCCGAGCCCTACGCCGCCTGCATCTCGCGCGCGCGCCGCCTCGTCGCCTCACCACGACAGCGCCGCCTAACCCAAATCGAACGCCGCCGTCGCTGCAACAGTTCGCGCGACCCCATCTAGTCGAAGTGCTCACGAGTTCGAGCACCAGAATCGCCACCGCGGCCCACTCGCGAGCGCCGCGCCTCCAATCTCGCGTGCACACGTAACCCTACATCATCGGTCAACACGCGCCCCAATTCGATAAACGACGGCCACCATTTTTTCTTTTTTTTTTTTTTTTATCTGTTGATTTGAATTTGTGAATTTTGAGAGGAAGGGATTCGGCATATATAAAAAGAATGGAGGCATGGTTATCACGATTTTATTTTCGTGAATTTAGGCGTATTCTCAGGCATAATCGAAGGAGGCAACATGTTGTGTTTGACTATATTTTAAAATTTAAAATTTAAATTGAATTCAATTTGATTTCAATGCGTTTGCGTGTCGTGTGACCACATATCAACTCCAAAAATTACGAAATTTGAAATCCGGCAATAATTCAATATTACGGATCCAATGGAACTGGTTTCGTCGAATTCCGAGACTGTGCCTCGGACGGCTATTTTTAAATATCGATTCAAACGATTAAAATTTTAAAACTGAACAATTCACTTTCAAATTAAATTCTGAAGCTTCTATTATCTTCAGTATTATCAATATGAATTTTACAAGCCTTTGAAATATTTTTAATCAGCTTAAAATTGAAGATTCAATTTTTTATTCAATTTTCAATAGATTAAATTCTATAATTTAATCGCCATATTCATAGTTATATTGAAAATTCAATCCAAACCATCATTCAAATATTTAAAATTAATTAAATATTTTCAAATTAAATTATTCAAAATTCTGGGTCGTTACAATATCCATCCTAGCTGGATCGATTGTAGGGTAGCGCCTCGAGTCATGAAAATTTGGGCCCATTGTCACAGGCCCAACGACCTGCTGCACAGGCACAATAAGTGATGATAGCCAAATATGATGAGATTGATTGATAGTGAGGATTGATAGTTAGAACCAGAGAGGTATTTATTGCAGCCAATAGATCGTGTGGGGGCACCCACAATTTCTGAGTTAAAGGGGATGTCACACCCAGGCCGCATCACTTGGTGTCGACTTAGCTTCCAATAGAGAGAAAATGACTAGGATGTACAAGTTGTTTATATATATATATATATATATATATATATAGACACTTATCGATCAAACTTAAAAAGCGATGAGTGGTTAATAATAAATATGACAGTCAGCAACGTGATTAGGAGTGAATCACAGTTGAGTAGATTTGCAATTGTGAGTCAGATTATTATAAAGACATAACAGAGGTTTATGACATTGTGCGCTTAGATATGGGATAAGTAGTTAGGGTTTTTTCTAGGATCTCTGCACATTTAGATTTTAGAAGCGAAAAGAAGCGAAGAAAAATATTGACAAATACATTCCTTCAAACAATATCTTTATTAATTCACCAAAAGATTACAAGAGAAGCCTAAAAAATTGAGAAGATATCTCAACCCTAAAACCTTAGAAAAATAAACTTTTTCCACACACATCTAATGAACCCTATACATGTCTATTTATAAAAGCCTTGATAAAATATATTCTTTAAGAAACTATTAAATATTTCCGTAAATCTTCTCATGTAGATAATTGTCTTTTTCAATGCAATAAAAGAAGCAATTAATTACTCTTCAAAATTAATAAAATTTGAAATTTTTTGAGTTACAATTCCACCTAGACTCCAATATCTTCAAAATATACTTCAACATAAAATATTGTATCATGAAAATTCGACAATTCCACATTGATACGATATTCTATAAATGTCATCCAAGCTCCACTTAGAACCTCAAACTTCAAACAATCTCCAATATTACCATGTAAACAAATGTCACCACTCCAAAAAAACTAACCAACCTTCAAACTGCCTAATTACATATGCTCATTTATTGAACATGCATATCATCCATAAATCATATCATCGATAAATCAGAATTGTTTATAATACCACGATGGCCTCCATGCGGTCATTGTGGCTTTCCGTTGTTGGTTCCATCTTAATTCAGACAAATTTGTCTCTTTAACACTATTTTGAGAAGTTCCTTCATTCTTCATTACTTTCCCAAGCAATTTGTACACATCATTGCTTCCACTTTTTGCGCGTAGCACCTCCTTAGTATCCTTCCAAACTCTCATGACTCCACCTTGAGTCAAAAATTTGCAGTCTTTTACCTTCAATTATACCACGGAAATAAGATTCTTTGTTATTTTTATGATGTGCCTAACTCCTGTAAGCTTCACCACTCTTCCATCTTGCATCTTCAATCTAACGAAACCTATGCTCTTAACATTCAAATCTCCACCATTAAAAGATTCCACTTTAACATCCTGCTCTTCATAATCAATAAATCATTCTTTTTGATTGTGTATATGGAAACAAGCAACAGAATTAAATACCTAATCTTTGATTTTGTCTTTTTGCACACATAGGATATTGTTGTTGAATTCCTCACCAAAATGCACCTCATTATCATTATTATCTTTTTGTTCATTTTGGTCTTCTTCCAATGTCTTCATCATCTTCTTGTCTTTGTTAAGCTTATTGCAAAATTTCAGCCGATGACCAGGTTTTTCACTGTAATAGTAGATGAAATCTCTTTTCTTGTTTGATCTATTTGGCCGTCTTTCTATATTTGGATGATTAATCCTCCTTACAAGATGGACATCTTCAAGTGGATTTCTGTTATCTTTTTCCTCTTTATCCTTTCCTTTCATGAGATTTATACTCTACATCTCCTTATTAATTAGGTTATTAACCGTTGAACCCGTTGAAAAAACTCCACTTGAATTTAAGTTATTCAATGCAACCACAAACGTATTCCAACTCTAAGGAGCTCATCAACATCAAGACTTGTGTCTCATCATCCATCCTGTAATTCACGGTTGTCAATTGGTTCACAATTGCCTGGAAATTATCAAGATGCACTTCAATTAACCCACCTTCCCTAAGTCTTAGATTTACCAATCTTCTTATAAGAAGAGTCGTATTTGTTGCGGAGTTTGCACAAATTCCTTTCAATTCTTCCAAACTGAATAAACCGATGTTTCATTAGTAACAATATAAAATACCTTATTCTTCAAAAAAACATTGAATAACTACCGCAACCTTCCTATCCAGATCTTTCATTTTGCTTCAGATACATTATTAGGTTTCTCCTCTTTATTCTCCAATGCTTGGTGAAGGTCATTGAGGTATAGAAAATCCACCATCTTTGCCTTCCATAGTCCTCAATTTTCCTATTAAAATTTTCAACACTTATCTTGTCCATAACAAAATTTTCTTCAAAAAATTTGTGTGGTAGGCTCTGATACCAACTGTTAAAGTTTTTTTTCTAGGATCCATGCACAATTAGATTTTAGAAGAGAAAAATGAAGAAAAATAATAACAAATATATTCCTTCAAACAAAACCTTTAGTAATTCATCAAAATATTATAAGTGAAAAGCTAAAAAAATTGAGAAGATATCTCAATCTCTAAAACCTTAGAAAAATAATTTTTTTCCCACACATCTAATGAATTCTATACATGCCTATTTATAGTCTTGACAAAATATCTTCTTTGAGGAACTATTGAATATTTTCATAAATCTTTCTCATGTAAATAATTCATTGTCTTTTTTAATGCACTTAAAAAGACAATTAATCACTCTTCAAAATCTATAAAAGAGGCAATGTATTTAAGTCACAATTCTGTCTAGACTCAAATATCTTCAAAATCTACATAACTATGAAATATTGTATTATCAAAATCCAACATAGTTATCAAGTGTGCGATATTTACTTGTATTTATTTTCATATGTTGTCATCGTGTTATTGCATTGCATACTAATACACTCATGGCTAGTTCCAGCCTGATATGGGATGTGTTATTTGTTTAACAACCTCAAGTTAGACCAATGTTGTTTTTGATAGGATATGTTATCATGATTGTATATTTCTCTTAGGACTTAAGTTAATGATGGTGCATAAGACAATATTGATTCTAGTTATTTTGTAACTAGTTATATTGATATGTGATGATATCATGTATATCGTGTGATGTAATTATATGGATGACGTTGTATATCATTGTGAAAAGACACAATTTTGTATTATTTTGTGTTGTTTATATTTATTAATTATACGTTTTGTTGCTTTCTAAGTCCTTTTGTTTTTTGTTTATATTTTATATTGTTCTATTTTGGAAACTCACGTGTTTATTTTTTTGCGTCGAGACTGTTCATGTCTTCTATGTCGTGTTAAGAGGTAAAAGATGACGTCATAGTGTTAGCTCAAGGAACATTCACATATGGTCGCCCTAACAAGCCTTATTCACCGTATTACCCGACGATATTACTAAATAATATTTTTTGATAGGCGGATATAGAGATGGGGTGTCACGTTGTTCTTCCTCTTCCTCTTGCTCATGCTCTTGTTCTATAATTGGTGAACATGCCCTTTTTGTTTTTCATTTTCTCTACGTGCAGATGTCATCTATGATGGCCTTGAACTATTTTGTTCCTTTAGCTAATCATTGTTAGAACTAGCTTGACCTCCCTTTATATTTATCTTAATTTTTTTAGAGAAGACATTTAGAATAGAGTTTACAATGTTATCAGTCCTACAAATTGATCATAAAATGTTGTAATGATTAATTTGTTTGTAATGATCCATTAGTTAATGCAAAGAAAAAAAGAGGGTCTGAACATATGCGACAATTGTGTCAAGTTCTACAAATTACCATGCACGATCATAGTGTCGTTATCCTCTTCTCTGAAAAAATAGATTTTAAATCTAGGGTTAAAAAGACAATATTGTTTCTTTAGTACAAAATGGTAAAAAGAAAAAGCATTGTTAATGACACTCCAAAAATGGTTAAGGGGAGATCTTTTTTTATTTTCACTCCACTCAAAAACAAAAACTGTGGGGAGGACACTTGTATAACAAAGTAAAACAAAGATTTCCTATTCTATCCCCCACAATTTTAAACCTACCTCTCTATCTCCGCTCAGATTTTAACCGAGCCTCTTTAAAATCTATAGTTCTTCTCCAAAAGTTTTATACAATGGTTCGTACAAAAAAATGCCCTCGATCCAAAAACCCAGACCCGAAGCTGATTGAGAAGGTATTGGCAAGGTGAATAGTCATTAACAATCAATTATTGCTTCGCGATTTAGGATTTCAATTTGTAGATGAAAGGTTTATATGTTATGCTTTAGGTGTTTGCAGTTATTCGGTGATGATAAATTGAAACTTTTATTTTTTTGGCTTTATATTATTGTTTTGGGGTTATTCGGTGACAGTAAGACAAAATAATTATATACTTTCAATGCCGTAGTGACGAATTTCAACAAGCGTAGTGTTTTGATGCAATTCGGTTTATGATTGTCGAATTTTTTTTCTCGGTTTTGCGGCGTCGAGTTCTCAACAAGCTTGGTGTCTTGATGCATTTATTGTAGATGGTCGACATTGTTATATTTTTTCAATGTTGAATTGTCAAATTTGAACCAATAAAATGCCTGAATGTTATTCGATGATTGATGGTCGAATCCTAATTATCAACCCAATACAAATTGGGTTCCTAATAGAACAGAACAAACTATGTCAATACAAGAGCATCTTCATTCCTATAGAAAATGGCGGATGTAAGAATCCACATTTTGGATTTTGTTAAATATTTCGCTGTTGATTTAAAGTAATAAAGTGTTTGATATGCATATAAATCTGGAATGTTGTCGAAATTGCGTTCCTAAACAACATGCACTTACTTATAGCAGGAGCGACAAGCTATTATCGACTTTTGAAAATTAAAATGATGAATCTACATCGTATATGTGATGAACTCTCGAGATGCGGGGTCGAAATTAAATATTTCAGTCGATGGTAGCTTATCAAATTGACCATAGTATTATTTGTTAGCTGTCCATAGATCGTATACGACACCATTTTGTCGAATTCAGTTTACAAATTTGGAAACAATTATCGTATTGTTTCCAAACTCTCAGGAACGATTGCACTTGGTCGAAAAATTGTTATGCAGTCGACGCTGAACCATCGTATCAATAGAAATGGAGTTTTAGTAATATAAAACGACAACATCTCATCGTTTTTTTACATTTTTATTCGAAGTCGTGTCACCGAACCTGCTTTTGTTTATTGCTTTCATATCGTTGACTTGTTTATTGCTTCCATTACATAATATTGCCGACCATTTTAAATTTTTTCGATATATTGCTGTCGATTTAACACAGAATCGCATGTTCATTGCTGATTTTCATCTTTTTTGCTTTTATACGTCTACTGTTGGGTTTTAAACATATATTGATGAACAATTTTTTTTACAGCAAAAAATCTTCAACTTCATCTTCAACCACCCGCATTCCTCGATACTTCAAATCACAAGAGATTAGAGTTGGAGCGAATGAGAAAAATTACTGACGAGCTGCTGTAGACAACGAGGGCATTAGCAATGTAAACAACAGTTCGAGTAAGGAGGAAGGAAGGCAAGAGGATCACATTATTGAAGCAAACAAACGAGGTCAGGATTAAGCAGAAGAAGTTGAAAAGGAAGTTGACCCATCTCACAACATCGAAGAGGAGACCGATACAGAAATACAACAATTGAAGAGGAAAAACAAAGGAAAACAATTGATGGCACAACCAACTCAATCGAGGGAAAGTGAAGAACAATCAACATTATTGTTTGCGTTTAAAGATCGTATAGCTTCTACCATATGGAATTCTTTGGTATGTCAATACATTCATTATTCTTTGTTTTATTGTGAATATCATATTTAATTGTAGACAATATAAGTATATGTTTTGAATATTGAATCCATATGGAATAGCATATTTAATTGTAGATAATATAAGTAGGCAATATAAGTATATGTTTTGAATATTGAATCCATATGAAATAACATATTTAATTGTAGATAATATAAGTACGGGTTTTGAATATTGTGTTGGTAATATAGGCACCAAAGGAAGAAGCAAGCATTGTTAAGCTTCACAGTCATGTATGTACTCATAGACGGTGAGATTTAAACACGAGTGTGATTTTGTTAAGGATGCGATAGCCGTATCGGGATTCTTTAATATAATAAAACATGCACATGACCAAGTTGATAGGGTACTGATCAACGCCTTTATTGAGTAATTCTATCCAGAAACCAACACTTTTCGTCTTCCGTTTGGGGAGATGACAATAAGTATAGATGAAGCGTTTCACATCGCTGGTCTTCCCGTAGAAGGAAAAGCGGTTATGGGGCCACTTGGAGGATCAAGGGGAATAAGTGATGATGATGTTTATGAGTTGTTAAATAAGTGTCTTGGCATCAAAGAACAAGAGGCTGGCAAATTGTTGGGAGGTGAGAAAAAAGTGCGTCTGAAATGGTTGAGAACAACATTTTCTAGCAGTCAAGATTCTGATACCATGGAACATAAACGACAATGTGCAATTGCATATTTACCATATACCATTGGTGTGCTAGTTTGTGGTGATAAATCTGGAAACAAGGTCTCAGTACATTTTTTGCAATGTTTGCGGGTGTTAAGGCAAGTGAACACGTATTCTTGGGGCACAACATGCTTGAGTTGATTGTTTTATAATTTGGCGCAGGGCACAAGAAAATATGTACGTCAAATTGCTGGTTGCATGACTATGCTTCAGGTTTGAATCAAATTATAAAAATAAAATTACTTGCAATTTTTATGTATATAATTGATAATTCTTGTTTAGGTTGGATTTGAGTACTTTCCGGTGTTAAGATGACACAACCGAAATGCACATGCATAGCTTGGAGATCCTAGGTCAGCCTTTTACTTTGCTATGGAAACGAGCACCAACTTGTCTTATGATTTGGTGACTCTCAAGAAGAAATTAGATGACCTTCAAGTTACTGGAGTTGTTTGGGAGTGTTTGAAAGATATGAGAGATCACTACCCGTTTCAACAATGTGCCTTGTATAATGAACCAATTGTGTGTTTTGAAGCAGTGGAGTTGAATCTTCCACAACGAATCCTTCATCAGTTTGGCTATGTTCAACCAGTACCCATAACGACTTTCGGTTTGGAGACGAAAAATATGAAGTCGTCGGAAAAATCATACAAGGCAGCATATTCAAATTTAGGAGATTTCAGCTGGAGAGAGCGGTGAAACCATCTTTTGAATAAGTCTAACATTAACCCGTGTCACACAGCCTGGGGAATGCGATCCAATGTACATGCAGTGGTATCTATTTGTTTCATATGCTGCCATCATGCTATTGCATTGCATACTACTACACTCACAGCTAGTTCCAGCCTGATATGGGATGTGTTATTTGCTTAACAACCTCAAGTTAGACCAATGTTTTTTTTGATATGATATGTTATCTTTGATTGTATATTTTTCTTGGGACTCGAGTTAATGATGGTGCATAAGACAACATTGGTTCTAATTATTTTGTAACTAGTTATATTGATATGTGATGATATCATGTATATCGTGTGATGTAATTATATGGATGATGTTGTATACCATTATGAAGAGACACAATTTGTATTATTTTGTGTTATTTATATTTATTAATTATAGGTTTTGTTGCTTTATGAGTCTTTGTGTTTTCTGTTTATATTTTGTATTGTTCTGTTTTAAAAACTCACGCGTTTATTTTTTTTTTGCGCCTAGACTGTTCACGTATTGTGTTAAGAGGTAAAAAATAACGTGATAGTGTTAGCTCAAGGGAACATTCACATGTGGTCGTCTTAACAAGCCTTTCACCGTATTATCCGACGATATTACTAAATAATATTCTTTGATAGTATGAATCTAGATATAGGGTGTCACGTTGTTCTTCCTCTTCCTTTTGTGCTATAATTGGTGAACATGCCATTTTTGTGTTTCATTTTCTCTACGCGCAGATGTCATCTGTGATGGCCTTGAACTATTTTGTTCCTTTAGCTAGCTTGACCTCCCTTTATATTTATCTTTTTTTTTTTTTCTTTTTTTTAGAGCAGACATCTAGAATAGAGTTTACAATGTTATCGGTCCTACAATCGATCGTAAAATGTTTGTAATGATTAATTTGTTTGTAACGATCCATTAGTTAATGCAAAGAAAATAAGAGGGTCTGAATATATGCGACAATCGCGTCAAGTTCTACAAATTATCACGCACGATCGTAGCCTCGCTATCCTCTTCTCTGAAAAAATAGATTTTCAAATCTTAGGTTAGAAAGACAATATTTTTTCTTTAAGCATCTCCAAGAGGTAAGATCTTCTCAAATCTGCATCCAAAAGCTTCTCTAACAGAGTGAAGAAATCTGCGATAGTGTGGAAAGCCGGGGGTGGAAGCTGGGGAATCCAAATCATAGAAATGCAATTTCAGCACTCCGAACTGTTGAGAGGTCTTATTCCCGACGGTAAAAAGCAAAACTGGTTCCATAAAAGTATAGAGTAAAAGTGAGACGAGGTGTTGGGGTGAAATGAGATAAATGGGTATATGTTCCTAACCCTAAAAACCAAATCTAAAAAATATTGCGTGGTTAGAGAGGAAATGCAGCCTGAAGGTGACGACGGAGTTCATGCATGATGGAGATATCGAGCTCGATCTCGATTCGCGCGGCCTTGTGTGGATGTGTGCCGGAGAGGTAGAGCGTGTGCAGTTGTGAAGGAGAAGGCAGGACACGCTGGATACGTGAATGCATGAGACGGAGTGGCTGGATTAGCCGAGCTCAAGTTTGGTGGAGAGAGACGGCTGTCGATGGGTGAGATAATCAATATTACAGATGAAGGAGGGTTGCAGTGTTGGGTTGCTCGGATTTTGGTTGATGATTGCCTTGAGCGTTGAAAAGCCGTAGGCATGAATGAAACAATGATGCTTTAGTGAGCGAATTGTTATCCCTAATTACTCTATTATATACAAATTAATTAAAGTGAATGGCGAGCTTCACTGTAGGTTTCTTATGAGATTACATTCTCGATGAAATTCACATATACATACATACCCACATAATTTTTCATATAGGTGACGAGCAATGAGTTATTTGTTGAATTGCCTAATTGAATGAATGATTGAATAAATTGACGGATAATGGTTAATTGTGAATTTGATAGTTCAACTCATTTAAATATATTTATATGAAAAGTACATCAATATGGCAATAAAAGGAGCATTTCTATTTCAAATGAGTGGTTATATTCTGAGATACAAATTATATGAAGTTGAATAATATCGGTTGTTGCAATGTATGTGAATTGTTTGTTTATGAGTGAAGTTGAATGGTTCAATATTCTTATTTTATTTGGTTGTTTATGATTTTTTTTATAATGAAATGCATTGCTTGTTAATGATATTTATCACCGTTGTAATTTACACATATATAAATAATTGTCTTTAAAGCTTCTATTGGAATTATTTAAAATATCCAAATAGATTATCCGAGTAAAATAAAATTCTATTTAATTCATTTAAGTATTAAACTAAAATTTCAGTATAGAAATAATTTTTCGATTGAAATATCCATGTTATGGGAATTTTTTGTATAAATAAATTATTTATATTTGGATAAATTATAACTCCTTTTCTTTAGTTAAGAGTTATTTGAAGGCGTATTTAAAAAAGTTGCGTAACTATTAGTTACCGCAATTTTCAAAATATATTGAATGATATTTTCATATATCGTTTATTTTGAGAATATTTTAAATGATATTTTCATATAACATTTATTTTAAGAATTTATTAAATTATATTTTTATGTATGTCATTTATTTTGAGATACTTAAAATGATATTTATATATATCATTAACTTTTTGAGATATTTTCGTATACCTTTGATATTTGAGATGAAGATTATTCATGGATAATATTGGGACATATAGAAACGGGGTTCAATATTTTCATACTTTATTAGTTTATGGAAAATAATATATATATATATTATATGTATATCATTTGATTTAGTTATATTTTGATATAATTATATACTTTAAGGTAGACGTTATAAGCGCACCAAAGTCACTTTATTTGTAGACTATTTCGGTGTCACGACCCGATTTCTTGTGACGACTAACCCATGTGGCATCCACGCAACTAGCCGCTGCTCGGATTGGATATTTTTTTTTGATAAAACTCGGGTTTGATAATTTCAAGCATCCATTGTTTGTATTATCATCTATATTAAATTTTTGTCTTTAATATGGACTTACAATTTGGTGGAGTGACATAGAAGTAAGGGAAATCTTGTTGTTTAGAGTAATATATATAAATTATTTGAATAACATTTGGTGCACATCGGTATATTTTTAGAATAATTCATACAGTAACTTTTTTGGAGTGATTGTACGACCGTTCTTGTGATCGTTAACTTGATTTGTTAACTGAAATTTGTGGATGAAATATTTGTTGAATTTGTATGTGAAAATTGAATAAATGGTGGATAATAATCGAGTAGTATGAGATGCTCGATTATTACTACGAAGTTTATTCATTTCTCTCACATATAAAATAATAATATATAAAAAAACGAAAGATAATAATTAAGTAGTATGGCATGGTCGATTATTACTACGGTGCTTATTCATTTATCTTTCACATTAAAATGTATCGAGTGTGCAATAATGTTTATAGTTGCTTTATTTGAGTTTGGGATTTATTCACGATTCATCATTCTTTCCTATTGAATGCTCGAACTTGAATTATTCACACTATTTTCTTATCGTATACGACCCCACTTACACTAGACATAGTCCAACTAGCTTACTATATTTAAAAGGTTATATATATATATATATATATATATATATATGCATGTGTGTAAGATAGAATAATATTTATGTACATACTGCTGAATTAGAAATTCCATTTTTTATATGTATAAGTGTGTGTGTGTAAAATAAAATAATATTTATATACATACAACTGAAATAAAAATTCCATTTTTTAAGTTATGTATGTGTGTGTGTGTGTGTGTGTGTCTATATATATATATATATATATATATATATATATATATATATATATATATATAAAGCAAATACTTTGGTTAACAGGTCAAGGTGAAGTCTTTTTTAACTTCCAGAAATGACCACATTTTGAAAGTTAAAACAATATTGAAATTGAATATATATCAATAATTTTCCTACCCACGTTTTCCATTTTATCCCACTTCACATATATCTGCTCCTTCTGAGCACTTTATGAGGATAATAGGAGCTCAACCTCCTCTTTCTCAAGAAGCTGCTTGCTGGATCTCAGATTTGATACTTTTCTAAACCTAAGTGTAATATTATTTACCACTAACCCTCTTCATATTTCAAATTCAAATTTTTTTTTTTTTTTTTTTTTTTTTTTTTAAGTGTATTTGTTTAAGATTAATAATATTTGGCTCCACCTTAAATTTTACCCTTTGAAAATTTAAAAGGTAGAACTTACTGACGAATCGTAAAAGCAGAGAGACCTGTACAAGTCATTGGAGCAACGTTGAAGGTTGTCGGTTTGTCCGTTAATGCTGACAGGCTCTGTAAGTTGATGTATATTAGTTTTCTACTTCTTTGAACCTCTGTTATTTCCATCTAGGCATATATGATCGCTAATATTCGGCTCTAAGCTCAGATTTTACTGTTCGTAATTTTAATAGGAAGAACCAACTGAAGAACCATGAAAGCAGCAAACTGTACAAGTCATTGGAACAATGTCGAAGGTAGCCAATTCGTTCGTTATTGCTGATAAGCTCTGGAAGTTGATGTATGTTAGTTTTCTTTTGTCTTTGATGCTACGTTGTTTCTCATAATTTCTACATAATCATTTGTATAACGTGGTCATGTTCATTTATTAACGTTTAAACTCCACAAAGGTAGTTGTTTATTTACACGTAAATAATGGTCTATGTATTAGGACTGAATTTTGTTGCTGAGCCAATTCATAAGATTACATTTGACTCTATAGTCAAGTTATTCCTTCATAAATTTTAGTCTACCGTTTTACTATGTTGTTCTTGAACATGAGTGTGTACGGTTGTGGATATATTAGCTTAAATTTTTTATAGACTTACTATGCAGTATAATTTTTGTCTAATTTATTGGCCACAATAGCTGTGTCATCATCGAATTTAACCATGTAATTGACACCATCAAGTCATTGACTAAGTATTAATCTTATGCCTTTATTTCTTCTCAGTCAAGGTTTACTGCACTGCTAGGATTAACAATGAATTTTGGTGCTAAGGATGGGAAACCGACCATTTGTGCTATAATATCTCGAGAAAAGAATTGTTGTGGTTTCTCATTAGTTTCAATTAGACATACATGTGTGAAAATGTTCTTTGTAAATTAGTGCAGTTAAATAGCAATTCAAACCTAAATAACCAAAGAGGTAGGATTTTGAATTTTATTTAGGCCATTGCATGCTTAATTAGATGTTTTTTTAGCGGCCAATCTCCTAAAACAAATCACCATGTCAGTATCATATTATCTCAAATTCAGAACTTGATATGCATAATAGGCCAAAACCCAGCAACCAAGTTGAACTTGACATCTTATTTGAGAAGAACATGTGTCGAAAATTTGTTGTCATTAACATTCAAAAACTTATTTTTATAGCCAGACATAGCTGAAATTCCCATAAACGGAGTACTAAATATAACATTATCTTGATATACATTTTTAACCATTTTGAGTATGTACTAGCTTTAACCTTTAGGTAAAATTTCTCCTTATCATTTCTGCCTTTATAAGTTTCCTTTTTGGATTTTCTGCATTATTTTATTTTAGTAATGATAGTCTATGTTGGTTGCAACATTTGGATCGGATGATAGCCTTGCTGTCAAATTGGTTGTTATTATATACGTTTGGGGTCAATTATTTTACAGTCGATTTTTTGTGCTCGGCGTATTAGTGAGGATTAGACCATTTGTAGTTGCTTGGTGATGTTAAAGAACTTTGACATTTAGATCTGTGACCAGAAGAGAGTAATAGAACCATTACATAAATATAACTTTGTAGTTTTTAGATCTGAGCAAATCTTAGTATGAAGCCCCACTGAAGCAATGCATCTTTCTTTATAGCCGATTTAATTCTTTTCTTGGGTTTTATTTGGTCACATTAGGTTTATTTGTTTACTATAATGACGAATTATATTGTTTAAATATTTACAGTCTTCCTCAACAACCCATGTGCTATACTACATGCCAATCACGTATAACTGACTACAGTAACTTAATTCCACAGTAACACGTGGGGCATGAAACGATGACTTATGCTCAGAGGTACCCTTAGCATATTCTATCACTTGGCATGTGTTTGTTTTGCTATTTTGACTTTTGAGATCGGATTATCAGTTTATTTTTCAGTCTTATGCAATATAAATCACTATGTCTCTTTAAAGCATAAGTTCATGGATGTTGTTTTTTATTTTTTAAATTATATTTGTATAGCCATTGAGTTTCAAATAGTAAAGTTTAAGAGAGTCAACTTCTTTGTCGTTAGCGTCTTAGTCATAAGCCTGCTCAAATATTTTAGTATAAGATAACATTTAGTGCACCATGTTCACTCATGATTCATATGCTATACATTTTTGTTACCAATAAATTAATTAAAATTCATGTTTTTAAGACTGATAATATCATAAATGTAGTAGTATTTTACTAGAAATCCTCATATTTACACATCATAATAAGATGTACAAATTATAATGACATTTGTGTTTGCATCCATTTTTTGATATTGGATATTCTTTGTAAAACTGCTTTGTTGCACCGCTTTATCCTAGAATTAGGAAGCAGAGCACCAAAAACTTGCATTTCTTCATACAAAGCACAATTTTAACATTATCATTATTTAGAAAAAAACTAAAAGTTAAGTTTCATATATTTTTAGCATTGCCATTCTTGCTTCATAGTATTAGTTGAATCTCTTAAATTTTTATATAAACTCATCTTCCCTTTTACCTTCAATTCGATAGTAAATGAGGATGAACAAGTTAGAATTCAAAGGTGATGTTGTAAAAAATGGAAGCTTTATCTTATAATATAGCCCTTTTAGTAAAAATATCAAGCAATAGTACAGTTGCATGTATTGTTTTCGTTTCTATACAACTGCTTTTTATGTTTAGAAATAGTTTAGTCTTCCTAATCCATTTAGATTCATATCAGTATAGTATTTAAGAACCGACTTTTACTTATTAAGGAATTATCACGTTCGAGTCCGGAAACAGCCTCTTTGCAATGCGAGGGAAAGGCTGCGTACATTATCGAACTCCCCATAGCCCGCTATCGTGCGGGATCCTCGTGCACTGGTTTTCACCTTCAAATTAATGGTTTATTGCATTTAATTATTAGATTTCTTAATTGTGATGAGTTAAACAAGGCAATTATACTGAATGATTTTAGAGTCACTCTTTTTGTAGATTTTTTTTTTACTAGCTATAACTGCATATCACAACTATGAAATATGATAGATACGTATAGTTCTCTGTTCATTATATTCAGCTACTAAACTTCATGAAAACAGCAAATAATTTTTTACATAAAGAAAGTATAGTTATCTGCTTATTCTTAAAGCACTAAGTTTTAAACTATAGTATAGCTGGAGCTAGCTACAACTATAACGGCGTAGGCCATTCTAACTGATATGCCTGCAACATAAAAAGTACTAGTACGTTATAAATGTAACATTTACCTAATTCATCCATGGTAAACAACTTAATTCTTTGACTAACTAAGCTCATTTTGGTAAAGCAATGATATTAAGGAATATGTTAGTAGTATTCCTCTGGTCATGGAAAAAATACTAAATAATGAAAGAGCTTTATATCTTGTAATATATAGGTTTAGTTGTTGCATCTGCAGTAATCTGTTATTTTATTTTATTTCATGGTTTGTGTTTATTGGTTCTGAATTATGACAGTTTAAACATTGCAGAGAAATGAGTGAGCTTACCAAGGGCAAACGACAAGGTACATAACAAATAAGCAATGGTAAATTACCTGCTGAATGCTGGAGCATTCGAATAACTTGTCTTTACTAGATTACTACAGTTCATTTAGCATACATATAAATAACACGAACAATATTTTGCATTACCGTAAAACTATATACATGTGTGTGTGAATCTATTCTTTGCTTTGCTGTTAAACCTTACACATACGTATGTGTGGATCAAATTTTGCACATTGGAGCTAACCACCTGATTTGCATAGTTTGTATGTATTTACTAAAATGCTTCACCGTTGAAGCAACACGTCAAAGGTAAGGTAGTGAAGATCCAACAGAACATCATTTCCCACTTTGATCACATTTTTCTATGCACGCGTCCATCGGACGTGCATGCATACTGATATTTTATGATACTATTGTTTAATTAATCAAAGATATTTTAATTTACTAATTTAGATCCAGATTTGAATTTGAATGTCTTTTACCAAATCAAACTTAGATATTTTAGCTTTAAATTTTAGAATTTTAAACTTTTGGCTTAGTCAAATTTAGATAATTTGACTTTAAATTTGAAAATTAATTTTTTTAACATAGTCAAATAATGTTGGATATTTTTATTTTATTTTATTTGTAAAATATTAATATATATATATATATGTATTTATATTAAACTATATATTTGAGGGAATTAATGTAATATAAATTGCGAAATATATACATGGTAGATATAAATTCTAATATTTACTCATGTATATATCAGCCATGTCATTATATATATATATATATATATATATATATATATATATCATATCATCATGCTACACCAATATTATCATCAATGTGTCAAATATATGAGATATGTTTATACACACACATTATATTTGATTAATAATGATTAATTAATAAAACAAAATGATCAAATAAAATATGATTTAATTAAAACAGCTAGATTGGATCTAGTAATTTCATACGCCCAATAGGATCCAATTACCCATTTCACCTGTTGCGAACCGGGCTAAATCCAACCATTAAGATATTATGTGAAAGAAATGAGAGCGGGAGACACAAAAAAGATTGGTTGGAGAAATGTTTGGTTAAAGTAAATGATAGTGTTTTATGTGTTATGTTGGCCAAAAGGATTACAAATTGATAATTCTTCTCGATGATTGTTGTTAATTGCCTTTCATAACGATGAAAGTATTACTGTGCTAATTTGTTAGGTGTAGGTGAAAGAAGTGCATATATAAGCTTATGTTATAAGTGCATTATTTGTTATACTTTAGACGATGCTTGAGAATTACTCGTACCGGGATTGATTTTTAACTCCCATTTATTGTCTTTATGACTCTTAATACTCTGATTGAGCAGGCCAGGAGGAACATGTTTAGATTGGATGCTTGGTTTTATTTTCTTGCGAGAGACTTTGGAGATATGCGAGAACGAATATATAGAAAGTTGTTCAACCTAAGTATGCCCTTGATGTAATGATTGTGATAACAAACACTTGATAGGTCTATGGCTAGCTTGTGCATTGATTTTTGACAATATTTGATATATCTTAGCGATAGTTTGTGTACGATATGGTAGAAAACGAGATTTTTTTCCGATGATCTCAATGGAGTGTTACACAAGGGTTGATTACTTGCTCTCCATCTTGAATTGATGTGGGCAGCATTCTAATGCGGTCCACATCTTTTCTTTCTTGTGTGGTTTGTTTGACCTCTTATTCATCAACACTTACAGTTCTCTCATGATTTGGTTGGTCCGCATCAGGTTTGGCTTAATCTTCAACTACATTCAGGTTCTACTCTTGATTCGTCAGTTGCAACAATTCCGTTGACGTTTGTATATTTACTTGATATTTTCTATCAAGTTGCTATGTAAACCATGAAGCATTCCGATTAACTTTTTGCTTGACTGCCTCAACAGATTGGTTTAAAGGTATTTCATCTTACCTTGGACCTCTGTTAGCATTAGCATTAATGTGGACTTTAGCATCTCCCTTTGTCATCCCAAAGTACTTTGAATTTGTGATCTTAAAAGCATCCAAATCCAAGAAGAAGGCATTCTTCTCGATGAAAGCATCAAAACATTTGCATTGTTTTCGATGCAAATGATCAAGGTAAAAGAGCAAAACCTTTTCTTCAAGAA
Organism: Allium cepa; assembly: GCA_030765085.1. NCBI lineage: Eukaryota > Viridiplantae > Streptophyta > Magnoliopsida > Asparagales > Amaryllidaceae > Allium > Allium cepa. The sequence continues at coordinate 132,650,378 of CM060943.1, forward strand.
TGAGACTCAGGTTTAAATGGAAAAGTGGGCCTTCTATTTATAAAGATAATTTATCGAGTTGAAATTTTTAAGCGCAATAAATAATAAGATCATAACAGTAAACAAAGGCAATTAAATGAAAATAGAAATTCACACATTATTTTTAGTGGTTAGGCAATCTCCGGTGTACATCCATTTTATTCTACTTCCATTAATGCTCTTTGCACTACAATCGAATATGTAAAAGAGATTACATGGTTTTCTTTACTAATTTGAATAAGAATTCCCAAAGGTTATAATGTTGGTTTGGCTACACTTTGCGGAGGAAGAAGAAAAAGTGTGGAATTTATGTGTCTTGGCTATTTGTTGATGTGGAATTAACCAAATGTCTCCAAATAAGCTCCTTTAAATCGTTGATCTCAAATGCAAACCAATTTTCTCGTAAAAGTGATGGCGAGTGCCTCCATACAGTGAGCGGTGGTTCCTAGTGGAATATGCAAATGATGCAAGGAGAGGTAACGAGCATTTCACGAAACAAGTAGTGGTGGCCACTGCCTAAATGAGTAGGAAATCGGTGCATTGAGGCGAAGACGACGTTGATGCAAGCAGGAGTTGCCCAGTGGACGAAGTGATCAACCTCCTCAATGCTGCTCTTATTGGCGAAGTACTGAACCATATATGTGTGCAGTGGTCATCCTATCAAATCATTCCACAACTTGAAAAATGTTCACTTGGCTTTTTATCAACACACATTTTCCTCCCTGAACTAACATTCTTTCGAAAAATCGCCTATAACTGTGAAGTATTTACATCACATCGAAAGGTAGATAAACGGATAACTAATATTCTAAATAAATGATATTAGAATGACATCATTGCAATCTTAGCAACATATTAAAATTAAAAGATAGTAATATTATAATATAATCTTTGTAAAATGTAAACAATTATCTCAATTATTACAAATAATAAACCATTTGGGTCCAATCCAATATGGCCAATTTATGAGCCTACTTGATGGGTCTAAACCCATGCTTAAGGTTTGCTTGACAAAGTTTTTTATGCGAAAAAGTCCATAATTAGATAAGAAGAGACCAAGCCAAAGCAAATCCTACTATAAAAAGCGACAGTGCAGATACCCTTTCCACGGTTTTATTTTCATCTTGGTCATCTCGTATTTAATATAACAAAGGTACACAAATCATCGTTCTTCTTGCTTCTATTTATTCAATTTTCTATGTGGTTCTTGCATCAATCAATTTACATAATGGATATAGGGTTTCAATGTCGGACCTTTCTGCAAGTCCTGGCACTGGTAGCCATGAAAGTGGCGGTGTGCATGAGGATGGAACTCGGAATGTTCGTGAACAGGATCAATTACTTCCGATCGCAAACATCGGCCGAATTATGAAGAAAGCGCTGCCTGCTAAAGCGAAAATCTCAAAGGATGCTAAAGAAACTGTCCAAGAATGTGTTTCTGAGTTTATCAGCTTCATCACTAGCGAGTGAGTACATTTTTTGTGAAGGCTGTATTTTTTTAGACAAGAATTTGATGTTAATATAGGGTAAGTGAAATTTGATATATTAGAATATTTATTGTGATGTTAAATACAGGTTTGGAAACTACCGATTTATGTTTGATTAATTCACTTTCTGTCTATTTTGAAGTTAGAGTTTCCATAAATTATGTTCATGATATTATTGCTAGGGCAAATTATAAGTGTCAAAGAGAGAAGAGGAAGACGATTACTGGTGATGATTTGTTGTGCGCAATGGAAACTTTAGGATTTGAAGAGTATATTGAACCTTTGAAACTTTATCTGCAGAAGTACAGAGAGGTAATATTTGTTTACGGCTGTTTTTAATAAATTGCTGTTGATTTATATACTATAGCTGACTTTTTTCTTTTTCCCCTTTTGGTTATGCATGGGATTTTTGATGTTGGTGCACCTTTCAGATGGAGGTATTACTTTTTTTCCCTATATGAAACATTGTTTGTGCTATTTACTTGTTGCCCATTGTGCTTAAAATTAATTTGAAGTAAGATGTAATTTAAGCATCATTAAGTACATTAGCAATATGTATGAGCGGTGAAAGCTAGTTCATAACCATGGCCTATGTTCTCAATTAACCCCATATTGCAAACTATATTTTTGGATGTTTTGGCAAAAGCAAAATGTTGAAGAAAAATAGTATAATTACTTGAGTAATGGACTTGAATATTTCTTTAATTTAGATTTTAATACGAGGTTTTAGTAGAAACGTTTCATCAGTATTTTTATCCTATGTATATTCATTGTTAGTCAAAATAAGATATTTACTTTTGGCTTTTTCTAGGAAGACGATGGTTCATGTCTATAAGTGAAAGTTTGGTATAATTTCACACCTTAGAGTGGAGACCAAACTAGATGCTAAGTACAACAGAGGAGAAAGAACTTTTTCAAATGACTTCTTCTATCTCAGCTAGATAGTCATCTGAACTTTTAAAGCAATTTTAACATAGGTAAAAAGATCTTAATAACTTGAGAACATGGAAAAGCTTATCATCTATTATTTGGGATAGTGTGCCATACTTAATGGAATCAACTACAGTTCTCCTTACTATAGTGGCGGTGCTAAATGTACAAATAATTTTACACTTTTGGTAATTGTACTTAAAATTTCATTCAACATTAAGGTACTTGATTCGACTTTTAAATGTATGAGAACACCAGAGGCATTTATTTTAATATTTCACATTGTTGAACATGATATAGGGTGATAGCAAGGTGCCTAAACCGGGAGAGAGTTCGATTTGCAGGGGATCTCAGGACTCTCAAGGGGAATATAAGGTATTATCTCAATTTCATCTTTGATTTGTAGAAGCGAATCTATAACTAACAATGTGTTTATTCATTGATTTATAATCTAAAATTGTGTTATATTATGCATTGGTAATCTAAGAAGGGTCCTACCCACTGCTATAAACTACACACAACCTTGGGTTTTTTTTTTTGTAAATTTGTTACACATAATTTATTTTGATGCTTCATAATCGTACTTTTTTTATGGTTCATGGGTTTTAACTGATTGCAGGACAAGGATGTAATGCGTTATGTTTTATTTTTGTACCCATCACCTTTATCAGTAGCAAAAATATTCCTATTCATACTTCCATTTTCAGTTTCTCCTCTTTTCCAAAATGACAAAGTATTACTAGCTGTTTCTTTTGTATCTTGTTAGACGCGTGTTTTGTACTACTTATCAGTGTAATCCCAACTTCATACAACTAAGATGCTTTGAAAAATGAAATCCTCAATGTTGCATTGTTTTTTAACTTACGTGGTAAATTAAACTTTGGTGTCATTTAAATGGAATTAGTCATTTGGATGATTTCATTCTGAAATTAAGAATTCAAATTGGATGTTATTTAATGTCATTTAATTTGTATGATGCTTTGTAATTAAGCTTCTGTTATTGGTTTAGGGGGTTTAATTGAAAGCAAGATAAGGCTAAAAGGAATTATGTTTAATTTTAGTAACCGTTTACCTTTTTTAATGCCGAAAATCATATTTGTCCACTCTTCTTTTTCGGTTTTCACTCTTTTCCTAAACGACAAAGTATTGTTAGATGTTTTCATTTTTATCTTCACATTCACGTGTCTTGAACTAATTTTCGGTGTCTATACTGAAAAGTATATCCCCACTTCATACAACTAAGCTCCTTTGGTTCTAAAAACGAAATCATCGATGTTTCATTACATGTGATTGAATTTATATTGTGGTAAATTAAATTTTAGTGTTATTTTAAGGAATTAGTTAGGATGATTTCATTTTGAACCTAAGAATTCACATAAGATGTTATAGAATGTCATTTGATTATATGATGTTTCGTAACTGAACTTTTGTATGGAATATTAATTTTAGTTGAAAGCAAGATAAGGCTATGAGGGTAACTTTTTAACGTTTATTTAACACCAAAATTGTTTTTATTCATTCTTCCTTTTCAGTTTTCACTCATTTCCTAAATGACAAAGTATTATAAAATGTTTGCTTTTTATCTTGCCGGTCACGTGTCTTGAACTATTTGTCAGTGCATGTATTGAAAATTCTATCATACTAATAATAATAATTAGGATAAAAAATTTATATCCTACTTATAACAATTAAGATATTTTGGCTCTAATGTTTAATCTTCAGTGTTGCAATGAGTGCCTTGAAAGAATGATAACTCTTTATCCTAAAAAAAGCTTCAATATTGCATTATATCATTTAATTTAATTTAATCTATATGGTGGTAAATCAAACTTTAGTGCTATTTCAATGGAATTAAGAATTCACATTAAATAAACTTACAAGTTTTTTTACCATTAAGATTTCAAGGGGAATAAATATTGTATAAATAAAGTAACTAATCATAATGATATTTATATGTATATAGTTGGTGAAATAATAAGATGCTAGCTACAAATAACAAAAGGTATACAAAGAAAGCAAAACTTTCAATCAAACACCACTATCATTTAAAGAATATTAGACGTTTGAATGGTAAGTTATGTATTTAATGTTTGTCTTACGATATATGCATGTATACTAAAACTTATCCGAGATGAAACCCCAACTTGGGTAGCTTTCGAGAATTTATACCTTGATTTGTAGATCTAATAATTTTCTATGGACATGATAACTAAGCAAATAATGATATTTTTATCGTCGTCATTTCTATCTGTTATGCGAGGCTCTCTTTTAAGCGGGATGTATGGTGAACAAGTTTTATGCAATCTTGCCACAACACTGGAGAGTTTGCTTTTAAAATCAAGTCGATAACCAAATGTTCATAGAAACCAAATCGAACAATGCATAAATAAAGTTCCCTAGTAGACGTTATTAAGTACTAACATTGTTTGGAAGTAAAATAGTAACAATGAAAAGAGTCTCGATAAAACACATGAAATTGTTAGTTGGCGATTACCAATTACGGCTATATTTTCACATGTTGTTTATTTCGATGGAATTTTGAAAACTAGACAATTACAATAACAGGCAATTATTGTCAATGACAATTTCTCATCATTTTAGCCTCAATGACAGACCTTCAGTATTTTTGTCTGAAGGACAACTTTCTTTAGGTATCAGTTTTTAGGTATCAGCTTTTATGTATCGGTAGCAGTTTTTAGGTATCAGTTTTTAGATAGGTAGCAGTTTTAAAAGAATGTTTGTCCTTTTGAATAATTTTGGAAGAATGTTTGTCCTTATGAATAATTTTTAAGAGAATGTTTGTCCTTGTGGTAAAAATGTTGAGGCCGTGTCCTTAGGGCTAAAAATATACAAATTTTTGTCCTTTAAATTAATTACCCCTTACAATAATATTTACTTTACAAATTATAGTTTTACATAGTGGTTTTATGGTTGGTCAAGCAATCACATAACTGCTTGTTAACTATTAAGATGAAAGTCACGAACTGACCATGCTTACTAACAACACCCCTTGAACAGAAGGGGCTCGTCAGTTTAAATCCAAAGGCAGAGATTTAAATCACCTTCATTTCATTCGAGATCCACGTTTTGCACAAGGATAAAACAAGGTTTCAAATATGTTTTTTCTAATTGTTTGACATGCATCTCAGCCGAGATCTTTAGATTTCAACCGGAGATATAGACCGAGATGTCAGTCTGAGATTTTGTCTGAAGTCGAAGATTCGAAAACTTTAGATCAATCTTAGCAACTCTATGAAGTCATTCTTTTTTAACTTGAATCACATGAATCTCAAGAGTAAAAAGTCTTGAATCGCAAACTAGAAGCAATAATGTTATATGATTTACTTTCAGTGAAAAGTGCTTGATAATCTAGAAAATGGTTTAATTTTCTAGTTTATTTATTGCATTTAGTTGAGAAGCTTGAACGACCGTCAATATAGTAGCATGTATCAATGCTATGAGTAGTTGTTTAATATAATTCATTTTCACGATCTGATAGTCTTCCACGATAGATGGAACTGCTATGAATTATGTTTTAGCATATTAATAGATCATTTCGGTATTTCTGTTACATTATTAGAATGAAATTCTCATTAGTCACTTATATTGATTATATTGTTAATATTAATAGTAACCTTAATTTTTTTTTTAAGTAGTTATATTATGTTACACGATGTTTATTGATATTGCCTAGACCACCATGTTTATTGATCTAACCGTTGCGCCCAAGGCTCCGCCTCGCATATGGAAAACTAGAAGAAAAAAACAGTATAAAGTCTACACTGGGACTTCAACCCTACACTTCAAGAAAAGAAGCCAAACTAGTTTCACCACTCCACCACTTTAATCGTAAATACTAATACGTATCTTAGTCAACATAAACTAAAAAAATTATTTGTTGAGAACCCTACACTTTAATACCAATGCGCATTACGTGTGCCGTTGGATCTAATATTAATAGCTGTAATAGATTTAGAATATTTTGATCTGATCGCGGACTCCTCAAAATACCATTATCATATGCACATGTGACACATGTTCAATTCTCACTGATGGTAATATTTATTTTGAATTAGAAAATTTGATGCATATATGAGTTTGAATTTCAATCCCAACAAAAATGCTATATTCTTTTTGTTTTCTTTTGCTTTTCTGGAACTAATATAATTGCAATTGGTTCTTATATAAACATTTGTAAAGCAAAATGTCAATTACAGCTTAGCATCTACATCTAACATATTAGCTAGTCAGATGGTCGGCAATTAATAGACAAATTTTCTTTTTTGAGCATGAACCTGGCATTCCTCTATGTTTCTTATTTGAGAAGTAGACTTTGCAATCACTGATGGGTTATATAAGCGGGAATATCATACACACACATATACATATATACACGCACATATACATATGTATATGTATATGTGTGTGTATGTGTCTGCGCGTGCTCGCCTGCCAGCTTAGTACTGTTAGATTTATAATTACGTATCCTTATTTCATCTTCAAAGTTCTCTGATTTTGCAATATTTGAAACATGGATTTTGCAGTAAAAGGTGAAGGAAGAGCCCGCTTTCATTATGTATGGGCAGCTGAAGCGCAGTTACATATGTATGTACTAATGTGTCGTCTTTGCATTGCAGTCTTGTTCTATGTGGTTACCGTTATGGGTTTATATTCCAAAGTCATCTGTGTATGTCTTATTTGAAATTTCTAGTTCAGTTTATGTGCTTATGGTTATATGTTATATTATACATATGTCAAACTTATAATCATTATGTTGTTTTTCTGTGGTTCATATATCTGTACTTCATGATGTGTCAACTGTTGTTTTCTGTTTCTGGTGTTGTGTTGGTATATTTAAATTTTGGTTTTTGTGTGCTTATCCCTTCTATTGATGTTCAAATATATGTCAAATGGTTTTCTAAGTTGTACCAGAAGTTTCTAGACTAGCAAATAAAGTTCGAGATAGTTCCTTCCAAACATGGAGTCGAACCTAATATTCACAATTTTACAGAAAGTAGGGATCCTTAAACGCTACATGTTAGTCATATTTGTGACATTAGACCTACTGGTCAAGAGGATTAAAGATATTGACCACAGGGCTTATGCTCCGCAATTTAGAATTTGCAATTTTCACCATGACAGACGTGTGTTCATTCAACCTCTAAAGTTAAAGATGCATGCAACACCGGTATTTAGGAACTTAGGCTTTCAAAACTAAGCATGATAAGCTGGACAAGATTTTTTTACACCTTATATAGGTTATGAGTATTTCTGAATGAAATTGGTTTTGCCGCACAAAAACCATTTGTACAACATATCGAAGATGAAAGCTTAAACCTAAAAATATTTGAAATATGTTTTAGAAATAAGAGAAGAATAATAATAATATAGTTTGTTAGATAAAAGAAGGGAAAACAATATAATGGAAATTAAATGTTTTATAATAATGACTCTAATACTTGGAGAATTACTTGAGTTATCACAAAAACAATTGAGTGATCTCCTAGTATTTATGTAGGGTTAACTATATTATTTTGATGTTTTTTGACTCTTTTCAATAAATTTATCCACATGTGATGTTTTCATGAACCTGGATATCTTATGGCATGGGGTATGTGTGGTTGTTAGGCTTAACACATATGGAAGGACGGATGAGTGACAAAGAGTGGTGTGGCTGTTAAACTTAACACACATAGAAGATCCTTGCTCTGAGGTGTGGTTGTTAAGCTTAACACACATAGAAGAACCATGTTTTGATACATGTTAAAGAAGAACTAAAAGAATATGATTTTTTAGATAAGAGAAGGGAAATAGCATAATTGACATTAAATATTTTGTAATAATGACTTCGGTACTTGGAGAATCACTTGATTTATTCAAAACAAATTGGTGGTATGAAAGTAATCCCTTGGTATTATGCATGGCCAACTATGTTATGTTGAAGATGTGAGATTATTCTCAACAATATGTCACTCATCTTTTGATTTATATGCTTCTAGCTAGACAATACCTACTTTTAAGTAAAGACTCGACAAAGAGCAATTTATATGCTTTCTATTGTTTATTTGATTATATATGCTAAAGTCCACTATTATAACACTTTGGTGAGGTGTAATTTTGCCTTTATATTCGAATTATTATCTTTTATTACCTAATGACAAAATACTAAACACCATCATCACCTAAATGAAATGAAGAACGGACCTCAATCAAGTTCTCCTTGGTGTTAGGGTCAAACATTTAAATTTAATTTAAAAAGTGTTGTAGTTTTTGATATAAAAATCACATTTAAAGAAAAGAACTGTGAAGGAAATCATATCTTTGTTTTCTATCATTTTAGATGGTGAAGTTGTTACGAATCTTCATTACTCGAACAAAAACACAAATCTCTCTATGGATTCTAGCATAAGTTGTCCGACAAATGCTAACGCTGGCATTTCCCTTTAACTTAACCTTAGATATATAGTTCAACTTATAGCATTAGTCTAAAATGTTAATGCTGACATCTCCCTTGGATTTAACCTTAGGACAGCTAATTCAACTCCATAACATTCCACTTCATAACCGTTTCCAAAACGTAGACTCATATAATAGTTTTGAAGTGATATTCGGTAAGTAATACACTTATCCAATCCCGGACTCGTCAAAATCAAATCGATGAATTTTCGGTTAACCCAATTCTGGTTCTTTTAAAAGCAAGAAAACTGTATATAAAGGAGTCCACCCCGGAGTATCTTGTATATATACAATTCTTAAAGCTAGAGACGTTTCATACCAATGAGTCCTCCCTAGGGGATCTCAAACCATATGAAGCCATAAAGCTTTTAAATACTTCCTAAGTTATATGGTCAAGTTCGATTAGTCGACTGATCGACTATCTAATTCTAAAAACGATCGCTTATGAAAATCAAGTTTCGTATACTTATCACATTTCCGACTTGTCCAACTTATAATATTCCTTGGTCAAGAGTGAAGCCGGTAGGTTAGAGCACTGGTTCTTCTAAACCCTACTCGAAAATCATTCTTAACTCTCATAGGTAGATATGCCTACTTCGTCGGCTTTTAGTGTTAAGTATAGTATTAATTACTTTCCATGAACAAGAAAAAAACAAACACGATTAAGCCACAAAGCAACTCTTAATTCCGTTTGTAAAACATTTTTTTATAATTTAAAAACCTTTTAAAATGATGTATGTGTGTACTAATTTGTTTATAAGCTAATATATTTAATAAAAATCTAAAAATAATTTAAAAGATATTATAAGCTTTTAATTATTTTAATAAAATAATTAACAAATTTTGTAAAAACTATATGTACATAAAATATGATTTAAAATACTTGTGATTATGGTTTAAACCTTTATTTAAAGTTACTTAAAAATATATAGTTTATAATTTATTTAAAAACTTCAAAAAAGCATGTTTTTTTAAAATAAACCTTCTACTTTAATGATTCATAATTAATTACTAAAAATATAGTTAAATTTTAAATCACTTTTAGAATACTCTAATATGAGTAAGAAAAGACTTATAAAAAGATTGAAGAAAAATACTTAAAGTCATTTCAAGACTAGTAAAGTTCAAAACAGAAACTGCACCATTTGCAGAATGCTGTAAAAAAGATTTAGAGGTACTACAGAGGCCAGAAAATGCTACTGTATAGTGCGATAAAAGACAATGACATGGGTTAGTTTTATTTACTTAGAAGTTTGCCATTTTTTGATATGCTAACAAAAAATTTAAGGTCCAATCTTTTTACAGTGTACAACATATACGCAATAGACATCATAATCATGACGAGAAACTTCTATGGATCTCTCTACAAAATATCATAGAAAATGCCGACACAAGGCATTTGATAAGTTCTTTTACAGTGACTAGTTGCTATTCAACCATTCCAAACTCAAGTCTGATTCAAATCAAAGTCCATTCAAAACCTATGTGCTTCATGTCAAGACCACGCAACAAGTTATATAAAGTCATACAAGTCCGAATACATCATTTACGTATGACATTGCTTTCTAAAGCAAGAATCGCAACGAACATGGCAATATATAGTCAAGCAAATTGTTTAATTTAAACAAACAAAAATACACTTCATATTCATTCAAATGTAAATTTCTCACCCTTCAAGAACTAAACAACCAAGCACAAACCTCGAACTAGCTTCCATTTCCTACCTTAACCTCGCAAACATCAAAATCCCTCCTACTTTCCCCACTTGCTCATGGCCAAGGCACAAATGGCCTCTTTTTGCGCACGACCTTGAATTGTTTGGGGTGTTGTGCTCCAAATCCTCTAGCTACAAGTTGATGAAAAGTGTTGTTATGTTGCTGTAAGCCTTATATTTGACTTTGGAGAGAGTTTGATTTGAGTTTCTTTGTGTTTAGAAATTTTCAAAGAGAAAAGTGAGTGAAAAGTTTTATTGCCTAAAATTATGAAAGTGTTTTCAAGAGCCTTATGATCCTTTATATAGGCATTCAAGGGTAAGCTCACCCTCCTCTTCATCTCTCATAGCTGGCCAAGCCTCCACACCCTCCATGTGACTTGCTTTCCACCTCACACATGCCAGAAGAAATATCGATTCTAAAATATCTCCACTTAAAAATATCTAATTCCTTCCAAAAGCTTTCCAAAACATGTTTAGTTAACCATACTTAGTGAAAATATTTTTTTATTATTTATTAACGACTTCATACGTTATTTAGACGAATAAAAAAGTTCGAGTAACTTATATTGGATAAAAAACCATTTGTCGATAAAACGATTTTCAGTCATATTATCGGTATTTCCTTAAAGTATTTATTTTTGTAAACGAATTTCAAAAAAAAGTTTTCTATCATTAGTTATTAATTAAAAAAAGTTTAATGAGGTTATAAAATCACTTTTGTAGTAGTTAACCATATTTTAAAAGTTATGATATTTAAAATCGAAGTGTTCGAAATTAGGGTTGCTACATTCTCCCTCACTTAAGGCATTTTGTCCTTGAAATTGAAACAAGAACAACACTAAATTGAACAGAAGGAACATATACATATATATAGAGTATTGTTGAAACTACATATAAACCAAAATGTATACTAAGTGCCTCCACTTCAGGCTATAAGTACACTACAAAAGCTATATTGTACTAAGTGCCTCCACTTCAGGCGATGAGTACACTACAAAACCAAAATGAATCTCTAGCATCATCGCTCAACTGCACTTTTACTAACTTTACAAACTTTGTCCTCAATCGCTTCGTATCACGCACAACAATGCGAATAGGTTGCCTCAACATAGTCAAGTTAGGCTCAATCTCTAACTCTTATTATTGCGATACTTATACTATCAAAGAAGGATTGCACACATACTTACGCAAATATGATGCATGAAACATATTATGCACACACGATAGCGTAATCGGTAACTCGACCCTATAAGTAAATGTATCAATCCTCTCCGAAATCGGGAACGATCTTATATAGATAGGAGCCAACTCTCAGACCTTGCAAACCAAATAACAGTCCTCATTGGAGAAATCTTTATGAACACAAAGTCTCTAACTGAGAAACCCAAATCCTTTGTCTCTCAGTTGCATAACTCTTCTGCCTATTCCGCACTTCCTTTATACGTTTCCAAATCATCATTACCTCATCAGTCTTCTCCTAATCATATCTGGCCCAAATACTAAATGATCTCCAGGTTCTACCCAACAAGATGGAGATTTACAAGGTTTGCCATACAATGCTTCAAAAGGTGGCACACCTAATGCTAGGCTGGTAACTGCTGTTACATGAAAACTCAACAAGAGGTAAGTGATCTTCCCAAGAACCGCCAAAGTATTAGAAACAAGCCTGAAGCAAATCTTTCAATATACGGTTAACCCTCTCCGTTTTCCCATCAGTCTGTGGATGGTATGTTATACTCAAACTAAACTCCATCCTTAAGGCATCACATAACCCTTTCTCAAATTGACTAGTGATTATTAAATCTCTATTGCTCACAATATCATAAGAACTCTGTAAAGTCTTACAATCTCCTTAACGTACAACTTGGTTAAACTAGAAGTTTCCTCATTGTCTTTACGGGTAAGAAGTGTGCACTCTTGGTTAGTCGATCCACTATAACCCAAATGCCTTCATTACCTTTTGTTGACATATGTAGCTCATCTACAAATTCCATAGGTATCAGCTCCCGCATCCACTTTGGAATCTCAAGTGGCTGAAGCAATCCGGTTAGCTTTTGATGGTTACATTTGACTTATTGGCAGTTAGAATACATACTCACAAATATGGAAACATCACTCTTCATACCTTCTGTAACGACCCGTTAAATTTATGATATTTAATAAAATGAATTAATATAATTTCTAATTTGGTTAAGAATAAATGTAGAAATTTGGTATAGTGGTTGCAATTTAGTGTAACTATAAAATTTTATGATAATAGATGTGGATAATGTAAATTTTCACAACTTGATTTAAAGTAATTTTGAAGAAACAAATAAATGTTGAATTTGTGAATGTTAGTATAAATATTAACTTAAATGGTGTTCATTAATACAAAGATGTAATTAGTGTAGATAGTAATAATTTATGCCTGTAGTGAAAGGAAAAGAAAACTAATAGAAACATAAAATTTATTTTATGTAAACAAAAGTATAGTTTTGAACAAACTTATGAAAATTGATAGAAACAGTGTTTGTAATCAGTTTGGTTATTTTATATTTGAAAGATAGAGATGTGTAAATACGTTAATGAATATAAAATGGGAAGGAATGGTAGAATGAAAAGAATATATATAATAATAAGCATTTGATTCAATTAAGGGAATTAAATTATAATAAATGGTCATTTAATAAATTCAACGTTTGTGAGAAATCATAATAGTTGTGTAAAATGTGTACAAACTTGGATTTGAAAGTTTATTGGATTTATAACGGTTTTGTTATTAAGTGTATGAGTTTAAAAGTTATTCCCTTTTGTAAAGTAATAGAAGAATGCATAAAGATATAAACAGGGCTTAATAGAATTGACACTTAATGAATTGAATAAATTACCCATTTATGAAGATATGTATAGTGGACTATAAATGGCCTAAGCAAATATAAAATGGAATAATCATTGAGATTTGTACTATGAAAATAAATAGTAACATTTATTTGCAAGGAATAAAAGACTATTTAGGTGACTAGAATTTGGAGTAATGACTATTGTATGTTACCTACCCTTGTTTCTTGTTAATTTAGATTTTGGGAATCAAATTCAATTTATCCGCCAATTTACCGCAGTTAAAGTGAAATGAATTTGTGATTGAGAAATGTTAAATACAAATAAGATGTAAACCAAAGAAAATCCCATTTGTAATAAATTATGTAGAATAAAGTAAAGAAACTAGGAAATGAAAATGTGAAAATGTGGATGCAGTGAGATCTTAAGTGATAATAACCTTGTTAGGCAAGTGATAACGGAATTTTGTGTATATGTAATATTTACTGGTGTGTCAAGTAATAAACACATAGATGCAAGAAAAGGAAAGTTGGTAGCAATCTATATATGTTATTTATCTTACTTAGTATATTAAATAAGGTTTGGAATTCAAATTTTAATTAAAGGAGTTGGTAGCACGTTAGTAGGAAATAATTGTAAGGGTGGGATAACAACTACTATAAACTACCTAATTTAAATGAGTCAATGAACTTATTTGAAATAACGTTCATCTAAATAGGAGTAATTAAAGTGGCGGGGTCAACAATAAACGTTACTTTAGAATTAATTTATATTTTAACGGAAGTGTGAAAGTAAAGCAATAGAAGCGTATACTTATCAAGGTAGAATTTAGTAGTGTAATGAAAAAATGTTAAGAATGTTATAGTATAATGATTGATTGGAAATCAAAATTTACTTGTTTGAATGTAACTTTAGGGAAATTGGATTTAATTAAAATAAAAAGGAAGAAAAAAAAATTGGATGAAATTTAATGTTGGAATATTATGTAAATATAAACTTAGATAAAATTTAAGGATATCTACGTAATAGAGTGTAAAACCAATGTTAATTTCATCTATTTAATACTAATAGGTTAATAATAGAATGAAGAGTAAATTTAATGTTAAGTTAATATGAATTAAGGTAATATTGGGGAATAATGTGAATTTTCTTCATAATATGATAAGTTGTAGAATACAACGTAAACTTAAGTATAACCTTTGGATTGAAAACATTGTTAAGGGTTACCTGTTAAATTTGGATGGAATTGGCAATAAATGTTACACTTATGGGTAAGGAAATAAAAATGTCCAGAATTTGAGTATATTAAGAAATGGGGATTGAAATTGAAATCTTGCAACGAATCTAATAATACGTTACATAAGTGTTAAATTAAGGTAACATTTGGAAAATATGACAATGATTTTCAAATTGAACAAGTTGTGGAATTAATAAGGATGGAAGAAAAAAAAAATCAAGATTTATTTTATTTATTGGAATGAAAAATTTATAATTTGATTTATTGCGAATAATTGAAATTTAATTTGGTAATTGGCGAAATGATTAATGATTGAATTAACATAGAACTTGTTGTTAGTTATTAAAATTGTTTAAGAAATCAAAGGAGAGAAATTTTATAAAATTTTAAATTTTGTAATTGGATTGGCTAAAGTGGGAAAGTGGAATTAATCAACGTCGTTACTTTTTATCTCCTTCCCTATTAGATCCTTATGTGATTGCATCCACATTTATTGTTGATTATTCCTATATATTGTCACCAATTAATCGTACTTGATGTATGTTTAGCAATTTTGTCACACAGTTAAAGTATGAATATATATATATATGATGTATTCAAATTTTTCTGTATCTAGCACTTAATTAATTTAGAATCAAACTAACGAAACGTGTCATTTATTTTTGTCCCTCCATATTCATTTTCTTTCTAATTAATAAATACCTCTTTTTAATACCTGCTACTTTAAAAAAAAAAAAGACTGTTCATATTTGCTATATTTCAATACCAAGTGTTCATATTCACTTTATTTCTAATTAATAGCAGCCTCTCCTTTCAAATCTATTTGACCCTAAACCTAACTCTAACCTTATAAATACGAAATGATGCAAATGAAACCCTAGCCTCCATTCAAATCTCCTTCTCCTTCTTTTCTTCTTCAAATCTCCTTATTATATCTCATTCTAATTTTTTCCTTCCTCTTCAAATATTCTTCTTCAAGTTTTCTTCTATTTCATACTTCTTCTTTCTTTTCAAATCTAGATCTTCTCTTCCATTTTCAGTTCTTATTTTAATCCTTTTCTTTTTCAAATCTTCTTTTTCAAATATATTTTTTTCTTTTCCAAACCTTTTAAAAATACATACATTCATATAATAAGGAGGAAAATTAAAGTAAATCGAAATAAAAGAAAATTTATGGAACAAAGCTTGAAATCAAGAAGAAGCATACGCATTTTTCACGTGGGAAGAGCGGATGTGGCACGGTATTTCATTTTCGTTTAATTTATTTTTGTTTGAATTTAATTTAATTTCGATTTTTCAAATGCGTTAATACATTTAACTTCCACATACGAACTCCGTTTCATGCGCGATTTTTTTTAGGATCGTAATTAAATTCCAGATTTTTTTGACGCTGGTTTGGACAGATTTGGAGACCGTCGAATTTTTGGGTTTAAATTGGATCTAAATCCAATTTAAATTCAAAAAAGGTGAGTGTTTTAACCCACTCACAACTTCTAAAAGTTTTTATGTTTGTTAAATTAATTTTAGAAATGAATAGAAATTTATTTATGAGTATTTGGCATGTTTATTTCATTCATATCTGTTGAATTGCATTTATTAAACTTAACTGTTAATTTAATTTATTTATTGCGTATTTATTTACAGTTATAATTTATTTGTTTGCATATAAACTGCTAGTTAACAGTTATATAAATTATTACTGAATATAAAATGTTAGATTAATAGTTGTTAAATTTAATTTGAATATAATTGACAGTTATTACCTGCTATATAATCTCATATATATATATTGATTTTGATTGATATTGATGGATGATTGTGATTTGGACAATGGATGATGTTGATGAATGGATGTTTATTTGATATCATTAAATTGCAAGTTATCATGCATTTTTCATTTCATTCGGGATTGTGGTTTGAAATGATATACAACCGCAAAATTTTATTTTTAAATTGCGGATTGAAATGATAAATATCCGTATCACTTGACCATAGGATAGAAAATTATATACAGGCACCGTGGTCTATATATAAATTATTTTAAAAGTGATTTCTATGGTTTGGATGGGATACGGTTTATAAAATTTAATTTTGATATTTTATAAAATATTTTTCTTCGAGATATACACATATGAAGTTAAAATTTTAGATTTAAGCTGTGTATAAACCTGTTGAATAAAATGATAAAAGTTTGAGAAAATGGAATTTGGTGATTTATCTTATATGTTTAAATTTGGAAATTTTAAGGTATGATATTTATAAATGGATTTTCCAAGATTTACTTAAATAGAATATTTTAGTATAATTTAAATTTAAGAAAATAGTTAATTTCTAGAAATTGGAGTTTTATTTATAGATTTTATGTAAATATTCAAAACTAAATAATAGAACATTTAATTTGTTGAAAGAATAAATTCCAACTTTAGTTTTGAAATATTAATACTCCAAATGGATATATATATATATATATATAAATAGAAATTGAAGTGGTTTTGGAACTTGAAAGTGATATTTAAATTTGGTAGACTTTAAATAAAGAAGTATATTTGTAAAGCCCTGGAAATAATTTCTTTACAAAGTAACCTTAGAAGTAAACCATTTATTTTATATACTGTTGAATATCCAAACCATTCAAGTTTTAGAAGTATGGTTTTAAAAGTATGAATTCCGAAATATTATGTTTTGAAAATATAATTCAAATGTTTGGTTTCCAGATATTTATATTTTAAACCGGTATGATTTTGGAAAAAGAGTTATATTTGAGATAAAATGATATCATATTATTTTGGGTTTTTAAATTGATATCGAATTCATAGTTTTGAAATGGAAAATTTATTCTGGTTTTTAAAGTATAAACTACTTTTAAATGACCGCGGTGTTATAATAACGATGGGTTGGCAAAGAGACCGGGATCGGATATGGACATACTCTCTGTCGATACCGAAAACCACTTTGACTAACCGTGTACGCGGTGGAGATTCCAGAATGAAGTAGGTTGGTGGCGACGTTTCCTGTAAGGTAAATACGTGGACCCAACTCCCGTGAGTTGGCATAAGGTGGCTAAAACAGGAGCGATTGACGGGTTAATGAGGTCATTCCTCTGATCGGACACTCCTCTTCGATATTATACTTTGACTTTGGATTGATTCAGTGGCCACTTCTATTTTGATTTTGGGGAGTTTGTTCGAGGTGGGCGGTAGCTGCGGCTACGCGTTACCATCGACCCGGAAGCGTAATTGGTATATCTACCCTGGCATTGCCTAGTTGTGCCGTGTCACCTACCCTATCGCGCCTTGTACGAGTTTGGATTTCTCCCGTAGCCCGTGTGGTATCCTCTGGTGGCTTCCCGATCAGGAGGGACTATGATATTGGATGGACTACTGGGACTATTACGTGTTAAGGTGGAAAATGTAAAGCCTTAATGCTATTTAAAAGTATGTTTATTTTACTATAGACACTATTATAATAGCGCAATATACTACATAGTAAATAGTTTAACGGATCCTTAGGAGATGTAAATCCCGAACATCTTTTGAGTTATTGCACTCATATTTATTTCTGTTAATTTAACTCACATAAGATCTTTTAGTTCTGACTCGAGTGTTTTTGTCTTTTCAAATTCGCTCGGGTCAGTCCGAGCGTTTCAGGATCGAAGACTTTAGCTTTGGAGGACGAAGACGAAGAATTTGTATTATTATTATTCATGGTATTGCACTACACTCACACTGTTCCGCTGCATTGTTATTGGTATGTGTAACTCTGATATGTATTATATAAATGTTTGTAAACAGTTTTTATAAACTGTATATTTTCTTATTATATTTTATCCTTCCGCTGTGAGATTCTATTTGTTTTTTTTCTTCTCTGTTTTTTTTTCTTATTTACCCCATAACAAATCCGCCCTTCCGTATGGTTTGAATCGGCATGTGTGTCGGTTTAAATCGTGCGAAAAGGCGGGATGTTACAGTTGGTATCAGAGCTTTGGTTTAGCGATAAACCTTGGCTTTGTGGGGTTTGACTCTTTGTTAATAGGGTAGTAATATCCTATGGGAGTCGCTGAGTGTATATATATGAGAGAGCGTATTTGTTAGTATTAATAAAAAGATTTTTATATTGTGTTAATCTGTTCCGCTTTGTATTTATAAATTGTGGTTGATGCATGGGACGCTATGTCATCAATAGGGATTTCTAAACACTTAATAGGACAGACCGACATAATATTTGTTTTAATATAGGTAAATGAAAGAATTTTGCCTATTATATTTTCTATATATAAAAATATTTTTATAAAGATATATATATATTTGATTGCTATAGATTGGGTGTTAGGAAATAAAATATTTATAATAACTGAAGCTAAGTTGAAATTATGATAAATCAAATTGGAGATTTTAGAACTTAAGTCCGGGATTTTTTTCCAAATCTGCTTTCAAAGAATTTGTGAAATTTATTGATTTGGTTTATAAGTAATTTCTTATATAAATATTTCGTATAATTTGGAAGAATTGTTTTAAAGAAGATTTTGGGAAAAAAAAAAAAAATTTAAATTCTGTACTTTCCTCTCTGTCGCTGGAAAATAAATTCGGTGATGACGGCCGCATCATCGACTTTCATTTCGAGTTTCGAAGGGGAAAGGCCACTGTAGTAAATTCTACTGCAGATTTATTATGAAATTTTCTAAAAAAAAAATTCTTTTATTGTTCTAACTATAATTAGAGATTTTGAGTTGTAAGAACTTATTTATCTATTATTTTGAAATAAATTGAAATCTGACCCGGAATCCAATTCTAAAATTCTCCATTAATTAATCAATTGTTAAATTGTAGTGAAATAAAAGTTAAGTAATAAATGAATTGAAACCTCTAATTGAAATAAGAGAATAATTGCAAAGCTATAAAGAGGAATTTGCATACATATGAGACAAAGAGTAATATGGATAAACATTAAATTTAATTAAAAGAATGGAGATTAAACTTGTATAAGTTCAATTGCAATTTCCTTAACATAAATAACTTACCCAAATATAAAAGTTGAAGTGTTAAATGAGAAACTGGAATTGAATATTTTACAAGTAGGAATTTAGGAAAAATGAAGTATTCAATAAATTACTGTTATAATAAGAATTTAATGGTATAAACTTAGGTTATAATTGAAATTTTACTGAAAAAGGGTTAAGAATTATTAATAGATGATATGAACCTAAGTATATAAAATGAAATTCAAAATAAGAATTGATTGTATGATTATTGACTTAAGTATGTTTTAATCTTCCCTATTCTAATATAATGGAAAGTAGGAAAAATTAAATGACTGCGATTCATAGTTAATGGATAAATAAAAACTTCCACTTATAAGAATGAATGTTAGCAGATTAAGAATTTAAGGGAAATCTTACAAGTGAAGAGTAAGGAAATGAAGATATTCAAAATATTTGTTGTTATTAATGAGAATTTATTTTATAAACTTAGGTAATAAAAGGAAACTTAAGTAATAAAAGGAAATACAAATATAATGAATTTTGGGATAATTGGAAAATAAAACTTGTAAGAACAAAGAAATCCCTCATAAATGAAGGGAAGAAAATCAAACCACTGAAGTATGAAATAAATGTATAATAAGCTATTTTGGTGTTGATTTGAATTGTTTGGTTGATGTATGGTTGTTGGGTAAGGAATTTTGAAGTTGTTGGATGGAGAAATAATCTATCTTTGTTCCATCTAAGACTGTTGAGTAAAGGATGCACTTGATAGTTATTTTACATTTCGTACAATTTCGGAATTTGAACCTAACAACTAATTGTTTGTTTGATTGAATGATTTTGTTTGCGGTGTGTGCTGTTTGTTAAAATGTATGGTTGTTGCATTTGATTGGATATGAATGATTGAATCCACTAGAATAGTTCATTTTAAAATAAATATATAACCTTTTAGGCTTATAAGAAAATACAGGTTATGGAAGCAACTGCTACTGCTTTTGGTTCCGTAATAATAAGCGTATTGCCCGACAAATAGGTACGTTTCCGGATTACGTATAAAGCGCTATTTTATATATTTTTCCCGTGTTGGGATATTTTATTTGGATAATATGTGTAATATATTTGTATATTTGGATATTATATTTTCTCCAGAGTCCCTCCGTACAAAGGAGACTTTGCCAAAATTTTCAGGAAATTTTGGACTTAGAATTTTGTGAAAGTATTTTCCCAACTTTAATAATTCAAGTATTAAAGGATATAATGATTATAAAACAAGTATATTTCATTAAAGGAAATTAATCCAGTAAAATATTGTTTATAAGTTAATATTTGAAATAAGATGCACTGTAAATCTTCCTCCTCCCTTCTTTTTCCTTTTCGGGGACGAAAAGTTTTGAGTGGGGGAGATTGTAACGACCCGTTAAATTTATGATATTTAATAAAATGAATTAATATAATTTCTAATTTGGTTAAGAATAAATGTAGAAATTTGGTATAGTGGTTGCAATTTAGTGTAACTATAAAATTTTATGATAATAGATGTGGATAATGTAAATTTTCACAACTTGATTTAAAGTAATTTTGAAGAAACAAATAAATGTTGAATTTGTGAATGTTAGTATAAATATTAACTTAAATGGTGTTCATTAATACAAAGATGTAATTAGTGTAGATAGTAATAATTTATGCCTGTAGTGAAAGGAAAAGAAAACTAATAGAAACATAAAATTTATTTTATGTAAACAAAAGTATAGTTTTGAACAAACTTATGAAAATTGATAGAAACAGTGTTTGTAATCAGTTTGGTTATTTTATATTTGAAAGATAGAGATGTGTAAATACGTTAATGAATATAAAATGGGAAGGAATGGTAGAATGAAAAGAATATATATAATAATAAGCATTTGATTCAATTAAGGGAATTAAATTATAATAAATGGTCATTTAATAAATTCAACGTTTGTGAGAAATCATAATAGTTGTGTAAAATGTGTACAAACTTGGATTTGAAAGTTTATTGGATTTATAACGGTTTTGTTATTAAGTGTATGAGTTTAAAAGTTATTCCCTTTTGTAAAGTAATAGAAGAATGCATAAAGATATAAACAGGGCTTAATAGAATTGACACTTAATGAATTGAATAAATTACCCATTTATGAAGATATGTATAGTGGACTATAAATGGCCTAAGCAAATATAAAATGGAATAATCATTGAGATTTGTACTATGAAAATAAATAGTAACATTTATTTGCAAGGAATAAAAGACTATTTAGGTGACTAGAATTTGGAGTAATGACTATTGTATGTTACCTACCCTTGTTTCTTGTTAATTTAGATTTTGGGAATCAAATTCAATTTATCCGCCAATTTACCGCAGTTAAAGTGAAATGAATTTGTGATTGAGAAATGTTAAATACAAATAAGATGTAAACCAAAGAAAATCCCATTTGTAATAAATTATGTAGAATAAAGTAAAGAAACTAGGAAATGAAAATGTGAAAATGTGGATGCAGTGAGATCTTAAGTGATAATAACCTTGTTAGGCAAGTGATAACGGAATTTTGTGTATATGTAATATTTACTGGTGTGTCAAGTAATAAACACATAGATGCAAGAAAAGGAAAGTTGGTAGCAATCTATATATGTTATTTATCTTACTTAGTATATTAAATAAGGTTTGGAATTCAAATTTTAATTAAAGGAGTTGGTAGCACGTTAGTAGGAAATAATTGTAAGGGTGGGATAACAACTACTATAAACTACCTAATTTAAATGAGTCAATGAACTTATTTGAAATAACGTTCATCTAAATAGGAGTAATTAAAGTGGCGGGGTCAACAATAAACGTTACTTTAGAATTAATTTATATTTTAACGGAAGTGTGAAAGTAAAGCAATAGAAGCATATACTTATCAAGGTAGAATTTAGTAGTGTAATGAAAAAATGTTAAGAATGTTATAGTATAATGATTGATTGGAAATCAAAATTTACTTGTTTGAATGTAACTTTAGGGAAATTGGATTTAATTAAAATAAAAAGGAAGAAAAAAAAATTGGATGAAATTTAATGTTGGAATATTATGTAAATATAAACTTAGATAAAATTTAAGGATATCTACGTAATAGAGTGTAAAACCAATGTTAATTTCATCTATTTAATACT
Organism: Allium cepa; assembly: GCA_030765085.1. NCBI lineage: Eukaryota > Viridiplantae > Streptophyta > Magnoliopsida > Asparagales > Amaryllidaceae > Allium > Allium cepa. The sequence goes on from CM060943.1 coordinate 132,673,180, forward strand.
AATAGGTTAATAATAGAATGAAGAGTAAATTTAATGTTAAGTTAATATGAATTAAGGTAATATTGGGGAATAATGTGAATTTTCTTCATAATATGATAAGTTGTAGAATACAACGTAAACTTAAGTATAACCTTTGGATTGAAAACATTGTTAAGGGTTACCTGTTAAATTTGGATGGAATTGGCAATAAATGTTACACTTATGGGTAAGGAAATAAAAATGTCCAGAATTTGAGTATATTAAGAAATGGGGATTGAAATTGAAATCTTGCAACGAATCTAATAATACGTTACATAAGTGTTAAATTAAGGTAACATTTGGAAAATATGACAATGATTTTCAAATTGAACAAGTTGTGGAATTAATAAGGATGGAAGAAAAAAAAAATCAAGATTTATTTTATTTATTGGAATGAAAAATTTATAATTTGATTTATTGCGAATAATTGAAATTTAATTTGGTAATTGGCGAAATGATTAATGATTGAATTAACATAGAACTTGTTGTTAGTTATTAAAATTGTTTAAGAAATCAAAGGAGAGAAATTTTATAAAATTTTAAATTTTGTAATTGGATTGGCTAAAGTGGGAAAGTGGAATTAATCAACGTCGTTACTTTTTATCTCCTTCCCTATTAGATCCTTATGTGATTGCATCCACATTTATTGTTGATTATTCCTATATATTGTCACCAATTAATCGTACTTGATGTATGTTTAGCAATTTTGTCACACAGTTAAAGTATGAATATATATATATATGATGTATTCAAATTTTTTTGTATCTAGCACTTAATTAATTTAGAATCAAACTAACGAAACGTGTCATTTATTTTTGTCCCTCCATATTCATTTTCTTTCTAATTAATAAATACCTCTTTTTAATACCTGCTACTTTAAAAAAAAAAAGACTGTTCATATTTGCTATATTTCAATACCAAGTGTTCATATTCACTTTATTTCTAATTAATAGCAGCCTCTCCTTTCAAATCTATTTGACCCTAAACCTAACTCTAACCTTATAAATACGAAATGATGCAAATGAAACCCTAGCCTCCATTCAAATCTCCTTCTCCTTCTTTTCTTCTTCAAATCTCCTTATTATATCTCATTCTAATTTTTTCCTTCCTCTTCAAATATTCTTCTTCAAGTTTTCTTCTATTTCATACTTCTTCTTTCTTTTCAAATCTAGATCTTCTCTTCCATTTTCAGTTCTTATTTTAATCCTTTTCTTTTTCAAATCTTCTTTTTCAAATATATTTTTTTCTTTTCCAAACCTTTTAAAAATACATACATTCATATAATAAGGAGGAAAATTAAAGTAAATCGAAATAAAAGAAAATTTATGGAACAAAGCTTGAAATCAAGAAGAAGCATACGCATTTTTCACGTGGGAAGAGCGGATGTGGCACGGTATTTCATTTTCGTTTAATTTATTTTTGTTTGAATTTAATTTAATTTCGATTTTTCAAATGCGTTAATACATTTAACTTCCACATACGAACTCCGTTTCATGCGCGATTTTTTTTAGGATCGTAATTAAATTCCAGATTTTTTTGACGCTGGTTTGGACAGATTTGGAGACCGTCGAATTTTTGGGTTTAAATTGGATCTAAATCCAATTTAAATTCAAAAAAGGTGAGTGTTTTAACCCACTCACAACTTCTAAAAGTTTTTATGTTTGTTAAATTAATTTTAGAAATGAATAGAAATTTATTTATGAGTATTTGGCATGTTTATTTCATTCATATCTGTTGAATTGCATTTATTAAACTTAACTGTTAATTTAATTTATTTATTGCGTATTTATTTACAGTTATAATTTATTTGTTTGCATATAAACTGCTAGTTAACAGTTATATAAATTATTACTGAATATAAAATGTTAGATTAATAGTTGTTAAATTTAATTTGAATATAATTGACAGTTATTACCTGCTATATAATCTCATATATATATATTGATTTTGATTGATATTGATGGATGATTGTGATTTGGACAATGGATGATGTTGATGAATGGATGTTTATTTGATATCATTAAATTGCAAGTTATCATGCATTTTTCATTTCATTCGGGATTGTGGTTTGAAATGATATACAACCGCAAAATTTTATTTTTAAATTGCGGATTGAAATGATAAATATCCGTATCACTTGACCATAGGATAGAAAATTATATACAGGCACCGTGGTCTATATATAAATTATTTTAAAAGTGATTTCTATGGTTTGGATGGGATACGGTTTATAAAATTTAATTTTGATATTTTATAAAATATTTTTCTTCGAGATATACACATATGAAGTTAAAATTTTAGATTTAAGCTGTGTATAAACCTGTTGAATAAAATGATAAAAGTTTGAGAAAATGGAATTTGGTGATTTATCTTATATGTTTAAATTTGGAAATTTTAAGGTATGATATTTATAAATGGATTTTCCAAGATTTACTTAAATAGAATATTTTAGTATAATTTAAATTTAAGAAAATAGTTAATTTCTAGAAATTGGAGTTTTATTTATAGATTTTATGTAAATATTCAAAACTAAATAATAGAACATTTAATTTGTTGAAAGAATAAATTCCAACTTTAGTTTTGAAATATTAATACTCCAAATGGATATATATATATATATATATATAAATAGAAATTGAAGTGGTTTTGGAACTTGAAAGTGATATTTAAATTTGGTAGACTTTAAATAAAGAAGTATATTTGTAAAGCCCTGGAAATAATTTCTTTACAAAGTAACCTTAGAAGTAAACCATTTATTTTATATACTGTTGAATATCCAAACCATTCAAGTTTTAGAAGTATGGTTTTAAAAGTATGAATTCCGAAATATTATGTTTCGAAAATATAATTCAAATGTTTGGTTTCCAGATATTTATATTTTAAACCGGTATGATTTTGGAAAAAGAGTTATATTTGAGATAAAATGATATCATATTATTTTGGGTTTTTAAATTGATATCGAATTCATAGTTTTGAAATGGAAAATTTATTCTGGTTTTTAAAGTATAAACTACTTTTAAATGACCGCGGTGTTATAATAACGATGGGTTGGCAAAGAGACCGGGATCGGATATGGACATACTCTCTGTCGATACCGAAAACCACTTTGACTAACCGTGTACGCGGTGGAGATTCCAGAATGAAGTAGGTTGGTGGCGACGTTTCCTGTAAGGTAAATACGTGGACCCAACTCCCGTGAGTTGGCATAAGGTGGCTAAAACAGGAGCGATTGACGGGTTAATGAGGTCATTCCTCTGATCGGACACTCCTCTTCGATATTATACTTTGACTTTGGATTGATTCAGTGGCCACTTCTATTTTGATTTTGGGGAGTTTGTTCGAGGTGGGCGGTAGCTGCGGCTACGCGTTACCATCGACCCGGAAGCGTAATTGGTATATCTACCCTGGCATTGCCTAGTTGTGCCGTGTCACCTACCCTATCGCGCCTTGTACGAGTTTGGATTTCTCCCGTAGCCCGTGTGATATCCTCTGGTGGCTTCCCGATCAGGAGGGACTATGATATTGGATGGACTACTGGGACTATTACGTGTTAAGGTGGAAAATGTAAAGCCTTAATGCTATTTAAAAGTATGTTTATTTTACTATAGACACTATTATAATAGCGCAATATACTACATAGTAAATAGTTTAACGGATCCTTAGGAGATGTAAATCCCGAACATCTTTTGAGTTATTGCACTCATATTTATTTCTGTTAATTTAACTCACATAAGATCTTTTAGTTCTGACTCGAGTGTTTTTGTCTTTTCAAATTCGCTCGGGTCAGTCCGAGCGTTTCAGGATCGAAGACTTTAGCTTTGGAGGACGAAGACGAAGAATTTGTATTATTATTATTCATGGTATTGCACTACACTCACACTGTTCCGCTGCATTGTTATTGGTATGTGTAACTCTGATATGTATTATATAAATGTTTGTAAACAGTTTTTATAAACTGTATATTTTCTTATTATATTTTATCCTTCCGCTGTGAGATTCTATTTGTTTTTTTTCTTCTCTGTTTTTTTTTTCTTATTTACCCCATAACAAATCCGCCCTTCCGTATGGTTTGAATCGGCATGTGTGTCGGTTTAAATCGTGCGAAAAGGCGGGATGTTACACCTTCCCACCAAAAAGTCCGCTTCATATCCCGATACATCTTGGTAACCCCTGGATGTACCATAAGTCAAATGCTGACTTTCCGCTAACACCTTCTTCCTAATCCCATTAATATCTGGAACACACAATCTTCCATTCATCCTCAATATATCGCGAGTATCAACCCTGAATCCTGGCCACCTCTCGGATGCATCATTCTCACTTACCGCTTTAGCTGTCCTAGTAATACGAATATCTCTCAGCTTATCGCCTTCAATACGACTATTAAGGGTTGGATGCACTTTAACATTTGCGATAACTACATACCTCCTACTAAGCGCTTCAGTTATAACATTACCTTTCTCGCCGTATACAAAATACCAAGATCATAAACCATGAGAAATTCTAGCCAATGTTGTTGTCTCTTATGAGGGTCTTTCTAGGTGAAAAGACACTTCAAGAATTTGTGGTCCATGTACAACTTGAACTTCTCACCTAGTTAGTGATGCCTCTGCATCTGCAATGCAAAAACAACTACTAGCAACTCCAAGCCATGGGTCGGATACCTCGATTCATGCGGCTTAAGATACCGACTGGCATAAGCAATAACCCTTCCACGCTATGGCAACACCGCACCTAAGCCTATTTCATAAGTATCCGTATTAACAGTTAAAGCTTTACCTCCGTCCTCCAACTATTCTAATGCTTGATCACATTTATCAGTCCAAACAAATTTAACTTCTTTCTTTGTCAGTTCATCAAGCGTGAAGCAATCTTCAAGAAATCCAAAATAAACCTCCTGTAATAACCTGCTAATCCCAAGAAGCTTCTAATCTTAGTTGCACTTTCCGACCTCTTTCAATCTTGAATAGCCACAATCTTTACTGATCAATAGAAATACGCTCGTCTGGACAACATGTTCTAAGAATTTAACTTCAAGATGCTAAAAGTGACACTTCGAGAACTTAGCTTTCAATGCATACTCTATTAATGTTTCAAGTACAATCCTCAGATAGTGAGTATGCTCCTCCTCAATCTTGGACTAGAATACAATATCATCAATAAACATAAAAACAAACTTATTTAACACATCCCTGAAAACCTAATTCATCAAGTCCATAAATATGCTGGAGCATTAGTTAGGCCAAACGGCATAACTAATCACTCATAAAACTTAGCATACCTGAAAGCTATCTCTCCTCTGCTACCCTCAATAGATGAAACCCTTTGGATAGATCTAGTTGAGAAATACCTGAGCACTATGTAGCTGATCGAATAAGTCATCTACCCTAGGAAAATGATACTTGTTCCCAATAGCTCGCTTATTGAGCTCACGAAAATCCACAAAAAGTCTTAAGGAATCATTCGCCTTCGTAGCAAAGACGACGGGCGCTCCCTAATTTAATCGACTAGGTTAGATCAAGCCTTTATGCAAAAAATCGCTGACCTAGTTTGCTAACTTTAACTTCTTCTTCGCTGATAACCTATGAACAAACAACGCAATAGGTTTATCATATCGAACCAAATAATACAAAATTCGATCTCACAATGAGTTGGTAAACTAGACAACTCTTCAAACACATCTACAAACTCCTGCACAACAAAGATCGAACCTAACTCCTCTTCCACCACATCAAGATGTTAGAAGCTTGAATTTTTGATGTTTTGATTGTGACAACTATATAAGTAAATATTATATGAAATAACCATATGTGCAGGAGAACATACTATTTTACTCGAGAAATAATATAACAGATTATAGACCAGATTCCAGATAAAGCTTCAGTAATATATTTAGACTATGGCCTGAGTTTAGGAGTGAGTTCATGCTAAAATCTCTCCGAAGTGGTATATGCACGCATACATAGTTTAAAAATATTCAAACCATAGTTCATATGCTAAAAAAATTTAGTAACATAGTTTATGTATAAAAGCTTTTCCAAAAATTCTTTGATATGGCAAAAACATGAAATTCAACCGACTGAACAGTCTAGTTCAGTCGACTGAATACTGTGCACGTGCACAACTGATCTTAAATATTCAGATGGCTGAAGTTGATGATTCAGCCGGCTGAATTGCATGACTTTTGCACTATTTTCATTTTCATTCGATTTTTAATCGATTCAGCTGGCTAAATTGTTCCACTCAGACGGCTAAATCTTCATAATGGCTATATTTTGAAAAGACACTTCATTTCAACGAATAGAAACAACTCTTGATTCAAGAGTTGCTTCCATATTCTTTCATGGCTACTTTTCACAAGTGATTGCAACTCTTAATCACTAGATATAACCATGAAATCCATTATTTTAATCACTGAATTCTGATTCTAATTCTGGTTCTTATTATCTAACAATCTTGCCATTTGAAATCAACTATTTTCGTTTTAATCACTTGTTCATTCAAGCAAACTTCATTAGTGATTAAATAAACTTTCTATCTTCATGAATACACGATATACCATAAAGAAGAAGATTATAGGAAGGGTGTATGAGATAGACTTACAGTGCTACTTAAGAGCATACCTAGTCAAAAACAATTTTACTATTTGTATTAAAAGTCCTGTTCTATTTCTGAGGTGGTTAAAGTCCTATTCTGTTTCTTAGGCGGTAGAATTCCTGTTCGGTTGCTCAAGCATTGTAATACATATTCCTCTAGGTCAAGTGAGTGTTGATAGTTGAATTTTAGAAGGAGTCTGGGACTGGACGTAGAACGAGAAGTTCAAACCAGTATAAAAATCTCTAGTTTCATTTACATTATTATTTACTTTTATATTTATATTCTGCACTAGTTGATAACTTAGTTAATATTCCATATTATACGACCCTTAGTCACTTTCACTTGGTATCAAAGCATTGGTCGTCATATGACCATAACACGGTTATTTGATATTCAGTTAATATAGAAAATAACGTTAACATAAGTTTTATTGAAGGTCAATCCACTACAAGACCACCACTACATAACGTTTAAATTACAATTATTGGTCAACTCGAATGAGAATTTATATGCAAGCAAATGGATATGATTCTTGGAATATCACTTAGAATGAATACACTATACCTACTACACCATATGCACAATGGTCAAACACACAAAAGATAGATGCTACCTTAAATGAAAAAGCTATAGATATGTTATTTTGTGCTTTAAATAAGAATGAATTTAATAGAGTTAGGATGTGTACAATTGCTAATGAAATTTGGCACTCTTAAAGTTACACATAAAGGAAGAAACAAAGTTAAACAATGCAAAATTTCTATGCTTAAAAATCAATTCCAAAATTTCAGAATGAAACCAAATGAGACTATAAATGAAATGTATTCAAGATTCCAAGGCATATGTCATTCACTAGTAGCATTAGGAGAAAAATACACTAATTTTGATATTGTTTCAAAAATCCTAAACTCTTTAACGGATGAATGTGAACGAAAAGTCTTAGCTATCGAAGAAGCTAACGATATTTCTACCATCGAACCTGAAGAGTTAATAGGAAATCTCATTTCATATGAAGTAAATTTGCAGACAGAACGAGATCAATCCCAAGATAGAAAGAAAATAGCTTTCCAAGCTGAACAAGAAGATTCGGATTCAGATAAAGATGACATGGCATTTACAGCAAAGAATTTCAAAAAGTTTTTGAAATTTGGAAAGAACAAGAAATTCGAAAACAACAGGAGAGACAATCCCAATAAACCACCAGCTTTAAATCTCGAATGTTATGAATGTCATAAGAAGGGTCACATAAGAAGGACTGTCTTGATCGAAAAAAAGAAAGGTACAAGAATAAGGACAAGTATAAGAAGTAGCAAGCATTCTCTGTTACACGGGATGACTTAGAATCGTCATTATCATCGGACAGTGACACTGACAGTGAATCTGAACAAGCCAATGTCTACTTTATGGCTCCGACTAATGATGTATGTGATCTAACTTTTGATGATTTAATTGATATAAACTTAGAATTGTTGGATAAACTAAAAGAAGTTAAAAGAAACTATAAAGATGCTTTAGAAAAACTAAACAGAAGTGAAATAGTAGTTGGTATGCTCAGAGAAGAAAAGAAAATCTTAGAAGAAGAACTTGTTAAATCACAAGAATCTTTGTCTAATATATCTTCTCAATTCACGATGCTATCAAATGAAATTGAAGTTCAAAAAGAAAAGAATATGACATTAGCTCCAGAAATGCACGATTTAAAATAAAATGTCAAAATACTTGAACTAAAAAAATACTAGTCTCAAAACTAAGTTAGATAGTATTACAAAAAATGCTTCTAACTTTAATGAAGGTAAAAAAATATCTCTATAGTTATTAAAAACTCTCAAACTACTTTTAATAAGAAAGGGTTAGGATACGCAAATTCCTCAAAATCTAGTTCAAAGAGGAATAGTTCACCATATAAAGGTTTCAATATATAAGAACTTTATAAAAGCTAAACCAAAAGCAAAACCAAAACCAAAGGTTTTCACTTAAAAGAAGGATATTTGCAACAAAAATACTATAAAGATTTGGGTACTGAAAAATAATAATAATTCAATCAGAAACAAGTATATTAAGTCTTTAATAAATTCAGTTCATAAAGATGAAAATTTTACTTATAAAGGGAATTCTAAACCCTCTTGAGTTTGGTTTCTTAAGATCTAACTCTTAAGACCCTAATAAAAAGTGGGTACCAATGTCATCTTGATATTTTTTGCAGGTACGAACTATGAAAAGAGGAAAGTGGGTACTTGATAGTGGTTGCTCAAAACATGTGACAGGAAACAAAGATATGCTGACTAACATTATCTACTCAGATGGAGGGTCTGTCACATTTGGAGATAATTCCAAAGGCTTTTTAAATAAAACTTGGGAAAAGATCTCTTATGTAAATCTGTATGAGTGGATCGTGTAGTGTATATATATGCAAGTATAGGTGAACTAACTATATAATGTATCTAATATAAACTTGATAGATGATAATGGCAAAGTAAATGGAAATAATCACACCAGAATTTTATACCTGTTCGGACCTTCCGTCCTACGTCCAGTCCCGAAACTCCTCTTCAGAATTTAGCTATCAAACATCCTCACTTCGCCCGGAGGAATAGGCTTGGTTACAAAAGCTTGTTCTTGTCAAGTGTGTGTTCTATAACACGAATATTGACTATTGAGTACAAATGCTTCCAATATATATATAATATTGATTGAAGAGTTTTGAGTATGTGGAAGACTAAAATACAGGTATTAGATTGCTAGAGATCAAGTATTAATCAGAGTATAAGAGTAAAGAGTATAAGTGAGTAAGGTAAGATCTTCTCTTGAATTCCTGATGCTATTTACCGTGGTAGAGAGATCCTTTATGTAGTTGCATCTATTAGTAAGTGCTCTAAGGTCGCTTCTAATGGTGATGAAGAGTTGTAGCAAAGAGGAGCGAACGTATCTTTTCAATTGTGACAGTTGTACTTTGAATATACATAGCCGAGTTCAAAATCAGACGTCTGGAAAATGTTCAGACATCTGGCTCTCATATATTTTTTGTATATGGTTGCTTTTCAGTTGTCTGAGTATATTAGACAAACGTCTGATTCTATCTGATTTGCGAACCAGAGGAATCAATCAGACGTCTGGCTAGTGCACTCAGACGTCTGGATTTGTGCATGTTGCTTTTCCTATACCTGTGTCATTCCTCTTCCGATTCTATCGACTTGTAGCCTCTTGATACCTCTTTTGAGTCTTGTTCTTGTCTCTTTGGTGATGTTTATTTTAACAATTACCTGTAAATATAGATATATATGCATACTTGATTTCCATTGTATAGTTGTTATCATCGAAACTATAGAATTGATTTCCTAACCATCTCCCCCTTTTTGATGATGACAACTATTCAATGTACTTATATATAGATTATAAATCTCTACCTGAATATGTGCTTATTCTTAATGTTTTATGATTATACTTATATTTCTCCCCCTTTGGCATTATCAAAAAGAATTATAAAATTGAAACCAATCATCAAACAAAAATAAAATTTCATTAATAACTTGAAGTTTGATTACAGACATAGATCTGTACAAAAATTGATATTCCAAAACATCAAATCTATGTTTCCCAAAATCTATGATTCCTTTGGAGAAGCTTTATTTTGATCATCTTCCTTCGGTTCTTCTTTTTCAGAAGTGCTATCCTTTGTAGGAGATGTCAAAGCTTGCTTAAGAGGTTCATCCTCAGAGAGTTTGGAATGTTTTGCGGGAGAAGAAGGTACTGGGGTTGGCCAATCTTCAGAAGGTGGTGTTGGACCGCGAACCCATTGTAGTACTTCTTTAAGAACTAACAAGACAGTCGAAAGAGATTCTTCAACTGTGGTTAGGCGTGTAGCAAATGATGTTTCGAAGTTGTCAATTCGCTTAGCCAAAAGTTTTTGATTTTGGGATAGAATATGTTGATTTCGAAGGGTGAGATCTCGAATAGTTTCATTTGGATTTGTATCCGTTCGAGTCTCCATAATGTCATCTTGTCCTGGATAATCAAATGGTGCGGGAGGAGGTGGAGTTGCTTCTCGATGTTGTTCCTTCTCTTGGGATGGTTCAATGTGTGGTTGAGAAGGAGGCTCAACTCGTCTAGATTGACGATTGTGCGACCAATCTTCAAAGGTCATGAATTCTGGGGGAATTTTGGGTAGGTGCATCAGAGAGAAGAATTTGGTGGAAGCATATTTAGGCGAGATTTCTTCGAAGGTTGATGGGTAGGATGGAATGTTATGTGCACGAAGAAGTCTCATAATATAAGTTGGGTAAATAATTGATGGCCGTGATCGAGTCCAAAAATGCTTGAGCTCGTCGAAGATGAATTTGGCCCAATTTACCCTTGTTCCACTAAGTAGAGCATATAGGGCTTTGCGCTCTAATTCGGTGATTTGCTCATGACTTCCCATTCGTGAAAAATTGTATTAATTATCATTCAAGTTAGGAGTCGAGCTTTTGGACGTAGATATCTGGAGGAAAATTTTGGCATTTCATCCTCCCAAATTTGATGAGTAATAATGTATCATGGCTTGAAGCGCATATCGAGAATGTTGTATAAATCTTCCCCTTTGTCAGAGCATACTAGGGTTCGACCTGTTATGCCTGGAGTTAATCTAATCGTGTTCCCATACACGCTATACCAAAGCCAGGTATCCTCATTTTCAGTGTTCCACACCGAAGCACTGTCTAAATTCGCATAGAATAGAAATATGGCTAATTTGTCTATTTGGATATCATTAGAAGTGAAAGAAATTAGGGTTTCCAACCCGGCATTTTCACGTATTCATCCAAATCATACATAGGAAATTTAAGGAGATTGTAGAATGGACCTATGTGGAGTTTTTTCTCTTTTGGATGTCTTCATACCTTTTGATGGAATGCGACGCTTTATTCATCCACCTTTCGATCTGTTCATCGAAGCACACCTGAGGATTTGAAGATGAGGTCGGTTGGTCTTGTTTTCATTTTGACATCTTGGGATTCTTAGTGCGAGGAGGCATTATGATTTGATTTGCTTAAAGATGATGTTTTGGTAAAAAAATCGTGTTTGATAAAATCATAGGTTTCAACAATTTTGAGATAAAAGAAAAAAAATGACGTTATCTGGGCGAATTTAAATGGTCGATTGGGAATCAGATGTCTGGATTGGAAATCAGACGTCTGGTTTGCCTTAAATTGAGTACAGCAGATAAATTTAGGCTCTGATTTTTAGTTTAGATGTCTGATTTGATCGAATTTGTAAAATTGGAGAGGTAGAGAGTTTTATCAGACGTCTGGGTATAAAACCAGACGTCTGGTTTGGTTTATTGTTGAAAAACTTCATGGCAAAGAACTAAGGCAGACGTCTGGATCTTATTTCAGATGTCTTAAACTCTCTAATTTTTATTTGGAGAAGACAGAGCAAAATTTCAGACGTCTGGGATATATCAGACATCTGACATATGCAGAGTGCTTAAATTTTAGATGTATATCATAATGTCAGACGTCTGAAGGCCATAGTCAGACGTCTGAAACAAGCAGCGTGGCTAAAAATAGCCTAAAAATTGATGGTTTTGCTTATTTCTCAAATGTTTTATAAAAAATAATTTTATTGTTGTGAAATAAAAGAACAAATAATCATAGATACGTACAATAACAAATATAATTTGTTTAGAAGGCGATGAAATTTTGCGATCTCCTGACTTGTCATCCGTCCATGGTTTAAGTGGAGACCACATATTTCCACGTTCATGGGTTCTCGGGGAGCCAGAATACCGTCTTGGTGAAGGGTCCGAAGGAGAATGATATGAAGACAAGGGATCCAAAGAACTACAAGGTTTTGGTAGCGGTTCATGGATATCTTTCTTTCGCGATGAACAAAACTTCATCGCTACTTCCTCCAAAAAGCTTAGCCGACTTGCTGTAACTTTTTGTTTGAAATATAGTTCTCATTGAAGATCTATCTGTTGTTTTTGATAATGATGAATTTCATCAATTTTCTCTTTTGTGTTAGGAGAGACAAACAGAGATCTTTTGGCCTTCTTGTTATCGGGAGTAAAACCCGTATGATATGAGGACCACCTATTTGTGGCTCCTGCTTTGGTGTAGGTGTAGGAAGCCGTTGTGGCGTGTCAGCCGAGCAGTCAGTCGTTGGTGTTGAGATGGAGATGGATATATAAGAGTCTCCAGAAGACATGCCTATATTTTGTTTCTTTAAGGAAGATATGAATTGCGTATATAGTTTTGTATACCTCTTTATATATAAGTTGAAAGAATTATTTATAGACAAACTAACTGTCTAAAAAATTAAAGGTTCGGAAATTATTAAGTATAATTTGTGGTAGTAAAATAAACAACTAATCATAGCCTTAAAGTGAAACATTGATTAATATTGAGGAAGAAGATCTTGAAATGAGCAAATACCTAAATTTCGTCGGAGTTTAATAAAAGTTTATTCATTTAGTGGTTTTATAAAGATGTCCTTGATTGTCGTTATTTACGTATTCTAATAAATAGTTCTTTTTCAACATTTTCTCGTAAAAAATGATGGCGTATATCTATATGCTTAGTTCGTGAGTGATTAACCGGGTTTTTGATAAATTTATAGCACTCGTGTTATCACAATATATTGGAAATTTGTTGATAATTTTGCCAAAATCCGTTAGTGTTTGTTGCATGTATATCACTTGTGCACATGCTAGAGCTGCGAAGTTGTATTCGGCTTCGCAACTAGATAAAAAAACACAATTTTGCTTTTTGCTAAACCATGAAACTAAAAATTGTCCGATAAAATGACAAGTTCCACCAGTACTCTTACGATCTGTTCTATATCCACCGAAATCTGCACCGCTATATGAAATTAGTTCAAACGATGATTCTTTAGGGTAAAACAAAGCATAATATCTAGTACTAGATAGATGACGTACAATACGCTTAACAACTCTTAGATAAGATTCTTTTGGTTGTGCTTGAAATCGAGCACATAGACATACACTCATCATAATATCGGGTCGACTAGCCGTTAAATAAAGTAAAGAACCAATCATGCTCCGACATAATTTTTCATCAGAATCTTTTCCGTTATCGTCCTTTTCTAAGTGAACAGTGGTACTCATTGATGTTGGTTTGCTTGAAGTTTTATCCATTTCAAAACGACGTAATAGATCGTTACAATATTTTTCTTGATGAATAAAAATTCCATTTTCAAGTTGTTTTATTTGTAAACCTAAGAAGAAATTTAATTCTCCCATGTGTGACATTTCAAATTCATTTTTCATAATGTTTGAAAATTCATTACATAGATTCTTGTTGGTTGAATAAAAAATGATACCATCAAAATAAATTTGTACAACTAAAATATCATCATTTTCTCTTTTAATAAACAAAGTTGTATCTATTTTGCCCATTTGAAAACCAGATGTTATTAAGTGATTTTTAAGACGTCCGTACCATACACGAGGGGCTTGTTCTAATCCATATAGTGCTTTGTGTAATTTAAAAACATGATCTGGATATTTTTCGTGACCAAATAGTGGAGGTAGTTCTACATGTACATTTTCTTTGATAAAATCACTTAAGAAAGCACTTTTGACATCCACTTGAAATAATTTAAAATTGTGATGAGTTGCAAAGGTGAGTAATGTACGAATGGCTTCTAATCTAGCTACCGGGGCAAAGGTTTCGTCATAATCGATACCTTCTTCTTGATTATAGCCTTGAGAAACTAAACGTGCTTTATTTCTAACAATATTTCCTTTTTCGTTTGCTTTGTTTTTAAACACCCATTTTGTTCCTATAGCCGATTGATCTTCAGGTCTTGGTACTAATTCCCAAACATTATTACGTTCAAATTGATTTAATTCTTCTTGCATAGCAATTATCCAAAAATTATCATTTGAAGCTTCTTTATAATTTTTTGGTTCAAAATTTGATACAAATGCTATATGGCTTATCTGATTACGTTGATTTCTATTTACTCTAGAATTGAGATCTCCAATAATATTATCTTTTGCATGATTCTTAAGAATTCCAAGAGGTGATACCAAAGTGTTGTTTTGAACATTTGTTTCATTATTAATAGAATTTGTTGAATTTGTTAGTGGAATAATTTATTCTTCATCATTAGTATGATGATTAAAAAGATTTTCGTCAAATGAAACATGTAAACTTTCCTCAATAGTATTATTTCTTTTATTAAAAATTCTATATGCTTTACTACGATCCGAATATCCAACAAAGATACCTTCATCGGCCTTCGGGTCAAATTTACCTAAGTTATCTTTTGTATTTAATATAAAGCATTTTGAACCGAAAGTTTTAAAGTATGATGCTTTAGGTTTTTTACCAAAAAATATTTCAAAACAAGTTTGTTTAGTCATAGGACGTATTGTTACTCGATTCAATACATAACAAGATGTGGTAATAGCTTCAGCCCAAAAGTGTTTTGGTAGACCACTACTATTTAGTAATGTTCGTGCACATTCTTGTAGTGTACGATTTTTTCTTTCTACAATACCATTCTGTTGAGGTGTGCGAGGAAAAGAGAAATTTTGAGTTATTCCTTTCTTATTACAAAAATTAGTAAAAAGATCATTTTCGAATTCTCCTCCTTGATCACTTCGAATATTTTTAGTTTTTATATCCATTTGTTTTTTAAATTCTTTTAGAAAATATCTTAAACATACCAAAAGTATCGCTTTTATGTTTTAAAAACAAAGTCCATGTGTATCTTGAAAAATCATCAACTATTACAAAGACATATTTGTTGTGATTTATAGATCGTATTTGTGTTGGCCAAATAAATCTAAATATAATAATTCTAATGGTTGTTTCGTAGAAATATTATTTTTAGATTTAAAAGAGCTTTTCTTAAGTTTTCCAATTTGACAATCGTCGCATAAATTTTCTATTTGGTAATTTATTTTAGGTAAACCTCTAACTAGTTCATATTTTGCCAATTTATTAATATTTTTAAAATTGATATGACAGAATCATTTATGCCATAGCCATGGATCATCATGTTTGGCGGTTAAACATAAATTCGAATTTTTATTTATATTCATGTTTAATACATAAATATTTTTGTTTCTAACACCTTCAAAAATAAGTTGTTTGTTATTATCTAAAATATTACATCTATCTTTTTCAAAATTTATTTGAAAACCTTTATCGCATAATTGACTAATACTTAGTAAGTTGTGTTTTAGATTTTCTACTAATAAAACATTTGTAATAATAAGAGAGTTAGATATACCAGAGTTGATGACTTCTCCAATGCCTACGACATATCCTTTTGAATTATCTCCAAAGGTTACGTTCCACCATCGATGAATGTTATATTTGATAACATTTTTGAATTTCTGGTCATATGCTTGGAGCATCCGCTATCTAGTATCCATTTCTCCTTATTTTTTATTTTGGGTACCTATAAAATAAAAGATGTTTTAATTGGTACCCATATATTCTGTTAGGGTTCTAATTGTTAGGAGAAGGTAACCATACCCAAGATGGTTTGGTACCTTTATAAATATAATTTTTATTATAGAGTACATTCTCTAAGAAATTATTGATATGCTTTTGTCTAATCAAATTATTATTTGTCTTAGGAATCCAAATTTTCATATTTTTCGTATTCATTTTAGACATAGGTAAACTTTTAGTTTTTGTATAACTAATATTTTTAGCATCATTTCCTTTTGTTTAGAAGGATTTTTAAATCCTATTCCATTTCTATTGCCTGATGGTTTTGAAGTTTTGATAAGATTTTCCAAATCTTGTTTTCCTTTATTAAATTTTGACACATTATTTGTAATTTTATCTAATTTTTCTTTTAATTCTATATTTTCAATTTTCAATATTTCAATACTGTTTTTTAAGTCAACATTTTCTTTTAACAAATTATCCTTCACTATTTTAGTGTTTCAAAATCAATAGTAATAGCCTTACTTTCTATCAAATTATTTTTGATTTTGTCTTGAGATAATTCAGTTCTTCTACTAGGATAATTTTTTCATCTTTTAACATTCCTACTTCTAGTTCTAGTCTATTTATTTTGACTATATATTCTTTGTTCAATTTTTTAATTTTTCTAAATTTATCATCTAATTCCATGCTAAGTTCTAATAATTCGTCATAGCTAAGTTCAGGACATACCTTATCAGTTTGTGCCATAAAACACAGATTAGCTTGTTCTCCATCACTATCGCTATCACTTTCAGATGATGAAGAGTCTGAGTCATCCCAAGTTACTTTGAAAGCTTTCTTTTGAATTTTTCAAATTTGTTCTTCTTTTTATCATTGTTGAGTTTTGGACAATCCTTCTTCGTGTGTCCGTATTGATCGCATTCATAACACTTGATTTGAGATAGGTTTGTTGTGTTGGACTTCCCTTCTTTTTGTAATTTGGTCATCTTTCTAATTTTCTTGAATCTATTATAATTCTTGGCAATGAAGACTATCTCTTCTTCATCTAAATTAGAGTCATCATTTTTTGTAGCTGGGAATGCTACATTCTTTTTCTCTAAATTCAGTTCTTTTCGTGCCTCCAAATTAGCTTCATGGGACATTAAATTTCCTATCAACTCTTCAACTTTGAGAGTAGAGAGATCATTAGCTTCTTCAATAGCTAAAACCTTCCTTTCCCAATCTGATGTTAAAGAGTTGAGTATTCGAGAAACTAAATCAAAATCAGTAAACTTAACTCCTAATGCCATAAGATCATGTTGGATAGTTTGAAATCTAGAATATATGTTAACAATAGTTTCATTTTGTTTCATTTTGAGTGACAAAAATTGGTTTTGCAAAATTGAAATCTTAGTTTGTTTGACCTTTGTTGTACCTTCGTGTGTAATTTGTAAGGTACGTCAAATGTCAAATGCAGTTGTGCATAACATGACACGTGAAAATTCATTTTTGTCTAGAGAGCAAAATAAAACATTCATAGCTTTAGCATTATTTGATGCTAAGGTCTTTTGTGCATGGGTCCATGTGTTCATAGCAATAGTAGGTGCTTCATATTTATCTTGTGTAGCTGACCAAATTTCTAGACCATTTGCTTCCATAAAAATTCTCATACGTGTTGACCAATATGCATAGTTAGATCCATTAAATTGTGACGACTCTCCTTTCTACTCACAGAAAGGCATATCATCAATAAGAAAAGAAAGGGATAGAAATAGAAAAGATAGGAAGAAAGAATAACAACATGAGAATTTCACAGCGGAATGGAACTAAATATAATACATCACATAACTATTGCATAGTTTACATATATCAGAGTTATACAATATCATACACATGACAGTCATATATACATCTGTCACTACATACATCCTAAAATACAACATACACTAACTAACACAGCGGAACTAGGTAGATATATATATACGTCTGGAACTCCTGCGCCAAGCTCCTTCAGAAACCAAAATCCAAAACCTATCACTTGGCTACTCATAAAAATTTGAGTACCCAAGAGTTTATGAAAAACAAAAATAAACTCCGGGTCAGACATGGGACTGGTATGAGTAAACGATTTAAAGTTGTTGAACTTTGAAAACATTTGAAAATAAGGTATCACGTAAGACTACCCACACATAAAAGCGGGTAAGTTTTTACCTTATGCTAACCAAAATATTTTATAGGAAATCCAGTGATATTATAATAGTGTCTAGGGTTTTCAAGTAAAATACAGAAATAGCTGAAATGCTTACATCTCACATTCCAACGTAGTTGAGCACAATCAAAACGTACGGCTCTTATTGGAAATTAGATTCCATACAATGGCAGGGCTACTGGGGTACCGCCCACCATAATAAGGGGCCTAGATCACCGTACCGAGGATCACTCCCGACCCTCTACAACACAAGGCCAGAACCATTCCTTACTGAACAGTCCCGAACAAGATAACCCTGCGGTTGTAGTTAGCAACCGCCCACAAAGCCGGAATAAAAAGGGACATCTAGACAGGGGTATATCTCGTCCTGCTTGGGTGCTACCAACCTAACCTTGCTGCACATCCCCTGTTTTTAGCCATTCCTGGTTGATGAGGCTTGAGGCTACGATTACCTTTACAGAACATATCTCTTAGAATGCTCATCGTCCGCCTGACGATGTTCTGAAAGCACTCAATCCATACGAGTTCGTTCCAGGTTCGAACGAAACCGAAGGCATTATTTCGTTACACTCATTTTGGAATCATCCTCAGAGCTAATGACAATAACCCTTGCATTCTGAAAACACCATCTCAATCTTTACTTGAGAATTCACGACCTAACGTTTAATTTGGATCGATGTGGTTTTCGGATAATCATAACTGACACCCGATCCCGGTCTCATCGAAATCCAAACGCCATTTTAAAGGTCAAGTTGTTTAATGGTTTAAACAATTTAATTTCAACACTTTGAATTCACATAGCGTTTATCACAGATAAATCATACACAATCATCATAGATATATCAAAGCATATCATAGAACATCACAGAATATCACCAAATAAATATCATAAATCAGATATTCTACTTATACAATATTCATAAACAAGCATCTTAAATTCTTATTGTAATTAATTTAATTTAAATCAATTAGTTGAGGACTAATTACTTAATTAATTTTTTTATTTCACACCATTTAATTAATTACTTCTTAATCAATTTATTTAAATCAATTACTTAATTAATTTCCCCTTAATTATTAATTAATAACCTTAATTATTAATTGATCAAACTTAATTATCCATTTATTAACCACTAATTACTTATTTAATCGATTATTAATTCTTAATTAAATTACTTAATTAGTTAACTACTAATCATACATTAATTAACTTAAGTAGTTAATTACAAATTTATTTATCACTTAATCATCAATTAACCAATCTCTAATTACAATTATAATTTAATTATTCTTAATTGCTTCTAAAATAATTAATTAATTACTATTCATTTTAATGAACATTTTAAAGCTCTCCTTTAAACTTTGAAAAATCAAATTATTATTAACTACCGACTTAAATGTTAATTAATTTTATACTTAACTTAAATTAATTACTTAATTAAAATAATAATCAAGAGTTTAAAATATTGTTAAGTATTAACTAAAATAATTAAAAATCGAATTAAAATCTTAACTTAAACTGTTAAACCTTTATTTTGTTATAGTGCTTCAAACTGGTTGAAAATGATTTGCTTAACTTTATATATTTTTTAGTATATTGCAGTTTTGAAAACCCGAGCACTCCCCTTGTTTAACTCGAGTATCACTTCGATTTCCTCACCCATTTTCCCGAGACACACACCCAATCTTCACGCAACCCTTCTTCTTCTCTCCCTTTTTTTTTCATTTTCCATTAAGTTTAAGTATAAACTTAAGTTATAGTATCAGTAAAACATGTTTATTCACTCGATCACTTACCCGAAGTAAGCGACCACCTAACTCGAGTAACGACTCGAGATTACCTACCAACGACGACACTAAAACCAACCTCACGCCGTACACGTACACGGCGAAGCACAGTAGCTTCGGCGAACTCCATCGCCTCAGGCAAGTCACAGATCTCCCATAGACTCAATAACCAAACTCGATTCGCCCTCAAAAATTTTGAATCGAATTTTAGCATATTGCTCGAAAAACTGCAAACACCACCCACAAACTAAAACACCTCGCCATCGTCGTACAGACCATCGGAGATGCCCAAACTTCATCCATACCACGACAACACGTTAAGCTACCATCCTCCAGAATTACGTGCAACTCGATCACGTAAAGAAGACGAACTCGTCACATTTTCTGACATGACCAAAAACTTAATACAAAACCCTAAAATGATCTCGACCCAACCATTTGTGCAATGGAAAAATCCTTTGATATTTTTCTCGAAGTCAATGATGTTTATATTTGCTTCAAACAAAATTTCAACATTTTAAATTGGTTCGATTGTCAGGAATTTGTAAAAATGCAATTTTAGTTCAAATACAATCTGCTCTTAAAATACTAATCTAAAAATCTTCATTTTTTGTTTTGAATATCATAAATTGCAGCAAGAATTCAAGTTATAAACTTGAATTAATATTTTATAGCAATCGAATTTTATCAAATTATCACTTGATTGCCTGTAAACAAGATTACAGTGGTATATTCTTACAAACCTGATTTGACCAGTTTTTAAAATTTTAGTTGATGTTTAAACTTCTTGTTTAATTGAAACTTAAAGTTTTACAATGATCAGTTGAAAAAAAAATTGAGTTTGAATGATAATCAACCCTGTAATAAATAGCAGAGAAGAACAACATATTCAATATTCATAGAACAACATGTATGTAAACACAGATCCATATCAAAATAAAACACATACAACACCATATAGTCAATGAATCATCTTTACTGTTTTAATTAAACTTAAACTTGAAAATTTTATGTTTACTCACCAGAAAGTTTTGAGCAGAGAACAATTCCTGGTATTATGAAAACCTGAAGTATGAATTGCCTTGAGTCTGTTTTGTAAACTGCAGTTTGAATTGAATGATTTTGAACTTTGACAAATGAAGATGTTTATTTCTTATTCTCAGGTCTTGCTATGTGTTGATGAACGAACTGGAACAGCAAGATGTACATTTATAAGAGAAAACAGTTTGTAAATAAGAAAAGTATTATTTGGTTAAGCTTCTTTGTTAAGATTTGGTCAGATTTTTCTAAGTATTTTGAATTGACCTACTTTAGGCTGAGATAATCACATTTAATGCCATGGTTTCCAAATTTGTTTACACATTATTATTATGTTTTGCTATATATAGATATTTGTATGTAAATATTCACTTGCAGGTAACATTTAGGTTTTTATGTGTGAAGATATTTTGTTTTATATTTTTCTAGCTTTCACAATTCATATACATACACTTTGTCTTATTTTATTTTATACACTTGTTCTTATAATTTTTAACTTATGTTGTATGAACACCAAAATCACTTAATTCTTGCTTTTATTTTTTTTATTTCTATTTTTATTTTAACTATCAATATTTAAATTATATTCATATGGTTTACTTAATATTTTATACATATATTGATAGAACTTTATTTTATTCCAAACATTATTATCTTTATATATATTTACCAAATGTTAATAATGTAGAACATTTTAATTCAATTATATAAGAAAGATTTTATTGTAAATATTATTAAGAGATTTTATTTTTAAATTTCCAAATCAATTTTTTTTCCCTTTTAAAATACAAATATATACAAATAAATGGCAAATATTTCCAAAAGTCATTTTCACTTTAAAATGATGAGTTTACATTTTATTTAATTAGATTAAATATTTATTAAAATATTATTGCTAAAATCCAGGGTCGTTACATTCCTCCCCCCTTAAAAGAATTTCGTCCCTGAAATTTGAAACAAAAGATTATACAAATGATGTTATATCAACCATTCAAACATACATATCATTCATACAATAGCAAACAATCAAACAATCTATTCTAACAAACATCACTAGCTATCCGGACACAAATCCGGATAAGTTTCCTAAAACTATCCAGAGTTTCCCAGGTGCAATCTCTGGGATCCTCACTCCACTGCACTTTGGCGAGCTTCACTACCTTACCCCTGAGTTGCCTCTCGTCTTGATCAACAATCCGAACTGGATTCCTGACCACAGTCGAATTAGGCTCGACCTCCAAATCTTCCTGTATTACTGGTTCTACAACTAATGATGGATCATGAACAAATTTCCTTTGATGGGATACATGGAATGCATTATGAATTCCAGACATCCGTTCTGGCAATTCAATTCTGTAAGCTACTGCACCAATCCTTTCCAATACTCAAAATGGTCCAATATATCTTAGGGCAAATTTTCCCGTCTTTCCGAATCTAATAGCTCCTTTAATCGAGGAAACTTTGACAAAAACTAAATCACCAATCTCAAATTCCAATTGTCTCATTCTCTTATCTACGTACTTCTTCTGACGGTCATGAGCAGCTTTCATCCCTTTCTTGATAAGCTCAACTTTTACAGATGCTTCACGAATCAAATCTGGTCCAAGCACAAGACGATCTTTCGACTATGTCCAGCAGGATGGGGATCTACACGGCCTTCCATACAAAGCTTCATAAGGAGCCATCTTAATACTAGCTTGGTAACTGTTATTATATGAAAATTCTACCATATGAAGATGGTCTTCCCACGCTCTACCAAAATCCAAAACACAAGCTCGCAGCATATCTTCTAGAATTCGGTTCAACCTTTCCGTTTGTCCATCTGTCTGAGGATGATAGACAGTACTCAATCTCAAACTTGTTCCCATGGCTGATTGCAGAGCCTTCCAAAATTTGCTGGTGAAAATAGGATCACGATCACTTACTATGCTAACAGGAACACCATGCAATCTAATTATCTCCCTCAAGAAAATCTCTGCCAGAGAAGCTGCGGTACGAGTTGCCATAACAGGTATAAAATGGGAACTCTTAGTTAGAGGATTCACAATAACCCATATTCCATCATTTCCTTTCTTGATTCTAGGCAAACCGTCGATGAAATTCATCGAAATCATCTCCCATTTCCATTCTGGGATTTCCAAAGGCTGCAACAAACCGGCCGACTTCTGTTGATCTCCATTAACTTGCTCACAAATAGCACAACTATTAACGAAAGCAGCTACATCCCTCTTCATGCTTGGCCACCAGAAAACTCTTCTCATATCTTTATACATCTTAGAGATTCCTGGGTGAGTATTCAGTTTGGAGCTATGACATTCAGATACGACTTCTTGCCTCAATCCATCTATATTAGGTACACACAAACGACCATTAATCCTCAAAGCACCTTGATCGTCCACCTTGAAATCCGAATATCGACCATCCTTAGTTCCAAGAATTAGTTCGTCAAAAGATCTATCCTCCATTTGTTTACTTATGATTCTGTCCTGGAGAGATGGAACAACTTCCAAAAGAGACAGGACTGCATTCCTGCAAAGAGCATCGGCTGCAACATCCACCTTTCCCGAGGTATATAGAATATCCAAATCATAGGATGCCAGAAACTCGACCCATCGCTGCTGCTTCAGATTAAGATCCTTTTGAGAGTAGAGATATTTCAACGGTTTGTGATCCGTGAATAACTCAAATTTCTCTCCCAAAAGATAATGTCTCCAGATCTTCAAAGCAAAAACAATGGCTAACAACTCAAGATCGTGCGTAGCGTAGTTCCTTTCGTGTGGCTTTAATTGCCGACTCGCAAACGCAATTGCTCTTCCATTCTGCATCAGAACTGCTCCCAGTCCTACTATATAAGCATCTGCATATACTTCAAATTTGCTTTTCCCATTCGGAATAGCTAGCACTGGTGCACTAGTTAGCCTCGTCTTCAACTCCCGGAAAGCTTCTTCACAATGGGGTGTCCATTTGAACTTAGCTCCTTTCCTTGTCAACTTGGTCAAATGCGAAGAAATCTTAGAATAGTCCTTGATAAACTTCCTGTAGTAGCCAGCTAATCCCATAAAACTGCGAACTTCAGACGGTGACTTCGATTGCTTCCATTCCAGAATAGTCCCGACCTTTGCTGGATCTACAGAGATACCTTCACCAGAAATAATATGCCCTAAAAATTTGACTTTCGATTTCCAAAAATGGCACTTAGAGAACTTCGCCTTCAAAACATGTCTCCTCGGAATCTCCAACACTATTCTCAAATGCTGCTTGTGCTCTTCTTCAGACTTAGAATAGACCAAAATATCATCGATGAACACCAGAATGAACTTATTCAGTACATCCCGAAAGACTCGGTTCATCAGATCAATGAAGTAAGCATGAGCGTTGGTTAATCGGAAAGGCATAACTAACCATTCATAGAAACAATTTGGTCCCCTAAATGCAGTCAAGGGAATATTGTCCTCAGCTACCCTTAACTGATGGAAACCTGAAGCCAAATCCAGCTGAAAAAAGATAGAAGCTCCATGCAACTGGTCAAAGAGATCATCAATACGAGGAAGAGGATATTTATTTCGAATAGTCACCTTGTTCAATTCTCTATAGTCAACACAGAACCTTAGAGATCCATCCGACTTAGTGACAAACACTGCCGCAGAACCCCAACAAGAAAAACTGGGCCTAATCAACCCCTTCTCCAAAAGATCCTGAGTCTGCTTAACTAACTCTTCTCTCTCTAGGATCCATCCTCCTACTAGGCTGAATCACTGGCACTGCTCTTGGAATCAAATCAATGCGAAACTCTGTCTCTCGATGTGGAGGCCAACACTTGACTTCCTCGAATATATTGGGGAAATCTTGGACCACATCGATATCTTCAATCTTCTCTTGAGAATTCTCAATTCCATGTAAAAGACTGCTCAAGTGAATTCCAGAATTATCACAGGACACTCTAGTAATCCTACCCAAATCAGTTTCCAACGAAACTATTCTCTCATCACAATTCAGAACAGTTTTATACTTATCGAGCCAATCCATCCCCAATATAAGGTCAAATCCCTTAAAATTCAACACAAAAGGATCACAAGAAAAACTATGGGATAGATAGGAAATCTTCAAGTCTCTATAGATCTTATTTAATCTGGTTACCCCTCCTATAGGATTCGTACGAAGATGGGACAGTCTACTGTACTAGGGTTAAGAAAGAAGTTCTCTACAGATTCCAAAGAAATAAAACTCAAAGAAGCACCTGAATCAAACAGAACTTTAATATACTTGCCATCCAAAAGTAATGTACCTTCCAAAACTCCCTTACCTTTAGATGAAGTAGACGGTGCACCTTCCAAAGCAAATACCTTATTTTGCTGACTTTATAAAGAAGCAGACAATCCTTGATCATATGACCTTTTTGATGACAATCGAAGCATAGAGATTTCTGAACCAAAGCCGAACCCGGACCACTCTGATGTGACTGCTGCTGCTGCTGAAATCCTTTCCTGGGACACTTATTCGCCAAGTGACCTTCTTGTTGACATATATAGCATTTGCGAGGTCCGTTGTTGCTTCCAAACTTCTTCTTGCTCTGCTTCCTCCAAATGGGATTGAACTTCCTCTAATTAGAATTAGCAAAATTCCCTCCTGATGCCACTACTGGTGCCACTGATTTCTTATTCAACAAATCCTCATATCTCAGTGCTATATCAATTAAATCAATAAAAATCCTTTCAAAAGCACCGTCAACTTTTCATGAGATTCTGGCCTCAATCTT
Source organism: Allium cepa (assembly GCA_030765085.1). Classification (NCBI taxonomy): domain Eukaryota; kingdom Viridiplantae; phylum Streptophyta; class Magnoliopsida; order Asparagales; family Amaryllidaceae; genus Allium; species Allium cepa. Next base: position 132,698,975 of record CM060943.1, read on the forward strand.
TGCACAAACATTTCGTTCTTTTTAAGGGGAGTATCAATGAGTCCTGGTCCATAGCAAGAAAGTTCATTGAATTTGGTCTCATACTCCACTGTAGACATGTTACCCTGTTTCAAATTCAGAAAATTCTGGTACAAACGAGTTTCCCTGCCGTTGGCATGAATTTCTCTTCAAATAACTCTTTAAATCTTTCCAAAGAAATGTCGTCCTCAGAAATGTTTACTACTGTTGCATCCCACCAGGCTGCTGCGCCTCCCTACAATTGCCATGAAGCCATTTTCCTTTCCCCTCATCAGACAACTTCATATTCTTAAAGATGCACTCACAAGAGCATAGCCAAGTTTGGACCTCAATTATAGATTCTGACCCTTTAAATGGTTTACCTCCAAGATTGATGAAGTCCTTGCATAAAGTGGAAAAACTAATTTGAGGCGGTGCTGGATTTACAGCCTCACTAGCAGTTTGACTTCGTCCATTATCACTCGAGGTACTGCCCCTACCTCTGCCTCTCCTTCTAGAATTCATGTTGGCCACCTGGACAGGTAACTCATCTAGATAGGTATATAATTATATGAAAATACAAATACGCACTCTCAAGATAAATATCACTCAAGAGCCTAGGTATAATCTCAACCAGGGCTCTGATACCAACTGTGGGGACCCGCCTTTCTACGCACAGAAAGACGTAACATCAATAAAAAAAGAAAGGGATAGAAATAGAAAAGATAGGAAGAAAGAATAACAACATCAGAATCTCACAGCAGAATGGAACAAAATATAATACATCACATAATTATTGCATAGTTTACATATATCAGAGTTATACAATATCATACACATGACAGTCATATACACATCCCAAAATACAACATACACTAACTAACACAGCGGAACTAGGTAGATATATATACGTCTGGAACTCCTGCTCCAAGCTCCTCCAGAAACCATAATCCAAAACCTATCACTTGGCTACTCATAAAAATTTGAGTACCCAAGAGTTTATGAAAAAAATAATCTTCGGATCAGACATGGATCTGGTATGGGTAAATGGTTTAAAGTTGTTTAACTTTGAAAACATTTGAAAATAAGGTATCACGTAAGACACCCCACACATAAACACGGGTAAGTTTTTACCATACACTAACCAAAACATTTTATAGGAAATCCAGTGATATTATAATAGTGTCTAGGGTTTTCAAGTAAAATACAGAAATAACTGAAATGCTTGCATCTTACATTCCAACGTAGTTGGACACAATCAAAACGTATGGCTCTTATTGGAAATTGGATTCTATACAATGGCAGGGCTACTGGGGTACCGCCCGTTACAGTACGGGGCCTAGATCACGGTACCCAGGATCACTCCCGACCCCCTACAACACAAGGCCGGAACCATTCCTTACTGAACAGTCCCGAACAAGATAACCCCGCGGTTGTAGCTAGCAACCGCCTACAAAGCCGGAATAAAAAGGGACATCTAGACAGGGGTATATCTCGTCCTGTTTGGGTGCTACCCACCTAACCTTGCTGCACATCCCCTGTTTTAGCCATTCCCGGTTGATGAGGCTTGAGGCTACGATTACCTTTACAGAACATATCTCTTAGAATGCTCATCGTCCGCCTGACGATGTTCTGAAAGCACTTAATCCATACAAATTCGTTTCGGGTTCGAACGAAACCGAATGCATTATTTCGTTACGCTCATTTTGGAATCATTCTCAGAGTTAACAACAATAACCCTTGCATTCTGAAAACACCATCTCAATCTTTATTTGAGAATTCACTACCTAACATTTAATTTGGATCGATGTGGTTTTCAGATAATCATAACTGACACACGATCCCGGTCTCATCAAAATCCAAACGCCGTTTTAAAGGTCAAGTTGTTTAATGGTTTAAACAATTTAATTTCAACACTTTGAATTCACATAGCATTTATCACAGATAAATCATACACAATCATCATAGATATATCAAAGCATATCATAGAACATCACAAAATACCACCAAATAAATATCATAAATCAGATATTCTACTTATACAATATTCATAAGAAAGCATCTTAAATTATTATTGTAACTAATTTAATTAAATCAATTATTTGAGAATTAATTACTTAATTAATTATTTTATTTCAATTTATTTAAATCAATTACTTGATTAATTCCCCCTTAATTATTAATTGATCAAACTTAATTATCCATTTATTAACCACTAATTACTTAATTAATCAATTATTAATTCTTAATTAAATTACTTAATTAGTTAACTACTAATCATATATTAATTAACTTAAGTAGTTAATTACAAATTTATTTTAATCATCAATTAACCAATCTCTAATTACAATTATAATTTAATTATTCTGAATTGCTTCTAAAATAATAAATTAATTACTATTCATTTTAATTAACATTTTAAAGCTCTCCTTCAAACTTTGAAAATCAAATTATTACTAACTACCAACTTAAATGTTAACTAATTTTATACTTAACTTAAATTAATTACTTAATTAAAATAATAATCAAGAGTTTAAAATATTGTTAAGTATTAACTAAAATAATTAAAACTCAAATTAAAATCTTAACTTAAACTATTAAACCTTTATTTAGTTAACAGTGCTTAAAACTGGTTAACTTTATATACATTTTTTTAGTATACTGCAGTTTTGAAAACCCGAGCACTCCTCTTGTTTAACTCGAGTATCACTTCGAGTTCCTCACCCATTTTCCCGAGACACACACCCAATCTTCACGCAACCCTTCTTCTTCTCTCCCTTTTTTTTTCATTTTCCAGTAAGTTTAAGTATAAACTTGTTATAGTATCAATAAAACATGTTTACTCACTCGATCACTAGCCCGAAGTTAGCGACCACCTAGCTCGAGTAACGACTCGAGATTACCTACCAACGATGACACTGAAACCAACCAAACGCCGTACACGTACACGTCGACGTGTCGTAGCTTCGACGAACTCCATCGCCTCAGGCAAGTCACAAATAACCTATAGACTCAATAACCTAATTCGATTCGCCCTTAAAATTTTTGAATCGAATTCAGCATACTGCTCGAAAAACTGCAAGCACCACCCACCAACTAAAACACCTCGCCACCGTCGCACAGACCACCGGAGATGCCCAAACTTCATCCACACCACAACAACACATTAAGCTACCGTCCTCCAGAATTACGTGCAACTCGATCACGTAAAGAAGACGAACTCATCACATTTTCTTACATGACCAAAAACTTAATAAAAAACCCTAAAATGATCTCGACCCAACCATTTGTGCAATGGAAAAATCCTTTGATAATTTCTCAAAATCAATGATGTTTATATTTGCTTCAAACAAAATTTCAACATTTTAAATTGGTTCGATTGTCAGGAATTTGTAAAAATGCAATTTTAGTTCAAATACAAACTGCTCTTAAAATACTAATCTAAAAATCTTCATTTTTGTTTTAAAAATCATAAATTGCAGCAAGAATTCAAGTTATAAACTTGAATTAATATTTTATAACAATCGAGTTTTATCAAATTATCACTTGATTGCCTGTAAACAAGATTACAGTGGTATATTCTTACAAACCTGATTTGATCAGTTTTTAAAACTTAGTTGATGTTTAAACTTCTTGTTTAATTGAAACTTAAAGTTTTACGATGATCAGTTGAAAACAAATTTGAGTTTGAATGATAACCAACCCTGTAACAAATAGCAGAGAAGAACAACATATTCACTATTCATAAAACAACCTGTACGTAAACATAGATCCATATCAAAATAAAACACATACAACACTATATAGTCAATGAATCATCTTTACTGTTTTAATTAAACTTAAACTTGAAAATTTTATGTTTACTCACCTAAAAGTTTTGAACAGAGAACAATTCCTGGTATTATGAAAACCTGAAGTATGAATCTGCCTTGAGTTTGTTTTTGTAAACTGCAGTTTGAATTGAATGATTTTGAACTTTGAAAAATGAAGAAGTTTATTTCTTATTCTCAGGTCTTGCTATGTGTTGACGAACGAACTGGAACAGCATATTTATAAGAGAAAACAGTTTGTAAATAAGAAAAGTATTATCTGGTTAAGCTTCTTTGTTAAGATTTGATCAGATTTTTCTAAATATTTTGAATTGACCTACTTTAGGCTGAGATGATGGCATTTAATGCCATGGTTCCCAAATTTGTTTACACATTATTATTATGTTTTGCTGTATATAGATATTTGTATGTAAATATTTGCTTGTATGTAACATTTGGGTTTTTATGTATGAAGATATTTTGTTTTATATTTTTCTAGCTTTCACAATTCATATACATACACTTTGTCTTATTTTATTTTATACACTTGTTCTTATAATTTTTAACTTATGTTGTATGAACACCAAAATCACTTAATTCTTGCTTTTTTTTTCTATTTGTATTTTAACTATCAGTATTTAAAATAAATTCATATGGTTTACTTAATATTTTATACTTATATTTTATATTGATAGAATTTGATTTTATTCCAAACTTTATTATCTATATATATATTTACCAAATGTTAATAAGGTAGAACATTTTAATTCAATTATATAAGAAAGATTTTATTGTAAATATTATTAAGAGATTTTATTTTTAAATTTCCAAATCAAATTTTTTCCTTTTTAAAATACAAATATATACAAATAAATGGCAAATATTTCCAAAAGTCATTTTCATTTTAAAATGATGAGTTTACATTTTATTTAATTAGATTGAATATTTATTAAAATATTATTGCTAAAATCCAGTGTCATTACATAAATAGTGGGGGTCGTGTTGTGGATTGTCCTTCTTGAAAAATACTTGCCATATTAAAGTTATTCAAAAACGTGTTACTGTTCTTTGATCAAACTTCGGTCACATTTTCCGTTTTTCTACGAACTATTTAATTTGTTAAACAAATTTTGAAAATGTTTTTACCATCATTATTAACTAATTGAATGAGTTTATTTTCATTATAAAACCAATATATTCAGTATTTAAAATTAATTAAATATCCATTAATCAAAATAGTGAAATTATGGGTCGTTACATTGGAAGTTATATTTATAGAATAAAGGATAAGTACGCGGAACTAATTAGATTTGCTAAAATGAATTTGAATTTTTGCAACTCTTAGTTTTCATAAATAAGATTTCAAAAATAAACTTGGTTTATTATTGTATTTGGTGTATAGTGTATCATATACGTATGTAATTTTATGAAGTAGTGTCTTAGATTTACATACAAGTTACAAAAGATTTAAATATTTTAAATGTGCGGTTTATGAAAAAAAAAGAGTGAAATTTTTAATTGATTTTTGATATATATGTGTGTGTTTTATAACTCATGAAAGTTACTATGATGATGTTATGATGGTTTTGTGAAAAAGTGAATAAATTTTATAATTTCATGAAAGGAAGGAAATTGAAAAAAAAAGCAATGAATTAAAAAACATCGATTTAAAGATTTTGAAAAGGAATTTATATTTTTGGAGAAGGTTCTAAAATGATCAAAAATAGTAATTCAAGCAAGTTTGACAATTTGAAATATAAATTTTATCCATTTTGAATTTGTTATGAGATATTTAATTCTTGGAAAAATTTAAACGATATGAATTCTGATAATAGGGAATAGAGGCAAATAAAGAAAAGTTTTTGAGGCTTTATGGAATATTTTCGAAAAAAGCGATATGAAATTGTTATTTTGAAAAAAAAACAAAAAGATTTCAAAGCATATAAGGGTGAAATGCACATATTTGATTATGTGCCTCATCGAGAGAAAAAAATGACTTGGAATAAAAGAGAAATTTTGTTTAAGAAATTGTATACTTTGAAAGCGTTGAGCTAATATATATACATAACTTTTGATTTTGTTGTCCATTTCGATGAATCTTATTTCATTTGTTTTCATTTAGAATAGGTTTCATGTTCGCCATTTTTTGTTTTTGAAATCCTTTAGTGTTAAAAAAGGTTTGAAATTGAATTAAAAATCTGGCTAGAATATTCATTTCAAAATTGTAGAGATGAAGTATTTTGGCCATAATTTTTGAATGCTTTATCCGGTTCTGATGGTCTTGCAATTTTTGTAAAGCTAAGAAACTAAGCAACAACTTTACGTTAAGAGTTTTGTAAAATTTTGTCATTCTCTATGCTAAAAATGTTTTCTGAAGTGGGCCTGCATTTTACAAGTAATCCAGATTCGCAAAAGTTAAAAAAAATGTTATAACTCATGATGTATTATACATATTTATGATTAGAGAGTTGTTTTGGGAAGCTTATACATTGGGTAACAATTTTGTTTTTGAAGCCCTTATCTAATTTTGTGTCTTTGACCCTTAGACTTTGTCGAAAAGTGGCTTAACTTGGATTATAATATTGTTCCTTTGTATATGATTCCGATATTTATAAATTTGAATGTTCATGACCTTATAGAGTTTGTTTGAGTTGAGCTTAGGTGCATGAAGGGTTCGTGAAAGGATTTTTGGCGCATGCCCATTTGTTTTCACATTGTAAACTTAAACATGCTCACTTAAAATGCAAAAGAAAGGTATGTTTTAAGCTTATGCGGATTGTGATATTATATTGTTTCCTTGTGTTTCGAGATGCTCCATGGTTGGGATATATATATATATATATATATATATATATATATATTGTTATTGTTATTTTTTTTGTGTTGTAATTTTTCGAAACACTCTCTATATAAAGGAGATTATTGATTTTTTTGAAAAATCCAACACCGGGAAAATTTTCAGTGAATTGATCGTATGCGAATAATAGTAATTTGATAAATGAGTCTACTTAAAGCTGTAACATATGATAAGTACTTATGTGTGTCACATAGAGGATTGAGTGAGTTTAAGCTTAGTAGAAGATTGTAGAACATGAAGAAAGTAAGGGTACGAGTTATACGACGTTTTTTATAAGAAATTGCGAGGATGCAATTTTCATAAAGGGAAGGTCTATAACAACCCTACTTTCTACGCAATAATATAAGAAAGTTTTATTAATTGAAGAAATGTTCGAATTCGATTTGTGAGTATTATTATTACTACTTGAAAAATATTTTTATTTAATTAAAGGCTATTTAATAAAAGATTTTTTAACAAATTAAATTAATAAATTATTTACTGATAACATATTAAACTGAAAAAATGTTTTAAATAAGTATAAATAATTTTAAAGTGTAAATAACTTTTATATGATTGGAGTAGTAGAAAAATAAATTTACTTTGTATTAATACAATGGATAATTAAAATAGAAATAAAAGAATATTAAATTGAATAAAATTGTCCAATTATCAAAATATATTATGTACAATGAAGCGTAATTCAATTTAAATTAAATTAAAGTAATTTATATATAAATAAAAGAGTTATGAAAAAAGTGTAAGGACTTAATTGAAAATGAAAGGTGAAGCTTAATATAATAAAATAATTATCCTATTCATTCTTCCATTTTTAAGCCCAAGCCCAAGCCCATTAAAATGCACATCCTCTTTTTATTACTAGGAATCTTAAACCTATCCTATAAGTTAGCCCATACAACCCTTATTCGTTTTCCAAATCCATAGTCCCCTGAATGAAATCGAACATGAAAAACGAAAATGCGATTCAAAAAGGGCACGCATACGATTGCGCACGAAGGTGGTGACCTGACAATGACGTTGATGCCGCATGCGAGGTAACGAGATGCACGTGCATAGGCGAAGGGAGGGGGATACGCGTGCATAGGTAGAGCTATAGGCAAAGCATGGACGGACGCGATGAGTTCGCATGGCTAAGGAAGCTTGCGACAATGACGAGATGCTAGGGAGGTGCCGCTAGGTGTGCAATTAGCTAGGGTATGCTCGGGGTCGTTTGTGTTCAGTCAAGATGAGGCAATGGACTGAGATAGACTTCATCTTCATTGCATCATTTTGTGAGTAAATTTTTGTTCACATTTATATTTAAATTTTATTTTCTTTGGCATGATAGTAATGGATGGAAATTGGTTGATATTGATTGTTGAAGATAGAAATTGATGGAAACTGATTGATTTTGGGTGAATTATTTTTTACTCACAAAATCTTCGATCAAGACTATTTTTATTTTTCCTTGCATGATTTGATAGTAGCTATGATGGATTTTGGTATGGGCAATATTGTTTGATTATAGACTGGATGAACATATGTTGTTGCACGTTCTCACTTCACTTTGATGGTAATCGCATTGCTTGTGAAATTGATTTAAAGAGGAAAAAAAATTATCCGAGCGATTTTGAAAATACTTATAAAAGAATAAATTTCTAGAATTTGATTGTATTAAAGGATTTTAATGCTAAATTTTGAAGTAGAATGGTATGGCTTGGGAATTGTTTTAAATTGAAATCCATTTGAGAAATTTGGGAAATTTGATATTTGATATTTGATTGGAAATATAAATTTCCTTACGGAAGTATTATTGTATATAAAACATCGTTGAAAATAATAAATTATTTTGTGTCATATAAAAGGAAATGATGTATATTTAAAGGAAAATATTTTTATGAAAGTTCAAAAAAGAAGTAAACTTTAGAAGTTCAAATAAATGTTTGTATAGAAATGATTTAAAAGTTTATATTCCAAAAGTGATGTATTTACTCTATCAGAGACGAGAAGCAAGGCACGACTCAAGTTGTGGTTAATTAGTACGGAATGGTACATACCATTCAACTTAATTATACTTTCCATATCCCTTAAACACACTATTCAATTTAATCTTAAACACGCCATCATACATTATTTACCATCATAGATTGACGAGCTTGTACTGGAAGGTGTTGACAGTCTAACGGCGAAAGGCATCAACTGGTCTCCTTATAAGGTGCCTATTACAATTTTCCACACGATATTTAATACGTTTCATCCCCATATGCACACACAAAGTTCATCTCCACTAACACTCTATGTTCCTATGCAGGCTATTTCATTGGTCCAACAATAAACTTCAGCTTTATCCAAAAGATTGCAAACCCTCCACAAACAAAAAAGGAGGGCATCTGTTCAAAAGGTCGGCTGCACACCAAGCTCTATTTTTTTCACAAAAGTATCCCTATGAGTCCATTCTTTCGAAGTAACTTCACCAATACAATTATGCATAGATTTGTGATGTAGAATATATAAAAAAATCGTCATAAAAGATAGAGCGCATAACAACTGAAAAGTTAAACGAAGGGGTTTGGACGTCCAAAAATATGTATTTACTTGAACAAAACAAAACAATAACAATCTTGATATTATTGCCTTTACTACTTAACAAATAAACATGCAGGTTGAGTCGGGATTAACACTCTTCATCTATTATTACAATTAATACTGTAACATTTACAAGCATTTTTGAATCGTAATCTTTCAATTCTACAATGTTAGAAAGAACAGACATGTACACAATTTACAATAAATGGTGCCTTCTTTTACATTTTGGATCAAAAAATTTACAGTATCTGATTGACTCAACTATAATAACATACATATGCATCTTTTTTACTTTCACTATAGAAAACAATTTAGAATAAATGATTAGCAACAAACATTTATTATTATTTATCTATTTTGGACTTTGATGATATTTGGTATATGTCTGTGGTGTATTAGACGTAGACTGTTTGAGATTTTATATCTTTTGTATATTCATGAAATGTTTTCCACACAGTTTTGCTGCAAAAATTGTTGCATGCACTTTCTATTTATTACCACTATGAATATACTTTGTATTGATGCTCCTATACTATTTTTTTCTTGGGTTCAGTTTTACTATGCCATTTATTACTTGCACTTTCGATTTACTACTGAAATTTTTTTACTTTTCTTCCGCCTTAACATGCTATTTGTATTGCAATATATGCCCTCATTGCGACTATATACATCTAACAATAATAGTAAGGTGGGACTACAAAAGAAAAAGCGAAGTATACAATGATAGGATGCAATTACGAAGGCTGCACGTTCATCTCGTCCACCGCTTACACATAATAGATAGGCGCATTCACTTTCAGAATTTTTAAAGTAAAAAATTCGGTTCAAACCTTTCAAATTTGTTAGCCTACAGGTCTGTTCCTATCTGTATCAAAAAATTTAAAAATTGTTGCTATTTGTAACTTTAACATGCTGCAATCTAAAATAGTTTTATCATTGTGTTGTGGCAAAAAGATATGTTTCATATTTTTCAGTTTTTCTTCCTATTGGACGCGCTATAGCTAAACCACATGTATGTGAATGGACTTAACCATCTACTTATAACTTTGAGTTGTTTTCTGCATTTAGTTTTATTTATATGAATGAAAAAAGAATACATATACATCCATTATCTGCGTAACATCCTTATATGGCGCCACTGTCTACCTCTTCCTTCCCAGTATATATATTGTGCCATTGCCTGCTGCTTTCCATATTTTTGTTTGCTGCATTGCATTCTTGGTTGTTTATACGGATGTCTATTGTCTCCTACTGCCCACGCTAATTAGAGCTAGCCACGTAGTTATATCATTGTATTCTACCACCGTCTACTTTTCGACAAACATCCATTATCTACACAAAAATCTAAAACATGCCTGAATTAATAAACTTTGAAACTCCGAGGGATAAATGGACTAAATCCCAGAATCGCCAAGTCCTAAAATCCATAATCATTTGAGGAATCTTACCCAAATCTGAAGCAATGACATATCCAAAAGTGATGGATCTGCATTTTACTTCGTGGGCTCATATGTCCCCAAAATCAAAGTCAAGAGTGGTGGAATCGACATAAGAAAATAAGTCGACAGTCGACTTCGCCTACATCACCAATTTTCTAAATCTTGGTAAAGATTGTAGTAGATTAGCATAGGATTTGGTAGGGATTGCTATTTAATGCGTATGAATAAAAGTATAATTAGTTCCACATCGTCTAAATACGTTAATTGTTGTTGTATGTAAGCTAAGGGATGGAAAGGTAGTTGTTCCAATTGCGTCTAATTGAGTTGAGATGTTGCCTAACATGCAAATTGAAAAATAATTGAAACAATTTTAACTACTACTTCAACAACGAACGATCCAACGGTTGCCGTCTACATCGCTCTTTAGAGATATAAAGGGTATTTTGGGTATTTCAAAAAGACACGGTTGAATTCTATTCATTGAATTACGTGAAATTTGTAAAATGATATCTTCGAAATAACAATAAGTTTGAATGTAAATTATTTATTATAGGTAAAAATACTATTAATGAAAGCTTATATATAATATTGTTAAGTATCATTTTGGAAGTAATTTACTTTGTATTCGATTATTTTAAAGAAGGGAAAGTAATTTAAATCCTCCAAAAGTGTTTGCTAAAATGGTCAAATCAAATTATTTTGGAAAAAGAAATTGCATAACTTGGTTATACAAATAAATTATATACATGTCGAGATGTTGCCTAACATGGTCCATTGATGAATGACTTGCAAATTGAAAAATAATTGAAATAATTTTAACTACTACTTCAACAATGAACGATCCAACGGTTGCCGCCTACAACGCTCTTTAGAGATATAAAAGGTATTTTGGGTATTTCAAAAAGACACGGTTGAATTTTATTCATTGAATTCTCATTATTGATAGTAAAGATGAATAAAAGTGAAATTTTGCAAAATGATATTTTCGAAATCAAAGTTATTTATTACAGGTAAAAATACTATTGATGAGAGCTTATATATAATATTGTTAAGTATAATTTTTGGAAGTAATTTATTTTGTATTCGATTATTTTAAAGAAGGGAAATTAATTTAAATCCTCTGGAAGTGTCTGCTAAAATGGTCAAATCAAATTATTTTGGAAAAAGAAATTGCATAACTTGGTTATACAAATAAATTATATACAAACATATATGTCGACATTTCTGAATGGGAATTATAATTTGATAACTTATTATTTCGAAAAGGTTTCAAAAGATTTTGTAAATAAATAAAGATTTTGAATATTGATTTTGCAATTAAATACCAAATCTTTGGAAATAATTTGGATTGTGGATCATTTTAAGGGAAAAGTAATAAAATTTGAATTTAGTGTTTAAAAGAATTCTAGAATTCGTTGAATTCCTTTATTTGTACTTTAAAAATATTGAAGACAAATTTCAAACTGTGTGAATTATTTCAAAGGAGCTTGTCGGTTTGAAAATGAATAAAGATTTAGAATGTGGATTTCGTCGAAATTAAATAAGAGGTTTTAAAAATTAATATTTTGAGAAAAATAATATATATGTACGAATATATTATCAATCCTACTTATTTTTGTATATAATAAAAATATAATTAATCCATGCTATGATATGAATAATGCATGCATTGATAGGTGATGCTTGTTATTATGATGTGTAGCTAAATATTTCATTGTTGCTTGGATCATTGTAAAACCACCTTAAACTGCTTATGTAGGTTTTGTTTTATGCTATATAAATATATTGTATCATGTAATGAGGCAATACGAATTATTTGCTTGATATTATATGTGTCCATGTTCATTTAAATATAAAGATGTTAAGAAACCCCTTAGTGAAACTGGGTCAAAATACATTTAGGTGGGTTACCGTTGTAAATATGAACATGTAGAATGAATAAATAAATTTGATCGAAGCAATGTAAGGCACTAGAAGAGCAAGATATCCATCCTAGCTGGATCGACTGTAGGGTAGCGCCTCGAGTCATGAAAATTTGGGCCCATTGTCACAGGCCCAACGACCTGCTGCACAGGCACAATAAGTGATGATAGCCAAACATGATGAGATTGATTGATAGTGAGGATTGATAGTTAGAACCAGAGAGGTATTTATTGCAGCCAATAAATCGTGTGGGGGCACCCACAATTTCTGAGTTAAGGGGGATGTCACACCCAGGCCGCATCACTTGGTGTCGACTTAGCTTCCAATAGAGAGAAAATGACTAGGATGTACAAGTTGTTTATATATATATATATATATATACACACACTTATCGATCAAACTTAAAAAGCGATGAGTGCTTAATAATAAATATGACAGTCAGCAACGTGATTAGGAGTGAATATAGTTGAGTAGATTTGCAATTGTTAGTCAGATTATTATAAAGACATAACAGAGGTTTATGACATTGTGTGCTTAGATATGGGATGAGTAGTTAGGGTTTTTTCTAGGATCTCTGCACATTTAGATTTTAGAAGCGAAAAGAAGCGAAGAAAAATATTGACAAATACATTCCTTCAAACAATATCTTTATTAATTCACCAAAAGATTACAAGAGAAGCCTAAAAAATTGAGAAGATATCTCAATCCCTAAAACCTTAGAAAAATAAACTTTTTCCACACACATCTAATGAACCCTATACATGTCTATTTATAATAGCCTTGATAAAATATCTTCTTTTAAGAAACTATTGAATATTTCCGTAAATCTTCTCATGTAGATAATTGTCTTTTTCAATGCAATAAAAGAAGCAATTAATTACTCTTCAAAATTAATAAAATTTGAATTTTTTTGAGTTACAATTCCACCTAGACTCCAATATCTTCAAAATATACTTCAACATAAAATATTGTATCATGAAAATTCAACAATTCCACATTGATACGATATTCTATAAATGTCATCCAAGCTCCACTTAGAACCTCAAACTTCAAACAATCTCCAATATTACCATGTAAACAAATGTCACCATTCCAAAAAAAGTAACCAACCTTCAAACTGCCTAATTACATATGCTCTTCAATTGAACATGCATATCATCCATAAATCATATCATCGATAAATTAGAATTGTTTATAATACCACCATGGCCTCCATGCGGTCATTGTGGCTTTCCGCTGTTGGTTCCATCTTAATTTAGACAAATTTGTCTCTTTAACACTATTTTGAGAAGTTCCTTCATTCTTCGTTACTTTCCCAAGCAATTTGTACACATCGTTGCTTCCACTTTTTGCGCGTAGCACCTCCTTAGTATCCTTCCAAACTCTTATGACTCCACCTTGAGTCAAAAATTTGCAGTCTTCTACCTTCAATTATACCACTGAAATAAGATTCTTTGTAATTTTTTTGATGTGCCTAACTCCTGTAAGCTTCACCACTCTTCCATCTTGCATCTTCAATCTAACGAAACTTATGCTCTTAACATTCAAATCTCCACCATTAACAGATTCCACTTTAACATCCTGCTCTTCATAATCAATAAATCATTCTTTTGATTGTGTACATGGAAACAAGCACCAGAATTAAACGCCTAATCTTTGATTTTGTCTTTTTGCACACATAGGATATTGTTGTTTAATTCCTCACCAAAATGCACCTCATTATCATTATTATCTTTTTGTTCATTTTGGTCTTCTTCCAATGTCTTCATCATCTTCTTGTCTTTTTTAAGCTTATTGCAAAATTTCAGCCGATGACCAGGTTTTTCACTGTAATAGTAGATGAAATCTCTTTTCTTGTTTGATCTATTTGGCCGTCTTTTTATATTTAGATGATTAATCCTTTTACAAGATGGACATCTTCAATTGGATTTCTGTTTTCTTTTTCCTCTTTATCCTTTCCTTTCATGAGATTTATACTCTACATATCCTTATTAATTAGGCTATTAACCGTTGAATTGAAAAAACTCCACTTGAATTTAAGTTATTCAATGCAACCACAAACGTATTCCAACTCTAAGGAGCTCATTAACATCAAGACTTGTGTCTCATCATCCATCCTGTAATTCACGGTTTTCAATTGGTTCACAATTGCCTGGAAATTATCAAGATGCACTTCAATTAACCCACCTTCCCTAAGTTTTAGATTTACTAATCTTCTTATAAGAAGAGTCGTATTTGTTGCGGAGTTTGTACAAATTCCTTTCAATTCTTCCAAACTGAATAAACCGATGTTTCATTAGTAACAATATAAAATACCTTATTCTTCAAAAAAACATTGAATAACTACCGCAACCTTCCTATCCAGAATCTTTCATTTTGCTTCAGATACATTATTAGGTTTCTCCTATTTATTCTCCAATGCTTGGTGAAGATCATTGAGGTATAGAAAATCCTCCATCTTTTCCTTCCATAGTTCTCAATTTTCCTATTAAGCTTTTCAACACTTATCTTGTCCATGACAAAATTTTCTTCAAAAAATTTGTGTGGTAGGCTCTGATACCAACTGTTAAAGTTTTTTTCTAGGATCCATACACAATTAGATTTTAGAAGAGATAAGAAACGAAGAAAAATAATAACAAATATATTCCTTCAAACAAAACCTTTAGCAATTCATCAAAATATTATAAGTGAAAAGCTAAAAAAATTGAGAAGATATCTCAATCTCTAAAACCTTAGAAAAATATTTTTTTTCCCACGCATCTAATGAATTCTATACATGCCTATTTATAATCTTGACAAAATATCTTCTTTGAGAAACTATTGAATATTTTCATAAATCTTTCTCATGTAAATAATTCATTATCTTTTCTATTGCAATTAAAAAGGCAATTAATCACTCTTTAAAGTCTATAAAAGAGGCAATGTATTTAAGTCACAATTCTATCTAGACTCAAATATCTTCAAAATCTACATAACTATGAAATATTGTATTATCAAAATCCAACATAGTTATCAAGTGTGCGATATTTACCTGTATTTATTTTCATATGTTGTCATCGTGTTATTGCATTGCATACTAATACACACATAGCTAGTTCTAGCCTGATATGGGATGTGTTATTTGTTTAACAACCTCAAGTTAGACCAATGTTGTTTTTGATAGGATATGTTATCATGATTGTATATTTCTCTTAGGAATTAAGTTAATGATGGTGCATAAGACGATATTGATTCTAGTTATTTTGTAACTAGTTATATTGATATGTGATGATATCATGTATATCGTGTGATGTAATTATATGGATGACGTTGTATATCATTGTGAAAAGACACAATTTTGTATTATTTGTGTTGTTTATATTTATTAATTATACGTTTTGTTGCTTTCTGAGTCCTTTTGTTTTTTGTTTATATTTTATATTGTTCTATTTTGGAAACTCACGTGTTTATTTTTTTGCGCCGAAACTGTTCATGTCTTCTATGTTGTGTTAAGAGGTAAAAGATGATGTCATAGTGTTAGCTCAAGGAACATTCACGTATGGTCGCCCTAACAAGCCTTATTCACCGTATTACCCGACGATATTACTAAATAATATTTTTTGATAGGCTGATATACAGATGGGTTGTCACGTTGTTCTTCCTCTTCCTCTTGCTCATGCTCTTGTTCTATAATTGGTGAACATGCCATTTTTGTTTTTCATTTTCTCTGCGTGCAGATGTCATCTATGATGGCCTCGAACTATTTTGTAGCTAATCATTGTTAGAACTAGCTTGACCTCCCTTTATATTTATCTTAATTTTTTTTAGAGAAGACATTTAGAATAGAGTTTACAGTGTTATCAGTCCTACAAATTTGTCATAAAATGTTGTAATGATTAATTTGTTTGTAATGATCCATTAGTTAATGCAAAGAAAAAAAGTGGGTCTGAACATATGCGACAATCGTGTCAAGTTCTACAAATTACCACGCACGATCATAGTGTCGTTATCCTCTTCTCTGAAAAAATAGATTTTAAATCTAGGGTTAAGAAGACAATATTTTTTCTTTAGTACGAAATGGTAAAAAGAAAAAGCATTGTTAATGACACTCCAAAAATGGTTAAGGGGAGGTCTTTTTTTATTTTCACTCCACTCAAAAATAAAAACCGTGGGGAGAACACTTGTATAACAAAGTAAAACAAAGATTTCCTATTTTATCCCCCACAATTTTAACCCTACCTCTCTAACTCCGCTCAGATTTTAACCGAGCCTCTTTAGAATCTATAGTTCTTCTCTTTTTCAAACTTCGTGATTTTCAAAAGTTTTATACAATGTTCGTACAAAAAAATGCCCTCGATCCAAAAACCCAGACCCGAAGCAGATTGAGAAGATATTGGCAAGGTGAGTAGCCATTAATAATCAATTCTTGCTTCACGATTTGGGATTTCAATTTGTAGATGAAAGGTTTATATGTTATGGTTTAGGTGTTTGCAGTTATTCGGTGATGATAAATTGAAACTTTTATTTTTTTTGGCTTTATATTATAGTTTTGGGGTTATTCGGTGACAGTTAGACAAAATAATTATATACTTTCGATGCTGTAGTGACGAATTTCAACAAGCGTAGTGTTTTGATGCAATTCGGTTTATGATTGCCGATTTTTTCTTCTCGGTTTTGTGGTGTCGAGTTCTCAACAAGCTTAGTGTCTTGATGCATTCATTGTAGATGGTCGAAATTGTTATATTTTTTCGACGTTGAATTGTCAAATTTGAACCAATAAAATGCTTGAATGTTATTCGATGATTGATGGTCGAATCCTAATTATCAACCCAATACAAATTGGGTTCCTAATAGAACAGAACAAACTATGTCGATTCAAGAGCATCTTCATTCCTGTAGAAAATGGCGGATGTAAGAATCCACATTTTGGATTTTGTTAAATATTTCGCTGTTGATTTAAAGTAATAAAGTGTTTGATATGGATATAAATCTGGAATGTTGTCAAAATTGCGTTCCTAAACAACATGCACTTACTTATAGCAGGAGCGGCAAGCTATTATCGACTTTTGAAAATTAAAATGATGAATCTACATCGTATATGTGATGAACTCTCGGATGCAGGGTCGAAATTAAATATTTCAGTCGATGGTAGCTTATCAAATTGACCATAGTATTATTTGTTAGTTGTCCATAGATCGTATACGACACCATTTGTCGAATTCAGTTTACAAATTTGAAAACCAATTATCGTATTGTTTCCAAACTCTCAGGAACGATTGCACTTGGTCGAAAGATTGTTATGCAGTCGACGCTGAACCATCGTATCAATAGAAATGGAGTTTTACTAATATAAAACGACAATCTCTCATCGTTTTTTTACATTTTTATTCGAAGTCGTGTCACCGAACCTGCTTTTGTCTATTACTTTCATATCGTCGACTTGTTTATTGCTTCCATTACATAATATTGCCGACCATTTTAATTTTTTTCGATATATTGTTGTCGATTTAACACAGAATCGCATGTTCATTGCTGATTTTCATCTTTTTTGCTTTTATACGTCTACTGTTGGGTTTTAAACATATATTGATGAACAATTTTTTTTTACAGCAAAAAATCTTCAACTTCATCTTCAACCACCCGCATTCCTCAATACTTCAAATCACAAGAGATTAGAGTTGGAGCGAATGAGAAAAATTATTGACGAGCTGCTGTAGACAACGAGGGCACTAGCAATGTAAACAACAGTTCAAGTAAGGAGAAAGGAAGGCAAGAGGATCACATTATTGAAGCAAACAAACGAGGGCAGGATCAAGCAGAAGAAGTTGAAAAGGAAGTTGACCCATCTCACAACATCGAAGAGGAGACCGATACAGAGATACAACAATTGAAGAGGAAAAACAAAGGAAAACAATTGATGGCACAACCAAGTCAATCGACGGAAAGTGAAGAACAATCAACATTATTGTTTGCGTTTAAAGATCATATAGCTTCTACCATATGGAATTCTTTGGTTTGTCAATACGTTCATTATTCTTTGTTTTGTTGTGAATATCATATTTAATTGTAGACAATATAAGTATATGTTTTGAATATTGAATCCATATGGAATAGCATATTTAATTGTAGATAATATAAGTAGGCAATATAAGTATTGTTTTGAATATTGAATCCATATGGAATAACATATTTAATTGTAGATAATATAAATACGGGTTTGGAATATTGTGTTGGTAATGTAGGTACCAAAGGAAGAAGCAAGCATTGTTAAGCTTCACAGTCATGTAGGTACTCATAGACGGTGAGATTTAAACACGAGTGTGATTTTGTTAAGGATGCGATAGCCGTATCGGGATTCTTTAATATAATAAAACATGCACATGACAAAGTTGATAGGGTATTGATCAACGCCTTTATTGAGTGATTCTATCCAGAAACCAACACTTTTCATCTTCCGTTTGGGGAGATGACAATAAGTATAGATGAAGCGTTTCACATCGCTGGTCTTCCCATAGAAGGAAAAGCGGTTATGGGGCCACTTGGAGGATCAAGGGGAATAAGTGATGATGATGTTTACGAGTTGTTAAATAAGTGTCTTGGCATCAAAGAACAAGAGGCTGACGAATTGTTGGGAGGTGAGAAAAAAGTGCGTCTGGAATGGTTGAGAACAACATTTTCTAGCAATCAATATTCTGATACCATGGAACATAAACGACAATGTGCAATTGCATATTTACCATATACCATTGGTGTGCTAGTTTGTGATGATAAATCTGGAACAAGGTCACAGTACATTTTTTGCAATGTTTGCGGGTGTTAAGGCAAGTGAACACATATTCTTGGGGCACAACATGCTTGAGTTGGTTGTTTTATAATTTGGCGCAGGGCATAAGAAAATATGTACGTCAAATTGTTGGTTGCATGACTATGCTTTAAGTTTGAATCAAATTATAAAAATAAAATTACTTGCAATGTTTATGTATGTAATTGATAATTCTTGTCTAGGTTTGGATTTGAGTACTTTTCGGTGTTAAGATGACACAACCGAAATGCACATGCATAGCTTGGAGATCCTAGGTCAGCCTTTTATTTTGCTATGGAAACGAGCACCAACTTGTCTTATGATTTGGTGACTCTCAAGAAGAAATTAGATGACCTTCAAGTTACTGAAGTTGTTTGGGAGTGTTTGAAAGATATGAGAGATCACTACCCGTTTCAACAATGTGCCTTGTATAATGAACCAATTGTGTGTTTGAAGCAGTGGAGTTGTATCTTCCACAATGAATCCTTCATCAGTTTGGCTATGTTCAACCAGTACCCATAACGACTTTCGCTTTGGAGACGAAAAATATGAAGTCGTCGGAAAAATCATACAAGGCAGCATAGTCAAATTTAGAAGATTTCAGCTGGAGCGAGCGGCGAAACCATCTTTTGAATAAAAGTCTAACATCAACCCGTGTCACACTGCCTGGGGAATGCGATCCAACGTACATGTAGTGGTATCTATTTGTTTCATATGCTGTCATCATGCTATTGCATTGCATACTAATACACTCACAGCTAGTTCCAGCCTGATATGGGATGTGTTATTTGCTTAACAACCTCAAGTTAGACCAATGCTGTTTTTGACAGGACATGTTATCTTTGATTGTATATTTTTCTTGGGACTCGAGTTAATGATGGTGCATAAGACAATATTGATTCTAGTTATTTTGTAATTAGTTATATTGATATGTGATGATATCATGTATATCGTGTGATGTAATTATATGGATGATGTTGTATATCATTATGAAGAGACACAATTTCGTATTATTTTGTGTTATTTATATTTATTAATTATACGTTTTGTTGCTTTATGAGTCTTTGTGTTTTATGTTTATATTTTGTATTGTTCTGTTTTGAAAACTCACGTGTTTATTTTTTTTGCATCGATACTGTTCACGTATTGTGTTAAGAGGTAAAAAATGACGTGATAGTGTTAGCTCAAGGGAACATTCATATGTGGTCGCCCTAACAAGCCTGATTCACCGTATTATTCGACGATAATACTAAATAATATTCTTTGATAATATGGATTTAGAGATAGGGTGTCACGTTGTTCTTCCTCTTTCTCTCACTCATGCTTTTGTTCTATAATTGGTGAACATGCCATTTTTGTGTTTCATTTTCTCTACGTGCAGATGTCATCTGTGATGGCCTTGAACTATTTTGTTCCTTTAGCTAATCGTTAGAACTAGCTTAACCTCCCTTTATATTTATCTTAATTTTTTTTTAAGAGCAGACATCTAGAATAGAGTTTACAATGTTATCAGTCCTACAATCGATCATAAAATGTTTGTAATGATTAATTTGTTTGTAATGATCCATTAGTTAATGCAAATAAAATAAGAGGGTCTGAATATATGCGACAATGGCGTCAAGTTCTACAAATTATCACGCACGATCGTAGCGTCGCTATCCTCTTCTCTGAAAAAATAGATTTTCAAATCTTAGGTTACAAAGACAATATTTTTTCTTTAAGCATCTTCAAGAGGTAAGATTTTCTCAAATCTGCATCCAAAAGCTTCTCTAATAGAGTGAAGAAATTTGCGATAGTGTGGAAAGCGGGGGTGGAAGCTGGGGAATCCAAATCATAGAAATGCAATTTCAGCACTCCAACTGTTGAGAGGTCTTATTCCCGACGGTAAAAAGCAAAACTGGTTCCATAAAAGTATAGAGTAAAAGCGAGACGAGGTGTTGGGGTGAAATGAGATAAATGGGTATATGTTCCTAACCCTAAAAACCAAATCTAAAAAATATTGCGTGGTTAGAGAGGAAATGCAGCCTGAAGGTGACGACGGAGTTCATGCATGATGGAGATATCGAGCTCGATCTCGATTGGCGCGGCCTTGTGTGGATGTGTGCCGGAGAGGTAGAGCGTGTGCAGCTGTGAAGGAGAAGGCAGGACACGCTGGATACGTGAATGCATGAGACGGAGTGGCTGGATTAGCCGAGCTCAAGTTTGGTGGAGAGAGACGGCTGTCGATGGGTGAGATAATCAATATTACAGATGAAGGAGGGTTGCAGTGTTGGGTTGCTCGGATTTTGGTTGATGATTGCCTTGAGCGTTGAAAAGCCGTAGGCATGAATGAAACAATGATGATTTAGTGAGTGAATTGTTATCCCTAATTACTCTATTATATACATAGTAAATTAATTTATGTGAATGGCGAGCTTCACTGTAGGTTTCTTATGAGATTGCATTCTCGATGAAATTCACATATACATACATACCCACATAATTTTTCATATAGGTGACGTGCAATGAGTTATTTGTTGAATTGCCTAATTGAATGAATGATTGAATAAATTGACGGATAATGGTTAATTGTGAATTTGATAGTTCAACTCATTTAAATATATTTATATGAAAAGTACATCAATATGGCAATAAAAGGAACATTTCTATTTCAAATGAGTGGTTATATTTTGAGATACAAATTATATGAAGTTGAATAATATCGGTTGTTGCAATGTATGTGAATTGTTTGTTTATGAGTGAAGTTGAATGGTTCAATATTTTTATTTTATTTGGTTGTTTATGATTTTTTTTTATAATGAAATGCATTGCTTGTTAATGATATTTATCACCGTTGTAATTTACACATATATAAATAATTGTCTTTAAAGCTTCTATTGGAATTATTTAAAATATCCAAATAGATTATCCGAGTAAAATAAAATTCTATTTAATTCATTTAAGTATTAAACTAAAATTTCAGTATGGAAATAATTTTTCGATTGAAATATCCAAGTGGTTATGGGAGATTTTTTGTATAAATAAATTATTTATATTTGGATAAATTATAACTCCTTTTCTTTAGTTAAGAGTTATTTGAAGGCGTGTTTAAAAAAGTTGCGTAACTATTAGTTACCGCAATTTTCAAAATATATTGAATGATATTTTCATATATCGTTTATTTTGAGAATATTTTAAATGATATTTTCATATAACATTTATTTTAAGAATTTATTAAATTATATTTTTATGTATGTCATTTATTTTGAGATACTTAAAATGATATTTATACATATCATTAACTTTTTGAGATATTTTCGTATACCTTTGATATTTGAGATGAAGATTATTCATGGATAATATTGGGACATATAGAAACGGGGTTCGATATTTTCATACTTTATCAGTTTATGAAAAATAATATATATATATATATTATATGTATATATATATATATATATTATATATATCATTTGATTTAATTATATTTTGGTATAATTATATACTTTAAGGTAGACGTTATAAGCGCACCAAAGTCCCTTTATTTGTAGACTATTTCGGTGTCACGACCCGATTTCTTGTGACGACTAACCCATGTGGCATCCACGCAACTAGCCGCTGCTCGGATTGGATATTTTTTTTTGATAAAACTCGGGTTTGATAATTTCAAGCATCCATTGTTTGTATTATCATCTATATTAAATTTTCGTCTTTAATATGGACTTACAATTTGGTGGAGTGACATAGAAGTAAGGGAAATTTTGTTGTTTAGAGTAGTATATATAAATTATTTGAATAACATTTGATGCACATCGGTATATTTTTAGAATAATTCACATTAAAATAATAATATTTAAAAAAACGAAAGATAATAATTAAGTAGTATGGCATGGTCGATTATTACTACGGTGCTTATTCATTTATCTTTCACATTAAAATGTATCGAGTGTGCAATAATGTTTATAGTTGCTTTATTTGAGTTTGGGATTTATTCACGATTCATCATTCTTTCCTATTGAATGCTCGAACTTGAATTATTCACACTATTTTCTTATTGTATACGACCCCACTTACACTAGACATAGTCCAACTAGCTTACTATATTAAAAGGTTATATATATATATATATATATATATATATATATATATGTATGTATGTATGTATGTATATATGCATGTGTGTAAGATAGAATGATATTTATGTACATACCGCTGAATTAGAAATTCCATTTTTTATGTATAAGTGTGTGTGTGTAAAATAAAATAATATTTATATGCATACAACTGAAATAAAAATTCCATTTTTTAAGTTATATATATATATATATATTATATATAAAGCAAATACTTTGGATGTTGTTTTTTATTTTTTAAATTATATTTGTATAGCCATTGAGTTTCAAATAGTAAGTTTAAGAGAGTCAACTTCTTTGTCGTTAGCGTCTTAGTCATAAGCCTGCTCAAATATTTTAGTATAAGATAACATTTAGTGCACCATGTTCACTCATGATTCATATGCTATACATTTTTGTTACCAATAAATTAATTAAAATTCATGTTTTTAAAACTGATAATATCATAAATGTAGTAGTATTTTACTAGAAATCCTCTTATTTACACATCATAATAAGATGTACAAATTATAATGACATTTGTGTTTGCATCCATTTTTTTATATTGGATATTCTTTGTAAAACTGCTTTGTTGCACCGCTTTATCCTAGAATTAGGAAGCAGAGCACCAAAAACTTGCATTTCTTCATACAAAGCACAATTTTAAATTATCATTATTTAGAAAAAACTAAAAGTTTAGTTTCATATATTTTTAGCATTACCATTCTTGCTTCATAGTATTAGTTGAATCTCTTAAATTTTTATATAAACTCATCTTCCCTTTTACCTTCAATTCGATAGTAAATGAGGATGAACAAGTTAGAATTCAAAGGTGATGTTGTAAAAAATGTAAGTTTATCTTATAATATAGCCCTTTTAGTAAAAATATCAAGCAATAGTACAGTTGCATGTATTGTTTTCGTTTCTATACGACTGCCTTTTATGTTTAGAAATAGTTTAGTCTTCCTAATCCATTTAGATTCATATCAGTATAGTATTTAAGAAGTAAATTTTACTTATTAAGGAATTATCATGTTCGAGTCCGGAAACAGTCTCTTTGCAATGCGAGGGAAAGTCTGCGTACATTATCGAACTCCTCAGAGCCCGCTATCGTGCGGGATCCTCGTGCACTGGTTTTCACCTTCAAATTAATGGTTAATTGCATTTAATTATTAGATTTCTTAGTTGTGATGAGTTAAACAAGGCAATTATACTGAATGTTTTTAGAGTCACTCTTTTTTTAGAATTTTTTTTACTAGCTATAACTGCATATCACTACTATGAAATATGATAGATACATATAGTTATCTGTTCATTATATTCAGCTACTAAACTTCATGAAAACAGCAAATAATAACAATTTTTACATAAAGAAAGTATAGTTATCTGCTTATTCTTAAAGCACTAAGTTTTAAACTATAGTATAGCTGGAGCTAGCTACAACTATAATGGCGTAGGCCATTCTAACTGATATGCCTGCAACATAAAAAGTACTAATACATTATAAATGTAACATTTACCTAATTCATCCATGGTAAACAACTTAATTCTTTGACTAACTAAGCTCATTTTGGTAAAGCAATGATATTAAGGAATATGTTAGTAGTATTCCTCTGGTCATGGAAAAAATACTAAATAATGAAAGAGCTTTATATCTTGTAATATATAGGTTTAGGTGTTGCATCTGCAGTAATCTGTTATTTTATTTTATTTCATGGTTTGTGTTTATTGGTTCTGAATTATGACAGTTTAAACATTGCAGAGAAATGAGTGAGCTTACCAAGGGCAAACGACAAGGTACGTAACAAATAAGCAATGGTAAATTACCTGCTGAATGCTGGAGCATTGGAATAACTTGTCTTTACTAGATTACTACAGTTCATTTAGCATACATATAAATAACACGAACAATATTTTGCATTACCGTAAAACTATATGCATGTGTGTGTGAATCTATTCTTTGCTTTGCTGCTAAACCTTACACATACGTATGTGTGGATCAAATTTTGCACATTGGAGCTAACCACCAGATTTGCATAGTTTGTATGTATTTACTAAAATGCTTCACCGTTGAAGCAACACATCAAAGATAAGGTAGTGAAGATCCAACAGAACATCATTTCCCACTTTGATCACATTTTTCTATGCACGCGTCCATCGGACGTGCATGCATACTGATATTTTATGATACTATTGTTTAATTAATCAAAGATATTTTAATTTACTAATTTAGATCCAGATTTGAATTTGAATGTCTTTTACCAAATCAAACTTAGATATTTTAGCTTTAAGTTTTAGAATTTTAAACTTTTGACTTAGTCAAATTTAGATAATTTGAAAATTAATTTTTTTAACATAGTCAAATAATGTTGGATATTTTTATTTTATTTTATTTGTAAAATATTAGTATATATGTATTTATATTAAACTATATATTTGAGGGAATTAATGTAATATAAATTGCGAAATATATACATGGTAGATATAAATTCTAATATTTACTCATGTATATATCAACCATGTCATTATATATATATCATATCATCATGCTACACCCATATTATCATCAATGTATCAAATATATGAGATATGTTTATACACACACATTATATTTGATTAATAATGATTAATTAATAAAACAAAATAATCAAATAAAATATGATTTAATTAAAACAGCTAGATTGGATCTAGTAATTTCATACGCCCAATAGGATCCAATTACCCATTTCACCTGTTGCGAACCGGGCTAAATCCAACCATTAAGATATTATGTGAAAGAAATGAGAGCGAGAGATACAAAAAAGATTGGTTGGAGAAATGTTTGGTTAAAGTAAATGATAGTGTTTTATGTGTTATGTTGGCCAAAAGGATTACAAATTGATAGTTTTTCTCGATGATTGTTGTTAATTGCTTTTCATAATAATTTCCCTATGATACGATGAAAGTATTACTGTGCTAATTTGTTAGGTGTAGGTGAAAGAAGTGCATATATAAGCTTATGTTATAAGTGCATTATTTGTTATACTTTAGACGATGCTTGAGAATTACTCGAACCGGGATTGATTTTTTTAACTCCCATTTATTGTCTTTATGACTCGTAATACTCTGATTGAGCAGGCCAGGAGGAACATGTTTAGATTGGATGCTTGGTTTGATTTTCTTGCGAGAGACTTTGGAGATATGCGAGAACGAATATATAGAAAGTTGTTCAACCTAAGTATGCCCTTGATGCAATGATTGTGATAACAAACACTTGATAGGTTTATGGCTAGCTTGTGCATTGATTTTTGACAATATTTGATATATCTTAGCGATAGTTTGTGTATGATATGGTAGAAAACGAGTTTTTTTTTTCCGATGATCTCAGTGGAGTGTTACACAAGGGTTGATTACTTGCTCTCCATCTTGAATTGATGTGGGCAGCATTCTAATGCGGTGCACATCTTTTCTTTCTTGTGTGGTTTGTTTGACCTCTTATTCATCAACACTTACAGTTCTCTCATGATTTGGTTGGTCCGCATCAGGTTTGGCTTAATCTTCAACTACATTCAGGTTCTACTCTTGATTCGTCAGTTGCAACAATTCCGTTGACGTTTGTATATTTTCTTGATATTTTCTATCAAGTTGCTATGTAAACCATGAAGCATTCCAATTAACTTTATGCTTGACTGCCTCAACAGATTGGTTTAAAGGTATTTCATCTTACCTTGGACCTTCGTTAGCATTAGCATTAATGTGGACTTTAGCATCTCCCTTTGTCATCCCATAGTACTTTGAATTTGTGATCTTAAAAACATCCAAATCCAAGAAGAAGGCATTCTTCTCGATGAAAGCATCAAAATATTTGCACTGTTTTCGATGCAAATGATCAAAGTAAAAGAGCAAAACCTTTTCTTCAAGAATGAGACTCAGGTTTAAATGGAAAAGTGGACCTTCTATTTATAAAGATAATTTATCGAGTTGAAATTTTTAAGCGCAATAAATAATAAGATCACGACAGTAAACAAAGGCAATTAAATGAAAATAGAAATTCACACATGATTTTTAGCGGTTAGGCAATCTCCGGTGTACATCCATTTTATTCTACTTCCATTAATGCTCTCTGCACTACAATCGAATATGTGAAAGAGATTACATGGTTTTCTTTACTATTTTGAATAAGAATTCCCAAAGGTTATAATGTTGGTTTGGCTACACTTTGCGGAGGAAGAAGAAAAGGTGTGGAATTTATGTGTCTTGGCTATTTGTTGGTGTGGAATTAACCAAATGTCTCCAAATAAGCTCCTTTAAATCGTTGATCTCAAATGCAAACCAATTTTCTCGTAAAAGTGATGGCGGGTGCCTCCATACAGTGAGCGGTGGTTCCTAGTGGAGAATATGCAAATGATGCAAGGAGAGGTAACGAGCATTTCACGAAACAAGTAGTGGTGGCCACTGCCTAAATGAGTAGGAAATCGGTGCATTGAGGCGAAGACGACGTTGATGCAAGCAGGAGTTGCCCAGTGGAGGAAGTGATCAACCTCCTCAATGCTGTTCTTATTGGCGAAGTACTGAACCATATATGAGTGCAGTGGTCATCCTATCAAATCATTCCACAACTTGAAAAATGTTCACTTGGCTTTTTATCAACACACATTTTCCTCCCTGAACTAACATTCTTTCGAAAAATCGCCTATAACTGTGAAGTATTTACATCACATCGGAAGGTAGATAAACGGATAACTGATATTCTAAATGAATGATATTAGAATGACATCATTGCAATCTTAGCAACATATTAAAATTAAAAGATAGTAATATTATAATATAATCTTTGTAAAATATAAACAATTATCTCAATTATTACAAATAATAAACCATTTGGGTCCAATCCAATATGGCCAATTTATGAGCCTACTTGATGGGTCTAAACCCATGCTTAAGGTTTGCTTGACAAAGTTTTTTATGCGAAAAAGTCCATAATTAGATAAGAAGAGAACAAGCCAAAGCAAATCCTACTATAAAAAGCGACAGTGCAGATACCCTTTCCACAGTTTTATTTTCATCTTGGTTATCTCATATTTAATATAACAAAGGTACACAAATCATCGTTCTTCTTGCTTCTATTTATTCAATTTTCTATGTGGTTCTTGCATCAATCAATTTACATAATGGATATAGGGTTTCAATGTCGGACCTTTCTGCAAGTCCTGGCACTGGTAGCCATGAAAGTGGCAGTGTGCATGAGGATGGAACTCGGAATGTTCGTGAACAGGATCAATTACTTCCGATCGCAAACATCGGCCGAATTATGAAGAAAGCGCTGCCTGCTAAAGCGAAAATCTCTAAGGATGCTAAAGAAACTGTCCAAGAATGTGTTTCTGAGTTTATCAGCTTCATCACTAGCGAGTGAGTACATTTTTTGTGAAGGCTGTATTTTTTTTAGACAAGAATTTGATGTTAATATAGGGTAAATGAAATTTGATATATTAGAATATTTATTGTGATGTTAAATACAGGTTTGGAAACTACAGATTTATGTTTGATTAATTCACTTTCTGTCTATTTTGAAGTTAGAGTTTCCATAAATTATGTTCATGATATTATTGCTAGGGCAAGTTATAAGTGTCAAAGAGAGAAGAGGAAGACGATTACTGGTGATGATTTGTTGTGTGCAATGGAAACTTTAGGATTTGAAGAGTATATTGAACCTTTGAAACTTTATCTGCAGAAGTACAGAGAGGTAATATTTGTTTACGGCTGTTTTTAATAAATTGCTGTTGATTTATATACTATAGCTGACTTTTTTCTTTTTCCCCTTTTGGTTATGCATGGGATTTTTGATGTTGGTGCACCTTTCAGATGGAGGTATTACTTTTTTTCCCTATATGAAACATTGTTTGTGCTATTTACTTGTTGCCCATTGTGCTTAAAATTAATTTGAAGTAAGATGTAAATTAAGCATCATTAAGTACATTAGCAATATGTATGAGCGGTGAAAGCTAGTTCATAACCATGCCTATGTTCTCAATTAACCCCATATTGCAAACTATATTTTTGGATGTTTTGGCAAAAGCAAAATGTTGAAGAAAAATAGTATAGACTTGCATATTTCTTTAATTTAGATTTTAATACGAGGTTTTAGTAGAAACGTTTCATCAGTATTTTTATCCTATGTATTGTCATTGTTAGTCAAAATAAGATATTTACTGTTGGCTTTTTCTAGGAAGACGATGGTTCATGTCTATAAGTGAGAGTTTGGTATAATTTCACACCTTAGAGTGGAGACCAAACTAGATGCTAAGTACAACAGAGGAGAAAGAACTTTTTCAAATGACTTCTTCTATCTCAGCTAGATAGTCATCTGAACTTTTAAAGCAATTTTAACATAGGTAAAAAAGATCTTAATAACTTGAGAACATGGAAAAGCTTATCATCTATTATTTGGGATAGCGTGCCATTGGAATTAACTACAGTTCTCCTTACTATAGTGGCGGTGCTAAATGTACAAATAATTTTACACTTTTGGTAATTGTACTTAAAATTTCATTCAACATTTAGGTACTTGATTCGACTTTTAAATGTATGAGAACACCAGAGGCATTTATTTTAATATTTCACATTGTTGAACATGATATAGGGTGATAGCAAGGTGCCTAAACCGGGAGAGAGTTTGATTTGCGGGGGATCTCAGGGCTCTCAAGGGGAATATAAGGTATTATCTCAATTTCATCTTTGATTTGTAGAAGCGAATCTATAACTAACAATGTGTTTATTCGTTGATTTATAATCTAAAATTGTGTTATATCATGCATTGGTAATCTAAGAAGGGTCCTACCCACTGCTATAAACTACATACAACCTTGGGTATTATTTCTTTTTTGTAAATTTGTTACACATAATTTATTTTGATGCTTCATAATCGTACTTTTTTTTATGGTTCATGGGTTTTAACTGATTGCAGGACAAGGATGTAATGCATTATGTTTTATTTTTGTAACCATTACCTTTATCTGTAGCAAAAATATTCCTATTCATACTTCCAATTTCAGTTTCTCCTCTTTTCCAAAATGACAAAGTATTACTAGCTGTTTCTTTTGTATCTTGTTAGACACGTGTTTTGTACTACTTATCAGTGTAATCCCAACTTCATACAACTAAGATGCTTTGAAAAATGAAATCCTCAATGTTGCATTGTTTTTTAACTTACGTGGTAAATTAAACTTTGGTGTCATTTAAATGGAATTAGTCATTTGGATGATTTCATTCTGAAATTAAGAATTCAAATTGGATGTTATTTAATGTCATCTAATTTGTATGATGCTTTGTAATTAAGCTTCTGTTATTGGTTTAGGGGGTTTAATTGAAAGCAAGATAAGGCTAAAAGGAATTATGTCTAATTTTAGTAACCGTTTACCTTTTTTAATGCCGAAAATCATATTTGTCCATTTTCTTTTTCAGTTTTCACTCTTTTCCTAAACGACGAAGTATTGTTAGATGTTTTCATTTTTATCTTCACATTCACGTGTCTTGAACTAATTTTCGGTGTCTATACTGAAAAGTATGTCCCCACTTCATACAACTAAACTCCTTTGGTTCTAAAAACGAAATCATCGATGTTTCATTACATGTGATTGAATTTATATTGTGGTAAATTAAATTTTAGTGTTATTTTAAGGAATTAGTTAGGATGATTTCATTTTGAACCTAAGAATTCACATAAGATGTTATAGAATGTCATTTGATTATATGATGTTTCGTAACTGAACTTTTGTATGGAATATTAATTTTAGTTGAAAGCAAGATAAGGCTACGAGGGTAACTTTTTAACCTTTATTTAACACCAAAATTGTTTTTTATTCATTCTTCCTTTTCAGTTTTCACTCATTTCCTAAATGACAAAGTATTATAAAATGTTTGCTTTTTATCTTTCCGGTCACGTGTCTTGAACTATTTGTCAGTGCATGTATTGAAATTCTATCTTACTAATAATAATAATTATGATAAAAAAAATTATATCCTACTTATAACAATTAAGATATTTTGGTTCTAATGTTTAATCTTCAGTGTTGCAATGAGTGCCTTAAATGAATGATAACTCTTTATCCTAAAAAAAGCTTCAATATTGCATTATATCATTTAATTTAATTTAATTTTATGGTGGTAAATCAAACTTTAGTGCTATTTCAATGGAATTAAGAATTCACATTGGATATGTGCAAACAAATAAACTTACAAGTTTTTTTACCATTAAGATTTCAAGGGGAATAAATATTGTATAAATAAAGTAACTAATCATAATGATATTTATATGTATATAGTTAGTGAAATAATAAGATGCTAGCTACAAATAACAAAAGGTATACAAAGAAAGCAAAACTTTCAATCAAACACCACTATCATTTAAAGAATATTAGACGTTGGAATGGTAAGTTATGTATTTAATATTTGTCTTACTATATATGCATGTATACTAAAACTTATCCGAGATGAAACCCCAACTTGGGTAGCTTTCAAGAATTTATACCTTGATTTGTAGATCTAATAATTTTCTATGGACATGATAACTAAGCAAATAAGGATATTTTTATCGTCGTCATTTCTATCTGTTATGCGAGGCTCTCTTTTAAGCGGGATCTATGGTGAACAAGTTCTATGCAATCTTGCCACAACATTGGAGAGTTTGCTTTTAAAATCAAATCGATAACCAAATGTTCATAGAAACCAAATCGAACAATGCATAAAAAACGTTCCCAGTAGACGTTATTAAGTACTAACATTGTTTGGAAGTAAAATAGTAATAATGAAAAGAAGTCTCGATAAAACACATGAAATTGTTAGTTGGTGAATACCAATTACGGCTATATTTTAATATGTTGTTTATTTTGATGAAATTTTGAAAACTAGACAATTACAATTACAGGAACTTATTGTCAAGAACAAAATTTCTCATCATTTTAGCCTCAATGACAGACCTTCAGTATTTTTGTCTGAATGACAACTTTCTTTTGGTATCAGTATTTAGTTATTGATAGCAATTTTTAGGTATCAGCTTTTATGTATCGGTAGCAGTTTTTAGGTATCAGTTTTTAGTTAGGTAGCAGTTTTGAAAGAATGTTTGTCATTTTGAATAATTTTGGAAGAATGTTTGTCCTTATGAATAATTTTTAGGAGAATGTTTGTCCTTGTGGTAAAAATGTTGAGGTCGTGTCCTTGAGGCTAAAAATATACAAATTTTTGTCCTTTAAATTAATTCCACCTTACAATAATATTTAATTTACAAATTATAGTTTTACATAGTGGTTTTATGGTTGGTCAAGCAATCACATAACTGCTTGTTAACTATTAAGATGAAAGTCACGAACTGACCATGCTTACTAACAACACCCCTTGAACAGAAGGGGCTTGTCAGTTGAAATCCAAAGGCAGAGATTCAAATCACCTTCATCTCATCCGAGATCCACGTTTTGCACAAGGATAAAACAAGGTTTCAAATATGTTTTTTCTAATTGTTTGACATGCATCTCAACCGAGATCTTTAGATTTCAACCGGAGATATAGACCGAGATGTCATTCCGAGATTTTGTCTGAAGTCGAAGATTCGAAAACTTTAGATCAATCTTAGCAACTCTATGAAGTCATTCTTTTTTAACTTGAATCACATGAATCTCAAGAGTAAAAAGTCTTGAATTCGCAAACTAGAAGCAATAATGTTATATGATTTACTTTCAGTGAAAAGTGCTTGATAATCTAGAAAATGGTTTAATTTTCTAGTTTATTTATTGCATTTAGTTGAGAAGCTTGAACGACCGTCAATATAGTAGCATGTATCAATGCTATGAGTAGTTGTTTAATATAATTCATTTTCACGATCTGATAGTCTTCCACGATAGATGGAACTGCTATGAATTATGTTTTAGCATATTAATAGATCATTTCGGTATTTCTGTTACATTATTAGAATGAAATTCTCATTAGTCACTTATATTGAATATATTGTTAATATTAATAGTAACCTTAAAAAAAATTTAAGTAGTTATATTATGTTACACGACGCCTCTCTACTCCCATGCCTTGTTTGGTTGGACCAACCTATCCAGCATTTTCCGACAAATCTTTCTGCTAGAGCAAAAAGCCAAAATGATAGAATTATGAACTGGAATATATAATATATAATTTATATTAAATAGTTTATTCAAGTTTTAACAAACGGTAGCACACATGTTATGGATTTTTTTCTTTGTCAGTTATGGGATCATCATGTGAAGAAACAACTTTTTAATACTTATTTTATTGTTTTTTCCCTTCAATTTTTTTTTTTTTTAAAACTCGGTATCCTTAATTGACCAACTTATTATGGACGAATACAAAATTATCAAAGCTATACCACTTGTATGTGTAGTTCAACAACGTAATAACTAACATTTTTACACTGGGACAAGTCTACTATTTGAACAAGCATCCATCTTCAATGGTTGTCGTAATTGTTGTAGCCATAGTCTTAAAATTAGTTGGTCTTTAGCGTAGACCAAATTTTATGTATAGTTATAATAGCTTCGGCGTCAATTTTTTTGTGTGCAACCTATAAAAATAGTATTTATCTGTATTTATTACTAAATTTGCATATAAAAATTGATATTATTTTACATGTACGAAGTGCCATATCTTTAAACACATAAAAACTAATAGCATATGACATGTACGAAAATAATAACTTTGACTTGAACATTTTGGCGTGGACATACCTATTGTATATAGTCTGTTCTTATGGGTAAAATTTAATATAAAATTCTACGAACTTCTAATTACATAATTGTTTTAATTTTTGTTACAAAAATCAGACTAACAAACTGATATATAAGCTTTGATTTCAAAAATGGCTAAAACGAAGATTAAATAAACTTCATAATAGACTGTTTTACTCTTGAAAAGCACTTTTGTTTTTTTAAATGATCCAATATGGATCATACTAAAAAATACCTTTTTTTAGCTTAGATTTTGTTTTATCTAAAAATCTTTTTCTTTAACTTTTCATAAATAAAAGACTTGATTTTTTACCATTTTCTTTCTAAAACTTGATACATTTTAGGAACTGGGAATTTATAGAATAAGTTTATGTTTTTATCATGGTTCAAAATTCCGGCCGACACGTTGGAATTCGGATCATCCCAGTTCGGTTCCAACGCCGGTCAGACCGGAATTTGCTTGAAAACTCGGCTCTGGCAAATACGGTAAAAAAGCAAGGAAGTTTCAGTGAAAACACATACGATTAGAAAGGCTTGCGAAAGAGATAATGATTCAAAGCAACAAGTCAAAACAAACCAAAAAAAGAAGGGATGAAACGACCGAGAAAGGAAAAAATCTGCAACGATTTATGGCGGCTTTGATGTTTCCTTTCCGTGCGGCTTAAATGTTTTTGAATTTCTTTTTTAGTCAGGCCTGACACTTTGATTTTCAGATCTAGGGCTTCATCCAAAGAGGAACAATGATAAAAAGAGTTATGCTAATGCTTTAGGCAGGTTGATGGATAATATATTTGAGACTGGGCTTTAGGACTTAACTAATTAATAGGCTCAATCTCTAACTCTTATTATTGCGATACTTCTACTATCAAAGAAGGATTGCACACATACTTACGCAAATATGACGCATGAAACATATTATGCACGCACGATAGCGTAATCGGTAACTCGACCCTACGAGTAAATGTATCAATCCTCTCCGGAATCGGGAATGATCCTATATAGAGAGGAGCCAACTCTCGGACCTTGCAAACCGAATAACAGTCCTCATTGGAGATATCTTTATGAATACAAAGTCTCTAACCGAGAAACCCAAATCCTTTGTCTATCAGTTGCATAACTCTTCTGCCTATTCTGCACTTCCTTTATACATTTCCAAATCATCATTACCTTATCAGTCGTCTCCTAATCATATCTGGCCCAAATACTAAATGATCTCCAAGTTCTACCCAACAAGATGGAGATTTACAAGGTTTGCCATACAATGCTTCAAAAGGTGGCACACCTAATGCTAGGCTGGTAACTGCTGTTATATGAAAACTCAACAAGAGGTAAGTGATCTTCCCAAGAACCACCAAAGTATAAGAAACAAGCCTGAAGCAAATCTTTCAATATACGGTTAACCCTCTCCGTTTGCCCATCAGTCTGTGGATGGTATGTTGTACTCAAACTAAACTCCATCCTTAAGGCATCACATAACCCTTTCTCGAATTGACTAGTGATTATTAAATCTCTATTGCTCACAATATCATAAGAACTCTGTAAAGTCTTACAATATCCTTAACGTACAACTTGGTTAAACTAGAAGTTTCCTCATTGTCTTTACGGGTAAGAAGTGTGCACTCTTGGTTAGTCGATCCACTATAACCCAAATGCCTTCATTACCTTTTTTTAACATATGTAGCCCATCTACAAATTCCATAGGTACCAGCTCCCGCTTCCACTTTGGAATCTCAAGTGGCTGAAGAAATCCAGTTAGCTTTTGATGGTTACGTTTGACTTATTGGCAGTTAGAATACATACTTACAAATATGGAAACATCACTCTTCATACCTTCCCACCAAAAAGTCCGCTTCATATCCCGATACATCTTGGTAACCCCTGGATGTATCATAAGTCAAATGATGACTTTCCGCTAACACCTTCTTCCTAATCCCATTAATATTTGGAACACACAATCTTCCATTCATCCTTAATATATCGCGAGTATCAACCTTGAATCCTGGCCACCTCTCGGATGCATCATTCTCACTTACCGCTTTAGCTGTCCTAGTAATACGAAGATCTCTTGGCTGATCGCCTTCAATACGACTATTAAGGGTTGGACGCACTTTAACATTTGCCATAACTACATACCTCCTACTAAGCGCTTCAGTTATAACATTACCTTTCTCGCCGTATACAAAATACCAAGATCATAAGCCATGAGAAATTCTAGCCAATGTTGTTGTCTTTTATGAAGGTCTTTCTAGGTGAAAAGACACTTCAAGAAACTGTGGTCCATGTACAACTTGAACTTCTCACCTAGTAAGTGATGCCTCCACATCTGCGATGCAAAAACAACTAGTAGCAACTCCAAGCCATGGGTCGGATACCTCGATTCATGCGGCTTAAGATACCGACAGGCATAAGCAATAACCCTTCCATGCTACGGCAACACCGCACCTAAGCCTATCCCATGAGTATCTGTATAAATAGCTAAAGCTTTACCACCATCCTCCAACTATTCTAATGCTTGATCACATTTATCAGTCCAAACAAATTTAACTTCATTCTTTGTCAGTTCATCAAGCGTGAAGCAATCTTCAAGAAATCCAAAATAAACCTCCTGTAATAACCTGCTAACCCCAAGAAGCTTCTAATCTTAGTTGCACTTTTCGACCTCTTTCAATCCTGAATAGCCACAATCTTTACTGATCAACAGAAATAAGCTCGTCTCGACAACATGTTCTAAGAACTTAACTTCAGGATGCCAAAAGTGACACTTAGAGAACTTAGCTTTCAATGCATACTCTATTAATGTTTCAAGTACAATCCTCGGATAGTGAGTATGCTCCTCCTCAATCTTGGATTAGAATATAATATCATCAATAAACATAAAAACAAACTTATTTAACACATCCTGGAAAACCTAATTCATCAAGTCCACAAATATGCTGGAGCATTAGTTAGGCCAAACGGCATAACTAATCACTCATAAAACTTAGCAGACGTGAAAGCTATCTCTCCTATGCTACCCTCAATAGATGAAACCCTTTGGATAGATCTAATTGAGAAATACCTGAGCACTATGTAGTTGATCGAATAAGTCATCTACCCTAGCAAAATGATACTTGTTCCCAATAGCTAGCTTATTGAGCTAACGAAAATCCACACAAAGTCTTAAGGAATCATTCGCCTTCGTAGCAAAGACGACGGGCGCTCCCTAATTTAATCGACTAGGTTAGATCAAGCCTTTATGCAAAAAATCGCTGACCTAGTTTGCTAACTTTAACTTCTTCTTCGCTGATAACCTACGAACAAACAACGCAATAGGTTTATCATATCGAACCAAATAATACAAAATTCGATCTCACAATGAGTTGGTAAACTAGACAACTCTTCAAACACATCTACAAACTCCTGTACAACAAAGATCGAACCTAACTCCTCTTCCACCACATCAAGATGTTAGAAGCTTGAATTTTTGATGTTTTGATTGTGACAACTATATAAGTAAATATTATATGAAATAACCATATTTGCAGGAGAACATACTATTTTACTCGAGAAATAATATAACAGATTATAGACCATATTCCAGATAGAAGCTTCAGTAATATATTTAGACTATGGCCTAAGTCTAGGAGTGAGTTCATGTTAAAATCTCTCTGAAGTGGTATATGCACGCACAAATAGTTTAAAAAAATTCAAACCATAGTTCATATGCGAAAAAAATTTAGTAACATAGTTTACGTATAAAAGCTTTTCAAAAAATTCTTTGATATGGCAAAAACACGAAATTCAGCCGACTGAACAGTCTAGTTCAGTCGACTGAATACTGTGCACATGCACAACTGATCTTAAATATTCAGATGGCTGAAGTTGATGATTCAGCTGGCTGAATTGCATGACTTTTGCACTATTTTCTTTTTGATTCGATTTTTAATCGATTTAGCTAGCTGAATTGTTCCACTTAGACGGCTAAATCTTCGTAATGGCTATATTTTGAAAAGACACTTCATTTCAACGAATAGAAACAACTCTTGATTCAAGAGTTGCTTCCATATTCTTTCATGGCTACTTTTCACAAGTGATTGCAACTCTTAATCACTAGATATAACCATGAAATCCATTATTGTAATCACTGAATTCTGATTCTAATTCTGGTTCTTATTATCTAACAATCTTGCCATTTGAAATCAACTATTTTCGTTTTAATCACTTGTTCATTCAAGCAAACTTCATTAGTGATTAAATAAACTTTCTATCTTCATGAATACAAGATATACCATAAAGAAGAAGATTATAGGAAGGGTGTACGAGATAGACTTATCAGTGCTACTTAAGAGCATACCTAGTCAAAAACAATTTTACTATTTGTATTAAAAGTCCTGTTCTATTTCTGAGGTGGTTAAAGTCCTATTCTGTTTCTTAGGCGGTAGAATTCCTGTTCGGTTGCTCAAGCGGTGTAATACCTATTCCTCTAGGTCAAGTGAGTGTTGATAGTTGAATTTTAGAAGGAGTCTGAGACTGGACGTAGAACGAGAAGTTCGAACCAGTATAAAAATCTCTGGTTTCATTTACATTATTATTTACTTTTATATTTATATTCTGCACTAGTTGATAACTTAGTTAATATTCCATATTATACGACCCTTAGTCACTTTCACTTGGTATCAAAGCATTGGTCGTCATATGACCATAACACGGTTATTTGATATTCAGTTAATATAGAAAATAACGTTAACATAAGTTTTATTGAAGGTCAATCCACTGCAAGACCACCACTATATAATGTTTAAATTACAATTATTGGACAACTCGAATGAGAATTTATATGCAAGCAAATGGATATGATACTTGGAATATCACTTAGAATGAATACACTATACCTACTACACCATATGCACAATGGTCAAACACACAAAAGATAGATGCTACCTTAAATGAAAAAGCCATAGATATGTTATTTTGTGCTTTAAATAAGAATGAATTTAATAGAGTTAGGATGTGTACAACTGCTTATGAAATTTGGCACTCTTAAAGTTACACATAAAGGAAGAAACAAAGTTAAACAATGCAAAATTTCTATGCTTAAAAATCAGTTCCAAAATTTCAGAATGAAACCAAATGAGACTATAAATGAAATGTATTCAAGATTCCAAGGCATATGTCGTTCACTAGTAGCATTAGGAGAAAAATACACTAATTTTGATATCGTTTCAAAAATCCTAAACTCTTTAACGGATGATGTGAACGAAAAGTCTTAGCTATCGAAGAAGCTAACGATATTTCTACCATCAAACCTGAAGAGTTAATAGGAAATCTCATTTCATATGAAGTAAATTTGCAGATAAAACGAGATCAAGCCTAAGATAGAAAGAAAATAGCTTTCCAAGCTGAACAAGAAGATTCGGATTCAGATAAAGATGACATGGCATTTACAGCAAAGAATTTCAAAAAGTTTTTGAAATTTGGAAAGAACAAGAAATTCGAAAACAACAGGAGAGACAATCCCAATAAACCACCAGCTTTAAATCTCGAATGTTATGAATGTCATAAGAAGGGTCATATAAGAAGGACTGTCTTGATCGAAAAAAAGACAGGTACAAGAATAAGGACAAGTATAAGAAGTAGCAAGCATTCTCTGTTACACTAGATGACTTAGAATCGTCATTATCATCAGACAGTGACACTGACAGTGAATCTGAACAAGCCAATGTCTACTTTATGGCTCCGACTAATGATGTATGTGATCTAACTTTTGATGATTTAATTGATATAAACTTAGAATTGTTGGATAAACTAAAAGAAGTTAAAAGAAACTATAAAGATGCTTTAGAAAAACTAAACAGAAGTGAAATAGTAGTTGGTATGCTCAGAGATGAAAAGACAATCTTAGAAGAAGAACTTGTTAAATCACAAGAATCTTTGTCTAATATATCTTCTCAATTCACGATGCTATCAAATGAAATTGAAGTTCAAAAAGAAAAGAATATGACATTAGCTCCAGAAAAGCACGATTTAAAATAAAATGTCAAAATACTTGAATTAAAAAAATACTAGTCTCAAAACTAAGTTAGAAAATATTACAAAAATGCTTCTAACTTTAATGAAGGTAAAAAAAATCTCTCTATAGTTATTAAAAACTCTCAAACTACTTTTAATAAGAAAGGGTTAGGATACGAAAATTCCTCAAAATCTAGTTCAAAGAGGAATAGTTCACCATATAAAGGTTTCAATATATATAAGAACTTTATAATAGCTAAACCAAAAGCAAAACCAAAACCAAAGGTTTTCACTTAAAAGAAGGATATTTGCAACAAAAATACTATAAAGATTTGGGTACTGAAAAATAATAATAATTCAATCAGAAATAAGTATATTAAGTCTTTTATAAATTCAGTTCATAAAGATGAAAATTTTATTTATAAAGAGAATTCTAAACCCTCTTGAGTTTGGTTTCTTAAGATCTAACTCTTAGGACCCTAATAAAAAGTGGGTACCAATGTCATCTTGATATTTTTTGCAGGTACGAACTATGAAAAGAGGAAAGTGGATACTTGATAGTGGTTGCTCAAAACATATGACAGAAAACAAAGATATGCTGACTAACATTATCTACTCAGATGGAGGGTTTGTCACATTTGGAGATAATTCCAAAGGCTTTTTAAATAAAAGTTGGGAAAAGGTCTCTTATGTAAATCTGTATGAGTGGATCGTGTAGTGTGTGTGTGTGTGTGTGTGTGTGTGTGTGTGTGTGTGTGTGTGTGTGTGTGTGTGTGTGTGTGTATATATATATATGCAAGTATAGGTGAACTAACTATATGATGTATCTAATATAAACTTGATAGATGATAATGGAAAAGTAAATGGAAATAATCACACCAGAATTTTATACTGGTTCGGACCTTCCGTCCTACGTCCAGTCCCGAAGCTCCTCTTCGGAATTTAGCTATCAAACATCCTCACTTCGCCCGGAGGAATAGGCTTGGTTACAAAAGCTTGTTCTTGTCAAGTGTGTGTTCTATAACACAAATATTGACTGTTGAGTACAAATGCTTCCAATCTATATATATATAATTGATTGAAGAGTTTTGAGTATATGGAAGACTAAAATACAGGTATTAGATTGCTAGAGATCAAGTATTAATTAGAGTAAAGAGTATAAGTGAGTAAGGTAAGATCTTCTCTTGAATTCCTGATGCTATTTACAGTGGTAGAGAGATCCTTTGTGTAGTTGCATCTATTAGTAAGTGCTCTAAGGTCACTTCTAATGGTGATGAAGAGTTACAGCGAAGAGGAACGAACGTGTCTTTTCAATTGTGACAGTTGTACTTTGAATATACATAGCCGAGTTCAAAATCAGACGTCTGGAAAATGTTTCAGACATCTGACTCTCATATATTTTTTGTATATGGTTGCTTTTCAGATGTCTGAGTATATTAACCAGACGTCTGATTCTGTCTGATTTGCGAACCAGAGGAATCAATCAGACGTCTGGCTAGTGCACTCAGACGTCTGGATTTGTGCATGTTGCTTTTCCTGTACCTGTGTCATTCCTCTTCGGATTCTATCGACTTGTAGCCTCTTGATACTTCTTTTGAGTCTTGTTCTTGTCTCTTTGGTGATGTTTATTTTAACAATTACCTGTAAATATAGATATATATGCATACTTGATTTCTATTGTATAGTTAAAAATTGATTTCCTAACCATCTCCCCATTTTTGATGATGACAACTATTCAATGTACTTATATATAGATTATAAATCTCTCCCTGAATATGTGCTTATTTTTAATGTTTTATGATTATACTTATATTTCTCCCCCTTTGGCATTATTAAAAAGAATTATAAAATTGAAACCAATCATCAAACAAAAATAAAATTTCATTAATAACTTGAAGTTTGATTTCAGACATAGGTCTGTACAAAAATTGGTATTCCAAAACATAAAATCTATGTTTCCCAAAATCTATGATTCCTTTGGAGAAGCTTTATTTTGATCATCTTCCTTTGGTTCTTCCTTTTTCAGAAGTGCTATCCTTTGTAGGAGATGTCAAAGCTTGCTTAAGAGGTTCATCCTCAGAGAGTTTGGAATGTTTTGCGAGAGGAGAAGGTACTGGGGTTGGTCAATCTTCAGAAGGTGGTGTTGGACCGCGAACCCGTTGTAATACTTCTTTAAGAACTAACAAGACAGTCGGAAGAGATTCTTCAACTGTGGCTAGGCGTGTAGCAAATGATGTTTCGAAGTTGTCAATTCGCTTAGCCAAAAGTTTTTGATTTTGGGATAGAATATGTTGATTTCGAAGGGTGAGATCTCGAACAGTTTCATTTGGATTTGTATCCGTTCGAGTCTCCATAATGTCATCTTGTCCCGGATAATCAAATGGTGCGGGAGGAGGTGGAGTTGCTTCTCGACGTTGCTCCTTCTCTTGGAATGGTTCAATGTGTGGTTGAGGAGGAGGCTCAACTTGTCTAGATTGACGATTGTGCGACCAATCTTCAAAGGTCATGAATTATGGGGGAATTTTGGGTAGGTGCATCAGAGAGAAGAATTTGGTGGAAGCATATTTAGGCGAGATTTCTTCGAAGGTTGATGGGTAGGATGGAATGTTATTTGCATGAAGAAGTCTCATAATATAAGCTGGGTAAATAATTGATGGTTGTGATCGAGTCCAAAAATGCTTGAGCTCGTCAAAGATGAATTTGGCCCAATTTACCCTTGTTCCACTAAGTAGAGCATATAGGGCTTTGTGCTCTAATTCGGTGATTTGCTCGTGACTTCCCATTCGTGAAAAATTGTATAAATTATCATTCGAGTTAGGAATCGAGCTTTTGGACATAGATATTTGGAGGCAAATTTTGGCATTTCATCCTCCCAAATTTGATGAGTAATACTGTTTCATGGCTTGAAGCGCATATCATGAATGTTGTATAAATCTTCCCCTATGTCAGAGCATACTAGGGTTCGACCTATTATGCCTGGAGTTAATCTAATCGTGTTCCCATACACGCTAGACCTAAGCCAGTTATCCTCATTATCAGTGTTCCACACCGAAGTACTGTCTAAATTCGCATAGAATAGAAATATGGCTCATTGGTCTATTTGGATATCATTAGAAGTGAAAGAAATTAGGGTTTCCAACCCGGCATTTTCACATATTCATCCAAATCATACATAGGAAATTTAAGGAGATTGTAGGATGGACCTATGTGGAGTTTTTCTTTTGGATGTCTTCATACCTTTTGATGGAATGCGGCGCTTTATTCATCCACCTTTCGATTTGTTCATCGGAGCACACCTGAGGATTTGAAGATGAGGTCGGTTGGTCTTGTTTTCGTTTTGACATCTTGGGATTCTTAGTGTGAGTAGGCATTATGATTTGACTTGCTTAAGGATGATGTTTTGATAATAAAAATCGTGTTTGAGAAAATCATAGGTTTTAACAATGTTGAGATAAAAGAAAAAAAATGACGTTATCTGGGCGAATTTAAATGGTCGATTGGGAATCAGATGTCTGGATTGGAAATCAGACGTCTGGTTTGCCTTAAATTGAGTACAACAGATAAATTTAGACGTCTGGTTTTTGGTTTACATGTCTGGTTTGTTCGAATTTGTAAAATTGGAGAGGCAGAGAGTTTTATCAGACGTCTGGGTATAAAACCAGACGTCTGGTTTGGTTTATTGTTGAAAAACTTCATGGCAGAGAACTGAGGCAGACGTTTGGATCTTATTTCAGACGTCTTAAATTCTCTAATTTTTATTTGGAGAAGATAGAGCAAAATTTCAGACGTCTGGGGATATATCAGACATCT
The DNA here is from genome assembly GCA_030765085.1 of Allium cepa. Taxonomy (NCBI): domain Eukaryota; kingdom Viridiplantae; phylum Streptophyta; class Magnoliopsida; order Asparagales; family Amaryllidaceae; genus Allium; species Allium cepa. The sequence goes on from CM060943.1 coordinate 132,742,959, forward strand.
GACATATGCACAGTGCTTAAATTTTAGACGTATATCATAATGTCAAACGTCTGAAGGCCATAGTCAGACGTCTGAAACAAGCAGCGTGGCTAAAAATAAACTAAAAATTGATGGTTTTGCTTATTTCCCGAATGTTTTATAACAAATAATTTTATTGTTATGAAATAAAAGAACAAATAATCATAGATATATGCAATAACAAATATAATTTATTTAGAAGGCGATGAAGTTTTGCGATCTCCTGACTTGTCATCCGTCCATGGTTTAAATGGAGACCATATATTTCCACATTCATGGGTTCTCGGGGAGCCAGAATATCGTCTTGGTGAAGGGTCCGAAGGAGAATGATATGAAGACGAGGGATCCAAAGAACTACAAGGTTTTGGTAGCGGTTCATGGATATCTTTCTTTCGCGATGAACAAAACTTCATCGCTACTTGCTCCAAAAAGCTTAGCCGACTTGCTGTAACTTTTTGTTTGAAATATTATTCTCATTGAAGATCTATCTGTTGTTTTTGATAATGATGAATTTCATCAATTTTCTCTTTTGTGTTAGGAGAGACAAACAGAGATCTTTTGGTCTTCTTGTTATCGGAAGTAAAACCCGTATGATATGAGGACCATCTATTCGTTGGCTCCTGCTTTGGTGTAGGTGTAGGAAGCCGTTGTGGCGTGTCAGCCGAGCAGTCAGTCGTTGGTGTTGAAATGGAGATGGATATATAAGAGTCTCCAGAAGACATGGCTATATTTTGTTTCTTTAAGGAAGATATGAATTTGTATATAGTTTTGTATACCTCTTTATATATAAGTTGAAAGAATTATTTATAGACAAACTAACTGTCTAAAAAATTAAAGGTTCAGAAATTATTAAGTATAATTTGTGGTAGTAAAATAAACAACTAATCATAGCCTTAAAGTGAAACATTGATTAATTTTGAGGAAGAAGATCTTGAAATGAGAAAATACCTAAATTTCGTCGGAGTTTAATAAAAGTTTGTTCATTTAGTGGTTTTATAAAGGTGTCTGCTACTTCATTGTCGGTATTTACGTATTCTAATAAATAGTTCCTTTTTCAACATTGTCTCTTAAAAAATGATGGCGTATATCTATATGCTTAGTTCGTGAGTGATTAACTGGGTTTTTTGATAAATTTATAGCACTCGTGTTATAACAATATATTGGAAATTTGTTGATAATTTTTCCAAAATCCGTTAGTGTTTGTTGCATGTATATCACTTGTGCACATGCTAGAGCTGCGAAGCTGTATTCGGCTTCGCAACTAGATAAAGAAACACAATTTTGCTTTTTTCTAAACCATAGAAACTAAAAATTGTCCGATAAAATGACAAGTTCCACTAGTACTCTTACTATCTGTTCTATATCCACCGAAATCTGCACCGCTATATGAAACTAGTTCAAACGATGATTCTTTAGGGTAAAACAAAGCATAATATCTAGTACTAGATAGATGACGTAAAATACGCTTAACAACTCTTAGATGAGATTCTTTTGGTTGTGCTTGAAATCGAGCGCATAGACATACACTCATCATAATATCGGGTAAACTAGCTGTTAAATAAAGTAAAGAACCAATCATGCTCCGATATAATTTTTCATCAGAATCTTTTCCGTTATCGTCTTTTTCTAAGTGAACAGTGGTACTCATTGGTGTTGGTTTGCTTGAAGTTTTATCCATTTCAAAACGACGTAATAAATCGTTACAATATTTTTCTTGATGAATGAAAATTCCATTTTCAAGTTGTTTTATTTGTAAACCTAAGAAGAAATTTAATTCTCCCATGTGTGACATTTCAAATTCATTTTTCATAATATTTGAAAATTCATTACATAGATTCTCGTTGGTTGAACCAAAAATGATATCATCAACATAAATTTGTACAACTAAAATATCATCATTTTCTCTTTTAATAAACAAAGCTGTATCTATTTTGCCTATTTGAAAACCAGATGTTATTAAGTGATTTTTAAGACGTCCGTACCATACACGAGGGGCTTGTTTTAATCCATATAGTGCTTTGTGTAATTTAAAAACATGATATGGATATTTTTCGTGACCAAATAGTGGAGGTTGTTCTACATGTATATTTTCTTTGATAAAATCATTTAAGAAAGCACTTTTGACATCCATTTGAAATAATTTAAAATTGTGATGAGGTGCAAAGGCGAGTAATGTACGAATGACTTCTAATCTAGCTACCGGGGCAAAGGTTTCATCATAATCGATACCTTCTTCTTGATTATAGCCTTGAGCAACTAAACGTGCTTTATTTCTAACAACATTTCCGTTTTCGTTTGCTTTGATTTTAAACACCCATTTTGTTCCTATAACCGATTGATCTTCAAGTCTTGGTACTAATTCCCAAACATTATTACGTTCAAATTGATTTAATTCTTCTTGCATAGCAATTATCCAAAAATTATCATTTGAAGCTTCTATATAATTTTTTGGTTCAAAATTTGATACAAATGCTATATGGCTTATCTGATTAAGTTGATTTCTATTTACTCTACAATTGAGATCTCCAATAATATTATCTTTTGCATGATTCTTAAGAATTCTAAGAGGTGATGCCAAAGTGTTATTTTGAACATTTGTTTCATTATTAATAGAGTTTGTTGAATTTGTTAGTGGAATAATTTCTTCTTCATCATTAGTATAATGATTAAAAAGATTTTCGTCAAACGAAACATGTAAACTTTCTTCAATAGTATTATTTCTTTTATTAAAAATTCTATATGCTTTACTACGATCCAAATATCCAACAAAGATACCTTCATCGGCCTTCGGGTCAAATTTACCTAAGTTATCTTTTGTATTTGATATAAAGCATTTTGAACCGAAAGTTTTAAAGTATGATGCTTTAGGTTTTTTACCAAAAAATATTTCAAAACAAGTTTGTTTAGTCATAGGACGTATTGTTACTCGATTCAATACATAACAAGCTGTGGTAATAGCTTCAGCCCAAAAGTGTTTTGGTAGACCACTACTATTTAGTAATGTTCGTGCACATTCTTATAGTGTATGATTTTTTCTTTCTACAACACCATTCTGTTGAGGTGTGCGAGGAAAAGAGAAATTTTGAGTTATTCCTTTCTTATTACAAAAATTAGTAAAAAGATCATTTTCGAATTCTCCTCCTTGATCACTTCGAATATTTTTAATTCTTTTAGAAAATATCTTAAACATACCAAAAGTATCGCTTTTATGTTTTAAAAACAAAGTCCATGTGTATCTTGAAAAATCATCAACTATTACAAAGACATATTTGTTATGATTTATAGATCGTATTTGTGTTGGACCAAATAAATCTAAATGTAATAATTGTAATGGTTGTTTTGTATAAATATTATTTTTAGATTTAAAAGAGCTTTTCTTAAGTTTTCCAATTTGACAATCGTCGCATAAATTTTCTATTTTGTAATTTATTTTAGGTAAACCTCTAACTAGTTCATATTTTGCCAATTTATTAATATTTTTAAAATTGATATGACAGAATCATTTATGCCATAGCCATGGATCATCATGTTTGGCGGTTAAACATAAATTCGAATTTTTATTTATATTCATGTTTAATACATAAATATTTTTGTTTCTAACACCTTCAAAAATAAGTTGTTTATTATTATCTAAAATATTACATCTATCTTTTTCAAATTTATTTGAAAAACTTTATCGCATAATTGACTAATACTTAGTATGTTGTGTTTTAGATTTTCTACTAATAAAACATTTGTAATAATAGGAGAGTTAGATATACCAGAGTTGATGAATTCTCCAATGCCTACGACATATCCTTTTGAATTATCTCCAAACGTTACGTTCCACCATCGATGAATGTTATATTTGATAACATTTTTGAATTTCTCGTCATATGCTTAGAGCATCCGCTATCTAGTATCCATTTCTCCTTATTTTTTATTTTTGGTACCTACAAAATAAAAGATGTTTTAATTGGTACCCATATATTCTGTTAGGGTCCTAATTGTTAGGAGAAGGTAACCATGCCCAAGATGGTTTGGTACCTTTATAAATATAATTTTTATTATAGAGTACATTCTCTAAGAAATTATTAATATGCTTTTGTCTAATAAAATTATTATTTGTCTTAGGAATCCAAATTTTCATATTTTTCGTATTCATTTTAGACATAGGTAAACTTTTAGTTTTTGTATAACTAATATTTTTAGCATCATTTCCTTTTGTTTAGAAAGATTTTTAAATCCTATTCCATTTCTATTGCCTGATGGTTTTGAAGTTTTGATAAGATTTTCCAAATCTTGTTTTCCTTTATTAAATTTTGACACATTATTTGTAATTTTATCTAATTTTTCTTTTAATTCTATATTTTCAATATTTCAATACTGTTTTTTAAGTCAACATTTTCTTTTAACAAATTATCATTCACTATTTTAGTGTTTTCAAAATCAATAGTAATAGCCTCACTTTCTATCAAATTATTTTTGATTTTATCTTGAGATAATTAAAATTCTTCTTCTAGGATAATTTTTTCATCTTTTAACATTCCTACTTCTAGTTCTAGTCTATTTATTTTGACTATATATTCTTTGTTCAATTTTTTAATTTGTCTAAATTTATCATCTAATTCCATGCTAAGTTCTAATAATTCGTCATAGCTAAGTTCAGGACATACCTTATCAGTTTGTGCCATAAAACACCGGTTAGCTTGTTCTCCGTCACTATCGCTATCACTTTCAGATGATAAAGAGTCTGAGTCATCCCAAGTTACTTTGAAAGCTTTCTTCTTTTTTGAATTTTTCAAATTTGTTCTTCTTGTTATCATTGTTGAGTTTTGGACAATCCTTCTTCATATGTCCGTATTGATCGCATTCATAACACTTGATTTGAGATAGGTTTGTTGTGTTGGACTTTCCTTCTTTTTGGAATTTGGTCATCTATCTAATTTTCTTGAATCTATTATAATTCTTGGCAATGAAGACTATCTCTTCTTCATCTAAATTAGAGTCATCATTTTTTGTAGCTGGGAATGCTATGTTCTTTTTCTCCGAATTCAGTTCTTTTCGTGCCTACAAATTAGCTTCATAGGACATTAAATTTCCTATCAACTCTTCAACTTTGAGAGTAGAGAGATCATTAGCTTCTTCAATAGCTAAAACCTTCCTTTCCCAATCTGATGTTAAAGACTAGAGTATTTGAGAAACTAAATCAAAATCAGTAAACTTAACTCCTAATGCCATAAGATCATGTTGGATAGTTTGAAATCTAGAATACATGTTAACAATAGTTTCATTTTGTTTCATTTTGAGTGACGAAAATTGATTTTGCAAAATTGAAATCTTAGTTTGTTTGACCTTTGTTGTACCTTCGTGTGTAATTTGTAAGGTACGCCAAATGTCAAATGCAGTTGTGCATAACATGACACGTGAAAATTCATTTTTGTCTAGAGAGCAAAATAAAACATTCATAGCTTTAGCATTATTTGATGCTAAGGTCTTTTGTGCATGGGTCCATGTGTTCATAGCAATAGTAGGTGCTTCATATTTATCTTGTGTGGCTGACCAAATTTCTAGACCATTTGCTTCCATAAAAATTCTTATACGTGTTGACCAATATGCATAGTTAGATCCATTAAATTGCGACGACCCACATTTCTACTCACAGAAAGACGTGTCATCAATAAGAAAAGAAAGGGATAGAAATAGAAAAGATAGTAAGAAAGAATAACAACATGAGAATCTCACTGCGGAATGGAACAAAATATAATACATCACAAAACTATTGCATAGTTTACATATATCAGAGTTATACAATATCATACACATGACAGTCTTATATACATTTGTCACTACATACATCCTAAAATACAACATACACTAACTAACACAGCGGAACTAGGTAGATATATATACACGTCTGGAACTCCTGCTCCAAGCTCCTCCAGAAACCAAAATCTATCACTTGGCTACTCATAAAAATTTGAGTACCCAAGAGTTTATGAAAAACAAAAATAAACTCCGGGTCAGACATGGGTCTGGTATGAGTAAACGATTTAAAGTTGTTTAACTTTGAAAACATTTGAAAATAAGGTATCACGTAAGACTACCCACATATAAACGCGGGTTAGTTTTTACCTTACGCTAACCAAAATATTTTATAGGAAATCCAATGATATTATAATAGTGTCTAGGGTTTTCAAGTAAAATACAGAAATAGCTGAAATGCTTACATCTCACATTCCAACGTAGTTGAGCACAATCAAAACGTACGGCTCTTATTGGAAATTGGATTCCATACAATGGCAGGGCTACTGGGGTACCGCCCACCACAGTACGGGGCCTAGATCACCGTACCGAGGATCACTCCCGACCCCCTACAACACAAGCCAGAACCATTCCTTATTGAACAATCCCGAACAAGATAACCCTGCGGTTGTAGCTAGCAACCGCCCACAAAGTCGGAATAAAAAGGGACATCTAGACAGGGGTATATCTCGTCCTGCTTGGGTGCTACCCACCTAACCTTGCTGCACATCCCCTGTTTTTAGCCATTCCTGGTTGACGAGGATTGAGGCCACGATTACCTTTACAGAACATATCTCTTAGAATGCTCATCGTCCGCCTGACGATGTTCTGAAAGCACTCAATCCATACGAGTTCGTTCCGGGTTCGAACGAAACCGAAGGCATTATTTCGTTACACTCATTTAGGAATCACCCTCAGAGTTAACGACAATAACCCTTGCATTCTGAAAACACCATCTCAATCTTTACTTGAGAATTCACGACCTAACGTTTAATTTGGATCGATGTGGTTTTCGGATAATCATAACTGACAGCCGATCCCGTTCTCATCGAAATCCAAACGCCGTTTTAAAGGTCAAGTTGTTTAACGGTTTAGACAATTTAATTTCAACACTTTGAATTCACACAGCATTTATCACAGATAAATCATACACAATCATCATAGATATATCAAAGCATATCATAGAACATCACAGAATATCACCAAATAAATATCACAAATCAGATATTCTACTTATACAATATTCATAAGCAAGCATCTTAAATTCTTATTGTAATTAATTTAATTTAAAATAATTATTTGAGAATTAATTACTAAATTAATTTTTTTATTTCACACCATTTAATTAATTACTTCTTAATCAATTTATTTAAATCAGTTGCTTAATTAATTCCCCCTTAATTATTAATTAATAACCTTAATTATTAATTGATCAAACTTAATTATCCATTTATTAACCACTAATTACTTATTTAATCGATTATTAATTCTTAATTAAATTACTTAATTAGTTAACTACTAATCATACATTAATTAACTTAAGTAGTTAATCACAAATTTATTTATCACTTAATCATTTATTAACCAATCTCTAATTACAATTATAATTTAATTATTCTTAATTGCTTCTAAAATAAATAAATAATTACTATTCATTTTAATGAACATTTTAAAGCTCTCCTTTAAACTTTGAAAATCAAATTATTACTAACTACCAACTTAAATGTTAATTAATTTTATACTTGACTTAAATTAATTACTTAATTAAAATAATAATCAAGAGTTTAAAATATTTTTAAGTATTAACTAAAATAATTAAAACTCGAATTAAAATCTTAACTTAAACTGTTAAACCTTTATTTTGTTTACAGTGCTTTCAACTGGTTGAAAATGATTTGCTCAACTTTATATTTTTTTAGTATACCGCAGTTTTGAAAACCCGAGCACTGCCTTTGTTTAACTCAAGTATCACTTCGGTTTCCTCACCCATTTTCCCGAGACACACAACCAATCTTCATGCAACCCTTCTTCTTCTCTCCCTTTTTTTTTCATTTTCCAGTAAGTTTAAGTATAAACTTAAGTTATAGTATCAGTAAAACATGTTTACTCACTCGATCACTTAACCGAAGTAAGCGACCACCTAACTCGAGTAACGACTCGAGATTACCTACCAACGACGACACTGAAACCAACCTCACGCCGTACATATACACGGTGACGCACGGTAGCTTCAGCGAACTCCATCGCCTCAGGCAAGTCACAGATCTCTCATAGACTCAATAACCAAACTCGATTCGCCCTCAAAAATTTTGAATCGAATTTTAGCATACTGCTCGAAAAACTGCAAACACCACCCACAAACTAAAACACCTCGCCACTGCCGCATAGACCATCGGAGATGCCCAAACTTCGTCCATACCACGACAACACGTTAAGCTACCATCCTCAAGAATTACGTGCAACTCGATCACGTAAAGAAGACGAACTCGTCACATTTTCTGACATGACCAAAAACTTAAAACAAAACCCTAAAATGATCTCGACCCAACCATTTGTGCAATGGAAAAATCCTTTGATAATTTTCTCGAAATCAATGATGTTTATATTTGCTTCAAACAAAATTTCAACATTTTAAATTGGTTCGATTGTCAGGAATTTGTAAAAATAAAATTTTAGTTCAATTACAAACTGCTTTTAAAATACTAATCTAAAAATCTTCATTTTTTGTTTTAAATATCATAAATTGCAGCAAGAATTCAAGTTATAAACTTGAATTAATATTTTATAACAATCGAATTTTATTAAATTATCACTTGATTGCCTGTAAACAAGATTACAGTGGTATATTCTTACAAACCTGATTTGATCAGTTTTTAAAATCTTAGTTGATGTTTAAACTTCTTGTTTAATTGAAACTTAAAGTTTTACACAGTTGAAAACATATTTGAGTTTGAATGATAATCAACCCTATAACAAATAGCAGAGAAGAACAACATATTCAATATTCATAGAACAACATGTATGTAAACACAGATCCATATCAAAATAAAACACATATAACACCATATAGTCAATGAATCATCTTTACTATTTTAATTAAACTTAAACTTGCAAATTATATGTTTACTCACCTGAAAGTTTTGAGCAGAGAACAATTCCTGGTATTATGAAAACCTGAAGTATGAATCTGCCTTGAGTCTGTTTTTGTAAACTGCAGTTTGAATTGAATGATTTTGAACTTTGACAAATGAAGATGTATATTTCTTATTCTTAGGTCTTGCTATGTGTTGATGAACGAACTGGAACAGCAAGACGTACATTTATAAGAGAAAACAGTTTGTAAATAAGAAAAGTATTATCTGGTTAAGCTTCTTTGTTAAGATTTGATCAGATTTTTCTAAATATTTTGAATTGACCTACTTTAGGCTGAGATAATCGCATTTAATGCCATGGTTCCCAAATTTGTTTACACATTATTATTATGTTTTGCTATATATAGATATTTGTATGTAAATATTCACTTGCAGGTAACATTTAGGTTTTTATGTGTGAAGATATTTTGTTTGATATTTTTCTAGCTTTCACAATTCATATACATACACTTTGTCTTATTTTATTTTATACACTTGTTCTTACAATTTTTAACTTATGTTGTATGAACACCAAAATCACTTAATTCTTGCTTTTATTTTTTTATTTCTATTTGTATTTTAACTATCAATATTTAAATTATATTCATATGGTTTACTTAATATTTTATACTTATATTTTATATTGATAGAATTTGATTTTATTCCAAACATTATTATACATATATATATTTACCAAATGTTAATAAGGTTGAACATTTTAATTCAATTATATAAGAAAGATTTTATTGTAAATATTATTAAGAGGTCTTATTTTTAAATTTCCAAATCAAATTTTTTTCCTTTTAAAAATACAAATATATACAAATAAATGGCAAATATTTCCAAAAGTCATTTTCATTTTAAAATGATGAGTTTACATTTTATTTAATTAGATTAAATATTTATTAAAATATTATTGCTAAAATCCAGGGTCGTTACATTCCTCCCCCCTTAAAAGAATTTCGTCCCCGAAATTTGAAACAAAAGATAATTCAAATGCTGTTATATCAACCATTCAAACATACATATCATTCATACAATAGCAAACAATCAAACAATCTATTCTAACAAACATCACTAGCTATCCGGACACAAATCCGGATAAGCTTTCCTTAAACTATCCAGAGTTTCCCAGGTGCAATCTCTAGGATCCTCACTCCACTGCACTTTGGCGAGCTTCACTACCTTGCTCCTGAGTTGCCTCTCGTCCTGATCAACAATCTGAACTGGATTCCTGACCACAGTCAAATTAGGCTCGACCTCCAAATCTTCCTGTACTACTGGTTCTTCAACTAATGATGGATCATGAACAAATTTCCTTTGATGGGATACATGGAATGCATTATGAATTCCAGACATCCGTTCTGGTAATTCAATTTTGTAAGCTACCGCACCAATCCTTTCCAATACCCGAAATGTTCCAATATATCACAAGGCAAGTTTTCCCGTCTTTTCGAATCTAATAGCTCCTTTAATCGGGGAAACTTTGACAAAAACTAAATCACCAATCTCAAATTCCAATTGTCTCCTTCTTTTATCTGCGTACTTCTTCTGACGGTCATGAGCAGCTTTCATCCTTTTCTTGATAAGCTCAACTTTAGCAGATGCTTCACGAATCAAATCTGGTCCAAGCACGAGACGACCTTTCGACTCTGTCCAGCAGGATGAGGATCTACATGGTCTTCCATACAAAGCTTCATAAGGAGCCATCTTAATACTAGCTTGGTAACTGTTATTATATGAGAATCCTACCAGATGAAGATGGTCTTCCCACGATCCACCAAAATCCAAAACACAAGCTCACAGCATATCTTCTAGAATTCGGTTCAGCCTCTCCGTTTGTCCATCTGTCTGAGGATGATAGGCTGCACTCAATCTCAAACTTGTTCCCATGGCTGATTGCAGAGCCTCCCAAAATTTGCTGGTGAAAATAAGATCACGATCACTTACTATGCTAACAGGAAAATATCTGCCAGAGAAGATGCAGTACGAGTTGCCATAACGGGTATAAAATGGGCACTCTTAGTTAGAGGATTCACAATAACCCATATTCCATCGTTTCCTTTCTGGTTCTAGGCAAACTGCCGACGAAGTTCATCGAAATCATCTCCCATTTCCATTCTGGGATTTCCAAAGGCTACAACAAACCGGCCGACTTCTGTTGATCTCCTTTAACTTGCTGACAGATAGCACAACTATTAACGAAAGCAGCTACATCTCTCTTCATGCTCGGCCACCAGAGAACTCTTCTCATATCTTTATACATCTTAGAGATTCCTGGGTGAGTATTCAGTTTGGAGCTATGACATTCATATAAGACTTCTTGCCTCAATCCATTTATATTAGGTACACACAAACGACCATTAATCCTCAAAGCACCTTGATCGTCCACCTTGAAATCCGAATATCGACCGTCCTTAGTTCCAAGAATTAGTTGCTCAAAAGATCTATCCCCCATTTGTTTACTTATGATTCTGTCCTGGAGAGATGGAACAACTTCCTAAAGAGACGGGACTGCATTCCTGCTAAGAACATCTCCCTGGGTATGCAGAATATCCAAATCATAGGATGCCAGAAACTCGACCCGTCGCTGCTACCTCAGATTAAGATCCTTTTGAGAGAAGAGATATTTCAACGGTTTGTGATCCGTGAATAACTCAAACTTCTCTCCTAAGAGATAATTTCTCCAGACCTTCAAAGCAAAAACAATGGCTAACAACTCAAGATCGTGCGTAGCGTAGTTCCTTTCGTGTGGCTTTAATTGCCGACTCACATACGCAATTGCTCTTCCATTCTGCATTAGAATTGCTCCCAGTCCTACTACACAAGCATCTGTATATACTTCAAATTTGCTTTTCCCATCCGGAATAGCTAGCACTGGTGCACTGGTTAGCCTCGTCTTCAACTCCCGGAAAGTTTCTTCACACTGGGGTGTCCATTTGAACTTAGCTCCTTTCTTTGTCAACTTGGTCAGATGCGAAGAAATCTTAGAATAGTCCTTGATAAACTTCCTGTAGTAGCCAGCTAATCCCAGAAAACTGCGAACTTCAGTCGGTGACTTCGGTTGCTTCCATTCCAGAATAGTCCCGACCTTTACTGGATCTACAGAGATACCTTCACCAGAAACAATGTGCCCTAAAAATTTGACTTCCGATTTCCAAAAATGTCACTTAGAGAACTTCGCCTTCAAAACATGTCTCCTCAGAGTCTCCAACACTATTCTCAAATAATGCTGCTTGTGCTCTTCTTCAGACTTAGAATAGACCAAAGTATCATCGATGAACACCAGAACGAACTTATTCAGCACGTCCCGAAAGACTCGGTTCATCAGATCAATGAAGTAAGGAGGAGCGTTGGTTAATCCGAAAGGCATAACCAACCATTCATAGAAACAATTTGGTCCTCTAAATGCAATTAAGGGAATACATTCCTCGACTACCCTTAACTGATGGAAACCTGAAGCTAAATCCAGTTGAGAAAATATAGAAGCTCCATGCAACTGGTCAAAGAGATCATCAATACGAGGAAGAGGATATTTATTTCGAATAGTCACCTTGTTCAATTCTCTATAGTCAATACGGAACCTTAGCGATCCATCCGACTTAGTGACAAACACTGTCGTAGAACCCCAACAAGAAAAACTGGGCCTAATCAACCCCTTCTCCAAAAGATCCTGAGTCTGCTGAACTAACTCTTCTCCCTCTCTAGGAGCCATCCTCCTACTAGGCTGAATCACTGGCACTGCTCCTGGAATCAAATCAATGCGAAACTCTATCTCTCGATGTGGAGGCCAACACTTGACTTCGTCGAATACATCAAGGAAATCTTGGACCACATCGATATCTTCAACCTTCTCTTGAGAATTCTCAACTCCATGTAAAAGACTGCTCAAGTGAATTCTAGAATTATCACAGGACACTCTAGTAATCCTACCCAAATTAGTTTCCAACGAAACTATTTTCTCATCACAATTCAAAACAGCTTTATACTTATCGAGCCAATCCATCCCCAATATAAGGTCAAATCCCTTAAAATTCAACACAAAAGGATCACAAGAAAAACTATGGGACAGATAGGAAATCTTCAAGTCTCTATAGATCTTATCTAATCTGGTTACCCCTCCTATAGGATTAGATACGAAGATGGGGCAGTCTACTATACTAGGGTTAAGAAAGAAGTTCTCTACAGATTCCAAAGAAATAAAACTCAAAGAAGCACCCGAATCAAACAGAACTTTAGTATGCTTGCCATCTAAAAGTAATGTACCTTCCAAAACTCCCTTGCCTTTAGATGAAGTAGACGGTGCACCTTCCACAGCAAATACCTTATTCTGCTGAGCTTTATAAAGAAGCGGACAATCCTTGATCATATGACCTTGTTGATGACAATTGAAGCATAGAGATTTCTGAACCAAAGTCGAACCCGGACCACTCTGATGTGACTGCTGCTGCTATTGCTGAAATCCTTTCCTGGGACACTTATTCGCCAAGTGACCTTCTTGTTGACATATATAGCATTTGCGAGGTCCGTTGTTGCTTCCAGTCTTCTTCTTGCTCTGCTTCCTCTAAATGGGATTGAACTTCCTCTTATTCGAATTAGCAAAATTCCCTCCTGATGCTGCTACTGGTGCGACTGATTTCTTATTCAACAAATCCTCATATCTCAGTGCCATATCAATTAAATCAATAAAAGATCCTTTCAAAAGCACCGTCAACTTTTCACGAAATTCTGGCCTCAATCCTTGCACAAACATTTCATTCTTTTTAAGGGGAGTATTAATGAGTCTTGGTCCATAGCAAGAAAGTTCATTGAATTTGGTCTCATACTCTACTATAGACATGTTACCCTGTTTCAAATTCAGAAAATTCTGGTACAAACGAGTTTCCCTGCCGTTGGCATGAATTTCTCCTCAAATAACTCTTTAAATCTTTTCGAAGAAATGTCGTCCTCAAAAATGTTTGCTACTGTTGCATCCCACCAGGCTGCTGCGCCTCCCTGCAATTTCCATGAAGCCATTTATCTTTTCCCCTCATCTGACAATTTCATACTCTTAAAGATGTGCTCAGAAGAGCGTAGCCAAGCTTGGACCTCAATTATAGATTCTGACCCTTTAAATGGTTTACCTCCAAGATTGATGAAGTCCTTGCATAAAGAGGCAAAACTAATTTGAGGCGGTGCTGGATTTACAGCCTCACTAGCAGTTTGACTTCGTCCATTATCACTTGAGGTATTGCCCCTACCTCTGCCTCTCCTTCCAGAATTCATGTTGGCCACCTGGACAGGTAACTCATCAAATTTAGATAGGTATATAATTATATGAAAATACAAATACGCACTCTCAAGATAAATATCACTCAAGAGCCTAGGTATAATCTCAACCAGGGCTCTGATACCAACTGTGATGACCCGCCTTTCTACGCACAGAAAGACGTATCATCAATAAGAAAAGAAAGGGATAGAAACAGAAAAGATAGGAAGAAAGAATAACAACATCAGAATCTCACAGCAGAATGGAACAAAATATAATACATCACATTATTATTGCATAGTTTACATATATTAGAGTTATACAATATCATACACATGACAGTCATATATACATCCTAAAATACAACATACACTAACTAACACAGCGGAACTAGGTAGATATATATACGTCTCGAACTTCTGCTCCAAGCTCCTCCAGAAACCAAAATCCAAAACCTATCACTTGGCTACTCATAAAAATTTGAGCACCCAAGAGTTTATGAAAAAAAATAAACTCCGGATCAGACATGGGTCTGGTATGAGTAAATGGTTTAAAGTTGTTTAACTTTGAAAACATTTGAAAATAAGGTATCACGTAAGACACCCCACACATAAACACGGGTAAGTTTTTACCTTACGCTAACCAAAACATTTTATAGGAAATTGAGTGATATTATAATAGTGTCTAGGGTTTTCAAGTGAAATACAAAAATAGCTGAAATGCTTGCATCTCACATTCCAACGTAGCTGGACACAATCAAAACGTATGGCTCTTATTGGAAATTGGATTCCATACAATGGCAGGGCTACTGGGGTACCGCCCGTCACAGTACGGGGCCTAGATCACCGTACCGAGGATCACTCCTGACCCCCTACAACACAAGGCCGGAACCATTCCCTACCGAACAGTCCCGAACAAGATAACCCCGCGGTTGTAGCTAGCAACCGCCTACAAAGCCGGAATAAAAAGGGACATTTAGACAGGGGTATATCTCGTCCTACTTGGGTGCTACCCACCTAACCTTGCTGCACATCCCCTGTTTTAGCCATTCCTGGTTGATGAGGCTTGAGGCTACGATTACCTTTACAGAACATATCTCTTAGAATGCTCATCGTTCGCCTGACAATGTTCTGAAAGCACTCAATCCATACAAGTTCGTTCCGGGTTCGAACGAAACCGAAGGCATTATTTCGTTACGCTAATTTTGGAATCACCCTCAGAGTTAACGACAATAAGCCTTGCATTCTGAAAATGCCATCTCGATCTTTATTTGAGAATTCACGACCTGACGTTTAATTTGGATCGTTGTGGTTTTCAGATAATCATAACTGACACCCGATCCCGGTCTCATCGAAATCCAAACACCATTTTAAAGGTCAAGTTGTTTAATGGTTTAAACTATTTAATTTCAACACTTTGGATTCACATAGCATTTATCACAGATAAATCATACACAATCATCATAGATATATCAAAGCATATCATAGAACATCACAGAATATCACCAAATAAATATCACAAATCAGATATTCTACTTATACAATATTCATAAGAAAGCATCTTAAATTCTTATTGTAATTAATTTAATTTAAATCAATTATTTGAGAATTAATTACTTAATTAATTATTTTATTTCAATTTATTTAAATCAATTACTTAATTAATTCCCCCTTAATTATTAATTAATAACCTTAATTATTAATTGATCAAACTTAATTATCCATTTAATAACCACTAATTACTTAATTAATCAATTATTAATTCTTCATTAAATTACTTAATTAGTTAACTACTAATCATACATTAATTAACTTAAGTAGTCAATTACAAATTTATTTATCACTTAATCATCAATTAACCAATCTCTACTTATAATTATAATTTAATTATTCTTAATTGCTTCTAAAATAATTAATTAATTACTATTCATTTTAATTAACATTTTAAAGCTCTCCTTCAAACTTTGAAAATCAAATTATTACTAACTACCAACTTAAATGTTAATTAATTTTATACTTAACTTAAATTAATTACTTAATTAAAATAATAATCAAGAGTTTAAAATATTGTTAAATATTAACTAAAATAATTAAAACTCAAATTAAAATCTTAACTTAAACTGTTAAACCTTTATTTAGTTAACAGTGCTTAAAACTGGTTAACTTTATATATTTTTTTTTTAGTATACTGCAGTTTTGGAAACCCGAGCACTCCCCTTGTTTAACTCGAGTATCACTTCGGGTTCCTCACCCATTTTCCCAAGACACACACCCAATCTTCACGCAACCCTTCTCCTTCTCTCCCTTTTTTTCATTTTCCAGTAATTTTAAGTATAAACTTAAGTTATAGTATCAGTAAAACATGTTTACTCACTCGATCACTAACCCGAAGTCAGCGACCACCTAACTCGAGTAACGACTCGAGATTACCTACCTACGATGACACTGAAACCAACCTCACGCCTTACACGTACACGGCGACGTGCCGTAGCTTCGACGAACTCCATCACCTCAGGCAAGTAACAAATCTCCCATAGACTCAATAACCAAACTCGATTCGCCCTCAAAAATTTTGAATCAAATTCAGCATACTGCTCGAAAAGCTGCAAACACCACCTACCAACTAAAACACCTCGCCACCGCCGCACAGACCACCGGAGATGCCCAAACTTCGTCCACACCACAACAACACATTAAGCTACCATCCTCCAGAATTACGTGCAACTCGATCACGTAAAGAAGACGAACTCATCACATATTCTGACATGACCAAAAACTTAATACAAAACCCTAAAATGATCTCGACCCAACCATTTGTGCAATGGAAAAATACTTTGATAATTTCTCGAAATCAATGATGTTTATATTTGCTTCAAATAAAATTTCAACATTTTAAATTGGTTCGATTGTCAGGAATTTGTAAAAATGCAATTTTAGTTCAAATACAAACTGCTCTTAAAATACTAATCTAAAAATCTTCATTTTTGTTTTAAAAATCATAAATTGCAGCAAGAATTCAAGTTATAAACTTGAATTAATATTTTATAACAATCAAATTTTATCAAATTATCACTTGATTGCCTGTAAACAAGATAACAGTGGTATATTCTTACAAACCTGATTTGATCAGTTTCTAAAATCTTGGTTGATGTTTAAACTTCTTGTTTAATTGAAACTTAAAGTTTTACAATGATCAGTTGAAAACAAATTTGAGTTTGGATGATAACCAACCCTGTAACAAATAGCAGAGAAGAACAACATATTCAATATTCATAGAACAACCTGTATGTAAACACAGATCCATATTAAAATAAAACACATACAACACTATATAGTCAATGAATCATCTTTACTATTTTAATTAAACTTAAACTTGAAAATTTTATGTTTACTCACCTAAAAGTTTTGAGCTGAGAACAATTCCTAGTATTATGAAAACCTGAAGTATGAATCTGCCTTGAGTCTGTTTTTGTAAACTGCAGTTTGAATTGAATGATTTTGAACTTTGAAAAATGAATATGTTTATTTCTTATTCTCAGGTCTTGCTATGTGTTGATGAACGAACTGGAACAACAAGATGTATATTTATAAGAGAAAAAAGTTTGTAAATAAGAAAAATATTATCTGGTTAAGCTTCTTTGTTGAGATTTGATCAGATTTTTCTCAATATTTTGAATTGACCTACTTTAGGCCGAGATGATGGCATTTAATGCCATGGTTCCCAAATTTGTTTACACATTATTATTACGTTTTGTTGTATATAGATATTTGTATGTAAATATTCACTTGCAGGTAACATTTGGGTTTTTATGTATGAAGATATTTTGTTTTATATTTTTCTAGCTTTCACAATTCATATACATACACTTTGTCTTATTTTATTTTATACACTTGTTCTTATAATTTTTAACTTATGTTGTATGAACACCAAAATCACTTAATTCTTGCTTTTTTTTCTATTTGTATTTTAACTATCAATATTTAAAATATATTCATATGGTTTACTTAATATTTTATACTTATATTTTATATTGATAGAATTTGATTTTATTCCAAACATTATTATCTATATATATATATATACCAAATGTTAATAAGGTAGAACATTTTAATTCAATTATATAAGAAGATTTTATTGTAAAAATTATTAAGAGATTTTATTGTAAAAATTATTAAGAGATTTTATTTTTAAATTTCCAAATCAAATTTTTTTCCTTTTTATAATACAAATATATACAAATAAATGGCAAATATTTCCAAAAGTCATTTTCATTTTAAAATGATGAATTTACATTTTATTTAATTGGATTAAATATTTATTAAAATATTATTGCTAAAATCCAGGGTCGTTACATAAATAGTGGGGGTCGTGCTGTGGATTGTCCTTCTTGAAAAATACTTGCCATATGAAAGTTATTCAAAAACGTGTTACTGTTCTTTGATCAAACTTCGGTCACATTTTCCGTTTTTCTACGAACTATTTAATTTTTTAAACAAATTTTGAAAATGTTTTTACCATCCTTATTAACTAATTGAATGAGTTTATTTTCATTATAAAACCTATATATTCAGTATTTAAAATTAATTAAATATTCATTAATCAAAATAGTGAAATTATGGGTCGTTACATTGGAAGTTATATTTATAGAATAAAGGATAAGTACGCGGAACTAAATTAGATTTGCTAAAAGGAATTTGAATTTTTGCAACTCTTAGTTTTCATAAATAAGATTTCAAAAATAAACTTGGTTTATTATTGTATTTGGTGTATAGTGTATCATATACATATGTAATTTTATGAAGTAGTGTCTTAGATTTACATACAAGTTATAAAAGATTTAAATATTTTAAATGTGCGGTTTATGAAAAAAAAAGAGTGAAATTTTTAATTGATTTTTGATACATATATGTGTGTCTTATAACTCAGGAAAGTTATTATGAAGATGTTATAACGGTTTTGTGAAAAAAGTGAATAAATTTTATAATTTCATCAAAGGAAGGAAACTGAAAAAAAAAGCAATGAATTAAAAAACATCGATTTAAAGATTTTGAAAAGGAATTTATATTTTTGGAGAAGGTTCTAAAATGATCAAAAATAATAATTCAAGCAAGTTTGACAATTTGAAATATAAATTTTAGCCATTTTGAATTTGTTGTGAGATATTTAATTCTTGGAAAAATTTAAACGATATGAATTTTGATAATAGGGAACAGAGGCAAATAAAGAAAAGTTTTCGAGGCTTTATGGAATGTTATCGAAAAAAGCGATATGAAATTGTTATTTTGAAAAAAAAACAAAAAGATTTCAAAGCATATAAGGGTGAAATGCACATATTTGATTATGTGCCTCATCGAGAGAAAAAAATGACTTGGAATAAAAGAGAAATTTTGTTTAAGAAATTGTATACTTTGAAAGCGCTGAGCGAATATATACATAACTTTTGATTTTGTTGTCCATTTCGATGAATCTTATTTCATTTGTTTTCATTTAGGATAGGTTTCATGTTCGCCATTTTTTGTTTTTGAAATCCTTTAGTGTTAAAAAAGGTTTGAAATTGAATTAAAAATCTGGCTAGAATATTCATTTCAAAATTGTAGAGATGAAGTATTTTGGCTATAATTTTTGAATGCTTTATCCGATTCTGATGGTCTTGCAATTTTTGTAAAGCTAAGAAACTAAGCAACAACTTTACGTTAAGAGTTTTGTAAAATTTTGTCGTTCTCTATGCTAAAAATGTTTTCTGAAGTGGGCTTGCATTTTACAAGTAATCCAGATTCGCAAAAGTTAAAAAAAATGTTATAACTCATGATGTATTATACATATTTATGATTAGAGAGTTGTTTTAGGAAGCTTATACATTGGGTAACAATTTTGTTTTTGAAGCCCTTATCTAATTTTGTGTCTTTGAACCCTTAAACTTTGTCCAAAAGTGGCTTAACTTGGATTATAATATTGTTCCTTTGTATATGAATCCGATATTTATAAATTTGAATGTTCATGACCTTATAGAGTTTGTTTGAGTTGAGCTTAGGTGCATGAAGGCTTCGTGAAAGGATTTTTGGCGCATGCCCATTTGTTTTCGCATTGTAAACTTAAACATGCTCACTTAAAATGCAAAAGAAAGGTATGTTTTAAGCTTATGCGGATTGTGATATTATATGGTTTCCTTTTGTTTCGAGATGCTCCATGGTTGGGATATATATATACATATAGTTTTTTTGTGTTGTAAATTTTCGAAACACTCTCTATATAAAGGAGATTATTGATTTTTTTGAAAAATCCAACACCAGGAAAATTTTCACTAAATTGATCGCATGCGAATAATAGTAATTTGATAAATGAGTCTACTTAAAGCTGTAACATATGATAAGTACTGATGTGTGTCACATAGAGGATTGAGTGAGTTTAAGCTTAGTAGAAGATTGTAGAACATGAAGAAAGCAAGGGTGCGAGTTATACGACGTTTTTTATAAGAAATTGCGAGGATGCAATTTTCATAAAGGGAAGGTCTATAACAACCCTACTTTCTACGCAGTAATATAAGAAAGTTTTATTAATTGAAGAAATGTTCGAATTCGATTTGTGATTATTATTATTATTACTTGAAAAATATTTTTATTTAATTAAAGGCTACTTAATAAAAGATTTTTTTAACAAATTAAATTAATAAATTATTTACCGATAACATATTAAACTGAAAAAATGTTTTAAATAAGTATAAATAGTTTTAAAGTGTAAATAACTTTTATATGATTGGAGTAGTAGAAAAATAAATTTACTTTGTATTAATACAATGGATAATTAAATAGAAATAAAAGAATATTAAATTGAATAAAATTGTCCAACTATCAAAATATATTATGTACAATGAAGCGTAATTCAATTTAAATTAAATTAAAGTAATTTATATATAAATAAAAGAGTTATGAAAAAAGTGTAAGGACTTAATTGAAAATGAAAGGTGAATCTTAATTTAATAAAATAATTATCCTATTCATTCTTCCATTTTTAAGCCCAAGCCCAAGCCCATTAAAATGCACATCCTCTTTTTATTACTAGGAATCTTAAACCTGTCCTATAAGTTAGCCCATACAACCCTTATTCGTTTTCCGAATCCATAGTCCCCTGAATGAAATCGAGCATGAAAAATGAAAATGCGATTCAAAAAGGGCACGCATACGATTGCGCACGAAGGTGGTGACCTGACAATGACGTTGATGTCGCATGCGAGGTAACGAGATGCACGTGCATAGGCGAAGGGAGGGGGATACGCGTGCATAGGTAGAGCTATAGGCAAAGCATTGACGGAGGCGATGAGTTCGCATGGCTAAGGCAGCCTACGGCAATGACGAGATGCTAGGGAGGTGCCGCTACGTGTGCAATTAGCTAGGGTATGCTCGGGGTCGTTTGTGTTCAGTAAAATGAGGCAATGGACTGAGATAGACTTCATCTTCATTGCATCATTTTGTGAGTAAATTTTTGCTCACATTTATATTTAAATTTTATTTTCTTTGGCATGATAGTAATGGATGGAAATTGGTTGATATTGATTGTTGCAAGATAGAAATTGATGGAAACTGATTGATTTTGGGTGAGTTATTTTGACTCACAAAATCTTCGATCAAGACTATTTTTATTCCCCCTTGCATGATTTGATAGTAACTATGATGGATTTTGGTATGGGCAATATTGTTTGATTATAGACTGGATGAACATATGTTGTTGCACGTTCTCACTCACTTTGATGATAGTCGCATTGCTTGTGAAATTGATTTAAAGGGAAAAAAAAATTATCTGAGCGATTTTGAAAATACTTATAAAAGGAGAAATTTCTAGAATTCGATTGTATTAAAGGATTTTAATGCTAAATTTTGAAGTAGAATGGTATGGCTTGGGCATTGTGCTAAATTGAAATCCATTTGGGAAATTTGGGAAATTTGATATTTGATATTTGATTGGAAATATAAATTTTCTTACGGAAGTATTATTGTATATAAAACATCGTTGAAAATAATAAATTATTTTGTGTCATATAAAAGGAAATGATGTATATTTAAAGGCAAATATTTTTATGAAAGTTCAAAAAGAAGTAAACTTTAGAAGTTCAAATAAATGTTTGTATAGAAATGATTTAAAAGTTTATATTCCAAAAGTGATGTATTTACTCTATGAGAGACGAGAAGCAAGGCACGACTCAAGTTGTGGTTAATTAGTATGGAATGGTACATACCATTCAACTTAATTATACTTTCCATATCCCTTAAACATACTATTCACTTTAATCTTAAACATGCCATCATACATAGTTTACCATCATAGATTGATGAGCTTGTACTGGAAGGTGTTGACAGTCTAACGGCGAAAGGCATCAACCGGTCTCCTTATAAGGTGCCTATTACAATTTTCCACACGATATTTAATACGTTTCATCCCCATATGCACACACAAAGTTCATCTCCACTAACACTCTACGTTCCTATGCAGGCTATTTCATTGGTCCAACAATAAACTTCAGCTTTATCCAAAAGATTGCAAACCCTCCACAAACAAAAAAGGAGGGCATCTGTTCAAAAGGTCGGCTGCACACCAAGCTCTATTTTTTTCACCAAAGTATCCCTATGAGTCCATTCTTTCGAAGTAACTTCACCAATACAATTATGCATAGATTTGTGATGTAGAATATAAAAAAAAATCGTCATAAAAGATAGAGCGCATAACAACTGAAAAGTTAAACGAAGGGGTTTGGACGTCCAAAAATATGGTATCTACTTGAACAAAACAAAACATTAACTATCTTGATATTATTGCCTTTACTATTTAACAAATAAACATGCAGGTTGAGTCGAGATTAACAACTCTTCATCTATCATTACAATTAATGCCGTAACATTTAAAAGCATTTTTGAATCGTAATCTTTCAACTCTACAATGTTAGAAAGAACAGACATGTACATAATTTACAATAAATGGTGCCTTCTTTTACATTTTGGATCAAAAAATTTACAGTATCTGATTGACTCAACTATAATAACATACATATGCATCTTTTTTACTTTCACTATAGAAAATAATTTAGAATAAATGATTAGCAACAAACATTTATTTTTATTTATCTGTTTTGGACTTTGATGATATTTGGTATATGTCTGTGGTGTATTAGATGTAGACTGTTTGAGATTTTATATCTTTTGTATATCTCATGAAATGTTTTCTACACAGTTTTGCTGCAACAATTGTTGCATGCACTTTCTATTTATTACCACTATGAATATACTTTGTATTGATGCTCCTATACTATTTTTTTCTTAGGTTCAGTTTTACTATGCCATTTATTACTTGCACTTTCGATTTACTACTGAATTTTTTTTACTTTTCTTTTTCCTTAACGTGCTATTTATATTGCAATATATGCCCTCATTGCAACAATGTACATCTAACAATAATAGTAAGGTGGGACTATAAAAGAAAAGGCAAAGTATACAATGATAGGATGCAATTACGAAGGTTGCACGTTCATCTCTTCCACCACTTACACATAATAGATAGGCACATCCACTTTCAGAATTTTTAAAGTAAAAAATTCGGTTCAAACCTTTCAAATTTTTTAGCCTGCAGCTCTGTTCCTATCTGTATCAAAAAATTTAAAAATTGTTGCTATTTGTAACTTTAATATGCTGCAATCTAAAATAGTTTTATCATTGTGTTGTGGCAGAAAGATATGTTTCATATTTTTCAATTTTTCTTCCTATTGGACGCGCTATAGCTAAACCACATGTATGTGAATGGACTTAACCATCTACTTATAACTTTGAGTTGTTTTCTGCATTTAGTTTTATTTATATGAATGAAAAAAGAATACATATACATCCATTATCTACGTAACATCCTTATATGGCGCCACTGTCTACCTCTTCCTTCCCAGTATATATATGGTGCCATTGCCTGCTGCTTTCCATATTTTTGTTTGCTGCATTGCATTCTTGGTTTTTCATACGGATGTCTATTGTCTCCTACTGCCCACGCTAATTAGAGTAAGCCACGTAGTTATATCATTGTATTCTACCACCGTCTACTTTTCCACAAACATCCATTATCTACACAAGAATCTAAAACATGTCTGAATTAATAAACTTTGAAACTCTGAGGGCTAAATGGACTAAATCCCAAAATCACCAAGTCCTAAATTCCATAATCATTTGAGGAATCTTACCCAAATCTGAAGCAATGACATTATTGCCATGACAGATCCAAAAGTGATGGATTTGCATTTTACTTCGTGGGCTCATGTGTCCCCAAAATCAAAGTCGAGAGGGGTGGAATCGACATAAGAAAATAAGTCGACTTCGCCTACATCACCAATTTTCTAAATCTCGGTAAAGATTGTAGTCGATTGGCAGAGGATTTGGTGGGGTTTGCTATTTAATGCGTATGAATAAATGTATAATTAGTTCCACATCGTCTAAATACGTTAATTGTTGTTGTATATAAGCTAAGGGATGGAAAGGTAGTTGTTCCAATTGCGTCTAATTGAGTTGAGATGTTGCCTAACATGCAAATTGGAAAATAATTGAAATAATTTTAACTACTACTTCAACAACGAACGATCCAACGGTTGCCGTCTACATCGCTCTTTAGAGATATAAAGGGTATTTTGGGTATTTCAAAAAGACATGGTTGAATTCTATTCATTGAATTACGTGAAATTTGTAAAATGATATTTTCGAAATAATAATAAGTTTGAATGTAAATTATTTATTATAGGTAAAAATACTATTAATGAAAGCTTATATAATATTGTTAAGTATAATTTTGGAAGTAATTTACTTTGCATTCGATTATTTTAAAGAAGGGAAAGTAATTTAAATCCTCCAAAAGCGTTTGCTAAAATGGTCAAATCAAATTATTTTGGAAAAAGAATCTCATAACTTGGTTATACAAATAAATTATATACATGTCGAGATGTTGCCTAACATGGTCCATTGATGAATGACATGCAAATTGAAAAATAATTGAAATAATTTTAACTACTACTTCAACAATGAACGATCCAACGGTTGTCGCCTACATCGCTCTTTAGAGATATAAAAGGTATTTTGGGTATTTCAAAAAGACATGGTTGAATTTTATTCATTGAATTCTCATTATTAATAGTAAAGATGAATGAACGTGAAATTTCGCAAAACGATATTTTCGAAATCAAAATTATTTATTACAGGTAAAAATACTGTTGATGAGAGCTTATATATAATATTGTTAAGTATAATTTTTGGAAGTAATTTATTTTGTATTCGATTATTTTAAAGAAGGGAAATTAATTTAAATCCTCCGGAAGTGTTTGCTAAAATGGTCAAATCAAATTATTTTGGAAAAAGAAATTGCATGACTTGGTTATACAAATAAATTATATACAAACATATATGTCGACATTTCTGAATGGGAATTATAATTTGATAACTTATTATTCCGAAAAGGTTTCAAAAGATTTTGTAAATAAATAAAGATTTTGAATATTGATTTTGAAATTAAATACCAAACCTTTGGAAATAATTTGGATTGTGGATCGTTTTAAGGGAAAAGTAATAAAATTTGAATTTAGTGTTTAAAAGAATTCTAGAATTCGTTGAATTCCTTTATTTGTAATTTAAAAATATTAAAGATAAATTTCAAACTGTGTGAATTATTTCAAAGGAGCTTGTCGGTTTGAAAATGAATAAAGACTTAGAATGTGGATTTCATCGAAATTAAATAAGAGGTTTTAAAAATAAATATTTTGAGAAAAATAATATATATGTGCGAATATCTTATCAATCCTACTTATTTTTGTATATAATAGAAATATAATTAATCCATGCTATGATATGAATAATGCATGCATTGATAGGTGATGCTTGTTATTATAATGTGTAGCTAAATATTTCATTGTTGCTTGGATCATTGTAAAACCACCTTAAACTGCTTATGTAGGTTTTGTTTTATGCTATATAAATATATTGTATCATGTAATGAGGCAATACGAATTATTTGCTTGATATTATCTGTGTCCATGTTCATTTAAATATAAAGATGTTAAGAAACCCCTTAGTGAAACTGGGTCAAAATACATTTAGGTGGGTTACCGTTGTAAATATGAACATGTAGAATAAATAAATAAATTTGATCGAAGCAATGTAAGGCACTAGAAGAGCAAGATATCCATCTTAGCTGGACCGACTGTAGGGTAGCGCCTCGAGTCATGAAAATTTGGGCCCATTGTCACAGGCCCAACGACCTGCTGCACAGGCACAATAAGTGATGATAGCCAAATATGATGAGATTTATTGATAGTGAGGATTGATAGTTAGAACCAGAGAGGTATTTATTGCAGCCAATAGATCGTGTGGGGGCACCCACAATTTCTGAGTTAAGGGAGATGTCACACTTAGGCCGTATCACTTGGTGTCGACTTAGCTTCCAATAGAGAGAAAATGACTAGGATGTACAAGTTGTTTATATATATATATATATATATATATATATATATATTGACACTTATCGATCAAACTTAAAAAGCGATGAGTGCTTAATAATAAATATGACAATCAACAACGTGATTAGGAGTGAATCATAGTTGAGTAGATTTGCAATTGTGAGTCAGATTATTATAAAGACATAAGAGAGGTTTATGACATTGTGCGCTTAGATATGGGATGAGTAGTTAGGGTTTTTTCTATGATCTCTGCACATTTAGATTTTAGAAGCGAAAAGAAGTGAAGAAAAATATTGACAAATATATTCCTTCAAACAATATCTTTATTAATTCACCAAAAGATTACAAGAGAAGCCTAAAAAATTGAGAAGATATCTCAATCCCTAAAACCTTAGAAAAATAAACTTTTTCCACACACATCTAATGAACCATATACATGTCTATTTATAATAGCCTTGATAAAATATCTTCTTTAAGAAACTATTGAATATTTCCGTAAATCTTCTCATGTGGATAATTGTCTTTTTCAATGCAATAAAAGAAGTAATTAATTACTCTTCAAAATTAATAAAATTTGAAATTTTTTGAGTTACAATTCCACCTAGACTCCAATATCTTCAAAATATACTTCAACATAAAATATTGTATCATGAAAATTCAACAATTCCACATTGATACGTTATTCTATAAATGTCATCCAAGCTCCACTTAGAACCTCAAACTTCAAACAATCTCCAATATTACCATGTAAACAAATGTCACCATTCCAAAAAAACTAAAGAACCTTCAAACTGCCTAATTACATATGCTCTTCAATTGAGCATGCATATCATCCATACATCATATCATCGATAAATCAGAATTGTTTATAATACCACGATGGCCTCCATGCAGTCATTGTGGCTTTCCGCTGTTGGTTCCATCTTAATTCAGACAAATTTGTCTCTTTAACACTATTTTAAGAAGTTCCTTCATTCTTCATTACTTTCCCAAGCAATTTGTACACATCATTGCTTCCACTTTTTGCGCGTAGCACCTCCTTAGTATCCTTCCAAACTCTCATGACTCCACCTTGAGTCAAAAATTTGCAGTCTTTTACCTTCAATTATATCACTGAAATAAGATTCTTTGTAATTTTTTTGATGTGCCTAACTCCTGTAAGCTTCACCACTCTTCCATCTTGCATCTTCAATCTAACGAAACCTATGCTCTTAACATTCAAATCTCCACCATTAACAGATTCCACTTTAACATCCTACTCTTCATAATCAATAAATCATTCTTTTTGATTGTGTATATGGAAACAAGCACAAGAATTAAACGCCTAATCTTTGATTTTGTCTTTTTGCACACATAGGATATTGTTGTTGAATTCCTCACCAAAATGCACCTCATTATCATTATTATCTTTTTGTTCATTTTGGTCTTCTTCCAATGTCTTCATCATCTTCTTGTCTTTTTTAAGCTTATTGCAAAATTTCAGCCGATGACCAGGTTTTTCACTGTAATAGTAGATGAAATCTATTTTCTTGTTTGATCTATTTGGCCGTTTGTCTATATTTGGATGATTAATCCTTCTTACAAGATGGACATCTTCAATTGGATTTCTGTTTTCTTTTTCCTCTTTATCCTTTCATTTCATGAGATTTATACTCTACATCACCTTATTAATTAGGCTATTAACCGTTGAACCCATTGAAAAAACTCCACTTGAATTTAAGTTATTCAATGCAACCACAAACGTATTCAAACTCTAAGGAGCTCATCAACATCAAGACTTGTGTCTCATCATCCATCCTGTAATTCACGGTTGTCAATTGGTTCACAATTGCCTGGAAATTATCAAGATGCACTTCAATTAACCCACCTTCCCTAAGTTTTAGATTTACCAATCTTCTTATAAGAAGAGTCGTATTTGTTGCGGAGTTTGTACGAATTCCTTTCAATTCTTCCAAACTGAATAAACCGATGTTTCATTAGTAACAATATAAAATACCTTATTCTTCAAAAAAACATTGAATAACTACCACAACCTTCCTATCCAGAATCCTTCATTTTGCTTCAGATACATTATTAGGTTTCTCCTCTTCATTCTCCAATGCTTGGTGAAGGTCATTGAGGTATAGAAAATCCTTTATCTTTGCCTTCCATAGTCCTCAATTTTCCTATTAAGTTTTTCAACACTTATCTTGTCCATAACAAAATTTTCTTCAAAAAATTTGTGTGGTAGGCTCTGATGCCAACTGTTAAATTTTTTTCTAGGATCCATGCACAATTAGATTTAAGAAGATATAAGAAACGAAGAAAAATAATAACAAATATATTCCTTCAAACAAAACCTTTAGTAATTCATAAAAATATTATAAGTGAAAAGCTAAAAAAATTGAGAAGATATCTCAATCTCTAAAACCTTAGGAAAATAATTTTTTTTCCCACACATCTAATGAATTCTATACATGCCTATTTATAGTCTTGACAAAATATCTTCTTTGAGGAACTATTGAATATTTTCATAAATCTTTCTCATGTAAATAATTCATTGTCTTTTTTAATGCAATTAAAAAGGCAATTAATCACTCTTCAAAATCTATAAAATAGGCAATGTATTTAAGTCACAATTCTGTCTAGACTCAAATATCTTCAAAATCTACATAACTATGAAATATTGTATTATCAAAATCCAACATAGTTATCAAATGTGCGATATTTACCTGTATTTATTTTCATATGATGTCATCGTGTTATTGCATTGCATACTAATACACTCATAGCTAGTTCCAGCATGATATGGGATGTGTTATTTGTTTAACAGCCTCAAGTTAGACCAATGTTGTTTTCGATAGGATATGTTATCATGATTGTATATTTCTCTTAAGACTTAAGTTAATGATGGTGCATAAGACGATATTGATTCTAGTTATTTTGTAACTAGTTATATTGATATGTGATGATATCATGTATATCGTGTGATGTAATTATATGGATGATGTTGTATATCATTGCGAAAAGACACAATTTTGTATTATTTTGTGTTGTTTATATTTATTAGTTATACGTTTTGTTGCTTTTTGAGTCCTTTTGTTTTTTGTTTATATTTTATATTGTTCTATTTTGGAAACTCACGTGTTTATTTTTTTGCGCCGAGACTGTTCATGTCTTCTATGTTGTGTTAAGAGTTAAAAGATGACGTCATAGTGTTAGCTCAAGGAACATTCACATATGGTCGCCCTAACAAGCCTTATCACCGTATTACCCGACGATATTACTAAATAATATTTTTTGATAGGCGGATATAGAGATGGGGTGTCACGTTGTTCTTCCTCTTCCTCTTGCTCATGCTCTTGTTCTATAATTAGTGAACATGCCATTTTTGTTTTTCATTTTCTCTACGTGCAGATGTCATCTATGATGGCCTCGAACTATTTTGTTCCTTTAGCTAATCATTGTTAGAACTAGCTTGACCTCCCTTTATATTTATCTTAATTTTTTTAGAGAAGACATTTAAAATAGAGTTTACAATGTTATCAGTCCTACAAATTGATCATAAAATGTTGTAATGATTAATTTGTTTGTAATGATCCATTAGTTAATGCAAAGAAAAAAAGAGGGTCTGAACATATGCGACAATCGTGTCAAGTTCTACAAATTACCACGCACGATCATAGTGTCGTTATCCTCTTCTCTGAAAAAATAGATTTTAAATCTAGGGCTAAAAAGACAATATTTTTTGTTTAGTACGAAATGGTAAAAAGAAAAAGCATTGTCAATGACACTCCAAAAATGGTTAAGGGGAGGACTTTTTTTATTTTCACTCCACTCAAAAATAAAAACTGTGGGGAGGACGCTTGTATAACAAAGTAAAACAAAGATTTTCTATTCTATCACCCACAATTTTAACCCTACCTCTCTAACTCCGCTCAGATTTTAACCGAGCCTCTTTAAAATGTATAGTTCTTCTCTTTTTCAAACTTCGCGATTTTCAAAAGTTTTATACAATGGTTCGTAAAAAAAAATGCCCTCGATCCAAAAACCCAGACCCGAAGCTGATTGAGAAGGTATTGGCAAGGTGAATAGTCATTAATAATCAATTCTTGCTTCGCGATTTGGGATTTCAATTTGTAGATGAAAGGTTTATATGTTATGGTTTAGGTGTTTGCAGTTATTCGGTGATGATAAATTGAAACTTTATTTTTTTGGCTTTATATTTATTCGGTGACAGTTAGACAAAATAATTATATATTTTCGATGCTGTAGTGACGAATTTCAACAAGCGTAGTGTTTTGATGCAATTCGGTTTATGATTGTCGAATTTTTTTCCTCGGTTTTGTGGTGTCAGGTTCTCAACAAGCTTAGTGTCTTGATGCTTTCATTGTAGGTGGTCGAAATTGTTATATTTTTTCGACGTTGAATTGTCAAATTTGAACCAATAAAATGCTTGAATGTTATTCGATGATTGATGGTCGAATCCTAATTATCAACCCAATACAAATTGGGTTCCTAATAGAACAAAACAAACTATGTCGATTCAAGAGCATCTTCATTCCTATAGAAAATGGCGGATGTAAGAATCCACATTTTGGATTTTGTTAAATATTTCGCTGTTGATTTAAAGTAATAAAGTGTTTGATATGCATATAAATCTAGAATGCTGTCGAAATTGCGTTCCTAAACAACATGCACTTACTTATAGCAGGAGCGGCAAGCTATTATCGACTTTTGAAAATTAAAATGATGAATCTACATCGTATATGTGATGAACTCCCGGGGCTCGGGGTCGAAATTAAATATTTCAGTCGATGGTAGCTTATCAAATTGACCATAGTTTTATTTGTTAGCTGTCCATAGATCGTATACGACACCATTTTGTCGAATTCAGTTGACAAATTTGAAAACCAATTATCGTATTGTTTCCAAACTCTCAGGAACGATTGCACTTGGTCGAAAAATTGTTATGCAGTCGACGCTGAACCATCGTATCAATAGAAATGGAGTTTTAGTAATATAAAACGACAACGTCTCATCGTTTTTTTACATTTGTATTCGAAGTCGTGTCACCGAACTTGCTTTTGTTTATTGCTTTCATATCGTCGACTTGTTTATCGCTTCCATTACATAATATTGCCGACCATTTTAATTTTTTTCGATGTATTGCTGTCGTTTAACACAGAATCACATGTTCATTGCTGATTTTCATCTTTTTTGCTTTTATACGTCTACTGTTGGGTTTTAAACATATATTGATGAACAATTTTTTTTACAGCAAAAAAATCTTCAACTTCATTTTCAACCACCCGCATTCCTCAATACTTCAAATCACAAGAGATTAGAGTTGGAGCGAATGAGAAAAATTATTGACGAGCTGCTGTAGACAACGAGGGCACTAGCAATGTAAACAACAGTTCGAGTAAGGAGGAAGGAAGGCAAGAGGATCACATTATTGAAGCAAACAAACGAGGTCAGGATCAAGCAGAAGAAGTTGAAAAGGAAGTTGACCCATCTCACAACATCGAAGAGGAGACCGATACAGAGATACAACAATTGAAGAGGAAAAACAAAGGAAAACAATTGATGACACAACCAAGTCAATCGACGGAAAGTGAAGAACAATCAACATTATTGTTTGCGTTTAAAGATCATATAGCTTCTACCATATGGAATTCTTTGGTATGTCAATACGTTCATTATTCTTTGTTTTGTTGTGAATATCATATTTAATTGTAGACAATATAAATATATGTTTTGAATATTGAATCCATATGGAATAGCATATTTAATTGTAGATAATATAAGTAGGCAATATAAGTATATGTTTTGAATATTGAATCCATATGAAATAACATATTTAATCGTAGATAATATAAGTACGGGTTTTGAATATTGTGTTCGTAATGTAGGCACCAAAGGAAGAAGCAAGCATTGTTAAGCTTCACAGTCATGTAGGTACTCATAGACGGTGAGATTTAAACACGAGTGTGATTTTGTTAAGGATGCGATAGCCGTATCGGGATTCTTTAATATAATAAAACATGCACATGACAAAGTTGATAGGGTACTGATCAACGCCTTTATTGAGTGATTCTATCCAGAAACCAACAATTTTCATCTTCCGTTTGGGGAGATGACAATAAGTATAGATGAAGCGTTTCACATCACTGGTCTTCCCGTAGAAGGAAAAGCGGTTATGGGGTCACTTGGAGGATCAAGGGGAATAAGTGATGATGATGTTTATGAGTTGTTAAATAAGTGTCTTGGCATCAAAGAACAAGAGGCTGACGTATTGTTGGGAGGTGAGAAAAAAGTGCGTCTGGAATGGTTGAGAACAACATTTTCTAGCAGTCAAGATTCTGATACCATGGAACATAAACGGCAATGTGAAATTGCATATTACCATATACCATTGGTGTGCTAGTTTGTGGTGATAAATCTGGAAACAAGGTCTCAGTACATTTTTTGCAATGTTTGCGGGTGTTAAGGCAAGTGAACACGTATTCTTGGGGCACAACATGCTTGAGTTGGTTGTTTTATAATTTGGCGCAGGGCACAAGAAAATATGTACGTCAAATTGCTGGTTGCATGACTATGCTTCAGGTTTGAATCAAATTATAAAAATGAAATTACTTGCAATGTTTATGTATATAATTGATAATTCTTGTCTAGGTTTGGATTTGAGTACTTTTCGGTGTTAAGATGACACAACCGAAATGCACATGCATAGCTTGGAGATCCTAGGTCAGCCTTTTATTTTGCTATGGAAACGAGCACCAACTTGTCTTATGATTTGGTGACTCTCAAGAAGAAATTAGATGACCTTCAAGTTACTGAAGTTGTTTGGGAGTGTTTGAAAGATATGAGAGATCACTACCCGTTTCAACAATGAGCCTTGTATAATGAACCAATTGTGTGTTTGAAGCAGTGGAGTTGTATCTTCCACAACGAATCCTTCATCAGTTTGGCTATGTTCAACCAGTATCCATAATGACTTTCGCTTTGGAGACGAAAAATATGAAGTCGTCAACATATTCAAATTTAGGAGATTTCAGCTGGAGCGAGCGGCGAAACCATCTTTTGAATAAAAGTCTAACATCAACCCGTGTCACACAGCATGGGGAATGCGATCCAACGTACATGCAGTGGTATCTATTTGTTTCATATGTTGTCATCATGCTATTGCATTGCATACTAATACACTCACAGCTAGTTCCAGCCTGATATGGGATGTGTTATTTGTTTAACAACCTCAAGTTAGACCAATGTTGTTTTTGACCGGATATGTTATCTTTGATTGTATATTTTTCTTGGGACTCGAGTTAATGATGGTGCATAAGACAATATTGATTCTAATTATTTTGTAACTAGTTATATTGATATGTGATAATATCATGTATATCGTGTGATGTATATGGATGTTGTTGTATATCATTATGAAGAGACACAATTTTGTATTATTTTGTGTTATTTATATTTATTAATTATACGGTTTGTTGCTTTATGAGTTTTTGTGTTTTCTGTTTATATTTTGTATTGTTCTGTTTTGAAAACTCACGTGTTTATTTTTTTGCGTCGAGACTGTTCACGTATTGTGTTAAGAGGTAAAAAATGACGTGATAGTGTTAGCTCAAGGGAACATTCACATATGGTCGTCCTAACAAGCCTTATTCACCGTATTATCCGACGATGTTACTAAATAATATTCTTTGATAGTATAGATCTAGAGATAGGGTGTCACGTTGTTCTTCCTCTTCCTTTACTCATGCTTTTGTTCTATAATTGGTGAACATGCCATTTTTGTGTTTCATTTTCTCTACGTGCAGATGTCATCTGTGATGGCCTCGAACTATTTTGTTCCTTTAGCTAATCATTGTTAGAACTAGCTTAACCTTCCTTTATATTTATCTTAATTTTTTTTTTTTAGAGCAGACATCTAGAATAGAGTTTACAATGTTATCAGTCCTACAATCGATCATAAAATGTTTGTAACGATTAATTTGTTTGTAATGATCCATTAGTTAATGCAAATAAAATAAGAGGGTCTGAATATATGCGACAATCGCGTCAAGTTCTACAAATTATCACGCACGATCGTAACGTCGCTATCCTCTTCTCTGAAAAAATAGATTTTCAAATCTTAGGTTAGAAAGACAATATTTTTTCTTTAAGCATCTCCAAGAGGTAAGATTTTCTCAAATCTGCATCCAAAAGCTTCTCCAACAGAGTGAAGAAATCTGCGATAGTGTGGAAAGCCGGGGATGGAAGCTGGGGAATCCAAATCATAGAAATGCAATTTCAGCACTCCGAACTGTTGAGAGGTCTTATTCCCGACGGTAAAAAGCAAAACTGGTTCCATAAAAGTATAGAGTAAAAGTGAGACGAGGTGTTGGGGTGAAATGAGAAATGGGTATATGTTCCTAACCCTAAAAACCAAATCTAAAAAATATTGCGTGGTTAGAGAGGAAATGCAGCCTGAAGGTGACGACGGAGTTCATGCATGATGGAGATATCGAGCTCGATCTCGATTGGCGCGGCCTTGTGTGGATGTGTGCCGGAGAGGTAGAGCGTGTGCAGCTGTGAAGGAGAAGGCAGGACACGCTGGATACGTGAATGCATGAGACGGAGTGGCTGGATTAGCCGAGCTCAAGTTTGGTGGAGAGAGACGGCTGTCGCTGGGTGAGATAATCAATATTACAGATGAAGGAGGGTTGCAGTGTTGGGTTGCTCGGATTTTGGTTGATGATTGCCTTGAGCGTTGAAAAGCCGTAGGCATGAATGAAACAATGATGATTTAGTGAGCGAATTGTTATCCCTAATTACTCTATTATATACATAGTAAATTAATTTATGTGAATGGCGAGCTTCACTGTAGGTTTCTTATGAGATTGCATTTTCGATGAAATTCACATATACATACATACCCACATAATTTTTCATATAGGTGACGAGCAATGAGTTATTCTTTGAATTGCCTAATTGAATGAATGATTGAATAAATTGACGGATAATGGTTAATTGTGAATTTGATAGTTCAACTCATTTAAATATATTTATATGAAAAGTACATCAATATGGCAATAAAAGGAACATTTCTATTTCAAATGAGTGGTTATATTTTGAGATACAAATTATATGAAGTTGAATAATATCGGTTGTTGCAATGTATGTGAATTGTTTGTTTATGAGTGAAGTTGAATGGTTCAATATTCTTATTTTATTTGGTTGTTTATGATTTTTTTTAATAATGAAATGCATTGCTTGTTAATGATATTTACCACCGTTGTAATTTACACATATATAAATAATTGTCTTTTAAGCTTCTATTGGAATTATTTAAAATATCCAAATAGATTATCCGAGTAAAATAAAATTCTATTTAATTCATTTAAGTATTAAACTAAAATTTCAGTATAGAAATAATTTTTCGATTGAAATATCCAAGTGGTTATGGGAGATTTTTTGTATAAATAAATTATTTATATTTTGATAAATTATAACTCCTTTTCTTTAGTTAAGAGTTATTTGAAGGCGTATTTAAAAAAATTGCGTAACTATTAGTTACCGCAATTTTCAAAATATATTGAATGATATTTTCATATATCGTTTATTTTGAGAATATTTTAAATGATATTTTCATATAACATTTATTTTAAGAATTTATTAAATTATATTTTTATGTATGTCATTTATTTTGAGATACTTAAAATGATATTTATATATATCATTAACTTTTTGAGATATTTTCGTATACCTTTGATATTTGAGATGAAGATTATTCATGGATAATACTGGGACATATAGAAACGGGGTTCGATATTTTCATACTTTATCAGTTTATGGAAAATAATATATATATATATATATATTATATGTATATCATTTGATTTAATTATATTTTGATATAATTATATACTTTAAGTAGACGTTATAAGCGCACCAAAGTCACTTTATTTGTAGACTATTTCGGTGTCACGACCCGATTTCTTGTGACGACTAACCCATGTGGCATCCACGCAACTAGCCGCTGCTCGGATTGGATTTTTTTTTTTGATAAAACTCGGGTTTGATAATTTCAAGCATCCATTGTTTGTATTATCATCTATATTAAATTTTTGTCTTTAATATGGACTTACAATTTGGTGGAGTGACATAGAAGTAAGGGAAATCTTGTTGTTTAGAGTAGTATATATAAATTATTTGAATAACATTTGATGCACATCGGTATATTTTTAGAATAATTCATACAGTAACTTTTTTGGAGTGATTGTACGACCGTTCTTGTGATCGTTAACTTGATTTGTTAACTGAAATTTGTGGATGAAATATTTGTTGAATTTGTATGTGAAAATTGAATAAATGGTGGATAATAATGGAGTAGTATGAGATGCTCGATTATTACTACGAAGTTTATTCATTTCTCTCACATATAAAATAATAATATTTAAAAAAACGAAAGATAATAATTAAGTAGTATGGCATGGTCGATTATTACTACGGTGCTTATTCATTTATCTTTCACATTAAAATGTATCGAGTGTGCAATAATGTTTATAGTTGCTTTATTTGAGTTTGGGATTTATTCACGATTCATCATTCTTTCCTATTGAATGCTCGAACTTGAATTATTCCACTATTTTCTTATTGTATACGACCCCACTTGCACTAGACATAGTCCAACTAGCTTACTATATTTAAAAGGTTATATATATATATATATATATATATATATATGCATGTGTGTAAGATAGAATAATATTTATGTACATACTGCTGAATTAGAAATTCCATTTTTTATATGTATATGTGTGTGTGTAAAATAAATAATATTTATATACATACAACTGAAATAAAAATTCCATTTTTTAAGTTTTATATATATATATATATATATATATATATATATATATATATATAAAGCAAATACTTTGGTTAACAAGTCAAGGTGAAGTCTTTTTTAACTTCCAGAAATGACCAAATTTTAAAAGTTAAAACAATATTGAAATTGAATATATATCTATAATTTTCCTACCCACGTTTTCCATTTTATCCCACTTCACATATATCTGCTCCTTCTGAGCACTTTATGAGGATAATAGGAGCTCAACCTCCTCTTTCTCAAGAAGCTGCTTGCTGGATCTCAGATTTGATACTTTTCTAAACCTAAGTGTAATATGATTTACCACTAACCCTCTACATATTTCGAATTCAAATTTGGTTTTTTTAAGTGTATTTGTTTAAGATTAATAATATTTGGCTCCACCTTAAATTTTACCCTTTGAAAATTGAAAAGGTAGAACTTACTGACGAATCGTAAAAGCAGAGAGACCTGTACAAGTCATTGGAGCAACGTTGAAGGTTGTCGGTTTGTCCGTTAATGCTGACAGGCTCTGTAAGTTGATGTATATTAGTTTTCTACTTCTTTGAACCTCTGTTATTTCCATCTAGGCATTTATGATCGCTAATATTCGGCTCTAAGCTCAGATTTTACTGTTCGTAATTTTAATAGGAAGAACCAATTGAAGAACCATGAAAGCAGCAAGCTGTACAAGTCATTGGAACAATGTCGAAAGTAGCCAATTCGTTCGTTATTGCTGATAAGCTCTGGAAGTTGATGTATGTTAGTTTTCTTTTGTCTTTGATGCTACGTTGTTTCTCATAATTTCTACATAATCATTTGTATAACGTGGTCATGTTCATTTATTAACGTTTAAACTCCACAATGGTAGTTGTTTATTTACACATAAATAATGGTCTATGTATTAGGACTGAATTTTGTTGCTGAACCAATTCATAAGATTACATTTGACTCTATAGTCAAGTTATTCCTTCATAAATTTTAGTCTACCGTTTTACTATGTTGTTCTTGAACATGAGTGTGTACGGTTGTGGATATATTAGCTTAATTTTTTTATAGACTTACTATGCAGTATAATTTTTGTCTAATTTATTGGCCACAATAGCTGTGTCTTCATCGAATTTAACCATGTAATTGACACCATCAAGTTATTGACTAAGTATTAATCTTATGCCTTTATTTCTTCTCAGTCAAGGTTTACTGCCACTGCTAGGATTAACAATGAATTTTGGTGCTAAGGATGGGAAACCGACCATTTGTGCTATAATATCTCGAGAAAAGAATTGTTGTGGTTTCTCATTAGTTTCAATTAGACATACATGTGTGAAAATGTTCTTTGTAAATTAGTGCAGTTAAATAGCAATTCAAACCTAAATAACCAAAGAGGTAAGGATTTTGAATTTTATCCAGGCCATTGCATGCTTAATTAGATGTTTTTTTAGCGGCCAATCTCCTAAAACAAATCACCATGTCAGTATCATATTATCTCAAATTCAGAACTTGATATGCATAATAGGCCAAAACCCAGCAACCAAGTTGAACTTGACATCTTATTTGAGAAGAACATGTGTCGAAAATTTGTGGTCATTAACATTCAAAAACTTATTTTTATAGCCAGACATAGCTGAAATTCCCATAAACGGAGTACTAAATATAACATTATCTTGATATACATTTTTAACCATTTTGAGTATGTACTAGCTTTAACCTTTAGGTAAAATTTCTCCTTATCATTTCTGCCTTTATAAGTTTCCTTTTTGGATTTTCTGCATTATTTTATTTTAGTAATGATAGTCTATGTTGGTTGCAACATTTGGATCGGATGATAGCCTTGCTGTCAAATTGGTTGTTATTATATACGTTTGGGGTCAATTATTTTACAGTCGATTTTTTGTGCTCGGCGTATTAGTTAGGATTAGACCATTTGTAGTTGCTTGGTGATGTTAAAGAACTTTGACATTTAGATCTGTGACCAGAAGAGAGTAATAGAACTATTACATAAATATAACTTTGTAGTTTTTAGATCTGAGTAAATCTTAGTATGAAGCCAACTGAAGCAATGCATCTTTCTTTATAGCCGATTTAATTCTTTTCTTGGGTTTTATTTGGTCACATTAGGTTTATTTGTTTACTATAATGACGAATTATATTGTTTAAATATTTACAGTCTTCCTCAACAACCCATGTGCTATACTACATGCCAATCACGTATAACTGACTACAGTAACTTAATTCCACAGTAACACGTGGGGGCATGAAACGATGACTTATGCTCAGAGGTACCCTTAGCATATTCTATCACTTGGCATGTGTTTGTTTTGCGATTTTGACTTTTGAGATCGGATTATCAGTTTATTTTTCAGTCTTATGCAATATAAATCACTATGTCTCTTTAAAGCATAAGTTCATGGATGTTATTTTTTATTTTTTAAATTATATTTGTATAGCCATTGAGTTTCAAATAGTAAGGTTTAAGAGAGTCAACTTCTTTGTCGTTAGCGTCTTAGTCATAAGCCTGCTCAAATATTTTAGTATAAGATAACATTTAGTGCACCATGTTCACTCATGATTCATATGCTATACGTTTTTGTTACCAATAAATTAATTAAAATTCATGTTTTTAAAACTGATAATATCATAAATGTAGTAGTATTTTACTAGAAATCCTCATATTTACACATCATAATAAGATGTACAAATTATAATGACATTTGTGTTTGCATCCATTTTTTGATATTGGATATTCTTTGTAAAACTGCTTTGTTGCACCGCTTTATCCTAGAATTAGGAAGCAGAGCACCAAAAACTTGCATTTCTTCATACAAAGCACAATTTTAACATTATCATTATTTAGAAAAAACTAAAAGTTTAGTTTCATATATTTTTAGCATTGCCATTCTTGCTTCATAGTATTAGTTGAATCTCTTAAATTTTTATATAAACTCATCTTCCCTTTTACCTTCAATTCGATAGTAAATGAGGATGAACAAGTTAGAATTCAAAGGTGATGTTGTAAAAAATGTAAGCTTTATCTTATAATATAGCCCTTTTAGTAAAAATATCAAGCAATAGTACAGTTGCATGTATTGTTTTCGTTTCTATACAACTGCTTTTTATGTTTAGAAATAGTTTAGTCTTCCTAATCCATTTAGATTCATATCAGTATAGTATTTAAGAACCGACTTTTACTTATTAAGGAATTATCACGTTCGAGTCCGGAAACAGCCTCTTTGCAATGCGAGGGAAAGACTGCGTACATTATCGAACTCCCCAGAGCCCGCTATCGTGCGGGATCCTTGTGCACTGGTTTTCACCTTCAAATTAATGGTTTATTGCATTTAATTATTAGATTTCTTAATTGTGATGAGTTAAACAAGGCAATTATACTGAATGTTTTTAGAGTCACTCTTTTTTTAGAATTTTTTTTACTAGCTATAACTGCATATCACAACTATGAAATATGATAGATACATATAGTTCTCTGTTCATTATATTCAGCTACTAAACTTCATGAAAACAGCAAATAATAACAATTTTTTACATAAAGAAAGTATAGTTATCTGCTTATTCTTAAAGCACTAAGTTTTAAACTATAGTATAGCTGGAGCTAGCTACAACTATAACGGCGTAGGCCATTCTAACTGATATGCCTGCAACATAAAAAGTACTAGTACATTATAAATGTAACATTTACCTAATTCATCCATGGTAAACAACTTAATTCTTTGACTAACTAAGCTCATTTTGGTAAAGCAATGATATTAAGGAATATGTTAGTAGTATTCCTCTGGTCATGGAAAAAATTCTAAATAATGAAAGAGCTTTATATCTTGTAATATATAGGTTTAGGTGTTGCATCTGCAGTAATCTGTTATTTTATTTTATTTCATGGTTTGTGTTTATTGGTTCTGAATTATGACAGTTTAAACATTGCAGAGAAATGAGTGAGCTTACCAAGGGCAAACGACAAGGTACGTAACAAATAAGCAATGGTAAATTACCTGCTGAATGCTGGAGCATTGGAATAACTTGTCTTTACTAGATTACTACAGTTCATTTAGCATACATATAAATAACACGAACAATATTTTGCATTACCGTAAAACTATATGCATGTGTGTGTGAATCTATTCTTTGCTTTGCTGTTAAACCTTAACACATACGTATGTGTGGATCAAATTTTGCACATTGGAGCTAACCACCTGATTTGCATAGTTTGTATGTATTTACTAAAACGCTTCACCGTTGAAGCAACACATCAAAGATAAGGTAGTGAAGATCCAACAGAACATCATTTCCCACTTTGATCACATTTTTCTATGCACGCGTCCATCGGATGTGCATGCATACTGATATTTTATGATACTATTGTTTAATTAATCAAAGATATTTTAATTTACTAATTTAGATACAGATTTGAATTTGAATGTCTTTTACCAAATCAAACTTAGATATTTTAGCTTTAAATTTTAAAATTTTAAACTTTTGGCTTAGTCAAATTTAGATAATTTGACTTTAAATTTGAAAATTAATTTTTTTAACATAGTCAAATAATGTTGGATATTTTTATTTTATTTTATTTGTAAAATATTAATATATATGTATTTATATTAAACTATATATTTGAGGGAATTAATGTAATATAAATTGCGAAATATATACATGGTAGATATAAATTCTAATATTTACTCATGTATATATCAGCCATGTCATTATATATATATATATATATATATATATATATATATATATATCATATCATATCATCATGCTACACCAATATTATCATCAATGTATCAAATATATGAGATATGTTTATACACACACATTATATTTGATTAATAATGATTAATTAATAAAACAAAATAATCGAATAAAATATGATTTAATTAAAACAGCTAGATTGGATCTAGTAATTTCATACGCCCAATAGGATCCAATTACCCATTTCACCTGTTGCGAACCGGGCTAAATCCAACCATTAAGATATTATGTGAAAGAAATGAGAGCGAGAGACACAAAAAAGATTGGTTGGAGAAATGTTTGGTTAAAGTAAATGATAGTGTTTTATGTGTTATGTTGGCCAAAAGGATTACAAATTGATAGTTCTTCTCAATGATTGTTGTTAATTGCTTTTCATAATAGCTTCCCTATGATACGATGAAAGTATTACTGTGCTAATTTGTTAGGTGTAGGTGAAAGAAGTGCATATATAAGCTTATGTTATAAGTGCATCATTTGTTATACTTTAGACGATGCTTGAGAATTACTCATACCGGGATTGATTTTTAACTCCCATTTATTGTCTTTATGACTCGTAATACTCTGATTGAGCAGGCCAGGAGGAACATGTTTAGATT
The DNA here is from genome assembly GCA_030765085.1 of Allium cepa. Classification (NCBI taxonomy): domain Eukaryota; kingdom Viridiplantae; phylum Streptophyta; class Magnoliopsida; order Asparagales; family Amaryllidaceae; genus Allium; species Allium cepa. The sequence continues at coordinate 132,785,809 of CM060943.1, forward strand.
GGATGCTTGGTTTGATTTTCTTGCGGTAGACTTTGGAGATATGCGAGAACGAATATATAGAAAGTTGTTCAACCTAAGTATGCCCTTGATGTAATGATTGTGATAACAAACACTTGATAGGTTTATGGCTAGCTTGTGCATTGATTTTTGACAATATTTGATATATCTTAGCGATAGTTTGTGTACGATATGGTAGAAAACGAGATTTTTTTCCGATTATCTCAATGGGGTGTTACACAAGGGTTGATTACTTGCTCTCCATCTTGAATTGATGTGGGCAGCATTCTAATGCGGTCCACATCTTTTCTTTCTTGTGTGGTTTGTTTGACCTCTTATTCATCAACACTTACAGTTCTCTCATGATTTGGTTGGTCCGCATCAGGTTTGGCTTAATCTTCAACTACAATCAGGTTCTACTCTTGATTCGTCAGTTGCAACAATTCCGTTGACGTTTGTATATTTACTTGATATTTTCTATCAAGTTGCTATGTAAACCATGAAGCATTCCAATTAACTTTATGCTTGACTGCCTCAACAGATTGGTTTAAAGGTATTTCATCTTACCTTGGACCTCCGTTAGCATTAGCATTAATGTGGACTTTAGCATCTCCCTTCGTCATCCCAAAGTACTTTGAATTTGTGATCTTAAAAACATCCAAATCCAAGAAGAAGGCATTCTTCTCGATGAAAGCATCAAAACATTTGCATTGTTTTCGATGCAAATGATCAAGGTAAAAGAGCAAAACCTTTTCTTCAAGAATGAGACTCAGGTTTAAATGGAAAAGTGGACCTTCTATTTATAAAGATAATTTATCGAGTTGAAATTTTTAAGCGCAATAAATAATAAGATCATAACAGTAAACAAAGGCAATTAAATGAAAATAGAAACTCACACATGATTTTTAGTGGTTAGGCAATCTCCGGTGTACATCCATTTTATTCTACTTCCATTAATGCTCTTTGCACTACAATCGAATATGTAAAAGAGATTACATGGTTTTCTTTACTAATTTGAATAAGAATTCCCAAAGGTTATAATGTTGGTTTGGCTACACTTTGCGGAGGAAGAAGAAAAGGTGTGGAATTTATGTGTCTTGGCTATTTGTTGGTGTGGAATTAACCAAATGTCTCCAAATAAGCTCCTTTAAATCGTTGATCTCAAATGCAAACCAATTTTCTCGTAAAAGTGATGGCGAGTGCCTCCATACAGTGAGCGGTGGTTCCTAGTGGAATATGCAAATGATGCAAGGAGAGGTAACGAGCATTTCACGAAACAAGTAGTGGTGGCCACTGCCTAAATGAGTAGGAAATCGGTGCATTGAGGCGAAGACGACGTTGATGCAAGCAGGAGTTGCCCAGTGGAGGAAGTGATCAACCTCCTCAATGCTGCTCTTATTGGCGAAGTACTGAACCATATATGAGTGCATTGGTCATCCTATCAAATCATTCCACAACTTGAAAAATGTTCACTTGGCTTTTTATCAACACACATTCTCCTCCCTGAACTAACATTCTTTCGAAAAATCGCCTATAACTGTTAAGTATTTACATCACATCGAAAGGTAGATAAACGGATAACTAATATTCTAAATAAATGATATTAGACTGACATCATTGTAATCTTAGCAACATATTAAAATTAAAAGATAGTAATATTATAATATAATCTTTGTAAAATGTAAACAATTATCTCAATTATTACAAATAATAAACCATTTGGGTCCAATCCAATATGGCCAATTTATGAGCCTACTTGATGGGTCTAAACCCATGCTTAAGGTTTGCTTGACAAAGTTTTTTATGCGAAAAAGTCCATAATTAGATAAGAAGAGACCAAGCCAAAGCAAATCCTACTATAAAAAGCGACAGTGCAGATACCCTTTCCACGGTTTTATTTTCATCTTGGTCATCTCATATTTAATATAACAAAGGTACACAAATCATCGTTCTTCTTGCTTCTATTTATTCAATTTTCTATGTGGTTCTTGCATCAATCAATTTACATAATGGATATAGGGTTTCAATGTCGGACCTTTCTGCAAGTCCTGGCACTGGTAGCCATGAAAGTGGCGGTGTGCATGAGGATGGAACTCGGAATGTTCGTGAACAGGATCATTTACTTCCGATCGCAAACATCGGCCGAATTATGAAGAAAGCGCTGCCTGCTAAAGCGAAAATCTCTAAGGATGCTAAAGAAACTGTCCAAGAATGTGTTTCTGAGTTTATCAGCTTCATCACTAGCGAGTGAGTACATTTTTTGTGAAGGCTGTACTTTTTTTAGACAAGAATTTGATGTTAATATAGGGTAAGTGAAATTTGATATATTAGAATATTTATTGTGATGTTAGATACAGGTTTGGAAACTACAGATTTATGTTTGATTAATTCACTTTCTGTCTATTTTGAAGTTAGAGTTTCCATAAATTATGTTCATGATATTATTGCTAGGGCAAATTATAAGTGTCAAAGAGAGAAGAGGAAGACGATTACTGGTGATGATTTGTTGTGCGCAATGGAAACTTTAGGATTTGAAGAGTATATTGAACCTTTGAAACTTTATCTGCAGAAGTACAGAGAGGTAATATTTGTTTACGGCTGTTTTTAATAAATTGCTGTTGATTTATATACTATAGCTGACTTTTTTCTTTTTCCCCTTTTGGTTATGCATGGGATTTTTGATGTTGGTGCACCTTTCAGATGGAGGTATTACTTTTTTTTCCCTATATGAAACATTGTTTGTGCTATTTACTTGTTGCCCATTGTGCTTAAAATTAATTTGAAGTAAGATGTAATTTAAGCATCATTAAGTATGAGCGGTGAAAGCTAGTTCATAACCATGGCCTATGTTCTCAATTAACCCCATATTGCAAACTATATTTTTGGATGTTTTGGCAAAAGCAAAATGTTGAAGAAAAATAGTATAGACTTGCATATTTCTTTAATTTAGATTTTAATACGAGGTTTTAGTAGAAACGTTTCATCAGTATTTTTATCCTATGTATATTCATTGTTAGTCAAAATAAGATATTTACTTTTGGCTTTTTCTAGGAAGACGATGGTTCATGTCTATAAGTGAAAGTTTGGTATAATTTCACACCTTAGAGTGGAGACCAAACTAGATGCTAAGTACAACAGAGGAGAAAGAACTTTTTCAAATGACTTCTTCTATCTCAGCTAGATAGTCATCTGAACTTTTAAAGCAATTTTAACATAGGTAAAAAGATCTTAATAACTTGAGAACATGGAAAAGCTTATCATCTATTATTTGGGATAGTGTGCCATACTTAATGGAATTAACTACAGTTCTCCTTACTATAGTGGCGGTGCTAAATGTACAAATAATTTTACACTTTTGGTAATTGTACTTAAAATTTCATTCAACATTTAGGTACTTGATTCGACTTTTATATGTATGAGAACACCAGAGGCATTTATTTTAATATTTCACATTGTTGAACATGATATAGGGTGATAGCAAGGTGCCTAAACCGGGAGAGAGTTCGATTTGCAGGGGATCTCAGGGCTCTCAAGGGGAATATAAGGTATTATCTCAATTTCATCTTTGATTTGTAGAAGCGAATCTATAACTAACAATGTGTTTATTCATTGATTTATAATCTAAAATTGTGTTATATTATGCATTGGTAATCTAAGAAGGGTCCTACCCACTGCTATAAACTACATACAACCTTGGGTATTTTTTTTTTGTAAATTTGTTACACATAATTTATTTTGATGCTTCATAATCGTACTTTTTTTTATGGTTCATGGGTTTTAACTGATTGCAGGACAAGGATGTAATGCGTTATGTTTTATTTTTGTACCCATTACCTTTATCGGTAGCAAAAATATTCCTATTCATACTTCCATTTTCAGTTTCTCCTCTTTTCCAAAATGACAAAGTATTACTAGCTGTTTCTTTTGTATCTTGTTAGACACGTGTTTTGTACTACTTATCAGTGTAATCCCAACTTCATACAACTAAGATGCTTTGAAAAATGAAATCCTCAATGTTGCATTGTTTTTTAACTTACGTGGTAAATTAAACTTTGGTGTCATTTAAATGGAATTAGTCATTTGGATGATTTCATTCTGAAATTAAGAATTCAAATTGGATGTTATTTAATGTCATTTAATTTGTATGATGCTTTGTAATTAAGCTTCTGTTATTGGTTTAGGGGGTTTAATTGAAAGCAAGATAAGGCTAAAAGGAATTATGTTTAATTTTAGTAACCGTTTACCTTTTTTAATGCCGAAAATCATATTTGTCCACTCTTCTTTTTCAGTTTTCACTCTTTTCCTAAACGACAAAATATTGTTAGATGTTTTTATTTTTATCTTCACATTCACGTGTCTTGAACTAATTTTCGGTGTCTATACTGAAAAGTATGTCCCCACTTCATACAACTAAGCTCCTTTGGTTCTAAAAACGAAATCATCGATGTTTCATTACATGTGATTGAATTTATATTGTGGTAAATTAAATTTTAGTGTTATTTTAAGGAATTAGTTAGGATGATTTCATTTTGAACCTAAGAATTCACATAAGATGTTATAGAATGTCATTTGATTATATGATGTTTCGTAACTGAACTTTTGTATGGAATATTAATTTTAGTTGAAAGCAAGATAAGGCTATGAGGGTAACTTTTTAACGTTTATTTAACACCAAAATTGTTTTTATTCATTCTTCCTTTTTAGTTTTCACTCATTTCCTAAATGACAAAGTATTACAAAATGTTTGCTTTTTATCTTTCCGGTCACGTGTTTGAACTATTTGTCAGTGCATGTATTGAAAATTCTATCTTACTAATAATAATAATTAGGATAAAAAAATTATATCCTACTTATAACAATTAAGATATTTTGGTTCTAATGTTTAATCTTCAGTGTTGCAATGAGTGCCTTAAAAGAATGATAACTCTTTATCCTAAAAAAAGCTTCAATATTGCATTGTATCATTTAATTTAATTTAATTTATATGGTGGTAAATCAAACTTTAGTGCTATTTCAATGGAATTAAGAATATGGTGGTAAATCAAACTTTAGTGCTATTTCAATGGAATTAAGAATTCACATTGGATATGTGCAAACAAATAAACTTACAAGTTTTTTTACCATTAAGATTTCAAGGGGAATAAATATTGTATAAATAAAGTAACTAATCATAATGATATTTATATTTATATAGTTGGTGAAATAATAAGATGCTAGCTACAAATAACAAAAGGTATACACAGAAAGCAAAACTTTCAATCAAACACCACTATCATTTAAAGAATATTAGACGTTGTAATGGTAAGTTATGTATTTAATGTTTGTCTTACGATATATGCATGTATACTAAAACTTATCCGAGATGAAACCCCAACTTGGGTAGCTTTCGAGAATTTATACCTTGATTTGTAGATCTAATAATTTTCTATGGACATGATAACTAAGCAAATAATGATATTTTTATCGTCGTCATTTCTATCTGTTATGCGAGGCTCTCTTTTAAGCGGGATGTATGGTGAACAAGTTCTATGCAATCTTGCCACAACACTGGAGAGTTTGCTTTTAAAATCAAGTCGATAACCAAATGTTCATAGAAACCAAATCGAACAATGCATAAATAAAGTTCCCTAGTAGACGTTATTAAGTACTAACATTGTTTGGAAGTAACATTGTACTGGCTACTGGTTGTAGGGAATGTAAAGTTGTGTTGCTTGATGCTCCGATCAAAAACAGTTCAAAAATGTTGTCGAGAATAGCTTGTACTTGAGTGCCAGCCAATGGGTTATAAATAGTGTTCTATGTGTCGGGCTAACACATTATAGATATTTTATTCTCAAGTTTCAATCCAGTGATGCCAATTCATATTTTTTTTAATCCGTAAATATGCACCACACAATTAAACCCCTTGCAACAAATAATAAATAACGGTCACCGTTATACAAATAAACTATTTAGACGAGTGTAATGGTACGCGCTACGTGCGTGAATTATTTTTCTTATAAATTGTATATGTTTGAATCAGTCAAAAAAATGATTTTTCATTTTCAAGTGATATTTTGTAAAGAAATATTTTGAATCTGTAAATAAAGTTTAATTTTAGATCTTATTTTTGTAAGTGTTTTGAATTTTAAAGCATGTTTAGTTATTAGATCCTACTTTTATGGACATTTGAATTTGTAAACGAAATTTAGTATTAGATCCTGTTTTTAAGTAATTAAGATTGGATAATATATAGAGGGGCGTTTTTGGTAGTTCACGTTGATACCAAAAAAGTGTAACACCAAAGCTATTACAACTATTATTAAAGATAATAAATAACATTTGTTATATTTTTTGATGTTGCTCTGATTATACTTACGCCATTTCAAGTACAGTTGACTAGAATTGAATACATATGATCTCATAGTCCAAAATACATAGGCATCTATTTGTTTATATATTGCACTTGCGTTTTGCCTATGATGATAATTTAGAGCATTTTTGCATATTTTTGCATACATCCAAAAAAAAAATTGATGCAAATAACTCCTTATTTTACTCATTTTTTGTCAGTGAATATTAAGTGAGAGGAATGTATATTTTCACCTAGCAAAATAATATTGTGCAAAAGGATCAAAATGAAAAACAAATGGGTGGAATGCAGTAAAGTTTAGGGTGAATACAGTAATTACTCAAGGTTTAAATAAATTATGGAATATATCTTGCTGCCAATAACAGCAATCGTAATGAGTTATTCACAAATAAACCCACATAATATTTTGGACGATATACGGAATGCAACATAATAGTAGTAGTATATTTACCATGTAACGTTTATCATATTATTTTTTATAATTTAAGCAGGGACTTTATTGCATGCTTTCCCTCAAATTTATATGAATGCAGTGACTTGAATTTTATTCTACATAAATTTCATTTTGAATGCGGTTAGTTTATTTTTCTACTCAAAGCTAAGGGATTATTCACTTCCATATAAGTTTTACTTTAAGCCATGTATGTATATAATTTGACTCTCCTTGTTTTTTATAAATATACTTATACGCATACATATTTGTACATACACACACAGGCTTTATCTTTAGTAATACTTCAAATAATTTTACAATATTTTAGCCCAACCGTGAACTTCTTGAAATGCTTTGAAGTGTTTATAGATGAATCACAAGTTCAAATCTTGCTTATTACAAAAATTTCTGTATTTTTATTCGAAGAGATTGGAATATTATTAAGGTCGTATGTTTAAATCCCAATTATAACAATATATCACCTATTTTTTCTTCATTCTTTGTAATATGTTTTATATTCTAATTATTAATAAAACGATATCCATTCGTTGTTTCATATTTACGTTGCTCCCCCTTTTTCTTCTATTTGTATAATTGCAGCCCACTTTGTGAAAATAAAAAAACATTTTAGATATGTGTGAATAACTGACAATCAAATTAATCACAAATAGGATCGTTTTTATGTAAAATTTGTATTTCATCCTACCTTTTTTCTTATACTTAAAAGCTATTTTTTATTTAAAATATAGCTGAAAATTATATATATATATGTGTGTGTGTGTGTGTGTGTGTGTATGTTTATGTATGTGTGTGTATGTATGTATACACACATATACATACATATGGTTTTACATTTTTTTAATCTCAAATTCAACTATATGTTTTTGATCAAAAACTTTGTGAGAAAAAAAGCGTCGTAGGCAAAAAGTTTGATTATTTCAATTGGATACGTTAAAGATATATTTTGTACATATGTGCATTACATGTGCTAAAGTACTCAATCTTTTTTTTTTAAGAAACAAGAAAAAAAAAAAGTGCTCACAATCTAATACAAGATATTGACATGTCTTTTAATTTAGGAATTAATAAAAATAACAAACTATGAAGCTAAATCTAATAAAATGAACAATGGTCGTGAAGTTTAATTGTCAAATTACTACTGTGAGTTGCATCAGAATATTCTTAAAAAATGTTTTCATCTACATCATATATGATCTTTTTAATGTTTATTGAAGACGGTGTTTAGATTGAAAATAGATGGAAAGAAAACAATAGTATAACAATAATTAAATATGCTTTGAATAACCATACTACACTTTTATTAAACTTCTCTGCATGTTTTTATAGGTCGAACTATTTTTTTTGTTTTTTTGTTTTTTTTATTTTGAAAACCCAGGAGAACCCGGCGGGCCGGTAAACTCCTGAGGAGGGTATAGTAAAGCCGTCCGTTGATCCAAGCCCCCATACCTCCAAGTAAATTTATATAGGATAGAGAAGCACATTGTATAAATCAAACTTGTGTCTTTTTATCAGAACCCAAGCCGCATTTCCACTGCGTCGAACCCACGGGCTTTATATATCGAACTAATGTTATGATGTCAGCAATTGACATTTGATTTTTTGAATTTAAATTGTAACCCTGTTTTTATGTTAAATATTTTGTCTTACACGTATGTAACATGTGTATATGTACTACCTATTTTAGCTTGCATACTTAAAGCGTGTGGCCAGTCCCGGCCCTAACTTAGCTGAGGCCCTAGACGAAAAATAAACTCAAGACCATGAAATTTAAATTGAAGGAGAGAAAACAAAGGGAAAAAAGAAAAAAAAAACTGTACATATAGCTTGATATGAACTCCGCACATTCAACCTAAGGTCGTTCATTGTTAGAACCAGGTTCTGTACACTTTAGATATTGGACAAAAATGCACATATGGGAAACTAGAGTAAAAAGGTGGAACCTAAGTGCACGAGGCTCCTGCACGATAGCGGACTTTGCGGAGGTCGATAATGTAGGCAACCTTCTCTCGCATTGCAAAGAGGTTGTTTTCAGACTCGAACTTGGATGCCTAGACCACCATGTTTATTGATCTAACCGTTGCGCCCAAGGCTCCGCCTCGCATATGGAAAACTAGAAGGAAAAAACAGTATAAAGTCTACACTGGGACTTAAACCCTACACTTCAAGAAAAGAAGCCAAACTAGTTTCACCACTCCACCACTTTAATCGTGAATACTAATACATATCTTCGTCAACATAAACTAAAAAAATTATTTGTTGAGAACCCTACACTTTAATACCAATGCGCATTACGTGTGCCGTTGGATCTAATATTAATAGCTGTAATAGATTTAGAATATTTTGATCTGATCGCGGACTCCTCAAAATACCATTATCATATGCACATGTGACACAAGTTCAATTCTCACTGATGGTAATATTTATTTTAAATTAGAAAATTTGATGCATACATGAGTTTGAATTTCAATCCCATCAAAAATGCTATATTCTTTTTTTTTTCTTTTGCTTTTTTGGAACTAATATAATTGCAATTGGTTCTTATATAAACATTTGGTAAAGCAAAATGTCATTTACAGCTTAACATCTACATCTAACATATTAGCTAGTCAGATGATCGGCAATTAATAGACAAATTTTCTTTTTTGAGCATGAACCTGGCTTTCCTCTATGTTTCTTATTTGAGAAGTAGACTTTGCAATCACTGATGGGTTATATAAGCGGGATTATCATACACACACATATACATATATACACGCACATATACATATGTATATGTATATGTGTGTGTATGTGTCTGCGCACGCTCGCCTGCCAGCTTAGTACTGTTAGATTTATAATTACTTATCCTTATTTCATCTTCAAAGTTCTCTGATTTTGCAATATTTGAAACATGGATTTTGCAGTAAAAGGTGAAGGAAGAACCCGCTTTCATTATGTATGGGCAGCTGAAGCGCAGTTATATATCTATGTACTAATGTGTCGTCTTTGCATTGCAGTCTTGTTCTATGTGGTTACCGTTATGGGTTTATATTCCAAAGTCATCTGTGTATGTCTTATTTGAAATTTCTGGTTCAGTTTATGTGCTTATGGTTATATGTTATATTATACATATGTCAAACTTATAATCATTCTGTTTGTTTTCTGTGGTTCATGTATCTGTACTTCATGATGTGTTTTCTGTTTCTGGTGTTGTGTTGGTATATTTAAATTTTGGTTTTTGTTGGCGTATCCCTTCTATTGATGTTCAAATATATGTCAAATGGTTTTCTAGGTTGTACCAGAAGTTTCTAGACTAGCTGATAAAGTTCGAGATAGTGCCTTCCAAACATGGAGTCGAACCTAATATTCACAATTTTACAGAAAGTAGGGATCCTTAAACGCTACATATTAGTCATATTTGTGACATTGGACCTACCGGCCAAGAGGATTAAAGATATTGACCGCAGGGCTTATGCCCCGCAATTTAGAGTTTGCAATTTTCACCATGACAAACTGTGTGTTCATTCAACCTCTAAAGTTAAAGATGCACGCAACACCGGTTTTTAGGAACTTAGGCTTTCAAAACTAAGCATCATAAGCTGGACAAGATTTTTTTTACACCTTATATAGGTTATGAGTATTTCTGAATGAAATTGGTTTTGCCGCACAAAGACCATTTGTACAACATATCAAAGATGAAAGCTTAAACCTAAAAATATTTGAAATATGTTTTAAAAATGAGAGAAGAAGAATAATAATATAATTTGTTAGATAAAAGAAGGGAAAACAATATAATGGAAATTAAATGTTTTATAATAATGACTCTAATACTTGGAGAATCACTTGAGTTATCACAAAAACAATTGAGTGATCTCTTAGTATTTATGTAGGGTTAACTATATTATTTTGATGTTTTTTGACTCTTTTCAATAAGTTTACCTACATGTGATGTTTTCATGAACCTGGATATCTTATGGCATGGGGTATGTGTGGTTGTTGGGCTTAACACATATGGAAGGACGGATGAGTGACAAAGAGTGGTGTGGCTGTTAAACTTAACACACATAGAAGATCTTTGCTCTGAGGTGTGGCTGTTAAGCTTAACACACATAGAAGAACCATATTTTGATACGTGTTAAAGAAGAACTAAAAGAATATGATTTTTTAGATAAGAAAAGGGAAATAGCATAATTGACATTAAATATTTTGTAATAATGACTTCGGTACTTGGAGAATCACTTGATTTATTCAAAACAAATTGGTGGTATGAAAGTAATCCCTTAGCATTTATGCATGGCCAACTATGTTATGTTGAAGATGTGAGATTATTCTCAACAATATGTCACTCATCTTTTGATTTATATGCTTCTAGCTAGGCAATGCCTACTTTTAAGTAAAGACTCGACAAAGAGAAATTTATATGCTTTCTATTGTTTATTTGATTATATATGCTAAAGTCCACTATTATAACACTTTGGTGAGGTGTAATTTTGCCTTTATATTTGAATTATTATCTTTTATTACCTAATGACAAAATACTAAACATCGTCATCACCTGAATGAAATTAAGAACGAACCTCAATCAAGTTCTCCTTGGTGTTAGAGTCAAACATTTAAACTTAATATAAAAAGTGCTGTAGTTTTTGATATAAAAATCACATTTAAAGAAAAGAAATGTGAAGGAAATCATATCTTTGTTTTCTATCATTTTAGATGGTGAAGTCACATACAACATCTCTCACACGAATCTTCATTACTCGAACAAAATCACAAATCTTATTATGGATTCTAGCATAAGTTGTCCGACAAATGCTAACGCTGGCATTTCCCTTAAACATAACCTTAGATATATATTTCAACTCTATAACATTAGTCTAAAATGTTAATGGTGACATCTCCCTTGGATTTAGCGTTTGGACAGACAATTCAACTCCATAACATTCCACTTCATAACCGCTTCCGAAACGTAGACTCGTATAATAGTTTTGAAGTGATATTCGGTAAGTAATACACTTATCCAATCCCGGACTCGTCAAAATCAAATCGATGAATTTTCGGTAACCCAATTCTGGTTCTTTTAGAAGTAAGAAAACTGTATATAAAGGAGTCCACCCCGGAGTGTCTTGTATAAATACAATTCTTAAAGCTGAAGACGTTTCATACCAATGAGTCCTCCCAAGGGGATCTCAAACCATATGAAGCCATGAAGCTTTTAAATACTTCCTAAGTTATATGGTCAAGTTCGATTAGTCGACCGATCGACTATCTAATTCTAAAAACGATCGCTTATGAAAATCAAGTTTCGTATACTTATCACGTTTCCGACTTTTCCAACTTATAATATTCCTTGGTCAAGAGTGAAGCCGGTAGGTTAGTGCACTGGTTCTTCTAAACCCTACTCGAAAAATCATTCTTAACTCTCATAGGTAGATATGCCTACTTCGTCGGCTTTTAGTGTTAAGTATAGTATTAATTACTTTCCATAAACAAGAAAAGAAACAAACACGATTAAGCCACAAAGCAACTCTTAATCCCGTTTGTAAAACATTTGTTTATAATTTAAAAACCTTTTAAAATGATGTGTGTGTGTGTGTACTAATTTGTTTATAAGCTAATATATTTAATAAAAATCTAAAAATAATTTAAAAGATATTATAAGTTTTTTATTATTTTAATAAAATAATTAACAAATTTTGTAAAAACTATATGTACATAAAATATGATTTAAAATACTTGTGATTATGGTTTAAACCTTTATTTAAAGTTACTTAAAAATATATAGTTTATAATTTATTTAAAAACTTCAAAAAACATGTTTTTTTTAAATAAACCTTCTACTTTAATGATTCATAATTAATTATTAAAAATATATTTAAATTTTAAATCACTTTTAGAATACTCTAATATGAGTTAGAAAAGACTTATAAAAAGATTGAAGAAAAATACTTAAAGTCATTTCAAGACTAGTAAAGTTCAAAACAGAAACTGCACCATTTGCAGAATGCTGTAAAAAAAGATTTAGAGGTACTACAGCGGCCAGAAAATGCTACTGTATAGTGCGATAAAAGACAGTGACATGGGTTAGTTTTATTTACTTAGAAGTTTGCCATTTTTTGATATGCTAACAAAATTTTTAAGGTCCAATCTTTTTACAGTATACAATATATACGCAATAGACATCATAATCATGACGAGAAACTTCTATGGATCTCTCTACAAAATATCATAGAAAATGCCGACGCAAGGCATTTGATAAGTTCTTTTATAGTGACTAGTTGCTATTCAACCATTCTAAACTCAAGTCTGATTCAAATCAAAGTCCATTCAAAACCTATGTGCTTCATGTCAAGACCACACAAGTTATATAAAGTCATACAAGTCCGAATACTTCATTTACGTATGCCATTGCTTTCTAAAGCAAGAATCGCAACGAACATAGCAATATATAGTACACTTTATATTCATTCAAATGTAAATTTCTCACCCTTCAACAACTAAACAACCAAGCACAAACCTCGAACTAGCTTCCATTTCCTACCTTAACCTCGCAAACATCAAAATCCCTCCTACTTTCCCCACTTGCTCATGGCCAAGGCACAAATGGCCTCTTTTTGCGCACGACCTTGAATTGTTTGGGGTGTTGTGCTCCAAATCCTCTAGCTACAAGTTGATGAAAAGTGTTGTTATGTTGCCGTAAGCCTTATATTTGACTTTGGAGAGAGTTTGATTTGATTTGAGTTTCTTTGTGTTTAGAAATTATGAAGAGAAAAGAGAGTGAAAAGTTTTATTGCCTAAAATTATGAAAGTGTTTTCAAGAGCCTTATGATCCTTTATATAGGCATTCAAGGGTAAGCTCACCCTCCTCTTCATCTCTCATAGCTGGCCAAGCCTCCACACCCTCCATGCGACTTGCTTTCCACCTCACACATGCCAGAAGAAATATCGACTCTAAAATATCTCCACTTAAAAATATCTAATTCCTTCCAAAAGCTTTCCAAAACATGTTTAGCTAACCATATTTAGTGAAAATATTTTTTATTAGTTATTAATGACTTCATACGTTATTTAGACGAATAAAAAAGTTCGGGTAACTTATATTGGATAAAAAACCATTTGTCGATAAAACTATTTTCAGTCATATTATCGGTATTTCTTTAAAGCATTTATTTTTGTAAACGAATTTCAAAAAAAAGTTTTCTATCATTAGTTATTAATTAAAAAAAAGGTTTAAGGAGGTTATAAAATCACTTTTATAGTAGTTAACCATATTTCAAAAGTTATGATATTTAAAATCGAAGTGTTCGAAATTAGGGTTGCTACATTCTCCCTCACTTAAGGCATTTTGTCCTTGAAATTGAAACAAGAACAACACTGAATTGAACAGAAGGAACATATACATATATATAGAGTATTGTTGAAACTACATATAAACCAAAATGTATACTAAGTGCCTCCACTTCAAGCGATGAGTACACTACAAAAGCTATACTGTACTAAGTGCCTCCACTTCAGGCGATGAGTACACTACAAAACCAAAATGAATCTCTAGCATCATCGCTCAACTGCACTTTTACTAACTTTACAACCTTTGTCCTCAATCGCTTCGTATCACGCTCAACAATGCGAATAGGTTGCCTCAACATAGTCAAGTTAGGCTCAATCTCTAACTCTTATTATTGCGATACTTCTACTATCAAAGAAGGATTGCACACATACTTACGCAAATATGACGCATGAAACATATTATGCACGCACGATAGCGTAATCGGTAACTCGACCCTACGAGTAAATGTATCAATCCTCTCCGGAATCGGGAATGATCCTATATAGAGAGGAGCCAACTCTCGGACCTTGCAAACCGAATAACAGTCCTCATTGGAGATATCTTTATGAATACAAAGTCTCTAACCGAGAAACCCAAATCCTTTGTCTATCAGTTGCATAACTCTTCTGCCTATTCTGCACTTCCTTTATACGTTTCCAAATCATCATTACCTTATCAGTCGTCTCCTAATCATATCTGGCCTAAATACTAAACGATCTCCAGGTTCTACCCAACAAGATGGAGATTTACAAGGTTTGCCATACAATGCTTCAAAAGGTGGCACACCTAATGCTAGGCTGGTAACTGCTGTTATATGAAAACTCAACAAGAGGTAAGTGATCTTCCCAAGAACCACCAAAGTATAAGAAACAAGCCTGAAGCAAATCTTTCAATATACGGTTAACCCTCTCCGTTTGCCCATTAGTCTGTGGATGGTATGTTATACTCAAACTAAACTCCATCCTTAAGGCATCACATAACCCTTTCTCGAATTGACTAGTGATTATTAAATCTCTATTGCTCACAATATCATAAGAACTCTGTAAAGTCTTACAATATCCTTAACGTACAACTTGGTTAAACTAGAAGTTTCCTCATTGTCTTTACGGGTAAGAAGTGTGCACTCTTGGTTAGTCGATCCACTATAACCCAAATGCCTTCATTACCTTTTTTTAACATATGTAGCCCATCTACAAATTCCATAGGTACCAGCTCCCGCTTCCACTTTGGAATCTCAAGTGGCTGAAGAAATCCAGTTAGCTTTTGATGGTTACGTTTGACTTATTGGCAGTTAGAATACATACTTACAAATATGGAAACATCACTCTTCATACCTTCCCACCAAAAAGTCCGCTTCATATCCCGATACATCTTGGTAACCCCTGGATGTATCATAAGTCAAATGATGACTTTCCGCTAACACCTTCTTCCTAATCCCATTAATATTTGGAACACACAATCTTCCATTCATCCTTAATATATCGCGAGTATCAACCTTGAATCCTGGCCACCTCTCGGATGCATCATTCTCACTTACCGCTTTAGCTGTCCTAGTAATACGAAGATCTCTCGGCTGATCGCCTTCAATACGACTATTAAGGGTTGGACGCACTTTAACATTTGCCATAACTACATACCTCCTACTAAGCGCTTCAGTTATAACATTACCTTTCTCGTCGTATACAAAATACCAAGATCATAAGCCATGAGAAATTCTAGCCAATGTTGTTGTCTCTTATGAAGGTCTTTCTAGGTGAAAAGACACTTCAAGAATCTGTGGTCCATGTACAACTTGAACTTCTCACCTAGTAAGTGATGCCTCCACATCTGCGATGCAAAAACAACTAGTAGCAACTCCAAGCCATGGGTCGGATACCTCGATTCATGCGGCTTAAGATACCGACAGGCATAAGCAATAACCCTTCCATGCTACGGCAACACCGCACCTAAGCCTATCCCATAAGTATCTGTATAAATAGCTAAAGCTTTACCACCATCCTCCAACTATTCTAATGCTTGATCACATTTATCAGTCCAAACAAATTTAACTTCATTCTTTGTCAGTTCATCAAGCGTGAAGCAATCTTCAAGAAATCCAAAATAAACCTCCTGTAATAACCTGCTAACCCCAAGAAGCTTCTAATCTTAGTTGCACTTTCCGACCTCTTTCAATCCTGAATAGCCACAATCTTTACTGATCAACAGAAATAAGCTCGTCTAGAGAACATGTTCTAAGAACTTAACTTCAGGATGCCAAAAGTGACACTTAGAGAACTTAGCTTTCAATGCATACTCTATTAATGTTTCAAGTACAATCCTCGGATACTGAGTATGCTCCTCCTCAATCTTGGATTAGAATATAATATCATCAATAAACATAAAAACAAACTTATTTAACACATCCTGGAAAACCTAATTCATCAAGTCCACAAATATGCTGGAGCATTAGTTAGGCCAAACGGCATAACTAATCACTCATAAAACTTAGCAGACGTGAAAGCTATCTCTCCTATGCTACCCTCAATAGATGAAACCCTTTGGATAGATCTAATTGAGAAATACCTGAGCACTATCTAGTTGACCGAATAAGTCATCTACCCTAGAAAAATGATACTTGTTCCCAATAGCTAGCTTATTGAGCTAACGAAAATCCACACAAAGTCTTAAGGAATCATTCGCCTTCGTAGCAAAGACGACGGGCGCTCCCTAATTTAATCGACTAGGTTAGATCAAGCCTTTATGCAAAAAATCGCTGACCTAGTTTGCTAACTTTAACTTCTTCTTCGCTGATAACCTACGAACAAACAACGCAATAGGTTTATCATATCGAACCAAATAATACAAAATTCGATCTCACAATGAGTTGGTAAACTAGACAACTCTTCAAACACATCTACAAACTCCTGTACAACAAAGATCGAACCTAACTCCTCTTCCACCACATCAAGATGTTAGAAGCTTGAATTTTTGATGTTTTGATTGTGACAACTATATAAGTAAATATTATATGAAATAACCATATTTGCAGGAGAACATACTATTTTACTCGATAAATAATATAACAGATTATAGACCATATTCCAGATAGAAGCTTCAGTAATATATTTAGACTATGGCCTAAGTCTAGGAGTGAGTTCATGTTAAAATCTCTCTGAAGTGGTATATGCACGCACAAATAGTTTAAAAAAATTCAAACCATAGTTCATATGCGAAAAAAATTTAGTAACATAGTTTACGTATAAAAGCTTTTCGAAAAATTCTTTGATATGGCAAAAACACGAAATTCAGCCGACTGAACAGTCTAGTTCAGTCGACTGAATACTGTGCACATGCACAACTGATCTTAAATATTCAGATGGCTGAAGTTGATGATTCAGCTGGCTGAATTGCATGACTTTTGCACTATTTTCTTTTTGATTCGATTTTTAATCGATTTAGCTAGCTGAATTGTTCCACTTAGACGGCTAAATCTTCATAATGGCTATATTTTGAAAAGACACTTCATTTCAACGAATAGAAACAACTCTTGATTCAAGAGTTGCTTCCATATTCTTTCATGGCTACTTTTCACAAGTGATTGCAACTCTTAATCACTAGATATAACCATGAAATCCATTATTGTAATCACTGAATTCTGATTCTAATTCTGGTTCTTATTATCTAACAATCTTGCCATTTGAAATCAACTATTTTCGTTTTAATCACTTGTTCATTCAAGCAAACTTCATTAGTGATTAAATAAACTTTCTATCTTCATGAATACAAGATATACCATAAAGAAGAAGATTATAGGAAGGGTGTACGAGATAGACTTATCAGTGCTACTTAAGAGCATACCTAGTCAAAAACAATTTTACTATTTGTATTAAAAGTCCTGTTCTATTTCTGAGGTGGTTAAAGTCCTATTCTGTTTCTTAGGCGGTAGAATTCCTGTTCGGTTGTTCAAGCGGTGTAATACCTATTCCTCTAGGTCAAGATCATAAGCCATGAGAAATTCTAGCCAATGTTGTTGTCTCTTATGAAGGTCTTTCTAGGTGAAAAGACACTTCAAGAATTTGTGGTCCATGTAAAACTTAAACTTCTCACCTAGTAAGTGATGCCTCCACATCTGCGATGCAAAAAAAACTACTAGCAACTCCAAGCCATGGGTCGGATACCTCGATTCATGCGGCTTAAGATACCGACTGGCATAAGCAATAACCCTTCCATGCTACGGCAACACCGCACCTAAGCCTATCCCATAAGTATTCGTATAAACAGTTAAAGCTTTACCTCCATCCTCCAACTATTCTAATGCTTGATCACATTTATCAGTCCAAACAAATTTAACTTCTTTCTTTGTCAGTTCATCAAGCGTGAAGCAATCTTCAAGAAATCCAAAATAAACCTCCTGTAATAACCTGCTAACCCCAAGAAGCTTCTAATCTTAGTTGCACTTTCCGACCTCTTTCAATCCTGAATAGCCACAATCTTTACTGATCAACAGAAATACGCTCGTCTGGACAACATGTTCTAAGAACTTAACTTCAGGATGCCAAAAGTGACACTTCGAAAACTTAGCTTTCAATGCATACTCATTAATGTTTCAAGTACAATCCTCAGATAGTTAGTATGCTCCTCCTCAATCTTGGATTAGAATATAATATCATCAATAAACATAAAAACAAACTTATTTAACACATCCCGGAAAACCTAATTCATAAAGTCCACAAATATGCTGGAGCATTAGTTAGGCCAAACGGCATAACTAATCACTCATAAAACTTAGCAGACTGAAAGCTATCTCTCCTCTGCTACCCTCAATAGATGAAACCCTTTGGATATATCTAGTCGAGAAATACCTGAGCACTATGTAGCTGATCGAATAAGTCATCTACCCTAGGAAAATGATACTTGTTCCCAATAGCTCGCTTATTGAGCTCACGAAAATCCACACAAAGTCTTAAGGAATCATTCGCCTTCGTAGCAAAGACGACGGGCGCTCCCTAATTTAATCGACTAGGTTAGATCAAGCCTTTATGCAAAAATCGCTGACCTAGTTTGCTAACTTTAACTTCTTCTTCGCTGATAACCTATGAACAAACAACGCAATAGGTTTATCATATCGAACCAAATAATACAAAATTCGATCTCACAATGAGTTGGTTAACTAGACAACTCTTCAAACACATCTACAAACTCCTGCACAAGAAAGATCGAACCTAACTCCTCTTCCACCACATCAAGATGTTAGAAGCTTGAATTTTTGATGTTTTGATTGTGACAACTATATAAGTAAATATTATATGAAATAACCATATTTGCAGGTGAACATACTATTTTACTCGAGAAATAATATAACAGATTATAGAACAGATTCCAGATAGAAGCTTCAGTAATATATTTAGACTATGGCCTGAGTCTAGGAGTGAGTTCATGTTAAAATCTCTCCGAAGTGGTATATGCACGCACACATAGTTTAAAAAAATTCAAACCATAGTTCATATGCTAAAAAAATTTAGTAACATAGTTTATGCATAAAAGCTTTTCCAAAAATTCTTTGATATGGCAAAAACATGAAATTCAGCCGACTGAACAGTCTAGTTCAGTCGACTGAATACTGTGCACGTGCACAACTGATCTTGAATGTTCAGATGGCCGAAGTTGATGATTCAGCCGGCTGAATGGCATGACTTTTGCACTATTTTCTTTTTGATTCGATTTTTAATCGATTCAGCTGGCTGAATTGTTCCACTCAGACGGCTAAATCTTCACAATGGCTATATTTTGAAAAGACAATTCATTTCAACGAATAGAAACAACTCTTGATTCAAGAGTTGCTTCCATATTCTTTCATGTCTACTTTTCACAAGTGATTGCAACTCTTATCACTAGATATAACCATGAAATACATTATTTTAATCACTGAATTCTGATTCTAATTCTGGTTCTTATTATCTAACAATCTTGCCATTTGAAATCAACTATTTTTGTTTTAATCACTTCTTCATTCAAGCAAACTTCATTAGTGATTAAATAAAATTTCTATCTTCATGAATACACGATATACCATAAAGAAGAAGATTATAGGAAAGGTGTACGAGATAGACTTATCAGTGCTACTTAAGAGCATACCTAGTCAAAAACAATTTTACTATTTGTATTAAAAGTCCTGTTCTATTTCTGAGGTGGTTAAAGTCCTATTCTGTTTCTTAGGCGGTAGAATTTATGTTTGGTTGCTCAAGCGGTGTAATACCTATTCCTCTAGGTCAAGTGAGTGTTGATAATTGAATTTTAGAAGGAGTCTGGGACTGGACGTAGAACGAGAAATTCGAACCAGTATAAAAATCTCTGGTTTCATTTACATTATTATTTACTTTTATATTTATATTCTGCACTAGTTGATAAATTAGTTAATATTCCATATTATACGACCCTTAGTCACTTTCACTTGGTATCAAAGCATTGGTCGTCATATGACCATAACACGGTTATTTGATATTCAGTTAATATAGAAAATAACGTTAACATAAGTTTTATTGAAGGTCAATCCACTGCATGACCACCACTTCATAACGTTTAAATTACAATTATTGGTCAACTCGAATGAGAATTTATATGCAAGAAAATGGACATGATACTTGGAATATCACTTAGAATGAATACACTATACCTACTACACCATATGCACAATGGTCAAACACACAAAAGATAGATGCTACCTTAAATGAAAAAGCCATAGATACGTTATTTTGTGCTTTAAATAAGAATGAATTTAATAGAGTTAGGATGTGTACAACTGCTTATGAAATTTGGCACTCTTAAAGTTACACATAAAGGAAGAAACAAAGTTAAACAATGCAAAATATCTATGCTTAAAAATCAGTTCCAAAATTTCAGAATGAAACCAAATGAGACTATAAATGAAATGTATTCAAGATTCCAAGGCATATGTCGTTCACTAGTAGCATTAGGAGAAAAATACACTAATTTTGATATTGTTTCAAAAATCCTAAACTCTTTAACGGATGAATGTGAACGTAAAGTCTTACCTATCGAAGAAGCTAACGATATTTCTACCATCAAACCTGAAGAGTTAATAGGAAATCTCATTTCATATGAAGTAAATTTGCAGACAAAACGAGATCAAGCCCAAGATAGAAAGAAAATAGCTTTCCAAGCTGAACAAGAAGATTCAGATTCAGATAAAGATGACATGGCATTTACAACAAAGAATTTCAAAAAGTTTTTGAAATTTGGAAAGAACAAGAAATTCGAAAACAATAGGAGAGACAATCCCAATAAACCACCAGCTTTAAATCTCTAATGTTATGAATGTCATAAGAAGGGTCACATAAGAAGGACTGTCTTGATCGAAAAAAGGACAGGTACAAGAATAAGGACAAGTATAAGAAGTGGCAAGCATTCTCTGTTACACGGGATGACTTAGAATCGTCATTATCATCAGACAGTGACACTGACAGTGAATCTGAACAAGCCAATGTCTATTTTGTGGCTCCGACTAATGATGTATGTGATCTAACTTTTGATGTTTTAATTGATATAAACTTAGAATTGTTGGATAAACTAAAAGAAGTTAAAAGAAACTATAAAGATGCTTTAGAAAAACTAAACAGAAGTGAAATAATAGTTGGTATGCTCAGAGATGAAAAGAAAATCTTAGAAGAAGAACTTGTTAAATCACAAAAATCTTTGTCTAATATATCTTCTCAATTCACGATCCTATCAAATGAAATTGAAGTTCAAAAAGAAAAGAATATGACATTAGCTCCAGAAAAGCACGATTTAAAATAAAATGTCAAAATACTTGAATTGAAAAAAATACTAGTCTCAAAAATAAGTTAGAAAGTATTACAAAAAATGCTTCTAACTTTAATGAAGGTAAAAAAAATCTCTCTATAGTTATTAAAAACTCTCAAATTACTTTTAATAAGAAAGGGTTAGGATATGCAAATTCCTCAAAATCTAGTTCAAAGAGGAATAGTTCACCATATAAAGGTTTCAATATATATAAGAACTTTATAAAAGCTAAACCAAAAGCAAAACCAAAACCAAAGGTTTTCACTTAAAAGAAGGATATTTGCAACAAAAATACTATAAAGATTTGGGTACTGAAAAATAATAATAATTCAATTAAAAATAAGTATATTAAGTCTTTTATAAATTCAGTTCACAAAGATGAAAATTTTACTTATAAAGGGAATTCTAAACCCTCTTGAGCTTGGTTTCTTAAGATCTAACTCTTAGGACCCTAATAAAAAGTGGGTACCAATGTCATCTTGATATTTTTTGCAGGTACGAACTATGAAAAGAGGAAAGTGGATACTTGATAGTGGTTGCTCAAAACATATGACAGGAGACAAAGATATGCTGACTAACATTATTTACTCATATGGAGGGTCTGTCACATTTGGAGATAATTCCAAATGCTTTTTAAATAAAACTTGGGAAAAGGTATCTTATGTAAATCTGTATGAGTGGATCGTGTAGTTTATATATATGCAAGTATAGGTGAACTAACTATATAATGTATCTAATATAAACTTGATAGATGATAATAGCAAAGTAAATGGAAATAATCACACCAGAATTTTATACTGGTTCGGACCTTCCGTCCTACGTCCAGTCCCGAAGCTCCTTTTCGGAATTTAGCTATCAAACATCCTCACTTCGCCCGGGGGAATAGGCTTGGTTACAAAAGCTTGTTCTTGTCAAGTGTGTGTTCTATAACACGAACATTGACTGTTGAGTACAAATGCTTCCAATCTGTATATATAATATTGATTGAAGAGTTTTGAGTATACGGAAGACTAAAATACAGGTATTAGATTGCTAGAGATCAAGTATTAATCATAGTATAAGAGTAAAGAGTATAAGTAAGGTAAGATCTTCTCTTGAATTCCTGATGCTATTTAATGTGGTAGAGAGATCCTTTGTGTAGTTGCATCTATAGTAAGTGCTCTAAGGTCGCTTCTAATGGTAATGAAGAGTTGCAGCGAAGAGGAGCGAACGTGTCTTTTCAACTGTGACAGTTGTACTTTGAATATACATAACCGAGTTCAAAATCAGACGTCTGAAAAATGTTTCAGACATCTGGCTCTCATATATGTTTTGTATATGGTTGCTTTTCAGATGTCTGAGTATATTAACCAGTCGTCTGATTCTGTCTGATTTGCGAACCAGAGGAGTCAATCAGACGTCTGGCTAGTGCACTCAGACGTCTGGATTTGTGCATGTTGCTTTTCCTGTACCCGTGTCATTCCTCTTTCGATTCTATCGACTTGTAGCCTCTTGATACTTCTTTTGAGTCTTGTTCTTGTCTCTTTCGTGATGTTTATTTTAACAATTACCTGTAAATATTGATATATATGCATACTTGATTTCCATTGTATAGTTGTTATCATCGAAACCATAGAATTGATTTCCTATCCATCTCCCCCTTTTTGATGATGACAACTATTCAATGTACTTATATATAGATTATAAATCTCTCCCTCAATATGTGCTTATTTTTGATGTTTTATCATTATACTTATATTTCTCCCCCTTTGGCATTATAAAGAAATTATTATAAAATTGAAACCAATCATCAAACAAAAATAAAATTTCATTAATAACTTGAAGTTTGATTACGGACATAGATTTGTACAAAAATTGATATTCCAAAACATAAAATCTATGTTTCCCAAAATCTATGATTCCTTTGGAGAAGCTTTTTTTTATCATCTTCCTTTGGTTCTTCTTTTTCAGAAGTGCTATCCTTTATAGGAGATGTCAAAGCTTGCTTAAGAGGTTCATCCTCAGAGAGTTTGGAATGTTTTGCGAGAGGAGAAGGTACCAGGGTTGGCCAATCTTCAGAAGGTGGTGTTGGACCGCGAACCCGTTGTAGTACTCCTTTAAGAACCGACAAGACAGTCGGAAGAGATTCTTCAACTGTGGCTAGGCGTGTAGCAAATGATGTTTCGAAGTTGTCAATTCGCTTAGCAAAAGTTTTTGATTTTGGGATAGAATATGTTGATTTCGAAGGGTGAGATTTCATTTGGATTTGTATCCGTTCGAGTCTCCATAATGTCATCTTGTCTCGGATAATCAAATGGTGCGGGAGGAGGTGGAGTTGCTTCTCGATGTTGTTCCTTCTCTTAGGATGGTTCAATGTGTGGTTGAGGAAGAGGCTCAACTCGTCTAGATTGACGATTGTGCGACCAATCTTCAAAGGTCATGAATTCTGGGGGAATTTCGGGCAGGTGCATCAGAGAGAAGAATTTGGTGGAAGCATATTTAGGCGAGATTTCTTCGAAGGTTGATGGGTAGGATGGAATGTTATGTGCACGAAGAAGTCTCATAATATAAGTTGGGTAAATAATTGATGGCCGTGATCGAGTCCAAAAATGCTTGAGCTCGTCGAAGATAAATTTGGCCCAATTTACCCTTGTTCCACTAAGTAGAGCATATAGGGCTTTGTGCTCTAATTCGGTGATTTGCTCGTGACTTCCCATTCGTGAACAATTGCATTAATTATCATTCGAGTTAGGAGTCGAGCTTTTGGACGTAGATATTTGGAGGAAAATTTTGGCATTTCATCCTCCCAAATTTGATGAGTAATACTGTTTCATGGCTTGAAGCGCATATCGGGAATGTTGTATAAATCTTCCCCTGTGTCAGAGCATACTAGGGTTCGACCTATTATGCCTGGAGTTAATCTAATGTGTTCCCATACACACTAGGCCAAAGCTAGTTATCCTCATTTTCAATGTTCCACACCGAAGTACTGTCTAAATTCGCATAGAATAGAAATATGGCTGATTGGTCCATTTGGTTATCATTAGAAGTGAAAGAAATTAGGGTTTCCAACCCGGCATTTTCACATATTCATCCAAATCATACATAGGAAATTTAAAGAGATTGTAGAATGGATCTATGTGGAGTTTTTTATTTTGGATGTCTTCATACCTATTGATGGAATGAGGTGCTTTGTTCATCCACCTTTCGATCTGTTCATCGGAGCACACATGAGGATTTGAAGATGAGGTCGGTTGGTCTTGTTTTCGTTTTGACATCTTGGGAGTCTTAGTGCGAGGAGGCATTATGATTTTATTTTCTTAAAGATGATGTTTTGGAAAAAAAACGTGTTTGAGAAAATCATAGGTTTTAACAATTTTGAGATAAAAGAAAAAAATGACATTATCTGGGCGAATTTAAATGGTCGATTGGGAATCAGATGTCTGGATTGGAAATCAGACGTCTGGTTTGCCTTAAATTGAGTACAACAGATATATTTAGACGTCTGGTTTTTGGTTTAGATGTCTGGTTTGATCGAATTTGTAAAATTGGAGAGGCAGAGAGTTTTATCAGACGTCTGGGTATGAAACCAGACGTCTGGTTTGGTTTATTGTTGAAAAACTTCGTGGCAGAGAACTAAGGCAGACGTCTGGATCTTATTTCAGACGTCTTAAATTCTCTAATTTTTCTTTGGAGAAGACAGAGCAAAATTTCAGACGTCTGGGGATATATCAGACATCTGACATATGCACAGTGCTTAAATTTTAGACGTATATCATAATGTCAGACATCTGAAGGCCATAGTCAGACGTCTGAAACAAGCAGCGTGGCTAAATAGCCTAAAAATTGATGGTTTTGCTTATTTCTTGAATGTTTTATAACAAATAATTTTATTTTTGTGAAATAAAAGAACAAATAATCATAGATACATACAATAACAAATATAATTTATTTAGAAGACGATGAAGTTTTGCGATCTCCTGACTTGTCATCCGTCCATTGGTTAAGTGGAGGCCATATATTTCCACGTTCATAGGTTCTTGGGGAGCCAGAATATCGTCTTGGTGAAGGGTCCGAAGGAGAATGATATGAAGACGAGGGATCCAAAGAACTACAAGGTTTTGGTAGCGGTTCATGGATATCTTTCTTTCGCGATGAACAAAACTTCATCGCTACTTGCTCCAAAAAGCTTAGCCGACTTGCTGTAACTTTTTGTTTGAAATATAATTCTCATTGAAGATCTATTTGTTGTTTTTGATAATGATGAATTTCATCAATTTTCTCTTTTGTTTTAGGAGAGACAAACAGAGATCTTTTGGTCTTCTTGTTATCGGGAGTAAAACCCGTATGATATGAGGACCACCTATTCGTTGGCTCCTACTTTGGTGTAGGTGTAGGAAGCCGTTGTGGCGTGTCAGCCGAGCAGTCCGTCGTTGGTGTTGAGATGGAGATGGATATATAAGAGTCCCCAGAAAACATGGCTATATTTTGTTTCTTTAAGGAAGATATGAATTGTGTATATAGTTTTGTATACCTCTTTATATATAAGTTGAAAGAATTATTTATAGACAAACTAACTGTCTAAAAAATTAAAGGTTCGGAAATTATTAAGTATAATTTGTGGTAGTAAAATAAACAACTAATCACAGCCTTAAAGTGAAACATTGATTAATTTTGAGGAAGAAGATCTTGAATGAGCAAATACCTAAATTTCGTCGGAGTTTAATAAAAGGTTGTTCATTTAGTGGTTTTATAAAGATGTCTGCTACTTGATTTTCGGTATTTACGTATTCTAATAAATATTTCCTTTTCAACATTGTCTCGTAAAAAATGATGGCGTATATCTATATGCTTAGTTCGTGAGTGATTAACTGGGTTTTTTGATAAATTTATAGCATTCATGTTATCACAATATATTGGAAATTTGTTGATAATTTTGCCAAAATCCGTTAGTGTTTGTTGCATGTATATCACTTGTGCACATGCTAGAGCTGCGAAGCTGTATTCGGCTTCGCAACTAGATAAAGAGACACAAATTTTCCTTTTGCTAAACCATGAAACTAAAAATTGTCCGATAAAATGACAAGTTCCACTAGTACTCTTACGATCTGTTCTACATCCACTGAAATCTGCACCGCTATATGAAACTAGTTCAAATGATGATTCTTTAGGGTAAAACAAAACATAATATCTAGTACTAGATAGATGACGTAAAATGCGCTTAACGGCTCTTAGATGAGATTCTTTTGGTTGTGCTTGAAATCGAGCACATAGACATACACTCATCATAATATCGGGTCGACTACCCGTTAAATAAAGTAAAGAACCAATCATGCTCCGATATAATTTTTCATCAGAATCTTTTCCGTTACAACTTTTTCAAAGTGAACAGTGGTACTCATTGGTGTTGGTTTTATTGAAGTTTTATCCATTTCAAAACGACGTAATAGATCGTTACAATATTTTTCTTAATGAATAAAAAATCCATTTTCAAGTTGTTTTATTTGTAAACCTAAGAAGAAATTTAATTCTATCATGTGTGACATTTCAAATTCATTTTTCATAATATTTGAAAATTCATTACATAGATTCTCGTTGGTTGAACCAAAAATGATATCATCAACAAAAATTTGTACGACTAAAATATCATCATTTTCTCTTTTAATAAACAAAGCAGAATCTATTTTGCCTATTTGAAAACCAGATGTTATTAAGTGATTTTTAAGACGTCTGTACCATACATGAGGGGCTTGTTTTAATCCATATAGTGCTTCGTGTAATTTAAAAAAATGATCTGGATATTTTTCGTGACCAAATAGTGGAGGTTGTTCTACATGTACATTTTCTTTGATAAAATCATTTAAGAAAGCACTTTTGACATCCATATGAAATAATTTAAAATTGTGATGAGTTGCAAAGGCGAGTAATATACGAATGGCTTCTAATCTAGCTATCGGTGCAAAGGTTTCGTCATAATCGATACCTTCTTCTTGATTATAGCCTTGAGCAACTAAACGTGCTTTATTTCTAACAATATTTCCATTTTCGTTTGCTTTGTTTTTAAACACCCATTTTGTTCCTATAACCGATTGATCTTCAGGTATTGGTACTAATTCCCAAACACTATTACGTTTAAATTGATTTAATTCTTCTTGCATAGCAATTATCCAAAAATTATCATTTGAAGCTTCTTTATAATTTTTTGGTTCAAAATTTGATACAAATGCTATATGGCTTATCTGATTAAGTTGATTTCTATTTACTCTAGAATTGAGATCTCCAATAATATTATCTTTTGCATGATTCTTAAGAATTCTAGGAGGTGATACCAAAGTGTTATTTTGAACATTTGTTTCATTATTAATAGAATTTGTTGAATTTGTTAGTGGACTAATTTCTTCTTCATCATTAGTATGATGATTAAAAAGATTTTCGTCAAATGAAACATGTAAACTTTCTTCAATAGTATTATTTCTTTTATTAAAAATTCTATATGCTTTACTACGAGCCGAATATCCAACAAAGATACCTTCATCGGCCTTCGGGTCAAATTTACCCTAAGTTATCTTTTGTATTTAATATAAAGCATTGTGAACCGAAAGTTTTAAAGTATGATGCTTTAGGTTTTTTACCAAAAAATATTTCAAAACAAGTTTGTTTAGTCATAAGACGTATTGTTACTCGATTCAATACATAACAAGCTGTGGCAATAGCTTCAGCCCAAAAGTGTTTTGGTAGACCACTACTATTTAGTAATGTTCGTGCACATTCTTGTAGTGTACGATTTTTTCTTTCTACAACACCATTCTGTTGAGGTGTGCGAGGAAAAGAGAAATTTTGAGTCATTCCTTTCTTATTACAAAAATTAGTAAAAAGATCGTTTTCGAATTCTCCTCCTTGATCATTTCGAATATTTTTAATTTTTATATCCATTTGTTTTTTTAATTCTTTTAGAAAATATCTTAAACATACCAAAAGTATCGCTTTTATGTTTTAAAAACAAAGTCCATGTGTATCTTGAAAAATCATCAACTATTACAAAGACATATTTGTTATGATTTATCGATCGTATTTGTGTTGGACCAAAAAAATCTAAAGGTAATAATTCTAATGGTTATTTCGTAGAAATATTATTTTTAGATTTAAAAGAGCTTTTCTTAAGTTTTCCAATTTGACAATCGTCGCATAAATTTTCTATTTTGTAATTTATTTTAGATAAACCTCTAACTAGTTCATATTTTGCCAATTTATTAATATTTTTAAAATTGATATGACAGAATCATTTATGCCATAGCCATGGATCATCATGTTTGGCGGTTAAACATAAATTCAAATTTTTATTTATACTCATGTTTAATACATAAAATATTTTTGTTTCTAACACCTTTAAAAATAAATTGTTTGTTATTATCTAAAATATTACATCTATCTTTTTCAAAATTTATTTGAAAACCTTTATTGCATAATTGACTAATACTTAGTAAGTTGTGTTTTAGATTTTCTACTAATAAAACTTTTGTAATAATAGGAGAGTTAGATATACCAGTTGATGACTTCTCCAATGCCTACGACATATCCTTTTGAATTATCTCCAAAGGTTATGTTCCACCATCGATGAATGTTATATTTGATAACATTTTTGAATTTCTCGTCATATGCTTGGAGCATCCGCTATCTAGTATCCATTTCTCCTTATTTTTTATTTTGGGTACCTACAAAATAAAAGATGTTTTAATTGGTACCCATATATTCTGTTAGGGTCCTAATTGTTAGGAGAAGGTAACCATACCCAAGATGGTTTGGTACCTTTTTAAATATAATTTTTATTATAGAGTACATTCTCTAAGAAATTATTAATATGCTTTTGTCTAATCAAATTATTATTTGTCTTAGGAATCCAAATTTTCATATTTTTCGTATTCATTTTAGACATAGGTAAACTTTTAGCTTTTGTATAATTAATATTTTTAACATCATTTCCTTTTGTTTAGAAGGATTTTTAAATCCTATTCCATTTCTATTGCCTGATGGTTTTGAAGTTTTGATAAGATTTTCCAAATCTTGTTTTCCTTTATTAAATTTTGACACATTATTTGTAATTTTATCTAATTTTTCTTTTAATTCTATATTTTCAATTTTCAATATTTCAATACTGTTTTTTAAGTCAACATTTTCTTTTAACAAATTATCCTTTACTATTTTAGTGTTTTCAAAATCAATAGTAATAGACTCACTTTCTATCAAATTATTTTTGATTTTATCTTGAGATAATTCAAGTTCTTCTTCTAGGATAATTTTTTCATCTTTTAACATTCCTACTTCTAGTTCTAGTCTATTTATTTTGACTATATATTCTTTGTTCAATTTTTTAATTTGTCTAAATTTATCATCTAATTCCATGCTAAGTTCTAATAATTCGTCATAGCTAAGTTCAGGATATACCTTATCAGTTTGTGCCATAAAACACAGATTAGCTTGTTCTCCGTCACTATCGCTATCACTTTCAGATGATGAAGAGTCTGAGTCATCCCAAGTTACTTTGAAAGCTTTCTTCTTTTTTGAATTTTTCAAATTTGTTCTTCTTTTTATCATTGTTGAGTTTTGGACAATTCTTCTTCATATGTCTGTACTGATCGCATTCATAACACTTGATTTGAGATAGGTTTGTTGTGTTGGACTTCCCTTCTTTTTGGAATTTGGTCATCTGTCTAATTTTCTTGAATCTATTATAATTCTTGGCAATGAAGACTATCTCTTCTTCATCTAAATTAGAGTCATCATTTTTTGTAGCTGGGAATGCTATGTCCTTTTTCTCTGAATTCGGTTCTTTTCGTGCCTACAAATTAGCTTCATAGGACATTAAATTTCCTATCAACTCCTCAACTTTGAGAGTAGTGAGATCATTAGCTTCTTCAATAGCTAAAACCTTCCTTTCCCAATCTGATGTTAAACAGTTGAATATTCGAGAAACTAAATCAAAATCAGTAAACTTAACTCCTAATGCCATAAGATCATGTTGGATAGTTTGAAATCTAGAATACATGTTAACAATAGTTTCATTTTGTTTCATTTTGAGTGACGAAAATTGGTTTTGCAAAATTGAAATCTTAGTTTGTTTGACCTTTGTTGTACCTTCGTGTGTAATTTGTAAGGTACGCCAAATGTCAAATGCAGTTGTGCATAACATGACACGTGAAAATTCATTTTTGTCTAGAGAGCAAAATAAAACATTCATGGCTTTAGCATTATTTGATGCTAAGGTCTTTTGTGCATGGGTCCATGTATTCATAGAAATAGTAGGTGCTTCATATTTATCTTGTGTGGCTGACCAAATTTCTAGACCATTTGCTTCCATAAAAATTCTCATACGTGTTGACCAATATGCATAGTTAGATCCATTAAATTGTGACGACCCACCTTTCTACTCACAGAAAGACGTGTCATCAATAAGAAAAGAAAGGGATAGAAATAGAAAAGATAGTAAGAAAGAATAACAACATGAGAATCTCACAGCGGAATGGAACAAAATATAATACATCACATAACTATTGCATAGTTTACATATATCATAGTTATACAATATCATACACATGATAGCCATATTTACATCTGTCACTACATACATCCTAAAATACAACATACACTAACTAACGCAGTGGAACTAGGTAGATATATATATACACACGTTTGAAACTCCTGCTCCAAGCTCCCACAGAAACCAAAATCCAAAACCTATCACTTGGCTACTCATAAAAATTTGAGTACCCAAGAGTTTATGAAAAACAAAAATAAACTCCGGGTCAGACATGGGTCTGGTATGAGTAAACGATTTAAAGTTGTTTAACTTTGAAAACACTTAAAAATAAGGTATCAGGTAAGACTACCCACACATAAATGCGGGTAAGTTTTTACCTTATGCTAACCAAAATATTTCATAGGAAATCCAGTGATATTATAATAGTGTCTAGGGTTTTCAAGTAAAATACAGAAATAGCTGAAATGCTTACATCTCACATTCCAACGTAGTTGAGCACAATCAAAACGTGCGGCTCTTATTGGAAATTGGATTCTATACAATGGCTGGGCTACTGGGGTACCGTCCGCCACAGTACGGGGCCTAGATCACCGTACCGAGGATCACTCCCGACCACCTACAACACAAGGACAGAACCATTCCTTACTGAACAGTCCCGAGCAAGATAACCCCGCGGTTGTAGCTAGCAACCGCCCACAAAGCCAGAATAAAAAGGGACATCTAGACAGGGGTATATCTCGTCCTGCTTGGGTGCTACCCACCTAACCTTGCTGCACATCCCCTGTTTTTAGCCATTCCCGATTGATGAGGCTTGAGGCTACGATTACCTTTACAGAACATATCTCTTAGAATGATCATCGTCTGTCTGACGATGTTCTGAAAGCATTAAATCCATACGAGTTCGTTCCGGGTTCGAATGAAACCGAAGGCATTATTTCGTTACAATTATTTTGGAATCACCGTCAGAGTTAACGACAATAACCCTTACATTCTGAAAACACCATCTCGATCTTTACTTGAGAATTCACGACCTAACGTTTAATTTGGATCGATGTGGTTTTCGGATAATCATAACTGACACCCGATCCCGGTCTCATCGAAATCCAAATGCCATTTTGAAGGCCAAGTTGTTTAGTGGTTTAAACAATTTAATTTCAACACTTTGAATTCACATAGTATTTATCACAGATAAATCATACACAATCATCATAGATATATCAAAGCATATCATAGAACATCACAGAATATCACCAAATAAATATCACAAATCAGATATTCTACTTATACAATATTCATAAGCAAGCATCTTAAATTCTTATTGCAATTAATTTAATTTAAATCAATTATTTGAGAATTAATTACTTAATTAATTTTTTTATTTCACACCATTTAATTAATTACTTCTTAATCAATTTATTTAAATCAACTACTTAATTAATTCCCCCTTAATTATTAATTAATAACCTTAATTATTAATTGATCAAACTTAATTATCCATTTATTAACCACTAATTACTTATTTAATCGATTATTAATTCTTAATTAAATTACTTAATTAGTTAACTACTAATCATACGTTAATTAACTTAAGTAGTTAATTACAAATTTATTTATCACTTAATCCTCAATTAACCAATCACTAATTACAATTATAATTTAATTATTCTTAATTGCTTCTAAAATAATTAATTAATTACTATTCATTTTAATGAACATTTTAAAGCTCTCCTTTAAACTTTGAAAATCAAATTATTACTAACTACCAACTTAAATGTTAATTAATTTTACACTTAACTTAAATTAATTACTTAATTAAAATAATAATCAAGAGTTGAAAATATTGTTAAGTATTAACTAAAATAATTAAAACTCGAATTAAAATCTTAACCTAAACTGTTAAACCTTTATTTTGTTTACAGTGCTTAAAACTGGTTGAAAATGATTTGCTTAACTTTATTTTTTTTTAATATACCGCAGTTTTGAAAACCCGAGCACTCCTCTTGTTTAACTCGAGTATCACTTCGGTTTCCTCACCCATTTTCCCGAGACACACACCCAATCTTCACGCAACCCTTCTTCTTCTCTCCCTCTTTTTTTTTCATTTTCCAGTAAGTTTAAGTATAATCTTAAGTTATAGTATTAGTAAAACATGTTTACTCACTCGATCACTTATCCGAAGTAAGCGACCACTTAACTCGAGTAACGATTCGAGATTACCCACCAATGACGACACTGAAACCAACCTCACGCCGTACACGTACACGGCGACGCACCGTAGCTTTGGCAAACTCCATCGCCTCAGGCAATTCATAAATCTCCTATAGACTCAATAACCAAACTAGTTTCGCCCTTAAAAAATTTGAATCGAATTTTAGCATACTGCTCGAAAAATTGCAAACACCACC
The DNA here is from genome assembly GCA_030765085.1 of Allium cepa. NCBI lineage: Eukaryota > Viridiplantae > Streptophyta > Magnoliopsida > Asparagales > Amaryllidaceae > Allium > Allium cepa. The sequence goes on from CM060943.1 coordinate 132,819,634, forward strand.
CAAAACTAAAACACCTCGCCACTGCCGCACAGACCATCGGAGATGCCCAAACTTCGTCCATACCACGATAACACGTTAAGCTACCATCCTCATAATTACGTGCAGCTCGATCACGTAAAGAAGACGAACTCGTCACATTTTCTGACATGACCAAAAACTTAAAACAAAACCCTAAAATGATCTCAACCTAACCTTTATGCAATGGAAAAATCCTTTGATAATTTTCTCAAAATCAATGATGTTTATATTTGCTTCAAACAAAATTTCAACATTTTAAGTTGGTTCGATTGTCAGGAATTTGTAAAAATGCAATTTTAGTTCAAATACAAACTGCTCTTAAAATACTAATCTAAAAATCTTCATTTTTGTTTTAAAAATCATAAATTGCAGCAAGAATACAAGTTATAAACTTGAATTAATATTTTATAACAATCGAATTTTATCAAATTATCACTTGATTGCCTGCAAACAAGATTACAGTGGTATATTCTTACAAACCTGATTTGATCAGTTTTTAAAATCTTAGTTGATGTTTAAACTTCTTGTTTAATTGAAACTTAAAGTTTTATAATGATCAGTTGAAAACAATTTTGAGTTTGAATGATAATCAACCCTGTAACAAATAGCAGAGAAGAACAACATATTCAATATTCATAGAACAACCTGTATGTAAACACAGATCCATATCAAAATAAAACACATACAACACCATATAGTCAATGAATCATCTTTACTGTTTTAATTAAACTTAAACTTGAAAATTTTATGTTTACTCACCTGAAAGTTTTGAGCAGAGAACAATTCCTAGTATTATGAAAACCTGAAGTATGAATCTGCCTTGAGTCTGCTTTTGTAAACTACAGTTTGAATTGAATGATTTTGAACTTTGACAAATGAAGATGTTTATTTCTTATTCTCAGGTCTTTCTATGTGTTGATGAACGAACTGGAACAGCAAGATGTACATTTATAAGAGAAAATAGTTTGTAAATAAGAAAAGTATTATCTGGTTAAGCTTCTTTGTTAAGATTTGATCAGATTTTTCTAAATATTTTGAATTGACCTACTTTAGGCTGAGATAATGGCATTTAATGCCATGGTTCCTGTGACGACCCGAACTCGATGTCCGACAAACAACATCAAATTCGTATCGCCGGAGCTTGCAACAACATTAGATGATAAATAACACAGCGGAAAACTAAAAGATGATATCACTGATACAACATGAATACAATATCCAATACATCAATTTGATACAATGATAACCATCAACATCAGAGAATACAACCAAATACAGCGGAATACGATACAATATGATAAGTCTTCACAGAATCCAATACTGCAACTCTGATCCAAAAGCTCCAAAGACAAAGCTCCCAAAACTCCAACCTCGATCCACCATCAAGGTTGCACCAAGATAAGCAAGTCCGTCCATGGACTCCAAAGACTCCAAAATGATCAAATAGAAGGCTGAAGGCTACCAAAACGATATCTACTACCTGACTATCTGGAAAACCAAACTCTAGACTGCCCGTGTGGAAAATGGTGGGCACCCAGAGTTTAGAAAGGGAACAATAAACTCCGGGTTAGTCATGGGACTGGTATGAGAAAACAAAAACATTTGGTCTTTGAAACAAACAAAAGGTTTTAAGTTTTGAAATTCGCAATGCTTTTTTGAAAATGAAACTACCATAAGGCCTCCCGCCACACACACAATGCAAACGCAGAATTGGAGGAGATTTCTCCTTATGATAGTCAAAAATGCTTGATACGAGGAAATTTCTTTGATATTATTACTATAAGTGCAAAGTGCATAAAAACCATTTCGAAAGTATAATATAAATCCTAGCCAGCATAGACATTCCGAACTATGCCTACTATAGCTACCATCCAAACATTGGGGCGCCACCATAAGTAGATGGCAGGTAATACAACTAAAACCGTACAAGGCACGTATTGGATGAATGGATTTCCAACAAATGGTCAGGCTAAGGAACTTCCTATTGCCACATGGGAACGCCTCTGGCGGGACGCCCCGAGAACCACCCTGGCTCTCTGCTAAACAAGGACGGCTACCCCCTTCCCGGGGAATAAAACCTCAGATATGCCACCCCCGGTCCTTTGGGACCTTTATCCAAGGATCCTCTACACCAACATCACACAGTAATAGATATATACTACAGTGCCCACATGAGTAAGTATCTGGGCTCCATACCATGATACTACCCTTTTCCAGAAGGAATGGTCATACCCTAGGGGAGCTACCCCTGAAACCTTGCCGCATCTTTCCTGTTTCGACCATTACCGGTTTGTGAGGCTCGATGAGGTTTCGTCCACAAAGCTACGCTTTTTCACAAAGCCACGCTTTGATCACAAATGATCAACAAATGATCATCAATCACACAGCAGCACTTAGCATGCCACACCACCAAATTGGGAGTACATCGCTGATAACTTCAACTACATAACCTCTGAGCTCGTACGTCTCAGAGAAGGGTGTTAAGCTAAGAGAATAAATTCTCCGCCACCAACAGATATGTATTTGAAAGAAATCGGCTTTATATCTCAAAGTGTAGTGTCAGACACACGACCATACAAGTCTGTTCCGGGTTCGAACAGAACCGAAGGCACTTCCGAAGAAGCCCTTGCAATCCGGGTATCCACAATCCCGATCGGATTCTCCACCACTTGGGGAATCTCTATACCGTAGCTACTCAGTGCAGAGACAATCGATAGGTCATCCTATCGTTCTCGCAAATACCCGGTCTTCACCACCGGTCTTCAATTGCTATCCATAACGACGTATCATTATGCGGAATGGGCTATATGACACCTGGTCCTCTCCCGGCTAAACCGAATGATGAGCGTAATATTTAAAAACATATGGATATGAGATTTCAGTTAAGTCACAACTTAAATTTCAAAATTCCCTTTTTAATGGTTTAAAACAATTACCATTTAAATCTTTAAACACAAAGATTTAGTTCACAAAATTTACCCAAATTCACAAAGATCCATTCACTTATTTCAAAACAATTTCCATTTTTATTTGGATTAACCCACTTAATCTTTTAAATAAAAGATTTAACTCATAGCTTCCAAAACCATTTCCAAAAGTTCATTCATAACTTGGAAAACTGTATTTCAATTCAAACTTGAAATTCCTATAATACCAATTTGGAAATTCATTTCTTATATGAAAGCTTTTATCGTTTGAAAACAAATAGTTTTCATTTTGGGAAAATCCGATTTCAATTTTTACAAGTTAAAGTTTTTCAAACTTGGGTTAAATTTAATTCCCAAAACAACACTTAAAATATGGTTTAAAAACCCATATAAACTTGTATGACCCTTTACTTCATAAATTCTCAAAATAGATTTTAATTTCAAAATTTGAATTCAATTTTAAATTGAATTATTAAGTTTCAAAACTTTATTAAGTTATTCAAAATAACTTTTATCTTTGAAACCTCTTTTCAAAAGCTTTTCACTTTAAATCCGATCCATTTCCAAAATCATTTGAATTCAAAAATTCAATTTAAAAATTATTTCAAAAATCTGTGACTTAACTAATTTCCACGTGCAATCCATATTTGTGTGTGTATAGTGTAGTCCAGGGGTTTTACACAATAGTGCACACATCAATCATCACAGATATATCGATAAGCGGTATAACCCACAACGCTTATCTTCAATCACAAATCCATAGATAAAGTAAATTTATCAAACACAAAGATTCACTATTATAATTTGATGAAGGTTTCAGATAACCAATTGGAATCCGACTCCCTGTCGCATCGAAATTCAAATGTCGTTTATGGGTCAAAGGATTTGCATATTCATATAACAATATATTCATCACAAATAAAACATCTCATCACAAAGCATCACATAGCATCAAATATTAAATAAATCAATCCATCACAAAGCATCCAATAGCAATCAAACAACTACAACTAGGATGAATAAATTGGGTGGTTTATTTTATCAATAACATAATTACTTTTATTAGTAATCTTAAATTAATGATTTATTAATTTCAATTAAGTTTTTAATTACCCTCATAAAATAATCATTTCTTTAATTAATTATCTTAATTAATTAACCCTTAATTGAAATTAAATCTTAATTACTTTTACTAATTAATTATTCCTTAATTAATTACTTTAATTAATAAACCTTTAATTATTGATTAATTAATCATTAATCTTTAATTATGTTAATAAATCACTTTGAAAACTTAAATTGTTAATTTATAAATCGTTAAACATTAACTAATTCAATTAATAAATCACTCTTTAATTATTCCATTTGTTATCAACTTATATTAAGTTTTTAAGATAAATTATTTCCTTATTAACTTCCTTTCATACTTCAAATTAAGTTTGAAAATAACTTTAAGGAGTTAACTTAAAACATTTTAAAACAAATCATACAAATTCATTTATACAAACAATTCATTTCAAAGAAACGAATTTCAAGAAATTGATCTAACTTAATTATTTAAAATTTAAAACTTACTTTATTTTTAAATTTAAAAAAACTGGTTACTCATTTTACTTGACCCATGTGTACTTGAACTAAAACCAAGTACACCTTCCTCTTTTCTTCTTATTAAACAATTTAACTTAAATTTTAAAAACTGTTTGGTTACAAAATCTGGAAACTGTTAATAATTTAACAGACTTACTTAAGTTCACGCGTATAACCCTAGGAATCACTCGAGCCAAAACAATCTTTCCCTGAGCAAATATTAGTCACTTGCACACCCCTACTACTTTGAGAAAAACTCCAGTAATCTCGAATCATACCCAAACCATTTTAATAACCCAACCAGAGCAAACGGGCCGAAGCCCAATTGAGACAAACACAACCCGAGCCCACTTCAAATCGCGTTCTTCTTCCCCCAAACACGAACCCACTGACACAGTTTTCACGTATACGTGTACAAGCACGATTGCCATCGTGGATCGCCGACGAACTCACCATCACGTTGCCGATGATCCCTAGCCTCGATTTGAACAACCAAAAACCCAAAATGATTTCGAAATCAAAAACGAGTTACTGATGTGAACTGGAGCAAAAACCATCGCCACGAAAACGCCACGCTCCTCCTCCTCTGACCACCTGGACGTCGCCTCCCTCCGGTCATGTCCCTGACAAACCCCAAACTAACTTCTACCCGAGTACCGCTACGCTCGGTCCATCAGAAAGTCGATGCCGATCGAATTTCTCAGCTCAACCCAAAATTAGGGTTAAGCCCTATATTGATCTCGTCACCTTGAGTCACACAATCGAAAAATTTTCTAACATTTTTCCTAACTTCAATAATCATTAAGCTAGCTACAAAACTAATTTCATCGTCCAAGATTTTTTTTTATAATCAGGAATTTGGAAAGAAACATTTTTGGTTCATCTCGAAACTGAGCGTTACACACGTAACTAAAAATCATAGTATTTGATTTAAAAATCTTGTTTTTGATTGTTTGTTCCAAATATAAAATCAAATCAACAAAATTAAACATTCGAATTTAACATGAAATTTTCATTCTACTGAGAAGCTGATATGCAAAGTCCATGCTACACTATTCAGTTTCAAACAATTCTAGGCTTATGCATTTAAGTTTAATCAAACCAAAATTTGTTTAAAATCCCAAGTCTATGAGAAATTTAATAGAGAAGAGATGAATTTGTTTTAAGTGATCATGCCTGTTATTCAAACAGAGGATCAAAACAATGACATGCACAGCCATTCTCATGTATATCCATGTAGACATAACTTAACAGGGTATTCAAGCATCAAGCATAGAAATCAAGGTATTCAAGTTTGGGATCAAAAAGAAGGGTTTACTCACTTGAATCAATGAAGAACAGAGGCCAAATTTGAGATTTTTGAAAGCTTTCTATTTGAAACTGGAAGTGTTTCCAGGTGTTACTTTATTCCTTTGAATCTGTAGCTTGACTTCCTTCTTTGTTTTCCACTTTTTTTTCTCTTTGAAGTTTTGTTTGCCACAGAATTGATCTTCAGGTTTATGTTTTGAACTTTTTTCTGCTAGCTTGCCTTTTGATTTTCTTCCTGACTTTTGTTTTGATGCTCTTGAATCTTGCTTCCAGGCTTAACAAATTGGTTTGAAATCTTCCTGACTTTGAAATTATTAGCTTCTGATCTTGCCTTTGCACTGTTGTTTGATCTCAGACATGATTCTTGCTTTGATCTACACTGCTTTTTTTCTTTCTTTCTAATCTGCTTTAATTAATGGGTTTGAGTTTGCAGATGTTCAATTTTCTTTGAAGAGGAGGGATTTGCTTCTTTGATCTGAAACTCACCAGGTTTCTTTTTTCTTCTTTATTTTTTCTGGTTTTTAACTTTGGTCTCAGATTTTTTTTTTTTGTTAAGACAGGGATTTTCAAATTTAGTTTGAAGATGATTTCAGATTTTGGGAAACTTAATGGCCTGGCTATCATTATTTGCAAGTTCCCCAAAAATTTGATTTAAAAGAAATCAGATTCTTTTTGCCACTTGTAAATTTTTTTCTTTGCATGATATACACTTGTAGTTTGTGGGGAGAATTATGTTTAAATCCTTTGACTCAATTTAATTTGTAAACTTTTGTTTAATCCTCCATGTAGTTATATTTTCATATATGCATATGCTTTAAATTTTTAAAGTTGTTTATATCTTCATTTATATTTATATTTTTCACAAACAAAAAATCTCTATTGTTTTCACATTCAACTTAATTTTAGCTCACTATTTCTATATACAACTAATTTATACATTTTATATTAATGCATTTCTTTTATTATTTATTTTTTCTTTTTGTACAACCTTTAAAAAGTTAAGAGTGATTTAAATATTTTGATTACATATTTACAAAGGATTACTTTTATTTATATAGGTGAATTTTACATAAAAATAATATTTTGAAAATGAGTGCATTAATTTTTTTTATTAATTTCAACTTCCAAATCTATTCAATATTTTAGAAACAACCTTTTTACTAATTTAAAGCTTTTAATTCTATTTTATTTTTAACACATTTTTATTTTTTAAATTCGATATTTGTTTTTAAAATACTTATCCTTATATTCCAAGTCAATTTGCTATTTATCTTTAAATCGGTATTTATTTCTGAATCCAATTTTATTTATAAAATTACTTATTCCTAAATTTAAACCAAACTCTACTTAAAATCTAAAATTTTTAAATTCATTCAAGAAATTTCCTAATTAATTCATGAATAAATTCACAATTTAATTCCAAAATTAAATTTAGTTGCCAAATTAATCGTAGTTAATTTTCAGGAATGTTACAGATTCCCCCACTTAAAGAAATTTCGTCCCCGAAATTTTCTAGGGAGACGAGGAAGAATAGATGATAGATAAAGAACGATTGATCAGATCAGATCGAAATATTTATTCTGCATTCGGTTTACCAAATTAGAATATCAACAAATATGAGAATCAACTCATTCAATTACGAAATAATTGGATTATCTAATCTACGGAGTATACAGGGTATTGGTTAGTTCGAAGGAATAACTAACCGCTCGTAGAATATATCGAAACCCAATGAAATAGACAGAAATGGATTCGACTACGATCTCAGATTCAAGATTTAACTTATTTATGATTTGCTAAGAAATAAAACTAGGTGTAGCTCCTATAACGAACAAACTTGAAAATTTAATTGTAAACAAGAAGGTTACCTTATAAAATTTCCTTTTGTATATCAGCCCTTGAGGTTGAAGAATCACCCCTGACTGCGTATCTCTTTGCTACTAGAGCTTCCTTCTTGTTGGGCAGTCGTTGATCCTATGTCCTGTCTTGCGGCAATGATAACATCCTGTAGATTCCTGATCTGGCCTCATAAATGGTTCTCTCAATCCTGGCTTCCAAGGATTCTTACATTTATCCGAGTAGTGGCCTTTCTCCATGCAGTTGAGACAAGTAACTTCTTTCAGCTTTTTCTTTCGAGAATTCTTCTTTTCTTTATCTTTCCTCGATTTCTTTCCACCAAACTTCTTTTTCCTCCAATTCAGATTACTTGTGTTTCCATCCTCCTTTGGAACTTCCTGCTTATCCAGAGTATCATATCTATAACCCATATCAATTAATTCAGAAAAGGATTACTTAACATGAGTAGTCATCCTCTCCTGGAATTCCTTGTTCATTCCCCGAATAAACTTTTCATTCTTCTTTAACGGTGTATTCACCAATTCTGGACCAAATCGAGATAATTCATTGAATTTGTTCAAATACTCTTCAAATGATAAACTTCCTTGCTTCAAATCCACGAACTCCTGGTACATTCTAGAGATACCAGCAGACGTCATATATCGCTGCTCGAACACTTCCTTGAAACGACTCCAAGTGAATTCATCCGCCGGTTCATCTAATGTAATAGTTTCCCACCAAGCTAAAGCCTCTTCCTGGAGTTGCCAAGAAGCTATCGATCGCATCTGATCATCTTCCAACTTTAGTCCTTTGAAAATCCTTTCGCACGATCGAATCCAGGCTTGTGCTTCGATAACTGATTCTTTGCCTGTGAATGGCTTTCCACCAAGTCTAGAAAAACTTCGATATAGATCAGCTAGATTTGATTGAGATTGAATAGGAATATCTGTCGTTGCAGGGCCTTGACCAGTTGAAGTGGTACTTCCCTGTCCCCAATCTCGTCCTCTTCTTCCACTCATTCTCACTATCTGTGAATAGTAAGAAAACCGATTTAAGCATTCGGACGAAATATCTTAGAGAATAACAACAGATAAAGGGAATAGATTGAGAAATTTGGATTTTGGTTTCACCGGTTACACTCATTCTAGGGTATACTTCACCCTATCTCTAATGAGCCATCTAATGTGTTACACTCCATAGCTAAAGTTCTTACTCAACCTTTAGCACTGATACCAATTTGTGACGGCACGAGGCAATGGCGACCGGTAGGCTTTGCAACCATCCCAGACCCACCGTGGCATAACAATGGTACCCCAGACCTTGCTTTTACGGCCAGCCTTTCGACTGTCTCGGCTTACGCCTAACCAACCCCTATTCACTAAGAGAGGACATGTAGGGGTAAGAGTCTCCCGTTCGCCACCAAACCGCGAAGCGAGAACCCCCTATCACATTCACTAAGAGAGCAAGTCCATTCCGGGTTCGAACAGAACCGAAGGCACTTCCGAAGAAGCCCTTGCAATCCGGGTATCCACAATCCCGATCGGATTCTCCACCACTTGGGGAATCTCTATACCGTAGCTACTCAGTGCAGAGACAATCGATAGGTCATCCTATCGTTCTCGCAAATACCCGGTCTTCACCACCGGTCTTCAATTGCTATCCATAACGACGTATCATTATTCGGAATGGGCTATATGACACCAGGTCCTCTCCCGGCTAAACCGAATGATGAGCGTAATATTTAAAAACATATGGATATGAGATTTCAGTTAAGTCACAATTTAAATTTCAAAATTCCCTTTTTAATGGTTTAAACCAACTACCATTTAAATCTTTAAACACAAAGATTTAGTTCACAAAATTTACCCAAATTCACAAAGATCCATTCACTTATTTCAAAACAATTTCCATTTTTATTTGGATTAACCCACTTAATCTTTTAAATAAAAGATTTAACTCATAGCTTCCAAAACCATTTCCAAAAGTTCATTCATAACTTGGAAAACTGTATTTCAATTCAAACTTGAAATTCCTATAATACCAATTTGGAAATTCATTTCTTATATGAAAGCTTTTATCGTTTGAAGACAAATAGTTTTCATTTTGGGAAAATCCGATTTCAATTTTTACAAGTTAAAGTTTTTCAAACTTGGGTTAAATTTAATTCCCAAAACAACACTTAAAATATGGTTTAAAAACCCATATAAACTTGTATGACCCTTTACTTCATAAATTCTCAAAATAGATTTTAATTTCAAAATTTGAATTCAATTTTAAATTGAATTATTAAGTTTCAAAATTTTATTAAGTTATTCAAAATAACTTTTATCTTTGAAACCTCTTTTCAAAAGCTTTTCACTTTAAATCCGATCCATTTCCAAAATCATTTGAATTCAAAAATTCAATTTAAAAATTATTTCAAAAATCTGTGACTTAACTAATTTCCACGTGCAATCCATATTTGTGTGTGTATAGTGTAGTCCAGGGGTTTTACACAATAGTGCACACATCAATCATCACAGATATATCGATAAGCGGTATAACCCACAACGCTTATCTTCAATCACAAATCCATAGATAAAGTAAATTTATCAAACACAAAGATTCACTATTATAATTCGATGAGGGTTTCGGATAACCAATTGGAATCCGACTCCCTGTCGCATCGAAATTCAAATGTCGTTTATGGGTCAAAGGATTTGCATATTCATATAACAATATATTCATCACAAATAAAACATCTCATCACAAAGCATCACATAGCATCAAATATCAAATAAATCAATCCATCACAAAGCATCCAATAGCAATCAAACAACTACAACTAGGATGAATAAATTGGGTGGTTTATTTTATCAATAACATAATTACTTTTATTAGTAATCTTAAATTAATGATTTATTAATTTCAATTAAGTTTTTAATTACCCTCATAAAATAATCATTTCTTTAATTAATTATCTTAATTAATTAACCCTTAATTGAAATTAAATCTTAATTACTTTTACTAATTAATTATTTCTTAATTAATTACTTTAATTAATAAACCTTTAATTATTGATTAATTAATCATTAATCTTTAATTATGTTAATAAATCACTTTGAAAACTTAAATTGTTAATTTATAAATCGTTAAACATTAACTAATTCAATTAATAAATCACTCTTTAATTATTCCATTTGTTATCAACTTATATTAAGTTTTTAAGATAAATTATTTCCTTATTAACTTCCTTTCATACTTCAAATTAAGTTTGAAAATAACTTTAAGGAGTTAACTTAAAACATTTTAAAACAAATCATACAAATTCATTTATACAAACAATTCATTTCAAAGAAACGAATTTCAAGAAATTGATCTAACTTAATTATTTAAAATTTAAAACTTACTTTATTTTTAAATTTAAAAAAACTGGTTACTCATTTTACTTGACCCGTGTGTACTTGAACTAAAACCAAGTACACCTTCCTCTTTTCTTCTTATTAAACAGTTTAACTTAAATTTTAAAAACTGTTTGGTTACAAAATCTGGAAACTGTTAATAATTTAACAGACTTACTTAAGTTCATGCGTATAACCCTAGGAATCACTCAAGCCAAAACAATCTTTCCCTGAGCAAATATTAGTCACTCGCACACCCCTACTACTTTGAGAAAAACTCCAGTAATCTCGAATCATACCCAAACCATTTTAATAACCCAACCAGAGCAAACGGGCCGAAGCCCAATTGAGACAAACACAACCCGAGCCCACTTCAAATCGCGTTCTTCTTCCCCTAAACACGAACCCACTGACACAGTTTGCACGTATACGTGCACAAGCACGATTGCCATCGTGGATCGCCGACGAACTCACCATCACGTTGCCGATGATCCCTAGCCCCGATTTGAACAACCAAAAACCCAAAATGATTTCGAAATCAAAAACGAGTTACTGATGTGAACTGGAGCAAAAACCATCGCCACGAAAACGCCACGCTCCTCCTCCTCTGACCACCTGGACGTCGCCTCCCTCCGGTCATGTCCCTGACAAACCCCAAACTAACTTCTACCCGAGTACCGCTACGCTCGGTCCATCAGAAAGTCGATGCCGATCGAATTTCTCAGCTCAACCCAAAATTAGGGTTAAGCCCTATATTGATCTCGTCACCTTGATTCACACAATCGAAAAATTTTCTAACATTTTTCCTGACTTCAATAATCATTAAGCTAGCTACAAAACTAATTTCATCGTCCAAGATTTTTTTTTTATAATCAGGAATTTGGAAAGAAACATTTTTGGTTCATCTCGAAACTGAGCGTTACACACGTAACTAAAAATCATAGTATTTGATTTAAAAATCTTGTTTTTGATTGTTTGTTCCAAATATAAAATCAAATTAACAAAATTAAACATTCGAATTCAACATGAAATTTTCATTCTACTGAGAAGCTGATATGCAAAGTCCATGCTACACTATTTAGTTTCAAACAATTCCAGGCTTATGCATTTAAGTTTAATCAAACCAAAATTTGTTTAAAATCCCAAGTCTATGAGAAATTTAATAGAGAAGAGATGAATTTGTTTTAAGTGATCATGCCTGTTATTCAAACAGAGGATCAAAACAATGACATGCACAGCCATTCTCATGTATATCCATGTAGACATAACTTAACAGGGTATTCAAGCATCAAGCATAGAAATCAAGGTATTCGAGTTTGGGATCAAAAAGAAGGGTTTACTCACTTGAATCAATGAAGAACAGAGGCCAAATTTGAGATTTTTGAAAGCTTTCTCTTTGAAACTGGAAGTGTTTCCAGGTGTTACTTTATTCCTTTGAATCTGTAGCTTGACTTCCTTCTTTGTTTTCCACTTTTTTTTCTCTTTGAAGTTTTGTTTGCCACAGAATTGATCTTCAGGTTTATGTTTTGAACTTTGTTCTGCTAGCTTGCCTTTTGATTTTCTTCCTGACTTTTGTTTTGATGCTCTTGAATCTTGCTTCCAGGCTTAACAAATTGGTTTGAAATCTTCCTGACTTTGAAATTATTAGCTTCTGATCTTGCTTTTGCACTGCTGTTTGATCTCATACATGATTCTCGCTTTGATCTACTCTGCTTTTTTTTTCTTTTCTAATCTGCTTTAATTAATGGGTTTGAGTTTGCAGATGTTCAATTTTCTTTGAAGAGGAGGGATTTGCTTCTTTGATCTGAAACTCACCAGGTTTCTTTTTTCTTCTTTATTTTTTCTGGTTTTTAACTTTGGTCTCAGATTTTTTTTTTGTTAAGACAGGGATTTTCGAATTTAGTTTGAAGATGATTTCAGATTTTGGGAAACTTAATGGCCTGGCTATCATTATTTGCAAGTTCCCCAAAAATTTGATTTAAAAGAAATCAGATTCTTTTTGCCACTTGTAAATTTTTTTCTTTGCATGATATACACTTGTAGTTTGTAGGGAGAATTATGTTTAAATCCTTTGACTCAATTTAATTTGTAAACTTTTGTTTAATCCTCCATGTAGTTATGTTTTCATATATGCATATGCTTTAAATTTTTAAAGTTGTTTATATCTTCATTTATATTTACATTTTTCACAAACAAAAAATCTCTATTGTTTTCACATTCAACTTAATTTTGGCTCACTATTTCTATATACAACTAATTTATACATTTTATGTTCATGCATTTCTATTATTATTTATTTTTTTCTTTTTGTACAACCTTTAAAAAGTTAAGAGTGATTTAAATATTTTGATTACATATTTACAAAGGATTACTTTTATTTATATAGGTGAATTTTACATAAAAATAATATTTTGAAAATGAGTGCATTAAGTTTTTTTATTAATTTCAACTTCCAAATCTATTCAATATTTTAGAAACAACCTTTTTACTAATTTAAAGCTTTTAATTCTATTTTATTTTTAACACATTTTTATTTTTTAAATTCGATATTTGTTTATAAAATACTTATCCTTATATTCCAAGTCAATTTGCTATTTATCTTTAAATCGGTATTTATTTCTGAATCCAATTTTATTTATAAAATTACTTATTCCTAAATTTAAACCAAACTCTACTTAAAATATAAATTTTTTAAATTCATTTAAGAAATTTCCTAATTAATTCATGAATAAATTCACAATTTAATTCCAAAATTAAATTAATTGCCAAATTAATCGTAGTTAATTTTTAGGAATGTTACAGTTCCCAAATTTGTTTACACATTATTATTATGTTTTGCTATATATAGATAGTTGTATGTAAATATTCACTTGCAGGTAACATTTGGGTTTTTATGTGTGAAGATATTTTGTTTTATATTTTTCTAGCTTTCACAATTCATATACATACACTTTGTCTTATTTTATTTTATACACTTGTTCTTATAATTTTTAACTTATGTTGTATGAACACCAAAATCACTTAATTCTTGCTTTTATTTTTTTTATTTCTATTTGTATTTTAACTATCAATATTTAAATTATATATGGTTTACTTAATATTTAATACTTATATTTTATATTGGTAGAATTTGATTTTATTCCAAACATTATTATCTATATATATTTACCAAATGTAACATTCCTGAAATTCATCAAGTTTAATTTGGCAATTAAATTTATTTTTGAAAATAAATTGTGAATTAATTAGAAAATTCTTAGGATAAATAAATAATTTTGATTTTAAATAGTAATTTATATTAGAAATTTAAGGATAAGTGATTTATAAAATAAATATTGAATTTCAAAATATAATGTATTAAAAATAAAAATAGAATTTTAAAAGCTTGAGATTAATAAAATGATAGTGATAGTTGTTTTCCAAAATATTAATTTTATTTGGAAGATATAATAAATTTCAGAAAAGGATTTATTTTTAGGATTTAATTCTCTTATCTAAACAAATGTGACCTTTGTTAATATGAAATCAAAAATTTTACATTCTTCTTTTCTTTTAAAAGTTGTACAAAATAGATAAATAAATAAATGTATGAATGAAAATTATAAAAATATATAAGTGTATGAACATTATGAAAAAAAATTAAATGTAAGAGATTAATTGGAATGGAATTTTGTTTGTGTAAATAAAAAAATAAATAAATTTATTTATAGAATGAATAAGACATTAAATTTTATATAAAAAAAAAAGCTTCTTTTATCTTTGTATAACCACAAATGTAAATATTAGTTAAACCCTTTTAACATTGTACATATATATACAAATAAACAAGGAATACATCATTTTTTTTACAAAGTGTATATAATATAAAAATTTAAGTTTATAAGAAGAATTCCTTATGTCTTTGAAATTTTTGAATGTAAAAATACATAAGGAAGTGAAGAAGTAAACATACATATGTAGGTTTGAATTTGTACAAGTGTTTAGGCCTCATGATGATTTTTAACAAATGGCATTCATAATATTTATTTGAATATAAAAAAAAAAAAGAAATTTAAAATTAGGAAAACTTTACATCTTCCCATATGTAATCATGGGTATCTTAGAAAATCTGAAAACAGATTTGCCTCCACTAATCTCAAAATCACAAAGCTGTTCAAAACTAGAAATCTCAAATGAAAAAAAATCTCAAAGCCTGGAAACTCAACTAATCAAAGATCTGAAGCAAAACCAGAGGCAGATCTAAGCAACCTCTCTTAAAATTTTTTTTTTTGAACTGAATTCAACCTGGAAAGCAAAAACAAGTTCAAGCTATAATTCCATCTTTCAAGTTGATAGTGCTTCAGGCTTTGGTTAGCAAGAAAACAGTGCAGTGTTTTCTAAAAACAAACCTGAGATCAAATTCATAATGCAACCCAGTGCAACTCAGCATGAAACAACAAAATCTGGAATATGGCAAAGCAAAGTCTTCAACCTGGAGCTGCAGATTACAATCACATTAAAATCAAATGCAGAACAACTAAGGTAAATTCAATTAAAACCATAATTTAAAAATGTAAAATCTGAAGCAATAAAAAAATAATAATTAACTCTAGTATTTTTGTCCTGAGGAAATAATGACCAAAACAAAAATAAAAGGCAGAGAAGTTTAAGAAGAATTGCATGTTCCAGATTCCAGTTCAAAGGATTGGGTTCTCTGTTCCTTCTTAAGCAAGGTGAGCAAACCACTTTTCTAAACTCTTTAAGTTGATATGTGTATGATCTGCTTTGTGGTGTTTCTTTGGTGTTTGCTGCGTATTGCTTGATGAATCTGATGCATGAATCCATTGTGTGATGCTTGCATGTTTGTTTAGACATGAATTGATAGTATATATGTGAATATTGTTGGGTGCATATCTGATATCATCTCTGTAAGTTACAGAGTTAAAAGAGAAAAAAAGATAATGTAACCAAATCCCAAATCCTCATCATATAATCCCTGATAAGCTTAGGAATTCATACCAGATTGTTTACCCATGAATTAAGTCTAAAAGAAAAAATCAGGTGAGCAAATCTCCTCCCTGAGTTTGTTTATTTTTGTTAGTGAGTAACAATTTATTTTAAAAACCAAATTAAAATGATATAGTTGCTTAAATTTGTTCTAGATCAAAATCAAACACATTAAATCCAGATTCATAAACTTAATTCATTGACATAAATTTGAATTATAAATCAAATATTAATATTTTTAAGTGTTTGTTTCATATACTGTCTGGACTGAAACAATAATATGAATTTGGGGCAAATGTATATAATCTGTAGCTTAGGGGAACTCAAATTTATTTTGAGTTATCAAGAATGAATCATAGATCTTGGAAAAAAAAAAATCAGAGAAGTGATTAAACTGATTTGATTGAGTGTAGTTTTAAGTTTCTTCAGTTAAACCTAGTTTAGTATTGGGTTGAGCTTTGAGTCAGTTTGAAGTGGTGGGTTGACCGAGAGCTTTGGCGTTTTGGATATGGGTAGAGGGTGTGTAGAAGTGTTCGTGGTCGAAGAGAGTGGATGTCAGGTGGTCGGAGATGAGAGTTGAGGCCGCTGACAGGTTTTGTCATAAAACCTGTTTGAAAGTTTACAGGTTTTGAAAATTTGGTGAACTTTTGAATGCTTGATTTTTTGATCGATCTGGGTTGGAGTTGGAGTAGTGGTGGGCTGCTGGAGTTGATTGGATCATCTGAGATGATCGGCAGAGGTGGCGGCGATGGAATCACTGGTGAACTGGTTGGTATGGGAAGTTTCAAGGGATACCTTGAGTTGCTCGAAGAAGTTGTTAAATGACTCGAAGCAAATGGTTTTTAAACTCGAAGTGGGAGAGCATAAAACCCGAAGTAAAAGTTATGTTTCTCGGGTAACCTGTAGTTACAGATTACACAGCAAAACTGTGTTTTGTTTTAAAAAAATTTGGGTTTTAAAACTTTTTAAAATCTGGGTTTGTCAAATTTAAAAAAAATCTGTAGTTATAGGTTTTAAATAAGGTTTAGGTTTAAAACTTAATTTTAAAACTTAATTCAAGTTTGAATTACTTTGAATTTAAATTCCAGGTTTTTAAACCTGTTTTCTGTTTTTCAAAATCTGGATTTTTATTTTTTTTAAATCTGTAGTTTGGTTGAAGTAAAGTTTTAGTTTGAATTCAAATGCAAGTATGAATTCCTAACTTGAATTCAAATTCCAGTTTTGATAATAAAATTTAAGTTTCAGAAATTTAAACTTAATTAACTCTTGGTTTGATAAAATAGTTCAAATACTTTTAGAAATGAGATTTTAAAAATATGAATAGAGTTAAAGTTAATTTAAAATCTGGAAATTCAAAGGTTTAGCTTGAATTGCAGGTTTAAATTTTTAAAGAAGGTTTAAATTTAAGTTTTCAAATTAAAATGGAAATTTAAATTATTGAAAGTTTTGAAATTACTTTTACTTTAAAAATTTCCATAGCATTAGTTTGATTGGCAATGTAAAAGTTTTAAATTTATTTAAAACTTTGATAAGTTTAAAATTCATTATATTTTAAACATGAATTTAAATTGAAATTTAAGGATAAGTTCAAAAAGTACTTGTTTTGAATAATATTGTTTTAAACATAATTAAGTTATGTTTTACTTTGGAAATTTGATTAAGAATTATGTTTTGGAATTTATTAATAAGGGTAATTAAGATTTGTTAATTAATTTAATTAATTAATTGAATTTGGGATTAATAATTGATTAATGATTAAATCATTTTGGAATTAAGATCATTAATTAAATTTTAATTTATGATAAATGAATATTAATTATGTAATTAAGCTTTAAATTAAGGGTAATTAACTTTATAATTAACTTTAATAAATAAATGATTAAAGATAATTTAATTGGTAATTAATTTAAGTTAATTACCTTATAAAATAATTAAAGAATGGTTAATGAAGGTCATTAACCAGGATTATTTAACAATTAATTAATTTGGTTAATTTTATTTATTAATTAGATTAATTAATTTAATAATAATCAATTATAAATGGATTGAGTAATTACTTGATAAAGAAATTAAGAAATTAATTACTTAATATAATTAATTTAATTGAATGAGATTGTTTAATAAAGTTTAATTAATTTTAAACATTTGGGTTTTATAAATAACTACTTTATGTAATTAATGATTTGGAAATTACATAGTTAAGTAATTGTTTAATATTTACAGATGTAATTAAGTGGAGATGTTTAAGTGGGAGATAATTTGGATTAATTATTTAGTAATTAATCAAATAATTTATTTAAGAGATTAAATTAAGGATAATTAATTTGGGTCAATATAGTAATTGAGTTGTTAATTACTTTGAGTAATTAATCTAAGAAATAATTTAGATCATTAATTATTTAATTAGTGATGTAATTAAGGATGATTAATTAGGATTAATTAATCAATAATAGGTAATAAATTAATGTAATTAATTTAGAAGTAATTAAAGAAGCAATTAAGGGTAGTTCATTACTAATGGAAGTAATTATGTGGTTGATAAATTTAAAACCACGCAAATTTATTCATCTTAACTGAAGATGTTTGATTGTTATTGAATGTTTTGTGATGGATTGATATATTTGATATATGATGTGATGCTATGTATTGCTTTGTGCTAAGTTGTTATATCTGTGATGTATATGTTGTTATATGTATATGCAAACCCTTGATCCGTAAAACGACATTTGGGTTTCGATGCGACAGGGAGTCGGATTCCATTTGGTTATCCGATACCCACATCGAACTGTAATGATTGAATCTGTGCTGATTGATGATGTGCTCTTATTGTGTAAAACCCCTGGACCACACTTATACACACACTAATATGGGTTGCACGTGGAAATTAGTTAAGTCACAGATTTTTGAAATTGTTTTAAAAATTTGATTTTTAAATCCAAGATAGTTTTGAACTAGGATTGAAGCTTTTGAAAATAGTTATTTTTAAATAACTTGATTAAGTTTGAAAATTTAGATAATTGGATTTAAATTTGAATTCAATAATTGAAATTGAATTCTAAAATTTGGAAACCAAGGTTTAAAAAGGGTATTCAACTTATAAATGGGTTTATATGGGTTTTTAAACCATTTTAAAGGTGATGTTTCGGAATTTAAATTCAAGCCAAGATTTCAACTTGTATAAATTGGATTTTTCTAAAACGAAAACTATTTGTTTTCAAATAATAAAGCTTTCACATAAGAAATGGACTTTCAATGTGTGTAAAAGGGCTTCAAGTCTAAAATGAAAATAGTTTTTCAAACTTTAGATAAATCCTTGGAAACGTGTTTTGAAAGCTATAAATCTTTAATTTAAAGATTTAATTGGGTTAATCCAATTGAAATGGGAATTGTTTTGAAATCTATGAATAGATCTTTGTGAAACTGGGTGAAACTTTGTGAAATAAATCTTTTTGTTTAAAGATTTAAAAATGGTAATTTGTTTAACCATTTGAAAGAAAAGTTTTGGATTTTTATAAGTTGTGACTTAACTAAAATCCCATATCCATATGTTTTAAAATATGGCGCTCACTATTCGGTTTAGCCGGGAGAGGACCTTGTGTCATATAGCCCATTCCGAATAGTGATACGACGTTATGGATAGCATTTGAAGACCGGTGGTGAAGACCGGGTATTTGTGAGAACGATAGGATAACCTATCGATTGACTCTGCACTGAGTTGCTCCGGTATAGAGTTCTCCTTAGTGATGGGAAGTCCGATCGGGATTGTGGATACCCGGATTTGCAAGGGCTTCTTCGGAAGTGCCTTCGGTTCTGTTCGAACCCGGAACAGACTTGTATGGTTGTATGTCCGACATTACACTTTGAGATGTTATCTGATCTCTATCAAATACATTTCTGCTTGGTGGCGGAGAATTTATTCTCTTAGCTTAACACCCTTCTCTGAGACGTACGAGCTCAGAGGTTATGTAGTTGATATTTATCAGTGATATTCCCAATTTGGTAATATGGCATGCTGAGTGCTGCTGTGTGATGATCATTGGTTGATCATTTGTGATATGATCATTTGTTTGATCATTTATCTTTGTGATCATTGCTTTGGCCATCTGTTGACCCAAAGCATGGCTTTGTTGCACAAAGCGTAGCTTTGTGGACGAGACTGCATCAGGACCTCACACCCCGGAAATGGTCGAAACAGGAAAGATGCGGCAAGGTTATGAGGGTCGCGCCCTTTAGGGTGTGTCATTCCCTTCTGGTAAAGGGTGGTATCATGGTATGGAGCCCAGATACTTACTCATGTGGATACTGCAGATCTATTACTTTGTGATACTTTGTGGTTGTTGCGCGCGCTCGGATAAAGGTCCCAAAGGACCGGGGGATGACATATTCGTGTAGTAGTTACCTAGTTACAGAGGTAACCCGGCCTTGTGTTGGCAGAGATCTAACCGTAACGTTAGTTCTCGGGACGTCCCGCCAGAGGCGATCCCATAGACAGTAGGAAGTTCCTTAGCCTGACCATTTGTTGGAAATCCATTCATCCAATACGTGCCTTGTACGGTTTTAGTTGTATTACCTGCCATTCACTTATGGTGGTCACCACTGTTTGGATGGTAGCTATAGTAGGCATAGTTCGGAATGTCTATGTTGGCTAGGATTTATATTCTACTTTCGAAATTGTTTTCTACACTATGCACTAATAATAATATCAAAAATGATTTGATTTTTGCGTAGTAAGCATATTTGACTATCATAAGGAGAAATCTCCTCCAAGTCTGCGTTTGCATTGTGTGTGTGGCGGGAGGCCTTATGGTAGTTTCATTTTCTAAAAAGCATTGCGGATTTCAAATTTAAATTTCTCTATCTGTTTTAAAAGACCAAATGTTTTTGTTTGCTCATACCAGTCCCATGACTGACCTGGAGTTTATTGTTCCTTTCCTAAACTCTGGGTGCCCACTATTTCCCACACGGGCAGTCTAGAGTTGGGGTTTTCAGAAATCAATGGTAGGTGTAGATGCGACAGCTTTCAGCCTTAGGATTTGGCAATCGCATTTGGATTGAGTTGCTTCTCTTCAGCTTGATTTGGAGTTCGAGCTATTTCTGGATTGGTGCTTTGGAGATGGAGATTACTGATACTGGAGTTCTTTCTTGAAGACCATATTTGAGCTTTGTTCTGCTGCTAGTATTATCTTTTCTTTCCGCTGCTATTATCTTGTATCATATCTCTGATGTATGTTGATATCTATTGTATCATTCTGTTGTATCATTCATGTTGTATATTGATATATGTTATTCATTTCTTCCGCTGTGTTATTTACTTAATGTGTTATAAGCTCCGGCGAACCAGGTTCGACGTTTGGATCTGCGGCATTTGAATACGAGTGTCGTATTCGGTGCCGATTTTCGAAGGTCGAGTCAGGGTCGTTATAAGTGGTATCAGAGCTGATGGTTAAAACCTTAGCTCAGGAGTATAACACATTAAGTAACTCATTAGAGATAGGATGAAGCATACCCTAGAATGAGTATATCCCTAAGATATCTGTTCGAGTGCCTCAGTAAATTCTCTTACTATCCACTGATAGTAAGTATGAGTGCGAGAAGAGAACGAGATAGGGGACAGGGGAATACGACTACAAATGGTCGATACCCTTCAATAGCGGAAACAACTTTTCTCTATCAATCTCCTTTGATTCGATTTCGTATTATTTTGATTGCTTCGTAGCAGCTCCAGAAAGAAGTTTCGGTGTGATGATGGCCATACGTATCGTTGTAGAAAATTCTTACTTTGTATCTTCATCGATTTCTTATCAGCTTTTCGATCTAAACTCTAATGAATTTGAAATTGAAAATATTAAATAAATTGAATAAATTGGTTAACTAATATGAAGCTAAATTTAAACTGTATTAATAAAACGATATCGATTAAAACCAAATTCGAAATTCTATTGTAATTTCTTGTGTTGATCGAGGTTCAAAGAGGAACAAATTGGTATATACTTTGGGATAATTCGACCCGAATTTGGTGTCCATATCTAGCATTTGGGAATTGTTGAAAATTAAGCCCATCTATCCATTCTCTGGGATCCGATATATTCTACGAACGATTAGTTATCCCTTCGAACTAATCAATGCCCTTGCACATTCGTAGACCGGTGGACCCAAATATCTGTGTAATAATTGTATGAGTTCGTTCTCATATTATTGATATTCTGATTTGGGTAGACCAAATGCAGAATAAATATCTCGATTCTGATCTGATCAATCATTCCTTTATCTATTATCTTTTCTTTCTCGTCTTCCTTGCAATTTCGAGGACGAAATTCTTTTAAGGGGGGAAATCTGTAACATTCCTGAAATTCATCAAGTTTAATTTGGCAATTAAATTTATTTTTGAAAATAAATTGTGAATTAATTAGAAAATTCTTAGGATAAATAAATAATTTTGATTTTAAATAGTAATTTATATTAGAAATTTAAGGATAAGTGATTTATAAAATAAATATTGAATTTCAAAATATAATGTATTAAAAATAAAAATAGAATTTTAAAAGCTTGAGATTAATAAAATGATAGTGATAGTTGTTTTCCAAAATATTAATTTTATTTGGAAGATATAATAAATTTCAGAAAAGGATTTATTTTTAGGATTTAATTCTCTTATCTAAACAAATGTGACCTTTGTTAATATGAAATCAAAAATTTTACATTCTTCTTTTCTTTTAAAAGTTGTACAAAATAGATAAATAAATAAATGTATGAATGAAAATTATAAAAATATATAAGTGTATGAACATTATGAAAAAAAATTAAATGTAAGAGATTAATTGGAATGGAATTTTGTTTGTGTAAATAAAAAAAAAATATAAATTTATTTATAGAATGAATAAGACATTAAATTTTATATAAAAAAAAAAGCTTCTTTTATCTTTGTATAACCACAAATGTAAATATTAGTTAAACCCTTTTAACATTGTACATATATATACAAATAAACAAGGAATACATCATTTTTTTTTACAAAGTGTATATAATATAAAAATTTAAGTTTATAAGAAGAATTCCTTATGTCTTTGAAATTTTTGAATGTAAAAATACATAAGGAAGTGAAGAAGTAAACATACATATGTAGGTTTGAATTTGTACAAGTGTTTAGGCCTCATGATGATTTTTAACAAATGGCATTCATAATATTTATTTGAATATAAAAAAAAAAAAAGAAATTTAAAATTAGGAAAACTTTACATCTTCCCATATGTAATCATGGGTATCTTAGAAAATCTGAAAACAGATTTGCCTCCACTAATCTCAAAATCACAAAGCTGTTCAAAACTAGAAATCTCAAATGAAAAAAAATCTCAAAGCCTGGAAACTCAACTAATCAAAGATCTGAAGCAAAACCAGAGGCAGATCTAAGCAACCTCTCTTAAATTTTTTTTTTTTTGAACTGAATTCAACCTGGAAAGCAAAAACAAGTTCAAGCTATAATTCCATCTTTCAAGTTGATAGTGCTTCAGGCTTTGGTTAGCAAGAAAACAGTGCAGTGTTTTCTAAAAACAAACCTGAGATCAAATTCATAATGCAACCCAGTGCAACTCAGCATGAAACAACAAAATCTGGAATATGGCAAAGCAAAGTCTTCAACCTGGAGCTGCAGATTACAATCACATTAAAATCAAATGCAGAACAACTAAGGTAAATTCAATTAAAACCATAATTTAAAAATGTAAAATCTGAAGCAATAAAAAAATAATAATTAACTCTAGTATTTTTGTCCTGAGGAAATAATGACCAAAACAAAAATAAAAGGCAGAGAAGTTTAAGAAGAATTGCATGTTCCAGATTCCAGTTCAAAGGATTGGGTTCTCTGTTCCTTCTTAAGCAAGGTGAGCAAACCACTTTTCTAAACTCTTTA
This sequence comes from Allium cepa, assembly GCA_030765085.1. Classification (NCBI taxonomy): domain Eukaryota; kingdom Viridiplantae; phylum Streptophyta; class Magnoliopsida; order Asparagales; family Amaryllidaceae; genus Allium; species Allium cepa. The sequence goes on from CM060943.1 coordinate 132,843,582, forward strand.
AGTTGATATGTGTATGATCTGCTTTGTGGTGTTTCTTTGGTGTTTGCTGCGTATTGCTTGATGAATCTGATGCATGAATCCATTGTGTGATGCTTGCATGTTTGTTTAGACATGAATTGATAGTATATATGTGAATATTGTTGGGTGCATATCTGATATCATCTCTGTAAGTTACAGAGTTAAAAGAGAAAAAAAGATAATGTAACCAAATCCCAAATCCTCATCATATAATCCCTGATAAGCTTAGGAATTCATACCAGATTGTTTACCCATGAATTAAGTCTAAAAGAAAAAATCAGGTGAGCAAATCTCCTCCCTGAGTTTGTTTATTTTTGTTAGTGAGTAACAATTTATTTTAAAAACCAAATTAAAATGATATAGTTGCTTAAATTTGTTCTAGATCAAAATCAAACACATTAAATCCAGATTCATAAACTTAATTCATTGACATAAATTTGAATTATAAATCAAATATTAATATTTTTAAGTGTTTGTTTCATATACTGTCTGGACTGAAACAATAATATGAATTTGGGGCAAATGTATATAATCTGTAGCTTAGGGGAACTCAAATTTATTTTGAGTTATCAAGAATGAATCATAGATCTTGGAAAAAAAAAAAATCAGAGAAGTGATTAAACTGATTTGATTGAGTGTAGTTTTAAGTTTCTTCAGTTAAACCTAGTTTAGTATTGGGTTGAGCTTTGAGTCAGTTTGAAGTGGTGGGTTGACCGAGAGCTTTGGCGTTTTGGATATGGGTAGAGGGTGTGTAGAAGTGTTCGTGGTCGAAGAGAGTGGATGTCAGGTGGTCGGAGATGAGAGTTGAGGCCGCTGACAGGTTTTGTCATAAAACCTGTTTGAAAGTTTACAGGTTTTGAAAATTTGGTGAACTTTTGAATGCTTGATTTTTTGATCGATCTGGGTTGGAGTTGGAGTAGTGGTGGGCTGCTGGAGTTGATTGGATCATCTGAGATGATCGGCAGAGGTGGCGGCGATGGAATCACTGGTGAACTGGTTGGTATGGGAAGTTTCAAGGGATACCTTGAGTTGCTCGAAGAAGTTGTTAAATGACTCGAAGCAAATGGTTTTTAAACTCGAAGTGGGAGAGCATAAAACCCGAAGTAAAAGTTATGTTTCTCGGGTAACCTGTAGTTACAGATTACACAGCAAAACTGTGTTTTGTTTTAAAAAAATTTGGGTTTTAAAACTTTTTAAAATCTGGGTTTGTCAAATTTAAAAAAAATCTGTAGTTATAGGTTTTAAATAAGGTTTAGGTTTAAAACTTAATTTTAAAACTTAATTCAAGTTTGAATTACTTTGAATTTAAATTCCAGGTTTTTAAACCTGTTTTCTGTTTTTCAAAATCTGGATTTTTATTTTTTTTAAATCTGTAGTTTGGTTGAAGTAAAGTTTTAGTTTGAATTCAAATGCAAGTATGAATTCCTAACTTGAATTCAAATTCCAGTTTTGATAATAAAATTTAAGTTTCAGAAATTTAAACTTAATTAACTCTTGGTTTGATAAAATAGTTCAAATACTTTTAGAAATGAGATTTTAAAAATATGAATAGAGTTAAAGTTAATTTAAAATCTGGAAATTCAAAGGTTTAGCTTGAATTGCAGGTTTAAATTTTTAAAGAAGGTTTAAATTTAAGTTTTCAAATTAAAATGGAAATTTAAATTATTGAAAGTTTTGAAATTACTTTTACTTTAAAAATTTCCATAGCATTAGTTTGATTGGCAATGTAAAAGTTTTAAATTTATTTAAAACTTTGATAAGTTTAAAATTCATTATATTTTAAACATGAATTTAAATTGAAATTTAAGGATAAGTTCAAAAAGTACTTGTTTTGAATAATATTGTTTTAAACATAATTAAGTTATGTTTTACTTTGGAAATTTGATTAAGAATTATGTTTTGGAATTTATTAATAAGGGTAATTAAGATTTGTTAATTAATTTAATTAATTAATTGAATTTGGGATTAATAATTGATTAATGATTAAATCATTTTGGAATTAAGATCATTAATTAAATTTTAATTTATGATAAATGAATATTAATTATGTAATTAAGCTTTAAATTAAGGGTAATTAACTTTATAATTAACTTTAATAAATAAATGATTAAAGATAATTTAATTGGTAATTAATTTAAGTTAATTACCTTATAAAATAATTAAAGAATGGTTAATGAAGGTCATTAACCAGGATTATTTAACAATTAATTAATTTGGTTAATTTTATTTATTAATTAGATTAATTAATTTAATAATAATCAATTATAAATGGATTGAGTAATTACTTGATAAAGAAATTAAGAAATTAATTACTTAATATAATTAATTTAATTGAATGAGATTGTTTAATAAAGTTTAATTAATTTTAAACATTTGGGTTTTATAAATAACTACTTTATGTAATTAATGATTTGGAAATTACATAGTTAAGTAATTGTTTAATATTTACAGATGTAATTAAGTGGAGATGTTTAAGTGGGAGATAATTTGGATTAATTATTTAGTAATTAATCAAATAATTTATTTAAGAGATTAAATTAAGGATAATTAATTTGGGTCAATATAGTAATTGAGTTGTTAATTACTTTGAGTAATTAATCTAAGAAATAATTTAGATCATTAATTATTTAATTAGTGATGTAATTAAGGATGATTAATTAGGATTAATTAATCAATAATAGGTAATAAATTAATGTAATTAATTTAGAAGTAATTAAAGAAGCAATTAAGGGTAGTTCATTACTAATGGAAGTAATTATGTGGTTGATAAATTTAAAACCACGCAAATTTATTCATCTTAACTGAAGATGTTTGATTGTTATTGAATGTTTTGTGATGGATTGATATATTTGATATATGATGTGATGCTATGTATTGCTTTGTGCTAAGTTGTTATATCTGTGATGTATATGTTGTTATATGTATATGCAAACCCTTGATCCGTAAAACGACATTTGGGTTTCGATGCGACAGGGAGTCGGATTCCATTTGGTTATCCGATACCCACATCGAACTGTAATGATTGAATCTGTGTTGATTGATGATGTGCTCTTATTGTGTAAAACCCCTGGACCACACTTATACACACACTAATATGGGTTGCACGTGGAAATTAGTTAAGTCACAGATTTTTGAAATTGTTTTAAAAATTTGATTTTTAAATCCAAGATAGTTTTGAACTAGGATTGAAGCTTTTGAAAATAGTTATTTTTAAATAACTTGATTAAGTTTGAAAATTTAGATAATTGGATTTAAATTTGAATTCAATAATTGAAATTGAATTCTAAAATTTGGAAACCAAGGTTTAAAAAGGGTATTCAACTTATAAATGGGTTTATATGGGTTTTTAAACCATTTTAAAGGTGATGTTTCGGAATTTAAATTCAAGCCAAGATTTCAACTTGTATAAATTGGATTTTTCTAAAACGAAAACTATTTGTTTTCAAATAATAAAGCTTTCACATAAGAAATGGACTTTCAATGTGTGTAAAAGGGCTTCAAGTCTAAAATGAAAATAGTTTTTCAAACTTTAGATAAATCCTTGGAAACGTGTTTTGAAAGCTATAAATCTTTAATTTAAAGATTTAATTGGGTTAATCCAATTGAAATGGGAATTGTTTTGAAATCTATGAATAGATCTTTGTGAAACTGGGTGAAACTTTGTGAAATAAATCTTTTTGTTTAAAGATTTAAAAATGGTAATTTGTTTAACCATTTGAAAGAAAAGTTTTGGATTTTTATAAGTTGTGACTTAACTAAAATCCCATATCCATATGTTTTAAAATATGGCGCTCACTATTCGGTTTAGCCGGGAGAGGACCTTGTGTCATATAGCCCATTCCGAATAGTGATACGACGTTATGGATAGCATTTGAAGACCGGTGGTGAAGACCGGGTATTTGTGAGAACGATAGGATAACCTATCGATTGACTCTGCACTGAGTTGCTCCGGTATAGAGTTCTCCTTAGTGATGGGAAGTCCGATCGGGATTGTGGATACCCGGATTTGCAAGGGCTTCTTCGGAAGTGCCTTCGGTTCTGTTCGAACCCGGAACAGACTTGTATGGTTGTATGTCCGACATTACACTTTGAGATGTTATCTGATCTCTATCAAATACATTTCTGCTTGGTGGCGGAGAATTTATTCTCTTAGCTTAACACCCTTCTCTGAGACGTACGAGCTCAGAGGTTATGTAGTTGATATTTATCAGTGATATTCCCAATTTGGTAATATGGCATGCTGAGTGCTGCTGTGTGATGATCATTGGTTGATCATTTGTGATATGATCATTTGTTTGATCATTTATCTTTGTGATCATTGCTTTGGCCATCTGTTGACCCAAAGCATGGCTTTGTTGCACAAAGCGTAGCTTTGTGGACGAGACTGCATCAGGACCTCACACCCCGGAAATGGTCGAAACAGGAAAGATGCGGCAAGGTTATGAGGGTCGCGCCCTTTAGGGTGTGTCATTCCCTTCTGGTAAAGGGTGGTATCATGGTATGGAGCCCAGATACTTACTCATGTGGATACTGCAGATCTATTACTTTGTGATACTTTGTGGTTGTTGCGCGCGCTCGGATAAAGGTCCCAAAGGACCGGGGGATGACATATTCGTGTAGTAGTTACCTAGTTACAGAGGTAACCCGGCCTTGTGTTGGCAGAGATCTAACCGTAACGTTAGTTCTCGGGACGTCCCGCCAGAGGCGATCCCAAGACAGTAGGAAGTTCCTTAGCCTGACCATTTGTTGGAAATCCATTCATCCAATACGTGCCTTGTACGGTTTTAGTTGTATTACCTGCCATTCACTTATGGTGGTCACCACTGTTTGGATGGTAGCTATAGTAGGCATAGTTCGGAATGTCTATGTTGGCTAGGATTTATATTCTACTTTCGAAATTGTTTTCTACACTATGCACTAATAATAATATCAAAAATGATTTGATTTTTGCGTAGTAAGCATATTTGACTATCATAAGGAGAAATCTCCTCCAAGTCTGCGTTTGCATTGTGTGTGTGGCGGGAGGCCTTATGGTAGTTTCATTTTCTAAAAAGCATTGCGGATTTCAAATTTAAATTTCTCTATCTGTTTTAAAAGACCAAATGTTTTTGTTTGCTCATACCAGTCCCATGACTGACCTGGAGTTTATTGTTCCTTTCCTAAACTCTGGGTGCCCACTATTTCCCACACGGGCAGTCTAGAGTTGGGGTTTTCAGAAATCAATGGTAGGTGTAGATGCGACAGCTTTCAGCCTTAGGATTTGGCAATCGCATTTGGATTGAGTTGCTTCTCTTCATCTTGATTTGGAGTTCGAGCTATTTCTGGATTGGTGCTTTGGAGATGGAGATTACTGATACTGGAGTTCTTTCTTGAAGACCATATTTGAGCTTTGTTCCGCTGCTAGTATTATCTTTTCTTTCCGCTGCTATTATCTTGTATCATATCTCTGATGTATGTTGATATCTATTGTATCATTCTGTTGTATCATTCATGTTGTATATTGATATATGTTATTCATTTCTTCCGCTGTGTTATTTACTTAATGTGTTATAAGCTCCGGCGAACCAGGTTCGACGTTTGGATCTGCGGCATTTGAATACGAGTGTCGTATTCGGTGCCGATTTTCGAAGGTCGAGTCAGGGTCGTTATACCAAATGTTAATAAGTAGAACATTTTAATTCAATTATATAAGAAAGATTTTATAGTAAATATTATTAAGAGATTTTATTTTTAAATTTCGAAATCAATTTGTTTCCTTTTTAAAATACAAATATATGCAAATAAATGGCGAATATTTCCAAAAGTCATTTTCATTTTAAAATGACGAGTTTACATTTTATTTAATTAGATTAAATATTTATTAAAATATTATTGCTAAAATCGAGGGTCGTTACATTCCTCCCCCTTAAAAGAATTTCGTCTCAGAAATTTGAAACAAAAGATAATTCAAATGTTGTTATATCAACCATTCAAACATACATATCATTCATACGATAGCAAACAATCAAACAATCTATTCTAATAAACATCACTAGCTATTTGGACACAAATCCGGATAAGCTTTCCTAAAACTATCCAGAGTTTCCCAAGTGCAATCTCTAGGATCCTCACTCCACTGCACTTTGGCGAACTTCACTACCTTGCTCCTGAGTTGCCTTTCGTCTTGATCAACAATCCGAACTGGATTCCTGACCATAGTCAAATTCGGCTCGACCTCCAAATCTTCCTGTACTACTGGTTCTACAACTAGTGATGGATCATGAACAAATTTCCTTTGATGGGATACATGGAATGCATTATGAAGTCCAGACATCCGTTTGGGCAATTCAATTCTGTAAGCTACCGCACCAATCCTTTCCAATACCCGAAATGGTCCAATATATCTCAAGGCAAGTTTTCCCGTCTTTCCGAATCTAATAGCTCCTTTAATAGGGGAAACTTTGACAAAAACTAAATCACCAATCTCAAATTCCAATTGTCTCCTTCTCTTATCTGCGTACTTCTTCTGGCGGTCATGAGCAGCTTTAATCCTTTTCTTGATAAGCTCAACTTTAGTAGATGCTTCACGAATTAAATCTGGTCCAAACACAAGACGGTCTTTCGACTCTGTCCAGCAGGATGGGGATCTACACGGTCTTCCATACAAAGCTTCATAAGAAGCCATCTTAATACTAGCTTGGTAACTGTTATTATATGAGAATTCTACCGGATCAAGATGGTCTTCCCACGATCCACCAAAATCCAGAACACAAGCTCGCAGCATATCTTCTAGAATTCGGTTCAGCCTCTTCGTTTGTCTATCTATTTGAGGATGATAGGCTGTAATCAATCTCAAACTTGTTCCCATGGCTGATTGCAGAGCCTCCCAAAATTTGCTGGTGAAAATAGGATCATGATCACTTACTATGCTAACAGGAACACCATGCAATCTAATTATCTCCCTCAAGAAAATCTTTGCCAGAGAAGCTGCAGTACAAGTTGCCATAACGGGTATAAAATGGGCACTCTTAGTTAGAGGATTCACAGTAACTCATATTCCATCGTTTCCTTTCTTGGTTCTAGGCAAACCGTCGATGAAATTCATCAAAATCATCTCCCATTTCCATTCTAGGATTTCCAAAGGCTGCAACAAACCGACCGACTTCTGTTGATCTCCTTTAACTTGCTGACAGATAGCACAACTATTAACGAAAGCGGCTACATCCCTCTTCATGCTCGGCCACCAGAAAACTCTTCTCATATCTTTATACATCTTAGAGATTCCTGGGTGAGTATTCAGTTTGGAGCGATGACATTCAAATAAGACTTCTTGCCTCAATCCATCTATATTAGGTACACACAAATGACCATTAATCCTCAAAGCACCTTGATCGTCCACCTTGAAAACCGAATATCGACCATCCTTAGTTCCAAGAATTAGTTCCTCAGAAAATCTATCCTCCATTTGTTTACTTATGATTCTGTCCTGGAGAGATGGAACAACTTTCAAAAGAGACAGGACTGCATTCCTGCTAAGAGCATTAGCTACAATATTCGCCTTTCCCGGGGTATACAGAATATCCAAATCATAGGATGCCAGAAACTCTACCCATCGCTGCTGCCTCAGATTAAGATCCTTTTGAGAGAAGAGATATTTCAATGGTTTGTGATCCGTGAATAACTCAAACTTCTCTCCCAAGAGATAATGTCTCCAGATCTTCAAAGCAAAAACAATGGCTAACAACTCAAGATCGTGCATAGCGTAGTTCCTTTCGTGTGACTTTAATTGCCGACTCGCATACACAATTACTCTTCCATTCTGCATCAGAACTGCTCTCAGTCCTACTATACAAGCATCTGTATATACTTCAAATTTGCTTTTCCCATCCGGAATAGCTAGCACTGGTGCACTGGTTAGCATCGTCTTCAACTCCCGGAAAGCTTCTTCACACTGGGATGTCCATTTGAACTTAGCTCCTTTCCTTGTCAACTTGGTCAGATGCGAAGAAATCTTAGAATAGTCCTTGATAAACTTCCTGTAGTAGCCAGCTAATCCCAGAAAACTGCGAACTTCAGTCGGTGACTTCGGTTGCTTCAATTCCAGAATAGTCCCGACCTTTGCTGGATCTACAGAGATACCTTCCCCAGAAACAATGTGCCCTAAAAATTTGAATTCCGATTTCCAAAAATGGCACTTAGAAAACTTCGCCTTCAAAACATGTCTCCTCGGAGTCTCCAACACTATTCTCAAATGCTGCTTGTGCTCTTCTTCAGACTTAGAATAGACCAAAATATCATCGATGAACACCAGAACAAACTTATTCAGTACATCCCGAAAGACTCGGTTCATCAGATCAATGAAGTAAGCAGGAGCGTTGGTTAACCCGAAAGGCATAACCAAACATTCATAGAAACAATTTGGTCCCCTAAATGCAGTCAAGGGAATACTGTCCTCAGCTACCCTTAACTGATGGAAACCTGAAGCTAAATCCAGTTGAGAAAATATAGAAGCTCCATGCAACTGGTCAAAGAGATCATCAATACGAGGAAGAGGATATTTATTTCGAATAGTCACCTTGTTCAATTCTCTATAGTCAACACGGAACCTTAGCGATCCATCCGACTTAGTGACAAACACTACCGTAGAACCCCAAGAAGAAAAACTGGGCCTAATCAACCCCTTCTCCAAAAGATCCTAGTCTTCTTAATTAACTCTTCTCTCTCTCTGGGAGCCATCCTCCTACTATGCTGAATCACCGGCACTGCTCCTGGAATCAAATCAATGCGAAACTCTATCTCTCGATGTGGAGGCCAACACTTGACTTCCTCGAATACATCAGGAAAATCTTGGACCACATCGATATCTTCAACCTTCTCTTGAGAAGTCTCGACTCCATGTAAAAGACTGCTCAAGTGAATTCCAGAATTATCACAGGACACTCTAGTAATCCTACCCAAATCAGTTTCCAATGAAACTATTCTCTCATCACAATTCAAAATAGCTTTATACTTATCGAGCCAATCCATCCCCAATATAAGGTCAAATCCCTTAAAATTCAACACAAAAGGATCACAAGAAAAACTATGGGACATATAGGAAATCTTCAAGTCTCTATAGATCTTATCTAATCTGGTTACCTGTCCTATAGGATTAGATACGAAGATGGGACAGTCTACTGTACTAGGGTTAAGAAAGAAGTTCTCTACAGATTCCAAAGAAATAAAACTCAAAGAATCACTTGAATCAAACAGAACTTTAATATACTTGCCATCTAAAAGTAATGTACCTTCCAAAACTCCCTTGCCTTTAGATGAAGTAGACGGTGCACCTTCTAAAGCAAATACCTTGTTCTGCTGAGCTTTATAAAGAAGCGGACAATCCTTGATCATATGACCTTGTTGATGACAATTGAAACATAGAGATTTCTGAACCAAAGTCGAACCTGGACCACTCTGATGTGACTGCTGCTGCTGTTGCTGAAATCCTTTCCTGTGACACTTATTCGCTAAGTGACCTTCTTGTTGACATATATAGCGTTTGCGAGGTCCGTTGTTGCTTCCAGTCTTCTTCTTGCTCTACTTCCTCCAAATGGGATTGAACTTCCTCTTATCCGAATTAGCAGAATTCCCTCCCGATGCTGCTACTGGTGCCAATGATTTCTTATTCATCAAATCCTCATATCTCAGTGCCATATCAATTAAATCAACAAAAGATCCTTTCAAAAGCACCGTCAACTTTTTATGAAATTCTGGCCTCAATCCTTGCACAAACATTTCGTTCTTTTTGAGGGGTGTATCAACGAGTCCTGGTCCATAGCAAGAAAGTTCATTGAATTTGGTCTCATACTCCACTATAGACATGTTACCCTATTTCAAATTCAAAAAATTCTGGTACAAACGAGTTTCCCAGCCATTGGCATGAATTTCTCCTCAAATAACTCTTTAAATCTTTCCCAAGAAATGTCGTCCTCAGAAATGTTTGCTACTGTTGCATCCCACCAGGCTGTTGCGCCTCCCTGCAAGACAACTTTATACTCTTAAAGATGCGCTCACAAGTGCGTAGCCAAGCTTGGACCTCAATTATAGATTCTGACCCTTTAAATGGTTTACCTCCAAGATTGATGAAGTCCTTGGATAAAGCGGCAAGAGTAAATTGAGGCGGTACTGGATTTACAGCCTCACTAGCAGTTTGACTTCGTCCATTATCACTCGAGGTACTGTCCCTACCTCTGCCTCTCCTTATAGAATTCATGTTGGCCACCTGGACAGGTAACTCAACAAATTTAGATAGGTATATAATTATATGAAAATACAAATACGCACTCTCAAGATAAATATCACTCTAGAGCCTAGGTATAATCTCAACCAGGGCTCTGATACCAACTGGCCTTTCTACGCACAGAAAGACGTACCATCAATAAGAAAAGAAAGGGATAGAAATAGAAAAGATAGGAAGAAAGAACAACAACATCGGAATCTCACAGCGGAATGGAACAAAATATAATACATCACATAACTATTGCATAGTTTACATATATCAGAGTTATACAATATCATACACATGACAGTCATATATACATCTGTCACTACATACATCCTAAAATACAACATACACTAACTAACACAGCGGAACTAGTTAGATATATATATATACACGTTTAATTCATGACCTAACGTTTAATTTGGATCGATGTGGTTTTCGGATAATCATAACTGACACCCGATCCCGGTCTCATCGAAATCCAAACGCCGTTTTAAAGGTCAAGTTGTTTAATAGTTTAAACAATTTAATTTCAACACTTTGAATTCACATAGTATTTATCACAGATAAATCATACACATTCATCATAGATATATCAAGGCATATCATAGAACATCATAGAATATCACCTAATAAATATCACAAATCAGATATTCTACTTATACAATATTCATAAGCAAGCATCTTAAATTCTTATTGTAATTAATTTAATTTAATCAATTATTTGATAATTAATTAATTAATTAATTTTTCTATTTCAATTTATTTAAATCAATTACTTAATTAATTCCCTCTTAATTATTAATTAATAACCTTAATTATTAATTGATCAAACTTAATTATCCATTTATTAACCACTAATTACTTAATTAATCAATTACTAATTCTTAATTAAATAACTTAATTAGTTAACTACTAATCATACATTAATTAACTTAAGTAGTTAATTACAAATTTATTTATCACTTAATTATCAATTTACCAATCTCTAATTACAATTATAATTTAATTATTCTTAATTACTTCTAAAATAATTAATTAATTACTATTCATTTTAATTAACATTTTAAAGCTCTCCTTCAAACTTTGAAAATCAAATTATTACTAACTACCAACTTAAATGTTAATTAATTTTATACTTAACTTAAATTAATTACTTAATTAAAATAATAATCAAGAGTTTAAAATATTGTTAAGTATTAACTAAAATAATTAAAACTCGAATTAAAATCTTAACTTAAACCGTTAAACCTTTATTTAGTTTACAGTGCTCAAAATTGGTTAACTTTATATATATTTTTTTAGTACACTGCAGTTTTGAAAACCCGAGCACTCCCCTTGTTTAACTCGAGTATCACTTCGGGTTCCTCACCCATTTTCCCGAGGCACACACCCAATCTTCATGCAACCCTTCTTCTTCTCTCCCTTTTTTTGTATTTTCCAGTAACTTTAAGTATAAACTTAAGTTATAGTATTAGTAAAACATGTTTACTCACTCGATCACTAACCCGAAGTAAGCGACCACCTAACTCGAGTAACGACTCGAGATTACCTACCAACGACGACACTGAAACCAACCTCACACCATACACGTACACGGCGACGTGCCTTAGCTTCGGCGAACTCCATCGCCTCAGGAAAGTCACAAATCTCCCATAGACTCGATAACCAAACTCGATTCGCCCTCAAAAATTTTGAATCGAATTTTAGCATACTGCTCGAAAAACTACAAACACCACCCACCAACTAAAACACCTCGCCACCGCCGCACAGACCACCGGAGATGCCCAAACTTCGTCCACACCACATCAACACATTAAGCTACCATCCTCCAGAATTACGTGCAACTCGATCACGTAAAGAAGACGAACTTGTCACATTTTCTGACATGACGAAAAACTTAATACAAAACCCTAAAATGATCTCGACCCAACCATTTGTGCAATGGAAAAATCCTTTGATAATTTCTCAAAATCAATGATGTTTATATTTGCTTCAAACAAAATCTCAACATTTTAAATTGGTTCGATTGTCAGGAATTTGTAAAAATGCAATTTTAGTTCAAATACAAACTGCTCTTAAAATACTAATCTAAAAAATCTTCATTTTTTGTTTTAAAAATCATAAATTGCAGCAAGAATTCAAGTTATAAAGTTGAATTAATATTTTATAACAATTGAATTTTATCAAATTATCACTTGATTGCCTGTAAACAAGATTACAGTGGTATATTCTTACAAACCTGATTTGATCAGTTTTTAAAATCTTAGTTGATGTCTAAAATTCTTGGTTAGTTGAAGCTTAAAGTTTTACAATGATCAGTTGAAAACAAATTTGAGTTTGAATGATAATTAACCCTGTAACAAATAGCAGAGAAGAATAACATATTCAATATTATTAGAACAACCTGTATGTAAACACAGATCCATATCAAAATAAAACACATACAACACTATATAGTCAATGAATCATCTTTACTGTTTTAATTAAACTTAAACTTGAAAATTTTATGTTTACTCACCTCAAAGTTTTGAGCAGAGAACAATTCCTGGTATTATGAAAACCTTAAGTATGAATCTGCCTTGAATCTGTTTTTGTAAACTGCAGTCTGAATTGAATGATTTTGAACTTTGACAAATGATGATGTTTATTTCTTATTCTCAGGTCTTGCTATGTGTTGATGAACGAACTGGAACAACAAGATGTATATTTATAAGAGAAAACAGTTCGTAAATAAGAAAAGTATTATCAGGTTAAGCTTCTTTGTTAAGATTTGATCAGATTTTTCTAAATATTTTGAATTGACCTACTTTAGGCGGAGATGATGGCATTTAATGCCATGGTTCCCAAATTTGTTTACACATTATTATTATGTTTTGCTGTATATAGATATTTGTATGTAAATATTCACTTGCAGGTAACATTTGGGTTTTTATGTATGAAGATATTTTGTTTTATTTTTTTCTAGCTATCACAATTCATATACATACACTTTGTCTTATTTTATTTTATGCACTTGTTCTTATAATTTTTAACTTATGTTGTATGAACACCAAAATCACTTAATTCTTGCTTTTTTCCTATTTGTATTTTAACTATCAGTATTTAAATTATATTCATATGGTTTACTTAATATTTTATACTTATATTTTATATTGATAGAATTTGATTTTATTCCAAACATTATTATCTATATATATATATTTACCAAATGTTAATAAGGTATCACATTTTAATTCAATTATATAAGAAAGATTTTATTGTAAATATTATTAAGAGATTTTATTTTTAAATTTCCAAATCAAATTTTTTCCTTTCTAAAATACAAATATATACAAATAAATGGAAAATATTTCCAAAAGTCATTTTCATTTTAAAATGTTGAGTTTACATTTTATTTAATTAGATTAAATATTTATTAAAATATTATTGCTAAAATCCAGGGTCGTTACATAAATAGTGGGGGTCCTGCTGTGGATTGTCCTTCTTGAAAAATATTTGCCACATTAAAGTGATTCAAACACGTATTACTGTTCTTTGATCAAACTTGGCTCCGATACTAATTGTAAATCTATATGAGTGGATCGTGTAGTGTATATATATGCAAGTATAGGTGAACTAACTATATAATGTATCTAATATAAACTTGATAGATGATAATAGCAAAGTAAATGGAAATAATCACACCAGGATTTTATACTGGTTCGGACCTCCCGTCCTACTTCCAGTCCCGAAGCTCCTCTTAGGAATTTAACTATCAAATACCCTCGCTTCGTCCAGAGGAATAGGCTTGGTTATAAATGCTTGTTCTTGTCAAGTGTGTGTTCTATAACACGAATATTGACTGTTGAGTACAAATGCTTCCAATCTATATATATAATATTGATTGAAGAGTTTTGAGTATATGGAAGACTAAAATACAGGTATTACATTACTAGAGATCAAGTATTAATCAGAGTGTAAGAGTAAAGAGTATAAGCGAGTAAGGTAAGATCTTCTCTTGAATTCCTGATGCTATTTACAGTGGTAGAGAGAACCTTTTTATAGTTGCATCTGTTAGTAAGTGCTCTAAGGCCGCTTCTAATGGTGATGAAGAGTTGCAGTGAAGAGGAGCGAACGTGTCTTTTCAACTGTGACAGTTGTACTTTGAATATACATAGCCGAGTTCAAAATCAGACATCTGGAAAATGTTTCAGACGTTTGGCTCTCATATATTTTTTTATATATGGTTGCTTTTCAGACATTTGAGTATATTAACCAAACGTCTGATTCTGTCTGATTTGCGAACCAGAGGAATCATCAGATATCTGGCTAATACACTCAGACGTCTGGATTTGTGCATGTTGCTTTTCCTATGCTTGTGTCATTCCTCTTTCGATTCTATCGACTTGTAGCCTCTTGATACTTCTTTTGAGTCTTGTTCTTGTCTCTTTGATGATGTTTATTTTAACAATTACCTGTAAATATAGATATATATGCATACTTTATTTCCATTGTATAGTTGTTATCATCGAAACCATAGAATTGAGTTCCTAACATCTTATTCTTGGTCCACTTGACCAGTGTTGCTGAAAATCCGACCCTATTCTCTTAGGCAACTTCGAAAGAAGAAGAAGAAGTACAAGACGGTGAGGATTTCTTGACTCTTTTGATTTTGTTGCCATTTGAATTCATAAAACACTTGTATTACTATTATTTTACGCTTGTAATACTTTGAAGTTCATAGGTAAGATGGTCATTTATTTAATCATATCCGTATGATATGTGCTTGATGTTTATGGTGTTTAATTT
Organism: Allium cepa; assembly: GCA_030765085.1. Taxonomy (NCBI): domain Eukaryota; kingdom Viridiplantae; phylum Streptophyta; class Magnoliopsida; order Asparagales; family Amaryllidaceae; genus Allium; species Allium cepa. The sequence continues at coordinate 132,858,631 of CM060943.1, forward strand.
TATTTGCATCTCCTATCTATATGTTTATATGTCTATTTTCTCATATCAATTATTTATTCCTTCTTTTTGATGACAAAGTGGAAGAATATGATTGATAGAGGAGTGAGTATTCATTCAGGGGGAGTAAAATTGTTTTTATAAATTTAGAATCTTACATAGTTGTCGTCATCAAAAAGGGGAAGAATGTTAGAATCTTGAATTTTGATGTTTTGATTGTGAAAATTATATAAGTAAATATTACACGAACTAACCACATTTGTAGAAGAGGATACTGTTTTATTCGAGAAATAATCTAATCGATTATAGATCATATTCCAGATAGAAGCTTTAGTAATATACTTAGTCTATGGTCTGAGTCTAGTAGTGAATTCATGTTAAAATCTCCCCGAAGTGGTATATGCACACACACACAATTTAATTTTTTTTCAAATCATATTTCATGTACATTTTTTTTTCGAAAATTCATTGATATGGCAAAAACATGAAATTCAACTAAATGAACAGTCTGGTTCAGTTGACTAAATACTATGCGTGTGCACAGCTAATCTTGAATATTAAGACGGCTAAAGTTGATGATTCAACCAGCTGAATTGCATGACTTTGGCGCTATTTTCTTTCTGATTCGATTTTTAAGCGAATCTGTTGGCTGAATTGTTCCATTCAGACTGCTGAATCTACATAACAGCTATATTTTGTAAAGACACTTCATTTCAACAAATAGAAATAACTCTTGGTTCAAGAGTTGCTTCCATATTCTTTCATGGCTACTTTTCATAAATGATTGCAACTCTTAATCATTATATATAGCCAGAAATTCATTGTTTTAATCACTGAATTCTTATTCTCATTCTTATTATCTAACAACCTTGCCATTTGCATTCAATATTTTCATTCTAATCACTTGTTCATTCAAGAAAACTTCATTAGTGATTAAATAAACTTCCTATCTTAACGAATTACACGATATATCACAAAGGAGGAGATTATAGCAAGACTGTACGATATAAGCTTATCGGTGCTATTAAAGAGCATACCCAATCAAAAGCAATTTTACTATTTGTATTAGAAGTCTTGCTTTGATGGTGGAAATCATGTTCGGTTGTTCAAACGGTGCAATACCTGTGCCTCCGGGTCAAGTGAGAGTTGATAGTTGAATTCCAGAAGGAGTCTGGAACTGTACGTAGAACGGGAAGTTCGAACCAGTATAAAAATATCTGATGTCATTTTCATTATTATTTACTTTTATATTTATATTCCGCACTAGTAGATAACTTAGTTAATATTCCATATTATATGATCCTTAGTCACTTTCACAAGAGAATAAAAAAATCTACATATAAGCGAGCTAGGTACTTCATAGACATTACCAGAGTCTTCCTCCCCTTCTTCAATACCATTGTCTGCTTAACACAATCTAGGACTACATGATTCCGATACAACCAATCCATCCTAAGTAAAACATCAAACCCTATAAAACTAAGAACATACATATCACATGGAAGGAGTTGGCTATAACAAGTAGCTGGAACTCCTAAATATATCATACTAAGATTGGCCGAGCCCCCCATGTGGCTCGATAGAAAAATAGAGTCGGAAAAAATAATTGGCTCCAGTCCCATCTATCAACAAGATTATGGGATATGAAACTAAGAGAAGCACCAGTATCAAATAAAACAAGAACAAGAATGCCATAAATAGGAAATATACCTTCAATAACGTGCTTCCCCTTTGTAGTTATAGAAGTGGAAGGTATTGAAGAAAGAGCAAAAACCTAGGCTGCTATCCTTTCTAAAGCATTGGGCAATCCCTAATAACTATATGACCTGGCTGGTGGCAATTGTAACAGCCCCTCCATGTAAATTATGCTTTGCCTACCAGTGGCTCAAGCTTTGGTATCCTTGCAATCAGCGCTTTAACTAACGCACTTTTGGCACTTGTCCTCCCTCATCTGACCTACAATTCCTAGTGAAATGTCCATGTTTTCCACACTTATAACAAGCCTGTGCAGTTAAAGAGTTTAGCGGTTCTATAGTGGTGGAGGTGTAAGAAGTTATAGCGAGGTAGCAGAAAATACCGGAGGTGCAAAAAGATTTATTAGATATAAAATCAAATATCTAGAGTTAATTTATTATCATTCTCACATCATTTTGTAGGATAAAGAAATATTGTTTAATCTTATATAACTAAAATGTAGAATATCATGATTTATGCTAATGACTACAACAGGTTTCTAACTTATATTGGGCATCCATATCTTAAAATTAGGTTTTTATCCTAACTTTATTGAGTTGTATTAAAGGAGAACTAGTCAAATCAACCATTGTATATTCACGTTGCTAAAGCAGATGCTAAAAAGTCTTGATTTAATAGGTGTAGTAGAAAATAGTGAGGCTTGAAGTGGATATATCGTTTTGTAGCGATCGAAGAGCACCATGCGCTATAGCGAAGATTTTGCGAGGCATTAGTAGCGAGCCAAATTGGAATATCCTTTAGTGGTTGAAACTTATGCATGTTGTTCCCAGTTGGTGCAGATAAAGATGGCTTTGGGACTAGACTTTCGAACCTCAAACTCATACCTATCAGATTCATAAACGAACCCTAGATGCTATTTGTCACATCCCTCTGAAACTCTAGATGCATACTTGCAATTAACATCTCGTTCTTCTTCAGTGGTATATCTACCAACTCTAACCCGAGCCAAGACAATGCATTGAATCGGGCATACTCAGCAACTAACATAGCCCCTACTTCAGATCTAGAAAACTCTAAACAACATAGTCTTTCTGGCTTCCAGAACAAATTTTATCTTAAACACTTTCTTGAATTGGTCCGATGAGCAGTCATTCTCCCAGACATCTGCAATAATCAAGAGCCACCAATCCATAATACCATTAGTCAGATGTCGTGAAGCCAAACGATGCCTCTTCGCATCATCCAACTCCATGTCTTCGAATATCCTATCACACAAACTAAGCCAAGTTTGAACCTCAATGATAGTCTCAATGCCATTGAATCTCTTACAACCCAACCTCTCAGAGTCATAATGTAGCGAAGAAAAGTTCATATATGGCCGAACCTGCATGACCTCTTCCACAACAACCATCGTACATTCCTCGATAGGAGCGACATTCCTCTATGCCTGACCCACCATTAGTAAAAGTGCTACTCCTACCACCTTTACCTTTATCTCTGCCTCCTCCTCTAGCAATAGCAGCTCTAGTACTCATCGTTTTCACTACCTAAACATAGCGAAACATCTTTAGAATGCTTAGGGATAGAGTTATTTCAAAGATAGATTTATTCCTAAGGAAGTGCTATAAAGAGCATAGGTTTAGGGAAAAATACAAATATGCTCTCATATGTATAATACACTCAACTCATTCTAGAGTGCCACTTACCCTATCTCTTCTGAGCCATACCCAACCAAAGCCAAGATATTCACTAAACCTTCGCTCTAATACTAAATGTAGTGACCCGACTTTACGACCCTCGAATGTCGACACTAATACCTCCACGGTATTTGTGTGCCAAGCACCCAAGTGCTGGAAGAAAAAATACTTAGGGTAAAGTATAAAGAAAATGGAATAGAACAGGAAAGGAAGAACACAATATCAGAATCTCACAATTGGAATGATAATATACAATATCCAAAAAGATAGTAAAAAGGTTACACCGTGATCCAAAATAATTTCGAAGTTATTAAACCTAAGTACTACCATTAGCCTAGATAGTTATAATGTATGTCCTCACAAGGCTGATACATACATAATACTTACTAGTATAATAGAAATAGAAATATATAGATAAATAGTAGCCTCCAGCTTCTCCTGAAGCTCTAAAGCGTCCAAAGTCAAACCTACTTTGCTCATCATACTTGAAAGAGTACACGAGGAATTTAGGAAAAACAAAAATCATGTGTCAGACATAAGTTTGGTATGAGAAACTTAAGATACGTGTATCCATATAACAATAATTTTTAAGATTGTATGAATCACGGTTAGTTTTCCCTTCAAAAGAAACCAAACCATATGATAAGTACATAAAGGGATATAATAGATAATGGCTTGAGTGTAGAATATAAATCAAAAAATAGCTTTGCTGCTTGCATCTCACAACACAATTTGAATGGTACATAAAGCTATTTTTCATGGATGTGCCCCTATTAAACTAAAGCGGACCTCAGAAACTACCTTTCGAGCATCGTATAATTTAGATAAAATATATCTCAAAGGAAAACATAGCTAGTCGATGCCCTAATACGTGATACCGAATTTCATTAACTCCCGCCTGCAGCATTGATAAGCATCTCTAGACATGGACTTGATATACTTTTTCGATTTTGCTAAACTCATTGGTTATGTCTCTTCTATGTTTTTTTTTCATTTTCAATGGTAAACTCATGTACGACATCTCTCACACGAGTCTTCATTACTCGAACAGAACATGAATCTCTTCAGGATTCTAGCATAAGTCATCCAATAAATGCTAACACTGACTTTTTTCGTAGACTTAACCTCAGAATAGATAGTTCAACTCTATAGCTATTTTGAAATGTTAACGCTAACCACTCCCATGGACTTAACCTTTGGATATATATTTCAAGTCTATAAAACTCCACTTCACAACACTTCTAAAATGTAGACTCATAAACTATTTGAAGTGGTATTCAATAAGTAATACACTTATTCGATCATGGACTCTTCAAAATTAAATCGATAAATTTCCCATTAACTTAATTCCGATTCTTCTAGAAGTAAGCGAACTATATATAAAAGAGACCTACCCAAGGGATCTTGTATATATACGATTCTTAAAGTTAGAGATGTTTCATACTAATAAGTCCTCCTTGGGATTCTCGAACTGTATGTAGTCATGAAGCTTTAGAAACTTCCTAAGTTATATGGTCGAGTTCGATTGGTCGACAAGTTGACCATCTAGTTCTAAAATTGATCGCTTATGGAAATCAACTTCCATAACTTATCACGTTTCCGACCTTTTCAACTTATAATATTATTCGGTCAAGAGTGAAGCCAGTAGGTTAGAGAACAATTGCTTCTAAACCCTACTCGAAAATCATTCTTAACTCTCACAAATAAATAAGCCTATTTATCGGCTTTTATTGTAAAGTGTAGTATTAATTACTTTCCATAAATAGGTAAAGAAACAAACATGATTAAGCCACTAAGAAACTCCTAATCCCTTTTGTAAAACTTGTGTTTCAAAAACCTTTTAAACATGGTATATATATATGTAGTATGTATACTAATCTATTTATAAGCTAATATTTAACAAACTCTAAAAATAATTTAAAAGATATTATATTACATAAACCCTTTAGTACTTTAATAAAATAATCAACAAATTTTCTATAATCTAGATATACTTAAAATATACTTTAAAATACTTATAATTATGGTTTAAACATTTATACAAAATATTACTTAAAAATATTTATGTTATAATTTATTTAAAAACTTTAAAAAAGCATGTTTTGTCTTTTTTAAATAAAACTACTACTTTAATAATTGATAATTCATTATTAAAAAGATACTTGAATTCTTAACCACTTTTAAAATATTCTAATATTAATTATAAAAGACTTGTAAAATACTGGAGAAAAATACTTAAAGTCATTTCAAAACAATCAAAGTTCAAAACAAAAACTACAGCATTTACAGAATGCTGTAAAAAGGGTTCAAAGATACTCCTTGGAACAACTAGCCTTTTTGACCCTCAAAAATCAACACAAATAGATCAATGGTACTCACATGTCGAGTATCTAAGTGTCTAAAAGATAGATTGTTCGGATGAAAGAAAAGGATAGACAGATCAGAATCTCACACTGTGACGAGTAATATATAATATCAAATGATCTTTACAAAAAGAAATCTTTAGTATCCATACAATAATTAGAGTAACTAACCTATCATCTACCTAGACAATTATAACAGAATGTCTTTACAATTGCTGATAAATACAAACTAGAAATTATAGTGGAAATAAAATATGTGAATACGTCTTGGAGGCCTCCAGCTCGTCTTCTAAAAAGCTCCAAAGCATCCATAACTAAATCTGGAAAAATACCCGGGTCTAACCCGAGCATTAGAAGAAAATAACACTCTGATCGGTCCGGTAAACTAGCATGAGAAAGCTCATATCACTTGGATTATTTAATGTCGTAAAAACTTTCAAAAATAAAGGTATCCGATAAGACCATGTCACACGTAAACATGGATGGGATTTTAACTTACGATAACCAAACTACTTTATTTAAAAAATCCAGTGATATTATAATAATGTCTAGGGTTTAAAATAAATATTTAAAATATCTAGAATGGCTACCCATAATTACATTCAATAGTACTAGGTTCTACAACTAAAATCGTAAGGCACATATTAGAGATTGGCTTCCATGTAATGACAAGGCACTAGGGTACCACCTACCATAGTACATCTCTAAAAAATGCATCGAGGGCCACATAGAACCCCCTGCAAATCAGATCCAATCTACCCTTCAAACTTAACATAGTCGGATTACATCATCCCTCGGGCACCAAGGCTGCAAACAATATACCACGCCCCACTCTTTTCCATGCACACGTAAAATCCATAAATGTCAGTCTAGATCAAGGAATGATGCTCCTAATGATAGCGAACCAAATAGTGCTCGAGCATATCCCCTATTTTTTCCATTACCGGCCATGAGGCTCATGATGCAACGCTTACCTTTTCCTTTAGCAAAACTCACTTGAAATGCTAACACTGCGCTCCAGGTAACAATGTAATGTCAGCATTCATCCATACAAGTTGTTCAAGATATGAACAAATCGAATGCACTACTTCTACTACATCTATTTTGGAATCACCCTTGGGATTAGCAGCAAGCATCCCTTGCAATTCAAAGAACTCTATCTTCGATTTCCATCTTCTTCAAGAAGTTTTCAACTCGAATGCTTATGCTAGTTCAAAGTAGTTTTTGGGTAACAATCCGATCCCGGACTCTCCATAACGGACAATCATTAGTTTTAAAACAAGCCAAGGTTTGGTAGGCAGTTATTAAACTATCAAATAAACAAACAATCAAATCAGAGATTTAACTTCATATGGAAACCAAGCATGGTTAAGCACATAAGCAACACTAAGACTCTTTTAATTAATCCTTTCATTGATTAAAAATCACTTTGTAAATACTTGTGTTAAAATACCTTTTTCAAAAGATATACATATGTATATTTCTCATTCACTATTCATTTATACCCTTTTAGTGCTTGGAAATAATGTTCATATACTTATATCAGTGATATGAGTATATTCACAAAACATTACACTTTTAGTGCTTATAAATCATATTCATATACTTATCTCAACAATATAAGTATATTCTCAAATGTAAAGGACGATTTCATATTTTTTTCCAAATCATATTAAATTGGATTAAAAACAACCGTCTTTAAAGACATTATTTACTATAAACCCAAACCACTTTTCTTTTTGGTATAAGTAAATAGATCGCATGGAAATTAGGCCAAATATACTTAGCACCACTTTTCGATTTCTAGCAGCTCTCGATTAACAATGAAACCAGACAAGTTAGAAAACTATTCTTGCCTCGACATACATTCTTAATTCTCAAGATAGGAACGAGTTTCCATACATCGGAATTTGGTGCTAAGTATGAAAAGAATACTTTCCATACCACTATAAATTATAAAGATCAATTATGGAAATCCAATCTCTTACGCTTGTCATATTTTTCGATATTTTCAACTTACCCTATCCCTTGCCTAAAAATGAAGCCAGGTAAGTTAGCTCCTTGCCTAGGCACATCGATTCTAGATCTCACATATAGAGGACCAGTCTACTCATCGGCTTTTAGTACCAAGTATTGGCATACTAAAATAGTACAAGTAATCCAATTTTATATGGAAATAATACATTATATCCAAAATATCAATCTTTGATTTCAAACTTAAACTATTCGTTGGATGACCATGAGGTCGTTCAAGTTGGGGTATGATATCTCTCAAACCTTAACTTGACGACATTTTTATTTTTCAGGATAGAAGTATCCCTACCTCGAAGTTTAATATTAAGTATGTGATTTCATCAATCCCTATACTATTTATTTAAAACAAAGTATTATAAACCACCTTTCTTTTCACTTTAAATTCCCCTTAAAAATCCTTAAAATACCATTTGAAATTTCCATATCAAATCTCACTTGGATATCCTTGTTTTAAAAGCATAATAGATTTGAAAAGGATAGATCTTTCCTTTATACCAAAGTCACTTACTTTATTATATCAAATAAACCTTTTATACCTCATATCAAATTTCAAACCTATATCAACACTTTAAATAAAGTTTAAATTTCCATTCAAAACATATTTAAAAGCCACCACTTGTAAAAGAGGATTTGACTTAAAAAACAGATTTCTTCTATAAAAACCATTTGTTTAAACATCCCAAAATAAATCCTTCAAACTAAAATCTCTTTTAAAGTACTTATATAACCTCTACAAACTATATTTAAAAAGTATTTACCAATTATCTAAAATAGAAAATCTTTTACATTTTATTAAAATCACATATATACAAACTGCATTTATAACGACTATCGCTATATGGACCACAACTTTTAAAACTTGGTTTTATGAATCAAATAGTTTTAAAAGTCCATTTCTTTCTATATTTTATACTATTATAAGTATATAAAACATTTCACTTCAAAATAAAAGTTGAAGTCGTAAAATCCATAAGTACAACTTCTCAAATTCTAAAGGAGGCTTAGCGACTACCTTAGCACATCATCAAGCGCACTTTACTTCTACATCAAAGAAGTCGACTTTCAAGTCATATAAAAATTCTCATCTTCACATCACATCACAAGATTTTTTCATCGAACTATTTAAATTTGTAAACCAATTAAAAAATGAGTTCATCAGTATTGCTTATTAACTAAAAGAGGATTATTTGATTATTAAAAGCCACTAATTGAATATTTAAAATAAATTAAATATTCACAAATCAAAATGATAAAATTCCGGACCATTACACTCCTTCTTGAGGAGATGAAGCAATATAATTTTGAATCAGAGTAGCGGCCAAAAATGCTATCGTACAGTGCTATAAAAGATAATGACCTATGCAGTTCTATATAATTTAAAGTGTTGCAATTTTTCGATATGCTAACAGACTTTTTGATGTCTGATCCTTTTTCATAAACTATATACGCAGTATAAATCACAATCTTAGCGAGAATCCCTTAGAGAACTCTCTACAAAATATCATAGAAAATGTCGAACATAGGGGATTTCCCAAGTGCTTCTATGGTGATTAGTCGCTGTAAAACCATTCCAAACTAAGTTCAATACAAATCAAAATCCAACCAAATCATATATGCTTCATTTCAAGGCTATAGAAAGAAATCATAGAAAGTAATATATGTCCAAATACATCACTTACATATACCATTTTCTTTTGAAAGAAAGGATCATAACAAATATAACAATATATAGTCAAGAAAATTAATATAGTTTAAACAAGCATATATACACTTTATATTCATTCAAATGGTGATATTTCTCACACTTCAACAAGTAAACATCCAAGAACAAGCCTTAAACTAGCTTCCACTTCCTACCTCAAACTTGCAAACACGAAAATAGCTCCTACCTTCACCACTTACTCATGGCCAAGGCACAAATAGTTTCTTTTCACTCAGGGCCTTGAATTGTTTAGGGTGTTGTGATCCAAATCTTCTAACCCCAAGTTGATAAAAGGTGTTACTATGCTTTATGCTTGAGTGTGGAGAGATTTTGAGTTGCTCTGAGTTGCTTTGTATTTAGGAATTTATAAAGAGAAAAGAGAGTGAAGAGTGTAGTTTCATTGCCTAAAATTGTGAAAGTGTTTTTAAGGGACTTAGGGTCCTTTATATAGGCACCCAAAGGTAAGCTTACCATTATTTTCACCTCTATCCACTGAACCTCCTCATCCCCCATAGGACTTGCTTTCCACCTCACACAAGCCAACAGAAATATCTACTCTAAAATATCTCCACTTAAAAATATCTAATTCCTTCTAGAGGCTTTCCAAACATGTTTAGTTAACCATATTTAGTGAAAATATTTTAATTACTTATTTAGCGAAAATATTTTAAATAGTCATTAATGACTTCATATGTTATTTAGATGTGTACAAAAAGTTTGAACAACTTATATTGAACAAAAGGCTATTTATTGATAAATTGGTTTTTGGTCACATTATCAATAGTTTTTCAAAGTATTTATTTTTTGTAAACAAATTTCAAAAATAGGTTTTGTATCATTAGTTATTAATTAAAAGGAGTTTAATGGGGTTTATAAAATCACTTTTATCACAGTTAACCATATTTCAAAAGTTACGATATACAAAGACGAAGTGTTCGAAATTACAGGTTGCTACCGTGCATGTTATATTAAGAAGTTTGACTCTATACTTATTACGTAGTTAGCTGAGAGCTAATCATATAATTGAGAACATGTCTTTTCAGTATGTGACATTTTTTTGCCATAGATTTTTATTGTTATTCATCTTATGTGTTGAGCATGACGATCATAGGGTACGCCTACTTTATGGTAGTCTATGTGATAATCTTGGGTGTAGTTGAGAGCATGCCATATAGTATTTGTTGATTCTTATATATTGTTGATGGATGATGCGTACTGTTTAACCCATTTTGATTTCGTATCATTTGATGTGTTTCTTGACTATTTATTATTACGATATATTAACGTCTACATTCTAGACATAGTCCGATCCGTGTGTTATTTATGTAATACTTGGATCAGTCGAAGACATTTCAAGTTTAGGGATGAAGTGAAAAGCTTGTATATATTGGGTACGATTTTGAGGTTAGTATTAGTAGGATGGCATATTATATATGTATTTATATAGCCTCGTGGGTACATTTTGATGTTATGTTGAGACATATGTGATGGATTATGTTGTACATGCATAATTTGAGAATAGTGGGTAGTTGACTTATTTTGTAAGTCCACTTGGACTTGTATATGACCTATATTATATTTTGTTGTTGTGACCTATGACTCTATGGTCTCTTTTATGCATTTTATATTATGTACTATTCTATCATGGAAACACATGTTTTATTGCTTTGTGTCGATACAAGTATAAGTGATTAGTATGTGATTTTTAAATACATTCATATGTTAGTCCATGGTAATATTCAAGCACACAGCCCAATATCGTCTCATTCTCTATATTCATTCTCTGTATTACTAGATAATATTATTGGGTAAGACTCTTTGGAAGAATGTGTATAGAGGTGGACTTTAACAATTGGCATCAAAGCAAGGTTCAGATCAATACAGAGTATAAAGGACACAAGCCTTGGCCTTAGATGAGACTTATAGTCCATGTAACCTTGGTTGCCTTAAGTAGTTATTGATAGGGTTAGGGTTATGCCTTAGGGGCAATTATGTAACTTTTTACATATATCTAATTTTATGACCAATCTTGTTCGTAATATAGTGATTTTCATTATATACTTTATTATATAGTGATATAATTAATTAAATAATTAATTTAAAGTATATAAATAATAAAATCCTAAAATAAAATGTTATGTGATTGCAGATGCAAATAGTTGCAATTGTGAGTAATTAGTTACAATATGAAATAACATTTTATTTTAAATATTCATTGTAGGATATTGCGAGAAAGGATATTGATACATCTTAAGGCTAGAGTACGTAATGCTCGCTAAATGTTGAGCAGTGTACTACTCATGGCTGTTGGGGGGCACCAAGGGGTTATGTACTGATAAATATATAGGAATGACTAATTTGAGAGTTTTCTATTGGTTGATAATAACTAAGGCCAAACAAAAAATTTCGGTGTAATGATATTACACAGTTCTCTCGATCCTAGAATACTATTAAACTTCAATGTGGACTCCAGTTTAGTTATAGTTAAACCATGGCATGGAGTCCATCGAACAACTATGGTTGGGGCTGAGTAGAAGCATTGGAAGTGAAACACTATTTAATAGAAAATTCATCTACTCAATTATATAAGGTTAATATCACAATCAACTGTAGCCAAAGTCAAAATCTCTGTCCAGAGTACTACTGTTAATTATGAATGTTGTTATTGAACAATGGATTTTTTAAGGATTACGAAGTTGAATGTGGATGATATTGGAATTTTGATCAAGACCAAATTCCATAAGTCTTGATGTGATTTAGTGTTGATGAAGAGAATTGGGGTAAATAATCGTTACTAATTGGTACTAATTAAGAAAATATAAAATATGATTTTACTAGAAAGATCTATAAGTAATGAATTCGTCCAAACTATCACACCACTAGCTAGAGTGACTTGTGAACGTTAATATTTGAATTGTTCAATATTAATTTCTAGCTGAATTTACACTTCTGAGTAATATGACCGCATTTGTGCATTCTTCGAAAGACCGCGCGATTTAATTAATTTACAAAATATTGTGATTTAATGAAATTAATTCATATTAGAGAAATGTTGATAATTATGTAATTTATTTGATGTTGTTAGTAATTATTTGGATGTATAGATAAAAGTTATATATGTGCGTACCGATATATGGTATTAGTAACTATATTTGAACGAGTTTTAAATATAGTTAATTGCTTAGCAAACTTTTGAAAATAATTATCCATGTGATGGAATGATGTGTCAGCCATGCTAAAGAGAGACGAAAGGATTTGGAAGAAGATTTGATTCAAAATTAAGTGAGAATTAAAAAATGGAAGTTTTAAAGAGAGAGTAAGAAAGGTTTTCATCCTCTCTTTAAAATAAATATTCTCATTAAAATATATCCTCTCATTCATTTCTTTCCAGAATTCATTTTTCTTTCATTTGCTTTTTTCTCTCTCTTCCTAACCTTCCATGGCCGAAAATCAGATAAGGTATTTTTAAAATTTTACAACTCCAAATCAAAAGCAAACATCACATAAAATTAAAAGTAACAATAAGTTTTCATCCTTCTCTTGCAAAGCATAACATGATTCTACTTGAGATTTGAGGAGAAATCTCAAATCAAAAAAGAGTAAGACATTTCAGATTAGATCTAGGGTGATCGATCATTCAACGGTGTGATCAATGACGACATCCTCAAGGTATATCTTTTGTTTACTTTTTAATTCATATATACCATTTGTTGGATAATTTTTAGAACAATTCCATTTTCGCATATGTTATCTCACCCAATTATCTATAATTAAATTGATGTGCTTTATTTATTAAGTAATATTAAATATAGATCTTTGATTTAAAAATGGTATTTTGTACTTGGACATCATAATATGTGTATGTGTGTTTCATTTATTTTAAAAGTTATTAAAATATATTTCAACATTATATTCATTGTTTTAATTTGAATTTCAAATCTAAAATTCAATATGTCGTTTTACAAAAGGTTTGATCCAATATTCATGATTGAATTGAACATTAACATACATAATTAAAGATTTCAATTTTCCTAAGGAATAGTAGTTATGAACTTAATGTCTCAAAATCATTCGTCACTCGAATGTTATTTTACCGAATATATATATATATATATATATATATATATATATATATAAAGTTGTAATTACAAGCATTTGAATTTTAGTTTTAGATCTAATAAATGGTAACAAATAAAGGAGTGAATTAAGAAAGTTTGTCTTATAAATTATTTATCAAATCAAAATTAAATTTTTATTGATATAGAATTTCAAATCTAAACTTTTGACTTTGTCAACATTTTGGCTAAAAACTTTATACGCACATATACATAAATTTTATTTTAAATTGTTAAAGAAACATTTGAATTACTACTTCCGGAGTAAAGTAAGAAGAGTTAGATAGTCATATACACACACACGCACGCACATAAAACTTCATATACAAATAAAAAATCGTTAGGTAAGAAAGAAAGGAGTAAATTAAGGAGAGTTTGTCTTTTGGTTTTCTTCTATTTAATACCAACCTAATGCTTTCAATTTTGTATCATAAAATATATAATTAAATGTATATTTATTTAAATAATAATTTTGATATAACAGATGCGTGTATAGATGGCGAATGTGTTTTTTATAGATGTAAATCCAAACAATTATACATGTACACATTAAATGTGCATACAATATTATATGTAGCATATGCACTATATATACACATGCATATGCTATGATATACTCATATAAATGGAAAATACCAAATAATTGAATTCATTGATTGACCAACAGAAAATTAAATAAAAATGGCTTTTATTTAAAGCAACTAAATCAGATCTAATAAACCCATTTAGATTTCTTAAGCCTGATAAAGATCTAATGGGACAAAATAATTGAAATCCACCTATTGTGGCAACCCGCCTTTTCGACCCTTAAAAATTGACAATAACATATCTATGGTATTTGTAACTACCATCCTTTTCGATCCAAAGAAGTCGACACTAATATTTCATTGTATTCACGGCGAGCATCCAAGTGCCAGAAAGACAGATTGTTGGGCAGAAAGAAAAGAAGGAAGACAAAATCTCACAAAAGCGTAACGAGTAATATATAATACTAAACAAGTCCTTACAAAAAGAAAGAGAATTTATTATACATATATAAATGAGGTTTTTAGGCACAAGGAAGAAGTTGCAAAAAAATTTAGTCTCAGGGACAGCAAGTTTGTTTTTGGTCTGAAGGACACTTTATAGTGTAAATCACAGAATGATAGTTGCAACTATCATTTTTTGTTTACACTATAAAGTGTCCTTCAGACTAAAAAACAAACTTGCTGTCCCTAAGACTAATTTTTTTGGAACTTCTTCCCTGTGCCTATTTTCCTGTATATAAATCAGAGTACAACACTAATCTATCATCAGCCTTGACAGTTACAATAACTTGTCCTTACCATTGTTGATAACTACAACAAGAACAAACAGCAAAAGATAACACTAAATATGAAAGTACGTCTTGGAGGACATCCAGCTTTCAATTTGAAAGCTCCAAAGTGTCCCGCTAAATCTGGAAAACATGCTGGGGTTGACCCAAGCATTATAATAAAACAACACTCAGGTCAGTCTAGTAAAACCAACATGAGCAACACAATCAGATGGATTACTTAATGTTATTATAAATTTTTTTTCGAAATAAAGGTATCTCGTAAGACTACGCTGCATATAAACACGAACGGGATTTTACCTTACGATAACCAAACCATTTTTTTATAAAATATCTTATGATATTATAATAATGTCTAAGGAAAATAAATATATAAAATAGTTGAAATGCTTGCATTTCACATTTCCACTAGTAGGGCATGTTGGAACTGGACCAGCCTGCATCAGAAGTTATGGATGAATTTCAAATTTTTTACCATATTGGATCTTTATTGGGCCTATGAAGTCTAACTGAATTAGAACATTTCTAAATTTTATTTAAATAAAATCATTTATTTTATTTAAATTTAGATATATTAAGATATGAAATTAATTTTATTTGATTTAGTTTATACATAAATGTATCATGTACATATATGTGTGAGTGCATATGTAACATAATAACCCGTGAAAGGCATAATATGCCCGTATGTAGATGTTGGAATTTACATCGCAACAGACATATTAGCTTATTTGTATGTCACGTATGTTGTCCAAATATGTGCACGTATATGTGTTTCAATACACACATATGTATGTATAAATATTTATTATAAATAATATATGAACATAAAACATTTATATATAGATAAATATATATACAAAAAGAGAGAGAACAATTATTAATTATTATTTATAATTCAAAGTTAATTTAGTTTTTGCGAACATAATAATTGTAGTATTATAATTTGTATATATCATGAATAAAATAATGTTTCCATCCATAAATAATTAACATAAAACAAACTATTGATGAAAATTCAAATTTTACAATTTTCGAAATCTAGGATCATAAAATAGAGATTAGAAAAAATCTGGAGATTTTTCAAATTTAAAATATTAATTTTAACAAATACATTAATTTCAGCAATAATTATTTAATATAAAATAATATATTATTAAAAACTAAAATTTCGAAAACTCTAGAATTATGAAATAAAGGTTTTAAAAAAATTTGAAGAATTTTTTAGTTAAATTATTATTTTTAATAAATTATAAACTGTTTTTTCAAAATAATATTAACTATTAAAAATGTTAAAATTTATTGAAAAAATCCGAATTTTTTTCTATACGTTTTTGGAATGATATAATTTTTTTTAAATATAGAATTAAATTTTTAGTTTAATAATTAATTTATATATAATAAACAATTCAAAATTCAATAAATGTTAATTTAAAAATATAAATATATGTATGATAATTAGTTTTCGAATTTGTAAATTCATATTATATATAAATAAATGTATCAAATTTTTTAAATTATATATATATCTTATATATGCATTTATGCTACTATGAGAGAGAAATATACACTAATATATATGCTTATATGAATTTATTAATAAATATATGTAAACAATTATTAATGATAAAAATTGATTTCATACAGTAAACCACATTTGTTTATACATAAATCAAATAGTATAATAAACAAATTATGCACATAACGAAACTGATTTGTAACAACTACATCTACTTACAAAATCTCACCCAACTAAAATATAGTAGCAATATATTTAAACAGATATGAAATTGCTCATTATAGGATCATAGAATATAGTTTAATTACTGTAATATGAATTAAAATTACCAATTTAATGATGCCTTTGAATCCACGTTGAAGCAATGACTTCCCTTCCTTTTACTATTTTTGATTCGCCAGATTGCAAGTCCGGAATCACCGACCTCTGAGTATCGAATAGTATTATTTTAATTTGAAATATATTTGAGAATTTTAGAGTAGATTGAGAGCTATGTCTTAACCAGCAATGTAGAAGGTAGTGGCGGTCAAAAAAGGTTCGTCATTATTTTAGAGATACACACAAACACACACACACATACATATACATATACATATATACATACATATACATATACATATACATATACATATACATATACATATACATATACATATACATATACATATACATATACATATACATATACATATACATATACATATACATATACATATACATATACATATACAGACACACACACACAGAGGGTTGTGTTAGAGAGAAATGAGGAAAACCTTTTTACCCATTCTCACTTGATCTCAACCAATTATCTCCAAGCAAATTCCCTATGTTTTAGCCATCCTAGACCTTCCCAAAAACAAAATTTTGCAGCTTTAATGATGGGCCTTAAACCCATTTAAGCCCAAGTCAAAATACTATGCAATTAAATCTAATTTAATCGCTTGCTGATATTACATATCGATCAATTTATTTATGACTGTTATAAAAATATATAACATTATTTATTTCTCAAATCATATTCAAAATTTATAATTAATATTTCATAAATACTAATTAATTTATAACAATTATATACTAATTGAATCGTTCGGTCTTAAGGGAATTCTTCATTTCGGCTGTGTAACTCTTTGGTGTGAATTTGGTTAGCGATTAACATCGAACTATTTTGGTATTAACATTCATACGTCACTTAGCAAATGGTGTGACATTATGGCCAAATTTATCGCTTACTCGTTTTTGGTAAATCCAATTTTAGTTTAACAAGCGTTATCGGTGGTGACATTTGTTTACACAATTCTCTTCGTCAAAACTATATCACTTTGGACTTATGAAATTTGGTAATGGTTAAAATTCCAACCTCATCCACATTCAAATTTAGAGTCCAAATACAAAATCCTTGGTTCAATAATAACAATTATTGCTAACCGAAATGCTCTGGCCAGAGACTTTGACTTTAAGTTGACTGTGGTACTAACCACATATAACTAAGGAGACGAATCCTCTCTTAAATAGTGCTTCACTTTCAATACTTCCACTCGACCCAATTATAGTCACTCGTTGGACGCCATACCATGATTTGGTTATAATCAAAGGGGAGTTTCATATTGAAGATGCACAGTATTCTCAAATCGAGAGAACTGTGTAAATTAGTCACATCGATATTTTCTGTTTGACCTTAGTTATATTAACCAACAGAAAACTATCGATTGAGTCGTTCCATGGTTGTCCAATAACTATTAGTATGTAATCCCTAAGTGCCCTAGCAGTCATGAGTAATACATTGCCCAACATTTGAAGAGTGGTATGTATTCTAGTCTCAACGGATACATCGATATTCAGTCTTGATGCATCTTGACTACGAACATTTAAAATGGTATATTTGTTTCATTGTGATAAATTACTCGCGGTTACAACACTTTGTAACTACCATCACAAAATATACCACTTATGGATTTTTCTATTAAATATGCTTTTAGTTAAGTTAATTAATTAATATAGTCACATTATATCAAGTATATAATAGGAAGAAAATACATTTTATTTCGAACAAGATTGGTCAATGAGTTAGATATATGTAACAAATTACATAATTGCCCCTAGGGCATACACCTAACTCCATCAGGGCACAACTAAGTCCATAAAGACACATACTGGAGGTTGGATTTACATCAATGACTGGGCTACTAGCGTACCGCTTTTCACAGTACGCCTCTAGAAAAGTGTATCGAGATCGAACCTATCGAACCCTGCGAATCAGAGCCAACTGCCCCTTTAACATGGCATACCGGATACATCATCACTCGGATACTAGCTATGTAAACCTATTCCAGATCCTGGCCCCACCTGTGCACGCATACCAAATGAACATTGATTATAGATCGAGGAATGATCTCCTAATAGTAGCGAACTGCATAGCTTTGAAGCATATCCCATGTTTTAGTCATTATCGTGTTGTGAGGCTTGAGAGGTCGTGATTGCCTTTTTCCTCTCTTAGCAAATCCCACTTGGAATGGTAACACTGCCTTCCAAGCACCAATGAAATGCTATCATTCGTCCATACAAATTTGTTTGTCTATACAAGTTGTTCAGGATAAGAACAAACCAAAGGACCTACTTCTACTACATCCATTTTGAAATCACCCTTAGGATTAGCAGCAAGTAGCCCTTACATTTCAAAGATCTTCGTCTTCGATTCCAACATCTTCAAAAGCTTTCAATTTGAATGCTTGAGTTGGTTTGAAGTGGTTTTCGGATAATTCATACTTATCTAATCTCGGTCCTTTCGAACCAACATTCTATAGTTTTCGGTAAACTCAACCCCGATTCTTTCGGAAATAAATAGACAGTGCATAAGAGTGGGGATCACCCACTAACTATAAGTGGACAGATCTCCTTATCATTTGTCCTAGGAGAACAAAATGAGATTTATATACACGGTAGCATCATCGAAGATGGTTGTGCCATATATGTAACGACCCGTAATTTTCTATAATTAAAAATATTAAATCAAATAAGGTTTGAAATTTAATGTTGGGAGAAATTAAAAAATTTGATTTTATTAATGAGAATTTGATTTAATAATGTTGTTTGAATGTTATTGACAACTATTTTAATGCAACCTCAATCAATTGAAATAATCATAAAGTAGATTTAGTTAAATTGGAAAATAAGGAATAAAATAATTATTGGAATCAATTATTGAAATTTAATGTGATTAAATATTATGGTTAATATAGTTAAGATGATAACTGTAGAATATGAATGTAATAAAATGTAAACTTATGTTAATTATATTTATGAGGTAATAGTTGATAAAATAATAAGAGTGAAATCAAAATAAAAGAATTTACTGGAATTTAATTATAGTAAAATAGGTTTTATTCCTATTGTAATTTAACGTTAAAATTTATGTAATATTTAAATATTGGATTTAATGTGGAAACTATATTGTAAAAGATTATTAATTTCTGTGTAATCAAAAATGATGATAAATTTGTTAACTTTTAAATTTGAATTTAAAAGTGATTAAATCCATTTAATAATAATAACTTATTTAATTAACGTGAAAATTAGCCATTTTGGCTACTATCTCGGATTTCGATGAAACTAGTTTCATCGGATCCATAATAATGAATTATTGTAGGATTTTAAGTTTCGTGGCGATTGGAGTTGTCTTTAATCGCGCGGGCTCAAAACGCATAGAATCAATTAAAAGGATCTAAATAAATATAATTTGATTTTGAAAGCTAACTTATGTATATAATGTAATTTGGGTTTGAAACTAGTTCCACTGAGTTTAAAAATATCGAAAACATATATTTCGATATATTGGATGACCCACTTTCGTTTTGAAAACCGAATGGGCTTTCGAGTCGTGTTATCATTTCGAACTAATTCAATATGTCCATTCTTTCTTATCTGCCTTTGCCTATGTATAGGCTATTATAAGCACTAGCTGTTTCTCATTTTCAATTTCTATACATACGGCTTATCTCCATCTGCTCCTTCCTTCCTTCCCAATGGCGAAAACCTAATTCCCAAATTCAATTTCAAATCAAAATCAAACCGGAACATTTAAACTCCTCAAACCATAGCAAATTATATATCATTGGAAAGCTCTCGTCGAGCGCAATCTAATGCGATGGTTCTTTTTCGATTTGAATTGCGGTTTGGCCAGAAATTGGTGATTTTTCTCAGCCGTCCATTTCTAGGGTTTTCAATCCAGTCGACCGTTTGACGATAGGAAGTGGCATTTAGAAGAGGATGGAAAGAAGGTCTTAGATCTGTTGTTCGTTTGTGTCAGGGGCCGTTGATTTTTCCAGAATTGGCGTTTTAAACAGCGGAAAAGGTGAACGCCTCAAGAGACGCACAAGGATCACACGACGGCATGGGTAGAGGCGGCTCTGGTCGAGGAGCATGGTGGTGGTGCTCAATCATGGTGGTTGGGTCATGGGTGAACGCGACTGTAACTTGAATTTGGTGGCAGTAGGGTTTATTGAGTGCCTGTTTGCGTTTGTGTCGAGAGAGGAAGGTGACATGTTTATTTATTTGTTATTTTATTTTTTATAATATAAATCGTATAACTTCTAAACTTAATATCTTTTACATAGAGCTCGGATTAACGTGCGGTTTTCTTCATTGCGATTGTATCGAAATTTTGGACAACATGAAACTGGTTTGGCTGCATTCTGAGACTACTAAATTTTTTGGCTATATTTGGACTTTAAATCAACTAAAAATCAAATGTGAGTGATTTAACCCACTCATGAATGCTAAACTATCTTATGTTAGTTAAATTAAATTTATAATATGATTGGAAATTGATTGATTTCTGTTTGTTATATTTAAATTGTCATTCAAGTTTAATTTTAGTTTATATTGAATTTAATTGCCATTTGAATTAATATTGGAATTGAATTGCTAATTAAATACCCGATTATGATAACCAGTTTATTTGTTGTGATTTATTGGTTGATTTGAATGATGATCGTGTTGGATGCTTATTTCTTGATATTTTTAATGATTGGATGTATGTTTATTTATATGTTGTGATCACACAGCAAGTTCCCTAAGTTATTGTTAAGAAAATCACTATGGGTTGAAATGGTGCATACTCGAATGGTCTTATAGATTAGGGAAAAATTGTTATGGGTTGAAATGTTAAACTTAGCGATTTTATGGATTAAGAATTTTACTCGGGATTGCGGGTTGAAATGATATATACCCGCAAATTTAAATTTATTGCGGGTTGAAATGATATATATCCGCATCACTTGACCATAGGGTAGAGAATTATATACGGACACCGGATTGGTTAAATTAAATGATTTTTAAATCCTTAATTTTTGAATCCAGTTAAATGATATTATGAAATAAAATTTGATTTATATGAACTGAATTATTTTCAAAATCCAAGCTTTTAAAAAATTGAAATTGAAATTGGCTTAAATAAATCGTTTAAAGAATTTAAATTGAAATCTTAAAGTGGAATTTTGAAATATAAATGAAAATTTTCAAAATTGAGTTATTGTAAATGTTGAATATTTAAGTTTTGAAACCTACTGAATTTGAAGTGGTTTAAATTTGTAGTTCAAACATGGATTTGAAATTGATAAATTGAAATGGTTTTTAATGAGGATTTGAACTGAAACCTTTAACCTTTTAAATTTAAATCATTGAACTGAGATTGATTTAGATTGAATTTTTGAAACTAAAGTTGATTTGAATTGATTTGTGAAATTGGAAGAAACAATTCTAATTTGAAACTATTTTCGATATAAACTCTTTTAATGTACAAACTCTTTTAACATATAAACTATTTTTCTCATGTAAACCATCTTAATATATGAATAATTTTTAATACATTGACTATTTTTAATATATAACCTATTTTAATATATAAACTATTTCTAATATATAACTATTTTTAATATATAACCTATTTTAGTATATAAACTATTCCTAATAAATAAACTATTTTAATATACAAACTATTTTAATCTATAACCTATTTTAATATATAAACTATTTCTAATTCATTAACTATTTTAATCTATAACCTATTCTAATATATAAACTATTTCTAATAGATTTACTATTTTAATCTATAACCTATTTTTAAAATATAAACTATTTTAATATATATTATTTTAAATTTATAAACAATTTTTAATATAAATGTATAACAATTTTAATATATAAACTACTTTCAATATTCAAACTATTTAAAGATGGAACTGTTATGATTTAGATTTATTTGATTTAAATGCGAATATTTTGATATGATAGTCTAACCTATTTTGTGGCTATAATTTTGAAAATGAATATGATTTAAGGTGAATAATGATTTCGAAAGTGAATATGATTTCGAAAGTGATATGATTTTGAAATGAATATGATATTTTGATATCAATGATGAATCAGTTTTGAAAATATAAAAAAACCAACCAGTGTGGAATAAGCATTTAGTTGCTAAAGAGACTGGAGTCAGATATTGTCATACTCTCAGCCAATTCCAAAACAATTTAACAATTATGCATATGGTAGAGAATCCAGAAAGAAATAGGATAGTTTGACGAATACTACTGTATGAGGTATGAACGCAGCCCTGACCCCTTTGGGTTGGCTTAATAAGACTAAAATAGGAGCCACGCCGGGCCAAGTGAGGTCGCTCCTCCGTTCAGGCACATTTTTTCGATACCATATCTGTTACTTTGTGATTGATTGGTGGCCACCCTTTGATTTGATTATGGGAGTGTGTCTCGAGGTGGGCGCTAGTAGCTACTTTGCATTGCTATTAGTCTGGATCCTCAAAACGGCAATATCCTACCCTAGGCATTGCCTCGCATGCCTTAACATATGCTTTATCGAGCCCATTACGAGTCTGGTTTATGTCGTACCATGGAGTGCTCCCTAATCTCCCACCAGTTTACGGTGGATTTTACAGTATTTTATAGACTATAAAATGTGCTAAGGGGGATATGGGTAATGCCTTAACGCTATTTTAATACTTTATTATAGACATATTATAATAATGTATTGTACTATGTGTGTAGATAGCTTAACGGATCCTTAGGAGATGGAATCCTTAACTTCTCCTAAGTCATTGCACGCACCATACAGGATAGGAGATGTAAAATCCCTTAAACGTCTCTAAAGCTGTTACACTCATATTTACTTATTTTGATTTAACTTACATATGATCTTTTATTTCTAACTCGAGTGTTTTGTCTTTTCATTACACTCAGGTCAGCTTGAGCATTTCAGTGTTGAAGACTATCTTTCTGGAGGACGAAGACAAAGATTTAGTATATTATTACTATTTATTATATTTATTCCACTGCATCATGTTTTTCCGCTGCATTATTTATTTATTCCTGCTGTATGGATAACTCTAATCTGTTTTGTAAAAGTGTAATCAAATGTTATTTGTAAAACAACTTCATGAACTGTTTGTTTGATTATTATATTTTGTCGTTCTACCGTGAGATTCTGTGTTTTGTTTTTCCTTCTTTTCTATTATTTTCTTATTTACCCCATTAACAATTCTCCCTTTTGAATGGTTTGAGTTAACATGTGTGGTTTATTGTCAATTTAAACCGTCCAAAAAGATGGGTCGTTACAGTTGGTATTAGAGCCAGGTTTTGCGATAACCTTAGCTTTGTGTGGTCTGAATCATTGGAGATAGTGTAGTAATACACTAGAATTAGTTTTGCCTGAGTGTATATATATGAGAGAGCATACTTGTTAATGTTATAAAATGTTTTTATATTGTGTTAATTTGTTCTGTTTGGTGTTTATAAATTCTAGTCGGTACATAGGACACTGTGACATCGACAGGAATTTCTAAACACTTAATAGGGCAGACCGACACAATAATGTTTTCGAAATATAGGTAAATGAATCTATTATTATATTTTGCATATAAAAGAATAATTTTTATAAAAAGATATAGTTGTATATGGTATGTTTGTTTGTAGGAAGTGAAATTTTATAAATATTGATTGCAAAATAGGATTTATAAATAAAATGAATTTAATTGGAAATTTGATGACTTAAGTTCCGGTGTTTTGAAATTAGTTTCAAAAGATTTTAGGAATATAATATTAGTATTATTTGGAAGTAATTTGGATATAAATATTTTCAAAGTGATTTGAGAGAAATGTTTTAAAGATATTTTAAAAGGAAATTAGTTCTGTACTCTCCTCTTCTATCATTGGAAAATAATTTCGATGATGAGTGCACGCATCATTGACGTTCATTTTTGAGTCTCAAAGTGGGGGAGACCACTTAGTGGCTTTGCTACACCTTATTTTGATAAAATAGAGTTTTGATTTAAACTCTTAAAGTATCGTTTGATATATAAAAAGAAGAGATATAAGTACATATTATTTCTAAAAAATGATTTGAAATGAACCCGATGTTTGAGTTCTCATGTTCCCTATTAATTAATGTTTTTCAATTATTGAACTGAAGAAAAACTTGAATTATTAGAAACTTCTAAATTTTGGAATAAGAAAATAAATCTAAGTGTTTAAGAGAACATATGAATTGAAGTTGTAACTCTTAGAATTGGAAGATGATAAATTTGAAAAAAAACTGGAAACTGCTAAATGTGTACAATACTCAATGCATTCTAAAGCATAAATAAAAATTACAAATTTTTTTAGAAGTTAAAAATGCTAATATGAATATGTAATGGAATATTATGCAAGCAAATCAAACTTAAGTAATAAGAATGTTTTAAAAAAATGAAATGGTGTTCAAAGAAATGGTTAATAACTAAATTGAATAGCAAAAGAAATTCTATTAGAGCAAAATGAATACAAACTTAAGTGAAAAAATTATAAGTAAAGTTAAATAACCCTAAATTGTAAAGAAAATGTAAATTTGTAAAGAATGTTTGAAAGTAAATTGTAACTTTTTGAGACAATTATAACTTGAATAAAGTGGAAAAATGAAAATGAATGTGAATTAAATTGCATTGAAACTTATATGAAATATTAAGAATTGATTTATTGATGATTCCAGATACTGAATGTGAAATAATTTATGTAAGTAAATGAATGTAAACTAATAAAACATGACATTATACGAATAAATGAGAATTTAAAATAAATTCGAGGATAAAATGTAAAAAGGAACCAATATAATAAACTTAAATAAAATATAAAATTCTTTGTTGTTTGGCTAATAGGAAGTTTGGGAAACGATACTTTAAATTGTTCAAGGTTGTATAAATATCCATTTTCAACTTCTAAAAATCATATTCGTTTTCACATCTCGAGAGAGTTTATAAATAAATTAAAATCATTTTCAAAACTCTATATATGTGTAATAAGTATTTTTAAAGAATGGTAATTTATTTTTAAAAAAACGTTTAAGTAATTATTTAAAAATTTTAAAATACTTTAACAAACATTGATACTTCATTTTCTATTTCATTTTCATATAACAAATTGATTTACGAAGCATATTATAAAAATTAGAAATTTTATTTCAATAAATATTAAATATTTGAAAAATCCACTTACGAAGAATTTTATTACTAAAGTAGATTTAAATTACATAGTTTGAATAAATATAAATTCTCTTTTAAAAAATTTAACTTATCGATATATATTTAAAATGCCTATAACCGATTCACTTTATAAATCCCTCTCGATTCTTACACATCGATATTATTCTGATTCCAAACCATCATCACATTTCAAAAATAGAATTCACTATTTTACCAAAAATCTAATTTTGTATCTCGATATTAAATAACACTAGAGAATTATATTCCAAATAACCAGTTGATTCCATTTCCCTTACTTATAAACATCGTTTATAAATTTAAAAACTCCTTTGAGTTTCACTTGTATATAAAACTAATCTCATTTATATAATTCCATTTTATAAATCCCTTTCTTTATACATTCTATTTATTCTTAAAATCTATTTCAAATTTCGATTTTAACTCCTTTCATATTTTCAGGATATTATTTTAAAAATCCCTTATATAGATTATTTTTGTAAATACTCTATTTCATAATTTTATGGATTAGCTAAATATAATCTATAATCAAATTTGTCGTGTATCCAATGTTTTCCTTCTAAAAATAATCACATTTTTGATATAATTATATTTATATCCAAAATCTCCTTACATTCCTTAAATTTCAAAAATAATATTTATGGTATTTAAAATACCAAAATTAAGGACAGTACTACTATAGCATTTAATAATTTAAATCATGCATCAATCCAAACAGATTATTCAATCACATCATATATTTTTATATGTAAAAAACAATAAATTTATTTGAGGAATCCAGTTAAAATCCTCCAACCTATTTCCTTGCATCCACAAATGTTAGATAGCATAAAAATACCAATCCCACTTCGAGGGCGATATCGCATTAATATAGGGTCGTCCGCTATTATGCGGGGCGTATGCGGGGCGCATAAGGTCTCATCCGCTCCAGTCGGTGGGAAATATTTCCAACTACTAATATATATACCACTATATATATAATAAACATCCAGCTGATAATAATTATAAATTCCATCAAGCATCCAATAATTAACTTTAATCATTTAAAATAAATTGTAGTAGTTCAAATGAGTGAGAATTTCTCACCTTGATTTTATTTACAATCCATTCTAATTTTTAAATTATCAAAATCCCATTTGTCTTCGAAAAATCCCAAACCAATTCCAGAATATAGCCTACTTCCCTACGAATCCAACACTGCCAAATTCACATGATTTCGACCTCGAATAACAAAGTTATTGAATTTTAGTTATCGATTTACAAACTATAATTAATTTAATTAAGTACTTAATTTGTAAAATAATCTACCATATTAACCTTCAATTGAAAAAAATCTAGATTAGCTTACCAAGTAAAAATTTGCTCATCATCGTTTCAGCCGAATCGCGATTTCACTACCAGATTCAAACACGCCCACCTTATGCTTCTTCCTCTACCACAATCGGCCCCACCAATGCCACATCTCCCATCGCTGACTTCCCTTGGCTCGTGCATCACCCTAGCCAGCCTCCGATCATGCAATTTTCCTAAGCCTGAGAAGTCGTACGTGAAAATCACGACCTCCCCCGAACCCTAACTATAGCACATGTTCAAATCTACAGCCGATGTATGTAACGACCCACTATTTTAGACCATTAAAATCCATAATAAAACCACAATGTTGGACTTGAATAATTCAAAACAGTAGATTGTAATAAAATTTGGAGCAAATAAAACCAATCATAAAATCACAGACACAGAAATATCATAATAACTCGCAGCGGAAATAAAATAACCATAGTAGTTCATGAAGCTACTACAAACATAGTCTCGAAACAAGTACAAAATACCCGAGTCTGAAAGTAAATACAACAAGAAATCCCCATACATATATATCCACTAATACATAAGCTGAATATAAATAACTGAATGGAAATAGATGACAACTAGATAGATAGATAGATAATCTCCAGCCAATCCTAGCTCCAGAAGGAGAATACAAAGCTGTGATACTCAGGCTAACCCGAGCGTAAAGAAAAACACAAAACACTCGAGTCAGGACATACATACTTATACAATGTAAACCAACTCAAGTGAACTGTAATAGAAATGCACAAGTAACTTAAAGGATGCTTGGGACCTCCCATCCTTTAAGGATCTGTTAAACTATATGCTATGTAGTAATATACGCTATTATAATAATGTCTAAAGTAAAGTATAATATATTATAAAAATAGCGTTAAGGCTTTACATTTTCTAACTTAACACATTTTATATATTCTCATAGTCTATACATTACCATAATCTCCCCCGCACCGGGCATCGTCAGAGGGCACTAAATAGGTATGTTACAAAACAAATCATATAAGGCATGCTAAGATAGGTGACACAGCACAACAAGACAATGCCAGGGTAGATACCAAATATGCATCTGGGCTGGTGGTAACGCATAGCCGCAGCTACTTCCCACCTCGAGCCACACTCCCAAAATCAAAGGTGCACATCAAATCAATCACAAAGTAATAGAATGGCATACGAAGAAGTGTGTCCGATCAGAGGAGCTACCTCATTGCCCCAAGAATCACTCCTATTTTAGCCGCCTTATGCCAACTCATGGGAGTCGAGTCCATGTATATACCTTAATAGAACATCGCCACCATCCTACATCATTCTAGATTCTCCACTGCATACACGATTGTTAAAGTGGTTTTCGGAGTTGGCAGAGAGTATGACAACTTCCGATCCCAGTCTCTTTGACAAACATTTCAAAACAAACATTTCCATTTCAAAAAACATTTAAACCAAATGCTATTACTCTTCCAAAATAATATCCATTTCAAAATTGGTAATATTTCCAAATCCATATATATTAGTTATAACATAAAAAATGTAATGATTTAGAAATCATAACACTTGAAAAAAATGTGACCCTTATATAATACCATTTCAAAAATGTTATTCTTTAGAGATACAACATTCTTAAAACATAACCTAAAGTAGTATAACACTTTTAACAATACAACTTAAATAACATAGCATTTTGGAAACGCTAAAAATTCTACTACAACAATTTAAACATCATATCTTCAATTTAAATCATAGTTATTTATTAAACAAAACATATCCATTTTTTATAAATTATATTCTATCACTATTATTAGGTTAAAATTAAAATTCCATATTAAATCAAATTTATTTACATATATCATAAAATAAATTTTAACATCTAGTTTTAACCATTTATTTACTTATAAAATCTTAACTTATTTAAAAATCCATATATATATATATATATATTTAACTCATTTATTCCAAAAATTTAAGTTAAAATTCCACAGGCTTAAATTTTCAAAATATTTAATAAATTTTTATAAAACTATTATTTAAAAATTAACCACGGGTCTATATAATATTTTCTAACCTAGGTCAAGTGACACGAATATATATCATTTCAATCCGTAAAATATAAAATTCCGGGTTTTATCATTTCAAACCCGCAATCCTAAGTAAAATATAATAAAAATCACTTGAGTCTATCATTTCAGCTCATAACAATTTTTCCCTATTCTAAAGTCCTTTCAGATATGTATCATTTCAACCCATAGTGATTCTATACTAACAGGGAACTTGATAAACACTGTAACATGGCATATCATATCAAGTGATGCAACAGGCATATAATCAGGTTATAACATCATATAATGTCATATATATGAACCTAGATCATCATATCATATCAACTGCTACACATTCACAAGTCATTTTTTCACAATTATATAAGTATGAACGTCGAGAGTGATAACTCACCTTCTAAAGCTAGAGTTGATAATTCGAGACACACAACCAAACCCTAAGAAGCACGACAAAGCACGAACTAGATTTGAATAGATGAAGAGCCAAGATTCAAATCTTGTAAACAAACAAATATAAACATATATAAGCAACTATTTATGCATAAAGAATAAAATAAATTACAAAACAAATAGACAAGCATCAACACAAACAGGCTCGGCCACATAGGGAATAGGCTCGGCCACTTGTGTTTTGGGTTTGGTCACACCACTTTGTGCTCAACAATCATCAAACAAAGCTCGGCCATAGTCACAAAAAAAACATGGCTATGAAGTATGTGAAGAAATGGAAAACCAAAAGTCAATAGGAAGGCAAAAATGCAAAGGCATGTGAGCTTTAGGTTCAGCCTATGGCTACAATGGTTGGGCCTATGTGCTAAGACCTGATCAAGTGATGTAATGGGTCAAGACACTTCAGGTCAGTGCACATCTGGCCACGGCTTGGAGGTGGAATGGTCACGGCAAGGCAAGGCAAAGTGGAGGAATTTGTGGTGGCCGAGAAAAACAAATAGGAAGGGGATGATATGATGGGCTCGGCTAGGGTTTGTGAGGCCATTGGGTGATGGATTTTGGATCTATGGGCCACGACATGGTTAGTAATGAGGTGATGGCTGGTCTTTGGTGATGGTGGTGGAGGAGATGAGGTCGGCAAAAGGAGGAGTATGGTGATGGCCGAGCTTACATGCAACAAAAGAGAAAGAAAAAGAAAAATAGAAAAGAGGAAGAAAGGAGAATACTTACTATAAAAAAAATCTTTTTAGGAACGCAAATGAGAAAGAAAGATGGAGAGGGAAAGTTTTAAACGGCTTGCACAAGTGGATGGGCACCTTTTCATTTTGAAAAGGCAAGCAAGTGGCTAATTAGGAATTACAAAGCCCAATAGCAAAGCCCACTTCAAACAAGCTCAAAAACCCAAACAAATTAAAGCCCAAACCAAAAAATAGAAAAATAGAAATGAAATAGAAAATAGAGAATAGAAAAGTAAACAATAAAATACTGAAAATAATCGCATGCAAAACGCTGAATTTTATCAGATTTAAAAAGTATAAAACAGATTTTGACGAAACGAAAAGCAGAACGAATATCAGAATCAAATTCAGCTTCATGGAAAAAGATTGGAAATTAAAAATTCAAAATTAAAAATTCCAACTAAAAGTCAAAGTTTGACCAAAGTTCGGCCAAAATATAAAATTTTCAGAAAATCATTATTTTATTTTATTTGGAAAAATAATTATAAACAAAATCCAAAAATTCATTGGAAAATTCCAAAATTTCAATTTTTAAATGATTTAAAATCCAAGTTTCAAATAAAATTGAATTAAAAAAATTTATTAAAAATTATGGGTTGTTACACTCTCCCTCACTCAAACTTTTCGTCCTCCAAAAGGAACGAGACACAGAACAAGGAAAGATAAGATAGAATAGAGAACAGTACCTAAAACAAACAATTCCGGATTTGAAGCACGCATGCTCTCCTCTGTCTCTCAGGTACAATCCCAATCATCAGTACTCCACTGCACTTTGACGAGGCTGATAGATTTCCTTCTCAGCTTCTTCGTACCTCTATCGATAATACGAAGTGGCTTCCTCACGACAGTGAGATTGGGCTCAATATTCGAACTCTTGAGAGTAGAAGGCTGGACAATCAAAGATGGATCATGCAAATATCAAAGATGCGAAACATGGAATACATTATGCACTCTAGAAAACTTCTTAGGCAAATCCAGACGATAAGCTAAAGAACTAGTCCTTTCCAAGATACGGAAAGGACCAACAAACCTAGGGGCAAGCTTCCCTCTCTAACCAAACCGAATCACATTCCTTAAGGAAGAGACCTTAAGGAAAACCTGATCACTAACAGAAAACTCCAAACTCCTCCAACATCGATCAACATACTTCTTCTGCCTATCCTAAGCACTCCTCATCTTCCTCTTAATCTCCTCAACCTTCTCAGAAGCCTCAAAAATCATATCAGGACCAAGAACCAAACGATTACCAGATTCAATCCAACAAGATGGAGATATGCAAGATCGTCCATAAAGAGCAGCAAACGGAGACATTGCAATACTAGCCTGAATTCAAAGACAAAATGAGATAGAAAAAAGATTAAGATAAGATTAAAATAGAAGAGTGAAATTATACCTGATAACTGTTGTTATTGGTGAATTAAACAAGATGGAGATGATCTTCCCAAGATCCTCCATAATCGAGAACACAAGCACGAAGAAGATCCTCGAGAATCTGATTCATTCTTTCCGTTTGACCATCGGTCTGAAGATGATAAGCAGTGCTCAGATTCAGATGAGTACCCAAAGATTCCTGAAAAACTTTCCAAAATTGACTGGTAAAGATAGAATCTCTATCACAAACAATATTGATAGAAACACCATGGAGACGAACAATCTCCCTTATATAAATCTTAGACAAACTAGAAGCAGAACGGGTAGACTTAGCCGGAACAAAATGAGCTGACTTGGTCAATCTATCCACAATAGCCCAAATACTCTCATTACCCCTCCTAGTCCTCTATAATCCATTAATAAAGTCCATAGAAATGTGTTCCCATTTCCAATTGGGAACCTCAAGGGGATGCAATAAACCAGGAGTCTTCTAGTGATTGGCCTTGACTTGCTGACAAGTCGCACACCTACTAACAAAGATAGAGATATCTCGCCTCATACCTCTCTATCAATAAAGATTTTTCATATCCCGATACATCTTCGTCGCACCAGGATGAATAGAAAGTCTGGATCTATGATTTTCCTGAAGTAACTCTTGCCTCAATCCATCAACATTCAGGACACAAATCCGATTATTAATCCTCGATACCCCTCTATCATCAATCTGAGCTCCACTACCATCAGGACTAATACCACCAACCTTATTACGAACATTCTCCTTAATCAATATAATAATCCTATCCTAAACCATCTTAGCAATAATACGATCCAAAAGAGGAGAAGAAGAAACAATAAGCTGATACAACATAGGCTTCTTCCGACTCAAAGCATCGGTCACAACATTAGCTTTCCCAGGGGTATAGCTGATGTCGAGGTCATAAGAAGCAAGGAACTCAAGCTACCTAACCTGCCGCTGATTCAAATCCTTTAGGGTGAAGATATACCTCAAAGACTGATGATCAGTAAAGAGCTCAAACTTAGAACCCAAAAGATGTTGCCTCCAAAGCTTCAAAGAAAAAACCACAGCAGGCAATTCCAAATCATGAGCTGCATAATTGGCTTCATGGGTCTTCAACTGACGACTGCCACAAGCAATGACCTTCCCATCTTGCATCAGAACAACTCCCAAACCCTCACGACTAGTATCAGTATATACCATTAATCCCTCATTTCCATTCGGAATGGTAAGCATTGGTGCAGAAGTAAGCTTATGCTTCAACTCATTGAATGCAGCTTCACACTTATCATTTCATATAAACTTATCATTCTTACGAGTCAAAGCAGTGAGAGGTGCAGCAATCCGAGCAAATTTCTCAATAATCTCCAATGATAACCAGCAAGGCCCAGAAAGCTACGAATATTAGATGGAGTCGTAGGAGTTTCCCCATCCTGCAACAGAATAGGGAGAAATAAGAACCATAGAAAAGATAGAATGATCAAATTACAGAAAGAGAGGAGAATAAAACTTACATTGATCGCAGCCATTTTGACTGGATCAATAAAACTCCATTGCTAGAAACAATATGCCCGAGAAATCGGACTACATCCTTCCAGAAATGGCATTTCGAGAATTTAGCTTTCAACTGATGACTTCTAAGAGTTCCTAGAACAAAGCTCAAATGGGATTTATGCTCTTCCTCATACTTAGAGAAAACAAGAATATCATCGACAAAGTCTAGAACAAATTTGTTAAGCACATCATCAAAACACGATTCATCAAATCAACAAAGAAAGCTGGGGCAATAGTCAAACCAAAAGGCATAACTAACCATTCATAAAACCCATGCTCAGTACGGAAAGCAGTCTTGTGAATACTTTCCTTAGCAACTCTGAGATGGTGAAAACGTGTGGCAAGATCAAGCTGAGAGGAAATAGTTGCTTTATGGAGCTGATCGAACATATCATTGGTGCAAGGCATAGGATATCAGTTTCTCATAGTGAGCTTGTTCATCTCCCTATAATCAACACACATCCTCAAAGAACCATCTGACTTAGTGATAAAAACCATAGCTGCTCCCCATTCTGAATGGCTGGGTCTGATCAGACCTTTGGAGAACAAGTCCTCAATTTGATTCCTCAACTCAAACTTCTCACAGAATGTCATTCTTTTGGGAGGAAGAACTACAGGTCGAGCTCCAGGAATAAGATCAATACGAAATTCAATTTCCCGCTTAGGAGGTGAAGAAGTGACTTCACCAAATACATTGGGATATAGTTTGACCACAAGAGTAGAATAAAGATCATCCAAATAAGACTCAAGAGAATAAATAAAAATGCCTGCATAATCCTGAGGCATGCAACGCTGAATCACCAAAGAATTCTCGAAATCATCCATAAGAGAAATAGTCCGGGTTTTACAAGAGATAACGGTTTCATGCCTCTTCAGTCAATCACCTCCAAGCAAAATATCAAAAGCATCGAAACCCAGAATATAGAAATCACCACTGAAACGGTGATCAAAATAGAGGAGTTTCACTTGGTTACAAATACTACTAAGTTTCGCTGGACCCCCAATAGGATTTGAAACATACAAAGGCTCATTAGCAAACTTAGGAGAATTGTTCTTGAAGTGGCCAAGCTGCAAACAGATATGTCAGACATCACGCCAAGTCAACTGAGCTGTAGGAACAGCAGCACCAACTAAAGTAGGACAACTACTAGCATAGTGTCCCTTATGATCACACTTGAAGCAAGTAATGGAAGATAGGTCGATAGGCTACCTCTGAGAAGAAGAAGATAACAAACTGGAGTCTTGTTCCAATTCTTCTTCTGCTGATGAAAGTTAGGCTTTCTCTTCTTCGGGTTACCAGAGAAAGACTGAGATGAAGTGGCATGAGCAACAGGAGGATCCTTAGAAGTAGGATTCTCATATCTAATGGCCATATCCATTAGACTAGTGAAATGGCTATGCACATGAGCGGTGAGACGATCATAATACTCCGGGCGAGAACCAGCTATGAACTTCTCATTCTTCTTGCGAGGAGTGTCAATCAGATTAGGACCAAATTTGGAAAGTTCATTGAACTTCCTCTCATACTCAGCAAATGACATATCACCCTGCTTAAGATCCATGAACTCATGATAAACTGAGACTTCCCTGCTTTGGGCATCCACTTTACCACAAAAGCATCCCTAAAGCACGATAACGAAAGATAAGAAAGATTTCAAAAGAGAAAACTGAACTAAATTCAGAACTACACAAAAAGATACCTAAATTGCTCTCAAGAAATGTCAGCCACAATAGTGTAAGCTGTAACAGACTCCCACCAATCCAAGGCTGCTCCCTTCAACTGCCAAGCTGCCAACTAACGCTTTTGAGCATCAGTGGTCTCAAGACCGGAGAAAATCCTCTCCAATCCCTTCAACTACTGCCGAGCCTCGATAATGCTCTTTGATCCGGTAAACTTGGTACCACCAAGTAGAGTGTATTCCTTACAGAAAGTAATGAACCTAATGGGTGCAACAGGCTTAGGAACTGGGGCAACACCACGATCCCTACCTCTGGCATTCCTACGATTCATCTTGGAAAAATCAAGAATGAATTTTAGGACAAAAGTGATTGAGAAACAAAGAAAAAGATTAGATAAGATAAGATTCAACTAAAATGAATATCCTAAACAAAGAAATTAAAGGAAGGAAAGAAGTTAAGAAAATTTGATTTCAAAACAAGAAAGATTTTTTTTATCAAAATACTCTTTGAAAATCCCTTTTAAAATCATTTGAAAGTTATTTTATACTTTAAAATACGTTCTCTCACAAAGAAATGATTCTAAGGTTGATTTCACTCATTCTAGGGTATTTCTACCCTATCACTATTGAGTTTTTGCTCCGTAGGCTAAGGTGCCTAAAACCAAAGCTCCGGTACCAAATATAACGATCCACTATTTTGGACCATTCAAATCGACAATAAAACCACACATGTTGGACTTGAATAATTCAAAACAATAGATTGTAAAAAAGTTTGGAGCAAATAAAACTAATCACAAAATCACAGACACAGAAATATCAGAACAACTCGCAACGGAAATAAAATAACCATAGTAGTTCATGAAGCTACTACAAACATAGTCTCAAAACAAGTAAAAAATACATATATATCCACTAATACATAAGTTGAATAGAAATAACTGCATGGAAATAGATGACAACTAGATAGATAGATAATCTCCAGCCAATGCTAGCTCTAGAAGGGATCCAAAGCTGTGATACTCAGGCTGACCCGAGCGTAAAGAAAAACACAAAACACTCGAGTTAGGACATACATACTTATACAATGTAAACCAACTTAAGTGAACTATAATAGCAATGCACAAGTAACTTAAAGGATGTTTAGGACCGCCCATCCTTTAAGGATCCGTTAAACTATCTACTATGTAGTAATATACGCTATTATAATAATGTCTAAAGTAAAGAATGATATACTTTGAAAATAGCGTTAAGAATTTACATTTTACACCTTAACACATTTTATATATTCCCATAGTCTATACAGTTCGTAGTCTCTCCGTACTGGGCATCGTCAGAGGGTACTCCATAGGTATGGTACAAAACAAAATCGTATAAGGCACGCTAGGGTAGGTGACATGGCACAATAAGGTAATGCCAGGGTGGATATACCAATTACGAATCCAGGCTGGTGGTAATTCATAGCCGCAGCTACCGCTCACCTCGAGCCACACTTCCAAAATCAAAGGTGTGCACCAAATCAATCACAAAGTAATAGAATAGCATACGAAGAAGTGTGTTCGATCAGAGGAGCTAACTCATTGGCCCGAGAATCGTTCCTGCTTTAGCCACCTTATGCCAACTCACGGGGGTCGGGTCCACGTATATACCTTAATAGAACGTCGCCACCATCCTACTTTATTCTAGAATCTCCACCGCATACACAGTAGTTAAAGTGGTTTTCGAAGTAGGCAGAGAGTATCACAACTTCTGATCCCGGTCTCTTTAACTACCAAACGTCGTTATGACCCATGGTTATTTATTTCAATTGGTTTACCTTTCAAAACAAACATTTCCATTTCAAAAACCATTTAAACCAAATGTGATTACTCTTCCAAAATAATATCCAAAATTGGTAATATTTCCGGATCCATATATATTAGTCATAGCATAAAAAATGTAATGATTTAGAAATCATAACACTTAAAAAAATGTGACCCTTATATAATAGCATTTCAAAAATGTCATCCTTTAGAAATACATCATTCTTAAAACGTAACCTAAAGTAGTATACACTTTTAGCAATATAACTTTAATAACATAGCATTTTGGAAATGCAACAAATTCCACTATAACATTTTAAACATCATATCTTCAACTTAAATCATAGTTATTTTTTTAATAAAAAAACGTATCCATTTTTATAAAATAAATTCTACCACTATTATTAGGTTAAATTAAAATTCCATATTTAATCAAATTTATTTTTATATATCATGAAATAAAATTTTAACTTCTAGTTTTAACCATTTATTTACTTATAAAATCTTAACTTATTTAGAAATCCATATATATATGTATATATTTAACTCATTTATTCCAAAAATTTAAGTTAAAATTCCATAGGCTTAAAGTTTCAAAATATTTAATAAATTTTTATAAAACTATTATTTAAAAATTAGCCACGGGTCTGTATAATATTTTCTAACCTAGGTCAAGTGACACGGATATCATTTCAGTCCGTAAAATATAAAATTCTGGATTTTACCGTTTCAAACCCGTAATACCAAGTAAAATAAAATAAAAATCGCTTGAGCCTATCATTTCAGCTCATAACGATTTTTTCCTATTCTAAAGTCCGTTCGGGTATGTATCATTTCAACCCATAGTGATTCTATACTAACAGGGAACTTGCAGTGTGAGAAGCAGGTAAAATAAACAGTATAGCATGGCATATCATATTAGGTGATGTAACACGCATATAATCAAGTTATAACGTCATATAATGTCATATATGAATTTAGATCATCATAGCATATCGATTACTACGCATTTACAAGTCATTGTTTCCCAATTATATAAGTATGAATGTCGAGAGTGATAACTCACCTTCTAAAGCTAGAGATGACAATTCGAGACACACAACCAAACTCCGAAAAGCACGACAAAGCACAAACTAGATTTGAGTGGATGAAGAGCCAAGATTCAAATCTTGTAAACAAACAAATATAAACATATATAAGCAACTATTTATACACAAAGAATAAAATAAATTACAAAACAAATAGACAAGCATCAACACAACTAAGCTCGGCCACATAGGAAGTAGGCTTGGCCACTTGTGTTTTGGGCTTGGTCACACCACTTTGTGCTCAACCATCATCGAACAAAGCTCGGCCATGGTCACACAAAAAAAAATGGCCATGGAGTATGTGAAGAAATGGCAAACCAAAAGACAATAAGAAGGCAAAAAGGAAATGGCATGTGAGCTTTGGGTTCGGCCTATGGCTACTATATGGTCGACCTTATGTGCTAAGATCTGATCAAGTGATGTAATGGGTCAAGATACATCAGGTCGGGGTACATCTAGTAACGGCTTGTATGACCCCCCACCTCTATACTCACGTTATCCAAGGACACTATAGAGTAATTTCGTCAACTAGCACAAAGAATAAGGCTGTTAAGGAGCGACCATCCGTGTAATTTCTTTGTGCGAGCACCGATATGTCAGATAGTATAACACACATTTCATTTCAAGAGGAAATCCGACATACCGATACAAACTCAAAGCTACTACATCGTGGCTATATGATCTTCGAAAACAAATATAGAAATATGCATAACACAAATCAGTCACAGACATCCATATCACAAAGGCGGAAACAGATATGAATATAACACATAGAAGTGTACATCAGAGTATTGGTCAAATAAGATTCACAATATCACAAAAGAATGGGTACAAGTGCTAGATAAAAGAATATGTATACATCAAGGAGCCTCTATCTCGAATGTATAATAACAACAACTACTAAACTAGAGTAGTTAGCCAAAAGTCAGATAATGTTCCCAGATGAGGAGTCAAGCAGAAGCACCTATAACATCTCAGTTTGACCCCAGTATTATTTAATAAGAAAATAATAACGGATCAGTCTAGCTATAAATATCAGATAAAATGAGATAGAATAAGAGATATGACAAAAACGTATGATGACAATAATGCCATACTGCGACAAGTATACATTAAATAACAACAAAAATCATACAATATCTCGAGAAATTTCAAAACACAGAAAAGAATGTCATACTCTTTATTTTATTCACCATACCATAAATATTGACAAATATGTCAATGCCAATCACAAAATTGGTGAAACGAAAATTCAAGAAATCGTTAACTAGAAATCCAAAAATCACAAAAGGGGGAGGTCTATCACAAAAATGGAGCATGAAAACTCACCAGCATGTGTATCACAAATGGAACGCTATTCCATGGTTTCTAACCATTAATCTTGAGCCAAGGCTCCATAAACGGCCCGAAGACCATGGGTCGCTACCCCACCAATTTTGAGTCGAAGCTCCACTGAAATGGGGTTTAGT
The DNA here is from genome assembly GCA_030765085.1 of Allium cepa. NCBI lineage: Eukaryota > Viridiplantae > Streptophyta > Magnoliopsida > Asparagales > Amaryllidaceae > Allium > Allium cepa. Next base: position 132,898,164 of record CM060943.1, read on the forward strand.
TTCTGTGACAGCCCGCAAATCCGTACCCCTTGAGTCAACACTATTCCACGTCAATTAACTCAAGTGGAACAGAAATACGAACCATTAGGGTTAAAGAAGAAGAGATAGAAGAAGAAGGAACTAAACAATATCAGAATCTCACAGTCGCAGCGGAATAAACTATAATAGTGAATATAGATCTTTACACAAAATGTAACCGTATCTGTTTTATACATCATATCATCAGAGTATCACATACATCAACAATTACCAGTCAAACAACACAATACAGCCACAACAGCGGATAAATATGTGCTAGTACGGAAAATACGTCTCGGCTCCAGCTCCTCTCCTGCTCCATAGCAACCTATCCTGAACATATAATACTCGGTCTGACCCGAGCATTATAATGAAATAACACCCGAGTCAGTCTGAAATATCAGCTGATAATAATGTATCCAAATGGATTATTAAAGTTTCAAAATCCTTTGAAAACAAAAGCATCTCGTAAGACCACGCCACAAATAAACATGTCGGGTTTTTACCTTACGATAGCTAAAACACTTTTTATAGAAATCCTCTGATATTATAATAGGATCTATATACAAATACTTATAAAATAGCCGAAATTGTTACATGATTAAATTCCAGCTCCTAGCCACAAAGTGGGTAATACAAACAAAACTCGTACAAGGCACGTAGGGAGAATGGATTCCAACTAATGACTAGGCACTAGGGTACCACCTGTCACAGTACGGGGCCTAGATCACCGTATTGTGGACCACGCCCGATCCCCTGCAACACAAGGCCGGACCCATCCCTTACTAGACAGTTCCGAATAAGATCACCTCGCGGTTGGGATCAGCAACCACTCACTAAGCCGAAATAAAAAGGGACATCTAGACAGGGATGACCTTACTCTCAAGTGGGGGCTATCCACGAAGCCTTGCTGCATATCCCCTGATTTTCAGTCATTCCCATTTGATGAGGCTTGAGGCTAAGCGTTACCTTTTAGAACGTTTCACTTAGAATGCCCGTCGCCCAACTGACGATGTTCCGAAAGCATTCGTCCATACAAGTCCGTCCCGGGTTCGAACGGAACCGAAGGCACTACTCCTACTACATCCATTTTGGAAATATCCTCAGGATTAGTAGCGACAAGCCCTTGCACTTCACTGCTCCATCTTCGACTCCGAACACGTTTCACGAAACGTACAAACCGGATCGAAGTGGTTTTCGAGAAATAAATCTCGATCTCGGTCTCATCGAAACGATCAACGCATTTGTTCAATATTGATGGTCGGTGATATAACTATCAATTTATATTCACAAATATCCATCACACAATAAATAATTTTCCACATTATTTATTTGCCTCAAATATCTTTCAAGATATATTTCCAAATTTTCAAAGCTCGTTTGAAAACAATTTCCCACAGTTCTTCCTTTACAAGGTAAATCCTTTACCATTTATTCCCATTGGAAATAACCAAGTTCAAAAACATTTAGATTTAAAACCAATTCAAAAACACTTTATTCTGCAATATACTTTAAATATATAAATTTACTTCTAGTTATTACTCAAAAATATAATTTCAAATATGTAAAATAAAACTATTTATTAAACAGGAGTTTTGTTAACTAAATTTAAAAGTAGTGGTTTTAAAGGTTTAGTGCTATATTTCAAATATCTTAAATCATCTATCCTTTAAATAAATTCATTTATCCAAATAAAATACTAATAATATTTTTAAATCATTATACTATAGCTAAACTTATTACTTACCTTTAAATAAGAATTTCTTAAAAACACTTCCTTAAAACAAATTAAACTTAACTTTTCGAACCTGATTTAAATCACGAACTCATTTTTTCCCAGGGAAACATTTCCATTGAAACAACCCATAGAATCTTCCATGTAGATCCCGCCCGATCTATCCCAACCCAAATTTACGTTAGTTATCATAAATTTATTTCCAAGCTTAAAATAAACTCCTTTTGAAGTTTAAACATCCTTCCATTCCCGGAAATTCCATTTTCAAGGTATAGGTTTTAAACATTTTTAAATAAAACATTTGAGAATTTATTACCGGAAAATATTACTTATGAATTTGTTAACTAAATTCCAAGGGTGATAATGCATTTCAAAAATATTGATTTACATTTACAATTATTAATTTATATTTAGAAGCTTCGTTGAAACATATTTTAATTTTCTGGCAAACTCTATTCATTATCAAGGTAACCCATCATTATTTTAACACCTTATATCCTCTTATAAAATTTCTCTCCCAAATCTATACTTTGCATTTATCGACTCATATTTTTTCCGCTTTATTTAAATTTTCCGTTTACAAATTTCATTCTTCATCCGAACTAAAACCAAATTTTATTCCTTTAAATTCTTTATATAACAATTTCTTTCATTTCTTAAATCCTAATTAAATCCATTTATAATTAAAATTATGGATTTATATTTATTTCAACAATATCACAGTACAATTTAATTCCAGATTTATAAATCACAACATACAAACAATTTGCATTATCATTTCCAAAAATAATCACTATATTGTGAGGAATCCAGTTGGATCCCTCCAACTTGTTTTTCCCCTGCATCACAAATATTAGCACATCACGTATATAAATATCAATCCAGACTGATAACAACCATTATATTCAACCAATCACACAGATATTTATTTTAATCAGCTAACATTCCAGATGTGAGTGAGATTAACTCACCTTGAGTTTCGATGAGCGTTCGAAATTTAAATTAAACCGAACGACGTTCGGTTTAACTCAAATTTCTACTTGCCCGGAATGATTCTCGAACTGCACCATTGCATAGTACGCATCTATGCAATTCCGGCGCCGCAAATTTTGTCAAAATCTGATACAGTATGCATTAGATATCCGATTTTAAAGTTTAAATTGAATTTAAAACAAATTTCTTTTATTTAACTTTATTTTACCATAAACAACATCAGGGCCGCATGCTTGCAGAAGGAAATCACGGCCTCAGATCCCTTTCTTCCTCTCGTACATGACTCTCCAGGTTCGAACAACCCATTCACGTCGCCGTTAGGGTTCGAAATCGCCGCCACTTACATCGCATTCAACTCGGTCGGGAACCACCACATTGAAGGTCTCCGCGAGCACCACCCACGGCCGGACGAGCGCGAAGCTCAGTGCCTACCTCCTCCCTTGATTTTCGAACGAACGGTTACCATCTCCTACCCCTTTCTGGCCATTCCGACAATCCTTACGTCAACCCACCGTACGGATGGGTAGATCTCGATGAGTACTTCAACTTTGTAGTTAGAGATCTTGCGTAAAAATTGATGGATGAAAAGATACAACAAGAAGAAGATGGAGATCTACCAGCCATTGAAAAATAAAGAGACGGCGGCCGGTCATTTTTGTTAGGGTATAGTAAAATAGATGTATATATCAATATTGTTTAATATTATTTTATTAATATTATTCTCAGTGTAACATCTTATTGCAAACGAACTCCAATTTTCACGTACCAATAAGCATTCCTACGGTTTTCCCACGTTCCGGACACAATGGAACATGTTCTGGAAGCTAATTTGATCGTATGCGCAAGTTACGGAATTTAACGATCAATTTTAAATTAAACCGATTAAAACGATTTCGATGCGTTTCGAGCTGCCACGGTCAAAAGACAACTCCGATTGCTACGAAAATTGAAATCCGATAATAACTAACTATTACGGATCCAATGGAACTGGTTTCGTCGAATTCCGAGACTGTGCCCCGGAAGGCTATTTTAACTCGTCGATTATTTCGAGCGATTTTCAACAGTGTCGAATCCGCTTAAATTTTCGCTTTTAAAATTTTACTAGCTTAATAATAAATCATAAAAATTTATAATCACATTAAAAATCATTCTGACTCATTCCGGATTAAAATCTGATTATTTGCATTTTGTTATAATATTAAATCCATTATAAAATCAATATAAAATTCCAAATAATAACTTATTAACCTTTAAATTCATCTAAAAATCCAATAACACTTTTAATGACCAAATAAACTTAAAATAAATTTTAGAACTCATTTCCATATCTATTTACCTTCATATTCACAATTTATCCCGATTCAATATTTAATTATTATTATTTAAATTCCAATTGGATTACCATATTTGGAATTATACGTAATTTATTAATTCCACCCAATTCTTTTTATTTTAAAACTAATTCAAAATCTACATTGAACATTTAAAATGAATTAAACGTTCAAAATTCAATGTCCAAAATTCCAGGATGTTACAGTTTCCCTCGCAGACGAAGAGACATCGCACGTTGCTAGTCTAAACCGCAAAATGATCATCATCGATCATCTGGAAGTGTCAATTACACTAAGCTAGTAAATAAATCAGTTTAGCTTCATGTCCTATAACCACTATCTTAACTTAAATATTTACGAACAAATTATAGATCTCCACTCGAAAATTGTCACAAGAGTTTCAATCGAACAAGTCTAAGAATTAACTGACAAAGTAAATGCAAGCGTTTCATACCGCTTGTTTTGCTAAGTCGTTTAATTGGATTTCTCGAACGAATGAGGAAAAGGTTTGTATATACTAATAGATTGGAAAATGGTTTTATAAGTGAGCTTTGTATTAAAAAATAGAGTTGAAATCGTCTTGGTGAAAGAGCTTTGATATTTACTACTAGTATAGAAACCTTTGTATTTCAAAGTGACAAATTACAAAAATGATTGTAAAAACAATAAATCACCAAAATTCACATTCGAAGAAGTGAATCAAATCCATAGAAATCAATACCGAATCCATCAAGATGAATATTCCCAAAACACCCGAAGAAGAAGTCATCAAAGTTGATAATAAATGATAACAACAAATCGGATCATCACGAATCGATTAAAAATTGGAAACACAAGTAAAATAGGAAATTTGGGCACGGGCAAGCAGATTAGTCGATTGGACCAGGTGTTCAGTCGACTGACACAAGGACACGAATTTTCTGTTCCCAGGTTCAATCGACTGACCTCCTGGTACAGTCGACTGAACCTGCTTCCAAAGCATTTTCTATCTTCTAGTTTAGTCGACTGACCTTTTGGTCCAGTCGACTGAACCTGCTTCTGAAGCACATTCAGCCTAGCCCTCAAGTGGGGCAAAAATCCTACAAATCGCGATCGGACGAGCAATGGGCACTAGGGGTTTACACCAACCGGCAACCCAGCCCTATAGGCTCTTCAATACACCACCAAAATCATGTTCGAACACCAAAGCTAGAATTTTTAAAGATTTTGACTTCAAAACACCAAAAATTGTAATATTCATAAAACCAGTTCAATCCAAATCAAAATGAACAAGAGTAGATGTTAGGAATTCATACCTAACAACAAAGATAGTTATAGACATAGACGTGAGTTCAAAAACTCACCTTTAAACCCAAAAACAAAGAAGGAGAAGCATTTAAAATAAGACAAGATCAATTCCTCTTCAATTTCAACTCAAGGAGCTTCAATCTAAGCCCATAAGAAAATACTTTCTAAGTTAGGTTGTAGGAAATTTCTGAAATTGGAGAGAGATCGAGATGGAGAAGAAGAGGATGCTTACCTAAGCTTCTCTTTGATTTTGGAGCTAGAACTAGGATTTGCAAAAGAAACTAGGGTTTAGGATTTTAGCTTCCAATCTCTTCCCCCATTTTTGCTAAAGCTTGAAGTGTTAGGAAAATGATAAAATGAATGAAGAGGAAAGGCGAGTGGAGTTAGGATATAAGATGAGTTGGGTGAGTTGGTTGAAACCCAAACCCAAACCCAAAGCCCTAAGTGAAAACATCAAAATTCTACTCAACTCCAAACATATCGATGTTTATACTTAAAAGGTCGCAAACATCATTTTGAACTCAATTGAAGTGGTCAAGAGTTCTAATTTGGTTGTTTGCACAAAGTAGCATTTTGGACTTTAATCCGACTAGTGATGCTATATTTAAATAAAATATTTAAATATACAATCGTAAAATATGCAGGTTGTTATAGACTCCTCTCCTTAAAGAAATTGCGTTCGTGCAATACTTAAGAAGAAAATAAAAAGTAACAACCATAAAATCACAACGACACAAAAGAAAATTTGAAGTAAGAAGTTCACCGCTAAGGAGCACGAGAGAGTAAGTCCGGATGTGATCGTTCGTTGAATTCTCTATTTTTCCAAGAGCAACCCTTAGGATTTGAGGACCATTGAACCTTCACAAGCGAGACATCTTTATTTCGAAGGCGTTTAACCTCCGTATCAATGATGCGAATAGGATGTTGTTCATAAGTCAAATTAGGCGAAACCTCATCTTCTTCAATAACACTAGGGTCAAGAATAGAATCGGATCCCTAAGGAATTTCCGTAGTTGAGAGACGTGGAAAACGTCATGAATAGCAGAAAACTGAGCCGGTAGTAAAAGGCGATAAGCCATGGAACCAATGCGTTCGGTGGTGGGGAATGGACCAATATATCGAGGTGCTAATTTTCCCGATCGACTGAAACACACAACACCCTTCATAGGTGAAACACGAATAAACACCAAATCTCCCACAGAAAATTCTAGTTTCCTTCTTCGGTTATCGGCATAAAATTTTTGTCTACTTTGAGCTTCTTTCATCCTATGACGAATAAGGTCAATCTTTTCTATGGCATCGCGAATAAAATCTGTACCTAAAACCAGCTTCTCACCAGCCTCAAGCCAACAAGAAGGAGATCGGCATGGCCTTCCATAGAGGTCCTCGAAAGGTGCCATACCAATACTAGATTGGAAGCTATTATTACAGGCAAACTCAACGAGTGAAATATGATCTTCCCAACTTCCACCAAAATCAAGAACACATGCACAAAGAAGATCTTCAAGAGTTTGATTCACATGCTCGATTTGTCCATCGGACTGAGGATGATAAGCGGTGCTAAAATTAAGCTTTGTTCCCAAAGCTTTTGAAGACTCTTCCAAATTCCACTAGTAAACAACGGATCACGATCACTAACAATAGAAATAGGAACTCCATGCAATTTAACAATTTCTTTAACATAAAGTTTAGCCAAAAGAGGTACGGTCCGATTAGACCGAACGGGAATAAAATGGACGGATTTTGTAAGTCCATCAACTATCACCCATAAACTGTCATGGCCCAAACGAGAACGGGGAAGTCCTTCAATAAAGTCCATGGAGACATGATCCCACTTCCAAATTGGAATGTCCAAAGGTTGCAATAACCCACTGGGCCTTTGATGCTCGACCATTATGAGTTGGCAAGTTATGCAACGCTTAACGAAGTTAGCAACATCAGATTTCATTCCATCCTAATAATAAAGTCGCTTCATATCCGCGTACATTTTACTACTACCGGAATGGATGGTAAATTTAGAACGATGAGAATCTTCTAAGATATCTTTACGAAGATCACTAATTGGCACGATAAGTCTACCAAATTTTCGAATACCGCCACTAACATCAATATCAAAGTCTTTCAACCCTTCAATATCAATTTTATCCCTACAATTTTGGCTATAAAGAGCCAATTCAGGGTCTAGCTTTTGAGCTTCAAGAATGCGGTCTAAAAGAGACGGATGTGCCTCAAGGCTACATAGAACAAGAGATGAACATAAATCGGATTCACGATCACGAATCTCACAAGTGGATAAAATCTCAAGACCATTCCACTCGGATAAGATCATAGAAACAACAGCTTGGTGCTTACGACTAAGGGCATCGACAACACGATTTTCCTTTCCAGGAGTATAAAGAATACCAAGATCATAAGATGCAAGGAACTCGAGCCAACGTTGTTGATGCAAATTAAGTTCCTTTTGAGAAAATAAATACTTTAAAGATTTATGGTCGGTATAGAGAACGAATATTTCTCCCAAAAGATAATGACGCTAAATTCGAAGGCGAAAACAATAGTTGCAGACTCTAAATCATAAGTGGCATATCTAGTCTCGGCAGGCTTTAATTGCCTAGAAGCATAAGCAATAACACGTTCCCTTTGCATGAAAACGGCTTCTAAACCAACACATCTGGCATCGGTATAAACAATAATCGGCATGAAAACGTCACAGATTCTATGAAGTTTTTGATTTCTGACAAAGAAATAAAGGAGATCGACAAAACAAAGACATCATGGCTATAAAGAGGCACAAAAGAGCTACATACATATGGTACTCTAGATTATAGGTTGATTATTTGATATTGTAATAGTGATAAACTTGTTAAAATCTATCCTCAAATAATCATGCACCTCAATATAATCGATATATATAAGTTTGAATAGCATTGCACATTCATTGAGCAATTTGACAGGGACCGGTCGACTGGTATTAAATCAGGCGGTCGGCCGTTTCTGTGTAAAATGCACAATGAACGTGCACACATGCACATAACGACTATATATTTGAAATCCTGTCTACTGGCCATTTTTTGACCTGTCGACCGTTTTTAAACAGAGAGCAACCTTTTCCAAAAGACACTTCTTTCTCCAATGGTTGCATCTCTTACCTTTCATCAATGATCATATCTATTAATGGCTACTGTTCACAAAGAGTTACAACCATTTTTCTCTATATAAACTCATCTAAATCATTGATTCAATACATATGAATACATATGTTTTTTTTTACTCTAATTTCTGATCTTACTTTCTAAATACTCTTGCATTCTAAAAGCTCTTAATTATTTTAATTGCTTATTGAATCATTGAAATTATTTCATATCTTTTGATTCAATAAGTAATATACTTCCCTTAATCTTCACAAAACATCATTCACAAATTTTGAGGATAAGATTATAGGAAGTTTGTACTACAAGTGACAAAACTGTGTTAGCAAGAACATATACCGTCAACAAACAATTATATTCATCTTTGTTGAAGTCCTCAGTGTTGTAAGAGGCAAGTGTTGAAGTCCTCGGTGTTGTAAGAGGCAAGTGTTGAAGTCCTCAGTGTATTAGAGGCGTGAAATCCCGTTCGTTTGCTCGGGTGTTGTAAACCTGTTCCTCCGGGTGAAGCGAGGTAGTTAATAGTGAAAATCCAGATAGAAGTCTGGGACTGGACGTAGGACGGTGCTCCGAACCAGTATAAAAATCTCTGGTGTGATTTTTCCTTTTTTATTTACTTTGCGACTATCATCTATTTCCGCATTTATATTATATTCCATATTACACGATCCGTGTGTACTATATTAGTACGTGCACTCGTACACATACTTTTCATTTGATATTCTCTCGTTACACATGGACAATTTTCTTAAAAAATAAAAGTGACACTTTCGATCATTTCAAATCTTTCGTCAAAAGAATTCAAAAATCAAAAGGGATTAAAGTTAAAAATATAAGAAGTGATCATGGCGGAGAGTTTGAAAATAATGAATTTGAACATTTTTGTACAAAGAAAGGTATATGTCATAATTTTTCGTTTCCCAGAACTCCACAATAGAACGGAGTTGTAGAACGAAAGAACCGAACTTTACAAGAATGTGCAAGAACATTATTGAATGGAACCACCTTACCAAAACATTTCTGGACAGAAGCCGTCGCAACTGCCTGTTATGTTTTAAATCGTGTGTCCATAAGACCTCTTACCAAGAATACTCCTTATGAATTATTTAACAAAAGAAAGCCTAAAATCTCATACTTCAAAGTTTTTGGTTCCAAGTGTTTTATTTTTAATACGAAAGGCCAGCTTGGCAAATTCGATCCAAAAGCCGATGAAGGAATATTTGTCGGTTATTCGGAACGAAGTAAGGCCTATCGTATATTTAAGAAACGAACCAAAACTATTGAAGAATCACTTCATGTCTCTTTTGATGAATTCTATCAGCATCCTCACACTATATCAGATGATGACGAATCAATAGTCACTGACAATCCAATCATCACGAATATTGATTCTGACTCGGAAATAATTATTGAGAATATTCCTCAAATATGTGAGTTACAATCACCACCAAGGACATTAAGAGACCATCCGGCCCAAAATATAATCGGTGAAGTAACATCACATGTCAGAACAAGGAGTCAACTCAACCAAATGGGTCATGTCGCTTTTCTCTCCAATATCGAACCTAAGAATTCAAAAGAAGCTGCTACAGACGATTACTGGATCATTGCCATGTAGGAAGAACTAAATCAGTTCGAGCGCAATGATGTTTGGAAACTTGTTCCAAGACCATCTGATCAGTCAGTTATTGGTACTAAATGGGTTTATAAAAATAAGGCTGACGAACAAGGAAATATCACCAAAAATAAAGCAAGATTAGTAGCACAAGGGTATAATCAGGAAGAAGGTATCGATTATGAAGAAACTTTTGCACCAGTTGCTCGACTAGAAGCTATTAGAATCCTATTATCTTTTGCTTGTCACCATAATTTCAAACTTTATCAGATGGATGTCAAAAGTGCTTTTCTCAATGGATTTATCAAAGAGAATGTCTATGTCGAACAACCTCCTTTGTTCGTACATGAAAAATATCCTAACCATGTGTTCAAACTTAAGAAAGCTCCGTATGGTTTAAAACAAGCACCTCATGCTTGGTATGAACGACTACGTAGCTATCTTATAAACTCTGGATTTCAAATAGGCAAAGTCGATCAACTTTGTTTATCAAACATTCTCAAAAGGATATTCTAGTTATCCAGATATATGTAGACGACATCATCTTTGGTTCAACAAACGATAAACTCTGCAAGGAATTTGCAAGTATTATGACCAAAGAGTTCGAAATGTCTCATATGGGAGAACTGTCATATTTTCTTGGACTTCAAATCAAACAACTTCTGAATGGTATCTTTATTAATCAAGAAAAATACTGCGGAAATCTTATCAATCACTTCGGGTTAAATAACACATCTGGTAAACCTACTCCTATGAGTACAACTACACATCTTGAAAAAGATGAAAAAGGTAAGAATGTTGACCAGAAACTTTATCGAAGCATGATTGGTTCTCTTCTTTATCTTACAGCAAGTCGTCCAGATATAATGATGAGTGTTTGTCTATGTGCACGCTTTCAAGCAGATCCAAAGGAATCACATCTACGAGCAATGAAACGTATAATTCGTTATCTTAATAATATCAAAGATTTCGGTCTTTTTTATCCAAAAGAATGTCCATTTGAATTAGTATCATATAGTGATGCTGATTTTGGCGGTTCGCGAACGGATAGAAAAGGTACAAGTGGTACGTGCCATTTTATTGGAAAATCACTTGTCTCTTGGTTTAGTAAGAAAAAAATTGTGTTTCACTATCAATATGTGAAGCTGAATATATATCAGCAGCTCTCGCTTGTACTCAAGTACTATATATGCAACAAACACTTCAAGATTTTGATATTCATTTATCAAATTCTATTATATACTGTGATAACACAAGTGCTATAAATCTCTCTAAGAATCCAGTGAATCATTCTAGAACCAAACACATTGATATCCGTCATCATTTCCTTAGAGATAATATTGAAAAAGGATATATATGTCTTGAATATGTCCAAACTGATAATCAATTAGCAGACATTTTTACTAAGCCTCTGCTCGAATCTAGTTTTATTACATTACGAAGAGAGCTTGGTTTAATTTCAAGAAAAGATCTTGACAAGTAATTACTAATGATTGTCTTTTCCTTTGGTTATATTTTAACTATAGCATTTTTTTTAAAAGGCTATTTATTTCTTTGAATAAGAGCCTCTGCTTGCTTTCACGGTCAAATTTCTTTATTCACTCTCATCCACAGGCTTATATATAAGGAATTTCTTTATAAGCTTGTCAAAATTTCTCTCTTTATTCATCTTTCCTTATCTGAGCATAAGGCTCTATACATAATTTTCTATGGCCCACATTTGTGATGAGTGTGCTCAAAAATCACACATTTCTGTTACAAGTTCTGAGCCAGAGGAGTATTATTCTCCTGAAACACCAAAACAAAAACCGAAGTATCATCACCAATGCCTTCGTACTCCTGGCAGTACACCAACCTCAAAACGAGTAAAGAAGGCGCTGTTTTGTTCTCCTCGTACCAAAGCACAGATCGACGAGATTCACCACTATCAGAAACATCAAATAGATCTTCAAAGACAGCTCCATTATAGGCAAAGCCAGCTTTATCATAAACAACAACGGACATCGGCACGTTTATCTGTTTTAGAAAAAGTGGCATCATTCTTTTGTGGTTCAAACAAGCATGATGTGCATGAACCAATGCCGTCTAGGCCGTCAACATCTAGGAGTCCTAACTCTTGGGATCGGAATTATAACAGGAATGAAGGTGCTCAGAAAAACTGGAGTCCATGGACACAACATATTGAAGATAATAAAGAAAATTCTAATGACGAATCTTCCACTCCTCGTTAGATTTATATATGTTGTATCGTTTTCTCTCTATCACTCATGTAATAACGTTTGTATTTTATAATAAGAGTGAAATATGAATTATATAGCTCGATATATTCTCAAAAATTGCAAAATAGACTGTTTTTCATCAGGCAACAAATCCGGTCGACCACCTATAATAGAAACGGTCGACCGTTTAGACTCTGGATGAAAACGGTCGACCGGGCATATTATAGCGGTCAACCGGTATACGTAAATTCTGTTTTTATATACATTGCATCATTTTTTGTCCTTCCTCTTCCTCATTTGTTTCAACCGGTCATTTATCCCCAAATCCCAAAAACTCTATTCTCTCAATTTCAAATTCCAATTCTCCAAATTTTCTAAAAATGGCTCCTCCGCAAAAGAAACCCAAGAGAGGGTCATCCTCCGAAACTTCATCACTCAATATCTCTGCTAAGAAATGGCTCGAAAATCCGGTGGCTATCACAAGATGGAATCAAATGACTAACTACAAATTTCATCCGGGTTCTTACATCAAGTTTGATGATTTCACATCTTATGGAATCCATAGGTTAGCAAATAACTCCAATCTTTCTCCATTGATCGATTTTTCAGATAACAATGTGGAAATAAATCACTTGATGATAAAATTGTTCTATGCCAACATGAACCTGGACGAGTATAAACCTGATGATCCGAACGGAGTCATTTGGTCTGTCGTATGTGGCAAACAAATTTTTATCACTCATGATAGGATAGCTTCTATACTGGGTATTCCAAATCAAGGCGATGAGTTTTTATCACATTTCTGTGAAGTCTTCACTCGCAATAGCATCAGCCATCAATTCATGGAGGACAACAGTGATGGCACAAAATCAATTGGACTTCGACCCACCGCCAGACTACTACATCGCGTCTTGATGCTTTCTTTGTTTCCTAGACTAGGAAACTACGACGCTGTATACAAAGAAAACTTCAAGGCCCTTTATGCTATTTATGGGGATATCCAAATCAATTGGGTTCATATGCTATTTGACGAGATTCTCAAGGTGAACAACTCTACGCGACCTCACTTTTTCTTCAATGAATATATCATGCATATTTTGCTAGCTTGTGGCGTAAGGCCTCCTGACTCTGCCACCTCGAAACCAAAATGTATTGATTCCGTAACCATCAAACGCATGAAGCTTCCTCCTCCTTACCTTCAGATTATGCTGTTTGAACCATGGTAACAAAGAGGTCCAAGAAAACAAAAAGCTACTTCCTCTCGACCTCATTCCCAAGAAGTTAAACTGTTGAAATCAAAATCCTCCACAAAAGAATCACTTGAAACTATTGCGCGTAATCAATTCTTGCTTGAATCAAGACTCAAGTGCATGGACACAAAAATTGATAAATGCTTCAACAAAGTCAAGTCATTCTTTGGTATTTTATGGGATGCTATGTCATGTAGCACATCCATCTCTGCTCAAGATCAGGACCCGAGCAAACGTCCTGCTCCTCCTGTTTTCAACTGGTCATCAACTGAGGAGTCTGCTGGTACTAGTGGACATGGTCGTGGAGAATCATCTAGAGAGGAAGATGATGATGATGATGAGGAAGAAGATGATCAAGAGGAGACAGCATCTGACTCATCCTAGATTCTGTTTTCTATCTCTATATTTTGGTTTAGTACTTTAAAACATCATTCGACACTTGTACTAAACAGTGTCGTTACTTTTATTCATATGATATTATGGTGTGTATGATACTCTGGTATGTTTGGATATGTTTTTTTTTGCTATGCATGGATATTCTGGTTGATATACTCCTACATTATTCCATTATCTATTATTCCTTTTTGTCGATGACAAAGGGGGAGAAAGTGCTAACAATTATTTGCAAGAATATATATATATATATATATATATAAAGAATACAAACAAAATCTCAGGGGGAGATCACATATTCAACGGGAGATTCAGAACTTCAGATATATGTTGTCATCAATCAAAAAGGGGGAGAATGTTGAGTCACAGATTCTATGAAGTTTTTGATTTCTGACAAAGAAATAAAGGAGATCGACAAAACAAAGACATTATGGCTATAAAGAGGCACAAAAGAGCTACATACATATGGTACTCTAGATTATAGGTTGATTATTTGATATTGTAATAGTGATAAACTTGTTAAAATCTATCCTCAAATAATCATGCACCTCAATATAATAGATATATATACGTTTGAATAGCATTGCACATTCATTGAGCAATTTGACAGGGACTGGTCGACCGGTATTAAATCAGGCGGTCGGCCGTTTCTGTGTAAAATGCACAATGAACGTGCACACATGCACATAACGACTATATATATGAAATCCTGTCTACTGGCCATTTTTTGACCTGTCGACCGTTTTTAAACAGAGAGCAACCTTTTCCAAAAGACACTTCTTTCTCCAATGGTTGCATCTCTTACCTTTCATCAATGATCATATCTATTTATGGCTATTGTTCACAAAGAGTTACAACCATTTTTCTCTATATAAACTCATCTAAATCATTGATTCAATACATATGAATACATATGTTTTTTTTTACTCTAATTTCTGATCTTCCTTTCTAAATACTCCTGCATTCTAAAAGCTCTCAATTATTTTAATTGCTTATTGAATCATTGAAATTATTTCATATCTTTTGATTCAATAAGTAATATACTTCCCTTAATCTTCACAAAACATCATTCACAAATTTTGAGGATAAGATTATAGGAAGTTTGTACTACAAGTGACAAAACTGTGTTAGCAAGAACACATACCGTCAAAAAACAATTATATTCATCTTTGTTGAAGTCCTCGGTGTTGTAAGAGGCAAGTGTTGAAGTCCTCGGTGTTGTAAGAGGCAAGTGTTGAAGTCCTCAGTGTATTAGAGGCGTGAAATCCCGTTCGTTTGCTCGGGTGTTGTAAACATGTTCCTCCGGGTGAAGCGAGGTAGTTAATAGTGAAAATCCAGATAGAAGTCTAGGACTGGACGTAGGACGGTGCTCCGAACCAGTATAAAAATCTCTGGTGTGATTTTTCCTTTTTTATTTACTTTGCTACTATCATCTATTTCCGCATTTATATTATATTCCATATTACACGATCCGTGTGTACTATATTAGTACGTGCACTCGTACACATACTTTTCAGAAATTTTACACGAGATTGCCAAAAGTGGCATTTAGAAATTTTTGCTTTCAATTGATTGCTCCTAAGAGTTTCTAACACAATCCGAAGATGCTTTTCATGCTCTTCCTCGGTTTTAGAACAAACAAGAATATCATCAATAAAGATGAGAACAAATCGATCGAGGAAGTCTTTGAAAACTCGATTCATAAGGTTAATGAAATAAGCTAGAACATTCATTAAACCAAATGGCATATCAAGCCATTCATAAGATCCATAACGTGTATGGAACGACGTCAAAGGAATGCAATCCTCTGAAATACGAAGCTGATGAAAACCGGTCGCTAAGTCTAACTGTGAGAAGGCTCTAGCACCACTAAGTTGATCGAATAAATCATCAATCCAAGGTAAAGGATATTTATTCTTGATGGTGAGATCATTAAGCTTGCGGTAGTCAACGCAAAGCCTGAGAGTACCATCGGATTTCTTCACAAAAATAGCCGAAGCTCCCCAAAGAGAGGAACTAGAACGAATAAACCGCTTCGCTTCCAATTCAGATAATTGTTTACGCGTCTCCTCATTTTCCTTATTAGACATACGATAAGGAGGACGAGTGATAGGTAGAGCTCTAGGGATTAGATTAATTTGAACTCGATTGCTCGCTTAGGTGGCAATCCTAAAACGGGCTCAAATATGTTAGAAAATTCACGAACAACGTGAATGAGAGAAATGACATCTTCCTCATCATCATTATCGTCATCATAAGGGTTTAGAGAATATAAGGATGCTACCAAATTGGAATCCGAATCTTTAAAAATAATAGAAATCTGCTCAACAGATTGAGGATGTCGAAGATGAATAGTCTGCTCGGGACATAGGATATGGGCTTCATAACGGTTGAGCCAATCCATTCCCAAAATCATTCCGAAGCCTAAGTAACTCATGACATGCAAATCAGCTTGGAAAGCATAAACACATAAAATAATCTCAACATCTTTACAAAGCAAACTGAGTGTTGTGGATCCACCAACCGGATTCGCAATTCTCAAAAAAGTCATCAAAGCCATAACACTTAAAGAAAAAGTATCAACAAGTTCTTTTGATATAAAAGAATGGGATGCACCCGTATCAAAAAGAACTCGAATAAGATGATCACGAAACATAATAATGCCATCAAGGATAGAATGAGAAATACCTTGACCACGAGAAGTGTTATTAGAGGCTTGCATAACATTTAGCTTTCCCTTCCTTTTGCTTTGAAATTTGGGTCCTGCAGATATATAATGACCCGAACTTTTGCAATAGCGACAAGTAAGGGGCTTTGAACACTTATTTGCATAATGGTCCTTAGAACCACAATTGTAGCATTGCCCACCACTAGAGGTAGAAGTCTTTACTACCGGATTTGCTTGCTTCCCTTTCTTGTTTAAATAAGGACCTTTGAACTTATTAGGCCTCTTCTTGTTATTGTTGAAGTTCGGTTTGACACTCCCAACTTCTACATTGCTCTCTTTATCTGCCTCTTCAAGTCGAAGAGCGATATCAACAAGTCGGTCAAAAGACACTTCCAGCTTCAAAAGTAAATTTAAGATGCTTTTTCAAGCCATAGATAAACATCTCATTTTTCTTCAATGGGGTATTTATATACTCGACCCCATATTTAGAGAGGGATTCAAAAGATGTGACATAATCTGCCACAGAAGATTCACCTTGAACAAGGTCAATAAAGCGACGGGCTAGAGTCACTTTTCCAGCTTCTAGTACAAACTTCGAATCAAATCTTACCTGGTATTTCTCCAAAGTAAGATCCGCTTCAATAATTTTAGAAATCAGAAGCTTATAGCAATGTAATGCTCTTTCTTGGAGCATACTTGAAGCCACTTAGACTCGATGAAGATCAATGAGATTCATGCGAAAAAAGATGCGATCGCATGTTCTAAGCCAAACTTGAACTTCTATAACGCTCTCGGACCCATGAATGGCTTTCTATCCAAATTGGTATAATCGCTGCACAAGCGTGCAAATCTAGATTTAGGGTGAATAGGCTCTGGAATAGGTCCGACAGATTAAGCATTCTTTACCAGATCTAGGAGCTGTTGGGCAGACATAAATACTCCATCTTGAGGAGTAGCACTGGATTGACGGCGCTGGGATGGCCTGATCTAACCATTTTTCTTCTTTAAGAAAGAAAGAAAGAAGAAGAAAAATGTTATTCACAAAATGAATATCAAATAACCATGATTGATAAAATAAGGCATCATAAAAGAAAATAGGATAGAACGGGTCCTAAGTCTCGGATAAATCCTAAGGTACGATTCCTAAGAAGGATTTAGGACAATGGTCCTTGCTAGATTATTCTACATTGTTTCGAAGTTTGTCTCTGATACCAATGTATGACGCCCCACCTCTATACTCACGCTAGCCAAGGACACTACGGAGTAATGCCATCAACTAGCACGAAGAATAAGGCTGTTGAGGAGCGACCATCCATGTAATTGATTTGTGCGAGCACTGATATGTTAGATAGTATAACACACATTACATTTCAAGAGGAAATCCGACATACCGATACAAACTCAAAGCTACAACATAGTGGCTATATGATCTTAGGAAACAAATATAGAAATAAGCATAACACAAATCAGTCACGGACATCCATATCACAAAGGAGGAAACAGATATGAATATAATATATAGAAGTGTACATCAGAGTAGTGGTCAAATAATATCCACAATATCACAAAATAATAGGTACAAGTGCTAGACAAAAGAATATGTATACATCAAGGAGTCTCCATCTCGAATGTATAATAACAACAACTACTAAACTAGAGTAGTTAGCCAAAAGTCAGATAATGTTCCCAGATGAGAAGTCAAGCAGAAGCACCTGTAACATCTCGGTCTAACCCGAGTATTATTTAATAAGAAAATAATAAATGGACCAGTCTAGCTATAAATATCAGATAAAATGGGATAGAATAAAAGATATGACAGAAACATATGATAACAATAATGTCATACTATGACAAGTATACATTAAATAACAACAAAAATCATACAATATTCAAAACACAGAAAAGAATGTCATGTTCTTTATTTTATTCACCATATCACAAATATTGACAAATATATCAATGCCAATCACAAAAGTTGTGAAACGTAAATTCTAGAAATCGTCAACTAGAAATCCAAAAATCACAAAAGGGGGAGGCCTATCACAAAACGGGAGCATGAAAACTCATCAACACGTGTATTACAAATGGAACGCTATTCCATGGTTGCTAACCATTAATTTTGAGCCAAGGCTCCACGAACTGCTCGAAGACCATGGGTCGCTACCCCATCAATTTTGAGCCGAAGCTCCACAGAAACGAGGTTTAGTCTCCTCACAGACAAAGAGATATCGCACATTGCTAGTCTAAACCACAAAATGATCATCATCGATCATCTAGAAGTGTCCATTGCACTAAGCTAGTAAATAAAAGAGTTTAGCTTCATGTCCCATAACCACTAGCTTAACTTAAATATTTACGAACAAATTGTAGATCTCCACTCAAAAATTGTCATAAGAGTTTCAATCGAACAAGTCTAAGAATTAACCGACAAAGTAAATGCAAGTGTTTCATATCGCTTGTTTTGCTAAGCCGTTTAATTGGATTTCTCGGACGAATGAGGAAAAGGTTTGTATATACTAATAGATTGGAAAACGATTTTATAAACGAGCTTTGTATTAAAAAATAGAGTTGAAATCGTTTTGGTGAAAGAGCTTTGATATTTTCTACTAGTATAGAAACCTTTGTATTTCAAAGTGACAAATCACAAAAATGATTGTAAAAACAATCAACCACCAAAATTCACATTCGAGGAAGTGAATCAAATCCATAGAAATCGATACTGATCAAGATGGATATTCCCAAAAATCCCAAAGAAGAAGTCATCAAAGTTGAAAATAAATGATAACAACAAATCAGATCATCATGAATCGATTAAAAATTGGAAACACAAGCAAAATAGGCAATTTGGGCTGGGGCAAGCAGATCAGTGGACCGACACAGGGACACGAATTTTCTGTCCCCAGGTTCATTCGATTGACCTCTTGGTCCAGTCGACTGAACTTGCTTCTAAAACATTTCCTATCTTCTGGTTCAGTTGACTGACCTTCTGGTCCAGTCGACTGAACCTGCTTCTGAAGCACATTCAGCCTAGCCCCCAAGTGGGGCAAAAATGCTAACAAATCACGATCGGACGAGCAATGGGCACTAAGGGTTTACTCCAACTGGCAACCCATCCATATAGGCTCTTCGATACACCACCAAAATCATGTTTAAACACTAAAGCTAGAATTTTTAAAGATTTTGACTTCAAAACACCAAAAATTGCAATATTCATAAAAACAATTCAATCCAAAGCAAAATGAACAAGGGTAGATGTTAGGAATTCATACCTAACAACAAAGATAGTTATAGACGTAGATGTTAGTTCAAAAACTCACCTTTAAACCCAAAAACAAAGAAGGAGAAGCTTTTAAAACAAGGCAAGAGCAATTCCTCTTCAATTTCAACTCAAGGGGCTTCAATCTAAGCTCATAAGAAAATACTTCCTATGTAACAACCCGACATTTTCAACCATTCGCATCCGCATATGTCGGACTTGAATTGCTCAAAATGCCGCGTTGTAAATAGAATTTGGCAAATCTCAGAATATACAGTAAATAATAATCACATATCACAGACACAGAGTAAGAAATGCAACGGAAGTAAAAGAGATAGTAGTTCATGAAGCTAGTATGTAAATATATAGAGTTACATAAAATACAATAGAATAAATAAAGTACAATAGAAGTATCAAGATGATAACCAAGTACAAGCTGAAGAGGACAACAGAACTTAAATAGATAAAACTAGATAAGCAGATAATCTCCAGCGATTCCAATCTCCAGAAAGTGGAATCCAAATCTTTGAATAACTCAAGCTGACCCAAGCGTAAATAAAAATACAAACACTCGAGTCAGGACAATATATACTTATATAATGTAAACCAACTCAAGTGAACTGTAATAAGGTACAAGTAACTTAAAGGATGCCTGGGACCGCCCATCCTCTAAGGATCCGTTAAACTGTTTACTATATAGTAATATTGCGCTATTATAATAATGTCTACAGTAAAATAAACTTACTTTTAAATAGCGTTCCGGGCTACCCATATCACCCTTCACACATAATAGTCCCAGTAGTCCATCCAATATCATGACATCTCCGCATCGGGTGACTGTCAGAGGATACCACACGGGCTACGGGAGAAAAACAAACTCGTAGTAAAGGCTCGGTATGGTAAGTGACACGGCACACAAGGCAATGTTAGGGTAGATATACCAATTACGCATACGGGCTAGTGGTAACGCAGCAGCCACATACGCCCATCTCGAAACACACTCCCATATCAAAATCAGAGGATGGCCATCTAATCAGTCACAAGTAAGAGTATAGTATCAAAGGAATGTGTCCAATCGGAGGAATGACCTCACTTGGCCCGAGATCACTCCTATTTTAGCCACCTTATGCCAACTCACGGGAGTTGGGTCCATGTAATATACCTCAAGAACGTCGCCACCATCCTACTTCATTCTGGAATCTCCACCGCGTACACAGTTGTTAAAGTGGTTTTCAGTATCGACGGAGAGTATGCCAGATATCCGATCCCGGTCTCTTTAACAACCAATCGTTATTATAACCCATGGTTATAATTTTAAAATATAATATTTTATACTTCAAAATAAAATATCATTTCAAATCCAAATCTTTATCAAAATAAAGATTAAATCATTTCCAAACCATTTTAATATATCAAAATAGCATATCCTTTCAAAACTTCCTTTTCAAATCATTTCAATATATCGAAATATCATATCCTTTCAAAACTTCACTACAAATCATTTTAATATCAAAATATCATTTCAAAGATAGTTTATACTTCGAAAACCCAAAATCATTTTTATTTCAAAATTATATTTATTTCAAAAACAATATCATTTCCATTCCAAACATATATTCACTTTTCAAAATAGTTTATACTTTCAAAGTTATAACTCTTTCGAAACCAAAACATTGAAATCAATACACTTTAAAAATCAGAACATTTTGAAATCATACATTTGCGATCATCCTTTAATTCTATACATTTACAAATTTATTAAATTAAACCCAAATGTCAATTTCAATTTAATTTAATTCAAAGCATCATTTTCAATTCAAATTCAGTTTACCAACAAACCATTTCAAATCTTATCAAATTTAAATATAGGCTTAATCCACAAAATACAATATTCAATCTTTAGTATATTTCAAGGTTTGAATATCCCACCTTTCATAAATCCAATATCATTTAAATAAACTCAAATGATATACTTCAAATATTCATTTATCAAATAAATTAAATAAATCAGAAATCAATTATCCTTTCAAAATATCAAAATGTCAAATATTATTCAAAACATCATTCATTTTTATTCATTTGAATAACTTTTAAATCCCTTCATTTTATTTAGGAATTAATTACCATTTCAAACTTACGTTTCAAAAGATTTTATATCAAAATTTAAATCTCTCCATTTAAATCATTTAAAGTCAATTCCTTATATTTATTGATTAAATATTAAATTTCCAAAACTTAAATCCTTCCATTTAAAGCCATATAAATGTCTCTTCATTATCTTTAGAAATTTAACATTTAATTTCCAAAATTTTATCATTTTTCCAAAGATTATTTTTCCATAAAAGTTATTAAAATAACAAAAATATAGTTTCCGTAGCACTTAAAAATGCTACGTAAAGTTAGAGTTTAAAATAGTTCATTTGACAAAAGACAGCGTTAAGTGCTGTAATAGATTTCCTTTAAATTTCAAATAAACTTAAATGTTAAGTTTAACCACTATAACATTTACAAAGTGCTATAATAGCCTTTATTTCAATTTAACTTTTTAGTTCATTTAAGACAACTACAGCATTTACAAAATGCTGAAAAATACCCTTACATTACATTTCAAAAATGTTGTTAAATCAAATTCAAGGCTTCAATAAAAATTTCACCAACAATTAATTTTGATTTAAACCATTTAACTTATAAAATCATAAAATTTCACATTTTAAAATCATCATTTCAATACTCTTATTTTTATGATTTTTATAAAGTTAAATTTCATCCAAAAATCAAATTTTAACATAATTTCTTATTTAAATTAAAGTATTAAATCTCATTTCTTTAATTAATTTTATTACTTAACCATTAAGTTTTAAATTACCAAATTATAACTTATTTCTATTTATTTTACTTAATATAAATGTCAATTTTAACAAAAGTTCAAAATTTCCCACAATAAGTTATATTTCAAAATTTTGACTTAAAACATTCATTTATTCACATTTTCATTTATTCAAAAATCACTTTTATTTTTATAAAAAATCATTTTATTCATTTTAATTCAAAATATTATACTTTTACATTTAAAAATAATTTTAAAACATTTCAAAAAATTATTTATAACCCACGGGTCTGTATATAGTTTTCTAGCCTAGATCAAGTGATACGGATGTATATCATTTCAATCCGCTGTTTACAAAGAAAACCCGGGTTCTATCATTTCAAACCCGCAGTCCCAAGTAAAATAAATGATTTTGAAAACCGCTCAGGCCTATCATTTCAGCTCATAATGATTTTCCCTTATTCTAAAGTCCATTCGGGTATGTATCATTTCAACCTATAGTGATTCTAGTCTACAGGGAACTTGCAATGGTGATAACTGATATAAATAACTGAAATAGCATGAAATAATAGTAACATATGATATAATAGGTGCAATAACAGGTGTGAACATCATGTGATAATAATATAGCAGTTATAACAAGATGATATAAGTTACAGATTCAAATGATGTCCGTTTATCAACTATATAAGTATATATTAGTGTGGTGAGATTTACTCACTTGTATAAGCTAAAGACAACGATCAAAAGCACAAACTGAGATCTTCAAAAGCACTATGGCACGACGACACGAATACGACAAGAGAGTGGAGAGCCAAAGCGAATAGCCTTGTTCAAAGATTTACATAAAATAATACAAATATATGTAAGTTTCAACACGATTTAAACATCAAATAACATTAGAATTCAAAGCCCAAAACAACATCGGATGAATTGCACATGTTCTCAACATCATATACTTCAGTTAGGAACTGATTAGGCTCAGCTAACATAGGCATTGGGTCTGGTTTGGGTGTGCAAGAGGTTGGCCTACATGGTGTTAAATGATGAAGAGGTATAGGTGCATCAATCTACCACTACAAAGAAAAGTTCACCATTTTCTAGGCTACAACTAGGTTCGACCATGGGTTATGTGTGCCCAACCAGAGGTGCAGGTGGTGGTGGGTGATGTGACAGGGGGTGAAGGTCAGGTCAGAGGTGGCGGTGGCGGTGGCGGCAAAAGGTGGAGGAAGAAGGAGATGGCAATCATAGACTAGGTTTGGTACAGGTGATGGCTAGTGTTAGTTTAGATGGATTTTTGTGATAATCTTCACCATGGCTTGGCTTTGCCTGAGGGTGAGAGGTGTTAGGATGTGTGATGGTCAGAAAAAATTGGTGGTGGTGGTCGGCCACAGCTTGTAGGAGGGGGAATACAGCTATGAACGTGGAGAGCATGTGCAAATTCAAGAAGAAAATCAATAAAAAGACAAGAAGAAGATAGAATTTTTTACCAAAGCTTCACAAGGGGAATAGCCGTGATATTTTTGTGACAGAAAGAGAAATGATTTTCGTGAAAGTGAAAAAAATGCAACTGAAATGAGTAGATTACACGGCCAAAACAATTAAGAGAAGAGTTGGGAAAATGAAAGGTCGAAAATGCAAAGAGACATAGGAATTTCAAAAGTTTAAAACTCTTCGAATTTCCTATATTCTTTTTATTTTTATTTTTTATATATCAATGGCTGAAAACAAAGATGAAAGATCTTAGAAAATAAAATAAATAAGAAAAGAAAATAAATAAATTTAAACAATATCAATTAAATAAAGAAAATGCAGTAAATACCAAACTAGGCTTTATAAATTTGAATAAATTCAAGTGTACTTTAGAAAATTTATGTTATTATTCTAAAAATATTAAAATATGAAAATATTCCCAAAATAACACATTAACACAAATTAAAATAAAATATAACAAAGAAAATATAATTTATATAATTTAAAATAGAAAAAAATGCAAAATAAAACAAATTATACTCAAAATTGAAATGTACATAACTTTTGCAATTTAACTCCGTTTTCCACGAAACGAAAAGCAGTGTTCAAGTTATTTCATCTATTTTCATAATAAAAGATAAAATTTAAAATAATTTAAATTTGAAGTTTAAAAGTCAAAGTTTGAACAGTTTGACCAGAAATTCACTTTACAGTAAAATATTCAAATTATACTAGTTTGAACTATAAATCACTTAATAATCAACATTTATATTTAAAAATGAAATGTTTGAAATAAAACAAATTTAAAATAATTTAAAAATAAAAGAAAGTCCAATTTAAATAATATGCAAAAATCTAGGGTTGTTACATCCTAAGTTAGGTTATAGGA
The DNA here is from genome assembly GCA_030765085.1 of Allium cepa. Taxonomy (NCBI): domain Eukaryota; kingdom Viridiplantae; phylum Streptophyta; class Magnoliopsida; order Asparagales; family Amaryllidaceae; genus Allium; species Allium cepa. Next base: position 132,923,264 of record CM060943.1, read on the forward strand.
AATTTCTGAAATTGGAGAGAGATTGAGATAGAGACGAAGAAGAGGATGCTTACCTAAGCTTCTCTTTGATTTTGGAGCATGAACTTGGATTTGAAAAAGAAACTAGGGCTTAGGATTTTAGTTTCCAATCTCTTCCCCCATTTTTGCTAAAGTTTGAAGTGTTAGGAAAATGATAGAATGAATGAAGAGGAAAGAGGATGGAGTTAGGATATAAGATGAGTTGGGTTAGTGGGCTGAAACCGAAATCCAAACCCAAAGCCCTAAGTGAAAACATTAAAATTCTACTCAACTCCAAAGATATCGATGTTTATACTTAAAAAAATCGCAAACAGCATTTTGAACTCAATGGAAGTGGTCTAGAATTCTAATTCGGCTGTTTTTTCAAGGTAGCATATCGGCATTTAATCCGACTAACGATTGCTATATTTAAATAAAATGTTTAAATATACAATCATAAAATATGCGGGTTGTTACAGCTTGGAGGTGAAATGGTCAGGGCAAGGCAAGGCATAGTGGAGGAATTTGCGATGGCCGTGGCAAACAAATAGGAAGGGGATAATATAATGGGCTCGGCTAGGGTTTGTGAGGCCATTGGGCATGGGTTTTGGATCTATGGGTCACGACATAGTTAGTGATGAAGTGATGGCCGGTCTTTGGTGATGGTGGTGGAGGAGATGGGGTCGGAAAAAGGAGGAGTATGGTGATGGACGAGCTTGCTTGCAACAAAAGAGAAAGAAAAAGAAAAATAGACACGAGGAAGAAAGAAGAATACTTACTGTAAAAAAAATTCTTTTCAGGTTTACGCAAAGAAGAAAGAAAGATGGAGAGGAAAAGTTTTGAACGGCTTGCACAAGTGGATGGGCACCTATTCTTTTTGAAAAGGCAAGCAAGTGACTATTAGGAATTACAAAGCCCAATAGCAAAGCCCACTCCGAAACAAGATTAAAAACCTAAACAAATTAAAGCCCAAACCAAAAAAATAGAAAAATAGAAATGAAATAGAAAATAGAGAATAGAAAAATAAATAATAAAATACTGAAAATAATCGCATGTAAAACACTGAATTTTATCTGATTTGAAAAGTATAAAACAGATTTTGATGAAACGAAAAGCAGAACGAAAATCAGAATCAAATTTAGCTTCAAGGAAAAAGATTGGAAATTAAAAATTAAAAATTAAAAATTTCAACTAAAAGTCAAAGTTTGACCAAAGTTGATCAAAATATAAAATTTTCAAAAAATCATAATTTTATTTTATTTGGAAAAATAATTATAAACAAAATCCAAAAAATCATTTGAAAATTCCTAAATTCCAATTTTTAAATGATTTAAAATCGAAGTTTCAAATAAAATTGAATTAAAAATATTTATCAAAAATTATGAGTTGTTACAATGTGACTCTTCTTCTATAATCATTAGAGGAAGAACATCGGCTCACCCAAACGCGTCGTACTTCCCCAACCATAGCCACGACTTCACAACGACCACCGCTCTCTAGAGATTGCCACCCCTCTCGTCTTCGAAGTCGCCTCAATTTTAGGCAATTCACGATTCGCTCGCGAGCCTCTTTCCTTTTTCTTTTTTACGAAGAAATTTAATGTTCTTTTTTTTCTTTTCTAATTCATGTTCGAACTTGAAGGAGAAGATGCAATTTTTTAAACAGGGGAAAGGCTTGCTTCGTATGAATGGTTGGCGTGACTAGGTCGACTATAAAAGAATAGGGTTTGACTGGTGAATAACATTTGATTTTACTTTTATTTAATTTAATTTTTAAAATGTCTTGAATTCCATATCGAGAAATTTCAAACTTCTATTAAGGCGTGCTGCTTGGCGTTGCTAATTTATACCCCTATTTCGAACCACATGGAACAAGTCTCGAGGTCTAATTCGATCGTACGGAGAAGATAGTTTTTTTATCGGCTATTTAACTTAAATTAAATTATTTCTAGGTGTTTTCAGATCGCATGACTAAACGGTAACCCCATACGCTACAAAATTTGACATCCGGTAATAATACACTATTATGGATCCAATGGAATTGGTTGTATCAAATTCCGAGACTATGTCTCGGATCGCTATTTAATGCACCGATTAAATCGACGATTTCAAAATTTTACGAAATCGCTTGAAATTCCAGTTTTAAAACCTTACTAACTAAATTATAATTTGAAATCTAATATTTAAATCATCTAAATATTCAAAAATCAAATAACGAAAAATCTGGGTCGTTATATTCCTTCCTCCTTAAAGCAATTTTGTCCCCGAAATTGCTATGGCAGGAAAAATGCTAACTCATTACTTATTCAAAACCCACTTAGTTAAAATTCAACATTAACTTTTTAAATCTTTTAGTTTCTAACAAAACCATTAACTTCCATTTCTAATTCAAAATCCTTTTATTTCAGTTCCAATTCAAAAATCAACTTTTTTAGTTAACAAAATTTTTCAAAATTTTTCTAACACTTTAAATTTCCATAATTTTTTGGCAGAGTCTCCTTGTATGAAGAGCCATTTTCAATATGACAAGAGTGATAAAAATATATACATTGACCCACATGGTCGGAATATATATATATATATATATATATATATATATATATATATCAATATTTATAGTTTGCCGTATTTAATCCGAAAACGTACCTCAATTAGCATTTTTAAGTAAGCGGCTTATTTTATATGCAATTTCACAACCCAAAACTAGCCCAATAGCCTCCGGGTACTGTACTTACTCAATTTAAACCCGTAAGTTCCAAAATATGAAATTCACTAACATTCCATTCATTTGTGCACATTCTTCATTCACATTCATATGCACACATTACATTTATTTCATTGCATTCGATTTATTAACAATCACTTCATTTGACTTCGCTTAGGTTAGTTCACCATTTCATCAATTCACTTCATTAATTCCATTCGATAATCATACCTATAAATATATAATCATTTTACAGTTCCAACTTTATATTCAATTCAAATCCAATTCAATTTTATTTTACTTAGCTTAAGTATAAGTCCATTCATTTTACTTACTCAGATTAAAATTTAATTCCAAAATTCAAATTCCACACTTTTCTTTCTTATTAAAACTATTCTCAATTTATAAGTTCACAGCTTATTGCCTGATGTTTTTTTCGTCATTTAAAATAAAATTCCAGAATTCGAACATCCGATTTTATTTTCTTTTTATTATTTCAAATCATTTTGAAATCATATATATATAACACTCTTTGTTTTTAACAGATCAATTCCTTGAAATTTTAAACACAACTTGATTTTACCCAAAACAATTCTTCCTTCAGAATTTTTTTTTGAAACAACGTTGTTTTTCAACAAAAATCTCCATATCAATTATTTTGGTAGCAATCCGTTCCTTAGAAAATCGAAAATGAATACTAATGATGCTACATTCATCATCAGAATTATTTTCCAACAACTGAAATGAGTTCAGTGCTTCTTTACTTTTAACATCCATTCAAAACATTTCCATTTAAAAATATTCCAAAAATAATATCACCATTACTCTTTTCAAACACTTTGAAAAACATTCAAAAATCTACAAGGTTTAAAAATTCCAAATACTTAGTTCAAATTCATTCAAAATATTTTCCAAATTTTTCGGAATTTAAATTTCCAAGTTCTGGTTTGAATCCATTTCTATTTGTAATTCATTTGCACATATCATTCTTATACATCTCTATTTTGTTATATATAACCATTTCTAATTTTATAATCTGGTTTGGATTATAATAATAACAACCAAACGCACCAATATACTACAATAGCTTCATAAAATTATATTTTTTACATCAAAATATAATTTAGGCAAAATTTTCTCATTTAACCACTTTTTAAACAATATTGTGTCGGTTTTCCTAGTTTAAACCGACCAGAATTTATAAACACTCAACCGATAAATCAACACAATATAAAACAATTTATAATCACTACAAATACTCGCTTATATCTGTTAATACACTCAACTCCTTCTAGGGTACTACTGACCCTATCTATAATGAGTAATTCCCTACCAAAGCCAAGGTTCTCGCTTAACCTTCGGCTCTGATACTAAGTGTAACGGCTCGGATATTCGACCTGCGAAAATCGACACCAATACGTTCACTATCGAGTGCCGGAAATACTAGATCATTAGGGGTGAAGAATAAAGCTAGAAAAAGAATAGAAATAATCAACATAGAATCTCACAATCGCAGCAGAACAAAATATAATATATAATAATCGATTTTTATACAAAAGAATCTGTAAATTTTTTACAATCATAAAAGTAAAATAATCACTACATTAATCCAGACAATTACAGTAACTTGTCCTTGTGCAATGGAATTATAAGTCAAGTATGGAAATACATCTTTGTCATCCAGCTCGTCTCCTGAGCTCCATAGCATCCTAACATGAATCTGTAATACTCGGTCTGACCCGAGCATTATAATAAAATAACACCCGAGTCAGTCTTGAAAACTAGCGTGATAAAACACACTCACTTTGAATTATTACTACTTTCAAAATCCTTTGAAAATAAAGGTATCTCGTAAGGCCGCGTCACACATAAACACAACAGGTTTTTCTCTTACGATAACCAAAACCTTTTTTATCAAAATCGTCTAATATTATAATAATGTCTAAACAAAGTAAATAGAAAATAACTGAAATGCTTGCGTCTCACGTCTAAGCATAGTTGGGAACAATCAAAACCGTACGGCACTTATTGGAGAATGGATTCCATATAATTACTAGGCACTAAGGTACCACCCATCACAGTACACCTTTAGAAATATGTACCGAGGACCACGTCGGGATCCCCTACAACACAAGACCGGCCCTATCCCTAACCTGTATAGAACCGAATATCACCTTGGGTGTTCCTACCCTTAAAAATGAGCGCTCATTTTCCATGCACAGCCATATCCATAATTTTAATATATCCGAGGACATCTAGAAAGGTGATAACATACCCTAATTGGGTACGACCCATTTAGCCTTGCTGCATCTCCTCTGTTTTGGTCATTCCCGGTGGATGAGGCTTGAGGCTACGTTTACCTCTCAAGAAAAATTCCATGCTCATCATCCTCCAATGACGATGATCTGATCGCATTCGTTCATACAAGTTGTCTTGGGTCTGGACAAACCGAATCACCGTCTTCACTATCTTCATGATACCCTTTTGTAACGTTCAAACCATATCGAAGTGGTTTTCGGATAATTAAACCCGATCACGATCTCTTCGAAATGATTAACGAAATTGGTCGATATTGATAGTCGGTTATTTAACTATAAAATAGCAACTATAAGAAGTCACTAGGCCATTGTTTATAGTTCTTCAAACATTCATTTCAAAATATCTTTACAAAGATATATATTCAATCTCTTTCGAATTTATCGATATTTGAAAACATTTCCAAATACTCATTTCCATAACAGGATATTTCCACCCATACCTCACTTCAACACTTCATGAAATATTTCCAACTTCAATTCAAACCCATTACTTAGAAAATATCTCGGTATAAATCCTCCATCCCTAAAAGTGTTCAAAAACCTTTTATTTCAACACATAGGAAAATATTTTAAGTCCGTTTTCCGAAATCATTTATAATATCAATACTTAAGAGTTTTATTATCCTATCTCCTACATTTTTGAAATTTATATTATTTCCTTTTACATTTTCCAAAGTCAATTATACGCACTTATCATCTCATTTATCCATTTACAACTTCTAAAAATCATATTTGTTTTCACATTCTAAGAGAGTTTATAAATAAATTTAAATCATTTTCAAAACTCTGTATATGTATAATAAGTATTTTAAAGAATGGTAATTTATTTTTAAAAACACGTTTAAGTAATTTTTAAATTTCTTAAAATACTTTAATAAACATGGATACTTCATTCCCGATTTCATTTTCAAATAACAAGTTTATTTACGAAGCTTATTATAAAAATTAGAAATTTTATTTCAACAAATATTAAATATTTGAAAAATCCACTTCAACGAATTTTATTACTAATGCAGCTTTAAATTACATAGTTTGAATAAATAAAAATTCTCTTTTAAAAAAATTTAGCTTATCGATAAAAATATTTTTTTATCCCAATAACCTCGCTTTATAAATCCCTCTCGATTCTTACACATCGATATTTTTTCGATTCCTAACCATCCTCACTTTTCAAAAATAGAATTCGCTATTTTTCCCAAAAATCTATTTTCGTATCTCGATATAAATTAACATTGTGGAATTATATTCCAATTTATTAATTGATTCCATTTTCCTTACTTATAAACATCGTTTATAAATTTATAAACTCTTTTGAGTTTCACTTGTATATAAAACTAATCTCATTTATAAAATTCCATTTTATAAATCCCTTTCTTTATACATTCTATTTATTCTTCAAATCTATTTCAAATTTTGATTTTAACTCCTTTCATACTTTTAGGATATTACTTTAAATCCCTTATATACAATATTTTTGTAAATACTCTATTTCACAATTTTACGGATTAGCTAAATGTAATCTGTAATCAAATTTATCGTTTATCCAATATTTTCCTTTTTAAAATAATAACTTTTTCGATATAATTATTTTTATACCTAAAATTTCCTTACATTCCTTAAATTTCAAAAATAATATTTATGGTACTTGAAATACCAAAACTAAGGCCAGTACTACTATAGCATTTAATAATTTAAATCACAAACAGATTATTCAATTACATCGTATATTTTTATATATGAAAAATAATAAATTTATTTGAGAAATCCAGTTGGATCCTTTCAACCTGTTTTCCTACATCCATAAATGTTAGATAACAAAAAATATCAATCCCACTTCGAGGGGGATATCGCAGTAATATAGGGTGATCCGCTATTATGCATGGCGCATAGGATCTCATCCGCTCTAATCGGCGGGAAATATATCCAACTACTAATATATATACTACTATATATATAATAAACATCCAGTTGATAATAATTAAAAATTCCATCAGGCATCCAATAATTAATTTTAATCATTTAAAATAAATTGTTGTAATCCAAATGAGTGAGCATTTCTCACCTTGATTTTATTTGTAATTCGTTCCAATTTTTAAATTATCAAAATCCCATTGGCTTCGAAAAATTCCAAACCAATTCCAGAATATAGCTTACGTCCCTACGAATCCAACACTGCCAAATTCACACGATTTCGAACTCGAATAACAAAGTTACTGAATTTTAGTTATCGATTTACAAACCATATAATTTGATTAATTACTTAATTTGTAAAATAATCTACCATATTAACTTGAATTGAAAAAAAACTAAATTACCTTACCAAGCAAATATTTGCGTCATCGTCGTTCCAGCCGAATCATGATTTCACTACCAGATTCAAACACACCCACCCCATGCTTCTTCCTCTGCCACAATAGGCCCCACAAATGCCACCTCTCCCATCGTTGACTTCCCTTGGCTCGTGTGCCACCCTAGCCAGCATTCGGTCGCGTAATTTGCCCATGCTTGAGAAGTCGTATGTGAAAGTCGCGACCTCCCCAAATCCTAACTGCAGCACATGTTGAAATCTACGACCGATGTGACTCTTCCTTTATGACAGCTACAAGCGAACATCGGCTCACCCAAATGCATCATGCTTCCCCAACCACAGCCGCAACTTTACAATGACCGTCGCTCTTTAGATATTGCCGCCCCGCTCGTGTTCGAAATCACCTCGATTCCAGGCAATTCGTGATTTGCTCGCGAGCCTTTTCCCTTTTTTTAAGAAGAGATTTCGGGCTCTTTTTTTTCTTTTTTTGATTCGTGTTCAAACTTGAAGGAGAAGATGCAATTTTATAAACAAGGGAAAGGCTTGCTTCGTACGAATGGGCTGGTGTGACTAGGTCGGCAGGAAAAGAATAGGGTTTGACTGGTAAGTGACATTTGATTTTACTTTTATTTAATTTTATTTTTAAAATGTCTCAAAGTACATATCGAGAAATTTCAAACTCCTATTAAGGCGCACCGCCTGGTGTTGCTAATTTAATACCCCTATTTTGAACCCCATGGAACAAGTCTCGAGTTCTAATTCGATCGCATGGAAAAGATAATTTTTTTATCCACTATTTAAATTAAATTAAATTAAATTATTTCTAGGTATTTTCAAATCGCACGACTAAATGGTAACCCCATATGCTATAAAATTTGAATCCGATAATAATACGCTATTACAGATCTAATGGACCGGTTTCATTGAATTCTGAGACTATGTCTCGGATCGCTATTTAACGCACCAATTAAATCGACAATTTCGAAAATTTACGAAATCGCTTGAAATCCCAGTTTTAAAACCTTACTAATTAAATTATAATTCCAAATCCAATATCTAAACCATTTAAATATTCAAAATCAAACGACGAAAAATCCGAGTAGTTACACTTAATTTTTTTTTGTGAAAGTGAAAATATTTTCAAATTTTTATTTAACTTAGACATGGAAATTTTACTTGTTTATAAACTGATAATTTTATTTAAAATACTTAATTATGTAAATTTCAAGTGTTTATAAATTGAATATTTTGAATAAAATTATATCAAGTTTCCTAATTCCTTCTCGTCCCTTTTCGAGGATGAAAAGTTTTGAATAGGGGAAAGTGTTACGACCCATAATTTTCGATAATTAAAGATATTAAATTAAATAAGATTTGAAATTTAATATTGAGAGAAATTAAATTTATGATTTTATTAATGAGGAAATTAATGAGAATTTGATTTAATATTGTTGTTTGAATGTTATTGACAACTATTTTAATGCAACCTCAATCAATTGAAATAATCTAAAATTTAATTTAGTTAAATTGGTAAATAAGGAACAAAATAATTGTAGGAATCAATTGTTGAAATTTAATGTAATTAAATATTATAGTTAATATGGTTAAAATGATAACTATAGAATATGAATATAATAAAATGTAAACTAATGTTAATTATATTTGTGAGGTAGTAGTTGATTAAATAATAAGAGTGAAATCAAAATAAAAGAATTTATTGGAATTTAAATTATAGTAAAATAGGTTTTATTTCTATTGTAATTTAATGTTAAAATTTATGTAATATTTAAATATTGGATTTAACGTGGAAACTGTATTGTAAAAGATTATCGATTTCTATGTAATCGAAATGATGATAAATTTGTTAACATTTAAATTTGAATTTAAAAGTGATTAAATCCATTTAATAATAATTTATTTAATTAACGTGAAAATTTACCATTTTGGCCACTGTCTCGGATTTCGACGAAACCATTTTCATCGGATCTGTAACAGTGAATTATTGTATGATTTCAAGTTTCGTAGCGATCAGAGTTGTCGTTTGATCGTGCGGGCTCTAAACATGTAGAACCAATTAAAAGGATTTAAATGAATATAATTTGATTTTGAAAGCTAACTTTTATATACAATGTGATTTGGGTTTGAAACAAGTTCAGTTGAGTTTAAAAATATCAAAAACATATATTTCTATATATTAGATGGCCCACTTTCGTTTCGTACGGAACAGACTTTTTGGGTCGTATTATCGTTTCGAACTAATTCGATATGTCCATTCTTTCTTATTTGCCTTTGCTTATATATAGGCGTTATAAACGCTAACTGTTTCTCATTTTCGATTTCTATACGTACTGCTTATCTCAATCTGCTCCTTCCTTTCCAATGGCAGGACACCTAATTCCCAATTCAATTTCAAATCAAAATCAAATCGAAAAATTTAAACTCCTCAAACCATAGCAAATTATATATCATTAGAAAGCTCTTGACGAGCATAATCAACTACTGAAGTTTATTTTTCAATTCGAACCGTGTTTTGGCCAAAAATTGGCGATCTTTCCCAGTTGTCCATTTTTAGGGTTTTCTATCCAACTGTGGATCGTCGACCGTTTGCCGATCGGGAAGCGGTGTTTGGAAGATGATGGAGAGCAGGTCTTAGAACTGGTCTTCATTTGTGTCAGAGGTCGTCGATTTTTCCAAAATTGGCATTTTAAACGGTGGCGGTGGCAAGCGCCTCGGGCGATGCACAGGGATCGCGACGGTATGGGTAGAGGCAGCTTTGGTCGAGGAGCATAGTGGTGGTACTCGATCGTGGTGGTTGGGTCATGGGTGAACGCGACAGCAACTTGAAGTCGGCAGCGGTAGGGTTTGACAAGTGCATATTTGTGTTTGTGTCGAGAGAGGAAGGCGATGTGTTTATTTATTTTATTATTTTATAATATAAATCATATAACTTCTAATCTTAATATCTTTTACATGCGAGCTTGGATTCATGTGCGGTTATCTCCATTGCAATTGTACAAAAATTTTGAACAACAAGAAATTAGTTTGGTTGCATTCTGAGACTGTTGAAATTTCGGGCTATATTTAGATTTTAAATCGACTAAAAATCAAAGGTGAGTGAATTAATCCACTCATGAATACTAAACTATCTTATGTTAGTTAAATTAAATTTATGATGTGATTAGAAATTGATTGATCGTTGTTTGGTATATTTACTTTGTCATTCAAGTTTAATTTGAGTTTATATTGAATTTAACTGCCATCTGAATTGATATTGGAATTGAATTGCTATTTAAATACCTGATTATGATAACCGGTTTATTTGTTAAGATTTATTAGTTGATTTGAATGATGATCGTGATGGATGCTTATTTCTTGATATTTTGATGATTGGATGTATGTTTATTTATATGTTGGTATCACACTGCAAGTTCCCTTAGTTATTGTTAGGAAAATCACTATGGGTTAAAATGATGCATACCCGAATGGTCTTATAGATCAGGTAAAATCGTTATGGGTTGAAATGATAAACTCGAGCGATTTTATGGATTTATAATTTTACTCGAGATTGCGGGATGAAATAATATATACACTAAATTTAAATTTATTGTGGGTTGAAATGATATATATACGTATCACTTGATCATATGGTAAAGAATTATATACGGACACCGGATTGGTTAAATTAAATGATTTTTAAATCCATAATTTTTGAATTCAGTTAAATGATATTATAAAATAAAATTTGATTTTATATGAACTGGATTATTTTCAAAATCCAAGTTATTAAAAGGTTGAAATTGAAATTGGTCTAAATAAATTGTTTAAAGAATTTAAATTTTAAAATTGAATTTTGAAATATAAATGAAATTTATCAAAATTGAGTTATTGTGAACGTTGAATATTTAAGTTTTGAAACCTATTCAATTTGAAATGATTTAAATTTGTAGTTCAAACATGGATTTGAAATCGATAAATTGAAATGGTTTTTAATGAGGATTTGAATTGTAACCTTTAGCATTTTGAATTGAAATCATTGAACCGAGATTGACTTAGATTGAATTTTCGGAACTAAAATTGATTTGAATTGATTTGTGAAGTTGGAAGAAACAATTCTAATTTGAAACTATTTTCGATATAAACTCTTTTATATACAAACTCTTTTAACATACAAACTATTATTCTCATATAAACCATCTTAATATATTAATATATTTTAATATATTAACTATTTTTAGTATATAACCTATTTTAATATATAAACTATTTCTATTATATAACTGTTTTTTAAATATAAACTATTTTAATGTATAAACTATTCTAATATATAAAATAATCTATAACCTATTTTAATATATAAACTAATTCTAATATATTAACTATTTTAGTCTATTACCTATTTTAGTATATAAACTATTTCTAATATATTAACTATTATGACCTATTTTAATAAATAAACTATTTCTAGTATATAAACTATTTCAATCTATAACCTATTTTTAAAATATAAACTATTTTAGTATATATTAATTTAAATTTATAAATAACTTTTAATATAAATGTATAACTACTCCAATATATAAACTACTTTCAATATTCAAACTGTTTAAAGTTGGAACTGTTATGATTTAGATTTATTTGATTTAAATGCGAATATTTTGATATGATGGTTTAACCAATTTTGTGGCTATGATTTTGAAAATGAATATGATTTAGAGTGAACAATGATTTCGAAAGTGATTTGATTTCGAAAGTTAATATGATTTCGAAAGTGATATAATTTTGAAGTGAATATGATATTTTGATATCAATGATGAATCGGTATTGAAAATGTAAAAGAACCAACCGGCGTGGAATAAGCGTTTGGTTGTTAAAGAGACCGAGGTCAGATATTGTCATGCTCTTTGACAATTCTGAAACCACTTTAACAACTGTGCATGTGGTGGAAAATCCATAATGAAGTAGGATGGTTTGGCGAACGATACTGTATGAGGTATGAACGCAGCCCTGACCCTATCGGGTCAGCTTGATATTACTAAACAGGAGCGATGCCGGGTCAAGGGAGGTCGCTCCTCTGATGGGGCACATTTCTTCAATACCATATCTGTTACTTTATGGTTGATTGGTGGCCATCCTTTAATTTGATTATAGGAGTGTGTCTCGAGGTGGGCAATAGTAGTTGTTATGCGTTACCACCAGTCTGGATGCACAAAACAGTAGCATCCTACCCTAGGAATTGCCTTGCACACCTTGTCAAATGCCATATCGATCCCACTACGAGTTTGGTTTATGTCATACCCATGGAGTGCTCCTTGATGGTCCACCAGTTTACGATGGAGTTTATAGTACTGTATAGACTACGGCATTTATAAAATGTGTTAAGGGGTATATGGGTAATGCCTTAATGCTATTTGAATACTTTACTTTACTTATTGCACGCACGTTAGACACTAGATAGGAGATGTAAAATCCCGTGAACATCTCCTAACTTATTGCTCGCACGTTAGACACTAGATAGGATCTTTAGGAGATGGAATCCCCAACATATCCTAACTTATTGCACGCAGGTTAGACACTAGATAAGAGATGTAAAATCCCGTGAACATCTCTGAAGCCGTTACACTCATATTTACTTTTTTTTAACTTACATAAGATCTTTTAGTTCTGACTCAAGTGTTTCGTCTTTTCATTACGCTCGGGTCAGTCTGAGCATTTCAGTGTTGAAGACTATCTTTTTGGAGGACGAAGATGAAGATTTAGTACATTATTACTATTTATTATATTTATTCCACTGCATCATGTTTTTCCGCTGCATTATTTATTTATTCATGTTGTATGTATAACTCTGATCTATTTTGTAAAAGTGTAATCAAATGTTATTTGTAAAACAGCTTCATGGAAAGTTTATTTGATTATTATATTTTGTTATTCCGTTGTGAGATACTGTGCTTTGTTTTTCCGTCTTTTCTATTATTTTCTTATTTACCCCATTAACAATCCTCCCTTTTGAATGGTTTGAGTTGACATGTGTGGTTTATTGTCGATTTAAACTGTCCAAAAAGTGAGTCGTTACAATATAACTCATATGTTTCTCCTAGATATTTCTAGAGTTATATTTTAGCCAAGATTTTGATAGTCGGTTATTTAACTATCAAACAATCAACTAAAAGGATTTAATTCCATATGGGATCTCTATGCCTTTATTAATAAATCTTTCCATAAATCAAATCACTTTTAAATATTTGATTCAAAATACCTTTACCTAAAATATATTTCAAACTCTTATACTCCTTTCAATACTTGGAAAACATTTATGTACTAACCACAATGGTATAAGTATATTCTCAAATCATCATGCTTTCAATACTTAGAAAATGTATCCATATTCTTATCTCAACGGTATAAGTATAATTACAAAACTAAAGGAAGATTTCCTCTTTTCCTAAATTCATATTTAAAAATACTTCTATAAATCTCCAAATTAATTTATAAAACTTCCTTATAAAACTCTAAATGATTTATGAACTCTTTTACAAAATATCGTTTGCAAACCTCCTTTAATAAATCTGTTTCGCTAAGTGAAATCCTTTTTATAAAATAATTTATTATTTATATAAACCTTCATTCGATTAATTAATTACTTTTCAAACATCATAAATAGATTTATAAATTTACTTTGAAACGACATTGATAAGATAACTAATAAATATCATTAATAATAAATTAATATTAAACATCTTTATTAAAATAATTAAATAACTACGTTAAAACATCATTTATAAGCACTTAACCCCAAATTATTATACAATTAAAGTTATTTAAATCCATAACTTTACAAATTCAAAAGGAGGCTTAGTGACCCCAATGGTGCTAAATCAAGTTACCATATAATTAAATTTGACTTTCCAAGTCATATAACTGGTATTTACATAAGCCGACATATATGTAAATAAAATCAATTAACAATCACTAGCTAATTCATCAGTTATCCATTATTAATTAACATGCATACAATTCAATGTCCAAATCAATATAATAATAAAATGAGGATTTATTCTGTTAAAAGGATGCCCAAATAAACTACTTCATTTAATTATAGAAGAAGGGGGATTTATTCTTCTAAACAGATGTCATCAATATTCCGTCTAATTAAATTACTGCGAAATGGTGCTTTATTATGCTAAACAGATATTCAAAATGATCTACACAATTAAGTTATAGTAGAACGAGGATTTATTCTGCTAAACAGATGTCAAAGTTTAGTATGACTTATTCATATGTGTTTGGCAACTTAATGGCACAAACAAAGAGAACCCTTTGTTTTAAACTCACCACTCATAAAAGAAAGATGCCTTTAAATAAAACTAATAAAGTTTAAAATAAACCTTTATCTAATAATTATTATATCTTAATTTAATAACTAATTAAATCTTAATTAAACTTTAATTAAAAATTAATTAATTAATAGTTGATCATACCTGATTAGGAATTAATTAATAGTTAAAACGTAATTAATTATTAATCAATTAAATAATAAAACTTTATTAATAAATATAAATACTAAATTAATTCTTTACTTAATTAATAATTAATTTAAAAATCGCTTATTTATCTAATTATATTAATTGCTTAATTAATTCTTAAGTACCAATTATTTTTACTTAATCCCTAATTAAATATTAATTATCTTTAATTAGTTTATAAATTATTAATTATTGACCTCATACTTAATTAATAAGTAATGATTTAATTTACACTTAAAATATGGTTTGAGATGCCTTTTTTTCAAAAACGCTTAGGAAGAGACACAATAGATTACAAAAATGTTCGTTTTTCCCAACTGCATCCATAGCGACTATCGCTATGGATACCATAACTTTTTAAAAATAGTTCTATAAGTCTAATACTCTCCAAAACCTTTTCCTTTGACTTACTTTTTAAAAAAACATAGTAGAAGGTTTGAAAACTAAATAAAGTTGAATCTTTGAAACTTTTCTAGTAAATAAAATAATTAACGAGTTTAAATCCAAGGGAAACTTTATGTCACAATATAAATCAAGATCACATCTAACTTTCCTTAGCATTCTACACCATATACAAGAGCACAACATGTGTGTGTGTGTATTCATGCCATAACACAATAATTCAGGTAAAGATCATAACTTTAACCTCACTTAACAACCAAACTTCATATCCAAGTTCACAACCAACAATGCATATACATACACATGCATGCATGCACGCATACATACATACATACATACATACATACATATATATATATATATATATATAAATTGTTACATAAATACAACACCAAATACATATAAATTTCAACCAAGAAGACACAATAACTAGCCATAACAAAAAGTTTAAAACTTTAAAATTTAAAGTGGGCTTACTCACCAAAAGTCAAAAGGAAACCTAACCAAAGCTCTAACATTTGAACCGAATCCTGTATATCTTTAAGAAAATAGTGTTTTTCATAGGAAAGGGGGTTTTAGGCTTGGCCTACGTGAAGCAAGGCACGACCTAAGCTAAAATTGGGTAGTATGGTTCTGTTTCTGAAGGAGGAGGGGTACAGGAATAAAAGAACAGATTTTTAAACAATTTTAAAGGGTTTAAAAGTAGAAAAAGACCTGGTTTTTGAATTCTAGAAAAATGAAGCCATTAAATATTTTTTAAAACTTAACGAAGAAGATAAACTTTTTGAAAAGTAAGAAATGAATGAGATTTAAGAGAGAGAAATTTGAAATTGGTTTTATGAAAATGAAATAAGCGAACTTACCTAAAGGCCCTTAAGTACACTACCTTACATTCATTTTATGCCACATCATCCATTCACCTCTTTTCCCTCTCTTCCACATGCAAGTCCAAGAAAACTTCCCATTGTCCAACATACAAAACCCTACCTTGTACTTAATGGTAAGTGATAAGGTGACATTACATGTTTATTATATTTTTATTTAAATTTTTGGTTATATGTCACATCACATTTTATATTTACTTAAGTAAATATAATTCTACCCTTTTATATTATTAACCATGTATGTATTGTTTTTTATGTATGCAAATACATGCTAAAGTGTTTGCAACGTTTTCGATTAGATGAAGAAAATTCGAAAATTCGAAAAACGATTTTTGTTCACATTTTCTATTTTTCTTTGAACTAAATATTTATAATCACATTTTGAAAACCATTTCACCATCATCAGTTATTAATTAAAAGAGGGTATTTTATTTTTTAAACTATTAATGAATACTCAAATCAAACTAAATATTCATAAATCAAAGTGATAAAATTCCGGGCCGTTACAGTATTCATGTATCGAACATCTAAGTGCCAGAAAGACATATTGTTAGGGTAAAAGAAAAAAGACAGAATAGAATCTCACATTATTATGAGTGGCATATAATATCAAAATGATCTTTACGAAAAAGAAACTTAAATATACATACACAAACCAGAGTAACTAATCTATCATCAGCCTAGATAGTTATAGCAGTCTGTCCTTATAATCTATGATAGATACAAAATAAGAAATATAGCAAAAATAAAATATGTGTATAGGTCTTGGAGACATTTAGCTCGTCTTCTAAAGCCCCAAGCATCCATAGCTAAATCTGGAAAAGTACTCAAATCTGACCCGAGCATTATAAGAAAATAACACCCCGGTCGGTCTAGTAAATTAGCGTGAGAAACTCAAATCATAAGGATTTTTAAATAACCTTTCCAAAATAAAGGTATCTCACGCCGCATATAAATATGGACGAATTTTTACGTAACAATGACCAAACCATTTTATTATAAAATCTAGTGATATTATAATAATGTCTAGGGTTTAAAATAAATAATAATCATAGCCGAAATGGTTACGTCAATTACATTCAACAACATATTTAGTATGAAACTGAGTCCGTAAGGCATGTATTGAAAAATGATTCCAACAATGATAAGGTAAGGGACTACCTTCCGTACAGTTTACCTCTAGAGAAAATGTACCAAGGCTACAAACACGTTGCGCTCCTGCCAACACAGAACCGGCCTACCCCTTACTGGATAATACCGAATATCTCATCACCTCGGTTATAACTTACAATCATATTGGGTCCCTAGCATACATAAATCCATAAATATCGATCTATATCGGGTGATGGCCATACCCTAATGGTAGCGAATCACATAGCCATGATGCATCTTCCATGTTTTAGTCATTTCCAGGTGTGAGGCTTAAGGCTACGTTTTATCTTTTTTGCAAAGCCCACTTGGAATGCTAACACTGCCCTCCAACAACAATACAGTGCCATCATTCATCCATATAAGTTGTTCAGGATATGAACAACCTGAAGGTACATCCTTTTTGGAATCACCCTTAAGATTAGTAGCAAGTAGCCCTTATACTTTAAAGAACTCCATCTTCGATTTCCATCATCTTTAAGATGTCCCTAATTCTAATACTTATGTGATTCGAAATGGTTTTTGGATAACTCATGCTTATCTAATCTCAGTCTCTTCGAACCAACAATCGATAATTTCGAAACCGATTAGGATTTGATAGTCAGTTATTTAACTCTCAAGTAAGCAAACAATCTAATTAGAGATTTAATTTCATATGGAAACCAAGCATGATTAATCATATAAGCAACCATTGGGCCTCTTTATTTAATTCTTTCTTAATTAAAACCACTTTGTAAATATTGGTATAAAATACCTTTACAAAAGATATACATAAACATTTCTACTCCTTTCAATCCTTGAAAAAGTATTCATATACTTATCTCACTGGTATAAGTATAATCATGAAATCTTAAGAAAGATTTCATTTCCAAAAACATATTTAAATGGGTTAGAACAAATGTCATTTAAAAACATTGATAATAATAAACCCAAAACACTTTTGATGTAAGTAAATGGATCATGTAGAAATTAGACCAAATGTACTTACCACAACTTTCGAATTTTAAACTTGTACTGTCCCTCGATAATAATGTACTAATGTAGTCAGGAAAGTTAGCGTACTACACTTGCCTCGACGTACGTTCTTAAACTCTTACAGATAAAGATAAGTTTCTCTGCCTTTGAATTTGGTGTTATATAAAACGAATAATTTTCATAGCACCATATATTATATAGATCATTTATAGAAATCAAATCTCCTATTCTTGTCATGTTTTCGATATGTGGACTTACTATGTCCCTTGCCTGAAAACAAAACCAGGTAATATAGGGCACTATTGCTCCTAGCCTTGCCTTGGTTAAACACTCTAATCTAGATCTCATAGACAGAGAATTAATCTACTCGTTGGCTTTTAATGCCAAATATATGACTACTTAATTTCCATAACCAAATTCGTTTACGGAAATAATACTTCATACACTTAACATTAATCTTTGATTTCAAACTTAATTTATCCTTTGGTTAACAATGAAGTCGTTCAAATTAGGGTATTCTTGTCCCTCAACCCTTGAGTTGGCGACATTCTTATCTTTATGGATAGGTAGAAGTTTCCCTACATCGAAGCTTAATGTTATGTATAAGAAATCATAAATTCCATATATTATTCTTTTAAAACAGAATGTTATAAACAAACTTCTTTCCACTTTTTCCGAAACCATTTACTATAACAAAAACGTTATAATACATGATCTCCTTCCTTTTCTTGAAAACATTTATTACCACAATAGTGTTGTAATCCGTGATTTCTTCCTCTTTTAAGAATACTTGTGAAAACTTTTAAAACATAGTTTGGAACTTGCATTTAAGCATCTTTTAAAGATGACCGCTTGAACAAAACTTGACTTTCAAAAAATGAAGGAATTTCTTTTTTAAAATTTAAACCTCTTGCTTAATAACTCAAATAAATTCTTAGAAATATAGTTAAATCTTTAACTCCTTTTAAAATAGATTGGAATGTATATAGAACTTAATTAAATAAACTGAGCCTCCAGCTGAACAAACTGACCTATCAGTCCATACTATATTTGTTAGTATTTGCCTATTTGGAGTTATAAAGCTTAAATATGGATAACAAAATACATGTTTTCTCCTGTATTTTAAAAAAGCTTGCATCAACCTTGTTTATTACTGGAATGCTGCTATAAAGAATGCAACAATAACCATTGATAGATCAAGGTACCCAAAAGAATAACTATGAATATATAAACTTTAATGTGATTCAATGTCACGATAATAAGAAAATATACAATAACAAATGTATATACTATAGGATTAGATGATACAGATGAGAAACAAATTCAACTCAATGTTAAGACGGTTTAATTTATATTATTGATTAGTCAAACATTAAAATGGTGCTATAAAATATCGAGTAAGGCCATGATTGTGCTCACACGGTGTAATGAAGATAAGTAGCCTTAAAAGATGTGTTTTTTCATTAAAAATCATGCGCATACAACATAAGAAGATTAGTTTGATTTCAAATTTTGGATGTGAAAAAAGGTAAATGTAGATCTCTATCAACATTATCAAATATAAGATCGCTTTTAATTTGGAAACTTCAAATTTAGGTTAGATATATCTCTATCATCATTGAATAATTAATTCAAAGAAAAAGGAGACGTAGAACCCATGCTTTCATGAAAAATCACGATTTACGGTGGTTGTACCATGTTAAAATATATTAGGTAGTCCTAGTGATAATAACAAAGTTATTCATATATATATTGACATAAACACACAAAGGCTACACTACATATGAGTCACGATCGGTAGTCCTCTTAATTAAATTCAACCTTAGCATGCTATCGATATTTGTTTAAATTTGCATATCTGTTATTTCTTATCTTATGAGATGCTATTAATTAAATAAAAACATTGGTTGAAAATATGAGGCAAAACACTAAAAAAAGGAGAGTAAATCATAGGCTAATATTATAACGACCGAAATTTTCGAAACTCGAAAAATTCAGATAGTTATGAAAAAGAAGAAAGAGATAGAAGAGGAAGAAGAAGATCAGAAACACCAACATCTCAATTTCATTCAAAACTGTACGATGTACACTTATCATCCGTACGCCATACCAATCTGATCGCTCACTCGATCACACAATTTTACTTCCGAACTAGTATCGTCCACCCGACTTCCTTGTGCGGACACAGATCTGGTTTCTTGATCAGAAACCGTCATTCTCCTTGCATAGCCATAACTATGATAGAGAATATCCAGAACCAATCAACAATCCATATCCAGGTTCGCCGTTGAAAACCGAGTGAAAAATCCCAACTCGGATCGATAGCTATCTCGAAATTCTGTGCTCGAATCTGGATCAAATCTCTATGCGAATAGAATAATATACGTACATCCTACGTTTTTATTTTCATTGATTATTAACCAAATCAATTTCCTTTCTATTCACAATTTCCTCAATTCCATTGAATTATCACTTCAACCCGTATCTCAGTTGGGTATTTAATCAATAACAGTTTGAACTCCAACCAGTTTATATTTAGAAAATAGCTTGAAAATTTTAAAAATAGATAAATAGTTGAAAAATAATTATTAGTTTATAAAACAGAATTGTTGGGGAGTTGAACAGTTTGACTCTGGACTACGTTCAATATAAATTGTTTTAATATAAACTTATTTTTTCAAGCTATTAAATATATACAACCTTTCTTTTTAAAGCTAACTTATTTTATATTTGTTTTACCATTATTTTTGGAACTATTTAACAATTTACCGATATAAAATCAAACGCAGACTGTTGGCTCTCAACGGCACACACAGCTTTCGCTATGGTATGCACTACTCATAATCCCCAAGAAATAGTTTTGTCCGGACTCCTCACAGGATCAACTTTAGAACCCCCTGGGGATCAAGGCAGCACCACCCGGTGGCACTCCTGAGAAGTTCATTTCAGGGGAGCGCCTTTTTCCACAGAGCCATCATCAAAACACTTTATACTATACACATATAGTATCTTTCAAATCATACACCTAGTATGACCTCATACAAAGTTCCTTTACACAAAATCGATTATCCCAAAATCAATAATTCTCAGGAGCTGAGAAGTTTCATTTTGACAATGAAAATCGTGTGTGCCGCTGAGAGCCAACAGTTACATGGACTTTTGCTGTGATGGCAACGTAACCCTGGTATGTAACTGCAATCTGTTGTGGGTTCCATGGCGTAATCGGGGTGCGGAGTGCCTACAGTTACATGGACTTTTGCTGCGATGGCAAAGTAACCCAGGATGTAACTGCGACCATGGATGGGGGTGATGATTTCCAAAGCATTCTCACCAAAGATATTTCCTCTATTTTCAAAAGATATTTTCTATATTTTCAAATAAATTATTTTCCAAGTAGTTTCACTGGGTGTTGAAAACGGGTTTACCAAGTACTTATAGATTTTCAGTCTACGCCTGATCAACGTATGACCGAATTTCTGTGAGAACGAGGATGGACTTGTTAAAACATCGAGTTATAAAATGATATTTTTATAAATCTATTTTGGCAATATTATATAGATTTTAAAGTGTTTTAAAAAATGTTCAAAAGAAAATTTAATTGATATTAAGTATTTTTATAAATTCTGGCTTCGTTCCTTTTCGAGGACGAAAAGATTCAAAGGGGAAGGAATGTGATATCCCGAATTTTGGGAAATTTTCAATTGGAAATTAACTAATTTTAACTATTGAGATACTGATTTCATTTGATTAAACAAATGAAATTTGATAAATAAGGATATCTGGATATATCTAGATGAATTAAACTATAATAAATACTAAATTTTAAATATCTGAATAAATATTTTTTTGATAATCTCCTAATATAATTATTTGAAATTAGCAGATTATTCTTTAAAGACAAATAATAAAGTGTTGTTATATATATACACACATATGAGCAGATTTTAATAGAAATAGGATTGGAAATTCAAGAATAAATATACATGATTATTATTAGTGTATGACTAAGATTTTAAGTTCATTCTCTTATAAAAAAAGAAGAAGAAAACCAAACAAGTAAATAAATCAAAACTTGAGCAGAATCAAGATCAAAGAAATTCAACCTGGAATCAAACACAAGTTTCAGCTCTTAGCAGTCAAGTTCAGGTCAGAGAAAGTAGATACAAGATTAATCTATCAACTCGGATCAAAAATTAAAAGATTTTTTTTCCAGATTTAATAACACAGTCCAGTGTTCTCTGTTCCAATAGATAAGGTGAGTAAACTCTTAAAATCTGAAATAATTTGAATTGGTTTGTGGTGGATCCTTGAAAGTATGATATAAATAGTGTTATACATGAAGTTAAGAAGTAATGGATATGTGCGTGTGTGTGTGTGTTAGAATTTGTGTACATGTCTGGAACAAGCTTACATGTCTCTGTTTAAAACATTTCTGGGTTGAAAACCTGATCTTAAAAATTCAAAAAAATTCAGTCAAGTGATTGTTAGTCTTTAATCCCTGAATACAATTTGTTTGTATGTGTGTAATATTTTATTTAAAATTTGATTCAAGTAAAATACTCTGTTCAATGGATGAAGGTGCGTAAACCTTTAAAAACCAAGACCTTTTCCTATAGTATGTGAGTATAAGCTTTTAATAACAGTTTAAATTTGAAGATGAAGCTTAAATAATATGTGACTGTGAGTGATAGCTTTGAATTACATGGATAATTTAGCTTGAATATGGCTGGAATTGATGGTTGAAACTATGAACATGCCTGTATATATGTTAAATTTTTGGTTCACTGTTGTTTAAAAGTTTTTGAAACTTCTTTTAAAAATCTATATGACAAGATAGAATCAGTTTAAGCCTGGATCTCTTAATGGAAGTTGTAGAAAACAACACGTTAGAAATTCTAAAAATGTTTTCAAGATTTAGAATTCAGTAGTTATTTCAGAGATGAGGAAGCACAGTAGAAATCGAATTTTGGTTAAAATTTTATGTAAACAATTCAATGATTTGATTGCATGAGTAGGTTCGTGGTAAGAAATCATGAATTTAGGTACAGGAATTGGGATTTTTAGTGACATGGGGAGGTATTTGAGTTTGATCGGATTTGGGTCTATAGCTATTTTTCGGCGATTAGCGCGACGATTAACATCGGAGTTGTGGTCGTAGCTTGTTGAGGGGTAGACGCCTTCGAGAAAAATGGGATTAGACTTTTCCATTGGCCATGGCGATCGGTAAGGGAGGAAGAAGGGTTTTGGAGAGAAGTGTGGTTATCGACGTTTGAGAGGCTGGAACGATGAGGACAGTGGATCGGGATGGTGCGCATTAAGGGGAAAAAGGAACCGGAGTTCGTGGCATGGTTAAGGGTGATCGGCGGGGTTGCTCATGGCATGGTTCGTCGGCGGCAAGGAGTTTTGGAAGATCGGTGTTTTTCTCGGTTTTCCTTGAATAGCTCGTTTTTGTGTTCACCTCGTTTCCACCAGATCTGGAGGTTCGTATAGGCCATTGTGTTGGAGGATGACTTGATGGAGTATTCGAGGTTGGTCGGAGTCGCTCCGATCGTCGGTGCATGTGTACGGTTCGTTTGTGTATCTGATGGTTTTGGGGAAGAAGGGGTTTTCGTGGGAAGGGACCGAGGAAATTGGTGTTTGACCCGAGTTGTTGTTCGTATTGTCCTTGCGTGTGTGCTGAAGAGTATAGGCTGGAAGTACTGTTGGTAGAACGAGTTTTGGGCTCGTGTTTTCACTCGTGTTTGGTTAGAGCTAACACGGGAGTTGCTTCGAGTAAATACTAGAAGATTGTCAGGGTAGAAGTTTTAAACTAATTAACTTAACTATTTTAAGTAATGATGAATTAATTAATGTTAGATAGTTTAAGTTAAAATTTATTTTAAGTTTTAATTAATTAAGTTAATACTTAAAGATGTTTTTGAGATAAATCAAATAATTAAGTATTTTAATTAAAAGATTTGTGTTTTAATTTTATTTAAACTTATTGCTTTAAGTTAACGATATCAATTCCAAAGTTTATTTCATTCTGAATATAGTAAAGAATGTGATTAAGGTAAATAACTCATCTTTCAAATTAATTAAGGTTGAGTAATTCAGATTAAATAATTGATTTAAGGAGGTTAATCAATTTATTTATGTATGAGAATAATTAATTCCCAATTAATTAAGAATAATCTCTTGTGGAAGATATTAAAGCATAATTGTTGAATGAAATTTATTAAATATATTTAGTATAAGTAATTAATGGATAATTACTTAAAGAGAAATTACTTTAGAGAGGTAAACGGTGAATAGTTACTTAATGAAGTAACTAAAGGAATTAATTACTCAGTGTAATTAATTAAGTTAATAAGGTTAATTTTAGTTAATTAATTAAGCTTAACTAATTAAAGTAATCTTTGATGTTGGGTTATCTATAATTACTTAAGAAGATTAATGAGGTGTAATTACTTGATGAAGTAATTAAGGAAAGTTAATTTCTGATTGTAATTAATCAAGATTGATTAATGAATGTAATTAAGTTAAAGGTTAATTATTATATGAAATTTAAGAATAATTAACTAATGAAAGTAATTAGAGTATCATTAATTAATGTAATTAATGAAAGTGATAAATCTTGCTTATTAATGATTGAATGATGATGGGTGCTTTGAATTGGTTAATATCTCTGATATGAATTGCTTTGTGATATGATATATTGGATGGACGATGATAATGTGATTATCAATTATGAGTTGATGTGTAAAAGTGTTATCCGAAATTTAAAGTTGAATTGTATTTAATTTGATAGTTTGGGTTTAGATGACATTGGATTCGAAGAGACCGGAGTCGGGTATTAGTAAATACCTGAAACCACTTCGATTCTTCATAATTTGATGTGTGGAATCAATAGGAGGAAATGGAATGATTTAAGTGAAGTGGACCATTTAATCTGAGTATTAGTACTTAGAAATTGATGAGTGACATAAGTGATGACTATAAAAATTTGGTGAATTCGTAATTTGATACAAGTTATCCGGGTTATATATAAGGTGATTGCTTTTGTAATTCATGTTTGATGGGTTTACTCACGCTGGTTTCCAGCCTGACACGGGTGTTACTTTGATGTAATGCTCAGGTCAGATCGAGTATTACAGATTTTCAGGTAAGGTCGTTCTGGAGCTCAGGAGGCAAGCTGGATGACAGGAACGTATGGAGAGAATTCCGCTGTATATATTATTATTATTATCTATCTGGGATGAGTTATTTTAACTGTCCAGTGATTGGTAATGGTTGTAACTCTGTGTATAAAATATAAGTGTACTGATACAGTTCTTCTTTGTAAAACTACTATTTATGTGATATTTTATTTTGATCCATTGCGAATGTGAGGTTTCTGTGACTTGTTTCTTCTTCTCTCTCTTTTCTTCTTTTCCTAACTATCTGGAATTTTCGGGATAGAAATTTCCAGGTCGTTACAAATATAATGGTTCTCTAGATATGCTTACACATTAATTTCATAAGCAAACATTTTAGATCATATAGTGCTTAGAAGATAGAAAAATATTGGTTCATAAGTCAACACATTAAAATAGCACTAGCGTGAACAATCATATCAACTATGGACAATCCTATCAACATTTTATTTATAGTAACAACATTAAATGTAAAGCTTATCCACATCCAATTATTAACAAACCAAAACAACATCAACATTCATTTTTAACTATTTCTTCTTTAGCTAGGGTGTTGAGCAACTTGAGCTACATATCCTTTAGTAACATCATATCAAATTTTATGCATAAGACTTTATCGGATATAACTTACTAATTATTGATATTAGTTGGAATAGAAATGCATTGCTTGTGTAATTATTTTTATTTACTTCATAAATATTAATTTAGATGGTAACCGTTAATATTTTCTTGAAACATGTTTAGTTTATTGCAACTTGTAGGTAACTTACCCTAGTTGGACACACACAAAATGGACATATGAGACTGTCCCACAGCAGATCCTTTGGCAATTACAACAAAAGAAATGAAGTGTGAAATAATTATGTTTGCTAATTAAGTAATATTTACAAAGTATTTCAAACACGTTTAAATTAGAAAAGCAAATGTTTTGCACCTTATTTAGTTGTGTTCCTTATATGGCACTGGAGTGCCATTGTGCATCTTTGATTTTGATATTGTTAACTCCAAAATGCTTTTAAGAAATTTTATTTTGGTTGATTACTGTTAAGACCAACTGCCCATGAACATGTTTTTTGCACTTCGTTTTCCACATGAGGGAAGAGTGCCTGCAAAGCAGAGTTAATTTCCTTTGCTAAAGCTTGAATCTCATATCACTTTTATTTGGTGATATGGAGATATGTATTTTAGATTTAATAAAAAAGATAAGACCAAGCAACTATAATATTAAGAGCTATGTAAATTTTACTGTCGAGATAATTTTCATGTGGTCTACAATTTTGTTCATGAAAATCAAAATGTTTCTCATGAATAGGCCTTTTTTCTCTTTTGAGACAAAAAATTCCACCAAGCATATCCATTTTGTTTAACAAATAGTTACTGGGAAAACTGGTATTGCATAGGATGAATAAATGTTCAGTTTAAATAATTTCATTAACTCTTATTTGCATAATAATAGTTGGTTGTTAATTAGATTCAAGGGAACGTAATAACAGTTGGCTATCAATAATAGTATACTGCAAAGGAACGTAAGAACTTTTGAAGTTATATGCAAAAGAATTATAAATTCAAGACTAGTCAATATAATTAAGGAAAATTTTTCAAAGAGTCCTCGGGAAGAAAACATAATGCACAAGTAGGCCTCAAAGAAAATTAATTGCAGAACTAGGCCTCGTTTTGCATAACACTTGCACAACTATGGAATGCACAAGTTTATATTTTTTATACTTATAGCTTGTGTGATCCATAAGTGTGCAAGCTATAAGATAGTGCTTGCGCACTTATGCAATGCGCAAGTACAAATTCGGACATGAAACGGACTGAGAGGTGCTTCATTCCTCATTTCTTCACCTCTCTCAAATTTTCACAAAACCCTCTCCATTTCCAACTCCAAATCCCTTCTAAATCCAAATCTATCACCTCAAAAACATTGCTCTAACTCTATTTCTTTAATCAATCACTAGATTGGTGTAAAATGGAAGGAAGCTCGTCTTCTTCTTTGATTAGAGGTAAAAAAATACTGCAAAATGAATATACTACTTGAAATATGATTGTTGTTGTTAACGGAAGAGTAGTCATGTTGATTTTGGATGTCAATATGCTATAATTGTAGGTTTGTTTGTTAAAAATGAATAAGGATTTGGATTGTTCGTATAGCCAAAACCCTATCTTTGTACATATTTTTTGTTGTGATAAATGGATGTTGTTGTTTGTAGAATTGTCTCCTGGGCCCAAAGATAGAAGTGTTCTCTATATTCAAGAACACCATAGGAGCCAAAACGACACATTAATGGTGGTAAACGTTCGATATTGGTAAACTAGTGGAATGCAAATATGAAGCACTAATTTTAATTTGTTTATACATTTCAGGGTGCTGAAAATGTGAAGATATGAGATCATTCGAGCAAGCTCAAGGAGATTGATTATAAAGATCCAAGATTGGGCCGAATCTATGAATCTTTGGATTTGGGAAAGCTATGCAAATCGACTACGTTCGGTTCGATCATCACCTTATTATCGCTTAATGTGATAGATGGAGACCAGAAACAAATATGTTTCATAGCGGATGTGCATTTTCTTTTCGGTCTTAATGCAGATGGTCACCCGGTGTGTTCGCAAAATTTAGATATTGATTACATGAATTGGCTCTTGACTTGCTTGGTATTTTTCCGCTTAGAGAGGAGGTTAAGTCAAACTAAATTATCATTGACTTGTTTTAGAAGTGAAATTTCCAAATCACTACCCGAAGGGGCGATCGATTTAGATATACTTCACCGCATTCGTGTCGTGATATTGTATTTTATAAGTTGTCGATTATTACTCGATCATTCGAAAGGGAGATTAAATTTGAAATTTTTACCTTTTTGGATGATTTGGCTGACAGTCGTTATCATTCTTGGGCTAGTGCTGCTCTCTGCTATTTGTATAGTGAGTTGTCACAGTTGCCTTG
This sequence comes from Allium cepa, assembly GCA_030765085.1. Classification (NCBI taxonomy): domain Eukaryota; kingdom Viridiplantae; phylum Streptophyta; class Magnoliopsida; order Asparagales; family Amaryllidaceae; genus Allium; species Allium cepa. The sequence goes on from CM060943.1 coordinate 132,951,642, forward strand.
CAATGTGGAAAAGTTGTAGGGGGTTCTTCAACGTTGTTGCAACTATTGTCATGGTCGCATATTGCTATTGTACGACCGTCTATTAGAATCCGACCGACTTAGATCTGTATCTTCCATTCGCGACTAGGTGGAATTGAGCTAGGAGTTGGCGTGAGACGCCAAGAAATGTACAGTTTTACTGTAATGAGTTGGATTAGTTGGCGGATGATACGGTGACATGGGACCATATTCATTAGTGTATAAGTTTGGGCATCCGTACATTGAGTATTCGTTCGTCGGTTGGATTGCTAAGAGCCGACTGATTCTATTTTTAGACTTTAAGTTGTATGTACCCGATCGGGTTATGAGACAGTTTTCCTTTGATTATCAGCACATTTTCAATCCTGTCATCCCCCTTGACCCAGAACCCACTAGCTGGATGGAATTTTTGGAGGAAAGTATTGCTATTTGGCAATCAAGAATTGATCGCGCCGAACGAGCACGCGATTCTCCGATACCTTTGAGTGAGTATGAGTATTAGTATTGGTGAATTACTCGTCGTTATATTCTTAACAAATCAGCAAGGAAGCTAGTTGCGCACACTCCCCGTGCTTCTCAAAAACGTGATGTGGTGAGCATTGTAATTTCAAAATTTTGATTATTCAATTTTTATCTCATATTAATGCATTGTTATGACTTATGGTTTGGGTAAGCGGAATATATAGTGCTTTGGATGTGTTGGGCAAAATAGAAGAAAGTATATGGAGCTGGACAAGGTCAAAAGCAAGTGTATTGACCTACAATGAATAATTGACACAATTTTAGGTCAGAACAAGCTAAGAAGGCCGGCCAAGCTGCTGCGCATTGTAGAAGAGCCACCACGTTCTACAGAGCCCAAAGGAGAGACATACTACAATAGCAGGTGGACAGGCTCAATGAGAGGAGGCACATGTGGAGGGGGAGGCTTCACAACATCTCGGTAGCGAAACGACAGCTGGATGACCCGCTCGGCCCGAGGCAGAGCAGCAATACACCAGCGAAGAAACTCATGCTGAATGGCCCGTTTGGCATGAAGGAGAACAACAATTCGGATATGTTGGACCGTCGACATACGAGCATGCACAAGAGCCGTCGTAGTGGGAAATTCAACAAGAAGAACTCATTTTTGCGCCTAGTCAACAACAAGAAATTCCACTTCTGACACCCTCTCCTACATTTGAAGAAGGCCAAGGATCGGCTCCCATCATGTACAAATGGAAGAAGAAGAAGAGAGACACCCCACTTGAGCTTAGACGCATTCGTGGTTGATGGTTTTGGTCTTATTTTTGTTGTTTCTATGGTTGGGTAAGGGGTTGTTGACTTATATGTTTCTATGTTTTGTTCAACCTTTTTTGGATGATTTTCAATTGTCATTTGGATGTTGTGGCATGTTATTTGTTCTGTTTTGTGGTGGTATTGTTAATGGAATGTGTGTGCATGCTTATAGAATGTTGGTCAAGATGTATTTTAGAATTTGGGGTTTTGTAGTGTGGCAAAGAAGCTCCCTGTTTGAAATAGACCCAAAAAATAGCATGCGCATTACGCATATGCGCAAGCTATTTTTAGGTTATTTACAGCAATCCACAAATGTTAACCCAGTTCTACGCTTGTGCATATATGAAATGCGCAAGCTATGTTATCAATACAGCTTGTGAATTTCTAGAATGCGCAAGCTATATTAACAACATAGCTTGTGCATTTCATATATGCGCAAGCGTGTTTTTGTCCTTATCCGGGACAGAGAGCTGCTTCAATACCATAAACCACACAATTTCACATAAAAAGTTTGAACAACATTCTATATGACATGCAAACACCATTCAAATGACAACATCATCACATAACAAAGTCAACAACATACCACAACATCCAAAAAAAGGTTCAACAAATCGTACAATAATAGACGTTCTACTTCTATTACAATTCAATGCGGATAAGTTTTCTTCTTGTGGCCAATAGAACCACATTTGCTACATCTGTTATGGCCTGATGAATATAGCGGATCTATGAAACCTTTTATTCGAGTAGACTGAGGATGACCTGAATTTCTACGCACAGGCGGTGGTTGTATAATTGGACCAACATAGACGTCCCAATGTTGACTATTGGTACAGGATGGAATAAAGGAGCATAAGCTGCGAAATGTGTAGCCTTTGTGTACCACATGGAGATTAGGTCAAAATACGCTCAATTAGCACCATCCAAACCACGTAAACAAGCCGCTAATACATGGAAGCACGAAAAATGATCTAATGTTGGCATGTTGCACGAACATTTCGCAACATTATCTTCGATATTCACTATATAATAAAACATATGCACATCTTTCACCTGCCATTCAACGAAGCAATATCTCTCTATAGACATGAACCTCGATTCTTCCATTCTTCTCCATGCTAATGCTTCATACCTAAGTCCAAGCTGTGACGTGCACTCCCCTTGATTTCATCGTTCCACAAAGTAATGGTTCAGTCGATGAAACGTACATGCAACCAATGATCTAACAAGTAAATTCCTAGTTCCTTTGAGCACACCGTTAAAGCTTTTAAAAATGTTGGTCATAATCATATTGAATCTTACTCCGCCCTCATGACAAAGAGTTCCGCTTGATTCCTTGTCTTTCAAACTTCATTCAATCCACTCATCGGCATCTCGATTTACATCCTTCAACTGTTTTCGAAGATCATTATATTTTACGACCTTCGATGCCGTGACACATGCGTGTAATAAATTTTGTAGCTCATCCGTTCCGAACCCCGCTTTTTTGAAATTTGCTTTAATATGACGGATAAAAAAGTGATGATGATGTTCAATTGGTCAATCTTCTCCAAGTGCACATGGAATTCCTTTCATACAATCCGAAATAAAGGTGATACATCTAGTACGTATGGAAGGAATATAATTCCATATGCAACGAATAAACCAACTCCATGTTTGCCATGACTCTGCTTGTACAATAGCAAACGCTAAAGGAAATAGCGCTTGATTTGCATCCACCCCAGTAACTACTAGTAAAGCACCCAGATACTTCCCGTATAAATGAGAGGCATCAATAGACAATATGCGTTGACAGTGGTTGAAGCCATGAATAGAAGGTTCGAAAGCCAAAAAAGCACCATAAAAAACACCACGACTATGAGTAACATCATATACGGTTCTAGGGTTGGTACGTTGTAGGGCTGCAAGATATTTCGGCAATTTCGCGTACGACGATTTCCAATCACCATAAATCATTGCAACAACTTTCTACAGTCCGTGCCAGGCTCGAGAATAACTCACTTTAATAAGAAATGTATTGGACATTGTTTCTTGAATAGTTCTTGCAGTCATATTTGTTTCAGCTTTAATCAACGGAAGTATTTTGCGCATATAAACTTAGCAGTTGCCTGTCGATGGTTTGAGTTGATGGTTGCATTTAAACAAGTGTGAGAGCTGCCATATGTAGTTATCTTTCACCAATTTGAATTTTTTTATTACCGAAAGGCTTGCATGAACTCGCCAAGGGCATATTTCTTCCACATCACAGCAGACCGTGTATTGATTTGCACGTGATTTCAGAACTTCAAACGAAATTGAACATTTAATCGCCCATTTACATAACTGTTCAATAAGCTTCTGCTTACTTTCAAAATATAACCCAACCCGTGGACCTTTCTCCGCACATTCTCTTCCAAAAAATTCCACATCCAGTTGACAATTTTATATTATTGATTTCACCATCATTGATGCCGTGTATAAATCATCGACTAGAGCCTCTTCATATGTGATTTTTTCTTCTTCCCATTTACATCATCAGCCTCCTCAATGTCTGCATATATGGTTGCATCATTGTTAACTTCCATTTGATGGACACAAGTTTTATCCTCATCATCCACACAAGCTACTTCCATGCTATCTGATTGCCTATAAATCTTGTGTGGAGTATGAACATGATCATCAGCACCATCGTCATCACAACCAGTAAATTCATCTTTGATACTACGAATAAAAAAACAAAGGTCGGATATTTTGCATTAATGTAAGTCAAAATACAAGTGCCAACTTATCATAGTACTCACTTATCAAACGCTTGCGATTGATTTAGATTTATTGTGTTCTGCATCATATTTTGTTCTTGACTAGAAGGGACTCCAGCCATTCCGTTGTACCTGTGAAGTAAGTTTGTAAACTCTCCACCTTGATGGCTTAAAAGATATGAAGGATACGCCGACCATTGTGTTTCTTGTAACGGTGTAGTGGGCATATACTCATCCGCACAGATTATTGACGCTTGTGTTTCAACCACATTTTCATGTTCCACTTTCACAGCGTAGATTTCTATTAATCTCATTCCAGCCAAAAAGGTATAGTTCAAATCATCACGTCTTCCAAATCAGTAGCGGATGCATCATCATCCCGAACCCATTTCACCTCTAATTTTAAATCATATGTCACAGGATTAGCTTTTTTCACTTCAAATGCCCTTTGTTTAAGCTCTTCGAAACTACAATGATTTTTTATTGTCGATCCTTTTCGCTTTCCGCCCACATATCTTGGTTTACCTTCATCATCAACTAACAATTTTCCATCAAAGTAAAATATAGTCGGAACCTTCGACACTATCTGCAAAATAAGTTCCAATACCACATTCGTAATTTTTATTCACTGACATAACTATAAACATCAATTTGATGAATTATTACCTATTTTTTCTAAGTAGATTTTGCTTCCGCATGCAATCTTCAGCCAAAAGTAGTCAACTCAATCTTTAAAAAATACCAAACAAGCAAATCAATATAATAGCGCAACTAATATATATATATATCATCAATAAGGTCAACACTATCAAATTAATTTCAGCAACATAATAAACTATCCAGCTTGCACACGTTACGGGTTACAACAAATAGAAACATTTTCGCAACAACTTATTACAAATACAACCGTTCAAGTCCTCTTTCACATGGGGGTTGATAAATCCATATAAAATAGTTGCAAAAATCATCTTCATGAGGATTCAATCTATGTTCGTTGTACACACTACACTTGAAAAATCTTTGCCCATCATTCTTTTCCTTTCTGTAAACAACCGCTACACACATATCTTCGCAATAACAATTTGGATATGGTCGTTGTCCCCTTGGCACGGATGGACCAATGGGATGTATAGTCATCGGAAAATTTCCGTAAACTATATGTTAATGATCAGGCATTTTCATAGAAACAACTTCACGTAAACGAGCGTGTAAGGTTAATGATCCTGAATGGAATTTACGTGGTACTACTTCGAACTGTGTTTCTAGAATATGATTCACATCAAAGTTAATATGACTTGAACTTGCAACTCCGATTTTCCCTTCAAGATCATCAAAATGTTTCATCAATGTATCGTTATCTATTTCCCAATCATTAATGTCTACCTTCAAAATAAACAATAAACAATTAACTTGTAAATTAGGGTTTTAAATTAATTACTACTTAAATAGGGTTTCCTAGTTCATTAAACACTAACAACTATTCAAGAACAACACCATTGTCTAGTAATTAACATTACCACCAATAACTCTGCATTTTCAGCAACATCAACAATAGCAAAATTACATCTTAATTTTCAAAAACATTAATTATTACCTTTGTTTGAAACAATGAAGAAGACGATTCAATATATAGTTTACAAACTATTTGGTTAATAAGGTGATTGTGGATTTGGATATGGAAGAAAAATGGGTTTTGATTGGGAAATGGGAAGTGTTTGGGAAGAAAGTAGAAATATGGATAAATGAACTCAGATATGTACTCTCTGTCTATTTAATGCTCAAAAATGAGCTTGCGCACTTCATAAATGCACAAGCATTAAATATAGCTTGCGCAATTAGGGAATGCGCAAGCTTTAGTTTAAAAAAATTAACACTTGCGCACTCCATATTTGCGCTAGTTCAAATAGAAATGAGGCCTACTTTGGCAATTAGTTTTTGCTAAGGCCTAATTCTATTATTTATTTTTTTAAGCTGCCTTGATTGAAAAATTGTCCTATAATAAATGCAAAGTTACTTTTTTATATAAAATAAACATACTAAGTTGCACTGTTTCCCTTGGCAAGGATACATTCTATATGACATATTTCCTTCAACATGAAATATCATATCACTTTGCAGACAAAAAGGAATCCTATCTATCTTGCAATAAAAAAAGTTGCCTTAAAATTATTTCATGGTAAGTTCAAAGATGCTATATATGGCAGATGACTTGTAGTTAATAACATGAATTGCAAATAATGTAAAAAAAAATTCCATACATAACAAAGAACCATTTGAGGTGGAGCCTTGGCGAAATGATTTGGTCACCCGCATGGTGATCTCAACATCTAAGTTCGAGTTCGGAAACAGCCTCTTCACAATGCAAGGAAAAGAATGTGTATATTATCAACCTCTCAAGAGCTCGTTATCATGCGGGAGCCTCATGCACTGGGTTCCACCTATTTACATAACAAAGAACCATTTATTTTAGCATAACATAAATTTAACCTTTTGATTGTGAAGCAGAGAATTTAATCGTTAATTAATACCCAATATTATTAAGGAACCTTCTTGATATGAAGTGTTTCAATGGACTCGTTAATGATATATACCCTATAGAATAGTAGAATGATGCATTGAAATACTTGCCTTTTTATTTATTGTGCCAATCCATGCCCACAATAAAGGAAAATATTCCATGGAGATTCTAACTATATTAACTTTCTATATGGATAAGAAGTAACTGCTATAAAAACTATATTCCAAACAAATGTGAAACCCATGTGTTGTAATAAAATTCTAAAGTTTGTAACTTATATATGAAAAATGTAAGTTAATTTCTAACTTTGGTCCTCGAGAATAATATTATCTTGTATTTTAAACTAAAAATATGTTTGGATTAACCTTAAATCGTGTTAAGATAATGATAGGAAAGAACCTTTTTGGGGAATGTATCCATTTGATCTTTTAGAGCGAGATTATATGACAATAGTTCTCTAATTTGTGCAAAGCTTTGATTTTCAATAACTTATTTCTTTTGTCTTCATTTTATATTAAGGTGGAATTATGTGGAGTACGACAACCTAATGACATGTACTTTTGTTCTTTTGTAACATATGTTACAATAACTTTGAACCAAACTTCTACAGAGGATCTCTTACACAGCCACATTCGTGATTGTTATTTGGCAAATAACAATGTACGTGATTAAATATACTCCAGATTTGGATAGGGGGAATATTATGTTAAAGGCAATTAAAAACTGATATAAAATGATATCCACCACACTGTTTTTTAATGACTGGCCATTAAAAGATAAGCCATTTTTATGGAGTCTCCTTATAGCCTTCTACAATCGTAACTAATAGTTTTTGACAAATATGTTATGTACGGTATTTCTGTTCAACTAATTTCATATGTAGTATCATAACTTTCATCCACTTTTACATAAATCACTTTTAATATCATAGATCCTAACACCCTATGATTAACTTAAGTCTTAAGACATTAAGACCCTTAAATTTTATTAGTCATACATTCAAGTTTAGTACACACCTTTTCAGATGCGTAAAGCTATATGACTTGAATAATAGGCAAAATATTTCATTTGGCTTCTACCAAAGTTTAATCACAAGGAATTTATTTTTCTTACTTACAAGTTATTGAACCATATGTTTACAAATATGAGTTAATTTTTTTATACGTAATACTCTCTTTTCTCTTCAATATAAATAGGTGACTACTTCAAACTTTAGAAAAATTTCCTCATTATCATGAGTATACCCAAATGTTGAACAAATTGTTTTTAGATTCAAATCTCCAAAATATAAAACAAAATTAGTAGCAACTCATAGTGAACCCAAAGCATGTTAGCTCTTAGTATGAAATCCTTATAAAATAAAAATAAAATTAGCTTGAACATGCATTCGGCCTTTTTTGTGATTATTACAATGGTATATTGAAAAAGCATTGGGAAGAATGAATGCAACATTATAGTATGTATTTTCACGACATATGAAACTAAGAATGAATATAAATATCTCCGAAGTTACACACAATTGATATTTATAACGACCCACTATTTTGGATTATTCAAATCGACAATAATCCACACATGTCAAACTTGAATAATTCAAAATAACAGATTGTAATAAAATCTGGAGAAAATAAAATCATTCACCCAATCATAGACAGAAATATCAGAATAACTCGCAGCGGAAGATAAAATAACATAGTAGTTCATGAAGCTACTATTACGAAGTCTCAAAACAAAAACATAATATCAGTATGAAAACAAATACGATAGAAATCCCAGTACATAGAAGTCGACTAATACTAGACCTGAAATAGAACAACTGAAACTGAAATAGATAAATAACTAGATAGGCAGAATCTCCAGCGATTCCTAGCTCCAGAAAGTGAAATCCAAACCTGTGAATACTCAGGCTGACCCGAGCGTAAATAAAACACAAACACGCGAGTCACGACTAACATACTTATACAATGTAAACCAACTCAAGTGAACTGTAATAAAGTACAAGTAACTTAAAGGATGTTTGGGACCGCCCATCCTCTAAGGATCCGTTAAACTATTTACTATATAGTAATATTGCGCTATTATAATAATGTCTATAGTAAAATAAACTTACTTTTAAATAGTGTTAAAGGGTTACCCATATAGCCCTTAATATGTAATAGTCCCAGTAGTCCATCCAGTATCAGCATACCTCTAGATCGGGAGGCTACCCTAAATACTCCATAGGCTACGGAAGAAAAACAAACTCGTAGTAAAGCTCGCTATGGTAGGTGACACGGCACAACTAGGCAATGTTAAGGTAAATATACCAATTACGCTTTCGGGCTGGTGGTAACATAGCAGCCACTACGCCCAACTCGAGCCACACTCTCAAAATCAAAGGGTGCACCCAATCAATCACAAAGTAATTGAATGGTATTGAAGAAGTGTGTTCGATAGGAGGAGCTACCTCACTTGACCTGTCGATCACTCCTGGTTTAGCCACCTTAAGCCAACTCACGGGAGTTGGGTCCATGTTCATACTATAATAGGATCATTGCCACCATCCTAATTCATTCTGGAATCTCTACCGCGTACACAGTTGTTAAAGTGGTTTTCGGTATCGATAGAGAGTATGTCCATATTCGATCCCGGTCTCTTTAACAACCAATCGTTATTATAACCTGTGGTTATAAATTTCAAAAATAGTTTATATTTCAAATCAAAATACTTCATTTAAACCATTTAAAAGTGAAGTCATTATATTTACAAATCAAATATTCAATTCCCAAAAATTTAGCCTTTTCTAAGCTCATTTATTCACTTAAATACATTAAAACAGTAAAATTTCAGCTTTCGCAGCACTTAGAAATGCTACAGTAAGTTATATTTGAGAACAATTCAATTCAGCAAAGGTAGCATTTAAAAACTGCTGTAATAGTTCGGTTTTAGTTGAAAATAGTTCAATTCAGCAAAGACAGCATTTACAAAAACTGTTGTAATAGTCATGGTTTAAATTAAAAGATTTAATTCAATTTGGCAAAGACAGCGTTTACAAAACTGCTGCAGTAGTTCAATTATATTCAAAAATCTCATTTCAGCCAACTGCGGCACTTAACAAGTGCTACAACAGCTCGTAGTTAATTTTAGCCTTTCAGTTCACTTCTGCAACTACAGCACTTACAAAGTATTGTAGATTCATTTATTCCAGATTTTTGTTCATTTTCAGAAACGATAACATTTCTGAAGTGCCACTAATAGAATTTCAGCAACAATTAAACTTCACTTTAAACCATTTTAACTTATAAAATTTCATATTTTGCACTTTAAAATGGACATTTAAATACCATTTAACTTATGATTTTTATAAACTAAATTTCACAAATAAATATCAAATTTCTCAATGCTTCACTTATTAAATTCAATGTACATTTTTCCTAACTTTTGCATTTACTTTACACTTTAATTTAATTTACCATTTCATAAATTAAACATAATTTCCATTTTTATTTTCTTAACTTAACTTTTATTTTTAAACCAAATTTCACATTTCCAAGTCAAGTTATATTTCAAATTACACTTTTAAGCATTCATTTATTTAACCATTTTAATTCATAGAAAAATCAATAACACTTTATTAAGTCATTTTAAATTCAAATTTAAATCAAATTATCATATTTTAACATTTTTAAAATACTTTAAAAATTCCAGAAAATATATATATAATAACTACGGGTCTGTATAATATTTTCTAACCTAAGTCAAGTGATACAGATAATATATCATTTCAATCCGTAATTTACAAAGAAAAATCCGGGTTCTATCATTTCATACCTGCAATCCCAAGTCAATTAAAATAAATAAAAATCGCTCAGGCCTATCATTTCAGCCCATAACGATATTTTCTTATTCTAAAGTCCGTTCGGGTATGTATCATTTCAACCCATAGTGATTCTACTCTACAGGGAACTTGCAGTGTGAGAAACAGAAATAAATAAACAGTATGACAAAATATAACATAGCAGATGATGTGAAAAGTTTATAATAGGGTTTAACATCATATAATTCACATCACGGGCAGGTATAACATGATATGACAATTCTACACATTCAATTGTTGTCACTTCACAATTTATATAAGTATAAATGTCATGAGTGAATAATCACTTCTTTACGTGGAGTTAGCAAATCAAAACACATAAACAAAAATCCAAAAAGCACGATAGCACAACTTTTGATTCGAGTGGAGAGAGAGCCAAGATGTTAATCTTGTATTCAACAACAAAACAAAGAAAAATATAAATATAAATACAATATCAAAATTTATTGGAACAAAAATGGAAATAGAGTTTACAAAAGACATCACCAAGCTTTTCAATCAATTTTGCTTCACCACTAACAACTTTTGCTCGACCACAATGCTTTATTGGTTCAGCCATGGTGGGTTTATAAGTTGAAATGGATCTTGTTTGGACTCAGATAGGCATGGCTACAAAGGAGATGAAGAGGTAGGAGTTACAACATAGGGAAGGTCAAAGGACAAGGCAAAATACGAAGTTTTGGTTCAACATTTTGGCTCGGCCAAAGGTCAAGTGGGCTTGGCCTTGGTCAGGTACAAGTCTGGTGATTGCTGAAGTGATGGCCAAAGGTGGTGTACTTGCTGGTGGTGGTGGCGGCTAAGGGTGTGGCCGAAGTGAATATGGAGGGGATGGTAAAGTTTATGGCTCGGCTAGGCATGTTTTGGTGGAGTTTGCAATGTTTTTATGGTGTTTGCATCATTTGGTGGTCACGGCCAGTTTTGGTCAGAGAGGAGGAGGTCAGGTCGTGGATGGTGATGAGGAGGAAGTGATGTGGTGGTCGGTGAAGGTGGTGAAGGGGTTAGGCCGAGCAAAGCACAAGAGGAATCAAGCAAATCAATGGAAAATCAATAGAAAAAAATGAAGAGAAAAAGTAGAAAATGGAAGAAGCCATTACCTAAAAATTTCGAAAATGAATTGGCCAAAAATTGTGATGGGAATGAGAAGTTTTCTCATGTGAAATACAAAACAAAACTCACGGCTATTGCATAGAAAAGAACGGTAAAAGAAATGAAGAGACTAGTCATTGAAAACTCACAAGTTAAAAATGAAAAGCTTTGTCTCTTATAATTTCCAATTTCTTTTATTCAAAACAAACAAAATAAAAATTAGTAAATAAAAATAAAAGTCAAACAAAATAAAGTGAAAAAGAAAATAAATAATTTTTCTTAGGAAAAATAAAAAGTAAATAAAGAAAATAATTTATTATATTAATACTAGAATTAAAAATTGTAAACAAAAATAAAATTAGTATTGGAAAAATTACTACTGCACTTTGAAAATGTTTTAAAAATAAAATGTTGAAATAAAATTTACTTTAAAATAATCTAAAAATATTTGCAAAAATCCAGGGTTGTTACACTCTCCCCCACTCAAATCTTTTCGTCCTCGAAAATAACGAACAAGGAAAATAAGGAAAAACAAGATAGAAAACAAATAGTACCTAAAATAAACAATTTCGGATTTGAAGCACGAATGCTCTCCTCCGTCTCCCAGGTACAATCTTGATCATCAGTACTCCACTATACTTTGACCAGACTAACAAATTTCCTTCTGAGCTGCTTCGTGCCTTTGCCGACCATACGAAGTGGCTTCCTCTCGATAGTCAGATTAGGCTCAATATCCAAGCTATCACGAGCAGAAGGCTGGACAATAAGAGATGGGTCATGAAGATACCAACGAAGATGAGAGACATGGAATACATCATGCACTCCAAAAAGCTTCTCGGGAAAATCTAGACGATAAGCCAAAGAACCAACTCTTTTCACAATGCGGAAAGGACCAATGAACATAGGAGAAAGCTTCCCTCTACGGCCAAAGCGAATAACATTCCTTAAGGGAGAGACCTTAAGGAAAACCCGATCACCAACAACAAACTCTAAACTCCACCTATGCCTATCAGCGTACCTCTTCTGCCTATCCTGAGCAACTCTCAACTTCCTCTTAATCTACTCAAATCTCTCAGAAGCCTCCAAAATCACATGAGGACCAAGAATCAAACGATTACGAACTCAATCCAGCAAAATGGAGATCTACAAGGTCGACCGTAAGGAGCAGCAAACAGAGACATTTTAATACTGACCTGAATTCAAAGATGGAATGAGATAAATAAATGATTAAGATAAGCTTAAAATAGACGATTAGATTATACCTAATAACTATTATTGTAGGTGAATTCGACAAGATAGAGATGATCTTCCCAAGATCCTCTATAATCAAGCACACAAGCACGAAGAAGATCTTCGAGAATCTGATTCACTCGTTCTGTTTGACCGTCGGTCTGTAGATGGTAAGCAGTGCTCAGATTCAGATGAGTACCCAAAGATTCCTGAAAAGCTTTCCAAAACTGACTGGTAAAGATAGGATCACGATAACAAACAATACTGAGAGGAACACAATGGAGACGAACAATCTCACTCATGTAGATCTCAGACAAGCTAGAAGCAGAACGAGTAGACTTGACCGGAATGAAATGAGCGGACTTGGTCAGTCTATCCATAATAACCCAGATACTCTCATTACCCCTCCTAGTCCTCGGTAATCCATCAATGAATTCCACGGAAACCTGTTCCCACTTCCAATTGGGAATCTAAAGGGGCTGCAACAAACCAGGGGTCTTCTGATGGTCGGCTTTGACTTGTTGACAAGTCGCACACCTACTAACAAAGATAAAGATATCCCGCTTCATACCCTTCCACCAATAAAGCCTCTTCATATCCTGATACATCTTCGACACACCAGGATGAATAGAAAGTCTGGATCGATGATTCTCCCGAAGTAACTCTTGCCTCAATCCATCAACATTCGGGATACAAATCCTACCATTAATCCTCAAAATCCCTCTATCATCGATTTGAGCTCCACTACTACCACCAACTCTACTACGAACACTCTTCTTCATCAATCTAAGCATCTCATCCTCATCTTGCTTAGCCATGATACGATCTAAAAGAGGATAAGAAGAAACAACATGCTGATACAACAAAGCCTTTTTTCGACACAAAGCATCGGCCACAACATTAGCTTTACCAAGAGTATAGGTAATATCGAGGTTGTAAGAAGCCAGAAACTCAAGCCAACGAACTTTCCTCCGATTCAAATCCTTCGACTGACGATCGGTGATAAGCTCAAACTTAGTTCCCATAAGATGATGCCTCCAAAGCTTCAAAGCAAAGACAACAGCAAGCAACTCTAAATCATGACTCGTGGGTTTTCAACCGACGGCTGGCATAGGCAATGACCTTACCATCCTGCATGAGAACGGCACCCAATCCCTCACGACTAGCATCATTGTATACCGTCAATCCCTCACTTCCATTCGGAACGGTAAGAACTGGTATGGAAGTAAGCTTGCTCTTTAACTCATTGAATGCAGCTTTACACTTATCACTCCAAATAAATTTAGCATTCTTACGAGTCAAACAAGTGAGAGGTGCAGCAATCCAAGCAAAATTCTCAATGAATCTCCGGTAATAACCGGCAAGGCATAGAAAACTACCAATATCAGTCTTAGGAGTTTCCCAATCCTGTAACAGAATAGAGAAAAATAAGGACAGCCGAAAAGATAGGATTATTAAATGATAAAGAAAAGAGAGAAAAGAAAAACTTACATTGATCGCAGCAATCTTAACTAGATCAATAGAAACTCCATTGCTAGAAACAATATGCCCGAGGAATTGGACTTCATCCTTCCAGAAATGGCATTTAGAAAATTTAACCTTCAACTGATGATTTCTGAGAGTCTCCAGAACAGATTTCAAATGCGACTCATGCTCTTCCTTGGTCTTAGAGAAGACAAGGATATCATCAACAAAGACTAAAACAAATTTATTAAGCACATCACGAAAGACACGATTCATCAAATCAACAAAGAAAGCAGGAGCATTAGTCAAACCAAAAGGCATGACTAACCATTCATAAAACCCATTCTCAGTGCAGAAAGTAGTCTTGGGAATACTTTCCTCAGCAACTTTGAGCTGATGGAAACCTGTGACAAGATCAAGCTAAGAGAAAATAGTAGCACCATAAAGCTGATCAAACAGATCATTGATGCAAGACATTGGATATCTGTTTTTCATAGCGAGCTTGTTCAGCTCCCTATAATCAACATACATCCTCAAAGAACCATCGGACTTGGTGATGAAAACCACCGTTGCTCCCCATTCTGAAAAGCTAGGTCTAATCAGACCTTTGGAAGTTAAGTCCTCAATTTGCTTTCTTAAATCAACCTTCCTGTGGGATGCCATTCTTTTAGGAGGAAGAACTACAGGTCGAGCACCAGGAATAAGATCAATATGAAAATCAATTTTCCGCTTAGGAGGTATAGAAGTGACTTCACCAAATACATCGGGATAGAGTCTGACTACAGGAGTCGAATCAAGATCACTAGGAGAAGAATCCAGAGAATAAATAAAATTGCCAGCAAAATCCTAAGGCATGCGGCACTGAATAATCAAAGGATCACCCTTATCTCCTACAAGAGTAACAATTCGGGATTTACAAGAGATATGGGCATCATGATTCTTTAACCAATCCTCACTAAGCAATCAATCAAAAGCATCGAAGCCCAAAACATAGCAATCACTAGAAGAACGATAATCAAAATGGAAGAGTTTTGCTCCTCTACAAATACTACTAAGGTTCACGGGACCCCCAACAGGATTAGAAACACATAAAAGAACAGAAGCATACTCAGGAGAAAGGAGATGCCCAAACTAATCATGCAAATCAACAGAAATAAAACTATGAGAAGCTCCAGTATCAAATAAAACACGAACAGGATGATGAAATAAAGAAAAGGTGCCCTGAAGAGTACCTAGGTCATCACTAGGAGCAGGCAAGGTTTAAATATCAGATTTCGGTCATGTTCCATCTCGGAATTTTTACACAAGTTATCTCGTATCGGGAGAGATCTCGGACGAGATGAGTACGTATCGGGTGTACATCTCGGATTGACATCTCGGGTCTTATAATGCATCTCGAGGATATCTCGGATGTACTTATGTGTTTAAAATTGAAGTGTCAAAAATTTACTTAACGATTATAACTTTCTTAGTAAAAATAAAAATGGTAACATACTTAATTTACATGGAAAAAGAAATATTTTTAGAAGAGTAGTAGCTTAATTGATTTGGTAAATATTGAATAGTATCCTTTTATTTGAACGTAATAAAGAAGTGAAACTTTCGCTATGACTCATTAAGATAAAAAGTAAAGAATATGTTCAAGAAGTTGGTAAATTGTAATTGGATTGAGTAGTTTCTTTTGAATCAATATGAAAATAAAAATTATTATGGAAAATAAGAAAAATGTATAACTTCGAGTGAGATCTCGGATTGAGATGTTGATCCATATATCGGGTGAGATTTGAATATCTCGGACGAGATGAGTGTAGAGGGATATATGGAGGAGATTTGATGTCTCGTCTCATTTAAGTGTGAAAATGAGATCTCGGGCGAGATCTCGAGTGAGATATAGGAGATTTAAAGCCATAGGAGCAGGAGTAGGTGCAGGAGCTGGAGAAGATGTAGAGGTGACATCAAATATACCAAAAGGCTTACCCTTCTGCTGGGTAGGGCAATCCTTCCTAAAATGGGCAGGCCGAAGACAAATATGGCATAGATCATGCCTCGTCAACTGATCACGAGGAGGAATAGCAGCACCAGCTAATGTAGGACAACTATTGGCATAGTGTCCCTTTTGATCACATTTGAAGCAGGTGATGGAAGAAAGATCAACAGGCTGCCTTTGAGAAGGAGAAGATGATGAAGATCCAAATCTGCATTCTTGAGCCAATTCTTTTTCTACTGCTGGTAATTAGGCTTTCTCTTCCTAGAATTAGCAAAGGAAGACTGAGATGAAGGAGCACCAACAACAGCAGGACCATTAGAAGTAGGGTTCTCATATCAGATAGCAATATCCATAAGCCGGGTAAAAGTGCCATGAACATGAGAAATGAGACGATCATAATACTCGGAACGAGCACCAGCTATGAACTTCTCATTCTTCTTGAGAGGAGTGACATCAGGCTAGGACCAAACTTGGAAAGTTCATTGAAATTCCGCTCATACTCAGAAAGAGACATGGTACCTTGCTTGAGATCCATGAATTCATGATAAAGCTGAGATTTACCGGCTTCTGCCATCCTTTTTTCCACGAAAGCCTCCCTGGAAAGGAGATACGGGATAAACTTAAGATAGATTCAAAAGAAAGGAAAATAGGAACAAAATTCAAGATAACACAAAGGATGCCTAAACTGCTCCCAAGTAATATCACCTCATTAGTGTGAGCTGTAACAGACTCCCACCAATCCAAGGCCGACTCTTGCAACTGCCAAGCTGCTAACTGATGCTTCTGGACATCAGTAATCTCGAGACCGGTAAAGATCCTCTCTAAACTACGGAACCATTGCAGGGCCTTAATAATGCTCTCTGAACCAATAAACTTGGTACCACCAAGTTGAGAAAATTCCTTACAGAGAACAGTAAACCTAACTGGTGCAGCAGGCTGAGGAGCTGGGGCAATATCACGACCCCTACCTCTGGAATTTCCATGATTCATCCTAAAAAATCAAGAATGAATTTAGGACAAGGTATAGAGAACACAAAGATAACATAACATAAAATTCACTTGGATGAATATCCTAATGAAAGAAAATACTAACAAGGTAGATACAAAAGGAAGGAAGTTTAGAAAATTGCTTTTAAAACAAGAAAATTTTGTGTCAACATAATCTTTGAAAAATCCTTTGAAAAATCATTTTGAAAATCATTTTATACTTTGAAAATACGTTCTCTCACAAAGAAATGATTCTGAGATTGATTTCACTCATTCTAGGTTATTTCTACCCTATCTCTAACGAGTTTTTGCTCCGCAGGCTAAGGTTTGCCTAAAAACCAAAGCTCTGATACCAACTGTAACGACCCCTTATTTTGGACCATTCAAATCGATAATAATCCACACATGTCAGACTTGAATAATTCAAAATAACAGCTTGTAATAAAATTTGGAGCGAATAAAATCATTCACGGAATCACAGACACGGAAATATCAGAATAACTTGCACCGGAAAGTAAAATAACATGGTAGTTCATGAAGCTACTATTACAAAGTCTCAAAACAAGTACATAATATCAGTCTGAAAACAAATACGATAGAAATCCCAATACATAGAAGACCACTAATACAAGAGCTAAAACAAAACAACTGAAACTGAAATAGGTAAATAACTAGATAAGCAGAATCTCCAGCGATTCCTAGCTCCAGAAAGTGAAATCCAAAGCTGTGAATACTCAGGCTGACCCGAGCATAAATAAAACACAAACACTCGAATCAGAACATACATACTTATACAATGTAAACCAACTCAAGTGAACTGTAATAAAGTACAAGTAACTTAAAGAATGCTTGGGACCGCCCATCCTCTAAGGATCCGTTAAACTATTTACTATGTAGTAATATTACGCTATTATAATAATGTCTACAGTAAAATAAACTTACTTTTAAATAGCGTTAAAGGATTACCCATATAGCATTTAACACGTAATAGTCCCAGTAGTCCATCCAGTATCAGCATGCATCCAGATCAAGAGGCTACCCTAAATACTCCATGGGCTACGGGAGAAAAAAAATTGTAGTAAAGCTCGCTATGGTAGGTGACATGGCACAACTAGGCAATGCCGGGTAGATATACCAATTACGCTTCCGGGCTGGTGGTAACGTAGCAGCCACTACGCCTACCTCGAGCTACACTCCCAAAATTAAAGGGGTGCACCCAATCAATCACAAAGTAATAGAATGGTATCGAAGAAGTGCGTTCGATAGAAGGAGCTACCTCACTTGGCCCGTCGATCGCTTCTGTTTTAGCCACCTTAAGCCAACTCACGGGAGTCGGGTCCACGTTCATACTGTAATAGGATCGTCGCCACCATCCTACTTCATTCCGGAATCTCCACCGTGTATACAGTTCTTAAAGTGGTTTTCGGTATCGACAGACAGTATGTCCATATCTGATCCCGGTCTCTTTAACAACCAATAGTTATTATAACCCTTGGTTATAAATTTCAAAAATAGTATATATTTCAAATCAAAATACTTCATTTAAACTATTTAAAAGTGAAGTCGTTATATTTACAAATCAAATATTCAATTCCCAAAAATTTAGCTTTTTCTGAGCTCATTTATTCACTTAAATACATTATAACAGTGAAATTTCGGCTTTTGCGGCACTTAGAAAATGCTACGGCAAATTATATTTGAAAACAATTCAATTCAGCAAAGGTAGCATTTAAAAACTGTTGTAATAGTTCAGTTTTAGTTGAAAAATAGTTCAATTCAGCAAAAACAGCATTTACAAAACTGTTGTAATAGTTCAGGGTTCAAATTAAAAGATTTAATTCAAGTCAGCAAAGATAGCGTTTACGAAACTGCCGCAGTAGTTCAATTATATTCAAAAACCTCATTTCAGCTAACTGTAGCACTTAACAAGTGCTACAATAGCTCTTAGTTAATTTTAGCCTTTTAGTTCACTTCTGCAACTACAGCACTTACAAAGTGCTGCAGATTCATTTATTCCAGATTTAGTTCATTTTCAAAAACGATAACATTTCTGAAGTGCTACTAAAAGAATTTCCAGATTTACAATAGAATTTCAGCAACAATTAAACTTCAGTTTAAACCATTTTAACTTATAAAGTTTTATATTTTCCACTTTAAAATGGTCATTTAAATACCCTTTAATTTATGATTTTTATAAAGTAAATTTCACAAATAAATGTCAAATTTCTCAATGATTCACTTATTAAAGTCAATGTACAATTTTCCTTAATTTTTGCATTTACTTTACACTTTAATTTAATTTACCATTTCATAAATTAAACATAATTTCCATTTTTATTTTCTTAACTTAACTTTTATTTTTAAACCAAATTTCGCATTTCCAAGTCAAGTTATATTTCAAATTACACTTTTAAGCATTCATTTATTTAACCATTTTAATTCATAGAAAAATCAATAACACTTTATTAAGTCATTTTAAATTCAAATTTAAATCAAATTATCATATTTTAACATTTTTAAAATACTTTAAAAATTCCATAAAAATATATATAATAACATCGTGTCTGTATAATATTTTCTAACCTAAGTCAAGTTATACGGATAATATATCATTTCAATCTGTAATTTACAAATAAAAATCCAAGTTCTATCATTTCAAACTCGCAATCCCAAGTCAATTAAAATAAATAAAAATCGCTCAGGTCTATCATTTCAATCCATAATGATTTTTTCCTATTCTAAAGTCCGTTCGGGTATGTATCATTTCAACCCATAGTGATTCTATTCTACAGGGAACTTGCAGTGTGAGAAACAGAAATAAATAAATAGTATGAAAAAATATAATACAGCAGATGATGTGAAAAGTTTATAACAGGGTTTAACATCATATAGTTCACATCATAGGCAGGTATAACATGATATAATAATTCTACACATTCACTTGTTGTCACTTCACAATTTATGCAAGTATAAATGTCATGAGTGAATACTCACCTCTTTACGCTGGAGTTAGCAAATCAAAACACACAAACAAAATCCAAAAAGCATGATAGCATGACTTTTTATTCGAGTGGAGAGAGATCCAAAATGTTAATCTTGTATTCAACAACAAAACAAAGCAAAATATAAATATAAATACAATACCAAAATTTATTGGAACAAAAATGGAAATAGAGTTTACAAAAGACATCACCAAGCTTTTCAATCAATTTTCCTTGACCACTAACAACTTTTGCGCGGCCATAATGCTTTATTGGTTCGGCCATGGTGGGTTTATAAGTTGAAATGGATCTGGTTTGGACTCATATAGGCACGGCTGCAAAGGAGATGAAGAGGTAGGAGTTACAACATAGGGAAGGTCAAAGGACAAGGCAAAATAGGAAGTTTTGGTTCAACATTTTGGCTCGGCCAAATGTCAAGTGGGCTCGGCCTTGGTTAGGTACAGGTCTGGTGATGGCTGAAGTGATGGCCAGAGGTGATGTACTTGCTGGTGGTGGCTAAGGGTGTGGCCGAAGTGAATATGGAGGGGATGGTAAAGTTTATGGCTCAACTAGGCATGTTTTGGTGGAGTTTGCAATGTTTTTATGGTGTTTGCGTCATTTGGTGGTCACAGCCAGTATTGGTCAGAGGAGGAGGAGGTCAGGCCATGAATGGTGATGAGGAGGAAGTGATGTGGTGGTCGGTGAAGGGGTTATGCCAAGCAAAGCGAAAGAAGAATCAAGCAAAACAATGGAAAATCAATAGAAAAAAAAACGAAGAGAAAACGTAGAAAATGGAAGAAGCCATTACCTAAAAATTTCAGAAATGAATTGGCCGAAAATTGTGATGGGAATGAGAAGTTCTCTCACATGAAATACGAAACAAAACTCACGGCTATTGCATAGAAAAGAACGGTCAAAGAACTGAAGAGACTAGGCATTGAAAAGTCACAAGTTAAAAAAGAAAAGCTTTGTCTCTTAGAATTTCCAATTTCTTTTATTCAAAATAAAAATCAGTAAATAAAATTAAAATTAAAGAAAATAAAGTGAAAAAGAAAATAAACAATTATTCTTAGGAAAAATAAAAAGTAAATAATGAAAATAGTTTATTACATTGAAACTAGAATTAAAAATTGTAAACAAAAATACAACTAGTATTGGAAAAATTACTGCTACACTTTGAAAATGTTTTAAAAATAAAATGTTGAAATAAAATTTAATTTAAAATAATCTAAAAATATTTGCAAAAATCTAGGGTTGTTACTATATTCCTATAAAAATTATGTCAATGACTATTGGGAAAAATCCCTAAAGTAAAGGTGTGGTTACTAAAGTTGGTAGATTAGAAAAATTCGTAATAGAACTATTAGTTATGAAGCTTACCAACTCAATATTTTGGATTCATGGGTATTGTAACACTACAGACATAGTTACTAAAAAAACATAAGTTGAGGCTAGAATCTGCAATGAAATCGAATTAGTGCAGGGAACAAACTTTTATTTATGAACAAAATTATGAAAAAGAGTCGACGTCGGTACCTATGTTACATTCAATGGATATTGCTTAATAGAAGATGATAGGAGAAAGTTATAACCCAAATAATATATATATATATATATGAGTTAAACTAAAAAACTCAAGGAATCCATGCCCATTGAATCTGAATTCATCGGACTCTACAAAGTATGAATTTGCGATGTCAACGAATAATTGTCTAGAGCATGCGTGCACTATAAAATTTTAAAAAGATGTAGTTAAGAATCGAAAAGAGTTATTAATAAAGGAGCAAAGTATAAATACATGAAAAGCAAAGAACAAAAAATTTCTTTTCCATATTGCAATCACAAAAATTCAATACCATTAAATCAATATAATTTATAGTTCATGAGAATTATTTTAGTAAAAAACCAGATTACCTGAAGAAGTAGAAACCTAAAATCAATCTAGACCACTAAGATGGTGGCTAAAGAAGACAATCACTGCCAAAAAACAGAGAAGGAAAAGCAAAAGGGATGGAAAGGCGATGTCTCTTGCAAGGTGCTTTGGCGATGAACCGAAGTCTATTTAGCAGGTGACGTTGGTAGGAGGCATGGACAATGGGGGTAGAGTTGAAAAGGCAACAAATCAAAAGGGACCATATTACTTATGTTTGAAAAAAGTATGAAGGGGAAAGGCGGGATGGAAGAATAGAAAAAATAAAATCAGGTGGCTGGGAAAAAGAATGAAGGGGAGAAGCATGATGGAAGAAGAACTAAGTCAAAGTCGTGACTGTTTAGTTTAAAATTCATAAATGAGTTTAAAATTCACAAAAAATTTAAGAGGGCTTCTGCGCTGTTGAAACCTAACTCAGTAATAGTAGTATAGTATAGATGAATACCTTTAAAATAAATTCAGTTAGTATTAAAAAATAGTTTCGTATTTCATACTAAACAAATTCAATTGACAATATAATTTTTTTTCATTTTTCCATAATTTTTTTTAATTTAAACAATTTTAATATAAAAATTGAATCAAACAACACAAGCATATATAAATTCATTATAACATATATATATATATATATATATATAAGATCTAATATACACAATCAAATGATGTATATATAGACGATAATGAAATTATAAGATTACCGTAAAAGGCGGCCTATGATTTGCATATTGAACGAAGAATGTATCATAGATTTAATTGAATTAGCCTATGGATATTTCAATGATCTAGAGATGAACATCGCCTTGTATTAATGTACTTTTCTTTAACTTTTGTACTTTTCTTTAACTTTCTCTTGGAAATTCTAAGGCTTTTGGGTCTTGTATTTCGGGATGAAATTGAAGAGGACGAGGCGGCAAAATAATGACAATTAATGTGTTCAAGTAGGTATTTTAAAAGAGGAAAAGGTGGAGGATTATTCTCCTTCCTTTAGTCTTCTTTTTATACCATTTCAAAACCATTTTGAACACTCAAAATCTTCCTCTCCTTATACGCTAGGCTGGCCATTATGTGCCTTGGAATGGTCATCAAAAATCCTAAAGTCCATTTAGTAATTAATCAATTTAAATCAAATTAATTATTTACTGATATTTTATATCGATACGTGTGTGTGTGTATGACTTTTAGATACGTACTTTATTAAATTCTAGTAGCATTCAAAAATAAAAAATTAACAATTAATATTTCATAAATACTAATTAATTTACAACAATTATAAATTAACTAAATCGTATAGTATTTCCACTACAACAAAAATACCCTATTACAACGCCCTTTTTACAACGGGCATTGGTTGCCCGTTGTAATATAAGGCTATTACAACGGTCCATTCAGGCCCGTTGTAAAAGATGCCATATACAATGCCCTTTTTACAACGGGCATCGGTTGCCCGTTGTAATAGAAGGCTGTTACAACGGACCATTCAGACTCGTTGTAATAGATGCCAATTTTACAAAGGGTTAAAAACGTCCGTTGTAATAGCTGCCAATCAAAACCCTAATTTTCAATTAAAAAAACAAGGTCGGCCTTTTACTCTTTTATTTGGTTCCTCTATTGCTCTGTAAAAATGTGGTCGCTCGTTCCTCTTTGCTCGAAATTAGGGCTTTGGGAAAAATTGAAGCTGCCGTTTGCTCGATCGAATGATGATTTATGTGCTTCCTTTGTCGATCGATGCTCTCTTCCTTTGCCGATGCGAACCCCTATATTTTCGTTCGTATATTTTATACGAATTCGTATAAAATTTGACCGATCTTTTCGAAAAGAGAGTTCTCCTAAATCACGAAGAATTAAACGATGTCGTCTGCGACATTAACTTCTCGAAGTGAAGGAGAATTTTTGTTGTGAATTTGGGACTGTGCGATGGTGTTCGAAGTGGGGGGGTTCCAAACTAGGGTTAGATATTAGCGACGATTCTGACAGAGTTAGGTCAGAGCGATTGTAGCGTTGGATTCAGGTCGAGAGGAACGTCACCGTGCATGTTTTGGAAGGTGCGAGAACAGTTGGGATCGTGATGCTACTGTCTCCTGTAGCTATGATGGAGATGACGCATTTTTAATGGGTGGTCCAGGATAGTTGGCATTGGTGTAAGCGAGTCGGGTTGATGAAGAAAGAGTTATTGGTGAAGACGGGAGGTGATTTTGTGGTTCCTAGCTCTGTATCACCATGCTGCCGTGCATGACGAGGTGGTATGTACACATATATGTGTTGGAGGGAAGAATGTTTAGAAGTATAATAAAAGTAAGAACTGGATCCAGGTGAGTATCTTTATTTAACACTACATCTAAATGTTTGTATAAATTAAATAATGAAATGAACAAATGTGTTCGCGTGCTCTGTTATGTACATCAATGTGTGTGTATTTATGAGTGTGTGTTCATATATTTGTGGATGAGCGTGACAGTGGATGGTGTGTGTAGTATGTATGATGTGTGTGCGTTTCCTGTACGATGTGAGTGCGTCTAATCATTATCAGATTGAGTATAGTGAATACACCCTTTACATCGTATATTCAATACTTGAAATATTCGAGTGTTTTGTATAGTCCGTTATACGACTATGAATTCATTGGCCAAAATTTCGTCTGATTTCTAGTCAATATGAAGGAAAAAAACAAAAATAGTAATTAATTACTATTTAACAGAGAATGGGAGACCTAAAAAAAACTTTTATTTTTTGCGACAAAAAATATGTTGTAGTTTAAACTAAAAAAAGCGACCTTTGTCTAATATTTGTAGCACAAATTTTAGAAATGTTAAAATTTGAATTTTTAAAATTCAAATTTAAACTTTTAAAATCCATTTTTTGAATTTTCAGTTTTAAATTTTCAGTCTTTAAATGAAGATATTTTTGTAGTGATAATAGTTGAGCGTTCTCCTCTTAAGAGGACCACTCTTTCATCAAAAACAATAAAAAAATAATAATTTATTGTGTGTTAAGGTATATAGTGGAAAAAAGAAGAGAATTAGAAACTAAAATGAATTAGGCAAAGGGAAAAAAATAAAAGAAAAGAAATAACTCCTTTTAGGACTCATTCAAGCTAAAGCTGCCAATACACACAAAAAAAGAAGAAAACACACACATAAAGTTGTTCGGAAATGTTGATTATAGAAATGGCAGTAAAATTATAAGTTTGTAAGTAATGCATTAAAGAGAATTTATCGAATATTTTGTTGAACAATTACATAATTTACTGGAAATGCAAATAAAGGCAATGGTTACATTTTAGGATTTAATCATGTATAACCAAAAACTATCTGAATTGGCAGGAAATATCAAGTAATGAATTTACTCTATAACTATAAAAAAAAATATTTAAACTTTGTTAATCACTATGGAATATCAACATTGTACCGGATCTCAATGAATTTAAGTATGCCATGGAAAATCTCTACAATTCATTACTTTATTATATGTTTTTTCATGAAGTGCTAGTAACTTAATAAATTAATAACTTTCTTTTTTCGTGTGTTCTCTAATCCTTGTTGTTGAATGACAACATCATACATGAGATGAGCTTGCTGTTTTAATCACCAAATACGAGCTTTGTTTTCTCAACTAACAAAAAATTGATTTTAATTTTAAAAGTAATATTATTATTTTTTCCATTTTAATTTAAAACTAATATAATGTAGTTCATATTTAAACTCAATTCTAAATGTTAAATATATAATTTAACTTCCATTCATTTTTTATGATTAAAATTAAAATTAAATTCAGTTTAGATAATCTAAACTTGATTGTAAAAGTTATTACAAAATCTTTCGTTTTTCGATCAATCTCAAGCATCTTTTTCTTATTCTCAGTTTGAGCCCAATTCACACAATCGTACGTACGGTCGGGTTGTGAGAGATTTAAAAAGTAATTTTCAGCAATCTTCTCATTCACAACCCGTCTTCAAGAATTGGTTAGATCCCAATATGGGGAAACTCATCTTTTTTAGATGCGGAGGCGTTGCGCACTTTGCTAGAGATTGTCGGTAACACACGCGTTGCTTCAAATGCGGTAACTTTGGACATAAGAAAAATAATTGCAAAATGGTTTTTAGTGGTTCAATTCCAGAGTCCAGCAAACAATTTAGTATTCAAGAACATGGTTTCCAATTTATATTAAAGATTATGAAGTTGCCGCTAGATCATTTGTTGACTCAAAGAAGGGAAGGAACTGAATTCTTGGAGGATTTGTATAAGCACTTTGATGCCATTAATTCTGCGAATATAAGTATGAATTTTAAGAATAAATTTGAGATTTCAAATAAAGTTGTTGATGATAGTGAAGTGTTTGGCAAAAAGTTTGTTTCAGGTAAACCGGAGTCTTGAAAAGCAGTGTATAAGAACTTGGTTTCAGATGATGATTCTTTGTCTGAATTTTTCAAGCATGAAGTATTTTTGATGGATAATACTTCTTCTAGGAATTTGTCATTGCACTGTATGCTAATGGATCCATCAGTTTTGATATTAAGAGAGTCTTTCCATCCTTTTGTCTCAAAAAAAAAAAGATATTAAGAGAGTCTCAACGGTTAGTTGGTTCAAATTCTTCGATTGAAATGGGGGTTGATTTACTAGTAGCTGATGAAGAGGATTATCACACAAAGAATAGTAATTGTATAGCAGTCAATCATTCAAAGGCTAAAAAGCAGTGGAAGGATTCTGATTCATATCTTCTCTTGTATAACAGTTTTGAGGCTCTAGCTGTTTTAAATGTTGATGATGTGATAAAAGAAGATATGCATTCAGGTTTAGAAGTTGATAAGGTGGAGTTAGATTCTGGTTTTGATAGTAGTCCAGATAATGTTGGTTTACATAAGGATGAGGGTGGTTTTGAGAATGCAAAATGTCCAAAACAGTTGTGTTGAAAACAATGTGTCATCGGATATACATGAAAAATACTCTGAATATGAGAAGGTGTGTGTTATTATGGGGGATATGGATATAATTCCTGATTGTAACATTGGTGATTTGTATTATGATATAGATATTGTTGCAATGATGGCGGTTTCTGTTGAAGATACGAATGGAAAGGGGGTGAGTTGTATAGGAAGTGGTAGTAATGGGTGCTTGTTTTTTAAGACAAGTACAGGGACTGTGCATGTTATATCAATGGTCATGCACGGTTTTCGTATGAAATATATAATGAAGAGGATATATTTGTTATATGATTGGATTGATAAGGGTGTTTTGATGGATATTTATAAAAGCCATATTGAATATGGTGTGAATTTTTGTATCAGTTGTGGCTGTAATGGAAATGTCAGGGTGGATAAGACGTATGGAAAAAAGGTAAGTTACATCTTGAATTGTAGGGATGTTGATGCTTTTTGTGTTAAAGGGGTGTTGGGTGGTGATATAGTTTATTATAAGAATGTTCAAGTGAAGGTTGACGATTTTGACCACTTCATTCTCTCATCATAGCACAATTGTCAGGAACTTGCATTTTAAACGTGTATCCTCTTGCGTTTGTTATTAAACAATTTGAAATCAAAATTATTGGCCTGTCCCTGTTCTTCTCATATTCAGTCTATAAATACTTCAACTTCTCATATTCAGTCTCTGCATTTCTTAGTATTTGAAAAGTGCAAAAATAAAAAGATGGAGTTTATTGAAGATGAGTACAACAATTACTGGGAAACAAAAAGAATTTACGATGAACTTGACAAGTAATTTATACATTACTATTTTTTACTCATTTTAGTCTATAAGTTTTTCCATTTAATTCATCTTTTTAATTAATTTTGTGTGCTTGATTTGTACGTAGCTGGACATTCGATGAGGAGATACTATTGAGCTACCATGAATCGAGCTCAACAGATTACAATGGACCTTCAAGTTCAAGTAGTAGAAAGAACATAAAAGAGATGCAAAGAAAAAGAAGAAAATTTGATGATAGTCTTTATGCACTCAGAAGTGTGGTTCCTATCATTTCTAAGGTATCACACATTATTTGGAACCCTCATTCTTAGCTATGTCAATAATTGTAACTTAATGACTACAGTAATTAAATAACATATAATTTTATTTTATATTTGAAAATTAGATGGACAAAGCATCAATAATTAAGGACACAATTGATTATGTTCAACAGCTTCAAAGGCAGGAGAGAAGTCGGGTTGTAGTTTGAAGAGGTGCACACTGAAGACGGTGCTAGACTGAAGGGAGTTGTGGAAAGGTTGGAGTTACAGGCAGTCAAAGCTGATGTTATATGTGTTGGTAGAACAGGAAGACAGTAAGGTGGAAAGATTGTTGGTTGTAGTGTAGCAGTGGATTGGTTGCTGTAGTTAGAGGTGGTAGACTGGTAGGTCAGGGATAAAGGAGAAGTGTGTATGGTATGAAAAAATGACTCTGAGAAGGGATGTTGTATATAGCAGTTGTAAGGTGCATGAAAATGATGTTTGTACTGTTGTGGTTTGTATGAAATGTGAAGTATTGGTATGGATGTATTGCATGAATGCTGCTGCAATTTTTTTTAAAATTTGCATTTATTTTGCAACGGACAATGTGCGTTATTATATGAACTACTTACAACGGTCACAGCACGTTGTAAAATATGTTTTTTACAACGGTCAATGCATGTTGTTAAACAGGTTATGCAACTAGTATGCTTAGTCTATTGCAACGGGTTATGGCCGTTGTATTATAGTCTATTACAACGGTCATAACCCGTTGTAAAAAGGTATACTGCAACGGTTTTTACAATGTGTTTTACCCGTTGTAAAATGTGGTGGATCTATTACAACGAGGTCTATTACAACGGGCACAAGCCCGTTGCGAAAACCATATTACAACAGGCATTGCCCGTTGTAAAAAGACTATTTTGTTATAGTGTTCGGTGTATTCATCATTATGGTTATGAGACTCGGATGTGTAAATTCAATCAATGGTTAATATTGAACAATTCGATCACACATCATATTTGATGGCGATGTAAAGGTTTGGCCAAATTTACGCTTACACGTCATTTTGGTAAAAATCCAATACTACTATTTTAAGTGGTACCCAGTAGCAATGATGGTTTACATCAATTTTCTTTATAAAAAATGTATCACTTTAGAACTTATGGAACTTGGTTTTGGTTAAAATATAGATATCGCCAACATTCAACTCGATTTGTCCAAACATAAAATCATTGGTTCAAAATAACATTCATTATTAATAGTACTGCTAATGACAAAGACTTGGACTTTGAGTTGACGATAGTTGACCGTTATACTAAGCTCTTATAACTGAGGAGACAAATTCTCTATTGAAAAGTGTATCACTTTCAATGCTTCAACTCAGGCCTAACTATAGTCGCTCGATGGATTGTCATTCTATGATTTAACGATAATTAAAGTGGAGTATTTGAAGGAACCGAGCCAATCAGAAGAGGTTAAGGATGAATTTATAAAAACTTTTGGATCTTTGTTGGACCTATGAAGTCTAATTGATTTTAAATCCAATCTAATTTTTTAAAATATAATCTTATTTTATTTAATTTGTTTAAAAGAGGGTTTAAATTAAACTAAATGTATTATAATAAGCATATCAAATACACTCATATGTGTAGTGCACCTACAACATATAAATAGTGTACATCGTTAATGCATATGTTTATAGGTGCTAGGATTTACACCGCAATGGATGCATTCACGATTTATGTATGCCTTTGTTGTTTACAATTTTATTTGAAATTATATAAAATAATAATTACACATATACATATACATAGACGCACAAATACATATAGTTTAACTTTATATATAATATGTTATAAAATTATCTTAACTAATCAACAATAGCTTACATATATTTATAATATGATAATAAATGAGTTTAAATAGGTAACTAAGAAGAGAAAAGGGGAGGTCATTTAACAAAAATTGACATATATTTATAATATGATAATTACTGAGTTTAATCGGGCATTTAAGAAGAGAAAAAGATGGAGGACTTTTCTCCTTTCTTTACTCGTTCATTTAATACCATTTTAAAACAATTTTGAACACTCAAACCTTATTCATATTAAATTAATTTATGACCAATTTTTTATGTTTCAGAATTTAAAATTAAGATTTTTAATCAAGGTTTGACCTAGGAAGGGTTCAAAATAATCTATGTTTATAAATACTATTTATAATGAAATAGAACATTAGTTTAAAGAAATTGTTTAAACTTTGTATAACTAGTTTAAATTTAACTTTAACCTTTAACCATGGTTTTAAATGAATCCCCAGATGCTACATCTAACACGACAAGGACCTTATTGTAAGCAATCGCATTAAATTCATAATCTCGCATTATGGCTTACTTACATATTTCAAATAAACTAATTTAATTGAAGTTTTGTGCATTACAAATCGTGACTATTCACCATATAATGTTTATATATGATTAAATATGGGTCAAATGTTCACATTCTTGTATTGCTTAAGATTTCTAAACCCATAAAAAACAATACACGGTCTCAGGCAAATAAACACTTGAGCGACCGAGGCAAGAATGTATTAGTGGTTTTGTAAATTGACTCTTGCATGGTTCTTGAAGTGATAACATGTCAAAATATTTATTGGCAAGTATGTTTTATATTTTAATGTTGATATTACTTTATTTCAATTGTAATTAACTAGCAATATTTTATTAACTAAGTTAGTTGCACAAATTTATTGATGCAGATTGTTTCGACTTATATAGCATATATTTTTACAATATTATAAAGGTTAACTGTTGTCATTTTATTTTTATAATAAGGCATCCATTATACTTTTATGTTTCTAAAAACCCTAGAGAAAATGCAGAAATCTTTCGATTTCCCCACTGGATGTTAGGACTCGCCTACTTTGAGGTTCTAACCTTGAAGACAGCATAATAAATCATATCCTTAATTTTGATTGATAACACCTTATATGTTGTATCATATACAGTTCTAACCTATGGTCTTTGTGCTAATCTCTTCTTGACTCTAAGGAAAGCTCAACAAATCAAAAGTGATTATTCACTCGTACCCACTATTTTGCGATGATCAAGGTATAATGCACATACATTAAAGAAAGCTTAACAAATACACGTATATATCTTACAATATATTAATAGTACCACATATAACATCTCCATCTTGACGAAAGTTCAATAACAAAAGAGTATGCAAGTAATCATTAATATATAAAGGGTAAAGTACAAATTATATTAGGGATTCATAATCTTATATATAGAGAGAGGAGCATTCAATAGCACCCCTATTTTGCAGCACTCCTTCTGGCCCTTGATTTTCATCACATAATCTGATTTAAATAATGTTATGATGTGGAGGAGAGAGAAACAAACGTTATTTAATCGGAATGTATGGTGAAAATCAAGAGGCCAAAGGGGTGCCACAAAATAGAGGTGTCATTGAATTCTCCTCATATATATATATATATATATATATATATATAATCAATTTAGTGAACAATTATCTCTTATAAAATATCCACGTGATTTAAGTGTCGGACACATCTGAAATCACGGTATACGCATAATACGTATGTACATAATCCTTAAACCTAAGTTTGGGTTTCTTAAAGTTCAACTTAGAAATTGCATTCATATTATACAATTTTAATTTATTTATAACCTTTTATAATTAATTATATTATATTATTATGTCTATTATAAATTAATTATTATTTAATTAATTTAATTAAAAAATTAATTATACTATTTATTAAATTTCAAAAATCTATTTTATTCATCCTAACCAGTTTAAGACGATATTAACTGTAACATTTAAAGTTTAGTATTAATATATATATATATATATATATTATTTGATTAATATTTATATTCATCAAATAAATATTTATTTAATTAAAAGATTTAATTAAATATTATAATAAATTCAAATTTTTAATTTATTATCAATACCAAACAATTTAAGGTAATTGTATATGTAAGTATATCATTATATATGTTTTATTTTAATTAATTATTTATTTGATCCGACTAATAATACACTTTTCAAAATTTAAAAAAAATAAAAACAATTTGGGAATTATTCCTTTGCTTTTATAAAATTTCATTTTATATTTATGCTTAACCGTTTAAATTTAAAATATATTTTTGAATTTCAAACTAAAATTTGAAAATTAACCCAAGACCCAAAATCAATTTGGGTATTTATATTTTGGATAACCTTTGGGCTTACATCATCATTTGGGCAAGCCTAGTAGCCAGATAGAGCAGAGTACTTGATTATCTAAACTCATCCTTAATTATAGAGTGATCTTATGACAAAATGCACATTTGACAAATTTCTTAATTATAGAGTGATCTAATGACTATAAATAAAATGAAAAAAGTATTAAATCTACTTTTACTAAAAAAATAAAACACGTTTTTATTAAAGTGCTTAATCATAGAGAAGTGTTATCTGGAAAAATCAGAAGAAGAAAAAAGCATAAATTTTAACTGTACCAAAAAAACTAAAATGAACACTTATTAAAGTGCTTAGTCATATAGTAATATTATCAGCCAACATAGAAAGAGAAAACAACAAAAATTAATTAGTCAAAATAGAAATATACTTTTAACAACTAATAGGGTTGGTGTAGTTGGTTGATGGTCCAAATTGTGAAACCAATGGTCTCGACTTTGAACCCCGAAACTGATAACCCTATAACAAATATCTAAAGTACTTATTAAAGTTCATAAATGAAGTTTGGTCTTCTAGGTAGTTGGCAAAAGTTACTTTTACTAAAAAGACAAAACAAACTTTTAACAAAGTTCTTATTATAGAGTAATCTTATAACTATAAAAAAAAGAAAAAAAAATAAGTATACTTTTACCAAAAAAATAAGACACATTTTTGTCAAAGTGCTTAATCGTGGAGTAGTATTATTAGCCAAAATAGAAAGAAAAAGCATAAAATATAAATGTAGCAAGGAGAAAAACCAAATGAATTCTTGTCAAAGTGCTTAATCATAGAGTAATGTTATTAGCCAAAACAGAAAGAAATTTTTTAAAAATTATTAGCCAAAATAGAAAGATACTTTTAATGACTAATAGGGTTGGTGTAGTTGGTTGATGATCCGGACTCCTAGACCAAGGGTCATGAGTTTGAACTACGTAACTGACAAACCAGTAATAAATATCTAAAGTAATTGTTTTGTAGACACGTACATTCTTAGAGTTTACAATCGAAATTCGGTTTTATAGGTAATAAAAAAGCTACTTTTCATAAAAAACAAAACGCACTTTTGACAAAGTTCTTAATTATGGAGTAACCTTATAAGTACAAATAAAATGAACAAAATATTAAATCGAATTTCACCAAAAAATAAAGCACATTTCTGTCAAAGCGCTTAATCATGGAGAAGTGTTATTTGACGAAATGGGAAAAAAGGCATAAAATTTAACGGTGCCAAAAAAAGCAAAATGAGCTCTTTTCAAAGTGTTTAACCATAGAGTGATGTTATCAGCCAATATGAAAAAAACGAAAAAAAATTATTGTAGAAAGATACTTTAAAAAGCTAACATGATTGGTGCAGTTGGTTGATGTTTCGGACAGTGAGACCAAAGGTGACGAGTTTGAATCACTGAACTTACAACCCTGTAATAAATATCCAAATGAATTGTTTTGCAAGTGTGTACTTTCTTAGAGTTCACAAGCAAAGTTTGGTTTTCTAGGTAATGGAAAATGTTATTTACTATAAAAAACACGCACTTTTGATAAAGTTTTTAATTATAGAGTAATCTTATAACTGCAAATAAAAATAATAAAATATTAAATCTACTTTTATCAAAAAAAAAATTATATTTTTGTCAAAGAGCATAATCATGGAGAAGTGTTATCCAGCAAAATAGAAAGAAAAAGCATAAAATTTAACAGTACCAAAAAACCAAACCCTTGTTAAAGTTTTCAACCATAGAGTAGTGTTATCAGCCAAAATAAAAAGAAAACAAAAAAAAAATTATTAGTCAAAATAAAAATATACTCGTAACAGCTAACAGGGTTGGTGCAATTGGTTGATGGTCCGGACTGCGAGACCAAATGTCACGAGTTTGAACCTCGAAACTGACAACCATGTAACAAATATCCAAAGTATTTGTTTTGTAGGCACATAATTTTTTAGAGTTTACAAACGAAGTTTAGTCTTTTAAGAAACTAAAAAAAGTTGCATTTACTAAAAAAACAGAATGCACGTTTGAAAAAGTTCTTAGTTATATAGTTATATTATGACAATAAAACGAACAAAATACAAAATATTTTTACTAAAAAAAATACATTTTTGTCAAAGTGCCTAATCATGGAGTAGTGTGATCTGGCAAAATAGAAAAAAAAGCATAAAATTTAAATGTACCAGAAAAAATGTATTAGTCAAAACAGAAAGATATATTTATTATAATGTTAACAGGGTTGGTGCAATTGGTTGGTAGTCTGGACAGATAGACCAAAGGTCATGAGTTCGAACCCTAAAACCAACAAACCTATAACAAATATCCATAAGTATTTGTTTTGTAGGCATGTGCTTTCTTAGAGTTTACAAGCGAAGTTTGATTTTCTAGGTAATGGAAAACAGTTATTTTTAGTAAAAAAAAAAAAAAAAACAAAATGCACTTTTGATGAAATTCTTAATTATACAATAATCAAATAACTAAAAATAAAATAAAATAAAATATTAAGTCTACTTTTACCAAAAAAATAAAATATACTATTGTCAAAGTGCTTAATCATGGAGAAGTGTTATTCGGCAAAATAAGAAGAAAAAGCATAAAATTAACATTGCCAAAAAAAGCAAAATGAACCCATGTCAAAATGCCTAACCGAAGAGTAATGTTGTCAACGAAGACAGAAAGAAAAAACAAAAAAATTATTAGTCATAATAGAAAGATAATTTAAAAAGCTAATAAGGTTGGTGCAGTTGGTTGATGGTTCGAAAAGCAGGACCAAAGGTGACGAGTTCGAATCCCGAAACTAACAACCTTATAACAAGTATCCATAATATTTGTTTTGTCGACTTGTACTTTCTTAGAGTTCACAAGCGAGATTTGGTTTTCTATGTAATGGAAAAAAGCTACTTTTATTAAAGTTTTTAATTATAGAGTAATCTTATAACTGCAAATACCAATAAAAAATATTAAATCTACTTTTAGCAGAAAAATAAGATACATTTTTGTCAAAGTGCTTAATCATGAAGAAATGTTATCCAGCAAAATAGTAAGAAAACGCATAAAATTTAACAATACCAAAAAGAAAAATGAACTCCTGTCAAAGTGCTTAACCAAAGAGTAATGTTATCAGTGAAAACAGAAAGAAAAAACAAAAAAAAATATTAGTCAAAATAGAAAGATACTTTTAACAGAAACAGGGTTGGCTCGGTTGGTTAATAATGGTCCGGACCTCAAGACCAAATATCACGAGTCTGAACATCCAAACTGACAACCTTGTAACAAATGTCCAAAGTATTTTTTTGTAGGCACGTACTTTTTTAAAGTTTACAAACGAAGTTTTGTCTTTTAGATAATTGAAAAAGGTTACTTTTGCTAAAAACCAAAATGAACGTTTTATAAAGTTCTCAATTGTAGATTAATATTATAACTATAAAAAGAACAAAATATAAAAAAATAAAAATAAAAAAATACGTTTTTGTCAAAGTGCTTAATCATGTATTAGTGTTGTCAGGGAAAATAGAAAGAAAAGGTGTAAAATTTAAACGTACACAAAAAATAAACTCTTGTTATAGTGCTTAAACATACGGTAATGTTATTAGCCAAAATAGGAAGAAAAATCAAAGAAAAATTATTAGTCAAAACAGAAAATTACTTTTAACAATTAACAGGGTTGGCACAGGTGCCGGACTAATGGACCAAACGTCACTATTTCGAAACCTAAAACTGACAAAACTGTAACAAATATCCAAAGGATTTGTTTTGTATGCACACACTTTCTTAGAGTTTACAAGCAAAGTTTGATTTTCTACGGTAATGGAAAAAAAGTTGCTTTTCCTAAAAAACAAAATGCACTTTTGACAAAGTTCGTAAATAGAGTAATATTATAACTACAAATAAAAATATTAAATATTAAATCTACTTTTACCAAAAATTAAAACACATTTTTGTCAAAGTGCTTAACCATGGAGAAGTGTTATTAAGCGAAATATAAAGAAAAAGCAGAAAATTCAGCTGTACCAAAAAAAGAAAAATGAACTCTTTTCAAAGTGTTTAATCATAGAGTAATGTTATTAGTGTTGTGCAAAAATTGCACAGATGTGGAAAAACAATAAACATGATCTAGATTTGCGAATTTAAACATCACTTAATCTAGCAGCAATTATCCTATTACTCTAAATAAATAGTAAATAACTATAAAAAAGGAAAAAAGAGACGCACAATACTTATACTGGTTCCACTATCATCAGCGTAGTGTACATCCAGTCCAAAGGAGAGAGATTTTATTACACGTGAGAGAGTTACAAGATAAGAGTTTACATACCAAAGCCCTAAATTAAGAATAAAAGGAAGAGACACTCTATTTGGGGATCACTGGCTGAATACGAGGATGAGTTTCAATGAAGTCTAACCTCAATATATAACCAATATAAATTCATGTGAGTCATCAATCAAATTACCAAGATATGGTAAGAAGATAATGAAGGCAAATTACAATGGTAACAAATGATGCAAACAAAACAAGTAATTTACTCATTCCAAAGATGGAAGAAAATAATCCTAAAGCAATGCGATTACGAAGAAAGAAATAATATGTATATCTTTTTGCATATATATTATTCCATATCGTGCCCTTGCATATATTTTCTTTCCATCTCATCCAAATGTAATCCAATAATTTATGCATTTCCACACTGAACAAACATGGTTACTTTCCTTCTTGCATATTTGTTTTCTTCTATTTGTGATTTTGTATCACCAAAATTTAACAGTCCACCTTAATGCAAAATAACTTATCTCTAATACCCCATCTCGACTCAAGTTCTCTTCTCAACGTAAAACTTTTAAAATCAAACTCCACCTTCAACCAAAATCTCTTAAAGATTTTCGCTACGGTTGTGGAGGTCCGTGTTCGCTGTTGTTGGGCATGTTGTGGAGGTCCGTGTTCGCTACGGTTGGGTTCCTGATATCTGTTCCACCTGTCACTTTTTTGGCCACCTGGCAGTTGCATGCACGCATTCTGTTGCTACTACCATTGCTCCTAAGATCCCACTGCCTCGCCCCCCGATTAGGAAATGGGTTCCTAAGGTTTGTTCCCCTGTTGACCCTCCTCATGCTGTTCTTTTGTCTGGCTCGCGTCCGCCTCCTGCATCTGCTCCTAGCCCTGCCTCTCTATCTGTTTTGTTGGACGCTGGTGATATTTCTGCGATTCCTGTTGATGCCTCTGTTCCTGGTCCATCTTGTCCCTATATTGTTTGGGATGATGCTGAGAGGTGTTGGGTTGATTTCATTTCTGATATGAGATTTAACCCCTTGGTTGATTCTTTCTTTAGATTTGTTTCTGACGATCAGCTAGACCTTAGACGTCTTTATTATAGACCATCTTGTGACGGCTCGGATTTTGCCTGCTCAAAAATCGACATCCATACTTCAAATCGTACTCGAATGTCATAGATTCGACCGTTCAAATCCGATTCGCCGGAGCTTATAACAATCATTAAGTAAACAACACAGCGGAATAAAAGAATAATACATTGATATACAGCTTTGATACAATATCTGATACAACAGATGATCCAATAGATATCAATATACATCAGAGATACGATACAATAAAATAGCAACGGAAAGAAAATAGATAGCAACATCTAGCATACTGAACAAATAACTCTAAATAGTCTTCAACGAAGAACTCCAAATCGGAACTGTAACTCCATTTCCAAGAATCAATCCAGCAGTAGCTCGAACTCCCAATAACATATCACCAAGCTCAACAAGACTGGTGTGATCCAAAGACTGAACTAACTCCAGATAATCCACTATATCTAACTATCTGTAAAACCCAACTCTAGACTGCTCGTGTAGAAAATAATGAGCACCCAGAGTTTAGGAAAGAAACGATAAACTCCGGATCAGTCGTGGGACTGGTGTGAGCAACAAAACAGTTTATCTTTAAAAAAAACATTCAATAAAAGATTTTTTTAAAGTCAATTCGCGATGCTTTTAAAAAATGAGACTACCATAAGGCCTCCCGCACACACACACAATGCAAACGCAGAATCAGAGGAGATTTCTCCTTATGATAGTCAAAGATGCTTGATACGCATTTAAAATAACATTTGATATTATTACTAGTGCATAGTGTAGTGGAAAATTCATTTCGAAAGTAGAATATAAATCTTAGCCAACATACGACCATTATCGTATGCCTACTATAGCTAACTATGTTCAATAGCAGGTTACCGCCACATTCCATAGCAGGTTATACAACTAAAACCGTACAAGTCTCGTATTGTTTCTTTGGATTTCCAACAAATGATCAGGCCAAGGAACTTCCCATTGCCACATGAGAATGCCTCTGGAAAGACATCCCCGAGAACCAAACCGGAACTCTGCCAACACAAGGCCGGGTTACCCCTAACTGGGTAACTACTGACACGAGCACGCCATTCCTCGATCGTAAACGACCTTTCTCACGGGATCCCGATAGCCAACAACCACAAAGTAATAAACTCGTAGTAACCACATAGGTTAAATATCTGGGCTCCATACCATGATACCACCTCTATCCAGAAGGAAATGTACATACCCTAAAGGGTGCTACCCCTCATAACCTTGCCGCATCTTTCCTGTTTTGACCATTTCCGGGGTGTGAGGCTCGACGAAGTCACGTCCACAAAAACATACTTTATACAAAAGCCATGCTTTGGGTCAACAAATGATCAACACAATGATCACTAAGATAGACGATCAAATAAACGATCCTATCACAATAATCAACACAATGATCATTTACAGCAACACTCAGCATGTCACATTACCAAATTGGGAATATATCGCTGATAACTTCAACTATATAACCTCTGAGCACGTACGTCTCAGAGAAGGGTGTTAAGCTAAAAGAATAAATTCTCCGCCACCAACAGAAATATATTTGAAAGAAATCGGCTTTATATCTCAACTTGTAATGTCAGACATACTATCCATACAAGTCTGTTCCGGGATCGAACAGAACCGAAGGCACTTTCAAAGAAGTCCTTGCAATCCGGATATTCACAATCCCGATCGGATTTCCCATCACTTAGGGAATCTCTATACCAGGAGCTACCCAGTGCAGAGACAATCGATAGGTCATCCTATCGCTTTCGCAAATACTCGGTCTTCATCACCGGTCTTTAAATGCTATCCATAACGACATATCACATATTCGGAATGGGATATATGACACAAAGGTCCTTTCCCGGCTAAACCGAATAGTGAGCGAAATAGTTCAAAAACAAATGGATAATGGGATTTCAATTAAGTCACAACTTAATAATTCAAAACTTTTCTTCAAATGGCTTAACAAATTACCATTTTCAATCTTTAAACAAAAAGATTCATTTTCACAACCTTTAACGGTTTAAACAATTTTAATCCTTTAAACAAAAGATTCATTCACAGATTTTTCCAAATCAATTTTCATTTCAATTTGATTAACTCGTTAAATCTTTAAATCAAAGATTTAACTTATAGCCTTCGAAACAATTTCATTTCAATTTGATTTAAACAAATCATCAATTTAAATCTGTTAAAAATAAACAGATTTAATTCATAGCTTTCAAAAAGAATTCATTCATAACTTAGGAAAATTATTTCTCTATTCAATCTTGAAATTCCCCTAATTAACTGGAATCTCAGTTCTTATCTAAAAGTGTTTATCATTTGAAAACAACAGTTTTCATTTTGGAAATCTGATTCATTTATACGAGTTGAAATCCTTGAGTTAAATTCAAATTCCCAAAAATAATACTTTAAAAATGGTTTAACTCATAATGACTAGTATAATATCATTAATCCCTAATTTCAAATTACAGAATTCAATTTCAAGTATTGAATTTAAATTTAAACCAACTTATTTAAATTCCAAAACTTAATCAAGTAATTTAAAAATAATAAATTCTATTTTGAAATTCCATCCCAAAAGTTTTTCACATTTATTCCGATTCCATTTCCAAAACATTTGAATTTAAAAATTCAAATTTAACTATTTCAAAAATCTGCGACTTAATCGATTTCCTCGTGAAATCCATAATTGTGTGTGTATGGTGTGGTCCAGGGGTTTTAACACAATAGTGCCACATCATTTCAATCATCACAGATCAAACACAGAAATATAATTGATAAGCGATATAAACTATAACGCTTATCATATATTCACAGATTCACAGATAATATACAAATATATCATCAATAAATGAATAAATACACAGTTCACTTCACAGAACAAACTATCACAGATCAGATAGGAAAAACAATTCAAGGCAACTCATACAATACAATTATTCATAAGTAAGGTCAGGCATTTGATAATCATCCATAAACAGGATTAATAAATCGTTTAATCCTAATTGATTCAAGTTATTTCCAATTTAATTAATTATAAATTATCCATTTATTATTTCTCTAAGTAATTACCTTTCCAAAATTATCGAGTGATTATTCTGAATTAATTAAATTAAGAATTTAATTTAAACAGATTTGATTAACCCAATAAATTATATTGAATAATTTATTTCTAAATTACTGTTATTAAATAATTATACTTAATACAATCCACAAATTAATTTATTACATTAATTATCAAGATTAATCACATTAATAAATTATCAAATAAATCTCAATTAAATGATCCTTATTAACTATTCATAATTATTTAATTACTATTCTTAAGTAATTGAACTCAATTTAATTATTGTTAATTACCCTTTTATTAACCTTTAAAATCATATATTTAATCACTGATTATTTAATTAATTAAGTTCTAAACTGTAACTTAATAAATCTTAATTACTTGATTAAATAACCTTAATCATTTGTTTTAAAAGACAACTCTTTATTAAATCAATGAATCATATTTATAAATTTATTTACCTTAATTAATTTAACTCAAATCTTAATTTCTTGAATAAATTAATTAATTATTCACTTGAACTAATTTAATGAGTGCATATCATTTTATATTTACTAATTCAAATTTAAAACATTTTCTAACTAATGTTTTAATTATCATCACAAAGCAATTTTAAACAATTTAAATATTAAAACTTCTTTGATTTCAGAATTAGGATTCAAATTATCTTTA
Source organism: Allium cepa (assembly GCA_030765085.1). Taxonomy (NCBI): domain Eukaryota; kingdom Viridiplantae; phylum Streptophyta; class Magnoliopsida; order Asparagales; family Amaryllidaceae; genus Allium; species Allium cepa. The sequence continues at coordinate 132,993,008 of CM060943.1, forward strand.
ATTCAGTTTTAAATTTAAATTTAAACTTTTAGTTTCAACTTGCTTAAATTTTTCATTTAAAATTTTAACTCCATTTCAAATTTCTTTAATATATTTTGAATTGCTTTTAAGTTATTAAAACAATTTAAATATAAAACTTATTTAGGTTCAAACTAAACTCTACATTCAACTTGAATTTATATTTACATTCCAATTTGAACTTAGCTTTAAAAATCTTGGTTTAAAATTAAATTTGGGTTTTAAAAATTTTCAAACCAAAACAGTTTCAGGTTAAAACCTGTTACAACTTTGACTCGAGCCCCCCTGCTAATGCTTCGAGTTAGATACCTGAACAACTCGAGTCAAATACAAAACTTCTCGATACCATCCCCGAGGCATATCTTCCTCTTCTTCCCAAATTTTTTTTCCAGACCTCAAAACAATTTGCACGGTGCACGTGCACAGCCCCTCTGGCCAACTCCGGTCATCGTCGACGTCATCAACAAGTCGACCATCATCCCCCAATCTGACAACGACCATCCAAACACCTCCGCTCCAACTCGAACTCGAATTCGAGTATAAAGCGAAACCTGGAAACGCAAGTGCCACCACCCCTTCAAACCTGTCAACACGTCGTCCCCCACGCTCCGACCATCGTAGGTGCTAAAACTCCGGCATCTCCTTCGTCGCCTCAATCTCTACCACCACCCAACATCCCATAGCACTCGATCATCTACAAGTGCCGAAGTCCCCAAATTTATCTCACCCAGTAAAACTAGGGTTCTGAACTAGAATCCACTACCGCACTTCCCACTGGCCTCTGATCATCCACCACACAATTTTTCCAAGCACCCCGACCACCCATGCACCTCCAAGAAGCGCCACAAACTCCCAGGTCAACTGGATTGCCGAGGGCAACCCAAAATCCCCAAAACCATCAAACCAGAAATGCCTAATCAATACTTAGCTATAAAATGTGATTTTACTTTTAAAAATCCAAATTTTAGATAAGAATTCAAGTTGTAAACCTGAATTAATAATTTAAGATGTTTGAAACTTCACTCCTATTAAGCATTAACTGTTTTTAAGGTTTTCAAAGCAGTTCCACCTTGTTTAACTTGAATTCAGATTTTTAAAATTTACTTTATGATCAAACAAAAAATATTTTGTGTAGATACTAAGTCCTATCAATCAATAGATTAAGCAAAGATGATCTTTGTTTTAAATCTGAGCTTTAAATCTTATAACAGAGATGTTTTCAGACTATTTAACAGACAGGCATCATATATTCATAGAATTGCATCAATATATAGACACACAAACATACTTATCCCACGCATAAGAAACATAACTGAATATACTTAAGCAAATTTAAATTTAAGTTACTCACCGATTTTTTTGCAGAGAAATGAACAGAGCCTGTATTTGAACCAGGCTTTTGAAAATACAAGCTGAAAACCCTCCTTGATCTTTGGGTTGAAGTCATTTGTTTTGATTTATATTGTTATTTAAATTTTGAATCTTTGTTTAAGTATGAAGTAATATTTACTTCAGATTTTAGCTTCAAGGAACAAGCTGATGAAAATATATAGGAGAGCAAGTTTATAAGTTGATGTATATATAAAAGAGGAGTTGTACAGGTTGATTATTGTTCTATGCAAGGTGATGTTACCTTCTCTTTGTACTATAAGCATGGTTGAAGATGCTTTGTTCAATAATTATGTATGTACAGTTTATATATGTGCTTGTTTGAGTTGAGATGAAAGCTTTATTACTTTTCTTTGTACTTCTTTATTTCAGCCTGCATTTTCTTGCCTGCATATACTTTTGCATGTTGACTTGCTGATTTCATGCTTTATACTTTTTAAATCATGTTGTTAAATTTTATTCTAGTGCCATCACTTCTTATTTATTTCTTTGCTTTGTTTTGTTTCTTATATTTGTTTAGGCCTTGTTACTTAGTACTTTGCATATTTATTCTCTTTAGTTTTGTTTTATACTTATTGTTTTTGTTTTATATTTGTTTTATACACTTTCATATTAATTCTTTTTGCTTTTGCTTATTTATATTTTAATTTGTTTTGTCTTCTATTTTAAAATGAAAAAAGAAAAAAAAATTCTATAAATGTTGTGTTGTTATGCTTTAATCACTTTACTTTGTTTCTTCCTTACATTATATTTGAATTGCATACTTATATATTTGTTTGTAATTTATTTCATTTTAAATTCACAAATCCTAGTTTTCTTTAAAAATATATATATATATTTAAATCTGAAATAACCATTTCTATCTATAAAAATCCATTTGTATAAATATTATACTATTAATATTGTTTAAATACAACTCATTATTTAATTAAAACAATTTATAAAAGAAACTATCTTTATTTTGATAAATAACATATTTTTATTTGCTCTTATTCTTGCATTTTAAATTTACTTCTATTTTTAGTTTAAATAATTATCATAAATTTTACTTTAAAAATTATTGTTTTATATTTCTCTATATATACACATATATTTTATATAACTCAAATTATCATTATTTATAAAAAAAATTTAAATCAATTTATCTATTTATTTTTATACTTGTGTCAACGTATGTACTTTAATATTTATTTTTCAAACCATTAATATAAGATTTAAATTTAAATCAAAATATATATATATATACACACAAGATTTTAAAATTTCAAATTGACTCATATATACCCAAATATACATATATATATATATATATATATTCACATATATACATATATATAAAAAAAAATTTAAATGATTTATATAGAATATATTTGAACTCGGGGAAACTCACATCACTATTTATAATTAATTTTATAAATTTTTATTCAAAATTTCATTTAATTATTAATTTAAATTAAATAAAAATTCAGGATCGTTACAATCTGATGATTCATTGGTTCTTGACTTGGACGGTCATTTTGCGAGTAAGAATTCTATCATGCTTCCTGATTCTTCCTGGGATCGTTCCTTTATGTATTCGTCTGATTCTGTGGCTTATGATCCTTATCTTGCTTCCCATTTCCGCCCCTATGCTAGTCTGTTGGGAAACGTCCCTGTGGTGTCTTCCCAGGTTGTTGCGGATGATGGTGATTCTTCCTCTTCGGAGGAGTAGTTTGTTATCGATATTCATATAGTTGTTGTGATATGTCTTTCACACATTTGTGCTGTATTTCTTCTTATACTTAGTAGTTAAGGTGTTTTACCTTATTCCTGTACTTCAACTTCTATTACGTTCGTAATAATAAGTGGACGGTCTACTATAAAATCGGCTGTCCTTGCCCAAAAAAAATCTCTTAACGAGATACAGACCAAAAATGAATATTTACCCATTGGGTTCCGGCAAGGCCACCCACCATCACACCTTGCTAACGAGCTCAGACTATGTCTCCGCCTACCAACAAAATGTTGCAAATATCCAAAATCAAAAGAAGGTAGATACCAAAATAATCTCAAAACAGTCGAGGCCAAAAAATTCTCTCAATCACCAATCCAAATACAGAGCAAAAAACAAAAGCTAATGGACATAATAAGGCAAATCCAAATCTCCATATGCAAGACAAATCCCTCTCCTCTCACATACCTTATCTACCAAACAACAAATTTCCCATGGAAATCAACATAAGACTCTCACATCAACATTGAGCCATGAAGCATAGGTTCCCAAATCCATCCGTCCCTTCAACACAGTAAACTCCTTATCACCAAATTTCCAAAACGAAAACGCTCTTCTCTCTCAGCACAATCTCCTCCGTCTTTATCTTCCATATTGCACAAAATCTCTTTTTCCTTCCAAATGAGTAATAGCATAATCACCATCGGATCTACCGCTCTTTCTAGAAGCCATTGATGCACAAATTTAAACAAATCACCTTACTCTGATACCAATCTGTTGTGCAAAAATTGCACAAATGCGGAAAATAATAAACAGGATCTAGATTTGCCAATTTGAACATCACTTAATCTAGCAACAATTATCCTATTACTCCAAATAAATAGCAAATAACTATAAAGAAGGAAAAAAGAGACGCACAATATTTATACTGGTTTCACTATCATCAGGGTAGTGTACATCCAGTCCAATCGAGAGAGATTTTATTGCACATGAGAGAGTTATAAGAGATTGCAAGATAAGAGTTTACATACCAAATCCCTAAATTATACATAACAAGAGGGGACACTCCATTTGGGGATCACTAGCTGAATACCAGGATGGGTTTACAATGAAGTCTGCCCTCAGTATATACCCAATGTAAATTCATGTTAGTCATCAGTCAAATTACCAAGATATGGTAAGAAGATAATGGAGGCAGATTACAATGGTAAAAATTATGCAAACATAGCAAGTAATTCACTCATTCCAAAGATGGAAGAAATCTAAAAGAAATGCTATTACAAAGAAAGAAAATTATGCATATCTTCTAGCATATATATTATTCTATAACGTGCACATGCATATATTTTCTTGCCATCTCATTCAAATGCAATCCAGTAATTTATGCATTTCCACACTGAACAAACGTGATTACTTTCCTTCTTTCATATTTGTTTCCTTCTATTTGTGATTTTGCATCACCAAAATTTATCAATCAGTCAAAATAGAAAATAAAAACAAAAATATTTATTAGTCAAAATGGAAAGATACTTTTAACTGCTGCTAGAGTTGGTACAGTTGGCTAATGGTCCGGACCGTGAGACCAAAGGTCACGAGTTGAACCTGAAACTGACAACCCTGTAGCACATACCCTTTGTTTTATAGGCACATACTTTCTTAGAGTTTGCAAACGAAGTTTGGTTTTTATTTATTTGAAAAAAGTTACATTTACTAAAAAATAAAACGTGCTTTTGATAAAGTTCTTAATTATGGAGTAATTTTATAACAACAAATAAAAAGAACAAAACATTAAATCAACTTTTACAAGAAAAACGTAAAACTCATTTTTGTCAAAGTGCTTAATCATGATGCGGTGTTATCAAGCAAAATAGAAAGAAAAAGCATAAAATTTAAACGTACTAAAAAAATAAACTCTTATCAAAGTGCTTAATCGCAGAGTAATGTTACTAGCCAAAATAAAAAGAAAAATCAAAAAAATTATTAGTCAAAGTAGAAGGATGTTTTAACATTTAACAAGGTTCATGCAGTTAGCTGATGGTCGGGACTGTGAGACTAAAGGTCACGAGCCCGAAACTGACACACCTGTAAAAAATATCCAAAGTATTTGTTTTGTAGACATCTACTTTCTTAGAGTTTACAAGCGAAATTTGATGTTCTAGGTAGTGCAAAAGGTTACCTTTACTAAAAAAACAAAACGCATTTTTGAAAAAGTTCTTAATTATAGAGTAATCTTATAACTACGAATAAAAAGAAAAAATATTAAATCTACTTTTTCCAAAAAAGTAAAACTCATTTTAGTCGAAGTCCTTAATAATGGATAAGTATCAGGCAAAATAGAAAGAAAAACATAAAATTTAATTGTACCAAAAAAAGCTAAATGAACTCTTGTAAAAGTGCTTAATCATAGAGTGATGCTATTGACCAAAATAGAAAGGAAAAATAATATTAGTCAAGATAAAAAAGGTACTTTTAACAACTAACATGGTTGGTGCAGTTGGTTGATGGTCCGCATTACAAGACCAAAGGTTAGAGGTTTGAACCTCGAAATTGTCAACTCTGCAACAAATATGCAAAGTATTTGTTTTGTAGGTTTGTAATTTCTTAGGGTTTACAAATGAAGTTTGGTTTTTAGGTTTTGAAAAAAGCTACTTTCACTGAAAAAAAAAATTACTTTCGACAAAGTTCTTAATTATGGAGTAACCATATACCTACAAATAAAAAGAAAAAAAATATTAAATCGACTTTTACAAAAAATAACAAAGCATATTTTTGTCAATGTGCTTAATCATGGAGTAGTGTTATTAGGCGAAATATAAAGAAAAGGCAAAAAAATTAAATATACCAAAAAAAACAAAATAAAATTTTGTTTAAGTGCTTAATCATAGAGTAATGTGATTAGTCAAAATAGAAAGAAAAAAAATTATTAGTCAAAATAAAAAGATACTTTTAACAGCTAATAGGGTGGGTGTAGTTGGTTTATAGTTCGGACTGCTAAACCAAAGGTCATGAGTTTGAAAAATGAAATTGGCAAACCTATAACAAATATCCAAAGTATTTATTTGGTGGGCACGTACTTTCTTAGAGTTTACATGCGAAGTTTGGCTTTTTTGGTAATGAATAAAGGTTACTTTTACTAGAAAAAACTTTCTTAATTATAGAGTAATCTTAATTATAAATAAAAAGAAAAAAAACATTAATTCTACTTTTACCAAAAAAATAAAATAAGATTTTGTCAATGTGCTTAATCATAGAGAAGTGTTATCGAGCAAAACAGAAAAGAAAAAGCAAAAAATTTAATTGTATGAAAAAAACAAAATGAACGCTTGTCAAAGTGCTTAATCATAGAGTAATGTTATCAACCAAAATAGAAAGAAAAAACAAAAAAAAATTATCTGCCAAAATAGAATGATACTTTTTTACAGCAAACATGGCTGGTGTAGTTGGTTGATGGTCCGAGTTGTCAGATTAAAGATCACGAGTTCAAGCCCCGAAACTGACGATCTTACAACAAATATCCAAAGTATTTGTTTTGTAGGCATTTATTTTGGCAAAGCTCTTAATTATGGAGTAATCTTATAACTATAAAAAAAATATAACATCTATTTTACCGAAACAAAAAAGGCATTTTCGTCGAAGTCTTTAATCAAGGAGTAGTGTTATCATGCAAAATAGAAAGAAAAAGTGAAAAATTTAAATGCATTAAAAAAAATTAATTCTTGTCGAAGTGCTTAATCTTTGAGTAATGTTACTAGCCAAAATATAAAGAAAAATAAAAAAAATTATTAGTCAAAATTGAAAGATACTTTTAACATCTAACGGTGTTAGTGCAGCTGGTTGATGGTCCAACCACTGGAACAAAGGTCATGAGTTTGAACCCCAAGACTGACAAAACTATAACAAATGTCCAAAGCATTTGCTTTGTAGGGACGTACTTCTATAGATTTTACATGCGAAGTTTAGTTTTCTAGGTAATTGAAAAAAGTTACTTTTACTAAAAAAACAAAATATTAAATTTACGTTTACCCAAAAAAATAAAACACATTTTTTTAAGAGCGCTTAATCATGGGGTAGTGTTATCAAGCAAAATAGAAAAAAAAATTAAATGTACCAAAATAAACTCTTATCGAAGTGCTTAATCGTAAATTAATGTTATTAGCTAAAATATAAAAAAAAATCAAAAACTTTTATTAATCAAAATAGAAAGATACTTTTTACAACTAATACGGTTGGTGCACATACTTTCTTAGAGTTTACAAATGAATTTTAGTTTTTAATTGAAAATAGTTGCTTTTATTAAAAAAAATGCATTTTTGACAATGTTCTTAATTATAGAGTCATATTATAACTATAAAAATAATAAAATAGCAAATCTACTTTTACCAAAAAAAATAAAACATATATTTGTCAAAGTGTTTAAGGAGTAGTGGTATCAGCAAAAAATAGAGTGAAAACGCATAAAATTTAAATGTACAAAAAAAATTGAACTCTTATGAAAGTTCTTAATCATAGAGTGATGTTACTAGCCTAAATAGAAAGAAAAAACAAAAAAGTTTATTAGTCAAAATAAAAAGATACTTTTAACAGCTAACTGGTCGATGCTGTCGGTTGATGGTCTAGACTGCTAGATCAAATGTCATGAGTTCGAACCCCAAAACTGAAAAACCTATAACTACAAAATGCATGTTTGATAAAGTTCTTAATTATAAAGTAAACCTATAATACAGATAAAAAGAAAAAAAATTATTAGATGTACTTTTACCAAAAAATAAAACACATTTCTGTTATTGTGCTTAATCATGGAGAAGGGTTATTAGGAAAAATAGGAAGAAAATGCATAAAATTTAACTATACCAAAAAAAGCAAAATGTTCTCTTGTCAAAGTACTTAATCATAGAGTAACGTTATCAGCCAAAGTAGAAAGAAAAAGCAAAAAATTTATTAGCCAAAATAGAAAGATATTTTAAACCACTAATACAGTTGGTGTAGTTGGTTGATGGTCCGGACAGCGTGACCAATATCCAAAATATTTGTTTTGTAGGCACGTGCTTTCTCTGATTTTGCAAACGAAATTTGGTTTTCTAGGTAATTGAAAAAAGTTACTTTGGCTAAAAAAACAAACACACTTTTGATAGGATTGTTAGTTATAGAGTAATCTTATAACTATAAAATGAACAAAATATTAAATATGCCTTCACCAAAAAACATAAAACATATTTTGCCAAAGTGCTTGATCATGGAGTAGTATTATCAAGTAAAATGGAAATAAAAAGCATAAAATTTAAATGTACCAAAAAAAGGAAAATGAACTCCCGTCAAAGTGCTTAATCATAGAATAATGCTATTAGCCAAAATAGAAAGATAAAACAAAAAAAAAATTATCAGTCAAAATGGAAATATAATTTTAACAGCTAATAAGGTAGGTGTAGTTGGTTGTTGATCTGGACTGTGAGACCACAGGTCATGAGTTTGAACCCTGAAGTATGGTTTTCTATGGAAAAGGGTTGTTTTTACTATTAAAAAACACTTTTGACAAAGTTGTTAATTATAGAGTAATGTTATCAGCCAAAATGGAAAGAAAAAACAAAAGAAATTATTAGTCAAAATAGAAAGATACTTCTAACAACTAATAGGGTTGGTGCAGTTGGTTGATTATCGGGGCTGTGAGACTAAAGGTCACGATTTCGAACCCCGAAACTAACAACCCTATAATAAATACTTGAAGTATTTGTTTTGTAGGCACGCACTTTCTTAGAGTTTGCAAACGAAGTTTGGTTTTCTAGGTAATTGAAAAACGATACTTTTACTAAAAAACAAAACACGCTTTTGCAAAGTTCTTAATTATAGAGCACGATTTCAATTACAAATAATATAAACAAGATATTAAATCTACTTTTACAAAAAAACATAAAACTCATTTTTGTCAAAATGCTTAATCATGGTGTACTGTTATTAGGCAAAAGAGAAAGAAAAAGCATAAATTTTAACTATACCAAAGAAGCAAAATGAACTCAAGTCAAAGTGTTTAATCATAGAGTAGTGTTATCGCCAAAATAACAAGAAAATTTAGTAAACATAGAAAGATACTTTTAATAGATAATAGGGTGCCGCAATTGGCCGATGGTTCGGATACAAGACCAAAGGTCATGAGTTCAAACCCCGAAACTGACAACCCTGTAATAAGTATCCAAAGAATTTGTTTTGTAGGCACGTACTTGCTAAGAGTTTACAAGTGAAGTTTGGTTTTCTAGGTAATGGAATAAAGTTATTTTTTTTCTAAAAAACACATTTTTGATAAAGTTCTTAATCATAGAGCAATCTTGTAACAACAAATAAAAAGACAAAGTATTGAACCTACTTTTATTCAAAAAAATAAAACACATTTTTGTCAAAGTTCTTAATAATAGAGTAGTGTTATCGAGCAAAATAGAAATAAAAAGAATAAAACACATTTTAACGGTTACAAGATTGGTGCAGTCAGTTAATGGTCCGGACAGCAAGACCAAAGGTCATGAGTTCGAACACCAAAACCGACAATCCTGTAACAAATATCCAAAGTATTTGTTTTGTAGGCACGTACTTTCTTTGAATTTACAAATGAAGTTTGGTTTTCTAGGTAACGGAATATAGTTACCTTTTCACACTTTTGATATAGTTCTTAATCATAGAGTAATCATATAACAACAAATAAAAAGGCAAAGTATTAAATGTACATTTATTTATAAAAAGTAAAAAACACATTTTTGACAAAGTGCTTAATAATAGAGCAATGTTATCGAGAAAAATAGAAATAAAAAGCATAAAACTCATTTTAACAGTTAATATGATTGGAGTAGTTGGTTGATGATTCGGACTGCGAGACCAAAGGTCACTGGTTTGAATCTCGAAACTGACAACTATGTAATAAACATCCGAAGTATTTGTTTTGCGGGTACGTACTTTCTCTGAGTTTACAATCGAAGTCTGGTTTTCTAGGTAATTGAAAAAAATTGTTTTTACTAAAAAAAAACACGGTGCACTTTTGAAAAAGTTCTTAATTATGGACTAATCTTATAACTACAGATAAAAAGACCAAAATATCAAATTTATATTTACCCCAAAAAAACATGTTTTTGTCAAAGTACTTAATCATGGATCAGTGCTAGTGGGCAAAATAGAAAGAAAATCACAAAATTTAATTGTACCAAAAAAACCAAAATGAACTCTTGTCAAAGTGCTTAATCATAGAGTATGTTATCAGCCAAAAAAAAAAGAAAAAACAAAAAAAAATGGTCAAAATAGGAAGATACTTTTAACAGCTAATAGGTTGGTGTTGTTGGTTGTTCGTTCGGACAGCGAGACCAAAGTCACGAGTTCGAACCTCGAAATTAACAACCCTGTAACAAATATCCATAGTGTTTGTTTGGAAATTTTAGGGTATAGGTGTACTCTTGTAATGATATAATTAAGTTGAGGATAATAAAAGATAGTTCTGTTTATACCGTTGACTCCTTTAATTTATGGCATGCTAAATTATGACACATTAACTATAATTCTCATAAATCTATGCATAAGTTAGGATTAAAATCTGATTGCAATTTTGAATCTATTGACAAATATGAGATATGTGTTCAAGTAATGATTCATGGTTTTGAGTGTGTCTGATATCTTGTTTTACTCCTCCATCTGTTTTACAGCTTGGCACAGATCCCGGATTGTTGTACTGTTAATATACGGAATTGATATGTACTCTTTTTCCTTTCCAACGCACCCATTTAGGTTAGGGGGGTTGAAAGGTTTTAATGAGGCATATCATGAAAGTATATGCTCCTTTTGTTTCTTTTTATATATATAAAGTACCTCTTTCAAAAAAAATTGATGCATCGAAAGTCCTTTAAATCCATTGAAAGGAATATTAATTTGCTTGTCTTAGCATATAGCGATGTTGGTGATCTTAAAAGTCATACAACCTATGGAGGAATAAAATACTATGTCACATTTATTAATGATTACTCTAGTTGTGCTTATGTATATCTAGTGAAAACCAAAGACGAGGTGTTTGATAAATTCAAATTTTACAAGGCAAAAGTGTTAATAAAATCTGAAATTAAAGTAAAAGTGTTGCATTCGAATCGAGATGGTGAATATTTTTCAAACGAGTTCACTTTATTTTGCAAATAACACGGTTTTATTCACCAACATATAGCCCCTTATACTCCAAAGCAAAAAGGCATTGCAGAAAAGAAAAAATAGAATATTGGTAGAAATTGTTAATACAATGCTTATTAGTTCTAAATTGCCAAATTTATTATGGAGTGATGTTGTGCTATCAGCTTGTTGCATTTTAAATAATGTTTATTAGAAACAAAAGGATGTATCGCCTTATGAACTATGCTTAATCGGGAACCAAACTTATCAAAACTTAAGGTCTGCGGTTGTTTAGCTTATTTCAAAAAACCTGATTCTAAAAAACCAAATTGGAAACAATGTTGTGACGAACCGAAGTTTTGGACATTTGAAATTGGAATACTTTATTGATTTTAAATTTTTGAAAGTTAATTTTTAACTTGTATTTCAAATGTAACTAATTATTGGATAATTAAATTAGTGAATTTTATAATTGAAAATTGGATAAAATACTGAATCTGGAGTTTCAGGCTGGTTAAAAATAATTTAAAGGCTTGTAATTGACAATACTGAAGATAATAGAAGTTTTAAAATTGAATTTAAAAGTGGTTTGTTTAGTTTTAAAATATATCTTTAAATTGACCTTTAAAAATAGCCTTCCGAGGCACGGTTTCGGATTTCGACGAAATCAGTTTCATTGAAGCAGTGATAATGTATTATTATCGGATTTCAAATTTTATGACGTTTGGAGTTATCACGTGATCGTATGAAGTGTAAACACGCTGAAATTTATATTGATAATTCAATATAATAACTGGGTCCAAAAAGATAACTTCTCCATACGATCGAATTAGGACTCGAAACCTTTCCCATTATGTTCGAAATAGGGATATAACATTATTAATGCCTAGCGGCACGCTTTGATAGGAGTTCAAAATTTTTAGTTGCATTTACCGAGACATTTGGAATTTAAGGAAAAATATTTCTTAATAAACCTACTCTGCAGGCGTTATTATTTCACATCGTAACTTTTTTCTTTCATTTCAAAATCACTGTAGCTGCTTTTATAGTGTCTCCTCATCCCTTCTTTGATACGCAAGGTATCTTTCGCTTCCTCCTTCGTTTTAAATCACACAGCCAAGCAAATCAAAACGCAATCTCAAAAGAAAAAATATATACGAAGTTCAAAAAAATCAAACTCAGAGAATCATAGCCGAACGAAATCAATTTCGTATATTTATCTCCCTCCTCTCCCTCTAACGAAATCTATTTGTTATATAAAAATAAAATCAGATCGATTTAGGAAGAAAAAAATGGCCGAATAAGAAAAATTACAGTTTTGTTATATACTGATTTGGAAAAAAAATTATTATTAATAGGGAAATAAATACTTGTTTTTTTTGTTATTTTCTGTAATATCCCGGAATTTTGGACAATTTAAATTTAATAATCTGAGTTTAAATTGAATGGATGATTTTTGTTAATCAATTTGATTTGATTTAATAATCTTCTTTATTTAAATATTTAATTTGTGAATTTATTTTTAATAAACTAATGAATTTATTTTCTATTTAATAATGTATATGTATTTATATATTTTAAATAGATAAGTTGTTAAATTAGTATAGCATAATTTTAATTTGAAATTAGAAATTGTGATTTATTTTTGATTTAAGCTTTTCAAAATTATTTAATAAAATACTATATGATTTTAAATATGTAAGATAAATATTTTATTGGTTTAAAATTCATTTTTACTTAAGCTTGTATATTTAAAATAAGTTACAAAAATGTTTGTGTTATTCTTATTAAAATATTAATTATGAAATGTGATTTGTTAATTTAATATGAAATTTAAAATACAATTTTAATTATGAAACATGTATTCATGTAAGTTGTTGCAAACTCTTTTATAAATTTATTTTAATTGTTTAAAGGTATAAGAACTAGTTAACTAAGTTTAAACATTTATTAACACTTAATTAAATAAAAAATTACTTAAAGATACTTGTGTATGTAATTTAGGAGATAAGTTAAACATGTGTTAAGTATTTAAGATAGGTAGTTAACATGTGTCTATTTCTTTTACAAGTGTCATGTTTCAATCTTTATTTTTCTTTAATTTTAATTTAAATCAAACCATTTGTTATTTTAACTTGCATGTTTCTTTTCTCTTCTTTTCTCATTTTTCATTTCTAAACAAATGTGAAAACATACAAATCATTTCAGATTCTAAATCAAACTCCTCTTTTTCAAAATACAAATCTGCATTCCCCAAAATACAAACATGCATTCTTCAAATCTATAACATATTCATCTTCAAATACACTCTAATTTCTTCAATCTGGAAACATAAAGGCCTGCATTTCAATTTTAATCAAATGAAGACCTGCATTTTTTTCTAAAATCTGCAAAATGCAAACATGCGCTCCAATTTCAAGCAACATGCATTTGATCTGAAACATGCAATTGAATCTGGAAAGGCAAGATGTCTGCATGCATGAATTTTCAAATCTGGAAGCATCAGGTTGGAAGCAAGTTTTAAAATGCATTCAAGCTTAAAGTTTTAAAAGGGATTCAAGCAGATTTTCAACAGGATTTCAAAATTTGTTCTGCATAATTCAATCAGTGCTCTACATTTTGCAAATACAGGTGAGTAACACCTAATTTTAAATAAATTAGTAGGATTGCATGCTAGTTTATCTTATGAGTTTAATTTTGTATATGTTTTTTTTTAAATTGCCTGTGTATATATGGTGTGAGGTATGTTTGGTTTTCCCAGGTTCTGGTTGTACCATTAAAGTTCAGAAATAATTCTTATCCCTTAATCTGTTTGCTATTATGTTTATCATTGAATGGAATTTGTTTATTTCATGATAAAATAAATTTTAAAGGTTTTCTTTTTGCAGTATAGTTGGGTACTGTCTGCAACATAAACATCACAACTTAATTCTGTATAAATGGAAAATTTAAAGGATCATGAATCAATGTATCGGAATTTCAATTCAAAACAACTTCCAAAGTTATGATTTTTAAAAATAATATTACAGTTTATAGTGATTAAATCAAGGTACAGTTTCAAATTGACTGTTTTATACATAATTGATAAGCACAGTTGATACTTGCTTTTAATTTGGTTGAATTTGATTCTATTGATTGAGTAGCCATCAAAAGATTATAGGAAATTTACTGAATTGTATTGCAATTCAATTTTGGGATGGTAATTTGGGATTTTAGTGTAGAACCCTAGTTATTTCTGGGCTGTGAAGAATCGAGCGTTTCTGCATTTATAATGAATCGAGTTCAAAGACCTTTTGGGTATGGATAGATTATGTGTTGATGGAGTTGTCGCCGGAGTTTGAAGGGTGGTAGTGGTCGGAGTTGGGTGATCTCGTCGTTGACAGGCTAGGCAGTGGGAAAGGGATGGTGTTTCAGGTTTTGGATTTAAAACTTGAATTCAAATTCAAGTTGAATTATGGGCATTTGAGGATGGGAGTGTGATGAGAGGTCATTGGTGGATGGGGGATGGTCGTTGATAAGGGCCGGAGATGGCCAGAGTTGGGAAGTGGATGCACAGGGGAATGTGTGCAGGTGGTGATGTTGATTTTTGGGTTGCAGGGTTTATTGCCTCGGGATGGACTCGGGAGAATAGGGGAGTGACTCGAAGCATGTGTACTTATGACTCGAAGTAAACTGGGTAAGCTCGGGTTGTATTTAGTATTTCAGGTTTTTGAGATTTGAACATAACATGTTTGCCAGTTTTTTTTAAATAAATTTAAACAAGGGTTTTGATTTCAAACTTTAATCTAAACCTAGGATTTAAAACTGAATTTAAATTTGAATTCAATCAGTTTAAGCCTTAGGTTTGAAATAATTTAAATTTTGGAAATTTTATTTGGACTTAAGCAAAAATCAGAAACCTGTTTTTTTTTTTCAGGTTTTATAAAATTTGAAGTTAAATTTTAAAGTTCAAACTAAAATCTGAAACTAGGTATAAACCTGGATTTGAATTTGAATTTAAAATGGTTTAAATCCTGGGTTTTGTAATAATTTGACTTTTAAAATTTTAGTTTGGATTTAAATTAAAAGTAGGAATTTGTTACTGTTTAAAAATTAAAAGAAAGTAAAATAATGTAAATTGAATTTAAAACAGGGTTTTGAAATTCTGATAGGTGAATATGATTCAAACTAGTTTAAATCTGAAATCTAAAATAATTTAGGTTTTAAAAATTTTAATTTGGTTTAAAACTTATAGGTGTGAAAAATGTATGTAGTTTTGAATTTGAGGTGGAAGTTAAATTTTAAATTTGAAATTTAAAATGAGTTTAAAACTGGGTTTTTAAATCTAGAATTTAAATTTAAACTTCAGTTTTTAAAATAAAGGTTTAAATTTAAATTACTTTAAAATAATGATTTGCATTTAAAATGAAGATGAAGATGTAAGTAAAGTTTTAAATTTTTAGGTTTGAATTTGGAATGATAATAGAGATTATTCAGTTTGAAATTTTAAAAAGAAATTTGAAATTGAATTTTGTTTTGAAACAAAGTTTTTAAAATACTTTGTATAAAGAAGAATGTTTCTTAATTTTAAACTTAAGAAACTGGTTTCGTTTAAATTATTAAATTAATTTAAATGGAATATTAATTATTTAATTAATTAATAATGTGGATGTTTAATTAAATAATTAATGATTTTTAAGTTAATTAATTAAGATCTGAGATTAATTAATTAAGGTTGATTAATCTAAAATTAAGGATTGTGAATTAAATTTTAATTAATGATTAAGATTTATTTAATCAAGTGATTAAAGATAATTAAGATTTTAATTAACATTAAATTAATTAATAATTAGTGATTAATTAAATTGTAATTAAAGATTAATTAATTGATAATTAATAATAATTAATATAAATTAATTTCTTAATTATGTAATTAAGAAATATTAATGAAGGTCATTAACTTAAGATTATTTAACAATTAATTAATGTGATAATTTTAATCATTAATTAGATTAATTAATTAATAATAATCAATTGTTTATGTTAATTACTTAATGAAAGTAATTAATGAATTAATTACTTGGTGTAATTAATTTGATTAATGTGATTAGTTTAGATTAATTAAGTTAAATTAATTTAAACAGTTATGGATTGTTTGATAATTACTTTATGTAATTTATGAATTTATAATTACTGAAGGAAGTAATTAATTAATAACTACTGAATGTAATTAAAGATATTTATCATAGAAGTAATTTGGATTTAAATTATTTGAAAATTAATCAAGGATTAATTGAGATAATTAATTAAGAATAATTAATTATCGGATGAGTAATTAAAGTAGTTAATTACCAGTATTATTAATCATGGGTGATTAATATTTATCTGTGGATTAATTTCAGATTAATTACTTATGTGATAATTTATATTTAGAGATTGATTAAATGTAGTTAGAAATCATTAATTAATTAATGATGTAATTTGGAATTGATTAATTAAGGTATAATTAATAGTGGATAAATGATTAGTTAATTAAGAAATTACAAGTTAATTATTTGCAAAGGGTTTAATATAATTAACTTGTGTAATTAATATTAAATGCTAATTACTTATTATAATTAGAGATGGTTAATCAATAATGATTAATTGAAATAAATATTGAGATGGTGATCTATAAATTGATTTGTAATCAATTAATGGTTAAGTTAAGCAGAATTTTAATGATGAAGTAATTAATTTAATTTATTTTAAATTAATTAGAGTTTAGGTAATTAATTTAATTCATTTTAAATTAATTATAGGTGATATGATCGTTAGATCATTGCTTATGTTTGATGATTGGTATTGATTGCCATGTATGGTTGTAATCTCAGTTATGAGATGAGTAGTGTATGTGATATGGATGCATTGGTTGCTTTTGGATGATAATATGGATTATCTGATTATGATATAAATTATCTGTTGATGATAAGGTTGATTATCTATTGTGTGGTGAATTATCTATTTGTGTATATTTAGATAATGAATTGAATTGTTTTAAACTTAAAAACAACTTGGACCTTAAAAGACACGCTTTGGATTTCGATGAGACCGGGATCGAGTTTCCATATTTGGGATCCAAAAACCACATCGATTCCAAATAACGTTAGGTCGTTAACCCAATGTGGAGCGAGTGAAGACTCGAGGTGTAAGGGCTATACGTCAGTATAACTCTGTGGGTGATTCCGTAATGAGTTTGACGGAATAGTTCTTATAGATTCAAGATGGTGATTCAGAGTGCAAGGGTTATTGTCGTTAACTCTGAGGGTGATTCCAATATGAGTGTAACGAGATAATGCCTTCGGTTTCGTTCGAACCCGGAACGAACTTATATGGATTGAATGCTTTCAGAACATCGTCAAGTGGACGATGAGCATTCTAAGTGTTATGTCCTATAAAGGTAATCGTAGCCTCAAGCCTCATCAACCAGGAATGGCTAAAACAGGGGAGGTGCAGCAAAGCTTCGTGGGTATCCCCCACTTGAGAGAAAGGTTTATCCCTGCCTAGAGGTCCCTTTATTTTCGGCTTAGTGGTGCGGTTGCTGATCACAACTGCGGGGTTGTCTTGTTTGGAACTGTTCAGTAAGGAACGGGTCCGCCTTTGTGTTGCAGGGAATTGGGAGTAATCCTCGGTACGGTGATCTAGGCCACGTACTGTGACGAGCGGTACCCCAGTAGCCCAGCCATCGTATGGAATCCAAAATCCAATAAGTGCCAACGGTTTTGATTGTATTACCCACTTTTGTGGCTAGTAGCTGGAATTTAATGAATGTAACAATTTCGGCTATTTCTTATTTACTTGAAAACCCTAGACACTATTATAATATCATCGGATTTCCTATCAAATGTTTTGGTTAGCGTAAGGTAAAAACTTTTCCACGTTTATGTGTGGGAAGTCTTACGTGATACCTTTTCCTTTCAAAGGTTTTTTCAAAGTTAAACAACTTTAACCTGTTACTCACACCAGACCCATGTCTGACCCGGAGTTATTTCTGTTTTTCTTTAATTCTTGGGTACTCAAATTTTTATGAGTAGTCAAGGGAATTCATGTTAGGATTCAGGTTAGCTTTGACGAATTATGGAGGAGCATATGGAGCAGGAGGCTTCTGCGTATAGTTATATAGTTTTCCGCTGTGTTGGTATCTCTGAGTGTTTCTGTTGTGTATTGAGTTGTAATAACTAGACAGGTGTTTATAACTGTCTAGTATGTGTTGTATTGTCTGTGTACTCTGATATTTGATGTATACTATGTAATACTTATGTTATTAATATAATTTATTCGTTCCGCTGTTGAGATTCTTGTGTTGTTTCTTCTTTCTCTTCTTTCTTTTCTCTTTTCTATCCCTTTCTTTCTTAAGGATGATACGATTTTTCGTGGAGAAAAAGTCGGGTCGTCTCATTTTGGTATCAGAGCGCTAGGTTGAGCGAGTGCCTAGTCTCTGTAGTGGTGTCTATCTTGAGAGAGCGTATTTGTATTTCTATTATATATATATATATATATATATATATATATATGGTTCTACCTATTTGTTGGGTTACCTGTTCAGGTTTTTCCAATGTAAGTTATAAAGGTAGATGAGGTAGAAGTGTGTGTAACACAACTACCATTGGTTGGAGTTTGATGGATGAGGTTAGAAGTGTATTTGTCGAGACTGTAGACCGAATACCGTCTCGAGTAAGTTCTGTAGTGATGAAGGACTTCATCGATCTCTGAAGGTAACCTGTTAAGGTTCGGAGTTCATCTTTGAAGTGCAGAATTGAGTTTCGATCTGTCGTTTGCGCAGAAGCAAGTGAGTGATGATATTTTGATATTTCAGGAAGTAGTAGCTGCGTGATGAGATGCGGTGACTATGAATATTTCCGAAGATGTTTCTTTGGAACAAGAGTAAGAAGTGAGTCTGCTCGGTGATGTGGCTGAGTTTAGCAGAGTGTTCTGAGTTGGGAAGGAGTCTTTTGGCTGAGTAGTTTTCTGAAGTGGAGTTCAGAAGCAGTAGAGTAGATCCGTTTCTCGGGTAAGTTGGCTAAGCCAGCATAAGCTGTTCTGTTTGGTAGAGAGAGAGAGCAGTTTTCTTTGGATATAGGCTGAGTTGATCGCAAAAGTGACTTGCGATAGTATGTTCTTTTGGATTGTTGGAGATTGTCCGGATTTTCTTCCAGGAAGTCAGAATTTGTCTGCATCTGAAGATCGAGTTTTCTTTCCAGGAATGGAACAGGTGGTTCAGTTAGTAGATGGATGGTTCCTTGAGACAGAAGTTGGTGAAGCAGCTCAGGTTTCGGAGGAACATCTGAGTTTTCTTTATGGATATGTGGAACCATATTTTTGTGCTGGGTTGTTTAGTCTATGCTCGTGTTCTTCAGCATTTTCTTCTGTTTCGGATCAGAGTTGCGCAGCGGAAGCAGTTTGGGGGTGTTTCTGTTTTCTTTTTCCGGATAAGAAGAAGTTTGTTCTGCCTTCTGTTGTTGAGAAGTTGTGTGAGTTGTTCTTGGTTTTTGAGTGATCTTGAGGAGATCATTGGATTGTTTGATTCAGTCTGTTTCTAGAGGCATCGACGTAGAGTTGAGCTGATCAGGATGGATGTTGGTAGCCTAGGATCATCCGAAGAGTATTTATGGATAAGAGACGGAGAAATTTGGATTCTGGAATCGGAGATTGGGATTTGGATTAAGTTTTTCTCTGATCCAAGGAGCTATAAGTTTGGGAGGCTAGCTCCGTAGTGTTTTGGTTTCTTCTGTGTTTTGGTAAGATCAGTGTTTGGTTTTCTAGAGTTGAATTGCCAGTTTGGATAACTGGGATTCAGAGTGTTTTCACGTATCTCCGAGGGAGTACGTGTTTGATATTTCTGGTTGTAGAACCAGCAGTTTAGGATTGTTGTTGAGTCAGACTCGTTTGTAGTCGGATATTCTGTATAGAAGTGTTGTTAGGAGCTCTATAGCTTAGTAGTATTGATTGATTGGATTCTATAGAGCGAGTATCCCGATATATATATATATATATATATATATATATATATATATACACATACATACATACATACATATACCGGGGAAACTCGTGAAAGTTTTATCCAAAATTCTTTTGGATAATTAGATTTGTTCTGATTATGTGAATTGGTTGCTATAGTTATCAGCATATGATTAACATATACTGTGTTTTAAAATGAAATCTGTAAACAGATTATTAAATTACCTTTGTTTTAAATTTCGGGGACGAAATTCTTTTAAGGGGGAAGGATTGTAATAACCCGGAATTTTGGACAATTTAAATTTAATAATCTGAGTTTAAATTTAAACTGAATGGATGATTATTTTTAATCAATTTGATTTGATTTAATAATCTTCTTCATTTAAATATTTAATTTTTGAATTTATTTTTAATAAACTAATGAATTTATTTTCTATTTAATAATGTATATGTATTTATATATTTTAAATAGATAAGTTGTTTAATTAGTATAGCATAATTTTAATTTGAAATTAGAAATTGTGATTTATTTTTTACTTAAGCTTTTCAAAATTATTTAATAAAATACTATATGATTTTAAATATGTAAGATAAATATTTTATTGGTTTAAAATTCATTTTTACTTAAGCTTGTATATTTAAAATAAGTTACAAAAATGTTTGTGTTATTCTTATTAAAATATTAATTTATGAAATGTGATTTGTTAATTTAATATGAAATTTAAAATACAATTTTAATTATGAAACATGTATTCATGTAAGTTGTTGCAAACTCTTTTATAAATTTATTTTAATTGTTTAAAGGTATAAGAACTAGTTAACTAAGTTTAAACATTTATTAACACTTAATTAAATAAAAAATTACTTAAAGATACTTGTGTATGTAATTTAGGAGATAAGTTAAACATGTGTTAAGTATTTAAGATAGGTAGTTAACATGTGTCTATTTCTTTTACAAGTGTCATGTTTTAATCTTTATTTTTCTTTAATTTTAATTTAAATCAAACCATTTGTTATTTTAACTTGCATGTTTCTTTTCTCTTCTTTTCTCATTTTTCATTTCTAAACAAATGTGAAAACATACAAATCATTTCAGATTCGAAATCAAACTCCTCTTTTTCAAAATACAAATCTGCATTCCCCAAAATACAAACCTGCATTCTTCAAATCTATAACATATTCATCTTCAAATACACTCTAATTTCTTCAATCTGGAAACATAAAGGCCTGCATTTCAATTTTAATCAAATGAAGACCTGCATTTTTTTCTAAGATCTGCAAAATGGAAACATGCACTCCAATTTCAAGCAACCTGCATTTGATCTGAAACATGCAATTGAATCTGGAAAGGCAAGATGTCTGCATGCATGAATTTTCAAATCTGGAAGCATCAGGTAGGAAGCAAATTTTAAAGTGCATTCAAGCTTAAAGTTTTAAAAGGGATTCAAGCAGATTTTCAACAGGATTTCAAAATTTGTTCTGCATAATTCAATCAGTGCTCTGCATTTTGCAAATACAGGTGAGTAACACCTAATTTTAAATAAATTAGTAGGATTGCATGCTAGTTTATCATATGAGTTTAATTTTGTATATGTTTTTTTTTTAAATTGCTTGTGTATACATGGTGTGAGGTATGTTTGGTTTTCCCAGGTTCTGGTTGTACCATTAAAGTTCAGAAATAATTCTTATCCCTTAATCTGTTTGCTATTATGTTTATCATCGAATGGAATTTGTTTATTTAATGATAAAATAGATTTTAAAGGTTTTCTTTTTGCAGTATAGTTGGGTACTGTCTGCAACATAAACATCACAACTTAATTCTGTATAAATGGAAAATTTAAAGGATCATGAATCAATGTATCAGAATTTCAATTCAAAACAACTTCCAAAGTTATGATTTTTAAAAATAATATTACAGTTTATAGTGATTAAATCAAGGTACAGTTTCAAATTGACTGTTTTATACATAATTGATAAGCACAGTTGATACTTGCTTTTAATTTGGTTGAATTTGATTCTATTAATTGAGTAGCCATCAAAAGATTATAGGAAAATTATTGAATTGTATTGCAATTCAATTTTGGGATGGTAATTTGGGATTTTAGTGTAGAACCCTAGTTATTTCTGGGCTGTGAAGAATCGAGCGTTTCTGCATTTATAATGAATCGAGTTCGAAGACCTTTTGGGTATGGATAGATTATGTGTTGATGGAGTTGTCGCCGGAGTTTGAAGGGTGGTAGTGGTCGGAGTTGGGTGATCACGTCGTTGATAGGTTAGGCAGTGGGAAGGGGATGGTGTTTCAGGTTTTGGATTTAAAACTTGAATTCAAATTCAAGTTGAATTATGGACATTTGAGGATGGGAGTGTGATGAGAGGTCACTGGTGGATGGGGGATGGTCGTTGATAAGGGCCGGAGATGGCCAGAGTTGGGAAGTGGATGCACAGGGGAATGTGTGCAGGTGGTGATGTTGATTTTTGGGTTGCGGGGTTTATTGCCTCGGGATGGTCTCGGGAGAATAGGGGAGTGACTCGAAGCATGTGTACTTATGACTCGAAGTAAACTGGGTAGGCTCGGGTTTTATTTAGTGTTTCAGGTTTTTTAAATTTGAACAGAACATGTTTGCCAGTTTTTTTTTTAAATTTAAACAAGGGTTTTGAATTCAAACTTAAATCTAAACCTAGGATTTAAAACTGAATTTAAATTTGAATTCAATCCGTTTAAACCTTAGGCTTGAAATAATTTACATTTTGGAAATTTTATTTGGACTTAAGCAAAAATCAGGAACCTGTTTTTTTTTTCAGGTTTTATAAAATTTGAAGTTAAATTTTAAAGTGCAAACTAAAATCTGAAACTAGGTTTAAACCTGGAATTGAATTTGAATTTAAAAAGGTTTAAATCCTGGGTTTTGTAATAATTTGACTTTTAAAATTTTAGTTTGGATTTAAATTAAAAGCAGGAATTTGTTACTGTTTAAAAATTAAAAGAAAGTAAAATAATGTAAATTGAATTTAAAACAGGGTTTTGAAATTCTGAAAGGTGAATATGATTCAAACTAGTTTAAATCTGAAATCTGAAATAATTTAGGTTTTAAAAATTTAAATTTGGTTTAAAACTTATAGGTGTGAAAAATATATGTAGTTTAGAATTTGAGGTGGAAGTTAAATTTCAAATTAGAAATTTAAAATGAGTTTAAAACTGGGTTTTTAAATCTGGAATTTAAATTTAAACTTCAGTTTTTAAAATAAAGGTTTAAATTTAAATTGCTTTAAAATAATGATTTTCATTTAAAATGAAGATGAAGATGTAAGTAAAGTTTTAAATTTTTAGGTTTGAATTTGGAATGATAATGTAGATTATGTTTCAGTTTGAAATTTTAAAAAGAAATTTTAAATTGAATTTTGTTTTGAAACAAAGTGTTTAAAATACTTTGTATAAAGAAGAATGTTTCTTAATTTTAAACTTAAGAAATTGGTTTCATTTAAATTATTAAATTAATTTAAATGGAATATTAATTAATTAATTAATTAATAATGTGGATGTTTAATTAAATAATTAATGATTTTTAAGTTAATTAATTAAGTCTGAGATTAATTAATTAAGGTTAATTAATCTAAAATTAAGGATTGTTAATTAAATTTTAATTAAGGATTAAGATTTATTTAATCAAGTGATTAAAGATAATTAAGATTTTAATTAACACTTAAATTAATTAATAATTAGAGATTAATTAAATTGTAATTAAAGATTAATAATAGATAATTAATAATAATTAATATAAGTTAATTTCTTAATTATGTAATTAAGAAATGTTAATGAAGGTCATTAACTTAAGATTATTTAACAAATAATTAATGTGATTAATTTTAATAATTAATTAGATTTATTAATTAATAATATCAATTGTTTATGTTAATTACTTAATGAAAGTAATTAATGAATTAATTACTTGGTGTAATTAATTTGATTAATGCGATTAATTTAGATTAATTAAGTTAAATTAATTTAAACATTTATGGATTGTTTGATAATTACTTTATGTAATTTATGAATTTATAATTACTTAAGGAAGTAATTAATTAATAATTACTGAATGTAATTAAAGATATTTATCATAGAAGTAATTTGGATTTAAATTATTTGAAAATTAATCAAGGATTAATTGAGATAATTAATTAAGAAAAATTAATTATGGGATGAGTAATTAAAGTAGTTAATTACTTGTATTATTAATCATGGGTGATTAATATTTATATGTGGATTAATTTCAGATTAATTACTTATGTGATAATTTATATTTAGAGATTGATTAAATGTAGTTAGAAATCATTAATTAATTAATTAATTATGTAATTTGGAATTGATTAATTAAGGTATAATTAATAGTGGATAAATGATTAGTTAATTAAGAAATTACAAGTTAATTATTTGCAAAGGGTTTAATATAATTAACTTGTGTAATTAATATTAAATGCTAATTACTTATTATAATTAGAGATGGTTAATCAATAATGATTAATTGAAATAAATATTGAGATGGTGATTTATAAATTGATTTGTAATCAATCAATGGTTAAGTTAAGCAGAATTTTAATGTTGAAGTAATTAATTTAATTTATTTTAAATTAATTAGAGTTTAGGTAATTAACTTAATTCATTTTAAATTAATTATAGGTGATATGATCGTTAGATCATTGCTTATGTTTGATGATTGGTATTGATTGCCATGTATGGTTGTAATCTCAGTTATGAGATGAGTAGTGTATGTGATATGGATACATTGGTTGCTTTTGGATGATAATATGGATTATCTGATTATGATATAAATTATCTGTTGATGATAAGGTTGATTATCTATTGTGTGGTGAATTATCTATCTGTGTATATTTAGATAATGAACTGAATTGTTTTAAACTTAAAAACAACTTGGACCTTAAAAGATACGCTTTGGATTTCGATGAGACCGAGATCGGGTTTCCAAATTTGGGATCCGAAAACCACATCGATTCCAAATAACGTTGGTCGTTAACCCAATATGGAGCGAGTGAAGACTCGAGGTGTAAGGGCTATACGTCAGTATAACTCTGTGGGTGATTCCGTAATGAGTTTGACGGAATAGTTCTTATAGATTCGAGATGGTGATTCAGAGTGCAAGGGTTATTGTCGTTAACTCTGAGGGTGATTCCAATATGAGTGTAACGAGATAATGCCTTCGGTTTCGTTTGAACCCGGAACGAACTTGTATGGATTGAATGCTTTCAGAACATCGTCAGGTGGACGATGAGCATTCTAAGTGTTATGTCCTATAAAGGTAATCGTAGCCTCAAGCCTTATCAACCGGGAATGGCTAAAACAGGGAAGGTGCAGCAAAGCTTCGTAGGTAGCCCCCACTTGAGAGCAAGATTTATCCCTGTCTAGAGGTCCCTTTATTTTCGGCTTAGTGGTGCGGTTGCTGATCACAACTGCGGGCTTGTCTTGTTTGGAAATGTTCAGTAAGGAACGGGTCCGGTTTTGTGTTGCAGGGGATTGGAAGTAATCCTCGGTACGGTGATCTAGGCCACGTACTGTGACGGGCGGTACCCCAGTAGCCCAGCCATTGTATGGAATCCAAAATCCAATAAGTGCCAACGGTTTTGATTGTATTACCCACTTTTGTGGTTAGTGGCTGGAATTTAATGAATGTAACAATTTCGGCTATTTCTTATTTACTTGAAAACCCTAGACACTATTATAATATCATCGGATTTCCTATCAAATGTTTTGGTTAGCGTAAGGTAAAAACTTTTCCATGTTTATGTGTGGGACGTCTTACGTGATACATTTTCCTTTCAAAGGTTTTTTCAAAGTTAAACAACTTTAACCTTTTACTTACACCAGACCCATGTCTGACCCAGAGTTATTTCTGTTTTTCTTTAACTCTTGGGTACTCAAATTTTTATGAGTAGTCAAGAGAATTCAGGTTAGGATTCAGGTTTGCTTTGATGAATTATGGGGGAGCATATGGAGCAGGAGGCTTCTGCGTATAGTTATATAGTTTTCCGCTGTGTTGGTATCTCTGAGTGTTTCTATTGTGTATTGAGTTGTAATAACTAGACAGGTGTTTATAACAGTCTAGTATGTGTTGTATTGTCTGTGTACTCTGATATTTGATGTATACTATGTAATACTTATGTTATTAATATAATTTATTCGTTCCGCTGTTGAGATTCTTGTGTTGTTTCTTCTTTCTCTTCTTTCTTTTCTCTTTTCTTTCCCTTTCTTTCTTAAGGATGATACGACTTTCTCGGAGAAAAAGTCGGGTCGTCTCATTTTCTAAAGAGAAAAAAAAACTTATATACACATTTTTAAATTTACTAGTTATTTTAAATAATGCATTATAGTGATTAATTTGTTTGATAAACTTATTTAATTATTCTAATTACTAAAAGACTTTTAAAAGAAAATATTAGTTTAAATTTAAATTATTAGATTAAAATAAATTTATTAAATGGTAATGGATTGTTCAATTTGTTCGAATATTAATAAATCACCTAATGTTTATACAAGGTCGAAAAACCGTGAAGCCAAATCAAGTTTGGATCGGATTTCAAAACAAAAATCAAGATGAGATCTTCTCACTCATTTGGATTGCCTAGTTTAATTTAAATGAATAAATTTAAATTATTGATTGATTTCTTGAATTGATAAATATTATCAGTCTGGATGTGATATTATATATAGTAGTATATATATTGGAGTGATTGATATTCCTGCATTATATAGTGGATGGGACCCTATGCACCACGCATAATAGCGGACGATCCTTTATACCGCGATACTTATGCTAACATCTATGGATGCAGGGAAACAGGTTGAAGGGATCCAACTGGACTCCTCAAAATTGTTGAATTGTTTTCATATTCGGTTGTACAAAATGTTGAATAATTCTATGATATTACGTTGGAAAATTATTTATCTGATGTTAATATATTGTCGGATATATTGGGTCATTTTAACGATATAAATATTGAATTTTTAAAGGGAAAATTTAAAGTAAGAAATTTATAGTAAAGATGGATAAAATTAAAAAGAAAAGAGTTAGGAAAAATAAATAGTTTGATTTTTAAATCCTGAATAATAAATTTCGAAATATGGGAAAAATAAGGATTTTGAATAAATGTGGAAAAAGGGATTTCTTTTTTAAATAAGGACTTAAGCAATATTGTTTTGTAAGTAGGAAGGAATATATTTTTAAATTCAAGATTTAAAATGAGTTGGAAAAAAAGGGGAATTTTGGAAAAGAGTATGAAATTGGAATTTTTGATTTAAATAAAGTTTTAAATCAAAATAAAAGAGTAAAACTGAAATTAATGGATTTTGAAATAAATTTGGATGAATCAAAATAAGTTTAAAATGGAATTAATTCAGAGAACCTATTATGTGTTTGAAAACTGTGATTTAAAGGAAAATGAGAGTATGGAAATTATAAACGAGGTTTATAAATAAAGTGAAATATTTATCAGTGGATAATTTAAAATATAAATTCACGATGGGAATTATAAGGAAAGGGTGATTTGTTAAAAAATAAATAGTAGTTTATTTTTAAAAGTGTGGAAAAGAAATTTACGAGTTTGGGACGTAAATTAAACCGGAATAAATCGAGAAGGATTTATAAATGATTAGACGGGTTATGTTGGAATGGAACCTGAAAAGCTAAGTATATTTTTTCAAAAGAAGATTTCTATGTATAACTTAAAAGATTTAAAGTTGTTTTAAAAGAATGTTTTTAGAAAAATTATGTATTTTATATCATTTAGAATTTTAAAGTAAATGTTTATTTAAAATTAATTATAATAGTAATTATTTTAAAGGTTAAATTATTATTATGATTTAAAAGACAATTATTTATTATTTATACTTTATCTAACAGATTTAATTTAAAAATAGTTGTGGATAAAGTTTTACTTGGAAAATTATTGTAGAATTTCATAACTATTATTTTGAGTAAAGTGATTTAAATTGTTTTATTTCAAATGATATAAGTGTATGTTTTTGGGTAAAGTGATTTAAATTATTGAATCTAATTTTAATAAGATTTGCAGTTTTCAGTGGAAATAAAATAATTGGTTGAATACTTGTTTAAATTTCATAGTAAAATAACCGACTATCAATATTGGCCAATGCGCTGATCATTTCGAAGAGTCCGGGATTGGGTTTAATTACCCAAAAACCACTTTGATCTGGTTTGAACGTAGCGAATGAATATCGTGAAGATAATGAAGATGGTGATTTAGTTTGTCCAGACCCAAGCAGCTTGTATGGACGAATGCTATCAGACCATCGTCAGGAGGACGATGAGCATTCTAAGTGAACATGTGCTAAAATGGTAACGCATAGCCTCAAGCCTCATCAACCGGGAATGGCTAAAACAGGGGAGGTGCAGCAAGGCTAAGTGGCTAGCAACCAATTAGGATAAGGTCATCCCTGTCAAGATGTCCTTTTTTATTTCGGCTGTATGAGTGGTTGCTGATCCCAATCGTGGGGTGATCTTATTTGGACTATCCCGTAAGGGGTAGCTCTGGTCTTGTATTGCAGGGGATCGGGAGGGGTACTTGGTACGCTGATCTAGGCCAGGTACTATGATGGGCGGTACCCCAGTAGCTCTACCATTGTATGAAATGCAATCTCCAATAAGCGCCTGTACAGTTTTGATTTTTTCCAACTATGCTGGAATGTGAGATGCAAGCATTTCAGCTAGATTCTATTTTACTTTCTATAGACACTATTATAATATCAGATGGATTTGATAAAAATGTTTTAGGTTATCATGAGATAACAACCTGGCATGTTTATTTGTGATGTGGTCTTACGAGATACCTTTGATTTCAAAGGATTTTAAAAACTTTAATAATCCAATTAAGTGTGTTTTCTCACGCTGGTTTTCCAGACTGACTCGCGTGTTATGTTATTATAATGCTCGGGTCAGACCGAGTATTATAAAATACAGGGTATGATGATGCTATGGAGCTCAGGAGACGAGCTGGATGGCGAAATGTATCACATGTATCTGACTTATTTCTGCTGTGCGGTGTAAGTTGTATAGTCATCTTTTGTGAGGACAAGTATGATAACTGTCCAGTTGTGTGGTATGGTTTGTGTTGTACTCTGATGATTGTATGTATCAAACAGTTACAAATTCTTTTGTATAAAAGTCTGTTGTTATATGTTATATTTTATTCTGCTGCGATTGTGAGGTTCTGATATTGTTTTCCATTTCTTCTTCTACCTCTTTCTCCTTTACCCCTAATGGTTCGTATTTCCGTCCAATTTGAGTTGAACTGTTGGAGAATATTATCGGCTCAAAGAGGTATGGATTTGCGGGCTGTTATAAATGCCTATAAATGTGCTTTTATAGAATATTCCCAAAATAGTCATACTTAAAGATTCATTATCCTAGATAGTTTAAAAGTTATAGAATCTGTAAATATAAATTTAACTTTTTTTGATAATAAGTATATCAAAAGACCAAAATAATGGTGAACCATTAATATGACCTCGTTCATAACAAGCTGAGACTAATGATGACTATATTTCTAACCAAAATAACGACGAATCTCAATTCCTAAAGAAGTTGTTAAATAAAGAAGAAGCAAAAGAGCAAGACTAGAAAAGAATTCTATCCCTGACTTTATTCCATATCTTATCGAAGGCACAAAGGATGAAATCCATAAGATCGCTAAATATGTAATCACTACAAGAAAAACAGCGATTTATAACGCTAATTTATAATGCGTTGTTTCATTGTGTTATTGTTCATTCTAATTTTTCATTTGGAGCCTGTGTTTGGTCGCGTAATGCTTTCTGCCCCCGATTATTTCCTTTTTCCGCGTCCTCATCTAATTATTTTGATCTTCCCACTTTCATATTATTTCCCTCTTTTTTTTCTTCCCTCTTTCTGAAATAATTTTTCTCCGTAATCATAAAATTGGCAGATCCCAAACCAAACTGCTATCCTCCTTCGATTTATATATATATATATATTTCTCACTACTTGCTTCCTCTCTCATCAGCCCAAATCAAAAATCCGTTACCCCTAATTTGATTTTGTCTTGAAAATTCAAACGCACACGATTGACCAAAAAAAAGGACACATGATCCAGGCCAAGACAATTGATGCGTGTGAAGATGGGTGTAACACTTGTAGTGCTAACGCGATCGTGAGGCCACGATCAACTTGGGATCGAACAAACTAGGTGGCACTGCGAGCAGATTCTTGAGCTGCGTGCGTATGCGGAGGCAGTTGCTAGCATATGCGGAGGCAGTTGTTAGCGTTCGATTTGGCGGTGACGAGGCTGAATGCGAACTGGGCAGTGACAAAGATGGTAATGAAGATGATTGACATTTAGGCAAAGTGTGGTTGTGATTTTATGAATTAGTAGTGGAATGGAGTGTTGGCGGCTAAAGTTAGGTGAAGGCAAGTACGACTTCGCTCGGTATTTTGGTGAGTTTTACACTCAAAATATTATCTTAATCTTATTTTCTATGAAATATTAACATTTGTATTCTATATTCCATGAAGTTAGGTGAAGGCATTCGTTTATCACTGTTCATTTCATTTGTTCAGGATTTTTATCGTTCAATGTATTTTTAGTACATTTGTTTATCATGGTTCATTTCATTTGAAGCAATATTTGTTTGTTTAGCATTCGTTTATCACATTCATAATATGATTGAGTTGTCATGAGTTCTAGAATTACAATATCTTTTATTTTCCTTAAGCTTATGTCTATTCATCAATAGTCTTTAAAGTGTAAGGCTGAATGTGTTAGAGTCTTGTGTGAGCTCACTACAGTACTAGTGCTTTCATTACTTTAAATTTGAACTTGAAAATTGAGGAATTCTCTATTATGTATTTTCATTTTTATTTTCCTATATAGTTTTTGAGATTGTTTTCAAATCATGTTATCAGATTAGTCAGTCTAATTTTCAGAATCAGGTTTAAAATATATTATTGTCGTCCAGAAATCAAAATAATGGAAATGAGAACACACTGCATTTTCTTAAACCATTTTTAGTAACAGTCACATAGCTATGTTACTAGTCCAATGCACTGTCCTATTTTTTATTTTTAGTGCATCCTAGTTTGTTGTCAGTAATGCTTTAGATGTCTTTGCCTATAGTATGGCTTTTATATGTGGAATTTGTATACTGCTGTTTGTTGACAGCATCTTAATCTTGTTCTTTAGCTCAGATCTTAAAATGCTTATGCTGTGATTTTCAAATGTTTTGTTACATGAAAATATGCAAAGAACTTTCAGTTGATAATATGGTTTTTATATAGCAATATTTGTTTGAATTTGATTTATTTAGGGATGATTGTGGAGTGTTACTATGCAACTAATTGCCTTTGGTTGTATTGTTCATGTGGTAATATTTCATAGAGTTCAATTCATTTAGCTGCATTGTTTAATGTAATATTTATTGGCAGCAATTAGGTTTATATATAACAATTATGTCTCTATATACAATTGATTAGGTTGTAGAAACTATGCATATACAGCTCTTCTAGTACACTTCAGTTTGTATACGGGCATATAATTTGATGTGTCTTCATTTAGGCTTATAATGAGATGTATAAACTATAAAGATTTTGAACAAAATTAAACTAGAATAGATGGAATTAGATGAAAAGGAGAAAAACCATTGAAAACTGATGCTAAATTACTTGTATATTGTAATAATGGTAGGTTGCTTGATAGAAATATTAGGAAAGAATAATCGATTGGATCTTTTATCTATTTGATGTAATAAAACGTCCATGGAAACATAAGGGTTTTTCTTTTATTAGTGGGCTGCGTTATTACATGTATATTACATTTTGTGACAAATTATAACCAACTGCAGCTCAAGGGTACTTAATGCATAGACCCGTTCCTGCTTGAATCCACGCATGTGCACAACATGTACACTGGTAAGACATAGCAATAATATACGTAAAATTTCAGTTGCTTGGTCATTATTGTTTTAGTATGCTCTACACCTTCTTTTAGTGAATTGGATTTAGTTGTTTCCTGTTTAATGTATATTGCTTTAGTTTACGTAATGCTTAGTTTTATCGGTGCAAATTTCACCTTAATTTCACCCTAATTTTTGCAAATGAACATCGGGTATGGTGTTTGAATCCACAATGACTAATTTCTTGATCGGGTTCTTAATAAAGGAAGAAAGTTAAACTTTGGATTGTGCACTTAGTTTAATTTGTTTGGATGCATTTAAACTTGAGAGTCATAAAACCACCCCACCACCGCCAACAACCCCCTCCCTCTTCCTTTTTGTTTCATTTAAATAAACCGTTATATGAAATTTTAGAAAGATATTTTATTCATTAGGATTATTGGTGTCATAAGTTTAATTGTATTATGGACAATAACACTACACACTCTATGGTAAATGGTCCAAATGCAAGGAATTGTTCTTGGAAAACAATTCAGTTGATATCATGAATTAGCTCAACATTCGTTTGGAGAAAATTTAAGCTTGGTTTAAGGATTGTGTCGCCTCAGCAAATGGTGATAGGTGTGGCTAGAAATAAGCTCAAAATAAGTATTAAGGTTCAATAAACAGTGAAATATATAAGATAGATGATCACAAGTCTTGATATCTCTAATGAATACATTTATTATAGACATTCAAATTTTAATTTTGTTGTACATACTCTTTGCAACTATTTAAATTACGTTTTCCTTTATGTTGTGCATTTCGTTGCTTTATTGTTTTATTAATCTTAATTGATTCAAACCATGTCTTTTAATTTGTTTTAGGATAATTTTTTTTTATCTTGGTTGAATTTTGCTCAAATAAGGAGCATTCCCACCTCTAGTTGCTTTATCTTACTTCTGGATGCCTAGGTCAAAATGAAAGGTAAAGTGTATACTTATGTTGTGATTATTCATTTTTGTTATGCTAGGCTAGAAATCTATTTCTATATTTCAAGTGGTTTGGCTAGAAAACACCATGAGTACATATAAATCAGGCAAGTAATGTGTGTGTTCATGATCTTAGTTTTTTCTTCTTTGAATGAAATCGTTGATCAAGACCTATTTCTTTCTTCCAAAGAGTTAGTGTTAACCATATATTAATTTTTGAAATAGTTAATACTTAATATGATCTAACTTGATTAAATATATGTTTTTCTTTTTCCAGTTCACTAGCAACTCAATGTTCTCAACTCATTGGAGATTTTTTACAAATTTATATTAATTTGGGATGTGAGACATTTATCAAATTATTCACGTTCAATAATCAATTAATTATTAAGTAATTAATTATAAACTAATTATGAATATAAGGATATATGGAATAGGAATATGTTATAGTTTGTGTATTATATATGTTAAAGAGTAATATAATTAATGATTATTTGCATCCTCTTTAGAGTCGGACTATGGACTACATCAAATCCTTTCAAATAGGTTAATACTCATGAAGTCATCCCTTTTTCAATGAATCGGTGTCGATAATAACAATTGTTCATATTTTTTCCAAACCAAGCAACACTAAAAAATTTAGTTTCATGTAGAATTAATAGAATATCTGGTTAAATTCATACTCTGTTGGACTTTGTCAAATCTTCTTATTTATGCGGGAGTTGAGGGACTGGTTGTAAATGATGCAAATTCAGGTGGTAAAACTAGTGCATGATGCTGTAGTTTCAGGTGGGAAGTGATGCGGGCCTTGCATGAGATGGTGTGTCACTGAATGGAAGTGGCTTTAATCACCCAATGCCCATTCGACACAGGTAATCCTTGCATGTTGGCTCAACTTTATAATAATGTGTGTATTTGTGTGTATAGACTAGCAGATTTGGCACGTTAAGCAAGTGGCAGCGAGTAGCAGAACTGGCATGAATTAGTTGCACATGAACGAGTGAGGCTGTGATGTTGAGTATGCGATGGAAGTCTTGATAGAAGTATGTGTTGAGCAAGTGATGGGATCCTTGCAAGCTAAGTCTATGGAAGAAAGACATCAGTTGAAACCATCTAACATTAAATGTATGATTGAGTGGAAGAAGTTTATCAAGTTGAAAACTAGTTCGGAATTCAAGGCATGAGAAATTTCAGTCTTCAAATACATATTAAAGAATGATGCAGATAAAAAATATTAAAACTAGTGTACGTATCAAATGAAAATACAATATTCTGCATGCATTTGAAGTCATGGCATATTTACAGTTTTCAAAATCAAAAGTAGATAAATGGCATTTGTATATATCAAATTACATATACTAGACATTGTTAAAACTAGTGTATAGTAAATCTGAAATCAGGCTATATGACGTTTAGACATATAGTAAATCTTTCATACCCATATATTCGAAACCTTCAAAACCAGAATTAAGGAATTCTGACACAAAATTAATATGCATACTAAATTTTGTATTTAAAATTTGATATATTTATAACCACTGTGTACAAAATACTCGTTTATATTCAAAGCTGTAAAAATATGGTCTTGAGTCTCATATTGTGGCAAATCCTTGTACTGCCTAATAATTTTCATGACAAGAGGCTGCTAATACAGAGATATAAGAATAAACTTGGTACTATTAAATTATGACAATTTCTTGGTGGTCCCTTTTAGTATTCAGTTTAAAAGTAAATTTTAAAATTGCTCAATCGGTTATTTACAATCGATACACATGATCCTTCCGCATGGGATTCACATCCTTTTGCAGCGGAGATTTTTGGTACTTAATTCAATTCATCGTTTGTTTGGAAGATAATACTTCTATGGTTTTTTATTTCTTTTGATGCTGTCATATTTGAGTGACTGCAAGTTAGAGATATAATTTCCATATGCGCGATAAGTTTGAAAAGATTTCCATGAAGCCATTACTCAAATTCTACCACGATTCTTGCACACACACACTCTCTCTCTCTCTCTCTCTCTCTCTCTCTCTCTCTCTCTCTCTCTCTCTCTCTCTCTCTTGCAGATTAATAATGAATGAAAATACAAAATTTGCATCTATGATCCTAGTTTTTACGCTAGCTCCTTGGCATACAAAGCAAGCATGCGATCATTTCTACAGAAATTTTTTGCAGGCCCTGTTTACAGCTGCAACATCACTTGTTGAACCTTAAAAGTAAAATCTTTTTTTTAGTCTTATATTACTTTTTGTCTAATTTCACTTTATGCCTATTCTGTGGATGCATTTAATTTAGGTTGCTGTAAAATTGGTTGCAGTAGGATTAAACAGCTCAAGGGTGATTTCATTTCTTCAACTTGACAGGTTTAGGATTAACTACTTGTTTATTTCTAAATTAACTAAATTAACTAATTTGTGGTCCCGTGCTTTTGGTTTCAGTATTGGTTGTGCATTTCTCTGTTGTGTGTCCAAACTACTTGCATTTATGGCATATAAATGGCTAGAAATCATACTCAACTTTAATAGTGCATTCACCATTACTTGATTTAACAGTTTTTTGTTTAGGGTAAGTAGAGTTAATATTGATTTGAACTAGAATATGTGCATAACTTGTTTATTTCATTGTTGCAGTTACATTATCAGCCCTAATTGGATGGCCTGTTACACTACTGATGTGGCTAAGTCTTTTCATCCCAATGTTCCCAGTCGTAAAATATTAGCATTTCCTGTAATCGTTCCCTGATGAAGTACTTTGGATACACTCCATCTCTTAATGTTGGCATAGAAGAAATTCAAAAAATGACTAAGGCTACTAAGATATTAGGTAATCATTGTTTTCTTGATTTACAATTTTATTTCGTCAATATAAACATTTTATTATATTTTCATTTACAGAGTTGAATACAACATAAAGGTTAAACCTGTATTTGTCACTATTAATCCACAACATGACACCCCTGATCAGCTTCGGGCATATCTTATTGGTTTTCTTTACCTTAGACTTTGTTGTTTCATTCTATATTATCAAAATATAATGGATGCATAACATTATTTTATGTTGCTAGCAGAATTTGATTCGAACATAAGTAAGTCCAATCAATGCAGTAAGACAAATTGCACATGAATACTGTGTCTACTTCAGGAAAGTTGATAAAGAGGGCTATGATTATCTGATAAAATCTTCAAACAACACGTGAGTCCTTATTTTCAAATGTTGAAAACTTGTTTTTTTTTGTATGTGTTAACTGTGACTTGTATATATAGGTATCACTTAGATCCGAATACAGAGGTAGTCAAGACTTTCGAGGTTGAATATGTCAAATGGTAAATGAGATTGTTAGAAAGGTGAAAAAGGTTTCAAAAGGACCTGCAGGTAAACTAAATACTGAATTTACCTTGAGTTTTGTTGTATACTTGATTTGTTTTGGTATTTGTTAAATTATAACTACCCCCTGGGTATGTAGTTTAGTAGGAATTAATCATTCAATGAACTTGGAGATGCCTTAACAGTGCTATTTGATCATCTAATCTTCCACATATCTATTTAATTACAGAGCATATTTATAAACAAATGTCTTATGAAAAAATACACTGTGATAACATATAAAACTAACAAAGAAATACCTTGTACAAATCAGTGGCCCTCTTTCAATGGCCATTAACATTAGCGCACTATAATATCTCTCTTTCAATGGCCCTCTTCAACGTTTTAAACTTCTTTTCATCACTGGTTGATTATTCACCCTATTCATCTTTCAATTGCTAAAGCTTATGTAGTTCACTTTTTTCAGGTGTTTCAAGGTGACGAACCTGATAGTGAAGAGTTTGGTGCTCCACGGAGAGCTGACTGGCTCTCTTGATTTGGCACAAAGACAGCTTTAAGTCCAGTTGAGCTTATCTTCTCAACATGATATCTATTATTCTAGATTACGGTTGTTAGAAATGTTGTATTTTATTGATAAATTTACAAAATTACAGTTATCTAGGGTTCTTTTGTTAAATTGAAGTTTTAATAATAATCCCGAATGTATTTTTGTTCTTTTTTTTCTCCGTCAATGAATTTATATAGAAAATGACACTTTTTTCCCTCTAGGCTGTAAAAGAATTTATCAATACTATAACATGTTGATTTAATAGT
Organism: Allium cepa; assembly: GCA_030765085.1. Classification (NCBI taxonomy): domain Eukaryota; kingdom Viridiplantae; phylum Streptophyta; class Magnoliopsida; order Asparagales; family Amaryllidaceae; genus Allium; species Allium cepa. The sequence goes on from CM060943.1 coordinate 133,030,269, forward strand.
GTGAAATGACCGCTATTAAATAAATATTTTATAGCGACAAAATGGTGTTATAAAGATTTCCAATTCCGTTGAGATTTAGCTGTATTATAGTGGCTATAATGAGCTATTGAATAAATATTTTATAGCGGCAAAATGGTGTTATAAAGATTTCCAGTTCCGTTGAGATTTAGCTATATTATAGCAGCTATAATGAGCTATTGAATTAACGTACCATAGCGGCAAATTTGCGTTATAAAACTAAGCTCAACCATAGCGGCATATTTTGTGTTATAAATATTCAACAGTTTTTTATAACATGTCGATATACAGCGCTTATCAAACTGCTATGGTTGTGATTAATAGCGGCTATATGCTGCTATAAAAGACACTTTTTGTTGTAGTGAATAAATGTCGATGATTATCCTACAAACTATTCTAATGATATGAGTTCCAAAGATGTAAATTTTTGTAAAGAGGGAATAAATGATGAAATGAATTTAATTATGTCAAACCAAATTTGAATTTTGATGGATCTACCTTCTGATGTTGAGCCAATAGGAAGTAAATTGGTATTCAAGCGAAAATTGAATATAGATGGGTCCATTAACAAATTTATAGCCAGATTAGTTGCAAAGGGCTATAAACAAAGATAAAGAATATATTATTATCACACATATGCTCATGTTACTCGCATTATTTCTATACGTTGTTTGACAGTGCTAGCATCCATGCATAATTTAATTATACATCAAATGAATTAAAGCCAGCATTTCTAAATGGTGTTATAGAAAAAAGATATAAATGGAACTACCCAAAGGTTTAATATTGCTTGCCAAGAAAAGTTTGCAAATTAGTCAAATCTATTTATGGTATGAAGCAAGTTCATATGCAATGGCATGAGAAGTTTGAAGAAGTAGCATTATCATATGCACTTAACGTCAATAATGTATAAAAATGTATATATAGCAAATCGGATAAAAATTATTATGCTATACTATGTTTATATGTTGATGATATGCTAATTTTGGGGTCTAGTGCATCTTATTTGAACCAAACTAAGAAGTTACTATCCTCGAAATTTGATATGAAAGATTTAGGAGAAGCTGATGTTACCTTAGGAATTAAAATTCTAAGACAACCAAGGGTGTTTGTGTTAACACGATCTTATTATATTAAGAATTTCTCAATAAATACGGTCATTATAATGACATACCAATATCAACTTCTTTAGATCCTAATATTAAATTAAAGAAGAATACCAGGCATACTATTTCTCAACTATAATATTCCAGTATTATTAGGAGTTTTATATATGTTATGCATTGCACAAGACCTGGCATAGCATACACTATTAGTGTATTAACTCATTTTATGAGTAATCCAAGTACGGAACATTGGAAAGCAATTTCAAGCTTTTTTAGCTTATTTGAAAGGCACCATCGACTATGGTCTTTCTAAAGGAATTCCTACTACACTAGAAGGATATATTGATGCTACTTGCAACAATGTGGAATCTAAATCCAAATCTACAAATGGATGGATATTTACATTATGAGGAGTTATTATGTCTTGGTGTTCCAAGAAACAGATTGTTTTTCTAACTTAACTATATTGTCGGAATTAATTATATTAGCAGATGCATGTAAAGAGGCGGAATGACTAAAGAATTTTTTAATAAATATTCCTTTATGGATTGAGCTATCTCTAGCAGTCATGATTAATTGTGATAATCAGACTACGATATATAATGTGTCTAATAAGACCTGTAATAGAAAGTCTTGACATGTGAGTCTAAGACCTTATATAAGACTATTATTCAAGCGATGAGAAATTACAATCGATTGCATAAAAATAAAGAAGAATTTGGCTGACGCGTTTACAAAGTCTTCTAAAAGTGATTGTATCTATAAAATCAAGGGAATTGGATTAAGGTTCGTAAATAAAGGTTGATCATTGGCTAATGACAACCCAACTTATATCTTGAAAACATAGACAAAGTTCAATGGGTACCAACAAGTTAAAACGTTGATTATGGAACAGTACACCAAAAATTCCATAAGGTAGTGTTGGGTATTCTGCATAAATGAGGATAGATTAATTCCTTGATAAGTCTATATACAAGGGTATTTCAAAAGCACTTAAGACTTGCCTATATGAGTGTGGAAATCAAACTGTTTTCTAAGAAAGCAGGATCGATTTTTAAGTAGACTCATGAAAATCAAGGTTAAAGCACATGGTCATTAATGTGTGGAGCATACAGAACATAGTGACTTATCAAAATCGATATGTGTGATTCTTCCGGTATATGGCTTTAAAAGTTTGTATTAAGTGAAGAGTTCAATCCCAAAAGGCACTCGTCGCATAGGTGTTGGTTTTCACGATAATGTCACTTCTTGTCCTTGAACTATGTCGGCTTGATCCTATTTGGGTGCGTAGGCGGTCAATCGAGTGATGCAACCATTCCAAATGTTTTAAACTTTGAAAATAGAAGGAGAATGCTATAAATTTTTAGAATAACAAAATGGGATTTTTTAGGAACATGTTATTTGGAGTAAGAAGAAGAGAGCATGTTTGGAAGAAGGGAAGAAACAAGATCAAAAATAGAATGAAGAAGGATACTTCGCACAGTTGTTTACTGTGCATATATTGGTACCATCGGTCGATCAGTGGGATACCACCGGTCGACAAGTAGTACTGGCGCCTGCACTAGCGGCTATGAACAACATGTCCATTCAAAGAGTTATAACTCTTACCGATGGCTATAATCCTTCATTCAGTGGCTTTTCTAACAGTATTTTTAAGAGAAGCAACCCCTTTTCGCATTCAAATATTATTTATATAAGGATTATCAATCCTTGCATCTAACATCCAATGTGTGATTAAATCTTCTTTTTCTTCTCTACTCCGATAACCCTTTCCTGGTGATTATCGAAAACATTTTACCACTGTGTTCTTGGCTTGATCAAAGTAGTATAAAACTTTGAATCAAATGACATCGTTAGAAGATTTTGTTGAATCCTTATAGGAATATTTTGATAGTCCTTTTGTACTCGATAGGGTCGAACTATTTTATAAAAGAATATGTAATAGATCCTCAAAGTCAGAAGTACAACAACGGTATCCATATTATACTCCAACAAATAAGACGGCAATGCAAGTTGATGGTAATAGTGCATGATGAGGCTTGGCAGCTGCAGTGAGCCGTGTTGCAGATGGATGAAGAATTCTCTCGTAAGCCAAGGTAGGAAAATAGGGAGTTGAAAATATGGGCTGATTAAGTCAAGATCTGTGAATAAATGAGAGTTTTGTGATGAAGGGTGTTGCAAGTAAGAGAAGATGGGGCTAAAATGATGAAGGAAGAGGGAAGAAAAAAGCGGCCTTACAAAATAATTAGCGATCTCCCTTTGTTTCTCTAAATTTTCAATATTTCACTTGATACAATGTTTTTATGTGAAAGTTTTATTTCATAAAAGCAAAGGTATGTGAAAGTTTTATTTCATAAAAGCAAAGGTATGTACAAAACAACTATTTCCATTAAAACTCTGTTATTAAGGGTTATCAAAAACAATTTTTGTTGCAATTCATTCACACCTAGTTAATCAGAGTAAAGTAAATCATGATTTATTTTAATACACTTTCTCAAGTTCATCACTCCTAAATGGTTTCTTACCGTACAGCCTTCTATTAATACAAAATAATTTATTTACAAAATAAAAAATCATGTAACCCAAAATTCATCTCTAAAAACGTATTCTATTGTGTATCATCATGTCAAATTATCATATCTTAAAGCTTCCAAGAACTATGAAAACCATTCAAACAAAAATTGACTGTTGGAGATTTTAAAGAAAATAGGTGGATTAGAGAATATATTACTCACGTATACTCTTGAGTTGATGAAGTCCCTAGTTCCTATAATAATCTTTCAGCTTCTTCTTACTGCTGTTTAGATCGCAAGCGCCATTAAAGAGCTCAAACCTTTTGTTTTATGTTTTTGAATGTCGAGAAGAAATGAAAAAAGGCAAGTAGTTATTTTTACTTTAAAAGAGTAATTGGGTTGCCGACCCACCATCTCATTTTCTTATAGATTAGTTAGCTCTAACATTGCATTTACTTCTCACTAAAAAAGGTGTGTTGCTTAAAGCACAGAAAACATTGCTTGTTGCTACCATGTGGTGATCAACCGCCGACCACCATTTACCGCCTCCAGCTGACTTTTCCGCCGAACAGTGCAAAATCGGGTTTGATGGTCAATGGCCGACCAACGCTTGGTAGCCTGTAATATAAACTTTTTCAACAAGAATTTTCCTAGTATCACTTGATACACCCAAGCACAACCAAGTGCCCCATGAGCATTCATTCCTTTACATCAATTCGATCTCTTTAAATTCATAACTAATCACTTAACTATTAATTACGGGGGGTTACAGTAGCGCTAGTAGATGAGAGTTTATTCTACTAAATCGAAGAGAAGTTTGCGATCATTTTAGGGTCCTTTAGTATTTGGATATTAGTTGACTTTGATTGATTTAACTTTGATTTTGATGAAATGTAGTAACTTGAATTGATGAAGCTTGTATTGATGTAACTTTGATTGATGAAACTTTGATGATATCATGATGACATTGAGTATTTGAATCTTAATGTTGTATGGTTTCGTTTGTAGATAACTATGATTTTGATTGTTCACTCTTTGTGTTGTAAGTCGAATGATATTTGAAATTTCTATATATATTATATACACACAGAAAAACCCACATAAGAAGTTAACATGGGTATTTTAAGTTTTCATGGCCAGTTCACTCATAGGTTAAGTGAAACATCTCAAACAAGGTTGACGTGGAAGTTTTGAAAAACCCTGTTAATTGTCCATGTGGTTATGTGATGTTACCACACTTTGTGTTTGCGTATGAGGTTCGGGTATAGGTGTATGACCTACTTGAACATTCCATGCAAATACAGAGTTTGGAAGCTTTATAGGCCCGTGCAGGGGTTGAATGTGAGTTTCAAAAATCCCCACGTTTTGTATTTATGTAGATATTTCAAGTATAGACTAACAAACACTCAAACCACCCCACACAAATACTGACCGTTGTGTTATTTATTACCCACGTTCCTTACTCGTATGGGTTAGTAACACTCCAACATCCTTTTTTTGGGTGTTGGTAAAGTATGTTTCTAACTTCAGCTTCTTAAATACAAACATATTTAAACATAATTAACCAAACTAACTTTTAATAACCAAAGTACATAAGTTAATCCGTAGCAAAAACATTAATTTTAAAAAAATTATGTAAGCTCTCTTTCTCAATGTTCCATTACACCCACACTCTTATGTATAAATTTGCATGTAAGTTTCTTATTTTCTTCCAATAATTACGATGCAAATTCATGGGCTGGCACCGATAGCAATTCATCTGTTGGAACCGGGTCAACCTACACCGGGATTTATGGGCGAAATTCAAAAAATTCCCTTGTTTGTTCTTTATTAGGCCTATGAAGTCTACTTTATTTAGAACATTTCTAAATAATATTTATATAAAATCTTTTTTATTTAAAACTATAAATTATATAGTTATATTTAATTTACATCTTAATATATATAAGCGTGTTACATACGCATATATATGGTGAAACATATCAACCCATGCAAAATATAATATGTCTGTGTATATATGCTAGGATATACATCGCAACGAACATGTTAGCTCATCTAATATGCAAGTATATGTTGTCTAAATATATATATATGTATGTATACACTGTATTTGCATATAAATATTATATATATGTATGTATGTGTGACGCCCCACCTCTATACCCACGCTAGCCAAGAACATTACGGTGAATGCTGTCAACTAGCACGGAGAATAAGGCTGTTGAGGAGCGACCATCCGTGTAATTGCTTTGCGCGAGCATCGATATGTCAGATAGTATAACATGCATTTCTTTATCAAGAGGGAAATCCGACATACCGACACAAACTCAAAGCTACTATACAGTGGCTATAATATCTTCAGAAACAAATATAGAAATAAACATAACATAAATCAGTCACAGATAATTCATATCACAAAGGCGGAAGAAGATATGAATATATAACTAACACATGAAAGTATATATCAGAGTAGTGGTCAAAAAATCCACAATATCTCAAAAGAATAGCTACACGAACTACACAAAAGAATAAGTATACATCATGGAGTCTATATCTCAAATGTATACAACAAAAACTACTAATCTAAGTCGTTAACCAAAAGTCAGAGAAATCAATCCCAAGTGAGAAGTCAAGCTGAAGCACATGTAACATCTCGGTCTGACCCGAGTATTATTTAATAAGAAAATAATAAATGGATCAGTCTAACTATAAATATCAGATGAAACGATATAGAATAAGAGATATGACTAAACACATAATAATCACAATGCAAAGCTGTGAAATATATAAGTAATTGAAAATCAATAAGAGATTAATCAATATCACAGAATCTACACAAGAATCAAAGAAATGTCATACTCCTTATTTCGTTCACCAAACCATAAATATTGACGATTATATCAATGTCAATCACAAAAGTCAATGACACACAAATTCACCAATGCACAAATATTGATAAAACTTATCAATGGAAATCACGAAAATTGGTAAAACACAAATTCTAGAAATCATCTCAAGAAATCTAGAATTCACAAAAAGGGGGAAGGCCTATCACAAACGGGAGCATAAAGCTCACCAACACGTGTATCACAAATGGACGCTAATTCCATGGTTGCTAACCATCACAAATTGAGCCGAAGCTCCACAAACGGTCTGAAGACCATGGGTTGCTACCCCACCAATTTGAGTCGAAACTCCACAAAACGGGGTTTAGTCTCCCTCGCAGACAAAGAGACATCGCGCATTGCTAGTCTAAATCACAAAGATGATCGTCATGATCAACGAGAAGTGTCAATTACAGTAAGCTAGTAAATATATGAGCTTAGCTTCATGTCCCATAACCACTAGCTTAACTTAAATATTTACGAACAAATTATAGATCTCCACTAGAAAATTATCACAAGAGATTCAATAATCTCGACATCTTTACATAATAAACTAAGAGTTGCGGATCCACCAACCGGATTCGCAATTTTCAAAGAAGTCGTTAAAGCAACAACACTTAAAGAAAAAGTATCAATAAGTTCTTTTGATATAAAAGAATGGGACGCGCCCGTATCAAAAAGAACTCGAATAGGATGATCACGAAATAGAATAATGCCATCAAGGATAGAATGAGAAATACCTTGGCCACGAGATGTGTTGCCAGGGGCTTGAGCAACATTTAACTTTCCCTCCTTCCTGCCCTGAAGCTTGGGGCATGAAGATATAACATGACCGGGAACTTTGCAGTAGCGACAAGAGAGAGACTTTGGGCACTTGTTCGCATAATGGTCCTTCGAACCACAATTATAGCATTCCCCACGACCAAAGGAAGAAGTCTTTGCCACAGGGGCTGCTTGCTTCCCTTTCTTATTGGGATAAGGGCCTTTGAATTTACTGGGCCTTTTCTTGTTGTTGTTGAAGTTTGGTTTGGAACCCACCACTTCAACATCATTTTCCCTATCCGCCTCTTCAAGATGAAGAGTGATATCAATGAGTTGGTCGAAAGAAACTTCTAACTTTAGAAGTAATGGCTTCTTGAGATTTTTATTCAAGCCATAGACGAATCTCTAATTTTTCTTCAATGGGGTATTAATATATTCAACCCCGTACTTAGAAAGAGATTCAAAAGACGCGACATAATCTGTCACGGAAGATTCACCTTGAACAAGGTCTATAAAATGACGAGCCAAAGTCACCTTCTCAGCTTCTGGTATGAATTTTAACTCGAAGCGCTCTCGAAATTTCTCCCAGGTGAGATCCGCTTCATTAATCTCAGAAATAAGAAGTTCGTACCAGTCCAATGCTCTTTCTTGGAGCATACTAGAAGCCACCTGAACTCGGTGGAGATCAATGATGTTCATGCGAGAAAAGATACGATCGCATGTCCTTAACCAAGTCTGGACTTCAATAATAGTTTCAGAACCTTTAAATGGCTTCCCGTCCAGGTTGGTGTAATCATTGCACAAACGTGCAAACCCAGATTTAGGGTGAGTAGGTTCCGGATTAGAACCAGCTGCTTGAGCATTCGTGACAAGGTCAAGAAGTTGCTGGGTAGTCATAAAAACTCCATCTTGGGGAGTAGCACTAGATTGACCGGCGCTGGGACGGCCAGGTCTAGCCATTTCCCTTCCTTTAGAAAGAAATAAAGAAGAAGAAAAAGGTTATTCACCAAATGAATATCAAGCAATCTTGATAGATAAAACAAGGAATCATAAAGAAAATAGGATGAATCGGTACAAAGACTCAAATAAAATCCTAAAGCACGACTCCTAAGAAAGACTTAGGACGAAGATCCTTGTTATAATATTCCATATTGTTCCGAAGTTTGGCTCTAATACCATGCTGTGACGCCCCACCTCTATACCCATGCTAGCCAAGAACATTACGGTGAATGCTGTAAACTAGCACGGAGAATAAGGCTGTTGAGGAGCGACCATCCTGTAATTGCTTTGCGCGAGCATCGATATGTCAGATAGTATAACATGCATTTCTTTATCAAGAGGGAAATCCGACATACCGACACAAACTAAAAGCTACTACACAGTGGCTATAATATCTTCAGAAACAAATATAGAAATAAACATAACATAAATCAGTCACGGATAATTCATATCACAAAGGCGGAAGAAGATATGAATATATAACTAACACATGAAAGTGTATATCAGAGTAGTGGTCAAAAAGATCCACAATATCTCAAAAGAATAGTTACACGAACTACACAAAAGAATAAGCATACATCATGGAGTATATATCTCAAATGTATACAACAAAAACTACTAATCTAAGTTGTTAACCAAAAGTCAGAGAAATCAATCCCAAGTGAGAAGTCAAGCTGAAGCACCTGTAACATCTCGGTCTGACCCGAGTATTATTTAATAAGAAAATAATAAACGGATCAGTCTAACTATAAATATCAGATGAAACGATATATAATAAGAGATATGACTAAACACATAATAATCACAATGCCAAGCTGTGAAATATATAAGTAACTGAAAATCAACAAGAGATTAATCAATATCACAGAATCTACACAAGAATCAAAGAAATGTCATACTCCTTATTTCGTTCACCAAACCATAAATATTGACGATTATATCAATGTCAATCACAAAAGTCAATGACACACAAATTCACCAATGCACAAATATTGATAAAACTTATCAATGGAAATCACGAAAATTGGTGAAACACAAATTCTAGAAATCATCTCAAGAAATCCAGAAATCACAGAAAGGGGGGAGGCCTATCACAAACGGGAGCATAATGCTCACCAACACGTGTATCACAAACGGAACGCTAATTCCATGGTTGCTAACCATCACAAATTGAGCCGAAGCTCCACAAACGGTCTGAAGACCATGGGTTGCTACCCCACAAATTTGAGTCGAAACTCCACAAAACGGTGTTTAGTCTCCCTCGAAGACAAAGAGACATCGCACATTGCTAGTCTAAATCACAAAGATGGTCGTCATGATCAACGAGAAGTGTCAATTACAGTAAGCTAGTAAATATATGAGCTTAGCTTCATGTCCCATAACCACTAGCTTAACTTAAATATTTACGAACAAATTATAGATCTCCACTAGAAAATTGTCACAAGAGATTCAATCGGACAAGTCCAAGAATTAACCGACGAAGTAAACGCAAGTGTTTCATACCACTCCTTTTACTAAGTCGTTTAATTAGATTTCTCATACGAGTGAGGTAAAGGTTTGTATATACTAATAGATTGGAAAACGGTTTAAGAAACGAGCTTTGTACTAAAATAGTGTTGAAATCATTTGAAAAAGAGTTTTAATATTTACTACTAGTATAGCAACCTTATATTTTTAAAGTGACAAATCACGAAGAAGATTGTAGGAACAATCAATCACTAAAATTCACATACGAAGATGTGAATAAAAATCCAACGAAACCGATAAAGAATCCATCGAAATGGATATTCAAAAATCCCTAAAAAGGAGTCATCAAAGTTATAATAAATGATAACAACAAATAGGAAACAACACAAGTCGATTAAAGTTGGAAATTCAAGCAACTAGGCAAAATTGCATCAGGTCGGTCGGCCGGCTACAGAGCTCGGTCGACGGGGCCCTGTTTCAGAAAATTCCTCGGGAAGCAGGTCGGTCGGGTGAACCCTGTAGTTGGTCGACCGGACCTTAAACAGAGAAGTGCTTATGCACTTGGAAGCAGGTCGGTCGGCCGGCAGCAGGGCTCGGTCGACCGGACCTGTTGCCATTCTCTTCCCAGCCCATGCAAATGAGGTCCAACCTCGACCAAATTGCATTCTCTCGAGCAGCGGCGCTAAGGGTTTATGCCAAACGACTACCCGGCCCCATGAGCTCTTCGATGCATAACCAAAACACATTCAAACATCAAAGTTATGATTTTTAAAGATTTGAACTAAAAACTCTAAAAATTGGAATATTCACCAAATCAATCCAAACCAAAAGCAAATGCACACGAATAAGTGTTAGGAATTCATACCTAACAATCGAAGATAGTTATAGACTAAGATGTGAGATAAAAATCTCACCTTTGAACCCAAACGATTGAAAAAGAAGCATAGAAGCAAGGGAGAATCAACCACTCTTCAAATCCAACTCAAGAAGCTTGATTCTAAGCTTTAAAAGAAGAACATTCCCAAAGTTAGGTTTAGGAATTTCTGAAATTGATAAGAGAATGAGTTGGAGAAGAAGAAGAGAATCTTACCAATGGTTTCTTCTATTAGTTTGGAGCTAGAGTTTGATTCGCAAAAGAAAACTAGGGTTTGGAGTTTTAGTTTCTCATCTCTCCCACCATTGATGCTTTAGAACTGAATAGAGGAGGAAGTGAGAGTGAATGGGGAGGAGTGGTTCAGATTTGAGTATAAGTTAAAAATAGGGCTGAACCCAAACTCAAACCCAAAGTGAAAAAGTAGCAAAACTTGACTAACTCCAAATATATCGAAGCTTACACTCAAAAAGGTCGCAAACGGCATTTTAAACTCAATGGAAGTGGTCCCGAGTCCTAATTCGACCGTATGCAAAAAGTAGCTTTTCGGACTAAATTCCGAGTATCGATAAAATATTTAAATAAAATATTTAAATATAAAATCGACAAATATGCGGGTTGTTACAGTATGTATGTAAGTATTAAGTATTGTTTAAATAATTTTATATAAATATATAAGTTTGTTTTTATATATATGTGTGTATATGTATATATAATTATATGAATAAAATATTCATATTATATATACATATCATGTAACACATTAATATAAATAAATTATTTATAAATATTATGATTATTTAAAAAACCACGAGTAATACATATATATAAATATAATTTTTTTAATATATATATTTGATTTGAATACCTATATATACACATAATTATATTCATAACAAAATATACATATACGTATATATATATTAATAGAATACAAAAAAATACATTTTGATTAATATGAAATACCAGGTCTTACGCATAACTCAGCAAATAATTTATTATTATTATTTAAATTTTAAAATACATTTTAACTAAATATTCGTTTGAAAATTAATAAAATAGTAATAAAAAATTAATTCGAAATTTTATTTCAAATTTTAAATTTCTACTAAATTCTAAATGATATTTTACGGTTTGAATTTTTTTCACATCTTTTCTGTTTAAATTAGTTTTAAAAGATTTATTTATTTTCGACCGAATTAAACAATTAATTTTTTAAAAGAAAAAAATGTTTTTAAATGTTTGGCCGAGAGCTTATCCGATGTTGACATAATTTTATAAAATTTTAAAAACACTTTTCATAACATATTCGGATTAATATAATTTATTTACATAGTAAATTGATTTAAATAATATTAAATAATTATAATATTCAAAAACATTACTGCCAAAAACTAGTATTGCTAAAATAAATTATATATAAATTCATATAACTAATTTTAACCATGGTATGATGTAGTTAACTATAACCTATATATATGTAATTAAATAATATATATTAATTTAAGAAAATATAAAATTATATTATTGTTATATATATGGCTGCACTGACCTGATATATATGATAAAAAAACTAATTTTATTTTGAATATAAATATACACATGCATATAAGGAAACTACTTTATGACAGTGTTACTTGCATATCTGAATCATCACATAACTAACAATATAATATATATGCATATAAAATAAAACATTATACAAAAATTATTAACTATAATATGATAAAAAGATAAATTCTCTCCTTTGAAATCCTTTCTGATTTAGCAGATTACTTGAGAAACCAGGGAGATGGGAGCAAGAAATTTGGCCAGCAATAGATTAGGTTGGAGCCTTGGAGGCTTACAAAATTCCTCTAAAGGTTGATGATAAAGATGTTTATATAGAGGAGAATTAATAGATATTTTAAGATCAAGATCCTACATCATCTCTTACTAATTCTCTTTCATCGTAGCCCTCCATCTCGAAGTCTATGTTGCACCATCTTATAGCCACGTTAACCCCTCATTGTGACTGAATTTTCTAGCCACCTTCATGGGCTTTTAAACCAACTTAGAGCACAAATAAAATATTATACATTTAAATCAAATTTAATTGCTTATTGATGTTGTATATCGATTGATATATTTGTAGCTATTATAAATATATCTAATAATATTTATGCATCAAATAATAATCAAATTTTACGATTAATTTATATAATTTATAACAATTATAAATTAATTAAACCATTTTGTCAAAGAAGAATTCATCATTTCGGTTGTATGACTCATCAGGTATAAATTCGATCAGCGATTAATATTGAACTATTTAGATAGTAATGTTCACACATCACTTAGCAGATGGTGTGATATTTCGGCTTAATTTATCGCTTATTTGGTTTTGGTAGAATTTAATTTTACTTTAGGGGGAGTTAATTTAAAGGACAAAAATTTGTATATTTTTAGCCTTAAGGACACGACCATAATATTTTAACCATAAGGACAAACATTCTCCTAAAAAATTAATCATAAGGACAAACATTCCTCCAAAATTATTCATAAGGACAAACATTCTTCCAAAACTGCTACCGAACTAAAAATCAATACCTAAAAACTGCTACCGATTACTGCAAATTGATACCTAAAAACTATTATCAATAACTAAAAACTGATACCTGAAGAAAGTTGTCCTTCAAAAAAAAAGTTGTCCTTCAAGAAAAAATACTGAAGGTCTGTCCTTGAGGATAAAATGCTGAGAAATTTTGTCCTTGTTGAGAAATTTTGTCTCTGACAATAATTTCTTATTTACTTTATTAAGCATTACCCAGTTGTGACTTTTACTTTACACAAATTCTCTTTGTCAAAACTATATCTATTTGAACTTATGTAATTTAGTAATTGTCGAAATTCCAATATCGTTGATATTCAACTTTGTAGTCTAAACACAAAGTCCTTGGTTTAATAATAACAATTATTACTAATCGAAATGTTTTGGCCAGAGACTTTGACTTTGAGTTGACAGTGATACTAACCTTATATAGCTAAGCAGACGAATCTTCACTTGAATAGTGGTTCACTTCCAATAATTACACTCGTCCGAATTAAAGCCATTCGATGGACGTTGTGCCATCATTTGACTTTAATCAGAGTGGACATTCATATTGAAGATGTTCTCAAGTCGAGAGAACTGTGTAAACTAGTCGCATCGATATTTTTTGTTTGACCTTAGTTATTAACCAACATAAAACTACCAATGGAGTCATTCCATGGTTATCCAATAATCATCAGTATGTAATCTCAAGATACCTCCAACAGTCATGAGTGATACACTGTCCAACATTTGGAGAGCCTTACGCTCTCTAATCTCAACGGATATACCGAAATCCAATCTCGATGTATCTTGACTAGGAACATTTAAAATGATGTATTTCATAATATTAAGATACAATACTCATGATGATAGATATTTGTAATTGTTATCACAAATTATTTTATGGATTTTCTATTAAATATACTTTTAATTTAATTAATTAGTATAACATATTATATCAAGTATATAATAAAAAGAAAACACCTTTTATTTCAAACAGGATTGGCTATCGAGTTAGATATATGTAACAAACTACATAATAATCCCTAGGACATAACCCTAGCTCTATCAATCACCCACTTGCACTTGGGGTCAATTATGGAATTTTATTCCAACTTCTCTAATTGGTTTTCTCAAAACCAATTAGATCAACCCATAAGTGAATGGGTATGCCGTAATGTATCAATCATCTACTCATGTGGAACGATTCAATATATGTCCCTCGATTTCTAGTGAGCTCTAATTTTGTTATGAACTATATTGTGACATTGTTATCATAACAATGTTATGTGATTCTCAACATTTGGAATTACCACCATCTCGGTTATAAATTTACGCATTTATATTTATATACATTGTTTTTATTGCGACCTTATTTAAGGTGATGTACTAGTCTTTTTCTTTGAACGACCATAGTCTTTCACTTAAAAATTTCCAACTTAAAGGTTTTTAACTTAAATTTGTTATATACATATTATACTTAATATACTTATAAAAGTTTGAGTCTGAATACTTCTTCATATGCAGTTTGTTGTTTCTGGAAAAAATTCTCTAGTATTTCATAAATACACGAGAACACTCCAAGCTACCATTTAATGGCATCAAATTAGATTTGATATTTGCTTCATATATCAAATACATAAACAAATCACGATACTATAGACAACATAACATGCATGATAATTCATATTGCTAACGCATACGGAATTCATCTTACATATAACGTATTAAACTTTTTAATAAGGTGCCCTTGCATATCGTTGTGGGAATTCCCAATAAGTTTTATACTAGCTATAAATGACATCATTTACAAATCCAACATCGAGTATTAAAATAATAAAAACAGATTTTAACACAAGTGTAAACAATCAACTGTGTGTTGTTTACTTATGGTTTAGAAATACCAATGTACATTTTAACATTCTTTCTTATGAATGCACGCTTCCTCTGCATTTTGATTGATAATCAAATTATTTGATACTTCTATCAAAATACTTGTTCAATTTTAATGCTTATCAAATGACACTTTCGTATTTGTTTTTGGCTCGTATCTAAAAAACCCACAAACTCGATATCGTCTACTGACTTTGAGACACTTTGGTTGTCATGTGAAAATAGTATAGTCTAAATCTATATATAGAACTTTCTGCTTCAACAAATATACCAAAACATAAAGTCATACTAGGCGATAACTCTGTCAATCTATTACGTTAATTTCAACAACTGACATTCGTAGTATTATTTTTATCAATATGGGTTACGATATTCCAACTATTTTTATTTTTCTTTTAAAGACACTTTTGCGGCCAATGGATCATATCTCTTCGGATACAACTATCACAATCATATTTTGGTAATATACTTGTAATTTATTTTGGATTTGCGCATCATACCGTATTATAGAGTCAATACACTTGATGGTTTGATATAACTACCGAGGATTATTTATTCTTGGCATTGAATAAGAAACTCATAGTTTTGCTTTAATGTATAAGAATACTTTTAGACATTCTAATGTGTTGTGTTCATTTAGATTTGGTTAATTTCATTTCACCCCTTGCAATCGCTTTTCTCTTTAGATCATATCCAAATATATTTTATACCAATAATTTCTTAGAGAAATTCCTTCATTACGAAGTTGGTATTTCTTGAAACAAAGTTGTTTCATAGTACAACAGAATGAATATTCACAAACATTGTATGAATTGCCTTGTATAAAACTGATTTTGCAATAGTTCACTATTTTTTTTAACAACATAAATTAGTCATCTAATGAATACCGTTCCTTAAATTCTCTTGGGATGATTCATATAAGATCCCTTATGTACAATTATCACGTGTAGTCTTTCGACTCATACAACCTGCCAACTACTTGGCCTATGGTATTTAGGTGTTTCTTATAAACCCTTATCTCATTTGGTTGTATAAACTATTCTTTGGATGATATAATTTTAACTTTGTGGACCACTCTTAAGTACACACCTTCTAGAAAGAGTTTAACTCAATTTCACTCATCATTAATCATGCTTTGTCCAACAAAGTTCGATTAGTTCTTATCGGCACATCATTATGTATTATAGAGAGGATGATCTTTAAGACTAAATCTTTATTCAGATTAGGTACATCGATAATATTTCCAATATACTCACACATTCGATCAAATCGAATCATTTATATTGCATATTATATTATTTACTTTCGTTTTATATTCTGTGAGCTTGTTATAGACTTAGACATGTGTATTAAATACACATGGTCATCTCTATGATAACTCATCGATGAATATTACTAAAATCGTGGAACCACTTTGGTATTGATAGACTTATGATTGCACACATCTATATGTATCAATCCGAAGAGTTCAACAACTCTTATGATGCTCTCATTAAATAGGTGCATAGCCCTTAATTGTTTGAGATATAATTAATTGATATAATATGATTCATAATCATACAATAAAATTATTTCTCAAAACTACGGTTTAGTTTATAATACCAACATAATTAGATCTTCAGTATTTCCCAATGCATCACTTCTGTTGTAAAAAAGTACCACATAATAGTTTTATTTCATAATGAATATTTATATATTCTCATTGGAATATAACCATGTCTATTTTTCAGTCGGTGCCGACAAATAGTCATTATTTCATAAATTATATTCGGTACGTTTATGAAAACAATTTTTGTAACATGATGCAATCAATAAGTTTTATATAGCATGTTCCCATTATCTCCGCCATTATTATACTAGTGTACTAAATTCAGAGGTCCATCTTTCACTTAATATAAATTATTTATTTCATATACTGCAACTAGTTTATAGTTGAGAGTTTTTTAATCAAATATCTTGAACTCAAATAAATAAATCTCATAGAAAACAATTTCCTATATGAAAATACATCTCGAAGCCGAAATCATATTTCTTATTCTAATGTTAATTATTAATTATTATTATTACAATTTTCATTTTTAATGTTTCTTAATGAAGCAGAAGTGATCATCGCTTTCTTCATCCCAACTGTACCTTAAATTACATCTACTCTTATACATTCATTTTTCTTTCTAAATGGCAAACCATTCAAATATAAAACCCTTACTGTAGTATCATAATGAACTCTTTACAAGAGTGCAATTTATTTTCCTACTTAACATTTAAGGACATCAAATATATTGTACTTTACGTAAACTGATCAAAATGATATTTCAACAATCGAGTTCTTAGATCCATCCTGTGGTTTTGGTCTAGTGTTACATTTAACGTGATATGATCTTTATTGTAGTCAATCAAATTGAGTGCTCGATCTCATAATACAGTTTATTTGTTTGCTTCAAATGAACTAATTTCATCGAAGTATTGTACATTACAAAATGTGATCGTTCACCATATACCGCTTATATGTGATAGTATATTGATCAAATATTCATAGTATTGTATTTCTTTGGAGTTCGTAACTCAATGAATGCAATACACAGTCACGATCAAATAAACACGTGAGCGAACAAATTTACGAACGTATTAAATTAGTTGTAAAAATAGGCCCTTGCATGAGTGTTGAAACATTAACATGTAATAAGCATTTATTAGTAAGCATATTCACTATATTTCTATTTGTCAATATTCAATTCAGTTCTTTTGTATATCTTAATTGAAACGTTTTATCAATTATATTAAATGTACAAATTTATCAGTGTGGATTCTTATAACATCATATAACATATGTTCTTACAATAATAGAAAGTTAAATATTATCAGTTTAATTTTCTTATAAGGCTCTCACCAGTCTTTTATGTTTCGCCAAACCCTAAGTCGAAATAGAGAAGTCGTTCGATTTCACCAGTAGGTGTTAGGATTCTTATATCTTGGATTCCGACCTTAAGGAAAGCTCAACAAATCATACTTCCACATATGATGGATAACTCCTTATCAGTTATATCATATACAACTCCTAACCCGTGGTACTTTGTCATAATCATGCCTTTACCTTGAGGAAAGCTCAGTAGGTTTATTAACTCGGACCTGCTATTTTGTCACAGCCTAAGTATAATGCACATACTGACGAAAGCTCAACAAATATGTGCAGTTATCTTACCTCATCCATTCGATATATTAATAGTATTATACATAACATCGCCGGCCTGAAAGAAGCTCAATACATGAAGAGTATGCAAGTGATCTATTAATATATGAATGCTAAAGGACAATAGTATATTAAAGATTCATAATCTTTAATATATTATATTGAGTGATATTGACTTATGGAATAATGTCTCATGAAATACCCTCGTGATTTAAGTGTTCGACTCATCGGAAATCATGGTATATATACATTTGTGTATGTATTTATTCCTTGAGTCTATTTAGGTTTTTTTTTTCAATGTTCCACCTTTAATTTCTATATCTATATTATTAAATTTTTGTTATATAATTTTATATTTCATATTACTTATACAATAGCCTTATGTATAATATTACATTAATTAAATCTTATTTAATCAATTTAATCGAATAACATTTTAACTAATTTTATATTATCTACTATAACTTTTATACTAAATATTTATTGTATAATATAACCTTTATAGTATGACACCAATATCTTGTATATGTTTGTTTTTATTTAATTAATTAACCTTCAATTTATTTAACCTTTAATTAATATATGCAATTAATTTTTTTTAATTAAATTATATTAATTTCAAAAATAATATTGTATACTTACATATATACTTATGATATCTTAAAACATTATAAAATATCATAACATATATCAAACATATATAGTACATGTATATAATTTTTCATTAATGAACTTTATTTATTTAATTAATTTACTTTATTAAGTTTACTAACAAATTTACAATTTCGAAATTAATATTTAACATTTCTAAACATTTTGAAAATTTAATTAAATTATAAACTTTATAATAAATGTATATATTATTTTACATTTAGCTTTTAAATTTAAAATATTATATTTTAATTTTCAAACAATTTTGAAAATTAGCCCAATGCCTAATTCAAACTTAGGCTTTTTCTATTACGGACAACTTTTGGGCTGTGCGCAGGGCCAGCCCTTGGGCTGAGCGAGCGGGGCGGCATCTCAGGGCCTATCTTTTAACGAGGCTTAAAATATATTACCCAATCAAAAGTTCACCAAATGAATATGTGCTCTCTTGAATGAATAAATGATACTCAGCCTTAAGTTGCATTAATAATCAACTGAAGCGCCTTTTGAAACACCTTTTCATTTGCATGTTTGTTTTCT
Organism: Allium cepa; assembly: GCA_030765085.1. Lineage (NCBI taxonomy): Eukaryota > Viridiplantae > Streptophyta > Magnoliopsida > Asparagales > Amaryllidaceae > Allium > Allium cepa. The sequence continues at coordinate 133,049,730 of CM060943.1, forward strand.
TCTTATTTCTTCTCTTCTTTAATCTATGGGTAGTGTCAGTTATCATTTATATATTACCATTTTTAGAGCTTTCAACCTATAATCTTTTATTAAATAACAATTGTAATATTATCTTGCAAAGTGAAGGCTCTCTGCAAATTTAATGATATCTTGCATTATTCTTTGTATGTAGGTTTTTTTCTTCAAAATATTATATCTAACTTTTGAATCATTCAGATTTCATTTCTCATATTTTACAACTATATAGGAACTTGAGGTATAAAGGTTTGTAAATATTAGTGAATTTGACAAAATTAATTGGAAATTATTCAATTGCTTGTCGATTAGCTAAGTCATAGTCAATTACTAAAGCATATATATGATTTTGTATTATGGTGATATTTCTCCAAATTGACATATTATATTGAATATTTCAATTCCTTATTGCTTTGGTTTTGTAAATTAGCGAAATGAAAATAATTGAATGAATTTGTTATCCATTTTGTGCAATATGGATTACAAAGTACTATATATTCATATGTTCTAGTAATTTGTTGTCAAATTTAAGTGATAAGAACAAATAACTACTATAATATCAATAGATTATTTCTACATTGAGGGTAATTATATGTCATTATAGAAAACCACTTACTACATATTTTTAATATCAACTGTAACCGAAAACTTTTCAATGCTTGATGCTGCCATGAAAGGAAAAACATTTCACCTGGCGATGTTGCCATAAAAGGAAAATAAGTTTTTAATTTTCAATGCTTGGATCAACGATCCTGAATCCTATAATATTGTTAAACCGGCATGGGCTAATAATTTTTTTGTAATCCAATGTATGTTTTGCAAAACATATCAAAAGCTACCGAAGTGGCTTGAAGTCATGGTTCAAGAGAAAGTATGGAGGAGGAATTTCTCTTTCCACCTCCCTAAAGATCAAGCTTGCTGAAGTGCAATCCTCTATGCTGGCTCCAATGGATGACCCTTCCGATGTTTTCATTTATGCTGCTATTTCAACTCAATACAATGAAATCCTTTAACAAGGGGAGAGTATGCTTAAGCGGAAATTAAGAATGAGATGGGATATAGAAGGTGACAGGGGTACAACTTTCTTTCATTCCTCCCGTAAATCGAACCACATCAGGGAGAATATTAACTACTATCCTCGACTAACATGGAGATATGCATTCTAGTCCAACCAAAATTGAGGAGGAGTTTTTATCTTACTTCAAGGATTTACCGTGTAACTCTTCAAATTTTATCCCCGACTTAGATGTTCTAGACAATGCTTCCTTGCTTGGAATTAATGCTCAAGAACATGCTTTTCTGTGCACTTAAGTTTCCAATACTAAAATTAAGCAAGCCATATTCTCTATAAATCATATGTCATGCGGGGGGCTAGACGGATTTTATATTGTCCTTTTCACTTCTTCCTGGGACATTATAGAGCAGGATGTTTACAAAGCAGTGAAAAATTTCTTTAACAAGTGTAAGATGCTCAGCTCTATCAACGCAACAAACATTTGCTCTTATTCCTAAAGTTAAGCGTGCTCACTCTATCCATTCTTTTACACCAATATCATGTTGCAACACTATATACAAATGCCTCTTCAAATCATTGCCTCTATGTTTAAATGTGTCCTCATGAACTATATATATCTCCCAATCAAGCGGCCTTTTTACATTCTAAACATATTTTGGATAATGTTTTATCTCATGAACTGTTAAAAGGTTATGATAATTCTCATATATCTCCAAGGGTTATGTTGAAGTTTGACATTAGGAAGGCCTGTGATACTCTACATTAGGACTCCATTTTTAGGGTTATGGATCTTATGAATTTTCCAAAGTACTCAGTCGCATGGATCTATGTGTGCATATCAATTGCCAGATTTTCCTTAATTGTAAACTCCAGTAACGTTGGTTACTTCCAAAGTAGACAAGGCAAGACAAGGAGATCTCGTGTTCTCTTATGTCTTTATCATAATAATGTAAGTTCTTAGTAAGATTTTCATTAATCTTGTATTGAAAGGCAATTATAAATTACATCCTAAGTGTAAGGAGCCACGAATAATATTTTTGATGTTTGCGAATGATTTGGCTGTCTTCGCCTGTCTTCACCAAACCTGATATGTCCTCATTCAAGCTATTCTAGAGGGTCATGGTCTTTTCTATAGGATCACTAGACTTAAAGTTAACATCTCCAAATCTGGTTGCTGGGGGAAATCAACTTCATTACAAGACCATATTACAAGCTACTTCCCTCCAGAATTAGAATGTGTCAAACATCTGGTTAAAAAAACACATATAGCTATCCACTCAATTATCTAAGTCTCCATCCTCACCGCACAAATGCTTGGACGGATATGATTTCCTCTTTTCTATCTTTTGGATTATGGGCCTAAATTCTTTTAGCCCACTTACTTTGTATAAATAACCTTGTATCTCTGTATTGCATTGTACTGGAAACAAAGACGTTTTTACCTCTCAATAAAATCAAATTACATTTGTATCAAAATTATAATATGGTATCAGAGCTGGATTAATGCCTAACGGCAAAAAGAATTGTATTACAATTATCTCCTCAGAAAATTGTCATCATAGGAGATTGTAACCTTTTCTCTCGATCAAGCATCTGTTCTCACCAATCTGCCTCGCCTGAAATCTCAAAAGAGCCAGGCTGCAGAAAAACTTTCAGTTCCTGTGAACATCATCAAGTTGAATCGTGTCACAGTGTGAAATTTATCAAGAATCCAGTTCTTGATAAACAACACAACCTCTGATCACCTGTTAAAGCACAAGTATCGATTCTTGGATACAATCTGCACTCATTAGCCTTGCCAACAACTGAGGTCATGGCTGGAGATGAAGAAAACTCTGCAACCACCTCACCAACCACCAGGAATATCAGCAACAATCAAAATCTGCAAATTATCAAACCAAAAGGACACTTAGCAGTGCAACTAGATGAAGACAACTATCTGTTATGGAAATATCAAATCGAAACAGCCATCAGAGCTTATGGTCTAGATGAATACATCAATGGTATGATAACTATTCCACCAATAATGATCAAAGATGATAAAGACAATATAGTGCCCAATGCAGAATATTCAAATTATCTAAAACAAGACAGTCTTCTTGCTTCATGGATAATGTCATCAGTAAATGTAAGCATTTTATCTCAAATTGTTGGATGTAAATCATCAAGTGACATATGGGAAGCCATAGAACGAATTTTCAATTCTCAAACTGCAGCAAGGATCATGCACTATAGAAAGCAATTTCAAAATTTAAAGAAAGAAAATATGACAATGCAAGAATATCTCACCAAAGCAAAGAATTACTGCGACAAACTTGCTTCTGCAGGACACAAGGTCTCTGAATCTGAACAAGTTTTAACCATTTTAAATGGTCTAGATGAAAACTATGAATCTTTGGTCACTGTCCTATCCTCCCAAAGGACTCTACCAGACATACAACATGTACACTCTACTCTTTTGTCTCAAGAAGGAAGAATTGAACAAAAGAAGTCCAATAACACAGACTATTCAATAAACTACACTACCAATTTCAGAGGAAGGGGACAAGGCAAAACTTAAACAAATCAAAGAAATAGTCAAAACTTCAGAGGCAGAGGAAGAGGAAGATGGTCAGGCAACAACAGAATCAAATGCCAAATATGTGAAAAACCAGGACACATTGCCTCAAAATGCTACTTCAGATTTGATCAAAACTTTGTCATACCTCAACAGCAAAGTAATACTGAAAGAAATCACAATCCAAATGTCAATCTCACTCAAACAGAAATAAGAAATCAAGTCAGTCACTCAAAGAATCAAGATGAATCAGAAAAACAAATCAAGAATGATGATACTTTGTATGAAGACTGGTATCCAGATTCTGGAGCAACCAATCATGTTACAAGCAATTTAGAAAATCTCAATCTTGGAAATAAAGAATACAAAGGTACGCAATCTATTTATGTTGGCAATGGTAATTCTCTAAAAATCACACACACTGGCAAATCCAAAATTAACAGCAAAAGGGAATTACACTTAAACAATCTTCTCAGAGTTCCTCAAATTAAGAAGAATTTAATAAGTGTTTCTCAGTTTGCTAATGACAATCAAGTATATTTTGAATTTTATCCAAATTTTTGTCTAGTCAAAGATTTGATAAATAAAAATATTCTTCTGCAGGGTAAAATGCAAAATGGGTTGTATAAATTCTGTCTAGTTCAAGAAAACAAACCAAAACAGAGGGAAAAATGGTGTAATCATTCAGAGATCAATGATACAATCAGTTTTAATAAAAATTTTGATGCTTGGCACTGTAAACTGGGTCATCCCAGTACAGCTATTGTTAAAGATATTTTGAAATACAACAATGTCAAATATGAAAACATATCTTTACCATATATATGTCATGCATGTCAACTAGGAAAAAGTCATAAAATGCCATTTAGTAAATCACAAACAAAATATAGTAAACCTTTAGAAATGGTTGCAGTTGATTTATGGGGACCTGCATCCATCAACTCTGACTATGGAATGAACTACTACATCTCTTTTGTAGACTCTTTTTCCAGATATACCTGGATTCTATTACTTAAATCAAAGTCTGATACAAAGAGTGCAGTAATTCACTTCATAAGACAAGCTGAAAATCTCACAAATCAAAAACTTAAAACTATACAAACAGATGGTGGGTCTGAATTTAAAACTCTAAAAGAATTCTTTTCTGAAAAAGGTATAAATCACAGAATTACCTGCCCACACACATCTGAACAAAATGGCATTGTTGAAAGAAAACACAGACACATTGTTGACACTGGTCTAACATTACTTGCACATGCATCAATGCCTCTAAAATTTTGGCCAGATGCATTTACAACTGCTGTGTTTCTTATAAACAGATTGCCTACAAAAGTTTTGGGGAATAAAGCACCATTAGAAATACTAAATAATACAAAACCAGATTATTCATTCCTCAAAACTTTTGGATGTTTATGTTATCCATACACCAGACCATTCAATAAACACAAGTTAAGCTTTAGATCACTGCCCTGCACTTTTCTTGGATATGCTACTAGTCAAAAGGGATACAAATGTCTTACAAGTGAAGGGAAAATAATTATCTCAAGACATGTTGCATTTAATGAATCTGTGTTTCCCTTCACTAGTAAAGACACAAAAACAACCCAGAAAATTTATAGTGCCAAGAAATTTTTACCTCCTATACCCATATGGAAAAAAGAAGAATCCAAAAGTACTGAAGATACATCATCAAACCATCAACACACATTGCCCTTCGAAGAGCCAGGTCAAGGAGATGATGCAAACTCATTTAACAATGAGTTAGAAAGCTGTGAATCTGAAGATCAGATTAATGATCAAAACACCAGCCCTCTTCCAGAAAATAGGACAACACCTGCACAAGAAGGACACCCTATGATTACCAGATCAAAACATGGAATATTCAAACCAAAGATCTACACTGCCAGCATAAACAACAAGGAACCAATCAACTATAATGAAGCAGTCAAAAGCAACAAGTGGAGAGAAGCTATGAATGAAGAATACAGTGCATTAATCAGAAACAAAACATGGACTTTAGTTTCAGCACCAACAAACAAGAACATAATTGGCAGCAAATGGACATACAGACTAAAGGCATCACCAGATGGTAAAAGTGTCAAGTACAAAGCCAGACTTGTAGCCAAAGGATATTCTCAACAATATGGATTTGACTTTTCAGAAACTTTCTCTCCAGTAGTCAAACCAGCCACTATTAGAATCATTCTAACCATAGCTCTACATTATAATTGGGATATAAGGCAACTTGACGTAAATAATGCTTTTCTAAATGGAGAACTACAAGAGGATGTCTATATGCAACAACCTCAAGGCTATATTCAAAATGACAAGAAGAATCTTGTGTGCAAACTACATAAAGCAATATACGGCCTCAAGCAAGCACCTAGAGTATGGTATGAAAAATTAAAAGCTACTTTAATTTCCATGGGATATCAGGTATGCAAATCTGATAATTCTGTCTATACAAAAATAAATAAAAGGTATACTACTTACATACTTGTTTATGTTGATGATTTCATAGTTACAGGTAATGACAAAGCAGAGATAAAGTATGTTATTGATATGTTAGACAAAATCTTCTCTATCAAGGATTTAGGCAATCTACATTACTTCTTAGGCATAGAAGTCATTACTACTCCCGATAGTGGTATTATCTTAAGTCAGCAAAAATACATTCATGAAATACTGAGTAGAACAAACATGCATGAAGCAAAACCAATGCCTACACCTATGACAAGTAACTTACACGTATCTAAATATAAAGGAGAACAAATTGACAACATAAAACTATATAGGAGTGTCGTAGGTGCTTTGCAGTATATAACTGTTACTAGACCTGACATATCATTTGCTGTAAATAAAGTTTGCCAATTTATGCAGAAACCGCTTGACACACATTGGAAGGCAGTAAAGCGAATACTCAGATACCTCAAAGGAACATCAAAACAAGGAATTAAGTTAGTAAAGAGCAGAAGCTTATCTATTCAAGGATTTGCTGATGCCGACTGGGCCTCAGATTGTGACGATCGAAGATCCACAACTGGACACTGTATTTTCTTAGGTGGAAATCCCATCTCATGGTGTGCCAAAAAGCAACCAACCATCTCACGTTCCAGTACGGAATCAGAATACAGAAGCGTCGCTTCTGCTACTGCTGAAGTTATGTGGACAGAAGCCCTAATTAAAGAGCTGGGGATAAATCTATCAAACAAAACCATTATCTGGTGTGACAATTCAAGCACCGTAGCTCTCTCTGCAAATCCAATATTACATGCTAGAACGAAGCACATCGAGATAGATCTATACTTCGTCAGAGATCAAATTGCAAAAGGAAGACTCGAAGTCAATCATCTCCCAGCCTCAAGTCAGATAGCTGACGTATTTACTAAAGCATTGTCTCGCAAACACTTTGAAGAGCTAAAGACCAAACTTTGCATCAGAAATGTTTCAGAGGAACACACACAAGAGGAAGAAGGGAAACCCTAGCCGCAATTGAGAGGGGGAATTAGAATGTGTCAAACATCTGGTTAAACAAACACATATAGCTATCCACTCAGTTATCTAAGTCTCCATCCTCACCGCACAAATGCTTGGACGGATATGATTTCCTCTTTTCTATCTTTTGGATTGTGGGCCTAAATTCTTTTAGCCCACTTACGTTGTATAAATAACCTTGTATCTCTGTATTGCATTGTACTGGAAACAAAGACGTTTTTACCTCTCAATAAAATCAAATTACATTTGTATCAAAATTATAATATCCAGCCCAATCATGAATCTTCGAATTACTTGGGTATTCCTATAGCTACTTTAAGGATAACCAAACTGCAATGCTTGCTCTTATATGAAAGGATCCTGGCCAGATTAGATAACTAGGCTATTAGGCAGCTGAGTCAAGCAGGAAGACCGACTGTCATAAAGTCTGTTACTTTTTCAATGATTGTATATTGGTCTAGGACCTTCATTCTTCCCATTAAATTGGTCAAGGTGATTAGAAGTGCTATATTAAAATTCTTCTACAAAGGTAAATACACACAACTGTTTTGGTCCCAGATTCTTTTAGAAAACTGGAATGTCCAAAAAATAAGGGGGCTCTTGGAATTAAAAATATGTTACTGTGGAATAAAGCTACCTTTGCAAAGCACCTCGATGCCTTTTTAAACAAGGAGGATAATATATAAGTTAAATGGTCATGTAAATACATTGTGGGTAGCAGGAACTTTTTGGCAAATGCAAGTTCCACAAAATAGTAGTTGGACATGGGGAAAATAATTTAAGCTCGGATATATCTTGCTCCCTAAGATTAGATATGAAGTTGCCATTGATGGCTCAGTTAGTTTTTGGGACAACCTATGGTTGAAACCCGGATTTATTTTAAGCAGGCTAATAATGCTCTAATTCGCTGATTGCACTGCTATACTTCATGTTCAGATGGGCTTCAACCTTGCCGCATCCTCTTTGATTTATTTTCTTTTTGTATTTTGGGCCTGATTTGCTTTTAGCCCAATACCCTGTATTATAAATACAGTAGCATAGTGAGACATTTGTATGTGAAAAACTGCAGAAATAAAATACTTTTCAAACTTCTTTTATGGTATCAGAGCTTCAGTTTCCAAACGGCAGATCTGTTTTGAGAAGTTGATTTCTTGTGAGGCTCCCCTCAGAATATTATCATCATAGGGGAGGCTACCCTTCTCAAGATCAGTATAGTAATTGTGTTCATTAGTTCTTTCTACCCACGGTGCCATCCTAGAGGCAGATCAGATTCAAGATCATCACTTCTACCTCTGGTTGCACCCTTTTTCACCTCGGTCATCTGAAAAGTCTGCTTCTTGATCAAGAAATCAGACTATTCAAATTCTTGATCCGCCATGGCCCTCGAAGAAGAGGATGTTACTTCAGCAAACACTGACAACAGATCAATGGCAATCAAAAATCTGAATCTGTCTTGATCAGACCTAAGAATCAAGCAATAAACACCCCATTAGATGAAGACAATTACATCACATGGAAATATCAAATAGAAATTGCATTGAGAGGATATGATCTACAAGATTATGTCAAAGGTACGAAGGTGATTCCGTCAATTAATATCACTGATGATAAAGGTAATACCATTAGCAACCCCGAATACATTTTATATCAAAAACAAGATAACTTGCTTGCATCGTGGCTCCTATCCTCTGTCGGTCAAACTTTACTGTCACAACTTGTTGGATGTTACACATCATATGAAATATGGTCATCCATTGAAAGAATTTTCAATTCCCAGTCAGCAGCGAGAATTATGCACTACAGAAGAGAATTATAGAATACAAGAAAAGATGATATGAGCATGAGAGATTACCTTGCCAAGATCAAGAATCTGTGTGGCAGATTAAGGGCAGTTGGCCACAATGTCTCAAACAGTGAACAAATTCTCATTATTACAAATGGGCCTGATCAAGAATACGAATCTCTGGTGACTTTCATTGCCACACAACCAACCCTACCCGCCCTTGATTATGTCTACTCAGCCCTTCTTGCACATGAAGGTAGAGTAGAGCAAAGAAGACTTATGCAAGAAGATTATTCAGCAAATTATGTTTCAACAACAAAGAACAAAAGTCAGAAGAATTGCCAGAACAATCAGAATCCAAGAGGAGGTTGCAGTCAAAGGGGCAGTGGTAGAGGAAGGTTTTCAAACAACAATAGAGTCAAATGCCAAATTTGTGGGAAATTTGGTCACATGGCAAATAAGTGTTACTTCAGATTCAAGGAGGATTACTATCCAGCACAACAGGCACAATCAAGCAAGCAACCAACAGTAAACATGGCACAAACCAATCATCAATCAAGAAATAATTCAGATAACTCAACAGATGATGCTGTCAAGACTGAAGACATCAACACAGAGGATTGGTTTCCAGACTCAGGGGCTACGAATCATATCACCAATAACTTACAAAATCTCAATTTGGGGAACAAAAGCTACAGTGGTAAGAATTTAGTTTCTATGGGTAATGGTGAAACTGCAAATATATCACATGTAGGGACAGGCACTATACAAGGTACAAGGCTGCTCTATCTTAATAACTTATTAAGAGTGCCAAGTATCAAGAAGGACTTAATAAGTGTCTCACAATTTGCTAAAGAAAATCATGTATATTTTGAGTTTCACCCTAAATTCTTCTTAGTCAGAGATATGCTAAGTAAAGACATATTATTACAGGGTAAACTGGAACAGGGTCTGTACAAGTTCAACAATATGAGATCAAAGAATATCAGTTATAATGCTGTCCACTGTAATAATGCTAGTTTGAACCATGATAAGTGTGACAATGTATTTCATATGTGGCATTGCAAATTGGGACATCCTAGCTATGATGTAGTAAAACAAGTATTGAATGAAAATAAATTTCTTTCTCACCTTTGTACCATTCATCAATATGCACACATTATCAAATTATTAAAAGTCACAAGTTGCCTTTTCAATATTCTGAAACTATATATGAAAAGCCACTTGAGCTTGTGGCAGCTGACTTGTGGGGACCATCGCCACATAACTCAACAAAGGGGGACATGTATTATCTATCACTTGTTGATGCACACACTAGATATACATGGATATATTTTTTAAAGGCAAAATCAGATGCATGCAGTGCTATGAAACATTTCATCACTTGTGCTGAAAAACAACATAATAGTAGTGTGAAGATTGTGCAAACAGATGGTGGGGGTGAATTTAAACCTCTGAAGGAGTTTTTCAGCATAAAAGGGATTGTGCATAGGACAACATACCCCCATACATCAGAACAAAATGGTTTGGTTGAGAGAAAAAATAGGCACATCGTGGAAACAAGATTAACACTCTTGTCTCAGGAAAATCTACCAATGAAATATTGGAGAGAGGCATTTGCCACTACAGTATATCTCATTAATAGAATGCCTACCAAAGTGTTAAACCATGTGTGTCCTTTTGGGTGCCTATGTTTTCCCTGTCTCGGACCATATAATAAATATAAATTAAGCCTAAGATCTAGTCAATGCACCTTTTAGGATATGCACACAATCAAAAAGGGTACATATGTCTAGACAATCAAGGCAAAGTTTATATTTCAAGGCATGTTGTTTTTAATGAAAATGTTTTTCCTTTTGCAGAAAGGGAAAAGCACATGCAAGGAACTGATGTAGACAAAGTAAGCACTAGTCACATATCAGACTTGTCTGAATGGTTAAGGGGTTCAATCAGACAGAGAACCAACAAGGAATGAGCATAAAGATTGTTCTGAGCAAATAATAACATGCAGTACTCAACATGATGAACAACAAGAATCCAACACACAACAAGATCATATCAGCAGAGAATTAATAAGTGAAAATTCTAATGAGCATACTGAGATTCAATGGGAACCACACCCAACTACTATCCAACATCCCATGATTACTAGATCAAAGAATGGAATTTTTAAACACAAAGTATTAAAAACTCAACTCAATGAGGTGGAACCAACTTCTTATGAACTGGCAGTAAAAGATAGAAAATGGAGAAAAGCCATGGATGAAGAGTACAATGCTCTTATTAAAAATAAAACATGGACACTTGTTAATCTACCAAGGCACAAAAATGTTGTAGGAAGCAAATGGACATACAAAATCAAGAGAGATGCTGATGGTAAGATCACTAAATACAAGGCTAGGCTTGTGGCAAAAGGTTACACCCAGCAGTTTGGATTTGACTTCAGTGAAACCTTTTCTCCAGTCATTAAGCCAACAACAGTTAGAATAATTCTAACCATAGCCCTGCATAAAAACTGGAGAATAAGGCAATTAGATGTGCATAATGCTTTTTTGAATGGAGAATTAATGGAGGAAGTGTATATGCAGCAGCCAAAAGGTTACAGTTCTGAAGCCAGTGTCAATCAAGTATGTAAACTACACAAAGAAATTTATGGTTTAAAGCAAGCTTCAAGGGCTTGGTATGATAAACTGAAAGCATTTTAGTTAAACTGGGATTCACTGCTACTAAGTCGGATAGTTCTCTTTATACAAGAAAAACAAGGGAACAAAGTATCTACATTTTAGTCTATGTTGATGATATACTTATCACAGGAGACAATCAGCATGAGATTGAGCTAGTCATAAGATACTTGGATAAGGAATTTGCAATAAAAGACATGGGTGAAGCAAACTACTTTCTTGGCATACATATTCAAAGGAATGCAGACTCAAGCATCATTTTATCGCAAAAACAATATATATTAGATATACTTGTCAGGTCAAACATGGATAAAGCTAAGCCACTACTAACCCCCATGACAAGTAATCTCAAGTTATATAAAGAGAGAGTGAACCCATAGAGAACATCAAACAATACAGGAGTATTGTGGGGGCACTGCAATACGCTACTACTACCAGACCAGATACTTGTTTCAGTGTAAACAAAGTTTGTCAATACATGCAAGCTCCTACAAATGAACACTGGTGTGCTGTGAAACGTATTCTACGATACCTAAGAGGAACAGTCAACCATGGATTAAAGCTCGTATCAAACAAAAACTTAAATTTACAAGCTTACAGTGATTCGGACCGGGCAAATGATCCGGATGATAGAAGATCTATCACCGGATATTGCGTTTATCTTGGCACTAATCCCATCTCGTGGTGCACAAAAAAACAAGCTACCATCTCCAGATCGAGCACTGAGGCCGAGTACAGGACCATAGCCAGCGCTACGACGGAGGTTATATGGACTGAAACTTTACTTAAGGAATTAGGGCTCATGCTAAATCGAAAGCCAACAATCTGGATTAACAACTTGGCGCTATTTCTCTGTCTATGAACCCTATCCAGCACTCGAGAACGATGCACTTTGAAGTGGATCTTCATTTCGTTCGCGAACGAACGGGAAGTGGGAAACTCCAGATTCAACACATTCCTGCTTTTTATCAGCGCGCCAATGTTTTAACTAAAGCTATTTCAACAAAGAACTTTGATCGATTTAGGGACGAGCTCAAAGTTTTCTCCGCCGCCATGAAAGACGAAGGGAAATTGGAACCCTAGCTTTATTTGAGGGGGCGTAATAATGCTCTAATTCGCTGATTGCACTGCTATACTTCATGTTCAGATGGGCTTCAACCTTGCTACCCGCATCCTCTTTGATTTATTTTCTTTTTGTCTTTTGGGCCTGATTTGCTTTTAGCCCAATACCCTGTATTATAAATACAATAGCATAGTGAGACATTTGTATGTGAAAAACTGCATAAATAAAATATTTTTCAAACTTCTTTTACAGGCATCTAAATTTCCAACAAATTCAACAAACTAGGATTAATAGGCAGGCTAAGGCCTTCTAATATATTCATGATGGATACATTCAATTGCCTTTTACCAGTAACTAAATGATCAAAAGGCTTTGGACTACCTTACAGGAGCTTTATCTTCCTTTGGCTGTTGAGGATGGTGTAAAATGGACTGATAAAGAAGCGGGCTTCCTATTGGGTATTTGTACAGTTCACTTGCAAGTTATGCCGCTACCTTAAACTATAGTTGGTATAAAAGAACTTGACTGAGGCATAATAATGAAAGATAGAACCGTATGCTTTGGAAAGTTGTGGGAAATGCATTACATACAAAAGTCAATCTACGTGCTAGAGGAATGAACATTAATTGCCTATACTCTTTTTTCTAGATTGAAGAAGACGATATTATACACATATTTTTCAATTGTTCTTTTGTGTTCAATCCTTGGCAATATCTGATGCTAAGTCTTAGCACAAACAATGCTGCTAGAATCAGCGCATTGGAATGGTCCTTGATTTATAAAGTAACAAGATGGAGGGGTATGAAAGCATATACATTGATATTTGTACTTAAGAAAATTTTGAAGCTGACATAAGGAAAGAGAATTGCCATTCTCGTTCAAGGACAAAGGAAAACCTTTATGCAGCTTATGCAGTATGTGATGCTAGAGATAAGGAATGGGATGAAGCTTTCGGTCTTTGAATTTGACCCAGGAATCGTGGATGCCTTTTAATGACCTGTCGGCTTGTTTTATTACTTTGTTTTATGTTCCTTTTCTTGTATTTCCTTTCTTCTGTGATTATTATGCCTTGTTATCCTACTGTTCCTTTTTCCTTTGTTTCTTTATTGATCCTTTCCGAAGCATGTTTTGGAAGGGATTAGTTTTTATTTTCTTTTCCTTGTAATTCCTAAGCATACCAATAAACTGTTAGGGGCCTAGTTAACCCCTTTGCCAAAAAAATTGTAGCCAAAAATTCAATAGTAACGTTAGTAACTTTACGATAGACCTAAATTAGCAATTTGTCCAGGGCCTTGGATAACTTGGACCGACTTTGACTATGAGCTTAATAGTTAATCATAATATGGCTAATTTGGACCGCATATGCTATTGAGTTCTGATACCATTGTTGGAACCGAGCCAGCCCGCAGCGGAAATTACGAGTGGATTTCAAAAAAAAAATCCCTTGTTGGATTTCATTAGGCCTATGAAGTCTATTTTATTTAAAATATTTCTAAATTTTATTTAAATAGAACCTTTCGTTTTATTTAAAATTATAAATTATACAATTATATTTAATTTATGTATTGATACACACACATGTATATCATACACACACACACACACACATATATGTGTGTGTGCATGTGTAATGTATCAACCCATGCAAGGTATAACATGCCCATGTATAGATGCTAGGATTTACACAGCAACATACATGTTAGCTCATCCAATATGCAAAATATGTTGTTTAAATATATGTATGTATGTATATACTTTTATTTGTAAATAAATATTATATATATGTATGCTTTAAGTTTTGTTTAAATAATTTTATATAAGTATATAAGTGTATATATATGTGTGTGTGCGTGTAATCATATGAATAAAATATTAATATTATATATACATATTATGTAATAGATATAAATAATATTAAAATAATTTTTTAAAAACCATGAGCAATACATAAATATATTAAAAAAGTTCTTTAATATATGTATTTTTAACATATATATAACACAAATATATTCATAACAAAACATACATACATACTATATATACATATATTAAAATATAAAATAATTTTTTTGATAAATATGAAATATCAAATCTTATGCGCAGCTCAGAAAATAATCTATTTTTACCTTTTTAATTTTAATATACATTTTAATTAAATATTCATTTGAAAATTAATAAAATATCAATAAAAAACTAATTTCGAAACTTTATTTCAAATTTCAAATTTCTAGTAAACCCTAAATGGTATTTTATAGTTTGAATTTTTTTTTACATTTTTTTCAATTTAGGCTAATTTTAAAATGATTTATTTATTTTCGGCTGAATTAAACAATTGATTTTTAAAAATAAAAAATGTTTTTTAAATTTTTTAGTCAAGAACTTATTCGATGTTGAAATAATTACTGCCGAAAATTAGTATTTCTACGGTAATTTATATATAAAATTATATGAATAATTTTAACATAGTATGATGTGGTAATTAATTACAATGTATATATATGTAATTAAATAATATATATTAATTTAAAAAAAAATATAAAATTGTATTATTTTTATATACATGCTTGCACTGACCTGATATATATGATAAAAAAACTAGTTTTTTAAACATAAATATATACATGCATATAACCAAACTACTTTGTGATAACATTACTTGCATATCAGAAAATTATACTAAAAAGATATCCGCATATATGCACATATATAAAATATTGAAAAGATAATTAAACCTGACTAATAATATAATACATATGCATATATAATAAAACATTATACTGTAAATCATTAACTATAATGTGATCCAATTGTACCTTAATCTCAAAGCATTGAAGTACACCATGAAAAGATAATTTCTTCCCCTCGAAACCCTTTTTGATTCAGTACATTGTTAGTTCTTGAACCGTTGACCTTCAACTATCGAATAGTAGTCGATATGATTTGATTTAATTTACGCTTGAGAAATTAGGGAGATGGAAGAGAGGAATTTGGCCAATAATAGATCAAGTTGGAGGCTTCTAAAAGTCCTCTAAAGGTTGATGATAGATATGCTTATATAGAGAAGAACCAAGAGATATTTTAGGATCAAAATCTTACATCATCTCTTACCAATTCTCTTCCATTTTAGCACTTCATGTCAAAGTCTATGTTGCACCATCTTATGTCCACATTAACCCCTCATTATGGCCAAATTTTCTAGCCCCCTTAATTGGTTTGTAACCCATTTAGAGTGCAAATAAAATAGTTTACAATTAAATCCAATTTAATTACTTATTGATATCGTATATCGACTGATATATTTACAACTATTGTAAATATACCTAAAGATATTTATTCATCAAATCATAATCAAATTTTACAATTAATATTTTATAAATATAAATTAATTTAACAATTATAAATTAATTAAATCATTTGTTTAAAGCAGAATTCATCATTTCGGCTGTGTGACTCGTCAGCTGTAAATTCGATTAAAGATTAATATCACATGTCACTTAGCAGGTTGTGTGCTTCGTTTTGGTAAAATCCAATTTTACTTTATTAAGTGTTACCTAACTATAACTTTTACTTTACACAAATTCTCTTCGTCAAAACCATATCACTTTAAACTTATGTAATTTGGTAGTGGTCAAAATTCTGATATCGTTCATATTCAACTATATAGTCCAAATACAAAGTCCTTGGTTCAATAACAACAATTAATATTAACCGAAATGCTCCGGTCAGAGACTTTGACTTTGGGTTGACCATGATACTAACTTCATATAACCGAGGAGACGAATCATCTCTAGAATAGTGCTTCACTTCCAATACTTCGACTCGACTCAACTATAGTCACTTGATGGACGCCATGCCATGATTTGAAGCAAAGCTTTCATATCAAAGATTAATAGTATTCTCAAGTTGAGAGAACTGTGCAAATTAGTTACATTAATATTTTCTATTTTACCTTGGTTATATTAACTAACAAAAAACTATCGATTGAATTGTTCCATAGTTATCCAAAAAATATCAGTTGTAACCTCTAGAAGCCCCCAACATTCATGAGTAATACACTGGCGAACATTTGGATAGCCTTACGTGCTCTAGTCTTAATGGATACACCAATATTTAGTCTCGATGCATCTTGACTAGGAATATTTAAAGTGATGTATTTTATAATATTGTGATACAATGCTCATGATTATAACTGGTAATTGCTTTTAGAAATATATCATTTGTGGATTTTTTATTAAATACACTTTTAGTTAAATTAATTAATTAATATAACACATTATATCAAGTATATAATAGAAGAAAAACAATTTTTATTTTGAACAAGATTGGTTATCGAGTTAGATATATGTAACCAATTACATAATTGCCCCTAGGAAATACCTCCAACTCTATCACTATCAATCCACTGAATGAAACCATAATTTTCCATGGTACCAAATCTTGGACAACTAAAGTAACGACGCCCAACATTTGTGCGAGAGGTACATGTTCTTGAGACCACATCAATTTTGCAATGACACCGCATCATCTTCTTTTCTACCTAATCGACTGGCAACCTTAGTGGTGGTGGCACAATATGATCCACTTTCAACATGGCAAAATCTAATTCAAACCCATCATCCATTCTTTCTTACACTGCAAATGGTGTTAGAGTATAAGAATACCCTGATACTGTGTATGTCACCCACTGCTTCTCGTTTGGCCTGAAGCAAGACATTTTTTTACTTTTTTTTAAAGTTTAGAAATGAAGAACTTCAGTCACATGAGTTAAAGAGGATATACACATGGTTCGATATGATAAATATTTAGAGAGAGAAAGTGTCGTGGAGCGGAAAAAGGAGGGAGTGGAAAATGGAAAAAACATAGATAATAAAACTCACGCCCAATAAAACTTGGCTATGGAAGAGATGATTTGAAATACCCGCACCGTGGCATTGCGTGGTCTTGTTCGGCATCATGCTTTATATTTGCGTGGTATATTCGAGAAGCGACATTAGTTTCCCAAACATACCATGCAAATAAAAAGCGTAATATTTTAAAACAACCGCGCTAATGTTATGAAAGAGACTATGCGGTAGGATCGAGTAATATGGAATAACGGAGTTGTCTAGGTAGATAATGTAAGTAAAAGCAATGTAGACAGCAGGATTTTATACTGGTTCGGATCTCTAGTCCTACGTCTAGTCCCTAAGCTTCACTTAGGAATTCCACCAACTAACACCCTCACATAACCCAGAGGAATAGGTTTACAACTTACCCGAACAACCGAACGGGATTTCTTGCCTCAACTACCGAAGAGGACTTCAACTCAATTACCAAAAAACAATATTCGACTTGTTGTGTTCTTAACAACACTAATGAGTCTAATGTAGTACAATATTCCTATAATCTTATCTTCGAGAGTATGCAATGTGTTTGTGAAGATTTAGGAAATGTGAATTGCTATGAATCAAAAGAATGTTACAAACAAAGCAATGATTCAAGCAATAGATTTGTGATTGCTTTGAGAATTTCTAGATAATATGTTCAAGAAGATAGTAAGATTAAAGCAAGAGAATTCGGTGAATTGAAGATGTTATAATTATGTATTTATACTTGTAGAAGAGGTGCATCTGTTGGCTAAGGGTGCAGACAAGAGATGCTTCCATTTCCATTGGTGAATGGTTGCAACTCTTGGGAGGAAGAAGGTGTCCATTCATAGAAAATTCGCAGGTTCAAATTCAGTCGACTGAACAGAGAATTCAGTCAACTGAAAATACGAAGTAAAATTTTCAGGAACAAATTTAGTCGACTGAGTAGGGTGTTTCAGTCGATTGAAACTGTACATGTTGTATATGTGTAACAGGTTCAGTCAACTGGTCATCCCTGTTCAGTCGACTGAACTACTAAAATGTGCACAGTGAATGTGTATTAAAAAAATAAAATTTATAAAATGTGTTCTAGTGTGTTCTAGTGTTTATGCAAGCCTCTTGAGGATAGATTTTAACAATAAATCTAAACTAAGACCTGTATATAAAAATCATACTTATGTTTATTCTTGGTCTTCATCGTTCTTTTTTTAGCTTTGCACATATCTCTTTTTTGTTGAAGCCCATTGTCATTGATCAAAATCTTAGCGTATCAACATGTTATGTGTGGGTTTATGAACAATCCCAATGAACAACTGCATGGATTTTATTAATTTCCACGTCGCCGTTGGGCATGGGTACTAACAAACATATTTTTTCTCATTTTTCTAAAAACTAAAAACAAACACCGATTTATATAACATGATGGAAAGCAAAGCAACATCAAACTGATAAAAAGCAAAGTAAAACAATAAGCAACAGGTAACATACAAACCAAATCAGATAAAATTGGACGATGTAGTCAAGCAAACATCAAACCAACAATGCATCAACATCGCAGTGTCAAACAACCTTGTTCCATAACTTTCAAACACAAATTAAACAATGTACTTAATGTCCAAACGCATATGACACAAGTTGCAAACACATATGACTAAAGAACCAAACACAGATGAAATTAATCAAGTTAATGTTAGGAACTGAATTGATGATGTTTTGATAACAACAACCTTATATAGTTATTATACTTTACTTTATAAAATATACACTAACATTTCCATATAAATATATATATATATATATGTATATGTATATATGAAGTATATGCAGGTATCATCGAAGAATGATCAGTATAAAGACTCAAGCATCAAGACAAAGATTAGAGATTCAAGATTCAAGACTTTAGAGAATCAAGATTTCAAGATCTCAAGATAAGTGTCTAGTATTTTTGTTAAAACTTCATAATAGCACTCACATCTTTCTTCCAATTTTCTTTTGGGATGGAACCCAATTTCTATCGAAACCAGTGGCTTACAAACCCACGACAAGTAGCTTACAAACCTACGACAAGTGGCTTACAAACCCACGAAAATCAAAATCATTTAAACTACTTTGTACAAGTTCTCGAGTCCTATGGAGGAGCTTTGTAGGAAGGTTCTTGCAATTTCAGTTTGAATAGATTTTTCAAAATGTTTTTAAATCTGTTTTCAAAATGTTTTAGCTTTCAAAATCATGTTTTCAAAAATATTTTCAAACTTTGTTTTAGCCTTGAAATATTCCTCTATTCTGATTTTAAAAACTTCTATTTTTAAAACATCAAAACTTATTCTGATTTTAAATATTACTTATATAATTGACGGTCTATATCAATTATATACATATATTTAAAATAATGTTTTATATTCATTCTCTATCTCAAAATATTGTTTAAACACTTTACTTTGCTTCAGAGAAGTTTCAACTTGTTTTAAATTCAATTGTCTTTACAAAACAACATCTCTATAATTTTGAACTGAGGGATGTCGACATATGGGGATACCCCATGTCGACATATAACAGTCAAAAAGTAGTTACAATTTCTAACTTCAAATTCTTGTAACTACCAAGTGACAATTCATTTTGAACGGCCAATTACTCCTATAAATACCTATTTCTTCCAGAAAAACTTCTCTACCTCCATTTCTATTCATCTCCTCTCATACTTCAACTTATTTCTTAAATTATGGCTTCTCCAATTAAGAATTTAAGTAAAAATCTTGAAGAAACTCTTACTTCTTTCAAGAATATTCTCTCTTTTATACTTAGAAATCAAAGGCACTTAGAATTAAGCCAAATGCAGATGATCAAAGAGCAAGAGAAACACTTCGACGCACTTCGTTGGATGATCTCAAGTCTTAGCAAAGACGAACCCGAAGCAAATCCACCGGTCACTCTCGACAAAGATAATTGGGATGTTATCAAAACTGATCCTATCTTTGGAGAAGATTGATGAGTGGAAGTACCAAGGAATGTCTGATCATTATGTATGTTTGTTTGATTTGATTAGGATTTGATTGAATTGTTTACTTAAGTTTGATTTGGATTTGGTTTGTATATAACTTCATATACTATACATTGGTTTGCTATGTATGATATTGATTTGATTGTCAAGTTACACTTATATATATGCTAACACACTTGATCACTTACACGTTCACTTTACACTTTTATTCTATATATACTTGATTATCTTAGAACAGGTAAATCTTTTATTCTTTTTGTTGATGACAAAGGGGGAGAAAGTTATAAAAATATATGTGCTTGGTGTAAGAGGGAGTCATGGATTAAGGGGGAGTTGTAGTTTTAAGAAGAAGTCATGGAGTAAGGGGGAGTTATGGGGAGTTATGGTATGGGAAGAATATTTTATAAATAAAGGTTGTCATCATCAAAAAGGGGAGATTGTTAGGAACTGAGTTGACGATGTTTTGATGGCAACAACCTTATATAGTTATTATACTTTACTTTATAAAATATATACTAACATTTCCATATAAATAGATATATATATATATATATATGTATATAGGAAGTATATGCAAGTATCATCGAAGACTGATCAGTATAAAGACTCAAGCATCAAGATGAATATTAGAGATTCAAGATTCAAGACTCTAGAGAATCAAGATTTCAAGATCTCAAGATAAGTGTCTAGTATTTTTGTTAAAACTTCATAATAGCACTCTCATCTTTCTTCCAATTTTCTTTTGGGATGGAACCCAATTTCTATCGAAACCAGTGGCTTACAAACCCACGACAAGTAGCTTACAAATCTACGACAAGTGGCTTACAAACCCACGAAAATCAAAATCATTTAAACTACTTTGTACAAGTTCTCGAGTCCTATGGAGGAGCTCTGTAGGAAGGTTCTTGCAATTTCAGTTTGAATAGATTTTTCAAAATGTTTTTAAATCTATTTTCAAAATGTTTTAGCTTTCAAAATCATGTTTTCAAAAATATTTTCAAACTTTGATTTAGCCTTGAAATATTCCTCTATTCTGATTTTAAAAACTTCTATTTTTAAAACATCAAAACTTATTCCGATTTTAAATATTACTTATATAATTGACGGTCTATATCAATTATATACATATATTTAAAATAATGTTTTATATTCATTCTCTATCTCAAAATATTGTTTAAACACTTTACTTTGCTTCAGAGAAGTTTCAACTTGTTTTAAATTCAATTGTTTTACAAAACAACATCTCTATAATTTTGAACTGAGGGATGTCGACATATGGGGATACCCCATGTCGACATGGTGACAGTTGGATTCGAAATTCAATTTTCAAAAGAAGTGTCCATTCGTTCGAAAACCTTTCGCCAATGGTTATGACTGTCGTGCATCTATATAAAGGCTTCCAAAACGAACTTTTTTAATAACTACTTTCTTATTTTCTTCACTCTTTCTTCTCCACCATTCCATATCCATAAAACTTCATATTTTAAAGATCATGCCATCATTCTGCCAAATTCTCAATAGGAAATCATTTAGATACTCTCTCTATTTGATTCTCCATCATTCTACTAAAGATCAAAATGCTACTCGGAGTTATAGGATTAATTTGTATTCAAAAAGTCTATAGAATCTATCCATTCAAAAGGATTGTTATTAAGAATTATTAGGGTGATCTTGTGTCCCGTAAATTAAGAGAGTTTACCCCAGACTCGGAGATATGAGGGTTCCTCAAGGCCTTAGAAATTGAGGGTTGTAATTTGGATATTGGCTTATAAAAATCTGTACAAGGATATTGCCTTGGTGCAGGACTGGATGTAGGAGGATTCCGAACCAGTATAAAATCCGGTGTGTTCTTTCCTCTTACTTGCTTTACTTTACTATTTGCATTTGTTATATGTTCTGTGATCATTCTGTGTTAGAATTCTGTTTAGATTTGTGTTGAAAGTTTTAATTTAGTCATATAGTTCATATATTCTTTAAAACACTATTCACCCCCCCTCTAGTGTTATTTCTGCCTTAAGATCCTTAATCCGCATCCCTAACAGTTAATGCCACATGAAGCGCCCAACTCCATTTCACGCTTCTTATAAGCTTCTCCTTGCACCTTCAAGCATATCAATGTGGTCGAGTTGAACCGATTTTCCAACATTTCTATGGAGCGCATCGTCAATCCATGTGCATGGCTCAAACTCTACAAATCGAATATCATATTTCATTAATTTAAACTATGCAGTGATATATGTGTAACAAATAAATAGAGCAAGCAAATGATAGGTTTACCATGTACAACTGATCGTAAGTTGGATCAATAATCCATGGTCTGAATTCTTGATCCGCCGTACAAATTGACTCGTTCAATAAAAACGATAAATTTCTGCTACCACATGACGTTGCTATTCTTCAAACACACTCTCCATAAAAGTGTACTCAACTTTTAGCTTTTAAAATATGAACCATGACTATTCCTGTTCCGATTAGGTTATATGGTGGGTCATGGAAAAATATGAACCATGACTATTCCTGTTCCGATTAGGTTATATGGTGGGTCATGGAATGCATTGGACTCTTCCAAATTGACATAATAGTGGCATAATATGATTCGATGGTGTTGATACATAGAAATGTGTTGTAATATCATGAAATTTAAACAAAATCGATGAAAATCTCAAGCCGATAAGTAAGGGTAAAAAACAACATGGTTTATCGTTATTCCATCTAAATGATGACGTAACGTGGAAGTATGACTTCATAATCAACATCAAGGTCTCAACGAGCTGCTCTAGGTTATGATTCATAATACAAATTCATCGCAAGACGAAAGGAAGAAACATGCTTTAAATCAAATTTTCTATTGAAGTAAGAAACCCGACAATCTATTTCACGTAGAGCTACTAGCTATACCTAACTATCTATATAGACATGCTAATGTCACCGAACTCCATGAAAACATGTGAACTTCATCAAGTTCTCCTAAAAAGGTTAAATACTGAATTGGTATGTGAGTTTTACTTTTGTCTACAAATATTGCATTTCCTAACAAAAATAGTAATCTAGCTTTGGCTACCTGATCTAACGTCTACTTTTTCATTTATTATTTAAAAAATGTAAAGCTTAAATTTAAAGCCAACATTTTCATTTATTATTTTAAATGCGGCTTAACGCATTATTATAGGTTGTTATTCGACAAGGTCAAGAGACCGTTGACTACTAAATGTAGACGCACTATGTGGTCTTCCTTCTATTAGAACGTGCAGTAGGGAATGAACATTATCCAAGATGATGGTCATCTCACCAAAAGGCCGGGGGAAATGATTTGATTTCGGATTCCATCTCTCAAGAGAAGCAGAAATTAAATACTATTTACACTTTTAAAAGGATCTGTAACTGGAGATACTAAACCCGAGAGTACAATACAACTCTGGAATATGGAAGCATTTATTTGCCAATCCAAAACACGCGTGTCATGGTTGACACATGCAAGAGAGACACATTTCAAAAATAATATTATTTTGTTGTTACTGATATATTTAAACGAGTGGCCTAATAAATTTGAAAAAAATACTAAATATATACATGGCCAGTCCAAATTGCATAAACTACATGAGATTCTTATGACGAAATAAAGTTGTAGTTGGTAGAATCTCTGCAATCAAGGTCAACTCCCTTGAGACCTAGTACCGACTTGAGTGTTGTATCCTACCATTACACTGGTGTGTTCTTACTCCTCTTGCTCATGCTCTTGTTCTATAATGGATGAAAGTACCTTGAACTATTTTGTTGTTTCTCAGTAGAACTAGCTTGACCTTTTCTTTTATCTTCATTTTTTTAGAGAAGACATCTCCAATAGGTATTTTACAATATATTAGTCTTTAATCAGTTGCAAAATGTTTGCAGTGATTAATTTGTTTGTACCCGGGTATTCAACCAATGAAAAGAAAATAAAAAGTCCGGACAACGCCAAAACAGAACGAACTACCACGCACGTGGGTATCCTGTACTCTGAATATTTTCGGATGTAGGGTTGAAGTTTGAAAAGACAGTATGTTTTTTTCTTTAGGCACATGGTAAAAAACAAGACAAGGTGCTGGGGTGAAACGAGAGAAATGGGCGTGTTCCTAATCCTAAAAAACAAATCGATAAAAAGATGCGTGACTAGAGAGGAAACGCAGCCTGGAGGTGGCGATGGAGTTCACGCATGATGGAGATCTCGAGCTCGATCCTTATTGGCGCGGCCTTGTGTGGATGTTTGCTGGAGTTTTAGAGCGTGTGCAGCCGTGAAGGAGAAGACGGGACACGTTGGGTACGTAAATGCACGAGACGAAGCGGCGTCGAGGCTGGATTGGCGGAGCTCAAGTTTGGTAGTGTGGATGAGATGATCAATATCACTGATGAAGGAGGGTTATAGACTTATAGTGTTGGGTTGCTCGGATTTTGATTGATGATTGCCTTGAGTGTTGAAAAGCCCTAGGCTTGGATGACACAAGGATGATTTGGTGAGTGAATCGTTATTCTTAATTACTTTATTATATACATAGTAAACTAATTTATGTGATTGGTGAGCTTCACTCCTGATTTCTTATGAGATTGCATGTTCGACGAAATTCACATATACGTATCCACATAATTTTTCATATAAGTGATAAGCAATTTGTTGAATTGCCTAATTGAATGAATGATTGAATTAAATTGAGGAATGGTAGTTAATTGTGAATTTGTTAGCTTAACTCATTTAAATATATTTATATGAAAAGTACGTCAGCACGGTAACAAAAGATTTTTTTTATTTCAAATAAATGGTTATATTTTGTAAAAATTATATCAAGTTGAATAATTTGTGTTGTTGTGATGTATGTGAATTGTTTGTTTATGAGTGAAGTTGAATGGTTCAGTATTTTTATTGTGTTTGGTGGTTATGATTTGGTCTGTGTGGTTGTATGAAATGCATTGCTTGTTAATGATATTTATCACTATTGAAATACACACATATATAATTGTATTTAAAACTCCTATTGGAATTATTAAAATATCCAAATGGATTATCCGCGCAAAATAAAATTCTATTTAATCTCATTTAAGTATTTAATGAAATTTTGAGTATAGAAATAATTTTTTGATTGAAATATCCAAGTGGTTATGGGAGCATTTTTCTATAAATAAATTATCCATATTTGGATAAATTACAGTTCTTTTTCTTTAGTTAAGAGTTATTTGAAGGAGTGTTTGAAAATGTTGTGGAACTATTAGTTATCGTGATTTTGAGAATAATATTAAATGATAATTTCATGTATCATTTATTTTGAGAATATTTTAAACGATATTTTCATGTATCATTTATTTTAAGAATATATTAAATGATATTTTTATGTATATCATTTATTTTGAGATACTTAAAATGATATTTATACATATCATTAACTTTTCGAGATATTTTCATATACCCTTGAATCTTTGATATTTGAGCTGAAGTTCATTCGTGAACAATATTGAAATATATAAAAATGGGGTTTGATATTTTCATACTATATTAGTTTATGGAAAAATAAAATAACATATATACATATTATTATATGTATATTATTTGATTTAATTAAATTATGATATAATTATATATATTTTAGGGTAAATGTTATAAGAGTACCAAAATCCATTTATTTGTAGACTATTTCGGTGTCACGACCAGACTTCTTGTGATGACTAACCTATGTTGCATCCAGTCAACTAGCCGCTGCTCAGGTTGGATATTTTCAAGCATCCGTTGTTTGTAACTTTGTATAATCATCTATATTAAATTTTCGTCTTTATTATAGACTTAAACGTTTGGTGGAGTGGCATAGAAGTAAGGGGAATCTTGTTGTTTGAGTAGTATATATAAATTATTTGAATAACATTCGATGCACGTCGATATATTTTTAGAATAATTCATATAGAAACTCTTTTGGAGTGATCATACGACAGTTGTTATTTCATTATAATATACAATTAAATTAAAGCTATTTTCGTCGCTGCTTTATTACATTGTGTTGATTGAACCATTAGTGAACCTAAATTTGTGGATGAAATATTTGTTGTCTTTGCATGTGAAAATTGACTACATGGTGGGTAATAATCGAGTAGTATGAGATGCTTGATTATTACCACGACGCTTATTCATTTCTCTCTCACATCAACAAAATATAATTAAATAAACGTTGGATAATCATCAAGTAGTATGGGATGCTTGATTTACTACGATGCCATTTATCTTTCACATTAAAATGTATCGATTGTGCAATAATGTTTAAATATTGCTTTATTTGAGTTTAGGATTTATTTACAATTCATCATTCTTTCATATTCAATGCTTGAACTTTAATTATTCCATTATTATTTTCATATTGTATACGACTACACTTACACTAGACGTAGGCCGACCAGTTTACTACATCTAACAGAGTGTGTGTGTGTGTGTAATATTTTAAACTTAAAACATGGAATTTTATTTCAGGCGTATGTATATAAATATTATGCTGTATGTATATATAAATATAATATTATTTTGTCTTATATATATTATAAATCAAAAGATTGAGTCGAAAAGTCAAAGTGAAGCCTTTTTGGCATTTCCTAAAACAACCCTACCTATAATACCATGTGAGAAATTCAGTGAGGATAATTTTGCCATTTGTCTTTCTCACGTTAAAACAGTAAACCTCTTTGCCACAATCACTCCATTTTCATTTCTCTCATCCACTTTCCTCAACCATTCCTCTTCTAATTCGCCTCAAAAACGATGATTGTATTTTCCTGATTTATCAATTGACTTTGATTTAATTCTAATATACCTCCAACTAAAATCACAATTTTATGTTTTATTACTTTTACTAACAATTCATGGCATTAAAATTAAATTTCGAATCAATCTCCTATAGTCAACCAATGGGATAGAAGTGAAAGCTATGAGTTTGAAAAGCGATAGAGGGCTCCTTTGGATAAGTGAAGAATCGAGGAGAGAAGGTCGGTGTTGTTTTGTTAGATTTGGTTTAAATATTTTCTAGTTTTTTATGAACTATGAATCTTCTTTTCTATTGAATTGCATTTATGTTTTATGGCAACTATCAAATTATGATTTATACAATTTCCAATCGATCAAAATTATCCACTCTTGATTCCAATAGCAAAAGAAGCTAAATATTTCTGAGATCAAACAAGGGTCTGAAAATGAAGGTCAATGGTGCTTCAATCTACAGCAAATAATCTCAAATATGGGTGTGACTTATGACAAATCACTTCATTTCTTTATCAGATATGATTTGTCATTTTGAAAGATCCTTAGTGCCATTCTACTTGATTTATCATACAAATGTTTATTCATTTTCATTATTCTTGTTTGTGCATAAAAGTAATAAACTTCTAAATTTGAAGCACCAAAGTTTCACAATTCCACTTTCAGTGGGTGCGGTCATGCAAGGAAGATTTAGACATGAGATTTTAGCTACAAATTATTGTTTTATTGAGCAATTATCAAATGATTTGGAATTTTATGATAATAGGAAATTTAAATAGGTAATTTTTCAACTCCCATTTAAATAGAGTAGTATATTACACTGAACCAAAGGAATTATTCACATTATGAAACGTTGCATCGCTTGATGTTTGCAAATGATGTGGCTTTGAATACTACTATAGGCTCTTAGCCTCTTACATGTGTTGGGATCTTGGTTGTGGACAACTCAAACAAGTGAGAGGATGGTTTTGTAAGAATGGGGGATAGAATGAATAATGATACATGAATACCAATGGATAAGTGTAAGGTACTTATATTTATTATCAGTTGAAAACTGATAATATCATAAAATGTAGTAGTATTTCACTAGAAATCCTCTTACTTACACATCATAATAAGATTTGCAAATCATAATGACATTTGTGTTTGCATGCATTTTTGAATATTACTATAGGCTCTTAGCCTCTTACATGTGTTGGGATCTTGGTTGTGGACAACTCAAACAAGTGAGAGGATGGTTTTGTAAGAATGGGGGATAGAATGAATGATGATACATGAATACCAGTGGATAAGTGTAAGGTACTTATATTTATAATCAGTTGAAAACTGATAATATCATAAAATGTAGTAGTATTTCACTAGAAATTCTCTTATTTACACATCATAATAAGATATGCAAATCATAATGACATTTGTGTTTGCATGCATTTGTTGATATTGGATGTTCTTTATAAACTACTTTTGTTGCACCGCTTTATACTAGAATTGTTTTACTTACAATAAGTTAGTATATAACATGATTAGGAAGCAGAGCACCCAAAACATGCTTTTCTTCATACAAAGCCCAATTTTAATATTTTGAATTATCATTTTTTAGACAGAACTGAAAGTTTAGTTTCATATCTTTATGGTATTACCATTCTTGCTTTATAGTATCAGTAGAATCTCTTAAGTTTTTTTATATAAACTCATCTCTCCTTTTACCTTCGATTCTGTAGTAAGCGAAGATGAACAAGATAGAATTCATTGTTAATGTTGTAATAAATGCAAGCTTCATCTTATAGTATAGCCATTTTAGTAAAAATATCAAGCAATAGTGCAGTTGCATGTATTGTTTTTGTTTTTATACAACTGCATTTTATGTTTAGAAACAGTTTAGTCTTCCCAATCCATTTAGGTTCATATCAGTATAGTATTTAAGAAGTAAATTTTACTTATTAAGGAATTATCATGTTTTTTTCCAGTGTTTTTTTCCTAGTTCTTCAAATAAATGTTAATTGTACCTGATCATTATATTGCTTAATTATAATGAGGTAAAAAAGGCAATTATACTGAATGCTTTCCGATACACCCATTTTTTAGAATTTTTTTACTAGCTATGACTGCATATCACAAATATGAAATATGGTAGATACGTTCTCTATTCAGTATATTCAGCTGCTAAACTTCATGAAATCAGCAAATAATAACAATTTTTACATGCAGAAAATATAGTTTACTGTTCATTCTCAAAGCATTAGGTTTTAAACTATAGTACAGTTGGAGCCAACTACAACTATAACGGCGTAGGCCATTCTAACTGATATGCCTGCAACATAAAAAGTACACAATAGTACATTATAAATGTAACTTTTACCTAATTCATCCATGGTGAACCACTTAATTCTTTGACTAATCCAAACTCATTTTGGTAAAGCAACAATGTTATGGAATATGTTAATTGTATTCCTTTGATTATGGAAAAATACTAAATAATTAAAGAGCCTTATATCTTATAATAGATTGGTTTAGTGTTGCATCTGCAGTAATTTGTTGTTTTATTTGGTTTGTGTTTATTGGTTCTGAATTATGACTGTTTAAACATTGCAGAGAAATGAATGAGCTTACCAAGGGAAAACGATTATGTACATAACAAATAAGCAATGATAAATTACCTGCTGAATGCTGGAGTATTGGAGCAACTTATATTTACTAGATGACTACCATTTCATTTGGCATACATATAAATTACTTGAACAATATTTTGCATTACTGTTAAATTATATGCATGTGTGTGAATCTATACCGTGCTTTACTGTTAAACTTTATACATATGTATGTGTGAATCTAATTTTACACATTGGAGCTATCCACTTGATTCAAACAGTTTGTATGTCTTTACTGAAATGCTTCACCATTGAAGCAATGCATCAAAGATAAGGTAGTGAAGATCCAATTGAATATCATTTTCAGCTTTGATCTCGTTTTTCTAAGCACACGTCCATCGGACGTGCATTCGTACTGGTTTTTTATAATACTATTGGTCACTTAATCAAAGATATTTTAATTAACTAATTTAGATTCAGATTTGAATTTGAATGTCTTTTACAAAATCAAACTTAGATATTTTAGTTTTAAAATTTGAAACTTTTGACTTAGTTAAACTTAGATGTTTTGACTTTAAATTTGAATTTTTTTTAACATATCAAATAATGTTAGATATTTTAATTAAATTAAATTTTATTTGTTAAATATTAATATATACGTATCTATATTAAATTATGTATTTGAGGCAATTAATTTAGGGTACTTTTGGCACATGTCCTTATTAAGTTTTAAAATTTACGAAAAGTCATTCACTAATTTCAGTGTAAATTAGGTCCCTGTTTTTTAATCACGATTATTGCAGAGCATGATGCAACTTTTCATAAAAGTTGCTGACATTTCCGCAACTTTTCTGTACACTGTGAACATAGTGATTAAAAATTGTTGAAATATCAACACTTATTTATAAAAGTTGTTGACATTTCAGCAACATTTATGTACACTGAACACAGTTTATGAAAGTTGCTGAAATATCAGCACTTATTTATAAAAGTTGCTGACATTTCAGCAATAATTTTTCTTTGTTTCTAGAAAATTGGGACTGGATTTACAATGAAACTTTGACAGAGAAAGTTGCTGAAATATCAACACTTATTTATAAAAATTGCTGACATTTCAGTAATAATTTTTCTTCGTTTTCATAAAACGGGGATCCGATTTACAATGAAATTTTGACAGGGACCCGCTTTACAATATGAAAGTATGATAGGGATGCCTTCCTAATTTCCACATTAATTTATATATAAACTGCGAACATATATATGGTATTTACAAAATTCTAATATTTACTCATGTATATATCAACCATGTCATATTATATATATATATATATATATATATATATTATTATTATTATGCTACACCGTTATTATCATCAATGTATAAAATATATGAGATGTTTGCACACACATTATATTTGATTAATAACGGTTAATTAAATAAAACAAAATAATTGAATAAAATATGATTTAATTAAAATAACTAGATTGGATCTAGTATTAACTATTAAATTTTATGGGGCCAATAAGATCCAATTAACCATTTTATCCACTGCGAACCAGGTCAGATCCACCCATTAAGATAGCATGCGAAAGAAATGAAAGTGAGAGATTTAAAAAACGATCGATTGGATAAATGTTTGGTTAGAGTAAATGATAGTGTTTTATGTGTTGTGTTGACCAAAAGGATTACAAGTTGATAGTTTTTCTTGATGATTGTTGTTATATGCTTTTCATAGTACTTTCTCTATAATACGATGAAAGTATCATTATGCTAATTTGTTGGGTGTAGGTGAAACAAGTGTGTATATATATGCTTATGTTATAAGTACATTATTTGTTATACTTCAGGCGATGCTTGAGAATTACTCATACCGGGATTGATTTTCGACTCGAGTGTATTGTCTTTACGACTCGGAATACTCTGATTGAGCAGGCCAGGAGTTTAGATTGGATGCTTGGTTTGATTTTCATACGAGAGACTTTAGAGATACGCGAGGAATAACTAGAAAGTTTATGTTCAACCTAAATATGCCCTTGATGTAATGATTGTGATAGCAAACACTTGATAGATTTACGGCTTGCTTGTGAACATACATTGATTTTTGACAATTTTTGATATATCATTGCGATAGTCTATGTATGATATGATTGAAAATGAGATTCTTTTCCGATGGTCCATCTTGAATTGATGTGGGCTGCATTCGAATGCGGTTCACATCTTTCTTGTGAGGTTTGTTTGACTTCTTATTCATCAATACCTACAGTCATCATGATTTGGTTGGTCTGCATCAGGTTTGCCTTAATCTCCAACTACATTCGGGTTCTTCCCTTGATTCATCAGTCAAACAATTCCTTTAACATTTGTAAATATACTTGATATTTTCTATTAAGTTGCTCTGTAAGCCATGAAGCATTCCAATTAAGTTTTTATGCGTGACAGCCTCAGCAAATGGGTTTAAAGGAATTTCATCTTACTTTGGACCTCCGTTAACATAAGCATTAATGTGTACTTTAGCAGCTCCCTTCGTCATCCCAAAGCACTTTGAATTTGTGATCTTAAAAACACCCAAATCCAAGAAGGCATTCTTCTCAATGGAAGCATCAAATATTTGCATTGTTTTCGATGCAAATGATTAATGTAAAAGAGCAGAACCCTTTCTTCGAGAATGAGACTAAGGTTTAAATGGAAAAGTGGACCTTATCTTTAAAGATAATTTATTGATTGAATTCGTTAAGCGCAATAAATAATAAGATCATAATAGTAACTAAAGGCAATTAAAAGAAAATAGAATTTCACACACATGATTTTATAGTGGTTAGACAAAATCTCCAGCGTACATCCATTTTATATCACTTTCATTAATGCTGTTTGCAGTACAAACGAATTAGTAAAAGAGACTACAAGGTTTTCTTTACCAAGTTGAATAAGAATTCCCAAAGGTAGCAATGTTGGTTTGGCTACACTTTGCGGAGGAAGAAGAGAAAACTCCTTGTCTCTTTACATGTCTCGGCTATTTATGTCTCGGTTATTTGTAGGTGTGGAATTAACCAAATATCTCCAAACATGCTCCTTTAAATTGTGGATCTCAAATTCAAACCAACTTTCTCATGGAAGTGATGGCGAGTGACTCCAGCGGTTCCTGGTGGAATAGGCAAATGATGCCAAGGAGAGGCAGCAAGCGTTCTCGAAACAAGAAGTGGTGGCCACTGCCTAAGTGAGTAGGAAATCAGTGCATTGAGGCGGAGGCAATCGTTGGAGCAAACGGGAGTTGCCCAGTGGAGGAAGCGAACACCCTCCTCAATGCTGCTCTTATTGGCTAAGTACCGAACCATACATGAGTGCAGTGGTCATCCTTTCAAATCATTCCACAGCTTGAAAAATGCTCACTTAGCTTTTCATCGACACATATTTTCCCTCGAACTAACATTCGATTGAAAAATCATCAATAACCGCGAAGTATTTCCATTATATTGGAAGGTAGATAAGTGGATAACTGATATTTTAAAGAATCAATGTTAGAATGAGAATGTCATTGTGATCTTAGCAACATGTTAAAATTAAAAGATAGTAATATTATATTATTAATCTTTGTAAAATGCAAACAGTTATCTCAATTGTTATAAATAACAAACCATTTAGGTCCAATCCAGTATGGCCAATTTATGGGCCTAAACCCATGCTTAAGGTTTTGCTTAATAAACTTTTTTATGTGTAAAAGTCTATAATTAGATAAGAAGAGACCCATCCAAAACCAATCCTAATATAAAAAGAGACAGTGGAGGTATCTTTCCACAGTTTTATTTTCATCTCATAATTAATATAGCAAAGGTACGTAAATCATCGTTTTTTTAATTTCTATTTATTCAATTTTCTATGTGGTTCTTGCATCAATTTACATAAAGGATATAGGATTTCAATGTCGGACCTTCCTGCAAGTCCTGGCGGTGGCAGCCGTGAAAGCGGCGGTGTGCATGAGGATGGAACTCGGAATGTTCGTGAACAGGATCGATCCCTTCCGATTGCAACCATCAGTCGGATTATGAAGAAAGCGCTGCCTGCTAAAGGGAAAATCTCTAAGGATGCAAAAGAAGCTGTCCAGGAATGTGTTTCTGAGTTTATCAGCTTCATCACTAGCGAGTGAGTGCTTATTTTATGAAGTCTGATTTTTTTTAATTTGTTTAGACAAGAGTTTTGATGTTGATACAGGTCAAGTAAAATTTGATATATTAGAATTTGTATTGTGATGTTAAATAGGTTTGGAAACTGTAGATTCATGTTTGATTTAATTCATTCTGTATCTATTTTGAAGTTAGAGTTTCCATAAATTGTGTTCGTGATTTTATTGCTAGGGCAAGTGATAAGTGTCAGAGAGAGAAGAGGAGGACAATTACTGGTGATGATTTGTTGTGGGCAATGGAATCTTTGGGATTTGAAGAGTACGTTGAACCTTTGAAACTTTATCTGCAGAAGTACAGAGAGGTAATATTTATTTATGGTTGTTTTTATTAAATTGCAGTTGATTTATATGCTATAGCTGACAGTTTCCCCTTCTGGTTATGCATGGGAATTTTGATGTTGGTGCACCTTTCAGATGGAGGTATTTCTTTTTTCCCATATGAAATGTTTTTTGTGCCATTCACTTGTTGCCTATTGTGCTTAAAATTAATTTGAAGTAAGATGTAATATAAGCATCATTAAGTACATTAAAAATATGTATGTGCTGTGAAAGCTAGTTCATAAGCAATGGCCTATGTTCTAAATTAACCCCATATTGCAAACTATATTTTTGGATGTTTTGGCAAAGCAAATTTTTGAAGAAAAATAGTATGACTACTTAAGTAATGAACTTATACATTTTTCTTTAGTTTAAATTGTAACATTGAAGTTTTAGTAGAATAGTTTCATCTGTATTTTTATCCTATCTATTTGTATTATCAGTCAAAATAAGATATTTACCTTTGGCGTTTTCTAGGAAAGTTTTCTAGGAAAACGATGGTTCATGTCTATAAGTGAAAGTTTAGTATAATTTCACACCTTAGATTGGAGACCAAACTAGACGTTAAGTACAACAGAGAAGGAGAGAGAACATTTTCAAATGACTTCTATCTTAATTCACATGCTAGATACTCATCTGAACTTTTGAAGCAATTTTAACATAGGTTATATAAAAAAAATCTTGATAACTTGAGAAAATGGAAAAACTTATCATATTTTAATTGGGATAACTTGCCATACTATGGAAATAACTACAGTTCTCCTTACTATAGTGGCAGTGCTTAACGTACAAGTAATTTTACATTTTTGGTAATTGTACTTAAAATTTCATTCAGCATTTAGGTGCTTGATTCAAATTTTAAATGTATGAGAAAATCAGAGGAATTTATTTTGATATATCACATTGTTGAACATGATATAGGGTTATGGCAAGGTGCCTAAACCGGGAGAAAGTTCGATTCACGGGGGTCTCAGGGCTCCCGAGGGGAATGTAAGGTATTATCTCAATTTCACCTTTGATTTGTAGCAACAAATCTATAAACTAACAATATGTTTGTTCATTGATTTATAATCTAAAATCATGTTATATTATGCATTAGTAATTCAACAAGGTTCCTATCCACAGGGTATGAACTATTTACAACCTCAGGATTTTTTTTTCTTTTATGTAAATTTATTACACATAATTTATTTTGATGCTTCATAATCATACTTTTTTTTTATGGTTCATGGGTTTTAACTGATTGCAAGACAAGGCTGTAATGCATTATGTTTATTTTTGTAACCATTACCTTTGTCAGTGCCAAAAATATTCTAATTCATGCTTCCATTTTCAAGTCTCTCCTCTTTTCCTAAATGACAAAGTATTATTAGCTGTTTCTTTTGTGTCTTATCATTCATGTGTTTTGTGCTATTTGTCAGTGTAATCCCAACTTCATACAACTAAGATGCTTTGAAAAATGAAATCCTCAATGTTGCATTGTCTTTTAGTTTATGTGGTAAATTAAACTTTAGTGTCATTTAAATGGAATTAGTCATTTCGATGATTTTATTCTGAAATTAGGAATTCACATTGGATGTTATTTAGTGTCATTGAATTTGTATGATGCTTTGTAATTAAACTGTTGTTATCGTTTTAAGGGGTTTAATTGAAAGCAAGATAAGGCTGCAAGGAGTTATGTTTAATTTTAGTAACCCCTTACCTTTATTAATGCCAAAAATATTCTTATCACTCTTCTTTTTCAGTTTTCACCTTTTTCTAAATGACAGAGTCTTGTAGATGTTTTCATTTTATCTTCTCATTCACGTGTTTCGAACTAGTTATCGATGTTCACAATGAAAATTATATCTTCACTTCATACAACTAAGCCGCTTTAATTCTAAAAATGAAATCCTTAGTGTTGCATTATATGTGATCTAATTTATAATGTAGTAAATTAAACTTTTGTGTCATTTTAAAGCAATTAGTTGATAAGATAGTTTCATTCTGAAATCAACAAATCACAGTGGATGTTATTTAATATGTATGATGTTTTGTAATATACTGTATGGTTTAGGCGGTTTAATTGAAAGCAAGATAAGGCTACAAAGCGTTATGTTTAATTTTAGCAACCCGTTACCTTTTTTAGTGCCAAAAGTATATTTGTCCACTCTTCTTTTTAGGTTTTCACTCTTTTCCTAAACGACAAAGTATTGTTAGATGTTTTCATTTTTATCTTTACATTCACGTGTCTTGAACTAATCGTCGGTGTCTATACTGAAAAGTATGTCCCCACTTCATACAGCTATGCTCCTTTGGTTCTAAAAATGAAATCATCAATGTTGCATTATATGTAATGAAATTTATGTTGTGGTAAATTAAATTTTAGTGTTATTTTGATGGAATTAGTTGTTAGGATGATTTCATTTTGAACCTAAGTATTCACATAGGATGTTATAAAATGTCATTTAATTATACGATGCTTCATAATTGAACTTTTGTATTAAATATTAGTTTTAATTGAAAGGAAATAAGGCTACGAGGATAACCTTTAACCTTTATTAGACACCAAATATATTTTTATTCATTCTTCTTTTTCAGTTTTCACTCATTTCGTAAACGACGAAGTATTATTAGATGTTTGCTTTTTATCTTTCCAGTCACGTGTCTTGAACTATTTGTCAGTACAAATGTTAAACCTTCAGTGTTGCACTGAGTGCTCTCCTTGAATAAATGACAACTCTTTTTTCTAAAAAAAGCTTCAATGTTGCATTATATCATTTAATTTAATTTATACGACGGTGAATCAAACTTTAGTGCCATTTCAATGGAATTAAGAATTCACATTGTATATGCAAACAAATAAACTTACGAGTTTTTTTACCATTAAATGTCAAAGGTAATAAATTTTGTATAGATATGGTAACTAATCATAATGATATTTATATGTATATAGCTAGTGGAATAATAGGACAAAATTTTGAAACAGGCTTCTGAAAAAAGCTTATGTTGTTTTGAAACTTATTATGTTTGGATGGAAGGTTTGGGAAAAAAGCTTATATACATTTGCATTCTGTAAATGCACATGTACAAATATCTACATGTGCATTTACAGAATGCGCATGTACGAGCCATTTTTTTTATAAAATAAACATACATACACATTCTGTAAATGCGCACGATGACATTTGTTCATGCGCATTTACAGAATGCACATATGTTTCGGGGCTTAAGGAAAACAGCCACCTGCTTTCTTCCCCATTTCAACCTTTTCATCAAATATAACTCAAACTCCCACCTCCAAGCCCTAATCACAAACCTCCTCTTCCATCCAAACATTAAACTCACATGCTTTTCATTTTCCAAACTTTAAATATTAGATCAAATTTACAGCAACAACATCAATCTTATAATCAATTGAAGATTTTGTTGGTAATTTTTTTGGGTGTTATTTTCAGTAAATTTTTGATGTCTCAAATTGTTTGTATTCTAGTTCATCATTTTCTTGGTAATTGAAGATCTGAGAAGATGTAGAAGATTTTTCCATTTTTGTAGAGTTTGGAGATGAAAATAGGTAAATTTGATGTTTGGATGGAAGAGGGGTTTGAGATTTGGAATTGGGGATTTCGGTTTAGTTTTGAAGAGGAAGTGAAATGGAGAAGAAAGCAAGTGACTGTTTTCTTTTAGCCACGAAACATACATGTGAATTCTGTAAATGCGCACGAATAAACGTCTTCATGCGCATTTATAGAACGCGCATGTATGTTTATTAAAAAAAAAGCTTGTACATGCGCATGTAGATATTTGTACATGCGCATTTGGAGAATGCGCATGTATATAATGCCGAACCAAAACATGCCTATTTTCATAGTAAGTTTCAAAACAAGCCTATTTTTCACATAAGCTTTTTTCAGAAGCCTATTTCAAGAATTTGTCCGAAATAATAAGATGCTAGCTACAAATAACAAAAAGTATACAAAATTAGCAAAATTTTAAATCGGACACTACTGTCATGTAAAGAATATTAGACATTGGAATGGTAAGTTATGTATATAATATTTCTTTATGATGTATGCCCACATACTAAAACTTATCCGTGATGAAACCCCAGATTGAGCAACCTTCTAGAATTTATACCTTGATTTGTAGATTTGATAATTTTCTATGGGCATGATAACTAAGCAAACAATGACATTTTTATGGTCACCATTTCTACAAATGACAACTCTTTTCTCTAAAAAAAAGCTTCAACGTATATCATTTAATTTAACTAATTTGGTTGTAAATCAAACTTTCGTGCCATTTCAATGGAGTTAAGAATTCACATTGGATATATGCAGACAAATAAACTTGCAAGTTTTTTTACCATTAAAAATGTCAAGGGTAATAAATATTGTATAAATAATGTAACTAATCATGATGATCTTTATATGTATATAGCTGGTGAAACAATAAGATGCTAGCTACAAATAACAAAAGGTATACAAAGAAAGAAATTTTTTAAATCAAACATTACTATCATTTAAAAAATATTAGACATTAGAATGGTAAGTTATGTATATAATATTTCTCTATGATGTATGCACACATATTGAAACTTATCTGAGATGAAACCCCAGATTGAGCAGCCTTCGAGAATTTATACCTTGATTTGTAGATCTAATAATTTTCTATGGGCATGATAACTTAGCAAACAATGACATTTTTATCATCATCATTTCTATCCGGTACGTGAAGCTCTCATTTAAGCGGGACCTATGGTGAGTATGTTCTACGCAATCTTGCCACAACACTGGATAGATTGCTTCCAAAATCAAGTTGGTAACCAAATGTTCATAGATACCAAATTGAACAATGCGTAAATAAAGTTCCCAGTATAATTTTTAAGTATTAACATTGTTTAGAAGTAAAATAGTAATAATGAAAAGAGAAATCTTGATAAAACACTAGAAATCGTTAGTTGACGAATATCAATTAAGGTTATTTTTTTAATGTTGTTTATTTTGATGAAATTTTGAATACTCGACAAGTACAGTAATATTTATTCTACAAATCATAGTTTGACATAGCGGTGTTTATGGTTCAAGCAATCACATAACTGCTTGTTAACTATTAAGTTGTCATGAACTGACCATGCTGTTAACAACACCCCTTGAACGGAAGGGGCTTGTCAGTTGACATCCAAAGGCAGAAATTTGAATCATCTTCATCTCGCCTGAGATCCACGTTTTGCACATGGACAAGACTGAATTTCAAACATGATTTTTTAATCGTTTGACACGCATCTCATCTGAGATCTTTAGATTTCAACCAGAGATATAGACGATATAGACTGGAGATGCCAGTCCGAGATTTTATCGAAATTCGAAAATTGAAAGCTTGAGATCAATCTTAAAGATTTTATTAAGTCATTCTCTTTTTTAATTTGAATCACATGAATCTCAAGAGTAAATAGTCTTGAATTTGCCAAAAGCAATAATGTTATATGATTTACTTCTAGTGAAACGTGCTTGGCAATCTAGAAAATGACATTAATTTTCTATTTTATTTATTGCATTTAGTTGAGAAGTTTGAATGACCATCAATATAGTACCACTTATCAATGCTAATAGAGAGTTGTTTCAATATAATCCATTTTCACGATCCGATCTGGTCTTCCACGATACGTGATGGATGGAACTGCTTTGAAATTACTTTTTTGCAGATTAATAGATCATGTTGGTATGTTTGATGTTGGTATTTTTCTTACATTATCAGAATAAAATGCTCTTTATTCATATATATATATATATATGTATATATATATTATTCTATTTATTTTTTAAATATATTATTAATATTAATTTCGTATTTTTTTATTAGTTATATTATGTTATACAACACCTCTCTACTCCCATGCGTTATTTGGTTGGACCAACCCAACCGGCATTTTCCGACAAGTCTTTTTGCTAGAGCAAGAAGCCAAAATCATAGAATTATGAACTAGAATATATAATATATGGTTTATATTAAATAGTTTATTCTAGTTTTAACAAATGGTAGCACACGTGCAATGTGTTTTTATTCTTTCTTTTTCTTTGTCAGTTATGGGATTATTCAAGTGAAGAAACAACCTTTTTATGCTTATTTTATTGATTTTTCCTCCCTTAAAATATTTTTTTTACCTTGGTATCCTTAATCGACCTACTTATTATGGACGAATGCAAAATTATCAAAGCTTCACCATTTGTGCGTGTAGTTCAACAACGTCATGACTAACGGTTTTACACTGATACAAGTCTACTGTTTGAACAAACACCCATCTTCAATGGTTGTCATGATGGTTGCAGCCATAGTCTTAAGATTAGTTGGTCTTTAGCGTAGACCAAATTTTATTTATATTTATAACAGCTTTGGTGTGAATTTATTGGTGTGCAACCTATAAAAATAGTATTTGTTCGTATTTATTAATAAATTTGCATATCTAACAGATAATACTTTACATGTGCAAAGTGTCATCTTTAAATACATAAAAACTGGTAGCATTTGACATGTACAAAAATAATAACCATGGCTTGAACTTTTTGGTGTGGACATACATATTGTATTTAATTTTTTCTTATGGGTAAAAATCTGATATAAAATTCTGTAAACTTCCAATTTACACAATTATTTTAATTTCTGTTACAAAAATCAGATTAACAAACTGATATATAAGCTTTCATTTCAAATATCGCCAAAACAAGGATTAAATAAACTTCGAAATAGATTTTACTCTAAAAACTACTTTTGATTTCTTTTTTAACGATCCAATATGGATCATATTAAAAAATACCTATTTTAAGCTTAGATCTTGTTCTATTTAAAAAATTTATTCGTTAATTTTTCTAAAATACAAGACTTAATTTTTTTTACCATTTTCTTTCTAAAACTATATATATTCTAGGAATTAGGAGTTTTTAGAATAAGTTTACGTTTTTATGTTTTATTTTTAGATTTGATCTTTTCAAGAATTCAACCCTAAATATTATTTCACGAAAATGTAATTATTTCAAATATTGTATTTTTTAAACAGAAGATTCATTATTTTTAAAAATGTTCATTTTTGTTGAGAGATTAAGTTTGAATTTGATTTTATTTATTTGAATTTTGAATTTGATTAAATAACCTAACTTAAACCTTTTGGCTTATAAGTTTCAATTTTTATAAAAACTAAACTGTTTCTAATAATTTATATAAATTTGAGGAAAATACTTGGATTTTGAAAGCCTTTATAATTCAATTTTAATTTTTTTTCATTTATTTTTCAATATGATTAAGACTATTTTAAGAACTGTGATTTTTTTCATTTCTTTTGAGATAACATACTTTTATTTATTTTTGGAATGTTGTATATTTAGAAATTTTAATGAAAATCAAGCTTCAAAGTTTGTGTATCTGTATTTCATTTGAACACCCAAGATATGTATAGTGACAAAAGTTTAATTTTTATACATGCATGCATCAATGTGCCAAAGTACTGCATGTTTATAAAGTGTGAAACCACAGGAAATCATCATGTGCATGGATAGGAACTTTACAAATTGAATAAAAGTTTAATTGTAAGATACAAAAATTTACATGCGTGTATTATTTTGCATGTGCAAATGAATCAGTAAAAAGGAACGATGACTATTACAAATTCATGAAATCATAACATGAATTTTACGTAAGGAATTAAGAAAGCTACATCCCAAATAAACTTAATCTAGTAAGTGAAAATAACTCAATTGCAACAACCAATTTTTTTTTGAATCTTATAATTTATAATAATTACTTGATTACTAAGAGAAACTTTCTTCAAAATTATGCCACGATTACTTTTCTAATTTACATGCATAATTTTTTTATATTACATTTTAGAAGTCGTCATAAAGTACAAAGTCAAAAAAATAATTCATAATTTGAAAGTATGAGCTAAAAAGGTATGAAGATTTTCCTTGTGAGTACCAGCTACTGGGTTGTAGGGAACGTAGAGTTCTGTTGCTTGATGCTCCGATCAAACAATTCAGTGGTGTTTTTGAGAATGGCTAGAACTTGATTACTGGCTAATGGATTATACATAGTGTTCTATTTGTCTTGGGCAAACACGTTATAGATATTTTATTCTCAAGATTCAATCCAGTGATGTCAATTCATATTTTTTTTAATCCATAAATATGTACCATCATTTGAACCCCTTGCAACAAATAATAAATAATGGTAACCGTTGTAGAAATAAACTATTAGATAATAAATATCATTTGTTATATTTTTGTTGTTCTGATTGTACTTATGCAATTTGAAGTACAGTTGGCTAGAATCGAATACATATGATCTCATAGTCCAAAATACATAGGCACCTATTTGTTTGAAAGCATATTGCACTTGCATTTTGCCTGTGATGCTAATTTAGAGCATATTTATTCATACATCCAAAACATTGCTGCAAACTCCTTTATTTTACTCATTTTTTGTCAGTGAATTTTAACTTAGGGGCAGAGGTGAAAAACAAATGGGTGAAATGCAGTAAAGTTTAGGGTGAATACTGTAATTCCTCAAGATTTAAATAAGTTATGAAAATATATCCAGCTGCCAATAACGGCAATTGTAACGAATTATTCACAAATAAACCCACATAATATTTTGGAC
Source organism: Allium cepa (assembly GCA_030765085.1). Taxonomy (NCBI): domain Eukaryota; kingdom Viridiplantae; phylum Streptophyta; class Magnoliopsida; order Asparagales; family Amaryllidaceae; genus Allium; species Allium cepa. Next base: position 133,092,653 of record CM060943.1, read on the forward strand.
GATATACAGAATGCAATATAATAGTATTAATATATTTACCAAGTTAATGTTTATCATTTTTCTTTAAAAAAAAAATTTAAGCTGGGGACTTTATTGCATGCCTTCCCTCAAATTTATGCAGTGACTTAAATTTTATTCTATATAAATTTCATCATGAATGCCGTAATCTTTTTTTGTTTTTTTTTTATACTCAAAGCGATCGGATCATTCACTTTCATACAAGTTTTACTCTAAGCCATGTACGTATATTATTTGACCCCCCCTTGTTTTTCTTATAAATATACATATATGCATACATATTTGTACATGTTTATACACACACAATCTTTATCTTTAGTAATAACTGAAATAGTGTTACGATATTTTAGCCTGACCGTGAACTTCTTGAAATGCCTTAAGTGTATGTGTGTGTATGGATGAATCACAAGTTCAAATCTTGCTTATTGCAAAAATTTCTCTATTTTTATTCGAAGAGATTGAAATATTATTAAGGATGTATGTTTAAATCCCGATTATAACATGCATCACCTATTTTTTCTTCATTTGTTTGTAACATATTTTATATTCTAATTATCAATAAAACGATATCCATTCGTTGTTTCATACTTATGTCGATTCCTCCCCCATTTTCTTCTATTTTTATAGTTGTAGCCTACTTTGTGAAAATAAAAAACTATTTGAGATATGTGAAATTAATTGACAATCAAATTAATCACAAATAAGATCATTTTTATATAACAATTTGTATTAAACTCAACCTTTTTTCTTATACTTAAATGTTTTTTTTTTAAATATAGCTTAAAATTGAGATTTTACATATTTACGTATAGTTTTACATTTTCCTAATCTTGAACTTAACTATATGTTTTTGATCAAAACTTTTGTCAGAAAAAACGTATTATAAGCAAAAAGTTTGATTATTTCAGTTGGATGTGTTAAAGATAATTTTATACACGTGTGCATTACATGTGCTAAAGTACTCATAATCTAATACAAACTATTGACATGTCTTTTAACTTAGGAATTAATAAAAAAATAGCAAACTATGAAGCTGAATCTAACAAAATGAACAATAGTCATGCAGTTTAATAGTCAAATTACCATTGTGAGTTGCATCAGAATATTCTGAGAAAATGTTTTCATCTGCGTCATATATAATCTTTTAATGTATATTGAAGACAGTATCAAGATTGAAAGTATATGGAAAGAAAACAATCATACAACAATAATTAAATATGCGTTGAATAACCATACTGCACTTTTTTTTAAACTTCTCCGCATGTTTTATATATGTTGAACCGAGGCTATGACGTCAGCAATAGACATTTGATTTTTTGAATTTAAATTGTGACTCTTTGTCTATATTAAATATTTTTTCTTGCATGTATGTAATGTGTGTATATCTACTAATTATTTTACCTTGCACAACATAAAGCATGTGGCCAGTCCCGGATCTAATTTAGCTGAGGCCCTAGGCAAAAAATAAATTCTAAACCATGAAATTTTAAATTGAAGGAGAAAAAATGAAGGAAAAAAAAAACTGTTCATATAGCTGGATGTGAACTCTGCACATTCAATCTAAGGTTGTTCATTCTGTACACTAGATATTAGACAAAAGTGCACATACGGGAAACTAGAAGGGGAAAAAAAAACTATGAAGTCTACACTGGGACTTAAACCCTACACTTCAAGAAAAGAAGCCAAACTAGTTTCACCACTCCACCGCTTTAATTGTGAATTCTAGAGGCACCTAAAATTTGGGGGGCCTTAGGTCACCGCTTAGATTGCCTATGCCCAAGGCCAAGCTTGCGTGTTCCGTTGAATCTCATATTAATAGTTGTACAAGATTTACAATATTTTGATCCGATGGCGGACTCATCAAAAAACCATTATTATATGCACATGTGACACGAGTTCAATTCCTACCAATGGTAATATTTATTTTAAATTAGAAAACTTGATGCATAAATGAAGTTTTGAGTTCGAATTTCAATCCCAACAAAAATGCTATATTCCTTATTTATTTTTTCGGAACTAATATTAATTGCAATTGGTTCTTATATAAACATTTGGTAAAGCGAAATGTCAGTTACAGCTTGTGAGCTTTTGCCAAAGAGCCTACATCAAACATATTAGCTAGTCAGGTGGTCAGCAATTAATAGACAAATTTTCTTTTTTGAGCATGAACCTGACATTCTTCTATGTTTCTTATCTGAGCAGTAGACTTTGCAATCACTCACACACACATATGAGCTAGGAACCACAGTCCCTCTTATGTAGCATCATCACCTAGCCTCCCATATCAGCCACATGTTTATATTTAGATAATCCACATTTTACTCTTCTGTCACATGGGTGGATTATTTAAATATAAAGATGTGGCTATATTGGATGCTCATAATGGTGCTAAATAGGAGGCTGCAGATTCTAGCTGTGTGTGTGTGTATTGCCAGCTTCATACTGTTAGATTTATAATTACCTGTCCTTATTTAATCTGGAAAGTTGTCTAATTTTACAATATTTGTAACATGGATTTTGCAGTAAAAGGTGAAGGAAGAATCCCGCTTTCGTTGTGTGTGGGCAACTGAAGCATGGCTACATATGTATGCACTAATGTGTCGTTTTTGCATTACTGTCTTGTTCTATGTGGTTACTGTTATGGGTTTATATTCCAAAGTCATCCGTGTATTATGTCTTATTTGAAATTTCCAGTTCTGGTTTGTGTGCTCATCGTTACATACATATGTCAAATTTATAATCATACTGTCGTTTTTTTTATGGTTCATGTCTGCACTTTATGATGCATCAAGTGTTGTTTCTATTTTTGGCATTGCTGGGGTATATTTAAATTTTGGTTTTTGTTCAATAATTGGTTTATCCCTTATGTCTGATGTTAACATATGGTAAATGGTTTTCAAGGATGCGGTTATCCATTTAAATTAGGACAGTTTTTCATAAGAGACCTTCAAAAAAAACAGCGTTTAGGCTTCGGCAGAAATTTATTGCAAAACTAGATCTCGTTTGGTATATTACTTGCGCCAATATGGAGTGTGGAAGTAATAAAGGGTTTTTCATACATATTGCGTGCTTGCGCACTTATGGATTGCATAAGCTTATTTTCGAGAATCAAATGGACAAAGAGCACAGATTCATCATTTTTATTTTCAACTTTCTTTTCAAAACACTTTCCATTCAAACCCATTTCAAATTCATTTTTTGACCAAATTCAATCTTCAATCACCTTGTCAACCAAATAGTTGCTACTCTAAATGGAATACTCTTCTTTATCGTTATAAAACAAAACAAAGATAATAATTAATGTTGATGAAAATTAAGATCCAATTTTGCTATTCTTGATGGGGTTGAAAATGAAGAGTTATTGGTGTTAGTAATGTTAATTATAGGCGATGGTGTTGTTATTGTTGAATTAGTTGTTCACGTTTAATGAAATAGAAAATCCTAGTTAAGTACTAGTAAATTGGAAATCCTAATTGATATGTTAATGTTTTTTTGTTTATTTTGATGGTAGACATGAATGTTTGGAAGATAGACGATGAAACATTGATGAAACATTGTGATGAACTTGAAGCGAAAATCGGTGTTGCAAGCTCAAGTCAATATTAACGTTGATGTTGATCATGTTTCGGAAACATGGTTTGAAACAATACTCTGTAAATTCCATTCTGCACCATCAACCTTACACGCTCGTTTACGTGAAGCTGTTTCTACCGAAAGATCCGGTCATCAAACAAGCGTTGACGGAAATAAGTTGACGCCCGTACATCATGTTGGTCCATCCATGCCATGAGGACATCGACCATATCCAAATTGTTACTGTGGAGATACATGTTGTGGAGATACATGTGTAGTGGTCATTTGCGGAAAGAAAAAGAATGCCGGGCGAAGATTTTTTGGTTGTAGTTCGTACAACGAACACAGACTGAATCTTCGTGAAGTTGATTGTTGTAATTATTTTACATGGATTGATCAACCATTTTGCGAAGGGGACTCGAGTATGCCTACGAATTGCAAGTCGAAATCAATCGTCTGAAAAAGGTGAATGAAGAACTAAGGGAAAGCAATGGGAGGCAAAAATTTTGGTAGATGTTTGGGACTAAGTGAACGTTGTCATATTTGGTTTTAATGTTGAAATATAGTATTTTTAATATGATGTTTCGAAAATGTTTGTTTTTGTTTTAGCTCGTACCGTGTGTTGGCTAAGCAGTTGAATATGTTGGTGAAGTACATTTGGTACTCGTGATTATGTTGTTGAATTATATTGGTTACATTATTATATTAAATTGTTTGTTTGATTATTCTTAACGACTGATTTAGACTGATTTGACTGCTTTTGGTTGAAGATTGGCTAAAGTAGGAAAATCTACTTGGAAAAAGGTATTAATTCAACAATTTCTATGATTAGAATTAAATCACAAAATTAAGATTGTGAATGTGTTATTGCAACTGATTTTGTAGATAATGTCAAAGGTTCCGACTATATTTTACTTTGATGAGGAACTGTTGGATGATGAAGGTAAACCTAGATATGTTGGCGGAATGTGAAATGATGGACAATAAAAAAATCATTGTATCTTTGAAGAGCTTAAACAAATGGCATTTGAAGCGACAAAAGACAATCCTGTGATGTATGATTTGAAATTAGCGATGAAATGAGTACGAGATGATGGTGCATCCGCTATTGATTTGGAAGGCGACGATAATTTGATCTCTACGTTTTCAGTTGGAATGAGAGTGATAGAAATATATGTTGCGAAAGTGGAACATGATGATGTGGTCGAAACACAACCGACAATAATTTCTATGGATGAATATGTACCTACTAACAGTTACAAGAAACATCATGGTCGGCGTATCCTTTGTATCTTCCAAGCCATCAAGGTGGAGAGTTTACAAATTTACTTTATAGGTATAGCGAAATGGTTGGAGTCTCTTCTAGTCAGGAAAAAAAAATGATGCATAACTCTATACATCCAAATCAATCGCAAGCGTTCGAAAAGTGAGTAATATTATACTCGGGCACTTGTATTTTGACTTGCGTTAATGCAAAATATCTTACCGTTATTTTTCGTATTCGTAGTGTCGAAGAAGCATTAATTGAGTGTGATGACGATGAAGGTAGTGATCATGTTGATATTACAAACGAGACCTGTGACGCCCCACCTCTATACCCATGCTGGCCAAGAACACTACGGGATAATGTCGTCAACTAGCACGGAGAATAAGGCTGTTGAGGAGCGACCATCTGTATAATTGCTTTGTGTGAGTACCGATATGCCAGATAAAAATATAACCTGCATTTCAAGAGGAAATCCGACATACCGACACAAACACAAAGCTACTACACAGTGGCTATATGTAACCTTCGGAAACAAATATAGAAATATCATTACACAAATCAGTCATAGAAGTTCATATCTCAAAGGAGGAAACAGATATGAATATTACACATAAAAGCGTATATCAGAGTAGTGGTCAAAAAGATTCACAATATCACTAAAGAATAGATACAAGAGCAAGTCAAAAGAATAAGTATACATCAATGAGTCTCTATCTCGTATGTATACAACCAAACATTACTAATCTAAGTAGTTAGCCAAAAGTCAGGATAATAATAATCCCAGATGAGAAGTCAAGCAGAAGCACCTGTGACATCTCGGTCTGACCCGAGTATTATTTAATAAGAAAATAATAAACGGACCAGTCTAACTATAAATATCAGATGAAATGATATAAAATAAGAGATATGACAAAAACGTATGATAACTATAAAGCCATACTGTGATAAGTATGTAATTGAAAACGAACTAGAGATTAATCAATATCACAAGAATCTTCTCAAAGATAAAAAATAATGTCATACTCTTTATTTTTATTCATCAAACCATAAATATTGACAATTATATCAATGCCAATCACAGAAATTAATGACATACAAATTCACCAATGCACAAATATTGATAAAACTTATCAATGTAAATCACGAAAATTGGCAAAACACAAATTCTAGAAATCATCAATGGAAATCCAGAAATCACAAAAAGGGGGGAGGCCTATCACAAAACGGGAGCATGAAAGCTCACCAACACGTGTATCACAAAACGGAACGCTATTCCATGGTTGCTAACAATTAGTTTTGAGCCGAAGCTCCACAGAATGGCCCGAAGACCATGGGTCGCTACCCCACCAAATTGAGCAGAAGCTCCACAGAAACGGGGTTTAGTCTCCCTCGTAGACAAAGAGACATCGCACATTGCTAGTCTAAATCACAAAATTATCATCATCGATCATCAAGAAGTGTCAATTACACTAAGCTAGTAAATATATGAGCTTAGCTTCATGTCCCATAACCACTAGCTTAACTTAAATATTTACGAACAAATTGTAGATTTCCACTAGAAAATTGTCACAAGAGATTCAATCGAACAAGTCTAAGAATCAACCAACGAAGTAAACACAAGCGTTTCATACCACTTGTTTTACTAAGCCGTTTAATTAGATTTCTCATACGAGTGAGGTAAAGGTTTGTATATACTAATAGATGGGAAAAAGGTTTAAGAAACGAGCTTTGTAATAAAATAGTGTTGAAATCGTTTTAATGGAAGAGTTTTGATATTTACTACTAGTATAGAAAACCTTTATATTTTTAAAGTGACAAATCAAAAAAATGATTGTAGAAACAATCAATCACTAAAATTCACATACGAAGACGTGAATTAATTCTAAAGAAATCGATATCAAATCCATCAAAATGGATATTTTCAAAAATCCCAAAGAAAATGTCATCAAAGTCGATAATAGATGATAACAACAAAAGGGAATCAACACGAACCGATAAAATTGGAATTCTTAAACAAAATAGGCAAGCACGCAAAACACAGCAGATTCAGACGTCTGAAATAGGTGGTTCAGACGTCTGAATATGGAAAATTAGAAGTTTTCCAGAACGTAATTCAGACTTCTAAACCAAGTGTTTCAGACGTCTGAAATAGGTGTTTTTAGCCTATTTCCTTTCTGTTTGAAATCGAGCCCATTCAGACGTCTGAAATTCCAGATTCAGACGTCTGAAAATGGAATTCAGAGCATTTCCTGAACCTCGACCAAAAATGGCCAAATGAATATCGGAAGCGATCGGACGAGCAAATGACGACTAAGGATTTACGCCACGCGACAACCCAGCCTTAACGGCTCTTCGATACGCCTCAAATATCAACGTCCAAATATCCATAATAGGATTTTCATAGATTTTGATTTCAAAACACCAAAAATTGGAATATACACCAAATCAACCAAACCAAAATCAGTTGCACAAGAATAAGTGTTAGGAATTCATACCTAACAATCGAAGATAATTATAGACTAAGATGTGAGATAAAAATCTCACATTTGAACCCAAAACTATGAAGTAGAAGCTATAGAGCAATGACAAGAACAATAGCTCTTCAATTCCAACCTAAAGAGCTTGAATCTAAGCTTAAAAGAGAAACATTTCCTAAATTAGGTTTAGGAATTTCTGAAATTGGTAAGAGAATGAGTTGGAAAAGAAGAAGAGGAGGCTTAACAAAGCTTCTTCTATAAATTTGGAGCTAGAACTTGATTTGCAAATGGAAACTAGGGCTTGGAGTTTTAATTTCCAATTCCTCTCTCCATTGATGCTAAAGCTTGAGTATTAGGAAATAGAAATGAAGTAATGAAGAGAAGAGGGGTGAAGCTTGGGTCTAATGGGCTGAAACAAAACCAAAGCCCTAAGTGAAAAAGTAGCAAAATTCCACTAACTCCAATCGTATCAAAGTTTATACTCAAAAAGGTCGCAAACGTCATTTTGAACTCAATGGGGGTGGTCTCGAGTCCTAATTCGACTGTTTGCAAAAAGTAGCCTTTCGGACTAAAATCCGACTAACGATGAATTATTTCAAATAAAATATTTAAATATTCAACTGTAAAATATGCGGGTTGTTACAGACTCCCCTCCTTAAAGAAATTTCGTCCTCGCAATCATAAGAAATAAATGAACGAAAAGTAACAACAATAAAAGCATATCAACACAAAAGAAGAAATTTGGAATAAGAAGTTCACCTCAAAGTGCACGAGAAAGTAAGTCCGGATGTGTTCGCTCAATGAATTCTCTGGATTCCCAAGAACAATCCTTAGGACTAGAGGACCATTGAACTTTCACAAGAGGAATATCTTTATTTCGAAGGCGTTTAATTTCCGAAGCAATGACACGAGTAGGATGTTGCTCATAAGTCAAATTAGGTGAAACCTCAATTTCTTCCACAATATCGGGCTCAAGAATAGAATCGGAATCTCGAAGACATTTCCGTAGTTGAGAAACATGAAACACGTCATGAATAGCAGAAAACTGAGCCGGTAATGAAATGCGATAAGCCACTGAACCAATACATTCGGTGATGGGAAATAGACCAATATATCGAGGTGCTAACTTTCCCGGTCGACTGAAACGTACAATACCCTTCATAGGTGAAACACGAATAAACACAAGATCTCCCATGGAAAATTCTAATTTTCTTCTTCGGTTATCGGCATAGGATTTTTGTCTACTCTGGGCTTCTTTCATCCTATGATGAATGAGATCAATCTTTTCTGTGGAATCATGAATAAAGTCTGGACCTAAAACCAGCCTCCCACCGGCCTCAAGCCAACAAGAAGGAGAACGACACGACCTTCCATAGAGTGCCTCAAAAGGTGCCATGCCAATACTAGATTGGAAGCTATTATTATAGGAAAACTCAACGAGAGCAATATAATCTTTCCAACTTCCACCAAAATCAAGAACACAAGCATGAAGAAGATCTTCAAGAGTTTGATTCACACGCTCGGTTTGTCCATCGGACTGAGGATGATAAGCGGTGCTAAAATTAAGCTTCGTTCTCAAAGCTTTTTGAAGACTCTTCCAAAATCCACTAGTAAACAATGGATCACGATCACTAACAATAGAAGTAGGAACTCCATGTAATTTAACAATATCTTTAGTAAAGAGTTTGGCCAAAAGAGGAACGGTCCGGTTAGACCGAACGGGAATAAAATGGGCGGATTTAGTAAGTCTATCAATTATCACCCATAAGCTATCATGACCTAAACGAGAACGGGGAAGGCCGTCAATAAAATCCATGGAAATTTGATCTCACTTCCAAATTGGAATATCTAAAGGTTGCAATAACCCACCGGGCCTTTGATGCTCGGCCTTGACAAGTTGGCAAGTCATGCAACACTTAACAAAGTTAGCAATATCATATTTCATTCCCTCCCAATAATAAAGTCGCTTCATATCCGCGTACATTTTACTACTACCGGGATGAACGGTAAATTTAGAACGATGAGAATCTTCTAAAATGTCTTTACGAAGATCACTAATATTTGGCACGATAAGTCTACCAAATTTTCGAATGCCGCCATGAGAATCAATATCGAAGTCTTTCAAACTTTCAATACCAATTTTATCCCTACAACTTTGGTAAGAAGAGCCAATTCAGGATCTAGCTTTTGAGCTTCAAGAATGCGGTCCAGGAGAGAAGGATGAGCCTCAAGGCTACATAAAACAAGAGATGAACATAAATCAGATACCCGATCTTGAATCTCACAAGTGGATAAAATCTCGAGATCATTCCATTCGGATATCATCATGGAAACAACCGCTTGTTGCTTGCGACTAAGTGCATCGGTAACACGATTTCCCTTTCCGGGAGTATAAAGAATGTCAAGATCATAAGATGCAAGGAACTCGAACCAACGTTGTTGACGCAAATTAAGTTCCTTTTGAGAAAATATTTCAAAGATTTATGATCGGTGTAAAGAATAAATTTTTCCCCCAAAAGATAATGACGCCAAATTCGAAGGGCGAAAACAATAGCCGCGAGCTCTAAATCACGAGTGACATATCTAGTCTCGTCTGGCTTCAATTGCCTAGAAGCATAAGCAATAACACGTTCTCTTTGCATAAGAACGACACCCAAACCAACGCGAATAGCATCGGTATAAACAATAAAATCTTGGTTTCCCTCGGGAATCACAAGAATATGAGCATCGGAAAGGAGTTCTTTTAATTTCTGAAAAGAAGCTTCACATATGAGCTAGGAACCGCAGTCCCTCTTATGTAGCATCATCACATAGCCTCCCATATCAGCCACATGTTTATATTTAGATAATCCACTTTTTACTCTTCTGTCACATGGGTGGATTATTCAAATATAAAGATGTGGCTATATTGGATGCTCATAATGGTGCTAAATAAGGAGGCTGCAGAGTCTAGCTGAGTGTGTGTATTGCCAGCTTAATACTGTTAGATTTATAATTACCTGTCCTTATTTAATCTGGAAAGTTGTCTAATTTTACAATATGTGTAACATGGATTTTGCAGTAAAAGGTGAAGGAAGAATCCCGCTTTCGTTGTGTGTGGGCAACTGAAGCACGGTTACATATGTATGTACTAATGTGTCGTTTTTGCATTACTGTCTTGTTCTATGTGGTTACTGTTATGGGTTTATATTCTAAAGTCATCCGTGTATGTCTTATTTGGAATTTATAGTTCTGTTTTGTGTGCTCATCGTTACATACATATGTCAAACTTATGATCATACTGTCGTTTTTTTATGGTTCATGTCTGTACTTTATGATGTATCAAGTGTTGTTTCTATTTTTGGCATTGCTGGGGTATATTCAAATTTTGGTTTTTGTTCAATAATTGGTTTATCCCTTCTGTCTGATGTTAACATATGGCAAATGGTTTTCAAGGATGCGGTTATCCATTTAAATTAGGACAATTTTTCACAAGAGACCTTCGAAAAAAACAGCGAGGCTTCGACAGAAACTTATTGCAAAACTAGATCTCATTTTGTTTATTACTTGCGCCAATATGAAGTGCGGAAGTAATAAAGGGTTTTTTATACGTATAGCGCGTTTGCGCACTTATGTTTTGCGTAAGCTTATTTTCGAGCATCAAATGGACAAAGAGCACAGATCTATTTCATCATTTTTATTTTCAACTTTCTTTTCAAAACACTTTCCATTCAAACCCATTTCAAATTCATTTTTTGACCAAATTCAATCTTCAATTCAACCAAATAGTTGCTAAACTATAAATGGAATACTCTTCTTTATCGTTATAAAACAAAGGTAATAATTAATGTTGATGAAAATTAAGATCAAATTTTGCTATTCTTGATGGGGTTGAAAATGAAGAGTTATTGGTGTTAGTAATGTTAATTACTAGGCTTGGTGTTGTTATTGTTGAATTAGTTGTTAACGTTTAATGAAATAGAAAATCCTACTTAAGTACTAGTAAATTGGAAATCCTAATTGATATGTTAATGTTTTATTGTTTATTTTGATGGTAGACATGAATGTTTGGAAGATAGGCGATGAAACGTTGATAAAACATTGTGATGAACTTGAAGCGAAAATCGGTGTTGCAAGCTCAAGTCATACCGACGTTGATGTTGATCATGTTTCGGAAACACAGTTTGAAACAATACTGTGTAAATTCCATTCTGGACCATCAACCTTACACGCTCATTTAAGTGAAGCTGTTTCTACCGAAAGACCCGGTCATCAAACCAACGTTGACGGAAATAAGCTGACGCCTGTACATCTTGTTGGTCCATCCATGCCACAAGGGCATCGACCATATCCAAATTGTTACTGTGGAGATATATGTGTGATGGTCATTTGCGGAAAGAAAAAGAATGCCGGGCGAAAATTTTTTGGTTGTAGTTTGTACAACGAACACAGACTGAATCCTCGTGAAGTTGATTGTTGTAATTATTTTAAATGGATTGATCAACCATTGTGCGAAGGGGACTCGAGTATGCCTACGGATTGCAAGTCGAAATCAGTCGTCTGAAAAAGGTGAATGAAGAACTAAGGGAAAGCAATGGGAGGCAAACATTTTGGTAGATGTTTGGGACTAAGTGAACGCTGTCATATTTGGTTTTAATGTTGAAATATAGTATTTTTAATATGATGTTTCGAAAATGTTTGTTTTTGTTTTAACTCGTACCGTGTGCTGGCTAAGCAGTTGAATATGTTGGTGAAGTACATTTGGTATTGGTGATTATATTGTTGAATTATATTGGTTACATTATTATATTAAATTGCTTGTCTGATTATTCTTAAAAACTGATTTAGAGTGATTTTACTGCTTTTGGTTGAAGATTGGCTAAGTAGGAAAATCGACTTGGAAAAAGGTATTAATTCAACAATTTCTATGATTAGAATTATGTCACAAAATCAAGATTGTGAATGTGTTATTGCAACTGATTATGTAGATAATGTCAAAGGTTCCGACTATATTTTACTTTGATGAGGAACTGTTGGTTGATGATGAAGCTAAAACTAGATATGTTGGCGGAATGTGAAATGATCGACAATAAAAAGATCATTGTATCTTTGAAGAGCTTAAACAAATGGCATTTGAAGCGACAAAAGACAATCCTGCGATGTATGATTTGAAATTAGCGATGAAATGAGTTCGAGATGATGGTGCATCCACTATTGATTTGAAAGGCGACGATGATTTGATCTCTACGTTTTCAGTTGGAATGAGGGTGATAGAAATATATGTTGCGAAAGTGGAACATGATTATGTGGTCGAAACACAACCGACGATAATTTTTGTCGATGAATATGTACCTAGTACACAGTTACAAGAAATACAATGGTCGGCGTATCCTTCATATCTTCCAAGCCATCAAGGTGGAGAGTTTACAAACTTACTTTATAGGTATAGCGGAATGGTTGGAGTCTCTTCTAGTCAGGAAAAAATTATGATGCATAACTCTATACATCCAAATCAATCGCAAGCGTTCGAAAGGTGAGTAATATTATACTCTGGCACTTGTATTTTGACTTGCGTTAATGCAAAATATCTTACCGTTGTTTTTCGTATTCGTAGTTTCGAAGAAGCATTAGTTGGGTGTGATGACGATGAAGGTGGTGATCTTGTTGGTATTACAAACGAGAGCGGAGTGCATTTGGATAGCATGAAAGTAGCTTGTGCGGATGATGTAAATAGAACTTGGATCCATCAAATGGAAGTTAACAACGATGCAATCATATATGCAGACATTGAGGAGGCTGATGATGTAAATGTCAAAGAAGAATAAATCACTTATGAAGAGGCTCTAGCCGATAATTTATGCACGTCATCAATGATGGTGAAATCGATAATGGAAAATTGTCAACTAGAACTGGAAGTGTTTAGAAGAGACTGTGCTGAGAAAGGACCACGAGTTGGGTTAATTTTTGAAAGTAAGCAGAAGCTTGTTGAACAGTTATGTGAATGAGTAATTAAATGTTCAGTTTCATTTCAAGTTTTGAAATCCCATGCAAATCAGTACACAGCCCGTTGTGATATGGATGAAACATGTCATTGTCGAGTGCATGCAATCCTTTTGGTTTGAAAAAAATTCAAATTGGTGGAAAATAACTACATATGGCGGCGATCACATTTGTTTAATTGCAACAATCAACTCAAACCATCGACATACAACTTCAAAGTTTATATGCAGCAAAATACTTCCGTTGGTTAAAGTTGAAACAAATATGACTGCAACAACTGTTCAAAAGACAATGTCCAATATGTTTCATATTAAAGTGAGTTATTCTCAAGCCTGACACGGACTACGAAAAGCTATTGAAACAATTTATGGGGATTGGGTATAGTCGTACGTGGAATTGCCAAAGTATCTTCGATCCCTACAAAGTATCAACCTCAGAATCATATATGATGTTATTCATAATCGTGGTGTTTTTTATGGTGCGTTTTGGGCTTTTGGACCTTCTATTCATGGTTTCAACCACTGTCGACCTATACTGTCAATTGATGCCACTCATTTATACGGGAAGTATCTGGGTAAATTACTAGTAGCTATTGAGGTGGACGCAAACCAAGGTCTATCTCCGTTAGCCTTTGCTATTGTACAAACAGAGTAGTGGCAAACGTGGAGCTGGTTTATTCGTTGCACATGGAATTATATTCCATCCGTACATACCAGATGTATTACCATTATCTCAGATCGTATGAAAGGAATTCCATGTGCGCTTAGAGAAGCTTGGCCAATTGAGCATCATTATCGTTTTTGTATTCGTCATATTAAAGCAAATTTCGTGAAAGCGAAGTTTGGCACAGATGAGCCACTAAATTTATTACATGCACGTGCCACGGCATCGGAGGTTGTAAAATACAATGAACTTCGAAAACAGTTGAAGGATGTAAATCGAGATGACGATGCGTGGATTGAAAAAAGTTTGAAAAACCAGAAATCAAGCTGGACTCTTCGTCACGACGGCGGAGCAAGATTCAATATGACGACGACTAATGTTTTCGAAAGCTTTAGCAGTGTGTTGAAAAGAACTAGGAATTTACCTATTAGATCGTTGGTTGCACGTATGTTTCATCGATTGAACCATTACTTTGTCGAACGTCGAACTCAAGGAAAAGAAAGGACGTCACAGCTTGGACCGAGGTGGGAAGCATTAGCGTGGAGAAGAATGGAAGAATTGAGGCTCATGTCCATAGAGAGATGTAACTTCATTGAATGGCAGGTGAAAGATGTTCATATGTATGATTATACAGTGAATATTGATTAGCATGTTGCCAAATGTTTGTGCAACATGCCAACGTTACACCATTTTCCGTGCACCCATGTATTAGCAACTTGTTCACGTGGTTCGTGTGGTGCTAATAGAGTATATTTTGACTTAATATTAACGTGATACACGATGACTAAGTATACCATAGCTTATGCTCCTTTATTCCACCCTATACTGACATTGGGATGTCTACGATCATCCAATTATACAACCACTGGCAGTGCGCAAAAATTCAGGACGTCCGCGGTCTACTCGAATCATAGGTTTCATGGATCCACCATCTTCATCTGGCCATAACAGATGTAGAAAATGTGGTTCTATTGGCCATATGAAAAAAAATTTCCACGTTGAATTATATGAGTGCTGTATGTCTTTTTTATTCAATATTTTTACGTATTTGTAATGAAAGAAATGTGTTAACTTGCTATTGCATATGTTTTTTTTACTTTACATATTAATTTTTAAATGCAAATCTTTATGTCCATGCATTGTTATTTTCTTTGCATTGTTAATTTCCTCTTCTATGATTTTTGTGGGATGGCTTGGGTTGCACCAGCTCTCTATCTTTGATGGAGAGAAAATATTGCTTGCGTACTTATGGAATACGCAAGTATTTAGCAATATAGCTTGCGCATTTCAAAAATGCATAAGCTATATTGCTAAATACTGCTTGCGCATTCCATAAGTGCGCAAGCAGTATTTGCTCTATGTCAAAGACAGAGAGCTGCAACTCAAGCCATCCCACAAATAACATACGCTGCTTGCGCATTTATGGAATGCGCAAACAATATTAGTAATATAGGTTGCGCATTTCAAAAATACGCAAGCCATATTGATAAATATTGCTTGCGCATTTCATATATGCGCAAGTAGTATTTGCTCTCTGTCAAAAACAGAGAGCTGCTGCAATACAATCCACCGCACAAAATCAACATTCACCACAATCAACTAATTTATATAGCATGCAAAATGGAATCGAATGCAACACAAATACTAAATATTGTCAAGAACATAAAAAACATCCAAAATGCAATTGAAAATTAACGAAACTAGGTTCAACAATATATACAACCAACTAACGACATATACATCCACATCCTCCTTTCTTTCTAAAGGAAAAACAATAACATATGTCAGGCAAACAACAATACACATCAATCGCGAATCCGTCTAAGCTCAATAGGTGTGTCTCTCTTCTTTTTCTTCCTTCTAAACACGATAGAAGCCGATCCTTGGCCTTCTTCAAATGTAGGAGCGATTTTTGGAAGTGAGATTTTTTTTCTTGACTCGGTAAGAAAATTAGTTCTTCTTGTTGTATTTCCACTGCGGCCACTCTTCCGTCTGCTCGTGTGGATTGACTAGTATATCTGAAGTGTTGTTCTCCTTCGTGCCAAACAGGCCATGATCCTGAGTTTCTCCACCAGTGTATTGTTGTTCTACTTCAGACCAAGTGGGCCAATGAGCTTGCATTTCTCCACCGGCGTGCTGTGAACCCTCTCCCTTCGTATGTGCCTCCCCACATCTCTTTTGTCCTCCCACCAGTGTAGTATGTGTCTCATTCGTAGATCATGGTCATTCTTCTTCAATGCGCAACGGTTTGACGGACCTTCTTAGCTTGTTTCGACCCAGAATCGTATAAGTTTCATCGTAGGTCGATGCACTTGCTTTTCACCTTATCCGGCTCAATACAACTATCTTCTATTTCGTCGACCACATCCAAAACGCTGTATATCCCGCTTATCTATGCCATAATTCATAAAAATGTATCAATGGATATGAGCTAAAAAATTGAACTATCAAAATTTAAAAATTACAATACTTACCACATCACATTCAAGAGGTGAACGAGGAATGTACCCAACCAACTTTCTTACCGACTTTTTTATAATATAACGACGAGTAATTTTCCAATACCAATACTCGTACTCGCTCAACGGTGTCGGGGGCTCATGTGCTCGTTCGGCACGAACAATTCTGGAATTTCAAATAGGAATACTTTCATGCAGAAATGTCATCCAACTAGGGGTTTTGGGTCTAAGGACACAACAGGTTCGCGAGTGTGCTGGTAGTCAAGGAAAACTGTCTCATTTCTCGATCAGGAGCATATAATTCAAAGTCCAAAAAAAAGAATCAGTCAGCTCTTAGCGATTCAACCAGCGAACATATACTCAATGTACGGATGCCCAAATTTGTTCACAAACGAAAATGGTTCCCGTGTAACGACATCATCCGCCAATAAGTCCAACTCATTTCGGTAAAACTGTACATTTTTTAGCGTCTCACGGCAACTCCTAGCACAATTCCACCTACACCCGAATGGAAGATATAGATCTAAGTCGGTGGGAATTCTTGCAGATGACCGTCCAATAACAATATTCGACCATGTGCAACAACGTTGCGGAACCCCCTAAAACTTTTCTTCATTGCAAGGCAATGTTTGACAACTCACTGTACAAATAGCATAGTGCAATACTGCCCCAAGATGGTAAACACAGTTTGTTAAATCATCCAAAAAGGGTTAAAACTTCAAATTTAATCTACCTTTTGAATGATTTGGAAAAAGTCAGCAACTTAAAAAGTACAATATCATAGTACAACTGCAATGAAGTATACCCAATTGGTCGCACCTCCAGGCAGTGGTTCAGAAAATTCACTTTTTAATCACGTAATTGATAGTTCACTTTTAGGCTTAACGGCCTCTCTAGAAGGAAAAATACCAAGCAAGTAAGACACAATTCAAATAATCGATATCCAAATTTTTTGAACATACCGGGAAGCCATCTCCGTTAATACCGAAAAGAAAATAAACATCGGCTAGAGTTACCGTCATTTCACCGACTCACATATGAAAAGTATTTGTCTTCGGCCTCCATCTACTATACAAAGCCGTAATAAGGTGATGACCAAGCCGAATGTAGTCAATTTGCATAGCTTTCCAAAATCCAATGATTCTTAGGTTCTCCTCCAACCTTGGATCTTTAAAGCCAATTTCCTTAAGCTTGCTCGAATGGTCGCATAGCTTAACTGTCTCCACATCCTGATAATTATCAATGAATTTAAATTAATATTTCATACTTGCATTTTGGTTTACAGCATTGTGCATAGAAAAATTACCTCCATTAGCACATTGTTTTGGCTTCTATGATGTTCTTGAAGATAGAGAACATTTCTATCTTTGGATCCGGAAGCCAATTCTACATTATGAACAACAACAACCAATTAGCAATCATACATCAATTTTAACATTTAGGGTTTTGGTTTTGGGATTACTATAATTATTTTTGCATTTTCAACAATGAAACCAACCATAAGAGTAGATTGTCATCGACATCATCAAGACTACTTCTTCCATTAACAACAACAATCACTTGTAAATTAGTAATCAATGTATAATCAAACTATAATTACCTCTAATCAACCTAGATGAAGATCTTGCTTCCATTTTATGCGTAATCAAGTAGTTGCTTTAAGGAATAGATGGAGAATAATGTTATTGATGCTTTTGATTTTGATTTGGAATGGGTTTGGAATAGGAAATGGGAAGAGTTTTGGGAAGAAAGTAGAAAATTACGAATTATGAGACAGTTCTGTGCTCTTTTTTTTTGATACTCGAAAATGAGCTTGCACACTTATGGATTGCGCAAGCTTTGTACGTAGGGCTTGCGCAATTGTGGAATGCGCAAGCACTATAATTTAAAAATCTTTATTACTTGCGCAATCCATAATTGCACAGGTAATATTCGTAAAGTGGCCTAGTTTTGCAATAAGTTATTGCTGAGGCCTAAATCCATAATATGTTATTTATGCAGGTTCATTTCGAAAAATTGTCCTTTAAATTATTATAAGGATTTCATTTCTACGTCCAAGGTCTAAAAAAAGGTGCGATTATTGCATAACATCCGAATAGGAATGATTATAAGTTACTTTTTATCATTTTCGTGCCAAAATGATTATTACATATTGTCAATGTATATAGTCTTTTATATCATTTAATTTTGCTTAGGTTAATGTTTTATCCTTTAGTATTTGACTTCATGGAATTAATTTATACTTACTTTTTATAAACCAGAAGTCTCTATACTAGCTAATAAAATTCGAGATAGCGGCCTTTTAAGATGGAGTTGAACTAAGTATTCCTTATTTTACGAGAAAGTAGAGATCATTAAACATTAACTACAGATTAGTGGTGTTTGTGACATTAGACTAGTCAAGTGGATTAAAGAATTGACAACAAGGCTTGTGTTGGACAATTTAGAGTGTTCAATTTTCACTAAACAGACTTCTACGAGTCATATTGTTCATTCAACCTCTAAAGTTAAAATGCACGCATCATCGATATTTAGGAAACCTAAGCTTTCAAAACTAAGCATGATAAGCTAAACAAGACTTTTTACACCTCATATAGGTTATCATTATTTTCGAACGAAATGGTTTTTGTCACACATAGATCGTTTATACAAAGTATCAGAGGTGAAACTTTAAACCTAAAATGTTTGAAATATGTGTTAGAAATGAGACAAAAGACTAATTTAATTTGTTAGATAAGAGAATGGAAACAATATAATGGTATAACAATGACTTTAATGCTTAGAGACTCACTTGAGTTATCTCAAACTAATTGAGTGATCTCTTAGTATTATTGTAGAGCTAACTATACTAATTTGAAGATTTTAGACTATTCCGAACAAACCTTCCCACTTGTGATGTTTTCATGAACCAATCACGTGGGTATCTTATATGGACATGAAGTCTGTGTGGTTGTTAGGCTTAACACACATAGAAGGAATGGTGAGTGACAAAGAGTGTTGTGGTTGTTAAGCTTAACAAGTACAAAAGAACCTTACTCTGATACATTATTAAAGAAGAACTAAAAGAATATAAATTTTTTACATAAGAGAAGGGAAATAACATTATTGACATTAATTATTTTGTAATAATGGCTTCAGTACTTGGAGAATCACTTGATTTATCACAAAACCAATTGGTGGTATGAAGAGTAACCTTTTAATGTTTATGCATGGCCAACTATATTATGTTGAAAATGTGAGATTATTCTTAACAATATGTCACTCATCTTTTATATATGCTTCTAGCTAGGTAGTATCTGCTTTTAAGTTAAGACTCAATAAAGAGCAATTATATGCATTCTTATTGTTTATTTGATTAAATATGCTAGTCTGTTGTTATAGTATTTTGATGAGGTGTAATTCTACATTTGTATTTGAATCGTTATCTTTTATTACATAATGACAAAATACTAAATATCATCATTGCCCAAATGAAAATAAGAATTGACCTCAATCATGTTTTCCCTTGGTGTGAGGGTCAAATATTTAAACTTAATTTAAAAAGTGCACATTTGGAGAAAATAAATGTGAAGAAGGAAATCATATATTTGACTTGCCTAAATTAATAGTGCATGTTTGGATATACATGTTGTTAAACAACTTTTGGTCCAACACCCAAAATTCTTTAAAAGGATATACCATTCGATTAAAATTCCAAATATGTCCATTGTCAAAAAAAATCAAAAATGTCTAAAATTCATGTCATATTTCATTCATACGTAAATGGTATAAAATTCCAGTACATATGCAATATTCATCCGTTAGTTAATATGTCGAAAATACAAGTCGTCTCCTTCTTCATAGTTCAAAATGTCAAAAATAAGGTCTATATGCAGTTTCAAATTTCTATAGGTTATTATGTCTAAGAATTCAGGCCGTCTTCTTCTTCGTCGATCATTAAAATAGTCCTCAAGCTTTCAAGTGAGTTTAAAAAGTTCAAACTGATTTTGATAGAGTTAGGGGTAGCCCTAGGGGAAATTGTGTAATTTATTATATATGTCTAACTCGATAACCAGTCTTGTTCGAAATAGAAGTTGTTTTCTTTCTTTCATATACTTGATATAATGTGTTATATTACTAATTAATTTAACTAAAAATATATTTCATAAAAAATTCATAAATGGTATGTTTTGTGATAGTAGTTACAATGTGTTGTAATCATAAGTGATTTATCACAATAAAATAAACATTTCATTTTAAAATACTAGTCAATATGTATCAAGAGTAGCTATCTATACATCTGTTGAGACTAGAGTATGTAGCGCTCTCTAAATATTGGCCAGTGTATTACTCATGGCTACTAGAACCACCAAAGTGTTACGTACTGATAGTTATTTGATAACTATGGAATGAATGACTACTTGATAGTTTTCTGTTGGTTAATACAAGTAGGGTCAAACAAAAAATATCGATGCGACAATATCACACAATTTCCATGACATGAGAATACTATCGAGCTTCAATATGGAAACCCCACTTTGATTGTAGTTAAAACATGGCACAACGTTCATCGAACGACTATATAGTTGCATTTAGGACGACAACACTTTATGGATTCTGAAATTGTTTCAAGGAGTAATGATTCCATGTTTCAATGTATACGATATGGGCATTGGTTTAAAGGTAAAATTCATTTTGAATATGCATGGATGTATATATGCATGGATGTATATATGCATGCATGCATTTATGTATATTAGTAATCTACACAAAATATGTTTAAAAGTATACATTAGACACATATAACATTTCTAATATATATATATATAGTGTGTTTGTATATATATTTTAAAACAATTTGAATATTATATATACGTACATATGTATAGGTATTTACACAAAATCAACATATTAGTTTGAATTTGAAAATACTAGATGTTTTATTTTGCAGATTTAGATCTAAAATTTAAATTCTGAATCTAATATTTGAAATTTAAATTTATAAATTCTTTATATTAAATATATAATTACTTATAAACTATATATATACACATATATGTTAATGGAACACATGTATATAGAGGGGCTAACATATCTGTTGCGGCATAAATCCCAACATCTATACACGGGCATGTTAACCATGTACACCATTCATATTGCACATGCACGTACACACCTATGTATGATACACATATTATATTATATATTATATAAAATTAAAATTAATAAAATATTGATTTTATTTTAAAACAAATTTAGGTAAGATCTAAATAAATTTAGACTTCATAGGTCCAATAAGATCCAGATGATTTTTTTTTAAATTTACCCATTTATCTTATTGCATGCTAGCCTAGATCCCACATTGGTATCGAAGCTGAATGACCTATGCGGTCTAAATTAGAAATATTGGACTAAATTATTAAAGCACATCCAAAGTAGGGTGTTTGGAAAAGTAGTGTCTAAGATTAAATTTGGGTAATCAAGTACTCTGCCATACCTGGCTATTGTCCCGATCTTAAAGGATGAGGTAAGTCCAAAGGTTTTTTTTCCCAATATAAAGGCCTAAAATGATTTAGGCCTTGCCGCTAATCTTCAAAATATGTTTTGAAATCTGACGCCAAAAATGGGCATCAGTACCCAAGATAATCTAGTAGAAATTAAATGAAGAATTAAATTAAAACAGAGCAAATATAATAAATGAACACACATATTTTTATAGTGGTTCAGAAACCTTGGCCTACGTCCACCTCATATATTTATTCATCTTACTCTTGATTATGATTTCAAGAACATTTGGGATCCATTAGCGCAAAAGCGAAGAATAAAAATGGCAGCGCCTCGGCTGAGAAAGCAGGATCCCTTTTCTAACGTCATTCCTGCTGTATTTATAGGGGAATATGTGCATGGATCAGACTGAAATTCTGCCAAAAAGTTTAGAAGACCAAGACGAGGCTACCCAAAAATTTGTAGGCCCATACGGGCCCATAATAGGGATTGGTACCAATACCTATTAATGCATCTAAATGGGTTATGTTCCCTGTAAGGATGTCCCATGACGTTAGCTACTTGCTCTCCAAATTTCGTATAATTTCGACCTAAGGTTTGTGAGATATTGCATTTTTCGTGAAGTAGTGTTGCTTGAATTCTGATTTTTGTAGATCCCTTTGGAGGGATAGGTACTGATCCCTACAACTTGCTCCAAATGCCATACGATCCCTATGGGGTGTTCCATATGTTCTTTTTAGCTTATACTCCAAGTTTCATGTTGATAGCATATATAGATGATGAGTTATTGACCGATCATTGTTGCAATATGTAGTGAAAGCAGAATATGGACGATCCCTTTTATACCGGTCCCTTTTAATGTGTGAAGTAATTTGCTCATAACTTGAGGATACAAACTCCAAATGACTTAAAACTTGAAATGCGGCCTTGTGGGGCCTTCCTTGTTACTCAATAACAATCTTAGCAAGTTTGGGACAAAAATTGAGGATACGTACAGATCCCTAGGGAAAGGGACAGACATTGATCCCCTGCCCATGGGAGACATTATTCCATACTTATAATATTTTGGAGAGCCTATCTCTTAGTCTCGGTTGATCGTCGCTTCATATCATTGCCTACGCTTGATCTCTGAGCCTAATAATCATCTCCCTGGGTGTCTTCCTCGATGATCGCCTAGTCTAATTTGTCCAGTCGGCCTGAATATAGCCGGGCCAAAATGCCGGATAACAAAATCAAAATAAAATTTTAAATTTAAAAGGTTAAATTTAAA
Source organism: Allium cepa (assembly GCA_030765085.1). Taxonomy (NCBI): domain Eukaryota; kingdom Viridiplantae; phylum Streptophyta; class Magnoliopsida; order Asparagales; family Amaryllidaceae; genus Allium; species Allium cepa. The sequence continues at coordinate 133,115,843 of CM060943.1, forward strand.
ATAAAAAAATTATATTTTAAAGTTAAAAGGTCAAATTTTAATTAAGTAATGCTTTTATAAATATTATATAATTATTTTCAAATTGTTTCGAAACTAAAATATTTGTTTTCGAAAGTAATCAATTATTTATTTAAATTAATAATTAATTAAAAGTTAATTAATTGAATTAAAAACATATATATTCATATATGTAACATTATCTTAAAATTTTAAGGTAATACATGTATATAAAATTTTCAAAATTAATTATAATTATTTAAAATTATTAAATAAATAAGTAAAATAAGTGTTTATCAATAAAAATATAGTACAAATATAAGATATACGTATATAATTATAAATGTTATATTCAGTTAATTTTTTTAAATGAATAAAATAAAATTAATTAAAATGATAATTAATTAAATTAGTTAAATAAGATTTAATTAATATAATGCTATACATAAAATTTAATATATTAGTTAATTCAATTATTAATTTATATAATAATTAAATCTTATATAATATGAATGTATAATTTATAGGAGGAGCTGTAATAAACCCAAATAGACTTAAGGGATATATAAATACGTATAGTACGTATATTATGATTTTTGATGTGTTTGATACTTGAATCATGAGGGCATTTCATTAGAAATGGATTATTTTATAAGTCATTATCACTCAATTAAATATATTAAAGGTTACGAGTTTTAAATATAAGAGCTGTTCTCTACCATTTATATATTAATAAATTACTTGCATGCTCTCTGGTTGTTGAGCAAACTTAAGCTAGAGATGTTAGGTGTAGTATTATTAATATATAAAATAGACAAGGTAAGACAACTATATCTATCTGTTAAGCAAACTCAAGGTGCAAATAATACACTTAGGTCGTTGCAAAATGGTAAGTACGAGTGAATAATCCGTTTAAATTTGTTGAGAAAACTGAAGGTCGAAACGAGATTGGGATAAGGAACCACGGGTTAAGAGTTTTACATGATACAACCGATAAGGAGTTATTCATCATTTATACGGCTATGACTTACTGAGTAAACTCAAGGTCAGAACCCCAAGACATACGAGTCCTAACAATCACTAGTGAAGTTGAAAAACTTCTATGTTTCGTCTTAGGGTTTTGAGTAACATAAAAGCCTCATGGGAAGCTTATTAGAAAAATGAAATGGTAACATTTAACCTTTATAATATTGTAAGAACATATGCTATGTATAAAATAAACTAATCAACATCAATGAATTTATGCAACTAATATAATTGATAAAATATCTATCAATTAAAATATACAAATGACTGAATTAATATTGGCAAATAGGAATATAAAATATACTTATCAATAAATTTTTGTTGCATGTTGACCCATGCAGGTGCCTAATTTTACACTAATAATTATGTTCATAACTTGGTCACTTGCATGTTTACTTGCCTAAGACAGTGTATTGTCTTTTATGGGTTATCAAACTTTAAAAGAAATACCAGAATATTGATATTTGATCCATATTCAATCAAGTATAAACGTTATATGGTGAACGATCATTATTCGTAATGTATGAAACTTTGGTAAATATAGTTTCATTGAAATAAGCAAGCGAACCATTATGTGAGATCTTGTATTCAATATGAATGACTACAATGATGATCTTGTTATGTTAAATGTAACACTAGACCAAGAGCTACAAAATTGATCTAAGAATTAGATCATTGAATAGTTAGATTGATCAATTTGAGTAAAATGCAATTTATTCGATATTCTTAAGTATTAAGGATGGTCAAATGCATCTCTGTAAAGAGTTCGTTATGATCATGTAGTAAGGGTTTTCTTTTGGATGATTCGACTATTTGGAAAGAAAAGAGAATGCATGAGAGCATATGTAACTTAAGGCGCATTGGGATGAAAAGAGTGAATGGTCATTTTTTCTTTATAAAGAAACATCGAAAAGAAGATTGTAAAATAATAATAGGTACTTAACAAGGAATAAGAAACATGTTATCTATTCCACATGTATTTTCACATAGATTTTTTTCTATGAATATTGTTTCTTTGAATTTAGGATATTTAACTTGAAAATTTATCGACTGTAAACTAGTTACAGTAAATGAAATAAATAGCATATACCAAATGGTTGAATGGAGCTCTTTATTTCATTTGCTATTGTAGTAATGACAGAAATAGTGAAAGCATGCCATGTAGTATTATTGGTTGCATCAAGTTACGAAAATTGTTTTTGTACAATATACCAAACATTAATTATGAAATAATAACCGTTTTTTAGTGTTGACTAATATAGACATAGTTTTATTTTAATATACATATTATGAATATTGATTATAGAATAAAACTATAGTAGTGGTATTTATGCTGCATTGGAAAATACAGAAATATCTAAATTTATTTGTAATTATTTTGGAATTATAGACTAAACCACGTGTTATCCAGCCTTTTGACCAAGCAGTATTTAGGCTGACTCGATGAGTAAAACTTGAAAGCTTCGAGGTAGAAGGCCTGGAGAGATAGCCATCAAGTCTAGAAACTAAATACAATCGACATCAAAAGATGGAGATAAGGTCGTTCCAAAAATTGCAAAGCCCGATTCAACAGTCTGATGTATAGGTACCGATCCATCCCCATGGATCGGTACTGGACAAAACGCGCACCCATACCACTCCAACTTCTTCCTATGCCTAAGAATTGATGTTAGCAACCAACTTTGAACTCCATATATCGTTCGCCTATTGTTTGCTATTGAGCTCTTCGAGCATCAGAAATCAGCAACTCCGCTCCTCCACCAATCTATCATTTAGACTTAGAAATAAGCTGACAACTATACAAACAAGTTGGAAACCATGAAGCTAACAACAAGTCGCTCCATTTCAAAGAGTTCAAATAAATCCATGATGAAGTTTTATGGATTGATATCGATCAATCGCTATGGATCAGTATCGACCCATCTAATCTATTGAGAAGGCCATGTCTTCTTGGAATAAATTGCTCCTAGATCATGGAGAATGTTGTTGAGGACGTGTTGGAGCTTTTTGTGGCGACCTACAGCTATAAACAGACATGGAGTGGCATCATTTTGGGTATCTTTTTGCTCTCTTACAATTTTTACATAATCTCTTGCAATTGCCTGTGGAGTGGTACTGAACCATAAGAACATTACTTGTAAAACAACATTATTATCAATAAAAATCTCAAGTGGACGTAGGCAACGATTGATCGAACCACTACAAACTTGTGTTGTTCTATTTTTTCTCATTGTAATTTACTTTTCTTCACTTTCATTGTCTACATAATCTCTTAGGTGTAAGGGCCACATTTTGGTGTTTTCAGCAAGAACTTATTACCATTGTATTTTGATCCATCATCTACTATTAGATTGTCTAAATCCAAGAGATAGATCCCATTTTCTTCATTTTTGGAACCTTTAACTACTCAGATTTTATAAAATCTACACAACTGCTTTCTACCATGGCTCCTAGAAGGGATCAATTCACCACTTCACGTGCTGTTGAGAATGTTGGTTCCCAATATGTCGAGGAGGTTTTACAGCCAACTATTAATGAAGGTAAGAACCCAATAGATGTGATTACTAGGGTTTACTTGGACCGTATGATGAATCAAATGGAAGACAAACTCCATAAAAGGAACAATGAACAAAATCAGCAAATAAAGTAGGGCTTGTATTTGGTGAATCAACTGACAAGCTGTCATAGGAGAAGTAGGAGGGACAAAATGCCTTCTGGTTCTAAATATGACAGTTCCTCGCCGTTGGAGCAAATGCAGTGGAAAAGGAAGCAAAAGATGGTTCAAAAGTACATCGGAAGGTCGAAATAGAAGATGGGACCGAACCATGGCCATGCATATGGATCTGTACCAATCCATCTAGAGGGATCAGTATTGAACCATACAGTCGTGGTTCAAGTGGTCGACTTTCAGGTGATGGTGCTGGTTTGGATTCGAGACAGACTGTAGACAACCGGAATATTAGAGATTAGACGAATGCTATAGATCCACCGCAAAGAGATTATGTTTACGAAACCGCTGAATAAACGGTACCCAGGTATTGTGAAACAAACCATGAGCGTTAATTGAGCCACACACTAGGGGAGGATCATGATTACCTCCATTTAGTAGATCCTTCTGAGCCGGATTTGACTGAAATGGTTAGGAGACTTATAAGTGAGAGCCAGCATCAGAATAATGATGAGTGTGGTTCCTCCCTAAGCCGTAATCCATTCACGAAAGATACCCTACACAAGGATTACCCGAGGACATTTGTAATGCTGACGATGCCATCATATAACAAGAAGATGGATCCAAGGTAACATTTGATGGAGTATGACTGTCATATGAATTCTGCCAGAGCTATCGATGTTGTATGATGTCGTTGTTTCTCGATTTTCCTAGAGGGAGTGGCGACGACGTGGTTCACACAGATGCCACCAAGATCCATATCATATTTCAAGCAATTAGTGCTAAAATTCATTGAGCAACTGCGTATGCACACAACTCATCCAAAGGATATATTTGCACTTTCCAATCTCTTCCTGGGAGCGGGAGAGACTTTGAAGGATCTATTGCATAGGTTTAATACCATGGCGACCGAAGTTAGCAACGCACAGGAGGATATTACGCCGACGACGCTAATTAGACGGATCCATCTTGAGACTGAATTTGAGAGATGGTTAAAGATGAAACCCCCACTAATAATGGATATATTTTATAGAAAGGTAAATCAGTTCTTGCGCTTGAAAGAGGCAAGTGCTAGTGACAGGTTAACCAATACCGGAGAAATGGCGGAGGTAATACAAAGTAATGTTGAGCAATTCGGAGGAAATTCCAGCAAAGTTGATGTTACTGTAGAGAATCAATGTGGTGGACTGTGATGACCCTAACTTTGACTAACATTATTTAGAACATTTAATTGGACAAATAAAATAAAATACGGTTAATAGGTGAGGGATTGAGATTTGTTAATTAATAGGGGATCATGCCTTAATGAATGTATACGCAAAAGAGAATTGAAAACAAATGGGTAGGAGGAATATGATAGAGTTAAAATAGGAACATCCTTTATTATAATACACTAAACCCTTCCATTCTCCGTTCCTTATTCATTTTAACGTTTCCAAACAAAACTAAAAACCCTAAGAGCTTGGCAGGCCACTATTAAGAAGAACAAAAAAGATAAGAATCAAGTAGAAAGCTTGAAGAAATTAATCAAAGAGAAAATCTCAACCTTCTTAACACAAAGCCAAGGTGAAAAATTAACTTACATCTCTCTTTTAATATTGATCTCGGTTATAAGTTAGATCTGAATTATTTGGCAGGTAACATGCCATGAAATGTATGTTTATATATATATATATATATATATATATATATATATATATATATATGCTTGTTGATGATTTGTATGATTTCATATGGATTTATGATATGTTTAGATTTGAAACCCTATTAAATGACATCCAAATGAGTTGTGTTTTCGATATATGATCAAAAACGTTATTTTAGGAGTGCGTTTCAAGTTTCATAATTTTCTAGGTAATTGTGGATTTATTATGAATTTTCATTGAGAGAAAATAGTTAACATTGGGTTTAAATTATTTAAGGCAATTATATAATGATTATGGGTCTGAAATTTATATATGTTAGGAAGATTATCATTATTACGATTTTGGGGAATTTTCCTAAGAATTTTACTATGGTTATAAAACTATTTAAGTTAAGGAACTTAAATGTTTTACATGTTTTACCAAGGGAAAGGGCTTATTTGCTTAAAATGTTTTGAAATGTTAGTTATAGATTCAACTGCCTTTTTAAAATATAATTTTGATAAAGAGTGGGAACTAATCATATTTTGACAAATTGGGCAAGTTAGGTAAAAAGGAATTACTTTGAAAGGCAATAAACCAGTTTTGTTTTGAATTACACCTTCTCCACTTCCTTAGTTTGCTTCCGTCACCATACATAGTTAGACCTTTCGTACTTATTTGAAACCAATGCACCTGGTATCGAGCAATCGATATGTAGTGTATTGGAGAAAGTTGGAATGAATGATGGTGTCGAAGGCATGCTTTCGAAGGGGTTGAAGCCAATCTACTTAGCTTTCGAATCAATCAACTTACCTTTGTTTAAAAAGAGGCTTTCGAACAACTTGCCACTTGCCTTTGTTTTTAGAAAGGAGCTTTCGAAAGAGTTGCCTCTTGCTTTTTTTAAAAGAAGCCTTCAAAAGGATAGCCGCTTTCAAACCTGTTCGAAACCCAGCCGCCACATTCATACCTTTCGAATGAGTTAGAGGCCGCATTTATATCCTCAAAGCAATGTATTCGAAAGGGATGCTTTTGCCTTCTAATTTTAAAAGCCGCCTTCTCAATGCTTTCAAAAGGGTGGTTTACTGCTTTCAAATGGTTTCAGAGGCAATGGTTTATCTTTCTTTTACTTGGGATTGATGATTTCACCCCTGTTCTTTATGACCCTTTAGTTATATTAGGTGTTAAACCCAATGGTTTCGAAAGGAATAATTTTAAATGGATTCAAAGAAATACTTCTACAAACCTTTATTTGAACCCAATGCTTTCGAAAGCTATATTATAAGTGTCTCGAAAGATATGTTTTAAGTGTTTCGAAAGGAAGGTTCTAATGCATTCATAAGATGAGTTTAAATAGTTATCAAAGGGGATGTCTAAGGTTTTATGTAATGGTTTTGAAAGGGATGCTTTCAATTATATTCGAAAGGGATTGTTTAAGGTTTTAAATAAGCGTTCCAGAGGTATTGCTTTGGCTTCATGGCTTAAGGTTTTCTAAGTTGAAAAGGGGTTTTAACTCATTCTGAAGGGACAGATAATCCTATTGATTCAGATTTCATCAATATTGTTTTGTGTAAAGCATATATCACGGCATAAATTTTTTGAGTAAATCAAAGAGCATATTTTCCTTGTTTAAATATGATATAAAAGGGTTAAATCATATTGAAAGAAAGGTTTTCAAGGAAAATTGGATGGGGTATTTAACCCTAAGTTTATGACTTAGATATGAGAAAACCTGATGGGACTGGTGTAGGGTCGCTCTATACTTTAGCTATTAGCCCCTAGCTAAAATAAGTCCAAAATTCCAGTGTGTCGGGTTTTGTCACAGATGAGACTAAAATGATGTTACACATAGAAAGGAATATACAGAGATACGATAGGTTGTTGGTGAGCCCGCAAAACCATTAGGATCGGTTAATCTTAGAAGGAGAAAGTTAAGGACAGATAGTCCAAAAATGTGTCTAACAGATGTTAGATTATTTATTTTGTCTGGTAGGCCCGAGTCGGCCAATGGTTAATAGTTAGCCAGATAAAACTATAGTGTGGACAGATAGTCCATTGATTACTTGATTTATGCATATATGTTATTTCTCTTGCTATTATAATCTGTTTGATTGTAGGATTTTGGTTTGCAAAAGATATGCTTTTAAAAGGATATTATTGAGGGAAAACCTATTCTGCTAAGCGGTATGGTCTCACTTAATATCAGTAAATCAAGAAGTAATAGTATTATTCACACCAATCTTTATGTCTGATTTGAAGTTTATGCTTTCCTTTTAAATTCTCGGGTGCTCAAAACTTAATTTAAGTAGATTGAGAGTTAAGGTCTTTTCAGGTTTATTAGGTTGGACGAATAAGCCTCCGAAGATGTGCAAGAAGCAGCACTAGCTATGTAGGAGTTATTTAGTGTTATTTTCGATGTGAAATAATTAAGATCGATATGTCTCTCTATTTAGTACTCTAATCATATAAGGAGGCATCCTCATATGTCACACTTGGCGTAATTTGAAATAATTATATTTGATCAAACCTCGGAATCATTTTGGGATTATGTAATTGAAAATGAAATATTGATTTGAAATGTAATTAGAAAAGTTGTTTTGAAATCTGTGATTTTATTTTACATTCATGTGCTTTTGATATTATGGATACCACTAACACTACTGTATTTTATTACCGAACGTTAAATACCATAGGTGACTACAACATCTGTAGCACTTAGCTTTGGGCTTCAAGAAGGGGTTGTTAAAACTTGGTATGAGAGCATAGATTTATGAAAACATAAAAAAATTCTAAACTTAAAATGATTTTGAAAAACATAATCCTAAGAAATTAGAGAAAAGACTAGCGTATGGGATAACGTTATAGTAACATACTTGTATTTGCTATATATAAGTATACACTTTATCTCTATTCTCCCATCTTTCTTAGGTTATTCTTCTGTATCTTACAATGGCTCGAATGCAGATTGTAAGGAAGTAAGATATGGATGCTAGAAATGGAAGAGTTAATCTTGGTGGATAAAGCACCACAATTAATGGGAACGCCAGACCAAATACTAGAAGGAATCCAGGTTAGACACAAGCTACTATTGTGGGCGCTGTAGTGCCGCAGGTTGATATGGGAGCTATGTATCAGTTCTTCATTAACATAATGCAAGTTGGAGTTGCTGTGAGATTAGTTGGAGGAAATATTGAAGGAGGAAATCAGGGATGTCGGTGGTCAATAACTATTTGGTACTAAGTAGAGACTATATTAGGCTTAGAGGAAAGAAGTTTATCGGTATCGATGATGCAATCTAAGTGGAGAATTGGTTGCTTCACCGTGAGAAGATTTTTGTTGATTTGGGACTTAACAATGAGCGGAAAAGAAGATTGGCATCCAAACAGTAGCAAGGAGCCGCACCGTACTGGTGGAACAATGTTATTGTAGGGGTGGATGAGGAGACCATGAATTGGGTGGAATTCAGAAGGAGGTTTGAGGGAAGATTCATGACGGAGGTCGCCAAGCCAACTCTGCTCAGAAAGTTTGCTGAGTTGGTGCAGGAGACGTGAAAATGCTGGGTTATGCTACCATATTTAAGGAGCTATCGAGATACAGTTGATATGGTTATCAAAAGGAATGAGAAGTTTATCCGCGTATTGAAACCCGAGCTTGGTACTGAAACTTTGCCACACATTAGGGATCCATGCAATGTAGTTGTTAAGATGGCCTTGAGGTATAAGGAAATGCTTTCTCTCTTTAATGATAACAAAGCAGTGGAAACCCAATATGGGCAGAACCAGAAGAGAAAGTTTCTCCATAAGAAAGACACACAGAAAGGAGGAGCAGCCGAAAAAGGGAAGGCTAATGTATTCTTCTACAAGTGTGATAAGAAGGGACATTTCGCTTACGAGTGTCGGATAGGCAAAGCAAAGAAGCTGCTGGCAAGAAAGAAGTGAGGTGCTTCAACTATGACCAGATTGGACATTATAAGAACCAGTGCAAGGAACCGACCAAGTATGGAAAAGGTAAAATGTTTACATTGGAACCGACTACCTCAAGGACAATAATAGAGGAGAAAGGAAAAGCTATGTTGGGAGGTACACTTTTGATTCATGATGTATCCGTTATAGTTCTGTTTGATACTCGTGCATCACATTCTTTTACGTGTCATTGTTTAGTAGACAATCTTAACATAAAACCTTCATACCCAGTTACATCCTTAAGGTTTAGGAATTCGATAGGAGGTATGCTACACTTGGGATGAGATGTGACCAGTTAGAGTTCGAATTATTAGGTCATACATTTGCTTGCAGTTTGATGTATTTGATTTCGTAGGGTTCGGAATTATTTTGGGTATGGATTGGTTAAGTAAGTATGACACTAGAATATTTTTTCATGATAGGAAAACTCACTTAGACATCCTAGCTGTAGTGATCGGTTAATATACTCCGTAGGAAACCTTAAATTTGAGGTTAATGCTTTGTTGGGTGTTATGGAGGCAGAAGACGAGTTGAACCAAGTTTTCGTTGTTAGAGAATTCGTAGATGTCTTTGAGCCCGTAGTAAGACTACCGTCGAAATGATCTATTGAGTTTCTAATTGATTTATTACCAGGAACCGAACCGGTGAGTAGACCGCCAAGTAGAATGTCACTTACCAAGATAAAGGAGCTAAAGATGCAGTTGGTGGATTTTGAAGGTAAGAACTTTATTAGACCAGGCAATTCTCCTTGGAGATTAGTAGTAGTATTTGTTAAGAAACCGAATGGATCGTTAAGGATTTGTATCGAGTATCGTAAGTTGAATGAGAATACGATAAAGAATCGATATCCATTATCTAGAATTGACGATTTGTTCGATCAGTTGAGTAAAGCCAAAGTGTTTTCTTAGTTGGATTTGGCAATAGGGTTCCAACAGCTTAGAGTAGCAGATGATAGTATTCCTTTGATGGCATTTAGGACCAGCTGTAGATCATACAAATGGTTTGTGATGCCATTTTTTCTAACTAACGCCCCTGCATTTTCGTGGACTTGATGCATAGAATCTTTCGAGAACATCTGGACAGATTTGTATTAGTATTCATAGACGACATTCTGATATACTTTAAGGATGAAAGAAAGCATGAAGTTCATCTTAGAGTAGTGCTTGAGATGCTGGGGTAACATTAAATGAAAGCAAAATTTTCGTAGTGTCATTCATTGAAGAAGGAAGTGAAGATTCTTGGTTATGTAGTCTCAGAGAAGGGTTGTCTGTAGATCCGGCTATGATCGAGGTAGTGAGTAATTGGAAGAGACCCGAGACGGTGACTGAGATAAAGAGTTTTCTTGGGTTAGCTAGCTATTACCAGAGATTCATTAAGGATTTGTCACGGATAGCAGCATCGATGACTAGGCTAACTCGAAAAGATGTGAAATTTGTTTGAATCGATAAGTGTGAGAAGGAATTTCAGAAACTGAAACACTTATTGACTAATGCACCTGTGTTAGTTACTCCAGAGGGGAATAAGGACTTAGTGGTGTACATGGATGCATATGGAACATGATTAAGTGCCGTGTTAATGCAGAGAGGTAAAATGATTGCCTATTCTTTTCGACAGCTCAGGCCGCATGAGGTTAGATATCCAACTCATGATTTGGATTCAGCTGCGGTAATTTTCGCATTAAAGGTGTGGAGACATTATGTAACAGCCCGCAAATCCATACCCCTTGAGTCAACACTAATCTACCTAAATCAACTCAAGTTTTACAGAAATACGAACCATTTGGGTTAAAGAAAAAGAGGTAGAAGAAGAAAATAGAAATCAACATCAGAATCTGACCAACGCAGCAGACTAAAATATAATAGATAATAAACGATCTTTACACAAAAATCATATTTATCTGTATATATATTACATCATCAAAGTATATCAATCACAGCTCTACATGAATAACATACATCTGTATATACAGGTAATCATCACAGCGGAATATATATATAAAACAAGTACGGGAGTACGTATCTGTAACGACCCAGAATTTATATTAATTAAAAATCGCGTTTAATTTTATTCGAAATAAAAGCTGAAAACGAAATTGAAATCAAGGTGAGAACTTCTCACTCAATCGAATAGTTTCGATTTATATTTTGAACAGTTAGATTTAAAATTGTTGATTGAATGTTGAATGATGATTGTTATCTATTGATTGTTAAAATAGACATTATGCGCCGTTAGTAAGCGGAGGTTATTTATTAAAAACATATACCGCGAATATTTCACAGTACAGTGAAATTGGTATTATTTATATACTTGGAGTTGATTTCCCGCATTATATAGCGGATGAGACCCTATTGCGCCGTCTATTAAGCGGATAATATTTTATAAATCCCATATACCGCGATAATTCCGTACTGGAACGGAATTGGTATTGTGCTAATGTTTGTGGATGCAGGGAAACAGGTTGGAGGGATCCAACTGGATTCCTCAACTGTATTGATTTATTTACAGATATTTTGATATTTGTTGATTATCATATCGATATATGATATTTGGATGTCGTGATTGACTATTTGGTGCTGTTGCATCATCGGATCCATTTTTAAAGTTTAAAAATAATGATTTTGGTTTTTAAAAGAATTTTAAAGTGATTTTTCAAAGTATATGTTTTTATTAAATTTTGAATTGATTCATTTTAAATAATTAAAACGTTATAAATTTTTATGTTATAAAAATTTAGATTTTTGAGAAATATAACCGAAATGAGTTTTTGGAAATAAATAGTTAAGTAATTTATAAATTGGTTTAAATTGGTATTTTTGAATTATTAAAAACGATGTGTATAAAAGACTTATAAAATTGATATTTTATAAATTAAAAATATTGGAATATTAAAACAAGTTTTTATAAGTGTAAAAATGAAATAAAAATAGATTTCATAAGTGAACGGAATTTATAGATTTATAAATTATGAAGTTATAAAACGAATAGATTTTTGTGAAATAAAAGATTTATAAGTAATTATCTTATAAATCGGATTTTGGCATTTAAATGAGATATAAATGGAATTTGTTAATAATGAGATTTATAAATCGAAGCTTATAAATAGAAATGTAATTTATAAACATTGTTTATACATTCGAAATCAATTTAATTTGACAAATTGAATATTGAAGTTTATTAAAGGAAATATATTCACGATTTTGGACAGTGAATACATTATTGAATAAAATAGTCATTTTTGGCAAAATGAATATTATAGAATGAAGTCAATTATTTTAAAGATGTTTTAAAATGTATTATGAATCGAAACCATAGATTTCAACATTTATTGTTGAAATAGACGTTTTCGAGAAAGAAGGAAATGGTGGACTATAACACTGTTGTTATAGTAAATGGTTTCCGAAAGGAAATGTTTTGTATAGTATTGGGATTTATATATCTATTTAAACTTTGAATCCTTATACTAGTGATTTTGGGTCGTCGTAACGATGTTTTACACAACATTCATTTTTGACCCAAATAAATGTGTTAAGAGAATGATTTCCTTAAGGAATGAAATATATACTAAATTTTGATTTAAGTATATCGAATATTTTCAAATGTTGAAAATAAATAGATTTGTGATGTACTTATTTTAAAATAAGTATGAAAATATTTTTCCAATGTGAAATGAATGTTTTAGAATTTATCCTTGTAAGATAAATTGAAAGTGAATATTGAAAATCGATTGAAAATCGTACATCATAGATATTTTGGGATTATAAATTCACTATGGAATTTATAAAAGAAAGGGGAATTAATTTAAAAATAAACGTTGATTTATTTTTAAAGTGTGGGAATAAATTTACGGATTTGGAACGTAAATATAAAGTAAATCGGTAGGGATTTATTTAAATTGGTTTAAATGAACCATTTTGAAATGAAAGTATTTCCGAGTAAGGAAAAGTGATTTGAAAATTGTTTTCAAATGTTGAAGCGTGGAAAAAATATATATCTTGTAAAGATATTTTGGAAAGTAAATAATTTGGTAATTATTTGGAATCTGACGATGTTGAGCATCTTTATTGATAGTTAAATAACCGACTATCAATATTTACCTTTAAATAGGTATTTGTAGTGATTGTTTGAATTTGAATGCCACACTTATTTTTGAATAAGCGCTCACTATTCGGGTTAGCCGAGAAAGGACCTTGGGGTCGTATAACCCATTCCGAATTTGTGACACGTCGTAATGGATTTGCATTCGATGACCGGTGTTGAAGACCAGATATTTTTGAAAACGGAAGGATTACCGTTGAGTTACTCTGCATCGGCTGATCTCCGATATAGAGGTTTTATCACCCTTAGTGACGGGAAGTCCGGACGTGATTAGAAATTATCCGGAATGCAAGGACTTCTTTGTAAGTGCCTTTGGTTCTGTTCGAGCCCGGAACAGACTTGTATGGATTGTATGTCTGACATTACAAGTTGACATATAAAGCCGATTTCTTTCAAATATATTTCTGTTGGTGGCGGAGAATTTATTCTCTTAGCTTAACACCCTTCTCTGAGACGTACGAGCTCAGAGGTTATATAGTTGAAGGTTATTAGTGATATACTCCCAATTTGGTAGTGTGGCATGCTGAGTGTTGCTGTGAAATGATCATTGTTTGATCATTTGTGATATGATCATTTGTTTGATCATTTATCTTGGTGATCATTTCTATGATCATTTGTTGACCCAAAGCACAGCTTTTGTATAAAGCATGGCTTTGTGGACGAGACTTCGTCGGACCTCACACCCCGAAAATGGTCAAAACAGGAAGGATGCAGCAAGGTTATTAGGGGGTAGCGCCCCTTTAGTGTATGTCATTCCTTCTGGATAGAGGTGGTATCATGGTATGGAGCCCAGATACTTAACCTATGTTGTTGCTACAAATTTTGTGGTTGTTGGAAATCGAGGATCCTCGGATAGATCGGTTACGATCGGGGGATGACATATTCGTGTCAGTAGTTACCCAGTTAGGGGTAACCCGGCCTTGTGTTGGCAGAGATCCGGTTTGGTTCTCGGGACGTCATTCCAGAGGCGTTTCCATGTGGCAATGGGAAGTTCCTTGGCCTGACCATTTGTTGGCAATCCAAAGAAACAATACGATCTTGTACGGTTTTAGTTGTAGAACCTATCATTCACTTATGGTGGCGCCCCACTGTTTGGATGGTAGCTATAGTAGGCATAAGTGCGGAATGCCTATGCTGGCTAAGATTTATATCTTTATTTTCGAAATGATTTTTTTTCTACACTATGCACTAGTAATAATATCAAATGTTTCTTTTTAATGCGTATCAAGCATCTTTGACTATCATAAGGAGAAATCTCCTCCGATTCTGCGTTTGCATTGTGTGTGTGTGCGGGAGGCCTTATGGTAGTTTCATTTTTAAAAGCATTGCGAATTGACTTTAAAAATATCCCTCTATTTTGTTTTAAAGATTAACTATTTTGAGTTCTCACACCAGTCACATGACTGACTCGGAGTTTATTGTTTTCCTTCCTAAACTCTGGGTGCCCACCAATTTCCAAACGTTACATTTGGTATCAGAGCGAGGTTTCGATCCTCGGACCTGATATTCTGTTGTTCTTTTCTGTTCTTCTTCTATTTTTTTCTATCTTCTTCTATCTTTTTCTCTTCTTTAACCCTAACATTTCGGTTTTTCGGCAATGAAAAATCGCAAACGTTACAGTATCGTCATCCAGCGCGTCTCTTGAGCTCCACATCATCAAAACCTATATCCTATAATACTCGGTCTGACCTGAGCATTACAGTTAAATAACACCCGAGTCAGTCTGGAATACCAGCGTGAGAAATTCACACTCAATTGATTATTAAAATTTCAAAAATCCTTTTGAAAACAAAAGCATCTCGTAAGACCACGCCACAAATAAGCATGTCGGGTTTTTACCTTACGATAGCTAAAGCAATTTTTATAGAAATACTCTGATATTATAATAGGGTCTATATACAAATACTTATAAAATAGCCGAAATTGTTACATTATTAAATTCCAGCTACTAGCCACAGAGTGGGTAATACAAAAATAAACTCGTACAAGGCTCGTAGGGAGAATGGATTTCCAACTAATGACTAGGTACTGGGGTACCACCTGTCACAGTACGGGGTCTAGATCACCGTACCGAGGAGTACGCCCGCTCCCCTGCAACACAAGACCGGGACTACCCCTTACTGGATAATCCAGAGCGAGATCACCCCGCGGTTGGGATCAGCAACCGCCCACTAAGCCGAAATAAAAGGTACATCTAGGCAGAGATGACCTCACCCTGCTTGGGTGCTACCCACCTAGCCTTGCTGCATAACCCCTGATTTTCAGTCATTCCCAGTTGATGAGGCTTGAGGCTAAGCGTCACCTTTATAGAACATATCCATTAGAATGCCCGTCGTCAACCTGGCGATGTTTCGCAAGCATTCATCCATACAAGTCCGTCCCGGGTTCGAACGGAACCGAAGGCACTATTCCTACTACATCCATTTTGGAAATATCCTCAGGATTAGTAGCGACTAGCCCTTGCACTTTACCGCTCCGTCTTCGAATCCAAAATCGTTTTTCACGAAACGTACAAACCGGATCGAAGTGGTTTTCGAGAAATAAATCTCGATCCCGGTCTCTTCGAAACGATCAACGCATTTGTGTCCAATATTGATAGTCGGTGATTTAACTATCTATGAATATTCACAAACAACCATCAACCAATAAATAATTTCCCAAATTATTTATTTATCTCAAAATATCTTTACAAGATATATTCTCACTTTCAAATCCTTTTGAAAACGGTTTTCAAACTATCTTTCTTTTCTCAGAATAAATTCCGAGTATTTCCATTTCCACTTGAATCACTAAGCACAAAACTTTAGATTTTTAAAATAATTTAAAAGCACTTTATTGTAAAATATATTTTAACGTTCAATTTAGAAAAATTTACTTTAATACTTAATTTATAATAATACTTTAAACAAAATACCAAACCATTCTGTAAATAATTATTATGATAATAATTAAAATAAAATACTTACTTTGGAATTTACTTTAAAACATTCAAGTTAAGACTACTTCAAGAATTTACTAAAAATACATACTATATAAACATTTGAAAATAAAGTTACTTAATAAAATATAAAACTAGATTTCTACTTTTTTAAAAACAAAATACTAAGTTACTTCTTAATAATTACTACTAAAATAGATTAAAGGAAAATACTTACTTTAGACTTTGAATATTAGAAATAATAAATTTTACAAAACTTGCTTTCTAAAAAAAACAACTTTAAAACATTTAATTTATATTTAATATTTTACTTTTAAAAACATGTACTTGGTTATCCAGAGAAAATTCCAATTTCAATCACTTAAATCAATTTCCCAAATTGATTTCAAATTTATCCCATTTGAAATAAATTTCTTTAATTACCTAATTCATTAAGTATGGACTTAATTATTGTTGTTATTATTATTTTCCATTTGATTTTAAAACTTTTAACTGAAATATACAAATTCCAGATTTCTCCCAATCTCTTCTTTATTCTTTCAATAATTTAAATCTTAGCTTTTAAATAAATGTTTTGTTCTTTTAAATAATAACACTGAATTTTAAAATTCATCAACTTCCTGTTTATTCAAATTTTCCTTTCCATCCTCCGGATTCATTTATTAGAATTTTAAAGTCACTTTATTTCTTTTCCAAGTCATTCTTAAATTTATTCTATAATTATTTCACTTGGAATTTCACTTCTTTTGTTTTCATTCCAAAATCAAATTTATTTTTTTGGTAATTCATTATACCCAATTATATCAACCAAGCCATAGCATTCAATACTTCCACATAATTCATTATAGAATATCAAATAATCAGAACAGAGAATATTAAATAATTTAAATAAAAGTTGAGGGGTCCAGTTGGATCCCTCCAACCTGTTTTCCCTACATCCACAGATGTTAGCACAACATAATATGCCAATTTCAAATTATACCATACTATATCACATCAATCAATTCAAACATTCAAACGATTTTTTTTTAAAATTTAATCATTTAAATTTAAATTAAACTGAGTGAGTTTAACTCACCTTTGCTTTGCTGTTTGCAATCCATTCCATACTGGCTTGTTTCCTTGATTTTTAAACCTTGTATAACAATTCACGGTTTATTATATTTTTTTTAATGAAACAAACAATTATTCACCATTTATTTATTTTATTTAACTAATGATTAAATTTTAACCTTTGATTTAATTTAACCAAAGTAGTAAATTTTAAACTAATTTTCCGTTCATAAATTGCTTAAAATAATTAAGTAGGTTAAGTGTGCACATAAGTATATAACTTTCTTTTCAATTCTAGTTTAATCCTGATTACAATAAAAATGTCTAACCTCATTTACATTTCCTTTCCTAACCAGACATTTTCCACTTCAAACCTTACACTTTCAAAATCTTACCTGTCTATATAATTTTTGTTTTAAATCATACACTTTAATCCTTACATCTACATGTTTATATGTAAAATCAGAATTAACTGGGGAAAAGAAAATTCGAACCTCACTACTAAACAAGGATCACCAGAACCCTAGCATGATTTCCCACGAGCCTCCCACCTTGCGAACGTTGCCGTACCCTCACGTGGATGATCGCGCTTCGATCGCAGCATCAACAGGAAAAACCCAGCTCAAAACCACTGCTCGGCCTCGTCCTCCCTTCCTTCCACTAGCTCGAATCAAAAACAAGTCGCTCGTCTTCACCTCTTCTTCGACCGCGAACTTGAAAGCCAATTGCGACATCGTTGACGTTCTCCTTCCTATCCACTGCATCACTATCTGCAGCTGCCCACAATCCCGTTCCAGAAATCGAGACCACCAGCTCGATGCCATCGACGAACAGGCAGAGTCGCACCACCCCTTCACTCTACTGACATCATCGCGGCACACGCATTTGATGTCGACCCTTAAACGAGTTTTAAATCAAGCCGCGGCCATTAAATCGAACATCGTCGCGATAGCTTTAGATGAGGTTGCCGAAGCCATTTATTTAATTGGAGATCGAGATTGTTATTTTGGGGAATTAGAGAATGTGAAAAGGGGGAGGAATGAGATTTATGTGATTCGATTCAGAGAAGTCGCCATGGATTTATAAGAATGCTCGTTGTTCTTTTCGATTTCGTTCAACTGATGCGAGGAAGCGAACACGATTATAATATGGAGGAAGGCGGCTTCGTACGCTAAAGGGTGGCGTGATTTGATTTTGTGTCTGCCATTGCTTGCCACAGAGAAGGCAAAAAGGGTGCGATGTTGAAGGAAAGCAGGCTACGGAAAGAATCCTTGCCGCTGACTTAAGTTGTATAAATAAATATATATTTAATTTTCGATATAGATTTCGGCACGTTAATGTGTCGTACGCTCACAGAACAACTCCAAACATTACGAAAATTGATATCCGATAATAATAAAATATTACGGATCCAATGGAACTGGTTTCATCGAATTCCGAGACTGCGCCTCGGAAGGCTATTTTTAAATTCAATTTAAACGATGAAATCTCATAACTGAATAAATCACTATTTAATTTAATTTTAAAACTTCTATTATCTTCAATATTATCAATATAAATCTTATAAGTCTTCTAATTACTTTTAATAGGCTTAAAACTCCAAATTCAACATTTTACTCAACTTCACTTATTTAATTTAAAAATTCAATTATCAAATAAATAGTGGTATTCGTAATTCAAGTTAAAATTACTTTATTGAATATTGAAAATCAATTAAATATCCCGATTTCAAATGCTCGAAAATTCCGAGTCATCACCCATTACCTTTTGGGAGAGGGATTTGAGTTATATACGGATCATAAGTCATTAAGATATTTATTCCCTTAGAAGGACTTGTATACGAGACAACAGAGGTGGCTGGAGTTTTTAACCGCTTATGATTTTGGTACAGAGTACACACCAAGAAATGGAAATAAGGTTGCAGATGTACTTAGCATAAAAAATCATAATTCTTTACTGGTAATGATAGCTGAGAGGAAGGATTTAGAAACATTGACCACATGCAGAATATAATGGAGATGTGAGCTAATTCGACTCGAGAAACTGCCATGTAGTAATGTTTGGAAGTTCGATCGATGATTATCGAAAGGATTGCTTTTAAGCAAGGAGAGGATCTATTATTAGCTGAATGGATCAGAAAGCTAAGGAATGGAACGGAAAGCGGTGACTTGAAAGGTTTCAGCCATGACCAGAATGGGTGGTTGAGGAAGAAAGAGAGATTATATATTCCGAATGTGGCAAACATTAGGAAGGAAGTTCTTAGAGAACGCCATCGTTCGAAGTTCACTATTCATCTAGGAGGAACTAAGATGTATCGAGATATGAAAAGGAGTTTTTTTTGGGAGGTATAAAGAGATATGCATGCTTATGGGTGAGACAGTATTTGAACTATCAACAGGTAAAAGATGAACATAAGAAATCGAGTGGGTTACTTTAGCCTTTGGATGCTACAATATGGAAATAAGAATCTATCTCAATGGATTCCGTAGATGGGTCCAAGGTCAAATAAAGGAAATGAGAGTATATGGGTTATAGTGGACAAACTGACTAAGCATGCACACTTTATATCGGTTAATTCAACAAGGACAACACCGGATTTGGCTATGTTATCCATGAGGAATATAGTTAAACTGCATGGGATTCCTAGTAGTATACAAAGCGATAGAAATTCCATATGAGTTTTGGAAATGTCTACAAGAAACTTTAGACACCAAGCTCAAGATGAGTACCTCTTACCATCTACAGATAGATGGGAATACAGAGAGAGTTAATAAAGTCTTAGAGGATTTGTTAATAGCTTGTGTGCTAGATTTTAGGGGATCGTGGGCAGACCATCTGCACTTAGTCAAGTTTTCGTATAACAACAGTTATTAAACTAGCATAAAGATGGCACCGTTTGAAGCTTTGTATGGAAGACCATACAGATCTCCCTTTTATTAGTTAGAGATCGGGGACAAATTAATTCTTGATCTAGATTTGGTTAAAGAAGCGGCAGAAAAGATTGACTTAATTCAGGCTAGAATAAAGGAAGCTCGATCTAGGCAGAAGAGTTATGCTGATAGAGATGGAAAGGCCTAGAGTTCTTAGTTGGAGATCATGTTTTCATTAAGGTGTCACTGATGAAAGGTATAATTAGGTTTGGAAAATCAAGAAAATTGACAACGAGATTCGTTGGACCGTTTCCTATTATAGAAAGCATAGGAAAACTCGCGTATAGAGTAGAGTTACTGAATAGATTGGCAGGAGTCCACAATGTTTTTCATATTTCTCATCCAAGGAAGTATATTCGAGATCCAGAGACTACTATCACACCAATTGTGTTAGAGGATCTAGTAGTGGAACTAGATATGATTATAGTTAGAAACCCAGTTTGTATAGTTGCGAGAGATTAGAAGAGACTAAGGAACAAGAAAGTCAGATTAGTCAAAGTCCAGTGGAGTGACAATGAGAGAAACTGTACTCAGGAAATCGAGAGCAGGATTAGAGATACTTATCCTGACTTGTTTCATAGTATTTTTTACCTTTATGTTTGATTATTGTGAGCACCTTATCGTAATTTTGAGGAAGAAATTCTTTAAGGAGGGGAGTCTGTACTGACACTAAATTTTGACTAACATTATTTAAAATATTTAATTATATAAATTAAATAGAATAATATTAATAGTTTAGGGATTAATATTTGTTAATTAAAAAGGGGCCGTGCCTTAATGAATATATAAGAAAAAGAGAATTGAAAATAAGTAAGTAGGATGAATATGATAAGGGTAAAATGGGAACATTCTTCGTCATAATACCCTAAACCCTTCCATTCTCCATTCCTTATTCATTTTATCATTTCCAAACAAAACTAAAACCCCTAAGAGCTCGACCGGCCACTATTAAAAAGAATAAAAAAGAAGATAAGCTAGGAATCAAGTAGAACGCTTGAAGAAATTAATCAAAGAGCAAATCTCAACCTTCTTAACATAAAGTCAAGGTAAATAATTAACTTACATCTTACTTTTGATATTGATCTTGGTTTCTAGTTAGATCCAAATTATTTTGCAAGTAACATGCCATGTTATGTTTATTTAAATAGACTTATATGCTTGTCGATGATTTATATGATTTTTATATAGGTTTATGGTAAGTTTAGATTAGAAAACCTATTAAATTGCATCCAAATGCATTACTTTTTTGATATATGATCAAAAACATTATTTTAGCAGTGGGTTCCAAGTTTTAAAATTTTCTAAGTAATTGTGGATTTATTATGAATTTTTATTAAGAGAAAATAGTTAATATTGTGTTTAAATTATTTAAGGCAATTATATAGTGATTACGAGTCTGAAATTTATGTATGTTTGAAAGCATATCAAAAGTGAATTATTGTGATTTTTGGAGAATTTTCCAAAGTATTTTATTATGTTTATAAAATTATTTAAGTTAAGGGACTTAAATGTTTTATATGTTTTACCAAGAGGAAGGACTTATTTGCTTAAAATGTTTTGAATTGTTAATCGTGGATTCGGTAGCCTTTTTAGAAAAGATTATTGATAAAGAGTCTGCAACCAATCATATTTTGACAAATTGGGCAAGTTAGTTAAAAATGAATTACTTTCAAAGGCAAAAACAGTAGGAGATTTCGAAAGAGTCGTCGCTTGCTTTTGTTTTAAAAGAAGACTTTGAAAGGATAGCCGCTTTTAAATCTATTCGAAACCTACCTGTCGCATTCATACCTTTCGAATGAGTTAGAGGCCACTTTTATAGCCTCAAAGCAATGTATTCAAAAGGGATGCTTTCGTCTTTTAATTTTAAAAGCCACCTTATCAATGCTTTCAAAAGGGTAATTTACCGCTTTCAAATGATTTCGAAGGCAATGGTCATGTCTTTCTTTTACTTGGGATTAGTGCTTTTACCCTTGTCCTTTATGATCCTTTTGTTATATTCAGTATTAAACCCAGTGGTTTCGAAAGGAATAATTTTAAGTGGTTTTAAATCAATGTTTCAATAAACCTTTATTTCAACCTAATACTTTCGAAAGGTACATTATAAGTGTTTCGAAAGATATGTTTTATGTGTTTTGAAAGGAAGGTTCTAATGCTTTCGAAAGATGAGTTTAAATGGTTTCGAATGGGATGTTTAAGGTTTTATGCAATGGTTTCGAAGGACACGCTTTCAATTATATTCGAAAGTGATTGTTTAAGGTTTTAAACAAGGGTTTCGAAGGCATTGGTTTGGCTTTATGGCATAAGGTTTTGTAAGTGTAAAACGGGTTTTAACATTCTGAAGGGATAGATAATCCTATTGATTTAGATTTCATCAACATTGTTTTGTGTAAAGCATATATCATGGCATAAGTATTTTGAGTAAAGCAACGATCATATTTTCCTTGTTTAAATATGATTTAAAAGGGTTAAATCATTTGGGAAGAATGGTTTTCAAAGAAAATTGGATGGGATAGTTAACTCTAAGTTTGTGACTTGGATATTAGAAAACTAGATGGAACTGTGTAGGGTCACACCCTATACTTTTTCTATTAGCCCCTGTAACGACCCGGGTTTTCGAACCGGTAAAAGTTGCCCAAAAACTCATCCGTTCTAAAACTACGAATGAAAACTACCAATTTAATACACAATATTTGATAAATATGTATAGGATACAACTTTCAATTATACAAGTTATATGTGCAACCATTTATTCTATAGTGTGCTTTAATACAAACCCAAAATAAAATACTACAAATAAACTATAAATCTACCGCTGCGCAACTCAAATGGGAAACAGCAATATCCTTACCTACAAACTCAATAAACAATGTAAATGCGGAATAAAATAGCAAGCAAGAAAAATACTACAACACAAGATAAACAACAACCAATAACAGATAAACAGAAAAACGGTTATGTTATTTTAGGGGCTGCATCACTACCCCTTGTGACTGCCTACGTACTCCTATCTAATTAGGACCCAATTAGATACACGATCAAGCCAACGTAGTTCTCCTACCGCAAATAGGAATCATGGAGCCTACAATGCACAAACAATATGCAATTCCCAAAACTACCCACTTAGGCTTAATCTATACATTTAGATTTTTCAAATCTAATTACCTTTACGAAAATTATATCTTTGGACTTTATTCTCGAACTCCTATTTCAAAACTTTTGAAATATATATATATATATATATATATATATATATATGTTCTTTATATTCATACTAGTCCTTTACTTCGGGATCTGAAAACAAATCACTTTCTAAAACGATATCAATATACAAGCATACAAAACTATATGCTACCTGATCGGGAGGTTTCTAGCCATAACAAGGCGACTGGGTCCCATCCTTTTGGAATTAAATATAGATATGTATATCCCTCTACAACGAGAGCGGACTCTGCTGAGGCTATAGAACATTTACACCTTCCTTGCCCACTTTTTAGTTATGGGTTACCCGAATGATTGGTAACATAACAAATCACTTTATATCCCGAAGTGAAAAAATCATTTACACTAATAATTACAAATACCTCAAATTTATAACAATTTCTATTTCCAAATCCTTTCAAAAATCATTTTAAAACCATCGAGTTTAGTCCTCGAACTTCTTTCCGTTTTATAAAACACTTTTATAAAACCATTCTTTATATAAATCACTTTTATATAATATAACTTCAAAATATATATTCTCAAATATCTTTTTTGTCTCTTTTAAAGGAAAACATTTCAACTTGAAAACCAATTTTCAAAAAAAATCACTAAATTGAAGTGAACAAAATATTACCGCTAAACACCTTATAGTCAAATGATAAAATAAATCACAAGGTTTTAGCCTGCAATTATTTTCTACCCATCCCATGCATATGGATAATTAATTACTCATAGACTGGTTGAGCAAAGTCAACAATTAATAAATAATAATCAATGCTCATAAACTGGCCGAGCCTAATTCAAACAATCAATCGATGAAATAAACATAACAATAAATGATAATCAATGCTTCATTCTATCGAATATTTATAACACTTTATTTTATCTTGGGTTAAAACGGTTTGATATTTATTTTGGAGCATCCGGGATTTTCCTTTGACATGTTCCGTCCCTCGCCCAAGTCTCCTTGGATCTCATAGACGAAACACGTGTACTAGTTGTTTCTGCATACCCCATTAGGTATTTAGCTTCTAAATTTTAAAATACTTAATTAACCATCCAAATAGTCAAATAAGGAAATAAGTTGTTTTAGCAAACAAAGTAAACAAGCATTCAACAAGGGTTTTCAAGCAACACTTAACACTTCAAGTTCCTTTAACTTAGCAATGATTTTAATGAACTTAAAGGAAGAAATAACTCACTTTGGATTCCACTCTGTCAAACTTTAAGGCAAGGAACTACAGATCTAAACCATACCTAACATCACATATCAAATCATTACTTTAAGTCACTTTCACTTAAGTATTAAGTAAAGAAATAATAATTATGTTTGTTTGATTTGATGTTTACTTTTGGACTTTTATCACACATTTTGTCTTTTTATGCTTATTTTTTGTTAATTACATTCTAGAATTTTTTGAGTATGTGTTGTAAAAGTAAACTTGATTAGTGAATTAACTAATACTTATACTATTTGAATATATGTTTATATATTAGAACATAAAGGTGCGACAACGTTGCGACAACTTTAAATTGACAAAACGTTGATTTTCGACAAAATGTTTTGCAGTCATATTTTGACGTTTTGATTAAATTATTTATTTATGTAAACAAAATTTAAAAATAAAGTTGTATAAGTTTATTTAAAAATATAAAAACTCATAAATTAATTAAAATAATTTATTTAACCATCGAAACTTACTTATCTGAAATCAGGATTTTGTCACTTTTGTCGATATACGCAATAATTCCTCTTTTTGTGTATATTTGCCTTTGCAAATCCTATCTAATATTATTTAATCATAAAATGTTGTACATTTTATATTCAAAATCACATTAAATAGTATATTTTAAAGTGGTCAAATTCTTGATCGTTACAGTACTTAGCTAAAATAAATCGAAAATTCCAATGTGTAGGGCTTTGTCACATGTGAGACTAAAATGATGTTACGGACAAAAAGGAGTATACAGAAATATGTTAGGTTATTAGTAAGCCTGCAAAAATATTAGGATCAATTGACACTGGAAGGAGAAATTAAGGATATATAGTCCAAAAGCGAGTCTAATAGATGTTAGATTATTTATTTTGTCTAATCGGCCCAAGCCAGCCTTTGGTTAATAGTTAGCGAGATAGAACTACAGTGTGGACAGATAATCCATTGATTACTTGATTTATATGCATATATGTTATTGCTCTTGCTATTATAATTTGTTTGATTGTAGGATTTTGATTTGCGAAAGATAGGCTTTTAAAAGGATATTAGTGAGGAAAAACCCGTTCCGCTAAGCGATGTGGTCTCACTTAATATCACTAAACTGGGATGTAATAGTATTATTCGCACCAGGATTTATGTCTGACTTGAAGTTTATATTTTCCCCTTAAACTCTTGGGTGACCAAAATTTAATTTGAGTAGATTGAGAGTTAATGTCTTTTCAGGTTTAGTAGGTTGACGAATAGCCTTTCGCAAATGTGCAGGAGGCAGAGCTAGCTATGTATGAGTTATTTAGTGTTATTTCCACTGTGGTGTAATTAAGACTAATATATCTATCTATTTAATACTCTGATCATCCAAGGGGGCATCCTCATATGTATCTCTTGGAATAATTTGTTATAATTATATTTGATGAAAACCTAGGAATCATTTTGGGATTATGTCATTGAATATGAAATATTGATTTGAAATGTAATCAGAAAAGCGGTTTTGAAATTTGTGATATTATTTCCTATTCATGTGCTTATGATATTATGGTACCATTCAGACTACCATATTTTATCATCAAAAGTTAAATACTATAGATGGCTGTAGCATCTGTAGAACTTAGCTTTGGGCCTTAAGATAGGGGGTGTTATATGGGCAAAGAAAAAACAATGATGGTGCTAAAGATAAGAAGCTGGATTCAAGGAAACATCCAAGAATCCCAAAATATTGACGATTACACTCCACTAAACAACTCGATTGAAAACATATACTTGGCTACTCAGGGTAAAGAACAGCACAAGAAGCCGACTCTTAGGGAGTCGATTGAGAAAGAGATGAAATCTAGCAATTTTTGGAGATTTCACGAAACATATGGTCACAACACCAGCGAATGCAGGAATTTGCGTGATATGATTGAAGAGTTGATTCGCAAAAAGAAACTACAACACTTTGTGCAAGCCTCACAACATAGCGAGCAAGGAACTTCAAATTCCCAACAGAGGCAAGTTAGGCCTGGTGTTGATGAGCCCAGGCGACTTGAGAAACATCATGTAATAAATACTATTATCGGTGGACCGCATCGAGCTAAAAAAAGTTGGAACGAGATGGAATGGCATGTGGGAGCATTAAAGCATGCAGTTAATGAGAGTTTCTTTAACATCGAGGATGATGTTCTGGAAAACTCAAAACTATGTTAGATGATATCGTGTTCCAAAAAAGAGATGCTGACGAGGTAGAGACCCCAATGATTGATTCGCTTATGATATCGGCCATAATTGCCCTGTATTGTGAGGAAAATGTTGGTTGACCGTGGAAGTTCAGTCAACATTCTGTTCAAGAATGCCTATGACCAAACGCTTCTAGAGGGAAATGACTTAAAGCTGTGTAAATCTCTGATCTAAGGATTTAATTAGACTTCTACCGAGCCAGTAGGATGCGTGAATTTGCATATGGTATTTGGAGAGGGCGACCGCAGGAGAGTGCGGGTCGTGCCTTTTGTTATGTTGGATATCCAGTCCGCCCTATAATGCTTTTTTAGGTCCACCGACTCTTGCGGAGTTTATTGCGGTCATCACTCCATGGTGCTTAATGATGAGTCCGCTATCGAGAATGGTGTGGGAGTTGTTCATGGAGATCAAGGGCATGGCCACTAGTCTTATGTTGTAAAACTGAAAAAGGCGAGGCAAAGAGAGAAAGGAAAGGGGGTAGAGAGGACGCTCTACATTAAGGTCTGGATGCAAAGCAACCACAGCTTGAACCTTGGCTCGGGTAGCACAATCGGTTCCATAAGGATATGCATCCACCGAAAGAGATGGAAGATGAAATGGCAGCTCCAGTCGAGTTGACAATCAACATCCCAATCAGTCAGGATGGTCCTACACAGGTCTTGACGGTTGGATCACAGCTTTGTGTGAAAATTATGGAAGAGTTAGTTAGTTTTCTAAGGGAAAACCTAGAAGTGTTTGCTTGGACTCACTCATACATGTGTGGAATATCGTTGGAGATAACGAGCCATGCATTAAATATAAATCCTAAATGCATTCCTATGAAACAAAAATGCCACAGCCTGGGTCCGGAGAGATCTGCTTCACTAAAAAAAGAAGTGGAGAAATTGAAGGATAACGACTTCATCCATGATTCCCTGTACCCGAAGTGGGTATCAAATCCAGTCTTGGTGAAAAAGTCAAATGGGAAGTGAAGGACACGTGTCATATTATGACCTAAATAAGGCATGCCCAAAGTACAACTTCCCAATCCCAAGAATTAATCAGTTGGTGGACCCAACAACCGGACATGAATTGTTATCATTCATGGATGCATACTATGGATACAATCAGATACCGATGCACATGCCTAACCAGGAACATACCAGCTTTATAACTGATCTGGGATTACACTGCTATCTTGTTATACCCTCTGAATTAAAGAACTTTGGAGAAACTTACCATATTTGGTGGACCAGATGTTTAAACATTTGACCAGACACTCGATGGAAGTTTACATGGACGATATGCTCATGAAGTCACTACGATCAAGGAACCACATCGATGATTTTTAAAGATGTTCAGTGTTCTTTGGAAGTATAGCATGAAACTTAAACCTTTAAAGTTCTCATTTGGCATTGCATTGGGAAAATTGTTAGGTTTCATCATGAAATCCTATGGGATCGAAGAAAATCAAGGGAAGATCGAAGCACTAAGAAACATCCAATCCCCGGAGATGACTAAAGACGTTCAAAGCTTGAATGGGAAGGTCACTACCCTAAGTCGATTCATCTCTAGAACCATTGACAAATGCGTCCCTTTCTTTGATGTGATCGGGAAGGGGAAGAGGAATTTCGCTTGGACACAAGAATGTATTGACGCATTCCAGAATCTGGTGTATCACTTGGAGAGTACCTGTAACGACCCAGAATTTCTGTTAATTAAAATTTGAATATTTAATTAATTTTAACTATTAATAAATGAAATTTATAAGCCGAATAAATTTTATTCCGAATAATTGGATTTAATTGGATAATTAAATCGATTTTTTAATAGTTGAAATTACAGAAATAATTGAAAATTGGGTTAAATATGATTGAAAATGATTTGTAAAATTTTATTATATCATATTGGAGTTAGAATGATGTTATAGAACTTTTAAAATTGAATTAAAAGTTAATTTGTGAAAATTGAATATTTTAATATTTAGTTGACGAGTTAAAATAGTCATTTTTTAAACAGTCTTGGATTTCGACGACACCAGTTTCATCGGATCCGTAATGTCATATTATTTTTAGGTTTCAAATTTCAAGCCAATCGGATTTATCATTTGTCCGGGGCAAGCCAAAACGCATAGAGATTTGTTTAAACCGATTTAATTTAAAATCAATCGTTTATTGCCCTAACTCGCACAGATGATCGAATTGGCTTTCGAAACATGTTCCATTGTGTTCGGAACGTGGGGTAAACCTTAGAAACGCCAACCGGCACACTTCGTTTGGAGTTCGTAAAATTCGGGACGAATAGTAAATTAGAATTTTTCTATAAAAGCACCTAAACCATTCACATTTGCAAACAACTAAATTAGGGTTTCATCTCCTTTACCCTAGCCGCCAGAAATGAAACCAATGGCCGAAATAGTCCCATATTGTTCTTCTATTATCTCTTGCTCAAATCAATATTTTCGAAAACTTCCAACACGGGGATCGAAGGGCTCATTGAGACGATCGTAACCATACGGTTGAGATCGTGAACGAGTCGAGGTAGAGGCCACAATTGGCTCGCGTTCATATGAAGTTTCGGCACGTTTTTCTCAGTCATGATGAGGTCGAGCTTCACCTTGTTTCTGGTGATGGTGGAGTCGAGCATGAGCTACAAGATGGTGGTTGTTGATCGGCTTCAAGATGATGGAATTGGGCGCGGCTATTAGGGCATTGGGGGCGGCTTGGGTTTATGTTCGGCCGCGTGTTACCTGTAGGGGAGAAGAAATGTGGGATAGCCACAATCTATGCTAACAAAATTAACGGCCGTGATCAAAAGGGTGAAAAATAAAATAAATTTGTACTTAATTTATATATTAAAATTGTTTAAACTTCTAAATGCAATATCTTGTTCATACGAGGTCCGTTTTGGGCGAAACAAATTGCGTTGGGTTCGTTTTGTCGAGCACTACGCTATGGAACTGGTTTGGAGTCATTTGGAGATAGTGAGAATTTCGGGTAAAATTAAACGCGTGTTTAATTTTATTCGAAATAAAACGCGGAAACTGAATTGAAAGCGTGGTGAGAACTTTTCACTCAATCGAAATTGTTCGATGTTAATTTTAAATAGTTATATTTAAAATTCTTGATTGTATGTTTGAATGATGATTGTTATCTATTGATTGTTGAAATAGACATTATACGCCGTTAGTAAGCGGAGGTTATTTATTAAAAACATATACCACGTATATTTCACCGTATAGTGAAATTGGTATTATATATATACTTGGAATTGATTTTCCCGCATTATATAGCGGATGAGACCCTATTGCACCGCCTATTAAGAGGATAATATTTTTATAAATCGCATATACCGCGATAATTCCGTACTGGAACGGAATTGGTATTGTGCTAACATCTTTGGATGCAGAGAAACAGGTTGGAGGGATCCAACTGGATTCCTCACCAGTATTTATTTGATTACAGATATTGTGATGTTTGTTGATTATCATATCGATATATGATATTTGGATGTCGTGATTGACTATTTGGTGCTGCTGCATCATCAGATCCATTTATGAAGTTTTAAAATAATGATTTTTGATTTTTAAAAGGATTTTTAAAATGATTTTTCAAAGTATACGTTTTATTAAATTTTTGAATTGATTCATTTTAAATAATTAAAACGTTATAAATTTTTATGTTATAAAAACTAATATTTTTGTGAAATATAACCAAAAGGTGATTTTTAAAATAAATAGATTTATAAAATAGTTTAAATTTGGATTTTTGAATTATTATAAAGGATGTATATAAAAGATTTTTAACATTGATATTTATAATATATATATATATATATATAATATTGGAATTATAAAACGAGTTTATTAAGTGTTAAAATGAAGTATAAAATGGATTTCATTAAAAATTATAGATTTATAAATTGTGAAGATTATAAAATGAATAGATGTTGTAAAATAAAAGATTTATAAGTAATTCACTTATAAACTGGATTTTGGGCATTTAAATGGGATATTAATAGAAATTGTTAATAAAGGAGATTTTATAAGTTGAAGTTGTTATAAAATATAAATGAATCTTATAAGTAATAGAAGTTTTAAAAAGAACGATTTTGTAAATAAATGAATTATAAGTATTTAACTTATAATATGGACTTTTGGTATATATTTGAGATATATAAATTGAATTGGATTAATAAAGGAGATTTATAAATCGAAGTTTATAAATAGAAATGGAATTTATAGACATTGTTTATAAATTCGAAATCAATGGAATTTGATAAATTGAATATAGAAATTTATTAAAAGAAGTATATTCGCGATTTTGGATAGCGAACTATTCTTTATATAAAATGTGTAGAAATATTGAAATTTGGTTAGTGAAGTATATTCACGATTTTGGACAGTGAATATATTACTAAATAAAATGGTTATGTTTTGGGAAAGCGATATTATAAAATGAAGTTAATTATTTTAAAAAGATGTTTTAAAATGTATTATGAATTGAATACATAGATTTCAACATTCATTGTTGAAATAGATGTTTTCGAGAAATAAGGAAATGGTGGACTATAACACTGTTGTTATAGTAAATGATTTTCGAAAGGAAATGTTTTGTATAGTATTGGGATTTATATATCTATTTTAATTTCGAATCCCTATACTAGTGATTTTGGGTTGTCGTAACGATGTTTTGCGCAACATTTGTTTTGGCCCAAACAAATGTGTTTAAGAGAATGATTTCTTAAAGAATGAAATATATACTTAATTTCGATTTAAGTATATTGAATATTTTCCATGTGTTGAAAATAAATGGATTTGTAAATTACTTATTATTAAATAAGTATGGAAATGTTTTCCAATATGAAGTGAATATTTTGAGATTTTATCTTTCAAATATAAATTAAAAATGAATATTATAAATCGATTTGGAAATCGTATATTCATAGATATTCAGGAATTGTAAATTCACTATGGAATTTATAAAAGAAAGGGAAATTTGTTTAAAAATAAACATTGATTTATTTTTGAAGTGGGGAATAAATTTACGGATTTGGAACGTAAATATAAAGTAAATCGTTAAGGATTTATTT
This sequence comes from Allium cepa, assembly GCA_030765085.1. Classification (NCBI taxonomy): domain Eukaryota; kingdom Viridiplantae; phylum Streptophyta; class Magnoliopsida; order Asparagales; family Amaryllidaceae; genus Allium; species Allium cepa. The sequence goes on from CM060943.1 coordinate 133,147,833, forward strand.
AATTGGTTTAAATGAAACATGTTGAAATGAAAGTATTTCCGCGTAAGGAAAAAATGTTTGAAATTTGTTTTCAAAAGTGGTAAAGAATTGCATTTGATGACCGGTGTTGAAGACCGGATATTTATGAAAATGGAAGGATTACCGTCGAATGTTTCTGCATCGGCTGATCTCCGATATAGAAATTTATTACCCTTTGTGATGGGAAGTCCGGTCGTGATTAGTGAATATCCGGATTGCAAGGGCTTCTTTGTAAGTGCCTTCGGTTCCGTTCGATCCCGGAACGGACTTGTATGGATGTGTGTCTGACGTTACAATTTGAGATGTAAAGCTGGTTTCTATCAAATATATTTCCGTTGGTGGTGGAGAATTTATTCTCTTAGCTTAACACCCTCAGAGGTTATGTAGTTGATGGTTACTAGCGATGCATTGCCAAATTGGTAATGTGGCATACGAAGTGCCGTTGAGCATTTGATGATCAAAGCACGGCTTTTATATAAAGCGTGGCTTTGTGGACGAGACTTCGTCGGACCTCACACCCCGGAAATGGTCAAAACAGGAAGGATGCGACAAAGTTATTAGGGGGTAGCGCCCCTTTAGTGTATGTCATTCCTTCTGGATAGAGGTGGTATCATGGTATGGAGCCCAGATAGTTAACCTATGTTGTTGCTGCAAATTTATTGCTTTGTGGTTGTTGGAAATCGAGGATCCTTGGATATAGATCGGTTACGATCGGGGAATGACATATTCGTGTCAGTAGTTACCTAGTTAGGGGTAAGCCGGCCTTGTGTTGGCAGAGATCCGGTTAGGCTCTCGAGTCGTCTTTCCAGAGGCGTACCCATGTGGCAATGGGAAGTTCCTTGGCTTGACCATTTGTTGGAAATACAAAGAAACAATACGATCTTGTACGGTTTTAGTTGTAGAACCTATCATTCACTTATGGTGGCGCCCCACTGTTTGGATGGTAGCTATAGTAGGCATACGATAATGGTCGTATGTTGGCTAACATTTATATCTTTACTTTCGAAATGATTTTTCCTACACTATGCACTAGTAATAATATCAAATGTTTCTTTTTAATGCGTATCAAGCATCTTTGGCTATCATAAGAAGAAATCTCCTCCAATTCTGCGTTTGCATTGTGTGTGTGTGCGGGAGGCCTTATGGTAATCTCATTTTCTAAAAAGCATTGCGAATCTATTTTAAAATTATCCTGTACTTTGTTTTAAAGATAAACTGTTTTAGTTCTCACACCAGTCACAAGACTGACTCGAAGTTTATTGCTTTCCTTCATAAACTCTGGGTGCCCACTAATTTCCACACGGGCAGTCTAGAGTTAGGTTTATCAGGATATTCTAGAATTCAGGAGTTGCTGGAGGCAAGCTGGATGGCATGGCGTATTCACTAGTATATAGTATTTCTTTTCCACTGTTTGTTGTTGTACACTCTGATAATGTAATGAAATGTGATGTGATGTAATGTAATAACTGATATAGTTCTTTGTTTAAAGATTATTCATTTATTTATTATATGTTGTTCCGCTGCGATATGTGAGATTCATTTATTGTTTCTATTGTTTGCTTTTTCTTTCTCTCTTCTTCTATCTTCTACCTCTTCTTTAACCCTAACAGTATGGTTTTTCGGCCTTCGATTTCTTGGCGGTTGATACAGTGGACGTATTGATGTCGGTTTTCGAGCGTCGAAAAGTCTCGTTCGTCACATTTGGTATCAAAGAATATGGTTAAGCGACAACCATGGCTCTGTGGGGAATTACTCATTAGAGATGGAGTCAGTAGTACTCTAGAATGAGTGTGAGTGTAATAATAGATACGAGCGCGTATTTGTTAGTGAATATAAATTGTTTTATATTGTGATGATTGGTTTGTTGAGTGGTATATGGATTTTGGTCAACACGAGTAATTAACGTTGTTGATAGGGATCTCTAAACACTTGTACAGAACAAATTGACACGATATTGTTTTAATAGGGTAAATGAAATAATTTCACCTCGATTATATTTTATATATAAAGGAATAATTTTTCAAAAATTATTAAAGTGTACATAATTGAATTGTTTGATTGTTTGAAAATGTAAAATATATAAGTAAATTAAAGTTGTTTGAATAAGTTAAATAAAACAACAATTATAAAAGGATGAATTGTATAAGGAAATGAATTATAATTAATACGATTTACAATTGTGAAATGATCTTATATATATAAAGAAGTGAAATTATATGATAAAAAGGATTTATGAATGTGATTTATAAATAATGAAAAGAAATTTTGAAAGAATATTTAGCACTGATTTCACTATTGTTACTGGAAAATAATAAGGCTGATGACTGCAGCATCATCAGTATCGTTTTCGAGTTTCTATGTGATTAATTTGCTACCATAGAAAATAGAAAAATTGAAGTTGTTGTGATAAAACAAATTTGAAACTAAAAATCCAAGTTGAAGTTGATGAATATAAGTGAAATGAGTTTTGAACTTATAATATGAATAATAAATTTAGCTTTGGATAAGTTAATGGATTTGGAAGTTAACAAATAAGTTGTATGTTGGGTGCGTTTCCACCACGACCGAACCAAGAATAAGGAAGCAATCCCGAACCAAGCTCCTTCCCAACTACCAGACCAACGCCCCACCGAACCAGACCAAGGCCAGTGATGCCGAACCATCCCTCGTCCATCCATCACCGGACCAAGTTCTCACCGAACCAAACCAAGGCCAGTGATGCCGAACCATCCCTCGTCCATCCATTACCGGACCAAGTTCTCACCGAACCAGACCAAGGCCAGTGATGCCGAACCATCCCTCGTCCATCCATCACCGGACCAACCTACCTCGCCTACCACCTAACCACCTTTTACCGGACCAAATCCCACCGAGTCCTACCGAGCCAAACTTCATCCACTCTCCACCGAACCAAAGCATACCGAATCAACACTGCCAGGCTAGATTGCATCATCTCAGGCCCACCAGCAGCTATATACTTTCAGGACCTCTGCCCCCAGCCTCACTCTATAAATAGAGGGGCAGGGATACAAAAATGGCAGACAAGTTTGAGAGCTCAAGCACGGATATAACTTTCAAACAACTTTCAGTTACTTGTAATCAAAGCTCTGCACTTGTAATCTGAATAGAAAAGGAGAATAATATATAAAGTGGACGTAGGCACGTTCTGGCCAACCACTATAAATCTGTGTGTCTTTTACAGCTTAGTCCATCTATTTCATATATTTGCATAAATCACCCAAATCATTAAGAACAACCTATAATCAACTAAATCATACGACTTGGAGGTGTTTGCCCATTTTTTGTGCAAACATTTTTGGTGCTTTCACTGAGAACCAGGAGCTCGAAGCTTCAGCTTCTCCCACTCAACCCTTTTCCTATCAACATCGTTCATTGCTTAGAAAACATCCTCCCGGACGGAAGAAGGATGCTAACAAAGGAAAGAACATTGCAACTAGTAGTATCCCAGATCCAGCAATCAGAGATCAAGACAATCATCTGGTTCCAACAGCGAATTAAAATCAGGCAAATCCGACAGCCCCTGCTATGGAACAACCAATTACAAGGACGGATCTGGACAGGATTGTGGCTGAAGTAACTAACCGCTTCGCATCTCAACAAGAAGCCTTGGTGGACCAACTCATGTCACGCTTAAGGGATGCTGAAGAATCCAACCGCAACACTGAATCATGGGGTGAGTCCCAGTTTGGAGGATCTGGGAGACGACAAAGGTCTTTTTTCTTCGAAGAGGTTAACAACAGAAACAACAATGGTAGGAGCCGAGCCCGGACTCAGCCAGAATTCCGACCTGAGGAAACACTTGGAACCAAACCCAACGGGGGAGGTACCAGGCAGGGTTCGGATGTAGCTGAGCCTGTCATGCTACCTAACCATGGAAACACAAGTAGACGGGGCCGAGCTGGAGTCCAGCCCGAAGTTGGACCCGAGGAAGTGCTGAGAACAGAGCCCAGCAGGGGAAGATCAAGGCAAGGGCCAACTGTGGCTGACCCCAGCATGCCCCCGGAAAACCAGAGGCAGCCATTGGAGAATGTTAGGAGTGACAGACGATACCATCCCTACAAGTCGTCTGGACGGAATCAATCCCGCAGGGAAGAACCAAACTCATTTCTATCTTCCCCAAATTCTGATGAAAGGATGGCGCGATTGTTCAGAGAATGCGTCCAACGGGACCAAAGGGATCGGGGGATAGGCGCTACGGTAAGCAGCCCCTTCACCCGCAATATCGAAACTGCCATCACCCCCCGGGAATGGAAAATGCCAACAATGGAACCTTACAAGGGAACCTCTGACCCCATCGTACACTTACAAAGATACACCCAGTATATGCTCATGAGCGGAGCAACAGAGGGAGTGTTGTGTAAATGCTTCCCGCTATTCTTGGCAGATCTAGCTACCTCCTGGTTCTGCCACCTACCCCAAGGGTCCATCAGCTCATGGGAAATGTTGAAAGAAAAGTTCATCAGCCAGTTCCGCATTCATGTGGAACAACCCAAGGACGCTTATTCCTTATCTAATATCAAACAGAAACCCGGAGAGACAGTGCAACAATATCTAACCCGATTCAATGCCGCAGCGGCCACAGTCCAAGATGCCTACGAGAAACTTATCCTAATGGCCCTCTACAGTGGTGTACATCCAGATACTAAATTTGCTAGAAGACTAACTAAGGAAAAACCAGCTACTTTACCTGATTTCTTCCATGAAGCTGGAAAATATATGAGACTTGAAGACGTTGCCACTGAGAGGCAGTCAGGGCAACAATCCAAGACAGCTACAGACAGGGTTCCCGCTGCAGCAAAGGATGTTCGAAGAAATGACTCTAGAGACAATGCTGGGGCAAGAAGGGAGAAAAGCGCTTATATCGACCAGGACCAAGATTTGACTCTTACACTCCTTTGAATGAAACAATCGAAAACATCTTCCTAGACACTCAAGACGATGTTAGATATAAGCGCCCCCGCACAAGAAGGAGTCAGATAACGCGCTCAAGTCTGGAAAGTTCTGCCGCTTCCACGAATACCATGGACATGACACCAATGAATGCCACCATCTCCGGGACTTGATTGAAGAACACATTAGAAGGAAGAGACTGGAACGCTATGTAAAAAGCCAGAACAGGACTCCAGCTCCCGCCAATGAAAACCCAAGGCTACCCCTCCCAGCAGTAGGCGGAGGAAATCGCAACACCAGCGACTCTAGTCAAGAGAAGATTGTGGTCCATACCATATCAGGGGGGCCACACATCGCCGACAGAAGTTGGGCAGAGATGGAAAGATACGGTAAGTCACTTAGAAACGATGAAGGCTACGTTAATTCTATTATGGAAGAACGCCACCCGAAACGGAAAGAGAATGACGACATCACATTCAGTAGGTGTGATCTAGAGGGAAGGCAGTACCCACACATGGATCCTATGGTCATCTCTGCCTGGTTCGGCCCAGCCAAAGTTTTCTGAATTTTAGTAGACACTGGAAGCTCAGTAAATATCCTATTCAAGCATGCTTTCGACAAAATGAAGCTGTCAATGAAGGATGTGTCTCCCTGCAACAAACCACTACATGGTTTCACTGGAGATGCGAAGATTCCCCTCGGGCAACTGGACCTCTTTGTTGAAATAGGAAGTCATCCCCGCTCCGTTGTGTGAAAACAAACATTTGTACTAATAGAGAACCACTCGGCCTACAATGCCTTTTTGGGAAGACTAGCCTTGTCTGAATTCCAAATTGTCCTAGCCCCATGGTGCCTGAAGATGAAATTTCCAACAGATAACGGAATAGGAGAAATAGAGGGAGATCAAGACGCTATTCGAGACTGCTATGTAACTGAACTTCGCAATAACCGCAGAAAAGATAAAGGGAAAAATGCAGAGACTACTCTCTGCATGAAAAGCTTGGAAGCATAGCAACTAAAGAAAGCCCCTCCTCTTCGATATACCAGTGATCCTTTCAATGAGTTAGACCCCAGGGACAAAGAGGAGGAGGCCACCGCCGAGCCTGCAGAGGCTATGGAATTCGTAGCTGTAGACAAACATAACTCAAGTGGACTATTGAAAGTTGGATCTCAACTAAAAGAAGAATTAAAGGATCAACTCATTGATTTTTCTTCGCCACAACATGGATGTATTTGCGTGGACGCACGTTGACATGACAGGAATCTCCCCACACATAGCATGCCACGTACTGAACATCGAGCCCACTAAGGTGCCAGTAAAGCAGAAAAAGAGAAGCATGGGGGCAGAACGATTAGTAAAGAACCTACTTGCCAATAACTTCATACGAGAATCCATCTACCCAGAATGGATCGCCCACCCGGTGCTAGTAAAGAAGGCTAATGGGAAGTGGCGAACATGCATCGACTTCTCCAACTTAAATGACGCTTGCCCGAAGGACTGCTTCCCACTCCCCCGAATCGATCAGCTCGTGGACAGCACAGCCGGACACGAACTCTTATCCTTTATGTATGCATACTCAGGATATAACCAGATCCTTATGCACGCCCCCGACCAAGACCACACTAGTTTCATCACTGACCGGGGATTGTAATGCTACAGGGTAATGCCTTTTGGACTTAAAAACGCCGGAGCTACTTATCAGCGTCTCATCAACAAGATGTTTGCGGAACTAATAGGACGAACTATGGAAGTTTATGTGGATGACATGCTGGTAAAATCGAGGAAAGCCAACGATCATATAAACCACATGGACGAGATGTTTCAAGTACTTCGCCAATATGGAATGAAGCTGAACCCTCTAAAGCGCTCCTTCGGAGTATCGTCGGGAAAGTTCTTGGGATTCATCGTCCATGCCAGGGGGATTGAAGCAAACCCCGAACAAGTTCGGGCTTTGCAAGATATCAAAATACCATCCACTCGAAGAGATGCAAAGCCTAAACGGGAAAGTGACCGCCCTAAGCAGGTTCATCTCTAAAGCAACCGACAAATGCATCCCTTTCTTTGAAGCTCTAAAGAAAGACAAAGGAAAGTTCGAATGGACTGACGAATGCTCGAAAACCTTCCTTAACTTAATCGAACACCTCTAGAGACCACCAGTACTCTCAACTCCAAATGAAGGCGAGGAACTATACCTATACCTTGCTGTATCGTCCCATGCTTTAAGCGCCGCTTTAGTGAGAGAAGACAACTGCGCGCAGCGACCCGTATACTTTGTAAGCAAGAGATTTACAGGGGCAGAAGCCAGATACCCTAAACTTGAAAAGCTAGCATACTGTTTGTTAATCACGTCATGAAAACTGCGACACTATTTCCAATCTCATTCCATCAGAGTTTTAACCGATCAACCGCTAAGGCAGGTACTCCATCGCCCCGACACTTCTGGGCGACTACTTAAGTGGTGCATTGAACTGAGTCAATATGATATCACCTACCATCCTCGCACCGCTATCAAGGGGAAAGCCATAGCTGATTTCATTGCCGAATTCACTACTAACGAAGGTAAGGAGCAATCTGAAATATCAGAAGATATCAAGTGGAATCTCTTCGTAGATGGAGCATCAAATGGACAAGGCTTGGGGGCAGGTGTTGTGATAATCACCCCTAGGGGAAGGAAGCTGCACTATGCCCTAAGGTTAGAATTCGCTGCCACCAACAATGATGCAGAATACGAAGCAGTGATAGCCGGATTAGAACTTGCCCTGGAAATTGGAGTCGGTTCTTTATGTCTCCATAGTGATTCTCAACTTATTGTAAATCAAATACTGGGAGAATTCCAGACTCGAGGAGAACGACTCACAGCATATCTAAAGAAGACCAAGCTGCTTCTCAATCAATTGGATCACTATTTAATCAAACACATTCCTCGAGAAGAGAATCAGGAGGCCGACGAACTGGCAAAGCAAGCTAGCATGAAGGACGAAACCGCTTCCCGAACAATAACCATCTCAAAGCAACTAGCCCCGAGTTACGAGCCAATGAATATGATAGCTGCAATCGAAGAGGAAACTTGGATGACTCCCATCCGAAAGTACTTACAAAGTGGCACACTGCCTGACGGGCATAACGAAGCCAAGAAAATCTTAAGGAAAGCTTCCCGCTACACATTACAAGAAGGCATCCTCTATCGACGCGGCTTCTCTAATCCCTTATTAAGGTGTATCGCTGGAAGGGAAGCCAGGAAAGTCTTGTCCAACATCCATCAAGGGAGTTGCGGAGATCACACCGGAGGGCAGACTATAGCAAAGAAAATACTCCGATACGGGTATTACAGGCCCACCTTAAACAAAGACGCCTTGGACTTCGTCAAAAAATGCGACAGATGTTAGAAATTTGCTAAGATTCCTCGACTACCCACAAATGAGATTACTCAAATGTCCAGCCCTTAGCCCTTTGCAATATGGGGAATTGACTTGATTGGCGAACTGCCAGTGGGCCGAGGCGGAGCCAAATATGCCATAGTGGCAGTTGACTATTTCACAAAATGGGTGGAAGCGGAGCCTCTAAATAAAATATCTTCGGCAAAAGTTATTAACTTCTTGATCAAAAATGTTTTATGCAGGTACGGGGTTCCACTCAAAATCATATCGGACAATGGACTTCAATTTGACAGCAAGGAATTCACCGACTGGTGCGAAGAGCACGGAATTCACAAAAGCTTCTCATCTGTGGCTTATTCCCAGGCAAACGGACAAGTCGAAGCTGTCAACAAAATCCTCAAAACTCTAATCAAGAAGAAACTTGAAAAGTCAAAAGGCGCTTGGGTGGATGAACTTCCTACGGCACTTTGGGCCTACCGCACATCTTACAGAACATCAACAGGGCATACTCCTTTCTCTTTGGCATACGGATCGGAGGCCATGCTCCCAGTTAAAACTGTAGTGCCTTCCCACCGTAGGATCCACTACAACCCAGAAGAGAACGAAGAACTCCTCCACATGTCTTTGGATCTAATTGAGGAGAGAAGAAACGATGCAGCACTCAAAGCATCAGCTCACAAGAAAAAAGTGGCAGCACAATACAACTCCAAAGTCAAGCACCGCAGCTTACAAGAAGGAGATCTTGTCCTCAAGCGGATCTTTCCGCGCCCCGGAGCGCTAAATCCAATATGGGACGGACCCTATGTAATTCATAAAGATCTCCACAACGGAGCTTATATTTTGTCAACAGTGGACGAAGAGGCGTTCCAGAGGGCATGGAACATCCAACACCTCCGTCGATACTTTTCTTAACTTGTACTGCCCATATGAAGTGAATTAACAAAGAGAATCAGTGGATATAGGCATTTTCGTGCCGAACCACTTTAAAAATCTTGTCTCTTTTTAACTTGTTCCTTTATATCTTGGCTGCTTGTTATGCTTTATCCTTTTCTGTTGAACAAAATCCTGTATAACGACATTTCCATTCTGGACACTTCACGGCACAACCTCACCTGGACAAGACCCAACAGGTACTATGCGAATCTATGCACTCGCCAATGACACTTTTGCTCCAACATCCCTCTGCTGCGGGTTAACTCATTGCTCGCGACTGCCCTCAAAGCCAACTGTAATGAGCCGATTATAAGCCATCAAGAAGGCCGACTATAGCCAATGGCAGCTCATTACGGCGTTCGGCTCGCCGGCAACTGTGAACCTACTTTAAGCCCCAATATAAGGTGTGGCCAGCCAGGGGTAGTTCACGGTTGACGATCGACACCCACGCTAGCCGGCTGCAGTAAATCGAATAATACCCACGATTACGGGCCATAATGGCTCGGGTAGTTACTGTGCGCGATCTCGGCTTCGATATGTCTTAAGTGTGACTTTGGTAAAAAAGATAAACTCCCCACAGAGGCGTAAGATGGGTGACAAATGTCTCCAAGACCCACAGCTAGGGAAAGTGACTACAAAACCCGTTTGCCACGAACTTAAGCATATCGACGACCTTCCATGATTGGAAGTTTTACTGTTTCTTATATTTCCATTTCATTTAAAAACTTTTCTCCTATCCTATATAACGGTCCCTAAAGTACAGGACACCAAATAGGAGACACGCAAACTGGATGACAAGACACTCAGCTGCATTCCATACTCAGTTACACAAGACATTCAAAGCTACTGTCTACAGCTAAAACTTGAAGGGCGGTACTCTCTTCTCTTATACACAAATATGTAGCCATAATTTATTCGCACATCCCACAAACATTGCAAGATATGAAATTACATTTTAAGCAAGAGCATAGCATCAAACACGATTGAAGCACGTACACAGCTATATTTCTTATGCAACACATCAGAATAGCAAAAGCATTCAAATATAGCAGAATCAGTTTATGTTATAAAATTACATAAAGTCGTTCGTTGCAATGACATAATTACAACCTGAAAGTACATTAATGTTTTAGAACTAGTGTATACAGGAATGTCAAGTAAAACCAAAAATGCCCGGATCAAGTCAAAATAGTCGGCAACATCAGAACTTCATCTCTATCCTTCCAACCCCCCAAGATCTACTTGACCGCAGGATCAGAACCCCCAGCATGCTGACCAGAGGTCCCACCTGTCCAATTCAGGAGAAGAATCTATTAGACAAACGATAAGCAATCAAGTTGAATAAAGATTAAAAAAGGAAGACTTACCAGCGTCTACTCCCTGATCATCATCCTCCAATTGCACACCCACTTCCTCGGCGGTAAGCAGCCGCGTGCCCTCCTTCCCCGCCACCCTCTCCTCCTTGGTGAAATGTGCGGTAACCACATCCATTCTGAAGGCCGCGCCACCCTCTTTATCCGCTTCAGCCTTGGCTTCCTCCAAAGCCCGAAGATATATCCAAGCCATAACCCGGGATAATCGTCCATCTAGGACAGGTTGCCCTGCTTCCAAGTACGGAAGTACATGTCGTGGAGCATCTCATCCATCATCCCCTCGTTCTCCTCAAACTCCCTCATCCGGGCCTCGGAAGCCAACAGCCTTGCAACGGCAGTGTCTCTCTCCAATCGGTATCTCGAGCAGTCAGCCTGAAGGGATTTCCGCATCGTCTCCATCTCCTCCTTCAGCTTAGCTTGAGCAAGCTCTGCGACCTCAAGCTTCCCAGATAACTCCTCTATCTGCTCAAGATCCGCTCTCCGAACCTCATCCACGGTGGCAATGGCCATATCGATTCGTTCCTTGCAGGTGGCCTCCATTTTTCGCAGCTCGGCTCTACTAGCCTCCTCCATAGTTTTCTTTAGCCGTCTGGAGGCCGCCTCATGCTGGGAGATCTGAATGGCCTGATCGGCAAGCTGTTTGGCCTGATCGGAAACCATTAGCCGCAGCCATCTGTACCAGGCGATCATTCTCCACGACCGCAAAGCCACCTGTCGCTAGCAAGAAACAGAAGCATATAAGAAGAAGCATTGCAGTCGGGACAGAGAAATTACAAATGAAATTCAACTTACAGCCAGAAGTGAAAAGGCGAAAAGAAACAGAGTCGTCCTTGACGAAGAACCATTCCTTCTTAAACATGGTAAACTTCGAGTATAAGTCCAAGACCGGCTTGAAGGACACGGCCGATTCCAAACTGATGTATGGGGACCCCTTCTTGTAACCTCTCAAATTATATAGCTACCGAATCTCCCGGTTGGAAGGGGGCGCCCGTACTTCCTCTGGAAAATGATGAACAAACACACTAGGATAGCATAGGAGTTGGGCTGAAGCTGGAATGGAGCCACCTTCAAATAAGTGAGGAAGCTGACTATTCAGGCATTGATCGGAGGAATGGCCCCGCACATGCAATGGTATCGGCTATAGGCGAAATATCCTTCAGGAGGATCATACGGCATCACACCATCTCCCCGCAACAGCATACTCGCTCTGTCAATCCTAAAGGAGCGAGCGATGACATCAAGTTGTCCCTCTTTGAGGGAGCTCGGAAAGCAATCGGGAGGAGAGTTCAAAAGCTCTTGAGGGCCATATCCATCCACTAATGACCTCGGGGCAGGTCCCTGTCGCGCTGGTCCTGGCTGGGCAGGAGGCACAACGGGAGGCTCACCTCGGTCCGTAGATTTTCTCTTTTCTGAACTAGTTTCAACTTTGTGAGACATTTATCTGCGAACACAAAAGCAAAAGACATGTTATTAGAACAAGGAGTTCATTCGGCAGTACAAAGCAAAACCTCATTCGGCATTCCAAGCATATAAAACTCATTCGGCACTCAACGCCCAATCTCATTCGGCGGTCAAACTCTTAAAGTCCATCCGGTAATACAAGAACCTAAACTCATTCGGCAGAAAAGAATCTCACCTGATTCGGCAAAGACAAGATCCTGGTTCGGCTAATATGTTTGATTCGGCAGAGACGAAAGTGTTGATTCGGCAGAGACGAGAGTGTTGATTCGGCAGAGATAGGTGTCTAGAAAAACGAGAACTCTAGGCACATACTTATAGGAAAAAGGCGTTGGCCGGACCAACAGGTTCGGCACACCATACCGAATAAGGACGTCCCAGCCAAAACAAAGTGCGACATATGCTTGCATACGCCCCGCTTTGGGGGGCAAATGTTGGTTGCGTTTCCACCACGACCGAACCAAGAATAAGGAAGCAATCCCGAACCAAGCTCCTTCCCTACTACCAGACCAACGCCCCACCGAACCAGACCAAGGCCAGTGATGCCGAACCATCCCTCGTCCATCCATCACCGGACCAAGTTCTCACCGAGCTAAACCAAGGCCAGTGATGCCGAACCATCCCTCGTCCATCCATCACCGTACCAAGTTCTCACCGAACCAGACCAAGGCCAATGATGCCGAACCATCCCTCGTCCATCCATCACCGGACCTACCTACCTCGCCTACCACCGAACCACCTTTTACCGGACCAAATCCCACCGAGTCCTACCGAGCCAAACTTCATCCACTCTCCACCGAACCAAAGCATACCGAATCAACACTGCCAGACCAGATTGCATCAGCCCAGGCCCACCAGCAGCTATATATTTCCAGGACCTCTGCCCCCAGCCTCACTCTATAAATAGAGGGGCAGAGGTACAACAACGGCACACAAGTTTGAGAGCTCAAGCATGGATAGAACTTTCAAACAACTTTCAGTTACTTGTAATCAAAGCTCTGTACTTGTAATCTGAATAGAAAAGGAGAATAACATATAAAGTGGACGTAGGCACGTTCTGGCCGAACCACTATAAATTTGTGTGTCTTTTACAGCTTAGTCCATCTATTTCATATATTTGCATAAATCACCCAAATCATTAAGAACAACCTATAATCAACTAAATCATACGACTTGGAGGTGTTTTCCCATTTTTTGTGCAAACATTGTATAACTTATAAAGTGAGAAAATGTAAGTGAAACCAATTATTAAAATGGTTAAATAATTTGTTAAGCAAAATAAATCTGAATTTGAATAAGTGATGAAAATTTGACTTTGGTAAAAGTAAATGGAATTTACTTTAGAAATGAAATCTGAATTGGATTTATAAGTGGAAATTTAAGTTAAGTTAAACAAATGATGTTTGAAATGGAATATAACCTTAGTGATGTTGAAAGAAGTTGATTTTGGTGTCAAAGTAAAATTAATAAGTGAATTAATGAAATGAAGTCATTAAGAATATGAACTTGAGTTATATAAATGAAATTCAATCTGATATTGTTAAAGGAATTAGCAATTGAATTGATAAATGGATGAAATATTAATCAATTGAATGTAAATAAATTGCTATGAAATAATGAACGTAAGTATTAATTCATTAAAAGCTAATGTTATTGGAAATTGAATAAATTGAATGGAAATCAATTTAATATGAACCAATTGGAATTAAAAGTGTTAGACCAAATAGAATTTAAATTAAATAATTTGGTTATGTTGAATGTACATTGGTTATTATATGGTTATTAATTGATTGTGTATAATTCATTAAGTGTTAATGAAATTGAATTAGCGGAATTAAAAGCTATGTAATTGAATGCAGATTAGAAGTAAACTAATGTGAATTTAATTAGTGAATGTAAACTAATTGGAAACGAATGAATGAATGTTAGTTAAATCCAATGTTGATAAATCAAATGTGATTTAAATTGGAAAACAAATTCAATAAATATTAATGAGAATATGAATGAATATTGAGTTGGTTGATGGTTGCATTTGTTGCTTTAGTTGCAATTTCTATATTATGTAGTTGTTATGTTGCTATATATTGTATATTGATGTTACTTTCATATATGCATGTTTCTCATTGTTTGTTGAGTGTTTAGTAGGTGCGGATTGCGCTTGCTTCGCATTTGGAGTTCGCTTTCGCGCTATATTAGCCGTATATGCTCGCTAATAAAATATAAGGTACATATCTCGGATTAAATATCGTAATTTTACACTTTTTTCCCTGCGGGATGCCTCATCACTTGATGGGATGTATATTTGTGATATATATATACTGTCATTTTTTTTTCGGATCGAGCCGCGCAAAGGAGACTCTGGCGAATTTTTCTGAAAATTTAAGGCGTTGGAATTTTTTTGAGAAAATTGGGAAAATTTGTGAAAACTATAATTTTGATTTGGAATCGAAAGTTAAACAATATAGTTGATGTTGAAAAGAATAACTAAGTATGATTTAAAAACTTAGCAAGGTATTGTAAGAAGTTTGACTTTGATTTTGGAAAAGCTAATGGATTCTGTAACTTTTTCTTGCTTGGTAATTTCGAGGACGAAATTCTTTTAAGGGGGGAAGTATGTAACAACCCAAAATTTCTGTGAATAAAAATTTGTATATTTAATTAATTTTAAATATTAATAAATGAAATTTATAAACCGAATAAATTTTATTCCGAATAATTGGATTTCATTGGATAATTAAATCGATTTTTTAATAGTTGAAATTACAGAAAGAATTGAAAATTGGGTTAAAAATGATTGAAAATGATTTGTAAAATTTTATTATATCATATTGGAGTTAGAATGATGTTATAGAACTTTTAAAATTGAATTAAAAGTTAATTTGTGAAAATTGAATATTTTAATATTTAGTTGACGAGTTAAAATAGCCATTTTTTAAACAGTCTCGGATTTCGACGAAACCAGTTTCATCGGATCCGTAATGTCATATTATTATAAGGTTTCAAATTTCAAGCCAATCGTATTTATCGTTTGTCCGGGGCAAGCCATAACGCATAGAGATTAGTTTAAATCGATTTAATTTAAAATCGATCGTTATTGCTGTAACTCGCACAGATGATCGAATTGGCTCCCGAAACACATTCCATCGTGTTCAGAATGTGGGGAAACCTTAGAAATGCCAACCGGCATGCTTCGTTTGGAGTTCGGAAAATTCGGGATGAATAGTAAATTGGAATTTTTCTATAAAAGCACCTAAACCATTCACATTTGCAAACAACTAAATTAGAGTTTCATCTCCTTTACCCTAGCCGCCAGAAATGAAATCAATGGCCGGAATCGTCCCATGTTATTCTTCTATTATCTCTTGCTCAAATCAATATTTTCGAAAACTTCCAACACGAGGATCGAAGGGTTCATCGAGACGATCGTATCCATACGGTTGAGATCGTGAACGAGTCGAGGTAGAGGCCACAATTGGCTCACGTTCGTATGAAGTTTCGGCACATTTTTCTCAGTCATGATGAGGTCGAGCTTCACCTTGCTTGTGGTGATGGTGGAGTCGAGCATGAGCTACAAGATGGTGGTTGTTGATCGACTTCAAGATGATGGAATTGGGCGCGGCTATTAGGGCATTGGGGGCGGCTTGGGTTTATGTTCGGTCGCGTGTTACCTGTACGGGAGAAGAAGTGTGGGATAGCCACGATCTATGCTAACAAAATTAACGGCCGTGATCAAAAGGGTGAAAAATAAAATAAATTTGTAGTTAATTTATATACTATAAATTGTTTAAACTTCTAAATGCAATATCTTGTTCATACGTGGTCCGTTTTGGTCGAAACGAATTGCGTTGGGTTCGTTTGGTCGAGCACTACGCTATGGAACTTGTTTGGAGTCATTTGGAGATAGTGAGAATTTCGGGTAAAATTAAACGCGTGTTTAATTTTATTCGAAATAAAACGCGTAAACTGAATTGAAAGCGAGGTGAGAACTTCTCACTCAATCGAAATTGTTCGATGTTAATTTTAAATAGTTATATTTAAAATTCTTGATTGTATGTTTGAATGATGATTGTTATCTATTGATTGTTGAAATAGACATTATACGCCGTTAGTATGCGGAGGTTATTTATTAAAAACATATACCACGAATATTTCACCGTATAGTGAAATTGGTATTATATATGTACTTGGAATTGATTTTCCCGCATTATATAGCGGATGAGACCCTATTGCGCCGCCTATTAACGGATAATATTTTTATAAATCCCATATACCGCGATAATTCCGTACTGGAACGGAATTGGTATTGTGCTAACATCTTTGGATGGAGGGAAACACGTTGAAGGGATCCCACTGGATTCCTCACCAGTATTTATTTGATTACAGATATTGTGATGTTTGTTGATTATCATATCGATATACGATATTTTGATGTCGTGATTGACTATTTGGTGCTGTTGCATCACCGGATCCATTTTTGAAGTTTTAAAATAATGATTTTTGATTTTTAAAATGATTTTTCAAAGTATACGTTTTATTAAATTTTTGAATTGATTCATTTTAAATAATTAAAACGTTATAAATTTTTATGTTATAAAAACTAAGATTTTTGTGAAATATAACCAAAAGGTGATTTTTAAAATAAATAGATTTGTAAAATAGTTTAAATTTGGATTTTTGAATTATTATAAAGGATGTATATAAAAGATTTTTAACATTGATATTTATAATATATATATATATATATATATATGTATATATATATATATATAATATTGGGATTATAAAACGAGTTTATTAAGTGTTAAAATGAAGTATAAAATGGATTTCATTAAAAATTATAGATTTATAAATTATGAAGACTATAAAATGAATAGATGTTGTAAAATAAAAGATTTATAAGTAATTAACTTATAAACTGGATTTTGGGCATTTAAATGGGATATTAATAGAAATTGTTAATAAAGGAGATTTTATAAGTTGAAGTTGTTATAAAATATAAATGAATCTTATAAGTAATAGAAGTTTTAAAAAGAACGATTTTGTAAATAAATGAATTATGAGTATTTAACTTATAATATGGACTTTTGGTATATATTTGAGATATATAAATTGAATTGGATTAATAAAGGAGATTTATAAATCGAAGTTTATAAATAGAAATGGAATTTATAGACATTGTTTATAAATTCGAAATCAATGGAATTTGATAAATTGAATATAGAAATTTATTAAAAGAAGTATATTCGCGATTTTGGATAGCGAACTATTCTTTATATAAAATGTGTAGAAATATTGAAATTTGGTTAGTGAAGTATATTCACAATTTTGGACAGTGAATATATTATTAAATAAAATGGTTATGTTTCGGGAAAGGGATATTATAAAATGAAGTTAATTATTTTAAAAAGATGTTTTAAAATGTATTATGAATTGAATACGTAGATTTCAACATTCATTGTTGAAATAGATGTTTTCGAGAAATAAGGAAATGGTGGACTATAACACTGTTGTTATAGTAAATGATTTCCAAAAGGAAATGTTTTGTATAGTATTGGGATTTATATATCTATTTTAATTTCGAATCCCTATACTAGTGATTTTGGGTTGTCGTAACGATGTTTTGCGCAACATTCGTTTTGGCCCAAACAAATATGTTTAAGAGAATGATTTCTTAAAAAATGAAATATATACTTAATTTCGATTTAAGTATATTGAATATTTTCCAAGTGTTGAAAATAAATGGATTTTTAGATTACTTATTATTAAATAAGTATGGAAATGTTTTCCAATATGAAGTGAATATTTTGAGATTTTATCTTTTAAAGATAAATTAAAAATGAATATTAGAAATCGATTTGGAAATCGTATATTCATAGATATTTAGGAATTGTAAATTCACTATGGAATTTATAAAAGAAAGGGAAATTTGTTTAAAAATAAACATTGATTTATTTTTGAAGTGGGGAATAAATTTACGGATTTGGAACGTAAATATAAAGTAAATAGTTAAGGATTTATTTAATTGGTTTAAATGAACCATGTTGAAATGAAAGTATTTCCGCGTAAGGAAAAAAATGTTTGAAATTTGTTTTCAAAAGTGGTAAAGGTGAAAAGTGATTTGAAAATTGTTTTCAAATGGTTGAAGTGCGGAAATTATATATCTAGTAAAGATATTTTGGAAAATAAATAATTTGGAAAATTATTTGGAATCTGGTGATGTTGAGCATACCTATTGATGTTAAATAACCGACTATCAATATTTACCTTTAAATAGGTATTTGTTGTGATTTGTTTGAATTTGAATGCCACACTTATTTTAAAATGAGCGCTTACTATTCGAGTTAGCCGGGAAAGGACCTTGGGGTCGTATAACCTATTCCGAATATGTGATACGTCGTCATGAATTGCATTTGATGACCGGTGTTGAAGACCGGATATTTGTGAAAACGGAAGGATTACCGTCGAATGTTTCTGCATCGGCTGATCTCCGATATAGAAATTTATTACCCTTTGTGATGGGAAGTCCGGTCGTGATTAGTGAATATCCGAATTGCAAGGGCTTCTTTGTAAGTGCCTTCGGTTCCGTTCGATCCCGGAACGGACTTGTATGGATGTGTGTCTGACGTTACAATTTGAGATGTAAAGCTGGTTTCTATCAAATATATTTCCATTGGTGGCGGAGAATTTATTCTCTTAGCTTAACACCCTTAGAGGTTATGTAGTTGATGGTTACTAGTGATACATTCCCAAATTGGTAATGTGGCATACAAAGTGCTGTTGAGCATTTGATGATCAAAGCACGGCTTTTATATAAAGCGTGGCTTTGTGGACGAGACTTCGTCGGACCTCACACCCCGGAAATGGTCAAAACAGGAAGGATGTGGCAAGGTTATGAGGGGGTAGCGCCCCTTTAGTGTATGTCATTCCTTCTGGATAGAGGTGGTATCATGGTATGGAGCCCAAATACTTAACCTATGTTGTTGCTGCAAATTTATTGCTTTGTGGTTGTTGGAAATCGAGGATCCTCGGATATAGATCGGTTACGATCGGGGAATGACATATTCGTGTCAGTAGTTACCCAGTTAGGGGTAACCCGACCTTGTGTTGGCAGAGATCCGGTTAGGTTCTCGGGTCGTCTTTCCAGAGGCGTACCCATGTGGCAATGGGAAGTTCCTTGGCCTGACCATTTGTCGGAAATCCAAAGAAACAATACGATCTTGTACGGTTTTAGTTGTAGAACCTATCATTCACTTATGATGGCGCCCCACTGTTTGGATGGTAGCTATAGTAGGCATATGATAATGGTCGTATGTTGGCTAAGATTTATATCTTTACTTTCGAAATGATTTTTCCTACACTATGCACTAGTAATAATATCAAATGTTTCTTTTTAATGCGTATCAAGCATCTTTGACTAACATAAGGAGAAATCTCCTCCGATTTTGCGTTTGCATTGTGTGTGTGTGTGCGGGAGGCCTTATGGTAGTCTCATTTTCTAAAAAGCATTGCGAATCTATTTTAAAATTATCCTGTACTTTGTTTTAAAGATAAACTGTTTTAGTTCTCACACCAGTCACAAGACTGACTCGGAGTTTATTGTTATCCTTCCTAAACTCTGGGTGTCCACTAATTTGCACACGGGGAGTCTAGAGTTAGGTTTATCAGGATATTCTGGAATTCAGGAGTTGCTGGAGGCAAGCTGGATGGCATGGCGTATTCACTAGTATATAGTATTTCTTTTCCGCTGTTTGTTGTTGTACACTCTGATAATGTAATGAAATGTGATGTGATGTAATGTAATAACTGATATAGTTCTTTGTTTAAAGATTATTCATTTATTTATTATATGTTGTTCCGCTGCGATATGTGAGATTCATTTATTGTTTCTGTTGTTTTCTTTTTCTTTCTCTCTTCTTCTATCTTCTACCTCTTCTTTAACCCTAACGGTACGGTTTTTCGGCCTTTGATTTCTTGGCAGTTGATAAAGTGGACGTATTGTTGTCGGTTTTCGAGCGTCGAAAAGTCTCGTTCGTCACAGTACCCTAATTCTATCGAAGCTGTTGGATGATGAGGACCTTTTATTTATCTAGTAATGTAGGTCCATGCTTTGAGTGTCGCACTCATACGTGAGGATTATTGAATTCAGAGACCGATGTGCTACATCGGTAAGCGGTTGATAGGAGCAGAAAGAAATTACCCAAAGCTATAAAAGCACACATATTACTTGCTAGTTGCTTCAAGGAAACTCCATCTCTGCTTTTAGGCTCCTCCGGTCAAAGTTCTGACTAACCAGCGTTTGAGACATTCCTCCAAGGACCCGAGACCTTTGGAAAGCTGTTTAAATGGAACATTGAATTGAGCTAGTACGACATAACTTACCATCTCCGAAGAGCGATTCAGGGTCAAGCTTTGGTTGATTTCATTGCCGAATACACTACGCGAGATGACATTCCAGTGAGCAGAGTTCCAAATGAAAGATGTACATGGATGAGGCATCTAACAAACGTTGTTTTGGTGTTGGAATCGTGCTAGAGACTCCTAAGGAACATCTGATCTGTTACGCCTTGAAACTCAATTTTCCTGCAACAAACAATAAAACAGAAGATGAGGCTTTGATTGCGAGACTGAAGATTGTTAAGAAGCTAGGAGTTAAAACTTTGTGTGTCTCTTATGATTCTCAACTGGTGGTATGTCAAGTGCAGAAAGAGTTTTAGGCGAAGGGAGCGAAACTAGCTTCTTATTTAAATTGATCCCTTGAATTGCTAAGTGATGTTGAATATGACACAATAATGCATATTCCCAGAAGGGAAAATATGAAGGCTGACTCACTAGCTAATTTGGAAAGTTCTGGAGATGTAAAGCTCATAGACTTGGTTTTGGTGGAAGTACTGCTAGCTCTGAGCTTCAACTAGAAGGATGTCGGTTGATCTTGGTGGCTGAAATTAAGGAGTCATGGATGACTTTGATAAAGAACTATCTGTAGAAAGGAATCCTTCCTAACAAAAAAAGCGAATGACGTCAACTCCTTTGTCAAGCTGCAAGATTCATCATGTGCGAAGGGCTACTTTACAAAAAAGGATTATCAGTTCATATGCTTCGGTGTATCTCCAACGATGAGGCCAAGTGAGTCCTGAGAGAAATTCATGATGGGGCATATGGCGACCACAACGAGGGGCAAACCCTAGAAAAGAAGATCTTTGTCACGGGTATTTCTGACCAACTATCAATAAAGACACTTCTATTTACACCATAAAGTGTGATAAATGCCAAAGATTCACCAAGATATTAAGAGCCCCATCGATAGATATTACTCAAATGGTCTGCTCCTAGCGTTCGTAGTTTGGGAAATTGATATTATTGGTGCGTTGCCAATATCTAAGGGTGATGTGGAATAAACCATCACCGCGATTGATTAATTTACCAAATGTTGAGGCAGAGCTGTTAGCTACAATCATCATAAAGAAAGTAATCAACTTCATGATCAGAAACATCATTTTTCATTTTAAAGTTCCACAAACAATTATCTTTGATAACGGGAACCAATTCGTTAGCATCGAGTTCAAAGATTTTTGCTGCAGGCACCGTACCGAGAAGAGATTTGCTACCGTGGAACACCCTTAGGAAAATGGACAAGTCGAGTTCACAAAATCCTTAAGTCCATTCTTAAGAAACGATTGGAGAAGGCTAAGGGCAAGTAGGTCGATGAACTTCCATCGACACTTTGGGCTTATTGAATGACCGACAATTCAACAACTGGCCACTCTCTGCTCGCCCTGGCTTATGGATCAAAGGCTTTGATCCCGGTTGAACTTTAAGTACCTTCTTATCGAGTGTCTTGCTATAATCCACAGACGAAAGAGGAACTCCTACTGGTGTCTCTTAATTAGATCGATAAGAAGCGTGATGAGGCTGACCTGAGAGCAGCTGCGCAGGACTCTGACCATCGAAATTGGTGATCTCATTCACAAATGAATCTTCCCTGGTCCTATGAACTTGGGCCTTATTTGGGAAGGTCCATAAGCAATTGAGCAGAAACTTGGAAATGGCACGTTCGAGCTAGTGGACGGGATCTCACTCCCGTGGGCATGGAATAGAAAACACTTATGATACTATTTCATTTGAATGTAAATTTTTACATATCTAATCAAAGCCGTGTAACCAAATAGAATCTGTCATTTCTAGTGTTTATAAAAGAAATGACTTTCGAAGCTTATGATCTGTCCGTGCTTGACTTTATACTAGGGTCAATGACATTTACTTAGATGAACTTGCATATACAAAATGCCGGTGTGTAGGTACCCATAGATAGGTGCTAACCTAGCTTCCACAGTCCATGATATGATGCACGAAGCTCAATCACACTTGGAAACCGAAGAGATGTCAAACAACTCCTCTCACCCACAACTTGGGGACAGGATTATAAATATTCAAAGGCTAAATGTGATAGTTTTCCTCTACTGCTCATGCTTAGAGTTTGGCAGAGCATCCGCACCTTTCCTAGAGCAGGCAGAACAGAAAGATCTACGCTCGAAGGTAGGCATGATCTTACTTACATCGATCAATGCTAGTGTTAGGCACGATCGAAGACAAACATCATGGAAAAGGATGTCTAAACCACTATGATTAAGTGGTTAACTCTGACCGATGCCCAAAGTTTGGCATGTCAAGGCATGTATTCTGGAGAAGGATGTTCAAAAACACATTCGAAACTAAATTACCCCGCTTGACACCTGAAGTCAGGCGCGATCGCACTCAAAACATCCTTGAAATGGATGTTCAAGTTAAGTTTCTAACCAAGTGGAGCTTGACCATGTTCCAAAGTCAAATATGGTCATATGCGAACAAATGTTCTGGCGATCATTCTTTACTCAAAAATGATGAAGTAGACTAGTAACTTAGTCCAATGATGATGATGAGAAGTAGACTGCAGATACATTGAATACAAAGCGCATTTCTTGAAAACTTGGACAAATTCACTCAAGACTCGAATAAAATAAAATGCCTTTATTATTCACAAAAAAATAAGAATTGAAAGAAAAAGTACAAGTGTTATTGACAACTAGACCGAAAGCAAAAGCGGGGGCCAAACACACATAAAACCAGCTTGAAAAGAAAAGCTGATGCCTAATAATATACAACCAAAAGCACAAAGGAAATGGACGATCATTTCTTGGTCCTCTTCTTTATCTCGTTTTTCTCTATAGAAGATGGCTCACCAGATCCCTCCAGTTTGTTCCTTATTCTTCCTCCAATACCCTTTCGCTTCAAAGGCAAGTTAAGTAAAGCGGCATTTGACATTCTTCGAGTGCTTCCGGTCATAAGTAGCATGACCAAAGAGAAATTGGTCTCGTTGGGCAAAGTTATTGACAAAGGAGGAGGAAAAAAGTCAGTTGGCTCTTGCTTAATTTCTGCAGTGGACTTGAGCTATTATTCAAGAAGTTTGCTTACCGAAAGCCCTTGAGCAGCATCTACCGACTCGGTAATATGGACATCATCATCATCTTGCATATCCTAAAGATCACCAGACCCTTCTTCTTGCAAAGCATTAAATAGTCACGCCCATTGAGTCATCCTTAAAATAGTCACAACCATTGAGTCGGTCAGCGTTGTTGTCTGGGTTGGGAGCACTCCTTCAGAAGATTAGAAATCATAGGCTGACCTAAAATTTGAGAAAGATAAATAGCTACATCGACCGACATCATGTGGGCTCTCTCAAAAATGGGCGAGGTCAATGATATACCTCTGCCAGATTTACGCTTAGTGTCAGCAGGCATACCACCTGAGTTCCCCTCCTGAATAGGAGATAACACGCTTTTTTATGGAGTTGCGGCACATCCGGATTGTACTTTGAATATGAAGCAGTGATAAAGGAAACATGGGACCCAAAGGTGAAACCGGTATCAGTATCTCAAGGCATAGTGTCGGAACCTTCGGCTTGATCTTTTTGGACTATAGCAACCAACTCCTAATGTAAAATGAGCTCACCTGCTCTAAGCGCCTCAATTTCCTCTAGACTTAGAATATCTTTTTCTTATTTTTCAAAGTCCACTGAGCCTCCTTTTGAGTGTTCACGCTCTTCCCGCACAATATTATCCCATGCCAACATTAGAGTGTGGGGATGAGCTTTGTTGAGCCATGCCAAGTCTCAGAATTTAAGAACATTAGTGCTGTAGTTTGTGATGAGTGGATCAAAGCTATCCTTAACCTATCTCTCTGTAGCTGCCACTAACTCATCCACCTTCTTTGCTTTCTCCAACACATCATCCCTTTTCTTACGAGCCACAATGGTTTTATGTAGTACTCTTAATCCGTTTGGAGGGCCTCATCCTTCCTTTTCTTTTCATTCTCTAGTTGTGCTTTTAGCTCTATTACTTCTTCAGCCGAAATTTCTGTAATTAATGGACTCTACCTTTAATAAACGATTCTTTCTTTCTTGCTTGATTGTCGCATTTAAACCCCTAATTTTTTGATTAGCATCCTTCTTTGCCTTCTATAACTTGGCAACTTCTTCGTTGAGGTGATCGATGGTCTCGTTATTCTGGTTTGTAATGACTTTCATTCCTGCAATCTTAGCCTCTAAATTCCAGGTGTATTTCGAGGTTGTCTAAACTAGCCTCATCCAAGTGAAGTAATGATCATACATACCACCGTTGTACGCAACCATTTCATCCCTGATATACGCAGGAATATCTTTCATATTCGGGATGAACTTGCAGGCTTTGAATTTGATCTTGAAAAGTGACATTGTAAATCGGTAATCTGTGGATTTGAAGCGATTGGTTGTTCTTTTTTAATGATTGGCTATTCAACCAACTTCTCGATTGGTGCTTTATCATATCTGCATCGAAAGCAATCAAAAGTAGTTGATTTGTATTGATGATGAGACCGCTGAGAAGTATGTGTTGGCGCTGGCTGCTTGGTAGAGAAGGAAGCACGAGAAGGGTTATCATAATTGATGTCGTTAAGGCGGCTAGACTATTATTCCGAACCTATATATAGGGGGACCTAGATCTAGATCGGTGCCTAAACCATGAATTGTGTGACCCGTAGTCTTTCTCCCCACCCCTACGGTCACGGCTTGAATTAGGATTGTATCTGGTCTATTAAGGTCGGCAGGTGGTTTGCGCCTCGGTTGATACCTCATTTGATCCTAGAAATCCTCATATTATCCGCGTTGATCTATGGAACCAACAAATGAAACAAAGATAAATCAGCTTTGACAAGGTAAGGGCACGACATGAGCCATGCAAGGTACAACGCATGTGCGTGCAAGTGTCCTGGTGTCCCCCGATGGATTGTGGGTTTAAATTTTGCTAATAGGGGTAATCTCCCCTGCTTTGGTAGAAGGCACGTCCTCTTGGAAATAAATGGATGACCCGACATCCCCAATACTCATATTGGCAAGTCCAAAGGAGTCAATTGCATTCGGGATTGGCCCAAGGCTAGCAAAAGGATCCTCTAAAACCTGTATGGGAGTTTCAAATGCAATTGTCACCGACAGAGGCGAAATCAGAGCCTTCTTTTTGCCAATTTTAATCACATGGCTTATATTATGAAGCGATCATTGGTCTTCATCAACGGATGGGTCATGATGCGCAACAGTACCGGCTTGGCCTTCTCCTTCTCTGTTACTTCCTACCTTACCTTAAGTTCTAATTTCACCTTCTTCGACGTGCTTCTGCACATCACAAATCTCGACTACTGGACTATGAACCGGGGTCATCGGTAAGTGATATCCATCATCTTTGAACAAAGGATCATTCTCATCACTGTTGGAGGTTTCTGGAGTAGCACCAACACTGCAATCGAATGCCAACAAGTTATGAGACTGTAGATTCATATTGTTAAGCAGTGTCTTGGCCTCTCTCTTCCTCTAGGATTTCATGGAGCTGTCTGACAGTCTCTACCAAAGCTGCATTAGTTGGCCTATGTGGAATAATATGAAGAATATAAAAGACATTTAGCGATAGCGAAAACCATGAACCTGAGTTCGTACATAAAAAACGAGAATAGATCTTATAGGGAGACAACCATCACTATGGAAATCTAGGAGGACAGCTAACAAAAAAGAATTCTTCCTTGAAATAGCTTAGTTCGAAGTTCCAACTATGATTCAACAACCCTTGGATGGCTCTAAGATGCGAGGAAATAATTTCTTTTACAATGCTTGAAACTGAATAAATGTCAGATCTCTTGATTACTAGGGACCGAATCAAAATGGCAGTTAAATATAATAAACAGGCTATCGAGGAACGCATAGCTGTTTGGATGAAGTTGAGCTAGAGCTAGTCTCATAAAATGTAGAACTTATTAGATATATTGATTAAATAGTGGGATGCCTTCTGCCAAGCACATATACCTATTACATGATGTATGCCCATTTAGCAGGGTGTGCTCTCTAGTGGCACGCCATAACCAACACGTCCTTAAATGGAATGCCATGCTTAACGCAAATTCTCCTAAGAGATCCTTCCTCAATCTTTGATGTGATGGAATCAACATTATCAACTGGATCATCTAATATGACCGCGTCATCAAGAGTGTCGAGGGTAGGTTCAACTTCTGGGCCTTCTATAGGCTCTACTGGAACTTCTAGAATAGGTTGTTCTACTTGCAGATTTTCAGGTTGTGGTGCAGGTTGCACTGGAGTTTATTGAATAGATGGAGCCAGAGTGGAGCTTGATTCGGTATTTGATTTTGCATATCTAGACATTGATGGACCTGTAACTTGAGCGGAGTGATGCTCGAAACGTCTATGCGCCATAGCTATCAAAACTCAACACATAATTGATATCAAATTGATTAGAAGTATTGCCCTATGCTAAATTGAAAGCCTAATGTGGTGTCTTGCAATGTCGTGCAATGATGATTTCCGATGTTGTGCAGCAGTTCGTTTGAAATTTTTGCGGTTATCCGAAGTAACTGTCATTACTGACCGTCCCGACGAACCTTCACGTCATTGACCATGCCTTGGAAATGCTTAAGGCTTCAGGGGATGATTTGATAGTGAACAATAATAGAACTATCATAAGAGAATTTGAAGGCCAAAAATCCCCAAGTGTAGGATCGGTATCGATCCATACCCTTAGTGGATTTCTTTCCTTTTGTACTTCGTTTCCCGATGCAAAGCACTACCATCGATGTGGCATTCAACGACGTTTGTCCATATTACCATCACCACTTATCTATGGATGTTCAAGTTCAAGAAAGGAGTCGATTCAAGGTCTGAATCATGATTTGGTTTGAATGCAAGATGGATCAATTGCAACCCAAACAGATCTAGTGGTGGTCAATGTTCAGAGGTCGAGGTGATAAATGCTGGCGATGGTAGTTCAAAAGTCAAGGACTAGTGGTGTAAGATCTGATAAGGATAAAAAGGTTCCTTAATGGCAAACAAAAGCTTAAACACAATAGAAAAACAAAGTAAAGGGGGAGAAGGAGTGGATCGGGTTATAACTCACTGATCCATAAAAGTAGGCAATGAAATCGTCCCATCTAAGGCTATTGATCGGTACCGATCCGTGCCTATGGATCAGTACCGATCGCTCATTATTTAAAAATTAAAATGAAATACATATACATATTTGCATATATATATATATATGTGTGTGTGTGTGTGTGTGTGTAATTAGTGTTTCATAAGAGTTGGTGTGTACATGGAACCAGGGCACGATGGAAAATCAAAGCACTTGTATGTGTACATACTCAGGACTCAATAACTAGAAATAAATGAAAGCAGATTCGAACATGAACGACCTAGAAAGGGAATCAGATCCCAACTAGCAAGCTCGGAATGATAAATCATGAGAACATGCTCCAGTTTCTATAATCTTAGTTGCCAATGAAGTCTCATAATTAATGGTTGTAAACATAACACTTTACTGAAAAGATCCGAAGAAAGGATTATAACTATTTGAAGCATGGATTTGAGTCTGATATGGCGATCCCGACTTGTTCGATTCAAAGCGCATTGTGTTTGCAACAAGATGCAGTTTGGGGGAGGAGTAAATGTTATCCAGTCTTTCGACCAGGCAGTATCTAGAGTGTCTCGATGAGTAGAACCTAAAATCTATCGAGGTAGAAGCCCCAGAGAGATAGCCGTAAAGTCTAGAAACTAAATACAATTGAGATCACAAGATGAAGATAAGGTCATTTAGAAAATTGCAAAGCCCAACTCAACTATCTGATGGATTAACAATGGATCAGTACTGAACGAAAACGTGCGCCGTATCACTCCAAATCCTTCCTATGCCCAAGCATTGATGTTAGAAACCAACTTTAAACTCCATAGATCGTTCGTCTATTGTTTTCTATTGAACTCTTCGAGCATTAAAAATCGACAACTCTACTTCTCCACCAATCCATCATTTGGACTCAAAAACAAGCTCATAACTATATAAACATGTTGGAAACCATAAAGCTTACGAAAAGTCGCTCTATTATAAAGATTTCAAATAGATCCATGATGAAGTTTTAAGGATCGGTACCTATCCATCCAATCCGCTGACAAGGCCACGTCTTCTCAAGATAAATTACTCCTAGACCATGGAGAAATTGGAGAGGACATGTTAGTGCTTTTGCAAATGGCCTACAACTATAAATAGGCAAGGAGGGGCATCATTTCAGGGATCTCTTGGCTCTCTTGCAATTTTTACATAGTCTCTTGTAGTTGCCTATGAAGTGGACCGAACCATAAGAGCAGTGCCTGTAGAATACCAGTATTATATTTAAAAATCTCAAGTGGATGTAGGCAACGATCGGTCGAACCACTATAAACGTGTGTTGTTCTATTTTTACTCATTTTAACATACTTTTCTTCATTTTTATTCTCTATATAATCTCTTGGGTGTTAGTGCCACATTTTGGTACTAACACCACGGTTTGGAGAAATAATTCTTTGATTTTATGATTACGAATCGTATAGTACTAGTAAATTATATCTCGAACAATTAAGAGCAAAGCACCCATTTAATGTGAGCATTATAAGAGTTGATGAACTCTACATAGTGATATACACAGATGTATGCCATCGAAAGTCTATTAATTCCAAAATGGTTCCACATAATTCATTGTATTCATAGATGGGTCATCATAAATGTGAACATGTGTATTTGATACATGAAACGCCTCATCTCTAAACCTATACTATCCAAGAGTATTACAGAGTAATACTGTTAGATAATACAGAGAATAAGGCTATATATGGTACACACATGACTATTCCCTTGGACTAACTCCGGTACGTATTAAAACATCTAATAAATAACTAATCCATATGCACACAACATCGATACAAAGCAATAGACACATGCACCTCTAGGATAGAACAATACATAATATACATTAATAGTAGAAAACACAGAGCTAATCATAGCGATAAAATATAACAAAATAATGTTATAAGAATACAATACAACTGAAATGTCAATTTTAGATATATATATATATATATATATATACATACATATAGTGAAAAAATATCGTGTAATAATCCCTAATAATAATACTCCTTTAAGCCCAATAAAACAAATGTTGGTCGTATCGTCACTACATTTGAAATGTCTTGGACCAACCGGAGTATTATAAAATAAAACATGGGCCAGACTATGTCTAATCAAGTAACTATAGCAAAGGTAACTCAATGTCGATGTGGAATGATAATAATAACTCTCTAATAGAATCAAGTATCAAACGATAAGCTAAATGATGTATATAAATCTAAAAAATAAGTATAATGCCATAAGTAATAATCAAGGCATCACCTCACATAAATAACTCATAACACCACTCAAATATCTCATATCCATACAAAACAATCAGAACTGATATCAAAAATGTCATCATCCATATAGAAACACACCAAAACAGAAATCATAGAATCAACACAATTGGGATAGTCAGCGCCAATAATGTATAATTGGTGACACACGTCTATGATAGAAACTGGCAACACATGCCAATGAATAGTAGTTGGCGATACACGCCAATGAGATATAAAAGCAACATATAAAAGTAAATATTAGTTGGCAATATGTGCCAAAGAAGAATAATAGACGACACACACCAAAGAAGGATACGGGGATTGATCACACACAGGACACGTTCTCTGGTATAATATGAATTTACCATCTCCAATATGAGAGTAAGTATGTGTCTACATCACGACACACTAGAACCAGACCAGAGACAGATGGACATTCTTACTCTAGGAAATTACACACGTAACTGGCAATGACGACACACGTGCCCAACCAGCACGACTCATGCTGTCTTGGTTACCTTGACAGACATCGTGACTCTTAACCGTCACATGTCATAAACACGATGCATGACTATGTCTGCATTGGTCACGACCCTACTTTGCCCCTAATGCTAACAGACTGCTGGTTTAAGTGACACTAGGGGCTAATCATCGCTAACACACAACTCTAGAACTACTGACACATAACTATCAATATTGTCGATGAACGACTAGAATATAACTGATCAACAGCACTAGGTGTCATAGATTTGGGGCGTGGCCACTGTAATCAGGCCTCCAGGGTAGAAATCGACCAATCTGGTTCACTCTTGAAACATAAAGGGAGTTGGACAGTGATAGACAAATATTGGATATATATAATAACTGACATATACCTATATGCACATATCGATGCACAGTACTGTATATACGTTGATACATAGCTAAATACATGTACCGACATACGACACTAAACATATGCTGACACATAGCGAAATACGTACGCCGACACACAGCTCGATAAAATCGCCGGGACACGGGTCCATATAAATCAACACATGACTATAATATATTCACTACAATCTATATCACATTTCGTTACCCCATGTTGAGTGTCATCCATGAGCAAAGGATAACCGAATAAATGATACAGTGGCGTCCTGTACCACCGTGTGTTACTAGTTCATTTGTACAGAGCTCATACACATCACTTTCCCTTTAATATTCTACGTAAAAAGTTTAAAGAATAACTGGATAAGTGCTACTGAAAGTTCCTTAATAGATGGTATTACTAAACGGTTTATTCTAATTTCTTGTCACCTAGAATAAAATAGCATAAAATCACATAGAAGGATGTTATCACCATATCATATTAAAATCATCAACCACATGCATATCAGCGGTAAATAATTCATTTCATCAGAATTAATATAAAGAAGAAAAGAAATAAGAAACTAATATAAAAAAGATTATTTAAAGACAAATAAAGGAATCAATACTTAATAATGAAACATTAAAAACATATAATTTTATGTAAAAAAAATAAAACTTAGAATTGGATAATGAATAATAAATATATGAATTCTATAATTAATTAATTATTAAATATTGACAAATATCATTAGAAGACTCAATTTATATTCTCGAAATAGTTTATAAAGCAGAATGTTACATATAAAATTTATCCCATTAATATACTATTATTAAGTAATATTATACTATCCAAAACATTTAATAGATTAATAATATATTAAATATCAGTTAAACTAGTATCATATTTCTTTCTAGAATTCATATAAGTTTCATATAAACCTGCTTGAAATCAAAAGCTGAATATTTTACAAAATGATTTATTCTAAATTAAATAATTAATAATTATTATTAAATAAAACTTTTTTATTTAACTTTACAGTACACCAAACATCTTTTATTTGTAAAACTTATTATTTAAATATTAACTTATGTATTCTAAAATAAGGTAAATATATAAAGCTCTACACTAACATGAACTGACAGCAAAGACCCAAACTTGTAATAAAACAAAATTGCCAAATCACTTCCATTAATTTAAATTTTTTATAAAACCAAAATATATGTGGTTGTAAAATTGTTAACTAGCACTACCATATACGGCTTAACTTGTACATACAAACATAGAAAGGGGTAACAAATAAATCCTAGTAAAATATAATTTGTTAACAGTTTATAAAACAACGAAATATTTAAACTAACAGAGCTAATCTCATGAATATTTTACATCAATTTCTTAGAGCATGCACATGAGATAAGACATGAACAAAGGAGGAGTAATCATCACATGCACACACTTAAATTATGACATTGAGAAACACACAAAACTTATCACACAATCGCACATATAAATAGAAATGTACACATCCACAACCTATTCTCGAACACACACATGAACACGTATGCACCAGAGCACTCAGATACAAAAGAGAGCATATTCACACTCAAGCAACACACCATTAAAATACCTAAGGAAGGCACACAGATGACTCGATCGGTCCATCAGTCATCTATGGCCAGTCAACCGGTCAGAGCTTGCTTGGAGTGTAACTACTCCAGGCCATGCTCCTCTTTTATTATTATTTTTTCCAATTTTATTTTTATTTTGGTCAATTTGAATTCAATGCATAAAGAAAACAATTCAAATAAGTAACATCTCAAATATCCTTTGCAAGAATAAAAATGAGATTGAAATGGATTTCATGAGCCAAAAGACTCACCTACCAATGCGTTCCTTTCTTTCTACTTTCTAACAAAACATGCATGCCCAAGTACTCCGAAAGTTGATCGAACCATCGCTTCCTTGTATAACATCACTAGAGATCTGCATTTAAGTTTAGAAAATTTGATTTTATTTTGATTTTACATAATGATAAGGTTTAGTCAGGTTTTCAGTTTGCTAAAGCAAAGCAACATAATAGGAAGCTTGAATTTATAATTGGAGACGTATTACCTAAAGAAAGAAGGGTCTAGAAATAGAAAACACAAGAAGTAAGAGTTTAGGTCATGGGTTTGTGATATCGGGCCTTGATTTTTTTTCTTTTACTTTGTTTTATAAACAATTCTATACAAGCCCCAAATTCCAAAATTATTTTATTCATTTAATTAACTATTTTATTTAATTGTCTTATTAATTGATTTCAACTCATATTAATAACTTCACTTCCCTTATTAAATAACTTTATATTTTATAAAATTTCAATTTATCATTATTTTCAAAATGATTCATTCATATTTTCAAATTCCAAAGTAATTACATAATTTATTAAACCACCATGGTATTAAAATATTCCTTATCATTTACTAAATCATCACTAATTATCTTATTATAAAGTTCCGATATTATGAAATAAATTTAAATTATTTGATTATATTCCAAAAGTCTGAAAGTGTACGTGCAGTACTAAGGATCGTGTAATATAATATATAAATGCGGAAACTGATAATAGCAGTAAAATAAGAATTAAAGTAAACACACCAGGAATTTTTATACTGGTTCGAACTTCCCGTTCTACGTCCAGTCCCAGAATATTCTCTGGATTTAGACTAAACCCCTCACTTAACCTGGAGGAATAGGTATACCACACCTGAGCAGCCGAACAGGAATTTTTCCGCCTCAACAGCCGAAGAGGACTTCAACTTAATACAAATAATTTGTTGACGAGTGTGTTATGAATAATACGGATTGTCTTTTGATAGTACAATTTTCCTATAATCAAATCCTCAAGAATATGTAGTGTGTGTGAAGATTCAGAAGGACGATAATCTCGTAGAATCGAAGTATATAAATTAATTACAAGATTCTAGCGATATTGAATGAGAATGAATGCTTTTATTTGTAGAAATAAATAGAGGATAGATTTCAGAATTATAAGCAAGAATTAGTCATTGTAGGAATGAATTAAACATGTTTATATAGTTGTAGAATAGTTACAATCTTTCATGAAGAGTTTCAATCAAAGGTTGTGACCATATCTCTTGGATTGAAGGCGATTCCTCTTCACGAACGATCGCAACTCTTCAGAAAAATAACCATTATTTTCAGGTCGGTTGACTGAAAATTCTGGCCAGTCAGTTGAGTTTAAGATCGTGCAGAAAACAGAGCATATCTGTGCACTAACAACAGGTTCGGTCAGCCGAAAATTCTGGCCGGTCGACCGACCTAATGTTATGTGCACAGATCATATTTTTTCAAGTATAAAACAATATACAACTATTTGTAAGTTTGTGTGACTACTTGAGGAATGATTTTAACAATATTCTAAGACTTAATATAATAAAATATTAATACTAATCTCTGGATTGTAGTCTTGTCTCCTTTGTAGTGCACAATATACTTTTATTCTCTTTTTGTCGCCTTTGTATAGTATTCTCTTTGTAGTTCGTCTCATGATCTCCGAAGCTTGTGTCATGAATCAAAAACCCATGAATCAACATTCTCCCCCTTTTTGATTGATGACAATACTTATGTGACGAAGTAGTATATATTGTAATTCTCCCCCTGAATATATGGCGACTTTTCTGCAAAAACTTGTTAGCTTCCATATATTTCTCCCCCTTTGTCATCGACAAAAAAGAATACTTATGATGCATAAAATGTAAAAAATAAATACGAAATCATGTATCAAATTTAGGAACATAGAATTAAACTTACATACCGAAAACAAATAAAATGTTAATGATACATTACTTAACACAGCATAAAATAGAAATATTATTCACAATAAAAACAGAATAGAAATAATCCAACAATATCATTCCTCACCGTCGTCGGTATCCTACAATTCTGGACGAATATTTTCATCAAGAGGAGCTTGTTCTTTACCACGACGCTGAGTATGAGAAGTATGAGTTCCTGATGTACCTGAACTTGTATTTTCCGAAGTTGACCAAGAAAAATTAGGTGTTGGTCGTTTTCTAGGAGCAAGATGAGAGGCACCGGCTTTAGAAGTGCATGATAACGCATCCCAAAGATTAACAAAGAAGCCTTTGATTTTCTTGAATCTTCCGTCTATTTTCCGTAGACGGGCATCTAAAACAAATTGATTTTGAGCCAGAAGATCAATAGCAGCTTCCGTACCAAGTCCGGGTGTTGGTCTTTGAATTGTGCACTGGCGAATTAAGCGTTCCGTAGAATGAGTGGTTGGATGTGGCGTGGAATGGCTATGGCATAGTTGATCCCTAGAAGTAGCACGCCATTGATCAAATTTTATAAATCTTGGTGGAGCATCCGACAACTTCATTAATTTAATGGTCCTTGAATCAAAATGATGAACTTTGGTAGTTTCGGATTCTGGAGCATGTGAGACTGAGTTGTTGATTAATCTCATTATATATTCTCCATAATAAATACGAAGCATCTTGCCTTGATTAAATGAGAGAAACTCATCCATAAGTAATTGTGCCCAACTGACTCGTATATTCCCACATATAGCATATAAAGCTTTAAAATTTTCAAGATACACTAAGTGGTAGGATCCGCCTCTTGGAACAATGGATTTCATCATGAAACGATGAAAAAGACTAGCTTTTGGTTGAAGAGATGATGTTTGTCTGAAACCTATAGCATCATCTTCAAAAAAGAGATGGCTTATTTGGTCGCGTCTCATTACATTGCAATCCACATCACGTAACGATATTCCACCCAGTCGAGCATTCAAAATATGATTTATTCTATCCAGTGAAAGGAAAATTTCCATACCACATACCGACGTCCAAACACAATTTTCGGTGTTTCTAGGAGGATTAACAAGGTTTAGGTTAGCAAGAAATAATTTGACCATAATGTGGTTAATTTTTAAATTGTTCTTTCTATGGTTAAGAAAGGTATCAAGCCCACTTTCAATTGCGGCATTTTCAATACTGTAAGAAGAGAAATGGTTATAACTTACGAAGGATTCCTCAAAGATCTTGGCATCTTGAAGTTTTATCCATCTGTTGAGTGCTTTGTTACTCAAAAGCCATGAGTCTATTTGAGAATCCACTGGAGTTGATGAAGAAGCACCGGTAGATTTAGTTTTCTTTCTAGGAGGCATTTAAATTTGATAAAATTTCAATGGAATTTGAGGTAAAAATCTAAAATTGGGAAAGTGAAAATGAAGAGGTAGGTGAAAAAATGAATGGTTGGGTTAAAAATTTGTAACCGATAGCACCAGTTTTATGTCATTCGGTCGACCGAAATGTCTGGTCGGCCGACCGACTCTGTTAAATGAACAAAAGAAACTTTCGGGAAGGATTCGGCTGACCGACTCAGGATTTCGGTCGACCGGCCCTGTTGTTCTGCCCAAATATGCTTGTTTTGGTTTTTAAAAAAAAATTGTACAAAGAGAAATTTTATTATTTTTGAATGATATTAATACAACTTATAGAAAATCAGCAACATATATATATATATATATATTAAAGAATGCTTAGCCACCGGTTGTTAATATCGACGTTCCCACAAATTCGAAGATGGAACATTCTCTATAAGTGACCATGTAGGAGCTACTGGTGATTGAGCAGGATTTGAGGAGGTTGAGGGTCTAGATGTGGGTTTAACAATGTCTTCCTTTTTCGACGAACAGATTTTTTATGGCCATCCGTTCTAGGAAGCTCAAACGTCTTGCCGTAACTTTTTTTTCATAGTATAACTCCTTTTGTAGATCCATTTTTTGCTGTTGATAGTGATGTTTCTCATCTATTTTCTGTTTAGTTGAAGGAGATATGACCATAGCATTCTTGCCTTTCTTCTTTTCCGGTGTATAACCGGTATGAGTGTTCTCCCATGGTTTCCAGCCATGTCGGGGGTCTTTATCCAGGGAAGGAGAGGATTTAAGGAAACAGTTAGGTAAGGGAAAAATAGATTAGGTTCCGTTTTCAGGAATACGATCGGAATCATCGTCCGGAGATGTATACGATAAACGAGAGTTTTCGGAATTGTAAGAATCATTGTTAGATGACATTTTCAAATAATTTTGAATATAAACTTTTCTTAGTATTTGTTTGAAAACTGAACATAGTTTATACAAGTATTTGTTTACTTAAAAACAAGTGGTTAAGAATTAGTATTTAATTCTCATCACAGGTAATTAATAGCAAAATAATTTGTAAAAATAGTTTTATGAAAATACAGTTTAAACTAAAAAGGTGATTGAGACAAGAAACAACTATAGCTCAAGTGGCTATAATACACCATATAACAAGCAAGTCAGAGGTCATGGGTTCAAATCTCACTTTGGTTAGAAAAAAAATTTGTTTTAAACATTTTGCATATTTTTAGTTATAACTCTTTGAGAGACATTATTCCTAAATCTCGTCTAAGTTTGATAAAACTAGTTTCATTTAATGGTTTAGTAAAAATGTCAGCAATCTGATTTTCAGTATTAATAAACTCTAAATTTATCAATCCTTTTTCCAAACAATCATGGAAAAAATGATGACGAATATCTATATGTTTTGTTCGTGAGTGATTGACAGGATTTTTAGAAAGATATATTGCACTAGTATTATCACAATAAATTATAGACTTTTCAAGATGACAATTAAAATCCCGAAGTGTTTGTTGCATGTAAATGACTTGTGCACATGCCAAAGCAGCAGATATATACTCTGCTTCACATGTCGATAAAGAAACGCAGTTTTGTTTTTTACTGAACCAAGAGACTAAGGAACGTCCAATGAAGTGACATGTTCCGCTAGTACTTGTTCTATCTGTCCGACTTCCTCCAAAATCAGCGCCGCTATAGGAAACTAATTCGAAAGGACATTCTTTTGGATAGAATAGTCCAAAATCTTTGGTTTTAGTTAGATAACGAATAATGCGTTTAACTGCTTGCATATGCGATTCTTTGGGATTTGCTTGAAATCTAGCACATAAACAAACACTCATCATTATATCAGGTCGACTAGCTGTTAAATATAATAACGATCCAATCATACTACGATATAGTTTTTGATCAACACTTTTTCCCTCCTCGTCTACATCGAGATGAATCGTTGTGCTCATAGGAGTTGGTTTGGCAGAAGTGTTTTCCAGACCAAATCGTTTAATTAGATTATAACAATATTTTTCTTGATTAATTAAAATTCCATTTTTAATTTGTTTAATTTGTAATCCAAGAAAATATGACAATTCTCCCATATGAGATATTTCAAATTCATTTGTCATTATAGTTGAAAATTCCTGACATAACTTATCATTTGTCGATCCAAAGATAATATCATCAACATAAATTTGAATTATCAAAATATCTTTCTTAATTTTCTTAATAAAAAGAGTTTGATCTACTTTACCAATTTCAAAACCAGATTCTAATAAATAGCTTTTAAGACGATCATACCAAGCACGAGGTGCTTGCTTTAAACCATATAAAGCCTTTTTGAGTTTATAAACATGATCCGGAAATTTTTCATGATAAAAAAGAGGTGGGTTTTCAACAAAAACATTTTATTTTATGTAACCATTTAAAAATGCACTTTTAACATCCATTTGATAAAGTTTAAAATTATGAAAATATGCAAACGCCAATAAAATTCGTATTGCTTCAAGTCGGGCGACTGGAGAAAACGTTTCTTCGTAGTCAATTCCCACTTCTTGATCATATCCTTGTGCAACTAATATAGCTTTATTCATAGTTATATTTCCTAGTTCATCTGCTTTATTTTTGAAGATCCATTTAGTACCAATGACTGACTGATCACTTGGTCTAGGAACAAGTTCCCAAACTTCATTTCGCTCAAACTGATTTAGTTCTTCTTGCATGGCAAGAATCCAGTAGTCATCAGTTGAGGCTTCTTTTATATTCTTAGGTTCTATGTTAGAGAGAAAAGCTACAAGACCAACTAGATTTAATTGATGTCTGGTTTTAACGTTCGTATTTACTTCTCCAATTATATTTAGATTTTATTATATTAGTAGTAATGTTTGTATTTTCGGTAATTTCATTAATATTATCAAAATTTTCACTAGTATTTCTGTTTTTATTCTGAATAGTTTCATCATCAGAATCGATAGTAATATTTGGATTTATATTTTTAAAATTTTCGTCAAATGAAACATGTAAACTTTCTTCAATAATCTGAGTTCTTTTATTAAAAATTCGATAAGCTTTACTTCGTTCCGAATATCCTACGAATATTCCTTCATCGGATTTTGGATCGAATTTGCCTAGCTGATCTTTAGTATTCAAAATAAAACATTTATAACCAAAAACTTTAAGATGTGAAAATTTGGTTTTCTTCCATTTAGAAGTTCGTATGGAGTATTCTTAGTTAACGGTCGAATGGAAACACGATTTAATACATAACAAGCAGTAGCTACAGCTTCTGCCCAAAAATGTTTTGATAAAGTGGTTTCATTTAATAAAGTTCTTGCGCATTCTTGTAACGTTCTATTTTTTCTTTCTACAATGCCATTTTGTTGTGGTGTTCTAGGAAATGAAAAATTATGGTTAATACCTTTCTTGTTACAAAATTGTTCAAAAACTTCATTTTCAAATTCTCCTCCATGATCACTTCTGATATTTTTAATTTTCAAACTTTTAATATTTTGTATTCTTTTAACAAACACTTTAAAATTATAAAAAGTATCACTTTTATTTTTTAAAAAGAAAATCCAAGTGTATCTAGAAAAATCATCTACAATAACAAACACATATCTATTATGATTAATAGACTGAGCTTGAGTTGGACCAAAAAGATCCATGTGTAAAAGTTCAAGTGGTTGTTCTGTAGAAATTACTTTTTTTGATTTAAAAGAAGATTTTGTTAATTTTCCTAATTTACACGCATCACAAAATATATTCGTTTTGAATTTCATGTCAGGTAATCCTTTAACTAATTTATTTTTAGCTAATTTGTTGATGGTATTAAAATTGATGTGACAAAATCTTTTGTTCCAAAGACATGAATCATTTTCCTTAGCTATTAAACACAAATTTGAATCATTTTTAACGTTCATATTTAAAATATAAATGTTTTTATCTTTTATTCCTTTAAAAATAGTGTTATGATTTTTATCGAAAATATTACATTTATTTTCTGAAAAAGTTATATTAAAACCTTTATCACATAACTGACTAATACTCAATAAATTATCTTTTAATTTTTTGACTAATAAAACATCGGTAATGAGAGGTAAATTAGTGGTATCGTTGCTGCTGACATCGCCTTTTTCGATGATATATCCTTTAGAGTCATCTCCAAAAGTGTCTGATCCTCCATTTGAGTAGATAATATTTGACAACATTTCTTTGTTTCCAGTCATATGTTTTGAGCAACCGCTATCTAAAATCCATTTTCCTCTCCTTTTATGTGGTACCTGCAAAATTTTATAAAAAGTTGGTACCCGTTTCTTTTTAGGGTCCTAAGAGTTAGATCTTAGGAGGCCTAACCCATACGGGTTCAGAATTCCCTTTATAAACATGGTTTTTGTTATTATGAACAGTTTCCATGAACATTTTGATATGTTTATTTCTTATCAAAACATTATTTGATTTTGGAATCCATATCTTAATGGTTTTAGTGTTTGAACAAACTGTTTTCTTAATTTCCTTTTTAATATTATTATTAATCCTACTTTTATCAAAATTATTTTGTTTCTTAAATCCTAGTCCAGATTTATTGTTAGTGGATTGAGAATTTTCTAGTATTTTGGAAAGATTCTCTCTTCCTTTATTGAAATTCGAGACTTTTTAGAGATGTCATCAAATTTTATTTTTAGACTAAATTTTTCTAAATCTAAATCTTTAATTTTAGAATGTAAGCTATTATTTTCAAAAAATAAAACATCATTTTTATTTTTCTGAATTTCTAGTTCTTCAGATATTGAATAAATTTGAGAAGATAAATTAGAATTTGATTGTTGAGAAATTTCAAGTTCTACTTATAATATTTTCTTCTCATCCTTCAGCATATCTACTTCTTAGACTGTCCTATCTAATTTTCTTTGTAAATCTTTATTTTTCTTTTTAAGTTTCTTTGCTAAGTCTACTAATTCAG
Organism: Allium cepa; assembly: GCA_030765085.1. NCBI lineage: Eukaryota > Viridiplantae > Streptophyta > Magnoliopsida > Asparagales > Amaryllidaceae > Allium > Allium cepa. The sequence goes on from CM060943.1 coordinate 133,188,654, forward strand.
AATTATTTTCAATTAAATCTTCAAAACTAAGATCACTTACATCTTCTGATGAACCCATGAAGCATACATTTGCCTGCTTATTTTCATTGTCACTTTCACTTTCTGATGAGGATGATGAGTCTGTGTCATCCCAAGTGACTGAAAAAGCTCTTCGTTTGGTTCTGTCCTTCTTAAAATTGCTCTTTTTACGTTCTGGACAATCCTTCTTCATGTGACCTTTCTTGTGACATTCATAACATTTCATTGCTGAAGATGATGGTTTGCTACTGTTGGTATTGTTGTTGGAATTATTTTTGTTTCCCCTGAATTTATTTCTTTTGAATTTCAGAAACTTTTTGAAAATTTTAGCAATCATTGCCATATCTTCATTCTCTGAGTCGGAATCATCTTTTTTTGCTTGAAATGACACATTCTTCTTTTCTTGTGCTACATTTCTCTTTGCCTGTAAATTTACTTCGTAGGACATTAAATTACCTATCCATTCTTCTAGTTTTAATGTTGACAAATCACTTGCTTCTTCAATGGCTAGGACTTTTCTTTCCCATTCGTCAGTTAAAGAATTTAAGATTTTTGTGACAACATCAAAATCAGTAAATGTTTGTTCTAATGATAGTAGAGCATGATAAATATCCTGGAATCTAGAGTACATATCATTTATAGATTCATTTGGCCTCATTTTGAAATTTTCAAATTGATTTTTCAACATAGAAATTTTGCTTAATTTAACTTTGTTCGTTCCTTCATGTGTTACTTTAAGTGTTCTCCGTATTTCATAACCAGAAGTGCACATGCTAACTCTATTGAATTCATTTCTATCTAATGCACAAAATAAAATATTCATAGCCTTTGCATTTGATGTAGCATCTAGTTTTTTTGTGTCACTCCAAGTTGAGTATTCTCCAGTAGGAGTTGTGTACTCTCTTTGTATAACATTCCAGATATCAAAACCACTAGATTGCATATAGATTCTCATTCTAGTTGATCAATAATTATAATTTATACCATTAAAAAGTGGAGGTCGTGAAGTTGATTGACTCTCTGTGAAACTAGTATTAGTGTCATTGCCAACATCGTTAGTTTGTGTCGTTGCCATATTACTAGAAATAAATATCAAATAACTTTGTGACAGTTATAGGATAACCTCGCTCTGATACCAATTGAAAGTGTACGTGCAGTACTAAGGATCGTGTAATATAATATATAAATGCGGAAAATGATAATAACAGTAAAATAAGAATTAAAGTAGGCACACCAGGAATTTTTATACTGGTTCGAACTTCCCGTTCTACGTCCAGTCCTAGAATATCCTCTGGATTTAGACTAAACCCCTCACTTAACCCTGAGGAATAGGTATACCACACCTGAGCAGCCGAACAGGAATTTTTCCGCCTCAACAGCCGAAGAGGACTTCAACTTAATACAAATAATATGTTGACGAGTGTGTTCTGAATAACACGGATTGTCTTTTGATAGTACAATTTTCCTATAATCAAATCCTCAAGGATATGTAGTGTGTGTGAAGATTTAGAAGGAGGATAATCTCGTAGAGTCGAAGTATATAAATTAATTACAAGATTCTAGCGATATTGAATGAGAATGAATGCTTTTATTTGTAGAAATAAATAGAGAATAGATTTCAGAATTATAAACAAGAATTAGCCATTGTAGGAATGAATTAAAAATGTTTATATAGTTGTAGAATAGTTACAATCTTTCATGAAGAGTTTCAATCAAAGTTTGTGACCATATCTCTTGGATTGAAGGTGATTCCTCTTCACGAACGATCACAACTCTTCAGAAAAATTGCCGTTATTTCCAGGTCGGTTGACTGAAAATTCTGGCCGGATAGCTGAGTTTAAGATCGTGCAGAAAACAGAGCATATCTGTGCACTAACAACAGGTTCGGTCAGCCGAAAATTCTGGACGGTCGACCGACCTGATGTTATGTGCACAGATCATATTTTTTCAAGTATAAAACAATATACAACTATTTGTATGTTTGTGTGACTACTTGAGGAATGATTTTAACAATATTCTAAGACTCAATATAATAAAATATTAATACTAATCTCTGGATTGTAGTCTTGTCTCCTTTGTAGTGCACAATATACTTTTATTCTCTTTTTGTCGCCTTTGTATAGTATTCTCTTTGTAGTTCGTCTCATGATCTCTAAAGCTTGTGTCATGAATCAAAAACCCATGAATCAACAAAGTCCATTTTTAATTAAATTAATATATATTTATTTTTTAGCATAAAAAATAGGTTATTATATATATGTATGGTACTATATGAATATTCATTCTAGGATAAGACGATAATAGTGGTATTATGATGCATTGGAAAATACAGAAATCCCTAAATTTATTTCAATTATTTTGGAATTATAGACTAAGCCACGGTTTGGAGAAATAATTCTTTGATTATATGATCACGAATTGTACGGCACTAGTAAATTATATCTCTGACAATTAAGGACAAAGCACCCATTTAGTGGGAGCATTATAAGAGTTGATGAACTCTACGAATTGATACATTTAGATGTATGTAATTAAAAGTCTATTAATTCCAAAATGACTCCTTTTAGTTCATTGCATTCACTGACGAGTCTACATATATGTGAACATGTGTATTTGATACACATGTAGTATGTGTATGATAAGCTCATAGAATATTAGATGGAATGTGCCAAAGAAAATAAAATTATTCGATTTAAAAAAAGGGGTGAGTATATTGAAAAGATTTTTGAACATACCTAAGAATGAGTAATGATTCAATCTCTAAAGTCACTCCTTCCTATATACATAATGATGTATCGCTAAGGAGTAATCAAACTTTATTGAACAAAGAATGATAAATGGCGAGCGAAATTGAGTTAAATTCTTTCTATATGGTCATGTACTTAAGAGTAGCACACAAGGTTAAAATTAATTTCATCTAAAAGAATAGTTTACAAATCGTAAAGATAAGTGTTTATAAGAAACCCCAATATATTTCCTAAACCAAGAAATTTGCAAGTTGCACAATTTGAAAGACTGCAGATAATAATTGTGTGCAAGGAATCTTTTATGATTCACTCCAAAAGGGGTATGAGAATGACTGTCGTTGGATGACAAACTTATGTTTTGAACATAAGAATCGTAAATTAAAACCAAATCATTTTACATATGAGGCAATTCATAAAATGTTTATGAATACATATTCCATTGCATTAAGTAACAACTATTGTTTCAAGAAATACTAACTTCGTAGTGAATTCTTTTAGAATTTATTGGTACTAAAATGAATTTGGATACGATCCAAGGATAAACATATTACGAGGGATGAAATGAAACTAACAAAACATAAATGTACATAAAAGAAAGTCTAATAAATATTCTTGCATATTAAAAAGAACTATGAGTTTCTTATTTAATGTCAAGAATACATAATCTCCTGGTGTCAGTTAAACCATTACGGGTATTGACTTTGCCATATGGTATGGTGCAAAAATCTAAAAGGATTCCAAGTATGTTATCAAAATATGATTTTAGTAGTTGTACCTGAAGGGATATGATCCATCGGCCGTGGATGTGTCTTCAAAAGCAAGACTAATGCAGTTGAAATATAATGTGCCTTGATAAAAATTACATTATATATTTCAATTGTTGAAATTAGTGTAACAGATTAGTCACTCAACATGCTTAAGTTACTTTGGATATACTTACAAAATCAATGCTTTGTATGACCTTTTGTTTGGGTACATATGCATTGAAATGGAAAATTCTAAATAATGATTTAGAATAAACTATTTGCACGTAACAACCAAAGTGTCTCGAAGTAAGTGGGAGCGATATTGAGTTTGTGATTTTTCACATATCATCCGAGAAATGATATAAAAGTATCATTCTATAAGCATTAGAATTGAATAAGTATCTTTATATAAATATCAAATAGTTTGATTTTCAGTCAAAATGCAAAAGAAGCGTGTTTCCATAAGAAAGAACTATTAAACGTGCTAAAATATTTCTAAAAGGTAAACAATAAACATATGATTACCAATGATGTGCTCGAGTTAAAAATTACAGTTTGGTAGTTTAATACGCAACATTAGATTTGTAAATGACATCTTTTATGATCGGTATAAAAAGATGTTGGGAATATCCCAAAGGATATGCAAAGACACCTTGTTAAATTTTTAATATGGTACATGTGAGATGGATTTCTTATGTGTTGATAATAGGAATTGTCATGCATATTGTATTGTCTACAATATCGCAATTAGCTAATGTATTTGTTACATGAGTTAAATCCAAATTAAGATTACTAAATAGTAGTTTAGAATGTTCTGAATATTTATGAAATACTATAGAACTGTTTATAGAAACAAGGAACTCATTATGAAAGAGTATTATAATAACCCTCATTTAAGGCATACCAGGGAAAGTAATTAATTAATTCAAATAGAAGTTTAGATAATGATAACTAGGTTTAAGTTGGAATTACTGGAATTTTATCTCAAACTTAGAGTGGAATTGGTTATAAAAAATGGGATTGTGATCATTCACATAATTTTGTAAATTATGCAAACTCCATTACAAAGACTAGTAATGATATTAATTGGATCAAAAAAGAATAAAGATTAAGTTAATAACTTTTGATTTTTTTATTGCAATTAATTAAAACATTATACGGATAAAAACCTTTTGGTTAAAAAAATTTAAATTGGATAAATTGAGCCTTATGTGACTATAGTTTAATTGAAGAATAAATTCATATTTTTGGTTATGTCAATTGAGTGGTATTTAAGCTAATAAACAGAGGTTATGACTTTGATTAGAATCTAAATTGGTCATAGAAAGGTTAAATTCTTACAATTAATTAAAAGTAAAATAATTCGCTTTGTTTGAAAATGTGATATAAATAAGTGATAAGTCATTTTAGCATGTAAATTAGAAATAAAAATGAATGAAATGTTAAATTTTTACTAATGAAATTAGTGTTTTATAACTAAACCGATGTTGTAATCTAACTACTACTGTCATTAATTTTAGACTTTGGGAAAATTAATTGGTAATTAAAGTTAATTTTTGTTATTAACCCAAAATTAAAAAGAATAATATCTTGTTTGAATTTAAATTTCAAAAGTAAGATTTATCATTGAGATTAATTGAAAAGTTAGCAAATGCATCGACTCTATGTGGGTATGTTTCAATGACTAATTAATACTGCTTTAGTGTATTTATAATGTAGAAACAATGGCTTATTTTCTTAAGTAATGTAAATAAAAAAGTTTTATACATAACAAAAATTAAATAAAAAGGATAGAAAACTTAAATAATTATGTTTTAGAATTGAATTAAATTATTTCTATTTATTAACTTTGGAGGTAATGGGCTAATTGACCCATTTACCACATAAGAAAGAAATTAGCCTTCTTTAGAAATGAACTATGCGTTCATTTGCTTGGAAACTTCTGATTATAGTAAATTAGAAACTGAAACCTTCCTCCTCTTTCTCTCAAAACTCTAGTATATAGAAATCTTCCATCTTCTTTAAGATTTGAGAAATAAATTGTCCTATTTTTATATCTAATCTTTCAAACAATTCCTTTCCATCACGTAATCTCTTTTCTAATTTATTTTTGTTTCTATTTTCAACTATAATCCACTTATGCCTATTTCTTCTTGCATGATTCATTAGAGCCTAGAGCTGAGAATAACTAGCACGATCCCTTTCTATCTTGCCGTAGATTCTTGAAATTCAAGTGAGTAAAGAACTCACCTCTTGTACTGGTTATAATCTATGATGGAATGATTGATTTGTGTGCTTAGTTGATTGAGAATTACAAGTTCTTATTGTAGGAATCCACTGATAATTAAAATATGGTGCACTTGAATGAACTTCTTTCTAATTGCTATACTTGTTTTAATATGATTGTATCTAAATGTCTAAGTGTGGTTAGTTAAGTTTTTGCTATGACCATCGATTGAGAATGAAAACCTAGGGCATATAGCTTTAGGAATTCTTATTCAGTCCACTGAACGAGACAACCTAGAGCAATGAGCTCCAGGACATACGTCTAGTCAACGGAACCCATGTGATCAGTCGACTGACCTAGTACATGTAACAGTATGTGCTCCAGGCAGCTATATTTCTGCCCGTTCAAGTCCCATTTTGTTTGTATTTCTTTCACTAGTTATCCTTGTATTGTCCCATTGTTCTTAACATTTCTAAAAATTATGCATTTCTTATACTTTGATTTTCTTATTGCGTTTTGTTTTGTGATGAGTGGTGACTTAAATTTTTTGCTTATAGCTTGAATAAATTTATAGTTGTTTTAAATGATTCATGATTTTTTTTATAATAATTGTTTTGAAATCACATGGCCTTACTGATTTGGTTTCAAATATATTACAAATAAGTATCTTCTAAAGTTTTTATTACTATTTTGTACAAAAATGATTTCAAGTTATCAATATCCTTTCCCATAGCAATTTTTTTAAAAAGGTCTTCCAAACTTGTTTCCTATATTCACATAATTTATATAGATCTTATTTCAAATATTATCAAATCTCTTATGTAAATAAATCTTTTAAAAAGGAATTTTCAAACTAATTTGAATATAAACTATCAACTCAGTCAGATGAGAATTTTAATTAAATGGTTTAGTAGAAAAAGTGGTATAGAACGCTTACATTTACTTTATCGGTTAATTTCTGTACTCGCCTGGTTGAATTTTTTTATTATATTAAATTATATTATTAATTCCTTTTTACTAAGTAGAGTTTATGATCACTTAGTAAATAGTTAAAGTTCGTCGGGTGGTATGGAACGCTTTGGCGAAATTCATTTACTTACAGAGTGGGAGTATGTGGCACTTTCGGTTAGGCGCTACCTTCGGTACATCTTTGTTAGACATGGCCTCATGCTTGTCTCTTTTAGGCATGATATTTGGACCCATCTCCGGTTAGGCGCTACCTTTGGGTACATTTTTGTTAGACGTAGACTCGTGCTACTCTCTGTTTGGCACCATTTTATGTTATTTAGTTATATTATGAGATTTGAGATTTTATTAAGTTTTCATCAAATTGTAGTTTTTCCCCTATAGGGCTATTCATGAGTCTCTTGTTTGGTGAATTTCAAGATTTTGATGCTAACTATATTTTGTGGCTAATACTAGATTTTAATGCTATTTCCTTATGAATTACCAATATGGTATTTGGAACTTGCTCTAGTTCGAGATTATTAATACTTGCGTTTTATTATAGTATATGAATATGCACCAGATAGGGATATAGAACCACCTTTCTTACTCCAAAAGACGAACCATAGTCATTTCCATAATAATTATACATCAGAGTCATTACATTACAACCTTCAACTGGACAATTATAACTACTTGCCTATACGAAATACATAGATCATACATAAACATAGTGGAATATGATAATTACTAGCTAACAGTGAAGCCACCCACTCCAGATCCTCCAAAATGCAACCGTAAGAAACCCGCATCACTTGGCAACTCATAAAAATTTGAGTACTTAAGAGTTTTAGGAAAACAAAATAAAACTCCGGGTCAGCCATGGATTTGGTATGAGTGAACTTGAACAACTTAATTATTAGTTCTAAAACCCCTTTAAAAATCAAAGGCATCTCATAAGACAACACCGCACAAAACACAGACGGGTTTTTACCTTACGATAACCTAAACACTTTATATATAAATCCGGTGATACTATGACAATGTCTAGGGTTTTCAAGTAAAATAGAACATAGCTGAAATGCTTGCATCTAACATTTTAACATATTGGGTATAACTAAATCCCTGTGGCACTTATTAGGAAATCGATTCCATATAATGATTGGGCTACTATGGTACCGCCCATTACGGTGCATCTCTAGATAAAATGACACCAAGGATCTTGCCAGGATCCCCTGCCAACATAAGATCGGCTTATCCGTTGCTGGATAGTACCGAATATGATCACCCCTCGGTTAAGATCAGCAATCGTACCAATCATACATGAGTTGATAGTAGGGACTATAGATAGGGGTGATCTTACCCTAATGGGAGCAACCCACTTTGCCTTGCTACATATCCCTTGTTTTAGTCATTCCCGGTTGATGAGGCCTGATGCTATGTTAACCTTTACTATAACTCTTCTACTTGGAATGCTAACATTGCCTTCCAGATGTTGACACAATGTCTGCACTCATCTATACAAGTCATTCCGGAGATGAATGAACCAAAGGCACTACTTCCACTACATCCATTTTGGAATCACCCTAAGGGTTAGTAACAAATAGCGCTTGCAGTTCAAAGTCTTCATCTTGGACCTTGATTTCACCATTTCCAATTCGAACGCTTACATTGGTTTGAAGTGGTTTTTTGGATAACAACTGCTATTCGATCCCAGTCTTTTCAAACCAGTGTTCGATAATTTATAGGGTCAAGTTGTTTATAATGGATCATTCCACTATCAGAGTGTAAGGATTTATATATGAACATACGTTCCATATGCTTAGATTATCACGTCCGCTTAACAAAATTAACTCCCTCGTATTCATCACGTTCTCGTAGTGCGGTATTTGTGATAAGTACAAGTCAACTTACTTCCAGTAAAACATGTCAACTTTTTATTACAACTACTTTAGTTCATTTGGCTACTAGCATGGCAAGAGATCCTCTGGTTCAAAAATAATTTACTTCAGTTAGAAAGTTGGTTTGAAATAAATAAATAGTGGATTTTTAAGATACTTCTTATAAATAATAAACTTTAATTAAATCACAAGTTAAAAACATAATTAGATTTAATAAATCTTAATTAAATCAAAATTAATCAAATTTAAACTTAATTAATTAAAAATTTATTTATACTTAAACTTTAATTAAATAACATTCTTTTAAAATTAAATCCTAATTTAGTAATAACCAATGAACAATTAGCCGTTAATTAAATAATAATTAATTAAATAATTAACTCTAATTAAATAATTAATTAAAATAAATAAAATTGATCAAATAAAAATTAATTTCCTTTATCTTAATTAATCATTATTTAAAACTTCCTTAATTAAAAATATTAACTTGGTTAATAATTTCTTAAACTCTAATTACTTAACCTAATTAATTAATTAAATAGTAATTACCCTAAATAATTAATTAGTTAAAATTATTAAATAATAAAACTTAAACTTTTGACTTACTTAATCTGTTTGAAAAGATTTTTTTAAAAGTAATCCAAAAGAAAACACTTTAAAACTTGAAATCATGAATTCTCCTGAACTACATCCATAGCGACTATCTCTATGAGCGCAGTTTACTAGAATTGATTTCTTAGTGGAAATCTCGCTTTAACTCTATCTACGAAATATTTGAAAAATAAATTGAAAAGTTTGAAAAAAACTTAAAACAAAGGATATAAACTTGGAAAACATTTTTGAAAGCCAAAACTAGGAAACAAGATTTTCTTTTCCATCGGATCTCAAGTCTTTCTACGACCATTTAAAATGTTAGTTTCATAACCATTCCATCACATACTTGGTTTTGGTTTCACAAACAATATTATCATCATATCATAAACCAACATCACATATCAATATCCAAACTATCAACTTATTATCCAAATCACAAATCTACACCATCTACCAACTTGCAATCATATATCATCCAACATATGATATTTCAACACAAAAAACACTATATTTAACATATAGTTCATCAAAATCAAGTTTTTTTCTTTTCCAAAATAAGAGTTTTACTCAACGAAATTTTGCTATCTCAAGGCGAACTTCAACTAAAACTTTGAAACAACCTAGGATATTGCAAACTTGAAGATTTTGGATGCTTGAACACCTAAAAATGGTTCGACCATGTGGGTTAGTGGAGGGTGGTTGCTTGTAGTTTGAAAAAAAGTTGGTGTACAATTTGTAGGAGTGATTTAGTGAACTAAAGAGAAGATTTTAAGTGGAAAGAGATGATTTTTCCTCTCTTTATAATTTATGAAGAGAAGTCATGGAACTTTGCTTAAGACCTTAGGAAATTTGAGAACGGTGTGGATTGTAAAATGGGAAATATGAAAGGGAATGAGTATTTCTAAGCTTAGGAAAATATTTAAACTATGTAAAGTGCTTTGAATTAACTATACACATATGCATGCTCCTCTATCTCCCTCCCATGACTTTCGCCCTCTCCATGTACTTCCCCACTCATGCAACTATTCAAGCCATGTTCTCATGTCCTTCAGGTTGAGAAAAATATTTTTATATGTTAATATATATATATATATATATATATATGTATGTATGTATGTATGTATGTATACACACACACACACTCTTTTATTAATAAAATCTCCTTTTATCTTATATATTTATACTTTAAGGGAGAAAATATATACATGCATTTATTCATGTATTCATTTTTCTAAATTAGTTTGTAATGTGTATATATGTGTTTAAAATAGTGCTATGAAATTTTAGATAACATTTAACCAATGAAAAATTAAGATTTCGGGAAATAATTTTCGATCACATCTTCTATTTTTTTCTCTAAACTTTAAATATTGGTAAATAAAATTTAAAAACAATTTTATCATCATTAGTATATATTTAAAAAAGTTTATTTGTCAATAAAAATCTATTTATGTACTTTTAAAGTATATTTAAATATTCATTTATTTAGCAATTAAATTCTGAGTCATTTCACTCTCTCACCCTTAAAAGAACTTCGTCTCGAAATTAGAAAACAAGGAGATAATTCAAACTACGCAGAAAGCTATATATTCATATCATAAAATGCATATAAAGACATACACTAAGCATTTATAGTAAACATGATACACTATACATACAACCTTCGACTAGCTATCCTGACATCAACTCGACATAGGCTTCATTCATACGATCAATAGTCTTCCAAGTGCAGTCTCTTGGATCCTCACTTCACTAAATCTTGACTAGTTGCAATACCTTATTACGCAATCTCTTTTCATCTTGATCCATAACATAAACTAGATGTCTAAGCAATATCAAGTTCGGTTCTATCTCCAATTCCTATTAAATCGATGGCCCTACAATTAAAGATGGGTCATGAACATATTTTCTCAAATTATACATGTGGAACACATTATGAACACCTGCCAACCTCTCTGGTAACTCGACCTTATAAGCAAGCGGTTCGATTCTCTCAAGAATATGAAAAGGTCCAACATACCATGGAGCTAACTTTCCCACTTTCCCTAATCTAACAGCTCTTCTTATTAGTGAAATCTTTACGAATGCTAAGTCTCCAACCATAAATTCCAAATCTCTTCACCTCTTATCAACATAACTCTTTTAGCGATCTTAGGCTTCATTCTTTTCTTAATCATTGCAACTTTTTTGGTAGCATCTTAGATCATGTCCGGCCTAACTACTAGTCTATCTCCTATCTCAACCCAACACACTGGTGACTTGCATGGTCTTCCATATAAGGCTTCGTATGGTGCCATATCGATGCTTGGTTAGAAGCTATTGTTGTAGGAGAACTCAACTAAATGCAGATGATCCTCTCATGATCCACCAAAATCCAGAATACATGCTCTCAAGAGATCCTCTAGGATTCGATCCACTCACTCCGTCCGTCCGTCTGTTTGAGGGTGGTATGTTGTGCTTAAGCTCAACTTTGTTCCTAGAGTTGTTTACAATGCTTACTAAAATTGACTAGTAAATATGGGGTTTCGATCGCTTATACTTACAAGAACTCCATGCAACCTCATTACCTCTCTCATAAAAATTTCGGCTAAAGAAAGCAATGGTTCTTGTTGGTTTTACTGGAATAAAATATGCGCTCTTCATTAGCCGATCCAAGATAACCCATATCCCTTCATTTCCTTTTCTGGTCCTGGGTAAACCATTAAAATCCATTGATATCATTTCCCATTTCTAAGTAGGTATTTCCAAGGGTTGTATAATCTGTCAGTCTTTTGATGATCACCTTTGATTTGTTGACCGCATAAACATCTGTTAACATAGACTGAAATGCCTTTCTTCATTCCTGGCCACCAAAACACTCGTCTCATATCCTTATAAATCTTGTGAACTCCCGGATGAAAACTTAGGTTTATGGCATTCTGACAAAACTTCCTACGTCAGCACATCCATATCTAGAACACACAATTGTCCATTCATCCTTAAAGCACCTCGAGTATCTTTCTCGAAATCCAAACATCTATCCTCTTCAACACCTTGAATTAACCCTTCCAGTATTTCATCCTTCCTCTGATTTTTCATAATCTATTATTGAAGTGTCGAGGTAACCTCAAAGAGAGCCAAAACAACATTCTTTCTTTAAGGCATCTATGGTGACTGAATAGTATCCACTCTTATCGCTACACTCGTTTAGTCTTTCCTGTTCCAATAGGTCACTTGAAAGATCGTTTCCCAATGTTTATATTGGCCTATTAAGATACTGGCTGTAACACTCAAATATCAAGTATGCTACCTTTGGTTCGTGAACAGTTAAAAGTTGCTACGCCCAATGTTTATACTCTACCGTCCATTGTTCATGCCCCGATAAATAGGGGCCAAAATTAGCCTTTCTTGATGTATAAAGAACATCCAAGTCATAAGCCGCCATGAACTCCAACCACCTTTGTTTCCTCAGGTTTAGGTCTTTCTTAGTAAAAGGATACTTCAGGGATTTATGATCCGTGAAGAGCTTAAATTTTTCACCTAAATAAAGAAAGAAAATTACTCTTGGAACCTCTAAAGATTAGAAAGAAACTAAGAGGAATAGAAGGATCCTTACCTAACAAGTAGTGTCTCCACATTTTTAATACAAAGACAACAGCCATCAACTCTAGGTCAGGCGTAGCATAGTTCTTTTCATGAGGCTTTAACTGTTTTCTTGCATATGCAATCATTCTACCATGCTACATCAATACATCGCCTAATCCCACTCTACAAGCATCTGTGTAAACCGTGAACCCACTGTTTCCATGTGGAGTAGTCAAAACCGGTGCACTAGCAAGTATCTTCTTCAATTCTAGAAATGTTTCTTCATACTTTGAAGTCCATATAAAATTCTCTCCCTTCTTAGTTAGCTTCGTCAAATAGGAGGAAATCTTAGAATAATCTTGAATAAACCTCCTATAGTACCCTGGTAGGCCTAGGAAACTTCTTACTTCGGCAGGAGTCTATGGTCTCTTCCATCTTGAATAGCTTCCACCTTCCACCTTTACTGGGTCAACTGAAATGCCATCTCTTGACATAATGTACCCCAAGAATCTCACCTCCAATTGCCGAAAATGGCACTTAGAAAACTTCACCATCAGGACATGTCTCCTTAAGTTTCCAACACCACTTCCAAATGATGTTTATGCTCCTCCTTAGATTTGGAGTAAATAAGGATGTCATCGATGAAAAATAACAAAAACTTGTTTAGAATATCTCAGAAAACGTGGTTCATGAAGTTTACAAAATATGCAGGTGCATTGGTTAGCCCGAAAAGCATAATCAACCACTCAAAGAAATAGTCAGTGCCCTTAAACATGGTCAAGGATACACTATTTTCAGCAACCCTCAATTGATGAAACCCGGTAGCTAGATCCATCTGAGAAAATACCATAACCCCTAGAAGGTGACCAAAAAGATCATCGATATGGGGTAAGGGATACTTGTTCCTAATTATCAGCTTATTTAATTCCCTATAATCCATGCACAACCTTAAAGATCCATCATACTTAGCCACAAACACCATAGCCAATCCCCAAATCAAATGACCAGTTTAATCAATCCTCTCCGTAATAGGTCTAGGGTTTGACTTACCAACTCCCCTCTCTCCCTCGGAGCCATCCTGGCCTTTGGCTGAACCACAGACCTTGCACTAGGGACTAAATCAATGCAGAACTCTATCTCCTGATGCGGGGGTAAATTTTCAACCTCTTCGAATACATTGGGAAAATTCTTAACAACTTTAATAGACCGTAAATTTTCTTTGAATGCTTCCATGGCATATAAGATACTACACATATGCATACTTGGTTCCTTACATGATACTTTTGCAATTCTTTCCAAATTGGTTACTAATGATACAGTTCTTTCATTATAATCTAACACAGCTTCATATTTTGATAACCAATCCATACTAAGAATAATGCCAAACACTTTAAAGTCTAAGATATACGAGTCGCTAGAAAAGTGATGAGAAAGGTAGAAAACGGGAACATTCTTACAAATCATATTCAAATCGGATCCCCCACCTATGTGGTTAGACATACACATAGGATTGTTTACAATACTCATAAGAAGGTGACATTTGCTTACTGATTCTAAAGAGATAACACTATGAGAGGCATCAGTATAAAATAATGTTTGAACAAAAATACCATTAGATGGTAAGGTACCTTCAAGGACACCTTTTCCCTTCACATTCGTTGAAGTTGACGGTTCACCCTTAATAGTATACACCTTGGACTGCTGCACCTTATTCATGAGTGGGTAGTCCTTCACCATATGTCCGGGCCGATGGCAACTAAAACAGTGAGTCTTTTGGACTGTTGGAGAGATGGGTCCACTTTGTTGCTTTGGAGCTTCATAATTCGGATAGTACCTAACAATATGTCCTTTCAGCTTGCAAATATAATAACCACTATCCTTAGGCTTGCCTTCTTGACCTTCTTCATGTTTCCCTTTTCTTTGCTTCTTCCAATTAGGATTAAATTTTCTCTTGTCAGTACCGTTTCCTGGTATTTCCACTATGTGCTACTGGAGTAGGCTTCTTCTTTTCCAAGGTCTCATACCTTAAGAGCCATATCAACTAAATCCACAAAAGTATTCTTAACATGAGTAGTCATTCTCTCGTGGTACTCTTCTCTCATACCTAAAACAAACATCTCATTTTTCTTTAATGGGGTGTTGATCAATTCCGATCCAAAATAAGATAGCTTATTGAACTTTGACTCATATTCTACTACAGATAGATCCCCCCTACTTCAAGTCCATGAAGTTCCTGTACATCATTGTCTTTCCTACTATTGGCAAGAATCGGTCCTCAAAACTTTTTTAAATCGTGCTTACAAAAACTCTTATTCTAAAACATTTACAGTAAGGGAGTCCCATCAAGCTGCTACCCCATTGTAGTTGCCATGTTGCTAAGAACCTTTTCTGTTCATCTGATAAGTTAAGACCCTTAAAAATTCTTTTTACAAGATCGCAACCAAGCTTGCACTTCCATAATAGTTTCAGTTCCTTTAAACATTTCACTCCTAGATTGGTGCAACCTCGCATAAGGTTGTGAAATTCACTCTTATTTACTCTAGCGCACCCTCCTCGACAATCTGGACTCCTTTCGAAGTTGGGGTTCGACCATTTGTAGTCGTAGTGCTACTCGCTTCCCTAAGTCGTCTACCTCTATTACTCGTGTCTTACTACCTGTATGTAGTAAGATAATCTTTAGAATACTTGAATGAAATAAATCTGTAAAGAAGGGTACTAATCAAACCTATCAAGCCGATCTATTTATCATATATATATATGGGTATACGAATAAAAATTATAAATACACACTCTTGAAGTTGACCCCAACCCAATACCTAGATGTTCGCTTAACCTAAGCTCTAATACCAAATGTAATGAACCGCCTTTCTTACTCAAAAAGACAAGCCATTAAGAATAAAAGAAAATGAAAGATAAGAAGAAACTATAATATCAAAGAATCTCGTAACGCAACAGATCATATATTATAGGTAACATAAAGTTATACATAGTCATTTCCATAATAATAATACATCAAAATCATTACATTACAATCTTCAACTGGACAATTATATCTACCTGTCCATACAAAATACATAGATCATACATAAAAAATTAGCGGAATAAGATAATAACTAGCCAATGGCGAAGCCACCTGCTCCAGCTTTTCTAAAATGCAATCGTAAGAAACTTGGATCACTTGGTTACTCATAAAACTAGAGTACCCAAAAGTTTTAGGGAAGGAAAATAAAACTCTGGGTCAGACATGGGTCTGGTGTGAGTAAACTCAAAAAACTTTATACATACATACATACATACATACATACATACATACATACATACATACATACATATTAAACCCCTTTGAAATCAAAGGCGTCTCTTAAGTCCCCATCGCATAAAACATAGACGAGTTTTTATCCTATGATAGCTAAAACACTTTATATAGAAATCTAGTGTAACTATGATAATGTTTAGGGTTTTCAAGTAAAATAGAACATAGCTGAAATGCTTGCATCTCACATTTCAACATATTGGTATAACTAAATCTGCATGACACTTGTTGTGAAATGGATTCCATACAATGACTAGCCTACTAGGGTACCACCCATCACTATGCATCTTTAAATAAAATAACATCGAGGACCTCACAGGGATCCACTGCCTACACAAGACCGACCTACCTCTTGCTAGATAGTACCGAATATGATCACCATCGGTTGGGATCAGCAATTGTATCGAAGCACACATGAGTTGATAGTTCCAGATAGGTGTGTTCTTACCCTAATGAGAGCGACCCACTTAGCCTTGCTGCATATCCCCTATTTTACTATAGAACTATCACTTGGAATGCTAACATTGCCTTCCAAATGTTGATACAATGTCATCACTCATCCATACAAGTCGTTCAGGAGAATAAGCGAACCAAATGCACTATTTCCACTACATCCATTTTAGAATCACTCTCAGGGTTAGTAGCAAATAGACCTTGAACTTTAAAGCCTTCATCTTGGACCTCGACTTCACCATTTTCAATTTGAACGCTTACGTTGGTTCGAAGTGGTTTTTCGGATAACAATCGCTATCCAATCCCGGTCTCTCTAAATCAACGTTTGATAATTTAACGGGTCAAGTTGTTTATAGTGGACCATTCCACTATCAGGGTGTAAAGATTAACATATGAACATATGTTCCATATGCTAAGATTATCATGACCCACTTATCGAAATTAACTCCCTTGTATTCATCACATTCATGTAGTGCGATATTTGTGATAAGTACAAGTCGACTTATTTCCAATAAAACATGTCAACGTTTTATTACAACTACTTTAATCAAATCTAAACCTTAATTAATTAAAAATTAATTTATACTTGAAATTTAATTAAGTAACATTCATTTAAAATTAATCACTAGTTAAGTAATAATTAAGTGAATAATTAACCTTTAATTAAATAATAATTAATTAAATAATTAACTCTAATTAAATAATTAATTAAAATAAATAAAATCGATCAAATAGAAATAAGTTTCCTTTTATCTCAATTAATCATTATTTAAAACTTCCTTAATTAAAGATTTTAACTTGGTTAATAACGTCTTAAACTCTAATTACTTAACATAATTACTTGATTAATTAATTAAACAACAATTACCCTAATTAATAAATTAAATAAACAAATTATTAAATTATAAAACTTAAAATTTTGACATATTTAATTTGTTTGAAATGATTTTTCAAAAATAATTGAAAAGAAAACAATTTAAAACTTGAAATCGTGAATTTTCCCAAACTGCATCCATAGCGACTATCGCTATGAGCACAGTTCGCTAGAATTGATTTTTAGGTGGAAATCTCACTTTAGGTCTAGCTACGACATATTTGAAAACTTAATTGAAAAGTTTGAAAATAACTTAAAGCAAAGGATATAAACTTGGAAAACATTTTCAAATGCCAAAACTAGAAAAAAGATTTTCTTTTTTCCATCGGATCTCAAGTCATTTTGCGACCATTTAAAGTGATAGTTTCATAACTATTCCATCACATACTTGCTTTTGGTTTCACAAACAATATTACTATCATATCATAAACCAACATCACATGTCCATATCCAAACATATCAACATATTATCCAAATCACAAATCTACATCAACTACCAACTTGCAATCATATATCATCCAACAACTTAATATTTCAACACAACAAACACTATATTTTTACAACATATAGTTCATCAAAATCAAGTTGTTTTCTTTTCCAAAAATAAGAGTTTTACCCACCGAAACTTTACTAACTCAAGACAAACTTCAACTAAAACTTTGAAACAACCTAGGATCTTGCAACTTGAAGACTTTGGATGCTTGAACACCCAAAAATGGGCTCGGCCAGAGTTAATTGGGCTCAAATGTAGGTTAGTGGAGCATGGTTGCTTGTAGTTTGAAGAAAAGGGTGTTGTACAACTTGGAGGAGTGATTTGGTGAACTAAAGAGAAGAGTTTAAGTGGAAAGAAATGATTTTTCTTCACTTTATAATTTATGAAGAGAAGCCATGAAACTTTGCTTAAGCCCTTAGGAAATTTGAGAATGAAGAAGTGGATTGTAATATGAGGAATATGAAAGGGAATGGGTTTTTATAAGCTTAGGAAAATATCTAAAATATGTAAAGTGCTTTAAATTAAATATACACACATGCATGCACCTCATCTCCCTCCCATGACTTCTGCCCTCTCCATGTACTTCCCCCTCTCATGCAACTATTCAAGCCATGTGCTCATGTCCTTTGTGTTGAGAATTTTTTTTTATGTTAATACACACATACACACACTTTTTATTAATAAAATCTCCTTTTATCTTATATATTTATATACTTTAAGGGAGAAAATATAAACATGCATATATTCATGTATTCATTTTGTTAAATTAGTTTCTAATGTGTATTTATGTGTTTACGGTAGTGCTATGACGTTTTAGAGAACTTTTAAACAATGAAAAATCAAGATTTCAAAAAATAATTTTCGGTCACATTTCCTATTTTTTTCTAAACTATATATACTAGTATACAAAATTTGAAAATGATTTTATCATCATCGGTAAATATTTAAAATAAGTTTATTTTTCAATAAAAATCATTTAAAATTTTAAAATATACTTAAATATTCATTTATTTAGTGATTAAATTCTAGGTCATTAAAAAATGCACTAATTGTTCATTTATTCTATTTATGAATGTTCATCATGTTATACCATCTTATTGACTTAAACTAGCACAAGGCCAACCTAATTATTATTTTAAATAATACTCGGGTTAGATCGGGTTGTTTTCAGTTTTCTTCCGTTGATCCTAGAGCTTTCCTAGCCTGAAGCCTACCTCTTAGTACGATATCTTATCTTTCGTCGTATTATTTTGCTTTGTTCTATGTTGTTGTACTATGTATATATTCAAGTCGAGATAGGGACCTAGTTTATGTATATCATATTGACTTGAGTTGTATTTTTTATGTAAGGCATGTGGTACTCATATCACTATTTTTGTAAGCAACACCTTGAGTATATTCATCCGATCATTCCAGTGTATGATATATATATATATATATTGTCTACTATGTACTCTGTGATTCTATGTACTAGAATATCTTATGTTGTTTTGAGCAATTATTATAACTATAGTAATAAAGTTTTAAGCTTGTATTGAATACTTTGAATCCACTTTATAAAAAATATCACCCAATTTGATGTGTCGATATTTGTTGAAGCAATGTTCACGGAAGGTCGCTCCTGACCCACCTCATTCTATGCTATAGCAATATGCTTTGTTAGTGTGAGTCTCGAGGTGGGGGCATTGCAAATATACAGACTCAAACTACATGAGTAGTAATAAGTATAACATGTCAATATTAATTTCTTGTTCGAACCTTAGTTAAATGGCTTTAAGTTGGAAATGTTCCAAACAAAATATCGTGGCTGATTCAATGAAAAGGCCAAGTTCATCGCCTTAAATAATGGCACAATAAAAGCAATGTATGAATATAAATGCACAAATTTATAATTGAGCTAGAGTTGATTCCAAATATTGATAATATTACATTATTGTTATATGATAACAATGTACTACTAAAAGCTCACTTGAAGTCAAGAAACATGCTTTGAATAGTTCCACATGGTAAAGGTAGTTTATTAGCATTGGAGAAAGACGATTAACATAGTAGATAATTAAACCAACATAGCAGATCTATTTAAGAAGGGTCTAACTCGATCAATTCTCATCAAACCGATCGAAGGAATGGGATAAAGATTTCATAATTAGCCTCAAGTGCAAGTGGAAGATGATGGTGTTAGGGGTATTCCCTTCGAGAAATTATGTAATTTGTTATATATAACTAACTCGATAACCAATCTTGTTTGAAATAAAAGGTATTTTCTTTCTATTCTATACTTGATATAACGTGTTATATTAATTAATTAAATTAATTAAAAGTATAATTAATGGAAAATCCATAAAGGGTATGTTTTGTGATAGTAGTTACAATGTGTTGTAATCACGAGTGATTTATCATAATAAAATAAACATACTATTTTAAATAGTCCTAGTCAAAATGTATCGAGACTGGATATCGGTACATTTATTGAGACTGGAGTATGTAACGCTCTTCAAATGTTGGGCAGTGTATTACCCATGGAGGATGGGGAACCAAGGGGTTACCTACTAATGGTTATGACTCGCTAAATAGTTTTCTATTGGCTAATATAACTTTGGTCAAACAGAAAATATCGATACGACAATATTACGTAATTCCCTCACTTAAGAATACTACAAGCTTCAATAACGAAACTCCGCTTTGATTATACTTAAATCATGACACGATGTCCATAGAATGACTATGGTTGGGTTAAGTGGAAGCATTTGAAGCAAGACACTATAGAGTTAATATCATGGTCAACTAAAGTCAACTCAAAGTCAAAGTTCCTGAGCAGAGTAGATCGATTAATAATAATTGTTATTATTAAAACAAAGACTTTGTGTTTGGACTATAAACTTGAATGACGATATTGGAATTTTAAACATTACCAAATTCCATAAGTCCAAATGTGATATAGTTTTGACGAAGAGAATTGGTGTAAGTAATACCGAATAATGCTTAATAAATAAAATTAGATTTTACCAAAGTGATGGAAGCGATAAATTTGGCCATAATGTCACATCACCTGCTAAGTAAAGTGTGAATGTTTTGGAATTATTCGATATTATTAGCAGACTGGATTTACATCTAAGAGTCACACAACCGAAACGTTAAATATATCTTGTTTGCACTTGATTTAATTAAATTATAATTGTTATAAATTAACAAAATTAATTAATATCTATTAAACATCAATTATAAAATTTTATATGATATGTGCTGATCATATGTATATAATAGTTATAAATACACTAATCGATATACAATATCAATATGCGTTTGAATTGGATTCAAACATGTTAATTATTGATTAGGGTTGAAGTGATTTTGAGGCCCAAAGATGGGAGTACTATAGTTGGCTGTAGGTGTGCATGTGAGGCCAGCCATATGACGACTTGAAGGGGATTGGATTTTGAATTAAAAGGGGGATAATTGGATATAGATTCTTATTTCACTCCTTGGAACCTCCTTTATTTAAACACCTTTTACCCTCAGAACTAGATTTTGATCATTTTTCTCTCTCTAACAGCAAAAGCCGACAATTCCCCCTTCCATTTCCTTAAATTTTCAACCTCTAAAACATTTTATCATATACAATTCAATCATCGATGGTAGTTTCATTCAGGACGGTAGCACTTTCTGGATATTGAAATCGTTTCAAAGACTACTGATTCTACGTTTCAATGTGTACTATTTGGGCATTAAGTGAAAGGTAAGATTCATTTTATAATGATATATTGTATATAATTTTGTTATAATATGTGTATTTAGATAGTAGTTGAATAAATCACTAATCTTTATAACATTTTGTCGTCTTCATTAAATGAATTGTGTGTGTATATACTTATGTGTGTGTGTATATGATGTGTGTGTGTGTGTGTTTGTGTGTGTGTCAATAATGATTTTACATATGTATAATCATACATATTGCTCATGGTCATTCAAATAAAAAACTTTATTTTCTAAAATTAATAATATTAAATGGTTTGAAGTAAACCGATTTAAAATAAACACTGTTAAGTAAAATATGTTTTACATTAATACACACACATTTATAATTTCAAAATTTAAATATATAAGTTTATATTCGAATAAAATACTGTATTTTATTTAAATTTAATGTTATATCTAAATATATATAGACACATACACACATTATAAATTACATAAAATTTGTTTATATAAATAAATATGTATTACATAATAAATACATAAATATATATATTTTTGAAATTAAAAAAATTGATGTTTTTTCATAGATTTTCGTATGAAAATCAAACTAAAAAAAATAATTTTTGATGAAAACGAAAAAAAGGATTTTTATGGCCAAAAATACGTATATTTATACCTACACACACACATATATATGTATATATGTATTTATACACACACACAGAGATATGTATGTGTATTATTAATTTACAAAAAATATATTTGTAAGTATACATTGTACATATCTAGTATTTCTAAATATTTTTTAATATATACAGTACATATTTTTTTAAAAAAAAATTGAATTATATATATGTATTTATACAAAATTAATATATTAATTTGAATTTGAAAAAACTAGTTACTTTATTTTGCAGATCTAAATCTAGATCTAAAGTTTAAATTTTGAATCTAATATTTGAATTTGAAATTTATAAATTCTTTATATTAAATTTATAATTACTTTATAAAATATATGCATACACGTATATATATCAACATCATATAGGGGCTTGTGGAGGAAATCCTAGCTTCTAGACAAGAGCACGACAAACCATATACACCATCATACACACCTGTGTATATAACACACATATTATATATAATTTTAATTTAAAATAAATTTAAATTTATTTATAAATAAAATAAAATATTAATTTTATTTTAAAATAAATTTAGATAAGATCTAAATAAATTTAGACTGTATAGGCCTAATAAGATCCAATTTGTTTTTTTTTTTTGAAATTTACTTATTTACCCCACAACGTGCTGGCCTTAATCGAACAGATTTATGCTAAGAAAGAGAAAGAGGACAGAAGCGCCTTCTTATGTGGGGGTAGCTACCTATTTGCAATGGTTGGAAAGGGGCGTGACTTGCTCGTATTAGCCGATTGAAGTAGACGTTGATCATCGACTTAGCAAGATGGACAGTCCTAATATTATCATATGTCATAATCCCAGGATTTGATTAGTTCACGTAGATCGCTATCTTGGCCATGACATCCTAATGGGTGACCGTTGCTTCTAAAACTGCTCATATTTAAATTGATATGTTTCATTTCTATTTGTTCTGTTCTTTTCCCTGTTGCCTTTTTCATTCCTTGATTTATATATACTATTGGCTTCAACAAACACATTAATCAAGGGGATTGAACCGTTACCATTATTTTGTGTATATATTTCAAGTTCTCTGTTTCTTTCGAAAATATACGTTGCCTTCTTTGTATATTATTCCACCTGCTTAATTTTTGCGTGCGTTTTTATTATTTCTCTTACTTGAAGCATTTATTTTGACTCTTCAATCTCCTTCCTATTAAAAATATTCAAAACTTCATGTCTAATAAAATTTATTACTCTAATAATCTTTCATGAATCAATGCTTCTAATCGTTGCTATTTCATTGCAACAAATTATTCATTATCTCGAAACTGTTTGAATTTGCTTTAATAACCGTTCACATTCATTCGCATTTATAAAATCCATTGTCCAGTTTCATTTTTTTTCAAGTATAAAGTTTTTCTATTCATGGCTACCCTTCCCTATCTTTTGCAAATTTATATAAATACGTATAGAAGAAGACGCGTGTTCATCTTCCACCTCCACCGTAGCCTGCTCACGCCCCTGCCCTCAAACAAGCGCATACCACCATTGCCACTCAATCTCCGTCGCCACCGCCCACATTCTCCTCAACTGCCTCTACCTTATTTCGTAGCAGCAACTCGTTCCTCATTTTCAATTTGTAAGTAAATACTCATATATATAGAGAGCAACAGTTTTTATACAAAGCCTTGTTTTCCTAAAGCCGCTCGTTTGTTGGCTCACCATAGCAGCTGATTTTCGCATTTTATATCTAAGTGCAAATAAGTGTATATACTTGGTTTTAAACAAATATATGTATTTACATTAAAAGTTTATAATTTACTTCATATCTATGTATTTGATTTTATTTTTTAAGTGTATGAGCATAACATGTTTTATATTTTAGAGGAGGTGTTATCACTGTTTACGTTTTGTCTACTATAGTATATATATTCGCATATGGGTTTAAAAACGTAGATAGGAATTTTAATACACGTGACTTAATATAAAGGTGTATACATGTATATAATATAAGTTATATTATGGCAGAAATATATATATATATATATACATATATATATTGTTTTATTTTTGAGTTGTTTTATATATTTATATGCGTGTAAAATACTAGTTTTAACTATTGATTTCATTAACATTCATGGTTGGTGTTTCGTATAGTATACATGCTCTTTTATATTTATTTAAATTAATGAAAATGTATTTATTTTTAGATATGTATATTTAACTGATAGGAAGGAGTAGTAAGTATGCAGTTCTTTGTTGTTTTATTATATACATACACTACAACTCACACTTGATACGTTAGATATAACTGATTACATATATTTCGTATCAAATTTTGTTGATATTTGGTATTGTCTGAGGAATAGTGATGTTAATATTTGAAAATCTTTTGAATGGGAATATTGGTTTTATAAAAAAAATTTAAAAAAAGAGGGGGATTTTGAAAAGTATATATTAATAATATGTTTATAATATGAACGCTTATGTAATTGCATATACAGTATATACTATATTTCCTGGGATACATAAGTATAGATTATTAGCATATTTGCATTTGGCGTTGCATATAAATATATATAATGCGTACTATGAAAGAAATTGCATGTCTACCAATATGATTTCAAATTTTCCTATAGATTTTATATTATAACATATATATATATATATGTATTTTGATTTTAATACATATAGATTTTTGATTTGCAGATGTGTATATATGTTTAACTTAATATTGATGTTCATATATATATTTTAAAGATTTTGGTATGTGTTTGAATTAAGAATATAATTTTTATACATAGTTATATATCGGTATATATACGTGTTCACTTATACCATTATCTTCATCGATCCATTTCTGATTTGATTTCGTCTACCCTATTTATCATCTTGTCCGTCGAACTCAAGTCCATCGTGCTTTGCTTTGAAATTCTTGCTTGGATCCGTAACTCATTATATTGTATATTCTCTTTAGCCTCGAAAGGTGAGCAATCACTCACGATTTACGTTCTTTTATTTATTAAATTTGATTTGAATTGGAACGACAATTGAAATATGTTGCTAAAATTTAACTGTTAATTGTTTAAATCATTATATGTATGATATGCATTTATATGTAATTGTTCACCTATGGGATATGACACAATATCCTGTTGTTTATATTATATTGTTATTGATGATATATGCCTGTTATTATTATTGTCATATCTGTTATCACTCTGCAAGTTCCCTGTTAGTATAAAATTTACTATGGGTTGAAATGATACATACCCGAACAAACTTTAGAATAGGAGAATTTCGTTATGGGTTGAAATGATAGACCCAACCGATTTTTATTGAATTGAAATTGGGATTACGGGTAGAAAGGATATCTACCCGTATATATATATATATATATATATATATATATATATATATATTGATTACGGATTGAAATGATAAATATCCGTATCACTTGACCATAGGATAAGAAATTATATACAGACACCGTTGGTCCATATATAAATATTTTGAAAATAATTTCTGTGGTTTTGGAAAGAAATATAAGGTTTTAATAAATATTGATTCTTAAATATTATATATAAATGGAAATATAATATATAGATTTAATAATAATATTTAATTAAATGGAGATTAATTTAATACATATAATACGCTCAAGTACTTTTTTAAATTTATAGATTTTGGTAATAATTTGAATAAGTTAATGCTGGGAAGATAAATTTAAATGTATTTGAAATTGTATGAATTAAGAATTTTAGTAAATAAACATCGATTTGGAATTATGGAAATTGAAATTTAAAGATATGATTTTAACTGGGTTTTTGGATCTAAGCGACTTAATGAATATTCCATGTTAAAATAAATTAAAGGAGATACTTAGTAAGATGTAATTTAAGGTTACTTAAATGATATTGAATTTTAAAGAGGGAATATTTCAAGTCTAAATAAGAATAAAGTTAAATCAGGATATATGAAACTATTAAATTTAGCTTTGAAAATGTGAATATTAAAGCTTTGAAATATATTGGAATTTAAATGGTTTATTTTGAGATTTATTTCTACATTGGAAATCGATATAATTTGCAATTGTTTATTAGGAACTGAATTGAATTGAAATTTGTTGAATTGAGATTTAGTTAAATTTAAATTTGAAAATTTAGTTGATTTGAATCGTAACTTTGAAAATGATAAAATTTGGAAATGTATAAAAAAATGGAAATGATACTCTGGTTTTGAAGTTTTAAATTAATTTGAAATGACCACGGCGTATAGTGTATATTTCTATATTGTCGTTATTTCCATAGAGATGGTTATCCCAAACATCCTTTGAGTTACCTGTATTTCAGCTGTTATTTCACTTGAGTTGGATTTATTGATATAAGAATGTAAATCCTGACTCAAGTGTTTTGTGTTTTGCTTTACGCTCGGGTCAGACTGAGTGATATAGCATTTGAGACTCACCTTTGGAGTTTGGAGCTTCGCTTGGAGACCCAACTATCGTTTTAGCTTTCAGCTCTTCCAGTTGATTTGTTCAGAGAAGTCATCTGTTGCATTGGAGACTTCACTGTATTTGAGACATTCTGATGTATTTTATTTCTAACTCTGATGATTATATAGTAGCTTCACGAACTACTATTTATTGATTCCGCTGTGTGTTATCGTATTACTCTATGTCTGTGATTCTATGATTGATTTATTTATTATATATGTTAAGTTCTGCCAAATTTAAATTAACAATTTGATATTTTGAGCAATTCAAGTCCGACATGTGCGGATGCTAATGGTTGAAAATATCAGGTCGTTACAGTTGGTGTCAGAGCTTTGGCTCTCGGCAAATTTAGCATGTATGGTAAATTCAATTATGGAATCACTTTCGTTCGGGCTTGAACTCCTTTCTGTTGATTGGAAGTTCCTTTGAATTTTGGAATGTCCCTCGGATCCGAAATTTATTCTTATCTCTCCCTATTTATATTTGTTTGATTCTGGAGTATCCCATAACTCCACTGAATGATTTGTAAAGGGGGTGAAATCTCCTTTACAATAGCATCGATTCACCGAAGATTTATGTATCCTCGGTTTAGATGCTGCTATCTCTGGTTATCCGAATTCTTTATCTAGCGATCGAATGTCGATTTGCCTTAGAATTCCGCACCGATCATATTCCTGAAGTCACGGTTGACCCGGTCAAGGTCGCCCGCGATTTATATAAGTATATCCATCTTCTATTTCTATAATTTAATTACCTAATCGTCGATCGAGCCTATCTTCGAATCAGAATTCTATTTGATTAGAGTCCCTCTAATTTGTATCTCTATATTTGTCTGCAAATCCATTCTTAAATCATCCTTTGAAAATCAGGTTTTGTTTGTATTTTAGAAATTGTTTTATACCGAAATTATTATTTTGATAACTATGATTTTATTATATATATAAAGGTGAAATATTTTCGATAAGGATTATATATCTTTTAAAAACGAAAGCTTGAAATTTTGAAAGGATGTGAAATTTTGAAAATTTATAAGGAATTCGATTATATAAAATGAATTATAACTGAAGGATTTTTAAATTGGAACTTCGAGGAGTTGAATTCCAATGCTTTAGAATTGGTTTTAAGATTTTGTAAATATATAATAATAATACGATTTAAAAGTATTTTTTCGATAATAAATATTTCAAAAGAGTTCAAATGAATTCCAACGATTTAGAAGAAATTTCAATGAAGTTTAAAAAAATAGAAGTCCAAAACTCACTTTGTCACTGGAAAATAATTTTGGTGATGAGTGCATGCATCATCGACATTGATTTTCGAGTTTCAGAGTGGGGGAGAGGCCACTCTGGTAGCTTTGCTATGCGAGTGATTTTGTGAAACCAATTTTGACTTCAGATTTCGAAGTATGATTTGATTTTCGAAAGATGGATGTTTCTTTATTTGAAATGATTTGAAGTGAGCCCGGTGTTCAATCCTCGAGTTTCCGATTTGATTTAGTATAACTCTATTTATAAAAATCGATTTACTAATTTGTTGCTGATTTCCAACTCTTAGATTGAAAATATGATTTCTTTGACTATATTTGAAAGTTCGAACACTTCCAAATCATGGTTAATTTTTCCAAGCTAAGTAATTTTGAAAAGTATAAGGTATTTGATGTAAGTTTAGTTTTGTATGTTTTAATATGATTTAAGTAATTTTGAAACTGTTTTGTTAAGTAAATGAATAAGACTATTTTGAATTGTATTAATTTGAAATTTTGTTTCAAGATGTTTCGAATAAAATTCATTTCTAAAAGTTTGACTTTGGAACATCTTTTATATAACTATATATATGTAGGATAATAATTTGCAGAAGGAAAAGTGGATCTTTTGAATTGAAACAAATAGTTTAAGGTTTTAAAGGGATAGTTAAAATTTTGGAAACCATTTTGGGGTATATTTGATATTGAAAAATATTTGGTTTTGAAAATAGATTGGAATTTAAAACCCAGTATTTATATGATGATTTTGGAAATGAATTTGATTGACCTAAATTATGTTGATTTGAAAACTAGGATTATTTTCTAAACCTATTATTTTGGAAATTTTGAGACTGAAGATATTAAATTTGAAAGAAAATTTGGTGAAATCGTATATGATTTTGAAACCGAACTGATATTGAAATGAATTGAAATTGAGAACCTTGTTTTACTAAATACTTGATTTGAGAGTTATCGAACTTATATAAAATTGATTTGTATAAGTATGAAGTTGATTTGAAAACTATTGATTTGGAAAGGTACTCAATTTGAAAAGTGAGATCTTATACTATCGAAGTGTATATAAGTGTGATTTGATATACTATTGATTGGAAAGTATTCAATTTTGAAATGAAAACTTATATATAATGGACTTTATATACGTACGATATTTGAAATGGATTTGAAAGGTACTATATGATATATATTTTCGAAGTATTGATATGGAAAGTGCCTTCTGCTTGATATCCACTTTGTGACCACATTGTGGATTCATTCTATCGATATTATTCTCTCTGATTTTTGGTTTTCCGGATGTGATACTCGAGTGTCCTACCGTGGCGTAACCCATAGTTATTTTTTTGGGGTAGCGTAATCCGCAAGGCAGAGATTACTTAAAGGATATGTATGTTTCCTGGGGGATCCAGGCGTAACCATTTTTATGTGTCTTGCGATCTACCGGTTTTGTTGTCGTGGCGTAATCCGCAAGGTAGAGATTGCTTAAAGGATATGGATGTTTCCTGGGGGATCCAGGCGTAACCATTGTTATGTATCCTGCGGTCCACGGGTTTTGGTCATCATGGCGTAATTCGCAAGGCAGTGAATGCTTAAAGGAAATGGATGTTTCCTAGGGGATCCAGGCATAACCATTGTTATGTATCCTGCAATCCAGGTGATTTATTTGGATTGTACTTTCCATATCAGTTTTAAAGGTTTTTCAAGTATTTTCACTAGGTGTTGAAACGGGTCTACTAAGTACTTGAAGAATTCTAGCTTTGCGCCTGATCAACGCATGGCCAGAGTCTGTAAGAATGAGGATAAACTTGTTGAAACATCAAGTGATAGAAGTATTTTCGAAAGGAAAATTGGTTTCGATATAAAAGTATTTTATTATAAAGGTATTTCCAACAAAGAAATTTTGTATTAATATTTTGGATTAAAATTTTATGGTTTGATTTAACTATTCGAGCCCGATATTATTCTTTTGAATCTACCTTATCTTCCCAGCTTTATTTATTCACCTATATTCTGTTTTCAGAATCTATATTCTTTCCTTCTTTCCTTTGTTTGAATATATCCTCTAAAATATTGTTTATTTATATACTACCTGGTTTAATAGTAAATTTTTTATGTGTTTTATACAAATAATTGATCTCATAAATAATTGAATGGATTTAATAAAATGAGTTTAACCAAACTATTAAATATTAATTAAAAAATATATGGTTTTAAATAAATTGTTTAATTTGTTTTCCAAAGTCTAATTTTTCATCTGGTTGTTTCTATTCTCCTACTTTGTTCCTTTTCGAGGACGAAAAGTTCTAAGTGAGGGAGAGTGTAACAACCCAAAAATTCTACAAGTATTTTATTATTTTATTTATAAACTTTGGG
This sequence comes from Allium cepa, assembly GCA_030765085.1. NCBI lineage: Eukaryota > Viridiplantae > Streptophyta > Magnoliopsida > Asparagales > Amaryllidaceae > Allium > Allium cepa. The sequence goes on from CM060943.1 coordinate 133,218,990, forward strand.
GTTTTAATTTACACAAAAGTTGAATTTTTTTAAATTTAATTATAAATAGTCACCTAAATTTTATTAATATAAGCCAATTCTATAACTCTTATTTTTGGTTAAAGTTTAACATTTATTGGAATTTAAATCTTTTAAATTCTAACTTCCAAATCTTTTAATTTAACTAAATATATTGGTAACAACATTTTATTTCCGCTTTTGTTCTTTTAAAAATTGGTTATACACCTTTAAATCAAGTAATTAATATTCTGTAAAAGAAATAAACTTTATACGTATACACATTTGTTCTTAGTTAATTGATTAATAAATAAAATTTTAAATTGAATAATATATAGGAAATAAATTTTACGTTTTCTTTTTACGTATGTACATCAGCTATTTGTTAAATGTTAAGTAAATCAAACCAATGTAAACAAATCAAAAGTTAATTAAGTAATAAAATTTAAAGTTAATAGAGTATAAATAGGCTATTTAAAATACACGTTTTAATTTGAACGTTATATCCATTTTGATTTATTTAGTTAGCATATAAATGGTACGTAGCTAATGAATATTCTTTAAAACGTATATTTTACTAAAAATAGGTAGAGAATAAATAAGTAACGTATAAATTTAGATACGTTACTTTTGTTATAAATTTAGCGTATATTGTACTAACTATATAAGAAATAAATAAATAAGAAACGAATAGTTTCTCATCACATTACTTTTGTTAATTATTTGAGCGTATGTTTTAATTAAAATTCTGCATCTATTTCATACCTTAGCTACTGAAAACAAATCAGTTGCCGTGATTTTTGGAAGAAATTTTTTGACCTGCTTGCCATTCACGAGGGAAAATTTATTTCACTTCCTTTTTGCTTTAATATTTGTCAGCTAAATCAATGGGAGACTGTTGCTTCTAAAACTGCTCATATTTAAATTGATACGTTTTATTTCTATTTGTTCCGTCCTTTTCCCTGTTGCCTTTTTCATTCCTCGATTTATATATACTATTGGCTTCAACAAACGCATAAATCAAGGGGATTGAACCATTACCATTATTTTGTGCATATATTTCAAGTTCTCTGTTGCTTTCGGAAATAAATATACGTCGCCTTCTGTAACGTCCCGAGAATTTTCGACTTTCGAAAATTCAACATCGATACTCACTTTATCGACTGCCGAGAAATCGAAGGCCGAAAACCCGGAATGTTATGGGTTTTAAAAAGAATTTAAGAAAAGAAAAAGAGAGAAAAGATAGAAAATAGAGAGGAAAGAAGATAGACGATTTTTTTAGAAAACAGAGAATTTTAAAAATAGAAAGAAAAGAGAAGAGAAAGGAAATGGAACACAGAAGAAAATAGGACGGAACAGAAAAACAACAGAACAACATCAGAATCTCACAATTCGCAGCGGAACAACATATAATAATAAATGAATAATCTTTAAACAAAGAACTATCTCAGTTATTACATTACATCACATTACATTACATCACATCATCAGAGTGTACAACAACAACAACAAACAGTGCAGCGGAAAAAGAAATACTATATAAACTAGTAATACGCCATGCCATCCAGCTTGCCTCCAGCAACTCCAGAATATCCAGAATATCCTGATAAACCTAACTCTTAACTGCCCGTGTGGAAATTGGTGGGCACCCAGAGTTTAGGAGGGAAAACAATAAACTCCGAGTCAGTCATGTGACTGGTGTGAGAACTCAAAAACAGTTTATTTATCTTTAAAATCAAAAATAGAGGAATATTTTTAAAGTCAATTCGCAATGCTTTTAAAAATGAGACTACCATAAGACCTCCTGCCACACACACAATGCAAACGCAGACTTGGAGAAGATTTCTCCTTATGATAGTCAAAGATGCTTGATACGTATTAAAATCAAATCAATTTTGATATTATTATTAGTGCATAGTGTAGAAAAAATTCATTTCGAAAGTAGAATATAAATCTTAGCCAGCATAGGTACCATTATATTATGCCTACTAATAGCTACCATATTAGATGGCAGGTTCTACAACTAAAACCGTACAAGTCACGTATTGTTTCTTTGGATTTCCAACGAATGATCAGGCCAAGGAACTTCCCATTGCCACATGAGAATGCCTCTGGATGGACATCCGCGAGAACCAAACCGGATCTCTACCAACACAAGGCCGGATTACTCCTAACTGAGTAACAACTGACCGAATATGCCATCCCCCGGTCCTTTGGGACCTTTATCCGAGAGCTCTCTAATCAATTCACACAATCATAAAAACAAAGTGTTTCAACATGAGTAAGTATCTGGGCTCCATACCATGATACCACCCTTTTCCAGAAGGAAATGGACACATCCTAAAGGGTGCTACCCCTCATAACCTTGCTGCTTCTTTCCTGTTTTGACCATTCACGGGATGTGAGGCTCGACGAAGTCACGTCCACAAAAACATACTTTATACAAAAGCCATGCTTTGGGTCAACAAATGATCAACACAATGATCACAAGGATAGACGATCAAATAAACGATCCTATCACAAATAATCAACACAATGATCATTTCAGCATCACTCAGCATGTCACATTACCAAATTGGGAATATATCGCTGATAACATTCAACTACATAACCTCTGAGCTCGTACGTCTCAGAGAAGGGTGTTAAGCTAAAAGAATAAATTCTCCGCCGCCAACAGAAATATATTTGAAAGAAATCGGCTTTATACCTCAACTTGTAATGTCAGACATACAATCCATACAAGTCTGTTCCGGGCTCGAACAAAACCGAAGGCACTTCTTACGAAGCCCTTGCAATACGGGTATTCACAATCCCGATCGAATTTCCCATCACTTAAGGAAATCTCTATACCAGGAGCTACCCAGTGCAGAGACAATCGATAGGTCATCCTATCGCTTTCGCAAATACTCGGTCTTCAACACCGATCTTCAATGCAATTCACAACGACGTATCACATATTCGGAATGGGTTATACGACCCCATGGTCCTTTCCCGGTTAACCCGAATAGTGAGCGCTTATTTAAAAATAAGTGTGGCATTCACATTCAAACAAATCACATCAATTACCCATTCAAAGGGAAATATTGACAGTCGGTTATTGAACTATCAATTGATATGCATACATCACCAGATTCCAAATAATTTTCCAAATTATTTATTTTCCAAAATATCTTTACTAGATATATAGTTTCAACACTTCAAAAATAAATCAATATTTATTTTCAAACAAATTCCACTTTTCACATATAAATTCCATAATGAATTTATATTTCAAAATATCCATGCATATTCGATTTCAATAATTCATTTCAATTTATCTTCAAAAAGATAAATTCTAATTATTCACTTCATATTGGAAAACAATTCCATACTTATTAAATAAGTAATTCACAAATCTTTTTATTTTCAACCTTTAGAAAATATTCAATATACTTAAATCGAATTAAGTATATATTTCATTCTTTAAGGAAAATCATTTACTTTAACATATTTATTTGGGCCAAAACGAATGTTGCGTAAAACATCGTTATAACGTCCCAAAATCACTAGTATAGGGATTCGAAATTAAACAGATATATAAATCCCAATACTATACAACCCATTTCCTTTCGGAAATCATTTACTATAACAACAGTGTTATAGTCCACCATTTCCTTTTATTTCTCGAAAACGTCTATTTCAACAATAAATGTTGAAAACTATGGTTTCGAATCTCAACACCTTTTAAAACATCGTTAGATCGATTTAATTCTATTTACAACACCAAATCCAAAACATTTCCTTTAACGTGTTATTCATTATTCAAAAACGTGAATAAACTTTGCTAACAAATTTCATCCTTTCTATTCATTTTATTTTAAAGGATTATTCACTGTCTAAAAACGTGAATATAACTCCATTTATAAGTTATAACAATTAACTTATCAAAATAAGTCGTTTGCAAATTTATAAAACAACGTTTATAAATTCCATTTCCATTTATTTCATAACAACTTCCTTTATAAATCTTCTTTATTTACCTATTCGATTTATAATCTTAATTATAAACCAAAAGTCCAAATTATAAGTCAAACACTTATAATTTATTTATTTGCAAAAATCGTTCCTTTGAACTTTACAAATTTTATAAACCTATTGTTTATAAAATTCCATTTATAACTTCACCGTTATATAATTCTATAAATTTCATTCATTAATGAATTTCATTTTCACTTCATTCAAACACTTATAAAAACTCGTTTTATAATGTCAATATTTCGATTTATAAATATCCATTTATAAATCTCTTAATATAAATCAATTTATATTATTCTTTTAAAATGTCTTTAAATTCCTTTATAATTTCATCATTTCGATTTATAAAATAATCAAAATTTATAAATCCTATTTTTAAACTTTTTATAACAAGTTCAGAATTCCATTTAAACTCTTTTATAAAGTCATTAATTCCTTATTTTCAAAAATCAGCTTTTAACTATATTTCACAAAAATCATAATTTTATAACTTCTAAAATTGTATACGTTTATTTATTTAAATGGATCAATTCCAAAAATATTTTTATATTTCAAAAATCACTTTGAAAATCATTTTAAAATCCCAAATCTGGGTCCAATGATGCTACACACCAAATAGTCAATCACGACTACAACGACATCATATATCGATATGATAATCCATCAAATATCAAAATATCTAAAATCAAATAAAACTGTTGAGGAATCCTGTTGGATCCCTCCAACCTGTTTTCCTGCATCCAAAAACATTAGCACAATACCAATTTCGCTCCACTACGAAATTATCGCGGTATATGTTCTTATTAAATATTATCCGCTTAATAACGGCGTAATAGGGTCTCATCCGCTAAACAAAAAATGCGGGAAATCAACAACTGCAATATATACATATGCCAATATATATATATTGATATTATATATAATACCAATTTCACTGTTTATGAAATATTCGCGGTATATGTTTTTAATAAATAACATCCGCTTACTAACGGCGTATAATGTCTATTTTAACAATCAATAGATACAAATCATCATTCAAACATGCATTCAAATATTTTAAATCTAACTATTTAGAATAAAATCGAAACCTATTCGATTGAGTGAGAAGTTCTCACCTTGGTTTTAATTTCCGTTTTAGCTTTTATTTCGAATAAAATTAAACGCACGTTTAATTTTACCCAAAATTCTCACTAACTCCAAACGACTCCAAACCAACTCCATCGCGTAGTGCTCGTCCATACGATTCCAACGCTTCTTGTTTCGCGCAGTTTCGACCTCGTATGTAAAAGATATGAATTTTACAAGATTGTACATGATTTTATATAACTATATACAACAAAACCTTTATATTTTTAACCTACATCAAACATTAGCCATAGGATCCCTCATCACTCCATCATCACCGCACATTCCATCTTCTTCCCATCTCGTTCCATCTTCAGGAAATAGGCCGTCACCACCCAAACCCATAACAACAAACTAGGGTTTCAATTTCAAGCTTCATCACTCGATTAAAACTCGATCGGGGAACTCCATTGCGTAGCCCCTCCTCTCCACTACACTCGGCCCCAAGGACCCCAAGCTCGGCCCCCCCTCTCTTATAGAAAAACGTGCACAGGTCATGGAGGACGCGGCCTCCTATCCCCCTCCACGTCGCATGAAAACCCATCATCACCTTATAGAATCGAAGATCTCATCTTGCTCTTCGATTTTGCTGTTGATCACTTCGGCTAAAACTTCACGGATTTGAAGAGATTGAGGAAAGAAAATTAACAAATTCTGGCCTTAGATTGAAATGGTGGCGGCTGTACATTTTGATTTAGGGTTTTGAATATTTTTATTTTATTTTTTAGAGTGAGGTTGTATTTATAGGAAAAGCAAGCGTAAACACTATTCATCCCGGGAATCCCGAACTCCGATTTAGGCGCCGTAACCAGCGTACCTAGGGTTTATCCCGCGTTCCGGACACAATGGAACAGGTTTCGGAAGCTAATTCGGAAGTATGTGCGAGTTATGGCTACAAACGCTCAATTTAAATTAAACCGATTTAAATCGATTTCTAGGCGTTTTAATTCGTACCGGACAAACGGTAAATCCAAACGACTTGAAATTTGAAACCTTACAATAATATCACATTACGGATCCGATGAAACTGGTTTCGTCGAAATCCGAGACTTTTTGAAAATGGCTATTTTTGACTCGCCAAATTTAAATTAAAAACAATTCGATGCGTTTCGAGCTGCCACGATCAAACGATAGCTCCGATTGACACGAAAATTGAAATCCGGTAATAACTAACTATTACGGATCCCATGGAACTGGTTTCGTTCAATTCTGAGACTGTTCAAAAATTGACTATTTTACAGTCGATTATTAAATATTAAAATATTCAATTTTCACAAATTAACTTTTAATTCGATTTTAAAAGTTCTAAAATATTTCTATAACTCCAGTATGATTAAATAAAATTTTCCAAATTATTTCCAATCATTTTTAACTCAATTTTTAATTATTTTCCATAATTTAACGTATTAAATTATCGATTTAATTATCCAATTAAATCCAATAATTCAAATTAAAATTTATTTGACTTATAAATTCATTTATTAATATTTAAAATTAATTAAATATCCAAATTTTAATTTATAAAAATTCTGGGTCGTTGCAATCTTTCCCCCTTAAAAGAATTTCGTCCTCGAAATTACAAGTAAGAAGATTACATAATCTATTAACTTTCCAAAATTTATAATTAAACTTCTTTCAAATCTTTACTAAGTTTTCCAATCATACTTAGTTATCTTTTCAAAAACAAACTATATCATTTAACTTTCAATTCCAAAATCAAAGTTATAGTTTCCAAAATTTTCTAAATTTTCTCAAAATTTTCTAACGCCTTAAATTTTCGGAAAAATTCGCCATAGTCTCCTTTGCGCGGCTCGATCCGAAAAAAAAATGACAGTATATATATCACAAATATACATCTCATCAAGTAATGAGGCATCCCGAAGGGAAAAAAGTGTAAAAGTACGATATTTAATCCGAGATATGTACCTTATATTTTATTAGCAAGCATATACGGCTAATATAGCGCTAAAGCGAGCTCCAAATGCGAAGCAAACGCGATCCGCACCTACTAAACTCAACAAACAACATGAGAATCATGCATATAGACAATAATCTCAATATACAACATATAGCAACATGATGACTATATATGTCACATAGCAATGCAACAATAGCAATATATATTCAACCATCAACCAATTATCATTCATAACTAATAATATTCATTCATATTCTCATTAATATTCATGAATTGGTTTTCAATTTAATCACATTTGATTCATTAACATTGGATTTTATCAACATTCATTCTCAATTTTAATTAGTTATCATTTACTAATTTAAATCTAATCCACATTCAATTCTATTCAAATTTATTTACTTTCAATTTGAATTCAATTTACTTTAGCTTTCCACTTCATTAATACTTAATGAACTTATATAAAATCAACTACAATCATATAACAACCAAAGTATATTAATTTCAACCAAATTCCTTTGCTTATATTCATTCAATTTGGTTTAACACCATCACTTTTCCAATTGGTTTAATTAAATTGATTTTTATTCAACCTTTCAACTTCTAATAACATTAGATTTAAATGAATTATCACTTATATTCATTTTTTTCATCAACTTATTCACATTTAATTGACTTACATTCAATCCATTCACAACAGTTGAATTTCATTCATATACTCAAGTTCACATCCATCACTTAACTTTGTTAATTTAGTTTGATATCAAAATCAACCTCATTCAATAATTCTTAAGTTATACTTCATTTAAACATCACTTAGTTTTTCATAACTTAAATTCATATGGTTTCACTTCTAATTTATATAAGTTTATTTCACAATTGTAAACACTTTAATTATAATTTCAATTCTTATAATTCTTTTGCTTATACAATTATTCTTTAATTTAGATTATTCAAACAACCTAAAAATCAACTTATATACTTTAATAATTCTGAAAAATTATTCCTTTATATATAAAATATAATCAAGGCAAAATTATTCCATTTACCCAATTTTAAAATCAATATTGTGTCGAATTGTTCTATTCAAGTGTTTAGAAACCCCTTCGGCTCAGTTTCGAGGCTGTGCTGACGAAAGTTCATATGCCACTCAACAAACCAATCATCACAATATAAAACAATTTTTATATTCACTAACAAATACGCTCTCATAGCTATTATTACACTCAAACTCATTCTAGAGTACTACTGACTCTATCTCTAATGAGTAATACCCTACAGAACCATGGTTGTCGCTTAACCATAAGCTCTGATACCAAATGTAACGTCCCGAGAATTTTCGACTTTCGAAAATTCAACATCGATACTCACTTTATCGACTGCCGAGAAATCGAAGGCCGAAAACCCGGAATGTTATGGGTTTTAAAAAGAATTTAAGAAAAGAAAAAGAGAGAAAAGATAGAAAATAGAGAGGAAAGAAGATAGACGATTTTTTTAGAAAACAGAGAATTTTAAAAATAGAAAGAAAAGAGAAGAGAAAGGAAATGGAACACAGAAGAAAATAGGACGGAACAGAAAAACAACAGAACAACATCAGAATCTCACAATTCGCAGCGGAACAACATATAATAATAAATGAATAATCTTTAAACAAAGAACTATCTCAGTTATTACATTACATCACATTACATTACATCACATCATCAGAGTGTACAACAACAACAACAAACAGTGCAGCGGAAAAAGAAATACTATATAAACTAGTAATACGCCATGCCATCCAGCTTGCCTCCAGCAACTCCAGAATATCCAGAATATCCTGATAAACCTAACTCTTAACTGCCCGTGTGGAAATTGGTGGGCACCCAGAGTTTAGGAGGGAAAACAATAAACTCCGAGTCAGTCATGTGACTGGTGTGAGAACTCAAAAACAGTTTATTTATCTTTAAAATCAAAAATAGAGGAATATTTTTAAAGTCAATTCGCAATGCTTTTAAAAATGAGACTACCATAAGACCTCCTGCCACACACACAATGCAAACGCAGACTTGGAGAAGATTTCTCCTTATGATAGTCAAAGATGCTTGATACGTATTAAAATCAAATCAATTTTGATATTATTATTAGTGCATAGTGTAGAAAAAATTCATTTCGAAAGTAGAATATAAATCTTAGCCAGCATAGGTACCATTATATTATGCCTACTAATAGCTACCATATTAGATGGCAGGTTCTACAACTAAAACCGTACAAGTCACGTATTGTTTCTTTGGATTTCCAACGAATGATCAGGCCAAGGAACTTCCCATTGCCACATGAGAATGCCTCTGGATGGACATCCCCGAGAACCAAACCGGATCTCTACCAACACAAGGCCGGGTTACTCCTAACTGAGTAACAACTGACCGAATATGCCATCCCCCGGTCCTTTGGGACCTTTATCCGAGAGCTCTCTAATCAATTCACACAATCATAAAAACAAAGTGTTTCAACATGAGTAAGTATCTGGGCTCCATACCATGATACCACCCTTTTCCAGAAGGAAATGGACACATCCTAAAGGGTGCTACCCCTCATAACCTTGCTGCTTCTTTCCTGTTTTGACCATTCACGGGATGTGAGGCTCGACGAAGTCACGTCCACAAAAACATACTTTATACAAAAGCCATGCTTTGGGTCAACAAATGATCAACACAATGATCACAAGGATAGACGATCAAATAAACGATCCTATCACAAATAATCAACACAATGATCATTTCAGCATCACTCAGCATGTCACATTACCAAATTGGGAATATATCGCTGATAACATTCAACTACATAACCTCTGAGCTCGTACGTCTCAGAGAAGGGTGTTAAGCTAAAAGAATAAATTCTCCGCCACCAACAGAAATATATTTGAAAGAAATCGGCTTTATACCTCAACTTGTAATGTCAGACATACAATCCATACAAGTCTGTTTCGGGCTCGAACAAAACCGAAGGCACTTCTTATGAAGCCCTTGCAATACGGGTATTCACAATCCCGATCGAATTTCCCATCACTTAAGGAAATCTCTATACCAGGAGCTACCCAGTGCAGAGACAATCGATAGGTCATCCTATCGCTTTCGCAAATACTCGGTCTTCAACACCGATCTTCAATGCAATTCACAACGACGTATCACATATTCGGAATGGGTTATACGACCCCATGGTCCTTTCCCGGTTAACCCGAATAGTGAGCGCTTATTTAAAAATAAGTGTGGCATTCACATTCAAACAAATCACATCAATTACCCATTCAAAGGGAAATATTGACAGTCGGTTATTGAACTATCAATTGATATGCATACATCACCAGATTCCAAATAATTTTCCAAATTATTTATTTTCCAAAATATCTTTACTAGATATATAGTTTCAACACTTCAAAAATAAATCAATATTTATTTTCAAACAAATTCCACTTTTCACATATAAATTCCATAATGAATTTATATTTCAAAATATCCATGCATATTCGATTTCAATAATTCATTTCAATTTATCTTCAAAAAGATAAATTCTAATTATTCACTTCATATTGGAAAACAATTCCATACTTATTAAATAAGTAATTCACAAATCTTTTTATTTTCAACCTTTAGAAAATATTCAATATACTTAAATCGAATTAAGTATATATTTCATTCTTTAAGGAAAATCATTTACTTTAACATATTTATTTGGGCCAAAACGAATGTTGCGTAAAACATCGTTATAACGTCCCAAAATCACTAGTATAGGGATTCGAAATTAAACAGATATATAAATCCCAATACTATACAACCCATTTCCTTTCGGAAATCATTTACTATAACAACAGTGTTATAGTCCACCATTTCCTTTTATTTCTCGAAAACGTCTATTTCAACAATAAATGTTGAAAACTATGGTTTCGAATCTCAACACCTTTTAAAACATCGTTAGATCGATTTAATTCTATTTACAACACCAAATCCAAAACATTTCCTTTAACGTGTTATTCATTATTCAAAAACGTGAATAAACTTTGCTAACAAATTTCATCCTTTCTATTCATTTTATTTTAAAGGATTATTCACTGTCTAAAAACGTGAATATAACTCCATTTATAAGTTATAACAATTAACTTATCAAAATAAGTCGTTTGCGAATTTATAAAACAACGTTTATAAATTCCATTTCCATTTATTTCATAACAACTTCCTTTATAAATCTTCTTTATTTACCTATTCGATTTATAATCTTAATTATAAACCAAAAGTCCAAATTATAAGTCAAACACTTATAATTTATTTATTTGCAAAAATCGTTCCTTTGAACTTTACAAATTTTATAACCCTATTGTTTATAAAATTCCATTTATAACTTCACCGTTATATAATTCTATAAATTTCATTCATTAATGAATTTCATTTTCACTTCATTCAAACACTTATAAAAACTCGTTTTATAATGTCAATATTTCGATTTATAAATATCCATTTATAAATCTCTTAATATAAATCAATTTATATTATTCTTTTAAAACGTCTTTAAATTCCTTTATAATTTCATCATTTCGATTTATAAAATAATCAAATTTTATAAATCCTATTTTTAAACTTTTTATAACAAGTTCAGAATTCCATTTAAACTCTTTTATAAAGTCATTAATTCCTTATTTTCAAAAATCAGCTTTTAACTATATTTCACAAAAATCATAATTTTATAACTTCTAAAATTATATAACGTTTATTTATTTAAATGGATCAATTCCAAAAATATTTTTATATTTCAAAAATCACTTTGAAAATCATTTTAAAATCCCAAATCTGGGTCCAATGATGCTACACACCAAATAGTCAATCACGACTACAACGACATCATATATCGATATGATAATCCATCAAATATCAAAATATCTGAAATCAAATAAAACTGTTGAGGAATCCTGTTGGATCCCTCCAACCTGTTTTCCTGCATCCAAAAACATTAGCACAATACCAATTTCGCTCCAGTACGAAATTATCGCGGTATATGTTCTTATTAAATATTATCCGCTTAATAACGGCGTAATAGGGTCTCATCCGCTAAACAAAAAATGCGGGAAATCAACAACTGCAATATATACATATGCCAATATATATATATTGATATTATATATAATACCAATTTCACTGTTTATGAAATATTCGCGGTATATGTTTTTAATAAATAACATCCGCTTACTAACGGCGTATAATGTCTATTTTAACAATCAATAGATACAAATCATCATTCAAACATGCATTCAAATATTTTAAATCTAACTATTTAGAATAAAATCGAAACCTATTCGATTGAGTGAGAAGTTCTCACCTTGGTTTTAATTTCCGTTTTAGCTTTTATTTCGAATAAAATTAAACGCGCGTTTAATTTTACCCAAAATTCTCACTAAGTCCAAACGACTCCAAACCAACTCCATCGCGTAGTGCTCGTCCATACGATTCCAACGCTTCTTGTTTCGCGCAGTTTCGACCTCGTATGTAAAAGATATGAATTTTACAAGATTGTACATGATTTTATATAACTATATACAACAAAACCTTTATATTTTTAACCTACATCAAACATTAGCCATAGGATCCCTCATCACTCCATCATCACCGCACATTCCATCTTCTTCCCATCTCGTTCCATCTTCAGGAAATAGGCCGTCACCACCCAAACCCATAACAACAAACTAGGGTTTCGATTTCAAGCTTCATCACTCGATTAAAACTCGATCGGGGAACTCCATTGCGTAGCCCCTCCTCTCCACTACACTCGGCCCCAAGGACCCCAAGCTCGGCCCCCCCTCTCTTATAGAAAAACGTGCACAGGTCATGGAGGACGCGGCCTCCTATCCCCCTCCACGTCGCATGAAAACCCATCATCACCTTATAGAATCGAAGATCTCATCTTGCTCTTCGATTTTGCTGTTGATCACTTCGGCTAAAACTTCACGGATTTGAAGAGATTGAGGAAAGAAAATTAACAAATTCTGGCCTTAGATTGAAATGGTGGCGGCTGTACATTTTGATTTAGGGTTTTGAATATTTTTATTTTATTTTTTAGAGTGAGGTTGTATTTATAGGAAAAGCAAGCGTAAACACTATTCATCCCGGGAATCCCGAACTCCGATTTAGGCACCGTAACCAGCGTACCTAGGGTTTATCCCGCGTTCCGGACACAATGGAACAGGTTTCGAAAGCTAATTCGGAAGTATGTGCGAGTTATGGCTACAAACGCTCAATTTAAATTAAACCGATTTAAATCGATTTCTAGGCGTTTTAATTCGTACCGGACAAACGGTAAATCCAAACGACTTGAAATTTGAAACCTTACAATAATATCACATTATGGATCCGATGAAACTGGTTTCGTCGAAATCCGAGACTTTTTGAAAAATGGCTATTTTTGACTCGCCAAATTTAAATTAAAAACAATTCGATGCGTTTCGAGCTGCCACGATCAAACGATAGCTCCGATTGACACGAAAATTGAAATCCGATAATAACTAACTATTACGGATCCAATGGAACTGGTTTCGTTCAATTCTGAGACTGTTCAAAAATTGACTATTTTACAGTCGATTATTAAATATTAAAATATTCAATTTTCACAAATTAACTTTTAATTCGATTTTAAAAGTTCTAAAATATTTCTATAACTCCAGTATGATTAAATAAAATTTTCCAAATTATTTCCAATCATTTTTAACTCAATTTTTAATTATTTTCCATAATTTAACGTATTAAATTATCGATTTAATTATCCAATTAAATCCAATAATTCAAATTAAAATTTATTTGACTTATAAATTCATTTATTAATATTTAAAATTAATTAAATATCCAAATTTTAATTTATAAAAATTCTGGGTCGTTACACCTTCTTTGTGTATTATTCCACCTGCTTAATTTTCGCGTGCGTTTCTATTATTTCTCTTTTCTCTTACCTGAAGAATTTATTTTGACTCTTCAATCTCCTTCCGTTTAAAAAAATTCAAAACTTCTTGTCCAATCAAATTTATTACTTTAATAATCTTTCCTGAATCAATGCTTCTAATCGTTGCTATTTCATTGCTGCAAATTATTCATTATCTCGAAACTGTTCGAATTTGCTTTAATAACCGTTCACATTCATTCGCATTTATAAAATCCATTGTCCAGTTTCATTTTCTTTCAAGTATAAAGTTTTTCTGTTCATGGCTATCCTTCCCTATCATTTGCAAACTTATATAAATACGTATAGAAGAAGACACATGTTCTTCTTCCACCTCCACCGTAGCCTGCTCACGCCCCTGCTCTCAAACAAGCGCTGACCACCATTGCCGCTCAATCTCCGTCGCCACCACCCACATTCTCCTCAACCGCCTCTACCTTATTTCGTAGCAGCAACTCGTTCCTCTTTTGCAATTTGTAAGTAAATACTCATATATATATATATATATATATATAGCAACAATTTTTATACAAAGACTTGTTTTCCTGAAGCCGCTCGTTTGTTGGCTCACCATAGCAGCTGAATTTCGCATTTTATATCTAAGTGCAAATACGTGTATATACTTGGTTTTAAACAAATATATATATTTACATTAAAAATTATAATTTACTTTATATCTATGTATTTGATTTTATTTTTTAAGTGTATGAGCATAGAGTGTTTTATATTTTAAAGGAGGTGTTATCACTGTTTACGTTTTGTCTACTGTAGTATATATATTCGCATATGGGTTTAAAAACGTAGATAGGAATTTTAATACACATGACTTCATATAAAGGTGTATACACGTATATAATATAAGTTATATTATGGCAGATATATATATTGTTTTATTTTTGAGTTGTTTTATATATATGGATGCGTGTAAAATACTAGTTTTAACTATTGATTTCATTAACATTCATAGTTGGTGTTTCGTATAGTATACATACTCTTTTCTATTTATTTAAATTAATGAAAATATATTTATTTTTGGATATGTATATTTAACTGATAGGAAGGAGTAGTAAGTATGCAGTTCTTTGTTGTTTTATTATATACATACACTACAACTTGCACTTGATACGTTAGATATAACTGATTACATATATTTCATTTGAAATTTTGTTGATATTTGGTATTGTCTGAGGAATAGTGATGTTAATATTTGAAAATCTTTTGAATGGGAATATTGGTTTTATAAATTTAAAACAAGAGAGGGTGATTTTGAAAAGTATATATTAATAATATGTTTATAATATTAACGCTTATGTAATTGCATATACAGTATATACTATATTTCCTGGGTTACATAAGTATAGATTATTAGCATATTTGCATTTGGCGTTGCATATAAATATATATAATGCATACTATGAAAGAAATTGCATGTCTACCAATATATGCGTTTTGTTATATATTATTTTTGGCAGTTTGATTTCAAATTTTCCTATAGATTTTATATTATAACCTATATATGTCTGTATTTTGATTTTAATACATATAGATTTTTGATTTGGAGATGTGTATATATGTTTAACTTGATATTGATGTTCATATATATATTTTAAAGATTTTGGTATGTGTTTGAATTAAGAATATAATTTTTATACATAGTTATATGTCGGTATATATACGTGTTAACTTATACCATTATCTTCATCGATCCATTTCTGATTTGATTTCGACTACCCTATTTATCAGCTTGTCCGTCGAGCTCAAGACCATCGTGCTTTGCTTTGAAATTCGTGCTTGGATCCGTAACTCATTATATTGTATATTCTCTTTAGCCTCGAAAGGTGAGAAATCATTCATGATTTATATTCTTTTATTTATTAAATTTGATTTCAATTGGAACAACAATTGAAATATGTTGCTAAAATTTGAATGTTAATTGTTTAAATCGTTATATGTATGATATGCATTTATATGTAGACACCATATCCTGTTGTTTATATTATATTGTTATTGATGATATATGCCTGTTATTATTATTTTCATATCTGTTATCACTCTGCAAGTTCCCTGTTAGTATAAAATTTACTATGGGTTGAAATGATACATACCCAAACGGACTTTAGAATAGGAGAATTTCGTTATGGGTAGAAATGATAGACCCAAGCGATTTTCATTGAATTGAAATTGGGATTACTGGTAGAAAGGATATCTACCCGTATATATATATATATACATATATGTATATATATTACGGATTGAAATGATAAATATCCTTATCACTTTACCATAGGATAAGAAATTATATACAGACACCGTTGGTCCATATATAAATATTTTGAAAATAATTTCTGTGGTTTTGGAAAGAAATACAAGGTTTTAATAAATATTGATTCTTAAATATTATATATAAATGGAAATATAATATATAGATTTAATAATAATATTTAATTAAATGGAGATTGTTTTAATACATATAATATGCTCAAGTACTTATTTAAATTTATAGATTTTGGTAATAATTTGAATAAGTTAATGCTGGGAAGATAAATTTAAATGTATTTGAAATTGTATGTAATTAAGAATTTTAGTAAATAAACATCGATTTGGAATTATGGAAATTGAAATTTAAAGATATGATTTTAACTGGATTTTTGGATTTAAGTGACTTAATGAATATTCCATGTTAAAGTAAATTAAAGGAGATACTTAGTAAGATGTAATTTAAGGTTACTTAAATGATATTGAATTTTAATGAGGGAATATTTCAAGACTAAATAATTATAAAGTTAAATCAGGATATATGAAATTATTAAATTTAGCTTTGAAAATGTGAATATTAAAGCTTTGAAATATATTGGAATTTAAATGGTTTATTTTGAGGTTTATTTCTACATTGGAAATCGATATAATTTGCAATTGTTTATTAGGAACTGAATTGAATTGAATTTGTTGAATTGAGATTTAGTTAAATTTGAATTTGAAAATTTAGTTAATTTGAATCATAACTTTGAAAATGATAAAATTTGGAAATATAAAAAAATGGAAATGATACTCTGGTTTTGAAGTTTTAATTTAATTTGAAATGACCATGGTGTATAGTGTATATTTTTACATTTTCGTTAGTTCCACGGATCATTAGAGGATGGTTATCCCAAACATCCTTTGAGTTACCTGTATTTCAGTTGTTATTTCACTTGAGTTGGATTTATTGATATAAGAATGTAAATCCTGACTCGAGTGTTTTCTGTTTTGCTTTACGCTCGGGTCAGACTGAGTGATACAGCATTTGAGGCTCACCTTTGGAGTTTGGAGCTTCGCTTGGATACCCAACTATCGTTTTAGCTTTCAGCTCTTCCAATTGATTTGTTCAGAGAAGTAATCTATTGCATTGGAGACTTCACTGTATTTGAGACATTCTTCTGTATTTTATTTCTAACTCTGATGATTATATAGTAGCTTCATGAACTACTATTTATTGATTCCGCTGCATATTATTGTATTACTCTGTGTCTATGATTCTGTGATTGATTTATTTACTGTATATGTTAAGTTTTGACAAATTTAAATTAATAATCTGATATTTTGAGCAATTCAAGTCGGACATGTGCGGATAATAATGGTTGAAAATATCAGGTCGTTACATCTCCATCTCTTTCTCCAATTTAATAACATCTCTTCCTATATCTTTGGTAGCTCTTTTATATTGATGTTAGCTTTATTCCTCAACATGAGATAGCTTCATACTCATCTTTCAATAGCTCCATTCCTCCACATGTGATAGCTTCATTCATCCACATGCGATAGCTCCTTTCCTCAACATGCGATAGCTTTATTCCTCAGTATGCATTAGCTCATGTGATAGCTTTATTTCTCAACATGTGATAGCTCTATTCCTCAGCATGCGATAACTTCATTCCTCAACATGCGATGGCTCTATTCCTAAAACATGTGATAGCTCTATTCCTCAGCATGTTATTGCTTTATCCCTCATCATGTGATAACTCTACTCTTGTTGTTCAATATCTTCATATCATCAAATTTTGATAGCTTTGCATTGTCAACCTTCGAAGCTTTGCACCTCGTTTAGATTTGGAAATTTTAGGTGTAACACTTGCTCCTCCTCCAACAAGAAGTTTTCTTATATATTAGCTTAAGTAAACTTCTTTTTAGCTTTGCCACTTCTTCTTTCCGAATTGTCATTTCTTATTGCACTATTTTCTCATTATTGATAGTTTTGCATCTATCTTATGATAGCTTTTAAATTTAATTTTTTTTGTACAATACAATTTTGCTGCAAAGATTTTTATAAAATTTCTTTGGAATACGTGAGCTTCTATAGTTTCTTATACACACACATACATATACATTTATTGTTATTGTTATTATTATTATTCAAAATGCCCTTTTATACATCTTTATTGAGAACTTCTTTAAAACATGAAAAGTTCCTATAACTTTATCTGAAAAAGCGCCATTTTTTAAAATTGAATTTTAAAAATATGGAAGTTTTGTTAAAGCTTTTTGAATTTTTTTCTAAAATATCCCTTTTTTGCAGAAAATTCCATTGCAAGATGTAAACTTCCTATAGTCCTAAAGAAAAAGCATTTTATTCTTACTTATCCCTTAATTGGGATATTTTGGTTTGACTGATGATTGGGCTTTTGGATATTTTTAATATTTTAAGATGAATCGCTTTCCTATTGGCAAGCGATTCGAGAAATATTGCACGATCATTGAGCTAACTATGTGTTGTTTATAGTTTTTCTTCTGAAGTTGAGTGATCTAGCTCTGTTGTTGGTAATTTCTTAAGGTGGTTATTTATTGATCGGGGATTCATGAGTTTTCATATATTGATTTCATTCTTTGATCCTTTGCTTAGTTATTGTGATGAATTCTTTCTCATGGTTAGATATATTGTTTATCGACATAATCTTTCTTATTAATCCCCATTTTGGTTAGACTTTTGCAGAATCGGCTTAATGATTCGTTAATTCTTTCAAATGGTTAGACATCCATATTCTTTCTTTTATATGACTGTTCGTTGGTCCATCCGTACTCTTTTAGATATTTGTTCTTAGCTATACTATTTATTGAGTCACTATCCTAGTTGATCATCATTCCTTCGACGTCTGCTTTAGCCAGTCCAGAGCACTACAAGAAAATGACCATATTACACCTAGTTTTTTACAACTTGTGCCAGATGATAGTTGAATGAAGGGTTTTTAACAATTGATACTTCTTGACAGTTGTAATAAAGGTTCTTTAACAATTGGCTTTTGTTGACAGTTGTAATAAGCGTATTTTTAACAACCAATTTTTCTTGCAAGTTGTAATATACATATTTTTAACAACCGAGTTTTCCTGCTAGTTGTAATAAACGTGTTTTTAACAGCTGTTTTTAAGCCAGTTGTAATAAGATCTATAACACTAATTAATTTTGGCCGCTGTAAATATTTATTTATAAATATTATCCTACTCATATGTTTTATGTGATCATTTAACCACTTTCAAGTAAACATTGTTAATTAATTACAAAAATCTAAGTGAACACAAAGGTTTCTGTTTGGATATTTTAAACAATAACAAATAATTAATACTTACTTAATAATTTGTAAATATAAATTTATAATTAATAATTATACATGACAGCTTATATATGTCATTACTTATAATTTATTATAATTAATGATTATCAATAAATATTTTATAACTACTAAAATATTTTTTGTACTTCATAATTTATTATAGTTGATTATTAATAATTAGTAAATTATAGCTAATATTTATTAATTACATTTAATAATTAATAAATATAATTAATAATATTATTAAATAATTATTAATTAAATTTGAATAATTAATATTTAAAATTGAATATTTAATTCATAAGCAATATTTAATAATCAAGACTAATAATTAATAATTAATAATAAAATTTAATATTTATATGTGATATTTATAATTTAATAATTAATTTTAAATAATAATTAATTAATATTGATTGTTAAAAAATTAATAATTAACAATAATCAATAAGACAAATAATTAATAATTAATAATTAATATCAATATTAATAATTAAGAAATAAAGTTTTAATGTTTAATATTTTATAATTATAATTAAAATTATATTTAATAATATTATTTAATAATCCTATTTAATAATTGGTTTTTAATAATTAATATTAAGAAGTAATATTTATTATTTAGTATATATTATCTAATAATTACAATTGATAATTATATTTAATTATTTAAAATAATAATGTGTAAATTGTAGTTTATACTTAATATATAATTCATTGTAATTAATGATTCAAAAATATACGATTAATGACCAATAATTTAAAATTTATTATTTATTATAATTAATTGTTTATAGTCAATAATTTATATTTAATAATTTCTATTTAATAATTTTTTGTCTATAATTAGTATATTATAATTAATAATTTATTAGCATTAATATATAAATAACAATTGATAATTACGAATTTATTAATACATAGCATCGGAAATTAAAATTTTAAGGCATGCCGCCCTTTTCCTTTCTAAATTCCATTGGTCATTCCAGTTTCCTTAACCATATATCCCAAACGGAATGTACCTAAAATTATTCTCATTAGCCTCGACCTCCACTTTCTCTTCTAGAAACCTCTCAAGTCTGAACTGTCCGTATCCTTACAATGGGCCAGGCATTCGCCAGGTACTATGCGTTTACTAGGATCTTGCTTTCTGCTGGAATATTGAACCCACCTAATTTGGCATCGTGTAGATTTAATTGGGGAGTAGAAGAGGGATCACCATTTAGAGGTGGAGTGTTTCTTTGAGCATGGCTTGAAGGTATGGGAGTCGGTGGGTGTCGGATTCAGTTATTTGGGTATTAGGTCCGAGAATGGTGTTGAGTTTATATTGGAGTTTGCATTGGATTTCGGGGTGGTTGACTTGTTTGGCTATGCCCTATTCTGTTAACCATATTGTTGTCTCAATGGCTATAATTTTTCAGTTTACAAGAGTAAGTTTCAAATTTCATATGCATTTGTTTTTTCTGAAGATGCAAGCAAAAATTGTTAGCATTAGTCAACAATTGGTAAAATAAATTGCAGTTGTATCATAGAATTATTTATGGTATTTGGTGTGCTTGTAGACATCTTGGTACCCCAAACTATTTGAGGATAACAGCCTGACTATCAAACTATGTGAGCTACACTTTTCCAATGTGACGACCTGGAATTTTAGATATTTGAAATTGAAATATTTAATTATTTTAAGTATTTAAAAGTTAAGTTTTAGCATGAATTTCAAATATCGTTGTTTAGTGGATAATTAAACTATGAAATTTAATTACTGGAAATTGGGTAAAATATAAAACTGGAGTTTCAAGCTTGTTATAAATAATTTGAAGGCTTGTAAAATTTATATTGATAATACTGAAGGTAATAAAAGTTTAAAAATTGAATTTATAAGTGATTTGTTCAATTTTAAAAATATATCGTTTAAATCGGTATTTAAAAATAGCCTTCCGGGGAACAGTCTCGGAATTTGACGAAACTAGTTCCGTTGGATCCGTAATAGTGTATTATTATCAGATTTCAATTTTCATAGTGTTTGGAGTTGTCGTGTGATCGTACGGTATAAAAACGCGTTGAAATTATATCAAAAATTCAATCTAATAGCTGGGTTCAAAAAGCTATCATCTCCATACGATCGAATTAGGACTCGAAACCTTTTCCACTACCTTCGAAATAGGGGTATAACGTTATAAACGCCTAGCGGCACGCCTCGATAGGAATTCGAAATTTTAAGTTGCATTTTCGAAACAATTTGATTTTGAATTAACACACACACACACATACATATATATATATATATACCCTAGTCAATCTTCAGCTGCATTTCTATCACATCAGCACGTTTTCATTTCTCCTCAATCACTGTAGCAAGAAAAAAAACTTTTACGCAAGCATTCTCAAGCATGCTTCTTTTTTTCACCTTTTTGTACATCATAACCTGCCAAAAGCTTTCCATCGAAAAAATGAAGTCAAAATTGAAAATGGCCGAACGAAATGTCCCTCTTCGACCCAAAGAAAAAGGGATGCATTTCAAAATCGATTTCCCCTCTTTCTCTTCAAAACAAGAATTGAATCGTTCCTTCCAATCGACAAATAGCATCGCGCCTTTCAGTTTCATTTAAATCGAGAGGCATCGCCCCGTTCACGATAGCAACTTCGAGGCGGCGAGGGTGGCGGCGTTCCAGGGTGAGGTGACGGGATGCTCGTTTGGGTTGTCGTAGGTGCTTGTGTGTGTGTCCAAGCTAAATGGCAACAGACAATCATGATTCGAGGTGCGTGCGCGAGGCAAAGAGGGAGGGCGATGATGGTGGTCAGGCGGGGTGTTGAGGGCTTGGATATCTCAAATCGATCGACCCCGTGAAGTATTCGATTTATTAATTTCGATTAAACTTGGCTATATATATATATATATATATATATATTAAAAAAATTATATAAAGTTAAAGAAGGAACTTTGTTTGGTTTGAATAAAATAATAACTGCAGTAATGTATATTAACATCAATTTTTAAATGTTGTTTTTGAATAGTAAGTTTTAAATTTGCAGATTTTAAAACAGTTTTTTTTCAAAAGAAAAAATATAGATCTTTAATTTTAAGTATAGATTATAAACCTTAATTTTTAAAATATTTTAAGGCGGTTCACTTGTTAATTAGCTTATTTAATTTAGTCACTAAAGATAATTTATTAAAAGAAAATGGGTTTAAAATTTAATTATTAGTTTAAATTAAATTAACAAATGGTATTTTATTTTTCGATTTATTCCAAATATTAATTAACCATGTAAATGTTTTACAAGGTCAAGAACGTGAATCGAGCCAAGATTGATGTGGGTGGCAAACAAAAATCAAAGGTGAGTTAATCTCACTCATTTGGATTACCGTCTAAATTTAAATAGCTAAAAATTAAAATATTGGTTGATTGCTTGAATTGATGATTTATTATCATTCTGGATGTGATAGTATACATATTAGTATATATGTATTGGAGTGGTTGATATTCCCTCATTATATAGCGATGAGACCCTATGCGCCCCGCATAATAGCGGATGACCCTGTGTACCGCGATATCCCCCTCAAAGTGGTATTGGTATTTTTACATTGTGCTAACATTTGTGGATGCAGGAAAAAAGGTTGGATGGATCCAACTGGATTCCTCAAAATATTGAATTTGTTTTCATAATCCGTGATATGATTCATTGATTATCTATGTTAGATTATTGATTATATTGGGAGTTGAAAATATTGGATGCTATAGTTTGATTGAATATAATTGGGTATACTGAGTTATCAAAAATATATAGATTGGCTTTTTGAAGGGAAATAAAGAGAGATTTTTTAGGTAAAATAATTATAGAAAATTTGGATAAATTAAAGAATGAATTGGAAAAGGATAAAAGTCGATTTTTAAAATTCTAATAAATAAATTTAGAGTATGGGAAAAGATTTTTGAATAATGGGAATAATGAATTTTTGAGGACTTAAGTTATATTGCTTAAAAATTAAAGAAATCAATTTAAATTCAGGATTCAAATGGTTTGGGAGAAATAAAGGGAGTATTTTGAAATTAAGTATGAAATTGATATTTCAAATTTAAATAAGTTTTTAAATCGTAATAAAAGGATGAATCTAAAATTAATGGGTTTTGAAATAGATTTGGGTCGGTAAATGTGACGCCTCACCTCTATACCCACGCTAGCCAAGAACACTACGGTGTAGTGCTGTCAACTAGCACGGAGAATAAGGCTGTTGAGGAGCGACCATCCATGTGATTTCTTATCACACAGTGGCTATAAATAATCTTCGGAAACAAACATAAAAATAAGCATAACACAAATCAGTCACAGACAACCATATCACAAAGGCGGAAGAAGATATGAATATATAACTAACACATGAAAGTGCACATCAGAGTAGTGGTCAAAAAGATCCACAATAATACAAAAGAATAGCAACACGTGCTATACAAAAGAATACTACTATGAGTCTATATCTCAAGTGTATACAACAAAAACTGCTAATCTAAATAGTTAGCTAAAAGTCAGAGTAGCAAATCCCGGGAAGAAGTCAAGCAGAAGCATCTGTAACATCTCGGTCTGACCCGAGTATTACTTAAGAAAATAATAAACGGATCAGTCTAGCTATAAATATCAGATGACATGGTATAAAATAAAAGATATGGCATAAACATAAAATATCCATACTGACATACTACTATAAGTATGCAAATGATGATCAACAGAAGATCAATAAGAGATAAATCAATATCACAAGAATCTTCTCAAAGATCCAAAGAGGGCATCATACCCTAAACTTGTACTCATAACAAGTCAATGAAATAAATTCCAGAAATCAACACAAGAAATCCAGAAATCCCAGAAAAAGGGAAAGAGGCCTATTACATGACGGTCCGAAGACCATGGGGAGCTACCCCATATGGGTGAGTCGGAATCACCCAGATGAGGTCTATGCTAACCAAAAAGAAAAAAGGTATGTGTGAGTGGAATCACACAAATGGTGTCTAGCCTAACCTCGCAACAAAAAGGTATGTGTGAGTGGAATCACACAAATGGTGTCTAGACTAACCCTAGGGACAAAGAGATATGTGTGAGTCAGAATCACACACATGAGGTCTAGTCTAACCTTGCAAACAAAGAGACATCGCACAATTGCTAGTCTAAATCATAAAATGATCGTCATGATCAACGAGATGTGTCAATTACACTAAGCTAGTAAATATAAAAGTTTATCTTCGTGTCCCATAACCACTTGCTTAAATTAAATATTTACGAACAAACTGTAAATCTTCACTAGAAAATTGTCACAAGAGGTTCAATCGAACAAGTCCAAGAATTAACCGACGAAGTGAACGCAAGCGTTTCATACCACTTGTTTTACTAAGCCGTTTAATTAGATTTCCCATCCGAGTGAGGTAAAGGTTTGTATATACTAGTGGATTGGAAAACGGTTTAAGAAAAGAGCTTTGTTATTGAAAATAGAGTTGAAATCATTTTGTTGAAAGAGTTTTGATATTTACTACTAGTATTGAAACCTTCATATTTCTAAAGTTGTTATCCCGCCTTTTTAGCAAGGCCGTGATACCATAAAATCGACCGAGAAGCCAAAGATAGTTTGTCTCGAAGAATGGTCAACTCAGCATCTCAACAAAGCAAGTTCTGTTGAATGTTTTTCAGATAAGATCCCCTACGGAGGGGGGGTCCGGGGGGGTGGCAACCCCCCTAGGTGGGGGTGTGGGGGTAACACCACCGCCGGTCGTGGGGGTCCAGGGGGCAGCGCCCCGTCCAAAACGGTACGACCTAGTGAAGACCTAAGGGAGGATAGGATCGAGCGACTTAAAGTTAACAGCTTAACACGGCCGAGCTACGACCTAAGAGTATAAGGCCAAGCGACTTAAAGGGTTTCGACCTAAAGAATCACGACCCAAAGGAATTAAGGTCATGCGACCTAAAGAAATTAAGGTCATGCGACCTAACGGCCTACCGGTGTAGCTACTTAAGTACTCGCGACCTAAGGGCTCAGGCGACTTAAAATGGAATGGTCGTGCGACCTAAAAGTAAGCAAGCAGAGCGAGTTAAATTGGTCAAGCGACCTAGTGGTTGCGCGCGACCTAATTGGACACGCGACCTAACGGCTTAATGCCGAGCTGCAACGTTGAACGGCCTAAGGAATGAAGGCCGAGCGACCTAGCGACCTAAGCACGCGAACGACCTAAGGAATGAAGGCTGAGCGACCTAGCGACCTAATGCGGCCGAGTGGTTTAAGGTCGGAGACGACCTACGACTTATAAAGGTTGAGCGACCTAGCGAGGCTCGCGACCTAACGACCTAATGGTGAAAAAGGCCGAGTGACCTAACGTGTGAACAAGCCGAACGACCTAAGGGATAAAAAGGCGAGCGACCTAACGTCTTAACAAAGCCGTGCGACCCAACGCTATAAGGCCAAGCGACCTAGATCCAAGCGACCTAAGACCGAGGTAACGTTTCCAACAGAGGGAGTGACCTAACGACCTAAGGCCTAATGACCTACGACCAAGCGGCCCACGACCTACGACCTAGCGGCCCACGACCTACGACCTACGACCTAATTCCGAGGCGAACGACCTAAAGCATGCAAACGAGTTTAAGGCCAGAAACGAACTATTTGGTGACCGAGATTTTTCCACGCAAACGACCTAGCATAGGCAGAACGATCTAAGTGCAGAGTTTTACCAAAAACACTAAAAATTGGAGTTTTTCGCTAATCCAATCCAAACCAAATGCAAATGCACATGCTAAAGTGATGGGAATTCATTCTCAACAGTCCAAGATAGTTATAGACAATAATGTGAGATAAAAATCTCACCTTTTCACCAAATTATGAAGGTAAAGCTTGAAGGTGAATGGAGAAGCAACTACAAGCTTGAATCCAATGCTTTTCCTTGAATTTGGAGTTGAATGATGGAGTTGGAGTTGAAACCTAGGCTTGGAGTTTCTAATTTCCCTTTCCACTCACCATTAATGTTAAAGTTTGTGTTTGGTAGGAATTTATGAAGAGTGAGGAGAAGGAGAGAAGTGGGTTGAGCTATAATGGCTAATCTAACCCAAAGTCCAAAGCGGGAAAAGTAAGTGGAATTCCACTAACTCCAAACCTATCGATGTTTATACTTAAAAAAGTTGTAAACAACATTTCGAACTCGATGGAAGTGGTCTCGAGTCCTAATTTGACCGTTTGCAAAAAGTAGCTTTTCGGATCAATATCCGATTAACGACAAAATATTTAAACAAAATATTTAAATATATAATCGATAAATATGCGGGTTGTTACAGAAAAGGAATTTATTTTAAAATAGAGTTAATTTTGAAAATCGATTTGGGAATCGATTAAGTGTTGAAACTATGATTATAAAGAGAATGAGACTATGGAATTTATAAATGGGGTTTATAAATAAAGTGAATATTTACCAGTGGATGTGTTGGAAGTATAAGTTCACGGTGGGAATTTATAAGGAAAGAGTGATTTGTTTTAAAAATAAATAGTGGTTCATTTTTAAAAGTATGGAAAAGAAGTTTATGGGTTTCAGACATAAATTTGATTGGAGTAGATCGAGAAGGATTTATAAATGGTTAATCGGTTATATTGAATGGAAAGCGTTATTTTCGAAAAAGCTAAGTGTGTTTTCAAAGAAGGATTTTAAGTATAAAATTAGTAGTTTTTAAAAGGGTTTTGGAAGAATGTTTTAGAAAAATTATTATTTAGTTGTTTAAAAATTGTTAAAGTATTTAAGTTAATTATAGTAGTAATAATTTTTAAAAGGTTAAATTAATATTTGATGTAAAGGATAACTATAAAATCTTATACCGTATAGATTTTTTTTATTTTTAAACAAGTAGTTTGGCCAAAGTTTTAATTGAGAAATTATTATAGAATTTCACAACTGGTATTTTAAATAAAGTGTTTTAAGTAGTTTTATATTTTAAATGTTTTTAAGTGTTTATTTTGGATAAAGTAGTTTAACTTCTTTAAAAATCTAATTTTAAAGGACTTAGTGCTTCTCAGTGGAAATAAAACAATTGGGTGGAAATTTATTCCGCGAGAGGAAAGTGATTTGAAAATAGTTTTCAAAGGGTTGAAGTGTAGAAAAATATCTTGTGAAGATATTTTGAAATAAATAACTTGGTAAATTATTAAGGCCTGATGATTGTTTGTGGATGTTATATGATAGTTAAATAACCGACTATCAATATCGGCCAATGCGCTGATTGTTTCGAAGAGACCAAGATCGGGATTAATTTCCTGGAAACCACTTCGATTCGGTTTGAACGTTTTCATGAGAAAGACAAGAGCTTGGAGTCGAAGATTGAGCAGTGAAGTGCAAGGGTCAATCGCTACTAATCCTGAGGGTGATTCCAAAATGGATGTAGTAGAAATAGTGCCTTCGGTTCCGTTCGGGCCGGGAACGGACTTGTATGGACGAATTGTAACGGCCTGAAATTTCCGCACCCGAAAATTCCAGATAGTTAAGAAAAGAAGAAAGAGATAGAAGAAGAGGAAGAACAGTAACATCAACACCTCACATTCGCAGCAGATAAAATATAATAATAAATAATAACAGTTTAAAGAAGGATACTATATCTGCCAATTACATTTAAATACATCAGAGTTACACAAATATTCAACACTAGACATACACAAATCAACATGACTCAGATTTACAATATTATAATACAGCGGAAATACTCTACACGTTCCTGTCATCCAACTCGCCACGTGAGCTCCAGAACGTCCTTACCTGAAAATCTGTAATACTCGGTCTGACCTGAGCATTACACCAAAGTAACACCCGGGTCAGGCTGGAAACCAGCGTGAGTAAACCCAACTAACATGGAATTCCAAAGAAATCAACTTATATAAAACCTGGGTAACTCAATCAAATTTTACAAGTTCACAATATTTTTTAGGCAACACTTAGCCCACGTATAAATTTCCAAATACCAAAGATTTAGATTTTCAAAACAGTCCAATACCTCCAAATCACTTCGTTCTAGTATATAGATTTTATATATCAATCTACAAACATTTGTAGTGGTTTCGGGTATTTCCCCAATACCCGACCCCGGTCTCTTTGAATCTCATATCATTCTATTCCAAGTTATTCAAATGAAATATCAACATTTCATATCAGAGTTATCAACTCCTTCAAATCATCCAGTACCATTCAATCATTCAGAAGCAAAGCTT
Organism: Allium cepa; assembly: GCA_030765085.1. NCBI lineage: Eukaryota > Viridiplantae > Streptophyta > Magnoliopsida > Asparagales > Amaryllidaceae > Allium > Allium cepa. The sequence continues at coordinate 133,247,803 of CM060943.1, forward strand.
AATCACATACAAATCAAATCAATTGATTCTAATTGAATTTCAAAACTCAATCACTAAGATTTCTTTACTTGTCAATTAATTACTTTCAATCAAATAATTCAATCATCCCTTCAATATTCATCTTAATTAATCAACCTGGATTAAATATCCTTTAATTTCATTCAAGCAACTATCTTTAATTAATTTCACGATATTAGTTATACTTAACCAAAATCAATATGTACTCTTAATTACCTCCTGAATTAATTAACTATGTTAATTACATTAATCCTTAATTACTTATATTAGTTAACTTCTCATAAGTCACTTATATTGATTTATTTTCTTAACTAATCAATTTCTGTTTACATCATTAATTATATAAATTAATGATTTCTCATTTACATTTCAATTTATTCTAATCTGGTTTAATTTCTCTTTTTATAATGGAAGCTTAAAGGAAATTAAAACCACATTTATTTTTAAATTCAATTCGGTTTACATTTATTAATAACTTATCTAATTCGACAATTTATTTTTAACATTAAATAAATTTGAATTAACTAGTTTTAAATAATGGTTCTCATTTTTGAAATGAAATCTACTGGGATAATAAAACTCTAAATTTAACTTTACTATTAGATTTTGGTAAACAATTTAATTTACAAGTTTATACCTATTTAAGAATCCACTAATTTTCTTCAAACTCTACCGGCATTTTAAAGTTTTCCTATTTCAAAAATCTTACATCTATTATATTCTTACTGTTTAAATAAAATATGTGAGTTGGTAAATATATAAATATGTATATTGAAGTAAAATAAATTATAATAAAGTAAATATACCTTACTACTTCATCCAGAACCCAAGATACCCAAACCCTAGCAGTAGCTCCTCCCCTCGAAAACGCGCTGCCACCGCTGCCGAACTACCAACCTACGTTGCCGAGTTCATTACGCAAAACCCAGAGCTCACAAAAGCTACAGTCGCGACTCACAATGCCCGCCCTACCTCCACCGAACATCACGACCACTCCTTGCTTCTCCTCAAATCGAACCCTACTCCTATCTCCACTTCGATCGCGCTCGGCCTGTCATCGGGCTCGTGAATCCTCCTCATCATCCCGAGCGACTTCGGACACGAATCATTACCCCGCGGTGATTTCGATTCAATCGATTTAGAGGGTTTGAGCACGATCGACTTGCGACGGCCCCTCTTTTTTTTTCGGTTACTTCGAATCAGGTTACACGAATTTGTTTAAGGGAGACGAGGAAATGAGGTTCGCACTTTAATTGAAATCGTGGGTTTTATTTGAATAGAAGGGAGAATACGAATTTTTTTAAGCTGCTCGCTTTTCAAATTCGGAAATGAGGAAGAGGAGTTCCCTTTTAGTTCGGCCATTATTTTCTTTTTCTTTACAGAAGGAGGGTTTAGCGTGATTAAAACGAGAAAGGAGGAAAATATCTCTGCGCGTTCAGAAGGTAGGGTGGCTGATGGAGACGTTATAGGCTTTGACCTTTTATTATGTTTATTATAAATTTTTTTTATATCCAAAATATCTCATTTCGCAATACGCGAAATCTCGAACTTCGAATCAGACATGCCGACAGGCGTTTATAAGGTTCTACCCGCATTTCGAACACAATAGAACGTGTTTTAGAGGCTAATTTGATCGTATGTACGAGTTATAAAAGAAAACGATCAAATTTCAATTAAATCGATTAAAATAATTTCTAAGAGTTTCGAGCTGCCAAGGTCAAATGACAACTCCGATTGCTCCAAAAATTGAAATCCGATAATAATTTACTATTACGAATCCAATGGAACTGGTTTCGTCGAATTCCGAGACTGTGCCTCGGAAGGCTATTTTTAAATTTAATTTAAACGATATATTTTTAAAACTGAACAAAACACTTCCAAACTCAATTTCAACACTTTCACTACCTTCAGTGCTATCAATATAAATTTTATATGCCTTCAAATTATTTTAACAGGCTTAAAACTCCAGATTCAGCGTTTTACCCAATTTCAAATTATATGATTTAATATTTAAACCATATAATTCAATAATTTAATTATCAAGTAAATATTGATATCTTTAATTCAAGTTAAAATTAACTTTTAAATATTTTAAAATCGATTAATTATTCCAATTTAATTCGTTAAAATTTCCGGGTCATCACATTCCTCCCCTCTTAAAAGAATTTCGTCCCCGAAATTACTAGTTAGGAGGAATGGACCAATACCCGTTTACTTTTTCCAAAACTCACAATTCAACAGTCTTACTAACTTGCCACAATATATTCTTTATTAAAGTTCCACTATTACTTCAAACAACCTCACAAAACCTTCATAGTTTCCAATAACACCCCTTTGCTCAATCATCTAAATTTCAATTTAAAACCAAATTTTGAATTATCAAAATTTTTCTAACTCTCTAAATACCCGAAAATTTTTGTCAGCGTCTCCTTTGCGCGGTTAGCTCGATACTACTACAAAAGGCCTCTACGGGCTCTCAAATTCCAAAAAGAAAATAGAAAGCCAAGTGGCTAGATCAAAAACCCAATCCAATTCATACAGAAATTAAAATACATACCTTTTTGTCGGGCAATTCACATTTATCTTTTGGAATCAAATCCAATTTTCTTTTCCCCTTTTAATACCTGCATATCTTACTTGACAATAATATCCAATCGTAACCCTTCCAAATCACTCTATACATTTTCCTACATGAGTTTCATACCCACTTTTATTCAAATTAGTTTTCCCCACTTTCATACGAATTCAATTTACTTTAAATTTTGAATATTAAATTTTATCTTTCAAGTATAACTGATTCATATTAGTTCATCTACAAATTTACTTTAAATTTTCAATTTGAAATTGTTTTGTCATTAACAAAAACTTTCCCAAAAATTTTCAAAAAATTTCTAACTCCCAAAATTTTGGAAAATTTTTGGCAGAGTCTCCTTTGTACGGAGGAGCTTTTGCAATTTGACAAGGGATATAAATATATATACATCGACCCACCCGGTCGGAAAAAGAAAAAACAGTTCATATTTCCTATTTTTATTGCGTAGGCGTACCTTATTTAGCATTTTGAGCAAGCAGCTTATTAATTTAAGCAATTAGCGCAATCCAAACCAGCCAAACGACCTTCAGGTACCTGTACTTACTCAATTTAAACATATAAGCACTATATATATGAAGTTTACAACATTTCTCTTACTTAAACAATTATAACACTTCAATTCCAAAAGAAATGCATTTAAAATAGCTTCCATGAGCAATTTATATGTTTTCAAAACTAATTCAATTGCTTCCAACCAATTCATATACCATTTCATTCAATTTTAATGGTTTGCAACTCAATTTCTTATATTCAATTGATTTTTAATCCAAACAAGCTCATATTCACTTCAAATGATTCAAAACCAATATTATTTAACTTCTCTCAACCCATATAATTTTAATTACCTTTGTTTACAACAACGACGACTATTTTTATGAAAATTTTGGCGATATTTGTTTAACAGAGTATCCATTTAAGTTTATAACTACTTTAAATTAATTTCAACTCATCTTATATTTAATTCCATTTCATTTCAAATTTATTTACCAACCATTCATTTAACTCGACACATTCCATTCTTGTATACTTCTAGTCATTCCTAAATTGATTCAATCCAAGCTTTTATTTAATGGGATTTCACTCTTATTCTTCCATAAATTTTAAACTTAAGTTAATTTACTTTAATTTATTCCAACATCAAACTTTAGTTTACTTTTATTTGATTCTCATTTATTCAAATTCCATCAAATTCAGTTAGCTCATCCCTTTTAAATTTTAGTTTTTATTCACCTTCTCAATTTATCAAAATAATATCCAAACACATACTTAACTCATTTATACTTCAAATTAATATGCCACCGAACTTAAGTTCAGTCTGATAATCCAATTTATTTACAAATTTCATTCAATATTATTCAAATCACCCTAGAATTTTATTTGTAATTTAAACCATCGCATTTTTCAATCCAACTCTATTTTATTTTTTATTTTACAACATCTCCTCTTTTTAATTCATTATCAAATCCAATTCGAATTCTATTTACAGTTCGAATTCATTTCCAATCTCCATTATTAACTTACAACCCATTTTATTAAACCGAGTTAAATTTTATTAACATACTCAATCCAACAATTATTTAACCAATTAGCTTGTTTCCAACTTCTAAATCAATATTCGATTTTAATTACAAAATCACTTCATTAAAATTCCAGTTTGGATTTCCTTTTATTTCCCTAAAATTCCAACATCTTTATTTAAATTTTTTAGAAATGCTTTTAAATTCACATCATACTTAATAAAATAGCTCTTTATAAAAAATATTCTTATAACTCGATGTCTCCACCAGTCCATCGTTGTTCTCATAGAAATTCGGTCATACGTTGATCAGGCATAAGATTGAAAATCTACAAGTGCTTGGCAGACCCGTTTTCAACATCCAGTGAAAATACTTGGGAAATGATTTTATTGAAAATATAGAAAACAGTTTTGAAAATAGAGGAAATATCTTTGGTGAGAATGCTTTGGAAATCATCACCCCATCCATGGTTGCAGTTACATTCCAGGGTTATGTTGACATCGCAGCAAAAGTCCATGCAACTGCAGGCTCTCCGCGACCTCTCGATTACGCCATAGAACCCACAACAGATCACAGTTACGTCCACGGCTACGTTGCCGTCACAGCAAAATTCCATGTAACTGCAGGCTCTCAGCGGCCTCTGATTTTCGCTGTCGAAATGAAACCTCTCCACTCCTACATAGGTCCAGTCTGCTGACATAAAATCAAACGCAGACTGTTGGCTCTCAGCGGCACACACGACTTTTGCTATGTTATACCATAGGTCGCAGTCTACCGATATATAATCAAACGCAGACTGTTGGTTCTCAGCGACATACACGACTTTCGCTATGGTATACTCTACTCATAATCCTCAGGAACTAGTTTTGTCTGGACTCCTCACAGGATCAACTTTAGAACCCCCCCTTGGGGCTCAAGGCAGCACCACCCGGTGGTACTCCTGAGAAGTTCATTTCAAGGGAGCGCCTTTTTCCTCAGATCCATCATCAAAACATTTTATAATATACACATATAGTATTTTCAAATCGTACACCTAGTATGGTCTCATACAAAGCTCCTTTACACAAAATCGATTATTCCAAAAATCGATAATTCTCAAACTAGGCTTTCCAAATTCAATATTGATTTTACCCAAAAATCAAAAGCCCTTCCAAATTCAAAGGTTCCCAAAACCTTTTTCAAAATTCTCATAAGATCCTTTATATATATATATATTCAGATATATATAATTTTTAAAAAACTTTGGATCCTTTCAAACTCGTATAAAACCCCTTTTATACTTCAAACATCTTCAAAAATCCTTTTTTCCCGGCAATAGATTTAACAAGGGAAAATTTAACTTATATAACAAAGATATATAACTTGTTTATTCAAAATCAAATATTCAAATTTGATTACTCTTTTCAATATCAATTTCATTCAAATCCGTACGATGTTACACTTATCATCCATACGCTATACCAATCTGATCGTTCACTCGATCGCACAATTTCACTTCTGAACGTATCGTCCACCCGACTTTCTAGTGTGGACAAAGATCTGGCCTCCTGATTAGAAACCGTCATTCTCCTTGCATAGCCATAACTATGATAGAGAATATCCAGAACCAATCAACAATCCATATCCAAGTTCGCCTTCGGAAATCGAGTGAAAAATACCAACTCGAATCGATATACTATCTCGAAATTTTATGCTCGAATCTGGATCAAATCACTATGCGAATAGAATAGTATACATAATTCCTACGTATTTATTTTCGTTGATTATTAGCCAAATCAATCCCATTTCTATTCTCATTCACTTGCATTTTCATTCACTTAGTGACAATTGTCTCAATTCCATTGAATTATCACTTCAATTCTTATCTCAGTTGGGTATTAAATCCATAACAGTTTGAACTCCGATCAGTTCATATTTGGAAAATAGCTTGAATTTTTTTAAAATAGATAAGTAGTTGATAAATAATTATTAGTTTGCAAAATAGCTATAAAATAGTTAACTAATTGTAAAATAGTCAGAAAATAGTTGAATAGTTTCAGGAATTTTAAATAATTGCAAAATAGTTGTAAAATCGAAATTAGTTTGTGAAATAGTTGAAAAATAGTAATTAGTTTAGAAAACAGTTGAAAAATGATTAAATAGCTCCAAAAATAATTGTAAACCAAGTATAAAATAATTTGGCTATAAGAAAGAAAAGTTGTATAGATTAAATAGCCTAGAAAAATAAGTTTATATTAAAACAATTTTTATTGAAAATAGTCAAGAGTCAAACTGTTCACTTCCCCAACTATTCAACCTAAATTTCCACTTCCATTTAATTGACTCAATTCTAACTTGAATAACTTCAATTTCTATTGAAATTTATTTAAACCCAATTCAAGTTGAATCAATCTTGATTCCCTTCCCAATTTAGACCAATTTCCATTTGATTTTAGTCCTGTCTAACTTTAATTATAATTTCAGATTATTCCAATCAATGTGAATTATTATCAATTGAACCCATTTCATATTCAAATCATTTCAATATAATCCAATTCAATTTCCCTTTTAAATTTTTTAAACTTATACATCTTCGATCACCAATCCACTTAATTCAAACCAAATTCAATTTCAATCTTGAATTTAAACTATCTCGAATTATATAAATTCGAGTTAAATTCTCAAAGGTTGGTTTAACCTTTTAAACCAAATTGACTTTTATTCAAAGTTTTTAATCAATTTAATTCTTGAGTCCAATTTTCAAAATTCCATTTTAAATTATCTTTACTTATGTATTTCAACGTTCAAATAAGAGTTCAATACAATTTTATTTTACAATTTTAATTTATTATTAATTTTTATCTTCCATTTTGAAGCCAGTTCTTAAACAATTTTAATTTACAATTCAATTATTCAAATTTATTTTATTTATACAATACCATTCTCAAATTAAAGATTTTTATTAACAATAGGATGATATCATCCAATTTTTTTTAAAACGTCCATCCATTTTCAATTTATAAATCTCAAACCCGTTTTGAGATCACACAAATTCCCAATTCAAATCAACCATTTAACTTTCCAAGTTAAATTCCAATTTTATCTTGAAATTTTCAATTCAGGTTGCTTTTTTCTATACTTACTTAACTTTTCCAAAGTTAAATTCCATTTACTTAATCCAATCAACCTCTTCAATCCTTAAAATTCAACAATAATAATCTTCCCACTTAAAAACTTATCACTTTGGGTATCACATCCCATTCCAAATTCAGACTCAACATTTAGAGTTTATTCAAACTATTTTTGATTTATATATATTCCTTATTTATATATACATATCTATTTCTTAGCCCTCCCAGCCATGTTTTAAAATTTTAAACCACCTTTGGTTTTAAACTCAAATCAAAGTTCAAACAACCCATTGTTTGCAACAAGTCCTAATTATCCAAATAAAACTTATTTATTATTATTATTATTATTATTTTGAGACAAAATTTTCAAATTATGGGACCAGATTTAGAATTTCATCTTCAATCAATTAAATTTTAATTTGGTTGTATTTCTATTTCTACTTAATTTAATTTCAGTTCGAGATTTCAATTTGGTTGTATTATATTACTTCTTAATTTAATTTCAATAATTAAACAACCAATCACCTTAATATTTATTGGAGGGAAATAATACTTTATATTTCAAAACATAAAATTATTTAAAACCTTAATATAAGAAAATAACAAGTACGCCCTCATATATATATATATATATATATAAATATTCAACTCATTCTAGAGTGCTACGGACTCTATTTAATGAGTAATCCCCACCAGAGCCAAGGTTCTCGCTTAACCTTTCAGCTCTGATACCAAATGTAACGTCCTGAAATTTCCGCACCCGAAAATTCCAGATAGTTAAGAAAAGAAGAAAGAGATAGAAGAAGAGGAAGAACAGTAACATCAATATTTCACATTCGCAGCGGATAAAATATAACAATAAATAAAAACAGTTTAAAGAAGGATATTATATCTACCAATTACATTTAAATACATCAGAGTTACACAAATATTCAACACTGGACATATACAAATCAACATGACTCAAATTTACAATATTATAATACAGCGGAAATACTCTACACGTTCCTGTCATCCAACTCGTCACGTGAGCTCCAGAACGTCCTTACCTGAAAATCTGTAATACTCGGTCTGACCTGAGCATTACACCAAAGTAACACCCGAGTCAGGCTGGAAACCAGCGTGAGTAAACCCAACTAACATGGAATACCAAAGAAATCAACTTATATAAAACCCGGGTAACTCAATCAAATTTTACAAGTTCACAATATGTTTTAGGCAACAATTAGCCTACTTATAAATTTCCAAATACCAAAGATTTAGATTTTTAAAACAGTCCAATACCTCCAAATCACTTCGTTCTAGTATATAGATTTTATATATCAATCTACAAACATTCGTAGTGGTTTCAGGTATTTCCCCAATACCCGACCCCGGTCTCATCGAATCTCATATCATTCTATTCCAAGTTATTCAAATGAAATACTCAACATTTCATATCAAAGTTATCAACTCCTTCAAATCATCCAATACCATTCAATCATTCAAAAGCAAAGCTTAATCACATACAAATCAAATCAATTGATTCTAATAGAATTTCAATACTCAATCACTTAGATTTCTTTACTTGTCAATTAATTACTTTCAATCAAATAATTCAATCATCCCTTCAATATTCATCTTAATTAATCAACCCGGATTAAATATCCTTTAATTTCATTCAAGCAACTATCTTTAATTAATTTCACAATATTAATTATACTTAACCAAAATCAATATGTACTCTTAATTACCTCCTGAATTAATTAACTATGTTAATTACATTAATCCTTAATTACTTATATTAGTTAACTTCTCATAAGTCACTTATATTGATTTATTTTCTTAACTAATCAATTTCTATTTACATCATTAATTATATAAATTAATGATTTCTCATTTACATTTCAATTTATTCTAATCTGATTTAATTTCTCTTTTTATAATGGAAGCTTAAAGGAATTTAAAACCACATTTATTTTTAAATTCAATTCGGTTTACAATTGCACTTTGATATTCAAGTTATTAAAACACTTAATATTTTAAAACTTTATTTGTTAGATTTAGCTTGGATTCAGAACTTTTTTTAAATCTCAACTTTGCAATTTAACTCCCGTCTTTAAATATCACTTTTATTTCTTTCCAATTCATTTTTATTCTATTCTTCAATTATTTCGCTTTCAAATTTTCACCACTTATTTTCTTTCAAATCCAATTTTATATATTTCGATAACTCATGGTACCGAAATATCCAATCAAACCACAGCATCCAATTACCAAAATATTCATCACAGAATATCAACCATTTCAACATAGACTTTACATTACTATATAATATAGCACATCAATCAATTTCAACCATTCCAACAATCATTAAAATTTTAACCATTTAAATTTAAATAAAAATTCAGAAGCGTGAGATTACTCACCTTTGATTTTCAATTTGCAAATCCGATCCAATCTCGGTTTGGCTTCATGGTTTCGACCTTGTATAAACATTTTATAATTTATTAATAACTTGACCTAATTCGACAATTTATTTTTAACATTGAATAAATTTGATTTAACTAGTTTTAAATAATGGTTCTCATTTTTGAAATGAAATCTACTGGGATAATAAAACTCTAAATTTAACTTTACTATTAGATTTTGGTAAATAATTTAATTTACAAGTTTATACCTATTTAAGAATCCATTGATTTTCTTCAAACTCTACCGGCATTTTAAAGTTTTCCTATTTCAAAAATCTTACATCTATTATATTCTTACTGTTTAAATAAAATATGTGAGTTGGTAAATATATAAATATGTATATTGAACTAAAATTAGTTAAAATAAAGCAAATATACCTTACTGCTTCATCCAAAACCCAAGATACCCAAACCCTAGCAGTAGCTCCTCCCCTCGAAAACGCGCCGCCACCACTGCCGAACTACCAACCAACGTTGCCGAGTTCATCACGCAAAACCCAGAGCTCACAAAAGCTACAGTCGTGACTCATAATGCCCGCCCCTACCTCCACCGAACATCGCGACCACTCCTTGATTCTCCTCAAATAGAAACCCTACTCCAATCTCTACTTCGATCGCGCTCGGCCTATCATCGAGCTTGCGAATCCTCCTCATCATCCCCAGCGACTTCGAACACGAATCATTACCCCGTGGTGATTTCGATTCAATCGATTTAGAGGATTTGAGCACGATCGACTTGCGACGGCCCCTCTTTTTTTTCGGTTACTTCGAATTAGGTTACACGAATTTATTTAAGGGAGACGAGGAAATGAGGTTCGCACTCTAATTGAAATCGTGGGTTTTATTTGAATAGAAGGGAGAATACAAATTTTTTTGAGCTGCTCGATTTTCAAATTCGAAAATGAGGAAGAGGAGTTCCCTCTTAGTTCGGCCATTATTTTCTTTTTCTTTACAGAAGGAGGGTTTAGCGTGATTAAAACGAGAAAGGAGGAAAATATCTCTGTGCGTTCAGAAGGTAGGGTGGCTGATGGAGACGTTATAGGCTTTGACCTTTTATTATGTTTATTATAAAAAAAATTTTATATCCAAAATATCTCATCACGCAATACGCGAAATCTCGAACTCCGAATGAGACATGCCGACAGGCGTTTATGAGGTTCTACCGGCATTCCGAACACAATGGAACGTGTTTCGGAGGCTAATTTGATCGTATATATGAGTTACAAAAGAAAACGATCAAATTTCAATTAAATCTACTAAAATAATTTCTAAGCGTTTCGAGCTGCCAAGGTCAAATGACAACTCCGATTGCTCCGAAAATTGAAATCCGATAATAACTAACTATTACGAATCCAATGGAACTGGTTTCGTCAAATTCCGAGACTGTGCCTCGGAAGGCTATTTTTAAATTTAATTTAAACGATATATTTTTAAAACTGAACAAAACACTTCCAAACTCAATTTCAACACTTTCACTACCTTCAGTGCTATCAATATAAATTTTATAAGCCTTCAAATTATTTTAACAGGCTTAAAACTCCAGATTCAGCGTTTTACCCAATTTCAAATTATATGATTTAATATTTAAACCATATAATTCAATAATTTAATTATCAAGTAAATATTGATATCTTGAATTCAAGTTAAAATTAACGTTTAAATATTTTAAAATCGATTAATTATTCCAATTTAATTCGTTAAAATTTCTGGGTCGTCACATGAATACTATCAGAACATCGTCAGGGAGACGATGAGCATTCTAAGTGTATGTGTGCTAAAAAGGTAATGCATAGCCTCGAGCCTCATCAACCGGTAATGGCTAAAACAGGGGAGGTGCAGCAAGGCTAAGTGGCTAACAACCAATTAGGGTAAGGTCATCCTTGTCTAGATGTCCCTTTTATTCGGCTGTAAGGGCGGTTGCTGATCCCAACTACGGGATGATCTTATTCGGACTATCCAGTAAGGGGTAGCTCCGGACTTATGTTACAGGGGATCAGGGGGCTCGGTACTCTGATCTAGACCAGGTACTATGACGGGCGGTACCCCAGTAGCCCTGCCATTGTATGGAATCCAATCTCCAATAAGCACCTGTATGGTATTGATTGTGCCCAACTATGTTGAAACGTGAGATGCAAGCATTTCAGCTAGATTCTAATTTACTTTCTGTAGACACTATTATAATATTAGACGGATTTGAGGAAAATGTTTTGGTTATCATAAGGTAAAAACTTGACATGTTTATTTGTGGCGTGGTCTTACGAGATACCTTTAATTTCAAAGGATTTTGCAAACTTTAATAATCCAATTGAATGTATTTTCTCACGCTGGTATTCCAGACTAATTCGGGTGTTATTTTACTATAATGCTCGATTCAGACTGAGTATTATAGAATACAGGATAGGATGCAGTGGAGCTCAGGAGACGAGCTGGATGGCGAGACGTATCACATGTACTTTATGTATATTCCGCTGGGCAGTATAAGCTGTATAGTCAGATTTTGTGAGGAAAAGTTGATATAACTGTCCAGCATTTTTCTATTGATTATGTTGTACTCTGATGATGTAATGTATAAAACAGATATAGTTCTTTTTGTATAAAGATCAGTCATTTATCTACTATATATTTTTCCGCTGCGTTTGTGAGATTCTGATGTTGTTTCCTATTTCTTCTTCTATCTCTTTCTTCTTTATCCCTGATGGTTCATATTTCTACCCACTTTGAATTGAACTGTTGGAGAATATTGTCGGTTCAAAGCAGTACGGACTTGTGGGCTGTTACACTTGGTATCAGAGCCAGGTTAAGCGAGAACCTTGGCTCTGGTGGGGATTACGCATTAGAGAATAGGGTCGAAAGCGTCCTAGAATGAGTTTGAGCATATTAATAGATATAAGAGCGTATTTGTTAGTGAATATAAAATTGTTTTATACTGTGTTGATTGGTTTGTTGGGTAGTTTATGGATTCTGGTCAATACGAGTAATTAACGTTATTGATAGGGATCTCTAAACACTTGAATAGAATAATTCGACATAGTATTATTCTAAATAGGGTAAATGAAATAATTTTTTCCAAATTATTTTTATACATGAAAGGAATAATTTTCATAAATCATTATAAGTATTTGTGGTTGCTTGGTTGTTAAGGAATGATAATACTAAATTATTATAATTGTTAAGAAGAAATTGAATAAGAAATTGAAATTATAACCAAATGTTAAGGAAATTAACTCATATAACAAGATGGAATTTGTAAATATGAATTATAAAATGTGAATTATAGTTGGGATTTATAATTGAAATAGAATAAAATTCCAGAGAAATATTTGAATAAAGATTGGAAGGTTTGAAGTTTGAAAATTTGGGAAATTTAATTTCCTTTAAGTTGAAAATGATTTGCAAAAGTTTTGGAGGAATAATGGTGATATTATTTCGGAAATATTTTTGAATTGGATATGAGATCTGGTGAGGTTTGAAATTAAAAATATTTAAATGTTTTTTAACATAAGTAAAAGCATTAAGCTCTTTTCGGTTGTTGGAAAATAATTTCGGTGATGACTGCAGCATCATCGATGTTCATTTTCGAGTTTCCAAGGGAGGAATTGCTGCCTAAATGTTTTAAAATCAGAATGTTTGCAAAACTTAGTTCGGTTTTAAAATTCGAAGAATAATTTGATATGCAAATGAATTATGTGTATATGTATAGCTGATTTCAAAAATGATTTTGAAATATTGAGAAATTTTTTAGAAGACTCTGGAAGTTTAATTTAAAATGTATATGAAATAAAAATGGGTTTGGTAGGTGATAAAATTTGAAATTTGTTAGAATAAAATACAAGGGTAAGTAATCCAATTAAATGAAATAAATATAAGGAGATTAGTAAATGGAATGGAGATAAGTTGGAAAACTTGTAGAAGTTAAAATTTTGAATTAAATTGAAATGTAACTGAACTAACTTAGATAAAAGTGAATTTTGAGGAAAGAGTCTAAGTTTGTTAAATGGAATAACCATTGAAATAAAATTTATTAGGTTGGAAAAAATAAAATAAACGTGTGAATGAACAAACAAATTTAATTGGTAAATAAATGAAATTGAAATTGAATATTGGAATCAATTTAAATTGTGTAAGTAAAGTGAAATCAGAAAATTTGTTCGAATGAGCTAAGTAAAATAATAAGGGTTTGGTAATGGAAGGTGTTTGAGATATGAATAAATTAGTAAGTGGAACTAACTAAAAAAATGGTTAATTAAGAACGGGTTTGAGATAAGGCGAATAGAATTCAATATTTAATTAATTTGGAAATAAATTAAGAACTAAAGACAAATTGAATTTAGGATGGAATTGAAAATTAAGTTAAATGGATGTAGATGTGAAAGCTTAAGTGGCAAGGCAAAAATAAATATAAGAAGTTTATAAAGTATTTATATATAACTTAAGAAATGGATGGTGGGATTCTTAAATAAATCTGGAATTGAAAAATATATTCTAAGTTAGTATTTGAATGAAGGTTTAAATAAAAAGTGGTGAAATGATAAATGTGGATAAGTGGATAGAAATCAAAGTAAACGTGAATAAAAAGGAAACTGATATAGCTAATAATCAACCGAAGATAAATACATAGGATGTACGTATATTATTTTTATTGGCATAGCAATTTGATCCAGATTCGAGCACAGAATTTCGAGATAGTTACATCGATCCGAGTTGGGATTTTTCACTCGATTTTCGACGACGAGCCATAGATATGGATTTTTGATTGATTCTGTAAATTCTCTATCATAGTTTACGGTTATGCAAGGAGAATGACTGTAACAACCAGTAAAGTTTAGTCGTTTTGTTTATTTAATTAATTGAATTTTGCGAAACTTTAAATAATAAAAATTAAAATTAAAATTTTATATTTGGAATAGTATATTTAAATATAGAAGATGGTAAATTTTCATCTGATTTTATGAAATTTTATTTCATTGTGAAATTTTATTAAATGCAAGGCAATTAATAATTGTTGATAATAAAATATTTTCCAAACCTGAATATTTTTACATAGAAAAATTCTAAATCGTCTTCTGACTAAGACTCCATTTTTCATTTTTTCAAATTCGGACGTCTTTAGATCCGTCGATCTTATTTTTCTGTGTTTTTGCTGCATTTTTCGCTAATAGAAAATTCGAATTTTTATAATTCAATCGTACAACCAATATCTGTATATCGTTTTGATCGTCCCATCATGCTGATTGCCGCGGTATATTTAATTCTATGTTTTGGATTTTCGATACCCAACGATAACCGTGAAACGGTCAACCGTATTGGTTTCAAATTTTTGTTTTAAAACTTCTCGGGACCATTCTATTGCCGTGCATAACCCAATAGCCATAACTTTATGATTTCTAGAAAATACAGCCTGTAACTTTTACTATCCCTATTTTCATTTAATATGCACATTCATTTTATAATACACGTTATTTTAAAATGCCCGTTAGTTTTTTTGTCGTTTAAATTTCTTCGCCTTCCTTCTCATTAATTCTATTCATAAATGACATAGATTTAATATAATTTTCATTTAATTGTTGTCACCTACTTAGGCCATCACGTTTCTATCTTCGGCAATGCTCCCCTCTTTCCTCTTCCGTTCTCTTCTTCAAAAAATATATATAGAGAGTTGAACGGCTCGTCACCAGGTTGCATGAAACCGCCTCGCCGTCCTCACCAGCAGATCTGCCCCTAACCCTCTTCCTCCTCCGCCGCATGTGGCCATACTCCTTCACTTGTTGCCAGCCATGTCTCCTCTGCCGAAACCACCCATGCTCTTCCCATCTTGATCTCCTTGCTTTCGTGCAGCCGATCACACACCTGCATCCCGCCTCGGCATCGCCTCCTCGTCCTCCATTAAAGCCGAGAGCCCCTTGCCATGCCATGCAAGCAGACCCTCCATGCATCTGCCGCCATCACCCTCTCCAAATACCGAAGCCACCATTCTTTTTCTCTTCTTTTCTTTCTCCTCCACCATTCGATAGCGGCGGCCACTCTCCCGACCAACGCAGTAGCCAGCTCACGCCTCCTCCACCCATCACCGCGCCATAGCCTTCCTTCGCTAATTCCGATCTCGCTTTCTCTCACTTTCCCTAGACGATCTCTAACCTTGCTTTGCTGCGACCTCTGCATGAGCAGCCTTCTGCACATAGGTTGGGTTTCAAGGTACTTAAGTCGGCATTATATATATTTTATGTAAATTTCAGCTAACAACGTAATTTTATTCTGTTATATAAAAAAGAAGATTTATATATATAAATTTAGACATACTATTTTGGGTTATATTTGCTTATATAACATGTAAAGTTATGAGTTATATGTATGCTTACATAGTGTTATTATTGTATGTACTATAAGTTTGATCTGTTATAAAAAAAAGTTATATAAACTATGGTACAGTTTTGTTGTAAAGGTAGAGAAGATGGTTGTACATATTTGTAGTTATATTTTAAACTAGAGTCTATTGTATATACGTAGGTTATGTTATATTTTTATCAAATGTATTTTATACATCGATTTTTATAATCTGTTGGTAAAGATGTTAGTTTATAATTTGGTTAAATTTATGGGTTATATGTATTGCTTTATTTATATCTTCATAGTATAGTACTGTATACTAGTATAATTGCTTTAGTAAGCTATCGTGTAAATGTTTGCCATATATTATACTATTAAGTGAAATTTGTAGTATTCACGTCCGTATAGATGTTATATTATAAAAGGCTTGGTCTGTTACCTGTTGTTGCATAGACTACTTCGGAATTTCTATACAAGTTTAATAGCTAGACATATGTAAATATTTTATACAGTAGCTTAGAAAGTTATAGGATGTACTTTTACAATGTCTGAGTGGGACCCCGATTTGAAAGGATTGTATATTGTATATAATATATTTGATTTTTTGTGCTGTGTTGTAATATATAGAATGCAGATATATGAGTTGCGTGAGTTAAAGAAATGCTGCATATATGTATTGATTTAGATATTATAGTATTATCTATTATCTGTTGGAGTCTGGTTTTTATATATACTTTATTTTAATATGCATTTCTCCCAATTTTTCACTGATTCTTTTTATAAATATCCGTTCATTCAGTCTGCATAGTATTTAGCTGTAGCATATATTAAAGTATGTGTAACGATCCGTAAATTTCGTGGATTTAATTTGGTTGAATTAATGAGTTTTGTAATTAAATTTAGTAGAAATAAAAACTTTATAAAAAAATATTGAAATGAACGCTAAATTAAAATATATAAATGGTGACTTAAAACCTATTTACTAGCAATTTGAATAAATTTCAATAAATGAAATGGGGTAAGTATTATACATGGATATAAATTTCATTTAAAGGGAATTTATTTAATATGTTAATGCAAAATTAGAAAATACTGGAATAAATGATAATTCCATTCATACTTGTAAGCAATTATTATAAGTTGCATGTTGAAAGGGTTGATTGAATTGGAATTTATATTTAATTTAAATGAAAATCTTAAAGGTTTACAATAACGGAAATTTAGGTAATAAGGTTAGAACAAGTTGATAAATAATAACCAAAATAAGGGAACAACATTAATATAAATAAAGTTGGAACAAATTGGATATAGAGAAATAAATGTAAGCATTTAATATACTAATTAATGATGGTTTGATGATAACGTTACTTGGTGATTAATTATAGAGTAACGGAAGTGTGAACGCAAAGTAATAAAAGCGTAATTTATGTTAAGTAATAATTTGTGGATTTGGGAATAAGTTGAAATCTTGATAATTAAGAAATTAATACGAAATAGAATGTAGAGTAAGTTATAGAATGTAAAGTATTTGAAGACCATAATTTATGTGTTCAATATATAGGAATACACATTTAAAAACATAATATTCCTTCAATTTAAAATGTAAATAGGTGTATATTTAGGTAATGAAATAAAATTTGCATGGAAGATGAAATTGAGTATATCAATGGAATGAAATGTGAGACAAGTGTTAATTGTGGTATAGAGTTATAATAGACTCAATTTAAGGGTTGGAATTAAATCTAATCCGTTTAATTGGAAACTTATTAAAATAAATTGGATTCAATTTATAATAAAGGTGTTATTTTAAGAAACTGGAATAAATTCTACAATGGATGAATTAAGCTACTTTAAATTGAGATGGAATTGGGTTTAAAGAATTATAAATTTATAAGTAAATCAAGATGATAAATTTTTGAATTTTAGAATTTGAATTTTAATAGTGAGTTAATTTTATTTAATTTATAATAGTTGGATTTATTGCAAATGAATGAAATCAAATTTGCAGTACAAATGGTTAGGGATTGTCAAATTTGGTAAAAAGAGATTTGACTTAGGAAATTTTGTTAATTGAGTTTAAAACCTTAATTACGCGTATTAATTGACAAGATTCACATTTTGAAGTATAACCGTTGATACCAATCTAAGATGTATATAGAAATATTAATGTAATAAAATATAAAACAATGTTAACTATGTTAGTTGAGTAATAATTGATTGAATATTTAGTTGTAATCGAATAAAATCAAATTCATTGGAATTAATTTGCAATTAATTGGATTAATTGCAGTTGACATTTGAACATTGTATTTACTGGAATAATTGACACTAAATTGATATGTGAATTTGCTTTTAGTTATTATAAATATCTAAGGGTTTAAAAATGACAAAAATCTACTAGTTTATAAATTTGTGCAGTTATGGTAGATGTGATTGGTCATTTGAAATGATTAATTCTATAAGATGTAATAAATGTTAATTTTAATATAAAATGGAAATTGGTAGATTTAAGGAGTGAAAACCAAGCTTTGTTAATTTATTTGAAATATTAAATTTAATAAGACTCGAATAACAAGGGTAAGAATTTAAATAGTGGATTTTGGAGTTTTATTTTTTTATTTCTAAATTTAATGAAATTGAAATTTAATATTGAAATGTAGATTTACATTGGAAATGATAAATAAACCAACTATTATTGACATTTAAATTTTGTTTGAAGCCTTGTAAATTGTTAAGAGTTTTAAAATGTTGAAATTGGAAATTTTAAGATTGGAATTTAAATTTGGATTTAATTAATTTAATTTTTAATTTATTTAATTAATGGAAAAATTGCCATTTTGGCCACTGGCTCGGATTTCGACGAAACAAGTTTCATCGGATCCGTAACGGTGAATTATAATAGTGTTTCAAGTTTCGTAGCGATCGGACTTGTCGTATGATCGTACGGACTCGAAACGCCTTGAAATTTATGCAATTTAGATCAGTTGAAATCAATTTGGAAAATTTGAATTTAGCATAACGTCTTCGTATGATGGAATTTGGACGTGAAACTTTTTCCATCGCGTTTAAAATATTTTTAAACATATATTTTGATATATGGGTTGACGCTTTTCCGTACCGGAATGGAAACGGACTTTTCGGGTCAATTATCGTTCAAAACCCAAATCCAACCTAGCCCATTCTTTCTATTCTGTTTGCCTATATATGTGGTTGTAAACCCTAGGTCATTGCTTTTTTTCTCATTATGAATGTATGCTCTTCCTCATTCCACCTCAAACCCTAATCTTCCCAATCCAGTTTCAATTTTAAAAAAAAAATTGCGGATCTGCAGGAACTTCTGGTCACGCTTCGAGTTTCAGAGGCAAAAAAGCGACATCTACTTCGGGTTAGGAAGAAAGTTACTCGGGTCACTCCGGGTCGTTTTGGCAAAAACTCCAAGCAAGTACCAGGGAATTGAGGCGGTGGACCGAAGTTGAACCCGAAGTCGACTCAGGGCCATAATTTTTCAATCTTCTAATTTTTCTAACTTTTTCATACGAGCTTCGTTTCACGCGCGATTTTTTTGTTAGGATCGTAATGAAATTCCGAACACTTTAATGTTGGTTTGGACAAATTTGGAGACCGTTCAAATTTTGGGTTCAAATTGGATTTAAATTAATTTAAATCCCAAAGATGAGTGTTTTAACGCACTCACAACTTCTAAGGTTTCTTATGTTTGTTAAATTGATTTAAGATATGAGTAGAAATTTATTTATGACTGTTTGGCATGTTTTATTCATCATCTCAGTTACATCGTATTTTTTCAATTTAACTGTTAATTAATTTTATTATTGCATATAAATTTGACAGTTAAAATTTATTTATTTGCATATAAACTGCTAGTTGAACAGTTATTAAATTTATTATCGAATATAAACTGTTAGTTAATACCTGTTATTTATTACCTGTTATATTTTATATGCTCTATATTGATGTTTTTTAAATTGGATGATGGTTTGTAATAAATGGTGGATGATTGATATTTGGATGAATGGATGTTTATTTATATTAACTGCAAGTTGTTATGCATTTCATTTCATTCAGGATTGCGGTTTGAAATGATATACAACCGCATTTTATTATTAAATTGCAGATTGAAATGATAAATATCCATATCACTTGACCATAGGATAGAAAATTATATACAGGCACCGCGGTATATATATAAAATTATTTTTGAAAGGATTTTATGGTTTTGGATAGGATACGGTTTAATAAATATTAATTTTTGATCTTATATAAAATCTTATTTTATGTACATATATAGTTAAATTATTGAATTTAAGTTGTGTATAAATTTTTTAAATAAAATAAATAAGATGAATAATGGAGTTTGATTATTTTATATTATATGGTTAAGTACATGTTAAGATATTGAGAATACATAGAGTTTTAAATGATTTAAACCAATTAATATTGGGAGTTAAATTGAAAATTTTATTTGGAATCAAGCTTAATTAAGAATTTAACTTCATAAGTTGATGTAGAATTTATTAACTTGGAATTTAAAAAAATGGTATGATATTTATAACTGAATTTTATTTCAAGATGAATTAAATGAATATTTCTAGTATAAATAAATTGAAGGAATTTTTTTAGATAAAAGTAATTTGAGTTTTACTTAAATGATTACGGGTTTATTATGCAAATATTTCAAACTAAATAATAGGACTTTAAATTGTTGAATAGAAATTTCCAACCTTAGTTCCAATTGTTTAATATTCAAAGTTTGAAATATATTGAAACTGAAGTGGTTATTGAAACTTAAAGCGATTTTGAAATTTATGGATTTGACTTAATTTTAAATGAAATAAATTGTAAGTCGCGGAAATTATTTTATTTTATAAAGAAATTTTAATTGCAAACTATTTTATTCTATATACCGTTTGAATATCCAAACCATCCAAGTTTTAGAAGTTATGGTTTTAAAGCCATGAATTTTCGAAGTATTATGGTTTGAAAGTTATAATTCAAATGTTTGGTTTCCAATTATAATAAATCTAAAGTAATATGATTTTGGAAAAGAAATATATTTGAAATAAAATGATACTATATTAATTTGGGGTTTATAAAAATAATATCAAATGAGTTTGTTTTGGAATGGAAAGGATATCGTATTTATACGGTTTTGAAATAGATATTTTATTCTGGTTTTGAAAGTAAAATTATTTTTAAATGACCGCGGTGTTATAATAACGTTTGGTTGTTAAAAAGACCGGGATCGGAAGTTGTCATACTCTCTGCCAACTCCGAAAACCACTTTAACAACCGTATATGTGGTGGAGATTCCAGAATGAAGTAGGTTGGTGGCGGCGTTTCCTGTAAGGTAAATACGTGGACCCATCTCCCGTGAGTTGGCATAAGGTGGCTAAAACAGGAGCGATTGACGGGTTAATAAGGTAGGACCTTTGATCGGACACTTCCCTTCGATACTATACCCTGACTTTGGATTGATTCGGTGGCCACCTTCACTTTTGATTTCTTTGATTTGGGGGAGTTTGTTCGAGGTGGGCGGTAGCTGTGCGCTACGCGTTACCACCGACCCGGAAGCTTAATTGGTATATCTACCCTGGCATTGCCTAGTTGTGTCGTGTCACCTACCCTATCGCGCCTTGTACGAGTTTGGATTTCTCCCGTAGCCCGTGTGGTATCCTCTGGTGGCTTCCCGATCAGGAGGGACTATGATATTGGATGGACTATTGGGACTATTATTTTGTTAAGGGGGAGATTGGGTAACTCCTTAACGCTATTTAAAAGTAAGTTTATTTTACAATTAGACACAATTATAATAGCGAAATATACTACATAGTAAATAGTTTAACGGATCCTTAAGAGATGTGAATCTCGAGCATCTTTTAAGTTACTGCACTTATATTTTGATTTAACTTACATAAGATCTTTTAGTTCTGACTCGAGTGTTTTGTCTTTTCAATTTGCTCGGGTCAGTCCGAGCGTTTCGGGATTTGAAGATTTAGCTCTGGAGGGCGAAGAAGAAGATTTGTGTTATTATCATTTATATTATTGCACTACACTCATGCTGTTCCGCTGCATTGTTATTGGTATGTGTAACTCTGATATGTATTATATAAATATAATCAAATGTTTTGTAAACAGATTTACAAACTGTATATTTGATTATTATATTTTATCCTTCCGCCGTGAGATTCTGTTTTCTTTTTATTCCTTTCTTGTTTTTCTGATTTACCCCATAACAATCCGCCCTTTCGTATGGTTTGAATTGGCACGTGTGTCGATTTAAAGTGTGTGAAAAGGCGGGATTTTACAGTTGGTATCAGAGCTTTGGTTTAGCGATAAACCTTAGCTTTATGGGGTTTGACTCTTTATTAATAGGGTAGCAATACCCTATGGGAGTCGCTGAGAGTATATATATGAGAGAGCGTGTTTGTTAGTGTTATAAAAAGGTTTTTATATTGTGTTAATCTGTTCCGTTTTGTATTTATAAATTCTGGTTGATGCATGGGACGTTATGACATCAATAGGGATTTCTAAACACTTAATAGGACAGACCGACATAATATTTGTTTTTAATATAGGTGAATGAAATAATTTTGCCTATTATATTTTCTATATATAAAATAAAATTTTTCAAATGATATCTACATTTGGCTGCAATAGATTGGTTGTTAGGTAATAAAGTGTATAAAGAATAATAGAAATAAGATTGAAAAATAAAATAAATGAAATTTGGAAATTTAGAACTTAAGATCCGGGGTTTTGCAATTTCTTTTGAATAAATTTTGGAACATAATAACATTGTTTATAAGTACTTTCTGATATAAATATTTATTATAATTCGGAAGAATTGTTTTAAAGAAGATTTTGGAGAAATAAGTTTGTATTTTCCTCTATGTCGCTGGAAAATAATTTCGGTGATGGCGGCCGCATCATCGACTTTCATTTTCGAGTTTCGAAGGGGAAAGGCCACTGTAGTAGTTTTACTGCAGATTCATTTTTGAAAAAATATATAAATTATGAATTTTTTAAATATAATTAGAGATATATAAGTTGTAAGAATATAGTTATCGATTATTTTAAAATAATTTGAAATTTAACCCGGTATTAAATTCTTAAATTTCCATTAATTAATTGTTACAATTATTGTAGTGAAATGAAAGGTAAGTAATTAGTAATTGAAACCTCTAATGTAGGTAAGAGATTTAGGACTAAGTTATAAAGGAAATAAAAAGGAAGTTGAAATTGTAACTTATAAGGAAAAGGTAAAAATTTATTGAACAATGAATTAATTAAAAAAGAAATGGGAAAACTTGTATAACTTTCAATTACATTCTTAAAGGCATATATATAACTTACCAAAAGATATAAAAGGTTGAAAATGTTAATAAGAAAATGTAATAGATATTATACAAGTAATTAACTGGAGGTAATGAAAATAATCAATGGAATTCCTTAATAAATCAGAATTGATGTGTAATGTATAAACTTAAGTATAACTGAACGCTACTAATTAAATATAATGGGAAGTAGGTATTGTAAGTAAGCAATTATAAACTTTAGTGAATAGGTTGAGGTTAATTCTGAATAAAATAAGAAAATTTTGATTATAAACTTAGGTTAATGAATTTGCCTACTAAGAATTCAATTGAATAGGAATAAAATAAATAAATGAATAAAAGAAGAAACTTACATGACATTAAAATAAATAAAATTTGAATATTGTAAGTGATAAATGAAAATTTTAAGTAATCATTGAATGAAGGAAAAGGAAATCAAACAACTAATGTATGAAATAAAATTAATAATAGTTAATTTGTTTGTTAGTAGGAATTGTTGTTGTTTGGTTATGGTTGTTTGGATAAGATACTTTAAAATTTGGATTTGGGTGAATGAATAATCTATTTAGTTTAAGACTGTTGAGTAAATGATGCGCTAGTAGTTAATTCTTCATTCCGTACAATTTAAAAGTTTTGAACCCGAACAACTATTTGTTTGTTTGATTGAATGGTTTGTATGCTGTTTATTGAAATTGATGGTTGTTGTATTGATTTGTTGTTAGTAATTGAAACCACTTTATTATTTCACTTTACATAAATTGTTAACCCTTTGGATTTTATAAGTGAAATACAGGTTATGGAAACAATTGCTACTGCATTTGGTTCCATAAATTAAGCGTAAATTGCTCGACAAAAGGTACATTTCGGATTACGGTTTATAGTGCTATTTTATATATTTTCCCAGGTTGGGATATAATATTTTGGATAATATATGTAATATAATTGTTATATTTTGATATTATATTTTCTCCCAAGCCTCTCTGTACAAAGGAGACTATGCCGAAATTTTTAAAAAAATTTGGACTTAGAAATTATTTTGAAATGTTTTTCCAAACTTTATTTATTTAAGTATAAAAAGATATAATGATTATAAAATGGGTATATTTAATATAAAGTAATAAATTATGTAAATTATGGTGTGTAAAGTTAATATTTTGAATAAGATGTATTGTTTATTTGATTCTTCCATCTCCTTCTTTTTCCTTTTCGGGGACGAAAAGTTTTGAGTGGGGGAGAGTGTAACGACCCGTAAATTTCGTGGATTTAATTTGGCTGAATTAATGAGTTTTGTAATTAAATTTAGTAGAAATAAAAACTTTATAAAAAAATATTGAAATGAACGCTAAATTAAAATATATAAATGGTGACTTAAAACCTATTTACTAGCAATTTGAATAAATTTCAATAAATGAAATGGGGTAAGTATTATACATGGATATAAATTTCCTTTAAAGGGAATTTATTTAATATGTTAATGCAAAGTTAGAAAATACTGGAATAAATGATAATTCCATTCATACTTGTAAGCAGTTATTATAAGTTGCATGTTGAAAGGGTTGATTGAATTGGAATTTATATTTAATTTAAATGAAAATCTTAAAGGTTTACAATAACGGAAATTTAGGTAATAAGGTTAGAACAAGTTGATAAATAATAACCAAAATAAGGGAACAACATTAATATAAATAAAGTTGGAACAAATTGGATATAAAGAAATAAATGTAAGCATTTAATATACTAATTAATGATGGTTTGATGATAACGTTACTTGGTGATTAATTATAGAGTAACGGAAGTGTGAACGTAAAGTAATAAAAGCGTAGATTTATGTTAAGTAATAATTTGTGGATTTGGGAATAAGTTGAAATCTTGATAATTAAGAAATTAATACGAAATAGAATGTAGAGTAAGTTATAGAATGTAAAGTATTTGAAGACCATAATTTATGTGTTCAATATATAGGAATACACATTTAAAAACATAATATTCCTCCAAATTTAAAATGTAAATATGTGTATATTTAGGTAATGAAATAAAATTTGCATGGAAGATGAAATTGAGTATATCAATGGAATGAAATGTGAGACAAGTGTTAATTGTGATATAGAGTTATAATAGACTCAATTTAAAGGTTGGAATTAAATCTAATCCGTTTAATTGGAAACTTATCAAAATAAATTGGATTCAATTTATAATAAAGGTGTTATTTTAAGAAACTGGAATAAATTCTATAATGGATGAATTAAGCTACTTTAAATTGAGATGGAATTGGGTTTAATGAATTATAAATTTATAAGTAAATCAAGATGATAAATTTTTGAATTTTTGAATTTGAATTTTAATAGTGAGTTAATTTTATTTAATTTATAATAGTTGGATTTATTGCAAATGAATGAAATCAAATTTGCAGTACAAATGGTTAGGGATTGTCAAATTTGGTAAAAAGGGATTTGACTTAGGAAATTTTGTTAATTGAGTTTAAAACCTTAATTACGCGTATTAATTGACAAGATTCACATTTTTAAGTATAATCGTTGATACCAATCTAAGATGTATATAGAAATATTAATGTAATGAAATATAAAACAATGTTAACTATGTTAGTTGAGTAATAATTGATTGAATATTTAGTTGTAATCGAATAAAATCAAATTCATTGGAATTAATTTGCAATTAATTGGATTAATTGCAGTTGACATTTGAACACTGTATTTACTGGAATAATTGACACTAAATTGATATGTGAATTTGCTTTTAGTTATTATAAATATCTAAGGGATTAAAAATGACAAAAATCTACTAGTTTATAAATTTGTGCATTTATGGTAGATGTGATTGGTCATTTGAAATGATTAATTCTATAAGATGTAATAAATGTTAATTTTAATATAAAATGGAAATTGTTAGATTTAAGGAGTGAAAACCAAGCTTTGTTAATTTATTTGAAATATTAAATTTAATAAGACTCGAATAACAAGGGTAAGAATTTAAATAGTGGATTTTGGAGTTTCATTTTTTTTATTTCTAAATTTAATGAAATTGAAATGTAGATTTACATTGGAAATGATAAATAAACCAATTATTATTGACATTTAAATTTTTTTTGAAGCCTTGTAAATGGTTAAGAGTTTTAAAATGTTGAAATTGGAAATTTTAAGATTGGAATTTAAATTTGGATTTAATTAATTTACTTTTTAATTTATTTAATTAATGGAAAAATTGCCATTTTGGCCACTAACTCGGATTTCGACGAAATAAGTTTCATCGGATCCGTAACGGTGAATTATATTAGTGTTTCAAGTTTCGTAGCGATCGGACTTGTCGTTTGATCGTAAGGACTCGAAACGCCTTGAAATTTATGCAATTTAGATCAGTTGAAATTAATTTGGAAATTTGAATTTAGCATAACTTCTTCGTACGATGGAATTTGGACGTGAAACTTTTTCCATCGCGTTTAAAATATTTTTAAACATATATTTTGATATATGGGTTGACCCTTTTCCGTACCGGAATCGAAGCGGGCTTTTCGGGTCAATTATCGTTCAAAACCCAAATCCAACCTAGCCCATTCTTTCTATTCTGTTTGCCTATATATATGTGGTTATAAACCCTAGGTCATTGCTTTTTTCCTCATTCTGAATGTATGCTCTTCCTCATTCCACCTCAAACCCTAATCTTCCCAATCCAATTTCAATTTTAAAAAAAAAATTGCGGATCTGTAGGAACTTCTGGTCGCGCTTCGAGTTTCAAAGGCAAAAATGCTGCATCTACTTCGGGTTAGGAAGAAAGTTACTCGGATCGCTCCGGGTCATTTTGGCAAAAACTCCAAGCAAGCACCAGGGAATTGAGGCGGTAGACCGAAGTTGAACCCGAAGTCGACTCAGGACCATAATTTTCCAATCTTCTAATTTTCCTAACTTTTTCATACGAGCTCCGTTACATGCGCGATTTTTTTTGTTAGGATCGTAATAAAATTCCAGACACTTTGATGCTGGTTTGGACAAATTTGGAGACCGTTCAAATTTTGGGTTTAAATTGGATTTAAATTCAATTTAAATCCCAAAGGTGAGTGTTTTAACCCACTCACAACTTCTAAGTTTTCTTATGTTTGTTAAATTGATTTAAGATATGAGTAGAAATTTATTTATGACTGTTTGGCAAGTTTTATTCATCATCTCAGTTACAGCGCATTTTTTTTAATTTAACTGTTAATTAATTTTATTATTGCATATAAATTTGACAGTTAAAATTTATTTATTTGCGTATAAACTGCCAGTTAAACAGTTATTAAATTTATTATTGAATATAAACTGTTAGTTAATACCTGTTATTTATTACCTGTTATATTTTATATGCTCTATATTGATGTTTGTTTAAATTGGATGATGGTTTGTAATAAATGGTGGATGATTGATATTTGGATGAATGGATGTTTATTTATATTAACTGCAAGTTGTTATGCATTTCATTTCATTCGGGATTGCGGTTTGAAATGATATACAACCGCATTTTATTATTAAATTGCGGATTGAAATGATAAATATCCATATCACTTTACCATAGGATAGAAAATTATATACAGGCACCGCGGTATATATATAAAATTATTTTTGAAAGGATTTTATGGTTTTGGATAGGATACGTTTCAATAAATATTAATTTTTGATCTTATATAAAATCTTATTTTATGTACATATATAGTTAAATTATTGAATTTAAGCTGTGTATAAATTTGTTAAATAAAATAAATAAGATGAATAATGGAGTTTGATTATTTTATATTATATGGTTAAGTACATGTTAAGATATTGAGAATACATAGAGTTTTAAATGATTTAAACCAATTAATATTGGGAGTTAAATTGAAAATTTTATTTGGAATCGAGCTTAATTAATAATTTAACTTCATAAGTTGATGTAGAATTTATTAACTTGGAATTTTAAAAAAATGGTATGATATTTATAACTGAATTTATTTTCAAGATGAATTAAATGAATATTTCTAGTACAAGAAAATTGAAGGAACTTTTTTAGATAAAAGTAATTTGAGTTTTACTTAAATGATTACGGGTTTACTATGCAAATATTTCAAACTAAATAATAGGACTTTAAATTGTTGAATAGAAATTTCCAACCTTAGTTCCAATTGTTTAATATTCAAAGTTTGAAATATATTGAAACTGAAGTGGTTATTGAAACTTAAAGCGATTTTGAAATTTATGGATTTTGACTTAATTTTAAATGAAATAAATTGTAAGTCGCGGAAATTATTTTATTTTATAAAGAAATTTTAATTGCAAACTATTTTATTCTATATACCGTTTGAATATCCAAACCATCCAAGTTTTAGAAGTTATGGTTTTAAAGCTATGAATTTTCGAAGTATTATGGTTTGAAAGTTATAATTCAAATGTTTGGTTTCCAATTATTATAAACCTAAAGCAATATGATTTTGGAAAAGAAATATATTTGAAATAAAATGATACTATATTAATTTGGGGTTTATAAAAATAATATCAAATGAGTTTGTTTTGGAATGGAAAGGATATCGTATTTATACGGTTTTGAAATAGATATTTTATTCTGGTTTTGAAAGTAAAATTATTTTTAAATGACCGCGGTGTTATAATAACGTTTGGTTGTTAAAGAGACCGGGATCGGAAGTTGTCATACTCTCTGCCAACTCCGAAAACCACTTTAACAACCGTATACGCGGTAGAGATTCCAGAATGAAGTAGGTTGGTGGCGGCGTTTCCTGTAAGGTAAATACGTGGACCCATCTCCCGTGAGTTGGCATAAGGTGGCTAAAACAGGAGCGATTGACGGGTTAATAAGGTAGGACCTTTGATCGGACACTTCCCTTCGATACTATACTCTGACTTTGGATTGATTCGGTGGCCACCTTCACTTTTGATTTCTTTGATTTGGGGGAGTTTGTTCGAGGTGGGCGGTAGCTGTGCGCTACGCGTTACCACCGACCCGGAAGCTTAATTGGTATATCTACCCTGGCATTGCCTAGTTGTGTCGTGTCACCTACCCTATCGCGCCTTGTACGAGTTTGGATTTCTCCCTAGCCCGTGTGGTATCCTCTGGTGGCTTCCCGATCAGGAGGGACTATGATATTGGATGGACTATTGGGACTATTATTTTGTTAAGGGGGAGATTGGGCAACTCCTTAATGCTATTTAAAAGTAAGTTTATTTTACAATTAGACACTATTATAATAGCGAAATATACTACATAGTAAATAGTTTAACGGATCCTTAAGAGATGTGAATCTCGAGCATCTTTTAAGTTACTGCACTTATATTTATCCCTGTTGATTTAACTTAAATAAGATCTTTTAGTTCTGACTCGAGTGTTTTGTCTTTTTAATTTGCTCGGGTCAGTCCGAGCGTTTCAGGATTTGAAGATTTAGCTCTGGAGGGCGAAGAAGAAGATTTTGTGTTATTATCATTTATATTATTGCACTACACTCATGCTGTTCCGCTGCATTGTTATTGGTATGTGTAACTCTGATATGTATTATATAAATATAATCAAATGTTTTGTAAACAGATTTACAA
The DNA here is from genome assembly GCA_030765085.1 of Allium cepa. Lineage (NCBI taxonomy): Eukaryota > Viridiplantae > Streptophyta > Magnoliopsida > Asparagales > Amaryllidaceae > Allium > Allium cepa. Next base: position 133,277,733 of record CM060943.1, read on the forward strand.
ACTGTATATTTGATTATTATATTTTATCCTTCCGCCGTGAGATTCTGTTTTCTTTTTATTCCTTTCTTGTTTTTCTGATTTACCCCATAAAAATCCGCCCTTTCGTATGGTTTGAATTGGCACGTGTGTCGATTTAAAGTGTGTGAAAAGGCGGGATTTTACAGTTGGTATCAGAGCTTTGGTTTAGCGATAAACCTTAGCTTTATGGGGTTTGACTCTTTATTAATAGGGTAGCAATACCCTATGGGAGTCGCTGAGAGTATATATATGAGAGAGCGTATTTGTTAGTGTTATAAAAAGGCTTTTATATTGTGTTAATCTGTTCCGTTTTGTATTTATAAATTCTGGTTGATGCATGGGACGCTATGACATCAATAGGGATTTCTAAACACTTAATAGGACAGACCGACATAATATTTGTTTTTAATATAGGTGAATGAAATAATTTTGCCTATCATATTTTCTATATATAAAATAAATTTTTTCAAATGATATCTACATTTGGCTGCAATAGATTGGTTGTTAGGTAATAAAGTGTATAAATAATAATAGAAATAAGACTGAAAAATAAAATAAATGAAATTTGGAAATTTAGAACTTAAGATCCGGGGTTTTGAAATTTCTTTCGAATAAATTTTGGAACATAATAATATTGTTTATAAGTACTTTCTGATATAAATATTTATTATAATTCGGAAGAATTGTTTTAAAGAAGATTTTGGAGAAATAAGTTTGTACTTTCCTCTATGTCGCTGGAAAATAATTTCGGTGATGGCGGCCGCATCATCGACTTTCATTTTCGAGTTTCGAAGGGGAAAGGCCACTGTAGTAGTTTTATTGCAGATTCATTTTTGAAAAAATATATAAATTTTGAATTTTTTAAATATAATTAGAGATATATAAGTTGTAAGCATATAGTTATCGATTATTTTAAAATAATTTGAAATTTAACCCGGTATTAAATTCTTAAATTTCCATTAATTAATTGTTCAATTATTGTAGTGAAATGAAAGGTAAGTAATTAGTAATTGAAACCTCTAATGTAGGTAAGAGATTTAGGACTAAGTTATAAAGGAAATTAAAAGGAAGTTGAAATTGTAACTTATAAGGAAAAGGTAAAAATTTATTGAACAATGAATTAATTAAAAAAGAAATGGGAAAACTTGTATAACTTTCAATTACATTCTTAAAGGCATATATATAACTTACCAAAAGATATAAAAGGTTGAAAATGTTAATAAGAAAATGTAATAGATATTATACAAGTAATTAACTGGAGGTAATGAAAATAATCAATGGAATTCCTTAATAAATCAGAATTGATGTGTAGTGTATAAACTTAAGTATAATTGAATGCTACTAATTAAATATAATGGGAAGTAGGTATTGTAAGTAAGCAATTATAAACTTTAGTGAATAGGTTGAGGTTAATTCTGAATAAAATAAGAAAATTTTGATTATAAACTTAGGTTAATGAATTTGCCTACTAAGAATTCAATTGAATAGGAATAAAATAAATAAATGAATAAAAGAAGAAACTTACATGACATTAAAATAAAAAAAATCTGAATATTGTAAGTGATAAATGAAAATTTTAAGTAATCACTGAATGAAGGAAAAGGAAATCAAACAACTAATGCATGAAATAAAATTAATAATAGTTAATTTGATTGTTAGTAGGAATTGTTGTTGTTTGGATAAGATACTTTAAAATTTGGATTTGGGTGAATGAATAATCTATTTAGTTTATCTAAGACTGTTGAGTAAATGATGCGCTAGTAGTTAATTCTTCATTCCGTACAATTTAAAAGTTTTGAGCCCGAACAACTATTTGTTTGTTTGATTGAATGGTTGTTTGTATTTGTTGTGTATGCTGTTTGTTGAAATTGATGGTTGTTGTATTGATTGTTGTTAGTAATTGAAACCACTTTAATATTTCACTTTACATAAATTGTTAACCCTTTGGATTTTATAAGTGAAATGCAGGTTATGGAAACAATTGCTACTGCCTTTGGTCCCATAAATTAAGCGTAAACTGCCCGACAAAAGGTACATTTCGGATTACGGTTTATAGTGCTATTTTATATATTTTCCCAGGTTGGGATATAATATTTTGGATAATATATGTAATATAATTGTTATATTTTGATATTATATTTTCTCTCAAGCCTCTTTGTACAAAGGAGACTATGCCGAAATTTTTAAAAAAATTTGGACTTAGAAATTATTTTGAAATGTTTTTCCAAACTTTATTTATTTAAGTATAAAAAGATATAATGATTATAAAATGGGTATATTTAATATAAAGTAATAAATTATGTAAATTATGGTGTGTAAAGTTAATATTTTGAATAAGATGTATTGTTTATTTGATTCTTCCATCTCCTTCTTTTTCCTTTTCGGGGACGAAAAGTTTTGAGTGGGGGAGAGTGTAACGACCCGTAAATTTCGTGGATTTAATTTGGCTGAATTAATGAGTTTTGTAATTAAATTTAGTAGAAATAAAAACTTTATAAAAAAATATTGAAATGAACGCTAAATTAAAATATATAAATGGTGACTTAAAACCTATTTACTAGCAATTTGAATAAATTTCAATAAATGAAATGGGGTAAGTATTACACCTGGATATAAATTTCATTTAGAGGGAATTTATTTAATATGTTAATGCAAAGTTAGAAAATACTGGAATAAATGATAATTCCATTCATACTTGTAAGCAGTTATTATATGTTGCATGTTGAAAGGGTTGATTGAATTGGAATTTATATTTAATTTAAATGAAAATCTTAAAGGTTTACAATAACGAAAATTTAGGTAATAAGGTTAGAACAAGTTGATAAATAATAACCAAAATAAGGGAACAGCATTAATATAAATAAAGTTGGAACAAATTGGATATAGAGAAATAAATGTAAGCATTTAATATACTAATTAATGATGGTTTGATGATAACGTTACTTGGTGATTAATTATAGAGTAACGGAAGTGTGAACGTAAAGTAATAAAAGCGTAGATTTATGTTAAGTAATAATTTGTGGATTTGGGAATAAGTTGAAATCTTGATAATTAAGAAATTAATACGAAATAGAATGTAGAGTAAGTTATAGAATGTAAAGTATTTGAAGACCATAATTTATGTGTTCAATATATAGGAATACACATTTAAAAACATAATATTCCTCCAAATTTAAAATGTAAATAGGTGTATATTTAGGTAATGAAATAAAATTTGCATGGAAGATGAAATTGAGTATATCATTGGAATGAAATGTGAGACAAGTGTTAATTGTGATATAGAGTTATAATAGACTCAATTTAAGGGTTGGAATTAAATCTAATCCGTTTAATTGGAAACTTATTAAAATAAATTGGATTCAATTTATAATAAAGGACTTATTTTAAGAAACTGGAATAAATTCTATAATGGATGAATTAAGCTACTTTAAATTGAGATGGAATTGGGTTTAAAGAATTAAAAATTTATAAGTAAATCAAGATGATAAATTTTTGAATTTTTGAATTTGAATTTTAATAGTGAGTTAATTTTATTTAATTTATAATAGTTGGATTTATTGCAAATGAATGAAATTAAATTTGCAGTACAAATGGTTAGGGATTGTCAAATTTGGTAAAAAGGGATTTGACTTAGGAAATTTTGTTAATTGAGTTTAAAACCTTAATTACGCGTATTAATTGACAAGATTCATATTTTTAAGTATAATCGTTGATACCAATCTAAGATGTATATAGAAATATTAATGTAATGAAATATAAAACAATGTTAACTATGTTAGTTGAGTAATAATTGATTGAATATTTAGTTGTAATCGAATAAAATCAAATTCATTGGAATTAATTTGCAATTAATTGGATTAATTGCAGTTGACATTTGAACACTGTATTTACTGGAATAATTGACACTAAATTGATATGTGAATTTGCTTTTAGTTATTATAAATATCTAAGGGATTAAAAATGACAAAAATCTACTAGTTTATAAATTTGTGCATTTATGGTAGATGTGATTGGTCATTTGAAATGATTAATTCTATAAGATGTAATAAATGTTAAGTTTAATTATAAAATGGAAATTGGTAGATTTAAGGAGTGAAAACCAAGCTTTGTTAATTTATTTGAAATATTAAATTTAATACGACTCGAATAACAAGGGTAAGAATTTAAATAGTGGATTTTGGAGTTTTATTTTATTTATTTCTAAATTTAATGAAATTGAAATTGAATATTGAAATGTAGATTTACATTGGAAATGATAAATAAACCAACTATTATCGACATTTTAATTTTTTTCGAAGCCTTGTAAATGGTTAAGAGTTTTAAAATGTTGAAATTGGAAATTTTAAGATTGGAATTTAAATTTGGATTTAATTAATTTACTTTTTAATTTATTTAATTAATGGAAAAATTGCCATTTTGGCCACTGACTCGGATTTCGACGAAATAAGTTTCATCGGATCCGTAACGGTGAATTATAATAGTGTTTCAAGTTTCATAGCGATCGGACTTGTCGTTTGATCGTACAGACTCGAAACGCCTTGAAATTTATGCAATTTAGATCAGTTGAAATCAATTTGGAAAATTTGAATTTAGCATAACTTCTTCGTACGATGGAATTTGGACGTGAAACTTGTTCCATCGCGTTTAAAATATTTTTAAACATATATTTTGATATATGGGTTGACCCTTTTCCGTACCGGAATCGAAACGGGCTTTTCGGGTCAATTATCGTTCAAAACCCAAATCCAACCTAGCCCATTCTTTCTATTCTGTTTGCCTATATATATGTGGTTATAAACCCTAGGTCATTGCTTTTTTCCTCATTCTGAATGTATGCTCTTCCTCATTCCACCTCAAACCCTAATCTTCCCAATCCAATTTCAATTTAAAAAAAAAAATTGCGGATCTGTAGGAACTTCTGGTCGCGCTTCGAGTTTCAGAGGCAAAAACGCTGCATCTACTTCGGGTTAGGAAGAAAGTTACTCAGATCGCTCTGGGTCGTTTTGGAAAAAACTCCAAGCAAGCACCAGGGAATTGAGGCGGTAGACCGAAGTTGAACCCGAAGTCGACTCAGGGCCATAATTTTCCAATCTTCTAATTTTCCTAACTTTTTCATACGAGCTCCGTTTCACGCGCGATTTTTTTTGTTAGGATCGTAATAAAATTCCGGACACTTTGATGCTGGTTTGGAAAAATTTGGAGACCGTTCAAATTTTGGGTTTAAATTGGATTTAAATTCAATTTAAATCCCAAAGGTGAGTGTTTTAACCCACTCACAACTTCTAAGGTTTCTTATGTTTGTTAAATTGATTTAAGATATGAGTAGAAATTTATTTATGACTGTTTGGCAAGTTTTATTCATCATCTCAGTTACAGCGCATTTTTTTAATTTAATTGTTAATTAATTTTATTATTGCATATAAATTTGACAGTTAAAATTTATTTATTTGCGTATAAACTGCCAGTTAAACAGTTATTAAATTTATTATTGAATATAAATTGTTAGTTAATACCTGTTATTTATTACCTGTTATATTTTATATGCTCTATATTGATGTTTGTTTAAATTGGATGATGGTTTTAATAAATGGTGGATGATTGATATTTGGATGAATGGATGTTTATTTATATTAACTGCAAGTTGTTATGCATTTCATTTCATTCGGGATTGCGGTTTGAAATGATATACAACCGCATTTTATTATTAAATTGCGGATTGAAATGATAAATATCCATATCACTTTACCATAGGATAGAAAATTATATATAGGCACCGCGGTATATATATAAAATTATTTTTGAAAGGATTTTATGGTTTTGGATAGGATACGTTTTAATAAATATTAATTTTTGATCTTATATAAAATCTTATTTTATGTACATATATAGTTAAATTATTGAATTTAAGCTGTGTATAAATTTGTTAAATAAAATAAATAAGATGAATAATGGAGTTTGATTATTTTATATTATATGGTTAAGTACGTGTTAAGATATTGAGAATACATAGAGTTTTAAATGATTTAAACCAATTAATATTGGGAGTTAAATTGAAAATTTTATTTGGAATCGAGCTTAATTAAGAATTTAACTTCATAAGTTGATGTAGAATTTATTAACTTGGAATTTAAAAAAAATGGTATGATATTTATAACTGAATTTTATTTCAAGATGAATTAAATGAATATTTCTAGTATAAATAAATTGAAGGAATTATTTTAGATAAAAGTAATTTGAGTTTTACTTAAATGATTACGGGTTTATTATGCAAATATTTCAAACTAAATAATAGGACTTTAAATTGTTGAATAGAAATTTCCAACCTTAGTTCCAATTGTTTAATATTCAAAGTTTGAAATATATTGAAACTGAAGTGGTTATTGAAACTTAAAGCGATTTTGAAATTTATGGATTTTGACTTAATTTTAAATGAAATAAATTGTAAGTCGTGGAAATTATTTTATTTTATAAAGAAATTTTAATTGCAAACTATTTTATTCTATATACCGTTTGAATATCCAAACCATCCAAGTTTTAGAAGTTATGGTTTTAAAGCTATGAATTTTCGAAGTATTATGGTTTGGAAGTTATAATTCAAATGTTTGGTTTTCAATTATTATAAATCTAAAGCAATATGATTTTGGAAAAGAAATATATTTGAAATAAAATGATATTATATTAATTTTGGGCTTATAAAAATAATATCAAATGAGTTTGTTTTGGAATGGAATGGATATCGTATTTTTACGGTTTCGAAATAGATATTTTATTCTGGTTTTGAATGCAAAATTATTCTTAAATGACCGCGGTGTTATAATAACGTTCGGTTGTTAAAGAGACCGGGATCGGAAGTTGTCATACTCTCTGCCAACTCCGAAAACCACTTTAACAACCGCATACGCGGTGGAGATTTCAGAATGAAGTAGGTTGGTGGCGGCGTTTCCTGTAAGGTAAATACATGGACCCAACTCCCGTGAGTTGGCATAAGGTGGCTAAAACATGAGCGATTGACAGGTTAATAAGGTAGCACCTTTGATCGGATACTTCCCTTCGATACTATACTCTGACTTTGGATTGATTTGGTGGCCACCTTCACTTTTGATTTCTTTGATTTGGGGGAGTTTGTTCGAGGTGGGCGGTAGCTGCGCGCTACGCGTTACCACCGACCCGGAAGCGTAATTGGTATATCTACCCTGGCATTGCCTAGTTGTGCCATGTCACCTACCCTATCGCGCCTTGTACGAGTTTGGATTTCTCCCGTAGCCCATGTGGTATCCTCTGGTGGCTTCCCTATCAGGAGGGACTATGATATTGGATGGACTACTGGGACTACTATTGTGTTAAGGGGGAGATTGGGTAACTCCTTAACTCTATTTAAAAGTAAGTTTATTTTACAATTAGACACTATTATAATAGCGAAATATACTACATAGTAAATAGTTTAACGGATCCTTAAGAGATGTGAATCCCGAGCATCTTTTAAGTTACTTCACTCGTATTTATCCCTGTTGATTTAACTTACATAAGATCTTTTAGTTCTGACTCGAGTGTTTTGTCTTTTCAATTCGCTCGGGTCAGTCCGAGCGTTTCAGGATTTGAAGATTTAGCTCTGGAGGGCGAAGACGAAGTTTTGTGTTATTATCATTTATATTATTGCACTACATTCATACTGTTCCGCTGCATTGTTTTTGGTATGTGTAACTCTGATATGTATTATATAAATATAATCAAATGTTTTGTAAACAGATTTATAAACTGTATATTTGATTATTATATTTTATCCTTCCGCCGTGAGATTCTTTTTCTTTTTATTCCTTTCTTGTTTTTCTGATTTACCCCATAACAATCCGCCCTTTCGTATGGTTTAAATTGGCATGTGTGTCGATTTAAAGTGTGTGAAAAGGCGGGATGTTACAGTATGTTTGTATAAAAGTACCCTTAAGTTTGGTTTCAAATATAAAAAGCTCTGTGTAATATACAAAGTTATAAAGTATTTAGCTGTGTCTGCATATTTGTTTGTATGTGTTTGATTTAGAAGCAATGATTTCAAATATATACATTTAATTTAATATGTGTTTAAAATTTATATTGATTTGAAAATAAATATAAGATATATACTCCGTTTCTATCTAGACGATTCTTATTTATTTCATCAATTCCTATTTATCAGCTTGTCCGTCGAATTCGTGCCAATCTTGCTTCGTTTTGAAATTCGTGCTTGGACCCGCGACTCATCTCATTCTCGTTCATCTCTCTAACCTCGAAAGGTGAGAAATCACTCACGATTAATGTTCTTTTATTTATTAAATTTGATTTCAATTACAACAACAATTGAAATATGCTGCTGTTAGTTATTTACACTGTTATATATATGCTATTACCTATATCAGTTCACCTGTGACATCTGACACCATTATCTGTTATTTATAATGATGATACACGTCCGTTATATTATTGTTATATATGTTACCACTCTGCAAGTTCCCTGTTAGTATAGAATCACTATGGGTTGAAATGAACATACCTGAATGATTTGTAGAATAGGAGAAAGTCGTTATGGGTTGAAATGATAAACCCAAGCGATTTCCATTGAACTGAATTTGGGATTGCGGGTTGAAATGATATATATATATATATACTCGTATATATTTAAATTATGGATTGAAATGATAAATATCCGTATCACTTGACCATAGGATAGAAAATTATATACAGACACTGTTGGTCTATATAAACATATTGAAAATGATTACTATGGTTTGGAAGGAAATATATGGTTTTATATAAATATTGATTTTTGATATTATATAAATGTTATTTATATATAGTTAAATTCTTGATTTTAAGCTATGCATAAATTTTTTAATATAAAATAAGCTTAATAATAAAGTTTGATTTTATTAAAATATAATAGGGTTAGGTATTTATTCAAATTATATTTTAATATAATGTAATAATGATTTAATAAATTAAGGTTGAGAAGATAGATTTGAAATTGATTTGAAATTGTACTCAATTAAGAAATATATTAACTAGAAACCGATTTGGAACTTATCGAATTTGATATTTTTAAGGATACAAAATTTTATAACTTGATTTCGGTTAAGGTGATTTAAATGAATATTTCAAGTTTAATTAAGTTGAAGGAAATAATTAGTTTATTTGTAATTTGGGGTTTTATTTATATAATATTGGATTTATTAAGTGAATATTTCAAAACTAAATAATGATAAAGTTAGATTAAGATTTATATGAAATTATCAAATTTAGTTTTGAGATTGTGAAATATTTAAAGCTTTGGAATATATCAAAATTTAAATGGTTTATTTGCGGTTCAAATCTGTATTTGAAATCGATATAGCCTATTGTGAACTGAATTGAAATTGATTATTTGAGATTTGACTAAATTTGAAATTTTGGGATTGGTGTTGATTTGGAATTATTTGTGAAATTTGATGAAGCTAATTTATTTTATAAAGTATTTTAAATTATATTTAAAGCTATTAATATATGTTACTTTATAAACTGATTTCATATAAATATTTTAATATAAGTTATTTTTAATATAAACTATTTTGAATTATGACAATTTTTATATAAACTATTTTAAATTATAAACTATTTTATTATATATACTACTATTGTAATGACCCGAAATTTTCGAACCCGAAAATTCCAGATAGTTATGAAAAAGAAGAAAGAGAAAGAAGAAGAAGAGCAGAAATACCAAACAACTCACATTCGTAGCGGATAAAATATAATAATAAATATTAATAGTTTAAAGAAGAATACTATATCTGTCGCTTACAATCTAATACATCAAGTTTCACATTTATATACAGTCACTGAATATTTACAATTATCATGTCTCAGATTAACAATAATATGAATACATCGGAAATACTCTATACGCCCCCGACATCTAGCTCGCCTCCTGAACTCCAGAACGTACCTACCTGAAAATCTGTAATACTCGGTCTGACCCGAGCATTACATCAAAGTAACACCCGGGTCAGGCTAGAAACCAACGTGAGTACACTCAACTAACATGGAATACAAAAGTATACAACTCATATAAACCCAGATAACTTGTATCAATTAAACCTATTCATAATTTGCTATGGACAACACTTATTTCACACATAAGTTTTCTAAGTACCAAAACTTAGATTAAATGGTCTAATTCACTTAAATCAACCCATTCTAACCTATTGGTTTCACAAATCAATTTAAAGAATTGAAGTGGTTTCGGGTATTTACTAATACCCGACTCCAGTCTCTTCGGATCCAATGTCATTTAAATCCAAGTTTTTCAACTTTAATTTTCCCGATAATACATTTACACAACGATTCATTCATCTCTTTATCACTGTACATCTATCATACCATAAAGCAATACATATCATAGATATCAACCAATCAAAATCACTTATCCTCATTCTATTCATTCATACGCAATATTGATCACCTCCATTAATTACCAATTAATTACTTAATTATTAATTAATAACCTTATTTATTAATCAATATAACTTAACTACAATCGATTAATTCTTCATTATCAATTTATTTATCTCTAATTACTTGATTGATTAATCACATACTTCAAATTAATTACTTAATTAATCGGTCATTAACTCTTAATTCATTAACTACTAATTATAAATTAATTATTTTAAAGTAAATAATCCTCAATTACCAATCTACTAAATCCTTAATTAATTAATCTATAATTCCTAACCTAAGACATTTAATTAGTAATCATTTTACCTTACTTTAAACATTAACCATTCCTCTACAAGTTCAAATCTTTAAACACATAAGTTTAAATTTGGAAAAAAGATGTTTACTCACTTGAATCACTTTAAACAGAGAATGATTCTGGTTGAAACTGCGGTTTGAAACGCTGTAAATCTGTTTTGCATTGATATTTAATGAGGTTAGAGTTTGTAAAAGATGATGTTTATTTTCTTTCTTTTTAAAATTCATGATTCAAGGTAAGTTTTAAGCTTATATGCCTGAATTAAGAATTAAAGAAGTTTGAGTTTTTTTACAAATCTCAAGCTTGTGCTACCCTTTTTGTTTTACAGAGTAGCTTGAAATTTATTTTAACTTAAATACACTTTTAAAACTAATTTAAAATCAAACAAAAAGATGTCGTTTTAAAATCCTAAGTTCTAACAATAAATGGATCAAAAAGTAATGATATTTAAAATAAAAGTTGGCTTGAAATTTAGGACAGAGGTAGTTACAGGTAAAACATACATACATCATTCATCTAAAATGCACAGAAGCTCACCAATACAAAACATACTTGTTTTCAGAAAATAATTCAAGCAACAGATTGAATATTTATTTTGTTTTTTGAAAAAAAGTGTTGCTCACTGTTTTATTCAATCAACTATGAAACAGAGAAGAAAATGAGCGCAGTGGGTTTCCTTCTTGAGTTATAGGGTGTTAAACATTTTCATACTCTTTATAAAAGTATTGAATACCCTAATCACATGATTACATACCAGGGTATTCGAATTTATCCAAGTTTACGTACATATATCACTTCATTCAAGGTTCAAGATAAGTGAGGAGGTGGGTTTTACTCACCATTATTTTGCACAGAGATGGTTTTGAAGCACTGCTTACTTGCTTCGTTGATCTTCTCTGTTGGCTTATTTTAATCTCTTGTTTGTTTAGTTGAAATGTTACTTCAGTTTTATGGTGATGTCTACTTTTCTCTTTCTTTTTTTGTTTTCTGGTTTTCTATTAAGTTTTGAACGAACAAGTTAAAATAAGATGGTGTATAAATATATAGGAATGGCTTTAAACGGTGGCATGAGCTTCTAGTACAGGCTTCAGCTTGTTATGTTCAAACAAGATTTTGTTTAATTACTGTAAATTGAAGTGATATTGCAAAGTTTCGGCTGAACATATATTTGCACCGAGATATTTCTTTGTAGATTTGAAATGACATATGTGTGCTAGCATTTAATGAACATGTCTTCATATATGTTTACAAAATTATGGTTTGCTGATATTTACATTTGTGTACCAAGATCATTTGAATATAAACATTTGTCTTCTTGCTTGAAAAATATATATATGTTTGTGACAGGTTTATTTTACACTTTACTTACAAATTTTATAGTTATGTTATATGCATACCAAACCCACTTAATTCTTGTTTTCATTTTAATTCTATTTGTATGTTAACTATCAATATTTAAATCATACTCATAAGCTTACTTATCTATATTTATATTTTATATTGATAGAGTTTGATGTTATTTCAAACATTATCATCCATATATTTTATACCAAATGTTAATAGGGGAAAGCATTTTAATTCAATTGTATAAGATATATTTTTATTGTAAATATTATTAAGAGATTTATTTTCGGTTTACAAATCAAATTTTCTTTTCAAAATACAAATATGTATAAATAAATGGCAATTATTTCTAGAAGACTTATTCATTTTAAAATGATCAGTTTACATTTTATTTCAATTAGATTAAATATCTATTAAAATAATACTGCTAAAATACCGGGTCGTCGCATTCCTCCCCCCTTTGAATCTTTTCGTCCTCGAAAGGAAACGAAGCTAGATTTATTAAAATGCTTAAAATCATATAACTTTTTCCTTGATCGTTTTTAAACTACTTTAAAAATATATATAATATTTCTAAAATAGTTTTTTTTAAATACTTTTATAACTCGATGTCTCAACCAGTCCATCCTTGTTCTCATAGAAATTCAGTCATACATTGATCTGGCGTAGGACTGAAAGTCTATAAGTACTTGGTAAACCGGTTTTCAACATCCAGTGAAAATACTTGGAAAATAATTTTATTGAAAATATAGAAATCATTTTTTTTTGAAAATAGAGGAAATATCTTTGGAGAGAATGCTCTGGAAATCATCACCCCCATCCATGGTCGCAGTTACATTCCAGGGTTACGTTGCCATCGCAGCAAAAGTCCATGCAACTGTAGGCTCTCCGCGGCCTCTCGATTACGCCATGGATCCCACACAACAGATCACAGTTACTTCCAGGGTTACGTTGCCATTGCAGCAAAGTCCATACAACTGTAGGCTCTCCGCGGCCTCTGATTTTCGCTGTCAAATGAAACTTCTCCACTCCTACATAGGTCGCAGTCTACCGAGATAAACTCAAACGCAAACTGTTGGCTCTCAGCGACACACACGACTTCCGCTATGTTATACCATAGGTCGCAGTTACATCCTGGGTTACGTTGCCATCGCATCAAAAGTCCATGTAACTATTGGCTCTCAGCGACACACACGACTTACGCTATGGTATACTCAACTCATAATCCTCAGGAACTAGTTTTGTCCGGACTCCTCGCAGGATCAACTTTAGAACCCCCCTTGGGGCTCAAGGCAGCACCACCCGGTGGTACTCCTGAGAAGTTCATTCCAAGGGAGCGCCTTTTTCCCCAGAGCCATCATCAAAACATTTTATACTATACATATAGTATCTTTCAAATCATACACCTAGTATGATTTCATACAAAACTCCTTTACACAAAATCGGTTATTCCAAAAATCGATAATTCTCAATCTAGGCTTTTCAAATTCAATATTGATTTTACCCGAAAATCAAAAGCCTTTCCAAATTCAAAGGTTCCCAAAACCTTTTCCAAAATCCTCATAAGATCCTTATATATATATTCAGATATATATAATTTTCCAAACTTTGGATCGTTCAAACTTATATAAAATTCCTTTATACTTCAAACACTTTCAAAAATCCTTTTCTTCCAGCAATAAATTCAACAAAGGGAGATTTATCTTATATAATAAAGATATATAACTTTGTTTATTCAAGACCAAATATTCAAATTTGATTACTCTTTCCAATATCAATTTCAACCAAATCCGTACGATGTACACTATCATCCGTACGCTATACCGATCTGATCGCTTACTCGATCACACAATTTCACTTCCGAACTAGTATCGTCCACCCGACTTCCTAGTGCGGACACTGATCTGGTTTCTTGATCAGAAACTGTCATTCTCCTTGCATAGCTATAACTATAATAGAGAACATCCAGAACCAATCAACAATCCATATCCAGGTTCGCCGTCGAAAATCAAGTGAAAAATCCCAATTCGGATCGATAAACTATCTCGAATTCTGTGTTCGAATTTAGATCAAATCACTATACGAATAGAATAATATACGTACATCCTACGTATTTAATTTTATTGATTTTTAGCCATATCAATTTCTCTTCCTATTCACATTTCCATTAATTCCCTTTCACTTATTTTCGATTGCCTTAAATTCTCATTGAATTATCACTTAAATTCTTATCTTAGTTGGGTATTTAAATCAATAACAGTTTGAACTCCGACCAGTTTATATTTAAAACAAATAGCTTGGAAAATCTAAAAATAGATAATTAGTTGAATAATACTTATTAGTTTCTAAAATAGTTATAAATATAATCAAGTAATTATATAATAGTTGTAAATAGCAACTAGTTATAAAGTAGTTGGGAAAAAGAATAATTAGTCTATAAAATAGCTGTAAAATGGTTAAATAGTTCCAAAAGTAGATGTAAAATAAGTATAAAGTAGTTTAGGATTTAAAAAGAAAAGTTGTATAGTGAATAGTTAAGAAAATAGATTTAAAACAACTTATATCAAAATAATTTATTCGAAAATAGTCCAAAGCCAAACTGTTCAATCCCCAATCTTCGTCCTCACCAATTCAATTTAAATTAATTCAAACTAAATTCAATTTGAACTAATGGAATCTAAATTTCAACTTTAAACCGAATCTTTAACAATTTAAATTTTGAGTCAAAACCTCAAATTCCATTTTAAATTATCTTTAAGTTCAAATAAAAGTTCAAAACAATTTTATCTTAAAAATTTAATTTATTACCCAATTTTTATCTTCCGAATCTGAAACCAGTTCAATTTAAACAATTTTAATTTACAAATTTAATCATAAGAATTCAACTTTTACTCTTATATATATATCAATTTTCTTACCAAATTATACCCCATATTTTAACACCTTGTGTTTTAATTCAAAATAGTTTTCTTTAAGACTTCCAACAACAATTATTGAAATATGACCCTTTTATTTAAATACATTGAATATTATTTATTACTTCATTTTGAAACAAAGTTCTAATTTCTAGACCTAGATTTAAAACTCCACAATTTAGATCATCTTTAGTTCGAGTTTATAAATCATATTTACCTGTGATTTACTTTCCAACATTTTATTTTACCTACTCATCTTATTAATCATTTCTGATAATACCCAAGATTATCATATTTGAAAAGTAATTCATTATTATCTTATTTTGATCTCTTTTCCACATTCAAGATTTTAATTTGATTGTATTATATTACTTCTTAATTTAATTTCAATAAATTTAACAACCAATCGCTTTAATATTTATTAGAAGGAAATATGTCTTTATATATCAAAATATATTTTATATAAAATCATTTTAAAAATTTATATAAGAAAATAACAAGTACGTGCTCATATATATATATATATATATATATATATATATATATATATATATATTCTCAACTCATTCTAGAGCACTACAGCCTCTATTAAATGAGTAATCCCCACCAGAGCCAAGGTTCTCGCTTAACCTGCTCTGATACCAAAAGCAACGACCCGAAATTTTCGAACCCGAAAATTCCAGATAGTTATGAAAAAGAAGAAAGAGAAAGAAGAAGAAGAGCAGAAACACCAAACATCTCACATTCGCAGTGGATAAAATATAATAATAAATATTAATAGTTTAAAGAAGAATACTATATCTGTCGCTTACAATCTAATACATCAAAGTTTCACATTTATATATAGCCACTGAATATTTACAATTATCATGTCTCAGATTAACAATAATATGAATACAACGGAAATACTGTATACGCCCCCGACATCCAGCTCGCCTCCTGAACTCCAGAACGTACCTACCTGAAAATCTGTAATACTCGGTCTGACCCGAGCATTACATCAAAGTAACACCCGGGTCAGGCTGGAAACCAACGTGAGTAAACTCAACTAACATGGAATACAAAAGTATACAACTCATATAAACCCAGGTAACTTGTATCAATTTAACCTATTCATAATTTGCTATGGACAACACTTATTTCACACATAAGTTTTCTAAGTACCAAAACTTAGATTAAATGGTCTAATTCACTTAAATCATCCCATTATAACCTATTGATTTCACAAATCAATTTAAAGAACGGGTATTTACTAATACCGACTCCAGTCTCTTCGGATCCAATGTCAATTAAATCCAAGTTTTTCAACTTTAATTTTCCCGATAACGCATTTACACAACGATTCATTAATCTCTTTATCACTGTACATCTATCATACCATAAAGCAATACATATCATAGATATCAACCAATCCAAATCACTTATCCTCATTCTATTCATTCATACGCAAGATTGATCACCTCCATTAATTACCAATTAATTACTTAATTATTAATTAACAACCTTATTTATTAATCTGTATAACTTAATTACAATCGATTAATTCTTCATTATCAATTTATTTATCTCTAACTACTTGATTGATTAATCACATACTTCAAATTAATTACTTAATTAATTGGTCATTAACTCTTAATTCATTAACTACTAATTATAAATTAATTATTATAAAGTAAATAATCCTCAATTACCAATTTACTAAATCCTTAATTAATTAATCTATAATTCTTAACCTAAGACATTTAATTAGTAATCATTTTACCTTACTTTAAACATTAACCATTCCTCTACAAGTTCAAATCTTTATATCCATTCTAACTGTCATCCCACCCTTAACTTAAGACAACTACGTTTAACTTACTCTACTTATCAGCAGTTAAGTTCAAAAACATTTAAACTTTTAAGATAACGTTTTCTTTTAAAAAAAACAAATTGAGTAACTTAAATTCCTAAATACATAGCAGGCCCATCGGCCCACACTCCACTCGGGTCCAACCTTTCTTTCTTCCCCAAATCCTATCTTCCCAAAATACTACTGCTTCCTGATAAACCACGCAGGGTGCATGTGCACAAGGCATCGGAACCGTGCCAAACATTGTAACGATCCTAAATTTTGAACAATTTAAATTGTGAATATTTAATTAATTTTAAATATTTGAATGATAATTTAAATTGAATTTCCAATATAACAATGAAATTGGTGATTAAATTTTAAAATTTAATCTATAAAGAGTTGAATAAAAATTTAAATTTGACTTTGGAGTTGAGATTGAATATTAAATTTATATTTAAAAATTCGGACTAATGACTTAGAAAAATAATTTGGATTTAAGGATTATTACTTACGTAAATAAAAAATTGAATTAAATTTTGATTTGAAAACTGTGAAGTAATTTGAATTGTTCGAGTTTAATATGAAAAACATAATGTAACTATATTGGAGAAATTTTAATAACATAATTTAAACAAGATTTACAAAACAAAGTAAAGAAAATAAATTACACAAAACAAATTATATATATATATATATATAAATAGAAGAAAATAATAAAACAAAATAAAAATAAAACATAAAATAAAGAAGAAAAGAACCACTGCCTTTACTTTCAATCCGATACCCGATCCCTTTCATTTCACTTTACCATTTCCATTTTTTAAACCCTAAACAAAGATCACGAAAGAAAAAAAATGGCGGCCCTGTCTCTCTCGTCTTCCTCTTCACTTCCAAACTAGGGCTTCAATTTCTGCTTCGAGTTCGATGCTTCAACTCGCTCGCGGCATCTTCAACAATTAGGGCTTCAGCTCTTCGTCTCTAAATTAGGGCTTGCGATCATATTTGGGGCTTTCGTTCAATAGCGTTCGTTGTTCCAAAGCAGGGTTTTTGCGAAGCTCCGGCATCGTCTTCTACCCAGCTAGAAAAGGTGA
The DNA here is from genome assembly GCA_030765085.1 of Allium cepa. NCBI lineage: Eukaryota > Viridiplantae > Streptophyta > Magnoliopsida > Asparagales > Amaryllidaceae > Allium > Allium cepa. Next base: position 133,295,697 of record CM060943.1, read on the forward strand.
GTCTTTGGCTCACGGTTGATTTTAATGCAAGTGTTTGGATTTGTTGACTTGAATGCTTGGTTGCATGCTATGTTTTTGGGTGAAATATTAAAATTTAATTTAGTTTTAAAAAAAAAGAAAAAAATTAAAACAGTTTGCAGGGTTTTATAACAGAGAAGTTGCAGTTTTTTTTAGTTAAGTGAATTCATATTTTTTTTTAGTTAGAATCTGATTTAAATGGAAGTTAAATCTAATTTCAAATAAGGTTTGAAGTTCAAAGTTTTAAAAAAAAATGGAACTTTTAAATATATAAGTTTTGAAGGTTGCATGTTGTTATTTCCAGTTGCACTTACCCCTTAGATGCACTATGTCTTGCATTTAGTCTGTACTGGTGTACATCTTAGTTTGCATTCCTCCTGAGTTCATATATATTGTTCTTGTACATATATATATACACAAGTATACATGCAATTGCTTCACTGTTTATTTTCTGCACCACTTGCATGTTACCTAAAGTTTGTTATGCTATCATTCATTCATGTGTATAACTGGTTTGGTGTTGCATCCATTGTGATATTTGTAGTAGCACCGTGCTTGAATCATTTTTGCCATCTTCACTCTGCAGTATAGCCTGTCACACCTGTTATACTTCATTCCTTGACTTGTTTGGTTTCTGTTCTCGGTTGATTTGCAATTGCATTTTCATAGTTGCTGCCCAGATTTGTTCTTGCTGTCATGTTCCATGCATTTGAGCTCTTTGAGTTGCAGTGTTTCATCACTTGATGTCTTTGATTATTTGGTCTGCACTTTATGTTGCAGTTGGACCTGCATTCGTTATTGTTTATGCCCTTGTGTCTGTGTGTGTGGTGCCATGTTTATGGTGCCCCCACCTTCATTTTTGATGACTTTATGCAGTATCAGTGCCTTTGTGCACTTGTGTGTCTGGTCAGTAAAACTTGGGGAATTTTGATTTGTTGAGATTTTTGGTTTGCGGTTTTCAGTTTTGGATTTTCGTAACAACCGCAATGCATTCAGTTAATTATTTCTGAAAGTTTTGAAAAAAAACCGATTTAGAAAATGATTTTAACATATAAAATTGAATATCACTTATTATTATTTTCTGCATTTTGGGAAAACATAAAGATCTCTCCCCTTTACTATTTTCCCCTTTTGTTGTAATGGCTATGAGTTTTCCACTTTCTGCTCCTCTTCCATGCTTTTTAAAATACATACTGAAAATGCAAAACACAAAACTTGAAGTCCAAACCAAACGGGTCCCAAGGATTTAAAACAATATCCCCAAAGGGTCTGTGCTAGCATGCACGAAGTGATTTTATGTTTCTACAGGCAAATCATTATCGCCTCATTTTATAGACTTAACAAATAACTGAAAGACGTAACACAATTTTAGTCAGAACCAACAGTTGCAGGAGCGCTCCTGCTTTGCCATATTAAATTTTTATATGTTCATCTCCAATGATTTCATTTTGGGATTTAAGTGGCACATTCCACCTGCAAATATTTGATGCTTCATGACACTGTCAATTACAGCTGATTTATTTTGTAAACTCCCTGATGCATTTCTGGACATTTCCCCCTCCCTGTTGCACCTCTGTGCATCCTACTGCACTGTGTCATCATTTGGCTCTGCGATTCATCGCTGTTGCCTCTGTGTTTGTTATGTCTGCTGCTCCATGCACTTGTTTCACTGCCCTGTACACGATCAACTAGCATCTATGCCTGCTGCTGCATGCTTGTTGGCTTACTGTTTCGTTCAAGTTGGCACTGATTTTGCCTTGAGCATTTTCTTTGCAGTCATTTTGTATTTCTGAATGGAGCTGTGCACACGTGTTGGCGAGGCAGTGCACATGTGTGTAATATACGTGTGTACTGCAGCCACACGGGATTGACAGATTTTAAAAATTAAAGTTGTTAATATGAAAATCCATAATAGATTTTGAATTGATTCATGTGATCCATTTTATTCAATTCATTGCAAATTTAATTACTTGAATTAAGATTAATCCTGACTCGAGTGTTTTTGTGTTTTGCAATTAACGCTCGGGTCAGACCGAGTATTTCTACAGCTTGAAGATTTTCTCGCAGCGAAGTTAAATTCGAGGGGGATTAAAGGACTCCACCAAAGTTTTCAGTAAAATTTTTCTTGTACTTAATAAAATAAATTGTTTCCGCTGTATAAATTCAAGTATAATTCATTGTGTAACTCTGATACTTGTATATAAAAGAAAAGTTTATTTATAAAATATATTATTGTTTATGTGATTCTGTGACTGATTCTGTTTAAATGTTATAAACTAAATAACAATCCGTCATCTTGAACGTTTCTAGTTGGTTTAATTACCGACTAGAGACGGTCAGAGCGGCGGGTCGTTAAAAACATCGCCAGCGTCGCCACCAGGTCACCAATGGCCTCGACGTCCACATCGGCTCTTCACTTCTACATGGAAACGTTCGAATCCCATTTTGACTTTTCATCGTGACCAGAAAAGTACTTCCAATCCATCTCCGCCTCGTACCACCGCCTTTCCATCACTGGAACGCACGCCTTCTCGCGCAAGCTCCGCCAGACACCCCTCTCCCTTTTCCCCTTCGTCTCGACCCACTCGATGCTCTGTCGAGAACACAGCGATCATGATTTCCGTCCCCACCAAAAGTAGGGTTTAAAACCCAATTTCCCTTTCGTCTACGCCACAGCGATCGTACGTCACCACCACTATTTTTCCCCACTTCACCCATCGCCAAGCTAGCCTCGGCCAAAAACTCAACACTCGAAAAGCTTCTGATAACTAGAAAATGATTAAAACATTTTTCTTGTACAACTCCAAACCGCTCTTAGCTTATATATCTAAAAATCCCCCTTTTTGTTTTAAAAATCCTACTTTTATATGATTATTCAAGATATGAAATCAAATTAACAATTTCCTTTTTACTGTAAACTTGAGTAACTGAAGCCATGTTCCTCAGTCATGCTTTAAACCATTTCCAGGTTATGATTTTAGTGTAAAAAAATTTATTTAGTTAAAACAAAATAAAAATTCCAAGTTTTAAAAAGATTTATATGACGAAGTATTTGTTTCTCTGCATTTCTTTACACTGTAACAATATAATAACAGATCGTATGCAAGTTGCCAGTGCTAACAGAACATACACAAAGTAGTTTGTTTTAAACTATAGCAAGCATATATCATTCAAATAAATAAAATAAAATAAAAACATAAGTTTAAATTTGGAAAACAGATGTTTACTCACTTGAATCACTTTAAATAGAGAATGATTCTGGTTGAAACTGCGGTTTGAAACGCTGTAAATCTGTTTTGCATTGATATTTAATGAGGTTAGAGTTTGTAAAAGATGATGTTTATTTTCTTTCTTTTTAAAATTCATGATTCAAGGTAAGTTTTAAGCTTATATGCCTGAATTAAGAATTAAAGAAGTTTGAGTTTTTTACAATTCTCAAGCTTGTGCTACCCTTTTTGTTTTACAGAGTAGCTTGAAATTTATTTTAACTTAAATACACTTTTAAAACTAATTTAAAATCAAACAAAAAGATGTCGTTTTAAAATCCTAAGTTCTAACAATAAATGGATCAAAAAGTAATGATATTTAAAATAAAAGTTGGCTTGAAATTTAGGACAGAGGTAGTTACAGGTAAAACATACATACATCATTCATCTAAAATGCACAGAAGCTCACCAATACAAAACATACTTGTTTTCAGACAATAATTCAAGCAACAGATTGAATATTTATTTTGTTTTTTGAAAAAAAGTGTTGCTCACTGTTTTATTCAATCAACTATGAAACAGAGAAGAAAATGAGCACAGTGGGTTTCCTTCTTGAGTTATAGGGTGTTAAACATTTTCATACTCTTTATAAAAGTATTGAATACCCTAATCACATGATTACATACCAGGGTATTCGAATTTATCCAAGTTTACGTACATATATCACTTCATTCAAGGTTCAAGATAAGTGAGGAGGTGGGTTTTACTCACCATTATTTTGCACAGAGATGGTTTTGAAGCACTGCTTACTTGCTTCGTTGATCTTCTCTGTTGGCTTATTTTAATCTCTTGTTTGTTTAGTTGAAATGTTACTTCAGTTTTATGGTGATGTCTACTTTTCTCTTTCTTTTTTTGTTTTCTGGTTTTCTATTAAGTTTTGAACGAACAAGTTAAAATAAGATGGTGTATAAATATATAGGAATGGCTTTAAATAGTGGCATGAGCTTCTAGTACAGGCTTCAGCTTGTTATGTTCAAACAAGATTTTGTTTAATTATTGTAAATTGAAGTGATATTGCAAAGTTTCGGCTGAACATATATTTGCACCGAGATATTTCTTTGTAGATTTGAAATGACATATGTGTGCTAGCATTTAATGAACATGTCTTCATATATGTTTACAAAATTATGGTTTGCTGATATTTACATTTGTGTACCAAGATCATTTGAATATAAACATTTGTCTTCTTGCTTGAAAAATATATATATGTTTTTGACAGGTTTATTTTACACTTTACTTACAAATTTTAGAGTTATGTTATATGCATACCAAACCCACTTAATTCTTGTTTTCATTTTAATTCTATTTGTATGTTAACTATCAATATTTAAATCATACTCATAAGCTTACTTATCTATATTTATATTTTATATTGATAGAGTTTGATGTTATTTCAAACATTATCATCCATATATTTTATACCAAATGTTAATAGGGGAAAGCATTTTAATTCAATTGTATAAGATATATTTTTATTGTAAATATTATTAAGAGATTTATTTTCGGTTTACAAATCAAATTTTCTTTTCAAAATACAAATATGTATAAATAAATGGCAATTATTTCTAGAAGACTTATTCATTTTAAAATGATCACTTTACATTTTATTTCAATTAGATTAAATATCTATTAAAATAATACTGCTAAAATACCGGGTCGTCGCAACTATTTATATTTAAACAGTTAATTGGGAAGTGTATGATCCCAAAACATTTTGATTTCTAAATTTTTATTTCCAAAATATTATGTTTTCCTAAGTGTTTGATTTAGAAAGTGTTATAACTTTGAAGTACTAAGATTTTTAAATGGATATATTCGAGATGGATATATTTAAAATGAAAATGATATCGTATTTGGTTTTGAAATGGAAATGATATCGTATTAATATGGTTTTGAAATGGCAATGATATTATGGTTTGGAAATATAAACTATTTTGAAAGTTTATTAAATGACCAATCGGTGTAATATTTACGTAGTTATTGAAGAGACCGGGATCGGTTAGGGACATACTCTCTGCCTAAACTGAAAACCACTTTAGTAGCTATTTTACGCGGAGTGTGATCCAGAATGACGTGGTTGGAATGATGTACATTGATGATTGAAGAAAGAGAACGATAATGGACGACTTTGACACTTGTGTCAAATTGGAAATGACTAAAACAGGAGCCGTGCCGGGCCAATGAGGTTAGCACCTCTAAGCGAACATACTTCTTCGTAAACTACTCATTACTTGTTTTTGATTAGTGCGCACCCTTGAATTGGGAGTGTAGTTTTCGCGGTGTTGCGATCGTTGCGGCGATGCGTTCTCACCAGTCCAGATCAGGCAAACAGTAGTTTCACTACCTTAAGTATTGCCTCATGTGCCTTGTCATGCTCGTATCCCTATGCGCAACCACTACGATTTGTTTTGTGTTATACCTATGGAGTACTCCCTGAAAGCCCACTAGTTTACGGTGGAATTTACAGTGCTGTATAGACTATGACGCTTATATAAAATGAGTTAAGGGGAATAATGGTAACGCTTTAACGCTATTTTGATAGTTTATATTACTGATAGGCATTATCTACTTAGCATACACTACTATATATAGATAGTTTAACGGATCCTTAGAGGATGGTTATCCCAAACATCTTTTGAGTTGCTCGTATTTTCAGTTGTTATTTCATTTGAGTTGGATTTATTGATATAAGAATGTTAATCCTGACTCGAGTGTTTTGTGTTTCGCTTTACGCTCGGGTCAGACTGAGTGTACCAGTATTCGAGACTCACCTTTGGAGTTGGAGCTTCGCTTCGAGATCTAGCTATCTATCCAGCTTTCAGATATTCAGTTGATTCTAGTGATGTATTCTGATTCTTGTATTTGACTATTGTATTCGAGACTTCTGTTTTAACTTATTTAACTATGTTATATATATATAGTAGCTTCATGAACTACTATTCACTTTGTTTCCGCTGCATATTGTTATATTACTCTGTGTCTATGATTATGTGATTATTTATTTACTGTATATTCTGAGATTTGCCAAATTTTATTTACAATGCAGTATTTTGAGCAATTCAAGTCCAACATGTGCGGATGCGAATGGTTGAAAATATCAGGTCGTTACATGTGGTATCAGAGCTTTGGCTCTAGGCAAAACTTAGCATAAATGGTAAATTTATTTACAGAATTACTTTCGTTTGAGCTTGAATTTCCTTCCCTTGATCCGGATTTCTTTCGGATTTTGAAACTCCCTTATTCGTTTTGGAATCCACTCCTGTCTTCCTGCATCTAAATTATTTTGATTCCGAAGTACCCTATAACTCCATTTCGAATGATCTCTATAATAACACGGCGGTCTCGCCAATCTTTGAATGATTTGTATAAGGGTGAAACTCCTTTACAACAGACATTGACTCACCGAAGATTTCTATATCCTCGGTTTACGATGCTGTCATCTTCTGTTATGCCTGAATGCTATCTCTTGAGATTGAATGTCGATTTACCTCGGGATTCTGCATCGATCTTATTCTTGAAGTCATGGTCGACCCGATTGAGATTGCCCGCGATCTATATAAACTTATCAATCTTTCTATTTTGTTATTTAATCATCTTATTTTTGTTCCAAACCTATCTTCGAATCAAAATTCTCTTTGATTTGAGTCCACCAAATTTGAATCTCTATTCTTGTTTGAAATCTATTCTTGTATCGTCGAGCGAGGAAGTGTATTTGTGAATTAATATTAAAAATGTTATATATATTGTGTTGTTTGAGTTGTTGATGTTGATTTGAGTTTTAGATCAATTCGTCTGATCAACGCTATCGATAGGATTTTCAAGACACTTGAGCAGAGCAAACTGACACAATATTGTTTTCAAATTTGGTAAATAAAATAAATTTTGTGTGATTATATTATATATAAGTAAATTTTCTGAATTGTTAAATAGATGGGTCAACAAAATGGTAATATTTAATTTTTATTTATTGTTTTGTAAACCATTGACTATTCCAATATGATAAATAAAATGAAATTATAGAACATGGTTTAAAATTTTAATTAGGAATTGAAATGGATTTAAATTAAAATTTGAGAATTTATTTTCTGGTGATTTCAAACTTTGATTTGAAAGTTTTAAAGTGTATAGTATTTAAATATTTTCAAACAGAAATCATTTCAAAGAATTTAAAATATTTAAATCGGTGCTCTTCTCTTTGTGGATGGAAAATAATTTCGGTGATGACGGCCGCATCATCGACATTCATTTTCGAGTTTTGAAGTGGGGAGACCATTCAGTAGCTTTGCTACTCATTTGTTTTGAAAATGAATTTTATTTGAACTTCTTAAGAACGACTTGATTTATAATATATTATATACATAAGTATATGATTATAGATTTGATTTGATATATATAGTATATGTATATTTATCCATAAAACAGTTGAAGGTAATCGAAAATTTAATTCTTAAATTTATGTTAAAGGCGATTTCAAATTTCAAAATGAGACCAAAATTTTGAATAAATATTTAAATTTTCAAATAATTGAGTAAGGAAATATTTTACTTGTATAATACTCAATTGCATTCCAAAATATATAAGTTACCTAAATTATTCAGAAGTTAACTTTGAAATTGAATAATATACAATGTAAAATGATGTTAAATGATTTTATAAATAAAATTTGGATGGTTATTGTAACGACCCAGAATTTTATTTAATTAAAATTTGGATATTTAATTTATTTTAAATATTAATAAGTGAATTTTTAAGTCGAATAATTTTAATTCGAATAATTGGATTTAATTGGATAATTAAATCGATAATTTAATATGTTAAATTATGGAAATAATTGAAAATTGGGTTAAATAGGATTGAAAATGATTTGTAAAATTTTATTTTATCATATTGAAGTTAGAATGATATTTTAGAACTTTTAAAATCGAATTAAGAGTTAAATTGTGAAAATTGAATATTTTAATATTTAAATCGACTAGTGAAAATAGTCAATTTTTGAACAGTCTTAGAATTGAACGAAACCAGTTCCATTGGATCCATAATAGTTAATTATTACCGGATTTCAATTTTCGTGTCAATCGGAGCTATCGTTTGATCGTGGCAGCTCGAAACGCATCGGATTATTTTTAATTTTAATTTGGCGAGTTAAAATAGCCATTTTTCAAAAAGTCTCGGATTTCAACGAAACTAGTTTCATCGGATCCGTAATGTGATATTATTATAAGGTTTCAAATTTCAAGTCAATTGGATTTACCGTTTGTCCGGTACGAATTAAAACGCCTAGAAAATCGTTTAAATCGGTTTAATTTAAATTGAGCATTTGTAGCCATAACTCGCACAGATGTCCGAATTAGCTTTCGAAACCTGTTCCATTGTGTCCGGAACGTGGGGTAAACCCTAGAAACGCTGGTTACGGCGCGTAAATCGGAGTTCGGAATTTCCGGGATGAATAGTGTCGTTCAAAACTCTATAAATAGCACCCTTCTCTTCATAAAATAAAAAAAAAAAAAAAACCTAATTTTCTAAACCCTAGCCGCCTCTTTTATAATGGATGGCCAGAAAACACCCAAATTCATTCCTTAATCTCTCCAAATCCATTCACAATCAAGCGAAGTGATCAACTACAAAGATGAAGAGCAAGGCGAGAGCTTTCGATCTATACGGTGATGATGGAGTTTGGAGCATCAGAAGAGGAGCAGGAGGGGGCCGTTCGTGGCCAGTTGCGCACGCAACACGAGGAGGAGGAGGGGGCCGAACTTCTAGTGGTGCATGGTGGAGGTAGCTCTTGCGAAGGGCGTTCGAATGGAAGTGGTTTGATGAAGTTTCGTCGAGAAATGAGGTTGCAAATCAAAACCCTAGTTCATGCTAATGGGTTTGGGTGTGCGGCTATTTACTGGAGAAGAAGAACGTGAGAGGGAGAAAGGGGTGGACGGCTGAGATGCAGGGGTTTTGGATCTGAGGGGTGAGATTTGTTGTGGTTTAAAAGAATAATAAAAATTGTAATTTATATGCTTTATAAAATCGTGTAATTTCAAATATTCATAACTTTTTCATACGAGGTCGAAAACGCGCGAAACTAGTTGCGTTGGAATTGTATGGACGAGCACTACGCAATGAAATTGGATTGGAGTCGTTTGGAGTTAGTGAAAATTTTGGGTAAAATTAAACGTCCGTTTAATTTTATTCGAAATAAATCGCTAAAACGAAATTGAAATCAAGGTGAGAACTTCTCACTCAATCGAATCGGTTTCGATTTTATTTTAAATAGTTAGATTTAAAATATTTGAATGCAAGTTTGAATGTTGATTGATATCTATGGATTGTTAAAATAGACATTATGCGCCGTTAGTAAGCGGATGTTATTTATTAAAAACATATACCGCGAATATTTCATAAACAATGAAATTGGTATTATATATAATAGCAATATATATATATTGGCATATGTATATATTGGAGTTATTGATTTCCCGCATTTTTTGTTTAGCGGATGAGACCCTATTACGCCGTTATTAAGCGGATAATATTTAAAATCCCATATACCGCGATAATTTCGTACTGGAGCGAAATTGGTATTGTGCTAATGTTTTTGGATGCAGGAAAACAGATTGGAGGGATCCAACTGGATTCCTCAATAGTTTTTATTTGATTTCAGATATTTTGATATTTGATGGATTATCATATCGATATATGATAACGTTGTTTGTCGTGATTGACTATTTGGTGTGTAGCATCATTGGACCAAATTTGGAATTTTAAAATGGATTTTTAAGTGATTTTTGAAAGTATAAGTTATAAAATATTTTTTTTGAATTGATCCATTTTAAATAAATAAACGTATAATTTTAATGTTATATAAAAATTATGATTTTTGAGAAATATAGTTAAAAACTGATTTTTGAGAATATGATGCTGATGATTTTATAAAATAGTAAAATCGGGATTTCTGAATCTATTGTGAAAAGTTTAAATATAGGATTTATAAAATTTGATTATTTTATAAATCAAAATGGTGAAATTATAAAGGAATTTATAAAAAGAAGTTTTTTTTATAAAATAAATTATGAATGGATTTTATAAACGAAGGAATTTATAGAATTATAAACGGTGAAGTTATAAAGGAATTTTATAAGCAGTAGGTTTATAAAATTTATAAAGTTGTTAAAAGAATAGGTTTGGATAAATAATTGAATCTTATAAGTTATAAGATTTATAATTATGAAGTTTAAAAGAATAATTTTTGTAAAATAATCGTTTTATAAGCATTTAACTTATAATATGAATCTTTGGTTTATAATTGAGTTATAAAGTGAATAGGTAGATAAAGGAATTTATAAAAGGAGATGTTATAAAATAAATAGAAATGGAATTTATAAACGTTGTTTTATAAATCCACAAACGACTTATTTTGATAAGTAAATTGTTGAAACCTATAAATGGAGTTATATTCACGTTTTTGACTGTGAATAATCCTTTGAAATAAAATGAATAAAAGGATGAAATTTGTTAACGTAGTATATTCACGTTTTTGAATAGTGAATAATATGTTAAAGAAAATGTTTAGATTTGATGTTTTAAATAGAATTAAAACGATCTAACGATGTTTTAAAATATGTTGAGATTCGAAACCATAGATTTCAACATTTATTGTTGAAATAGACGTTTTCGAGAAATAGAAGGACATAATGGACTATAACACTGTTGTTATAGTAAATGATTTCCGAAAGGAAATGTTTTGAATAGTATTGGGATTTATATATCTATTTTAATTTCGAATCCCTATACTAGTGATTTTGGGTTGTCGTAACGATGTTTTACGCAACATTCGTTTTGGCCCAAATAAATATGTTTAAGAGCATGATTTCCTTAAAGAATGAAATATATACTTAATCTCGATTTAAGTATATTGAATATTTTCTAAGTGTTGAAAATAAATAAAATTTGTGAATTACTTATGAATAAATAAGTATGGAAATGTTTTCCAATATAAAGTGAATATTTTGAGAATTTATCTTTTTGAAGATAAATTGAAAAGGAATATTGAAATGAATAATTGAAATCGAATATTCATAGATATTTTGGATTATAAATCCACTAAGGAATTTATAAAGAAAGTGGAATTTGATTAAAAATAAATATTGATTTATTTTTGAAGTTTTGAAATTATATATCTAGTGAAGATATTTTGGAAAATAAATAATTTGGAAAATTATTTGGAAATTGGTGATGTGTGCATATTCATTGATAGTTCAATAACCGACTATCAATATTTACCTTTGAATGGGTAATTGATGTGAATTGTTTGAATTTGAATGCCACACTTATTTTTGAATAAGCGCTCACTATTCGGGTTAACCGGGAAAGGACCATGGGGTCGTATAACCCATTCCGAATATGTGATACGTCGTTGTGAATTGCATTGAAGACCGGTGTTGAAGACCGAGTATTTGCGAAAGCGATAGGATGACCTATTGATTGTCTCTGCACTGGGTAGCTCCTGGTATAGAGATTCCTTAAGTGATGGAAAATTCGATCGGGATTGTGAATACCCGGATTACAAGGGCTTCGTAAGAAGTGCCTTCGGTTTTGTTCGAGCCCGGAACAGACTTGTATGGATAGTATGCCTGACATTACAAGTTGAGATATAAAGCCGATTTCTTTCAAATATATTTCTGTTGGTGGCGGAGAATTTATTCTTTTAGCTTAACACCCTTCTCTGAGACGTACGAGCTCAGAGGTTATGTAGTTGAATGCTATCAGCGATATATTCCCATTTGGTAATGTGACATGCTGAGTGTTGCTGTAAATGATCATTGTGTTGATTATTTGTGATAGGATCGTTTATTTGATCGTCTATCTATGTGATCATTTCTATGATCATTTGTTGACCCAAAGCATGGCTTTTGTATAAAGTATGTTTTTGTGGACGTGACTTCGTCGAGCCTCACACCCCGTGAATGGTCAAAACAGGAAAGAAGCAGCAAGGTTATGAGGGGTAGCGCCCTTTAGGATGTGTGCATTTCATTCTGGAAAAGGGTGGTATCATGGTATGGAGCCCAGATACTTACTCATGTTGAAAACACTTTGTTATGATTGTGTGAATTGATTGCGAGCGCTCGGTGAAAGGTCCCAAAGGACCGGGGGATGGCATATTCGGTCAGTTGTTACTCAGTTAGGGGTAACCCGGCCTTGTGTTGGTAGAGATCCGGTTTGGTTCTCGGGGATGTCCATCCAGAGGCATTCTCAGGTGGCAATGGGAAGTTCCTTGGCCTGATCATTCGTTGGAAATCCAAAGAAACGATACGAGACTTGTACGGTTTTAGTTGTATAGCCTGCTATGGAATGTGGCGGTAACCTACTATTGAACATAGTTAGCTATAGTAGGCATAGTTCGAAATGTCTATGTTGGCTAAGATTTATATTCTACTTTCGAAATGAATTTTTCCTACACTATGCACTAATAATAATATCAAATGTTCTTTTTAAATGCGTATCAAGCATCTTTGACTATCATAAGGAGAAATCTCCTTCGATTCTGCGTTTGCATTGTGTGTGTGTGCGGGAGGCCTTATGGTAGTCTCATTTTTAAAAGCATTGCGAATTGACTTTAAAAATATTCCTCTATTTTGTTTTTAAAGTTAAATAAACTGTTTTGAGTTCTCACACCAGTCACATGACTGACTCGGAGTTTATTGTTTTCCTTCCTAAACTCTGGGTGCCCACCAATTTCCACACGGGCAATCAAGAGTTAAGGTTTATCAGGATATTCTGGATATTCTGGAGTTGCTGGAGGCAAGATGGATGGCATGGCGTATTACTAGTTATATAGTATTTCTTTTCTGCTGCACTGTTTGTTGTTGTTGTTGTACACTCTGATGATATGATGTAATGAAATGTGATGTAATGTAATAACTGAGATAGTTCTTTGTTTAAAGATTATTCATTTATTATTATATGTTGTTCCGCTGTGAATTGTGAGATTCTGATGTTATTCTGTTGTTTTCTGTTCCGTTCTATTTTCCATTTTCTCTTTTTCTTTTCTTTTCTATTTTCCATTTTCTTTTCTCTCTATTTTCTACTATCTTCTCTCTTCTTCCACCTCTTTTCTTTTCTTAAACCATAACATTTCGGGTTTCCGGCCTTCGATTTCTCGGCAGTCGATAAAGTGAGTATCGATGCTGAATTTTCGAAAGTCGAAAATTTCCAGGACGTTACATCTGGTATCAGAGCTTATGGTTAAGCGACAACCATGGTTCTGTTGGGTATTTCTCATTAGAGATAGAGTCAGTAGTACTCTAGAATGAGTTTGAATGTAATAATAGCTATGAGAGCGTATTTGTTAGTGAATATAAATTGTTTTGTATTGTGTTGACTTATCGGTTGATTGTTTATAGATTTCGGTCGATGTAGTCTAGCTAACTATCATAGATAGGGGTTTCTAAACTCTTAAACAAGATAAATCGACACAATATTGTTTTTAAATTGGGTAAATGAAATAATTTTACCTTAATTATATTTTTATATATAAAAGAATAATTTTTCAGAATTATTAAAGTATATAAGTTGATTGTTTAGATGTTTGAATAATCTAAATAAAAGAATAATTGTATAAGGAAATAGATTATGAGCATGGAAGTATAATTAAAGTGATTTACAATTGTAAAATAAACTTATATATATAAAAAGTGAAACTTTATGAATATATTTATGAATATGAGTTGTAAATAAAATAAATTTAAAGTTAAATTGAATATAACTTAAGAAAATTGAATATAACTTAAGAAATATTGAATGAAGTTGATATTAGTATCAAAGTAAAATTATTAAAGTTAAGTGATAAATATGAACTTAAGTTATGTAAATGAAATTCAACTTTAGTAATTGAATTGAATGAATGGATTAAATATAAATCAATTGAATGTAAACTAAGTTGATATAAAATAAATAGAAATGGAATTTGAATAATTGAATGAAAATCAATTTAAATTAAACCAATATGAGCAAAGTAATTTGGTTGTAATTAATATACATTGGTTGTTATATGGTTGTTAGTTGATTGTATATAATTCATTAAGTGTTAATGAAATTGAGTTAATGGAATTGAATTTGATTTGGAAGTGAACCAACTTGAATATGAATTAGTGAATATAAACTAATTGGGAATGAATGTTAGTAAAAACATCCACTGTTAATGAATCAAATGTGATTAAATTGAAAACCTATTCCATTAAATATTAATGAGAATATGAATGAATATTTATTGGTTATGAATTAGTTGGATGATAGTTGATTGATGGTTGTATATATTGCTTTTACTACATTTGCTATGTTGGCATGTATAGTTATTATGTTGCTATATGATGTATATTGAGATTATTATCTGTATGCATGATTCTCATGTTGTTTGTTGAGTGATTAGTAGGTGCGGATCGCGTTTGCTTCGCATTTGGAGCTCGCTTTCGCGCTATATTAGCCGTATATGCTTGCTAATAAAATATAAGGTACATATCTCGGATTACATACCGTACTTTTATACTTTTTTCCCTTCGGGATGCCTCATTACTTGATGAGATGTATATTTGTGATATATATACTGTCATTTTTTTTCGGATCGAGCCGCGCAAAGGAGACTATGGCGAATTTTCCAAAAATTTAAGGCGTTAGAAAAAATTTAGAAAATTAGAAAGTTTTGAAAACTCTAACTTTGATTTTGGAATTGAAAGTTAAACAATAGTAGTTGTTTTTGAAAAGATAACTAAGTATGATTTGAAAACTTAGTAAGTATTGTAAGAAGTTTAAACTATAGATTTTGGAAAGTTAATAAATTCTATAACTTTTCTTACTAAATAATTTCAAGGACGAAATTCTTTTAAGTGGGGAAGATTGTAACGACCCAGAATTTTATTTAATTAAAATTTGGATATTTAATTTATTTTAAATATTAATAAGTGAATTTTTAAGTCGAATAATTTTAATTCGAATAATTGGATTTAATTGGATAATTAAATCGATAATTTAATATGTTAAATTATGGAAATAATTGAAAATTGGGTTAAATAGGATTGAAAATGATTTGTAAAATTTTATTTTATCATATTGAAGTTAGAATGATATTTTAGAACTTTTAAAATCGAATTAAGAGTTAAATTGTGAAAATTGAATATTTTAATATTTAAATCGACTAGTGAAAATAGTCAATTTTTGAACAGTCTCAGAATTGAACGAAACCAGTTCCATTGGATCCATAATAGTTAATTATTACCGGATTTCAATTTTCGTGTCAATCGGAGCTATCGTTTGATCGTGGCAGCTCGAAACGCATCGGATTATTTTTAATTTTAATTTGGCGAGTTAAAATAGCCATTTTTCAAAAAGTCTCGGATTTCGATGAAACCAGTTTCATCGGATCCGTAATATGATATTATTGTAAGGTTTCAAATTTCAAGTCAATTGGATTTACCGTTTGTCCGGTACGAATTAAAACGCCTAGAAAATCGTTTAAATCGGTTTAATTTAAATTGAGCGTTTGTAGCCATAACTCGCACAGATGTCTGAATTAGCTTTCGAAACCTGTTCCATTGTGTCCAGAACGTGGGGTAAACCCTAGAAACGCTGGTTACGGTGCGTAAATCGGAGTTCGGAATTTCCGGGATGAATAGTGTCGTTCAAAACTCTATAAATAGCACCCTTCTCTTCATAAAATAAAAAAAAAAAAGAAAAACCTATTTTTCTAAACCATAGCCGCCTCTTTTATAATGGATGGCCAGAAAACACCCAAATTCATTCCTTAATCTCTCCAAATCCATCCACAATCAAGCGAAATGATCAACTACAAAGATGAAGAGCAAGGCGAGAGCTTTCGATCTATACGGTGATGATGGAGTTTGGAGCATCAGAAGAGGAGCAGGAGGGCGCCGTTCGTGGCCAGTTGCGCACGCAACACGAGGAGGTGGAGGGGGCCGAACTTCCAGTGGTGCATGGTGGAGGTAGCTCTTACGAAGGGCGTTCGAATGGAAGTGGTTTGATGAAGTTTCGTCGAGAAATGAGGTTGCAAATCAAAACCCTAGTTCATGCTAATGGGTTTGGGTGTGCGGCTATTTACTGGAGAAGAAGAACGTGAGAGGGAGAAAGGGGTGGACGGCTGAGATGCAGGGGTTTTGGATCTGAGGGGTGAGATTTGTTGTGGTTTAAAAGAATAATAAAAATTGTAATTTATATGCTTTATAAAATCGTGTAATTTCAAATATTCATAACTTTTTCATACGAGGTCGAAAACGCGCGAAACCAGTTGCGTTGGAATCGTTTTGGCCCAAATAAATATGTTTAAGAGCATGATTTCCTTAAAGAATGAAATATGTACTTAATCTCGATTTAAGTATATTGAATATTTTCTAAGTGTTGAAAATAAATAAAATTTGTGAATTACTTATGAATAAATAAGTATGGAAATGTTTTCCAATATAAAGTGAATATTTTGAGAATTTATCTTTTTGAAGATAAATTGAAAAGGAATATTGAAATGAATAATTGAAATCGAATATTCATAGATATTTTGGATTATAAATCCACTAAGGAATTTATAAAGAAAGTGGAATTTGATTAAAAATAAATATTGATTTATTTTTGAAGTTTTGAAATTATATATCTAGTGAAGATATTTTGGAAAATAAATAATTTGGAAAATTATTTGGAAACTGGTGATGTGTGCATATTCATTGATAGTTCAATAACCGACTATCAATATTTACCTTTGAATGGGTAATTGATGTGAATTGTTTGAATTTGAATGCCACACTTATTTTTGAATAAGCGCTCACTATTCGGGTTAACCGGGAAAGGACCATGGGGTCGTATAACCCATTTCGAATATGTGATACGTCGTTGTGAATTGCATTGAAGACCGATGTTGAAGACCGAGTATTTGCGAAAGCGATAGGATGACCTATCGATTGTCTCTGCACTGGGTAGCTCCTGGTATAGAGATTCCTTAAGTGATGGGAAATTCGATCGGGATTGTGAATACCCGGATTACAAGGGCTTCGTAAGAAGTGCCTTCGGTTTTGTTCGAGCCCGGAACAGACTTGTATGGATAGTATGCCTGACATTACAAGTTGAGATATAAAGCCGATTTCTTTCAAATATATTTCTGTTGGTGGCGGAGAATTTATTCTTTTAGCTTAACACCCTTCTCTGAGACGTACGAGCTCAGAGGTTATGTAGTTGAATGCTATCAGCGATATATTCCCATTTGGTAATGTGACATGCTGAGTGTTGCTGTAAATGATCATTGTGTTGATTATTTGTGATAGGATCGTTTATTTGATCGTCTATCTTTGTGATCATTTCTATGATCATTTGTTGACCCAAAGCATGGCTTTTGTATAAAGTATGTTTTTGTGGACGTGACTTCGTCGAGCCTCACACCCCGTGAATGGTCAAAACAGGAAAGAAGCAGCAAGGTTATGAGGGGTAGCGCCCTTTAGGATGTGTGCATTTCCTTCTGGAAAAGGGTGGTATCATGGTATGGAGCCCAGATACTTACTCATGTCGAAAAAACTTTGTTATGATTGTGTGAATTGATTGCGAGCGCTCGGTGAAAGGTCCCAAAGGACCGGGGGATGGCATATTCGGTCAGTTGTTACTCAGTTAGGGGTAACCCGGCCTTGTGTTGGTAGAGATCCGGTTTGGTTCTCGAGGATGTCCATCCAGAGGCATTCTCATGTGGCAATGGGAAGTTCCTTGGCCTGATCATTCGTTGGAAATCCAAAGAAATGATACGAGACTTGTACGGTTTTAGTTGTATAACCTGCTATGGAATGTGGCGGTAACCTACTATTGAACATAGTTAGCTATAGTAGGCATAGTTCGAAATGTCTATGTTGGCTAAGATTTATATTCTACTTTCGAAATGAATTTTTCCTACACTATGCACTAATAATAATATCAAATGTTCTTTTTAAATGCGTATCAAGCATCTTTGACTATCATAAGGAGAAATCTCCTCCGATTCTGCGTTTGCATTGTGTGTGTGTGCGGGAGGCCTTATGGTAGTCTCATTTTTAAAAGCATTGCGAACTGACTTTAAAAATATTCCTCTATTTTGTTTTTAAAGTTAAATAAACTGTTTTGAGTTCTCACACCAGTCACATGACTGACTCGGAGTTTATTGTTTTCCTTCCTAAACTCTGGGTGCCCACCAATTTCCACACGGGCAGTCAAGAGTTAAGGTTTATCAGGATATTCTGGATATTCTGGAGTTGCTGGAGGCAAGATGGATGGCATGGCGTATTACTAGTTATATAGTATTTCTTTTCCGCTGCACTGTTTTTTGTTGTTGTTGTACACTCTGATGATATGATGTAATGAAATGTGATGTAATGTAATAACTGAGATAGTTCTTTGTTTAAAGATTATTCATTTATTATTATATGTTGTTCCGCTGCGATTGTGAGATTCTGATGTTATTCTGTTGTTTTCTGTTCCGTTCTATTTTCCATTTTCTCATTTTCTTTTCTTTTCTATTTTCCATTTTCTTTTCTCTCTATTTTCTACTATCTTCTCTCTTCTTCCACCTCTTTTCTTTTCTTAAACCATAACATTTCGGGTTTCCGGCCTTCGATTTCTCGGCAGTCGATAAAGTGAGTATCGATGCTGTATTTTCGAAAGTCGAAAATTTCCGGTACGTTACAGTTATAATAAATGCCATACGCTTAAATTTTTATTATAAAAAAATGAAAACAGAGATAAATTGAATAATGAATTAATGGAATAGTAAATGAGATTGACAAAAAATAAATTCTGTTTTGAGGAATTTATAAATTGAAACAAAATCAACATAAGGAAATATCTTGAATTTAAAAATCAATTTTTGAATATTAATTTGTTTAAATTGAAATTTATATAGTTTAAATTCAATTGTTTTATTTTGTTTTTCAATCTATTTTTCTTCCTGGTTGTTTCTATTCTCCTACCTCATTCCTTTTCGAGGACGAAAAGTTTTGAGTGGGGAAGAGTATAACGACCTGTAAATTTTAGTCGTTTTATTTATTTAATTAATTGAATTTTGTGAAATTTTAATAATAAAATTTGAAATTAAAATTTTATATTTGGAATACGTATATTTAAATATAGAAGATGGTAATTTTTAATCTGATTTTATGTATGTTTATTTCATTGTGAAATTCTATTAAATTCAAGGCAATTAATAATTGTCGATAATAAAATATTTTCCAAACCTGAATATTTTTACATAGAAAAATTCTAAATCATCTTCTGACTAAGACATCATTTTTCGTTTTTTCAAATTCGGATGTCTTTAGCTCCGTCAATCTTATTTTTCTGCGTTTTTGCTGCATTTTCCGCTAATAGAAAATTCGAATTTTTATAATTCAATGGTACCACTAATATTTATATACCGTTTTGATCTTCTCGTCATGCTGATTGCTGCGGTTTGGATTTTCGATACCCGATGATGATCGTGAAACGGTTAACCGTATTGGTTTCAAATTTTTGTTTTAAAACTTCTCGGGACCATTCTATTGCCGTGCATAACCCAATAGCCATAACTTTATGATTTCTAGAAAATACAGCCTGTAACTTTTACAATCCCTATTTTCATTTAATATGCACGTTCATTTTATAATACACGTTATTTTAAAACGCCTGTTAGTTTTTTGCCGTTCAAATTTCTTGGCCTTCCTTCTCATTAATTCTATTCATAAATGACATAGATTTCATACAATTTTCATTTAATTGTTGTCACCCACTTAGGCCATCACGTTTCTATCTTTGGCAATGCTCCCTTCTTTCCTCTTTCGTTCTCTACTTCAAAAATAAATATAGAGTTGAATGGCTCGTCACTAGGTTGCATGAAATCGCCTCGCCCTCCTCACCAATAGATCCACCCCCTGACCCTCTTCCTCCTCCGTCGCATGTGGCCATACTCCTTCACTTGTTGCCAGCCACGTCCCCTCTGCCGAAACCACCCATGCTCTTCCCATCTTGATCCCCTTGATTTCTTGCAGCCGATTACACAGCCGCATCCCGTCTAGACATTGCCTCCTCGTCCACCATTAAAGCCGAGAGCCCATGGTCGTGCCACGCAAGCAGACCCTCCGAGCATCTGCCGCCATCACCCTCTCCAAACACCGAAGCCACCATTCTTTTTCTCTTCTTTCCTTGCTCCTCCACCGTTCGACGGCGGCGGCCACTCTCCCGACCAACGCAGTAGCTAGCTCACACCTCCTCCACCCATCACCGTGCCACAGCCTTCCTTCGCCCCTTCCGATCTCGCTTCCTCTCACTTTCCCTAGTCGATCTCTAACCTTCCTTTGCCACGACCTCTGCATGAGCAGCCTTTTGTACATAGGTTGGGTTTCAAGGTACTTAAGTTGGTATTATATATATTTTATGTAAATTTATGCTAACAATGTAATTTTATTATGTTATAAAAAAAAGAGATTTATGTATATAAATTTAGACATACTGTTTTGGGTTATATTTGCTTATATAACATGTAAAGTTATGAGTTATATGTATGTTTACGTAGTGTCATTATTGTATGTACTATAAGTTTGATCTGTTATAAAAAAAATTATATAAACTATGGTACAGTTTCGTTGTAAAGGTAAAGAAGATGGTTGTATATATTTGTAGCTATATTTTAAATTAGAGTCTATTGTATATACGTAGGTTACGTTATATATATATAATATATTTTATACATCGATTTTTATAATCTGTTGGTAAAGATGTTAATTTATAATTTGGTTAAATTTATGGGTTATATGTATTGCTTTATTTGTATTTTCATAGTATAGTACTGTATACTAGTATAATTGCTTTAGTAAGCTACTGTGTAAATGTTTGCCATATATTATACTATTAAGGGAAATTTATAGTATTCACGTCCATATAGATGTTGTATTATAAAAGGCTTGGTCTGTTACCTATTGTTGCATAGACTACTTTGGAACTTCTGTACAAGTTTAATAGCTAGACATATATAAATATTTTATACGGTAGCTTAGAAAGTCATAGGATGTACTTTTACAATGTATGAGTGGATCCATGATTTGAAAGGATTGTATATTGTATATAATATGTTTGATTTATGTGCCGTGTTGTAATATATAGGCACGCAGATATATGAGTTGCGTGAGTTAAAGAAATGTTGCATGTATGTATGATTTAGATATTATAGCATTATCTATTATCTGTTTGAGTCTAGTTTTTATATATACTTTATTTTAATATACATTTTCCCCAATTTTTCATTGATTTTTTTTATAAATATCCGTTCATTCAGTCTGCATAGATTTAGCTGCAGCATATATTAAAGTATGTTTATATAAAAGTACCCTTAAGTTTGGTTTCAAATATAAAAAGCTCTGTGTAATATATAAAGTTACAAAATATTTATCTGTGTCTGCATGTTTATTTGTATGTGTTTGATTTAGAAGCAATGATTTCGAATATATACATTTAATTTAATATGTGTCTAAAATTTATATTGATTTGAAAATAAATATAAGATATATACTTCGTTTCTATCTAGACGATTCTAATTTATTTTATTAATTCCTATGTATCAGCTTGTCCGTCGAATTCGTGCCAATCTTGCTTCGTTTTGAAATTCGTGCTTGGACCCGCGACTCATCTCATTCTCGTTCATCTCTCTAACCTCGAAAGGTGAGCAATCACTCACGATTAATGTTCTTTTATTTATTAAATTTGATTTCAATTAAAACGGCAAATGAAATATGCTGCTGTTAGTTATTTACACTGTTATATATATGTTATTACCTGTATCAGTTCACCTATGACATCTGACACCATTATCTGTTATTTATATTAATGATACACGTCTATTATATTATTGTTATATATGTTATCACTATGGGTTAAAATGAACATACCCGAATGATCTGTAGAATAGGAGAAAATCGTTATGGGTTGAAATGATAAACCCAAGCGATTTTCATTGAATTGAATTTGGGATTGCGGGTTGAAATGGTACATATATACCCGTATATATTTAAATTATGGATTGTAATGATAAATATCTGTATCACTTGACCATATGATAGAAAATTATATAAAGACACCATTGGTCTATATATAAATATGTTGAAAATGATTACTATGGTTTTGGAAGGAAATATGGTTTTATATAAATATTGATTTTAGATATTATGTAAATGTTATTTATATATAGTTAAATTCTTGATTTTAAGCTATGCATAAATTTGTTTTAATATAAAATAAGATTAATAATAAAGTTTGATTTTATTAAAATATAATAGGGTTAGGTATTTATTTAAATTATATTTTAACATAATGTTATAATGATTTAATAAATTAAGGTTGAGAAGATAGATTTGAAATTGATTTGAAATTGTATTTAATTAAGAAATATATTAACTAGAAATCGATTTGGAACTTATCGAATTTGAGATTTTTAAAGGATATAAAATTTTATAACTTGATTTTGGTTAAGGTGATTTAAATTAATATTTCAAGTTTAAATAAGTTGAAGGAAACATTTAGTTTATTTGTAATTTGGGGTTTTATTTAAACGATATTAGAATTATTAAGTGAATATTTCAAAACTAAATAATGATAAAGTTAAATTAAGATTTATATGAAATTATCAAATTTAGTTTTGAGATTGTGAAATATTTAAAGCTTTGGAATATATCAAAATTTAAATGGTTTATTTGTGGTACAAATCTGTATTTGAAATCGATATAATGGTCTATTACGAACTGAATTGAAATTGATGGATTAAGATTTGACTAAATTTGAAATTTTGGGATTGGTGTTGATTTGGAATTGATTTGTAAAATTTGATGAAGCTAATTTATTTTATAAAGTATTTTAAATTATATTTAAAACTATTTATATATGTTACTTTATAAATTGATTTCATATAAACTATTTTAATATAAATTATTTTTAATATGAACTATTTTAAATTATGACTATTTTTATATAAACTATTTTAAATTATAACTATTTCATTATATATACTATTATTTATATTTAAACAGTTAAGTGGGAAGTGTATGATTCCAAAGCATTATGATTTCTAAATTTTTATTTCCAAAATATTATGATTTCCAAAGTGTTTGATTTAGAAAATGTTATAACTTTGAAGTACTAAGATTTTGTAAATGGATATATTCGAGATGAATATATTTAAAATGGAAATGATATCGTATTTGGTTTTGAAATGGAAATGATATCATATTAATATGGTTTTGAAATGGCAATGATATTTTGGTTTGGAAATATACACTATTTTGAAAGTTTATTAAATGACCAATCGGTGTAATAATTATGTAGTTATTGAAGAGATCGGGATCGGTTAGGGACATACTCTCTGTCTAAACCGAAAACCACTTTAATAACTATTATACGCGGAGTGTGATCCAGAACGAAGTAGTTGGAATGATGTACGTTGATGACTGAAGAAAGAGAATGATAATGGACGACCTTGACACTTGTGTCAAATTGGAAATGACCAAAACAGGAGCCATGCCGAGCCAATGTGGTTAGCCACCTCTAAGCGAACACACTTCTTCGTAAACTACTCATTACTTGTTTTTAATTGGTGCGCACCCTTGAATTGGAAGTTTTGTTTTCACGGCGTTGCGATCGTTGCGTCGATGCGTTCTCACCCGTCCGGATCAGGAAAACGGTAGTTTCACTACCTTGGGTATTGCCTCATGTGCCTTGTCATACTCGTATCCATATGCGTGACCACTACGATTTGTTTTGTGTTATACCCATGGAGTACTCCCTGATAGCCCACTGTTTACGGTGGAGTTTATAGTGCTGTATAGACTATGACACTTATATAAAATGTGTTAAGAGGGATAATGGTAACACCTTAATGCTATTTTGATACTTTATATTACTGATAGGCATTATCTACTTAGCGGACACTACTATATATAGATAGTTTAACGGATCCTTAGAGGATGGTTATCCTAAACATCTTTTGAGTTACTTGTATTTTTAGTTGTTATTTCACTTGAGTTGGATTTATTGATATAAGAATGTTAATCCTGACTCGAGTGTTTTGTGTTTTGCTTTACGCTCGAGTCAGACTGAGTGTACCAGTATTCGAGACTCACCTTTGGAATTGGAGCTTCGCTTAGAGATCTAGCTATCTATCCAGCTTTCAGATATTCAGTTGATTCTAGTGATGTATTCTGATTCTTGTATTTGACTATTATATTCGAGACTTATGTTTTAATTTATTTAACTCTGTTATATATATAGTAGCTTCATGAACTACTATTCATTTTGCTTCCGCTGCCTATTGTTATATTACTCTGTGTCTGTGATTATGTGATTATTTATTTACTGTATATTCTGAGATTTGCCAAATTTTATTTACAACGAGGTATTTTAAGAAATTCAACTCCGACATGTGCGGATGCGAACGGTTGAAAATATCAGGTCATTACAATGACGGTCTCTGATCAAGGAACCAGATCTGAGTCTGCACTAGGAGTGGGGTGGACGATACTAGTTCGGAAGTGAAATTGTGTGATCGAGCGAGTGATCAGATTTGGTATTGCGTATGGATGATATGTGTACATCGTACGGACTTTAATGAAATAGGTATTGACAATTTTGTAAAGAAATGAATAAAATGATTTTGAATGTTGATTGGATATTATTGCTAGTAGTATGCAGGTATTTAAAAGCAAAAGGAAATTGGTGATTTTGATTTCAGAAGATAAAATTGTATGGCCCGACAAAAAGGTATGTATTTAAATTTCTATATGAAATTTGATGGTTTTCTGATCTAGCCACTTGGCTTTTGTTTTAATTTGAAATTTGGGGGCCCGTATAGGCATTTTGTAGTTGTTTCGAGCTAGCCGTGCAAAGGAGACGCTAGCGAAAATTTTCAAATATTTAGGGAGTTAGAAAAAATTTGAGAAAATTTTGAAATTTAAAATTTGGTTTTAAATTACAATTGGAATAGTTGAGTAATAATATTGTTCTGGAAGCTATGAATGAGTTTGTAAAGTGAGTAGGGTGATAATGTGTCTTTAATAAAAAGATTGTTTTTGGGAAGTAGTTAAAAACTATTTGGTTTTAGGAAAAAGTTAATGGGTTATGGATCATTCTTCTTAACTAGTAATTTTGAAGACGAAATTCTTTTAGGGGGGGAGGAATGTGACGACCCGAAATTTTAGATATTTGAAATCGGAATATTTAATTGATTTTAAATATTTAAAATTTAAGTTTTAACTTGAGTTTCAAATACCGTTGTTTATTGGATAATTAAACTATGGAATTTAATTACTAGAAATTGGGTAAAATATGAAATCTGGAGTTTCAAGCTTGTTATAAATAATTTGAAGGCTTGTAAAATTTATATTGATAATATTGAAGGCAATAAAAGTTTTAAAATTGATTTGTTTAGTTTTAAAAATATATCGTTTAAATCGCTATTTAAAAATAGCCTTCTACGGCATAGTCTCGGAATTTGACGAAACTAGTTCCGTTGGATCCGTAATAGTGTATTATTATCGAATTTCAATTTTCGTAGTGTTTGGAGTTGTCATGTGATCATACAGTATAAAAATGTGCTGAAATTTATATGGAAAATTCAATATAATAACTGGGTCCAAAAAGCTATCTTCTCCATACGATCGAATTAGGACTCAAAACCTTTTCCATTGCATCCTAAATTGGGGTTTAATATTATAAACACCTAGTGTAGGAATTCAAAATTTTAAGTTGCATTTTCGAGACAATTTGAATTTGAATTAATACACACACACCCTAGTCAATCTTCAGCTGCATTTCTATCACATCAGCACATTTTCGTTTCTCCTCAATCACTGTAGCAAGACAGAAAACTTTTACGCAAGCATTCTCAAGCACGCTTCTTTTTTTTTTTTACCTTTTTAAAAATCATAACAAGCCGAAAGCTTTCCATTGAAAAAATGAAATCAAAATCGAAAATAGCCGAATGAAATATCCCTCTTCGATCCAAAAAAAATGGCTGCATTTCATAATCAATTTTCCCTCTTTCTCTTCAAAACAAGAATCGTTCCCTCCAATCGACAAATAGCATCGCGCCTTTCAGTTTCATTCAAGTTGAGAAGCATCGCCCCTTTCGCGATAGCCACTTCAAGAAGGCAAGGGTGGTGGCGCTCCAGGGTTAGGCGATGGCATGCTCGTTTGGGTTGTCGCAGGTGCTTGTGCGTGTGGTCGAGCTATACGGTGACGGACTATCACGATTCGAGATGCATGCGTGAGGCAAAGAGGGAGAGTGATTGTGACGCCCCACCTTTATACCCACACTAGCCAAGGACACTACAGTGTAATGCCGTCAACTAGCACGGAGAATAAGGCTTTGAGGAGCGACCATCCGTGCAATTGCTTTGAGCGTGCACCACTATGTCGGATAGTATAACATGCATTTGATTTCGAGAGGAAATCCGACACACCGATACAAACTCAAAGCTACTACACAGTGGCTATAATAATCTTCGGAAACAAATATAGAAATAAACATAACACAAATCAGTCACAGACATCCATATCACAAAGGGGAAAAAAGATATGAATATATAACACATGAAAGTGTATATCAGAGTAGTGGTCAAACAAGATCCACAATAACACAAAAGAATAGATACAAGTGAAAGACAAAAGAATATGTATACATCAAGGAGTCAATATCTCAAATGTACAAAACCTGTAACGACCCAGAATTTATATTAATTAAAATTTGAATATTTAATTAATTTTAAATATTAATAAGTGAAATTTATAAGTCGAATAAATTTTATTTCGAATAATTGGATTTAATTGGATAATTAAATTGATAATTTAATATGTTAAATTATGGAAATAATTGAAAATTGGGTTAAATATGATTGAGAATGATTTGTAAAATTTTATTTTATCATATTGAAGTTAGAATGATATTTTAGAACTTTTAAAATCGAATTAAAAGTTAATTTGTGAAAATTGAATATTTTAATATTAAATCGACTAGTGAAATTAGTCAATTTTTGAACAGTCTCAGAATTGGACGAAATTAGTTCCATTGGATCCGTAATAGTTTGTTATTACCAGATTTCAATTTTTGTAGCAATCGGAGTTATCGTTTGATCGTGGCAGCTCGAAACGCATCGAAATTGTTTTTAATATTAATTTGGCGAGTTAAAATAGCCGTTTTTCAAACAGTCTCGGATTTCGATGAAACCAGTTTCATCGGATCCGTAATGTGATATTATTGTATGGGTTCAAATTTCATGTCAATTGGATTTACCGTTTGTCCGGTGCAAGCTAAAACGCCTAGAAAATCGTTTAAATCGGTTTAACTTAAATCGAACGTTTATTGCCATAACTTGCACAGATGACTGAATTAGCTTTCGAAACATGTTCCATTGTATCCGAAACACGGGGTAAACCCCAGAAATGCCAGTCACTGCGCGTAAATCGGAGTTCGGAAAAATCGAAATGAATAGTGTTCGTTCAAAATTATATAAATAGCCTTCACTCTTAAGAGGAAAAAAAAAATTAACCCTAATTCTATCACCGGCCGCCTCCCTCAAATTGAATGGCCGAAAATCAATCCTCTTTCCTACTCAATCTCTCAAAATCCATCAGTTTAATTGAAAAGCTTTCAACACGAAACATCTAGAACTCGTCGAGGGCTATCCATCCATGCGGTGATGATGAATTTTCAAGCAAGGATGAAGCGGCAATCGGTCAGTGAAGGTGGCACGTTCCATCGCTTTTTTCAACGCCTAGGCTCGACTGAGCTCGACGAGGCTCAGGGCGGTGGAGGAGCAAGGTGAGGTGAGTCGAATGGCAGTGGTATGATGGGGTCTGGAGGTTGGTAGGAGGCGCGGCCATCTAGGGTTTCACGCGAGCATGGGTTCGGCTTTCACTGTAAATCACGTGAGAAGGAAGAAGCTAATGGACGGTCTTGATGCAAGCAACAGGAATCAACGGCGGATGATAGCTTAGGTTTACAAAATTTAATTTTGTTGTAAAATTATGAATAAAAAATTCGTGTAACTTTGAAATTGCATATCTCTTTCATACGAGGTCCAAATCGGACGAAACTTTTTGCGTCGGGATCATAGTGACGAATACTACGCAAGGCAACTGGATTGGAAGTGATTGGAGTCAGTGAAAATTTTGAATAAAATTAAACGCGCGTTTAATTTTATTCGAAATAAAAGCTAAAACGAAATTGGAATCAAGGTGAGAACTTCTCACTCAATCGAATCGGTTTCGATTTATATTTTAAATAGTTAGATTTAAAAATATCTGAATGCATGTTTGAATGATGATTGTTATCTATTGATTGTTAAAATAGACATTATGCGCCGTTATTAAGCAGATGTTATTTATTAAAAACATATACCGCGAATATTTCATAAACAGTGAAATTGGTATTATATATAATAGCAATATATATATATATTGGCATATGTATATATTGCAGTTGTTGATTTCCCGCATTGTATAGCGGATGAGACCCTATTGCGCCGTCTATTAAGTGGATAATATTTATAAATCCCATATACCGCGATAATTCCGTACTGGAGCGGAATTGGTATTGTGCTAATGTTTGTGGATGGAGGGAAACAGGTTGGAGGGATCCAACTAGATTCCTCAACTGTATTGATTTATTTACAGATATTTTGATATTTGTTGATTATCATATCGATATATGATATTTGGATGTCGTGATTGACTATTTGGTGCTGCTGCATCATCAGATCCATTTTTGAAGTTTTAAAATAATGATTTTTAGTTTTTAAAGGAATTTTTAAAGTGATTTTTGAAAGTATACGTTTTATTAAATTTTGAATTGTTAAAATAAATAAACGTTAAAATTTTAATGTTATAAAAGTATGATTTTTATGAAATGTAAGTGAAAAGTGATTTTTGAGATAAATAGTTAATAAATTTATAAAATGATTTAATTGGGAATTTTGAATTATTGTAAACGGTTTATATAAAAGATTTATAAAATTGATATTTATAAATTAAAAATACTGGAATCATAAAACGAGTTTTATAAGTAATAAAGTGAAATTTAAATGGATTTCATAAGTAAATTGAGATTTATAAATTTATGAAATATGAATATATAAAATGGATAGATTTTGTAAAATATAAGATTTATAAGTAATCAACTAATAAATTGGAATTTGGCATTTAAAATGAGATATAAAAAGGATTTTTATAAATAGAAGTTTATAAAATATAAATGGAGTTTATAAACGTTGTTTATAAATCCGAAATCAATTGAATTTGATAAGTTGGATATAGGAATATATGAAAGGAATTATATTCACGATTTTGGGCAATGAATATATTATTAAATGAAATGGATATGTTTTGGGGAAGGAACATTATGAAATGAAGTTAACGATTTTAAAGACGTTTTAAAATGCATTAAGTATCGAATACATAGATTTCAACATTCATTGTTGAAATAGACGTTTTCGAGAAATAGAAGGAAATGATGGATTATAACACTGTTGTTATAGTAAATGATTTCCGAAAGGAAATGTTTTGTATAGTATTGGGATTTATATATCTATTTAAACTTTGAATCCCTATACTAGTGATTTTGGGTCGTCGTAACGATGTTTTACGTAACGTTCGTTTTGGCCCAAATAAATGTGTTAAGAAAATGATTTCTTAAAGAATGAAATATATACTTAATTTTGATTTAAGTATATCGAATATTTTCAAATATTGAAAATAAATAGATTTGTGATGTACTTATTATTAAATAAGTATGGAAATGTTTTTCCAATGTGAAACGAAATGTTTTGAGAATTTATCTTTTTGAAGATAAATTGAAAATGAATAATTGAAATCGAATATTCATAAATATTTTTGGAATGTAAATTCACTATGGAATTTATAAATGAAAAGGGGGAATTTGTTTAAAAATAAATGTTGATTTATTTTTGAAGTGTGGGAATCAATTTACGGATTTGGAACGTAAATATAAAGTAAATCGTTAAGGATTTATTTAATTGGTTTAAATGAACCATTTTGAAATGAAAGTATTTCCGAGTAAGGAAAAGTAATTTGAAAATTAGTTTTCAAATGTTTGAAGTGTGGAAAATTTATATCTAGTAGAGATATTTTGGAAAGTAAATAATTTGGGAAATTATTTGGAATTTGGTGATGTTGAGCATGCCTATTGATAGTTCAATAATCCGACTATCAATATTTACCTTTAAATAGGTATTTGTTGTGATTTGCTTGAATTTGAATGCCACACTTATTTTTGAATAAGCGCTCACTATTCGGGTTAGCCGGGAAAGGACCATGGGGTCGTATAACCCATTCCGAATATGTGATACGTCGTAATGGATTGCATTTGATGACTGGTGTTGAAGACCGGATGTTTGTGAAAACGGAAGGATTACCGTCGAGTTACTCTACATCGGCTGATCTCCGATATAGAGGTTTTATCACCTTTAGTGACGGGAAGTCCGGTCGTGATTAGTGAATATCCGGATTGCAAGGACTTCTTTGTAAGTGCCTTCGGTTCTGTTCGATCCCGGAACAGACTTGTATGATTGTATGTCTGACATTACAAATTGAGATATAAAGCTGATTTCTTTCAAATATATTTCTGTTGGTGGAGGAGAATTTATTCTCTTAGCTTAACACCCTTCTCTGAGACGTACGAGCTCAGAGGTTATATAGTTGAAGGTTATTAGTGATATACTCCCAATTTGGTAGTGTGGCATGCTGAGTGTTGCTGTGAAATGATCATTGTGTTGATCATTTGTGATAGGATCATTTATTTGATCATTTATCTTGGTGATCATTTCTATGATCATTTGTTGACCCAAAGCACGGCTTTTGTATAAAGTGTGGCTTTGTGGACGAGACTTCGTCGGACCTCACAGCCCGGAAATGGTCAAAAAAGGAAGGATGCAGCAAGGTTATTAGGGGTAGCGCCCTTTAGTGTATGTCATTCCTTCTGGATAGAGGTTGTATCATGGTATGGAGCCCAGATATTTAACCTATGTTGTTGCTGCATATTTTGTGGTTGTTGGAAATCGAGGATCCTCGGATAGATCGGTTACGATCGGGGGATGACATATTCGTGTCAGTAGTTACCCAGTTAGGGGTAACCCGGCCTTGTGTTGGCAGAGATCCGGTTTGGTTCTCGGGACGTCATTCCAGAGGCGTTCTCATGTGGCAATGGGAAGTTCCTTGGCCTGACCATTTGTTGGAAATCCAAAGAAAAAATACGAGACTTGTACGGTTTTAGTTGTAGAACCTGCCATGGAATGTGGCGGTTACCTGCTATTGAACATGGTAGCTATAGTAGGCATAGTTCGAAATGTCTATGCTGGCTAAGATTTATATCTTTATTTTTGAAATGATTTTCTCTACACTATGCACTAGTAATAATATCAAATGTTCTTTTTAATGCGTATCAAGCATCTTTGACTATCATAAGGAGAAATCTCCTCCGATTCTGCGTTTGCATTGTGTGTGTGTGCGGGAGGCCTTATGGTAGTCTCATTTTTAAAAGCATTGCGAATTGACTTTAAAATATTCCTCTATTTTGATTTTGAAGATAAACTGTTTTGAGTTCTCACACCAGTCATATGACTGACTCGGAGTTTATTGTTTTCCTTCCTAAACTCTGGGTGCCCACCAATTTCCACACGGGCAGTCAAGAGTTAAGGTTTATGAGGATATTCAGGAGTTGCTGGAGGCAAGCTGGATGGCATGGCGTATTCACTAGTATATAGTATTTCTTTTCCGCTGTTTGTTGTTGTACACTCTGATGTAATGAAATGTAATGTAATGTAATAACTGATATAGTTTTTTGTTTAAAGATTATTCATTTATTTATTATATGTTGCTCCACTGCGAATTGTGAGATTCTGATGTTGTTCTGTTATTTCTTCTGTTCTGTTCTATCTTTTTCTATCTTCTTCTACCTTTTCTTTTTCTAAAAAACCGTAAAGGTATGGTTTTTCGGCTTTCGATTGCTCGGCAGTTGATACAGTGGACGTATTGATGTCGGTTTTCGTCAAAGAAAAATCGCGTTCGTTACATTTGGTATCAGAGCTTATGGTTAAGCGACAACCATGGCTCTATTGGGTATTACTCATTAGAGATAGAGGCAGTAGTACTCTAGAATGAGTTTGAGTGTAATAATAGATACGAGCGCGTATTTGATAGTGAATATAAAATTGTTTTATATTGTGATGATTGGTTTATTGAGTGGCGTATGAACCTTCGTCAGCACAGTCTGTACAACTATGCCGAAGGGGTTTATAAACACTTGAATAGAACAATTCGACATAATATTGTTTTAAATTGGGTAAATGAAATAATTTTACCTTAATTATATTTTATATATAAAGGAAATAATTTTTCGGAATTATTAAAGTGTATATAAGTTGATTGTTTGGTTGTTGAATAAGTTGTTTGAATAATCCAAGTAAAAAGAGTAAATTGTAAAAGAAATGAATTATAAGTGTGAAGTTATAATTAAAATGACATACAATTGTAAAATGGTCTTATATATAAGAAATGGAATTATATAAGTAAAAGATTTACAAATGTGATTTATAATCTGAAAATAAATTCCAAAGAAGTATTTTGAAATGACTTGGTATTTTGAAAAAAAAAATTGTTTTGAAGAGATGAAAGCTCTAAACTCTTTTCGGTCGTTGGAAAATAATTCCGATGATGATTGCAACATCATCGGTGTTCATTTTCGAGTTTCCAAAAGAGGGATTGCTGCCAAATTATTTTAAATAAAAGTTGTTTGGATTTGGCTTTGGAAATTCAAAAGAAATTGAATTGATTTCAAAAATGGTTTTGAAAGGTTGAAAAGACTCTGGAATCCCATTTAATATTTATGGGAATGATAAATGAATTGATAACTTATACAGATTGAATTTTGATAGAATAAATTTAACTTAAAAGATGGAGTTCAATTAAAGGGAGTATAAGTAAATCAATAAAATCCAAGTTGAAATAAATTTGAGTTGTCATCAAAGACATGTAATTTGAAATTTAACAAAAGAAAAGTTAAATAAATTGATTTGGATTTGATAAGGTGGTTGAAATGAAATATAACTTAAGTGATGTTGAATGAAGTTGAATTTTGGTGTCAAAGTAAATTAATAAGTGAATTAATGAAATGAAGTCATTAAGAATGTGAACTTGAGTTTTATAAATGAAATTCAACATTTTATTGTTAAAGGAATTAGCAATTGAATTAATAAATGGATTGAATGTTAATCAATCGAATGTAAAAGGATTTACATGGGATAATGAATGTAAGTGTAAATTCATTAGAAGCTAATGTTATTAGAAATTGAATAAATTGAAAGAGAGTCAATTTAATATGATCCAATTAGAATTAAATGTGTTGAACCAAATTGAATGTAAAATGAATAAATTTGGTTGAATTGAATAAACATTGGTTGTTATTTGCTTGTTAATTGATTGTGTATATTTCATTAAGTTATAATGAAATTGAGTTAGCAAAATTGAAAGCTATATAATTGAATTCAAATTGAAAGTAAATAAATTTGAATAGAACTGAATGTGAATTGGATTTAATTAGTGAATGCAAACTAATTAAAATTGAATATGAATGAATATTTATTTGGTTATGGATGATAGTTGGTTGATGGTTGCATTTGTTGCTTTAGTTGCATTTGCTATATTATGTAGTTGTTATGTTGCTATATGTTGTATATTGATACTATTTACATATATGCATGTTCTCATGTTGTTTGTTGAGTGATTAGTAGGTGCGGATCGCGTTTGCTTCGCTTTTGGAGTTCGCTTTCGCGCTATATTAGCTGTATATGTTTGCTAATAAAATATAAGGTAAATATCTCGGATTAAATATCGTACTTTTACACTTTTTTCCCTACGGGATGCCTCATCACTTGATGAGATGTATATTTGTGATATATATACTGTCACTTTTTTTCGGATCGAGCCGCGCAAAGGAGACTATGACGAAGTTTTCCGAAAATTTAAGGAGTTAGAAAAAATTTGAGAAATTTGAAATTTTTTGAAAACTATAACTTTGATTTTGGAATTGAAATTAAACAATAGTAGTTGTTTTTGAAAAGGATAACTAAGTATGATTAGAAAACTTAGTAAAGTATGGTAAGAAGTTTAAATTTGTTTTGGAAAGTTAATAGATCCTGTAACTTTTCTTACTTGTTAATTTCGAGGACGAAATTCTTTTAAGGGGGGAAGTCTGTAACGACCCAGAATTTATATTAATTAAAATTTGAATATTTAATTAATTTTAAATATTAATAAGTGAAATTTATAAGTCGAATAAATTTTATTTCGAATAATTGGATTTAATTGGATAATTAAATTGATAATTTAATATGTTAAATTATGGAAATAATTGAAAATTGGGTTAAATATGATTGAGCATGATTTGTAAAATTTTATTTTATCATATTGAAGTTAGAATGATATTTTAGAACTTTTAAAATCGAATTAAAAGTTAATTTGTGAAAATTGAATATTTTAATATTAAATCGACTAGTGAAATTAGTCAATTTTTGAACAGTCTCAGAATTGGATGAAACTAGTTCCATTGGATCCGTAATAGTTTGTTATTACCAGATTTCAATTTTCGTAGCAATCGGAGTTATCGTTTCATCGTGGCAGCTCGAAACGCATCGAAATTGTTTTTAATATTAATTTGGCGAGTTAAAATAGCCATTTTTCAAACAGTCTCGGATTTCGACGAAACTAGTTTCATCAGATCCGTAATATGATATTATTGTATGGTTTCAAATTTCATGTCAATTGGATTTACCGTTTGTCCGGTGCAAGCTAAAACGCCTAGAAAATCGTTTAAATCAGTTTAATTTAAATCGAACGTTTATTGCCATAACTTGCACAGATGACCGAATTAGCTTTCGAAACCTGTTCCATTGTGTCCGAAACATGAGGTAAACCCCAGAAACGCCAGTCACTGCGTGTAAATCGGAGTTCGGAAAAATCGAAATGAATAGTGTTCGTTCAAAATTCTATAAATAGCCTTCACTCTTAAGAGAAAAAAAAAATTTAACCCTAATTCTATCACCGGCCTCCTCCCTCAAATTGAATGGCCGAAAATCAATCCTCTTTCCTCCTCAATCTCTCAAAATCCATCAGTTTAATTGAAAAGCTTTCAACACGAAACATCTAGAACTCGTCGAGGGCTATCAATCCATGCGGTGATGATGAATTTTCAAGCAAGGATGAAGCGGCAATTGGTTCGTGAAGGTGGCGCGTTCCATCGCGTTTTTCAACGCCTAGGCTCGACCGAGCTCGATGAGGCTCAGGGCGGTGGAGGAGCAAGGTGAGGCGAGTCGAATGGTAGTGGTATGATGGGGTCTGGAGGTTGGAAGGAGGCGCGGCCATCTAGGGTTTCACGCGAGCATGGGTTCGGCTTTCACTGTAAATCGCGTGAGAAGGAAGAAGCTAATGGACGGTCTTGATGCAAGCAACAGGAATCAACGGCAGATGATAGCTTAGGTTTACAAAATTTAATTTTGTTGTAAAATTATGAATAAAAAATTCGTGTAACTTTGAAATTGCATATCTCTTTCATACGAGGTCCAAATCGGACGAAACTTTTTGCGTCGGGATCATAGTGACGAATGCTACGCAATGCAACTGGATTGGAAGCGATTGGAGTCAGTGAAAATTTTGAATAAAATTAAACGTGCGTTTAATTTTATTCAAAATAAAAGCTAAAACGAAATTGGAATCAAGGTGAGAACTTCTCACTCAATCGAATCGGTTTCGATTTATATTTTAAATAGTTAGATTTAAAAATATCTAAATGCATGTTTGAATGATGATTGTTATCTATTAATTGTTAAAATAGACATTATGCGCCGTTATTAAGCGGATGTTATTTATTAAAAACATATACCGCGAATATTTCATAAACAGTGAAATTGGTATTATATATAATAGCAATATATATATATATATATATATATATATATATATATATATATATATTGGCATATGTATATATTGCAGTTGTTGATTTCCCGCATTGTATAGCGGATGAGACCCTATTGCGCCGTCTATTAAGCGGATAATATTTATAAATCCCATATACCGCGATAATTCCGTACTGGAGCGGAATTGGTATTGTGCTAATGTTTGTAGATGCAGGGAAACAGGTTGGAGGGATCCAACTGGATTCCTCAACTGTATTGATTTATTTACAGATATTTTGATATTTGTTGATTATCATATCGATATATGATATTTGGATGTCGTGATTGACTATTTGGTGATGCTGCATCATCAGATCCATTTTTGAAGTTTTAAAATAATGATTTTTAGTTTTTAAAGGAATTTTTAAAGTGATTTTTGAAAGTATACGTTTTATTAAATTTTGAATTGTTAAAATAAATAAACGTTAAAATTTTAATGTTATAAAAGTATGATTTTTATGAAATGTAAGTGAAAAGTGATTTTTGAAATAAATAGTTAATAAATTTATAAAATGATTTAATTGGGAATTTTGAATTATTGTAAACGGTTTATATAAAAGATTTATAAAATTGATATTTATAAATTAAAAATACTGGAATCATAAAACGAGTTTTATAAGTAATAAAGTGAAATTTAAATGAATTTCATAAGTAAATTGAGATTTATAAATTTATGAAATATGAATATATAA
This sequence comes from Allium cepa, assembly GCA_030765085.1. Taxonomy (NCBI): domain Eukaryota; kingdom Viridiplantae; phylum Streptophyta; class Magnoliopsida; order Asparagales; family Amaryllidaceae; genus Allium; species Allium cepa. The sequence goes on from CM060943.1 coordinate 133,332,711, forward strand.
AATGGATAGATTTTGTAAAATATAAGATTTATAAGTAATCAACTAATAAATCGGATTTTGGCATTTAAAATGAGATATAAAAAGGATTTTTATAAATAGAAGTTTATAAAAATATAAATGGAGTTTATAAACGTTGTTTATAAATCCGAAATCAATTGAATTTGATAAGTTGGATATAGGAATATATGAAAGGAATTATATTCACGATTTTGGGCAATGAATATATTATTAAATGAAATGGATATGTTTTGGGGAAGGAACATTATGAAATGAAGTTAACGATTTTAAAGATGTTTTAAAATGCATTAAGTATCGAATACATAGATTTCAACATTCATTGTTGAAATAGACGTTTTCGAGAAATAGAAGGAAATGATGGATTATAACACTGTTGTTATAGTAAATGGTTTTCGAAAGGAAATGTTTTGTATAGTATTGGGATTTATATATCTATTTAAACTTTGAATCCCTATACTAGTGATTTTGGGTCGTTGTAACGATGTTTTACGTAACGTTCGATTTGGTCCAAATAAATGTGTTAAGAAAATGATTTCTTAAAGAATGAAATATATACTTAATTTTGATTTAAGTATATCGAATATTTTCAAATATTGAAAATAAATAGATTTGTGATGTACTTATTATTAAATAAGTATGGAAATGTTTTTCCAATGTGAAACGAAATGTTTTGAGAATTTATCTTTTTGAAGATAAATTGAAAATGAATAATTGAAATCGAATATTCATAAATATTTTTGGAATGTAAATTCACTATGGAATTTATAAATGAAAAGGGGAATTTGTTTAAAAATAAATGTTGATTTATTTTTGAAGTGTGAGAATCAATTTACGGATTGGAACGTAAATATAAAGTAAATCGTTAAGGATTTATTTAATTGGTTTAAATGAACCATTTTGAAATGAAAGTATTTCCGAGTAAGGAAAAGTAATTTGAAAATTAGTTTTCAAATGTTTGAAGTGTGGAAAATTTATATCTAGTAGAGATATTTTGGAAAGTAAATAATTTGGGAAATTATTTGGAATTTGGTGATGTTGAGCATGCCTATTGATAGTTCAATAATCCGACTATCAATATTTACCTTTAAATAGGTATTTGTTGTGATTTGCTTGAATTTGAATGCCACACTTATTTTTGAATAAGCGCTCACTATTCGGGTTAGCCGGAAAAGGACCATGGGGTCGTATAACCAATTCCGAATATGTGATACGTCGTAATGGATTGCATTTGATGACCGGTGTTGAAGACCGTATGTTTGTGAAAACGGAAGGATTACCGTCGAGTTACTCTACATCGGCTGATCTTCGATATAGAGGTTTTATCACCCTTAGTGACGGGAAGTCCGGTCGTGATTAGTGAATATCGGGATTGCAAGGACTTCTTTGTAAGTGCCTTCGGTTCTGTTCGATCCCGAAACAGACTTGTATGATTGTATGTTTGACATTACAAATTGAGATATAAAGCTGATTTCTTTCAAATATATTTCTGTTGGTGGCGGAGAATTTATTCTCTTAGCTTAACACCCTTCTCTGAGACGTACGAGCTCAGAGGTTATATAGTTGAAGGTTGTTAGTGATATACTCCCAATTTGGTAGTGTGGCATGCTGAGTGTTGCTGTGAAATGATCATTGTGTTGATCATTTGTGATAGGATCATTTATTTGATCATTTATCTTGGTGATCATTTCTATGATCATTTGTTGACCCAAAGCATGGCTTTTGTATAAAGTGTGGCTTTGTGGACGAGACTTCGTCGGACCTCACAGCCCGGAAATGGTCAAAAAAGGAAGGATGCAGCAAGGTTATTAGGGGTAGCGCCCTTTAGTGTATGTCATTCCTTCTGGATAGAGGTGGTATCATGGTATGGAGCCCAGATATTTAACCTATGTTGTTGCTGCATATTTTGTGGTTGTTGGAAATCGAGGATCCTCGGATAGATCGGTTACGATCGGGGGATGACACATTCGTGTCAGTAGTTACCCAGTTAGGGGTAACCCGGCCTTGTGTTGGCAGAGATCCGGTTTGGTTCTCGGGACGTCATTCCAGAGGCGTTCTCATGTGGCAATGGGAAGTTCCTTGGCCTGACCATTTGTTGGAAATCCAAAGAAAAAATACGAGACTTGTACGGTTTTAGTTGTAGAACATGCCATGGAATGTGGCGGTAACTTGCTATTGAACATGGTAGCTATAGTAGGCATAGTTCGAAATGTCTATGCTGGCTAAGATTTATATCTTTATTTTTGAAATGATTTTCTCTACACTATGCACTAGTAATAATATCAAATGTTCTTTTTAATGCGTATCAAGCATCTTTGACTATCATAAGGAGAAATCTCCTCCGATTCTGCGTTTGCATTGTGTGTGTGTGCGGGAGGCCTTATGGTAGTCTCATTTTTAAAAGCATTGCGAATTGACTTTAAAATATTCCTCTATTTTGATTTTGAAGATAAACTGTTTTGAGTTCTCACACCAGTCACATGACTGACTCGGAGTTTATTGTTTTCCTTCCTAAACTCTGGGTGCCCACCAATTTCCACACGGGCAGTCAAGAGTTAAGGTTTATGAGGATATTCAGGAGTTGCTGGAGGCAAGCTGGATGGCATGGCGTATTCACTAGTATATAGTATTTCTTTTCCGCTGTTTGTTGTTGTTTGTTATTGTACACTCTGATGTAATGAAATGTAATAACTGATATAGTTCTTTGTTTAAAGATTATTCACTTATTTATTATATGTTGCTCCGCTGCGAATTGTGAGATTCTGATGTTGTTCTGTTATTTCTTCTGTTTTGTTCTATCTTTTTCTATCTTCTTCTACTTTTTCTTTTTCTAAAAAACCCTAACGGTACGGTTTTTCGGCTTTCGATTGCTCGGCAGTTGATACAGTGGACGTATTGATGTCGGTTTTCGTCAACGAAAAATCGCGTTCGTTAAATAAAACTACAAGCTAAGTAGTTAACCAAAAGATCAGATGATGGTCCGATAAGGAGTCAAGCAGAAGCACCTGTAAAATCTCAGTCTGACCCGAGTATTATTTAATAAGAAAATAATAAACGGATCAGTCCAGCTATAAATATCAGATGAAATGAGATATAAGAAGAGATATAATAAAAAGACGTATGATAACCAAAAATGTCATACTACGACAAGTATATATTAGAAAATCCACAAAAGTCATACAATATCTCAAGAATCTCATGGCATTAAAAGGATATCATATTCTTTATTTAATTCACCAAGCCACGATAAATGACATACATATCAATGCCAATTGGAAGAGGTGGTGAAACATAAATTCCATAAATCATCATATAGAAATCCATAAATCACAATAAAAGGTTGGCCAAGACATTGATGTAGTGCAAACGGTACATCCAATGAATCAAAAAGCAAAGACATTGATGTAGTACAAACGGTACATCCAATGAATCCAAAAGCAAAGACATTGATGTAGTGCAAATGGTACATCCAATGAATCAAAAGCAAAGAGGTACATCCAATGAATCAAAAGCAAAGATATTGATGTAGTACAAACGGTACATCCAATGAATCAAAAGCAAAGACATTGATGTAGTACAAACGGTACATCCAATGAATCAAAAGCAAAGACATTGATGTAGTACAAACGGTATATCCAATGAATCAAAAGCAAAGACATTGATGTAGTACAAACGGTACATCTAATGAATCAAAAAGCAAAGACATTGATGTAGTACAAACGGTACATCCAGGTACATCCAATGAATCAAAAGCAAAGACATTGATGTAGTACAAACAGTACATCCAATGAATCAAAAAGCAAAGACATTGATGTAGTACAAACGGTACATCCAATGAATCAAAAGCAAAGACATTGATGTAGTACAAACGGTACATCCAATGAATCAAAACATATTAAAAGTACATGGGTCGCTAGCCCACAAAGAAATGAGACGAAGCTCGATAGAATGAGGTACAGTCCTCCACGTGGACAAAGAGACATCGCACATTGCTAGTCTAAACTATAAAATGATCATCATCGATCATCAAGAAGTGTCAATTACAGTAAGCTAATAAATATATGAGCTTAGCTTCATGTCCCATAACCACTAGCTTAACTTAAATATTTACGAACAAATTGTAGATCTCCACTAGAAAATTGTCACAAAAGATTCAATCCAACAAGTCCAAGAATTAACCGACGAAGTAAACGCAAGCGTTTCATACCACTTGTTTTACTAAGTCGTTTAATTAGATTTCTCATACGAGTGAGGTAAAGGTTTGTATATACTAATAGATTAGAAATCGGTTTGAGAAAATGAGCTTTGTTATAAAATAGTGTTGAAATCATTTGAAGAAAGAGTTTTGATATTTACTACTAGTATAGAAAACCTTTATATTTTAAAGTGACAAATCATAGAAGTGATTGTAGAAACAATCAATCATAAAAATTCACATTCGAAGACGTGAATAAAATCCAAAGAAACCGATAAAGAATCCATCGAAATAGATATTCAAAAATCCATAAAATCGACCGAGAAGCCCAAGATAGTTTGTCTCGAAGAATGATCAACTCAGCATCTCAACAAAGCAAGTTCTGTTGAATGTTTTTCAAATAAGATCCCCTACGGAGGGGGGTCCCGGGGTGTGGCAACCCCCAAGGTGAGGATGCGGGGGCAACACCCCCGCTACGGGGTTCGACGTGCCCGGTCAGGTCGCGGGGGTCCAAGGGGCAGCGCCTCCGGTGGGGTGCGTGGCAGCGGACCGTCCAAAATGGTATGACCTAGTGAAGACCTAAGGGAGGATAGGATCGAGCGACCTCGATAATAAATAATAACAACAAGTAGGATCATCACGAATCGATTTAAATTGGAAATTCAATCCAAAAAGGCAAACTGGACTAAAACAACGGGTTCAGTCGACTGAACAGAGTTTTCAGTCGACTGACCCTGTACCTGGAAATTTTTCAGGTTCAGGAAACTTTCGGTTTCCAGGTTCAGTTGACTGAACAGAGGATTCAGTCGACTGAATCATGTCTGAAAACTTTCGGGTTCCAAGTTCAGTCGACTGAACAGACTTTTCAATCGACTGAATCTTGCCTGGGCTGTTTTTCAGCCTATCCAAATAAAGAGCAAACTCTTCCAAAATGCAACCGGATGAACATTGGCTCTAAGGGTTTATGTCAATCGGCAATCCGGCCCTATATGCTCCTAGATGCATCATCCAAAGCATGATCAAACATCCATAAAAGGATTTTCACACAAATTTGACTTAAAAACCCAAAAATTGAAATATTCACAAAACCAATCCAAATCAAAAGCAAATTCACATGAAGAGGTGTTAGGAATTTGTACCTAACCACCAAAGATAATTATAGTCATAGATGTGAGATAAAAACCTCACCTTTAAACCCAAAAGAACAAGATTGAGAAGCTTGAAAACAAAGGAGGATCAACCACTCTTCAATCCCAACTCAAGAAGCTTGATTCTAAGCTTAAAAGAGAAATATTTCCCAAATTAGGTTTAGGAATTTTCTGAAATCAAAGAGAGAATGAGTTGGGAAAGATGAAGAGAAGGCTTACCAATGGGTTCTCTTGAATTTGGAGCTAGAAGTTGGATTTGCAAAGAAAGCTAGGGCTTAGGAATTTCCATTTCCAATCTCTTCCACCATTTTTGCTTTAGAACTAAAAAGAGGAGGAAGTGAGAGTGAATGGGAAGAAGTGGTTCAGATTTGGGTATTAAGTTGGCTAGTGGGCTGAACCCAAACCCAAAGTGAAAAAGGTCAAATTTTTAGCTAGCTCCAAACATATCGAAGTTTATACTCAAAAAAGTTGCAAACGGCATTTTGAACTCAATGGAAGGGGTCTCGAGTCCCAATTCGACTGTTTGCAAGAAGTAGTTTTCGGACTAAAATCCGACGAACGATGAAATATTTAAATAAAATATTTAAATATACAATTGATAAATATGCGGGTTGTTACACCAACACACAACATTCAAGGACAATCAAAGCATCTTCAATTAAGATGAATAAATCATGTGGTTTTAAATTTATTAATCACATAGTTACTTGCATTAGTAATCTTTAATCAATGATTAATTATCATTAATTAAAATTGATTTAGTCTTAATCATCTTCATTAATTGATCATTTCTTAATTAATTATCTTAATTAATTTCAAATTAACTAACTTAATCATTAATTAATTAAGTCTTAATTACTTTTATTAATTAATTACTCCTTAATTAATTAATAATTAATTACAAATAAATTAATCTTTAATACTAAATAATTAATTAAGTAATTACCTTTTAAAATAATTAAATTAACAAAATCATTAATTATTTAATAAATCAAAGGATAAATTAATTTTCTTGATTATCTTATTAAACCTTCTTTAATAAATCACCTTTATAACATTAGTTACTTTAAAAAGGTTAAGATTTAGTTTAAACAACATTTATCTAAATTTTCTTTTAGCTTTACATTATTTATCGAATATATATAACTTGACAAAAATATTGTATCAAAACTAAATAAACTAAAATTTAATTTCTTTGAAAACATCTTACTTAAGTCCTAAATTAATTTAAATCTTTAATCGAATCATCATTTGAAAACCTAGTTTAAAAGTGTTTAAAAGTTTTTAAAGTAAAAAAAAACTGTTTTACATATTAATCACGAGACTCGCTTCGAGTCACACCCGAGAGCTTTGCTCGTTTGCTTCGGGTTTATCAGAAATTCAACCCGAGTGCCCCCTGTTTCAACTTAAAAAATTTCTAAGTATTTTCGACCCGGTGCACCACAGAATTTACTCGAGACCAAACTCGAGCCACAACATGATTATCCTGAAGCCTCCTTCGAGTCGAACCCTACTCCTTCATTTTATCAACTACTGACACCATCAATTCACCACGCACATGCACAACTGGAATCGCCACCTCCGGTCATAGCTCTTGCCTCCATCGAGTCGACGATCAACCCACCAAACATTCACACCACCCAGAAATCCACAATGTCAGTGAATTTGAAAAAGGGTCATTTGACTCAAAAATGGGTCGAAGCTCGACCCAGTTTTCCACCTCACTCCGACGCCAAAGATCATCGGAGGTAACGCACCTCCGTCACGAGCTTCCCCTGTCGACCACGCACCCCCTCCAAATGATCTCGTCCAGTCCGATGTAGCCTAGACCATAAAATTGGTCAAATTTCGATTACTGCAGAAGTATAAGCTAAAACCCTAGTTTGATCTCGACAACCCTCCTCAACTGATTAGAGCATTTTTCCATTAATCCCTGAGTCTTCCTCCATCTTCACGAGCAACCCCGACCCTAGCCATCGCATCGATGATCGGCAATGGCCATAAACCCCAAAATTGACCATTTCAGCTTATCTCAGTGAATACTGAATTATAAATTACGAATTTACTTTCAAAAATCATTAATTTTGATAAGCTTTCAGATAGTATACTCGAAACTAAGGTTTATAACATTTGGATTTCTGCATGTTTGAATTGTAACTGTATTTCAAATTTTTTCAGAGGAACTTTAGTTCATTTTTCTTAAATTCATTTTTACAGTTTAAGACATGTCAAAACAAACAACTTTTGTCTGAATTCTGAGATCAAACAAGGATCAGAGGTAGGCGAGTTGGATTTTGCACAGGGTTATAAGTTTCTATAACCTGGAACAAGATGATTCAACTTTAAACTGATAGACATATGCAATGATATGCACATACTCATGGATTCTGTGCCTACAACAAATGTTCAAACTCACATCAAACATCAGAGTAAAAACATTTACTCACTTGAAAGAAAATTTTGAAACAGAAAACACTTTATCTTGTCTTTGAAACCTGCAGTTAAATCTTCCTAGTTTTTTTGTTTTGATCTTGAATGATATTTGAGTTTGATGTTATTTTTTCTTTTCAGGTTTGGCTAAGTTGTTTGAACGAACTGGAGTAAAAGATGTATATATATAAAAGAAACAAGTTTTTAACAAAGTAGGTTTTAACTGGTTTAGTATTCTTCCTTTGATCAGATTTTTTTTATTTTGCTTATTTTGTTGACTAATATTTGGTCAAAGATTTTTGTTGAAAATTGAAATGATTTTCATACATTTCGACTGACCTTGTGTATGTGCTGAGATGATGGCATTTAATGTGCATGCTTCCTTCTAAGTTTACAAACTTATCTTCTTTGATTTTTTTTTGTAAGTACTTCTTTGTTTTATTTATAGATTTTTTTTCTTGCTTGCATAATTTCACGTACATACATTTTTTGTTTGATTGCCTTGCTTAATATAAGATTGTCATAGTTATTTTTTATAGTTTGTAACTTACCTTATATATTTATGTTTTTAACACAATTCTTGTTTGTTATACATTTTTTTATCCTTTATTTATTTAAAGCTTAAACTACCAATATTTTATTTATATTCATATATTTTTCTTTTCTTATACTTAGTATTAATAATATTTTATTTTGTTTTGAAACTTTTCAAATTAATTTACAAAAGTTCAAATAAGTCACCAAATTTAATTTAAACAAATTTTGGAATGTTACATATATACATAACATCATGTTGCACATGTCAATATAAATTAGAACATGACATAACAAACAAAATATTATTTATATAAAATTAAAATAACAATTTTGTTAAATACAGCAAATTTCACACAATAGTGTAAAAGGCATTACTTTCACAATATAAGTCGGATTTCAATGAAACGAAAAGCAGTATTCTTAAAATTTTATTTACTTTCATAATAAAAGATAAATTTCAAATTTTCAAATTTCAAATTTTTGAATTTAAATGTCAAAGTTTGACCATATTGACCAAAATTCGCACTTCTGGAAAATATTATATTTAGTCATGTTTGGAATTCTAATTCATATCAAAAAAAATCAAAATTTTATATTTAAAATAACAAAGTTATTTAATTTAATAAATAAAACTAAAGTTTTTAAATCAAGAATCCAATTAAAATAATTAAAATATACAATTAAAATAATCACAAAATACCAGGTTGTTACAAACCCGCTATGCTTTTAGAAAATGAAACTAGCATAGGGCCTCCCGCCACCACACAATGCAAACGCAGAATTGAAGGAGATTTCTCCTTATGATAGTCAAACATGCTTAATACACAAAATCTTTTTAAATATTATCAGTATTGCATAGTGCAAAAAACATTTCGAAAGTATAATATTAATCTTAGCCAGCATAGACATTTCGTACTATGCCTACTATAGCTACCAATTAAACAAAGAGTCACCATCATAAGTAAAAGACAGGTTATACAACTAAAACCATACAAGGCGCATATTGTTTCTTTGGATTTCCAACAAATGGTCAGGCTAAGGAACTTCCTATACCACATGGCTACGCCTCTGGAGGGACGCCCCAAGAACCTAACCGGATCTCTACCAACATAAGGCTGAGTTACCTCTATAACTAGGTAACTACCACAAGTATGCCATTCCCGGTCATTACCGACCTTTATCCGAGGATCCTCAACCACAAAGCACAAATTTGCAATAACCACATAGGTTAAATATCTGGGCTCCATAGCATGATACCACCTTTTTCCAGAAGGAAATGGACATACCCTGAGGGCGCTACCCCCAAATTGTCTTGCTGCATCCTTCCTGTTTCGACCATTTTCGGGTTGTGAGGTCTGACAAGGTCTCTTCCACAAAGCTATGCTTTACATAAAATTCATGCTTCGATCAACAAATGATTAGTAGCACTTCGTATGCCACATTACCAAATTGGGATGTATCACCAGTAACCATCAACTACATAACCTCGAAGCTCGTACGTCTCAGAGTACGATGTTAAGCTAAGAGAATAAATTCTCCGCCACTAACAGAAATGTATTTGATAGAAACCTGCTTTACATCTCAAAGTGTAACGTCAAATATACATCCATACAAGTCCATTCCAGGATCGAACGGAACCAAAGGCACTTCAAAGAAGCCCTTGCAATCCGGATATTCACTAATCGCGTCCGTAATCCCCATCACAAAGGGTGATCAAATCTGTATACGGGGGCCATTCGGTGCAGAGATATTCGACAGGTAATCCTTTCGTTTTCGAAAATACCTGTCTTCAACACCATCTTCAAATGCAATCCCTTTGTCGTATCACTATTCGGAATGGGTTTGATGACATAAAGTCCTCTTCTGGCTAATTCGAATAATGAGCGCTTATTTTTAAAATAAGTGTTCATTCAAATTTCAAGTAAATCACAACAAATTTCCACTTTGATCTTTTAAAAATAAAAGATCCATCACAAAGATTCGTTTTGGTTTTCGGACAACCGTTCGGCATCCGACCCCCGGTCGCATCGAAATTCAAACACATTTAAAGGTCAATATTGGTAGTCGGTTATTTAACTATCAATCAATCGCCATGTATAAATAATTTCTCCCAATTATCTATTTTCAAAATATCTTCGCAAGAAATATTTTCACACTTCAATCATTTGAAAACCAATTTCAAATCACTTTCCACATTTCAATCCTTTGAAAACAAATTTCATACCATTTTTCCTTACGCGGAATAAATTTTCAAATATTTATACATTTCCACTGAAAATTTACCGAGTTCAAATACTTTTAAAAAATAATTTAAATTACTTATCCAATCATATATACTTAGAAATATTTAAAATAAAATTATTTTAAAACACTTTATTTTAAAACATTAGTTATGAAACTTTATACCCATATCCCATATAAATCTTAAGCCCAAAATAATTTTAGAATAAAATTATTGATAGAGTATAATTATTTAGATAACCATTTTCTAAATGAAATATCAATTTAAAATACTTAAATAATCAATTCTATATTAATTAAATAAATCTTTTTTTAAATATTTTCAAAATAACTTAAAAAATAATTTCTCCACAAGCATTTTTTTTTAAAAACCAACTTTAGAACTTCTAATTTACGTTTGAAAGCTACTTTAAAAACATACTCGGCTTTTCAGGGAAAATACACTTTCCATTTCAAAATGGTTATTTAAATCAATTAATAAATCCTTCTTGATTTATTTTTAAATTTACAATCCAAATCCAAAAATTTCTTTCCACACTTAAAAATAAACCAATGTTTATTTTAAAACAAATTTCCCTTTCCTTTATAAATTCCCATTGTGAATTTAAATTTCCAAATATCCACTAATATACTATTTTCAAATCGATTTCCAAATCAATTTCCCAAATATTTATTTTTCAAACACCAAATAAATTTCAAATCGATTTCCCGATTTATTTTCAAAATGCCAAATCAAATTTCAAATCGATTTCCCAAAGATTTATTTCAAAAGCCAAATAAATTTTCATTCAAACACCAAATTTATTATCTTTTAAAACAAATTCCTTTATTTCTTCAAAAACTATTGAAATCTGAATTTTAAATAAACTCTCCAACTTTTAATCCATTTATTAAAAACTTTTCCCATGTTTTGGAATTAATTCAATATGATTTCAAAAATCAACCTTTATACTTTTAAATTTCCTTTTAAATTCACCCAATTTTTTAAAAAGAATTTGCTTAAAGTTTTCTACTTTAATTTCCAAAAATCCAATTTTTATATTTCTGGTATCCTACGGTACCAAAAATATATTCAGCTAAACCATAGCCTTCTACGATTTCAATCACAAATATAATCATACACAGATTATAAATAAATCAACACATGACATTGAAACAAATTCAAATATTTGAGGAATCCAGTTGGATCCCTCCAACCTGTTTTTCAGCATCCATAGATATTAGCACAACAATTAAATACCAATTCCACTTCAAGATAGAATATCGCGGTATGTGAGATTAAATAATATCCGCTATTATGCGACGCATAGGGTCTCATCCACTATATAATGCGGGAAATCAATCACTCCAAATACATGTATAATACCAATTCCACTTCGAGGTGGAATATCGCGGTATATGCGTTTATATAATATCCTCTACTATTATGCGGCACATAGGGTCTAATCCATTACAACTGATAATAATTTATCATCCAAGCACACGATCAAAAATTTTAAATTTAACTATTTAAAATTAAATCAAAAAATCCGATTGAGTGAGAAGATCTCACCTTTGCTTTTATTTTTCAATCCAATCCAAACCAGTCATTTCTTCATGATTTAAGACCTTGTAACAACATTATAAGGTTTTATTAATATTTGAAAAATCGAATAATTCAATTGCCATTTTAAAATTTTAATCCCACTAATAATTTAGTTTTAAATTAATGAATTTATTTAAATTAATCTTTCCTAAACAAGAAATTATATAAAATAACTAGTACATTTAAAATATGTATTTATTTTATATATGAAACTTCATATACATTCAAAGATAATCATATAAAGATAAGAATATAACCTTTATATAAATCCTTATATTCCAAAATCTCGTGTATATATATTTATTAAAAATAGAATTATTTTATATTTCTCTAGTCATTTTTTTCTGTAAAACATATTTCTGACTAAAAGAGTTTTTTTTGTTTTTTCCCTTTAAATATATATATATACATATATGTATATACCTGTATATATTAACTGAAAATAAATAAATAAAGAATCTTACTGTATTGTTGAATGAAACTCTCCTCCACGCGACGTCGAATCGATCGCCACTGCCCAGATATGTCGTCAACGCGAATCGCGGCCACCATCACGAGTTCTTCCATCGACATCGAAGTCAACTGTCCATTGCGACGTGCTCGACCAAGAAAATCCATCGTCTTCAGCCCCAAGCCCTAGCCTGCTTGATCATGCGGCGACCCAGCCCACCTGACCATCGCGAAGACGAAGTTGCAAATATTCGACCTCAATTACGTGCGCAAGCACCCCCCAAACGCTCGCCGCCCCAATTCGAACTCAACTTCATTCGATTCCTTTCTCGACTGGCTTCAGCCATTTGATTTTATTTGGTTTTCGATTTTGAGGAGCAGCCATTATTTGATTTGAGCGAACGATAAAAAGTTTCATTCGTTCCCTTTTTTCTTTTAAAACAAATGCTCGACTTTGATTTAAAAACAAAAGAGACGCGTGTTCACGAAATCCGCCAAGTGTTGAAAGGAAAGCAACGTGTAAAAATTTGCCCTGAGAAAACATTATATCAAACATACACACACATATATATATATTAAATATTTAAATTCAAATTTAAATCGTCTCGGTTTCGCAACTCACAATCTTGATCTTTCATTGAAGCGTGCCGCCAGGCGTTTATAATGTTATACCCCAATTTCGAACGCAAAGGAAAAGATTTCGAGTCCTAATTCGATCGTATGGAGAAGATAGCTTTTTGAACCAGTTATTAAATTAAATTTCGGTATAAATTTCAGCACGCTTTCTTATCGTACGATCACACTACGACTCTGAATGCTACGAAAATTGAAATCCATTAATAATGCATTATTACGGATCTAATGGAACTGGTTTTGTCAAATTCCGAGATTGTGCCTCGGAAGTCTATTTTTTAAATATCGATTTAAACGACATAATTTCATAAACTAAACAAATCACTTTCAAATCCAATTCTGAAGCTTCTATTATCTTCAATATTATCAATATAGATTTTTCAAGCCTTCAAATTATTTTTAACAAGTTCAAAATTCCCAATTCAGCAATTTATTCAATCTCCCATTATTAAATTCAATAATTCTAATTGCCAAATTCATTATGATATTTGAAATTCAAGCTAAATTATCATTCAAATATTTAAAATCAATTAAATATTCTAATTTCAAGTGTTCAAAATTCTGGGTCATCACATTCTTCCCCCTTAAAAGAATTTCGTCCCGAAATTACTAGTTAACAAGAATGTTCCTTAACCCATTTATCATCTTCCCAAAACCATACAGTTTTATCAACTTGCCAAAACAAATCTTTTTATTAAAGACCCATTATTACTTCAACAAACTTTCCAAAACCTTTGATAAATTTAAATCAACATTTTTTTCTTAGCAATTCAAATTTAAATTCAAATTCAAATTTTAAATTTTCAAAATTTTTCTAACTCCCTAAATTTTCGTCAACGTCTCCTTTGCATGGCTAGCTCAGTACGACTACAAAATGCCACAGTGGGCCCCCAGATTTCATAAGAAAACAAAAGGCCAAGTGGATGGACAAGAAGGTCGTCAAATTTCATACTAAAATTTAAATATATACCTTTTTCGAGCAATTCAAAATTTATCTTCGAAATCAAAATCCAATTTATCTTTTGCCTTTATATCACCTGCATATCTTTCTTAACAATAATGTCCAATTACAACATTCGAAACCATTTTGTACTTTTCTTTATAAAAGATTCAATATCTATTTCATTCAAATCTATACGATGTACTTATATCATTCGTACGTAATATCAAATTCGATTTCTCACTCGATCACACAATTTCACTTCCAAACTAGTATCGTCCACCCGACTTTCTAGAGCGGACTCAAATCTGGTTTCTTGATCAGAAACCATCATTCTCCTTACATAATTCTAAACTATGATAGAGAATTTCTAGAATCATCCAAAAATCCATATCCAATTCATCGTCAAAATCGAGTGGAAAATTCCAACTCATATCGATCTAATTATATCGAAATTCTATGCTCGAATTCCGCATCAAATCGCTATGTGAATAAGTTAATATATGTACATCCTATGTATTTATTCCAATTGATTATTAGCTATATCAATTTTTTTTCTTTTATTCATATAGATTTTTTTTTTCAATTGCTAGTTCATAAATTTCCAGTTTAATCTTCACTCAATCATCAACTTTGTATATTTCCAATATCAAATTTACTTAAGTATTACACCATTCGTTTTCTTAAGTTCGATATAAGTATTTTCATGCTTCCTATACTACCTAGTTTTCCAAACAACTTCCTTTTAAAATAATTTGGCTGCAGTTCCTCTGTTGGAAACTCGAAAATGAACACCGATGATGTCGCGATCATCATTGGAATTATTTTCCGGCGACCAAAAAGAGTTTAGAGCTTTTATCCCTCCAAAAAAAAATTTCCGAACCCCTGAAAAATCATTTTCAAATCAAAGGGATTTAAAATTTTCCAAATCTCCAAAATTTCAAATCTTTTATTTTCTTCCAAATATTTCTCTGGAATTCTATTTCAAATTATAAATCACATTTACAATTTATATTTACAAATCCCATTTGTATATGGATTTTATTTCTCAACTCTTGGTTATGATTTCAATTTCTTATTCAATAATTGGTGATAACAATTTTAATATTATCACTTCCTAACAAACAAGCAACCATATACTATAATAATTTACAAAGATTATTTCGTTTGTATACGAAAATAGTTCGGGTAAAATTATTTCATTTACCCTATTTTCAAACAATATTGTGTCAAATTGTTTTGTATAAGTGTTTAGAGATTCCTATCAATAACGTTAATTACTCATATTGACCAGAATCCATATACAACTCGACAAACCAATCAACACAATATAAAAACAATTTTATATTCACTAACAAATACACGCTCATATCTATTATTACACTCAACTCATTCTAGAGCACTACTGACTCTATCTCTAATGAGTAATCCCCACCAGAGTCAAGGTTGTCTCTTAACCAAATGCTCTGATACCACATTGTAACGACACAATTTTTCGACGTCCGAAAGTCGACATCAATACGTCCACTATATCAAATGCCGCAAAATCGAACCGTTAGGGTTAAAGAAGAAGAAGACAGAAGAAGAAACAGAAACAATAATAAAATCTCACATTCCACAGCGGAACAACATATAATAGATAAATGAATATCTTTAAAACAAAAGCACTATATCAGTTTATACATCACATTATCAGAGTTTTACAACAACAAACAGTGGAAAAGAAATAACATACGCTAGTGATACGCCTCGCCATCCAACTTGAACTCCAGATCTCCGCAGCATACTTCTTGACTTCGCTCCTGAATAACTGATAACCTGACTCTAGGCTGCCCGTGTGGAAAATTATGGGCACCTAGAGTTTAGAAAGGGAACAATAAACTCCAGGTCAGTTATGGGACTGGTGTAAGATCTTAAAAACAGTTATTTTCATAAAGAAAGGAAAACAAACTCGCTATGCTCTTGGAAAATGAAACTACCTTAAGGCCTCCTGCCACACACACAATGCAAACGCAGAATTGGAGGAGATTTCTCCTTATGATAGTCAAACATGCTTGATACGCAAAATCTTTTTAAATATTGTCATTAGTGCATATTGCAGAAAACATTTCGAAAGTATAATATTAATCTTAGCTAGCATAGACATTTCGTACAATGCCTACTATAGCTACCAATTAAACAACGTGTCACCGCCATAAGTAAATGACAGGTTATTCAACTAAAATCGTACAAGGCACGTATTGTTTCTTTGGATTTCCAACAAATGGTTAGGCTAAGGAACTTCCTATGCCATATGGGTACGCCTCTAGAGGGACGCCACGAGAACCTAACCGGATCTCTGCCAACACAAGGCCGAGTTACCTCTATAACTAGGTAACTACCACAAGTATGCCATTCTCGGTCGTTACCGACCTTTATCTGAGGATCCTCAACCATAAAGCAACAACCACAAAGCACAAATTTGCAGTAACCACATAGGTCAAATATCTGGGCTCCATACCATGATATCACCCTTTTCCAGAAGAAAATGGACATACCTTGAGGGCGCTACCCCTAAATTGTCTTACTACATCCTTCCTGTTTCGACCATTTCAGGGTTGTGAGGTCCGACGAGATCTCATCCACAAGCTATGCTTTACACAAAAGCCATGCTTCGATCAACAAATGATCAGCAACACTTCGTATGCCACATTACCAAATTGGAAATGTATCACTAATAACCATCAACTACATAACCTCTGAGCTCGTACATCTTAGAGAATGGTGATAAGCTAAGAGAATAATTTCTCCGCCACCAACAGAAATGTATTTTATAGAAACCAGCTTTACATCTCAAAGTGTAACGTCATACATACATCCATACAAGTCCATTTCGGGATCGAACAGAACCAAAGGCACTTCAAAATAGCCCTTGCAATCCGGATATTCACTAATCACGTCCGGAATCCCCATCACAAAGGGTGATCAAATCTCTATACTGGGTCCATTCGGTGCAGACAAATTCGACAGGTAACCTTTCGCTTTCGAAAATACCCTATCTTCAACACCATCTTCAAATGCAATCCCATTTCGTCGTATCATTATTCGGAATGGGTTTTATGACACAGGGTCCTCTCCCGCTAATTCGAATAATGAGCGCTTATTTTTAAAAATAAGTGTTCATTCAGATTTCAAGTAAATCACAACAAATTTCCACTTTGATCCTTTAAAAATAAAGATCCATCACAAAGATTCGATGTGGTTTTCTAATAACCATTCGGCATCCGACCCCCGGTCGCATCGAAATTCAAACACCATCTAAAGGCCAATATCGATAGTCGGTTATTTAACTATCAATCAATAATTCACAATAATCACCAGATTTAAATAATTTTTCCCCAATTATCTATTTTCAAAATATCTTCGCAAGATATATATTCACACTTCAATCATTTGAAAATGAATTTCAAATAACTCTCCACATTTCAATCCTTTGAAAACAAATTTCAAATCATTTTTCCTTACGCGGAATAAATTTCCAAATATTTATTCATTTCCACTGAAAATTTTCCGAGTTCAAATACTTTTAAAAATAATTTAAATTACTTATCCAATCATATATACTTGGAAATATTTAAAATAAAATTATTTTAAAACACTTTATTTTAAAACATTGTTTATGAAACTTTATACCCATATCTCATACAAATCTTAAGCCTAAACTAATTTTAGAATAAAATTATTGGATAGAGTATAATTATTTAAATAACCATTTTTTAAATCAAATATCAACTTAAAATCCTTAAATAATCACTTCATTAATTAATTAACTAAATCATTATTTTAAAGATTTTCAAAGTAACTTAAGAAAATAATTTCTCCACAAACATCTTTTTTCAAAAATCAACTTTAGAACTTCTAACTTATATTTGAAAGCTACTTTAAACACATACTCGGCTTTCCAGAGAAAATACACTTTCCATTTCAAAATGTTCATTTAAATCAATTAATAAATCCTTCTTGATTTATTTTTAAATTTACATTCCAAATCTGTAATTTTCTTTCCATACTTAATAATAAACCAATGTTTATTTTAAAACAAATTTCCCTTTCCTTTGTAAATTCTCATTGTGAATTTAAATTTTCAAATATCCACTAATATACTATTTTCAAATCGATTTCCAAATATTCATTTTCAAAAACTAAATCAAATTCCAAATTGATTTTTCCAAACATTTATTTCAAACACCAAATCGATTTCCAAATCAATTTCCCAAATATTTATTTTTCAAACACCGAATAAATTCCAAATCGATTTCCCAATTTATTTTGAAAACACCAAATCAAATTTCAAATCGATTTCCCAAAGATTTATTTCCAAACACCAAATAAATTTTCATTCAAACACTAAATTTATTATATTTTAAAACAAATTCCTTTATTTCTTCCAAACTATTAAAATCTGAATTTTAAATAAATTCTCTAACTTTTAATCCATTTATTAAGAACTTTTCCTATATTTTGGAATTAATTCAATAGGATTTCAAAAATAAACTTTTATACTTTTTAATTTCCTTTTAAATTCACCCAATTCTTTAAAAAGAATTTGCTTAAAGTTTTCTACTTTAATTTTCAAAAATCCAATTTTGTATTTCTAGTATCCTACAATACCAAAAATATATTCGGCTAAACTATAGCCTTCTACGATTTCAATCATAAATATAATCATACACAGATTATAAATAAATCAACACACAACATTGAAACAAATTCAAATATTTGAGGAATCCAGTTGGATCTCTCCAACATGTTTCTCTGCATCCACGGATGTTAGCACAACAATTAAATATCAATTCCACTTCTAGGTGGAATATCGCGGTATATGGGATTAAATAATATCATCCGCTATTATGCGGCGCATAGGGTTTCATCCGTTATATAATGCAGGAAACCAATCACTCCAAATACATATACAATATCAATTCCACTTCGAGGTGGAATATCGCGGTATATGGGTTTATATAATATTCTCCACTATTACGCGACGCATAAGGTCTAATCCAATACAACTGATAATAATTTATCATCCAAGCATAAAATAAACAATTTAAAATTTAACTATTTAAAATTAAATCGGAAAATCCGATTGAGTAAGAAGATCTCACCTTTGCTTTTACTTTGCAATCTAATCCAAACCAGTCATTTCTTCACGATTTAAGACCTTGTAACAACATTATGAGGTTTTATTAATATTCGAAAAATCGAACAATTCAATTTCCATTTTAAAATTTTAATTCCACTAATAATTTAGTTTTAAATTAGTGATTTTATTTAAATTAATCTTTCCTAAACAAGAAATTATATAGAAATAACTAGTAGATTTAAGATGTGTGTTTATTTTATATATGAAACTTCATATATATATATATATATATATATATATATATTCAAAGATAACCGTATATAGATAAAAATCCAACCTTCATATATATATTCAAAGATAATCGTATATAGATAAAATCCAACCTTTATATAAATCCTTATATTCCAAAATCTCATGTATATATATATTTATTAAAAATAGAATTATTTATATTTCTCTAGTCATCATTTTTTCTGTAAAACATATTTCTGACTAAAATATTTTTTTCTTTAAATCTATATATATGTATATGTATATGTATATACCTGTATATATTAACTGCAAATAAATAAATAAAGAATCTTACTGTATTGTCGAACGAAACTCTCCTCCACGCGTCGTCGAATCGATCGCCACTGCCCAGATATGTCGTCAAGACGAATCGCGACCACCATCGCGAGTTCTTCCATCGACATCGAAGTCGATTGTCCATTGCGACGTACTTGGCCAGGCGAATCCATCGTCTTCGGCCCCAAGCCCTAGCCTGCTTGATCGCGTCGTGACCCAGCCCACCTGACCATCGCGAAGACGAACTAGCAAATTTTCGACCTCCATCGCGCGTGCATGCGCCCCCTAAATACTCGCCGCCTCGATTCGAACTCAACTTCATTCGATTCCTTTCTCGACTGGCTTCGGCCATTTGATTTTATTTGGTTTTTGATTTTGAGGAGCAGCCATTATTTGATTCGAACGAACGATAAAAAGTTTCGTTTGTTCCCCTTTTTTTCTTTTAAAACAAATGCTTGACTTTGATTTAAAAAAAAGAGACGCGTATTCACGAAATCTGCCAAGTGTTGTAAGGAAAGCAACGTGTAAAAATTTGCCCTGAGAAAACATTATATTATATATATATAATATTTAAATTCAAATTTAAATCGTCTCGGTCCACAACTCGCAATCTCGATCTTCCATAGAAGCGTGTTGCCAGACATTTATAATGTTATACCCCTATTTCGAATGCAATGGAAAAGGTTTCGTTTCCTAATTCGATCGTATGGGGAAGATGGCTTTTGAACCAGTTATTAAATTAAATTTCCATATAAATTTCAGCGCGCTTTCTTATCATACGCTCACACTGCAACTCCAAATGCTATGAAAATTGAAATCCGATAATAATACATTATTACGTATCTAATGGAATTGGTTTCGTCAAATTCTGAGATTGTGCCTCGGAAGACTATTTTTAAATATCGATTTAAACGACATAATTTGAAAAACTGAACAAATCACCTTCAAATCCAATTCTGAAACTTCTATTATCTTCAGTATTATCAATATATATTTTTCAAGCCTTCAAATGATTTTTAACAAGCTCAAAATTCCCAATTCAGCAATTTATTCAATCTCCCATTATTAAATTCAATGATTCTAATTGCCAAATTCAATCCGATATTTGAAATTCAAGCTAACCTATCATTCAAATATTTAAAATCAATTAAATATTCTAATTTCAAATGTTCAAAATTCTTGGTCGTCACAACTATAGTGGGGAGCGCTATGCGCTATAATGGGGATTTTGAGGGGCTTTAACGACATAAGCTTGACTATTTCATTCATTCATGATAGTCAATAAACCTTTGAAATATTTCTTAGTCATTACAATACTAAGCCCAAGCATGCATTTTCATTGGTATTTAAGTATAATGGCATGATATATTTTGGTTGAAGGGATTATGTGTGCCACTATACAAGCCTCATAGTTATTTTGTTGTTGGCTTTCATTCTGCATATGATAACAACTAATGGAAGGATGAATGGTATTTTTTTGCCACATGATATTCATCTTTTACTTGCCATTGGGACAAAGTTGGAACATGTATTTAGTAAACTGGCTCGCGATATGGTTGAAAGACATTCAGTTGTATATGGAGATTTGGTAGTCAAACCTTTAGATGAGCATTTCTAGTTCCAACGCCCTTGGATCATGCTTTATTTTATATGCTTTATCCTCTTCGAAAACGAATTTCAAATTGCTTACGTCTTCTGGATATCTATAAGTATCATTTTATTCTCGTTAAGTTTCTATAATGTCAGTAATAGCATACATTATTATGAAAGCAATAACAGTATTAAATTATGGATCAATATTAACCAAGGTTCAGTGGTGTTAGAATATAGCACAGAGTGTTATATGTATTCTATCAAATAATATTAGATATGTTTCAATAATGAGATTACCTATGTTATTAACCAAAAACCCTCAGTAATTTTATGGCATATGCTTGTTTTGGTCGTCGAATAGGTTACTTACGAATTTCGAGCTTGCGTCATGGATAAAATTGGTTTTATTATTCCCTGGCTTATTATTGGGTAATAATACAATATCATTTGTAAATATTTGTGTTGAAGAAGAGAAAACAAAGTTGAAAAAGAAACAAAGCTAGCAGCAATGGCAACGCCAAAGGATCTGGAACTAAGTTAGTCGTAATTCTTAAAATTATGGGTCCTTTTATTTTACTTGTTATTGTCAAAAGCAAATTTTGGATATTGAACATCAAGGTAGTTATGCTTTTATTGATAATTTTCCTTTATATGCTAAGATGGATATTACTTTGCTTTGGAGAAGTTCCTTGTAACTGGCTGGTTTCTCTTTTCCAAATTTGTGACATTGCTCGCCTTCACGTAATCGACATAGCGGTCATCATGTTTCAATAGTTATGTTGTTAAACTTAACAGAGTCAATAGTACTATGATGTTATGTTTTTGTTTTTGATTTAT
Source organism: Allium cepa (assembly GCA_030765085.1). Lineage (NCBI taxonomy): Eukaryota > Viridiplantae > Streptophyta > Magnoliopsida > Asparagales > Amaryllidaceae > Allium > Allium cepa. The sequence goes on from CM060943.1 coordinate 133,355,004, forward strand.
TATTTATGTTCTATACCGAAATGTTCAAACACAAAATCATTTATTAATGTTACTGATATCAATTACTCTGAACAAACTGTTAACTAATTTCATCAGTAAAGCGAGTTCAATACTTTTTGAGTGGCGTTTGTCTAAAAATGTGACTAATTCCCATGTTGACCCTCTAAATAGCAACAATGAAGTAAATGCCCTTGCTCTTGGAAACAAGGATAGCAACATAGAAAGCAACGTAGTGAGGAGGCATCTTTCGAGTTTACTACAACCCAATCAGATGATGTGATCGATAACCATACATGGAAAAATATCATTACACACTTAAAAAACAAAATGTAAAAAATAAAGCGGGCGGTGCTCCGTATCACACGAAAACGAGAGCATTCAAGTTGACACTTCTCAATGAATTTGATAGTTTGGGAGTAACGGTCTTAATTCCTCATCAAAGTAATTAGATATTACTAGTGGCATTAAACAAAAACAAACATCATTAGTAGGACTTTTAGAGAATAAACTACTAGAAAAAAAATTAGAACGTAGTTAGATGTATTAATAAGGATTGGAATTTCACCTTCAATACATACTAACATAATAAGAGTAGAATCTTGGTCGTATAGGACGATAACATATGGTCATAATACAGTATTACACTAAGTGAACAATATACATGCCGGCTACATAATAAGGTGAGTTTGAGTTTCTATTGCACTTTCATTATCCGCATATCCATTTGAGACATGACCTTTATTTCTTTTTATTCCTTTTTTAACCATCTCCAGTGCCACAGTCCAACAATCCATTCCCTTTTTGATTTTTTAATTATATATTTGCTTATTTACTTTCTTTTTTAATTTTTTTCGTATGTTATCTTTTTCATTTCGATATGGAGAGTAGAGACTTAACTAACATCCGATACAATTGTTGAAAAATATTGTAAAATCATATTTCAATATAGATAGATCAAATTGAAGGATTATTTCCCTATGCTATTTTCTATGGAATCGATAAATTTTCAAGCAGAGACCAAAAAAGAATAATGATAATAAAAAAGCCTTCGGAAGGAAACCTTTTCACTCATTTATCTCTATTAGTAAAAATCATAGATCTAGTGTAGGCATATAAACATTGAATTCGTTTTCTTTGATTCAAGATTAAAAGCAAAAAATGGATGAAGTTGTCAGTTATTAGAAGTGAAAATTGATTAATAGTTGCCGAACCGGTGGAACGGTAGGTCCCAAATGATGTCTAATTAACAATGCTAGCAATAGAAGGCATATTGCTTCTTCTTAGCCATTCAGCACCAAGAATACAAAACTGAATTAAGAGGAAAACTGCCATAATTTGGTATCTATGTAAAACCATAATAAAATGCAGTTAAAATTTGAGAAAACAAACAATGTAACAACAAGCTTTTACCTAAATAACAATGCCTAAGTACAAACGACAAATCAAATAGTGGTATAAGAACATATTATGTGCCTTATTATCACTGGAAACAATCATGGCGACAAACATGTTACTTCTCTTGGCATTTCTAAATCAGTATAATAATTAAGCCTATTAGTTTGGCTGCTTGAATAGGATATTTATTCTAGTTTCTAAGAATTCCAAAAGCAAAAGCCTAGCCAAAATCCCTTTAGTTATCACATAACAAAAAATTTAAAAATTGAATCAATTTTCCAACCAGTCTTCCCATCATTGTTCAATGGGTTAGCTGAGTTAAGAAAGCAAATTTTATGTCATTAACCACTTTTAAACTTATATATATCATAGACGGCTAGCATAAGCTTAAAAGTCTCGCGTTCTTAATCTCTTCTAACCAACTATTTTGCTTAAAGGTGTGTCCTCGCATGCACACATACACATTATGCTACCACTTCCTGCTTAAACCTTAAATACACGGATATATATGTTTGTGCGTGTACAAATTTATTGCAGATTTTATATTTGCTTTTAGAATGTGAGAAGAATTCAAAGCACGTTATCTCACACCTAGGTCTTTGATTCAATTGATTCCCAATAAATACTCAACAAATTCCAGCTGTACGTTTTGATAGATGGTAGTATAGACCGACCATATAAATATCCGTGAGTATATGCCATATAAATATCAATTAGTATATTGTACTTAATCACATCTATCACATGGGCAAAACCACTATGTTTTTTGACAAGATCCGAGATTGTTAAAAGGGAGGATGTACTGATACATACATATATACATAAATATGATTCTAGCCATAAAATATTTAATCCCAACTATCCATACAACTAGAGGACGTAGTAAAGCTTTGTGGGTTTATTGCCAAGGTAAATGATGAGGCCATGTTCAGTACTACCTCAATTACTAATGACAGCATCTCCAATTTTGTTCTGGCCATTTTGAGATAATGTATATACTTAGCTAGCATAAAAGTTATGATTTTTTCTCATTTTTGACATAAAAACCCCGCTTTATGTTTATGTCTTGGATTCGACAATATACTTTTTCAAATGAATTCTAGTACCAGCTTTTGTATATGAGATATAGTCAAATTTGCCATGGTTCGTCCACATATAAATTATACACTAGATCATAACCAATGAAAAACTCTATATGATTTCAAGTTGTTCAATCAAATTCTATTCCTACACCTGCCAAGATGTAATATATAAAACTATTTTTTTGAATCATATGAAATTTCTTATCAATGATGTACATTGAAAGAAAGGGAGATTGAAAAAAGGCAAGGAGGAAAATGTTTTAGACTAGTCAAATGATAGAATAATACATTACGTAGAGAATTAATGTATACTATTTGACTTGCATAAAAAGGGATAAAGCAAAAGCTAAATTTACAAAATTCATTGAAACCAGATGTTAAACACTATACTTGCTGGCTTTATATTAACTCTACATAAGTTTGTTCCAAAAGATAGCCCGGTCGAGGATGCACCGCAATTAGAGTTTAAGTCAATTAAGTGCATTTTTTCCCTTGCACCATCAACTTCTTCAACCAATCCACTGTTACAGAACCTAGGTTGCGAAACCAACCCAATCACCAACAAAACACCACACTACACTAGAATTCAAACAGCTAAACCACCCAACATCCTCATTTAAATTTCATGTTGCTAAGTATACCTACTCAGCCAACAAAAAATCAATTTTTATGTAAAACGCCTCATTCAAATTAGGGATTTTGCAATTACCTCGATTTGTTAATTTAGGGCTTGTAAACAAATCTCAAGGAAGTAAACAGGAGCAGAGTGAAAGAAGAGTGGATCGACCAAATAGAGGGGAGCAGATTGGCAAAGAGAAGTAGAGCCAAAACGGAGGAGACGTGACAGCATAAGCGAGAGGAGTTTTTTTAATGAAGGTAGAAACATAACAATGTATTAGATAAGAGATGAGAAAACATGAGTTTTTTGGTATTGGTCAGGGAAGGCTGTAAAATTTGGCGGAGTTAAAAGAAACATGTAACGACCCGTATTTTACGTGTCGATAAATCGCAGAATTTACAGGTCATTAGTGTTGTTTATGGCATCTATAGCTTAAGTCGTACGTTTTTAACTCGTAAGGAATTGACCCGTATGGAAGTTAGGTTGGATTAGAGGAGTTAACGGGTTAAGAGATGAGTCGTGTACGAGTTAACGAGATAGTGGATTTTTAAGTCGTAACCGACTTAGGAGGGTGCACGAGTTATTGGGTTACGACCTAAAGTGTTGCAGCGACCTTGAGGAGTTAGGTCGTGAGCGAGTTAGTGGAGTTAACGACCTAAGGGTTGTGAGAAACCTAGTAGTAGCGGCTTAAGGGGTGAACGACCTAGGGAAGATAGGTCGTGGTCGAGTTAAGAAAGTTAACTCGTGTAGGGGTAGGTCGGTAGTTAACGAGTTACGACTTAGTGGCAGGTCATGGCTTCTTTGAGTCTCTGTGTTGGGATGAGTCGTGTGGCCGAGTTAAAGTAGTCAGCCGACTTAAGAATTGACGACTCATAGGGTTAGAACGACCTAAGAGTCAGCGGGTTAGTGGAGTTAGCGGCTTAGGGGCTGGAACGAGTTAACGAGTTAAGGAATAAATCGTTAACGAGTTAGTGAGTTACTGGGGTTTTAAGTCGTAAACGACTTATAGGAACAGACGACCTATAGGAGTTAGTGACCGCAGGCTTAAGTCATACACGACTTATGGTGATAGGGTGTGTAGTTAAATTGTGGATGGGTTATGGTATAAGTCGTAGGTCGTTGGGATGCTGTGATGGTGTTTAGGTCGTGAAACACTGCTACGTGTTAGGTCGTGTATGCTGTAAGTCGTATACGAGTTAAGGATAGGTTGGCAGTGTGCTTGAGTCGTGAGTCGCACGCATGTGTTGAGCCACGTTTGAGTTAAGTCGTAAGTCGTTAGGCCGTGGTAGTTAGGTCGTTGAGTCGGCAGTGTAGATAAGTCGTGGGTCGTAGAGTGTTGAGCCGTGTTGTGTTAAGCCGTATGGTGGCTTGAGTCGTGAGTCGTGGACGACTCATAGGGGCGGACGACTCATGGGGTTCCAGCCTATAAATAGAGGGGTTTGGCTCACTTTTTGGCACCGGATTTTGAAGCGACGAAGTGCTGCCATTTTGAGAGCTCGACTACAACACTTCTTCAATTCTTTTCTCCACTCTAATCTAGTGATTCCATCCATCCAAGATTGAAGATCAAATCGAAGATCCAAGAGCCAAAGTTGAAGATCTTCATCCATTGAAGTGAGATTTCATCGATTGAAGCGAGATTTTGCCGGATCAAGCTTTGTTCTTCGCTGTCCAGATCTGAAGTTAGTTGATTTTGAGGTGTTTAGGTGATTCGGTGAGTGGTAGTTATCTCTCACAAGGACCCAAGGGAGTATATTGGATTGGTGGCTTGTTTACGTGTTAAAGATAGTGATTTCTTGCATTTTCCTAAAGTTTGCATGTAGATCTATCATCTATGAAGTTTTGATACCTATTTTGCTGCATGATTACTTGTATAAGTTCATTCATCAAGTTATAGAGACTTTTGCCTATGATTCATACTTGTTAGATTTGGACACGTTAATTACCAAATTACCATTATTGATGTAATTGCTTATTAGATCTTGTTGAATGTTTGATTGCTTGGATTAATGATTGATTTATGATTGATTTGATTGTTTCAAATTGGCTAGTAGTTGATTTGGACAAGTTGATCGAAGATGATTCAAAAGCTAAGTGGAAAGGCTTTTGAATAGTGGAAGCTGCTTGTGGCATATGAAGCGGATGTGGAAGCTCATATGGATAGATTTGATGATGATGGACTTTGCCATGATGCGATGAGGCAAACCATGATGTTGAGATGGGACTTTGCTATGATGCGATGAAGCGAAGTATGATGTGATGTAGTCTTGGCGTAATCCAGGCAGGGATCATTCCAAGCATGTTGATAACTCGAGGGATGGTTCGAGTTGGTTGATAATGGATTGCTCGAGAGGTAGCTTGGGCTAGTATGAGAATAGTCGTCAAGGAGGATGACTAGGAGGCTTGGATCTCATCGTTTTTGAAGGTTCTAGTAAACTCAAAGCAAGAGTACGTGGGGCGTCCAAACGACTACAGGTAGGTGGTCGGGACACCCAAAAGACTACAGGAAGGTGGTCGAGTACTCTGGGCAGAGTAGGTAAGTCCTAGGCACGGGTCAAGATGACGTGCAGAGTTTATCTAGAACCAGGGTTACCATTAGCCCTTGACAGGCGGTCATTCAATTAACGGTGAAATCGAGGCAATGATAACAGTGATAGCCAAAGTCATGGATGTTTGGTCGTATCATCATTCGGACTCAAGAGCGGTGTTTTCTGGGTGCTTATCTGATCTTGATTTAGGCCTTGGGGGTTTGTGCTTGGAAAACATCGACCTTGACTCGAGTGATAATTACTTTACTTAAATTGTCTGTTTTGCTATGCTTGTTATGCTTAGTGGGTCTAGGGGCTATCACTGTAGAATGAGGTGGAGTGGGATGGTTGAGTTCCTATTCCTTTTATCCTTTATGCTCTTTTGGTATGTTTGATAGTTAATTTACTGCTCACTAAGACTGTTGTCTGACTCAAGGTTTTATGTTCAACTCTTATTACCTTGGGCTGTTCATCCATGTTGGGATGGGCAGACTAGGTAGCAGGTGACAGGTGTTGATCTTGGCTACCAACGCTATTGATGACGAAGACGAGCTGGAGGCTAGCATATTAGTTTTCTTACTATATGTACTGGATATTCCGCTGCTTGTATATGTTTCGAGTGTTATGTAGTGAGGCTTGATGTATTGATTGTTCAGATGTTTGTATCAAACCTTTATGAAGTCTATATGATGATATTATGTTATGAGCTTCACTATATACATATATTTCTCTATTGTATTTTGTCCATGCGCTGTGAGTTGTACGATAGAGTTTCTGTTTTATCTTACCCTGACTATCGTCCATGGCTGCCTGGCACGCCTTTCAGCGCACCATTCTCTTGTTTTAGTGCGGGAGTCATGGGCGGTCGTCACATTTGGTATCAGAGCTTTGGTTAATCAATTTTAGCCAACGCTCGCTGACGTAACTACGTAAGAGAGACGTAATTGTATTTTTATGGATGATTACTATATATAATATAGTAGTTTAGAAGGATTTGAACTCCTTATGTAGTTGTTTCTCAAGGTGTTCTAATCATTCCTTTTTGTAGATATTAAGGATGAGTCGAAGTGAGAGACAAGCTGCTAGAGAAAGCCGTGCTGCTGGGGGAGCTACTGATTATGCTGCAATGTTTGAAGCTATGATGACTTCTATCATGAGAAGGATACCAGCTCCAGGGCCATCAGTGGATGTTGGAGTTCAAGTTCAAGCTCCAAGACCGGTGGATTTTGCTAAGCTTTGTAAGGATTATACTGCTCTTGGAAGGAAGGTTTTCTTAGGGATGGAATCAACCATTGAAGTCCAAAGATGGATAGATGCTTATAGGAGGATCTTTGGAGATTTAGGAATTGCGGATGCAACTAAGAGGAAGCTTGCATCGAGATAGCTTCAGGGAAGAGCTGCTGATTGGTGGGGTTCTATCACTATTGATACTCTAGAAGAAGAGATTACTTGGGAGAAATTCCAAGTTAGATTTGAAGCTAAGTTCATCTCTACGGCTCAGAAATCTGTTCTTTTTAAGAAGTTTGTGGAGCTCAAGCAAGGTGGGAGACCAGTTCTTGAGTATGTTTCTGAGTTTGAATCTTTGTCCAAGTATGCTCGGTCGTATATTGAATCTCCCTACCAGAAGAACGAGAAGTTTGTGACAGGCTTGGACTATTATCTTGGGAGACAGTTGGTGGATCATTTGGACGATCTGTTTGAGAAGCTTGTGGAGAAAGCTCTCAGGCATGAGAGTTTATTTCCTAAGGAAGGATCTGTTGTTGGTGTAACCAAGGAAGGGTCTAGGCCACAGCAGGGTGGAAACAAGAAGAGGAAGCAGCAGCAACAGAAGGGTAAGGATGGCCAGAAGAAGACGAAGGGAGAAGTGACTTGCTACAACTGTCAGCAGAAGGGCCATCTCTCCAAAGATTGTAGGAATCCCAAGGTGCCGGGAAAGTGTTACATCTGTGATAAGCTGGGGCATATCAAGAAGGACTGTCCAGAACCGAGGAAAGATAAGCAGATTTTGCAAGCTTATGCTTTGGGAGCTGTTCCATCGTCTTCGAAAGCTCCTACTGTTGATGAGAGAGGGAAGAGTGTGGTGGTTCAAGGTACTCTTTCCATTTGTGGTGTTCCAGTTAGAGTGTTGTTTGATACTGGGGCATCGCATTCGTTTGTTTGTGATGATCTTGTAGGTCGGTTGGGTTTGGAACCGGAAATTGTTGATAGACCATTGGTTGTGACTAATCCAGTTGGGGGTTCGTCGTGTTTGTGCATGGTATGTCGTGGTCTAGTAGTATCGAGTCATGATTGCTCTTTTGTTTGTGACTGTTTTGTTCTGAACTTTGCGGGGTTCGGAATTATTTTGGGTATGAACTGGCTTAGGAAGTATGCGGCAAAGGTTAATTGTGAGAAACTGGAGGTGACAGTCGGGAATGTGGAAGGGCGAAAGGTTGTGATACGATGTAAGCATGAAGAAGGCGTCTTCATGGGCTTCATGTATTCGCTGGTTGTTCCACGGGATGGACTGTCATCGATGCCGGTTGTGAATGGATTTGAGGACGTCTTTGACGAGGTCAAAGGGTTACCGCCGCATAGGGAGATCGAGTTTCGTATCGATCTAGTTGAGGGAGCCAGACCTGTTGTGATGCCTCTTAGACGGATGGCGCCGAGAGAACAACAAGAGCTGAAGGTGCAGGTTGATGAACTTTTTCGGAAAGGATTCATTCGGCGTAGTGTGTCCGAATGAGGTGCACCAGTTGTGTTCGCAACCAAAGAGGATGGATCGTTGAGGTTGTGTGTGGATTATCGTGAGCTGAATAAGGTGACTAAAAAGAACAAGTATCCATTGCCAAGAATAGATGACTTGTTTGATCAGCTTCACGAGGCTAAGGTGTTTTCTCAGATGGATTTGGCAACGGGATTTCACCAGTTGAGAGTGGCTAAGGATAGTGTGCCGAAGACTGCTTTTAGGACACCATCCGGTTTTTATGAGTGGCTGGTAATGCCGTTTGGATTGACTAACGCACCAGCATATTTTGTGGATCTTATGAATAGAGTGTTCAGAGATCAGTTGAACAAGTTTGTACTTGTGTTTGTGGATGATATTCTGATTTATTCCAGAACTGAGGAAGAGCACAAGACACACTTGCGTATTGTTTTGGAAATCTTGCGAAAACATCAACTGAAGGCTAAGTTTTCGAAGTGTCACTTCTGGAAGAGTGAAGTGAGGTTCTTAGGTCATGTTATCTCTGGAAATGGAGTAGCGGTTGATCCCGCTAAGGTGGCAGCAATCCAGGATTGGATTAGACCTAAGAATGCATCTGATGTGAGAAGTTTTCTTGGATTAGCAGGATATTATCGTCGGTTTATCAAAGACTTTTCCAAGATAGCTGCACCGTTAACAGGATTGACGAAAAAGAATCAGGTATTTATATGGGATAATAAGTGTGAACAAGCTTTCGTAATCCTGAAAGAGCGACTGACAAGTGCTCCTGTTTTGACTATTCCAAGTGGGAATGATGAGATGGTGGTTTACACCGATGCATGTGGTAATGGACTTAGAGCAGTGCTAATGCAAAAGCATAACGTTATTGCGTATGCAAGTCGACAACTGAAGCCGCATGAAAGGAATTACCCGACTCATGATTTGGAGTTAGCGGCGATTGTTTTTGCTCTAAAGATGTGGAGACATTATCTATTGGGAGTTTGATTCGAGTTGTTTACGGATCATAAGTCGTTGAAGTATCTGTTCTCCCAAAAGGATTTGAATCTTCGGCAGCAACGATGGCTAGAGTTCTTAGCATCGTATGATTTTGGTATAGCTTATACTCCGGGAAAAGGTAATGCAGTAGCCGATGCATTAAGTCGAAGACATGCAGGATTGGGAGCCATGTTTTCGGAATGGAAGAGCCTTGAGTATTTGGCTGGATTTGACTTCAGGCCTAGATGTGAATTGGAACCTGAGATGTTGGCAAACTTATCAATAAGACCTACTCTTGTGGAAAGGATTGGCGAGAGCAAAAAGCAAGATGATAAGCTTGTCAAGATTATTCGTGATTTGGAATCTGGATTGAATCCAGAAAAGGATATAGGATTCGAAGTCGATCGAGAGGGTTGGCTTCGGAAGCAAGGACGATTAGTTGTTCCTGATATAGATGGATTGAGAGATGAAGTTCTAAGGGAAAGTCATCACTCGAAGTTGACGATTCATCCAGGCGGAAATAAGATGTATCGGGATATGAAGAGAACCTATTATTGGGAAGGTATGAAGAAGGATGTTGGAAATTTTATTTCCAAGTGTATGAACTGCCAGTTGGTAAAAGCTGAACAGAAGAAGCCAAGTGGATTGCTTCAGCCGTTGGAAGTTCCTACATGGAAGTGGGAGCAAATATCGATGGATTTTATCGATGGTCTACCTAGGACAAGAGCGGGAAATGAAGGGATTTGGGTCATCGTAGATCGTTTGACCAAGAGTGCAAGATTCATTCCTGTTCGATCAACTAGGACTGCATCGAAGTTGGCTGAGTTGTATGTCAAGTGGATAGTTCGATTCCATGGTATTCCGAAGAGTATAGTGAGCGATCGAGACCCACTGTTCACTAGTGGATTTTGGAAGAGCTTCAAGGAAGTTTTGGGAACCGAGTTGTGTTTGAGTACAGCTTATCATCCCCAAACAGATGGTCAGACTGAGAGAGTCAACAGAGTTTTGGAAGATCTCCTCAGAGCATGTGTTTTGGATTTCGGAGGATCATGGGAGGATCATCTTCATTTGGTGGAGTTTGCATATAATAACAGTTACCAGTCAAGCATTGGTATGGCACCATATGAAGCCTTGTATGGAAGACCGTGTAACTCTCCGACATGTTGGTTGGAAACAGGAGAAAAGCTGATACTTGGGCCAGAGATGATTCGACAGACTTCGGATTGTATAGAGATCATTCGGCAACGAATGAAGGCAGCCCAAGATCGTCAGAAAAGTTATGCCGATAAGCGTCGTAAGGATTTGGAATTCGACGTAGGTGATATGGTTTTTGTGAAGATTTCTCCATTGAAGAATGTTATTCGATTCGGGAAGAAAGGAAAATTGACTCCGAGATTTGTTGGACCATTCCCGATCATCGAGCAAATTGGAAAGCTCGCTTATAGATTGGAGTTACCGGAAAAGATGGAGGGTGTGCACAATGTTTTTCATGTATCCTATCTACGGAAGTATGTGCACGACTCGAATACGGTTGTTTCTGCTGATAGCTGTGAAGACTTGGAGGTTGATCCAGTGGTTACGAGACCTCGTAAGCCGCTTCGTGTTGTTAAAACCAACACGAAACAGCTTAGGAGGAAGACGATTACGTTGCTCAAGGTACAATGGAGTGATGATGTTGACGACTGTACATGGGAGGAGGAAGAGAGGATGAAGGCAGCTCATCCTGAACTCTTCGAGGTATGGCCCTAAGGTGTCGTGGCATCTCATGAATTTGTAACTTGTTCTAATCTTAGAATTCTGCATGCTAGGATAGTAATTGGATGCATGGTTTGTTGATTGCTATGGATGGTAGGCATGCAGAATAGTTTTGGTTGCTCTTGTTTGTTTGGAATTTCGGGGGCGGAATTCCTAAGGGGGAGAGAATGTAACGACCCGTATTTTACGTGTCGATAAATCGCAGAATTTACAGGTCATTAGTGTTGTTTATGGCATCTATAGCTTAAGTCGTACGTTTTTAACTCGTAAGGAATTGACCCGTGTGGAAGTTAGGTTGGATTAGAGGAGTTAACGGGTTAAGAGATGAGTCGTGTACGAGTTAACGAGATAGTGGAGTTTTAAGTCGTAACCGACTTAGGAGGGTGCATGAGTTATTGGGTTACGACCTAAAGTGTTGCAACGACCTTGAGGAGTTAGGTCGTGAGCGAGTTAGTGGAGTTAACGACCTAAGGGTTGTGAGAAACCTAGTAGTAGCGGCTTAAGGGGTGAACGACCTAGGGAAGATAGGTCGTGGTCGAGTTAAGAAAGTTAACTCGTGTAGGGGTAGGTCGGTAGTTAACGAGTTACGACTTAGTGGCAGGTCATGGCTTCTTTGAGTCTCTGTGTTGGGATGAGTCGTGTGGCCGAGTTAAAGTAGTCAGCCGACTTAAGAATTGACGACTCATAGGGTTAGAACGACCTAAGAGTCAGCGGGTTAGTGGAGTTAGCGGCTTAGGGGCTGGAACGAGTTAACGAGTTAAGGAATAAATCGTTAACGAGTTAGTGAGTTACTGGGGTTTTAAGTCGTAAACGACTTATAGGAACAGACGACCTATAGGAGTTAGTGACCGCAGGCTTAAGTCATACACGACTTATGGTGATAGGGTGTGTAGTTAAATTGTGGATGGGTTATGGTATAAGTCGTAGGTCGTTGGGATGCTGTGATGGTGTTTAGGTCGTGAAACACTGCTACGTGTTAGGTCGTGTATGCTGTAAGTCGTATACGAGTTAAGGATAGGTTGGCAGTGTGCTTGAGTCGTAAGTCGCACGCATGTGTTGAGCCACGTTTGAGTTAAGTCGTAAGTCGTTAGGCCGTGGTAGTTAGGTCGTTGAGTCGGCAGTGTAGATAAGTCGTGGGTCGTAGAGTGTTGAGCCGTGTTGTGTTAAGCCGTATGGTGGCTTGAGTCGTGAGTCGTGGACGACTCATAGGGGCGGACGACTCATGGGGTTCCAGCCTATAAATAGAGGGGTTTGGCTCACTTTTTGGCACCGGATTTTGAAGCGACGAAGTGCTGCCATTTTGAGAGCTCGACTACAACACTTCTTCAATTCTTTTCTCCACTCTAATCTAGTGATTCCATCCATCCAAGATTGAAGATCAAATCGAAGATCCAAGAGCCAAAGTTGAAGATCTTCATCCATTGAAGTGAGATTTCATCGATTGAAGCGAGATTTTGTCGGATCAAGCTTTGTTCTTCGCTGTCCAGATCTGAAGTTAGTTGATTTTGAGGTGTTTAGGTGATTCGGTGAGTGGTAGTTATCTCTCACACGGACCCAAGGGAGTATATTGGATTGGTGGCTTGTTTACGTGTTAAAGATAGTGATTTCTTGCATTTTCCTAAAGTCTGCATGTAGATCTATCATCTATGAAGTTTTGATACCTATTTTGCTGCATGATTACTTGTATAAGTTCATTCATCAAGTTATAGAGACTTTTGCCTATGATTCATACTTGTTAGATTTGGACACGTTAATTACCAAATTACCATTATTGATGTAATTGCTTATTAGATCTTGTTGAATGTTTGATTGCTTGGATTAATGATTGATTTATGATTGATTTGATTGTTTCAAATTGGCTAGTAGTTGATTTGGACAAGTTGATCGAAGATGATTCAAAAGCTAAGTGGAAAGGCTTTTGAATAGTGGAAGCTGCTTGTGGCATATGAAGCGGATGTGGAAGCTCATATGGATAGATTTGATGATGATGGACTTTGCCATGATGCGATGAGGCAAACCATGATGTTGAGATGGGACTTTGCTATGATGCGATGAAGCGAAGTATGATGTGATGTAGTCTTGGCGTAATCCAGGCAGGGATCATTCCAAGCATGTTGATAACTCGAGGGATGGTTCGAGTTGGTTGATAATGGATTGCTCGAGAGGTAGCTTGGGCTAGTATGAGAATAGTCGTCAAGGCGGATGACTAGGAGGCTTGGATCTCATCGTTTTTGAAGGTTCTAGTAAACTCAAAGCAAGAGTACGTGGGGCGTCCAAACGACTACAGGTAGGTGGTCGGGACACCCAAAAGACTACAGGAAGGTGGTCGAGTACTCTGGGCAGAGTAGGTAAGTCCTAGGCACGGGTCACGATGACGTGCAGAGTTTATCTAGAACCGGGGTTACCATTAGCCCTTGATAGGCGGTCATTCAATTAACGGTGAAATCGAGGCAATGATAACAGTGATAGCCAAAGTCATGGATGTTTGGTTGTATTATCATTCGGACTCAAGAGCGGTGTTTTATGGGTGCTTATCTGATCTTGGTTTAGGCCTTGGGGGTTTGTGCTTGGAAAACATCGACCTTGACTCGAGTGATAATTACTTTACTTAAATTGTCTGTTTTGCTATGCTTGTTATGCTTAGTGGGTCTAGGGGCTATCACTGTAGAATGAGGTGGAGTGATATGGTTGAGTTCCTATTTCTTTTATCCTTTATGCTCTTTTGGTATGTTTGATAGTTAATTTACTGCTCACTAAGACTGTTGTCCGACTCAAGGTTTTATGTTCAACTCTTATTACCTTGGGCTGTTCATCCATGTTGGGATGGGCAGACTAGGTAGCAGGTGACAGGTGCTGATCTTGGCTACCAACGCTATTGATGACGAAGACGAGCTGGAGGCTAGCATATTAGTTTTCTTACTATATGTACTGGATATTCCGCTGCTTGTATATGTTTCGAGTGTTATGTAGTGAGGCTTGATGTATTGATTGTTCAGATGTTTGTATCAAACCTTTATGAAGTCTATATGATGATATTCTGTTATGAGCTTCACTATATACGTATATTTCTCTATTGTATTTTGTCCATGCACTGTGAGTTGTACGATAGAGTTTCTGTTTTATCTTACCCTGACTATCGTCCATGGCTGCCTGGCACGCCTTTCAGCGCACCATTCTCTTGTTTTAGTGCGGGAGTCATGGGCGGTCGTCACAAAACACGAAGAAAAGAAACTCTAAAGACAATATTAGTTGCATTCAGACTACAAATGCTACTGAAAAATGCAACCAAAGGCATGTTTTCTTGTAGTGAAACCCATGTAAAAAGCTAACATGAGTATTTTAAATTTTCATGGCCAATTCAAATATGCGTAAAGTGAAAAATCTCGACTAAGGTTGACGTGCAAGTTATGAAAGCCATGTTAACTGTCCATGTGTTATGTGATGCTACCACGCTTTGTGTTTGTGAGGAGATTCAGGTACATATATAGGACTTACCTAAACCTTCCACGCGGATACAAAGCATGGAAGCTTTACAAACCCTCGTAAGGTTGGATGTGGATTTCTTCTAGGGTTATCAATGGAAACCCAAAAATTCAAAATCCATCCGCATCCGCATTCGAAAAGCAGATAGATATCCGATATCCAAAAAAATGGATACATATGCGGATACAAATGCATCCACATCCGAAAATTATCCGTTCAGTTTTTGTCAATATTATATTTTATTTTATGTGTATTTTAGCACAGTGAAAGATATGTATTTATTCTTTATTAAGTTAATAGTTTGTATTGTATGCATTAAATGCATATTAATTGCTCAAGACTATTTATTATCATCATATTTGTTGATTTTGCATACTTCTATAATAAATGGGGATGAAAAAAGGCTTACGTTGAACCAAATTTATATGTATATTTCTTGATTTATCATTCGTTGGTGGATAAGATAATTATCCAATATTCAATCGTATCCGTGGATGCGGATATCTTATATTCAAAAATGATTACGGATGCAAATATGACACTATTCGTATTCGAAAGTATTCGTTGGCGGATCTAGTTTCTACAAGCCATACGTTTTGTATTTGCGTGGGATTTTTGGGTATAAATTTACTAACACCTAAACCATCCCATGTAAATACAAATAGTTGTATTTTTTACTACTCACATTCCTTACTCATGTAGGTTAGTAACATTCCAACGTCGTTTATTTTCGTGGGTGTTGGTTAAGTATGTATCTAACTTAAGCTTCTTAAATACAAAAGTATTTGAACATAATCAACAAAAATAACTTATATTTTAATAACCAAAGTATAGAAGTTAATCTATAACACAAACATTGACTAGTTTTTATTTGTTTTGCATAAACACTCAGTCTTAGCTTTGCATTATAACTAAATTATTGTGCTTAAATTTGTGTCTTAAGTTTCTTATTTTCTTTCAATAAATCCAATGCAAATTCAAAGGCTTGCTCCAATAACGATTCATCAATCCAATGAATGAAACCATTATTTTCTATGGTACCAAACCTTGAACAACCAAAGTAATGGCGCCCAACATTTGCATGAGATGTATTGTTCTTAAGACTGCATCAATTTTGCAATGACATAACAAATCTTTGATTCTACCTAATCGTTCGACAACCTTCTTGGTGGTGACACAACATGATCAACATTCAACATGGAAAAATCTTATTCCATCTCATCATCCAATCTTCCATACATCGCAAATGGTATTGGAGTATAGGAAGGACTCGATACCGTGTATGCATCACGTTGCTCCTTATTTGGCCCGGACTAAGACATTTTTTACTTTTTCTTTAAGTTTAAAAATGACGAATTTCGGTCGCATGACTTAAAGAAGATATAGACATGGTTCAATATGATAAATTATTAGACGGAAAGAAAACGTTGTGGAGGGAAAAAAGAAGGAAGAGGAAGAACTAAATGTAACAACCCGGGATTTTGGTCATCTACTATTGAATATTCAATTAATTTTAATTATTAAAATATTGGTTTAAAAGGGTTTGATAAATAAAATTCAATTAATGGGATCACAACTGAAGGTTAATTTTAATTAATTAAATGAACTAGTTCAACTCCTTTTAAATTTTAAACATTAATTTAATTTGTAAGTTATTTACAGTAATAAAATGGTTGAAGTTAATTAAATTTATTTATACTATTACAACTCGAATTTGATCTACGTATTTTTTAATTAATTTATTGGATTATTCCGTAATTTTTAAAGTGGAAAAAATTTAGGTTGTCGTTTGACGATTTTTTGGCAAATGACAGTGTTTTGTGATTTTTGTTTTAGGGTTGCATCATTGTGCTGAGTGCGACCGTATTTTGGTTTTGTCGATTCGGAGTTCATACGTGGACAGAAAGCGGTGCAGTGAAATGTTAGAAATAAAAATTTAAAAATAATCCAAACCCACAAACATAACGTACACTTGCAGTGCATTTCTTGTTCTTTGGTCTGTCCTTGTGCGTAAATCTTGGTTGTTGAAGAAAAGTTTTAAACAAAGTCCTTAAAACATGTTTCCCTGCTTCACATTTTCACACTACACATGTAGATTGTCTGCCTTCGTTTTTCGTTCCTCACTTTACAGTAAAACCAAAAGCAAGTTCCTCAATTCAAAATTCAAATCCAATACAACGCTAAGGCCATGTTTGGCTTGTCGTTTTTAGTTTTGTGTTTTCGTCTATACAAAAGCGCGTCTGTTGTATGTATTGTGAAAAACAAACAATTTTGAAAAATGAAATTAACATGTAAAATAGAAAACAAGTTTATTTTGTTTTTCGTGTTTTGAGAGATAACAAAAGAAAGGAGAATAATCCAACTCCTTTGTTGTCCGTTTGTCGTCGCAATGGCTAAGAATTATAAATCTTCTTCTCTTGTTTTTTGCTATTTCTTAGTGCAAGTTGGAAACACAAAACTCAAAATACAAAATGAAACCAAACGGGCCCTAGAAACCTCGAAACAAAATCTGTTAGTCTTGTACTGGTGAGGGCTTCGATTTGGTATGCATATTTATGGATACGGAGAACGTGGATGAGGTGCGTGCGAACTGCGGTGTGGCTAAGGCTAGGATTTGGCGATGGCATGGTCAATGACTAGCGAAACGAAGATCAGTTTTGGGTTTGTCAAGTGAAAAGAGACCTGGAACTGAAGTTTTGTGGGTCACGGCTGCCTATTTCAAAACGCGCCCATGAGGGGGGTGTAGCAGGTTGAAGATGTCGCTTTCTTGGTGAGGAGGCCGGAGGCGAAGCTCGGGTGGGATTGTGGTAAGGAGGCAAGATAGAGTTCGCTAGTGGAGCTGGAAATTGATTCTGTTGAGTGTGCTACAAACTAACTATTGCGTGCATGGGTTAGTGAAGGACAGAAGCACAGTGTGTGCTTGTATAAGAACATGCTTGCATTTAGGAAGAAGGATTAGGTAGGGGGATTAATGATTAAGTGTTGTAATTAGTATATTTAACTATAATTTGCAAATAAAAATCTTATAATTTATAACTCTCTCGTACAAGGTCCGATTGAGATGCCGTCGGTCGCGTCAGAATTGTGTCGCCATCCATTATGCGATGGAATCGAAATAGTTGCATTTGGAACTAATTGAGTTAGGAGCTATAGTCGAACGTTGTTTGACTATAGACCAAACTGAACGCGAAAGCGGAAGCTGAAATAATGGTGAGTTAAATTCACCTTTTTGATCTATCAATATAATATTATGTAGATTAAATTCATTTATGTATTCTTGAATTAACTGAAATTTCTGGTTGATTGAATTTGGTTAAGGATCACGATATAGCATCTTGAAATGCTATTAGATTCGTTGAATTTGATCTAGGATCGCGATATAGCATCTTAAAATGCTATTAGATTGTTTGAGTTTTAAATTTGTATTCAAACTTATTTTAAGTAAGGGATCATATATATGTGGTGATAAATTGATATTGGTTTTGGTTAATATAATTACATTGTTTAAAATTATAACATAGTTAATGTAAGTATACTTTTTGGTGTTATCTATTCGTAAAAATAGACATCGTTTAGTAGATGTAAGAGTTTATCTGTAAATGCCATTAATTAGCAGAATAAATCCCCGTTCTGCTATTATATTAATTTGGACATCTTTTTAAGTGTCGATTGATCGTGAATTATGGGTTAGTTTACATATATGCTTGATTACATAAATACTGACAATTTGAGTTAAGAAGTTTTGGAAGGTAATGGTAGCTTGTTAAGTACCAATGGGATTGCTGAGCCTTTTCTAGAATCGCAAATTGTAGATTTAATTAGCTTCTAATTTTATAAATTGGAAGAAAAATGTTTTAATTATTTCTATATATACAAGGAGCTTTATTAATAACTAATTACAAATGTTTGTAAAAATTATTTTTGTAAGTTAATTATTATATAATCTATAGTGTTATAAATAAAGTATATTAATGTTTTTGAAGATTATCAAAAATGTTTAATTATATTTATTATATTATTAATGTTTTTGAAGATTATTAATATTTTAAAATAGTTCTTAATGTTTTAAAAGTTTAAGAGTTTATTACTTATATTATTAAAAATGTTTTAGTTATATCTCTTGTTTGCGTCAAAATTGGTCACAAACACCCAATACCGTGAAAGCACCCGTTTATCAACACAGGTCAGCAACAATCAATATAGAATTCAGATCTAAGCAACAACAATCACAATAATTCACAGATAACAATCACAAACACTGGATTTATAGTGGTTCGGCGATGTTGCCTACGTCCACTTTGAAGGTTCTCTCTTTATTGATTCACTTGATGATAATGATTGATTACAATGGATTACAGTTGATGATAGCTTTGAAATCTGAATACAACAGCGATAATGAAGTATGGAATTCAATCCGGCAGAGTCTACACGTTCAATGGTGGAAGCTCTGAAAGATCCCCTTTTCTGAAGGCTTCAGGGTGCTATTTATAGACGTAGGAGGCCCAGATCTCGCTCAAACTTCGGGAGACTTCCTCTGGCACGTGAGTGGGCCCACGCGACCGACCCCACCAAGTTTCGGCTCGATCTGACATCGATTCGAAGTGATTTCGAACCCATCAAGAAATGGTCCAATCGAGCTGAAACTTGGCAGGAACAATCTTTATCATGTATGGAAGCTACTGTGAAAATTTCGTTGCATTTGGATCAGTGGTTTAGGAGATACGATCGATTCGAATTGGAGTTTTGCGGCTGGCTGTGTGGTTCGAATCCATCCCTTCGAATCCATTCCCTTCGAATCCATCAGCTCACGTGGCCTTGTAATGAGGTGGCGCGCGTCTTTCGAGTCGATCCGGTCTTCCCTCCTTGTTGAGCGCTTCGTCTCCGTGAATCTTGTTGTCTTCGTATCGTGGAGTGACACGTCATCCAAGCTAGTTGACTTGGTGGATACGAACAAACGAACGTTCCTGGGTTCGAACTCGATCGATTCGAACCGAGGTATCCCAGTGGGTTCGAGCTCGATCGATTCGAACAAGATCGGTTCGAAGTGGGTTGGGTTCGAATCTAGTGGGTTTGAATGGATTCAAACATAGACATACGAAGATGGGTTCAAAGTGAGGGTTTGCCCGATGGAGTCGAGGCAAAGGAACTTCTCGTGGATTCGAAGCTGTATATGCCCGATGGATTCGAACTAAGGCATACGAGGGTGGATAAAAACTATTGTTGTCTTGATGGATTCGAGGCACGGCTATATCTCATGGGTTCGAAGCTGATGGAGTCAAACCAAGGCACTCTGATGGGTTCGACTCGATGGATTCGAAGGTGATGGGTTCGTAGTAGGTGGTGTTGAATCAATGGATTCGAACATAGTCTCTGGCCATCGGTTCGAACTATAGGGTATCCTATAGGTTCGAACCGAACATGGGCTATCTTTCTCAAATTGAATCCATCATATCTTGAGCATACGAACTCGGATTAACTTGAAACTTGAAACGTTGGCTCTCGTGGATTTGCTTGTCATGTCTTGTCGATTCTGGCACAATCCGGACTTGGACATAATTCATCGATATCCATAGCGAAACGAAGTACAACCAATCTCTGGGATGAACTGTCTTTTGTTTTCGAACAATCTTTTGGTATCACGGCTTTGCCAAAAAGCGGGATAACATTTGCCCCCCAAAACATGCCTTGCGATAGGAAGGTGTGTTTTGCAATGCCTTGATTTGGATGTTCATATCCTATCACCAACCTGTAAAGAACTTGATAGTTTCATATGTCCTCCAATGACGATCGTTCGGGATCGAGCTATTTGGGATGAAGCGCGGCCGTTCATGGTCAAGCGCCTAACTTCAAATGACGATCGTTCGTGATCGAGTCACTTGAGATGAAGTGCGACCGTGCACGGTCAAGTGGTGGACCTCAAATGACGACCATTCGCGATCGAGCCATTTGAGGTGAGATGAGTTGTTCCGTTCGGGGCGAGTCGTTCCTGTTCGAGGCGAGTTGTGACCGTTCGCGATCGTGTGCCGTTCGAGGCGATTTTGTGACCGTTCGAGGTCGGGCGCCGTTCGTGGCGAGTTGTGACTGTTCGAAGTCGGGTGCCGTTCGAGGCGATTTTGTGACCGTTTGAGGTCGGGTGCCGTTCGAGGCGAGTAAGTGTGCCCGGGAGGGCTTGGTATTGTCGATACCAGGCTCACGTTCGCGTGGGTCCCTGGATCGTTTGTCAGGGCGGTTTATCACCATCTCAGAGCATGCCTAAGCACCGTTCGCGACCCCGTACATGTGTAAGTAGCTTAGCCATTTCAGAATTATCAGGATCAAATATCTATTCAACAAATGAATTTTAAAAACAGAAATGTCCAAACAAACCAAGTTCAAATGTCCAAATCAACATGAAACAAAAGCAAAGCAAAGATGTCAAAGTGTAAGTTCCCACTACGAAACAATCAATGATCATTCAGAGCATGCCTGGAGAACATTCACGATCTCGTACATGTGTAAATGATTTAATTGTGTTAGTGGAAGCTTGTGACTTGTTCATCGTTATTTTAATTAATTGATAACCAAACGATGTCCTGGTTCAGGGTTGCCCCTAGCTGATGTAGACGGTGGCCGCTCTGGCTCCACCGCTGAAGCTCGCCTCCTCACATATTGAAGAAGCATACCGTTCCTGATACGCCCTTCCACCTCGTCCTACAGATGCCTACAATCATTAGTGTTATGACCATTTAATTCATGAAGTACACAAAACTTATCTGATCTCCTTTCGTCAGAAATTGGATCCCTTCGTATCGGTCTACGATAGGGAACCTGCTCTTTGGTATCCTGATAAATCCGCTCCAAACTCTCAGTCAGCTCGGTGTAAGTAGTGAATCGCGGCTCCCTCCGTTGCCGTTTTGACCTGTCATTATAATCCTCAGCCCTTCGTTTTCCTTTATCCTTGTCTAAGTCCTTTTCGAGAGGCTTTTTGTCCTTAAGCACATAAACTTCTATTCCCTCTCCTTCTTCTCTTTCTGCATTAGCATCCTCTAATCGCAAAAACTTTTCTGCCTCGTTGTAGAATTCCTCTAGATCCACGAGTGGATCTTTAGTCAATGAATTTTTGAACTCTATGCCGTCGGCTACTCCGGACACAGCTGCCATCACCACCATAGATGGATCCGCTCGATCCACCGAAGCTGCTACTGCATTGAATCGTGCTAGATAACTCCTCAAGGTCTCTCCGGCTTTCTGCTTTAGGGTTGCCAAAGTCATCACATTCTTGGGTCTTGTAATGTGAACCCTGAATTGACTCATAAATCTCTCAATTAAACCATTCCACGTTCCGATGGATCCATTCTTCAATTGTCTAAACCACAATACTGCAATATCCGTTAAGTACAATGGAAAGCACCGGGCCATAACCTCCTCTGATGCCCCCAGAACTTCCATATGTCTCATATACTTCGTTAGATGAACCGTGGGGTTTGTTCTCCCGTCATACATGTCCAATGATGGTAACTTGAAATCCGATGGGTTTCTTGCTCGCCTGATTGCTGGGGTAAAAGGACTCCTATTAACATCCTCCAAATCTTTGTTTACCAAACCGCCTCTCATAGCTCTTCTAACCATCTCCGCCAATCTGTCACTGTCCCCGAGATGCAAACTTCGCTCATCACTTTCGACCTGCCCCCCGAGTCCACGAGGGAATTCTGGGATCTGCCCCCTTGACCGAGAGTTCACTCCTCTGCTACTCCCGGGTTGTGCAGATGTTCCTCCTTCTCTCTCCGAGATTGGATCAACATTCTCCATGTGTGTGCCCCCTACTCCAGGTGCTATGTCGGATGGTCCTGCTCCGTTCTGGACTCCATTGGCTTCTCTATTCTGTGCTCCAAGCTGTCCTATTTGTTGAAATAAACTCTGGATCAACTCCTCTTGTTTCTTCATCATTGTCTCCATCTCGTCCCTAGTGATGAAGATTGACGCTTGATTCGCTCCTGAGGAAGCCTCTTGACTTCCTTGATGTTCACTTCTCTCTGGCCTTTGTTTCTTACTTGTTTGTCTCGTCATGGTTCTTAGGTCTAAATCTTTAAGCCTTCAAATTCAAATTATCCTGAATCAGCTCCTTCCCAGTGAAAGCACCAAAATGTTTGCGTCAAAATTGGTCACAAACACCCAATACCATGAAAGCACCCGTTTATCAACACAGATCAGCAACAATCAATATAGAATTCAGATCTAAGCAACAACAATCACAATAATTCACATATAACAATCACAAACACAGGATTTATAGTGGTTTGGCGATCTTGCCTACGTCAACTTTGAAGGTTCTCTCTTTATTGATTCACTTGATGATAATGATTGATTACAATGGATTACAGTTGATGATAGCTTTGAAATCTGAATACAACAGCGATAATAAAGTATGGAATTCAATCCGGCAGAGTCTGGACGTTCAATGGTGGAAGCTCTGAAAGATCCCCTTTTCTGAAGGCTTCAGGGTGCTATTTATAGGCGTAGGAGACCCAGATCTCGCTCAAACTTCGGTAGACTTCCTCTGGCACGTGAGTGGGCCCACGCGACCGACCCCACCAAGTTTCGGCTCGATCTGACATCGATTCGAAGTGATTTCGAACCCATCAAGAAATGGTCCAATCGAGCTGAAACTTGGCAGGAACAATCTTTATCATGTATGGAAGCTACTGTGAAAATTTCGTTACATTTGGATCAGTGGTTTAGGAGATACGATCGATTCGAATTGGAGTTTTTCGGCTGGCTGTGTGGTTCGAATCAATCCCTTCGAATCCATTCCCTTCGAATCCATCAGCTCACGTGGCCTTGTGATGAGGTGGCGCGCGTCTTTCGAGTCGATCCGGTCTTCCCTCCTTGTTGAGCGCTTCGTCTCCATGAATCTTGCTGTCTTCGTATCGTGGAGTGACACGTCATCCAAGCTAGTTGACTTGGTGGATACGAACAAACGAACGTTCCTGGGTTCGAACTCGATCGATTCGAACCGAGGTATCCCAGTGGGTTCGAGCTCGATCGATTCGAACAAGATCGGTTCGAAGTGGGTTGGGTTCGAATCTGGTGGGTTTGAATGGATTCGAACATAGACATACGAAGATGGGTTCGAAGTGAGGGTTTGCCCGATGGAGTCGACGCAAAGGAACTTCTCATGGATTCGAAGCTGTATATGCCTGATTGATTCGAACTAAGGCATACGAGGGTGGATTTGAACTATTGCTGTCTTGATGGATTCGAGGCACGGCTATATCTCATGGGTTCGAAGCTGATGGACTCGAACCAAGGCACTCTGATGGGTTCGAATCGATGGATTCGAAGGTGATGGATTCGAAGTAGGTGGTGTCGAATCAATGGATTCGAACATAGTCTCTGGCCATCGGTTCAAACTATGGGGTATCCTATGGGTTCGAACCGAACATGGGCTATCTTTCTCAAATTGAATCCATCATATCTTGAGCATACGAACTCGGATTAACTTGAAACTTGAAACATTGGCTCTCGTGGATTTCTTGTCATGTCTTGTCGATTTTGGCACAATCCGGACTCGGACATAATTCATCGATATCCATAGCGAAGCGAAGTACAACCAATCTCTGGGATGAACTGTCTTTTGTTTTCGAACAATCTTTTGGTATCACGGCTTTGCCAAAAAGCGGGATAACATTTGCCCCCCAAAACATGCCTTGCGGTAGGAAGGTGTATTTTGCAATGCCTTGAGTTGGATGTTCATATCCTATCACCAACCTATAAAGAACTTGATAGTTTCATATGTCCTCCAATGACAATCGTTCGGGATCGAGCTATTTGGGATGAAGCGTGGCCGTTCATGGTCAAGCGCCTAACTTCAAATGACGATCGTTCGTGATCGAGTCACTTGAGGTGAAGTGCGACCGTGCACGGTCAAGTGGTGGACCTCAAATGACGACCGTTCGCGATCGAGCCATTTGAGGTGAGATGAGTTGTGCCGTTCGGGGCGAGTCTTGCCTGTTCGAGGCGAGTTGTAACCGTTCGCGATCGTGTGCCGTTCGAGGCGATTTTGTGACCGTTCGAGGTCGGGTGCCGTTCGTGGCGAGTTATGACTGTTCGAAGTCGGGTGCCGTTCGAGGCGATTTTGTGACCGTTCGAGGTCGGGTGCCGTTCGAGGCGAGTAAGTGTACCCGGGAGGGCTTGGTATTGTCGATACCAGGCTCACGTTTGCGTGGGTCCCGGGATCGTTTGTCAGGGCGGTTTATCGCCATCTCAGAGCATGCCTAAGGACCGTTCGCGACCCCGTACATGTGTAGGTAGCTTAGCCATTTCAGAATTATCAGGATCAAATATCTATTCAACAGATGGATTTTAAAAACAGAAATGTCCAAACAAACCAAGTTCAAATGTCCAAATCAACATGAAACAAAAGCAAAGCAAAGATGTCAAAGTGTAAGTTCCCACTATGAAACAATCAATGATCATTCAGAGCATGCCTGGAGAACATTCGCGATCTCGTACATGTGTAAATGATTTAATTGTGTTAGTGGAAGCTTGCGACTTGTTCATCGTTATTTTAATTAATTGATAACCAAACGATGTCCTGGTTCAGGGTTGCCCCTAGCTGATGTAGACGGTGGCCGCTCTGGCTCCACCGTTGAGGCTCGCCTCCTCACATATTGAAGAAGCATACCGTTCCTGATATGCCCTTCCACCTCGTCCTTCAGATGCCTACAATCATTAGTGTTATGACCATTTAATTCATGAAATACACAAAACTTATCTGATCTCCTTTCGTCAGAAGTTGGATCCCTTCGTATCGGTCTACGATAGGGAACCTGCTCTTTGGTATCCTGATAAATCCGCTCCAAACTCTCAGTCAGCTCGGTGTAAGTAGTGAATCGCGGCTCCCTCCGTTGCCGTTTTGACCTGTCATTATAATCCTTCGCCCTTCGTTTTCCTTTATCCTTGTCTGAGTCCTTTTCGAGAGGCTTTTTGTCCTTAAGCACATAAACTTCTATTCCCTCTCCTTCTTCTCTTTCTGCATTCGCATCCTCTAATCACAAAAACTTTTCTCCCTCGTTGTTGAATTCCTCTAGATCCACGGGTGGATCTTTAGTCAATGAATTTTTGAACTCTGTGCCGTCGGCTACTCCGGACACAGCTGCCATCACCACCATAGATGGATCCGCTCGATCCACCGAAGCAGCTGCTGCATTGAATCGTGCTAGATAACTCCTCAAGGTCTCTCCGGCTTTCTGCTTTAGGGTTGCCAAAGTCATCACATTCTTGGGTCTTGTAATGTGAACCCTGAATTGCCTCATAAATCTCTCAATTAAACCATTTCACGTTCCGATGGATCCATTCTCCAATTGTCTAAACCACAATACTGCAATATCCGTTAAGTACAATGGAAAGCACCGGGCCATAACCTCCTCTGATGCCCCCAGAACTTCCATATGTCTCATATACTTCGTTAGATGAACCGTGGAGTCTGTTCTCCCGTCATACATGTCCAATGATGGTAACTTTAAATCCGGTGGGTTCCTTGCTCGCCTGATTGCTGGGGTAAAAGGACTCCTATTAACATCCTCCAAATCTTTTTTTACCAAACCGCCTCTCATAGCTCTTCTAACCATCTCCGCCAATCTGTCACTGTCCCCGAGATGCAACCTTCGCTCATCACTTTCGACTTGCCCCCCGAGTCCACGAGGGAATTCTGGGATCTGCCCCTTGACCGAGAGTTCACTCCTCTACTACTCTCGAGTTGTGCAGATGTTCCTCCTTCTCTCTCCGAGATTGGATCAACATTCTCCATGTGTGTGCCCCCTACTCCAGGTGCTATGTCGGATGGTCCTGCTCCGTTCTGGACTCCATTGGCTTCTCTATTCTGTGCTCCAAGCTGTCCTATTTGTTGAAATAAACTCTGGATAAACTCCTCTTGTTTCTTCATCATTGTCTCCATCTCGTCCCTAGTGATGAAGATTGACGCTTGATTCGCTCCTGAGGAAGCCTCTTGACTTCCTTGATGTTCACTTCTCTCTGGCCTTTATTTCTTACTTGTTTGTCTCGTCATGGTTCATAGGTGTAAATCTTTAAGCCTTCAAATTCAAATTATCCTGAATCAGCTCCTTCCCAGTGAAAGCACCAAAATGTTTGCGTCAAAATTGGTCACAAACACCCAATACCGTGAAAGCACCCGTTTATCAACACAGATCAGCAACAATCAATATAGAATTCAGATCTAAGCAACAACAATCACAATAATTCACAGCTAACAATCACAAACACAGGATTTATAGTGGTTTGGCGATCTTGCCTACGTCCACTTTGAAGGTTCTCTCTTTATTGATTCACTTGATGATAATGATTGATTACAATGGATTACAGTTGATGATTGCTTTGAAATCTGAATACAACAGCGATAATGAAGTATGGAATTCAATCCGGCAGAGTCTGGACGTTCAATGGTGGAAGCTCCGAAAGATCCCCTTTTCTGAAGGCTTCAGGGTGCTATTTATAGGCGTAGGAGGCCCAGATCTCGCTCAAACTTCGGGAGACTTCCTCTGGCACGTGAGTGGGCCCACACGACCGACCCCACCAAGTTTCGGCTTGATCTGACATCGATTCGAAGTGATTTCGAACCCATCAAGAAATGGTCCAATCGAGCTGAAACTTGGCAGGAACAATCTTTATCATGTATGGAAGCTACTGTGAAAATTTCGTTGCATTTGGATCAGTGGTTTAGGAGATACGATCGATTCGAATTGTAGTTTTTTGGCTAGCTGTGTGGTTCGAATCCATCCCTACGAATCCATTCCCTTCGAATCCATCAGCTCACGTGGCCTTGTGATGAGGTGGCGCGCGTCTTTCGAGTCGATCCGGTCTTCCCTCCTTGTTGAGCGCTTCGTCCCCGTGAATCTTGCTGTCTTCGTATCGTGGAGTGACACGTCATCCAAGCTAGTTGACTTGGTGGACATGAACAAACGAACGTTCCTGGGTTCGAACTCGATCGATTCGAACCGAGGTATCCCAGTGGGTTCGAGCTCGATCGATTCGAACAAGATCGGTTCGAAGTGGGTTGGGTTCGAATCTGGTGGGTTTGAATGGATTCGAACATAGACATACGAAGATGGGTTCAAAGTGAGGGTTTGCCCGATGGAGTCGAGGCAAAGGAACTTCTCATGGATTCGAAGCTGTATATGCCTGATGGATTCGAACTAAGGCATACGAGGTTGGATTCGAACTACTGTTGTCTTGATGGATTCGAGGCACGGCTATATCTCATGGGTTCGAAGCTGATGGAGTCGAACCAAGGAACTCTGATGGGTTCGACTCGATGGATTCGAAGGTGATGGATTCGAAGTAGGTGGTGTCGAATCAATGGATTCGAACATAGTCTCTGGCCATCAGTTAGAACTATGGGGTGTCCTATGGGTTCGAACCGAACATGGGCTATCTTTCTCAAATTGAATCCATCATATCTTGAGCATACGAACTCGGACTAACTTGAAACTTGAAACGTTGGCTCTCGTGGATTTGCTTGTCATGTCTAGTCGATTCTGCCACAATCCGGACTCGGACATAATTCATCGATATCCATAGCGAAGCGAAGTACAACCAATCTCTGGGATGAACTGTCTTTTGTTTTCGAACAATCTTTTGGTATCACGGCTTTGCCAAAAAGCGGGATAACATCTCTATTATATTATTTAGAAATTATATAAGCTAAGTTTATGATGTTTTAGTTTTATTTATTAAAAAAAATATTATAAATGGATTTCTTTTGTAAAAGGGATTATATAAAGGAGTTTACAAACTTGGAAAGAGGATTTAAATTAGAAAAAAAGTTAGGCTCTGAATGATTGTAGAAAAGAGAAATTTTATAAATGGATTAGGAGATTATAAAAGAGGGCTTTTATAAATGGATTTTGGAAATTTATAAAGAAGATATTTTAAAATAAAATGATAGGATTGTAAAAGAAAGAAAGGTTATTTTGGAGTATTTATGTCTTTGTTTAAAGGATACTTATGTTTAATCATTTTAAATGATCTTGAAATAAGTAAATCTTCCTAAGTGATTGCTTAAGATACTTATACCATTTTGTAAGTATATGGAAAAGTCCTTCAATTTTTGAAAAGAATGATTTGAAAATATAGAATGATTTGAAAATATACTTATACTATTAGGATAAGTATATGGTTATGTTTTTTAAGTACTGAAAATAATTCGTTTTGTGAATATAGTTATATTGTTGAGATAAGTATATGGAAGTGATTTCCAAGTATTTGAAAACCGATTTTAAATTTATTAATGTGAAGCTCAGTGGGTATCATGGGAAATGAAATATATGATTTGAATGTTTGTTTATTCGATGGTTAAATAACTGACTATCGAATTTGGACCCAAATGTAACTTTGGAAATATCTAAGACAAACACGTGAGTCATATGGCACGGTCATCTCTGATGATGCTGTATTGTGCGTATAAATCTCATTTCATTCTCTTAGGATAATGATAAGGAAATCCGTCCATTAATGGTTTGGAGATGAGCTCCGCTCTTACTTGCCTATTTATTTCCTAAAGTACCGGGGTTGAGTTTACCGAAAATTATCAAAAGTTATTTCAAAGACACCAGGATCGGATATGTTATCCAAATAACACTTCGATCCAACTCAAGCGTTGTGAATTAAAGACATTGTGAAGAGCATGGAATTGAAGACAGATATGTGAAGTGCAAGGGATAATCGCTACTAATCCTTAAGGTGATTCTAAAATGGATGTAAAAGGAATAGTGCCTTCAGTTTTGTTTAGACCCAGAACGGACTTGTATGAATGAATGCTACCAGCACAATGTCATTAGAGGGAAATGAGCATTCTAAGTGTAAATGTTCTTGAATGGTAATCGTAGCCTCCGGCCTCATCAACTGGGAATGACTAAAACAAGGGAGATACGGTAGGGCTAAGTTGGTCGCTCCCAAGTAGGGTATGATCATCGTATCTAGAGTCGCTATTATCTCTCACGTGTATGCTTGGGGCCCATTAACGGAGGAGTGATCATATTCGGTACTATCTAGTAAGGGGTAGACCGGTCCTGTGTTGGCAAGGCATCCAGGCGAGGTCCTTGGTGTTATTTTATCTAGAGATGCACTGTGACGGCTGGTATCCCAATCATTGTACGAAATCCATTCTCCAAAACGAGCCTTTACGGTTTTTGTTGTATACTTCTTATGCTAGAATTTAATTAATGTAGCAATTTCAGCTAAGATTACTGAGTATTTCTATCAAGAGACTATGATAATATTAGAGAATTTCATATTGAATGTTTTGGTTATCGTAAGGTAAAAATTCATCTGTGTTTATATGCGGCGTGTTCTTACATGATACTTTGATTTCAGAGGATTTTGTAACTTAAAAGTTTAGTTGGGTGTGTATTTCTCACAATGGTTTTCCAGACTGACTTGGGTGTTATTGTATTATAATGCTCGAGTCAGATCGAGCATATTTACATATTTCTTTGGATGCATTGGAGCTCAGGAGACGAACTGGAGGTCTTCAAGTCGTATTTACATATATGTTTAATTTAATTTGTTTGTTTTTGTAATCATCAGCAATTATGAGGATGGGTTATTATAATTGTCCAGGCTGATGATTGTGATTGTTATTGTACTCTGATGGATGTATGTAAATGACAGCTTCTCTTTGTAAAGATGTTGATATTATATTATATATATTGTTCCACTGCGATTGTGAGATTATGTATTTTTTTTTTTAATTTTCTTTCTTCTCTTCTTCTCTACTTCTTTCCTCTTTCTTTCTTATAACTATCCGTCTTCCCATTCAATTTGGGTTGGACATATATGGTTTATTGTCAGCTTGAACTGTATGGGTTGGCTGGTTGTCACACTAAAAAAAGCATAGATAACAAAAACCCATGCCTAATAAAATGTGTGCAATAAAAGAGACCATTTTAAGCTCAAACGTGGGGTATTGAAATACCCACATCGTGGCATTGCGTGGTCTTCTTCGGCATCATGCTTTGTATTTGCATGGAATGTTCGAGAAGTTGACATCAGTTTCCCAAACATACCGTGCAAATACAAAACATGATACTTTAAAACAACCACGCAATGTTATGCATGGGTCTATGAACAATCCTAGTGAACAACTGGCATGGATTTTATTAATTTCCACATCGGTATTAGGCATTTTTACTGAGAAATCCAATTTTGTTATTTTTTATAAAAATTAGAAACAAATATTAATTTATATAACATGACAGAAAGCAAAGCAACATAAAATTGATATAAAGCAAAGCAAAA
Organism: Allium cepa; assembly: GCA_030765085.1. Lineage (NCBI taxonomy): Eukaryota > Viridiplantae > Streptophyta > Magnoliopsida > Asparagales > Amaryllidaceae > Allium > Allium cepa. The sequence goes on from CM060943.1 coordinate 133,385,841, forward strand.
GGACAAGCAACATATAAACTAAACCGGATAAGATTAGATGATGTAGTCAAACAAACATCAAATCAACAATGTAACAACATCACAAAGTTAAAAAACTTCTTCCATAACTTCCTAACACAAATTAAACAAAGTACTTAAGATCCAAACTCAAATGGCACATGTTGCAAGCACATATGACTAAAGAACCAAACACAAACGAAACTTATCAAGTTAATGTCGTGTGAAGCACCCAACTTCATTTCACGCTTCTTCTAAGCTTCTTGTTGCATCTTCTGGCATATCAATGTTGATTGAGTTGAATTAGTTTCCCAACATTTGTATGAAGCATGTCATTAATCCATGCGCATGGCTCAAACTATATAAATAAAATAACATATTCCATTAATTTAAACTACGCATTAATATATACATATACATATATATATATATATCTGTGTGTGTGTGTGTGTGTGTGTGTTTATGTGTGTGTGTAACAAAAATAGATCAAGAAAATGATATGTCCACTATGTACAGCTGATTGTAAGTCAAATCAATAAGCCACGATACAAATTCTTGATCAACCAATGTAGGATTATCAACCTGAATCACGGTCCTAGGTTGATACCATTCAAAATAATCAGGTGATGCCATATAAATCAATTCATTCAATAGCGTTGAGAGATAAATTTTCCCAACTACGCGACTTTGTTATTCTTCAACACATGCTCCATAAAAACGTACTCAAATTTGTAGCTTTTAAAATCTAGACCATGATAATTCTTATTCCTATTAGGTTGTATAGTAGGTCATAGAATGCATTGGACTCCTCCAAATTGACACAATAGTGGCATGATATGATTCGATGGTGTTGAAGCATAAAAGTATGTTGGGATATCATGAAATTTGAACAAACCAATGAAATAGGACCTCATAAGCAACATTAGGGCCTCGTTGAACTGCTATATGAGACTCATTTGACAAAATAACATCGTAGCTGGTAGGACCTCTGTAATCAGTGCCAACTTCCTGACAACTAGTATGGCTTGAGTGTTGTATTCTACCATTGCACTAGGGTGATTATAACAACCCTACTTTTTATGCAGTTTTAATTAATCGTAGAAATATTCGAATTTAATTTATGACCACTACTACTACTAATACTACTACTACTATTATTATTTGAAAAATATTTTTACTTGATTAAAGGATATTTAATAAAAGATTCTGTTTTAATAAATTGAATTAAATTAATAAATCCTTTACATATAATATATTAAACTAAAAAATGTTTTAAATAAATATAAAATAATTTCAAAGTATAAGGATTTATATATGATTGAAATAGTGAAAAATAATTTACTTTATATTAATACAATGGATAATTAAATCAGAAATAAACAAGTATTAATTAAATAAAATCGTTCAATTCTCAAAATATATTATATACAGTGAAGTGTAAATCAATTTAAATCAAATTAAAGAAAATTTATATAGAAATAAAAGAGTAATAAAAATAAGTGTAAGGACTTGATTGAAAATAAAAGGGAAAGCTTTATCCATAATTTTGGCCCACGTCCCTCTCTTTAAAATAAATTAGACCCATATCTCTCCAAACTTTAAAATCCAAATTACATTCCTATTTTCAAACAAAATATAAAGTCGCCCATTAAACTCACCGTCTCATTTAACTGAGATTGAAAAAAACTCATCTAACATTAATTGACTACACTTTCTTCAATCAAACCCTCGTTTGCTTTGTAACTAATCGTCAACGTGAATTAAAACCAATCGAAGTCGAATCAAATTCGAAATCCTATAATCACAAAAAACTAGGTTGTGAATTGTAGATTATAGAAGGAGAAGTAAATTGCATTGAAATCGCCACAATAGATGGCTACTGTAAAGAACATATAAAATTACAACATGAAGAGACTGATAACACTGAAATACAACTAACAGTACGTCAAATGGAGGCAGAAAAAAAGAAAAAAATAGGTTAATTAATCAAAATTTTGACATATTCAATTATGTATGTTGGTTGCTTGAATTTAAAAGTTCATTTACATGTAAAATTATTAAAACGAATATTTGACGTATGCAATTTTGAATGTTGGTTGGTTGAAATTAGTAGATTTATTTGCATATGAAATTGATGATGGCAAATAATATGTTGCTTTGTATATAACAGTACATCATTAGTAGATCATTATTATGTTGCAAAATATAATAAGCAAAAATATATGCTGGGACAAATATTAGACGGACAAGTATTGGCCTGGCAAATATTAGCCAATACTTGTCTGGCTAATATTAGCCAGGCAAATATTTGCCAGACTAATATATGCTTAGTTAATATTTTCCCAACATAGATTAGATTTATTAAACATACATTAAAATGTACCATATGTTTCTATGTAACATAGATCATTCTCAAAACATAATAAGCAAATCTATGCACGGAGAAATATTAGGTAGGCAAATATTTGCTTGGTAAATATTAGCTAGTCAAATATTTGCCTGCCTAATATTCGCCTAGTTAACATTTTCCCAGCATAGATTAGATGTATTGAACGTGCATTAAAATATATCATATATTACTTTGTATATAACATAAATCATTCTTCAAAACATAATAGGCAAATCTATGCCCAAAGAAATATTACGCACGCAAATATTTGCATGGAAAATGTTAGCCAGACAAATATTAGCCTGGACTAATATATGCATGGTTAATATTTTTCCAACTAGATTAGATTTACCAAACATACATTAAAATATACCATATGTAACACATTAACTAACTTAATTTACATTTATTTCACTTCACTAATTCAACACTAGTTATAATGTTTAGAATACAAACATTATCAAACACATTAACTAACTTAATTTATAGTTATTTCAGTTCACAGATTCAACACTAGTAACAATCACAACAAAAAAGGTCATACCAGCATTAAGTAAACAATCAGCACACCCGCCAAATCTAAACCAAAGGATATTTGCTAAGAATCTTCTTAAACAAAAACATTCTGGATCTGAATCTACATCATAAATTGAGATTGATGATTATAATCCATTAGTTGAAAAAACTGAATCATCTTCGCCTGGTACAGAAACAAAAGATTTAGTTCTTTCTACATTGAAAAAAAGAAATCAACAAAAGATGACAGTCGGGTCCTCTAAACAAGCAACTATAAAGAAACCGAATATGGAGATTATAGAACAATTAAAGCACACAATTCTTGAAACCTACCGAAGTAGCTTCAAAGCTTTCCACTTCCTATTACAAAAAATGAAAAAAAAAACAATCTTTCAAAAAATACACACATCGATCGGCTATCGATAACTCCATCTCACAAGATATTCCAAGCTTTCTAAATTGGTAATATTACTGTAGAAGACATAAGCAAAGAATTAGCTTTCACTGATTTAATAATACGGTCATATTCAACGAAAGAAAACTGCTTTCATTTCGGAGACATGAAACTAACAACGAAAGAAATAGACATTGCTAAAATATTTGGATGGGATGTCGATGGTTTGACAATTTAAACAGGTAATCACTTAAAAGAGGCTTAATTGAACCCTGTTGTAAAACGCATCAAGGATCAATATTTTACTGATTGCAAAATGATCAAAACCATAGATATAGAATTGAAATTAATGTTATTTTCAAATGGAAAGATAAAACAAGATCAAACTGATGTTGCAAGGTTGTTGATAATGCATCTACTATCAACATATTTTCTTTCTAATGCAAACTCATCATTCCCTTAGTGCTACTGCCATATATTTAATAGTAAATGAAATGAAAAAAGTTTCTTTGATGGCCCAAATCAGGAAACATAAAGATACTTCCAGAAATATCAGAGCATATATAACTATATTGTTGGTAAGTACTAATAACTCATTCAATGTTTTTAGATTGTATTATAAACTGAAATATAATTTGATATTGTTTTGTAGCACTGGTTCTGTAAAGTGATAGAAATAACACAACCAAAAAAAGGTTATGAAGAAAACGAACTTACATTCACAAAATGGAAACTACAGAAGGTCACTCCAAATATTATTTAGAAATTCATCAATAGAAAGGTAATAATTCTTCTTCATAACAACTTTCAGTCAAATATTTATCAGTATATATATTCCAGTAGTACATTGAACTATAGTACATTTATTCCAGTAATTTTCAAGCAAACAATTTCCTATTAAATATTTGGAAGGAAAATATCGCCCGACAAATTTTTGTTTGCCTAATATTTGCCAATCTAAAATGAAAGTTAAAATTTTGATTTCTTAATTCGTAGAGAAAATAATAAAAACAAAAAAGGAAAAGGAGCTAAAAACAACCAAAGCAAATTCTTCTAAAGAAAAAGCTTCGGCTATCGATAAAAAATATGGAAAAAAAACACAGCTGGAAGATCTAAAATTGGAAATGAAGAAATTGAAAGAGGATAACGCGGCTCTAAAAGAGGAGAATGAGCTCCTGAAAAGATAAATTGAATATTCGTAAAAAAAGGAAAGAAAAAGAATAAAGTGATTAATATCATAAGAATGACAAAGTTGATAAAATAAATAATGATGAAACAATAGATGATGTTGATGAAACATAGTTAAATATTATGATGACAAAAATAAATTTGCTATTATTAATAAAGATGATGATGGTGATGATGTAGTTTTGATGCAGACATTGAAGCCTTAACAAAGACAAAACTGTTGAAGTTGATGGTGCTGACAAAGACAAGAAAGAATGTGATGATGCTAATGTAGATAATGATGGGAAGATGATATTAACGATAAAGAAAATAAAGATACTCATGATGAAACTAAAGTTGATGGTGAGAAAGATGGTAATAATAGTAATGATGGTGCTTATGTTGTCGGTGGTAGTGATGGCGGTTGTGATGGTATTGATGGTTGTAATGATAATGACCAAAATGTTGATGACAAAGATGGTGGTGATCATAATGCTAGTGCATGTAATGGTGATGGTATTGGTGGTAATGGTTGTGCCGGTGCTGTTGACAAAGATGGTGGTGTAATGATAATATTGGCGATGGTGATGTTGGTGGTATTTATGGTGCTGGCCAAATTAAGGATGATCCTGCTGCAAAAGATGATTATGATGACACTAATGAAAAAGTTAACCAATTTGAAATAGCTGCCATACTAAAGGAAGTAAAAAGCAATGAACAAAATGAGGCTATAGAAGAAAAAAAGCATGGAAAAGGGTAAATATTTACATATTATTGTTGAAAATTAAGGGGTGAAAATAGCCATGCAAATATTTGCCATCTATATGGCAATAAACAAAATAATTGACAACTAAATTTTTTTGATTAACAGTTGATAAACCAAAAGATCTAATTGCAGAATGACATCACAAAAAATAGTTCAAAAAACAACAGGTATAAATTTTAAAACAAATTTCATGTTTTTCATATAAAAAAATCTCTAAAAATATTTGACATATACTACATATATCATTAAAAAAGTTGCCAAGAATTGTGGCATACTAGGGAAAGACTTCCTAGCATTTAGAACCATTGCCATCAAAAGAAAGTGAGGGAACCGGCCAAAATCAACTCAAGATCAAATGGAGATCCAAAAAAGTGGCTGTAGAAAATAAAATAAAGAAGGAATAAGTGGAGAAAAAATAAAAAAAAGAATAAAAGAGAAGTTTCTCCATCTTTACTATCTATGAGAATTGAAACTAAGAAACAGAAGAGGACAAGCAAAAGATTCAAATTTTCAATACGAACCAAAAAAAAAAACACACAAACAAATCCAAGAAAAATGATGCCGACCAAAAAGAAGTTAAAAAGGTAATATTGTCGACATACCTGAAGAAGCTGAATCTGATCATGACAGGTCAGAGACAAGTCGTATTTTCCTTCCTAAAATCCACTAGTGTGGGATTGCAATCGTTGTCTAATCTTTCTTACTCTTCTAACTCTTTGTATTCATCTCTTTCCTTTGAATCCTTCGTATTCATTCAAGTAGACCTAAACTTGAGGCCGTTAATGGAGCATGGCCAAGGGGCTTGGAAAGGACGGAAAGATGGGAAGAGGTTACTGCCTTGAGGAGAAAGAAGAAAATTGCAGAGAGATAGTAAATACAGCGGCTATCGAGCTAACATTCATTTTAGTTTGAGTGTTGATAGAATAATACACAAAAAACGCCATCAGTACTCCAAACTAAAAGGATTTCCAACTAGGCAAGGAAAAGAAGGAGATAACAGTAGTCGGCCATAGGAGAAAGCTTAAAGATATATTTTTTCACTAAAGAAGAAAATGAAAAGCAAATAAGAAAAAAAGAAAAAGATATAGGTACACAAAAAATCCTTCACCGTAGATCTACAAATTAGCCAACCAATCCCAACCTTAGAACTCTGGTCAAGGGATAGGACCGAAAATTAATTCAATGACATCAGTACTGGACTGTTTTATTTCTATATAAGGAACATGTCAAAATATAACTACTTTTATGATTCATTAACAGATACTTTTGACCAACATTTTAAGCTAATAGGCATGCATAAATATTGGAATAAATTACTAAATGTTAAAACAACTTACTAAAAAATTTCTGAGACAGAAACAAAAAGAAGTGGACTAACTACTGATACTTGAAATCAAATTCAAAGCTACTAGATATTTATATAACAATTATAAGCCATGAAAATATTTTACTTTCAATATTTGCTACCCTACAAAATATCAAAATAATGATTCAACGACATCAATAGTAAAATATTTTGTTTGAAATGATGCAGAACTGATTGTGCGAGATTTACAAAAAAAAAAACAGACTAACTGCTGAAACTTGAAATCAAACTCAAAGCTACTAAATATTCATATGACAAGTATAAGCCGGACAAATATTGGCCTGACAAATATTTGCTCTCTAATATTTGCTATTCTATAGAATATTAGAATACAAATTCAATAACATCAATAGTGAAATGTTTTGTTTGAAATGATGCAGAACTTAATATACAATGTTTCTAACATCTAATAAGCCTTTTCCAATCACAACATTTTACTGCATTCTTTAACTTTTACCCAAACACCATAAATAACACATACTCTAAAATGCTATCAATGTCATCACCCACAACATTATCTTCATTTTTTCATCACATTCCATTATGTCCATAATATCAACCAAAAGAATATCCCTATTGGCCTCGCTTACCTCAAAATCAACAAGAAAATAGTCTTTACCTCCACAACAACATCTATTACAACTCACTCATTTGAACAAATCATATCAATGTTTGCAACTACGTGCATATCATACCTATTATTGTGTACATCACCATTCCCCTAACTCATTAGCATAGGAAAACGGGAATATACTTGAACTATTTTATAATCATACACTAATGTAGCATCATTAATAGTAAAATAGCATGATCAAAGCCAGAAACATATGCCAGGTAAATATTTACCCGGCAAATACTTGCCAGTCATACAAATTTATGAAAATATGCTTCAAACCATTAAAAATACCATTTAGTTTGAAGTGATGCAGAATTGATTGTGCAATATTTGTAAAAGATTACTGCATTTTCTTATAATTGCATTGACATATTACTATAATTTTCATACATAAACAAACTTCAATAAAACAACAACTACTAACATAAATAAAGTTCATGTCAAATAGAGATGAGTTTATAGCATTTTTCAGTTTCGGACTATGTGTAAATGCACAACCTATTACATAATATATTAATACATTGACATATTGGTATATTTTTCATATAAAAATAAACTTTAATAAAAAAATATTAAAGTAGAGATGAGTTTACAATAACATGTATATCGCAAATCACTTTCCCCTTATTCTAGTTCCAGACTGCATGTAAATACATTTTTCAGTTTCTTTTGCTTGAGCAGACCCCTCTCATTTTCTAAGGCCCTCATTTTCTCTTTGAGACTTATGCGTTCATTTTTTCATAAGTCTAGATGTATAGAAGCATTCAACTTCGATGGTTCTAATTGTGACCGTAGAAGAATGTATCTTTGTTTTTTAACCATATGTTTACAGCAACATCAGTATCGCAATCACTGTTTGAATTTCACTTTCTTCTTATAACTCATCCTCTTCATCTCTTTACTCTAAGAAGACGTGGATTGCGGAGAGCCAGTAAGTATGACGCTATCGAGCCGGCACTCATTTTTGTTTGAGTACTGATAGAATAATAAACAAAAACACCATCAGTCCTCAAACTAAAAGATTGCCAACCAGACAAGGAAAAATAGGATATAACGGTAGCGAGCCATAGGAGCAAGGTTAAAGATATAATTTTTCAGTAAAGAAGAAGATGAAAAACAAAGAAGAAAAAAAGAAGAAACATACACACACAAAAAAATCTCAGTCATAAATCTACAAATTAGCCAACTAATCCCAGCGTTAGAACTTTGGTTAATGGATAGGACCGAAAACTGATTCAGTGACATCAATACGGAACTTTTTTATTTCTATATTAGGAACATATCAAAATATAACTGCTTTTTATGATTCAATGACACAGTTTTGATCAACATTCTAAAGCTAATAGACCAATTAACCAATTGCCTCTAACTAATGCACACATGTGGCATAAAAATTGGAACAACTTACCAAATATTAAATGCTTAGTAAATATTAAAACAGCTTACTAAATATTTTTTGACAAAGAAAGAAAAACAAATGGACTAACTACTGCTACTTGAAATCAAACTCAAAGCTAATAAATGTTTATATGACAATTTTAAGCCAAGCAAATATTTGTTTGGCAAATATATGCCATCTGATATTTGCTATTCTACAAAATATCAAAACACTGATTCAATGGCATCAATAGTGCATTGTTTTGTCTGAAATGATGTAGAACTGATTGCGTGAGATTTACAAAGAAAAACAAACCGACTAACTGTTGAAACTTGAAATCAAACTCAAAGCTGCTAAATATTCATATGACGATATAAACCTAATAAATTTTTGTCCATTGATATTTGACTTGTAGGATCGATTTCACCCTAAAGGGGGGTGAATAGGTTGATATTAATAAATATAAAAATTAATGCGGAAATATATAAAATAATTAGTGCATGGATAATAGCAGAATAAAAGCAGAAACAGAACAACACAGATTTACCCAGCTTCAGCAAAACCCTGCCTACCAGCTGCCTCAAGATTTCTACTAGAAATTAAGTAGTTAGATTCTTACACATGTAAATTTGCGACACCTACTATCGACTAACCTAACTCTACACTCAAAACTCTGCCATAACTCAGCCACTAATTTGCGAATTCTCGAACTACACCACCGTAGTTCGTCCCCTAGTCAAGCGACTAGAATTCTATAAAAGTTTGAAAATAAATTACAGAATAAAAAACAAAACACTAAATAAAAAACCCTAATTTACAAATTAAGCCCAAAATGAAAAAACACCGGGCCAATATAAATTAAAGAGAAATCCCTTTTTCTTCTTATATTTGTTACTCTTGTCGCTTCCCTTTTCTTATTTTATGACTGCTTCCTTGTTCCTCTTCGTTTAAAATTAGGGCTTCGTGATTTGTTGAAGTCGTCGCTTGAAAAATGATGCACGAAACCTTTGCTGGTATACTTGTAAGAAATGAGGCTCGAGTCATCTGTTGATTTCGTTCATTCGCGGCTGCTTCTCGATCGAGTTTGAATCAAACAGAAGCTGGTATGCGATTTTCTTGCTTACTCTCGTTGATATGCTTGAACTCGATGCATTTGAAAGACGATGATGTTAATGGTTTTTATAGGGGTTAATTTCCTAAATTTTCATTCGAATGTATTTTTTGAATTATTCTGTTACTTTTTGCTCTATCGTTCGATTTTGATTGATTGCTTGTGATTTATCCTGACCGATTCAATTTCTAATGTTTCTTTGCTTTGTTATCGCGGCTTCATGAATTTCTTTAGATTTTGTTCCATTCTTTTCTGGGATTTGACTACGGCCATTTGTGTTAATATGGACTTGTTCGATTTTTGTTATCACCTTGGCCACCACGACTCTAGTTTTTTTATTAAAATTTGACATATTCAGATTGAAATTCTTGATGTACTTTGACTTTGTTCATCTGTGTTTTACCTTTGACTTCTTCGGATTGATCAGTTTGAGAAACAAAACTGTTGCTTTTCTTTGAACAGTGACTCGCAGCTGTGTTTACTATAACCATGTATATACACACATGTATATATGTGTACAATTGTTGCCTGTCCACTTGGCTTCATTGATTGTTCATGATGAATGCTTTGTTGCACTTGTTTAATTGTCTCTTGATCACTATCACTGCTTGCTTAGAGTTCTATGTCCAGTAGCTTGCATTGGTTTCCACTGCATATATATGTGTGTGTTTACGCATGTATATATGTATGTTGTGATGCCTTTACTTGTTCCTCTTTGAGTATTAACTTGATTTTTGTATATCTGCACCTATTTGCATGAGTTTATATACCTGCACTGTGTGCATTCACCTGTTTTCATGTGCACTGACCTAGTGTGGTGCACTTGTGCCATCATTGTTGCACTGCCCTGATGCCATTGATATTTGAGTCTGCACTTGCTTATTCGAGTTGTTGTCTTCTTTGTGTTTGTATGTGTATTTCTATTTCAAACAGTTTATTATGTTCTTTGACCACATGTGCTAGTTCATGTTGTTTATGTTGTAGCCGAAAGTGTTCCACTGCTTTATTTGGTTCATGTCTGTTGTATGTTGAACTGAGTTTGGTTTCAATATGTATGCACACATCTCTGTTTCATATGTATGTAGTTTCCTGTTTCATTGGTTTTTAGAGTTGTAATCTTATTTCATGTTGCATTTGAGGTGTGCATTTAGTTGTGGTCTGCACTAATTTTCCGACCTCTGTTCAAATGTATAGAACTAGGGTGGTTTTGTTTGTTCTTGAAGTCACCACTGTTGACATGTGCATTTTGGTTTCTCTGACCAGTTTGGGTTCATGTGTACATTAAGTTGGTCTATGCAGTCAAGTCTCCACTGAAATGTTATGCATTGCATATATATTTGTCGTTCCATTGTTATGCACTTGACCATTTATATCCGGTCTGTTTTGTATTCACGTTTGATGTCTGGTTTGGAGCTTGTTGCATGAGAAAATTGTACTTGGAAATTTTGTGATGCTTTTGTATTGCACCTGAGTTGAATCCAGCCTCGGCTCGGATTTGACCATGTGTTCACCTGTCCCTGCAGTTTTATCAAGTGTATATCGATGTGCAAGGCCTTGTGGCATGTACCGTGATACACTGTGCATGCTACAAGCTATTCGTGTAAGATGAATTCAAAACAAATGATGACGAACAACTCAAATGACTGAGGCAAATAATATTTTCAAAAGAAATATTTTATTTTACACTGCACAAAAATATTTGTTTTTAAATTTAACCACATCTATATTTATTTTTGCAGATAACTCAGATGCTGGAATCGGGCTGGAGCAAAGTTGAAAATAAAATACGAGTGAATGAGTGATATGTAATGAGGTGAACAATATAAAGTGAAATTTGAGATGCAATCAAAATTGTATTATAATTGACAAATGTATATATAGTGAGAGCTCAAATTTTTTACTATTCCAAAATTGTAATAAAATATTTTTTTGAATAAAATATCCGTTTGAATTTAAATTCTGTATTATTTATTTTATTCAGCAAATATTTATTTAATTATGTGAAAATTAAATAGTACAATAACAAATACATTTAAATGAATATATATTAACATCAAACAAAAATCATATACTAGCATATTCAACATGATATTCTACGAAATATCAGAATACTGATTTAGTAACATCATTGAAATGTTTTGTTTGAAATGAGGTAAAATTGATTGTGCTATATTTGTTTTCAACACTAATTGGTCTTTTTCAATCAAATCGTTTTGTTATATTCTTAATTTTTATCCGAACACCATAAATAATACATGCTCTAAAACTCTATCAACGTATCACCCACAACATTACCTTCCATTTTTCATCACATTCCATTATGTCCATAATATCAACCAAAAGAATATCTCTACTAGCCTCATTCACTTCATTATATAAGGAACGTGTCAAAATATTATTGCATTTTATGATTTAATGGCTGATAGTTTTTATCAACATTTAAAGCTAGTGACAAAATTAGCAACTACATCTGACTCAAAGCTACCAAAATTTGAATGGCGAGTATAAGCAGCGCAAATATTTTCCAGGCAAATATTTGTCTGGCAAATATTTGCATAGAAAGTCTCTACAACATGTTGGTCCTATGCTACCATCCGGAGCATATCCAGTTTGTTGATGCAGAGATGAATGCGTGGTTGTCGTAGCCAAAACTAAAAATAATGTAGGACGAAGATTTTATGGTTGTATGAAGATCACTTGATTAATCCCGGAGAAGTGGAGTGCTGTAATTTTATGAAGTGGATTGATCCTCCATTGTATGCTCGGAGAGTGGAATATCCCCTCGAGATGCAAGCTAAAGTTGGGTGTTTGACAAAGTTACTTGAAGAAATGAATAGAAAGGCTGAGAGAGAAGAAAATGTCTGCTTTAGTTTATGTGACTTGTTTTTTTCGTAGTAGATATGTTTATGGAACCATTTTTGGTCAAGAAGCTTGGGCGGTGTAGTTTGGTTTTTTTATGTAATTGATGGATTTTTGCATGTTTCATTGAATGTATGTTATCTGTTCTCTGCAATTATGCTATAAATGGTACGGATGTTTCTTTGAATAAATGTATGCTATACGTTCTCTATAATTGATGGTTATGTTCATGTAATTGATGGATGTTTGCATGTTTCATTGAATGAATTTGTTTGGTTTTGTAGAGTTGTTTGGAGCCAGTTATCGAGCATGCAAGATGGTGATAGGGGAAGGGTTGCTGTCTGTTTTGGTAAAGGGAACCACCATGGCGACTTTTCAAAAATCGTCTGTGGCGACATTTGAAAAATTGCCACTGGCGATTTTCAAAAAAGCGCTATCGTGGTTTCCTGTAACAAAATAGACAGCAACCCACTCCTCTCCCATCATTTCTAAAACATCCCTTTTCCTCCAAAAAACCTATTTCGGCCATTATTATCTACCCCTCAAAAATATTCAAGGGGTAATGACATGGTGGAAGTGAAATGGTTCAGACATGCTTTAGCTTATGATATAGCTGGAGACGCTACAGAGGTTCAGACCCACCAATGTGTAAGAGCAATTATTTTGCACCTTATTACTTCCCTTTTGATGTGTGATCGCTCAAAAAATCGAGTGGATTTGAAATGGCTACCATATTTAGTCGATCTAGATGTGTGCGCACAGTATTCATGGAGGTAGTGTTGTTTTGTGTTACACCTATATAGAGCTCTCTAATCTAGCACTTATGCTTACTAAACTTATTGGGTGATGTCCAAACTTGTACAAGTATGCATCTACTTTAGCTAGCTAATTTTGTGCTACTCCATTCTTTAATATGCCCTTTTGTTTTTAATTATTTTTTTCTATAGCTCTGGACATGGAGATATCTACATGTTGGATGGATCCAAGTACGAAATGTTGTCATTGGTCACACAAAGTCTCTTGGATCTCGATATAATTTCTTCTGCTATGAAACTGATTTGCTAATTCATTATGTGTTTGTGCTAAAATAATGTTATTTCGATGTTTGATAAATGGATTGGTCCAAAAAAACTCTCAAACCCCCCAACAGAATGTACGCTTTTACCGCAATAAGCCATGTGCTAGACCCTGCTACGGTGACATGGACTCTATACACGTAAGATGTAGTAGAGGGACTTCCGCTATCTGTGCAGCCGCTAGTTATCTGTGGACTGCTAGGCTTTCCCTCATTTTCAATAAACATACTGCACACCACTTACTCGATCGGGCAATGCGACAGTTTGGCATGGCGCATCATATACTGGAGAATGCTCTAGTATATATAGGGGAGTATCAGGAGTGGGAAATTGCAAATGATATAGAGATATGGAATCAAAACCATTTGTTTACTCAATTTGAGAGAGAGCCGATCATCCCGCTTGAGACTTATATGAGGTGATATTAGAATATCATGCGTAGATACGTTCTACATGCACTATTGCAGGTTGTTCCCAACAATCCGTACACCCCACGTGCACCTCTTGAGAGAAATGTTGTAAGTATACTTAATTCCGTTATTTTAAATATACTGAAATAAAGATAGCTAGTTTTCATTGCATTATACAGGCTGATGACATTTACAAGGCGTTGGAAACAGCTGAAAAGCTCAAACAACGTCTAGAACACGATGCGCAGTCGAAGGGGATGTGCATGAACATAAAAAACATTCTACAGGCTATGTTCGAAAGGAACAAATTAGAAAGGCCGAGATGTTCTTCTCCTCTTCTACCTCCACCTTCAACAGACGTACCTGCACCTACCGTAGATGTACCTCCACTCCTACTTGCATATAGTCAGCGAAGTAAAAGAGGCGAAGGACTTCGTTCGAAGGAGGAGATTTGAAATCACAACAACAAGAAGATTACAGTCATGTTCCTTCTCAACTAGCATGTACAATTGATCCTTCAACCGAGATCGAGAAGAAGATTTCATGTCTCAACAGCCTAAACGTCATCGTCGTCGTACGCCATTGGAAGTTCGTCGCTTGCGAATATGATAAAAGATTTTTAGTGGATATGGCTTTGTAGTTTGTGGCATGAACACTTGTATTTGTTGTCATTTTTGTGTGTTTTTTTGGTTAGGATGTGTATTTGTTATCATGGATGTGTTATTCTTTCCATAACCCTGCATTTTTGTGCCATGGATATATAGTGGTATGTGAATTTATGTCGTTATTGTGCCATGCTTAGCGTATAAAATATGTGTTTGTGTAGCTGTTGTTTATTTTGCTTGTTGAGTTGAGTTTGCTAAGTTGAATGACACGAAAGAGGGCTGTGGTGCTTGCTGTTGAGTTTTAACAACAGAAGTCCATAGGCGATTTTTCAAAAGTCGCCTATTGGCGATTTTTCAAAAATCGCAAGTGGGCGATTTTTCAAAAAATGCCAATAGGCGATGTTCGTCGACGGAAGTTCTATTGGTTTAGAAAACCGTAGAACGAATTTAAATTAAAATAACCACAAGCGAACGGTGTATGAATATAGCACATGGCGAATACGGGTCGATCCGCAGAGAGTTGTTAGAGTTTTAAAAATCTATTCAATCAAATTAGACCAAATGGATGAGAAATTGTTAACTAGAACTAAAATGAAGCTAAAACTAGAGTTAAAATGTGATTAGAAAACTATTGAACTAGAGAACAATTTAGAGGCAAATCCACTCTCATATTTTTGTAAATCAACAACAAATAATTTATGATCTCTAACTTTGATTTAAGTGAAATATTATTGTATTTATCATAAGCATGGTTTGTTTATGTTATTAATTAACATAACTCAAACCATCAAACTATAATGCAACAAATACCCACTTATAATTCTCATGAAAATGAAATAAAAGCAAAAGCTATTTTAAGCGTGATCTATTTACTATTGTATCTAGTAATATAGATCATCAAATTTCATTTTTTACTTTAATTTCACAATCAAAAATGGATTAGCAAATGATGATGCAACTTGTGTTTATGTTGAATAAGAATAGCTCATTTGCATAAGCAATATAAGCTATCAAACTCACTTGTATAAACTTGCATCATAATCCACTTCATGAAGCATAAACCAAATGATATCATAAATCATAAAATGTTGAAATTACATAAAGTTAGAGAGCTTCATCACCCCTAAATTGAAGGGGTTTAGCTACTCATTTGTGGCATTGAAGCAACACAAGTAAGTTTCAACATTAAAAAGAAAAGAAAATAAGAAAAGAAAGCAAAATAGATTAGCTACTAACTACTTGCATAAATGTAAATCTAAGCTATGAACATAAGGAGAAAGAGAGCATAGAAATAAACATTAACAATAAAACAAGAAAGAGCATGTAGAAAAGAGAGAAGAAAGAGGCTTGGAAGCCATTATTATTTCATAGAACATTGAGCTTACACTTTGATTTCTTAATTTCTTAAGTAAAATGAAAGAGTAGATGATGGTTTCATATACATAAGAGGGCTATATATACATGCATAAAATCCTAATTCTATTTTTAGGGGGCTACCTAAAATGCCCTTTAGGATGTGTGGCCACCAAGTAATCATTAGCCACTAATTAATCCATCATTTGTTGTGCATGAAGCTTTATCCTCCACTTAGTTGTTCTTTAGCTCATAATTGTACATTTAGATAAGTGGATGGGGTCCTCTATGATCTTGAACTTGAATTATTTCCTCTTCATTCCTTTGTATTTCATTTGTGCATGCATGTATCTTCATATAAGCCTCTTCCATATGCATCCAAATTCCTACAAAAATTGTCCAAGTAAAAATTCTTAAATTAACTCATGCACAAAAATGACCATTTTGCCCCTGAATGAAGATGAAAATATGATGGTTTGAAAATAATCGAATTTTGGTTTTAAACATGTTAAAATGCCCAAATATGATTTTTATTTAAATAGAAGGAGATAAAATATGGATGTAAATATATGCACATTTACGTGCACATCAGGCGACTTTTGAAAAATCGCCATTACATACCTGCTGCAAAAACCTTTATAGTAGAGTTTTGTTGATACACATATATCACGCGGTAAAAAATAACCAAAAGCATTCAACATAATCCCAGAAGCCACGGTAAAAAATAACCAAAAGCATTCAACAGTATCCCAAAAGCCACAGTAAAGTCACCGTAACCAAAATAACCAAAAGCAACATAATCCTTGAAGCCACGGTACGCGGTCAAGTTTATCGTACACAACATAATGTCAGGTTCAATTACATAAAATTTAAATAATACAAACACACTAGATAGCAATACTGCATTGTTTACGGTTATGCCCTTGCACACCGCATTTGCTACACCTAGATTTGGACGACTGGCTCTCTTCCATCACACTTTTGATCCTTGTAGACCGCGGACTCCCCGGTTATCGTTTCACAAATAGCGGCAATATCTTAGGACCATTATATGCTCCAATATCTCCTATCATGCACAGGATCAAACTTGAGTTTATAAGCAGCTTTGTACCTGTCAACAGAGTACCACGTTGACGCTAAGTCATGGTGTGATCTATTAGCCCCACTTGTTTGCGTCGAACAAGCTGCCATTACATGAGAACATGGTATCTTTTAGAGAAGCGGAATGTTGCATATGCACGAGCAAGTGTTGTCGTCGATTATAACTTTGTATTCATCCCCAAAATAGTGAATAACTTACCATTCTGTTTGGCTAAATCGTACAAGTCTACAGCGATGCGCTTTACTTGCCCTTTAAGCTATTTTAGCTTCCCACTTTGGAGCCAAGCGTGTCGTTAGTTCATTAGTAATTTCACGACGCTTACAGAAATATTCTACTAAGTGAAAGAATGTTCTTGCAACCAAAGCCTTCATAGGTAAAGATCAATACACCATTAAAACTTTCAGACACATTAGTGATCATAACATGATAGTACCATCCATCGCCTTTGCATAATGCCCAGTTTTCTTCCAAATTTCCCAAACTCCTCTCAATCCAATCATGTGCATGCCTATTTCTTGCTTTAATCTCTTCTTTAATTTTCATATACTCAACTACCTCAGAAGTGCACGCTGTTGAATAAAATAACCCAGTTAATCGCTTAACTTTGAATTTTTTCGTTTGTAATTTGGCTTTTATATGCCTTGCAAAATATCGATGTTTGTGTGGTTGTCGCCATTTTCCTTGTAAAGCTTTCGGAATTCCTTTCATCCTATCTGATATGAAAGTAATACATTGACAGCGTACACTATATATGAACTCAAGCATGCACGAAAAAAACCAATCCCAAGAATCACATGACTCAGATTCAACAACTGCATATGTCAAATGAAAAAGACAATCATCTGCATCTACCGTGGTAGCAACAAGTAATATGCCTTTATATTTACCATACAAATACATCACATCAATACACAACAATGGTTGACAATGCATAATATATGTAATGCAAGACCCAAATGCCCAAAACGCACGATCAAATACTCCAACTTCATCATGGGTCACATGCTCTATAGAGCCATGGTTCGTTCTCTTTATCTCTTCAAAGAATTTTGGTAATGTTGCATATGTTTCTGTTCAATCACCATAAATTCTCTCTATTGCTTTGCTTAATGCTCGTCATGCTTTCATGTAATTAATGTTGATGAACAACTGACCGTGTGCAAACACTTGTAATATACCAGCAGAAATATCCAAATCAGCTTCGACAAACGACATGATTTTTATCACAAGAAATTTCAAAGTAGCTTGCTTATTGTTGGAATTAACTATTAGGTTGACACAAGTATGTTCGCTTGAATACTTCCGAATTTTCCACCATCCTGACTCGGATTTTTTCGAAACAATCGTATGTATTCTCCAAGGACAATTACCTTCAATGTTACATATAGCAGTTTATTTTGTTTTGTTTGACTTGATTGGCTTGAATGAAACAGTATGCAGAATAGACCATTCCGTTAATTATTGGAGAAACTTCTCGTTTGTCTCAAAAACCATTCCAACACTGAAACCACCTTGAACGCAAGCGGTTGAAAATCGTTCGCCTGCAAATTGAAGATTAGCAACAACGGATCTTGTCAACATTTGCGCGGTACAAAAATCATCATCTAAAGTACTTCCATCTTTGGTTCATCACTATCGCCATCATTGTCATCTACTGTAGGAAAGTCATAGTTCAATGGGTCGTTGTTAGCTTGCATTCTTTGAATCCAAGAGTCTTCATTACCAGTCCTATAAGAAACAACCATGCTATCGACTTGAGGTTCTTTACCTACCGCTTCATTTCCATCGACGTTCGTATCATTATCAACATTTGCATAAGGAGAATGTGCGGATGGTACAACACTCCATTGTGCAGCAGAATCGACTGGCATATACCTGTTTGAAATATGAGTCAACTAACCAACAATAAATAACAGAAGAGACGAAAACAAGGATATATTTATAAACATACATCTGACTCATATCATATAGTTCAGATGGATTTGGATAGATTGACTGCGCATATTAGCATTTACTGGTTCAACACTTTCGTTATGCTGACTGCTTTGTTGCTGGAAGCTATTTACATTGCAACAAAGCGTAATAAAATATAAATAAATAACATTATATCCACCTTTTCATCAAAAAAGTTACCTCGGACTAATAATTGCATCCATAGGCAATGTGCAATAAAGAATGCTTTGTTGCGTAGAAAGTTGCGAGTTTGTGTACGGCATAAACCCATACTACATAGATGGTGGACAATATCTTCCATCAGTTACGTAAGGATTACTATAACTAGGAGATACATAGCCAATAGATGGATTCGCCGTCTTCAACATCTGTGTATAGTATCCAATCCAGTACTTATTACAGGAGATGCCAACTCTTGTTCTTATTGTTGTTTCGCAACTTTCCCTACGTATAACTCAATCGATTTTGCAACAATAGAAAACATTACTTCTACGTTATCATCGTCCGCTGAAGCTATTGCTTTAGAATCCGAGTTCGTTGACCAGTTAACCACTAATTCAATCTCAAATTCTTCTTTATTAATCTTCATCGTTTTGTAAACAGTTTCTTTTAATTTTGCCAATTTGCAACCTTTCGACACCATTCTTGGTTTACATACCACCAACATATTTACCATTTTTTTGATCATCGACAATTAGTTCGCCGTCGTAGTAGAAAAGTGTAGGAATCAGATTTTTTTGTCATTCTACGAATCAATATACAATTCTATCACTAGTACGCATGTACAAAATAGTTAACTTACTCAAACCCATTATTCACTTTATCAAATTTCAAAAATTACAAATAAAAACCAAGATATAATGACTGTACCTTCATCTTGTTGAACTATGCAAAACACCGTTGTCAAGATCTAAAAATTTAGCCCTAAACCAACGATTTAAAGATACAAATTCAGATTTTAGATTATCAGAGTCATTAACAGTCTTTTGCTTTATTTTTTAGTAAAGTTAGAAGTGAGAGAGAAAAGTGGACGGCTGACTGGATTTATTACAACCCTGGCAATTTTTTGAAATAGGCTATTTTCCAAAATTGCCAAAGTTGTTATAGACCTTGGCGATTTTCGTAAAATCGCACATGGGTGATTTTTGAAAAATCACCAACGTCATAACCAAAACAGGCCTATTTTTGTAATTATTTTTTAAACTGACCTATTTCTGTTTTTTTCTCTAAAACAGGGCCAACGTAGTAAATTTTCCTTTTATTAATAGGAATCTTAAACTTGCCATGTAAGTTAGGCCGTATAACCCCTTAATCTTTTTTTCCAAATCCCTAATCCTCCAAATGAAATTGAACGTGAAAAATAACAACATGTTTCCAAAATAAAGGCACGTACACATTTGCGCACGAAGGTGGTGACCTGGCAATGACGCTGAACCATAGGCGAGGGGAGGAGGATGTACGTGCGTAAGCTAAGGGAAGGGGTTGCATGTGTGTAGGCGGAGCTGTAGGCAAAGCATAGAGGGACGCGATGAGTTCGCGTGGCCGAGGCAGCCTTCGACCATGACGAGATGCGAGGGAGGCGTCGCTAGGTGTTTGCACGGCTAAGGCAGGTTCAACGTCGTTCAAGTTCTGGCGAGACGAGACAATAGGTTGAGATCGACTTCATCTTCATTGCATCATTTTGTGAGTAAATTTTTTCTCACATTTATGTTTAAATTTTATTTTCTTTGGCATCTACTGTTTGATTGTTGCATGATAGACATGGATGGAAATTGATTTTGTGTGAGCTGTTTTTGACTCGAAAAATCTTTGATCTAGACTACATTTTCCCCCTTACATGATTTGATTGTGGTTGTGATGGATTTTGGTTTGGACAATATTTTTGGTTATAGATTGGTCGAACATACGTTGTTGCACATCCGCACTTCACTTTGATAACAGTCACATTGCCTGTGAAATTGATTAGAAGGGTAAATTTTTATTTGAGCGATTCTGTAAATATTTATAAAAGGGGATTTTTCTTTTGGAATTCAATTATATTAAAGGATTTAAAAGGCAAATTTTAAAATAGAATGGCATGGCTTTGGAAATGTTTTAAATTGAAATCCGTTTGGGAAATTTAGATAGTTTAAATCTGGTATTTGATTGGAAATATAAATTTCCATACGAAAGTATTATTTCATATAAATTATCACTGAAAATAATAAATAGCCTTGTGTTATATAAAAAGAAATTATGTATATTTAACGGTTAATATTTTTACGAAATTTCGAAAAAGAAAACTTTGAGAGTTTGAATTAGTATTTGTATAAAAATGATTTAAAAATTTATATTCCAAAAGTGATGCATTTACTCTGTGAGAGTTGAATAAACGTGAAATTATGTAAAATAATATTTTTGAAACAATAATAAGTTTGAATGTAAATTATTTGTTGTAGAGAAAAAATATTGTTAACAAAAGCTTATTATTATATGTAATATTGTTAAGTATTTGGAAGTAATTTATTTTGTATTCGGTTATTTAAATAATGGAAATTAATTTAAATCCTTTGGAAGTGTTTGTAGAAGTGATCGGATTAAATTATTTTGGGAAGAAAAATTGCAGAACTTGATTATACAAATGAATTGGTATATCAATATTTTTAAAAGGGAATTGTAATTTGATAACTTATTATTTCGAGAAGGTTTAAAAAGAATTTGTAAATAAATAAATATTTTAAACACTGATTTTAAAATTAAATATCAAATCTTTTGAATTGGAATGTGAATCATTTGGGGAAAAAGTAATAATATTTGAATATAGTATTTAAAAGAATTATAGATTTTACGGAACTCCTTCGTTAGTACTTTAAAAGATATTAAAAATAATTTCAAACTGCATGAATTATTTCAAAGGAGCTGGTGGGTTTGAAATTGAATGAAGATTTGAAATGTGGAGTTCTCTGAAATTAAATAAGGGGTTTTAAAAATAAATATTTTGAGGAAAATGATGTATATGTTCTGAGAGTATGTAATCATGTCTACATTATTTTTACATATAATGGAAATATGATTAATTAGTGCTATGATATGAATAATGCATGCATTGATAGGTGATTCTTATTATTATAGTGTGTGCGGCTGAATATTTCGCTGTGCTCGGATTATTGTGAAATCATCTTTAAACTGCTTATGTAGATTTTATTTTATGCTATATGAGATATATTATATCATGTAATGAGGCAATACAGATTATTTGTTTGATATTCTTTGTGTTTTAAGTTCATTTAAATATAAAAATATTAAGGAACCCCTTAGTGACACTGGGTTAAACACCGGTTAGTGAGTTACCGTCGTAAATGTGAACATGTAGAATTAATAAATAAATTTTGAACAAAGCAACCTTAGACACCAAGTGAGCTAGATATCCATCATAACTAGACCAACTAGAGGATAATGCCTCAAGTCATGACAATGTGACCCCATTGTCATAGGTCCAATGGTCTACTGCATGGACACAACAAGTAAGAATAAAAAAATATGACGAGATTGATGGATGGTGAGGATTGCTAGTGAGGACTGAAGGTATTTAGTGCAGCCAATAGATCATATTGGGCACCCACAATTTTCGAGTCGAGGAGGATGTCGCACCCAGGCGGCATTATTTGGTGTCGACTCAACCTCTGGTAAAGAGAAAATAACTAAGATGTACTAGTTACTTGTATATAAATACTTATTGATCAAACTTAAAAGTGATATGCATTTAATAATAAATGTGACAATAAAAAACTGCGATTAGGAGTGAATCATAGTTGAGTAGATTTGTGATTGTGAGTCACATTATTATAAAGACATAACATGAGGTTATGACATTGTGTGTTTGAGATACGGGATGGATAGTTATCGAGTGTGCGGTATTTACCCATATTTATTTTCATATGCTATCATCATGTCATTGAATTGCACACCAATACACCCACAACTAGTTCCAACTTGATCCGCGGTGTGTTATTTGTTTAACAACCTCAAGTCAGACCGAGGTTGTTTTTAGCACGATATATTATCGTGATTGTATATTTCTCTTGGGACTCGAGTTGATGGTGCAGAAGATGACATTGATGTTAGTTATTTTGTATATAGTTGTATTGGTATATGATGATATCATGTATATCATGTGATGTAGTTATATGGATGATGTATATCATTATGGAAAGGCATAATTTTGTTTTATTTTATGTTATATACATATATTATATTATACGTTTTGTTGCGTTTTGGGTATGTGTTCTCTGTTCATATTATATATTTTTTGTTTTGGAAACCCACATGTTTATTATTTTGTATCAAGACTCTTCACATTTGTATTTTATTATGAGGTAAAAGATGACACGACAATGTTAGTCCAAGATAATATTCAAGTGTGATTGCCCTAATGAGCCTTAATTTCCATATTACCAGACAATATTACTATATAATATTCTTTGGCAATGTAGGTCTAGAGGTAGGGTACCACATTTTGGTATTAAAGCGGATTCGAAAAAATATAAAATATATAAGACACAAGTCTTGACCTTAGAGTAACTTCGAGTCCATGTTTCCCCTTAGGTGTGTGCTAGTTACCCTATATAATATAATATAATATAAGCATATGATTGTTAATATTATTAATGTGTAATCATCTGGGGACGTATCTGTCGTTTTCATTTTATACATTATCCTCATTCCTACCTCTTTTGTGTGTTTGTCCCCGAGTTGAATGGAAGTAATTGATGGAAGTAGGGAATGAGGAGTTGCCAGCCTGACCAGTAGAGTCGGCATTGGTGATATTGAATAAACCTCAATGTGGCTAAAATTAGAATGTAATAGTTCGTCTAGGGAAGCTGTAAAAGACCCTAAGTCGAACCTCACATTTTTAATACTTCACATTATAGTTGCGATGGATTTGGGTTTGGATAAGATTGTTTGGTTATAGATTGGTCGAACATATACTGTTGAACGTCCTCACTTTACTTTGATAATAGGCGCATTTCTTGTGAAAGCGATTAGAAGGGAAATTTTTGATTCAAGCGATTTTGAAAATATTTATAAAAGGAGAAATTTTTGGAATTCGATTATATTAAAGGATTTTAAAGGTAAATTTTGAAATAGAATTGTATGGCTTTGGAAATGTTTTAAATTGAAATCCTTTTGGGAAATTTGGAGAATTTATATTTGATATTTGATTGGAAAAACAAATTTCCATACGATAGTATTATTTTATACAAATTATTGTTGAAAGTAATGAAAGGTTTTATGTTATACAAAAAGAAATGTTATATATTTAAAGGCCAATATTTTTATGAAATTTGGAAAAGAAATTAACTATGAAAGTTTGAGTTAGTATCTGCATGAAAATATTTAAAAAAAATTATTCCAAAAGCGATGTATTTACTCTATGAGGATTGAATAAAAGTGAAATTTTATAAAATAATATTTTTGGGATAATAATAAGTTTGAATGTAAATTATTTATCGTAGAGAAAAAAATATTATTAATGAAAGCTTATTATTTTATATAATATTGTTAAGTATAATTTTTGGAAGTAATTTATTTTGTATTCGATTATTTTAAATAATGGAAATTAATTTAAATCCCTTGGTTGGTAGTGTTTATAGAAGTGTTCGAATTAAATTATTTTGGGAAGAGAAATTCCAGAACTTAGTTATACAAATGAATTAGACACACACACACACACACACACATATATATATATATCGATATTTTTAAAAGCGAATCATAATTTGATAACATATTATTCCGAAAAGGTTTAAAAATAATTTATAAATAAATAAAGATTTTAAATATTGATTTTGAAATTAAATATCAAATCTTTGGAAATAATCTACATTGTGAACCATTTTGGGGACAAAGTAATAAAATTTGAATCTTGTGTTTAAAAGAATTACAGAATTTACGGAACTCCTTTGTTGGCACTTTAAAAATATTAAAGTCAAATTTCAAACTGTATGAATTATTTCAAAGGAGTTGGTATGTTTGGAATTGAATGAAGATTTGAAATGTGGATTTCTTGGAAATTAAATAAGAGGTTTTAAAAATAAATATTTTGAGAAAAATAATATATATGTTTTGTGAATATGTAATCATGCCTACATTATTTTTATACACAATGAAAAAATAATTAATCCATGCTATGATATGAATAATTCATGCATTGATAGATGATGCTTATTATTATAGTGTGTATGTCTAAATATTTTGTTGTGCTTGGATTATTGCAAAATCACCTTTAAACTGCTTATGTAGGTTTTGTTTTATGCTATATGAGATATATTATATCATGTAATAAGGAAGTGCGGATTATTTGCTTGATATTCCATGTCCATTTAAATATAAAAATGTTAAGAAATCCTTTAGTGACGCTAGGTTACATAATAGTTAGGTGTGTTACCATCGTAGATATAAACACGTAGAATAAATAAATAAAATTTGATCAAAGCAACGTAAGACACTAGATGAGCTAGATATCCATTCTAGTTGGATCGACTACAGTGTAGTGCCCCGAGTCGTGACAACTTGGCCCTTTTGTCACAGATCCAACGATCTGCTGCATGAGCGCAACAAGTGAGGGTAGACAAATATGATGAGATTGATGGATAGTGAGGATTATCAGTAAGGACTGGAGAGGTATTTAATTTAGCCACTGTATCGTGTGGGGACATCTATAATTTATGTGTTAAGGGGGATGTCGCACCTGGCGACGTCACTTGCTATCGACATAGCTTCTGGTAGAGTGAACAGGACTAAGTTGTACAAGTTATTTATATATAAATACTTATCGATCAAACTTAAAAGCGACGTTGCGCTTAATAATAAATAATTGTGATTAGGAGTGAACCACGATTGAGTAAATTTTCAATTGCGAGTCACGTTATTATAAAGACATAACACAGGGTTGCAACATTGTGTATTTGAGATACGGGATGGGTAGTTATCGAACATGCGATATTTACCCGTATTTATTTTCATATGTTTGTCATCATGTTATTGCATTACATACTAATACACTCACAACTTATTCTAGCCTAACCCGGGGTATGTTATTTGTTTAACAACCTTGGGTCAGGCCGAGGTTGTTTTTGATCGGATGTGTTATCGTGGTTGTATATTTCTCTTGGAACTCAAGTTGATGATGGCGCAGAAGACGATATTGATGCTAGTTATTTTGTATCTAGTTATATTGATATATGGTTATATCATATATATCATGTGATGTAATTATATGGATGATGTTGTATATCATTATGGAAAGACATAATTTTGTATTATTATGTTATATATATATATATATATATATATATATATATACACACACATTTTGCTGCGTTCCAAGTCTCCGCATTCTCTGTTTATATTATATATTGTTCTATTTTGAAAACTTACGTGTTTATTGCTTTGTGCCAATATTTTTCACACTTTTTATATTGATTTATGAGGTAAAAAATGACATGACAGTTTTAGCCCAAGGACATATTCATGTGTGGTCGTCCCTAGCAGACTTTATTCTCCGTATTACCAGACAATATTGCTATGTAATATTCTTTGGTAGTATGGATGTAGAGGTGGAATGTCACACTATTCTTCCTCCTTCTCTTGCTGTAATACCCCCACACCCTTAGTGTACTGAAAAGAGCACACTAAAATGCATGTTGTGTTGTAGGTATAACTAAAACTAGCAGAGATTAAGATTCTCAAGACAAAAATATATAAATGGCGGAAACAATAATAATAATAATTTTTTTAGAACAAAACCTCTGAATTCGTCAAATACCAAATACATCAAATGTCAAAATAACCTTACTTGTGTTGCGAAATAAAATCCATAATATCAATGATATTAAAGTACAATACAACCCTCACAAAATGCCAGCTCAACAAAAAGAACTAAAAACTAAAACCGAAGAAAAGAAATACATGATAGAATCTCCTCCGAAGAAATCTCTAAATACCTGCAATCACCGTCCTTGCTCCTGATTGCCTATGGGGGAAAAGGGAAAACGGAGCAGTGGGTCAGATTAAAAGTCCGGTGAGTGATAGTAATTACTAGAATCTTTAAGTAAAGTAAAAGAAATAAACTTACAAGAGTTCTAGTATATAAAAGAAAACAAAGGAATAGGATGAAGGAACAAGCTGGAAATAAATACGAATTAACTAAATTAATATGATTGATTAACTTTAATTTTTTGAACTTGTCCTTGACAGCTACTTTGATTAGGCTGAATTCCTAATCCTATCTTAATTAGGCTGAAATCCTAATTCTTTCCTTTGATCGGCCTGCTACTCCATAGCACCTACTATGGACTAGATGCAATATAGCTCTCCTCATAGAAGGCAATGGTGTCTACGAAAGACATAAGCTAAGCACTTGAAACTTAATAGCGACTTATCTCTCCTAATCGATGTTGCACACTCAGTCATAGCTGGTTCGCACTATCTATTGCTCCCTCTTTTGACCTTTTATTTACTCTAGAAAACATAAGAGTGCCCTCGTCTCACTTCAGGCTATTGTGAGACACTACATCCATAGAAAATAGGGAATGTTGTTGGTACCGGCCTTTGTCAAACAAAATCTAGTTGCGCTCCTTTTCCAAATCCCCATGATTTGGTCTTTTAATCATTGACCTCTTATCTACCCTAAACAACGTAAGTGTGTCTAAGGGAAAATGTTGCCGGTACGGATCTTTTCTTTTAACCATTGACCACTTATCTACCCTAAACAGCATAAGGAAAATGCTGCCGGTATGAACCTTTTCTTTTAACCATTGACCACTTGTCTACCCTAAACATCATAAGAGAAATGCTGCTGGTATGGATCTTTTCTTTTAACCATTGACCACTTATTTACCCTAAACAACATAAGGGAAATGTTGCCAGTACGGATCTCTTCTTTTAATCTTTGCTTATTAACTTAGATAAATTATTTAAACAAGCCTCTACTATTATCTTTACTATCTTTTCTTATTAATTTATCTTAAGTCTCAAAATAAGCCTCGTTCTGTTCTGTTTCTTATTATACTCTACGTTATAATCATGCTTATTATTTAACCGAAGGTCTAAGTGTAAAAATAAGCTTCTTTCATCTTTTACTCTTTTTAGTTATAATTCTAAGTTATAAATAGGCCAATATCTAATTTAGTCCAATTTTAATCATCATTATGCTCAATTTCAGTCCAATTCCATTTTTGCTACAGGCTTTACAATTTATATCTTATCTTCCGTTATTTCAGCATTCTTATAATTTAATCTATATTCAAGTTTAATCTATTCTAATCCATTCGTGAAGAAAAAGGAGAAATAAAAGAAAATTGAAAATAGAAGAAAATCCAAAGCGTAGGAAAAAGATGCAAATAACGCATAAAAACAGTAAATAAATTAAAACACTGTAAACAAACTGTAAATAATGGAAAAGCAATCATTAATAGAAATAAACTAAAATTAACTGAAAAAATAGCTAAAAGAAATAGACTGAAAATAATTTTAAAAACTATAAACAAACTATTGAGAAGGTTATTCCAAAAGTCGTAGTAAAACTACAACTATTGGAAATCCTATTATTTTAAATTACTTAAAAAAATCTAAAATAATCACAATCACTCACCCATGGTCCTAAGCTCTTCTCTTCAGGTCTTCCCGAATCTACTTGAGGGTATTAAAATATTTTTATTAAAAATATTCTGTTTTTGAAAAATTATTTCTTTTAGGGTCCTTTCTGAAAAGGTGTACCCAAACAGAGAAAATCTAGAATAAGAAAAAGTGTTAGAATGCAACCACTCATAGGCTAAATAAGAGCCATCGGATGAAAGCATGAAGGGATAGATTGAATAAAAGAATGCAAAACAACGTGTAAAAAGCTTGCTGGAACCAACAGGAACGAATAAATTTTTCTTCATTTTATTTCGTTGATTCTTGTTTGCTTCGCATCTCGCTCATAATTCGGATTCTGATGTTCTATATATGAAAACTAACCAAAAAATTACCATGGACATAATGGTTCAACTCTCGTGGTCCAATTCTGATAATTTTATAAAGTTATTTTATCATTTTCTTAATTCGTTAATTAATTATTATAGCTTAAATTTCGGATGGTTAGACTTGCTCAAGCTCTTGTTCTTTAATTGCTGAACATACTGTTTTTGTGTTTCATTTTCTCCATGCGCAGACGCCATCATACATGACCTCGAAGTATTTTGTTCCTCTTTGTGATCACCGCTATAACTAGCTTGACTTCCTTTTCTATTTATCTTCCACTTTTTTTAGAGAAGACATCTACAATGAAGTTTACAATGTTATTAGTCCTACCATCAATCGTGCAAAGAAATTAAGGTCTAAACATACGCAACAACCATGTCAGGTATAGGCATGAGTTATGCAAATTACCACGCATGATCCTAGCGTTGTTATCTTCTCTAAAAAAATAGATTCCTTGATCTAGGGTTAGAAAGACTATTTTTTTGGTAAGAAATGGTAAAAAGAGAAATTGATTCAAAAGAAGGGTAGGGTAAAAACGAGACGAGGTGCTGGGGTGAAATGAAATAAATGGGTATGTGTCCCTAACCCTAAAAACCAAATCGAAATAAATATTGTGTGATTAGAGAGGAAATGCAGCCTGGAGGTGGCGATGGAGTTCATTCATGATGGAGGTATCGAGATCGATCTCGATCTCGTTTGGCATGGCCTTGTGCGGATGTGTGCTGGAGTGATAGAACGTGTGCAACCGCGAAGGAGAAGGCGGAACAGAGAGGGGTGTCCAGGCAGGATTGGTCGAGCTCAAATTTGGTGGTGAGAGACAACTGTTGATGGGTGAGATAATCAATACTACTAATAAAGGAGGGTTATATAGTGTTGGGTTGCTCGGATTTTGGTTGATGATTGCCTTGAGTGTTGAAAAGCCGTAGGCATAAATGAGACAATGATGGTTCAGTGAGTGAATCATTATCCCTAATTACTCTATTATGTACATAGTAAATTAATGATGCGAATGGTGAGCTTCACTCTAGGTTTCTTATGAGATCTCATGTTCGATGAAATTAACATATACATACCCACATAATTTTTCATATAAGCGATAAGCAATGAGTTATTTATTGAATTGCCTAATTGAATGAATGATTGAATAAATTGATGAATGATAGTTGATTGTGAATTTGATAGTTTAACTCATATATATATATATATTCCAAATAAATGGTTATATTTTGAGATAAAAATTATACGAAGTTGAATAATATCGGTTGTTGCAATGTATATGAATTGTTTGTTTACGAGTGAAGTTGAATGGTTAAATATTTTTATTGTGTTTGGTTGGTTATGATTTGGTTTGTGTGGTTTTATGAAATGCATTGCTTGTTAATGATATTTGTCATTATCAAAATACACATATATATAATAATTATATTTAAAACTCCTATTGGAATTATTTAAAATATCCAAATGGACTATTTGAGTAAAATGAAACTCTACGACAACAACAACAACAAGTAAGCCATTATTCCCAAACAAGTTGGAGTTGGCTAGAGATGGAATCCAAAACTAAATGACAAAATCAATTTAAAAGTTATAGTAATAACAATAACAATAATAAAATAAAGTCAAATAAGTAAATTAATAATAATAACCAAGTAAAATAAAATAAAATAAAAATATACATGTATCTGAGTAAAATGAAACTCTATTTAATCTAATTTAAGTATTAAATTAAAATTTTAGTATAGAAATAATTTTCCGATTTAAATATCTAAGTGGTTATAGGGGAATTTTATATATAAATAAATTGTTTATATTTGGATAAATTATAACTCTTTTTCTTTAGTTAAGAGTTATTTGAAGGAGTGTTTAAAAACGTTATGGAACCATTAGTTACCGCAATTTTGAGAACATGTTAAATGATATTTTTATATATCATTTATTTTAAGAATATTTTAATGATATTTCCATACATTATTTATGTTAAGAATTTATTAATTGATATTTATGTATGTCATTTGTTTTGAGATACTTAAATGGTATTTATGCATATCATTAACTTTTCGTGATATTTTCATATACCTTTGATATTTGAGATGAAGTTTATTCTTGAATAATAATGAAATATATAAAAATGGGGTTTGATATTTTCATAGTACTATATCGGTTTATGGAAAATAAAATAACATATATACATATTATTATATGTATATATTATTCGATTTAATTATATTTTGATATAATTATATACTTCAGGGTAAATGTTACGAGAGTACCAAAGTCCCTTTATCTGTAGACTATTTCGATGTCACAACCTGATTTCTCATGACAACTAACCCATGTTGATTCCAGTCAACTAGCCCCTGCCCGGGTTGGGATATCTTCAAGCATCCATTGTTTGTATAGTCATCAGTATTAAAATTTCATCTTTAATATAGACTTACACATTTGGTAGAGAGGCATATAAGTAAGGGAAGTCTTGTTGTTTGAGTAGTGTATATAAATTATTTGGAAATGTTGTTAGAATAATTCATATAGAAACTCTTTTGGAATGATGATACGATAATTCTGGTGATCATTAACCTAAATTGTTATTTATCTATAATATACAATTAAATTAAAATTATTTTAGTCATTGCTTTATTGCGTTGTGTTAATTGGTCAATTAGCAAACCGAAATTTGTGGATGAATTATTTGTTGTATTTGTATGTGAAAATTGAATAAATGGAGGATAATAATCGAGTAGTATGAGATGTTCGATTATTACTACGACATTTACTCATTTCTCTCTCACATTTAAAATACAGGAAATTATTGCAAAGGACAAAAATTTTCAGCATTTTAGCCTCAAGGACAGACCATCAGTATTTTAGCCTGAAGGACAACTTTCTTTAGGTATCAGTTTTTAGTTATTGATAACATTTTTTAGGTATCAGTTTGTAGTTATCGGTAGCAGTTTTTAGGTATCAGTTTTTAGTTCTGTAGCAGTTTTGGAAGAATGTTTGTCCTTATGAATAATTTTGGAAGAATGTTTGTCCTTTTGAATAAATTTTAGGAGAACGTTTGTCCTTGTGGTTAAAATATTGAGGTCGTGTCCTTGAGGCTAAAAATATACGAATTTTTGTCCTTTAAATTATTCCCCCTTTAAAATAATAATAATTAAATAAACGATGGATAATAATTGAGTAGTAAGGGTTGCTCGGTTATTACTACGGTGCTTATTCATTTATCCTTCACTTGTGCAATAATGTTTATATATTGCTTTATTTGAGTTCGGGATTTATTTATGATTCATGATTCTTTCCTATTGAATGCTTGAACGTTAATTATTCCACTATTATTATATATATATTTTTTGAAATGGTACTTTATATACAACAAATCATTGGGACAACATATCCCATGTCAATAAACGTTAATTATTCCATTATTATTTTTATTGTATACGACTCCACTTACACTAGACATAGGCCTACCAGTTTACTATATTTGAAAAATGGAATTTTTATTTCAGCCGTATGTATATAAATATTATTTTATCTTATATACACATACATACATAATTACATACATATATATGTTAAACTTAAAAAATGGAATTTTATTTCAGCTCTTTGTATATAAATATTATTTTATTTTATATATACACATACATATACATGCGTACACACACATATATTAAACTTAAAAATTGGAATTTTTATTTCAACTATATGTGTATAAATATTATTTTACCTTATATACACATACGGATACATATACATATACATACATACATACATATATATATATATATTAAACTTAAAAAATGGAACATTTATTTCAGCTGTATGTATATAAATATTATCTTACTTCATATGCATACAAACACATACATGCATATATATAAATATACAAACACATACACACACACACACACACATATATATATTATAAAGCAAAACATCGAGTCAAAAGGTCAAAGCGAAGCCTTTTTGGCATTTCTTAAAATAATCCTACCTGCAATATGGAATTTTTATTTCAGTTGTATGTGTATAAATATTATTTTATCTTATACACGCACATATATATACAAACACACGCACACATATACATATACATACAAACACATGCATACATATACCTATACATTCATACATATATATACATATACATACATACATACATACATACATACATACATACATACATACATACATATATACATATATATATATATATATATATTATAAAGTAAAACATTGAGCAAAAGATCAAAGCAAAGCCTTTTTGGCATTTCCTAAAATAACCCTACCTACAATATGGAATTTTTATTTCAGCTATATATATATATATATATATATATATATCTTATATATAAAGAAAATACTTGAGTGGGTGAAGCCTTTTTTGAATTGCCAAGGATATCCTTTCTCATGTTATTTTATTTTGTGTCAAATAAGGGTACGTTGGTCTTTGCGTCTACACCAACTCCTAAATCTACGCGCCGACCCATTTTCCCCATTTCTTCCTCACGAACCTTCATAAAAAATGAAAACGGTTAAGGTTAAAAATGGGAAATCAAAGCAATTGATGATTTCAGTTAACGATAACTCGATCTCTTTTTGGATACGCACGCTTATCCACAGTATTCGATAATGAGCTCAACGCAATTGAGTTCATCTATGTCAGTAGAAGGTCTTTCTAAAATTTTACACTCCTTCTCTCATCAGCCAAGATTGAAATCGAGTTAGCAACTGGGCAAGATGAAGATGCAAATACCAAACCTCAAACATATAACTCAGGTCTTTTTTAATTAGCCACTTTCTCATTGAGATGTATTTCCCTTTTGCGAAATGGATTTCAAACCTTACGAGAAACTTTTGTATCAAAAATCTAATTTGATATCATTGATTTACAATACAGATCTTCTTAGCCGAATTTTAGTTTCCATTAGCACTCAAACAGTCACGAAATCAGAACCTTTCGACATATCTGAGAAAGAAAGCAACAGCAAAAGGTACAGATCAGTTAATCAGAAATGGTTTGATTTGATTAAAGTATGATATTCGACTGTCATAAAGCTTTTGAGTTTTGTTGTTATATTAGATGTTTGGTCCATTATTCAAAGCAGAGGTGATGATGGTAGCTGCTTTTGTATGAATTGTTTGAGTTGATTACAATTACTTGATTACAGTAAAAACATTCCTAAAAGCTCACCAAAAGAAGTGCAATTGCTTGGTATTGGAGAAAATATATATTAGATTTCATCCCAAAGATATTTTTTAAAATCTTGCAGCTGCAATTTATGTATGAATTTCTTTTTTGTAGGCTTTAAGTTCTAGTGACTTAATTAAACGTGGTATAGTAACAAAAGGAAGTGTAGAGAGCATTACTATCATTCTTGCTACAATCGCACCTGCTTATGGCTGTAAATGTCATTTCGTTATTCCTAATGATGTTGCCATTGAAAAAGTAAGTTTTCGGTCCTGCTTTGCCTTTTTCGATCTTATATTTTCAACAATCTCTATGTATTCATGTTATTATTTTGCAGATTTATAGACTTATTAAGAATCATGCGTGGCTACTAGATTTCTACTTTAGAACCATAGCTTTGCCATCACTCCTTTTGTATTGGATAGTTACTTCTCATCTGATATTTCAAATATATCTTTAGTCCCAAAGATTTCTTTGCTTTTGGTATATCTTTTCCAACTAAGTTAAGTACGCATTTTCCCATTCTCTTTCATTTAGATATACAGTAGAACGAATTATTTGACAGTTCTGTGTTTTCTTTGCAACCTTTATTTTCCAATCTTTCTCTTTCCTGTCAAATTAGAATTTTACATTTTGATGAATTGATCAACTGATTTCCACACACAATGGTAATATGTTCAATTAACTTTGATTAGGTGACTTAATCAACCATTGCTCTGATTCGCTGTTTATTTAATTTATTCAATTAACTTCGATTAGGCATCGATCATTGTAATCCCAGGTTAGGATTCAATGTTCATTTAATTCATGTAATTTCCATCTTCTTCTAAAGCTTTTGTTTTATATGTAATTGGTGTAATTATATCGTCGTCGTTATCACTATCGTAATTATGCTTAAAACTTCACACAACATCGTGATTTTTGAGACAAACATTTCCATAATAGTTTATCTCATGCAATGATGATGATGATTAAGTTGAATACAATATATATGTTGTTGCAGATGAAGAGAGTTAAGTTTTATAAGAAGAGAAAAAAAGTTAAGTTATTGAATTAAATTTTTATGTAATTTTTACTTGCAATGCTTATGAATAATTTGATTATCTTAATTCAAGTGCCTTTGCAGCATAAAGTATCTGGCAGTTGATCTTTCTGCGTATTATTTTATTGTTGCTTCTTTAGGAATTATTTTAGTAATGTGTTCTATTTATTATCAACTTTTCAGAAATAAGGTTACGTTAAATATTTCAAATTGGATAAACCTGTTATCATTTTCCTGCTTTTAGTATTTGAGTAATTCCACTGTATTAATATTAGTAATGCAAATTTCTACACTAATATCGTTTTGTTTACTACAATGCCTTACTTCTGATTTTAGGTTACCACTCTTTAAATTTTTTGTTTACATCATTTTTTGGCAATTTTTCAACTTATTCATTTGAGTTTTTTAAAGCTACAAAATAATGCCTTATTATAAACTGCTACTTTTTAAGATTTGTTTGACTAATTCATTTTCATATTCACAATTCATATACTTCTCAAAATCATTGCTTTCTTTTTGGGTGTACAAGTTCGAAAAAAACATACGTAGTTTCCTATGGAAAATTTTAGTTGATCAAACATACTTTGTATTCTATGCAATACCAAGGGTTTCCTTCTTACATACCAATAATTATAAGATCAATTTGGCAGGGATAAATGATTTGTTAACATTTTTGAAAACAGTTCCATGTAAATTAATTTGGAAGCGAACTTTACACTACAATTTCAAAACCACTATCACCATTAATGGCAACAACTTTCATCTGGAGAGAGAAATAATAATATCAAAATGGTTTGCATTAATATTTCTTTATATTAAAGGTTTGTTTTTACAATCTATTTTTTATGGAAGCCCCCGATGATTTTGCAAAGAATTCAAGATTGTTGATTTTTTCAGTAGAACCTAAGCTAAAAAAAATGATTATTTGTTGCATAAATTTATGGGTTTATTTATTTTAAAATGATGATTTGCTTGAGTAGCTATTTTGGGTTGGTTTTTGCTTTTGCTGCAAAAATTTGTTGATGATTTTGTGTTTGTAGGATGAAAGTAAGGGTTTTAGCTGTTTACATCAGGTAGAAGAAAATAAATGATTACAACCATGAAATTAGAGAGTATGGGACTTTTACCATTTCATTCTTACATAGGAAGATGTATAGTCTGTTTTTTTTTTTTGGAAAGTTGTCTAGATGAGCGTTTATTTATAGATTATTGTTCTATTTTATTGAGGAACCTAATACATTATTATATAATACTTTGACTCTGTATTGCTCAGCATATTTGAATATTTGTATCATTAATTTCTCACTTTTTTATAAAGTAACATGCCTGGAGAGATATGATAAAATATTCCAATACTGATATTGGTTGCTCTTTATGGTAAGAAACATAATGTGAAAAATCAATGACTAATATGTATCGTTGCATTTTTTCATACAAATAGCATTTGTCAGTTGGGACCACCTAGCGTTACTATGACATGAAAGCTTGCGGGTTCTGAAATTGAAAATAGGCTCTTTCCAATTTGGTATGTCTTTCATCTTTCAGGTACGTGATTGAGTTGCTTCAATTTACAAATTTCTTAGTTCTTTGAAGCTTTATTATAGTTTATGTTAAAGAAATAGTCATTACTATTTGGTTTTTTAATATTCTATGATATATTATTGTTCATTTTTGACTATAAATACAATTGACTT
Source organism: Allium cepa (assembly GCA_030765085.1). Lineage (NCBI taxonomy): Eukaryota > Viridiplantae > Streptophyta > Magnoliopsida > Asparagales > Amaryllidaceae > Allium > Allium cepa. The sequence goes on from CM060943.1 coordinate 133,422,831, forward strand.
GGATATTATGCTTGCCTATGAGAAACTGAAAGCAAGACCTTCAGCTCGCCAGTGAATCTTTCCACTATTATTAGTGGTCACTGCAGAGAACATGCAAAGTTTTCTCTAAAAATTTATTTGCTCTACAATTTAGTAAATCTTTTGAAACTGCAAACTCTCATTAGTACAATACCTTAACCATATAAACTATCATAAAAATAATGTTGTGCCTGAAATTCTCAATCCAAATAAAAAAATACCAAATAATATAAACAGTTTCTCTTATTTTTACTATGTTTAATGCACTATTTGATTTGAATCCGGCTGATAGGCTGTTATGGCCCTCTTGCCAACCGTCAGCCTGAAAGGGATTTCATTACGCTGGTGGAAGCTTGAAGTTATTAATTACTTCAATGTCATGCTATATTTTATTTCTTGAAAACATTTTTTTTGTATGTGTTGGGCAACATTGTTCTCAATAATATTTTATTTACAATTTTATTTACATATATCAGATTATGTTTTTTACTCTCAATTTAGTTTAATATTTACGGAAAGCTTTTACAAATACCAATATTGAACTTTTGGAATGTTGGGCGAATTCTCACCCAGAAGATCTAGGGACCAGGAAGTCACAATGTCACCCGGGCTTGCAGCCTCCACTTCGTTCGACAGCCAAGAAGCTCAATACTAACCTAGATGTCCATCCAACGTTCAACCATCACCTCATTCGGCTCCACCACATTCGGCTCCAACTCATTCGGCTCCACTTCATTCGGCTCCACCACATTCGGTCCCCACCTCGTTCGGCTCCACTTCATTCGGCGTCCTTTATACCACCAAACCACCGGACAAGACCCTTGCCGGTCCAAAGCCCACACCTCGCTACTGCCGAACCACAATCGCCACCGGACCAACCATACTACCGAACCACCACAACACCTACATGCCGAACTACCCAACACCGGTCCAAGCCTCCATATCCACGCAACACCGAATGAGCCTCGCCGAACCACATAGTTGCCAGTCCAGATCGCTTCAGCCCGGGCCCGCCAGCAGTTATATACTTCCAAGACCCCTGCCCCCTACCTCATTCTATAAATAGAGGGGCAGGGGTACAGCAATGGCGGACAAGTTTGAGAGCTCAAGCAAGGAAGGAACTTTCAAACTACTTTCATACACTTGTATACAACGCATTGTACTTGTAACCTGAAAGAAAGAAGATAATAACATATAAAGTGGACGTAGGCACATTCTGGCCGAACCACTATAAATCTGTGTGTCTTTTACATTTCAGCCCCTACTTTTCTCATATTTACATATTCATCTAAAATCATTGAAAATTACATATAATCAACTAAATAATACGACTTGGAGGTGTTTGTCCATTTTTTGTGCAAACATTTTTGGTGCTTTCACTGAGAACTGAACTCCAGTTTCATCTTCTCCCACTCAACCTTCTTCCTAACAACATCACTCGTTGCTTAGAAATCATGCCTTCCAAACAGAGAAGGGATGTTAACAAAGGAAAGAACATCGCAACTAGCAGCCTTCCAGATCCAGCAATCACAGATCAGCCCACTTCAACAGCAGTACCAGATGAAAATCAGGAGAATCCAACTGGTCCCGCAACGGAACAACCAATCACTAGGGCAGATCTGGACAGGGTTGTGGCTGAAGTAACTAACCGCTTCACATCCCAACAAGAAACTTTGGTGGACCAACTCATGTCACGCTTAAGGGATGCTGAAGAGTCCAACCGCAACACGGAATCATGGGGTGAATCCCAATCCGGAGGATCCCGGAGGCAACAAAGGTCTTCACTCTTCGAACAAGCTACCAACAGGAAAAACGATGATAGGGGCCGCGCCCGGACTCAGCCCGAATTCCGACTCGAGGAAGCCCTTGGAACCGAACCTAGCGGGGGAGGCACCAGGCGAGGGTCGGATGTAGCTGAGCCAGTCATGCCACCTAATCATAGAAACCCCGCTGAACGGAGCCGAGCTAGAACCCAGCCCGAAGTTGACCCCATGGATGTGCTCGAAACAGAACCCCACAGGGGAAGATCAAGGCAGGGGGCAACTGTAGCTGGTCCTAGCGTGCATCCAAGCAGCCAAAGACAACCACTGGATAATGCTAGAGGTGATAGACTGTACCATCCCTACAGGGCATCTGGACGAGATAGATCCCGCAGGGAAGAACCGAGCTCATTTTTGTCCGCTCCAAGTTCTGACGAACGAATGGCACGATTATTCAGAGAATGTGTCCAACGGGAGCAAAGGGACCGGGGAATAGGCGCTAGGGTCACCAGTCCCTTTACCCGAAATATCGAAACTGCCATCACTCCCCGGGAATGGAAAATGCCAACCATGGAACCTTACAAAGGAACTTCCGACCCCATCGTACACCTGCAGAGATACACCCAGCATATGCTCATGAGTGGAGCAACAGAAGGAGTATTATGTAAATGCTTTCCGCTATTCCTATCAGATCTAGCTACCTCCTGGTTCTGCCATCTACCCCAAGGATCCATCAGCTCATGGGAGATGTTAAAAGAAAGGTTTATTAGCCAGTTCCGCATCCATGTGGAACAACCCAAGGATGCTTATTCTCTATCCAATGTCAAACAGAAATCCGGAGAGACGCTGCAACAATATCTAACACGGTTCAACGCCGCAGCGGCAGCAGTTCAAGATGCCGATGAAAAACTCACTCTAATGGCCCTCTGTAGTGGTGTACATCCAGACACCAAGTTTGCCAGAAGATTAACTAAGGAAAAACCAGCTACCTTGCCTGATTTCTTCCATGAAGCTGGAAAGTATATGAGACTTGAAGACGCTGCTACGGAAAGGCAGTCAGGGCAACAAGGCAAGATAGTTCAGGACAAGGTTCCCACTGCAGCTAAGGACGCTCGAAGAAATGAATCTAGAGACAATGCTGGGGGCAGAAAGGTTGAGAAGCGCCAATATCGACCAGGGCCAAGATTTGACTCCTACACTCCTTTGAATGAAACAATCGAAAACATCTACCTAGCCACTCAGGGCGAACTCGGATACAAGCGCCCCCCGCACAAGAAAGAATCAGATAACGCACTCAAGTCCGGAAAGTTCTGTCGCTTCCACGAATCCCACGGACATGACACCAATGAATGCCACCATCTTCGGGACTTGATCGAAGAACACATTAGAAGAAGAAGACTGGAATGTTATGTGAAAGGTCAGAACAGGACTCCAACTCCTGCCAACGAGAACTCAAAGCAACCCCTCCCAGAAGTAGGCGGAGGGAATCGCAACAATCACAACACCAGTGGCTCTAGTCAAGAGAAGATAGTGGTCCTTACCATCTCAGGAGGACCACACATCGCCGACAGAAGTTGGGCAGAGATGGAAAGGTACGGCAAGTCGCTTAGAAATGCCGGAGGATATGTTAACTCCATTACGGAGGAACGCCACCCGAAACGAAAAGAAAACAATGACATTGTATTCAGTAGGCATGATTTGGAAGGAAGACAGTACCCACATATGGATCCCATGGTCATCTCTGCCTGGTTTGGTCCAGCTAAAGTTTTTCGGATTCTAATAGACACGGGAAGCTCCGTTAATATCCTGTTCAAACATGCTTTCGACAAAATGAAGTTATCAATGAAGGATGTATCCCCCTGTGACAAACCACTGCACGGTTTCACTGGAGATGCAAAGATGCCTCTCGGGCAACTTGACCTCTTCGTCGAAATAGGAAGTCATCCCCGCTCCGTTGTGCGAAAACAAACGTTCGTACTAATAGAAAACCACTCGGCTTACAACGCTTTCTTGGGAAGACCAGCCTTGTCTGACTTTCAGATTGTATTAGCCCCCTGGTGCCTGAAAATGAAATTTCCAACAGACAACGGAGTAGGAGAAGTAGAAGGAGATCAAGATGCTGCCCGAGACTGCTACGTAACTGAACTTCGCAATAACCGCAGAAAGAATAAAGGAAAAGATGCAGAGACTACTCTCTGCATGAAAAGCTTGGAGGCATAGCAACTAAAGAAAGCCCCTCCTCTTCGATACACAAGCGATCCCTTCAATGAGCTAGACCCCAGGGATAAAGAGGAGGAGGCTACCGCCGAGCCTGCAGAGGCTATGGAATTCGTATCGGTAGATAAGCATGATTCAAGTAGACTATTAAAAATCGGATCTCAGCTGAAAACGGGATTGAAGGATCAACTCATTGACTTCCTCCGCCACAACTTAGATGTATTTGCGTGGACCCATGCCGATATGACAGGAATCTCCCCAGACATAGCATGCCACATGTTGAACATCGATCCCACCAAGGTACCAGTAAAGCAGAAAAAGAGGAGCATGGGGGCAGAGCGATCAGCAGCCCTTGATGAGGAAGTAAAAAAATCTACTTGCTAATGGCTTCATACGGGAAGCCATCTACCCAGAATGGATCGCTAACCCGGTGCTAGTAAAAAAGGCCAATGGAAAGTGGCGAACATGTATTGACTTCTCCAATCTGAATGACGCTTGCCCGAAAGACTGCTTCCCACTTCCCCGAATTGACCAACTCGTAGACAGCACAGCTGGGCACGAACTCCTATCTTTTATGGATGCATACTCCGGATATAACCAGATCCCCATGCACGCTCCCGATCAGGACCACACTAGCTTCATCACCGACCGCGGATTATATTGTTACAAAGTCATGCCTTTTGGACTCAAAAATGCTGGAGCTACCTATCAACGCCTCGTCAACAAAATGTTCGCAGGACTGATAGGACGAACTATGGAAGTATATGTGGATGACATGTTGGTAAAGTCCAGGAAAGCCAACGACCATGTAAGCCATCTGGACGATATGTTTCAGGTACTTCGCCGGTATGGAATGAAGCTGAATCCTCTAAAGTGCTCCTTCGGAGTTTCATCGGGAAAATTCTTAGGATTCATCGTCCACGCCAGAGGAATCGAAGCAAACCCTGAACAAGTCCGGGCCTTAAAAGAAATAAGGATACCTTCCACTCGAAAAGAAATGCAGAGCCTAAACGGGAAGGTGGCCGCCCTAAGCAGATTCATTTCCAAGGCAACTGACAAGTGTGTCCCTTTCTTCGAAGCACTCAAGAAAGACAAAGGGAGGTTCGAGTGGACCGACGAATGCTTAAAAGCCTTCCTCAACCTAATCGAACACCTTCAGAGACCACCAGTACTCTCAACTCCAAATGAAGGTGAAGTGTTATACCTATACCTCGCTGTATCATCTCATGCTCTAAGCGCTGCCTTGGTAAGAGAAGAAGACCGCACACAACGCCCGGTTTACTTTGTAAGCAAGAGATTTACGGGGGCAGAAGCCAGATATCCTAAACTTGAGAAGTTAGCATATTGTTTATTGATCGCGTCACGGAAACTGCGACACTACTTCCAGTCTCACTCCATCAGGGTTCTAACCGATCAACCACTAAGACAAGTGCTCCATCGTCCTGACACTTCTGGGCGACTCCTCAAATGGTGCATCGAACTAAGTCAGTATGATATCACCTACCATCCCCGCACCGCTATCAAAGGACAAGCCATGGCTGATTTCATTGCCGAATTCACTACCAACGAAGGCAAGGAACAATCCGAAGTAGCAAAAAACATCAAGTGGAACCTCTTTGTAGACGGAGCATCGAACGAACAAGGCTCGGGGGCAGGTATTGTGATCGTCACCCCCAGGGGAAGAAAGTTGTACTATGCATTAAGATTGGAGTTCACGGCCACTAACAACGATGCTGAATATGAAGCAGTAATAGCGGGATTGGAACTGGCCCTAGAAATTGGGATCAATTCCTTATGTATTCATAGTGATTCTCAGCTTATCGTAAACCAGGTACTAGGAGAATTCCAGACTCGAGGAGAACGGCTCACAGCATACCTAAAGAAAACCAGACTGCTGCTCGATCGATTGGACCATTATCTAATCAAACACATTCCTCGAGAAGAAAACCAAGAGGCAGATGAACTTGCAAAGCAAGCTAGTATGAAGGACAACACCATTCCCGGAGCACTAGCAATCTCAAGGCAGCTAGCCCCGAGTTTCGAACAAGCGAATCTGATAACTGCAATCGAAGAAGGAACCTGGATGACTCCTATCCGGAAATATTTGCAAGATGGCATACTACCCGACAGGCGTGACGAAGCCAAGAAGATCTTGAGGAAAGTTCCCCACTACACAATACAAGAAGGCATCCTCTACCGGCGTGGCTTCTCTAGCCCCCTATTAAGATGCGTCGCCGGAAGGGAAGCCAAGGAGATATTAACAAACATCCATCAGGGAGGATGCGGAGATCACACTGGAGGACAGACTTTGGCAAGAAAGATACTCCGATATGGATATTACTGGCCCACACTAAACAAAGATGCCCTAGACTTCGTTAAGAAATGCGACAGATGTCAGAAGTTCGCCAAGATCCCTCGACTACCCACAAACGAAATTACTCAAATGACCAGCCCTTGGCCCTTTGCTGTATGGGGAATTGACTTAATTGGCGAACTGCCAACGGGCCGAGGCGGAGCCAAATATGCTATAGTGGCAGTCGATTATTTCACCAAATGGGTGGAAGCGGAACCTTTAAATAAAATATCTTCAGCAAAAGTTATCAACTTCTTGATCAAAAACATTCTGTGCAGGTATGGAGTCCCCCTCAAGATCGTATCAGACAACGGACTCCAATTTGACAGCGAAGAATTTGCCGACTGGTGCCAAGAGCATGGAATTCATAAAAGCTTCTCATCAGTAGCTTACCCTCAGGCAAACGGACAAGTTGAAGCTGTCAACAAAATTCTCAAAACCCTAATCAAGAAGAAACTTGAAAAGTCAAAAGGCGCTTGGGTGGACGAACTTCCTACGGCACTATGGGCATACCGCACATCTTTCAGAACATCAACGGGACATACTCCTTTCTCTTTGGCATATGGATCGGAGGCAATGCTCCCAGTTGAGACTATTGTGCCTTCCCACCGTAGGATCCACTACAACCCAGAAGAAAACGAAGAACTCCTCCTCATGTCTTTGGATCTGATTGAGGAAAGGAGAAACGATGCAGCACTCAAAGCAGCAGCTCACAAACAAAAAGTGGCAGCACTATACAATTCCAAAGTCAAGCATCGCAGCTTACAAGAAGGAGATCTTGTCCTCAGGCGAATCTTTCCGCGCCCCGGGGCACTGGACCCCATCTGGGACGGACCATATGTAATTCACAAAGATCTCCACAACGGAGCTTACATTTTGTCAACAGTGGACGGAGAGGTGTTCCAGAGGGCATGGAACATCCGACACCTCCGTCGATACTTTTCTTAACTTGTACTGCCCATATGAAGTGAATTAGCAAAGAGAATCAGTGGACGTAGGCATTTTCGTGCCGAACCACTTTAAAAAATCTTGTCTCTTTTTAACTTGTTCCTTTATGTCTTGGCTACTTGTAAAGTTTTATCCCTTTCTGTTGAACAAAATCCTACGGCATCTCCACTCAAGACGCACCGCGGCCTCATCTGGACTAGGCCTAACAGGTACGCCACGATTCTATGCACTCGCCAATGAGACTCTTTTGCTCCAGCATCCCTCTGCTGCGGGTTAACTCATTGCGCGCCTGCCCTCAAAGCCAACTGTAATGAGCCGATTATAAGTCATCATAAAGGCCGACTATAGCCGATGGCAGCTCATTACGGCGTTCGGCTCGTCGGTAACCGTGAACCTACTTTAAGCCCCAACATAAGGGGTAGTTCACGGCCAACGGCACCCACGCTAGCCGGCCACGGTAAATCGAATAATACCCACGATTACGGACCATAATGGTTCGGGTAGTTACCGTGCGCGATCTCGGCTCCGATGTGTCTTAAGTGCGGCTGTGGTAAAAAAGAAAACTCCCCGCGGAGGCGTAAGATGGGTGACAAATGTCTCCAAGACCCACAGCTAGGGAAAGTGACTACAAAACCCGTTTGCCACGAACTTAAGCACATCGACGGCCTTCCGTGACTGGAAGTTTTACTTTTACTATATTTCCATTTCATTTAAATATTTTTCTCCTATCCTGTATAACAAACTCTAAAGTACAGGAAACCAAATAGGAAGCATTCACTCATGAGGCTCTAAGCCTGCGTGCTGGATAGTAGGGCGCTCGGCTATACCCGTGAACAGTTACACAAGACACTCAAAGCTACCGCCTGCGAATAAAACATAAAGGGCGGTACTCTCTTCTCTTGTACATAAATGCGTAACTATAACTTATTCATACACTGACATTGCAAAACGTGAAATTATATTTCAAGCAAAAACTTAACATCAAACACAACTAGAATTACAGGCATATACATAATTATACTTCTCACACGGCACATAAAGATAGCAACAACATTTAAACATGACAAAATCAGCTTATATTATAAGATCACACGAAGTTATTCTTTGCAAATAATTTTATTACAGTTGCATATCAAAGACTAACATAAACAGTGATAAAAAAGAAACAAAAAGATGGCAGATGCATCCACACTCCATCACCAACTCCCCCAGCCTACTTAGCCGCAGGATCAGAGCCTCCAGCATGTGGATCTGAAGCCCCACCTGTCCAGATCAGAAGAGGAATTCATTAAACGAACGATCAAGTTATGAAAACACGGAAAGAAAAGAAAGGGAAAAGAATAACTCACCAGCATCCGCCGCTTGATCCTCATCATCCAACTGCACGCCCGCTTCCTCTGCAGCGAGTAGCCGCATCCCCTCCTTCACCGCCGCTTGCTCCTCCTTTGAGAACTGAGCAGTAACCGCACTCAAGTTGAAAGCCTCTCCGCCTTCCTTACCCGCGTTCACCCTGGCCTCCTCTAAAGCCTGGAGATACACCTTGGCCATGACCCGAGGGTAATCGTCCATCCAAGACAAGCCGCCCTCCTTCCAAGTGTGGAAGTACATATCCTGCAGCATCTCATCCATCATCCCCTCGTTTTCCTCAAACTCCCTCACCCGGGCCTCGGAAGCTTGCAACTTGGCGACGGCGACGTCCCTCTCTGACTGGTATCTCAAGCAGTCAGCCTGAAGTGACCTCCTCATTTCCTCTTCCTTCAACCTGAGGGACCTCCTCATCTCCTCCATCTCCTCCTTCAACTCGGCCTGAGCCATCTCCGCAGCCTCGAGCCTCCCTGACAACTCCTCTACCTGCTCGAGATCCGCATTTCGAACCTCATCCACCGTTGCGATAGCTATGTTAATCCGTTCCCTGCAAGCGACCTCCATCTTCCGTAATTCCACCCTACTGGCCTTCTCCATGGTCTCTTTCAGACGCTTGGAGGCTTCCTCATGATGAGAAATCTGGATGGCTTGGTCGGCAAGTTGCTTGGCCTGATCGGCAACCTTTAACCTCAACCGAATGTTAGCACTCCCGATCTCTTCCCCGGCCTTGACCAACTTAGCATGATGCTCCATTAACTTCTTGGTCTCTGCGGCCACTCGGTCGATATTAGCCTTGGCCTCATCCCCCATAGTGACTACCCGTGTAGTAAGTAAATCAAGATCTAAAGATTTGGCCTCGTCCAACACTCTTACCATGGGGTTGCGGGGAAGGAGGTGCTCGCCCGTGGTCTCATCGAATGAAATGTCCCGAAAACTTGGGTCTAAATCAGGATGACCGGCAAAAGGGTCACGAGGCACGGGGCGAGGCACATCGGGACGCCTTATATGAATGACAGTAGAACCCTTGGAAGGAGGAGGAGGGGGGCAGGGCTCCGTGCTCTCCTCCGTAGTATCACGAGGAGGCTGAGTAGGGGGAGGCAGAGTAGGAAGCTGCGAAGCAGAAGAAGACTCAAATAAGGAACGGCTCCGCTTCCTTTTCTGAATGCCCTCTTCGATGACCCCAAGAAGAGGGCGGTACTTGACTACGTCCCCAGTGCGATCAGTAGAAGGTTTCGCAGAAGCTCTCCTCGACTTAAATTGTTCAAGGCGATGTCGAACATCCGACGTTTTAACTGCCTGGCCTGCCCCTGGAATAAAAGAACAAGTGTTACGAACATACAATAATCCGCAATTCAAAAAAAAAAAGGTGCTAAGTTAAAAAGAAAGAAAAGTGAGGAGACACATCTATTATACAAACCCGGCGGAGGAGTGGGAAACTGCAATAAGTCCTGGATCTCATTCCAGGACGGAAGTGAAACGTAAAAAATTTCTAAGTCCCCATCGAAAATGGAATCGGCAGAAGACAAAAGTTCACCTTGCGTCGCCGGAGTCACCCTAGCTGAAGCCACAGCTTTGCCGGTTTCCTTTGCCTTCTCCGTTTGTTTCTCCTTTTCCTTCTCCGTTTCCGACTCTCCCTCCGACTCCCCGAAGGCCCGACGGAGAGCCTCATCCAGTTCGAGGTCTTGCTCAGAGGTTAGAGCGGCAACACCACTACCACCTTGACCGTCGCCATCTCCTCCGCCCTCCGACCCTTCTCCAACTTCGCCTCCTTCCTCCTCTTCCACACCTTCCTCCTCCGGGACAGTCGGGCAAGTACTTGGAGAAGGGCCATCGGACTTCTTCAGTTTCTTCCCCCCGACCACGGGACGCTCTGCGAAAGGCTCCCTCTTACCGCTCTTTACCTTATCCCCCTCCTTAGCTTTAGCAGCCTTCTCCTCAGCCGTGTCTCTTTGCTTAACCACGGACTGGTGCGGTAAGATCAAATTATACTCCAAGAGGGTTGCGTTCCTGATCAAGAAGGAGGCCGACCGGTCCCGTGCCGGAATAGCCTTTAGTTCAGCAGCCATTCGCACCAAGGAATCATCCTCCACAACTGCAATACCACCTGTCGCTAGCCAGAAATAGAAGCATGTCAGAAAAAACACTACAGTCAAGACATGGAAAATATAAATGAAATCCATCTTACATCCGGAAGTGAAAAGGCGGAAAGAAACAGCATCGTCCTTGATGAAGAACCACTCTTTCTTGAACATGGTAAACTTGGAATATAGGTCCAGGACTGGTTTGAAGGGCACGGCCGCTTCCAGACTAATATACGGAGACCCCTTCTTATAGCCTCTCAGGTTGTACAAGTATCGAATTTCCCGGTTGGAAGGAGGACGCCCGTACCTCCTCTGGAAGATAACAAAGAGGCTCACCAGGATAGCATATGAGTTAGGCTGAAGCTGGAAGGGAGCCACCTTCAAATATGTGGTGAAGCTTACTATCCAAGCGTTGATAGGGGGGATAGCGCCGCACATGCAATGGTATCTGCTAAAAGCGAAGTAGCCCTCGGGAGGATTATATGGCATCACTCCATCTCCCGGCAGCAGCATAAGAGCCCTATCTATCCCGAAGGAACGGGATATGACGTCAAGTTGCTCCTCCTTTAGGGAGCTAGGAAAGCAATCCGGGGGAGAGACCAAAAGTTCCTGTGGACCATATCCGTCCACTAGAGACCTCGGAATAGGTCGGTGTTGCCCGGATCCTGGTTGGACTGGGGGCAAGGAAGAAGAAGGCTCTCCTGTGCCTCTAGACTTCTTTCTATCCGATCGTGTTTCCGCTTTGCGAGACATTTTCTGCAACACAAGGAAAGCAAGGCATTAGAACAGGGAACATAGAAAAGTAAACAAACAAGTGCGTGCAAGTGTGGGATTTCATTCGCAAACTAATTCAAGGTCATCGTGTTCATTCGGTTTCCATCTCATTCGGTCATCAAGTTCATTCGGTCATCATGTTCATTCGGTTTTCCATCTCATTCGGTCATCATGTTCATTCGGTGGTACTGCATCAGGGGCATTCGGTACGCAAGGCATTCGGCCCCAAGGCCGTAGTCCCATTCGGTGAAACGAAGACGTACGTGTGTATTCGGCAATAAGTGTATACCTGGTCCGGTATAAGGTTGGTTCGGCAAAACACTTGGTTCGGCAAAACACTTGGTTCGGCAATAGATTGATTCGGCGCTTGTTGGTTCGGTGAAGAAAAACAAGGGGGGTACGGCCTCTATATATAGGCGAACTCACAACCACCGAACCAAACAATTCGCCCAACCGGACCAATAATACCGGACCACCAGAAGCCGAATGAGAATAGCCGGACCAACCAAGAACCGAATGGAACTCTCTCTCTACCGTCCAAGACCAGGAACTAGTGGCGTGCAAAGCGCCTCCCTCAGATAAGTACCGAACTCCAGAACTAACTAATAAAATAAGATTATGATAACGATGAATAAGTCGTAAAATCCTCACCGACGTGGATTAAATCGTTTACACGTGTACGCGACCTCGAATGGTCCATAGGCACGCTCTGAATGGTTATTAACCCTACCATCATGGGAATTTGGTTATTAACCCTACCATCATGGGAATTTACACTTTGACACGCATTTTTAAGCCCATCGGTCAAATGGATATTTGATAATTGTGAAATGGCTAAGCTACTTACACATGTACGGGGTCGCGAACGACCCCTAGGCATGCTCTGAGCTGGCGATAAACCACCTTGGCAAACGACCCAGGGACCCACTCTAACGTGAACCTGGCATCGACAATGCTGAGCCCCTTCGGGGCACACTTGCTCGTCCCGAGTGACACAGTTCACTTCATCTCAAGTATTCCGACCACGAACGGTCGTTATTTGAAACCACACTAAAACTGTAAATTCCTTTGCAGGACATCAGCAGGATACGAACGTCCAGCCCATGGCGTCACGAAACAAGCCTTTCTATCACCGGGAAACAAAGCGCGACACGTGCAAGCACGTGCCCCACTTTGGGGGGCAAATGTTGGGCGAATTCTCACCCAGAAGATCTAGGGACCAGGAAGTCACAATGTCACCCGGGCTTGCAGCCTCCACTTCGTTCGACAGCCAAGAAGCTCAATACTAACCTAGATGTCCATCCAACGTTCAACCATCACCTCATTCGGCTCCACCACATTCGGCTCCAACTCATTCGGCTCCACTTCATTCGGCTCCACCACATTCGGTCCCCACCTCGTTCGGCTCCACTTCATTCGGCGTCCTTTATACCACCAAACCACCGGACAAGACCCTTGCCGGTCCAAAGCCCACACCTCGCTACTGCCGAACCACAATCGCCACCGGACCAACCATACTACCGAACCACCACAACACCTACATGCCGAACTACCCAACACCGGTCCAAGCCTCCATATCCACGCAACACCGAATGAGCCTCGCCGAACCACATAGTTGCCAGTCCAGATCGCTTCAGCCCGGGCCCGCCAGCAGTTATATACTTCCAAGACCCCTGCCCCCTACCTCATTCTATAAATAGAGGGGCAGGGGTACAGCAATGGCGGACAAGTTTGAGAGCTCAAGCAAGGAAGGAACTTTCAAACTACTTTCATACACTTGTATACAACGCATTGTACTTGTAACCTGAAAGAAAGAAGATAATAACATATAAAGTGGACGTAGGCACATTCTGGCCGAACCACTATAAATCTGTGTGTCTTTTACATTTCAGCCCCTACTTTTCTCATATTTACATATTCATCTAAAATCATTGAAAATTACATATAATCAACTAAATAATACGACTTGGAGGTGTTTGTCCATTTTTTGTGCAAACATGGAAATTGTTGTTTTCATAAAAATGTGTTTATTTCTATTTAACTTAGCCACTTCCCAATTTTATAAGTACTATTTTTTTCCCTATGTTTTCTTTGCAATCTTTATTTTCCAATCTTTCTCTTTCCTGTCAAATTAGAATTTTACATTTTGATGAATTGATCAACAGATGTCCACACACAATGGTAATATGTTCAATTAACTTTGATTAGGTGACTTAATCAATCATTGGTCTGACTCGCTGTTTATTTAATTTATTCAATTAACTTTGATTAGGCATCGATCATTGTACTCCTAGGTTAGGATTCAATGTTCATTCAATTCATGTAATTTCCATCTTCTTCCAAAACTTTTGTTGTATATGTAATTGGTGTAATTATATCGTCGTCGTTATCACTATTGTAATTATGCTTAAAACTTCACACAACATCGTGATTTTTGAGACAAACATTTCCATAATAGTTTACCTCATGCAATGATGATGATAATTAAGTTGAATACAATATATATGTTGTTGCAGACGAAGAGAGTTACGTTTTATAAGCAGAGAAAAAAAGTTAAGTTATTGAATTAAATTTTTATGTACTTTTTACTTGCAACGCTAATTAAGTGTGAAACATCAACCATGCCAACGTACTCATCTTTTTACTTACAATGTTATGATTAGTGAAATTGAATACAATCCATGGCAATATTATTTATCAATATATTGCTTACAATTTACAGTTTCATTAATCATAGGTTGCAGCTGTATATTTGGTTGAAATGTAGGTTTAAGGTGATAGTAATTGTCAGATTAGAAATTCATTTTTAATCATTATATCGATCATACCTCTATAACTGTGACTGTTTACAAATTTAATTCTAATTTTCGGTTCAGATCTCTATCGGATCAATATTATCAGCCTGCCAATTACCACGAATTTGTGAGGCAGCAAGTCATTGATCAGGTTTCTTAACCTTATATCAACATATTTGGTTCTATTTTTCTCTTCATTAAGTTACAGTTTCAATCTCTGTATTTTTTGTTCATACAGTAAATTCGATTATCAGCTTACCTCTCCTCCAGAAATATACAGAGGATATGTCCCGAAGGCCTATGCGATTATATGAGAAATCTATCAAAGTAATTTCTACTGACCCACACAAAACTTTGTACATGATATATATAGTTATATGATGTTCAAATAATGATCAATAATGGTACTGAATTTCCTATAGGTGTATTTGATTGAATATTTTGATTAGTATAGGCAATTGTCCAAATGCAAGCTATGTAATTTGTCATCTATAGGCAATTGTACTCTTACTACTCTGGTGTACCAGGAAAATGAATGTATATTAATTTTTTCATTTTTTTATTATGTTATGGTAAGCGAATAAACCAATGTTTGCTGATTATGTTCAGATTTGTTATGAAAATGTATATATTTCAGTTTTCCTTAAATCTGAGCAGTGGACTAAATATAGCCCATAAAATCAGCGTATGTCTATATATATTCAGGTGTGCATTAGTGCGTATATGTAGGTTGTGGAGTTCTATGCATATGCAAGTGCGTATATGTGTTGAATGCTATTTTTATGTGCGCATGTGAGTGATTTTTCATGTGTACTGCGTTCGTACAGGGGTCAAGTGTGTATATGGCAGATGTGTGAGTGTGTTTTTGCTTGGGTGTGATGTGCTTCTGGGTAACAGGGTTAGTGAGATCATGGGCGTGAATATGATGCATGGGAAACTGTTACTTTTATAAGGCTATACATTCTTCCTCTGTGTTTTTTAACTTATATGTGTGTGTTGTTACGTGTGCGTGGAGAATTGGAGTGTGTGCATGCATCAAGCCCAACCTCACCAAACATAAAATAAAACTAGATTTTATTCACCAAATATATATGGTAGTATATGCAGGTCAATGTGTTAGAAAGTTATGACTTTAAATAATATATTCAATAATAATATTGCATAACATTACGTACACGTCAAAGTCATTTCATAAAATTCAAAAAACCTCACATCCACCGTTTCTTAATACCAGTTCCTCTTGCGCACGTGCATCGCTCGTATATCATAAAGCAAAACATTGAGGTTAAAGGTCAAAGCGAAGCCTTTTTGGCATTTTCTAAAATAACCCTGCCTATACAATACCATGTGAGAAGCTCAGTTAGGGTACTTTTTCCATTTATCTTTCCCATGTTAAAACATTACCCCTCTTTGCCACGATCACTCCATTCTCATTTCTTTCATCCACTTTCCTCAACTGTTCCACTTCTAATTTGCCTCAAAAATGTTAGTTGTATTTTCCTTATTTATCAGTCGACTTTGATTCAATTCTAGTTTACCTCTAACTAAAATCAGAATTTCATGTTTTATTACTTTTACAGACAATTCTATGGCATCACAATTATATTTCGAATCAATCTCCTACAATCAACTGATGAGATAGAAGCGAACACTACGAGTTTGAAAAGTGACAGAGGGTTCCTTTGGGCAAGTGAAGAATCAAGGAGAGAAGGTCGCTGTTGTATATTTAGATTTGGTTTAAATCTTTTGTTTGTTTTTTTATGAATTATGAATCTCCTTTTCTATTGAATTGCAGTTATATTTTATGGCAACTATCAAATTACGATTTCTACAATTTCTAATCGATCAAAATTATCCACTCTTGATTCCAATTGCAAAAGAAGCTTAAATTTTTTTGCGATCCAGTTAGGGTCTGAAAATACGGGACAGTCGATAGTGCTTCAATCTACAACAAATAATCTCAAATATAGGTGCGACTTGTGCCAAATCACTTCATTTCTTCATCAGATATGATTTGTCAGTTTGAATGATCCTGGGTACCATTCTGCTTAATTTATCATACAAATGTTTATTCATCTCCATTATTCCTATTTGTGCATAAAATCAATAAACTTCTAAATTTGAAGCACCAAAGTTTCACAGTCCTAGTTTCAGTTGGCGGGGTCATGCCAAGAAGATTTAGACATGTTATTTTGCCTACAAAGTATTGATT
This sequence comes from Allium cepa, assembly GCA_030765085.1. Lineage (NCBI taxonomy): Eukaryota > Viridiplantae > Streptophyta > Magnoliopsida > Asparagales > Amaryllidaceae > Allium > Allium cepa. The sequence continues at coordinate 133,439,354 of CM060943.1, forward strand.
TATGAGTAATTATCAAATGATTTGGAATTTTATGAGAATAGGAAATTTAATATAGGTAATCTTTCAACTCCCATTTAAATAGAGTAGTATGTTTGAGTCACATTATGAAACTTTGAGTCACTTGAAGTTTGCAAATGATGCGGCTTTGAATATTACAAGTGTTGGGATCTTGGTAGTGGGCAGCTCAAAAAAGTAAGTGTATGGTTTCGTGAGAACGGGGGACAGAATGAATGATGATGCATGAATACTGATTGATAAGTAAGTGTAAGGTACTTATATTTGTCTTAGTTGAAAACTGATAATATCATAAAATGCAGTAGTATTTCACTAAAAATCCTGTTATTTACGCATCATAATAAGATATGTAAATTATAATGACATTTGTGTTTGCATCCATTTTTTGATATTGGATTATTCTTTATAAAACTGCTTTTGTTGCACCGCTTTATACTACAATCATTTTACCTACAATAAGTTAGTAAATAAGATGATTAGGAAGCAGAGCTCCTAAAACATGCATTTCTTCATACAAAGCACAATTTTAATATTTTAAATTATCATTATTTAGAAGACAAAACTAGAAGTTTAGTTTCATATCTTTATATCTTATAGTATCACCATTCTTGCTTCATAGTATTAGTTGAATCTCTTAAGTTTGTATATAAACTCATTTTCCCTTCTGCCCTTCGATGGTAAATGAGGATGAGCGAGTTAGAATTCAAAGGTAATGCTGTAAAAAATGCAAACTCTGCCTTATAATATAGCCATTTTAGTAAAAATATCAAGCAATGGTACAGTTGCATGTATTGTTTTCGTTTCTATACAACTGTCTTTTATGTTTAGTCTTCCTAATCCATTTAGATTCATATCAGTATAGTATTTAAGAAGTGAATTTTAATTATTAAGGAATTATCATGTTTTTTCTCCAGTGTTTTTGTTTCTACTTCTTCAAATTAATGGTTAATTACATTTAATCATTATTTTGCTTAATTATGATGAGGTAAAAAAGGCAATTACACTGAATATTTTTTAAGTCACCCTTTTTTTAGAATTTTTTTTTACAAGCTATAACTGCATATCACAACTATGAAATATGGTAGACACATATAGTCTCTATTCATTATATACAGCTACTAAACTTCACGAAATCAGCAAATAATAACAATTTTTTAATAAAGAAAATATAGTGATCTGTTCATTCTCAGATTACTAGGTGTTAAACTATAGTATAGCTGGAGCTAACTACAACTATAACGGCGTAGGCCATTCTAACTGATATGTCTGCAACATAAAAAGTACTAGTACATTATAAATATAACACCTACCTAATTCATCCATGGTAAACAACTTAATTCTTTGACTAATCCAAGCTCATTTTGGTAAAGCAATGATACTAAGGAATATGTTAAGGGTATTCCTTTGATTATGGAAAAATACTAAATAATGAAAGAGCATTATATCTTGTAATATATAGGTTTAGGTGTTGCATCTGCAGTAATTTTGTAATATATAGGTTTAGTGTTGCATCTGCAGTAATTTTTTATTTTATTTTATTTCATGGTTTGTGTTTACAGGAAATTATTGTCAAGGACAAAATTTCACAGCTTTTTAGCCTCAAGGACAGACCTTCAATATTTTATCCTAAAGGACAACTTTCTGTAGGTATCAGTTTTTAGTTATTGATAGCAGTTTTTTGGTATCAGTTTGTAGTTATCGGTAGCAGTTTTTAGGTATCAGTTTTAGCACGGTAGCAGTTTTGTTGTCCTTATGAATAATTTTGGAAAATGTTTGTCCTTATGAATAATTTTTAGAAGAATGTTTGTCCTTATGGTAAAAATATTGAGATCGTGTCCTTGAGGCAAAAAATATACAAATCTTTGTCATTTAGATTAATTCCCCCTTGTGTTTATTGGTTCTGAAATATGCAGTTTAAACATTACAGAGAAATGAGTGAACTTACCAAGGGCAAACGACATGGTACATAATAAATAAGCAATGATAAATACCTCCTGAACGCAGGAGCATTGGAACAACTTATCTTTACTAGATGACTACCAGTTCATTTAACATGCGTATAAGTAACACGAACAATAGTTTGCATTACCATAAAACTATATACATGTGTGTGATTTTTTTTTTAAAACCGTTAAACTTTATACATACGGATGCGTGAATCAAATTTTGCACATTGGAGCTAGCCACCTGATTCAAATAGTTTGTATGTCTTTACTGAAATGCTTCACCTTTGAAGCAACACATCAAAGATAAGGTAGCGAAGATCCAACCGAACATCGTTTTCAACTTTGATCACGTTTTTCTACGCACACGTCCAATTGGACGCGCATGCATGCTGGTATTTATAATATTATTGTTTAATTAATGAAAGATATTTTAATTAACCAATTTAGATCCAGATTTGAATTTGAATGTCTCTTACCAAATCAAACTTAGATATTTTAGCTTTAATATTTGAAATTTTTAATTTTTGACACAGTCAAACTTAGATATTTTGACTTAAAATTTGAAATTTTAAACCTTTGACTTAGTCAAACTTAGATATTTTGACTTTAAATTTGAAATTTAAATTTTTTTTAACATAGTCAAATATTGTTAGATATTTTTATTTATTTTATTTGTAAAATATTAATATATATGTATTTATATTAAACTATATACTTGAGGCAATTAATGTAATATAAATTGTGTATATATTCATGGTGGATATAAATTTTAATATTTACTCATGTATCTATCAGCCATGTCATTATACATACATACATATCTATGCATACATACATACATATCTATATATACATATCTATACATACATACATATCTATATATACATATACATATACATACATATCTATATATACATATACATTTTTTTTTTGCAAGGCAAGCGGGGTTAACTGGTCCCCTGCCAGTTTATTAAATGAAAATTAAAAAAGAAAAAGCGACGGTGAACAAGCTCACAGTCACAAAAAGAGAACAAAAAAACAGAGAAAAAAGAAAGCTACAACACAAAGGGAACAGGGATAAACACAAAGAAGAAAACAAAGAGGAGAAAAACACTAGAGCCAATCAGCCGAGACAAAGAATCTGAAATCGAAAATACAATCCCTCATTCCCATCTTAATACTGGCCTGTAGTGCAACCATAAGCTGACCACTATTCCTTTTCTTGTTTTCAAAGTTTTTTAAATTTCTTTCTTCCCATATGAAGTTCAGGTATCTTTTGATAAGAAAAAAATACACAAATCTTTCTTTTTTCTTCCACTTAGTTGCTTTTCCTATCAGAGCCCATTCAACACTTGATATGCCATGGATATGATTAACATTCATCGCTGTCATGAGGTTAGACCACAAGCCCAATAACTCACTGCATTCAAAGAATAAGTGATCCACAGTTTCAGGTAGCGACTTGCAGAAAATGCAAAGAGGATCAACAGACATCCCGAAGTTCAACAATCCGTCCTTGGTCAGCAGAGCACTGTTGATGACTTTCCATAACATCAGGTTGTCTCTGGGTATCGAATTTCTGGACCAAAGGACTTTATGCCATCTTATGTCAGTTCTACCAGGAGAGTTCACAAGCATTTTATACACAGAGGAGATTGAGTGAGGCTTTCCACTCCAAAGAATAACATCATTGAGAGTGGGATTGAAAGAGATATGTTGATACTTATTCCAGACAGCTCTAATGTCTTGGTTACTGGTATATGGCAGAAGCAGCCTGCCATCAACAATGAAATCAGTTGCAATAGCAAAGCTACTAATACCAGATTGTAAGATCTACTGAGGAGTAAAGAGCTTGCATAGGATCAGGCCTTCAGCCATCCAAGGAGCACACCAGAACTTTGCAGCACTGTAAGGAGATAGATTGACTTTGATAAAAGGAAGTAAGTAGGATCTTGACATCAGAAGGCTCCTCCAAGTCCAACTAGAGTTTTGGGGCACAGTCGTTATCCAAAAATTCTTACTACCCAAGTTATGGGTTTTGGTCCATTGAACCCACAAGGTGTCAGCATTAGATAGCAATGCATTCAAGAGAGAACTGATAGTTGCTCTATTCCATGTTTGCAAATTAAGAATTCCAAGACCACCTTTGTTCTTTGGCAACTCCATTAAGCCAAAAGAGCAAGGAATGATTTTTGTTGAGTGGATGGACCCAGTCCAGAAGAACCTTAACATAGCATTTCTAATCATGTTAATGAGCTTAATGGGAAGAATGAAGGTCCTAGACCAGTAGACCATCATAGAGGAAATGACTGATTTGATAAGCACAAACCTGCCTGCTTGGGAAAGAAATCTATTGGCCCAACAATTCATGGTGCTGCAGATTTTGTCATATAAAGGCAAGCAATTTGCAGTAGTTATTCTGGAGGAGCAAAGAGGTAGACCCAAATAACACATGTTGTTATTCATAGGTTGGAGGCCAGATAGAGACATTAAATGTCTTTCATGTGCAGAAGAGATACCAGAGGCGATCATGTGAGATTTTCTTAAATTGAGTTCAAGACCAGTCATAAGGTAGAAGTTGTGCAAAGTAGTTTTTATGTTTTCCAGTGAACTCTGATCAGGTTTAGTAAATAACAATATGTCATCAGCAAAAAGCAGTGAAGTAATTTGAGGGGATTTGCGTTTTGAGTGAAACAAAATTTTCTTCTGTTCAAAATTCTTGTTCAACAAAACATTTAAAACTTCCATCACAAGAATGAAAATGTAAGATGAGATTGGGTCTCCTTGCCTGATCCCCTGCTTGTTGTTGAAGTAGCCAGAATTGAACCCATTATGACTGATGGAGAAAGAAGGGGTAGATATGCAGTTGTATATCCAAGCCACAAAAACTTTTGGAAATCTCATGAGGGCCATAATTCTCACAATCGAACTCCAGTGAATACTATCAACAGCCTTCTTTAAATCCAGTTTCAGCATTGCATTTTTAGAAGCTTGGGCACGACCATACCCTTTAATCAATTCACGTGAAAGTAAAATGTTGTCAATGATATTTCTCTTAGGCAGGAAGGCAGATTGATTCTTGGATATTAGCCTACTGAGAACAACAACAAGTCTAGAGGCTAATATTTTGGAGATGCACTTGTATATGACATTGCAACAAGAAATAGGTCTGAAAGACTCAACAGTAGATGGATGCTGGGTTTTAGGGATAAGCACCAGATTGGTAGCATTAACTTCCAATAAAAGTTTGGATTTGGTGAAGAAATTGTGAATTGCCTTTAAGAAGTCATCCTTGATTGTGTCCCAAATATGAATAAAGAACTGGAGATTGAATCCATCTGGACCACCACTAGAATTCCTGTTCATCGAAAAAAGTGTGTCTTTTATTTCTTTGTTAGTAACCTTAATAACAAGATTGGTAGCTTCCTCCTGTTGCACTAAGGGCACCTGCACAAGGTCAAGTTTTTCAAAATCAAGTTCGAAGTTATCTTTGTTACCAAGCAATGACTTGAAAAAGTTGAGCAGAGCTTGGTCAACTTCATCAGGATCAGAGTGGAGCACTCCAAATTCATCATATATATGTGAAATGTTTTCCTTTGCTTGCTTTATTTTAATGGCAGCATGAAAGTAAGCAGTGTTGTTGTCCCCATCATGTGCCCATTTAAGTCTCAGTTGCTGCCTCTTCATCTTTCCTTCAACTTTCAAGGCATCATTTAGTTGTTCATGTATACTTCTCTCATTTTCAGCAGCAGCAGCATTGTCAGGGTTTCTCACCATATATTCTTGGGCTACAATGAGCTTTTGCCGCAGCAATGTTGATTTTAAGGTACCATTACCAAAATTGTTCCTTGCCCAAACCCTCAAAGCTTCTTTAGTAGCTTTTAATTTCCTGCAAAGAATAAACATGGGATTGCCATTAAATTTTTCAGACCACACTTTACTAATAATACTAGCATACTCAGGTTCATGGACCCAAGTACTATAGAATTTGAATCCTCTTTTTTTTTAATGACATATGTCCCGTTGAGAAAATGATTGGGGAGTGATCAGATAAAACAGGGTGGGGAATAAACGAAGACATGGTTGGCCAGGTGGTTAGGGCATTAATATTGGCAAAAGAATGGTCAATGTTAGTGAAGGTCCTTGTTCCAGATCGACTTCTGTTGTTCCATGAGTACTCAGCTCCAAAAGATGGGATTGGGAGGAGACAAGCATCATCAATTGCTTTATTAAGAGGGAAAATGTCTTTTGGCAACAGCGGGGAGCCACCATGCTTATCTTGCAATTTGTAACAGCAGTTGAAGTCCCCAAAAACAAGCCAGGGATGGGAGTTTTGTCTAAAGGCAGGAAGAAGATTGAGGAAAGTTTGCCTTGAATTCACTGAGTTATGGGCATAAACTATGGAAATGTAGAAAGAAGTGGATGAATTTTTGAGCTTGGCATGAAGGTGCATGACTTGATCAGTGCTGAGGACAGAGGAGAGAGACATGACTAAAGGATCATGAATGATAATGATACGACCATAAGAAGCTTGATCCAGGTTATGGTACAAGTTCCAAGATGGATTGATATACCTAGCAGCTTTTACAGTTAGAGGTTCGTTTAGTTTGGTTTCCAGAATGGCAAAAAATGAAACATTATGATGGTTAATAAGATACTTGACTTGTTCAAGCTTATTTGAGGAGTGGGCTCCTCTTATATTCCAAATTGCAAAGTTGTGCGTCATTAAGTATACTTCAAAGATTGATGAGTGACATTTTTCGTGCTCCTTGTTGCAGGAGACCCCCTGAGTTCTGATGTTTTAGCAACTTTGTGATGTTTGTTAAGGTTCGGTCTGATATCACTATTCTTCCCTGTCCCTTGTTGAGATTGTGTTTTTGGAGAAGTGGGCAGTGATTTCCACCCTGGCAAATCACCAAAGAAGGAGTAAGGTTGGTCATTTTCTGCCGGCATTTGCATCAACAAGGCAAGAATTTCTTTTTCAAGACATTTTCTGAATTGAGATTCATCATTGTCAGTGGTGGAAAAAAAACTGCTGTTTAATGAATTCAGAGTGAGGTTGTTTGTGCAGTGATGAGGTTGACTTCCTGAAGAACTGTCAATATCCAGTATACTATTAACTTTTGGCATTTTGTCATGTTGATTCGAAGTCACTGCTATGATATTATTACTTGCAAGAACATGTGTCTCTGTTTGCATGATATTGGATACATGCACAAGTTCTGTATCAGCTAAAACTTCCTCTTGCCTGGTTACCACAATTTCTTCTTCTTCCAACCGTGTGTCGTTATCACGGTAATCTTTCCCTAATTCATTGTCCCCATTTTGATTACCAATTTGATAGCATGCATCAGGCAAATTATCTTCCATTAAAACTTTGTATCTATTGTTATTTCTTTTCCCTTCCTTATTGTTTATTAATGTGATATCCTTTCTCATGGTGCTCAAATCATGATTGTGCAGCAAAGTAGCACTATCCTCTACCCCTTCATTTCCAACTCTATTTTCTATTTCAACTGTTACATTTCTTATTTCCTTTTCTCTATTTAAGTTTGTTCCTTTCTTCTCCACCCTTCTCCAAACCTGTTTATGATTGGTGACTCTTGAGATCTTCCCATTATCATATTCAACACCCTCCCTATGATTTCTCTCTTCAAATTTGTCTCTTGCCTTCTCTACATAGTTTTATGTCATATTCAAGCACTGTTGAGTCCTATGGCCAAATACTTTACAGTTAATGCAAATTTCAGGTCTCCATAAGTAATTAACTTTCACCATTTGTTCTGATCCATCCATAAGTCTAACAGGAAACTCATCAATCAACTCCTCAGCCGGTGTAACTTCAACCGTGCATTTTGCATAGCCTATTCTATCTAACTTTTCAGTTTGTGCATCCATACACATGAATTTGCCTATGCGTGAAGCAAGCCAATTAATTCCCATGTGTGACCAGGCATAAAGGGGAATATTGGATATCCTGATCCAAACAGGAACAGATCGTATCGTACTACAACTGTTGCCAACTGTAGTGTAATATCTCGGAATTTTGGACAATATAAATTTGGTAATCTGTGTTTAAATTTGAATTGAATTGATAATTTTGTTAATAAATTGGATTTGATTTAAATAATCTTCTTTATTGAAATATTTAATTTGTGAATTTATTTTTAATAAGTTAATAAATTGTTTTCTATTTAATAATGTATATGTATTTGTATATATTTTAAATAGATAAGTTGTTCTTAATTAAATTAGTATAGCATCTTTTTAATGTTTTAAAAATAGAAATTGTGATTTATTTTGGATTTAAGCTTTTCAAAAAAATATTTAATAAAATACTATGATTTTAATATGTAAGATAAATATTTTATTAGTTTAAAATTCATTTTTACTTAAGTTTGAACATTTAAATATGTTACCAAAATATTTGTGTTATTCTTTTTAAATAATGATTTATAAAATGAGATTTGTTAATTTAATTTGAAATTTAAAATACAATTTAAATATGAAACATGTATTCATATAAATTATAACATCTTTCATAAATTTATTTTAATTGTTTAAAGGGTATAAGAACTAATTAACTAAGTTTAATTTTCTTTAACACTAAATTTAATAACAAAAACAATTTCAAAGACACATGTAAGCATAAGGATACTAGTGTAGATATGTTAAAGCTTAAACTAACAAATGTAAACTTATCACCAATTTTAAATGACAAGTGTCAAGATACATCTTTTATTTGTTTTTAATAAATCATAAAATTTAGTTTTTATAACATTGCATTCTTTCATTTCTGGTTTTCTCAGTTCCATATTCTTAACTAAAGAAGCATTTTATACCAAAGTAATCCTCATTTTTATTGAAAATCAGTAAACAATAACTCCTCAAACCTGAAAATTCAAATGCCTAGCAAAACAAACTTGCATTCAACTCCTCTTTTTCAATATACAAACCTGCATGCAACCATGAAAGCAAACAAAACCTGCAGTTCTTCTGAAACATACTGCAATTTCAAGTTTAAGGACCTGCATTCATTTTTCTAAACCTGAATACAAAGCTCTGCATTTCATTTGCAAGCAAGAAGCCTGCATGCATATAGTTCACAAGTTTAAAGTTTCAAAAGGGCCTGCATTTCATAATCTGGAACATGCACTTGGAAATGTACTCTGCATTTTATAAATACAGGTGAGTAACTCAACTTTTATAAACTGTTTAATAGGTAGTTGTGCATGCTTATAAATTACAGATAAATATATATGAAATGACCTGCAAGTATGTGTTAGTAAACAAGAGATGATTTTTCATGTGTGATCTTCAAAATTTCAAACTTATGTTTGATTTTTGAATTTTCCTTTGTCTTGATTGCTGTTTAGGACTTAAATTCTTGAACAAGTCATGTTTGTTTCAGAATGGTGTAAGTTCTAATTGTATATAAATTAAATATGATATCTGTAACCTGAAAAATCAAATTATACAGAACCAATTTGACTAGAGTGATAATTTAAACTATATAAATTAATGTTCCAGGTTTATTAATAGAATCAGTAAGTAAATTCAAGAATTTTAAAACAAAAATTTCAATTTATTGTGTTATAAATATGGTGCAGTTTCAAGAACACTGTATTTTACAGTTTAGTCAAGTTCAATTGAAACTTGCATTGGATTTGAGTGAATTTGATTTTGGAGTTAGTGTAGCTACCTATGATCATGGGAAAATTATTTAATTAAGTTGAAATTTTGTTTTGATGTTGAATTTGGGAGTTTCTGTTATGAACCCTAGTTTCACTGGGTTACTGTGTTGCTCGAGTATGATCTCATGGGTTGATCGAGTTCAAAGATCTTTGGGGTGTGAATAGATGATGTGTTGAAGGAGTCATCGCCGGAGTATGGTGTGTAATGGTGATCGGAGATGAGAGGATTGGGTGTTGACAGGTTTGACACTGAGGAGGGAAAGTGTTTTCAGGTTTTGGGTTTTAGAAACTTGAATTTAAATTCAAGATGAATTCTGGATCTTGGAGTGTTGAAGGTTGATGTGGGAATTGTGGTCGATGGGGGATGACCAGAGAAGATGGTCAGAGGTGGCCTGAGATGGGTTAAGTGGTGCATAGGGGAGTTGTGCAGGTTGTGTTGTTTTGTTTTGGTTGCAGAATTTTTGTCTCGGGGTGGTCTCGGGTTATTTGAGGGAAAACTCGAAGTGAGTAGGAAACTGACCCGAAGTAAAAAAAAACAGGGTTGCTCGAGTTTGCATTGCTTCAGGATTTCATTTAGAACAGAAACCTATTACAGGTTTAAAAATTAAAAGTAGTAATAAAGTTTTTAAAAAGTAAACTAAATCTGAACTGAGATAAGACCAAAATTTAAATAAGAATTCAAAAAGTTTGTATTCTGATTTTGTAATAATTTGAGTTTTCAAAAAAAAAAAAGTTAAGTATTTCAGGTTTTAGTTTTTGACAGGAACTTGTTTCCAGTTTTTTTTAATAGAATTGAGGTGTTAGTAGGAATGCAAACTAAAGTTTTAACTTAGGATTTTAAAACTGAATTCAAATATGAATTCAAATAAGTTTGAATTCTGTTTTTTTTTGAAATAATTTAAATTTCAAAGTTTGATTTTTAAATAAAACAGAAAACTGTTTCTGTTTTTAAATGTAAAGGTAAAGTTTAAATTTGCAGGTGGAGATTTAAACTTAGTTTTTATCTGAAATTTGAATGTGAATTCAAATTTGATTTTCTGAGATTTGAAAACATTCATGTTTTTAAATTTAAATTTGGTTTTAAAACTCACAAGTGTAAATGCATGTGTTTAGCATTTGAATTGGAAGATTAATTTTAAATTAGAAATTCAAAGTGAATTCAAATCTGGAATAAAAATTTAAACTTCGGTTTTAAATAAAGGTTTAGATTTAAATTGTTTTAAATTGATTAAAATGATTTGCATTTGAATTGAAGGTGTAAATTATGGGAAGAGTTTTAAGGAATTAAAATTAGAATGAGTATGGAAGTTGTATTTAAATTTTGAAATTTTAAAATTGTTTTGAATTTAAAATTTGGATTGAATTTAAATCCTTTTAAACTTATTAATAAAGTAGATGTTTCTTTTAAACATATAAGATTAAGTTTTGAATTGTTTTAAAATCTTATTTAAAATAAATTTGAGTCTTAAGTTTAAAATGAAATGTCAAATGGGATTTAAAGTAAATTTTAAAAACATTTTGTTTTTAAATGCTTGATTAAATAGAAATGTTTATTTAAAAGATAAATAAAAGTTTAATGATTGAAATCATTTAATAATTAAGGTAATTAAGATGAATATTAATTATTTAATTAATTAATAATGTGGATGATTAATTAAGTAATTAATAATTTTTAAGTTAATTAATTTAATTTGAGATTAATTAATTAAGTTTAATTAATCTATAATTAAGGGTGATTAATTAAACTTTAATTTATGATATAAAAAATTCATTAATCAAGTGATTAATGATAATTAAGGTTTTAATTAACACTTAATTAATTAATAATTAGAGATTAATTAAATGATAATTAAATATTAATTAATTGATAATTAATAATGATTAATTTAAGTTAATTCTTAATTAAGTAATTAAGAAATGTTAATGAAGGTCCTTAACTTAAGATTATTTAACAATTAATTAATGTGATTAATTTTGATAATTAATTAGATTAATTAATTAATAATAATCAATTGTTTAAGTTTTAATTACTTAATGAAAGTAATTAAAGAATTAATTACTTAGTGTAATTAATTTAATGAATGTGATTAGTTTAGATTAATTAAGTTAAATTAATTTAAACATTTGTTGATTGTTTGATAATTACTTTATGTAATTTATGAATTTGTAATTACTTAAGGAAGTAACTAATTAATAATTACAGGATGTAATTAAGGATATTTGATATAGAAGTAATTGGATTTAAATTATTTTGAAATTAATCAAGGGGATTAATTTAGATAATTAATTAAGAATAATTAATTATGGGATGAGTAATTAAGGTAGTTAATTACCGAATGGTTATTAATCATGGGTGATTAATATATATGGTTTAAATTGAAGATTAATTACTTATGTAATTAATTTATTTTAGAAATTGATTAAATATTAATGATGTAATTTGGATTTGATTAATTAAGGTATAATTAATAATGAATAAATATTTAATGTAATTAATTTTAGTTAACTAATTAATTTAGTAATTACAAGTTAATTGTTTGCAAAGGGTTTAAGTAATTAACTTATGATTAACTTATAAGCTAATTACTTATTGTAATTAGAGATAGTTAATCAATATTAAAATGAATATTGAGATGGTGATTTATAAATTGATTTGAAATCAATGGATGGTTAGGTTAAGCAGAATTTTGATGATGAAGTAATTAATTTAATTCATTTTAAATTAATTAGAGAATGAGTAGTTAATTTAATTCATTTAAAATTAATTATAGGAAGTGTGATCATTAGATCATTGCTTATGTTTGATGAATGATATTAGTTGCCTGGTATGGTTTGTAATCTCAGTTATGAGATGAGTAGTGTATGAGATATGGATGCATTGGTTGCTTTTGAATGATAATATGGATTATCTGATTTTGATATGAATTATCTGTTGATAATGATAAGGTTGATGATCTGTTGTGTTGTGAATTATCTATTTGTGTATATTTAGATAATGAATTGAATTGTTTTAAACTTAAAACAACTTGGACCTAAAAGACACGCTTTGGATTTCGATGAGACCGGGATCGGGTTTCCATATTTGGACATCCGAAAACCACATCGATTCCAATTAACGTTAAGTCGTTAATTCAAGTGGAGCGAGTGAAGACTCGAGGTGTAAGGGCTATACGTCAGTATAACTCTGTGGGTGATTTCGTAATGAGTTTGACGGAATAGTACTTATAGATTCGAGATGGTGATTCAGAGTGCAAGGGTTATTGTCGTTAACTCTGAGGGTGATTCCAAAATGAGTGTAACGAGATAATGCCTTCGGTTTCGTTCGAACCCGGAACGAACTTGTATGGATTGAATGCTTTCAGAACATCGTCAGGTGGACGATGAGCATTCTAAGTGATATGTCCTATAAAGGTAATCGTAGCCTCAAGCCTCATCAACCGGGAATGGCTAAAACAGGGGAGGTGCAGCAAAGCTTCGTGGGTCGCATCCACTGGAGAGTAAGATTTACCCCTGTCTAGAGGTCCCTTTATATTTCGGCTGTGTGGACGGTTGATCATGACAATCGTCGGGGTTGTCTTATTTGGAGCTGTTCAGTAAGGAACGGGTCCGGCTTTGTGTTGCAGGGGAGTTAGGGTGGCTCCTCGGTACGGTGATCTAGGCCACGTACTGTGACGGGCGGTACCCCAGTAGCCCTGCCATTGTATGGAATCCAAAATCCAATAAGTGCCAACGGTTTTGATTGTATTACCCACTTTTGTGGCTAGTAGCTGGAATTTAATCATGTAACAATTTCGGCTATTTCTTATTTATTTGAAAACCCTAGACACTATTATAATATCATCGGATTTTCTATCAAATGTTTTGGTTAGCATAAGGTAAAAACTTTTCCATGTTTATGTGTGGGAAGTCTTACGTGATACCTTTCTTTTCAAAAGGTTTTGAAAATTAAGCAACTTTAACCTGTTACTCACACCAGACCCATGTCTGACCCGGAGTTATTTCTGTTTTTCTTTAACTCTTGGGTACTCAAATTTTTATGAGTAGTCAAGGGAATTCAGGTTAGGATTCAGGTTAGCTTTGACGAATTGTGGAGGAGCATATGGAGCAGGAGGCTTCTACGTATAGTTATATAGTTCCGCTGTGTTGGTATCTCTGAGTGTTTCTATATTGTGATTGAGTTGTAATAACTAGACAGGTGTTTATAACTGTCTAGTATGTGTTGTATATGTCTGTGTAACTCTGATATTTGATGTATACTATGTAATACTTATGTTATTAATATAATTTATTCGTTCCGCTGTTGAGATTCTTGTGTTGTTTCTTCCTTCTCTTCTTTCTTTCTCTTTTCTATCCCTTTCTTTCTTCTTAACGATGCGACTTCCTGGTATTTGGAAGCCGGGTCGTTACATGTAGGATCCCATTGCTTGACTATGAATATTTTGTTCCTCATTATTATTGGATCTGAAGCAATGATATTCCTTCTGTCTTCCTCACAAGACAGATTGAATAGGAACAAATATCCATCTGATTTCACTTTGATTGAGCCTTTGAGTTTCCAAATTTTTTTGAGATGGGCTATAACAGTGAGGTAAGATAAAGGCTTATCGAGAAAAAAACCAACCAGGTATTCACCCCAAACATCATTGCCTGCTTTTATCACATTTTCTGGCGGTACCAAGACCTTGCCGTCAAAGACCAGAGGAACAGGTATGTGTGAGTGCTGACCCGCGTTGCGTGGTTTGGATTTGAAGAGGGAATTCCATTGGGCAGGGATAACGCCATGAGGAGCACTTGGGATCTGGGAGGTGACAGGAAGGGGAAGGCCTACAGTATCAAAAGGAGGAGGGGGATGGCCAACGGTAATGTGAGAAGGAGGTGGAGGATGTGGGGGAAGTAGTGGAGGGTCTGGCGGTAGGGGGTCGGGGGGACATGAGGTGACTGGGTGCAAACAGTGGAAGGTAAGGTGGGAAGGACGATAGGTAAGTTTGAATGTAAGGGACGAGAAAGAATGGGTGGGACAGTCGCCATTATTATATACATATACACACACATACACACACACACACACACACACACACACACACACACACATATATATATATATATCATATCATCATGTTGCACCAATATTATCATTGATCGATGTATAAAATATATGAGATATGTTTGTACACACATTATATTTGATTAATAATGATTAATTAAATAAAACAAAATAATCACATAAAATATGATTTAATTAAAACAACTAGATTGGATCTAGTATACATATACATATACATATCTTTAATAATAATTGCAATAACTTTGGTGTCACACTTTTTTGGTATCAACGTGAACTACCAAAAATGTCCATTTGTATATTATTCAATCTTACTTACTTAAAATTAGAATCTAATTCTAATTTTTTTTTTAGAAATTCAAATACTCATAAAAGTAGGATCTAATAAATGAACATGCTTTAAAATTCAAAATGTTTCTAAATATAGGAACTAAAATTAATCTTTAATAATAGTTGTAATAACTTTGGTGTCACACTTTTTTGGTATCAACGTGAACTACCAAAAATGCCCCTTTGTATATTATTCATTCTTACTTACTTAAAAATAGAATCTAATACTAATTTTTTTTTACAAATTCAAATACTCATAAAAGTAGGATCTAATAAATGAACATGCTTTAAAATTCAAAATGTTTCTAAATATAGGAACTAAAATTAAATATTATTTACAGATTCAAAACACTTCTAAGAAATATCACTTGAAAATAAAAAATTATTTTTTTGACTGATTTGAACATATACAATTTATAAGAAAAACAATTCACGCGCGAAGCGCGTGCCATTACACTCGTATATATATATATATATATATATATATATATATATATATATATATATATCATGTTGCACCAATATTATCATCGATGTATAAAATATATGAGATATGTTTATACACACATTATATTTGATTAATAATGATTAATTAAATAAAACAAAATAATCACATAAAATATGATTTAATTAAAACAACTAGATTGGATCTAGTAATTTCATATGCCAAATAAGTTCCAATTACCCATTTCACCTATTACGAACCGGGCTAAATCCAATCGCTAAGATAGTATGCGATAGAAATGAGAGTGAGAGATGTAAAAAAGATCGGTTAGAGAAATGTTTGATTAAAGTGATAGTGTTTTATGTGTTGTGTTGGCCCAAAGGATTGCAAATTGATAGTTTTTCTCGATGATTGTTGTTAATTGCTTTTCATAATAGTTTTTCTATAATACGATGAAAGTATTATTTTGCCAATTTGTTGGGTGTAGGCAAAAGAAGTGCATATATAAGCTTATGTTATAAGCACATTATTTGTTATACTTTAGGCGATGCTTGAGAATTACTCATACCGGGATTGATTTTTGACTCCAGTATATTGTCTTTATGACTCATAATATTCTGATTGAGCAGGCCAGGAGGAAGATGTTTAGATTGGATGCTTGGTTTTGATTTTCTTGGGAGAGACTTTGGAGATATGCGAGAAGGAATAAATAGAAAGTTGGTCAACCTAAATATGCCCTTGATGTAATGATTGTGATAGCAAACACTTGATAGGTTTATGGCTAACTTGTGAGCATGCATTTATTTTTGACAATATTTGATATATCTTAGCGGTAGTTTGTTTGTGTATGATATGATAGAAAATGATTTATTTATTTTTCATGGTCTCAAGGGGGTGTTACACAAGGGTTTATTACTTGCTTTACATCTTGAATTGATGTGGGTTGCATTCTAATGCGGTTCACATCTTTTCTTTCTCGTGAGGTTTGTTTGACCTCTTATTCATCAACACTTACAGTTCTCTCATGATTTGGTTGGTATGCATCAGGTTTGGCTTAATCTCCAACTACGTTCAGGTTCCACCCTTGATTCATCAGTTGCAACAATTCCTTCGATATTTGTATATTTACTTGATATTTTCTATCAAGTTTCCATGTTAGCCATGAAGCATTCCGATTAATATTTTATGCGTGACCGCCTCAACAGTGGGTTTAAAGATATTTCATCTTACTTTGGACCTCCGTTAATGTAACGACCCGTAAATTTTCGATAATTAAAATAGCTAATTTAATAAGATTTCGTGATTTAATGTTAGAAAAAATTTGTAATTCATTTGGAATAATAATAACTGGAATGAATTGCAACGATAATTATCCAAGTAATGAAAAATAAAGCTACTTAGTGAATGCCTTTGCAATCAATAGTTGAATAGGATAATAAATGTTGAATTCATTGGGTATAATAGAGTAATTGATTGATAAGTAAAATCTATTTGGAATCAAATATTGAATATTGAACAGGTAAATTGTTTAAATTAAATATTTGGAAATTATTGAACAATTTAATAATGGGGATTTGAATAACCGTATAATGGAAATAGTTGTTCTAAAATTTTAACTCGTTTCAAAAGTTAAATTTTATAAGTTCGTTTTGAATATTTCAAAGGATAGTGATTTAAGAATAATCAAATTTGTTAAATTTAATATTACGAATGTTTGAATAAATTAAATTTCGAATTTGATATGATTAATTGGATATTGAAATTTAATATTTGAAAATAGAGTGAATATTTGAAATTTGATTTAATATGATTCAAATTGGTTTCCAAAATGAATGTAAGTTATATTTGGATTTTAATAGAGTTAATAAGATTTTAAAACTGGAATTTATTGGATAAATTGAATAACGGGTTTAATATGATTAAAAATGATTTGTAAAATTTTATTTTATCATATTGGAGTTATAGTGATGTTATAGAACTTTTAAAACTGAATTTAAAATTTATTTGTGAAAATTGAATATTTTAATATTTAATTATCGACTGGAAAATAGCCAATTTTTGAACAGTCTCAGAATTGGACAAAACTAGTTCCATTGGATCCGTAATAGTTAGTTATTATCGGATTTCAATTTTCGTAGCAATCGGAGTTGTCGTTTGACCGTGGCAGCTCGAAACGCGTTGAAATTGTTTAATATTAATTTGGCGAGTTAAAAATAGTCATTTTTCAAACGGTCTCGGATTTCGACGGAACTAGTTTCATTGGATCCGTAATGTTATATTATTGTAAGATTTTAAATTTCAAGTCAAACGGATTTACCGTTTGTCCGGGGCAAGCCAAAACGCATAGAAAATCGTTTAATCGGTTTAATTTAAAATTGATCGTTTATTTCCGTAACTCTCACATATGATCGAATTAGGCCTTGAAACTAGTTCCATTGCGTCCGGAATGGGGGTAAAACCTTATAAACGCCTGGCGGCACGTCTCGATTGGAGTTCGGATGATTTTGGACCTACCTATATATATACGCACGCAAACCGAGGCAGTTTTATTATTATTTTAATCCAGAAACCCTAATTGACTTCAGCCCTAGCCGCCATTTCCTGAATCAATGGCCACGAAATTCGAAACTTCTTTCTCATTTTCCTCTCAATCCATCAACAATTAGCAAAAACTCTCAACTACAAAGTTGTAGAGCACGATGAAAGCTTCAAATCCATACGGAGATGATCAAAAACGGAGCCACGGATCGACGGGAAATCACGTTCAAACCTGCTGCGTTTTTCACGTTTTTCGAGGTAAAATAGGAGGCCGAGTTCCACCATCTTACAGCCGAAGGTAGCCTTCGTCGTGAGCTCCAAAACCATGGTCGTTGATCGGCCTGAAGTTGATCGTGGTGGTCACAATATTTAACCCTAGGTGATGGCTTATGGGTTCATGTTGTTCGGTTTCTTCCTGTAGAATGAACGTGAGATGGAAGAAAGAAGGAGCGGTGGAGATTTGCAGAGGAGGGATCTAGTGGCTGAGATTTGAGTTAGGTAAAATTATAAAGAAGGTTGTAAATTTAGTTAATATAAAATCGTGTAAACTTGTAAAAATCATATCTTTTTCATACGAGGTCGGATTCGGACGAAACTTTTTGCGTTGGAATCGTATCGACGAGCTCTTCGCATTGCAACTGGATTGGAATCATTTAGAGCTTGAGAAAATTTTGGGTTAAATCGAACGTCGTTCGATTTGATTTGAAATCGTAAAATCAAGGTGAGTGTTTTATAACGCTCACAACGTACTGAATATCTTTATGCTGGTTAAAATTGTCATTATGTAGTGTTATGATTTTATTTGTCGTTGTTTGATAAAAATTTAATGGTCATATAGATTGTCATTCGAATTAATCGTTGAAGTTTAAATTTGACAGTTAAATTGAAATTGAAATTGAATTGCAATTTAATCACCCGACATCGATAACTATGAAATTGCCTTGAATTGTATTGCCTATTGGACGATGTATTTCGACGATGTTATTGGTTGATGTTTGAATGTTTGGATGTTTATTTGCTTATATATATCCTGTTATGCATACATATGATACTGTGATTTAATTTAAGTAATATATGCTCATCCCTGACATTTAATTGAAATAAATAATTACTTGGCCATAGGATAGAAAATTATATACGGACACCGAATTGGCTAAATTAATAATTTTTAAAATCGTCGATTTGAAATTTATTTATATGTTTGTTTAAAAGTTATAAATAGACATAAATTTATAGAAATCGAATTTATCGAAATTTGGGTTTGGAAAGTTGAAATAAATTTGGTTAAAAGAAATTGTTAAGTAATATAAGTCGAGACTTTGAAATTTAAAAATTGGGATTTGATTTAAATTCGAAAATTGATTTGTTTAAAGATTTAACCCTAATTCGGGCTTTGAATATTACTATGTAAAAGCGATATAAAATGATATTTGAAATGGATTTGATTTTTAAAGCGAACATGATATTTTGATATCAATTATGAATCGATTTGAAATGTAAAAGAGTCAACGGTGTAATAATACGTAGTTATTAAAGAGACCGGGACCGGATATGGACATACTCTCTGTCGATACCGAAAACCACTTTAATAACTATTATACGCGGAATGTTGATCCAGAATGAAGTGGATGGTTTGGTGAACGCGTTGACTGAAGAAAGAGAACGATTATTGGATGACCCCTGACATGACTAAAACAGGAGCCGCGCCGGGCCATTGAGGTTCGCCACCTCTAGCGGACACACTTCTTCGATACCATATCTATTACATTTGTGATGCGATTTGGGTGCACCCCTTGATTTGGGAGTGTTGTTTCGCGGTGTTGGGGTAGCTGCTGGCTATGCCCAACATCAGTCCGGATCACGCAACTACTAGTATCCTAGTTGGTATTGCCTCATGTACCTTGTCATACTGATTATCCTATTCGCGACCACTACGTTTTGATTTGTACCTTGAGTATATGGATTGCCCTCTGGTGACTTCCGGTTTTGGGGAAACTACGGTCTTGTATATGCTTTTGGGAATATAAAAATGTGTTAAGGGGGATTATGGTAACGCCTTAACGCTATTTTGATACTTTATATTACTTATAGGCATTATCTACTTAGCGTATATTACTACATAGTAGATAGTTTCACGGATCCTTGAGAGATGGAAAATCCCGTAACATCTCTTAAGTTATTGCACGCACGTTGACACTGGATATGAGATGTCAAACCCCGTAAACATCTCTGACGCCGTTACACTCATATTTATTTACGATTGATTTAACTTTCATAAGGATATTTTAGTCCTGACTCGAGTGTTTTGTCTTTTCATTACGCTCGGGTCAGTCCTGAGTTTTCAGTTTAGGTTGAAGATCATTTCCTTGGAGGACGGAGACGAAGATTTGGTATATTATCTACTACTATTATATTCATTCCATTCCGCTGCATTGTTGTATGATATTTGTTGTGTATGTAACTCTGATAAATGTTGTATAATAATAATCAAATGTATTCATTTCAAATGTATTCATTTAATTAACAGCTTCATGAACTGTTATTTTATTATTATACTTTAGCCTTCCGCTGTGAGATTCTGTGTTGTTTCATTTCCTTTATTTCCCTTCCTTTTCTTTTCTTAATTACCCCAATAACTATCTGCCCTTTTAATGGGTTGGAATCGACATGTGTATTTGATCGTCGGTTTAAACTGTCCAAAAAGGCGGGTCGTTACAGTTGGTATCAGAGCTTTGGTTTAGCGATAAACCTTGGCTCTAGTGGGGAATAACTCATTGAAATAGAGGTAAACTATATGAATGAGTTGAGTGTATATGAGAGTGCGTACTTGTTATTTGATATAAAATGGTTTTATATTGTGTTAATTTGTTCCGTTGAGTATTTATGAATTCTGGTCGATACTTGGGACGCCAAGGCGTCGATAGGAATTTCTAAACACTCGAATAGGACAAACCAACACAATATCGTTTTGGAATATATTTTTATATAAAGAATTATTTGAATATTTATTCATTTTGATTGAATTGATTGTTAGGAGATGATAATATTAGATTATTATCGTTATTGTTTGATTAGTCAATATTTACAACAATTGATTAAATAACAATGGATTTAGGAAAATGAAATCTTGTAGACACAATTGATAATGAATATAAATGAATTTTAACTTGGATTTGGGAATTTAAATTTCGGTGTTTGAAATTGACTTACAAGAATTTGAAAAACATAATATGAGTATTATATGATAGTATAATTGAGTTGAAATTGTTTTCGAAGGATTTTTCTTTCATGATAAGTGTTATATTCCCTACTCTTGACGTTAGAAAATGATTTCGGTGATGAGTGCACGCATCATCGGCGTTTATTTTCGAGAGTCTGAGTGGGGGAGACCACTTAATAGCTTGTCTAAACCTTGTTTTGATTCAAATTTATTTTATTTTGTATTCTCTATAGTATGATTTGATATATAAATTATATAAGTATATATTATTTCAAAACTTGATTTGAAATGAAACCGGGATTGGAATTCTTAAGTCCTTTAAAAATTAATGATTTTTTTTAAATGATTGAAATGAATTTAGACTTGAATCATTAAGGAACTCCTGAATTATGAAATGAGAAATGAACCTAAGAGTTAAGTGAAAATATCAATTGAAGTAGAAATCCTTAGAATTAGGAAATTATGAACTTAAAATAAAAGTGAAACTGTAAAACTCGCGTAGTATTGAAATTCATTCTATAGCATAGATATAACTTACCAAAATATTTAAGAAGTTCAAAAATGTTATATGTATTGTTAATTGGATAATATACAAGTATAGGTTTGAACAATGGAATATGCATTTAATCAATGGTTTGCAAATATAAATAAAATTGTTAGTAAATAATTGGAATTTAAATTAACATTTAAAGGTGATTCACAATTTTGTTAATATAAAATGGAAATACTATATGTGAATGTAAATGTGAAAAAAAATTATAGGGCAATTTAAGTAATGGCTTAAGAATTAATAAATTGAAAATTCAACTTTAAATGGAAAGAAGTTGTATGTTGTTTAACTACATTCTATTTGCATAACTATAACTTACCAAATACTTAAAAGGTTTAAAATGCTAATAAGGATAAGTAGAGAAATAATATACCAGTGTGAGAGTGAATAATAAAATGTGAAGATCTAATTGATAGTTGTAAATATAAAAGAAATTTAAGCGGTAAAATGAATGATATATATAAGTGAATGAATAAAATTTAAAATTTATGAAATATAGATTTGGTAAATGGAAACTGATTAAATTTGAATATAACTAAATGTTTATAAGCTTGGAAGTGTATGAAATTAAAGTTGACTTGGAAATGTATAATTGATTTAGTGTAGATTTTGGATGGATGTTAATGTTTGATATGCATTGGTTGTTAGATGGATGATAATTGATTAAGTAGAATTCATTAGTGTTAATGGAATTGAATAAACGGAATAAGATTGTAAAATAATTAAATTCAAATTTGAAGCAAAGTGAAATTAAATATAATTGAATTCAATTTAAATTGAAGCAAATTGACTTGAATTTAAAATGTGAATGAAACAAACTTGAATAAATCGGAAACAAATTGAATGTAAACCTATTGCATGGATGAATAAGAAAATAAATGACTTTGTGTTTATGATTGTTTTTTTAGAAAATTTGAAGTTTTGATGGTTTGTACTTTGAAATAATAGAAGCAAATTTTTGGAAAAAATCCAAAATTGTCCAATATATGCTGAAACGAAAACAACCATAACTTTTAAATGGCTGAACAGAATTCGACGCTTTTGGACTTTTCGAAAATCTTAGAAACTATAGCACAACTTTTATTTAGAGTGTCTTGAGAAATTCCTTCGTTTAATAGGTTAAAAACTTGAATGTTACTCGCTGTCCTGTGTAAAAATAAGTAAAATCAGTAGTATACACCCTTAGTATTTTCGCCATATCTTTTGAATGGTTTATCAGATTTTGATGATCTTGCCCTTTATGGAAAGCTAAGAACTTAAGCTAAAACTTTTGTTTTAAGTGTTTTGTGTTTTGATGTCGTTTAGAAGGTCGGAAATGTGGGTGAACGTCGTGGACCTGCGCAAAACACTGCCCAGGCTGAAGCGTATCCCCTAAGTAAAACGGCCATAACTTTTGAAAGGATGATCCGAATTCGATGATTTTGGACATTCCGGAAAGCCTGAAATGAATGCAACAACTTTTGTTTAGATTCTATTGTCAAATTTTACCGTTTAGATGACCTAAAGCTAAGATTTGTTTGCTGTCCAGAAATTGAAATCTCAGTTTTGAAGCTAAATATGTATATATATGTTGTGTAGGCTAAGTATAGCGATCTATCTTTATATGCATGGTTCTAACTTAGTTATTGAGCATTTTAGTAGGTATCAAAGGGGTTGCGCTTTGTTGTGGAGCTCGCTTCTACGCTAAACGCATAATGTAAGTAAAATGCTAATAAATGCTAAATAAAAGGTACGCTTACGGTTTTATATGATATTGGTGATATTTATATGTTGTTTCCCCACATATGGGATGCCTCATCATTGAGATGAGATGTATATTTGTGATATATATGCTATTATATTTTTTCCGATCGAGCCGCCCAAAGGAGACTCTGCCGAAATTTTCCGAAAAATCCGGGTGTTAGAAAATTTTTCAAGTTTTAAATTTTTTTTATAACTTGTTTTGATTACTAACTTTTAATGTTAGGAAGCCGTTTGGAGTAACTTAGTGGAAGCGTAGTTATGACTTTATGAATGGAATTTCATTGTTTTATAAGTTGGTAACTTTGAATAAAATATATCTAATGTTGAATTCTATACTTAGTTTCTTTTCCTTTCTTTTTCCTTCTTTTCCTTTTCGAGGACGAAAAGTTTTGAGTGGGGGAGAGTGTAACGACCCGTAAATTTTCGATAATTAAAATAGCTAATTTAATAAGATTTCGTGATTTAATGTTAGAAAAAATTTGTAATTCATTTGGAATAATAATAACTGGAATGAATTGCAACGATAATTATCCAAGTAATGAAAAATAAAGCTACTTAGTGAATGCCTTTGCAATCAATAGTTGAATAGGATAATAAATGTTGAATTCATTGGGTATAATAGAGTAATTGATTGATAAGTAAAATCTATTTGGAATCAAATATTGAATATTGAACAGGTAAATTGTTTAAATTAAATATTTGGAAATTATTGAACAATTTAATAATGGGGATTTGAATAACCGTATAATGGAAATAGTTGTTCTAAAATTTTAACTCGTTTCAAAAGTTAAATTTTATAAGTTCGTTTTGAATATTTCAAAGGATAGTGATTTAAGAATAATCAAATTTGTTAAATTTAATATTACGAATGTTTGAATAAATTAAATTTCGAATTTGATATGATTAATTGGATATTGAAATTTAATATTTGAAAATAGAGTGAATATTTGAAATTTGATTTAATATGATTCAAATTGGTTTCCAAAATGAATGTAAGTTATATTTGGATTTTAATAGAGTTAATAAGATTTTAAAACTGGAATTTATTGGATAAATTGAATAACGGGTTTAATATGATTAAAAATGATTTGTAAAATTTTATTTTATCATATTGGAGTTATAGTGATGTTATAGAACTTTTAAAACTGAATTTAAAATTTATTTGTGAAAATTGAATATTTTAATATTTAATTATCGACTGGAAAATAGCCAATTTTTGAACAGTCTCAGAATTGGACAAAACTAGTTCCATTGGATCCGTAATAGTTAGTTATTATCGGATTTCAATTTTCGTAGCAATCGGAGTTGTCGTTTGACCGTGGCAGCTCGAAACGCGTTGAAATTGTTTAATATTAATTTGGCGAGTTAAAAATAGTCATTTTTCAAACGGTCTCGGATTTCGACGGAACTAGTTTCATTGGATCCGTAATGTTATATTATTGTAAGATTTTAAATTTCAAGTCAAACGGATTTACCGTTTGTCCGGGGCAAGCCAAAACGCATAGAAAATCGTTTAATCGGTTTAATTTAAAATTGATCGTTTATTTCCGTAACTCTCACATATGATCGAATTAGGCCTTGAAACTAGTTCCATTGCGTCCGGAATGGGGGTAAAACCTTATAAACGCCTGGCGGCACGTCTCGATTGGAGTTCGGATGATTTTGGACCTACCTATATATATACGCACGCAAACCGAGGCAGTTTTATTATTATTTTAATCCAGAAACCCTAATTGACTTCAGCCCTAGCCGCCATTTCCTGAATCAATGGCCACGAAATTCGAAACTTCTTTCTCATTTTCCTCTCAATCCATCAACAATTAGCAAAAACTCTCAACTACAAAGTTGTAGAGCACGATGAAAGCTTCAAATCCATACGGAGATGATCAAAAACGGAGCCACGGATCGACGGGAAATCACGTTCAAACCTGCTGCGTTTTTCACGTTTTTCGAGGTAAAATAGGAGGCCGAGTTCCACCATCTTACAGCCGAAGGTAGCCTTCGTCGTGAGCTCCAAAACCATGGTCGTTGATCGGCCTGAAGTTGATCGTGGTGGTCACAATATTTAACCCTAGGTGATGGCTTATGGGTTCATGTTGTTCGGTTTCTTCCTGTAGAATGAACGTGAGATGGAAGAAAGAAGGAGCGGTGGAGATTTGCAGAGGAGGGATCTAGTGGCTGAGATTTGAGTTAGGTAAAATTATAAAGAAGGTTGTAAATTTAGTTAATATAAAATCGTGTAAACTTGTAAAAATCATATCTTTTTCATACGAGGTCGGATTCGGACGAAACTTTTTGCGTTGGAATCGTATCGACGAGCTCTTCGCATTGCAACTGGATTGGAATCATTTAGAGCTTGAGAAAATTTGGGTTAAATCGAACGTCGTTCGATTTGATTTGAAATCGTAAAATCAAGGTGAGTGTTTTATAACGCTCACAACGTACTGAATATCTTTATGCTAGTTAAAATTGTCATTATGTAGTGTTATGATTTTATTTGTCGTTGTTTGATAAAAATTTAATGGTCATATAGATTGTCATTCGAATTAATCGTTGAAGTTTAAATTTGACAGTTAAATTGAAATTGAAATTGAATTGCAATTTAATCACCCGACATCGATAACTATGAAATTGCCTTGAATTGTATTGCCTATTGGACGATGTATTTCGACGATGTTATTGGTTGATGTTTGAATGTTTGGATGTTTATTTGCTTATATATATCCTGTTATGCATACATATGATACTGTGATTTAATTTAAGTAATATATGCTCATCCCTGACATTTAATTGAAATAAATAATTACTTGGCCATAGGATAGAAAATTATATACGGACACCGAATTGGCTAAATTAATAATTTTTAAAATCGTCGATTTGAAATTTATTTATATGTTTGTTTAAAAGTTATAAATAGACATAAATTTATAGAAATCGAATTTATCGAAATTTGGGTTTGGAAAGTTGAAATAAATTTGGTTAAAAGAAATTGTTAAGTAATATAAGTCGAGACTTTGAAATTTAAAAATTGGGATTTGATTTAAATTCGAAAATTGATTTGTTTAAAGATTTAACCCTAATTCGGGCTTTGAATATTACTATGTAAAAGCGATATAAAATGATATTTGAAATGGATTTGATTTTTAAAGCGAACATGATATTTTGATATCAATTATGAATCGATTTGAAATGTAAAAGAGCCAACGGTGTAATAATACGTAGTTATTAAAGAGACCGGGACCGGATATGGACATACTCTCTGTCGATACCGAAAACCACTTTAATAACTATTATACGCGGAGTGTTGATCCAGAATGAAGTGGATGGTTTGGTGAACGCGTTGACTGAAGAAAGAGAACGATTATTGGATGACCCCTGACATGACTAAAACAGGAGCCGCGCCGGGCCATTGAGGTTCGCCACCTCTAGCGGACACACTTCTTCGATACCATATCTATTACATTTGTGATGCGATTTGGGTGCACCCCTTGATTTGGGAGTGTTGTTTCGCGGTGTTGGGGTAGCTGCTGGCTATGCCCAACATCAGTCCGGATTACGCAACTACTAGTATCCTAGTTGGTATTGCCTCATGTACCTTGTCATACTAATTATCCTATTCGCGACCACTACGTTTTGATTTGTACCTTGAGTATATGGATTGCCCTCTGGTGACTTCCGGTTTTGGGGAAACTACGGTCTTGTATATGCTTTTGGGAATATAAAAATGTGTTAAGGGGGATTATGGTAACGCCTTAACGCTATTTTGATACTTTATATTACTTATAGGCATTATCTACTTAGCGTATATTACTACATAGTAGATAGTTTCACGGATCCTTGAGAGATGGAAAATCCCGTAACATCTCTTAAGTTATTGCACGCACGTTGACACTGGATATGAGATGTCAAACCCCGTAAACATCTCTGACGCCGTTACACTCATATTTATTTACGATTGATTTAACTTTCATAAGGATATTTTAGTCCTGACTCGAGTGTTTTGTCTTTTCATTACGCTCGGGTCAGTCCTGAGTTTTCAGTTTAGGTTGAAGATCATTTCCTTGGAGGACGGAGACGAAGATTTGGTATATTATCTACTACTATTATATTCATTCCATTCCGCTGCATTGTTGTATGATATTTGTTGTGTATGTAACTCTGATAAATGTTGTATAATAATAATCAAATGTATTCATTTCAAATGTATTCATTTAATTAACAGCTTCATGAACTGTTATTTTATTATTATACTTTAGCCTTCCGCTGTGAGATTCTGTGTTGTTTCATTTCCTTTATTTCCCTTCCTTTTCTTTTCTTAATTACCCCAATAACTATCTGCCCTTTTAATGGGTTGGAATCGACATGTGTATTTGATCGTCGGTTTAAACTGTCCAAAAAGGCGGGTCGTTACAGTTAACATTAGCATTAATGTGGACTTTAGCGGCTCCCTTCGTCATCTCAAAGTACTTTGAATTTGTGATCTTAAAAACATCCTAATCCAAGAAGGCATTCTTCTCAGTGAAAGCATCAAAATATTTGCATTGTTTTCGATGCAAATGATTGAGGTAAAAGAATATTTGCATTGTTTCAATGCAAATGATTGAGGTAAAAGAGCAAAACCTTTTCTTCGAGAATGAGACTAAGGTTTAAATGGAAAAGTGGACCTTTTATTTATAAAGACAGTTTATTGATTTGAATTTGTTAAGCGCAATAAATAATAAGGTCATAACAGTAAATAAAGGCAATTAAAAGAAAATAGAAATTCGCACACATGATTTTTATAGTGGTTAGACAAAATCTTCAGTGTACATTCATTTTATATCACTTCCGTTAATGCTCTTTGCACTATAATTTTTATAAAAGAGATTGCATGGTTTATTAAAAGAAAACTATATTTTCTTTATTAATATAGTTATCTTTCTTTATTATTTTCATAAAATATAATCTTTTAATAAATAAAATAATAATTGTCTGAAAATAACTATATTTTCATAAATTGCCATATTGGATTGGACCCAAATGGTTTATTATTTGTACTCTCATTTGTTTGCATTTTACAAAGAATAATAATACTATCTTTTAATTTTAATATGTTGCTAAGATTACAATGATGTTCTCATTCTAATATCATTTCTTTAAAATATCAGTTATCCATTTATCTACCTTTCAACATAATGTAAAAACTTCGCAGTTATAGGCGATTTTTCGAACGAATGCTACTTCACGGAGGAAAATGTGTATCGACGAAAAGCTAAATGAACAATTTTCAAGTTGTGGACTGATTTGATAGGATGACTACTGCACTCATATATGGTTCAGTACTTAGCCAATAAGAGCGGCACTAAGGATGGTGATCGCTTCCTCCACTGGGCAACTCCCGCTTGCACCAACGGTCGTCTTCGCCTCAATGCACTGATTTTCTACTCACTTAGGCAGTGGCCACTATTACTTGTTTCCAGAAATGCTCGCTGCCTCTCCTTGGCATCATTTGCCTATTACACTAGGAACCGCTCACTGTATGGAGGCATTCGCCATCACTTATATGAGAAAATTGGTCAGAAATTGAGATCCACAATTTAAAGGAGCTTAGTTGGAGACATTTGGTACAGCGGACAGTAGAGCTATTTTCAGACAGTCAGAGTGCGATTCATCTTGTAGAAAATCAAGCTTATAGTTCACGGACGAAGCACATTGATGTTAGAGGTTTCTTTCTTATGCTTGAGGAAGAACGAAGCAAGATCAAATTGTTGAAAGTGAGTACTTTGGATAATCCTTCAGATATGATGACAAAGTCACTTCCTAAGGACAAGTTTGAGCACTGCTCAAACTTGATCAGTTTGATACCTATTACTTGAGCGTCATGGGGCGTTAGAGCCAACAACTTATATGTCGATTGCTTGATGATAAGATGATGAAGAGAGATTGTTATATTTGAATCAAGGTGGAGTGTTGAATTTGGATGATTCAAATATTTGTTAAAGAGGAAACAAATTGATTAATTGATTCAATCAAATCAATTAGTTTGGCCGATATATGGAAGGATATTTTGAAGGAAACTAATTAATTAGTCAATCAATTAATTAGTCAATGTATATCTGCTATATGAAAAAAATAAATGATTAGGCATGGAGAATAAAGGAAAGATATGGAAACGAAGATTACTCCATCTATTTGTGCTAAAATCAAATCATGCAAATTGAAAAGATATCTGGGTAATCGGGAAATTGATTTGCTTAATCTCCAAGCAACCCTTCATTATCAAGTCTATTTAAATGAAGGAATTTAATCTTCATATGTATAAGCAAGTGTAGTATCCCCATTATTCTTTCCTCTCTCTTTTATACTCTTTTCTTTAGTGAAATAAAAAGTTGTTGGGTCTCCGTGGACATAGGATATTCATATCTGAACCACGTTAAATCTTTTGTGTCTCTTATTTCTGTTATTTTTCTGTGAGACTGCATAATTCTTTTTAAGTGTCATTGGTATCTAAATAGGCAATACTATATTCTGAACAAATAAACCGCTTTCGCTCAAATTAAAAAATTCGCTACATATTTCATTTTGAAACTAAGAATTCACATAGGATGTTACTGAATGTCATTTAATTATATGATGTTTCGTAATTGAACTTTTGTATGAAATATTAGTTTTAGTTGGAAGCAAGATAAGGCTATGAGGGTAACCGTTTAGCCTTTATTTAACACCAAAATTATTTTTATTCGTTCTTCTTTTTCGGTTTTCGCTCATTTCCTAAACGACAAAGTATTATTAAATGTTTTCTTTTTTTTCTTTCCAGTCACGTGTCTTGCACCATTTGTCAATGCATGTATTAAATATTATATCCCACTAATAATAATTAAGTTAAAAAAATTAATCCCACTTATAATAATTAAGTAAAAAAAAATATCCCACTTATAATAACAATTAAGATATTTTGGTTCTAAATGTTAAATCTTCAGTGTTGCAATGAGTGCTCTCCGACAAATCTTTATCTGAAGAAAGCTTCAATGTTGCACTATATTATTTAATTTAATTTAATTCATATAGTGGTAAATTAAACTTTAGTGCCATTTCAATGGAATTAAGAATTCACATTGGATATATGCAAACAAATAAATTTGCAAGTTTTTTTAACCGTTAAAATTTTTAAGGGCACTAAATATTGTATAAATAAAGTAACTAATCATAATGATATTTATATATATATATATAGTTAGTGAGATAATAAGATGCTAGCTACAAATAACAAAAGGTATACAAAGAAAGCAAAACTTTAAATCAAACACTACTATCATTTAAGGAATATTAGACATTGGAACGGTAAGTTATGTATTTAATATTTCTCATACGATGTATGCAGGTATACTAAAACTTATTCGAGATGAAACCGCAACTTGGGTGGCATTCAAGAATTTATACCCTGATTTGTAGATCTAATAATTTTCTATGGGCATGATAACTAAGCAAATAATGACATTTTAATGGTCATCATTTCTATCCTTTACACGAGGCTCTCGTTTAAGCGGCATCTATGGTAAGTTCTAAGCAATCTTGCCGCGACACGGGAGAGATTGCTTCTAAATCAAGTCGGTAACCAAATGTTCATAGAAACCAAATCGAACAATGTTTAAACAAAATTTCCAGTAGACATTATTAAGTACTAACATTGTTTAGAAGTAAAATAGTAATAATGAAAAGAGAAGTCTCAATAAAACATTTGAAATTGCTAGTTGGCGAATATCAATTAAGGCTATTTTTTTAAAAAATTGTTTATTTTGATGAAATTTTGAAAACTAGACAATTACAGTAATATTTATTTTACAAATCATAGTTTTACATAGCGGTGTTTATGGTCTGTCAAGCAATCACATAACTGCTTGTTAACTATTAAGTTGAAACTTGAAAGTCACGAACTGACCATGCTACTAACAACACCCCTTGTACGGAAGGGGCTTATCAGTTTACATCCAAAGGCGGAGATTTAAATCACCTTCATCTCGCCCGAGATCTCACCTGAGATCCACGTATTGCACATGGAAAAACTTATGTTTGTTATATATTCTCATACACTATTTAAGTTTAGGTACCGATTCAAACAATTTTAACCAAAAAAAAAAAAAGAAAATCCTCCACAACAATACTAATAATTAGAATAATATACTTTTACCAACATTTTAGCAACACATTCAAAAATTTCTTATACATTCATATGTTACATCGCACATGCCAACACATGCCAAATTACAGGTTATTAGAATCTTTGATTCACAGGAATGCAAAAAATTAGATATTATACTGGAGAATACCATATGCAACACCCAAAAGAAAGAAAAATTATCAAGTGCATCTATCTACCAAGGTCACCACAACCACTAATATCAAAAGCGAAAAGAAATTACAATGCAATTAACATCCTAAATAAACACTTATCTTGTCTGTGCCTGCAATCTCAAATAACATGGGAGTTAACACCATATATGGATCACACATCAAAGGTTAAAATAAGATTACAATTAAACACACTCATCAAACAGTCTTAAAATCCGTTCATTGTGGTTATTTCCATTGCCTACCCAAATTTAGTATAAATATCTTGAGAGTAAAGATTTATATTAGCATCAGCAATTTTGGGAAGATAAAAGATCTCCTAAAACCACACGATTGATTGATTAGTAAGATAAGTTATAGAATATGAATCATCCGGCTACCACGACATCAGTTTTGGGCTTTGAACTGATGCTGCTTAGGGTTACGGTAAGGGCTTGAATTCTGGTGATTCTTATTCTCATTTATTCTTGACAGAAAGTTCTCTACCACTATTGTTGGTCCATCCTCTTCAAATTTATTATCAGAATTGAATTGCATGGCTTTCAGTTTATCTTGTTGATATAACAAAATGTTAATTAAGAAGCAATTCATTCATTTATTTGAGTTGTTTAGGTTTCATGTCTACGTGGATGCATCAACCATATGCTTGTAGGCAAAGTGTGTTTTCCCCCTCGAACACTATTCATTGGTGCCAACACTATCGATCATGGGGATTGAACTCATGATCTTTTGTCCCATAGTATAAACTACCAACCTAAGTGCCAACCCTGTTGGCTGTAGGTAGAGATTTTTGTTTTGTAAGTTTGTATGTGAATTTCAGTCATTAGCAAGTTTGTATATATTAGCAGCTTATTTACATGAAAAATGATTAAAAGAAGTCTTGGTATTTGCATGCCTCTCACTTGTAGGGAATAACTATAGTATCCAACTTTACATTTTCCACATAGGTCGGTCTAAAATGCAAATTAGACTGCAGTGACTGTAGATGTCTTCATAGTGTGTGCATTGGATGTATAAAAAAAGCAAGCTTCAAATTCCAAGATGTTATGCATCATGGCAAGTCATGTAATTCTTTAGGCAATAGGTTTGTCCATAGAAGAAGTAAGATGTGATCCGTACACTTCCGAATCTACGCCGGGTTAGAAAGAGTTCATTATCGTATATCATCAACACGGTTATCAAATGTAATTCACTATTATAGGAAAGAATGAATTTCATTAATGTAAAATGATCGCTGCTGAAGATTGACATTAGGTTTGTCAAACTGATTTTAAACCCCAGACTATTAACTGTGGAACATCTATTTAATCGAATTTTGTACTTGGTCAATGACAAAAATAACACCAAGAAAGTGCGAAAAGACAGAGATATTGATATGATCCATCTTGCGTTTTCGGAAGTCCATTTTATGTGCATGACAGGCAAAATGTCAAGCTTACCAAGTGCATTCAAAGATGTGTCACACGCATAAAATTAATGATTATTGTGTCCAAATGACATGTTACTTAAGATAAATCAACAATTCTCAAGAACAAGGTGACTCCACTTAACTCTTCCAAGTTGGCGAGTAACACCAATATAGTGAATAAAAAAATGGTTTGTGATGCAGTACAAAATAATTTACATGAAGGGTTTGTGTATAATAACCATCTTCATCGAATCTAACTATAACCACGATTTAGACTGTTGAATGCTTTTGCTAATTGTTATCGCTAACATTTAGCATGGTTAACTATTGAAGTGATACAGCCATCTACAAAATACAAACAACCTAAAATGGTACAACTATGGTTCAATTGTACCTTGATTCAATGGACATTTCAACCTAACTTAAAAAAATTGTGTTTTCACACTTCTTCTGAAATTATCACTTTAAAATAAATTTATAAAATAATAAGCATCAAGAAAAATATAAAGAACCAAAGACTAGTGGTTAATAATATGATATGACACTGCATAATACAATACACAACCACCAAGGTTCTCAAACAGCATATTCAAATTTTGTATTGAAAATAAAATTCTTGATAACTTTAATTTTACATTTAGAAATGATATTTTTCTCCATTGTGGACTGAAATGCATTTCGAATAGGAAGTTGAATTAGGTTAGATCTGGCCAAAAAAAATCACATTGAAACAAATAAGAATTGTAAAGAGTTGAATATTTTCAAAATCTCAAAAGGTCATAACGAACTTCGAGAAATTTCTTATTTGTCATGAGTTAAACAAATGAATAGTGTAAAGTTTTAAAGATCCATGTAAGCAATGTGGTCAATCATCGGTTATCTTTTAATAAACAAATAATCATTATGTGTCATGTAAGAAATTAAAATTGAGGGATCACTTGTAGCGTTTCTCGTTGAAAACGATAAAATAATGCTAAAACATCTTAAACATGGTCGAACAGCAATGCATCTAATGCTCATAACTATATCACAAAACCTTGTATTTTAAGCCAAATTTTATTTTCTTCTTCCTTTCCTTTGTATTAAAATCAGTTGAATTCAACAAAATATTTTGAAAATATAAATAAACAAATATTAAATTGTCTGGTTTCTATTACAGATCTTATCATCATGTAAATTGACCCTGGTGAAGGATGAAAGAAAACACAAAACTCGATCAATTAAAAAGGTATACATGAAGAAAACAATACTAATATAAAATCTTTGCAAAGGTAGTGCAACATAATTCAGTCTATATCGTTGGAGATTGTTGCAATTATGAAGTTGAACAAATCAAAGTGAAGACTGCTTTTATACATAGCAATTTAAATGAAAAAAAGACAATAAGGGGGAACCAGGAATGTTTCCTGTAGACGAGGTCTAATTTGATTTATAAGTTGAAGAAGTTGCTTTGTGGATTAAATCAATCTCGTAACAGATAGTACCTCTAAATTCATTTTTGAAAATGATTTTGATAAAAACACCGAAAGGTTAGGTGTATTACAAGCGGTTAGAAAGGAAAATTGAGTTTATTTACTTTTGTGTGCGGACAACATGCTCATGGCTTTCAAGGATAGATTCAAGATGAACAAGTCGAGATTGTGCTTGAAAGCGGGGAATTCTAGATTAAGAATCAAAAGCTGGCAGGAAAAACATGGACATGGAATTTTCGTAATGGTATAAAATATTTAAGGTAGAAACTAACTCAAAAAAATACATAAAACAATTGATAGCACACTTTAGCATGAATAGGAAAATGTAATTTCAACATCAGTGTTTTAGCGGCCAAAAATATTTATAATAAGAATTTGTCTATCTCAAAAATAACAGCCTATCTGGTAAAGATGCCAGTGTGGTTAGCATGCTAATGTACGCAACGATGTTACAAGACCCAATATAGCATAAATTGTTAGATTGATTAGTTAGTCCAATAGTTATTAATGGCGCATGACACAGAAAGATGTAAAACCTTCCTGTAGTCTTGGCGCGCGACGTGGCGAATGGAGTGCGCCTTATTAATTTGCTATGCATATTTAGAGAACTTTTTATAAATTTAATATATATATATATATATATATAACAATTAATTTTAAAAGTTCAATATATTATATATATAAAATATATATGTAGCAAAGATTTTTAGATATTTTACAAAAAGCTTCATCAAATATGATATCATAAGTATAGGATTTCAAGCATAACAGCCTTAAAAGGCTAAAACTCAAGATAATAGTACATATGAGTGATAAACTAAAAATATGAATTTGATTCAACAGCCATATTTTATTAATCAATATCTGCATAATCAGATTCATAAGATTCTTCATCTTCTACGGTCTCATATTGCTTGACAATTTAGTCAGTGCGACCATAAAAGGAACATATAGTTCGAAGTTCATTAAGGATTAAAAACATGCATTGAGACTATTTATTCAATGCAATAATAATTAGAACAAATCATTTGAAATTCGTTCGAGATTAATTCGAAGAATTTGACGAGATTATTTGTTCAGTGCAAGAATGGTAATTAGCCCCGTCAGGCTGGATTTGGACCCCACATGGCAGGTCTCAATTCTAATCAGGTTGCATTTTGTTGAATCTAACTTGTATATTTCTAAACCTTGACATGACCCGAGGTTTGATACAGTTCGGATGGATTCGGATCCAACTAAGTGATAACACAAAATAGGTGTACCTTCTTGCTTTTTGTCTAATCTTTTAGGTCGGATTGGTTCTTCATGTTATTTTTCATCAACTAGACCTAACCCGAGACTATCAGGTTCAAGTTGGGTTCAGATCTCGGTTTCGTTTGGAGTTGCGGATCTCGGTTTCGTTTGGAGTTGCGGATCTCGGTTTTAATTGTCCATCATAGTTCGATGCAGCAATAATATAAATAAATATTTCAAAGTTTGTTGGAGGTTAGTTTGAAATGTAATTGTATCATTGTATAACAAAATATAACACATTCAACTACCGTTGAAAATTAATTTGGATTGTGAAAAATGAAAAATAAATAAAAATGAAGTAAAAAACAATAAAATAACGAAAAGACACGTCATTCTTGCGTCCTACGCCATTCACGGTGCTTCTTCATGTGCACTGCACCATACAGAAGAAAGACGCAAACGTCGTGTGCCTTGCACTATGGCGCACGTCGTAGCGCGTCTTTCATGACTATGGTTTGTCAATGACTAATGTGAAAAACTTGCATTGAGAAGCCAACAATAACAATTAAGCGATTATTTTCAAACAAGCTAGGGTCGATTAGAGATGGAATCCAAAACTAAATGACAAAGTCAATTTAAAAGTAGCAGTAACAACAACTATAATAATAACCATGATAATAAAATAATAAAATAAAATAATTGAATAAATAATAGTAGTAGTCGTAGTAATGATAATAAATAGGTAAAATAATAAAAATAAAAAATAAAAATATATAAAGAAATTAAAAAAAAAACTTGACGATAATGATAATAATAGTAATAGTAGTAAGATGGACCGAAGACCAAACAACACGCCTTAGGCTTCTATTCACTAGTTCTATAATCTAAAACGTATAACATAATCCCTAAACCAACCCTAAGCAAAAAAACTCCTAGCTCATGATTCCGATACGTTGATCGCTAACTTCCATGCACTTCTTTCCGACACCGGCTCTTGAGATATATTTCAATCCTTTAAGTTCCTTTTTACTATTTTCTTCCATGTCAATCTTGATCGACCTTTATCTCTCTTAGAGCAATCATTGCGGCCTATAATTTCAACACGCACAGGTGCCTCGAGAGGCCACCATTGGAGATGTCCAAACCATCTTAAGTGGTGTTGGACTAGCTTCTCCTCAGTTGGTGATCTTTCAAGTTTATCACGTATATCATCATTTCTAATTCGGTCCCGTCTTGTATGACCGCAGCTCCATCGCGGCATATGCATCTCTGCTATACTTATCTTCTGGATGTGTTGTCTTTTAATAGACCAACATTCTGCACCATACAACATCGCTGACCTGATTTCTGTAGAACTTTTTTTAAGCTTTTATGAGACTTTCACATCATAGTGAATTCTTTCACTAATCCCACTCGAATTTTAAAACTAACATCTTCATCAATCTCACCATCATACTGCAACATTGGTCCTAAATACCGAAAGGATTCCTTCTTGGGCACTACTTGTCCGGTCAGAGTGACATCTTCATCTCCGACCTGACACCACTGCAACCCTTGCTTGTTTATCAGCGTACCCGAGTCTCGATATGGTGCGTCGCTAAGTGGATTACGTCCCGACGAAATATAATAATGTTACATTTTCATAAGAGAGGCTATATTTTTTATGTTGGCTCGCTAAGCCTATCACAACTCACCTCCTTTATCCTGATTTGGGAGAGACAGTATAGAAAATTACACATGCGGAGTTGCACTGGGAAGTCATGAGCAATATTTCTCAGAGGTACACTACGTGCACATGAGGAATTGATATTAAAAAATACCATTTATAAGATAGTCTGAATGCTATTACGAATGTGCGACCTGATTTTATAAAATAACTTTGACGTGTATGTAATGTTGCATTTTTTTATGCGTGTACATGCACAAATTAAACTGAAAGATGAAGGTATCATGTATGCATTTATATGTGTTGTATAGGCTAAGCCGTTGGCGAGATTGCATTACGGTTTTGAATGGCACAACTATAAATGGTAATTTAATCAAAAGACAGTCAGAGCTTATGTAGAGTTAGTGAGAAACATTCTTTAATTTTCTTTCAAAAACATCACAGATTTCAATATGCATTTCATAATACAATTATCATAGTTTTATGACATTATTAATTGTTGCATCCATGTAGCTTTACTTGTACATCACTAAAGTCCGCGTTGTGAAGGCAACTTCAACCTCATGTTCCTTTATGCATCCATGGTAATGGAATTTACCATATTAGTGTCAAATACTAAAAAGAATAGGATAAAATTGGTAAATGATGGGGTAATGAAAGAAAATTGTAGGGTTTAATTCCTTTTTACTAAATACCGCGATGTGAAAGGAGAATTATGGTGTGTTAATAGACGTTGCCCATAAAGTAAAGTTCATTGCTTGCAACTGCATTGCTAAGATTTAATGTTCAAATCCTTCCAATTCAGGGCTAACATATAGCAAATGATGATTTTGTCTTAAATGTAACATATAAAGCAAATCCATTCAACTTTTGTACCCTTGAAAAATAGAACAGAGAAGGATAAAGAATAAGTCAACTTCACCAAACTAAGCATTTGGTACAATTTGACCTTACTGTCAAATCATATTCTTATTACACTTACAATCCAAAATCAAATTCCTATAACACTTCACAAAGGTGATATAGTGGCAGCCGTTCATAATACCACAATGCAGACAGTATTGAGCAGAAAATAATAATAGTTCAACTCACATATCAACAGACTAAAAGAGCTTTATGTGTCATTTTGTAAGATCTTATCACCTTAACCGAGATCTAAGTTTATAAACAGATGTCATAGGAATAAAACCCAAATTAAAACTTACATCAATTAACTTCGCCATAGGTAATTCCTTGAACAACTTCTGCGAATGAAACTGCGAAGTATTGGCCGCAGGAAACGCCTTCTCAAAATAATCCAGAAATCTCATTAGTTGTATATCATGTTGCCCTTAATAAGATCCCTACAGACAAAAACAATTAAAATTATAAAAAACAACTCCATAGGATGTACAAAATTGAAAATTCTTGAAGAATCTGTTCAAATTCAGTTTTACTTACAGTCACATCCAAAAGATGCGCAGAGAGATCAGAAACGTCCCTCTTCGCTGCAGCCTCTGCCACAGTAATCTTAGGTTTCTTAACTTTCTTCGCTTTAATTTTCTTCAATGCTGCCGCATTGGTGCCTTCATTCTCCTTGACATCATTGCCGCTTTCGTCGTTAGATCTGGGCACCATACTTGATTCTTCCGCATCCGCTGCCACAGCCAGAGCCGTCGCGGCTTCAAGCGTTCGATGACGATTGCTGGCCTTGAGATCGAAATTGTCGAAGATGTGGGAGTCGTGGTTGGAAGTGGCTACACCATTGGCGGCAGTGGAGGTTGGCTGCTGGGTGCGACGGTGGCGTTTAGGGTAGGTCACGGTCTGCCATTTGTACTCGTTTGAGTGCTCTTCCATTTTTTAGTCATCAGTTTCAATTTTTATTATTTTTTATTATTGTAATGGTTTTGATTTGAGACCGAAAGGACGAATGAGGTTGAGGTAGAAAATGCCCATGAGGAGCAGATATATGTGTCGTGGAATAAAATGGAATACATGGATATGAAAATTACAGATGTATCTTCAATTTCAATAATGTTTTATCTTTTAAAATGTCGTCATTTGTGAAAGTTCAAAAAAGGCTTCATTTGACATGTTGACCAAAGTATTTCCTTTATATATAAGATAACACAATTGAATATAAGTACTCATATATTTTTAGATTGTAAATATCTGAAGTAACATATTTGGACTATAAAATAATTTTGAAATTTATAACATTAAGTATAATACTTCACCGATTTACATTTTATAAAAAATATATATATGAATTTGTAGAAATATTATCATTATTTTTTTTTGATTTTAGTATTTAAAATGTTATGTTTTCGTATTAAAATATATTAAAATATTATTTTCGAATAGTTAAATAATCATATATTCATTTTTTTTAATCCTAACTATTTAAAATCATATATTTTGTTTCAAATTAGTTTTGCAATAATATTTCTAAAGTTTAAGGAGAGTATATGTTAAAGGTATTATTTTATTAATTTATATATATTTAAGAAATGTAAATACATAAAGATATTTTATCGTTTATTTTCAAAATTTTATGTTTTAAAATATTTTTTCTGATTTAAGTTTATTTATATTTTGAAATCAAGAAATTATACGTTAAATATAACTGATATGCCTATATATTGAAACAATTGTAAATAGAAAAATTTGCAAACATAGACTTGTTTATGTAAACAATAACAGAAATAACTCGGTTTTGATAATAATTACAGACGTAGATCTGTTTTTACCAGGTAGACGATGGCAGGTTTTCAAAATGCATCTTCGGGCGAACTTTCAAAATGCGCCAACATGCGACTTTCGAAAATGCGCACGAAGGCGCATTTTGAAAATTTGCCTTTGCAAAAACTCTGCATATAAACAAGACAGTAGGCAGAGCGTTTATCAAATCTAACAATCGCATAGATATATAATTTCAAATCTAACAACTTCCGTAGATATCAGCTTGCAAATCTAACAATTACGAAGTTCATTTAAGTTTGGTACATAACTAGTTAGTTTGATACATAGAAATTACATTTGTTTAAAGTTGAATACACCGAAATCTTAATTCGTTACAAAGTCATACATTTGATAATGGAAGTTTAGGTCGTTGCAGTACATCGCTTTCTTTTATAGTCCTACGATCCACATTTGTTGCACCTGTTTGTTTTAGGCGTTTGAAGCTCGTCCATAACATTTTTTATCCTTGTAGATTTAGGTCGTCCATGTTATCTTCTTGTAGGTGGAGGCAATATATGTAGACCGGTGTATGGTCTCCAATATCTCTTATCACGCGCGGGATGAAACTCTGGCTGATATGAAGCTTTGTAACTGCGAACAGAGTACCACTCTGATACGAAATCATGATGTGCTTTGTTTGCACCGTAATCCTGTGCCGAACAAGCCGCCATTACATGGACACATGGTAATTTTTGCAGTAAGGGGATGTTGCATGTACATGAGCAGTTAGGACCATCAATTAACACTTTAAATTCATCGTCGTGGCAATGAATCACTTGCCATTCTGTTCGACTAAAGCGAACTAGTTTACAATGACGTGCTTCAATAGCTCGATCTGCTATTTTAGCTTCCCATTTTGGAGTCAAACGTGCTGTGATAGCATCCATCGTCCCTCGTCTCTTACAGAAATATCCAACTGATCGAAAGAACGTTCATTCAACCAACGCCTTTATAGGTAATGATCGAGCACCTTTCAGTACACCATTAAAACTTTCGGATGCATTGGTGGTCATAACATGAAAGAGTCCTCCATCGTCTTTGCATAGGGCCCAATTTTCTTCAAAATTCCCTAAACTTCTTTCAATCCATTCATGAGCCCGTGAATTTGTAGCTTTAATTTCTTCTCTAATTTGTTATACTCAACTACTTCTGAAGCACATGCAGCTGAATAAAATAAAGTTGTAAGTCGCTTATCCCTAAAACCCGCTGTTTGAAAATAACTTTAAGATGTCGTGCACAGAACCTATGTTTGTGTGGTTCTCGCCACTTCTCCTGTAAAGCCTTCGAAATTCCTTTCATCTGATCCGATATGAAAGTAATACGACGATTGCAAACACTGTGAATGAATTCACGCATGTAAGAAAAAACCTACCCAAGCTATCATATGACTCGGATTGAACAACTGCATAAGCTAATGGAAACAGACAGGCATCCGCATATACAGCAGCAGCAAGAAGCAACGTCCCTTTGTATTTACCATATAAATGTGTCCCGTCAATACATAACAATGGCCGGCAGTGTAGAAAACCTGTAATGCAAGGGTCATGTAACGACCCGAAACTTTGGTTGTTAGATTTTGAACATTTAATTCATTTTAAATGTTGAATGCGAACTATAATTTGATTTTGAATAAGAATATTTTGGTTAAATTAATGAAATTAGTTAAATTTTCAATATGGAAATTAAAAAAAAATTGAATAATAATTAAATATTTGGAATCGGAATAATTTGTGAATCTGAATGCAAATAGTTATGAAAATGGTTTCTAAGGTTTATTTTAAGTTTTGTTTGATTTGAATTTTTATATTGGATTTTTAGATGGAACTAAAAGTCGATAAGTTGAATTTGGAAATTTTATATTAATTTAATAATGGAATTTAATAATATTATAATGCAAATAATCAGATTTTAGTTCGAAATGAATCAGAATGATTTCTGATGTGAATATAAATTCTGTATGATTTATAATAAAGTTTTAGAAGTGAAATTTTAAGCGATTTCGATAATTTTGGAAATCGCTCGAATTTATCAACGAGTTAAAATAGCCTTCCGAGGCACAGTCTCGGAATTCGACGAAACCAGTTCCATTGGATCCGTAATAGTTAGTTATTATCAGATTTCAATTTTTGGAGCAATCGGAGTTTTCGTTTGCCCCTGGCAGCTCAAAATGCATAGAAACTATTTTAATCGATTTAATTTAAAATTGATCGTTATTTTCGTAACTCGCACATATGATCGAATTAGCCTCCGAAACACGTTCCATTATGTTCGGAATACGGGTAAAACATTATAATCTCTTGTCGGCACGCGTTGATTGGAGATCGTTTGAAAAAGTTGTTAAAAATGAATTTATTATTAAAATAATATTTATAAATGTATATTATATATATACACGTATAAGCAGAGAAATCCTAATCTTTCTTTCGACGACAGCTAATATTCAATGGTCGATATCTCACTACCCTTCTCTTCGATTTATCCTCCTTCACGCTATAATATTAAGAAGCTCCAACACGAAGATCGTAGAGGGCTTCGAGATCTACAATGTGGACGGTGGTGATCGAGAATAGCGTTGTGGATTGTCTCAATTTCCACGGCGTTCATCGAGCGTTCGAGCACGTTTTTCGAGATGATGGCGGCACTTGAAGGTGGTGCGCATGGGCCGTGGGTGCGTGGCGACTCGCTCTTCGTCGTGGCGTTGGTTGATCATTCTCTAGTTGCACGCAGGAGGCGCGGCAGGAGGTCAACGTGGGCGATGTTGGGTTCGTTTATGGCCTGAAAACATCACGTGAGAGAAGGAGCCGTGTGCGGCCTGGATTTGGTTAGTGAAATTGACGGCCAGATCTTGTTGGTATGTTAATAAAAAGAAAATTTGTTTTAAAATTTATATACAAACTTTATAAATTCGTAACTTGAGCAGACGTTGTCAGATTAAGACGAATTTGGTAGCGCCGGAATCGCAGAAACGAGAAGCATGCTATGATGTAGGCCTGGGATCGTTTTGAGCAAGTGGAAATTTTAGATTAAATCGAACAAGCTCGATTTAATTTAAAATTTGAAACGCCGATGCATGGTGAGTTAATCTCACTCACATCTGGATGCCATTGAATTTAAATAGTTAATATTTAAATAATTGAGTGATTGGTTGAATATGAATATTAATATCAGTCTGGATTGATATTTATTTGTTGTACTAATGTCTGTGGATGCAGGGAAAACTGGTTGGAGGGATCCAACTGGATTCCTCACAATATAGAAATTATTTCCATAATTGATGATGTATTTCATTTATATACTATGACAGGTTAATTTGAAAATTGAATTGTGCTGTGTTATGATTGGATGAACATAATCTGGAATTTTAAATATACATAAATAAAATGGGAGTAAAAAGGAAATGAAAAGAAATTTTAAGTAATGAATTTAAGGGAATTAAATTCGAGGAATTGGGTTGAAATTTGTAAATGGTTTTTAAAACTGAGATCGGAATGGAAATGAGAAACGGAAATTTATAAATTGGGTTTATAAATAAAGTGGTATATTTATCGGTGGATAAATTTTGGAAGATAGATTTTCGGTGGAAAATTCTATAAGAAAGGTAAAATTATTTTAAAGGTAAAGATGATATTGTCTTTAAAGGATTTAAAGTGCATTTTTTTTCCTGGAA
Source organism: Allium cepa (assembly GCA_030765085.1). Classification (NCBI taxonomy): domain Eukaryota; kingdom Viridiplantae; phylum Streptophyta; class Magnoliopsida; order Asparagales; family Amaryllidaceae; genus Allium; species Allium cepa. Next base: position 133,483,392 of record CM060943.1, read on the forward strand.
ATTTAGTATGTATTAAAGAAAAGCTATAAATGGGCAGTTTAAAATGTGTTTTAGAATATTTTAGAAAGAAAATATTATTTTAATTGTTTAAAGTGTAAGTAAATATTTATTTAAGAGATTATGGTATTTAATTGTCTTAAAGGTAGAGTAGTATTAAGTTTTCAAAATGAAATTATAATATAAATATTTGATTTAATAACTTTATTTTAAAAGTTAAATTTGGCTTAAATTACTTAGCAAACCTCTATATATTTCCTTAAGTATTATTTTCAATTAAGTAATTTCTAGTAGCTTTATTTTAAATATTTTAAGCATATATTTTGAAAGTGATATTCGAGGAAATAGAAATGTATTTAAAAATAAAAAGAGGGTTTATTTTTAAAGTGTTGGAGGAATTTACGGGATTTAAACGTAAATTTGAATTGACGTAAATCGTGTAGGGTTTATAAAAGGTTCTTTGGTTTATTCTGAAAATGGAAGTGTAGTTCCCTGAAAAGCCAAGTACGTTTTAAAGCGGATTTTTAAGTAAAAGTTAAGAGTTTTAAAATTGATTTTAAAACAATGTTTTTAAGAAAATTCTTAATTAAGTTGTAATTTTTTTAAAGGTGAATATTTAATAAATTAGAATAGAGGAAATTATTTTAAAGGTGTTAATCGGTATATGCTTTAAAAGAATATCATTAATATTTATATTTTACAAACTAGTTTTATTGTAAAGATAGTTTGGTTAAAGTTTTATTTGAAAAACTTGTATAAGATTTCATAACTTTATTTTAAAATTTAGTATGACTTAACTTGTATTTTGAATAACAATAATTTATATTTTATAAAGCAGTTTTATTTGAAACATTTAAAAAGTATGTATATATTTCAAGTAAAGTATGTAAATAGCTTTAATTTAAATTATTATAAATCTAAAGTAATTGGCTTGAATGTTTTCAGTGGAAATCAATATTTGAAAATTTATTCCATAAGGAGTGTGGTCTGAAAACATTCAAAGGTTTGAAAAGTGGAAATATATCTTGTGAAGATATTTTGAGGTTAATAAATAATTTGGGGAAATTATTTATTGTTTGATGGATGTTTGTGAATGTTAATTGATAGTTAAATCATCAATATCAATATTGGCCATTGCGTTGATCGTTTCGAAGAGACCGGGATCGGGATTTATTTCTCGAAAACCACTTCGATCCGGCTTGTATGTTTTCGTGGGAAAAAAGAGTTCGGAGTCGAAGATGGAGAAGTGAAGTGCAAGGGCTAGTCACTACTAATCCTGAGGATGATTCCAAAACGGATGTAGTACGAGTAGTGCTTTCGCTTCCGTTCGAATCCGGGACGGACTTGTATGAATGAATGCTTTCAGAACATCGTCAGGTGGACTATGGGCATTCTAAGAGAAACGTTCTAAAAGGTAACGCTTAGCCTCGAGCCTCATCAACCGGGAATGACTGAAAATCAAGGGTTATGTAGCAAGGCTACGTGGGTAGCACCCATTAGGGTAAGGTCATCCTTGTCTAGATGTCCCTTTTTATTCGGCTTAGTGGTGCGGTTGTTGATCCCAATCGTGGGGTGATCTTACTCGGGATTATCCAGTAAGGGGTAGTCCCGGTCTTGTGTTGCAGGGGATTGGGAGTAATTCTCGGTACGGTGATCTAGGCCACATACTGTGACAGGTGGTACCCCAGTGCCCAGTCATTAGTTGGAAATCCATTCTCCCTACGAGCCTTTTACGAGTTTTGTTTGTATAACCCACTTTGTGGCTAGTAGCTGGAATTTAATGAATGTAACAATTTCGGCTATTTGAATAAGTATTTGTAAATAGACACTATTATAATATCAGAGGATTTTATAAGAAATGGTTTAGCTATCATAAGGTAAAAACCCGACATGTTTATTTGTGGCATGGTCTTACGAGATGCTTTTGATTTCAAAGGATTTTGAAACTTTAAAATCAATTTGGGTGTATTTTTATCAGCTGATATTCCAAACTGACTCGGGTGTTATTTCATCATAATGCTCGGGTCGGACCAAGTATTATAGATTACAGGATAGGATGCTGTGGAGCTCAGGAGAGGAACTGGAGTCCGAGATGTATTATCCGTATTTGATTATATCCGCTGCTGAGATTTGTTTGAAAATTTGTCAGGCTAGTAATTATTGTTTGTTTGAGATATATTCTGATGATATGTTGTATAAAACAGATATAGTTTTCATTTTGTGTAAAGATATGATATTATGTATTATATTTGTTCCGCTGCGATCGTGAGATTCTATTATTGTTTAGTTCCTTCTCTCTTCTATCTTCTTTCTTTTTCCTCAACAATCTATCTTTTCCGGCACTCGATCGTCGGCATATTATACTGTGGAGTATTTTGTGTCGATATTCGAGGGTCGAGAAGTACGGGTCGTCAAACTTGGTATCAGAGCTTAGGTTGGCGACAACCTTGGCTCTGGTGGGGAAATTACTCATTGAACAGAGTCAATAGTACTTAATAATGAGTTGAGAGTAATAATAGATATGAGAGCATATTTGTTAGTGAATATAAAACTGTTTTTATACTGCGTTAACTTATCGGTTGAGTGTTTATGAATTCTGGTCGGTACGGAAAGTACAACCGTATCGATGGGGGTTCTTAAACAAGATAAACCGACATGGTATTGTTTTTAAAGTGGGCAAATGAAATAATTTTACCCAAAATAATATTTTGATATAAAAGGAATAATTTTCTGAAGTTATTATATATTTGGATGTTTGGTTGTTAATATTATAATCAAATATAAGAATCTAAAATTTAAAATGGTTTATAACCAAATAGAATTCTATAAGAATAACTAAAATTTGATTTAAACCAGAATTTAATCCCGAAAATTTTGAAAGTGTTTTAAATGTATTTGAAACAAAAGTTTGGGAATTTAAAATCTTGGGAATGATTGAAATGTTTTCCAAGTGTTTGAAGAAATGATGGAGTATTATTTCGGGAAAATATTTTTGAATGGAAATTATTTTGAAAGGAATTTGTGGAAGTAAGGAAGCACTGAACTCACTTCAGTCGCTAGAAAATAATCCTGATGATGATGGCCGCATCATCAGAATTCATTTTCGAGTTTCTAAGGTGATGGATTGCTACCGTAGTGATTGGTTATGATATTTGTTTGGACTTGTTGGGTATACAATTCGTTTTAGAAATTTCAAAAGGAAAATTTGCTTCGGTAAAACCAAGTGTTTTGGAATCCGAAGATTTGATTTGATATACCAAGTGGGTACGTGTAGTTTATGATTTCAAAATGATTTTAAGATAAAAACCGGGCAATTGAATTCTGGGAACTCTATTTAAATAATGTGAAAAGTTAAGATAAAGCAACTATTGAACCTATTAAGTGAAGTTGATTTAAATAAGAAGGGAAAATGAAATTTTAATCCTGGAATTAAAATTTAATTTGAGTGAATGAAAGTGAATAAAATATATTTGAATTTAACTTGAGATAAGTTAAATAAAATTGAAATTGAGATTGAATTAAAGTGGATAAAGTTGAAATGTAAAATGACTTTGTAATTGTGAGTTATAATTGCGTAGTGAATTTGTACCTATAAGCTATTAAGTGTTATACTTATAGTCTGAAATTGTGGATTAAAATTGTGAAATGAAAATTTATAACCTTAAGCTATTAAGTGATATATATATATATATATATATATATATATATATATAAAATTCGGAATTGTGATTATAAGGTGAAAATGGACTCAAATGAACATTATCAGCTTTTAAATAAATAAGTTGGTGAACTTAAGAATAGGAAATGAAAGTTGTAAAACCAAAATAAAATGATTGGTATTCTATGGGAAATTCAAAATTTAATCCTTAATGAAATGTAAGGTGAAGAAAATAAAATGTGAATGGACTTAGGTTAGTAAATAAGTTTTGAACTTAAATACTAGATTAAATTAAATTGGAGAAATAGAAAAAAAAGTGGATCGAAGTGGATTTAACTTAAATTATAAGGAATCAAGTTAAATTTGGAAGGAAGTAAACATCAAAAATCAGTTGTGTTATAAATAATATTGAATGGAATTAAATTCTTATTTAAAATAGTAAAGGAAATGGTACGAATTTAAGTTGGGTAAATAAAATTTAGTTGGACTTGAATTAAATTTGGATAAGAATTGAATTGGAAGAAAATTTAATTAAGTTGAAAGGATGTTGTATAAATAAAATTTTAACCCAACTAAATTCAAAAGAATTGTTTAAAGATGAATTTAGCGTAAGCTAAATTAAATGAAAAGGGTAATGGGATGAATAAAATAATGGTAGCTTGTAAAATTCTGAAAAGAAAAATAAAACCCAGTTCTGGTTTAGAATAATTGGAATGACATGTTATTAAATTCAGAAATGAATTGAGAAGGTGAATAAAATTAAAATGGATTGAGTAAGTAAACAAATTGAATTAAATTTTGTAATGGATTGGAATTTGATTGGGTAAGAATCAAATTAAAATGGAAATAAGATTAAGGTGAGAGGAAATGGAGTTATTTTGGAGTTGAGATAACTTAAGAAATGGAGTTATTTTAGAGTCGATCTTTATAAAGGGTCTTGAATGAAATTTTGTTTAGAAAATAAAATTTTAATGCAAGTGAAAGAATTTTAATTTCTTATCGTGATGAAATAAGAATGATGAGTTGTAAATAATCCAGATTGGAATAATATTAATGTAAACTCAAGTTGGATGATGAACTTGAAGTGAGAATAGAGATTTGATTTAATAATTGTAATGAAGTAAAAATTGTTTGGGGTATGAATAATTCCAATATAAATCCATGTTGGAATTAATTTTGAATAGTATTAGTAAGAAAAGGTTATTTGTTTGAATAACAACAACTTGCATAGAAATTAGTCGTTTTGCCGTAAACGAAAGTGAATGAATTTAGAAAAGTAAATAGAATTGGTTTTTGAATCAATTGGAATGGATTGAAATTTTGTTAAGTGGATTTGTATATAAATGCAAGTGAATCATAAAAGAAATGAAAATGTATCAAATTGAAAATAAAATTTGATTGCGAATCAATTTGGAATTGAATTGAAGTAAAGTGATGTAAGCAAAACATATGTAACCATATTGAAGTGAAAATAATTTGGTTATGGTGAATATGAATTGACTATAGAAAACTTCGGTGTAAATTCTTTTGCACAGAGTAAATGAAATATGGATTTGCAAAGGAGATTATTATTAAAACGTGTGGGTTACTTATATAGATGGATAACTCATAGGATTTCGAAAATTGTTGTGTGGGCTTTGAAATTGACATGTTTGGTTTAGATAAATGAATGTAATGTTGTTAATTCTCATATTATTGAAAACTGATGTGTTTGTTTAAGTAAGTACAAGTGCGGGAGGCAATCGATAGAGTTGGAGCACGTATATGCAATATAATTAGCCGCTTGCTTTTAAAATGCTAATCTAAGGTACGCCTACGCAATAAAATTGAAAAATGATATATATATATATATGTATATATATATATATATATATATATTGTGATATATTGTGGTATATTTTGTTTTCCGACCGTGTAGGTCGATATATATATATTTATATCTATTGTGATATTGTAAAACGCTCTCCGTACAAAGGAGACGCTATCAAAAAAATTCCAAAATTTTGGGAGTTAGAAAATTTTCGGGAATATTAAAGGTTTTGGTTAACTAGTAAAGTTGTTTTTGAAAGGATAGTGAAAACAAAGCTTTGAGTTAAAATAAGCAAATGATTTTGGAATGGAACTAAAAGTTTGGTGAAGTAAATGTAAGTTTGGGTAAGTAAATGAGATTAGAAGCATTTTCCTACCTCAGCAAATTTCGGGGACGAAATTTTTATAAGAGGGAGGAATGTAACGACCCTGAATTTTGGTCGTTAGATTTTGAATTTAATTCATTTTAAATGTTGAATGTGAACTATAATTTGATTTTTAATAAGAAAATTTTGGTTAAATTAATGAAATTAGTTAAATTTTCAATATGGAAATTCACCTAAAATTTGAATAATAATTAAATATTTGGAATCGGAATAATTTGTGAATCTGGATGTAAATAGTTATGAAAATGGTTTCTAAGATTTCTTTTTAAGTTTAGTTTGATTTGAATTTTTCTGTTGGATTTTTAGATGGAATTAAAAGTCGATAAGTTGAATTTGGAAATTTTATATTAATTTAATAATGGAATTTAATAATATAATAATGCAAATAATCAGATTTTGGTTCGAAATAAATCAGAATGATTTCTGATGTGAATATAAATTCTGTATGATTTATAATAAAGTTAGTAAAGTTTTAAAAGTGAAATTTTAAGTGATTTCGACAATTTTGAAAATCGCTCGAATTTATCGACGAGTTAAAATAGCCTTCCGAGGCACAGTCTTGGAATTCGACGAAACTAGTTCCATTGGATCCGTAATAGTTAGTTATTATCGGATTTCAATTTTCGTAGCAATCGGAGTTGTCGTTTGCCTCTGGCAGCTCAAAACGCATAGAAACTATTTTAATCGATTTAATTTAAATTTGATCGTTTATTTCTGTAACTCGCGCATATGATCGAATTAGCCTCCGAAACACGTTCCATTGTGTTCAGAATGCGGTTAAAACATTATAATCGTCTATCGGCGTTGTTTGGAGATCGTTTGAAAAAGTTGTTAAAAATGAATTTAATATTAAAATAATATTTATAAATGTATATATATATACGTATAAGCAGAGAAACCCTAATCTTTCTTTCGACCGACGGCTACTATTTCAATGACCGATATCTCACTACTCTTCTCTTTTATTTCTCCTCCTTCACGCTATAATATCAAGAAGCTCCAACACGAAGATCGTAGAGGGCTTCGAGATCTACAATGTGGACGGTCGTGATCGAGAATAGCATTGTGGATCGTCTCAATTTCCATCGCGTTCATACGACATTCGAGCACGTGTTTCGAGATGATGGCGGCACTTGAAGGTTTCACGCGTGGGTCGTGGGTGCATGGCGACTCGCTCTTCGTCGTGGCATTGGTTGATCGTTCTCTAGTTGCACGCAGGAGGCGCGGCAGGAGGTCAACATGGGCGACATTGGGTTCGTTTATGGCTTGAAAACGTCGTGTGAGAGAAGGAGCCATATGCAGCCTGGATTTGGTTAGTGAAATTGACGACCAGGTCTTGTTGGTATGTTAACAAAAAGAAAATTTGTTTTAAAATTTATATACAAACTTTATAAATTCGTAATTTGAGCATACGTTGTCAGATTCAGATGAATTTGGTGGCGCCAGAATTGCAGCGACGAGCAGCACGCTATGATGTAGGCCTGGGATCGTTTTGAGCAAGTGGAAATTTTAGATTAACTCGAACAAGCTCGATTTAATTTAAAATTTGAAACGCCGATGCATGGTGAGTTAATCTCACTCACATCTGGATGCCATTGATATAGTTAATATTTAAATAATTGAGTGATTGGTTGAATATGAATATTAATATCAGTCTGGATTGATATTCACTTGTTATGCTAACGTCTGTGGATGCAGGGAAAACAGGTTGGAGGGATCCAACTGGATTCCTCACATATAGAAATTATTTCCATAATTGATGATGTATTTCATTTATATACCGTGACAGATTATTTGGAAATTGAATTGTGTTGCGTTATGATTGGATGAACATAATCTGGAATTTTAAATATAAATAAATAAAATGGGAGTAAAAAGGAAATGAAAAGAAATTTTAAGTAATGAATCCAAGGGAATTAAATTTGAGGAATTGGGTTAAAATTTGTAAATGGTTTTGAAAACTGATATTGGAATGGAATGAGAAAATGAAATTTATAAACTGGGTTTATAAATAAAGTGGTATATTTATCGGTGGATAAATTTTGAAAGATAGATTTCCGGTGGAAAATTCTATAAGAAAGGTAAAATTGTTTTAAAGGTAAAGATGAGATTGCCTTTAAAGGATGGAAAGTGCATTTTTTTCCTAGAAATTTTGTATGTATTAAAGAAAAGCTTTCAAAATATAAATGGGCAGTTTAAAATGTGTTTTAGAATATTTTAGAAAGAAAATATTATTTTAATTGTTTAAAGTGTAAGTAAATATTTATTTAAGAGATTATGGTATTTAATTATCGAAAGCAGCATTAAGTTTTCAAAAGGAAATTATAATATAAATATTTGATTTAATAAATTTATTTTAAAAGTTAAATTTGGCTTAAATTACTTAGGAAACCTCTATATATTTCCTTAAGTATTATTTTCAATTAAGTAATTTCTAGTAGCTTTATTTTAAATATTTTAAGCATATATTTTGAAAGTGATATTCCAGGAAATAGAAATGTGTTTAAAAATAAAAAGAGAGTTTACTTTAAAGTGTTTGAGGAATTTACGGGATTTAAACGTAAATTCGAATTGAGGTAAATTGTGTAGGGTTTATAAGAGGTTCTTTGGTTTATTCTGAAAATGGGAGTGTAGTTCCCTGAAAAGCCAAGTACGTTTTAAAGCAGATTTTTAAGTAAAAGTTAAGAGTTTTAAATTTGATTTTAATAGAATGTTTTTAAGAAACTTCTTAATTAAGTTGTAAAAAAAATTTAAAGGTGAATATTTAATAAATTAGAATAGTGGTAATTATTTTAAAGGGGTTAATTGGTACATGCTTTAAAAGAATATCATTAATATTTATATTTTACAAACTAGTTTTGTTGTAAAGATAGTTTGGTTAAAGTTTTAATTGAAAAACTTGTATAGGATTTCATAATTTTATTTTAAAATTTAGTATGACTTAACTTGTATTTTGAAGAAAAATAGTTATATTTATAAAGCAGTTTTATTTGAAACATTTAAAAAGTATGTATATATTTCAAGTAAAGTATGTAAATTGCTTTAATTTAAATTATTATAAATCTAAAGTAATATTTTGGATGTTTTCATTGGAAATCAATATTTGAAAATTTATACCATAAGGAGTGTGTGGTTTGAAAACTGTTTTCAAAGGATTGAAAAGTGGAAATATATCTTGTGAAGATATTTTAAGGTTAATAAATAATTTGGGGAAATTATTTATTGTTTGATGGATGTTGTGAATGTTAATTGATAGTTAAATCACCAACTATCAATATTGGCCAATGCGTTGATCATTTCGAAGAGACCGGGATCGGGATTTACTTCTCGAAAACCACTTCTATCCGCTTTGTATGTTTTCGTGGGAAAAAAGAGTTCGGAGTCGAAGATGGAGCAGTGAAGTGCAAGGGTTAGTCGCTACTAATCCTGAGGATGATTCCAAAACGGATGTAGTACAAGTAGTGCCTTCGCTTCCGTTCGAACCCGGGACGGACTTGTATGGATGAATGCTTTCGGAACATCGTCAGGTGCACGATGGGCATTCTAAGAGAAATGTTCTAAAAGGTAACGCTTAGCCTCGAGCCTCATCAACCGGGAATGACTGAAAATCAAGGGTTATGTAGCAAGGCTACGTGGGTAGCACCCATTAGGGTAAGGTCATCCCTGTCTAGATGTCCCTTTTTATTCGGCTTAGTGGTGCGGTAGTTGATCCCAATCGTGGGGTGATCTTACTTGGGATTATCCAGTAAGGGGTAGTCCCGGTCTTGTGTTGCAGGGGATTGGGAGTAATCCTCGGTACGGTGATCTAGGCCACGTACTGTGACAGGTGGTACCCCAGTGCCTAGTCATTAGTTGGAAATCCATTCTCCCTACGAGCCTTTTACGAGTTTTGTTTGTATAACCCACTTTGTGGCTAGTAGCTGGAATTTAATGAATGTAACAATTTCGGCTATTTGAATAAGTATTTGTAAATAGACCCTTTTATAATATCAGAGGATTTTATAAGAAATGTTTTAGCTATCGTAAGGTAAAAACTCGACATGTTTATGTCACCATCCAAAATTCATCGTTCAAAAGTCGACATCAAATACCTCACTTGTATTCGACTGCTAGATATTCGAACGTCAAATTTTAGTTGGGATGGAGCTTATAACAACATCAGATAAATATAAAACAGCGGAACAGAATGAATACCATGCATATAACACAAATACGACAGTATAATATCCATTACTACATCAGAGTATTTAATGCATACACCATAACTCCTAATATAACATCATAATAATACAACAGTGATCATATAAACAAAAAGTCTTCAAATGAAAGAAGTGATAATGAACTCCCAAAAGCTAAACACCTGAGATCTCCAAAAGCTCCTAATATATCTCCAAAGCGAAAGCTCCAAAATACTGCTTACGGAAAACCTGCTACTAGGTTGCCCGAGTAAAAATTATGGGCACCCAGAGTTTAGGAAAGAAACAATAAACTCCAGGTCAGTCATGGGACTGGTATGAATAAACAAAACAATTTCTTTTAAAGAATTAGATTTATAAAAAAAATTCGATATGCTTTTAGAATGAAACTACCATAAGACATCCCGCCACACACACAATGCAATCGCAGAATTGGAGGAGATTTCTTCTTATGATAGTCAAATATGCTTGGTACGGGAAAATTTCATTTGATATTATTACTAGTGCATAGTTTAGAAAGCATTTCAAAAATAGAATATTAATCTTAGCTAGCATAGGTACCATTATATTATGCCTACTATAGCTACCACCTGAGGCGGCAGGTTATACAACTAAAATCATACAGGGCTCGTATTGTTTCTTTGGATTTCCAACAAATGGTCAGGCTAAAGAACTTCCTGGGCCACATGGGTACGCCTCTGGAGGGACGACCCGAGAACCTAACCGGATCTCTGCCAACACAAGGCCGGATTACCCCTAACTGGGTAACTACTGACACGAGTATGCCATTCCTCGGTTGTAACCAACCTTTATCCGGGGCCCCGGCACAAATCACAAAGTATATATATATATATATATATATATATATATATATATGCGATATCCACATAAGTTAAGTATCTGGGCTCCATACCATGATACTACTTCTATCCAGAAGGACATGCACATACCCTAAGGGGCGCTACCCCCAATAACCTTGCCGCATCTTTCCTGTTTCGACCATTCCGGGGTATGAGGTTCGACGAAGTCTCGTCCATAAAGCTACGCTTTTCACAAAGCCATGCTTTGATCAACAAATGATCAATAGCACTCAGCATGCCACATTACCAAGTTGGGAATTATATTACTAATAACCTTCAACTACATAACCTCTGAGCTTGTACGTCTCAGAGAAGGGTGTTAAGCTGAGAGAATAAATTCTCCGCCACCAACAGAAATATATTTGAAAGAAATCTGCTTTATATCTCAAATGTAATGTCAGACATATAATCCATACAAGTCTGTTCTGGGTTCGAACAGAACCGAAAGCACTTCCGAAGAAGTCCTTACAATCCGAGAATCCACAATCCCGATCGGACTTCCCATCACTTAGGGAATCTCTATACCATATCTATTCAGTGCAGAGACAATCGACAGGTTATCCTATCATTCTCGAAGATACCCGGTCTTCACCACCGGTCTTCAAATGCTCATCCATTTTGTCGTATCACTTATTTGAAATGGTTCATATGACACAAAGGTCCTTGCCCGGTTAAACCGAATAGTGAGAGTCAATTTTAAAAACATGTGGATATGTCGTTCACAAAAATTTACAGGTTCGATGTGGGCTTCGGATAATAAATTGAAATCTGATTCCCTGTCGCATCGAAGTTTAAATGCCGTTTTACGGGCAAACACAGTTTTCACATCAATACAGAACTAATCACAATTACAGTGTAGTACATGGCAATCTACATCACACAGTATCACAAACAGAATAGAAATATCAATATCGTGCACAGCCATAGTTAATTATTTTCCAATGTGGTTTAAATAAATTTACCACGCAATTATTTGTAGTGATGTTTAAATCAATGATTAAAATTTTGATAAATAAATTAAATCTTAATTAACTCGATTTATTGTTTCAAAATTAGTTATTTTAATTAACCCCTAAATTTGATTTGTCGACTTTAATTTATCTGGATAACAAATTCTTAATTTACAAATTTATTTGAACGCTTAATTGTTTATCAATCAATTTTAATTTCAAATTGTATAACATTTTTAATTTCTTTTTTTTCTAAAATCATTGATTAATAAAAATTATTTATCTTAATTGTCATTTTAAATCTTCTTTACACTTAAAAAATCAATTTATTGTTACATTGAAAATTTTAATGTAAATTAACTTCAATTCTTATTTTAAATTTAATTACTTAATTTAAATATTAATTAAGGTTTTATAAAGCATTGATATTTATATATACTTACTTAGTCGATAACTTCAACAAATTTTCAACTTAAAATTTTTCAGCATGGTTCAATTTAACATTTTAATCTTTAAAAATTTGGGCTTAACCCATTTATAAAACACGCCCGAGTAAAACCCAGGTTTCACTCGAGTCAACCTCGGGTCCTTCACGTTTCTTCCCCGAGATCTTTCTCTCCTCCCCTCGCATCTGTTCCTTTTTCTCTTTTTTTTTTCAGTTTAAATACCTAAACTAAGATAGCCCAGTATACTCACGTACGCGAGTTTCATCCCCAAGCAAAACATGCTTTTTCTCGAGTTTCAACTCGAGTTCCAAATCAACAAACTCACTGATACCCAAAACACGTCGTGCACGTGCATGACGTGGCGCCGCGACTCCAGTGATCGCCACGATCATCGGCAAGTCGTAAAATCCCCCTAAACACGAAATCCATCTTCGATTTGACCCAAGGAACTTGGAATCGAAATTTCACCATTTCGTTGCACCAGAAACTCGAACGTACCCAACCCAAACGCCTCGTTCTCCTCGCACAGTCCACCAGAAAATTCGCAACTTCGGCCACACCACGTCCACTCCCCAAGCCATCATCTCCCTCGATCTCGAGCGACTCGATCGCTTCTAGATGACGAACTCGTCACGTCAACCACCATGTGCAAAAGCTCGACTAAAACCCTAATTCGAACTCGTACTTCAAATCTATGCAATAGAAAAATTCTTTGATAATTTTCTCGAGATCATTGTCGATCATACTAGCTTCAAACAAAGTTTTAGCATTTAAAATTTGTTCGATCTTTAAGAATTGATCAAAATGGAAATTTCGTTCAACTGTGAACTGCACATTAAACACTCCATTTAAAATTATCATTTTTGTTTTAAAAATCTTGTTTTTGAATGTTGATTCAAGCTATATAGTCAAATCATTAAATTAAAATTCTTGAATTTATCATATGATCTGTCGTTACTGTAAGCTGAGTGTTCTAAAGTCAGGTTCTTCATTTTCGAGCTTGAAACAGTTTGCTAGATCATAACTTAAGTTTAGGCAACTCATTTTGTTTAAAATCCCAGTTTTAAAAAAAAATCATTTGCATGAAGTAAAGAGTTTTAAAACTTTGGTATAGTTTACTTTGTTAAACCTAATACTTAAAAATGATTCTGTTTCCAGTAAAGAAAATTACAAAAACTTGTTTTGATTTGTTACTGGAACATGGTGTAAGTTTAAACAAAAAGACCCCAACTTGTTAACTAAAACATCATGCATAACTAGCTAGAGTTTATTACACAGATCAAATAGAGACAGAGGGGAAGGAAAAGGGTTTGATAGGTTTAAAAAAAAATTCTCTTTTTTTTGTAAAATCAACATGAACAGCCAAACATTCATTCACATATACAAGATGCAAACCAATGTTTTACTTCCCTATATTATTCAAACATCCAGACAGCAGTCAAAAAGATTGGAAGGAACAGAAATTTTTACTTACCTGAAATTTTTAAAACAGAGAGCACTTTTACTTGTCTTGAAAATCTACAGTTGATCTTCTTTTCTGTTTTGTTTTGTTGGATGATTTTCCTCCAAGTTTATAAGAATAGTGATGTTTTACTTCTTCTTTTTATATTCTGTTCTTTGTTATTTGTTCAAATGAAATAAAGGTTTGTGGATGTGTACATATACATGAAGACTGTGTACAGGGTAAGGGAGGTAAGCAAGTACAGGTTGAGGTATATAAAAGAAAACTAAACCATGCTTTACTCGGCTGATGTGATCTTCTTTATGGGTTTTTGAAAGCATTAAATGCTTCATACTTCCTTCTTTCAAGGGTCTGAGAAGAAAGCATTTAATGAAAGCATGTAATGTAATGCTTCCATTTATGTTTACAACAAACTATTTTATTGTTGTGCAAGTACTATTTTATCTTGTTAAATGAAAGTGTTTGTTCTAATTACTAACATTTAATTCATCACATATTTTATTGTCCCCTTGTTTATAAAAATTTCATACACTTATGTGTAGGTCATATGTCATTTTATAAGTATATAAATTTTATTACAAACATACATTCTTTTTTTTTAATTCTATTTCAATTTAAAGTTTAACTATTAACATGTAATTTATCAAATATATTTTATTTTATTATTTAAACAAATTCTCATTTATAATATGTTCTTTTCTTTATATATTATTTAATACAATTTCATGTTTGTTACAAAAAAAATTATTCATTATTTATTTAAAACTTAAACAATCAATCATTTATTTATTTCCATATAACTTTATAATATTAATATTAACAATATTTTTATTTCTCTTGAAATTTGTCAATTTGAATTTTAAAAGTTTAAATAATTTATCGAATTTTAAATTCAAAATTTTGGGATGTTACAATATCCCCTCCTTAAGAAAATTTCGTCCTCGAAATAGAAAGAGAGAGAAACGCAAACAAAGAATATACGAATTTAGAAATAATAAGGAAATGGCTTACCAGTTTAAGCCGAGATGTCTACTCTGCAATTGGGATATGATTTCTTCATATTATCTTCAGTCTCCCAAGTACAGTCCTTTGGATCGCCACTCCACTGAACTTTGACCAGTTTCACAACTTTGTTCCTCAATCGCTTCTCATCACGATCTACAATTTTTATCGGCTCCCTCATTACTGCCAAGTTGGGAGTAATTTCGAAATCCTGCTGAGCAGCTTCTTCAATAATACTATCTGGGTCATGCACATACTTCCGAAGATTAGAAATGTGGAACACATCATGCACGCCAGACAACCAGCTGGGTAGCTGTACTCGATATGCCAGAGGACCAATCCTTTCCAGAATAGGAAACAGACCAATATAACGCGGCGCTAGCTTTCTAGTTTTCCCGAATCTCAATACACCCCGCATCGGAGACACTTTCAGAAATACAGAGTCTCCAACTTGAAATTCCAAATATCTTCTTCGGCGGTCATAATAGCTTTTTTGACGGCTCTGAGCAGTTATTAATTTCTTTCGAATAAAATTAACCTTCTCTGTGGCTTCTTTAATCATGTCTGGTCCAAGGACGAGTCTATCACCTGATTCGATCCAGCATGCAAATGATCGACACGGACGACCATATAAAGCTTCGAAAGGAGCCATTTCTATACTGGCCTGATAACTGTTATTATATAAGAATTCGACCAGATGTAAATGGTCCTCCCAAGAACCACCAAAATCGAGAATGCAAGTACGCAAAAGGTCTTCTAGAATTCGGTTTACCCTCTCATTTTGCCCATCAGATTGTGGGTGATAAGCAGTACTGAAATTTAATCTTATTCCCAAAGCGGCTTGGAATGCCTCCCAAAATCGACTAGTGAAGATCGGGTCACGATCACTCACTATATTGCTGGGAATGCCATGGAGACGAACTATATCCTTTGTATATATACCTGCTAAGCTTGCTGCAGTCCGAGTGGATTTCACTAGAATAAAGTAAGCAGTTTTGGTTAGACGGTCTACTATAACCCAAATCGCTTCATTTCCCTTCTTGGTTCGTGGCAATCTGTCGATGAAATCCATCGATACCTGATCCCATTTCCATTTCGGTATTTCCAAAGGTTGAAGTAAACCGGCCACTTTCTTTTGATCGCTTTTGATTTGCTGACAAGTAGCACAGCGACTCACATATATCGATATGTCTCTTTTCTTGTCTTCCACTAGAAAGTCCTTTTAATATCTCTATACATTTTATTAACTCCTGGATGGATACCGAGTTTTGATTTGTGACATTTATCTAACACTTCATGCTTCAGATCAGGAAGGTCAGGGACACAAATTCTTCCTTTCAATCTTATAACATTATTGTTGTCAATCTCAAAACTAGTATTTTCTCCACGACGCATTGTCTCATAAATTTGATGAAGAAACTCATCTTCTTTTTGTTGGCTGGAAATCTTTTCAAGGAGAGTAGGAGTGATAACAAGATAAGTAAGAATAGCGTGCTTTCTGCTCAAGGCGTCTGCAACTACATTGGCCTTTCTGGGTGTATACAGAATATCTAGGTCATAAGATGCCAGAAATTCCAACCAATGTTGTTGTCACACATTCAGATCCTTCTGAGTAAAGAGATATTTCAAGGATTTATGGTCGGTGAATAATTCAAAATTTTCACCTAAAACAAAGAGAGTTTGTTAAGTATATTGTTTAAGTTAAATTCATAAATTGTTAAGAAAGCTGAAAAGGTTCTTACCCAAAAGATAGTTTCGTCGGATTTTCAAAGCGAAAACAACAGCCAAAAGCTCCAAATCATGTGTTGGGTAGTTTCTCTCGTACGGACGTAATTTTCTAATAGCGTAGGCAACTACCTTCCCATTCTGCATTAATACTGCACCTACCCCATCACCACACGCGTCAGTATA
The DNA here is from genome assembly GCA_030765085.1 of Allium cepa. NCBI lineage: Eukaryota > Viridiplantae > Streptophyta > Magnoliopsida > Asparagales > Amaryllidaceae > Allium > Allium cepa. The sequence goes on from CM060943.1 coordinate 133,500,069, forward strand.
GACAGATAAGCCTTGTTTCCCATTAATGATAGCGAGAACAGGAGCAGTAGTCAATCTCTTTTTCAATTCCTGAAAAGCTTCACCACATCTTGGAGTCCAATCGAATTTAGCATTCTTCATTGTTAGCTTAGTCAATGGGCTAGCCAACTTAGAAAAATCCTGTACAAACTTTCTATAATATCCCGCTAAACGTAGAAAACTTCGAACTTCTCTAGAAGTAGTGGGTTGCTTCCAGTCTAGAATTGCAGAAATCTTGCTTGGATCAACAGAAATTCCTTCTTCATTAACAATATGACCGAGAAATCTGACTTCTTTGACCCAAATGTGACACTTAGAAAATTTAGCGAATAAAATATTCCTCCTCAATATTTCCAAAACAATTCTGAGATGTTCAGCATGCTCTTCTTCGGTTTTGGAGTAAATCAAGATATCATCAATAAATACAAGGACAAATTTGTTCACTACTTCTCGAAACACTTGGGTCATTAAATCTATGAATTACGCGGGAGCGTTGGTCAGTCCGAAAGGCATAACTAACCATTTGTAGAACATGTCAGGACCCCTAAAGGCAGTTAAATGTACACAATCCTCGGCTATTCGCAGTTGATGGAATCCCTGAGCTAAATCCATCTTAGAAAAGAATTAAGCTCCATGAAGTTGATCGAATAGATCGTCATTTCTAGGTAAAGGGAATTTTTTCTTGAGAGTTTGTTTATTTAGATCTCCGTAATCTACACACAATCTCAAAGATCCGTCCGATTTAGCCACAAATACAACTGCTGAACCCCATTCAGAAACACTAGAGCGAATCAATCATTTCTTTAGCAAATCTCGAGTTTGATCGACTAATTCAATTTTTTCCCTAGGTTCCATCCTGCGACTTGCGTGAACAACAGGACGGGCATTGGGTACCAAGTCAATTCGGAATTCTATTTCTCTGCATGGAGGTAAGGATTTTACTTCTTCAAATTCATTAGAAAATTCCCGAACAACAGGTATAGACTACAAACTAGGTTCAGGATGTCCCAAAGTATACATCAATCTATCTCTCTTTGGACTCGGGTCCTCACAAGAGATTTCAATAAAATTTCCAAAACTTGTTTTGACTATAACTGTCCGATTATTACAATCCAATTTAGCTTCGTATCTCGATAACCAGTTCATTCCGAGTAAGATTTCAAATTCATTAAATTCGAGGATATAAAGGTTGATAGGAAATTGATAGCAAGCATATGAAATAGGAACTTTCTTACAATACAAACAAAGATATGCGGGACCTCCAACTGGATTTTTCACGCAACTAGGGTCGTCAACAAATTCAGTTTTAAGTTCTAGTTCACTTACGTTTTGTTGGGAGATAAAGCTATGTGAAGCTCCCATGTCAAATAAAACTTTAACAGTTCTATCATAAATAGTAAGGTTACCTTCCAGAACACATTTTCCTTTATCTGCTTTCGAAGTTGAAGGGTCTTTCTTTATCGCATAAACATTTGCCACATGTGCTTGTTTCATTACCGGGTAATCTTTAATAAAATGTCCAGGCTTGTGACATTATAGCATTCTTTAGCTCCTTGATCATTCCTCACATGTTGTTCCTTCTTAACTTGCTTCTTCGAGTTTTTGCAGCTGTTTGAATAATGGCCCTTCTCTTGGCAATTGTAACAAGTTATGTTCCTAGTCGAATTTTCTTGACTGCTCTTCTTATCCTTGTTTTGTTGTAGCCTCTTGCCCTCAAACTTCCTTTTCTTCCAATTCTGATTACTTGAATTATCTCCTTCCCTTGGAATCTCCTGCATAACCAATGTGGCATACCTATATCCCATATCAATAAGATCAGAAAAAGATTCTTTGATGTGTGCTGTCATCCTTTCATGATACTTTTGGTTCATTCCACGGATAAAACTTTCATTTTTCTTAAGAGGCGTGTTTAACAACTCCGGACCAAAACGAGATAGTTCGTTGTATTTGTTTAAGTACTCTTCAAATGACAAGCTTCCTTGCTTTAAATCCAAAAATTCTTGATACATTCTGGAAATTCCTGCCGACGGCATATAACGCTTTTCAAACACCTCCTTAAATCGATTCCAAGTAAACTCTTCCTCTGGTTCATCTATAATGACTGTTTCCCACCAGGCTGAGGCTTCTTCTTAGAGTTGCCAAGAAGCTATAAGTCTCATCTGCTCGTCCTGCAGTTTTAGCTTTCTCACATGATCTTACCCATGCTTGAGCCTCAACAATTGACTCCTTGTCGATGAACGGTTTGCCACCAAGCTTTGAGAAATTTTTATACAAATCAGCCAGATTCGGCTGCTGCTGGATATCTATTGTTGCTTCTGCTGCAGGAGGAATTTGATTAGCTGCTGCATTTCCTTGACCCCTAGGTCTTCCTCTACGTCCGCCCATTCTTACTAGCTGTAATTAGTAAGAAAAATTGATTTAGATATACGGACGAGATATCTTAAGGAATATCAGCAGTAAAAAGATATGAACTAAGAGAATTTAGAGTTTCAGTCTTGGTTATACTCATTCTAGGGTATATTTCACCTATCTCTAATGAGTCATCTAATGTATTATACTCCGTAGCTAAAGTTCTTACTCAACCTTCAGCTCTGATACCAATTTGTCACGACCCAAAATTCATCATTCAAAAGTCGACATCAAATACCTCACTTGTATTCGACTGCCGGAGATTCGAACATCAAATTTTAGTTCGGATGGAGCTTATAACAACATCATATGCATATAAAACAGCGGAACAGAATGAACACCATGCATATAACACAAATACAACAGTATAATATCCATTACTACATCAGAGTATTTAATGCATACACCATAACTCCAAATATAGCATCATAATAAAACAATAGTGATCATATAAACAAAAAGTCTTCAAATGAAAGAAGTGATAATGAACTCCCAAAAGCTAAACACATGAGATCTCCAAAAGCTCCTATAATATCTCCAAAGCGAAAGCTCCAAAATACTGCTTACTCCAGAATACGGAAAACCTGCTACTAGGCTGCCCGAGTAAAAATTATGGGCACCCAAAGTTTAGGAAAGAAACAATAAACTCCAGGTCAGTCATGAGATTGGTATGAGTAAGAAAAACAATTGCTTTTAAAGAACTAGATTTATAAAAAAAATCGATATGCTTTTAAAATGAAACTACCATAAGACCTCCCGCCACACACACAATGCAATCGCAGAATTGGAGGAGATTTCTTCTTATGATAGTCAAATATGCTTGGTACGGGAAAATTTCATTTGATATTATTACTAGTGCATAGTGTAGAAAGCATTTCGAAAATAGAATATTAATCTTAGCCACCATAGGTACCATTATATTATGCCTACTATAGCTACCACCTGAGGCGGCAGGTTATACAACTAAAATCATACAGGGCTCGTATTGTTTCTTTGGATTTACAACAAATGGTCAGGCTAAAGAACTTCCTGGGCCACATGGGTACGCCTCTGGAGGGACGACCTGAGAACCTAACCGGATCTCCGCCAACACAAGGCCGGGTTACCCCTAACTAGGTAACTACTAACACGAGTATGCCATTCCCTGGTTGTAACCAACCTTTATCCGGGGCCTAGAACAAATCACAAAGTAATATATATATATATCTGCAATATCCACATAAGTTAAGTATCTGGGCTCCATACCATGATACCACTTCTATCCAGAAGGAAATGCACATACCCTAAGGGGCTCTACCCCCAATAACCTTGCCGCATCTTTCCCGTTTCGACCATTCCGGGGTGTGAGGTTCAACGAAGTCTCGTCTATAAAGCTACGCTTTTCACAAAGCCATGCTTTGATCAACAAATGATCAACAGCACTCAGCATGCCACATTACCAAGTTGGGAATTATATTACTGATAACCTTCAACTACATAACCTCTGAGCTCGTACGTCTCAGAGAAGGGTGTTAAGCTTAGAGAATAAATTCTCCGCCGCCAACAGAAATGTATTTGAAAGAAAACTGCTTTATATCTCAAATGTAATGTCAGACATACAATCCATACAAGTCTGTTCTGATTTCGAACAGAACCGAAGGCACTTCCGAAGAAGTCCTTGCAATCCGGGCGTCCACAATCCCGATCGGACTTCCCATCACTTAGGGAATCTCTATACCGTAGCTACTCGGTGCAGAGACAATGGACAGGTTATCCTATCGTTCTCGAAGATACCCGGTCTTCACCACCGGTCTTCAAATGCTCATCCATTTCATCGTATCACTTATTCGGAATGGTTCATATGACACAAAGGTCCTTTCCCGGTTAAACCGAATAGCGAGAGTCAATTTTAAAAACATGTGGATATGTCGTTCACAAAAATTTACAGGTTCGATGTGGGTTTCGGATAACAAACTGAAATCCAATTCCCTATCGCATCGAAGTTTAAATGCCATTTTACAGGCAAACAGGGTTTTCACATCAAGACAGAACAAATCACAATTACAGTGTAGTACATGGCAACCTACATCACACAGTATCACAAACACAATAGAAATATCAATATCGTGCACAGCCATAATTAATTATTTTCCAATGTGGTTTAAATAAATTTACCACACAATTATTTGTAGTGATGTTTAAATCAATGATTAAAATTTGGATAAATAAATTAAATCTTAATTAACTCGATTTATTGTTTCAAAATTAGTTGTTAATTAACCCTTAAATTGATTTGTCGACTTTAATTTATCTGGATAAAAAATTCTTAATTTACAAATTTATTTGAACACTTAATTGTTTATCAATCAATTTTAATTTCAAATTGTATATCATTCTTAATTTCTTTTTTTTCTAAAATCATTGATTAATAAAAATTATTTATCTTAATTATCATTTTAAATCTTCTTTACACTTAAAAAATCAATTTATTGTTACATTGAAAATTTTAATGTAAGTTAACTTCAATTCTTATTTTAGATTTAATTACTTAATTTAAATAGTAATCAAGGTTTTATAAAGCATTGATATTTATATATACTTACTTAGTCGATAACTTCATCAAATTTTCAACTTAAAATTTTTCAACATGGTTCAATTTAACATTTTAATCCTTAAAAATTTGGGCTTAACCGATTTTTAAAACACACCGGAGTAAAACCCAGGTTTCACTCGAGTTAACCTCGGGTCCTTCACGTTTCTTCCCCGAGATCTTTCTCTCCTCCCCTCGCATCTGTTCCTTCTTCTTCCTTTTTCTCCTTTTTTCAGTTTAAATACCTAAACTAAGATAGCCCAGTATACTCGCGTACGCGAGTTTCATCCCGAAGCAAAACATGATTTTTCTCGAGTTTCAACTCGAGTTCCAAATCAACAAACTCACTGATACCCAAAACACGTTGTGCACGTGCACGACGTGGCGCTGCTGACTCCGGTGATCGCCACGATCATCGGCAAGTCGGAAAATCCCCCCAAACACGAAATCCATCTTTGATTTGACCCAAGGAACTTGGAATCGAAATTTCACCATTTCGTTGCACCTGAAACTCGTACGTGCCCAACCCAAACGCCTCGTTCTCCTCGCACAGTCCACCAGAAAATTCACGACTTCGGCCACACCACGTCCACACCCCAACCATCATCTCCCTCGATCTCGAGCGACTCGATCTCTTCTAGATGACGAACTCGTCATGTCAACCACCATGTGTAAAAGCTCGACTAAAACCCTAATTCGAACTCGTACTTCAAATCTATGCAATAGAAAAATTCTTTGATAATTTTCTCGAGATCATTGTCGATCATACTAGCTTCAGACAAAGTTTAAGCATTTAAAATTTGTTCGATCTTTAAAAATTGATCAAAATGGAAATTTCGTTCAACTGTGAACTGCACATTAAACACTCCATTGAAAATTATCATTTTTGTTTTAAAAATCTTGTTTTTGAATGTTGATTCAAGCTATATAATCAAATCATTAAATTAAAATTCTTGAATTTATCATATGATCTGTTGTTACTGTAAGCTGAGTGTTCTAGAGTCAAGTTCTTCATTTTCGAGCTTGAAACAGTTTGCTAGATCATAACTTAAGTTTAGGCAACTCATTTTGTTTAAAATCCCAGTTTTTTTTAAAAATCATTTGTATGAAGTAAAGAGTTTTAAAACTTTGGTATAGTTTACCTTGTTAAACCTGATACTTAAAAATGATTCTGTTTCCAGTAAAGAAAATTACAAAAACTTGTTTTGATTTGTTACTGGAACATGGTGTAAGTTTAAACAAAAAGACCCCAACTTTTTAACTAAAACATCATGCATAACTAGCCAGAGTTTATTACACAGATCAAATAGAGATAGAGGGGAAGGAAAAGGGTTTGACAGGTTTAAATTTTTTTTCTCTTTTTTTTTGTAAAATCAACATGAACAGCCAAACATTCATTCACATATACAAGATGCAAACCAAAGTTTTACTTCCCTATATTATTCAAACATCCAGACAGCAGTCAAAAAGATTGGAAGGAACAGAAGTTTTTACTCACCTGAAAATTTTAAAACAGAGAGCACTTTTACTTGTCTTGAAAATCTACAGTTGATCTTCTTTTCTGTTTTGTTTTGTTGGATGATTTTCCTCCAAGTTTATAAGAATAGTGATGTTTTGACTTCTTCTTTTTATTTTCTGTTCTTTGTTATTTGTTCAAATGAAATAAAGGTTTGTGGATGTGTACATATACATGAAGACTGTGTACAGGGTAAGGGAGGTAAGCAAGTACAGGTTGAGGTATCTAAAAGAAAACTAAACCATGCTTTACTCGGCTAATGTGATCTTGTTTATGGGTTGAGTTTGAAAGCATTAAATGCTTCATACTTCCTTCTTTCAAGGGAATGAGAAGAAAGCATTTAATGAAAGCATGTAATGTAATGCTTCCATTTATGTTTACTGCAAACTATTTTATTGTTGTGCAAGTACTATTTTATTTTGTTAAACGAAAGTGTTTGTCTTAATTATTAACATTTAATTCATCACATATTTTATTGTCTCCTTGTTTAAAAAAATTTCATACACTTATGTGTAGGTCATATGTCATTTTATAAGTATATAAATTTTATTACAAACATACATTCTTTTTTTTTTAAATTCTATTTCAATTTAAAGTTTAACTATTAACATGTAATTTATCAAATATATTTTATTTTATTATTAAACAAATTCTCATTTATAATATGTTCTTTTCTTTATTTATTATGTAATACAATTTCTTGTTTGTTACAAAAAAAAATTATTCATTATTTATTTAAAAATTAAACTATCAACTATTTATTTATTTCCATATAACTTTATAATATTAATATTAACAATATTTTTATTTCTCTTGAAATTTCTCAATTTGAATTTTAAAAGTTCAAATAATTTATTGAATTTTAAATTCAAAATTTTGGGATGTTACAGTTTATTTGTGGCATGGTCTTACGAGATGCTTTTGATTTCAAAGGATTTTGAAACTTTAATAATCAATTTGGGTGTATTTTTATCAGACTGACTCGGGTGTTATTTCATTATAATGCTCGGGTCAGACCGAGTATTATAGATTACAGGATAGGATGGTGTGGAGCTCAGGAGAGGAGTTGGAGTCTGAGACGTATTATCCGTATTTGATTATATATGATGCTGAGATTTGTTTGAAAATTTGTCAGGCTGGTAATTGTTGTTTGTTTGAGATATACTCTGATGATATATTGTATAAAACAGATATAGTTTTCACTTTGTGTAAAGATCTGATATTATATATTATATTTTGTTCCGCTTCGATTTTGAGATTTTGTTATTGTTTAGTTCCTTCTCTCCTCTATATTCTTTTTTTCCTCTACAATCTGTCTTTTCGGCACTCAATCGTCGACATATTATACTGTGGAGTATTTTGTGTCGATTTTCGAGGGTCGAGAAGGGCGGGTCCTCACAGGCCAAATGCCCAAAACACACAATCAAATATGCCAACTTCATCGTGGGTCACATGTCCAACAGTCCCGGGATTACTTCTCTTTATTTCCTCGAAATATTGAGGCAAATTCACATACGATTCGGCCCAGTCACCATAAATTCTTTCTATTGTTTTGTTTAATGCTCGCCAAGCTTTCATGTAACTAATTTTGATGAACAGTTGGTCGTCGACAAGCAATCAGACTGTGCCTGCTGCGATATCCGAATCGGCCTTGACAAATGACATGATTTTTGACACAAGAAAATTAGAAGTGGCTTGCTTGTGGTTGAAATTAACTGTAGGATTGACACATGTATGTTCGCTAGGCAACTTTCTGATTTCCCACCAGCTAGACTGCGATTTCTTTGAGACTATTGCATGTATTCTCCATGGACAGTTAGGGTCAACATTACAGATAGCAGTGTATATAGTTTTATTCGACTTGATCGGCTTGTACGAAACTCCATGTAGAATTAACAATTCGGTTAATTGGTGTAGCATCTTTTTCTTACTTTCAAATACCATTCCAACAGCAAATCCATTTTGTTTGCATGCGGTTGAAAAAATTTCCCCAGCAAATTGCAGATTAGCAACGACCGATCTTGCCATCATTTATGCAGTACATAGATCATCGTCCAACGGTACATCCATTTGAGCTTCTTCACCATCGCTTCAACCTCATCTACGTTTGGAAAGTCGTAGTTTAACGGTTCATTATTCACCTGCATTCGTTCTACCCAACACGCATCATTATTAGTCCTTGTCACAACAGCCATACTATCAATTGGAGAACATGTCCGGTGTCTCTATCTATGTTAACATCCATATCAGTGTCAACATTGGAATCATGTGAGTGTTGTGACGGTCCAGCACCACATTATGCAGCAATCCTCAAGACTTTTACATCTATTTACGACAGTATTTTAGTACGAAGCTAGAGTAGATAGGAAACATTATCCAAATAAATTGCTAAACAAACCTTTGACTTATATCATACATTTGTGATGGAGTAGGATATAAAGGCTGCGACAAATGAATATTTTGTTGTTCAGCACGGACATTTTGTAGATGCATTTGTTGTTGAAAGATGAATGTGTTAGAAGAAAGTATTAGGCAATTGTAATTTAAAAAGGTACACGCATCATGTACATATGGATTACTGTAATTAGGAGAACCTAAGCATGCTGAAGGATTATCAGTTTCCAACATTTCTATAAAATGCCCTAATCTTGTTCTAACGATAGGAGATTGTACATGTTCTTGCAGATTTTCTTTTGCAACTTTCGCAACGTACAACTCAATGGACTTGGTAACTGCAAAAAACATAACTTCAACATCCCAATCGTCTGAAAGTGTTATTGCTTTTGAACCCGAATCCGTAAGCCAGTTAACGACCAACTCAATATCAAATTCGATTGCGCTTATTTTTTGTCACTTTGTAAACGGATTCTTTCAACTCAAATAGTGTGCAACATTTGTGTACACTCCCTGGTTTTCAAAAACCGCCGACATACTTCCCTTTTTTGTTCGTCGACGATCAGTTCACCGTCGTAGTAGCAAAGTGTGGGAATGAGATTTCAAGCCATTCTACAAATAAATAGTTTCTATTTGACTTCTGTCCATTCATATGGAAATATTTTAATGGATTTAACAAAGCTAGGGTTTGTAATTTTCTTACCAATTTCTATGCAGAGATATAGTGAAGATGTTTGCGTAGACCAGCAAGGACTCTAAGGAAACAACCAACAGATTATCGAAAGAAATTGAGTTTTGGTGTTTGGGAATGCAAGTTGAAAGAAAATGGGTTCTTCAGATCTGAAATAACTTGGGGTATGTTATGAGGATGTGAGTGCTTAAGCTGACTAGATATAAAGAAGTTTATGAATTAGCGACTTTTCAAAAGTCGCCTTTATGCAAATTTACAAAAGTCGCCTGAAGGCGAATTTTGAGAATTCCTCCAAAGGTGACTTTTGAAAAGTCGCCAATTCAAAAACACCCTGAAACACGATATGAAACAGATTATTAGTCTGTTGAACTACAGGATACCTCTCAATAGAAAATACAGGACGGACAGATGATAAAAAGCAAGTATATACAAACAACAACCACATGATACTACTTCACTACCAATACATCAAAACATACGATCAATCACGTGGTAACCGGTAGCACCCTGCAAGCATTTCATTGCGAATTGCAATATTCATCCTCTCCAAGCGACTAACCTTAGCTTGCATCTTAAGTGTGTATTAGACCTCCCTTTCTGTCAGTGGAGGATCGAACCATTCAAAAAATTTACAACTACGCATCCCCTGACGCGTCTGTGCATCGATATATGCTTTACAGCCGTAAAAGCGACGTCCTGCATTCCTTTGACTTTTGGAAACAACAACGTTATGTTCAACTCTGCAATAGCAAAGTACCGAACGTCCGATGATGCTAGAACTTGATGTATTAGGGTTTTGATGAGCAAGTACAGTCATTAGCCTGATATGCAATGATTGTTGTACCAATTGGGATTCTCAAGTATGACATTTGCCGGCGTAGCACAAACAAGTTCGGTCTCTACTTGTTCATTTGTCTCTGTAGCATCCACTCTTGGTAGATCTTCCACTTGGGTCTCCGGAACAAATTCTACCTCATCGTCTGCACCTTTGTTCCGTTTGTAATCATCCTATATTTCCATCATTATTTGATCATGGATCTCCCAATTATCCATTTTCGCCTAAAAGAAAAGTTGAATAAAATACCAAAATTAGTCAAACTTGCAACCTTGGTTTCGGTCGATTTACTTTCCAATTTGAACAAAATTGAAGAATGGTGTACTATACATCCACAACTGTGAGAATAGAGGAAAAAATTGGACAAAATACCAACCTTAATGACCTACGCGAATGCTTTTGCACAAATTTAGGTTTTTGGTTCGACCTTAAAGCAAAAAGAAATGAAAAGGGAAGAAGGGGCTAACTGGTTTTAACAGTGCAGGTTTCTATTGGCGAATTTTCAAGATTCGCCTTTAGACGAATTTTAGGAATTCGCCTATTGGCGCATTTCAAGAATTCGCCTATTGGCGAATTCTTAAAATTCGCCCACTGAAACCTGCTACTGCAAACAAAGCAGCAATTACAATCCCCGACTACAGCATATACACAAACAAAACACAACTACACAAATTCAACAAAACACAACTACACAAATTGAACAAAACACAACTACACAAATTTAACAACATTTTACAAATCCAAACAACATTAATTTGTACAGTACATATCACTTTCCACATCATCTCTAACTATTCGCATCAAACAACAATATGGATTTTGTCATGAAGGTTATGAAATTCGTGCGAGCTTCTTCTCTACCGACGCGTTACCAGTGGTCTCGAACTGCTACTACTGCTGCTACTCCGTTCTCTGCGCGCAGTGGAAGACAAAGGTAATACAGGCGCTGGTTGAGATGGGCCAGGAACAAATTCTTCGTGTACCGGTGCAGCTTGTGACGAGGTGCCCTGTGACGATGAACCCACACCTCCTCTAGGACGACGTCGTATGTACACAAGCACGGGAGGTGGAGACGGAGGTCTCGGCCTATCAAGTTTATTCCTGCATAGCACAACATCTAGAATCCTTTGGATGTTAGTGCACATCCTCATAACCTCCTCGTCGTTTGCGAAGATTTTCAGCTTCTTCCCAAGCCTTGCTTATGCCAGCTGCCTGTAAAGTTGAATGAAAATTAGCAACAGACACAACTATCATAACTAATTGATATACTACTTACAACATCAATTTACCACGTTCCTCTCAAGTGGTGCTCTGGGAACGTACGAACTTCTATACACTGCCTCCACTGGCGTGGTAACAACATATCGCCGTGTTATGTTCCAGTACCACCTTTGTACTGCTCTAGCGTAATGGTGGGCTCCCTCTCAATCTGGGTAGCTGTATGCCTCTCATTCCACAACTGAATATAGGTTCCATACCACTCTCATTGTACGTAGACGTGCAGTGTGGCGCATCTTCTGGTATATGCTACATCATGCTAAACTGTCTCATAACCCTATCGGATAAGTGAAATGCAGTCTGGGTGTAAGATATGAGTGGTACTCTCGCAGTCCACAAGTGTCTAGCAGCTGTACACATGGTTGGAAGTTGTGCTAGCACATCCTGTGTGTACAGTGTCCATGTCACCTTGTCATCCTCCAACACATCTAATTCGTTGCGATAGAACTTCACACTCCGTCTTGGAGTTTGGCGCGTTTTTTGGGTCCTACCCATCTATTGTAAGATGTTAACAATTGAATATTACACATGAAAATTGCACTGTTTAATTAATTTAAAAGGATAAAAAAATATACCGAGACCCAAGCGGCATCGACTGATCGACAACAACGTTTGTTACTATCAATCTTCCGATCGGAAGATAAGTCCACGACCAAAGCTGCATTTATAATAAAAAATTACGACCAAAAATGGGACAAATCATGTAAAACAGTAAACTATTGGAGTTTGTTTCAAACCTGTATTAGTGTCAAACATCCACCAATAGATTTATTCTCCAAAGGAGAGAGTCTGGATAACTCCATATGTGTATAAGATAACACAGCACTGCCCCAAGAAAACTTACAACACTACCCTAAATCAGCAATATACAGTATCCATTTTAGATCTACCCGAGTCTTTGTATGGTTGCATATCAATCGGGAAACAATGATGTGCAAAATAATAGCACGTGCTCGCTGCTGAATCTGAGCCTCTGTAGCATCAGCAGGAATATCGTGCGGCAATTGACGTCTATATCACATGACTTCCAAGAACTCATTGCCCCTTGTTTGTTCGAGGGGTGAGTCAAGACCAAGTAAATCATGACACAATTGCATATAGTCATATGCCACTCCTCCATAAGCCACTGCATTGCCTTCAATAGGAAAACCTAACAACACGGCTACAACTCCTAATGTAATCGTCATCTCACCAATAGGGAAATGAAAAGTGGAGGTCTCCAGTCGCATCTGTCTACCAAAGTAGTGATAAGATAGTGGTCGAGCTGGATGTATCCTAACTTCATTATGTGTAAAAAAAACCAGTCCTCTCAATCTCAGCCAATACTCCTGGATGGCTTGACGTCACTTTCTTCACCGACGTGGAGTGATCTATAGTTGTATCTGGATCGTCACGCTGATCAACTGATAAATACATAATTAAAAAGCAGGAATTATACCAACTGACACAAAATTATAATTTTTTTAAAAACACCTGCATCCATATGTCGTTAGAAGTACGATGCTGTGCTTGAAGAAATAATACCCTTCCATCAACGGGTCCGGGCTCCATCTCAATATACTCTACAAAATACAAATATTAAAAATCAATTCATTTCGATAAAAATTATACACTAACCAAAAATTGACAACCTCGTAACCCATAAAGTAGTATGAATGCACGTAAACTCCTTGTCGTTCATATAGATTGCTTATAAAAATAATCTTAAGTTGCTTTTAAGAACCTTTTTTAATATGGATTTTATAAACTACTTCTAACTTAGTTCAACTTGCTTTTAATCTAAGACTACAATGTGTACAAATACTTGTAATGATAATGTTGTAAATGCTTTATCAACAGTGATATTAAAATGCTTTACTTTACAAGCACAATTTTTGTTCATAAGTAAGATTGCAAAAAATTCATGCCCTAAATTAGAAACAACAAATTATAGGTATAGATTCATACCTATTTCTTGTTCTATACCTGACGTGCTTGCCGTTGACTAATTTGTGAAAGAATTTGAATAAAAATTAAAGAAATGGAAGTGGAGGAAGGTTTTGAGGAATTTGGGGCTTTTGGATTCGGTTGGGAAAGTTGGGAGAGAGTGGAAATGAAGAGGGGGGCTGCTGTCTGGTTATTATGTGTGCAGGGTTTTTGCGAAGGCGAATTTTTAAAATGCGCATTCATGCGCGATGTCGACTGTTGGTGCATTTTGAAAATGCGCCCGAAGGCGCAAAAATTCGCCATCGTCTACCTGGCAAAAACAGGTCTACGTTTGTCATTATTATCAAAACCAGGTTATTTTTGTTATTGTTTACCTAAACAAGTCTAAGTTTGCAAATTTTCCTTGTGAATATTTATTTATGTAATAAATTTTAAAGAAAAATATCGATGTAATAATTTCCTTTTTGAACTAATATTAAGTAAATTCATGATTTTGTGTGTATTTATGTGCACGCACACCCGCACATATGTGACATGATGAGTTTTAGATGTTAAATTACAAAGGAAAGATTCTTTTTTAATTTACTAAAATTGTGGATAATAATAATAAAATAATAGAATGTATCTCATGTATTGCACACATTAAAGTTGTAAAATCATACTATTCATACTTTAAATGTTGTTAAAATAAAATTTTGTCATGCAATGTTCGATGTATCATTCATAAGTTAAACTTTTAATTGTTGTTTATGTATATAAATTTTGTTAAATGATTCATATATTTTTATTTTTGAAAGCAATATCTGTTTTACCATTTTGTTACTATGAACACGGTATATAAATTAAAATTGTCATTTTGTTTATAGATTATCATAGAACTTAATGAGTATTAATTGCTTGAATTTATTTATATAGTATGGATTTATAGTGTTGATTAATTTAGATACATGGCTTTAAATGTAAAATAATAAAAGAAAATTGATGAAAACCTTGTAAATGACTGTAGAAATTATAAAATGTCGGTATATGAATATAAAATCATGGAAAAAATTAACGCGGTATTTTCGATAACTATAAAATGATAATTTATATGAATTCAAAAACAAGATCGAACAAAATTAAGGAGTGTGAAATTTTTATAATTACCGAGATGATTTGTAATTTTTAAACCTTTCTGTCATTTAGCTGATAATGTATTAAAATAAATAACTGTACATTAAAGTTTTTCTTATTGTCTTTTATGCGATCCATATTTTTTAATATCCGAATAAAAATTGAGTGTGATATACTTGTTGAAATTGTTATCTGCATTATGTATTAGATAAATTAATAAATAATGGTTAATTAATTTTGGTTAAACAGTTTATAGTTAAATTATTTAATTAATTTAAATATACATATTTCAATGTAAATTGTACATAAAAATTGAGAACTTTGAAAATGATAGTAGAAAGCAGAAAGTGTAGATTTTTGAATGTAAAAAGATAGTATAAAATAAATAAAATATTATAAACAATTCAAAATAAAAATTATATCGGGTCTTTAAAATAAAATATTAATAAATATCTAGAAAAAGTTGAGGAGAGTTGTAGTGGCCCGCAGTTCCATACTCTTTTGAGTTGATATTAGTTCACTCCTATTCAACTCAAATTGTATGAAAGAGCGAATAACTAGGGTAAAGAAGAAAAGATAGAAGAAAATAAAACAACATAATCTCACAGTCGCAGCGGAACAAAATATAATATGTATAATAACAAATTTTTTATACAGAAGAATCTGTAACTGTTTAATACTTACAATCATCAGAATACAACAATCCATACATCAATCTAGACAGTTATAGTGACTTGTCATCATACAGCGGAAATATAATCTAAGTGCGGAGATATGTCTCTATCATCCAGCTCGTCTCCTGAACTCCATAGCATTCTATCCTAAATCTGTAATACTCGGTCTGATCTGAGCATTATAATAAAATAACACTCAAGTCAGTCTGAAAGACCAGCATGAGAAAACACACTCAATTTGAATTATTAGAGTTATCAAAATCCTTTGAAAAACAAAGGTATCTCGTAAGACTGCGTCGCACATAAACACGATAGATTTTTCCCTTGCGATAACAAAAACATCTTTTATCAAAATCATCTGATATTATAATAGTGGCTAAGTATAAATACTTATTCAAATAACTGAAATTGTTACATTAATTAAATTACAGCATACTAGGCTCTACATACAAACCCGTAAAGGTTCGCATTGAAGAATGGATTCGATACAATGACTGAGCCACTGGGATATCGTCCATCACAGTACACCTCTAGAAACAATGTACCGAGGCCCTCGTCGAGATCCCTTGCTACACAAGACCGACCTACTCCTAACATGGATAGACCGAATATGTATCACCCTGGGTGTTCCTACCCTTAAAAATCGAGCGCTCCTTCTTTCATGCACAGCCATATCCATAAATTATATGTTTCCGAGGATATCTAGAAAAGTGATAACATATCGTAATTGGGTGTGACCCATTTAGTCTTGCTGCATCTCATATTTTTTATTCATTCCCGGTTGATGAGGCTTTAGGCTTAACGTTACCTTTCAAAAATCATTCCACGTAGAATACTCATCGTCCTCCAATGACGGTGTTCTGATAGCATTCGTCCATGCAAGTTGTCCTGGGTTTGGACAAACTGGATCGCCGTCTTCATTATCTTCACGGTATCCATTCATAACGTTCAAATCGGATCGAACTGGTTTTCGGATAATTAAATCTGATCCCTGTCTCTTCGAAATGATTAACGAAACTGGCCAATATTGATAGTCGGTTATTTAACTACCAATAAAACTTGCATAAGCAGTCATTAGGTCTTATTATAAATTGTTTTCAAAATATTTATATTCAAAATATCTTTATAAGATATATCAATCCCTCCAACATTTGAAAACAATTTCAAATACTTAAATTCGTAATAAGATATTTACAAACCATCTCAACACTTAGAAATATTTTCAAATTTCCATCTTTATACTTAGGTAAATATTATAAGTTTTATTTTTCAAAATCTTTTCAAATATCAACACTTAAGAGAATATTTCGTAACTTATCTCATAAGTCTTCGGAATCACTAATAAATTCTTTTTTCAATTTTCAAAACCCAGTATACTTATTTATAACCCCATTCAACAATTTATAACTTCTTTTATAAATTCAGGTTTCGTTTTCAAAATTCCCATATTTAGCATTTTGAAATTCGATTTCCTCTAAATCCTTTATAAAATTCCTCTCCTCAAAATCATATCTATATATAACCCTCATTTACGAATCTCAAGAGAATTTATAAATTAAATTTTTCAATCACTTTAAAACTATATATATATATATATATATACATATATATAATAAGTGTTTAAAAAGGATAATAGTTATTTTTAAAACATGTTCAAGTAATTATTTAAAATATCGAAATCACTTTTATAAACATCAATAACTCAATTTTAGATAAACAAATAAATTTTCAAAGCTGATTTTAAAAATTAGAATTTACTAAAATAAATATTTAGTATTTGAAAATCTACTTACTGAAGTATTTCAATCCTAACTAGTTAAAAATTTCATGGTTTTAAATAACAAAATTTTCCTTTAAAAACGAACTAAACTTCTTAGAATTATATATATATATATATATATATATATTAAAACCATAATAGCCAATTCAATTTATAATTCTTTCGAATCACATCACATCACTTCCATTCCGATCTCCTTAACCATTTTTCACTTTTCAAAAATAGTATCCACTATTTTTCTCACCCTATTCCATATTTCAATATAAATTTTCCCTGTAAATTTATATTTCTAATCTATCATCTGATATCGATTTTTCTTATTTATAAACATCGTTTGTAAATTTTATAACTTCTTTGAGTTTCAATTTTTATAATAAAACTAATTTCGTTTGTAAAATTCCAATTTTTATAAATCCATTCCTTTATAAATTCCATTTATTTTATTTTCCGAATCTATTTTAATATTGACTTCCAACTCCTTTGTATATTTTCAGAATATCCTTTATAAATTCATTTATATAATCCATTTTTTTTAAATCTCCATTTAAAAATTCACAATGGTTAGTATAACCAAAAATCAAATACTTTTTTTCTAACTCAATTCCTTTAAAAAATTTGCAATTTCAATATAAATATTTTTATATCAAAAATTCCTTTTAATTCCTTCAATTTAAAAAATATATTTATGGTATTTAAAATATCAAAATTCAGGCCAGTGCTACAATAACATCCACTAATTTCAATCACTACAATAATATATAATAGATTATTCTACACAATCTGTATATCACAATGTATGAAGTTAAATTCAACATTTTAAGAAATTCAGTTGGATCCCTCCAACCTGTTTTCCTGCATCCATAGATGTTAATACAACATAAAAATACCAATCTCACTTCGAGGGAGATATCGCGATATATTGGGTCATCCGCTATTATGCGGGGTGCATAGGGTCTCATCCGCTCCAACGGTGGGTAAATATCTAACTACTAATATGTGTATATATAAATACTGCTATATATATTATATCATTCAAGAGACAATAATTTATAAATTCAACAAGCATCCAAAATTTATTTTCAACTATTTAATATTTAAATTTTGGTAATTCAAATGAGTGAGAATTTCTCACCTTGATTTTTTAAATTGCAGTCCACACCAATTCTATTGCTTAGATTTCCCCATTACGAACCAACTCGATTTGTTTCATGATTCCGACCTCGTATGCAAATTTTATAAAATTTTATCAGCTAACTCTCATTTCAATTCTAAATTAAATAAACTAACTTTATAATTAAATTTTAGTTAGTTTGAATGGGTCAAAGCACAGTGAAGGGATGAAATTATAGCTGAAAAGAAGATTGACTAGATAATTATTTAAATTTTAAAACGTCTCGATTTACGCAAACCAAAATCTCGAACCCCTATCGAGGTATGCCGCTAGGCATTCATAATATTATACCCCCATTCCAAATGTAATGGAAAATGTTTCGAGTTCTAATTCGATCGTATGAAAAAGATAGCTTTTTGGACCCAATTATTGTATTGAATTTTTGATATTAATTTCAATGCGTTTACGTCCCGTACGACCAAACGATAACTCCAAAAGCTACGAAATTTGAAATCTGATAATAATACATTATTACGGATCCAATGGAACTGGTTTTGTCGAATTCCGAGACTGTGCACCGGATCGCTATTTTAACGCGACGATTAAATCGACGATTTCAAAACTTTAGGAATCGCTTGAAAATTTCGGTTTTAAAAGTAACTAACTCAAATCTGATTCAAGTAGAATTTATATCAACATTGAAAATCGTTTCGGTCTCATATTCAACTCTAATTCAATTATTTAAACGATTTTTAATTATTAACTCAACAGTTAAATTTATTAATTAATTCGCTATATTTGGTGCTTAATTTTTGTTACACTATTTTTGATCGATAAACTTCATATTAAAATTTCATTCACATTTCAAACTCAACATTTAAAACAATTTAAATGTTCAAAATCAATGACAAAAAACCCGGGTCGTTACAAGAGTTTAGAGAAATGCTAGAATTAACGTGAGAGCTAGAATTTCTTCTGTTGTATTTTTATTTAATAGATTTGTAATTATTTGGAACGCATCACAGCCGAGATCTTTAGATTTCAATCGAAGATATAGACTAAGATGTCAGTTCGATATTTTGTCTGAAGTCGAAGGTTTGAAAACTTGAGATCAATCTTAGCAACTCTATTAAGTCGTTCTCTCTTTTAACTTGAATCACATGAATCTCGAGTAAAAAGTCTTGAATTCGCAAACTGGAAGCAATAATGTTATATGATTTACTTTCAGTGAAAAGTGCTTGATAATCTAGAAAATGGTATTAATTTTCTATTTTATTTATTGCATTTAGTTGAGAAGCTTGAACGACCATCTATATAGTAGCACTTATTAATGCTAAGAGTAGTTGTTTTAATATAATCCATTTTAACGATCTGATCTAGTCTTCCACGATGGATGGTACTGCTATGAAATTGCTTTTTAGCATATTAATAGATCATTTCGGTATTTCTTTTATACTATTAGAATGAAATTCTCTTTGGTCATATGTATTATTCTATTTATTTATTGAATATATTATTAATATTGATTATAACCTTAATTTCATATTTTTTAAATTAGTTATATTACGTTATATGACGCCTCTCTAATCCAATGCCTTGTTTGGTTGGACCAACCCAACCAGCAATTTCCGACAAGTCTTTCTGCCAGAGCAAGAAGCCAAAATGATAGAATTATGAACTAGAATATATAATATATATAGTTTATATTAAATAGTTTATTTCAAGTTTTAACAAATGGTAGCACATGTTGTGGATTCGTTTTCTTTGTTAGTTATGGGATCATTCATGTGTACAACTTTTTTATACTTATTTGATTGTTTTTTCCCCCTCAAATATTTTTTTTAACTTGGTAACCTTAATTGACCAACTTATCATGGACGAATACAAAATTATCAAAGCTTTACCACTTGTATGTGCAGTTTAATAACGTGATAACTTTCAGTTTTACGCTGGAACAAGTCTACTATTTCAACATGCACCTATCTTCAATGGTTGTCGTAATTGTTGCAGCCATGGTCTTAAAATTAGTTGGTCTTTAGCGTAGACCAAATTTTATGTATAGTTATAATAGCTTCAACGTCGATTTTTTGGTGTGCAACCTAAAAAATAGCATTTATCCGTATTTATTATTAAATTTGCATATAAAAATTGATAATATTTTAAATGTACGAACTGTCATATGTTTAAACACATAAAAACTAATAGCATTTGACTTGTACGAAAGCAATAACTTTGGCTTGAACTTTTTGGTGTGGACATACATATTGCATTTAGTTTGTTCTTATGGGTAAAATTTAATAGAAAACTCTACAAACCTCCAATTTACATAATTACATTAATTTTTGTTACAAAATTTAGACTGACAAACTAATACATGAGCTCTCATTTCAAAATTGGCTAAAACAAGGATTAAATAAACTACAAAATGGATTTTACTCTTAGAAACCACTTTTGATTTTTTTCTAAATGATCCAATATGGATCATACTAAAATATACCTATTTTTAGCTTAGATTTTGTTTTATCCAAAAAAATTCTTCTTTAACTTTTCATAAATATAAGACTTAATTTTTTACTATTTTCTTTCTAAAACTTGATACATTTTAGGAACTGGGAGATTATAGAATAAGTTTATGTTTTTATGTTTTAGTTTTAGATTTGATCTTTTTAAGCCTAAATATCATTTCACGAAAATGTAATTATTACAAATATTGTATTTTTTTAAATAGAAGATTCATTATTTTTACAAATATACATTTTTGCTGAGAGATTAAGTTCGAATTTGATTTTATTTATTTGAAATTTAAACTTTAAATAACTTAAACTTTTTGGCTTATAAGTTTCTATTTTTATCAAAACCAAACCGTTTCTAATAATTTATATAAATTTGAGGAAAAAAAACTTGGATTTTGAAAACTTTTAATAATTCAATTTTATTTATTTATTCATTTTTTTTTCAATATGATTACGACTATTTTAAGAACTTTGATTTTTTTTTGTTAAGAGAACATTCTTCTATTATTTTTGAATATTTTAGAAATTTGAATGAAAATCAAGCTTCAAAGTTTGTGTGTATGTATTTCATTTGAACACTCAAGATATGTATAGTGACAAAATTTTAACTTTTTTCCGTACATGCATCAATGTGCCAAAGTTCTATATGTTTACAAAGTGTGAAACCGCATGAAATCACTGTGTGCATGAATTAGAATTTTACAAATTGAATAAAAGTTCAACTGTAAGATACAGGATTTCACATCCAAGTATTTTATTGCATGTGTAAAAGTATCATTAAAAAGGAACGATAACTATTACAAATTCACGAAATCATAAAATTTTAGGTTAAAGGAATTAAGAATGTTACACCCTAAAGAAACTTAATTAAATCTGCTAAATGAAAATAACTTTATTGCAACAACCAAAATATTTTTTGAATCTTATATAATCTATAATAACAACCCAATTACTATGAGAAACTTTCTTCAAAATTATGCTACAATTATTTTTCTAATTTACATGCATAATTTTTTGATTACATTTTAGAAGTCGTCATAAAGTACATAGTCAGAAAAATAATTCATAATTTGAAAGTATGAGCTTAAAGGTATCGGTTTCCTTATGAGTACCGGCTACTGGGTTGTAGAGAATGTAGAGTTGTGTCGCTTGGTGCTCCGATCAAAAGCAATTCAGTGGTGTTGTCGAGAATGGCTTGAACTTGAGTACCGGCTAATGGGTTATAAATAGTGTTCTATTTGTCTTAGGCTAACACATTATAGATATTTTATTCTCAAATTTCAATCCAGTGATACCAATTCATATATTTTTTAATCCGTGAATATGTACCCGACAGTTAGACTCCTTGCAACAAATAATAAATAATGGTAACCATTATACAAATAAACTATTTAGATAATAAATAACATTTGTTATATTTTTAGTATTCTTCTGATTGTACTTGTGCCATTTCAGGTACAGTTGACTAGAATCGAATACACATGATCTCATAGTACAAATTACATACGCACCTATTTATTTATAAGCATATTGCACTTGCATTTTGCCTATGATGATAATTTAGAACATTTTTGCATACGTCCAAAAAATTGCTGCAAGTAACTCCTTTATTTTACTCATTTTTTGTCAGTGAATATTAAGTGAGGGGAATGTATATTCTCACTTAGCAAAATAATATTGTGTAAAAAGGTCAAAGATGAAAAACAAATGGGTGAAATGCAGTAAAATTTAGGGTGAATATAGTAATTCCTCAAGATTTAAACAAGTTATGGAAATATATCCACCTGCCAATAACAACAATTGTAATGAATTATTCACAAATAAACCCACAAAATATTTTGTACGACATAAATGCAATATAAGTAGTAGTATATTTACCATGTTAACATTTGTCATATAATATATTTTTTAAATTTAAGCCAGGGATTTTATTGCATGCTTTTCCTCAAACCTATATGAATGTAGTGACTTGAATTTTATTCTATATAATTTTCATCTTGAATGCGGTTAATATATTTTTCTACTCAAAGCCAAGAGATTATTCACTTCCATATAAGTTTTACTTTAAGCCATGTATGTATATAATTTGACTCCCCTTGTTTATTTTTGTAAATATACATATATGCATACATAATTACTTACACACAGTCTTTATCTTTAGTAGTGATTCAAATAGTGTTACGATATTTTATCCTGACTGTGATACTCTTGAAATGCCTTTAAGTGTATATAGATGAACCAAAAGTTCAAATCTTGCTTATTACAAAATTTTCTCTGTTTTTGTTCGAAGAGATTGAAATATTATAAGGTCGTATGTTTAAATCCTAATTATAACAATACATCATCTATTTTTTTCTTCATTTTTTGTAATATTTTATATTCTAGTTATTAATAAAACGATATCCATTCGTTGTTTCATATATATATATATATATGTCTGTGTGTGTGTGTGTATGTATATATGTTGATTCCTCCACCTTTTTCTTCTGTTTGTATAATCGCAGCCTACTTTGTGGAAAAAAAACATTTTAGATATGTGAAAATTACTGACAATCAACACTGCTAGAAAGGCTTCGTATAGCGACGGAGCCTAGCGACGGCTGGCAACGGCTAAAAAAACCGGCCGTCGCTATACGCAATATACAGGTCCAAGACGAGAATAGCAAATTCACTATCTTCCTCCTCCAAAATCAATCTCCTTCCCCCAATCCGCCGCCCCCCGTCACCGCAGCCGCCGCTCCACCTTTCAACGCCGCCAAATCACCCAAATTCATGTAGGTATGCTCCTAATCTCTCGTTTGAATGTAAATTTGATGTTTTTAGGTTTAGTTTAAACCCTAATTCAATTAGGATTTGTTGTTAAATTGGGATTTGTTGTCAAATTAGGTATTAGTAGTGTTGTTAGATTAGGTATTAGTAGTGTTGTATGTTGATTTGGTAGATTAATTAGTTTATTATCATGAACTTGAATTAGGTATTACATTAATTAGTTTATCATGAAGTTGAATAAATGGTTGATGCAGATAATTAGTGTTGGCGATTAACATGGTTAATTGTGTTAGGTGAAAAAATAGTGTATATTAATAATTAACTTGGTTATTGATAAATTTACAGAAAGTATTTCATAGTTTATGAAATTGATAAATTACAAATTTAAGTTGTTAAGTGAATTTAAATTGGCAAATTTTTATTTAATAATTAGATTTTTATTGTTTTCTAATTATCTATTTGATAATTAGAATTTGTTGTTTTCTAATTATATTCATTGATAATTCTTCTAATTATCCTATTAAGTGAGCGACGGCTAGCGACGGCCATTTAGTATTAGTAAACGATGAAGACTGATCGTTATTGATATAATTGTTATGTGATAGTGATTGAAACATGCGATGTAATAGTAAATTTCTGTAATTGTTCTGTGATGATCACTTAGTTAATTTTTATCCATGGTTTGTACTAGTAAATTTTTATAATTGTTCTGTGAAAGTGATTGAAACATGCTATGTAGTAGTGAATTTCTATTATGGTTCTGTGATGATTATTTATATAATTTTTATCCATGTTTTGTACAAGTAAATTTTTATAATTGTTCTGTGAAAGTGATTGAAACATGCTATGTAGTAGTGAATTTCTATTATGGTTCTGTGGTGATTATTTATATAATTTTTATCCATGTTTTGTACTAGTAAATTTTTATAATTGTTTCTGTGAAAGTGATTGAAACATGCTATGTAGTAGTGAATTTCTATAATTGTTCTCTGATGATATTGTTTTTCTATAGCAGATATGTCTGGCAGGAGACGGAGTGTAGGTGGTGGTGGCACACCATCCCCATCTCCCGGTGCAGGTGGTAGTGGCACTGCACCGGAATTACGTCCGATTGCAGAAGTTGTTCCTAGAAGTGCTGGGTAAGTATCAATTTTATTTAAAGTATAAGTTTTAAAATCCACTAAACATGTATATCATAACTTTTGCTGTGGCTTTGAGGTGGAACCATCAGATTATATTTTACAGGTTCCGAGAAAGGCATTTCAGAGCCGGATGGATGGTTGTTGGCCTCGCTGGGACGACATCCCCCCTCATGTCAAGAACGCTATACAGGCGGATTTACTTGTAAGTAGTAGTTTGAATTTCAGTTGTAAATTAATATAATCTATATAACTTAAAATAATTTTAATTTACAGGCTGCAGTCCGCATTGACCCTGATGACTTGGATATTTTTTTAAATCACTGGAACAAACGAATGAGGAAAAATTATAGGGATACATTGTCCAAGGCTAAGAATGCAGGGAAAAAGCCGAACTGGATGGGTGAGGGTGTATGGAATGAATTTCTTCAGCTTTGGAACAGTCCGGCGGTAATAGTAAGTAAAATATGTTTTATTTGTTATTTAAGTTTAATATAAATCTCGCAAGATATATACGTGATAATTTATCTTAATTTGTAGGAGTTATCTGTGCGGAACCGGGCAAACAGGAATAAAAATCCTACATTGCACCGTGGTGGCTCCAAATCCTTTCAGGAGCACAAGAGAGAGTTGGTAATTTAATTTATAAACTGTGTTTACATTTTATTACAATAATTTATAATCAGATTAGCAATAATATTTATATATTTTCATGCCGCGAGATACAACCACGAGCCCACTATGGCCGAGCTGTTTAAGGTCACACATGCCGTGGAGAGGACTGACGATGAGGGTAATGTTTCGTACGAGTGGACGGATGACAAATCACAATCCGTAATGGTAAATTAATTTACTGTTAATAACAATATTTTGTCTTATTTTATTTTCAAAATTTTGAAATTCGGTTTTTATCGTGTAAAACAATTGTTTGTAATCGCAGGAGAGGTACGAAGCAGAGCGGGCTCCTGTAGCACAGTCCGCTGGTCGGGAAGAGCTTACGCTAGAGGAGGAGAACCATATTTGGAATGCTATTATTGACCCACCTTGTCGGACCAGTCGACGGTATAGCTATGGAAATGTGGAGGTAAATTTTGACATGTACTAATATATAAATTTACTTATGCATATGAATAGTTAAATAATTTTAATAATATTATATATATATATATATACTAATATATAAATAATTATGAATTATTTTACAGGCGATGAGAATGCAGAGTGCATACAGGAGGTCGCAGCAAGAGGCGGAGATTGCTCAGTTGAGGGCGACATTGGAAGAAATAAATGATTGGAGGAAGAGTTTCTTTGATCAACAGTTGGATGAGCGGATTGCAGCTTATTTGCAACAGCATGGAAGGATGTCTGGAGAGGACGGCAACGATGGCGAGGAGTAGGTATGTTTGTTTGCTTATAGTTTGGTGTATACACATTTTGGTTGGTTTGGTGTATATATATTTCAGGATATTATGTATATATTTTGATGACTTCTAGTTGATGGATTTGTTGGATATTATGTATATATATGTCGGGATATTATGTAGAAATTTTGGTTTACTATGTACATATTCTGGTTAATGGATTTGGTTGGATTTGAAAATGAGATTTGGTTGGATTTTATATTGTTTGAATGTATAGTGATGTTATATGATGGATGTGTGATGGTTATAGTTGATGAATATAGTGTATAACGGTTGTTTGGTTCAGATTGGTTGAATTGTATATGGATTGTGCAGGTGCACAGAAATTACCCAGGTTAGCGACGGCTAGCGACAACTATCTGGTTCAGTTTAACGACGGCTAGCGACGACCAATTGGTTCAGGTTAGCGACTGCTAGTTACGGCTAGCGACGTCAATTAGACGTTGAAAAAATTTCCACATGGCACATTTGCCGTCGCGAGCCGTCGCTATTTATGTGACGGAGCCGTCGCTATACTATTGGACGACGACCAATATAGCGACGGCTTTTAGCGTCGGCTTGTGACGGCAGGCGACGGCTAAAAGCCGTCGCTATCTGGTGTCGTTCTTGTAGTGCAAATTAATCACAAATAAGATCATTTTATAAATATGAAAGCTATTTTTTATACTTAAAAGCTGTTTTTTAATTTAAAATGTAGCTCAAAATTAAGATTGTTTATATCTATACATATAGTTTTACATTTTCCTAATCTAGAATGCAACCATATGTTTCTGATCGAAAACTAAGTTAGAAAAAAACTAATTGTAGGCAAAAAGTTTGATTATTTCAATTGGATATGTTAAAAACATTTCCTAAGCATATGTGCATTACATGTGCTAAAGTACTCACAATCTAATACAAAATATGACATGTCTTTTAATTTAGGAATCAATAAAAAATAACGAACTTATATGAAGCTAAATCTAAGAGCATCTCCAACAGGTGCAGAATTCTCAAATCTGCACCCAAAATGCTTCCAACAGAGGTCGAGAATCCCGCATAGTGCAGAAAGTAGGGGGGAAAGTGTGAGAATAACGGAGAGGACGAGGCGCCTGTTAAACAGGCGCCTGGAGGTCAGGCGCCTGTTCAACAGGCACTTGAGATCAGGCGCCTGTTCAACAGGCGCCTGGCATCCAGGCGCCTGTTTAACAGGCGCCCACTTATTTCCCCCCCAACGGCTACTTTCCAACGGCCGTTTTTCTCTCTTCAAATACAACTCCAACCTCTTCTTCCCTTCACAACCAATTTGCCTCCTCCATTACAGTTTTTTCTGCCATAACTCTCACTTGAAAATGTACTCGGATTTCGACGTCGTTGCTTCAAGGTCCAGTTTTGAAGACTACGACTTAGAATACGTTACGGTTTCGCTCAGGGGAGAAGTAACTAATGCAAGTTGGAGCCCTGTGGAAGACTACGACCTTTGCTACATTTACTGTGCCCTCTCGGTTGATCCTATTCGAGGGACTGATCAAAGTGGTGAACCTTTTTGGGGCAAAGTTACTAATTGCTACAATCAGAAGAACATCGATCGGAAAAAAACGCTATCTTCAGTCAAAGGTCATTATGGAAAAATAAATCGCCAAACGCAAACGTTCGATTCTCAAATGTTCAAGCTAAAGCAAACGAATCCTAGTGGATTTGGAAATGAAACGCATTTGGTAAGCTTTAATATAATATCATTGTTCTACTTTTTATCATAGTTCTCTAACTATACTAATAATTTTTTGAACAGAGAATGACCGCAAACAAGTTATTCAAACAAATCTATAAACCTGATAGTAAACAAGCACCTCATATTTATCAATTCATGCATGTTTATGACATGTTGGTCGAGCATGTTAAATGGAAATCATCGCTTCAGAAAACCATTCAACAAGTTCAATCAAACAGTGGTCGGGGTAAAACGCCTAGAGTTGAAGAAAGCTCTAGTCCTAGAGAATCGCAAGAAAGCTACGGTTTAGGATCAGAAGAAGACCCAATCCCAACCGAAGATCATTTTGTTAGGCCACTGGGATCAAAAGCGGCCAAAAAGAAGCAGGATGCTGGTGCGGATCAAGTTGACATTTACAAACTCATGTTTGAATTTAAAGATAGATTTAACCAGGCAATGGAGACTCGAACAATTCAACACCAAGAAAAGTTATCAAGAATGGATCAACTTCTTGCTGCAAACCGCCAAAGAGATGAAGATGCAATAATGTTCATGGATACGTCACACATGTCTGCAGATCAACTGGAGTATACGGAGCGAAGAAGGAGAGAAATTATGAGGCGTAGACTTGAAGAGGGTCATTAAATGAATTACTGTTTCTACAACCTTTGTATCTTTTAATTACCGTTATTTGTACTGTATTCTGAATGCAAACAATTATTAATATAAGTATTTTCATTGAAATTGCATTGCATTGAAAAAAGATTATAACAACATTACTTTAATTAAAGATAAACAGGTTACAATAACAATAATAAGTAACAACAACAGAAACAACAGTAGGAAAAGTAACAACAGAAATATAGTTTCACTGATTTCCAGAAAACCTCCAAAGATGATCTATGAGATCATTTTGCAATCTGCGATGCAGTTGAACACTACGGTAGGACATTTGGCTTTCTACATGAAACTCGATTTCTAGTGAGCTGCCAATAATATCGTTGCGCCAAACAGGCGGTGGTGTTGAAGCACCCTCGTAAAAGTAATCTTCTTCCATGTCTCTTTCATCCTCTATAATCATATTATGTAAAATAATACAAGTGTATATTATTTTGGTCATTTTAACTGGTGACCAAAGTCTGCATGGATTACTGACTATGGAAAATCTAGACTGAAGAACCCCAAATGCTCTTTCAACGTCTTTCCTCTGCCCTTCTTGCATTGCTGCAAACTTTGATTGTTTATTGTTTTGTGGGTTAGGAATTGTCTTGACAATGGTACTCCATTTAGGATATATACCATCGACAAGATAATATCCATGATCGTACGTGTTACCTCCTAAAGTAAAGGTACAAGGAGTTGATTTACCGTTTGCTAAATCATTGAACAACGTAGATCGTTCGACTACGTTAAGATCATTGTTTGAACCCGGCATTCCAAAAAATGCATGCCATATCCATAAGTCATACGACGCTACGGCTTCAAGAATAATAGAGGACCTATGAGACTTACCTTGATAAGCTCCAACGTACGCCTTTGGACAATTTTTCCACTCCCAATGCATGCAGTCTATACTGCCTAACATTCCAGGCCAGCCTCTACTACCATGCATATTTGACAACATAACTATATCCGCCTTGTTCGGTCTGCGTAAGTATTGATCACCGTAAATGTCCACGATAGCTTGACAGAAATGCTCCAAACACTCTAATACCGTGCTTTCCGCCACTTTCAAATTTTCATCAAGCGCATCCGCTAGTCCTGCGTATGCAAGCATTCTGAGTGCGGCTGTCATTTTTTGAATTCCATTCAATCCCATTGTACGAGATGCATTGAGTTTGAAGATAAAATATTTGTCATCCTGCTTGACGCATTCTAGGATTCTAAGAAATAGTGAACGCCGCATGTGGAATCTTCTTTTAAAATCAGCATCTGTGAAAGTAGGATTTGGAACAAAGTAGTCTTCCATCAGTCTGTCGTTGTGCCATGGATGCCTACGATTTTTATACCGACGCCCAACAACTGATCCACCGTGTTTCCTACTCGATTGACCAACCTGTAGTGCAGCCATACTTAATAGTTCATTTTCGCGACGAAAATGATCATCCATCATTTCATCAAATTCCTCGTCGCTATCATCAAAAAATATATAATCTTCTGCCGCCATTTCTTATAGTTGAAATTGTATGAAATAAAAATGAGCAATAATACTTCTCAGCATCTAACAAGCCTGTTATAGCTTAAACACTATGACTATTGATGCAGTGTCTCGTCCCATCATACAACTGTTGACTGTTGATGCAGTGTCTTGTCCCATCATACACTATTAACTGATGATGCAGTGTCTTGTCTGCAATGTAACGTCTGCACTGTCTCGTCCCATCCTACAACTGTTGACTTTTGATGTAGTGTCTTGTCCCATCATACACTATTAACTGATGATGCAGTGTCTCGTTTGCAATGTAACGTCTGCACTGTCTCGTCCCATCATACAACTGTTGACTGTTGATGCAGTGTCTTGTCCCATCATACACTATTAACTGATGATGCAGTGTCTTGTCTGCAATGTAACGTCTGCACTGTCTTGTCCCATCATACAACTGTTGTCATATTCTTAACGCAATAACACAGAAATAAACAAGTCATTGTTATTGAAACACCCAAACATTAATACAGTTGTTGGGTGCCTTTTCTCGCCACCACCGGTCTAAGAGAAACCGAATCAACCTCCCTGCCGAACCAACTCCTTCCTACACCTACCTACCGAATCAACCTTCTCCACTTCAATACCGAACTAAATCAATTTCCCTCCCTACCGAACCATCCATCACCGGACCACCTACTGCCGAACAACTCCCTACCGAATCACCTTCCCTCCACGCTACCGAACCAACTATGACCGAACCACCTCTCCTCCATGTTCTACCGAACCAACACCGCCTTCATGCCGAACCAATCCCTTCCCCATCACCACCGAGTCGACCTGCCACCGGTCCACTTCATCACCGGTCCAAGCTCCATGCCGAACCAACACCTCTAAACCCACTGCCGAATGAACCTCCAAACCACCTACCACTGGTTCATTCCATCTCCTACCACCAATCGAACCATCTTAACCACTGCCGAATCAAGGCCAAGAAGACATGACCGAACCAAATTGCCAGGCCAGATCGCTCCAGCCCAGGCCCTCCAGCAGCTATATACTTTCAGGACCTCTGCCCCCAGCCTCACTCTATAAATAGAGGGGTAGGGGTACAACAATGGCAGACAAGTTTGAGAGCTCAAGCACGGAAGGTACTTTCAAACAACTTTCACATACTTGTATACAAAGCTTTGTACTTGTAATCTGAAAGAAAAGAGGGAATAACATATAAAGTGGACGTAGGCACATTCTGGCCGAACCACTATAAATCTGTGTGTCTTTTTACAATTTAGCCCCTTCTTTTTATATATTTGCATAACTCACCCAAATCACTAAGAACAACATAAAATCAACTAAATCATACGACTTTGAGGTGTTTGTCCATTTTTTATGCAAACATTTTTGGTGCTTTCACTGAGAGCTTGGAACTCGAAGCTTCAGCTTCCCTCATTCAACCTTCTTTCCCAAATAGCACCCTTCATTGCCTAGGAAACATGACTTCCAGGCTGAGAAAAGACGCTAACAAGGGAAAGAACATCGCAGCTAGCAGCATTCCGGATCCAGTAATAACAGATCAAGAGAATCATCCCATTCCAACAGCAGTACCGAACGAGGAACAGAAAAACCCGACAGCCGCTGCCACAGAACAACCGACAGCAATTACTAGGGCAGATCTAGACAGAGTTGTGGCTGAAGTAACTAACCGCTTCGCATCCCAACAAGAAGCTTTGGTGAACCAACCGCAACACTGAATCATGGGGTGAGTCTCAATCTGGAGGATCTCGGAGACAACAAAGGTCTTCCCTCTTCAAAAAAGCTATCAACAGGAACAACAATGATAGGGGCCGCACCCAGGCTCAGCCCGAACTTCGAGTCGAGGAAGCGCTTGGAACCGAACCCAATGGGGGAGGCACCAGGTGAGGGTCGGATGTAGTTGAGCCAGTCATGCCGCCTAATCATAGAAACCCTGCTGAACGGAGCCGAGCTAGAACCCAGCCCGAAGTTGACCCCGTGGAAATGCTCGAAACAGAACCCCGTAGGGGAAGATCAAGGCAGGGGCCAACTGTAGCTAGTCCTAGCATGCATCCGAGCAGCCAAGGACAGCCACTGGATAACGTCAGAAGTAATAGACTATACCATCCCTACAGGTCATCTGGACGAGATCGATCCCGCAGGGAAGAACCAAGCTCTTTCTTATCTGCTCCATATTCTGATGAGAGGATGGCACGATTGTTCAGAGAATGCGTCCAACGGGACCAAAGAGATCGTGGGATAGGTGCTAGGGTAACCAGCCCTTTCACCCGCGATATTGAAATTTCCATCACCCCCCGAGAGTGGAAAATGCCGACAATGGAACCATACAAGGGAACCTCTGACCCCGTTGTACACCTGCAAAGATACACACAGCATATGCTCATGAGCGGAGCAACGGAAGGAGTGTTGTGTAAATGCTTTCCGCTATTCCTAGCAGACCTAGCTACCTCCTGGTTCTGCCATCTACCCCAAGGATCTATCAGCTCATGGGAGATGTTGAAAAAAAAGTTCATTAGCCAGTTCTGCATTCATGTGGAACAACCCAAGGATGCTTATTCTCTATCTACTGTCAAACAGAAATCCGGAGAGACACTGCAACAATATCTAACCCGGTTCAACGCCGCAGCGGCCGCAGTCCAAGATGCCGATGAGAAACTCACCCTAATGGCCCTCTGTAGCGGTGTGCACCCAGATACCAAGTTTGCCAGAAGACTAACTAAAGAAAAACCAGCCACCTTGCCCGATTTCTTCCATGAAGCTGGGAAGTACATGAGACTCGAAGAGGCTGCCACTTAAAGGCAGACAGGACCACAGGCTAAGACGGCTCATGGAAACGCCCCCGCCGCAGCAAAGGACATTCGGAGAAACGACTCCAGAGACAATGCAGGGGGCAAGAAGGGAGAAAAGCGCTTATACCGACCAGGACCGAGATTTGACGCTTACACTCCCTTGAATGAAACAGTCGAGAACATCTTCCTGGCCACCCAGGACGAACTTACATACAAGCGCCCCCCGTACAAGAAAGAGTCAGATCACGCAATCCAGTTCGGAAAATTCTGCCGCTTCCACGAGTCTCATGGGCACGATACCAATGAATGCCGCCATCTCCGAGACCTAATTGAAGAACATATCAGGAGAAGGAGGTTGGAACGCTATGTAAAGGGCCAGGATAGGACTCCAGCTCCCGCCAAGGAAAAGCCAGGGCAGCTCCACCCAGAGACAGGCGGAGGAAATCGCAACACCAGCAGTTCCAGCCAAGAGAAGATAGTGGTCCGTACAATATCTGGAGGGCCACACATCGCCGACAAGAGCTGGGCAGAAATGGAAAGATATGGAAACTCACTCAGAAGCGAGGGAGACTACGTCAATTCTGTTATGAAAGAACGCCACCCTAAGCGGAGGGAAAATAATGACATCACATTCAGTGGGCGCGACCTAGAAGGAAGGCAATACCCTCATATGGATCCTATGGTCATCTCTGCCTGGTTCGGCCCAGCTGAAGTTTTTCGAATCCTAGTAGACACTGGAAGCTCAGTGAATATTCTGTTCAAGCATACTTTCGACAAAATGAAACTGTCAATGAAGGACGTGTCTCCCTGCAACAAACCGCTACATGGTTTCACTGGAGAAGCAAAGATGCCCCTCGGACAATTGGATCTCTTTGTTGAATTGGGAAGTCATCCCTGCTCCGCCATTCGGAAACAAACATTCGTGCTAATAGACAACCACTCGGCCTACAATGCCTTTTTGGAAAGACCAGCCTTGTCCGACTTCCAAATTGTCCTCGCACCATGGTGCCTGAAGATGAAGTTCCCAACGGATAATGGAGTGGGAGAAGTAGAAGGGGATCAAGACGCCGCTCGGGACTGCTATGTAACCGAACTTCGCAATAATCGCAGGAGAGATAAAGGGAAAAATGCAGAGACTATTCTATGCATAAAAAGCTTGGAAGCATAGCAACTAAAGAAAGCCCCTCCTCTTCGGTATACCAGTGATCCTTTCAATGAATTAGACCCCAGGGACAAAGAGGAGGAGGCCACCGCCGAGCCTGCAGAGGCTATGGAATTCGTATCTGTAGACAAACGCGATCCAAGTAAACTTTGAGAGTCGGATCTAAGTTAAAAAGAGAATTAAAGAATCAACTCATTGATTTTCTTCGCCACAACATGGATGTATTTGCATGGACACACGCTGATATGACTGGAATCTCCCCGGACATAGCATGCCTCGCCCTAAACATCGATCCTACCAAGGTACCAGTAAAGCAAAAGAAGAGAAGTATGGGGGCAGAACGATCAGCAGCCCTCGAGGAAGAAGTAAAGAACTTACTTGCCAATGACTTCATACGTGAAGCCATCTACCCGAAATGGATCGCCAATCCGGTACTGGTAAAGAAAGCTAATGGGAAGTGGCGAACATGCATCGATTTCTCCAACTTAAATGACGCTTGCTCGGAAGACTGCTTCCCGCTGTCCCGAATCGACCAACTCGTGGACAGCACTGCCGGGCATGAACTTTTATCCTTTATGGACGCATACTCAGGATATAACTAGATCCCTATGCACGCCCCCGACCAAGACCACACTAGCTTCATCACTGACCGAGAATTGTACTGCTACAAGGTAATGCCATTTGGACTTAAAAATGCCGGAGCTACTTATCAGCGCCTCGTCAACAAGATGTTTGCAAAATTGATAGGACGAACTATGGAAGTTTATGTGGATGACATGCTGGTAAAATCAAGGAAAGCCAATGACCATATAAACCACCTGGGCGAGATGTTTCAAGTACTTCGCCAATACGGAATGAAGCCGAACCCTCTAAAATGCTCCTTCGGAGTATCATCGGGAAAGTTCTTGGGATTCATCGTTCATGCCAGGGGGATTGAAGCAAACCCCGAACAAGTCCGGGCCTTGCAAGATATCAAGATACCATCCACTCGAAAAGAGATGCAGAGCCTAAACGGAAAGGTGGCCGCCCTAAGCCGGTTCATCTCTAAAGCAACTGACAAATGCATTCCTTTCTTCGAAGCCCTGAAGAAAGACAAAGGAAAATTTGAATGGACCGATGAGTGTTCAACAGCTTTCCTTAACCTAATCGAACACCTCCAGCGGCCACCAGTACTCTCAACACCTAATGAAGGCGAAGAACTATACCTATACCTTGCTGTGTCACCACATGCCCTAAGCGCCGCGTTGGTGAGAGAAGACAACCGCATGCAACGGCCCGTATACTTCGTAAGTAAGAGGTTTACGGGGGCAGAAGCCAGATACCCTAAACTTGAAAAGCTAGCATACTGTTTGCTTATCACGTCGCGGAAACTGCGACACTATTTCCAGTCTCATTCCATCAGAGTTTTAACCGATCAACCGCTAAGGCAAGTGCTCCATCGCTCCGACACTTCGGGGCGATTACTTAAGTGGTGCATCAAAATAAGTCAATATGATATCACTTACCATCCTCGCTCCGCTATCAAGGGGCAAGCCATAGCTGATTTCATTACCGAATTCACTACTAGCGAAGGTAAGGACCAATCTGAAGTAGCAGAAGATATCAAGTGGATTCTCTTCGTAGATGGAGCATCGAACGAACAAGGCTCGGGGGCAGGTGTTGTGATAATCACCCCTAGGGGAAAGAAGCTGCACCACGCCCTAAGATTGGAATTCGCTGCCACCAACAATGACGCAGCATACGAAGCAGTGATAGCCGGATTAGAACTTGCACTGGAAATTGGAGTCAGTTCTTTATGTCTCCATAGTGATTCTCAACTTATTGTAAATCAAATACTGGGAGAATTCCAGACTCGAGGAGAACGACTCACAGCGTATCTAAAGAAGACCAGGCTACTTCTTAATCAATTAGATCACTATTTAATCAAATACATTCCCCGAGAAGAGAATCAAGAGGCAGACGAACTAGCAAGACAAGCTAGCATGAAGAACATCACTATTTTCGAAGAATTAACCATCTCAAAACAGCTGGCACCAAGTTTCGAGCAAGTAAATATGATAGCTACAACCGAAGAAGAAACATGGATGACCCCTATCCGAGAATACTTACAAAACGGCACCCTACCCGACGGGCGAAATGAAATTAAGAAAATTCTAAGGAAAGCTGCCCGCTACACAATGCAAGAAGGCATCCTCTATCGGCGCGGCTTCTCTAACCCCTTATTGAGGTGCGTTGTTGGAAGAGAAGCCAAGGAAATTCTATCCAATATCCATCAGGGAGGTTGTGGAGACCACACCGGAGGGCAGACCCTAGCAAAAAAGATACTCCGATATGGGTATTTCTGGCCCACTTTAAACAAAGATGCCTTAGACTTCGTCAGAAGATGCGACAGATGTCAGAGATTTGCTAAGATTCCTCGACTACCAACCAATGAAATTACTCAGATGACCAGCCCTTGGCCCTTCGCAATATAGGGAATTGACTTAATTGGCGAGCTGCCAATGGGCCGAGGCGGGGCCAGACATGCTATAGTGGCAGTGGACTATTTCACCAAATGGGTGGAAGCGGAGCCTCTGAATAAAATATCTTCAACTAAAGTTATCAACTTCTTAATCAAAAACGTTTTGTGCAGGTACGGGGTTCCACTCAGAATCATA
The DNA here is from genome assembly GCA_030765085.1 of Allium cepa. Lineage (NCBI taxonomy): Eukaryota > Viridiplantae > Streptophyta > Magnoliopsida > Asparagales > Amaryllidaceae > Allium > Allium cepa. Next base: position 133,536,699 of record CM060943.1, read on the forward strand.
TCAGACAACGGGCTTCAATTTGACAGCGAGGAATTTGCCGACAGGTGCCAAGAGCACGGAATTCATAAGGGCTTCTCATCCGTGGCTTATCCCCAGGCAAATGGACAAGTCGAAGCTGTCAACAAGATTCTCAAGACTCTAATTAAGAAGAAGCTTGAAAAGTCAAAGGCGCTTGGGTGGATGAACTTCCTACAGCACTTTGGGCCTACCACACATCTTTCAGGACATCAACAGGGCATACTCCTTTCTCTTTGGCATACGGATCAGAGGCAATGCTCCCAGTTGAGACTATTGTGCCTTCCCACCGTAGGATCCACTACAACCCAGAAGAAAACGAAGAACTCCTCCACATGTCTTTGGATCTAATTGAGGAGAGAAGAAATGATGCAGCACTCAAAGCAGCAGCTCACAGACAAAAAGTGGCAGCACTATACAACTCCAAAGTCAAACATCGCAGCTTACAAGAAGGAGATCTTGTCCTCAAGCGAATCTTTCCGCGGCCAGGAGCGCTGGATCCAATCTGGGGCGGACCATATGTAATTCATAAAGATCTCCACAACGGAGCTTACATTTTGTCAACAGTGGATGGAGAGGTGTTCCAGAGGGCATGGAACATCCGACACCTCCGTCGATACTTTTCTTAACTTGTACTGCCCATATGAAGTGAATTAACAAAGAGAATCAGTGGACGTAGGCATTTTCGTGCCGAACCACTTTGAAAAAACTTGGCTCTTGTTAACTTGTTCCTTTATATCTTGGCTACTTGTTAAGCTTTATCCTTTGCTGTTGAACAAAATCCTTTGCAGTTGACATTTCAATTCAGAGCTTCACAACACAACTCCACGTGGACAAAATCTAACAGGTACGCTGCGATCCTATGCCCTCACCAATGAGACACTTTGCTCCGGTATCCCTCTACCGCGAGTTAACTCATTGTTTGCCTCGACCCTTAAAGTCGACTGTAATAAGCCGAGTATAAGCCACAGAGAAGGCCGATTATGCCATGGCAGCTCATTACAGCGATTCGGCTCGCCGGCGACTGTGAACCGATCATAAGCCCCAACATAAGGTGTGGCCAGCCAGGGGCAGTTCACAGTTGACGATCGGCCCCCACGCTAGCCGGCCACAGTAAATCGAATAATACCCACGATTACGGGCCATAATGGTCCGGGTAGTTACTGTGCGCGATCGGCTCCGACGTGTCTTAAGTGCGGCTGTGGTAAAAAAGAAAACTCCCCGCAGAGGCGTAAGATGGGTGACAAATGTCTCCAAGACCCACAGCTAGGGAAAGTGACTACAAAACCCGTTTGCCACGAACTTAAGCACATCGACGGCCTTCCGTGACCGGAAGTTTTACTTTTCCTATATTTCCATTTCATTTAAAACTTTTCTCCTATTCTCCGTAACGGTGCTTGAAAGTACAGGACATGAAATTGGGAACGCTCACTAATGGGAACAGAAACTTACAATCGGATGACGAGGCACTCATCAGCATTCCGTGCTTATTCTTACAGGGCGCGCAAAGTTGCCGTCCACAGCCGAAACATGAAGGGCTGTACCTTCTACTTTTATACATTAATGCATAGCTGCAATTCATATTCACACATCCCATTTATGTTGCAAAATGAGAAAATTATACTTTAAGCAAAAAACTTAGCATCAAACACAACTAAATCACAGGCATATGCATAGTTATACTTCTTATGCAGCACATCAAAATAATAACAGCATTCAAAATATAGCAAAATCAGCTTGTGTTATAAACTTACATAAAGTCGTTCAATGACATAATTACAGCTCAAAAGTACATTAATATTTTGAACTAGCATATACAGGAATGTCATGCAGACCAAACCAAATAACTAGCGGCATTAGCGCTAACCACTAAACCAGCTCTCCGAATCTACTTAGCTGCAGGATCGGAGCTCCTAGCATGATGACCAGAGGCCCCACCTGTCCAATTCAGAAAAAGAGTCCATTAAACCGGCAACCAACGATCAAGTTATGAAAAGCTAAAAAGGGAAAACTCACCAACACCCATTTCTTGGTCCTCATCCCCCAACGGCACACCGACTTCCTCTACAGCAAGTAGCCGCATCCCCTCCTTCACCGCTACCTTCTCCTCCTCTGAGAACTGGGTGGTAACCATGTCCATCCTGAATGCCGTTCCACCTTCCTTATCTGCATCGGCCCTGGCCTCCTCCACAGCCCGAAGATAGATCCTAGCCATGATCCGGGGATAATCATCCATCCAGGATAGATTACCCCGCTTCCAGGTACGGAAATACATATCCTGCAACATCTCATCCATCATCCCCTCATTCTCCTCAAAATCCCTCACCCGGGCCTCGGAGGACAGCAACTTGGCGACGACAGCATCCCTCTCCGATCGATATCTCAAGCGGTCAGCCTGGAGAGACCTCCTCATTTCCTCCATCTCTTCCTTTAGCCTGGCCTGAGCAAGCTCTGCGGCCTCAAGCCTCCCAGATAACTCCTCTACCTGCTCGAGATCCGCCCTCCGAACCTCGTCCACCGTAGCAATAGCTATGTCAATCCTCTCCTTGCAGGCAGCCTCCATCTTTTGCAACTCAGCCTTGCTAGCCTCCTCCATGGTTTTCTTTAGTCGTCGAGAGGCCGCCTCGTGCTGGGATATCTGGATAGCCTGATCGGCAAGCTGTTTGGCCTGGTCAGAAACCTGTAGCCGCAACCGGATGTTAGCACTTCCGATTTCCTCCCCTGCCCTGGCCAGTCGAGCGTGATGCTCCATTAGCTTCTTGGTTTCCTCAGCCACCCGATCGATGATTGCCTTGGCCTCATCCCCCATGGTCACAATCCTAGTAGTAAGCAAATCGAGGTCTAACGACTTAGCCTCATCAAGCACCCGTACCATGGGATTGCGGGGGAGAAGATGTTCACCAATAACCTCGTCAAAGGAAATATCTTGAGCACTGGAACCCAGATCCGGATGACCTGCAAATGGATTACGATCCTAGCCAGGGCGATCGATACGAGTAACGGAAGGATTTTCAGACGGATGCGGGGAGGGAATACACTCGGTGTCCTCCTCCGTGATATCATGGATAGGTTGGGGCGGAAGCTGCGGGCCAGGTGAAGATTCAAATAAGGAGGGACTCCTCTTCTTTTTCTGAATACTCTCTTCAATAACCCCAAGAAGAGGACGGTAGCTAACTACGTCTTCTGGACGACTAGTGGAAGGCGTAGGCTTGGCAGAGGCTCTGAGTAACTTGTATTGTTCAAGGCGGTGTCGAACGTCTGAAGTTTTGGCCACCTCGTCTGCCCCTGTAATAAAGAACAAGTGTTACGAACACATAGGGGTCCATAATTCAAGAAATATGTTAACTTAAAAAGAATGAGAAGGCACGTCTGTTATACAAACCCTGCGGAGGAGTAGAATACTGCAATAAGTCCTGAATCTCAGTCCAGGACGGAAGCGAACCATAAAATATTCCTAAGTCCCTATCGTAAATGGAGTCTGCGGAAGTCAAAAGTTCACCTTGAATCGCTGGAGTTAATTAGCTGAAGAACTCTTAGAGAATGGATCGGCACCAGCCCCAGCCTTGTCAACCTCCTTTACCTTCTCCACCGAGGCTGATCCTTCCTCCAACCCCTCAAAAGCCTGGCGGAAGGCATCATCCGTCCACTCCTGGATCTCCCCTACCTGCTCAGGAGACAAAGCCTCGGCACCACTACCACCCTGTCCTTCACCTTCTCCATCTCCTCCGCTCTCCTCCTCGCCTCTTTCCTCCTCTCCACCTTCCTCCTCCGGAATGTCTGGACACGTGCTGGGAGAAGGTCCATCAGACTTCTTAAGCTTCTTTCCCCCAACGAACGGAGGTATCGAGAAAGGTCTCCTCTTGCTACTCTTCGCAGTAGCCCCATCCTTGGCTTTAGCAGCCCTCTCCTCGGCTGTATCTCTCTGTTTAACCACAGATTGACGTGGCAGAATCAGGTTATACTCCAGGAGAGTGGCATTCCTGATCAGGTAGGAAGTCGACCTATCCCTTCCCGAAATGACCTTTATTTCAGCAGCCATCCGCGCCAAAGAATCATTCTCCACGACCGCAAAACCACCTGTTGCTAGCAAGAAATAGAAGCATATAAGAAGAAGCGTTGCGATCGGGACGAGGAAAATATAAATGAAGTTCAACTTACAGCCGAAAGTGAAAAGACGGAAAGAAACAGAGTCATCCTTAATGAAAAACCATTCTTTCTTGAACATACTAAACTTCGAGTACAAATCCAGAACAGGCTTGAAGAGCACGGCCGCTTCCAAGCTGATATATGGAGACCCCTTCTTATAGCCTCTCAAGTTGTACAGATACCGGATCTCCCGGTTGGAAGGAGGACGCCCATATTTCCTCTGAAAGATGACGAAAAGACTCACCAGAATGGCGTAGGAGTTAGGCTGAAGCTGGAATGGAGCCACCTTCAGATATGTGATAAAGCTAACTATCCAAGCGTTGAGAGGCGGGATAGCACCACACATGCAATGATATCCGCTGTAAGCAAAGTAGCCTTCGGGGGGGTCATACGGCATCACTCCTTCCCCCGGCAACAGCATGTATGCTCTATCAATCCCGAAGGAGCGGGAGATAACGTCAAGTTGCTCCTCTCTGAGAGAGCTCGGAAAGCAATCAGGAGGAGAGTTCAGAAGCTCTTGGGGACCATACCCGTCTACTAGCGACCTCGGGGTAGGTCCACGACGTTCCGGTCCTGGCTGGGCAGGGGGCACGACGGAAGACTCACTTCTGTCCGTAGATTTTTTCTTTTCTGATCGGGTTTCCACCTTGTGAGACATTTATCTGCAACACCAAAGCAAAAGCACATCGTTAGAACAAGGAGTATGGAAATGTAAACCCATAGGTACATGCAGCCTGGAGACTTGCTCACAATTCAAAACTCATTCGCAGAAATAAAAGTTTTCAAGTTTCATTCGGTAGTGAAAGTTCAAGTTTCATTCGGTATTGAAAGGTCGAGTTTCATTCGGTGTTAAAGGATGAAAGTTCATTCGGTATTGAAGGTTCCAAATTCATCCAGTACTGAAAGTCTATAAAATTCATTCGGCGGCAAGGGGGTCTCACCTGGTTCGGTTAGCGTCTTGATTCGGCGAAGCTAAGGGTTTGATTCGGCAAAAGGTTCGGCTTGTTTGGTAAGGAATGACGAAGGCGCGTGACCCCTATTTATAAGCAAACCTCAATGACCGGACCGCAAGGCTCGGCGCTTGAAACCGAATGTAGCTACACCAAGTGGAAGGAAAACAAAGCGCGACACATGCAAAGCACGTGCCCCACTTTGGGGGGCATGTGTTGGGTGCCTTTTCTCGCCACCACCGGTCTAAGAGAAACCGAATCAACCTCCCCGCCGAACCAACTCCTTCCTACACCTACCTACCGAATCAACCTTCTCCACTTCAATACCGAACTAAATCAATTTCCCTCCCTACCGAACCATCCATCACCGGACCACCTACTGCCGAACAACTCCCTACCGAATCACCTTCCCTCCACGCTACCGAACCAACTATGACCGAACCACCTCTCCTCCATGTTCTACCGAACCAACACCGCCTTCATGCCGAACCAATCCCTTCCCCATCACCACCGAGTCGACCTGCCACCGGTCCACTTCATCACCGGTCCAGCTCCATGCCGAACCAACACCTCTAAACCCACTGCCGAATGAACCTCCAAACCACCTACCACCGGTTCATTCCATCTCCTACCACCAATCGGACCATCTTAACCACTGCCGAATCAAGGCCAAGAAGACACGACCGAACCAAATTGCCAGGCCAGATCACTCCAGCCCAGGCCCTCCAGCAGCTATATACTTCCAGGACCTCTGCCCCCAGCCTCACTCTATAAATAGAGGGGTAGGGGTACAACAATGGCAGACAAGTTTGAGAGCTCAAGCACGGAATAAACTTTCAAACAACTTTCACATACTTGTATACAAAGCTTTGTACTTGTAATCTGAAAGAAAAGAGGGAATAACATATAAAGTGGACGTAGGCACATTCTGGCCGAACCACTATAAATCTGTGTGTCTTTTTACAATTTAGCCCCTGCTTTTTATATATTTGCATAACTCACCCAAATCACTAAGAACAACATAAAATCAACTAAATCATACGACTTTGAGGTGTTTGTCCATTTTTTATGCAAACAACAGTCAACGACAATAAATACACAAACAATAATACACTCCATGATAATACACTCCATAATAATAGACTCCACAGTAGTACAACCATAATAATAATACACTCCATAATAATACACTGCATAATAGTACACTCTACAATAATACACTCCGCAATAATACACTCCACAGTAATGCACTCCATAATAATGATACACTCCACTAAGAAACTAGCGGTTACGGTCAAATTGTAAGTTGTGCACGATATTTCGGAGATGTCTTATTTCTTGTTCCAGCTCGTTGGCATATGTTATGGCCCTTGGGCAAAGCCGTTCATCAATCCATTCTGCATAATTGCACCCTTCAGGCCAGAAAGGACACAACTGGATTCGACGACCAATATCTTCGCCATCAGCGCTAACCACAACTTCAACCTTATAACCACAATGGCAAAATACTGTGTAAGAGTCAGCCTCTTGTTCAACCGAAGGTTGCAAATTTTGTACTTGTTCAACCTCCTGTGATTGTTGATGAACCAACTGTTCGTGAACTGGTTGAACATCTTCTTGAAGTGTGAGTTGGCCAAGATTTGGGAATTCCCAAGCAACGTCCTCATAATGTTGGTCTTGGTAATTGATATTCCAATCTTCATCGGTGTGTTCGCTTTCCGTTGGAACGTACCCGACATCAGAGTCAATAGATGATGACCAGGAAGGCATTGATAGGAGGATGAGAAGACTGAAAGAGCAGAGAACTAAATTGTGTGTTGGAGAAGAAAAGCTCTTACATATATATTGAAGCGTGCGAACGTTAAAAATTAATTATGTTTAAATATTAGCACTGTGTTTTGATTTGACAATGCATTAGAAAGTTAAAATTACTCATAAACAAGACAATAATAAATATGAATACACAGAAACAATAATACATTCAACAATAATACACTCTAATTATGGATATCCAAATCGTTCTAGCCAATTTTGACATATGATATAAGCCTCATGTCCAATGAATGTGTTGTGGTATTTGAGAAAGTAACGTCCTTCAAATGTAGAACGGGTTGGTTTAAACAAATTTTTAAATATAACCTCATTGATAACCGTACTGCACCGCGTACAGGCGTTGTAGAAGTTCCCATAACCAGTCCTCAACTCCACTAGGGTACGTCTACTTCTACCATCAACATTGCTATTGTAAAGTTCAGCAAAAGTGTCCCAAAACTGAGTTGCCATTATATCTTCATCATCGCACATTTGATCCGTTTGTATATAAAAATTTACTAATAGTGTCAATTCTGTAGCCGAAATATTATGTTACACATTGATTGATTTAACTAAACTTCTAAATGTTGTGACATTATAATATAACACTTTATCTTAAATAAAGAGGTCGTGATCCGCATCAAAAAAATGAAGCATAAGATTAACGTCCACATGTCAAACATCCATAAAAATTTTGACAAACAAACACAACTGTGTTTGTTTATTCAACATTCTGACTTCATATACGCTTAATAATAAACAAGCGTAAATTAACATCAACACAATGCAATAATCAACACAAAATATAATCGACACAATGCCATAATATATAGACAATCAGATATAACAGTAGCATCATTACCAACATAATATGCAACCAACAAATGTAAGGTGTGAAAAATACTAACACAGTCTAAAACATCTAAATGCAGCACATCAGTTTATGTGATCGGAACCGCTATGAATCTCCTCATCGTCTCCACTGTCGTCGTCACTATCGTCGTTGACGTCATAAAAGTCATGAGGCTGAGGTCCGGCATTGAGCTTTCGGGTATGTAATCCCTGTACCTGCGCATCATACTGAGTCTGCTGCTGCTGGATCACAGTCTGGTAACTCTGATACATCATCTGTGTATAATCGAATGTCATACGCTCAAATGCAGCAATCATCCGTCTATCATAATCCATGTACTGAGAATACTGATATGTGCAAAAGAGAATTATACATAGGTGGAGAATATAATGACAAGTTATTTAAAGAACGGTTAAAATTCGTACAAACCTGATGAGGCTGATACAATCCGGCGGATGGTACACCCGTAATATCATCATCTGCAGGATACTGGAAGGGGCACTCCACCACCTGACCATATACATCATATGCTCTAAACGAATGTGGAGGGGGGTCGAAAGTAGGAGGCTGCTTGTACTGAGATGATGTAGGCTCAAAGGTGGAAGGTGGTAGTGGAACTCTACCGGAAGAGGTACGCGGACCAATATGATCGGAGTTCAAACCCCGAATATAATCAGGCAACGCGTAAGCATGTGGGGCTACTCGAGCCCAATATGAATCAAAGTCCCCAAGAACTGTAAACGGCTCACCATCCACCCATCTCGCACCCTTCATCGCAAGAATATAAGCTGGTCCAACCCTAATATCACCATACATATCATCCCATGGTAGCGGATCAGATGAAATGCGAACTATACCATACAACTGTAGCCAACACCGCTCCCCTAAATACCATATGAATGGACATGTAGGAACCTGAAAGCAAATCCTGCGTCGCGACATGGAAAACTGAAATGTGAATGGATGATCAGGATTGAGCTCTAGGAACTGTAAGTACCGATCCCATGGACGAAAGATAATGTTACCATGCCGCCTCATATCCATCTGCTGTCTAGCCTCCATCAGCTCATTGTGCACCCCTTGTGCAGCATGGGGAAAATGCATAGGAGGACCCCAACGACGCAATCTAGGAAAGTAAATATAAGGTGTGGCATTCGCCTCTACAATTAGTCGGGGGTGCATATTGGCAGTATACTCGTAGTACCAAAATGACAGAATGTACCAAAATCCATACATATGTCTAGACTGCTGAAGTGCATAAGTATCTAATGCTACGTACAAATAACCAATAATAGTAGTACCGTAATCATATATGTGTAGTCCATCCACATCAACTAATCCAGCCAAAAAACCAAGCCTAATAGTGTCCTTATTGTTACTAAAAAATATAGACCCCAAAAGGTATAATATGAAGGCACGAATAACCGGAGTGTGCATATCCTCAACAGCCATGTACTCTACTATATACCGTTGCAAACGAGGGAGAGTAACAGCTCCTCCTCTAACCTCCTCATCGGCCAAAGTCGGTAAATAAGCTGAATATGACTCGAACTCCTCAAATGAACTATCAAATGGAACAGGGAGACGGTCGGGTCTGCTAACCTCTATGCCAGTGAGCATATAAAAATCTACAGGAGTCAGTCCTAGCTCAAAATCAGGGAAATAAAATGTGTGAGTGGTAGGCCACCATCTCTCGGTGAGGGCCTCTACCAGACAACGATCTACATGTGCAAATCTAGGTAAAGCAAGAAATTCACCAAAAGATGACGCATGTAGCCTATCCAAAATCGGCTCCGGTAACTGATCAAAATACTCAGACATACACCTATACCAACTACCTCACATCGCTACGTGACGAACCTAAATATATGATTATTATAACCGTTAAAATAAACAAAGAATTATTATACATAACCGTATATTTACATGGTCGTTCATCAAGCAATAAATAAATAACCGTATACCTGTGGCGTCGCTATAGCTGTAGTATGTCGATGCGCAACAGTAGGTGGCAAGTCGTGCAAAGATCGAAGATCATCTGGATTCATGGTAGCATCAGGAGGGACATGAACAAGTCCGATATTGGCATCGGTCATATATCGAACGGTGCGTCTACCAGTTTTGATCGGACGGGGCGGCATTTGGACGCAAAGCTGAGTTAAAATTTTTTGCTGAAAAGAGTATGGAGGAGAGAAAAATGAGTGGAAAGGGGGAAAACGCGCCTACAATAGGCGCGTTAACCAGGCGCCTGTTGAACAAGCGCCTGGGCGTCAGGCGCCTGTTCAACAGGCGCCCGCATTATTAATAACCTATTGAACAGGCGCTGATGCCCAGGCACCTGTTCAACAGGCGCCTGCCCTCATTTCTACTGTAGAAATGAGAGCTCCAACATTTTGGAGTGCGGAAAATCAAATTTCCGCACTCCAAACTGTTGGAGATGCTCTAACAAAATGAACAATAGCAGTGAAACTTAATACTGAATATTCTTAAAAAATGCTCAAATGGCCATTGTGAGTTGCATCAGAATATTCTTAAAAAATATTTTAATATACATCATATATAATCTGTTTAATATATATTGAAGACGGTGTCAAGATTGAAGATATGCATCGAATAACCGTAATGCATTATATTATACTTCTCCGCTTGTTTTATATCCGTCGAACTGATATTATGATGTCAGCAATTGACATTTGATTTTTTTGAATTTAAATTGTAACTCTTTTTTTATATTAAATATTTTGTCTTGCATGTATGCACGTGTGCATATGTAAATTATTTTATCTTGCACACTTAAAGCAAGTGGCCATCAGTTCCGACCCTAACTTAGCCGAGGCCCTAGGCAAAAAATAAATTCAAGACCACGAAATTTTAAAACGAAGGAGCCAAAAATGAAGGAAAAAAAACTGTACATATAGCTGGATATGTACTCTGCACATTCAATCTAAGGTCATTCATTCTTAGAACCAGATTGTGTGCACTTTTGGTATTAGACAAAATGCACGTACGGGAAACTAGAAATAAAAAACCCTACACTGAGACTTAAACCCTACGCTTCAAGAAAGGAAGCCAAACTAGTTTCACTACTTCTCCACTTTAATCGTGAATACCAACACATGTCTTACTCTACATAAACTTTTTTTTGAGGCCCCTAAAGTTTTGGGGGAGAAGGGCCCTAGGCCACCACCTAGGTGGCCTATGCTCAAGGCTGAGCTTACATGTGTCGTTGGATCTCATATTAATAGTTGTAATAGATTTAATATTTTGATCCGATCGCGAACTCCTCAAAATACCATCATTATATGCATACGTAACACTAGTTCAATTCTCACTAACGGTAATATTTATTTTAAATAGAAATTTGATGCATAAATGAAATAGTGAATTCGAATTTCAATCCCAACAAAAATGCTATATTCCTTATTTATTTTTTTGGACCTAATATTAATTGCAGTTGGTTCTTATATAAACATTCGGTAAAGCGAAGTGTTTGTTATAGCTTGTACCTTTTTGCCAAAGAGGCCTAAATGTATGAAAATATCGTTTTTTTTCCTTAGCCAACATCTAACATATTTGCTAGTTAAGTGGTCAGTAATCAATAGACAAATTTCCTTTTTTGAGCATGAACATTACATTATTCCAAGTTTCTAATTTCAGCGGTAGACTTTACAATCACCGATGGGTTATATAAGCGGGTTTATCATATGACACACACATACATATAATTTGAGCGGTGGACTATGCAATCACTAATGTGTTATATAAGCGGGTTTATCATATGACACACACACTCTTTCTCTCTCTCATCCTTATTTAATCTTGAAAGTTGTCTAATTTTACAATATTCGTGACTTGGAGTTTGCAGTAAAAGGTAAAGGAAGAATCCCGCTATCTTTGTGTATGGGCAACTGAAGCTCAGTTGCATATGTACTAATGTGTCATCTTTGCATTACAGTCTTGTTCTATGTGCTTACTGTTATGGGTTTGCATTCCAAAGTCATCCGTGTATGTCTTATTTAAAATTTCTAGTTCTGGTGTATGTGCTCATCGTTGCATACATGTGTCAAACTTATGATCATTCAGTCGTTTTCTGTTTCTGGCACTGTGGTAATATATTAAAATTTTGGTTTTTGTTCAATAATTTTCCTATCCCTTCTACCAGATGTTCAAATATAGTCCTTTTTTATATCCTTTAATCTTGCTTAGATTAGCATTTTCTCCTCTAGCATTTGACTTCATGGATTTAATTTATACTAATTATAAACCTGAAGCTTGTATACTCAGCTGTTCGAAATAGTGCCCTCCTAAGGGGGAGTCGAACAATGTTCACAATTTCTCTAGAAAGTAGAAATCCTTAAACATTTACAGCACATTAGTCATATTCGTGACATTAGACCTACCGTAAGATGATTAAAGATATTGACAACAAGGCCTATGCTCAGCAATTTAGAGTGGACAATTTTCACCGTAAAAGAATTGTTCGAGGACATTGTTCATTCAACCTCCGGAGTACAAAATGCACGTAACGCTTATATTTAGGAACATAAACTTTAAAACCTAAGCATGATAAGTTAAATGGACTATTTTATCCCTTATATAGGTTACAATTATGTATTAAAAAAGAAATTTGTTTTATCATGCATAGATCGTTTATACAACATTCGAGAGAAGAAAGCTTAAAACTAAAATGTTTCAAATTTGTGTTAGAATTAGAGAATAAAAAGAACAATATAGATTGTTAGATAAAAGAAGGGAAACAATACAACTAGCACTCTATTTTTTATGCTTATGGCTTTAAAACTTTAGATAATCAAGCAAGTTATCACGAAACCAATTGGTGATGTGATGAATGATCTTTTGGTATTTATGTAAAGCTAACTATATTGATTTGAAGATGTGAGACCATTCTCAACAATATGTTACTCATCAACAATATGATCTCTTAGTATTTATATGCTTCCATCTAGACGGTATATACTTTTAAGTTAAAACTCGACAAAGAGCAATTTATATGCTTTCTTATTGTTTGTTTGATTAAACATTCTAAAGCCCACTATTATAGTATTTTGATGAGGTGTAATTCTGCATTTGTATTTGAATCGTTATCTTTTGTTACTTATAAACATTTACTTGTATTAGTGAACAAAATAAATATCATTATTGCCTAAATGAAAATAAGAATTGATCTCAATTAAGGTTTCAGTGGGTGTTTGGGTCGTGATTTTGATATGAAATCATATCTAGAGAAAATAAATATGGAGAACGAAAGAATAGATTTGACTTGTTCAAATTAATAGTGCATATTTGGATAAGTATTGTTAAACCAACTTTTGGTCTAACATTCGAAATACTTTAGAAAGATATGCTATTCAATAAAAATTTCAAATACGCCCGTAGTCAAAATAAAAGTTGTCCAAAATGTTCAAAATCCATGTCGTGCTTTAGTCGTATGCAAGTGATACAAAATTTGAAATATTTGTAACATTCCTCATCCATTAGTGAATATATCGAAAATACAAGCCACCATACACCTCCAATTTTAAATAACATTATTCAAGTGATTTAATTAGATAAAGTAAATAGAATAATGTAAAGATTAGAGCGATAAAGGGATTGAGATTTGAAAACTAAGTACTGGTCGTGCTCAATTAAATAAAATTAAAAGAATGAGTTTATGGAAATGGTTTCATAGGTTAACTAATAAGAGAATAAGGTAAAAGCATTATGGGAAATAGCCGTCCATCATAACCCTTAACCCCTAAACCCTTATTTCCATTTTCATTTCACGAGTTCATAATTCTAAAACATAAACAAAGAGCTCAAGCCGGCCATAACCTAGAGGAAAAAGAGGAGAAAAATCAATTAAAAGCTAAAAGATCAAGCAAGGAGAACTAAACAAGATCAAGTCTCAAGTTCCTTATCCAAAGTAAGGTGAATAATAGTCAAAACTATCTCATTTTTTTTCGTGAACATTTGATTTCGGGTTTTATATTTAAATCCGTTTTGATAATTTTAATGATGATATGCTTGGGTTATATAAACCATGTTTGTTTTAAACAAGAATGTCTGATAAATGTTAGATTCGATTTTAAGGTTAAAATCATATATATTGGATTTGAATGCCATGAGGATTTAATATGTTAGGTAAAACATTATTTTGGAGATGGGTTTAAATTTTCATAATTATCCAAGTTATGGATAATTTACTATGAATTTTTGAAGGAAGAAAAAAATAATTGGGTTTAAATTTTATTTCAGCTATTATAAAAAGGATTTTGGGTATGAAATTTATGTATGTTAGATAATATATTAAAAGTGAATTATGATGATTTATGAGGATTTTTCCTAAGTGATTTACTATGGAAATTAAATTAATTAAGTTGGAGGACTTAAATGTCTTAATTATCTTGCAAAGGGAAGGGCTTTTTGCTAATTATCTTTGATTAGTTCTGCATTAATTTGGCAGTCTTTTAGAGAAAAAAATTATATAGGTTATGGAAACCAATTACATTTCTAAAAGTAGGCGAGTAAGTTGAAAAACATTTACTTTGAAAGGCAACAAAGTAGTTTTGTAAAGTTCATTACTTCGCCACTTCCAGTAGCAATCTTTCGATCCCATACTTCCACACCTAACCAAGTCGAAAGCAATACACATGGTATCAATGCTTTGGTACGTAGTGGATTGGAGAAAGGCGAAAGGAGTAGACTCAAAACCATGCTTTCAAAGGGGTCGTGGCTATTTTAAATAGCTTTCGAAGGACTTTGTTTTGCTATCAAAAGAGATGCTACTTATCTTGCTTTTAATGGATGCTTTCGAAAGGGTTGAATTACTTTTATATAGTATTCGAAGCGGTTAGCGCCTTCTTGTTTTAAAGGGTAGCTTTCGAATGAGTTGCAGCGTTTTATCTTTTAAAAATGGAGCTTTCGAAAGGGTAGTTTGAACCTAGTCGAAACCGTGCTGCCGTCCTCATACCTTTCGAACAGGTTGAAGTTATCAACGAGTTCGACAGGTAAGCTTTTGTTTTATAAATATAAAAGCCGCTTCCCAATGTTTTAAGAAGGGGTCGAATAGCCATTTAAACTAAAGGTTTCGAAGGCAATGGCTTCGAAAGGTGTTTCGAAGCTATCCTTCTAATTGTTTTACTTAATGACTAATGCTTTTGAAAGAATGGTTCCGAAGCCATATGTTTTCTCCAAACTCTTTTATTTGAAGGTTAATGGTTTCGAAAGGGTTATTTTCACTTATGTCCACTTTGGCCTAAAAGTTATATTTAAGATTAAACCCAATGATTTCGAAAGTGGTACTTTCAAATGGTTTTGAAGCTATGCTTCTATAAGTTGGAAAGTGGTGCATTAATACTTTCGAAAGGAATGTTTTGATGGTTTCGAAAGGAAGGTTTTGATGCTTTTGAAAGAGATGATTTAAAGTGTTTCGAAAGGCATATGTTTAGTGTTTTGAAAAGAAGATTTGAATGCTTTCAAAAGTAAAGGTCTAAGATTTCGAAAGCCTTAGTTTTCAAAACAAAGAACCCAGTCTCATAAAAGGAAAATCCATGGCAATATAAAAGGGCTGTGAAATGGTTTTTAATTTTGATGTTTTTGAAGAAGATTTCCTTGATAAGAATAGTAGGTTAAAGGGATTAACCATACTTTTTATGAAAATGATTTCGAGGATATTAAACCATAACGTTGGTATTATTATCTTATGACCATTTATTCCATATGCTTCTTCTGTAAACATATTCACTATATAATGTACCCATAATTGTATTTTGGGAGGAAGGGCAGAATAACCAGCTAGGTTGACACGGTAGTGAATATAAATTGAGTAAACTCCTGTATGGGTAGAATTGCATTCAGGATATACCCATAACTGTATTTCGGAAGGAAGGGCAGAATAACCAGCTAGGTTGACACGGTAGTGAATATAAATTGAGTAAACTCCTATATGAGTAGAATTACATTCAGGATGTCAGTAGACCAGAACATAGGATGCCCAAAGACTGATCAAGAAGTTATCAGTTCAGATAGGTTCATAGTAAACCCATGAAAACTATGTTTGGAAAGAGTTATTGACAGAAGTCAATAGGTTCGTAGTGATCCCATGAAAGTTATACCCGGATAAAGTTATCAACAGAAGTCAATAAGTTCATAGTCAACCCATGGAAACTATGATAAAAGAGAAGTTATTGGAGATACCAATAAGTTCAGTGAGAACCCATGAAATAATGAAGTTATTGGCAGGGGCCAGTAGGTTTTAGTGATCCCATGAAAACTATAAGACCGGAAAGACGGTCCATAAGCTTTGAACAACTTATTAGTCAGCCCATGAAAACTATCAGGTTAATAGTAACCGAGATAGATAGTTAAATGAATGAGGATGAGGAATCCATGATATTTTTCTTGTTTTCATATGATTATGATATTTTAAATTGCAATGATTCTAACCATTATGGATGTAGGAGCACAGTATATGGTATTTATAAATTTTTGGGTAAGGTACTAGTGAGGGGAAAACCTATTCCACTAAGTGGCATAGTCTCACTAGATATCTAAATGGTTCGAGATGGTAGGTTATTATTCATACCAGGCTTTATGTCAGACCTGAAATTTATATTTTCCCCTTAAATTCTCGGGTGCTTAATTGATTTTGAATAGATTGATAGTTGGGATTTTTAGGTTCTCCTTTAGATTAATAAGCTTCCGCAAACGTGCATGAGGCAAACTAGCTAGTAGGAGTTCTTTTCTATTTGATTATGCTATGTTTTGATGTAAAGGCAAAGTTGTTCAATTGCCTATGTTTAGACTTTGAACATCCAGGCGGTATCTTCATATGTCGCTCTTGGCGTATTTTGTAATAATTATATTTTCTCTGAACGTGGTTCTCAAATATGAGATTATGTAATGAATTTGAAATATGATTGAAATGGAATGAGAAATTTCTTTAATGGTTTAGTTTTTTTCATATCCACATGTTTCTGTTATATCAAAGTATCTAACATTACTACATTTGGTCACCGAGAATTACTAACCATGGATGACCGCAGCATCCATGGCCGTTAGTTTTGGGCCTCCAAGTGGGGGTGTTACAAGATATCTCCTTCTTCATAGCTCAAAATGTCACAAATATGGTCTATATGTAATTTCATCTTTCTATAAATCATTATATCCAAAAGTTAGGAACTAACATTTAACATTAGTTAGAGTGTAATCTCTGCATGCATAGAAGATAGCAAGTGTGTATTTATTTATATATTAATTACCCTAAATAGCATACAATTATAACATATGACTGTGCCGTTAATTAGGTAATAATTGTTATTAAATTCCTATAGGAAAGTAATTGATTTCTTAAGGAAAAATAAGAAGGAATCTTACATTGCCTAATTAATGGACATGGTGTGTGTGTGATAATACATAGAGTGTTGTAAAACATGACTAAGTCATAAGTGGTGTGAGGTCAATCATAAGACACACGAAGCTCTGCTCACCTAATCTGGCTACCAGCAGTTTGACTTTGGGGCTCATGTGAGACATTACCTCCGATAAGTAACTACGATGACGCGAGGGTAGCCTCAATTCTATAGGGTAAATCTGTCCAGTTAATCTGGGTACCAGTATCTATGAATAATCAGGCTAATGGGAGACGTCACCATGGATACAAGTCATAAGACAAAGGACCTGCTTCGAAATTTTGGAAGGTATTAAGTGGTTGTTTAAGGGCCCGACTTTCTCCCCAAATGAATTACTAAATGGTCGGGATTGGGTTTATGCACGATTAATGATATCTTGGAAAGGTCCACTTCAACAGGAAGTATTAAGTGTCCGAAGAGATTTCCATGCAATGCCAGCTAGATAGATACCTATGTGGAGTCAAGCCTTGGGAATAGGTATTAAATAATGGAGGCCTACCTCAATTGAGGTCTTAAATGGTTAGAGTCTTCCTATTTTCCATTAAAATGTGTTAAGTGACTTGGGTTCAGTCTCTTGCATGGTTAGACATTTATAGCATTGGTTATGGTAATTGGATTAGGAAACCTGCTTCGGAAATGGAATGTATTAAGTGATTGATTGAGGGCCTTCCTCCTTTCCTTATAAGAAGATTAAATGGTTCTAAAGCACGTAATACATATTCCTATATTGACATATACTACCCAAGTACTGAAATAATAAGGCTCGAGGTTTTTGTTTACCGGACACTTGTTGTTCTAACTCCCTCCTCATTACAGCACAGGTTTAGGAAGGAGTGATGACAGTGATGATGCTTGAAGACGGTGTGAATAAAGCTTGTGGCAGTTATTGTTATTTATTTATGATGCTTTTATTACCCATGAAAATATACTTTGGAACAAATGATGTAACGATTATTGTTTGAGACAATGTTTTGTTATCTATTATGGCATTTGAATTTATCTTGAAATAAATTGGTACAATTTGCTATTACACTTCGTCCATTATGTTGTGACTTCTGAAAGAATAGTTATAGCTCTGTATTGTTATCACTTTTACCAACCAACAGTCAGCTTAAATGGGTTTAAGTTTCAACAGGCCTTTGCTAGGTCAGAGTTTAGGCCTCTTTCGAGGTGGGCTGTTATAATGATGATAGTAAGAGTATGGAGGAGTATAAGCTTGATTATAAATGCTTTGATTAATGAATATTGTGAAGAGATAAGAACAAAAGATTTGCAACTTTGGATTTGTGAATTGGTAAAGAAATGAAGAGAGTTAGGGATGTGCTTTTATAGAATTGTAAATGGGTGGAAAATTATCATGGATATTTTCTCCTAGCCATGCTTTAACGGACCTCCACCTTTCCAAGCCTATACCTCCACTCACTTCACACCATACTTTGAAAAAGTCTCCTCCTTAATCCCCTCCTTTATGTATGTCTTAAAGAAGCATTTAGGTTAATTAATTTCTCTTAGTAAGATGGAACATTTAAATACTTGTTAATGTGTTCATATTTTTATTACACAAGTCCAAATAATTTAAATAACTTTTATTGTTTAAAAAGTTGACTTTTAACCAAACGATGTTTAAAAAGTTGACTTTTAACCAAACGTTTTTTCATCCCATTTTCAATATTTATTCAAAGTATATATTTTTGTAAACATATTTCAGAAATATGTTTTCTAACATTAGTTATTAATCAAAAAGTGTTTAATAAGGTTATAAAATTATATTTTTAATACTTAACTATTTTTCAAAAGTTGAGATATCCGAAGATGAAGTGTTCGAAATTATGAGTCGTTACATTCTCCCCCTCTTAAGACATTCTATCCACGAAATCCAAACAAGAATAACATAAAGAGAAAAGAAGAAACGATGCATATATAGAATCAAACTACATATAAATTGAGCTACAAGATGAGTAACTCCACCACATAAGTGAGTACAAAATAGAAGATAAGGTAAGATACAATAGAAACTACTAAGGAACAACTCAGAATAAGAGGCTTTAATACTCTCCTTGGTCTCCCAAGTGCAATCTCGAACATCCTCAACCCATTACACCTTAACCAATTCCACAACCTTAGTCCTTGATCTCTTCGTATCATGATCAACAATACGAATAGGCTATCTCACAATGGTCAATTAAGGCTCAATCCAAATCCTCCTGCTGCAATGGCTCGATAATCAAATTAGGATCATATACATACTTCCGTAGATGGGATATGTTAAAATCATTATGCACACCCAACAATCTAGCCGGTAACTTAACTTGATAATCATGAATGCTTATCCTTTTAAGGTAACGAGGCACGAGTTATTCTTCTAAAGGCCAAGGTAGCGAAGCTGTTTTCTTATTTCAGGTAGCGAAGTATGAGTAATGCTATTGTTGTTATCGGTCATCTGGAAAAAAACGTTGACTTCCTATTCCATTGACTGATTTATATACCAAAAAACTAGAATTCATTATGTATCGGTATTTGGAAAGGTCCAATAAACCGAAGGGTTAACTTTCCTCCTTCCCAAATCGCACAACACCTCTTATCGTAGAAACTTTGATAAACACAAAGTCCTCTAATTGAGAACTCTAAGTCTCGACGTCTCACATCTGTATAGTTCTTCTACCCACTCTACGCTACCTTCAAGTGCTTCCTAATCTCTACTACCTTATTCATGATTTAAAAATAAAAATTTCACCCCTTGACCAGTTTGAATTTTAGAAAATAGTTTGAATAGTTTAAAGTAGTTTAAATAATTAAAATAGTTAAAATAGTGTAACTGGTAAAAATAGTTAAAAATAGTTTAAACTGTTAAAATAGTTCAATATAAATGTTTAAGCACTAAAATGGTTTATATACCAAAATAATTTGGAAAAGAAAAATAATATGTATATTTAAGAAGATAGGTTTTAAATAGTTTTATATTAAATAATTTATTTGAAAATAGTTTCAAAGTCAAACCGATTCAATTCCAACTTCCCAATTCAAATCAACTCCAATCTCCATTCAATCGATCCAATTTCGATTTCAATTAAAATCAATTTCAAATTCTATTTCAAATTAATTCAATTACACTTTCAAATCCAATTAATTCAATTTCAATTTTAATTTAAAACCATTCCAATCTCAAATTTAAAACCATTTTGACTTATCAATTCCGAGTTCAATTTTCAAAACATCGATCCAAAATACTTAAATCAAATTTACCTTCAATACCAAATTTGAATCTAAATTTTTAAATACTTTCGTTGGTAAAATTTAAAGTTCGATTAAAAGTCACATCCTTTAAATCAAATCAATTTCTAAAATTTAAATCATAATTCGATTATAACGTAAAAATCTCAACTTCAATTATTTAAAACATTTAGTTTATCAAATTTAAATTTCAACATTCAGGGCTCAATTTTGAAAATAATTTGATTTCTATAAATTCGATTTTTGTTTCTTTTAAATCAAAACCATTTCAATAATTTCAAATCAAATTTTTTAAAATCATTTAATTTAATCAATCCGGTGTCTGTATATAATTTTCTATCCTATGGCTAGATGATCGGTTATTTCATTTTAATTTCAGGGATGGCTATATATCATATCAATCCAAATATCAGTGTCATAGGTATATATCATTTCAATATATTTCTTAATGTATTCAAAGTAATTCAATTATCAGTTTATATACTGTAAATAATATGCAAGGCGATAATAAGATATATCAGAATAAATAAATGTCCCAATCATCCAAATATCAACCAATTTGCATCAATCACAATCAATCATACAAATAGACAATATAATTCACAGCAATTTCATAGTTTTCAATATCATGTAATTTACTGGCAATTAAATCTCAATTTCAATTTGACTATAATTTTACTTTTTAACAATTAATTCAATGACAATCTAGATGACAATTAAATTTATCAAACAACGACCAATAAAATTTATATCACTTCATAATACCAAATTTAACCAGCACAAAAATATTATAGTAAGTTGTGATCATTATAAAACACTCACATTGAGTTTGCAATTTTAAACCAAATCAAACAATATACGATTTAATCAAAAAAATTAACTAGCTCCAACGACTCCAAATCAGTTCTAGAATACAGTGCTCATTGCCACGATTCCATCGCTGCTTGTTTGACTTGATTTGGACCTCTGTATGTGAAAGTTATACGATTTTTAGGTTCGTCGATTAATTATATAATTCATTTAAAATACTAGTATATTTATATATAAAATCCATTACCCGATAGGATTCGAGACCCGGCCCAAACACATCTTCTTCTTCTTCCCCTTTATGTTTCATCATCCAGTTTACAGCTTTTGTTTTTTTACTCTTTTCTTCTTTTTTTCCTTTACTTCCTTTCCATTTTTTCCCTTATCAACACACATGCACGCACCTTCCTTTCTATATGTATATATTTTATTTTTTTCTAACCACCCACTCACGCAAGACAGAAGAGGGGGCTAGGCTATAGCAGTGCGCGACCGGGCTAAGAAGTGCGGTAAGGTAGCTAGAGTGTTTGGCGACTGAGTGCGCGTCTGGTGATGGAGCAGCTGGCTTCGAGCTGCACGAAGGTTGTGCGGCACTCGGGACCGGTGGGGAAAGTATGTGGTTCGAGGTGGTGAGGTGGGGTTCGCGAGAGGGTGTTAGGCTGGTGGAGGAGGAGGGTGGTACAGAGCTTCGGGTAAGTGGCAGGGTACGGGGCTGGTAGGTGCTGTAGTTCATTCGTGGGGAGGAACTGGTGGAGGGATGTGGGTTGAACTCGGCCAGTGGTGGCGCAGGGAGAGTGGGCCTGGACGTGTGGAGGTGGTCTCGTGGCTGACGAAGGCGGGACGTGGTTGGTTGCGTGCGTAAGCTAGATGCCAGGGATGGAGGAAGAAACAAGGGAATGGGAAGTTGCAACTTCATATGAACTTATATATATATATATATATATATATATATATATATATATATATATTACTAAGACAAATCTCACATAATGAAGAAGGAAGCAGAGGAAAATGGTGAAGGCAAGCACGCATGCGTAGGAGTGTCAAATGGGTTGGGTTGGGTATAAATGTGTTGGTTTAAAAATTAACCCAACCCATTTAAAAAAAAATAGACCCAACCCATTAGACCCATTTATTAAATGGGTAAACCCAACCCATTAATTTAATGGGCCAACTGAACCCAACCCATTTAACCCAATCTGAATTAAATTGCATAAAAACCATTCAAAACTAGTACAAGACCATTCAAGATTTAACCTGTAGAAAGATCAGTTCAGTTTTCAAATACAAAAACATAGTATAAAGTGACATTTAAGATCTACAGCAAGCAAAGTATCCAGACTGCATCAATTTGTAGAATTTAGTACAATATTAATCAACATATAATTTAAAACTACATAGCATAAAAATGCATGAAACATGAATTAGTTCAATGAAAGCGCTAAATCTATTTTTTTTTCTCTTTCTTTGCATCTATATTGTCCAACCTCCAACTGCATGTAGTTTCCAACCTGCAACACAGATGAATGTTGAAATAGTTTATAAACTCATGGTATATATTCATATACTTATTGTTGGCTTGTTGCAGCATGCAACATCAAATAAGAAAATATTGGATGTAGCTGCTTGTATTGTTCTCTAAAATATAGGAGTTGCTTATGTCATTTCATCGTGTTTACATCTAGCAACAGTGTGTGTTTTATTACTTTTTGTGTAATGTTAATCACAACTGAGGTATACATGAGTTTGTTTCCTAAATTACAAAAGGTAAGGTTTAAGTGAGAAAATGAATAATACAATCCATCAAATGTAGTATACAGGAAATGTGAGCAAACAACAATCATGCCTAAGTCTTATTAGCTAGACAAAAAGATATATTAAGTACTTTATATGAAAACAGCATCACTTTCAGCTTAGCAATGTATACTTTAAGTACCAGAGTCATTACTAATAAACTATATATACGAAAAAGCATAAACATTACATAAAACGAAAACGTTGACACGTATACATATCCAATCATAAATCCCGAGTTGTTAGAATTCAGAAAAATAAAGTGCAATTCTAAATAAAGACATTGTATGAGTTTGTTATGGACATTTCAAAATCAATAATTTAAACATGTTATCAAAACATTATTAGAATAATATATTTAAAATCAATTACCGCTCCTGCTCACCTGGTATCCCAAGTTTGCTATCAGAAATTTCAATTTACATGCATAAATTTACATTTATAAATCACAAACATGAAGAAAACTTATGGAGTAACACTAAGAATCAACGGATGGAGTAGAGGAAAGCCTAGCATTCCATCTAGATCTGGAACCAACTAGAGAAGAAATTCATAATAAGCTTGGATGCAAAAAATTCTCATTCTTGGATGCGATTAAATATTCGTAAGGCAATATCGATAGATCTACTTATATATTCAGCCAAAAATTATTCAAAGTAAGAGAATAGGTATTTTCTCATCAAGGGCTATGGTTAAAGCTGAACAGGGTTGGAAACACAGTATTTTATTATATGTAGTTGGATTTAGGCCATATTATAAAAATGTAGAATCATACACACATAATTTTGAATACTAAGGAGGAATTTTCTCTCCAATGAAGGGGAATTTTCCTTGCTAGATTCAGTTAGAAAAAGACTATGAGACAATCTGAAAAAATGAACCATATTTTTTAGATGATAACTGCGCTATGATAACTACGTCAACTGTGGGCATGTTAAATTATAGTGCCCAATGATCAAAACATGGAAACCAGTGATGAAAGATGAGAAGGTAATGGATCCAAAAAGTCACCATGCCAATGAAAAAGGAGAGAACATGGAGGAACAAAATAAGGGAAACATCTATGCAGATCATGAAGAAACTACGAACAATTTAGAGAAAATGAGTAGGTGATCATGGAAATTGACTCGCCTGTAGAGCAGTTAAACAAAGTGAGAACAATAATAACTAGTGAAAGTAAAAATATCAAACCAAGGGAAAGTATGGTGATGGTTTTTTAAAATATGGCAGCAACAAAGAACTGGCAAAGAGAACTATGGAAGACACAAGAAGTAAAGTGGAAATACAAAATGGGAAGGAAGAAAGCACTGATAGTAATGCCTAGAGCGAACCAACGAGTATTCAAAAGATTAAAGCCCTGATCTTTGAACACAACAAGAGGCAAGATAAAGAATGTGTAAAACACAACATAAATAGGAACAACATACAACCAAAAAAAAAGAATGAGAACATATGTGCAAAGCGGAACAAAGTTACAATGTAAGGAATAAGAAAGAGAAAAACTAAATAAAGCAATAATAGAACAGAATTGTGCAATAAGTGCAAAGTCCTTAGACCAATATATTACCGAAGCTAGTGATGTTCTTGTCCTGACCTACAACAAGTATTGATGTTTTGTTTTCAGTTAAGTAGGATTCATGCATGTAGAAAAATAGGGTAATTCCACAAGATATATTTAAGGTATGTGATAAATATAATACCAAACAAGCAAATACAATTTAAGTTTTTATACTGTACCAAAGCAAATTAATTAGGTGTAGAACATTTATTTACCATGATATATTAAGCTTAACAGGACTGGAATTAAAATAAATGTATTCTAATTGAACTCAAAATTCAGAGTTACAGTGTTAGCCAAATTCTAATATGTACCACTCCATTGATGAGTTAAAATTCTGCACAAACATGATATGTTTTGTAGGAACATAACTGCTCAAAGGACTATGCTTAGGAATAAATTTTATTTGGTACTTCTGCCATCTGCAGTTAAAAAAATGGTAATTTCACAAAACAAGTTTCTTATTCATGGGGAAACCAATGCACGGCTATAATCTGAGCATGATTATACTCACATATGAAATCCCTTTACATTAATTAGTGGTAAATAAACAATGAACTCTAAGACTGTCATATCATATAGACATAGTTTCAATTTAAGCCAATTTCCATCTTAGACCAAGTTTATGTTTTCAGCTAAAAATTACATACCTCGATCAGATAGAAGTCTCCTGCAAGTCCTTTTCAAGATAGGATGAATATTAGTTAGATACAAGTCCTCTATAAGATTATATATCACGAAATAACGCAGCAACTTGATTAGTAAAAGGCGTGGATTATAGCTCAATCGCAACAACCTACTCCGGAGAAGATTCGTGGATGAGAATAAATAGATGAATGAATTTGAGAAAGTGAAAAAAACCTAGTTTTTTAGGTGAGAATTTCAGAAAGGAGAACGTCAATTTCTTCAGGGTAAACGGTTATTAACGTATAAACAGGTCAAATCCACCTAACAGGGTAAAATGGTTCAACCCAACAAAACTAATTTATTTTAATGGGTTTGACCCAACCCACTTATTTTTTGGGTAAATAGGTTGGGTAAATGGGTTGCAACCCATTTTGACAGCCCTACGCATGCGCATATAAATACAAGAAGGATACATTGTTTGATGTGATTTTTTGTTTGATGATAACAAACATATATCAATAAATATGTGTGTTTGTAGTTTGAACTATATAAAGAAAGGAAGAAATATTCATATTGAATAATTATACTATTGCACAGAATTTATATAATTCAAACAGTATTTTTTATTCAATATAATATTTTACAACACTTAAACAATACAAAGTTTTTCAGTTCTCTATATATATATATATATATATATACATACATCAATTCATACATTTTACTCTTCTCACTACAACTCTCAACACTCAGTTTTTCACTCTGTCTGCACATCTGCATCTATCTGCATTGTCCAGCTCCACTTCTCGTCCTGTCTCCTGTGTACCTGTGTAATTAGCAACTACAACAGTAATCTGAAAACAAACAAATTTAAATTGCAAAAATAAAATTTGTTTGTGTCTCAGATACATGGGTTATTGTCATCATCTTTGATTGTGCAATATCTGTGCATATCAGTATTTTTATCAGGAACAGGCAATTATAAGTGGCTGCAATACACACGTATACATTCGTATACGTGTGCACTGCCACGCCTACTCGTGTGCACAAACTGCAACAAAACACAAATTCAACATGAAGCAGTGCACAGCAACCATCAAGATACAACAGTGAAAGAAAATGCAAGCACAGTCTCAAGCAATGAAACTGTCTCAAAGCACAAAAGCACACATGCACAACTTATCACAGCGAAACTCAAGCAAGCCAGACCAGGTTGCAAGATGATCAACTGGCCAATGTACACAAGTGAAAGCAGCAAAATCAAGACAGCATCAAAATACACAAAATATGGAAACTGCATCAATGCAGTACATATATATAGTGATGCATAGCAACTGCATAGCAGCTACAAACATCAAGATACAACAATGAACAATGAACAGAGAAAATGCATGAAAGCTACAAACTGCAACATGCTTGAAGATGGTTACCAACACAAGACTGCAACCAAAAGGTCAGAGATACACAAGATTACATGTGTGCCAATACCAAATGCATGTAACAACAATTACAGTGACGAACTGCAACAAACAAGGAACAAAAATACTGCAACTTCAAAACAACAACTCATATGAACAAGTGTACAGAGGCAAAGTGAACAAGTGTAGCATCTGTATCAAAACAGAGGAAACAAACACAAGTGCAGTGCAACACAGTGAGTGTAAACAGTGAACAACAGTGCAATGTTCAAGAGGAGACCAGAAAAAGATGGCCAGAGACAAAGACATGATGACCACGAGATTCAACAGTGCAGAGATGGGCCGAAGTCACAATTCAATGAAAATCAAATTTGTATTCTTTGAAAAAGTCAAGTCACAATGAAACTGCAGAGACAAGTACACAACAAACCCGAATGTCACAAAGCATAAAAATCAAATGAAGTTTTGATTTATGTCCATAGCAAAATCAAGTCACAATGAAAGTACAAACCCAAAAATATATGCATACACACATACAAATGTATATATGCACATATAAAGTAAACTGGTGAAAGACAGTGGCAAATACAAGGCTGTGAAGAAATCAAGTCGAAATTAAAACAAATTAGTATCCTTTGATTAAGTCTTTGATTAAATCAAAGATTTCTAATTTGGAAAGAAATCTCTGCAGCAATCAACTCAAATTCAAATATGGACAAGCATTAATTCAAATGAAGACCGAGGCAACAAATGCAGCAAGAGATCTTCAAATCAATTAATTCGAATTCAAATATGGACAGCAACTCAAATCAACACAGGGTAGATACCAGTGAAACAACTCCAGCAACATGAACAAATGAATGAAGTATGAAATTCGAATTAATCAGTGCACAACTACATGCAGTAGGGAATGCAAAGACAATGGCAAGATCAGTGCAGAAGTCAAGTATTTCAAATTTAGAAAGAAATCTCTGCAGCAAATTATCTCGAATTCATATATGGTCTATATTAATTCAAATGGGGACCGAGACATCAAATACAGCAAGATACTTTCGAATTAATTAATTCGAATGCTAATATGGTAAGCAATTACTCGAAAGTGAATCAAGAAAGGAAAACCCCAAAATAATTTCAGGAAAATCAACGGTGTAAGAAATCAAATCAGACAATGTTAATTAGGGTTTCAACCCTATAAATACACCCAAGAAATCATCATAGAACACACAGAACAATCGAGTTCAAGTATCAATTTAGAAAAGCAAAAAGTGTCAGTACATACCGAATACACAAGCAATGAATTCGATCGAGCGACTGCAAAACTAGCAATAGTCAACCATCAGAGAAGCAGCAAGCTAGGGCAACGAATCACAGTCCAATCAAAGAAACCGAAGCCCTAATTGGAACAAAAGGGAACGAAACCCTAATCAGATCGAGTCGGCCATTTGTTTCACAAAACAAAAGAAAGAAGATCGGGTGAAATAAAGAAGTGGGCCGGCCTCAAATAAAAGGGGTTTTTTGTTTTTTATTTTATAGGGTTTATTAATTTTTGTTAATTTGTTTTTGGGTTAAGTTTTTTTATAAAAGCAAGATAATTTAATTTGTTTTAAATTTAGTGCTTGCTTTTGTAATTGGCTTTATTTTGTATGTTCTCTTCAAAACAAAACATGAAAAATTATCACCTAGGGTTTAGGTGTTGTCAGATTGTCTAGTTAGAGTTAGTCCAGTTAGCAGGGTTTGCAAGTTTGCAAAACTCTATAGGCGGTAGCAGGGTTTGCAAGTCTGTTAGAGTGTTTGTAAGCGTGATACTGTTTAATTCTAATAGAAATCTGGGAATGCAGCAGTAGGCAGGGGTTGCCGAAGCTGGGTAAATCTTGTGTGTGATTTATTTTTTCAGCATATTTATTTCTGAAGTTTGCTTCTGTGTTTAATTTGCAAAAATTTGCTATAACCCTATTCACCCCCCCCTCTAGGGTTAATCTTGATCCTACAGGTGGTATCAGAGCCTGGTATTTTACTTTAACTCTAGAGTCATGAATCCACCAAATAATGCTTTTTCTGAGGGGCAATCTATTGCTAGGCCACCCATGTTTAATGGGAATGATTATGCTTATTGGAAAGTTAGAATGAGTATTTATCTTAGTTCTGTCGACTATGATGTTTGGGATATTATTGAAACTGGCTATAAATCTCCCACTATAGTTGTTGGTGATACTAAGATTCCTAAACCTAAGGATAGGTGGGATGCTAACGATAAGAAATTAAAAACTACAAATGCCAAAGCAATGAACGCTTTGATCTGTGCTCTTGATAAAAATGAATTTAATAGAATTTCTCATTGTACAACAGCACAGGAAATTTGGCACACTCTGGAGGTGACACACGAAGGAACTTCTCAAGTCAAGGAGTCACGACTAGCTCTATTTAGCAATGAATACGAAAACTTTGTAATGGAAAAGGGCGAGAGCATAAAGGATATGTTTGGACGGTTTTCAACTTTGGTGTACAATGCTAGAGCGCTTGGGAAGGTCTTCACTGAAGTAGAGCTTGTACGGAAGATACTGCGAGTCTTACCAATGAACTTTGAGGCAAAAGTCACTGCAATACAAGAATCGAAAGATCTGAGTAAACTAAGCATGGAAGAGTTGATCGGAAACTTGATGACATATGAACTTGAGCTAAAGGCAAAAGAGGAACGTAACAACTCCGAATCAAAAAAGAAGACGATTGCCTTAAAAAGCAAAGAAGAAAGCGGTGAATAAGAAGAAGATCCAATTGAAGAGCTTGCGATGGCAGTCAATAATCTTAGAAAATGGTCAAAATTCAGGCCACGCAAGAAGAAAACAAGTGGTAATAAGCCAAAAGATTCTGATGATTCCAATAATGAATTGACATGCTTTAACTGCAAAAAGCCTGGCCACTTCAAACAAAAATGTCCACTTCTCAAAAACAACAAAGGAAAGAAAAAGAAGAAGAAGGCCTTTGCAGCAACTTGGGATGATGAAGAAGGAGAAGAAGTTTCGAAAAATAGCTCAGAAGAGGCTAACTTGTGCCTTATGGCAAAATCAGATTCAGAAACAAGTTCAGAGGAATCCAGTGAGGTACGTGACTATTCTTATAAAGAACTTGTGTTGATGTGTTATGATCTTACTAATACAATTGATACTCTTGAAACTAAGATTGAAAAATTAAAGTCTGACAGGAGAGAACTTGTTCATGAGAATACTAGGTTAGAAACTGAACTTGAGAATATTCAAAATCTGGACTGTAAAAAATGTAAAACTTTAGATTCAGAAATATCAAGACTTAAGAATAGCTTCGATAATCTTGAAAAAGAAAACTCAAGTCTTAAGGAAATCATTGACACAAGGAAAAAAGATTTTATAAATAGATGCACCACACTTGTAACTGAAAACACAACACTAAAAACCAAAGTCCAAAATCTTGAAAAATCTCTGAATAACTTTTCAAGAGGAGAAAAATCGTTTAACATGTTGTTGGGAAATCAACTCTTTGCTAATAATAGAAAAGGACTAGGTTTTGGGAAAACACAGGTTGATGATCATGCAAAAGGTAAGAGTATCTTTGTTAGAAGTGAAATTGGACATCGTGTTGAAAATTGTAGTCATAGGAACAAGAACACAAAGTTTATACAAGTTTGGGTTCCTAAGAATTCTACAAACAAATTTCATGTCTATAGGAACAAAAATAAAAGGACAAAACAAGTTTGGGTTCCAAAGGGATTGTTTGTTCACAATGCTTCAGTTACTAATATCATTGGACCTAAGAGTTTCTCTAGGTCATCCTCCTCTCTCTTTATGTAGGTCTGTTGGCGGGCTAAGGAGCAACAAGAATGGTTTCTAGATTCAGGTTGTTCTAGACATATGACAGGTGATAAATCTAAGTTCCTTAGCCTAGAGAAGTTTAGAGGTGGAAATGTGATCATGGGAGACAATAGCAAGTGTAAGATTATTGGGAAAGGTGAAGTAAGTAATGGTACTTTTTCCTTGACTAATGTTTTATACGTTGATAATTTGCATCACAATCTCATTTCTATTAGCCAACTCTGTGACAAAGGTATGAATGTGGTTTTTGATAGTGATACTTGCAAAATCATTGATAAAACTTCTAATAACATTGTTTTTATGGGCAAAAGAAAAGGAAATGTTTACTCACTTTCGTTTGACAATCTAAATCTTTCCAGATGTTTGGTAGCCACTGACGAAGAGGCATCTTTATGGCATAGGAGACTTGGACATGCTAGCATGAGTCTCTTAAGAAATCTTGAAACGAAAGATTTAGTCAGAGGGTTACCACATCAGAAATTTAAAGATAACAAAGTGTGTAAAGCATGTTCCTTGGGCAAGCTTAGTCGATCATCATTTCGCCCTAAAAATATTGTTAGCACATCAAGGGTCCTCGAATTAATTCATATGGACTTATTTGGACCAAATGAAATTGCAAATTTGAATGGAAAACGTTATTGTTATGTATTGGTTGACGATTACTCTAGATTTACATGGGTTTATTTCTTAGCCAAAAAATCTGAATCTTTTGATTATTTTTCAAAATTTGCTAAACTTGTTCAAAATGAAAAAGGAGTTTCAATTAAAACTTTAAGAAGTGATCATGGAGGCGAATTTGAAAATTCGGAATTTGAAAACTTTTGTGAAGAAAATGGTTTAAAACATGAATTTTCTGCTCCACGAACACCTCAACAAAATGGGGTGGTTGAAAGGAAAAATCGTACATTGCAAGAATTGGCTAGATCCATGTTGAGTGAGTATAAACTACCTCTAACTTTTTGGGCAGAGGCGGTGAATACTTCGTGCTATGTAATGAATAGAGTAATGATTAGACCAATACTAGGCAAAACAGCTTATGAAGTGTGGCATGAAAGGAAACCTAACATCTCTTACTTTCGTGTTTTTGGATGCCCTTGTTTTATTCTTAACACAGGTGATCAACTTGGAAAATTTGAATCAAAGGCCGATGAGGGAATTTTCATGGGCTATTCAACAAGGAGCAAGGCTTACAGGATATACAACAAACGAACAAAGACAATTGTTGAATCTGATCTGGAAAGGACGACTGAAAAAACAGGTGATGATGGGGTAGATCATGAAGGCATTAAAGAAGGGACATCTACTGAGAAAGATGGAAGTAGGACTGTTGATGCTGATAGATTGAAATTCAAATCCAATCATCCTCCTGAATTGGTTATAGGAGATCCTACGGAAGGTATACGCACTCGTTCTGCATTTGATAAAAATTTGTGTGCGTTTTGTTGTCATAGTGGTTTTATTTCTGAAATAGAACCTGATTCTGTTGAAATGGCTCTTAATGATGAAAGTTGGGTTTTAGCAATGCAAGATGAACTTAATCAATTTGAGAGAAATAAAGTTTGGAAATTAGTTCCTAGGCCTAATGACTATCCAATTGTAGGAACTAAATGGGTGTTCGAAAACAAACTTGATGAATCAGGAAATGTAATTAGAAACAAAGCTAGGTTGGTCGCAAAAGGATATAACCAAATAGAAGGCATAGATTTTGATGAGACATTTGCACCAGTTGCTAGGTTAGAAGCCATTAGAATTTTGCTCAGCTTTGCTTGTTATAAAGGTTTCAAACTTAAACAAATGGATGTAAAAAGTGCATTTCTAAATGGTGATCTGAAAGAAGAAGTTTTTGTTGAACAACCCCCCGGATTTGAAAATCATGTTTTTCCAAATCATGTGTATAAACTTGAAAAAGCATTATATGGTCTTAAGCAATCTCCTAGAGCTTGGTATGACTGCCTTTGTACATATCTTTTGGAAAATGGCTTTAAAAAGGGGAGCGCTGACACGACACTGTTTCTATTACACAAAGGAAGTGATTTTTTGATTGTTCAGATTTATGTGGATGATATCATTTATGGTGCTACTAATGAAATCTTGTGCGAGAAATTTGAACAAGTCATGCAGGCTAAATTCGAGATGAGCTTGGTTGGAGAATTGAAATATTTTCTTGGATTTCAAATCAAGCAAAGCAGTGATGGCATTTTCATTTCACAATCCAAGTATGTGTTGGAACTGTTGAAGAAATTTGGAATTGAGAACTCCAAACCATTGAGAACTCCTATGAGCCCATCAACAAAGTTGGACAAAGACGAGAAAGGAAGTGCTGTTGATCAGAAAAAATATCGAGGGATAATTGGTTCACTTCTCTATCTTACTGCTTCTAGACCTGATATTATGTTTTCTGTATGTTTGTGTGCACGTTTTCAATCTAATCCTAAAGAATCTCATTTGAAAGCCACTAAACGAATTTTGAGATATCTTTCACACACACACAAATTTGGATTATGGTACCCTTCTTGTGAAAACTTTGATTTAGTTGGTTATTCTGATGCTGATTATGCTGGTTCATTGGTTGACAGGAAAAGCACCAGTGGGACATGTTTCATGCTAGGTCATTCATTAGTTTCATGGTCAAGTCGAAAACAGAATTGTGTTGCATTATCCACCACTGAAGCAGAATATATTGCTTTAGGAAGTTGCTGTGCTCAAATTTTATGGATGATGCAAACTCTTTCTGATTTTGGCTTAGTTTATAAACAAGTTCCATTAAAATGTGACAGTAAAAGTGCAATAGACTTATCAAATAATCCTGTTCATCATTCACGCACAAAACACATTGATGTGAGACACCACTTTCTTAGAGATCACATTGCTAAGGAAGTCATTTGCATTGAATATATTTCAACTGAGGCTCAACTTGCTGATATTTTCACAAAACCCCTCCCTGAAGACAGATTTTCTAGATTACGTTTGGATTTGGGGATTATAGAAATTAACTAACCATTTTTTCATTGTTAGGTAGAAATATTCTTGGATATATACTTTCAACTTCAATTTCTAGGATTCAAACAAGTTTTGGATATTTTCCAAAGATTGATTCGAATATGGTATTCAGTACTGGATATTACATAATATAATTAACTTGGTAACTTATTCCACGATCATTTCTATTTCTACCATCTTTCTATCATTCATAATGGTTTGATAAAATAAGAAGAGTGAATTATTTTTAAATTAAATAAATAAATAAATAAATAAATAAATAAAATTATTTTTAATAATAAATAATAAATCTCATGTATCCATTCTCATTTAAAAGTCCTTATGGTTATGCGTGGATGGAACATATGAGAGAATTATTTTTATCATTACTTCATTCTCATTTAAAAGTCCTTATGGTTATGCATGGATGGAGTATGGTAACTAAGTATTCTGGTATCACTTAATAATTTGGATGCTTAGACTAATAAGTAACTGCTAATCTCATTTAAAAGTCCTTATGGTTATGCGTGGTTAGTAAGTGCTTATTTTTTTTGTGCTTAAATGTCAAATTAATGTTAAAATATCTCTCTTCTTATTAAAACCGATCATCGATCCATCCTCTACAATGTGGAAGTTTTTATCTCGTTATGATATATTATTTTTTGTTCCTACTGTTCCATTGTTTTTTGTCAGTCTTTTGATAATGACAAAAGGGGGAGAAGAACAAGATTTTAATGAGGAAGTAAATATTTTTTGGAATATTTCAACAAATTTGGTTAAATATCGTTAGTTAATTTTCTTTAGTTCTTTTATTCCTTTGTAAATTTTGTTAACTTCTAAATAGGGAGAGGTCTTGGTTGTAGGGGGAGCATTCAAATAGGGGGAGCTAAAATTTTTTTGTTCAAACACATAAATTAGCATTTCAAAATCTTTAATATATATGTTTGTCATCATCAAAAGGGGGAGATTGTTTGATGTGATTTTTTGTTTGATGATAACAAACATATATCAATAAATATGTGTGTTTGTAGTTTGAACTATATAAAGAAAGGAAGAAATATTCATATTGAATAATTATACTATTGCACAGAATTTATATAATTCAAACAGTATTTTTTATTCAATATAATATTTTACAACACTTAAACAATACAAAGTTTTTCAGTTCTCTCTCTATATATATATACATACATCAGTTCATACATTTTACTCTTCTCACTACAACTCTCAACACTCAGTTTTTCACTCTGTCTGCACATCTGCATCTATCTGCATTGTCCAGCTCCACTTCTCGTCCTGTCTCCTGTGTACCTGTGTAATTAGCAACTACAACAGTAATCTGAAAACAAACAAATTTAAATTGCAAAAATAAAATTTGTTTGTGTCTCAGATACATGGGTTATTGTCATCATCTTTGATTGTGCAATATCTGTGCATATCAGTATTTTTATCAGGAACAGGCAATTATAAGTGGCTGCAATACACACGTATACATTCGTATACGTGTGCACTGCCACGCCTACTCGTGTGCACAAACTGCAACAAAACACAAATTCAACATGAAGCAGTGCACAGCAACCATCAAGATACAACAGTGAAAGAAAATGCAAGCACAGTCTCAAGCAATGAAACTGTCTCAAAGCACAAAAGCACACATGCACAACTTATCACAGCGAAACTCAAGCAAACCAGACCAGGTTGCAAGATGATCAACTGGCCAATGTACACAAGTGAAAGCAGCAAAATCAAGACAGCATCAAAATACACAAAATATGGAAACTGCATCAATGCAGTACATATATATAGTGATGCATAGCAACTGCATAGCAGCTACAAACATCAAGATACAACAATGAACAATGAACAGAGAAAATGCATGAAAGCTACAAACTGCAACATGCTTGAAGATGGTTACCAACACAAGACTGCAACCAAAAGGTCAGAGATACACAAGATTACATGTGTGCCAATACCAAATGCATGTAACAGCAATTACAGTGACGAACTGCAACAAACAAGGAACAAAAATACTGCAACTTCAAAACAACAACTCATATGAACAAGTGTACAGAGGCAAAGTGAACAAGTGTAGCATCTGTATCAAAACAGAGGAAACAAACACAAGTGCAGTGCAACACAGTGAGTGTAAACAGTGAACAACAGTGCAATGTTCAAGAGGAGACCAGAAAAAGATGGCCAGAGACAAAGACATGATGACCACGAGATTCAACAGTGCAGAGATGGGCCGAAGTCACAATTCAATGAAAATCAAATTTGTATTCTTTGAAAAAGTCAAGTCACAATGAAACTGCAGAGACAAGTACACAACAAACCCGAATGTCACAAAGCATAAAAATCAAATGAAGTTTTGATTTATGTCCATAGCAAAATCAAGTCACAATGAAAGTACAAACCCAAAAATATATGCATACACACATACAAATGTATATATGCACATATAAAGTAAACTGGTGAAAGACAGTGGCAAATACAAGGCTGTGAAGAAATCAAGTCGAAATTAAAACAAATTAGTATCCTTTGATTAAGTCTTTGATTAAATCAAAGATTTCTAATTTGGAAAGAAATCTCTGCAGCAATCAACTCAAATTCAAATATGGACAAGCATTAATTCAAATGAAGACCGAGGCAACAAATGCAGCAAGAGATCTTCAAATCAATTAATTCGAATTCAAATATGGACAGCAACTCAAATCAACACAGGGTAGATACCAGTGAAACAACTCCAGCAACATGAACAAATGAATGAAGTATGAAATTCGAATTAATCAGT
The DNA here is from genome assembly GCA_030765085.1 of Allium cepa. Taxonomy (NCBI): domain Eukaryota; kingdom Viridiplantae; phylum Streptophyta; class Magnoliopsida; order Asparagales; family Amaryllidaceae; genus Allium; species Allium cepa. The sequence goes on from CM060943.1 coordinate 133,572,935, forward strand.
GCACAACTACATGCAGTAGGGAATGCAAAGGCAATGGCAAGATCAGTGCAGAAGTCAAGTATTTCAAATTTAGAAAGAAATCTCTGCAGCAAATTATCTCGAATTCATATATGGTCTATATTAATTCAAATGGGGACCGAGACATCAAATACAGCAAGATACTTTCGAATTAATTAATTCGAATGCTAATATGGTAAGCAATTACTCGAAAGTGAATCAAGAAAGGAAAACCCCAAAATAATTTCAGGAAAATCAACGGTGTAAGAAATCAAATCAGACAATGTTAATTAAGGTTTCAACCCTATAAATACACCCAAGAAATCATCATAGAACACACAGAACAATCGAGTTCAAGTATCAATTTAGAAAAGCAAAAAGTGACAGTACATACCGAATACACAAGCAATGAATTCGATCGAGCGACTGCAAAACTAGCAATAGTCAACCATCAGAGAAGCAGCAAGCTAGGGCAACGAATCACAGTCCAATCAAAGAAACCGAAGCCCTAATTGGAACAAAAGGGAACGAAACCCTAATCAGATCGAGTCGGCCATTTGTTTCACAAAACAAAAGAAAGAAGATCGGGTGAAATAAAGAAGTGGTCCGGCCTCAAATAAAAGGGGTTTTTTGTTTTTTATTTTATAGGGTTTATTAATTTTTGTTAATTTGTTTTTGGGTTAAGTTTTTTTATAAAAGCAAGATAATTTAATTTGTTTTAAATTTAGTGCTTGCTTTTGTAATTGGCTTTATTTTGTATGTTCTCTTCAAAACAAAACATGAAAAATTATCACCTAGGGTTTAGGTGTTGTCAGATTGTCTAGTTAGAGTTAGTCCAGTTAGCAGGGTTTGCAAGTTTGCAAAACTCTATAGGCGGTAGCAGGGTTTGCAAGTCTGTTAGAGTGTTTGTAAGCGTGATACTGTTTAATTCTAATAGAAATCTGGGAATGCAGCAGTAGGCAGGGGTTGCCGAAGCTGGGTAAATCTTGTGTGTGATTTATTTTTTCAGCATATTTATTTCTGAAGTTTGCTTCTGTGTTTAATTTGCAAAAATTTGCTATAACCCTATTCACCCCCCCCCTCTAGGGTTAATCTAGATCCTACATACATATACAGAATTAATGCAACATTTAATAGGTATCGTTTCACACGCAAAGAGTGTGGGCTGAAAAGAAATGATCTCGGCTTGAAAAAAAATGGATGGAATATGAGTAATTATGACTCGTGCACGGTCATAGACTCATTTCTCAACCACGCAGCGTTTTGCCATGAAAGCCAAAATAGAAAAACAAATATACCACGGTGATCAACGCAACGAGACGATCCCAACGATGTAGTCAAATCCGTGCTACAACATTCATAGCAAAATCTCGTTTGCTGCTGCTGTTACGCTAGGGAATTGAACGACGACGACAATTCTTTATCAAAGGAGCTACAAAGTTCAAAATTGGACGGAATGAATTTTGACATTTTAATCATAATTTTTTTAGAACATTTCTACGTAAAAATATTCGTACTTCAAAATTTGATAATTCGGCCGAAAAAATTGTGTTGACCGGGTTTCAAACAAATTTTGACATAAAACAACTTTTATTGGTTTTATTTAAATGGACGCATTTCAAATATCTAGTTTTCGTTGTCAAATTTATATTTCTTAAAAATAATTTTATTTCAAAATCTTCATAAATTCAACTTTAAATCGTTGAAAAATCTAGGTCGTTACAATCTTCCCCATCCAAAAGCCTGAAACGCGTTAAGTAACTAATTTGATATATTTTTTTCAAAATTATCAACTTATAAAACAATAAAATTTCATTTATAGAACCATTGCTACATTTCTAGTACGCTACTCCGATTGGCTTATGGAATTTACAAGTTAGTTATCAGAACAAGTTATAAAATTTTTAAAACTTCAAAAAATTTCTAACCCCTGGATTTACGAAAAATTACACCCGCGTCTTCTTTGCGCGACTCGATCGAAAAAACTACAAAACGCCACTACGGGCCCCAAACCAACAAAAGAAAAACAAAAGTCAAGTGGCTCCATCATAAAACCATCAAATCAAATGACAAAATAAACATATATCTTTTTGTCGGGCAATCCAAATTTTTCTTGATTCTAAATATTTGCATCTTATTTACTAATGATATCTATTCATACAATTTAAAATCATTTTATATTTAGTATTTTCAGTTTTCAATATTTGCTTTACTTAAGCTCGTACGATGTATATATATCTCGGTATAAAGTATCTCGAAATTCTGTGCTCGATTCAAGATCAACTCGTTATGGGAATAAAATAATATACGTACAACTTACATACTTACTTTCAATAGATTTCTGTCCAATACATCTATATTAAATTTCTTTTACTTACCTACATTTCATTTACAATCAATTATTCGCAATCCAGTATTCATATCCCTTATTTACTTAATATATCCGCTTGTTTTCTTTTTTTGAAATGGTACTCTATATACAACATGTCACTGAGACAAAATATCACATGTCAATAAACGTTCGAATCACGCTACGCAAGTTTCAAACTTGTGATCTCTCGTCCCAAGCCGAATCACTTAATCACTTGAACAATGGTGCTTGTCAGTATATCTATTTCTTTACATAGCATATTTTTTAATATTGTCATTTATTAAACATCATTCCATAGAATTTGCTTACTTAAGTTCATTTTAAACATTCTATACAATTTAATTAAATTCAATTCATTTTCCAATTGATTCTTAGTTACACCCAATCCTTTTCATTCACATTCATTTTCATAATTTCCTTTAGTAACATATTTATTTATGAAATGTTTTATTAATCATCACTTTAGTTTATAATCATTCTATAAAAGTCATATATAAGAAGTTGGACTTTTTTAAGGTTTATAATTATCTCAAAAGTAATAAACTCAATTTCAAAATTTATCTGCAAATTTTTATTTAATTCTATAATCCATTTACAAAGATATTATTTGATTCATTTGTTTACTTTCTTAAGCCCACTTACTTATTCCATTTGGTCATTAATCATTTCATAATATACTTAAGTATATAACACTTATTACAACTAAATTTCCATTTACATACATTCTAATTACTTTTAAGTTTGATTACTTAAGTAACACCCCATTACATATCCAAGTAATGAAAAGACAAAACACTCGAGTCAGGACTAAAATATCCTTATGTAAGTCAAATCGATATCGCATATAACATAAGTGTAACGTTGTCATAGATGTTTATGAGATTTCACATCTCCTATTCAGTGTGTAACATGTGTGCAATAACTCAAGAGAGGTGATGAGATTTTCCATCTCTTAAAGATCTGTCAAAATATTTATATGTAGTAGAATACGCTATATATATAATGTCTAATCAGTAAAATAAATATTAAAATAGCATCAAGACTTTACATTAATCCCCTTTAACACGTTTTTAAGCATTTGGCATACAGTTTGCATTTGACACCACCAGTAGAACGTCGGTGGTCAGGGATGCACCGTGATACGACAACACTAAACCAAAATTGTATGGGTCTCGTTTAGGGATAAAAGTATGATAAGGCACGTTAGACAATGCCCAAGGTAGGATCGTACCAGTTTATCCTTCCCGCCTGGTGGTAGCATATCATAGCCATGATCGCCCAACGCGTCCAACACTCCTATAAAATCAGAGGGTGTGCACCAATCAATCACAAAGTAAATGATGGTGATACGAAGAAGTGCGTCCGCTCGGGGTAACTAATCCACTTGGCCGGTACGGCTCTTGTTTTAGTCATTTCAAATTAGCACAAATGTCAGGCTAATCCATCATCGTTCTCTTTCTTCAAATCTAGAAAACGACGCTAAATCCAACCACTTCATTCTGGAGTTTCCTCCGCGTCCACGGTTGATAAAGTGGTTTCGGTATCGACAAAGAGTATGCCTATATCTGGTCCCAGTCTCTTCAACAACCAAATATCCACACACGGTTGGTACTTTTACATTTCGAAAACAAATCATACTTGATATCAAAATATCACATTCACTTCAAAATCAAATCCATTTAGAAATCATCATATTTACTCAAAATATACCATTTCATTTCAAAATCCTTTTCGTCTTAATATCTCGATTTCTTTTCCAAAATCATTTCGAATTTCAATTTTAGGTTATAACTTCATTTAACCCAATTCTTATTTAAATCCATGATTTAAAACTAAACATTTCACCCCTTGACCAGTTTGAATTTTCAAAAATAGTTTGAATGGTTTAAAGTAGTTTAAATAATTAAAATAGTGCAAATGGTTAAAACAGTTAAAAATAGTTTAAATTGCTAAAATAGTTTAATATAAATAGTTTAAGTATTAAAATGGTTTATATAGCAAAATAAATTGAAACACCAAAATAATTCGAATATTTAAGAAGATAGCTTGTAAATAGTTTTATATTAAATAATTTATTTGAAAATCGTTTCAAAGTCAAACTGATTCAATTCCAACTTCCCAATTTAAATCAATTCTAATTTCCATCCAATCGATCCAACTTCTATTTCAATTCATCGACAATTCAAATTGATTTCAACTTCGATTTCAAATTAATTCAATTCCACTTTCAAATCCAATTAATTTAATTTCAGTTTCAATTTAAAACCATTCCAATCCTAAATTTAAAACCATTTCGATTTATCAATTCCAAGTTCAATTTTCAAAACACCGATCCAAAATACTTAAATCAAATTTACCTTCAATACCAAATATGAAATCCAAATTTTCAAATAATTTTACTTAGTAAAATTCAAAGTTCGAATAAAAGTCTCTTCCTTTAAATCAAATCAATTTCTGAAATTAAAATCATAATTCGGTTATAACTTTAAAATCCCAACTTCAATTTTTTAAAACATTTAGTTTATCAAATTTTAAGTTCAACAGTCAGGGCTCAATTTCAAAAATAATTTAATTTTTATAAATTCGATTTTTATTTCTTTTAAATCGAAACCATTTAAATAATTTCAAATCAAAAATTTTAAAATCATTTAATTTAACCAATTCGGTGTCCGTATATAATTTTCTATCCTCTGGCCAGGTGATTAGTTATTTCAATTTAATTTCAGGGGTGGATATATATCATTTTAATCCAAATCACAGTGTCATATGTATATGCCATTTTAACATATTTCTTAATTTATTCATAATAATTCAATTTACAGTTTATATACTGTAAATAATATGCAGGGTGATAATAGGATATATCAGAATAAATAAACATCCAAATCATCCAGATATCAACCAATTTGCATCCATCACAATCATTCATATAAACTGATAATATAATTCACAATAATTTCATAGTTCTCAATATCATGTAATTTACTGGCAATTAAATCCCAATTTCAATTTGAATGTCAATTTTAATTTTTAACAGTTAATTCAATGGCAATGTAGATGACAATTAAATTTATCAAACAACGACCAATAAAATTTATATCACTTCATAATACAAAATTTAACTAGCATAAAAATATTCTAGTACGTTGTGAGCGTTATAAAACACTCATCTTGAATTTTCAATTTTAAATCAAATCGAACGATGTTCGATTTAACCTAAAATTTTAACTAGCTCCAACAACTCCAAATCAGTTCTAGAATGTAGTGCTTATCGCCTTGATTCCATGCCGCTTGTTTCGCTTGATTTGGACCTCGTATGTGAAAGTTATACGATATTTAAGTTCATCTATTAATTATATAATTAATTTAAAATACTCTATTTATATATAAAATTCTTTATCCAATAGGATTCGAGACCCACCCTAAACACATCTTCTTCTTCCCTCTTATGTTTCATCATCCATTTTGCAGCATTTGATTTTTTTCTCTCTTTTCTCCTTTTCTTTTTTTCTTTTTTTTCTTTGCTTCTTTTCTATTATTTTTTCCTTTATCAACATGCATGCAAGCACCTTCCTTTCTATATGTATATATTTGATTTTTTCTAACCACCCACTCACGTAAGATAAGAGAGGGGGCTGGGCTGTAGTAGTGCACGATCGGGCTAGGAAGTGCGATGAGGTTGTTGGAGTGTTCGGCGACCGGGTGCAGGTTTGGTCATGGAGCACCTGGCTTTGGGCAGCACGGAGGTTGTGCAGCACGGAAGGACCGGTGGAGAAAGCAGACGGTTCGAGGTGGTGAGGCTGGGTTCGTGAGAGGGTGTCAGGCTGGTGGAGGAGGATGGTGGTATATAGCTTCGGGTGAGTGGCAGGGTATGGGGCTGGTAGGTGGCGCAATTCATTCGTGGGGAGGAACTGGTGGAGGGACGTGGGTTGAACTCGGTCAGTGGTAGCGCAGGGAGAGTGGAGCTGGATGCATAGAGGTTGTCTCATGGCTGAGGAAGGTGGGACGTGGTTGGTTGCGCGCATGAGCTAGATGCCAGCGAGGGAGAAGAAACAAGGGAAAGGGAAGTTGCAGCTTCGTATGAAATTATATATATTACTAAGCCAAATCTCACATAAAGAAGAAGGAAGCAGAGGAAAATGGTAAGGGCAAGCATGCGTGCACATATAAATACAAGAAGGATACATACACACAATTAATGCAGCATTTAATAGGTATTGTTTCACACGGAAAGAATGTGGGTTGAAAAGAAATGATCTCGGTTTGAAAAGAAAGGGATGGAATATGAGTAATCATGACTCCGGCACAACCACAGAAGCATTTCTCAACTATGCAGCGTTTTTCCATGGAAGCAAAAATACAAAAACAAATATACCACGGTGATCAGCGCGATGAGACAAGTCAAATCTGTGCTACAACATTCCTAGCAAAATCTCGTCTATTGCCGCTATTACCGCTACGGAATTGGATGACAACGACAATTCTTGATAAACGAAGCTACAAAGTTCGAAATTAGATGGAACGAATTTTGATTTTAGAACATTTCTATGTAAAAATATTCATACTTCAAAATTTGATAATTCGTTCGAAAAAATTATACTGATCGAGTTTCGGACGAATTTTGACACAAAAAACTTCTATTGATTTTATGTAAATGGACGCATTTCAAATATCTAGTTTTTTTTTGTCAAATTTATATTTCTTAAAAATAATTTTATTTCAAAATCTTCGTTAAATTCAAATTTAAATAGTCGAAAAATACAGGTCGTTACAGTATGAGTTGTATATAACGTCTTCCCTATAAGAAATTGGAAGGATAATTTTCATAAAGGAGGAGATTTGCAACAACTATACTTTCTACGCGATAATAATAAATTTTTTTACGTTTTTTTTTGAGAAAAATGTGTGATCCTCTACGCGTAGAGGAGAGCACACATGTGAATATATATATAACACAAATATAAGGAGCTGCCAACATGCCTGGCAGGTAACAAGAGCAAAAATACATATAGCTAAACTCAAGTACTCCTAAGGTGAGTTCTGGCGATGCCACCACCCATCGCACCTCAATATCAAGTTCCGGCAAGGCCTTCACCTGATATTAAGATGTTGAAAGTACCGAAAAGTCTAAAGGGAATAAGCATCTGCTCTGGAGAGGATCTGCTGAATAGAGAGACCACTCTGAAGGCTCCGAGAAAGAAGAAGGAGAGCCAAACTGGAGGATAGAAACATCCTGAACAAGTACTCCATAGTGAAGGTAGCAGAATCCCATATCTGAGGGGATATCTGCGAGGGGTCCTGGATGAACAAACTCAGCCCTGATGACCTCTCTATAAACTGGCACCCAGCGATCTGAAGACAAGAGAAGCCTGCAAAATGAACCTAATAACCTATCGCCCAAAGCCTGTATTTGAAACAAGACTAGAAATAACGGATTTAGAGTGATACATATATATGTATATTCATTGAGAAAATATGCATATATATATATATATATATATATATATGTATTTATAATAAATGAAATACAAACCTATATAAGCCAAACTTAAGATAAGAACAAAGAAAAGAACAAAACTTAAGACAGATCATAATTATTTATCATTAATCATAAGCAAGAAATTGTTTAAAGTGAGGTTATCATATGAATTTGGAAAGATATTAACAATGCTATTATTAGCGCTATGAAAGTTGTTCTTATGTTTGAAGAAGTTAATATTATAGCTAACCTTGTTAAGATACCGTTTGGAAAGGAATTTTTTAGCTAATTTATATTCGGGATTAGAAATCCAATTAAAACAAAATGTAGAAATTGAAAAAATCAATTTGGTGAGATGGCTATTGTTATTATTAAAAATTCTTTGATTTCTCTCAAACCAAATAAACCAACTAATAATAATAAATAAAGTGTCTAGCAAAAATCTAATATTTTTATTGAATTTGAATCTAAAATTTTTCCAGTAGAATTCACAGTCCGAAATTTTATTTATTATGTTAAAGTTAAAATTTTTAAGAGTATTAATTAGAATGTAATCAGAATCCAAACAATCATAATATAAATGATTTATGTCCTCAAGATGCAGATTGCAAAAATAACATTTATTATCAATTTGAATGTTTTTTCTCTTTAAAAATTCTATTGTATTTAGTTTTCCATGAAGTATTAGCCACATGTGGATTTTGGATTTAGGAGGAGCATTAGATTTCCACATGTATTTAAAAGAGTTGTTTAAAGTTCCCGAAAAATTGATAAATCTATAAAAAGAATTTGGAGTATATTTCTTACTCTTATCTCATTCCCAACTAATAGAATCAAAATCATTATCAATGTTGTAAAGATCTAATTTGGCATAAAGTAAAGAAATTGCCTAAGGTTAGATCCTATTAAAATTCTATTAAAACTGAAATTTCAAGGAGGATCATTTTCCTGAGAATAAACTTCATTAATTAAAGCATACTTAAAATTACAAATATCATACAAATCCTTAAATTCAAATTTAAGAGGCAAAATCAAAATCCAACAGTCATGCCAAAAAGAAGTTCAATTTCCTGAGTGCACTATTGTCTTAGTTCCTAAGTTAAAAATTTCATAACATTTTAAAATGTTTTTCCAAAATTTAGAGAATTTATGGGATAAGGAACAATCAGTTTGGTGTAAATTGATATTATCGTTATAATAGTATTTGGAAATGATCACTTTCCAAATAGCGTTATCATTTACATCTTTAAACTTCCAAAGCCATTTACTTAAAAGAGACAAATTCATGTTACGCAAATTTATAATTCCTAAACCGCCCTCCTTTTTAGCTTTACAAAAGGTTTCCCAGTTAAGTAGACATTTTATACTGTTATTAATAATCACCACTCCATAAGAAATCTCTTCTAATTTTATCGATTTTATCAGTAACTCAATCGGGAAACAAATGCATAGACATCCAATAGATCGGTAAGGCTGATGGAACCGAGTTAATTAAAACAAGCCTACCTGCTTTAGATTGGAATCTCCCATTCCAGTTAGATATCTTATTATTAATTTTATCAATAATAATAAGCCAATCATCATGTTTGAGTTTTGTAGGTCTAATCACAAACCCTAGGTATTCAAAAGGGAAATTCATTCTTTTGCAATTTAGAGTATTAGCAACTAAGTTTTCTACTCATTCAAAATCAATTAAAACAAGAACTGAACTTTTGTCAAAATTAATTTTTAAACCAGATAAAAGCTCGAAACTATAAAGGATAAACTTGAGAGTAATAATGTGTCTAGGAAGATAAGATGAAAAAAGTAAGGTATCATCCGCGAATTGCAGAACCGAAATACCATTACGCGATATGTCATTACCAACACTTCCTAGAGACCCATTATCCACAACTTTCTTAATAATTTTGGTAAAAACATCTGCGGCTAGGTTAAACAACACGGGTGATAGGGGATCCCCTTGCCTTAGACCTCTCTTGGACTGAATTTTGTTACCTAGAATACCATTTACCATAATACTAGAGTTTCCAGTTTTAAGCAGAGTCACAATCCAACTAGTCCATCTATGTCCAAATCCTCTTACATGAAAAATATCTACAAGAAAATCCCAATCTACTGAATCAAAGGCTTTCACATAATCAAGTTTTAAAATCGCATAGGTTATGTTGTTAGTAATTAATATATTCTTGGACAGCAGCCACACCATCGGTGATAGTTCTCCCTTTAATAAAAGCCGACTTTGAACAATCAATTAAACAGTTCATTCTTTTACTAAGTCTATTAGCAAGGACTTTAGAAATGATTTTTACTGAACAGTTAATCAAAGAAATAGGCCTAAAGTCTTTTAAGTTGTTAGCTCCTACTTTTTTATGCAACAAAATAACATTTGCGATGTTAAATCTCCCTAATTTCAAGTTACCATTATAAAAATCATTAAACAAATTAATTAAGTCAAATTTTAAAACATCCCAAAAAGTTTTGTAAAATAATATTGGAAAACCATCAGGTCCCGGTGATTTATCATTGGGCGTATCATAAATAGCTTTCCTAATTTCCTCTTCGGAAAAAGAATTATCTAGCTCTGATAAATTAACAATAGAGTCTGATGGATACAGATTTGTCCATCTAATATTGATTCTATGATTGATTTTGGAACCAAAGATATCTTTATAGTAGTCTGTAAAAGCCTTGTTAAGGTCTCCTTGATCAACTAACTCTATATTGTTAACAAATATAGAGTTAATTGTATTAGAGCATTTTCTACCTTTAGCAATATTATGAAAAAATTTGGTATTATTATCACCTTCGTTGATCCATTGAATTCTGGATCGCTGCTTCCACATCACCTCTTCTTTTTCTAAGATAGAATTTGTGATTATTGTAGATGTTCGAATTCAATTTGTGATTATTATTATCATTATCTGAAAAATATTTTTACTTATTAAGATTATTTAATAAAAGATTCTATTTTAATAAATTGAATTAAATTAGTAAATCCTTTACAGACAATATATTAAACCGAATTATTTTAAAATAATTATAGAAGTTTTAAAGTGCCAAATAATTTTTATATGATTGGAATTGTGGAAAAATAAATTTACTTTATATTTATACGGTGGAAAATTAAGTTAGAAATAAACAAGTATTAAATTGAATAAAATTGTCCAATTATCAAAATATATTATGTATAGTGAAGTATAAATCAATTTAAAGTAAATTTATGTATAAATAAAAGAGTTATAAAAAAAGTGTAAGGAATTGATTGAAAATAAAAGGAGAAGCTTAATAAAATAAGTATTGTATTCATTTTCTCATCTTTTAAGCCAAAACCCCTTAAAAAGCACATCCTCCTTTTATTGCTAGGAATTTAAAACCCGCCCTATGAGTTAGTCTGTATAACCCTAAATTCTTTTTCCAAATCCCTCATTCCCAAATTAAATCGAACAATGCGCTTCGAAAAAAGGGCATGCACACGGTTGTGCACGAAGGTGGCGACCTGGCAATGACGTTGACGCCGCAGGCGAGCAAAGGGGGATGGACGTGCGTAGGCAAGGGGAGGGGGATGCACATGCGTAGGCGAAGCATGGAGGGATGCGATGAGTTCGCGTGGCAAGGCAGGCTACGACTATGACGAGATATGAGGGAAGCATCGCTCAGTGTCGTCAAAGTTCAGATGAGACGTGGCTATAGGCTGAGATAGACTTCTTCTTCATTGCATCATTTTCTGATACATTCAAATATTATTTTCTTTGGCATGCTATTGTTTGATTGTTGCATGATAGAAATGGATGGAAATTGATTGATTTGAATTAAATTATGTTTGAATCACAAAATCTTCGATCTAGACTATATTTTCTTCTTGCATGATTTGATTGTGATTGTGCTAGATTTGGGTTTGGACAATATTGTTTGGTTATAGATTAGTCGAACATATGTTGTTGAATGTCCTCACTTTACTTTGATAATAGGCGCCTTGCTTGTGAAATTGATTTAAATGGAAAATTTTGATTCGTGCGATTTTGAAAATGTTAAAGGATGTTAAAGGTAAATTTTGAAATAGAATTGTATGGCTTTGGAAATGTTTTAAATTGAAATCCAATTGGGAAATTTAAAGAATTTACATTTGATATTTGATTGGATATATAAATTTCCATACGACGGTGTTATTTTATACCAATTATTGTTGAAAGTAATAAAAAGTTTCTTTTATATAAAAAGAAAAGTTATATATTTGAATGCCAATATTTTTATGAAATTTCGGAAAAGAAATAACTTTGAAAGTTTGAATTGATATTTGTATAAAAAAGATTAATTTATATTCCAAAAGTGATGTATTTACTCTACGAGGGTTGAATAAACGTAAAATTCTGTAAAATATATTCTCGGAATAATAATAAGTTTGAATGTAAATTATTTATCGTAGGGAAAAAATATTATTAATGAATGCTTATTATTTTATATAGTATTGTTAAGTATAATTTTTGGAAGTAAATTATTTTGTATTCGATTATTTTAAATAAAGTAAATTAATTTAAATCCTTTGGTTGGAAGTGTTTGTAGAAGTGTTCGTATTAACTTATTTTGGAAAGAGAAATTGCAGAACTTAGTTATACAAATGAATTATACACGCATAGATATACGTATATCGATATTTTCTAAAGGGAATTATAATTTGATAACTTATTCCGAAAAGGTTTAAAAGGAATTTGTAAATAAATACAGGTTTTAAATATTGATTTTGAAATTAAATATCAAATCTTTGGAAATAATCAGATTATGAATCATTTTGGGGGCAAAGTAATAAAATTTGAATCTAGTGTTTAAAAGAGTTACAGAATTCACGGAACTCCTTTGTTAGCACTTTAAAAATATTAAAGTTAAATTTCAAAGTGTATGAATTATTTCAAAGGAGTTGGTGGGTTTGAAATTGAATGAAGATTTGAAATCTGGATTTCGTGGAAATTAAATAAGAGGGTTTAAAAATAAATTTTTTGTGAAAAATAAAATATATGTTCTATGAATATGTAATCATGCCTACATTATTTTTATACATAATTGAAATATAATTAATCCATGTTATGATATGAATAATGCATGCATTGATAGGTGATGCTTGTTATTATAGTTTGTATGTTTGAATATTTCGTTGTGCTTGGATTATTGCGAAATCACCTTTAAACTTCTTATGTAGGTTTTGTTTATGCCATATGATTTATATTATATCATGGAATGAGGCAATGTGGATTATTTGCTTGATATTCTGTGTTCCACGTTCATTTAAATATAAAAATGTTAAGAAACCCTTTAGTGACATCGGGCTACACAATAGTTAGGTGTGTTACCATCGTAGATACGAACACATAGAATAAATAAATAAAATTTGATTGAAGCAACGTGAGACACCAAATGAGCTAGATATCCATTCTAGTTGGACCGACTACAGGGTAGTGCCTTGAGTCGTGAAAACTTGACCCCATTATCGTTGGTCCAACGATCTGCTGCACGGACGCAACAAGTGAGGATTGACAAATACGATGAGATTGATGGATAGTGAGGATTATTAATAAGGATTATAGAGATATTTGGTATAGCCAATGGATCGTGTGGGGACATCTATAATTTCTGAGTTGAGGGGGATGTCAGACCCAGACGACATCACTTGCTATCGACTTAGCTTCGGGTAGAGTGAAAATGACTATGGTGTACTAGTTATTATATATAAATACTTATTGATCAAACTTAAAAGTGACGTTCACTTAATAATAAATGTGATAATAAATATTGTGAGTAGGAGTGAACCACGGTTGAGTAAATTTGCAATTATGAGTCATATTATTATAAAGACATAACATGGGGTTGTAACATTGTGTGTTTGAGATACGGATGGGTAGTTATCGAACATGCGATATTTACCCATATTTATTTTCATATGTTGTCATCATGTTATTGCATTACGCACTAATACACTCACAGCTAGTTCCAGCCTAATCCGAGGTATGTTATTTGTTTAACAACTTTGGGTCAGACCGAGGTTGTTTTTGATCGAATATGTTATTGTGGTTGTATATTTCTCTTGAGACTCGAGTTGATGATGATGAAGAAGACGATATTGATGCTAGTTATTTTGTAGCTGGTTATATTGATATATGATTATATCATATATATACATCATGTGATGTAATTATATGGATGATGTTGTATATCATTATGGAAAGATATAATTTTGTATTGTTATGTTATATGTATATTTACTGTATTATATACACGTTTTGCTGCGTTCCGAGTATCTTTGTTTTCTATTTATATTAAATATTATTTTGTTTTGAAAACTCACGTGTTTATTGTTTTGTGTCAATATTGTTCACGTCTTTTATATTATTTTATGAAGTAAAAAATGGCATAACAATTAGCCCAAGGAAATATTCATGTGTGGTTGCCCCTAACAAACCTTATTCTCCGTATTACCAGACAATATTACCATATAATATATTCCTTGGTGGTATGGATCTAAAGGTGGAATGTCACATTGTTCCTCCTCTTCCTCTTGCTCATGCTCTTGTTGTAATTTGGTGAACATGTTGTTTTTGTATTTCATTTCTTTACGTGCAGACGCCATCGCACATGACCTTGAACTGTTTTGTTCCTCTTACTATTCACTGCTGGAACTAGCTTGAATTCCCTTTCTATTTATCTTCAATTTTTTTAGAGAAGACATCCGCAATAGAGTTTACAATGTTATTAGTCCTGCAATCAATCATAAAATGTTTTTAGTGATTACTTTGTTTGTAATGATTAATTAGTCAATGCAAAGAAATTAAGGTCTAAACATATGCGATAACCACGTCAGGTATAGGCGTGAGTTATGCAAATTACCACGCACGATCCTAGCGTCAATATCTTCTCTAAAAAATAGATTTCTTGAACTAGGGTTAGAAAGACAACTTTTTTTTGGGTACGAAATGGTAAAAAGAGAAATTGGTTCAAAAGAAGTGTAGGGTAAAAATGAGACGAGGTGCTGGGGTGAAATGAAATAAATGGGTATATGTCCCTAACCCTAAAAACCAAATGGAAAAAAATATTGCATGGTTAGAGAGCAAACACAGCCTGGAGGTGGTGATAGAGTTCATGCATGATGGAGATATCGAGCTCGATCTCGTTTGGCATGGCCTTGTGCGGATGTGTGCTGGAGTGATAGAGTGTGTGCAACCATGCAGGAGAAGGTAAGACAGAGAGCAGTGTTGAGGCTGGATTGGTCGAGCTCAAGTTTGGTGGTGAGAGACAGCTGTTGATGGGTGAGATGATCCATATTACTAATGAAGGAGGGTTATATAGTGCTGTTCCGGCTTGATACCGTCAAGAATTTTTGACTATTGGTTGGGTTGCTCGGATTTTGGTCGATGATTGCCTTGAGTGTCGAAAAGCCGTGGGCATAAATGACACAATGATGATTCAGTGAGTGAATCATTATCCCTAATTACTCTATTATATACATAGTAACTTAACATATGTGAATGGTGAGCTTCACTATAGGTTTCTTACGAGATTGCATGTTTGATGAAATTAACATATACATACCCACATAATTTTTCATACAAGCGATAAGCAATGAGTTAGTGTTGGATTGCCTAATTGAATGAACGATTGAATAAATCGATGAATGATAATTAATTGTGAATTTGATTGTTTAACTTATATATGTACAGTACATCAACATGGTAGTATACGAAATATTTTTTTTTCAGATATATGGTTATATTTTGAGACAACAATTATATGAAGTTGAATAATATTGGTTGTTGCGATGCATATGAATTGTTTATTTACGAATGAAGTTGAATGGTTCAATATTTTTATTGTGTTTGGTTGGTTATGGTTTGGTTTGTGTGGAAATAATTTTTAGACTTTAATATCCAAATGGTTATAGGAGCATTTTTATATATAAATAAATTATTTATATTTGGATAAATTATAATCTTTTTCTTTAGTTAAGAGTAATTTGACGGAGTGTTTAAAAACGTTGCGGAACCAATAGTTACCACAATTTTGAGAATATATTAAATGATATTTTTATATATAATTTATTTTGAAAATATTTTAAATGATATTTCCATATATTATTTATGTTAAGAATTTATTAAATGATATTTATGTATATCATTTATTTTGAGATACCTAAATGATATTTATGCATATCATTAACTTTTCATGATATTTATGCATATCATTAACTTTTCATGATATTTTCATATACCTTTGATATTTGAGATGAAATTTATTCTTGAATAACATTGAAATATATAAAAATGGGGTTTGATATTTTCATACTATATCAGTTTATGGAAAATAAAATAACATATGTACATACTATTATATGTATATATATTATTCGATTTAATTATATTTTGATATAATTATATACTTTAAGGCAAATGTTATACGAGCACCAAAGTCCCTTTATTTGTAGAATATTTCGATCTCACGACTTGATTTCTCATGACAACTAACCCATGTTGCATCCAGTCAACTAGCAGCTGCCCGGGTTGGGATACCTTCAAGCATCCTTTGTTTGTATAGTCATCAATATTAAATTTTCATCTTTAATATAAACTTACACGTTTGGTAGAGTGGCATATAAGTAAGGGAAATCTTGTTGTCTGAGTAGTATATATAAATTATTTGAAAATGTTATTAGAATAACTCATACAAAAACTCTTTTGGAGTGATGATATGATAGTTCTTGTAATCATTAACCTGAATTGTTATTTAGTTATAATATACAATTAAATTAAAATTATTTTAGCCACTGCTTTTTCGGAAACAACCTCTTCGCAGCACGAGAGAAAGATTGCTTACATTATCGACCTACTCAGATCTCACTATCATGCAGGTGCCTCGTGCACTGGGTTCCACCTTTATTTTAGTCACTGCTTTATTACGTTGTGTTAATTGATCAACTAGCAAACCGAAAAGTGTGGATGAATTATTTGTTGTATTTGTATGTGAAAAATGAATAAATGGAGGACAATAATCGAGTAGTATGAGATGCTCGATTATTACTGCGACGTTTATTCATTTGTCTTTCGCATTTAAAATAATAATAATTAAATAAACGACGGATAATAATTGAGTAGTATGAGTTGCTCGAATATTACTACGATGCTTATTCATTTATCTTTCACATTAAAATGCGTCGATTGTGCAATGATGTTTATATATTGCTTTATTTGAGTTCGGGATTTATTTATGATTCATGATTCTTTCCTATTGAATGATTGTACGTTAATTATTCCACTATTTTCTTATTGTATACGACTCCACTTACACTAGACATAGTCCGACCAATTTACTATATTTAAAAAATGGAATTTTTATTTCAGCTGTATGTATATAAATATTATTTTATCTTATATACACATACATACATAATTACATGCATGCATATACATATACATATATATTAAAACTAAAAAATGGAATTTTTATTTCAGCTGTATGTATATAAATATTATTTTCTAATATATCTATACAGACATATAAATATACACATACATACATACATACATACATACATACATACATATATATAAAACTTAAAAACTGAATTTTTTATTTCAACTGTATATATATAAATATTATTTTATCTTATATAAACATACATACACATATTCATACATATAGGTAATTGAGTCAAAAGGTCAAAGCGAAGCCTTTTTGGCATTTCCTAAAATAACCCTACCTACAATATGGAATTTTTATTTCAGCTGTTTGTATATAAATATTATTTTATCTTACACACATATACATACACACACATGTTATAAAGTAAAACATTGAGGCAGAAGGTCAAAGCGAAGCCTTTTTAGCATTTCCTAAAATAACATGCGAGAAGCTCAGCGAGGGTAGGTTTTGCATTTGCCTTTCCCATGTTGAACAGTACCCCTCTGTTGATGACAACAGCAGGCATTTTGTTCAGAGAATTCAAGAATCTGAGGTAAAGGAGGCGCTAAAACGGATGTAAGTAGACATGACATTGGGGCCTGATGGCATCCCCATGGAGATGCTATCTCCTTGGAGATGCAGGGATAGTCTGGCTAATAAGTTGTTCAATAATATTTTCAAATCAAACAAGATGCCAGATGAGTGAAGGAGAAGCATATTAGTTCCAATTTTTAAGAACAAAGGAGATATATAAAGTTGCACAAGCTACATAGGAATTAAGCTTACGAGTCATACGATGATGGTATGGGAGAGAGTAATCAAACATCGATTAAGAAGAATGAAAAGCGTTTCAAAAAACCAATTTGGTTTCATGCCTGAAAGGTCGACAACAGAGGCTACTTTCTCGATAAGACAACTTATGGAGAGGTTTATGGAGCAAAAGAAGGATTTACACATGGTTTTTATCGATTTGAATAAAGCTTATGACAAAGTATCAAGAAAGGTGATGTGGTGGACTCTGGAAAAGAAGAGAATCCCAACAACGTACATTACCCTTATCAAGGATGTATGATGATGTTGTAACTAGTGTTAGAGCATGCGATGGTGTAACCAGTGACTTTTCCATTAACATAGGATTACATCAAGGGTCAGCTTCGAGTCCCTATATTTTTACCCTAGTGATGGATGAGGTTACGAAGAGTATACAAAGGGAGATTCCTTGGTGTATGCTATTTGTTGATGATGTTGTGCTAATTGATGATAGTAGGATTGGGGTTGATAGACAACTCGAGGTGTGGAAACAGACTTTAGAATCTAAGGGATTTAGGCTTAGTAGAACTAAAACAGAGTATATGAAGTGCGAGTTCAGCGGTGTCAGGTCAGAGGACGGAGATGTTATTTTGGCCGAACAAATAGTTCCTAAAAAGGAATCCTTTCGATATCTAGGATCAATGTTGCACTGTAATGGTGAAATTGATGAAGATGTTATTTTTCGAATTCGAGCGGGATGTGTGAAGTGGCGACAAGCATCTGACATTCTCCGTGACAAGAAAGTTCCACAGAAGCTTAAAGGAAAGTTCTATAGAACGACAATTAGGCCTGCGATGTTATACGGTGCAGAATGTTGGTCTAATAAAAACCAACACATTCAAAAGATAAGCGTGGCAGAGATGCGTATGCTACGATAGAGTTGCGGTCATACAAGAAGAGACCGAGTTAGAAATGATGATATACGTGAAAAAATTGGAGTAGCACCCATTGAGGAGAAACTAATTCAACATCACTTAATATGGTTTGGACATCTCCAATGAAGGCCATCCGATGCACCTATGCGCGTTGGAATCATAGCCCGTGTCGTTTGCTCAAAGAGGTAGATGTCGACCAAAGTTGACATGGGAGGATATTGTTAAAAGAGACTTGAAGGGTTGGAATATAGCTGCAGAGATGGTAACGAATATGTGCGCGTAGAAGTATCAGAACCCTGAGCTATGAGTCTTATAATTTTAAGATTATAAGATTAGAGAAAAAGAGTCAAGGCGTAGCGTTTGGTCTTTGATCAATGCTACTATCAGCACCATTATGACTATTTGTACTGTTATCATCATTTTTATTTTTTATTTTATTTTAGGACAAATTTTCAAAATGGGCTACTTTTCGAATCAATTTCGCGATCGGCGTTAGTTTTGAAACTTATTACCAAACATGGCTGGTTTCTGCCCAGTCAGCAGCCCAGTCACGTTTTTGTAACTGCCATCAGAAAGCGCAACTCTTAGTTGCGCATGGTATTTATTTTTTTCGAATGCGCAACTAAGAATTGCGCTCGATGGTTTTTTGAATTAGGCACAACTGTTAGTTGCGCCTTTTACAGTTTGGTGCAGGCACGACTCATAATTGCGTCTGCACAGGTTGCTGCTGCTAAAACAGAGACAGCAGCAACCATCCTCCCCATTCCATCAAAACTCTTCCCAACCTTCAACCCCTCTTCCATGGCCGAACCCATCAACTCCCAACCCAAATTTTAGCCAATTGCCACCATTTTTTCACAAAATTATCAAATTTCTTCCTCTTTCTTCGATTAAACCAAAGCTACAGAAATCCCTTCAATCTCATTCACATTACCACTAATTATTATGGATAATTGGGAGATTCCAGATGCAGTATTGGTGCAATATGTTGAACGGATGGAAGCTGAAAATGAATTTGTTCCTGAAACTCAGTTTGAAACAGTTCCTGAAGCTCAATTTGAGATAGTTTCGGCGGCTAATGATGTTGATGTTCAATCTACTTTGGATAATCAATTCTGTGAAGACAAACCGAATCAAAGACTGGGAAAACAAATTAGCGGCGAAGGACGAGCGAGAGAAGATAAACATCCACTTTGCCACTGTGGAGATGTTTGTGAGGTAGTTGTATGCAAGACTCAAACAAACGCTGGACGTCGGTTTTATGGATGTGCCGGTTACCTTGATCATATAACTAACCCGAAAGGTGTTGAGTGCTGTAATTTCTTCAAATGGCTAGATCGTCCCTTGACCCCGAGGGGAGTGGAATATCCGCTAGTGATGCAAGCCGAAGTAAGACGTTTGGAAAAGGAAAAAATACAGCTTCGACATCAAGTAGAGTATTTGCAGTCCGTAAATCCAATTTGGAAAGGGGTCTAGTAAACTGGATAGTGCAACTGTATTGTAATGGATCTGTATCAAACTTGTTTAATTGAGTTATGTATGCTTTAGTTGTAATGAATGCTGTATTACTTGTTTTATTTGTACTTGGTTTGTTGTAGTGGATATGCAATAGATGATTTAATCAAAGTAACATAACATAACAAGTAATTTAAATGTTTGACATAAGATATCGTTTGATAACAAAGTTGCGTACAGAATAAAAATATAAGTTATACAGTTCACGAATGACAGAAGTAGTAGAAACAGGTAAAATATTTATTGCTTCCCACACGTTCGTCTCTTATGACCTAAGTTACCGCATTGTCCACATCTGTTCTGTCTTCTGTCCTCCATTTCGTCCATGAATCCCCTTATTCTTGTGGACCTCGGTCTTCATGTATTCCTTCGCGTTGGTGGCGGGAGTGTGGTAGGGCCTTCAGGTACATCCCAATATCTACTGTCGGGCACTGGATGAAAAACCGGAGAATAACTATGTCTATAAATGTCTGCCGTAAAACAGGATGAAATAAGATCATGGTAAGCTCTGTTCGCTCCTCCTCTACATCGTGCGCATGCAGCTAAAACATGAGAACATGGAAAATGGGCTAGAATAGGAATATTGCATGAACAGCTGCAGCTGTCATTGGTAATATTTACTGTGTAATTGCACGCGTTTGTGTCTGTTACTTGTCACTCCGTTAAGCTGAACCTGTTAATGCTCATATTACGTGCTTCTGCTGAATATTTTTCCATCATTTTGTCATAATTTGGCGTGAGCGAAGATGCGTAATCCATTCCATCGGTACGTCTTCTGTAGAAGTAGCTATTTAGGCGATGAAAGGTACGTGCCACCAACGCCTTGACCGGTAACGATCTTGCACCTTTAAGAACTCCATCGAAACTCTCCGAAGCATTGGTAGTCATCATACAGAACCGTTCACCGTTGTCCTTGTAGAGAGCCCACTGTTCATCCTTATGTCGAAGACTTCTATCAATCCATCTGTCAGCAGCAGGAATCACATTTTTTAGTTGCTCTCTGAGTGCTTTGTATGTTATCTCATCTCTTGCTTCAGCAGAAGCTTGAAATAAGTTTTGCAACATCTTGCTACCAAAACCAGCTTTTTTAAAATTTGCTTTCAAATGACGTAGGCAGAAGCGATGATGATGTGGTCTTCTCCACTTATCTTGCAAGGCGGTTGGAATTCCTTTCATTCTATCGGAAAGGAATGCAATGCATCTTGCATTTAATGATGTAATTAAGTGTCCCATGCATGAAAAAAACCAACCCCAAGTTTCCGCAGACTCCGTCCTTACAATAGCAAATGCCAAAGGGAAAAGAGAGTTGTTTGCATCAACTCTTGTGGCCACAAGCAACGTACCTTGATATTTACCATACAGATGTGTTCCGTCAGTAGAAAGAACCGGATGGCAATGGTTGAAACCTGCAATGCTAGGTCCAAAATCTCAGAAAGCCCCCCAGAATTGTATTCCTTCTGTATGTACATGATAAACAGTACCTGTATTGCATTTCTGTATAACACGAAGAAACTGAGGCAAATCATTGTACGAAGACTCCCAATCGCCAAAAATTGTAGACACCGCTTTGCTAAGTCCTTTCCAGGCTCTCATGTAGCTTATTCGAATTTTGTAAGTGTGTGCCATAAGCTCTTGGACAGATTTTGCAGTGTAACTTGGATTCGAACGAACATGTGGAAGGACTTTGGTGCAAATGAATTTGGCTGTTGCTTGTTTGTGGTTCGAGTTGATGATTGGATTTGAGCAAGCGTGATCACCACCGTATTTTTTTATCATCCACCACCCAGCATGATCTCTTTTAGACACAATAGCATGAAGCCGCCATGGACAATAGCATGAAGCTTCCATTGTTGTAGCTTTGGTTTAATCGAAGAAAGAGGAAGAAATTTGATAATTTTGTGAAAAAATGGTGGCAATTGGCTAAAATTTGGGTTGGGAGTTGATGGGTTCGGCCATGAAAGATGGGTTGAAGGTTGGGAAGAGTTTTGGTGGAATGGGGAGGATGGTTGCTGCTGTCTCTGTTTTAGCAGCAGCAACCTGTGCAGGCGCAACTATGAGTTGCGCCTGCACCAAACTGTAAAAGGCGCAACTAACAGTTGCGCCTAATTCAAAAAACCATCGAACACAATTCTTAGTTGCGCATTCGAAAAAAATAAATCTCATGCGCAACTAAGAGTTGCGCTTTCTGATGGCAGTTACAAAAACGTGACTGGGCTGCTGACTGGACAGAAACCATCCCTGTTTGGTAATAAGTTTCAAAACCAACGCCGATCGCGAAATTGATTCGAAAAATAGCACACATCATAAAATTTGTCCTATATTTTATTGTATTTTTTTACATATATATGTATTTCTATCTTTATTTTAGTCGGTTCCTGTTATCATTAATCACACTTTTACACACAATTCCATGGTAATTATATCTCAGACTCAATATAAGCGAACACTGCGAGTTTGAAAAGTGACAGAGGGTTCCTTTGGGTAAGTGAAGAATCGGGGAGAGAAGGTCGGTGTTGTTTATGTAGATTTGGTTTAAATCTTTTGTTTGTTTTTTATGAATTATGAATCTTCTTTTCTATTGAATTGCAGTTATATTTTATGGCAACTATCAACTTACGATTTGTACAATTTCTAATTGATCAAAATTATCCACTTCTGATTCCAATTGCAAAAGAAGCTAAAAAATTTTGAGATCCAATAAGTGTCTGAAAATACGGGACAGTCGATAGTGCTTCAATCTACAACAAATAATCTCAAATATAGGTGCGACTTGTGACAAATCACTACATTTCTTCATCAGATACGATTTGTCAGTTTGAATGATCCTGGGTACCATTCTGCTTAATTTATCATACAAATGTTTATTCATCTCTATTCTTCCTATTTGTGCATTAAATTAATAAACTTCTAAATTTGAAGCACCAAGTTTCAGTCCTAGTTTCAGTTGCCAGGGTCATGCCAGGAAGATTTAGACATGAGATTTTTCCTACAAAGTATTGATTTATTGAGTAATTATCAAATGATTTGGAATTTTTTGATAATAGGAAATTTAATAGGTAATCTTTCAACTCATTTAAATAGAGTAGTATGTTTCATTGAACCAAAGGAATTATTTACATTATGAAACTTTGCATCACTTGAAGTTTGCAGATGATGCGGCCTTGAATATTACAAGTGTTGGGATCTTGGTTGTGGACAGCTCAACAAAATAAGAGTATGGTTTCGTGAAAACGGGGGACAGAATGAATGACGATGCATGAATACTGATTGATAAGTGTAAGGTACTTTTATTTGTCTTAGTTGAAAACTGATGATATCATAAAATGTAGTAGTATTTCACTAGGAATCCTCTTATTTACACATCATAATAAGCTATGCAAATTACAATGACATTTGTGTTTGTATTCATTTTTGATATTGGATTATTCTTTATAAAAATGCTTTTGTTGCACCGCTACAATCATTTTACCTACAATAAGTTAGTATATAAGATGATTAGGAAGCAGAACACGTAAAACATGCATTTCTTCATACAAATCACAATTTTAATATTTTAAATTATCATTATTTAGAAGACAAAACTAAAAGTTTAGTTTCATATCTTTATATCTTATAGTATCACCATTCTTGCTTCATAGTTTAGTTGAATCTCTTAAGTTTTTATATCAAATCATCATCCCTTTTACCTTCAATTCGATAGTAAATGAGGATGAACAAGTTAGAATTCAAAAGTAATGCTGTAAAAAACGTAAGCTTTGCCTTATAATATGGCCGTTTTAGTAAAAATATCAAGCAACGGTATGGTTGCATGTATTGTTTTCGTTTCTATACAACTGCCTTTTATGTTTAGAAATAGTTTAGTCTTCCTAATCCATTTAGATTCATGTTAGTATAGTATTTAAGAAGTGAATTTTAATCATTAAGGAATTATCATGTTTTTTTCCAGTGTTTTTGTTTCTACTTCTTCAAAAAATTGGTTAATTGCATTTAATCATTATATTGCTTAATTATGATGAGGTAAAAAAGGCAATTATACTGAATGTTTTTTAAGTCACCCTTTTTTTAGAAATTATTTTTACGAGCTACAACTGCATATCACAACTATGAAATATTGTAGATACATATAGTTCTCTATTCATTATATTCAGCTACTAAACTTCACGAAATCAGCAAATAATAACAGTCTTTTAATAAAGAAAATATAGTTATCTATTCATTCTCAGAGCACTAGGTTTTAAACTATGGTATTGCTGGAGCTAACTACAACTATAGCGGCATAGGCCATTCTAACTGATATGCCTGCAACATAAAAAGTACTAGTACATTATAAATATAGCACTTACCTAATTCATCCATGGTAAACAACTTAATTCTTTGACTAATCCAAGCTCATTTTGGTAAAGCAATGATATCAAGGAATATGTTAAGGGTACTCCTTTGATTATGGAAGAATACTAAATAATGAAAGAGCTTTATATCTTGTAATATATAGGTTTAGGTGTTGCGTCTGCAGTAATTTGTTATTTTATTTTATTTCATGGTTTGTGTTTATTGGTTCTGAATAATGACAGTTTAAACATTACAGAGAAATGAATGAGCTTACCAAGGGCAAACGGCAAGGTACATAATAAATAAGCAATGATAAATACCTCCTGAATGCTGGAGCATTGGAACAACCTATCTTTACTAGATGACTACCAGTTCATTTAGCATACATATAAGTAACACGAACAATAGTTTGCATTACCGTAAAACTATATACATGTGTGTGAATCTATTCTTTGCTTTACCGTTAAAACTTATACATACGAATACGTGAATCAAATTTTGCACATTGGAGCTAGCCACCTAATTCAAATAGTTTGTACGTCTTTACTGAAATGCTTCACCTTTGAAGCAACACATCAAAGATAAGGTAGCAAAGATCCAACCGTACATCGTTTTCAACTTTGATCACGTTTTTCTATGCACACGTCCAATCAGACTTGCATGCATGCTGGTATTTTAAGATACTATTGTTTAATTAATCAAAGATATTTTAATTAACCAATTTAGATCCAGATTTGAATTTAAATGTCTATTACCAAATCAAACTTAGATATTTTAGTTTTAATATTTGAAATTTTAAACTTTTGACACAGTCAAACTTAGATATTTTTTGACTTAAAATTTGAAATTTTAAACCTTTGACTCCGTCAAGCTTAGATATTTTGACTTTAAATTTGAAATTTAATTTTTTTTTGAAATTTAATTTTTTAACATTGTCCAATAATGTTAGATATTTTTATTTTATTTTATTTTTAAAATATCAATATATATGTATTTATATTAAACTATATATTTGAGGCAATTAATGTAATATAAATTGTGTATACATTCATGGGAGATATAAATTCTAATATTTACTCATGTATCTATCAGCCATGTCATTATATATATATATATATATATATATATATATATATCATCATGTTGCACCAATATTATCATCAAATGCATAAAAATATGTAATATGTTTATACACACACATTATATTTGATTTATAATGATCAATTAAATAAAACAAAATAATCACATAAAATATGATTTAATTAAAACAACTAGATTGGATCTAGTAATTTCAATACCCAATAAGATCCAGTTACCCATTTCACCTATTATGAACCGGGCTAAATCCAACTGTTAAGATAGAATGCAAAAGAAATGAGAGTGAGAGATATAAAAAAGATCGGATAGAGAAATGTTTGGTTAAAGTGATAGTGTTTTATGTGTTGTGTTGGCCAAAAGGATTGCAAATTGATAGTTTTTCTCGATGATTGTTGTTAATTGCTTTTCATAATAGTTTTTCTATAATACGATGAAAGTATTATTGTGTCAATTTGTTGGGTGTAGGCGAAAGAAGTGCATATATAAGCTTATGTTATAAGTACATTATTTGTTATACTTTAGGCGATGCTTGAGAATTACTCATACCGGGATTGATTTTTGACTCCAGTGTATTGGCTTTATGACTCATAATACTCTGATTGAGCAGGCTAGGAGGAAGATGTTTAGATTGGATGCTTGGTTTTGATTTTCTTGGGAGAGACTTTAGAGATATGCGAGAAGGAATAAATAGAAAGTTGTTCAACCTAAATATGCCCTTGATGTAATGATTGTGATAGCAAATACTTGATAAGTTTGTGGCTAGCTTGTGAGCATGCATCTATTTTTGACAATATTTGATATATCTTAGCGACAGTTTGTGTATGCTATGATAGAAAATGAGATTTTTTTTCTTTTCTCCTGATGGTCTCAAGGGGGTGTTACAAGGGTTGATTACTTGCTTTCCATCTTCAATTGATGTGGGTTGCATTCTAATGTGGTTCACATCTTTTCTTTCTTGTGAGGTTTGTTTGACCTCTTATTCATCAACACTTATAGTTCTCTCATGATTTGGTTGGTCTGCATCAGGTTTGGCTTAATCTCCAACTACATTCAGGTTCCACCCTTGATTCGTCAGTCGCAACAATTCCTTCAATGTTTGTATATTCACTTGATATTTTCTATCAGGTTTCTATGTATGCCATGAAGCATTCCAATTAACTTTTTATGCGTGACCGCCTCAACAGATGGGTTTAAAGGTATTTCATCTTACTTTGGACCTCCGTTAACATTAGTATTAATGTGGACTTTAGCGGCTCGCTTCGTTATCTCAAAGTACTTTGAATTTGTTATCTTAAAAACATCCAAATCCAGGAAGGCATTCTTCTCAGTGAAAGCATCCAGATATTTGCATTGTTTTCAATGCAAATGATTAAGGTAAAAGAGCAAAACCTTTTCTTTGAGAATGAGATTAAGGTTTAAATGGAAAAAGTGGACCTTTTATTTATAAAGATAGTTTATTGATTTGAATTTGTTAAGCACGATAAATAATAAGGTCATAACAGTAAATAAAGGCAGTTAAAAGAAAATAGAAATTCACACACATGATTTTTATAGTGGTTAGACAAAATCTCCGGTGTACATCCATTTTATGTCACTTCCGTTAATGATCTTTGCACTACAATCGAATTTAAAAGTGATCACATGGTTTTCTTTACTAATTTGAATAAGAATTCCCAACGGTTATAATGTTGGTTTGGCTGCACTTTGCGGAGGAAGAAGAAAAGGTGTGGAGTTTATATGTCTCGGCTATTTGTAGGTGTGGAATTAACCAAATGTCTCCAAATAAGCTCCTTTAAATTGTGGATCTCAAATTCAGACCAATTTTCTCATATAAGTGATGGCGAATGCCTCCATATAGTGAGCGGTTCCTAGTGGAGTAGGCAAATGATGCCAAGGAGAGGCAGCGAGCATTTCTGGAAACAAGTAATGGTGGCCACTGCCTAAGTGACTAGGAAATCAGTGCATTGAGGCGAAGACGACCGTTGGTGCAAGCGGGAGTTGCCCAGTGGAGGAAGCGATCACTATCCTTAATGCTGCTCTTATTGGCTAAGTACTGAACCATATATGAGTGCAGTGGTCATCCTATCAAATCATTCCACAACTTGAAAAATGTTCACATAGCTTTCCATCGATACACATTTTCCTCCGTGAACTAACATTCGTTCAAAAAATCGCCTATAACTGCGAAGTTTTTACATTATATCGAAAGGTAGATAAATGAATAACTGATATTTTAAAGAAATGATATTAGAATGAGAGCATCATTGTGATCTTAGCAACATATTAAAATTAAAAGATAATAATATTATAATATTATTCCTTGTAAAATGAAAACAATTATCTCAGTTAGTACAAATGATAAACAATTTGGGCTCAATCCAATATCACAATTTATGAGCCTACTTGATGGGCCTAAACTCATGCTTAAGGTTTGCTTGACAAAGTTTTTTTATGTGAAGAAGTCTATAATTGATAAGAAGAGGCCAAGCCAAAGCAAATCCTACTATAAAAAGCGACAGCGGTGATACCCTTTCCACAGTTTTATTTTCATCTCAGTCATCTCATTTTTAACATAACAAAGGTACGTAAATCATTGTTCTTTTTGTTTCTAATTATTCAATTTTCTATGTGGTTTTTGCATCAGTTTACATAATGGATATAGGGTTTCAATGTCGGACCTTCCTGCAAGTCCTGGCGGTGGTAGCCATGAAAGTGGCTGTGTGCATGAGGGCAGAACTCGGAATGTTCGTGAACAGGATCGATTACTTCCGATCGCAAACATCGGTCGGATTATGAAGAAAGCGCTGCCTGCTAAAGCGAAAATCTCCGAGGATGCTAAAGAAACTGTCCAAAAATGCGTTTCTGAGTTTATCAGCTTCATCACTAGCGAGTGAGTACATATTTTATGAAGACTCTATTTTTTTAATATTTGTTTAGACAAGAATTTTGACGTTGATATAGGGTAAGTAAAATTTGATATATTAGAATTTGTATTGTGATGTTAAATATAGGTTTGAAAACCATAGATTTATGTTTGATTAATTCTTTTTCTGTCTATTTTGAAGTTAAGAGTTTCCATAAATTATGTTCGTGATTTTATTGCTAGGGCAAGTGATAAGTGTCAGAGAGAGAAGAGAAAGACGATTACTGGTGATGATTTGTTGTGCGCAATGAAAACTTTAGGATTTGAAGAGTATGCTGAACTTTTGAAACTTTATCTGCAGAAGTACAGAGAGGTAATATTTATTTACGGTTTTTTTTCAATAAATTGCTGTTGATTTATATACTATAGCTGATTTTTTTCCCTTTTGGTTATGCATGGGATTTTTGATGTTGGTGCACCTTTCAGATGGAGGTATTACTTTTTTTCCTATATGAATTATTTTTGGTGCTATTTACTTGTTGCCTATTGTGCTTAAAATTAATTTGAAGTAAGATGTAACTTAAGCATCATTAAGTACATTAGCAATATGTATGAGCCGTGAAATCTAGTTCATAACCATGGCCTATGTTCTCAATTAACCCCATATTACAAACTATATTTTTGGATGTTTTGGCAAAGCAAAATATTGAAGAAAATAGTATAATTACTTAAGTAATTAACTTACATATTTCTTTAATTTGGATTTTAATATTGAAGTTGTAGTAGAATCGTTTCATCGGTATTTTTATCCTATATATTTTCATTATTAGTCAAAATAAGATATTTACTTTCGGCCTTCTTTAGGAAAACGATGGTTCATGTCTATAAGCGAAAGTTTGGTATAGTTTCACACCTTAGATTGGAGACCAAACTAGATGTTTAAGTACAGCAGGGAAGGAGAAAGAACATTTTCAAATGACTTCTTCTATCTTAATTCACACGCTAGATAGTCATCTGAACTTTTAAAGCAGTTTTAACATAGGTAAAAAAATCTTGATAACTTAAGAACCTGGAAAAGCTTATCAGCTATTAGTTGGGATAATGTGCCATACTTATTGGAAATAACTACAGTTCTCCTTACTATAGCGGCAGTGCTAAATGTACAAATAATTTTACATTTTTGGCAATTGTACTTCAAAATTTCATTCAACATTTAGGTACTTGATTCGACTTTTAAACCTATGAGGACATCAGAGGCATTTATTTTAATATTTCATATTGTTGAACATGGTATAGGGTGATAGCAAGGTGTCTAAACCGGGAGAGAGTTCGATTAGCGGGGGATCTCAGGGCTCTCAAGAGGAATAAGGTATTATCTCAATTTCATCTTTGATTTGTAGCAATGAATCTATAAACTAACAATGTGTTAACCTTAGGTATTTTGTCTTTTATGTAAATTTGTTACACATAATTTATTTTGATGCTTCATAATCATACCTTTTTACGGTTCATGGGTTTTAACCGATTGCAGGACAAGGATGTAATGCATTATGTTTTATTTTTGTAGCCATCACCTTTATCAGTATTCCTATTCATACTTCCATTTTCAGTTTCTCCTCTTTTCCAAAATGACAAAGTATCGCTAGCTGTTTCTTTTGTGTCTTGCCATTCATGTGTTTTGTGTCTTCCTCTTCTGTTTCCACCTTTTCCTGGACAAAGTCTTGTAGATGTTTTCGTTTTATCTTCTCATTCATGCGTTTCAAACTAGTTGTAGATGTCCACACTGAAAATTATATCCCCACTTCATACAACTATGCCGCTTTAATTCTAAAAATGAAATTGTTAGTGTTGCATTATATGTGATTTAATTTATAATGTAGTAAATTTAACTTGTGTCATTTCAAAGCAATTAGTCGATAGGATAATTTCATTCTGAAATTAACGACTTACAATGGGTATTATTTAATGTCATTTAATATGTATGATGTTTTGTAATATATTGTATGGTTTAGGGGGTTTAATTGAAAGCAAGATAAGGCTACAAGGCATTATGTTTCATTTTAGTACCCTTTACCCCTTTTAGTGCCAAAAATGTGTTTGTCCACCCTTCTTTTTCGGTTTTCACTCTTTTCCTAAACGACAAATATTGTTAGATGTTTTCATTTTTATCTTCGTACTCACATGTCTTGAACTAATTGTCAGGGTCCATACTGAAAGTATGTCCCCACTTCATACAACTAAGCACCTTTGGTTCTGAAAATGAAATCATCGATGTTGCATTATATGTGATTAAATCTATATTGTGGTAAATTAAATTTTGGTGTTATTTTAGGGAATTAATTGTTAGGATGATTTCATTTTGAATCTAAGAATTCACATAGGATGTTATTGAACATCATTTAGTTATATGATGTTTCGTAATTGAACTTTTGTACGAAATATTAGTTTTAGTTGAAAGCAAGATAAGGCTATGAGGGTAACCGTTTAACCTTTATTTAACACCAAAATTATTTTTATTCATTCTTCTTTTTCGGTTATCACTCATTTCCTAAACGACAAAGTATTATTAAATGTTTGCTTTTTATCTTTCCAGTTACGTGTCTTGAACCATTTGTCAATGCATGTATTGAAAATTATATCCCACTTCTAATAATTAAGTTAAAAAAATTATATCCCACTTATAATAATTTAGTTAAAAAAATTATATCCCACTTATAATAACAATTAAGATATTTTGGTTCTAAATGTTAAATCTTCAGTGTTGCAATGAGTGCTCTCCTTAAATGAATGACAGCTCTTTATCTAAAGAAAACTTCAATGTTGCATTATGTTATTTTATTTAATTTAATTTATATGGTGGTAAATCAAACTTTAGTGCCATTTCAATGGAATTAAGAATTCACATTGGATAATGCAAACAAATAAATTTAAAGTTTTTTCAACCACTAAAATTTCAAGGGTACTAAATATTGTACAATTAAATTAACCAACCATAATGATATTTATATGTATATAGTTAGTGAGATAATAAGATGCTAGCTACAAATAACAAAAGGTATACAAAGAAAGCAAAACTGTAAATCAAACACTACTGTCATTTAAAGAATACTAGACATTGGAATGGTAAGTTATGTATTTAATATTTCTCATACGATGTATGCGCGTATACTAAAACTTATCCGAGATGAAACCCCAACTTGGGTAGCATTCGAGAATTTGTACCTTGTTTTGTAGATCTAATAATTTTCTATGGGCATGATATCTAAGCAAATAATGACATTTTTATGGTCATCATTTCTATCCGTTACACGAGCCTCTCGTTTAAGCGGCATCTATGGTAAGTTTCTAAGCAATCTTGCCGCAACACTGGAGAGATTGCTTCTAAAATCAAGTCGGTAACCAAATGTTCATACAAACCAAATCGAAGAATGCGTAAATAAATTTTCCAATAGACATTATTAAGTACTAACATTGTTTAGAAGTAAAATAGTAATAATGAAAAGAGAAGTTTTGATAAAACATTTGAAATTATTAGTTGGCCAATATCAATCAAGGCTATTTTTTTAATATTGTTTATTTTGATGAAATTTTGAAAACTAGACAATTACAGTAATATTATTTTACAAATCATAGTTTTACACAGCGGTGTTTATGGTTGGTCAAGCAATCACATAAGTGCTTGTTAACTATGATGTTGAAAGTCACGAACTGACCATGCTACCAACAACACCCATTGAACGGAAGGGGCTTGTCAGTAGACATCCAAAGGCAGAGATTTAAATCACCTTCATCTCGCCCGAGATCTCACCTGAGATCCGCGTACTGCACATGGAAAAACTTGTGTTTGTTATATATTCTCATACACTATATAAGTTTAGGTACTGATTCAAACAATTATATATATATGTATGTATATATATATATAAACTCCACAACAATACTAATATTTAGAATAATATACTTTTACCAACATTTTAGCAATATATTCAAAAATTTCTTATACATTCATATGTTACATCGCACATGCCAAATTACAGGTTATTAGAATCTTTGATTCACAGGAATGCAAAAAAATTAGATATTATACTTTGGAGAGTACCATATGCAACAGCCAAAAGAAAGAAAAAGTATCAAGGCATCGATCTACCAAGGTCACCACAAGCACTAATATCAAAAATGAAAAGAAATTACAGTGCGGTTAACTTAAATAAACACTTATCTTGTCTGTGTCTGCAATCTCAAATAACATGGGTTGTCATAAAACAGTTAACACCATGCATGGATCACACATCAAAGGTTAAAAAAAGATTACAATTAAACACACACATCAACCAGTCTTAAAATCCGTTCATTGTGGTTATTTCCATTGCCTACCCAAATTTAGTATAAATATCTTGAGAGTAAAGATTTATATTGGCAGCAGCAAATTTTGGGAAGATAAAAGATGTGACGCCCCACCTCTATACCCACGCTAGCCAAGGACACTACAGGGTAATGCCGTCAACTAACACGGAGAATAAGGCTGGTTAGGAGCGACCATCTATAGCCTTGTTCTAACTATTTATTGAATACATCGACAATAAATATACCAAGCAGGTCGACATACCCAATGAATACTTAAAACAAAACCATAGGTGGTTGAAGGATCTATCAGAACAGAATATAACAACTCAAATGTAATATACATCACAGAACAGTAGATCATCATATACACATATACTGATACATAGCAGAGTATACAAAATAATACATGTCAAGTGGTATAGCAAACCACAATATACAGACGAGTCAATAGAATACATATCAGAGTTACTACAAAAATGGGACTACACAAAAAGCTATGACAAAAAGAAGCTAGCGGAGTAGTCCATGCGGAAGCAAAATATGCTAAGTCCAAATGCACCTAACCTGAAACATCTCGGTCTGACCCGAGTATAAAATACATGGGTCAGTCTAGCTAAACAAATCAGTTAGATAAACTGAACAACAATAAACCTGCAAGGTTACAAAGTATAACAAATATCTCTAAAGGAGATAACACAATCATCTAACAAAAGATGAATCATATGATAACAAACCTCATATCATCGGCAACATATAGAAACAAAGGATACAAATATCCCAAATCAAGCCAAAAAGGCAAATAACAAATACCAATAAGGTATACAAGTTCCGCAAGGTAAACGCTACGCATCATGCGGCTCATAATGACCAACATCGAAGGGCGATACCTAGGGAATATACATATGAATGAAACATCAGAAAATTGCTGAGCTCCGTACTGTATAAACAAGGATCCATGAGCCCGAAGACTCCAAACCCAATATCATCCATGCGGCTCATAACGATCAACATCGGAAGCGATACTAAAGGGCAACCCAATATCACCCATGCGGCTCATAACGACCAACATCGGAAGCGATACTAAAGGGCAACAAACCCGAATGCACAAACCCGAAGGCACATACCCGAAGGCAACAAACCGTAGTGGTGAAGGTCCGGAGGCCCAGTACTGGACACCACTAACTGGCGGAATGTGTCATAACTCTCAAAAAGGAATCCGAAAAGTGGTAACGTGAGTCCCATAACCACTCGTTCGCACTAAACGGTTTACTATCTGTTAGTTAATTTCACACTCAAAGCAGTACAAAGTTCATCTCATATCATCAGTAAACCAAACACAAAGGTCAAAACAATCAATCGAATAGGTCGGGGACTAATCGGAAAGATAAACGCACAGATTCATGGTCCGTGTTTTGCCTAACCATTTAATCTCCCTTCCACTCCGTTCGAAGTGTGTGCGTTTTAATAGAATTTATAAATTGGAGAAACGAGCTTTTAAATGTGTTTCGAGAGATTATTTTATAAAAACCCGTGGATGAAGTCAAAAATAAGTCATCAAAGTCAAATATGCAATAACAACTAATTGGGATCAACACGAATCGATAAAATTTGAAAAACCAATCAAAATATGCAAAAATAGGCAAAACAGGCAAAACATGAGCAGGTCGGTCGACCGGTTGCAGGGCTCGGTCGGCTGGCCAGATGCAGAAAATAAAACATGGCTCGGGGAGGTCGGTCGACCGGCTACAGGGCTCGGTCGGTCGAACCTGATGATTTGCAGTTCCTACCCTTTTTCAATGAAATGCAAGTTCTTTCCAAAACAATGGCACATGCATACTTGTTAGGAATTCATACCCAACACCCATGAGATCAAGAGGGATAGATGTGAGTTCAAAACTCACCTTTAACACAAAACAAAGAAGATGGAGCTCAATAGCAAGGAGAAGACCAACCAAACTCTACTTCAACTCAACAAGCTTCAATCTAAGATCAAAACACATATCTCCCAATTTAGGTTTAGGAAATTTTCCGAAATTGAAGAGGAGAAGAGTTGGAGAAGATGAAGAAGAGCTTACCTATGGCTTCTCTATGATTTTCAAGCAAGAATTTGGAGTTTGCAAATGGAACTAGGACTTGCAATTTCTATTTCCTCTTCCCTTCCACCATTTTCAGTTTTTTCTTGAGAAATGAAAATGAAATGAAGATGAATGAAGAGAAGGGGTTGAGTTAGAGGGTTAAGTGGAGATTGGGGCTGAACCCAAACCCAAAACCCAATAGAAAAAGGGTCAAAATTTCACAAACTCCAAACATATCAAAGATTATACTCAAAAAGATCGCAAACGCCATTTTAGAACCAATGGAGGTGGTTTCAAGCTCCAAATCGGCCGTTTGCAAAAATAGCTTTTCGGACCAAAATTCGACTAACGACGCTATATTTAAATAAAACATTTAAATATATAATCGTTAAATATGCGGGTTGTTACAAAAGATCTCCTAAAACCATACGATTGATTGATTAGTAAGATAAGTGGTAGAACACGAGTCATCCTGCTACCACGACATTAGTTCTGGGCTTTGAACTGATGCAGCTTAGGGTTACAGTAAGGGCTTGAATTCTGGTGATTCTGATTCTCGTCTATTCTTGACAGAAAGTTCTCTACCATCATTGTTGGTCCATCTTCTTCAAAATTATTATCAGAATTGAATTGCACGTCTTTCAGTTTCTCCTGTTATTATAACAAAATGTTAATTAAGAAGCAATGCATTCATTTATTTGAGTCGTTTAGGTTTCATGTGTATGTGGATGCATCGATCGTATGCTTGTAGGCAAAGTGTGTTTTTCTCCCTCGAACATGATTCATTAGTGCGAACACTGTCGATCATGGGGGTTGAACTCATGACCTTTTATCTCATAGTATAAACTACCAACCTAGGAGCCAACCCTGTTGGCTGTAGGCAGAGATTTTTGTTTTGTAAGTCTGTATGTGAATTTTAGTCATTAGCAAGTTTGTATATATTAGCAGCTTATTTACATGAAAAATGATTAAAAGAAGACAAGCACCATTGTCCCAGTGGTTAAGTGATTTGGCTTTGGTGCGAGAGGTCACAAGTTCGAAACTTGCCTAGCGTGATTCGAACGTTTATTGACATGTGATATGTTGTCGCAATGATTTGTTGTATATAAAGTACCATTTAAAAAAAAATGATTAAAAGAAGTCTTGGTACTTGCATGTCTCTCACTTGTAGAGCATAACTATAGTATCCAACTTTACCTTTTCCATATAGGTCGGTCTAAAATGCAAATTAGACTGCAGTGACAGTAGATGTTTTCATAGTGTGCGCATTGGACATATAAAAAAATAAGCAAGCTTCAGATTCCAAGATGTCATTTTCCATAATGCCGTTTAATTTCATTTTTTATGCATCATGGCAAATCATGTAGTTCTTTAGGCAATAGATTTGTCCGAAGAAGAAGTAAGATGTGTGATCTGTACATTCCCGAATCTACGCCGGGTTAGAAAGAGTTCATTGACGTATATCATCAACAGGGTTATCAAATGTAATTCACTATTATGGGAAAGAATGAATTTAATTAACGTAAAATGATCGCTGCTAAAGATTGACATTAGATTTGTCAAACCGATTTTAAACCCCAGCATTATTAACTGCCAGACGTCTATTTAATCGAATTTTTGTTCTTGGTCAATGACAAAAATAACACCAAGAAAGTGCGAAAAGACAAAGATATTGATATGATCCTTCTCGTGTTTTCGGAAGTCCATTTTATGTGCATGACAGGAAAAATATCAAGCTTTCCATGAGCATTCAAAGATGTGTCACATGCGTAAAATTAAAGATTATTGTGTCCAAATGACATGTTACTCAAGATAAATCAACAATTCTCAAAAACAAGATGACTCCACTTAACTCTTCCAAGTTGGTGAGTAACACCAATATAATGAATAAAAAATTGGTTAACGATGCAGTACAAAATAATTTACATGAAGGGTTTGTGTATAATAACCATCTTCATCGAATCTAACAATAACCACGATATTAAACTGTTGAATGGTTTTGCTAATTTTTATCGCTAACATTTAGCATGGTTAACTATTGAAGTGATACACCCAACTACAAAATATAAACAACCTAATATGGTACAACTATGGTTCAATTGTACCTTGATTCAATGGACATTTTAACCTAACGTATAAAAATTGTGTTTTCACACTTCTTCTAAAATTATCACTTTAAAATAAAATTTATAAAATAATACGCATCAAGAAAAATATAAAGAACCAAAGACTAGCGGTTAATAATATGATATGACACTGCATAATACAACACACAGCTATCAAGGTTCTCAAACAGCAGATTCAAATTTTGTATTGAAAATAAAAATCTTGGTAATTTTACATTTAAAAATGATATTTTTCTCCATTGTGGACTAAAATGCATTTCGAATAGGAAGTTGAAGTAGGTCAGATCTGACCAAAAAAATAGCATTGAAACAAATACGAATTGTAAAGAGTTAAATATTTTCGAAATCTCAAACGGTCATAACGAACTTGGAGAATCTTCTTATTTATCATGAGTTAAACAAATGAATAGTATAAAGTTTTAAAGATCCATGTAAGCAATATGTAAATCGTAAGTTATCTTTTAATAAACAAATAGTCATTGTGTGTCTTGTAAGAAATTAAAATTGAGGGATCACTTATAGCGTTTCTCGTTGAAAATGATAAAATAATGCTAAAGCATCTTAAACATAGTCGAACAGCAATGCATCAAATGCTCATAACTCTATCACAAAATCTTGTATTTCAAACTGAGTTTTATTTTCTTCTTCCTCTCCCTTGTATTAAAATCAGTTGAATCCAACAAAATATTTTGAAAATATAAATAAACAATTATTAAACTGTTCGGTTTGTGTTACTGATCTTATCATCATGTAAATTAACCAAGGTTCGAGAACTAGGTTTCGGTCAGTTGAAAATTTTAAGTTTCGGAGGATTTCAAAAATTTCGGTAGTTTCGTTTTCGGTTTCAGTCCCGGTTTTGGTTTTTAACGATTTGTTAATGAAGATGTACCAATAATCATTGTAAATAAATATAAAATATTGTATATAAAAAAATAGAATACAAAATAGTATATTATAGTATAAAATAGTATATTATAAATAAGTAAACTGATTTTGGAAATTAATTGTAAACCCAAACACAGTCCAAATCCAACACATGATTGTTTGTGCCCCAACTCATCAAGAAAGCCCAATACAATGTAGCTTACAGGCTTTTGAAGTCTTTTACTGTTATGTGAAAATTCAAGTCAAATAAAAAAGTTTGACCACTTAATAAAGAGGCCTGTAACATTTCAACTCATCATCTTCTTCCAACATTTCAACCAAGGTTTGAGGTTTCGACCGAAATACCGAGATTTCAGTCATTCTGTTTAGGTTTCGACAGAGACCGAAACCAAACCAAACCGAATACAACAAGAAAAATCTTGTAAAAGGAATTAATTTGAGTTTCAAATACATGAATATTCAAATTTGCAATTTAACTTAGGAAATATATAAATTCACAAAATATGTAAATCGTGTAACTGAAAAAGTTGAAAAAGAAATAACTATTTTTTAGTGTTATAAATATCTTTATTAATAGTTGTCTTGCAAGCGCAATCTTTTGGTCCGACCATGAAATTCCAAAATTGCCCTTTATATGTATTCCTTTAGTGATAGTTGTAATAAATTTGTTGTTACTCTTTTGTTGTCAGTACGAAATACCAAAAATGCCTATGTACAGATATTATTAAATTTTAGCATCACTTAAAAATAGGACTTGACAATTAAGCTTTCTTTAAAATTCAACATTTCCTCTATAAATGTTTAACAATTGTTAATATCACTTAAAAATAGGATCTACCAAATAAAATATTTTAAAAATTCGTTTTTTATTAATTGATAATATAAATAAAAATACAAACTAATATTGCAACTTAGAAATAAAAATTCAAATTAACCATGTTTGAATTAACACAAAAATATGACTAAATATTTATGATATAGTTTTCTTTTGAATGTATTAAACATTACAATTTGTAGAAAAACAATTCGGATGTCTTCATCACGCGCGAAGCGCGTGCCGTAACGCTCGTTTATAATTAATCGTTATTGTTTTTTTATATCTATTTTTCAATTAAATATAAATTATACATTTTGTTTCAATAAATTAAACAAACATATGTGTAATTGTATGAAAAAAAATAATGATATCCGAAACTGGAATCGAAATTTTCCAAAATTTACGAATTACATCGAAATTTCTAAAATTATAAAAGACCGAAATCGAGATCTCGAACCATGGTTTCAACTAAGCCTTAGTTCTCATTCTTAGCTGCACTGCACAAGACACAAACAAATAGACTACACAAAATAGAGACGAAACTAGTAAATCATCAAGCCCTAGCTTTATTCAATTAACAAAATCGACAGGTCGAATGCCGAATCAGGGTTCTTTAGGTATGTTCTGTAAGTTCGGTTCATACTGATTTCAAGTTAATGATTATTTTGTATTTTTCTTACTATTCTTCCTTTTCAAGTCTGATCTATTTGATTTTCCATTATAAAAATTGATTTTTACATAGTGAATCAAACATTTCGACTGAAACGGTTTTAGCCTAGGGTTTCGTCCCGGCGATGGTCGGGACCAAACCGAGATGGTCGGGATTTCGATGTTCTGGCCGAAATCTCAAACCATGAAATTAAACCCTTGGTGAAGGATGGATGAAAACACAAGACTCGTTCAATTAAAAAGGTATACATGAAGAAAACAAAACTAATATAAAATCTTTGCACTGGTAGTGCAACGTAATTCAGTCTAACCGTTGGAGATTGTTGTAATTCAAGATATGGAGTTGAACAAATCAAAGTGAAGACTGCTTTTATACATAGCAATTTAAATGAAAAAAGACAATAAAGGGGAACCAGGAATGTTTCCTATAGATGAGGTCTAATTTGATTTATAAGTTGAAGAAGTTTCTTTGTGGATTAAATCAATTTCGTAACTGATAGTGCCTCTAAATTCATTTCTGAAAATGAGTTTGATAAAAGCACCAGAAGATACTTAGGTATATTTCAAGTGGTTAGAAAGGAAGGTTGAGTTTATTTACTCTTATGTGTGGACAACATGCTCATGGCTTTCAAAGATAGATTCAAGATGAACAAGTCGAGATTGTGCTTGAAAGCGGGGAATTCTAGATTAAGAATCACAAGCAGGACGGAAAAACGTGGACATGGAATTTTCATAATGGTGTAAAACATTTGAGTTAGAAACTAACTCAAAAAGAATACATAAAACAATTGATAGCACACTTTAGCATGAATAGGAAAATGCAATTTCAACATCCATGTTTTAGCGGACAAAAATATTTCTAATAAGAATTTGTCTATCTCAAAAATAACATTCTATTTGGCAAAGACGCTAGTGTGGTTGGCGTGCTAATGTACGCAATGGTGTTACAAGACCCAATATAGCATAAATTGTTAGATTGATTAGTTGGTCCAATAGTTATTAATGGTACACGACAAAAAAAGACGTAAAACCTTCCTGGAGTCTTGGCGCACGGTGTGGCAAATGGAGTGTGCCCTTTTAATTTACTACGCATATTCAGAGAATCTTTTTATAAATTTAATATATATATACATATACAATGCATACAATTAATTTTAAAAGTTTAATATATTTTATATTTAACATATGTAATAAAGATTTTTTTAGATACTTTACAAAAAACTTCATCAAATATAATATCATAAGCATAGAATTTCAAGCATAACAACCATTAAAAGCCGAAACTCAAGATAATAGTACATGTTAACTAAAAATATGAATTTGATAAACTAAAAATATGAATTTGATTCAGTAGCTACATTTTATTAATCAATATCTGCACAATCAGATTCATAAGATTCATCATCTTCCACGGTCTCATATTGATTGACAATTTATTCATAAGGTTCGGATGGATTTGGGTCCAATTAGGCGATAACACAAAATGTGTATATTTTCTTGCTTTTTTGTCTAATCTTTCGGGTCGGATTGGTTCTTCATGTTATTTTTCATCAACTAAATCTAACCCGAGACCATCAGGTTCAAGTTGGGTTCGGATCGGTTTCGTTCGGAGTTGCGGATTTCGGTTCTAATTGCCCATCATAGTTCGATGCGACAATAATATAAATAAATAGTTCAAAGTTTGTTGGAGGTTAGTTCGAAATGTAATTGTATCATTGCATAACAAAATATAACACATTCAACTATTGTTGAAGATTAATTTGGATTGTGAAAAACGAAAAATAAATAAAAACGAAGTAAAAAACAATAAAATACCGAAAAGACACACCATTCTTGTGTCCTGCGCCATTCACGACGCTTCTCCATGTGCACTGCACCATACAAAAGAAAGACGCAAACGTCGCGTCTCTTGCACCATGGCGCACACCGTAGCACGTCTTTTCATGACTATGGTTGGTCAATGACTAATGTGAAAAACTTGCATTGAGAAGTCAACAACTAAGCAATTATTTTCAAACAAATTAGAGTCGTTAGAGATGGAATCCAAAACTAAATGACAAAGTCAATTTAAAAGTAATAGTAGTAATAATAATAATAAAATAACACAATTAAATAAATAATAGTAGTAGTAATAATAAATAGGTAAATTAAAAAAAAAATTAAAAAATATAAAAAAAAATTAAAAAAAACCATGATGATAATAATAGTAGTAGTAATAGGAATAATAATACTAATAACAATATGGACCAAAGACCAAACACTATGTCTTATGTTCCTATTCATTAGTCCTATAATCTAAAACGTACAACATTACCCCTAAACCAACTCTAAGCAAAAAATTCCTAGCTCATGGTTCTGGTGTGTGGATCGCTAACTTCCATGCACTCCTGTTCGACATTAGCTTTTCGAATATATTTCAATCCTTCAAGTCTCTTTTTACTACTTCCTTTCATGTCAACCTTGGTCGACCTCTACCTCTTTTTGAGCAATCGATGCGGCCTATGCTTTCAACGCGCACAGGTGCCTCGAGAGGCCTCCATTGGAGATGTTCAAACCATTTTAAACAGTGGTGGACTAGCTTCTTCTCAGTTGGTGCTACTTCAAGTTTATCACGTATATCATCATTTCTAATTCGATCTCGTCTTGTGTGACCGCAAATCCATCGCAGCATACGCATCTCCGCTATACATATCTTCTGGACGTGTTATCTTTTAATAGGCCAACATTCTGCATCATACAACATCGCAGGCTTGATTTCTGTAGAATTTTCTTTTAAGTTTTTGTGAGACTTTCCCGTCACAGAGAATGCTTTCACCAATGCCACTCGAATTTTAAAACTAACATTTTCATCAATCTCACCATCATACTGCAACATTGATCCTAAATATCGAAAGGATTCCTTGGGCACTACTTGTCCGGCCAGAGTGACATCTTCATACTCTGACCTGACAACGCTGAACTAGCACTTCATATACTCTGTTTTAGTTCTGCTAAGTCTAAAGCTCTTTGATTTTGAAGTCCATGTCAACAACTCCAGTTGTCTATCAACCCCTATTCTACTTTCACCAATTAACACAACATCATCAGCAAAGAGCATACACCAATAAATCTCATCTTATATACCTTTCGTAATTTCATCCATAAAAAATATAGGGGCTCAAAGTTGATCGTTGATGTAATCATATGTTAGTGGGAAATTACTGGTTTCACCATCGTATGTTCGGACACTAGTTGCAATACCATCGTACATATCCTTGGTAAGAGTAATGTACTTAATTGGGACTTTTTTTTCTAGAGCCCGCCTCATAACTTTTTTTTGTACTTTGTCATAAGCTTTCTCTAAATCAATAAATACCATATGCTGACTATTCTTTGCTTCCTAAATCTTTCCATAAGTTGTCTTATTAAGAAAATCACTTATTTGATCGACAATTCAGGCATGAAACTAAATTAGTTTTTTAAAATGCTTGTCATCCTTAATCGATGTTCAACGAGACTCTCCCAAAGCTTTATTGTATGACTCATAAGCTTAATTCCTCTGTAGTTTGTGCAACTTTGAATATCTCCTATATTCGTGAAGATTGGAACTAATATGCTTCTCTACTCATCTGACATCTTGTTTGATTTGAAAATATCATTGAACAACTTAGTTAGCTGGGCTATATCTACATCTTCAAGGCATCTTCACGCCTCAATGAGGATGTCATCAGGCTTCAGCGTCTTGTGATTGTCTGGCTATAGTATTGGACACTACTGAAAGTAATTAAATGCGATCGTCTCTTTCTAAAGAATGTATTAGCTATTATGACGTCATAAGCTATAACGAAATTCAATATTTTTTCTCCTTCTTGTTTCCTATAGCCATATCCAAAGCCACCATGCACTTTCTCAAACCCCCTTCAGTTGTACTGACATGACCGTTGAAATCCTCTTCTATGAAAAGTTTTTTGCTACTAGGCACATCTCTAACCATGACAATTAGCTCTTTCCAGAAATTCCTCTTGGTGGTTTCATTTAGACCTATTTGTGGGGTATAGACACTAATGACGTTCAAAACCATATTATCAATCACCGGCTTGACTGGGATGATCCTGTCTCCTTGTCTCTTAACGTCGATCACTCTGTTTTTAAGGTTTT
Source organism: Allium cepa (assembly GCA_030765085.1). Taxonomy (NCBI): domain Eukaryota; kingdom Viridiplantae; phylum Streptophyta; class Magnoliopsida; order Asparagales; family Amaryllidaceae; genus Allium; species Allium cepa. The sequence continues at coordinate 133,616,763 of CM060943.1, forward strand.
TGTCAATTGAGATGACTACGTCGTTCTTGTTACGTCTTTTCCCGTTTATCATAACTTGAAGCCTGTGTTCTCTATCTCCCTCGTCTTCTGGTGTGGTCTCTTGAACGTATAAGGTATTTACACGTCTCCTTAGTCGTAGTATCAACCATCTCTCCTAACTTTCCTGTTACGGACGCTACGTTCTAACTACCTAACCGAATCCTACTTTCATCAACTAGCTTCCTTGCCCCTTGCATATTTATCACCATACCCGAGCCTCGATATGGTGCACCACTAAGAGAGTGAAGACTCAGACCTTGCTTATTTATCACCGTACCCGAGCCTTGATATGGCGCGTCGCTAATAGGGTTGCGTCCCAACGAAATATAATAAGGTTACATTTTCATAAGAGAGATTATGGTTTTTATGTTGGCTTGCCAAACCTATCATAACACTTCTCATTTATCCTGGTTTGAGACAGACAATATAGAAAACTACATAGGCGGAGTTGCACTAAGAAGTCATGAGCAATATTTCTCAGAGGTACACTACGTGCACATGAGGAATTGGTATTAAAAAATGCCGTTCATAAGGTTTTCTAGATTTTATAAAATAACTTTGACGCGTATGTAATGTTGCATTTTTTTATGCGTGTACATGCATAGATTAAACTGAAAGATGAAAGTGTCATGTATGCATTTATGTGTGTTGTACAGGCTAAGCCGTTGATGAGATTGCATTGCAGTTTTGAATGGCACAACTATAAATGGTAATTTAATCAAAAGACGGTCAGAGCTTATGTAGAATTAGTGAGAAATAGTCTTTAATTTTCTTTCAAAAACATCACAGATTTCAATATGCGTTTTATAATACTGTTATCATAGTTTACTGACATTATTAGTTGTTGCATCCATGTAGCTTTACTTGTACATAACTAAAGTCCGCGTTGTGAAGGCAACTTCAACCTCATGTTCCTTTATGCATCCGTGGTAATGGAATCCGCCACATTAGTGCGAAGCGATATAAAAAAGGATAAAATTGGTAAATGATGGGGTGAGGAAAGAAAATTGAAGGGTTTAATTCTTTTATACTAAATACCACGGTGTAAAGGGAGGATTACGGGGTGCTAACAGACGTTGTCCTTAAAGTAAAGTTCATTGCTTGCAGCTGCATTGCTAAGATTTAATGTTTGAATTATTCCAATTCAGGACTAACATATAGCAAATAATTTACTTTTTGAACTAATATTAAGGAATTTCGTGATTTTGTGTGTATTTATGTGCACGCACACCCGCATATATGTATGATGATGAGTTTTAGATGTTAAATTGCAAAGGAAAGAACTAGTTTTTTTAATTTACTAAAATTGTGGATAATAATAATAAAGTAATAGAATGTATCTCATGTATTGCACACGTTAATGTTGTAAAATCACACTATTTATACTTTAAATGTTGTTAAAATAAAATTTTGTTATGCAATGTTCAATGTATCATTCATAAGTTAAATTTTTATTATGCATATAAATTTTGTTAAGTGATTCATATATTTTTATGTTTGAAAGAAATATTTGTTTTACCATTTTGTTACTACGAATGCGGTATGCGGTATATAAATTGAAATTGTCATTTTGTTTATAAATTATCATAGAACTTAATGAGTATTGATTACTTGAATTTATTTATATAGAATGGATTTATAGCGTTGGTTAAATTAAATACATGGCTTTAAATGTAAAATAATAAGAGAAATCTGATGAAAACGTTGTAAATGACTGTAGAAATTATATAATCTTGGTATATGAATTAAATCATAGAAAAAATTAATGCCGTATTTTCGATAACTATAAAATGATAATTTATATTAATTCAAAAACAAAATCGAACAAAATTAAGGAGTGAAATTTTTATAATTACCGCGATGATTTGTAATTTTTAAACCTTTCTATCATTTAACTGATAATGTATTAAAATAAATAATTATACATTAAAGTTGTTCTTATTGCTTTTATGTGATCCATATTTTTTAATATCTAAAATAAAATTTAGTGTGATATACTTGTTGACATTGTTATCTGAATTATTTATTATACAAATTAATACATAATGGTTCATTAATTTTGGTTAAACAGTTTATAGTTAAATTATTTAATTAATTTAAATATACAGATTTAGACGTAAATTGTACATAAAAGTTGAGAACTTTGAAAATAATAGTAGAAAGCAGAAAGTGTAGATTGTGAATGTAAAACGATAGTACGAAATTAATAAAATATATCATAAACAATTCAAAAATAATAAATTATATCGGGTTTCTAAAGTAAAATATTAATAAATATCTAGAGAAAGTTAAGATGAGTTTAGAGAAATGCTAGAATTAATGTGAGAGCTAGAATTTCTTAGATTTCAACCAGAGATATAGACCAAGATGTCATTTCGAAATTTTGTCTGAAGTTGAAGATTTGAAAACTTGAGATCAACCTTAGCAACTTTATTAAGTCGTTCTCTTTTTTAACTTGAATCACATGAATCTCAAGAGTAAAAAGTCTTGAATTTGCAATCTAGAAGCAATAATGTTATATGATTTACTTTTAGTGAAAAGTGCTTGATAATCTAGAAAATGGTATTAATTTTCTATTTTATTTATTGCATTTAGTTGAGAAGCTTGAACGACCATCTATATAGTAGCACTTATCAATGCTAAGAGTAGTTGTTTTAATATAATCCATTTTCACGATCTGATCCGATCTACTCTTCCACGATAGATGGTACTGCAATGAAACTGCTTTTTAGCATATTAATAGATCATTTTGGTATTTCTGTTAAATTATTAGAATGAAATTCTCTTTAGTCATATGTATTATTCTATTTATTTATTGATAATATTATTAATATTAATTATAATCTTAATTTCATACTTTTATTAATTAGTTATATTATGTTATACGACGCCTCTCTACTCTCATGCCTTGTTTGGTTGGACTAACCCAACCAGCATTTTTCGACAAAAGTCTAAATGATAAAATTATGAACTAGAATATATAGTTTATTTTAGATAGTTTATTTCAAGTTTTAATAAATGGTAGCACATGTTGTGGATTCTTTTTCTTTGTTAGTTATGGGATCATTCATGTGGAAGAGACAACTTTTTATACTTATTTGATTGTTTTTTCCCCTTCAAATATTTTTTTAACTTGGTATCCTTAATTGACCAACTTATCATGGACGAATACAAAAGTGTCAAAGCTTTACCACTTGTGTGTGCAGTTCAATAATGTGATAACTACCAGTTTTACGCTGGGACAAGTCTACTATTTGAACATGCACCCATCTTCAATGGTTGTCGTAATTGTTGCAGCCATTTATCAAAACTAAACCGTTTCTAATAATTTATGTAAATTTGAGGAAAAAAACCTTGGATTTTGAAAACCTTTATAATTCAATTTTATTTATTTATTCATTTATTTTCAATATGATTACGACTATTTTAAGAACTTTGATTTTTTATTTTTTATTTTATTTTTCTATTGAGAGAACATACTTCTATTATTTTTGGAAATGTTGAACATTTTAGAAATTTGGATGAAAATCAAGCTTCAAAGTTTGTGTATTTCTATTTCATTTGAACGCTCAAGATATGTATAGTGACAAAATTTTAGCTTTTATCCGTACATATGCATCAATGTGCCAAAGTACTATATGTTTATAAAGTGTGAAACCACATGAAATCACCATATGCATGAATAAGAACTTTACAAATTGAATAAAAGTTCAACTGTAAGATACATAATTTTACATCCGAGTATTTTATTGCATGTGTAAAAGTATCAGTAAAAAGGAATGATAACTATTACAAATTCACGAAATCATAAAATTTTAGGTTAAAGGAATTAAGAAAGCTACACACTAAAGAAACTTAAATCAGCTAAATAAAAATAACTTTATTGCAACAACCAAAATCTTTTTTGAATCTTATATAATCTATAATAATAACCCAATTACTAAGAGAAACTATCTTCAAAATTATGCTACAGTTACTTTTCTAATTTACATGCATAATTTTTTGATTACATTTTAGAAGTCGTCATAAAGTACATAGTCAGAAAAATAATTCATAATTGGAAAGTGTGAGTTTAAGGTACGAAGGGTTTCCTTATGAGTATCGGCTACTGGGTTGTAGAGAATGTAGAGTTGTGTTGCTTGATGCTCCGATCAAAAACAATTCTGTCACGACCCAGTTTTTCTACCTTTGAAAATCGACATCAATACGTCCACCGTATTACATGCCGGACAATCGAATGTCGGAAATACCAGACCGTAAGGGTAAGAAGAAGGAGGTAGAAGAAGAAAACAGAAAACAACAACACAGAATCTCACAGTCGCAACGGAACAATATATAATAGATAACAATTAATCTTTGTACAAAAGAACCACAACCGTTTTATACATTACATAATCAGAGTACAACACAAATCAATAGCAAAATACTGGACAGTTATAATAACTTGTCCTTGCAAAAGCTGACTATACAGCTTACAATGCACAACAGATTATACACCAAGTACGTGTGATACGTCTCATTATCCATTTCGTCTCCTGAGCTCCATAGCATTCCGTCCTGAATCTATAATACTCGGTCTGACCCAAGCATTATAATAAAATAACACTTGAGTCGGTTTGGAAAATCAGCGTGAGAAAACACACTTAATTGAATTATTAAAGCTTTCAAAATACTTTGAAAATCAAAGTTATCTCGTAAGATCACGCCACAAATAAACATGTCGGGTTTTTACCTTACAATAACCAAAATATTTTATATCAAAATCCTCTGATATTATAACAGTGTCTAAGTACAAATACTTAAATCAAAGAGTTGAAATTGTTACATTAATTAAATTCCAACAATACTAGGCTCTACAATCAAAACCGTAAAGGCATGTAGAGAGAATAGATTTCCAACTGAATGACTAGGTACTGGGGTAACACCTATCATGATACCTGGTCTAGATCAGCATGCCGAGAACTACTTCCAATCCACTGCAACACAAAACCGGACTACCCTTAAACTGGATAGTCCGAATAAGATCACCCCACGGTTGGGATCAACAACCACCACACAGCCGAAATAAGAGACTCTAGACAGAGATGACCTTACCCTACTTGGAAGCTACCCACTTAGCCTTGCTGCATAATCCCTGATTTTTAGTCATTCCTGGTTGATGAGGCTCGAGGCTAAGTGTTACTTTTTTAGAAATATTCACTTAAAATGCTCATTGTCTTCCAGTAACAATGTACTGATAGCATTCATCCATATAAGTCCGTTCCCGGATCAAACGGAACCGAAGGCACTACTTCTACTACATTCATTTTGGAACCACCCTCAGTATTAGTAGCGATTAGCCCTTACACTTTACTTCTCCATCTTCGACCTCAAGCTCTTGTCTTCCTTTTGAAAACGTACTCGTTGGTTGAAGTGGTTTTCGAATCACAGATTCGATCCCGGTCTCTTTGAAATAACGTTCGTTATTTCCGATAAACTCAACCTCGGTTCTCTAGGAAATAAACATACAAAAATAAGATCGGAGATCATCTTCTAACCGTTAGTGGACGGATTTCCTTATAAACGTCCTAGAAGAACGAAACAAGTTTATACGTACACTATAGCACCTCGAACGGTACTGTACCATATAAATCCCATATTTCTTCTAGATATTTTCAAAGTTATGTTTGGATCCAGATATGATAGTCGGTTATTTAACTATCAAATAAACAATCATTCATCCAAATATTTTATTTTCACTGAAAAACACCAAGTCTTATTAAATTTAGATTTTAAATAAATTAAATTGCTTTATCCAAAAATATACTTAAAATATCTAAATAAAGCTACTTAAATCACTTTATTCAAAGCAATACCTATGAAATTCTATAATAATTTTCCAACCAAAAGTTTAGCCAAAAGCTACTTTTAAAATAAAACTATTATATAAAGTATAAATATTTAATAATTATCCTTTAAATCACAATACTAATTTAACCTTTAAAAATTATTAACTACTATAATTAACTTAATAAATATTTACTTTAACAATTAAATAATAAATTTCCAAAAACCATTCTATAAACACTTTTTAATTTTCTAATTAATACTTAAAAATCTTTCTTCAAAAATGGGCTTAGATTTTTCGGAAAATATATTTCCAACCCAACATAGCCAGTACAAATATTTTATAAATCCCTCCTGATTTATTTCCAGCTTAATTTACGTTCCAATTCCGTAAATTTTCTTTCACACGTTTTCTAAAAATAAACCACCATTTATTTTTATAAACAATTTACCATCTTCTTATAAATCTCCACCATGAATTTATAATTTCAAATTATCCACTGATAAATACTTTACTTTATTTATAAACCCGGTTTATAAATTCCATAGTCTCATTCTCTTTTTTAATCACGGTTTCAAAACAGTTAATCAATTACCAAATTGATTTCCTTGACTTAAATTCCATTTTAAAGTTTATTTCTTGATTTACTCAAGTTTATACCAAAATCCATAATCCCAGATTCACTTCTTTATTATGATTTAAAACCCTATTTGAATCTGAAACATTAATTTCATATTTCATATTTTTTCCCAAATTTCCTCTTTATTTTTCCCAAATCCGTTTTAAACCTCGGATTTAAAAATAAATACTTTTATGCTTAACCAAATCACTTAAGTCCCGTTATTAAATCCTTTTATTCAATTATTTCAAAATCTCTATCTTTCCATATTTAGAAATTATCAAATACAAAATTTAAAATCAAACTATTCATCTTTTTCCAAATTCATTACTTTTAAATTTATCCATCTTTACTATAAATTTCTTGCTTTAAATTTTTCCCATTTTATTTCCCTTTAAAAATTCAATATTTGTATTCCTGATATTTCAAAATGTAAAAAATATATCCAACAATATCATAGCATCAAATGAATTTAATTTTTCAACATAATCTATCACAGATTATCAAAAAAATCATATCACTGCAAATGTAAATAATTTCAATATTTTTGAGAAATCCAGTTGGATTCTTCCAACCTGTTTCCCTGCATCCACAGATATTAGCACAATATAAAAATACCAATCGCACTTCGAGGGGGATATCGCGATATATATGATCATCCGCTATTATGCGGGGCGCATAGGGTCTCATCTGCTATACAATGCAGGAATATCAATCACTCCAATACTAATATATATACTATAGTATATATATGAAATCATTTAACATATAATTATATATCTATCAATCCCATCAACATCCAATAATTTAAATTTAAGCATTTAAATTTGAACGGTAATCCAAATGAGTGAAAGATTCTCACCTTTGATTTTTAATTTGCAATACGATCCAAACACAACTTGTTTTCTTCACGATTTTAGACCTTGAATAAACATTATATGGTTTATTAACATTTGAAATAATCGAACAGTCAACTACCATTTATTAATTTAATTTAAACAAATAATTTATTTTTGAACTAATTTTCCTATGATAAATAATTTAGCAACTAAAATAATTGAACAAGTTAATTAAACAAGTTAATCACCATAATCCATTATTTTAAAATAATCTAGTAAGCGAAAATATGTATGTATATTTTTTTTAATATATATATATATATATATATATATATCTTTTTCTATAAATAATAAAAACAGTAATTTGCTTTACTGTAGAAACTTTTCTTCTTTAATATATGTACATTTGTAAAAATAAAAATTTGATTTTAAAATTTCTTCCTTTTCCTTTCTCTGTGTATTTGTAAAACAGTAATTTCCTCTCTGTATAATATATATATATATATATATATTATTAAATTATAAATTGAATAAATGAATCGTATATATATATATCTCATTGCTCAAGCATGACCTACTGCTCGCGGTGATACCAAAACCCACTGCTCGACTTCGCGATCCCCTAATCACCCTCCATTAACATTGATGGCGCACTGACGAACTCCTAGGCTTTCGACCTTCCTCCATCGCCGCTCTAATGCTGCTGCCAACCCCCAAGACTTTGGCATCTCCTCACGAATGCTGCCAAAACCCTAACGATCGCGAACCCATTATCTTCGAGTCGCGACTCCATCGATCGCCTCACAACATCTGCCGCTTCCCAAAATCAATCGCAACCTTCACCTCGTGCTCAGTGATGGCTCAGACCTCACGCGTGCCTACGACGTCGCCACGTCTACTGTAACGACCCGTTAAATTTATGATATTTAATAGATTAAATTAATGAAATTTCTAATTTGTTTGAGTATAAAATGCAGAGATTTGGTATATTTGTAGTAATTGCAATTTACCGTAACTACAATATTTTATGATAATAGATGCGGATAATGTAAATTGTCACAACTTAAATTGAAGTAATTTTTAAGAAACAAATTAAAGTTGAATCTGTAAAAGTTAATATAAATATTTACTTAAATGGTATTCATTAATATAAAAATGAAATTAGTGCAGATAGTAATAATTTATGTCTGTAGTAAAGGGGAAAAGAAAACTAATAGTAATATAAAATTTATTATATGTAAACAAAGCATAGTTTGAACAAATTTATCAAAATTAAGAGAAATAGTATGGTAATCAGTTGGTTATTAATAATTGAAAGATAGATATGTGTAAATACGTAAATGAATTTATAATGGGAAGAAATGGTAAGAATATAAGATATATATATCAATAAGCATCTGATCCAATTAAGGGTATTAAATTTTAATAAATGGTCATTTAATAATTTAACGTTCTGTGAGTAATAATTGGGTGAAATCAGTACAAATTTGGAAGAACATATACCTTAATAAACATTCTAACTTAATAAAATTTGCAAATGTAGGAATTAGTTATAAGCGTATAAATTTTGGGTAGGATAACTATTAATATAAAATACCTACATATTGGAAACCCATTTGTAAGGCATAATTAATTGAGTTAGGAGATTGAGAATAGTTTCAAGGTATATGAACATTTGCGTTACTTAAATTAGAATGTATGCAGTAGCTAAATTTGTGGAATCTAAACTTATGGAACATAGTGTGTAAGATCTTTACTGATAAAAATTTACTTTACAGGTAGTGTATATTCCTAATAAAATGAGACTATGGGTTATAGTAAAGTTTTAAAACCAGATTTTATCTATGTGAATAAAAGAATGGAGGTAATTGGATTTTTGCAATTAAGAAATTTAAACGTTTATTTTTACGTTAAATGAAATTTAAGTTGAGTTGAAAATATTTATGTATGTTAAATTCATGCATTTGACTATAACGGATTTAATAATAAAAATGGAATAGTGAAATCAAATGGATATAAAGATTTCAATTTTACCTTGAAATTCATGTTCACCATAAATGTTAATTGAAACCAAAGAAGTTAATATATGAGCCAAGCCTCATTTATTAATTTGGATTTATTGAAATAGTTGATACCATAGGATAAAGTTAAAACGAAGGTTGTAAACATTTGACTTGGAGAACAATTGAGTGAAATCTTAACTAATGTAAATTTCATCATATTGACATCCATAACTGTGGATAATAGGAGGAAGGTAAATTAAATAAACTTAACCAAACTATTAATGTTGAATATTAAAAATTTGAATTAATAAATAGTTAAGAAAATTAAGGGGATGGAAATAAAATTTATTTATAATTTGGAATTTTAATTATGGTGAAAAGGTTAACTGCAATTAAAAGTGAGTTGAAATGAAAATCAAGTTATTTATTTAATTTGGTTTAAGATAAGAGTATATAAGTATAAGATTAGATAATTGGTGAGAATAAACTTATAATTCCCAATTAATAAGAAAGTGCAGAAAATTAAAACTACAATTAATATACTTATGAATTTTAATTCACATCCAAGCTTGTTAAATCAATTGGAATTGTTTGAACTATCTAAGTAATGAAATTGGGCCAATAATAGAGTTGAAACGTAAAATTTGATTTTATGATTTATTTGATTGATTTAATAAATATTAAAAATAGCCATTTTTGTCACGGACTCGGATTTTGACGAAACCAGTTTCATCGGATCTGTATCGGTAAATTATTATAGAGTTTCAAGTTTCGTATCGATCGGACTTGTCGTTTGATCGTACGGACGCGAAACGCCTTGAAATCAATTTATTAAGAATCAATTTGAAATCAATTTGGAAATCTTGTTTTCAGCATAACTTCTTCATACGATCAAATTTGGACGTGAAACTTCTTCCATCGCGTTCAGAATATTTTAAATTACCTATTTTGATATATGGGTTTACCCAATTTCGCTCCGGAGTCGAATCGGGCTTTTCGGGCCATATATCGTGTAGCGCGTACATCTATCGTATCCGTTCCAGCCTTTTTCAACTTAGTCTATAAATATATCGCTATAAACCCTAATTTCCCTCATTTTTTTTATTTGGCTGTACGTATATCTCAGCCCTTTCTCCTCCTCAATGGCAGACAATAATTTTAGATCCAATTACAATCAAATCAAAAGTAAAAATTTAAAGTGCTCAGAAAAATTCGAGAAAAATATATGTTGATCTTCTCGAAGCGCTTAATCTGCCGGTATAATTTGTTTCTCGATTGGATCTGTGGTTTGCTCAAAAATATTCGAAACAGTGCCGGCCGTACATAGATAGTTGCTCGTTTCAACGGTAGATCTTCAGCGATAGCTCGATCGGGGGGTATGGTTTCGTAGAGGACGTCGAGCAGGCCAGATCCATGCGGCTACTTTGGTCTGTAATGGCATGGATGCACGCAAATTTACGATGGAAGGGCCGACAGGGGCTCTCGGCCTGGGTTGCGTGGAGGCGCCGTAGGAGGGCCGGTCTGGGGTGTAAGGGGCGGCCGGTGATGGCCTTCACGCTGGTGGTCTTGGATCGGAGGAAGGGGGAGCGGTGACTTCGGAAAAATTGAGGTAGGGTTTACTGATGGTGGCGGCCTCGATCGGTTCAGGCTTGAGAAGATGGTGTCGCGTGCTGAAGGGGGTGAAAGCAAATTGCTCACGTGGAAATAATTTTAGGTGAGTTTAGTTTTTATTTAATTTTGTTTTCAACTCGAAATTTCGCTATAACTTTCACATACGAACTCCGATTCACACGAAATTTTTTTTGTTAGGATCGTAATTTAATTCCGGACTCGATGACGCTGGTTTGGACGAATTCTGAGACGGGCGAATTTTTGGATTTAAATTGAATTTGGATTCAATTTAAATTTAAAAGGTGAGTGTTTTAACCCACTCACAATTACTAGAAGCTTTTATGTTTGTTAAATAAATTTTAGAAATGAATAGAAATTTATTTATGAGCTTTTGGCATGTTATTTCACCCATATCTGTTGAATTGCATTTATTGAATTTTACTGTTAATTAAATTGATTAATTGCGTATTAATTTGCTGTTAGGAATTTTGTTTGCATATGAAATGCTAGTTAACAGTTATATAAATTATCTCTAAATATAAATGGTTAGATTAATAGTTGAAATTTAATTTGAATAAACAGACAGTATTACCCGTTGCATATTATCGAACTAATATTGTTATTGATTGATATGGGTTGATAGTAATTGATATTGATTGATGGTTGGAATTGGGTGATGGATGTGTTGTTGAATGGATGATTTATGTGAATATCATTAACTGCCAGTTAGCATGCATTTTACATTTTCGGGATTGTGGTTTGAAATGATAAAACCGCAAAGTTTTATTTTTAAATTGCGGATTGAAATGATAAATATCCGTATCACTTGACCATAGGATAGAAAATTTTATACAGGCACCGCGGTCTATATATAACTATTTTAATGTGATTTCTATGGTTTGGATTGAATACGGTTTATAAATCTTAAATTTTATATTGTATAAATATTTTATTCCATATTTATATCCCTATGAAGTTAAATTTTAGGAATTTAAAAGGTGGATAAATTTCTTTATTGAAATGGAAGAAATTTAGAAAATGGAGTTGGTAAATTTATATCCTATGTTTAAATGTAAAGTTGGAAATTTTAAGATATGATATTTGAAATTGGATTTCCCAAAATAAATAGAAATGGATATTCTAGTAAAGATTTGAATTGGAAAATTTATATATATATTTTACTAGAAATTGAAGTTTTATTAATTATGGATTTTATGTGAGTGGTCAAGATTAATTAATAGAATATTGATTTTGAAAGGATAAAAATCCAACTTTAGTTGAAATATTAATGCTCAAAAATGGATATAAATATATATAAAATTGAAATGGTTTTGGGACTTGAGGTAATATTTTGGATTTTGGTTTAACTTTAAAAGAAGAAATATTTGGAAAGTCGTGAAATTTATTTCTTTATAAAGCAACAGTAAAGTTAAACCTTTTTAATTCGCATACCGTTGAATATCCAAACCATTTGAGTTTAAAAGTTATGGTTTGAAATTATGGATTTCCAAAAATATTAAGCTTTGAAAATACTCGATTTTCAGATATTATGAAGCTAAAGCCTTTTAATTTTTGGAAAGGAATTATATTTGGAATAAGTGGTAAAATAGGGTTTTGGGTTTTGGAATGATATCGTAATATTATGGTTTTGAAATGGATTATATTCTGGTTTTAAAGTATAAACAATTTTTAAATGACCGCGGTGTTATAATAACGATTGGTTGGCAAAGAGACCGGGATCGGATATGGACATACTCTCTGTCGATACCGAAAACCACTTTGACTAACCGTGTACGCGGTGGAGTTCCCAGAATGAAGTAGGTGGTGGCGACGTTTCCTGTAAGGTAAATACGTGGACCCAACTCCCGTGAGTTGGCATAAGGTGGCTAAAACAGGAGCGATTCTCAGGCCAATGAGGTCATTCCTCTGATCGGACGCTCCTCTTCGATATTATACTTTGACTTGGATTGATTCAGTGGCCACTTCTATATTTTGATTTTTGGGGGAGTTAGTTCGAGGTGGGCGGCAGCTGCGCGCTGCGCGTTACCACCAGCCTGGATAGCAATTGGTATATCTACCCTGGCATTGCCTCGTTGTGCCGTGTCACCTACCATATCGAGCCTTGTACGAGTTTGGTTTTCTCCCGTAGCCCGTGTGGTACCCTCTAGTTGCTTCCCGAGTAGGAGGAGCTATGGTATTGGATGGACTACTGGGACTATTACGTGTTAAGGTGGAAAATGTAAAGCCTTAACGCTATTTAAAAGTAAGTTTATTTTACAATTAGACACTATTATAATAGCGCAATATACTACATAGTAAATAGTTTAACAGATCCTTAGGAGATGTAAATCCCGAGCATCTCTTGAGTTACTGTACTCATATTTATTTCTGTTTATTTAACTCACATAAGATTTTCTAGTCTGACTCGAGTGTTTTTGTCTTTTTTCAAATTCGCTCGGGTTAGTCCGAGCGTTTCAGGATAGCAGATTTTAGCTTTGGAGGACGAAGACGAAGAATCAGTATTATTTTATATATAATATTACACCACACTCTTTTTATTCCGCTGCATTGCTTGTATTGGTATGTGTAACTCTGATATTTATTGTAAAAGAAGAATCAAGCTTTTGTAAACTGTTTATGAACTGTATATTTGTTATTATATTTTATCCTTCCGCTGTGAGATTCTGTTTTTGTTTTTATTCTTCTCTGTTTTTCTTATTTACCCCATAACAATCCGCCCTTGCGTACGCTTTGAATTGGCACGTGTGTCGGTTTAAAGTGTGCATAAAAGGCGGGATGTTACAGTTGGTATCAGAGCTTTGGTTTAGCGATAAACCTTGGCTTTGTGGGGTTTGACTCTTTGTTAATAGGGTAGAAATATCCTATGGGAGTCACTGAGCGTATATATATGAGAGAGCGTACTTGTTAGTGTTATAAAAAGATTTTTATATTGTGTTAATCTGTTCCGCTTTGTATTTATAAATTCTGGTTGATGCATGGGACGCTATGTCATCAATAGGGATTTCTAAACACTTAATAGGACAGACCGACATAATATTTGTTTTTAATATAGGTGAATGAAATAATTTTGCCTATTATATTTTCTATATATAAAAATATTTTTATAAAGATATATATATATTTGGTTGCTATAGATTGGGTGTTAGGAAATAAAAATATTTATAATAATTGAAGCTAAGTTGAAATTATGATAAATCAAATTGGAGATTTTAGAACTTAAGTCCGGGATTTTTCCAAATCTGCTTTCAAAGAATTTATGAAATATAATGATTTGGTTTATAAGTATTTTCTTATATAAATATTTCGTATAAATGGGAAGAATTGTTTTAAAGAAGATTTTGGAAAAGAATTAAATTCTGTACTTTCCTCTCTGTCGCTGGAAAATAAATTCGGTGATGACGGCCGCATCATCGACTTTCATTTTTCGAGTTCGAAGGGGAAAGGCCACTGTAGTAAATTCTACTGCAGATTTATTTTAAAATTTTCTAAAATTTTTTTTTCTTTTATTGCTCTAACTATAATTAGAGATATTGAGATGTAAGAACTTATTTACCTATTATTTTGATCTGTTGAAATTTAACCCGGTACTTATTTCTTAAATTTCCACTAATTAATTAATAAATTGTTTCAATTATTGTAGTGAAACGAAAGATTAGCAAATAAATAATTGGAACCCTTAAATGAAGTAAAAATTTAATATAATTAATAGATAAGAAAATGAAAATAAGTGTTGTAAACCTTAGAAATTGAATTAATGAAAATCTTTATTGATAAAAATTTGATGCTATAAAGTTGTAAATGTAAGTTTAATTAAAAGGTAAGGAAGCATTAAATAAATTAATGGGTAAGCCGAAATTGTAACTTATAAGAAAGGTAAAACTTATTGAACAATGAATAAATTAATAGTTCCAATTACTGTAGTGAATTGGAACGTAGCTAATATATAAATTTCACCCTTTGAAGGAAATAAGAGATTTTATGATAGGATATTCATGGTATTAAAGGAAATTTGAAATTTGTAACCTACGAAATAAGGAATAATTATTATTAAAACATTTAAATTAACCATAGGTAAATAGAAACTTGTATAAAATTCAAGTATACTCTTTAAAACATATATAACTTACCAAATATTAAAAGTTGAAATGTTTAATAAGAAGTGAAATATGTACAAGTAGAAACTGGAAATAATGAAGGAATTTATTGGTATAAACTTAAGTGATAATTGAAATTTTTCCCAAATTTAAGGTGAGTATTATTAATAGGTGATTTTAACTTAAGTAAATAAAATGAAATTCTTTAATAAATAAAGATTGATGTGTAGGGTTATAAACTTAAGTATGATTTAAAATGCTACTAGTAATATAATAAAAAGTAGGTAATATAAATAAATGTCTGTAAACCCTAGATAATGAATTAATAAAATCCTTTATTTATAAAAATGGAGGTTTTAAGGTAAATAATTTAAGTGTAAGTAGAGGGTTACTGAAATTAAATATAATAAAACGTAAACATTAAATAAAGGAATGAAATTAAGGGTAAGTTGAAATTGTAATTTATAAAACAAATATATATATATTAATTAAAGGAATTAGGAAGAAACTTGTAAATTTTCACTTACATTCTTCAAACATACATAACTTACCATATAATAAAAGTTGCAATGTTAGTAAGAAAATGTAAGGGGAAATCTTACAAGTGAAGCTTGAGGTAATTAAGGTATTCAATAAATTTGCTGTTATAAATGAGAATTAATTGTATAAACTTAAGTTAAATTGGAAATTTTACTATATAAGAAAGGGTAAGTAGTATAAATAGATGATATAAACCTTAGTCAATAAATTGGAATACAATATAATGAATTTTGTAACAAATGGAAAATGAAAATTGTATGAAACAAAGAAATCCCTTCATAAATGAAAGAAAGAAAATCAAACCACTGAAACATGAAATAAAAATATAATAAGCTATTTAGGTGTTGGTTTGAATTGTGTTGTTTGATTTATGTTGTTGGGTAAGAAATTTGAAGTGGTAAAATGAATAAGTATCTATCTCTGTTCCATCTAAGACTGTTGAGTAAAGGATGCACTTGATAGTTAATTTCATTTCATACAAATTTCAAGTTTGAACCCAAACCACTATTTGTTTGATGGATTAAATGGTTGCTTTGTTTGTGTATGTATGTTGTTTGTAAGGTTGATGGTTGTTAAATTGTTTGGTTGATAAATGATTGAATCCACTTGAATAGTTCCCTTTAAGATAAATATTTAACCTTTTAGATTATATAAGTGAATACAGGTGATGGAAGCAACTGCTACTGCTTTTGGTTCCAAAACAATAAGCGTTTTACCCGACAAATAGGTACGTTTTCGGATTACGATTAAAGCGCTATTTATATATTTTTCCCGTGTGGGATATTTTATTTTGGATATATATGTAATATATTTGTATATTTGGATATTATATTTTCTCCAGAGTCCCTCCGTACAAAGGAGACTCTGCCAAAATTCTTCGTAAATTTTGGACTTAGAATTTTGTTGAAATTGTTTTCCAACTTTAATAATTCAAGTATTAAAAGACATAATGATTATAAAACAAGTGTAATTCATTAAAGGAAATTAATTTAGTAAATTATTGTTATAAGTTAATATCTGAAATTAGATATACTGTTTATTCTTCCTTCTACCTTCCTTTCCTTTTCGGGGACGAAAAGTTTTGAGTGGGGAAGATTGTAACGACCCGTTAAATTTATGATATTTAATAGATTAAATTAATGAAATTTCTAATTTGTTTGAGTATAAAATGCAGAGATTTGGTATATTTGTAGTAATTGCAATTTACCGTAACTACAATATTTTATGATAATAGATGCGGATAATGTAAATTGTCACAACTTAAATTGAAGTAATTTTTAAGAAACAAATTAAAGTTGAATCTGTAAAAGTTAATATAAATATTTACTTAAATGGTATTCATTAATATAAAAATGAAATTAGTGCAGATAGTAATAATTTATGTCTGTAGTAAAGGGAAAAGAAAACTAATAGTAATATAAAATTTATTATATGTAAACAAAGCATAGTTTGAACAAATTTATCAAAATTAAGAGAAATAGTATGGTAATCAGTTGGTTATTAATAATTGAAAGATAGATATGTGTAAATACGTAAATGAATTTATAATGGGAAGAAATGGTAAGAATATAAGATATATATATCAATAAGCATCTGATCCAATTAAGGGTATTAAATTTTAATAAATGGTCATTTAATAATTTAACGTTCTGTGAGTAATAATTGGGTGAAATCAGTACAAATTTGGAAGAACATATACCTTAATAAACATTCTAACTTAATAAAATTTGCAAATGTAGGAATTAGTTATAAGCGTATAAATTTTGGGTAGGATAACTATTAATATAAAATACCTACATATTGGAAACCCATTTGTAAGGCATAATTAATTGAGTTAGGAGATTGAGAATAGTTTCAAGGTATATGAACATTTGCGTTACTTAAATTAGAATGTATGCAGTAGCTAAATTTGTGGAATCTAAACTTATGGAACATAGTGTGTAAGATCTTTACTGATAAAAATTTACTTTACAGGTAGTGTATATTCCTAATAAAATGAGACTATGGGTTATAGTAAAGTTTTAAAACCAGATTTTATCTATGTGAATAAAAGAATGGAGGTAATTGGATTTTTGCAATTAAGAAATTTAAACGTTTATTTTTACGTTAAATGAAATTTAAGTTGAGTTGAAAATATTTATGTATGTTAAATTCATGCATTTGACTATAACGGATTTAATAATAAAAATGGAATAGTGAAATCAAATGGATATAAAGATTTCAATTTTACCTTGAAATTCATGTTCACCATAAATGTTAATTGAAACCAAAGAAGTTAATATATGAGCCAAGCCTCATTTATTAATTTGGATTTATTGAAATAGTTGATACCATAGGATAAAGTTAAAACGAAGGTTGTAAACATTTGACTTGGAGAACAATTCAGTGAAATCTTAACTAATGTAAATTTCATCATATTGACATCCATAACTGTGGATAATAGGAGGAAGGTAAATTAAATAAACTTAACCAAACTATTAATGTTGAATATTAAAAATTTGAATTAATAAATAGTTAAGAAAATTAAGGGGATGGAAATAAAATTTATTTATAATTTGGAATTTTAATTATGGTGAAAAGGTTAACTGCAATTAAAAGTGAGTTGAAATGAAAATCAAGTTATTTATTTAATTTGGTTTAAGATAAGAGTATATAAGTATAAGATTAGATAATTGGTGAGAATAAACTTATAATTCCCAATTAATAAGAAAGTGCAGAAAATTAAAACTACAATTAATATACTTATGAATTTTAATTCACATCCAAGCTTGTTAAATCAATTGGAATTGTTTGAACTATCTAAGTAATGAAATTGGGCCAATAATAGAGTTGAAACGTAAAATTTGATTTTATGATTTATTTGATTGATTTAATAAATATTAAAAATAGCCATTTTTGTCACGGACTCGGATTTTGACGAAACCAGTTTCATCGGATCTGTATCGGTAAATTATTATAGAGTTTCAAGTTTCGTATCGATCGGACTTGTCGTTTGATCGTACGGACGCGAAACGCCTTGAAATCAATTTATTAAGAATCAATTTGAAATCAATTTGGAAATCTTGTTTTCAGCATAACTTCTTCATACGATCAAATTTGGACGTGAAACTTCTTCCATCGCGTTCAGAATATTTTAAATTACCTATTTTGATATATGGGTTTACCCAATTTCGCTCCGGAGTCGAATCGGGCTTTTCGGGCCATATATCGTGTAGCGCGTACATCTATCGTATCCGTTCCAGCCTTTTTCAACTTAGTCTATAAATATATCGCTATAAACCCTAATTTCCCTCATTTTTTTTATTTGGCTGTACGTATATCTCAGCCCTTTCTCCTCCTCAATGGCAGACAATAATTTTAGATCCAATTACAATCAAATCAAAAGTAAAAATTTAAAGTGCTCAGAAAAATTCGAGAAAAATATATGTTGATCTTCTCGAAGCGCTTAATCTGCCGGTATAATTTGTTTCTCGATTGGATCTGTGGTTTGCTCAAAAATATTCGAAACAGTGCCGGCCGTACATAGATAGTTGCTCGTTTCAACGGTAGATCTTCAGCGATAGCTCGATCGGGGGGTATGGTTTCGTAGAGGACGTCGAGCAGGCCAGATCCATGCGGCTACTTTGGTCTGTAATGGCATGGATGCACGCAAATTTACGATGGAAGGGCCGACAGGGGCTCTCGGCCTGGGTTGCGTGGAGGCGCCGTAGGAGGGCCGGTCTGGGGTGTAAGGGGCGGCCGGTGATGGCCTTCACGCTGGTGGTCTTGGATCGGAGGAAGGGGGAGCGGTGACTTCGGAAAAATTGAGGTAGGGTTTACTGATGGTGGCGGCCTCGATCGGTTCAGGCTTGAGAAGATGGTGTCGCGTGCTGAAGGGGGTGAAAGCAAATTGCTGACGTGGAAATAATTTTAGGTGAGTTTAGTTTTTATTTAATTTTGTTTTCAACTCGAAATTTCGCTATAACTTTCACATACGAACTCCGATTCACACGAAATTTTTTTTGTTAGGATCGTAATTTAATTCCGGACTCGATGACGCTGGTTTGGACGAATTCTGAGACGGGCGAATTTTTGGATTTAAATTGAATTTGGATTCAATTTAAATTTAAAAGGTGAGTGTTTTAACCCACTCACAATTACTAGAAGCTTTTATGTTTGTTAAATAAATTTTAGAAATGAATAGAAATTTATTTATGAGCTTTTGGCATGTTATTTCACCCATATCTGTTGAATTGCATTTATTGAATTTTACTGTTAATTAAATTGATTAATTGCGTATTAATTTGCTGTTAGGAATTTTGTTTGCATATGAAATGCTAGTTAACAGTTATATAAATTATCTCTAAATATAAATGGTTAGATTAATAGTTGAAATTTAATTTGAATAAACAGACAGTATTACCCGTTGCATATTATCGAACTAATATTGTTATTGATTGATATGGGTTGATAGTAATTGATATTGATTGATGGTTGGAATTGGGTGATGGATGTGTTGTTGAATGGATGATTTATGTGAATATCATTAACTGCCAGTTAGCATGCATTTTACATTTTCGGGATTGTGGTTTGAAATGATAAAACCGCAAAGTTTTATTTTTAAATTGCGGATTGAAATGATAAATATCCGTATCACTTGACCATAGGATAGAAAATTTTATACAGGCACCGCGGTCTATATATAACTATTTTAATGTGATTTCTATGGTTTGGATTGAATACGGTTTATAAATCTTAAATTTTATATTGTATAAATATTTTATTCCATATTTATATCCCTATGAAGTTAAATTTTAGGAATTTAAAAGGTGGATAAATTTCTTTATTGAAATGGAAGAAATTTAGAAAATGGAGTTGGTAAATTTATATCCTATGTTTAAATGTAAAGTTGGAAATTTTAAGATATGATATTTGAAATTGGATTTCCCAAAATAAATAGAAATGGATATTCTAGTAAAGATTTGAATTGGAAAATTTATATATATATTTTACTAGAAATTGAAGTTTTATTAATTATGGATTTTATGTGAGTGGTCAAGATTAATTAATAGAATATTGATTTTGAAAGGATAAAAATCCAACTTTAGTTGAAATATTAATGCTCAAAAATGGATATAAATATATATAAAATTGAAATGGTTTTGGGACTTGAGGTAATATTTTGGATTTTGGTTTAACTTTAAAAGAAGAAATATTTGGAAAGTCGTGAAATTTATTTCTTTATAAAGCAACAGTAAAGTTAAACCTTTTTAATTCGCATACCGTTGAATATCCAAACCATTTGAGTTTAAAAGTTATGGTTTGAAATTATGGATTTCCAAAAATATTAAGCTTTGAAAATACTCGATTTTCAGATATTATGAAGCTAAAGCCTTTTAATTTTTGGAAAGGAATTATATTTGGAATAAGTGGTAAAATAGGGTTTTGGGTTTTGGAATGATATCGTAATATTATGGTTTTGAAATGGATTATATTCTGGTTTTAAAGTATAAACAATTTTTAAATGACCGCGGTGTTATAATAACGATTGGTTGGCAAAGAGACCGGGATCGGATATGGACATACTCTCTGTCGATACCGAAAACCACTTTGACTAACCGTGTACGCGGTGGAGTTCCCAGAATGAAGTAGGTGGTGGCGACGTTTCCTGTAAGGTAAATACGTGGACCCAACTCCCGTGAGTTGGCATAAGGTGGCTAAAACAGGAGCGATTCTCAGGCCAATGAGGTCATTCCTCTGATCGGACGCTCCTCTTCGATATTATACTTTGACTTGGATTGATTCAGTGGCCACTTCTATATTTTGATTTTTGGGGGAGTTAGTTCGAGGTGGGCGGCAGCTGCGCGCTGCGCGTTACCACCAGCCTGGATAGCAATTGGTATATCTACCCTGGCATTGCCTCGTTGTGCCGTGTCACCTACCATATCGAGCCTTGTACGAGTTTGGTTTTCTCCCGTAGCCCGTGTGGTACCCTCTAGTTGCTTCCCGAGTAGGAGGAGCTATGGTATTGGATGGACTACTGGGACTATTACGTGTTAAGGTGGAAAATGTAAAGCCTTAACGCTATTTAAAAGTAAGTTTATTTTACAATTAGACACTATTATAATAGCGCAATATACTACATAGTAAATAGTTTAACGGATCCTTAGGAGATGTAAATCCCGAGCATCTCTTGAGTTACTGTACTCATATTTATTTCTGTTTATTTAACTCACATAAGATTTTCTAGTCTGACTCGAGTGTTTTTGTCTTTTTTCAAATTCGCTCGGGTCAGTCCGAGCGTTTCAGGATAGCAGATTTTAGCTTTGGAGGACGAAGACGAAGAATCAGTATTATTTTATATATAATATTACACCACACTCTTTTTATTCCGCTGCATTGCTTGTATTGGTATGTGTAACTCTGATATTTATTGTAAAAGAAGAATCAAGCTTTTGTAAACTGTTTATGAACTGTATATTTGTTATTATATTTTATCCTTCCGCTGTGAGATTCTGTTTTTGTTTTTATTCTTCTCTGTTTTTCTTATTTACCCCATAACAATCCGCCCTTGCGTACGCTTTGAATTGGCACGTGTGTCGGTTTAAAGTGTGCATAAAAGGCGGGATGTTACATCTACCAGAAATCGCGATCGATTTCGATTACGATATATATATATATATATATTTTTTAATTTTAAATCGTCTCGAAATCGTAACTTAAAATTTCGACCTCATATCGAGACGTGCCGCTAGGCGTTCATAATGTTACACCCCTATTCTGAACGCAATGGAAAATGTTTCGAGTCTTAATTCGATTGTATGGAGAAGATAGCTTTTCAGATACAATAATTATATTGAATTTTCGATATAAATTTCAGCGCATTTATACTTCGTACGATCAAATGATAACTTCAACCATTACGAAATTTAAAATCCCATAATAATGCACTATTACGGATCCAATATAACTAGTTTCGTCGAATTCCGTGACTGTGCCTTGGAATACTATTTTTAAATGTCAATTTAAAGATATATTTTTAAAATTGAACAAATCACCTTTAAATTCAATTTTAAAACTTTTATCATCTCCGGTATTATCCACATAAGTTTTACAAGCCTTCAAATTATTTTTAACAAGTTTAAAACTCTTGATTCAATATTTTATCCATTTTTCAATTTTTAAATTCAATAATTCAATTATCCAATAATTAGTTATATTTGAAATTCAAGTTAGAAATTAACTTTTAAATATTTAAAACCAATTAAATATTTCAATTTCAAATATCCAAAAATTCCGGGTCGTTACAAATTCAGTGGTGTTGTCGAGAATGGCTTGAACTGCTTATGGGTTTTAAATAGTGTTCTATTTGTCTTGGGCCAACATATTATAGATATTTTATTCTCAAGTTTCAATCCAGTGATACCAATTCATATATCTTTTAATCCGTAAATATGTACCAGACAGTTAGACCCCTTGCAACAAATAATAAATAATGGTGACCATTATACAAATAAACTATTTAGATAATAAATAACATTTGTTATATTTTTATTCTATATAATTTTCATCTTGAATGCGGTTAATATATTTTTCTACTCAAAGCGAAGAGATCATTCACTTCCATATAAGTTTACTTTAAGCCATGTATGTATATAATTTGACTCCCCTTGTTTATTTTTATAAATATACATATATGTATACATATTTGTACATATTTACATACGTACATAGTCTTTATCTATAGTAGTAATTCCAATAGTGTTACAATATTTTAGCCTGACCGTGGACCTCTTGAAATGCACTTATGTGTATATAGATGAACCAAAAGTTCAAATCTTGCTTATCACAAAATTTTCTCTGTTTTTATTCGAAGAGATTGAAATATTATTAAGGTCATAGGTTTAAACCCCGATTATAACAATATATCATCCATTTTTTCTTCATTTTTTGTAGTATTTTTATATTCTAATTATAAATAAAATGATGTCCATTCATTGTTTCATATATATGTTGATTCCTCCCCCTTTTTCTTCTGTTTGTATTATTGCAGCCTGCTTTGTTGGAAAAAAAACATTTTAGATATGTGAAAATAACTGACAATCAAATTAATCACAAATAAGATCATTTTTATAAATATGAAAGCTATTTTCTTATACGTGAAAGCTATTTTTTATTTATTTAAAATGTAGCTCAAAATTAAGTTTACACACACACGTATAGTTTTACATTTTCCCAATCTAGAATGCAACCATATGTTTCCGATCAAAAATTCTGTTAGAGAAAAACTAATTGTAGGCAAAAAGTTTGATTATTCAATTGGATATGTTAGAAAACAATTCTTAAGAATATGTGCATTACATGTGCTAAAGTACTCACAATCTAATACAAAATATTGACATGTCTTTTAATTTAGGAATTAATAAAAATTAACAAACTATGAAGCTAAATCTAACAAAATGAACAATAGCAGTGAAGCTTAATAGTCATATATTCTTAAAAAATGAACAATGGCCATTGTGAGTTGCATCAGAATATTCTTCGAAAAATGTTTTAATCTACGTCATATATAATCTGTTTAATGTATATTGAAGACGGTGTCAAGATTGGAAACAGATGGAAAGAAAACAATCGTACAACAATAATTAAATACGCGTTGAATAACCGTGATGCATTTATATTATACTTCTCCGCTTGTTTTATATCTGTTGAACTGATATTATGATGTCAGCAATTGACATTTGATTTTCTTGAGTTTAATTGTAACTCTTTGATTATATTAAATATTTTGTCTTGCATGTATGTACACGTGCATATGTAAATTATTTTACTTTGCACACTTAAAGCAAGTCCATCAGTCCCGACCCTAACTTAGCTGTGGACATAGGCAAAAAATAAATTCAAGACCATGAAATTTTAAATTGAAGGAGAATAAAATGAAGGAAACAATCTGTACATATAGCTGGATATGTATTCTGCGCATTCGATCTAAGGTCATTCAATCTTAGAACCAGGTTGTGTACCCTTTAGGTATTAGACAAAATGCACATATGGGAAACTAAAAATAAAAGACTGTATAAAGTCTATACTAGGACTTAAACCCTATACTTCAAGAAAGGAAGCCAAACTAGTTTCACCACTCCACCACTTTAATCGTGAATACTGACACTTATCTTACTCTACATAAACTAAATAAACAATAAAAAAATTTGAGGCCCCTAAAATTTGGGGGCCCTAGGCCACCACCTAGGTGGCCTATGCCCAAGGCTGAGCTTGCGTGTGCCGTTGGATCTCATATTAATAGTTGTGATAGATTTAAATGTTTTGATCTGATCGTGAACTCCTCAAAATATCGTTATTATATGCACATGTGACACTAGTTCGATTCTGACAAATGGTAATATTTATTCTAAATGGAAATTTGATGCGTAAATGAAGTTGTGAATTCGAATTTCAATCCCAACAAAAATGCTATATTCCTTATTTTTTTGGAACTAATATTAATTGCATTGGTTCTTATATAAACATTCGGTAAAGTGAAATTTTTGTTATAGCTTGTGACCTTTTTGCAAAAGAGGCCTAAGAGTATGTAAACATCGTTTTTTTTCCTTGGCCTACATCTAACATATTAGTTAGTTTGGTGGTCAGTAATTAATAGACAAATTTTCTTTTTTGATCATGAACATGACATTCTTCTAAGTTTCTAATTTGAGCTGTAGACTTTGCAATCGCTGATGTGTTATATAAGCGAGTTTATCATATGACATACATACACTCTTATCCTTATTTCATCTTGAAAGTTGTCTAATTTTACAATATTTGTGACATGGATTTTGCAGTAAAAGGTGGAGGAAGAATCCCGCTATCGTTGTGTATAGGCAACTGAAGCGCAGTTACATATGTACTAATGTGTCGTCTTTGCATTACAGTCCTGTTCTATGTGCTTACTGTAATGGGTTTGTATTCCAAAGTCATCCGTGTATGTCTTATTTAAAATTTCTAGTTCTGGTTTATGTGCTCATCATTGCATGCATGTGTCAAACCTATGATCATTCAGTCGTTTTCTGTTTCTGGCATTGTGGTAATATATTTAAATTTTGGTTTTTGTTCAATAATTTGCCTATCCCTTCTACGAGATGTTCAAATATAGTCCTTTTTTTATGTCATTTAATTTTGCTTAGATAACGTTTTCTCCTCTAGCATTTAACTTCATGGATTTGATTTATACTTATTATAAACCTGAAGCTTGTATACTTAGCTGTTCGAAATAGTGCCCTCCTAAGGTGGAGTCGAACTAAATGTTCACAATTTTTCTAGAAAGTAGAAATCCTTAAAACATTTACGGCATATTAGTCATATTCGTGACACTGGACCTACTGCAAGATGATTAATGATATTGACAACAGGGCTTATGCTCGGTATTTTAGAGTCGACAATTTCACCGTAAAGGAATTGTTTGAGAACATTATTCATTCAACCTCCGGAGTACAAAATGCACGTAACGCTTATATTTAGGAACGTAAACTTTAAAAACTAAGCATGATAAGTTAAATAAACTATTTCACCCCTTATATAGGTTACAATTATTTATTATGAAATTTGTTTTATCATGCATAGATCGTTTATACAACATTCAAGAGATGAAAGCTTAAACCTAAAATGTTTGGAATTTGTGTTAGAATTAGAGAATTAAAAGAACAGTATAAATTGTTAGATAATAGAAGGGAAACAATATAACTAGCACTCTATTTTTAATGCTATGGCTTTAAAACTTTAGAGAATCAAGCAAGTTATCACGAAACCAATTGGTAATGTGATGAATGATCTTTTGGTATTTATGTAAAGCTAACTATATTGATTTGAAGATGTGAGACCATTCTCAACAATATGTTACTCATCAACAATATGATCTCTTAGTATTTATATGCTTCCAGCTAGACGGTATATACTTTTAAGTTAAGACTCGACAAATAGCAATTTATATGCTTTCTTATTGTTTGATTAAATAGCTAAAGTCCACTATTATAGTATTTTGATGAGGTGTAATTTGCATTTGTATTTAAATCGTTATCTTTTATTACTTATAAACCTTTACTTGTATTAATGAACAAAATAAATATCATTATTGCCTAAATGAAAATAAGAATTGATCTCAATTAAGGTTTCAGTGGGTGTTTGGGTCGTGATTTTGATATGAAATCATATCTAGAGAAAATAAATATGGAGAACGAAAGAATATATTTGACTTGTTCAAATTAATAGTGCATATTTGGATAAGTATTGTTAAACCAACTTGTGGTCTAACATTCGAAATACTTTAAAAATATATGTTATTCAATAAAAATTTCAAATACGTCCATAGTCAAAATAAAAATTGTCCAAAATGTTCAAAATCCACATCGTACTTTAGTTGTATGCAAGTGATACAAAATTCGAAATATTTGTAATATTCCTCATCCATTAGTGAATATGTCGAAAATACAAGCCATCTTACACCTCTAATTTTAAATAACATTATTCAAGTGATTTAGTTAGATAAATTCAACAGAATAATGTAAAAATTAGAGCGATAAGGGGATTGAGATTTGAAAACTAAGTAGTGGTCGTGCTCAATTAAATAAAATTAAAAGAATGAGTTTATGGAAATGGTTTCATAGGTTAACTAATAAGAGAATAAGGTAAGAGCATTATGGGAAATAGCCGTCCATCATAACCCTTAACCTCTAAACCCTTATTCCCATTTTCATTTCACGAGTTCATAATTCTAAAACATAAACAAAGAGCTCAAACTGGCCATAACCTAGAGGAAAAAGAGGAGAAAAATCAATTAAAAGCTAAAGGATCAAGCAAGGAGAACTAAACAAGATCAAATCTCAAGTTCCTTATCCAAAGCAAGGTGAATAATAGTCAAAACTATCTCATTTTCGTTTTCATGAACATTTGATTTCGGGTTTCATATTTAAATCCGTTTTGATGATTTTAATGATGATATGCTTGGGTTATATAAGCCATGTTTGTTTTAAACAAGAATGTCTGATAAATGTTAGATTCGATTTTAAGGTTAAAATCATATATATGGGATTTTGAATGCCATAAGGATTTAATATGTTGAGTAAAACATTATTTTGAAGATGAGTTTAAATTTTCATAATTATCCAAGTTATTGATAATTTACTATGAGTTTTGAAGGAAGAAATAAAAATTTATTTCGGCTACTATAAAATGGATTTTAGGTCTGAAATTTATGTATGTTAGAAAACATATTAAAAGTAAATTATGATGATTTTTGGGGATAGTTTCTAAGTGATTTACTATGGAAATTAAATTAATTAAGTTGGAGGACTTAAATGTCTTAATTATCATGCAAAAGGGAAGGGCTTTTTCCTAATTATCTTTGATTAATTCTGGATTAATTTGGCAGTCTTTTAGAAAAGATTATTGTAAAGGTTATAGCAACCAATTACATTTCTACAAATATGCAAGTTAGTTGAAAAACATTTACTTTGAAAGGCAATAAAACAGTTTTGTAAAGGTTCATTACTTCACCACTTCCTGTAGCAATCTTTCGATCCCATACTTCCACACCTAACCAAGTTGAAAGCAATACACATGGTATTAATGCTTTGGTACGTAGTGGATCAGAGAAAGGCGAAAGGCGTATACTCAAAACCATTCTTTCAAAGGGGCCGTGGCTATTTTAAATAGCTTTCGAAGGTGTTTGTTTTGCTTTCAAAAGAGACGCTGCTTACCTTTCTTTTAATGGATGCTTTCGAAAGGGTTGAATTACTTTTACATAGTTTTCAAAGCGGTTAGCGCCTTCTTGTTTTAAATGACAGCTTTCGAATGAGTTGTAGCATTTTATATTTTAAAAATGTAGCTTTCGAAAGGGTGGTTTGAACCTAGTCGAAAACGTGTTGCCGTCTTCATACCTTTCGAATAGGTTGAAGTTATCAACGAGTTCGACATGTAAGCTTTTGTTTTATAAATATAAAAGCTGCTTGCAACATTTTCGGAAGGGTTCGAATAGTCATTTAAACTAAAGGTTTCGAAGGCAATAGCTTCGAAAGGTGTTTCGAAGCTATCCTCCTAATTGTTTTACTTAAAGACTAATGCTTTCGAAAGAATGGTTCTGAAGCCATCTGTTTTCTCCAAACCCTTTTATTTGAAGGTTAATGGTTTCGAAAGGGTTATTTTCACTTATGTCCGTTTTGGCCCAAAAGTTATATTTAAGATTAAACCCAATGATTACGAAAGAGGTACTTTCAAATGGTTTTTGAAGCTATGCTTCTATAAGTTGGAAAGTGGTGCATTAATACTTTCGAAAGGAAGGTTTTGATGCTTTTGAAAGATATGTTTTAAAGTGTTTCTAAAGGCATATGTTTAGTGTTTTGAAAAGAATATTTGAATGCTCTCAAAAGTGAAGGCCTAAGGTTTCGAAAGCCTTAGTTTTCAAAACAAAGAACCCAGTCTCATTTTTAAAAGGAAAATCCATGGAAATATAAAAGGGCTCTGAAATGGTTTTTAATTTTGAAGTTTTTGAAGAAGCTTTCCTTGATAAGAATAGTAGGTTAAAAGGATTAACCGTACTTTTTGTGAAAATGATTTCGTGGATATTAAACCATAATATTGATAGTATTATCTTGTGACCAGTTATTCCATATGCTTCTTCTATAAACATAATTCACTATATAATGTACCCATAACTGTATTTTGGGAGGATGGGCAGAATAACCAGCTAGGTTGACACAGTAGTGAATATAAATTGAGTAAACTTCTGTATGAGTAGAATTGCATTCAGGATGTCAGGTAGACCAGAACATAGGATGCCCAAAGGCTTATCAAGAAGTTGTCGGTTCAGATAGATTCATAGTAAACCCATGAAAACTATGTTTGGAAAGAGTTATTGACAGAAGTCAATAGGTTCGTAGTGATCCCATGAAAGTTATGCCCGGATAAAGTTATCGACAGAAGTCAATAGGTTCATAGTCAACCCATGAAAACTATGATAAAAGAGAAGTTATTGGAGATACCAATAAGTTCAGTGAGAACCCATGAAATAATGAAGTTATTGGCAGGGGCCAGTAGGTTTTAGTGATCCCATGAAAACTATAAGACCGGAAAGACGGTCCATAAGCTTTGAACAACTTATTAGTCAGCCCATGAAAACCATCAGGTTAATAGTAGCCGAGACAGATAGTGTTAGGAACTGAGTTGATGATGTTTTGATGATGACAACCTTATATAGTCATTATACTTTACTTTATAAAATGTATACTAACATTTCCATATATATATAGGAAGTATATGCATGTATCATCGAAGACTGATCGGTATAAAGACTCAAGCATCAAGATGAAGATTAGAGATTCAAGATTCAAGACTCTAGAGAATCAAGATTTCAAGATCTCAAGATAAGTGTCTAGTATTTTGTTAAAACTTCATAATAGCACTCTCATCTTTCTTTTAATTTTCTTTTGGGATGGAACCTAATTTCTATCGAAACCAGTGGCTTACATACCCACAACAAGTAGCTTACAAACCTACGACAAGTGGCTTACAAACCCACGACAAGTAGCTTACAAACCTACGACAAGTGGCTTACAAACCCACGAAAATCAAAATCATTTAAACTACTTTGTACAAGTTCTCGAGTCCTATGGAGGAGCTCTGTAGGAAGGTTCTTGCAATTTCAGTTTGAATAGATTTTTCAAAATGTTTTCCAATCTGTTTTCAAAATGTTTTAGCTTTCAAAATCATGTTTTCAAAAATATTTTCGAACTTTGTTTTAGCCTTGAAATATTCCTCTATTCTGATTTTAAAAAATTCTATTTTTAAAACATCAAAACTTATTCTGATTTTAAATATTACTTATATAATTGACAGTCTATATCAATTATATATATATATATTTAAAATAATGTTTTATATTCATTCTCTATCTCAAAATATTGTTTAAAAACTTTACTTTGCTTCAGAGAAGTTTCAACTTGTTTTAAATTCAATTGTCTTTACAAAACAACATTTCTATAATTTTGAACTGAGGGATGTCAACATAAGGGGATACCCCATGTCGACATGGTGATAGTTGGATTCAAAATTCAATTTTCAAAAGAAGTGTCCATTCGTTCGAAAATCTTTCGCCAATGGTTATGACTGTTGTGCATCTATATAAAGTCTTCCAAAACGAATTTTTTTAACAACTACTTTCTTATTTTCTTCACTCTTTCTTCTCCACCATTCCATATCCATAAAACTTCATATTTTCAAGATCGTGCCATCATTCTGCCAAATTCTCAATAGGAAATCATTTAGATACTCTCTCTATTTGATTCTCCATCATTCTACTAAAGATCAAAGTTCTATTCAGAGTTATAGGATTAATTTGTATTCAAAAAGTCCATAGAGTCTATCCATTCAAAAGGATTGTTATTAAGAAGTATTAGGGTGATCTTGTGTCCCGTAAATCAAGAGAGTTTACCCAGATAGGAGGGTTCCTCAAGGCCTTAGAAATTGAGGGTTGTAATTTAGATATTGGCTTATAAAAATCTGTACAAGGATATTGCCTTGGTACAGGACTGGATGTAGGAGGATTCCGAACCAGTATAAAATCCGGTGTGTTCTTTCCTTTTACTTGCTTTACTTTACTATTTGCATTTGTTATATGTTCTGTGATCATTCTGTGTTAGAATTCTGTTTAGATTTGTGTTGAAAGTTTTAATTTAGTCATATAGTTCATATATTCTTTAAAACACTATTCACCCTCCCCTCTAGTGTTATTTCTGCCTTAAGATCCTTAATCCGCATCCCTAACAGATAGTTAAATGAATGAGGATGAGGAATCCATGATATTTTTCTTGTTTGCATATAATTATGATATTTTAAATTGCAATGATTCTAACCATTATGGATGTAGGAGCACAGTATATGGTATTTAGAAATTTTTGGGTAAGGTACTAGTGAGGGGAAAACCTATTCCACTAAGTGGCATAGTCTCACTAGATATCTAAATGGTTCGAGTTGGTAGGTTATTATTCATACCAGGCTTTATGTCAGACCTGAAATTTATATTTTCCCCTTAAATTCTGGGGTGCTTAATTGATTTTGAATAGATTGATAGTTGGGATTTTTAGGTTCTCCTTTAGATTAATAAACTTCCGCAAACATGCATGAGGCAAACTAGCTAGTAGGAGTTCTTTTCTATTTGATTATGCTATGTTTTGATGTAAAAGCAAAGTTGTTCAATTGCATATGTTTAGACTTTGAACATCCAGGGGGCACCTTCATATGTCGCTCTTGGCGTATTTTGTAATAATTATATTTTCTCTAAACGTGGTTCTCGAATATGAGATTATGTAATGAATTTGAAATATGACTGAAATGGAATGAGAAATTTCTTTAATGGTTTAGTTTTTTTTCGTATCCACATGTTTCTGTTATATCAAAGTATCTAACATTACTACATTTGGTCACCAAGAATTGATAACCATGGATGACCGCAGCATCCATGACCGTTAGTTTTGGGCCTCCAAGTGGGGGGTGTTACAAGCCATCTCCTTCTTCATAGCTCAAAATGTCAAAAATATCGTCTATATGCAATTTCATCTTTCTATAAATCATTATATCCAAAAGTTAGGAACTAACATTTAACATTAGTTAGAGTGTAATCTCCGCATGCACAGAAGATAGAAAATGTGTATTTATTTATATATTAATTACCTTAAATAGCAAACAATTATAACATATGACTCCGTAGTTAATTAGGTAATAATTTTTATTAAACTCCTTTAGGAAAGTAATTGATTTCTTAAGGAAAAATAAGAAGGAATCTTACATAGCCTAATTAATGGACATGGTGTGTGTGTGATAATACATAGAGTGTTGTAAAACATGACTAAGTCATAAGTGGTGTGAGGTCAATCATAAGACACACGAAGCTCTGCTCACCTAATCTGGCTACCAGCAGTTTGACTTTGGGGCTCATGTGAGACATTACCTCCGATAAGTAACTACGATGACGCGAGGGTAGACTCAATTCTATAGGGTAAATCTGTCCAGTTAATCTGGGTACTAGTATCTATGAATAATTAGGCTAATGAGCGACGTCACCATGGATACAGGTCATAAGACGAAGGACCTGCTTCGAGTTTTTGGAAGGTATTAAGTGGTTGTTTAAGGGCCCGACTTTCTCCCCAAATGAATTACTAAATGGTCGGGATTGGGTTTATGCACGATTAGTGATATCTTGGAAAGGTCCACTTCAACAGGAAGCATTAAGTGTCCGAAGATATTTCCATGCGATGCCAACTAGATAGATACCTATGTAGAGTCAAGCCTTGGGAATAGGTATTAAATAATGGAGGCCTACCTCAATTGAGGTCTTAAATGGTCAGAGTCTTCCTATTTTCCATTAAAATGTGTTAAGTGACTTGGGTTCAGTCTCTTGCATTGTTAGACATTTACGTCGTTGGTTATGGTAATGGGATTAGGAAACCTGCTTCGGAAATGGAATGTATTAAGTGATTGATTGAGGGCCTGCCTCCTTTCGTTATAAGAAGATTAAATGGTTCTAAAGCACGTAATACATATTCCTATATTGACATATACTACCCAAGTACTGAAATAATAAGGCTCGAGTTTTTGTTTACCGGACACTTGTTGTTCTAACTCCCTCCTCATTACAACATAGGTTTAGGAAGGAGTGATGACAGTGATGATGCTTGAATACGGTGTGAATAAAGCTTGTGGCAGTTATTGTTATTTATTTATGATGCTTTTATTACCCATGAAAATATACTTTGGAACAAATGATGTAACGATTATTGTTTGAGACAATGTTTTGTTATCTATTATGGCATTTGAATTTATCTTGAAATAAATGGGTACAATTTGCTATTACACTTTGTCCATTATGTTGTAACTTCTGAAAGAATAGTTATAGCTCTGTATTGTTATCACTTTTACCAACCAACAGTCAGCTTGAATGGGTTTAAGTTTCAACAGGCCTTTGCTAGGTCAGAGTTTAGGCCTCTTTCGAGGTAGGCTGTTATAATGATGATAGTAAGAGTACGGAGGAGTATAAGCTTGATTAGAGATGCTTTGATTAATGAATATTGTGAAGAGGTACGAACAAAAGATTTGCAACTTTGGATTTGTGAATTGGTAAAGAAATGAAGAGAGCTAGGGATGTGCTTTTATAGAATTGTAAATGGGTGGAAAATGACCATGGATATTTTCTCCTAGCCATGCTTTAACGGACCTCCACCTTTCCAAGCCTATACCTCCACTCACTTCATACTATATTTTGAAAAAGTCTCCTCCTTAATCCCCTCCTTTATGTATGTCTTAAAGAAGCATTTAGGTTAATTAATTTCTCTTAGTAAGATGGAAGATTTAAATACTTGTTGATGTGTTCATATTTTTATTACACAAGTCCAAATAATTTAAATAACTTTTATTGTTTAAAAAGTTGACTTTTAACCAAACGATGTTTAAAAAGTTGACTTTTAAGCAAACGTTTTTTCATCCCATTTTCAATATTTATTCAAAGTATATATTTTTGTAAACACATTTCTGAAATATGTTTTCTAACATTAGTTATTAATCAAAAAGTGTTTAATAAGGTTATAAAATTATATTTTTAATACTTAACTTTTTTTCAAAAATTAAGATATCCGAAGATGAAGTGTTCGAAATTATGAGTCATTACATTCTCCCCCTCTTAAGACATTCTATCCACGAAATCCAAACAAGAACAACACAAAGAGAAAAGAAGAAACGATGCATATATAGAATCAAACTACATATAAATTGAGCTACAAGATGAGTAACTCCACCACATAAGTGAGTACATAATAGAAGATAAGGTAAGATACAATAGAAACTACTAAGGAACAACTCAGAATAAGAGGCTTTAATACTCTCCTTGGTCTCCCAAGTGCAATCTCGAATATCCTCAACCCACTACACCTTAACCAATTCCACAACCTTAGTCCTCGTTCTCTTCGTATCATGATCAACAATACGAATAGGCTATCTCACAATGGTCAATTAAGGCTCAATCTGAATCCTCCTGTTGCAATGGCTCGATAATCAAATTAGGATCATATACATACTTCCGTAGATGGGATATGTGAAAATCATTATGCACACCTACAATTTAGCCGGTAACTTAACTTGATAATCATGAATGCCTATCCTTTCAAGGTAACGAGGCACGAGTTATTCTTCCAAAATTCCAAGGTAGCGGAGCTGTTTTCTTATTTCAGGTAGCGAAGTATGAGTAATGCTATTGTTGTTATCGGTCATCTGAAAAAAAACGTTGACTTCCCATTCCATCGACTGATTTATATACCATAAAAACTAGAAGTCATTATGTATCGGTATTAGGAAAGGTCCAATAAACCGAGGGGTTAACTTTCCTCCTTCCCAAATCGCACAACACCTCTTATCGTAGAAACTTTGATAAACACAAAGTCCTCTAACTGAGAACTCTAAGTCTCGATGTCTCACATCTGTATAGTTCTTCTACCCACTCTAAGCTACCTTCAAGTGCTTCCTAATCTCTACTACCTTATCCATGATTTAAAAATAAAAATTTCACCCCTTGACCAGTTTGAATTTTTGAAAATAGTTTGAATAGTTTGAAGTAGTTTAAATAATTAAAATAGTTAAAATAGTGTAACTGGTTAAAATAGTTAAAAATAGTTTAAATTGTTAAAATAGTTCAATATAAATGTTTAAGCACTAAAATGGTTTATATACCAAAATAATTTGGAAAAGAAAAATAATTTGTATATTTAAGAAGATAGGTTTTAAATATTTTATATTAAATAATTTATTTGAAAATAGTTTCAAAGTCAAACCGATTCAATTCCAACTTCCCAATTCAAATCAACTCCAATCTCCATTCAATCGATCCAATTTCGATTTCAATTCAAATCAATTTCAAATTCTATTTCAAATTAATTCAATTACACTTTCAAATCCAATTAATTCAATTTCAATTTTAATTTAAAACCATTCCAATCTCAAATTTAAAACCATTTCGACTTATCAATTTCGAGTTCAATTTTCAAAGCATCGATCCAAAATACTTAAATCAAATTTACCTTCAATACCAAATTTGAATCTAAATTTTCAAATACTTTAGTTAGTAAAATTTAAAGTTCGATTAAAAGTCACATCCTTTAAATCTAATCAATTTATAAAATATAAATCATAATTCGATTATAACTTAAAAATCTCAACTTCAATTATTTAAAACATTTAGTTTATCAAATTTAAATTTCAACATTCAGGGCTCAATTTTGAAAATAATTTGATTTCTATAAATTCGATTTTTATTTCTTTTAAATCAAAACCATTTCAATAATTTCAAATCAAAAATTTTAATATTATTTAATTTAATCAATTCGGTGTTTGTATATAATTTTCTATCCTATGGCTAGATGATCGATTACTTCATTTTAATTTCAGGGATGGCTATATATCATATCAATCCAAATATCAGTGTCATAGGTATATATCATTTCAATATATTTCTTAATGTATTCAAAGTAATTCAATTATCAGTTTATATACTGTAAATAATATGCAAGGTGATGATAAGATATATCAGAATAAATAAACGTCCCAATCATCCAAATATCAACCAATTTGCATCAGTCACAATCAATCATACAAACAGACAATATAATTCACAGCAATTTCATAGTTTTCAATATCATGTAATTTACTGACAATTAAATCCCAATTTCAATTTGACTGTAATTTTACCTTTTAACAATTAATTCAATGACAATCTAGATGACAATTAAATTTATCAAACAACGACCAATAAAATTTATATCACTTCATAATACCAAATTTAACTAGCACAAAAATATTATAGTACGTTGTAATCATTATAAAACACTCACATTGAGTTTACAATTTTAAACCAAATCAAACAATATACGATTTAATCAAAAAAATTAACTAGCTCCAACGACTCCAAATCAGTTCTAGAATACAGTGCTCATTGCCACGATTCCATCGCTGCTTGTTTGACTTGATTTGGACCTCGTATGTGAAAGTTATATGATTTTTAGGTTCATCGATTAATTATATAATTCATTTAAAATACTAGTATATTTATATATAAAATCCATTACCCGATAGGATTCGAGACCCGGACCAAACACATATTCTTCTTCCCCCTTATGTTTCATCATCCAGTTTACAGCTTTTGTTTTTTAATCTTTTCTTGTTTTTTTCCTTTACTTCCTTTCCATTTTTTCCCTTATCAACACACATGCACGACCTTCCTTTCATATGTATGTATTTCATTTTTTTCTAACCATCTACTCACGCAAGACAGAAGAGGGGGCTGGGCTATAGCAGTGCACGACCGGGCTAGGAAGTGCGGTAAAGTAGCTAGAGTGTTTGGCGACCGAGTGCGGGTTTGGTGATGGAGCAGCTGGCTTCGGGCTGCATGAAGGTTGTGCGGCACTCGGGACCGGTGGGGAAAGTATGTGGTTCGAGGTGGTGAGGCGGGGTTCGCGAGAGGGTGTTAGGCTGGTGGAGGAGGAGGGTGGTACAGAGCTTCGAGTAAGTGGCAGGGTACGGGGTCGGTAGGTGCTGTAGTTCATTCGTGGGGAGGAACTGGTGGAGGGATGTGGGTTGAACTCGGCCAGTGGTGGCGCAGGGAGAGTGGGGCTGGACGCGTGGAGGTGGTCTCGTGGCTGACGAAGGCGGGACGTGGTTGGTTGCGTGCATAAGCTAGATGCGAGGGATGGAGAAGAAACAAGGGAAGGGGAAGTTGCAACTTCATATGAACTTATATATATATATATATATATATATATATATATATATATATATATTACTAAGCCAAATCTCACAGAATGAAGAAGGAAGCAGAGGAAAATGGTGAAGGCAAACATGCATGCGCATATAAATACAAGAAGGATACATATACAAAATTAATGCAACATTTAATAGGTATCGTTTCACACGCAAAGAGTATGGGCTGAAAAGAAATGATCTCGGCTTGAAAAAAAAGGATGGAATATGAGTAATTATGACTCGTGCACGGTCATACACTCATTTCTCAACCATGCAGCATTTTGCCATGAAAGCCAAAACAGAAAAAAAAAAAATATACCACGGTGATCAACGCGATGAGACGATCCCAACGATGTAGTCAAATCCGTGCTACAACATTCATAGCAAAATCTCGTTTGCTGCTGCTGTTACGCTACGGAATTGAACGACAACGACAATTCTTTATAAAAGGAGCTACAAAGTTCGAAATTGGACGGAATGAATTTTGACATTTTAATCATAATTTTTTTAGAACATTTCTGCGTAAAAATATTCATACTTCAAAATTTGATAATTCGGCCGAAAAAATTGTGTTGATTGGGTTTCAGACAAATTTTGACATAAAACAACTTTTATTGGTTTTATTCAAATGGACGCATTTCAAATATCTAGTTTTCGTTGTCAAATTTATATTTTTTAAAAATAATTTTATTTCAAAATCTTCGTTAAATTCAACTTTAAATCGTTGAAAAATCTAGGTCGTTACAATCTTCCCTATCCAAAAGCCTGAAACGCGTTAAGTAACTAATTTAACATTTGATATATTTTTTTCAAAATTATCAACTTATAAAACAATAAAATTTCATTTATAGAACCACTGCTA
Organism: Allium cepa; assembly: GCA_030765085.1. NCBI lineage: Eukaryota > Viridiplantae > Streptophyta > Magnoliopsida > Asparagales > Amaryllidaceae > Allium > Allium cepa. The sequence continues at coordinate 133,655,022 of CM060943.1, forward strand.
CATTTCTACTACGCTACTCCGATTGGCTTATGGAATTTACAAGTTAGTTATCAGAACAAGTTATAAAAATTTTAAAACTTCAAAAAATTTCTAACCTTCGGATTTACGAAAAATTACGGCAGCGTCTTCTTTGCGCGGCTCGATCGAAAAAACTACAAAACGCCACTACGGGCCCCAAACCCACAAAAGAAAACAAAAGTCAAGTGGCTTCATCATAAAACCATCAAATCAAATGACAAAATAAACATATATCTTTTTGTCGGGCAATCCAAATTTTTCTTGATTCTAAATACTTGCATCTTATTTACTAATGATATCTAATCATACAATTTAAAATCATTTTATATTTAGTATATTCAGTTTCCAATATTTGCTTTACTTAAGTTCGTACGATGTATATATATCATCTGTACGTAATATCAAATCTGATCGCTCACTCGATCACACAATTTCACTTCCGTACTATTGTCATTCACACAACTCTCTAGTGCGGACTCAGATTTGATTCCTTTATCAAAATCTATCATTCTCATTGCATAACCATATGCTACAATTGATAATTCTAGAATCAATCAAAAATCCATATCCAGGGTTTGCCGTCGAGAATCGAGTGAAAAATCCTAATTCAGATCGGTATAAATTATCTCAAAATTCTGTGCTCGAATCAAGATCAACTCATTATGGGAATAAAATAATATACGTACAACTTACATATTTGCTTTCAATAGATTTCTGTCCAATTCATCTATATTAAATTTCTTTTACTTACCTACATTTCATTTACAATCAATTATTCACAATCCAGTATTCATATCCCTTATTTACTTAGTATATCCGCTTCTTTTCTTTTTTTGAAATGGTACTCTATATACAACATGTCACTGAGACAACATATCACATGTCAATAAACGTTCGAATCACGCTACGTAAGTTTTGAACTTGTGATCTCTCGCCCCAAGCCGAATCACTTAATCACTTGAACAATGGTGCTTGTCAGTATATCCATTTCTTTACATAGCATATTCTTTAATATTGTCATTTCTTAAACATCATTCCATAGAATTTGCTTATTTAAGTTCATTTTAAACATTCTAAACAATTTAATTAAATTCAATTTCATTTTCCAATTGATTCTTAGTTACACCCAATCCTTTTCATTCACATTCATTTTCATAATTTCCTTTAGTAACATATTTATTTATGAAACATTTTATTAATCATCACTTTAGTTTATAATCATTCTATAAAAGTCATATATAAGAAGTTGGACATTTTTAAGGTTTATAATTATCTCAAAAGTTATAAAATCAATTTCAAAATTTCTCTGCAAATTTATATATAATTCTATAATCCATTTACAAAGATATTATTTGATTCATTTGTTTGCTTTCTTAAGCCCACATACTTATTCCATTCGGTCATTAATCATTTCATAATATACTTAAGTATATAACACTTATTACAACTAAATTTCCATTTACATACATTCTAATTACTTTTAAGTTTGATTACTTAAATAACACCCCATTACATATCCAAGTAATGAAAAGACAAAACACTCGAGTCAGGACTAAAATATCCTTATGTAAGCCAAATCGATATCGCATATAACATAAGTGTAACGTTGTCATAGATGTTTATGAGATTTCGAATCTCCTATTCAGTGTGTAACATGCGTGCAATAACTCAAGAGAGGTGATGAGATTTTCCATCTCTTAAGGATCTATCAAAATATTTATATGTAGTAGAATACGCTATATATATAATGTCTAATCAGTAAAATAAATATTAAAATAGCATCAAGGATTTACATTAATCCCCCTTAACACTTTTTTAAGCATTTGGCAAACAGTTTGCATTTGACATCACCAGTAGAACATCGGTGGTCAGGGATGCACCGTGGTACGACAACACTAAACCAAAACTGTATGTGTCTCGTTTAGGGATAAAAGTATGATAAGGCACGTTAGACAATGCCTAAGGTAGGATCCTACCAGTTTATCCTTCCCGCCTGGTGGTAGCATATCATAGCCATGATCGCCCAACGCATCCAACACTCCTATAAAATCAGAGGGTGTGCACCAATCAATCACAAAGTAAATGATGGTAATACGAAGAAGTGCGTCCGCTCGGGGTAACTAACCCACTTGGCCGGTACGGCTCTTGTTTTAGTCATTTCAAATTAGCACAAATGCCAGACTAATTCATCATCGTTCTATTTCTTCAGATCTAGCAAACGACGCTAAACCCAACCACTTCATTCTGGAGTCTCCTCCGCGTCCACAGTTGTTAAAGTGGTTCCGGTATCGACAAAGAATATGCCTATATCTGGTCCCGGTCTCTTCAACAACCAAACATCGACACACGGTTGGTACTTTTACATTTCGAAAACAAATCATACTTGATATCAAAATATCACATTCACTTCAAAATCAAATCCATTTAGAAATCATCATATTTTCTCAAAATATACCATTTCATTTCAAAATCCTTTTCGTCTTAATATCTCGATTTCTTTTCCAAAATCATTTCGAATTTCAATTTAGGTTATAACTTCATTTGACCCAATTCTTATTTAAATCCATGATTTAAAAATAAACATTTCACCCCTTGACCAGTTTGAATTTTTGAAAATAGTTTGAATGGTTTAAAGTAGTTTAAATAATTAAAATAGTGCAAATGGTTAAAACAGTTAAAAATAGTTGAAATTACTAAAATAGTTTAATATAAATAGTTTAAGTATTAAAATGGTTTATATAGCAAAATAATTTGAAACACCAAAATAATTCGAATATTTAAGAAGATAGCTTGTAAATAGTTTTATATTAAATAATTTATTTGAAAATAGTTTCAAAGTCAAACCGATTCAATTCTAATCTCCTAATTTAAATCAATTCCAATTTCCATTCAATCGATCCAATTTCTATTTCAATTCATCGACAATTCAAATCGATTCAACTTCGATTTCAAATTAATTCAATTCCACTTTCAAATCCAATTAATTTAATTTCAATTTAAAACCATTCCAATCCCAAATTTAAAACCATTTCGATTTATCAATTCCAAGTTCAATTTTCAAAACATCGATTCAAAATACTTAAATCAAATTTACCTTCAATACCAAATATGAAATCTAAATTTTCAAATAATTTTACTTCGTAAAATTCAAAGTTCGAATAAAAGTCTCTTCCTTTAAATCAAATCAATTTCTGAAATTAAAATCAAAATTCGGTTATAACTTAAAATCCCAACTTCAATTATTTAAAACATGTAGTTTATCAAATTTTAATTTCAACATTCAGGGCTCAATTTCGAAAATAATTTGATTTCTATAAATCCGATTTTTATTTCTTTTAAATCAAAACCATTTAAATAATTTCAAATCAAAATTTTTAAAATCATTTAATTTAACCAATTCGATGTCCGTATATAATTTTATATCCTCTGGCCAAGTGATTGGTTATTTCAATTTAATTTCAGGGATGGACATATATCATTTTAATCCAAATCACAGTGTCATATGTATATATCATTTTAACATATTTCTTAATTTATTCGTAATAATTCAATTTACAGTTTATATACTGTAAATAATATGCAGGGTGATAATATGATATATCAAAATAAATAGACATCCAAATCATTCAGATATCAACCAATTTGCATCCATCACAATCAATCATATAAACTGATAATATAATTCACAATAATTTCATAGTTCTCAATATCATGTAATTTACTGGTAGTTAAATCCCAATTTCAATTTGACTGTCAATTTTAATTTTTAATAGTTAATTCAATGGCAATCTAGATGATAATTAAATTTATCAAATAACGAGCAATAAAATTTATATCACTTCATAATACCAAATTTAACTAGCATAAAAATATTCTAGTACGTTGTGAGCGTTATAAAACACTCATCTTGAGTTTTCAATTTTAAATCAAATCGAACGATGTTCGATTTAACCTAAATTTTTAACTAGCTCCAATGACTCCAAATCAGTTCTAGAATGTGGTGCTTATCGCCTTGATTCCATGCCGCTTGTTTCGCTTGATTTGGACCTCGTATGTGAAAGTTATACGATATTTAAGTTCATCGATTAATTATATAATTAATTTAAAATACTCAATTTATATATAAAATTCTTTATCCAATAGGATTCGAGACCCACCCTAAACGCATCTTCTTCTTCCCTCTTATGTTTCATCATCCATTTTGCAGCTTTTGATTTTTTTTCTCTCTTTTCTCATTTTCTCCTTTTCTTTTTTTTTCTTTGATTCTTTTCTATTATTTTTTCCTTTATCAACACGCATGCAAGCACCTTCCTTTCTATATGTATATATTTGATTTTTTTCTAACCATCCACTCACGCAAGATAAGAGAGGGGGCTGGGCTGTAGTAGTGCACGGTCGGGCTAGGAAGTGCGATGAGGTTGCTGGAGTGTTCGGCGACCGGGTGCAGGTTTGGTGATGGAGCAGCTAGCTTTGGGCGGCACGGAGGTTGTGCAGCACGGAAGGACCGGTAGAGAAAGCAGACGGTTCGAGGTGGTGAGGCTGGGTTCGTGAGAGGGTGTCAGGCTGGTGGAGGAGGATGGTGGTATATAGCTTCGGGTGAGTGGCAGGGTATGGGGCTGGTAGGTGGCGCAATTCATTCGTGGGGAGGAACTGGTGGAGGGACGTGGGTTGAACTCGGTCAGTGGTAGCGCAGGGAGAGCGGAGCTGGATGCGTAGAGGTTGTCTCATGGCTGAGGAAGGCGGGACGTGGTTGGTTACACGCATGAGCTAGATGCCAGGGAGGGAGAAGAAACAAGGGAAAGGGAAGTTGCAGCTTCGTATGAACTTATATATATTACTAAGCCAAATCTCATATAAAGAAGAAGGAAGCAGAGGAAAATGGTGAGGGAAAGCATGCGTGCGCATATAAATACAAGAAGGATACATACACACAATTAATGCAGCATTTAATAGGTATTGTTTCACATGGAAAGAATGTGGATTGAAAAGAAATGATCTCGGTTTGAAAAGAAAGGGATGGAATATGAGTAATCATGACTCCGGCACAACCATAGAAGCATTTCTCAACTATGCAGCATTTTTCCATGGAAGCGAAACTACAAAAACAAATATACCACGGTGATCAGCGTGATGAGACGAGTCAAATCTGTGCTACAACATTCCTAGCAAAATCTCGTCTATTGCTGCTATTATCGCTATGGAATTGGACGACAATGACAATTCTTGATAAACGAAGCTACAAAGTTCGAAATTAGATGGAACGAATTTTGACGTTTTAATCAGAATTTTATTTAGAACATTTCTATGTAAAAATATTCATACTTCAAAATTTGATAATTCGTTCGGAAAAATTATACTGATCGGGTTTCGGACGAATTTTGACACAAAAAACTTCTATTGATTTTATTTAAATGGACGCATTTCAAATATCTAGTTTTTGTTGTCAAATATATATTTCTTAAAAATAATCTTATTTCAAAATCTTCGTTAAATTCAAATTTAAATCGTCGAAAAATACAGGTCGTTACAGTATGAGTTGTATATAACGTCTTCCCTATAAGAAATTGGAAGGATAATTTTCATAAAGGAGGCGATCTGCAACAACTATACTTTCTACGCGATAATAATAAATTTTTTTAAGTTTTTTTTGAGAAAAATGTGTGATCCTCTACGCGTAGAGGAGAGCACACATGTGAATATATATATATAACACGAATATAAGGAGCTGCCAACATGCCTGGCAGGTAACAAGGGAAAAAATACATATAGCTAAACTCAGGTACTCCTAAGGTGAGTTCCGACGATGCCACCTGATATTAAGATGTTGAAAGTATCGAAAAGGCTAAAGGGAATAAGCATCTGCTCTGGAGAGGATCTACTAAATAGAGAGACCACTCTGAAGGCTTCGAGCAAGAAGAAGGAGAGCCAAACTGGAGGATAGAAACAACCTGAACAAGTACTCCATGGTGAAGGTAGCAGAATCACATATCTGAGAGGATATCTGCGAGGAGTCCTGGATGAAGAAACTCGGCTCTGATGACCTCTCTACAAACCGACACCCAGCGATCTGAAGACAAGAGAAGCCTGCAAAATGAACCTGATAACCTATCGCCCAAAGCCTGTATCTGAAACAAGACTAGAAATAAAGGATTTAGAGTGATACATATATATGTATATTCATTGAGAAAATATGCATATATATGTATTTATAATAAATGAAATACAAACCTATATAAGCCAAACTTAAGATAAGAACAAAGAAAAGAACAAAACTTAAGACGAATCATAATTATTTATCATTAATCATAAGTAAGCTATTGTTTAAAGTGAGGTTATCATATGAATTTGGGAAAATATTAACAATACTATTATTAGCGCTATGAAAGTTGTTCTTGTGTTTGAAGAAGTTAATATTATAGCTAACCTTGTCAAGATACCGTTTGGAAAGGAATTTTTTAGCTAATTTATATTTGGGATTAGAAATCCAACTAAAACAAAATGTATAAATTGAAAAAATCAATTTGGTGAGATGACTATTGTTATTATTAAAAATTCTTTGATTTCTCTCAAACCAAATAAACCAACTAATAATAATAAATAAAGTGTCAAGCAAAAATCTAATATTTTTATTGAATTTGAATCTAAAATTTTTCCAGTAGAATTCACAGTTCGAAATTTTATTTATTATGTTAAAGTTAAAAAATTTAAGAGTATTAATTAGAATGTAATTAGAATCCAAACAATCATAATATAAAAGATTTATGTCCTCAAGATGCAGATTGCAAAAATAACATTTATTATCGATTTGAATGTTTTTTCTCTTTAAAAATTCTATTGTATTTAGTTTTCCATGAAGTATTAGCCACATGTGGATTTTGGATTTAGGAGGAGCATTAGATTTCCACATGTATTTAAAAGAGTCGTTTAAAGTTCCCGAAAAATTGACAAATCTATAAAAGAATTTGGAGTATATTTCTTACTCTTATCCCATTCCCAACTAATAGAATCAAAATCATTATTAATGCTGTAAAGATTTAATTTGGCATAAAGCAAAGAAATCGCCTAAGGTTAGATCCTATTAAAATTCTATTAAAACTGAAATTCCAAGAAGGATCATTTTCCTGAGAATAAACTTCATTAATTAAAGCATACTTAAAATTACAAATATCGTACAAATCCTTTTATTCAAACTTAAGAGGCAAAATCAAAATCCAACAGTCATGCTAAAAAGAAGTACAATTTCCTGAGTGCACTATTGTCTTAATTCCTAAGTTCAAAATTTCATAACATTTTAAAATGTTTTTTCAAAAATTAGAGAATTTATGGGATAAGGAATAATCAATTTGGTGTAACTTGATATTATTGTTATATCAGTATTTGGAAATGATCACTTTCCAAATAGCATTATCATTTACATCTTTAAACTTCCAAAGCCATTTTCTTAAAAGAGACAAATTCATGTTACGCAAATTTATAATTCCTAAACCACCCTCCTTTTTAGCTTTACAAACGGTTTCCCAGTTAACTAGACATTTTATACTGTTATTAATATTATCACCACTCCATAAGAAATCTCTTCTAATTTTATCGATTTTATCAGTAACCCAATTAGGAAACAGATGCATAGACATCCAATAGATCGGTAAGGCTGATAGAACCGAGTTAATTAAAACAAGCCTACCTGCTTTAGATAGAAATCTCCCATTCCAGTTAGATATCTTATTTTTAATTTTATCGATAACAATAAGCCAATCATCATGTTTGAGTTTTGTAGGTCTAATCACAAACCCTAGGTATTCAAAAGGGAAATTCATTCTTTTGCAATTTAGAGTATTAGCTACTAAGTTTTCTACTCTTTCAAAATCAGTTAAAACAAGAACTAAACTTTTGTCAAAATTAATTTTTAAACCAGGTAAAAGCTCGAAACTATAAAGGATAAACTTGAGAGTAATAATGTGTCTAGGAAAATGAGATGAAAAAAGTAAGGTATCATCCACGAATTGCAGAACCGAAATACCATTACGCGATATGTCATTACCAACACTTCCTAGAGACCCACTATCCACAGCTTTCTTAATAATTTTGGCAAAAACATCTACGGCTAGGTTAAACAACACGGGTGATAAGGGATCCCCTTGCCTTAGACCTCTCTTGGACTGAATTTTGTTACCTAGAATACCATTTACTATAATACTAGAGTTTCCAGTTTTAAGCAGAGTCACAATCCAACTAGTCCATCTATGTCCAAATCCTCTTGCATGAAAAATATCTACAATAAAATCCCAATCTACCAAATCAAAGGCTTTCGCAAAATCAAGTTTTAAAATCGCATAGGTTATGTTGTTCTTACAACAGTAATTAATATATTCTTGGACAACAGCCACACCATCGGTGATATTTCTCCCTTTAATAAAAGCCGACTATGAACAATCAATTAAATCTTTCATTCTTTTACTAAGTCTATTAGCAAGGACTTTAGAAATGATTTTTACTGCACAGTTAATCAAAGAAATAGGCCTAAAGTCTTTTAAGTTGTTAGCTCCTACTTTTTTATGCAACAAAATAACATTTGCGAAGTTAAATCTCCCTAATTGCAAATTACCATTATAAAAATCGTTAAACAAATTAATTAAGTCAAATTTTAAAACATCCCAAAAAGTTTTGTAAAATAATATTGGAAAACCATCAGGTCCTGGTGATTTATCACTGGGCATATCATAAATAGCTTTCCTAATTTCCTCTTCGGAAAAAGAATTATCTAGCTCTGATAAATTAACAATAGAGTCTGATGGATACAGATTTGTCCATCTAATATCGATTCTATGATTGATTTTGGAACCAAAAATATCCTTATAGTAGTCTGTAAAAGCCTTGTTAAGGTCTCCTTGATCAACTAACTCTATATTGTTAACAAATATTGAGTTAATTGTATTAGAGCATTTTCTACCATTAGCAATATTATGAAAAAATTTGGTATTATTATCACCTTCGTTGATCCATTGAATTCTGGATCGCTGCTTCCACATCACCTCTTCTTTTTCTAAGATAGAATTTGTGATTATTGTAGATGTTCGAATTCAATTTGTGATTATTATTATCATTATCTGAAAAATATTTTTACTTAATTAAGATTATTTAATAAAAGATTCTATTTTAATAAATTGAATTAAATTAGTAAATCCTTTACAGATAATATATTAAACCGATTTAAAGTGCAAAGTAATTTTTATATGATTGGAATTGTGGAAAAATAATTTTACTTTATAATTATACGATGGAAAATTAAGTTAGAAATAAACAAGTATTAAATTGAATAAAATTGTCCAGTTATCAAAATATATTATGTATAGTGAAGTATAAATCAATTTAAATTAAATTTATGTATAAATAAAAGAGTTATAAAAAAAAGTGTAAGGAATTGATTGAAAATAAAAGGAGAAGCTTAATAAAATAATTATTGTATTCATTTTCTCATCTTTTAAGACAAAACCCCTTAAAAAGCACATCCTCCTTTTATTGCTAGGAATTTAAAACCCGCCCTATGAGTTAGTCTGTATAACCCTAAATTCTTTTTCCAAACCCCTCATTCCCAAATTAAATCGAACATGAAAAATAACAATGCGCTTCGAAAAAAGGGCATGCACACGGTTGCGCACGAAGGTGGCGACCTTGCAATGACATTGATGCCGCAGGCGAGCAAAGGGAGATGCACGTGCGTAGGTAAGGGGAGGGGGATGCACATGCGTAGGCGAAGCATGGAGGGATGTGACGAGTTCGCGTGGCAAGGCAGGCTGCGACTATGACGAGATGTGAGGGAAGCATCGCTCAGTGTCGTCCAAGTTCAGATGAGACGAGGCTATAAGCTGAGATAGACTTCTTCTTCATTGCGTCATTTTGTGATACATTCAAATATTATTTTCTTTGGCATGCTATTGTTTGATTGTTGCATGATAGAAATGGATGGAAATTGATTGATTTGAATTAAATTATGTTTGAATCACAAAATCTTCGATCTAGACTATATTTTCTTCTTGCATGATTTGATTGTGGTTGTGCTGGATTTGGGTTTGGACAATATTGTTTGGTTATAGATTAGTCGAACGTATGTTGTTGAATGTTCTCACTTTACTTTGATAATAGGCGCCTTGCTTGTGAAATTGATTTAAATGGAAAATTTTGGTTCGTGCGATTTTGAAGATGTTAAAGATGTTAAAGGTAAATTTTGAAATTGAATTGTATGGCTTTGGAAATGTTCTAAATTGAAATCCAATTGGGAAATTTAAAGAATTTATATTTGATATTTGATTGGAAATATAAATTTCCATACGACAATGTTATTTTATACCAATTATTGTTGAAAGCAATAAAAAGTTTCTTTTATATAAAAATAAAAGTTATATATTTAAATGCCAATATTTTTATGAAATTTCGGAAAAGAAAATAACTTTGAAAGTTTGAATTGATATTTGTATAAAAAAGATTAATTTATATTCCAAAAGTGATGTATTTACTCTACGAGCGTTGAATAAACGTAAAATTCTGTAAAATATATTCTCGAAATAATAATAAGTTTAAATGTAAATTATTTATCGTAGGGAAAAAATATTATTAATGAATGCTTATTATTTTATATAATATTGTTAAGTATAATTCTTCGAAGTAAATTATTCTGTATTCGATTATTTTAAATAAAGGAAATTAATTTAAATCCTTTGGTTGGAAGTGTTTGTAGAAGTGTTCGTATTAACTTATTATGGGAAGAGAAATTGCAGAACTTAGTTATACAAATGAATTATACACACGTAGATATATGTATATCGATATTTTCTAAAGGGAATTATAATTTGATAACTTATTCCGAAAAGGTTTAAAAGGAATTTGTAAATAAATACAGATTTTAAATATTGATTTTGAAATTAAATATCAAATCTTTGGAAATAATCTAGATTGTGAATCGTTTAGGGGCAAAGCAATAAAATTTGAACCTTGTGTTTAAAAGAGTTACAGAATTTACGGAACTCCTTTGTTAACACTTTAAAAATATTAAAGTTAAATTTCAAAGTGTATGAATTACTTCAAAGGAGTTGGTGGGTTTGAAATTGAATGAAGATTTGAAATCTAGATTTCGTGGAAATTAAATAAGAGGGTTTAAAAGTAAATATTTTGCGAAAAATAAAATATATGTTCTATGAATATGTAATCATGCCTACATTATTTTTATACATAATCGAAATATAATTAATCCATGTTATGATATGAATAATGCATGCATTGATAGGTGATGCTTGTTATTATAGTGTGTATGTTCGAATATTTCGTTGTGCATGGATTATTGCGAAATCACCTTTAAACTGCTTATGTAGGTTTTGTTTCATGCCATATGATTTATATTATATCATGGAATGAGGCAATGTGGATTATTTGCTTGATATTCTGTGTTCCACGTTCATTTAAATATAAAAATGTTAAGAAACCCTTTAGTGACATCGGGTTAAACAATAGTTAGGTGTGTTACCATCGTAGATACGAACACGTAGAATAAATAAATAAAATTTGATTGAAGCAACGTGAGACATCAGATGAGCTAGATATCCATTCTAGTTGGACCGACTACAGGGTAGTGCCTTGAGTCGTGACAACTTGACCCCATTATCACTGGTCCAACGATCTGGTGCACGGACGCAACAAGTGAGGATTGACAAATATGACGAGATTGATGGATAGTGAGGATTATTAGTACGGATTGTAAAAATATTTGGTATAGCCAATGGATCGTGTGGGGACATCTATAATTTCTAAGTTAAGGGGGATGTCAGACCCAGACGACATCACTTGCTATCGACTTAGCTTCTGGTAGAGTGAAAATGACTAAGGTGTACTAGTTATTATATATAAATACTTATTGATCAAACTTAAAAGTGATGTGCGCTTAATAGTAAATGTGATAATAAATAATTGTGATTAGGAGTGAACCACGGTTGAGTAAATTTGCAATTGTGAGTCATATTATTATAAAGACATAACATGGGGTTGTAACATTGTATGTTTGAGATACGGGATGGGTAGTTATCGAACATGCGATATTTACCCATATTTATTTTCATATGTCGTCATCATGTTATTGCATTACACACTAATACACCCACAGTTAGTTCCAACCTAACCCGAGGTATGTTATTTGTTTAACAACCTTGGGTCAGACCGAGGTTGTTTTTGATCTAATATGTTATCGTGATTGTATATTTCTCTTGAGACTCGAGTTGATGATGATGCAGAAGACGATATTGATGCTAGTTATTTTGTAGCTAGTTATATTGATATATTATTATATCATATATATATATATATATATATATATATCATATGATGTAATTATATGGATGATGTTGTAAATCATTATGGAAAGATATAATTTTGTATTGTTATGTTATATGTATATCTATTGTATTATATATACGTTTTGCTGCGTTCCGAGTATCTTTGTTTTCTATTTGTATTATATATGATTTTGTTTTGAAAACTCACGTGTTTATTGTTTTGTGTCGATATTGTTCACGTCTTTTATATTATTTTATGAAGTAAAAAATGACATAACAGTTAGCCCAAGGAAATATTCATGTGTGGTTGCCCCTAACAAACCTTATTCTCCGTATTACCAGACAATATTACCATATAATATATTCCTTGGTAGTATGGATCTAAAGGTGGAACGTCACATTGTTCCTCCTCTTCCTCTTGCTCATGCTCTTGTTCTATAATTGGTGAACATGTTGTTTTTGTATTTCATTTCTTTACGTGCAGACGCCATCGCACATGACCTTGAACTGTTTTGTTCCCTTACTATTCACTGCTGGAACTAGCTTAAATTCCCTTTCTATTTATCTTCAATTTTTTTAGAGAAGACATCCACAATAGAGTTTATTATTAGTCCTGCAATCAATCATAAAATGTTTGTAGTAATTACTTTGTTTGTAATGATTAATTAGTCAATGCAAAGAAATTAAGGTCTAAACATATGCGACAACCATGTCAGGTATAGGCGTGAGTTATGCAAATTACCACGCACGATCCTAGCATCAATATCTTCTCTAAAAAATAGATTTCTTGATCTAAAGTTAGAAAGACAGCTTTTTTTGGGTACGAAATGGTAAAAAGAGAAATTGGTTCGAAAGAAGTGTAGGGTAAAAATGAGACGATGTGCTGGGGTGAAATCAAAATAAATGGGTATATGTCCCTAACCCTAAAAACCAAATGGAAAAAAATATTGCATGGTTAGAGAGGAAACACAGCCTGGAGGTGGTGATAGATTTCATGCATGATGGAGATATCGAGCTCGATCTCGTTTGGCATGGCCTTGTGCGGATGTGTGCTGGAGTGATAGAGCGTGTGCAACCATGCGGCAGAAGGCGAGACAGAGAGCAGTGTTGAGGCTGAATTGGTCGAGCTCAAGTTTGGTGGTAAGAGACAACCGTTGATGGGTGAGATGATCAATATTACTAATGAAGGAGGGTTATATAGTGTTGGGTTGCTCGGATTTTGGTCGATGATTGCCTTGAGTATCCAGAAGACGTGGGCATAAATGATACAACGATGATTCAGTGAGTGAATCATTATCCCTAATTACTCTATTATATACATAGTAACTTAACATATGTGAATGGTGAGCTTCACTCTAGGTTTCTTACAAGATTGCATGTTTGATGAAATTAACATATACATACCCACATAATTTTTCATATAAGTGATAAGTAGAACATATGTTGTTGAATGTCCTCACTTTACTTTGATAATAGGCGCCTTGCTTGTGAAATTGATTTAAAGGGAAAATTTTGATTTGTGCGATTTTGAAAATGTTAAAGGATGTTAAAGGTAAATTTTGAAATAGAATTGTATGGCTTTGGAAATGTTTTAAATTGAAATCCAATTGGGAAATTTAAAGAATTTATATTTGATATTTGATTGGAAATATAAATTTCCATACGAAAGTGTTATTTCATACCAATTATTATTGAAAGTAATAAAAAGTTTCTTTTATATAAAAAGAAAAGTTATATATATAAATGCCAATATTTTTATGAAATTTTGAAAAAGAAATAACTTTGAAAGTTTGAATTGATATTTGTATAAAAAAGATTAATTTATATTCCAAATGTGATGTATTTACTCTACGAGGGTTGAATAAACGTAAAATTCTGTAAAATATATTCTCGGAATAATAATAAGTTTGAATGTAAATTATTTATCGTAGGAAAAAATATATTAATGAATGCTTATTATTTTATATAATATTGTTAAGCACAATTTTTGGAAGTAAATTATTTTGTATTCGATTATTTTAAATAAAGGAAATTAATTTAAATCCTTTGGTTGGAAGTGTTTGTAGAAGTGTTCGTATTAACTTATTTTGGGAAGGGAAATTGCAGAACTTAGTTATACAAATGAATTATACATACGTAGATATATGTATATCGATATTTTCTAAAGGGAATTATAATTTGATAACTTATTCCGAAAAGGTTTAAAAGGAATTTGTAAATAAATACAGGTTTTAAATATTGATTTTGAAATTAAATATCAAATCTTTGGAAATAATCCAGATTGTGAATCATTTTGGGGGCAAAGTAATAAAATTTGAATCTAGTGTTTAAAAGAGTTACAGAATTAACGGAACTCCTTTGTTAGCACTTTAAAAATATTAAAGTTAAATTTCAAAGTGTATGAATTACTTCAAAGGAGTTGGTGGGTTTGAAATTGAATGAAGATTTGAAATCTGGATTTCGTGGAAATTAAATAAGAGGGTTTAAAAATAAATATTTTGCGAAATATAAAATATATGTTCTATGAATATGTAATCATGCCTACATTATTTTTATACATAATTGAAATACATTTAATCCATGTTATGATATGAATAATGCATGCATTGATAGGTGATGCTTGTTATTATAGTGTGTATGTTTGAATATTTCGTTGTGCTTAGATTATTGTGAAATCACCTTTAAACTGCTTATGTAGGTTTTGTTTTATACCATATTGTAACGACTCGGTATTTTCAACCATTCGCATCCATTATAAGTGCATAGGCAGACACTCATGCCGGAATTGAATTGCTCAAAATACCGTGTTGTAAATAAAATTTTGGCAAACCTCAGAATATACAGTAAATAAAAATCGCAGATCACAGCCACAGAGTATATAAAAATGCAGTGGAAGAAAAGGAGATAGTAGTTCATGAAGCTACTATATAAATATGAATACATCAGAGTTAAATAAGATACAACAGAAGAGTAACAGGATACATCAGGTACAAATCAGATACATCACTGAACCACTGGATACTGAAACAAAATAGATGGCTGGATCTTCAAGGAAAGCTCCAACGCCGAAGGTGAATCTTGAATGCTAACTCAATCAATCTGACCCGAGCGTAAAGAAAAACACAAAACCCTCGAGTCAGGACATAAATACTTATAAACTGTAAATCGACTCAAGTGAACAGTAACAAAATGCATCAGTAACTTAAAGGATGCTTGGGACCGCCCATCCTCTAAGGATCCGTTAAACTATTTACTATGTAGTAATATACGCTATATATGGTAGTGTCTAATCAGTAAAGTATAATCATATAGAAAATAGCGTTAAGGGGATGGTGAGCCTTAACGCGGTAGGATCTTTAAAACCAAAATCGTAGTGGGCTCGATATAAGGATATGACACGGCACGCGAGGCAATGCCAGGGTGGATACACCGTTTGCACTCCCGGACCGGTGGTGACGGCAACCCAGCAGCTTCCGCCCACCTCGAACAATACCCCCGAATCAAAGTGGCGCCACCGAATCGAATCACAACAGTAATAGAATGGTTTCTGATGGAGCATGCTCGATGAAAGGGTGCGACCCTTTGTGTAGCCCGGTATAGCTCCTGTTTTAGTCATATATGCCAACTCACGGGAGTTGGGTCCGCGTAATATATACCTCGAGAACGTCGCCACCATCCTACCTCATTCTGGAATCTCCATCGCGTACACGGTTGTTAAAGTGGTTTTCGGTATTGGCCGGCTATAAGACAATATACGATCCCGGTCTCTTTAACAACCCATCGTTATTATAACCCGTAGTTATAACTTTAAAAATATTTTATACTTCAAAATAAAATATCATTTTCAATCCAAATCTTTATCAAAATAAAGATTAAATCATTTCCAAAACCATTTCAATATATCATCGTAAAATTTCTTTCAATTCAAATATTTATCAAAATAAATATCAAGTCATTTCTAACCATTTCAATATATTAAATTTTCATACCCTTTCAACACTACCTTTCAGATCATTTTAATATATCAAAATATCATAACCTTTCAAAGTTTCAGTTCCAAAATATCATATCTTTCAGAACTTCGTTTCAAATCATTTTAATATATCAAAATATCATATCCTTTCAAAACTTCATTTCAAATCATTTTAATATATCAAAATATCGTATCTTTTCAAACTTCATTCATTTCAAATCATTATTCATTTTATTCAATCTAAAATACCATTTCAATTCATATTTCAAAACAATTTATATTCCAAAAATTCTTTTTTTTTTCGTTTCAATGAAGTTATTATGCTTAATAATTAAATTATTAAATTTCCAAAAATTTCAACTTCCAAAGTTCATTTATTCACTTAAGTTTATCAAAACAGTGAAAATTCACTTTTCGCATCATTTAGAAAACTCTACGGAAAGTTCATTCAAAACAGTTCAATTTAACGAAAGATAACGTTTAAAAATGTTGTAATAGAGTTTTCTTAAATTTCAAATAAACTTAGTTAAATTCAAAAATCGTAGTACTTACAACAATTTCTATAATAGCTTTTTTTTCAATAGCTTTTTTTTAGTTCATTATCATCAACTACAGTATTTACAATTGCTGTAATATCATTTACATTGTAATTAATATCATTTCAAAAATGCAGTCAATTAACTTCATATTTAATAAAATTTCTCAACCAGTTATATTTTTATTAAAACATTTTTAACATATAAAATCATACATTTATAAACATCATTTAATTTTCCTCAAGTTCATGATTTTACAGGGTTAAATTTCCATTCAAAAATCAAGATTTAATAATAATTCACTTATTAAAATGCAATGTTGAATTTTTAAAATCCATTACATTAAATTTCAACTTAACACTTAAGTTCAAATTCTCAAATATAACTTTGTTTTATTTTCATTTACTTAACTAAAAGTTCACTTTTACGTCAATTTCATAAATTTCCAGTTTTAGTTATATTTCAAAGTTTCAACTTAAAATGTTTATTCATTTCACATTTCAACTTTATTAAAAATCATAAATATGATAAAAATAATTTTAAATTAATTTAAATTCAAATTATCATAAATTTATCATAAATTCATACTCAATTAAATTTCCAATTAAAATTAAATCAAAATTTCCAAAATAACTTACGTTCAAAATTTCTAACTTTTTCATTAATTCATTTCACTTACAATTATTTAGAAAATCAATAATATTTTACAAAAATTTTATTTTTATTAAATTTCAAATCAAAATATTATAATAATTAAATTTCTAAAATATTTTAAAATTTTTAGAAAAGCATATTTTAACTACGGGCCTGTATAAAATTTTCTACGCTAGGTAAAGTGATATGGGTAATATATCATTTCAACCCATAATTTACAAAAAAAATCCGGGTTTTATCATTTCACACCCGCAATCCCAAGTCAAAATGAAAATTTTAAAACCATTCAGGCCTATCATTTCAGCCCATAACATTTTTTTCTAACAGGGAACTTGCAGTGTGATCATATACAGAAATAATATAAACAAGGTCAATATCACAATATACAGTCATATATCAGATGTCAGGTGAAAATTAACAGTTTTAACATGGTAATAATATGGTAATAAATCATATGATCATCATTAACTTGCATAAACATTTTTTATTACTAAACACTTGTCATCAATTCACTTTTCATAAGTATAAATGTCAGAGTGAGAAAGACTCACTTTTTCAAGCTGAAGACCAAAACAACAAACACAAGTGCGATTCCAAAAGCACGACAAGCACGATATAGCATGACTTTTGATTTGAATGAATGGAGAGCCTTGATATTTGTCTTGTAAACAATAACCAAAACAAGACAATATACACATAAATATTCAACGCAAAACAATGTTGAAACAATGAAAATACGAAGCAACAAAGGATTAGATTACTTGACCTTGCTTTAACCATTCAAATGCTTGGCCTAGGAGGTTCTTGGGTTCAGCCATGATGATGATATAGCTCAGGTTTGGCACCATAACTCACGGCTAGAAGGAGTATGGAGTGGTAGGGTTATAACATGAAGCGTACAATTGGTTAAGGCAACATATATGAAGTTTTTGAGCACAACAAGGCTCAGCCTTGGGTCAAGTGGGGCTTGGCCATACTTGTACAGGTTTGGACAGTAGATGGAGGGGTGTGGGGGAGGTCTGGAAAAGGTGGTGGTAGCGGCCTATGGTGGTGGCCAAGGTGGTGGATGAAGATATGAAGTGATAGGGTGGCTATCATGAATGTTTCAAGGCTTTATGCATTATTTTTGTGGAGTTTGGTTCATGGAGTCTTGGCCATGTCAATTTCAGATCTGAAAAGAGGCTAAGATGAAGTGTAGTGGTGGTAGAAAGGTGGTGGTCGTGGCTAGAGGTGGTGGCCATGGTGAAGTATGAAGGTGGTGAAGTAATAGTGGTGGCTAGTGCATTGCTTTGGATATTATTTGCAATTTTGTGGAGTTTTGTCACCAAGGGAGGTGTGGCCATGGATGGATCTGAAATGATGGCTGAAGATGATGCCAAGGAAGAGTGGTAGGGGATGGTGGAGAGTATGGTGGTGATGGTGTGTGGTAGAGGCCAATCCAGAAAGCATAGAAAACTAGGCAAAATACATAGAAAATGAGAAGAAAAATGTAGAAAAAAGATGTAGCCATTACCAGATTTTTTCTCAAGATGGAGGCCATGATTTTTAGGGTTTTGGAGCTTGAAAATTCATGAATAATATGAGGGAGTCGGATGCAAAGGATGAGGAAAGGAATGGCTAAGATAAATTGATGTATTAATTGCAAAGAGAAACGGATAAAACGTCTTTACGTTTCAGGCTTTTAAGATATCTTAACTTTCTAAACCTTTTGCATTTCCTTTTCTTTTTAATTTTATAAAAACAAAATAAACTTAGAAATGTTATTTAAAAGCGAAACTAAGTAAGAATAAAATAAAATAAATAATTTATTTTGAGTAAAATAGAAAAAGGAAATAAGAAATTGCTTAAAAATAGCAACCCTGACATAAAAATTACAAGAAAATCTCTAATGACTTTGGAAAATTTATTACTTCACAAAAAAATATTTTAACACAAAATTTGAATTAGAAATGGTTTTAAAACATTTTCAACGTAAAATAATAATTTAATTTTTATTAAATAGAAAGTTAAATAAAGAAAAATGTAGTAAATACCAACTAGGCTTTATAAATTGAAATAAATTCAAATAAACTTTAGAAAAATTATATTATCATTTTAAAAATACTTAAAAGTCAAAATATACATAATATAACATATTATCACATATTAACATAAAATAAAACCAAGAAGAAGTAATTTATACAATTTAAAATAGTCATTGTTAAATAACCCTATATACGCACAATATTGTAAAGGGTATAACTTTCACAATTTACATCCGATTTCAACGAAACGAAAAGTGGTGTTCTAAGAATTTTATGTGCTCTCATAACAAAAGAAAAAATTAAAATTTTAAAATTTTAAGTTGAAAGTCACAGTTTGACTATTTTGACCAAAATCAGCATTTCAGGCAAATATTCAACTTACACAAGTTTGGAATTATAACTCATATAAAAATCAAGATTATATTTAAATAATAAATTTAATCATTTCAAATAAGTAAAATAAGTTTTTAAATCAAAATCTTACATTAAAAATAATTAAAATATACAATAAAATAATTACAAAATACAGGGTTGTTACACATATGATTTATATTATATCATGGAATGAGGCAATGTGGATTATTTGCTTGATATTCTGGGTTCCACGTTCATTTAAATATAAAAATGTTAAGAAACCCTTTAGTGACATCGGGTTACACAATAGTTAGGTGTGTTACCATCGTAGATACGAACACGTAGAATAAATAAATAAAATTTGATTGAAGCAACGTGAGACACCAGATGAGCTAGATATCCATTCTAGTTGGACCGACTATAGGGTAGTGCCTTGAGTCGTGACAACTTGACCCCATTATCACTGGTCCAACGATCTGCTGCACGGACGCAACAAGTGAGGGTTGACAAATATGATGAGATTGATGGAAAGTGAGGATTATTAGTAAGGACTGTAGAGATATTTGGTATAGCCAATGGATCGTGTGGGGACATCTATAATTTCTGAGTTGAGGGGGATGTCAGACCCAGACGACATCACTTGCTATCGACTTAGCTTCTGGTAGAGTGAAAATGACTAAGGTGTACTAGTTATTATATATAAATACTTATTGATCAAACTTAAAAGTGACGTGCGCTTAATAATAAATGTGATAATAAATAATTGTGATTAGGAGTGAACCACGGTTGAGTAAATTTGCAATTATGAGTCATATTATTATAAATACATGACATGGGGTTGTAACATTGTGTGTTTGAGATACGGGATGGGTAGTTATCGAACATGCGATATTTACCCATATTTATTTTCATATGTTGTCATCATGTTGTTGTATTACACACTAATACACTCACAGCTAGTTCCAGCCTAACCCGAGGTATGTTATTTGTTTAACAACCTTGGGTCAGACCGAGCTTGTTTTTTATCGAATATGTTGTCGTGATTGTATATTTCTCTTGAGACTCGAGTTGATGATGATGCAGAAGACGATATTGATGCTAGATATTTTGTAGCTAGTTATATTGATATATGATTATATCATATATATATATATATATATATATATATCATGTGATGTAATTATATGGATGATGTTGTATATCACTATGGAAAGATATAATTTTGTATTGTTATGTTATATGTATATTTATTGTATTATATATACGTTTTGCTGCGTTCCGAGTATCTTTGTTTTCTATTTATATTATATATTATTTTGTTTTGAAAACTCATGTATTTATTGTTTTGTGTCGGTATTGTTCACGTCTTTTATATTATTTTATGAAGTAAAAAATGGCATAACAGTTAGCCCAAGGAAATATTCATGTGTGGTTGCCCCTAACAAACCTTATTCTCTGTATTACCAGACAATATTACCATATAATATATTCCTTGGTAGTATGGATCTAAATGTGGAACGTCACATTGTTCCTCCTCATCCTCTTGCTCGTGCTCTTGTTCTATAATTGGTGAACATGTTGTTTTCGTATTTCATTTCTTTACGTGCAGACGTCATCACACATGACCTTGAACTGTTTTGTTCCTCTTACTATTCACTGCTGGAACTAGCTTAAATTCCCTTTCTATTTATCTTCAATTTTTTTAGAGAAGACATCCACAATAGAGTTTACAATGTTATTAGTCCTGCAATCAATCATAAAATGTTTGTGGTGATTACTTTGTTTGTAATGATTAATTAGTCAATGCAAATAAATTAAGGTCTAAACATATGCGATAACCACGTCAGGTATAGGCGTGAGTTATGAAATTACCACGCACGATCCTAGCGTCAATATCTTCTCTAAAAAATAGATTTCTTGATCTAGGGTTAGAAAGACAACTTTTTTTGGGTACGAAATGGTAAAAAGAGAAATTGGTTCGAAAGAAGTGTAGGGTAAAAATGAGACGAGGTGCTGGGGTGAAATGAAATAAATGGGTATATGTCCCTAACCCTAAAAACCAAATGGAAAAAAATATTGCATGGTTAGAGTGGAAACACAGCCTGGAAGTGGTGATAGAGTTCATGCATGATGGAGATATCGAGCTCGATCTCGTTTGGCATGGCCTTGTGCGGATGTGTGCTGGAGTGATAGAGCGTGTGCAACCATGCAGGAGAAGGCGAGACAGAGAGCAGTGTTGAGGCTGGATTGGTCGAGCTCAAGTTTGGTGGTGAGAGATAGCTATTGATGGGTGAGATGATCAATATTACTAATGAAGGAGGGTTATATAGTGTTGGGTTGCTCGGATTTTGGTCGATGATTGCCTTGAGTATCGAAAAGCCGTGGGCATAAATGACGCAACGATGATTCAGTGAGTGAGTCATTATCCCTAATTACTCTATTATATACATAGTAACTCAACGTATGTGAATGGTGAGCTTCACTATAGGTTTCTTACGAGATTGCATGTTTGATGAGATTAACATATACATACCCACATAATTTTTCATATAAGTGATAAGCAATGAGTTATTGTTGAATTGCCTAATCGAATGAACGATTGAATAAATTGATGAATGATAATTAATTATGAATTTGATTGTTTAACTTATACATGTACAGTACATCAACATGGTAGTATAAGAAATATTTTTGTTTCAGATATATGGTTATATTTTGAGATAACAATTATTTGAAGTTGAATAATATTGGTTGTTGCGATGCATATGAATTGTTTATTTACGAGTGAAGTTGAATGGTTCAGTATTTTTATAGTGTTTGGTTGCTTATGGTTTGGTTTGTGTGGAAATAATTTTTAGACTTTAATATTCAAATGGTCATAGGAGCATTTTTATATATAAATAAATTACTTATATTTGGATGAATTATAATCTTTTTCTTTAGTTAAGAGTAATTTGACGGAATGTTTAAAAACGTTGTGGAGCCAATAGTTACCGCAATTTTCAGAATATATTAAATGATATTTTTATATATCATTTATTTTGAAAATATTTTAAATGATATTTCCATATATTATTTATGTTAAGAATTTATTAAATGATATTTATGTATATCATTTATTTTGAGATACCTAAATGATATTTATGCATATCATTAACTTTTCATGATATTTTCATATACCTTTGATATTTGAGATGAAATTTATTCTTGAATAACATTGAAATATATAAAAATGGGGTTTGATATTTTCATACTATATCAGTTTATGGAAAATAAAATAACATATGTATATACAATTATATGTATATATATTATTCGATTTAATTATATTTTGATATAATTATATACTTTAATGTAAATGTTATACGAGCACCAAAGTCCCTTTATTTGTAGAATATTTCGATGTCACGACCTGATTTCTCATGACAACTAACCCATGTTGCATCCAGTCAACTAGCAGCTGCCCGGTTTGGGATATCTTCAAGCATCCGTTGTTTGTATAGTCATCAATATTAAATTTTCATCTTTAATATAAACTTACACGTTTGGTAGAGTGGCATATAAGTAAGGGAAATCTTGTTGTCTGAGTAGGATATATAAATTATTTGAAAATGTTATTAGAATAACTCATACAGAAACTCTTTTGGAGCGATGATATGATAGTTCTTGTAATCATTAACCCGAATTGTTATTTAGTTATAATATACAATTAAATTAAAATTATTTTAGTCACTGCTTTTTCGGAAACAACCTCTTCGCAGCACGAGAGAAAGATTGCTTACATTATCGACCTACTCAGAGCTCACTATCATGCGGGAGCCTCGTGCACTAGGTTCCACCTTTATTTTAGTCACTGCTTTATTACGTTGTGTTAATTGATCAACTAGCAAACCGAAAAGTGGGGATGAATTATTTGTTGTATTTGTATATAATAAATGAATAAATGGAGGATAATAATCGAGTAGTATGAGATGCTCGATTATTACTGCGACGTTTATTCATTTGTCTTTCGCATTTAAAATAATAATAATTAAATAAACGACGAATAATAATTGAGTAGTATGGGTTGCTCGAATATTACTATGATGCTTATTCATTTATCTTTCACTTTAAAATGCATCGATTGTACAATGATGTTTATATATTGCTTTATTTGAGTTCGGGATTTATTTATAATTCATGGTTCTTTCCTATTGAATGATTGTACGTTAATTATTCCACTATTTTCTTATTGTATACGACTCCACTTACACTAGACATAGTCCGACCGATTTACTATATTTAAAAAATGGAATTTTTATTTCAGCTATATATATATAAATATTATTTTATCTTATATACACATACATACATAGTTACATGCATACATATACATATACATATATATTAAAACTAAAAAATGGAATTTTTATTTCAACTGTATGTATATAAATATTATTTTCTTATATATCTATACAGACATATACATATACACGCATACATACATACATATATATAAAACTTAAAAAATGAATTTTTTATTTCAACTGTATGTATATAAATATTATTTTATCTTATATAAACATACATACACGTATTCATACATATACGTAATTGAGTCAAAGGTCAAAGCGAAGCCTTTTTGGCATTTTCTAAAATAACCCTACCTACAATATGGAATTTTTATTTCAACTGTTTGTATATAAATATTATTTTATCTTACACACATATACATACACACACATGTTATAAAGTAAAACATTGAGGCAAAAGGTCAAAGCGAAGCCTTTTTAGCATTTCCTAAAATAACATGCGAGAAGCTCAGCGAGGGTAGGTTTTGCATTTGCCTTTCCCATATTAAACAGTACCCCTCTGTTGATGACAACAGCAGGCATTTTGTTCAGAGAATTCAAGAATCCAAGGTAAAAGAGGCGCTAAAACGGATGTAAGTAGACAAGGCATTGGGGCCTGATGGCATCCCCATGGAGATGCTATCTCCTTGGAGATGCAGGGATAGTCTGGCTAATAAGTTGTTCAATAATATTTTCAAATCAAACAAGATGCCAGATGAGTGAAGGAGAAGCATATTAGTTCCAATTTTTAAGAACAAATGAGATATATAAAGTTGCACAAGCTACATAGGAATTAAGCTTACGAGTCATACGATAATGGCATGGGAGAGAGTCATCGAAGATCGATTAAGAAGAATGAAAAGCGTTTCAAAAAACCAATTTGGTTTCATGCCTAAAAGGTCGACAACAGAGGCTGCTTTCTCGATAAGACAACTTATGGAGAGGTTTAAGGAGCAAAAGAAGGATTTACACATGGTTTTTATCGATTTGGATAAAGCTTATGACAAAGTATCACGAAAGGTGATGTGGTAGGCTCTGGAAAAGAATAGAATCCCAACAACGTACATTACCCTTATCAAGGATGTATGACGATGTTGTAACTAGCGTTAGAGCATGCGATGGTATAACCAGTGACTTTTCCTTTAACATAGGATTACATCAAGGGTCAGCTTCGAGTCCCTATATTTTTACCCTAGTGATGGATGAGGTTACGAAGAGTATACAAAGGGAGATTCCTTGGTGTATGCTATTTGTTGATGATGTTGTGCTAATTGATGATAGTAGGATTAGGGTTGATAGACAACTCGAGGTGTGGAGACAGACTTTAGAATCTAAGGGATTTAGGCTTAGGAGAACTAAAACAGTATATGAAATGCGAGTTCAACGGTGTCAGGTCAGAGGACGTTATTTTGGCCGGACAAATAGTTTCTAAAAAGGAATCCTTTCGATATCTAGGATCAATGTTGCACTGTAATGGTGAAATTGATGAAGATGTTATTTTTCGAATTCGAGCGGGATGTGTGAAGTGGCGACAAACATCTGACATTCTCCGTGGCAAGAAAGTTCCACAGAAGCTTAAAGGAAAGTTCTATAGAACGACAATTAGGCCTGCGATGTTATACGGTGCAGAATGTTGGTCTAATAAAAACCAACACATTCAAAAGATAAGCGTGGCGGAGATGCGTATGCTACAATAGAGTTGCGGTCATACAAGAAGAGACCGAGTTAGAAATGATGATATACATGAAAACTTGGAGTAGCACCCTTGAGGAGAAACTAATTCAACATCGCTTAAGATGGTTTGGACATCTCCAATGAAGGCCGTTCGAGGCACCTATGCGCGTTGAAATCATAGCCCGTGTCGTTTGCTCAAAGAGAGGTAGAGGTCGACTAAAATTGACATGGGAGGATGTTGTAAAAAGGGACATGAAGGGTTGGAATATAGCTACAGAGATGGTCGAATATGTGCGCGTATAACTTAGTTATTCACGTATCAGAACCCTAAGCTATGAGTCTTACAAGTTTTAGTCAAGGCGTAGCGTTTGGTCTTTGATCAATGCTACTATCAGCACCATTATTACTATTTGTACCGTTATCATCATTTTTATTTTTTATTTTATTTTATTGTATTTTTTTTACATACATATGTATTTCTGTCTTTATTACAAGTGTTGGGATCTTGGTTGTGGACAGCTCAACAAAATAAGAGTATGGTTTCGTGATAACGGGGGACAGAATGAATGACGATGCATGAATACAGAATGAATTCTCACTTTTGCGTTGTACTTTGAAATTAAACTTTAGTGTCATTTAATGGAATTAGTCATTAGGATGATTTTATTCTGAAATTAAGAATTCACATTGGATGTTATTTAATGTCATTGAATTTGTTGATGCTTTGTAACTAAACCGTTGTTATTGGTTTAGGGAGTTTAATTGAGAGCAAGATAGGGCTACAAAGTTTAATTTAGTAAACCCATGCCTGATTAATGCCAAAAATATTCTTATCCCTCTTCCTCTTCAGTTTCCACCTTTTCCTGGACAAGTCTTGTAGATGTTTTCGTTTTATCTTCTCATTCATGCGTTTCAAACTAGTTGTCGATGTCCACACTGAAAATTATATCCCCACTTCATACAACTATGCCGCTTTAATTCTAGAAATGAAATTGTTAGTGTTGCATTATATGTGATTTAATTTATAATGTAGTAAATTTAACTTGTGTCATTTCAAAGCAATTAGTCGATAGGATAATTTCATTCTGAAATTAACGACTTACAATGGGTATTATTTAATGTCATTTAATATGTATGATGTTTTGTAATATATTGTATGGTTTAGGGGGTTTAATTGAAAGCAAGATAAGGCTACAAGGAGTTATGTTTCATTTTAGTACCCTTTACCCTTTTTAGTGCCAAAAATGTGTTTGTCCACTCTTCTTTTTCGGTTTTCACTCTTTTCCTAAACGACAAATATTGTTAGATGTTTCCATTTTTATCTTCGTACTCACATGTCTTGAACTAATTGTTGGGGTCCATGCTGAAAGTATGTCCCCACTTCATACAGCTAAGCTCCCTTAGTTCTAAAAATGAAATCATCGATGCTGCATTATATGTGATTAAATCTATATTGTGGTAAATTAAATTTTGGTGTTATTTTAAGGAATTAATTGTTATGATGATTTCATTTTGAACAGGATGTTATTGAACATCATTTAATTATATGATGTTTCGTAATTGATCTTTTGTATGAAATATTGGTTTTAGTTGAAAGCAAGATAAGGCTATGAGGGTAACCGTTTAACCTTTATTTAACACCAAAATTATTTTTATTCATTCTTCTTTTTCGGTCATCACTCATTTCCTAAACGACAAAGTATTATTAAATGTTTGCTTTTTATCTTTCCACTTACGTGTCTTGAACCATTTGTCAATGCATGTATTGAAAATTATATCCCACTTCTAATAATTAAGTTAAAAAAATTATATCCCACTTATAATAATTAAGTGAAAAAAATTATATCCCACTTATAATAACAATTAAGATATTTTGGTTCTAAATGTTAAATCTTCAGTGTTGCAATGAGTGCTCTCCTTAAATGAATGACAACTCTTTATCTAAAGAAAACTTCAATGTTGCATTATGTTATTTAATTTAATTTAATTTATATGGTGGTAAATCAAACTTTAGTGCCATTTCAATGGAATTAAGAATTCACATTGGATAATGCAAACAAATAAATTTACAAGTTTTTTCAACCACTAAAATTTCAAGGGTACTAAATATTGTACAAATAAATTAACCAACCATAATGATATTTATATGTATATAGTTAGTGAGATAATAAGATGCTAGCTACAAATAACAAAAGGTATACAAAGAAAGCAAAACTTTAAATCAATCACTACTGTCATTCTAAGAATACTAGACATTGGAATGGAAAGTTATGTATTTAATATTCTCATACGATGTATGCACGTATACTAAAACTTAACCGAGATGAAACTCCAACTTGAGTAGCATTCGAGAATTTATACCCTGATTTGTAGATCTAATAATTTTCTATGGGCATGATATCTAAGCAAATAATGACATTTTTATGGTCATAATTTCTATCCGTTACACGAGCCTCTCGTTTAAGCGGCATCTATGGTAAGTTCTAAGCCATCTTGCCGCAACACTGGAGAGATTGCTTCTAAAATTAAGTCGGTAACCAAATGTTCATACAAACCAAATCGAAGAATGCGTAAATAAATTTTCCAATGGACATTATTAAGTACTAACATTGTTTAGAAGTAAAATAGTAATAATGAAAAGAGAAGTTTTGATAAAACATTTGAAATTATTAGTTGGCTAATATCAATTAAGGCTATTTTTTTAATATTGTTTATTTTGACGAAATTTTGAAAACTAGACAATTACAGTAATATTATTTTACAAATCATAGTTTTACACAGCGGTGTTTATGGTTGGTCAAGCAATCACATAAGTGCTTGTTAACTATGATGTTCAAAGTCACGAACTGACCATGCTACTAACACCACCCATTGAACGGAAGGGGCTTGTCAGTAGACATCCAAAGGCAGAGATTTAAATCACCTTCATCTCGCCCGAGATCTCACCTGAGATCCACGTACTGCACATGGAAAAACTTGTGTTTGTTATATATTCTCATACACTATATAAATTTTGGTACTGATTCAAACAATTATATATATATATAAAAACTCCACAACAATACTAATATTTAGAATAATATACTTTTGCCAACATTTTAGCAGTATATTCCAAAATTTCTTATACATTCATATGTTACATCGCACATGCCAAATTACAGGTTATTAGAATCTTTGATTCACAGGAATGCAAAAAAATTAGATATTATACTTTGGAGAATACCATATGAAACAACCAAAAGAAAGAAAAATTATCAAGGCATCGATCTACCAAGGTCACCACAAGCACTAATATCAAAAAACGAAAAGAAATTACAGTGCGATTAACTTAAATAAACACTTATCTTGTCTGTGTCTGCAATCTCAAATAACATGGGTTGTCATAAAAGAGTTAACACCATGCATAGATCACACATCAAAGGTTAAAATAAGATTACAATTAAACACACACATCAACCAATCTTAAAATCCGTTCATTGTGGTTATTTCCATTGCCTACCCAAATTTAGTATAAATATCTCGAGAGTAAAAATTTATATTGGCAGCAGCAAATTTTGGGAAGATAAAAGTTCTCCTAAAACCACACGATTGATTGATTAGTAAGATAAGTGGTAGAACACGATTCATCCTGCTGCCATGGCATCAGTTCTGGGCTTTGAACTGACGCAGCTTAGGGTTACAGTAAGGGCTTGAATTCTGGGGATTCTGATTCTCATTTATTCTTGACAGAAAGTTCTCTACCACAATTGTTGGTCCATCTTCTTCAAAATTATTATCAGAATTGAATTGCACGTCTTTCAGTTTCTCCTGATGTTATAACAAAATGTTAATTAAGAAGCAATGCATTCATTTATTTGAGTTGTTTAGGTTTCATGTGTATGTGGATGCATCAATCGTATGCTTGTAGGCAAAGTGTGTTTTTCTCCCTCGAACATGATTCATTAGTGCCAACACTGTCGATCATGGGGGTTGAACTCATGACCTTTTATCCCATATTATAAACTACCAACCTAGGAGCCAACCCTGTTGGCTGTAGGCAGAGATTTCTTTATTGTAAGTTTGTATGTGAATTTTAGTCATTAGCAAGTTTGTATATATTAGCAGCTTATTTACATGAAAAATGATTAAAAGAAGTCTTGGTACTTGCATGTCTCTCACTTGTAGAGCATAACTATAGTATCCAACTTTACCTTTTCCATATAGGTCAATCTAAAATGCAAATTAGACTGCAGTGACCGTAGATGTCTTCATATTGTGCACATTGGATGTATAAAAAAATAAGCAAGCTTCAAATTCCAAGATGTCATTTTCCATAATGCCGTTTAATTTCATTTTTTATGCATCATGGCAAATCATGTAGTTCTTTAGGCAATAGATTTGTCCGAAGAAGAAGTAAGATGTGTGATCTGTACATTCCCGAATCTACGCCGGGTTAGAAAGAGTTCATTGACGTATATCATCAACAGGGTTATCAAATGTAATTCACTATTATAGGAAAGAATGAATTTATTTATGGTAAAATGATCGCTGCTAAAGATTGGCATTAGATTTTTCAAACCGATTTTAAACCCCAGCATTATTAACTGCCAGACATCTATTTAATCGAATTTTTGTACTTGGTCAATGACAAAAATAACACCAAGAAAGTGCGAAAAGACAAAGATATTGATATGATCCATTTCCTGTTTCCGGAAGTCCATTTTATGTGCATGACAGGAAAAATGTCAAGCTTTCCATGAGCATTCAAAGATGTGTCACATGCATAAAATTAAAGATTATTGTGTCCAAATGACATGTTACTCAAGATAAATCAACAATTCTCGAGAACAAGATGACTCCACTTAACTCTTCCAAGTTGGTGAGTAACACCAATATAGTGAATAAAAAATTGGTTAACGATGCAGTACAAAATAATTTACACGAAGGATTTGTGTATAATAACCATCTTCATCGAATCTAACAATAACCACGATGTTAGACCGTTGAATGCTTTTGCTAATTTTTATCGCTAACATTTAGCATGGTTAACTATTGAAGTGATACACCCAACTACAAAATACAAACAACCTAATATGGTACAACTATGGTTCAATTGTACCTTGATTCAATGGACATTTCAACCTAACGTATAAAAATTGTGTTTTCACACTTCTTCTAAAATTATCACTTTAAAATAAAATTTATAAAATAATACGCATCAAGAAAAATATAAAGAACCAAAGGCTAGCGGTTAATAATATGATATGACACTGCATAATACAATACACAGCCATCAAGGTTCTTAAACAGCAGATTCAAATTTTGTATTGAAAATAAAAATCTTGGTAATTTTACATTTAAAAATGATATTTTTCTCCATTGTGGACTAAAATGCATTTCGAGTAGGAAGTTGAAGTAGGTCAGATCTGGGCAAAAAAATAGCATTGAAACAAATACGAATTGTAAAGAGTTAAATATTTTCGAAATCTCAAACGGTCATAACGAACTTGGAGAATCTTCTTATTTATCATGAGTTAAACAAATGAATAGTATAAAGTTTTAAAGATCCATGTAAGCAATATGTAAATCATAAGTTATCTTTTAATAAACAAATGGTCATTATGTGTCTTGTAAGAAATTAAAATTGAGGGATCACTTATAGCGTTTCTCGTTGAAAATGATAAAATAATGCTAAAGCATCTTAAACATAGTCGAACAACAATGCATCAAATGCTCATAACTATATCACAAAATCTTGTATTTCAAACTGAGTTTTATTTTCTTCTTCCTCTCCTTTGTATAAAAATCAGTCGAATCCAACAAAATATTTTGAAAATATAAATAAACAATAATTAAACTGTTCGGTTTCTGCTACTGATCTTATCATCATGTAAATTAACCAAGGTTCGAGAACTCGGTTTCGGTCAATTGAAAATTTTTAAGTTTCGAAGGATTTCAGAAATTTCGGTAGTTTCGTTTTCGGTTTTAGTCTTGGTTTTGGTTTTGAATGATTTGTTAATGAAGATGTACCAATAATCATTGTAAATAAATATAAAATATTGTATATAAAAAAATAGAATACAAAATAGTATATTATAATATAAAATAGTATATTATAAATAAGTAAACTGATTTTGGAAATTAATTGTAAACCCAAACATAGTCCAAATCCAACACATGATTGTTTGTGCCCCAACTCATCAAGAAAGCCCAATACAATGTAGCTTACAGGCTTTTGAAGTCTTTTACTGTTATGTGAAAATTCAAGTCAAATAAAAAAGTTTGACCACTTAATAAAGAGGCCTGTAACATTTCAACTCATCATCTTCTTTCAACATTTCAACCAAGGTTTGAGGTTTCGACCGAAACACCGAGATTTCAGTCATTCCGTTTAGGTTTCGATAGAGACCGAAACCAAACCAAACCGAATACAACAAGAAAAATCTCGTAAAAGGAATTAATTTGAGTTTTAAATACATGAATATTCAAATTTGCAATTTAACTTATGAAATATATAAATTCATAAAATATGTAAACGTGTAACTGAAAAAATTGAAAAAGAAATAACCATTTTTTAGTGTTATAAATATCTTTATTAATAGTTGTCTTGCAAGCGCAATCTTTTGATCCGACCATGAAATTCCAAAATTGCCCTTTATATGTATTCCTTTAGTGATAGTTGTAATAAATTTGTTGTTACTCTTTTGTTGTCAGTACGAAATACCAAAAATGCCTATGTACAGATATTATTAAATTTTAGCATCACTTAAAAATAGGACTTGACAATTAAGCTTTCTTTAAAATTCAACATTTCCTCTATAAATGTTTAACAAGTGTTAATATCACTTAAAAATAGGATCTACCAAATAAACTATTTTAAAAATTCGTTTTTTATTAATTGATAATATAAATAAAAATACAAACTAATATTGCAACTTAGAAATAAAAATTCAAATTAACCATGTTTGAATTAACACAAAAATATGACTAAATATTTATGATATAGTTTTCTTTTGAATGTATTAAACATTACAATTTGTAGAAAAACAATTCGGATGTCTTCATCACGCGCGAAGCGCGTGCCGTAACGCTCGTTTATAATTAATCGTTATTGTTTTTTTATATCTTATTTTTCAGTTAAATATAAATTATACATTTTGTTTCAATAAATTAAACAAACATATGTGTAATTATATGAAAAATAAATAATGATATCCAAAACTGGAATCGAAATTTCTAAAATTTACGAATTACATCGAAATTTCTAAAATTATAAAAGACCGAAACCGAGATCTCGAACCATGGTTTCAACTAAGCCTTAATTCTCATTCTTAGCTGCACTGCACAAGACACAAACAAATCGACTATACAAAATAGAGACGAAACTAGTAAATCATCAAGCCCTAGCTCTATTCAATTAACAAAATCGACAGGTCGAATGCCGAATCAGGGTTCTTTAGGTATGTTCTGTAAGTTCGGTTCATACTGATTTCAAGTTAATGATTATTTTGTATTTTTCTTACTATTCTTCCTTTTCAAGTCTGATTTATTTGATTTTCCATTATAAAAATTGATTTTTACATAGTGAATCAAACATTTCGACTGAAATGGTTTTAGCCTAGGGTTTCGTCCCGGCGATGGTTGGGACCAAACCGAGATGGTCGGGATTTCGATGTTCTGGCCGAAATCTCAAACCATGAAATTAAACCCTTGGTGAAAGATGGAAGAAAACACAAGACTCATTCAATTAAAAAGGTATACATGAAGAAAACAAAACTAATATAAAATCTTTGCACTGATAGTGCAACGTAATTCAGTCTAATCGTTGGAGATTGTTGTAATTCAAGATATGGAGTTGAACAAATCAAAGTGAAGACTGCTTTTATACATAGCAATTTAAATGAAAAAAGACAATAAGGGGGAACCAGGAATGTTTCCTATAGATGAGGTCTAATTTGATTTATAAGTTGAAGAAGTTGCTTTGTGGATTAAATCAATTTCGTAACCGATAGTGCCTCTAAATTCATTTCTGAAAATGAGTTTGATAAAAGCACCAGAAGATACTTAGGTATATTTCAAGTGGTTAGAAAGGAAGGTTGAGTTTATTTACTCTTGTGTGTGGACAACATGCTCATGGCTTTCAAAGATAGATTCAAGATGAACAAGTCGAGATTGTGCTTGAAAGCGGGGA
This sequence comes from Allium cepa, assembly GCA_030765085.1. Classification (NCBI taxonomy): domain Eukaryota; kingdom Viridiplantae; phylum Streptophyta; class Magnoliopsida; order Asparagales; family Amaryllidaceae; genus Allium; species Allium cepa. The sequence continues at coordinate 133,689,073 of CM060943.1, forward strand.
ATTCTAGATTAAGAATCACAAGCAGGCAAGAAAAATGTGGACATGGAATTTTCATAATGGTGTAAAACATTTGAGTTAGAAACTAACTCAAAAAGAATACATAAAACAATTGATATCACACTTTAGCATGAATAGGAAAATGCAATTTCAACATCCATGTTTTAGCGGACAATAATATTTCTAATAAGAATTTGTCTATCTCAAAAATAACATTCTATTTGGCAAAGACGCTAGTCTGGTTGGCATGCTAATGTACGCAATGGTGTTACAAGACCCAATATAGCATAAATTGTTAGATTGATTAGTTGGTCCAATAGTTATTAATGGTACACGAAAAAAAAAGACGTAAAACCTTCCTGGAGTCTTGGCGCACGGTGTGGCAAATGGAGTGTGCCCTTTTAATTTACTACGCATATTCAGAGAATCTTTTTATAAATTTAATATATATATATACACACAATGTATACAATTAATTTTAAAAGTTTAATATATTTTATATTTAACATACGTAGTAAAGATATTTTTAGATATTTTACAAAAAACTTCATCAAATATAATATCACAAGCATAGAATTTCAAGCATAACAACCTTTAAAAGCCGAAACTCAAGATAATAGTACATGTTAGTGATAAACTAAAAATATGAATTTGATAAACTAAAAATATGAATTTGATTCAGCAGCTACATTTTATTAATCAATATCTACACAATCAGATTCATAAGATTCATCATCTTCCACGGTCTCATATTGATTGACAATTTATTCAATGCGACCGTAAAAGGAACAAACAGTTCGAAGTTCATTGAAGATTAAAAACATGCTTTTGAGACTATTTATTTGTTGCAACAATAATTAGAACAAACCATTTGAAATTCGTTCGAGATTAATTCGAAGAATTTGACGAGATTATTTGTTCAATGCAAGAGTGGTAATTAGCCCTGTCGGGTCGGATTTGGACCTGACACGGCAGGTCTCAATTCTAATCGGGTTGTATTTTGTTCAATCTAACTTGTATATTTTTAAACCTTGACACGATCCGAGGTTTGATACGGTTAGGATGGATTTGGGTCCAATTAGGCGATAACACAAAATGTGTATACTTTCTTGCTTTTTTGTCTAATCTTTCGGGTCGGATTGGTTCTTCATGTTATTTTTCATCAACTAAATCTAACCCAAGACCATGAGGTTCAAGTTGGGTTCGGATCGGTTTCGTTCGGAGTTGCGGATTTCGGTTCTAATTGCCCATCATAGTTCGATGCGACAATAATATAAATAAATAGCTCAAAGTTTGTTGGAGGTTAGTTCGAAGTGTAATTATATCATTACATAACAAAATATAACACATTCAACTATTGTTAAAGATTAATTTGGATTGTGAAAAACGAAAAATAAATAAAAACGAAGTAAAAAACAATAAAATACCGAAAAGACACACCATTTTTGCGTCCTGCGCCATTCACGACGCTTCTCCATGTGCACTGCACCATACAAAAGAAAGACACAAACGTCGCGTGTCTTGCCCCATGGCGCACACCATAGCACGTCTTTTCATGACTATGGTTGGTCAATGACTGATGTGAAAAACTTGCATTGAGAAGTCAACAACTAAGCAACTATTTTCAAACAAATTAGAGTCGTTAGGGATGGAATCCAAAACTAAATGACAAAGTCAATTTAAAAGTAATAGCAGTAATAATAATAATAAAATAATACAACTAAATAAATAATAGTAGTAGTAGTAGTAAATAGGTAAATTAAAAATAAAATAAAATAAAAAATTAAAATATATAAAAAAATTAAAAAAACCATGATGATAATAATAATAGTAGTAATAGCAATAATAATACTAATAGTAATATGGACCAAAGACCAAACACTACGTCTTATGTTCCTATTCATTAGTCCTATAATCTAAAACGTACAACATTACCCCTAAACCAACTCTAAGCAAAAAATTCTTAGCTCATCTTCTGGTATGTGGATCGCTAACTTCCATGCACTCCTGTTCGGCATTAACTTTTCGAATATTTTTCAATCCTTCAAGTCCCTTTTTACTACTTCCTTTCATGTCAACCTTGGTCGACCTCTACCTCTCTTTGAGCAATCGATGCGACCTATGCTTGCAACACGCACAGGTGCCTCGAGAGGCCTCCATTGGAGATGTTCAAACCATTTTAAACAGTGTTGGACTAGCTTCTTCTCAGTTGGTGCTGCTTCAAGTTTATCACGTATATCATCGTTTCTAATTCGGTCTCGTCTTGTGTGACCGCAACTCCATCGCAGCATATGCATCTCTGCTATACATATCTTCTGGACGTGTTATCTTTTAATAGGCCAACATTCTGCATCATACAACATCGCAGGCTTGATTTCTGTAGAATTTTCTTTTAAGTTTTTGTGAGACTTTTCTGTCCCAGAGAATGCTTTCACCCATCCCACTCGAAGTTTAAAACTAACATCTTCTTCAATCTCACCATCATACTGCAACGTTGATCCTAAATATCGAAAGGATTCCTTCTTGGGCACTACTTGTCCGGCCAGAGTGACATCTTCATCCTCTGACCTGACAACGCTAAACTAGCACTTCATATACTCTGTTTTAGTTCTGCTAAGTCTAAAGCTCTTTGATATGTCAACAACTCCAGTTGTCTATCAACCCCTATTCTACTTTCACCAATTAACACAATATCATCAGCAAAGAGCATACACCAATAAATCTCATCTTATATACCTTTCGTAATTTCATCCATAAAAAATATAGGGGCTCAAAGTTGATCGTTGATGTAATCATATGTTAGTGGGAAAGTCACTGGTTTCACCATCGTATGTTCGGACATTAGTTGCAATACCATCGCACATATCCTCGGTAAGGGTAATGTACTTTGTTGGGACTTTTTTTCCTAGAGCCCGCCTCATAACTTTTTTTAGTACTTTGTCATAAGCTTTCTCTAAATCAATAAATACCATATGCTGACTATTCTTTGCTTCCTTAATCTTTCCATCAGTTGTCTTATTAAGAAAATCGCTTCTGTGATCGACAGTTCAGGCATGAAACTAAATTGGTTTTTTAAAATGCTTGTCATCCTTAATCAATGTTCAACGAGACTCTCGCAAAGCTTCATTGTATGACTCATAAGCTTAATTCCTCTGTAGTTTGTGCAACTTTGAATATCTCCTATATTCGTGAAGATTGGAACTAATATGCTTCTCTACTCATCTGACATCTTGTTTGATTTGAAAATATCATTGAACAACTTAGTTAGCTGGGCTATATCTACATCTTCAAGGCATCTTCACGCCTCAATGAGGATGTCATCAGGCTTCAGCGTCTTGTGATTGTCTGGCTATAGTATTGGGCACTATTATGACGTCATAAGCTATAGCGAAATTCAATATTTTTTCTCCTTCTTGTTTCCTATAGCCATATCCAAAGCCACCATGCATTTTCTCAAACCCCCTTCAGTTGTACTGACATGACCGTTAAAATCCCCTTCTAGGAAATTTTTTTTGCTATTAGGCACATCTCTATCCATGACATTTAGCTATTTCCAGAAATTCCTCTTGGCGGCTTCACTTAGACCTATTTGTGGGGTATAGACACTAATGACGTTCAAAACCATATTATCAACCACCGGCTTGACTGGGATGATCATGTCTCCTTGTCTCCTAACATCGATCACTCCGTTTTTAAGGTTTTTGCCAATTGAGATGACTACGCCGTTCTTGTTACGTTCTTTTCCCGTTTATCATAACTTGAAGCCTGTGTTCTCTATCTCCCTCGTCTTCTGGTGTGGTCTCTTGAACGTATAAGGTATTTACACGTCTCCTTAGTCATAGTATCAACCATCTCTCCTAACTTTCCTGTTACGGACGCTACGTTTTAACTACCTAACCGAATCCTACTTTCATCAACTAGCTTCCTTGCCCCTCACACCCTCCGAGTAAAGTGCAAAGACTCTTGCTTATTTATCACTACATCGTGGCGTCGATGTAGCGTGCCATTAAAGGAGTGACGGCCCAGTCCTTGCATATTTATCACCATACCCGAGTCTCGATATGGTGCACCACTAAGAGAGTGAAGACTCAGACCTTGCTTATTTATCACCGTACCGAGCCTTGATATGGCGCGTCGCTAACAGGGTTGTGTCCCAACGAAATATAATAAGGTTACATTTTCATAAGAGAGATTATGCTTTTTATGTTGGCTTGCCAAACCTATCATAACCCTTCTCATTTATCCTGGTTTGAGACAGACAATATAGAAAACTACATAGGCGGAGTTGCACTAAGAAGTCATGAGCAATATTTCTAAGAGGTACACTACGTGCACATGAGGAATTGGTATTAAAAAATGCCGTTTATAAGGTTTTTTAGATTTTATAAAATAACTTTGACGCGTATGTAATGTTGCATTTTTTTATGCGTGTACATGCATAGATTAAACTGAAAGATGAAGGTGTCATGTATGCATTTATATGTGTTGTACAGGCTAAGCCGTTGATGAGATTGCATTGCAGTTTTGAATGGCACAACTATAAATGGTAATTTAATCAAAAGACGGTCAGAGTTTATGTAGAGTTAGTGAGAAATAGTCTTTAATTTTCTTTCAAAAACATCACAGATTTCAATATGCGTTTTATAATACTGTTATCATAGTTGACCGACATTATTAGTTGTTGCATCCATGTAGCTTTATTTGTACATAACTAAAGTCCGCGTTGTAAAGGCAACTTCAACCTCATGTTCCTTTATGCATCCGTGGTAATGGAATCCGTCACATTAGTGTCAAGCAATGTAAAAAAGGATAAAATTGGTAAATGATGGGGTGAGGAAAGAAAATTGAAGGGTTTAATTCTTTTATACTAAATATCACAGTGTAAAAGGAGGATTACGGGGTGCTAATAGACGTTGTCCTTAAAGTAAAGTTCATTGCTTGCAGCTGCATTGCTAAGATTTAATGTTTGAATTATTCCACTTCAGGACTAACATATAGCAAATAATCTACTTTTTGAACCAATATTAAGTAAATTCGTGGTTTTGTGTGTATTTATGTGCACGCACACCTGCATATATGTATGATGATGAGTTTTAGATGTTAAATTGCAAAGGAAAGAACTAGTTTTTTTAATTTACTAAAATTGTGGATGATAATAATAAAGTAATAGAATGTATCTCATGTATTGCACACGTTAATGTTGTAAAATCACACTATTTATACTTTAAATGTTGTTAAAATAAAATTTTGTTATGCAATGTTCGATGTATCATTCATAAGTTAAAATTTTATTATGCATATAAATTTTGTTAAGTGATTTATATATTTTTATGTTTGAAAGAAATATTTGTTTTACCATTTTGTTACTACGAATGCGGTATGCGGTATATAAATTGAAATTGTCATTTTGTTTATAAATTATCATAGAACTTAATGAGCATGGATTACTTGAATTTATTTATATAGCATGGATTTATAGTGTTGCTTAAACTAAATACATGGCTTTAAATGTAAAATAATAAGAAATCTGATAAAACGTTGTAAATGAGTGTAGAAATTATATAATCTCGGTATATGAATTAAATCATAGAAAAAATTAATGTCGTATTTTCGATAACTATAAAATGATAATTTACATTAATTCAAAAACAAAATCGAACAAAATTAAGGAGTAAAATTTTTATAATTACCACGATGATTTGTAATTTTTAAACCTTTCTATCATTTAATTGATAATGTATTAAAATAAATAATTATACATTAAAGATGTTCTTATTGCTTTTATGTGATCTATATTTTCTAATATCTGAAATGAAATTGAGTGTGATATACTTGTTGACATTGTTATTTGAATTATTTATTAGAAAAATTAATAAATAATGGTTAATTAATTTTGGTTAAACGGTTTATAGTTAAATTATTTAATTAATTTAAATATACAGATTTAAATGTAAATTGTACATAAAAGTTGAGAACTTTGAAATAATAGTAGAAAGCAGAAAGTGTAGATTGTGAATGTAAAACGATAGTACGAAATTAATAAAATATATCATAAACAATTCAAAAAATAAAAAATTATATCGGGTTTCTAAAGTAAAATATTAATAAATATCTAGAGAAAGTTAAGATGAGTTTAGAGAAATGCTAGAATTAATGTAAGAGCTAGAATTTCTTTAGATTTCAACCAGAGATATAGACCGAGATGTCAGTTCGAAATTTTTTCTGAAGTTGAAGATTTGAAAACTTGAGATCAACCTTAGCAACTTTATTAAGTCGTTCCCTTTTTTAACTTGAATCACATGAATCTCAAGAGTAAAAAGTCTTGAATTCGCAAACTAGAAGCAATAGTGTTATATGATTTACTTTCAGTGAAAAGTGCATGATAATCTAGAAAATGGTATTAATTTTCTATTTTATTTATTGCATTTAGTTGAGAAGCTTGAACGGCCATCTATATAGTAGCACTTATCAATGCTAAGAGTAGTTATTTTAATATAATCTATTTTCACGATCTGATCCGATCTAGTCTTCCACGATAGATGGTACTGCAATGAAATTGCTTTTTAGCATATTAGTAGATCATTTTGGTATTTCTGTTAAATTATTAGAATGAAATTATCTTTAGTCATATGTATTATTCTATTTATTTATTGAATATATTATTAATCTTAATTATAATCTTAATTTCATACTTTTTTTAGTTAGTTATATTATGTTATACGACGCCTCTCTACTCCCATGCCTTGTTTGGTTGGACCAACCCAACCAGCATTTTCTGACAAAAGCCAAAATGATAAAATTATGAACTAGAATGTATAGTTTATTATATTAGATAGTTTATTTCAAGTTTTAATAAATGGTAGCACATGTTGTGGATTCTTTTTCTTTGTTAGTTATGGGATCATTCATGCGGAAGAGACATTTTTTATACTTATTTGATTGTTTTTTCCCTTTCAAATATTTTTTTAACTTGGTATCCTTAACTGACCAACTTATCGTGGACGAATACAAAAGTATCAAAGCTTTACCACTTGTGTGTGCAGTTCAATAATGTGATAACTACCATTTTTACGCTGGGACAAGTCTACTATTTGAACATGCACCCATCTTCAATGGTTGTCGTAATTGTTGCAGCCATAGTCTTAAAATTAGTTGGTCTTTAGCGTAGACCAAATTCTATGTATAGTTATAATAGCTTCAGCGTCAATTTTTTGGTGTGCAACCTATAAAAATAGCATTTATCCATATTTATTATTAAATTTGCATATAAAAATTGATAATATTTTACATGTACGAACTATCATATGTTTAAATACATAAAAACTAATAGCATTTGACGAAAGCAATAACTTTGGCTTGAACCTTTTAGGGTGGACATACATATTGCATTTAGTTTGTTCTTATGGGTAAAATTTATATATAAAACTCTACAAACTTCCAATTTACATAATTACTTTAGTTTTTGTTACAAAAATCAGACTAACAAACTGATACATAAGCTTTCATTTCAAAATTGGCTAAAGCAAGGATTAAATAAACTTCAAAATTGATTTTACTCTTAAAAACCACTTTTGATTTTTTTTTTAAATGATCCAATATGGATCATACTAAAAAATACCTATTTTTAGCTTAGATTTTGCTTTATCTAAAAATTTATTCTCTAACTTTTCATAAATATAAGACTTATTTTTTTAATATTTTCTTTCTAAAACTTGATACATTTTAGTAACTGGGAGATTATAGAAGAAGTTTATGTTTTTAAGTTTTATTTTATTTGATCTTTTTAAGCCTAAATATTATTTCATGAAAATGTAATTATTTCAAATATTGTATTTTTTAAATATTTTTAAATATGTACATTTTTGTTGAGAGCTTAAGTTTGAATTTGATTTCATTTATTTGAAAATTAAATTTTATTAGATAACTTACTTTTTGGCTTATAAATTTCTATTTTTATCAAAACTAAACCGTTTCTAATAATTTATATAAATTTGAGGAAAAAACCTTGGATTTTGAAAACCTTTATAATTCAATTTTATTTATTTTTTCATTATTTTCAATATGATTACGACTATTTTAAGAACTTTGATTTTTTATTTTTTATTTTATTTTTCTATTGAGAGAACATACTTCTATTATTTTTGGAAATGTTGAACATTTTAGAAATTTGGATGAAAATCAAGCTTCAAAGTTTGTGTATCTGTATTTCATTTGAACACTCAAGATATGTATAGTGACAAAATTTTAACTTTTATCCGTACATATGCATCAATGTGCCAAAGTACTATATGTTTATAAAGTGTGAAACCACATGAAATCACCATATGCATGAATAAGAACTTTACAAATTGAATAAAAGTTCAACTGTAAGATACATAATTTTACATCCGAGTATTTTATTGCATGTGTAAAAGTATCAGTAAAAAGGAATGATAACTATTACAAATTCACGAAATCATAAAATTTTAGGTTAAAGGAATTAAGAAAGCTACACACTAAAGAAACTTAAATCGGATAAATAAAAATAACGTTATTGCAACAACCAAAATCTTTTTTGAATCTTATATAATCTATAATGATAACCCAATTACTAAGAGAAACTTTCTTCAAAATTATGCTACAGTTACTTTTCTAATTTACATGCATAATTTTTTGATTACATTTTAGAAGTCGTCATAAAGTACATAGTCAGAAAAATAATTCATAATTGGAAAGTGTGAGCTTAAAGGTACGAAGGGTTTCCTTATGAGTATCGGCTACTTGGTTGTAGAGAATGTAGAGTTGTGTTGCTTGATGCTCCGATCAAAAACAATTCTGTCGCGACCCTGTTTTTCTACCTCTGAAAATCGACATTAATACGTCCACCGTATTACATGCCGGACAATCGAATGTCGGAAATACTAGACCGTAAGGGTAAGAAGAAGGAGGTAGAACAAGAAAGCAGAAAACAACAACACAGAATCTCACAGTCGTAGCGAACAATATATAATAGATAACAATTAATCTTTGTATAAAAGAACCATAACCGTTTTATACATTACATAATCAGAGTACAACACAAATCAATAGCAAAATACTGGACAGTTATAATAACTTGTCCTTGCAAAAGCCGACTATACAGCTTACAATGCACAACAGATTATACACCAAGTACGTGTGATACGTCTCATCATCCATCTCGTCTCCTGAGCTCCATAGCATTCCGTCCTGAATCTATAATACTCGGTCTGACCCGAGCATTATAATAAAATAACACTCGAGTCGGTTTGGAAAATCAGCGTGAGAAAACACACTTAATTGAATTATTAAAGCTTTCAAAATCCTTTGAAAATCAAAGTTATCTCGTAAGATCACGCTGCAAACAAACATGCCGGCTTTTTACCTTACGATAACCAAAACATTTTATATCAAAATCCTCTGATATTATAACAGTGTCTAAGTACAAATACTTAAATCAAAGAGCTGAAATTGTTACATTAATTAAATTCCAGCAATACTAGGCTCTACAATCAAAACCGTAAAGGCATGTAGAGAGATTAGATTTCCAACTGAATGACTAGGTACTGGGGTACCACCTGTCATGGTACCGGTCTAGATCAGCATACCGAGAACTACTTCCAATCCACTGCAACACAAAACCGGACTACCCCTAAACTGGATAGTCTAAATAAGATCACCCCACGGTTGGGATCAACAACCACCACACAGCCGAAATAAGGGACTCTAGACAGGGACGACCTTACCCTATTTGGAAGCTACCCACTTAGCCTTGCTGCATATTCCCTGATTTTCAGTCATTCCTGGTTGATGAGGCTCGAGGCTAAGTGTTACTTTTTTAGAAATATTCACTTAAAATGCTCATTGTCTTCCAGTAACAATGTACTGATAGCATTCATCCATATAAGTCCGTTGTCGGTTCAAACGGAATCGAAGACACCACTCTTACTACATTCATTTTGGAATCACCCTCAGTATTAGTAGCGATTAGCCCTTACACTTTACTGCTCCATCTTCGACCTCAAGCTCTTGTCTTCCTTTTGAAATCGTACTCGTTGGTTGAAGTGGTTTTCGAATCACAGATTCGATCCCGGTCCCTTTGAAACAACGTTCGTTATTTCCGATAAACTCAACCTCGATTCTCTAGGAAATAAACATACGAAAATAAGATCGGAGATCATCTTCTAACCGTTAGTGGACGGATTTCCTTATAAACGTCCTAGAAGAACGAAACTTTATACGTACAGTGTTGCACCTCGAACGGTACTGTACCATATAAATCCCATATTTCTTCTAGATATTTTCAAAGTTATGTTTGGATCCAGATATGATAGTCGGTTATTTAACTATCAAATAAACAATCTGTAACAACCCTGAATTTTGAACGATTTAAATTGAAAATATTTAATTAATTTTAAATATTTGAATGATGGTTTAGTTTGAATTCCCAATATAACTATGAATTGGCGATTAAATTTTAGAATTTAATCTATTGAAAGTTGAATAAAAATTTGACTTTGGAGTTTGAAATTGAATATGAAATTTGTATTTAAAATTCGAACTAATGACTTAGAAAAATAATTTGGATTTAAGAATTATTATTTATGTAAATTAATATAAATTGATGTTTGATAGTTGAACTTCAAAACGTTTATATATCTATGAAGCTTACTAAAGAAAATGAAAAATAAATTGAATTGAAATAAAAAAAAATATATAATAAAATAAGGCATGAAGGACATGCATTTAATGCCCCATCCTCTCAGGCACACCCTATGTACCTTCATAGCCGAAAACAAAGCATGGCCGACATCTCCTTCCCCTTCCTCATAAAATACCCGATACCTTCCCCCTTTCGTTTCATATTCATTCGAAAACCCTAAATCACGTCGCTACATACTCCTAAAACCACGCAGAGAATCACAAAGAAAATCATGCAAGGCATGTCTCGTTCTATTTTAAGTACTTCGTCCCTTTCCTCCATCACTTCAAAATCAAAAGAAAGTATAAAAAAAAATGGCGTCTCTCTCGTCTCCCTCTTCGCTTCAAAATTAGGGCTTTCGTCTTCGCTTGCTAAATTGATCCTTTGCCTCGCTCGCGATCGCTTCGGTGAAAGGTGAGTGACCCTCACATCTACTTCATCCTCCTTAGGTCGTTCGATTTTGTTATGAGTTGATAATTTCTCTGTTGTTTTTTTTTATTAAAAAAAATATGGTGTTGATTTTTGATTGGTTTGATTCCTTCTTTTTGGCTTCGGCTGTCGAGTTTGGTTCGTACTCCTCAGAAACTAAGATGAGTAATTTATAATTACTTACATCTAATTCGATTTCATGTGTAATTGATTTTGTGTTATCGGCCTTGAATTTTTGATATTTCGACTTCGGTCGTGAATTCTTAGCTAGTTTTGAGTTTTGCTGTGTTGATTCTGTTCTTGTTGTCTTTCGATGTTGAATTCTTTTGACAATGCTGATTGTTGAGTCGACTCTGACACTTACTGTTATTGACTTCGGTCACTTTTGTTTTGTGATAGTTTTTGACTTCGGTCTCCTTTTGAATTGCGAACTCAAACTGGGTTCTACTGATGAGGAACGGTCCTTGTGTTTTCGGCTTTAAATTGAATTACCTGATGTTGATTTTGTTCGAATTTGGCCAATTAAGGCTATATTGGTTTCTGGACATTGTTTCACTTGAGTCGTTCAGTTTGCATTTATATCAATAAATTGCAACATTCGATTTTACAAGTTTTAAAGGATTTCTACTGTTATTTTCCAAATACAAGCACATTTCAAAACTCACATGCCTGTTAATATTTTAAGTACCTAGATTTTATTCAAACTAAAATATTTTGTTTTGAATCCGAATGCTAACATTGATTCAGTAAAAAGATATGAATTTTTTTTTTGATTGATAGTGAACACTGAAACCTGGAATAGAGGTATATCAACAAACATAGTTCAAATCAGATGCATACACACATCTTTTACATGTAGATATATACATGCAGGCATATAAACAAAGCATTGTCATATCATACTTTTAGTATCAATTCCAAGAATCAAGACAAACAGATGGTTTTGAGTGAGTTTGCTCCCTGTTAGAGGTAGAATCAAAGAATCTGAACTTGGTATAGATTATCATAATTATTTTGTAATTCCTAAACAGTTGCTAAACATTTCAACTTAAGCCCATTTTTCAAATCTAAGTCTTGTAGATTTGAACATATTTTGGTTTAAATAACCAATCCTTTAAAGGAATTCGTCGAGCATCACTTAATTGCATACCTAAATATGCTTCATTGTTGTTCCATTCTGGATGCTTTTATCCATGATTTCGATCCATGTTTATTACTCAAGGCAAGGAAATATGAGTTTCATTTTGATAGCACTGTCCAGTTTCATTTATTTGTTCAATTGTGCATTATGTTTTTTCACTGCATATGACTTTGAACCTTCTTTATGTTGCATCGAACACCTCACTTGATCTATTTGCATTGTATATTTGTAGGCATGCCACTGAGCACATGTTGATAAGTCCACTTGAGTACAGTTTTCATTTTATTGCAGTGAGATATTTAATGCTGTTATGTCAACTTGTTGTTCCATATATGTTGACATATCCATCTTTGCATTGTACCACTGTTGCATTCATTTTGCTCTTGTTTATTGTCTAGTTCATATTGCATTTGATGTTGAGTCATTACCAATTAGACTTGAGTCTGGTGGCTTCACTTTGGCAATTGAACCGGTTCGATATTGATTCATTGTAGTCGTATATGTGCACTTGGTGTAGCAGTTTCAATGTTGCATTCATGTGTACATCATTTATCACTGGCTTGCATTGTTTTGGGTATGACTGCCTTTGCGCACTTATTGTTGGACTGTAAGTTGCCTTCAATTTTGAATATTTGTGGTAGTTGCAGCTTCTTTTGTTTAAATTATACCCTTGTCATTTTGTATTGCACTGAGTCAAATTCTCATGTGCACTGATGCATTTATTTTTGTTGCACTGTGATTGTAACGTCCCGCCTTTTCGCACGATTTAAACAGACACACATGCCGATTAAATCCATACGAAAGGGCGGATAGTTATGGGGTAAATAAGAAAAACAAGAAAGAAATAAAAGAAAACAGAATCTCGCAGCGGAAGGATAAAATATAATAATAAAATATACAGTTTATAAATCTGTTTACAAAACATTCATATAATACATATCAGAGTTACACATACCAACAACAATGCAGCGGAACAGTGTGTAGTGCACTAGTATAAATAATAATAATATACATCTTCGTCTTCGTCCTCCAGAGCTAAATCTTCAAATCCTGAAACGCTCAGACTGACCCGAGCGAATTGAAAAGACAAAACACTCGACTCAGAACTAAAAGAGCTTATGTAAGTTAAATTAACGGAAATAAATATGAGTGCAGTAACTCAAGAGATGCTCGGGATTTACATCTCCTGAGGATCCGTTAAACTATTTACTATATAGTATATTGCGCTATTATAATAGTGTCTATTTGTAAAATAAACTTACTTTTTAATAGCGTTAAGGGGTTACCCATATAGCCCTTAACACAAATAATGCCAATAGTCTATACAGTACCGTAATACCTCCTGATCGGGAGGCTACCAGAGGATACTCCATAGGTACGACACAAATAGAAACCCGTAGTAAAGGCGAGGTAGGGTAGGTGATACGGCACAACTAGGCAATGCAAGGGTAGATATACCAATTACGCTTCCGGGCCGATGGAAACGCGCAGCGCACAGCTACCGCCCACCTCGAACAAACTCCCCACATCAAAGAAATCAAAAATGAAGGTGGCCACCGAATCAATCCAAAATCAGAGTATAGTATCGAAGGGAAGTGTCCGATCAAAGGTGCTACCTCATTAACCCGTCAATCGCTCCTGTTTTAGCCACCTTATGCCAACTCACGGGAGTTGGGTCCACGTATTTACCTTATAGGAAACGTCGTCACCAACCTACTTCATTCTGGAATCTCCACCGCGTACACGGTTAGTCAAAGTGGGTTTTCGGTATCGACAGAGAGTATGTCCATATTCGATCCCGGTCTCTTTGCCAACCAATCGTTATTATAACACCGTGGTTATTAAAAAAAATTATACTTTTAAAACCATAATAAAATATCCATTTAAAACCCTTATAAACCCGATATCATTTATTCTTAAAACCCCAAATCAATACGATATCATTTATTTTCCAATATATATTCTTTCCAAAATCATAGGGTTTCCAAAGTAAAATATTTAGAAATCAAAACTCTGGAATATAATATTTCCAAATTATACTACCTTGAAAACATAGCTTTGAAACAAAATTTTCATCTCTTAAATGGTTAAATATTAAATTACTTTTATAAAAAAAATTGCTTCTTTAGATTTCACAAATCAATTTCAAATATCGATTTAAACTTCCAAATACCATTTCAATTCTTATGTTTCAAGGCTTTAAATATTTCACCATTTGAAACAGACTCATTTGACAATTCCATATATATATATATCAAATTCAATTACTTATTATTTAGACTTGAAATGTTTGCTTAATGAATTCAATATAATTTAAGAAAACCTTTAACTTCATATAACTAGATCATCTTTCAATTTATTATATATTCATTTAATCAACCTAATATTCATTAAAATCACTTTACAAAAAAATCAAGTTATAAAAATCATATCCTTTAAAAATTCTAATTTTTATTAAATTTCAATTTAACTTAATATTCATCTTCCAAATCTATTCACATTTTAGTCATAAAACTCCAGAAATTAAATTTTAAATAAATGTTTAATCTTATTTGATCTTAAAATCAAACTTATTTAAACTTCAAATCAAATTTATACAAAGCTTAAAAACCGGAAATTACTATATATATATATATATAATAGCCTTTATCAATAACCAAATCAGTATCTCATAAACCATATATATATAACTTTACAAAACCATAGAAAAACATTTCAAAAATAATTTTATATATTTACCGCGGTGCCTGTATATAATTTTCTATCCTATGGTCAAGTGATACGGATGTTTATCATTTCAATCCGTAATTTAAAATGAAAAAAAATGCGGTTATATATCATTTCAAACCACAATCCCGAATGAATGAAATGCATAGCAACTTGCAATTAATAAAATTAATCATCCATTCATCCATCAAATCATACATCCATTTATCACAGTCATCATCCAATTTCAAACAATCATCAATACATAACAGGTGATCAATAATGGTATCAATTATCAGTTTATACTCAAAATAAATTTAATAACTGTTAATTGGCAGTTTATATGCAAAAATAAACGTAAATTTAACTGGCAGTTAATAAGAAAATTTAACATAACTATGACTGGCAGTTAATATGCAATTAAATAAATTCTAACTGTCAAATTTATGCAATAAATGAAATTAATTAACAGTTATATTAAATGAATGCGATTTATCAAAGATAATGAATAAAACATGCCAAACAGTCATAAATAAATTTCTACTCATATCTAAAATTAATTTAACAAACACAAGAAATTTTAGAAATTGTGAGTGGGTTAAAACACTCACCTTTTGAATTTAAATCGAATTAAAAATCCGATTTAAATCCAAAAATTCGACGGTCTCCAAATCTGTCCAAACCAGTGTTAAAAGATCTCGAATTTTATTACGATCCTAACAAAAAAAATCTCGCGTGAAACAGAGTTCGTAGGAGAAAGTTATACGCATTAATGGTGATTGAAATTTCAAAAGAAAAAGAATAGAAATAAAAGAACACCTTCAAGCGACACGTCATTCTCATTCTTTCCCTCTCTCCCTTATGCGTTTTGCTTCCAGATTTTTCTGAGAAGTTTGAATTTTAGCTTTTGATTTGGTTTGAAATTTTTATTTGGATCTAAGATTTGTTTGTCTGCCATTGAGGAGGAGAAGGAGCTGATGAAATTTTACGCGCAGACAAATGAGAATAGGCGGAGGCTAGGGTTTAGCGGGGTATTTATAGATGAAGTTGGAATAGACAGATGGATCCGAATTTAAATGAATTCACAATTTGTCAAATTTAAATTCCAATAATCCATTTATTTGATTTTTAGTTCTTATTATGAATAAATGGTCAACTTACCATTCCTATCATTTCTGGTTGCAATTAGCTTCAAATTTATTAACCAAACCTCCATATCAAATAAAGATTTATTGCAAAAAATTTAGTGTTCACATTTAATTAAAGTAAATTCAATAAATTATAAAATCTTATTTCAAATGAAATTTTATACCATTCGTATTCAATTCTCTTTATTAAATTAATCATCATCTTATGTATATATTTAACATTAGTATATATCAATTTACCCCAATTAAATAAAATTTTATTCCCAAATTGATTTACAGCCTAATATAACATTTGAATTTTATTCCCAATTCATAAATTACTACCTTAACTAAATTTTACGTTTCCCTTTTAATTTACATTTTCACCTTACGTTACTACATTAATTATCCTTAAAGTAACGTCTATTATTAATAACAATATTATAATTACTTACCATTTTATTTCATAAATTAATCCATTTCATCTAAATTCTTATCTATGTAATATTTCAACATTTAATTTCATCAAATGTAATTGTTTTCCAATACGTTAATAACTTTATTTCCAAGTCTTATATTACAACAAACTATCCAATATGAAAGTCTTAACATTGTTACAAATACTACTTTAATTAACATTAACGCAATACTCAATTAAAAATTATTGTAACTGATTTCAAAATTGTAAATTAACAAGCTACCAAAATAGGCAACATACAATAGTTGTACTCTAACCTTTAGTCACATTAATACGTTTTTATTTCTCAAAATCAAAGTTCCCATTTAACTAAATCTCCATAAATGAATTTGACGTTATCTTCAAAAAGTACTTTATATTAACATTAACGTAAAAATTTATTTATATCTATTGCAAACGATTTAGTACTATTTTCTCAATATTTAAAATGATTTAACAAATTTTATATGTCAATTTATTCAAGATTAAATCAATATAAATATTCAATTCCATAAAATCCAAAATTGTTGATAAATTTCCAAAACTTCCTTTTTTATTGAATCAACCTATATTTATTCCTTTCATTAATCTCAAATATAAGGGTTTACCCTTTGGATTAAAAATTATCACATAAATATCCTACTTCAACGTAATTCTTAATTTAACATAATAAATAAAATTTGATTTCATTTATCTCAATAAGTCCTACTATTATAAATTAACCAATTGACTCACTATTCAAATTCACCTTCTATAATTCAAAATTTTTCTATCACCTTGATTTACTTAACTTTATAATTCCTTAGACAAATCTCTATCTCAAATCCTAAATGTAAGTCATTCTACTAATTATAGTACTTAATATTTTCTTAAAATAATCTTTCTATTACGCTTGAATCCAATTTATTAAATAAGTTTCCAATTAGATCCAATTTCAACCTTACACATAAGTTTAGGTTATAATTAACTTATAACGTATGCTTCCCTAGTTATTTCTTTATATACTCCCCATATTAATTCCACAATTAACCATTATTATTAGAATAACGTTTATAATAAATACGATCCTATAATTTACTCAACACTTAATTATTTCCTTTTCCATTAGGGTAACATTCCTTTATCTGATTATTACTTATTACACATTCTAATTCCATTAACAAGGAAGCACGTAAATTATGATATATGCTTCAAATTTTCAATTTATTACTATTCATTATTATTAACCTAAATTCAGCATTACTTACCTCGCATTAACCTTATTACTTAAAATCCTTATCCAGTTGAAATTAATACTCTAAATAAATACATTTACTCCTTTCATTATTTTATTAATTACAATTAAGGCACACCTAATTATCTTTATAGGTAAATGAGTGAATTTACTAGTATCCTACTATTACAACCTTTAATATACTTGTATATGGTTATTTTACTCTTTTATAATCCCTTTATAAATATATGCACATCTACAAATTAAGATTCTAAATCCATTCTTATTCCATCTAGGTTCCATTTCTTCACTTTATGAATAACTAGCATTTTCTATTCATTTGTTACATCTACTTATATTCACTTTATGAATAGTTTTGATATTCCATTTATTACTAACTTTAATTATTGCAATTTATTATCTACATACAATTTGAATCTATTTTCAAATTTTCACCTTTTTAATAATTAATACCTTCCAATAATAAATAAAAAGGATTATACTAAATAAAATTTTATTTTCATTAATGAATTCAATCCTTGCCTTTATTTACTTATTTCTAACCTTATATCCAATTGCAACAATTTCCACTATTACACTCAATTGCAATAAACATTCAATTTGTAAATTTCAGTTAACCTAGATACATCTAATTTCAACATTCTCTTTCATATAAATAAATAAGATTTCCGTTTCTTTCTAAATTAAAATTAAAAATTAAAAATCCTATTAATTTAATTCATTTTAAGCGTTGAATTTACACGGGTCGTTACAGTGATTGATCATCATGGCTGTGACTTGGTCTTTGATTTCTTTGCATTGCTGTTAGCTCTGGGTTTCTTAACCACTAGGGTTTGAATACTTGGTTTTAATTTGGCCCGACAGTGACATGTGTAGTTGTAGTGTTTCAGTTCTTAACTTGTGTTGTTCAGTTGAGTTCGGCACTTACGTTGTCGTTGCTCGACTGTTTAGTTCCATGGCCATTTGCTTGTTTCAACTGCAGATTCTATGTGCAGTTGTTTCTTGCTTTACTTTGATATTTGCAGTTTTTTCCCTGTTTGGTATTTGTTTCTATACATTGAGTTGAATCCAGCTAAAATGCTCGGGTTTGACCTTTTGCTCGTTTGTGAACTTTCATTGAGCTTTTGGGTAATTTATCACTGTAGGGCGAGGCAGTGCACGCGTGCGTGTACTGCAGCCACACTGAATTGAAAGATTTTAATTGATATTTCTTTTGTTTTTGATTCATTGATCTGTTGCGTATTTCGTATGTCGTATTGGCGAGGCAGTGCACGCGTGCGTGTACTGCAACCAATTCAGAATCTGCCGTTTTAAATTGATTGATTTCAATTGATGAAATTGTTTTATGTCGCCAATTCAATATATTTTGAAATCGTATTTTGATTTGGTTTAAATTTGATGATTTCGTTGTTAATTGCCGTTTAGGCAAATTCTGATGTTTTTTTCTAAATTATCTTCATCAATAATCCCTTCATCTATCTTAGTTGATAATTTGAATCTACTGATTTATTGTTAAACACTGTTAAGTGTTATATGTACCCTTATCTGATTTCTTGTTAAAGGATCGGATAGGTGAATTCATTTTTGACTGTCGTCTAATTGTTATTTAATTATTATTGCCTCTATGCACTAATAACTGAGTTTGAATTAGACCGACCCGTGTATTATTTTCTTTTGAATGTAATACTCGGGTCAGACCCAGTATTTTACAGCTTGAAGATTTTCGGGCAGCGAAGTCAGAGAGAGAGGGGGATAACGCTTCACTTTAGCTTTCGTGGATTTATTTTTGTATTTAAAGAAATATTTCGATGTATAAATTAATGCATTGTACAAACTCTGATATATGTAAGAAAAATTCATTATGTTAAATATAATTATTCTGTGTTTCTGTGGCTGATTCTGTTTAAACTCTATAAACTGAATAACAATCCGTCATTTTGAACGTTTCAAGTTGGTTTAATTACCGACTAGGGGCGGTCAGAAGGGCGGGTCGTTACAAAAGTGGTATCGGAGCTTTGGTTTATACAAAGCTCAGTTTACGATGTTTAATATGAATAGTTACTAGAATCACTATAAAGAAAACGTTTTTTCAAATCTAAAGAAGTATAAAATTGTTTTTTTTAAATTAAAATTATTTTGAAAATTCAAATCTTTTCCGGAAATTGTCCTCTCTAAATTTAGGTTTGCGATAGTTTCTCTTTGATAAGGTCTCCTTAGATTTGAGTTCCGATCATTCAAAAACCATTATCGAATTGTTGAGATTTATGAAAAATAAAATGTAAGTTAAGTGAATTAATGAATTGGTTTGAATTAAATATTTTGAATATCTCCAAAGTAATAATTGTGAAATAAAATGATATGTCAATTTAGTATAGCCAAGAGGATCATTAAACTATAACTTGGGAATTTGATTTTTGAATTCTTTTGAAAATTGATTTCAAATGTTTTGAAAAACAATACTAGTAGTATATACAGGAAGAAAAAATTTCAAGTAATTTTTCAAAATATTTTCGAAGATAATAAAATAAAATAAATTTTGTTTTTATGTTTCAAGCAAAGTTTAATACGCAAGTATGTATATATATGTACATTTCAAATGTTTGGAATAAAATCCGGAGTTGAATCTCAAATTTGGTTGAATAATAATCCTATATATCAGGATAATGTAAATTTGCAAATTGTCTTGGGAAAATGATTGAATAATCCAAAATCTTCTATGTACGTATTTTAAAAGTATTAAGCTATGGATAGTTGTACGTGTAGGATCTAGATTAACCCTAGAGGGGGGGTGAATAGGGTTATAGCAAATTTTCTCGAATTAAACACAGAAATATAATAGCAGAAATAAATATGCTGAAAAGTAAATCACACACAAAAATTACCCAGCTTCGGCAACCCTGCCTACTGCTGCATTCACAGATTTCTATTAGAATTAAACAATATCACGCTTACAAACACTCTACTAGACTCGCAGACCCTTTTGCTCCCGCTCACAAACACTCTACTAGACTCGCACACCCTGCTCCCGCCTATAGAGTTTCGCTCACTCGCAAACACTGCTCCCGCCTATAGAGCTTTGCAAACTCGCACTCCCTGCTCACTGAACTAATTCTAAATAGACAATCTGACACTACCTAATCCCTAGGTGGTGATTTACAGATTCTTCGACTCGAAAAGAAAAAGCAACTTCAAAAATAACACCGGAGCAAAAATTAAACTACAACTTGAATGCGTGATTTTTGCTCAAAATAAAATAACTAAAAAACCCTTTTTTAATTGAACCCTAAATAAAAACTTAAGCCCTTTTATAAAAAAAAACAAGGCCGGCCCCTTGTTTTTATTAACCCGATCCACTTTCTTTTGAGAAGAAAAAATGGCGGCCTCTTTCTGATTAGGGCTTCGTTCCCTTTTGTTCCAGTTAGGGCTTCGGCTCTTTGTTCCAATTAGGGCTTCGGTTTCTTCAATTGATCTGTGATATGTTTCCCTAGCTCGCTGCTTCTCTGATGGTTGACTATTGCTTGTTTGCAGTTGCTCGATCGAGTTCTTTGCTTGTGAATTCGGTATGTACTGTCTCCTTTTGCTTTTCTAAATTGATACTTGAACTCGATAATTTTTTGCCGATGATGATTAGGGCATTTATATAGGTTGAATTCCTATATTTGCGTTCGTATAAATTTGATTGAATTTGTCAAATTCTTTATCTCGGCCACTTGATGATGCTTGAATGATTGAGATCGATCCTGACTTTTTCAATTTCGTATTTTGATGCTTGGTTGACACGGCTTCGATTTTGATTTCGTGATCAATTTTGCTTGGCTACCACGGTGAACACTTGTTTGACTTTGACAATACTGATTTCGTGAGTTTTCACTTTGTTGACTTGTTCATCATTGAATTTGCGATTCACTGTCACTTCGGCCTTGATACTGAGTGTTTACTTCGGCCATTTGATTTTCTAAACTTATGGATATTGTGGGATGCCATCTCCATTTGGTTGTTGCAGTATTCATTGTTGTTGTGTTCCTCACTGATGCATTGTTGTAACTTCATCTTGACTTAGGCTTTTCACTGTAACAGATGCTACACTTGTTCATGTATATATTGCTCTGTTTCACTGGTGGCCTATGTGCATGCTTCACTGTTCTTTGCATTTGTTCATATGAGTCTGCTCACTGTTGTTTGTACCTGTATTTGCCATACTGTACATATATTATTGGCTCTGGTTCATTGTTGTTGTTTAAGTTAGTATGTTGCCCTTTTACTTGAACTTGGTCTGGTGCAACTTGTTTCATTATCTGTTGCATACATGAGAGTGACACTGTACTCTATTCATGCTTGTTACATTCAGTTTGCACTTGTTCATCATGTAACTTGTTGGTCTTCATTTGAAGTCGTGGAATTCATGTTTGACATATATGCACTGTGTGGTCTTGATTCATGCAGTCTTTATTAACTCGTGTGCTTCTAGCCTTGCCACTGTGTCAAGTATGGTTTCACCTGTACTTGTGTTGTAGCTGTCTTGACCTATGCTGTATCAATGCTGCTTCACCATATTGCATTGTCATATTTTATTCCTGTTTGTATTTGAGTTTGTAACTTGGAGTCTGCAACTTGATTTGTGCCTTGTCCATTCTCATGTGTTCATGTTGCTGGACTTGAATACATCTGTGCAGTCCATTGTAGCTTTTGTGCACAGCACTGCATGTTATGTTGGCCATTTGGTCGAGTTGTAGTCCAGTCCACTCATGTACATGCTTCACTGCAGCCTTCATTATATTCTTATGACATGTGCATTGCTTCATGTTGCCTATGTATTCTGGTCAGTGGTGCTTTGAGTCTGCACTGCTTGTTGATGTTGCTTGTGGCACTTGTACAGTGTTGTTTGCATTTGGTCTTGATCATACTTGATGTCATGATTTTCCTGGTTTCACTTGTGTACATTTTCGAGTTGCACACTGCTGCTTGTACTTGTAGTCTTGGCCAGTTGACTGTTGCTTTGAGTTGTTCATTGCTTGGTCTCTGTTGCCTTGAATTTCTGGTTGGAGCTGTGCACACGAGTTGGCGAGGCAATGCACACGTGTATGAATGTACACGTGTGTATTGCAGCCACTTATGATTACCTGTCCCTGTAATATCTATGTGCACGACTTTGTGATGAATTCAAGTGTGAATGATGACGAACAACCCAAATAACTGAGGCAAACGATATTTTCAAAAATCGTATTTCATTTTAAATTGCAAAAATATTTCTTTTTCAATTTTGCTGCGTTAGTGAATATTTTTGCAGATTTCTCAGATGCTGGATTCAAACTGGCATGCAGTTGAAGACAAAGTACGAGTGTGAGTGATATGTAGTGAGGTTAACTGTAAATGTGATGTGATTGTAATCAAAAATGTATATGTATAGTGAGAGCATGAAATTGTACTATTTAAAATTGTAATAAATATTTGTTTGAATAAAAATTTCTGTTTGAATTCAAAATCTGTTTAACTTGTTCTGTTTGAATTCAAATTCGAATTCTGTGTAATTTAATTTTATTCAACAGATATTTATCTAACCAAATACATACTATTCAAAATATTTGTTTGAATAAAATTTCTGTTTGAATTCAAAATCTGTTTAACTTGTTCTGTTTGAATTCAAATTCGAATTCTGTGTAATTTAATTTTATTCAACAAATATTTATTTAAACTATGAAAAACAAAATAGTACATTACCAAATACATTTATATGAATGTATATATGTTTATTATCATCAAACAAAAATCATATAGCGCAAAGCGCATATTCAACAGTACGGAACGAAGTATTTTAATAAAAAAAGCATCTTGGGAAGGAAATTTATTGTTGACTTAACGGTATGAATCAAACTAGTTTTGATGTAAAGCTTATATTTCAAGTTTAAACTAATGCCTAAAATAGTGAATGTGGAGATATGAATCTAATGAAACCAAGTCAATGAATGGCTTACTAAAGAATTAGTTGATTAATTTGGAAATAGAAAGCAAATGCAAATGCAAAAAAAAAATTCAAATGGAATTTAGATTTAAAATTTGAAGTTGTCAACATGATAATCTATAATAGATTTAATAGATTCAGTAATGAATTTGAATTTGAGCATCAAAGAATTAAGTAAGTGAAAAACTTAATATTGAAAGGTTTGAAATCGATTTAAAACCAATATTGTGAAAAGTATGCGGAATTCAAATTATGAAATAAGTCCAAGTGTTGAATTTGGTAAACGATGTATATTCGCGATTTTGGACAGTGAATATATTATTGAATAAACGGGTATGATTTGGAGAAGTGAAATTTAAAAGAATGAAGTCAATTGTTTTAAAAGATGTTTTAAAAATGTATTAACTATCGAATACATAGATTTCAACATTCATTGTTGAAATAGACGTTTTCGAGAAATAAGGAAATGGTGGACTATAACACTGTTGTTATAATAAATGGTTTCCGAAAGGAAATGTTTTATATAGTATTGGGGTTTATATATCTATCTTAAATTCGAACCCCTATACTAGAGATTTTGAGTTGTCGTAACGATGTTTTACGTAACATTCGTTTTGATCAAATAAATGTGTTTAAAAGAACGCTTTCCTTAAAGAATGGAATATATATTTGATTATGATTTAAGTATATTGAATATTTTTCAAGTGTTGAAAATAAATGGATTTGTGAATTACTTATTATTAAATAAGTATGAAAATGTTTTCCATTTGAAATGGAAAGGTTGAAATTTTATCTTTTAAAGATAAATTGAGAAGCGAATATTTGAAATTTGTTTCAAATGTTTAAGTGTGGAAAATTTTATATATCTTGTAAAGATATTGATGGGAAATTTGGACAATTAGTTCAACTGGATTTTTTTTCAAAAAAAAAGATTGAATTATGAGTTAAATTGAGTTTAACTTCGACATCAAAAACAATATAAGTTGAGATTTGAATTTCGGATAGTCGATTTGGATTGTATGTCTAACATTGTGAATTGATGACATAGCAATTGATCTCTATTAAATATATATCTATGGTGGCGGAGAATTTATTCTTTTAGCTTAACATCCTTCTCTGAGACTTACGAGCTTAGAGGTTATATATCGGTAGACATCAATTATGTGTTGAGAATTGACGATGTAACGTGAAATCCAAATCGAATGTGAAGTCGATAATGAATTGGATTATGAATGTGAATTGGGTTTGAGATAACCTTAAATTTCCAAATTGATTTAGAGGAAAATTTTAAATCGGTAACGAGATGGAAAATTTAGAAATCCTCTATTTGTTATGGGTATGAGATATTGTGGTTTTCGGAACTTATATATATGAATGTAATAATTCGAAAACCATCAGTTTGGAAAGTCATTATTATGAAAATCCTATGTAAGTTTACATAGGTATTATATGTACGAAATGTGAAATGAAGTACTATATGTATATGACATTATGTTTTCTAAACTGAGGATATGGACAAGTACCTTCCATTTAAAATTTGTGAAGGTGTTGGAACTCGGTGTGAGTGTCCATTTGAAATTCGTAGCTACGTAGAATTTCCATAAGTTGGAATGTCCATTTGGACTAGAATCCCTCATGATGGATCGTCGTGATGGGATCATGTGAATTGATGATGTATGCTAGCGTAATTCGTGGGGCGTGATGCCTACAGTTACAAGCGTTTCCACTGGGATAGTGGCGCAACCGCCGCGTAAACTACGATCTAGAGGCCAAAGCGTAATTTGAGGGGCGAGATGCCTACGGTCACAAGTAATTCTACTGGGATAGTAGCGTAACCGCAGTGTGAACCGCGATCTATGGCAACAACCATGGCGAAATTCAGGAGATGTGAAATCTACATATTACAAGCGATTCTACTGGGATAGTAGCGTAACCGCCGGGTAAAATGTGATCCATGGGGGAACGTGCTTTCCATATCCATTTTTAAAAGAATTTTTAAAAGTATTTCACTGGGAGTTGAAACAAGTATATTTAGTACTTGGAGATTTTTAGTCCTGCGCCTGGCCAGCGTATGCCTAATGTCTGTGAGAACGACGATAGACTTGTTAAACTTCGAGTTAGCAAGTATTTTCAAAACTTTAGATAGCAAATCAATAGTTTGAAATTAAAATTACATAATTCCAACCTAATCGAATTAAAGAAGAAGATCTTTAAAATGTCTTGAAAGTCCACAGCTTTGAAAAAAAATATGATATGCAAATCTCTAGCATGAAGAATTTCAAGTTTAAATTTGAGTTTTGTAAGTCGAAAATTTTGGTAAAAGACTTTTATGTCTTGATTTTAGAAAATAATGAACAAAGCAAGGGAGATAAAATAAATGGATTGAATCCTATGTTTATTTATTTTTAATAAGATTCGATCCATGTTTATTACTCGAGGCAAGGAAATATGAGTTTCATTTTGATAGCACTGTCCAGTTTCATTTATTTGTTCAATTGTGCATTATGTTTTTTCACTGCATATGACTTTGAACCTTCTTTATGTTGCATCGAACACCTCACTTGATCTATTTGCATTATATATTTGTGGGCATGCCACTGAGCACATGTTGATAAGTCCACTTGAGTACAGTTTTCATTTTATTGTAGTGAGATATTTAATGTTGTTATGTCAACTTGCTGTTCCATATATGTTGACATATCCATCTTTGCATTGTACCACTGTTGCATTCATTTTGCTCTTGTTTATTGTCTAGTTCATATTGCATTTGATGTTGAGTCATTGCCAGTTAGACTTTAGTCTGGTGGCTTCACTTTGGCAATTGAACTGGTTCGATATTGATTCATTGTAGTCGTATATGTGCACTTGGTGTAGCAGTTTCAATGTTGCATTCATATGTACATCATTTATCACTGGCTTGCATTGTTTTGGGTATGACTGCCTTTGCGCACTTATTGTTGGACTTACTGTAGGGCGAGGCAGTGCACGCGTGCGTGTACTCCAACCACACTGAATTGACAGATTTTAATTGATATTTCTTTTGTTTTTGATTCATTGATCTGTTGCGTATGTCGTATGTCGTATTAGCGAGGCAGTGCACGCGTGCACGTACTGCAGCCAATTCAGAATCTGCCATTTTAAATTGATTGATTTCAATTGATGAAATTGTTTTATGTCGCCAATTCAATATATTTTGAAATCGTATTTTGATTAGGTTTAAATTTGATGATTTTGTTGTTAATTGCCATTTAGGCAAATTCTGATGTTTTTTTTCTAAATTATCTTCATCAATAATCCCTTCACCTATCTTAGTTGATAATTTGAATCTACTGATTTATTGTTAAACACTGTTAAGTGTTATATTTACCGTTATCCAATTTCTTGTTAAAGGATCGGATAGGTGAATTTATTTTTGACTGTCGTCTAATTGTTATTTAATTATTATTGCCTCTATGCACTAATAACTGAGTTTGAATTGGACTGACCCGTGTATTGTTTTCTTTTTAATGTAATACTCAGGTCAGACCCAGTATTTTACAGCTTGAAGATTTTCGGGCAGCGAAGTTAGAGAAAGAGGGGGATAACGCTTCACTTTAGCTTTTCGGGAATTTATTTTTGTACTTAAAGAAATATTCCGCTGTATAAATTAATGCATTGTACAAACTCTGATATATGTAAGAAAAATTCATTATGTGAAATATAATTATTCTGTGTTTCTATGGTTGATTCTGTTTAAACTCTATAAACTGAATAACAATCCGTCATTCTGAACGTTTCAAGTTGGTTTAATTACCGACTAGGGGCGGTCAGAAGGGCGGGTCGTTACACAATCATTCATCCAAATATTTTATTTTCACTGAAAAACACCAAGTCTTATTAAATTTAGATTTTAAATAAATTAAATTGCTTTATCCAAAAATATACTTAAAATATTTAAAATAAAGCTACTTAAATCACTTTATTCAAAGCAATACCAATGAAATTCTATAATAATTTTCCAAGCAAAAGTTTAGCCAAAAGCTACTTTTAAAATAAAACTATTATATAAAGTATAAATATTTAATAATTATCCTTTAAATCATAATACTAATTTAACCTTTAAAAATGATTAACTACTATAATTAACTTAATAAATATTTACTTTAACAATTTTAAAACAATTAAATAATAAATTTCCAAAAACCATTCTATAAACACTTTTCAAATTTCTAATTAATACTTAAAAATCTTTCTTCAAAAATAGGCTTAGCTTTTTCGAAAAATATATTTCCAACCCAACATTGCCAGTCCATATATTTTATAAATCCCTCCTGATTTATTTCCAACTTAATTTACGTTCTAATTCCGTAAATTTTCTTTCACACATTTTCTAAAAATAGACCACCATTTATTTTTATAAACGATTTACCATCTCTTTATAAATCTCCACCATGAATTTATAATTTCAAATTATCCACTGATAAATACTTTACTTTATTTATAAACCCGGTTTATAAATTCCATAGTCTCATTCTCTTTTTTAATACTGTTTCAAAACAGTTAATCAGTTACCAAATTGATTTCCTTGAATTAAATTCCATTTTAAAGTTTATTTCTTGATTTACTCAAGTTTATTCCAAAATCCATAATTCCAAATTCACTTCTTTATTATGATTTAAAACCCTATTTAAATCTGAAACATTAATTTCATATTTTATATTTTTTTCCGAATTTCCTCTTTATTTTTCCAAATCCGTTTTAAACCTCGGATTTAAAAATAAATACATTTATACTTAACCAAATTGCTTAAGTTCCGTTATTAAATCCTTTTATTCAATTATTTCAAAATCTTTATCTTTCCATATTCAGAAATTATCAAGTAAAAAATTTAAAATCAAACTATTCATTTTTTTCCAAATTCATTACTTTTAAATTCATCCATCTTTACTATAAATTTCTTGCTTTAAATTTTTCCCATTTTATTTCCCTTTAAAATTTCAATATTTATATTCCTGATATTTCAAAATGCAAAAAATATATCCAACAATATCATAGCATCAAATAAATTTAATTTTTCAACATAATCTATCACAGATTATCAAAAAAATCATATCACTGCAAATGTAAATAATTTCAATATTTTTAAGGAATCCAGTTGGATTCCTCCAACCAGTTTCCCTGCATCCACAGATATTAGCACAATATAAAAATACCAATCGCACTTCGAGGGGGATATCGCGGTATATATGATCATCCGCTATTATGCGGGGCGCATAGGGTCTCATCTGCTATACAATGCAGGAATATCAATCACTCCAATACTAATATATATACTACAGTATATATATACAATCATTTAACATATAATTATAGATCTATCAATCCAATCAACATCCAATAATTTAAATTTAAGCATTTAAATTTGAACGGTAATCCAAATGAGTGGAAGATTCTCACCTTTGATTTTTAATTTGCAATACGATCCAAATCCAACTTGTTTTCTTCACGATTTTAGACCTTGAATAAACATTATATGGTTTATTAACATTTGAAATAATCGAACAGTCAATTACCATTTATTAATTTAATTTAAACTAATAATTTAATTTTGAACTAATTTTCCTATGATAAATAATTTAGCAACTAAAATAATTGAACAAGTTAATTAAATAATTTAATCAACATAATCCATTATTTTAAAATAATCTAGTAAGTGAAAATATGTATGTATATTTTATATATATATTTCTTTTTCTATAAATAATAAAAACAATAATTTGCTTTACTGTAGAAACTTTTCTTCTCTAATTTTAAAATTTGATTTTAAAATTTGTAAAAAAGTTTAAAAATAAAAATCTGATTTTAAAATTTCTTCCTTTTCCTTTCTCTGTGTATTTGTAAAACAGTAATTTCCTCTCTGTATAATATATATATATATATATATATATTATTAAATTATAAATTGAAAAAATGAATCGTATATATATACCTCATTGCTCAAGCATGACCAACTGCTCATGGTGATACCAAAACCCAACTGCTCGACTTCGCGATCCCCTAATCACCCTCCATTAACATTGATGGTGCACGGACGAACTCCTAGGCTTTCGACCTTCCTCCATCGCCGCTCTAATGCCGCTGCCAACCCCCAAGACTTTGGCATCTCCTCACGAATCCTGCCAAAACCCTAACGATCGCGAACCCCATTATCTTCGAGTCGCGACTCCATCGATTGCCTCACAACATCGGACGCTTCCCAGAATCAATCGCAACCTTCACCTCGTGCTCAGTGATGCCTCAGACCTCACGCGTGCCTCCGACGTCGCCACGTCTACCAGAAATCGCGATCGATTTCGATTGTGATATATATATTTTTTAAATTTTAAATCGTCTCGAAATCGTAACTTAAAATTTCGACCTCATATCGAGACGTGCCGCTAGGCGTTCATAATGTTATACCCCTATTCTGAACGCAATGGAAAATGTTTCGAGTCTTAATTCGATTGTATGGAGAAGATAGCTTTTTGGATCCAATTATTATATTGAATTTTCGATATAAATTTCAGCGCATTTATACTTCGTACGATAAATGATAACTTCAACCATTACGAAATTTAAAATCCGATAATAATGCACTATTACGGATCCAATATAACTGGTTTCGTCGAATTCCGTGACTACGCCTTGGAATATTATTTTTAAATGTCAATTTAACGATATATTTTTAAAATTGAACAAATCACCTTTAGATTCAATGTTAAAACTTTTATCACCTCCGGTATTATCAGTATAAATTTTACAAGCCTTCAAATTATTTTTAACAAGTTTAAAACTCTTGATTCAGTATTTTATCCATTTTTCAATTTTTAAATTCAACAATTTAATTGTCCAATAATTAGTTATATTTGAAATTCAAGTTAGAAATTAACTTTTAAATATTTAAAACCAATTAAATATTTCAATTTCAAATATCCAAAAATTCCGGATCGTTACAAATTCAGTGGTGTTGTCGAGAATGGCTTGAACTGCTTATGGGTTTTAAATAGTGTTCTATTTGTCTTGGGCCAACATAATATAGATACTTTATTCTCAAGTTTCAATCCAGTGATACCAATTCATATATCTTTTAATCCGTAAATATGTACCAGACAGTTAGACCCCTTGCAACAAATAATAAATAATGGTGACCATTATACAAATAAACTATTTAGATAATAAATAACATTTGTCATATTTTTATTCTATATAATTTTCATCTTGAATGCGGTTAATATATTTTTCTACTCAAAGCCAAGAGATTATTCACTTCCATATAAGTTTACTTTAAGCCATGTATGTATATAATTTGACTCCCCTCGTTTATTTTTATAAATATACATATATGTATACATATTTGTACATATTTACATACATACATAGTCTTTATCTATAATAGTAATTCAAATAGTGTTACAATATTTTAGCCTGACCGTGGACCTCTTGAAATGCATTTAAGTGTATATAGATGAACCAAAAGTTTAGATCTTGCTTATCACAAAATTTTCTCTATTTTTATTCAAAGAGATTGAAATATTATTAAGGTCATAGGTTTAAACCCCGATTATAACAATATATCATCCATTTTTTCTTCATTTTTTGTAGTCTTTTTATATTCTAATTATAAATAAAATGATATCCATTCATTGTTTCATATATATGTTGATTCCTCCCCCTTTTTCTTCTTTTTGTATTATTGCAGCCTGCTTTGTTGGACGAAAAAAAACGTTTTAGATATGTGAAAATAACTGACAATCAAATTAATCACAAATAAGATCATTTTTATAAATATGAAAGCTATTTTCTTATACGTGAAAGCTATTTTTTATTTATTTGAAATGTAGCTCAAAATTAAGTTTACACACACACATATAGTTTTACATTTTCCCAATCTAGAATGCAACCATATGTTTCTGATCAAAAACTCTGTTGGAGAAAAACTAATAGTAGGCAAAAAGTTTGATTATTCAATTGGATATGTTAGAAAACAATTCTTAAGCATATGTGCATTACATGTGCTAAAGTAGTCACAATCTAATGCAAAATATTGACAAGTCTTTTAATTTAGGAATTAATAAAAATTAACAAACTATGAAGCTAAATCTAACAAAATGAACAATAGCCGTGAAGCTTAATAGTCATATATTCTTAAAAAATGAACAATGGCCATTGTGAGTTGCATCAGAATATTCTTCGAAAAATGTTTTAATCTGCGTCATATATAATCTGTTTAATGTATATTGAAGACGGTGTCAAGATTGGAAATAGATGGAAAGAAAACAATCGTACAACAATAATTAAATATGCGTTAAATAACCGTGATGCATTTATATTATACTTCTCCGCTTGTTTTGTATCTGTTGAACAGATATTATGATGTCAGCAATTGACATTTGATTTTTTTGAATTTAAATTGTAACTCTTTGATTATATTAAATATTTTGTCTTGCATGTATGTACACGTGCATATGTAAATTATTTTACTTTGCACACTTAAAGCAAGTCCATCAGTCCCGACCCTAACTTAGCTGAGGACCTAGGCAAAAAATAAATTCAAGACCATGAAATTTTAAATTGAAGGAGCAAAAAATGAAGGAAACAATCTGTACATATAGCTGCATATGTATTCTGCACATTCGATCTAAGGTCATTCATTCTTAGAACCAGGTTGTGTACCCTTTAGGTATTAGACAAAATGCACATACGGGAAACTAAAAATAAAAGACCGTATAAAGTCTACACTGGGACTCAAACCCTACACTTCAAGAAAGGAAGCCAAACTAGTTTCACCACTCCACCACTTTAATCGTGAATACTGACACATATCTTACTCTACATAAACTAAATAAAAAATAAATAAAAATTGAGGCCCCTAAAATTTGTGGGTCCTAGGCCACCACCTAGGTGTCCTATGCCCAAGGCTGAGCTTGCGTGTGCCGTTGGATCTCATATTAATAATTGTGATAGATTTAAATATTTTGATCTGATCGTGAACTCCTCAAAATACCGTTATTATATGCACATGTGACAATAGTTCGATTCTAACAAATGGTAATATTTATTCTAAATGGAAATTTTATGCGTAAATGAAGTTGTGAATTCGAATTTCAATCCCAACAAAAATGTTATATTCCTTATTTTTTTGTAACTAATATTAATTGCATTGGTTCTTATATAAACATTTGGTAAAGTGAAATGTTTGTTATAGCTTGTGACCTTTTTGCCAAAGAGGCTTAAGAGTATGTAAACATAGTTTTTTTTCCTTGGCCTACATCTAACATATTAGCTAGTTAGGTGGTCAGTAATTAATAGACAAATTTTCTTTTTTGATCATGAACATGACATTCTTCTAAGTTTCTAATTTGAGCTGTAGACTTTGCAATCACTGATGTGTTATATAAGCGAGTTTATCATATGACATACATACACTCTTATCCTTATTTCATCTTGAAAGTTGTCTAATTTTACAATATTTGTGACATGGATTTTGCAGTAAAAGGTGGAGGAAGAATCCCGCTATCGTTGTGTATGGGAAACTGAAGCGCAGTTACATATGTACTAATGTGTCGTCTTTGCATTACAGTCTTGTTCTATGTGCTTACTGTTATGGGTTTGTATTCCAAAGTCATCCGTGTATGTCTTATTTAAAATTTCTAGTTCTGGTTTATGTGCTCATCATTGCATGCATGTGTCAAACCTATGATCATTCAGTCATTTTCTGTTTCTGGCATTGTGGTAATATATTTAAAATTTGGTTTTTGTTCAATAATTTGCTTATCCCTTCTGCCAGATGTTCAAATATAGTCCTTTTTTATATCATTTAATTTTGCTTAGATAACGTTTTCTCCTCTAGCATTTGACTTCATGGATTTGATTCATACTTATTATAAACCTGAAGCTTGTATACTTAGCTGTTCGAAATAGTGCCTTCCTAAGGTGGTGTCGAACTAAATGTTCACAATTTTTCTAGAAAGTAGAAATCCTTAAAACATTTACAGCATATTAGTCATATTCGTGACACTAGACCTACTGCAAGATGATTAAAGATATTAACAACAGGGCTTATGCTCGGTAATTTAGAGTCGACAATTTTCACCGTAAAAGAATTATTCGAGAACATTGTTCATCCAACCTCCGGAGTACAAAATGCACGTAACGCTTATATTTAGGAACGTAAACTTTAAAACCTAAGCATGATAAGTTAAATAAACTATTTTACCCCTTATATAGGTTACAATTATTTATTAAGAAATTTGTTTTATCATGCATAGATCGTTTATACAACATTCGAGAGATGAAAGCTTAAACCTAAAATGTTTGGAATTTGTGTTAGAATTAGAGAATAAAAAGAACAATATAAATTGTTAGATAATAGAAGGGAAACAATATTACTAGCACTCTATTTTTTATGCTATGGCTTTAAAACTTTAGAGAATCAAGTAAGTTATCACGAAACCAATTGGTAATGTGATGAATGATCTTTTGGTATTTATATAAAGCTAATTATATCGATTTGAAGATGTGAGACCATTCTCAACAATATGTTACTCATCAACAATATGATCTCTTAGTATTTATATGCTTCCAGCTAGACGGTATATACTTTTAAGTTAAGACTCGACAAAGAGCAATTTATATGCTTTCTTATTGTTTGATTAAATAGCTAAAGTCCACTATTATAGTATTTTGATGAGGTATAATTTTGCATTTGTATTTAAATCGTTATCTTTTATTACTTATAAACCTTTACTTGTATTAATGAACAAAATAAATATCATTATTGCCTAAATGAAAATAAGAATTGATCTCAATTAAGGTTTCAGTGGGTGTTTGGGTCGTGATTTTGAAATGAAATCATATCCAGAAAAAATAAATATGGAGAACGAAAGAATATATTTGGCTTGTTCAAATTAATAGTGCATATTTGGATAAGTATTGTTAAACCAACTTGTGGTCTAACATTCGAAATACTTTAAAAATATATGTTGTTCAATAAAAATTTCAAATACGTCCGTAGTCAAAATAAAAATTGTCCAAAATGTTCAAAATCCACGTCGTACTTTAGTCGTATGCAAGTAATACAAAATTCAAAATATTTGTATTATTCCTCATCCATTAGTGAATATGTCGAAAATACAAGCCATCTTACACCTCCAATTTTAGATAACATTATTCAAGTGATTTAGTTAGATAAATTAAATAGAATAATGTAAAGATTAGAGCGATAAGGGGATTGAGATTTGAAAACTAAGTAGTGGCCGTGCTCAATTAAATAAAATTAAAAGAATGAGTTTATGGAAATGGTTTCATAGGTTAACTAATAAGAGAATAAGGTAAGAGCATTATGGGAAATAGTCATCCATCATAACCCTTAACCCCTAAACCCTGATTCCCATTTTCATTTCACAAGTTCATAATTCTAAAACATAAACAAAGAGCTCAAACTGGCCATAACCTAGAGGAAAAAGAGGAGAAAAATCAATTAAAAGCTAAAGGATCAAGCAAGGAGAACTAAACAAGATCAAATCTCAAGTTCCTTATCCAAAGCAAGGTGAATAATAGTCAAAACTATCTCATTTTCGTTTTCATGAACATTTGATTTCGGGTTTCATATTTAAATCCGTTTTGATGATTTTAATGATGATATGCTTGGGTTATATAAGCCATGTTTGTTTTAAACAAGAATGTCTGATAAATGTTAGATTCGATTTTAAGGTTAAAATCATATATATGGGATTTTGAATGCCATAATGATTGAATATGTTAAGTAAAACATTATTTTGAAGATGGGTTTAAATTTTCATAATTATCCAAGTTATGGATAATTTACTATGAATTTTTGAAGGAAGAAATAAATAATCGGGTTTAAAATTTATTTCGGCTATTATAAAATGGATTTTGGGTCTGAAATTTATGTATGTTAGATAACATATTAAAAGTAAATTATGATGATTTTTGGGGATATTTTCTAAGTGATTTACTATGGAAATTAAATTAATTAAGTTGGAGGACTTAAATGTCTTAATTGTCTTG
This sequence comes from Allium cepa, assembly GCA_030765085.1. Classification (NCBI taxonomy): domain Eukaryota; kingdom Viridiplantae; phylum Streptophyta; class Magnoliopsida; order Asparagales; family Amaryllidaceae; genus Allium; species Allium cepa. The sequence goes on from CM060943.1 coordinate 133,724,870, forward strand.
CAAAAGGGAAGGGCTTTTTACTAATTATCTTTGATTAATTCTGGATTAATTTGGCAGTCTTTTAGAAAAGATTTTTGTAAAGATTATAGCAACCAATTACATTTCTACAAATATGCAAGTTAGTTGAAAAACATTTGCTTTGAAAGGCAACAAAACAGTTTTGTAAAGGTTCATTACTTCACCACTTCCTGTAGCAAGCTTTCGATCCCATACTTCCACACCTAACCAAGTTGAAAGCAATACACATGGTATTAATGCTTTGGTATGTAGTGGATTAGAGAAAGGCGGAAGGAGTAGACTCAAAACCATGCTTTCAAAGGGGCCGTGGCTATTTTAAATAGCTTTCGAAGGTCTTTGTTTTGCTTTCAAAAGAGACGCTGCTTACCTTGCTTTTAATGGATGCTTTCGAAAGGGTTGAATTACTTTTACATAGTTTTAAAACCGGTTAGCGCCTTCTTTTTTTAAATAACAGCTTTCGAATGAGTTGCAGCATTTTATCTTTTAAAATTGTAGCTTTCGAACGGGCGGTTTGAACCTAGTCGAAAACGTGTTGCCGTCTTCATACCTTTCGAATAGGTTGAAGTTATCAACGAGTTCGACATGTAAGCTTTTGTTTTATAAATATAAAAGCTGCTTCCCAACATTTTCGGAAGGGTTCAAATAGTCATTTAAACTAAAGGTTTCGAAGGCAATAGCTTCGAAAGGTGTTTTGAAGCTATCCTCCTAATTGTTTTACTTAAAGACTAATGCTTTCGAAAGAATGGTTCCGAAGCTATCTGTTTTCTCCAAACTCTTTTATTTGAAGGTTAATGGTTTCGAAAGGGTTATTTTCACTTATGTCCGTTTTGGCCCAAAAGTTATATTTAAGATTAAACACAACGATTACGAAAGTGGTAATGCTTCTATAAGTTGGAAAGTGGTGCATTAATACTTTCTAAAGGAAGGTTTTGATGCTTTTGAAAGAGATGTTTTAAAGTGTTTCTAAAGGCATATGTTTAGTGTTTTGAAAAGAAGATTTGAATGCTCTCGAAAGTGAAGGCCTCAGGTTTCGAAAGCCTTAGTTTTCAAAACGAAGAACCCAGTCTCATTTTTAAAAGGAAAATCCATGGAAATATAAAAGGGCTCTGAAATGGTTTTTAATTTTGAAGTTTTTGAAGAAGCTTTCCTTGATAAGAATAGTAGGTTAAAGGGATTGACCATACTTTTTGTGAAAATGATTTCGCGGATATTAAACCATAATGTTGATTTTATTATCTTATGACCAGTTATTCCATATGCTTCTTCTATAAACATAATTCACTATATAATGTACCCATAACTGTATTTTGGGAGGATGAGCAGAATAACCAGCTAGGTTGACATAGTAGTGAATATAAATTGAGTAAACTTCTGTATGAGTAGAACTGCATTCAGGATGTCAGGTAGACCAGAACATAGGATGCCTAAAAACTGATCAAGAAGTTGTCGGTTCAGAAAGGTTCATAGTAAACCCATGAAAACTATGTTTGGAAAGAGTTATTGGCAGAAGTCAATAGGTTCGTAGTGATCCCATGAGAGCTATACCCGGATAAAGTTATCAACAGAAGTCAATAGGTTCATAGTCAACCTATGAAAACTATGATAAAAGAGAAGTTATTGGAGATACCAATAGGTTCAGAGAGAACCCATGAAATAATGAATTTATTGGCAGGGACCAGTAGGTTTTTGGTGATCCCATGAAAACTATGAGACCGGAAAGATAGTTCATAAGCTTTGAACAACTTATTAGTCGTCCCATGAAAACTATTAGGAATGAGGATGAGGAATCCATGCTATTTTTCTTGTTTGCATATGATTATGATATTTTAAATTGCAATGATTCTAACCATTATGGATGTAGGGACACAGTATATGGTATTTATAAATTTTTGGGTAAGGTACCAGTAAAGGGAAAACCTATTCCACTAAGCGGCATAGTCTCAATAGATATCTAAATGGTTCGAGATGGTAGGTTATTATTCATAATAGGTTTTATGTCTGACCCAAAATTTATGTTTTCCTCTTAATTTCTCGGGTGCTTAATTGATTTTGAATAGATTGATAGTTGGGATTTTTAGGTTCTCCTTTAGATGAATAAGCTTCCGCAAACGTGCATGGGGCAAACAAGCTAGTAGGAGTTCTTTTCTATTTGATTCTGCTATGTTTTGATGTAAAGTCAAAGTTGTTCAATTGCCTATGTTTAGACTCTTATCATCCAAGGGGCATCTTCATATATCGCTCTTGGCGTATTTTGTAATAATTATATTTTCTCTGAACGTGGTCCTCGAATTTGAGATTATGTAATGAATTTGAAATATGATTGAAATGGAACGAGAAATTTGTTTAATGGTTTAATTTTTTTCATACCCACATGTTTCTGTTATATCAAAGTATCTAACATTACTGCATTTAGTCACCGAGAATTAATAACCATGGATGACCGCAGCATCCGTAGCCGTTAGTTTTGGGCCTCCAAGTTGGGGGTGTTACAAGCTATCTCCTTCTTCATAGCTCAAAATGTCAAAAATATGGTCTATATGCAATTTCATCTTTCTATATATCATTATATCCAAAAGTTAAAAAGGAAATGACATTTAACATTAGTTATAGTGTAATCTTCGCACGCATAGAAGATAGTAAGTGTGTATTTATTTATATATTAATTACCCTAAATAGCATACAATTATAACATATGATTGTGTAGTTAATTAGGTAATAATTGTTATTCAATTTCTTTAGGAAAGTAATTGATTTCTTAAGGCAAAATAAGAAGGAATCTTACATATACTAACTAATGGACACGGTGAGTGTGTGATAATGCATAGAGTGTTGTAAAATATTTCTAAGTTATAAGTGGTGCGAGGTTAATCAAAAGACACATGAAGCTCTGCTCACCTAATCTGGCTACCTGCAGTTTGACTTTGGGGCTGATGTGAGACATTACCACTGATAAGTAACTACGATGACGCGAGGTTAGCCTCAATTCTATAGGGTAAATCTGTCCAGTTAATCTGGCTACTAGTATCTATGAATAGTCAGGCTAATGGGAGACGTCACCATGGATACGGGTCAGAAGACGAAGGACCTGCTTCGGAGTTTTGGAAGGTATTAAGTGGTTGTTTAAGGGCCCAACTTTCTCCCCAAATGAAGTATTAAATGGTCGGGATTGGGTTTATGCACGATTAATGATATCTTGGAAAGGTCCACTTCAATAGGAAGTATTAAGTGTCTGAAGAGATTTCCATACAATGCTAGCTAGATAGATACCTATGTAGAGTCAAGCCTTGGGAATAGGTATTAAATAATGGAGGCCTACCTCAATTGAGGTCTTAAATGGTCAAAATCTTCCTATTTTCCATTAAAATATGTTAAGTGACTTGGGTTAAGTCTCTTGCATTGTTAGTGGTGTTGGTTATAATAATGAGATTAGGAAACCTGCTTCGAAAACGGAATGTATTAAGCGATTGATTGAAGGCCTACCTCCTTTCCTTATAAGAATAGTAAATGGTTCTAAAGCACATAATACGTATTCCTATATTGACATACACTACCCAAGTAACTGAAATAATAAGGCTCGAGGTTTTTATTCACCGGACACTTGTTGTTCTAACTCCCTCCTCATTACGACGCAGGTTAGGAAGGAGTGATGACAGTGATGATGCTTGAAGGAGGTGTGAATAAAGCTTGTGGAAGTATTGTTATTTATTTATGATGCTTTTATTTCCCATGGAAATATACTTTGGAACAAATGATATAACGTTTATTGTTTGAGACAATGTTTTGTTCTATATTATGGCATTTGAATTTATCTTGAAATAAATGGGTACAATTTGCTATTACACTTTGTCCATTATGCTGTGACTTCTGAAAGGATAGTTATAGCTCTGTATTGTTATTACTTTTACCAACCAACAGCCAGCTTGAATGGGTTTAAGTTTCAATCGGCCTTTGCTAGGTCGGAGTTTAGGCCTATTTCGAGGTGGGCTGTTATAATGATGATAGTAAGAGTTTGAAGGAGTATAAGCTTGATTAGAGGTGCTTTGATTAATGAATATTGTGAAGAGATAAGAGCGAAAGATTTGCAACTTTGAATTTGTGAATTGGTAAAGAAATGAAGATAGCTAGGGGTATGCTTTTATAGAATTGTAAATGGGTGGAAAATGACCACTGATATTTTCCCCTAGCCATGCTTTAAAGGACCTCTACCTTTCCAAGCCTATACCTCTAATCACTTCACACCATATTTTGAAAAAGTCTCCTCTTTAATCCCCTCCTTTATGTACGTCTTAAAGAAGCATTTAGGTTAATTAATTTATCTTAGTAAGATGGAAGATTTAAATACTTGTTAATGTGTTCATATGTTTATTACACAAGTCCAAATAATTTAAATAACTTTTATTGTTTAAAAAGTTGACTTTTAACCAAACGTTTTTCCATCCCATTTTCAATATTTATTCAAAGTATATATTTTTGTAAACACATTTCAGAAATATGTTTTCTAACATTGGTTATTAATTAAAAAGTGTTTAATAAGGTTATAAAATCATATTTTCAATACTTAATTACTTTTCAAAAGTTGAGATATCCGAAGATGAAGTGTTCGAAATTATGAGTCGTTACATTCTCCCACTCTTAAGACATTCTTTCCCCGAAATCCAAACAAGAACAACATAAAGTGAAAAGAAGAAACGATGCATATATAGAATACTGTTCAAACTACATATAAATTGAGCTACAAGATGAGTAATTCCACCACATGCAGTGAGTACAAAATAAAAGATAAGGTAAGATACAACAGAAACTACTAAGGAACAACTCAGAATAAGCGGGTTTAATACTCTCCTTGGTCTCCCAAGTGCAATCTTGAACATCCTCACCCCACTACACCTCGACCAATTCCACAACCTTTGTCCTCGATCTCTTCGTATCATGATCAACAATACGAATAGGCCATCTCACAATGGTCAAGTCAGGCTCAATCCAAATCCTCCTGCTACAATGGCGCGATAATCAAATTAGGATCATATACATACTTCCGTAGATGGGATATGTGAAAATCGTTATGTACACCCAACAATCTACCCGGTAACTTAACTCGATAATCATGAGTACCTATCCTTTCAAGGTCATGAGGCACGAGTTGTTCTTCCAAAGGCCAAGGTAGCGAATCTGTTTTCTTATTCTGGGTAGCGAAGTATGAGTAATGCTATTTTTTCTATCGGTCATCTGGAAATAACGTTGACTTCCTATTCCATTGACTGATTTATATACCATAAAAACTGGAAGTCATTATGTATCGGTATTGGGAAAGGTCTAATAAACCGAGGGGTTAACTTTCCTCCTTCCCAAATCGCACAACTCCTCTTATCGTAGAAACTTTGATAAACACAAAGTCCTCTAACTGAGAACTCTAAGTCTCGATGTCTCACATCTGTATAGTTTTTCTACCCACTCTGAGCTACCCTCAAGTGCTTCCTAATCTCTGCTACCTTATCCATGGCCTCACAGATCATATTTGGTCCAAGCACTAAGCGATTCTCAGCTCTACCCAACACAAAGGAGACTTACAAGGCCTTCTATACAATACCTCAAAAGACGCCATCCAAATATTTTCCTAGAAACTATTATTATAAGAAAACTCTACAAGTGGCAAGCGATCCTCCCGTGAACCTCCAAAGTCTAAACACAAGCATGAAGTATATCCTCTAAAACATAATTCACCCTCTCAGTCTATCCACCTGTCCAAGGATAATAAGCTGCTCTCAAACTAAGCTTTGTCCCAAGTGCATCATGTAAATCCTTCCAGAACTAACTTGCAAAGATGGGATCTCAATCACTCGCGATACTACATGGAATGCCATGAAGCCTAACTATCTCTCTAACATACAACTGGGCCAAACATATGCCATCTTCGTTGCCGTAACTGGTAAGAAGTTTGCACTCTTGGTTAACCTATCCACAATATCCAAATTGCCTTCATTACCTATCCTTGACCTAGGAAAACCGTCAATAAAATCCATAGAGATTTGCTTCCATTTCCACTCTTGAATCTCAAATAGATGAAGCAAACTAGCCGTCTTCTGACGACTACTTTAACCTGTTGGCAGTTGGAACATCTATTAACAAATATAGAAACATCTCTCTTCGTACCTTCCTACCAGAAAGCGAGTCTCATATCCTGATACATCTTAGTTACCCCTTGATGTATCGTCACTCTAGAATGATGCTCTCAGTATAAAGCTCCTGTCTAATGCCATCAACATTTGCAACACACAACTGACCATGCATCCTCAAAATGTCATGGTCGTCTGTCTCGAGTCCTGGGTACCTCTCCTGAGAAATATTCTCACTAACTGGTTTCGCCATCTGAGCAAGATGAACATCGTTCTAATGATTACCCTTTATATGATAGATAAGAGTTGGATGAACCACAGTGCTAGCCAAAACAACATACTTCCTACTCAACGCATTGGCTACAACATTAGCTTTCCTTGATGTATATTAAATCTCAAGATCATATGCCACAAGAAACTCTAGCCAATGCTGCTGCCTCAAGTTCAAGTCCTATTGAGTGAAAAGATATTTAAAAGATTTATGGTCCGAAAAAAGATCATGCTTCTCATCCAATAAATGATGCCTCCACATCTTTAAAAAACCACTAGTAATGCTCTAAATCATGTGTCGCATGTCTACTCTCATGTGGCTTCAGCTGTCTACTAGCATAAGCAACAACCTTCCTATGCTGTATCAACACAGCACCTAAGCATGTTCCACAAGCATCAGTGGAAACAGTAAGACCTTCACCTCTATCTTGAATAGTCAAAACGGGGACGCTAGTTAATTTCTAATTCAACTCTCTAAATGCTTACTCACATTTCCCTGTCCAAACAAATTTGACGTCTTTCTTTGTCAAATTCATAAGTAGTGAAGAACTCTTGGAGAAATCCTAAAAGAATCTCCTATAATACCTTGCCAAACCCAAGAAGCTTCGAATATCCATTATGTTTTCAGACCTCTTCCAATCCTGAACAGTTGTAACATTTGCTGGATCAATTGAAATACCATCTCCAGAAACAACATTCCCCAAATACCTTACCTCTGACTGCCAGAAATGACATTTCGCGAACTTAGCTTTAAGAACATGTTCTTTCAATGTCTCCAATGCAAACCTTAAATGACGAGAATGCTTCTCCTCGATCTTGGAGCAATGAAAACAAGCATGAATTTGTTTAACACATCACGATTCATCAAACCAACGAAATAAGCAGGAGAATTGGTTAGACCGAACGGCATAACCAACCACTCAAAAAACCGAGCAGATCTAAAAGCTATCAAGGGCACACTTTCCTCTAACACCCTCAATTGATGAAATCCTATAGCAATGTCAAGCTGAGAGAATACACGAGCTCCATGGCCGATCAAACTAGTCATCGATTCTACACAAAGAATACTTGTTTCGAACAGTTCGCTTATTAAGCTCATAGTAATCGACATAAATCCTTAAAGAACCATCTATCTTAGTCGCAAATACTACGGGTGCTCCCCAACTTGAATGGCTAGGTAAGATAAGACCTTTCCATGACAAGTCACTAATCTGCCTGGCTAGCTCTACTTTCTCCTTCGGAGATAGCCTATGCATAAGCAAAAAAATAGGTTTAGCATCATGAACTAGACCAGTACGAAACTGATTTCATGACGAGGAGGTAAACCAAAAACCTCCTTGAATGACATGAATCGACTCCAAGTCTCCTTTTTCCAGATCGAGTGAATATAGAAAAATACTTATAAGAGAATGAGGCTCTTCGTAAGATAATGTATGAAGCTCCCTTCCCCGCTTCAACACCATACTCTGTTTCTCACAATCTAATATGGCATGATAACGAGATAATTAATTCATCCCTAAAAGAACATCGAAACCATGAAAACCAAGAACAAACATATTGCATGGAAGGATTCGATCGAAATAAGATATTTGAACTTCTTCACATGCCATTCAAAGATTTTTCAAACCACCTACTGGGATCAACACAAAGATAGAATCAAAAGCCACTACTAGTTCTAGACTAAGTCTATTAACAAAACTACGAGAGATAAAGCTATGAGAACAATTGGTATTAAATAAAATATGAATAAAAATTTCATACATAGGTAGAACACCTTCCAGGATCTACTTCCCTTTATTCGCCACTGAAGTGAAAGGTGTATAAGAGATCGCAAAGACCCTAGGTTGCTCCCCTTTCTTAGGCATAGGAAAATCCCTAGCAAATTGATTAACTTGATGACAACTATAATGCTTCTGTGGAGCAAACTGAAGTGACTTCACTATCGAAGCCTTAAACATCGGACCTCCTCCTCCTGACCAACACTCCTTAAGATAATGACCCACTTTCCCACATTTTTTGCACACAATATTGAACTTTTGCTGCTAAAACTTGCGCTTCTTATCCCTAGCTAGTGCAGAAATAATAGGCTTCGGTGCAAAAACAATAGGCTTCGGTGCTAAGCTCTCAAACCTCAAACTATATTCACTAAATCCACAAAAGACCCTATAAGATGATATATACGGTTGAAAATTGGGGCGCATGCCTACCATAAACATTTCAACCTTCTTCAAAGGCTTGTCTATTATATCAGGCTTAAAAGGAGAAAATTCATTAAACTTGTTTTGATACTCTGCAATAGTCATAGTGCCTCGCTTTAGATCCAAGAAACTCCAAAACAACAAGGTCTTCCCTGCCTCTGGTATAAACTTTCTCTCAAACTCCTCTTTAAACTAGACCCAAGAGATATCATTCTCTAGGAAATCTGTTGTAATGGAACTCCATCAATCCATGGCCTCATCAAAAAGATGACGAGAAGACAAGTGACGCTTTATAGCGTCGCCCAACTCCAAGTCCCCAAAGATCCTCTCACACAACCTCAACCATTTACGCACCTCAACAATCGATTCAGTCCCACTGAACCTCTGACCATTAAGCCTATTGAAATCTCGACAAAGCACAACAAAGTTCATTGGAGGCTAAACTTGCACCACTTCCTCATCCACATTCACTCTAGGTTCGGCGACATGAGCATCATTCCTCGAAGCTCTGTTCCCACCGTTGGTGAAGGTACTACCTCTACCACCATGACCTCTACCTCCCAGAGCATTGGTTGCACGAGCACTCATAGTTTGCTACCAAATTTATAGCAAAACATATTTAGAATACCTCAAGACAAAGTTATATCAAAGAAAGGATTACTAAGAACAAATTACTAAGAACGAATTACTAAGAAAGGATTAATTCAAAGAAGGAGTTGATTTAAAAGAAAAAAGGTTATTAGGAAGGGGATGTTTTTAAGAATTTTTTTAAAAGTATAGTTTCAAACTAGCAAATATGCCCTTATATGTATAATACACTCAATTTGTAACATTCCTATTTTTAAACAAATTTAAATTTGTAATTAATTTGATTCCTAGATTAAATTAAGAATTAAAGGTGTTTATATGGGGTTTTAACCATTTGAAAAGTATTGGTTTGGGAAGTTGAATTTAACCCAAGTTTATATTTGAAAAGCCTTAACTCGTGCAATTATAATCGGGTTTTCCGAAACGGAAACAAGTGGTTTCAAATAATAATTATGATAAAAAGATTTCAAATTTGAAATTGAATGGTTTTGAAAGTTATAATTGAATCTATGTGAAAGATAGTTGAACCCTATTTTGAAATTGAAGAGGATTTTTAATGGTGTATCTTTTAAATAAAAGATTGAAACGAGATTTGTTTTGAAAGGCTATGAATGAATCTTTGTAAAAGATTTGTGAACCTTGTTTTAAATTGAAAGGGGATTTCTAAAATGAATCTTTTGTATAAAAGATTTAAGTATGGAAATTGTTTAAACCATTGAAGGTTTTTGAAATGAATCTTTTCGTTTAAAAGATTGGAAATGGTAATTTGTTTAACCATTTGAAAGAAAAGTTTTGGGTTTTAAAGTTGTGACTTAACTGAATTCTCATTATCCATATGATTTTAAATATTGCGCTCATTGTTCAGTTAAGCCAGGAGAGGACCTTTGTGTCATATAACCCATTCCGAATAATGATACGACGATATGGATAGCATTTGAAGAACGGTGGTGAAGATCGGATACTTTCGAAAGTGAAAGGATGATGCACCGACTGGTCCCCGGTATAGAGCTTTGATCACCTATTGTGATGTTGAGTCCGTACGTGATTAGAAATTATCCGGATGTGCAAGGACTTCTTCGGAAGTGCCTTCGGTTCTGTTCGAACCCGGAACAGACTTGTATGGATTGTATGTCTGACATTACAAACTGAGACATAAAGCTGATTTCTTTCAAATACATATCTGTTGGTGGCGGAGAATTTATTCTCTTAGCTTAACACCCTTCTCTGAGACGTACGAGCTCAGAGGTTATGGAGTTGAAGGTTATTAGTGATATACTCCCAATTTTGTAGTGTGACATGCTGAGTGATGCCGATCATTTGTTGATCGAAGCATGTCTTTGTGAAAAAGCGAAGCTTTGTGGACGAGAATTCGTCGAACCTTACAACCCGTTTATGGTCAAAACAGGAATCGTGGCAGCAAGGTTATTTAAGGGTAGTGCCCTCTGAGGGTATGTCCATTTCCTTCTGGATTATAAGTAGTATCATGGTATGGAGCCCACATACTTACTTTTTGGTTGCTGCAAACTTATTGATTTGTGGTTGTCGGTTAGGAAGCGCTTCGGATAAAGGTTGGTAACGACCGGGATGTGGCATACTCGTGTCAGTAGTAACCTAGTTACAGAGGTAAACTGGGCTTGTGTAGCAGAGATCCGGTTAGGGTCCGGGGACGTCCCTCCATAGGCGTTCCATTTTATTTTATATGGGAAGTTCCTTTGCCCGACCATTTGTTGGAAATCCAAACAAGACAATACGAGCCCTGTACAGTTTTAATTGTAGAACCTGCCATTTAAAATGGTAGCTATATCAGGCATAATATAATGGTACCTATGCTGGCTAAGATTAATATTATACTTTCGAAATGTTTTCTACACTATGCACTAATAATAATATCAAATGGTTTTCGCATATCAAGCATTTTTGGCTGTCATAAGGAGAAATCTCCTCCAAGTTTGCGCTCGCATTGTGTGTGTGGCGGGAGGCCTTATGGCAGTTTCATTTTCTAAAAAGCATTGCGGATTTCAAATTTCAAATTCTTTTATTTGTTTTAATGATAAAAACTGTTTTTGTTTGCTCATACCAGTCCTATGACTGACCCAGAGTTTATTGTTCCTTTCCTAAACTCTGGGTGCCCATAATTTTCCACACGGGCAGTCTAGAGCTTGGTTTTTTCAGATAATAGACATCGATTTGGTAGCTTTTAGCTTTCTCTCTGGTATTCTTTGGAGTCTTCGGATTCATGGACTGGACTTGCTCAGCTTGGTGAAACGTGACGGTGGTTCAAGCTGGTGGTTTGGAGTTATAACTTTGGAGCATTTGATTGGAGTTATCTCTTCATTTAAATCAAATCGATTTCTGAAACTAAAATCATAATTCGGTTATAACTTTAAAATCCCAACTTCAATTATTTAAAACATTTAGTTTATCAAATTTTAATTTCAACATTCAGGGCTCAATTTCGAAAATAATTTGATTTCTATAAATCTGATTTTTATTTCTTTTAAATCGAAACCATTTAAATAATTTCAAATCAAAATTTTCAAAATCATTTAATTTAACCAATTCGGTATCCGTATATAATATTCTATCCTCTGGCCAAGCGATTGGTTATTTCAATTTAATTTCAGGAATGGATATATATCATTTTAATCCAAATCATAGTGTCATATGTATATATCATTTTAACATATTTCTTAATTTATTCGTAGTAATTCAATATATAGTTTATATACTGTAAATAATATACAGGGTGATAATATGATATATCAGAATAAATAAACATCCAAATCATCCAGATATCAACCAATTTGCATCCATCACAATCAATCATATAAACTGATAATATAATTCACAATAATTTCATAGTTCTCAATATCATGTAATTTACTGGCAATTAAATCCCAATTTCAATTTGACCGTCAATTTTAATTTTTAACAGTTAATTCAATGGCAATCTAGATGACAATTAGATTTATCAAACAACGACCAATAAAATTTATATCACTTCATAATACCAAGTTTAACTAGCATAAAAATATTCTAGTACGTTGTGAGCATTATAAAACACTCATCTTGATTTTTCAATTTCAAATCAAATCGAACGATGTTCGATTTAACCTAAATTTTTAACTAGCTCCAACGACTCCAAATCAGTTCTAGAATGTAGTGCTTATCGCCTTGATTCCATGCCACTTGTTTCGCTTGATTTGGACCTCGTATGTGAAAGTTATATGACATTTAAGTTCATCGATTAATTATATAATTAATTTAAAATACTCTATTTATATATGAAAGTCTTTATCCAATAGGATTCGAGACCCAGCCTAAACGCAACTTCTTCTTCCCTCTTATGTTTCATCATCCATTTTGCAGCTTTTGATTTTTTTTCTCCCTTATCTCCTTTTCTTTTTTTCTTTTTTTTCTTTGCTTCTTTTCTATTATTTTTTCCTTTATCAACGCACATGCAAGAACCTTCCTTTCTATATGTATATATTTGATTTTTTCTAACCACCCACTCACGCAAGATAAGAGAAGGAGCTGGGCTGTAGTAGTGTACGGTCGGGTTAGGAAGTGCGATGAGGTTGCTGGAGTGTTCGGCGACCGAGTGTAGGTTTGGTCATGGAGCAGCTGGCTTTGGGCGGCATGGAGGTTGTGCGGCATGGAAGGACCGGTGGAGAAAGCAGACGGTTCGAGGTGGTGAGGCTGGGTTCGTGGGAGGGTGTCGGGCTGGTGGAGGAGGAGGGTGGTATATAGCTTCGGGTGAGTGGCAGGGTATGGGGCTGGTAGGTGGCGCAATTCATTCGTTGGGAGGAACTGGTGGAGGGATGTAGGTTGAACTCGGTCAGTGGTAGCGCAGGGAGAGCGGAGCTGATTGCGTTGAGGTTTTCTTATGGCTGAGGAAGGCGGGACGTGGTTGGTTGCGTGCATGAGCTAGATGCCAGGGAGGGAGAAGAAACAAGGGAAAGGGAAGTTGCAGCTTCATATGAACTTATATATATTACTAAGTCAAATCTCACATAAAGAAGAAGGAAGCGGAGGAAAATGGTGAGGGCAAGCATGCGTGCGCATGTAAATACAAGAAGGATACATACACACAATTAATGCACCATTTAATAGGTATTGTTTCGCACGGAAAGAATGTGGGTTGAAAAGAAATGATCTCGGTTTGAAAAGAAAGGGATGGAATATGAGTAATCATGACTCCGGCACAAACACAGAAGCATTTCTCAACTATGCAGCGTTTTGCCATGGAAGCGAAAATACAAAAACAAATATAACACGGAGATCAGCGCGATAAGACGAGTCAAATCTGTGCTACAACATTCCAAGAAAAATCTTGTCTATTGTCGCTATTACCGCTACGGAATTGGATGACAACGACAATTCTTGATAGACGAAGCTACAAAGTTCGAAATTAGATGGAACGAATTTTGACGTTTTAATCAGAAATTTTTTTAGAACATTTCTATGTAAAAATATTCATACTTCAAATTTTGATAATTCGTTCGGAAAAATTATACCGATCGGATTTCGGATGAATTTTGACACCAAAAACTTTTATTGATATTATTTAAATGGACGCATTTCAAATATCTAGTTTTTGTTGTCAAATTTATATTTCTTCAAAATAATTTTATTTCAAAATCTTCATCAAATTCAAATTTAAATCGTCGAAAATACAAGTCGTTACAGTATGAGTTGTATATGACATCTTCCCTATAAGAAATTGGAAGGATAATTTTCATAAAGGAGGAGATCTGCAACAACTATACTTTCTACGCGATAATAATAATTTTTTTAAAATTTTTTGTTTTGAGAAAAATGTGTGATCCTCTACGCGTAGAGGAGAGCACACATGTTAATATATATATATAACACGAATATAAGGAGCTGCCAACATGCCTGGCAGGTAACAAGAGCAAAAATACATATAGTTATACTCAGGTACCCTAAGGTGAGTTCCGGCGATGCCACCACTCATCGCACCTCAATATCAAGTTCTGGCAATGCCTTCACCTGATATTAAGATGTTGAAAGTACCGAAAAGGCTAAAGGGAATAAGCATCTGCTCTGGAGAGGATTAGCTGAATAGAGAGACCACTCTGAAGGCTCCGAGCAAGAAGAAGGAGAGCCAAACTGGAGGATAGAAACATCCTGAACAAGTACTCCATAGTGAAGGTAGCAGAATCCCATATCTGAGGGGATATCTGCGAGGAGTCCTGGATGAAGAAACTCAGCTCTGATGACCTCTCTACAAACTGGCACCCAACGATCTGAAGACAAGAGAAGCCTGCAAAATGAACCTGATAACCTATCGCCCAAAGCCTGTATCTGAAACAAGACTAGAAATAAAGGATTTAGAGTGATACATATATATATATATATATATATATGTATATTCATTGAGAAAATATGCATATATATGTATTTATAATAAATGAAATACAAACCTATATAAGCCAAACTTAAGATAAGAACAAAGACAAGAACAGAACTTAAGACAGATCATAATTATTTATCATTAATCATAAGTAAGCTATTGTTTAAAGTGAGATTATCATATGAATTTGGAAAAATATTAACAATACTATTATTAGCGCTATGAAAGTTGTTCTTATGTTTGAAGAAGTTAATATTATAGCTGACCTTATTAAGATACCATTTACCATAATACTAGAGTTTCCAGTTTTAAGCAGAGTCACAATCCAACTAGTCCATCTATGTCCAAATCCTCTTGCATGAAAAATATCTACAAGAAAATCCCAATCTACTGAATCAAAGGCTTTCGCAAAATCAAGTTTTAAAATCGCATAGGTTATGTTGTTCTTACAACAGTAATTAATATATTCTTGGACAGCAGCCACACCATCGGTGATATTTCTCCCTTTAATAAAAGTCGACTGTGAACTATCAATTAAATCATTCATTCTTTTACTAAGTCTATTAGCAAGGACTTTAGAAATGATTTTTACTGAACAGTTAATCAAAGAAATAGGCCTAAAGTCTTTTAAGTTGTTAGCTCCTACTTTTTTATGCAACAAAATAATATTTGCGAAGTTAAATCTACCTAATTGCAAGTTACCATTATAAAAATCATTAAACAAATTAATTAAGTCAAATTTTAAAACATCCCAAAAAGTTTTGTAAAATAATATTGGAAAACCATCAGGTCCCGGTGATTTATCGCTGGGCATATCATAAATAGCTTTCCTAATTTCCTCTTCGGAAAAAGAATTATCTAGCTCTAATAAATTAACAATAGAGTCTGATGGATACAGATTTGTCCATCTAACATTGATTCTATGATTGATTTTGGAACCAAAAATATCCTTATAGTAGTCTGTAAAAGCTTTGTTAAGGTCTCCTTGATCAACTAACTCTATATTGTTAACAAATATAGAGTTAATTGTATTAAAGCATTTTCTACCATTAGCAATATTATGAAAAAATTTATATTATTATCACCTTCGTTGATCCATTGAATTCTGGATCGCTGCTTCCACATCACCTCTTCTTTTTCTAAGATAGAATTTGTGATTTTGTAGATGTTCAAATTCAATTTGTGATTATTATTATCATTATCTGAAAAATATTTTTACTTAATTAAGATTATTTAATAAAAGATTCTATTTTAATAAATTGAATTAAATTAGTAAATACTTTACAAATAATATATTAAACCGAATTATTTTAAAATAATTACAGAAGTTTTAAAGTGCAAAATAATTTTTATATGATTGGAATTGTGGAAAAATAATTTTACTTTATATTTATACGATGGAAAATTAAGTTAGAAATAAACAAGTATTAAATTGAATAAAATTGTCCAATTATCAAAATATATTATGTACAGTGAAGTATAAATCAATTTAAAGTAAATTTATGTATAAATAAAAGAGTTATAAAAAAAAGTGTAAGGAATTGATTGAAAATAAAAGGAGAAGCTTAATAAAATAATTGTTGTATTCATTTTCTCATCTTTTAAGCCAAAACCCCTTAAAAAGCACATCCTCCTTTTATTGCTAGGAATTTAAAACCCGCCCTATGAGTTAGTCTGTATAACCCTAAATTCTTTTTCCAAATCCCTCATTCCCAAATTAAATCGAACATGAAAAATAACAATGCGCTTCGAAAAAAGGGCATGCACACGGTTGCGCACGAAGGTGGCGACCTGGCAATGACGTTGATGCCGCAGGCGAGCAAAGAGGGATGCACGTGCGTAGGCAAGGGGAGGGGGATGCACGTGCGTAGGCGAAGCATGGAGGGATGCGATGAGTTCGCGTGGCAAAGCAGGCTGCGACTATGACGAGATGTGAGGGAAGCATCGCTCAGTGTCGTCCAAGTTCAAATGAGACGAGGCTATAAGCTGAGATAGACTTGTTCTTCATTGCATCATTTTGTGATACATTCAAATATTATTTTCTTTGGCATGCTATTGTTTGATTGTTGCATGATAGAAATGGA
This sequence comes from Allium cepa, assembly GCA_030765085.1. Taxonomy (NCBI): domain Eukaryota; kingdom Viridiplantae; phylum Streptophyta; class Magnoliopsida; order Asparagales; family Amaryllidaceae; genus Allium; species Allium cepa. The sequence goes on from CM060943.1 coordinate 133,741,518, forward strand.
TGGAAATTGATTGATTTGAATTAAATTATGTTTGAATCACAAAATCTTCGATCTAGACTATATTTTCTTCTTGCATGATTTGATTGTGGTTGTGCTGGATTTGGGTTTGGACAATAATGTTTGGTTATAGATTAGTCGAACATATGTTGTTTAATGTTCTCGCTTTACTTTGATAATAGGCGCCTTGCTTGTGAAATTGATTTAAAGGAAAAATTTTGATTCGTGCGATTTTGAAAATGTTAAAGGTAAATTTTGAAATAGAATTGTATGGCTTTGGAAATGTTTTAAATTGAAATCCAATTGGGAAATTTAAAGAATTTATATTTGATATTTGATTGGAAATATAAATTTCCATACGACAGTGTAATTTTATACCAATTATCGTTGAAAGTAATAAAAAGTTTCTTTTATATAAAAAGAAAAGTTATATATTTAAATGCCAATATTTTTATGAAATTTCGAAAAAGAAAATAACTTTGAAAGTTTGAATTGATATTGTATAAAAAAAATTAATTTGTGTTCCAAAAGTGATGTATTTACTCTACGAGGGTTGAATAAACGTAAAATTCTGTAAAATATATTCTCGGAATAATAATAAGTTTGAATGTAAATTATTTATCGTAGGGAAAAAATATTATTAATGAATGCTTCTTATTTTATATAATATTGTTTAATATAATTTTTGAAAGTAAATTATTTTGTATTCGATTATTTTAAATAAAGGAAATTAATTTAAATCCTTTGGTTGGAAGTGTTTGTAGAAGTGTTCGTATTAACTTATTTTGGGAAGAGAAATTGCAGAACTTAGTTATACAAATGAATTATACACACGTAGATATATGTATATCGATATTTTCTAAAGGGAATTATAATTTGATAACTTATTCCGAAAAGGTTTAAAAGGAATTTGTAAATAAATACAGATTTTAAATATTGATTTTGAAATTAAATATCAAATCTTTGGAAATAATCTAGATTGTGAATTATTTTTGGGGCAAAGTAATAAAATTTGAATCTAGTGTTTAAAAGAGTTACAGAATTTACGGAACTCCTTTGTTAGCACTTTAAAAATATTAAAGTTAAATTTCAAAGTGTATGAATTACTTCAAAGGAGTTGGTGGGTTTGAAATTGAATGAAGATTTGAAATCTGGATTTCGTGGAAATTAAATAAGAGGGTTTAAAAATAAATATTTTGCGAAAAATGAAATATATGTTCTATGAATATGTAATCATGCCTACATTATTTTTATACATAATCGAAATATAATTAATCCATGTTATGATATGAATAATGCATGCATTGATAGGTGATGCTTGTTATTATAGTGTGTATGTTTGAATATTTCGTTGTGCTTGGATTATTGCGAAATCACCTTTAAACTGCTTATGTACGTTTTGTTTTATGCCATATGATTTATATTATATCATGGAATGAGGCAATGTGGATTATTTGCTTGATATTCTGTGTTCCACGTTCATTTAAATATAAAAATGTTAAGAAACCCTTTAGTGACATCGGGTTACACAATAGTTAGGTGTGTTACCATCGTAGATACGAACACGTAGAATAAATAAATAAAATTTGATTGAAGCAACGCGAGACACCAGATGAGCTAGATATCCATTCTAGTTGGACCGACTATAGGGTAGTGCCTTGAGTCGTGACAACTTGACCCCATTATCACTGGTCCAACGATCTGCTGCACGGACGCAACAAGTGAGGATTGACAAATATGATGAGATTGATGGATAGTGAGGATTATTAGTAAGGATTGTAGAGATATATGGTAAAGCCAATGGATCGTGTGGGGACATCTATAATTTCCGAGTTAAGGGGGATGTCAGACCCAGACGACATCACTTGCTATCGACTTAGCTTCTGGTAGAGTGAAAATGACTAAGGTGTACTAGTTATTATATATAAATACTTATTGATCAAAATTAAAAGTGACGTGCACTTAATAATAAATGTGATAATAAATAATTGTGATTAGGAGTGAACCACGGTTGAGTAAATTTGCAATTGTGAGTCATATTATTATAAAGACATAACATGGGGTTGTAACATTGTGTGTTTGAGATACGGGATGGGTAATTATCGAACACGCGATATTTACCCATATTTATTTTCATATGTTGTCATCATGTTATTGCATTACACACTAATACACTCACAGCTAGTTCCAGCCTAACCCGAGGTATGTTATTTGTTTAACAACCTTGGGTCAGACCGAGGTTGTTTTTGATCTAATATGTTATCGTGATTGTATATTTCTCTTGAGACACGAGTTGATGATGATGCAAAAGACGATATTGATGCTAGTTATTTTGTAGCTAGTTATATTGATATATGATTATATCATATATATATATATATATCATATGATGTAATTATATGGATGATGTTGTATATCATTATGGAAAGATATAATTTTGTATTGTTATGTTATATGTATATTTATTGTATTATATATACGTTTTGCTGCGTTCCGAGTATCTTTGTTTTCTATTTATATTATATATGATTTTGTTTTGAAAACTCACATGTTTATTGTTTTGTGTCGATATTGTTCAGGTCTTTTATATTATTTTATGAAGTAAAAAATGACATAACAGTTAGCCCAAGGAAATATTCATGTGTGGTTGCCCCTAACAAACCTTATTCTCCGTATTACCAGACAATATAACCATATAATATATTCCTTGGTAGTATGGATCTAAAGGTGGAACGTCGCATTGTTCCTCCTCTTCCTCTTGCTCATGCTCTTGTTCTATAATTGGTGAACATGTTGTTTTTGTATTTCATTTCTTTACGTGCAGACGCCATCGCGCATGACCTTGAACTATTTTGATCCTCTTACTATTCACTGCTGGAACTAGCTTAAATTCCCTTTCTATTTATCTTCAATTTTTTTAGAGAAGACATCCACAATAGAGTTTACAATGTTATTAGTCCTGCAATCAATCATAAAATGTTTGTAGTGATTACTTTGTTTGTAATGATTAATTAGTCAATGCAAAGAAATTAAGGTCTAAACATATGCGATAACCACGTCAGGTATAGGCGTGAGTTATGCAAATTACCACGCACGATCCTAGCGTCAATATCTTCTCTAAAAAATAGATTTCTTGATCTAGGGTTAGAAAGACAACTTTTTTTTGGTACGAAATGGTAAAAAGAGAAATTGGTTTGAAAGAAGTGTAGGGTAAAAATGAGATGAGGTGCTGAGGTGAATGAAATAAATGGGTATATGTCCCTAACCCTAAAAACCAAATGGAAAAAAATATTGCATGGTTAGAGAGGAAACACAGCCTGGAGGTGGTGATAGATTTCATGCATGATGGAGATATCGAGCTCGATCTCGTTTGGCATGGCCTTGTGCAGATGTGTGCTGGAGTGATAGAGCGTGTGCAACCATGCAGCAAAAGGCGAGACAGAGAGCAGTATTGAGGCTGGATTGGTCGAGCTCAAGTTTGGTGGTGAGAGACGGCTGTTGATGGGTGAGATGATCAATATTACTAATAAAGGAGGGTTATATGGTGTTGGGTTGCTCGGATTTTGGTCGATGATTGCCTTGAGTATCGAAAAGTCGTGGGAATATATGACACAACGATGATTCAGTGAGTGAATCATTATCCCTAATTACTCTATTATACACATAGTAACTTAACGTATGTGAATGGTGAGCTTCATTCTAGGTTTCTTACGAGATTTCATGTTTGATGAAATTAACATATACATACCCACATAATTTTTCATATAAGTGATAAGCAATGAGTTATTGTTGAATTTCCTAATTGAATGAACGATTGAATAAATTGATGAATGATAATTAATTGTGAATTTGATTGTTTAACTTATATATGTACAGTACATCAACATGGTAGTATAAGAAATATTTTTGTTTTAGATATATGGTTATATTTTGAGATAACAATTATATGAAGTTGAATAATATTGGTTGTTGCGATGCATATGCATTGTTTATTTACGAGTGAAGTTGAATGGTTCAATATTTTTATTGTGTTTGGTTGGTTATGGTTTGGTTTGTGTGGAAATAATTTTTAGACTTTAATATCCAAATGGTTATAGGAGCATTTTTATATATAAATAAATTATTTATATTTGGATAATTTCTAATCTTTTTCTTTAGTTAAGAGTAATTTGACGGAGTGTTTAAAAACGTTGCGGAACCAATAGTTACCGCAATTTTGAGAATATATTAAATGATATTTTTATATATCATTTATTTTGAAAATATTTTAAATGATATTTCCATTTATTATTTATGTTAAGAATTTATTAAATGATATTTATGTATATCATTTATTTTGAGATACCTAAATGATATTTATGCATATCATTAACTTTTCATGATATTTTCATATACCTTTGATATTTGAGATGAAATTTATTCTTGATTAACATTGAAATATATAAAAATGGGGTTTGATATTTTCATACTATATCAGTTTATGGAAAATAAAATAACATATGTACATACTATTATATGTATATATATTATTCGATTTAATTATATTTTGATATAATTATATACTTTAAGGCAAATGTTATACGAGCACCCTTTATTTGTAGAATATTTCAATGTCACGACCTGATTTCTCATGACAACTAACCCATGTTGCATACAGTCAACTAGCAGCTGCTCGGGTTGGGATATCTTCAAGCATCCGTTGTTTGTATAGTCATCAATATTAAATTTTCATCTTTAATATAAATTTACACTTTTGGTAGAGTGGCATATAAGTAAGGGAAATCTTGTTGTCTGGGTACTATATATAAATTATTTGAAAATGTTATTAGAATAACTCATACAGAAACTCTTTTGGAGTGATGATATAATAGTTCTTGTAATCATTAACCTGAATTGTTATTTAGTTATAATATACAATTAAATTAAAATTATTTTAGTCACTGCTTTTTCGGAAACAACCTCTTCGCAGCACGAGAGAAAGATTGCTTACATTATCGACCTACTCGGAGTTCACTATCATGCGGGAGCCTCGTGCACTGGGTTCCACCTTTATTTTAGTCACTGCTTTATTACGTTGTGTTAATTAATTAATTAGCAAACCGAAATGTGGGGTGAATTATTTGTTGTATTTGTATGTGAAAAATGAATAAATGGAGGATAATCATCGGGTAGTATGAGATGCTCGATTATTACTGCGACGTTTATTCATTTTTCTTTCGCATTTAAAATAATAATAATTAAATAAACGACGGATAATAATTGAGTAGTATGGGTTGCTCGAATATTACTACGATGCTTATCATTTATCTTTCACTTTTAAATGCATCGATTGTGCAATGATGTTTATATATTGCTTTATTTGAGTTCGGGATTTATTTATGATTCATGATTCTTACCTATTGAATGATTGTATGTTAATTATTCCACTATTTTCTTATTGCATATGACTCCACTTACACTAGACATAGTCCGACCAATTTACTATATTTAAAAAATGGAATTTTTATTTCAGCTGTATGTATATAAATATTATTTTATCTTATATACACATACATACATAATTACATGCATACATATACATATACATATATACTAAAAATAAAAAATGGAATTTTTATTTCAGCTGTATGTATATAAATATTATTTTCTTATATATCTATACGGACATATAGATATACACATACATACATACATATATATAAAACTTAAAAAATGAATTTTTAATTTCAACTGTATGTATATAAATATTATTTTATCTTATATAAACATACACACACATATTCATACATATACGTAATTGAGTCAAATGGTCAAAGCGAAGCCTTTTTGGCATTTCCTAAAATAACCCTACCTACAATATGGAATTTTTATTTCAGCTGTTTGTATATAAATATTATTTTATCTTACACACACACACACACACACACACATGTTATAAAGTAAAACATTGAGGCAAAAGGTCAAAGCGAAGCCTTTTTAGCATTTCCTAAAATAACATGCGAGAAGCTCAGCGAGGGTAGGTTTTGCATTTGCCTTTCCCATGTTAAACAGTACCCCTCTGTTGATGACAACAGCAGACATTTTGTTCAGAGAATTCAAGAATCCGAGGTAAATGCGACGCTAAAACGGATGTAAGTAGACAAGCCATTAGGGCCTGATGGCATCCCATGGAGATGCTATCTCCTTGGAGATGCAGGGATAGTCTGACTAATAAGTTGTTCAATAATATTTTCAAATCAAACAAGATGCCAGATGAGTGAAGGAGAAACATATTAGTTTCAATTTTTTAGAATAAATGAGATATATAAAGTTGCACAAGCTACATAGGAATTAAGCTTACGAGTCATACGATGATGGTATGGGAGAGAGTCATCGAACATCGATTAAGAAGAACGACAAGCGTTTCAAAAAACCAATTTAGTTTCATGCCTGGAAGGTCGACAACAGAGGCTACTTTCTCGATAAGACAACTTATGGAGAGGTTTATGGAGCAAAAGAAGGATTTACACATGGTTTTTATCGATTTGGATAAAGCTTATGACAAAGTATCACGAAAGGTGATGTGGTGGGCTCTGGAAAAGAAGAGAATCCCAACAACGTACATTATCCTTATCAAGGATGTATGATGATGTTGTAACTAGTGTCAGAGCATGCGATGATGTAACCAGTGACTTTTCCATTAACATAGGATTACATCAAGGGTTAGCTTCGAGCCCTTATATTTTTACCCTAGTGATGGATGAGGTTACGAAGAGTATACAAAGGGAGATTCCTTGGTGTATGCTATTTGTTGATGATGTTGTGCTAATTGATGATAGTAGGATTGGGGTCGATAGACAACTCGAGGTGTGGAGACAGACTTTAGAATCTAAGGGATTTAGGCTTAGTAGAACTAAAATAGAGTATATGAAGTGCGAGTTCAGCGGTGTCAGGTCAGAGGACGGAGATGTTATTTTGGCCGGACAAATAGTTTCTAAAAAGGAATTCTTTGGATATCTAGGATCAATGTTGCACTGTAATGGTGAAATTGATGAAGATGTTATTTTTCGAATTCGAGCGGGATGTGTGAAGTGGCGACAAACATCTGACATTCTCTGTGACAAGAAAGTTCCACAGAAGCTTAACGGAAAGTTCTATAGAACGACAATTAGGCCTGCGATGTTATACGGTGCAGAATGTTGGTCTAATAAAAACCAACACATTCAAAAGATAAGCGTGGCAGAGATGCGTATGCTACGATAGGGTTGCGGTCATACAAGAAGAGACCGAGTTAGAAATGATGATATACGTGAAAAACTTGGAGTAGCACCCATTGAGGAGAAACTAATTCAACATCGCTTAAGATGATTTGGACATCTCCAACAAATACCATCCGAGGCACCTATGCGCGTTGGAATCATAACCCGTGTCGTTTGCTCAAAGAGAGGTAGAGGTCGACCAAAGTTGACATGGAAGAATGTTGTTAAAAGGGACTTGAAGGGTTGAAATGTAGCTGCAGAGATGGCAACGAATATGAGCGCGTATAAGTTAGCTATTCACGTATCAGAACCCTGAGCTATGAGTCTTATAAGTTTTACATTATAGGATTAGAGAAAAAGAGTTAAGGCGTAGCGTTTGGTCTTTGATCAATGCTACTATCAGTACCATTATTAATATTTTTAACGTTATCATCATTTTTATTTTTTATTTTATTTTATTGTATTTTTTTTTACATAGATATGTATTTTTATTTTTATTTTAGTGGGTTACTTTTATTATTAATTACCTGTTTTACTTGGTCACTTTTACGCACAATTCCATGGTAATTATATCTCGAATCAATCTTCAACTGATGAGATATAAGCGAACGCTACGAGTTTGAAAAGTGACAGAGGGTTCCTTTGGGTAAGTGAAGAATCGAGGAGAGAAGGTCGGTGTTGTTTATGTAGATTTGGTTTAAATCTTTTGTTTGTTTTTTATGAATTATGAATCTTCTTTTCTATTGAATTGCAGTTATATTTTATGGCAACTATCAACTTACGATTTGTACAATTTCTAATTGATCAAAATTATCCACTTCTGATTCCAATTGCAAAAGAAGCTAAATTTTGTTGACATCCAATAAGTGTCTGAAAATACGGGACAGTCGATAGTGCTTCAATCTACAACAAATAATCTCAAATATAGGTGCGACTTGTGACAAATCACTACATTTCTTCATCAGATACGATTTGTCAGTTTGAATGATCCTGGGTACCATTCTGCTTAATTTATCATACAAATGTTTATTCATCTCTATTCTTCCTATTTGTGCATTAAATTAATAAACTTCTAAATTTGAAGCACCAAGTTTCACAGTCCTAGTTTCAGTTGGCAGGGTCATGCCAGGAAGATTTAGACATGAGATTTTGCCTACAAAGTATTGATTTATTGAGTAATTATCAAATGATTTGGAATTTTTTGATAATAGGAAATTTAATAGGTAATCTTTCAACTCATTTAAATAAAGTAGTATGTTTCATTGAACCAAAGGAATTAATTACATTATGGAACTTTGCATCACTTGAAGTTTGCAGATGATGCGGCCTTGAATATTACAAGTGTTGGGATCTTGGTTGTGGACAGCTCAACAAAATAAGAGTATGGTTTCGTGATAACGGGGGACAGAATGAATGACGATGCATGAATACTGATTGATAAGTGTAAGGTACTTTTATTTGTCTTAGTTGAAAACTGATGATATCATAAAATGTAGTAGTATTTCACTAGGAATCCTCTTATTTACACATCATAATAAGATATGCAAATTACAATGACATTTGTGTTTGCATGCATTTTTGATATTGGATTATTCTTTATAAAACTGCTTTTGTTGCACCGCTTTATACTACAATCATTTTACCTACAATAAGTTAGTATATAAGATGATTAGGAAGCAGAGCACTTAAAACATGCATTTCTTCATACAAATCACAATTTTAATATTTTAAATTATCATTATTTAGAAGACAAAACTAAAAGTTTAGTTTCATATCTTTATATCTTATAGTATCACCATTCTTGCTTCATAGTTTAGTTGAATCTCTTAAGTTTTTATATCAAATCATCGTCCCTTTTACCTTCAATTCGATAGTAAATGAGGATGAACAAGTTAGAATTCAAAAGTAATGCTGTAAAAAACGCAAGCTTTGCCTTATAATATAGCCATTTTAGTAAAAATATCAAGCAACGGTACAGTTGCATGTATTGTTTTCGTTTCTATACAACTGCTTTTATGTTTAGAAATAGTTTAGTCTTCCTAATCCATTTAGATTCATATTAGTATAGTATTTAAGAAGTGAATTTTAATCATTAAGGAATTATCATGTTTTTTTCCAGTGTTTTTGTTTCTACTTCTTCAAAAAATTGGTTAATTGCATTTAATCATTATATTGCTTAATTATGATGAGGTAAAAAAGGCAATTATACTGAATGTTTTTTAAGTCACCCTTTTTTTAGAAATTATTTTTACGAGCTACAACTGCATATCACAACTATGAAATATTGTAGATACACATAGTTCTCTATTCATTATATTCAGCTACTAAACTTCACGAAATCAGCAAATAATAACAGTCTTTTAATAAAGAAAATATAGTTATCTATTCATTCTCAGAGCACTAGGTTTTAAACTATGGTATTGCTGGAGCTAACTACAACTTAGCGGTGTAGGCCATTCTAACTGATATGCCTGCAACATAAAAAGTACTAGTACATTATAAATATAGCACTTACCTAATTCATCCATGGTAAACAACTTAATTCTTTGACTAATCCAAGCTCATTTTGGTAAAGCAATGATATCAAGGAATATGTTAAGGGTATTCCTTTGATTATGGAAGAATACTAAATAATGAAAGAGCTTTATATCTTGTAATATATAGGTTTAGGTGTTGCATCTGCAGTAATTTGTTATTTTATTTTATTTCATGTTTTGTGTTTATTGGTTCTGAATAATGACAGTTTAAACATTACAGAGAAATGAATGAGCTTACCAAGGGCAAACGGCAAGGTACATAATAAATAAGCAATGATAAATACCTCCTGAATACTGGAGCATTGGAACAACCTATCTTTACTAGATGACTACCAGTTCATTTAGCATACATATAAGTAACACGAACAATAGTTTGCATTACCGTAAAACTATATACATGTGTGTGAATCTATTCTTTGCTTTACCGTCAAACCTTATACATACGAATACGTGGATCAAATTTTGCACATTGGAGCTAGCCACCTGATTCAAATAGTTTGTATGTCTTTACTGAAATGCTTCACCTTTGAAGCAACACATCAAAGATAAGGTAGCAAAAATCCAACCGAACATCGTTTTCAACTTTGATTATGTTTTTCTATGCACACGTCCAATCAGACTTGCATGCATGCTGGTATTTTAAGATACTATTGTTTAATTAATCAAAGATATTTTAATTAACCAATTTTGATCCAGATTTGAATTTAAATGTCTATTACCAAATCAAACTTAGATATTTTGGTTTTAACATTTGAAATTTTAAACTTTTGACACAGTCAAACTTAGATATTTTTTGACTTAAAATTTGAAATTTTAAACGTTCGACTCGGTCAAACTTAGATATTTTGACTTTAAATTTGAAATTTAATTTTTTTTGAAATTTAATTTTTTTAACATAGTCCAATAATGTTAGATATTTTTATTTTATTTTATTTTTAAAATATCAATATATATATATATATATATATATATATATATATATTTATATTAAACTATATATTTGAGGCAATTAATGTAATATAAATTGTGTATACATTCATGGTAGATATAAATTCTAATATTTACTCATGTATCTATCAGCCATGTCATTATATATGTATGTATGTATGTATATATATATATATATATCTCATCATGTTGCACCAATATTATCATCAAATGCATAAAAATATGTAATATGTTTACACACACATTATATTTGATTAATAATGATCAATTAAATAAAACAAAATAATCACATAAAATATGATTTAATTAAAACAACTAGATTGGATCTAGTAATTTCATATACCCAATAAGATCCAATTACCCATTTCACCTATTATGAACCCGGCTAAATCCAACCGTTAAGATAGAATGCAAAAGAAATGAGAGTGAGAGATATAAAAAAGATCGGATAGAGAAATGTTTGGTTAAAGTGATAGTGTTTTATGTGTTGTGTTGGCCAAAAGGATTGCAAATTGATAGTTTTTCTGGATGATTGTTGTTAATTGCTTTTCATAATAATTTTTCTATAATACGATGAAAGTATTATTGTGTCAATTTGTTGGGTGTAGGCGAAAGAAGTGCATATATAAGCTTATGTTATAAGTACATTATTTGTTATACTTTAGGCGATGCTTGAGAATTACTCATACCGGGATTGATTTTTGACTCCAGTGTATTGGCTTTATGACTCATAATACTCTGATTGAGCAGGCTAGGAGGAAGATGTTTAGATTGGATGCTTGGTTTTGATTTTCTTGGGAGAGACTTTAGAGATATGCGAGAAGGAATAAATAGAAAGTTGTTCAACCTAAATATGCCCTTGATGTAATGATTGTGATAGCAAATACTTGATAAGTTTATGGCTAGCTTGTGAGCATGCATCTGTTTTTGACAATATTTGATATATCTTAGCGACAGTTTGTGTATGCTATGATAGAAAATGAGATTTTTTTTCTTTTCTCCTGATGGTCTCAAGGGGGTGTTACAAGGGTTGATTACTTGCTTTCCATCTTCAATTGATGTGGGTTGCATTCTAATGCGGTTCACATCTTTTCTTTCTTGTGAGGTTTGTTTGACCTCTTATTCATCAACACTTACAGTTCTCTCATGATTTGGTTGGTCTGCATCAGGTTTGGCTTAATCTCCAACTACATTCAGGTTCCACCCTTGATTCGTCAGTCGCAACAATTCCTTCAATGTTTGTATATTCACTTGATATTTTCTATCAGGTTTCTATGTATGCCATGAAGCATTCCAATTAACTTTTTATGTGCGACTGCCTCAACAGATGGGTTTAAAGGTATTTCATCTTACTTTGGACCTCCGTTAACATTAGTATTAATGTGGACTTTAGCGGCTCGCTTCGTTATCTCAAAGTACTTTGAATTTGTTATCTTAAAAACATCCAAATCCAGGAAGGCATTCTTCTCAGTGAAAGCATCCAGATATTTGCATTGTTTTCAATGCAAATGATTGAGGTAAAAGAGCAAAACCTTTTCTTTGAGAGTGAGATTAAGGTTTAAATGGAAAAAGTGGACCTTTTATTTATAAAGATAGTTTATTGATTTGAATTTGTTAAGCGCGATAAATAATAAGGTCATAACAGTAAATAAAGGCAGTTAAAAGAAAATAGAAATTCACACACATGATTTTTATAGTGGTTAGACAAAATCTCCGGTGTACATCCATTTTATGTCACTTCCGTTAATGCTCTTTGCACTACAATCGAATTTAAAAGTGATCACATGGTTTTCTTTACTAATTCGAATAAGAATTCCCAACGGTTATAATGTTGGTTTGGCTGCACTTTGCGGAGGAAGAAGAAAAGGTGTGGAGTTTATATGTCTCGGCTATTTGTAGGTGTGGAATTAACCAAATGTCTCCAAATAAGCTCCTTTAAATTGTGGATCTCAAATTCAGATCAATTGTCTCATATAAGTGATGGCGAATGCCTCCATATAGTGAGCGGTCCCTAGTGGAATAGGCAAATGATGCCAAGGAGAGGCAGCGAGCATTTCTGGAAACAAGTAATGGTGGCCACTGCCTAAGTGACTAGGAAATCAGTGCATTGAGGCGAAGACGACCGTTGGTGCAAGCGGGAGTTGCCCAGTGGAGGAAGCGATCACTATCCTTAATGCTGCTCTTATTGGCTAAGTACTGAACCATATATGAGTGCAGTGGTCATCCTATCAAATCATTCCACAACTTGAAAAATGTTCACTTAGCTTTCCATCGATACACATTTTCCTCCGTGAACTAACATTCGTTCAAAAAATCGCCTATAACTGCGAAGTTTTGTCATTATATCGAAAGGTAGATAAATGAATAACTGATATTTTAACGAAATGATATTAGAATGAGAACATCATTGTGATCTTAGCAACATATTAAAATTAAAAGATAATAATATTATAATATTATTCCTTGTAAAATGAAAACAATTATCTCAGTTAGTACAAATGATAAACAATTTGGGCTCAATCCAATATCACAATTTATGAGCCTACTTGATGGGCCTAAACTCATGCTTAAGGTTTGCTTGACAAAGTTTTTTTATGTGAAGAAGTCTATAATTAGATAAGAAGAGGCCAAGCCAAAGCAAATCCTACTATAAAAAGCGACAGCGGTGATACCCTTTCCACAGTTTTATTTTCATCTCAGTCATCTCATTTTTAACATAACAAAGGTACGTAAATCATTGTTCTTTTTGTTTCTAATTATTCAATTTTCTATGTGGTTTTTGCATCAGTTTACATAATGGATATAGGGTTTCAATGTCGGACCTTCCTGCAAGTCCTGGCGGTGGTAGCCATGAAAGTGGCTGTGTGCATGAGGGCAGAACTCGGAATGTTCGTGAACAGGATCGATTACTTCCGATCGCAAACATCGGTCGGATTATGAAGAAAGCGCTGCCTGCTAAAGCGAAAATCTCCGAGGATGCTAAAGAAACTGTCCAAAAATGCGTTTCTGAGTTTATCAGCTTCATCACTAGCGAGTGAGTACATATTTTATGAAGACTCTATTTTTTTAATATTTGTTTAGACAAGAATTTTGACGTTGATATAGGGTAAGTAAAATTTGATATATTAGAATTTGTATTGTGATGTTAAATATAGGTTTGAAAACCATAGATTTATGTTTGATTAATTCTTTTTCTGTCTATTTTGAAGTTAAGAGTTTCCATAAATTATGTTCGTGATTTTATTGCTAGGGCAAGTGATAAGTGTCAGAGAGAGAAGAGAAAGATGATTACTGGTGATGATTTGTTGTGCGCAATGAAAACTTTAGGATTTGAAGAGTATGTTGAACTTTTGAAACTTTATCTGCAGAAGTACAGAGAGGTAATATTTATTTACGGTTTTTTTCAATAAATTGCTGTTGATTTATACACTATAGCTGATTTTTTTCCCTTTTGGTTATGCATGGGATTTTTGATGTTGGTGCACCTTTCAGATGGAGGTATTACTTTTTTTCCTATATGAATTATTTTTGGTGCTATTTACTTGTTGCCTATTGTGCTTAAAATTAATTTGAAGTAAGATGTAACTTAAGCATCATTAAGTACATTAGCAATATGTATGAGCCGTGAAATCTAGTTCATAACCATGGCCTATGTTCTCAATTAACCCCATATTACAAACTATATTTTTGGATGTTTTGGCAAAGCAAAATATTGAAGAAAATAGTATAATTACTTAAGTAATTAACTTACACATTTCTTTAATTTAGATTTTAATATTGAAGTTGTAGTAGAATCGTTTCATCGGTATTTTTATCCTATATATTTCCATTATTAGTCAAAATAAGATATTTACTTTTGGCCTTCTTTAGGAAAACGATGGTTCATGTCTATAAGCGAAAGTTTGGTATAGTTTCACACCTTAGATTGGAGACCAAACTAGATGTTTAAGTACAGCAGGGAAGGAGAAAGAACATTTTCAAATGACTTCTTCTATCTTAATTCACACGCTAGATAGTCATCTGAACTTTTAAAGCAGTTTTAAAAAAAATCTTGATAACTTAAGAACCTGGAAAAGCTTATCAGCTATTAGTTGGGATAATGTGCCATACTTATTGGAAATAACTACAGTTCTCCTTACTATAGCGGCAGTGCTAAATGTACAAATAATTTTACATTTTTGGCAATTGTACTTCAAAATTTCATTCAACATTTAGGTACTTGATTCGACTTTTAAACGTATGAGGACATCAGAGGCATTTATTTTAATATTTCATATTGTTGAACATCAGGTGCCTAAACCGAGAGAGAGTTCGATTAGCGGGGGATCTCAGGGCTCTCAAGAGGAATAAGGTATTATCTCAATTTCATCTTTGATTTGTAGCATTGAATCTATAAACTAACAATGTGTTAACCTTAGGTATTTTGTCTTTTATGTAAATTTGTTACACATAATTTATTTTGATGCTTCATAATCATACCTTTTTTACGGTTCATGGGTTTTAACCGATTGCAGGACAAGGATGTAATGCATTATGTTTTATTTTTGTAGCCATCACCTTTATCAGTATTCCTATTCATACTTCCATTTTCAGTTTCTCCTCTTTTCCAAAATGACAAAGTATCGCTAGCTGTTTCTTTTGTGTCTTGTCATTCATGTGTTTTGTGTCTTCCTCTTCAGTTTCCACCTTTTCCTGGACAAAGTCTTGTAGATGTTTTCGTTTTATCTTCTCATTCATGCGTTTCAAACTAGTTGTCGATGTCCACACTGAAAATTATATCCCCACTTCATACAACTATGCCGCTTTAATTCTAAAAATGAAATTGTTAGTGTTGCATTATATGTGATTTAATTTATAATGTAGTAAATTTAACTTGTGCCATTTCAAAGCAATTAGTCGATAGGATAATTTCATTCTGAAATTAACGACTTACAATGGGTATTATTTAATGTCATTTAATATGTATGATGTTTTGTAATATGTTGTATGGTTTAGGGGGTTTAATTGAAAGCAAGATAAGGCTACAAGGCCTTATGTTTCATTTTAGTACCCTTTACCCTCTTAAGTGCCAAAAATGTGTTGGTCCACTCTTCTTTTTCGGTTTTCACTCTTTTCCTAAACGACAAATATTGTTAGATGTTTTCATTTTTATCTTCGTACTCACATGTCTTGAACTAATTGTCGGGGTCCATACTGAAAGTATGTCCCCACTTCATACAACTAAGCTCCCTTGGTTCTAAAAATGAAATCATCGATGCTGCATTATATGTGATTAAATCTGTATTGTGGTAAATTAAATTTTGGTGTTATTTTAAGGAATTAATTGTTAGGATGATTTCATTTTGAACAGGATGTTATTGAACATTATTTAATTATATGATGTTTCGTAATTGAACTTCAGTGTTGCAATGAGTGCTCTCCTTAAATGATTGACAACTCTTTATCTAAAGAAAACTTCAATGTTGCATTATGTTATTTAATTTAATTTAATTTATATGGTGGTAAATCAAACTTTAGTGCCATTTCAATGGAATTAAGAATTCACATTGGATAATGCAAACAAATAAATTTACAAGTTTTTTCAACCACTAAAATTTCAAGGGTACTAAATATTGTACAAATAAATTAACCAACCATAATGATATTTATATGTATATAGTTAGCGAGATAATAAGATGCTAGCTACAAATAACAAAAGGTATACAAAGAAAGCAAAACTTTAAATCAAACACTACTGTCATTTAAAGAATACTAGACATTGGAATGGTAAGTTATGTATTTAATCTTTCTCATACGATGTATGCACGTATACTAAAACTTATCCGAGATGAAACCCCAACTTGGGTAGCATTCGAGAATTTATACCTTGATTTGTAGATCTAATAATTTTCTATGGGCATGATATCTAAGCAAATAATGACATTTTTATGGTCATCATTTCTATCCGTTACACGAGCCTCTCGTTTAAGCGGCATCTATGGTAAGTTCTAAGCAATCTTGCCGCAACACTGGAGAGATTGCTTCTAAAATCAAGTCGGTAACCAAATGTTCATACAAACCAAACCGAAGAATGCGTAAATAAATTTTCCAATAGACATTATTAAGTACTAACATTGTTTAGAAGTAAAATAGTAATAATGAAAAGAGAAGTTTTGATAAAACATTTGAAATTATTAGTTGGCTAATATCAATTAAGGCTATTTTTTTAATATTGTTTATTTTGACGAAATTTTGAAAACTAGACAATTACAGTAATATTATTTTACAAATCATAGTTTTACACAGCGGTGTTTATGGTTGGTCAAGCAATCACATAAGTGCTTGTAAACTATGATGTTGAAAGTCACGAACTGACCATGCTACTAACAACCCCAATTGAATGGAAGGGGCTTGTCAGTAGACATCCAAAGGCAGAGATTTAAATCACCTTCATCTCGCCCGAGATCTCACCTGAGATCCACGTACTGCACATGGAAAAATTTGTGTTTGTTATATATTCTCATACACTATATAAGTTTAGGTACTGATTCAAACAAACATATATATAAAAAAAAAACTCCACAACAATACTAATATTTAGAATAATATACTTTTACCAACATTTTAGCAGTATATTCAAAAATTTCTTATACATTCATATGTTACATCGCACATGCCAAATTACATGTTATTAGAATCTTTGCTTCACAGGAGTGCAAAAAATTAGATATTATACTTTGGAGAATACCATATGCAACAGCCAAAAGAAAGAAAAATTATCAAGGCATCGATCTACCAAGGTCACCACAAGCACTAATATCAAAAACGAAAAGAAATTACAGTGCGATTAACTTAAATAAACACTTATCTTGTCTGTGTCTGCAATCTCAAATAACATGGGTTGTCATAAAACAGTTAACACCATGCATGGATCACACATCAAAGGTTAAAATAAGATTACAATTAAACACACACATCAACCAGTCTTAAAATCCGTTCATTGTGGTTATTTCCATTGCCTACCCAAATTCCGTATAAATATCTTGAGAGTAAAGATTTATATTAGCAGCAGCAAATTTTGGGAAGATAAAAGATCTCCTAAAACCACACGATCGATTGATTAGTAAGATAAGTGGTAGAACACGAGTCATCCTGCTACCACGGCATCAGTTCTGGGTTTTGAACTGATGCAACTTAAGGTTACAGTAAGGGCTTGAATTCTGGTGATTCTGATTCTCATCTATTCTTGACAGAAAGTTCTCTACCACTATTGTTGGTCCATCTTCTTTAAAATTATTATCAGAATTGAATTGCACGTCTTTCAGTTTCTCCTGTTGTTATAACAAAATGTTAATTAAGAAGCAATGCATTCATTTATTTGAGTTGTTTAAGTTTCATGTGTATGTGGATGCATCAATCGTATGCTTGTAGGCAAAGTGTGTTTTTCTCCCTCGAACATGATTCATTAATGCCAACACTGTCGATCATGGGGGTTGAACTCATGACCTTTTATCTCATAGTATAAACTACCAACCTAGGAGCCAACCTTGTTGGCTGTAGGCAGAGATTTTTGTTTTGTAAGTTTGTATGTGAATTTTAGTCATTAGCAAGTTTGTATATATTAGCAGCTTATTTACATGAAAAATGATTAAAAGAAGTCTTGGTACTTGCATGTCTCTCACTTGTAGAGCATAACTATTGTATCCAACTTTACCTTTTCCACATAGATCAGTCTAAAATGTAAATGAGACTGTAGTGACCGTAGATGTCTTCATAGTGTGCGCATTGGATGTATAAAAAAATAAGCAAGCTTCAGATTCCAAGATGTCATTTTCCATAATGCCGTTTATTTTCATTTTTTATGCATCATGGCAAATCATGTAGTTCTTTAGGCAATAGATTTGTCCGAAGAAGAAGTAAGATGTATGATCTGTACATTCCCGAACCTACGCCGGGTTAGAAAGAGTTCATTGACGTATATCATCAACAGGGTTATCAAATGTAATTCACTATTATAGGAAAGAATGAATTTAATTAACGTAAAATGAACGCTGCTAAAGATTGACATTAGATTTGTCAAACTGATTTTAAACCCCAGCATTATTAACTACCAGACATCTATTTAATCGAATTTTTGTACTTGGTCAATGACAAAAATAACACCAAGAAAGTGCGAAAAGACAAAGATATTGATACGATCCATCTCGTGTTTCCGGAAGTCCATTTTATGTGCATGACAGGAAAAATGTCAAGCTTTCCATGAGCATTCAAAGATGTGTCACATGCATAAAATTAAAGATTATTGTGTCCAAATGACATGTTACTCAAGATAAATCAACAATTCTCAAGAACAAGATGACTCCACTTAACTCTTCCAAGTTGGTGAGTAACACCAAGATAGTGAATAAAAAATTGGTTAACGATGCAGTACAAAATAATTTACACGAAGGGTTTGTGTATAATAACCATCTTCATCGAATCTAACAATAACCACGATATTAGACCGTTGAATGCTTTTGCTAATTTTTATTGCTAACATTTAGCATGGTTAACTATTGAAGTGATACAGCCAACTACAAAATACAAACAACCTAATATGGTACAACTATGGTTCAATTGTACCTTGATTCAATGGACATTTCAACCTAACGTATAAAAATTGTGTTTTCACACTTCTTCTAAAATTATCACTTTAAAATAAAATTTATAAAATAATACGCATCAAGAAAAATATAAAGAACCAAAGACTAGCGGTTAATAATATGATATGACACTGCATAATACAATACACAGCCATCAAGGTTCTTAAACAGCAGATTAATATTTTGTATTGAAAATAAAAATCTTGGTAATTTTACATTTAAAAATGATATTTTTCTCCATTGTGGACTAAAATGCATTTCGAGTAGGAAGTTGAAGTAGGTCAGATCTGGGCAAAAAAATAGCATTGAAACAAATACGAATTGTAAAGAGTTAAATATTTTCGAAATCTCAAACGGTCATAACGAACTTGGAGAATCTTCTTATTTATCATGAGTTAAACAAATGAATAGTATAAAGTTTTAAAGATCCATGTAAGCAATATGTAAATCATAAGTTATCTTTTAATAAACAAATAGTCATTATGTGTCTTGTAAGAAATTAAAATTGAGGGATCACTTATAGCGTTTCTCGTTGAAAATGATAAAATAATGCTAAAGCATCTTAAACATAGTCGAACAACAATGCATCAAATGCTCATAACTATATCACAAAATCTTGTATTTCAAACTGAGTTTTATTTTCTTCTTCCTCTCCCTTGTATTAAAATCAATTGAATCCAACAAAATATTTTGAAAATATAAATAAACAATTATTAAACTGTTTGGTTTCTGTTACTGATCTTATCATCATGTAAGTTAACCAAGGTTCGAGAACTCGGTTTCGGTCAGTTGAAAATTTTTAAGTTTCGGAGGATTTCAGAAATTTCGGTAGTTTCGTTTTCGGTTTCAGTCCCGGTTTTGGTTTTTAATGATTTGTTAATGAAGATGTACCAATAATCATTGTAAATAAAATATAAAATATTGTATATAAAAAAAATAGAATACAAAATAGTATATTATAATATAAAATAGTATATTATAAATAAGTAAACTGATTTTGGAAATTAATTGTAAACCCAAACAGAGTCCAAATCCAACACATGATTGTTTGTGCCCCAACTCATCAAAAAAGCCCAATACAATGTAGCTTACAGGCTTTTGAAGTCTTTTACTGTTATGTGACAATTCAAGTCAAATAAAAAAGTTTGACCACTTAATAAAGAGGCCTGTAACATTTCAATTCATCATCTTCTTCCAACATTTCAACCAAGGTTTGAGGTTTCGACCGAAACACCGAGATTTCAGTCATTCCGTTTAGGTTTCGACAGAGACCGAAACCAAACCAAACCGAATACAACAAGAAAAATCTCGTAAAAGGAATTAATTTGAGTTTCAAATACATGAATATTCAAATTTTCAATTTAACTTAGGAAATATATAAATTCACAAAATATGTAAATCGTGTAACTGAAAAAGTTGAAAAAGAAATAACCGTTTTTTAGTGTTATAAATATCTTTATTAATAGTTGTCTTGCAAGCACAACCTTTTGGTCCGATAATGAAATTCCAAAATTTCCCTTTATACGTATTCCTTTAGTGATAGTTGTAATAAATTTGTTGTCACTCTTTTGTTGTCAGTACGAAATACCAAAAATGCCTATGTACAGATATTATTAAATTTTAACATCACTTAAAAATAGGACTTGACAATTAAGCTTTCTTTAAAAATTCAACATTTCCTCTATAAATGTTTAACAAGTCTTAATATCACTTAAAAATAGGATCTACCAAATAAACTATTTTAAAAATTCGTTTTTTATTAATTGATAATATAAATAAAAATATAAACTAATAATGCAACTTAGAAATAAAAATTCAAATTAACCATGTTTGAATTAACACAAAAATATGACTAAATATTTATGATATAATTTTCTTTTGAATGTATTAAACATTACAATTTGTAGAAAAATAATTCGGATGTCTTCATCACGCGCGAAGCGCGTGCCGTAACGCTCGTTTATTATTAAATCGTTATTGTTTTTTTATATCTTATTTTTCAGTTAAATATAAATTATACATTTTGTTTCAATAAACTAAACAAACATATGTGTAATTATATGAAAAATAAATAATGATATCCGAAACTGGAATCGAAATTTCCAAAATTTACGAATTACATCGAAATTTCTAAAATTATAAAAGGCCGAAACCGAGATCTCGAACCATGGTTTCAACTAACCTTAATTCTCATTCTTAGCTGCACTGCACAAGACACAAACAAATCGACTGCACAAAATAGAGACGAAACTAGTAAATCATCAAGCCCTAGCTCTATTCAATTAACAAAATCGACAGGTCGAACGCTGAATTAGGGTTCTTTTGGTATGTTCTGTAAGTTCGGTTCATACTGATTTCAAGTTAATGATTATTTTGTATTTTTCTTACTATTCTTCCTTTTCAAGTCTGATTTATTTGATTTTCCATTATAAAAATTGATTTTTACATAGTGAATCAAACATTTCGACTGAAACGGTTTTAGCCTAGGGTTTCGTCCCGGCGATGGCCGGGACCAAACCGAGATGGTCGGGATTTCGATGTTCTGGCCGAAATCTCAAACCATGAAATTAAACCCTTGGTGAAGGATGGAA
Organism: Allium cepa; assembly: GCA_030765085.1. NCBI lineage: Eukaryota > Viridiplantae > Streptophyta > Magnoliopsida > Asparagales > Amaryllidaceae > Allium > Allium cepa. Next base: position 133,763,450 of record CM060943.1, read on the forward strand.
GAAAACACAAGACTCGTTCAATTAAAAAGGTATACATGAAGAAAACAAAACTAATATAAAATCTTTACACTGATAGTGCAACGTAATTCAGTCTAATCGTTGGAGATTGTTGTATTTCAAGATATGGCGTTGAACAAATCAAAGTGAAGACTGCTTTTATACATAGCAATTTAAATGAAAAAAGACAATAAGGGGGAACCAGGAATGTTTCCTATAGATGAGGTCTAATTTGATTTATAAGTTGAAGAAGTTGCTTTGTGGATTAAATCAATTTCGTAACCGATAGTGCCTCTAAATTCATTTCTGAAAATGAGTTTGATAAAAGCACCAGAAGATACTTGGGTATATTTCAAGTGGTTAGAAAGGAATGTTGAGTTTATTTACTCTTGTGTGTGGACAACATGCTCATGGCTTTCAAATATAGATTCAAGATGAACAAGTTGAGATTGTGCTTGAAAGCGGGGAATTCTAGATTAAGAATCACAAGCAGGCAAGAAAAACGTGGACATGGAATTTTCATAATGGTGTAAAACATTTGAGTTAGAAACTAACTCAAAAAGAATACATAAAACAATTGAGAGCACACTTTAGCATGAATAGGAAAATGCAATTTCAACATCCATGTTTTAGCGGACGAAAATATTTCTAATAAGAATTTGTCTATCTCAAAAATAACATTCTATTTGGCAAAGACGCTAGTGTGGTTGGCATGCTAATGTACACAATGGTGTTACAAGACCCAATATAGCATAAATTGTTAGATTTGATTAGTTGCTCCAATAGTTATTAATGGTACACGACAAAAAAAGACGTAAAACCTTCCTGGAGTCTTGGCGCACGGTGTGGCAAATGGAGTGTGCCCTTTTAATTTACTACGCATATTTAAAGAATCTTTTTATAAATTTAATATATACACACACAAACACACACACACACACACACACAATGTATACAATTAATTTTAAAAGTTTAATATATTTTATATTTAACATATGTAATAAAGATTTTTTTAGATATTTTACAAAAAACTTCATCAAATATAATATCATAAGCATAGAATTTCAAGCATAACAACCTTTAAAAGCCGAAACTCAAGATAATAGTACATGTTAGTGATAAACTAAAAATATCAATTTGATTCAGCAGCTACATTTTATTAATCAATATATGCACAATCAGATTCATAAGATTCATCATCTTCCACGGTCTCATATTGATTGACAATTTATTCAATGCGACCGTAAAAGGAACGAACAGTTCGAAGTTCATTGAAGATTAAAAACATGCTTTTGAGACTATTTATTCGTTGCAACAATAATTAGAACAAACCATTTGAAATTCGTTCGAGATTAATTCGAAGAATTTGACGAGATTATTTGTTCAATGCAAGAGTGGTAATTAGCCCTGTCGGGCCGGATTTGGACCTGACACGGCAGGTCTCAATTCTAATCGGGTTGTATTTTGCTCAATCTAACTTGTATATTTTTAAACCTTGACACGGCCCGAGGTTTGATACGGTTCGGATGGATTTGGGTCCAATTAGGCGATAACACAAAATGTGTATACTTTCTTGCCTTTTTGTCTAATCTTTCGGGTCGGGTTGATTCTTCATGTTATTTTTCATCAACTAAATCTAACCCGAGACCATCAGGTTCAAGTTGGGTTCAGATCGGTTTCGTTCGGAGTTGCGGATTTCGGTTCTAATTGCCCATTATAGTTCGATGCGACAATAATATAAATAAATAGTTCAAAGTTTGTTGGAGGTTAGTTCGAAATGTAATTATATCATTGCATAAGAAAATATAACACGTTCAACTATTGTTGAAGATTAATTTGGATTGTGAAAAACGAAAAATAAATAAAAACGAAGTAAAAAACAATAAAATACCGAAAAGACACACCATTCTTGCGTCATGCGCCATTCACGACGCTTCTCCATGTGCACTGCACCATACAAAAGAAAGACGCAAACGTCGCGTGTCTTGCACCATGGCGCACACCGTAGCACGTCTTTTCATGACTATGGTTGGTCAATGACTAATGTGAAAAACTAGCATTGAGAAGTCAATAACTAAGCAATTATTTTCAAACAAATTAGAGTCGTTAGAGATGGAATCCAAAACTAAATGATAAAGTCAATTTAAAAGTAATAGTAGTAATAATAATAATAAAATAATACAATTAAATAAATAATAGTAGTAGTAATAAATAGGTAAATTAAAAATAAAATAAAAATAAAAATAAAAATATATAAAAAAACTAAAAAAAACCTGATGATAATAATAATAGTAGTAATAGCAATAAAATACTAATAGTAATATGGACCAAAGACCAAACACTACGCCTTATGTTCCTATTCATTAGTCCTATAATATAAAACGTACAACATTACCCCTAAACCAACTCTAAGCAAAAAATTCCTAGCTCATGGTTCTGGTATGTGGATCGCTAACTTCCATGCACTCCTGTTCGACATTAACTTTTCGAATATATTTCAATCTTTCAAGTCTCTTTTTACTACTTCCTTTCATGTCAACCTTGGTCGACCTCTACCTCTCTTTGAGCAATCGATGCGGCCTATGCTTTCAACACGCACAGGTGCCTCGAGAGGCCTCCATTGGAGATGTTCAAACCATTTTAAACAGTGTTGGACTAGCTTCTTCTCAGTTGGTGCTACTTCAAGTTTATCACATATATCATCATTTCTAATTCGGTCTCGTCTTGTGTGACCGCAACTCCATCGTAGCATACGCATCTCTGCTATACATATCTTCTGGACGTGTTATCTTTTAATAGGCCAACATTCTGCATCATACAACGTCGTAGGCTTGATTTCTGTAGAATTTTCTTTTATGTTTTTGTGAGACTTTCCCGTCACAGAGAATGCTTCACCAATCCCACTCGAATTTTAAAACTAACATCTTCATCAATCTCACCATCATACTGCAACATTTATCCTAAATATCGAAAGGATTCCTTCTTGGGCACTACTTGTCCGGCTAGAGTGACATCTTCATCCTCTGACCTAACAACGCTGAACTAGCACTTCATATACTCTGTTTTAGTTCTGCTAAGTCTAAAGCTCTTTGATTTAAAGTCCATGTCAACAGCTCCAGTTGTCTATCAACCCCTATTCTACTTTCACCAATTAACACAACATCATCAGCAAAGAGCATACACCAATAAATCTCATCTTATATACCTTTCGTAATTTCATCCATAAAAAATATAGGGGCTCAAAGTTGATCGTTGATGTAATCATATGTTAGTGGGCAAGTCACTGGTTTCACCATCGTATGTTCGGACACTAGTTGCAATATCATTGTACATATCCTTGATAAGGGTAATGTACTTTGTTGGGACTTTTTTTCCTAGAGCCCGCCTCATAACTTTTTTTAGTACTTTTTCATAAGCTTTCTCTAAATCAATAAATACCATATGCTGACTATTCTTTGCTTCCTAAATCTCTCCATAAGTTGTCTTATTAAGAAAACCGCTTCTGTGATCGACAATTCAGGCATGAAACTAAATTGATTTTTTAAAATGCTTGTCATCCTTAATCGATGTTCAACGAGACTCTCCCAAAGCTTCATTGTATGACTCATAAGCTTAATTCCTCTGTAGTTTATGCAACTTTGAATATCTCCTATATTCGTGAAGATTGGAACTAATATGCATCTCTACTCATCTGACATCTTGTTTAATCTGAAAATATTATTGAACAACTTAGTTAGCCGGGCTATATCTACATCTTCAAGGCATCTTCACGCCTTAATGAGGATGTCATCAGGCTTCAGCGTCTTATGATTGTCTGGCTATAGTATTGGGCACTACTGAAAGTAATTAAATGCGATCGTCTCTTTCTAACGAATGTATTAGCTATTATGACGTCATAAGCTATAACGAAATTCAATATTTTTTCTCCTTCTTGTTTCCTATAGCCATATCCAAAGCCACCATGCACTTTCTCAAACCCCCTTCAATTGTACTGACATGACCGTTGAAATCCCCTTCTGTGAAAAGTTTTTTGCTACTAGGCACATCTCTAACCATGAATTTAGCACTTTCCAGAAATTCATCTTGACGGCTTCACTTAGACCTATTTGTGGGGTATAGACACTAATGACGTTCAAAACCATTTTATCAACCACCGGCTTGACTGGGATGATCCTGTCTCCTTGTCTCCTAACGTCGATCACTCCGTTTTTAAGGTTTTTGTCAATTGAGATGACTACACCGTTCTTGTTACATTCTTTTTCTGTTTATCATAACTTGAAGCCTGTGTTCTCTATCTCCCTCATCTTCTGGTGTGGTCTCTTGAACGTATAAGGTATTTACACATCTCCTTAGTCATAGCATCAACCATCTCTCCTAACTTTCCTGTTACGGACGCTACGTTCTAACTACCTAACTGAATCCTACTTTCATCAACTAGCTTCCTTGCCCCTCACACCCGCTGAGTAAAGTGCGAAGACTCTTGCTTATTTATCACTACATCGTGGCGTCGATGTAGCGTGCCACTAAAGGAGTGACGACCCAGTCCTTGCATATTTATCACCATACCCGAGCCTCGATATGGTGCACCACTAAGAGAGTGAAGACTCAGACTGTAACGATCCAATATTTTCAACCATTCGCATCCGCACATGTCGGACTTGAATTGTTCAAAATACTGCGTTGTAGAATAAATTTGGCAAAACTCAGAATATACAGTAAATAAATCACAGAATCACATACACAGATATCAGAATCTCACAGCGGAAATTAAAAATTCAGTGGTTCATGAAGCCACTTAACAAAACAGAATTTACATAGCTTATAATCTTCCATACAATTTTGAAACATAAATAGATATAGAGTCTTCAAAGGTCTTGAATTACAGAAGGATAGAAACTGAGACAAAGCTTCCGGCAGCACGAATGATCTAATGAGTCCTAGCTCCGGAGAGAAAAACTGAAACTGCAACTCAGGCTGACCCGAGCGTAAAATAAAACAAACACTCGATTCAGGACATACATACTTATATGATGTAAGCTAATTCAAGTGTACTGTAATAAATAGCAAGCAACTTAAAGGATGCTTGGGATCGCCCATCCTCTAAGGATCCGTTAAACTATTTACTATATAGTATATTGCGCTATTATAATAGTGTCTATATATAAAATAAACTTACTTTTAAATAGCGTTAAGGCTTTACATTTTCCACCTTAACACGTAATAGTCCCAGTAGTCCATCCAATATCATAGCCCCTCCTGATCGGGAAGCCACTAGAGGATACCACACGGGCTACGGGAGAAAACCAAACTCGTACAAGGCTCGATATGGTAGGTGACACGGCACAACTAGGCAATGTCAGGGTAGATATACCAATTACGCTTCCGGACCGATGGTAACGCGAAGCCGCAGCAACCGCCCACCTCGAACAACACTCCCAAATCAAGGGTGCACCCAAACAATCACATAAGCAATAGAATGGTATACGAAGAAGTGCGTTCGATCAGAGGAGCTACCTCATTAATCCGTCAATCGCTCCTGTTTTAGCCACCTTAAGCTAAATCACGGGAGTCGGGTCCACGTATATACCTTTCAGAAACCGTCACCACCAACCTACTTTATTCTGGAATCTCCACCGCGTACACGGTTAGTCAAAGTGGTTTTCGGTATCGACAGAGAGTATGCCCATATCCGATCCCGGTCTCTTTGCCAACCCATCGTTATTATAACTCGTGGTTATAGTTTGAAAAATGGTATTTATATTTTCAAATCAATATATATTTCAAATACCTTTAATCTCAAATCCTTGATTTAAAACATTTTCCTTTGATAATATACCATTTCACATCATTTAATTAAATTTGGAATTTATTGCTTTTATCAAAAATAGAAATCAATTTCTCCCTTTAAAACCACCCAAAATCAATTTCTAAATTCTTTTATTTATTACATATTCAAATTCCAAAAATCTTAACCTATTTCCAAAATAAATTTTCATAAATTTTCTAAATAAATCAAATTTCAATTTCTACAGCACTTATGAAATGCTATCTAAAGTTACGGGTCCAATTTAAAAGACAGCATTTAAATGCTGTAGTAGACTTTTTAGCTTAAAAATCTATTTCCAAATATAACTTATTATTCATTGTTTCCAAATTGAAATCTTTACCCTTCCAAAAATCCAGTATTTCTAAAACAAATTATATTCCAAAATTTTAATTCAACATTTCTTTATTTAACAATTTATATCATTATAATTCTTATAAAACCCTGTATCATTTAAACCAGAATATCATCAATTTCTAAATTATAAAATAATTCAAATTATTTCAGAAAATATTATATAAACCACGGGCCTGTATAAGATTTTCTAGCCTAGGTCAAGTGGAACGGATTTATATCATTTCAATCCGATATTTACAAACCCCGGGTTCTATCATTTCGAACCCGCAATCCCAAGAATATTTACAGCAGTTAAAAGAATAAGTGAACAATAATAATCCATTAGGCCTATCATTTCAGCCCATAACAATCTAAATTTAACAGGGAACTTGCAGTGGTGATTAAGCAGCAAATAAACATTTATAATATAACTGCAGAAATAATACAACAGATATATAACTGATGAGGTGTCAAATTAAATGGGGTTTAACATTCTACGTTATACTACAGACAGATAATAACGGAATAATATTTTACACATACACTTGCAATAATTTAAAAAAATATAGGTACGTATGTCTGGTGAGAAATACTCACCTGAAAGCTGCAGAAAATTTGAAATTCAAAACGACAATTTCACCGGAAAGGAACGACAGAGTGTAACGATCAAAATTCTTCGGATGTCGCCTAGATTCAAATCTAGAACAAAATTCAAATATTGAATACGCGACTTTAGAATTTATGGTCAAAGGAAAATTTAAAATAGGAAGAGAATTGGTTTGATTTGCTCGACCACTCCACCGTGCAATATGACCAAAATATACCCCAAACGTGAACCGTGCTAACGCTAAAATTTACGACCAAATTTCCTAAAGACCGATTAAACAATATGGTGAAGTCTCCTATTATATGCCGGGATATATACATGTACATGTGCACACATTTTTTTCCTCTGCTATATGTCGTGATACATCGGTACACGTGCACATATTTCCCTTGTTCGCTCACGCCAGCATATCACATTTCATTCTTCCTCTTGTGAACTTGCCTCTGCCATCTTACCCACGCTTCGCTGCTCCTTTCATTCATATATTAATTTTTTGAAAGCTCACACCAAAACAATGTCAAAATTCTTCCACCTATCTAATCATTTCAGATTTGATTATGTGCAACCAAATATCTCGTTGCATCCAAAAATGTGTTGCCTACATTATTTCCTCTCAAAACCAACAACTTAGATTTGCAATACCACTGACATTTGTTTGTTCCTCAACCAAAATTTTTCAAGTTTTAAACTAAAACAGGCACTCAAATTTATCCCCCAGTTCACCGAGTCACCATCCAAATTTCTTCGAGCCAATTTAGCACTGCTTCGAGCCGAGACTGCCAAGACTTCGAGAAAAATTTCTACCAAAACTGAAGCTTTGAATAAGCAAACTCCTACCTAAACAATCACTGAACTTGACCAAAAAGCTACCTACCTACCTCCATCACTACCACCAACTACTCCAGTCTGCATTACCCAGGTCAGATGCACATCAAACACTCCCAGATACATATGTGCACACAGTGACACACTTGAAACATGCACGGAACTCACCAAATACACAGTCCCCAAATCTTCCTACCAACTATGCAACTCACTTCCACTAAACACTCAGGTCAGATCAGTTCCAAGCCTTCAGGGTACATGAATCCAACCACCAACTTAGTCACAACAGTTCATGTCTTACTGATAAACATGTGCACAGGTGCACACTTGAAACATATACACTTGTGATACCAACATGGGTAGCCTACTACTAAAATTACAAACATGCAGGTTAATCTGAAACTCACACCTATCAACAACTTTCCTATGGACTTATGCACGCACAGACTCCACAACTAAATGTATGTACCCATTCACAACTGTGGCCTGCCAACTTCCTCAACTAATTCCAAACCAGACTTAAAGCAACTACCCACATAACAGTATTAAGTCACTCAGTGATACCCAACATGTATGTCCTATTACAAATTTTTGTATATATGCAGACTTAATCTTATGCCATAAATGAAATCTGAAACTCACCCCTTTACCATAAGCTATGCCAACTTAATTTAGCCTAGATTAACCTTCAAACTTCTCATGCTTTTAAACTGCAATCATGTAAACTCAGTAGATGCTCTGATAAAATCATAAGATCGAAGAACCATAGAACTGCATCAAAACAACTACCTCCCTATTTCTTCTTAGCATCAGCAATTCCAGACATACTAAACACTCTGTTCAGTGGTGAAATTTATAAACTAGGCTTGGTAAAAATTTAAATCAAGCTTTTCCAGGTTATCTTCCTATATATATCAGTTCTCTATCAAACGTGTTGAACTAGATTTTCAACTTAGACTTCTATGAAAAACCCATCTATATGCTAAATCCTAGTGTACTCAATCCATATAAGAGTAAGATGGGACATGTTATAACAAAATGGAAATGGCCGAGCAAGGCACAGAGGAAACCAAAATCACGAGAAAGAGGAAGGAAGAAAAATCAGACTAAGAAAAGAAAATAATATAAACTATTCACCTGAGGGCTTGAATGAAAGGATCAGAGCACGGCCAGGGGAGTAGGAAGAAGACTTATGTAAATGAAGCAAGGTATATATAGATGAGTTTTGATAAGGTGTAGGCCAAGAGACCATTGTCAGTTTTGTTTTTAGTTGAACGTTATTATTCTCTTATATAAATTGATAAACTTTCGAGATCTTAGGGGGAGAAAGAACGGCAAGCAGGAAATGGAGCAAGGCTCTATAAATCTGAGTTATTGCATAATGCGTGATAAAAGCACTCTGATTTGTGCACAGTGGGTTGAACATGAACTGATGGCGAAATCAAAGGAGGAGATAAAGTTTTATTTGATTCGAACGTTCCTAATAGAAACTTGCTTCTAATACAGATGAATATATGGACTATGCATTTGATTCGCCTTCAGTTATTTGTTTTAAAGTATCAGTTTTACTTAACTGTGTAAATATGAATACGTGATACAAGTCTAAGGGCTTTTCACATACAGCTTGCAAAAGAAATAAATGTATTCGAACGTTTGCAAATTTATAAGATATGATTTGTGGCAAGGTCAGGGGAAGGGAAAGCAATCGTTGCCAGTTATACACAATTTAGATTTTAAAGCAGTCATAGATTGAATGCAAGAATTTCTCTGGTCTAAGAAACGGCAGGGGTGATGAGTGGAGGTTGCGTGAAGATTGGGAAGAGGAACCAGAGCCTAGTTTAGTATCAGTTAAATTTTTGGTGAACATGAATGCGTGATAGCGGTTTTTGGTTATAAAGTTTGAACGTTACAATGTTGATTTTCATTTCATTTTATACATTTTGATTTTTTTAGTTTGGTACCCATAAATGAAAAGGTGAATATTTATGTAGGCTTTAGGCAAAGAACGTATACAATTTCATTTGAAGAATCAAACTGTCAATTAAAACAAGGTAACATTTGCTTTTAAAACTACTGACTGATATTTCTCCTCTAAAATATTTGAAAATATGATTTTTACACTACGTTAAACAGACGCAGTCTAAAACATCAAAAAATTTCATAAGAATAACATTTTAAAAACACACGTTTTATTACGTTGCTTATACCCTATAATCGACGCGTCTTTTGAACGCGAAATTTAACAGTTCAAACATAGCTTAAATTTTCACAGTTATTATTAAATTTTATTGCCATACATAATTTTATAAAATATATCTCCAAATTAAATATTTAAACTATTTGGTAAACACAGATTATATAAAATATGTTTCAAAACTAAATAATTAAATAAAATAAATAGCTAAAACTAGGGTTGTTACACTCTCCCCCACTTAAGAACTTTTCGTCCTCGAAAAGGAACGAAAGAAAAGAAACAAAGAAGATAAGCTAGATAAACAAGAACCTTAAACGAATAGTTCCGGATTTGAAGCACGAAGAAAATCCTCTAGAATTGGTTTTACCCTTTCAGTTTGACCTGTCAGTCTATGGGTGGTAAACGGTGCTCAGGTCCCGATGAGTAATAAAGTTTTTCAAAGATTATAGAAAGATTTCTAAATATACTGGTATAAGCAATAGCCTCCCCATTCTGTAGCAGATAGGGAAACCAAGGACACTTAAAGATAGTTTGGAAACACAAAATAGGATAATAAATTTGAAATCATAATGCTTTGAAGTCATAATACTTTGAAAACCATTAAAATTTTATAGATGTTATCATTTGGAAATCATACTACTAAAATCATAGCACTTTTAAAATAATCTTCATTCAATGCCAAATAATATTCATTTCAAAGTTGAGATATTCCTAGGTTCGTTTATTCAATTATAAAATTTTCCAAAACTTTTATTTTTAGAAACAGCAGCACTTATACTATGCTATAGTAGATATAATAGTATTTCCAATCAGTTCAATTATTTTACTTAACCCTTAATTTAGCAATAACCTAACACTTTATTTAAAATACCTATTTTATAAATAAGATATTCCCTTAATAAGTTACACTTGAAATTTCCATTTGAAAACCAAATTTTCAATTATCAAATTTTAGTGATATTAAAATACGTCTTAACTATTTAAATCATAATTATTCATTTTTCAAGACATGTCTATTTCATAAATAAATATTTATCATACATATAACAATCAAATTTCTTTACATATTTATTCATTTAGACATCAATTAAACTATGATTTTAAGATAAATAATCCCTACTACCAAAAATATTTCTTCAATTATTTTTCTTTCTTATTCAAAGATACATTGTTTATTACACAAACATATTCATTTCAGGAAATAACCTTTATTACCATTTCTTGGTTAGATTTAAGGTTCCATATTGAATCAAATTTGATTATTAGGTTATTTAAATAAATTCCTAAAATTCCTTATTTACCTCCATTAATCCTTTATAACTAAAATTTAAGTGTATAACATCCATTATAACCGCTCAAATTTTATTTATAAAATCCTTTATATTGTATATTATCCAATTACATTGTTAACTTTTGAAAATCAAGGTAAGTTATATTGAAATGAGATGGGGTATTATACAACTAAAACCTTCAAATTCAATTATCTCCAATTGGAACTTTTTATTCAAAATTTTATTATTAATAATGTACTTTAAAATTCAAGATAAACTTTAAGAATTAAATTCCTGATTCCCTTCAAACCATTTAGAGATAACTGAATATATGTACATAATATGTCAAATCAATTTTATAAATTAAGTCCTATTCTAGAAATCCAAATTAATTAAAATCTCAAGGTAACACTGTAGCCAGACTATAGAATGGTCTTTTCACTTCGAAACTCGAAAATGAATGTCGATGATGCTGCAGTCATCACCGAAATTATTTTCCAGCAACAAAGAGAAGAGCACTAAATTTTAAAAATTCTTTGGAAACAAATTTCTATTCGAAAATACTTTAAATAATATATCCCTTTAAAAAAAATTTAAACCCACGGTTTGAAACCATCGGGAATTGAATTCTCAAGTTCTTGTTTTAAATTCATTTCTGTTTCCAAATTAATTTATAACCATTGCTTATATTCAATTACTTATTATAGACAAAACACATAGCTTACAAAACCATAAATAAAATCAAAACTATTATCTCTTGACAACTAGTTAAATTAATTATAAAATTTTGAAAATTTTACTTATATATATATTTTAGGTTTTCTTTCAAATATAAGAATAAATTTTCAAAACAAGGATAGAAATTCAAATTTTGATGAACTCAAATCAAAGAGATTCAAGATAGTTGAAATCAGAAGATCTGATGATTAAATAACAGAATAAGGAACTGGGTAAGTCTATATAAATCGCGGACAACCTTGCCTTGGTCAACCGTGACTTAAAGAGTCGGATCGATGTGATTGGGTTAAATCTATTTGATCTAAAGAGATAGAGTTCGGAATAACCAAAGACACTAGCATATAAACCGAGAATAAATATAAATTCCTAGTGAACCAATGCTAATGGTAAAGAAGTTTCACCCCTTTATTAGAATAATGGCGAGACCGCCAATTCACTATAAAGATCATCCGAAGTGGAGTTATGGGACACTCCAAAAACTAAAGTAGATGAAAAGTGAGGGACACGAATGAACTTTGGAACCACAGGGAAAGTTCCAAATTCGAAAAGGAAGAGATTCAAGCTCGGATGAATGTGATTCTATAAATCAAATTTACCATACATTCTAAGTTTTGCCTAGAGCCAAAGCTCTGATACCAAATGTAACGACCCAATATTTTCAACCATTCGCATCCGCACATGTCGGACTTGAATTGTTCAAAATACTGCGTTGTAGAATAAATTTGGCAAAACTCAGAATATACAGTAAATAAATCACAGAATCACATACACAGATATCAGAATCTCACAGCGGAAATTAAAAATTCAGTGGTTCATGAAGCCACTTAACAAAACAGAATTTACATAGCTTATAATCTTCCATACAATTTTGAAACATAAATAGATATAGAGTCTTCAAAGGTCTTGAATTACAGAAGGATAGAAACTGAGACAAAGCTTCCGGCAGCACGAATGATCTAATGAGTCCTAGCTCCGGAGAGAAAAACTGAAACTGCAACTCAGGCTGACCCGAGCGTAAAATAAAACAAACACTCGAGTCAGGACATACATACTTATATGATGTAAGCTAATTCAAGTGTACTGTAATAAATAGTAAGCAACTTAAAGGATGCTTGGGATCGCCCATCCTCTAAGGATCCGTTAAACTATTTACTATGTAGTATATTGCGCTATTATAATAGTGTCTATATATAAAATAAACTTACTTTTAAATAGCGTTAAGGCTTTACATTTTCCACCTTAACACGTAATAGTCCCAGTAGTCCATCCAATATCATAACCCCTCCTGATCGGGAAGCCACTAGAGGATACCACACGGGCTACGGGAGAAAACCAAACTCGTACAAGGCTCGATATGGTAGGTGACACGGCACAACTAGGCAATGCCAGGGTAGATATACCAATTACGCTTCCGGACCGATGGTAACGCGAAGCCGCAGCAACCGCCCACCTCGAACAACACTCCCAAATCAAGGGTGCACCCAAACAATCACATAAGCAATAGAATGGTATACGAAGAAGTGCGTTCGATCAGAGGAGCTACCTCATTAATCTGTCAATCGCTCATGTTTTAGCCACCTTAAGCCAACTCACGGGAGTCGGGTCCACGTATATACCTTTCAGAAACCGTCACCACCAACCTACTTCATTCTGGAATCTCCACCGCGTACACGGTTAGTCAAAGTGGTTTTCGGTATCGACAGAGAGTATGCCCATATCCGATCCCGGTCTCTTTGCCAACCCATCGTTATTATAACTCGTGGTTATAGTTTGAAAAATGGTATTTATATTTTCAAATCAATATATATTTCAAATACCTTTAATCTCAAATCCTTGATTTAAAACATTTTCCTTTGATAATATACCATTTCACATCATTTAATTAAATTTGGAATTTATTGCTTTTATCAAAAATAGAAATCAATTTCTCCCTTTAAAACCACCCAAAATCAATTTCTAAATTCTTTTATTTATTACATATTCAAATTCCAAAAATCTTAACCTATTTCCAAAATAAATTTTCATAAATTTTCTAAATAAATCAAATTTCAATTTCTACAGCACTTATGAAATGCTATCTAAAGTTACGGGTCCAATTTAAAAGACAGCATTTAAATGCTGTAGTAGACTTTTTAGCTTAAAAATCTATTTCCAAATATAACTTATTATTCATTGTTTCCAAATTGAAATCTTTACCCTTCCAAAAATCCAGTATTTCTAAAACAAATTATATTCCAAAATTTTAATTCAACATTTCTTTATTTAACAATTTATATCATTATAATTCTTATAAAACCCTGTATCATTTAAACCAGAATATCATCAATTTCTAAATTTTAAAATAATTCAAATTATTTCAGAAAATATTATATAAACCACGGGCCTGTATAAGATTTTCTAGCCTAGGTCAAGTGGAACGGATTTATATCATTTCAATCCGATATTTACAAACCCCGGGTTCTATCATTTCGAACCCGCAATCCCAAGAATATTTACAGCAGTTAAAAGAATAAGTGAACAATAATAATCCATTAGGCCTATCATTTCAGCCCATAACAATCTAAATTTAACAGGGAACTTGCAGTGGTGATTAAGCAGCAAATAAACATTTATAATATAACTGCAGAAATAATACAACAGATATATAACTGATGAGGTGTCAAATTAAATGGGGTTTAACATTCTACGTTATACTACAGACAGATAATAACGGAATAATATTTTACACATACACTTGCAATAATTTAAAAAAATATAGGTACGTATGTCTGGTGAGAAATACTCACCTGAAAGCTGCAGAAAATTTGAAATTCAAAACGACAATTTCACCGGAAAGGAACGACAGAGTGTAACGATCAAAATTCTTCGGATGTCGCCTAGATTCAAATCTAGAACAAAATTCAAATATTGAATACGCGACTTTAGAATTTATGGTCAAAGGAAAATTTAAAATAGGAAGAGAATTGGTTTGATTTGCTCGACCACTCCACCGTGCAATATGACCAAAATATACCCCAAACGTGAACCGTGCTAACGCTAAAATTTACGACCAAATTTCCTAAAGACCGATTAAACAATATGGTGAAGTCTCCTATTATATGCCGGGATATATACATGTACATGTGCACACATTTTTTTCCTCTGCTATATGTCGTGATACATCGGTACACGTGCACATATTTCCCTTGTTCGCTCACGCCAGCATATCACATTTCATTCTTCCTCTTGTGAACTTGCCTCTGCCATCTTACCCACGCTTCGCTGCTCCTTTCATTCATATATTAATTTTTTGAAAGCTCACACCAAAACAATGTCAAAATTCTTCCACCTATCTGATCATTTCAGATTTGATTATGTGCAACCAAATATCTCGTTGCATCCAAAAATGTGTTGCCTACATTATTTCCTCTCAAAACCAACAACTTAGATTTGCAATACCACTGACATTTGTTTGTTCCTCAACCAAAATTTTCCAAGTTTTAAACTAAAACAGGCACTCAAATTTATCCCCCAGTTCACCGAGTCACCATCCAAATTTCTTCGAGCCAATTTAGCACTGCTTCGAGCCGAGACTGCCAAGACTTCGAGAAAAATTTCTACCAAAACTGAAGCTTTGAATAAGCAAACTCCTACCTAAACAATCACTGAACTTGACCAAAAAGCTACCTACCTACCTCCATCACTACCACCAACTACTCCAGTCTGCATTACCCAGGTCAGATGCACATCAAACACTCCCAGATACATATGTGCACACAGTGACACACTTGAAACATGCACGGAACTCACCAAATACACAGTCCCCAAATCTTCCTACCAACTATGCAACTCACTTCCACTAAACACTCAGGTCAGATCAGTTCCAAGCCTTCAGGGTACATGAATCCAACCACCAACTTAGTCACAACAGTTCATGTCTTACTGATAAACATGTGCACAGGTGCACACTTGAAACATATACACTTGTGATACCAACATGGGTAGCCTACTACTAAAATTACAAACATGCAGGTTAATCTGAAACTCACACCTATCAACAACTTTCCTATGGACTTATGCACGCACAGACTCCACAACTAAATGTATGTACCCATTCACAACTGTGGCCTGCCAACTTCCTCAACTAATTCCAAACCAGACTTAAAGCAACTACCCACATAACAGTATTAAGTCACTCAGTGATACCCAACATGTATGTCCTATTACAAATTTTTGTATATATGCAGACTTAATCTTATGCCATAAATGAAATCTGAAACTCACCCCTTTACCATAAGCTATGCCAACTTAATTTAGCCTAGATTAACCTTCAAACTTCTCATGCTTTTAAACTGCAATCATGTAAACTCAGTAGATGCTCTGATAAAATCATAAGATCGAAGAACCATAGAACTGCATCAAAACAACTACCTCCCTATTTCTTCTTAGCATCAGCAATTCCAGACATACTAAACACTCTGTTCAGTGGTGAAATTTATAAACTAGGCTTGGTAAAAATTTAAATCAAGCTTTTCCAGGTTATCTTCCTATATATATCAGTTCTCTATCAAACGTGTTGAACTAGATTTTCAACTTAGACTTCTATGAAAAACCCATCTATATGCTAAATCCTAGCGTACTCAATCCATATAAGAGTAAGATGGGACATGTTATAACAAAATGGAAATGGCCGAGCAAGGCACAGAGGAAACCAAAATCACGAGAAAGAGGAAGGAAGAAAAATCAGACTAAGAAAAGAAAATAATATAAACTATTCACCTGAGGGCTTGAATGAAAGGATCAGAGCACGGCCAGGGGAGTAGGAAGAAGACTTATGTAAATGAAGCAAGGTATATATAGATGAGTTTTGATAAGGTGTAGGCCAAGAGACCATTGTCAGTTTTGTTTTTAGTTGAACGTTATTATTCTCTTATATAAATTGATAAACTTTCGAGATCTTAGGGGGAGAAAGAACGGCAAGCAGGAAATGGAGCAAGGCTCTATAAATCTGAGTTATTGCATAATGCGTGATAAAAGCACTCTGATTTGTGCACAGTGGGTTGAACATGAACTGATGGCGAAATCAAAGGAGGAGATAAAGTTTTATTTGATTCGAACGTTCCTAATAGAAACTTGCTTCTAATACAGATGAATATATGGACTATGCATTTGATTCGCCTTCAGTTATTTGTTTAAAGTATCAGTTTTACTTAACTGTGTAAATATGAATACGTGATACAAGTCTAAGGGCTTTTCACATACAGCTTGCAAAAGAAATAAATGTATTCGAACGTTTGCAAATTTATAAGATATGATTTGTGGCAAGGTCAGGGGAAGGGAAAGCAATCGTTGCCAGTTATACACAATTTAGATTTTAAAGCAGTCATAGATTGAATGCAAGAATTTCTCTGGTCTAAGAAACGGCAGGGGTGATGAGTGGAGGTTGCGTGAAGATTGGGAAGAGGAACCAGAGCCTAGTTTAGTATCAGTTAAATTTTTGGTGAACATGAATGCGTGATAGCGGTTTTTGGTTATAAAGTTTGAACGTTACAATGTTGATTTTCATTTCATTTTATACATTTTGATTTTTTTAGTTTGGTACCCATAAATGAAAAGGTGAATATTTATGTAGGCTTTAGGCAAAGAACGTATACAATTTCATTTGAAGAATCAAACTGTCAATTAAAACAAGGTAACGTTTGCTTTTAAAACTACTGACTGATATTTCTCCTCTAAAATATTTGAAAATATGATTTTTACACTACGTTAAACAGACGCAGTCTAAAACATCAAAAATTTTCATAAGAATAACATTTTAAAAACACACGTTTTATTACGTTGCTTATACCCTATAATCGACGCGTCTTTTGAACGCGAAATTTAACAGTTCAAACATAGCTTAAATTTTCACAGTTATTATTAAATTTTATTGCCATACATAATTTTATAAAATATATCTCCAAATTAAATATTTAAACTATTTTGGTAAACACAGATTATATAAAATATATTTCAAAACTAAATAATTAAATAAAATAAATAGCTAAAACTAGGGTTGTTACACTGACCTTGCTTATTTATCACCGTACCCGAGCCTTGATATGGCGCATCGCTAACAGGGTTGCGTCCCAACGAAATATAATAAGGTTACATTTTCATAAGAGAGGTTATGGTTTTTATGCTGGCTTGCCAAACCTATCATAACCCTTCTCATTTATTCTGGTTTGAGACAGACAATATAGAAAACTACATAGGCGGAGTTGCACTAAGAAGTCATGAGCAATATTTCTCAGAGGTACACTACGTGCACATGAGGAATTGGTATTAAAAAATGTCGTTTATAAGGTTTTTTAGATTTTATAAAATAACTTTGACGCGTATGTAATGTTGCATTTTTTTATGCGTGTACATGCATAGATTAAACTGAAAGATGAAGGTGTCATGTATGCATTTATATGTGTTGTACAGGCTAAGCCGTTGATGAGATTGCATTGCCGTTTTGAATGGCACAACTATAAGTGGTAATTTAATCAAAAGACGGTCAGAGCTTATGTAGAGTTAGTGAGAAATAGTCTTTAATTTTCTTTCAAAAACATCACAGATTTCAATATGCGTTTTATAATACTGTCATCACAGTTTACTGACATTATTAGTTGTTGCATCCATGTAGCTTTACTTGTACATAACTAAAGTCCGCGTTGTGAAGGCAACTTCAACCTCATGTTCCTTTATGCATCCATGGTAATGGAATCCGCCACATTAGTGTCAAGCAATATAAAAAAGGATAAAATTGGTAAATGATGGGGTGAGGAAAGAAAATTGAAGGGTTTAATTCTTTTATACTAAATACCACGGTGTAAAAGGAGGATTACGGGGTGCTAATAGACGTTGTCCTTAAAGTAAAGTTCATTGCTTGCAGCTGCATTGCTAAGATTTAAAGTTTGAATCATTCCACTTCAGGACAAACATATAGCAAATAATTTACTTTTTGAACTAATATTAAGTAAATTCGTGGTTTTGTGTGTATTTATGTGCACGCACACCCGCATATATGTATGATGATGAGTTTTAGATGTTAAATTGCAAAGGAAAGAACTAGTTTTTTTAATTTACTAAAATTATGGATAATAATAATAAAGTAATAGAATGTATCTCATGTATTGCACACGTTAATGTAGTAAAATCACACTATTTATACTTTAAATGTTGTTAAAATAAAATTTTGTTATGCAATGTTCGATGTATCATTCATAAGATAAATTTTTATTATGCATATAAATTTTGTTAAGTGATTCATATATTTTTATGTTTGAAAGAAATATTTGTTTTACCATTTTGTTACTACGAATGCGGTATGCGGTATATAAATTGAAATTGTCATTTTGTTTATAAACTATCATAGAACTTAATGAGTATTGATTACTTGAATTTATTTATATAGCATGGATTTATAGTGTTGGTTAAATTAAATACATGGCTTTAAATGTAAAATAATAAGAGAAATCTGATAAAACGTTGTAAATGACTGTAGAAATTATATAATCTCGGTATATGAATTAAATCATAGAAAAAATTAATGTCGTATTTTCGATAACTATAAAATGATAATTTATATTAATTCAAAAACAAAATCGAACAAAATTAAGGAGTGAAATTTTTATATTTACCGCGATGATTTGTAATTTTTAAACCTTTCTATCATTTAACTGATAATGTATTAAAATAAATAATTATACATTAAAGTTGTTCTTATTGCTTTTATGTGATCCATATTTTCTAATATCTGAAATAAAATTGAGTGTGATATACTTGTTGACATTGTTATCTGAATTATTTATTAGACAAATTAATAAATAATGGTTAATTAATTTTGGTTAAACATTTTATAGTTAAATTATTTAATAATTTGAATATACAGATTTAAATGTAAATTGTACATAAAAGTTGAGAACTTTGAAAATAATAGTAGAAAGCAGAAAGTGTAGATTGTGAATGTAAAGCAATAGTATGAAATTAATAAAATATATCATAAACAATTCAAAATAATAAATTATATCGGGTTTCTAAAGTAAAATATTAATAAATATCTAGAGAAAGTTCGAAATTGTGTCTGAAGTTGAAGATTTGAAAACTTGAGATCAACCTTAGCAACTTTATTAAGTCGTTCTCTTTTTTAACTTGAATCACATGAATCTCAAGAGTAAAAAGTCTTGAATTCGCAAACTAGAAGCAATAATGTTATATGATTTACTTTCAGTGAAAAGTGCTTGATAATCTAGAAAATGGTATTAATTTTCTATTTTATTTATTGCATTTAGTTGAGAAGCTTGAACGACCATCTATATAGTAGCACTTATCAATGCTAAGAGTAGTTGTTTTAATATAATCCATTTTCACGATCTGATCCGATCTAGTCTTCCACGATAGATGGTACTGCAATGAAATTGCTTTTTAGCATATTAATAGATCATTTTGGTATTTCTGTTAAATTATTAGAATGAAATTCTCTTTAGTCATATGTATTATTCTATTTATTTATTGAATATACTATTAATATTAATTATAATCTTAATTTCATACTTTTTTTTTAAATAGTTATATTATGTTATACGACGCCTCTCTACTCCCATGCCTTGTTTGGTTGGACCAACCCAACCAGCATTTTCCGACAAAAGCCAAAATGATAAAATTATGAACTAGAATATATAGTTTATTATATTAGACGGTTTATTTCAAGTTTTAATAAATGGTAGCACATGTTGTGGATTCTTTTTCTTTGTTAGTTATGGGATCATTCATGCGGAAGAGACATCTTTTTATACTTATTTGATTGTTTTTTCCCCTTCAAATATTTTTTTAACTTGGTATCCTTAATTGACCAACATATCATGGACGAATACAAAAGTATCAAAGCTTTACCACTTATGTGTGCAGTTCAATAATGTGATAACTACCAGTTTTACGCTGGGACAAGTCTACTATTTGAACATGCACCCATCTTCAATGGTTGTCGTAATTGTTGCAGCCATAGTCTTAAAATTAGTTGGTCTTTAGCGTAAACCAAATTCTATGTATAGTTATAATAGCTTCAGCGTCAATTTTTTGGTGTGCAACCTATAAAAATAGCATTTATCTATATTTATTATTAAATTTGCATATAAAAATTGATAATATTTTACATGTACGAACCATCATATGTTTAAATACATAAAAACTAATAGCATTTGACATGAACGAAAGCAATAACTTTGGCTTGAACCTTTTAGTGTGGACATACATGTTGCATTTAGTTTGTACGACTATTTTAAGAACTTTGATTTTTTATTTTTTATTTTATTTTTCTATTGAGAGAACATACTTCTATTATTTTTGAAAATGTTGAACATTTTAGAAATTTGGATGAAAATCAAGCTTCAAAGTTTGTGTATCTGTATTTCATTTGAACACTCAAGATATGTATAGTGACAAAATTTTAACTTTTATCCGTACATATGCATCAATGTGCCAAAGTACTATATGTTTATAAAGTGTGAAACCACATGAAATCACTATATGCATGAATAAGAACTTTACAAATTGAATAAAAGTTCAACTGTAAGATACATAATTTTACATCCGAGTATTTTATTGCATGTGTAAAAGTATCAGTAAAAAGGAATGATAACTATTACAAATTCATGAAATCCTAAAATTTTAGGTTAAAGGAATTAAGAAAGCTACACACTAAAGAAACTTAAATCGACCAAATGAAAATAACTTTATTGCAACAACCAAAATCTTTTTGAATCTTATATATCTATAATAATAACCCAACTACTAAGAGAAACTTTCTTCAAAATTATGCTATAGTTGCTTTTCTAATTTACATGCATAATTTTTTGATTACATTTTAGAAGTCGTCATAAAGTACATAGAAAAATAATTCATAATTGGAAAGTGTGAGCTTAAAGGTACGAAGGGTTTCCTTATGAGTATCGGCTACTGGGTTGTAGAGAATGTAGACTTGTGTTGCTTGATGCTCCGATCAAAAACAATTCTACCACGATCCAGTTTTTCTACCTCTGAAAATCGACATCAATACGTCCACCGTATTACATGCCAGACAATCGAATGTCGGAAATACCGGACCGTAAGGGTAAGAAGGAGGTAGAAGAAGAAAACAAAAAACAACACAGAATCTCACAGTCGCAGCGGAACAATATATAATAGATAACAATTGATCTTTGTAAAAAAAAACCATAACCATTTTATACATTACATCATCAGAGTACAACACAAATCAATAGCACAATACTGGACAGTTATAATAACTTGTCCTTGCAAAAGCTTACTATACAGCTTACAATGCACAACAGATTATACACCAAGTACGTGTGATACGTCTCATCATCCATCTCGTCTCCTGAGCTCCATAGCATTCCATCCTGAATCTATAATACTCGGTCTGACCCGAGCATTATAATAAAATAACACTCGAGTCAGTTTGGAAAATCAGCGTGAGAAAACACACTTAATTGAATTATTAAAGCTTTCAAAATCCTTTGAAAATCAAAGTTATCTCGTAAGATCACGCCACAAATTAACATGCCGGTTTTTTACCTTATGATAACCAGAACATTTTATATCAAAATCCTCTGATATCATAACAGTGTCTAAGTACAAATACTTAAATCAAAGAGCTGAAATTGTTACATTAATTAAATTCCAGCAATACTAGGCTCTACAATCAAAACCGTAAAGGCATGTAGAGAGAATAGACTTCCAACTGAATGATTAGGTACTGGGGTACCACCTGTCATGGTACCTAGTCTAGATCAGCATACCGAGAACTACTTCCAATCCACTGCAACACAAAACCGGACTACCCCTAAACTGGATAGTCCGAATAAGATCACCTCACGGTTGGGATCAACAACCACCACACAGCCGAAATAAGGGACTCTAGACAGGGATGACCTTACCCTACTTGGAAGCTACCCACTTAGCCTTGCTGCATATTCCTTAATTTTCAGTCATTCTTAGTTGATGAGGCTCGAAGCTAAGTGTTACTTTTTTAGAAATATTCACTTGAAATGCTCATTGTCTTCCAGTAACAATGTACTGACAGCATTCATCCATATAAGTCCGTTCCCGATTCAAACGGAACCGAAGACACTACTCCTACTACATTCATTTTGAAATCACCCTCAATATTAGTAGCGATTAGCCCTTACACTTTACTGCTTCATCTTCGACCTCAAGTTCTTGTCTTTCTTTTGAAAACGTACTCGTTGGTTGAAGTGGTTTTCGAATCACAGATTCGATCCCGGTCTCTTTGAAACAACGTTCGTTATTTTCGGATAAACTCAACCTCGGTTCTCTAGGAAATAAACATACGAAAATAAGATCGGAGATCATCTTCTAACCGTTAGTGGAAGGATTTCCTTATAAACGTCCTAGAAGAACGAAACAAGTTTATACGTACAGTATAGCACCTCGAACGGTACTGTACCATATAAATCCCATATTTCTTCTAGATATTTTCAAAGTTATGTTTGGGTCCAGATATGATAGTCGGTTATTTAACTATCAAATAAACAATCATTCATCCAAATATTTTATTTTCACTGAAAAACACCAAGTCTTATTAAATTTAGATTTTAAATAAATTAAATTGCTTTATCCAAAAATATACTTAAAATATTTAAAATAAAGCTACTTAAATCACTTTATTTAAAGCAATACCTATGAAATTCTATAATAATTTTCCAAGCAAAAGTTTAGCCAAAAGCTACTTCTAAAATAAAACTATCATATAAAGTATAAATATTTAATAATTATCCTTTAAATCATAATACTAATTTAACCTTTAAAAATGATTAACTACTATAATTAACTTAATAAATATTTACTTTAAAAATTTTAAAACAATTAAATAATAAATTTCCAAAAACCATTCTATAAACACTTTTCAATTTTCTAATTAATACTTAAAAATCTTTCTTCAAAAATAGGCTTAGCTTTTTCGGAAAATATATTTCCAACCCAACATTACATAGCCAGTCCAAATATTTTATAAATCCCTCCTGATTTATTTCCAGCTTAATTTACGTTCCAATTCCGTAAATTTTCTTTCACACATTTTCTAAAAATAAACCACCATTTATTTTTATAAACGATTTACCATCTCCTTATAAATCTCCACCATGAATTTATAATTTCAAATTATCCACTGATAAATACTTTACTTTATTTATAAACCCGGTTTATAAATTTCATAGTCTCACTCTCTTTTTTAACCACTGTTTCAAAACAGTTAATCAATTACCAATTGATTTCCTTGAATTAAATTCCATTTTAAAGTTTATTTCTTGATTTACTCAAGTTTATTCCAAAATCCATAATTCTAGATTCACTTCTTTATTATGATTTAAAACCCTATTTAAATCTGAAACCTTAATTTCATATTTTGTATTTTTTTCCAAATTTCCTCTTTATTTTTCCCAAATCCGTTTTAAACCTTGGATTTAAAAATAAATACTTTTATACTTAACCAAATCGCTTAAGTCCCGTTATTAAATCCTTTTATTCAATTATTTCAAAATCTCTATCTTTCCATATTTAGAAATTATCAAGTACAAAATTTAAAATCAAACTATTCATTTTTTTTTCCAAATTCATTATTTTAAATTCATCCATCTTTACTATAAATTTCTTTCTTTAAATTTTTCCCATTTTATTTCCCTTTAAAAATTCAATATTTATATTCCTGATATTTCAAAATATAAAAAATATATCCAACAATATCATAGCATCAAATAAATTTAATTTTTCAACATAATCTATCACAGATTATCAAAAAAATCATATCACTGCAAATGTAAATAATTTCAATATTTTTGAGGAATCCAGTTGGATTCTTCCAACCTGTTTCCCTGCATCCACAGATATTAGCACAATATAAAAATACCAATCGCACTTCGAGAGGGATATCGCGGTATATATGATCATCCGCTATTATGCGGGGCGCATAGGGTCTCATCTGCTATACAATGCAGGAATATCAATCACTCCAATACTAATATATATACTACAGTATATATATGTAATCATTTAACATATAATTATAGATCTATCAATCTAATCAACATCCAATAATTTAAATTTAAGCATTTAAATTTGAACGGTAATCCAAATAAGTGAAAGATTCTCACCTTTGATTTTAATTTGCAATACGATCCAAACCCAACTTGTTTTCTTCACGATTTTAGACCTTGAATAAACATTATATGGTTTATTAACATTTGAAATAATCGAACTGTCAATTACCAATTATTAATTTAATTTAAACTAATAATTTAATTTTGAACTAATTTTCCTATGATAAATAATTTAGCAACTAAAATAATTGAACAAGTTAATTGAACAAGTTAATCACCATAATCCATTATTTTAAATTAATCTAGTAAGCGAAAAATATGTATGTATATTATACATACATACATACATATATATATATATATATTTCTTTTTCTATAAATAATAAAAATAGTAATTTGCTTTACTGTAGAAATTTTCTTCTTTAATATATGTACATTTGTAAAAATAAAAATCTGATTTTAAAATTTCTTCCTTTTCCTTTCTCTGAATATTTGTAAAACGGTAATTTCCTCTCTGTATAATATATATATATACATATATATATAAATATATAATTAAATTATAAATTGAAAAAATGAATCGTATATATATACCTCATTGCTCAAGCATGACCTACTGCTCGCGGTGATACCAAAACCCAACTGCTCGACTTCGCGATCCCCTAATCACCCTCCATTAACATTGATGGCGCACTGACGAACTCCTAGGCTTTCGACCTTCCTCCATCGCCGCTCTAATGCTGCTGCCAACCCCCAAGACTTTGGCATCTCCTCACGAATGCTGCCAAAACCCTAACGATCGCGAACCCCATTATCTTCGAGTCGCGACTCCATCGATCGCCTCACAGCATCGACCGCTTCCCAGAATCAATCGCAACCTTCACCTCGTGCTCAGTGATGCCTCAGACCTCACGCGTGCCTCCGACGTCGCCACATCTACCAGAAATCGCGATCGATTTCGATTGTGATATATATATATATATTTTTTAAAATTTAAATCGTCTCGAAATCGTAACTTAAAATTTCGACCTCATATCGAGACGTGCCGCCAGGCCCCTATTCTAAACGCAATAGAAAATGTTTCGAGTCTTAATTCGATTGTATGGAGAAGATAGATTTTTGGATCCAATAATTATATTGAATTTTCGATATAAATTTCAGCGCATTGATACTTCGTACGATCAAATGATAACTTCAACCATTACGAAATTTAAAATACAATAATAATGCACTATTACGGATCCAATATAACTGGTTTCATCGAATTCCGTGACTGTGCGTTAGAATACTATTTTTAAATGTCAATTTAACGATATGTTTTCAAAATTGAACAAATCACCTTTAAATTCAATTTTAAAACTTTTATCATCTCCGGTATTATCAATATAAATTTTACAAGCCTTCAAATTATTTTTAACAAGTTTAAAACTCTTGATTCAATATTTTATCCATTTTTCAATTTTTAAATTCAATAATTTAATTATCCAATAATTAGTTATATTTGAAATTCAAGGTAGAAATTAACTTTTAAATATTTAAAACCAATTAAATATTTCAATTTCAAATATCCAAAAATTCTGGGTCGTTACAAATTCAGTGGTGTTGTCGAGAATGGCTTGAACTGCTTATGGGTTTTAAATAGTGTTCTATTTGTCTTGGGCCAACATATTATAGATATTTTATTCTCAAGTTTCAATCCAGTGACACCAATTCATATATCTTTTAATCCGTAAATATGTACCATACAGTTAGACCCCTTGCAACAAATAATAAATAATGGTGATCATTATACAAATAAACTATTTAGATAATAAATAACATTTGTTATATTTTTATTCTATATAATTTTCATCTTGAATGCGGTTAATATATTTTTCTACTCAAAGCCAAGAGATTATTCACTTCCATATAAGTTTACTTTAAGCCATGTATGTATATAATTTGACTCCCCTTGTTTATTTTTATAAATATACATATATGTATACATATTTGTACATATGTACATACATATATAGTCTTTATCTATAGTAGTAATTCAAATAGTGTTACAATATTTTAGCCTGACCGTGGACCTTTTGAAATGCATTTAAGTGTATATAGATGAACCAAAAGTTCAGATCTTGCTTATCGCACAATTTTCTCTGTTTTTATTCGAAGAGATTGAAATATTATTAAGGTCATAGGTTTAAACCCCGATTATAACAATATATCATCCATTTTTTCTTCATTTTTTGTAGTATTTTTATATTCTAATTATAAATAAAATGATATCCATTCATTGTTTCATATATATGTTGATTCCTCCCCCTTTTTCTTCTGTTTGTATAATTGCAGCCTGCTTTGTTGGGAAAAAAAACATTTTAGATATGTGAAACTAACTGACAATCAAATTAATCACGAATAAGATCATTTTTATAAATATGAAAGCTATTTTCTTATACGTGAAAGCTATTTTTTTTATTTAAAATGTAGCTCAAAATTAAGTTTTACACACACACACGTATAGTTTTACATTTTCCCAATCTAGAATGCAACCATATGATTCTGATCAAAAACTCTGTTAGAGAAAAACTAATTGTAGGCAAAAAGTTTGATTATTCAATTGGATATGTTAGAAAACAATTCTTAAGCATATGTGCATTACATGTGCTAAAGTACTCACAATCTAATACAAAATATTGACATGTCTTTTAATTTAGGAATTAATAAAAATTAACAAACTATGAAGCTAAATCTAACAAAATGAACAATAGCAGTGAAGCTTAATAGTCATATATTCTTAAAAAATGAACAATGGCTATTGTGAGTTGCATCATAATATTCTTCGAAAAATGTTTTAATCTACGTCATATATAATCTATTTAATGTATATTGAAGACGGTGTCAAGATTGGAAATAGATGGAAAGAAAACAATCGTACAGCAATAATTAAATATGCGTTGAATAATCGTGATGCATTTATATTATACTTCTCCGCTTGTTTTATATCTGTTGAACTGATATTATGATGTCAGCAATTGACATTTGATTTTTTGAATTTAAGTTGCAACTCTTTGATTATATTAAATATTTTGTCTTGCATGTATGTACACGTGCATATGTAAATTATTTTACTTTGCACACTTAAAGCAAGTCCATCAGTCCCGACCCTAACTTAGCTGAAGACCTTGGCAAAAAATAAATTCAAGACCATGAAATTTTAAATTGAAGAGGCAAAAAATGAAGGAAACAATCT
The DNA here is from genome assembly GCA_030765085.1 of Allium cepa. NCBI lineage: Eukaryota > Viridiplantae > Streptophyta > Magnoliopsida > Asparagales > Amaryllidaceae > Allium > Allium cepa. The sequence continues at coordinate 133,791,595 of CM060943.1, forward strand.
GTACATATAGCTGCATATGTATTCTGCACATTCGATCTAAGGTCATTCATTCTTAGAACCAGGTTGTCTACCCTTTAGGCATTAGACAAAATGCACATACGGGAAACTAAAAATAAAAGACCGTATAAAGTCTACACTGGGACTTAAACCCTACACTTCAAGAAAGGAAGCCAAACTAGTTTCACCACTTTAATCGTGAATACTGACACATATCTTACTCTACATAAACTAAATAAAAAATAAAAAAATTTGAGGCCCCTAAAATTTGGGGGCCCTAGGCCACCACCTAGGTGGCCTATGCCCAAGGCTGAGCTTGCGTGTGCCGTTGGATCTCATATTAATAGTTGTGATAGATTTAAATATTTTGATCTGATCGTGAACTCCTCAAAATACCGTTATTATATGCACATGTGACACTAGTTCGATTCTGACAAATGGTAATATTTATTCTAAATGGAAATTTGATGCGTAAATGAAGCTGTGAATTCGAATTTCAATCCCAACAAAAATGCTATATTCCTTATTTTTTTGGAACTAATATTAATTGCATTGGTTCTTATATAAACATTTGGTAAAGTGAAATGTTTGTTATAGCTTGTGACCTTTTGCCAAAGAGGCCTAAGAGTATGTAAACATCGTTTTTTTTTCCTTGGCCTACATCTAACATATTAGCTAGTTAGGTGGTCAGTAATTAATAGACAAATTTTCTTTTTTGATCATGAACATGACATTCTTCTAAGTTTCTAATTTGAGCTGTAGACTTTGCATTCACTGATGTGTTATATAAGCGAGTTTATCATATGACATACATACACTCTTATCCTTATTTCATCTTGAAAGTTGTCTAATTTTACAATATTTGTGACATGGATTTTGCAGTAAAAGGTGGAGGAAGAATCCCGCTATCGTTGTGTATGGGCAACTGAAGCGCAGTTACATATGTACTAATGTGTCGTCTTTGCATTACAGTCTTGTTCTATGTGCTTACTGTTATGGGTTTGTATTCCAAAGTCATCCGTGTATGTCTTATTTAAAATTTCTAGTTCTGGTTTATGTGCTCATCATTGCATGCATGTGTCAAACCTATGATCATTCAGTCGTTTTCTGTTTCTGGCATTGTGGTAATATATTTAAATTTTGGTTTTTGTTCAATAATTTGCCTATCCCTTCTGCCAGATGTTCAAATATAGTCCTTTTTTATATCATTTAATTTTGCTTAGATAACGTTTTCTCCTCTAGCATTTGACTTCATGGATTTGATTTAAACTTATTATAAACCTGAAGCTTGTATACTTAGCTGTTCGAAATAGTGCCCTCCTAAGGTGGAGTCGAACTAAATGTTCACAATTTTTCTAGAAAGTAGAAATCCTTAAACATTTACAGCATATTAGTCATATTCGTGACACTAGACCTACTGTAAGATGATTAAAGATATTGACAACAGGGCTTATGCTCGGTAATTTAGAGTCGACAGTTTTCATCGTAAAAGAATTGTTCGAGAACATTGTTCATTCAACCCCCGGAGTACAAAATGCACGTAACGCTTATATTTAGGAACGTAAACTTTAAAACCTAAGCATGATAAGTTAAATAGACTATTTTACCCCTATATAGGTTACAATTATTTATTAAGAAAATTATTTTATCATGCATAGATCGTTTATACAAATTCGAGAGATGAAAGCTTAAACCTAAAATGTTTGGAATTTGTGTTAGAATTAGAGAATAAAAAGAACAATATAAATTTTTAGATAATAGAAGGGAAACAATATAACCAGCACTCTATTTTTTATGCTATGGCTTTAAAACTTTAGAGAATCAAGCAAGTTATCAGGAAACCAATTGGTAATGTGATGAATGATCCTTTGGTATTTATGTAAAGCTAACTATATTGATTTGAAGATGTGAGACCATTCTCAGCAATATGTAACTCATCAATAATATGATCTCTTAGTATTTATATGCTTCCAGCTAGACGGTATATACTTTTAAGTTAAGACTCGACAAAGAGCAATTTATATGCTTTCTTATTGTTTGATTAAATAGCTAAAGTCCACTATTATAGTATTTTGATGAGGTGTAATTCTGCATTTGTATTTAAATCGTTATCTTTTATTACTTATAAACCTTTACTTGTATTAATGAACAAAATAAATATCATTATTGCCTAAACGAAAATAAGAATTGATCTCAATTAAGGTTTCAATGGGTGTTTGAGTCGTGATTTTGATATGAAATCATATCTAGAGAAAATAAATATGGAGAACGAAAGAATATATTTGACTTGTTCAAATTAATAGTGCATATTTGGATAAGTATTGTTAAACCAACTTGTGGTCTAACATTTGAAATACTTTAAAAATATATGTTATTCAATAAAAATTTCAAATACGTCCATAGTCAAAATAAAAATTGTCCAAAATGTTCAAAATCCACGTCGTACTTTAGACATATGCAAGTGATACAAAATTCGAAATATTTGTAATATTGCTCATCCATTAGTGAATATGTCGAAAATACAAGCCATCTTACACCTCCAATTTTAAATAACATTATTCAAGTGATTTAATTAGATAAATTAAATAGAATAATGTAAAGATTAGAGCGATAAAGGGATTGAGATTTGAAAACTAAGTAGTGGCCGTGCTCAATTAAATAAAATTAAAAGAATGAGTTTATGGAAATGGTTTCATAGCTTAACTAATAAGAGCATAAGGTAAGAGCATTATGGGAAATAGCCGTCCATCATAACCCTTAACCCCTAAACCCTTATTCCCATTTTCATTTCACGAGTTCATAATTCTAAAACATAAACAAAGAGCTCAAGCTGGCCATAACCTAGAGGAAAAAGAGGAGAAAAATCAATTAAAAGCTAAAGGATCAAGCAAGGAGAACTAAACAAGATCAAATCTCAAGTTCCTTACTCAAAGCAAGGTGAATAATAGTCAAAACTATCTCATTTCGTTTTCATGAACATTTGATTTCAGGTTTCATATTTAAATCCGTTTTGATGATTTTAATGATGATATGCTTGGGTTATATAAGCCATTTTTGGTTTAAACAAGAATGTATGATAAATGTTAGATTCGATTTTAAGGTTAAAATCATATATATGGGATTTTGAATGCCATAAGGATTTAATATGTTAAGTAAAACATTATTTTGAAGATGGGTTTAAATTTTCATAATTATCCAAGTTATGGATAATTTAGTATGAATTTTTGAAGGAAGAAATAAATAATTGGGTTTAAAATTTATTTCGGCTATTATAAAATGGATTTTGGGTCTGAAATTTATGTATGTTAGATAACATATTAAAAGTGAATTATGATGATTTTTTGGGATATTTTCTAACTGATTACTATGGAAATTAAATTAATTAAGTTGGAGGACTTGAATGACTTAATTATCTTGCAAAAGGGAAGGGCTTTTTACTAATTATCTTTGATTAATTCTGGCTTAATTTGGCAGTCTTTTAGAAAAGATTTTTGTAAAGGTTAAAACAACCAATTACATTTCTACAAATATGCAAGTTAGTTGATAAACATTTACTTTGAAAGGCAACAAAACAGTTTTGTAAAGGTTCATTACTTCACCACTTCCTGTAGAAATCTTTCGATCCTATACTTCCACACCTAACCAAGTTGAAGCAATACACATGGTATTAATGCTTTGGTACGTAGTGGATTAGAGAAAGGCGAAAGGAGTAGACTCAAAACCATGCTTTCAAAGGGGTCGTGGCTATTTTAAATAGCTTTCGAAGGTCTTTGTTTTGCTTTCAAAAGAGACGCTGCTTACCTTGCTTTTAATGGATGCTTTCGAAAGGGTTGAATTACTTTTACATAGTTTTCAAAGCGGTTAGCGCCTTCTTGTTTTAAATGACAGCTTTCGAATGAGTTGCAGCATTTTATCTTTTAAAAATGTAGCTTCCGAAAGGGCGGTTTGAACCTAGGCGAAAACGTGTTGCCGTCTTCATACCTTTCGAATAGGTTGAAGTTATCAATGAGTTCGACATGTAAGCTTTTGTTTTATAAATATAAAAGCTGCTTCCCAACGTTTTCGGAAGGGTTCGAATAGTCATTTAAACTAAAGGTTTCGAAGGCAATAGCTTCAAAAGGTGTTTCGAAGCTATCCTTCTAATTGTTTTACTTAAAGACTAATGCTTTCGAAAGAATGCTTCTGAAGCTATCTGTTTTCTCCAAACTCTTTTATTTGAAGGTAAATGGTTTCGAAAGGGTTATTTTCACTTATGTCCGTTTTGGCCCAAAAGTTATATTTAAGATTAAACCCAACGATTACGAAAGAGGTACTTTCAAATGGTTTTGAAGCTATGCTTCTATAAGTTGGAAAGCGGTGCATTAATACTTTTGAAAGGAAGGTTTTGATGCTTTTGAAAGAGATGTTTTAAAGTGTTTCTAAAGGCGTATGTTTAGTGTTTTGAAAAGAAGATTTGAATGCTCTCGAAAGTGAAAGGTTTCGAAAGCCTTAGTTTTCAAAACAAAGAACCCAGTCTCATTTTTAAAAGGAAAATCCATGGAAATATAAAAGGCCTCTGAAATGGTTTTTAATTTTGAAGTTTTTGAAGAAGCTTTCCTTGATAAGAATAGTAGGTTAAAGGGATTAACCATACTTTTTTGTGAAAATGATTTCGTGGATATTAAACCATAATGTTGATATAATTATCTTATGACCAGTTATTTCATATGCTTCTTCTATAAACATATTCACTATATAATGTACCCATAACTGTATTTTGGGAGGATGGGCAGAATAACCAGCTAGGTTGACACAGTAGTGAATATAAATTGAGTAAACTTCTGTATGAGTAGAATTGCATTCAGGATGTCAGGTAGACCAGAATATAGGATGCCCAAAGACTGATCAATAAGTTGTCAGTTCAGATAGGTTCATAGTAAACTCATGAAAACTATGTTTGGAAAGAGTTATTGGAAGAAGTCACTAGGTTCGTAGTGATCCCATGAAAGCTATACCCGGATAAAGTTATAGACAGAAGTCAAATAGGTTCATAGTCAACCCATGAAAACTATGATAAAAGAGAAGTTATTAGAGATACCAATAGGTTCAGAGAGAACCCATGAAATAATGAATTTATTGGCAGGGGCCTGTAGGTTTTTGGTGATCCCATGAAAACTATGAGCCCGGAAAGATAGTTCATAAGCTTTGAACAACATATTTGTAACGACCCTGACTCGACCTTCGAAAATCGGCACCGAATACGACACTCGTATTCAAATGCCGTAGATCCAAACGTCGAACCTGGTTCGCCGGAGCTTATAACACAATAAGTACAACACAGCGGAAGAAATATGCATGATACATTTGATATACATAACATTTGATACAATATCTGATACAACAGAATACAATAGAATGGTACAATGGATAACAATACTATCAGAGATACAAGAAGATAGCAGCGGAAAAATAGTGTCTTCAATGCCAAACTCCAAGAACTCCATCTTCATCCTAAGCTAGCTCGAACCCTCATCACGTTTCACTAAGAGAGCAAGACTGGTGTGATGCTGAAGTGCAGCAAATGCGATCCACAAATCCGAAGAGCTTCGAAGGCTAACAAATCTATACCTATTACAGGATTATCTGAAAACCCAACTCTAGACTGCCGTGTGGAAAATAGTGGGCACCAAGAGTTTAGGAAAGGAACAATAAACTCCAGGTCAGTCGTGGGACAGGTGTGAGCAAACAAAACAATTTGGTCTTTTAAAACAAACAACAAAGCTTTTAAAGTTTAAATCCGCAATGCTTTTGGAAAATGAAACTACCATAAGGCCTCCCGGCACACACACAATGCAAACGCACACATGGGGGAGATTTCTCCTTATGATAGTCAAACATGCTTACTACGCAAAAGTTCTTTTTGATATTATTATCAGTGCATAGTGGAAAACACTTCGAAAGTATAATATAAATCCTAGCTAGCATAGGTACCATTATACTATGCCTACTATAGCTGCCATGTAAAATGGCAGGTTCTACAACTAAAACTGTACAAGGCGCATATTGGATGAATGGATTTCCAACAAATGGTCAGGCTAAGGAACTTCCTATTGCCACATGGGAACGCCTCTGGCGGGACGCCCCGAGAACCTACCCGGATCTCTGCTAAACAAGGCCGACTGCCCCCTTCCCGGGGAATAAAACCTGAGATATGCCACCCCCGGCCCTTTGGGACCTTTATCCGAGGGCCCTCCAACAACAACATCACACAGTAGTAAATATACTAGTGTCCACATGAGTAAGTATCTGGGCTCCATACCATGATACCACCCTTTTCCAGAAGGAATGGTCATACCCTAGGGGAGCTACCCCTGAAACCTTGCCGCATCTTTCCTGTTTCGACCATTACCGGTTTGTGAGGCTCGATAAAGTCTCGACCACAAAGCTACGCTTTTTCACAAAGCCATGCTTTGATCAACAAATGATCATCAAAATACAGCAGCACTTAGCGTGCCACACTACCAAATTGGGAGTATATCGCTGATAACCTTCAACTACATAACCTCCGAGCTCGTACGTCTCAGAGAAGGGTGTTAAGCTAAGAGAATAAATTCTCCGCCACCAACAGATATGTATTTGAAAGAAATCGGCTTTACATCTCAAAGTATAGTGTCAGACACACGACCATACAAGTCTGTTCCGGGCTCGAACAGAACCGAAGGCACTTCCGAAGAAGCCCTTGCAAATCCGGGTATTCACAATCCCGATCGGACTTCCCATCACTTAGGAAATCTCTATACCGTAGCTACTCAGTGCAGAGACAATCGATAGGTCGTCCTATCATTCTCGCAAATATCCGGTCTTCACCACCGGTCTTCAAATGCTATCCATAACGACGTATCATTATTCGGAATGGGTTATATGACACAAGGTCCTCTCCCGGCTAAACCGAATAACGAGCGCAATATTTAGAAACATATGGACATGGGATTTTCAGTTAAGTCACAACTTATTATCCAAAACTTCCCTTTAAATGGTTTAAACCAAATTACCATTTCAAACCTTTAACCAAAAGATTTATTTCACAAAGTTTAACCAGTTTCACAAAGATCCATTTACGGTTTCCAAAACAATATCCATTTTAATCGGATTAATCCATTTAATCTTTAAATCAAAGATTTAACTCATAGCTTCCAAAAACCGTTTCCAATATTCATTCATATTTTGGAAAACCATTTCAATTCAAACTTGAAATTCCTTTAATACAAATTGGAAATTCATTTCTTATCTGAAAGCCTTTATCATTTGAAAACAAGCAGTTTTCATTTTGGAAAAGTCCGATTTCATTTATAGAAGTTAAAATCTTTGGGTTAAATTTAATTCCCAAAACAACACTTTAAAAATGGTTTGAAACCCATATAAGCTTCTATAACCCTTTTACATCTTAAATTCTCAAAATAGAATTCAATTTCAAATTTTTGAATTCAAATTTAAATCAGATTTCAAAACTAAATTAAGTTATTCAAAAATAACTTTTATCTTTGAAATTCTTTTTCCCAAAAGCTTTTCATTTTAAAACCCGATCCATTTTCAAAATCATTTAGATTTAAAAATTCAATTTTTTTCAATCTATTTCAAAAATCTGTGGCTTAACCAATTTTCACGTGCAATCCACATTTGTGTGTGTATAGTGTGGTCAAGGGGTTTTACACACAATAGTGCACAACATCAATCATCACAGATATATCGATAAGCGGTATAACACATAACGCTTATCTTCATCAACAGATTCATAAATAAAGTAAATTTATCAATCACAAAGATTCACTAATATGATTCGATGTGGGTTTCAGATAACCAATTGGAATCCGACTCCCTGTCGCATCGAAGTTCAAATGCCGTTTCATGGGCAAAAGGGGTTTTACAAACATATAGGAACAAATCACAAATCACAGTCCATCACAAAGCAATCACAACATCACAACAAAAGTATCAATCCAATACAGAACAATTGATGATAGTTAATCATCTCTAATTAGGGTGAATATGATTAAGTGTGTTAACCACACAATTTATTTTATAAATTTTAAATCAATGATTAATTATTCTTAACTATAAATTGATTCAATCTTGATTAACTTTATCAATTAACTTTTCTTAATTTAATTATCTAAATTCATAAATCCTTAATTTATAATTAAGAAAATCTTAATTACTTTCATCCTTTAATTGAATCAACTTCTAAATTAAAAGTAATTACAAATTTTAATTGTTTAAAATCTTTATTTAATCATTATAAAGAATTTTGTCTTTAAGTTAAAAATTTGAATATTTGATTTACTCCTCAAGTATTTTATCAAGTTAAAAATTTTAAACAAAATTTATTTTTGAAATCTAAGTTTTAAAATACTTCATTTATCCCGGATAATTATTTAAAGAAAAACAAGTTTAAATCATGCTTCAATTTTTTTTTGCTGATTTTAAGTTTGACCCGAGGCCTTCCCCGAGTCATACCCGAGGGAAAACACCCCCAACTTCGAGTTTTTCCTTGATTTACCCGTGTTGTCCTTCTTTTGCAAAAATTTGTTAAAAGTTTTTAAATTTGACCCAAAACCACTCGAGCTCATCTTCGAGTTCTTCTCCTGATCCCCCGCCCACTGCTTCGAGACGTAACGAAAAGCCCAGACCACCATGCACCACTGACACACGTTCACCTGCACATCCGAACGCCGCAGTTCCGGCCCACTTCATCGCCATCGATAAGTCATCAACGCCCTACCCTGACCCCACAACTTCCCAGATCATCAACTTCGTCATCCACTCGAAAATCAAGTTCGAGTTAAAACCCCAAACCTGGAAAAATGAATGGCACCACCTATCCCACCTGGAAATCGCGTCGTATTCGGAATTCTGACCATCAGAGAGCTAGAAACTCCGGTCGACCATTCGTCAACATCCCTTCTACGATCACCAACAACCACGTAGCACTCGGTCAAACATGGACGTCAAACAAATCAAAAACACTCACACTTGACAAAACTAGGGTTACCAATTTCAAAAGCTTGCCGTATCGATTCTTGCAAATAAAAAAAAAATTAAACAATTTTCCTGTAATCCTTGGTCAACAAACTACCATCAAACAAAAATTCAACATTTAATATTTGCTCGATCGTCAGAAATTGATTTAAAAGCATATTTGGTTCTATTAGCAACTGCACCTTGTACACTCAGTTAGAAATCATCATACTTGTTTTAAAAATCCTATTTCGCAGTGAGGAATCAAATAAATGTTACTGAAATTGAAATCTGTAGAGTTCGAATTTTTTTGCAAATATCAAGTGGTGGCTGCATTTAATAAATTTCCAGAAAAAGAACTATATAAACCTGTTTTGATTAATTTCTGAAATGTAATACAGTTTATAAAGCAATATTTTAATTTGTTTTCAACCCCTGTCAGAATCAAAGAGGGAGGGATTTAGATTTGTTTTGATATGTGTTAACCTGTAAACCAATTATTACTGTGTTTTTCTTTTCCCTTTTTTTTTTTTTCTTGTTTCCAGTAAAAACTACAACTTGTTTTGATTTGTTTATGGTGCAAGTTTAAACAAAGACTCCAACTTGTTATAACCAGTTTCAAAAGAAATGAGGGAGAGGGATTTAGATCTTGTAACTGTGTTTCAACGGTTTTCTAGAAAAAAAAACATCTTTCAAACCTTACTTTGATAAATTACTGGAAAAAAAATCATAGTACAAGCTTAAACAAACTCCATCTTGTCTACAGAAACATAATTCATGACCAACCCTTGTCGATCATTCAGATCAAATAGAGATAGAGGGGAAGAAGAAAAAAGAAAAAAATAGTTTGACAGGTTTTGTTTCCTGAAGCTAAAACAGTGATTAACATCTTGTAGAAATCAACATGCATAGGCCAATTCAATCATATATTCAAGATTTTTTTTTAATTTGCAGGCAAACCAAAGACTACACTTCCCTAATCATTCAAGCATTCACACATCAACAATTTATCAAAAGAAAAGATGGGGTTTACTCACATTCAAGAAAATCCATAACCTTACTTTAAGCATGCATCAAAACATAAATCAGATCAAGGTAAGGTTTCCTCACTTTTTTTTTTGAAGACAGAAGGCTCTTGACAGTTTCAAAACAGGGATGAGCCTGGAATCTTCTTCTTCTCTACTTGATTTTGAATTTTTAAATTTGCAACTTGAAGATATAACATTTTGTTTGATCACTGTTGCATACTCTTGTTTATTCAATTTTATTAATATCAAACAAGGATTTGAATTTACTTACAGCTTTAATTTTTTTTTATTACACAGAACTTTTTATCTTCTGCAACTTGAACTAGAGATAGCTTAGGCCCTGAACTTGATTTCTTTTCTGCAAGTAATTTATTGTTATTGTACTTAATTCTTGCTTTATTACAGATCATAACCTCAAACTCAAAAAAAAAATTTAAAAAAATTACTTGCCTTTAATTACTTCAGAAATCTACTGCCCTGCCTTTACAACTAATCTGCAGTTTTTAGTTTAAAATTGTTGTTAGAGTATGACTTCAAAATCATGATTTTATTAACTATAAATTTTTAAAAACTTACCTGAGAAACTGAAGACAGAGAACCGGGTTTTGAAAATCTTATCTTTCCGTTTTGATTTATTGATCTGAAGCTTTATTTTAATGAGTTGAACTTTGATCTTGAAATGGTTGAGTTGCTTCAAAACTTTGAATTTCTTCCAGATTTGCTTTAGATTTGTTTCAGATCTTAACCTCTGCTTGAATACTTGAGTGAACCATTTCAGGTTGAAGAATGCAGATGCTTTTTAAAAAAACAGATTTGCTTCAGATTTTGGTTTTGAATTGAAATGAAGAATGCAGTTTTTTTCTCTTTTCTTTTTTTTTATTCTTGAAAGTTGAAGTAAGGATTGCAAAATATCTTCTTTTTTTTTATTACTGAACTTCAGATGTTAGGAGACTTAAAATTTTGAATTGGAAACTGAAAAGTTTTCTGAATCTTTCTATTTGAATATTTTATTTAGGAAATGATGGTTTTTGCCATTTGTAAGAAAAGATCTTAAACCATAGATTTTGTTAATTATTCATTTTATTGTGAATGTAAGTTTTCATCCCTTGATGTTACAAAGCAAAAGAAACTTTAAAGATTTTATTTCCTATATTATATACATACTTTTATAAACCAATATATATATTTTTATTCATTTGTATGTATATATGCATATGTACAGTGTGTTTTAAGTCCTTATTTTATCAAATCTAATTATTAAGTATACAAGATGATTTAGCTTTTGTAAACTTTTGTTTATATCAATTTTACAATATCACTTTTTAAACCAATATATTTAAGCTTAGTTCATTATATATATTTTTTTCTTTTGAATTAAGACTATTATATCTTTTAAATAAGCAACTTATCTATATATATTATTAAACTTTTATTGCTCATTTTATACCCATTTTGTTTTATTAATTTTAAAGAAAGAAATGATTTTTAATGCTACTTAATTTTTTTTAAAACATTTATTTTAAATTTAAATTCAATTTTCCATTTCAAACTTGAAATATAAACTTTCATATCCATTTATGCATTCACACTTTATCTTAAATAATTTAAATTAATTTTTTTTTAATGTGTATTCAATGTACTCATATTTGTAATATATATAAGATTTTAAATTTAAATGACTTTTAACAATATTTATTATTTCAATATTTTAATCTCAAAATAAAATTAGGATTTAATTATATATTACTATCACTCATTTTTTATTTGTTTAGGATTTTTCTTCCAATTTAATTTGAAATTAAATTCCAAAAGTTTAAAACATATATTTATTTAAATTGATAACTTTGGGACGTTACTTTTTATCTATAAGATTTTAAATATATCAAATTCAAAATCTCAATTAAAATTTTAAAATCAATACTCAAATAAACAAATATCCTATTTAATTTGAAAAATTCAAATTAATTTACAATTTTATCCAAAAATTTATTTACACTATCAATCTAAATTTAATTAAAAATCGGGATCGTTACAGATTTCCCCCCTTAAAAAAAATTTCGTCCTCGAAATTTGCAAGGAAGACGACAAAGAATAGATGATAGATAGAGAAATATCTTTTCAAATCAGACTGGATAACAATTCTGTATTTGGCTTACCAAATCACAATATCAACAATATGAGAACAAACTCGTACAATTATTTCGCAAGATACTCGGGTTCATCGGTCTACGAATATGCAAAGGCATTGATTAGTTCGAAGGATAGCTAATCGTTCGTAGAATATACCCGATCCCATAGAATAGATATATGGATAGATTCAATCTTCTACAATTTCTCAAACACTGGATATGGATACCAACTTAGGTCGGAATATCCCAAAGTATACATCAACTTGTCCCTCTTCGGACTTCAATCAACATAAGGAATTACAATAGAATTTCAAATTTGGTTTTAATCGAAATTGTTTTATCGATACAAATTATTTAACTTTATATTTTAATTAACCAATTTATCAAATTTAAATTTTGCTAAGGTTAAGAACGAAAAGCTGATAGAAATTTAACCAAGAGAATATGAAATTGAGACTTATCTACGATTCGTAGGGTCACCATCATACCGAAGCTTCTTCCTTGAGCTGCTACGAAGCAATCAAAAGAATGATAAGACGAATCAAAGGAGATTGATAAAGAAGGTTATTTCCGTTGTTGCAGGGCATTGACCACTTGTACTGGTATTTCCCTGTCCCCTATCTCGTTCTCTTCTTGCACTCATACTTACTATCAGTGAATAGTAAGAGAATTTACTGAGGCATTCGAACGGATATCTTAGGAATTACTCATTCTAGGGTATACTTCACCCTATCTCTAATGAGTTACTTAATGTGTTATACTCCTGAGCTAAAGTTTTAAACCTTCAGCTCTGATACCAAATGTAACGACCCTGACTCGACCTTCGAAAATCGGCACCGAATACGACACTCGTATTCAAATGCCGCAGATCCAAACGTCGAACCTGGTTCACCGGAGCTTATAACACAATAAGTACAACACAGCGGAAGAAATATGCATGATACATTTGATATATATAACATTTAATACAATATCTGATACAATAGAATACAATAGAATACAATAGAATACAATAGAATGATACAATGGATAACAATACTATCAGAGGTACAAGAAGATAGCAGCGGAAAAATAGTGTCTTCAATGCCAAACTCCAAGAACTCCATCTTCATCCTAAGCTAGCTCGAACCCTCATCACGTTTCACTAAGAGAGCAAGACTGGTGTGATGCTGAAGTGCAGCAAATGCGATCCACAAATCCGAATAGCTTCGAAGGATAACAAATCTATACCTATTACAGGATTATCTGAAAACCCAACTCTAGACTGCCCGTGTGGAAAATAGTGGGCACCCAGAGTTTAGGAAAGGAAGAATAAACTCCAGGTCAGTCGTGGGACTGGTGTGAGCAAACAAAACAAATTGGTCTTTTAAAACAAACAACAAAGCTTTTAAAGTTTAAATCCGCAATGCTTTTGGAAAATGAAACTACCATAAGGCCTCCCGACACACACACAATGCAAACGCACACATGAGGGAGATTTCTCCTTATGATAGTCAAACATGCTTACTACGCAAAAGTTCTTTTTGATATTATTACTAGTGCACAGTGGAAAATACTTCGAAAGTATAATATAAATCCTAGCCAGCATAGGTACCATTATACTATGCCTACTATAGCTGCCATGTTAAATGGCAGGTTCTACAACTAAAACCGTACAAGGCGCGTATTGGATGAATGGATTTCCAACAAATGGTCAGGCTAAGGAACTTCCTATTGCCACATGGGAACGCCTCTGGCGGGACGCCCCGAGAACCTACCCGGATCTCTGCTAAACAAGGTCGGCTACCCCCTTCCCGGGGAATAAAACCCGAGATATGCCACCCCTGGTCCTTTGGGACCTTTATCCGAGGGCCCTCCAACAACAACATCACATAGTAGTAAATATACTAGTGTCCACATGAGTAAGTATCTGGGCTCCATACTGTAACATCCCGAAATTTTTGAAATTTAAAATTTGATAAATTGTTTGAACTTCGGGATCTAACTAGTAAAATTTAATCTAAATATTTTAATTGTTGATATTAATATTACACATTAATATAGAATTAAATAAAAAAAGAGATATGGATAGATGATCTTTTAATAGAATTTAGAATTTGTTAAAGTTATGATGAAATTATAAGATTTAAATCACATAACAAATAATTAAACATCTAAACAAATAATTAAATAAAAGATATAAACAAAGGATCAAACAAATGAACAAAAGAATAAATAAACAAATAAATGAACAAATGTACAAACCAGTAAAATATGTAAGCAAAAGAAGATAAAATAAAATAAAACAACTTTTCATATATTTAGCAAAATAACTAAAACAAGTTGCTATGAACAATAGAAAGACATAAGAGAACAAATAAAAAATAATAATAATATATATAATAATCTAACATTTAAGCAATGTAAACAAATAAACAAATGAAATAAGATAACAAAAGGGTATGAAGGATTATAAAACTGTAAAAAGTATATAAACTATACATATAAAAAAAAAGAAATCAGAACATAACATGCTGCAAATAGGAAAAAGAAGAAAACTTGAACATTCCTTTTTCATACCTTCATTAAATGCTATCACCTTTAGCAAAGAAGCATAACTGCATTAAATACAAGCAACATACTTCATTTAATGATTTTACTGCCTAGCAGATCTAAAAGCATGGTTAGTTTTTTTTTTATACTTCAACTTGTACTTGCTTTGTGAACTCAGCTTATCCTTTCACCTGCACACCATCCTTCTTATAAAAATACACACATCCATATTTATTTTCATCCCGTTCAAAACAAAGATAATAAACAAAAGAAAACATCATATTTCATAAATTCAAAAAAAAAAAAAAAAAACATTCAGGTGATCAAAACAGGAAATAAAAAGAAGTTGAAAGCCAAATCAGAGAAGAAGAATCAAACTGCAGTTAAAAAGAAACAAAAGTATTCTCTGTTTCTATATTATTCAAGTGAGTAAAATAATCTTTAAAAGCTTAAATCTATTTAAACAGTCTAAATTTCATTTATAAGCTGTTTATATATATGCTTCAGTTATAAAGAGGATTTTGTATGCTCTGTATTTCATTTCTCTGTAACTATCAAAGCACTTGATCGTTATTCAAAGAATTAGATTCATTTACATTGAAACATTGTTAGGTAATAAAAATCTTAAACCAAAATATGTTGTGTAAACTTAAAACACAGTTTTAAAATTTTATTTTAAGTTTGAAGTGAAACTTTTTGGCTGTGCAACCTAAAATCTTACAGTAAATCAAAATAGTGATAAATTCAAGTGGGATTAATCATTGATTTGATTGTATAATTCGAGTAAGTATACAAAAATGGGATTTTTAAACTAAATATGATGATTTTTACTTTGGTATCTTAGGAGCAGTTTGTATTTTAGCAAATGTTGCTTTTAAGTCAATTCCTATAAATCAAAAGACTTTTGAATGTTGAGATTTCGCGTGGAGCTAATGTTATACTTAATAATGTTAGGAAAAATATTTAAAAATTTAATTATTGCGAGAATTTTGAGTGCGAGATTGAAATAGGGTTTAGGAACCCATGTCTGTTCATGTTGAAATAATCGGTCGCGATGGGTTTTGGGTGCATCGAGTTGAATGGGGTACTGGGGATAGTAGCGTCAGGTGGAGGCGAAGCTTCAGATACAATTTCATGGCCTCCGATGGCCAGAGGTGGAAGGAAGATGCGTTTTTCTGGTGGGCTGTTTTGGTGCAGTTTTGGGTAGCGATGCTCGATCGCGATTTCGTCATCTTTTCACCACGCTGGTTGCTCATAGGGTTCAGGTGGAGGATCATTGACTTGGGGGTGGCTGGAGATCTGACCGGAGGTGGCGAATTCGACAGTGCACGTGCACAGTTGATCGTGTGCACGTCTTACTGTTTTGGGTTGGGTTTTTGAAGGCGTGCCTGGGAGAAGAGGGACCATCTGGATTTCGAACCACTGTTGTACTTAAGCTTGCTTTCCTGTTGAATAATATTTAAGTTTAAACTCACTTAAGAAAAGTTACATGTATAGGAGAAGGAAGCGTGGGGGGGAGGAAATTTGATTTCCTGAAGTATTTCAGGTTTTTACTCAAGTGGGTGACTCGAAGCTCAGATCGGGGAAATAGGGCAGGGACTCGAAGGGGAAGTCGAGAGATTTCAGGGGTTTATCGCATCAAAATTTGGACTTAACAAAATTTACAAAAATTTTAATCACTCGGGTAGTTTTGGGAAGGAACTCGAAGCAGGCAGAGATTGAACTCGGGCGCGACTCGGGGAAGACTCGGGTCGACCACCTGAAACAGCATATTCAGTTGAAGCTCGTCGAAAACTTAAGTTTAAACGATGTTTATAAGCATTGTTTATAAAATGAAGATCGTTTGTAAATGGAATGTGAAGTTTATAAATTAATGATTAAATAATTTATGATTTAAAATTACTTTTTAAATAATAAATAAATAAAAGCAATAAAAATTAAAGTTGTAAATTTAAAAATCATTAAGTTGATAATTTAAATTGATTGATTCAAAATTGATAATTACATTAAAATAATTTATTAAGGAATAATAAATTAATATATTCAATTGAGATCTAATTGAATTGTAGTTTAAAATGATAATTAAAGTGAATAATTGTCATTTATCAATGATTTTGAAAAGGAATTTAAGAATGATTTACAAACTTGTAATTTAATTGATTTATAAACAATTAAATGTTTAAATAAATTTGTAAGTAAGAATTTGTAAATTTTGAAACAATAAATTGAGAAATCAAAATGTAATTTATTTATCCAAATTCTTATCATTAAATTTAATTAATTTAGTGGCACATGTATTTAAATCACATTGGAAAGTAATTAACTATTGTTGTTAATTTACAGTGATATCTCTGTTCTGTTTGTAATTCTGTAGGATGCAATTGCCATGTGATGCACTGTGATTATGATTTGTTCTGTATAGATGTGAAAACCCTGTTGTCCGTGAAACGGCATTTAAACTTCGATGCGACAGGGAATCGGATTTCAGTTTGTTATCCGAAACCCACATCGAACCTATGAATTGTTATGAATGACATCCACATTGTTTTTAAATTAACGCTCACTATTCGGTTTAACCGGGAGATGACCTTCGTGTCGTATAACCCATTTCAAATAGTGATACGTCGAATTGGATAGCATTTGAAGACCGGTGTTGAAGACCGGGTATTTGCGAGAGCGATAGGATGACCTGTCGATTGACTCTGCACCGAGTTGCTCCGGTATAGAGTTCTCCATATGTGATGGTGAATCCGATCAGGATTGTAAATATCCGGATTGCAAGGACTTCTTTGTAAGTGCCTTCGGTTCTGTTCGAACCCAGAACAGACTTGTATGGATTGTGTGTCTGACATTACAAGTTGAGATATAAAGCAGATTTCTTTCAAATATATTTCTGTTGGTGGTGGAGAATTTATTCTTTTAGCTTAACACCCTTCTCTGAGACGTACGAGCTCAGAGGTTATATAGTTGAAGTTATCAGCGATATATTCCCAATTTGGTAATGTGACATGCTGAGTGTTGCTGAAATGATCATTGTGTTGATTATTTGTGATAGGATCATTTATTTGATCGTCTATCTTAGTGATCATTGTGTTGATCATTTGTTGACCCAAAGCATGGCTTTTGTATAAAGTATGTTTTTGTGGACGTGAATTCGTCGAGCCTCACATCCCGGAAATGGTCAAAACAGGAAAGATGCGGCAAGGTTATTAGGGGTTGCTGTAGCTCCCCTTAGGGTATGTACATTTCCTTCTGGATAGAAGTGGTATCATGGTATGGAGCCCAGATACTTAACTTATGTTGATATCGCAGATATATATATATGATTTTGTGATTTGTTGCTGGGGCCCCGGTTAAAGGTTGGTTACAACCGGGAGATGGCATACTCGTGTCAGTAGTTACCCAGTTAGGGGTAACCCGGCCTTGTGTTGGTAGAGATCCGGTTTGGTTCTCGGGGACGTCCTTCCAGAGGCGTTCTCAGTGGCAATGGGAAGTTCCTTGGCCTGACCATTTGTTGGAAATCCAAAGAAACAATACGAAACCCTGTACGGTTTTAGTTGTAGAACCTGCCATTTACTTATGGTGGTCACCACTGTTTAGATGGTAGCTATAGTAGGCATAGTTCGAAATGTCTATGCTGGCTAAGATTAATATTCTACTTTTGAAAGGTTTTACTTCACTATGCACTAAGTAATAATATCAAAGAATTCTTTTCACGTATCAAGCATATTTAACTATCATAAGAAGAAATCTCCTCCAATTCTGCGTTTGCATTGTGTGTGTGGCGGGAGGTCTTATGGTAGTTCCATTTTTTAAAAGCATTCCGAAAATTCTTTTATAAATCTTGATTATTCAAATGCAACTGTTTTTGTTTACTCATACCAGTCCCATGACTGATCCGGAGTTTATTGTTTTCTTTCCTAAACTCTGGGTGCCCATTATTTCCACACGGGCAGCCTAGTAGCAGGTTTCTATATTTTGGAGTAGCAGTATTTTGGAGCTCTTATCTTTGAGATATATTAGGAGCTTTTGGAGACTTCAGGTTTAGCTTTTGGGAGTTCGTTATCACCTCTTTCATTTAAGGACTTTTTGGATATATGTTCACTGTTGTATTACCATGATGTTGTATTTAGAGATTATGGTATATGTATTATATACTCTGTTGTTGTATGGTTATTATGTTGATGTTGTAACAGTGATGTTATTTATGATATTGATTCTGTTCCGCTGTTTTATATTCATCTAATTGTTGTTATAAGCTCCGGCGATGCGAATTTGATGTCGTTTATTGGACATCGAGTTTAGGTCGTCACAAATTGGTATCAGAGCTGTTGGTTGAGTAAGAACTTTAGCTACGGAGTATAACACATTAGACGGCTCATTAGAGATAGGGTGAAGTATACCCTAGAATGAGTATAATCAAAATTGAAACTTTGAAATTTCTTAGTCTGTTATTTTTACTGCTGATATTCCTTAAGATATTTCGTCTGCATATCTAAATCAATTTTCTTACTAATCTCAGATAGTGAAAATGAGTGGACGCAGAGGAAGAATTAGGGGTCAAGGCAATGCTGCGGTACCAAATCAAATTCCCGCAGCCGCAGAAGCAGTAATAGAAATTCAGCAGCAGCCGGACTTGGCTGAATTATATAAGAAGTTTGAGAAGCTTGGTGGAAAACCATTTATTGGCAAAGAGTCAATTATTGACGCTCAAGCTTGGGTAAGATCGTGTGAAAAGATTTTTAAAGGACTAAAATTGCAGGATGAGCAGAAAAGACTTATAGCTTCTTGGCAACTCCAAGGAGAAGCTTCAGCTTGGTGGGAAACCATCATTGTAGATGAACCCGAGGAAGAATTCACTTGGGATCGTTTTAAAGAAGTGTTTGAGAAACGTTACATGCCATCAGCAGGTGTTTCTAGAATGTATCAGGAATTTCTGGATTTGAAACAAGGAAGTTTGTCGTTTGAAGAATACTTGAATAAATTCAGTGAACTATCTCGGTTTGGTCCGGAATTGCTAAATACACCTCTGAAGAAAAACGAAAGGTTTATCCGAGGAATGAACCAGAAATATCATGGAAAAATGACGGGTCATGTTAAAGAATCTTTCTCAGATTTAGTAGATATGGGTTACAGGTACGCTACTCTTGATATACAGGAAGCGACTGTGGAGAAAGGTAATTCAGGTAGTCAGAATTATAAAAAGCGTAAATTCGGAGGCAAGAAACCTTGGCAAGGCAATGAGAAGAAGAGGAGCATTCAGGGAAGCGCAGCAGAAAATGTCACTTGTTACAACTGCAAAGAGAAAGGCCACTATTCGAATAACTGTCCAAAACCGAAGAAACCAGCTAGAGAATGTTACAATTGTCATAAACCGGGACATTTAGTTAAAGATTGCCCAGTGATGAGGCCAGCGCAGGTAGCAAAAGTCTATGCAATAAAGGAGGACCCCTCATCTTCAAAAGCTGACAAAGGGAAAAGTGTTTTGGAAGGTAACCTTACTATTAATAATAGAACTGTTAGAGTTTTATTTGATACAGGAGCTTCACATAGCTTTATTTCCCAACAAACCGTAAAAGAATTAGGACTTGAAACTAAATTTGCTGACGATCTTATTTGCGTGAAAAATCCGGTTGGAGGTCCCGCAAATCTTAGTTCATATTGTAAGAGAGTTCCTATTTCATATGCTAGCTATAAATTTCCTATCAACCTGTATGTCCTCGAATTTGATGAATTTGAAATCTTACTCGGTATGGACTGGTTAACGAGATACGATGCTAGATTGGAGTGTAGTAATCGGACAGTTTTAATCCAAACAAGTTTTGGAAATTTTATTGAAATCTCTTGTGAGAATCCAAGTCTAAGGAGCGACAGATTAATATATACTTTGGGAAATCTTGAACCCACTTTACAGTCTATACCTGTTGTTCGGGATTTTTCTGACGTATTTGAAGAAGTGAAATCTTTACCTCCTCATCGAGAAATAGAATTCCGAATCGATCTTGTACCTAATACTCGTCCTGTTGTTCACGCAAGTCGCAGGATGGCACCTAGGGAAAAGATTGAATTGGTTCATCAAACTGATGAGCTACTAGAAAAAGGATTAATTCGACCCAGTGTTTCTGAATGGGGCTCAGCCGTCGTATTTGTTGCTAAATCAGACGGATCCTTGAGATTGTGTGTAGATTACCGCGATCTAAATAAACAAACTCTCAAAAATAAATTTCCACTACCCAGAATTGATGATTTATTTGATCAGTTGCACGGCGCTCGTTTCTTTTCAAAAATGGATCTAGCCCAAGGATTCCATCAATTACGAATCGCCGAAGATTGTGTACATCTGACCGCTTTCAGAGGTCCTAATATGTTCTATGAATGGTTAGTTATGCCTTTCGGACTAACCAATGCTCCAGCATACTTCGTAGATCTGATGACTCGTGTGTTTCGGGAAGTTTTAAATAAATTTGTGCTTGTATTCATTGATGACATCTTAATTTTCTCCAAAACTAAAGATGAGCATGCCGAGCATCTTAGAATTGTCTTGGAAATTTTGAGGAGAAATGTTCTATATGCGAAATTTTCCAAATGCCATTTCTGGGTCAATGAAGTCAAATTCCTTGGCCATATTGTTAATGAAGAAGGAATTTCAGTAGATCCTAGCAAAATTTCCGCTATTCTTGATTGGAAACAACCCACTACTCCAAAAGAAGTTCGAAGCTTTTTGGGTTTAGCAGGCTATTACCGGAAATTCGTTCAAGATTTTTCTAAGTTGGCTAGCCCATTGACTAAGCTAACAATGAAAAATGTAGAATTTGATTGGACTTCAAAATGTGAGGAAGCTTTTCAAGAGTTGAAAAAGAGATTAACCACTGCTCCTGTTCTCACTGTTGTTAACGGGAACCAAGGCTTATCTGTCTACACTGATGCAAGTGGTGAAGGGGTAGGTGCAGTATTAATGCAAAATGGAAAGGTAGTTGCCTACGCGGGTAGACAATTACGTCCACACGAGAAGAACTATCCGACGCATGATTTGGAACTTTTGGCTGTTGTTTTCGCTTTGAAAATATGGCGACATTATCTTCTGGGTAAGAATCTTTTCAGCTTTCTAAATAATTTGTGAAATTAACCAAAGAAATATACTTAATAAACTCTCTTTGTTATAGGTGAAAAATTCGAATTATTCACCGATCATAAAAACTTGAAATATCTTTTCTCCCAGAAGGATCTGAATCTGCGACAACAACGTTGGTTGGAATTTCTAGCATCATATGACTTAGATATTCTGTATACACCCGGAAAGGCCAATGTAGTTGCAGATGCTTTGAGCAGAAGTTATGCTGTTCTTGCTTATCTTGTTATTACTCCTACTCTTCTCAAAAGGATTGCAAGACGGCAGAAAGAAGATGAGTTTCTTCGAGGAATCCATAAAAGAATATGCCAAGGTGAAGATACTAGTTTCGAGATGGATAATAGAGGAGTAATAAGATTAAAAGGCAGGATTTGTGTTCCAGACTTTCCAGAACTAAAACGTGAAGTATTGAACGAATGCCACAAGTCAAAATTCAATATCCATCCAGGAGTCAACAAAATGTATCGTGATGTTAAAAGGACATTCTGGTGGAAAACGATGAAGAGAGACATATCTATTTATGTAAGTCGTTGTGCTACTTGTCAGCAAATAAAGAGTGACCAAAAGAAAGTGGCTGGTTTACTTCAACCTTTAGAAGTACCGAAATGGAAATGGGATCAAGTATCGATGGATTTCATCGACGGATTGCCACGAACCAAGAAAGGCAATGAAGCGATTTGGGTTATTGTGGATCGTTTAACCAAGAATGCTCATTTCATTCCAGTTAAATCCACTCGTACTGCGGCAAGCTTGGCAGGTATTTATATAAAGGAAATTGTTCGCCTCCATGGTATTCCCAGCAGTATAGTGAGTGATCGTGATCCGATCTTCACTTGTAGATTTTGGGAAGCATTTCAAGACGCTTTAGGAACGAAATTAAATTTCAGTACTGCTTACCATCCGCAATCTGATGGACAGACTGAGAGGGTTAACCGAGTTTTAGAAGACCTACTGCGTGCTTGTGTTCATGATTTTGGTGGTTCTTGGGAGGACCATTTGCATCTGGTTGAATTCTCATATAATAACAGCTATCAGGCCAGTATAGAAATGGCTCCTTTCGAAGCTTTATATGGTCGTCCGTGTCGATCACCTACATGTTGGACCGAATCAGGTGATAGACTTGTTCTGGGACCAGATATGATAAAAGAAGCCACTGAGAAGGTAGACTTTATTCGAAAGAAGTTATTAACTGCCCAAAGCCGTCAGAAGAGCTATTATGACCGTCGAAGGAGAAATTTGGAATTTCAAGTTGGAGATTCTGTATTTCTGGAAGTATCTCCGATGCGAGGAGTGTTGAGATTCGGGAAAACTGGAAAGTTAGCACCGCGTTATATTGGTCCTTTTCCTATTCTGGAAAGGATTGGTTCTCTAGCATATAGAGTGCAGTTACCCAACTGGTTATCTGGCGTACATGATGTGTTCCATATTTCTAACCTTCGGAAATATGTGCACGATCCAGATGATATTATTGAAGAAGCTGCTCAGCAGGATCTTGAAATCACTCCCAACTTGGCAGTTAGAAGGGAACCGATAAAGATTGTAGATCGTGATGAGAAGCGATTGAGGAACAAGATTGTGAGGCTGGTCAAAGTACAATGGAGTGGCGATCCAAAGGACTGTACTTGGGAGACTGAAGAGAATATGAAGAAGTCATATCCCAAATGCAGAATTGACATCTCGACTTAAATCTGTAAGTCATTTCCTTATTTCTGAATTCGTATATTATTTGTTTACGTTTCTCTCTCTTTCAATTTCGAGGACGAAATTTTCTTAAGGAGGGGATATTGTAACATCCCGAAATTTTTGAAATTTAAAATTTGATAAATTGTTTGAACTTCGGGATCTAACTAGTAAAATTTAATCTAAATATTTTAATTGTTGATATTAATATTACACATTAATATAGAATTAAATAAAAAAAGAGATATGGATAGATGATCTTTTAATAGAATTTAGAATTTGTTAAAGTTATGATGAAATTATAAGATTTAAATCACATAACAAATAATTAAACATCTAAACAAATAATTAAATAAAAGATATAAACAAAGGATCAAACAAATGAACAAAAGAATAAATAAACAAATAAATGAACAAATGTACAAACCAGTAAAATATGTAAGCAAAAGAAGATAAAATAAAATAAAACAACTTTTCATATATTTAGCAAAATAACTAAAACAAGTTGCTATGAACAATAGAAAGACATAAGAGAACAAATAAAAAATAATAATAATATATATAATAATCTAACATTTAAGCAATGTAAACAAATAAACAAATGAAATAAGATAACAAAAGGGTATGAAGGATTATAAAACTGTAAAAAGTATATAAACTATACATATAAAAAAAAAGAAATCAGAACATAACATGCTGCAAATAGGAAAAAGAAGAAAACTTGAACATTCCTTTTTCATACCTTCATTAAATGCTATCACCTTTAGCAAAGAAGCATAACTGCATTAAATACAAGCAACATACTTCATTTAATGATTTTACTGCCTAGCAGATCTAAAAGCATGGTTTGTTTTTTTTTATACTTCAACTTGTACTTGCTTTGTGAACTCAGCTTATCCTTTCACCTGCACACCATCCTTCTTATAAAAATACACACATCCATATTTATTTTCATCCCGTTCAAAACAAAGATAATAAACAAAAGAAAACATCATATTTCATAAATTCAAAAAAAAAAAAAAAAAAACATTCAGGTGATCAAAACAGGAAATAAAAAGAAGTTGAAAGCCAAATCAGAGAAGAAGAATCAAACTGCAGTTAAAAAGAAACAAAAGTATTCTCTGTTTCTATATTATTCAAGTGAGTAAAATAATCTTTAAAAGCTTAAATCTATTTAAACAGTCTAAATTTCATTTATAAGCTGTTTATATATATGCTTCAGTTATAAAGAGGATTTTGTATGCTCTGCATTTCATTTCTCTGTAACTATCAAAGCACTTGATCGTTAATCAAAGAATTAGATTCATTTACATTGAAACATTGTTAGGTAATAAAAATCTTAAACCAAAATATGTTGTGTAAACTTAAAACACAGTTTTAAAATTTTATTTTAAGTTTGAAGTGAAACTTTTTGGCTGTGCAACCTAAAATCTTACAGTAAATCAAAATAGTGATAAATTCAAGTGGGATTAATCATTGATTTGATTGTATAATTCGAGTAAGTATACAAAAATGGGATTTTTAAACTAAATATGATGATTTTTACTTTGGTATCTTAGGAGCAGTTTGTATTTTAGCAAATGTTGCTTTTAAGTCAATTCCTATAAATCAAAAGACTTTTGAATGTTGAGATTTCGCGTGGAGCTAATGTTATACTTAATAATGTTAGGAAAAATATTTAAAAATTTAATTATTGCGAGAATTTTGAGTGCGAGATTGAAATAGGGTTTAGGAACCCATGTCTGTTCATGTTGAAATAATCGGTCGCGATGGGTTTTGGGTGCATCGAGTTGAATGGGGTACTGGGGATAGTAGCGTCAGGTGGAGGCGAAGCTTCAGATACAATTTCATGGCCTCCGATGGCCAGAGGTGGAAGGAAGATGCGTTTTTCTGGTGGGCTGTTTTGGCGCAGTTTTGGGTAGCGATGCTCGATCGCGATTTCGTCATCTTTTCACCACGCTGGTTGCTCATAGGGTTCAGGTGGAGGATCATTGACTTGGGGGTGGCTGGAGATCTGACCGGAGGTGGCGAATTCGACAGTGCACGTGCACAGTTGATCGTGTGCACGTCTTACTGTTTTGGGTTGGGTTTTTGAAGGCGTGCCTGGGAGAAGAGGGACCATCTGGATTTCGAACCACTGTTGTACTTAAGCTTGCTTTCCTGTTGAATAATATTTAAGTTTAAACTCACTTAAGAAAAGTTACATGTATAGGAGAAGGAAGCGTGGGGGGGAGGAAATTTGATTTCCTGAAGTATTTCAGGTTTTTACTCAAGTGGGTGACTCGAAGCTCAGATCGGGGAAATAGGGCAGGGACTCGAAGGGGAAGTCGAGAGATTTCAGGGGTTTATCGCGTCAAAATTTGGACTTAACAAAATTTACAAAAATTTTAATCACTTGGGTAGTTTTGGGAAGGAACTCGAAGCAGGCAGAGATTGAACTCGGGCGCGACTCGGGGAAGACTCGGGTCGACCACCTGAAACAGCATATTCAGTTGAAGCTCGTCGAAAACTTAAGTTTAAACGATGTTTATAAGCATTGTTTATAAAATGAAGATCGTTTGTAAATGGAATGTGAAGTTTATAAATTAATGATTAAATAATTTATGATTTAAAATTACTTTTTAAATAATAAATAAATAAAAGCAATAAAAATTAAAGTTGTAAATTTAAAAATCATTAAGTTGATAATTTAAATTGATTGATTCAAAATTGATAATTACATTAAAATAATTTATTAAGGAATAATAAATTAATATATTCAATTGAGATCTAATTGAATTGTAGTTTAAAATGATAATTAAAGTGAATAATTGTCATTTATCAATGATTTTGAAAAGGAATTTAAGAATGATTTACAAACTTGTAATTTAATTGATTTATAAACAATTAAATGTTTAAATAAATTTGTAAGTAAGAATTTGTAAATTTTGAAACAATAAATTGAGAAATCAAAATGTAATTTATTTATCCAAATTCTTATCATTAAATTTAATTAATTTAGTGGCACATGTATTTAAATCACATTGGAAAGTAATTAACTATTGTTGTTAATTTACAGTGATATCTCTGTTCTGTTTGTAATTCTGTAGGATGCAATTGCCATGTGATGCACTGTGATTATGATTTGTTCTGTATAGATGTGAAAACCCTGTTGTCCGTGAAACGGCATTTAAACTTCGATGCGACAGGGAATCGGATTTCAGTTTGTTATCCGAAACCCACATCGAACCTATGAATTGTTATGAATGACATCCACATTGTTTTTAAATTAACGCTCACTATTCGGTTTAACCGGGAGATGACCTTCGTGTCGTATAACCCATTTCAAATAGTGATACGTCGAATTGGATAGCATTTGAAGACCGGTGTTGAAGACCGGGTATTTGCGAGAGCGATAGGATGACCTGTCGATTGACTCTGCACCGAGTTGCTCCGGTATAGAGTTCTCCATATGTGATGGTGAATCCGATCAGGATTGTAAATATCCGGATTGCAAGGACTTCTTTGTAAGTGCCTTCGGTTCTGTTCGAACCCAGAACAGACTTGTATGGATTGTGTGTCTGACATTACAAGTTGAGATATAAAGCAGATTTCTTTCAAATATATTTCTGTTGGTGGCGGAGAATTTATTCTTTTAGCTTAACACCCTTCTCTGAGACGTACGAGCTCAGAGGTTATATAGTTGAAGTTATCAGCGATATATTCCCAATTTGGTAATGTGACATGCTGAGTGTTGCTGAAATGATCATTGTGTTGATTATTTGTGATAGGATCATTTATTTGATCGTCTATCTTAGTGATCATTGTGTTGATCATTTGTTGACCCAAAGCATGGCGTTTGTATAAAGTATGTTTTTGTGGACGTGAATTCGTCGAGCCTCACATCCCGGAAATGGTCAAAACAGGAAAGATGCGGCAAGGTTATTAGGGGTTGCTGTAGCTCCCCTTAGGGTATGTACATTTCCTTCTGGATAGAAGTGGTATCATGGTATGGAGCCCAGATACTTAACTTATGTTGATATCGCAGATATATATATATGATTTTGTGATTTGTTGCTGGGGCCCCGGTTAAAGGTTGGTTACAACCGGGAGATGGCATACTCGTGTCAGTAGTTACCCAGTTAGGGGTAACCCGGCCTTGTGTTGGTAGAGATCCGGTTTGGTTCTCGGGGACGTCCTTCCAGAGGCGTTCTCAGTGGCAATGGGAAGTTCCTTGGCCTGACCATTTGTTGGAAATCCAAAGAAACAATACGAAACCCTGTACGGTTTTAGTTGTAGAACCTGCCATTTACTTATGGTGGTCACCACTGTTTAGATGGTAGCTATAGTAGGCATAGTTCGAAATGTCTATGCTGGCTAAGATTAATATTCTACTTTTGAAAGGTTTTACTTCACTATGCACTAAGTAATAATATCAAAGAATTCTTTTCACGTATCAAGCATATTTAACTATCATAAGAAGAAATCTCCTCCAATTCTGCGTTTGCATTGTGTGTGTGGCGGGAGGTCTTATGGTAGTTCCATTTTTTAAAAGCATTCCGAAAATTCTTTTATAAATCTTGATTATTTAAATGCAACTGTTTTTGTTTACTCATACCAGTCCCATGACTGATCCGGAGTTTATTGTTTTCTTTCCTAAACTCTGGGTGCCCATTATTTCCACACGGGCAGCCTAGTAGCAGGTTTCTATATTTTGGAGTAGCAGTATTTTGGAGCTCTTATCTTTGAGATATATTAGGAGCTTTTGGAGACTTCAGGTTTAGCTTTTGGGAGTTCGTTATCACCTCTTTCATTTAAGGACTTTTTGGATATATGTTCACTGTTGTATTACCATGATGTTGTATTTAGAGATTATGGTATATGTATTATATACTCTGTTGTTGTATGGTTATTATGTTGATGTTGTAACAGTGATGTTATTTATGATATTGATTCTGTTCCGCTGTTTTATATTCATCTAATTGTTGTTATAAGCTCCGGCGATGCGAATTTGATGTCGTTTATTGGACATCGAGTTTGGGTCGTCACACATACCATGATACCACCCTTTTCCAGAAGGAATGGTCATACCCTAGGGGAGCTACCCCTGAAACCTTGCCGCATCTTTCCTGTTTTTACCATTACCGGTTTGTGAGGCTCGATGAGATCTCGACCACAAAGCTACGCTTTTTCACAAAGCCATGCTTTGATCAACAAATGATCATCAAAATACAGCAGCACTTAGCGTGCCACACTACCAAATTGGGAGTATATCGCTGATAACCTTCAACTACATAACCTCTGAGCTCGTACGTCTCAGAGAAGGGTGTTAAGCTAAGAGAATAAATTCTCCGCCACCAACAGATATGTATTTGAAAGAAATCGGATTTACATCTCAAAGTGTAGTGTCAGACACACGACCATACAAGTATGTTCCGGGCTCGAACAGAACTGAAGGCACTTCCGAAGAAGCCCTTGCAAATTCGGGTATTCACAATCCAGATCAGACTTCCCATCACTTAGGAAATCTCTATACCGTAGCTACTCAGTGCAGAGACA
This sequence comes from Allium cepa, assembly GCA_030765085.1. Lineage (NCBI taxonomy): Eukaryota > Viridiplantae > Streptophyta > Magnoliopsida > Asparagales > Amaryllidaceae > Allium > Allium cepa. The sequence continues at coordinate 133,820,622 of CM060943.1, forward strand.
ATCGATAGGTTGTCCTATCATTCTCGCAAAAATCCGGTCTTCACCACCGGTCTTCAAATGCTACCCATAACGACGTATCATTATTCGGAATGGGTTATATGACACAAGGTCCTCTCCCGGCTAAACCGAATAACGAGCGCAATATTTAGAAACATATGGACATGGGATTTTCAGTTAAGTCACAACTTATTATCCAAAACTTCCCTTTAAATGGTTTAAACCAAATTACCATTTCAAACCTTTAACCAAAAGATTTATTTCACAAAGTTTAACCAGTTTCACAAAGATCCATTTACGGTTTCCAAAACAATATCCATTTTAATCCGATTAATTCATTTAATCTTTAAATCAAAGATTTAACTCATAGCTTCCAAAAACCGTTTCCAATATTCATTCAAAATTTGGAAAACCATTTCAATTCAAACTTGAAATTCCTTTAATACAAATTGGAAATTCATTTCTTATCTGAAAGCCTTTATCATTTGAAAACAAGCAGTTTTCATTTTGGAAAAGTCCGATTTCATTTATAGAAGTTAAAATCTTTGGGTTAAATTTAATTCCCAAAACAACACTTTAAAAATGGTTTGAAACCCATATAAGCTTCTATAACCCTTTTACATCTTAAATTCTCAAAATAGAATTCAATTTCAAATTTTTGAATTCAAATTTAAATCAGATTTCAAAACTAAATTAAGTTATTCAAAAATAACTTTTATCTTTGAAATTCTTTTTCCCAAAAGCTTTTCATTTTAAAACCCGATCCATTTTCAAAATCATTTAGATTTAAAAATTCAATTTTTTTCAATCTATTTCAAAAATCTGTGACTTAACCAATTTTCACATGCAATCCATATTTGTGTGTGTATAGTGTGGTCAAGGGGTTTTACACACAATAGTGCACAACATCAATCATCACAGATATATCGATAAGCGGTATAACACATAACGCTTATCTTCATCAACAGATTCATAAATAAAGTAAATTTATCAATCACAAAGATTCACTAATATGATTCGATGTGGGTTTCGGATAACCAATTGGAATCCGACTCCCTGTCACATCGAAGTTCAAATGCCGTTTCATGGGTAAAAGGGGTTTTACACACATATAGGAACAAATCACAAATCACAGTCCATCACAAAGCAATCACAACATCACAACAAAAATATCAATCCAACACAGAACAATTGATGATAGTTAATCATCTCTAATTAGGGTGAATATGATTAAGTGTGTTAACCACACAATTTATTTTATAAATTTTAAATCAATGATTAATTATTCTTAACTATAAATTGATTCAATCTTGATTAACTTTATCAATTAACTTTTCTTAATTTAATTATCTAAATTCATAAATCCTTAATTTATAATTAAGAAAATCTTAATTACTTTCATCCTTTAATTGAATCAACTTCTAAATTATAAAGTAATTACAAATTTTAATTGTTTAAAATCTTTATTTAATCATTATAAAGAATTTTGTCTTTAAGTTAAAAATTTGAATATTTGATTTACTCCTCAAATATTTTATCAAGTTAAAAATTTTAAACAAATTTTATTTTTGAAATCTAAGTTTTAAAATACTTCATTTATCCCGGATAATTATTTAAAGAAAAACAAGTTTAAATCATGCTTCAACTTTTTTTCCTGATTTTAAGTTTGACCCGAGGCCTTCCCCGAGTCATACCCGAGGGAAAACACCCCCAACTTCGAGTTTTTCCTTGATTTACCCGTATTGTCCTTCTTTTGCAATAATTTGTTAAAAGTTTTTAAATTCGACCCAAAACCACTCGAGCTCGTCTTTGAGTTCTTCTCCTGATCCCCCGCCCACTGCTTCGAGACGTAACGAAAAGCCCAGACCACCATGCACCACTGACACACGTTCACCTGCACATCCGAACGCCGCAGTTCCGGCCCACTTCATCGCCATCGATAAGTCATCAACGCCCTACCCTGACCCCACAACTTCCCAGATCATCAACTTCGTCATCCACTCGAAAATCAAGTTCGAGTTAAAACCCCAAACCTGGAAAAATGAATGGCACCACCTATCCCACCTGGAAATCGCGTCGTATTCGGAATTCTGACCATCAGAGAGCTAGAAACTCCGGTCGACCATTCGTCAACATCCCTTCTACGACCACCAACAACCATGTAGCACTCGGTCAAACATGGACGTCAAACAAATCAAAAACACTCACACTTGACAAAACTAGGGTTACCAATTTCAAAAGCTGGCCGTATCGATTCTTGCAAATAAAAAAAAATTAAACAATTTTCCTGTAATCCTTGGTCAACAAACTACCATCAAACAAAAATTCAACACTTAATATTTGCTCGATCATCAGAAATTGATTTAAAAGCATATTTGGTTCTATTAGCAACTGCACCTTGTACACTCAGTTAGAAATCATCATACTTGTTTTAAAAACCCTATTTCGCAGTGAGGAATCAAATAAATGTTACTGAAATTGAAATCTGTAGAGTTCGAATTTTTTTGCAAATATCAAGTGGTGGCTGCATTTAATAAATTTCCAGAAAAAGAACTATATAAACCTGTTTTGATTAATTTATGAAATGTAATACAGGTTATAAAGCAATATTTCAACTTGTTTTCAACCCCTGTGAATCAAAGAGGGAGGGATTTAGATTTGTTTTGATATGTGTTAACCTGTAAACCAATTATTACTGTGTTTTTCTTTTCCCTTTTTTTTTCTTTTTTTCTTCTTGTTTCCAGTAAAAACTACAAATTGTTTTGATTTGTTTATGGTGCAAGTTTAAACAAAGACTCCAACTTGTTACAAACCAGTTTCAAAAGAAATGAGGGAGAGGGATTTAGATCTTGTAACTGTGTTTCAACAGTTTTCTAGAAAAAAAAACATCTTTCAAACCTTACTTTGATAAATTACTGGAAAAAAATCATAGTACAAGCTTAAACAAACTCCATCTTGTCTACAGAAACATAATTCATGACCAACCCTTGTCGATCATTCAGATCAAATAGAGATAGAGGGGAAGAAGAAAAAAGAAAAAAAAAGTTTGATAGGTTTTGTTTCCTGAAGCTAAAACAGTGATTAACATCTTGTAGAAATCAACATGCACAGGCCAATTCAATCATATATTCAAGATATTTTTTTATTTTGCAGGCAAACCAAAGACTACACTTCCCTAATCATTCAAGCATTCACACATCAACAATTTATCAAAAGAAAAGATGGGGTTTACTCACATTCAAGCAAATCCATAACCTTACTTTAAGCATGCATCAAAACATAAATCAGATCAAGGTAAGGTTTGCTCACTTTTTTTTTGAAGACAGAAGGCTCTTGACAGTTTCAAAACAGGGATGAGCCTGGAATCTTCTTCTTCTCTACTTGATTTTGAATTTTTAAATCTGCAACTTGAAGATATAACATTTTGTTTGATCACTGTTGCATACTCTTGTTTATTCAATTTTATTAATATCAAACAAGGATTTGAATTTACTTACAGCTTTAATTTTTTTTTTATTACACAGAACTTTTTATCTTCTGCAACTTGAACTAGAGATAGCTTAGGCCCTGAACTTGATTTCTTTTCTGCAAGTAATTTATTGTTATTGTACTTAATTCTTGCTTTATTACAGATCATAACCTCAAACTCAAAAAAAAAATTTAAAAAAATTACTTGCCTTTAATTACTTCAGAAATCTACTGCCCTGCCTTTACAACTAATCTGCAGTTTTTAGTTTAAAATTGTTGTTAGAGTATGACTTCAAAATCATGATTTTATTAACTATAAATTTTTAAAAACTTACCTGAGAAACTGAAGACAGAGAACCAGGTTTTGAAAATCTTATCTTTCCGTTTTGATTTATTGATCTGAAGCTTTATTTTAATGAGGTGAACTTTGATCTTGAAATGGTTGAGTTGCTTCAGAACTTTGAATTTCTTCCAGATTTGCTTTAGATTTGTTTCAGATCTTAACCTCTGCTTGAATACTTGAGTGAACCATTTCAGGTTGAAGAATGCAGATGCTTTTTTAAAAAACAGATTTGCTTCAGATTTTGGTTTTGAATTGAAATGAAGAATGCAGTTTTTTTCTCTTTTCTTTTTTTTATTCTTGAAAGTTGAAGTAAGGATTGCAAAATCTCTTTTTTTTATTACTGAACTTCAGATGTTAGGAGACTTAAAATTTTGAATTGGAAACTGAAAAGTTTTCTGAATCTTTCTATTTGAATATTTTATTTAGGAAATGATGGTTTTTGCCATTTGTAAGAAAAGATCTTAAACCATAGATTTTGTTAATTATTCATTTTATTGTGAATGTAAGTTTTCAGCCCTTGATGTTACAAAGCAAAAGAAACTTTATAGATTTTATTTCCTATATTGTATACATACTTTTATAAACCAATATATATATTTTTATTCATTTGTATGTATATATGCATATGTACAACGTGTTTTAAGTCCTTATTTTATCAAATCTAATTATTAAGTATACAAGATGATTTAGCTTTTGTAAACTTTTGTTTATATCAATTTTACAATATCACTTTTTAAACCAATATATTTAAGCTTAGTTCATTATATATTTTTTTTCTTTTGAATTAAGACTATTATATCTTTTAAATAACCAACTTATCTATATATATTATTAAACTTTTATTGCTCATTTTATACCCATTTTGTTTTATTAATTTTAAAGAAAGAAATGATTTTTAATGCTACTTAATTTTTTTAAAACATTTATTTTAAATTTAAATTCAATTTTCCATTTCAAACTTGAAATATAAACTTTCATATCCATTTATGCATTCACACTTTATCTTGAATAATTTAAATTAATTAATTTTTTTAATGTGTATTCAATGTACTCATATTTTTAATATATATAAGATTTTAAATTTAAATGACTTTTAACAATATTTATTATTTCAATATTTTAATCTCAAAATAAAATTGGGATTTAATTATATATTACTATCACTCATTTTTTATTTGTTTAGGATTTTTCTTCCAATTTAATTTGAAATTAAATTCCAAAAGTTTAAAACATATTATTTATTTAAATTGATAACTTTGGGACGTTACTTTTTATCTATAAGATTTTAAATATATCAAATTCAAAATCTCAACTAAATTTTTAAAATCAATACTCAAATAAACAAATATCCTATTTAATTTGAAAAATTCAAATTAATTTACAATTTTATCCAAAAATTTATTTACACTATCAATCTAAATTTAATTAAAAATCGGGATCCTTACAATATTAGTCGTCCCATGAAAACTATTAGGTTAATAGTAACTGAGACAGATAGTTAAATGAATGAGGATGAGGAATCCATGCTATTTTTCTTGTTTTCATATGATTATGATACTTTAGAGAATCAAGCAAGTTATCACGAAACCAATTGGTAATGTGATGAATGATCTTTTGGTATTTATGTGAAGCTAACTATATTGATTTGAAGATGTGAGACCATTCTCAACAATATGTTACTCATCAACAATATGATCTCTTAGGATTTATATGCTTCCAGCTAGACGGTATATACTTTTAAGTTAAGACTCGACAAAGAGCAATTTATATGCTTTCTTATTGTTTGATTAAATAGTTAAAGTCCACTATTATAGAATTTTGATGAGGTGTAATTCTGCATTTGTATTTAAATCGTTATCTTTTATTACTTATAAACCTTTACTTGTATTAATGAACAAAATAAATATCATTATTGCCTAAATGAAAATAAGAATTGATCTCAATTAAGGTTTCAGTGGGTGTTTGGGTCGTGATTTTGATATGAAATCATATCTAGAGAAAATAAATATGGAGAACGAAAGAATATATTTGACTTGTTCAAATTAATAGTGCATATTTGGATAAGTATTGTTAAACCAACTTGTGGTCTAACATTCGAAATACTTTAAAAATATATGTTATTCAATAAAAATTTCAAATACGTCCGTAGTCAAAATAAAAATTGTCCAAAATGTTCAAAATCCACGTCGTACTAGGCGTATGCAAGTGATACAAAATTCGAAATTTTTGTAATATTCCTCATCTATTAGTGAATATGTCGAAAATACAAGCCATCTTACACCTCCAATTTTAAATAACATTATTCAAGTGATTTAGTTAGATAAATTAAATAGAATAATGTAAATATTAGAGCGATAAGGGGATTGAGATTTGAAAACTAAGTAGTGGCCGTGCTCAATTAAATAAAATTAAAAGAATGAGTTTATGAAAATGGTTTCATAGGTTAACTACTAAGAGAATAAGGTAAGAGCATTATGGGAAATAGTCGTCCATCATAACCCTTAACCCCTAAACCCTTATTCCCATTTTCATTTCACGAGTTCATAATTCTAAAACATAAACAAAGAGCTCAAACTGGCCATAACCTAGAGTAAAAAGGGGAGAAAAATCAATTAAAAGCTAAAGGATCAAGCAAGGAGAACTAAACAAGATCAAATCTCAAGTTCCTTACCCAAAGCAAGGTGAATAATAGTCAAAACTATCTCATTTTCGTTTTCATGAACATTTGATTTCGGGTTTCATATTTAAATCCGTTTTGATGATTTTAATGATGATATGCTTGGGTTATATAAGCCATGTTTGTTTTAAACAAGAATGCCTGATAAATGTTAGATTCGATTTTAAGGTTAAAATCATATATATGGGATTTTGAATGCCATAAGGATTTAATATGTTAAGTAAAACATTATTTTGAAAATGGGTTTAAATTTTCATAATTATCCAAGTTATGGATAATTTACTATGAATTTTTGAAGGAAGAAATAAATAATTGGGTTTAAAATTTATTTCGGCTATTATAAAATGGATTTTGGGTCCGAAATTTATGTGTGTTAGATAACATATTAAAAGTAAATTATGATGATTTTTGGGGATATTTTCTAAGTGATTTACTATGGAAATTAAATTAATTAAATTGGAGGACTTAACTATCTTAATTATCTTGCAAAAGGGAAGGGCTTTTTACTAATTATCTTTGATTAATTGTGGATTAATTTGGCAGTCTTTTAGAAAAGATTTTTGTAAAGGTTATAGCAACCAATTACATTTCTACAAATATGCAAGTTAGTTGAAAAACATTTACTATGAAAGGCAACAAAACAGTTTTGTAAAGGTTCATTACTTCACCACTTCTTGTAGCAATCTTTCGACCCATACTTCCACACCTAACCAAGTTGAAAGCAATACACATGGTATTAATGCTTTGGTACGTAGTGGATTAGAGAAAGGCGAAAGGAGTAGACTCAAAACCATGCTTTCAAAGGGGCCGTGGCTATTTAAATAGCTTTCGAAGGTCTTTGTTTTGCTTTCAAAAGAGACGCTGCTTACCTTGCTTTTAATGGATGCTTTCGAAAGGGTTGAATTACTTTTACATAGTTTTCAAAGCGGTTAGCGCCTTCTTGTTTTAAATGACAGCTTTTGAATGAGTTGCAGCATTTTATCTTTTAAAAATGTAGCTTTCGAAAGGGCGGTTTGAACCTAGTCGAAAACGTGTTGTCGTCTTCATACCTTTCGAATAGGTTGAAGTTATCAACGAGTTCGACATCTAAGCTTTTTTTTTATAAATATAAAAGATGCTTCCCAACGTTTTCGGAAGGGTTCGAATAGTCATTTAAACTAAAGGTTTCGAAGGCAATAGCTTCGAAAGGTGTTTCGAAGCTATCCTCCTAATTGTTTTACTTAAAGACTAATGCTTTCGAAAGAATGGTTCCGAAGCCATCTGTTTTCTCCAAACTCTTTTATTTGAAGGTTAATGGTCTCGAAAGGGTTATTTTCACTTATATCCGTTTTGGCCCAAAAGTTATTTTAAGATTAAACCTAACGATTATGAAAGAAGTACTTTCAAATGGTTTTGAAGCTATGCTTCTATAAGTTGGAAAGTGGTGCATTAATACTTTCGAAAGGAAGGTTTTGATGCTTTTGAAAGTGATGTTTTAAAGTGTTTCTAAATGCATATGTTTAGTGTTTTGAAAAGAAGATTTGAATGCTCTCGAAAGTGAAGGCCTAAGGTTTCGAAAGCCTTAGTTTTCAAAACAAAGTACCCAGTCTCTTTTTTAAAAGGAAAATCCATGGAAATATAAAAGGGCTCTGAAATTGTTTTTAATTTTGAAGTTTTTGAAGAAGCTTTCCTTGATAAGAATAGTAGGTTAAAGGGATTAACCATACTTTTTGTGAAAATGATTCCGTGGATATTAAACCATAATGTTGATATTATTATCTTATGACCAGTTATTCCATATGCTTCTTCTATAAACATATTCACTATACAATGTACCCATGACTGTATTTTGGGAGGATGGGCAGAATAACCAGCTAGGTTGACACGGTAGTGAATATAAATTGAGTAAACTTATGTATGAGTAGAATGCATTAAGGATGTCAGGTAGACCAGAATATAGGATGCCCAAAGACTGATCAAGAAGTTGTTGGTTCAGATAGGTTCATAGTAAACCCATGAAAACTATGTTTGGAAAGAGTTATTGGCAGAAGTCAATACGTTCGTAGTGATCCCATGAAAGCTATACCCGGATATAGTTATCGACAGAAGTCAATAGGTTCATAGTCAACCCATGAAAACTATGATAAATGAGAAGTTATTGGAGATACCAATAGGTTCAGAGAGAACCCATGAAATAATGAATTTATTGGCAGGGGCCAGTAGGTTTTTGGTGATCCCATGAAAACTATGAGAACGGAAAGATAGTTCATAAGCTTTGAACAACTTATTAGTCGTCCCATGAAAACTATTAGGTTAATAGTAACCGAGACAGATAGTTAAATGAATGAGGATGAGGAATCCATGCTATTTTTCTTGTTTGCATATGATTATGATATTTTAAATTGCAATGATTCTAACCATTATGGATGTAGGGGCACAGTATATGGTATTTATAAATTTTTGGGTAAGGTACCAGTAAAGGAAAACCTATTCAACTAAGCGGCGTAGTCTCAATAGATATCTATATGGTTCGAGATGGTAGGTTATTATTCATAATAGGCTTTATGTCTGACCCAAAATTTATGTTTTCCTCTTAGATTATCGGGTGCTTAATTGATTTTGAATAGATTGATAGTTGCGACTTTTAGGTTCTCCTTTAGATGAATAAGCTTCCGCAAACGTGCATGAGGCAAACTAGCTAGTAGGAGTTCTTTTCTATTTGATTCTGCTATGTTTTGATGTAAAGTCAAAGTTGTTCAATTGCCTATGTTTAGACTCTGATCATCCAGGGGGCATCTTCATATGTCGCTCTTGGAGTATTTTGTAATAATTATATTTTCTTTGAACGCGGTTCTCGAATTTGAGATTATGTAATGAATTTGAAATATGATTGAAATGGAACGAGAAATTTGTTTAATGGTTTAATTTTTTTCATACCCACATGTTTCTGTTATATCAAAGTATCTTACATTACTGCATTTAGTCACCGAGAATTAATAACCATGGATGACCGCAGCATCCGTAGCCGTTAGTTTTGGGCCTCCAAGTTAGGGGTGTTACAAGCTATCTCCTTCTTCATAGCTCAAAATGTCAAAAATATGGTCTATATGCAATTTCATCTTTCTATATATCATTATATCCAAAAGTTAAAAAGGAAATGACATTTAACATTAGTTATAGTGTAATCTCCGCATGCATAGAAGATAGTAAGTGTGTATTTATTTATATATTAATTACCCTAAATAGCATACAATTATAACATATGATTGTATAGTTAATTAGGTAATAATTGTTATTCAATTCCTTTAGGAAAGTAATTGATTTCTTAAGGAAAAATAAGAAGGAATCTTACATATACTAATTAATGGACACGGTGAGTGTGTGATAATGCATAGAGTGTTTTAAAATATAACTAAGTTATAAGTGGTGCGAGGTCAATCAAAAGACACACGAAGCTCTGCTCACCTAATCTGGCTACCTGCAGTTTGACTTTGCGGCTGATGTGAGACATTACCACTGATAAGTAACTATGATGACGCGAGGTTAGCCTTAATTCTATAGGGTAAATCTGTCCAGTTAATCTGGCTACCAGTATCTATGAATATTCAGGCTAATGGGAGACGTCACCATGGATACGGGTCAGAAGACGAAGGACCTGCTTCGGAGTTTTGGAAGGTATTAAGTGGTTGTTTAAGGGCCCGACTTTCTCCCCAAATGAAGTATTAAATGGTCGGGATTGGGTTTATGCACGATTAATGATATCTTGGAAAGGTCAACTTCAATAGAAAGTATTAAATGTCTGAAGAGATTTCCATACAATGCTAGCTAGATAGATACCTATGTGGAGTCAAGCCTATGGAATAGGTATTAAATAATGGAGGCCTACCTCAATTGAGGTCTTAAATGGTCAAAGTCTTCCTATTTTCCATTAAAATATGTTAAGTGACTTGGGTTCAGTCTCCTGCATTGTTAGTGGCGTTGGTTATGGTAATGAGATTAGGAAACCTGCTTCGAAACGGAATGTATTAAGCGATTGATTGAGGGCCTGCCTCCTTTCCTTATAATAAGAGTAAATGGTTCTAAAGAACGTAATATGTATTCCTATATTGACATACACTACCCAAGTAACTGAAATAATAAGGCTCGAGGTTTTTATTCACCGGACACTTGTTGTTCTAACTCCCTCTTCATTACAACACAGGTTAGGAAGGAGTGATGACAGTGATGATGCTTGAAGGAGGTGTGAATAAAGCTTGTGGAAGTTATTGTTATTTATTTATGATGCTTTTATTTCCCATGGAAATATACTTTGAAACAAATGATGTAACGATTATTGTTTGAGACAATGTTTTGTTCTGTATTATGGCATTTGAATTTATCTTGAAATAAATGGGTACAATTTGCTATTACACTTTGTCCACTCTGTTGTGACTTCTGAAAGAATTGTTATAGCTCTTTATTGTTATTACTTTTACCAACCAACGGCCAGCTTGAATGGGTTTAAGTTTCAATCGGCCTTTGCTAGGTCGGAGTTTAGGCCTATTTCAAGGTGGGCTGTTATAATGATGATAGTGAGAGTTTGAAGGAGTATAAGCTTGATTAGAGGTGCTTTGATTAATGAATATTGTAAAGGGATAAGAGCGAAAGATTTGCAACTTTGAATTTGTGAATTGGTAAAGAAATGAAGATAGCTAGGGATATGCTTTTATAGAATTGTAAATGGGTGGAAAATGACCATGGATATTTTCCCCTAGCCATGCTTTAAAGGACCTCTACCTTTCCAAGCCTATACCTCCACTCACTTCACACCATACTTTGAAAAATTCTCCTCTTTAATCCCCTCCTTTATGTACGTCTTAAGAAGCATTTAGGTTAATTAATTTATCTTGGTAAGATGGAAGATTTAAATACTTGTTAATGTGTTCACATGTTTATTACACAAGTCCAAATAATTTAAATAACTTTTATTGTTTAAAAAGTTGACTTTTAACTAAACGTTTTTCCATCCCATTTTCAATATTTATTCAAAGTATATATTTTTGTAAACACATTTTAGAAATATGTTTTCTAACATTAGTTATTAATTAAAAAGTGTTTAATAAGGTTATAAAATCATATTTTTAATACTTAACTACTTTTCAAAAGTTGAGATATCCGAAGATGAAGTGTTCGAAATTATGAGTCGTACGTTCTCCCATTCTTAAGACATTCTTTCTCCGAAATCCAAAAATGAATAACATAAAATGAAAATAAGAAACGATGCATATATAGAATAATATTCAAACTACATATAAATTGAGCTACAAGATGAGTAATTCCACCACATGCAGTGAGTACAAAATAAAACATAAGGTAAGATACAACAGAAACTACTAAGGAACAACTCAGAATAAGCGGGTTTAATACTCTCATTGGTCTCCTAAGTGCAATCTCGAACATCCTCACCCCACTACACCTCCACAACCTTAGTCCTCGATCTCTTCGTATCATGATCAACAATACAAATAGGCCATCTCACAATGGTCAAGTCAGGCTCAATCCAAATTCTCTTGCTGCAATGGCACGATAATCAAATTAGGATCATATACATACTTCCGTAGATGGGATATGTGAAAATCGTTATGTACACCCAACAATCTACCCAGTAACTTAACTCGATAATCATGAGTACCTATCCTTTCAAGGTTACGAGGCACGAGTTGTTCTTCCAAAGGCCAAGGTAGCGAATCTGTTTTCTTATTCTGGGTAGCGAAGTATGAGTAATGCTATTTTTTTTATCGGTCATCTGGAAAAAACGTTGACTTCCCATTCCATTGACTGATTTATATACCATAAAAACTGGAAGTCATTATGTATCGGTATTGGGAAAGGTCCAATAAACCGAGGGGTTAACTTTCCTTCTTCCCAAATCGCACAACACCTCTTATCGTAGAAACTTTGATAAACACAAAGTCCTCTAACTGAGAACTCTAAGTCTCGATGTCTCACATCTGTATAGTTTTTCTACCCACTCTGAGCTACCTTCAAGTGCTTCCTAATCTCTGCTACCTTATCCATGGCCTCACAGATCATATTTGGTCCAAGCACTAAGCGATTTCTCAGCTCTACCGAACACAAAGGAGACTTACAGGGCCATCTATACAATACCTCAAAAGATGCCATCCTAATATTTTCCTAGAAACCATTATTATAAGAAAACTCTACAAGTGGCAAGTGATCCTCCCATGAACCTCCAAAGTATAAACACAAGCACGAAGTAAATCCTCTAAAACATAATTCTCCCTCTCGGTCTATCCACCTTTCCAAGGATAATAAGCTGCGCTCAAACTAAGCTCTGTCCCAAGCGCATCATGTAAACCCTTCCAGAACTAACTTGCAAAGATCGGATCTCAATCACTCGCGATACTACATGGAATGCCATGAAGCCTAACTATCTCTCTAACATACAACTGGGCCAAACATATGCCATCTTCGTTGTCGTAACTGGTAAGAAGTGTGCACTCTTGGTTAACCTATCCACAATATCCAAAATGCCTTCATTACCTATCCTTGACCTAGGAAAACCGTTAATAAAATCCATAGAGATTTGCTTCCATTTCCACTCTTGAATCTCAAATAGCTGAAGCAAACTAGCCGTCTTCTGACGACTACTATAACCTGTTGGCAGTTGGAACATCTACTAACAAATATAGAAACATCTCTCTTCGTACCTTCCTACCAGAAAGCGAGTCTCATATCCTGATACATCTTAGTTACCCCTTGATGTATCGTCACTCTAGAATGATGCTCTCAGTATAAAGCTCCTGTCTAATGCCATCAACATTTGCAACACACAACTGACCACGCATCCTCAAAATGTCATGGTCGTCTATCTCGAATCCTGGGTACCTCTCCTGAGAAACATTCTCACTAACCGGTTTCGCCATCTGAGCAAGATGAACATCCTTCTAATGATTACACTTTATATGATAGATAAGAGTTGGATGAACCACAGTGCTAGCCAAAACAACATACTTCCTACTCAACACATTGGCTACAACATTAGCTTTCCTCGACGTATATTAAATCTCAAGATCATATGCCACAAGAAACTCTAGCCAATGCTGCTGCCTCAAGTTCAAGTCCCATTGAGTGAAAATATACTTCAAAGATTTATGGTCCGAACAAAGATCATACTTTTCACCTAATAAATGATGCCTCCACGTCTTTAAAAAACCACTACTAATAGCTCTAAATTATGTGTCGCATGTCTACTCTCATGTGGCTTCAGCTGTCTACTAGCATAAGCAACAACCTTCCCATGCTGTATCAACACAGCACCTAAGCATGTTCCACAAGCATCAGTGGAAACAGTAAGACCTTCACCTCGATCTTGAATAGTCAAAACGGGGACGCTAGTTAATTTCTTATTCAACTCTCTAAATGCTTACTCACATTTCCCTGTCCAAACAAATTTGACGTCTTTCTTTGTCAAATTCATAAGTAGTGAAGCACTCTTGGAGAAATCCTAAAAGAATCTCCTATAATACCTTGCCTAACCCAAGAAGCTTCGAATATCCATTATGCTTTCAGACCTCTTCCAATCCTGAACAGTTGTAACCTTTACTGGATCAATTGAAATACCATATCCAGAAACAACATTCCCCAAATACCTTACCTCTGACCGCCAGAAATGACATTTCGAGAACTTAGCTTTAAGAACAAGTTCTTTCAATGTCTCCAATGCAAACCTTAAATGACGAGAATGCTTCTCCTCGATCTTGGAGTAATGAAAACAAGCATGAATTTGTTTAACACATCACGATTCATCAAACCAACGAAATAAGCAGGAGAATTGGTTAGACCGAGCGGCATAACCAACCACTCAAAAAACCGAGCAGATCTAAAAGCTATCAAGGGCACACTTTCCTCTACCACCCTCAATTGATGAAATCCTATAGCAAGGTCAAGCTGGGAGAATACACGAGCTCCATGGCCGATCAAACTAGTCATCGATTCTACACAAAGAATACTTGTTTCGAACAGTTCGCTTATTAAGCTCATAGTAATCGACATAAATCCTTAAAGAACCATCTATCTTAGTCGCAAATACTATGGGTGCTCCCCAACTTGAATGGTTAGGTCAGATAAGACCTTTCCATGACAAGTCACTAATCTGCCTGGCTAGCTCTACTTTCTCCTTCGAAGATAGCCTATGCATAAGCAAAAAAATAGGTTTAGCATCATGAACTAGATCAGTATGAAACTGATTTCATGACGAGGAGGTAAACCTAAAACCTCCTTGAATGACATGAATCGACTCCAAGTCTCCTTTTTCCAGATCGAGTGAATATAGAAAACTACTCATAAGAGAATAAGGCTCTTCGTAAGATAATGTATGAACCTCCCTCCCCGGCTTCAACACCATAGTATGTTTCTCACAATCTAATATGGCATGATAACGAGATAATCAATTCATCCCTAAAAGAACATCGAAACCATGAAAACCAAGAACAAACACACTGCATGGAAGGACTCGATCGAAATAAGATATTTGAACTTCTTCACATACCATTCAAAGATTTTTCAAACCACCTACTGGGATCAACACAAAAATAGAATCAAAAGCCACTACTAGTTCTAGACTAAGTCTTTTAACAAAACTATGAGAGATAAAGTTATGAGAACGATTGGTATCAAATAAGATATGAATAAAAATGTCATACATAGGTAGAACACCTTCCAGGATCTACTTCCCTTTAGTTGCCACTGAAGTGAAAGGTGTATAAGAGATCGCAAAGACCCTAGGTTGCTCCCCTGTCTTAGGCATAGGAAAATCCCTAGCAAATTGATTAACCTGATGACAACTATAACGCTTCTGTGGAGAAAACTGAAGTGACTTCACTATCGAAGCCGTAAACATCGGACCTCCTCCTCCTAACCAACACTCCTTAAGATAATGACCCATTTTCCCACATTTGTTGCACAATATTGAACTTTTGCTGCTAAAACTTGCGCTTCTTATCCCTAGCTAGTGCAGAAACAATAGGCTTCGGTGCAAAAGCAATAGGCTTCGGTGCTAAGCTCTCAAACCTCAAACTATATTCACCAAATCCACAAAAGACCCTATAAGATGATATATACGGTTGAAAATTGGGGCGCATGCCTACCATAAACATTTCAACCTTCTTCAAAGGCTTGTCTATTATACCAAGCTTAAAAGGAGAAAATTCATTAAACTTGTTTTGATACTCTACAATAGTCATAGTGCCTCGCTTTAGATCCAAGAAACTCCAAAACAACAAGGTCTTCCCTGCCTTTGGCACAAACTTTCTCTCAAATTCCTTTTTAAACTAGACCCAAGAGAAATCATTCTCTAGGACATTTGTTGTAATGGAACTCCATCAATCCATGGCCGCATCAAAAAAATGACGAGAAGACAAGTGACGCTTTATAGCGTCGCCCAACTCCAAGTCCCCAAAGATCCTCTCACACAACCTCAACCATTTACGCACCTCAACAATCGATTCAGTCCCGCTGAACCTCTGACCATTAAGCCTCTTGAAATCTCGATAAAGCACAACAAAGTTCATTAGAGGCTAAACTTGCACCAGTTCCTCATCCACATTCACTCTAGGTTCGGCTACATGAGCGTCATTCCTCGAAGCTTTATTCCCACCGTTGGTGAAGGTACTACCTCTACCACCATGACCTCTACCTCCCAGAGCATTGATCGCACGAGCACTCATAGTTTGCTACCAAATTTATAGCAAAATATCTTTAGAATACCTCAAGACAAAGTTATATCAAAGAAAGGATTACTAAGAACAAATTACTAAGAACGACTTACTAAGAAAGGATTAATTCAAAGAAGGAGTTGATATAAATGAAAAAGGGTTATTAGGAAGGGGATGTTTTTAAGAATTTTTTTAAAAGTATAGTTTCATACTAGCAAATATGCCCTTATATGTATAATACACTCAATTTGTAACATTCCTGTTTTTAAAAAAAATTAAATTTGTAATTAATTTGATTCCTAGATTAAATTAAGAATTAAATGTGTTTATATGGGTTTTTAACCATTTGAAAATTAATGGTTTGGGAAGTTGAATTTAACCCAAGTTTATATTTGAAAAGCCTTAACTCGTGCAATTATAATCGGGTTTTTCGAAACGGAAACAAGTGGTTTCAAATAATAATTATGATAAAAAGATTTCAAATTTGAAATTGAATGGTTTTGAAAGCTATAATTGAATCTTTATGAAAGACAGTTGAACCCTATTTTGAAATTGAAAAGGATTTTTAATGGTGTATCTTTTATATATTAAAGATTGAAACGGGATTTGTTTTGAAAGGCTATGAATGAATCTTTGTAAAAGATTTGTGAACCTTGTTTTAGATTGAAAGGGGATTTCTAAAATGAATCTTTTGTTTAAAAGATTTAAGTGTGGAAATTGTTTAAACCATTGAAGGTTTTTGAAATGAATCTTTTCGCTGAAAAGATTGGAAATGGTAATTTGTTTAACCATTTGAAAGAAAAGTTTTGGGTTTTAAAGTTGTGACTTAACTGAAATCCCATTATCCATATGATTTTAAATATTGCGCTCATTGTTCGGTTTAGCCGGAAGAGGACCTTTGTGTCATATAACCCATTTCGAATAATGATACGACGATTTGGATAGCATTTGAAGAGCGGTGGTGAAGATCGGATACTTTCGAAAGTGAAAGGATGACCTATCGAATATCTCTGCACCGACTGGTCCCCGGTATAGAGCTTTGATCACCTATTGTGATGGGGAGTCCGTACGTGATTAGAAATTATCCGGATTTGTAAGGACTTCTTCGGAAGTGCCTTCGGTTCTGTTCGAACCCCGAACAGACTTGTATGGATTGTATGTCTGACATTACAAACTGAGATATAAAGCTGATTTCTTTCAAATACATATCTGTGGTGGCGGAGAATTTATTCTCTTAGCTTAACACCCTTCTCTGAGACGTACAAGCTCAGAGGTTATGGAGTTGAAGGTTATTAGTGATATACTCCCAATTTGGTAGTGTGACATGCTGAGTGATGCCGATCATTTGTTGATCGAAGCATGGCTTTGTGAAAAAGCGTAGCTTTGTGGACGATAATTCGTCGAACCTTACAACCTGGTTATGGTTAAAACAGGAATTGTGGCAGCAAGGTTATTTAAGGGTAGCGCCCTCTGAGGGTATGTCAATTTCCTTCTGGATTATAAGTAGTATCATGGTATAGAGCCACATACTTACTTTGTGGTTGCTGCAGACTTATTGATTTGTGGTTGTCGGTTAGTAAGCGCTTCGGATAAAGGTTGGTAACGACCGGGAGGTGGCATACTCATGTCAGTAGTTACCTAGTTACAGAGGTAACCCGGCCTTATGTAGCAGAGATCCGGTTAGGGTCCGGGGACGTCCCTACAGAGGCATTCCATTATATTTTATATGGGAAGTTCCTTTGCCCGACCATTTGTTAGAAATCCAAACAAAACAATACGAGCCCTGTACGTTTTTAGTTGTAGAAGCTGCCATTTAAAATGGTAGTTATATCAGACATAATATAATGGTACCTATGCTGGCTAAGATTAATATTATACTTTTGAAATGTTTTCTGCACTATGCACTAATAATAATATCAAATGGTTTTCGCATATCAAGCATTTTTGACTGTCATAAGGAGAAATCTCCTCCAAGTTTGCGCTCGCATTGTGTGTGTGGCGGGAGGCCTTATGGCAGTTTCATTTTCTAAAAAGCATTGCGGATTTCAAATTTCAAATTCTTTTATTTGTTTTAATGATAAAAACTGTTTTTGTTTGCTCATACCAGTCCTATGACTGACCCAGAGTTTATTGTTCCTTTCCTAAACTCTGGGTGCCCATAATTTTCCACACGAGCAGTCTAGAGTTTGGTTTTTCAGATAATAGACATCGATTTGGTAGCTTTTAGCTTTCTCTCTAGTATTCTTTGGAGTCTTCGGGTTCATGGACTGGACTTGCTCAGCTTGGTGAAACGTGATGGTGGTTCAAGCTGGTGGTTTGGAGTTATAACTTTAGAGCATTTGATTGGAGTTATCTCTTCCTTTAAATCAAATCAATTTCTGAAACTAAAATCATAATTCGGTTATAACTTTAAAATCCCAACTTCAATTATTTAAAACATTTAGTTTATCAAATTTTAATTTCAACATTCAGGGCTCAATTTCGAAAATAATTTGATTTCTATAAATCCGATTTTTATTTCTTTTAAATCGAAACCATTTAAATAATTTCAAATCAAAATTTTCAAAATCATTTAATTTAACCAATTCAGTGTCCGTATATAATATTTTATCCTCTGGCCAAGTGATTGGTTATTTCAATTTAATTCCAGGGATGGATATATATCATTTTAATCCAAATCACAGTGTCATATGTATATATCATTTTAACATATTTCTTAATTTATTCGTAGTAATTCAATTTATAGTTTATATACTGTAAATAATATACAGGGTGATAATAGGATATATCAGAATAAATAAACATCCAAATCATCCAGATATCAACCAATTTGCATCCATCACAATCAATCATATAAACTAATAATATAATTCACAATAATTTCATAGTTCTCAATATCATGTAATTACTGGCAATTAAATCCCAATTTCAATTTGACTGTCAATTTTAATTTTTAACGGTTAATTCAATGGCAATCTAGATGACAATTAGATTTATCAAACAACGACCAATAAAATTTATATCAATTCATAATACCAAGTTTAACTAGCATAAAAATATTCTAGTACGTTGTGAGCGTTATAAAACACTCATCCTGAGCTTTCAATTTCAAATCAAATCGAACGATGTTCGATTTAACCTAAATTTTTAACTAGCTCCACGACTCCAAATCAGTTCTAGAATGTAGTGCTTATCGCCTTGATTCCATGCCGCTTGTTTCGCTTAATTTGGACCTCGTATGTGAAAGTTATACGATATTTAAGTTCATCGATTAATTATATAATTAATTTAAAATACTCTATTTATATATAAAATTCTTTATCCAATAGGATTCGAGACCCACCCTAAACGCATCTTCTTCTTCCCTCTTATGTTTCATTATCCAATAGGAAGGCGGGACGTGGTTGGTTGCGTGCGTGAGCTAGATGCCAGGGAGGGGGAAGAAACAAGGGAAAGGGAAGTTGCAGCTTCGTATGAACTTATATATATTACTAAGCCAAATCTCACATAAAGAAGAAGGAAGCAGAGGAAAATGGTGAGGGCAAGCATGCGTGCGCATGTCAATACAAGAAGGATACATACACACAATTAATGCAGCATTTAATAGGTATTTTTTCACACGGAAAGAATGTGGGTTGAAAAAAAATGATCTCGGTTTGAAAAGAAAGGGATGGAATATGAGTAATCATGACTCCGGCACAACCACAGAAGCATTTCTCAACTATGCAGCGTTTTGCCATGGAAGCGAAAATACAAAAACAAATATAACACGGTGATCAGCGCGATGAGACGAGTCAAATCTGTGCTACAACATTCCTAGCAAAATCTTGTCTATTGCCGCTATTACCGCTACGGAATTGGACGACAACGACAATTCTTGATAAATGAAGCTACAAAGTTCGAAATTAGATGGAACGAATTTTGACGTTTTAATCAGAATTTTTTTAGAACATTTCTATGTAAAAATATTCATACTTCAAAATTTGATAATTCGTTTGGAAAATTTATACTGATCGGGTTTCAGACGAATTTTGACACCAAAATCTTCTATTGATATTATTTAAATGGAAGCATTTCAAATATCTAGTTTTTGTTGTCAAATTTATATTTCTTAAAAATAATTTTATTTCAAAATCTTCATTAAATTCAAATTTAAATCGTCGAAAAATACCGTTCGTTACAGTATGAGTTGTATATGATGTCTTCCCTATAAGAAATTGGAAGGATAATTTTCATAAAGGAGGAGATCTTCAACAACTATACTTTCTACGCGATAATAATAATTTTTTTTGAGTTTTTTGTTTTGAGAAAAATGTGTGATCCTCTACGTGTAGAGGAGAGCACACATGTGAATATATATATATATATATATATATATAACACGAATATAAGGAGCTGCCAACATTCCTGGTAGGTAACAAGAGAAAAAATACATATAGCTAAACTCAGGTACTCCTAACCTGATGCCACCACTCATCGCACATCAATAACAAGTTCCGGCAAGGACTTCACCTGATATTAAGATGTTGAAAGTACCAAAAAGGCTAAAGGGAATAAGCATCTGCTCTGGAGAGGATCTGCTGAATAGAGAGACCACTCTGAAGGCTCCGAGCAAGAAGAAGGAGAGCCAAACTGGAGGATAGAAACATCCTGAACAAGTACTCATAGTGAAGGTAGCAGAATCCCATATCTGAGGGGATATCTGCGAGGAGTCCTGGATGAAGAAACTCAGCTCGGATGACCTCTCTACAAACTGGCACACAACGATCTGAAGATAAGAGAAGCCTGCAAAATGAACCTGATAACCTATCGCCCAAAGCCTGTATCTGAAACAAGACTAGAAATAAAGGATTTAGAGTGATACATATGTATGTATGTTCATTGAGAAATATGCATATATATATATATATATATGTATATGTATTTATAATAAATGAAATACAAACCTATATAAGCCAAACTTAAGATAAGAACAAAGACAAGAACAAAACTTAAGACAGATCATAATTATTTATCATTAATCATAAGCAAGCTATTGTTTAAAGTGAGGTTATTATATGAATTTCGAAAAATATTAATAATACTATTATCAGCGCTATGAAAGTTGTTCTTATGTTTGAAGAATTTAATATTATAGCCAACCTTGTTAAGATACCGTTTGAAAAGGAAATTTTTAGCTAATTTATATTTGGGATTAGAAATCCAATTAAAACAAAATGTAGAAATTGAAAAAGTCAATTTGGTGAGATGACTATTGTTATTATTAAAAATTCTTTGATTTTTCTCAAACCAAACAAACTAACTAATAATAATAAATAAAGTGTCTAGCAAAAATCTAATATTTTTATTGAGTTTGAATCTAAAAATTTTCCAGTAGAATTCACAGTCCGGAATTTTATTTATTATGTTAAAGTTAAAAATTTTAAGAGTATTAATTAGAATGTAATTAGAATCCGAACAATCACAATATAAATGATTTATGTCCTCAAGATGCAGATTGCAAAAATAACATTTATTATCAATTTGAATGTTTTTTCTCTTTAAAAATTATATTGTATTTAGTTTTCCATGAAGTATTAGCCACATGTGGATTTTGGATTTTGGAGGAGCATTAGATTTCCACATGTATTTAAAAGAGTTGTTTAAAGTTCCCGAAAAATTGATAAATCTATAAAAAGAATTTGGAGTATATTTCTTACTCTTATCTCATTCCCAACTAATAGAATCAAAATCATTATCAATGTTGTAAAGATTTAATTTGGCATAAAGCAAAGAAAGTTGCCTAAGGTTAGATCCTATTAAAATTCTATTAAAACCGAAATTCCAAGGAGGATCATTTTCCTGAGAATAAACTTCATTAATTAAAGCATACTTAAAATTACAAATATAATACAAATCCTTAAATTCAAACCTCAGAGGCAAAATCAAAATCCAACAGTCATGCCAAAATGAAGTACAATTTCCTGAGTGCACTATTGTCTTAGTTCCTAAGTTACAAATTTCATAACATTTTAAAATGTTTTTCCAAAAATTAGAGAATTTATGGGATAAAGAATAATCAATTTGGTGTAAACTGATATTATCGTTATAATAGTATTTGGAAATGATCACTTTCCAAATAGCGTTATCATTTACATCTTTAAACTTCCAAAGCCATTTACTTAAAAGAGAAATTCATGTTACGCAAATTTATAAGTCCTAAACCGCCCTCCTTTTTAGCTTTACAAACGTTTTCCCAGTTAACTAGACATTTTATACTGTTATTAATATTATCACCACTCCATAAGAAATCTCTTCTAATTTTACTGATTTTATCAATAACCCAATCAGGAAACAGATGCATAGACATCCAATAGATCGGTAAGGCTGATAGAACCAAGTTAATTAAAACAACCCTACCTGCTTTAGATAGAAATCTCCCATTCCAGTTCGGTATCTTATTTTTAATTTTATCAATAATAATAAGCTAATCATCATGTTTGAGTTTTGTAGGTCTAATCACAAACCCTAGATATTCAAAAGGGAAATTCATTCTTTTTTAATTTAGAGTATTAGCTACTAAGTTTTCTACTCTTTCAAAATCATTTAAAACAAGAACTGAACTTTTGTCAAAATTAAATTTTAAACCAGATAAAAGCTTGAAACTATAAAGGATAAACTTGAGAGTAATAATGTGTCTAGGAAGATGAGATGAAAAAAGTAAGGTATCATCCGCGAATTGCAGAACCGATATACGATTACGCGATATGTCATTACCAACACTTCCTAAAGACCCATTATCCACAGCTTTCTTAATAATTTTGGCAAAAACATCTGCGGCTGGGTTAAACAACACGGGTGGTATGGGGTCCCCTTACCTTAGACCTCTCTTGGACTGAATTTTGTTACCTAGAATACCATTTACCATAATACTAGAGTTTCCAGTTTTAAGCAAAGTCACAATCCAACTAGTCCATCTATGTCCAAATCCTCTTGCATGAAAAATATCTACAAGAAAATCCCAATCTACTGAATCAAAGGCTTTCACAAAATCAAGTTTTAAAATCGCATAGGTTATGTTGTTCTTACAACAGTAACTAATATATTCTATGACAGCAGCCACACCATCGGCGATATTTCTCCCTTTAATAAAAGCCGACTGTGAACAATCAATTAAATCGTTCATTCTTTTACTAAGTCTATCAAGGACTTTAGAAATGATTTTTACTGAACAGTTAATCAAAGAAATAGGCCTAAAGTCTTTTAAGTTGTTAGCTCCTACTTTTTTATGCAACAAAATAACATTTGCGAAGTTAAATCTCCCTAATTGCAAGTTACCATTATAAAAATCATTAAACAAATTAATTAAGTCAAATTTTAAAAGATCCCAAAATGTTTTGTAAAATAATATTGGAAAACCATCAGGTCCCAGTGATTTATCACTAGGCATATCATATATAGCTTTCCTAATTTCCTCTTCGGAAAAAGAATTATCTAGCTCTGATAAATTAACAATAGAGTCTGATGGGTATAGATTTGTCCATCTAACATTGATTCTATGATTGATTTTGGAACCAAAAATATCCTTATAATAGTCTGTAAAAGCCTTGTTAAGGTCGCTTTGATCAACTAACTCTATATTGTTAACAAATATAGAGTTAATTGTATTAGAGCATTTTCTACCATTAGCAGTATTGTGAAAAAATTTGGTATTATTATCACCTTCGTTGATCCATTGAATTCTGGATCGCTGCTTCCACATCACCTCTTCTTTTTCTAAGATAGAATTTGTGATTATTGTAGATGTTCAAATTCAGTTTGTGATTATTATTATCATTATCTGAAAAATATTTTTACTTTATTAAGATTATTTAATAAAATATTCTATTTTAATAAATTGAATTAAATTAGTAAATCCTTTACAGATAATATATTAAACCGAATTATTTTAAAATAATTACAGAAGTTTTAAAGTGCAAAATAATTTTTATATGATTGGAATTGTGGAAAAATAATTTTACTTTATATTTAAACGATGGAAAATTAAGTTAGAAATAAACAAGTATTAAATTGAATAAAATTGTCCAATTATCAAAATATATTATGTATAGTGAAGTATAAATCAATTTAAAGTAAATTTATGTATAAATAAAAGAGTTATAAAAAAAGTGTAAGGAATTGATTGAAAATAAAAGGAGAAGCTTAATAAAATAATTATTGTATTCATTTTCTCATCTTTTAAGCGAAAACTCCTTAAAAAGCACATCCTCCTTTTATTGCTAGGAATTTAAAACCCGCCCTATGAGTTAGTCTATATAACCCTAAATTCTCTTTCCAAATCCCTCATTCCCGGATTAAATCGAACATGAAAAATAACAATGCGCTTCGAAAAAAGGGCATGCACACGGTTGCGCACGAAGGTGGTGACCTGGCAATGACATTGATGCCACAGGCGAGCAAATGGGGATGCACGTGCGTAGGCAAGGGGAAGGGGATGCACATGCGTAGGCGAAGCATGGAGGGATGCGATGAGTTCGCGTGGCAAGGCGGGCTGTGACTATGACGAGATGTGAGGGAAGCATCGCTCAGTGTCGTCCAAGTTCAGATGAGACGAGGCTATAAGCTGAGATAGCCTTCTTCTTCATTGCGTCATTTTGTGATACATTCAAATATTATTTTATTTGGCATGCTATTGTTTGATTGTTGCATGATAGAAATGGATGGAAATTGATTGATTTGAATTAAATTATGTTTGAATCACAAAATCTTCGATCTAGACTATATTTTCTTCTTGCATGATTTGATTGTGGTTGTGCTGGATTTGGGTTTGGACAATATTGTTTGGTTATTGATTAGTCGAACATATGTTGTTGAATGTTCTCACTTTACTTTGATAATAGGCGACTTGCTTGTGAAATTGATTTAAAGGGAAAATTTTGATTCGTGCGATTTTGAAAATGTTAAAGGATGTTAAAGGTAAATTTTGAAATAGAATTGTATGGCTTTGGAAATATTTTAAAATGAAATCCAATTGGGAAATTTAAAGAATTTATATTTGATATTTGATTGGAAATATAAATTTCCATACGATAGTGTTATTTTATACCATTATTGTTGAAAGTAATAAAAAGTTTCTTTTATATAAAAAGAAAAGTTACATATTTAAACGCCAATATTTTTATGAAATTTCGGAAAAGAAAATAACTTTGAAAGTTTGAATTGATATTTGTATAAAAAAGATTAATTTATATTCCAAAAGTGATGTATTTACTCTACGAGGGTTGAGTAAATGTAAAGTTAAAGAATTTACGGAACTCCTTTGTTAGCACTTTAAAAATATTAAAGTTAAATTTCAAAGTGTATGAATTACTTCAAAGGAGTTGGTGGGTTTGAAATTGAATGAAGATTTGAAATCTGGATTTCGTGGAAATTAAATAAGAGGGTTTAAAAATAAATATTTTGCGGAAAATAAAATATATGTTCTATGAATATGTAATCATGCCTACATTATTTTTATACATAATCGAAATATAATTAATCCATGTTATGATATGAATAATGCATGCATTGATAGGTGATGCTTGTTATTATAGTGTGTATGTTTGAATATTTCGTTGTGCTTGGATTATTGCGAAATCACCTTTAAACTGCTTATGTAGGTTTTGTTTTATGCCATATGATTTATATTATGTCATGGAATGAGGCAATGTGGATTATTTGCTTGATATTCTGTGTTCCACGTTCATTTAAATATAAAAATGTTAAGAAACCCTTTAGTGACATCGGGTTACATAATAGTTAGGTGTGTTACCATCGTAGATACGAACACGTAGAATAAATAAATAAAATTTGATTGAAGCAACGCGAGACACCAGATGAGCTAGATATCCATTCTAGTTGGACCGACTATAGGGTAGTGCCTTGAGTCGTGACAACTTGACCCCATTATCACTGGTCCAACGATCTGCTGCAAGGACGCAACAAGTGAGGATTGACAAATATGATGAGATTCATGGATAGTGAGGATTATTAGTAAGGATTGTAGAGATATTTGGTATAGCCAATGGATCGTGTGGGGACATCTATAATTTATGAGTTAAGGGGGATGTCAGACCCAGGCGACATCACTTGCTATCGACTTAGCTTCTGGTAGAGTGAAAATGACTAAGGTGTACTAGTTATTATATATAAATACTTATTGATCAAACTTAAAAGTGACGTGCGCTTAATAATAAATGTGATAATAAACAATTGTGATTAGGAGTGAACCACGGTTGAGTAAATTTGCAATTGTGAGTCATATTATTGTAAAGACATAACATGGGGTTGTAACATTGTGTGTTTGAGATACGGGATGGGTAGTTATCGAACATGCGATATTTACCCATATTTATTTTCATATGTTGTTATCATGTTATTGCATTACACACTAATACACTCACAGCTAGTTCCAGCCTAACCCGAGGTATGTTATTTGTTTAACAACCTTAGGTCAGACCGAGGTTGTTTTTGATCTAATATGTTATCGTGATTGTATATTTCTCTTGAGACTCGAGTTGATGATGATGCAGAAGACAATATTTATGCTAGTTATTTTGTAGCTAGTTATATTGATATATGATTATATCATATATATATATATATCATATGATGTAATTATATGGATGATGTACATCATTATGGAAAGATATAATTTTGTATTGTTACGTTATATGTATATTTATTGTATTATATATACGTTTTGCTGCGTTCCGAGTATCTTTGTTTTCTATTTATATTATATATGATTTTGTTCTGAAAACTCATGTGTTTATTTTTTTGTGTCGATATTGTTCACGTCTTCTATATTATTTTATGAAGTAAAAAGTGACATAACAGTTAACCTAAGGAAATATTCATGTGTGGTTGCCCCTAACAAACCTTATTCTCCGTATTACCAGACAATATTACCATATAATATATTCCTCGGTAGTATGGATCTAAAGGTGGAACGTCACATTGTTCCTCCTCTTCCTCTTGCTCATGCTCTTGTTCTATAATTGGTGAACATGTTGTTTTTGTATTTCATTTCTTTACGTGCAGACGCCATCGCACATGACCTTGAACTGTTTTGTTCCTCTTACTATTCACTGCTGGAACTAGCTTAAATTCCCTTTCTATTTATCTTCAATTTTTTTTAGAGAAGACATCCACAATAGAGTTTACAATGTTACTATTCCTGCAATCAATCATAAAATGTTTGTAGTGATTGCTTTGTTTGTAATGATTAATTAGTCAATGCAAAGAAATTAAGGTCTAAACATATGCAATAACCACGTCAGGTATAGGCGTGAGTTATGCAAATTACCACGCACGATCCTAGCGTCAATATCTTCTCTAAAAAATAGATTTCTTGATCTAGGGTTAGAAAGACAACTTTTTTTTGGGTACGAAATGGTAAAAAGAGAACTTGGTTCGAAAGAAGTGTAGGGTAAAAATGAGACGAGGTGCTGGGTTGAAATGAAATAAATGGGTATATGTCCCTAACCCTAAAAACCAAAAAAAAATATTGCATGGTTAGAGAGGAAACACAGCCTGGAGGTGGTGATAGATTTCATGCATGATGGAGATATCGAGCTCGATCTAGTTTGGCATGGCCTTGTGCGGATGTGTGCTGGAGTGATAGAGCGTGTGCAACCATGCAGCAGAAGGCGAGACAGAGAGCAGTGTTGAGGCTGGATTGGTCGACCTCAAGTTTGGTGGTGAGAGACAGCTGTTGATGGGTGAGATGATCAATATTACTAATGAAGGAGGGTTATATAGTGTTGGATTGCTCGAATTTTGGTCGATGATTTCCTTGATGTCGTAGGCATAAATGACACAATGATGATTCAGTGAGTGAATCATTATCCCTAATTACTCTATTATATACATAGTAACTTAACGTATGTGAATGGTGAGCTACACTCTAGGTTTCTTATGAGATTGCATGTTTGATGAAATTAACATATACATACCCACATAATTTTTCATATAAGTGATAAGCAATGGGTTATTGTTGAATTGCCTAATTGAATGAACGATTGAATAAATTGATGAATGATAATTAATTGTGAATTTGATTGTTTAACTTATATATGTACAGTACATCAACATGGTAGTATAAGAAATATTTTTGTTTCAGATATATGGTTATATTTTGAGATAACAATTATATGAAGTTGAATAATATTGGTTGTTGCGATGCATATGAATTGTTTATTTACGAGTGAAGTTGAATGGTTCAATATTTTTATTGTGTTTGGTTGGTTATGGTTTTGTCTGTGTGGAAATAATTTTTAGACTTTCATATCCAAATGGTTACAGGAGAATTTTTATATATAAATAAATTATTTATATTTGGATAAATAATAATCATTTTCTTTAGTTAAGAGTAATTTGACGGAGTGTTTAAAAACGTTGTGGAACCAATAGTTACCGCAATTTTGAGAATATATTAAATGATATTTTTATATATCATTTATTTTGAAAATATTTTAAATGATATTTCCATATATTATTAATGTTAAGAATTTATTAAATGATATTTATGTATATCATTTATTTTGAGATACCTAAATGATATTTATGCATATCATTAACTTTTCATGATATTTTCATATACCTTTGATATTTGAGATGAAATTTATTCTTGAATAACATTGAAATATATAAAAATGGGGTTTGATATTTTCATACTATATCAGTTTATGAAAAATAAAATAACATATGTACATACTATTATATGTATATATATTATTCGATTTAATTATATTTTGATATAATTATATACTTTAAGGCAAATGTTATACGAGCACCAAAGTCCCTTTATTTGTAGAAAATTTCGATGTCATGACCTGATTTCTCATGACAACTAACCCATGTTGCATCCAGTCAACTAGCAGCTGCCCGGGTTGGGATATCTTCAAGCATCCGTTGTTTGTATAGCCATCAATATTAAATTTTCATCTTTAATATAAACTTACACGTTTGGTAGAGTGGCATATAAGTAAGGGAAATCTTGTTGTCTGAGTAGTATATATAAATTATTTGAAAATGTTATTAGAATAACTCATACAGAAACTCTTTTGGAGTGATGATATGATAGTTCTCTTAATCATTAACCCGAATTGTTATTTAGTTATAATATACAATTACATTAAAATTATTTTAGTCACTGCTTTTTCGGAAACAACCTCTTCGCAGCACAAGAGAAATATTGCTTACATTATCGACCTACTCAGAGCTCACTATCATGCGGGAGCCTCGTGCACTGGGTTCCACCTTTATTTTAGTCACTGCTTTATTACGTTGTGTTAATTGATCAACTAGCAAACCGAAAAGTGGGGATGAATTATTTGTTGTATTTGTATGTGAAAAATGAATAAATGGAGGATAACAATCGAGTAGTATGAGATGCTCGATTATTACTGCGACGTTTATTCATTTGTGATTCGCATTTAAAATAATAATAATAAAATAAACGACGGATAATAATTGAATAGTATGGGTTGCTCGAATATTACTACGATGCTTATTCATTTATCTTTCACATTAAAATGCATCGATTGTGCAATGATGTTTGTATATTGCTTTATTTGAGTTCGGGATTTATTTATGATTCATGATTCTTTCCTATTGAATGATTGTACGTTAATTATTCCACCATTTTCTTATTGTATACGACTCCACTTACACTAGACATAGTCTGACCAATTTACTATATTTAAAAAATGGAATTTTTATTTCAGCTGTATGTATATAAATATTATTTTATCTTATATACACATACATACATAATTACATGCATACATATACATATACATATATATTAAAACTAAAAAATGGAATTTTTGTTTCAGCTGTATGTATATAAATATTATTTTCTTATATATTTATACAGCCATATACATATACACATACATACATACATACATATATATAAAACTTAAAAAATGAATTTTTTATTTCAACTGTATGTATATAAATATTATTTTATCTTATATAAACATACATACACATATTCATACATATACGTAATTGAGTCAAATGGTCAAAGCGAAGTCTTTTTGGCATTTCTTAAAATAACCCTACCTACAATATGGAATTTTTATTTCAGCTGTTTGTATATAAATATTATTTTATCTTACACACATATACATACACACACATGTTATAAAGTAAAACATTGAGGCAAAAGGTCAAAGCGAAGCCTTTTTAGCATTTCCTAAAATAACATGCGAGAAGCTCAGCGAGGGTAGGTTTTGCATTTGCCTTTCCCATGTTAAACAGTACCCCTCTGTTGATGACAACAACAGGCATTTTGTTCAGAAAATTCAAGAATCTGAGGTAAAGGAGGCGCTAAAACGGATGTAAGTAGACAAGGCATTGGGGCCTGATGGCATCCCCATGGAGATGCTATCTCCTTGGAGATGCAGGGATTGTCTGGCTAATAAGTTGTTCAATAATATTTTCAAATCAAACAAGATGTCAGATGAGTGAAGGAGAAGCATATTACTTCCAATTTTTAAGAATAAAGGAGATATATGAAGTTGCACAAGCTACATAGGAATTAAGCTTACGAGTCATACGATGATGGTATGGGAGAGAGTCATCGAACATCGATTAAGAAGAATGAAAAGCGTTTCAAAAAACTAATTTGGTTTCATGCTTGAAAGGTCGACAACATATGCTACTTTCTCGATAAGACAACTTATGGAGAGGTTTATGGAGCAAAAGAAGGATTTACACATGGTTTTTATCGATTTAGATAATGCTTATGACAAAGTATCACGAAAGGTGATGTGCTGGACTCTGGAAAAGAAGATAATCCCAACAACGTACATTACCCTTATCAAGGATGTATGATGATGTTGTAACTAGTGTGAGAGCATGCGATGGTGTAACCAGTGACTTTTCCGTTAACATAGGATTACATCAAGGGTCAGCTTCGAGCCCCTATATTTTTACCCTAGTGATGGATGAGGTTACGAAGAGTATACAAAGAGAGATTCCTTGGTGTATGCTATTTGTTGATGATGTTGTGCTAATTGATGATAATAGTATTGGGGTTGATAGACAACTCGAGGTGTGGAGACAGACTTTAGAATCTAAGGGATTTAGGCTTAGTAGAACTAAAATAGAGTATATGAAGTGCGAGTTCAGCGGTGTCAGGTCAGAGGACGGAGATGTTATTTTGGCCGGACAAATAGTTTCTAAAAAGGAATTCTTTCGATATCTAGGATCAATGTTGCACTGTAATGGTGAAATTGATGAAGATGTTATTTTTCGAATTCGAGCGGGATGTGTGAAGTGGCGACAAACATCTGACATTCTCTGTGACAAGAAAGTTTCACAGAAGCTTAACGGAAAGTTCTATAGAACGACAATTAGGCCTGCGATGTTATACGGTGCAGAATGTTGGTCTAATAGAAACCAACACATTCAAAAGATAAGCGTGGCAGAGATGCGTATGCTACGATAGGGTTGCGGTCATACAAGAAGAGACCGAGTTAGAAATGATGATATACGTGAAAAACTTGGAGTATCACCCATCGAGGAGAAACTAATTCAACATCGCTTAAGATGGTTTGGACATCTCCAATGAAGGCCGTCCGAGGCACCTATGCGCGTTGGAACCATAGCCCGTGTCGTTTGCTCAAAGAGAGGTAGAGGTCGACCAAAGTTGACATGGAAGGATGTTGTTAAAAGGGACTTGAAGGGTTGGAATATAGCTGCAGAGATGGTAACGAATATGAGCGCGTATAAGTTAGCTATTCACGTATCAGAACCCTGAGCTATGAGTCTTATAAGTTTTACATTATAGGATTAGAGAAAAAGAGTCAAGGCGTAGCGTTTGGTCTTTGATCAATGCTACTATCAGCACCATTATTACTATTTTTAACGTTATCATCGTCATTATTTTTTATTTTATTTTATTGTATTTTTTTTACATAGATATGTATTTTTATTTTTATTTTAGTGGGTTACTTTTATTATTAATTACCTGTTTTACTTGGTCACTTTTACGCACAATTCCATGGTAATTATATCTCGAATCAATCTTCAACTGATGAGATATAAGCGAACGCTACGAGTTTGAAAAGTGACAGAGGGTTCCTTTGGGTAAGTGAAGAATCGAGGAGAGAAGGTCGGTGTTGTTTATGTAGATTTGGTTTAAATCTTTTGTTTGTTTTTTATGAATTATGAATCTTCTTTTCTATTGAATTGCAGTTATATTTTATGGCAACTATCAACTTACGATTTGTACAATTTCTAATTGATCAAAATTATCCACTTCTGATTCCAATTGCAAAAGAAGCTAAATTTTGTTGACATCCAATAAGTGTCTGAAAATACGGGACAGTCGATAGTGCTTTAATCTACAACAAATAATCTCAAATATAGGTGCGACTTGTGACAAATCACTACATTTCTTCATCAGATACGATTTGTCAGTTTGAATGATCCTGGGTACCATTCTGCTTAATTTATCGTACAAATGTTTATTCATCTCTATTCATCCTATTTGTGCATTAAATTAATAAACTTCTAAATTTGAAGCACCAAGTTTCACAGTCCTAGTTTCAGTTGGCAGGGTCATGCCAGGAAGATTTAGACATGAGATTTTGCCTACAACGTATTGATTTATTGAGTAATTATCAAATGATTTGGAATTATTTACATAAATAAAGTAGTATGTTTCATTGAACCAAAGGAATTATTTACATTATGAAACTTTGCATCACTTGAAGTTTGCAGATGATGCGGCCTTGAATATTACAAGTGTTGGGATCTTGGTTGTGGACAGCTCAACAAAATAAGAGTATGGTTTCGTGATAACGGGGGACAGAATGAATGACGATGCATGAATACTGATTGATAAGTGTAAGGTACTTTTATTTGTCTTAGTTGAAAACTGATGATATCATAAAATGTAGTAATATTTCACTAGGAATCCTCTTATTTACACATCATAATAAGATATGCAAATTACAATGACATTTGTGTTTGTATACATTTTTGATATTGGATTATTCTTTATAAAACTGCTTTTGTTGCACCGCTTTATACTACAATCATTTTACCTACAATAAGTTAGTATATAAGATGATTAGGAAGCAGAGCACGTAAAACATGCATTTCTTCATACAAATCACAATTTTAATATTTTAAATTATCATTATTTAGAAGACAAAACTAAAAGTTTAGTTTCATACCTTTATATCTTATAGTATCACCATTCTTGCTTCATAGTTTAGTTGAATCTCTTTTACCTTTTACCTTCATATTTTATATCAAATCATCGTCCCTTTTACCTTCAATTCGATAGTAAATGAGGATGAACAAGTTAGAATTCAAAAGTAATGCTGTAAAAAACGCAAGCTTTGGCTTATAATATAGCCATTTTAGTAAAAATATCAAGCAACGGTATAGTTGCATGTATTGTTTTCGTTTCTATACAACTGCCTTTTATGTTTAGAAATAGTTTAGTCTTCCTAATCCATTTAGATTCAAATTAGTATAGTATTTAAGAAGTGAATTTTAATCATTAAGGAATTATCATGTTTTTTCCAGTGTTTTTGTTTCTACTTCTTCAAAAAATTGGTTAATTGCATTTAATCATTATATTGCTTAATTATGATGAGGTAAAAAAGGCAATTATACTGAATGTTTTTTAAGTCACCCTTTTTTTAGAAATTATTTTTACGAGCTACAACTGCATATCACAACTATGAAATATTGTAGATACATATAGTTCTCTATTCATTATATTCAGCTACTAAACTTCATGAAATCAGTAAATAATAAGTCTTTTAATAAAGAAAATATAGTTATCTATTCATTCTCAAAGCATTAGGTTTTAAACTATGGTATTGCTGGAGCTAACTACAACTATAGCGGTGTAGGCCATTCTAACTGATATGCCTGCAACATAAAAAGTACTAGTACATTATAAATATAGCACTTACCTAATTCATCCATGGTAAACAACTTAATTCTTTGACTAATCCAAGCTCATTTTGGTAAAGCAATGATATCAAGGAATATGTTAAGGGTACTCCTTTGGTTATGGAAGAATACTAAATAATGAAAGAGCTTTATATCTTGTAATATATAGGTTTAGGTGTTGCATCTGCAGTAATTTGTTATTTTATTTTATTTCATGGTTTGTGTTTATTGGTTCTGAATAATGACAGCTTAAACATTACAGAGAAATGAATGAGCTTACCAAGGGCAAACGGCAAGGTACATGATAAATAAGCAATGATAAATACCTCCGGAATGCTGGGGCATTGAAACAACCTATCTTTACTAGATGACTACCAGTTCATTTAGCATACATATAAGTAACACGAACAATAGTTTGCATTACCGTAAAACTATATACATGTGTGTGAATCTATTCTTTGCTTTACCGTTAAAACTTATACATACGAATACGTGAATCAAATTTTGCACATTGGAGCTAGCCATCTGATTCAAATAGTTTGTATGTCTTTACTGAAATGCTTCACCTTTGAAGCAACACATCAAAGATAAGGTAGCAAAGATCCAACCGAACATCGTTTTCAACTTTGATCACGTTTTTCTATGCACACGTCCAATCAGACTTGCATGCATGCTGGTATTTTAAGATACTATTGTTTAATTAATCAAAGATATTTTAATTAACCAATTTAGATCCAGATTTGAATTTAAATGTCTATTACCAAATCAAACTTAGATATTTTAGTTTTAATATTTGAAATTTTAAACTTTTGACACAGTCAAACTTAGATATTTTTTGACTTAAAATTTGAAATTTTAAACCTTTGACTCGGTCAAACTTCGATATTTTGACTTTAAATTTGAATTTTTTTTTGAAATTTAATATTTTTAACATAGTCCAATAATGTTAGATATTTTTATTTTACTTTATTTTTAAAAATATCAATATATATGTATTTATATTAAACTATATATTTGAGGCAATTAATGTAATATAAATTGTGTATACATTCATGGTAGATATAAATTCTAATATTTACTCACGTATCTATCAGCCATGTCATTATATATATATATATCATCATGTTGCACCAATATTATCATCAAATGCATAAAAATACGTAATATGTTTATACACACACATTATATTTGATTAATAATGATCAATTAAATAAAACAAAATAATCACATAAAATATGATTTAATCAAAACAACTAGATTGGATCTAGTAATTTCAATACCCAATAAGATCCAATTACCCATTTCACCTATTATGAACCGGGCTAAATCCAACCGTTAAGATAGAATGCAAAAGAAATGAGAGTGAGAGATATAAAAAAGATCGGACAGAGAAATGTTTGGTTAAAGTGATAGTGTTTTATGTGTTGTGTTGGCCAAAAGGATTGCAAATTGATAGTTTTTCTCGATGATTGTTGTTAATTGCTTTTCATAATAGTTTTTCTATAATACGATGAAAGTATTATTGTGTCAATTTGTTGGGTGTAGGCGAAAGAAGTGCATATATAAGCTTATGTTATAAGTACATTATTTGTTATTCTTTAGGCGATGCTTGAGAATTACTCATACCGGGATTGATTTTTGACTCCAGTGTATTGGCTTTATGACTCATAATACTCTGGTTGAGCAGGCTAGGAGGAAGATGTTTAGATTGGATGCTTGGTTTTGATTTTCTTGGGAGAGACTTTAGAGATATGCGAGAAGGAATAAATAGAAAGTTGTTCAACCTAAATATGCCCTTGATGTAATGATTGTGATAGCAAATACTTGATAAGTTTATGGCTAGCTTGTGAGCATGCATCTGTTTTTGACAATATTTGATATATCTTAGCGACAGTTTGTGTATGCTATGATAGAAAATGAGATTTTTTTTCTTTTCTCCTGATGGTCTCAAGGGGGTGTTACAAGGGTTGATTACTTGCTTTCCATCTTGAATTGATGTGGGTTGCATTCTAATGCGGTTCACATCTTTTCTTTCTTGTGAGGTTTGTTTGACCTCTTATTCATCAACACTTGCAGTTCTCTCATGATTTGGTTGGTCTGCATCAGGTTTGGCTTAATCTCCAACTACATTCAGGTTCCACCCTTGATTCGTCAGTCGCAACAATTCCTTCAATGTTTGTATATTCACTTGATATTTTCTATCAGGTTTCTATGTATGCCATGAAGCATTCCAATTAACTTTTTATGCGTGACCGCCTCAACAGATGGGTTTAAAGGTATTTCATCTTACTTTGGACCTCCGTTAACATTAGTATTAATGTGGACTTTAGCGGCTCGCTTCGTTATCTCAAAGTACTTTGAATTTGTTATCTTAAAAACATCCAAATCCAGGAAGGCATTCTTCTCAGTGAAAGCATCTAGATATTTGCATTGTTTTCAATGCAAATGATTGAGGTAAAAGAGCAAAACCTTTTCTTTGAGAATGAGATTAAGGTTTAAATGGAAAAAGTGGACCTTTTAATTATAAAGATAGTTTATTGATTTGAATTTGTTAAGCGCGATAAATAATAAGGTCATAACAGTAAATAAAGGCAGTTAAAAGAAAATAGAAATTCACACACATGATTTTTATAGTGGTTAGACAAAATCTCCGGTGTACATCCATTTTATGTCACTTCCGTTAATGCTCTTTGCACTACAATCGAATTTAAAAGTGATCACATGGTTTTCTTTACTAATTTGAATAAGAATTCCCAACGGTTATAATGTTGGTTTGGCTGCACTTTGCGGAGGAAGAAGAAAAGGGGTGGAGTTTATATGTCTCGGCTATTTGTAGGTGTGGAATTAACCAAATGTCTCCAAATAAGCTCCTTTAAATTGTGGATCTCAAATTCAGACCAATTTTCTCATATAAGTGATGGCGAATGCCTCCATATAGTGAGCGGTTCCTAGTGGAGTAGGCAAATGATGACAAGGAGAGGCAGCGAGCATTTCTGGAAACAAGTAATGGTGGCCACTGCCTAAGTGACTAGGAAATCAGTGCATTGAGGCGAAGACGACCGTTGGTGCAAGCGGGAGTTGCCTAGTGGAGGAAGCGATCACTATCCTTAATGCTGCTCTTATTGGCTAAGTACTGAACCATATATGAGTGCAGTGGTCATCCTATCAAATCATTCCACAACTTGAAAAATGTTCACATAGCTTTCCATCGATACACAATTTCCTCCGTGAACTAACATTCGTTCAAAAAATCGCCTATAACTGCAAAGTTTTTACATTATATCGAAAGGTAGATAAATGAATAACTGATATTTTAAAGAAATTATATTAGAATGAGAGCATCATTGTGATCTTCGCAACATATTAAAATTAAAAGATAATAATATTATAATATTATTCCTTGTAAAATGAAAACAATTATCTCAGTTAGTACAAATGATAAACAATTTGGGCTCAATCCAATATCACAATTTATGAGCCTACTTGATGGGCCTAAACTCATGCTTAAGGTTTGCTTGACAAAGTTTTTTTATGTGAAGAAGTCTATAATTATATAAGAAGAGGCCAAGCCAAAGCAAATCCTACTATAAAAAGCGACAGCGGTGATACCCTTTCCACAGTTTTATTTTCATCTCAGTCATCTCATTTTTAACATAACAAAGGTACGTAAATCATTGTTCTTTTTGTTTCTAATTATTCAATTTTCTATGTGGTTTTTGCATCAGTTTACATAATGGATATAGGGTTTCAATGTCGGACCTTCCTGCAAGTCCTGGCGGTGGTAGCCATGAAAGTGGCTGTGTGCATGAGGGCAGAACTCGGAATGTTCGTGAACAGGATCGATTACTTCCGATCGCAAACATCGGTCGGATTATGAAGAAAGCGCTTCCTGCTAAAGCGAAAATCTCCGAGGATGCTAAAGAAACTGTCCAAAAATGCGTTTCTGAGTTTATCAGCTTCATCACTAGCGAGTGAGTATATATTTTATGAAGACTCTATTTTTTTAATATTTGTTTAGACAAGAATTTTGACGTTGATATAGGGTAAGTAAAATTTGATATATTAGAATTTGTATTGTGATGTTAAATATAGGTTTGAAACCATAGATTTATGTTTGATTAATTCTTTTTCTGTCTATTTTGAAGTTAAGCGTTTCCATAAATTATGTTCGTGATTTTATTGCTAGGGCAATTGATAAGTGTCAGAGAGAGAAGAGAAAGACGATTACTGGTGATGATTTGTTGTGCGCAATGAAAACTTTAGGATTTGAAGAGTATGTTGAACTTTTGAAACTTTATCTGCAGAAGTACAGAGAGGTAATATTTATTTACGGTTTTTTTTCAATAAATTGCTATTGATTTATACACTATAGCTGATTTTTTTCCCTTTTGGTTATGCATGGGATTTTTGATGTTGGTGCACCTTTCAGATGGAGGTATTACTTTTTTTCCTATATGAATTATTTTGGTGCTATTTACTTGTTGCCTATTGTGCTTAAAATTAATTTGAAGTAAGATGTAACTTAAGCATCATTAAGTACATTAGCAATATGTATGAGCCGTGAAATCTAGTTCATAACCATGGCCTATGTTCTCAATTAACCCCATATTACAAACTATATTTTTGGATGTTTTGGCAAAGCAAAATATTGAAGAAAATAGTATAATTACTTAAGTAATTAACTTACATATTTCTTTAATTTAGATCTTAATATTGAAGTTGTAGTAGAATCATTTCATCAGTATTTTTATCCTACATATTTCCATTATTAGTCAAAATAAGATATTTACTTTTGGCCTTCTTTAGGAAAACGATGGTGCATGTCTATAAGCGAAAGTTTGGTATAGTTTCACACCTTAGATTGGAGACCAAACTAGATGTTTAAGTACAGCAGAGAAGGAGAAAGAACATTTTCAAATGACTTCTTCTATCTTAATTCACACGCTAGATAGTCATCTGAACTTTTAAAGCAGTTTTAACATAGGTAAAAAAATCTTGATAACTTAAGAACCTGGAAAAGCTTATCAGCTATTAGTTGGGATAATGTGCCATACTTATTGGAAATAACTACAGTTCTCCTTACTATAGCGGCAGTGCTAAATGTACAAATAATTTTACATTTTTGGCAATTGTACTTCAAAATTTCATTCAACATTTAGGTACTTGATTCGACTTTTAAACGTATGAGGACATCAGAGGCATTTATTTTATATTTCATATTGTTGAACATGGTATAGGGTGATAGCAAGGTGCC
Source organism: Allium cepa (assembly GCA_030765085.1). Lineage (NCBI taxonomy): Eukaryota > Viridiplantae > Streptophyta > Magnoliopsida > Asparagales > Amaryllidaceae > Allium > Allium cepa. The sequence goes on from CM060943.1 coordinate 133,860,005, forward strand.
TAAACCGGGAGAGAGTTCGATTAGCGGGGGATCTCAGGGCTTTCAAGAGGAATAAGGTATTATCTCAATTTCATCTTTGATTTGTAGCAATGAATCTATAAACTAACAATGTGTTAACCTTAGGTATTTTGTCTTTTATGTAAATTTGTTACACATAATTTATTTTGATGCTTCATAATCATACCTTTTTACGGTTCATGGGTTTTAACCGATTGCAGGACAAGGATGTAATGCATTATGTTTTATTTTTGTAGCCATCACCTTCATCAGTATTCCTATTCATACTTCCATTTTCAGTTTCTCCTCTTTTCCAAAATGACAAAGTATCGCTAGCTGTTTCTTTTGTGTCTTGTCATTCATGTGTTTTGTGTCTTCCTCTTCTGTTTCCACCTTTTCCTGGACAAAGTCTTGTAGATGTTTTCGTTTTATCTTCTCATTCATGCGTTTCAAACTAGTTGTCGATGTCCACACTGAAAATTATATCCCCACTTCATACAACTATGCCGCTTTAATTCTAAAAATGAAATTGTTAGTGTTGCATTATATATTTGATTTAATTTATAATGTAGTAAATTTAACTTGTGTCATTTCAAAGCAATTAGTCGATAGGATAATTTCATTCTGAAATTAACGACTTACAATGGGTATTATTTAATGTCATTTAATATGTATGATGTTTTGTAATATATTGTATGGTTTAGGGGGTTTAATTGAAAGCAAGATAAGGCTGCAAGGCATTATGTTTCATTTTAGTACCCTTTACCCTTTTTAGTGCCAAAAATGTGTTTGTCCACTCTTCTTTTTCGGTTTTCACTCTTTTCCTAAACGACAAATATTGTTAGATGTTTTCATTTTTATCTTCGTACTCACATGTCTTGAACTAATTGTCAGGGTCCATATTGAAAGTATGTCCCCACTTCATACAACTAAGCTCCTTTGGTTCTAAAAATGAAATCATCGATGCTGCATTATATGTGATTAAATCTATATTGTGGTAAATTAAATTTTGGTGTTATTTTAAGGAATTAATTGTTAGGATGATTTCATTTTGAACCTAAGAATTCACATAGGATGTTATTGAACATCATTTAGTTATATGATGTTTCGTAATTGAACTTTTGTACGAAATATTAGTTTTAGTTGAAAGCAAGATAAGGCTATGAGGGTAACTGTTTAACCTTTATTTAACACCAAAATTATTTTTATTCATTCTTCTTTTTCGGTTATCATTCATTTCCTAAACGACAAAGTATTATTAAATGTCTGCTTTTTATCTTTGCAGTTACGTGTCTTGAACCATTTGTTAATGCATGTATTGAAAATTATATCCCACTTCTAATAATTAAGTTAAAAAAATTATATCCCACTTATAATAATTAAGTTAAAAAAATTATATCCCACTTATAATAACAATTAAGATATTTTGGTTCTAAATGTTAAATCTTCAGTGTTGCAATGAGTGCTATCCTTAAATGAATGACAGCTCTTTATCTAAAGAAAACTTCAATGTTGCATTATGTTATTTTATTTAATTTAATTTATATGGTGGTAAATCAAACTTTAGTGCCATTTCAATGGAATTAAGAATTCTCATTGGATAATGCAAACAAATAAATTTAAAGTTTTTTCAACCACTAAAATTTCAAGGGTACTAAATATTGTACAATTAAATTAACCAACCATAATGATATTTATATGTATATAGTTAGTGAGATAATAAGATGCTAGCTACAAATAACAAAAGGTATACAAAGAAAGCAAAACTGTAAATCAAACACTACTGTCATTTAAAGAATACTAGACATTGGAATGGCAAGTTATGTATTTAATATTTCTCATACGATGTATGCGCGTATACTAAAACTTATCCGAGATGAAACCCCAACTTGGGTAGCATTCGAGAATTTATACCTTGTTTTGTAGATCTAATAATTTTCTATGGGCATGATATCTAAGCAAATAATGACATTTTTATGGTCATCATTTCTATCCGTTACACGAGCCTCTCGTTTAAGCGGCATCTATGGTAAGTTCTAAGCAATCTTGCCGCAACACTGGAGAGATTGCTTCTAAAATCAAGTCGGTAACCAAAAGTTCATACAAACCAAATCGAAGAATGCGTAAATAAATTTTCCAATAGACATTATTAAGTACTAACATTGTTTAGAAGTAAAATAGTAATAATGAAAAGAGAAGTTTTGATAAAACATTTGAAATTATTAGTTGGCTAATATCAATCAAGGCTATTTTTTTAATATTGTTTATTCTGACGAAATTTTGAAAACTAGACAATTACAGTAATATTACTTTACAAATCATAGTTTTACACAGCGGTGTTTATGGTTGGTCAAGCAATCACATAAGTGCTTGTTAACTATGATGTTGAAAGTCACGAACTGACCATGCTACCAACAACACCCATTGAACGGAAGGGGCTTGTCAGTAGACATCCAAAGGCAGAGATTTAAATCACCTTCATCTCGCCCGAGATCTCACCTGAGATCCGCGTACTGCACATGGAAAAACTTGTGTTTGTTATATATTCTCATACACTATATAAGTTTAGGTACTGATTCAAACAATTATATATATATATATATAAACTCCACAACAATACTAATATTTAGAATAATATACTTTTACCAACATTTTAGCAATATATTCAAAAATTTCTTATACATTCATATGTTACATCGCACATGCCAAATTACAGGTTATTAGAATCTTTGATTCACAGGAATGCAAAAAAATTAGATATTATACTTTAGAGAATACCATATGCAACAGCCAAAAGAAAGAAAAATTATCAAGGCATCGATCTACCAAGGTCACCACAAGCACTAATATCAAAAATGAAAAGAAATTACAGTGCGATTAACTTAAATAAACACTTATCTTGTCTGTGTCTGCAATCTCAAATAACATGGGTTGTCATAAAACAGTTAACACCATGCATGGATCACACATCAAAGGTTAAAAAAAGATTACAATTAAACACACACATCAACCAGTCTTAAAATCCGTTCATTGTGGTTATTTCCATTGCCTACCCAAATTTAGTATAAATATCTTGAGAGTAAAGATTTATATTGGCAGCAGCAAATTTTGGGAAGATAAAAGATGTGACGCCCCACCTCTATACCCACGCTAGCCAAGGACACTACAGGGTAATGCCGTCAACTAACACGGAGAATAAGGCTGGTTAGGAGCGACCATCTATAGCCTTGCTCTAACTATCTATTGAATACATCGACAATAAATATACCAAGCAGGTCGACATACCCAATGAATACTTAAAACAAAACCATAGGTGGTTGAAGGATCAATCAGAACAGAATATAACAACTCAAATGTAATATACATCATAGAACAGTAGATCATCGTATACACATATACTGATACATAGCAGAGTATACAAAATAGTACATGTCAAGTGATATAGCAAACCACAATATACAGACGAGTCAATAGAATAAATATCAGAGTTACTACAAAAATGGGACTACACAAAAAGCTATGACAAAAAGAAGCTAGTGGAGTAGTCCATGCGGAAGCAAAATAGGCTAAGTCCAAATGCACCTAACCTGAAACATCTCGGTCTGACCCGAGTATAAAATACATGGGTCAGTCTAGCTAAACAAATCAGTTAGATAAACTGAACAACCATAAACCTGCAAGGTTACAAAGTATAACAAATATCTCTAAAGGAGATAACACAATCATCTAACAAAAGATGAATCATATGATAACAAGCCTCATATCATCGGCAACATATAGAAACAGAGGATACAAATATCCCAAATCAAGCCAAAAAGGCAAATAACAAATACCAATAAGGTATACAAGTTCCGCAAGGTAAACGCTACGCATCATGCGGCTCATAATGACCAACATCGAAGGGCGATACCTAGGGAATATACATATGAATGAAACATCAGAAAATTGCTGAGCTCGGTACTGTATAAACAAGGATCCATGAGCCCGAAGACTCCAAACCCAATATCACCCATGCGGCTCATAACGACCAACAGCGGAAGCGATACTAAAGGGCAACCCAATATCACCCATGCGGCTCATAACGACCAACATCGGAAGCAATACTAAAGGGCAACAAACCCGAAGGCACATACCCGAAGGCAACAAACCGTAGTGGTGAAGGTCCGGAGGCCCAGTACTGGACACCACTAACTGGCGGAATGTGTCATAACTCTCAAAAAGGAATCCGAAAAGTGGTAACGTGAGTCTCATAACCACTCGTTCGCACTAAACGGTTTACTATCCGTTAGTTAATTTCACACTCAAAGCAGTACAAAGTTCATCTCATATCATCGGTAAACCAAACACAAAGGTCAAAACAATCAATCGAATAGGTCGGGGACTAATCGGAAAGATAAACGCACAGATTCATGGTCCGTGTTTTGCCTAACCATTTAATCTCCATTCCACTCCGTTCGAAGTGTGTGCGTTTTAATAGAATTTATAAATTGGAGAAACGAGCTTTTAAATGTGATTCGAGAGATTATTTTATAAAAACCCGTGGATGAAGTCAAAAATAAGTCATCAAAGTCAAATATGCAATAACAACTAATTGGGATCAACACGAATCGATAAAATTTGAAAAACCAATCAAAATATGCAAAAATAGGCAAAACAGGCAAAACATGAGCAGGTCGGTCGACCGGTTGCAGGGCTCGGTCGGCTGGCCAGATGCATAAAATAAAACATGGCTTGGGGTAGCAGGTCGGTCGACCGGCTACAGGGCAGGTCGGTCGACCGGCTACAGGGCTCGGTCGGTCGAACCTGATGATTTGTAGTTCCTGCCCTTTTTCAATGAAATGCAAGTTCTTTCCAAATCCAAAACAATGGCACATGCATACTTGTTAGGAATTCATACCCAACACCCATGAGATCAAGAGAGATAGATGTGAGTTCAAAACTCACCTTTAACCCAAAACAAAGAAGATGGAGCTCAATAGCAAGGAGAAGACCAACCAAACTCTACTTCAACTCAACAAGCTTCAATCTAAGATCAAAACACATATCTCCCAATTTAGGTTTAGGAAATTTTCTGAAATTGAAGAGGAGATGAGTTGGAGAAGATGAAGAAGAGCTTACCTATGGCTTCTCTATGATTTTCAAGCAAGAATTTGGAGTTTGCAAATGGAACTAGGACTTGCAATTTCTATTTCCTCTTCCCTTCCACCATTTTCAGTTTTTGCTTGAGAAATGAAAATGAAATGAAGATGAATAAAGAGAAGGGGTTGAGTTAGAGGGTTAAGTGGAGATTGGGGCTGAACCCAAACCCAAAACCCAATAGAAAAAGGGTCAAAATTTCACAAACTCCAAACATATCAAAGATTATACTCAAAAAGATCGCAAACGCCATTTTGGAACCAATGGAGGCGGTTTCAAGCTCCAAATCGGCCGTTTGCAAAAAGTAGTTTTTCGGACCAAAATCCGACTAACGACGCTATATTTAAATAAAACATTTAAATATATAATCGTTAAATATGCGGGTTGTTACAGATCTCACCTCCCTACAAAATTGCGTCCCCGCAATTCCTAGAGACGATATTTGTAACAACTACATCCATACAACAATAAAAAAAAGGAAATAAGCTTGAGATGAAAAGACTTACTCACCGTTCACAAGCTAAGATAGAAAACCCGGATAAGATCGCTCTATAAACTCTCTAGTTTCCCAAGTACAGTCATTAGGATTAGCGGACCATTGAACTTTAACGAGCGGCACGTCCTTGTTCCGAAGGTGTCGCACCTCCGTGTCAAGCACGCGAATAGGCTGCTGAACAATAGATAAGTCCGACGAGATCTCAAGTTCTAGCAAATCAGGAGAAGTAACAACAGAATCCGACTCCCGAAGACACTTCCGAAGTTGCGAGACGTGAAACACGTCATGAATGCTAGATAAATGAGCTGGAAGTGAAACTCTATAAGCCATAGGGCCAATACGCTCAGTAATAGAAAATGGTCCTATATAACGAGGAGCCAATTTCCCAGTCGTACTGAAACGCATAACCCCCTTCAAAGGAGAAACACGAATAAAAATAAGATTACCAACTGAGAACTCGAGAGGCTTCCTACGGCCGCGTAGGATTTCTGACGACTCTGTGCCTCTTTCATTCTCAACCGGATAAGATCAATCTTCTCGGAAGAATCACGAACAAAATCTGGACCTAGAATAAGCTTCTCCCCAGATTTCAACCAACATGAAGGAGATCGACATGGTCTTCCGTATAAAGCTTCGAAAGGAGCCATACCGATACTAGACTGAAAACTATTGTTGTAGGAAAACTCTACAAGAGGTAGGTGATCCTCCCAACTTCCACCAAAATCAAAAATACAAATACGGAGAAGATCTTTCAAGATACGATTCACCCGTTCAGTCTGCCCGTCAGACTGCGGATGATAAGCTGTACTAAAATTAAGATTTGTTCCCAAAGCTTGCTGAAGACTCTTCCAAAAAAGACTCGTGAATAAAGGATCACGATCACTCACAATAGAATTAGGAACACCGTGAAGTCTCACGATTTCCTTGACATACAACTTAGCCAAATGCGAAGCTGTCCTATTAGACTTAATAGGGACAAAATGAGCAGACTTGGTGAGGCGATCAATAATAACCCAAATACTAGAATGACCTGATCTCGAACGAGGTAGGCCGTCAATGAAATCCATAGATATCTGATCTCATTTCCACAATTGAATCTCAAGAGGTTGAAGAAGACCCGAAGGACGCTGATGTTCGGCCTTAAAACGCTGACAAGTTATGCAATTACTCACATAACTCGCCACATCGCGCTTCATGCCTTCCCAATAATAAAGGCGACGCATATCGGCATACATCTTGCTACTACCGAGATGAATAGTATACTTAGAACGGTGACAATCATCAAGAATGTCATGCCTAAGCGCAAAATCAAAAGGCACAAAAAGACGGTTCTTCTTACGAAGACACCCATGAGAATCAGTGCTAAAATCTTACAACGCCTCATCACAGGATCCAGACTCACAAAGCTGAATAAGATGCAACAAATCAGGATCACACCGCTGAGCATCGGCAATACGATCCAATAAAATAAGTCGAGCTCCCAAACTAAATAATAGAATAGGAGAATCAGAAGATGAACCTCGATCACGAATTTCACAAAAAGATAGAGTCTTAAGAATATCCTATTCGGCAAGCATCATGGAAAAACAGCCGAATGTTTGCGACTAAGCGCATCAGCAACACGATTACCCTTACCAGGGTTATATTGGATATCAAAGTCATAGGAGGCAAGAAACTCGAGCCAACGTTGTTGTCTCATATTGAGTTCCTTCTGAGTGAACAAATATTTTAAGGATTTATGATCGGTATAGAGAATGAAGCGCTCGCCCAACAAATAGTGTCGCCAAATCTTCAAGGCGAAGACAATGGCGACAAGCTCAAGATCATGAGTGGCATAGCGAACTTCATTCGGACGCAGTTGCCTAGAAGCATACGCAACTACCCGATCCTTCTACATAAGAACAGCACCGAGACCACTACCACAAGCATCGGTGTAGACAACAAGATCATGATTCTCCTCGGAAACCACAAGGATAGGAGCATCAGTGAGAAGTTCCTTCAATGACAGAAAGGAAGCTTCACACTTGTCGGACCAATCAAAACGAATGCCTTTCCGAGTAAGGCAAGCGAGAGGAAGCACAACACGGGAAAAGTCCTTAATGAACCGACAGTAATAACCCGCCAATCCAAGGAAACTACGAATCTCATGAACATTCTCGGGCCTCTTCCAATTCTGGATGGCTTCGATCTTTGAGGGATCGACAGAAATGCCATCGGAAGATACAACATGGCCTAAGAACTTAACCTTATTCTCCCAAAAATGGCACTTGGAGAATTTGGCTCTAAGCTGATGATGACGGAGAGTACTCAAGACAATTCTCAAGTGATTAGCATGCTCGGCTTCAGACTTAGAATAAATAAGGATATCATCAATGAACACAAGGACGAACTTATCGAGATATTCCCGGAATACTCGATTCATGAGATCAACGAAGAAAGCAGGAGCGTTCGTCAAACCGAAAGGCATAACGAGTCACTCAAAAGAACCATATCGAGTGTGGAAAGCTGTAAGAGGTATGCTATCCTCCGTGACTCGTAACTGATGAAAACCTGTGGCAAGGTCAAGCTGAGAAAAGACCTTAGCACCACTCAATAGATCAAACATATCATCGATCCTAGGCAATGGATACCTATTCCTGATTGTTAACTCATTAAGTTTGCGATAGTCAATGCAAAGCCTAAGAGTTCCATCGGATTTCTTCACAAAGACGACCGCGGATCCCCATGGAGAAAAACTGGACTGAATCAACTGCTTGGACTCAAGCTCTAAAAGCTGCTTCTTGAGTTCCTCATTTTCCTTTGTAGACATCCTCGTAGGAGGACGACTAACTGGCTGCGCGCCTGGAATGAGATCAATGCGGAAGTCAATTGCCCTCTTGGGTGGCAAACCCGATACAGGCTCAAAAACATCAGAAAAGTCACAAGCAATGGAAATACGAGATATATCATTCCCATCTCGTGAATCAAGAGAATATAAAGCCATTTCGGAATTATCCACATCCCCAAGAATAAGAGATAGCTGAGTAGGCGAATCCGGATGTCGAAGATATATAATTCTCTCCGAACAAATAATCCTGGCATCGTATCTCACTAGCCAGTCCATACCCAAAATCATATCAAATCCCGGACAAGAAATAACGTGCAGATTCGCATGAAAAGAAAAGCCACATAAAACAATCTCAACATCATCACAAAGCAAAGCTAAGGGTCGCAGATCCCCTAATAGGATTCGCAATCCTTAATGAAGTAACCATACAAGAAACATTCAAAGATAAATCATCAACGAGCTTCTTCGATACGAAAGAATGTGAAACACCCGTATCGAAAAGAATTCATATACTATGATCACGAAATAAAATAGAACCTTCCAAAATAGATGGAGATATACCTTTGGGCTGAGAGGGACCTTCAGAAGCCTTAGCAGCATAAAGCTTGCTAGACTTGGCACTAGCCGGAACAGTAGGGCAAGCTGAAACATGATGACCTTCCTTCTTGCAATAACGGCAGAAGAGAGGCTTAGGACAAGCTCGAATAATATGATCAAGAGAACCACAATTGAAACACTTTCGGACGAAAGGTGTTCCAGAAGACTAAGGCTGAGAGCTAGGACCACCAGTCTTCTTCTTCTTAGAAGGAAAAGGCTTGGACTTCTGAATTGGAAACGACCTCTTGTTGGGGTTCTTGGAAACCTCAACATCAACATCACTATCACACTCCTTCTCGACGGTCTCGAGGTGAAGTGCCGAATCCACCAACTCCTCAAAAGAAAGCTTAAGCTGAAGCAATAAAGACTTCTTAAGATATTTCTTAAGACCAGAAACAAACTTCAAATTCTTCTTATAAGAAGTGCCGATGAATTCAAGACCATACTTAGATAAAGCCTCGAATGATGCAACATACTCAGAAACAGAAGACTTCCCTTGCTTCAACTCAAGGAAGCGACGGGTCAATAAAACTTTTTCAGATTCAGGAACGAACTTGAGATCAAATCGCTCCCGAAACTGAGTCCAAGAAAGAGTAGACTCATCAATCTCTGCTACAAGAAGCTCATACCAATCAAGAGCACGCTCTTGTAATAAGCTAGAAGTTACAAGAACTCTATCATGGTCAGAAAGATCCATACGAGAGAAGATACGCTCGCACGTGCGAAACCAAGCTTGGACTTCAAGAACGGATTCAAAGCCTTTAAACGGCTTTCCTCCAAGATGCGCAAAATCACTGCACTGACGTGCAAAGGCAGACTTGCGAGGTGGAGACACTCGAGGAGGAACTGGAGGCCGAGTGCTCCTAAACAACTTCATAAACTGATCAGCAGACATATAAACGCCATCCGGATGTGAGCCACTGGATTGCCCAACATCCGAACGTCGTCCCCTGCCTCTTCCAGCCATGCGCTGAAGGTAAGATAAGAACAAGATTATTCACAAGGTAGATATTCAATACGGAATACTACGGAATAAAATGCATTCCTAGACATATTCCCCAAATTCTATCTAACCTTGATGGAACAAAGAGACACGATGACTCAAAGATTCGAATTACTTATACACTTCGATGTACCGTAATATGTGCATCTATTCTGTGTTTATCATATTTTGTCCTGAACTCAACTCTGATACCACGCTGTGACGCCCCACCTCTATACCCACGCTAGCCAAGGACACTACAGGGTAATGCCGTCAACTAACACGGAGAATAAGGCTGGTTAGGAGCGACCATCTATAGCCTTGCTCTAACTATCTATTGAATACATCGACAATGAATATACCAAGCAGGTCGACATATCCAATGAATACTTAAACAAAACCATAGGTGGTTGAAGGATCTATCAGAACAGAATAAACAACTCAAATGTAATATACATCACAGAACAGTAGATCATCATATACACATATAGTGATACATAGCAGAGTATACAAAATAATACATGTCAAGTGGTATAGCAAACCACAATATACAGACGAGTCAATAGAATACATATCAGAGTTACTACAAAAATGGGACTACACAAAAAGCTATGACAAAACGAAGCTAGCGGAGTAGTCCATGCGGAAGCAAAATAGGCTAAGTCCAAATGCACCTAACCTGAAACATCTCGGTCAGACCCGAGTATAAAATACACGGGTCAGTCTAGCTAAACAAATCAGTTAGATAAACTGAACAACAATAAACTTGCAAGGTTACAAAGTATAACAAATATCTCTAAAGGAGATAACACAATCATCTAACAAAAGATGAATCATATGATAACAAGCCTCATATCATCGGCAACATATAGAAACAAAGGATACAAATATCCCAAATCAAGCCAAAAAGGAAAATAACAAATACCAATAAGGTATAAAAGTTCCGCAAGGTAAACGCTACGCATCATGCAGCTCATAATGATCAACATCGAAGGGCGATACCTAGGGAATATACATATGAATGAAACATCAGAAAATTGCTGAGCTCAGAACTGTATAAATAAGGATCCATGAGCCCGAAGACTCCAAACCCAATATCACCCATGCGGCTCATAACGACCAACATCGGAAGCGATACTAAAGGGCAACCCAATATCACCCATGCGGCTCATAACGACCAACATCGGAAGCGATACTAAAGGGCAACAAACCCGAAGGCACAAACCCGAAGGCACATACCCGAAGGCAACAAACCGTAGTGATGAAGGTCCGGAGGCCCAGTACTGGACACCACTAACTGGCGGAATGTGTCATAACTCTCAAAAAGGAATCCGAAAAGTGGTAACGTGAGTCCCATAACCACTCGTTCGCACTAAACGGTTTACTATCCGTTAGTTAATTTCACACTCGAACTCAAAGCAGTACAAAGTTCACCTCATATCATCGGTAAACCAAACACAAAGGTCAAAACAATCAATCGAATAGGTCGGGGACTAATCGGAAAGATAAACGCACAGATTCATGGCCCGTGTTTTACCTAACCATTTAATCTCCCTTCCACTCCGCTCGAAGTGCGAACTTGTGTGTGCGTTTTAATAGAATTTATAAATTGGAGAAACGAGCTTTTAAATGTGATTCGAGAGATTATTTTATAAAAACCCGTGGATGAAGTCAAAAATAAGTCATCAAAGTCAAATATGCAATAACAACTAATTGGGATCAACACGAATCGATAAAATTTGAAAAACCAATCAAAATATGCAAAAATAGGCAAAACAGGCAAAACATGAGCAGGTCGGTCGACCGGTTGCAGGGCTCGGTCGGCTGGCCAGATGCAGAAAATAAAACATGGCTCGGGGAGGTCGGTCGACCGGCTACAGGGCTCGGTCGGTCGAACCTGATGATTTACAGTTCCTGCCCTTTTCAATGAAATGCAAGTTCTTTCCAAATCCAAAACAATGGCACATGCATACTTGTTAGGAATTCATACCCAACACCCATGAGATCAAGAGGGATAGATGTGAGTTCAAAACTCACCTTTAACCCAAAACAAAGAAGATGGAACTCAATAGCAAGGAGAAAGACCAACCAAACTCTACTTCAACTCAACAAGCTTCAATCTAAGATCAAAACACATATCTCCCAATTTAGGTTTAGGAAATTTTCCGAAATTGAAGAGGAGAAGAGTTGGAGAAGATGAAGAGCTTACCTTTGGCTTCTCTATGATTTTCAAGCAAGAATTTGGAGTTTGCGAATAGAACTAGGACTTGCAATTTCTATTTCCTCTTCCCTTCCACCATTTTCAGTTTTTTCTTGAGAAATGAAAATGAAATGAAGATGAATGAAGAGAAGGGGTTGAGTTAGAGGGTTAAGTGGAGATTGGGGCTGAACCCAAACCCAAAACCCAATAGAAAAAGGGTCAAAATTTCACAAACTCCAAACATATCAAAGATTATACTCAAAAAGATCGCAAACGCCATTTTGGAACCAATGGAGGTGGTTTCAAGCTCCAAATCGGCCGTTTGCAAAAAGTAGCTTTTCGGACCAAAATCCGACTAACGACGCTATATTTAAATAAAACATTTAAATATATAATCGTTAAATATGCGGGTTGTTACAAAAGATCTCCTAAAACAACACGATTGATTGATTAGTAAGATAAGTGGTAGAACACGAGTCATCCTGCTACCACGGCATTAGTTCTGGGCTTTGAACTGATGCAGCTTAGGGTTACAGTAAGGGCTTGAATTCTGGTGATTCTGATTCTCATCTATTCTTGACAGAAAGTTCTCTACCACTATTGTTGGTCCATCTTCTTCAAAATTATTATCAGAATTGAATTGCACGTCTTTCAGTTTCTCCTGTTATTATAACAAAATGTTAATTAAGAAGCAATGCATTCATTTATTTGAGTTGTTTAGGTTTCATGTGTATGTGGATGCATCGATCGTATGCTTGTAGGCAAAGTGTGTTTTTCTCCCTCGAACATGATTCATTAGTGCCAACACTGTCGATCATGGGGGTTGAACTCATGACCTTTTATCTCATAGTATAAACTACCAACCTAGGAGCCAACCCTGTTGGCTGTAGGCAGAGATTTTTGTTTTGTAAGTTTGTATGTGAATTTTAGTCATTAGCAAGTTTGTATATATTAGCAGCTTATTTACATGAAAAATGATTAAAAGAAGACAAACACCATTGTCCCAGTGGTTAAGTGATTTGGCTTTGGTGCGAGAGGTCACAAGTTCGAAACTTGCCTAGCGTGATTCGAACGTTTATTGACATGTGATATGTTGTCACAATGATTTGTTGTATATAAAGTACCATTTAAAAAAAAATGATTAAAAGAAGTCTTGGTACTTGCATGTCTCTCACTTGTAGAGCATAACTATAGTATCCAACTTTACCTTTTCCATATAGGTCGGTCTAAAATGCAAATTAGACTGCAGTGACCGTAGATGTTTTCATAGTGTGCGCATTGGACGTATAAAAAAATAAGCAAGCTTCAGATTCCAAGATGTCATTTTCCATAATGCCGTTTAATTTCATTTTTTATGCATCATGGCAAATCATGTAGTTCTTTAGGCAATAGATTTGTCCGAAGAAGAAGTAAGATGTGTGATCTGTACATTCCCGAATCTACGCCGGGTTAGAAAGAGTTCATTGACGTATATCATCAATAGGGTTATCAAATGTAATTCTCTATTATAGGAAAGAATGAATTTAATTAACGTAAAATGATCGCTGCTAAAGATTGACATTAGATTTGTCAAACCGATTTTAAACCCCAGCATTATTAACTGCAATACATCTATTTAATCGAATTTTTGTACTTGGTCAATGACAAAAATAACACCAAGAAAGTGCGAAAAGACAAAGATATTGATATGATCCTTCTCGTGTTTCCGGAAGTCCATTTTATGTGCATGACAGGAAAAATGTCAAGCTTTCCATGAGCATTCAAAGATGTGTCACATGCGTAAAATTAAAGATTATTGTGTCCAAATGACATGTTACTCAAGATAAATCAACAATTCTCAAAAACGAGATGACTCCACTTAACTCTTCCAAGTTGGTGAGTAACACCAATATAGTGAATAAAAAATTGGTTAACGATGCAGTACAAAATAATTTACATGAAGGGTTTGTGTATAATAACCATCTTCATCGAATCTAACAATAACCACGATATTAAACTGTTGAATGCTTTTGCTAATTTTTATCGCTAACATTTAGCATGGTTAACTATTGAAGTGATACACCCAACTACAAAATATAAACAACCTAATATGGTACAACTATGGTTCAATTGTACCTTGATTCAATGGACATTTTAACCTAACGTGTAAAAATTGTGTTTTCACACTTCTTCTAAAATTATCACTTTAAAATAAAATTTATAAAATAATACGCATCAAGAAAAATATAAAGAACCAAAGACTAGCGGTTAATAATATGATATGACACTGCATAATACAACACACAGCCATCAAGGTTCTCAAACAGCAGATTCAAATTCTGTATTGAAAATAAAAATCTTGGTAATTTTACATTTAAAAATGATATTTTTCTCCATTGTGGACTAAAATGCATTTCGAATAGGAAGTTGAAGTAGGTCAGATCTGGCCAAAAAAATAGCATTGAAACAAATACGAATTGTAAAGAGTTAAATATTTTCGAAATCTCAAACGGTCATAACGAACTTGGAGAATCTTCTTGTTTATCATGAGTTAAACAAATGAATAGTATAAAGTTTTAAAGATCCATGTAAGCAATATGTAAATCGTAAGTTATCTTTTAATAAACAAATAGTCATTGTGTGTCTTGTAAGAAATTAAAATTGAGGGATCACTTATAGCGTTTCTCGTTGAAAATGATAAAATAATGCTAAAGCATCTTAAACATAGTCGAACAACAATGCATCAAATGCTCATAACTCTATCTCAAAATCTTGTATTTCAAACTGAGTTTTATTTTCTTCTTCCTCTCCCTTGTATTAAAATCAGTTGAATCCAACAAAATATTTTGAAAATATAAATAAACAATTATTAAACTGTTCGGTTTGTGTTACTGATCTTATCATCATGTAAATTAACCAAGGTTCGAGAACTAGGTTTCGGTCAGTTGAAAATTTTAAGTTTCGGAGGATTTTAGAAATTTCGGTAGTTTCGTTTTCGGTTTCAGTCCCGGTTTTGGTTGTTAACGATTTGTTAATGAAGATGTACCAATAATCATTGTAAATAAATATAAAATATTGTATATAAAAAAATAGAATACAAAATAGTATATTATAATATAAAATAGTATATTATAAATAAGTAAACTGATTTTGGAAATTAATTGTAATCCCAAACACAGTCCAAATCCAACACATGATTGTTTGTGCCCCAACTCATCAAGAAAGCCCAATACAATGTAGCTTACAGGCTTTTGAAGTCTTTTACTGTTATGTGAAAATTCAAGTCAAATAAAAAAGTTTGACCACTTAATAAAGAGGCCTGTAACATTTCAACTCATCATCTTCTTCCAACATTTCAACCAAGGTTTGAGGTTTCGACCGAAATACCGAGATTTCAGTCATTCCGTTTAGGTTTCGACAGAGACCGAAACCAAACCAAACCGAATACAACAAGAAAAATCTCGTAAAAGGAATTAATTTGAGTTTCAAATACATGAATATTCAAATTTGCAATTTAACTTAGAAAATATATAAATTCACAAAATATGTAAATCGTGTAACTGAAAAAGTTGAAAAAGAAATAACTATTTTTTAGTGTTATAAATATCTTTATTAATAGTTGTCTTGCAAGCGCAATCTTTTGGTCCGACCATGAAATTCCAAAATTGCCCTTTATATGTATTCCTTTAGTGATAGTTGTAATAAATTTGCTGTCACTCTTTTGTTGTCAGTACGAAATACCAAAAATGCCTATGTACAGATATTATTAAATTTTAACATCACTTAAAAATAGGACTTGACAATTAAGCTTTCTTTAAAAATTCAACATTTCCTCTATAAATGTTTAACAAGTGTTAATATCACTTAAAAATAGGATCTACCAAATAAACTATTTTAAAAATTTGTTTTTTATTAATTGATAATATAAATAAAAATATAAACTAATAATGCAACTTAAAAATAAAAATTCAAATTAACCATGTTTGAATTAACACAAAAATATGACTAAATATTTATGGTATAGTTTTCTTCTGAATGTATTAAACATTACAATTTGTAGAAAAACAATTCGGATGTCTTCATCACGCGTGAAGCGCGTGCCGTAACGCTCGTTTATAATTAATCGTTATTGTTTTTTTATATTTATTTTTCAGTTAAATATAAATTATACATTTTGTTTCAATAAATTAAACAAACATATGTGTAATTATATGAAAAATAAATAATGATATCCGAAACTGGAATCGAAATTTCGAAAAAATTTACGAATTACATCGAAATTTCTAAAATTATAAAAGATCGAAATCGAGATCTCGAACCATGGTTTCAACTAAGCCTTAGTTCTCATTCTTAGCTGCACTGCACAAGACACAAACAAATAGACTACACAAAATAGAGACGAAACTAGTAAATCATCAAGCCCTAGCTTTATTCAATTAACAAAATCGACAGGTCGAATGCCGAATCAGGGTTCTTTAGGTATGTTCTGTAAGTTCGGTTCATACTGATTTCAGGTTAATGATTATTTTGTATTTTTCTTACTATTCTTCCTTTTCAAGTCTGATCTATTTGATTTTCCATTATAAAAATTGATTTTTACATAGTGAATCAAACATTTCGCCTGAAACGGTTTTAGCCTAGGGTTTCGTCCCGGCGATGGTCGGGACTGTAACGACCCAGAATTTTTATAAATTAAAATTTGAATATTTAATTAATTTTAAATATTTATAAGTGAATTTATAAGTCGAATAAATTTTTATTTGAATTATTGGATTTAATTGGATAATTAAATCGATAATTTAATTCGTTAAATTATGGAAATAATTGAAAATTGAGTTAAATATGATAGAAAATGATTTGTAAAATTTTATTTTATCATGTTGGAGTTAGAATGATATTTTAGAACTTTTAAAATCGAATTAAAAGTTAATTTGTGAAAACTTGAATATTTTAATATTTAATCGACTAGTGAAAATAGCCAATTTTTGAACAGTCTCAGAATTGAACGAAACCAGTTCCATTGGATCCGTAATAGTTAGTTATTACCGGATTTCAATTTTCGTGTCAATCGGAGCTATCGTTTGATCGTGGCAGCTCGAAACGCATCGAATTATTTTTAATTTTAATTTGGCGAGTTAAAATAGCCATTTTTCAAAAAGTCTCGGATTTGGACGAAACTAGTTTCATCGGATCCATAATGTGATATTATTGTAAGGTTTCAAATTTCAAGTCAATTGGATTTACCGTTTGTCCGGTACAAATTAAAACGCCTAGAAAATCGCTTAAATCGGTTTAATTCAAATTGAGCGTTTATAGCCATAACTCGCACAGATGTTCGAATTAGCTTTCGAAACCTGTTCCATTGTGTCCGGAACGCGGGGTAAACCCTAGAAACGCTGGTTACGGCGCGTAAATCGGAGTTCGGAATTTCCGGATGAATAGTGTTCGATTTTCTTCTATAAATAGACCAATGCCTTCATAACTTTAAAAAAAAAAAAAAAAACAAAATAGAAACCCTAGCCGCCACCTCCCTGACCAATGGCCAGAAACGTCCCAACTTCCACCTCGATTTTCTCCTCATCCATCGACATTTACCAACAACTTTCAACTAACAAATTGAAGAGGACGTCAAGCTCTATAATATCAACGGTCATGATCTGAAAAGACTTCACGGATCAACGGCAAAATGACGACGAAGTCAGCGACTTGCGCACGCATTCCAAGGCTAGAGAGGAGGCCGAGTTCAACTTGCTTGGGGCCGAGTGTAGCTTGTGCGAAGGGCTTCAAGATGGCGGTGGTGTGATGGAGTTTAGTCGAGTGTGGTGGTCGAAGATTGAAACCCTAATATATGCTAATGGGTTGGGAGTGCGGCCTGTAGGGGACGTTTGCGTTGTGAGGGAGAGGGAGATGAAGTGCACGGCTATGGTTGCAAGAGCATGGATCTGACGGCCTGTATATGTGTGGGTTTGAAATTGTTAACATATGTTGTAAATTATGCAGTTAAATCGTGTGCAAACTTCAAAAATCCATATCTTTTTCATACGAGGTCGAAAACGCGCGAAACCAGTTGCGTTGGAATCGTATGGACGAGCACTACGCGATGGAGATGGTTTGGAGTCGTTTGGAGTTAGTGAGAATTTTGGATAAAATTAAACGTCCGTTTAATTTTATTCGAAATAAATCGCTAAAGCGGAATTTAAAATCAAGGTGAGAACTTCTCACTCAATCGAATCAGTTTCGATTTTATTTTAAATAGTTAGATTTAAAATATTTGAATGCATGTTTGAATGATGATTTATATCTATTGATTGTTAAAATAGACATTATGCGTCGTTAGTAAGCGGATGTTATTTATTAAAAACATATACCGCGAATATTTCATAAACAGTGAAATTGGTATTATAAATAATATCAATATATATATATTGGCATATGTATATATTGCAGTTATTGATTCCCTGCATTTTTTAGCGGATGAGACCCTATTACGCCGTCTATTAAGCGGATAATATTTAAATCCCATCTGGAGCGAAATTGGTATTGTGCTAATGTTTGTGGATGCAGGAAAACAGGTTGGAGGGATCCAACTGGATTCCTCAACAGTATTTATTTGATTTTGAATATTTTGATATTCGTTGATTATCATATCGATATATGATATCGTTGTTGTCGTGATTGTCTATTTGGTGTGTAGCATCATTGGACCCAGATTTTGGGATTTTAAAATGATTTTAAAGTGATTTTAGAAAGTTTACGTTTTATAAAATAATTTTGGAATTGATCCATTTTAAATAAATAAACGTTATAATTTTTAAAGTTATAGAAATTATGATTTTTGAGAAATATAGTTAAAAACTGATTTTTGAGAATATGATGCTAATGATTTTATAAAATAGTTTAATCGGGATTTTAGAATTTATTGTGAAAAGTTTAAATATAGGATTTATAAAATTTAATTATTTTATGAATCAAAATGGTGAAATAATAAAGGATATTAAAAACGTTTTAAAAGAATAATATAAATTGATTTATATTAAGAGATTTATAAATGGATATTTATAAATTGAAATGTTGACATTATAAAACGAGTTTTTATAAGTGTTTGAATGAAGTGAAAATGAATTTCATTAAAGAATGAAATTTATAGAATTATAAACGGTGAAGTTATAAATGAAATTTATAAATAGTAAGAATTATAAATTTGTGAAGTTATTTGAAGAATAGATTTGGTTAAATAAATGAATCTTATAAGTTATAAGATTTATGGTTTGGAAAGTCTTTAGAGGAACGATTTTGTAAAATAATCGTCTTATAAGTATTTAACTTATAATATGAACTTTTAGTTTATAATTGAGTTATAAACTGGAATAGGTTAATAAAAGAATTTATAAAAAGGAAGTTTTTATAAATAAATAGAAATGGAATTTATAAACGTTGTTTTATAAATTCGCAAATGACTTATTTTGACAAGAAAATTTGTTGAAACCTATAAATGGAGTTATATTCACATTTTTGAATAGTGAATAATCCTTTGAATTAAAATGAATAAAAGGATGAAATTGTTAATGAAGTATATTCACGTTTTTGAATAGTGAATAACACGTTAAAGAAATTGTTTTGGATTTGGATGTTTTAAATAGAATAAAAACGATCGAACAATGTTTTAAAATGTGTTGAGATTCGAAACCATAGATTTCAACATTTATTGTTGAAATAGACGTTTTCGAGAAATAGAAGGAGATGATGGACTATAACACTGTGGTTATAGTAAATGATTTCCGAAAGGAAATGTTTTGTATAGTATTGGGATTTATATATCTATTTAATTTCGAATCCCTATACTAGTGGTTTTGGGTTGTCGTAACGATGTTTTACGCAACATTCGTTTTGGCCCAAATAAATATGTTGAAGAGAATGATTTCCTTAATAGAATGAAATATATACTAAATTTCGATTTAAGTATATTGAATATTTTCCAAAGGTGAAAATAAATAAAATTTGTGAATTACTTATGAATAAATAAGTATGGAAATGTTTTTCCAATGTGAAATGAAACGTTTTGAGAATTTATCTTTTTGAAGATAAATTGAAATGAATTATTGAAATCATAGGCATGGATATTTTGAAATGTAAATTCACTAAGGAATTTATAACAGAAAGTGGGATTGGTTTAGAAAAATAAATATTGATTTATTTTTGAAGTATTGAAATTATATATCTTGTAAAGATATTTTGGAAAATAAATAATTTGGAAAATTATTTGAAATCTGGTGATGTTGTGCATATCCAGTGATAGTTCAATAACCGACTATCAATATTTCCCTTTGAATGGGTAATTGATGTGATTTGTTTGAATGTGAATGCTACACTTATTTTTGAATAAGCGCTCACTATTTGGGTTAACCGGGAAAGGACCATGGGGTCGTATAACCCATTCCGAATATGTGATACGTCGTTATAATTGCATTGAAGATCGGTGTTGAAGACCCGGTATTTGCGAGAGCGATAGGATGACCTGTCGATTGTCTCTACACTGAGTTACAGCGGTATAGAGACTCCCTAAGTGATGGGAAATCCGATCAGGATTGTGAATATCCAGATTGCAAGGACTTCTTTGTAAGTGCCTTCGGTTTTGTTTGATCCCGGAACAGACTTGTATGGATTGTATGTCTGACATTACAAGTTGAGATATAAAGCCGATTTCTTTCAAATATATTTCTGTTGGTGGCGAAGAATTTATTCTTTTAGCTTAACACCCTTCTCTGAGACGTACGAGCTCAGAGGTTATATAGTTGAAGTTATCAGCGATATATTCCCAATTTGGTAATGTGACATGCTGAGTGTTGCTGAAATGATCATTGTGTTGATTATTGTGATAGGATCGTTTATTTGATCGTCTATCTTGGTGATCATTGTGTTGATCATTTGTTGACCCAAAGCATGGCTTTTGTATAAAGTATGTTTTTGTGGACGTGACTTCGTCGAACCTCACACCCCGGAAATGGTCAAAACAGGAAAGATGCGGCAAGGTTATGAGGGGTAGCTCCCTTTAGGGTATGTACATTTCCTTCTGGATAGAGGTGGTATCATGGTATGGAGCCCAGATATTTAACCTATGTGGTTACTACGAATTTATTACTTTGTGGTTGTTGGTTATCGGGATCCCGTGAGAAAGGTCGTTTACGATCGGGGAATGGCGTGCTCGTGTCAGTAGTTACCCAGTTAGGGGTAACCCGGCCTTGTGTTGGCAGAGTTCCGGTTTGGTTCTCGGGGATGTCTTTCCAGAGGCATTCTCATGTGGCAATGGGAAGTTCCTTGGCCTGACCATTTGTTGGAAATCCAAAGAAACAATACGAGACTTGTACGGTTTTAGTTGTATAACCTGCTATGGAATGTGGCGGTAACCTGCTATTGAACATAGTTAGCTATAGTAGGCATAGTTCGAAATGTCTGTGTTGGCTAAGATTTATATCTTTATTTTCGAAATAATTTTCTACACTATGCACTAGTAATAATATCAAATGCTTCTTTTTAATGCGTATCAAGCATCTTTGACTATCATAAGGAGAAATCTCCTCCGATTCTGCGTTTGCATGTGTGTGTGTGCGGGAGGCCTTATGGTAGTCTCATTTTTAAAAGCATTGCGAATTGAAATAAAAATATTCCTCTATTTTGATTTTTAGAGATAAATAAACTGTTTTGAGTTCTCACACCAGTCACATGACTGACTCGGAGTTTATTGTTTTCCTTCCTAAACTCTGGGTGCCCACCAATTTCCACACGAGCAGTCAAGAGTAAGGTTTATCAGGATATTCTGGAGTTGCTGGAGGCAAGCTGGATGGCATGGCGTATTACTAGTATATAGTATTTCTTTTTCCGCTGTTTGATGTTGTTGTTGTTGTTGTATACTCTGATGATATGATGAAATGAAATGTAATGTAATGTAATAACTGATATAGTTCTTTGTTTAAAGATTATTCATTTATTATTATATGTTGTTCCGCTGCGAATTGTGAGATTCGGATGTTGTTCTGTTGTTTCCTATTCCGTTCTATTCTCTGTTCTATGTTCTCTATTCTCTTTTTCTTCTATTTTAAAATTTTCTATTTTCTCTTCTCTCTATTTTCTAATCTTCCATCTTATCTCTTCTATGTCTTCTTCTTTCTTCTTTTCTTCCTTTTCTTTTCTTAAATTCTTTTTAAAACCCATAACTATTCGGTTTTTCGGCAACGAAAAATCGACATGTTACAATTTGGTATCAGAGCTTATGGTTAAGCGACAACCATGGTTCTGTTGGGTATTACTCATTAGAGATAGAGTCAGCAGTACTCTAGAATGAGTTTGAGTGTAATAATAGCTATGAGAGCGTATTTGTTAGTGAATATAAAATTTGTTTTGTATTGTGTTGACTTATCGGTTGATTGTTTATAGATTCCAGTCGATGTAGTCTGGCTAACTATCGTAGATAGGAGTTTCTAAACTCTTAAACAAGATAAACCGACATAATATTGTTTTAAAATGGGTAAATGAAATAATTTTACCTTGATTATATTTTATTTATAAAGAAATAATTTTCAGAATTATTAAAGTGTATATAAGTTGATTGTTTAGTTATTTGAATAATCTAAATAAAGGAATTGTATAAAAAAAAATTATAAGAGTTGAATTATAATTAAAGTGATTTACAATTGTGAAATAAACTTATATATATAAGAAGTGAAACTATATGAATATATTTATGAATATGAGTTGTGAATAAAAGTGAATTTAAAGTTAAATGGAATATAACTTAAGAGATGTTGAATGAAGTGATATTGATATCAAAGTAAAATGAATAAAGTTAAGTGATAGATATGAGCTTAAGTTATATAAATGAAATTCAACTTTAGAAATTGAATTGAATTGAATTGAATGAATAGATTGAATGAAAATCAATTTAATTAAACCAATTGACAAGTAAAGGTGTTAAATCAAATTGAATGAATATAAGCAAAGGAATTTGGTTGCAATTAATAAACATTGGTTGATATATGGTTGTTAGTTGATTGTATATAATTCATTAAGTATTAATGAAAGTGAATTAGTGAAATTTAAAGCTATGTAATTGAATTCAAATTAGAAGTAAATAAATTTGAATAGAATTGAATTTAAATTGGAAGTGAACCAACTTGAATATGAATTAGTGAATATAAACTAATTGAAAATAAATGTTAGTAAATCCACTGTATATGAATCAAATGTGATTAAATTGAAAAACCAATTCATTGAATATTAATAAGAATATGAATGAATATTGATTTGGTTATGGATGATAGTTGGTTGATGGTTGAATATATATTGCTATTGAATGCATTTGCTATGTTGGCATATATAGTAATTATGTTGCTATATGTTGTATATTGATACTATTGTCATATATGCATGATTCTCATGTTGTTTGTTGAGTGTTTAGTAGGTGCGGATCGCGTTTGCTTCGCATTTGGAGCTCGCTTTCGCGCTATATTAGCCGTATATGCTTGCTAATAAAATATAAGGTACATATCTCGGATTACATACCGTACTTTTACATTTTTTCCCTTCGGGATGCCTCATTACTTGATGAGATGTATATTTGTGATATATATACTGTCATTTTTTTTTCGGATCGAGCCGCGCAAAGGAGACTATGGCGAATTTTTCCGGAAATTTAAGGCGTTAGAAAAAATTTGAGAAAAATTGGAAAATTTTGAAAACTTTAACTTTGATTTTGAATTGAAAGTTAAACAATAGTAATTGTTTTTGAAAAGATAACTAAGTATGATTTGGAAAACTTAGTAAAGTATTGTAAGAAGTTTAATTATGAATTTTGGAAAATTAATAGATTCTGTAACTCTTTCTTACTTGTTAATTTCGAGGACGAAATTCTTTTAAGGGGGGAAGATTGTAACGACCCAGAATTTTTATAAATTAAAATTTGAATATTTAATTAATTTTAAATATTTATAAGTGAATTTATAAGTCGAATAAATTTTTATTTGAATTATTGGATTTAATTGGATAATTAAATCGATAATTTAATACGTTAAATTATGGAAATAATTGAAAATTGAGTTAAATATGATAGAAAATGATTTGTAAAATTTTATTTTATCATGTTGGAGTTAGAATGATATTTTAGAACTTTTAAAATCGAATTAAAAGTTAATTTGTGAAAAATTGAATATTTTAATATTTAATCGACTAGTGAAAATAGCCAATTTTTGAACAGTCTCAGAATTGAACGAAACCAGTTCCATTGGATCCGTAATAGTTAGTTATTACCGGATTTTAATTTTCGTGTCAATCGGAGCTATCGTTTGATCGTGGCAGCTCGAAACGCATCGAATTATTTTTAATTTTAATTTGGCGAGTTAAAATAGCCATTTTTCAAAAAGTCTCGGATTTGGACGAAACCAGTTTCATCGGATCCGTAATGTGATATTATTGTAAGGTTTCAAATTTCAAGTCAATTGGATTTACCGTTTGTCCGGTACAAATTAAAACGCCTAGAAAATCGCTTAAATCGGTTTAATTCAAATTGAGCGTTTATAGCCATAACTCGCACAAATGTTCGAATTAGCTTTTGAAACCTGTTCCATTGTGTCCGAAACGTGGGTTAAACCCTAGAAACGCTGGTTACGGCGCGTAAATCGGAGTTCGGAATTTCTGGATGAATAGTGTTCGATTTTCTTCTATAAATAGACCAATGCCTTCATAACTTTGAAAAAAAAACAAACAAAATAGAAACCCTAGCCGCCACCTCCCTGACCAATGGCCAGAAACGTCCCAACTTCCACCTCGATTTTCTCCTCATCCATCGACATTTACCAACAACTTTCAACTAACAAATTGAAGAGGACGTCAAGCTCTATAATATCAACGGTCATGATCTGAAAAGACTTCACGGATCAACGGAAAAATGACGATGAAGTCAGCGACTTGCGCACGCATTCCAAGGCTAGAGAGGAGGCCGAGTTCAACTTGCTTGGGGCCGTGTGTAGCTTGTGCGAAGGGCTTCAAGATGGCGGTGGTGTAATGGAGTTTAGTCGAGTGTGGTGGTCGAAGATTGAAACCCTAATATATGCTAATGGGTTGGGAGTGCGGCCTGTAGGGGAAGTTTGCGTTGTGAGGGAGAGGGAGATGAAGTGCACGGCTATGATTGCAAGAGCATGGATCTGACGGCCTGTATATGTGTGGGTTTGAAATTGTTAACATATGTTGTAAATTATATAGTTAAATCGTGTGCAAACTTCAAAAATCCATATCTTTTTCATACGAGGTCGAAAACGCGCGAAACCAGTTGCGTTTGAATCGTATGGACGAGCACTACGCGATGGAGTTGGTTTGGAGTCGTTTGGAGTTAGTGAGAATTTTGGGTAAAATTAAACGTCCGTCTAATTTTATTCGAAATAAATCGCTAAAACGGAATTTAAAATCAAGGTGAGAACTTCTCACTCAATCGAATCAGTTTCGATTTTATTTTAAATAGTTAGATTTAAAATATTTGAATGCATGTTTGAATGATGATTTATATCTATTGATTGTTAAAATAGACATTATGCGCCGTTAGTAAGCGGATGTTATTTATTAAAAACATATACCGCGAATATTTCATAAACAGTGAAATTGGTATTATAAATAATATCAATATATATATATATTGGCATATGTATATATTGCAGTTATTGATTCCCCACATTTTTTAGCGGATGAGACCCTATTACTCCGTCTATTAAGCGGATAATATTTAAATCCCATATACCGCGATAATTTCGTACTGGAACGAAATTGGTATTGTGCTAATGTTTGTGGATGCAGGAAAACAGGTTGGAGGGATCCAACTGGATTCCTCAACAGTATTTATTTGATTTTGAATATTTTGATATTCGTTGATTATCATATCGATATATGATATCGTTGTTGTCGTGATTGTCTATTTGGTGTGTAGCATCATTGGACCCAGATTTTGGGATTTTAAAATGATTTTAAAGTGATTTTAGAAAGTTTACGTTTTATAAAATAATTTTGGAATTGATCCATTTTAAATAAATAAACGTTATAATTTTTAAAGTTATAGAAATTATGATTTTTGAGAAATATAGTTAAAAACTGATTTTTGAGAATATGATGCTAATGATTTTATAAAATAGTTTAATCGGGATTTTAGAATTTATTGTGAAAAGTTTAAATATAGGATTTATAAAATTTAATTATTTTATGAATCAAAATGGTGAAATAATAAAGGAGATTAAAAACGTTTTAAAAGAATAATATAAATTGATTTATATTAAGAGATTTATAAATGGATATTTATAAATTGAAATGTTGACATTATAAAACGAGTTTTTATAAGTGTTTGAATGAAGTGAAAATGAATTTCATTAAAGAATGAAATTTATAGAATTATAAACGGTGAAGTTATAAATGAAATTTATAAATAGTAAGAATTATAAATTTGTGAAGTTATTTGAAGAATAGATTTGGTTAAATAAATGAAACTTATAAGTTATAAGATTTATGGTTTGGAAAGTCTTTAGAGGAACGATTTTGTAAAATAATCGTCTTATAAGTATTTAACTTATAATATGAGCTTTTAGTTTATAATTGAGTTATAAACTGGAATAGGTTAATAAAAGAATTTATAAAAAGGAAGTTTTTATAAATAAATAGAAATGGAATTTATAAACGTTGTTTTATAAATTCGCAAATGACTTATTTTGACAAGAAAATTTGTTGAAACCTATAAATGGAGTTATATTCACATTTTTGAATAGTGAATAATCCTTTGAATTAAAATGAATAAAAGGATGAAATTGTTAATGAAGTATATTCACGTTTTTGAATAGTGAATAACACGTTAAAGAAATTGTTTTGGATTTGGATGTTTTAAATAGAATTAAAACGATCGAACAATGTTTTAAAATGTGTTGAGATTCGAAACCATAGATTTCAACATTTATTGTTGAAATAGACGTTTTCGAGAAATAGAAGGAGATGATGGACTATAACACTGTGGTTATAGTAAATGATTTCCGAAAGGAAATGTTTTGTATAGTATTGGGATTTATATATCTATTTAATTTCGAATCCCTATACTAGTGGTTTTGGGTTGTCGTAACGATGTTTTACGCAACATTCGTTTTGGCCCAAATAAATATGTTGAAGAGAATGATTTCCTTAATAGAATGAAATATATACTAAATTTCGATTTAAGTATATTGAATATTTTCCAAAGGTGAAAATAAATAAAATTTGTGAATTACTTATGAATAAATAAGTATGGAAATGTTTTTCCAATGTGAAATGAAACGTTTTGAGAATTTATCTTTTTGAAGATAAATTGAAATGAATTATTGAAATCATAGGCATGGATATTTTGAAATGTAAATTCACCAAGGAATTTATAACAGAAAGTGGGATTGGTTTAGAAAAATAAATATTGATTTATTTTTGAAGTATTGAAATTATATATCTTGTAAAGATATTTTGGAAAATAAATAATTTGGAAAATTATTTGGAATATGGTGATGTTGTGCATATCCAGTGATAGTTCAATAACCGACTATCAATATTTCCCTTTGAATGGGTAATTGATGTGATTTGTTTGAATGTGAATGCTACACTTATTTTTGAATAAGCGCTCACTTTTCGGGTTAACCGGGAAAGGACCATGGGGTCGTATAACCCATTCCGAATATGTGTTACGTCGTTATAATTGCATTGAAGATCGGTGTTGAAGACCCGGTATTTGCGAGAGCGATAGGATGACCTGTCGATTGTCTCTGCACTGAGTTGCAGCGGTATAGAGACTCCCTAAGTGATGGGAAATCCGATCAGGATTGTGAATATCCGGATTGCAAGGACTTCTTTGTAAGTGCCTTCGGTTTTGTTCGATCCCAGAACAGACTTGTATGGATTGTATGTCTGACATTACAAGTTGAGATATAAAGCCGATTTCTTTCAAATATATTTCTGTTGGTGGCGAAGAATTTATTCTTTTAGCTTAACACCCTTCTCTGAGACGTACGAGCTCAGAGGTTATATAGTTGAAGTTATCAGCGATATATTCCCAATTTGGTAATGTGACATGCTGAGTGTTGCTGAAATGATCATTGTGTTGATTATTGTGATAGGATCGTTTATTTGATCGTCTATCTTGGTGATCATTGTGTTGATCATTTGTTGACCCAAAGCATGGCTTTTGTATAAAGTATGTTTTTGTGGACGTGACTTCGTCAAACCTCACACCCCGGAAATGGTCAAAACAGGAAAGATGCGGCAAGGTTATGAGGGGTAGCTCCCTTTAGGGTATGTACATTTCCTTCTGGATAGAGGTGGTATCATGGTATGGAGCCCAGATATTTAAGCTATGTGGTTACTACGAATTTATTACTTTATGGTTGTTGGTTATCGGGATCCCGTGAGAAAGGTCGTTTACGATCGGGGAATGGCGTGCTCGTGTCAGTAGTTACCCAGTTAGGGGTAACCCGGCCTTGTGTTGGCAGAGTTCCGGTTTGGTTCTCGGGGATGTCTTTCCAGAGGCATTCTCATGTGGCAATGGGATGTTCCTTGGCCTGACCATTTGTTGGAAATCCAAAGAAACAATACGAGACTTGTACGGTTTTAGTTGTATAACCTGCTATGGAATGTGGCGGTAACCTGCTATTGAACATAGTTAGCTATAGTAGGCATAGTTCGAAATGTCTGTGTTGGCTAAGATTTATATCTTTATTTTCGAAATAATTTTCTACACTATGCACTAGTAATAATATCAAATGCTTCTTTTTAATGCGTATCAAGCATCTTTGACTATCATAAGGAGAAATCTCCTCTGATTCTACGTTTGCATGTGTGTGTGTGCGGGAGGCCTTATGGTAGTCTCATTTTTAAAAGCATTGCGAATTGAAATAAAAATATTCCTCTATTTTGATTTTTAAAGATAAATAAACTGTTTTGAGTTCTCACACCAGTCACATGACTGACTCGGAGTTTATTGTTTTCCTTCCTAAACTCTGGGTGCCCACCAATTTCCACACGGGCAGTCAAGAGTAAGGTTTATATGGATATTCTGGAGTTGCTGGAGGCAAGCTGGATGGCATGGCGTATTACTAGTATATAGTATTTCTTTTTCCGCTGTTTGATGTTGTTGTTGTTGTATACTCTGATGATATGATGAAATGAAATGTAATGTAATGTAATAACTGATATAGTTCTTTGTTTAAAGATTATTCATTTATTATTATATGTTGTTCCGCTGCGAATTGTGAGATTCGGATGTTGTTCTGTTGTTTCCTATTCCGTTCTATTCTCTGTTCTATGTTCTCTATTCTCTTTTTCTTCTATTTTAAAATTTTCTATTTTCTCTTCTCTCTATTTTCTAATCTTCCATCTTATCTCTTCTATGTCTTCTTCTTTCTTCTTTTCTTCCTTTTCTTTTCTTAAATTCTTTTTAAAACCCATAACTATTCGGTTTTTCGGCAACGAAAAATCGACATGTTACAATTTGGTATCAGAGCTTATGGTTAAGCGACAACCATGGTTCTGTTGGGTATTACTCATTAGAGATAGAGTCAGCAGTACTCTAGAATGAGTTTGAGTGTAATAATAGCTATGAGAGCGTATTTGTTAGTGAATATAAAATTTGTTTTGTATTGTGTTGACTTATCGGTTGATTGTTTATAGATTCCAGTCGATGTAGTCTGGCTAACTATCGTAGATAGGAGTTTCTAAACTCTTAAACAAGATAAACCGACATAATATTGTTTTAAAATGGGTAAATGAAATAATTTTACCTTGATTATATTTTATATATAAAGAAATAATTTTCAGAATTATTAAAGTGTATATAAGTTGATTGTTTAGTTATTTGAATAATCTAAATAAAGGAATTGTATAAAAAAAAAATTATAAGAGTTGAATTATAATTAAAGTGATTTACAATTGTGAAATAAACTTATATATATAAGAAGTGAAACTATATGAATATATTTATGAATATGAGTTGTGAATAAAAGTGAATTTAAAGTTAAATGGAATATAACTTAAGAGATGTTGAATGAAGTGATATTGATATCAAAGTAAAATGAATAAAGTTAAGTGATAGATATGAACTTAAGTTATATAAATGAAATTCAACTTTAGAAATTGAATTGAATTGAATTGAATGAATAGATTGAATGAAAATCAATTTAATTAAACCAATTGACAAGTAAAGGTGTTAAATCAAATTGAATGAATATAAGCAAAGGAATTTGGTTGCAATTAATAAACATTGGTTGATATATGGTTGTTAGTTGATTGTATATAATTCATTAAGTATTAATGAAAGTGAATTAGTGAAATTTAAAGCTATGTAATTGAATTCAAATTAGAAGTAAATAAATTTGAATAGAATTGAATTTAAATTGGAAGTGAACCAACTTGAATATGAATTAGTGAATATAAACTAATTGAAAATAAATGTTAGTAAATCCACTGTATATGAATCAAATGTGATTAAATTGAAAAACCAATTCATTGAATATTAATAAGAATATGAATGAATATTGATTTGGTTATGGATGATAGTTGGTTGATGGTTAAATATATATTGCTATTGAATGCATTTGCTATGTTGGCATATATAGTAATTATGTTGCTATATGTTGTATATTGATACTATTGTCATATATGCATGATTCTCATGTTGTTTGTTGAGTGTTTAGTAGGTGCGGATCGCGTTTGCTTCGCATTTGGAGCTCGCTTTCGCGCTATATTAGCCGTATATGCTTGCTAATAAAATATAAGGTACATATCTCGGATTACATACCGTACTTTTACATTTTTTCCCTTCGGGATGCCTCATTACTTGATGATATGTATATTTGTGATATATATACTGTCATTTTTTTTCGGATCGAGCCGCGCAAAGGAGACTATGGCGAATTTTTCCGGAAATTTAAGGCGTTAGAAAAAATTTGAGAAAAATTGGAAAATTTTGAAAACTTTAACTTTGATTTTGAATTGAAAGTTAAACAATAGTAATTGTTTTTGAAAAGATAACTAAGTATGATTTGGAAAACTTAGTAAAGTATTGTAAGAAGTTTAATTATGAATTTTGGAAAATTAATAGATTCTGTAACTCTTTCTTACTTGTTAATTTCGAGGACGAAATTCTTTTAAGGGGGGAAGATTGTAACGACCCAGAATTTTTATAAATTAAAATTTGAATATTTAATTAATTTTAAATATTTATAAGTGAATTTATAAGTCGAATAAATTTTTATTTGAATTATTGGATTTAATTGGATAATTAAATCGATAATTTAATACGTTAAATTATGGAAATAATTGAAAATTGAGTTAAATATGATAGAAAATGATTTGTAAAATTTTATTTTATCATGTTGGAGTTAGAATGATATTTTAGAACTTTTAAAATCGAATTAAAAGTTAATTTGTATAAAATTGAATATTTTAATATTTAATCGACTAGTGAAAATAGCCAATTTTTAAACAGTCTCAGAATTGAACGAAACCAGTTCCATTGGATCCGTAATAGTTAGTTATTACCGGATTTCAATTTTCGTGTCAATCGGAGCTATCGTTTGATCGTGGCAGCTCGAAAGGCATCGAATTATTTTTAATTTTAATTTGGCGAGTTAAAATAGCCATTTTTCAAAAAGTCTCAGATTTCGACGAAACCAGTTTCATCGGATCCGTAATGTGATATTATTGTAAGGTTTCAAATTTCAAGTCAATTGGATTTACCGTTTGTCCGGTACAAATTAAAACGCCTAGAAAATCGCTTAAATCGGTTTAATTCAAATTGAGCGTTTATAGCCATAACTCGCACAGATGTTCGAATTAGCTTTCGAAACCTGTTCCATTGTGTCCGGAACGTGGGGTAAACCATAGAAACGCTGGTTACGGCGCGTAAATCGGAGTTCGGAATTTCCGGATGAATAGTGTTCGATTTTCTTCTATAAATAGACCAATGCCTTCATAACTTTAAAAAAAAAACAAAATAGAAACCCTAGCCGCCACCTCCCTGACCAATGGCCAGAAACGTCCCAACTTCCACCTCGATTTTCTCCTCATCCATCGACATTTACCAACAACTTTCAACTAACAAATTGAAGAGGACGTCAAGCTCTATAATATCAACGGTCATGATCTGAAAAGACTTCACGGATCAACGGCAAAATGACGATGAAGTTAGCGACTTGCGCACGCATTCCAAGGCTAGAGAGGAGGCCGAGTTCAACTTGCTTGGGGTCGAGTGTAGCTTGTGCGAAGGGCTTCAAGATGGCGGTGGTGTGATGGAGTTTAGTCGAGTGTGGTGGTCGAAGATTGAAACCCTAATATATGCTAATGGGTTGGGAGTGCGGCCTGTAGGGGACGTTTGCGTTGTGAGGGAGAGGGAGATGAAGTGCACGGCTATGATTGCAAGAGCATGGATCTGACGGCCTGTATATGTGTGGGTTTGAAATTGTTAACATATGTTGTAAATTATATAGTTAAATCGTGTGCAAACTTCAAAAATCCATATCTTTTTCATATGAGGTCGAAAACGCGCGAAACCAGTTGCGTTGGAATCGTATGGACGAGCACTACGCGATGGAGTTGGTTTGGAGTCGTTTGGAGTTAGTGAGAATTTTGGGTAAAATTAAACGTCCGTTTAATTTTATTCGAAATAAATCGCTAAAACGGAATTTAAAATCAAGGTGAGAACTTCTCACTCAATCGAATCAGTTTCGATTTTATTTTAAATAGTTAGATTTAAAATATTTGAATGCATGTTTGAATGATGATTTATATCTATTGATTGTTAAAATAGACATTATGCGCCGTTAGTAAGCGGATGTTATTTATTAAAAACATATACCGCGAATATTTCATAAACAGTGAAATTGGTATTATAAATAATATCAATATATATATATTGGCATATGTATATATTGCAGTTATTGATTCCCCGCATTTTTTAGCGGATGAGACCCTATTACGCCGTCTATTAAGCGGATAATATTTAAATCCCATATACCGCGATAATTTCGTACTGGAGCGAAATTGGTATTGTGCTAATGTTTGTGGATGCAGGAAAACAGGTTGGAGGGATCCAACTGGATTCCTCAACAGTATTTATTTGATTTTGAATATTTTGATATTCGTTTATTATCATATCGATATATGATATCGTTGTTGTCGTGATTGTCTATTTGGTGTGTAGCATCATTGGACCCAGATTTTGGGATTTTAAAATGATTTTAAAGTGATTTTAGAAAGTTTACGTTTTATAAAATAATTTTGGAATTTATCCATTTTAAATAAATAAACGTTATAATTTTTAAAGTTATAGAAATTATGATTTTTGAGAAATATAGTTAAAAACTGATTTTTGAGAATATGATGCTAATGATTTTATAAAATAGTTTAATCGGGATTTTAGAATTTATTGTGAAAAGTTTAAATATAGGATTTATAAAATTTAATTATTTTATGAATCAAAATGGTGAAATAATAAAGGAGATTAAAAACGTTTTAAAAGAATAATATAAATTGATTTATATTAAGAGATTTATAAATGGATATTTATAAATTGAAATGTTGACATTATAAAACGAGTTTTTATAAGTGTTTGAATGAAGTGAAAATGAATTTCATTAAAGAATGAAATTTATAGAATTATAAACGGTGAAGTTATAAATGAAATTTATAAATAGTAAGAATTATAAATTTGTGAAGTTATTTGAAGAATAGATTTGGTTAAATAAATGAAACTTATAAGTTATAAGATTTATGGTTTGGAAAGTCTTTAGAGGAACGATTTTGTAAAATAATCGTCTTATAAGTATTTAACTTATAATATGAACTTTTAGTTTATAATTGAGTTATAAACTGGAATAGGTTAATAAAAGAATTTATAAAAAGGAAGTTTTTATAAATAAATAGAAATGGAATTTATAAACGTTGTTTTATAAATTCGCAAATGACTTATTTTGACAAGAAAATTTGTTGAAACCTATAAATGGAGTTATATTCACATTTTTGAATAGTGAATAATCCTTTGAATTAAAATGAATAAAAGGATGAAATTGTTAATGAAGTATATTCACGTTTTTGAATAGTGAATAACACGTTAAAGAAATTGTTTTGGATTTGGATGTTTTAAATAGAATTAAAACGATCGAACAATGTTTTAAAATGTGTTGAGATTCGAAACCATAGATTTCAACATTTATTGTTGAAATAGACGTTTTCGAGAAATAGAAGGAGATGATGGACTATAACACTGTGGTTATAGTAAATGATTTCCGAAAGGAAATGTTTTGTATAGTATTGGGATTTATATATCTATTTAATTTCGAATCCCTATACTAGTGGTTTTGGGTTGTCGTAACGATGTTTTACGCAACATTCGTTTTGGCCCAAATAAATATGTTGAAGAGAATGATTTCCTTAATAGAATGAAATATATACTAAATTTCGATTTAAGTATATTGAATATTTTCCAAAGGTGAAAATAAATAAAATTTGTGAATTACTTATGAATAAATAAGTATGGAAATGTTTTTCCAATGTGAAATGAAACGTTTTGAGAATTTATCTTTTTGAAGATAAATTGAAATGAATTATTGAAATCATAGGCATGGATATTTTGAAATGTAAATTCACTAAGGAATTTATAACAGAAAGTGGGATTGGTTTAGAAAAATAAATATTGATTTATTTTTGAAGTATTGAAATTATATATCTTGTAAAGATATTTTGGAAAATAAATAATTTGGAAAATTATTTGAAATCTGGTGATGTTGTGCATATCCAGTGATAGTTCAATAACCGACTATCAATATTTCCCTTTGAATGGGTAATTGATGTGATTTGTTTGAATGTGAATGCTACACTTATTTTTGAATAAGCGCTCACTGTTCGGGTTAACCGGGAAAGGACCATGGGGTCGTATAACCCATTCCGAATATGTGATACGTCGTTATAATTGCATTGAAGATCGGTGTTGAAGACCCGGTATTTGCGAGAGCGATAGGATGACCTGTCGATTGTCTCTGCACTGAGTTGCAGCGGTATAGAGACTCCCTAAGTGATGGGAAATCCGATCAGGATTGTGAATATCCGGATTGCAAGGACTTCTTTGTAAGTGCCTTCGGTTTTGTTCGATCCCGGAACAGACTTGTATGGATTGTATGTCTGACATTACAAGTTGAGATATAAAGCCGATTTCTTTCAAATATATTTCTGTTGGTGGCGAAGAATTTATTCTTTTAGCTTAATACCCTTCTCTGAGACGTACGAGCTCAGAGGTTATATAGTTGAAGTTATCAGCGATATATTCCCAATTTGGTAATGTGACATGCTGAGTGTTGCTGAAATGATCATTGTGTTGATTATTGTGATAGGATCGTTTATTTGATCGTCTATCTTGGTGATCATTGTGTTGATCATTTGTTGACCCAAAGCATGGCTTTTGTATAAAGTATGTTTTTGTGGACGTGACTTCGTCGAACCTCACACCCCGGAAATGGTCAAAACAGGAAAGATGCGGCAAGGTTATGAGGGGTAGCTCCCTTTAGGGTATGTACATTTCCTTCTGGATAGAGGTGGTATCATGGTATGGAGCCCAGATATTTAACCTATGTGGTTACTACGAATTTATTACTTTGTGGTTGTTGGTTATCGGGATCCCGTGAGAAAGGTCGTTTACGATCGGGGAATGGCGTGCTCGTGTCAGTAGTTACCCAGTTAGGGGTAACCCGGCCTTGTGTTGGCAGAGTTCCGATTTGGTTCTCGGGGATGTCTTTCCAGAGGCATTCTCATGTGGCAATGGGAAGTTCCTTGGCCTGACCATTTGTTGGAAATCCAAAGAAACAATACGAGACTTGTACGGTTTTAGTTGTATAACCTGCTATGGAATGTGGCGGTAACCTGCTATTGAACATAGTTAGCTATAGTAGGCATAGTTCGAAATGTCTATGTTGGCTAAGATTTATATCTTTATTTTCGAAATAATTTTCTACACTATGCACTAGAATAATATCAAATGCTTCTTTTTAATGCGTATCAAGCATCTTTGACTATCATAAGGAGAAATCTCCTCCGATTCTGCGTTTGCATGTGTGTGTGTGCGGGAGGCCTTATGGTAGTCTCATTTTTAAAAGCATTGCGAATTGAAATAAAAATATTCCTCTATTTTGATTTTTAAAGATAAATAAACTGTTTTGAGTTCTCACACCAGTCACATGACTGACTCGGAGTTTATTGTTTTCCTTCCTAAACTCTGGGTGCCCACCAATTTCCACACGGGCAGTCAAGAGTAAGGTTTATCAGGATATTCTGGATATTCTGGAGTTGCTGGAGGCAAGCTGGATGGCATGGCGTATTACTAGTATATAGTATTTCTTTTTCCGCTGTTTGATGTTGTTGTTGTTGTATACTCTGATGATATGATGAAATGAAATGTAATGTAATGTAATAACTGATATAGTTCTTTGTTTAAAGATTATTCATTTATTATTATATGTTGTTCCGATGCGAATTGTGAGATTCGGATGTTGTTCTGTTGTTTCCTATTCCGTTCTATTCTCTGTTCTATGTTCTCTATTCTCTTTTTCTTCTATTTTAAAATTTTCTATTTTCTCTTCTCTCTATTTTCTAATCTTCCATCTTATCTCTTCTATGTCTTCTTCTTTCTTCTTTTCTTCCTTTTCTTTTCTTAAATTCTTTTTAAAACCCATAACTATTCGGTTTTTCGGCAACGAAAAATCGACATGTTATAGGGACCAAACCGAGATGGTCGGGATTTCGATGTTCTGGCCGAAATCTCAAACCATGAAATTAAACCCTTAGTGAAGGATGGATGAAAACACAAGACTCGTTCAATTAAAAAGGTATACATGAGGAAAACAAAACTAATATAAAATCTTTGCACTGGTAGTGCAACGTAATTCAGTCTAACCGTTGGAGATTGTTGTAATTCAAGATATGGAGTTGAACAAATCAAAGTGAAGACTGCTTTTATACATAGCAATTTAAATGAAAAAAGACAACAAAGGGGAACCAGGAATGTTTCCTATAGATGAGGTCTAATTTGATTTATAAGTTGAAGAAGTTTCTTTGTGGATTAAATCAATTTCGTAACCGATAGTGCCTCTAAATTCATTTCTGAAAATGAGTTTGATAAAAGCACCAGAAGATACTTAGGTATATTTCAAGTGGTTAGAAAGGAAGGTTGACTTTATTTACTCTTGTGTGTGGACAACATGCTCATGGCTTTCAAAGATAGATTCAAGATGAACAAGTCGAGATTGTGCTTGAAAGCGGGGAATTCTAGATTAAGAATCACAAGCAGGCAAGAAAAACGTGGACATGGAATTTTCATAATGGTGTAAAACATTTGAGTTAGAAACTAACTCAAAAAGAATACATAAAACAATTGATAGCACACTTTAGCATGAATAGGAAAATGCAATTTCAACATCCATGTTTTAGCAGACAAAAATATTTCTAATAAGAATTTGTCTATCTCAAAAATAACATTCTATTTGGCAAAGACGCTAGTGTGGTTGGCATGCTAATGTACGCAATGGTGTTACAAGACCCAATATAGCATAAATTGTTAGATTGATTAGTTGGTCCAATAGTTATTAATGGTACACGACAAAAAAAGACGTAAAACCTTCCTGGAGTCTTGGCGCACGGTGTGACAAATGGAGTGTGCCCTTTTAATTTACTACGCATATTCAGAGAATCTTTTTATAAATTTAATATATATATATACATATACAATGCATACAATTAATTTTAAAAGTTTAATATATTTTATATTTAACATATGTAATAAAGATTTTTTTAGATATTTTACAAAAAACTTCATCAAATATAATATCATAAGCATAGAATTTCAAGCATAACAACCATTAAAAGCCGAAACTCAAGATAATAGTACATGTTAACTAAAAATATGAATTTGATAAACTAAAAATATGAATTTGATTCAGTAGCTACATTTTATTAATCAATATCTGCACAATCAGATTCATAAGATTCATCATCTTCCACGGTCTCATATTGATTGACAATTTATTCATAAGGTTCGGATGGATTTGGGTCCAATTAGGCGATAACACAAAATGTGTATACTTTCTTGCTTTTTTGTCTAATCTTTCGGGTCGGATTGGTTCTTCATGTTATTTTTCATCAACTAAATCTAACCCGAGACCATCAGGTTCAAGTTGGGTTCGGATCGGTTTCGTTCGGAGTTGCGGATTTCGGTTCTAATTGCCCATCATAGTTCGATGCGACAATAATATAAATAAATAATTCAAAGTTTGTTGGAGGTTAGTTCGAAATGTAATTGTATCATTGCATAACAAAATATAACACATTCAACTATTGTTGAAGATTAATTTGGATTGTGAAAAACGAAAAATAAATAAAAACGAAGTAAAAAACAATAAAATACCGAAAAGACACACCATTCTTGTGTCCTGCGACATTCACGACGCTTCTCCATGTGCACTGCACCATACAAAAGAAAGACGCAAACGTCGCGTCTCTTGCACCATGGCGCACACCATAGCACGTCTTTTCATGACTATGGTTGGTCAATGACTAATGTGAAAAACTTGCATTGAGAAGTCAACAACTAAGCAATTATTTTCAAACAAATTAGAGTCGTTAGAGATGGAATCCAAAACTAAATGACAAAGTCAATTTAAAAGTAATAGTAGTAATAATAATAATAAAATAACACAATTAAATAAATAATAGTAGTAGTAATAATAAATAGGTAAATTAAAAAAAATTAAAAAATATAAAAAAAACTAAAAAAAACCATGATGATAATAATAATAGTAGTAGTAGGAATAATAATACTAATAACAATATGGACCAAAGACCAAACACTATGTCTTATGTTCCTATTCATTAGTCCTATAATCTAAAACGTACAACATTACCCCTAAACCAACTCTAAGCAAAAAATTCCTAGCTCATGGTTCTGGTATGTGGATCGCTAACTTCCATGCACTCCTGTTCGACATTAGCTTTTCGAATATATTTCAATCCTTCAAGTCTCTTTTTACTACTTCCTTTCATGTCAACCTTGGTCGACCTCTACCTCTTTTTGAGCAATCGATGCGGCCTATGCTTTCAACGCGCACAGGTGCCTCGAGAGGCCTCCATTGGAGATGTTCAAACCATTTTAAACAGTGTTGGACTAGCTTCTTCTCAGTTGGTGCTACTTCAAGTTTGTCACGTATATCATCATTTCTAATTCGATCTCGTCTTGTGTGACCGCAAATCCATCGCAGCATACGCATCTCTGCTATACATATCTTCTGGACGTGTTATCTTTTAATAGGCCAACATTCTGCATCATACAACATCGCAGGCTTGATTTCTGTAGAATTTTCTTTTAAGTTTTTGTGAGACTTTCCCGTCAAAGAGAATGCTTTCACCAATGCCACTCGAATTTTAAAACTAACATTTTCATCAATCTCACCATCATACTGCAACATTGATCCTAAATATCGAAAGGATTCCTTCTTGGGCACTACTTGTCCGGCCAGAGTGACATCTTCATACTCTGACCTGACAACGCTGAACTAGCACTTCATATACTCTGTTTTAGTTCTGCTAAGTCTAAAGCTCTTTGATTTTGAAGTCCATGTTGACAACTCCAGTTGTCTATCAACCCCTATTCTACTTTCACCAATTAACACAACACCATCAGCAAAGAGCATACACCAATAAATCTCATCTTATATACCTTTCGTAATTTCATCCATAAAAAATATAGGGGCTCAAAGTTGATCGTTGATGTAATCATATGTTAGTGGGAAAGTTACTGGTTTCACCATCGTATGTTCGGACACTAGTTGCAATACCATCGTACATATCCTTGGTAAGAGTAATGTACTTTGTTGGGACTTTTTTTCCTAGAGCCCGCCTCATAACTTTTTTTTGTACTTTGTCATAAGCTTTCTCTAAATCAATAAATACCATATGCTGACTATTCTTTGCTTCCTAAATCTTTCCATAAGTTGTCTTATTAAGAAAATCACTTATTTGATCGACAATTCAGGCATGAAACTAAATTAGTTTTTTAAAATGCTTGTCATCCTTAATCGATGTTCAACGAGACTCTTCCAAAGCTTTATTGTATGACTCATAAGCTTAATTCCTCTGTAGTTTGTGCAACTTTGAATATCTCCTATATTCGTGAAGATTGGAACTAATATGCTTCTCTACTCATCTGACATCTTGTTTGATTTGAAAATATCATTGAACAACTTAGTTAGCTGGGCTATATCTACATCTTCAAGGCATCTTCACGCCTCAATGAGGATGTCATCAGGCTTCAGCGTCTTGTGATTGTCTGGCTATAGTATTGGACACTACTGAAAGTAATTAAATGCGATCGTCTCTTTCTAAAGAATGTATTAGCTATTATGACGTCATAAGCTATAACGAAATTCAATATTTTTTCTCCTTCTTGTTTCCTATAGCCATATCCAAAGCCACCATGCACTTTCTCAAACCCCCTTCAGTTGTACTGACATGACCGTTGAAATCCTCTTCTATGAAAAGTTTTTTGCTACTAGGCACATCTCTAACCATGACATTTAGCTCTTTCCAGAAATTCCTCTTGGTGGTTTCACTTAGACCTATTTGTGTGGTATAGACACTAATGACGTTCAAAACCATATTATCAATCACCGGCTTGACTGGGATGATCCTGTCTCCTTGTCTCTTAACGTCGATCACTCTGTTTTTAAGGTTTTTGTCAATTGAGATGACTACGCCGTTCTTGTTACGTTCTTTTCCCGTTTATCATAACTTGAAGCCTGTGTTCTCTATCTCCCTCGTCTTCTGGTGTGGTCTCTTGAACGTATAAGGTATTTACACGTCTCCTTAGTCGTAGTATCAACCATCTCTCCTAACTTTCCTGTTACGGACGCTACGTTCTAACTACCTAACCGAATCCTACTTTCATCAACTAGCTTCCTTGCCCCTTGCATATTTATCACCATACCCGAGCCTCGATATGGTGCACCACTAAGAGAGTGAAGACTCAGACCTTGCTTATTTATCACCGTACCCGAGCCTTGATATGGCGCGTCGCTAATAGGGTTGCGTCCCAACGAAATATAATAAGGTTACATTTTCATAAGAGAGATTATGGTTTTTATGTTGGCATGCCAAACCTATCATAACCCTTCTCATTTATCCTGGTTTGAGACAGACAATATAGAAAACTACATAGGCGGAGTTGCACTAAGAAGTCATGAGCAATATTTCTCAGAGGTACACTACGTGCACATGAGGAATTGGTATTAAAAAATGCTGTTTATAAGGTTTTTTAGATTTTATAAAATAACTTTGACGCGTATGTAATGTTGCATTTTTTTATGCGTGTACATGCATAGATTAAACTGAAAGATGAAAGTGTCATGTATGCATTTATATGTGTTGTACAGGCTAAGCCGTTGATGAGATTGCATTGCAGTTTTGAATGGCACAACTATAAATGGTAATTTAATCAAAAGACGGTCAGAGCTTATGTAGAATTAGTGAGAAATAGTCTTTAATTTTCTTTCAAAAACATCACAGATTTCAATATGCGTTTTATAATACTGTTATCATAGTTTACTGACATTATTAGTTGTTGCATCCATGTAGCTTTACTTGTACATAACTAAAGTCCGCGTTGTGAAGGCAACTTCAACCTCATGTTCCTTTATGCATCCGTGGTAATGGAATCCGCCACATTAGTGTGAAGCGATATAAAAAAGGATAAAATTGGTAAATGATGGGGTGAGGAAAGAAAATTGAAGGGTTTAATTCTTTTATACTAAATACCACGGTGTAAAAGGAGGATTACGGGGTGCTAACAGACGTTGTCCTTAAAGTAAAGTTCATTGCTTGCAGCTGCATTGCTAAGATTTAATGTTTGAATTATTCCAATTCAGGACTAACATATAGCAAATAATTTACTTTTTGAACTAATATTAAGGAATTTCATGATTTTGTGTGTATTTATGTGCACGCACACCCGCATATATGTATGATGATGAGTTTTAGATGTTAAATTGCAAAGGAAAGAACTAGTTTTTTTAATTTACTAAAATTGTGGATATTAATAATAAAGTAATAGAATGTATCTCATGTATTGCACACGTTAATGTTGTAAAATCACACTATTTATACTTTAAATGTTGTTAAAATAAAATTTTGTTATGCAATGTTCGATGTATCATTCATAAGTTAAATTTTTATTATGCATATAAATTTTGTTAAGTGATTCATATATTTTTATGTTTGAAAGAAATATTTGTTTTACCATTTTGTTACTACGAATGCGGTATGCGGTATATAAATTGAAATTGTCATTTTGTTTATAAATTATCATAGAACTTAATGAGTATTGATTACTTGAATTTATTTATATAGAATGGATTTATAGCGTTGGTTAAATTAAATACATGGCTTTAAATGTAAAATAATAAGAGAAATCTGATGAAAACGTTGTAAATGACTGTAGAAATTATATAATCTTGGTATATGAATTAAATCATAGAAAAAATTAATGCCGTATTTTCGATAACTATAAAATGATAATTTATGTTAATTCAAAAACTAAATCGAACAAAATTAAGGATTGAAATTTTTATAATTACCGCGATGATTTGTAATTTTTAAACCTTTCTATCATTTAACTGATAATGTATTAAAATAAATAATTATACATTAAAGTTGTTCTTATTGCTTTTATGTGATCCATATTTTTTAATATCTGAAATAAATTTAGTGTGATATACTTGTTGACATTGTTATCTGAATTATTTATTATACAAATTAATACATAATGGTTCATTAATTTTGGTTAAACAGTTTATAGTTAAATTATTTAAATAATTTAAATATACAGATTTAGATGTAAATTGTACATAAAAGTTGAGAACTTTGAAAATAATAGTAGAAAGCAGAAAGTGTAGATTGTGAATGTAAAACGATAGTACGAAATTAATAAAATATATCATAAACAATTCAAAAATAATAAATTATATCGGGTTTCTAAAGTAAAATATTAATAAATATCTAGAGAAAGTTAAGATGAGTTTAGAGAAATGCTAGAATTAATGTGAGAGCTAGAATTTCTTAGATTTCAACCAGAGATATAGACCAAGATGTCATTTCGAAATTTTGTCTGAAGTTGAAAATTTGAAAACTTGAGATCAACCTTAGCAACTTTATTAAGTCGTTCTCTTTTTTAACTTGAATCACATGAATCTCAAGAGTAAAAAGTCTTGAATTTGCAATCTAGAAGCAATAATGTTATATGATTTAGTTTTAGTGAAAAGTGCTTGATAATCTAGAAAATGGTATTAATTTTCTATTTTATTTATTGCATTTAGTTGAGAAGCTTGAACGGCCATCTATATAGTAGCACTTATCAATGCTAAGAGTAGTTGTTTTAATATAATCCATTTTCACGATCTGATCCGATCTACTCTTCCACGATAGATGGTACTGCAATGAAACTGCTTTTTAGCATATTAATAGATCATTTTGGTATTTCTGTTAAATTATTAGAATGAAATTCTCTTTAGTCATATGTATTATTCTATTTATTTATTGAATATATTATTAATATTAATTATAATCTTAATTTCATACTTTTATTAATTAGTTATATTATGTTATACGACGCCTCTCTACTCTCATGCCTTGTTTGGTTGGACTAACCCAACCAGCATTTTCCGACAAAAGTCAAAATGATAAAATTATGAACTAGAATATATAGTTTATTTTAGATAGTTTATTTCAAGTTTTAATAAATGGTAGCACATGTTGTGGATTCTTTTTCTTTGTTAGTTATGGGATCATTCATGTGGAAGAGACAACTTTTTATACTTATTTGATTGTTTTTTCCCCTTCAAATATTTTTTAACTTGGTATCCTTAATTGACCAACTTATCATGGACGAATACAAAAGTGTCAAAGCTTTACCACTTGTGTGCGCAGTTCAATAATGTGATAACTACCAGTTTTACGCTGGGACAAGTCTACTATTTGAACATGCACCCATCTTCAATGGTTGTCGTAATTGTTGCAGCCATAG
The DNA here is from genome assembly GCA_030765085.1 of Allium cepa. Taxonomy (NCBI): domain Eukaryota; kingdom Viridiplantae; phylum Streptophyta; class Magnoliopsida; order Asparagales; family Amaryllidaceae; genus Allium; species Allium cepa. The sequence goes on from CM060943.1 coordinate 133,904,359, forward strand.
TCTTAAAATTAGTTGGTCTTTAGCGTAGACCAAATTCTATGTATAGTTATAATAGCTTCAGCGTCAATTTTTTGGTGTGCAACCTATAAAAATAGCATTTATCCATATTTATTATTAAATTTGCATATAAAATTGATAATATTTTACATGTACGAACTATCGTATGTTTAAATACATAAAAACTAATAGCATTTGACATGTACGAAAGCAATAACTTTGGCTTGAACCTTTTAGTGTGGACATACATATTGCATTTAGTTTGTTCTTATGGGTAAATTTTAAATACAAAACTCTACAAACTTCCAATTTACATAATTACTTTAATTTTTGTTACAAAAATCAGACTAACAAACTGATACATAAGCTTTCATTTCAAAATTGGCTAAAGCAAGGATTAAATCAACTTTAAAATTGATTTTACTCTTAAAAACCACTTTTGATTTTTTTTTTTAAATGATCCAATATGGATCATACTATAAAATACCTATTTTTAGCTTAGATTTTGCTTTATCTAAAAATTTCTTCTTTAACTTTTCATAATTATAAGACTTATTTTTTTAATATTTTCTTTCTAAAACTTGATACATTTTAGGAACTGGGAGATTATAGAAGAAGTTTATGTTTTTATGTTTTATTTTATTTGACCTTTTTAAGCCTAAATATTATTTCACGAAAATGTAATTATTTCAAATATTGTATTTTTGAAATATTTTTAAATATGTACATTTTTGTTGAGAGCTTAAGTTTGAATTTGATTTCATTTATTAGAAAATTAAATTTTATTAGATAACTTACTTTTTGGCTTATAAATTTCTATTTTTATCAAAACTAAACCGTTTCTAATAATTTATGTAAATTTGAGGAAAAAACCTTGGATTTTGAAAACCTTTATAATTCAATTTTATTTATTTTTTCATTTATTTTCAATATGATTACGACTATTTTAAGAACTTTGATTTTTTATTTTTTATTTTATTTTTCTATTGAGAGAACATACTTCTATTATTTTTGGAAATGTTGAACATTTTAGAAATTTGGATGAAAATCAAGCTTCAAAGTTTGTGTATTTCTATTTCATTTGAACGCTCAAGATATGTATGGTGACAAAATTTTAGCTTTTATCCGTACATATGCATCAATGTGCCAAAGTACTATATGTTTATAAAGTGTGAAACCACATGAAATCACCATATGCATGAATAAGAACTTTACAAATTGAATAAAAGTTCAACTGTAAGATACATAATTTTACATCCGAGTATTTTATTGCATGTGTAAAAGTATCAGTAAAAAGGAATGATAACTATTACAAATTCACGAAATCATAAAATTTTAGGTTAAAGGAATTAAGAAAGCTACACACTAAAGAAACTTAAATCAGCTAAATAAAAATAACTTTATTGCAACAACCAAAATCTTTTTTGAATCTTATATAATCTATAATAATAACCCAATTACTAAGAGAAACTTTCTTCAAAATTATGCTACAGTTACTTTTCTAATTTACATGCATAATTTTTTGATTACATTTTAGAAGTCGTCATAAAGTACATAGTCAGAAAAATAATTCATAATTGGAAAGTGTGAGTTTAAGGTACGAAGGGTTTCCTTATGAGTATCGGCTACTGGGTTGTAGAGAATGTAGAGTTGTGTTGCTTGATGCTCCGATCAAAAACAATTCTGTCACGACCCATTTTTTCTACCTTTGAAAATCGACATCAATACGTCCACCGTATTACATGTCGGACAATCGAATGTCGGAAATACCAGACCGTAAGGGTAAGAAGGAGGTAGAAGAAGAAAACAGAAAACAACAACACAGAATCTCACAGTCGTAGCGGAACAATATATAATAGATAACAATTAATCTTTGTACAAAAGAACCATAACCGTTTAATACATTACATAATCAGAGTACAACACAAACCAATAGCAAAATACTGGACAGTTATAATAACTTGTCCTTGCAAAAGCTGACTATACAGCTTACAATGCACAACAGATTATACACCAAGTACGTGATACGTCTCATTATCCATTTCGTCTCCTGAGCTGCATAGCATTCCGTCCTGAATCTATAATACTCGGTCTGACCCAAGCATTATAATAAAATAACACTTGAGTCGGTTTGGAAAATCAGCGTGAGAAAACACACTTAATTGAATTATTAAAGCTTTCAAAATCCTTTGAAAATCAAAGTTATCTCGTAAGATCACGCCACAAATAAACATGTCGGGTTTTTACCTTACAATAACCAAAACATTTTATATCAAAATCCTCTGATATTATAACAGTGTCTAAGTACAAATACTTAAATCAAAGAGTTGAAATTGTTACATTAATTAAATTCCAGCAATACTAGGCTCTACAATCAAAACCGTAAAGGCATGTAGAGAGAATAGATTTCCAACTGAATGACTAGGTACTGGGGTAACACCTGTCATGGTACCTGGTCTAGATCAGCATACCGAGAACTACTTCCAATCCACTGCAACACAAAACCAGACTACCCTTAAACTGGATAGTCCGAATAAGATCACCCCACGGTTGGGATCAACAACCACCACACAGCCGAAATAAGAGACTCTAGACAGAGATGACCTTACCCTACTTGGAAGCTACCCACTTAGCCTTGCTGCATATTCCCTGATTTTTAGTCATTCCTGGTTGATGAGGCTCGAGGCTAAGTGTTACTTTTTTAGAAATATTCACTTAAAATGCTCATTGTCTTCCAGTAACAATGTACTGATAGCATTCATCCATATAAGTCCGTTCCCGGTTCAAACGGAACCGAAGGCACTACTCCTACTACATTCATTTTGGAATCACCCTCAGTATTAGTAGCGATTAGCCCTTACACTTTACTGCTCCATCTTCGACCTCAAGCTCTTGTCTTCCTTTTGAAAACGTACTCGTTGGTTGAAGTGGTTTTCGAATCACAGATTCGATCCCGATCTCTTTGAAACAACGTTCGTTATTTCCGATAAACTCAACCTCGGTTCTCTAGGAAATAAACATACAAAAATAAGATCGGAGATCATCTTCTAACCGTTAGTGGACGGATTTCCTTATAAACGTCCTAGAAGAACGAAACAAGTTTATACGTACAGTATAGCACCTCGAACGGTACTGTACCATATAAATCCCATATTTCTTCTAGATATTTTCAAAGTTATGTTTGGATCCAGATATGATAGTCGGTTATTTAACTATCAAATAAACAATCATTCATCCAAATATTTTATTTTCACTGAAAAACACCAAGTCTTATTAAATTTAGATTTTAAATAAATTAAATTGCTTTATCCAAAAATATACTTAAAATATCTAAAATAAAGCTACTTAAATCCTTTATTTAAAGCAATACCTATGAAATTCTATAATAATTTTCCAACCAAAAGTTTAGCCAAAAGCTACTTTTAAAATAAAACTATTATATAAAGTATAAATATTTAATAATTATCCTTTAAATCATAATACTAATTTAACCTTTAAAAATTATTAACTACTATAATTAACTTAATAAATATTTACTTTAACAATTAAATAATAAATTTCCAAAAACCATTCTATAAACACTTTTCAATTTTCTAATTAATACTTAAAAATCTTTCTTCAAAAATGGGCTTAGCTTTTTCGGAAAATATATTTCCAACCCAACATAGCCAGTCCAAATATTTTATAAATCCCTCCTGATTTATTTCCAGCTTAATTTACGTTCCAATTCCGTAAATTTTCTTTCACACATTTTCTAAAAATAAACCACCATTTATTTTTATAAACAATTTACCATCTCCTTATAAATCTCCACCATGAATTTATAATTTCAAATTATCCACTGATAAATACTTTACTTTATTTATAAACCCGGTTTATAAATTCCATAGTCTCATTCTCTTTTTTAATCACCGTTTCAAAACAGTTAATCAATTACCAAATTGATTTCCTTGAATTAAATTCCATTTTAAAGTTTATTTCTTGATTTACTCAAGTTTATACCAAAATCCATAATCCCAGATTCACTTCTTTATTATGATTTAAAACCCTATTTGAATCTGAAACATTAATTACATATTTTATATTTTTTCCCAAATTTCCTCTTTATTTTTCCCAAATCCGTTTTAAACCTCGGATTTAAAAATAAATACTTTTATGCTTAACCAAATCGCTTAAGTCCCGTTATTAAATCCTTTTATTCAATTATTTCAAAATCTCTATCTTTCCATATTTAGAAATTATCAAATACAAAATTTAAAATCAAACTATTCATTTTTTTCCAAATTCATTACTTTTAAATTTATCCATCTTTACTATAAATTTCTTGCTTTAAATTTTTCCCATTTTATTTCCCTTTAAAAATTCAATATTTGTATTCCTGATATTTTAAAATGTAAAAAATATATCCAACAATATCATAGCATCAAATGAATTTAATTTTTCAACATAATCTATCACAGATTATCAAAAAAATCATATCACTGCAAATGTAAATAATTTCAATATTTTTGAGAAATCCAGTTGGATTCTTCCAACCTGTTTCCCTGCATCCACAGATATTAGCACAATATAAAAATACCAATCGCACTTCGAGGGGGATATCGCGATATATATGATCATCCGCTATTATACGGGGCGCATAGGGTCTCATCTGCTATACAATGCAGGAATGTCAATCACTCCAATACTAATATATATACTATAGTATATATATGTAATCATTTAACATATAATTATATATCTATCAATCCCATCAACATCCAATAATTTAAATTTAAGCATTTAAATTTGAACGGTAATCCAAATGAGTGAAAGATTCTCACCTTTGATTTTTAATTTGCAATACGATCCAAACACAGCTTGTTTTCTTCACGATTTTAGACCTTGAATAAACATTATATGGTTTATTAACATTTGAAATAATCGAACAGTCAATTACCATTTATTAATTTAATTTAAACAAATAATTTAATTTTGAACTAATTTTCCTATGATAAATAATTTAGCAACTAAAATAATTGAACAAGTTAATTAAACGAGTTAATCACCATAATCCATTATTTTAAAATAATCTAGTAAGCGAAAATATGTATGTATATTATATATATATATATATATATATTTCTTTTTCTATAAATAATAAAAACAGTAATTTGCTTTACTGTAGAAACTTTTCTTCTTTAATATATGTGCATTTGTAAAAATAAAAATCTGATTTTAAAATTTCTTCCTTTTCCTTTCTCTGTGTATTTGTAAAACAGTAATTTCCTCTCTGTATAATATATATATATATATATATATATATATATTATTAAATTATAAATTGAAAAAATGAATCGTATATATATATACCTCATTGCTCAAGCATGACCTACTGCTCGCGGTGATACCAAAACCCACTGCTCGACTTCGCGATCCCCTAATCACCCTCCATTAACATTGATGGCGCACTGACGAACTCCTAGGCTTTCGACCTTCCTCCATCGCCGCTCTAATGGTGCTGCCAACCCCCAAGACTTTGGCATCTCCTCACGAATGCTGCCAAAACCCTAACGATCGCGAATCCATTATCTTCGAGTCGCGACTCCATCGATCGCCTCACAACATCTGCCGCTTCCCAGAATCAATCGCAACCTTCACCTCGTGCTCCGTGATGGCTCAGACCTCACGCGTGCCTCCGACGTCGCCACGTCTACCAGAAATCGCGATCGATTTCGATTACGATATATATATTTTTTAATTTTAAATCGTCTCGAAATCGTAACTTAAAATTTCGACCTCATATCGAGACGTGCCGCTAGGCGTTCATAATGTTACGCCCCTATTCTGAACGCAATGGAAAATGTTTCGAGTCTTAATTCGATTGTATGGAGAAGATAGCTTTTCAGATACAATAATTATATTGAATTTTCGATATAAATTTCAGCGCATTTATACTTCGTACGATCAAATGATAACTTCAACCATTACGAAATTTAAAATCCCACAATAATGCACTATTACGGATCCAATATAACTAGTTTCGTCGAATTCCGTGACTGTGCCTTGGAATACTATTTTTAAATGTCAATTTAATGATATATTTTTAAAATTGAACAAATCACCTTTAAATTCAATTTTAAAACTTTTATCATCTCCGGTATTATCAATATAAGTTTTACAAGCCTTCAAATTATTTTTAACAAGTTTAAAACTCTTGATTCAATATTTTATCCATTTTTCAATTTTTAAATTCAATAATTTAATTATCCAATGATTAGTTATATTTGAAATTCAAGTTAGAAATTAACTTTTAAATATTTAAAACCAATTAAATATTTCAATTTCAAATATCCAAAAATTCCGGGTCGTTACAAATTCAGTGGTGTTGTCGAGAATGGCTTGAACTGCTTATGGGTTTTAAATAGTGTTCTATTTGTCTTGGGCCAACATATTATAGATATTTTATTCTCAAGTTTCAATCCAGTGATACCAATTCATATATCTTTTAATCCGTAAATATGTACCAGACAGTTAGACCCCTTGCAACAAATAATAAATAATGGTGACCATTATACAAATAAACTATTTAGATAATAAATAACATTTGTTATATTTTTATTCTATATAATTTTCATCTTGAATGCGGTTAATATATTTTTCTACTCAAAGCCAAGAGATCATTCACTTCCATATAAGTTTACTTTAAGCCATGTATGTATATAATTTGACTCCCCTTGTTTATTTTTATAAATATACATATATGTATACATATTTGTACATATTTACATACGTACATAGTCTTTATCTATAGTAGTAATTCAAATAGTGTTACAATATTTTAGCCTGACCGTGGACCTCTTGAAATGCATTTAAGTGTATATAGATGAACCAAAAGTTCAAATCTTGCTTATCACAAAATTTTCTCTGTTTTTATTCGAAGAGATTGAAATATTATTAAGGTCATAGGTTTAAACCCCAATTATAACAATATATCATCCATTTTTTCTTCATTTTTTGTAGTATTTTTATATTCTAATTATAAATAAAATGATATCCATTCATTGTTTCATATATATGTTGATTCCTCCCCCTTTTTCTTCTGTTTGTATTATTGCAGCCTGCTTTGTTGGAAAAAAAACATTTTAGATATGTGAAAATAACTGACAATCAAATTAATCACAAATAAGATCATTTTTATAAATATGAAAGCTATTTTCTTATACGTGAAAGCTATTTTTTATTTATTTAAAATGTAGCTCAAAATTAAGTTTACACACACACGTATAGTTTTACATTTTCCCAATCTAGAATGCAACCATATGTTTCTGATCAAAAACTCTGTTAGAGAAAAACTAATTGTAGGCAAAAAGTTTGATTATTCAATTGGATATGTTAGAAAACAATTCTTAAGAATATGTGCATTACATGTGCTAAAGTACTCACAATCTAATACAAAATATTGACATGTCTTTTAATTTAGGAATTAATAAAAATTAACAAACTATGAAGCTAAATCTAACAAAATGAACAATAGCAGTGAAGCTTAATAGTCATATATTCTTAAAAAATGAACAATGGCCATTGTGAGTTGCATCAGAATATTCTTCGAAAAATGTTTTAATCTACGTCATATATAATCTGTTTAATGTATATTGAAGACGGTGTCAAGATTGGAAACAGATGGAAAGAAAACAATCGTACAACAATAATTAAATATGCGTTGAATAACCGTGATGCATTTATATTATACTTCTCCGCTTGTTTTATATCTGTTGAACTGATATTATGATGTCAGCAATTGACATTTGATTTTTTGGAATTTAATTGTAACTCTTTGATTATATTAAATATTTTGTCTTGCATGTATGTACACGTGCATATGTAAATTATTTTACTTTGCACACTTAAAGCAAGTCCATCAGTCCCGACCCTAATTTAGCTGAGGACCTAGGCAAAAAATAAATTCAAGACCATGAAATTTTAAATTGAAGGAGCAAAAAATGAAGGAAACAATCTGTACATATAGCTGGATATGTATTCTGCACATTCGATCTAAGGTCATTCAATCTTAGAACCAGGTTGTGTACCCTTTAGGTATTAGACAAAATGCACATATGGGAAACTAAAAATAAAAGACTGTATAAAGTCTATACTGGGACTTAAACCCTATACTTCAAGAAAGGAAGCCAAACTAGTTTCACCACTCCACCACTTTAATCGTGAATACTGACACTTATCTTACTCTACATAAACTAAATAAACAATAAAAAATTTTGAGGCCCCTAAAATTTGGGGGCCCTAGGCCACCACCTAGGTGGCCTATGCCCAAGGCTGAGCTTGCGTGTGCCGTTGGATCTCATATTAATAGTTGTGATAGATTTAAATATTTTGATCTGATCGTGAACTCCTCAAAATACCGTTATTATATGCACATGTGACACTAGTTCGATTCTGACAAATGGTAATATTTATTCTAAATGGAAATTTGATGCGTAAATAAAGTTGTGAATTCGAATTTCAATCCCAACAAAAATGCTATATTCCTTATTTTTTTGGAACTAATATTAATTGCATTGGTTCTTATATAAACATTCGGTAAAGTGAAATGTTTGTTATAGCTTGTGACCTTTTTGCCAAAGAGGCCTAAGAGTATGTAAACATCGTTTTTTTTCCTTGGCCTACATCTAACATATTAGTTAGTTAGGTGGTCAGTAATTAATAGACAAATTTTCTTTTTTGATCATGAACATGACATTCTTCTAAGTTTCTAATTTGAGCTGTAGACTTTGCAATCGCTGATGTGTTATATAAGCGAGTTTATCATATGACATACATACACTCTTATCCTTATTTCATCTTGAAAGTTGTCTAATTTTACAATATTTGTGACATGGATTTTGCAGTAAAAGGTGGAGGAAGAATCCCGCTATCGTTGTGTATGGGCAACTGAAGCGCAGTTACATATGTACTAATGTGTCGTCTTTGCGTTACAGTCCTGTTCTATGTGCTTACTGTAATGGGTTTGTATTCCAAAGTCATCCGTGTATGTCTTATTTAAAATTTCTAGTTCTGGTTTATGTGCTCATCATTGCATGCATGTGTCAAACCTATGATCATTCAGTCGTTTTCTGTTTCTGGCATTGTGGTAATATATTTAAATTTTGGTTTTTGTTCAATAATTTGCCTATCCCTTCTACCAGATGTTCAAATATAGTCCTTTTTTTTATGTCATTTAATTTTGCTTAGATAACGTTTTCTCCTCTAGCATTTAACTTCATGGATTTGATTTATACTTATTATAAACCTGAAGCTTGTATACTTAGCTGTTCGAAATAGTGCCCTCCTAAGGTGGAGTCGAACTAAATGTTCACAATTTTTCTAGAAAGTAGAAATCCTTAAAACATTTATAGCATATTAGTCATATTCGTGGCACTGGACCTACTGCAAGATGAATAAAGATATTGACAACAGGGCTTATGCTCGGTATTTTAGAGTCGACAATTTCACCGTAAAAGAATTGTTTGAGAACATTATTCATTCAACCTCCGGAGTACAAAATGCACGTAACGCTTATATTTAGGAATGTAAACTTTAAAAACTAAGCATGATAAGTTAAATAAACTATTTCACCCCTTATATAGGTTACAATTATTTATTATGAAATTTGTTTTATCATGCATAGATCGTTTATACAACATTCAAGAGATGCTTAAACCTAAAATGTTTGGAATTTGTGTTAGGATTAGAGAATTAAAAGAACAGTATAAATTGTTAGATAATAGAAGGGAAACAATATAACTAGCACTCTATTTTTAATGCTATGGCTTTAAAACTTTAGAGAATCAAGCAAGTTATCACGAAACCAATTGGTAATGTGATGAATGATCTTTTGGTATTTATGTAAAGCTAACTATATTGATTTGAAGATGTGAGACCATTCTCAACAATATGTTACTCATCAACAATATGATCTCTTAGTATTTATATGCTTCCAGCTAGACGGTATATACTTGTAAGTTAAGACTCGACAAATAGCAATTTATATGCTTTCTTATTGTTTGATTAAATAGCTAAAGTCCACTATTATAGTATTTTGATGAGGTGTAATTTGCATTTGTATTTAAATCGTTATCTTTTATTACTTATAAACCTTTACTTGTATTAATGAACAAAATAAATATCATTATTGCCTAAATGAAAATAAGAATTGATCTCAATTAAGGTTTCAGTGGGTGTTTGGGTCGTGATTTTGATATGAAATCATATCTAGAGAAAATAAATATGGAGAACGAAAGAATATATTTGACTTGTTCAAATTAATAGTGCATATTTGGATAAGTATTGTTAAACCAACTTGTGGTCTAACATTCGAAATACTTTAAAAATATATGTTATTCAGTAAAAATTTCAAATACGTCCATAGTCAAAATAAAAATTGTCCAAAATGCTCAAAATCCACATCGTACTTTAGTCGTATGCAAGTGATACAAAATTCGAAATATTTGTAATATTCCTCATCCATTAGTGAATATGTCGAAAATACAAGCCATCTTACACCTCTAATTTTAAATAACATTATTCAAGTGATTTAGTTAGATAAATTCAACAGAATAATGTAAAGATTAGAGCGATAAGGGGATTGAGATTTGAAAACTAAGTAGTGGTCGTGCTCAATTAAATAAAATTTAAAGAATGAGATTATGGAAATGGTTTCATAGGTTAACCAATAAGAGAATAAGGTAAGAGCATTATGGGAAATAGCCGTCCATCATAACCCATAACCTCTAAACCCTTATTCCCATTTTCATTTCACGAGTTCATAATTCTAAAACATAAACAAAGAGCTCAAACTGGCCATAACCTAGAGGAAAAAGAGGAGAAAAATCAATTAAAAGCTAAAGGATCAAGCAAGGAGAACTAAACAAGATCAAATCTCAAGTTCCTTATCCAAAGCAAGGTGAATAATAGTCAAAACTATTTCGTTTTCGTTTTCATGAACATTTGATTTCGGGTTTCGTATTTAAATCCGTTTTGATGATTTTAATGATGATATGCTTGGGTTATATAAGCCATGTTTGTTTTAAACAAGAATGTCTGATAAATGTTAGATTCGATTTTAAGGTTAAAATCATATATATGGGATTTTGAATGCCATAAGGATTTAATATGTTGAGTAAAACATTATTTTGAAGATGAGTTTAAATTTTCATAATTATCCAAGTTATGGATAATTTACTATGAGTTTTGAAGGAAGAAATAAATAATTGGGTTTAAAATTTATTTCGGCTATTATAAAATGGATTTTAGGTCTGAAATTTATGTATGTTAGAAAACATATTAAAAGTAAATTATGATGATTTTTGGGGATATTTTCTAAGTGATTTACTATGGAAATTAAATTAATTAAGTTGGAGGACTTAAATGTCTTAATTATCATGCAAAAGGGAAGGGCTTTTTACTAATTATCTTTGATTAATTCTGGATTAATTTGGCAGTCTTTTAGAAAAGATTATTGTAAAGGTTATAGCAACCAATTACATTTCTACAAATATGCAAGTTAGTTGAAAAACATTTACTTTGAAAGGCAACAAAACAGTTTTGTAAAGGTTCATTACTTCACCACTTCCTGTAGCAATCTTTCGATCCCATACTTCCACACCTAACCAAGTTGAAAGCAATACACATGGTATTAATGCTTTGGTACGTAGTGGATTAGAGAAAGGCGAAAGGAGTATACTCAAAACCATGCTTTCAAAGGGGTCGTGGCTATTTTAAATAGCTTTCGAAGGTCTTTGTTTTGCTTTCAAAAGAGACGCTGCTTACCTTGCTTTCAATGGATGCTTTCAAAAGGGTTGAATTACTTTTACATAGTTTTCAAAGCGGTTAGCGCCTTCTTGTTTTAAATGACAGCTTTCGAATGAGTTGCAGCATTTTATCTTTTAAAAATGTAGCTTTCGAAAGGGTGGTTTGAACCTAGTCGAAAACGTGTTGCCGTCTTCATACCTTTCGAATAGGTTGAAGTTATCAACGAGTTCGACATGTAAGCTTTTGTTTTATAAATATAAAAGCTGCTTGCAACATTTTCGTAAGGGTTCGAATAGTCATTTAAACTAAAGGTTTCGAAGGCAATAGCTTCGAAAGGTGTTTCGAAGCTATCCTCCTAATTGTTTTACTTAAAGACTAATGCTTTCGAAAGAATGGTTCTGAAGCCATCTGTTTTCTCCAAATTCTTTTATTTGAAGGTTAATGGTTTCGAAAGGGTTATTTTCACTTATGTCCGTTTTGGCCCAAAAGTTATATTTAAGATTAAACCCAATGATTACGAAAGAGGTACTTTCAAATGGTTTTTGAAGCTATGCTTCTATAAGTTGGAAAGTGGTGCATTAATACTTTCGAAAGGAAGGTTTTGATGCTTTTGAAAGATATGTTTTAAAGTGTTTCTAAAGGCATATGTTTAGTGTTTTGAAAAGAATATTTGAGTGCTCTCAAAAGTGAAGGCCTAAGGTTTCGAAAGCCTTAGTTTTCAAAACAAAGAACCCAGTCTCATTTTTAAAAGGAAAATCCATGGAAATATAAAAGGGCTCTGAAATGGTTTTTAATTTTGAAGTTTTTGAAGAAGCTTTCCTTGATAAGAATAGTAGGTTAAAGGGATTAACCGTACTTTTTGTGAAAATGATTTCGTGGATATTAAACCATAATATTGATATTATTATCTTATGACCAGTTATTCCATATGCTTCTTCTATAAACATAATTCACTATATAATGTACCCATAACTGTATTTTGGGAGGATGGGCAGAATAACCAGCTAGGTTGACACAGTAGTGAATATAAATTGAGTAAACTTCTGTATGAGTAGAATTGCATTCAGGATGTCAGGTAGACCAGAACATAGGATGCCCAAAGGCTGATCAAGAAGTTGTCGGTTCAGATAGGTTCATAGTAAACCCATGAAAACTATGTTTGGAAAGAGTTATTGACAGAAGTCAATAGGTTCGTAGTGATCCCATGAAAGTTATGCCCGGATAAAGTTATCAACAGAAGTCAATAGGTTCATAGTCAACCCATGAAAACTATGATAAAAGAGAAGTTATTGGAGATACCAATAAGTTCAGTGAGAACCCATGAAATAATGAAGTTATTGGCAGGGGCCAGTAGGTTTTAGTGATCCCATGAAAACTATAAGACCGGAAAGACGGTCCATAAGCTTTGAACAACTTATTAGTCAGCCCATGAAAACCATCAGGTCTATAGTAGCCGAGACAGATAGTGTTAGGAACTGAGTTGATGATATTTTGATAATGACAACCTTATATAGTCATTATACTTTACTTTATAAAATATATACAAACATTTCCATATATATATAGGAAGTATATGCATGTATCATCGAAGACTGATCAGTATAAAGACTCAAGCATCAAGATGAAGATTAGAGATTCAAGATTCAAGACTCTAGAGAATCAAGATTTCAAGATCTCAAGATAAGTGTCTAGTATTTTGTTAAAACTTCATAATAGCACTCTCATCTTTCTTTTAATTTTCTTTTGGGATGGAACCCAATTTCTGTCGAAACCAGTGGCTTACAAACCCACAACAAGTAGCTTACAAACCTACGACAAGTGGCTTACAAACCCACGACAAGTAGCTTACAAACCTACGACAAGTGGCTTACAAACCCACGAAAATCAAAATCATTTAAACTACTTTGTACAAGTTCTCGAGTCCTATGGAGGAGCTCTGTAGGAAGGTTCTTGCAATTTCAGTTTGAATAAATTTTTCAAAATGTTTTCCAATCTGTTTTCAAAATGTTTTAGCTTTCAAAATCATGTTTTCAAAAATATTTTCGAACTTTGTTTTAGCCTTGAAATATTCCTCTATTCTGATTTTAAAAACTTCTATTTTTAAAACATCAAAACTTATTCTGATTTTAAATATTACTTATATAATTGACGGTCTATATCAATTATATATATATATATATATATTTAAAATAATGTTTTATATTCATTCTCTATCTCAAAATATTGTTTAAACACTTTACTTTGCTTCAGAGAAGTTTCAACTTGTTTTAAATTCAATTGTCTTTACAAAACAACATTTCTATAATTTTGAACTGAGGGATGTCGACATAAGGGGATACCCCATGTCGACATGGTGACAGTTGGATTCAAAATTCAATTTTCAAAAGAAGTGTCCATTCGTTCGAAAATCTTTCGCCAATGGTTATGACTGTTGTGCATCTATATAAAGGCTTCCAAAACGAATTTTTTTAACAACTACTTTCTTATTTTCTTCACTCTTTCTTCTCCACCATTCCATATCCATAAAACTTCATATTTTCAAGATCGTACCATCATTCTGCCAAATTCTCAATAGGAAATCATTTAGATACTCTCTCTATTTGATTCTCCATCATTCTACTAAAGATCAAAGTTCTATTCAGAGTTATAGGATTAATTTGTATTCAAAAAGTCCATAGAGTCTATCCATTCAAAAGGATTGTTATTAAGAAGTATTAGGGTGATCTTGTGTCCCGTAAATCAAGAGAGTTTACCCCAGACTCGGAGATAGGAGGGTTCCTCAAGGCCTTAGAAATTGAGGGTTGTAATTTAGATATTGGCTTATAAAAATCTGTACAAGGATATTGCCTTGGTACAGGACTGGATGTAGGAGGATTCCGAACCAGTGTAAAATCCGGTGTGTTCTTTCCTTTTACTTGCTTTACTTTACTATTTGCATTTGTTATATGTTCTGTGATCATTCTGTGTTAGAATTCTGTTTAGATTTGTGTTGAAAGTTTTAATTTAGTCATATAGTTCATATATTCTTTAAAACACTATTCACCCCCCCTCTAGTGTTATTTCTGCCTTAAGATCCTTAATCCGCATCCCTAACAGATAGTTAAATGAATGAGGATGAGGAATCCATGATATTTTTCTTGTTTGCATATAATTATGATATTTTAAATTGCAATGATTCCAACCATTATGGTTGTAGGAGCACAGTATATGGTATTTATAAATTTTTGGGTAAGGTACTAGTGAGGGGAAAACCTATTCCACTAAGTGGCATAGTCTCACTAGATATCTAAATGGTTCGAGATGGTAGGTTATTATTCATACCAGGCTTTATGTCAGACCTGAAATTTATATTTTCCCCTTAAATTCTGGGGTGCTTAATTGATTTTGAATAGATTGATAGTTGGGATTTTTAGGTTCTCCTTTAGATTAATAAGCTTCCGCAAACATGCATGAGGCAAACTAGCTTGTAGGAGTTCTTTTCTATTTGATTATGCTATGTTTTGATGTAAAAGCAAAGTTGTTCAATTGCATATGTTTAGACTTTGAACATCCAGGGGGCACCTTCATATGTCGCTCTTGGCGTATTTTGTAATAATTATATTTTCTCTAAACGTGGTTCTCGAATATGAGATTATGTAATGAATTTGAAATATGATTGAAATGGAATGAGAAATTTCTTTAATGGTTTAGTTTTTTTTCGTATCCACATGTTTCTGTCATATCAAAGTATCTAACATTACTACATTTGGTCACCAAGAATTGATAACCATGGATGACCGCAGCGTCCATGACCGTTAGTTTTGGGCCTCCAAGTGGGGGGTGTTACAAGCCATCTCCTTCTTCATAGCTCAAAATGTCAAAAATATCGTCTATATGCAATTTCATCTTTCTATAAATCATTATATCCAAAAGTTAGGAACTAACATTTAACATTAGTTAGAGTGTAATCTCCGCATGCACAGAAGATAGAAAATGTGTAGTTATTTATATATTAATTACCTTAAATAGCATACAGTTATAACATATGACTGTGTAGTTAATTAGGTAATAATTGTTATTAAACTCCTTTAGGAAAGTAATTGATTTCTTAAGGAAAAATAAGAAGGAATCTTACATAGCCTAATTAATGGACATGGTGTGTGTGTGATAATACATAGAGTGTTGTAAAACATGACTAAGTCATAAGTGGTGTGAGGTCAATCATAAGACACACGAAGCTCTGCTCACCTAATCTGGCTACCAGCAGTTTGACTTTGGGGCTCATGTGAGACATTACCTCCGATAAGTAACTACGATGACGCGAGGGTAGACTCAATTCTATAGGGTAAATCTGTCCAGTTCATCTGGGTACTAGTATCTATGAATAATTAGGCTAATGGACGACGTCACCATGGATACAGGTCATAAGACGAAGGACCTGCTTCGAGTTTTTGGAAGGTATTAAGTGGTTGTTTAAGGGCCCGACTTTCTCCCTAAATGAATTACTAAATGGTCGGGATTGGGTTTATGCACGATTAGTGATATCTTGGAAAGGTCCACTTCAACAGGAAGCATTAAGTGTCCGAAGATATTTCCATGCGATGCCAGCTAGATAGATACCTATGTAGAGTCAAGCCTTGGGAATAGGTATTAAATAATGGAGGCCTACCTCAATTGAGGTCTTAAATGGTCAGAGTCTTCCTATTTTCCATTAAAATGTGTTAAGTGACTTGGGTTCAGTCTCTTGCATTGTTAGACATTTATGGCGTTGGTTATGGTAATGGGATTAGGAAACCTGCTTCGGAAATGGAATGTATTAAGTGATTGATTGAGGGCCTGCCTCCTTTCGTTATAAGAAGATTAAATGGTTCTAAAGCACGTAATACATATTCCTATATTGACATATACTACCCAAGTACTGAAATAATAAAGCTCGAGTTTTTGTTTACCGGACACTTGTTGTTCTAACTCCCTCCTCATTACAACACAGGTTTAGGAAGGAGTGATGACAGTGGTGATGCTTGAATACGGTGTGAATAAAGCTTGTGGCAGTTATTGTTATTTATTTATGATGCTTTTATTACCCATGAAAATATACTTTGGAACAAATGATGTAACGATTATTGTTTGAGACAATGTTTTGTTATCTATTATGGCATTTGAATTTATCTTGAAATAAATGGGTACAATTTGCTATTACACTTTGTCCATTATGTTGTGACTTCTGAAAGAATAGTTATAGCTCTGTATTGTTATCACTTTTACCAACCAACAGTCAGCTTGAATGGGTTTAAGTTTCAACAGGCCTTTGCTAGGTCAGAGTTTAGGACTCTTTCGAGGTAGGCTGTTATAATGATGATAGTAAGAGTACGGAGGAGTATAAGCTTGATTAGAGATGCTTTGATTAATGAATATTGTGAAGAGGTACGAACAAAAGATTTGCAACTTTGGATTTATGAATTGGTAAAGAAATGAAGAGAGCTAGGGATGTGCTTTTATAGAATTGTAAATGGGTGGAAAATGACCATGGATATTTTCTCCTAGCCATGCTTTAACGGACCTCCACCTTTCCAAGCCTATACCTCCACTCACTTCATACTATATTTTGAAAAAGTCTCCTCCTTAATCCCCTCCTTTATGTATGTCTTAAAGAAGCATTTAGGTTAATTAATTTCTCTTAGTAAGATGGAAGATTTAAATACTTGTTAATGTGTTCATATTTTTATTACACAAGTCCAAATAATTTAAATAACTTTTATTGTTTAAAAAGTTGACTTTTAACCAAACGATGTTTAAAAAGATGACTTTTAACCAAACGTTTTTTCATCCCATTTTCAATATTTATTCAAAGTATATATTTTTGTAAACACATTTCTGAAATATGTTTTCTAACATTAGTTATTAATCAAAAAGTGTTTAATAAGGTTATAAAATTATATTTTTAATACTTAACTATTTTTCAAAAATTGAGATATCCGAAGATGAAGTGTTCGAAATTATGAGTCATTACATTCTCCCCCTCTTAAGACATTCTATCCACGAAATCCAAACATGAATAACACAAAGAGAAAACAAGAAACGATTCATATATAGAATCAAACTACATATAAATTGAGCTACAAGATGAGTAACTCCACCACATAAGTGAGTACAAAATAGAAGATAAGGTAAGATACAATAGAAACTACTAAGGAACAACTCAGAATAAGAGGCTTTAATACTCTCCTTGGTCTCCCAAGTGCAATCTCGAACATCCTCAACCCACTACACCTTAACCAATTCCACAACCTTAGTCCTCGATCTCTTCGTATCATGATCAACAATACGAATAGGCTATCTCACAATGGTCAATTAAGGCTCAATCCAAATCCTCCTGTTGCAATGGCTCGATAATCAAATTAGGATCATATACATACTTCCGTAGATGGGATATGTGAAAATCATTATGCACACCCTACAATCTAGCCGGTAACTTAACTTGATAATCATGAATGCCTATCCTTTCAAGGTAACGAGGCACGAGTTATTCTTCTAAAGGCCAAGGTAGCGGAGCTGTTTTCTTATTTCAGGTAGCGAAGTATGAGTAATGCTATTGTTGTTATCGGTCATCTGAAAAAAAACGTTGACTTCCCATTCCATCGACTGATTTATATACCATAAAAACTAGAAGTCATTATGTATCGGTATTAGGAAAGGTCCAATAAACCGAGGGGTTAACTTTCCTCCTTCCCAAATCGCACAACACCTCTTATCGTAGAAACTTTGATAAACACAAAGTCCTCTAACTGAGAACTCTAAGTCTCGATGTCTCACATCTGTATAGTTCTTCTACCCACTCTAAGCTACCTTCAAGTGCTTCCTAATCTCTACTACCTTATCCATGATTTAAAAATAAAAATTTCACCCCTTGACCAGTTTGAATTTTTGAAAATAGTTTGAATAGTTTAAAGTAGTTTAAATAATTAAAATAGTTAAAATAGTGTAACTGGTTAAAATAGTTAAAAATAGTTTAAACTGTTAAAATAGTTCAATATAAATGTTTAAGCACTAAAATGGTTTATATACCAAAATAATTTGGAAAAGAAAAATAATTTGTATATTTAAGAAGATAGGTTTTAAATAGTTTATATTAAATAATTTATTTGAAAATAGTTTCAAAGTCAAACCGATTCAATTCCAACTTTCCAATTCAAATCAACTCCAATCTCCATTCAATCGATCCAATTTCGATTTCAGTTCAAATCAATTTCAAATTCTATTTCAAATTAATTCAATTACACTTTCAAATCCAATTAATTCAATTTCAATTTTAATTTAAAACCATTCCAATCTCAAATTTAAAACCATTTCGACTTATCAATTCCGAGTTCAATTTTCAAAGCATCGATCCAAAATACTTAAATCAAATTTACCTTCAATACCAAATTTGAATCTAAATTTTCAAATACTTTAGTTAGTAAAATTTAAAGTTCGATTAAAAGTCACATCCTTTAAATCAAATCAATTTCTAAAATTTAAATCATAATTCGATTATAACTTAAAAATCTCAACTTCAATTATTTAAAACATTTAGTTTATCAAATTTAAATTTCAACATTCAGGGCTCAATTTTGAAAATAATTTGATTTCTATAAATTCGATTTTTCTTTCTTTTAAATCAAAACTATTTCAATAATTTCAAATCAAAAATTTTAATATCATTTAATTTAATCAATTCGGTGTTTGTATATAATTTTCTATCCTATGGCTAGATGATCGATTACTTCATTTTAATTTCAGGGATGGCTATATATCATATCAATCCAAATATCAGTGTCATAGGTATATATCATTTCAATATATTTCTTAATGTATTCAAAGTAATTCAATTATCAGTTTATATACTGTAAATAATATGCAAGGTGATGATAAGATATATCAGAATAAATAAACGTCCCAATCATCCAAATATCAACCAATTTGCATCAGTCACAATCAATCATACAAACAGACAATATAATTCACAGCAATTTCATAGTTTTCAATATCATGTAATTTACTAACAATTAAATCCCAATTTCAATTTGACTGTAATTTTACCTTTTAACAATTAATTCAATGACAATCTAGATGACAATTAAATTTATCAAACAACGACCAATAAAATTTATATCACTTCATAAGACCAAATTTAACTAGCACAAAAATATTATAGTACGTTGTAATCATTATAAAACACTCACATTGAGTTTACAATTTTAAACCAAATCAAACAATATACGATTTAATCAAAAAAATTAACTAGCTCCAACGACTCCAAATCAGTTCTAGAATACAGTGCTCATTGTCACGATTCCATCGCTGCTTGTTTGACTTGATTTGGACCTCGTATGTGAAAGTTATATGATTTTTAGGTTCATCGATTAATTATATAATTCATTTAAAATACTAGTATATTTATATATAAAATCCATTACCCGATAGGATTCGAGACCCGGCCCAAACACATATTCTTCTTCCCCCTTATGTTTCATCATCCAGTTTACAGCTTTTGTTTTTTAATCTTTTCTTCTTTTTTTCCTTTACTTCCTTTCCATTTTTTCCCTTATCAACACACATGCACGACCTTCCTTTCTATATGTATGTATTTCATTTTTTTCTAACCATCTACTCACGCAAGACAGAAGAGGGGGCTGGGCTATAGCAGTGCATGACCGGGCTAGGAAGTGCGGTAAAGTAGCTAGAGTGTTTGGCGACCGAGTGCGGGTCTGGTGATGGGGCAGCTGGCTTCGGGCTGCACGAAGGTTGTGCGGCACTCGGGACCGGTGGGGAAAGTATGTGGTTCGAGGTGGTGAGGCGGGGTTAGCGAGAGGGTGTTAGGCTGGTGGAGGAGGAGGGTGGTACAGAGCTTCGGGTAAGTGGCAGGGTACGGGGTCGGTAGGTGCTGTAGTTCATTCGTGGGGAGGAACTGGTGGAGGGATGTGGGTTGAACTCGGCCAGTGGTGGCGCAGGGAGAGTGGGGCTGGACGCGTGGAGGTGGTCTCGTGGCTGACGAAGGCGGGACGTGGTTGGTTGCGTGCATAAGCTAGATGCGAGGGATGGAGAAGAAACAAGGGAAGGGGAAGTTGCAACTTCATGTGAACTTATATATATATATATATATATATATATATATATATATATTACTAAGCCAAATCTCACAGAATGAAGAAGGAAGCAGAGGAAAATGGTGAAGGCAAACATGCATGCGCATATAAATACAAGAAGGATACATATACAAAATTAATGCAACATTTAATAGGTATCGTTTCACACGCAAAGAGTATGGGCTGAAAAGAAATGATCTCGGCTTGAAAAAAAGGGATGGAATATGAGTAATTATGACTCGTGCACGGTCATAGACTCATTTCTCAACCATGCAGCATTTTGCCATGAAAGCCAAAACAGAAAAACAAATATACCACGGTGATCAACGCGACGAGACGATCCCAACGATGTAGTCAAATCCGTGCTACAACATTCATAGCAAAATCTCGTTTGCTGCTGCTGTTACGCTACGGAATTGAACGAAAACGACAATTCTTTATAAAAGGAGCTATAAAGTTCGAAATTGGACGGAATGAATTTTGACATTTTAATCATAATTTTTTTAGAACATTTCTACGTAAAAATATTCATACTTCAAAATTTGATAATTCGGCCGAAAAAATTGTGTTGATTGGGTTTCAGACAAATTTTGACATAAAACAACTTTTATTGGTTTTATTCAAATGGACGCATTTCAAATATCTAGTTTTCGTTGTCAAATTTATATTTTTTAAAAATAATTTTATTTCAAAATCTTTGTTAAATTCAACTTTAAATCGTTGAAAAATCTAGGTCGTTACAATCTTCCCCATCCAAAAGCCTGAAACGCGTTAAGTAACTAATTTAACATTTGATATATTTTTTTCAAAATTATCAACTTATAAAACAATAAAATTTCATTTATAGAACCACTGCTACATTTCTACTATGCTACTCCGATTGGCTTATGGAATTTACAAGTTAGTTATCAGAACAAGTTATAAAAATTTTAAAACTTCAAAAAATTTCTAACCTCCGGATTTACGAAAAATTACGGTCGCATCTTCTTTGCGCGGCTCGATCGAAAAAACTACAAAACGCCACTACGGGCCCCAAACCCACAAAAGAAAACAAAAGTCAAGTGGCTTCATCATAAAACCATCAAATCAAATGACAAAATAAACATATATCTTTTTGTCGGGCAATCCAAATTTTTCTTGATTCTAAATACTTGCATCTTATTTACTAATGATATCTAATCATACAATTTAAAATCATTTTATATTTAGTATATTCAGTTTCCAATATTTGCTTTACTTAAGTTCGTACGATGTATATATATCATCTGTACGTAATATCAAATCTGATCGCTCACTCGATCACACAATTTCACTTCCGTACTATTGTCATTCACACAACTCTCTAGTGCGGACTCAGATTTGATTCCTTTATCAAAATCTATCATTCTCATTGCATAGCCATATGCTACAATTGATAATTCCAGAATCAATCAAAAATCCATATCCAGGGTTTGCCGTCGAGAATAGAGTGAAAAATCCTAATTCAGATCGGTATAAATTATCTCGAAATTATGTGCTCGAATCAAGATCAACTCGTTATGGGAATAAAATAATACACGTACAACTTACATACTTGCTTTCAATAGATTTCTGTCCAATTCATCTATATTAAATTTCTTTTACTTACCTACATTTCATTTACAATCAATTATTCACAATCCAGTATTCATATCCCTTATTTACTTAGTATATCCGCTTCTTTTCTTTTTTTGGAAATGGTACTCTATATACGACATGTCACTGAGACAACATATCACATGTCAATAAACGTTCGAATCACGCTACGCAAGTTTTAAACTTGTGATCTCTCGCCCCAAGCCGAATCACTTAATCACTTGAACAATGGTGCTTGTCAGTATATCCATTTCTTTACATAGCATATTCTTTAATATTGTCATTTCTTAAACATCATTCCATAGAATTTTCTTATTTAAGTTCATTTTAAACATTCTATACAATTTAATTAAATTCAATTTCATTTTCCAATTGATTCTTAGTTACACCCAATCCTTTTCATTCACATTCATTTTCATAATTTCCTTTAGTAACATATTTATTTATGAAACATTTTATTAATCATCACTTTAGTTTATAATCATTCTATAAAAGTCATATATTAGAAGTTGGACTTTTTTAAGGTTTATAATTATCTCAAAAGTTATAAACTCAATTTCAAAATTTCTATGCAAATTTATATTTAATTATATAATCCATTTACAAAGATATTATTTGATTCATTTGTTTACTTTCTTAAGCCCACATACTTATTCCATTCGGTCATTAATCATTTCATAATATACTTAAGTATATAACACTTATTACAACTAAATTTCCATTTACATACATTCTAATTACTTTTAAGTTTGATTACTTAAATAACACCCCATTACATATCCAAGTAATGAAAAGACAAAACACTCGAGTCAGGACTAAAATATCCTTATGTAAGCCAAATCGATATCGCATATAACATAAGTGTAACGTTGTCATAGATGTTTATGAGATTTCGAATCTCCTATTCAGTGTGTAACATGCGTGCAATAACTCAAGAGAGGTGATGAGATTTTCCATCTCTTAAGGATCTATCAAAATATTTATATGTAGTAGAATACGCTCTATATATAATGTCTAATCAGTAAAATAAATATTAAAATAGCATCAAGGATTTACATTAATCCCCCTTAACACTTTTTTAAGAATTTGGCAAACAGTTTGCATTTGACATCACCAGTAGAACGTCGGTGGTCAGGGATGCACCGTGGTACGACAACACTAAACCAAAACTGTATGTGTCTCGTTTAGGGATAAAAGTATGATAAGGCACGTTAGACAATGCCTAAGGTAGGATCCTACCAGCTTATCCTTCCCGCCTGGTGGTAGCATATCATAGCCATGATCGCCCAACGCATCCAACACTCCTATAAAATCAGAGGGTGTGCACCAATCAACCACAAAGTAAATGATGGTAATACGAAGAAGTGCGTCCGCTCGGGGTAACTAACCCACTTGGCCGGTACGGCTCTTGTTTTAGTCATTTCAAATTAGCACAAATATCAGACCAATTCATCATCGTTCTATTTCTTCAGATCTAGCAAACGACGCTAAATCCAACCACTTCATTCTGGAGTCTCCTCCGCGTCCACAGTTGTTAAAGTGGTTCCGGTATCGACAAAGAATATGCCTATATCTGGTCCCGGTCTCTTCAACAACCAAACATCGACACACGGTTGGTACTTTTACATTTCGAAAACAAATCATACTTGATATCAAAATATCACATTCGCTTCAAAATCAGATCCATTTAGAAATCATCATATTTACTCAAAATATACCATTTCATTTCAAAATCCTTTTCGTCTTAATATCTCGATTTCTTTTCCAAAATCATTTCGAATTTCAATTTAGGTTATAACTTCATTTGACCCAATTCTTATTTAAATCCATGATTTAAAAATAAACATTTCACCCCTTGACCGGTTTGAATTTTTGAAAATAGTTTGAATGGTTTAAAGTAGTTTAAATAATTAAAATAGTGCAAATGGTTAAAACGGTTAAAAATAGTTGAAATTACTAAAATAGTTTAATATAAATAGTTTAAGTATTAAAATGGTTTATATAGCAAAATAATTTGAAACACCAAAATAATTCGAATATTTAAGAAGATAGCTTGTAAATAGTTTTATATTAAATAATTTATTTGAAAATAGTTTCAAAGTCAAACCGATTCAATTCTAATCTCCTAATTTAAATCAATTCCAATTTCCATTCAATCGATCCAATTTCTATTTCAATTCATCGACAATTCAAATCGATTCAACTTCGATTTCAAATTAATTCAATTCCACTTTCAAATCCAATTAATTTAATTTCAATTTAAAACCATTCCAATCCCAAATTTAAAACCATTTCGATTTATCAATTCCAAGTTCAATTTTCAAAACATCGATTCAAAATACTTAAATCAAATTTACCTTCAATACCAAATATGAAATCTAAATTTTCAAATAATTTTACTTCGTAAAATTCAAAGTTCGAATAAAAGTCTCTTCCCTTAAATCAAATCAATTTCTGAAATTAAAATCAAAATTCGGTTATAACTTTAAAATCCCAACTTCAATTATTTAAAACATGTAGTTTATCAAATTTTAATTTCAACGTTCAGGGCTCAATTTCGAAAATAAATTGATTTCTATAAATCCGATTTTTATTTCTTTTAAATCGAAACCATTTAAATAATTTCAAAACAAAATTTTTTAAAATCATTTAATTTAACCAATTCGATGTCCGTATATAATTTTATATCCTCTGGCCAAGTGATTGGTTATTTCAATTTAATTTCAGGGATGGATATATATCATTTTAATCCAAATCACAGTGTCATATGTATATATCATTTTAACATATTTCTTAATTTATTCGTAATAATTCAATTTACAGTTTATATACTGTAAATAATTTGCAGGGTGATAATATGATATATCAAAATAAATAGACATCCAAATCATCCAGATATCAACCAATTTGCATCCATCACAATCAATCATATAAACTGATAATATAATTCACAATAATTTCATAGTTCTCAATATCATGTAATTTACTGGTAGTTAAATCCCAATTTCAATTTGACTGTCAATTTTAATTTTTAATAGTTAATTCAATGGCAATCTAGATGATAATTAAATTTATCAAACAACGAGCAATAAAATTTATATCACTTCATAATACCAAATTTAACTAGCATAAAAATATTCTAGTACGTTGTGAGCGTTATAAAACACTCATCTTGAGTTTTCAATTTTAAATCAAATCGAACGATGTTCGATTTAACCTAAATTTTTAACTACCTCCAACGACTCCAAATTAGTTCTAGAATGCAGTGCTTATCGCCTTGATTCCATGCCGCTTGTTTCGCTTGATTTGGACCTCGTATGTGAAAGTTATACGATATTTAAGTTCATCGATTAATTATATAATTAATTTAAAATACTCAATTTATATATAAAATTCTTTATCCAATAGGATTCGAGACCCACCCTAAACGCATCTTCTTCTTCCCTCGTATGTTTCATCATCCATTTTGCAGCTTTTGATTTTTTTTCTCTTTTTTCTCCTTTTCTCCTTTTCTCCTTTTCTTTTTTTTCTTTGATTCTTTTCTATTATTTTTTCCTTTATCAACACGCATGCAAGCACCTTCCTTTCTATATGTATATATTTGATTTTTTCTAACCACCCACTCACGCAAGATAAGAGAAGGGGCTGGGCTGTAGTAGTGCACGGTCGGGCTAGGAAGTGCGATGAGGTTGCTGGAGTGTTCGGCGACCGGGTGCAGGTTTGGTGATGGAGCAGCTGGCTTTGGGCGGCACGGAGGTTGTGCAGCATGGAAGGACCGGTGGAGAAAGCAGACGGTTCGAGGTGGTGAGGCTGGGTTCGTGAGAGGGTGTCGGGCTGGTGGAGGAGGATGGTGGTATATAGCTTCGGGTGAGTGGCAGGGTATGGGGCTGGTAGGTGGCGCAATTCATTCGTGGGGAGGAACTGGTGGAGGGACGTGGGTTGAACTCGGTCAGTGGTAGCGCAGGGAGAGCGGAGCTGGATGCGTAGAGGTTGTCTTATGGATGAGGAAGGCGGGACGTGGTTGGTTACACGCATGAGCTAGATGCCAGGGAGGGAGAAGAAACAAGGGAAAGGGAAGTTGCAGCTTCGTATGAACTTATATATATTACTAAGCCAAATCTCATATAAAGAAGAAGGAAGCAGAGGAAAATGGTGAGGGCAAGGATGCGTGCGCATATAAATACAAGAAGGATACATACACACAATTAATGCAGCATTTAATAGGTATTGTTTCACACGGAAAGAATGTGGATTGAAAAGAAATGATCTCGGTTTGAAAAGAAAGGAATGGAATATGAGTAATCATGACTCTGGCACAACCATAGAAGCATTTCTCAACTATGCAGCACTTTGCCATGGAAGCGAAACTACAAAAACAAATATACCACAGTGATCAGCGTGATGAGACGAGTCAAATCTGTGCTACAACATTCCTAGCAAAATCTCGTCTATTGCTGCTATTACCGCTACGGAATTGGACGACAACAACAATTCTTGATAAACGAAGCTACAAAGTTCGAAATTAGATGGAACGAATTTTGACGTTTTAATCAGAATTTTATTTAGAACATTTCTATGTAAAAATATTCATACTTCAAATTTTGATAATTCGTTCGGAAAAATTATACTGATCGGGTTTCGGACGAATTTTGACACAAAAAACTTCTATTGATTTTATTTAAATGGACGCATTTCAAATATCTAGTTTTTGTTGTCAAATTTATATTTCTTAAAAATAATCTTGTTTCAAAATCTTCGTTAAATTCAAATTTAAATCGTCGAAAAATACAGGTCGTTACAGTATGAGTTGTATATAACGTCTTCCCTATAAGAAATTGGAAGGATAATTTTCATAAAGGAGGCGATCTGCAACAACTATACTTTCTACGCGATAATAATAAAAATTTTTAAGTTTTTTTTGAGAAAAATGTGTGATCCTCTACGCGTAGAGGAGAGCACACATGTGAATATATATATATATATATAACACGAATATAAGGAGCTGCCAACATGCCTGGCAGGTAACAAGAGAAAAAATACATATAGCTAAACTCAGGTACTCCTAAGGTGAGTTCCGACGATGCCACCTGATATTAAGATGTTGAAAGTATTGAAAAGGCTAAAGGGAATAAGCATCTGCTCTGGAGAGGATCTGCTGAATAGAGAGACCACTCTGAAGGCTCCGAGCAAGAAGAAGGAGAGCCAAACTGGAGGATAGAAACATCCTGAACAAGTACTCCATAGTGAAGGTAGCAGAATCCCATATCTGAGGGGATATCTGCGAGGAGTCCTGGATGAAGAAACTCAGCTCTGATGACCTTTCTACAAACCGACACCCAGCGATCTGAAGACAAGAGAAGCCTGCAAAATGAACCTGATAACCTATCGCCCAAAGCCTGTATCTGAAACAAGACTAGAAATAAAGGATTTAGAGTGATACATATATATGTATATTCATTGAGAAAATATGCATATATATGTATTTATAATAAATGAAATACAAACCTACATAAGCCAAACTTAAGATAAGAACAAAGAAAAGAACAAAACTTAAGACGAATCATAATTATTTATCATTAATCATAAGTAAGCTATTGTTTAAAGTGAGGTTATCATATGAATTTGGAAAAATATTAACAATACTATTATTAGCGCTATGAAAGTTGTTCTTGTGTTTGAAGAAGTTAATATTATAGCTAACCTTGTTAAGATACCGTTTGGAAAGGAATTTTTTAGCTAATTTATATTTGGGATTAGAAATCCAACTAAAACAAAATGTATAAATTGAAAAAATCAATTTGGTGAGATGACTATTGTTATTATTAAAAATTCTTTGATTTCTCTCAAACCAAATAAACCAACTAATAATAATAAATAAAGTGTCAAGCAAAAATCTAATATTTTTATTGAATTTGAATCTAAAAATTTTCCAGTAGAATTCACAGTTCGAAATTTTATTTATTATGTTAAAATTAAAAATTTTAAGAGTATTAATTAGAATGTAATTAGAATCCAAACAATCATAATATAAATGATTTATGTCCTCAAGATGCAGATTGCAAAAATAACATTTATTATCAATTTGAATGTTTTTTCTCTTTAAAAATTCTATTGTATTTAGTTTTCCATGAAGTATTAGCCACATGTGGATTTTGGATTTAGGAGGAACATTAGATTTCCACATGTATTTAAAAGAGTCGTTTAAAGTTCCCGAAAAATTGACAAATCTATAAAAGAATTTGGAGTATATTTCTTACTCTTATCTCATTCCCAACTAATAGAATCAAAATCATTATCAATGCTGTAAAGATTTAATTTGGCATAAAGCAAAGAAATCGCCTAAGGTTAGATCCTATTAAAATTCTATTAAAACTGAAATTCCAAGAAGGATCATTTTCCTGAGAATAAACTTCATTAATTAAAGCATACTTAAAATTACAAATATCATACAAATCCTTTTATTCAAACTTAAGAGGCAAAATCAAAATCCAACAGTCATGCTAAAAAGAAGTACAATTTCCTGAGTGCACTATTGTCTTAGTTCCTAAGTTAAAATTTTCATAACATTTTAAAATGTTTTTTCAAAAATTAGAGAATTTATGGGATAAGGAATAATCAATTTGGTGTAACTTGATATTATCATTATATCAGTATTTGGAAATGATCACTTTCCAAATAGCGTTATCATTTACATCTTTAAACTTCCAAAGCCATTTACTTAAAAGAGACAAATTCATGTTACGCAAATTTATAATTCCTAAACCGCCCTCCTTTTTAGCTTTACAAACGGTTTCCCAGTTAACTAGACATTTTATACTGTTATTAATATTATCACCACTCCATAAGAAATCTCTTCTAATTTTATCGATTTTATCAGTAACCCAATCAGGAAACAGATGCATAGACATCCAATAGATCGGTAAGGCTGATAGAACCGAGTTAATTAAAACAAGCCTACCTGCTTTAGATAGAAATCTCCCATTCCAGTTAGATATCTTGTTTTTAATTTTATCGATAACAATAAGCCAATCATCATGTTTGAGTTTTGTAGGTCTAATCACAAACCCTAGGTATTCAAAAGGGAAATTCATTCTTTTGCAATTTAGAGTATTAGCTACTAAGTTTTCTACTCTTTCAAAATCAATTAAAACCAGAACTGAACTTTTTTCAAAATTAATTTTTAAACCAGGTAAAAGCTCGAAACTATAAAGGATAAACTTGAGAGTAATAATGTGTCTCGGAAGATGAGATGAAAAAAGTAAGGTATCATCCACGAATTGCAGAACCGAAATACCATTACGCGATATGTCATTACCAACACTTCCTAGAGACCCACTATCCACAGCTTTCTTAATAATTTTGGCAAAAACATCTACGGCTAGGTTAAACAACACGGGTGATAAGGGATCCCCTTGCCTTAGACCTCTCTTGGACTGAATTTTGTTACCTAGAATACCATTTACCATAATACTAGAGTTTCCAGTTTTAAGCAGAGTCACATTCCAACTAGTCCATCTATGTCCAAATCCTCTTGCATGAAAAATATCTACAAGAAAATCCCAATCTACCGAATCAAAGGCTTTCGCAAAATCAAGTTTTAAAATCGCATAGGTTATGTTGTTCTTACAACAGTAATTAATATATTCTTGGACAACAGCCACACCATCGGTGATATTTCTCCCTTTAATAAAAGCCGACTATGAACAATCAATTAAATCTTTCATTCTTTTACTAAGTCTATTAGCAAGAACTTTAGAAATGATTTTTACTGCACAGTTAATCAAAGAAATAGGCCTAAAGTCTTTTAAGTTGTTAGCTCCTACTTTTTTATGCAACAAAATAACATTTGCGAAGTTAAATCTCCCTAATTGCAAATTACCATTATAAAAATCATTAAACAAATTAATTAAGTCAAATTTTAAAACATCCCAAAAAGTTTTGTAAAATAATATTGGAAAACCATCAGGTCCTGGTGATTTATCACTGGGCATATCATAAATAGCTTTCCTAATTTCCTCTTCGGAAAAAGAATTATCTAGCTCTGATAAATTAACAATAGAGTCTGATGGATAAAGATTTGTCCATCTAATATCGATTCTATGATTGATTTTGGAACCAAAAATATCCTTATAGTAGTCTGTAAAAGCCTTGTTAAGGTCTCCTTGATCAACTAACTCTATATTGTTAACAAATATAGAGTTAATTTTATTAGAGCATTTTCTACCATTAGCAATATTATGAAAAAATTTGGTATTATTATCACCTTTGTTGATCCATTGAATTCTGGATCGCTGCTTCCACATCACCTCTTCTTTTTCTAAGATAGAATTTGTGATTATTGTAGACGTTCGAATTCAATTTGTGATTATTATTATCATTATCTGAAAAATATTTTTACTTAATTAAGATTATTTAATAAAAGATTCTATTTTAATAAATTGAATTAAATTAGTAAATCCTTTACAGATAATATATTAAACCGATTTAAAGTGCAAAGTAATTTTTATATGATTGGAATTGTGGAAAAATAATTTTACTTTATAATTATACGATGGAAAATTAAGTTAGAAATAAACAAGTATTAAATTGAATAAAATTGTCCAGTTATCAAAATATATTATGTATAGTGAAGTATAAATCAATTTAAAGTAAATTTATGTATAAATAAAAGAGTTATAAAAAAAAGTGTAAGGAATTGATTGAAAATAAAAGGAGAAGCTTAATAAAATAATTATTGTATTCATTTTCTCATCTTTTAAGCCAAAACCCCTTAAAAAGCACATCCTCCTTTTATTGCTAGGAATTTAAAACCCGCCCTATGAGTTAGTCTGTATAACCCTAAATTCTTTTTCCAAACCCCTCATTCCCAAATTAAATCGAACATGAAAAATAACAATGCGCTTCGAAAAAAGGGCATGCACACGGTTGCGCACGAAGGTGGCGACCTTGCAATGACATTGATGCCGTAGGCGAGCCAAGGGAGATGCACGTGCGTAGGTATGGGGAGGGGGATGCACATGCGTAGGCGAAGCATGGAGGGATGTGACGAGTTCGCGTGGCAAGGAAGGCTGCGACTATGACGAGATGTGAGGGAAGCATCGCTCAGTGTCGTCCAAGTCAGATGAGACGAGGCTATAAGCTGAGATAGACTTCTTCTTTATTGCGTCATTTTGTGATACATTCAAATATTATTTTCTTTGGCATGCTATTGTTTGATTGTTGCATGATAGAAATGGATGGAAATTGATTGATTTGAATTAAATTATGTTTGAATCACAAAATCTTCGATCTAGATTATATTTTCTTCTTGCATGATTTGATTGTGATTGTGCTAGATTTGGGTTTGGACAATATTGTTTGGTTATAGATTAGTCGAACATATGTTGTTGAACGTCCTCACTTTACTTTGATAATAGGAGCCTTGCTTGTGAAATTGATTTAAAGGGAAAATTTTGATTCGTGCGATTTTGAAAATGTTAAAGGATGTTAAAGGTAAATTTTGAAATAGAATTGTATGGCTTTGGAAATGTTTTAAATTGAAATCCAATTGGGAAATTTAAAGAATTTACATTTGATATTTGATTGGATATATAAATTTCCATACGACGGTGTTATTTTATACCAATTATTGTTGAAAGTAATAAAAAGTTTCTTTTATATAAAAAGAAAAGTTATATATTTGAATGCCAATATTTTTATGAAATTTCGGAAAAGAAATAACTTTGAAAGTTTGAATTGATATTTGTATAAAAAGGATTAATTTATATTCCAAAAGTGATGTATTTACTCTACGAGGGTTGAATAAACGTAAAATTCTGTAAAATATATTCTCGGAATAATAATAAGTTTAAATGTAAATTATTTATCGTAGGGAAAAAATATTATTAATGAATGCTTATTATATTATATAATATTGTTAAGTATAATTCTTGGAAGTAAATTATTCTGTATTCGATTATTTTAAATAAAGGAAATTAATTTAAATCCTTTGGTTGGAAGTGTTTGTAGAAGTGTTCGTATTAACTTATTGTGGGAAGAGAAATTGCAGAACTTAGTTATACAAATGAATTATACACACGTAGATATATGTATATCGATATTTTCTAAAGGGAATTATAATTTGATAACTTATTCCGAAAAGGTTTAAAAGGAATTTGTAAATAAATACAGATTTTAAATATTGATTTTGAAATTAAATATCAAATCTTTGGAAATAATCTAGATTGTGAATCGTTTAGGGGCAAAGCAATAAAATTTGAATCTAGTGTTTAAAAGAGTTACAGAATTTACGGAACTCCTTTGTTAACAATTTAAAAATATTAAAGTTAAATTTCAAAGTGTATGAATTACTTCAAAGGAGTTGGTGGGTTTGAAATTGAATGAAGATTTGAAATCTAGATTTCGTGGAAATTAAATAAGAGGGTTTAAAAGTAAATATTTTGCGAAAAATAAAATATATGTTCTATGAATATGTAATCATGCCTACATTATTTTTATACATAATCGAAATATAATTAATCCATGTTATGATATGAATAATGCATGCATTGATAGGTGATGCTTGTTATTACAGTGTGTATGTTTGAATATTTCGTTGTGCTTGGATTATTGCGAAATCACCTTTAAACTGCTTATGTAGGTTTTGTTTTATGCCATATGATTTATATTATATCATGGAATGAGGCAATGTGGATTATTTGCTTGATATTCTGTGTTCCACGTTCATTTAAATATAAAAATGTTAAGAAACCCTTTAGTGACATCGGGTTAAACAATAGTTAGGTGTGTTACCATCGTAGATACGAACACGTAGAATAAATAAATAAAATTTGATTGAAGCAATGTGAGACATCAGATGAGCTAGATATCCATTCTAGTTGGACCGACTACAGGGTAGTGCCTTGAGTCGTGACAACTTTACCCCATTATCACTGGTCCAACGATCTGGTGCACGGATGCAACAAGTGAGGATTGACAAATATGACGAGATTGATGGATAGTGAGGATTATTAGTAAGGATTGTAGAGATATTTGGTATAGCCAATGGATCGTGTGGGGACATCTATAATTTCTGAGTTAAGGGGGATGTCAGACCCAGACGACATCACTTGCTATCGACTTAGCTTCTGGTAGAGTGAAAATGACTAAGGTGTACTAGTTATTATATATAAATACTTATTGATCAAACTTAAAAGTGATGTGCGCTTAATAGTAAATGTGATAATAAATAATTGTGATTAGGAGTGAACCACGTTGAGTAAATTTGCAATTGTGAGTCATATTATTATAAAGACATAACATGGGGTTGTAACATTGTATGTTTGAGATACGGGATGGGTAGTTATCGAACATGCGATATTTACCCATATTTATTTTCATATGTTGTCATCATGTTATTGCATTACACGCTAATACACTCACAGTTAGTTCCAGCCTAACCCGAGGTATGTTATTTGTTTGACAACCTTGGGTCAGACCGAGGTTGTTTTTGATCTAATATGTTATCGTGATTGTATATTTCTCTTGAGACTCGAGTTGATGATGATGCAGAAGACGATATTGATGCTAGTTATTTTGTTGCTAGTTATATTGATATATTATTATATCATATATATATATATCATATGATGTAATTATATGGATGATGTTGTATATCATTATGGAAAGATATAATTTTGTATTGTTATGTTATATGTATATCTATTGTATTATATATACGTTTTGCTGCGTTCCGAGTATCTTTGTTTTCTATTTGTATTATATATGATTTTGTTTTGAAAACTCACGTGTTTATTGTTTTGTGTCGATATTGTTCACGTCTTTTATATTATTTTATGAAGTAAAAAATGACATAACAGTTAGCCCAAGGAAATATTCATGTGTGGTTGCCCCTAACAAACCTTATTCTCCGTATTACCAGACAATATTACCATATAATATATTCCTTAGTAGTATGGATCTAAAGGTGGAACGTCACATTGTTCCTCCTCTTCCTCTTGCTCACGCTCTTGTTCTATAATTAGTGAACATGTTGTTTTTGTATTTCATTTCTTTACGTGCAGACGCCATCGCACATGACCTTGAACTGTTTTGTTCCCTTACTATTCACTGCTGGAACTAGCTTAAATTCCCTTTCTATTTATCTTCAATTTTTTTAGAGAAGACATCCACAATAGAGTTTACAATGTTATTAGTCCTGCAATCAATCATAAAATGTTTGTAGTAATTACTTTGTTTGTAATGATTAATTAGTCAATGCAAAGAAATTAAGGTCTAAACATATGCGATAACCATGTCAGGTATAGGCGTGAGTTTTGCAA
Source organism: Allium cepa (assembly GCA_030765085.1). Lineage (NCBI taxonomy): Eukaryota > Viridiplantae > Streptophyta > Magnoliopsida > Asparagales > Amaryllidaceae > Allium > Allium cepa. Next base: position 133,939,181 of record CM060943.1, read on the forward strand.
ATTACCACGCACGATCCTAGCATCAATATCTTCTCTAAAAAATAGATTTCTTGATCTAAAGTTAGAAAGACAGCTTTTTTTGGGTACGAAATGGTAAAAAGAGAAATTGGTTCGAAAGAAGTGTAGGGTAAAAATGAGACGATGTGCTGGGGTGAAATCAAAATAAATGGGTATATGTCCCTAACCCTAAAAGCCAAATGGAAAAAAATATTGCATGGTTAGAGAGGAAACACAGCCTGGAGGTGGTGATAGATTTCATGCATGATGGAGATATCGAGCTCAATCTCGTTTGGCATGGCCTTGTGCGGATGTGTGCTGGAGTGATAGAGCGTGTGCAACCATGCGGTAGAAGGCGAGACAGAGAGCAGTGTTGAGGCTGGATTGGTCAAGCTCAAGTTTGGTGGTGAGAGACAACCGTTGATGGGTGAGATGATCAATATTACTAATGAAGGAGGGTTATATAGTGTTGGGTTGCTCGGATTTTGGTCAATGATTGCCTTGAGTATCCAGAAGACGTGGGCATAAATGATACAACGATGATTCAGTGAGTGAATCATTATCCCTAATTACTCTATTATATACATAGTAACTTAACATATGTGAATGGTGAGCTTCACTCTAGGTTTCTGACAAGATTGCATGTTTGATGAAATTAACATATACATACCCACATAATTTTTCATATAAGTGATAAGTCGAACATATGTTGTTGAATGTCCTCACTTTACTTTGATAATAGGCGCCTTGCTTGTGAAATTGATTTAAAGGGAAAATTTTGATTTGTGCGATTTTGAAAATGTTAAAGGATGTTAAAGGTAAATTTTGAAATAGAATTGTATGGCTTTGGAAATGTTTTAAATTGAAATCCAATTGGGAAATTTAAAGAATTTATATTTGATATTTGATTGGAAATATAGATTTCCATACGAAAGTGTTATTTCATACCAATTATTATTGAAAGTAATAAAAAGTTTCCTTTATATAAATAGAAAAGTTATATATATAAATGCCAATATTTTTATGAAATTTCGAAAAAGAAATAACTTTGAAAGTTTGAATTGATATTTGTATAAAAAAGATTAATTTATATTCCAAAAGTGATGTATTTACTCTACGAGGGTTGAATAAACGTAAAATTCTGTAAAATATATTCTCGGAATAATAATAAGTTTGAATGTAAATTATTTATCGTAGGGAAAAAATATATTAATGAATGCTTATTATTTTATATAATATTGTTAAGCATAATTTTTGGAAGTAAATTATTTTGTATTCGATTATTTTAAATAAAGGAAATTAATTTAAACCCTTTGGTTGGAAGTGTTTGTAGAAGTGTTCGTATTAACTTATTTTGGGAAGAGAAATTGCAGAACTTAGTTATACAAATGAATTATACATACGTAGATATATGTATATCGATATTTTCTAAAGGGAATTATAATTTGATAACTTATTCCGAAAAGGTTTAAAAGGAATTTGTAAATAAATACAGGTTTTAAATATTGATTTTGAAATTAAATATCAAATCTTTGGAAATAATCTAGATTGTGAATCATTTTGGGGGCAAAGTAATAAAATTTGAATCTAGTGTTTAAAAGAGTTACAGAATTAACGGAACTCCTTTGTTAGCACTTTAAAAATATTAAAGTTAAATTTCAAAGTGTATGAATTACTTCAAAGGAGTTGGTGGGTTTGAAATTGAATGAAGATTTGAAATCAGGATTTCGTGGAAATTAAATAAGAGGGTTTAAAAATAAATATTTTGCGAAATATAAAATATATGTTCTATGAATATGTAATCATGCCTGCATTATTTTTATACATAATTGAAATACATTTAATCCATGTTATGATATGAATAATGCATGCATTGATAGGTGATGCTTGTTATTATAGTGTGTGTGTTTGAATATTTCGTTGTGCTTAGATTATTGTGAAATCACCTTTAAACTGCTTATGTAGGTTTTGTTTTATGCCATATTGTAACGACTCGGTATTTTCAACCATTCGCATCCATTATAAGTGCATAGGCAGACACTCATGCCGGAATTGAATTGCTCAAAATACCGCGTTGTAAACAAAAATTTGGCAAACCTCAGAATATACAGTAAATAAAAATCACAGATCACAGACACGGAGTATACGATAATGCAGCGAAAGTAAAAGAGGAGATAGTAGTTCATGAAGCTACTATATAAATATGAATACATCAGAGTTAAATAAGATACAACAGAAGAGTAACAGGATACATCAGGTACAAATCAGATACATCACTGAACCACTGGATACTGAAACAAAATAGATGGATGGATCTTCAAGGAAAGCTCCAACGCCGAAGGTGAATCTTGAATGCTAACTCAATCAATCTGACCCGAGCGTAAAGAAAAACACAAAACCCTCGAGTCAGGACATAAATACTTATAAACTGTAAATCGACTCAAGTGAACAGTAACAAAATGCATCAGTAACTTAAAGGATGCTTGGGACCGCCCATCCTCTAAGGATCCGTTAAACTATTTACTATGTAGTAATATACGCTATATACGGTAGTGTCTAATCAGTAAAGCATAATCATATAGAAAATAGCGTTAAGGGGATGGTGAACCTTAACGCGGTAGGATCTTTAAAACCAAAATCGTAGTGGGCTCGATATAAGGATATGACACGGCACGCGAGGCAATGCCAGGGTGGATACACCGTTTGCACTCCCGGACCGGTGGTGACGGCAAGCCAGCAGCTTCCGCCCACCTCGAACAATACCCCCGAATCAAAGTGGCGCCACCGAATCGAATCACAACAGTAATAGAATGGTTTCCGATGGAGCATGCTCGATGAAAGGGTGCGACCCTTTGTGTAGCCCGGTATAGCTCCTGTTTTAGTCATATATGCCAACTCACGGGAGTTGGGTCCACGTAATATATACCTCGAGAACGTCGCCACCATCCTACCTCATTCTGGAATCTCCACCGCGTACACGGTTGTTAAAGTGGTTTTCGGTATTGGCCGGCTATAAGACAATATATGTAACAACCCGCATATTTGTCGATTTTATATTTAAATATTTTATTTAAATATTTTATTGGTAGTCGGATTTTAGTCCGAAAAGCTACTTTTTGCATACGGTCGAATTAGGACTCGGGACCACTCCCATTGAGTTTAAAATGCCGTTTGCGACCTTTTTGAGTATAAGCTTCGATATGTTTGGAGAAAGTTGATTTCTGCTACTTTTTACTTTGGGTTTGGTTTTTGGGCTCAACCCTATGTTAACTTATGCTCAAATCTGAGCCACTCTTCCCCACTCACCCTCATTCTCTTCTCATTTCAGTTTTTAGAGTGTTAATGGTGGGAGAGATTGGAAATTAAAATTCCAAAACCCTAGTTTCTCTTGCAAATCAAATTCCTTGCTCCAAACTCAAGAAGAACCCATTGGAAAGCTTCTCTTCTTCTTCTCCAACTTATTCTCTTCCCAATTTCAGAAATTCCTAAACCTAATTTCGGGAATGTTCTTGTTTTTGAGCTTAGATTCAAGCTTCTGGTGTTGAGATTGAAGAGAGGTTGATTCTCCAATTGCTTTCAAGCTTCTTCTTGTTCGATTTTGTGAAAAGGTGAGATTTTTATCTCACATCTATGACTATAATTATCTTTGGTTGTTGGGTATGAATTCCTAACACTTCTTTATGAGCATTTGCTCTTGATTTGGATTGGTTTTGTGAATATTCCAATTTTTGGGTTTTTAAGTCAAATTTGTGTAAAATCCTTTTATGGATGTTTGATCATGCTTTTGGTGATGCATCGAGGAGCATATAGGGCCGGGTTGCCGATTGGCATAAACCCTTAGAGCCAATGTTCGTCCGATTGCATTTTGGAAGAGTTTGCTCTTCATTTGAATAAGGCTAAAAAACAGCCCAAGCATGATTCAGTCGACTGAAAAACTCTGTTCAGTCGACTGAACCTGAAACCCGAGAGTTTCCAGGCATGATTCAGTCGACTGAAAACTTCTGCACAGTCGACTGAAACTGGAAACAGAAAGTTTTCTGAACTTGGAAAATTTCCATGTACAGGGTCAGTCGATTGAAATTCTCTGTTCAGTCGACTGAACCTGCTGTTTGAGTCCAATTTGCCTTTTTGGATTGAAATCCTAATTTAAATCGATTCGTGATAATCCTATTTGTTGTTATCATCTATTATGACTTTGATGACTCTTTTTAGGGATTTTTGAATATCCATTTCGATGGATCCTTTATCGATTTCGTTGGATTTTATTCACGTCTTCGTATGTGAATTTTTGTGATTGATCGTTCTTACAACCTTCTTCGTGATTTGTCACTTTAAAAATACAAAGGTTTCCTATACTAGTAGTAAATATCAAAACTCTTTACTCAAACGATTTCAATACTCTTTTAGTACCAAATTCGTTTATAAAACCGTTTTCCAATCTATTAGTATATACAAACCTTTACCTCACTCGTATGAGAAATCTAATTAAACGGCTTAGTAAAACAAGTGGTATGAAACGCTTGCGTTTACTTTGTCGGTTAATTCTTGGACTTGTTCGATTGAACCTCTTGTGACAATTTTCTAGTGGAGATTTACAGTTTGTTCGTAAATATTTAAGTTAAGCAAGTGGTTATGGGACATGAAGCTAAACTCATATATTTACTAGCTTAGTGTAATTGACACTTCTCGTTGATCATGACAATCATCTTTGTGATTTAGACTAGCAATGTGCGATGTCTCTTTGTCTGCGAGGGAGACTAAACCCCGTTTTGTGGAGTTTCGACTCAATTTGTGATGGGGTAGCAACCCATGGTCTTCGGGCCGTTTGTGGAGCTTCGGCTCAATTTGTGATGGTTAGCGACCATGGAATTAGCGTTCCGTTTGTGATACACGTGTTGGTGAGCTTTATGCTCCCGTTTGTGATAGGCCTCCCCCCTTTGTGATTTCTGGATTTCTTGTGTAGATTCCTAGAATTTGTGTTTCACCAATTTTCGTGATTTCCATTGATAAGTTTTATCAATATTTGTGCATTGGTGAATTTGTGTGTCATTGACTTTAGTGGTTTCTGGATTTCTTGTGTAGTCTTCTGGAATTTGTGTGTCTTTGACTTTGGTGATTGACATTGATATTATCGTCAATATTTGTGGTTTGATGAACGAAATAATGAGTATGACACTTCTTTGATTCTTGTGTAGATTTGGTGACATTGATTAATCTCTTGATGATTATCAACTAAGTATATATATATATATCACAGCTTGGCATTGTGATTATTACGTGTTTTGTCATATCTCTTATTCTATATCGTTTCATCTGATATTTATAGTTAGACTGATCCGTTTATTATTTTCTTATTAAATAATACTCGGGTCAGACCGAGATATTACAGGTGCTTCTGCTTGACTTCTCATCCGGGATTAACTCCTTGACTTTTGGGTTAACTACTTAGATTAGTAGTTATTTTGTTGTATACATTTGAGATATAGACTCCTTAATGTATACTTATTCTTTTGTGTAGTTCGTGTAACTATTCTTTTGTGATGTTGTGGATCTTTTCAGACCACTACTCTGATGTACACTTTTATGTGTAGTATTCATATCTTATTCCGCCTTTGTGATATGAATTGTCTGTGACTGATTTGTGTTATGTTTATTTCTATATTTGTTTCCGAAGGATTTATATAGCCACCGTGTAGTAGCTTTGAGTTTGTGTTGGTATGTCGGATTTCCTCTTGAAATAGAATGCATGTTATATTATCTGACATATCGGTGCTCGCGCAAAGAAATTACACGGATGGTCGCTCCTCAACAGCCTTATTCTCCATGCTAGTCGACAGCATTCACCGTAATGTTCTTGGCTAGCGTGGGTATAGAGGTGGGGCGTCACAGCTTGGTATCAGAGCCAAACTTCGGAACAATATGGAATATTATAACAAGGATCATCGTCCTAAGTCTTTCTTAGGAGTTGTGCTTTAGGATTTTATTCGGGTCTTCGTACCGTTCCATCCTATTTTTCTTATGATTCCTTGTTTATCTATCAAGATTTCTTGATATTCAATTTGGTGAATAACCTTTTTCTTCTTCTTCTTTCTTTCTAAAGGAAGAGAAATGTCTAGACCAGGCCGCCCCAGAGCCGTGCCATCTAGCACTCCGCCCCAGGATGGAGTTTTTATGACTGCTCAACAGCTTCTTGATTTGGTAACAAATGTTCAAGCAGCTGGAGCTAACCCGGAACCTACTCACCCAAAGTCGGGATTTGCACGCTTGTGTAGCGATTACACTAATTTGGGTGGGGAGTCATTCAAAGGTTCCGAAACTGTTATTGAAGTACAGGCTTGGCTAAGAACATGCGATCGCATCTTTTCGCGCATGAATCTTATTGACCTTCACCGAGTTCCGGTGGCCTCTAGTATGCTCCGAGAAAGAGCATTGGACTGGTACGAGCTTCTTATTTCTGAAACTAATGAAGCGGATCTCACTTGGGAGAAATTCCGAGAACGCTTCGAGTTGAAATTTGTACCGGAAGCAGAGAAAGTGACGTTGGCTCGACGATTTATAGACCTTGTTCATGGTGAGTCCTCCGTGACTGATTACGTCGCCTCCTTCGAGTCGCTTTCCAAATATGGGGTTGAATACATCAACACCTCTCTTAAGAAGAACCAGAGATTCGTTTATGGCTTAAACAAAAGCCTCAAGAAGCCATTACTTTTAAAGTTAGAAGTTTCTTTCGACCAACTCGTTGATATCGCTCTTCGTCTTGAAGAGGCGGATAGAGAGAATGATGTTGAAGTGGTGGGTTCCAAACCAAACTTCAACAACAGAAAGAGGTCAAACAAATTTAAAGGCCCTTATCCCAATAAGAAAGGGAAGAAAGCAACCTCCATGGCAAAGACTTCTTCCTTTGGTCGTGGGGAATGCTATAATTGTGGTTCAAAGGACCATTATGCGAACAAGTGCCCAAAGTCTCTTTCTTGTCGCTACTGCAAAGTTCCCGGTCATGTTATATCTTCATGCCCCAAGCTTCAGGGCAAGAAGGAGGGAAAGTTAAATGTTGCTCAAGCCCCTGGCAACACATCTCGTGGCCAAGGTATTTCTCATTCTATTCTAGATGGAATTATTTTGTTTCGTGATCATCCTATTCGAGTTCTTTTTGATACGGGTGCGTCCCATTCTTTTATATCAAAAGAACTTGTTGATACTTTTTCCTTGGATGTTTTGTGTTTAATGACTTCTTTGAGAATTGCGAATCCGGTTGGTGGATCCGCAACAATCAGTTTATTGTGTAAAGATGTCGAGATTATTTTGTGTGATTTTTCTTTCCGAGCCGATTTGCATGTCATGCGTTATTTAGGCTTTGGAATGATTTTGGGAATGGATTGGCTTAACCGTTATGAAGCTCATGTCCTATGTCCTGAGCGGACTATTCATCTTCGACATCCTCAATCTGTTAATCAGGTTTCTGTTATTCTTAAAGATTCAGATTCTGCTTTGTTGCATCTTTATATTCTTTAAATCCTCGTGATGACGATGATGATGATGAGGGTGATATTATTTCTCTTATTCACGTCGTTTGTGAATTTTCCGACATATTCAAGCCCGTTTTAGGATTACGACCTAAGCGAGCAATTGAGTTTAGAATTAATCTTATTCCGGGAGCTCAACCTATCACTCGTCCTCCTTATCGTATGTCCAATAAAGAAAACGAGGAGATGCGTAAACAATTATCAGAATTGGAGACCAAGCAATTTATTCGCTCTAGTTCCTCGCCTTGGGGAGCTTCGGCTATTTTTGTGAAGAAATCCGATGGTACACTTAGGCTTTGCGTTGACTACCGCAAGCTTAATGATCTTACTATCAAAAATAAATATCCTTTACCTCGGATTGATGATCTATTCGATCAACTTTGTGGTGCTAGAGTCTTTTCACAATTGGACTTGGCTACCGGTTTTCATCAGCTTCGTATTGCAGAGGATAGCATTCCTTTGACATCGTTCCGTACTCGGTATGGATCTTATGAATGGCTTGTGATGCCATTTGGGTTAACGAATGCCCCTGCTTATTTCGTTGACCTTATGAATCGAGTCTTCAAAGATTTTCTTGATCGATTTGTTCTCATCTTTATTGATGATATTCTTGTGTATTCTAAAACCGAGGAGGAGCATGAAAAACATCTTCGGATTGTGTTGGGAACTCTGAGGAGTAATCAATTAAAGGCAAAATTTTCTAAGTGCCACTTTTGGCAATCTCGTGTGAAGTTTCTCGGTCACATTATTTCTGAATCCGGAATTTCCGTGGATCCTTCAAAGATTGAAGCGATTCAAGATTGGAAGAGACCGGAGAATGTGACAGAGATTCGTAGTTTTCTTGGATTGGCGGGCTATTACCGTCGTTTTATTAAAGACTTTTCTAAAATTGTCGTGCCTCTCACTAGCTTGACGAAGAAAGGTGTTAAATACATTTGGACGGACAAATGTGAAGCTTCTTTTCAGAAATTAAAAGAACTTCTTTCTGATGCTCCTATTCTTGTTATTCCCGAAGGGAATCAAGATTTCGTTGTTTATACCGATGCTAGTCGCATTGGTTTGGGTGCCGTTCTTATGCAAAAGGAACGCGTTATTGCTTATGCTTCTAGGCAATTAAAGCCTGCTGAGACTAGATATGCCACTCATGATTTAGAGCTTGCGGCTATTGTTTTTGCTCTTCGGATTTGGCGTCATTATCTCTTAGGAGAGAAATTTGTTCTTTACACAGATCATAAGTCTTTGAAATATTTATTCTCTCAAAAAGAACTTAATTTGCGTCAACAGCGTTGGCTCGAATTTCTTGCACCATATGATCTTGATATTCTTTATACTCCCGGTAAGGGTAATCTTGTCGCCGATGCTCTTAGCCGTAAACAACAAGCTGTTGTTTCTATGATGATATCCGAATGGAACGATCTCGAGATTTTATCCACTTGCGAAATTCGAGACCGTGTTTCCGATTTATGCTCATCGTTTGTTTTATGTAGCCTTGTGGCTCATCCATCTCTTTTAGACCGCATTCTTGAAGCTCAAGGGCTAGATCCCGACTTGGCTCTTCTTGGCCAAAATATTAGGGGTAAAATGGATATTGAAGGTTTGAAAGACTTTGATATCGATTCTCGTGGCGGCATTCGGAAATTTGGTAGACTTGTCGTGCCAAATACTGGTGATCTTCATAAAGATATTTTAGAAGATTCACATCGTTCTAAGTTTACCATTCATCCCGGTAGTAGTAAAATGTACGCGGATATGAAGCGACTTTATTATTGGGAGGGAATGAAACTTGACATCGCTAACTTTGTTAAACGTTGCATGACTTGCCAACTCGTTAAGGCCGAACATCAAAGGCCCGGTGGGTTATTGCAACCTTTAGAAATTCCAGTTTGGAAGTGGGATCAAATTTCCATGGATTTTATAGATGGCCTTCCCCGTTCTCGTTCGGGTCATGATAGCTTATGGGTGATTGTTGATAGGCTTACTAAATCTGCCCATTTTATTCCCGTTCGGTCTAATCGAACCGTTCCTCTTTTGGCCAAAATATTTATCAAAGAAATTGTTAAATTGCATGGTGTTCCTACTTTTATTGTTAGTGATCGTGATACATTGTTTACTAGTGGATTTTGGAAGAGTCTTCAAAAAACTTTGGGAACGAAGCTTAATTTTAGCACCGCTTATCATCCCCAGTCCGATGGACAAACCGAGCGTGTGAATCAAACTCTTGAAGATCTTCTTCGTGCTTGTGTTCTTGATTTTGGTGGAAGTTGGGAAGATCATATTTCACTTGTTGAATTTTCCTATAATAATAGCTTCCAATCTAGTATTGGTATGGCACCTTTTGAGGCACTCTATGGAAGGCCATGCCGATCTCCTTCTTGTTGGCTTGAGGCCGGTGAGAAGCTGGTTTTAGGTCCAGATTTTATTCGGGATTCTACAGAAAAGATTGATCTTATTCGTCATAGGATGAAAGAAGCCCAGAGTAGACAAAAATCCTATGCCGATAACCGGAGAAGGAAGTTAGAATTTTCTGTGGGAGATCTTGTGTTCATTCGTGTTTCACCTATGAAAGGTGTTGTACGTTTCAGTCGATCGGGAAAGTTAGCGCCTCGATATATTGGGCCATTTCCTATCACTGAACGCATTGGTTCCATGGCTTATCGCCTTTTATTACCGGCTCAGTTTTCTGCTATGCATGACGTGTTTCACGTTTCTCAACTTCGGAAATGTCTTCGAGATTCCGATTCTATTCTTGAGCCCGGTGTTGTGGAAGAGATTGAAGTTTCGCCTAATTTAACTTATGAGCAACATCCTATTCGTATTATTGCTTCGAAAGTCAAGCGACTTCGAAATAAAGATGTCCCGCTTGTTAAAGTTCAATGGTCTTCAAATCCTAAGGATTGTTCTTGGGAATCTAGAGAGTACATTGAGCGAACACATCCGGACTTACTTTCTCGTGCTCTTTGAGGTGAACTTCTTATTTCAAACTTCTTTTGTGTTGAATATGCTTTTATGGTTGTTACTATATATCTTCTTCTTGTAATATTGCGAGGACGCAATTTCTTTAAGGAGGGGAGTCTGTAACAACCCGCATATTTGTCGATTTTATATTTAAATATTTTATTTAAATATTTTATCGGTAGTCGGATTTTAGTCCGAAAAGCTACTTTTTGCATACGGTCGAATTAGGGCTCGGGACCACTCCCATTGAGTTTAAAATGCCGTTTGCGACCTTTTTGAGTATAAGCTTCGATATGTTTGGAGAAAGTTGATTTCTGCTACTTTTTACTTTGGGTTTGGTTTTTGGGCTCAACCCTATGTTAACTTATGCTCAAATCTGAGCCACTCTTCCCCACTCACCCTCATTCTCTTCTCATTTCAGTTTTTAGAGTGTTAATGGTGGGAGAGATTGGAAATTAAAATTCCAAAACCCTAGTTTCTCTTGCAAATCAAATTCCTTGCTCCAAACTCAAGAAGAACCCATTGGTAAGCTTCTCTTCTTCTTCTCCAACTTATTCTCTTCCCAATTTCAGAAATTCCTAAACCTAATTTCGGGAATGTTCTTGTTTTTGAGCTTAGATTCAAGCTTCTGGTGTTGAGATTGAAGAGAGGTTGATTCTCCAATTGCTTTCAAGCTTCTTCTTGTTCGATTTTGTGAAAAGGTGAGATTTTTATCTCACATCTATGACTATAATTATCTTTGGTTGTTGGGTATGAATTCCTAACACTTCTTCATGAGCATTTGCTCTTGATTTGGATTGGTTTTGTGAATATTCCAATTTTTGGGTTTTTAAGTCAAATTTGTGTAAAATCCTTTTATGGATGTTTGATCATGCTTTTGGTGATGTGTCGAGGAGCATATAGGGCCGGGTTGCCGATTGGCATAAACCCTTAGAGCCAATGTTCGTCCGATTGCATTTTGGAAGAGTTTGCTCTTCATTTGAATAAGGCTGAAAAACAGCCCAGGCATGATTCAGTCGACTGAAAAACTCTGTTCAGTCGACTGAACCTGAAACCCGAGAGTTTCCAGGCATGATTCAGTCGACTGAAAACTTCTGCACAGTCGACTGAAACTGAAAACAGAAAGTTTTCTGAACCTGGAAAATTTCCATGTACAGGGTCAGTCGACTGAAATTCTCTGTTCAGTCGACTGAACCTGCTGTTTGAGTCCAATTTGCCTTTTTGGATTGAAATCCTAATTTAAATCGATTCGTGATAATCCTATTTGTTGTTATCATGTATTATGACTTTGATGACTCTTTTTAGGGATTTTTGAATATCCATTTCGATGGATCCTTTATCGATTTCGTTGGATTTTATTCACGTCTTCGTATGTGAATTTTTGTGATTGATCGTTCTTACAACCTTCTTCGTGATTTGTCACTTTAAAAATACAAAGGTTTCCTATACTAGTAGTAAATATCAAAACTCTTTACTCAAACGATTTCAATACTCTTTTAGTACCAAATTCGTTTATAAAACCGTTTTCCAATCTATTAGTATATACAAACCTTTACCTCACTCGTATGAGAAATCTAATTAAACGGCTTAGTAAAACAAGTGGTATGAAACGCTTGCGTTTACTTTGTCGGTTAATTCTTGGACTTGTTCGATTGAACCTCTTGTGACAATTTTCTAGTGGAGATTTACAGTTTGTTCGTAAATATTTAAGTTAAGCAAGTGGTTATGGGACATGAAGCTAAACTCATATATTTACTAGCTTAGTGTAATTGACACTTCTCGTTGATCATGACGATCATCTTTGTGATTTAGACTAGCAATGTGCGATGTCTCTTTGTCTGCGAGGGAGACTAAACCCCGTTTTGTGGAGTTTCGACTCAATTTGTGATGGGGTAGCAACCCATGGTCTTCGGGCCGTTTGTGGAGCTTCGGCTCAATTTGTGATGGTTAGCGACCATGGAATTAGCGTTCCGTTTGTGATACACGTGTTGGTGAGCTTTATGCTCCCGTTTGTGATAGGCCTCCCCCCTTTGTGATTTCTGGATTTCTTGTGTAGATTCCTAGAATTTGTGTTTCACCAATTTTCGTGATTTCCATTGATAAGTTTTATCAATATTTGTGCATTGGTGAATTTGTGTGTCATTGACTTTAGTGGTTTCTGGATTTCTTGTGTAGTCTTCTGGAATTTGTGTGTCTTTGACTTTGGTGATTAACATTGATACTATCGTCAATATTTGTGGTTTGATGAACGAAATAATGAGTATGACACTTCTTTGATTCTTGTGTAGATTTGGTGACATTGATTAATCTCTTGATGATTATCAACTAAGTATATATATATATATATATATATATCACAGCTTGGCATTGTGATTATTACGTGTTTTGTCATATCTCTTATTCTATATCGTTTCATCTGATATTTATAGTTAGACTGATCCGTTTATTATTTTCTTATTAAATAATACTCGGGTCAGACCGAGATGTTACAGGTGCTTCTGCTTGACTTCTCATCCGGGATTAACTCCTTGACTTTTGGGTTAACTACTTAGATTAGTAGTTATTTTGTTGTATACATTTGAGATATAGACTCCTTAATGTATACTTATTCTTTTGTGTAGTTCGTGTAACTATTCTTTTGTGATGTTGTGGATCTTTTCAGACCACTACTCTGATGTACACTTTTATGTGTAGTATTCATATCTTATTCCGCCTTTGTGATATGAATTGTCTGTGACTGATTTGTGTTATGTTTATTTCTATATTTGTTTCCGAAGGATTTATATAGCCACCGTGTAGTAGCTTTGAGTTTGTGTTGGTATGTCGGATTTCCTCTTGAAATAGAATGCATGTTATATTATCTGACATATCGGTGCTCGCGCAAAGAAATTACACGGATGGTCGCTCCTCAATAGCCTTATTCTCCATGCTAGTCGACAGCATTCACCGTAATGTTCTTGGCTAGCGTGGGTATAGAGGTGGGGCGTCACAATATACGATCCCGGTCTCTTTAACAACCCATCGTTATTATAACCCGTAGTTATAACTTTAAAAATATTTTATACTTCAAAATAAAATATCCTTTTCAATCCAAATCTTTATCAAAATAAAGATTAAATCATTTCCAAAACCATTTCAATATATCATCGTAAAATTTCTTTCAATTCAAATATTTATCAAAATAAATATCAAGTCATTTCTAACCATTTCAATATATTAAATTTTCATACACTTTCAACACTACCTTTCAGATCATTTTAATATATCAAAATATCATAACCTTTCAAAGTTTCAGTTCCAAAATATCATATCTTTCAGAACTTCGTTTCAAATCATTTTAATATATCAAAATATCATATCCTTTCAAAACTTCATTTCAAATCATTTTAATATATCAAAATATCGTATCTTTTCAAACTTCATTCATTTCAAATCATTATTCATTTTATTCAATCTAAAATACCATTTCAATTCATATTTCAAAACAATTTATATTCCAAAAATTCTTTTTTTTTCATTTCAATGAAGTTATTATGCTTAATAATTAAATTATTAAATTTCCAAAAATTTCAACTTCCAAAGTTCATTTATTCACTTAAGTTTATCAAAACAGTGAAAATTCACTTTTCGCATCATTTAGAAAACTCTACGGAAAGTTCATTCAAAACGGTTCAGTTTAACGAAAGATAACGTTTAAAAACTTTGTAATAGAGTTTTCTTAAATTTCAAATAAACTTAGTTAAATTCAAAAATCATAGTACTTACAACAATTTCTATAATAGTTTTTTTTTCAATAGCTTTTTTTTTAGTTCATTATCATCAACTACAGTATTTACAATTGTTGTAATATCATTTACATTGTAATTAATATCATTTCAAAAATGCAGTCAATTAACTTCATATTCAATAGAATTTCTCAACCAGTTATATTTTTATTAAAACATTTTTAACATATAAAATCATACATTTTCACATTTATAAACATCATTTAATTTTCCTCAAGTTCATGATTTTACAGGGTTAAATTTCCATTCAAAAATCAAGATTTAATAATAATTCACTTATTAAAATGCAATGTTGAATTTTTAAAATCCATTACATTAACTTTCAACTTAACACTTAAGTTAAAATTCTTAAATATAACTTTTTTTTATTTTCATTTACTTAACTAAAAGTTCACTTTTACGTCAATTTCATAAATTTCCAGTTTTAGTTATATTTCAAAGTTTCAACTTAAAATATTTATTCATTTCACATTTCAACTTTATTAAAAATCATAAATATGATAAAAATCATTTTAAATTAATTTAAATTCAAATTATCATAAATTTATCATAATTTCATACTCAATTAAATTTTCAATTAAAATTAAATCAAAATTTCCAAAATAACTTACGTTCAAAATTTCTAACTTTTTCATTAATTCATTTCACTTACAATTATTTAGAAAATCAATAATATTTTACAAAAATTTTATTTTTATTAAATTTCAAATCAAAATATTATAATAATTAAATTTCTAAAATATTTTAAAATTTTTAGAAAAGCATATTTTAACTACGGGCCTGTATAAAATTTTCTACGCTAGGTAAAGTGATATGGGTAATATATCATTTCAACGCATAATTTACAAAAAAAATCCGGGTTTTATCATTTCAAACCCGCAATCCCAAGTCAAAATGAAAATTTTAAAACCATTCAGGCCTGTCATTTCAGCCCATAACATTTTTTTCTAACAGGGAACTTGCAGTGTGATCATATACAGAAATAATATAAACAAGGTCAATATCACAATATACAGTCATATATCAGATGTCAGGTGAAAATTAACAGTTTTAACATGGTAATAATATGGTAATAAATCATATGATCATCATTAACTTGCATAAACATTTTTTATTACTAAACACTTGTCATCAATTCACTTTTCATAAGTATAAATGTCAGAGTGAGAAAGACTCACTTTTTCAAGCTGAAGACCAAAACAACAAACACAAGTGCGATTCCAAAAGCACGACAAGCACGATATAGCATGACTTTTGATTTGAATGAATGGAGAGCCTTGATATTTGTCTTGTAAACAATAACCAAAACAAGACAATATACACATAAATATTCAACGCAAAACAATGTTGAAACAATGAAAATACGAAGCAACAAAGGATTAGATTACTTGACCTTGCTTTAACCATTCAAATGCTTGGCCTAGGAGGTTCTTGGGTTCAGCCATGATGATGATATAGCTCAGGTTTGGCACCATAACTCACGGCTAGAAGGAGTATGGAGTGGTAGGGTTATAACATGAAGCGTACAATTGGTTAAGACAACATATATGAAGTTTTTGAGCACAACAAGGCTCAGCATTGGGTCAAGTGGGGCTTGGCCATACTTGTACAGGTTTGGACAGTAGATGGAGGGGTGTGGGGAGGTCTGGAAAAGGTGGTGGTAGCGGCCTATGGTGGTGGCCAAGGTGGTGGATGAAGATATGAAGTGATAGGGTGGCTATCATGAATGTTTCAAGGCTTTATGCATTGTTTTTGTGGAGTTTTGGTTCATGGAGTCTTGGCCATGTCAATTTCAGATCTGGACAGAGGCTAAGATGAAGTGTAGTGGTGGTAGCAAGGTGGTGGTCGTGGCTAGAGGTGGTGGCCATGGTGAAGTATGAAGGTGGTGAAGTAATAGTGGTGGCTAGTGCATTGCTTTGGACATTATTTGCAATTTTGTGGAGTTTTGTCACCAAGGGAGGTGTGGCCATGGATGGATCTGAAATGATGGCTGAAGATGATGCCAAGGAAGAGTGGTAGGGGATGGTGGAGAGTATGGTGGTGATGGTGGGTGGTAGAGGCCAATCCAGAAAGCATAGAAAACTAGGCAAAATACATAGAAAATGAGAAGAAAAATGTTGAAAAAAGATGTAGCCATTACCAGATTTTTTCTCAAGATGGAGGCCATGATTTTTAGGGTTTTGGAGCTTGAAAATTCGTGAATAATATGAGGTAGTCGGATGCAAAGGATGAGGAAAGGAATGGCTAAGATAAATTGATGTATTAATTGCAAAGAGAAACGGATAAAACGTCTTTACGTTTCAGGCTTTTAAGATATCTTAACTTTCTAAACCTTTTGCATTTCCTTTTTTTTTTAATTTTATAAAAACAAAATAAACTTAGAAATGTTATTTAAAACCGAAACTAAGTAAGAATAAAATAAAATAAATAATTTATTTTGAGTAAAATAGAAAAAGGAAATAAGAAATTGCTTAAAAATAGCAACCCTGACATAAAAATTACAAGAAAATCTCCAATGACTTCGGAAAATTTATTAATTCACAAAAAAAATATTTTAACACAAAATTTGAATCAGAAATGGTTTTAAAACATTTTCAAGGTAAAATAATAATTTAATTTTTATTAAATAGAAATTTAAATAAAGAAAAATGTAGTAAATACCAACTAGGCTTTATAAATTGAAATAAATTCAAATAAACTTTAGAAAAATTATATTATCATTTTAAAAATACTTAAAAGTAAAAATATACATAATATAACATATTATCACATATTAACATAAAATAAAACCAAGAAGAAGTAATTTATACAATTTAAAATAGTCATTGTTAAATAACCCTATATACGCACAATATTGTAAAGGGTATAACTTTCACAATTTACATCCGATTTCAACGAAACGAAAAGTGGTGTTCTTAGAATTTTATGTGCTCTCATAATAAAAGAAAAAATTAAATTTAAACTTTTAAAATTTTAAGTTGAAAGTCACAGTTTGACTATTTTGACCAAAATCAGCATTTCAGGCAAATATTCAACTTACACAAGTTTGGAATTATAACTCATATAAAAATCAAGATTATATTTAAATAATAAATTTAATCATTTCAAATAAGTAAAATAAGTTTTTAAATCAAAATCTTACATTAAAAATAATTAAAATATACAATAAAATAATTACAAAATACAGGGTTGTTACGCATATGATTTATATTATATCATGGAATGAGGCAATGTGGATTATTTGCTTGATATTCTGTGTTCCACGTTCATTTAAATATAAAAATGTTAAGAAACCCTTTAGTGACATCGGGTTACACAATAGTTAGGTGTGTTACCATCGTAGATACGAACACGTAGAATAAATAAATAAAATTTGATTGAAGCAACGTGAGACACCAGATGAGCTAGATATCCATTCTAGTTGGACCGACTACAGGGTAGTGCCTTGAGTCGTGACAACTTGACCCCATTATCACTGGTCCAACGATCTGCTGCACGGACGCAACAAGTGAGGGTTGACAAATATGATGAGATTGATGGAAAGTGAGGATTATTAGTAAGGACTGTAGAGATATTTGGTATAGCCAATGGATCGTGTGGGGACATCTATAATTTCTGAGTTGAGGGGGATGTCAAACCCAGACGACATCACTTGCTATCGACTTAGCTTCTGGTAGAGTGAAAATGACTAAGGTGTACTAGTTATTATATATAAATACTTATTGATCAAACTTAAAAGTGACGTGCGCTTAATAATAAATGTGATAATAAATAATTGTGATTAGGAGTGAACCACGGTTGAGTAAATTTGCAATTATGAGTCATATTATTATAAAGACATAACATGGGGTTGTAACATTGTGTGTTTGAGATACGGGATGGGTAGTTATCGAACATGCGATATTTACCCATATTTATTTTCATATGTTGTCATCATGTTATTGTATTACACACTAATACACTCACAACTAGTTCCAGCCTAACCCGAGGTATGTTATTTGTTTAACAACCTTGGGTCAGACCGAGGTTGTTTTTCATCGAATATGTTATCGTGATTGTATATTTCTCTTGAGACTCGAGTTGATGATGATGCAGAAGACGATATTGATGCTAGTTATTTTGTAGCTAGTTATATTGATATATGATTATATCATATATATATATATATATATATATATATATATCATGTGATGTAATTATATGGATGATGTTGTATATCACTATGGAAAGATATAATTTTGTATTGTTATGTTATATGTATATTTATTGTATTATATATACGTTTTGCTGCGTTCCGAGTATCTTTGTTTTCTATTTATATTATATATTATTTTGTTTTGAAAACTCACGTATTTATTGTTTTGTGTCGGTATTGTTCACGTCTTTTATATTATTTTATGAAGTAAAAAATGGCATAACAGTTAGCCCAAGGAAATATTCATGTGTGGTTGCCCCTAACAAACCTTATTCTCTGTATTACCAGACAATATTACCATATAATATATTCCTTGGTAGTATGGATCTAAATGTGGAACGTCACATTGTTCCTCCTCATCCTCTTGCTCATGCTCTTGTTCTATAATTGGTGAACATGTTGTTTTCGTATTTCATTTCTTTACGTGCAGACGCCATCGCACATGACCTTGAACTGTTTTGTTCCTCTTACTATTCACTGCTGGAACTAGCTTAAATTCCCTTTCTATTTATCTTCAATTTTTTTAGAGAAGACATCCACAATAGAGTTTACAATGTTATTAGTCCTGCAATCAATCATAAAATGTTTGTAGTGATTGCTTTGTTTGTAATGATTAATTAGTCAATGCAAATAAATTAAGGTCTAAACATATGCGATAACCACGTCAGGTATAGGCGTGAGTTATGAAATTACCACGCACGATCCTAGCGTCAATATCTTCTCTAAAAAATAGATTTTTTGATCTAGGGTTAGAAAGACAACTTTTTTTCGGTACGAAATGGTAAAAAGAGAAATTGGTTCGAAAGAAGTGTAGGGTAAAAATGAGACGAGGTGCTAGGGTGAAATGAAATAAATGGGTATATGTCCCTGACCCTAAAAACCAAATGGAAAAAAATATTGCATGGTTAGAGAGGAAACACAGCCTGGAGGTGGTGATAGAGTTCATGCATGATGGAGATATCGAGCTCGATCTCGTTTGGCATGGCCTTGTGCGGATGTGTGCTGGAGTGATAGAGCGTGTGCAACCATGCAGGAGAAGGCGAAACAGAGAGCAGTGTTGAGGCTGGATTGGTCGAGCTCAAGTTTGGTGGTGAGAGATAGCTGTTGATGGGTGAGATGATCAATATTACTAATGAAGGAGGGTTATATAGTGTTGGGTTGCTCGGATTTTGGTCGATGATTGCCTTGAGTATCGAAAAGCCGTGGGCATAAATGACACAACGATGATTCAGTGAGTGAGTCATTATCCCTAATTACTCTATTATATACATAGTAACTCAACGTATGTGAATGGTGAGCTTCACTATAGGTTTCTTACGAGATTGCATGTTTGATGAGATTAACATATACATACCCACATAATTTTTCATATAAGTGATAAGCAATGAGTTATTGTTGAATTGCCTAATTGAATGAACGATTGAATAAATTGATGAATGATAATTAATTATGAATTTGATTGTTTAACTTATACATGTACAGTACATCAACATGGTAGTATAAGAAATATTTTTGTTTCAGATATATGGTTATATTTTGAGATAACAATTATATGAAGTTGAATAATATTGGTTGTTGCGATGCATATGAATTGTTTATTTACGAGTGAAGTTGAATGGTTCAGTATTTTTATAGTGTTTGGTTGCTTATGGTTTGGTTTGTGTGGAAATAATTTTTAGACTTTAATATTCAAATGGTTATAGGAGCATTTTTATATATAAATAAATTATTTATATTTGGATGAATTATAATCTTTTTCTTTAGTTAAGAGTAATTTGACGGAATGTTTAAAAACGTTGTGGAACCAATAGTTACCGCAATTTTGAGAATATATTAAATGATATTTTTATATATCATTTATTTTGAAAATATTTTAAATGATATTTCCATATATTATTTATGTTAAGAATTTATTAAATGATATTTATGTATATCATTTATTTTGAGATACCTAAATGATATTTATGCATATCATTAACTTTTCATGATATTTTCATGTACCTTTGATATTTGAGATGAAATTTATTCTTGAATAACATTGAAATATATAAAAATGGGGTTTGATATTTTCATACTATATCAGTTTATGGAAAATAAAATAACATATGTACATACTATTATATGTATATATTATTCGATTTAATTATATTTTGATATAATTATATACTTTAAGGTAAATGTTATACGAGCACCAAAGTCCCTTTATTTGTAGAATATTTCGATGTCACGACCTGATTTCTCACGACAACTAACCCATGTTGCATCCAGTCAACTAGCAGCTGCCCGGGTTGGGATATCTTCAAGCATCCTTGCTTGTATAGTCATCAATATTAAATTTTCATCTTTAATATAAACTTACACGTTTGGTAGAGTGGCATATAAGTAAGGGAAATCTTGTTGTCTGAGTAGGATATATAAATTATTTGAAAATGTTATTAGAATAACTCATACAGAAACTCTTTTGGAGCGATGATATGATAGTTCTTGTAATCATTAACCTGAATTGTTATTTAGTTATAATATACAATTAAATTAAAATTATTTTAGTCACTGCTTTTTCGGAAACAACCTCTTCGCAGCACGAGAGAAAGATTGCTTACATTATCGACCTACTCAGAGCTCACTATCATGCGGGAGCCTCGTGCACTAGGTTCCAACTTTATTTTAGTCACTGCTTTATTACGTTGTGTTAATTGATCAACTAGCAAACCGAAAAGTGGGGATGAATTATTTGTTGTATTTGTATATAATAAATGAATAAATGGAGGATAATAATCGAGTAGTATGAGATGCTCGATTATTACTGCGACGTTTATTCATTTGTCTTTCGCATTTAAAATAATAATAATTAAATAAACGACGAATAATAATTGAGTAGTATGGGTTGCTCGAATATTACTATGATGCTTATTCATTTATCTTTCACATTAAAATGCATCGATTGTGCAATGATGTTTATATATTGCTTTATTTGAGTTCGGGATTTATTTATAATTCATGGTTCTTTCCTATTGAATGATTGTACGTTAATTATTCCACTATTTTCTTATTGTATACGACTCCACTTACACTAGACATAGTCCGACCGATTTACTATATTTAAAAAATGGAAATTTTATTTCAGCTATATGTATATAAATATTATTTTATCTTATATACACATACATACATAGTTACATGCATACATATACATATACATATATATTAAAACTAAAAAATGGAATTTTTATTTCAGCTGTATGTATATAAATATTATTTTCTTATATATCTATACAGACATATACATATACACGCATACATACATACATATATATAAAACTTAAAAAATGAATTTTTTATTTCAACTGTATGTATATAAATATTATTTTATCTTATATAAACATACATACACGTATTCATACATATACGTAATTGAGTCAAAAGGTCAAAGCGAAGCCTTTTTGGCATTTCCTAAAATAACCCTACCTACAATATGGAATTTTTATTTCAACTGTTTGTATATAAATATTATTTTATCTTACACACATATACATACACACACATGTTATAAAGTAAAACATTGAGGCAAAAGGTCAAAGCGAAGCCTTTTTAGCATTTCCTAAAATAACATGCGAGAAGCTCAGCGAGGGTAGGTTTTTCATTTGCCTTTCCCATATTAAACAGTACCCCTCTGTTGATGACAACAGCAGGCATTTTGTTCAGAGAATTCAAGAATCCAAGGTAAAAGAGGCGCTAAAACGGATGTAAGTAGACAAGGCATTGGGGCCTGATGGCATCCCCATGGAGATGCTATCTCCTTGGAGATGCAGGGATAGTCTGGCTAATAAGTTGTTCAATAATATTTTCAAATCAAACAAGATGCCAGATGAGTGAAGGAGAAGCATATTAGTTCCAATTTTTAAGAACAAATGAGATATATAAAGTTGCACAAGCTACATAGGAATTAAGCTTACGGGTCATACGATGATGGCATGGGAGAGAGTCATCGAAGATCGATTAAGAAGAATGAAAAGCGTTTCAAAAACCAATTTGATTTCATGCCTAAAAGGTCGACAACAGAGGCTACTTTCTCGATAAGATAACTTATGGAGAGGTTTAAGGAGCAAAAGAAGGATTTACACATGGTTTTTATCGATTTGGATAAAGCTTATGACAAAGTATCACGAAAGGTGATGTGGTAGGCTCTAGAAAAGAATAGAATCCCAACAACGTGCATTACCCTTATCAAGGATGTATGACGATGTTGTAACTAGTGTTAGAGCATGCGATGGTGTAACCAGTGACTTTTCCTTTAACATAGGATTACATCAAGGGTCAGCTTCGAGTCCCTATATTTTTACCCTAGTGATGGATGAGGTTACGAAGAGTATACAAAGGGAGATTCTTTGGTGTATGCTATTTGTTGATGATGTTGTGCTAATTGATGATAGTAGGATTGGGGTTGATAGACAACTCAAGCTGTGGAGACAGACTTTAGAATCTAAGGGATTTAGGCTTAGGAGAACTAAAACAGTATATGAAGTGCGAGTTCAACGGTGTCAGGTCAGAGGACGGAGATGTTATTTTGGCCGGACATATAGTTCCTAAAAAGGAATCCTTTCGATATCTAGGATCAATGTTGCACTGTAATGGTGAAATTGATGAAGATGTTATTTTTCGAATTCGAGCGGGATGTGTGAAGTGGCGACAAACATCTGACATTCTCCGTGACAAGAAAGTTCCACAGAAGCTTAAAGGAAAGTTCTATAGAACGACAATTAGGCCTGCGATGTTATACGGTGCAGAATGTTGGTCTAATAAAAACCAACACATTCAAAAGATAAGCGTGGCAGAGATGCGTATGCTACAATAGAGTTGCGGTCATACAAGAAGAGACCGAGTTAGAAATGATGATATACATGAAAAACTTGGAGTAGCACCCATTGAGGAGAAACTAATTCATAATCGCTTAAGATGGTTTGGACATCTCCAATGAAGGCCGTTCGAGGCACCTGTGCGCGTTGAAATCATAGCCCGTGTCGTTTGCTCAAAGAGAGGTAGAGGTCGACTAAAATTGACATGGGAGGATGTTGTAAAAAAGGACTTGAAGGGTTGGAATATAGCTGCAGAGATGGTCGAATATGAGTGCGTATAACTTAGTTATTCACGTATCAGAACCCTAAGCTATGAGTCTTAGAAGTTTTAGTCAAGGCGTAGCGTTTGGTATTTGATCAATGCTACTATCAGCACCATTATTACTATTTGTACCGTTATCATCATTTTTATTTTTTATTTTATTTTATTGTATTTTTTTACATACATATGTATTTCTGTCTTTATTACAAGTGTTGGGATCTTGGTTGTGGACAGCTCAACAAAATAAGAGTATGGTTACGTGATAACGGGGGACAGAATGAATGACGATGCATGAATACAGAATGAATTCTCACTGTTGCATTGTATTTTGAAATTAAACTTTAGTGTCATTTAATGGAATTAGTCATTAGGATGATTTTATTCTGAAATTAAGAATTCACATTGGATGTTATTTAATGTCATTGAATTTGTTGATGCTTTGTAACTAAACCGTTGTTATTGGTTTAGGGAGTTTAATTGAGAGCAAGATAGGGCTACAAAGTTTAATTTAGTAAACCCATGCCTGATTAATGCCAAAAATATTCTTATCCCTCTTCCTCTTCAGTTTCCACCTTTTCCTGGACAAGTCTTGTAGATGTTTTCGTTTTATCTTCTTATTCATGTGTTTCAAACTAGTTGTCGATGTCCACACTGAAAATTATATCCCCACTTCATACAACTATGCCGCTTTAATTCTAGAAATGAAATTGTTAGTGTTGCATTATATGTGATTTAATTTATAATGTAGTAAATTTAACTTGTGTCATTTCAAAGCAATTAGTCGATAGGATAATTT
Organism: Allium cepa; assembly: GCA_030765085.1. Taxonomy (NCBI): domain Eukaryota; kingdom Viridiplantae; phylum Streptophyta; class Magnoliopsida; order Asparagales; family Amaryllidaceae; genus Allium; species Allium cepa. The sequence goes on from CM060943.1 coordinate 133,963,547, forward strand.
CATTCTGAAATTAACGACTTACAATGGGTATTATTAAATGTCATTTAATATGCATGATGTTTTGTAATATATTGTATGGTTTAGGGGGTTTAATTGAAAGCAAGATAAGGCTACAAGGAGTTATGTTTCATTTTAGTACCCTTTACCCTTTTTAGTGCCAAAAATGTGTTTGTCCACTCTTCTTTTTCGGTTTTCACTCTTTTCCTAAACGACAAATATTGTTAGATGTTTCCATTTTTATCTTCGTACTCACATGTCTTGAACTAATTGTCGGGGTCCATGCTGAAAGTATGTCCCCACTTCATACAGCTAAGCTCCCTTGGTTCTAAAAATGAAATCATCGATGCTGCATTATATGTGATTAAATCTATATTGTGGTAAATTAAATTTTGGTGTTATTTTAAGGAATTAATTGTTAGGATGATTTCATTTTGAACAGGATGTTATTGAACATCATTTAATTATATGATGTTTCGTAATTGAACTTTTGTATGAAATATTGGTTTTAGTTGAAAGCAAGATAAGGCTATGAGGGTAACCGTTTAACCTTTATTTAACACCAAAATTATTTTTATTCATTCTTCTTTTTCGGTTATCACTCATTTCCTAAACGACAAAGTATTATTAAATGTTTGCTTTTTATCTTTCCACTTACGTGTCTTGAACCATTTGTCAATGCATGTATTGAAAATTATATCCCACTTCTAATAATTAAGTTAAAAAAATTATATCCCACTTGTAATAATTAAGTGAAAAAAATTATATCCCACTTATAATAACAATTAAGATATTTTGGTTCTAAATGTTAAATCTTCAGTGTTGCAATGAGTGCTCTCCTTAAATGAATGACAACTCTTTATCTAAAGAAAACTTCAATGTTGCATTATGTTATTTAATTTAATTTAATTTATATGGTGGTAAATCAAACTTTAGTGCCATTTCAATGGAATTAAGAATTCACATTGGATAATGCAAACAAATAAATTTACAAGTTTTTTCAACCACTAAAATTTCAAGGGTACTAAATATTGTACAAATAAATTAACCAACCATAATGATATTTATATGTATATAGTTAGTGAGATAATAAGATGCTAGCTACAAATAACAAAAGGTATACAAAGAAAGCAAAACTTTAAATCAATCACTACTGTCATTCTAAGAATACTAGACATTGGAATGGAAAGTTATGTATTTAATATTCTCATACGATGTATGCACGTATACTAAAACTTAACCGAGATGAAACCCCAACTTGAGTAGCATTCGAGAATTTATACCTTGATTTGTAGATCTAATAATTTTCTATGGGCATGATATCTAAGCAAATAATGACATTTTTATGGTCATCATTTCTATCCGTTACACGAGCCTCTCGTTTAAGCGGCATCTATGGTAAGTTCTAAGCAATCTTGCCGCAACACTGGAGAGATTGCTTCTAAAATTAAGTCGGTAACCAAATGTTCAGACAAACCAAATCGAAGAATGGGTAAATAAATTTTCCAATGGAAATTATTAAGTACTAACATTGTTAGAAGTAAAATAGTAATAATGAAAAGAGAAGTTTTGATAAAACATTTGAAATTATTAGTTGGCTAATATCAATTAAGGCTATTTTTTCAATATTGTTTATTTTGACGAAATTTTGAAAACTAGACAATTACAGTAATATTATTTTACAAATCATAGTTTTACACAGCGGTGTTTATGGTTGGTCAAGCAATCACATAAGTGCTTGTTAACTATGATGTTCAAAGTCACGAACTGACCATGCTACTAACACCACCCATTGAACGGAAGAGGCTTGTCAGTAGACTTCCAAAGGCAGAGATTTAAATCACCTTCATCTCGCCCGAGATCTCACCTGAGATCCACGTACTGCACATGGAAAAACTTGTGTTTGTTATATATTCTCATACTCTATATAAATTTTGGTACTGATTCAAACAATTATATATATAAAAAAACTCCACAACAATACTAATATTTAGAATAATATACTTTTACCAACATTTTAGCAATATATTCAAAAATTTCTTATACATTCATATGTTACATCGCACATGCCAAATTACAGGTTATTAGAATCTTTGATTCACAGGAATGCAAAAAAATTAGATATTATACTTTGGAGAATACCATATGAAACAGCCAAAAGAAAGAAAAATTATCAAGGCATCGATCTACCAAGGTCACCACAAGCACTAATATCAAAAAACGAAAAGAAACTACAGTGCGATTAACTTAAATAAACACTTACCTTGTCTGTGTCTGCAATCTCAAATAACATGGGTTGTCATAAAAGAGTTAACACCATGCATGGATCACACATCAAAGGTTAAAATAAGATTACAATTAAACACACACATCAACCAATCTTAAAATCCGTTCATTGTGGTTATTTCCATTGCCTACCCAATTTAGTATAAATATCTTGAGAGTAAAGATTTATATTGGCAGCAGCAAATTTTGGGAAGATAAAAGTTCTCCTAAAACCACTCGATTGATTGATTAGTAAGATAAGTGGTAGAACACGAGTCATCCTGCTACCATGGCATCAGTTCTGGGCTTTGAACTGACGCAGCTTAGGGTTACAGTAAGGGCTTGAATTCTGGTGATTCTGATTCTCATTTATTCTTGACAGAAAGTTCTCTACCACAATTGTTGGTCCATCTTCTTCAAAATTATTATCAGAATTGAATTGCATGTCTTTTAGTTTCTCCTGATGTTATAACAAAATGTTAATTAAGAAGCAATGCATTCATTTATTTGAGTTGTTTAGGTTTCATGTGTATGTGGATGCATCAATCATATGCTTGTAGGCAAAGTGTGTTTTTCTCCCTCGAACATGATTCATTAGTGCCAACACTGTCAATCATGGGGGTTGAACTCATGACCTTTTATCCCATATTATAAACTACCAACCTAGGAGCCAACCCTGTTGGCTGTAGGCAGAGATTTCTTTTTTGTAAGTTTGTATGTGAATTTTAGTCATTAGCAAGTTTGTATATATTAGCAGCTTATTTACATGAAAAATGATTAAAAGAAGTCTTGGTACTTGCATGTCTCTCACTTGTAGAGCATAACTATAGTATCCAACTTTACCTTTTCCATATAGGTCGATCTAAAATGCAAATTAGACTGCAGTGACCGTAGATGTCTTCATATTGTGCGCATTGGATGTATAAAAAAAATAAGCAAGCTTCAAATTCCAAGATGTCATTTTCCATAATGTCGTTTAATTTCATTTTTATGCATCATGGCAAATCATGTAGTTCTTTAGGCAATAGATTTGTCCAAAGAAGAAGTAAGATGTGTGATCTGTACATTCCCGAATCTACGCCGGGTTAGAAAGAGTTCATTGACGTATATCATCAACAGGGTTATCAAATGTAATTCACTATTATAGGAAAGAATGAATTTAATTACGGTAAAATAATCGCTGCTAAAGATTGGCATTTGATTTTTCAAACCGATTTTAAACCCCAGCATTATTAACTGCCAGACATCTATTTAATCGAATTTTTGTACTTGGTCAATGACAAAAATAACACCAAGAAAGTGCGAAAAGACAAAGATATTGATATGATCCATCTCGTGTTTCCGGAAGTCCATTTTATGTGCATGACAGGAAAAATGTCAAGCTTTCCATGAGCATTCAAAGATGTGTCACATGCATAAAATTAAAGATTATTGTGTCCAAATGACATGTTACTCAAGATAAATCAACAATTCTCGAGAACAAGATGACTCCACTTAACTCTTCCAAGTTGGTGAGTAACACCAATATAGTGAATAAAAAATTGGTTAACGATGCAGTACAAAATAATTTACACGAAGGATTTGTGTATAATAACCATCTTCATCGAATCTAACAATAACCACGATATTAGACCGTTGAATGCTTTTGCTAATTTTTATCGCTAACATTTAGCATGGTTAACTATTGAAGTGATACACCCAACTACAAAATACAAACAACCTAATATGGTACAACTATGGTTCAATTGTACCTTGATTCAATGGATATTTTAACCTAACGTATAAAAATTGTGTTTTCACACTTCTTCTAAAATTATCACTTTAAAATAAAATTTATAAAATAATACGCATCAAGAAAAATATAAAGAACCAAAGACTAGCGGTTAATAATATGATATGACACAGCATAATACAATACACAGCCATCAAGGTTCTCAAACAGCAGATTCAAATTTTGTATTGAAAATAAAAATCTTGGTAATTTTACATTTTAAAATGATATTTTTCTCCATTGTGGACTAAAATGCATTTCGAATAGGAAGTTGAAGTAGGTCAGATCTGGCCACAAAAATAGCATTGAAACAAATACGAATTGTAAAGAGTTAAATATTTTCGAAATCTCAAACGGTCATAACGAACTTGGAGAATCTTCTTATTTATCATGAGTTAAACAAATGAATAGTATAAAGTTTTAAAGATCCATGTAAGCAATATGTAAATCATAAGTTATCTTTTAATAAACAAATGGTCATTATGTGTCTTGGAAGAAATTAAAATTGAGGGATCACTTATAGCGTTTCTCGTTGAAAATGATAAAATAATGCTAAAGCATCTTAAACATAGTCGAACAACAATGCATCAAATGCTCATAACTATATCACAAAATCTTGTATTTCAAACTGAGTTTTATTTTCTTCTTCCTCTCCTTTGTATTAAAATCAGTTGAATCCAACAAAATATTTTGAAAATATAAATAAACAATAATTAAACTGTTCGGTTTCTGCTACTGATCTTATCATCATGTAAATTAACCAAGGTTCGAGAACTCGGTTTCGGTCAATTGAAAATTTTTAAGTTTCGGAGGATTTCAGAAATTTCGGTAGTTTCGTTTTCGGTTTCAGTCTTGGTTTTGGTTTTGAATGATTTGTTAATGAAGATGTACCAATAATCATTGTAAATAAATATAAAATATTGTATATAAAAAAATAGAATACAAAATAGTATATTATAATATAAAATAGTATATTATAAATAAGTAAACTGATTTTGGAAATTAATTGTAAACCCAAACATAGTACAAATCCAACACATGATTGTTTGTGCCCCAACCGTTTATCCTTTATTTAACACCAAAATTATTTTTATTCATTCTTCTTTTTCGGTTATCACTCATTTCCTAAACGACAAAGTATTATTAAATGTTTGCTTTTTATCTTTCCAGTTACGTGTCTTGAACCATTTGTCAATGCATGTATTGAAAATTATTGTAACGACCCGGAATTTTCGTTAATTTAATTTACTCATTTTAACAGAGTTTAAATAATTTAATTTAGAAAAATTTAAGATCTGTGATTTTTAATGAAGCAAATGACTGAATGAAATGAAACCATGGGAATTTAAGTATAAGAATTTCCAGTTGGAACAAAATGACGAGAGAATTTAAGTGCTGAAAAATTGTTATTTATAGGCTAAGAAATTAATATAAGGAAACAAAATGGGAAGATTTCATTTATTTCATGGTTTTAATTCGTTTTTCTTTAATAAGTTGTAATTGAATTTAGTAGAAAATAATATGTATTAAACCTACTTATAGAATTCGGAGCTAATTCAAATGAATTTAAGTAGTGAAAGGGCTTTACCTGTATATAGATTTAATATGAGAAATAAAATGGGAATATTAGATTGAGTTAATGCAGAAAAAGGAATGTAAACGGTAATTAGAATAAATTAAGGAATTCTCTAACGCAAGTAATAATCTATACCTTGAATGGACGTTTCAATTTGATAAATTATTTAAATGAGATGTCTTAGTAAATAAATAATTAGGTCAATTAGTATGTGGTGAAATTTAATGTTGAAATAATTTTGTAGATAAGAGTTTAGGTGGAATGGGTTAATTTATGAAATAAAGGATAGAAATCATATAAAACGTTAAGCAAGTTGATTTAATGTGTAACGTAAGGTGTAAATGTAAATTCCAATGGAAACGTAACCTTATTCTAGGTAGAAATTTCAGGTATATTGATAAAGTGGAGTTTAGACACTTAGTAATAAATTTAGTACAGGAAAAACGAAATGGAAATATTGAATTTATTTAATTGGTATATATTACCCATTTATATGGTCTATTAAATCTAGTCGGGTATAAATGGCAATTAATTCCTTAAATTAGTGCAATCAATGTATGTTTAATTGATAACGATAAAAAGGTTGATTATATTCAGTGTGAACAACGTAAAATATTATCATAGCATGATCTTTGGTTTGAATAAAAAGGGTGGAAATCAGTTTGCTCGGATTTAGTGGAATTGGAAATTTAATAAGTGAAATTTTTGCAATCAGTGTAATAAAAGGTTACGTAAATAAATGGTAAATTTTTGATATTAATAAAATGATTTTTTTAGGAATTGAAATAAGTATTATAAATGGGCAAATTTAGTTACTTTAAAGTGAAACGGAAATTTTAACGTAATAGTTGAATGCAATATTAAATTCATCTAATTTATAATAAAGATTCGTTAGATTTATTTAATAGGAATTTTGGGACATTTAATAGATAATTGCTGATGTTGAATGGAAGTAAAGGAATTTCTAAAATTAAAATTTAGCAAACTTTTAAACCATTGCAAATTGATTAGGGATATAAAGAGTTGTTTATTTAATTGAGTTAAATTTTTGAAATTGCGTTATTGCAATTAAATGGGAATTTAATGTTGGACATTACGATTGTGGAGTTTAAGTTGCAAAATTTTGGATAACAATAATATTAGACCATGAACAAATTCTAAATTTTATACTTGGTGATAAATGAATTTCATGGGCGATTAAGTTTAACTGTTGAATAAATTTAAAATTTATACTTAATATTGTAACTTGGAAATTTTTCAATGATAAATTGGTTAATCTTTAACAAATTGACATTTGAAAATTTGTTAAATCATTTTAGATATTTGAGAATTATAAAGTGATAAAGATTTTCAATTCTTAAACTAAATTATAAAAATTGGATTTATTTACTAATTTTTATTTATTTAATTAATATAAAAATAGCCATTTTGGGCACGGACTCGGATTTCGACGAAACCAGTTTCATCGGATCCGTATCGGTGAATTATTATAGGGTTTCAAATTTCGTATCGATCGGACTTGTCGTTTGATCGTACGAACGCGAAACGCCTTGAAATCAATTTTATTAAAATCAATTTGAAATCAATTTGGAAATCTTGTTTTTAGCATAACTTCTTCATACGATCAAATTTGGACGTGAGACTTTTTCCATCGCGTTCAGAATATTTTTAAATACCTATCTGGATATATAGATTTAATAGATTCGGTTCCGGAGGCATAGCGGGCTTTTGGGCCATAGTTTGTTGCGTACGTTCACTCTTCTAGCCTATACGCTCTAACCTAACCCTAACTATAAATATACCATAATAAACCCTAGCCTCCTTCCTACTGTCAGTTGGATATACGTACATATTTCTTCATCTTCTCTCTTCCTCAATGGATGCATTTCAGATCCAAATTTCAAATCGCAAATCAAAAGCTGAAAATTTAAAGTCCTCCTAAAAATCCGAAAAAATTATATGTCGAACATCTCGACGATACGAATCAGCGGCTGCAATTTGTTTTTCCAGATTTTGCTTCGATCAACGGCAAAATCGCGGTCAAACCTAGAAATTCGAAACCTAAGCTTGAAATTGGGGCTTCTCGATTTAAGCCATAATCGATGAAATTGGTTCTGGGTATTGTAGTACTCGACGACAGGGTTCGTTCAAAGGTAGTTGGAGATGGTACGGTGGGACGAGGCGGCCGTAATCGATGAACTAGGGTTCGAAAACCCTAGTTTTCAGGTGGCGGCGCACGGCGAGTTAGGCGACCGGAACTTGGCCAGGGGTAGAGGACGTGGTCACGAGCACAACGGCAGTGGCTTTGTGGCATAAGGTGGCGTGTAGGGGCGGCAATTCACGGTCAAAGGTGCGTGTTCATGGGTTCGGCCTGCAGTTGTTCGTGCGCGAGTTTGAAAGCTGGGAGAGGGAACGCGTGATATCACTGGTGACGTGGCATGAGGGAGGGTGAGTTTTGTTTTAATTTATTTTGAATTTCAAATCGTTTTATGGCCATAGATTCTTCATACGTTATCCGTTTCACACGATTTTTTTTGCGTTAGGATCGTAATTTAATTCCGGACTTGATGACGCTGGTTTGGACAAATTCTGAGACGGGCGAATTTTTGGGTTTAAATCGGGTTTAAATTCAATTTAAATTCCAAAGGTGAGTGTTTTAACCCACTCACAATTACTAGAAGCTTTTATGTTTGTTAAATAAATTTTAGAAATGAATAGAAATTTATTTATGAGCTTTTGGGCATGTTATTTCATCCATATCTGTTGAATTGCATTTTTTTTTGAATTTAGCTGTTAATTTAAATTGATTGATTGCATATTAATTGGCTGTTAGAAATTATTGTTTGCATAAGAACTGCTAGTTAACAGTTATGTAAATTATTATTGAGTAAACTGTTAGATAAATAGTTGATAAATTTAATTTGGAAAAAAACTGACAGTTATTACCTGTTGTATATGTTCATAGATATATACTGTTATTGATTGAAATTGGTTGATGGTTGCGATTGGATGATGGATGTTGTTGATGAATGAATGTTTATTGCATATCATTAAATTTGCAAATTTATCATGCATATTTCATTTTCGGGATTGTGGTTTGAAATGATAAAACCGCAAAGTTTTATTTTTAAATTGCGGATTGAAATGATAAATATCCGTATCACTTGACCATAGGATAGAAAATTATATACAGGCACCGCGGTCTATATATAACTATTTTAATGTGATTTCTATGGTTTGGATGGAATACGGTTTATAATAATCTTAAATTTTATACTGTATAAATATTTTTCTTCCGTATTTATGTACATGAAAAGTTGGAAATTTTGAAATAAAAAGGTGTATAAATTCCCTTAGTAAAATGGAAGAAAATTTAGAAAATGGAGTTGGATAAATTTATATCATATGTTTAAATGTTAAGTTTGGAAATTTAAGATATGATATTTATAATTGGATTTTTCCCAAGAAAAAATTTGAAATGAATATTCTAATATGAATTTGAATTGGAAAAATATTCTAATATAAATTGGAATCGAAAAATACATATGTTTTATTACTAGAAATTGGAGTTGTTTAAGGATTTATGTGAATATTCAAACTAAATAATAAAACATTTAATTTGTTGAAAGAATATATTCCAATTTTAGTTTTGAATATTAATACTCCAATGGATTTATATATATGGAAATTGAAATGGTTTTGGAACTTAAGAGTGATATCTAAATTATGGTCTTAACTTTAGATAAAGAAATATTTCCATAAAGCCATATAACTTATTTCTTTACAAAGTGACAGTAAAGTTAAGCCCTTGAAATTCATATACCGTTGAATATCCAAACCATTTGAGTTTTTAAAAGTTATGGTTTGAAATTATGGATTTCCAAAAATATTATGCTTTGAAAATATTCGATTTTCAGATATTATGAAGTTAAAGCCTTTTTATTATTGGAAAGAAATTATATTTGGGATAAGTGGTAAAATATGGTTTTGGGTTTTGGAATGATATCGTAATATTATGGTTTTGAAATGGATTATATTCTGGTTTTAAAAGTATAAACTGTTTTAAATAACCGCGGTGTTATAATAACGATGGGTTGGCAAAGAGACCGGGATCGGATATGGACATACTCTCTGTCGATACCGAAAACCACTTTGACTAACCGTGTACGCGGTGGAGATTCCAGAATGAAGTAGGTTGGTGGCGACGATTCCTGTAAGGTAAATACGTGGACCCGACTCCCGTGAGTTGGCATAAGGTGGCTAAAACAGGAGCGATCGACGGGTTAATGAGGTCATTCCTCTGATCGGACACTCCTCTTCGATATTATACTATGACTTTGGATTGTTTCAGTGGCCACTTCTATTTTTTTTTTGATTTGGGGAGTTGTTTCGAGGTGGGCGGTTGCTGCGGCTTCGCGTTACCATCGGCCCGGAAGCGTAATTGGTATATCTACCCTGGCATTGCCTAGTTGTGCCGTGTCACCTACCCTATCGCGCCTTGTACGAGTTTGGTTTTCTCCCGTAGCCCGTGTGGTATCCTCTAGTGGCTTCCCGATCAGGAGGGACTATGATATTGGATGGACTACTGGGACTATTACGTGTTAAGGGCTATATGGGTAACCCCTTAACGCTATTAAAAAGTAAGTTTATTTTATAAATAGACACTATTATAATAACGCAATATACTACATAGTAAATAGTTTAACGGATCCTTAGGAGATGTAAATCCCGAGCATCTCTTGAGTTACTGTACTCATATTTATTTCTGTTTATTTAACTCACATAAGATATTCTAGTCTGACTCGAGTGTTTTTGTCTTTTCAAATTCGCTCGGGTCAGTCCGAGCGTTTCAGGATTTGAAGATTTAGCTTTGGAGGACGAAGACGAAGATTTGTATTATTATTATTTATACTAGTGCACTACACCATTTAATTCCGCTGCATTGTTGTATTGGTATGTGTAACTCTGATATTTATTGCACAAGAAAAACGAATTATTTTGTAAAACAGTTTCATGAACTGTATATTTGATTATTATATTTTATCCTTCCGCTGTGAGATTCTGTTTTGTTTTATTTCTCCTCTGTTTTCTTATTTACCCCATAACAATCCGCCCTTGCGTATGCTTTGAATTGGCACGTGTGTCGGTTTAAAGTGTGCAAAAAGGCGGGATGTTACAGTTGGTATCAGAGCTTTGGTTTAGCGATAAACCTTGGCTTTGTGGGGTTTGACTCTTTGTTAATAGGGTAGAAATATCCTATGGGAGTCGCTGAGTGTATATATGAGAGAGCGTACTTGTTAGTATTAATAAAATTTTTTTGATATTGTGTTAATCTGTTCCGCTTTGTATTTATAAATTCTGGTTGATGCATGGGACGCTATGCCATCAATAGGGATTTCTAAACACTTAATAGGACAGGCCGACATAATATTAGTTTTTAATATAGGTGAATGAAATAATTTTGCCTATCATATTTTCTATATATAAAAATATTTTATAAAGATATATATATTTGGTTGCTATAGATTGGATGTTAGGCAATAAAAATATTTATAATAACTGAAGCTAAGTTGAAATTATGATAAATCAAATGGGAGATTTTAGAACTTAAGTCCGGGATTTTTGAAATGTGCTTTCAAAGAATTTATGAAAAATAATGATTTGGTTTATAAGAAATTTCTTATATAAAAAGTATAATTTGGAAGTATAATAATATTGTCATATATATGTTTTCCGATATGAATATTCCGTTTTAAATTCGGGAAATTTGTTTTAAAAGAAGATTTTGGGGAAATAAATTATGTACTTTTCTCTCCGTCGCTGGAAAATAAATTCGGTGATGACGGCCGCATCATCGACTTTCATTTTCGAGTTTCGAAGGGGAAAGGCCGCTGTAGTAAATACTACTACAGAATTGTTTTGAATTTATTTGAAATTTTAATTGTTTAAAGATAATTGGAGATATAAGAGTTGTAAGAAATTATATTATCTATTATTTTAAAGTAATTTTGAAATTTGACCCGGTATTAAATTCTTAAATTTCCATTAATAAATTGTTTAAAATTATGTTAGTGAAAAAAAAAGGGGTTAAGTAATAAATAAATTAAAACCTCTAATTTAATTAAGAGAATTATTGCAAGGATATAAAGAGAAAGTGAATACGTAGGAGAGAGAATAGTAATAAGGATTAACATTGAATTGAATTAAAGAATGGAGATTTAACTTGTATAAGTTCAATTGCAATTTCTTTAACATAAATAACTTACCCAAATATAAAAGTTGAAATGTTAAATAAGAAACTAGAATTGAATATTTTACAAGTAGGAATTTAGGAAAAATTGAAGTATTCAATAAACGACTGTATAAATAAGAATTTAATGGTATAAACTTAAGTTATGATTGAAATTTTACTAAAAAAAAAAAAAAAAAAAAAAAAAATTAAGTTAAGAATTACTAATAGGTGATATGAACTTAAAGTAAATAAAATGAAATTCTAAATAAGAATTGATTGTAGGATTATTAACTTAAGTATGTTTTAATTTCCTCTATTCCAATATAATGGAAACCTCCACATTAAATAAATGAATGAGATTAAAGGTAAGTAACAAATATATATATATTAATTAAAGGAATTAAGAAGAAACATGTAAATTGTCACTTACATTCTTAAAATATATATAACTTACCATAAAATAAAAGTTGAAATGTTAGTAAGAATATGTAAAAGAAAATCTTGCAAGTAAAGCTTGAAGCAATAAAGGTATTCAATAAATTGCTGTTATTAATGAGAATTTATTTTATAAACTTAAGTAATAAAAGGAAACTTAAGTAATAAAAAGGAAATACAAATATAATGAATTTGGTGATAATTGGAAAATAAACTTGTAAGAAACAAAGAAATCCCTCATAAATGAAGGAAAGAAAAATCAAAACACTGAATTATGAAATAAATGTATAATGAGATATTTTGGTGTTGATTTGAATTGTTGGTTGATGTATGTTGTTGGGTAAGGAATTATGGAGTTGTTAGATTTACAAATAATCTATCTTTGTTCCATCTTAGGCTGTTGAGCAACGGATGTACTTGATAGTTATTCTTCATTCGTACAACTTCAGAATTTGAACCCGAACAACTAATTGTTGTTTGATTAAATGATTGTTTGTTGAATGTGGTGTGTGCTGTTGAGAAAAAAATTGTGGTTGTTGCATTTGATTGGATATGAATGATTGAATCCACCTAAACCTTTCACTGTAAAATAAATATTTAACCTTTTAGATTATATAAGTGAATACAGGGGTTGGAAGCAACTGCTACTGCTTTTGGTTCCAAAATAATAAGCGTTTTGCCCGACAAATAGGTACGTTTTCGGATTACGATTAAAGCGCTATTTATATATTTTCCAGTGTGGGATATTTTATTTTGGATATATGTAATATATTTGTATATTTGGATATTATATTTTCTCCAGAGTCCCTCCGTACAAAGGAGACTCTGCCAAAATTTTTCGTAAATTTTGGACTTAGAATTTTGTTAAAATATTTTTCCAACTTTAATAATTCAAGTATTAAAGGATATGATTGATTATAAAACAAGTATATTTCATTAAAGGAAATTAATCCAGTAAAATATAAGTTAATAGTTGAAATTAGATATACTGTTTTATTATTCCTTCTCCCTTCCTTTTCCTTTTCGAGGACGAAAAGTTTTGAGTGGGGGAGAGTGTAACGACCCGGAATTTTCGTTAATTTAATTTACTCATTTTAACAGAGTTTAAATAATTTAATTTAGAAAAATTTAAGATCTGTGATTTTTAATGAAGCAAATGACTGAATGAAATGAAACCATGGGAATTTAAGTATAAGAATTTCCAGTTGGAACAAAATGACGAGAGAATTTAAGTGCTGAAAAATTGTTATTTATAGGCTAAGAAATTAATATAAGGAAACAAAATGGGAAGATTTCATTTATTTCATGGTTTTAATTCGTTTTTCTTTAATAAGTTGTAATTGAATTTAGTAGAAAATAATATGTATTAAACCTACTTATAGAATTCGGAGCTAATTCAAATGAATTTAAGTAGTGAAAGGGCTTTACCTGTATATAGATTTAATATGAGAAATAAAATGGGAATATTAGATTGAGTTAATGCAGAAAAAGGAATGTAAACGGTAATTAGAATAAATTAAGGAATTCTCTAACGCAAGTAATAATCTATACCTTGAATGGACGTTTCAATTTGATAAATTATTTAAATGAGATGTCTTAGTAAATAAATAATTAGGTCAATTAGTATGTGGTGAAATTTAATGTTGAAATAATTTTGTAGATAAGAGTTTAGGTGGAATGGGTTAATTTATGAAATAAAGGATAGAAATCATATAAAACGTTAAGCAAGTTGATTTAATGTGTAACGTAAGGTGTAAATGTAAATTCCAATGGAAACGTAACCTTATTCTAGGTAGAAATTTCAGGTATATTGATAAAGTGGAGTTTAGACACTTAGTAATAAATTTAGTACAGGAAAAACGAAATGGAAATATTGAATTTATTTAATTGGTATATATTACCCATTTATATGGTCTATTAAATCTAGTCGGGTATAAATGGCAATTAATTCCTTAAATTAGTGCAATCAATGTATGTTTAATTGATAACGATAAAAAGGTTGATTATATTCAGTGTGAACAACGTAAAATATTATCATAGCATGATCTTTGGTTTGAATAAAAAGGGTGGAAATCAGTTTGCTCGGATTTAGTGGAATTGGAAATTTAATAAGTGAAATTTTTGCAATCAGTGTAATAAAAGGTTACGTAAATAAATGGTAAATTTTTGATATTAATAAAATGATTTTTTTAGGAATTGAAATAAGTATTATAAATGGGCAAATTTAGTTACTTTAAAGTGAAACGGAAATTTTAACGTAATAGTTGAATGCAATATTAAATTCATCTAATTTATAATAAAGATTCGTTAGATTTATTTAATAGGAATTTTGGGACATTTAATAGATAATTGCTGATGTTGAATGGAAGTAAAGGAATTTCTAAAATTAAAATTTAGCAAACTTTTAAACCATTGCAAATTGATTAGGGATATAAAGAGTTGTTTATTTAATTGAGTTAAATTTTTGAAATTGCGTTATTGCAATTAAATGGGAATTTAATGTTGGACATTACGATTGTGGAGTTTAAGTTGCAAAATTTTGGATAACAATAATATTAGACCATGAACAAATTCTAAATTTTATACTTGGTGATAAATGAATTTCATGGGCGATTAAGTTTAACTGTTGAATAAATTTAAAATTTATACTTAATATTGTAACTTGGAAATTTTTCAATGATAAATTGGTTAATCTTTAACAAATTGACATTTGAAAATTTGTTAAATCATTTTAGATATTTGAGAATTATAAAGTGATAAAGATTTTCAATTCTTAAACTAAATTATAAAAATTGGATTTATTTACTAATTTTTATTTATTTAATTAATATAAAAATAGCCATTTTGGGCACGGACTCGGATTTCGACGAAACCAGTTTCATCGGATCCGTATCGGTGAATTATTATAGGGTTTCAAATTTCGTATCGATCGGACTTGTCGTTTGATCGTACGAACGCGAAACGCCTTGAAATCAATTTTATTAAAATCAATTTGAAATCAATTTGGAAATCTTGTTTTTAGCATAACTTCTTCATACGATCAAATTTGGACGTGAGACTTTTTCCATCGCGTTCAGAATATTTTTAAATACCTATCTGGATATATAGATTTAATAGATTCGGTTCCGGAGGCATAGCGGGCTTTTGGGCCATAGTTTGTTGCGTACGTTCACTCTTCTAGCCTATACGCTCTAACCTAACCCTAACTATAAATATACCATAATAAACCCTAGCCTCCTTCCTACTGTCAGTTGGATATACGTACATATTTCTTCATCTTCTCTCTTCCTCAATGGATGCATTTCAGATCCAAATTTCAAATCGCAAATCAAAAGCTGAAAATTTAAAGTCCTCCTAAAAATCCGAAAAAATTATATGTCGAACATCTCGACGATACGAATCAGCGGCTGCAATTTGTTTTTCCAGATTTTGCTTCGATCAACGGCAAAATCGCGGTCAAACCTAGAAATTCGAAACCTAAGCTTGAAATTGGGGCTTCTCGATTTAAGCCATAATCGATGAAATTGGTTCTGGGTATTGTAGTACTCGACGACAGGGTTCGTTCAAAGGTAGTTGGAGATGGTACGGTGGGACGAGGCGGCCGTAATCGATGAACTAGGGTTCGAAAACCCTAGTTTTCAGGTGGCGGCGCACGGCGAGTTAGGCGACCGGAACTTGGCCAGGGGTAGAGGACGTGGTCACGAGCACAACGGCAGTGGCTTTGTGGCATAAGGTGGCGTGTAGGGGCGGCAATTCACGGTCAAAGGTGCGTGTTCATGGGTTCGGCCTGCAGTTGTTCGTGCGCGAGTTTGAAAGCTGGGAGAGGGAACGCGTGATATCACTGGTGACGTGGCATGAGGGAGGGTGAGTTTTGTTTTAATTTATTTTGAATTTCAAATCGTTTTATGGCCATAGATTCTTCATACGTTATCCGTTTCACACGATTTTTTTTGCGTTAGGATCGTAATTTAATTCCGGACTTGATGACGCTGGTTTGGACAAATTCTGAGACGGGCGAATTTTTGGGTTTAAATCGGGTTTAAATTCAATTTAAATTCCAAAGGTGAGTGTTTTAACCCACTCACAATTACTAGAAGCTTTTATGTTTGTTAAATAAATTTTAGAAATGAATAGAAATTTATTTATGAGCTTTTGGGCATGTTATTTCATCCATATCTGTTGAATTGCATTTTTTTTTGAATTTAGCTGTTAATTTAAATTGATTGATTGCATATTAATTGGCTGTTAGAAATTATTGTTTGCATAAGAACTGCTAGTTAACAGTTATGTAAATTATTATTGAGTAAACTGTTAGATAAATAGTTGATAAATTTAATTTGGAAAAAAACTGACAGTTATTACCTGTTGTATATGTTCATAGATATATACTGTTATTGATTGAAATTGGTTGATGGTTGCGATTGGATGATGGATGTTGTTGATGAATGAATGTTTATTGCATATCATTAAATTTGCAAATTTATCATGCATATTTCATTTTCGGGATTGTGGTTTGAAATGATAAAACCGCAAAGTTTTATTTTTAAATTGCGGATTGAAATGATAAATATCCGTATCACTTGACCATAGGATAGAAAATTATATACAGGCACCGCGGTCTATATATAACTATTTTAATGTGATTTCTATGGTTTGGATGGAATACGGTTTATAATAATCTTAAATTTTATACTGTATAAATATTTTTCTTCCGTATTTATGTACATGAAAAGTTGGAAATTTTGAAATAAAAAGGTGTATAAATTCCCTTAGTAAAATGGAAGAAAATTTAGAAAATGGAGTTGGATAAATTTAGTATCATATGTTTAAATGTTAAGTTTGGAAATTTAAGATATGATATTTATAATTGATTTTTCCCAAGAAAAAATTTGAAATGAATATTCTAATATGAATTTGAATTGGAAAAATATTCTAATATAAATTGGAATCGAAAAATACATATGTTTTTATTACTAGAAATTGGAGTTGTTTAAGGATTTATGTGAATATTCAAACTAAATAATAAAACATTTAATTTGTTGAAAGAATATATTCCAATTTTAGTTTTGAATATTAATACTCCAATGGATTTATATATATGGAAATTGAAATGGTTTTGGAACTTAAGAGTGATATCTAAATTATGGTCTTAACTTTAGATAAAGAAATATTTCCATAAAAGCCATATAACTTATTTCTTTACAAAGTGACAGTAAAGTTAAGCCCTTGAAATTCATATACCGTTGAATATCCAAACCATTTGAGTTTTTAAAAGTTATGGTTTGAAATTATGGATTTCCAAAAATATTATGCTTTGAAAATATTCGATTTTCAGATATTATGAAGTTAAAGCCTTTTTATTATTGGAAAGAAATTATATTTGGGATAAGTGGTAAAATATGGTTTTGGGTTTTGGAATGATATCGTAATATTATGGTTTTGAAATGGATTATATTCTGGTTTTAAAAAGTATAAACTGTTTTAAAATAACCGCGGTGTTATAATAACGATGGGTTGGCAAAGAGACCGGGATCGGATATGGACATACTCTCTGTCGATACCGAAAACCACTTTGACTAACCGTGTACGCGGTGGAGATTCCAGAATGAAGTAGGTGGTGGCGACCGATTCCTTGTAAGGTAAATACGTGGACCCGACTCCCGTGAGTTGGCATATAGGTGGCTAAAACAGGAGCGATCGACGGGTTAATGAGGTCATTCCTCTGATCGGACACTCCTCTTCGATATTATACTATGACTTTGGATTGTTTCAGTGGCCACTTCTATTTTTTTTTTGATTTGGGAGTTGTTTC